>OX336388.2:552124382-557124382 GCA_946902985.2 Meconema thalassinum
AACTCCTAAATCCAACTAAAACCAGCCTAGTGGACATTGTGGAGGAAGAAACAGACAGTGACCAAGACATTTCAGAGAAGGAATTGACATGGAAAGAAGTGGAGGAAGCATTAAAGAAGATGAAAGGGGGAAAGGCACCTGGAATAGACGAAGTGAGTGTGGAGATGGAGAGAGCAGCAGGGGTGATAGGAACACAGTGGCTCTTTCGAGTAATGAAAGTGATATGGAGGGAGAAGAAAATACCAGAGGACTGGAAAAGAGGGATAATAATACCCATATTTAAAAAGGGAAGTAGGAAGGAATGCAAGAACTACAGGGGAATTACACTTATGTGCCACTGCGCCAAAATATTTGAGAAGGTACTGGAGAGAAGAATTCGGACAGAAGTTGAAGATGGGCTGAGGGAAGAACAGTATGGATTCAGGCCAGGAAGGTCAACAGTTGACCTCATCTTTGCAGTAAGACAGCTACAAGAACACCATTATGAATATGGGAAAGATCTGGTGATGACCTTCTTGGATATTGAGAAAGCATATGATTGTATTAATAGAAACAAGGTATGGGAAGCAATGAGAGCAAAAGCAGTGAACAAGGAGACAGTGGCAAGAGTGAAAGCAATGTACGAGGGAAGCAAAAGCTGTGTAAAGGTGGGAAGAGAGAGAACGGAGTGGTTTCAACTGGAGAGTGGTCTGAAACAGGGAAGTGCCCTCTCACCCCTGTTATTTATAGTGGTGATGGATGAAATCATACGAAAAGTGGTAAATAGCATTGGGGAAAGGAAAATGAAGGCAATGTTGTTTGCTGATGACCTTCTGGTATGGGGAGAGGACGAGGAAGAAGTACAAGAGCAATTAGATGAGTGGGAGAAGGTAGTGTTATCATATGGGATGAAGTTCTCAGCACAAAAGAGTGAAGTGGTCATCACAACAAGGAAGAAGAACAGACTGGATATGGGCATAACACTTGGAGGACAGCAGTTGTAGAAAGTCGAATGCTTCAAGTACTTGGGAAGCATAATTGAAGAAAAGGGAGGCAATAGGATGGAAATAAATGAAAGGGGAAGGTGCGCAGATGGATTTTTCAAGAGTGTTAAGGGGATGTTATGGAATACAGATGTACCACAAAAATGTAAAGGAATCATCTACAAGACCTACTTTGTGCCAATTTTGACATATGGTTCAGAAACATGGGTGATGAAGGAAAGGGACAAGAATAAAATACGAGCAGTGGAGATGAAGTTCCAGAGGAGTAGGGTAGGAGTGACAAGAATGGACAGAGTAAGGAATGAGAGAGTCAGAGAGATGGTAAGAGAGGAACCATTGCAAAATAGAATAGAGCGATCTAGGCTACAATGGTATGGACATGTGAGGAGGATGCAAGAGGAGAGGATACCGAAGAAGATGTTTGGAATGGAAATGATGGGAAGGAGGCCAAGGGACAGATGGACAAAAGGAGTTCAGAAGAGTGTGGAGGAAAGAGGAGTGTGCTGGGACACAGTAAATGATGAGAGATGGTGGATGGACAGGAAACGATGGAGAGGCTTATGTTCCAAGCAGACCCGACCAGCGGTTGGAAACTGCTCAAGATGAAGATGATGATGATGATGATGATGTGATTTCTTAGATGTTATACCAAATGATTCATCAGCTGTGAAAAAGGCCAATGGACTAGCTCGTAAACAGGAGTTGCAAGATGAACTTTATACTGTGCACGGTTACTCTTTCCTGACAACTGCCATTACAAAATTGGAGGAGCCCCCTTAATAAGTGTGGTGGCAAACATGCAACTCAAACATTTCATAGATATAAGCTAATTACCTACCTACAAAATGAACATTTGCTTCAGAAAACAAATGGAGTAATCCTCATTCTGGGAGACGCAAGTAGTAGCGTTCTTACGTATTGCTTTTCACTCGGACACTAATTAAAATGTATAGACAACACACCACAAACTACACACAGTTAAGCAAAATGGTCGTTACTACTACCACCCTACCGATCAGATGATCACTTGGTCATGGCCGCTACATGATGGCCTTGACATTACGATGGCAGTGATCCTATTCAAAGATGAGGCCACCTTTATGCGGAGTGGCATCTTCAACTACCATAACAATCATTTGTGGGATTGTATGCAGAACCCCCATGATTTGGTGCCAGCGAATCATCAGCAGCGGTTCAACCGGAATGTGTGGGCCGGATAATTGGCGACCGTGTTTTGGGACTAGTCTTCCTTCCAAGTCGCCTAACAGGCCGGAACTATCAGCGTTTCTTGCGGGTGATTTTGCCTCCCCTGCTGGAAGACGTACCATGTTGATTCGTAGGATTATGTGGCTGCTATATGATGGTGCTCCAGCCCACTTCGCCGTTAATGTCTGGACGCATCTCAATCGTGTCTTCCCTGGTCGATGGATTGGATGAGGAGGTCCAGTTGCATGGTCTGCTCGTTCACCAGATCTCAACTCTTGCGATTCTAGATGTGGAGACACTGGAGTAACGTATTCAAGCTGCCTTTGACACTGTTCGGATGCAGCCTGGCCGATGTGAACATGTGAGACAGAGCATGCTACGGCGAGTCAACCCATGCGTGGAGGCACATGGAAATCCTTTTCAACACATACTGTAACTGTGGCTGCATGGTACAGCGCTTATTAGACCGCCGTCTCTGTAACAAAGGATGATCGATGAACATACGTTCATTAGACCTCCGTATCCTCTCCTCGATCAATAGCTAGGTAGAGTTTGTACACTGTGGAAAATATCACCCTGTATACTTGCTAATATTACAATTTTTATGCTTTTTTTTCCTTTTTGAGAATGCCGCATACAGTAAACTCTCGATTATCCGGTTTGTGGATTATCCGTGTGTATTTTGACTTAACCCTACAAGTGCCAGCTTTATTTTCTGTAGTGCCAGCACATAATCCTGCAATTTGTAGACTGCTTATTAAATGCTAACAGTTACCTCAAATTTTATTAGAAAATGATGTTTCTTATATGAGTAGAGCAGATTCTGTAGTTTATTTATATGTACGAAATGACTCTATTAAGGAAATGAAAGATCTAACAATCACTTTGATAACGTAAAAACAGAAACAAAATATTAATTAATTCGAACTTCAACCCATGGTGTAACTACAATGGTGAGGCGGATCGCTCCCTCTCTCTTGTGTGGATGACGTCACAACGGGGGCATCGCGTTCGGTGACACAGCACAAAATATTTGACACGGCTTTGGTCTTAAGTTGAAGGCATAATTAATTTTAAAAAATGTATTATAACACTCAACATACTTTGTATTGTAAACTCTGATAATAATGTTGGTAATTATGAATGTGCCGTACCTCTAAATAATATTAATAGTCCGATAACGAGATCAACTGTTTTCTTACATTGATGAATTTACACATTTTGCGATTCAATTTTCTCTGTGAATTGCCGAAACTTATTTTTCTGTTTAAGCCAAGCAACCTAATATATATTCGGGTTCGAGCCAAACAGTGAATAACCTCATATGCAATATTAAGCTTAATATGAGGCAATTTTTACAAGGTCCTGCTGGTTAATTCATTAAATATAAACATATCATTTGATAGCGAAATGTCATGAAATTTATGAAACTCAGCGTCCATTGTTGTTTCACCTTCCATATGTTCATTAGAGGGATACAAAAGATTTCCCCTTGAAATAAACTGGAGCCAATCAGGGCCTTCATTACTGGGTTAATGTTCTTGAGATAATGTTCGCAAATTTTTGTACTTATCCCTGAATCAATGGGCTACATATCCTGTACTGTATTTTAAACCTTCATGGTTCATTTCATCTTTAAAATCTGAGACATAAAATTCATCCAACAATTCATTCTGATGATCGGTCATTTCCACATTTTCGTAATTTGTTTCAATAAATAAACTAGAAACTAGTTTATCTTAGTCAGGAGCATCCACGATATCAGGAATATGTTTGGCAACATTCACTAACGCAGTCTGCAAGAAACAGGTATCGGTTTCTGTTTCCATTGGTTTAATCAGACACTTTTCATCAATATCCTCCTCTGTATTTATATTTAAAGTAAACACTGAAGCAGACGGCTTGTCCAAAATGTACCATCTCAATCTACAGTTTATTTAATATCCAGAGGATATGGGTGATCATTGGAGCCTCCCGTTCCTCTAATATATGTGAGAAGGTTCTCCAAAATATCTTGATTTAGACGATAAGTTATTATGTACTCGACTTGGTACATCGGCTTCAAGCATCTAAAAAGGTTAACTACTGTCGACCAAAGTATTATGTGCACTCGAGTTTGAAGGTTGTTTGTGAAGTAACCAATAGAACTACATAAAATTCAATAACATAATCATTTTCGTTGTTCTATTTTACGTTAGGTCATGTAGGTTTGGAATTTTTAATTTATATTTTAATATTTTTTATGGCAGTTGGAACACAAAAAGTGCACGTTTTTAAGCGTGTTTCAACCATGCGTCACATTTAAGAATTATCTCAAAACCCCGTCATCAGATCGAATCCAAATTTTAACACATTATACATTGGAATGTTGTATAACTGGTTTATTAATTTCAAAATGTTGTGTGTCCTAGAAACAAAGTTGTTATAATTTTTGTAAGGTAACTTTTTCTCGGCTCGGGGTGGTTGGAAAATGTAGTTCTTGGTTGCATTGTAATCCTTATACATCGAAAAGTTATGCTGTATGACTGTGAAATACGTCAATTAATTCACTTATTTTATATCGGTTTGTATTTCTATGGGGAAATAGCACATGTTTTAGCCGCTCAGGGAACACCTGTACAGCGTTGCCGAAATGGTGCCCACACGCATCATGGCACGTTTCGCTCGGAAGTGATGGGCTCCATCTCAGCAACGCTGTACAGCTCTCCCCGGAGCGGCTAAATGGTGAACCATGTGTTATTTCCTCGTACAAATACAAACCGATATTAAATAAGTGAATTAATTTACGTATTTCACAGTCATACAGCATAACTTTTTGATGTATAACGATTACAACGTAACTAAGAACTACATTTTCCAACCACCCCGAGCCGAGAAAAAGTTACCTTACAACAATGATAACAACTTTGTTTCTTGGACACACAAAATTGTCAAATTAATAAACCAGTTATACAACATTCCAATGTATATTGTGTTAAAATTTGGATTCGATCTGATGACGGGCTTTTGAGATAATAATTCTTAAATGTGACGCATGGTTGAAACACGCTTAAAAACGTGCACTTTTTGTGTTCCAACTGCCATAAAAAATATTAAAATATAAATTAAAAAATCCAAACCTACATGAACTAACGTAAAATAGAAAGACGAAAATGTTGATGGAATTGGATTTTAAGTTGGTCTATTGGTTACTTCACAAACAACCTCCAAACTCGAGTACACATAATACTTTGGTCGACAGTAGATACGTGTTTCTGAGTAGAATTTCTTTTCGAAATGGGAGTAAGGCTTTATGTCCGTCAACTCTCATGGACGTTATCAACTCATTGACATTATTTAGCAAACTGATTTGCTTGTCTAAATCAGTACCAAATGCATTTCATTCAGGATGCTGATGATGATAATTGTTGTTTTAAGAGGCCTAACATCTAGGTTATCTGCCCCTTATGGTTTGGGTGATAGGGAAAGATGAGATAAGAATGAAAACTATAACTAATACTAACTAGAACCTAACATACACAAGAAGAAATGGTAAACAAATAAAGGATAAGGCAAATAAAGGACAGGAAGAAAAGAAATGCCCTCGACCCACGAATAATGAGGGTTGAGGGACTTGGAAGGAATGAGAGCCATGAAAGGCAGATAGGAAAGAGGAGAGGGACCATCCCAAAGTCAGTGGTAAAAGGGTACAAAACGGACCCAGCTCAGGAATCCCTCGGGTTCGCCAACTCCCGAACTCACCAGCCGTAAGCCCCTGAGGGTGTAGCAATATCCAGGATGCACCTGAAGTGGTGGGGCCACACACACCCTGCCTCCTTGAGGGCCTTGAGCAGAAGGCAGGAGATAACATGAAAAGTAAAAGAAGGCTGACCCCTTGCAGAAGGAGGGTATCAGGAAAGATGAGACAAGGGCCAATTAAGGCGGGAGAGGAAGAGACTCCCTAGGCCTCGGAAAACCGTCGGGGTCGGAAGAGAACAAGAGTTGACCAAGAGAGGTCAACAGGAAAGAAAACGGAGAGGAGGCCAGCACAAGTAAGTGGAAGCAATGCCGGACTCGGCTGGGGTCCCGTGGTCACCAACCCACATCCCACAAGTTGTGAGCCCCTGGGGGCTTTCAGAATGACTCCCAAATTTGTTTTTAGCATTAAGTAAGCCAAACCAGTCATTTATTAATTTTATGCATCTAGCAGCTCAGTCAATGTTTTTCATCAAACCTTTCCCTCCACACCATTCAAGAGCCTTTGATACCTGGTTTGAAAGTACTTGAGCTGCAGACCGAAATTTTTGTCTCTCGGATCCCTTTAAATCTAAATATCTGCTAATTTTGTGCGCAATAGTGAGTTCAGAAGAAGACATAGAAATCAGTAGTTCCAAAACATTCCTTGCTCACCTTTTTCCCATTGAGCAGTACACATCCTTGATCTAATTACGGACACATCTAACAAATGATTAGTCACAAGTTTCAATAAATGAGAAATGTCTGCAAACACAAACACCTTTAAGGAATTGTTGCTTGGATGATTGAAGACACATTCCTTATTATGCCGTTGACAGAGATTGAAATACAATACTTTCACTAGCAACGTACACACCTGTCAACATTAACATAATTATTTCAATCGACTGCGGATTCACGCGCTTGACTCCCGCCTTTAGCCACAAGTCACGGCTGCCCCCCGTTGTGACGTCATCCGCACGAGAGAGAGGGAGCGATCCGCCTCACCATTGTAGTTACACCATGCTTCAACCCAAAATTGTCAGGAAAACTCTTATCTGGGTTGAAAAATCAAATATACACAAATTGTTCCTTGATATCTTCTCAGTCACCAGTAAAAGTTTCGTTGCAATATTAGCATAACTTGGGTCACAACGGAAAATATAATATTATTAGTTTCGGCCAAAATCATGTTCCACAATTGGAGAGGAAAATAGAGAAGGAAGTAACAAATTGCCTTCGAATTCCTCTCAAGATTATGTTGAAATCCTGTAGATCTAGGCCTAAATCTTAGCCAGACTTGTTCAGTGTCAGGAGGGATAATTTGTGTCCTACTTGTTTGATTAGCCTACCTGAATTAGCAGCATCAAGTCTCTCTTGAATTGGTACATCATCCTCTGAATCACTTTCGCGACAATGTTTTTACGCATTTGCGTCTGCTCTGGCCCACTCGCACCATCACTGTCACTACTTGAATCATAACTATTATGTTCACCGTGTTCCACTTCACTTCCTTCGTGTATTAATTCCGCAATAAGGTCAATATTGCTGGCAATGTTGACATATCGCGTTGCCATGTAAACCACATGTAAACATTGAAATTTCAAAGCAAAGAGGATACATATCATGGAATATTTACCCAGTTACGGAACTCTTTACGGTAGTAGGAAGAAACTTCAAACTATGCTTGACAACTCAGTATGTGTCTTATGTCGATAGATGGCACCTAAGGTATCTTTATTGCGACTTTTATGAAGGTCGATTTTTCGACGCTGGCACTTCAGACAGGCACACAACGTCGAAAAATCGACCTTTGGCACTTGTAGGGTTAAAAAAGAAAGGAAACACTCCTGTTCTGTCCTATTTTTGTTTTTAAATCCCACCAGCTATAACTTACAGTTAAACAGCTCCGATAGGAATGCAATGGTGATCGTATTTAGATAGGGTAAATTAGAAACAGATGAATCGGTGTCAAAACTGATTAACACAATTTGTGCGGCTGTACATAGATGTATGGGATTCGGAAACAACTGTGTGATGTGGACTCGCACATTGTGTACAGAGTGAGCCCAGGCACACAGGAGGAAAAGTGATCGAGTGAAAACGATGGGATCGAGGAATCACGTATTGCTCTCGCTTAGGAATGATTTATTATTAGAGTTTCTATGAAATCCAATTTGACACAACCGACCTTTTGATGCTCTAGAAAATGAGGACAGTTTATTCAAAGAATGAAATTATATGATACATTTAAAAATTGGATAATTACCATATATATGTGAATGCAATCCACATATGTTTTCCAAGAACTGGAAGTAAAGAATTGGGTTGCTGGCATTATTTCAGTGAAGGTTGGTACTGTATTTCTCCTCTCTGAATTTTGCTGTGCCATTTGCTAGCCACATACAATATAAAAAGACGCTAACCACACTCCAAGTCATGCATGCACAGAACATCGAAATACGAACTCCCACGGGCTGTGGAAAAAATGGTGTGGGGAACGTATATCTTGCTGCCAACTCGCTGGGTTTGCGGTGGTAAGAATCACATTTGGCTCGTGAGTGATCCTAACTTTATTTCCAGCTGTGTGTGCTTCTCAGTACGGTACCTTGATATTGACTCTCTCGACCGTCAACATTCAATCCTAACAATGACCTATTGAATTCATGTCTTACTGTGAATACCATACACAATTTCAGGAGTGATGAGTCTCAATCATGAGGGGCACTAATCTTATCTCCAGCTGTATGCATGCTGTGATATCGACTCACGCTGACATTGAAAATTCATCTAACGATGGCCAACAAAACCCGTATTTTGCTGTGAACTTGGTAATTCAGTGGTGGTGAGAATCAAGATTGTCCGGTCAAACGCGTGCCATGATATCCTCATATCAATTCCCATTGTTCGATAGCGGATTGTATTTCACGAAAGCAAACCGAGAGAAATTGGCAACCCAATGGATTTTGTATTTCATACGTTCCATGTTGCTAGTAAACAAGTGTCATTTTCATTGTTAGTATAAATGTTTTTCAATTACACGTGGATCACAAGTCCCCATTAACATGGATAATCAAGAGTTTACTGTATTTTGAACATTTAAATCAATAAATCAATTATATGATCTTCAACATTTCAGTTCCAGCATGGTTTCCCAACTTGACAATACACTGTTCAAAACTCCTGTTTGGTTCTTTAGCGTTGTGGAGATGTTTTTGAAGTTTTCTTGCAGGCAAATCATGTCAAGACTGCCAGTACTAGGCTAATTAAAAACCATCATTTTCTCTTGTTCTCTATCGAGCCACCATGTCTCCTTATTGTTTTCCAAAATAGGTCCCTTCTTATCACTTTTTTCTTCATTGAGTATAACTATCTTAGTCTGGGCCTACCTCTTGCCGTCCTTCCTTCCATGTTGATCTCCATCATCCCCACTGCCATCCTTCGAACCTGTCCAAATCATCTTAATTTTAGGTTTCTCCTTTCTTTCGTGAAGTTTACATTTGAATTTCCTTTCTGACATCCTCATTTCTTACCCTGTCTAGTCTTGTCTTGGGGTGTGATGGTACAGTGGTCAGGCTGCTTACCTCTGACCAAAGTGGACCAGGTTCAATTCCCGGTTAAAGCATGTGGGATTGTCAAGGTGATGACATGTCCTGTGATTAAGATTCCATGTAAAAAGGAGGTCCAATGGCTTATGATTGCAAACTACTAGCTTGTTTCCTTCTTGTCTTTGCTGTCCTCCTTCTTAAATATGGTATTCCTTCCCACTGATCTAGATTTTACTCTTGTGTTAGTGTCCAGGTATCCGTTGCATATGTCAGAACATCTTGTACGTCATAATCAGGGTTAGGATTTTTAGGTGTGCACCTTTTTTCTTAGGGTAAATTAAAGCTGTTCGGAAAGATATCACCTTGTGAAATTTTGTTTCTAGTTGCGAATGGAAGCATTTTCACGCACTTTTTTTTGGGACCTTTATCTCCTTTTCCCCCAACCATGCCCATAATTCCCTGTTTCCACATTTTTTCTTTTAAGTTCAATTCCACTTATTCTGTAAGATTTCTAATCAATATAAAATATTTAACTTTCAATTAATGTCTCCTCAGCTAGCTGTATACGTGTGAATAGTAAGCCTATACCTTTCATTAAACACCGCGCGGGAGTTGAAAGCACACCTCCAACAAAGGAAAATAATAGTGTATTCGACAAAACCTCTTTCTCTCGCTTTACTGCTATAATGTAGCCCGCAATAATGCAATTGACAAAGAGTGATTCTATCCCGCTAGAATCAGTAGCCTGCTGTTTGTGAATGTTACTGTGAAAGACTTCATCTGTTCGCATGGAGGAGGAGGCTGGTGACGCAGAGATGTCTCAACCGCACCCGCTTAGTTCTGAGAATTGAGACTGGGTTCTGCTCAAAGCTACTAGAAATCACTGAGACTGCATTGCCAGCATGAATGAGAACATTCTGGTAATTGTCGCAGTGTTATAAGTAGGGTCTGGATGTTGATGCCATAAAAAAGTTTAAAAAATGCACTTAAAATTTTCAAAAATGACTAATAAATTACCTAAAAATTCAGTGCACTATAAAATGGAGAAAATGATTTTATAATAATAAATTCACCAATATTTCAAAAACAACATCTGAAGCTCAAACTGAAAAGTCAATCAAAATAGATTTCTAACACTTAACAAAAGGTTTATGTTCATAGCTACTAGCTTCTTCTTAACTCGGCGAGACGTAACTCCCTCATATAAAGCTGGGACATGACTAAATTGGAATCAAAAATGACCTTAAAAGGTTGATTTCACTAAAATATGACCAAAAAATTCTACCCAACTTTAAAAAAAATGCTCTTAAAATGGAAAAACAGCAATAAATGCAAAAAGATGCAAAATAAAAATGACATATTTGAAGACGGGGTGGCCCGTCGGGAGTTTCTATGTACTTCAGCATTGTTTTAGACAGCTCAGTAAAAAGATGACATGTCATCAACATCCGGGCACTAGTTATAAGAGTGTGTGAACAGTGAGTGAGTGCAAAAGTGAGTTGTGTGATAGTCGCATTGAGTTAGCAAGTGAACTGGTGTTAGCACTTTGTTACATTACTAAACAAGTGTACTACTAGATTTTACCATGCCAAAGGTGTCTAGTGCCCGATTTATTGCTATGGCTCATGAATTCAAACAAGATTACATAGACTCTGGTGGAATAGTTATGCGATTGTGAATCAGGAAATTTGTTAGATGAAAAACACCAGCGTGTTCGCATCAAACAACACATTTCCAGCTCTAAGCATCAAATGAATAAGACTCTTCAAGCAAACAAATCGCGATACCTCTATTACGAATTGCATTTCAACAGAGTTCTTCAAATATTCAAAATTTGAAGGCATTAAACAATGATTGTGTTACAGCTCTTACGCAAGCAGAAATTCCACTCAATAAGGTGAACCATCCAACCTTCAAGGGAATTCTTGAAAAATACACAAGATGTCAAGCTTCTGCATCTACAAAGACATTCTATCTTCTAATAGAAACAGACTTACTTTTAAAAATCCCCCCAGGGGCTCACATCTAGTGAGACGTGGGTTGGCGACCACTGGACCCCAGCTGAGTCCGGCATTGCTTCCACTTACTTGTGCCTGGCTCCTCTCAGTCTTCTTTCCTGTCGACCTCCCTTGGTCAACTCATGTTCTTTTCCGACCCCGACGGCATTAGGTTATCAGAGGCCTAGGGAGTCTTTCACTTTCCCACCTTAATTGGCCCTTGTCTCATCTTTCCTGATCCCTCCTTCTTCGAGGGGTCAGACCTCTTGTTTTCTTTTCATTATATATCTTTTTCTCTTTAAGTTTCCCGCACTGTTTTTGTTAATTGGCCCCCCGTGTATCTAAATTCCCTTTAGCTTTTTTTTTCCCCCCATCTTTTTCATTTACACTCCATTTTGTAGGTATTTTCATTCTACGTTGCATTTTGTATGTGTTTTCGACCTAAATTGCATTTTGCGAATGTTTTCAACCTCAATTGCATTTTGTAAGGATTGACAATCTAAATTGCTTTTTAGTAAGTCTTTCAATATAGGGGTGGAACTTTTGTGAGTATTTTGAATTTCAATTTCATTTTGTATTTTCAATCTAAACAGTTTTTTGCAAGTATTTTCAATATAAATTGCATTTTGTAAGGTGCGCATTTTGCAAGTATTTTCAATCTAAATTACATTTTGTAAGTATTTTCAATCTAATTTACATTTTGTAAGTATTGTCCATCCAATTGAGTAGTTTGAATCTACCATACATTTTGTAAGCATTTTCAATTTCAATGGCATTTTTTAAGTATTTTGAATATCAATTGCACTTTGTGATTATTTGAACTCTGGAATGCACATTTTTCAATCTAAATTGCAGTGTGTATTTTCAATTTCAATTACATTTTGTAAGTATTTTGAACCTCAATTGCATTTTGTACATATTTTAAATCTCATTTGCATTTTGTAAGTATTTTGAATTTCACTTGCATTTTGTAAGTATTTCGACTGCATTGCATTTTGTACATATTTTTAACTTAACCTCCATTTTGTGCGTCTTTTTCAATCTATTCCTTTTGTGAGTATTTTTGTTCTAAATCCCCTTTTGTGAGTCTTACCGCTCTCCTTTTTGTGAGTAGTTTCAATCTGAGTTCCTTTTTGTAAGTATTTTCCTCCTCACTTAATTTTCGTTCTGGTTTCCACTTCATTGACATTTTTGCTATCACCCAGACCATTAGGGGCCGATAACCTAGATGTTAGGTCCCTTAAAACAACAATTATCATCATCATCAACTTTTAAAAATGTAGAGATGCTTAA
This sequence comes from Meconema thalassinum, assembly GCA_946902985.2. Lineage (NCBI taxonomy): Eukaryota > Metazoa > Arthropoda > Insecta > Orthoptera > Tettigoniidae > Meconema > Meconema thalassinum. The sequence continues at coordinate 552,137,124 of OX336388.2, forward strand.
TGTCTTGAAGTAAAACAGCTTCATGTTTTTTTTCCTTCTTTTGATGAGTGATTTGATGTACTGGTTTGTAATTCAATAAACTGGATTAGAGGAAAAATAAAATTAGTTGAATAAACCATCACCTTTTCCCTTCCTTTTTTCATCTGAAATTTGCACCTACAGATCCTAACCCTGGTCATAATATTTCCTCTATACTTTCTTCATTCAAACCAGGTTCCTCACACTCTAATTAAAAGCATTTTCTTGTTGCATCCTTTTACAGACCTCCATGTCCAGCTTCATATCCAGCATCAGTTCGCTCCCCAATTTCAAAGTTTTATCCCTTAGATTTTATAGGACCATTCTTTTCTCCTCTAGTCAGTACCATTTTCTTGCTTTTCTTCAAGAGGGTTATCATTTTATTATGCTTTAGCCTGGGAAATCTTCTCGGTTTGCTCCCGACACCATAAAGTGATGGAAACAGGAATGCTTTCATCTTGTCATAATCCAATCTCATATAAACCATTCTTTTCTATCCTCAAGGATCTGGATACTGCTGCAACACTCTTTGTACATTGCTTGCATATATTCCATTATTTGTTTTCCTATTCCTTTGTGGTTCGTGTCTTACCCTTTTCATCGCCCACCTCTTTGTGTATTGGCTAGCATTCTTGCTGTCACTGCGGATGCCCGGGTTCGATTCTCGGCTCTGCCAAGAAATTTAATTCTGGTGTGCGGGCTGGAACGGGATACACAGCCTCGTGAGGCAAAACTGAAAAGTGGCGGGTTCGAATACTACCTCAGCCAACCTAGAAATGGTTTCCCATGCTTTCCCCACTTCTACCTCAGGCAAATGCCAATAACAAATCTTCCTGCTTATAAATTGGGCAATTATTGCTTTATTCCAGTCAGAGGGGGTACCTTTCCGAAAGCCCATGCCAATTCAAGTATCCTTTGCAACCATTTCAGCCCTGCTTTCTCAATATACTTCACCATTCTCGGCTTAATTTCATCTAACCCTGCCGTTTTGTGACATTGTACTTTATTTACCACCCTCTCTACTTCCTCAACCGTGATCATGTTCCCGTCCTCATTCTCCTCCAGCATAATCGCAAAATCTGCCACATTGTCAGATAGGTCTCCCTACATTCAGCAAGTTTTCGAAGTACTCGTACCATCTTTCCAATGCTTCCTTGGTATCTGCAATGAGTTTCCCTGAATTATTCAGAACACTCCTCATTTCTCTTTTTCCTCCATTTCTGAGATTCTTTGACACTCCAGAAAGGTTTTCCTGCTACTCGACATAACATTTCTAATTTATCTTCAAATCTGTCCATTGATTTCCTTTAGGACTCTACTATTATTATTTTAATTGTTTGGTTCTGTTCCTTTCCACTCTGTCAAATTCCTTGCTTGGAGCCATTTTTTGTAAGCCTTCCTTTTACTTTTACAGACTTTACTATGGCATTCCACCAGAATGCATGCTATTACCTGTCTCTTTGCTACTTCTACTACTGCATCTCTGTATCCTGACCACTCCGTTTCTGTGTGATGCAAATCTTTATATCTACTCTTTGGAATTTCTCATCAATCATTTCCATGTATTTCTGCCTAAATTATCCTGGAGATTTTCAACCCTAATAAATCCATCTGCAAACAACCCTCACTTTGCCTAACTATGCCTACTTCACAGCAGATCAGTTTGTGGTCTGTTGTTTCAAAATGCCCTGGAATACCTTTCAATTCCTTATCAATTTCATAAATTTTAAGTCAGGCTAAGGAAGCTTTAATTTTTATGTGACTGTTAATCATGCGATCATGAGCCATGGGACCCCTTTTTATGTGGAATCTGAACCACAGGACATGGCATTTCACTTTGAAAATCTCTCATGCATTGATTGGGAATCGAACCCGGTCCACCTTGGTGAGAGGCCAACAGCTAGACCACTGCGCCACCATGCCCCCTAAATTTAAATTCAGTTGATATAGTCTATTGTTATCTGGTTCCTCTACCCTCCCATGTGTATTCGTGAATCTCCTTATGCTTCGAGAAAGAGTTCGTAACGGATAATCCCATGCTAGTACAGAAGTCCAATACACATTTTCCATTGGTGTTCCCTTCCCTATCGTCACCTCACTTACCCATTACCTTCTCATACCCCTCAGTATTTCCTATCGTAGCATTGAAATCCCCCATCAGTACTACACTATCCATGTTGTTAACTCCCACTACCAACATCACTTAGTGCCTCATTAAATCTGTCTACTTCGTCCTGACCCGCCCCTTCACATGAAGCGTACAGTGAAACAATCCTGACCCTATCTCCTGACCTTTCCGAATCTATCCACGTTTTACATCCTCACAGAAACTACAGTATGTTACGCTTAAAGGTTCTCTTGACATACAACTCTACTGCACACTGTACCCTGCCTCGTTTGACACCTGTCACGTACACCTTGAAATCTCCTACTTGTTGACTTGGCTTGCTCTACTTTCTTTCTTCCTTCTATAACCACCCTCGATATTAATAGCACCCCATGAATACGTTTTATTGCTTGTTTGTTTCCAAGAAGTCCCTGATCTCCCTTAGTTTTGAGGCTTGCCCATGACATTTTTGGGAGGTTTAGAGAGTTCTAGCGAAGGTGGTTGCTACCCTTACTTACACAGGGCCCCTACTCGGGAAACAAACGAGAGAGTTGGCTAGTTCTAGCCACCTGAGCACAAGGAGGGGCATGGCTCAGAATATGTCCAAGATGCCCACTCCTATCCCATAGTAACTTGTATCCTGACTTAGCCATTGCCGACGGTTCACCAACCAAGACATGACTACTCCATGAACCACAACTTTAAATTACTGCCTCAATTGTGTGAACCCACTAGTGTAGTTGGTCTATAATATGCTCCATAGCTGGACTAGGTTGCTGGTATTTATACTGTGAAAACAGTGGCCACCCTGAGTGTTCATCTCCTGGGTTTTCTTACTCCAGGCAATTGATGATGTGGTACCTCCTGGGGCACCTACCTCAATCCTAATAATTGCACACTCTGCTACAGTCATCACAATAATACAGGTTATCAGGCAGATTCTGTATGGACGAAATGAAATTGGGCTAATGCCTGTCCTGGAAAACTCCGGGTATTTTAAGACACTCGGGGAATTTTAGTTTTACAAGTTCCAACCTTGAATAATTGGAAATTAAGTATTTAAATTTTGATGGTTGAAAAGTTTATTCTGGTGATGATTGTTGTAGATGTATGTTCGTACTGACATTAAATTTAAGCTCTTATTTCTTGCAAGATAGAGCACACAGATTACGTGTGTAGCCTGTGTATTTGTATATAAATGTGTAACTGTATGATTTTTGAGAGCATTGCTATTGACGAGCTACTTTCAATATTCACTAGTACAATAGTTTTTCTGGATGGAAAATTTAGAAATTGGCAATATGTAGAAGAACTTTTCAACTTTGTCATGCTACCCTTTATTGTTCAAGCACTTTTACAAATGCTCTTTAAGGACAAACTCTGTTTTTTATATTTCTTATGGCTGCTACTGTTACTCAGGGAATTTTCTGATTTATTCTGGAAAAATCAGGGAATTGTCAGGGAAATCTGTAAGTTGGTTTTGGTAGGCATCCTGAGTCTTCCTTCTGATGGCTCTGTTCCCATTGCCGGAGTCTGGTGGGTTTAGTTTTCTTTGCATGTATTGAATAAGCAGTGAATAGTCAAGGTGCACATTTATTATGTAGGAGGAAATTGTTGTATTACTACACTAACGAAGATTTCATATGTTCTCACAGTGTCTGAAAGCACGAGATTTGTTCTACGCATTCAGTGGTGGAAGCAGCACGAACAATTCTTCTACTTCCTTGTCAGCAAGTGGGCTGCATCAGATATGTCCTGTGTTGCTGTCCGCTTTAGTAAGTCCTACAGAGACCGAGACAAAAGGTGGTTGTGTTATGATGCCAATACCTATGGCTGAACTTGTCCCAGATGATCTTGAACATGAGCACCATAGTGGAGCTAGCCTGGAAGGTGAGATGTCTATTTATTATTGTCATCTGAAAGTCAAATGATTAAATCAATAATACAGTGATGGCTTACTGTACACATTTGTTAAGTACTATTTTGGATGAATACCGTATTTGCTCACGTATATCTCGCCCCCGCGTATATCTCGCACCCCATTTTTTTAGTTGAAATTTCAGGGAGAAAAAAAGTACTCGCATATATCTCGCATTCATTTTTGACGCCGTCATATAAATGACCGTAATAACCTTGAGGTATAAACACGTTCGATTTAGCGCGCCACAAGTCGTCATTGAAAAAGACGTTATAAGCTCGTTAAGGATGATTCAAGGCAGAAAAGGAACTCCAGCATTTATATTGGATACGATCGATCATCTTCCATATCGATTCCTCACTACATGTACGAGCGAGCTCGATCTTACCCGACCGCGGCTGAAGACACAATGTAGGCCTAAAGCGTGCTAACAGTCACGCTGCATCGCATGCTTGCACGAGGCCTGTCCGAGTTTGTACGTTCGTAGCGGCACTACAGTATAGCGTCAGTTTACGCAAGTTTGCATCAGTTCGTGTGTTATGGTTATGCGACATTAAGAACCTATGAAAAAGACGTCATGAGCTCGTTAAGGATGATTCAAGGCAGAATTTAGAGCGCAGACGCATAGCGAGCGATATCTTCCATATCGATTCCTTGCTACATGCCCAAGCGAGCTCGAACTTAGCCGAGCGCGGCTGAAGCGTGCTAACACCCACGCGGCGCCGCTTTACATGCTTGCACACGGCCGAGCTCTGAAGCAACGCAATACGTAAAGACGAAATCATTGAGATTCGAGAAGACTGAACTGCGTTTCTCTGCGATGTAACAGTAGGCCTACTTGCCAATCTTCGAAACATACGAGCATGTTGGCGCGAGTGGTATAGCACAGATTTCCTTATCTTCAAAGCCCAAACAATACAAGAGGAATATGGAAATTCCCCTCGTATATCTCGCACCGACAAATTTCACTCGTATTTTCGGCTCGCGTATATCTCGCACCCCATTTTTTTAGTTGAAATTTCAGGGAAAAAAGTGCGGGATATACGCGAGCAAATACGGTATGTTTTGAGTACATAGTCAGACTTAAGCATATAATTTGTTGTGTCCAAATGTGGTATGTGAAAGTGAAGTTTTTATGATGGCCTAGTGTTGTATTTACTGTCCCCATATTCACACTTACTATTTTTGCACATTAAATTGGAAGAAATAATTACGTACTAGATGTGTGCACTAAGCTATCGACATTGGGTGAAATAAATAAAAATGAGCATAAACTTCAAAGTACAGTGGACGCCGTTTGTTTGTTTGTTTCGAGACTTGAAAGCAATTAAAAGTCCTCTCAGGTGGGGGCTAGCCAATAGAGAGCAAGTAAGCCTCTAGACAGGCTTTGGAACAGCATTTCCTCTGTTCTAGATGATGTTTGACTATGTTTATACCGCCAGTACTCGGTTTCGGGGGCATATCCATCTAGCGAGACCCGCTGGGCACCTGGATCATTTTTCTACGCACACCTTGATGAGGTAGATCCGGAGGCGGACAGAGTTACCCATATGTTATCAACCGTATTATATAATCACTAATGAAGTCCCGTACGGACAAATATTGAAACATTGAAAATCTTCTGTTTATTGTGATCATGAATTTGGTTTATGTTATCACATTTGTTTTCAGGAATTTCGTTCTCAAGTATGTGAATCGAGTGCGTGCAAAGAAAACTCTCCCAACCCTTAAAAACCCATTTTTACATTGTGCCTGTCGTCAATGCCACTTTCAGGCTTAACGGAAGATGGATTTCAGGAATGGATGGACATTGATGAAGGCATCATAACTAATACGAAACAGACAGAAGACGGCATATGTGACGCAGTTACTTCCGCAGAATCAGTTATGAGAGGTGAAGAACATGGAGCAGAAGATAGCAATGCTGATTATGACGATGTTGCCGAAACTTCCCGAACACCAAAGAATCCTGAAATTAGACAGGCGCCAGATATTTTGCGACAAGGTGTTCAGCGTATAAATATGAAAGATTAATTAATGGACTTTTGAGTGACAATGAGAAGCAAAGAACAAGGAGACTAATTTATATAGCTGAAAACAGTTAACTGTATTGTAGTGCTGTCTACCGGTATCTGTTTCATTGTAGTGCATGTAGGCAATGAATAAATATGGTAAGCTACCTATCAATTTTTATTTTTTGGCTATTGTTATCAATCTGTTAATGTTATCAAATTATATGCGTCCCAGAGTGATCATAATAAACAGCGTCCACTGTATATACTTTGAGCATGAGCATCAGTTTTGAGTATATACTCTGTTTGTTATGAATAAAAGATCTTTAGTAGGGTATATACTAACATTTCTCCTCCTTTTGGAGTATGGTACTTAACTTGCGCCCCGAAGTTACTCTCATTTCATCGTCACTCTTAGGCAGTCAACTGTTGTAATCGCCATTTGTTAATGCAAACCAGTCGTCTGCTGTGGACTTGTCTGGTTTACATATCATTTATTAGGTGAAAGTTCCTGGTGAATTGAAATGTCTGATAGTGGGGTTGAATGTGATGATATTCCTTAAGTTTCTGAGTTGTCATTTGTAAGGATCGTCTGCAACTATCCTCCAGAATTTGATAAGTCTCAAACACCCAACTTGCGAAAGGGAAAAAAAGCAAAAGTTTAAAAGCCATAAAGATTTGTTATGCTAGAAACTTGGGGAAAGGTATTACTGAGAGTCAAATACTGAAGAAAATTATCAATATGAAATCCCGACTCGTAGAGAAGATCGAATTGAAAAGGACGGGCAGTAAGAAAATTGTTCTCAAGGATATTATGTTCTGCAATCCCTCTCTGAAACAGTTCTTCATAATTTATACACTTTCCTAACCTGCAGGGTATTTACATCTAGATACATAAATTCAGCTATCTTGAAATTAGACAGCTGAGCATGGTAATGGCCAGACTTTAGAAATTGATTTTGAATCGCGCGCTGAAAGACTTCGAGCAGTGAGTGAGGTATGACGTGGAGCCTGTGACGTGCACACTGGCCTACGTGACTGCTCGATTTTTAGAATTTCCTCGAAATGATGGATTTGAATTTTGAAAAGTAGTACAGTTTTCTGGCTATTGAATTTGGAGAAGATAGAGCTATCAAACGTATTATTTGATACATTATCAGATCATTTAAATAACAAAAAGAGAAAACTGCCTCCTCAACCCCTGCCGTAATAGATTAATTCCTACATATATCCTGACTTGATCAAAATTTCTTGACGCCACACACAATCATCCTTACAAGGAATAATTATTTAACGTTTCCACTTAACTCATTCATCACTTCAAATAATAAGTGCTTATTCCATGGTTGACATATGTCTAATGACCCAGGCTCAACAAAAGAAGAACAAGAAAGAAAGTACGAACTGTATTTGTATTTTTGGTTAGGATTTCGATGTCATATGATGTTTCACACCAACATATGGGCTGAAGAAGGAAACATATAAAGTTTCCGAAACATGTACCTATAGTATTTTTAGTAAAGCATTGATTTGGGGAGTGAAAATTGTGTTATACTTCTTGTAAACATGGTCAATACGGAACCTGGAACGAGTGCGATTTATATACAGTATAATCCAAAATTGTTGAGTACCTTATTTGCTCGCTCGTGTATATCTCACACTTTTTTGACCGAAAATATGTGCAAAAATTTTCGGTGCGAGATATGCGCGGTGAATGACCGTATTATTGGAAATATCTGTTCCCGGAGGAAACAGGGTGTAAAATTGTCCGATTGAGCTATGTACATTAACAAATTACAAAGAAATTTGATACAATGGTCCGGCTAGCTCAAAACAGTTGCCAGCGTTTTGAGCTAGCCGGACCATTGTATCAAATTTCTTTGTAATTTGTTAATGTACATAGCTCAATCGGACAATTTTACACCCTGTTTCCTCCGGGAACAGATATTTCCAATATGGATTAGCAAGGTATGCTAACATTACTTTTGAAAGGAAGTTTTGACTTCCGTAGTACATTGGCGCTGCTCGTGGCAACATTTGTGCCTTGCAGCGGCCTTCACAGTATGTACTAGCCATGCGTCTTGGTGAGGTGTACCATAACCAACTGAAGAGCCCATTGGTACACTGGGGCGAAACGCTGGCAACTGTTTTGAGCTAGCCGGACCATTGTATCAAATTTCTTTGTAATTTGTTAATGACCGTATTCCCGAAAAAACACAAAATTTGCATAATTGAAACAAGGCAACTGGCATATGGTACTCGCCCTATTCATTGTCATTGCAGTCACTGCTGCCAATCTCCGAGGTACTCTCCCGTGCATCATTCTTGCCATCATTCCATACTGCTTCATCCTGACTTCCGTCCAATGCATTTGCGATGCACGACTTCAAGAAGCTCTTCAAAACAATGTCCGTCGACACCATTTACTGTATTTGTATTCGTTATGTTTATGCGTCATTAAGAACCTACGAAAAAGACGTCATACGCTCCTTAAAGATGATTCAAGGCAGAAAAGGAATTTATAGCGCAGACGCTTAGCGATCGATAGAATCGATCTTCCATATCGATTCCTCGCTACAAGAACGAGCGAGCTCGAACCTAGCCGACCGCGGCCAAAGACTAATGATGTACCGCGTGCTATAACACTCACACCGCGCCGCATGTTTGCACGCGGCCGAGCGCTCATGCGACGAATACGTAAAGACGAAATCATTGAGATTCGAGAAGGCTGAACTGCGTTTCTGTGCGATGTAACAGTAGGCCTACTTGCGCAATCTTCGAAACATACGAGCATGTTGACGCGAGTGGTATAGCATAGATTTCCTTTATCTTCGAAGCCCGAGTACCGGTACTGATGTCTACAAGGCAACTGACTGTCAACAATAAAGGAAACCTCTGCCGCCATAATGAACGATAACATTGCTTATTGATGATTGTTGTGTCGCGCTAAGGTATCACTTTGGGTAAATTTCTGGACACTGACGACTGTTGTGGTGCGCTAAATCGATAACCTCAAGGTTATTACAGTCATTTATATGACGGCGTCAGAAATGAATGCGAGATATATGCGAGTACTTTTTTTCCCCTGAAATTTCAATTGCAAAAATGGGGTGCGAGATATACGCGGGGGTGAGATATACGCGAAGAAATATGCTATGTTCTCCGTTTTCTTCCTATCACCCATTACGTAATAACGAGATTGCCCTGAAAATAGGGATCACCTATTAGTCTTAAGACGGTTAGTTTGGATATTTGCACAATAGCCATCTGTAAAATATTAAGATTGATGATTTGGCACCTAATGAAGTCAATAATGAAACTTGCTAAGAAGTTTTGTATTCATATTAGGGACTTACTGTTCTCAAGGCACAAGTTTATTGGGTTGTTGCTTATAATAGCACTCGTACATTCATAAAAAGCAAAACCATTTACCATTATAGGAAAATTTAAGAAAATTGCTGTATTGATTAATAGATAGTTAATTAAAATGCTCCGGCAATCTATACAAATTATATCCAGATTAGTACATGTTTTGGTCCAACCTTGTTCAGCCAATTAAGATTTAAATCTTAAGAAATTAATTTAATAAAACTGTTGAGAAAAATGTAGAGAACAACAGAATCCACTCTTCTTAGTCTTTTATGACTTGGAAAAAGAAATTTGATTCCGTTCCAAGACCAGCCATGTGGGCGGTGCTGAAGCGGTTTGGTTGCCCTCAGCGTTTTGTAGATACAATAAAGGCTCTCCATGATGGCATGACAGTTCAGGTTTTCCATCAGAATAAGATGTCCGATGAATTTCCTATTACCCATGGACTGAAACAAGGATGTGTACTGGCTCCAACGCTTTTCGCGCTGTACTTTGCTGCAACGCTTTATGATTCACCCACAAACATCCCAGGTGTGGAGGTCATCATCATCATCATCTTGCACAGTTTCCAGCCACTGGCCGGGTCTGTTTGGAACACAAGCCTCTCCAACGTCTTCTGTCTTCCCACCATCTCTCAGCCTCCACCCTTGTCCAGTCTTCTCCTCTCTTCTTCACGCGATCCCCTTGGCTTATGATCGCGAGATTTACGGTCACGTTAAACTACAAGCTTCCTTTTTTTCTTCTTCACGCTTTCTTCCACCCCCTTCAGCCACCTGTCTCTTGGTCTCCCTCTCGGTCTCTTTCCTTCCCACTTCGTCTCGTGTATCCTCCTGGGTATCCTCTTCTCCTCCATTCGTTTTACATGTCCATACCATCTAAGTCCAGATTTCTCTATACCATCCAGTAATGGTTCCTCCTTCATTAATTCTCTGGTCCTCTCATTTCTTATTCTGTCCATCTTTGTAGCTCCAATACTGCTTCTCAAGAACCTCATCTCACTGGCCTGTATTTTGCTCTTCTCCCTTCCTTTCATAACCCAGGTCTCCGAGGCATACGTCAGGATAGGGACATAGTACGTCCGATATATGATCTTTTTGCTGTTTTGAGGGACGTCCTTGCTCCATAACATGCTTCTCACACTCCTCCGGAATGCTTCTGCCTGTCTCCCCCGCTCATTTATTTCTCTATTGGTTCTTCCATTATCTTGTATCAGGCTTCCCAGATACTTGAAACTCTCCACTTTCTTCAGCTGTTCCCCACCAATTGTTATTCCAGTTGTGGTTCTTTCCTTCTTCCTTGTTGTGATCACCATCTCACTCTTATTTATGCTAAATTTCATCCCATACGCTTGTATTATTCCTTCCCACACATCCAACTGTTCCTTTACCTCCTCCTCCTTGTTTCCCCTAATCATCTGCAAACAACATTGCTTTCATCTTTCCTTCCCCAATTACTTGTGCCACTCGGGTCACTATGTCATCCATCACCACAATGGAAAGTAACGGTGACAGTGCACTTCCTTGTTTCAGCCCGTTTCTCTGTTCCAACCAGTCCGATCTCTCTCCTCCCACTTTCACACAGCTCACGCTTCCCTTGTACATCTCCTTTATCCTCCTTATAGTCCATCTTTCTACTCCTCTATCCTCCAGGGACTTCCATACTTTGTTTCTGCATACACTGTCTTATGCTTTCTCAATATCCAGAAAGGCCATCACTAGATCTGTTCCATACCCATAGTGCTGTTCTTATAACTGCCTTACAGCAAAAATCAAATCCACTGTGGACCTTCCTGCTCTGAAGCCATGTTGTTCTTCCCTCATCCCTCCTTCTATCCTTGTCCTAATTCTCCTTTCCAAAACTTTCTCAAACATCTTTGCACAATGACTCATCAGTGTTATTCCCCGATAGTTTCTGCATTCTGTTCTAGTACCTTTCTTGAAGATCGGGACAATTATTCTCTTTTTCCAGTCCTCTGGGGTCTTTCTTTCCTTCCATGCTGTCGTCATCACTCGGTACAACCATTGTATCCCCACCTCTCCTGCTGCTCTCACCATCTCCACACTCAACTCATCCACACCCGGTGCCTTCCCTCCTTTCATCTTCCTCACTGCATCTTCCACTTCTTTCCATGTTAAGTCCTTTTCTGTTTGCAGTTCATCTTGCTCTTCCCCGATTTCTTCCTCCTCGCAGTGGTTTCCATTTGAGTTCAGGAGTTCTTCAAAATATTCTTTCCACATTTTCTTCAGTTCTTCTGTATTTTCTATCTCGACCCCCTTTTGTTCTCCATTCTAACATAATCCGTAGGATCCTTCCGCCTCTTATTTTTTACCATCCCATACAGGACCTTTTTTGTACCTTCACTATCCTCCATCATCTTGGTCCACTCTTCCATCCACTTTCTTCTCTCCTCAGCCACTACTCTCTTTGCCTCCTTCTTTCTTTCCTGGTACGCTTCCCTTGTCTCTACCGTCCTATTTTGATACTACCACCTAAAGGCTCTATTCTTTTCCCTTACTATATCTTTTGTCTTCTCATTCCATCATGGTGTTTCCTTCCATCTCTTCCTACTACTTGTCCTCCCACATACTGCTTCTGCTGCACCTTAAATCTAGCCCATTCCTCTTCCTCCCCTCTTTCTTCATCTGTTGGAATTCCTTCCTTTACCATTTTGAGGTACTCGACCCTTCTATCTCCTTCTTTCAGTTAACATATCCTTATATGTCTTTCCTGGTTCTCGGTCCCTTTCTTCTCCTTAGTCCCTCTCAGGTTCATTACCAGCAATCAATGGTCGCTATCCAGGTTCTCCGATGGTATAACCTTGATGTCCGTGATGTTCTTATTTAATTCTTTCTCATACAATATATAGTCGACCACTGACTTCCTGGTCAAGTCATCACTGTACCATGTTATTGTGTGGCTCTCTCTTTTCTTGAACCAGGAGTTCCCAACTAGCAGGCTGTTCCTTTGGCAGAAGTCCAACAGTCTCTTTCCTTCCTCATTTCTTCCGCCCCAACCCTCTGGTCCAAGTACACTCTCATACCCTTGTCTTTCTCTTCCTACATGGGCATTCAGATCCCCCATAACAATCATATTTCTTCCTATCAGCTGCTTCTGCAATTCCTCTTCAAACTCCTCCTTCTCTTCAGAGGCGCAGCCTACTTGTGGAGCATACACTTGCACTATTTCTACGGTCTCTCCCCTCAGTGCTACTTTCACTTTCATCATCCTATCACTTATTCTCTTCACTTCTTCTTTTAAACCATCTCGTACTACTACTCCCACTCCATTCCTCTTTCCCTCTTCATTCCCAGTCCAGTACAGTCTATAGCCTTTTCTCAGTTCTCTCCTTCCTTCCCCTTTCCACTTTGTTTCTGCCAATCCCAATAAATTCAACTTCCTTCTTTCCATCATATCCATTATCTCCTCCACCTTCCCTGTCAGCGTTCTTATGTGTAAAGTTCCAAATCTTAGTCCGTGTTTACAGCAGTGTCGTCGTCTATTATATCCATCATGTCCGAGGCTCGTTCCATTCTTGAAAGCATTTGGTTTCATCCACTACTGGCTTGCTGGGCCTATCGTAGCTTCACCAGAGCCCCGTTAGCTGTCACTTTTCAGGGTTCCTGTAGGACCTTCACTTCTACCGTAACGGTCCCGGGGCACACGAAGTCCCCACTGTACTTCACCCCTACAGGCAATCCCTTACTTTGTGCCGTTGCCCATCTCCCACGACGTGGACGAGGGGTTGGACTTTGGGAGGTCAAGTATCGTTTTGATGAAGGGCTTTTCAACCTAACTCGTCTCCGCTCCTTGAGGAAAACTCAGGTTACTAATGTTACTAATATGTTGTATGCAGATGATGCTGCGGCACCAACTCTCACACCAGAAGAGCTGCAAGAGTCAGTTAATTGTTACAAAAGTGCATGTGATCGCTTTGGTCTTACCATAAATGTCAATAAGACTAAAGTCTTGGCACAACCTTCACCAGGCACACCTCTTCCTCAGTACATTATCTCCATCTCAAATTTGCCATTAGAGCAGGTAGACCACTTCTCGTACCTGGGCAGTACCATTTCCGGGAGCTGTACCTGTGAGCAGGATGTGGATAAGAGAATTGGCACAGCCCATGCAGCATATGGACGATTAGTGCACCGGGTCTTCATGAATAAAGATCTGTCCATGAGTACAAAGTTTATGGTGTACAAAGCAGTAGTCATTTCTACATTGTTGTATGGCTGTGAAACGTGGACCCTTTACAGACGTGATCTTAGGTAGCTTGAGGGCTTCCACCTACAACAACTTAGATCAATCCTGAGGATTTAATGAGAAGACCACACTACCAATATTGCTGTTCTTGAAAAGGCTCAAATCAACCGCATAGAATCATCCACTATAGGTCACCAATGCAGATGGATTGGTCATGTCCATCGGATGGACGATGTGAGATTACCTCGTCAAATGCTATATGGTGAGTTATGCTATGGCACCAGACCTCATGGTGGTCCTAAGAGGCGCTACAAGGACCAATTTAAGCAGACCCTGAAATCGACAGGTCTTGATTCACAAACCTGGGACATGCTGGCTGAAGACCGCTCATCTTGGCGCCGATCCATCACGGATACTGTAAAAACATTTGAAAGGGATCGACGCACACATGAAGAGGCCAAGCGTCAAGCTAGAAAACTTCGAGCAGCCCAACCACGCCCTCCTCCAACAATACTGTGTGACTTGTGTGGACGCTTGTTCTATGCCAGGATTGGACTCTTTAGTCACCGTAAACACATCCACAAACTGGACTGAAGGAAGAAGATTTATACTCTGATTAGAGTTAAAGCCAAAGATGGTGATTAGTATAGATTAGTATTTACTCACATCCTTGAGTATGTACTTCTCAGTGCTTTTAAACTATAACTTTTTATTCATACCATTCTGAGTATACAGTATAATCCAAAATTGTTGAGTATGTTCTCCATTTTATTCACATCACCCATTACGTAATAATGAGATTGCCCTGAAAATAGGGATCACCTATTAGTCTTAAGACTGTTAGTTTGGACATTTGCACAATAGCCATCTGTAAAATATTAAGATTGATGATTTGGCACTTAATGAAGTCAATAATGAAACTTGCTAAGAAGTTTTGTATTTATATTAGACGCTTACTGTGCTCAAGGCACAACTTTATCGGGTTTTTGCGTACAATAGCACTTATTTACCATTATAGGAAAATTTAAGAAAATTGCTGTATTAATAGATAATTAATTAGAATGCTCCGGCAATCAATACAAATTATATCCAAATTAGTACATGTTGTCGGTCCAACCTTGTTCAGCCCATTAGATTTAAATCTTAAGAAATTAATTTAATAAAACTGTTGAGAAAAGAAATTTAAGTAAAATATATACAGGATAAAATGAAGAAAATGGCCAGCACACAATAGACCAAATACAAATGGAGAGCGACTAGTTGACCTGTGTCGAAACCATATCTTAATCTCAAAATCTTCATGTTTTAAACGAAAACCTCAAAAACTTACAACATGGAAACACCGTGAAGACACTTAGGGAGAATGGCAATTGGACCCCGTGTGCAAGGATAAACACCTCCACAAAGGGATCTATAACGTCAAAGTCCTCTGTGGAATTGACACAGGTTCTGATCACTACGTAATTAAAATTAAACAACAAGGGCAACTCGCGCCCCAGAGGAGACAACAAAGGCAAACCCCCAAAACTAAAAGAACAATAGATCCTATCCAGTTAATCAACAATGAACATTACCAAAAAGCGACTGAAAAAATTAAAATAACTGATCAACTCGAAAACTTGTTAACAACCTAAAACAAATTACTGAAGACCTGACGCCAATTAAAAGGCGGAAATTAGAGCAATGGTGGAATATGAATGTGATGAGATGATTGAAAAATGACACCGAGCGTGGTTGTTACACCAATCCCAAAAATCTGAAACATCTTTTCAAAATTTAGTTGCACAACGAAAAGAAACAACTAAAACTTTAAGAAGAATAAAACGGCAATATCACAATATCAAAATTTCACAATCACTGAATTATTAAAAAATCTTTAAACAGCTGACAAAATATGAAGCACCAACCTTATTGTTAAAAGATGAAAAAGGTGAATTGGCCCACAACAACCAGGATAATGCACAAATTATGGCTAAATATTTTAAGACACTCCTAAACTGTAAAGAACCCAGAGAACATTAATCCGCCCACACTGACATTTACAGAGCACTGAATGGGATGAAGAATTCCAAAGCCCCTGGAGAAGACCAGACTTCTGCGGAGATTTGGAAGTGTGCTGGAAATTCGGCAAAAATCGCCCTTCACCAACAACTAGTCAATATCTGGATTACAGGAAAATTCCCTGAACATTGGACATCAGCGACCATCCATCCACTACATAAAAAAGGGGATAAGACAGACCCTAACAATTATCGAGGGATTTCACTCCTGGATTTTACCTATACGATTTTTCCCGAATTCTTCTCAATAGAATTAAAATACGACTCAAATGAACTGGGAGAATATCAAGGAGGTTTCAGACCATGGATAAGTTGCCCAGATCAAATCATGAGCCTAAAACTGATAAAGGATTATAATAGGAGAAGGAATAAAGATATATGGTGATAACATTTATCGACTTCAAAAAAGCATATGATTGTATTCATAGAAATTCTTTATTAAATATTCTAAGACACATGGGATTACCACCTTTCCTCACATAATCGTCGCACTTTTTTAGCCTAACATTCGTGGAAAAAGCAGGGTGCGACGATTATGCAAAGAATATTTAAGTTCAAAGAATATACTGTATCATTATTCGCTGCACGGGCCAGTCATTCGTGTAGCGTGAGTAATAGCCTGCAGTCAGGGACAGGCTTCTTTCTTCTAACAAGGTCACAACAGGTTAAAGATCGCGGAATGTGCTGACGAAGCTGACCGTTCGCGTCGCGGTTCATAGCCCGCAGGCATAAAGACGACATTACTTTCTGCTGACAAGATCACGCCAGATTAGGCCTATAAGCTCGTGGAATGTGTGCTGGCCGTTCGTGTCACGGTTCATAGCCCGCAGGCATAAAGACGAGATTACTTTCTCCTGACAAGATCGCGCCAGAATAGGCTCGCGGAATGCGCGCTGACTGCTCGCGTGACAGTTCATAGCCCACAGGCATAAAGACGGGATTACTTTTTGCTGACAAGATCACGCCAGATTAGGCCTATAAGCTCGCGGAATGTGTGCTGGCCATTCCGAGTCACAGTTCATAGCCCGCAGGCATAAAGTAGAGATTAGTTTCTGCTGACAAGATCATGCCAGATTAGGCCTATAAGCTCACGGGATGTGCTAAGTGATGAGGCTGGCCGCTCGCGTTGCAGTTCATAGCCCGCAGGCATAAAGATGAGATTATTTTCTGCTGACACCAGATTAGGCCTATAAGCTCGCGGGATGTGCGCTGGCCGTTCGCGTCACAGTTCATAGCCCGCAGGCATAAAGACGAGATTACTTTCTCCTGACAAGATCACGCCAGATTATACGCTCGTGGAATGTGTTAAGTGGCGAAGCTTGCGCTGGCATCACAGTTCATAGCCCTCAAGCATAAAGTCGGGATATATTTCTTCTGACAAAGTCGCGCTCGGATATAAAGTCGAGGCAGCATGTGCAACTGACTGACGCACTAATACGAATATGCTATGCGATGATTATGCGAGGAAATACGGTACACCCCAAATTGACAAATCTCATAAAACTTAAGGTCCGAACATACCAGAGCGGGCACGGCTGCGGCCACAGTTGCTTGCGTCTGGCGACCAGATGTAACACGTGCTTTTCAATGGGGATGAACGTACTACACAGACCTGATCGCAGCCCCCTCGATCTTCTGCAGCGATCGCCCGTGCCTCTCACGGCCATATACGGGATGTCAGGTTCGGCCGCAGCCTACAGTTTTTTTGTTCCGAGTGTTTCATTCAGAAATGGCCAACATTACAGAGAAATTAATTGAAACCGTGAAGTTGTATGGAATGTTGTACGATTTGCATGAAATTCAGTATTTGTTTAACAAACTGAATCACATACCACATGTACAAAATTTTTCTTCCTACTTAGGATTGAAAAAATGAAAATCCACAGCCTGCTTCCAGTCTCCGACCGGGTCAGGAATGGAATGAATGAAGCCCCCATCTAGCGGCGAGGATATGAACTGTGCCGGCTGCCGAGGCCTGACGCACTCCTCTGGGGCAATGATTAAATGAATGACAGATGAAATGAAATGATAGTGGAGAGTGTTGCTGGAATGAAATTTTGACAGGGAAAACCGGAGTAGCCGGAGAAAAACCTGTCTGCCTCCGTTTTGTCCAGCACAGATCTCACGTGGAGTGACCGGGATTTGAACCACGGACCCAGCGGTGAGAGGCCGGCGTGCTGCCGCCTAAGCCACGGAGGCTTCCCCTACTTAGGATTAAATGCTTTAATTATAGTAAAATAAGTTATTACTATTAAATAACATTTTCAAATAAATATTGTTATAATACGCTCTCACTTCACATAGGCTATCAGTTTATTACAAAGATGGTTAAGTGAATTATTTTTGTTCACTTCGCAACTAAAGACAAGTTGATCATCAACTCCATGATCTTGGTGTGTATGAAAGTTGCCGGTATCCTGTATTAATAATATGGAGTGTGTATTGTTTAAGTGGGTATTGCAATTATTTTTTTCGTGTGGCCTCCTGAGAGGCCGAGTGCAGGTCTTTCTAGCCGACGCCCGCACCCGTGGGCGACCTGCGCGTAGGGATGAGAGATGGAATGGATGAAGATGAACGAAACTGGGCAAGGTTCTGGAAGGAAGCGGCCGTGGCCTGGCAGAAGGTAACGTCCCAGCATTTGCCTGGTGTTGTAAATGGGAAATCACGGAAAACCATTTCAAGGACGGCCGACGGTTGGGCTCGAACCCACGCGTCTACAGAGTCAGCAGAGAGCTTGGCCCCATGACCTAACACTGCGCTTTAGCCAGCGTAGCCACCACTGTTGGTGGTATTGTAATTAATCTCAGGGAGAGGGGGAAAAGAAGTCTCAATAGCAAGATACAATCCTTTCGTGACATTTTGAGCTTATCTACTGAGGCGGGTTGTTGAGACTATAAGTAGGCCTAGCAGTAGAGTTTGGTGACGTAAAAATTCACTTAAAAGTTTTTCTTTTTTTTGTCCTTTGATGCCTAGATGAAATGCTCTGAAATAAATTTAAAAAGTACTCATTGTATAACTTCGTTGAATACAACGGTCCTACCACCATATTTCTGTCTGATAATCGCACAACTATGGTACTAAATAATAATAATAATGTTTTAACTTAATTCTGGTGTTAGGGCTGGAACGAGGTACCCCTACACTCAGCCTCGTGAGACAGAACTGAGTAAAGGAGGGTTCGATTCCCACCTCAGCCATCCTGGTTTTCCCCAACTTCTACTCCAGGCAAATGCTGGGATGGTTCCTAACTTAGACCATGGCCGCCTTCTTACCAATCCTAGCCCCAATTTACGAACACACACACTAGTACAGCCATAACAATAACACAAGCTATCACACAAATTACACTCTCACCCGAAAATGCACGATGTCTCAGCCCCTAAAATAAAGATCAACCCTTACGGAGAGAGGTACTTGAATATTGTACTGAGAATTCTAACGAAATAGTCCCTTACATTTAACCGCCATTAAATACCAATTGACTGTGCCGGGATTAGATCCTGCATAGTTGGAAAATGCCTATCTTACAAGGGAGCTGTCCATACGGTCATATCGAAACCGACAATGATATTTCGTAGAGATTGTGAGGAAACCATAAATTAGAGATGTACAAAAAATTAGCTGCCATTTCGAACTTGAAGGTCCTGAAATCGGCACGGAGCTTTATAATAGGATTGCACGCGCTATCATATAGCTCGACGTGGACAGCCCTGGTGACCAGCTGAAGCGTGCGCGTAACCTTGAGCGCTCTGTGCTCGCTTTGCAGAAGCAAGAAGGCTGAAGTGGAATATATGCAATGAAGACCTGCGACTGTTGGAAATTTCACGAAATTTCAATGGGGGCGAACTAATTTCAGCACATGTACTAGTTCATTGAGTCGTTTTAAGAAAAAGTACAGAATAAAAAGTAGAAAATTCATGGAATTTATAACCCGCACTTATCTGCAAGAAGAAGACGAAAGAGAACAAGTCACAAAGAAATTTGTAGAAGCAGCTACAGAGCGATTTTTAGACAACACCCCTTCTTCAATATACAATACAGATCAGAGTGGTTTCGTGCGCGAAATGAAAGCGAAAAGGACTATCGATTGTTGGTGAGAAACATACAGAAAGAGTTGCTCACCCATTCGTACACAATTATGCCTACAATTAATATGGCCGGTGCACTATTCCCGAAATTATTCATTGTACTGCAGGAGGGAGGCAACTGGAACTTTCGGTCCGAGAGTTTCCAAATAAATATTTCATGCCAGAAATATAATTTTAACAGCCACAAAATCAGGAAAATTGGGGGAAAATGAATTAAAATATTGGTTTAAAGAATCCTTTTTCCCATTTGTGGAAGAGAAGTGTTTGCTACTGTTAGATTCCTGGACTACTTATAATGATAAAAGCTGTCTTGAGGACATTCCTCCAGGCAACAGGATAGAAATTCTCCAGATTCCTACCGGCACTACAGGGAAGATACAGCCCTTGGATACATTTTTTTCTCCCGGCAATGGAAAGCTTTGTATCGCCGTTTATCAGACATTGTGTCGGCTTGTGAAGACGTTCAGTTTGATGTACCTATGTAGGTATATCAGAGAAACAGGGTAGGCCTACTGAAAATGAAATCCTTCCTTCATTTTCAATTTTCTTCCCCACGGTTCAAGGACATGGTTAAATATTCGTGGTTCGCAACCAATTACACAACGGAGAGACATCCCGAGTTCGAAATGCCTGCGAATTATTGCATCCAAATAAGTAAGGAAAGCTGAAGAACAATGTGGCCTCAAAGTGCATATTCGTTGTGCATGGTGCCAAAAATATTTGTTTTTATTATGAGATAAACGAACTTCATTTATGTTTCACATTCGTTCCCTAACAATGAAGTGTCCTTGGCGCATGGTAGCCTGCCAGTTCGTTCTCTCTCTCTCTCTGCAGCACAACTGCAACTCCACTCCGCTGTGTGCCGCACGAGCCAACAAGATGCAAGGGTTGTCCAGTAGTTGCGTTGCCACACAGATTTTGTATCAAGATTTCGATACCTTCCAGTTCGAAATGGCAGCTAATTTTTTGTACATCACCAATTTATGGTTTCCTCATCATCTCTATGAAATATCATTGTCGGTTTCGATATTACCATATGGACAGTTCCCTTGTTACCCACACTGGCAGCCATTTCTGTCTTATAACTAATTAGTTTTCATTTGCATTTGCATGGTGTGATGTTCTTATACATATATTTTCATGCCTCTTGTCTCGCGTCACAGTTGTTTCTATTTTTGACTAATGTTTTGGTAACAACAATATCCTCGATATTATTATATATACAGTATTTTTTTAAACAAAGATTCAATCGTCTTTTCTTGTTTCAACTTTAAGAAATGTGTGGTACCTTTGATCGTGAAGTATAAGGGGGAAGCAAAATTAAATTAATGTTGTTGGTTCATTTAGGAGCATGCAACATCGTGGTCATTTAGCCCTGTGTACTTGTGAGTTCTTAGTACCTTATATGATAACCATTCTGGCATTTGCCTGGAATAGAAGTGGATAACCACGTAAAAGCATTTCTAGAATGGCTGAGGTGGGAATCGAACCGATCTCTACTCAGTTCTACCTCACTAAGCTGAGTGAACCCTGTTCCAGCCCTCAGACAAGAATTAAATTTCTTGGCAGAGCCGGGAATCGAACCCGGATCTCAGAGGTTACCTCTCTCGCTCGTCATCTTCTGTTAGTGCTGCTAAGAGCAAAGCTTCCTCTTCGATATCATCCATCCTATTGCGTGCGATCTACAACAGCAAACTGAGACACACAGCTGACGTCCCCGACCGTGGCCGTGGCCACGCTGGTTAGGTCACCCCCTCAGATCGTAAATACCTTGGAAATTGACTTCGCACTGGCCGCAGTCGTGGCCGTGGCCGTGCCCGTCCTGGTATGTTCGAACCTTAACTCTTACAGGCACCAAATGAAAAGTTAAATTCAGAGGTGAATTCTCCGACCCATTTGAGGTCTCAACCGATTTACGACTAGGTGATGGCTCATCACCATTACTATTTAATTCTTCTTCTTCTCCATTTCCCATTTCCAGTTCCCTTGGTTGGGTTGCGAATCAAGGACCTCCACAGTTGTCTATCCCTCCACCATTCATTTCCTTCTTTCAATACTTCTTTTTCTTTTACTATTTTCTCTACGCTTTCCTTCACCGTATCTCTCCACCTCTTTTTGGGCCTTCCTCGTGTTCTTCATCCTGGTATTTTCGCCATAAATATGCTTTTTGGTACTCTATATTCTTCCATTCTCATCATATGTCCGTACCACTTCAGCTTACTGGTTTCTATCTTGTCTTGCAGTTTTGGAAACCCAGTTCTCTCCCTAATGTCCACATTTCTGATTTTATCCCTGCGTGTCTTCCCAATTATTCCTCTAAGGAACTTTATCTAGGCTGCTTTGATTCGGCTTTCATGGCGTTTTGTTGTTGTCCAAGTACCTGCTGCATATTATGTCAAAATGTGTGTGTAATAACATTGAGAATAGAAATTTCTTGCATTTCTCTGGGACTTCCTGGTTCCATACTAAGCCTCTCACACACTGGTAAAACCCATTAACTTGTTGGATTCTCTTTCCAATTGCTTCATTTATTGTACCATCTTCTGTGAGTATGCTCCCCAAATACTTAAAGCTTTTTACCATTTCCAATGGATTTCCATTGACTTCAAAATTCTGTCTTCCTTCTCTCTTGTTTCTCTTATCCACACTTATTTTCATTCCATATTTCTCTATCTCTTGATTCCATTCAGTAACTTGTTCTTGCAGTTCTATTTCATTTTCTTCTCATGTTGTCTGCAAAGAGTAAGGCCTTAGTCTCCTTGCTTCCCATTCTTCGTTTCACACTCTTGTGGAATTCATCCATGACAGTTATAAACAGTATAGGGGATATCACACTTCCTTGTTGAAGTCCTGTTTCAACACTGAACCAGTTTGTTTGTCCTAGCTTGGTCTTCACACTACTTACACACTTTCATACATGGCTTTGTTCATTTGTATTTCTGCTTTGCCTACCCTGGTTTTTATCAATGCGTCCCAGACCAATATTCGTGGTACACTGTCGTATGCCTTCTCAATATCTAGGAATGTCATCACCAAATCCTTTTTGAACTCCCATCTTTTCTCCATCCTGTTTCTTATAGCAACGACTAGATCGAAGGTTGATCTATATCTTCGGAATCCATGTTCTTCCTCCATTTCTGCCTAAACTTTCATTCTCACTCTGTTCTCTAATCTCCTCTCAAAGATCTTTGCAACATGGGAAATAAGTGTGATTCCCCATAATTGTTACATTCTTTCTTATCACCCTTCTTGAATACTGGAATTATCAGACCCTTCCTCCAATCTTCTGGTACTTGTTTCTCCTTCCATATCACACGAAATAGTCTATACATCCAATGTAACCCTACTTATCCGGCTGCCTTTATCATCTCTGTAGTCACTTCATCCACTCATGGTGCTTTACCATTCTACATGTTCCTTAGGGCTTCCTGTATTTCCAACATTGCTATGTCTTCCATTTTGGTTTCCTTCTTCTTCTTCATGTTCTTCCTTAAGCCAGTTCCTTGACGTTAAGTAATTTAGCGAAATATTCTTCCCATCGCTGAAGTATATCCTCTCTTTGTGTCAAAATGTGTCTACTGTCTTCACAAATTTTGTTTCTTCTTTATTTCTCACTTTGTTTCTAACCAATCCAAACAGAAGTTTCTTACTTCCTTTAACATCCTCCTGTAGGGTTTCTGTGAAGCTTTCCCAGCCCTTCCATTTTTCTTCCTGTATGTTTTTCTGGCATGTTTTCTTTGCTTCATGATATTTTTCCTTACTCTCAGAGTTTCTGCCTCTGATCCAGCTCCTCCAAGCCTTTTGTTTTTCCTTCACTGCATCCTTTACTGTGTCATTCCACCAGGGTGTTTCCTTTTCCTTCTTTTTCCCTGAAACTCTACCACATGCATCCTCTGCACATTTTACCATTCCTTGTTTGAACTTAGTCCATTCTTCTTCTACAATGCCTACCTCTCCTTTGGGAATTAGATTTTTCACCTCATCTTGGAACTTTTCCTGCACCTCCTTTTCCTTTAATTTCTATACCTTTATTTACCCATACCATTTAATTGTGGATTAGAAATGCTAATGCGAAAATGGTCTAAGAAATGCCCTCCAAATATAATAATAGGTAGAAAAATTCAAACAATCTGTCTTGGTTTTGCAGAAGACATGGCGTTATTAGTAAAAGATTTAGAGGCAGCCAAAACGCAGATATCAGAGCTTCAGACCTTTGCCATTAAAATTGGCCTTAAGATATCATTAAAAAAAAAATACAGAAATCATGCCACAAAAACCAACACCCTTGAAAGAAATGCAAATTAATGGTACAAAAATTTTAAATTATAACACGATTCAAATATCTAGGAGAGTTAATAACAAACAACTTAAATGAGAAAGCATCGATTCAAATAAGAGCAAACCAGTTATCTAGGGCACAAAAATTAACGTGGGAAACTTACAAAAAGAAATGCTTATCAATTAATGCAAAAATTAAACATTACAACAGTCATAAATCCGGAAGCCACATACACAGCAGAAACATCATTCCATCTAAATGAACATTCTAAAACACACAGATTACAGAAAATCGAAAGGCGAATTGGAAGAACTTGTATCAATAAAAGGTATAAAACAGATGGGCAATGGAGAATAATACCTAACAATATTGTCTATAACAACCTAGAACCCATTACTGATACCATGCAAAAGAAAAGACCACGATTCTTTGGGCACATCATGAGAATGCCAGGTTCACGTCTTTTAAAACAACTTGTATAGTACAATCTTGCTTCAAAAAAACAACTGGATGCCGATGGTTAAAAGAAAT
The DNA here is from genome assembly GCA_946902985.2 of Meconema thalassinum. NCBI lineage: Eukaryota > Metazoa > Arthropoda > Insecta > Orthoptera > Tettigoniidae > Meconema > Meconema thalassinum. The sequence continues at coordinate 552,161,709 of OX336388.2, forward strand.
CAGAGAGGACTTCAAAGAAATTGGCCTAACAACAGAAAATGCTACAAATAAAAAAGTTTAATTACAGCACTTAAAAATATGACTTTTCGTTTTCCACTGATAAGAAAAAGAAAATTCCAACAAGAATATTTTCCGCCCAAGAAAGGGCAAGAAGATCAATACGAATGAAGAAGTACTGAGAAGACCGCAAGGCTTGTACAGATCCTACAAGTCGACGAACTAATGGTTGGTTAAAATGATTCTTTGTGGTCTCAAAAGGCGAAGAAGAAACTGGAAAAACAATCAATAAGAACAACGAAAATATAAAATCTAATGGATAAGTAGTCATGTAAAATAATAGAATCAATTTGTAATAAAATTAATTGATATCCTTTCAAATTATTTGGTTAAATAGAAGTTCTAAATCTCTTCTCCTTCTTCATTTCCCGGTTCCAGTGGTTTGGGTTGGGGAGTGAATCAAGGACCTCCATCCAAGGCCTTGACACACACGCACACTATCATATTTAGGCTATTTGTACGATGGGTTCGCCATACCCAAAGGTAGACGTTCTAAATATTTGAATATAATTTTCAAAACACACTGGAGATACCTTTTCAAACTGGTTATTGGAGCCATGATGGATTATTATTTGTAAGGATATCCCAGGGTGTCGAGCGATACGGGAAATGCGGAAAATATATGGGAATTTTAGTTACCCGGGAAAAATACGGCGAATTTGCTCTTGATACGGGAAATCTTGAAAAGTCTCATAATGCCCGACTTCTTAGTCCCCGAACGCTCGGTAGAGTCCTCCCGCTCAGCCTTCTATTACGCCTGCAGACCGTGCTGCCACCCGCAATTTGCGCCACGAATAGAGCGCTAAGCGGGATGTGAACCCAGCCAACGTCGAATGTATGCTTTGCCTGGACGACCGCCGGCCCTATCCTCTCCGCGTGGGGCTGCGCTCGTTGTTGGCAATGACATACAGGTATCAGTCCGCATTGTTAATCACAAAGGAGACTAGTTGTTTTTTCGACCTGGGTTTCTCGACAAGAGCAGCCCTTAAAACAGCTAACAGCTCAAGATCTCAGAAAATTACAGACGCGGATGTGCTGCAATTTCCCATCAACTGTCGAACCTGCTGCCAGGCGGCCGAGTATTCTACTCTGCAAAACAGGGTCCAAATGGCGTCCTTGTGCCATTATGTTGTCACGTTCACCACGCGACTACACTCCGCAAACTATAACAGGGCAACCACAACTGAGGGAATATGGAGCGCAGGCACTGGCTGTGTTTACTGTGACAGTTGCTGTCACTCTGTCACATGTCTGTTATTAATATCCCGCCCAGAAATCTTCCAAAACCCATTTGGAACATGTCAGAATAGCAGGGTGTCTACCGGTAACGAAAGTAACGAAAAAGTAACGAATTTTACAAACGGGTAACGAATTTTACGAATGGGTAACGAACATTTTCCGATCGCGGGTTGAATCATTTAAATTCGCGTGCGCTAAGCTGGCCAGTCTCACGCACGCATGTTTGCCGATCTCACTAGTTCTACTCTGCCTGTAACGTCAAGTCTCACATAGCATAGGCCTTCACTTGGCGGCTTGTGATTGGTGGATGGTGTGCTACATCTGATTCATAATTTCGTTTGAGATAGCGCGCCACTTGCGTCTGCTGAGAACAAAAGTAGGTGGTAATCTGTGAACGAAAGGGAGTTGCAGATGTACTAATGATCCATTAATGGACTTACGAGAGACAACGAGAAGCAAACAACAATTAGAGACTAATTTACATAGATGAAAACAGTTAACTGTGTTGCAGTGCTGTGGACTGGTAGCTGTTTCATTATAGTACATGTAGGTTATGAATCAGTGTTTCATTGCAGTGCATGTAGGTTATGAATATATACAGTAGGCTACCTATCAATTTTTATTTTTCGGCTACTATTATCAATCGTTAAATGTTATCAAATAATCTGCGTCCTAGAGTGATCATAGTAAGTGGTGTCCACTGTATATGGTATCTTGCCTAATGAGAGTAGTTTACTTTAGGGGGTTGGAAAAAAGTGCTCGTCGGCCTTGAATGGACTGTCAAAATCTCAATCAACTGTGACTTGCATGCCAGAGTACCTGAGTTTTATCCTTGTAGATCTACTTTACAATTGACATTGGGAGTTTTCTGTATATGACACATGTTCCCATATAGTCACAGGAAGGTATTGTTTTTGTAGTGCTGTGGAAGGAGCTTTTGGTTTATAGTGTGTGTTAAGGAGAGAGAGAGTGAAAATGAGGAAACCTGGAAGGAGATTAATTTGGAAAAGTTAATTTATATAATAGAGAATAACATTGTGGTGTTTGAAGCCATATTTTCAGTGTTGCCTTAGTAAACAAGAGTTTAGTGCTTTTCAGTCGGTCAACACGCCTTTGGGTACATTCGTGTTGACCGACTGAAAAGCACTAAACTCTTGTTAGAGAATAACATTCGGATACGGTGGGGTGCCGCGTAGAAGAGTCAGGTGAGTCGGAGCGCCTGGAAACCCGAAAGTCCAAATACAAACTCAAAATTAACAAACATGGGGAATTTTCATTCTTTGCAACATTAAACATAAATTCGTTAATTAAAATTGGAAAACTTAAGCATTTAACCGATATATTGGACCAACACAAGATCTTAATAACAGCACTTCAAGAACTTAGAAACACAGATCAAGACCCCATTGAATCTGGAGGATACCGTCTCTACAAGGGACCTCCAGGACCACGAGTTATGAAAAATGTCCCCCAATTTGGTATGGGATTTTTAGTACATACCAGTATTATTGATTCAGTGGAAGACTTTTCGTCGAACTCATCAAGGTTAGCAACTTTAACAATTAGGACAGGAAACAAAATATACTCTTTGATAAACGTTCATGCCCCAACTAATGACAAGAATGTCAAAAAATTTAGAGATGAAACGGACAATTTTTGGGAAGAACTTGCCTTACTAATATCAAACATTCCAGACACTCATGTTAAAATCTTGCTTGGGGATTTTAATGCAAAAATTGGTCAAGAAAGAAAATTTCGTCCAATAGTAGGTAAGTGGCCAGCTCACAAATTCACTAACAAGAATGGTCAAAGATTAATCACCCTTTGTGAAGAACATGGCCTACGTCTCGAAACTACTAGATTTAAGCGAAGACCACACAAACTTATGACCTGGAAATGCCCTAACAGTGCACTAGGGGAATTCCAGATAGACCATGTTGCAATGGATAAAAAGTTCTACAAAGAAATATATAACGTGAAGGTACTACGTGGGGTCGATGTTGACTCTGATCATTATATATCCAAGATAAAGATCAAGTTAACTCCACGACGTAAACAAAAATCGTCAAACTCGGCCATGCAAAGGCAATATGACCCTAGTTATTTAATAAATAATGTGTCCTATAAGGAAAAGTCTAAAACTCTCTTAAGTGACAAGCTAGAAACGATGGTTGACACACTGAAAACCGTTGCTGTCGAAATTGCCCCTATTAGGAAAAGGAAAAAGCATGCATGGTGGAATGCGGAATGTGATGCTGCAATTCGGAAAAGACACACAGCATGGCTCAATGATCAGCAAAAGAGGACCACACAATCGCGAGAAGAATTAACCATTGTTCGAAGGGAAACTGCCAAAGAAATTAGGAGAATTAAAAGAGAAAATCAAAAAAAGTCCATACAAATTATTGATGATTCCTTTAAGCAACACAAAACAAGGGACTATTACAGGACATTTCGTCAATATCATTCTAAATACAGCCCTCCTACACTATTAATGAAAGATAAATCAGGTAAACTAGCCCACAATGATACTGATAATGCTAAAATTCTAGCAGATTATTTTAGAGAACTACTAAATGCTGATGAACCTAAGGAATATCTTGATTTTGAGCCTAATCCAAAAAATAAAACAAATTTACAGAACATTATTCCTCCTGACTTGACTGAAGTATGTGCAGCGATTAATTGGCTAAAAAATTATAGAGCAGCAGGAGAGAATTCATTGGTAGCAGAACTATGGAAATATGCAAATGAACAAACCATCTCCAACCTCCATAAACGCCTCATCGATGTATGGAATTTGGAACAAATATCAGAGGAATGGAGAATGGCTGTAATCCACCCAATTCATAAAAAGGGTGATAGATCAGACCCGAACAACTACCGTGGGATTTCTTTGCTTGATGTAACATACAAGATTCTATCTAGAATTATCTTGACAAGAATTCAACAACAACTCGATCAAAAACTAGGAGAATATCAAGGAGGGTTCCGACCAGGTTGCAGCTGTCCGGATCAGATCATCAGTCTGAAATGGATAATGAAATATCATAGAATGAGACAAAAGGATTTGGTCATTACTTTTGTGGATTTTAAGAAAGCTTATGACAGTATCCATCGATGGTCATTACTTAATATCCTTAGGGAATTTGGGTTACATCAAAAGCTTATCAACCTCATCGGCGTTACTTTGAAAGATACTAAATCAAAGGTTAAATTTCGAGGCACCTTGTCTGAACCATTTGATATCCGGACTGGACTTCGACAGGGAGATGGTTTATCACCGTTATTATTTAATTGTGTTCTTGAAAAGATCATGCGTGAGTGGAACAAAACTTGTCCTCCAAATGTAAAGATTGGTACTAATATAAAACTGAATTGCTTGGCCTTTGCGGATGACCTTGCACTGCTTGCAACCAGTATCGATGAGGCTAAACACCAAATTGAAGAACTTGGGTCTATTGCAGCAAAAGTAGGACTTCAAATTTAATTTGAAAAGACTGAAATAATGGCATCCTTTGATGTGGAAACACAAGCTATTACATTGATCAACAATAAAGAAATTAAAGTTGTACATAAATTTAAATATTTAGGGGAGATTATAACATGGAATTTGAATGAGAAAGCGTCAATCGAAAATAGAACAACAAAGTTAATACAAGCGCAATATATTACTTGGTCTAGTTACAAAAAAAAATCACTCTCCATAAATGCCAAATTACGACATTACGAATCAGTTATTAAACCGGAAGCAATATATGCTTGTGAAACACTTTTCAAGTTAAACACTCCATCAGTTACTGACACATTACAGAAGATTGATAGAAGAATTCTCAGAACTATAATTAATAAAAAACATCAGGTGGATGGTCAATGGCGTCTATTACCAAATGAAGTGGTTTATAAAGAAACAGAGTCTATAGTCGATACTATGCGAAAAAGGCGAATTGCTTTTTTTAGTCATATCTCACGCCTGCCGGATACCAGACAATTAAAAGTATTATTTAATTATTTTTTCAAAAGTAAAACAAAGAACTCTTGGTTTATGGAAATTCAAAATGATCTGGATGAACTCGGCTTGACAATGTCCCAAATTGCTAACAAAGATGAGAAGAATATCTTGAAAAACAAGAACATCCGACTTCCCTTAAAAACCTTTACCCACAAAACTTACACTATAAGCGATGCAGAGAGAGCGGCAAGGTCAACTAGAATGAAAATGTTTTGGGAAAAGAAGAAAAATAAGAAGCTGAATCTTTAATATTGTTTTTGAGATATGTATATACTTGTTTTGGTTAAGTGCTCCAATGCTGGCGTAACATATGTAAATAAATAAATAAATAAATAAATAAATAAATAGAGAATAACAGGCTTTAATCATTTAGACATGTCGAAAAAATGCCGAAGCAAGTGATTAGGGTATCCACCGGTAACGAAAAGTAGCTAATTTTACAAACAGGTAACGAAAGTAACGAAAAGTAGCTAATTTTTACGTCTGGATATTTGAAGGTAACGAAAATTCGCTGAGGTCTGTTTAAATCATTTAAACGCACGCTGAGATGGAGTGAGTTTTACGCAGACGGTGCCGATTGCATAATAAGGCTATATTTTCCTGCGTCCGATATAAAGGAAATACGTACTGAGGATGCCTTGAGTTTTATACATCAGTTCAACGTATATTTTCGGCATCAAGAAGAGTTTTTAGTTTTGTGTGAAAAATGTTTATTATTAGGGACACTGTTTTTTTTTTTTTTTTTTTTTTTCGGGATACGTTTATTAGCGAAATCTTTCAAAATTGAACAGAAACCTATAATTTCGGGAATCGACCTGCAAATTTTGTAAATATCTCAAATTGAAGTCCCAAAATAACCCAAAATAATTTTGTCATAAATTGGCGAAATAGTACCGTTGCGAAAAAAAATCGCAAAATTGCATCGAAATATATAATTTTGAAAATCTCTCCATCTCGTAAGTTTGCGACATCCAGCATAGTTATTTTGAAATTCCGTTACACAGTATGTTGATTTTTCCTTCGAACTTCGGTTCCATCGGATATCATTATGATCTAACTGGTTCTAGAAAACTTGTGTCATTCGAATTCGAAAGAAAATGTGCGCCTTTGTGGTATTATTTGTGCAATCCCCTTAGATTAATTCGTAATATTCGATACTACTTCGAAAGTTCATCCTGCAAAATCACATTCTCATGACAGCTGGCTGATTGCACGACTTGCTTGTGGGAATGTCGTCAAACGGACTGAGATCATAAAATCATACAACCAATGCCCGATTGTACTTGACTGCAGGGCTGCCAGCGACTCACTTTTCTCACTATTATTCACTATTTTCAAAGCCGCCTCACTTTTCTCACTATTTGCTAAAATTACTCACTTTTCTCACTTTTTTTTTACAAAACTGGTCACATTCTGCGTTAAGAATGTTCTCATGCACAATCAGATTGCTTACCCAAAATATACCAATGAATGGGTAGTTCGTTTTTCTGCCACCGCTGCCTGAGCGCGCTGCCGACATCGAGCTAGGTGACCAGAAACATAAAAAGCTTCCATGGTGCAATACCACAGCCGGAGCCGTGCAGCGATCACCGAAAATTTTAACAATGCGTTTTTTAACAAAAGTGTTGTGACGGAAAGGAGCGTGGCGTTGCCGTATATTCTAGTATTTCACAATTTATCAAAGGTAAGTCATTAGTTGGCCTTACACTGACGAATTTTCCGTCGGTTTTAGAATGACATACCGACCCCGCCGATCTGGACTGTCACGGTACAAAACTTTTTCAACTCATACACCGCCATTCCAGATCTGCTGAATAGTCCCAACATTTGATATGTAGGTATATGGTCAAATCTGTCTACTTTTCCGTGGTTGGTCTCTCGACATTTAAGAAATATTTTTCGCAATTCTGAACGAATATAAACCGTGTGACTTGTTTCGATTTGTGAAAATGTTAACTTTTTTTTTTGTGAGTTAACCTTTAATTATTAATTAAAAATTAAATAATTGGGTATTCTAATTATTATTTATTATTATTATTTTACGTATTACCTTTTATTCATCGCTTTAAAAATGTATAAAAATAAAACGAAAACCAAAATTGCCATTATAGGCGCCTATGGCTATCGTTGCGCAAAAATCTTCAAATCGTAAAGAAAGTTTCATTCGCGGTCTGTAATATACACATACACAAAAATTCCTACACCACAGATGTAAGCTGGTTTCCCACATGCTTTTTAATGGCAATCAACAATTGCTTTGTTTTGAATGGGTTTATACACACCACGCGAATGTTCGTAGTTTTGATCGATATTGTTGATATATATCGTAGTAAACAATACTTTTGTCAAATCAAGTTCATATTTTCAAAATCATTTATTATACGTATTTGTGTAATGCATAAATAACACACACTTCCAACTGTGTTCAATACAGTGGAATCTCGTTAGCACGTTCTCGGTTACCGGTACCACGTTTTTCCGTTTAACTCGATGATTTTCTCAAGTCCCAGTCCCATTCCTACCAAATACATGTTGATATATCCCCTTAATATGTCTTCTATTCCCACTTACGACGATCAATTTTTCGTTGTACTATTTCTTAGGTAACCGGATTTTATTCTTATTTCATTATAAAATTCGGCATCTTGATAACATGATGCGATATTGCTTCCTATTCTCTGATAGTTATTGACAGTGTAGACGATTATAGTGTGCTTTGACGGTGTGGAAGTGGCTTGAGGTATGATGCAACACAGAAGATAGCTGCCGGTGTAGAAGTGGCTTGAGATCTATGACGCAACACAGAAGATAGCCGACGTGTCTCTCTCGCGCCAGTAGAACATGCAGGCTGAATACAAAATCGCTACCTATAACACATTCTTTTTTTTTTTTTTTTCGAAATACACCACAGATTGGCGTGCGTATGCCGGCCGACCACTAGCGTCTCGTCCTTAGGTGAATGCTGCAGCGTGCATTTGACGACCGGTCGGCATCTCTCGTATCGTGCGTACGTCGGCCGGTCAGAAAATATTAAAATAATATAATAATATTATTAAAATATTATTTTAAACTGCAAACAACCACGATGTCTGCACAACTAAAATGTAAAATTCTAGATAGATTGTTTGATTTGAAAATTGATGGGAAATAATGGTCGCAAATCATTTGCATCGAACGGTTAATCGCCCCGTATGAATCCTAAATAAAATGAGCCATTTTAAACCGCGGCAATTGAATTCACGTTTGCCAGTTGAACAATCGCGTCGTGTGAAACCACTTTTAGTCCGTGACGGACCAAAACTGTCGGAAAACCCGTCTGTGTATTTATTTTGTTTTTTATTTTCCGCCTTTTGTTCATGGCATTGCGGCTAGGGATTTCTTTTCATTCTTGTTCATTCTTAGATGGCGGCTAAATGCTCGGTGCGGGACGAGTGGTTCAACAAAGAAGACGAACTGGGACACAAGTACGCTGTGTGGGCCGCACGAGCCAGCCGTACTACCATCTCGTGCAGGCTTTGTAACTGCATGTTCATCATTGAGCAGAAGGGCTTCCAGGCCCTCCAACAGCATGTCAGGACGAAGAAGCATAAGACTGCCGTGGAGGTCCAACTAAACCCGCGGCAACTAGTGCTAGCTGCACGACAAGCGGCAGAGGCTCAGCCCGCCAGCCAGTCTACAGCTGGCGCCGCTGGGCAAACCCCTCCTGCAGTGCTGGACCAACCTCTTCCCCTTCACCTGGATGTTACGGAAGCCCGGTGCCCTGCGCGCTGAGCTCATCTGGGCCATGAAAGGCATTCAATCTAGTTTTTCCGCCGCTTCGAATGTTGGAATCGTAGAGGTTTTTAGGGAAATGTTTGGGAAGGAGCATTTCCCTAGGAATATGACTTTAGGCAGGACCAAGACGACGTACTTGTGGACTGAGGCCCTGGGCCCTTATTTTCATAGTTGATGCTGGAAGATGCTATTTCAGCAGTTAGCTATACTATATGTTTTGATGAAACTACCAATGAGAAGAGCGTAAAGGAACTGCAAGTGGGGATAAGGTTCTATTCCGAGAAAAGAAAGAAGTGGTGTTTCATCACCTAGAGACATTTTTTATTGGAGAAGATACAGCTGACATTCTGTTCAATCTGTTGGTCAAATCAATAGAACGCGCTGCTTAGGACCCAGGGAAAATGTTGATGTTGTCAGCTGATGGCCCAAATGTAAATAAAGCCATTTATAACAGGTTCCGTGACAAAATGAAAACTGAGTGTGATAGGGGTCTATTAAACATAGGTTTTTGTAACTTGCACATTTTGCACAATGCGTTTGAACGTTTCTTAAGTGTTATGGGGTCTGATGTATCTGAACTTGCAATTTTGGTGTACAATTTTTTGGACTATCCGAGTAGATTTGAAGTTTATGAGAAATCGCAAGAAGACTATGCCTTTTTAAAACGTGTGTTCTAGATAGCTTACATAGGTCCTGCAGCTGAAAGATTACAAGAGCAGTGGCCAGCACACTCTACTTTCTTTCTGAAAGTTCTGCCACTTAAAAAAGGAAAGGATGCTTAAAAATTACTGCAATCAAAATATTATCAGGCTATTGCTAGTTCAAAGTATCTGGGAAGCCTGATACAAGATAATGGAAGAAACGATAGAGAAATAAATGAGCGGGGGAGGCAGGCAGAAGCATTTCGGAGGAGTGTGAGAAGCATGTTATGGAGCAAGGATGTCCCTCAGAACAGCAAAAAGATCATATATCGGACGTACTATGTCCCTATCCTGACGTATGCCTCGGAGACCTGGGTTATGAAAGGAAGGGAGAGGAGCAAAATACAGGCCAGTGAGATGAGGTTCTTGAGAAGCAGTATTGGAGCTACAAAGATGGACAGAATAAGAAATGAGAGGACCAGAGAATTAATGAAGGAGGAACCATTACAGGATGGTATAGAGAAATCTAGACTTAGATGGTATGGACATGTAAAACGAATGGAGGAGAAGAGGATACCCAGGAGAGTACATGAGACGAAGTGGGAAGGAAAGAGACCGAGGGGAAGACCGAGAGACAGGTGGCTGAAGGGGGTGGAAGAAAGCGTGAAGAAGAGAGGAGAAGACTGGACAAGGGTGGAGGCTGAGAGATGGTGGAAAGACAGAAGACGTTGGAGAGGCTTGTGTTCCAAACAGACCCGGCCAGTGGCTGGAAACTGTGCAAGATGATGATGATGATGCTAGTTCTCTAAAAGATGATACTTTCCCCGCTCAGATTGCGTTTGTAGTATATAGTGCAAGTCTTTTTGAAAGATTTTCAAAAGTATTTCAATTACAGCAACCTATGATACATGTTCTGTATGAAGAAGTGTCAAATTTGTTCATATTGCTCTTGAGTAGGTTCTGCCAGGCAGAAGCATTGAAGAGTACCAGTGAATGTTTGAAAGAATCTTTCATCATGGATGGCAAAAATTTTATGGAATTGAAAAATTTTGACATAAGGAAGAGTGCTGAACGTCTCCTGATCGATAAGAGCTGTAGTGAACTGCAAGTATTGAAGTTTCATCAAGAGGCGCGGAAGCATTATCAAGAGGTGGCGAAGTACGTACTTAACAAGTCCATCCTTAGTACTGGAAAGTATGCCAAGCCCTTGAAATGCTTGCAGCCTCAGTCCATCAAAGTAAGTCTCTGATGAGCATTGTCTTTGTTTACTAAATGTTGCAACTGCCTTTGAAAGATGTGTACGAAGAGAAGCTTCGCAATGAATGGAAGCTGTTGCTGCTAGAAAATCTCCCACATTTTAAGGAAAGTCCAAGGATTGACCATTTTTGGCGTCAAATTTTTGAAATTTTAGACTTTAGTGGGCAGGCAAAATATCCGCTTGGGAGCAAAGTCGTGAAAGCCATCCTACCAGCAGCTCATGGAAGCTCAGATGTGGAACGTGGATTTTCGGAATCAAGAAATCAACTTCCGGCAGATAGAGCCGCAATGGAAGAGCGCACTCTGAATGCTCGACTGAACATTCATGACGGTATGAGGGAGTTCGGTGGGCGGGCTGAAGCGGTTCCCATCACAAAGGCGCTTCTGAAAGCGGCAGCTGGCGCTCACAGCAAATATAAAAACTATTTAGAGGCTAAGCCCAAGGAGGCAGAGGAAGAGCAAAGGAAAAAGGAAGAGGCGAAGGACATTCAGCGCAAGCAAGAAGAGCAGGAAAGAAAGAAAGGAGATAGGAAAATTACAGGAAGAGTTCAGGAAGGCAAAAGAAGTGGAAGAAGAGGAGAGACAAGCTTCTGATTACCTAAGTGATGAGGCCAACCAAAAGCTAAAAGCTGCTTTGGTAAAGGGTGATCTGAAAAGTGCAAAAATTGCCCAAGGTATGCCAGAAGGTACCGCAACATGCGATCCCGGGCCGAAGATCTCCGCAAAAGGCAGGCAGAGCCACTAAGGAAGACAGTCGAGAAACGCACCTCCACCCTACTTGAGAAGCTCTTCATGAATCATGGGAAACGACGGCGCGATGAAAACAGCGACGATCCAGATGACCCTGACATTTGAATTTATTTTTAAGACTGATGATATCTACTTTTCTTTTTATGTGGCAGTACGACAGTATTATTTGTTTTAGATGTATGTGTTTTTTTTCTAGTAAGGAGTCTATTATAACATAAACATTGTTTTATCTTAAGACTAATGATATCTATTTTTATTCTTATGTGTCAGTATGGCAGTATTATTTGTTTTAGTTTTTTTTCTAGTAAAGAGTCTATTAAAACATAAAGATTGTTTTGTTTTCCACATTTATATTTTTGTTTTACGATTTAAATTTCTTGAGTGTTGCATTGATTTTCCTATCCATTATTTCCAAGTGTCCTCTCTAACTATATGAAAAATGACAAACAGTACTCAGAGATATTAACATAGGCGCAATTTGGGGGGGGGGGGGGAGGGGGGGTAATTTATTTTTCAGATACACATTCTTAAAAATTTTGTCTATTTCAATACAGTTTTGTCACATTTTGGGGGGGCTACAGATTGCGCCTACAGATATCAACAAACGTTAAAATTATGAACCAGATATACGGCCATAAATGCGAATAATGCTATGAATTTACTCACTATTTACTCACTTTTTCATACAAAAACTCGCCTTTTTTTTCACTTTTTTGAAAAAAACTACTCACTATTTCACTATTTTTGGACGAGTGAGTGGATGGGAGCCCTGCTTGACTGTGAAGACAGAATTTGGTGACGATCACGTAACGTCGCATATGTTTCTTTGTTTTCTACCGCAGGGACACAGGAAATCTCGTCAAACGGCCAAGTGTACACAAGACGACATATTATCTGAAACAACTCATTTGGTATTAAATATCTATTATTTATTTATCTAATTTTTCTAACAACGCAAGGGAAATTTATTTACCTCTTTAAACACAGTTCTTTTTTTTTTTTTTCCACTGCGTGATGAGCTTCTATGTTTGTGGACCTCAGACACGTCTTGTATTAAAAGGTAAATAAAAGGTAGCTAATTTTTACTTCATCCTTACAGTAGACACCCTGGTAATGGAAATGCATCTGATGGAGAATAGAGACAATGGACAATTAAGGTAGATACACCTATCCAAATCTGAATAAGTCCGCTGAACCTGAGTGGCTTCGGTGAAGTAGTTGGTAGCATGCTGAGCATCTATGCCCAAGGTCGATGATTCAAATCAGGCTGATGTTGTCGGATTTTTAAGAGCGTTAAAAATTCCTCAGTATGCCTTCCTTTGTAGGGGAAGTAAAGCCGGCGGTCCCATGTCATAGATATATGACATGTAAATGAACCTTCCACTAATTACACTTGCATGAAGCTAAATTATCGGTTTGATTTGATTAACGCTCTCAGGTTCTAACATTCATCGCCAGGAGCTGATTGCAGTGGCATCTAGTAACCAAGTTCAGAACTAGTTGTCGATGGTGGCGTTTGGTAGTATTTTCAGCTGATTGCTTAATCTTGTTGCAGTGTGGCTGTGTGCAACAGGCAGCATTCTGGTTGTGAGCCTGTGTGGACTTCTGGGTGTTGTGGTCATTCCCTTTATGCAGAAAGTTTTCTACCACCAGATGCTGCAGTTCCTGGTGGCATTAGCTGTAGGAACACTGTGTGGCGATGCTTTGCTACATTTGCTGCCACATGTAAGTTGCCTCATTCCTCTCTTGCTTACTTCTGCCTGAGTTGGTTGTGTTACTAGGTCATGTGTTGCTTGTGCAGGCCATGTTGGTGGAGGATGAGCACAATCCTCACAGTCAGCATCAGCATGATGCTAACATCTGGAAGGGGCTCATCGCTTGCCTCGGGATAATTTTCTTCTTCCTCATGGAGAAGTGCCTCACCATGATGGCAGAGTGGCGCAAGCGGCAGCAACGTAAACGTAAGGTGCCTGCACATGTGCGTGTCATGCGGGATGGCACGGAAGCTGTGGGCTCCTCCTCTGTGGGAGAGAAGTTGTGTAAACACAAGTACAGCTCATATCCATACTGTTACGGAGAGATCACCACAGAAATGACAGGTAAGAGGGACCATATTTTCAGCATTGTGACCTTCACTCTGTCTTGCTCCAACTTTGTGAATAGTATAGAAAGAGAAGAATCTCGTCATGTTAGTTACGTGTTGCCCTACATTTAATATATAAAATACTTCTAAATTAAATAAATAGTCTACTCTTCTGCCTTGTCAATTTAAAATTAATAATAAAGGTGCAATTAAAATCTGTACATGTATTGGACCGTATTTGTCTCTCATCAGCAGATCATGATATAAAGAGTCAATATCCTAGGTCAAAATTGGTTAAATTGCTGATACTGATGATGGTTATTTTAGGGGTGGATCCGTGAGGTCATCTGCTCGTAAATTGCTGATATTTAACAAGCTAGGGAGGTAAGAATTAGAGAAGAAGAGAGACTTACCTGAGTAAGTAGATGATAGATTTAAACATAGATCAGCAGGTCTAACACGGTAGATACACTGACCGGCAAAATTTAAGTGTCTAATTCGCCTCTGGTGTAGTCCTCTATTCTATATATAAGGTATTTTAAAGCAATATTTCTCTTCTCGACACTTCACACACCCTATAATGAAAAGTGGGCTATAAACAATCATGTTTTGTTTATGTATCATCTCCAGCAAGGTTTAATGGATTTCTGCGAATGTAAGCTTTTAAGTTCTAAAACGCTGATCCATCCTGACCTCATTCTTAATAGCAATGTGGAACTATTGCGGCATCTGGGGAAGAGAGGTGTCACTTAGATTAACACCTAAAGTGATAAAAATGTCCTGCATTTTGAGTTATGCAGGGCATTGTTATCACTTTATGTGTTAATTATAATGTCTCAACGGACAATATTCATTTTGATTCTCTTTCGAGAACATTTGATTATCACTAAGATTAGGTGCATCACCCGAAAGCTCAGGAGGGGGAGGGACAGCGTCGATACCGGCGCTATCAATCTCCATTTGAGGGTGATGTATTACTTAAGCATTGTGATCAACTATACATCCCTCCATCTGTGTTTTGCTATCAATGCCAGAAATGCGGGCATGTTTCTGCCATGTGCACTGCCAAGGCTGTTTGCAGAGTGTGTGGCAAGGGGGGACACGGAGAGAGGTTTACTCCTCCCACTACATTTCCCAACTGCCAAGGAAGTCACTTGCCATGATTTAAGTAGTACCCTGAGTTCACTAAAGAAGCAAAGATTAAAAAATCAGGACTCTTGATAGGCTTTCATATCACGACACTTGTAAGAGGTACCGTGATATGAATGCCCCGGATGTCGGGTACGTTTGCAGCTGCAGTGACGCCCTCATTCAACCTTGCCGTTTCTGTTCCAAGTGTAGTATTCTAGAGTTCATCATTTTCAGCTGTTATAACATCTCCCCTCTGTTTGAAACCTTTTAGCCTGAAGAAGGATCATAGACCTCCTTCTTCCATCTTGTAAAAGGTGCCGGTTACACCATCTAAACCGGCGCCATCAGTTCCCCAACAAAAGGAGGGTGGAAGATTTTGCCGACTCGGGCAGGAACTTTTCATCCAGCCCATCTGATATGTTAATGATAGTGGAGAAGAGACGGTATACCACCGTCTCTCGCCCTCCAGCTGATGGGGTGGCCTTTGTATCTGCTGGCCTTTCCACTCCCACAACCATCCTGAGAGCGAAGCCGGCAGAAGCCAAACCCAATAGCATGGAGAAACTTCCCTATAGATAGAGATAGGAAAAATTCGCAATTGCGAATTTTGCGAATTATTAAATGAAGTAATACACGGGTAGTAATATGTTTTAATAACCCTAAAAATGGCAAAAAAAAAATTTTTACTTGCGAATTTCGCATGTAAACTCTTTTATTTTATTTTATTTTTTTCGTTTTTTTCTTCCGATAATCCGCAGCAATTTATGTACGAATTTCCGCCTATCATCCGCAGTATTGGTTTTTAAGCCTGGCAAAATTAAAACCATTGGTTAAAATATTGAAATGTATTTTACGAACACGCAAAAAAAAAATATATAATACTTTATAACATAGTATTGTAAGACACACTATGTGGATTATACCAATATTAAAAACTAAGAAAAATGACTTATCAATTTTTTGTTTCTTAGATGGTTTAATTTTCTAATTTTAGATGGTACATTCTGAAGAAAACAATAGATGAGAACGAAAATTAATCTCGATTTTCTATATAAGAGATGAGCATGACTATAGACACACTAGCTTGACGGTGGGACCTTTCGAGATTACCGCTGTATTACTCCTTCACTCGATATGTACTGGATCTCAGTTTAGTTATTGTTTTAAGGGGGCGGAACTACGAGGTCATGTGCCCCTGATCTCGGTTTACCTCACCGACAGTCAAATTCTGTACAATATCCTCATCGCTTTCATGTCTGAAACCATGATTGTCTTTATAGAAGTTTAACTACTGAATGTCACTTTCTTCTGCATCTTGATATTCATCCAGGTTTTGCCCTAATGTCATTGTAGTGAGACCACATTGCCCGTTTGAAATTTGTCACAGAAGCCGACAAACGTTTGTTTTATGCGATTGTAGTAGCGGTAATCTTCTCCCATGACTTGACTGCATGGAGAGCATCCAATAAACACAGAAAGATCGGAAACTTAACGGTAGATAGCTGGCCTCACTTTCTGCATACAGGGATCTTTATCAATCTGGGCAGTCATCCTGGTAAGTTACTTAGTTATTGAGGTTTTAGGGGCCAGAACACATGGTGTTCACAGGCAGGAAAAGTCAGGAATTTTGTTTTTGGTCAGGAAAAAGCGTTAAAAAAATGGCGTGAGTCGGGAAAAAATGGCGAAAAGTTATTGAAAGTCAGGAATTTTATATTAACCATACAGTATGTTGTGTTTTGCAACCATATTTTAATGTTACTAGTTCAACTAATCTCTGAATATAAAAAGCAATAACTCACTGGACACTATGGTAAGTTTCCATTTTTACAGTACATCATAGTAAAAAAAAAACTTTTACCTATTTTTTGTACGCATTTTTGGCGTTGGCGTAGTGGTGTGGCAACCCCAAGTACTTTGTTTTAGGTATAATTGCATTATAATTTAATTTATTTTGTATATTAAATGAATAAAGAGGCGAGCGTTGGACAGCTATGGGGCTGGCGGAGGCTGCAAACACTATATATATATATATATATGCTCAATAAATCATTTTTCCGCTGTTACGATGACTTCGTGAGTCAGGATTTTGTTGAAAAATGGTCAGGAAAATTGACATTGAAAATTCTGTGGACACGACATGAATATCTAGATGGCAAGTATCCGTATCAAAATGTGCCACTGTTTCCTGAACCAGTCTTAACCAGGTGGTCTTCTTGGTTTCATTCTGTAGTTTACCTGTCCGAGTACCTGAAAGATATTATGCAATTTATGAATGAAGTAGTAGGGACTGATAACTCAGTTGTTGATTTTCTGAGCAATGTTTCACATGACGAAATACTTGAGATTCAAAGAATTTAGCACAGACATCACTGAACTCATCCCTTTATTAGACGGCCAGTCTTACCCAAATGTTCACCTTCTAGTTGGACGTCTATGGAGAATTGAGCAAGCCCTTAAACTTGCTGTTTCTGGAAATTACGGTACCCACATTAAGGAGCCGTTTGAGGGTTGTGGAAATGTGTTAAAAGGAGGGAAAATACATTCAGTTTCAGTAAACGCTGGATCCCATGCTCTCAGCTTGAGAGCTTGACCCTGGGAACAAGATTTACAAATGTGTGCATTTGATCCAGCAGAAATAGTGCCAATGAACATCAATGAGGACATTGCAAAGAAAATTAAGAAGTTGCCATTCTGTGGAACACTGGAAGAAAGTGAGGTGATAAGAGGATACAATGAACTGCATACTTAATCAAGAAGCAGATGCCTGACAGGACCAAGACAGACATTGTTGGGATTTTTGCAAGGAATGACATTTGTATTTCCAAAGTTCTCGGAATCTGTGTTGAAAACCATTTGTATACCCTGTTCAAACGCTAACTGTGAACTTTTGTTTTTCAGCTTACACTAGCATGTTAAGTCATAAGAGAATTTGGATCTCTTCACTGAAGTATACTTTGAAGGATGACTGAAATGTTATGTTATGCATGTTATCCATGATATTCAAAAATTCCCGCCTAAAATTTATCATTTGGGATGTACCGATTAGTGCACTTGAAACCACCGAATTTGCCACTTTAAAATACCGCTTCCTTCTCACTGAAATCACCGGAAAATTCCTATCCCTACCTATAGAAAGATTAATTCGCTGGCAGAGGAGAGAGAAACTGACTATTGCCATCTCTCTAGCATTCCTGTGGGCAAGATTAACAGCCACATCACGGAGAATTTACAGTTTAAAATCTTTAAGAGGTACCTGTGATAAGTTTCTTACTAGCCACATTCCGTGCAGTTTTATAGATCTAATGCACTCAAACATGTGTTAAAATAGACAATCTTTTGTTATTATTTATCCTAATGCTTCACACTGTACCTATAAAAGCTGCCACCTTCAAATCAAACTCCAGGGGGTTAGCTCTCTTGTGGTTACTCCCAAGTAGACAGCGCGGCGTAATGTGATTCCAGCAGGGGCGAGGCTAAGCTTGTACATAGCACGCCGGCCAGCATGGGTTGTAGGGAGTTGCAGACGAGCTGCCAACCCCCTGGCAATACTCAGTTCCAAATGGCCCCGTTAGATTGCACCACTCCTTGGAAATGACAACACCCTCGATTTCTCTTCTCCCATGACTGGTAGTTTCTTTCCCACACCACTAGGGAACGCTACACCACCCACAACAGGACAAATAAATATCGGAATTTCACACCCAATTAATTTTAGATGTTTTCTCATCATAACTTCATTTAATATTTTTGTCAATTGTTCTGTAAAGCGAGCCTAAGAACGCCATCATTGCTATAAGTAGATAAGTGGCTGAACTACTTTGCGACATGTTGGTGTTACTGTAGCGGATTATGTTGCTTTTACCACTCTGTTCTTGCGTGTTTTGAGTTGTGATTAGTTCTGTATTTGGTTGATTGTGAGTTAACCTATGTATTCACTACGAAATGTCTAGGTTAGCAAAATTAAGTGTTTTGTTAGTTTGCCATTCGAACCACTTCCCGATATAGCACCCAGATTTATCATCTGTGTATCTTGTAAGTTAGTATTTTATTTTGACGGAAAGTTTAGTTTAAAACATTAATTTTTCAAGGGCTAGCATGTATTGTGGAATGTGAGTGAAAATTAATAGAGTAAGTAATTTACTAGTTAGACAGTTTTCCCAGTTTCCTGATGAGGATAAACTTACAGTAAAAACACTCAGTAGACCATTAACAGATAAGTATTGTCCATAATATAAGTATAAGAGGGTGTTAAAAGGAGATATTTATGGCAATAATAATTGGATATGTGAATGCGATATTAAAAACGCTTTATTCTGTTTCCCATGTTTGTTGGTGGAGAATCCACGTGGACCAAAATAGGCGTTACGGACATTAATCACTAAACTAAACATTAATCTTCAGCTGTTTGAGATTGACACTTTTTGGAACTGTTAACATAGCTGCACAATTGGACAATGACTATGGAAGGAAAATTGCGGAATATGTCGAAGAAGTTAGGCACAATAGATATGAGTTAAATATTGTAATAAACTGTATTCATTTCTGCAGCTCTTTCGAACTGGCCATACGCGGTCATTGCTACACACGGTGGGAATAAGGTTAAGGTTTTAACCTTTAATAAATAATTGACAATATGTCAAATCCCACCTTAGTATTGGTGAGTGGAAGGAACTGAACAAAACTACCATACCCATGTCTAATATAAATTGAGAGAAAATGGCACTAAGCTTATGTTTGAAGAAGAACACGAAAGACACTTTTGAAAAATGTAATATAATTTGAACATAAAACAAACATTACATGTATATTTAAATTTTAATAATGAAAAAAAAAAAAAAGTCTAATTCAATAAATTAAAATAAATGGAAGCAAGGAATCATGAAGTTGAAAAGGGAAAATACAAAAGAAATTATCGAGGATAAAATCACGAAGTCAAATCCTACTGGAAATTATTCCACGTCGAAATAAAGAAAATAGGGAATACTAGTAATTACCTCTAAACATGCACAAGGTACGATGACGTTAAACGTTTAAGTTAAAACCCACTCTCAAATCAATTGGAAATATTTAAGTTAATAAATTATTGAAGACCTATGATAAAAGAGGACTAACATCAGCATCCTGCAAGAAATTCAAGGGAAAAGAGAACTGAGATCAACTATCCATAAAAGAAAAGCTAAATTCACAGGCCACATCTTGTGACATAACTCTTTCCTACCTAATCTCCTAGAAGTCAAGATCACAGGGATGAAAGGCCAAGGTCGACCAGGAAAATGTTTCCTGCAAGACATCACTCTAACTCTTCAATATGGTTCCTAATGTGAGATGAAATGAGGTGCTGAAGACAGAGAGCAATGGTTGCGGAGACAAGGCATTGCCTTTAGAAGTTGATTGATTGATGATATGATCAAATTCTAAGATGTCTGTCTTTTTATCGACACGAAAACAAATCTGCATTGTGGTACAGGAAAAACTGAATAAGGTAACAATGCCGGGATAATTCCCAGGCAACCGACATTACATTGAATAAAATCATCATCATCATCAAAGTCCCACTCCAGTCACCCAGGTGTGGTTTACAAGCCTCCTCCACTCCTTTCGGTCCTTCCATTTTTCCTGTTCCATCACTTCTGCCCCATCCAATCCAGCTTCTCCAATGTCCTTCAAAATTTGGTCCAACCACCTTCTTCTCGGTCTTCCAACTAGTCTCTTTCCCTTGACTTCTCTTTCTAATTCCCTTCTTGCTACTCTTTCTTTACCCATTCTTTTTACATGTCCAAACCAACATAACCTTGCTTTCTGTATCTTCTGATTTAACAGTTCCCTATTTAACTCTTCTCTGATTTTAGTATTTGGAATTCTATCCCTTCTTGTCTTTTTAGCTGAAGTTCTTAAAAATACGTATCTTAATCGGTGATACACTATGCCGAGTCTATAAGAGACCATATTATGTGAGTCAAGGATGAAAAGGAAAAATAATAAAAATATTATATGAAGCTTTAGGTTAAGAAAATCCTTACTCGAACCAAAATGAAATCTGATCCCTACACAGGTCTGTAGATCAGATGAATGCAATTAAGAACATTCCCATTTCTCAACAGTTTCAAGACTGTAAAATATAACAATATCAACATAACAGCCTACAATAAAATAGTTCCAATACCTTAACACATCTTTCAGAATCATCTCTGTGGCCATTACGGATTCTGAATTTCAGATTTTGGGTTAAATATACCGAAAGATGTTTCCAACGGCGGTCGATATTATATAAGGTAGCCTGTAGATCACATATAATATCCCCGGGAGGACTTAGCTTAGCCAAAAAGGCTAGCTTGCCCCGGATTTTATCGGAACTTGAAATTTTTCATACCTTCCTCTTCATGGATCCCAACAGATTGGTTGATCAACAAACGTTACTAATGGATACAAATCTCCAGCCAATCAGCAAGCTTCGATACGAGTTTGATAGTCGTTGCGACAAAGAGAACATGAACGCCCTCTACCGATCAGTCGTCGGTTGAGTACAAATTCTCACCAATAGATGGCACTAAGGTGCAGTTTCAATTTCTTCTTGTCGACCTCACCTCATAAGGGTCAATAACAAATACTAGATCAGGGTATCATTGGAATGCAGCCGAAATAAATCAGAAACCTCTATGGACATCAAATTGGCAGGTGAAAAACTAAAGGAAGTAGGAGATTTCTGTTACTTGGGAAGCAAAATAACCAGTGATGGACGAAGCAAAGAGGATATAAAAAGTAGGTAAGCTCAGGCAAGGAAAGTATTTCTACAGAAGAGGAATCGGTTGACATCGAGTATAGATTTAGGTATTAGGAAGTCATTTTTGAAGGCCTTTGTCTGGAGCGTGGCACTCTATGGAAGTGAAACTTGGACTATTGGTGCAGCAGAAAAGAGGAGAATTGAAGCTTTTGAAATGTGGTGTTCCTGGAGAATGATGAAGGTCAGATGGGTAGATTAGGTTACAAACGAAGATGTATTAAGAAGAGTGGGAGAGGAGAGATGTTTCTGGTGACTGCTAATGAAGAGAAGATATAGGTTGGTAGGACACATACTAAGTCACCCAGGAATAGCAAGCTTAGTTATAGAAGGAAGGGTCGAGGCAAAGAACTGTAGGGGTAGACAAAGGTTAGAATATGTTGAACAGATTGCTTCGGATGTAGGGTGTGGTAGCTATGTAGAAATAAAAACTATTAGCTCAGGACAGGGAGGCATCGAGGCCTGCATCAAACCAGTCAAAATACTGAAGACTCAAACAACAACATGATGGAAATGTAAAATCAACAAAGCCAGGTGTTTTTAGAATACTAATTACTTTTAGCGCTCAAGTTGGATGCTGTGTTGAAAGGTCATTTGGTAAGGGCAACTGTTTTCAAAGGAATGTCCAAAACAATTCAAAATGAACCTTTACAGATTATGTTGAAGGTTTGCCAAGAAGAAGCAAAGCAATTAAAGGAATCAGAATTTTTAGGCATTACAGGGTATAGCAGATGAAACTAGTGATATTTCAAACATATTTCAGTTGGCAGTTGTGTACCGATACGTAGTATGAGGCAAACCAGTAGAACGATTTTCGAGTTTACTTTTCCCCTCAAAACATGATGCACACACATCAGCAGCGTGTTTACTGAAAGAATTAAGGAAGCAGAAATTGAATGAAACTCTGGCAAAATGAATTTCGCAGACGTATGCCAGGGCACACGTCATGCCTGGTTCCTCTGGTGGGGTTCAAGCTATGGTAAAAGAATCCTCTCCTTATGCAGAATATGTGCACGTCTTTGTTAATAATAACAATCTTCTTTAACGTACAAACTATTCGGTTGCCATGTTTTTATGTTGAGGATGTTTATTATCCCGGAGATTTGAGAGCCAACCGTTGACAACCTGCTGTGTTTAAAACTCTTCCCATTAACTCAGACATAGGGTTGGTTGGTTGGTTCCTTAGTTTAGGGGCTGCGACAACGCGGCCATGTAGCCCCGTGTACTTAGGGTGTGTGTAGAATCTGTCTGATAACCGGTGTTAATTGTGATGACTGTATTAGTGTGTGTATCTGTTTTTTAATTCAAGTAGGGACTGCAACTTTGAATTTTCAAATAGTTCCTACTTTTGCCGCCAAACGCCACCGTCAACGACTACTAGGCCTAGTTCAGAACTAGCTACTAGACGCCACCGCAGTCGGCTCTTGGCAACGAACGTAGCAACCTAAGAGCGTTGTTTATATTCTTAACCTATCCAATTTAGTTTCACACAGGTGTAATTAGTGGAAAGATCTTTAATATGCCATAAATCTATGACATGGGACCGCCGACTTTACTTCCCCTCCGAAGGAAGGCATACTGAGGGATTTTTAACCCTCTTAAAAAATCCGACGGCTTCGGCCGGGTTTGAACCCGCTATCTTGGGCATAGAAGCTCAGCATGCTACCAACTACGCCACCGAAGCCGCCTCAGACATAGGGCATCGCTTAGTTACATACATGTGATTTTTGATGAGTTCCTATAGGAAGAAGTCCAAAAAAGTCGTTAAAATCTGTCTATTTCTCGAACGTACAGTTATTTTGGGAAACCCCTGTATTTCAGTTTTAATAGAAATTTAGTTTATCTAACGTTCATTCATTTTTGTTACTTGTGTAAACTTCCCATAACTAAAATTGCGACATCGGAAATTTTGGTACAACACCCAGCTTTAGCTACCACCAGCCGCCGCTGATTAATACGTACATGTTTCGGTATACAATGATACCCTCGTCAGCGTAGATTGAATAATAAAAGAATCTTAAAACTATGTTAATAAACACCAAAGAGAAAATGGATATCCTTACAATAAACCATTGGAATTTAAATAAAATGAAAGGTCACCAAAAAATAGAAAATGCATAAAAGAAACAAGATTAACGTTAATATAAATCTACCTTAATAGACTGTCTGTATTACACTTCTTCAATATGTTTCAATACTAGGTATAATGAAACTTCAAACAAATTATCAACGATAAAAGAGCTGCTTATCAGAAATATCTGTCCACTAACATTAGAAGACAAAATTGAATACCATTACAAAAGGTCCATAGCCAAGCACGAAGTAAGGAAACTATAAAGAACCTCATGAAATGAATTTGTTCTTCACCTGGAAGCAGATCTCTATAGACCACAAGCACAAACATAAAGATCCTAAAGCTCCTGGATAACGACACCATAGAAAATGTTGGAATAAATCCTATCTCACAGGACACGTGGCTTCAGTTTTTTCAAAACCTGTAGACATCATACAAGATAACCAAAATGCCCCAAGCATCAGAGATTAAAACTACGGAAGATATTACACCAGAAGAGCTACACACAGTCCTCAAGCAGTTAAGACAAAATAAATCACCAGGAGAAGATGCTTTAAACCTAGAATTATTCAAATATGCAGACAACAGATTCAATGGTAGGTTCCTTTGGTTTCTAAACAGGATTTGACAAGGTGGCAACCCCCCTACAAACTGGCAGAAAGCACTTGGTCCTAGTGGAAAATAATTCTATCACCTGAAACCAAAAATGCATGGGACGAAAAAAAACATCAAAATATCATGTTGGTTACCCGCGGCTTTGCCCGCAATAACATTTGTAATCCTGTTATAACATTGGTTAAATAGATAGATAAGCATGGGTCCTAGTGGAAAATAATTCTATCACCTGAAATCAAAAATGCATGGGACGAAAAAAAAACATCAAAATATGTTGGTTTCGGACCCTAAAAGACTTGAAAAATATAATAAAAGTATTAAAAAAAACTATTTTTCGAAATTTCATTTGATTCAATTTTTATGTCATTCCTGGGACTTAGAAAATTCCGGCCAAAAAGTACAAAATCATTAATAACTCCATAAGTATTCGTCGTATGATGAAATAGCAAGAGGCAAAAAGTTGTAGTGTGTTATTGTCTACAACATAGGCCATGTATAATTTTACACTCAGACATATTATGTCCCCCTCCCCCCATAATTTCACCCCTCCCCATGGGCCCCTTAAATTGGATTTATGAAAAAACGTCAGACACCTGTTTAGTTATTTTTTATGCTGATTTTTTTCTGCTGAGTTCTAAACTCCTCGCCTATGTCGTTTAAGAGATACACGCTCCGTTAGGAATCCTTCAACCCCCAGTTTTCACCCCTTTCACCTCATAATATACACCACATCGAAAAACCCTCAGACACGTGTCTTCTTATTTTTAATGATGAGTTTATATGCAGAGTATCACATCCCCCAATGAAAGCAATCGGGAGATATTGCTATTCAATGAAATGCAGGTCTACCCCCTTAACACCCCTTTAGAACCTGAATATCCAAAAATCCTTTCTTAGTGGGCGTTAGCGGCCCTTGAGGAAGCTGGATACCAAATTTCATTCCAATCCGTCGGTGGTTTCTGGGATTTCGTGATGAATGAATGAGTGAGTCAGTGAGTGGTATTTGAGCTTTATATAGTAGATAAAGGTGTCTAGACTGCTTCTTGATGATAATCCCATCAATCTTCTCACAAAGAAGAGTTCTTATAATAAAGAAAACGTATAAAATCATATCACACTGCAGTACTAGAGATACATTATGTATCATAATATGACAACTGAACCGTAAGTAATATTCTCGGTAAATGCTTGTTTATTGCAGTGAATATCAAAACTACATCCCAAACTGATTGTTTCCGGGTTGGTATATATTTTACCCTACACCCTGATTTTATTGAGAACTCGTGTTGAACTTGAACTTGAGTTTATTACTCTAATACATTTGTATTTGAGTTGGCGCCCAACGGGATTTCTCTATTTTATATTCTGCTTGCTGGGGGGGGACTCTTCATGACTGGTTACAGAGGAAGCTACTTAGGAATAATATTACAACACCTCCACGCTGGAGGTGATTTAACTTCAAAAATACCCCCATGAAAACAAACCTACAGAATCTACTGCCTTAAAATGCAAGTGAATTTAACATTAATTTCCCGGCTTTGAATGGGCGCCAAGGTTGATCTTATGGATCTTCATAAATAAAATAAATAACTGTTTCCCGACTTTGAGACCCCTTATCCCATGTGTGCGGCATTTGAGCATGCGTTTGCTGATGTGCCAGGATCATGCAAGAAAAGAATAAACACACAAGAATTTTAAAAGAAACCATCTATTTGTTAAATAATTTACAACACGAGAAAACACCCTTCAATGCACTTCAATGTTATGATACAGTACCTTTGTTCACTGAATTTACGCTCCTCGAGCAACAAACACTTATGGTCATTACAGATCTTAGGCATCAGCCTCATATATATATATATATATATGAATTTACACTTGTATCTGCACTCGTCAGACTTTCACGCATATCATCTGCCTATACTTTTGCACTTTGCACAGTTTATACACGAATCTACACTCGCCAGACTTGATTTCTACGCCATGACATCCTCCCATGACTTCCACAACAGATGATGAAGTGAGTTTATGATCGTCCTTTAGGGTGTGATACAATCAGCAACCCATGGTCTACGAACACAACCATTTTTACAAAAGTAGTCACCCAATAGCACAAAGGTCAGTGGATGTCTAGTTGTAGTCTCCGCTGTTCGATTATCGGATCATGCCAGGTGAATCGACCCTGGGCGCGAGAAGATTTGGACTCAGCCTATAAAGCAAGAAGACCTGTTCTCTAGCTGTTCGTTATGGAAACCCTGTCACGTAAATCGACCCTGAACGCTAGTAGATCTTGACTCTGCCAATAAAGCAATAAGACGACATCTGAACACCAAACAGGCCATTATAAACACTGGCGAACGAATACATGAAACCATCGGCTGTGCGTCGTTCAGCTGGAACTATATGCTGTGCGCCGCGCTCCTAGCGGAATATCCGTGACAACACATGAACATTTGACAGTCTTAATTCACTCTGACGTCACTCGGTAGTCTTCCACTCGCCGGTTCATGGGAGTTCATGCTATTAATAGCCTAGGTATTCCCTGATTTGACACAAGTCCAATTACTGCCTAACTTTTCCGGGTATGCAACTTTCCAGGCCTCAAATACCGATGCATCGTACCTTATAGTACAGACACTAATTGAAAATTTTAACATTACTAGTCAAAATAAAGCCATTAACCCCAAACCAAAATGAAATAATGCTTCTACTCAAAATAATACAGTCCATTTACATCCCTGTTCCCAAAACTTAATAAATCGCAAAAACCCCGTTATTTATATCAAATATCCAAAAACCAACAAGTAATAAACAATGAATCAAGTCGGCTCAGAACATCAGAAAATGAATCCGTCCACAAAAATACACTCAGGCACAATAAAAATCACCGCTCTGTCCCCGACTTTAACCCAATATGATAAGATACGAATAAAATACCCCAAACTAACTGCACAAGGCAAAAACCCGAGGGTGAGCTAATGTAACTGAATAAATTCGGTTACATTGTAGATTACAAAAAAGGATTTGACAGGGTAAACAGAGTAAAATTATTACATATCTTGCATCAAGTTGAAGTACCACAACAACTGATCGAAACAATGTCTAAACTATATACAAGCAACTTGATAGCAGTCAGTTTTACACCATGGAAACCAATCAACAGAGGAGTACGACAAGGTTGCGGTGACAGCCAAGAACGCTAGCCACTGCACAACGAGACGGACAATTTATAAAGAACACGAAGACCACTTCATTTCACAGTTTAACTTCACACCATAACCTACCCTCCATCAAACGCAGTCGGGGAGATAGCCTACGTGCCACCTGATTAAACAAACTTTCGGTGCTTTAGCGCTAGGCGGGAGGTGTATGCAAAGTGCGACAACTTATAAATGCTATCTGATATCGAGCTCTGGTTTGTTATAAAAACTATTTCAGACATTAATGAACTTTTTCTCTCTCTGTCATCAACGTAAAGCCAACAGCAAAAAAGTTTCTCGCTACCTAACTTTTCTGTGATACCATCCCAGATTTTTCAAGTAACATTTAAGAAAGAAAAATCATAGCTTTCTTATTAAGAAAATAACTACCCCCCCCCCCTGAGAAATAGGGTGTCTTCTACCAACATCAGGCAATCTAAAAATAAATTCTTGATATGTTGCGCTCATTGGTTCATTATCTATGGCGTGATAAGTTTTACGCCTGGAAAAATATAGATTTGTGCTAAAATATCGTAATTGTGAAAATTGGGCCATGTATTAATTATTTATGGCTTTTATTTTTACATCATTATTAAGAGCTGAAAATTCTCTAAAAGTCCATGCAAACATTTTCTTTGATTTTTCACTTTCAATTACTGTATTGGGAAATGGCAACTTCACCGGGGTAAAAGTGGATGAAGCTAATTGCAGGACATAGGAGTGCGATTGATAGGCAAATACTACATTTAATTCCATACTGTCTTTTAAGGTAGAGATGCTCTATAGATGGTGTGACTCTAGGTCTTGGTAGATTTGCAATTATCTGTTGAACTGCTTCTGCCTTTAGTTAGAAAAGAATGGGTGTATTTCCTTACAATCTGGCGAATTCTGGGAACGCAATATTTCTGTCGCAATGAATAGGTAAGCATTTGAGGTCCAGCGTGTAGTAGCCTGAGCTGTTCACTCAGAATGACAAGTTTGGTGAGATGATGATGATGAGGTGGGAGAATGATCTGGTGCTTGGCTTCATACGGAACTGGTGAATTCTGTAGTCTTCCTCCAACTCTGAGATAGCCATTTTTATACAGTATCGGGCTCAAAGTTTTCAATTTGCTGGTAGTGTCAATTACTTTATATTGTTTGAGACGTTCTACTTCCCTTTGATAACAGATTGATTGTATAGTTGCCTTAATTTCCTGGTTAACGAGCGGCGACTCAAACGT
Source organism: Meconema thalassinum (assembly GCA_946902985.2). Lineage (NCBI taxonomy): Eukaryota > Metazoa > Arthropoda > Insecta > Orthoptera > Tettigoniidae > Meconema > Meconema thalassinum. Next base: position 552,190,543 of record OX336388.2, read on the forward strand.
TAAGCATTAGCACGCGCCGACAATAGCCATTGTTTATTGATGACCAATAGCTGATGGTTCCTGACCAATAGGGTGCTTCCTCTATCTGTCCACGTGGAGTGCAGACCGGGTCCAATCTACCAGTTCACTTAACAGTATCCAGTGTGGCACGCTGTTCTGTCCAGTCTCGCTACTGCTTATCGTGGAGACCAAGTAAGTTGCTGCTATGGCGATGGACAGTTGACAACACTGATCCTTAAGCTGTGAATGCCTTGGCACCACGAAGACATGGAATGTTATTATATCCGCCCAGCTAGGTTTCAAAGACGAGCTGCACGTTAACGAGGAAAGTGAGGGATCTATAAAATTTTGATGCAGATGTTGAGGGCGCTGTCTATTTCTTGTGGTTTCAATGGAGAAGTATCACACTCACCCTGACTTCTTTTGCAGTTGAAAATGAATCTCATGCATAGGGCAACTGTTCTGAGTAATCCGTTTAAAGATGAGTATTCATATTGCACGATAATGAGTGATGTCGTGAGTCTCTGTTTAGAAACTTCCGAGTATGTCGCAATCTGGTTGCGAGGGCCACAATGCGGGATCCAAGCATAGCCAGCTGGGGCCTTCCCACCAGAGTTTGCAAGATTTGCAGAAGCGTTGGCTGTACCCCTCGCAAAGCGAGGTTCGCAGGATTATCCTCTGACTTTATGTGCCCCCGTGTGGGTGCGGGATAGAATACACCCACGGTATGCCCTGCCTGTCGTAGGAGGCGACTAATAGGGCCGACATGGCCGAATAACTTGCCAGTTTTTGATATGTTCAGACCCCCTGTGGATGGGGAGGGCAGAATTCATCCACGGTATCCCCTGCCTGTCATAAAAGGCGACTTGAGGGGGGCCTTATAAAGGTCGATTTCTGATTTCTGGTCCCAGTTCTGGTTTGACCTATAGAAATAAACATGCATGCTGTTAGGGGAAAGGCCACCAGCTTGGCCAGAAAGCCTAGACGGCATGCCCCATCCCGTCAGGTGGGTGCGCCATGTACCCTTCAGTAGTATCTGCCTTACAACGAAGGTTTCTGCATGGCCGAATACTGTAGCTGCATAAATCACTGTGCATGCCGAGGGGGAAGTGTCTGTTCGAGGCACTGGGACCCCGGGCAATATCTGCTATGCCAGGTAGGTATTGCCTTGGCTGGGTGGCACCCACAGTGATGGCCCTCGTTCGGAGTGGGCAGTATTCGGGGAGGATTTCGTCCGGGCCCAAGGTGTATACGCCTTGGGATGAAGCCTTTAATAGAAGATTCCCCACTGACAAATCTCCTTGCTACCTGGTAGCTACGTGGACTGACGGGGGTGATTTTAAACTAGTAAAATCTATAATTTTTAAGGGGAAATCGAGGGGAAATTTGGAGACCTAAGCGGGATTTCCAAGCTCCGGAACGGTCAGCTGCTGCTGCACACCGTTAATCGGAAGCAAACCAAAGCGTTGCTGGAATGCACGCAATTCGTTGAAATTCCCGTTAAGGTCTCAAAACACAAAACGCTGAATGAGGTCCGTGGAGTTATTTTCCATCGTGACCTCATTTTAAATAGCGATGCGGAATTGTTGCGGGATCTGGGGAAGAGAGGCGTCACCAAGATTAGGCGCATCACCCGAAAGATTGGAGAGAACAGCATTGATACCGGCGCTTTTATTCTCCATTTTGAGGGTGATGTTGTACCTAAGCAGGTGAAGGTCACATCGTACCTCTGCGATGTTCGACCGTACATCCCTCCACCTATGCGCTGCTATCAATGCTAGAAATTCGGGCATGTTTCCGCCAGGTGCACTGCCAAGGCCGTGTGTAGAGAGTGTGGCAAGGGGACACATGAGGGTGAGAGGTGTACGCCTCCCCCGATTTGTCCTAACTGCCAAGGAAGCCACTCTCCACGATCGAAGCAGTGCCCCGAGTTCTGTAAGGAAGCAAAAATTCAAAAATAGGAACTCTTGATAGGCTTTCATATCACGACGCTCCCAAGAGGTACCGTGATATGAATGCCCCCGAATTTCGGGTATCGTTTGCAGTTGCAACGACGCCCTCATTCACCCCTGCCGCATCTTGACCGAGTGTAGTACCCTCGACGCCCGTATTTTCATCAGTATTAAAATCACCCCTCGCTGTACCAGCGAAAAATGTCAGGTGAGGTACAACAACCTTCTTCAGCCCCGCAAAAGAAGGCGCCGGTTATACCATCTAAACCGGCGCAATCGGAGAAGAAGTCATCTTCTTCTCCGAAACGGTCGGCGAATAAGTCTTCCCCAGCTAAAGGGGGAAAGTAGACTTTGCCGACCAGGGCTGTTCCTTCTTCCAGCCCACCTAATACAAAAAATATAGGGGAGAAGAGGGAGACAGTTCATCGCCGTCTCTCTCGCCCTCCTGCTGACGGGGTGGCTACTGTCTCTGCTGCCCTTTCCGCTCCCACGACCCAAGGGAGCGAAGCCTACTGAAGCCAAGCCCGTCCGTATGGAGGAACTCCCCTATAGAAAAGAAAATAGATCGACGGAGGAGAGGGGAACGGTTCAGCGCCGTTTCTCTTCCTCTCCTAAAGGCAGGGCTGCTCACGTATCTGCTGGCCATCCCGCTCCCACCACTACCAGTGGAGCGGTGCCAGCAGGAGCGACCTTGTTTTATAAGGACCCGGCGTCTGTGGGGAAGGGACCATCTAATTCCCCAAACACACGTCGGCGCCGATCCAAAAAGAAATCTCTTCGGGGCGTGTCGGGGACAGACACCCAGTCTTCGGACCGGGAGAAAGTCCCTCGACACCGCTCTCGCTCTTCCCCGAGAGCGAAACTCGTGAGGTCAGACGACGACCGCACGCAACCCAAAAGAGCACCTGCTCCATTTTCTTCATCTTCGGACGGAGATTTGGAGACTGAGGTGTGCTCTCCTGCCCCATCATCTCCAACTAGAGATGGGGAAGGGTGGCAAGCGGTCAAGCATAAGTAGAAGACCCACTTCTACTGAAGTCCACACCATGGCACTATTACAATGGAACTGTAATAGCTATTCTGTTCATCTCGCTGAGTTACGTCAATTAATATCTTCGTTTTCGGCAACCATTTTCTGTCTTCAGGAATCCAGGTTTCGTCCTGGACATGAGACAACAATGCGTCACTTCAAACTCCTTCTCTAAAGACCGGGTGGACGGAGCTGTGGCCGCTGGTGGCGTCTGCACTCTCGTCCACTCTAGCCTCTTTAGTGAAGAGGTGCCGTTGCGTACTCAGCTAGAGGCAGTTGCAGTTCGTACTTCGTTGCCAGTAATGGCAACAGTATGTAATGTGTACATCCCGCCTGATTCTCAACCGGATTACAACCAGCTGGAGGATCTAGTCTCTCAGCTCCCCCCTCCTTTTCTCCTTCTAGGAGATGTTAATGCCCACAACACCATCTGGGGCTCCGCTACCACTAGCGGTAAAGGGAGAGAGTTTGAGAGGCTGATCAGGCGGCTGGACCTGTGTTTGTTGAACACAGGGGAACATACGCACTTCTCTATTGCACACGGTACTTATTCAAGTATCGATATTACCTTGTGCAGTCGTGCGCTGGTTCCCCTGCTACAGTGGGGTGTACACGATGACCTTTGTAATAGTGACAAATTATCGTTACTCTTCCGAACCAGAGAGCCATAGAGTTACCAAGTCGATGGCTTCTCCGTCAGGCTGAGTGGCCAACTTTCATGGCAAGTGCGGTGTTTGCCGAAGATACCTTTGAGAGTGTCGACGATCATACCATTCACATAACGAATGGTATTTTGGCTGCTGCTGAGGAAACAATACCTTCCTCATCCGGCAACTCACACCGGAAGCTTGTCCCTTGGTGGACAGCCGAGATTGCAGAATCCATTAAAGATCGTCGATGTGCTTTCAAATGTTATCGGAGGCAAAACACTATGACCAACCTTATCACCTTCAGAAGGATGCGTGCTAGAGCCCGATATCTGATTCGGGAGAGTAAGAAAACGACGTGGGAAAAGTATGTGTCGTCTATGACGGCGCATACTCCTTCTTCTCAAGTGTGGACTAAGCTTCGTCGGATCTCCGGACTCCGACATCACTGTCGATACCCGGAGTATCCATCAATGGAGACATCATCACGGACTTCCTCGCCATTGCCAACAGCATTGGCTCGCACTTCTCCGATGTATCCTGCTCCGGGAGTTATGATCCTTCATTTCTGACTCTGGAGCGGGAGGCAGAGACTCACCCCTTGTCCTTTGCCACTGCTGCTTCGGAGTCCTATAATGTACCATTCTCTGAATGGGAACTGCGCAGTGAGCTTGCACTGTGCAGGGATGCGGCTCCTGGACCGGATAACATACATAATCAAATGTTAAGACATCTGTGCGAATCCAGTATAAAAAACCGTTGGTCCTCTTCAATCGTATATGGATTGAAGGGGAGTTTCCATCTCAATGGCGAGAGGGGATCGTGATACCGATTCCTAAGGCTGGAAAGGATCCCAAGTTTGTAAGCAGCTATAGGCCCATTTGTTTGACAAATGGCCTATGTAAGCTGCTCGAAAAGATGGTGAATCGTCGTCTGGTGTGGTTCTTGGAGGAGAAAGGTCTCCTGCCTGAGTACCAATGTGGATTTCGCTCGCATAGGTCCACCACTGACCATCTGGTGCGACTTGAGAGCGCCCTACAGGAGCCATTTTTCCGAAAGCAGCACCTAGTCACTGTTTTCTTTGACCTCGAGAAAGCCTACGACACCACATGGCGTCACGGGATCCTTTCCACTCTTCACAAGTGGGGACTCCATGGTAACCTACCAACTTTCATTGCGAATTTCATATCCATCCGACTCTTCCGTGTAAGGGTCGGTAGGACATTATCGCAATACTATACCCAAGAAAATGGAGTTCCTCAGGGTTCAGTGCTGAGTGTCACCTTGTTCGAGATTGCCATAATTGGCATTGTTGCCGCCGCCGGGTCCGCGGTAGTTCCATCTCTGTATGTAGACGATTTAGCTCTGCATTACAGCTCTGGAAGTATGGCAGTCGTGGAACGGCAATCGCAGCTAGCTATCAACTGGGTCGACAGGTGGGCTCACGACCGGGGTTTTCGTTTTTCAGCAGCGAAAACCTCCGTCGTCCATTTTTGTTGGCTCCGGAGGCTACATTTACACCCTGAACTACAGCTCAGGGATGCTGCGTTGCCGTTGGTTGACACTTATCGCTTCCTGGGGCTCCATTTTGATAGCAAAACGTGGCAGCCCCATCTACGGCAATTAAAAATGACTTTTCTGAGGAAACTGAACATGCTCAAGTTTCTTAGTGGCACTACGTGGGGGGCTGACCGTGCGGTGCTGCTACGATTCTTCCAAGCCCTCGTCCTGTCCCGGCTAGAATATGGTTCTGCGGCATACTGTTCAGCAAGGCCGGCAACCTTGAAAATGCTGGACAGTATCCACCATAGTGGCGTTAGGCTGGCTACCGGTGCCTTCCGGACCAGCCCGATACCCAGCCTACTCGCCGAAGCGGGTGTTCAACCTTCAAATTATAGACGCCAACATATGCTTTTAGCATATGCTGCCAATGTGCGTCAAATGCCGCAACACCCGACCTATCAAGCTCTCTTCGGTACCCAAAACCACCAGGGGTACGCCAACCGGCGCTGCATGAAGACCTTACCGAGAATAACCACAGGAGTTATTAATCCCATTGGATCATATAAGGGCAATATGGTAGAGAGTACTGTACGTTTTGAGGAGCTGAGTTCCCGTAGATTTAGATCATATGAATTCAGGCCACAGTTAATATGGAAGTCGTCTGTCGAAGGTTGCCAAGTCAAACCCAAGGTTTTTACTATGCTGCTCTCATCATCAGTCAATGAATGCTTGTTCTCTCATAAGTTCTCTGGGATTGCAGTAGTTCTGGACTATTCGTGCACCACTTTCGCAGTTGGAATCCACCAAGCAGAAGAAGGGTTTGGAGTTTGACTGTCAGTCTTCATCTACAATCTGTGTTCCGGAGATACAGTCTTCCACATAGAAATAGTGAAGGAGTCCGGAAGAAGCTCAAGAAAATCTTGCTGCCTCACCTGTTGCCAGCTGTTGGAGACATCGCATGGCCAAATTGGCTGCTGACGCCGTGCCATAGGTGACTGTTGTAAGAGCATAAGACTTGAGTTCGTTATGGGGGCTTTCTTGCCATAGTATACACTGCCTGGTGTACCTTCACTTGGCGATACATCTTCTCCCCATCAGCGGTGAATGCTTTTGTGTGCATAGGGAAACGCATGACCAATGAGCAATGTATGGTGGGTCCTACCATTAGAATATCGTCCAAAGCCACACCGTATCCGTTCTTGTAGAAGTATCAAATACCACCCTTGTCTTCGTGCTGCTCTAATGCTTGTGAACAGCGTGGTGAGGTATGTAGTATTTTGGCAATGTGGATTCCGATGGAGGTTCTTCCATATGGCCAAGTGCCTTGTAATCGCTAATAAATGTGACATAATCTTAACGAAAGTCATGCTGTGTTTGTAGTTTCCTCTCCAAAGAGTGGAAACTTTGTCTAGCTGTTTGTTTGGAACTCCCAGCTTACAGGCTGTTCAACTATGTATCTTTCATTCTCATCGCGTATAGTAGTGTCCTTGAAATGTTTCTCACATTCCTTATGTTCTGATGAATGCCCTCAAGTTGTGGCATCATAATTGTAACCGTACACTCTCTTGTTCGGGGGGTGGTGGTAATTATACCATAAGGGAATCATCTTGATTTACAGGATTGAGCCGCGTCACATATCGGTTATTATTTCCCGACGTTTCGGCTGACATTGCAGCAGCCTTAATCATGGGTAGGTACGAGTTGGTGTCCGTACTCAAACTAACGGTTATTGCCAGCCAAATGTGCTTGCTTGCCCTGCATTGACGTCACGCTGCTCGCTGATTGGTCCCCGCCCCTGGCAGTCGCGCGCTAGTATAACTTTCCAGATGTTGTTGAGTTTGAACCCATCTTCGCGATTGAAATTATTGGGATGCTTCACGACCTCTATTGCCTCTCTAATTAACCTGTTTTGGTATCCGGGAATTTTAGCAACAGTTTGGGACTTATCAAATTCGATGGCGTGTCTCGTTACGTCAGCATGTTCAGCTATTGCTGATCTGTAGTTTATCTGTTTTGTGTCCCGAATGTGCTCTGAAATCCTAATGGAAACGCGTCTTTTTGTTTGCCCTATGTAAACCTGTCCAGAGGAGCAAGGCACTTTGTAAACTCCTGCGTCCTGCTTTGTCAGCTTTATCTCGTTTGATTTACGCACCACTTGCGTCAGCTTGTTTATAGGATGCATCACAGTAGTCACATCGTGTTTCTTGAGTAGCCTGGCGATTCTATCTGTCAACCCCTGTACGTACGGCAGAAAGGCTTTATGGTGGGGCCTATCTTTGTTCTTTTTGCCAGTTCTTCGGCTTTGTTCTACCTTCCGTGTGGCCCTATTTATTTGTCCTTTGCTGTAGCCATTAGCTAGGAGCATGTTCCAAACTTGTTTCTCTTCTTCATTCACGCTATCCTTATCGCAAATGCGGTTGGCTCTGGTGAGGAGTGTTCTAGCTACCATTTCTTTCTGCGATGGAGGATGACTTGATTTAGCATGTAGGTACCGATCTGTGCGAGTATCTTTTCTATAGACCCTGTGTCCGAGTGTGTTATCTGTTCGTTTATAGAGCAGAACGTCTTAAGAAGGCCAGCTGATTATTTTCTTCTACTTCCATTGTGAAGCTGATGCTCGGATGTCTGGAAAGTCCTGAAGTTTGGTGCGTCCATGTTCCCATATCAAAAAGACGTCTACGTATCTGAACCAACACTTAGGCTTCAATGGGCTCTCCTTGATCGCTTCTTCTTCGAAGTTAGCTATAAACACGTTAGCCAGTAGTGGAGAGAGGGGGGGGGGGGCATGGCTGCTCCCTCCGTTTGCTGAAACATCCGCCCATTGAATACGAAGACTGTGGAGTTAACTCAGTGTTCAGCTAACTCCACTAAGTCCGTTGGACCTCCTGTGGCTGTAAGTTTACTTAGCGACGTCCAAAACAATTCAAAATGAACCTTTACTGATTATGTTGAAGGTTTGCCAAGAAGAAGCAAAGCAATTAAAGGAATCAGAATTTTTAGGCATTACAGGGTATAGCAGATGAAACTAGTGATATTTCAAACATATTTCAGATGGCAGTTGTGTACCGATACGTAGTATGAGGCAAACCAGTAGAACGATTTTCGAGTTTACTTTTCCCCTCAAAACATGATGCACACACATCAGCAGCGTGTTTACTGAAAGAATTAAGGAAGCAGAAATTGAATGAAACTCTGGCAAAATGAATTTCGCAGACGTATGCCAGGGCACACGTCATGCCTGGTTCCTCTGGTGGGGTTCAAGCTATGGTAAAAGAATCCTCTCCTTATGCAGAATATGTGCACGTCTTTGTTAATAATAACAATCTTCTTTAACATACAAACTATTCGGTTGCCATGTTTTTATGTTGAGGATGTTTATTATCCCGGAGATTTGAGAGCCAACCGTTGACAACCTGCTGTGTTTAAAACTCTTCCCATTAACTCAGACATAGGGCATCGCTTAGTTACATACATGTGATTTTTGATGAATTCCTATAGGAAGAAGTCCAAAAAAGTCGTTAAAATCTGTCTATTTCTCTAACGTTCATTCATTTTTGTTACTTGTGTAAACTTCCCATAACTAAAATTGCGACATCGGAAATTTTGGTACAACACCCAGCTTTAGCTACCACCAGCCGCCGCTGATTAATACGTACATGTTTCGGTATACAATGATACCCTCGTCAGCGTAGATTGAATAATAAAAGAATCTTAAAACTATGTTAATAAACACCAAAGAGAAAATGGATATCCTTACAATAAACCATTGGAATTTAAATAAAATGAAAGGTCACCAAAAAATAGAAAATGCATAAAAGAAACAAGATTAACGTTAATATAAATCTACCTTAATAGACTGTCTGTATTACACTTCTTCAATATGTTTCAATACTAGGTATAATGAAACTTCAAACAAATTATCAACGATAAAAGAGCTGCTTATCAGAAATATCTGTCCACTAACAGATTAGAAGACAAAATTGAATACCATTACAAAAGGTCCATAGCCAAGCACGAAGTAAGGAAACTACAAAGAACCTCATGAAATGAATTTGTTCTTCACCTGGAAGCAGATCTCTATGGACCACAAGCACAAACATAAAGATCCTAAAGCTCCTGGATAACGACACCATAGAAAATGTTGGAATAAATCCTATCTCACAGGACACGTGGCTTCAGTTTTTTCAAAACCTGTAGACATCATACAAGATAACCAAAATGCCCCAAGCATCAGAGATTAAAACTACGGAAGATATTACACCAGAAGAGCTACACACAGTCCAATTACCAATGTTTACTTACCAATGTTTCCCGAGTCCTTTCCTTTATTCCAGGGTGGAGTGATATTTCCGAATGCTAGCAGCGTTGAATGTTCCAGTTATCCCATCAGTGTCCATCCTAACCACTCTATAGCTGTTATATCCATAGGATGTGCTAATTTTATAGGGGCCCACTTAAACGTGCGAATTTGTGATAAATTCTTATGGTTAAATTTCATGATAGGCTTGAGAATCAAAACTTCATTCCCTTCATGAGAAGATTCACGATATCTTCTTCCGGCGTGGCTCTTCGCTCGTTTACCAGTTTGACTCTTCAACCTTTCCCTACCGATCTCAATCCTATCCTGGGTTGGTTCAGCATCTTGCGACGCTGATATCAGTATCGTCACTTGAATCACTCACGGATATATCATTTTCATCGCCAGATTCAAAAATTGCATCGCTCTTTTGGTCACTATCATCAAAATCAGCCGAAATAGACGCCCGGATCTCAGCTTCGGTCCGACTGTGTGCCGCCATGTTGCTTCACCGCGACTGCTTTTCATGTCAAGGAAACGGAGCAGTTTTCCTGAGCAAAGAGAAACCAAAACACTCTTGTTTCGTTACTTTCGATTTTCGGGACCAGCACTTACCGAACGAAGTGCAAAAGACCTGGCATGCCAGGTAACCTAGAAAGGAGCGGCCAAACAATGTGTCGACTCAGGGTTGACACATGAGCTATAACGCCATGTTGTTTTACCGCGACTGCTTTCAATGTCAAGGAAACGGAGCAGTCTTGCCGAGCAAAGAGAAACTAACACACTCCTGTTCGGTTTCCGGAACCACACTTACCAAACGAAGTACAAAATCCCTGGCATGCCAGGTAACCTACAAACGAGGCGCCGCGCCGCCATGTTGCTTCAATGCGACTGCTTTCCATGTCAAGGAAACGGAGCAGTTTTGCCGAGCAAAGAGAAACTAAAACACTCCCGTTTGGTTCCTTCCAGTTTCAGGAAGGGGCCAGCACTTACCAAACGAAGTACAAAAGCCCTGGCAAGCCAGGTAACCTATAAACGAGCGGCCATATCTTCGCTAGGATTTCAGCTTAGGATATCAGCTAGCAGGTTCAACAAGCCTGGCCTATAGGCACCGTGCACGAACCTTGAAATCATACTAGTGGCGCTGCACTGCGCTGGAATTGGAAACTAGGATGGTGATGCTGGTGTAAGTCAAGCCGCGTGGAGACGGACAGGTATGTCAAGGCTCCCACCAGCTCCCTGTATGAGAGTTTTTCATCGTCTTCGGAAAAGTTCAGGTTTTTCTGCAACCTGGTGTTGGTGTCCACAGGGGCTCTCCGTCATGTTGAATCGGTTGAGGAGTTCCTGAATATATCCCTTCTGGTCCAGGGTGATTCGTCCATCGGTTTGACAAACCTCAATGCCCAGGCAGTACTTAGCGAAGCCGAGATACTTGATTCGGAAGTGCTCCCCCAGTTGACGTCCTATTTCAGAAGCCCTTTTTGGGTGACGACACGCAATCAGAATATCGTCGACATAAACTGCGATCAGCACAGCATCTTCCCCCTGTACCGATGATGAACAGGCATGGACCCGATTGAGTTGGGACGGCTCCTGGTGTAATTAGAACACCTTTGGATCAACCAATTAAAAGTCTCCATTTTCAGAAAAAATTCTGAGTGAGTTCAGAATCAGTAAAGGTTGAGCGTTACAGTACATGGGATAGAGAATATGAAAAAAGCAAAGACAAAAAGAGAGAGCGAGTAGCTTTAACATATATATATATTCAGTATAACATATTCAAACAAGTTAACAGTTTTCTTTACAAAATTATAATTGCGTCTAGCAATCAACTTAGAGACAATGTTAATGTTTTTAAACACAAATGGATTGTTCTTCTGAAGCAGAAAATTAGTGGCACTGCTTTTAAATGGCTGACAGGGAGCAAATCCTGTCATACCGGGGAAGAAAAAAAGGGGAAACTAAGGAAGTTATCCAAAAAGACATGACCTATTAAGGGGGCCAGTAGCTGACAGGGGGCTTGTCCTGCAGTACCCTATGAAGATTGAAATATTTGGGTGGTTGCCCAGATGCAACAGAATAACTTGTAAAAGAAATGCGTTGGCAGACACAGAATGCGTGAACTGCATGCACGATTTACTGAGAAGTTGAGATGGCAGAAACAGGCAGGCAAGTAAGCCTATAACCTGAACTTGAACCATGAAGAGAAATTGCACAGGCAAAGTGCAATGAAAAATGCAGATATGCACAAGCAATAGTGAGATTATTCTCAAAAGAAACATAAGAATGGCTAAAGCCAGTAGATACGTGATGGAGAAGATCACAAGGATATCAAAATTGAGTATTCTTCTAAACCGGGCTTGTATAAAGCTAACATGATGACAGAGAGAACATGAAATAACACTAAACATAATGTGATTGCAAAGTACTTAACTTGAAAGAGTGTGGTTAACATCCCACACGTGTGCGTAGAACACTTTAGAAGAAATAGTTCATGTCCAGTCGTGGTTGCTTTCACAAAAGTACTTGACGGAGTTGTTGAACACTTGCGGAATAGTAAGGCTGACCCTAGCTATCTCAAAGATGAAGTGATAATATTCACTTAATAGGAATATATTTCCGGAGCACACAAAGATGTATACTTGACATCTTAATGTTCGTGTTGCAGGAACACGTTGAAGTTTGATCAAAGTTGGATTATTTGAAAAATGTCTTTGACGACATGGCGAAGGTTAAGTTGAACACTTCTTGACGCAGAATTTTTACAGATGAGAAGTTTTTCCAAGTTTGAAGTTTATCATCCGGTGTTCAAGACGAGTGGCTAGCGTAATGCTAACGCACAAATCACATCGAAGATGGGTCTGCCGGCAGCTTAAATAGCAGACAGAACAAGCTTCTCGTAAAATCGATGTCCGGCCATTGAAGAGTCCCAAACACGTTGGCAGGAGGAAGCGCAGTGAGTGGCTGGAGAGGGGCTACGTCATGGAGACGGCCAATAAGAGCATAGCTACTGAGACCAGCTGGACAGGACAGAATGCCACGAGGTATGAGTATAATGACCTATGAACACTTGGAAAAATGTCTTGAAGGCGAGATATATATATTGTAACTGTACCCATCGAATGGTGTAATCATCTACCCAAGTGTTACCCTTCTCCCTCTTCGTTACCTCCAGCTCGGCAAAGCTCCCTAGAGGGCCAGCCAACCTGAAGGAAAACTTACCAACTGCGACCCCAGGAAAAGCCTTTACGAGACTTGGTGGCTTTCGCTCGGCGGTCGGTGTCGACAACGTACCCGGGCAGAGCTCCCTGATGTACCAGAGAGCTGGCACGTCGATTTGTCCACAGGCTTGGAATGTAGAAGACTTACCTGATGAGGGTCATCCCACCGCAGCTGTCTTGAAGTTAGGGATGGGGCGTTTAAGTCCAAATGAGGTAGCAATTACCAAAATAAATGGGGTTTGTATTATAAAAAAGGTATCAATAGAAAATAGGAACTACATTTTGAGCACAGAGGTTTTGCATAAGAATTAATTGTCCTTGAAAGGATGGTAACAAATGTCAGTAACACCATGTGGCACGGCACACCACTTAACATGCTTTTGGGACCATCCAGATTATGAAAACAGCAGGTACACAGGATGGCAATATCTTACAAATAGCAAACCAGTTACACAACAGTACGTTATCCCTACCAAAATGAATTTACACAAGGTTTGGGCTTGGGAACACGTGCACGCAAACCCCCAGAACAAACATAATAACATAAAATGCCACCGCGATGGTTGCGCAATACCAGGATAAATTTACAAGTTACACACGGAATGGAAATAGGAGCAACTAACACGCACGAACATACCAAGGATAAACGTAAAAGGAATTGAACAGAAATTAACTGAAATGACTACATTACTAATGACAGGCTCCAGAAAACTGAGCGGACGGTATCACATGACCGCCATGGGCCCCGACACGAACAAGACTCCCTTAAAATGGCGGAGGATAACGGTACCCCAAAGTACAATTGCACAATAGGACGCCACCCCCAGAATTTGAGATTTGAACTAATCCCATAAGTGAAACAGAACTAAGGACGTGTTATAAAAAAAAATGAAACGCACATGGGGCGTAAAAGAAGGAATTCCAAGAGAAAAGTGTCACGTAAACTACAAACGCCACGTGGACGTAAGGTGACGAAACGAAGACAGGGACCCCTTAAAACTAAATAAAAAACATTTACATGGCTGCACTCGAGAAAATTCAAGGAAGCGTGATGCCACAGGAAATAATAAATAATTTGGAACCAAACGGAACAGACGCCTTACGGTTGCGCAACAAGGAAAACCCTCGCCCAAAAACAGGAAAAGATTTCCCACTATGAAAATCAAGCTTCCGAAGAAGAAGAAAAATTGATAAACAATTTAGATATTAAACAGTGGGGAACACCTCAACCCATTATCCGACCGAAGCCCAAAATGCTGCGCCATTACCACAAGGTAAATAACAACTCGAAAAATCACACGCGAGGAAAACCAAAACACAAACCAAAATATTGCAACGGACAAGTTAAACGAAATATCATGCTTCCCGGAATGTACTCAAAATGCAACTACATATTTTACTAAATAAATTAAACTACAACTAAAGCCAACCCAGAGGAAGGCTGATACCTGAAGCTTGGACTCGGGTATCCGAACCCCGAGCAATCGTCCTTGTCGGTGAACCGTCAAGTGCAGAAAAGAGCGAATCCCACGCTGAGAGTCTTCATATATGAAACGACACAATAATTTTGAATAGATCAGTCGTAGCACACACGCTCTCTAAAATCCCCTGGCTTCTTGGACAAAGTCCGTAAGACACTTTCGTGAAGGTTGGTCACACTGGTCGGCCGCTATGCGCTAGTCTCGTGTCATCTCGCAGCGGACGATACATCTCACGATGGGCGGGATCGAAACAATCGATACAGGCTATGTTGAATTTTTAAATGCATAATACCACATGTCCTTCTTTTGAGGTTAGCAAACACTAAATTGCAGAACCAGTGCACATCAGGTCCGAAGTTATACTTCGCGTCTTTCGACTGCGAGAGCGAAATGAAATTCTGGAAGATCTCGTTTACCAAGTGTTCATAGTCCTGATTTTCAACTGGTGGCTTGTGCCACAAGGTTTCTTCAAGAGATTAGGTAAGTGAAGGGAATTACGAAGCTCAGCTTCAACTGGTAAGCAGGGATGGGCAAACTTTGGTAGGAATTGAATATTTTAGGCTAGGGGTTTATTTTCATGTCAGCTTAAAGTGGCGTGTCACACGTCACAGTAACACAACAGGTGAGTACGAAAATTATTTTGTATATGATTGAATTAAACAAGAAAGTGGAATAAAAAGTTAATTGTCACGAACATGTGGTGACGAAAAATGAGGTTATGAAATCAAATTCTGGCCTGACTTTTGACATAACCAAAACCCACAAAATTAACAAGTTAATCATTCGCAAATGCGAACAGCTCCAATAGACCGAAGGATCTGATACAATTTGTTGTACCAATTGCATCCGGCCTGGCGCAGGCCGTACAATGATTTCTTTAGAAGACAAACTTTGTTGCCTTTTCGAAACTCTTTCAGAGCATCATTGGCCTTGTTAGAGATGTCATTTGTGGGCTCCTTGTCGATGATCCCCTCCAAGATCTTTTCGAAGTGTTTTTGGACCTCTATATATACTTGGTCGTCGAGATCTCCATTTAAATATGCCATGGTGACTTCATACTGTAGCACCTACATCCTGAACCTGGCAGCGAGAGATATCATCAGACAAATTGACCCAGGACGAGCGACTGGAGCGAAGGTTTGTGTGAAGTGGATCCCATGCTGTTGACTGAATCCTTGTGCGACCAGCCTCGCCTTCCGCTTCTCGAGAGAGCCGTCGGGATAGAATTTGTTACAGAGAACAATCCTACAGCCGATGATTTTGATGCCTTGTGGTCGATCGACGAGTACCCAGGTGTCGTTTTCCAAGATTGATCTCATCTCGTTGACGATGGCTTGGAACCATTCGTCGGCCTCTGGGCTTTTCATTGCCTGACCCATTGGGATTTCGGCAATGAATGTCTCCTCGACGATTGCGCTCTGCTCGGAGTCTCCGCTGTTCTCGGCGACCTCCTTGGCGTCATTAGGTGGCACCTCGACCATGGTGTCATCGCTGTCGTAGTTGTCTTTTGCGTTGTGTAAAGATTTGATCATCGATTGAAGAATTGAAATGTCTTGTTGCGGTCCTTCTTCTGGATCGAATCCTCGAAACTCTTGCAATTCTTCCACCTCGTCCGGAGGAAGTTGTTGTCCAGCGTGGATTGGAGCATCCCAATAGAACTCCGCGTGTTTCGGTTGGCTCCTCTGGCTCACATCTTTCTCTTGAATTTTCGGGGCGGTGATGATTTTTCGACGATTGCGCTCCTCCTTGGGTTGATCTTTGTCTTTGCGCTCCAAGAACTTTACGTCACGGCTCACTATCACCTTCCTCTTGTCTGGAACCCAGATCCGGTAACCTTTGGATTCTGTCGAGTATCCCACCAGAATAGTCTCGTCCGCGTTGCTCGAACTTGTTTTTACCTGGTTCTCGGTCAAGATAAATCGCAGGGCTCCCGATGATTTTCAGATGTGAAGTGTCAGGAGGCTTACTCGTCCAAATCTCGTATGGGATTTTTCCTCCCAATTTTGCTGATGGTAACCGGTTCCGCAGGTAATTTGAGGCGTTGATGAGCTCTGTCCAAAGTGAATCTGGTACGTCAGACTCCAACATTAGACATCTGCCGTCGTTTAACAGGGTGCGGTTTTTCCTCTCCGCGACGCCATTCTGCTCCGGATTGTAAGGTACGATGCGCTGTCGAGTGATGCCCTTGCTCTTCATAAACTTTTCCATTTCTCCACTGAATTATTCGCGGCCGTTATCCGACTGGATTTGTTTGACGCGCCGACCGGTGAAGTTCTCGGCGAAAGCAACGTACTCTACGGTTGCCTTGAATGCCTCAGCTTTTGATTTTAGGAATCGAACCTCTCATTGAACGTAATGAAATACCATGATCCGCCCATGGATGTGATCGGATGTGGACCCCAAACATCGGTGTGGATGATGTCAAGCGGTTCCGATTCTCTCTCGGAACACTTTTTGAAGGGCGTTCTTGTCATCTTCCCCTTGATGCAGGTATCATACTCCAGCTGAGACACTTCGTCATCGAGTCTTATGCCAGTCACTAGGTTATCGGGCACTGCATGGGTAATATCACGTGTGTTCTCATGTTCAAAACGTCTATGTAATGTCTCAAGTGACACTGTCTTTTCGATCCGCGACGCAGCACATGTGTTCGCGCACTTAATATATGTCCCCAACTCGATCCGCGCACAACTCGATTTCGCCACTCGCGTTCACGACCGCTGCACCTTGTTTACAAAACACATCGGAACCGTGATCGGTGATTTTGCTCACCGACATGAGATTTGTGCGCAAGTCCTGCACATGAGATGCATCATTAAGAGTCACATTCACTTCGGTTCCCGACACTTCGGTTTTGAGTGAAACTGTCCCTTTTCCGGTGACGGGAGTTGAACTCTCATTTGCAAGATTGAGTGTAGCGCGTTTGTTCACGTCGAGTTGACGAAAACTTTCCGGGTTGTGACACAGGTGTGTCGTGGCGCCACTGTCGAGGCACCAGTCACGACTCTGCATTATCGACCCAGCACCATTACCGACGTGGTAGCAGACATTTCCAGATTCCGTTGCTTGTTTCTCGTTGGATTTTTTATTTTTTTCACCATAGCAACAATCCGATGGTTTATGGCCGAGTTTCTTGCAGATTTGACACTTAAGTTTGTTTATTCTTTGGTTTCCATCCTTGTCTTTGTGATGCAGGGAATCCTTCTTGGGCGGGATTTTTTAATTTTTCACGAACATGACGGCGGATCCATCGTTGGATGTTCCATTTTTTCGGGCCTCACTTTCCTCCGTGATTTTGGCTCTCAGGACTTCAGGGGTTGGCAGCTCCTCACGTGACTCAATGGCGCAGCAGAAATTTTCGAAGGACGATGGCAAGCTGTACAGCAACATTATCGCCAGTTGATCTGGGTGGATGTTTATCTCCATGTCAAAGAGTTTGTCAACAGTGTCGAAAAACTCGTTGAGGTGCTCGCGCGTGTCCCCGCCGTCCTCTATTTTATGCAAGGTGAGTCGTTTCAGGAGCGTTGCCTTCCGCGCTGGTCCTTGCGACTGATAGATATCGCGCAATTTCGTCCACATGGCTCGTGAGGTTTCACAATTTTTTTACCTGTTTGAGTTCGGAAGGTGAGATGGCCAAGATGATGTCGGATTTCGCTTTCCTATCGTTTCTGTCCCATTCCAACCTGGCAACAGCGTTGGCGTTGTCAGCTGCCGGTTCAGGTTTGACTTTTACCCCGCTAACATACTCCCACATGTCGTTCTTCATCAGGATGGCTTCCATCTGGAGCTTCCAGGTATCGTAGTTTTGTTTGTCGAGAAGTTCGATCCTCGCACTGTGTGCAGCCATCTCATGATACAAAACTTGACCGCGTTTGCAGCCGAACGCGTGGTGAGAAGAGTCCTTTTTGTTCACATTGAATTTTTTGTGTTCCAGTTACGATACTTGGCCCCATAACCTATCAGCAGAACAGGCTCTGGGCAAAGTCAATTAAATAACAGTTTAAACAAACTAGTAATTACTTACTATAAAATACATAGCACTGTTGACCCGACACGAAATGAACTGAACTGTGTGTGAGGTTGAAAACAAAACACTGTGTGTGTATTGTGTGCGCATTGTAGAAGGCAGCACTAGATTTGAAATAACACCGATACTCGTGTTCAATAGTTTATTATTGTTTTTGTAGGTTAATGTGTTCTAACAATTCTATTTAAAGAGCAAACCTCAAAAAGATAAAATACCTGTACTACATCAGACCTACTCGGCTGAAATGGTGAATTGCTATCAGCAGCAAATGGCAAATAGTGAGAAAATATTGCAAAATGAAGACCGTAATTTGCACCTGGATATAGTAGAAAACACGTGTAATCGATGACATTGAATGGTTTAATTGATTTTGAGGTTGTGAGTGAATGGAATGTGGATTTTCTGTTGTTGGTTTTAAGCACAGTTAGTTTTGATTTCCATTACAGTCTCTCGTTCTGTTGATGTGGCCAAAAATGCATAATGATAATTAGGGCTCGGATTCGAGCATATTTCCATATTTTTTTTACTGAATAGTACACATTAAAAGAAGCCTTTCGGTGGTATTTTCTCCTCTCTGGGACCAACAGAATTGAAATTTATCGAGCATATAAATGCATAAAATTGTGGTTTTCAGAATGGAAGCATATAAATGCATATTCTTGTGGTTTTCGTCTAAATAGTTTGTTTTCCTTCGAATTCCTCCATCCCCCTCCCCGAATTCGGGCCCTGACCATCCTTAAGGTTTGAAAACAGAAAAAAAATATTGAAAAGCCTTTCTGGTGAGAATAATAAAACCGCAGGTTTTAGTGAGTTCGTTCTAGTCATTGAAAGTTTTATTGACTGATTTAAGAAAACATAGAAACATAGAAAAAATTCTTGTTGTACAGACCAATGCAGATCTACTTCATTGACTCGCCTAATTTTGAACATTTGGTAAATGAACTTTTAAACTGTAACCTTTATAAGAAAATGAAACACTCTATACTCCTCGCTGGAGTTGATTTAACTTAAACTACCCTCAAAACACAAACCTACAGAATTTACTGCCTTTAAATACAGGCCACAAGTGATTTTAAAGTTTTCCCGACTTTGAATGGGCGCCAAGGTTGACCATATGGGTCTTCCTGAATAAAATAGAATAAAATACATAACTGATGCCCCAACTATGAAACACCTTATCCCAGGCGTAGGGCATTTGTCATGCGTTCGTTGATGCTCCCAGGTTCATGCAAGTCAGGAATATAAACACACATGAATTTTAAAGAGATAATCTATTGGCTGTACTATATACATAATATACAACACAAAATACCCTTCATACACTCGTGATTTATACAGTACCTTGCCACTGAATTTAGGCTCTGAGAGCAACAAACACTTACGGCCATATCAGACCCAGGCATAACAGTCACCTACGTATATACACACTGTACTGTCCGTACTCAAAATATCTACACACGTTAGACTGGTTCACTCCACTTTCTTTCTTCTCGAACTGCTCGTTTACGACTGATTATCCTTTTAGGCGTGGTAAGTTATTACCGACAGCCCATGGTATGGATGTACCCATGAAATGCACGTAGCCTCCAATAGCCCGTAAGAGCTCAGTGGATTGCTAAAGATTAGTCACTGCTCGTTCGTATTACGATACCATGATCAAGTAATAACGACACTAATTTGCAAGTAGACAACGGACTTTCGCTGTAAAAGCTAGAAGACGATTTCTGAACGCCAGACATGCCATTAAATGCACTGGCGTAGGGTTACATAACCCCAATGTTTCTGCCGGAACTAATTCGTGCGAGGCCCGCTCCTAGCGGAACATCCGTGTCAACCCATGAACATCAGACAATCGACATCCACACTGACGTCACACAGTAGTTTTCCACTTGAAGTTCATACAAGTTCACGCTATTAATAGCCTAGGTATTCCCAGAACTTCGAATTACTGCCTGTCTTTTCCGGGTATGTAACACATCCAGCACACGAAAAACCAATTCATTGTACCTTTATAGTAGCCTACAGCCACGAATCTAACATTTAACATTACTAGGTCAAAATAAAGCCATTAACCCCTAACCAAAATGAAATAATGCTTCTACTTAATACAGTCTTATATATCCTTATTCCCAAAACGTAATAAATCGCAAAACCCCGTATTTTATAATATCAAATATCCAAAAACCGATAATTAATAAACAGTGATCCTAGTTGGTCCGGACCATCCTAAGATGAATCCGTCCACAAAAACACACACAGGCACAATAAAAATCACCTCCGCAACCCCACGTTAACCCAATATAATAAGATACGAATAAAATACCCCAAACTAACTGCACGAAGCAAAACCCGAGGGTGAGCTACTGTAACTGAATAAATTCTGTTACAAAAACTTCTCTTATATATACTTGAAACTTGAATGCAAGTATATCGCCGTGTATCATACATACAATTAGAAAATAAAGCCCGTATATAAAGATATGTTATTGGGTTTTCCGTTTCACTTTCCTTTCTATAGTTTTTAACGGTGTTTTTCGAGCATATTCTGCATATTTAACCGCATATAATGTTTTTTTCCGAACATATCTATCGAGCATATAATGTTTTTTTCGAGCATATCTATCGAGCATAAAACACATGGTATTCGAGTATATCTGGAGATCTTATCGAGCATATCGATCCGAGCCCTAATGATAATAATAGAAAACTATTTTGAATTTCGTGTGAATTTGTACTATTGCATTCAAGAAAAGTGTCATATCCACACGGGATGTAGGTGATCCGATTGGAGTCCCTGGCTGTGCTAAAGGATCACTATTCAGGCGTCCAGAGCCTGCGTTTACATGCGGTAGGGTGGACAGACCCTTTCCAATCCTCTCCCCGTCACAGCATCCAGCAGGTGCCCATTTTGTAATGCAAGTCAAGGAGACCACGTACCAGACAATACCTAGACTTTTTAATTTCTTGGCAGAGCCGGGAATCGAACCTGGGACCTCGGGGGTGGCAGCAAACAATGCTATCCACTGCACCACGAGGTGGTCTTTATTTCATTAGAGAATGACAATCGGCTATGCTGTGTATGTAAACATTCATAACAGAACCAAGTGTCTGGTTCCATAATTTTCAATTATTGTGTATGGTAAATAATCAATAAAGGAACCAAGTGCCATTTTTTTTAGTATATTCAAGTAATTTACCTGTGTGAAGCTAAATTGGATAGGTTAAGAATGTAAACAATGCTCTTAGGTTTCTACATTCGTTGCCAAGAGCCGACTGTGGTGGCGTCTAGTAGCTAAGTTCTGAACTTGGCCTAGTAGTCGTTGACGGTGGCGCTTGGCGGCAAAAGTAGGAACTATTTGAAAAATTCTAAGTTGCAGTACTTAAATTAAAAAACAGATAACACACACTAATACAGTCATCACAATTAACACCGGTTATCAGACAGATTCTACACACACCCAAAGTACCCGGGGCTACATGACCGCGTTGTCGCAGCCCCTAAACTTAAGAACCAACCAAGTAATTTACAAACGCAAAATAAATATAGGTACATAATGAAGTAAAATATAACCCCCTTTACATAATTATGTTATTTTCAGATTCCACATGTGTAATAGGAATGAAATATCGAAGGTTAACTTTGAGCCTCAATATCTCAGTTCTATCACGATGGTGGTTGGTTCATTTATGCATAACATGGTCCAATTTAAAGTTTAAATGTAATACATGCAATTACAACAAATTAAACTAACATAATTAACAAGGTTAAATAACGTGAATTCAAATGGCAAGGAAATGGTCTGAACTAAAACCAGAGAAATACCAATTCCAATAAGAATGAAATAAAAATGGTCTGGAAATGTCACGAAGTCAAGGGAGAAAATTTACTAGTTCAAACTGAACCCAATCAAAGGGTTTACGTTAAACAAGAAATAATTAGCTTAAAGGAAGCACGACCTAATAACCAAGAAATTCAATCGAACGTGAATCAGGAGATTTAAATCCAATTAAATTATTTAAATATTTCATAGACAAGAGCTCGGCTCGAACGTCTTGACTCAACGAAATAAAGCTGGATAACCTCAAATATGAATTGAATATCACAGGTATTGTTTAAACAAAAACTTAATAGCAATACTAAAAGTAGGCATGGTAACGACCAAGGAAAATGAAGGAAGATAGGATAAAATCCATCAATAAAGATGAAATTAAAACAATTTCATAAGGAAAACACTACGTTTAACCAGAGAAATGGAAAAGGGAAATTACTTAATTAAGGTTAAAATAAGAATCTCTGGCTAACCCACTAAATGAAGGTCTGCATCTCAAAACTGCTAGTTTTGGATCGACGTTTAAGTGAAGTTAAAAGACAACCCCACCAAAATCGCATAAATGTTTTATTGATTACTGACTATTATTTCAACTGAATTATATGACAAGGTCCATCCCCACATGATGAAAGGAACGAACAAACAACACAGCAAAGACCCGGTCGCAAGGAAACAAAAGGAAAAAAGTTTAACAACAGAAATATGAAATCGCCACAATAGGTTCTTCTTGCCAATATATATTAACAGAAAAATCGTCAATTACCTATTTACATGACGTAGGCCTACCTGAATCAAGACACAACATGCAATGACCTACAAGGTCATATATAAATAAGGAAGTTATATCATCACACTCGGCTGGCTGCGTGGCTCAGGGGTAACGTTCTCGCTTGCTGGGCCCGAGGTTGCAGGTTCGTGTCCTGGAGCAGTCAGCTGGCATTTGAGGGTGCGCAAATGCGAGGGAGCCGTGTCCGTAGATTTACTGGCATGTTAAAGATCCCCTTCGGGGCAAAATTCCGGCACCCCGGCGTCTCTAAAAGCCAGTGTAGTTAAAAGGGACGTAAAACCAATAGCATTATTATTATTATATCATCACATCAAATTTTGATGAAACGTTTGCCGAATCAAGTTCATTTACCCAGTGTATGACATTGAAACACTCAATAATCCCTACCGGGTTATAAAACCCGGTAGATCAGACTGAACACCAGACCCTACATCTTTAAGTCTTTTTCGTTTCAATCCATTAATAATCAGATTATCTTGCCAAACGTTCACTGTTAATGCAATGTAATCGATATCGATCATTCACGACGAGTCAGTCTAAATCGATACAATAAACCAGTTGGAAGATAGTTTGAAGGTTTGCCGCTATATGTTGGCGAGAGCTACTTTCTCGCTACACGAGATACAGTTAAGCTCAGAATTAAAGTCCACTCCAAGTAACAGAGTCTATTCCACGTAACAATAATCATTCACATATATTCACATGCTTATGGGTAGAAAGAACCACAATTAATCTCTATAAATTTTGTTTTGCCTGGTAAATTGAACAATCATCTGATTACGTAATCTCTTTCATGTTGTGGTCTAATGGGGATATCATTATTCAAATACATAATTAAAATCTGCTCCTGTTGGTAACTAATTAACCTCTCAGGCAGGCATTTAAATGCCCTAGCGTCTGCACTACAGGCGGTATTTAAATTGGCTTGGAGAGTGAGTTTTGGAGAACTTCAAATAATGTTGCATATATCTCAAAAATTATACAACCTAATAACAGAATATTTTCAGGATGACTTACCAATGGTGTCTTGAACAACCCTGGCTGTAAAGAGCAGATGAATTTGAAGCCGGTTCGTTTCATATTGTGGGTGATGAGTGTATCCATTTCACTGTCACTGTGTTGTGCAGAATATACCTACGTATACACCTCATAAATAGTCCGTTTATTATGTATCGGTACATTACAGAGAGTTTTATCTTCACTATCTACACAAACAATAGTAAAAAAAACGCATCTAAAACACTATCGAAATCCTTCTGTGGGTCCAGTTGCCCTGTGAAAGGAATTTTCCACTCTATGTTAGCTGCTTGCAACTCTCGCGACTCCCACGGAATGTCAGCTGATGGCACATTGATATGTCCTAATTCTTAGTCTTCCGCTTCAAGAGGCATAACTTACGTCACTTTCTACACTGCCGGAATCACTAGCAAAACTACTTACACTTTTGTCTTCCTCACTTTCTGTTTCAAACCCTGAAAGATGTCGTGAAGACCCTGCAATTTCTCGCGGAATTGTTAGGGACTTCCCCTGACAACATTCCCGGTCCACGCGTATCATTTACAAAAGGTTAAAATTTTTACCACAGATGGCAGTCAAGAACACAGGGGGTGACAACGTGTCGTCTGTTTCTATTTTGCCTCAATAGATGGCAAGAAGATTCTCAGGTATATATTCCCCCTCCAAAGAAAACGGAACACCAATGAACTACTTGTTGTAAGATTACGTGGTTTGCAAGGCCAGGCTTCTAAAATACATTAGTTTAAGCAGTACACATATGAGCCCAACATATAGCGCACAAACGCAGTTCTCGCGAAGTGCTGTGCGCAACGTATACACGTACGACAAACCGCCTGAGCAGTAACCACTGCTGCGCGTACACCCGTACGTAGAACCGGCCTTGATCACTAGAATTATGATGCTTAAGCCTTACTAACGACTATAGAACAAGTATCCTGAATTAGTGCATCGCTAGGGGCCGTATTTTTTGGTAATAGCGATACGCGCGAAATTTTTTCATACCTCCTATCTTGCCTATATATGACCTTGTAGGTACTTAAAGTAGTGTATTTTAGCAAAATGAACTCTCGTAACATCACGAAATCTGATTTATTGCGCGTTGCACAAATAATCACGAAATATACTCCATGTGGTACGAAAATGCTAAATATTATCGAAAAAGCTCTCCAATACACGTTTAAATGCTCTGAGGAATTGACCGTCGTGGTTTCCTTCTCATTTGATTGATAGTGCTGCATATTCTCTACACAAATGCCCACAACGCCGGAAGTGCTGCATATTCTCTACACAAATGCCCACAACGCCGGAAGTATGTGTATTCAGTTCCGAGATCTCTATGGCTATCGATGAAAATCAATATCCGCTATCGATTACATCAAATAGAGTTGTGGTCGTAGATACATCAGAGCGAGTTTGCGATCGGCAAACATCCAGCATTTAAGTATAAAAATGCCGTAAATTAATGTCACAACAGTTTTCTCGAGGGCCGAGGAATACAACAGAGAGGGGTTCTATGTATTTGACGCTGCAGGAAAGATTCTGATGTGTAAATACTCCTATGTTCGTATTCAGTGGGAGCGAAAAGACACGTGCAATAAACATTGCAGAGATTTAGCAACGCATAAAAAGAGGAAGAAAGAAGGAAATAAACATAATTCTAAGCGGCAAATAACATTCGGCTATACTCTACACATCGCAAAGAAGCTTAAAACCCCCCTTATTACATAATCTTTTAGATTTATCCCATACTATAATGAAGATTTCAGAAGAAATATTGATCATTATGACAATTTATTTCGCGAAATACCCACTGAAATAGCGTCAGTTTTAACACCGAAATCAACGGTTTTATTTTCACAAAAAAATAAGGCCCTTATGCATCCCACAACTGAGCTATCAGTCACCTGAATTTTCATCCAAATTATGCTTAAATAATCTATTAACTTTCCTGGACGTATCAAAAACCATATACTTTCATAACTTATGTGGGTCAAATCAATTACTGCATCCTTAAGCTGCGCATTCACCTTTAATACCACATTAATATCTCAAAAGTGTATCTTGCCATCCATTAATACCATGCAAACACTTCAATATAAATGACATCGGCAACACGACTGTAATTTCATTCAATAATCATGTTATAGTTCAGCGCTTTGCCTGAATACTCAAATTAACTGTATCCACAATAAACAACTTCAAGTAATTCCAATATAATGTGGCAACAACTGTTAATCTTTCAATTTTGCTTTGCTGAATGCATAAAACATGAAATATTACAAGTTATTAGTAGAGGACTACCAGGCCCTTCTGTACACCCGAGGTGTTGCAAATAGTAAAGTTCATAATCTACCAGTCATAATAATTAGAGGTCTAACCTCTGCTACCGTACAAATTATTATTACAAGTGATGTGGAGGAAAGCGATTGGACCATATTGCAATCATTACACAAGGTGTTTACTTTGAGAACTGGCTATAGAACTAAGGACCCAGAGATACACTGAATTCATTTTAAATACAACTCGTCTATTCACAAAACATTTACAATAAACCCAAATAACAAAATACATGCAATCATAAATAAATAAGGTGTGGGTACCTGACGTAGAATAACTTACTTTCATAGGCTCCTTAATAATCCTCCTAGCTTTATTATTTCGATCAACTTTAAATGACTATCAGTTGACTCGATTAGCTTAAGAACCTAGGCCTAACCTACAAGACGCAACATTTGCATTTTTCTCTAATTCGCAGCTACAGTCGGAATATCAATTCTTCAATATTTAATACCCGTCAATTAATTAGGTAATGTCATAAGACATGAAATACATTAATTCTTTGATTAATTCCTTTCTATAACTGACAGAACACGGAGCAAATTATCAATACGTCTAACTTTTAATCATGGCGCTACGATTCACGGAGCAAATTATCAATACGTCTAACTTTTAATCATGGCGCTACGATTCTCATTTATTTATTTCACAGCTGAAGATTCATTAATGAACTGCAGGGTCGCCACGTGGAACAACTCTTGTAGTGCATACGTGTCTGTAGTGAAGACAACAGACATATTCAAATTAACAGATGACGAACGCAAAGCCAGCATATACGATCCCCAACCCAATTATATTAAAATAAGCTAAATAAATTCAACACAGGCCTCTAGTAGGCAAACTAACGTGGATAAAGGGAAAGATTACTTTTTTTAAACTGAAACAATATTAGAAAGCTTAATCCACACTGCTATATGTATGTCAGCCATCTACGTGAGCAATCAAGGGGTTGACAATTAAGTTTCCAACATCATGCTCAAGGGTAGGCTACTCGTGTACAAATAAATATATAACAATCAACATACTTCTTCTGGAACATAATATCCATAAACACATACTTACAACATTTCCATCTAACCATACTTAGCTTCTATTCATGTCCACATGATTCTTGCTTGCTTTCCCGTTGCCTCAACAACATATTTAAAAGAATACAAAGGCAAGCTACATTTCTTGTCGACATCAACTTTTAGGTATCCATTCAATACGTAGCATGAACCATTACAAATCCAAATGTGTACTCGAGAGACAACACCTCTTCTGCCATTTACAAGTTAATTTAATCAATATAAAAGAAAACCATTCCATTTCGATTCATATTTGGGTCGAGCCCATTACGACGAAGTACTATGAGGTAAGTTATCCGATTGAGTAGCTAAAAGCTACTCGATATTTCGGTAGACTACATGATGATACGTCCATTGATGATCTTGTCACTACGGGTTACCACATTTTGTTGACAAGGAAAACTTCCACTCTGCACGCGGACAAGACTACAGATTCCGCCACCAGGCGATCACGACCAAGTTATAACCTTCATCCAGGTGATGCTGCATCCTAGTGGAACCTAAGAGCACTACATCATCACATCTCAAGAGCAGTTGTTTACAGCTGTCAAAATCATGTGTGCTTACGGGCGAAGCGAGTTAGTATTGTCTCAAAACACATACTTTCAAAGCCTCACTAAATCATTTTCCATATCAGCTGTTCTATTACTCAGCTCATACACCCTTCAGTGTAATAGACCAGGAAATAAAATCCATTTAACGTTTCAAACTGGTGGCGTTGGTGGCGTAGTTGGTAGCATGCTGAGCTTCTAATCCCAAGATCGCAGGTTCAAACCCAGCCGAAGTTGTCGGATGTTTTAATAGCGATAGAAATCCCTCAGTATGCCTTCCTTTGGGGGGGGAGTAAAGCCGGCGGTCCCATATCATAGATTTATGGCATGTAAAAGAACCTTCCACTAATTACACTTGTGAAGCTAAATTATAGGTTAGATTTGACTAACGCTCTCAGGTTCCAACGTTCGTCACCAGGAGCCGACTGCGGTGGCATCTAGTAACCAAGTTCTGATCTATTTGTCATTGAAGGTGGCGTTTAGTAGCAAAAGTAGGAACTACTTGAAAATTGAATGTCTGCAGTCCTGTATTGAATTAGAAACAGATAACATACACTACAGTACTACAGCCATCACAACACCAGTTTATCAGACAGATTCTACACACACCCTGAGTACATGGGCCTTCCTGACCGTGTTGTCGCTGCCCCTAAACTGAGGATCCAACGTTTCAAACTCACATTAACGATAACATCATACCAGTTAATATTGACTGTGCGTGTTGTGACCGTACATATCCGGAGTCATGATTGATTATAGTCAATGACGGATACTTGAAAAAAAAAAACATCTTTCTCCATTTATTCTTTTCATTTAACACTGAGCATCAATCTCTAACACTTCACTTCTGGGGATCTTATCACACAAAACCAAATCATTCTTGCTAATAAGAATCAGACCAAGCCAACAGATACTTCTCTTTTCCTCAAAAACCTTATCTGAGTCCAAGACCGAACACAATCATCTAACTTCTCCCCTCATACATTTCTACAATCTCTATAGATACTCTCAAAAATACTCACTACTAACTAAATCTTTCAGTATGGACTCCTAACAAGAATTTTACAGCATGGAATCTAAAATAATAATCAGATATATATATATATAAAAAGCATAAAAAAAAGAATATATAAAAGATCTAACTTATATGAGCATGGCCTCCCCCAAGGTTCGTATATAAGAGGTTGTCTCGTTCCGCGCGCAATTTCTTTCAGTTTTCTACGATGCCTGGAATGAGATGCACGGTGGCTTTGTGTACAAACAGTCTTATTAAAACGAAGCGGGATCCCGGGAGTGCGCATATAAAGTATCATTCATTCCCTAAAGACAATTTAATTAGGCAAAAATGGGTGCTGTGTACTAGAAGAGACGGGAAGTGGAATCCGAATACTTCACAAATATGCTCCGAACATTTTACGGAGGATGACTATGAGAGGGACCTGAAAGCAGAATTATTGAATTTAATTCCTAAGAGAAAACTAAAACAGACTGCTGTGCCTTCACTTAAATTAGGAACTGATATACCTGAAGAAACCCAGGTGCAGATACGTGAACGTGAAATACGTAGTGAGAAGAGAGAAAATAAAAGAACTGTGAATCAAATTTTAGAAAGCTCGTACTCTGTTCAAGAAGTGTGTGATGACGTCCAAACTACAACGGAGGAAAATCAAATAGATGTTTTGAAGATGGAAAATGAAAAGTTGCGACAAAAGAACGCAGAGCTGGAGGAGAGAATCGTACTGAAAAGCCAAGAAATTGGCAGGCTTAAAAGAGAACTTTGTAAAATGAAGAGAAAAAGGATTGATGAAACCAGAGTGCGTAAAAAGGCCCGGGAAATACTCGGTTCAGTTTTCACCGAAAATCAAATAGACATCCTTTTAAGTAAGAAAAAGAAAGTTAAATGGACAGACGATGAAATATCTCTTGCATTTTCCCTGAGATATATTAGTAAGCGTTCATATCTTTTTCTGAAGAAGAAAATGAACATTTCCTTTGCCTGGACTGTCTACACTGCAAAAATGGGCATCAACAGTCGATATGAACAATGGTGTTCTCCAAGATGTTTTCCGCTTTCTGTGCGTTGCTGGTTCATCTCTGAGCAAGAAAGAAAAAATTACGGTTCTTCTTTTTGATGAAATGAAAGTTAAAAGCGTCATGGAATATGACCGGAAAGGAGATGAAGTTATCGGGCCGCTCTCCAATGTGCAAATAATAATGGCTCGGGGACTTTTTGCTCAATGGAAGGTGCCTCTCTTTGTTGATTTTGACGTGAAAATAACCTGCGAGATTTTAAACTCTATTATTTTAAAACTTTCCGATATAGGGTACATTGTAAAAGCATGTGTTAGCGACATGGGGGGTGGAAATGTTGGACTTTGGAAGGAACTAGGAATTAGTACTGAAAAAACCTGGTTCACTCATCCCTCTACGGAAGAAAAAATATACATGTTTGCTGACGCGCCACATCTTCTGAAACTAGTGCGGAACTGGTTTTTAGACACTGGGTTCCAGCTAAAGAGCGGACAGATTGTAAATAGAAATCCTATCGTAGCATTATTAAATGATCAGAAGAAAAGTGAT
This sequence comes from Meconema thalassinum, assembly GCA_946902985.2. Taxonomy (NCBI): domain Eukaryota; kingdom Metazoa; phylum Arthropoda; class Insecta; order Orthoptera; family Tettigoniidae; genus Meconema; species Meconema thalassinum. The sequence continues at coordinate 552,220,870 of OX336388.2, forward strand.
CTCAAAATGTTGCATAATCTGTACGAAAGTCACATCACTGTGGAAAAGACTCAGAGACAAAATGTGAGGAAAGCGTGTCAGTTATTGTCGCACAAGACAGCTACTGCTCTGCAATTTATGAAACCGGGAGCTGATCCTCAGCTGGCTGAAGAAACTGGAAAATGTATTGAAATAATTGATAGGTGGTACGATGTGATGAATACATACACTCCCAAACCTTCAGGTAGACCTTCCAAGAACCCATATGGAAAAGATCTGGAATCTCAAGACGCAATTCTTAACGACATGCTTGAATTAATTGAAACAATGAGATGCTGTGGCAAGAAAAATATACAGCTTTTTCAGAGAGGAATCATCACATCAATTAAATCTTTGAAGTATCTTCTATTAGATTTGAAGAGTGTCCATGGAATTGAGTACATACTCACCCACCGTCTCAACCAGGACGCTTTAGAAAATCTGTTTTCTCAGATTAGGACGAAAGGGGGTCTGAATGATCATCCTTCTCCTTTAGACACATTATATCGTTTAGAATGATTATTTTAGGGCGAAATCAAGGACTCCTTCAAAATAATTCTAATACAGGAACCGAAGATGATTCCGAATATATTCCAGCCAAAGTGCTTCGAATGTCTGGTGTATTATGCAAGAAGGAAGAGGATAATCCGGAGAAAGATAGCGAAATAGATGTCACCAAAGAAATGATTGCATCTTCGATTCCTGAAAACGAATTGAGCACCCCCTAACTGAAATGGAAGCCAATGCATTGTTTTACCTTTCTGGGTGGGTAGCAAAAAAGCTTAGATCGACATGTCCAAACCTTGGTAGCTATACATTTACTAGCTCTGAATCGCAGACTATGAATCCACAAAATGCATGGATCAAAAGTTTGTCGTTCGGTGGACTCGTAGAGCCTTTTGAAAGCTGGTAAAAAGAGACAAAATTGCTAGAAGATGAATTTAAGAAGTACCATGGTCTCAAGAGCATAAAAAGGGGTAAATTGTGCATTACCAATTCGGTTGAATCTCTTTACAAGAAATATCCTGAAATAAATCGTGTAGTGGTAGAGACATTCGTTCGACAGAGGACCTTCATACGAATGAAGTTCATGAATGCACTGAAGACAACACAGGGGAGCTACAAGAGGAGTAATGAATGTTCAGTCTCTCATGACAAAATATCCAAGAAGATGAAAAAATACACCAGGTGAATATATTTTCAGGCTTGAACGCTCGATTGAGTTCGTGAACAGTGAGCAAATGTACCGGTAATAGTTTTCCCTACTTAATCTCAACAGTATAATTGAGCATGAATTTTAATAGAATTAAAACGGCGCTGTGTATTGTACATTATGTTGAACTTTATCAATTATGACTCAATTTTGAAGCTTCAGAATTCTCGTTCTTTGTCGATTCGAATAACTTTTATATTTAATTATTCATGATGATGATGATGATAATTGTTGTTTTAAGGGGCCTAACTCTAGGTTATCGGACCCTAATGGTTTGGGTGATAGTGAAAATGAAAGATGATCAAATGAAACCTACAGCTAAAACTAACTACTCTCTTACAAACTAGAAGAGGAAATGGTAAACAAAAAGTGTATTTACACGCTCTGATTATTTAAAGCTCTGTTATATTAAACTGCATTTATAGCTACAAGTATCACGAGTTCTTATGTTGTACATCAACCCCGTGGTTACCTGCTGCAGTAGTGCAAGGCTAGTAGTCCCATCCGCTCAGCGCGGGTCGGCTGATGACGTCACGCAGCAGGGGAGCGCTGTTACCACAGACCTTACGAGAACGAGGCAACCTGTTCTCTACAAGCCTTGGGCCTCCCCTACCTCACTACTGAACTACCACAAGGAAGCCATGTTATAACCTTAACCTACTAAGAGATTGTACTGTGACAGTGTATTTGACGTAAGTATCCTTCAACTTAAGATCCAGAACTTCGTTATACCAACTGTATTCTATTTTTCATTATGATTTGTTATTGTTCCCTAAAATCCTTGGATAATTTACTGAAACTTAGAAAAACCCAAGTGAACACACTGGTGGAACCCACAATAATCAGAACATGATAATGAGAATATATTACTTTAATAAGTTCAGCTGATATGTGACTGACATTTATATCTGACTGTCTTATAATCCAGTAAGCATGTCGTAGAAAATAAAAATGATTCCTAACTGGGATTGAGGTATTCCCTCACACATACTGCTCAAAGCAAGTAGGCCCCAACGTCTGCTATGATGATTAATGCTTAGGAAATGGAATCTATTATAATTGGTCAGTCAACTTATCAGTGAAACAAAACATCGCTTCAGGGATCAAAGCAGGCAGTAAAGAAAGAAACACTCGATAGAAATCCAATAGAAAATCATGAAGGTGAATCACATCCGATGGCCTCGGATAATCGTAGAAATTCCACTAACCATCGCTCTCAAAAGCATCGAAGAAATTTAGAAAAAGCAAACTTATCTTTGGCTCAAGTGCATCGTAGAAATATCAAATAAATACTATACTTATATCTCACAGAAATATTGGATAAATACTGTACTCATGCCTTAGAAATAATGGATAAATACTATACTCATGCCATAGAAATAATGGATAAATACTATACTCATGTTCTCATGTTACATTAGACTCGTAACAAAGGCTTAATAGCTTGAGAAACTGGCAATCTATTACCTTGAACTGGTTCCCAAATACCACGATATGGATCCTTCTTAATCCTCGGCCTCCTTCTTCGTGCCCGGTGGTATCCAAAGTCCATGGTGTCGGCATCCATTCTCGAAAGATCGGCGTTGCCCCTGCCAGTCCTCGTGGATCTTGATGATCGTCACCTCGCAGGTCTCTTCAGGATCGATGCTCGTCTCCGTCATCCTGTCTCCTCGGATTTAGCGTCACATGATTGTACTACCGGGTCATCATTTTATTTCCTGCATGTACGCGCCGCTAGGCCGGTCAAGGTGGCCTTGGCGTTCTCCCCGCAATGAACACGTGCGCTGCGATCGGCAATGTTGCAATAAGCTGTCAGTATCTCCGGCGTATTTAAGCTTGTGAAGTGCTAGTTGATTTGACCTAACATACAGTGAAGTCTCGGGGCAATTTTACAGTTTATGTGTTGCCTTACAGTGATGTTTCTATACAACAACGTGTATTCATTGTGGTTTGTTATGCGAAGTGATGTTTTCTATAGAACAACGTGTATTCATTGTGCTTTCTTATGCGAAGTATTCTTCTGTTAGAGAGTGCCGTTTTCGATTCATATGCAAACAATCCTCACAAGTGAGGAGTTAAAAGAAAATATTCGCCAAGTTATAACGAACGTCACCCAGGAAGAAATTCGCCGTGTGTCTAGAAACTTGTTTACGAGGTGCCAGGCATGCTTGCGAGCTGACGGACAACACTTTGAACATTTCTTGTAAAACCAGGTAAGTTTGTAGATAATTATTTTCACTAGAAATTTCTATTAAATGACTGTATGTTGACGCGAAGTAGTGGGGAGAAATCGCGCACTTTTTACCGGCGAGCGGGTGTCAGCGCGAGAGCTTGCCGCGCCGTGATCGTATCGGATGCGAGACTTAAATTGATGACCCTGTAGAATATTCCATTATATTCTCAGGTCCCTTACAGTTCATAAGACGTGTTGAGTTGGGTGAAGTAATTGTCGGTTAATCTCGTAGTCCATCAAGACCAAACATAAGCTCCGACTATAATATGGTGTAATTTGCAAAATGTGGATATCATTCACTATATTTGTTGACTACATTGTAGTAGTGTAATGTGAATACCTATTACATGACGCAACATGCATGCCATGAGAAATAGTTCGTACACACTGCTGCTGGGATTGCCCAAGTCAATACACTTCACTGCAGGATATTATATTGCATTATAACAACCGTAGGATTACTTCTATATAACTGAATTTAAATGTTTCTTGGAAAGCCAAAGTCTCAGATCACTGTTTGAATAATGTTGGCGATATGTAATCATTCATTCTCACTAAACTAGAATGCTCCGTTCTAATGTACTAGGATGTAACGGCCAGGTTAACCACATTTTGCTCAATGCCGTAGCCGGAATGTTTGCTCCAACCTGTAACAGTACATACTTTGTTTCCAGCGGTCGGCGTTATATTCCATAATAGCTATAGGTTTACTGTGCTCTCATAAAAGTAAAATTCTATCACCATAATTATTATGTCAATTCCAACTGTATAATATCGCATGTACTTGGTTTGATGTCTCCGACACACAAAATATTTCGCTCCCTCAAATGAGCCACTCCAGAAAGCCAGCTGTACCGGATCGTAAATGAACTGTAACTCCTAATTAACAGCTATCACAAACCGTACTCTTTCTGACCACTCATAGCTGTTATCCAAATTGAACTGTCTTTCATTTACAGATTGCTGTCGCAAGTCGAACTGTTACTGCACTGTTCTGTTTTATGATTACTATTTGCAAGCACCAGCTGGACCATAACTGTGCAGTTGATGTGATTATTGATCGCTGTCACACTCTGAACTGTAATTGACTCTTAGCTGCACTGGCATGCTGTGTATCCCGCTTGGAGGGGTGAGCTTCGAGTCTCTGACGTCACAAACTCCCCTACATTGCCAGACATGAAATTCTTATTGGTCATCCAGACACATGAAGTAAGATATTATGCAGTGGAATGGTAAAATATATATCCATAAACTATTATCTTGAAGTTATTAACAGATTCTCATACAGTATTATTATTTCTCATTATCTTGAAATTATATCATATTCGCTGGGTCCCGGCATTCTCGTTGCTTCGATGTTGCAAGCCATTCCCCCTTTATTCCTGACGTCAGGTTCCCATAGTTCATAGCAAATGATCTCGGGGACCTCTTTTCCAGCACGTTCTTCCCAACAGGGTCGATTTGACTCGGGTCACATCGAGTACATTACTGCTTGTACTGGTACAGTCCTACCTAAACTTGGGTAATCAGCCCTCTACGCTGTTCAAAATTACACTATGTCCTTCCACTTAGCACAATCAGGTAATATCTGGCTACAGGTACTATCTGTTATTGGCACACTGCACTCGGTCGTAACGTTGACTGATGTAACTGTTTTGTGGCACTTCTCAAACATGTTCAACCTAGCACTAATAACTCGCTGATACTCAAACAACTGGCAGCATTGTTCACAAGCTGACCTAACAGCAGAAAATTAGTAGCAACTTATAATTCAGCACTTGCTGACCTGACACGATGTCACTGCCTATTACACTTGGCATGCACTTACTACTCTCTCAATGTCAAATTATCACGCGCTCACATAATACTCGTGCACTCACAAATTAATGTCCTGTATGCTCTAATACTTCGTAAATAATCTTCAGGGAAACAACCCAATTGGTTTTCCGCCCGGCTGACTGTAGATCATAGCACACACCCCTTAGCGATGGGGGACAGTTTCTCTCTACAACTTGCGAAGAAATACTGTTCGTAATAATTCGCAACTGTACTCGGCTGACAAGCCAGTGTAGTACTCAGATCTCTAGCTGGATTTGAAAATCTTATAAAAACTCGGACCTCACCCGGCGCGGAATCAGCTCTACGGTCAACAGGAAACTGAATGTATTGGTCAAATGTGGGACATCGCCTGGCGTGGAAACAGTGCTATGACTGGTTTTAAATGGTTTGATTTAATAAAATTTGGGGCCTTGCCCAGCATGGTAACAGCACTACGGCTGGTTCCTAATTGACCGTCTCTCCTCCTTCCTCATGGAGGTATTCATTTCCCCACTGTGGCCTGTGCACCAGCGGTTGCTCATTTTTGCTGAATTTCTTTAATTATCAGTTCCAAATAATGTGAGACTGTATTCAGATTGAAGCTGACAAGTTGGAGAGTTCAGGTATTTCAATTTCAAATTTTATCATGGTGTAATTAATAAATGATCCTTGGTCTTAGTACCTGGTAGGAAGGGTAATACCCTGCAGTCATGCGACTCCGCGGTCTCTTGGTGATTTGTTCGGCAGGTGGTGGGATACTTCGTACAAGTCGTGACCATGAGGCTTGATTATACTTTATTCATTATTATTATTATCACCAATTTTGCTAGTACCTTCTCTTTTAATTTATTTTATGATTTATAGTCCTTTCCCCAAGTTGGAATCGCAAGATAATCAGCTGTGACATCACGAGGGGCCTAACTAATATCTTCTCCTCACTTGTGGCTGACTGCTTTCTCTCTCTAGTTTCTCCCCCTGCTTGGGCAACTGGAATTCCATTATAGCCTGAGGGTGTATCTCAGTGGATCCCTTGTTCATGTGGCTTTCCGGACGCAGGTGAACTGTCTTCTTTTGTAAACGGGTTAGCAACTCCCGACTTACTGTTGCCTGATGTTTCGACACATTCTCCGATATTTACCTTTTCCATGGCAAGTAATGTCTGTAGGAAGCCTTTAAGCAATATGAAGATTTATGCAGTTTCATATATTAGGGCCGAAATGAAGAGTCCACTACAGTCCTCCTGTGGTCCTAAATGTGGCCTTATAGTCCCCAGACTGGAAGGGTGCAATCCAAGCTACCATAAATGAAGCGTGAATTTAGGATGGACTTGAAAGGTTTGTGTACCTGTACCTATTTGTCCCCTCATTGGTGCCATATATGTCACAAATGCTGCTGCTCCTGCTGCTGATCCTCCTCATCCTCCTCCACTTCCTCGTAACGAAGGTTGGCAAATCATCATGGCGATTTGATATTTGGATACTGCCACACACAAAAGTTTAACCGTGGTCATTTGGTACTAGTCTTTGAGGCTCTTAAACCAGGTACAGTTACTGGCAGTTAGCTCGAACTTCCCCATCACACTCCCCCTGTATACTACTGCCATGCTGAGTGTGTCTGTGTCTGTGAGAACATACTGTCACACACGTCAATGTTCTCGGGGAAGTATTCTGCTCACACCGCTAGACACCCCTCACCTACCGCTGAGCTCTCGAGGTCAAGCACATAGCAAAACACCAGTATCTGTAGTTCTTCATCTGTCAGGTCCCAGATATCTTATAATTTTTCTCTGCATCACCAGTTATAGGATCCTGTACTTGCTGTTCTGTCCAAAATATGCAAGCTTCAGTCTTTTAAAGGATAACAGTACTTTTGTACTTTTACCTAGCCCATCCAACTCTTTGATATTTCACACTTTTTCTGTTCACGAGATGCGAAGCATTCGCCGGTAGACCTAAATTTCAAATGCTTTCAGTTTTTTGCACAGGGCCTGGGTTAAAGTCCACTCTTCCAAACCATACAACAATGGGGAAAACACACATACTCGAACCATTATCAGCCTGAGATCGAGGGTTTAAGTTGCACTTGAAGACCAAGTATTTCATTTTAAGGAATGTGCTTCTCGCATGCGCATCATGATCTTGATCTCTTGGCTGTCTGTCCAATTTTGGTTCAGAAACATTCCAAGGTATTTATAATGCTGAAGACGTTCAATTTCTACATTCTCTAGTTTGAGCATAGCCTGAATATTCCTTTGCTTGCTGATGATCATAAACTTGGTGTTCTTTATGTACATTCAGAGACCCCAATTACCACAAGCAGTGTTAACTCTCTCTAGAAGGACTTGCAGATCGTCTGCACTTTTAGTCAACAGCACAGTATCATCTACTTATCAATTATGTTAATTGTTCCTTCTATTGTGTAATAATGGGCATGGGAATGGTTTCAAGCTGCTCTATTATTAAATTTGTTTCAGAAGGAGAGAATGTTCAGCCACATTATGAGACAGAGGATAAACATAGTCATAATCATGCCCATGGTGAGGGTGTTGCTTGCTGTCTGGAAGAGCTGAAGGACGAGATTGTGGAGATGAACCCAAGTGAAAGTGAGAGCTACACAGTGATCATCAGGGAACACGAAAACAGCCATCATGGGCACTCGCATACACACGGTCATGTTCATTCCCCTCCGAAAACTATGTCTTCTGTTGCGTGGATGGTTGTGATGGGGGATGGACTACACAACTTTACTGATGGTATGGCTATAGGGGCTGCATTTGCTGCCAATGTGGCGGGTGGTGTGTCGACTGCCATTGCTGTCTTCTGTCACGAGCTACCACATGAGATCGGTTAGTTACTCCTTGTTTTAGTCTGCTAAATACTAATTAATAATAAGAAATAAATGCACTGCAAATCTTATAATGTACTTGCAAATATGCTAACAATGACAGTATGTGATCTCTCTGTAATTTTTGAAAAAAGGAAATATTGTAATTTGTGTAGGCAGTGACAGATATTGGCACATGTCAATTATCACCTTCTCTGCCTAGAATTCTCACTTCTAAATTCCCATTGGGAACATGTCTTGTTAGGCTTGTCTAACCCTAATTATAACAATTTCTGTCAGAGGTCATTTGAGTTTGGAAGCCCGGACCATTTATCTCAAACTGCGAGCCAAATGCTGTCATTCTTGGCAAGCAACAAGAAAAGAACAGGATAAGGCCCATCGGACTCCGGGGAGGTTGAATTCTGTAAATATTTGATGACTCGGTAGTTGTGATTTGGAACTAATTTTCATTACCTTGAAATTAATGGTGGAGAGCAATTTCACCACCGCCCACCCAGAAATCTGGCGAGACCTCCACTTAATGATTTGGGACATAGTTAAGGATCAGTAAATGACGTGAGGAAATGTTTCTTCACCCGGTATGAAAGGAAAGATGTTTATATGTATTGTACCTGTAACGTTTCGATAGGGTGGTAGGGTTAATTTGGGGTTGTTTTTTGGTGTTTAGCACTCAAAAGGAAACATAATCATCTCTTGTAAAACATACAGTATTTCCTCGCATAATCGTCGCACTCCACTTTTCAAACACTAAAATAGGTTTATAAAATGTCATCGCATAATCGTCACATAGCATTATTCATATTTGTGCACCAGTCAGTTGCACATGCTGCCGCGACTTTGTCAGAAGAAAAATATCTAGTCTTTATGCTTGTGGGCTATGAACTGTGACGCGAGCGGCAAGCTTCGTCACTTAGCACATTCAGCGAGCATTATAATTTGGCATGATCTTGTCAGGAGAAAGTAAAGTCGTCTTTATGCCTGCAGGCTATGACCTGTGACACAAGCGGCCAGCGCACATTCCGCGAGCTTATAGGCCTAATCTGGCGTGATCTTGTCAGGAGAAAGTAATCTCATCTTTATGCCTGCGGGCTATGAACTGTGACGCGAGCTTATAGGCCTTATCTGGCGTGATCTTGTCATCAGAAAATAATCTCGATTTTATGCCTGCGGACTATGAACTGTGTCGTGAGCCCCTGTCTCATCACTTGGCACATTCCGCAAGCTTATAGGCCTAATCTGGCGTGATCTTGTCAGCAGAAAGTAATTTCGTCTTTATGCCTGCGGCCTATGAACTGTGATGCGAACGGCCAGCGCACATTTCGCGAGCTTATAGGCCTAATCTGGCGTGATCTTGTCAGGAGAAAGTAATCTCATCTTTATGCCTGCGGGCAATGAACTGTGACGCGAGCGGCCTGCGCACATTCCGCGAGCTTATAGGCCTAATCTGGGGTGATCTTGTCAGCAGAAAATAATCTCGTTTTTATGCCTGCGGGCTATGAACTGTTTCGCGAGCGGCCAGTCTCATCACTTAGCACATTCTGAGAGCTCATAGGCCTAATCTGGCGTAATCTTGTCAGCAGAAAGTAATTTCGTCTTTATGCCTCCGGGCTATGAACTTTGACGCGAACGGCCAGCTTCGTCAGCACATTCCGTGAGCTTGAACCTGTCGTGACCTTGTTAGAAGAAAGAAGCCTGTCTCTGACTGCAGGCTATGACTCACGCCAGACTCACGCTACGCGAATCACTGGTCCGTGCAGCAAATAATGATACAGTATATTCTTTAAACTTAAATTTTCTTCGCATAATCGTCGCACCCTGCTTTTTTCCATCGAATTTTAAGCTAAAAACTTGCGACGAGTATGCGAGGAAATACGGTACCTCTGGCTTGGACACATTTCCTTCACATTTGATACTCCCCAATTCATAACACTTCAACTACCTCCTTTTTCTACATACATTCTCATTATCTGTTCGGGCTCCGCGTTGGTGCGTCATTTGTAACTTATTACTTTAGGTGGGGTGTATGTTTAACACACAAAGGAACCTTTCTTTCTCTTATACTCCGCAATTGTAATCTCTTCCTCTAAATTCGTTGAGGCCATCTAGGACCACGCTAAGTCTTGCTACACTTGGCAATTTGTTTCTCTTTCCTCTGAGCCCAGAATTCCCTCATTCTCTGTGAGTGGGCCATCTTGTGCTCCGCTGCCAGGTGTTACCTTGTCTTCTTTTTGGGTTCGGTGTCTCGTCTCGGGTTAGCCCATTAGTCAGTATCTTTTTTGCGGAAGAGATCTCTATTGAAAGCATCGTCGGGTTTTAGATGCAGCATTATGAGGTCGTCTTTGGTATTCATAAACCAGGGCATTGTGGTTTTGGGTTTGGAGTCAAAGAAATGAGAAATCTGTTTAGTCAGCCTGTTTCCGTCCATTCGTTTGAGATGTCCGTAATACCGTGCCCGCCTTTTACGGATCGTTTCTGAAACTTTCTCCATTTCACTGTAGACTTCTTTGTTGGATTTCTTATAGTGGATGCCATTCTTGTAATTTGATCCCATTATACCTCCGACGATTTTGCGCTCTTTTTTTCTCCAGTTCTTCCAGGAGTCCTTTATTAGCATTTAGGGATAGGGTTTCGGCTGGATACATAACTACTGGTTTCAGAACAGTTTCATAATGACGTAGTTTAGTATTTTTGGACAGGCATTTTTTGTTGTATATTGAGCGCGATGTTTGATAGGCTATTTCGAGTTTGCGTACTCGTTCCTTGAGTGCTTCTTTGTCCAGTGCACTTTTCATGATGATCTCCCCCAAGTACTTAAATTTTTCCACTCTGTTGATCTTTCCGTATTTTGTCTGCAGTTTTGCTGGGGCATCTTTGATGTTAGTCATTACTTCTGTTTTTTCGAATGATATCTGCAAGCCAGTTTGTTCAGCGATTTCTTTTAAAAGGTCGATTTGCATCCTAGCAGTTTCTACGTTGTTCAACAGAATGGCGATGTCATCAACGAATGCTAGACAGTCAACTATGATCCCCTTGGATTTTGCTCCCATTCTCAGAGCGCTATACTCGGTTTCTAATAATTTTGTTCGCCAGATCCGAATGACTTTTTCGAGAACGCAGTTGAAAAGCATTGGAGTCACCTTGTCTGACTCCCGTTTTTACCTCAAAGGAATCCGACAGACATCCCAGGAACTTTACTTTGGATTTTGTTTCAGTTAGGGTGGCTCTAATTAATGCCAGCAGTTTCAGGTCAACCCCGAATTCGTTGAGGATGTTCACAGAACTTCGCGGTCTATCGAATCGTAAGCCTTCTTAAAGTCCATAAAGATGGACACGTACGACTTGGACCTGAGATTGCAATATCTAATGGTCGTTTTGAGGCTGTGGATCTGTTCGGAAGTTGAACGACCCTTTCTGAATCCCCCTTGGTATTCTCCTATTTGATGCTCGACTTCGGCTTCTGATCGCTTCAGGATAGGAAGTGAGAGAACTTTGTATGTTCCCGGTAGGAGGGATATTCCTCTGTACTGTAGTTGACGTTTTTCATGCTTCCTTTCTTGTGTAACGGATGAATCAAGGCCGTTTTCCAATCTTCTGGTAGAATTTCTTTTTTCCAAATTTGTTCTACTGTATTTGCTTCTGCAAAATTTCAACTGCTTCTTCAGGAGCATATTTCCAAAGTTCTGCAACTACAGAGTCTTCCTTGGGATATTTGTTGGTTTTTAGTCTAGGCGCTTGATTTCGTCTTTGTTGGGTGGCCTTGATTCTGGACATCAGCGAATGGGTTCCTCGGTCTTGATGGAATTTTTGGATTGATCGCAATTTAGTAAATTCTTAAAGTAATCAGCTAGGATGGTATAATTTTCTTAATTTGAGGTCGCCAGTGTACCGTCCTTCCGCTGAAAGCATAACGACGGAGGTTTATAACCCATAAGTTTCCTTTTGAATGTTCCGTAGTACTCGCCGGTGTTGTTTCTTTTAAAGTCTTGGTCGATCTTCTCAATAAGTGACTTTTCATATTTACGTTTCTCAACTCGCATCACTTTAGCTGTCTGGGCTCGTTGGGCTTTGTAGGTTTCCCAATCAGTTAGTGATTTTGTTGAGTAATATTGTTTCCATGCATCGAGCCTTTTCTTGAGAACTGAAACACATGTATCATTCCACCATGCATGTTTCTTGCTTTTAATTTTAGCAATTTCCTTGGCTGCCTCGATCAGGCGTTTTTTTGTGTTGTTAAAGTCACAGTCGATTGGTCGAGCCTTTTCCTGGAACTGGGTTACATTCTGTTTGAGTTTATCAGTGTCAAAGCGAATAATTTGTTTGGGCATCTTGTTGGTGTTTGCAGACACCGGTTTGAATTTAATTATGGACATGTAGTGGTCTGAGGCCACGTTTATGCCTTTTTTAACCTTAACATTCATAATCACAGGACTGTTTTTCCGAGAGATCGTGACGTGATCTATTTGGAACTCTCCGATGGCGTCGAAAGGAGATCGCCATGTTGTCTGCTTTCTGGGAAGATGGCGAAAGTGTGTCGACATTATCTGCAAGTTATGGTTTTCACCATTTTGATTGGTTCTTTTGTGGGCAGGATAGTTTCCAATGATTTTCCTATACTTGTGTTCTCGACCAAGTTGAGCATTGAAGTCCCCCATAAGAAGTTTAACATGGTGTTTAGGAATTTTGGCGAGCTTTTCATCCAGTAGGTCCCTAAAGTTATCCACTTTTTCCAGGTCAGATCTGTACTTGTCATTTGTGGGGCATGTGCGTTAACTAGGCTGTAGGTTTTGTTGGCGCATTTGATTGTTAATATGGATAATCTGTTATTTACAGGCTCAAAATTTGCGATTGACTTACGGATTCTGTTTCTCACAGCAAACGCTGCTCCAAGCATCACAGATCCCTTGAGGACCCTCTTTTGAGCTCTGCTCTTGAAAAACCGGTAACCTTTGAAACACTCTCACCTTCCTCGCTGGAGTTGATTTACAATTAACTACCCTCATTACCACAAACCTACAGAATTTACTGCCTTTAAATACAGGCCACAAGTGATTTAACATTACTCCCGACTTTGAATGGGTGCCAAGGTTGACCATATGGGTCTTCCTGAATAAAATAGGATAAAATACGGTACATAACTGTTGCCCCGACTATGAAACTCCATATCCCAGGTGTAGGGCATTTGGCATGCGTTTGCTGATGTACCAGGTTCATGCAAGACAGGAATATAAACACACATGAATTTTAAAGAGATAATCTATTGGCTGTACTATACACATATATACAATATATACAACACAAAATACCCTTCATACACTCGTGAAATAATACAGTACCTTGCCACTGAATTTAGGCTCTGAGAGCAGGAAAACACTTACGGCCATATCAGACCCAGGCATAACAGCCACCTACGTATAAACACTGTACAGTCCGTACACAAAATATCTACACACGTTAGACTGGTTCACTCCACTTTCTTACTTCTCGAACTGCTCGTTCACGTCTCCATTCTCGCATGACTTCGATGAAATGTTTACGACTGAATTATCCTTTTAGGCGTGGTAAGTTATTACCAACAGCCCATGGTATGGATGGACCCATGAAATGTACGTAGCCTCCAATAGCCCGTAAGAGCTCAGTGGATAGCAAAAAATTAGTCACTGCTCGTTCGTATTACGATACCATGATCGAGTAATAACGACACTACATTGCAAGTAGACAATGGACTTTCGCTGTACAAGCAAGAAGACGATCTCTAACTGTTCGTTACGGAAACCATGTCACGTAAAACGACCCTGGGCGTCAGTAGATCAGTGTTCTGCCGATAAAGCAATAAGACGAGCTTTGAACGCCAGACACGCCATTATATGCACTCGCGTAAGGCTACATAACCCCAAAGTTTCTGCCGGAACTAATTTGTGCGTGGCCCGCTCCTAGCGGAACATCCGTGTCAACACATGAACATCAGACAGTCGAAATCCACACTGACGTCACACAGTAGTATTCAACACGAAGTTCATGGGAGTTCATGCCATAAATAGCCTAGGTATTTCCACACAGGCCGAAATACTGCCTGTCTTTTCCGGGTATGTCACATTTCCAGCACTCGAAAATATCAATTCATTGTACCTTTATAGTACAGCCACGAATCTAACATTTAACATTACTAGGTCAAAATAAAGCCATTAACCCCAAACCAAAATGAAATAATGCTTCTACTTAATACAGTCTTATATCCATATTCCCAAAACGTAATAAATCGCAAAACCCCGTATTTTATAATATCAAATATCCAAAACCAATAATTAAGAAACAGTGATCCTAGGTGGTCCGGACCATCCTAAGATGAATCCGTCCACAAAAACACACACAGGCATAATAAAAATCACCTCTGCAACCCCACGTTAACCCAATATAATAAGATACGAATAAAATACCCCAAACTAACTGCGCGAAGCAAAACCCGAGGGTGAGCTACTGTAACTGAATAAATTCGGTTACACCTTCAGATTCGAAAGTCTCTTCGTCTGGGTAACATGCTTCATGTAGGGCAATGATACATATCTGATTTTCATGTAGTGCGTCGGTGAGAGTTTTCAGTTTGCCAATTTGTGTAAGGGTGTTAATGTTGAACGTTGCTAGAAAGGTTTTTGATTTGGTTCAAAGTTTCTGACTGGTTGGGATACACCGAGACGCTCCGACTCTTCTTTCGCATGATGTCGAGTCTCCCCCAGAATCCGAATGAGACTCTTGCATCGCAGGTTTCACGACAAGGGATTTATCCGAACACTTACCCCCTGGGGTAAAAGAAATGTTGAAATGTCATCATGCTCACTTGACTTGAGTTTGTTTTGGATACGTACGCATCAATGTTGCAACTAAGGTTGTTAGCCCTAGAGGTTGCCTCAAGGTGATTTCTGGCTTCTCTATACTACCAAGGCTTCAAGCCTGGAAGTCCCCCAACACTGATCGGTTCGTCGACCCAGCTTCCCTCTGGGATTGGTTACCCGACCTTCCTCTGGGTTGCTCGACTTAACAGGGGCACCTCATGTAGGTTACGTGCTGGAGTTGGAGTGAAAGATGCTAAGTTGGATTCTCTTGCTGAATCCAATAGGTTCATGTTGCAGATGTTAGCAACGATGCATTTCACTCCCATTTGCCAGTCACAATGACTCCTCCCAGGTTTATTCCTGGGACCCCATATATATTTTTTTTTTTTTTTTTTTTAATACAAGCATTCATTCATAAATCCATTATCATTTCCTCAAGAAAAACACATAACCATCACCCTCATAAAACATATAACTATCATCTTTTCATAACACTTCATCTTATTCCTTTTCATCCAAGCCCTTCCACATATACATTCATTAACCTCAAAATATAAACCAATCCATTCTAAAAATCTAAATATAACCATAGCAACTTATATAAATGGGCAAAGCCCCCTGCCACCTCATTACTAGGTCACCACAGAGAATCCAGTATGCTCAAAGCACTAAACTCCCTGTAGTGCCCCAGCAAGGGATGACCATGCTTCTAACCTATATACTGTACCCTTCAGTGTTCTTCTAGGATGCCGACTCTAGCTCGGGGAGTGGTCTGTTCGGTGTGGCTCTAACTTATTCTAAACATCCTAGGAATATCGTCGAGGATCACAGGAGGCTTAACTTAAAATCAGTATGTCAGAGAACTCCTAATATAAAAATAATTTTATTCACAAAAACATCATCTCCCATTTCTCCCATCCATAGATAATAAATAACAAAATAAACTCCCTTAACTTACTCTAATCATCAACATCAAAAAAAAATGCAAAATAATTTATCACACTGGCTGAAACCAGGTAAAGAAAAATAATCTATTTTACTGCAGTCCACTGCTTCAAGTTCAAAAATTAACGTCAACAGACTGTTCATCAAACTATGGCCTAAATAACCCAGCCATTCTATCACAACAAATATGCGCACTCATGTTTATAACTTGCAAAATTGGTTTTTGGGAGCTCGGACATGTTTTCTCGTACAATCATCATCTTTCCTCACAAGAGTCAGACAATGAAGGCAATAGATTTATTCTAGGTCACAGGCATGTGTGCACTTCTAACTTAAAAACAATTACTTCTCTCAGAGCCATGACTCTGTTAATTATGTTAAAATGAACAAGTCAACATACATGAAGCAACAAATAAATACTTCGGCGGCCGGTGCCCCGCGACTATTAATAAACAAACAACTATAATGAATGCACTCAAAATAATGACAATACAAGACGTCGCTTCCTAAAGCGGCACAAAAAAGAAACCCTGGGAAGCCGGACTACCTTCCCTCATAGAATACAACCTTGTGACAGACACTCTCACCATACTAACCAGCTGGGCAGGCAATAACCTTCATTGCTACTTTTAGAATTCAGACGGCTGGCCACCCTCCTATACCTGTTTCCTAAGACCTTCTTTTGACTACCTGGGGTTCGAGCTGTACAATTACTTTTCCGACGGAGCTAAAGTGCACTCTCATCAGACAATGAACTCAATCATTTCACTTACCTTTTATATCATCGTAGAACACGGGAATACCATCTCCGTTATTAATTTCACTTACCATTTATATCATCGTAGAACACGGGAATACCACCTCCGTTATTAATTTCTGCTCAACCCAGGATCAACTTTCAACCTTTTCTGAATATCACATTATCATCCAGCCATTTTGTCTTACCTTCCTTTACCTTAGTGTGATCATCAATTACCTTTCTTATTATTCACATAATTTCAGTGTCATTACTAGTCTTGTCACAATATCGAGCTGTCTTCCCCATATTAGCTTTTATGTTCATATCGTGCATAAGCACTATCAAACCAATTATTCCCTTAACTGTGCATTCAGCAAGATTACTGACATTCTCAAACAAAACATATTTAAATAGAACTTTGATGCTCATATACTAATTACGTTATAAAACACACAAAAATAATCATTACTGATAAATACACAAAACATGCCTGCTATGCCTAAAATATCCATTTTTATCATAATAGCTTATGATCGAGATAAACTTATCCGATCCCCATGATGGGATACGCTATGGCAAACATGCCCCATACAATAATTACTTATCTCTCATACATCCTGATGCTGCTCTGGTCCTTGATATCATGTGAATTATTATTATTATCACAATGCACGGTTCTCTCATATGAAGTTCCTATCTCCTATAGCTATCATCAACCTACTTAGTTCAGCTGATAGTTCCATAGCTTCCTAGACCACTGATTTAGCTACTAATAGCTCGTACGGCTATCCCTATCATTATAACTGCGTACTGTCATGATATGCACTGTTCTAATTCGCACTCGCGAATACTTAGCGACATTCGAATTCCAAAGGTATAACTGCTTCTACTTATAAAACTTGTAAAATTATTACTTTTCTCGTTGCTACAAGCGCGGGCTTCCGCCTCAACAGCGCCCGGGTAAGAAAACTTATAAAAACTTGTAAGATAAGAAACTATTTTCGCTGCGTCTCCAACCATTATTTATATGATTTCTCTTAGGGGGACATGGAGTGGGGAGTTTTTAGAATTTATTTCCATAATAATACTCGCATGAATATGCAAACTAGCTCCCTTGAACATCCTCATTTCTAATGTCTCAATGACTTCTTTTTATCCCAAATCCGATCGTTGGATCTTTATATAATGAGCTCCGTAATTTCCTTCATTGTTCCTTAATTTCGGCGGGCTTTGGTCGCGTCCCTCGCTGCTATTGGTAGTTTTAAATCCACCCCCTGATTTCATTTTAATTCTGGCAAAAATCACAGAATGATCCAATTTAAATTTTGACGATGGGATTGTCCCCTATACGATGGTATAATTCCTGTTTCTGTATTTTAATTACTGCTCCAATTCCTTTCAAATGGGCGGGGTTTATTTGGTGAGTGATCGTTGAAATTTTCGCATTTACCCGCTTAGTTGAACGACCTTCGCGCGTAGTTTGAGCGCATTTGGTATCCAGATGTTTAGCTTTCTCTCCCTACCGTCATTGTTTGCGCTGGGTGAAAGTTACTTTAAGGCACGTACTGTACCCGTTCGTCCTGGGGATGCGATGACCCATCTGCTATTACATCGCATTCCTGGATTTCCAGGACAGAGCGGAGTTAAATGAACTTGAAGTCAAATAAGGAATGTGTCGGAAATTCAGTTGAAATATCACAAAAGCAGAGGGTAACACGAGATAAAGTATCTCCAGGGTCGTTACGGGATTAAATTTAATTTAAAAAAAACAAATATCAATGGGCGCCATCAACTGAATCCCTAGCAAACCACATCCTTCCTGGTTAAGCCTTAATTAAGACAAGGAAAGAAATAGGAAAAACACATCATCATCAGATCACAACTAAGATAAAAAACAAATTTATTCAACACTCATCCTACCTGAGAGCATGGTCGAATGCCAACATTAAATTGTCATTGTCCAGAAAATCGAACCATCTCTATTCTACTCAAAGTGTATTTAATCCACATAAAATAGGAAAAATTTCTAAAGTTCTCTTGGGTTCTCAGGATCACCGTAGCACTATGTCTTTGCGTCACTGACATTCGTGATACCTGAGACCTAACTTCTCTTTAAATTAACATCTTGAATGTGGATGTAAAAATATTATTAATCTGTCTAAACACACATATTATAATCACATATTTTAAATATCGCATAATTTATGGCTTGCATGGCATTATTCAAATGCTGAATATGTTAGTAAAATGCTCCTAAACATCGAATAATTAATTTACACTATTTACACTGTCATTAATAATTGCTTGTTTGTGAATCACAGAAAATCCACTACTCATTGGTTATAATCATCATCATCATCAAAATTAAACATTTCTCACATTAGTTCTCATCTCAAAGTTCAATATATTCATGTCAGAATAATTAATTCATTATCATCAAATCATTTAAATGAATATTATAATCAATTCTTTATGCTCTCTAATTATTCACACTCTCTCATTTCATCATCTCCTTCAGATTAAATCATCTTAAATCATCAATATAAATTGTTTAATTCATCAACTCAAGTTGCAATTCTTCTGGTTATTTAGATCATATCTCTCAATTAAATTTATTTAAATCCATTTAAATTTATTAATCATCAGCTTCTTTAATTAATTATCTCTTCTAATTCAGTTATTCATCATCTATTTAATCATCTATTAATTTATTTAAATCAGCTAATTTATTCAATCTTTAATTCATCCATTTATTTAATTCATTGATTTATTCCAAAATTTAATTTACCAATTTATTTAAATTTTATTCATCTGGTTTTTTAGATTTTTATTATTTCATCGAGTCATTCTGATTTTTATTTCATTAGGTCAGATCATTAATATGCTTAAACTTCAGATTATTATTTCATTAATTATTATTATCAGAAAATCTTGTATCATAAACTTTATTTATTTGTTTAATTTCCTAACAAATTGTTTAATAAGGGTTATAGAACGTTGTCTTACAGTTTTATCACTTCCAGGTTATATCTCGTATTCAATTATCATGCCAAAAAATATTATTGCCTTCACAAATTCACGTTGGATCTCACTATCCACAACTACATTATCTACTATCACTTTATCAAATATCACATTTGAATACCACAATTATTCCACAAAACTCCATAAATATTCAGCGCACAGCATGAATCTCAAAAATTATGCTAGACTGGGTTCGACAACCTCATGTCTGCTTCAAAATACATTAGCAATATTGCAACTTCCACTTGGCAACTTCCACAAAATGCCTATCACAAACTTCACTTAATCACGTTGCATGATCTGCAAAATATATATAACTGGCTTCAAATTATCAACGCACACAATCTCCAGTAACTGTAATTAATCTGATCACATCTAGACAACTTCTTAAACAATTGGGAAAAATATATTACCTTAGTAATCGAAATCAAATTCAAGATCTGCTTTTAAATAGCATAAATTCTCTTAAAATTCTCATAATTCGCTTCACAGAAAAACACCAATGTGTTATAATCTCTCACATCGAAATATGCAATATTGATCTGCCTTAAAATAAATCTGACCATTAATGATTCATCTTACAAGATTCAATTACTTTAAATCCTTCTCAAAGGTATTAAATTCAATCATAACAATTATCAAAAGCATCAACTGTATCAGCGGTTAAATGAAAGTACTGTCAAAAGAGTATGGCAACAAAATATTGGATTGGCAAACAAGAATTACAAAATGTAACTCTGCTGAGATTTATTTTAATTTATTTAACAAAATTCGACTGATATGTGACTAGTAGTTTCTTGTTTGATCCTCTTACAATCTCAAGTACACTCGGATGATAAAAATGAGTTCCTCAATAGCAAGTAAAGATGAGTACCACCACGCAATCGTATAAATACGAAAGGCCTTGCCCCGTTGTCTATCATGATAATGCCCTGAACGATGGGTAAAGATGTGTACCACCACGCAATCGCCTAAAGCGAAAGGCCCCATCTCGTCGTCTAATGAGTGAATGTACCAGATTGAAATCAACAAGTCTCTAGTTGTCACATAAAAGCGATATTCATTCACTTGAGTGAATAACATCTTAATATCTCCAAACAATCCAATGGAAAAAATCCCTACTGATGAATAATACACACTCGCTAGTATGCAATGAACTGACGAAGTGATTTAAATAATCCAATTGCAGATCACGAGTTCGAAATACTCGCCACACAAAAATAACTATCCAAGAAAACTATCCTTACTGGAAAATGTCTAAAAGACCAAACAACTGCTTAATAAAGCCAACCAATGGTGAGAATTTCGTATAATGGTGCCTGCCATATCATATGGTAACGCCATATTCTAGCAAAATTTGGAGCAAATAATGTTTAAGCCGTGTCTAAATAATCGTATAACTCCTACTAGAAAAATATACATGTATGCTCAGTGCTCATGGAAAAATCATATCAGAAAGTCATAACTCTTACAGTACCTTCTCATATCAGCTGTTTATATATTTCAAAGATCGTCGATTATCCTCGTGCGTAATAAATTTCTCGAAAGATCGACGTAAATATCGTATCACCCACGCAATAACGATTGCCTTCGTATCCCAAGTGAATCAGCTGTTGGACCTCTTCTTCTTCAGGAACCGAATCCATCGCTCTGTGGTGCCATCGCGTCTCTGTCTTCGCTTACTCCGACATGATGAACTGCATGTTATCCATAGCGGATACTGTCCAAAATCTTACGTAAAAGTTCATAAAAGCAGCGTACCCCATATTCTTCTTCTATGTTACGCCACTGTCCCATATAATGTTCGGTTTGCTTGTTAAAAGTTCAATCTCCACAGCGGTTAAGTCTCACTTGCAGAAAATAAATTTTATTTATGAGAGTGTATAAGTTTTTGAAACACCCTGTAGCTGTGTTCATACTCGATATTTTATAATAATTCAAGAAAAAGAATTGTATTAATGCACGTGCCAATGTTCATAAGTGCATATACTTGTAACATTTCGTTTGCCTTAAAAGCGTTAATGTTGGTTGACCCCATGGTCGCTCTACATGTTCCGTTATGAAATGCATAGTCGTACTGTCATTTGAATATCTAAGTTCATTTGAAGTTCACTATTGCAGTATATTATAACTATCTGCCTGCACAATTCGATTACTGAATACAAGTCCCAACTCAATGTTGTAACTGAATGTTGAAATGAAGTTCAGCTTCTTTAATGTTGCCTGCGTATAAAAGTCGGAACTAGCACGCTCGGCTCTACTGCACTGTTCCAGAATGATCTACGCTTAAAGCCGGCCTCGCCATGCCGCTTTGCTGTGCTGTTCTGCGTTACAAAATGCAGCTCGAAATAAAGTTCTCAATCTCGTATTATAATGCTGTCCTAACCCCGGCTTTTCTCCTGCTTACACGGCTCTTACAGCTTGCCTCGTACCGTCTACCGTGCGTTGCTTGCCTTGGCTCACTGACCTACTTTCCGCTCTCTGCTTGGTGAAGTAATACTGTCGCTTTCACTTTACGTAACAAGTGCTGTGCACCGCTCAACTTTGCCGTACTCTCTGCGCATGTGTTCTACTCAGCCCTGCTGACTGAACTCGACTGAACTGATACTGCTTTGAGGAGCTCCTACCTGGCGCTGTCACGTGATGCTCCCCCACCTTCTGTGGTCATGCGTCACAAGTATAATCTCGACCACCATCATCTCGGCTATTAAGTTATACAATAACTTAAGGGATTATCTGTCTTTCTTCAAGTTATTACCATATATATTGCTTGACATTTCTTCTCTTCTGAGATGATATAATACTATGTTCCATTTAGATCTTAATAAAACTTCATTATTTCCTCCCATAATTCCATCTGCTTGACTGGCAGTGCCTTCTTAATCCTTGGCCTTCTACGTCATTTCCTAACATTCCTCTCGACTCGATCTGAGCGCTATCTTTACAACTTTTCCCATAAATCGCAACTACAGCTTAATGTCAGCTGGCGTAGCCGATAGCCTCAACTGGGTATCGGGTACAGTACGAACTTCCCTTTGTCATGCCTGTTCCACAAGCAACATCTATTCTCACACCGGCTTTGAAACATGAATAAAATCTTGTTGGAATAAATATGTAAAATTTATGCAATCACAGATGCATAAAGGTTACAATACTTAAAAAGAAAAGGAGCCGTTACAATTTGCCCCCCTCCCCCATGTAATTTTTACGTGAGAATTGCGTAAGGATTACATTTTTAAAAATTACAGAACACAAATTACAAAACATCAACAAATACAATACACTAACTAAAACTTATAAATCGCACTCGTTCCAAGTTCCGTATTGACCATGCTTACAAGATGTATAACACAATTTACACTCGCCAAATCAATACTTTACTTTACTAAAAGTTACAGGCTCAATAAATGAAGAACAAGAGAAAAAGTACGAACTGTATTCTTATTTTTGGTTAGGATTTCGATGTCGTATGATGTTTCACACCAACATATGGGCTGAAGAAGGAAACATATCAAGTTTCCGAAACATGTACCTATAGTATTTTTTAGTAAAGTAAAGTATTGATTTGGCGAGTGTAAATTGTGTTATACATCTTGCTAACTAAAACTACCAAAAAACACTATGCTTATATTGATCGGATGTTAATATTAAGTCTCTTGGATCATTCAACAACACATTGATAATGGGAAGATGGAATGCCGCTGTTTTTCCTGAGCCTGTTCGAGTACATGCCAAAACCTCAAGACTGTGATAAGAATCACATGTTTCTGAATTGGGGTGGGTTTCAGATATCCACTCTTTTTTGACATTATCAAGTAGGCTACAAACTGCCGTAACCCACTGTTCTCAAATCTCTCAATAGGTTCTGGAGAAATATAGAGTTCTAAACGAGGCTTCTCAGACTTGTTTTCATCTCTATCACTGTTACCATTTCCATCTTCATAATCCTTTTGACCTCTCCAAGGTCTGTCTCCATCATTTCTTTTAAAGCACGGAGTATCACTAGTAAATGAAGTACAATAAAAGGAAGAGAGGATCCGCCTGATCAATAGTCATATATTTTTGGGGTTACATTAGACCCATATGCTGTTACATGTTTTGGGGCCTACAGTGCTAGCCCCTTCATCAGCCATAAACTGAGATGTAATTATCAGCATAAGTAATTAAAAGATATCATAAAAGTTATATCTAACATGAAATGAGTAGATGAAATGGGTCAGAATGAACATAATAATAATGAGGAATACGATTCCCCTTTGTGATCTTTTTTTATTTTACTTAGATATTATTTTTCACTACATACTGTAATTTTCTCTAATTCCTAATTTTGTTTCCTTCATAGATACTCTCACAGGCTGTTTGTTACTTAGACGAGAGAACCTCTCTTTGGATTTATCTGACTCGTGAGCACCAATGCAAAGTTTAATGGGCTTCCTCTCACACCTCTACAGTCAAGAGGCCCATCTTATGCTTGGCCTGTTTTCCTCATCATTGGTGATGTATTTGATTACTCAGCAACCAGTTGTCTCTCCCTCCAACAGGAGACTATAAACCGCTAGGCCCCAATATGACCAGCAATTTTCAACAGGCCATAGTAACCTAAGTGAAGTGAATTCAAATGCATAGACATTGGAACTTGGCTAAACAAATTTATTGTTCATAAGAACCTAACGTGAACATTTGCAAGATTTTTTTTACTGACATGCACTTAAAGTGCCCTCAATTTTAATATGTTATTTTAATGTGTTTTTTATCATTTGTTTGTAGTAGCTTTAAGTCCCTCTTAAGGTATGTTTATTCATGTGTTTATCACCATATCATTCCTCATTATTATTATTATTATTATTATTATTGTGTTCATTCTCACCCATTTCATCTACTCATTTCATGTTAGATGTAACTTTTATGATATCTTTTAATTATACTGATAATTACAGTACATCTCAGTTTATGGCTGCTGAAGGGGTTAGTACTATAGGCCCCGAAACATGTACCAACATATGGGTCTAATGTAACCCCGTTAGTGTAAAAATATATGTATTGATCAGGTAGATCCTCTCTTCCTTTTATTGTACTTAACTGTCAATCAATACGGAACCATGACTGAACCTACTAATAGTATCACTAGTACCTTTTTCATCAACTTCTTCTCTCTCTTTTGTTTCTCCTTCGTCTTCTAAAATTCCCTTCCGTTAACTTGTTTCCTTTCCTTCTTCACCTTCCTTTTCCCTTCCTTCATCTGCTTTCTTTCCTTCTTCACAGTCTTCCATTTCACCTGCTTTCTTTCCTCGTTCCGAATAACCTTCTTAATTTCTCCTTTCTCTTCTACCTTTTCCTTTCCTCCACTTGCTTCCGTTTCATCTTCTCCCTCCTTCCTTTCTCCTTTCTCTTATACCTTTTCCCTTCCTTCATCTGCTTTCTTTCCTTTTTCACTTTCTTCCATTTCACCTGCTTTCTTTCCTTTCTCTTCTCCCTTTTCCCTTTCTTCATCTGCTTTCTTTCCTTTCTCCCTTCTCTTTCTTCTTCGCCTTCCCTTCCTGCTTCTCTCTCCTTCCCTTCCTGCTTCTCTCTCCTTCCCTTCCTTATTTTCCTTCTCTTCCTTCTTATCTGCCTTATTCTGCTCAACGGTTCCTTTCTTCTTATCTCTTCTTTCCCTTTATCTCTTAATGTTTGTTCCTTTTTTCTTCTTCTGATCCCTCACTCTCCCATCTCCACCTGCCTGACATCTCGTCCTCTTCCTATTCCTTTTCTTCCTCCACCATGTCCTCCTCGTCTTCCTCCTCCTCTATCTTGTCCTCCACACTTTCCTTCACCTTGTCCTCTATCTTATCCCCTTTTTTTGTCTTTAGTCTTATTCTCCTCCTCCATTTGGCATTGCCTCCTTCACCTTGTTCTCTCTCTTGTCCATCTTTTACTTCTTCTTCATTTTCTTCATTACCAACTTCCTTACCCCCCACCTTGCTGATGATTGTCCTGCTTCTTAATTTCACTTATCTCATTCACTTCCTTTCTTATAGACTCATTCCACTGTTTCATAGACTCTATCATAGACTCTCTTTGTTGTTTAATTACTTTCACTTCTCCTTTAATACTTTTCACTCCTCCTTTAATACCTTTCACTTCTGCTAACAACTCACTCAGTAGTATTTGGATCAATCTAGCGTTATTGTACATGATGAGGCCAGATTTCACTTCTATTAAGAGTAAACATATGTCTCTACACTCATAATGATGCAATATACGAACGCTGTGACATACAATAGTATGATTCTATGAAATATTGCAGTTGTGTATATACCTTGATAGAATCTCCGCCAAGTTTCCTTTCTCGTGCGCCACGTTGAGGTGCCATTTGTAACATTTTAACAGGGGGTGGTGGTTGTTTATCACACAAAGGAACCTTTCTTTCCCTTATACTCCACAATTATTGTAATCTCTTCTCCTATATATATATATAAATACAAGCATTCATACATCCATTATCATTTCCTCAAGAAAACACATAACCTTCACCCTCAACTGTCATCTTTTCATAACACAATCATAACACTTCATCTTATTCCTTTTCATCCAAGCCCTCCCACATATACATTCATTAACCTCAAAACATAACCCAATCCATTCTAAAAATCTAAACATAACCCTAGCAACTTACATAAATGGGCAAAGCCTCCTGCCACCTCATTACTAGGTCACCACAGAGAATCCAGTATGCTCAAAGCACTAAACTCCCTGTATTGCCCCAGCAAGAGGTGACCATGCTTCTAACCTATATTCCCCCCGGGGCTCACTTCTAGTGGGCGTGGGTTGGCGACCACGGGGCCCCAGCTGAGTCCGGCATTGCTTCCACTTACTTGTGCCGGGCTCCTCTCCTTCTTCTTTCCTGTCGACCTCACTTGGTCAACTCTTATTCTCTTCCGATCCCGACGGTATTAGGGTATCCGAGGCCTAGGGAGTCTCTTCCTTTCCCGCCTTAATTGGCCCTTGTCTCATCTTTCCTGACACCCTCCTTCTGTGAGGGGTCAGCCTTCTTTTTCTTTTCCTTTTACCTCCTGCCTTGTGCTCAAGGCCCTTAAGGAGGCAGGGTGTATGTAGCCTCACCACTTCTGGTGCACCCTAGATAATGCTACACCCTCAGGGGCTCACGGCTGGTGAGTTCGGGAGTTGGCGACCCCGCGGAATTCCTGAGCTGGGTCCGTTTTCCCCTTTTGTCCCTTCCCTTTGGGGCGGACCCTCTCCTCTCTCCTCTCCCCTCTCCTCTCCAATCCTCTCCTCTTTTCCTTATATTTCATTTTCTCTTTCAGATTCCCACACTGTTTTTGTTACTTGGTTCCCCGTGTATCTAAATTCCCTTTTTTTTTTTTTTTGGTAGGTATTTTTAATCTACGTTGCATTTTGTAAGTCTTTTCGATCTAGATTGCATTTTGTGAGTGTTTTTTCAATCTCAATTGCATTTTGTAAGGATTGACAATCTAAATTGCTTTTTAGTAAGTCTTTCAATATCCGGGCCGGGGCTTTTGTGAGTTTTTTGAATTTCAATTGCATTTTGTATTTTCAACCTACCCCGCTTTGTTCAAGTAGTTAAGTCTCAAACGCAATTTTATGGGTATTTTGAATCTCCATTACATTTTGTGCGTATTTTCAATCTCATTTGCATTTTGTAAGTATCTTGATTTCACTTGCTTTTTGTAGGTATTTCGACTGTACGTTGCATTTTGTACGTATTTTGGACTTAACCTACATTTTGTGCGTATTTTTCAATCTATTCCTTTTGTGAGTATTTTCGTTCTAAATTCCCTTACGTACGTATAACCGCTCTCCATTTGGTGAGTAGTTTCAATCCGAGTTCCTTTTTGTAAGTATTTTCCCTGCTACATAAGGCATAGTTGTTGGGGCTCACTGTCTATTTTATCTAAACCATTTTCGTTTCATCCATAGCAGTGAGCTGTTTTTTTATCTTCATCCTTTCATTTCACGCCATTTCATTTCATCAGGGGCCGATAACCTCGATGTTAGGCCCCTTAAAACAACAATTATCATCATCATCATCATCATCATGTAACCTATAAACTTAAAAAAAAAAGCATAGGAACCGTTACATGCCTGACCCCTCTCTCCAAAGAGCTCTTGATAAAATGTGTTTCCTTACCCTTGGGAGACCCTCTGTTTCATTGCTGACATCCATCCTAAAGTTAGTACTGATGCCTTCTATTGAACTAATACCGGAAACAGGACTGCCTCCTCCATCATCCATACTTAGAGATACGGGAAAATCACAACTGCGATATTTACGATATTTAATTTTTTTTATTTTATTTTTTTCTACTATTTGTTAACTATTATGACTATGTATACCCACAATTTGTGAAACTGAATCTTTGACAAAGTACGATAACTATGGGTTCTTGCGAATTTACCCCATAAATGCGATAAATGGGAAAAGTGCCCAATTTACCAAAAATATTGAATATGTTTTCTTACAAAATTTTCGGGCTGTACTTTGAAATTAGGAAGTTCCCGGTGAAAAAAAAATAGACACAATAATCGATATTTACGAATATAGATTGTCCCAGATACAGCCAAAGAAAATCTAAACTATACATAAGACTTAAAATACCAGTAAAACATTAGTACAATAGTTGCCATCATACCGCCCACCAAAGGGCATCGGCCTTTAAAAGAAAACAATTATGTTCATCATTAAATTGCATTAATGGAAATGCATAGATGTCACTTCTCGATTGGAAGGACACACAGTTTGTGGATAGCTCTCTTGAGTACACAAGACTTTCATCGTACTGAAGCTACGCGCACAAGACCATCGACGCCAGAATGAACTGCTTAGATTACTCCATATCTCCAACAGAGTGGTTGTAAATTGTCCTCCTTGATGAGAACATCATCACCTGGGCAGAGATTGGGATGTTCTTTAGTCCATTTATGGCATTGCTGGAGTGTATTCAGATACTCCTTTGACCATCGTTCCCAAAGGTGCTGGTGATACTTTTTCAGAGGAAGGCTTACTATATATCTTCCAGACTCGTCTCTTTTGATATATTCCTGGAAATGATGTTCGCACTCTTTTTCTTGAGAAGGGTAAACAATTTGGTTTATTCCCTCGAGTTGCCAGAACTTCTGAATTTGACCTTCCAAGGTGAGGTCATTGCGAAGAAGAAACGTTTGATTTTGCCGCAATTCCCCTTGGGGCGTTGGTTGAATGTAACTGCCACTGAAAATCCAGCCGAGTTGTGTGTTTTGCAACACTGGATAACCACCTGAACGATTCTTCTGTTTCATCTTCAGAAGCTGCATAAAAACAGATGCTCCAATAAGCAGATCTGTTCTTTGTGGTATGTAAAAGCTTGGATCTGCTAAGGAGATGTCTCTAGGTAAGTTCCAACCTTCATGAGGAATGCATGAGGCCGGTATGTTTCCTGTTATTTTCGGGAGTACAATGCAGTCAGGGCTGAAGCTGTAGGCATTTACTGTAGAATAGACTTCTAGGCTCACTGTGGAATCAGAATCTGAAAAAAGATCTCCAATGGATTGCAGTATTGTGTGGTGTTTCTGCCCTTCCATGTGAAGTTGCTGAACAATCTTTTCGGAGACGAAGTTGCTCTGAGAACCATTATCGAGGATAGCTCGAACTGTATGGAATCTTCCTTTAGAGTCTTTGACCTTGACAAGGGCCATACTTAACAACCCTTGAGTTTTGGGTTGAAGTTTCGTCGAACGGTAACTAGATTGTGGATGGATTGTTTCTTGTGCTTGGGCTGTTGATAACATACTAGCTTGTGGTTTAGGGAAACTTCTCGTATCATCATGCAATAAGGTATGATGATGCTTACTGCATTGTTTGCACGTTGTCTTGGATGGGCATGCGCTCCATTTGTGTGATAAACTAAGACAATTTCTACATATGTTGTTATCTCTTGTAATTTTAAACCTGTCATGGATGCCTTTCCGTAGAAATTCTGGGCAAGCATAGAGTTTATGTGCACCTCTACCCATGAAACACCGACTACTGGTAGATACATAAGATTGATGTTGTAGAGTAAATCGTTGACTTGGCCTGGGATGATTGCTAAGATTGGTGCTAGGTGTTCCAGTAATGGTGCAAAGCTGCAATGTTTGACAAAGCCTTTCTAAAGAGCTGATGAGTTCGTTGAATTCCACTCTGAATGAGCGTGTTCGGTTTCAAATTCTAACCTTAGTTTTTTGTCTAGTCATGAGAGCAGTAAATCGTTAAGCAGCAGATCTAAAATGCTTGGTTGAGGATTTAGGGCTTTGAGGGCGTTTACACTTCCTTGGAATGTGTTGATCAGCTGGCGTACTTCACTCTCAGTCGAGCTTGGTTTGGTTGATGAGTCAATAATTTGCCTGATGTGTTCAGCGGCGATTAACTTTGGTGAATGTTAGCGATTGACTAAAATTTTGTAGGCTACTGGGAAATTAGTGTCCGAAATACTAATATTTTTGATGCAATCCTTTGATTTGTCCTTCAAAGAAGAAAGCAGGTAATGGTATTTTTCTATGTTGGATAGGTCATTGTTATTGACTACTAAACCTTCGAATGTGTCCTTAAAATGTAACCAGCTGGTTAAGATTCCGCTAAAAGTAGGGAGATTGATTTTAGGGAGTTTTATATTCCTTGACATACCGTGCGATGATTGTGAGAGCATTTCTTCATTGACGTATATGGTTTGTTGACTGCATGCCTTCTTCAATTTAGCTTCCAGAAGGTCAATAAGGTCTTCGGGCTCTTCCCGGTATGAGGCGTGAACTTCACCGTTTTCATCATCATGCAATTCCAACTCGCATTGAACTTGTCTAAAGTCTTTGCTGATGGTGATCAGTCTATTAAGTTTAATTTGAATGAGATTGGCATCCACAGAATTTATTTCGTTGTTCACAAAGTTTTGTAGACGGGTCACGCTAGCCCTTAATATCGATCGCTTTTTAATTAATATTCGTCTGTTGGCATCCTCCATGATTGTGTTGCAGTCGTTCCGTAAGAGAAGCTAGAATAGACTATATTTACTTCTAATGTCTCTTTCACGGATAGTGGTTATTCTGAGCTAGTATGTAACTTCTTTGATACATCAAGAAGGCTTAGGAAGTTTTACGAGATTTTGAGATGGTTTGTTACTTCATAAACAGATGGCGTTAATTGTAGCTTAGCCTTTGTGTAGTTTTACTAGGGTCGTTTTGATCGCTAGGTTATGTTGCTTATGTACTTACTATTTGTACGACATCAAATAGATTTATATGTAAGTGACTGTAATCCAATGTGTATTTGTAACTTACGTTAGGAGCCGGTTTGTAGGAGTTTTATGGTAACCATCCGGGTCGAGAGGACCAATAATTGGAATAGATGAGCAATGAACTGTAGATCTGTAAGCATGTTTTATTTACCCTCGAACGTATCTTGATTGTTATATCGGTTGTCCCGGATACAGCCAAAGAAAATCTAAACTATACATAAGACTTAAAATACCAGTAAAACATTAGTACAATAGTTGCCAACACACATACCGTATATCCAATCCTGCGCATGTTTGAATTTGTTTCCGTGCTTATTAATTTTGAAGTTTTCTCTAACGTGGTGACTAACTTTTAAATGTTACAGGGGCGTGGTGGCAAAGCGGTCAAGCTGTTGGCCTCTCACCACGGCGGACCGGATCTCGAGATTAACGGTCACGTTAAACTACAATCTTCCTTTCCTTTTTAAATGCTACAAAATGCTAATTTTTTAAGTACAAAATTTTTCAAAAACAAATTGCTACAAAGTCAATTTCAAAATGCTATTTTCTCTTATATCTATCCATACTGTCCCGTTGAGGTACTCGCCTCAACCATGGTAAGAAGCCCTTACGAGGCCACCTAGGCCAGTTGAACCAAGGTGTCTTAGTGTTACTCTTCCCCCTCCTCTTTTCTCAACCTGGCTTGTAACTGGCTATGGCAGATTTGTGTTGTTGTTACAGAGCTGTTAAGAGCTATTTCATAGCAGTCAGCAATAATTCAGATTATGGAATTTGGGTTTTATAACTTGACCAAACAGACTTTTAGCCAATAATGTAATTGTTTTAATCTGCACACTGTATCATGTCAAAACATTGAACATTTTAAGTCTGCATTTGTGACTGTAGCATGTTGTGTTCTAGGAGACTTTGCAGTGCTGTTGAAGGCTGGAATGAGTCTGAAGCAAGCAGTGTTTTACAATTTGCTGTCATCGGTGCTCTGCCTGTTTGGAATGCTGCTTGGTGTTGCTCTGGGGAACAGTGCCACGACAACGCCCTGGGTCTTCGCTGCTGCTGGTGGTCTGTTCCTCTACATTGCGCTCGTGGACATGGTATGGTCTCTTATTAAGCTACTACGCCACATTAAATCGTGCACCGCAGCCATGAGGGCAGCTGCTGCAAGTTTGGAGGTCGCAAGTTCGATTTCCAGTGCTGATAGTGGCTGTCCTGAGTGTGGTTTTTCCTGTGTGTTTCTTTTTTTTTCCACACTACCTCCAAGCAAATGCCAGTACCTTACTTCAAATCCCGGGGCACCTACCTCATCCTTGTCCCTAATACTGCTACACTGCTACAGTCATCACATAAATACAGGTTATCAGACAAATTCAATACACACACCCAACTACATGAGGCTAATGACCAGGATGTCCCAAGTCCCGAAACTGAATTAGGTTGGAGGTTCTTCAGTTTAGGGGCTGCGACAACACAGTCATATAGCCCCGTGTACTTTGGGTGTGTGTAGAATCTGTCTGATAACAGGTGTAAATTGTGATGGCTGTATTAGTGTGTGTTATCTGTAATTCAGGTAAGGACTGCAGACGATCAATTTCAAGTAGTTCCTACTTTTGCTACGAAATACTACCGTCAATCGATGCCTAGTTGCTAACTTGGCCACTAGATACCACCGATGTCTGGCTACGTCATGCATTCTCAGCATTCTTCTTCATTCGTAATATTAGAAGGTTTTAAGGTTCCAAAACTTCACGTTTTAAATTTCATTCTTCGTGGTGTTTGTCTCATTAAAATCCAACGATTACTCTTCAAGTAATGACTATTTCTCTCGTAATTGGACCCCACCCATTCAATACCCACGCTAATTTCTGGCTGACACAGCGTCCTGACGGTAAATCCCCTCTGTGTGTGTGCTCTCTTCATCACTGAAAGAGTCCCTCTTCACCTCGCGCAATCGCTGAGTATTGCTGTGCTGTGCGGTGACTTCATGCTCTGACTCAGGGGCAATATCAGTAGTCATAAACCATATATAATTAGGTTTGAGTCCAGCATTATAGCTCCCTTTAATCTTAATGTCATTATAAACATCCTGGTCTGGCCTGCAGCTGCGTTTCCTCACTAGCTTTCAATCTAATATTTCAGTCTTATAGTATGAACCTCCTACTTTCTTACGGTATATATAATTCTGGGTTCGGATACGTTATGCTGTCTTATAGATGGGCACAATACATGTAATTCATCAATTGGATAAATAAAAATCAATCTAATCTGAATACTACACATGCACAATGATCTTCATGTATTAGTACATAACTCTTAAGACCTAGCCTACATATACAGGGTGTCTACCGGTAACGAAAGTAACGGAAATGTAACTAATTTTACAAACGGGTAACGAAAAAGTAACGAATTTTACTAACGGGTAACGAAAATTTGAATCATTTAAACTCGCGCGCGCTAAGATGGCCAGTTTCAAGCTCGCATGTTCGCCGATCCCACTATTCAATGACTCGTACTTTCGTCTACAGGTAGCGCGCCACCCGCGTCTGCTATCTCTTGGCGAGTGTTGGAATCAGCTGTAGCTCAATCTTCCACCAATCATAAGCCGGCGCTTAGTACCTATGCCTTAAGTGAGACTAAACGTTATAGGTGGAGAAAATGATGCATAGGCTTCAGTCCCCTATATTCTTTGGTCCGCTTCAGTCACCGAAGAACAGCGGAGAGAGCCGAATGACTTCAGTGGCAACTAATATCAAAAATAGCTCTGAAATGGCCGTTAACGCTTAGCCTCCAATAAAGATTGTCCACTCACCGTGTTCTTTTCAAACACGTTGTTTGCGTCATAATGTACCTGTGTATTTAGGCCTACTGTTTACTTAACCATATATGTTTACTGTACGTTATAACACAGTGAGTTCGACGTCAATGTAATACGGAAAAATAATCACTTCATCTTACAACTAATGTTGAAATGAGATCCGCAAATATGCCTCACACCGGCAAATGTTTGATATTGTCTACCTGTTACTCAATAGATTCTGGGACAGGAAGAGAGTACGATTTCGGCTTTTGCGTAGTCACGAAGGTGGTACCGGTAACTGATTTCGTGTTTGAATTTTCCCTCTTGTTTTGTCTCTTCGTATAGTACATACATGATTGTCGTACGAAGAAAGAGTGATAAACCTTGGAATTCGAAGTTATCCTAACCTAACTTAATTGCAAAGGGATATTTGGATGGATTTGCTCCACAGCATACGGTATGTACAGTAGTTGTGTTGCTTCCGATACCATTTCCGTTATTGCTTTCGGTAGGTGTGGTGATGGCTATCTTGACTTCTTCGTCAATTCTATTTCTGGCAAGTTGTTGGCATCAGTGTTGCCAACCTGGGGATTTCCCCATAAATTTAGGGAGATTCAGTTGTCCCAGAGGGAAAGTTGGAAGGACACAAGTGTCGGGGAATTTTAGGGGGGAAATTGTTTCTTGGGGATTTAGGGGATATTTAACTAACTTAGGCTTAAGTATTAATTTTATTGGTATAAGATGCTTGGCCTTACTGCAGTGTTAGTGTTATCTTACTTTTACTGTTGGCTAGCTTGACACAAACACTTAACTTAATCATGCTATTAACGTACGATCCCGTGAGCCTGCATGTGGTGGGGATTCCCATCTTCTCGTCTTTTGTGAATGCGGTGGCCGCTTGGGTACTTAATTATTTTCACTGATTATTACCGCCTCCCATCGGATAGTGTTTTAAATTATAAGAATTACTGCTGTTACATAAAAATAAAATGGACGTGCGTATGGCTTTCTGTCTCCCTCTTCCCATCGGAAAAGTACCAGCATTTACATCTTATTGCCATTTGTAGATGTTAAGGGGAATCACACATTTCATATCTAGCACATAGCTCATTGATCCGTTTGAACAGTAATCGCAACGTTCGGGAATCTGAGGGATTCCCCGCAGTAATTGACTGTAGCTATCTTGATAGGTTGAAGAGGCAGTTTGCACTGTGAGTTCGACAGTTGTACTTTGCATCGGTCTGTATTCTTACTTTGTTGTGGTGTGTATTTCATATATTGGTTCAGCGTGTGTTTTCGTCATCGAGAAGAGTTTGTGGTTTTATGTGAATAGTTTTTGTATTAGTGAATGTACAAATTTTAATCTGACGTAGTTTACAGTGTTTTTTTTTTTTTTTTTTTTTTTTTTTTAATTATTATCGCCGCAATTACTGACGTAGCCATGCCGGGAAGGAATTCGTTTCAAGACTTATGGTTGAAAAAGGATGAATTCAGATTTTGGCTTAGTCCTGTTGAGAAAAATAAGCACAATGCATATTGTCTTTTGTGCAAGAAGGAATTTGATGTTGGGAAATCGGGAATTTTTAATGTCCGCTTACATGCTAAAGGGAAGAAACATGCAGCATTAGCAAAACCAATTGAATCTGGTGAACAGTCAAAACTAAAAGAACATTTTATTAGTTCCAAGATGTTCCGGTAGCCAGTCTTAATTCTGGTACCACTTCGGCAATATCCAGCGCTACTCAGTCTGAGCCCCCACCAAATTTTGTGCCCAGCACAATACAAAATTGTGATGAACCTAGACCTAGCTCAAGTAACCTTTCGGGCAATTTAAAATCCAGCTCTGTAACCCAGGCAGAGATTATGTGGGCTACTCACAGTGTTATGTCAAACATGTCACTGCGAACTGCAGCTACTTCTGTTGATCTTTTCGCCGTTATGTTCCCAGACAGCCTCATAGCGCAGAAAATGAAACTCCAAAAAGACAAGGTGGCTTATAGTGTCGCCTATGGTCTAGGTCCTTATTTTCATGATGCTCTTATGAGGAATGTCAAGAAGAGCCCTTTTTTTGCTATATCAATAGACGAAAGTTTAAATGATATAGCTCGGAAGGAACAGATGGATATCATTATAAACTTTTGGGATGCTGATTCTAATGTAGTCAGCACAAGGTACTTAGCGTCTCTTTTCTTAGAGAAGTCCACTGCTGCCAATATTTTGGACCGTTTGATAAAGTTATTGGCAGAAAATGACCTTTCGCTGGAGAAACTCGTGCAAGTTTTCACAGATGGTCCCAATGTTAACCTCAAATTACTCTTCGATTTGAGAACTTACATGAAGGGCCAATTGCCATCAGAGAGGGAAATTCTCGACATTGGGACCTGCTCGCTCCACACATTAAATGGAGCCTATAAAACGGCATTGAAGAAAACTGGTTGGGGTATTGATGGTTTTTTGAAGTCGTTGTACCAGGTTTTTAAGAACCAAGTCGACGTGCATCATTTATTCATCTCACTGGATCATCAAACTTCCCCCAAAAGTTCTGCCCCATCAGGTGGACTGAGAACTCTGAAGTCATTGGACGAAGTTTGGAAATGCTGCCGTATCTGAAGAAATTTGTGGAGAAATGGTCAAAGGAATCACATCATTTTTCGGTAATAAAGGCTGCGTTAACTGATGAAACATTGACTGCCAAGTTGCATTTTGCAATGTTGGTTGCCAGAGAATTGGAGGAGTTCCTGACAAACTTCCAGTCGAATAGGCCTCTTCTCCCGTTTCTTCACATGGAAGTGCTGCTACTAATGAAAAACCTTGGGGGGAGAATCATTAGAAAAGGCGTTATGGAAACCGTAACAAGTGTCAAGCACTTCCGTGATCTGGATCTCAAGTCCAATGACATTTTCAAAAGAATTGAAGACATCGATTTAGGCTTTGGTGCAAGCTGCTGCCTAAAACAGCGAAAGCAAGTGCAAGCTATGCTCGTGAAGAGTGAATGCAAAACCTTCCTCGTAGATCTGATCAGTCGTCGTCGGCGGCGGCTTTAACTCGTTTCCGAGTATACATCTTCTTCCAAAACAGTCTAAAATAATCTAAGGTTGAGGTCTGTGGGCATGTTTGCGGTGACTAAACAGCCCAATGCGTGCATGAAACAAACGTCCACACAGATCACACAGAACTGTTGGTGGAGGACGTGGCTGTGCTGCACGGAGCTTTCGTGCTTGTCGCTTGGCCTTAACAATTCTACGACGTTCTTCTTCAAACATTTTGACAGCAGCCGGGATGGTCTGGCGCCAAGTTGAACGGTCTTTAGCAAGCTGGTCCCAGGTTTGTGGATTGAGACCTGTCAACTTCATATTCTGCTTAAATTGGTCCTTGTAACGTCTCTTAGGGCCTCCATGAGGTCTGGTGCCGGAGGTGAGTTCACCATACAGAACCTGGCGTGGTAGTCTTGTATCATCCATCCGATGGACATGTCCAATCCATCTAAGTTGATGACCAATGATGGATGATTCTATACTATTAGCAAGCGCTTTCTCAGGAACATCAAGATTGGTGATGTGGTCTTCCCACTTTATCTTAAGGATGGATCGAAGTTTCTGTTGATGGAAGCACTCAAGCTTTCAGAAGTCATGTCGATAGAGGGTCCAGGTTTCACAGTCATACAACAATGTTGAGATGACAACAGCTTGGTACACCATGAGCTTCGTCTTCACGGTCAGATCTTTATTCAAGAAGACCTGGTGCGATAGTCGCCCAAATGCCGCATGGGCAGCACCGATTCTCTTCTCTACATCCTGCCCACAATTGCCGTGTACAGATAGCAGACTGCCCAGATACGAGAAGTGGTCTACCTGCTCCAATGGAGTATCTGAGATAGAAATGTTGAAGTGCAGAAGGGAAGTGCCTGGTGAGGGTTGTGCCAGATCCTTGGTCTTCTGAACATTAATGGTGAGACCAAAACGTTCACATGCATTCTTGTAGCAATTAACAGTCTGTTGCAACTCCACTGGCGTGAGTGTAGGCGATGCTGCATCATCTGCATACAACATATTGGTTATCTTCGTAACCTGAGTTAGCTTCTTGGAGCGAAATCGAGCTAGGTTGAAGAGCCCTCCATCAAATCGGTACCTGACATCTACACCTGGGATGTTTGTGGGCGATTTATAGAGCATTGCAGCCAAATACAATGCTAACAGTGTTGGAGCAAGCACGCAGCCTTGTTTCAGTCCATGAGTGATAGGAAATTCGTCAGAGATCTTATTTTGCTGACAAACCTGACCGGTCATGCCATCATGGAGAGCTTGGATTAGATCAACAAAGCGTCGAGGACAGCCAAAGCGTTGTAGCACCGCCCATATAGCAGATCTTGGAACTGAGTCAAAGGCCTTTTCCAGATCATAAAAGACTAAGAAGAGTGGATTCTGTTGCTCACTACATTTTTCTTGTAGTTGTCTTTTGCAGAAAATCAAGTCAGTTGTGCTTCTGGAAGATCGAAATCCACACTGAGACTCGGGGAGGATCTTTTCTGAGATAACCTGAAGGCGGTTAAGTAAAATTCTGGCGAGAATTTTACTCACAGTAGATAGTAGCGATATACCGCGATAGTTGCCACAAACACTACGATCACCTTTCTTGAAGATTGTGATGATAGTGGCGTTCTTTAGGTCACCAGGTACTTCTCCTAATTCCCAAATTTTGAGAATAAGAGTGAAAATCCGCGTTTTGAGGGACTGACCTCCAGCTTGAATTAATTCCAGTGGGATGTTATCTGGGCCAGGTGCCTTTCTTGGTTTCATTTGATTGAGAGCTACACTGAATTCCGTGTAAGAAGGAGGTACAGCCATCCATGGTTGTTCAGGATATTTCGGCACATCACGAAGGAAGTCTTCAGCAGCTGTTGAGGGACGATTTAGAAGGATGGAGAAATGTTCCTTCCAACGCTCTAAGATATCATGGCTGTCAGTAAGAGTGGCAGAGTTGTCAGCACTTTTTAGTGTACCTGATGAAGAACGAAGAGGGCCATATATCTCTTTAATCCCTGCATAGAAGTTCCTCAGATCACGAGTATCAGATAGCCTCTGAAGTTCCTCAGCTTTCCGCTGCCACCAAGTATTCTTTATCTCTCTTATTTGTGTCTGACACTTACTCTTGAATTCTAAATACAGAGCTTTCTTCGTATTTGAGGATGGGGCTTGAAGATGAGATAGATAGGCTTCCCTTTTGATGTTGATGAGACGCAAAATTTCTTCGTTGTTGTCATCAAACCAGTCTTGACTTTTCTGCTTTACCAAACCAATGGTTTCTTCAGCTGACTTAGTGATTATCTCCCTCAGATTGGTCCAATCTTCTCGAATGTCACTTGTTTTAACTGGATGATCTGATAGCTGGGCATTGATCATATTCTCAAAGTTTGTGGAAATAGATTCATCCTGAAGTTTGGAGGTGTTAAACTTTCCTCTGGATGGGGTTTGGAAACGCCTTGGTGGTTTTGGGCTGATGGATATCCTGAGTTTACAGATGAGAAGTTTGTGATCCGTCCAACAATCGTCAATATTCCTTGCTGTTTTGGTAGTAAGTATGTCCTTCTTATCACATTGTCGGGTAATGACGTAATCAAGGATGTGCCAATGCTTAGAACGTGGATGCATCCACGTGGTCTTGAAGCGGTCAGGTAATCGGAATTGAGTGTTGGTGATGAAGAGTTCATGTTCTGCACAAAGACCAAGAAGAAGAAGTCCATTGGGATTACAGGTTCCAAGACCTTGTTTACCCATCACATTTTGCCATAGCCGGTTATCTTTCCCAACTCTTGCATTGAAATCACCAAGGAGTAAGAGCTTATCTGTAGATAGTACCTTGGAGATGATTGTGCCAAGCTGGTCATAGAACTGGCCCTTAACTTCATCATCGGCCTTTAAAGTTGGAGCATAGGCAGATATGAGAGTCATGAATGAACCTCCAGAGAGTGGAATGCGGAGAGTCATAAGTCTTTCGCTGATTGCAGTGGGAGTAATTTGGAAATCATTAACTAGCTTGGTCTTTACAGCGAATCCTACACCATGAATACGATGTTCTCCCTCCTCCTTTCCCTTCCAGAAGATGGTATAACCTGATCCAAACTCAGTAATTTTTCCTTCAGTGGACAACCTGGTTTCACTGAGAGCAGCGATGTCAATGTTGAGTCTGGATAATTCATGAGTAATAAGAGCCGTTCTTCTTTCAGGCCTGTCGTTATCTTTTAAGTCAAGCAAAGTTCTGACGTTCCATGTTCCAATGATAAAATTATGTGTCCTTATTGACTTGGTAGTTTTTGTTTTTCGACCGCATGAGGGGTGACCTGCTGGGTGCGGCCGCCCAGCCGGACAGTAGATGTGACTTCCGATGTTTAGCCCACCTTTTCTAGGGCCTTCCCCATGTGGGGTGAGCAGCGGTAATCCTAAACAGGCCTGCTCAAACACAGATGCAGGACCGAACTCCTGAGTAGCCACAGAGTCCCAGGAAGACGACCATCACACATCTGCTGCCAACGTGCAGGTCCGAACTAGGGGCTTCCAGTTACACCCATAACCTGCCCCCACCATCCATATCCCATCGCCTTTGGACTTTAGAAAATAAGTCACTGATGGAAGAATTGCCACTGGCGTGTATTTGTTTAGGGTGGATCACAACTTGCCAGGAAGTGACCCACTCACTATGATCTGCCGCAGACTCAAAATATTACTGAGGTGCGCCTTCACAGCCAATTCGTCTGGCATGGCCTCTTCCGCCTTCACGACCGTTGGGAACCATAAAAGTAATGGATTCTTCTTCCGCCCGCTTTGCCGTTGGGCCTAAACACATGTGCCCCATCCGCCGTACCGAAGTTCATCTTCTCCGCCTTCACTGCCGTTGAGGTCTTCACTCGTAACCCTGAGCTGGGACCCTTACCAGATGATACACACCGGGCCAGTGCGCTCTGGGACTCACATAGGCAGGGGCGCCACTCCCTGGGTAGGGCTACCTCCGAAGAGGGTCCCTACCTGCTACCACCTTTAAAAACGCAAATATAGCGTCGTTCCAAACAACGATAATGATTACCACCAAAGACCAACGCCATACATCGGAAGGATACTATTGAAGGTACTAT
Organism: Meconema thalassinum; assembly: GCA_946902985.2. NCBI lineage: Eukaryota > Metazoa > Arthropoda > Insecta > Orthoptera > Tettigoniidae > Meconema > Meconema thalassinum. The sequence goes on from OX336388.2 coordinate 552,261,709, forward strand.
TGAAGAGTCCTCTGGAGAAGAAATTTATACTGGGTACATCATGCTTGTCACCTTCTGTTCTACAGTCAACTAAACTGCGAGAGAAAAGGGCAAAAATTGCAATTGAACAATTAATTATTCATAAGCAAATGTCTCCTGCAGACGGTGATACTGTACTTCGAGAGTACAAAACATTCTGTGACAATGAAGTTGTGAAATGTAAGGTCATTCTTGAAAACTTTAACTGGAAGAAAGATCATTTAGATGCTCTTCTGGGTGAAATGGTGTTGAACTTCGGCGAGTGCTACAGTCGGCAGTTTCAAAACTTTTTGAAGATCATCCTGATATGTTTTCATGGGAATGCTGCAGTGGAAAGGAGTTTTTCCTACAATAAGAACTTTTTGGTGGAAAATCTCCAAGAGAAATCTCTTGTTGCGCAGAGATCTCTCCATGATGCAGTTTCTTCACTTCCAAGTAAGTAATATTCTGAATATCCTGCAGTGTAACAATTTGTTTATCGATTTAATTTTATAATTTAAAACTGCTTAGTTGTAATAGTCTAATGATGATCTTAATTTTTATGAACCACAAAACTTGTTTTATTGCTAAAGTCGTGAATATTATGATCACCCACATTTGATGATACTTAAGAATGCTACGTAATCCATTGCCCTTTCTTGCTATCAAATAGAATATAGGTGGGTATGGGCTAATCACTGGAGACTATTCGAGCGCAGATATCTTATTTATTTTAGGAGGTGTTCTTGACCTGAAAGTAGAGCGGAAGATGATAGCCGACTTCCAGAATTCGTCGTCCAGACGTAAGGAGGACTTGGCTTGTAAGCGGGAGAAAGAAGAAGCTGCTCAGCAAGCGAAGAAAAAGGCTAAGCTAGAATTACAGCAGCTTCAGCTGAAGAAGCAAACAGTATTGGAGGAGAAAGCGCAAGAGTTACTATCGATCGACACAAAGATCAAGCAACTCAAGTCGCAAGCCAGTAGTTCTTAATTGTGATTGGGCTTGGGCTTGGAATACTAGTAGCTCTTCAGTTGGTCAACACGAATTTGCCCAAAGACTTGGCGGGGTACAATGTATATAATATATGAACTATAAGTAAATAACACTCCTGGAAAAAATTACATGTATTAGTTATGTTCACTATTATACTGGGACAATTTTAGGATTAGGTGTTTCGACCTTCAAGCGGCATCATCAGATCCTGATCGCGTGAGTTGAGGTTTAAATTCATATACAATGTTATCTAACTACTTAAACGTTGTAGTGCATACAATTGGTGTGTATATTTCGATTCGCTGTTTGAATCTCGGTATGTCAGGTTAGTTAGTTTTATTTATACGGGCTCTTGAATTACGTATGGATATTATGTGCTTGTGTAAAAATCAGAACAACACAATATAAAATAATAAAATAAACAGAAAACATGCACTTGAATTCTATTATGGAATGTGGTTACTTATGTTAGCAGAACTATCGGTCGTAGACGCAGCAACCCTCTCGCCTGCCCACTCTCCACTTGAAATTGAAACACATTCTGGTTGAGTGTGCCCCTAAGCAATTCAGCTACTACAATCTTCCTTCTTCTTCCGTTTCTCTTTTGGAGTTATCCTGTTTTAGATTGTCCCCTATTACCCTTATTGTTTCTTTTACTGGTATTTTTGTGTACATGTTCGTTATGTCAAACAAAATCATTCTCATGCTTGGTTTTATGTTTACGGACCATATTTTATTAATTCGTTTGTGTTTTCTACTGATACAGTATGTCGTTCATGATAATTAACCTATTCATCAGAATTTTTAGTATTTGCTACTGAGAATTAAACAAGTGTACCAGTGATGTGTGCCTAGTACAGCTAGATTGTCAGTGTTGGTATTATGTTCCTAATACTCTGAGGTCCGGAATCATTGCAGACACTTATATGATTGTTTTTATAAATCAGTAACTCTTTGTTTAATTTCTAGTTAAGTGTGATATATTTTTAAACATTGTTTTGTCGTAAGGTTTTTAGAACTATCTTTGTGTTTTTGGGAAAATGAGTATTGAAAGGAATGTTAAATTTTGGTAGTTTTTAAAGAGAGGAATTCTATAGCCTAGGATGTTATTGTTTACTAAGGATAAATACAAAGCTAATGTCTTATTTTCCCTCCTTTTAATTTCTTCGATTGTGCTGTACTGAAATTTAGCTTTATCTTCCCATCGGATACAACATTGGGCGGTCTAGATTTAACAGATAGATAAATCAAGATATTTAATTTTGCATTTATAATTTTATTGTTACTATCATGTGTCGAGGACAGTAGTAAAGTGAGAAATTTTAGCATGTACTGTAAGTTCAAGGTTTCAACCATTATGAAAATGATGTTGGACACAATACCTGAACTCAAATAATCCAGTGAAATCATATTTAGTGCGTTAATGTTTTCTTCCAGTGTGTTTTAATTTTTATCTGCCTCAATGAAAACTTCATTTGATCAACGTAGGCTTTCCTTACTAGTTATTGGCTTATAGAACGTGAACTAGGTCTGTTGTGAGTAAAATTTTGATCCAGATTTACACACTGCATATGTTGGAAGATGAGTAATAACATTTTCTTTTCCTATCCGATATTGTTTAAGAAATGCAGGTCCAGTACCAATATTCAGCCTGTTCAGTATTTGTTGGCGTACGTCACTGCTTGCCATCTCCTTGCTAATGTACTGTTGCATACTCGTGAATAAATGATAAGTTATTTGCCACAGCAATGCTTTGTTTACGCATTATCAGCTGCATTTCTTCATACCAGGGCTGAAATTCTCCATGGCAGAAATGGGAATTAAATAAGGGCCGTACGCACGATGAGCTCCTATGCGCGTAGGTCGCAAAAACGTCGTGAAGTAAGAGGTACCTAAAAAGTAGCTTAAGGTAACTAAAAGGTAACTAAAAAGTAACTAATTTTTACTTGATACTTCCAGTAGACCCTGATATATAAAAATCCAACATGGCGACCATCTGTAATATTCGATGGTTCTCAATATCTACGAATCTATTACAGCAAACTGAAATTTTGTTTGTTGATAGAGGCAATTAACGTAAGTAGGATATATGAAAAAAGGCTTTAGTTCTTCATGGTACTACTTGTTTTTGTAGTTGTATCACACTTGCGCCTCCTGCTGCGATTTCATAAAACTCTTCTCCGTAAATCCAGAATTTACATCGAGAACAGAAGCTCTATAATGTAATTTTCCGGATGTGGTAATTTGATGAATTTTCTTAAGTATCTATATGCCTGCGCTGAATAAAACTGGAGAGTTAACGCAAATTTTCACTCTTCACTACTATATCTTTGCACAATACCATCCTGGGTAACCTGCACATGTTCCTTCATAACACCTTCAAAACGCTTAGTTATCACTTCAGATTTAGCCCTTTAATCAGTTTCTGATAGTTAATTATTCTTTGATCTTTTCAGATAATAGTCTGCTCAGCAGTTTTGAGTTTCCTTTTTAACTCTGTATTTTAGTCCACTACACCATCGAACATTTTCTTCATCTTTGTTGGGCTAGGGACAGAATGTGTGTGGTCATGGCTAGATCCTGCACTTAGCTGTAGAGTTTTTGTGAAGAAAAAATAAGAAAATAGTAAAGCCTGTTCCCTCATGTGGGTTAGAATACACCCACGGTTTGCTCTGCCTGTCGTACGAGGCGACTAATAGGGCCAACAAGACCAACTGACTTTGATTTGGAAGACCCCCTATAGATGGGGAGGGCAAACACGGTATCCCCTGCCTGTCGTAAAGGGCGACTAATGGGGGGGCCTTATTAAGGTCTTTTTCGACTTCCGGTCCAATTTTTCGGTTTGACCCTTAGAAATAAATGTGCATGCTGTATGTGGAAGGGCCATCTGGCCAGAAAGCCTAGACGGTATTCTCCATCCCGTCAATTGGATGCGCCATGTACCCTTGCAGTAGTATCCTCCTCACCACGGAGGTCCCTGCACTGCCGAATACTTGCGTTGAACATATCACTGTGCATGCCGAGAGGTATGTGCCTGTTCAAGGCACAAGGACCCCGGGCAATACCTGCTAAGCCAGGTAGGTATTCCCTTGGCTGGGTGGCACCCACAGTGATGTCCCTCGTTCGGAGTAGGTATTATTCGGGGAGGATGTTTTCGGGATGACGTGCAAGCGACCCAAAAACAACACACAGGGTGGCCCCCTTAAAAAGCCATGCGTTTTCCGGTTGATCGGTCTCCTCGCTACCTGGTAGCTACCAGGACAGACGGGGAAGATTTTAAACTCGTGAAATCGATCGTCTTTGCTGAATAAATCAAGGGGAAATTTGGTGACCTGAGCAGAATTTCCAAGCTCCGGAACGGGCAGCTCTTGCTGCATACCGTTAGCCGGCAGCAAACCGAAGTGTTGATGGAATGCACACATTTCGGCAAAATTCCTGTTAAGGTCACTAAGCACGAAACGCTGAATGAGGTCCGCGGGGTTATATTTCACCGCAACCTCATTCTAAATAGCGATGCAGAACTTATGAGGGATCTGGGGAAGAGAGACGTCACTGAAATTAGGCTTATTACCCGGAAAAATGGACAGGACAGCGTCGATACCAGCGCTTTCATTCTCCATTTTGAGGGTGACGTGGTTCCTAAGCAGGTGAAGGTCACGTCCTACCATTGTGACGTTCGACCTTGTATCCCTCCATCTATGCGTTGCTACCAATGCCAAAAATGCGGGCATGTTTCCGCCAGGTGTACTGCGAAGGCTGTTTGTAGAGAGTGTGGCAAGGGGACACATGAGGGTGAGAGGTGTACGCCTCTTCCGATATGTCCCAACTGCCAAGGAAGTCACTCTCCACGGTCAAAACAGTGCCCTGAATTCACTAAGGAAGCCAAGATCCAGGAGATCAGGACTCTTGATAGACTTTCATATCACTACGCTCGCAAGAGGTACCGTCATATTAGTGCCCCCTATTTCGGGTATCATTCGCAGCTGCAGTGATGCCCTCTTTCACCCCTACCGTTTCTGTTCCGACTGCAGTACCCTCGAGTTCTAGTTACACAAGTATTTTAAAATCTCCCCTTGCTGTCGTAGCGAGCCCTATTAGCCCGAAGCAAGCGTCACAACCTTCTTCAGCCCCTGAAAAGAAATTGTCGGTTAAACCATCTAAACCGGCATCATCGGAGAAGAAGTCCTCTTCTTCTCAGAATCAGCCGGCGAACAAGTCTTCCCCAACTAAAAGGGGAAAGAAGACTTGGCCGACCGGGGCTGGACCTTCTTCCAACCCATCGGATACGAAAAAGATAGTGAAGAATAGGAAGACGGTGCGCCGCCATCTCTCTCGTGCCCCTGCTGACGGGGTGGCTACTGTCTCTGCTGGCCTTTCCGCTCCCACGACCATCAAGGGAGCGAAGCCGGCTGAGGCCAAACCCGTCCGTATGGAGGAACTCCCCTACAAAAACGGAAAAAGATCGGCGGAGGAGAGTGGAACGGTTCAGCACCGTTTCTCTTCCTCTCTTAAAGACAGGGCTGCTCAGGTATCTGCTGGCCATCCCGCTCACACCAACACCAGTGGAGCGGTGCCAGCAGGAGCGGCCATGTTTTGTAAGGAACTGGCGTCTGTGGGGAAGGGACCACCTACTTCCCCAAATAGAAGTCAGCGCCGATCAAGAAAGAAACCTCTTCGGGACGTGGCGGGAACAGGGAGAAGGTTCCTCGACACCGCTCTCGCTGTTCCCCAAGAGCGAGACTCGTGAAGTCCGACAAGGACCGTACGCTATCCAAGAGAGCGCCACCTCCATTTTCTTCGTCTTCGGACGGAGATGTGGAGATTAAGGTGTGCTCTCCTCCACCATCATCTCCACATACAGATGGGGAAGGGTGGCAAACGGTCAAACATAAGTAGAAGACCCACTTCTACTTAAGTCCACACTATGGCACTGTTACAATGGAACTGTAATAGCTATTCTGGTCATCTCGCTGAGTTACGTCAATTAATATCTTCGTTTTCAGCAACCATTGTCTGTCTTCAGGAATCCAGGTTTTGTCCTGGACATGAGACAACAATGCGTCACTTCAAACTCTTCTCTAAAGACCGGGTGGACGGAGCTGTGGCCGCCGAGAGTGTCTGCACTCTCGTCCACTCTAGCCTTTTTAGTGAAGAGGTGCCGCTACGTATTCAGCTAGAAGCAGTTGCAGTTCGTACTAGTATGAAACATGTACTTCCCGCCTGATTCTCTACTGGATTACAACCAGCTGGTGAATCTAGTCTCTCAGCTTCTCCCTTCTTTTCTCCTTATTGGAGATTTTAATGCCCACAACACCATCTGGGGCTCCGCTTCCACTAGTGGTAGAGGGAGAGATTTTGAAAGACTGATCAGGCGGCTGTACCTGTGTTTGTTGAACACAAGGGAACCTACGCACTTCTCTATTGCACACGGCGCTTATTCAAGTGTCGATATCACCTTGTGCAGTCGTGCGCTGCTTCCCCTGCTACAGTGGGGTATACACGACGACCTTTGTAATAGTGACCATTTCCCGATTATCGTTACTCTTCCGAACCAGAGAGCCATCGAGTTACCAAGTCGATGGCTTCTCCGTCTGGCTGATTGGCCAACTTTCACAGCACATGCGGTGTTTGCCGAAGATACCTTTGTGAGTGTCGACGATCATTCCATTCACATAACGAATGATATTTTGGCTGCTGCTGAGGAAACTATACCTTCCTCATCCGGAAACTCCCGCCGGAAGCTTGTCCCTTGGTGGACAGCCGAGATTGCAGCAGGCATTAAAGATCATCGACGTGCTTTCAAATGCTATCGGAGGCAAAACACCATGGCCAACCTTATCACTGTCAAAAGGATGCATGCTAGGCCCCATGTGTGATTTGGGAGAGTAAGAAAACAACGTCAGAAAAGAATGTGTCGTCCATGACGGCGCATACTCCTTCATCTCAAGTGTGGACTCAGCTTGGTCGGATCTCCGGACTCCCGACATCATTGACGATCAATGGGGACAAGTTCACGGACCATCTCGCCATTGCCAACAGTATTGGATCGCACTTCAGTGATGTATCCTGCTCTGGGAGTTAAGATCCTACATTTTTGACTCTGACTCTGAAGCGGGAGGCAGAGGCTCACCCACGGTCGACTCGAGACAGGTCGGAAGGCTGAGACTTAGCAACATGTTCATCAGTCATAGGTCTATCCTTGTCAAGCGGGAACACGAAGGGAACGTTCAGTCTGGCAGGTGTTCTTGTTTATCTCGCAGGGATATTTCCTTCTATATTTTGTTTCTTACGCTTTATAGTAGCGTTTATACTACCTTTCCATGTGAGTTTTTTAACTGTAATCCCTAATCGAGAACACACTGACGAGTGTGCTTTGTATTTGACAAATATGGTACCGGTATTTTTAAATACAGTATATGGAATTATTACTTGTACTTCATGTTTTAAACTTTGATTTTCTAGGAATGTTTCAGCACCATAACAATGCCAGGTGAATGTTATGTCCCCAACTGTAACACAAATTATCCAAGTAAGGGGGATTACACGCCAGTGTTTAGGTTCCTAAGTGACGAAAATCTACGCCAGGCCTGGATTAGGAAAATTCCTCGGAAGGACTGTAAACTTTCGAAATGGTCTGTAACGAAGTGATATTATTATAGCAGAGAAATATAAGGACTCCTCTGGAGAATGGAATAGATTGAAATTGGCATCAGGAGTCATGCGTACATTTTTTCCAGATTTTTGCCTTCATACTAGTCTTTTCCTGAAACCAAGCCTTTTGGTCTCATTGTTCCATCAGACCTCGGATATCACATTGTTGACACTGATAGCTGTGTCCTAAGTGCATTGATCTCCAATGATGCTAATGAAGACATGTTTTTAATGTAGTACACCATAACAGAGTGTTATATCGTGTAGTACAGTGTCAAGATCAAAACCGGGTGTTAGTAGTTGTGTCTAAAACAATTTTGTTTGGTGATCCTGGTTTCCCAAATGATGTGTGCTTTGTGGAGTGGAAATTAGTATATTAAGTGAAAAAAAAATACTTTTAGTTATTGCCAATGTATTGCTAAACAATTATTCATAGGCAAGAAATGATGCTGTTAATGTCAGCAAACTTGGTTATAGGAAGAGAAAGTTGCAGACACTTTAGGAAGGAAATATAATTAATCTGATGTATTTATGAACTACCAGCAGCAACAGAGTGTTTCTATAATGGTACGGTAGTAAATTATTTACATGTGTGGCGGAATTGAGGGATTATAGGCCTACAGTGTAAAGATGTTGTGGGAGATAGCCTACATTTTTGCATGACATAACCCTCAATTGCATTTACTTACACCATATTATTATTAAAACACCTCCAATTTTTTTATTACGGTACTTCAGAGTAGTTAAATACGAAAATGAACCTAAGAGCATTTTCCTTATTTTGTTAAACACTTTTATGTAGGTAAATTATTTCCCTATCATTCACACCTAATATCAGCTGTTTGGCTCTAATAACAACTTTTCACGATCATATGCACGTTATTCATTTATTTCAGATTGAAACACTGGCCATATGTAAATAAAAATAAACATGTACGTATGTTTGTCCGATATTAATTTCGAGCTTTTGTCGCCTCCCTTGCTAGCAAATAGCTGTTCAGGCGCTCGCGACGAAGTGTGTCTGACAACAGGCGTAGCTACAGTGTTGTCAGGTCGAACCTTCAGACTTGTCTAGAGTCGACCATGGCTCACCCCTTGTCCTTTGCCACTGCTGCTTTGGAGTCCTATAATGTACCATTCTCTGAATGGGAACTAAGCAGTGCGCTTGCACTGCGCAGGGATATGGCTCCTGGACCGGATAACATACATAATCAAATGTTAAAACATCTGTGCGAATCCAGTATAAAACAACTGTTGGTCCTCTTCAATCGTATATGGATTGAAGGGGAGTTTCCATCTCAATAACGAAAGGGGATTGTGATATCGATTCCATTTGTCTCACAAATGGACCCTGTAAGCTGCTGGAGAAGATGGTGAACCGTCGGCTGGTGTGGTTCTTGGAGGAGGGAGACCCTGTCTGAGTACCAGTGTAGATTTCACTCTCATAGGTCCACCACTGACCATCTGGTGAGACTTGAGAGCGCCATACAGGAGGCATTTCTCCGAAAGCAGCACCTAGTCACGGTTTTCTTTGACCTCGAGAAAGCCTACGACACCACATGGCGCTAAGGGATCCTTTCTACTGTTCACGAGTGGGGACTCCATGGTAATCTACATTCATTGCGAATTTCATGTCCGTCCGACTCTTCCGTGTAAGGGTCAGTAGGACCTTATCGCAATACTATCACCAAGAAAATGGAGTTCCTCAGGGTTCTGTGCTGGGTGTCGCCTTGTTCGCGATTGCCATAAACGGCATTGTTGCCACCGCCGGGCCCACGGTCGCTCCATCGCTGCATTACAGCTCTGGAAGTATGGCAGGCGTAGAACGGCAATTGCAGCTCGCTATTAACCGGGTCGACGGGTAGGCTTCAGCAGCGAAAACCTCCATCGTCCATTTTTGTCGGCTCCGGAGGCTACATTTACACCCTGAACTACATCTCAGGGATGCTGCATTGCCGTTGGTTGACACATCGCTTCCTGGGGCTCTATTTTGACAGCAAATTAACGTGGCAGCACCATATAGGGCAACTAAAAAGGGCGTGTCTCAGGAAACTGAACATGCTCAAGTTTCTTAGTGGCTCTACGTGGGGGGCTGACCGTGCGGTGCTGCTACGGTTCTACCATGCCCTCGTCCTGTCCCGGCTAGACTATGGTTCTGCGGCATACGGTTCAGCAAGTCCGGCAACCGTGAAAATGCTGGACAGTATCCACCATAGTGGCGTTAGGCTGGCTTCCGAACCAGCCCGATACCCAGCCTACTCGCGGAAATGGGTGTTTCACCTCTAAATTATAGACGCCAGCATATGCTGCCAATGTGCGTCAAATGCCGTAGGATCCAAGCTATCGAGCTCTTTTCAGTACCAAATACCATCAGAGGTACGCCAACCAGCCTCATACCAGTTGGTATTAGACTCGATAGCTCGTGTACTGAAATAGGAGCGGCTGTATGATCCGGGCACCTAGTGAAGTTCCTCCGTGGCAAGTCTCGCGTCCGGAAAATCTGTTAGATCTACACCAAGGTCCTAAGGTGAACACGGATGCCTACGTTTATCGGAGGCAGTTCCACAGCATAGTTCACCAATTTCCGGACGCTGGTATTCTATACACCGATGGTTCGAAGGTGGACGAGAGGGTGGGTTGTGCTTACGTTATTGATGGTGCAAATACCAAGATCTCTTTGCCTGAAGCCTGTAGTGGGTTTACTGCGGAGTTTGTAGCCATCTATGAAGCTCTGCAGATTGCACACTACGATTACACTTTCTTGTGTGTACAGACTCTTTGAGTTCGTTGCAGTCAATTGCTCCATGTTTCCTGCTACACCCCTTAGTGCAGCGAATCCTAGTGCTACTAGCCGGGTTGTGCTACACTGACACTCGAATCACCTTTCTGTTGCTTCCAAGCCACATGGGAATTGCGGGAAACAAGTTAGCAAATCAAGCTGCAAAAGAGGCGGTATCACTACCACCTCGACCAATGGAGGTACCTGCTAGAGACATTCACTCTGTTTCGCCGACAAGTACTGGCTTTTTGGGAGAGTCAGTGGCTAGCTGACCCAATGCCCAGTAAACTGAGAGCGATCGAGGGAACTACTCGCGTGTGGCGGAGCTCTTTCTGGTCACGGAAGGAGTCAGTCATTTTGTGTAGGCTAAGGATAGGCAGGGTGTCTACCGGTAACGAAAGTAACTAAAAAGTAATGAATTTTACAAATGGGTAACACATTGCACATTGCACTTTAGGCTATTTTGTATTTTAAATTAATTAATAAAGAGGCGAGCGTTGGGCAGCTATGGGGATGGTGGGGGCTGCAAATAAAATAATATATATATATCTGTTTGCTCAATAAACCTCTTTTCCGATGTTACGATGACTTCACGAGTCAGGAATTTTGTTGAAAATGGTCAGGAAATTTGACATTGAAAATTCTGTGGACACCATGGATTAGTACTTCAATGTTGGCAACAGATTTTTTTTTGAAAAGGTTCTACCACCTTAATTTGGTCTAGGATCAATTAAATATTGATCTATTACTTCATATAAATGCTGTGATGTTCATAACCATCAAAATGTCCACTACCATAACCTCAATTATCCACCACTATTACCTACTATCCTTTGCTAAGCAAACATCATAGTATCAAAGAATTAGAAGGGAATGGGCAAAGGGGAATCAGACATGGAATTGCTAACTTTATTTTTATTTGAACTTAGGGAGGGAGAATGCATCAATCAGGGAATGAGTGGGGATGATGAACAATCACATCTTATTAACATTTGTCAACACAACTGAGCACGTATTATTCACATATTTCACATTAATATATCAATAACGTGTCGCACAAACACCGACCGTTCTTGCAACAAATGAAATGTGTTTAAAATGAAACGGAGAAGTAGACTGCCGCTAACACCACTTCGAAGCGCAATACAAAGAATGCAAAACAGACTAGACGAGATATGAAACCATAACTTTCATTGGCGGATTTTTAAACTTGGAGCTTCTACTCGGCCAATTGTGTGGCATCTTCTATTGGATATCGGGTAAAGCCTATTGGCTACACAATTCGATATCCTGCCCAATCACGTACGCGGTACATGCACGCAAAATGGTGGTCATTTCGTCTGAATAACAAAATAATGTAACAAGAAAATTATTTTTGTCATAAAAGAGGATGAATTTCAGTTATAATTTTAAAAAAAAATTACATATAGGCAAAAATGCGAAATTTTATTCGTTATACTGAAAGTACGAAATTCGTTAAAATGAAATGTTTTAACACACAGTAAATAGGGAAAAGGGAAGGGGCCAAGGTAGAATTTCGTTATTTTGGTGTTCGTTACAGCGGGATTCTACTGTAATGCTGAAATTGGAACTTAAAAATCTAGGTTGGCTTGTGAGATATGAAGTTCCTAAGTTTTAGCATGACATCACTGCTACCTCACGCCAGGCGATTGCGTACCACGTCCGTCTGTCTCCTTGGTCAACACATTGCTTGGAATGAACAGTAATGTCCAGATCAGTCAAACCATATCAATTTGAACCAAGGTGTACGTCATTTCGACTAGAAAATAAACCACCGGAATCAGTTATTTCAGGAAGACAGGGAAACTCGGACTTGTTTACGTGTTGTGCCCATTTACCCGAAGATAAACGCCCACATATTCGGGAGCCTTGATCACAGTTGAACACAAGACTCTGAAAATCTCAAGGGTTAACGGGTAAGGGCTAGGAGGTGCTAAACTGTGTTCAAGACCCGCGCCTGAATATAGCAAGGATGAAATACACACACAATTTTCTTAAAACACACACCACTTTCATAGAATAAAAGCAAAAAAATCAAGTCAGCAGTAGAAAACACTTCCTACCTAAATCTACAGGGTGTAATAATATCAGTCTCTCACCCTGAGATTCCTGATGAAAAAGAAAGAAATTAATCCAAAGGCACTTCCTATTAAATGTCTTATTATTAGGCATGTCCATCATGTCCACATTTATGAATTTACATAGGTCAATATCTACAATTGTTACCATTTTATTTTCCACACGAGGCACTGTTAAAAGTCTATTTCACTTCATTATTTCATTATTCAGAATATACTTGAATAAAGGCTCATTATCCACAAAATATCATGATTTATCCATTCATAATTGATTAATAGCTATTTATCAAAAATTTTGTTGCAAAAATTATTTATACAAAATCACGACATGGATGTCATACGTTGTTGGCATGTTAAAGAACCCATTTGAATTCAGTAGGCCGTGTTCAATGGCAAAATTAATCTCGGGATTTTCTGCTAACACAAAGTTCCTCCATTCTCTACTAGAAAGCGCTGTAGTGTCAAGGAGCTTAGATATCTAACCTCCTTGGCTTTCATAGCGTTCAAAGGAACGACGAAATTCGACATGCAAGCTGCCCTCTGGGTGTCAATTAACAAAGCTTGCACCCGGCACCTGAGGCCATACGATATTATTATTACCAGCATGTTGAAAAATTTATTGATTTGATCTGATCCAAGTGAAATAATTCTTCCTCGTAATTGAATCGGTCATTTATAAAAAGCCCCATGTGCATTTGAGAAAAACACAAAAATATGTTTTACATTTAAACTATTTATCCGAGACCTACAATTTTTTGTATATTACATGTCACTGCCATAATAGCTGTTTTGACACAAAATTTGTTTGGTTTGGTTCATTAGAAAGGACAGAATAAGCTTCCAAATTCTGCAAAATAAGGGCCTTTTAGAAATGACTCTCAAAAGTCAATATTTATATGTACTAAATGTTTAATATTCTTGTGGTTATTTGTTTTTTTAATGATCACTTGTATTAACCCTATTAGTGCCAGGCGAAAAGGTAAAGGTGAAGTCTAAAAGTGCCAGGCTGTTTTAATGGAAAATGTAGGCTTTCAGAAAGAAAAAAAAAATATCCTCCGTTTTGAAAGATACGAAAGCAAAATTTAGTCAGGGAGTGCAAAACATAGCTATATAAATTCAGGGAAATTTTCAAATCATTATGAAACTTTTTTCTTTCTTTATTAATTATTTAATTAAAATAATTTCTTCTGTAAAATAAAAATTAGAAAGTTTGATTATTCCTATTACCACACGCTTATAAATGGAATAAAAATGAACACTGGAGAACACACATACATAACAAAAGAACCAGGGAATGCAGTTTTTTTTTAGTTTAAAAAAATATCAGCAGGGGTGTTAAAAATCCGAAATTCTAAAATCTAGCCTATTCATAAAATACCGTACACCAACAATGGCATTGTTGATATAAATAAAATAAAAATAATTACAGTGAAAATAAATAAACAGAAGGGCACCCTGTAGTTTTATCTTTCAAATTTGTGGTTGTGTAGCCTGTGGAGGATTGTCCTGGTCAACGTTCCTTTCTACCCAGTCACTATTACTATCAACATCATTACCATCACTATCACTTGTTTGGTTATGTACGATCGCATTCAGCGCAGGTAATTCATTGTACGAAGCGGAATCGGCACTTGATTCATCACACACAAGATCGCAATCACTGTCCACGAAGTCCAAGAGTTCACCACTTGACTCATCAATCATTAATTCTTCAATTTCTTCCTCTCTCAAACAATGATTCCTTCCCTTGGACGCCATGCTTTTACGAGTGGCGCGTAAACAAGTCAAGGAATTTCAAATATCGCTCGAGTATATCGATAGACAGAAAACAAAAGATGTTTGCCAGGAAATGGTTGCTAGAACTCTCTTTAATGGTCACGTCAAGTTTAGAAGCCATTTTCGGTCTATAAGCCCCTCTTAGAATACAAAAACGAAGCGTCTCTCAGAGCGACGCTGGCAAGTTTCGTTCATTTTATGAGGATCGCTCACAGCGACTCGGGCACTAAGAGGGTTAAACTTGCTAAAAACTTTATTTTGTAATGTTATCATTCTCTTATGAACACATATTTTATACATATATTGGTATTTCATAACACAGAGTAGCATCATGTATTCCTCTTGTGTATGGCTCTAGGTGTCCTCTGTTGGGCATTTCAATAAATCGTCATAATACTCCACCTATTCATAAGGGATGTTCGTCATAACTTTCTTGATGTCTTCTATCTTGTTCGGGTTAATAGGAACACATCCGTCCTACACAGGGCACTAAATTCACCAATAATGTTGTGTACCCACTAAAGTTCCATACGTATAGCCAATATGAAGCCCCATCATCATATATATTATTTCGGCAGTATACATCCCTCCTGCGGCACTCACAAGCGACCGATCGTGACACATGAGCATTCAAATGAAAGAGAATAGACATTAGCAGTGACAAATTGCACTCTAATTTCTTTAAAAAATGACTTTTAAAAAATGTACTAGGTGTGCGATTTGCAGATACTGTTGCTGTAGGAAAATACGCCCCATAATTATTCACATTTTGGCCACTGTGATGCCTGTTTCATGTCATTTTAACATTCTGAGGTCTTTCCTTTATCATTTTGCATGGATTTCAGAAACGGTAAATCAAAGGAATGAGTACTCTAATCATATAATTTCATAAATATCGAATAACTGGCGAGTGTTATGATGATCCAATTTTCAGTGGTTGCCTTCTTAAGTTAGGGAACGTAGAACTTTGAATTCTAACTGAAATGTAAATAGTGTTCTATAATCATTTGGTTGAAATAAAAACATAACAACCTTTCTCCTTAAGTCTCTCATTATAAAGCTATTAGGGAAAATGTGGTTTATGAACAAGCGAGATTTTGCGCACGGGACCGCTAGTCTTCTTTTAATTCAGAACACATTTTGCTCATCCCTTGGCATCAGGGTGGGTCATATCAAAAAATCTTTCAGACAAGATTTTAGAGGACTATTGACCATTTTAAACAGTTTTGATATTATGCCTATTAAGGGAGGTTTGATTGTTTGTCTCTCAAAACTCCATTTTTTCTCACCCCTTTGGTCAATGGTTGGTGCTGTCAAAACACTTCTCTGAGACGTTTTTGGCCCTTATTCGAAGAATAGAACGATTGCATCTGTTTCTAGCTTGCTCTGGTTCCTTGCTAAACTGCCCCTTCTACCTCAGAAAGGGCCCTTAAGAAATGAATGTAAATAGCATTGCCATCCTGTGACTACACTAAAAGGTAAAAAGAGGCCTTTTCAGCATGGAATGGTTTGTTTACCTCTGAAGAACCCCATTACATGTTTAACTCATTTTCACCAAAAATGTCATAAAGGGCCTTTTAAAAATGACCGATTCAATTTTCAGATTAATAGCAAGACCTATTATTCTGATATCAACTACGTCAGATGCCATTTGATTATACATGAAAGAAATTAATCCCTTTGTATTTCAGATCTATTGTGACCTCCACATACTTATGCATTCAGAAAAATGAATCTTCACTGTGTGTCCCACATATTCATTTATTAACATCAACCACTACTCCTAAATCCATGGTGCATTCAAGCTCCACTGCCTGATGCCCAAATATCACGTTACCTATCGGTGCAATGTCCACGACATGCCCATTTAGAAAACTCAATGCTAAATTCAAAAATTACACATTTGTCGCGATCTGATTTATCATTTCATTCCGACAACAATAGATATATTTACTTTCATTTGTTATACTAAAAAAAACATCTTTAGTCAATTCAGACCTCAACTACTTTTAGCTGTTGTTTGAAATATTATCTCCTATTCAACTCGGAATTATTATTTATCTGGTCTGAGCTATTTATCAGTAAATAAATAAATTCTAAAACTGATTCTTTCATGGTTCCAATTCCATATTTGAGCATATTGAATTATCGTGAACACACTTAATGATTTTTCCTAATTTTTTATTATTATTATCATTAACTTCATTTACAGTAATAATTTTTAACTGAGAGTGATTTACCATTTTTATTATTATTATTATTATTATTATTATTATTATTATTTGCATCTAACCTCCACTCACAAAAAACATCCTCATTTGAATTATCCGCTCATGAAAAAACAAAATTTTTCCTATCGCTGTCACGAATCAGGAAGCTCTTCATAATGCGATAATATCCACACAAAGTTTCTAAAGTGAAATATGAAAAACCGTGTACTGGCAATCCCTGCCTGTCTAAACTTATGCAACATAGAAAGAAAAATTATTCTAGAATACGCTGACCTAAGAGTTTGGGAAAATACAACATGACTAGACTACAGCATGACTACAAAATATGTAGAGATCTTACTCCATATCTTCCACGAGGTGAATTTGTATCGGCTGCCAGGTGGTGAAAATTGCAGTAAATAGTTCCTCCATGCGGCGGAAGCATGTTCACACAGGTTACACCACGCCCTGGGCTGCATCTCGGCGACCTTGGGTAGAGCTTCATCTTCCTGATGCCCCATCATGATGTTCTGGAACCTTCCTCCTGTAACCTAACAATTGTAGGTTACAGAGTTTCTTTTAGGTATTTTAGTTTGTTTTATTTTTATCGGGTTGCCAGCCATGGACATTTATTTGGTAGACCACCACAGAGTGTCTTATGAGTTCAGCGCCTTTGAGATTCTTGGTGGTGGTCTGGCCTTGGCTATTGCATATGATAGCTTCCTTGATCTAGGAGGTCAAGATGGCATGTGGACGTTGCCATGGTGATGGGTTGTTGACAGGTGATTTTGTGTCAAGATGGAGGACAGGTGGTGAATATTTGTGTATGAAACATAGTTTTTGTTTGTTTTGATAAATGAAAGATGGAATAACTCTGAGTTTTGACATGGAGTATGGACATGGGTTGTTTGCAGTGAAATTTGAGGCGAGACGGGAGCTGAAGTTTTTTTTTTGAAAATGTAATGTGAAATGGTGACAGTGTTGATTGGGTGTATGATGCCAAAGCATAGGTACTGGAAGCTTGCCTATATTAAATAAATTGTATGTATTTTGTAAAGTTGGTGTCCTAGTCTTTGTGTGCATTCAAGCAAGAATATTGCCCCACAACCTGAGGTGGCTAACAGGTTGGTTATATTAATATATTACAATTTCGCCCAACGTAGAGGCTGAAAGAAAATAGCCAGGTGAAGTTCTTAAATTATTACACTCCGGCTTCCCACATGGGCTGGTATCGGTGACGTCCTTTCCACATTTTCTTGGATCTAATCCATCCTTGGTTTTTAGTGCGTGGTCATTGTATCACACCCAATATGCAACTCGAAAAATGACCACGATGTTCCGCACACACTTCATTAAGCACACTATGCTTATAGTTGCATACACACAATTTCCACGTGCTAGGTACGCACGGCTAATGGTTGCATGACCAGTTAACACCCGTGTAAAGTCCTCTCACACATGACCAAAATTTATTAAAGAGCATTTTGACTTTCATATGCTTGATTAATGGGTGGCTAAATTTAAAGTGCCGTGGCCTGATATCCTCGACCTCACAATTCATATACAACTATGCGGCAATACTTGGAATTTATTTCTTCACTGAATAGCTGCCCACATATTCCCTTCACTGTCTTCACACACAAACGTGATGCACTGTCCAAGCAAACTAGTGACTTGCACTTCTGACATAACAGTTCACAAAATTAATAAAGTTTGTTAAACTCACTTCGGTTTGAAGAATTTCTAAGTCCACTCCACAAGCAATACAGTCGTAGTCAACACTTAGAAAATTTTCCCGGCCTTCCAGAACATTCCTGGTCCGCGCACCTCTGCAACACGTAATGTTCGCGGCGATGACGTTTCGCTCGCATAGAGACTGCTGTCTGTATTTACTGTCGTGCACGTTGTTTTTGTTGTCGTTGTTCTCGTTGACTTGTACTGCTGGTCTGCTCCGTGCATCTTATATACTGCTCAGGCACGTCACGTGAACCTGCAGTGATGTCATGCTATAAACTTCCTTCGTTCATATCTCCTGAATGCCAAATGCTATCATCCCAATTCCTTAAATAATATTAGTGTAAATGCAGGGGCTATTTCATGACATAACATTCTTCTTTCCAGCATAAATAAATAGGGTAGCTCACAACCTTCCAGCGGCATCTTCTCATTCGCCACGACAGCTCGCGCTCCTAATGTTGTGGCAAATTACAATGTGTTAAATACCGCAGGTTGTCTACATATGGATAAAACAAATATCCCCTATGTTAGGAAAAGACAGGCTATGAAAACTATCTCTACCGGTCGTTCTGTAGCCTATCGCCAGTTTGTGTACTGGGTTAATTCTTGGACTCGATTAGGAACGAATGTGATACCATCCTGGTAGTGAAAACAATCGGAGAATAATATCCCAAAGAAGGAGACACATGTAGGATTCCAGGTTGCTGAGGCACAAGAACCAAAATATTTGGATTAATTAATGAATTAAAAAATATTTAGGACATTTATATGTCAGGCATTTTTTAAGATGTGATAAAATAACTTTCTGTAGCTTTTGATTACTGGTAAAATAAAGTAAATTCAGGTAAAATACATACATTAAAGTTAACTATATATTTTCTGCGCAGTTGTTTTGTACAAGTGACAGTGCTGTACAATTTTTAAATTTGATGAAAACAGGAGAAATGGCTGAACGTTCCATCCAGGGACCTAGGGTCAGAGGCAATATTTCATAGTCTTCCTCTGTGAAATGCTTAGAGCATACAAAACTATGTTGGGTTGGTGAGAAATCAGTGCAACTAATTTTAAATACCCATTTCGATATCTCACTGGAGATTTCTCGATGTTGGGGAAATGGTAAAAACCTACACTTTCTTCCTTCGATGCTTTCGAATTGCTTGCGTTGTTGCAACCATACATTTTTTTCATGCAGGTCTACTAATTAAGCACAGAAGGTGGCTCAACAATAGTGATGTCACTCTCTCATGCTCTGTAGTTCTTTTCTGCTTATATCTCCTGAACAAAATAAAATAATGCTACAGGGTTTTCAGCAGGATGATTAAAATTTGATCTTGCATTCAATGAGTTAAGAAAATACAACTCCAAAACAAGTAGTTCCGCGTAGAACAAAATAGCCTATGTCAATCCTACTGGTCTTACTCAGGACACGAGAAATGAAAATGATATTTAAAAAAACTGCACATCCTCCATTTTTAAGTTCTCATAAAATTCCATTAAATTAGACGTCAGTATATTAAGGCTTGTATGAAGATAAACCAGCCGGCCCCGTGGTGTTGGGGTAGCGCGCCTGCCTCTCACCCGAAGGCCCCAGGTTCGATTCCCAGCTCCGTCAGGGATTTTAGAAACTGACGTGAGGGCTGGAACAGGGTGCACTCAGCCTCGTGAGTACAATTGAGTAGCTGTTTGACAGTGAGGCAGCGCACCGGTTACGAAAACCATTAGCCAAGGGGACCCTATGCGCTGACCACGCGTCACTCCAATATCTGCAGGCCAAATGGCTGGGCAGTGGTCGCTTGGTAGGCCTAGGCCCTTCATGGACTGTAGTGCCAGGGGTTATTATGGTCCTGTGTGGGTGCTTCATCCCTCCGCTGTTATACGTTATCAGCAGGGCTTGTCCCCAACTCACTTGTCCCAGTTAGTTCGGGAATGGCTCGCGAGGCAAGGTCAGGTTGAGTGTATCGACTGGCTTCCTTGAGAATCCCATCTAGAATACAGTATGTGGACTGAGACAAAAGAAAAGAATAAAAATAAAATATATTTCAACCTACCGAGACTTGAACTCTACAGTCAACACCAGAGGCGGGCGACTGAATTCATGATTTAGCGTGGATGCCTACCTGCTTGGCTCAACGTTTGAGGACGCTTCACAAAACTATAGCATGACTGTTGGATAAAATATAGTGCATACGTTTGGACTAATATGGCCACTTGGAGTAAGTTTACTAACGCGTTTCAATACCTGGGCAAATGCATTATTGTACAAGGTGGTAATATAAGAGGTGTTATGAAAGGCTGATGGAAAAGAAAGCAGAGCAATAGGTGATTTGATGGGAATGCTGAAGAGCAGCAGTAAAGAGAAATACACAAGAGTTTCGGACCCTTGCACAGTTAACTAAAGAAACGATTGATTACTCTTTATTAACAATGACTAGCAATTAAGTGCAATATATAATTAACTAGCAGACCCATGCGAGAAATCTCGCATGTTCATAAACCACACTTCCCCAATAGGTTTATAATGAGAGACAGGAGAAAGGTTGTTATGTTTTTTATTTCAACCAAATGATTATAGAACACTATTTACATTTCAGTTAGAATTCCAAGTTCTACGTTCTCTAACTTAAGAAGGCAATCGCTGAAAATTGGATAATCATAAAACTCACCAGTTATTCAATATTTATGAAATTATACGATTTGAGTACTCATTTCTTTGATTTACTGTTTATGAAGTCCATGCAAAATGATAAAGGAAAGACCTCAGAATGTTAAAATGACATGAAACAGGCACCATGGCGGTCAATATGTGAAGTGTACAGCAATTATGGAGCGTATTTTCCTACAGCAACAGTATCTGCAAATAGCTTTTTTTTTAGAAATATACATTTGAACCTGACTTATACGTATATCAAGGGGAAGAAGAAAAAAACTACAGTACAACCTGTCACATCCGGACCCTCCCATATCCGGACACATCGAATGAATTTTTAAGTCGTAGTTGAGAGCGAGGATACATTAGTGTGCTAGCCAGGGAAGACGAGTGAAAGTTTTTTTTTTTTTTTTTTTTTTTTTTTGCTAAAATGTCCAAAAAAAGAAGAAAAAACTGTTGTTACGATGGAAGAAAAGTTCCGTGCTCTAAAAAGGTTAGATGCTGGTGAAACAGCCAAGAAGATTGCCGCTGATATGGGAGTAGGAACAAGCACTGTGAGTGACTGGAAAAAGGCTCGGAGTGATATTGAAAAGTGGTGCTCGTCACAAGCGTCAACAAGTGGTGTTAAAAAACTTAGTGATGAAAAAGGCAGGCATTGTTTCTTTGGTTTACCCAAAGAAGAGAGCAAGGGTTACCTATCTCAGGTCCTTTACTAAAAGAAAAGGCACTACACTTTAATAAGGAAATTGGAGGGGATGAACAGTTTAAAGCAAGTGAGGGGTGGTTGGAAAGCTGGAAAAATCGTCATGGTGTGCAGAAACTACAGATCAATGGTGAAAAGCTATCGGCTAACCAAGAAGACGTTGAAAAATTTAAAATATTTTTACACAGTCTAATTGATCAACATGGGATTACTGGAGAGCAGCTCTATAATTGCGACGAGACTGGGTTCAACTATAAAATGTTTCCCACCTACACTTTGGCTTCCAAGAAAGAAGACAGTGCACTGGGGTATAAGAAGAAAAAGGAGAGGGTCGCCATTTTAGCCTGCAGCAACACTACAGGAGATCACAAGCTTCCATTAGGATTCATTGGAAAATCCAAAAAGCCAAGGGCTTTCAAGAACTTTAAAGACTTGTCTGGCCTACCAGTTTGGTACAGAAACCAGCGCAGCGCATGGATGAACTGCGAAATATTTAGTGATTGGTTTCACAAGCAGTTTGTGCCACAAGTGGAAAACCATTTGTTGAAAAATAACTTGCCAAGAAAAGCAGTGCTCCTACTTGACAATGCACCCTCACATCCAAGTGAAGACGAACTTAAAGATGGAGATATAAAGGGTGTGTTCTTACCACCAAACGTGACATCACTTTGTCAACCTATGGATCAAGGTGTGCTTCAGTCACTAAAGCGAACCTATCACCGTAGGTTACTTTCTGTGTTGATTGCTGGAATGGACGAAAAAGAAAGTGTTACAAAGACGTTAAAGAAGCTGGACATGTTAGACGTGATAATGTGGGTATCCCAGGCATGGGATGAAATAAAACCGTTGACGCTGGTAAGGTCATGGAGGAAGCTCTTAGATCACAAAGCTACTGATAAATGGACGGGAGAGAAAACAGAAGACGTCAATGAAACTTATGCCTGCAATGAAGAAAATCGTCGGATTTCTGAGCTTGTGCAATGCCTGCCTGGTTGTGAAAAAATTAACAACGAGGAAGCCATAAATTGATTAGTAAATGAAGACGAAGTCAACGAAATTACAGACAGTGACATTATAGAAATGGTGTGCAATGATGAGCAAAAAATCTTTGAACCCGAAGAAGAGGACAACGCCCCTATAATGAGTCACTCTGAGGCATTCAAGACCATAGAATCTTTAATCACTTATGTAGGAAATCAAGATGAAACGAGTGTGACTGAAGTGATGCTTTTAAGAAGACTGAGGGACATGGCATCCAAAAAGCGTGTACAGTGCATGAAGCAAAAGAAAATCACAAACTTTTTCAAAAACTAATGTAGAAACAGTAGGCCTAAGTGAAGTGCGTGAAGCAACAGAAAATGACAAACATTTTCAAAAAATTATGTAGAAGCAGAATGTACAGTGTATTTATGTAAGTACATGTACTGTAAAGCATATTATTATAATTTAATTATTTTAATTTAGTTTAAAGCAATTCTATTTCTTAGCCTATGTACAGTATACAGTTAACAAACTGATACTAAACCGTTAAAAACATTAAAATTAATCAACAACAAACTCGTGAATTATTTCTGGTCACCTATCTATTTGTAAAAATAGCCTTGTGATATCCGGATTTTTCCATATCCGGATCGGCCGGTCGCCATATTAGTCCGGATATGACAGGTTATATTGTACTCACAACTCAGAATTACTTAGAAATCAGACAAACTGATACTAAACCGTTAAAAACATTAAAATTAATCAACAACAAACTCGTGAATTATTTCTGGTCACCTATCTATTTGTAAAAATAGCCTTGTGATATCCGGATTTTTCCATATCCGGATCGGCCGGTCGCCATATTAGTCCGGATATGACAGGTTATACTGTACTCACAACTCAGAATTACTTAGAAATCAGACTTGCACAACACATTACATATTTACTGAAAAACCATTGGAATAGACCTACATGTGTAAATCCTAGCAAACAATACTTACATTAAGACAAATATAGTACTGTATTATTCTGAACTTGGTCTAGCCTTAAAGAAATCAGATAGTTTGGCTTGTTTCACTTCCCTTGCATTAAGTGTATAAACCTCCTTTTGCAAACGTAGTAATGAATTCAAAGCATTTTCACTACAACTTTTCGCACTGATGTAACGCCTACACACATTGCACTTAACACTTCACTTAGTTCAGGTGTTTCAAGATTCAAGTCGTCATCTCCATCACTGTCACTATCGCTTGTAGCTGGTCCGTCACCACCGCGTTGTTGGCATACATCAGCAATAATTTCTTCATACCGTTGTACCCCACATACAGCCAGATTATCATCGAAATCTGCACCCTCCGGTAGCGATAGCTCATTGTCAGACATAATTTCGTCCCCATAATCATCATTAGAGGCAGCCTCTTCCAGTAAGACACCAACTTTGCAGAAACAGTTGCTGATAGTGGAGGATGAGACCTGCTTCCAGGCAGCCGAAATAAAGTCCATGGCTTGTAGTAAATTAATCGAGAGAGTTTCATTTCCTGCATCACTCAGTGTTATTAAATGTTGAACCAGCATTCTCTTATAATGCACTTTGAAATTTGCAATGATGCCCAAATCAAGTGGTTGTAGAACACTGGTAGAGTTAGGAGGGAAAAGTTCCACTCGGACATTCTCCAGAACGATTTGAGATGGATGTGCTGCACGTCTATCCATAAGAAGAAGGATCTTCTTCTGTTTCTTTTTCATTTTAATGTCCAGTTTTTTCAACCACTGTTCTGTTAGAAGCATAGTCATCCAAGAATTTCTGTTGGATTCATATTCCGTAGGGTTTGTTTTCGCACCCTTAAAACACCTCGGATTCTTCGATTTTCCTGTCACAAGTGGAGGAAGTTTTCCGATCCATCGGCATTGGTGGCAAGAAGAACTGTTACGCGAATTTTACTTTTCTTCCCTCCATGACAGGAGTCACCTTTTTCAGCTAATGTTTTATTAGGAAGGAGACTGTAGAATAAGCCGGTCTCATCACAATTGTAGATGTTTGTAGGCTGGTAATCACTTATGATACCCGTCAGAACCTCTTCTTTCCAGTGTTGCACCGTGACGTCGTCTACAGCTTTCGAGTCACCACAAATTGTTCTCCCTGTGATTCCATGACGATCTTCAAATCATTGCAACCATCCTGACGAAGCCTTGAAATCGGCAGTGATACTCATAATTTTAGCTAAATCTAGCACCGTTGCCTTCAGCATGTCGCCACTAATTGGTAGAGCTGAAGCCCGCTTTTGCTGGAACCATGTGAAAAGTGCTTTCTCCAAATCTACGTACCTCCCTTCTTGCTGACGGCTGCGCTTTGCTGATTTCGAACCCAGTTTTAAAAACTCATCCAAAATAGCGTATTTTTTTTTTTACTGATTACTGTACATAACGTGGTATAAGCAATCCCTAAGTCTGAAGCAATTTCAGTTTTTGTTTTGTGCGGATTAGCGTCCACTTCTCGTATGAATTCTTTCTCATGTAGTGTATAACTTTTCCTTTTTGTGTTCTCCATGGCTAATGGAAAGCAACTGAATGATAAAACTACTGTTCAACAGTACACACCAGATACCGGCACCGAGAACATTTTCCTTTTTTTGTTCCCATGAAAGAAATTCTCATATCAATCAAAACACCGAGTTTTGCAGAGTGACATTGTTCACCACTACTTACTGGCGGCGTAACAAAGGCCAATCGAGCAAGTTCCCTTCGCTCTCTATCTCGCTCCTCCTGTAGCTGCGTCGTTTTTGACCTTCAAAATGCTGCTAAAGATTAAGTTACCGGCCGAGTCGTCGGTTTCATCGCGGAAACAAAAGAAAATAAATTTTTTTGAATATGTGAATTGTTTTCGTATGAACAATCTACAGCATGTCCCACATGAGACAGAAACTCGGTGTTCTGTTTCAGCACCGAGACTCGACCGGTCTGTCTACGCCGACAAAGAGGAAACTACATATAAATACAGTACTGTAGTTTCTTTTATAACAACACGTGCTCATTAAATTACAATCAGGCTACGCAAAACTCAGATGTATTTCACTGACACTTCATATGTATAACAGCTAATTGCGTATAAATGGATTACGTATAAATAAGGTTAAATTAATACGCTTTTAAATTACATTTTGCCGGGACCTAAAAGAAATTACGTACAAATACGAAATACGCAGAACAGAGTTACGTATAAAGCAGGTTCAACTGTAGATATTTATGAAATTAGAGTGCAATTCATCACTGCTAATGTCTATTCTCTTTCATTTGAATGCTCATTTGTCACGATCGGTCGCTTTTGAGTGCCGCAGGAGGGATCTAGTTGGTTGGTTGGTTCTCAAGTTTAGAGGCTGCGACAACGCGGTCATGTAGCCCCGTGTACTTTGGGTGTGTAGAATCTGTCTGATAACCCGTGTTAATTGTGATGACTGTATTAGTGTGTGTATCTGTTTTAATTCAAGTAAGGACTGCAGACGATCAATTTTGAAGTAGTTCCTACTTTTGCCACCAAACGCCACTGTCAACGACTACTAGTTCAGAACTTAGCTACCAGACGTAACCACAGTCGGCTCTTGGCAACGAACGTAGGAACCTAAGAGCGTTGTTTACATTCTTAACCTATACAATTTAGCTTCACAAAGGTGTAATTAGTGGAAGGTTCTTTAACATGCCATAAATCTATGACATGGGACCGCAGGCTTTACTTCCCGTCCGAAGGAAGGCATACTGAGGGAGGATGGATCTATACTACTGAAATAATATGAAAATGAAAATCCACAGCCTGCTTCCAGTCTCCGACCGGGTCAGGAATGGAATGAATGAAGCCCCCATGTAGCGGCGTGGAGATGAACTGTGCCGGCTGCCGAGGCCTGACGCACTCCTCTGGGGAAATGATTAAATGAATGACAGATGAAATGAAATGATAGTGGAGAGTGTTGCTGGAATGAAATTTTGACAGGGAAAACCGGAGTAGCCGGAGAAAAACCTGTCTGCCTCCGTTTTGTCCAGCACAGATCTCACATGGAGTGACCGGGATTTGAACCACGGACCCAGCGGTGAGAGGCTGGCGTACTGCCGCCTGAGCCACGGAGGCTACTGAAATAATATATATGATACAATTCAAAACAAAGGTTATCTCTTGTGTCCCAATCATGAGATTGAAGTTTGAATAATACACCTATGCACTAATCTTCATGTAATAGTACATAGCTCTATGGCTTACATATATAAAAATCCAAAATCGTGACCATCCAAAATATTTAGACGGTTCTCAATATCTACGAATCTATTACAGCAATCAAACTGAAATTTTGTATGTTGATAGAGGCAATTAACATAAGTAGGATATATGAAAATTGTCTGTTTAATTCTTCACGGAACTACTTGATGTCTTTATCATGCATCATTACTCTGAGATTTGCCGATGACACGCCTGAGGATTTGAATGAGTTTTTGAATGGTATGGACTCCGTCTTGAGGAAAGAATTCATGATGAAAATTAACAAAGTAAAACAAAAAATATTGGAATGCAGCTGAAATAAATCAGAAACCTCGATGGATATCAAATTGGCAGGTGAAAAACTAAATGAAGTAGGAGACTTCAGTTACTTAGGAAGTAACATAACCACTGATGGATGAAGCAAAGAGGATATAAAATGTAGGTTAGCTCAGGCAAGGAAAGCAATTCTACAGAAAAGGAATCTGTTGACATCGAATATAGATTTAGATATTGGGAAGTCATTTTTGAAGGCCTTTGTCTGGAGTGTGGCACTCTATGGAAGTGAAACTTGGACTATTGGTGCAGCAGAAAAGAGGAGAATTGAAGCGTTTGAAATGTGTTGTTACAGGAGAATAATGATCAGATGGGTAGAGGTATTAACACTAGTGGGAGAGGAGAGATGTTTCTGGCGACTGCTAATAAAGAGAAGAGATAGGTTGTTAGGAGACATACTAAGACGCCCAGGAATAACAAGCTTAGTTACGGAAGGAAGGGTCGAAGACAAGAACTGTAGAGGTAGAGCAAGGTTAGAATATGTTCGATTGCTTCGGATGTAGGGTGTGGTAGCTATGTAGAGATAAAATGATTAGTTCAGGACAGGGAGGCATGCAGGACTGCATCAAGCCAGTCATAAGAATGAAGACTCAAACAACAACATCCTTAATAGCACGGAATTTTTCCACAACGCTTTCTCGGGGTTTGATGCTAAACGTTAGTTTGGTCATTCAGGAAATGTTTGTAGTTCACAAAAACGCTAGGGCATTACTTTGAGAAGAAAGTTAATCTATGGTTGAAGAGATGCTTGTCCTTGCATTCTTCTCATAAGCCGCCATTTCAAACCCCTTCAATTCGGTCCCCGCGAAACATTTAGGATATTTTATACTACTTTAGTGATCTTGTGAGCATCAGCTTCACTAGTACCAAGTTTCCCTCATTGATTCGTTTATTTTCAGAATTTTGCTACACCCTTACCATGGTAATGCTTATACGTTTAGCTACTCGTAACGCGGTGGTGCCCTTCTTGCCCTCTCCCCCTCCCAACGCATGGAGCCTATACGTCAAATGAAACATACAAATCTTACGAATGCTACAGTGATAAATGGAGAAGACTTGATGGACAGTCTAAAAAGATTGAGAGAAAGAAAATGCTTTTATATTGATTTCTAGTGCTGTACTTTGATGAAGATTGACGAATCTTGACTGGTCAGTTTTTCCATGTAGTTAAATGAAACAGTCAATACATGAAGCTCTTCCTCCCCATGGCGCTACAGGCCATGAAGGGCATAGGCCTACCAAGCGACTGCTGCCCAACGATTTGGCCTGCAAATTATGGGGTGTCGTGTGGTCAGCTTGTCATGTCCCCTCGGTCGTTAATCTTTGTCTCCGTGACCGGAGCTCTGCCTTACTGTCAGACAGCTACTCAATTGTCCTCGCGAGGCTAAGTGCACCCCGTTCCAGCCCTCACGTCAGTTTCTAAAATCCCTGACGGAGCTGGGAATCGAACCCGTGGCCTCTGGGACTTAACTGCTCTTGCTAATGGTTAATTTCCAGTTGTAGAGGAGCCTAGCTTCTTAAGGCATTTAAAATGAGAGCTTTCCTTGGCTATAAACTATTGTGAATCATTTTCACTAAGCTTGACTCTAGCTCATGCTTCAAAATGGGCTAAGCACCCATAATTTACAGGCACCGCATACTGCCAAAGTGTTCGGGCAGCCAGCGATGTTCAAGAGAGAGGCAAGGTTAACCTCTTGGTGTTGACGACCGGTGAGCAGATGCAGGAAGAACTTGTGTGCATTGCAACCTTGATATATATATATATATACATACACATACACACGTATCCAAAAGTTAAGCATAAGTTACGAATAAGCAGGGCTACAGGAAATAGATCATAGGTCGCACGACATAGACATCTACCAACCTTACGTGTTTGCTCTGTATAGGGAAGGAGTATTCCCTGCTTTGACTAGCGGCGTAACTCAAGGTAAACACAGCCAACGCCTGCGCCCCATATTCCCTCAGTCGTGTTTGCCCTGTTATAGTGTGCGGAGTGTAGCCTCGTGGTGAACGTGACAACATAATGGCACGACGGCGCCCTTTGGACCCCGTTTTGCAGGGTAGAATACTCGGCAACCTGCAAGCAGGCCAGACACAGACCGAAGTCACCGTATTCTTGAAAAAGTGTCATTTTCAGTCTTTGGAGACTATTTCGAGACACAAGAGATGTTAGTCGTAGGCCAGTACCAGGTCGACCAAGAGTAACCCCCTCACAGCAGGACCGACATCTGGTCTTAACTGCCCGACGAAATCGGAGTGCACCTGCAAGACAATTGTCGGCGGAGCTTGTAGCCGTTTCAGGGGTTAATGTTTCCCGGCAAACTGTGTACCGGATGCTCAGATCAGCGGGGCTGTTTGCCAGACGTCCAACGGTGTGCGTCCCACTCACACCAACAGAGAGACTGGCCCGTTGACTGTGGGGGCCGTCAATGTCGAAACTGGACCATGAATGAATGGAGGCATGTGCTCTTCACAGATAAATCCCGCTTCAGTTTGCAGAACTATTCCGATGCACATTAATCTGGAGAGAACCGGGTAGCCGATACGACAGGAATATCGTGGAACGGGACCAGTATGGTGGTGTGGGGCGGTATTATGTTGAAAGGCCGTACGGACCTGCACATCTTCATGTGTTGTCCGAGGAACACTGTGAAAACTCGGAGATACAGGGATGAGGTACCGAGACCACGTAGAGCTGTAGTGCCAAGTGATCTAAGTGCCACAATGTAGGTTTTTTAGTTTTTCTCCTTAAAGTGATCTACGTGGCAGCGCCAATGCAGTGCTATATGATCTAAGTTCCAATTCTTGTCCTGGTAGTTGTAATACGCGTCAACAGATGAGTTTTAAAATGCAATTTCCTTCATTATTATACTGTTTTGATCCTTTTACTCAAAAACTACTTTTTGGCACTTAGATCACTTAGCACTACAGCTCTACAGTTCGACTCTTCAGAGGTGTGGTTGGTCCAGACTTCCTCTTAATGGACGATAATGCCTGACCGTACCACGCTGCTCTGGTGAATGAATTTCTGACTAGGGAAGACATGCATTGGGGAGGCGAATTGCATCCCGTCAGCCTCCACCAAGGACCCTCCAAGACCTTCGCATTGCCCTTTTGGAGGAATGGGATAGACTGCCACAAGAGCTCTTGGACCGTCTGGTAGGGAGCATGCCACGTTGCTGCGAAGCATGTGTGGCTGTTAGGGGTAAGCATACACCCTATTAACAGCATCTTTTGTTGTGGAAGACATTGTGAAGTTTTCAAAGGTGTACCTTAGCTATCAGAACATTTCTGACTCTGTTTTTTTGGACAAGTTGTGTGGCATATGGTGTGTGAATTTAGCTTCCGTTTGTTCAGCAATCCATCTGACATTCCTATCAGGTGGTATGGCCTCGTTTAGTGATTATGCTTAATGCTTGGACACTAGTGTTGTGCGTGTGTGTGTATGTAGGCCGAGAAGACACACGATGAGCAGGAAAGATAATGGCTTCTAACATATGAAGTCAGCGATGTAAACAGATGACATAGAAACTGGATATATGGCTCACTTAAGTCACGGAAACAGCATACTTCACAGTTTTAACAACTGAGATGGGGGAAAGTACAGTGCGAGTCTTGAACATACTAGAAGTCGTCTATGCCTATGCATACAAAATATTACCATAAGGGTGGTAGTAAAGTGATTACGTAATTAAATGTTAACAGAAAGTTATTAATCCTTCTCAAACTTAAGAAACCTCAATTAAGTGGACAAAAAAAAGCAATGATAGGCACACTTACTAAATTACATTTCAAACCCAAAAAAAAGGGGGAATATTCAACTAGCACTACAGCAAAAGCGAACCCTTAAGTTATTTAAGGAGGCCGTGCCCGGGAAGACTCGTCGGTCGTTTGAGTCCGGAGGTGACGGGGACACCACAGCAGCTAGTGTTCCGTGTTTTCGCAGTTTTCAGAATGTTTCGCCCGACACACCGGCGTCGGAGGGGGAGGGTATCGGGGCATATATGTCCCAGGCTGAATGATCTGTGACTGTATAAGGAGAACGAAATATTATGTTACTCGGCAGGACCATGTTGCATGTCCTGTCCTCCACGTCTACGTATTGCATGTCATCTTACCTTCCAAGGGATGCTCATTTTCTGTGTTGGTGACTGTAATTTGTTTGATCCTACTGTATAGTGATACTGTAGTTTGTTGTTTTATATTAAATATCTGGTACAGTATTTCAGGTAATATTTTCATCTAATTTTCATTGAACCATTACATGCTTTCTATACATACCATCTATGGTTTGTTAGTGTCCACGAGAGAGCTAGTTGCTAGTCCCTAACTGGGGGGGTATAAAATTAAGGAGATCTGTCGATAACAATTGCCGAGGTTGCATTTGGAGATTCGGTTCTCCTGAGGAACCACCTATATCCTTAGTAACGTATTTTTATAATTATACTGTGTCTTATTTCACACCTTGGGTCATTTTATCAATAAAGAATTATTATACCCCTAATTATAGCTTCAGAGAATTAGAAAACATTTCTGTAATTCAGACTTTATCTCATGCCAACCAGGTCCCACCACTCATTATTTGAAATAGTAAGGGTTAACTGTAATAATATGGGTAAGCCTCCGTGGCTTAGGCGGCAGCACGCCGGCCTCTCACCGCTGGGTCCGTGGTTCAAATCCCGGTCACTCCATGTGAGATCTGTGCTGGACAAAATGGAGGTAGACAGGTTTTTCTCCGGGTACTCCGGTTTTCCCTGTCAACATTTCATTCCAGCAACACTCTCCACTATCATTTCATTTCATCTGTCATTCATTTAATCATTGCCCCAGAGGAGTGCGTCAGGCCTCGGCAGCCGGCACAGTTCATATCCTCGCCGCTAGATGGGGGCTTCATTCATTCCCTTCCTGACCCGGTCGGAGACTGGAAGCAGGCTGTGGATTTTCATTTTTTCAACTGTAATAATATGGATTAAGTGTCCCATTTAACTGCTGTGGTTATAGGGTGTCACACTTACACATATGTCAAATTTAATCACAATTATATATCTTAGATTAGATTGACGGTAGAGATGGTTGATATTTGCACATTAGTTATCGCCTCGTAGAAGACATTCAGAACTCCCACAAGAACTTGTGTTTGTATCAATGGCTGCAGTATGTACAGAAACAAAATAATTACCTGCAAGCAATATAAAACTTTTTGTAAGAAATTTTGCGTGGAATAACTTCAGAGGATAAGTTAGAGCATTCCTCTCTCATTCCAGGCATTCCCCATCCTACCTCAGATACCTCCAAACATCTCTTCATCCTGGCTGTTGAAATATAGTACTAAATTATTTGTGCCATATTTCTCTTGAAGGTAAGTTATTGCTTTCTCTGTCTATTTAATAAACAGTTTATTTTATGTAGTGTATGTTCATTTTATTTATGGACCATTTGCTGGAGGGCATAAAATGGCTGGGTGGGATTCAGGCAAGCAGTCTGGCCAATGGTGATGACCTGGTTGTAACGACTGACTCTGTCAAAAGCTTACAAACCAACATGTTAGACCTTGAACAGAATTGTAGGGAATATGGGATGAAAATCAGTATTTCAAAAATGAAAGTTGTGTCGGTAGAGAAGAAACGCCAGAAAATAGAATGCCAGTTAGTAATTGTTGTTTTAAGGGATGGAACTCCGAGGTCATCTTCCCCTAGAATGCCAGATAGGACCTAATAGGAGCAGGTGGACCATTTTATGTACTTTGGCTGTGTATTCTCTCTGGATGGTAGTGTGGGGGTAAGAAATGTTGAGGTGCAGAAAAACCAATGCAGTGAAGTCTCAGTTGCGATTTGCAGTATTCTACAAAAAGGAAGTTAGTGTAACGATGAAACTCTCCATATATCACTCAGCACTTAGATCGACCTTGCTGCATGAAAGTGAGAGTTGGGTAGATTCAGGATGTCTAATACACGAGCATAGAGGTAACTGATATGAGGGTAGTACGAATAATCGCTGGGGAAGAAAATAGAGTAATGGCAGGAAGGTACTTTTAATCTTTACATATACAGTATAAAGCTCGGATAACTCCATTCCCCGCATTTAGGCCCTTTCGCACAAATCTACACCGTTTCACCGATCTGAACCAAATTTTATATACTTTCCCTTTGGAACCCGACGAGTAAGACTGTCTACTTAAAATTTCGGACAGACCACTCCCTTCTCTGCATTTAGGCCCTTTAGCACAAATCTACACGTTTCACCTAATTGCACCGAATTTTACATACCGTATTTGCCCGCGTATATCTCGCACCCCATTTTTTAGTTGAAATTTCAGGGGAAAGAAAGTACTCGCATATATCTCGCATTCATTTTTGACACCGTCATATAAATGACCGTAATAACCTTGAGGTATAAACACGTTCGATTTAGCGCTCCACAAGTCGTCATTGAAAAAGACGTTATAAGCTCGTTAAGGATGATTCAAGGCAGAAAAGGAACTCCAGCATTTATATTGGATACGATCGAACATCTTCCATATCGATTCCTCACTACATGTACGAGCGAGCTCGATCTTACCCGACCGCGGCTGAAGACACAATGTAGGCCTAAAGCGTGCTAACAGTCACGCCGGTGCCGCATCGCATGCTTGCGCGAGGTCTGTCCGAGTTTGTACGTTCGTAGCGGCACTACAGTATAGCGTCAGTTTACGCAAGTTTGCATCAGTTCGTGTGTTATGGTTATGCGACATTAAGAACCTATGAAAAAGACGTCATGAGCTCGTTAAGGATGATTCAAGGCAGAATTTAGAGCGCAGACGCGTAGCGATCGATATCTTCCATATCGATTCCTCGCTACATGCCCGAGCGAG
Source organism: Meconema thalassinum (assembly GCA_946902985.2). Lineage (NCBI taxonomy): Eukaryota > Metazoa > Arthropoda > Insecta > Orthoptera > Tettigoniidae > Meconema > Meconema thalassinum. The sequence continues at coordinate 552,295,709 of OX336388.2, forward strand.
CTTAAACTTAGCCGAGCGCGGCCGAAGCGTGCTAACACCCACGCGGCGCCGCTTTACATGCTTGCACTCGGCCGAGCTCTGAAGCAACGCAATACGTAAAGACGAAATCATTGAGATTCGAGAAGACTGAACTGCGTTTCTCTGCGATGTAACAGTAGGCCTACTTGCGCAATCTTCGAAACATACGAGCATGTTGGCGCGAGTGGTATAGCACAGATTTCCTTATCTTCAAAGCCCAAACAATACAAGAGGAATACGGAAATTCCCCGCGTATATCTCGCACCGACAAATTTCACTCGTATTTTCGGCTCGCGTATATCTCGCACCCCATTTTTTTAGTTGAAATTTCAGGAAAAAAAGTGCGAGATATACGCGAGCAAATACGGTACTTACCGTTTGAAACCCTGCTGGTAACACTGACCACTTGATATTTTGGACAACCCTCTCCATTCCCTACATTTAGAATAACAGACAAAAGGAACTTGAAAACCACGTTATAAGGTCCTAGAACCATTCATGTCCGTAGTAGTGAAACTTGAAGAATATTTTAATAAGTCTATTGTTGGCTGGAAATGCGGGCTGCATCACGCCGGCTCCTGTATGGCTGGAAAGTGGACATGTGCATAAAGTGGATACTAAGTTGAATGAAACCATGCGCTGCATAACTCGTATTGTAAAGTCTACACCTCCCCACTGGTTACCCGTTCGTCATATCCCACCATCCCACTTGAGGAGAAAGGAAGCTCTGCTGAGAAAAGCAAAGAAGATCCGGTCATCTCCTTCATTACCAGTTCACCAGGAATTTTGTTAGCCATCGCCACAACAACTTCGATCTAGGAGACCAGCAAGTGTATTGGCCGGCCGACTCTTGAGGGACAATTTTTACCTAAACCTGAGCATTCAGGAAGAATGGTCAAATTCAACATCTGGTACTAACGCTCATGAGATAAATCCAACTCGGAAAATGAATGGATTTGACCTCCCAAGGAAACTATGGTATCGCCTCAACAGACTGAGAACTGGGCATGGACTGTGTAATTTCTTGTGCCGTAAGTGGGACTGGATAGATTCTCCGATGTGTGAATGCAGTGAAGAGGAGCAGACCCTGGACCATGTCATCCTTCGCTGCCCTCTTCATGCCTACTCCGGAAGTCCCAGCGACCTGTTTCATCTGTCAGAAAGTGCTGTTGTGTGGTTGAAAAACTTGGATCACCATACGATTAAATAAATCATAAAAATATTATTTCTCTGTATAAGTGCGATAGTGTTGGTGCTGTACATTGAGGTTATCAGCTGCAATAAGCTTTCAAATTTACATTCATTTATTCAGATCCTTATCCTATGTGATGATAAATAACACTATTGCTATCTCAGGAACACCCGAATTTTTCCAAAGTGCTCTGATTATTTTCCTACGGCGCTATGCGACAAAAGACGACACTATTGGTCTCTACTTTTCTAATTGCCAAGGAGATATAGGGCCTAGGCAGTGTATTTTATTTCACTTACTCCTCTTTCTAATCATATTTTTCAATTCGTTTGTGATACGGTAGCAGTAGGATGAGGTCAAGTTAATTAATAAAATCAAGAATGACCCAAACCCCAACATAAGATAATTGTAAGGTGTTGAACAAGTACCATACCCAGGATATAAGGCAGAAGAAAAACTTAAAATAATAACTAAGTTTAAGGCACAAGAAGAACATAGAAGTCACTTTAGACAAAAATATAATTGAACATTAAATCACATTACTTACATATTAAGATGTAAAAGGAGAAATAAAGAAAATAATGTCTAATTCAACATGGTTAAATAAAAAAATAAGCAAGGAATCACGTAGATAAGGAAGAAATAATTAAATTAATCATCACGTTTAAAATACGAAGTTAAATGCCAATGGAAATTACCCCACATCAAATGAGAGAAATGTAGAAAATCAGAAATTACCTTCAAACATACACAAGGTATGATAACGTAAACTGTTTAAGTTCAAATCTGCTTACAAATCATTTGAAAGTAGTTAAAAGTTTTCTTACAGCAGCACGATACTCGATGTAGGTCCGATCACGAAGAAATTCAATATGTGTCTCCTATATATCGACATGAAAACAAATCAGCATTGTTTCCCAGAAAAAGTGAAAGATTAACAATCCCAGGATCGTTCCCAAGCAACTGTTTTACAGAAAATAAAAATCCGTATCATAGTCATCGATACAAATATACAGAACCCTTAAGAGGTTATACTACATAGAGACAAGGAAGAAAGGGGAAGAAATAATTACATTACGGTAATAAATAAGATTTTAGGTTATGAAAATCCTTGCTCTAATCAAAGGCGAATTCTGAACTCTACTCGGATTGTAGGTCAGATAAAAAATAAAACAAGGACAGGTAGTAGGTATTTGGAATCTTATTTTTAATATACCGACAGTATACATCACCTTAGTTCCACGACAAGACACAGCAAAAGACGAGTGCCTGAAACTTATAGTCAGGCAGCAAAAATATGCTTACATAGTCAAACGACTCACAATATGACCAAGACAAATAAAACATAAATCGATGACGACAACAACAAAATAGCTTCCAAATACCTTAATAAGTTTTTACTAACCTTTCAGGCCATACTGGTCAAGTTTCAAAAATATAAATATTACGATCAATGAGTCAATAGATCTCCCACGAAGGACGGAATTAGTTCAGAATCAAGTTGAACACTTGTATATTCAAGGAAGGCATCTGGTCTAGCCCTTGGGGCTAGCCAGCCCGGTTTATATCGGACCTGCAATTTATCACATCTTGCTTGTAAAAGAATTCCAACAGAATCAGAATCTTATCCCATCAACAACCATAACCAAGGCAACATCTTAGTTAACTTCGGTAGATCTCGGAAGAAACCGTGATTAAGCGATCTAGGACGCCACCTATGCTCACCAAGTAAAGTAGTGCTGACATTCCCCGTCAGATGGGAAGTTTCGTACAGTTGTCAAGCGAGTACAACTCCCAACAGATAGTGTTACAGATCTTTTTTAATTTCCATACATTGCCGAGACTTCGTAATGAAAGGGCTCTGATTTACAGGTGCTAAAAATCGGAAAAATATTTATTTTTTATGTATTAAAAATACCTGAAATATGTGACAAAAAAAGTAAAAATGATTAATTATAATTAGTTTATTAATGTGAATATAAACAATATGCAGTACTCACGAATGCAATTTATTCTATGTTTCACTGACTGTTGAAGCATTACAATACACAACGAGATACATCTTCAGGTTGTCCATCACAAATGACCGACGATTATCGCGAAAAACTTATTCTGAAGGCGCAAAACTGCGGCTATATGTTTCTTGCCCTTGAGGTGTTGTGTAACTTGAGATCACTCTTCAGCCTTGATTGCTTTCCCAGATGGTCGGCAGAACAGAACGCCCCCATCAGAAGTAAAATTATCTATAAATTCTGCAACTGACTGTTTTTACTTTAGGCATCGTAGAATTGTCTTACACTTCACAGTGCCAGAAATTAACTGCATATGAGTGACACTGGTTCCAGGTAGGGGTGCAATATGGCTATGGAGAAGGAAATCCCCGGCTTCCACAGTGAGTGGCACGGGGCGACAAGTTTAGAATAACACAGTTACAAGCTGACATACGCTCTGCATGAAGATTAGATAGCTCATAGGTTGAAGTGACACAGAACAAAAAAGCAATAAACTGAAAGATAACATAATGATTTTAAAAAATTTATGTCTTTTTATGTGATAATGAGTGAAAAGCAGGAATTTATGTATTCATAGAAAAAATGCTTAAAATATGTATTCACATAAAAAAATATTTATTTACCTAAAAATCCGAGCCCTAGTAATGGACGAAAATACTAATTAAGGAAATTAAACGGGTCAGTTTGTAAATTACATGTGTCAGTACTGTAGTTAGTAAATAGCCGTTTCCTTATTCATTATTATCATTATCATTACGGAAAACTACCTGAATGTTACGTCCATTATACTGTACTACTTATCACCTCCACTACCACAACAAATAGTTATACTTTTAAAATATTTTGTTTCTGTTAGTTTAAGTATTGTGTGTCAGTTCTGTAGTAGTATTCATATCATACATTAAAGAAATACATCCACCGGGCATAGCTGGGCACTACTGCTAGTGAAGAGATAAAGGCTAAGTTAGAAATGAACAAGCTAGATGATGCTGTTCGTATGAGCAGACACAGATCGTGGGGTCATGTGAAGAGAATGGGGGATGAGAGATTATCTATTGAAGTTAATGATTTCGGCTGTAGAGGGTAAGAGAGGCAGAGGTAGACCTACGAGGTGATGATTAGATTTATTGTTGAATGACTTCAAAGTGAGAGGTTTAGAAGCAGAGGAGGCCACAGTGCTAACTGCTAATAAGGGATCATGGAGGTGACTTGTTCTTAAACAGAGGCTTGCAGACTAGACTGGACGCCTAAAGGCCAAACCGTCTCGAAAGAAAATAAATGTATGTACAGGTATGTCTCTTTAATCCTATTGTCTACATTTTGTACCATCATTTATTAGCAGCGTTAGAAGTTGTGAAAGGTGCAAAGTCCACTAGTCTTTACGAATGTGCTACGTGCTAATTAAACAAAGATGATGGCTTTCCGACACGCGAACACATGACATACGATTGTCCATGCACGAAACACGGAAACTCCAAGTTAATTCCACAAACTTCCAACGACTGACCTTGTGATTTGTTGATGGTCATTGTTAAGGCCAGAAGCATGGGGAATTGCAACTGTTTAAAATCCAATGGCATGCCTGGTGGAATCATTGGGATGCGCGGTATCAAAACCACCTCTCCTTTGCACTTTCCCTTGATAATCGTCACATCGATGACGTTGTTCATTTGCTTTTCCACAGCCACTCGTGTTCCATTGCATAGTCAAGGCTGATTGATGTTACGAAACATGATGATGACTGAGCCTACTTTCAATTGCAAATCTTGAGGTGGTAATCCAGACAATTCCAGCGAATTAAAAAATTCTGTGAGATAGCTGAGACTACCTCATCCTGGTTGATAACTGTGTCAACCGATTTGAAGGAAAACAACTGTCCCGCAATTAAATTTTGAATGGACTCGTTGAGATCTTTATTTTTCACTGCCAATATGGCTCGTTCGCTCAGGCAATTATGGTTTTTGAAGTTCTGCACTAAGTTCGGAAAAACACTCCGAATGAGTTCCTCCTTTGATACGGTCAACTGACGTTCCAGGTTTATAGGAGCATCTCGTCAGCGCAATCGATCATGTTCATTAAGTCGAGCTCGCTGGCGTTGTGTTCAATAATCACAAACTCATTGCATTCTGTGCGGTTTGCACGTGAAGTAGCTCGCCGCGCATTTGACTGGCTTCGACGACCCAAGTCAGCTCTTCCTCTCCTTGGCATTGTAATGGACACTGTAAAACGACACTGAATTGTTTTCATAGTAACTCAAATCTATCGAACTTACCTTGAGAACTTAACAATATTGACAGTCTTTCCGTTAGTTGTACGAACTCACATTAGAGTTGTTGTTACAAACACATTAACGTGAAATGTAATATTATTATAACATACTTCAATACGCTCTAAATGGTTTATACAGTATATAGAGAGAGAGCGCAGCAACTCCAACTGAAACCCCGGAAAAAATGCGAACTACACGCCCGCTGTACTCTGTCACTCTGGCTGACGGAGCTAGCGCTCACGCAGGGTCACACTTCAAGTTGCTGAGCTCTATGAATGATTTTGTTACGTTAACTATTATTTTGTTGTACGTATTGATCAAAGGGTACGGTACGGGATGTTATCTTTGCTCATAGAAGATTTTGAAGTGGATGCACCGTGTCACCATCTGTCCGCAAGTTATTAGATTTAATATTGGCGTGGCTTTTTAATGTAAATTAATTTGAAAATACTGCCAATTCGATTTCGTTCAAACCACTTTCTAAACACTGTCTGCCATAATGAGAACAAATTGTAAAATTTTCATGAAATGGGACAGTAGGTTTCAAGTTTTTGTGAGACTAATGCTCGGCAATGTCACGTGTCCAACAGGGAACTAATTATGGTATCCGTACACAGATCCCCACCAGTACCAACGGCTAACAATTGAGTATTCTAAGTTCCTTGGACAATTCTGTCAACGATGCACATATTGGAGGGAAATGAGAACAAATGAATGGCACATTGCACCTTTCTTCTAAAAGAGCTGCAGGACTTGCCACCAGTGCCATCTTGTGATGCTCTTGGAAGGTCCTTCGAAACCACTGAGGAGTTAGCCCTTCTGATATGTAATGCACATAGCACCGTTCTAGCAACAAAAAAAAAACTGCTTTTTTTTTCTCAAAAAAATGGCACTTGGTCCTGAGACAGTATTTTGCGTCGAGTCGGATCTATGTTGTACAGGAGAGTACTCAGATGAATTCCTGCGGCACTTTTTACAAGGCATGTAGCGCATTGATAATTTGTGGCGAACTTAGGAGCAATCCAGCAACCCGCACTACATCCTTTGAACAGGTGCTATGTCTCTAGTACGAGTAATGGCTACAAAATGGAGGCAGCACTACCGTCACTCTGATGCAAACTGATACATTTTGATACAGTATTTATGAAACAGAACAACAACTGGTAAATGCATTATATTGGAAGAAGAGGAAACTTAAGAGTATTTTACACATAGATAAATGCATATGATAGAATAACAGAGTATTATCGAACACTAGCCAGTGTCGGTATCGACTGTCAATGTTGTTTCGCACCGAAGAGCATTATGGGTCTCACAGGCAGTGTGAAATATCTGGCGAGGCAGAGAGTTCAGACCACAATATACTTTTGCTTGGCGTATAACACTCCGGTGTCGCGCAAGCAACGCGGTCGTTTACGTACTTAAGAATTAGACGTTCGACGCGAAGTTGAAACCAGTGCAGTTAGACAGTTCAAAACGCAGTATTTTTGTCTCGGCTTGTTATAGCTAGAGTTAGTGTTAGTCCTCATTATTAAGGAACAGGGAACTCAGTCTTCACTAGGACTTGTAATATGTCAATGTCAATACAAGACTATATTCTTCAATAGTTCAGTACAGTCTATACATTGTAATCATGACTACAGAATAGAGTTTGAATGAACGTGTACTTCATCACGACATGTTAATGTCTCGGATGGGCTAAGATGGAAGGAAGGAATGAATGCAATACAACAGTAGAGTTGACCACCTAGGATGATCACTACATGAACTATAATGGCATTCCACGAATAGGCTACAGAACATCTCAGGAACGTGTAAGAACAATGAACTTGTTGCGCGAACAGCTGTTTTTACTTTTAAAACGTTCGGGATCGGATTTCGGTTCTTCTCAAGATCCAGTAGTTTCGAGAACTACGCGACCTGATGAACGAGGGTTCGGTTCCTGAACCAGAGCAGTGTGTTAAGCATATTCCAATTTCGACGAGATGGCATCGTACAAGATAGTTGAAAACCATTTTTCACTAGTAGACAGTATGGATTAGACATACTTTAGTGTGTTCCTTTTTCACCAATTTTTCTTAAGTAGTTAGAAAATGCATTCCAGGGCTAGACCGGATACTTCATCGCTTCTGTCCTATAGTGTATTTTATTTTGTAGTTAACATTAATATTTTATAATGCTATTTTCAATGCATTACTTTACCCTTTTTCTTATTACATTTTGGGCATTGAATAGAACAATATAGTTTGTTGAGAAGACATATATGAAGATTAGGAAGAAGACAGCGATAACTTTATATAAGAATAGTTGTTAGCAAGCAGATGTCCGATATGCCACGTATATTTGAAGATTATTTGAACAAACACTTCTAAAATTTTGAACCATGAATCAGAACACTTAAGCATTTCATGCAAGTTTGTTTAATAGACGTGTGGGTCTATTTTTCGTAGAGTGCAGTATAGATATGGAAACATAATGATTTCTAGAGTGGATATTTGTGATTTTTGGATTAATTTTTGGCAATCCACAGTTTTTGAGATTTTCTTTTTGAATTTTTAGACACTTTTTAGTTTGTTCAGTTTTTCTATTTTTCTTAATTAGTTTGTTGAACTCCATCCTAGTTAAGCGTTAGGTTCTAATGGTCTACGTGTACCTTCTTAAGACAGGCTCTCTACCATGGTGTAGTATCTTTCGTGTTTCTTTGGGGGAGGATCTCCAGTCGAATTTTGTTTGTCGAAGGCTGAATAGTTCTTTTCACAGTGATCTATCTACAATTCCTTGAAAGAAATATTAATGAACATGAGAATACATTGAGAAATAAATAAATATTATAGAAATATTGTATAAAATATTTTCGTTACAAAGCAAAATGATGATTTTGAAAATTCACAATCACTGTTATTTGAACAGCTGAATACATTATATTTGTCTCAGTTCTGATAAAAATTGTCCATGATACTTTAACTTATGTCAAATTTGAAGCATGATATTTTACGATTGTTATTTAACCCTCTTAGTGCCAGGCGAAAAGGTAAAGGTGAAGTCTAAAAGTGCCAGGCTGTTTTAATGGAAAATGTAGGCTTTCAGAAAAAAATATGTATATCCCCTGTTTTGAAAGATACGAAAGCAAAATTTAGTCAGGGAGTGCAAAACATAGCTATCTAAATTCAGGGAAATTTTCAAATCATTATAAAACTTTTTTCTTTCTTTATTAATTATTTAATTAAAATAATTTCTTCTGTAAAATAAAAATTAGAAAGTTTGATTATTCCTATTACCACACGCTTATAAATGGAGTAAAAATGAACACTGGAGAGCACACATACATAACAAAAGAACCAGGGAATGCAGTTTTTTAGTTCAAAAAATATCAGCAGGGGTGTCAAAAATCCGAAATTCTAAAATCTTGCATATTCATAAAATACCGTACACCAACAATGGCATTGTTGATATAAATAAAATAAAAATAATTACAGTGAAAATAAACAAACAGACGGGCACTCTGTAGTTTTATCTTTCACATTTGTGGTTGTATAGCCTGTGGAGGATTGTCCTGGTCAACATTCCTTTCTTCCCAGTCACTATTACTATCAACTTCATTACCATCACTATCACTTGTTTGGTTATGTACGATCGCATTCAGCGCAGGTAATTCATTGTACGAAGCGGAATCGGCACTTGATTCATCACACACAAGATCGCAATCACTGTCCACGAAGTCCAAGAGTTACCCACTTGACCCATCAATCATTAATTCTTCAATTTCTTCCTCTCTCAAACAATGCTTCCTTCCCTTGGACGCCATGCTTTTACGAGTGGCGCGTAAACAAGTCAAGGAATTTCAAATATCGCTCGAGTATATCGATAGACAGAAAACAAAAGATGTTTGCCAGGAAATGGTTGCTAGAACTCTCTTTAATGGTCATGTCAAGTTTAGTCGCCATTTTCGGTCTATAAGCCCCTCTAAGAATACAAAAACGAAGCGTCTCTCAGAGCGACGCTGGCAAGTTTCCTTCATTTTATGAGGATCGCTTACAGCGACTCTGGCACTAAGAGGGTTAAAAGCTTATTAAATCTTAATAATGTTTGGAAAAATATCTACAAGCTATTGAGAGCTTATGTATGAATAAAGCAACAATTGTTTGCGAAAATTGAATGTAATAAGGGGATATTAGACATCGATGGATGGTCTATATCATATTTTTCCAGTATAAATTAACTATTGAGCTATTACTGAGTGCACTTATGTGTACTATATATTTTTGAACGTGCAGTATAGACACGATTATAGATACTAGATGGCTAGTATGAAGTTAATGAATCCAACATTTAAGTAAAACTAGCATTGTAATAATTAATCTGGAATGGAATGTTAAAATCGATAACATTTGTTTTAGAAGAAAGGTCTAATTGGAAAGACTAGTAATAGTATTTGTATAATCATGTAATAATAATGACTGAAAGCTTAAGAGATAATAATATGATTAATTGTGAAAGATTTAAAATGTTTTTAACATTATATGCAACGACAATACGTTCGTTTAACTTAACTGTTCGTCGAATAAGACATTATATGAACATAACAAATGCACTAGAATACTAATTGATGGAGTTGAATATATAAATCACGAATAATTTGAACATGAACTAAAATGTAAAAAAGTAAATATTGCCATAAACTTACAAGGGTTATTTAATATATGTAAGAAGGGTATATAAACATGTTTAAATTTATTAAGATTGTTTAACATGCGTTAATGATGCTATAATTTTTTTAATAGCATATTTAGCAAGATTCAATGCTAATGTCACCAAGACGTTATTACGCTTCAGTGGAGGCAGATATTTTTGTTCAGTGGAGAGGTATTCCACGTTGCAGCAGTTTTTGGGTAAATAAGCTGTTGGATGATTTTAAATTCTTCGGATGACTTGGTAATTTATACTAGAAACAGGATGTGCTACGAAGACCAGTGGGTCAGTTTATAGAATGCTTAGCATTACGCCCGAGATCAATTTAATTATTTTCAGTCTCTTGTTAGTTCACTTTGAGCTATTTTTCGTTTTTATTTCATCGACCACTGGCATCTTCTTATCGCATTCTGTATAAGAGAGGTATCCTTATCCCTGGTTGATCCTAGTTGGTCTAGTTTTGGGGGTTATTTCAGCCGGATACTTCCAGATTCTACGATCCAGCTGTTCCTTCGGATTTCAACAGATAAGGCCACGTTGATACGGGTACAGTACCTTTCTACTGATAGGTATCCAATATTAGTCTTTGACCATTTTTTGTTGGTCAATTTATGCGCTGGCCATTTACCTACCACTGTGCAATATTTTCTTGTCCAATTTTCACTTTGAAGTCTCCAAGCATGATTTTAAGATGGTGTCAGGGATATTTGATATCAATTTGTCCAGCTCCTCCCAAAATATTTCAGTTTCTTTTTTATTTGTACTGTTTGTGTCATTTTTTGGGGCATTGGCATTAATCAATGTATATATTTTGTTCTCTACTTTAATAGTTAAGGTAGCAGTTCTTGGTGAGTTCGAGGAGATGTCCTCCACTGAATCTAATATGCTGGTATGGACCAGGAATCCCATTCCGAATTGGGGGACATTCTTCATTACTCCCTTTCCTGGAGGTCCTTTGTAAGGACGATATACCCCAGATATCTCTGTTCCGAAGTTCTTGAAGGGCTGTGATTAGAATCCTGTGTTGATCCATGATATCAGCTAAGTGTTTCATCTTTCCAACTTTCATTATTGAGTTAATGTTTAATGTTGCAAAGAAAGAGAATTTTCCTGGTTTACTGAATTTAAGTGTGTGTCTGTCATTTGTCTGTTGGGCTTTTAGGCGCTCCGACTCGCCATGATCTTCCGTGTGACACCCCACCGAATCCGAGTGGTGTCTTCGCTTGAGCCTAGAATGTTGGATGTTGTTATTGTATGTATTTTTGACGTGAATAAAACGCTGTTGCGTTTACCGATTGCTTAAATCTTTATTTTGTGTCCTTACTTTCTGTCGTAAGTTTTAACAATTTCAAAACAATTGACTACACGCTCCCGTGAGTACGGGTCGCAACAAAAACCAGTCGACGCGCAATCGACTCCTTCCTTTCAACATCGACGGGATGAAGTCTACTCATTAACTTGCACCCCACCTTGAAAGGAATTATTTCAATTAATTAATTAATTAATTAATACAATTATACAGATTGAATCTATTTCATAATAATTAATAATGATCCTTTTCTTCATCCTCTTTGGGAAGAGGGCATATTTTCTTGATACTTCGAGTGAAGGTTCCACCAGGAGTCTGAACGGTGACAACTCGCACCTCGCCATCTCGTCCGGGATGAACTTGAATTATCCTACCTCGTGGCCACTGTAGAGGCGGGATATTGTCTTCGATCAACAGTACTAAAGAGTCAATTTTAATACGCCGATCAGTACTGTGCCACTTGACACGTTTTTGCAACTCCTGCAAGTATTCTTGCTGCCATCTCTGCCAGAGCCGTTGTCGGACTTTCTGCAAGTTTTTCCAATGGGACAAGCGGTTATCAGGTTCCCTCGACACATCCATCTGTACAGGTTGCATAAGCGAGTCACTCAAGATGAAATGTGCAGGTGTTAGAACTTGCAAATCATTGGGATCATTTGCTAACGGAGTGAGAGGGCGTGAGTTTAATACTGCTTCAATGTCTCAAAGAATAGTGTAGGTCTCTTCAAAGGTTAGTATACGTCCCTGCGTTTCAATTAGTAAATGTATCTTCATAATTTTTACAGCTGCCTCCCACAATCCCCCAAAATGTGGCGATCGGGGAGGGATGAACTTCCAATTGATTCGTTGCTGAGCAAGTGAGGAAGCAATGGCTGATGATTCTTTCTCTAAAAAGGACTGGATATCTTGAAGCGCATTGGATGCTCCAATAAAATTCTTTCCATTATCGGAAAAGAGCTGGTTACATAAACCTCGTCTAGGTGTAAAACGTTGCAGTGCGGCTAAGAAAGCTTCAGTTGTTAGCTCTGACACTAGTTCCAGATGTACTGCCTTGGTGCTGAAGCACGTAAATTCAGCTATGTAACTCTTGTAAACATGGAACCGACCTCTTCTGCGGCTCTCTCTCACAGATATGGGACCTGCGTAGTCCACTCCCGTGGTGACAAAGGGCCGAAGAACCAGCGTGACTCTTTCCTTTGGTAAATCTGCCATGCGTACCTCAGGAACTGTAGGATTAAAGCAATAACACTTCACACATCTTCTAATGACCTTCTTTGCCTCTCTTCTGCCACCGATGGGCCAATATCGCTGTCGTGTTGCATGTAATAACTGCTCTGGCGGACAGTGCTTAAGACGACGATGTTCCCCTTCCATGATTATCCTGGTGATGTGGGGATTTGCTGGGAGAAGTATGCGATGTCTCTGTTCCGATGCTAACTCTGAAAACCGAAGCCTTCCTCCAACCTTAATCAACCCATCGTTGTCTAGGAAAGGACTGAGTGAATTTAATGGACTTTCTTGGGAGGTCTTGATTATTTGTTAAACAATTTTGTATTTCAGAGAAAGCTTCCAACTGTGTCCACCTGACCACATGTGTCTCTGCTTGACAAATTTCTTCGGTCTCTAGTGAGCTTGTTTTCCTTTCTGGTATATCCTGTTTGCAGTTGTAGGTGAATCTCTGACAGTATGCTACTATACGGCATAATTTCAAGAACGACGAAAATTTGATAAGCAAACTGCTGGTTGCAGTTGCCTTTAATGTCACTGTTGTAATCTTCAGTTCTGGCAGTTCTGTTTCAAATTCCTTGGATTGCCTTGGTTGTTGAATTTGTGTGCAGAGCCACGGAGGCCCTTTCCACCAAAGTGTTTTGCCTTCAAGTTCTATAGAAGAAATTCCCCTTGAGAGAAGATCAGCTGGATTTTCTGTTGATGGAACATGATTCCACATGGTGGGATCGGTGGCTTCTTGAATCTTTGCGATCCTATTTGCAACAAACGTCTTCAACAACCGTGGCTCGGTGTTTATCCATCCTAAAACCATTGTACTATCGCTCCACAATCTGATACGACCAACTCCTTCTTTCAAAGCACTTGCCGTCGTTTTGACAAGTTGTGCAAGAAGTGCTGCCTCTAATTTGAGCCTGGGCAATGAAATGGTCTTTAACGGAGCCACCTTCGTCTTGGCACAAAGTAAATTAGACACGAAGTGATCCTTTTGTGTTTGACTAACTACATAGATGCAGGCTCCAAAGGCCTTCTCGGAAGCATCACTAAATCCGAACAAATCAAAAGTGTCAGAACAATTTCCAGGATTTACATTTCTGATTATTCTGATGTCGTTCAGTCTCTCCAATGATGAATAATAGTCGTTCCAACTTTGAAGGTGCTTCGGACACAATGGCTGATCCCAATCTAATCCATCTGCCCATAAGTGTTGCATCAACAATTTTCCTTTCATGAGTACTGGACTCGCAAGCCCAAGAGGATCAAAAATCTGTGCGATTTTGGAAGCCACTTCTCTTTTGGAATTTGGTGTTTGCCTTGCTAGTATAGCTCGAAACTGAAGACAATCCCGTGCTGAGTCCCAGAGAAGTCCAAGAGTCTTACTGGCTTCACCTTTATCTAAAATCAACAAAGTCCCCTCGTTACTTTTGCTCTCCAACTCCTGCAAAATACGTCTGTCATTGGACCTCCACTTCCTCAAATGCATTCCAACACTCAAAAGGATACTTTGTATTTGTTGCCGTAGCTGAATCACATCTTCAAGAATATTTCCTCCACTCAAACAGTCATCCATATAAAAATCATCACGAATAGCCTTGGCTGCCATTGGAAGTTCACTCTCATGGAGATTAGCCAATTCATTTTAACATCTCGTGGCATGGTACGGTATAATAATAATATCGTATGGCCTCGGGTGCCTGGTGCAAGCTTTGCTATTTGACACCCAGAGGGTAGCTTGCATGTCGAATTTCGTAGTTCCTTGACTATGAAAGTCAAGGAGGTTAGATGTTAGATATCTAATCTCCTTGAACACAATAGCGCTTTCTAGTAGAGAAATGAGGAACTTTGTGCTGGCGGAAACTCCCGAGATTAATTTTGCCATTATGAACTCGGCCTACTGAATTCAAATGGGTTCTTTGACATGCCAACATCGTATGACATGCGTATCGTATTTTTGCCGCCTTTCAAAAATCACTTACCACGGTCAGGGGCGAACCTGCAATCTTGGGGTTAGTAGACCGACACGCTATCCACTCACCCACCGTGGCAAGCTATGGTACGGTGCAGACCCTGTTCCGTATGTCACTGTGTTTAGTTGATAAATCCTCACAGGGGCTGAAGGATCCTCCTTCCACATAATTTGCTGTAATGCTCGATCATCAGGGTGGACGAGGATCTGCCTGAACATCTTTTCCACATCCGCTGTTATGACATACTTATGACTGCGAAATCTAAGTACAATATGAAAAAGGTCTCTCTGTAAATTAGGCCCAATCATGAGCTTGTCGTTGAGTGATGTACCGTGTGATGTATTTGCTGAGGCGTCAAATACCACTCTAACTTTAGTAGTGTCGCTGTCTGGTCTCACCACTGCATGATGGGGTATGAAATATGTGTCATTTCCTGATTTTTCTGCTCTTCCATCCAAGTCATATGCCCTAGCCTTTGATATTCATTTAGAAAATCTGTGTATGCAGTCTTGAGTTCTGGTTGTCGGCTTAATCTCTTGATTAATGATTCTAGTCTCCTTTGTGCATGCCCTTTAGACTCTCCAAGTACGACATCTGGTCTTAATGGCAGCCTACGATGAATCTACCAGTTTCATCTCTCGAAACAGTCTCTGTGAACTGCCTTTCACACATTTTTTCTTCTTTTGTGTAATGCTGAATTTCCGGAACTGCTTCTTGCTTCCAAAATATTTCTAAATGATCTGCTAATTGTTGGTTGCTGATCTTCATGCACGTGATTGACAATCCTTATTGATTTTCGCAAACTTCACCGCCAATAATCCAACCTAATCGGGTGTTTTGTAGAGCTGGTTGTCCTTATACTTCGTTTCTGGGTCGACCAATAACAAGCTTCCAATAGAGTCCCGCACCAATCAACCTGTCTATGTCCCCAGGCTTGTTGAAAGTCAGGTCTGCCAAGCAAATATCCTTTGGAATAATTAACTTGTCTTTCTTGATCTCTAGCTGTGGCAGTCGTTCTGTAATAGATGGCAACACCACAAATTCTTCTTCTATAGCAAAGTCGTCATTTCTTGAAGCGAGTTGTACTCTTGCAGTTTTGTTTGTTTCTACTTTGGAACAATCAACTCCCATGATTTGCATGCTTCTCTTAACATTTGGCAAGCCGAGCTTCTTATACAGATTCTCTTTCATCAGATTGATTTGAGATCCAGGATCCAATAAGGCTCGACATGTTGTTCTCCTACCTTGAGCATCCCTCACATCGATTAATGCCGTTGACAGAAGTATTTGCGATGTGTTTTCTTTTTCCAAGCTTATATTGAGGGGAGGCGAATGATTCACACTCGCTTCGTTTTTTCCAATATTTTGTTTTTGTTTGTTATCGTCCTTTGCATGTAATAACGTGTTATGTAAATGTCCACATTTCTTGCTCTTTGATCCTCTACAGTCTTTCGCAATGTGTCCTGGCTTCAAACCGTTAAGACACCGTTTTTTCTCTCGGAGAAGCTTCTTCCTGTCTTCTACTGATCGTTGAAGTAACTCCTCACAAATGTAAATGGGGCGACTTCCTCCACACAAAATGCAGCCCTCCTGAGTGGCTGTCATAACAACTCTCTTGCTAGGCCATTTGTCCTTTGAATATGTCTTAGTATTGAAGTCTTTGTTTTTATTATAATTCAACAGCATTTATGATTGAGAACGTTCAGTTAAAAACTGTATAAATTCTTCTAATGTTGGCATCTCTTCTGGAGTGCATCCTTTTACTCTTTCTTGCCAATCTCTTTGCTCCACGAAATCCAACTGCTTCTTTGCTAGGTGAATAATCTGCGTATCCCAGTGTTGCACCTGTTGCTTCATTGCCTTTAATGAAGCTATGTGAGTTTGGATATGAAGATGTAACCGCCTGAGGGATTCTGATTTATTCTCTTATGAAATTGTGGGAAACTTGAAAAGTTCATCTAGATGTGTCTCAATGATCAGAATTTGATTGTCATACGTATTTACAAGCAAGTTCCAGGCACTTGTGTAGTTTTCCTCTGAGATAGTAAATCCTTGTATGACCTTGCGTGCTTCACCCTGCAGGACTCCAATCAGATATTGGTATTTTTGGATGTTTGTCAGCTGAGTATCATGATGAATTGTTGACTTGTAACTATTCTTAAAGAACAACCATTTTGTGAATTCTCCATTGAATTCCGGTAATTTGATTTCTGGTAATTTCTGTACTCTTTTAGAGTGAATTGCTGGTAGGCCTACTTCTTGTTGATGAATGGTGTTGTTTATAGCTGGATTCAATTGAGATAGTAAAGTACTTTGAACCTCTTCCGCTTCATCTATAATTGTTTGCAAACGTGTAACTGCATTGAAATAAATGGATTCGAACAGCTGCCGCTCTCCTTCACATTCCACTTGAAACTCTTGTGCTGCCAATTCATCAGTGATCCCTGTTTCCTCTATTTTCATCTGTAGTTCTTCAAAGGCACTCCATACTTCATCACATTTTTTAAATTTTAACTTTTGCTTCCGATTTTGATGTGTCAGCTGTAATAGAATTGTTTATTCTTGTTAACATGCCTTTTACTCGGCCACGCGATTGCTTTAATTTTGCAAGTTGCGACATGTCGAAATTGAGGTTATGAGTAGCCTCCTCCACGTGGTGGGAGACGGGCAACAGCATGAAGTAGGGGATTGCCTGTAGGGGTGAAGTACAGTGGGGACTTTGTGTGCCCCGGGACCGCTACGGTAGCTGTGAAGGCTCTATGGGAACCCTGAAAAGTGACGGCTGACGGGGCTCTGGTGAAGCTACGATAGGCCTAGCAAGCCAGTAGTGGATATCATATTTGCTTTCAAACCAGGAACAGGCCTCGGAAAGGACGGATGCAAACTACGACGACCCGGATATGCTAATGGACTATGAGTTGGGACATTAAACATACAGACACTGACAGGAAAAGTGGAGGAGATTGTAGATGTGATGGAGAGAAGAAAACTGGAAGTACTGGGCTTGGCAGAAACAAGATGGAAAGGAGAAGGTCGCAGAGAACTGAGGAAAGGGTACCGGTTGTACTGGAGTGGGAACAGTGAAGGAAGGAGCAGCGGAGTAGGAGTAGTTGTGAGAGATGGAATGAAGGAAGAGGTAAAGGGAATAAGTGACAGGATCATGAAGATCAGAGTAACTGTAAAGGGAAGAAGCCTGGAGATAGCCTAGGTATATGCCCCTCAAGTTGGATGTACAGCTCAAGAGAAGGAAGACTTTGAGGAGGAGCTACAACAGCAGTTGAATGGGCAGAGCATCATTGTCATGGGAGATTTGAATGCACATGTAGGAAGTGAAAGGCATGGATATGAAAATGTATTGGGAGCAGAAGGATGGGGTAGCAGGAATGAAGAAGGGAGAAAGTTGCTGGATTTTTGCAAGAGAAACGGTTTAGTGGTAGGCAACTCCTGGTTCCGGAAGTAAGAAAGCCACGAGATAACGTGGTACAGCAGTGATTTAACAAAGAAATCTTTGGTAGATTACATGCTGTACGACTGGGAAATGAAGAGAAGTGTCAGAGATATAAAGGTAATACCATCAGAGGCCTTAGATAGCAACCACAGAATCCTTGTAATGAACCTGGGAGTTGTTAACGATAGCAAGAGGACAGAGTACAAGGAAAGGAGAATCAAAGTATGGAAACTCAAGGAAAAGGAAGTCAAGGAAGAATTCCAGAAGATAATAAGGGAAAGGATGCCAACAGACAATCCTGAAACAGGGGAAGAGGAATGGAAGCAATTCAAAAACACAATGGTGGAAGCTGCAGTGGCAGTATGTGGAAGAACAAGCAACAGAAAGCGGTGTAAAGAGACACCATGGTGGAATGAGAGAGTAAAAGAAGCTGTGGGAAGGAAGAACAGGGCTTTCAGAGTGTGGTTCCAGGAAAGAACTGATCTGACAAGGGAAGATTATAAGATAAAGAAGAAAGGAGCAAACAAGATTGTCGCAGAGGAGAGGAAGAAGTGGATGGTAAAGTGGACAGAGATGATGGAGGAAGACAGCAGAGGAAATTTTTTTTATTTTTTTCTTCGTGTAGCCTCCTGAGAGGCCGAGTGCAGGTCTTTCTAGTCGACGCCCGTGGGCGACCTGCGCGTCGGGATGAGAGATGGAATTGATGAAGATGAATGAAACTGGGCAAGGTTGTGGAAGGAAGCGGCCGTGGCCTGTCAGAAGGTACTGTCCCAGCATTTGCCTGGTGTTGAAAATGGGAAACCACGGAAAGCCATTTCAAGGACAGCCGACGGTGGGGCTCGAACCCACGCGTCTACCGAGTCAGCAGAGAGCTTGGCCCCTTGACCTAACGCAGCGCTTTAGCCCGCGCAGCCACTACTGTCGGCAGCAGAGGAAATAAGAAAGTACTTTATGGGATGGTCAAAAGTAAGAGAAGAGGTCTGCGAGAGGATGTGGTAATGATGGACAAAAACGGAAATGAGGTACACAACAAAGAGACACTCAAGACAGTGTGGAAAGGGTACTTTGAGGATTCGCTGAATCCAAATGGTCATAGGGAGAAAGACAATGTATTGGAAGATGGAGAAGACAACACAGGACTGGAAAAGGACCTGACTTGGAGAGAACTGGAAATGGCTATAGACAAGATGAAAGGAGGAAGGGCACCAGGTGTGGATGAAGTGAGTGTTGAAATGGTGAAGGCAGCAGAGGAGGTTGGGAAACAGTGGCTGTACCGTGTGATGAGGGTGATATGGAAGGAGAAAAAGACCCCAGAAGATTGGAAGAAAGGATTAATTGTCCCAATATTTAAGAAAGGAGTGCAGAAATTAAAGGGAGTCACACTCATACCTCACTGTGCCAAGATATATGAAAAGATATTAGAAAGTAGAATACGAGCCAAAGTGGAGAGAAATTTGAGAGAGGAGCAGTATGGATTCAGACCTGGGAGATCAACAGTGGATCTCATATTTTCAGTGAGACAGCTCCAGGAACACCACTACGAATTTGGAGAGGATCTGTTGATGGCCTTCCTGGACATCGAAAAGGCCTATGATAGTGTGTGTAGGGAGAAGGTTTGGAAAGCAATGGAAAACATGGGAGTGGAAAAAGAGACTGTAGGCAGAGTGAAGGAGATGTATTGTGGAAGTGGGAGTTATGTGAAAGTTGGAGGGGAAAGAACAGACTGGTTCAGACAAATGAGTGGCCTGAAACAGGGTAGTGCGCTGTCACCCCTTCTCTTTATTGTGGTTATGGACGAGGTAATGACACGGATAGCAGGAAAGATAGGAGAAGATAAGATGAAAGCAATGGTGTTTGCAGATGATCTCATGGTCTGGGGAAACAAGGAGGAGGAAATTCAGGAGCAACTGAAGGCTTGGGAAGAAACAGTGGGAGAGTACGGATGGAAGTTCAACATCAGTAAATGTGAGATCCTGTTAACGACCAGGAAAAAGGACAGACCAATGGGTGGGATAACACTTGGAGGTGGACAGCTGAAGAAGGTGGAAAGTCTCAAGTACTTGGGAAGTATAGTGGAGGAAAATTGGAGAAATGACAAAGAGATTACGGAACGTGGCAGACAGGCAGAAGCATTTCTGAGAAGCATTAGGAGCTTAGTGTGAAATAAAGATGTCCCACAAAAAAGCAAGGAAGTGTTATACAGAAGCTACTATATCCCGATACTGACCTATGCTTCAGAAACGTGGACAATGAAGAAAAGAGACATAAGCAGAATACAGGCAGGTGAAATGAAGTTCCTTCGAAGTAGGATCGGAGTAACAAGAAGAGACAGGGTGAGGAATGAAAAGATCAGGGAAATGGTGAAAGAGGAGCCCTTGCAAGGTAAGATTGAGACATCAAGACTGAGGTGGTATGGACACTTAAAGAGAATGGATGAGAAGAAGATTCCCAAGAGGATACATGAGATGCAGAAGAAACGACCAAGGGGAAGACCAAGAGATAGATGGCTGAAAGGAGTGGAGGAATGTATCAAGAAGAGAGGCGAGGACTGGACCAGAGTGACAGCGGAGAGGTGGTGGGAAGAAAGAACTAAGTGGCGAGGCTTATGTTCCAAACAGACCCAGCCTGGGGCTGGAAACTGTACAAGATGATGATGATGGTCGAAGGATTTCTAGGAACATTTTTATTTTTATGTCTGGGCTACTCTCTAACCTATTTGCCGTCTTGTGACGTTCGTCTCCGTGAATTGTATTGCCGTCTTGCCGATTGCCGTAATATCGGCTCGTTGCCGATGCTATTTCTGAATATCTCCAGTTTTCGAAGGCTGTGCCGTTGGGCGCCAATGTTATTGTATGTATTTTTGACGTGAATAAAACGCTGTTGCGTTTACCGATTGCTTAAATCTTTATTTTGTGTCCTTACTTTCTGTCGTAAGTTTTAACAATTTCAAAACAATTGACTACACGCTCCCGCGAGTATGGGTCGCAACAAAAACCCGTCGACGCGCAATCGACTCCTTCCTTTCAACATCGACGGGATGAAGTCTACTCATTAACAGATGTTCAAGCTGGTGGAATAGTTTATTAGAAGACTCCACGTTATGTGGATTGTCTGATCAGTGATCAATGTTCTGACCGCGGTTAGGAGTTCCAATTCCAGATGTGATTCGGAAAGGTGATTAATGAGATATAGTACGATGAGAAATGAAATTGTGGAGTGTGTTTGGTCCGCGAGAGCTAGTTTATTTCACCGTCAGCTTAGTGGGTTCGTAGTTACGAGGTGTTTATGTAAATTCCGAATCGTTTGTTCATATGCATTCTTCCATATTTCTGCAACTAGTTGATTCTCTCCTGCTGCCTTGTAATTCTTAGGTGAATCAATCGCTGTTAGCACTTCATCGTAATCTGGTGGTACAACCTTTTCTAAAGGTGTTTTATTTTGTGGATGAAGGTCAT
Source organism: Meconema thalassinum (assembly GCA_946902985.2). NCBI lineage: Eukaryota > Metazoa > Arthropoda > Insecta > Orthoptera > Tettigoniidae > Meconema > Meconema thalassinum. The sequence continues at coordinate 552,317,295 of OX336388.2, forward strand.
ACTGTAGGTATTGTGTTGGCTCCTCGCTATTAAATAATTCTTTGAAGTATTCAGCTAAAATTTCAGCATTAGCTCGATTATTATGTGCCAGTTTTCCATTTGTATTTCTCATCATAAGTGTTGGTTGAGTATATTTTGATTGGTACTGTTTAAACTTTTTGTAATAATCCCTTGTCTTATGTGCAGTGAATGTTTATATCTTCTTCTTCGCCTTTTGAGACCACATAGGATCACTTTAACCAACCATTTGTTCGTCGACTTGTAGGAACTGTACAAGCCTTGCGGTCCTCCCAGTACTTCTTCATGTGTTTTGATCGTATTGCCCTTTCTTGGGCGGAAAATATTCTTGTTGGAATTTTCTTTTTTGTGAGTGGAAAATGAAACGTCATATGTTAAAGTGCTGTAGTCAAACTTTTCTTATTTGCTGCATCTTCGGTTGTTAGGCCAATTTCTTTTAAGTCGTCTCTGATTTCTTTTAACCATCGGCATCCAGTTGTTGTGTTTTTGGAAGCAAGATTATACTGTACTAGTTGTTTTAGAAGACATGAATCTGGCATTCTCATGATGTGCCCAAAGAATCCTAGTCTTTTCTTTCGCATGGTATCAGTAATGGGTTCTAGGTTGTTATAGACCGTATTGTTAGGTATTATTCGCCATTGCCCATCTTCTTTATATCCTTTATTGATACAAGTTCTTCCAATTTGCCTTTCGATCTTCTGTAATCTGTCGGTTTTAGAATGTTCATTTAGATGGAATAATGTTTCTGCTGCATATGTGGCTTCCGGTTTTGTGACTATTGTAATGTTTAATTTTTGCATTAATTGGTAAGCATTTCTTTATGTAAGTTTCCCCGTGCTAATTTTTGTGCCCTAGATAACTTGTTGGTTCTTATTTGAATTGATGCTTTCTCACTTAAGTTGTTTGTTATTAACTCCCCTAGATATTTGAATCGTGTTACAATTTTAATTTTTTTATCATTAATTTGTATTTCCTTTAATGGTGGTGGTTTTTGTGGCATGATTTCTGTTTTTTTTTTTTTTTTTCAAATGATATCTTAAGGCCAATTTTATTTGCAATGGTCTGAAGCTCTGATATCTGTGCTTTGGCTTCCTCTAAATCTTTCGCCAATAATGCCATGTTGTCTGCAAAACCAAGACAGTTTGTTTGAATTTTTCTCCCTATTTTTATATTTGGAGGGCATTTCTTAGACCATTCTCGCATTAGCATTTCCAATGCACAATTAAATAGTAATGGTGATAAGCCATCACCCTGTCGTAAACCGGTTGTGAACTCAAATGGGTCAGAGAATTCACCTCGGAATTTAACTATTGATTTGGTGCCTATAAGAGGAAGTTTTATGAGATTTGTCATTTGGGGTGTAATCCCATGTGTCTTAGAATTTTTAATAAAGATTCTCTAGGAATACAATCATATGCTTTTTTGAAGTTGATAAATGTTATCACCATATCTCTATTCCTTTTTCTATTATAATCCATTATCAGTTTTAGGCCCATGATTTGATTCAGGCAACTTCTCCAGGGTCTGAAACCTCCTTGATATTGTTCTAATTCATTTTCAATTGTACTTTAATTCTATTGAGAAGAATTCGAGAAAAAAAATTATAGGTAACATCCAAGAGTGAAATCCCTCGGTAATTGTTACGGTCTGTCTTATCCTCTTTTTTATGTAGTGGATGGATGATAGCTAATGTTTATATATTATGTGCTCTTATTTCTTTTTTATGAAGAGTTATATTTTTATTTGGTGTGTCAGTTTTTTCCAGGCTAGAACCTGTCTGATGGCTTGCAACCCTTCTGTTTCAGATCCCTGAGCTTACCAGCAGCCATTCCAAGGAAGGTGGCTCTGTTTGTCAGTGCTTGCTTCAGTTCCTGGGACTACTTTGTGGGACTGGCATCATGCTGGCTATTGCAATTTATGAACATGACCTCAAAACTGTTTTCACTGACAGCGAGTAGGTGAACTAGCTGATGACTGATGTGCTAGTAGATCGTTTTACATTTGGAAGGAAGTTCAATGTTGTAGATGTGTGTAAAGAGAAAAATTGAAGGGGTCATTATTTTTGTTTATTTATGAATTTTCACTTTGTGAGCATTAAGTACTTACCAGAATCAGATAGCTCCATCAAAAACTAACATGGTTAACATTCCATCATGGTTTTGTGAGCGGACGAGTGTGTTTTTGACTCCTAGTACTGAGTTGATCGTGTTGCTCTAGGTGAATTGCCTTTATCAGATAATCTGGTATCAAAGAAAGAAACAAATGGACTGTGAATGTGAACTTCATCTGGATAAGTGATTATTTGCATGTTCACTGTATGTGGTTCCTCTTTTTTTTATATATATTTTTTTAAGTAACCATTACATCTGAAAGTTTTCCTTTAAAAGCCATTGATTTGACAATAGTACTTTGGAGAATCAGTGAGTGTGTGTATGTGTCATTACTACATGCTTTGCAGGTTTCTCGTTCTGCCCTTTAATATGTCTTCCTGGTTTACATCATGCACAGTTGCCCCCTCCCCTGCAGAGCATGTATTTGATAGTTTCTTTTTAAACATAGGTTTGCCTCCTTTGTACTTACCTATTAAAGTATTGCTGCATGTCTGATTATTATTAATGAAGAGTATTTGTACACTATTTTATGATGCCAAAAATATATCATGGGGTTTGATGTAATAAATAAAAATATTAATATTGTAATAATACTCATTCAGTTGTAGCAGTGTGAGTATCCAAATTCCTGCATAAGCTGAATGTTTATGAATCAAAGGTATACTGAAAGACATCAGTCGATTGCTTATTCTTTACAAAACAGATTATGACTTGAAAACTCGGTCATTATTGATGGATAAAGACTGAGAAACATGGGAAGAGTCACTGGAAGTCTCCACTGTACAGTAAGAAACAACTCAACACAAATGTCAATGCAATTGCTTGGTTTCCTCTGGAACAGTATTCGAACAACATAGAATTACTTTTCTGTTTGACCCTAGAACCAGCAATGTGAAATTCTGTACTGGCGGCCAATTTGTGTGATATTTTCCTACCAAGTGGATTCTTATTTTCTACCTATTGTGATCAATGTTCCATAGCACTTTTGCGTGTCGCTGTAAAGGTAATAAACCAAAGATTCAGATGGTAATGTTAACTTTTCTGTGAAGCTTGATAAAAAGAAAATATTGAGAATTGAAAATGGTGGTATTATTATGTCATGAGCAATATCAAAATTCTAACAACCTAAAATACGACATGAAACACTAAATCCAAGATATACAAAATGATGCACATACAGGGTGACACATAGGAACCGGATGCTTTTGAAATGAACAGTACTCAGTTGATTTGCGAGGAAAACTGATTTTATTGTTACCACATGTAAGAATACGTTCTACCATTTCATTTACTATTTACCATTGTTAGGTGTGAAAGGTAATGTCACTCAGGTGGCGGCCATCCGTTTGAATACAGGTTTCAAGTCGTCGCGAGAAAGCATTCATAACTCTGCCGATAACCGCTTGGTCAATCACACGCACCTCTTTTGTAATTGCATCTTTCAGCGCCATTATTGTACGGGGTTTGAGGGCATAGACACGTTCCTTTAGGTACCTCCACAGGAAAAGAATCACAACAGGATAAATCGGGGGATCTTGGCAGCCATGGAACGTCACCGAACTGCGAAACGAGGCGACCAGGGAACATTTTCCTCACAACTGTCATCGATGCGTTGGCGGTGTGCGCTGTGGCTCCATCCTGTTGGAAGTAAACATTGCGAGTGTCTATTCGGCATCTCCGCAGTTCCGGTCGCAAAAATGTTTCCAGCATGTGGACGTATCGGCGCAAGGTCACTGTGACTTCTGCCGTTCTCTTCAAAAAAAATACGGCCCAATTACTCCAAACGAGACAACAGCACATCACACTGTCACACGCTCAGAGTGAAGGGTTGTTTCATGGATCCACTGAGGGTGTTGGGGGGGGGGGGGGGCCAGTAATGGAAGTTTTGTTTATTTACTCACCATTCAAGTGAAAATGAGCTTCATTGCTCATCATCACTACTGCATTTGGGTCCTCTTCCATAATCACTTTCATACGCACAGCAAAGTCTTGTCGAGCTGCATAATCCGTAGGTTTGAGCAGCTGAACTCCCAACATTTTGTACGGATGGAAGCGTATATCAAACCGTAACATTCTTCTCGCACTTTCACGGTTCCGCTGTAATTCACGTGCGGATCGAGTGGGGCTTCGATTGAATGCCCCACTAACTCTGCCGATGTTTTCTGGCGTCCTCACAGTTCGTGCACGACCGGGGGGGGCTTCTTCTTCATGATGTTTCCTGTTGCTCTGTACGATTCAACCCATCTCAGGATCGTATTCCGGCTTGGAACTGCGCCATTCCGACCGATATTGAAATGGCGGCGAAAGATCCGCTGTGTTGTGACAACAGACTTCCCATTTAGCACATAGGTTTCATGTGCGAACACGCGGTGTTGCACGGTCCACTGCGCCATAGCCTACCAACAATTGCCTAACTGCCCCTTTTAAAACCAGCCCGCCAAAACCATGCTGGCCTCAACGTCCAACAATGCTTGTCGAGACTGGAGTTGCCGTTAACGCCTATGTATGGGTGGCGGCCTTGCCCGAGAGGGCTGGCACGGAGAAGCCGCAGTTGCTACTTCTCTTATTGGCTTAAAAAATAACTTGATGCCTAGTCTCCTTAATTTATCTATAGGCTACCTCACCGGTAGCAGATATTCAGCTAATAGGACTAGCCTAAGTGCACCCAACGAATAAAACCTCACATCAATTGAGGAAAGTCGAGGAGGTGAGGACTCTCACGACTGACATGGCAGGCTCCAAAGCGTAGGTGTGAGTGACATGGTATGTTATGCCGAGGAGCATGGCTACTCTCCCCTCTTTCTGCCGCTCCTTCCGGCTGAGTACAATCCATTTTAAAAACGTCCGGTGTTCGCAGAGTTATGAATGCTTTCTCGCGACGACTTGAAACCTGTATTCAAAAGGATGGCTGCCACTTGAGTGACATTATCTTTCACACCTCATCATCATCATCATCATCTTGTACAGTTTCCAGCCCCAGGCTGGGTCTGTTTGGAACATAAGCCTCGCCACTTAGTCCTTTCTTCCCACCACCTCTCCGCTGTCACTCTGGTCCAGTCCTCGCCTCTCTTCTTGGCACATTCCTCCACTCCTTTCAGCCATCTATCTCTTGGCCTTCCCCTTGGTCGTTTCTTCTGCATCTGCATCTCGTGTATCCTCTTGGGAATCTTCTTCTCATCCATTCTCTTTAAGTGTCCATACCACCTCAGTCTTGATGTCTCAATCCTACCTTGCAAGGGCTCCTCTTTCACTATTTCCCTGACCTTTTCATTCCTCACCCTGTCTCTTCTTGTTACTCCGATCCGACTTCGCAGGAACTTCATTTCACCTGCCTGTATTCTGCTTATGTCTCTTTTCTTCATTGTCCACGTTTCTGAAGCATAGGTCAGTATCGGGATATAGTAGCTTCTGTATAACACTTCCTTGCTTTTTTGTGGGACATCTTTATTCCACACTAAGCTCCTAATGCTTCTCAGAAATGATTCTGCCTGTCTGCCACGTTCCGTAATCTCTTTGTCATTTCTCCAATTTTCCTCCACTATACTTCCCAAGTACTTGAGACTTTCCACCTTCTTCAGATGTCCACCTCCAAGTGTTATCTCACTCATTGGTCTGTCCTTTTTCCGGGTCGTTAACAGGATCTCACATTTACTGATGTTGATCTTCCATCCGTACTCTCCCACTGTTTCTTCCCAAGCCTTCAGTTGCTCCTGAATTTCCTCCTCCTTGTTTCCCCAGACCATGAGATCATCTGCAAACACCATTGCTTTCATCTTATCTTCTCCTATCTTTCCTGCTATCCGTGTCATTACCTCGTCCATAACCACAATAAAGAGAAGGGGTGACAGCGCACTACCCTGTTTGAGACCACTTATTTGTCTGAACCAGTCTGTTCTTTCCCCTCCAACTTTCACACAACTCACACTTCCACAATACATCTCCTTCACTCTGCCTACAGTCCCTTTTTCCACTCACTGAAAATATGAGATCCACTGTTGATCTCCCAGGTCTGAATCCATGCTTCATTTTTTTTTTTTTTTTTTTTTTGACAGTTCTCCATGGGAGACACATCACAGAAAGAAATACTTTTATTTCCCTATCGAGCCCTTACTGACTGTAAGAGTCTGATAAGTTTCGTAGTAAGGAAAAGAAAAATCCTCAAACTCACAGGAAAAATCTGCAGACAGCAATATGTGGCTGTACTGTAGTAATCGTATACCTAGTTAAAACAGATAGGCTCTCCTAGGCTTTAACAAGATTTATAGCTTAGGAAGCCATCTCCTGTACTTGAATGCTTAATTTACATGCATCTTTGTTCTGAATCTCATCCGACGCTTTCTTATTCCACATTGCCCTGATGGTATTAAAATATTTTGCTAATTGACCTGCTTTCCCCCATTCCCTCTTTAGTAATTTAGTTAAAGTGTGATACTCATTTTCATTTTCTATTCTGTTTAGATCTGCTTTGTCTACAAACTTTGCTCTTATCATTTTAATTTCCTTTCATTCCCTGATCAGGTGCGCTGCACCCATAACCTTCCCACAAAATAGGCAAATGTCCTCTTTTCCTACTTCTCTCAACGCTTTGTTCTTATACACCCCCATTAACCACCAAATTATCCCTCTCATTTCTCTTTTCATTAGACATTGAGGCTTTATGCTCATAAAGTTCCTTATTTCGCAGAACTCCGTTAAGGTTCTCCTACTGGTGCACTCTTCTCTTAGCACCTGCAACTCTACATCTTTAACCCTTCTACACACTTTTTTACACACCCTACCTTCCTCTCTTTGTACGTCCCTATCCCATAGATAACCCATTCCTAATCTTTCTAGTACACTTCTTACCCCGTCCACCCAGTAGCCCTCTTGCTGATGCTTCATTTGGTGCAGGTAGGCTACCTTAAGCATTTCCCCCCCTCCACCTGCTTTTAAACGAATCCAAGACTTTATGACCTTTTTTATGATATGTTGTCTAATGCTTACATCCTCACACAACATTCTCGCTCCACAATTCGCCGTGCAACTAGGTAGCCCCAAAGTTATCTTGGCAAACCTACTTACAATACTGTCAAGGGTTTTCGTTCCTTCCTCTAAACCCTATACTTCTACTCCATAAAGTGCTCTTGAAACGATGAGTGCGTTAAACACATTCTTATACACTTTGTAGTCAAGATTCGGTAACTTACGCTCTAACACTTTAACATTCGCCAATGCCGCTAGCCCTTTCGATTTTGCCCTTTTAATTTGCAAGAGTTTAGTGCTTTTCAGTCGGTCAACACGAATGTACCCAAAAGAGAAATCCTGAAATAAATTACATGAGATTAATAAATTTGTTCGGTCCATTTACCATTACTCGCCATTATCGTCCCTAGATACTCAAGTTTTTTCACCGTCTCTAACTGTGACCCATACATGACCCACTTTTCATTCTTAGCCAGTTTAACTCCCTTTTTGCAGACCATAACTTAGGTCTTGCTCGGGTTAATTTTTAAGTTCCAGTCCTCACAGTATTTCACGATCTCGTCAATACTATATTGCATATTATAGGGCGTTAGAGCAAGCAGAAGGATGTCATCAGCAAAAGCTAGGCCCGGGATATCATAATTGTCCAAGCAGGGGTTGGACCGTTGCTCAAAGCCCTTCGAATCGAAAATATCGTTGATAAATAGCAAAAAAAGCACCGGGGATAATTTGCATCCCTGTTTTAATCCTATATTAGACGTTATCTCTCCTACAATTACATCATCTTTAGTTTTAACTGCACATTTCACTTCGGAATACACATTCTCAATTGCTCTTATCATTTTATGTGACACCCCGATTTTTCCCAATTTAGCCATGACAGCTCCCCTGCTCACTGAATCAAACGCCTTCTCCAAATCAATAGCTGTGATATACAGCTTACCTCTTTTCCTTCTTATGTACTTGTCCATCACCGTTTTCACCACCATAATATTGTCACTGGTCCTCATCCCTTTTCTGAACCCTGTCTGGAGTCTCGAGAACACCGAACAGCCCTCTGCCCATGCTATTAAACGCTTGGATAAGACCCCGGTGTACATTTTGCTCAAATTATCAAGCAAAGTTATGCCTCTATAGTTGCCTGGGTCTAGTTTGTCCCCACGCTTCTTATATATTGGACAAATTATCCCCTCCTGCCACGCCCTCGGAAATCTACTTCCTTCAAAGATTTTGTTAAAGATTTTTACCAAGCTGTCCATCATGAACCTATTGTTACTCAACTCTTGCCAAAATTCATTTGTTATCCCCGAAATAGCACCTGACTTCCCTCCTTTACTTTTTGCTATTACTTCCTTAATTTCCTCTATCGATATGACTTGGTCCAGCATAGGCAGAGCGGCCTCCAGCCCCCTCGGGACGCCAAACTCATCTCTCTTCCTCCAATTATCTTCAGCATTTAACAGATTCTCATAATATGCAATCCATACTTCATCACTAATAGAGCTCCCACCACCACTTCTGCGCCCCCTACAGTAAGAATTTATCCTGCTCCACATTTTGCTACAGTTGTTAGCTTTAGAATCCTTATATAGTGCTGTTGCTTCCTTACCCTGCCATTCATCTTTCATTTTGCTGAGCAGTTCCCTATATTCTTTCCTTAGACGACAAAATTCTACTCTCATCGCATCATCCCCTCCTCTCGTGTATAACTTCAGTGCCCTAATAACTTCGGTTTTCCTCCTTCTACAAGATTCATCGTACCATCCTTTAATTCTCCCTACTGTTCCCCTAGCCTTCACGCGCCCTTCAATTTCATCATTACTGATCATTAAACGTATCCCTACCTTTACCAGCTCAAAATTTTCTCCCTGGAAGTAGTTCTGGAACTCTCTGCAGTTTTCCTCCCTCCATCTGAATCTATTTACTTTTATCTCTATAGCTTTAACTTGTGGGTTCCATTTTGATTTTGTCACCGCTCCCTGCATGTTGACGACAATTGGTAGGTGGTGTGATTCCCCCCATTCTTCAACAGTGAACCTCTTAATTAGAGCTAGTGCTCCTCTGGAACATATTGCTAAATCTATTACACTTCCTCCACTCTCTGTTATATACGTCAGGTTACCTCCTTCATCCCCCACACAGACACCATTTAATATATATATAGCTCTTCTGCACCACATAGTTCCAAAATCTTTTCTCCGTTCTTGTTACATTTCTTGTCTTTGCTGTGCCTATCCCCACATACAGCCTCTGCAACCCCCTTGCTGTAAAGGGGCTTTCTGTCTGCAACCCTGGCATTGAAGTCCCCTAAAAGCACAATCTCTGCCTCTTCATATATATTTTGAATTCTGTTTATTTCAATAGCTAACTCATCGAAAAAGCTTTCTCTTGCATACGGGGAATTCTCCGGAGGGTAGTAGACAAAGCCGAAACATACCGTCCCTTTCCCCCTCCCCCTGATATCTTTTTACCCACACTACTTCTTCCAGTTCTGAACTAATAAATTCTGATAATTCCCTCACCTCTTCTTTAATTAAAACAACAATTCCCCCCGGGAACCTACCAGTACGAGCTTTCCTAATCTTAGGTTTTGTATATATATTAAAGCCATCTATTTTAACCTCGCAACCTACAGGGAGCCAACTCTCAACAAATCCTACAATCTGCATATCTTCTATTAGGGTCAAAACTACATCGTTCCCTCTCTTATTTAAAAAACCCTCTATATTTACGCTAGCAATATTCCAGTTTAGTTATTTTTTACCCCTACCCTCTTCGCTGGCGGTGGCTTTACTTCTAGTAACTCTAGCTTTCTCTAGCTCTAGTATACTGCCACCTGGAGAAGAAATGACCTCCTTCTCCACATTAAACTGCTCTGTCAAGGTTTTCTTGCCCCTAAGTTCTTTTAGATTAGTAACTCGTTGTTTGCCAGTCTCACCTTTCTGCAACCACGCACTTGTCCAGTGTTCCTGGCGCTGACGTTAGTCGTTCCTGCTCGCGCCACTTCCGTGTTGGACTTGGAGGTCGATGCTCTCTGTTGAATCATCACCGCACTTCCCTCTGAACCGACAGCTGCTTCCACCTGGTTGCTAGGTCTGTCTCCTGTTGCTGTTGCTTCTCCATATCCTGGAGTTGTGCCACTGTCCAAACCCGATCCCAGTTGTTGCCTCTAACCGCCAGTCTATTGCCCTTTACATAAGCCTTGAGACCCGAGTTTCTTGCCTTCCTTAAATGAAACTGCAAGGTCCGTTGCTCGCTTGCCTCTTCTTTACTCATTTCTCTCCTTATCCATATCCTCTCCCCTTTCAGGTTCTTAGTGTTCGCCAGAATTCTGTGAGCCATCAGCGAAGAAACTAATGACACTTTCACGGGCCACACTTTTACACTATCATAGGCCTTTTCGATGTCCAGGAAGGCCATCAACATATCCTCTCCAAATTTGTAGTGGTGTTCCTGGAGCTGTCTCGCTGAAAATATGAGATCCACTGTTGATCTCCCAGGTCTGAATCCATACTGCTCCTCTCTCAAATTTCTCTCCACTTTGGCTCGTATTCTACTTTCTAATATCTTTTCATATATCTTGGCACAGTGTGGTATGAGTGTAACTCCCCTGTAATTTCTGCACTCCTTTCTGCTTCCTTTCTTAAATATTGGGACAATTAATCCTTTCTTCCAATCTTCTGGGGTCTTTTTCTCCTTCCATATCACCCTCATCACACGGTACAGCCACTGTTTCCCTACCTCCTCTGCTGCCTTCACCATTTCAACACTCACTTCGTCCACACCCGGTGCCCTTCCTCCTTTCATCTTGTCTATAGCCATCTCCAGTTCTCTCCAAGTCAGGTCCTCTTCCATTCCTGCGTTGTCTTCTCCATCTTCCAATACATTGTCTTCCTCCCTATGACCATTTGAATTCAGCAAATCCTGAAAGTACTCTTTCCTCATTGTCTTGAGTGTCTCTTTGTTGTGTACCTCATTTCTGTTTTTGTCCACCATTACCACATCCTCTCGCAGACCTCTTCTCTTACTTTTGACCATCCCATAAAGTACTTTCTTATTTCCTCTGCTGTCTTCCTCCATCATCTCTGTCCACTTTACCATCCACTTCTTCCTCTCCTCTGCGACAATCTTGTTTGCTCCTTTCGTCTTTATCTTATAATCTTCCCTTGTCAGATCAGTTCTTTCCTGGAACCACACTCTGAATGCCTTGTTCTTCCTTCCCACAGCTTCTTTTACTCTCTCATTCCACCATGGTGTCTCTTTACACCGCTTTCTTTTGCTTGTTCTTCCACATACTGCCACTGCAGCTTCCACCATTGTGTTTTTGAATTGCTTCCATTCCTCTTCCCCTGTTTCAGGATTGTCTGTTGGCATCCTTTCCCTTATTATCTTCTGGAATTCTTCCTTGACTTCCTTTTCCTTGAGTTTCCATACTTTGATTCTCCTTTCCTTGTACTCTGTCCTCTTGCTATCGTTAACAACTCCCAGGTTCATTACAAGGATTCTGTGGTCGCTATCTAAGGCCTCTGATGGTATTACCTTTATATCTCTGACACTTCTCTTCATTTCCCAGTCGTACAGCATGTAATCTACCAAAGATTTCTTTGTTAAATCACTGCTGTACCACGTTACCTTGTGGCTTTCTTTCTTCCGGAACCAGGAGTTACCTACCACTAAACCGTTTCTCTTGCAAAAATCCAGCAACTTTCTCCCTTCTTCATTCCTGCTGCCCCATCCTTCTGCTCCCATTACATTTTCATATCCTTGCCTTTCACTTCCTACATGTGCATTCAAATGTCCCATGACAATTATGCTCTGACCATTCAACTGCTGTTGTAGCTCCTCCTCAAAGTCTTCCTTCTCTTGAGCTGTATATCCAACTTGAGGGGCATATACCTGGGCTATCTCCAGGCTTCTTCCCTTTACAGTTACTCTGATCTTCATGATCCTGTCACTTATTCCCTTTACCTCTTCCTTCATTCCGTCTCTCACAACTACTCCTACTCCACTGCTCCTTCCTTCACTGTTCCCACTCCAGTACAACCGGTACCCTTTCCTCAGTTCTCTGCGACCTTCTCCTTTCCATCTTGTTTCTGCCAAGCCCAGTATATCCAGCTTTATTCTCTCCATCACATCTACAATCTCCTCCACCTTTCCTGTCAGTGTCTGTATGTTTAATGTCCCAACTCGTAGTCCATTAGCATCCGTCCTTTCCGAGGCCTGTTCCTGTTTTGAAAGCAAATGTGATATCCACTACTGGCTTGCTAGGCCTATCGTAGCTTCACCAGAGCCCCGTCAGCCGTCACTTTTCAGGGTTCCCATAGAGCCTTTACAGCTACCGTAGCGGTCCCGGGGCACACAAAGTCCCCACTGAACTTCACCCCTACAGGCAATCCCCTACTTCATGCAGTTGCCAGTCTCCCACCACGTGGAGGAGGGGTTGGACTTGTGGGAGACTTTCACACCTAACAATGGTAAATAGTAAATGAAATGGTAGAACGTATTCTTAAATGTGGTAACAATAAAATAAGTTTCCCTCCCAAATCAACCGAGTACTGTTCATTTCAAAAACATCCAGTTTCTATGTGTCACCCTGTATATGTACAGTACATAATATGTGTGAAAGTTTCAAATCCATGCAATAATATTATTGTTTGATTGATGACAAAAAATATATCTTCCATGAGCCATTTTAGGCCTATAACCCAAGTGCGCCAACGAACTTACGTTATTGTAAATGTTATTACAGCTGTTAAGCTAAATACAAGCCAACTGAAAATATTGTAGACTGAAATTATAAGAACTAAGGTGTTCTTTAACTCCCTAATACATGTAACAATTACATCCTCAAAATAAGAGCGGTAGCGATAACATACAGAGCGCCGTTGCATGATATGTTTTGGTTCGCATGGCAGCGAGTCCCTCATTTGTTTCCAAGGAAACATACTGTACAAGGAGATTGTTTCTATGGATGAAACGAGTATTAAGCATCTGTAAACTTCTAGAAACACACGACAAGGCATGTCATGCCATCTCTCAGCGGAACAGAGCTACTAAATGAAGAAATAAAAATGCGTCTTAGAGTCGACTCTGCCGCTACAGAAATGGGAATACTGTCGATGCATCGACGCTTGCCGGTTCTAGGGTTAAAAGCAACTCCCTGTTATTACCAGTATTACACTGATCAGTTAATAGTGTACTTGTCCACAGTATATGCCAGAGTGCAGTAATGAATCTGTACTTACATCTAAATTGGACAAATATTAACTCATAAACAAATAATGAAATTCTGTGAAAATTTTCCTATAGTTTAGACTTAGACAACACCTATACACAGCTGTGGATCCTAACCATCAGATTCATAAAGAATGATAGGCAAATACAGTCATCATTCTTGGAGTGTAATAATGTTTTGAAAGTGAATATTATGTATGCATCCAATAATTTAGCTTCATCAGGATATCCTTCCAGCGAGCCGGGTAGGAACATTGTGAACGAAATGCCTCCATTTAATCCTGTCCTGGTATAGCTTTCCCCTCTCCACTTCATACCATGTTACTCCTCTCCTCATGAGCATATTATTGTTTTATTTCAGTTGCTTGTTTTCAGCTGTTACATAAAATAATATTTTAGTTTCAAGCCAACATTGAGACTATTTTAGTTCATGAAGGTTGTGGGCTTCCTGAACAGGGGCAGGTGGGTTCCAAACCAGAGGATTTGTAGATTACATAAGCAATAACGTCGCTATGCACTGTAATGCTCTTTGTATGACCGCGTTGTCGCAGCCCGTAAACTGAGGAACCAACCAGTAATGTTATTTGATGTACTTCATCCTACATAGATCAGTTTAATGTTCTGGCCGTGGCAAAGAAGGGAACTATGGATTTGGCATTCTTATGAAGAGTTGGTTCTCAAGAATTCTCCTTAAGTTCCACTCTAGATAGCATATCTTGACAGTTGAGTAGCATATCATGTAAGTCAGTGTAAGTACAGTTCATTCAGGGCTGTGAAACACTCTTCAAATGTTATGTTTATATGATCACAGTGGTACCACCTGCATGCATGTCTGTACTAACTGAATGAAAATAATTTAATATTTTTAGGGCCGGTTGCACCACTAGGCCGCTTAAACCCTGCTTTGCTAAGGGTGGTTTACTGTTAAGCGATCTTAAATACGACGGCTTAAGGCTGGGTGTTGCACCAACTCGTCTCGTACTTCGCTTAGGTGAACTGAGTTTACGGCGGGAGTCAAAGATCTTCGTTGCGTGAGTAATGCTCCCTGCAGCAAAGAATACGTAGTCTTACCGTTATGCCAACATAATCCCAGCCGTGCTGAATTACTTGCGTAACGATCATATGGAATATAAGGAAAGAATGACAACTTAAGTATCTAGGGAGCTATTTGAACGCTATTATTGTATTCGCATCATACATATAATATGAAATAATTTCGGCAGTATTGATCCTCCGAGATTGATTTTGTTTGTTATGTTGGTCACGGTTATCATTTGTTTCTAGCCGTCGCAATAATTTTCCACGACTACAGCTGTTCTACTTTTGGGGTTGGCGACCAAAAATACATTACTAGTTGTAGAAAGAATTGCCTACTGTGTTTGCGAGACATGAGCATCAGCTGTAGTAGACGCTGGGGAAACCGTTGTTGAAATATAATGCAGTGTATTTTCCTTATCATTACGGTAGCCTACTTCCTGAACATGTTATTGACTACACCCCACATTGAGGTGGTCGCATCTTGCGAAGGTTATGTTTTCTTACTTGGTTTTCATTATATCGCATGTTTATAAATACGCATATATTATAGCATTAAGCACATATAGTGCGTATTTTCTAATGATATATATATATATACAGTATGTATACGAATGACACAGCATGTTGTATTGCAAGCATCCACAATAGGCTAGTTCGTCATTGGCTAAGGATTTCTACATCCGTCCCTGGGCTAATATTCAGTTTAACAACCAAAAATGTACATTGTGTTACTGCCAATATAAAGAAGAGTATTTCATTTTACGTTGTCAAAAGCTATGATATCTGTACTAAAAGCTACCGCGATTTTAATAGGAACGTGAAGGAAATCCCTGTGGCAACGCGTTGAAAGAATGTTATACGTATATATTTAATTTGCATCGCAAAATCCACACTATGTATGCTTTATATTATAACGACTGAGTAATTATAAAACAATAAAAACAATAAAAGTCAAGCAAAAATATTCCTCCCCGCTGGTAATCGAACACCGGCACTCCGGGCGGGAGTCTGTAATGTTATCCACTCAGCCACACATGACGTTGTACGTTATGCCTTTATCAACAGCTATAGATACTAATGCTTAGCAAGTGAGCACACGGAAGAAAATATCTCTTCAGTGTATTGTGCCGTCATTATAAACCATTTAATAATATTTTTTTTATTATTTCGTTGACTACGTTATATAACAACACCTCCAACCTACTGAGATATGGATCAGACACAATGGGGCCGGCCGCCATTTTGGCGTATGAGTGAACGGATTAAACCATCCTTAAGTCTTAAACCACCGTGCACGGCCGCTCAATCTAAACCTAGTTTAAGCCATTGCTTGTGGTCTGGTGCAACGGGCCACATCCTTGAGGATAGTTTAAACCACCCTTAGTTCGTTAAGCGGAGCTGGTGAAACCGGCCCTTAATGCTGAGAGTAATACAATAACATGTTTTTCAGTGGCACATTAATAGAGCTGAATTGGTGCTGCAGAATATGACAGTTACCAGTTTAATTTATAAAATGCGAAGACATTTAATTTACTTAAATATTGTATTTATTTTCAAGTACTTGTTGAAGCATTTTCTAAGACTGGTTTTCATTGTAGACAAAGGATGTCATTACCATAGAATATACGATGCTGTGATTATTTGCAGTGGACTTCCTTTGCTTTGTAAAATATAGTTTAACATTTCCATAGCTAAATGTTATTTGTGTTTCTTTTTAAATGAATTATTTTTGTTTATTTGCTTTTTATTTCATTATCATATTTCCAAAAAACGACTGTACTTACTCAAATGGTATAGCCTATAATAGGCTTATTGCTCCATTTTTCATATACAACAGCTGTGTGTGCACTGGGTAAAATACATCCTCAGAGTGAGAAATATCACTTACACCAAACATTTATAAAAAGCAGTCACTTAACACATCTTTGCTCTATGGCATCGACATGATTTCATGCCTACTGTCGACCAAAGTATTATGTGCACTCGAGTTTGAAGGTTGTTTGTGAAGTAACCAATAGACCTACATAAAATCCAATAACATCATTTTCATCGTTCTATTGCACATTAGCTCATGTAGGTTCAGAATTTTTAATTTATATTTTAATATTTTTTGTCGCAGTTGGAGCACAAAAAGTGCACGTTTTTAAGCGTGTTTCAACCATGCGTCACATTTAAGAATTATTATCTCAAAAACCCGTCATCAGGTCGAATCCAAATTTTAACACAATATACATTGGAATGTTGTATAACTGGTTTATTAATTTCAAAATGTTGCGTGTCCAAGAAAAAAAAGTTGTTATCATTTTTGTAAGGTAACTTTTTCTTGGCTCGGGATGGTTGGAAAATGTAGTTCTTAGTTGCGATGTAATCCTTATACATCAAAACGTTATGCTGTATGACTGTGAAATACGTAAATTAACTCACTTATTTTATATCGGTTTGTATTTGTAGGCGGAAATAACATTTCGTTCACCACCTACCCGCTCCCGGAAAACCTGTACAGCGTTGCCAAAATAGAGCCCATCACGCATCATGTCGTGCCTCGCTCGGAAGTGATGGGCTCCATCACAGCAACGCTGTACAGCTTTCCCGGAGCGGGTAGGTGGTGAACGATGTGTTATTTCCGCCTACAAATACGAACCGATATAAAATAAGTGAATTAATTTACGTATTTCACAGTCATACAGCATAACTTTTTGATGTATAAGGATTACATCGCAACTAAGAACTACATTTTCCAACCACCCCGAGCCAAGAAAAAGTTACCTTACAAAAATAACTTTTTTTTCTTGGACACACAACATTTTGAAATTAATAAACCAGTTATACAACATTCCAATGTATATTGTGTTAAAATTTGGATTCGATCTGATGACGGGTTTTTGAGATAATAATTCTTAAATGTGACGCATGGTTGAAACACGCTTAAAAACGTGCACTTTTTGTGTTCCAACTGCGACAAAAAATATTAAAATATAAATTAAAAATTCCAAACCTACATGAGCTAACGTAAAATCGAACGACGAAAATGATGATGTTATTGGATTTTATGTAGGTCTATTGGTTACTTCACAAACAACCTTCAAACTCGAGTACACATAATACGGTACTTTGGTCGACAGTAGAAGCAGGATGTCCGGGAAATTGTGTGTGTAAAAGTTATAGGAGAATTGATATGGAAAGCACTTGGCAGTATGCAAGCACATGTATGACAACAATCATAAGTTCAACAGCGTAAAAACAGACTTAACGAATTTTACACCACGAAGCGAATGATAGAGCTCCCGACATCAAATAATCAATAGAAAAATGTAGAGCCAAGAAAAGAAACTCTCCAAATTTCAACGATCATATGTTTTAGTTATTAGAAACTTACAAGAGATAGTGTCACCAACACAGCGAGACTTATATTTAACCAATTCAGGCCACATTAGTCTGCGAGACAAGAGATGGTGTCACCAACACAGCGAGACTTATATTTAACCAATTCAGGCCACATTAGTCTGTGAGGTGATTATATAGTGAACAGATATTCAGATAAGTAATGTACTCAAATTGTAGTTGAATAATTTAAAGCAAGTGCGCATATAGTTAACACATTCTGTGTGAATATGATACTCAGAATCTAATCCACAGGGAATCATTTTATTTTATTGATGAGTTACAAAATTTACAACTAAAATAAATTCAACCTCGTCACTAATCATCTTTTCTGAAAGGAACATGTCATTCCTGTAACCCCCAAAGTGTTATCAGTACAGCCAATTGACAGGTGTGGGTTGTTTTTTTCAGGTAGACTTTTGTGCCTAATCTAATTAGGCAAAAATACATGTTGACTAACTGAAAAGTTAATAATTTGATTAATATAGAAAAGCTTATCTGATTTTTAGCTCCATTTTCCTCTGAATGTTGATGCTGAGCTGCTTCCAGTTAAACATCAGAACCTTATGTATTATTCATTGTTGTAAAACAATCCTCAGAACAGCTTTTTGGGGATTAGGCTGTGTAAATTGTTTCTTGACATCCCAGATGAAATTCTGTTGCCTTTTCTTACAGCATTGGTCCTGAAATGTAAAAACCTTCCGACCTGTTAAGTGAAAACCAATCATAAAGCGTATGGTCTATTTCTTCACTACAGGACTGGTGAAGAGAGTTGCGATTTTCAACTACTTTTGCTAATTCTAAATTAATTGCAAAACTTTGTCGGTCAACACAATTTAGACAGGAAATATGTAGAGATGCAGGAATATCGCAATTGCGATAAGTGCGAATTTTACTTTTTCTAGATTTTCCTATTTGGTAACTATTATGACTATGTATACCCAGAATTTGCGAAACTGAATGTGTGACAAAGTGCGATAACTAGGGGTTCTTGCGAATTATTCCCATAAATGCGAAAAGTGCCCAATTTACCGAAAAATATTAAATATAATGTTTTATTACATTTTCGCGCCGCAACTTTGAAATTTGCGAGTTCCTAGCAATGGAAATTTCAGCTAAATAATCGATATTTAAGAGTAATAATCGATATGTACGAACATCGATTATTGTCATGAAAACAATCGATTACGGTAAAAATCAATTTGAAAATGGCTGCTTTTATTGCCGCATTATATCCACTGTTTATTGCCAATAAAACTATGTTTGGGGAGAAATTATTTCGTAGTTTCAACTGGTTGTGTTAGTAAAAGCAATATTCCAATCGTTTGTATCGATTCTTTAAAAAAAATTAAGAGTAATAAGGTTATGCTTATACCGGTATTGGTTTATATCGCGCCGGCCCTCATTTCTAGTATTTGATCATTATAAATAAAACTGTAAAGTACATATCTTGATATGAATAGACAATTTTTGTTAGGCGTTCTCCTCCCTTAGGGCAATGTTGTATAATATGATAAAAGTATTCTCTACAATGTAAGAGTTATAGGTTATGTTACATGTTGTCCGGTGATTTCTTCTTGAATTCGGATAGGCTACTGTTTTAAAGATTGTCAGTCAAGAGTCACAAAAAGGTATACCAGTAATTGCATGTTTGCATATTCTGTTTAACTTAACTTGAGAAAACCTTTGAGACTGATAAAATGTGATCATTTAAATCTTTGGAGTAGACATGAAAGGTGCACAACAAAGTACACAGGATTGTCAACATTTGTTTATACAAGTTGCATTGGCAGCAGTGTTACGTCTCCTGTTGTGTGTGGTTCTTTTTTTTAATAAGAGAGTGTTAGAAGTACTAAAATCCCAATATCAGTATTAAAGAAATTTAGAAACTTGACACTATACATTTTTCAGAAATGTGAGATCTCTGAAAATAAAGGCACCAGCCCGGCTACTTGGCAAGATTGAGCTTAAGTACTATCGGTTGGTTCTATGACTTGAGACGAGGGCACCTGAGCAGGGCCGGTCTTAGGGGTGTGCGACATGTGCGGTCGCACAGGGCGCCGAAGGCATCCCCCTAAGACAGGTAAATGGAGTTCGTCAAACAAATAAGGGAATCAGTTTAATTTTAAAAAGTTCTACCGGTGTTATCTCTCACGACTGAAAAACCTTACGCGCACCTTCGACCGTGACGGACCGAAGTTAAACTCAGTGAAATAGTGATAATACTAAATCTTTCTCTCCTTTGCCTTGCCTTTTCACTATCGCGGAAACGCAACCCGGCTCGACTCCCGGGCCCAGGACCAACCAAATCTCCGTTCGGCAGAGCTCGGGCATTTCCGTGATATTTCGGTTCGGTTCGCTGTTGTAGCAGAGCTGTAGCTAGGCGAAGGAGAGCGAAAGAAAGCTCGGAAGGCAGGGAGAGAGGGGAGTGAGGTTGGAGAAAGGGGTGCGGGTGTGGCACGAGCTGGAGACAGAGTCAAAGAGAAAGAAATCATAACAAACGGCACGTGTGGCTGGGTGAAGTCGGCGTCGACCCGCTCGTAGATGGCAGGACGTATTAGCACAATGCACGCGAGTGTAATTGGCGTTCATTCGAGTGCTGGTGCGGATGGTGTAAAGTCGGGACGAAGAACGAGAAACCCTACAAAAATGGCCTCCTCCGGTAAAGGTAGTGGAGCTGCAAACAAAAAACGAAGGTTGCAGCGTGCAGAAGAAGACAAGAAGATAGCATAAGCTTTAAAAAAAAATCGTCCGACATTCAACATCAATAGACGGGAGATCTTCTCAAACAAATCCTACTTATCAGTCCAATAATGTGCCGATCTGATCATTAATACTTTGACAGAAATGGGGTTAAAGCTGGAAGACCTTAGAGGTCAAGGCTTTGAAAGGTAAACATAAAGGAGTTCAAACTCTCATTGTATAACAGTTCCCGCGCGCAAAATGTGTTCCATGTGGTAGCCATTCCTTAAACCTAGTTTTATCTGACTCAGCCGAATGCTGTCCTTACTGCGTTATTCTATTTGGCATTATTCAACGCATATATGTTTTATTTTCGTCGCTTCCTGGCCGGTGGTCTATTTTGTTGGCTCACACTTGTAATTTGACTCTAAAAGATTTGTGCGACACTCGCTGGGAGTGTCGCATAGATGCAATTAGGCCTTTTCGATACAATACGAATGGGGTAGGCCTAGTGGCAGCCTTAAAGGCCATTAAGGAGAATCCTGCTTTTTATTCGGGGCTACGCCATGAAGCTGAATACTTGGCGAAAAAAAATTGTGACATTCGAATTTGTCGTTGCTGTTGTAGTATGGCACATTTTGTTTCAAGTAAACATAGTTAGGAAAGCCATGCAAGCAGAAGCAATTGATATACAAAAGGCGTCTTCTTTCGCGGAAGGTTGTATCGTGTACCTTGAAAAATATTCCCAAGGCGGCTAGGAAAGCGCTATAACTTCGGCTAAAGAAATCATTGCGGCTGTGTCCCTTGAGGTCGAAGAAGGTAGACGGAAAAGGAAGACTAGATCCACTAAACGGTTGATTGAGGAAGAAGACATCGAGTCAGGCACTGAGAGTGACAGTTCTGAGTCAGAGTTGGAGCCGGAGCTGACAGAGGCTGAATCTCAGGCTAAGGTTAAGCGCAAACAAGTGAAGCTACAACGACTCTTCAAACAACGGTTTCTGTGACAAACTCCTACAGTAGCTTTAAAGTCTGTAAGGAAGAGATTCTTTTTTTTAAGAGCATTCCGATACATTGGGGATTTTTGTATGATCTAAAGGCACTGCCTGGGTCTATTAAAGATAGTAGTCCACTGATGGATCGTTGCTTGAACTTGCAAAAGCAGCTTTTCAGTGGAAATAATGAGTCTGACATAAGTGGGATGGATCTATGTTCTGAGCTGCAACATTTGAGCCCATGCCTACCACCAGACACAAAACAAAACCTCGCGCTGCGTTGCAGTTCATTTACAGCACGAATATGATAGACGTTTTTCCAAACGTCGACGTAGCATTGCGAATTCTCTTAACCTTGGCGGTAACTGTCGCTTCAGATGAACGTAGCTTTTCAAAATTGAAGTTGATTAAAACCTACCTGCGTGCTACAATGGACCAAGAGAGACTGTCAAAACTTGCTTTAATTTCAATAGATGATGATGATGATAATTGTTGTTTTAAGGGGCCTAACATCTAGGTTATCGGCCCAATTTCAATAGAGAACGATGTTGCGCGTTCACACGATTTAGCCCAGTTAGTAAAACAGTTTGCTTCAGTCAAAGCACGGAAAGCTCGCTTCTCATAAGTGTGTTTTTTCCTGTGTGTCGTAGTCGTTTTAATTAGTAAAGCTTGATTCCTGTAAGGGTGTTTTACCAGTGTTTTTGTTATGTTGACATTTTGCATCACAACTGAAAAAATAGTTATTGTAATATGTTACGCATCATCTATTAGATAATAAAGTCCAGTATTTTTGCATCATGCGAGCGTACAGCCGATATTTTGTATGTTACCTTGACTATCCCCTTACTACAACGCAAGTAAAGTATGTTCAAGTAATATAGTAAATGGGTAAAAGTACTTTAGGTTCATGTTATTTAATTTCATCCGATAACTCGGTGCCGTGTCTTTGCCTGCATATTTTCATGATTCATGATTCCTTTTTATGATACTTTATAATTTTTGCCAGAGTTAGGCAACCCGCCTCGCAGAGAGGGGCGCAAAATCGAATTTCGCACACGGCGCTGAAACCCCTAAGACCGGCCCTGCACCTGAGCTATGCTGAAAAGATCCAACATGACCTTTGGACCTTAGAAGAAATAGCTGTGAATACCCGCATCGTCAATTGTATAACTTCACGATCGCTGTGAATACATTGGCCCAGTTCCTCTAAATACCAACATAATAAAGGAGTTGTTTAATAATAATGTTAGGGGCATGGTGGCTTAGCGGTCTAGCTGTATGCCTCTCACCAAGGCGGTCCGGGTTCGATTCCCGGTCAATGCATGTGAGATTTTCGAAGTGAAATGCCATGTCCTGTGGTTGGGATTCCACGTAAAAAGGAGGTCCCGTGGCTCATGAACTCAAGATTAACGGTCACGTTAAACTACAAGCTTCCTTTTCATAATAATGTTATTGGCTTTAAGGTTGCAGATGACCTCGTAGTTCCTCCCCTTAAAACTCGATAACTATCTAACTAACTTATTGGTTTTATGCCCCTTTTAACTACTGCAGCTTTTAGAGTCTCTAGGGTGCTGGAATTTGTCCCAAAGGGGATCTTGAACGTGCCAGTTAATCTACTTACACGGCTTCCTCGCATTTGTACACCCTCAAACGCTAACTGATTGTGCCAGGATTCGATCCTGCAACCTTGGATACAGTGGGTGAGAGCGCCACCCAGCCAATCGGGAGGTATTCAAGCTGATGTATTACATCTCTGAAGAACATAATGTTACAAAGAATATTTATGATTATTTATTTTTATACTTCGAATAATACACTCACTGGCTAAAAAAAAAACCACAACACTTGATTTTTAAAATTAAAACTTATGTATTAGCTGCATACTGTCTCAATTATGTCACTTTATACTATTATCAGACCTTTCTCTGTTCTGAGTGTTTGTTTACCATCTATTTCCTTTAAATTCTCGATATAAAGTTTGATTTATGACATCCCAGTTCGCTATCTACCCCAGAGAGAGGGTACGTTTCCATTTCCATTCGTTCAATTCCTGCGATAAACTTAAAGTGCTTCAGTTATAAGTCTCACCCCTACAAACCAAATTTTCTTTGTTTGATAAAATGTATTCTTCAAATGATTTCTCATCAGTTTTTAAGTTCATTTCGTAAAGAAAATGTGGTTCTTACATGAGAAGACGGTGCAATAGCTGTAGCCTTTATTGAAGAAGGAAGAAGTATGCGATACCTTTCAAGACCGTTAAATGTCAATGTTTCGACCATCCAAAGGAAATACCAACGGTATAGGGAACATGAAACCTACTACAGGAGGCGTGGGTCAGGCCGCAGAAGGGCGACATTAGACAGAGATGAGCAGTATCTGCGACTCCAAGTTCTGAGGGACCGACACACCACAGCTGTAGAAGCAAGAAATCGGCTTCAGCAGGTAATAGGTGCGAATGTCACTGAGAGGACAGTAAGGTAGAAATCTTCTCCAGAAGACCTGCTATCGGCCCCAGATTGGAACCACAACATCGCAAGGCACATCTTCACTTCGCTTGCCTCCATCAGCAATGGACACAACAGCAATTCCAAGCCGTTCTCTTCACAGACGAGAAGAGATTCGGTCTCAGATCGCCTGACGTAAGAGAAAGAGTGTGGAGGAGGGTTGGAGACAGATTTTCGCCTGTAACTTTTTCCTCCAGGACTGCATTCGACGGGCACTCTGTCATGGCCTGGGCAGGGGTCAGTATGGATGCCAGGACTGAACTTTACATAATTGAGAATGGGACTCTCACAGCTGACCAGTACAACATAGAAGTCCTTGAAAACCATGTTGTACCATTTGCTCCATTTGTCGGGGATGAATTTCGCCTGTTGCTCGACAATGCATGAGCACATACTGCCCGATGTGTTCAGCAGTACCTGCATGTGGTTGGCATCTACGCACTGGACTGGCCAGCTAGGAGCCCTGACCTCAATCCAATTGAACATGTCTGGGATATGTTGGCCAGAAATGTTCGGCAACGTGCTCCTGAGACTCTCCAGCAACTTCGCCTGATGCTGCATGAGGAGTAGGAACGCATCCCACAGGAAAGCATTTCACAAATCATCACAAGTATGGTAGAGAGGTTACGCGGGGTGATTCGTACTAGAGGTGGAAATACCCATTTTTAAGTGTTCAGTTCTTGTGTCAGTAGCCATAGGAATGGATTAATTCTGAGATGATAAATTTTGGAACTCTGATTAACATTTTTAAACGACTATGTAATTTAATCAAAACTTAGACATTTTCACTTTTTTTTCTTATTCTAGAAAATTGAACTGATTTTTTATTTGGGCATTTTTTGTATGTGAAGTGGTTTTCAAATATTTAAAAAACAATTAACTTATGCATAATTTTACATAAGAATAATTTCAGTGCAATAAATTATTTGGATAATTAAAAAATACAAGTGTTGCGTTTTTTGTTTTTTTGGCGGTGAGCGTATTTTTAAATTTTTGTATTATCACTGTTCATAGCCTTGACGTTGATTGACGGTAAATGTTCAACTCGGTCATTTAAGAATGGGCTCGTTTACATATACTTAAATTTAAAAAAAAGTCCTCTCGGCACGCCGGAAGGTGGAGGTAGATTTCACCGGACAAACTTGGGGATAGGCGAAAATAGGCAGAATATGCAGATTTTCATAGAAGGATCAGACCTCATTTATTGCGAGAAGGTATTTTATAATTGGAGCTTAATTAACTTTATTTTTCATCATTTTATGCTTATTTTAAACATTTTATTGTCTTATGGGAACGGTAACCTTCTTGTCATTTGGGGTCCATTTTTATACTTGTGGTCACACTATCCTTATGCAAGGTTTCGACACTGATGTGTAACTATGTAACGGTCTGTTACTTCTTCACGCAAAATTATATCTCCCGCAGAGATTTTGGTTGGTTCCTCAGTTTAGGGGCTGCGACAACGCGGTCATGTAACCCCGTGTACTTTGGGATGGCTGTATTAGTCTGTAATTCAGGTAAGGACTGCAGACGGTCAATTTCAAGCAGTAGTTCCTGATGTTGCTACCAGGTACTACCGTCAACGACACCTCGCTGTGAACTTGGCTACTAGATGCCACCGCAACCAGCAACTCGCAACGAACGTTGGAACTTCCCCTCCAAAGGAAAGCATACTGAGGGATTTTTAGCGCTCTTAGAAAATCCGACGACTTCGGCCGGCTTTGAACTCGCGACCTTGGGCATAGACATTCAGCATGCTACCAGTTACGTCACCGAAGCCGCTTCACACTTAGATGGAAATCTGAATCTTATCTCGTGCAAGTGCGTTATCTTGGCAACGTCTGATGGCTCATCCCTCATCAATTTAGTAGGTTGCCATGGCAACCACTGATAGGTCTCGGCATTTTCATATAATTCCGAAATTATTTTTCTCATCCCTTGGCATAATGGTGGGTTATATCAAAAATTCTTTCAGACAAAAGTTTTAGGTAATTATTAGGGGAATATTGTCCATTTTGTACGGTTTTGCCTAATAAGAGAGATATGATTAATGTTTCCAGAAAAACCCACTTTTTCCCACCCCTTTGGTCAATGGTTGGTGCTATAAAAAAAACTCTTCAAACATAAATTTTTGGGCTTTATCCGACACATAGTATGAACGTTGAACGGATTCGATATTTCACATATTAAGAGAGTTATAGCAATATTTCACTTTTTCGAAAAAAGCCCCCCATTTTCACCCCCTTCGACCGATTTAGCCCAGTAACGAACTCGACCGAGATTTTATAGGTATACATATTCGGTAAAAAATTCAAAGTGATTGGTGCAAAATTACGGCAGGGTTCGTGTCCACAATAAACTGATATACATATATATATACATACATAAATCATAATTATATAACTTTTGAACTGACGGTGGTTTTGGGGTCTGGGGGATGTGAAACGCGAAGATATGTCGAAATTTTCCGGAAGTCGAAACATGGTACCCATTGCAATAGTTAGCTTTCTAATGAAATCTACCTCTGGTTGGTTCCTCAGTTTAGGGGCTGCGACAACGCGGTCATCTAACCCCGTGTACTTTGGGTGAGTGTAGAATCTGTCTGATACACGGTGTGAATTGTAATGGCTGTATTAGTCTTAATTCAGGTAAGGACTGCAGACGGTCAATTTCAAGCAGTAGTTCCTAATGTTGCTACCAGGTACTACCGTCAACGACACCTAGCTGTGAACTTGGCTACTAGATGCCACCCCAACCAGCAACGAACGTTGGAACTTCCCCTCCAAAGGAAAGCATACTGAGGGATTCTAGCGCTCTTAGAAAATCCGACGACTTCGGCCGGCTTTGAAATCGCGACATTGGGCATAGAATATTCGAAGAAGAGTCCATTGCAGGTTCCGTGTTGACGTTTTGTAATTAAGTATAACAAACTTAAAGTTTCCGCCTAATCAACACTCATTTATTATTTAGTTAGCTTATGGGTACATGTTTCGGAATTAGTACAATTCCTTCTTCAGCCCTTCATAATTCATATTCGGAAACATCATAGACTAAAAAGACCACGTCCATGTGAGAAACATAACACACTGGTATTAAAATACTATAAAAACTAATTAAACACTTTAAAACATGACAACCTTATGGACATTACACACAATAAAGCAATAAAAACATTCCTGCTGTTAACAATCAAATTGATTAATAATCACTATTATGCACATTCTTGAAAGGTATGCAAAGGTCAAATTGTGCAGTCGTTAATTTCTTTTTGTAAATAAAAACAAAGAGCACATTGCATTAGTGTTCAGGACACAAATAACTTGCTGTACTGATAAATGTTGACATAGGTGGAAGCTTTGTTCGGCACTTTATTGAAAGTGCGCTGACATGTGCTTAGTAGATGCAAAACGGAGAAAACCTTCCGATTATTAAACTTGTATTTGGCACAGTAACTGGGTGTGTTTATCTTGAGCCGAAAGCTCCACGGACCTGAAATGAAAACGTTCAGTGGTTGGAATATGTTGAAGCCAAGGATTTAAAAAATATATTTTAAAAAAACTTAAATTCCGCCCTAACAAAAAAATTTTGGACTTGCGTGCAACGTTTAAGAGCAAAACGCCAAGGTCAATGAATATGGTGCTGGGTGGTAGGCTCCTACATCTGAAGCGAAAATTGGTACCAAAATAAAGGAAATGACTTTTGAATAAAGAAAAATTGCGTGGAGTACATTATGTTAGATTAACTTACCGGCGTGACTGCTAATGCGAAGCGATGTAGGTAAGGTCAAGTGCCTGGCTGTTTGCGGTCCGATGTGTATACAGGCTAATCCACTAGTGCTGTGAGTGGAATCAAGCTGCTGCCTGATACGGTTGAGGGGCGCACATGAGCGGAGGGGAAGTGGAGGGGTGGAAATGAACGGCGCGGCACTGGGTGGGACGGGAACACCGATGTCAACGAACTTGCTACTGTCTATGGAGGTTTTAAGTGCGTTGTCATGGCAACGTCTGATGGCTCATGCCTCATCAATTTAGTAGTGTTGCCATGGCAACCACTGATAGCTCTTGGCATTTTCTTATAATTCCGAAATCATTTTTCTCGTCCCTTGGCGTAATGGTGGGTCATATCAAAAATTCTTTCAGACAAAAGTTTTAGGTAATTACTAGGGGAATATTGTCCATTTTGTACGGTTTTGATA
Source organism: Meconema thalassinum (assembly GCA_946902985.2). Taxonomy (NCBI): domain Eukaryota; kingdom Metazoa; phylum Arthropoda; class Insecta; order Orthoptera; family Tettigoniidae; genus Meconema; species Meconema thalassinum. Next base: position 552,345,412 of record OX336388.2, read on the forward strand.
TTGTGCCTATTAAGAGAGATATGATTAATGTTTCCAGAAAAAACCAGTTTTTCCCACCCCTTTGGTCAATGGTTGGTGCTATAAAAAAAACTCTTCAAACATAAATTTTTGGGCTTTATCAGACACATAGTATGAACATTGAACGGATTCGATATTTCACATATTAAGAGAGTTATAGCAAAATTTTACTTTTTCGAAAAAAGCCCCCCCATTTTCACCCCCTTCGACCGATTTAGCCCAGTAACGAACTCGACCGAGATTTTATAGGTATACATATTCGGTAAAAAATCCAAAGTGATTGGTGCAAAATTACGGCAGTTATCGTGTCCACAAGAAACTGATATACATATATATATATACATACATAAATTATATATAAACTTTTGAACTGACGGTGGTTTTGGGGTCTGGGGGATGTGAAACGCGAAGATATGTCGAAATTTTCCGGAAGTCGAAACATGGGACCCATTGCAATAGTTAGCTTTCTAATGAAATCTACCTAAATGATTTAATTAAGCTTGCTCCATGTTGCACAATGCCAATACTTGTATGCAACTATTTTCTATCAAACAATTTATCTAAATATCGACAAGATAACAAGATTGTAAAATAACCACAAATAGTCTCCCTCCAAGGGGCAGATGACCTCGTAGTTCCACCCCTTAAACCAACAATAACTAACTAACTAGTCTCCCTCCAGAAACTATTTTCCTCCTCTACCCATTGCTTAACAGCATCTAGGTATGTGTCCTTCCTGAGGGCCACTCCATTGATGAAGGAATTCCAGAAAAGTGTTTCAATGGGACTCTGACCTGGTAAGTTACTGCTTCCCATTTATCTTTTGTCCTCATTTATCTATCCTCATTGTGAGTATTTACATTTTACAAATAATTTTACCATCAAAATTTGATGTTTTTCAGTCGGACAACACGATTGTACCCAATTGTGATGGGTTATTCTGTAATCCTGAAAAAATGTACATGAGATTGATTAATGCATGTAATTTTTTTCAGGATTAGGGAATAACCCATTACAATTGGGTACAATCATGTTGACCCCCGGGTGAGTTAGCCGTGGTCGTTACGGCATGACTGCTGGCAGTCGCTCACATCCGGGAAGCGAGGTGGTTCGAATCACCCCGCCGGCAACCTTGAAGATGGCCTTCTGTGGTTTCCCATCTTCCTTCCAGGCAAATGCCGGGGTTGGTCCCTAACTATAGGCCACAGCCGCTACCTTCCAACTCCTCGTCCTTACATTCCAACTTCCCTCCCCAACGGTACTTTTAGCTCAGTCCGTCTCGAAGCAGCTACAAAACTGGCGAGCCGAACATGTCCTCGGACACTCCCGGCACTAAAAGCCATACGAAAAAAGAAAAAAAATGTTGACCTACTGAAAAACATCAAATTTTGATTATTTAGGCAACACTGAAAATGTCTTCAAACACCATAATTTTACCATGTATGTGTGATCTGATTACTCATCATCCTCCTTTCCCCTTTTCCAGTGTAAGTCTGGGTCGGGGCGTTTATGGTACTCCTCCACCTCTTTCTATCCATCCACTCTTCTTCTTCCAGAAGTCCTTTCCAGTTCATATTCCATCTACTTATGCTAGACTTAATCAAGTCAATCCATCGTGCTCAGGGTCTTCCTCTTGCTCTCTTTCCTTCTTCTGTACCCTACAACATGTGTTTCGGCATTCTTCCACCTTCCATTCATTTGATATGTGCAAACCATTTTAACCTGCTCGTCTCGATTCCGTCATTCAAGTTTTCTACACCAAGGACCGTCCTGACTGTCATTTCTCACTTTATCTCTCCTTATTTTTCCTGTCATTCTTTGTAAGAACTTCATTTCACTGGCCTGACGTTTACTCTCTTCTTGTCACTGTCCAGGTCTGCTGCATAGGTCAATATAATTATGAGTATAGTACATCTTGTGAAACACTTCTTTGCATTTAATTGGAAAGCCCTTCTTCCGAACTAGGTCTGTCACACTCTGATAAAATGCATTACTCCATTGTACCCTTTTGCTAAGCTCTGCATCCATTCTTGCATTCTGCATTAGTTTGCTTCCTAGATATTTGAAGGTGTCCACAATGACAAGATTCTTGCCATCAATGGTAACATGTCGTTTCCCTTCCTTATATCCTCTTGTTATAACCATTATTTTACTCTTCACCACGCTGAATGCCATTCCATAATTCTCAATTGTTTTCGACAATACGTCCAGTTGTTCTTGGACTTCTTCACTGATTGTTCCCCATACCACAATATCGTCCGCAAGAAGCACAATTTTCATCTCCTTTCCTACATACTGTAGGTTTCTTTTTGTCTCGTTCAAGATTTCATCCATTACTATTATAAATAACAGTGGTGACAAAACACTTCCTTGTCGTAACCCAGTTATATTTTGGAATAATTCTGTTATTCCAATCGGAGTTTTCACACAGCTAAATCTTTTGTCATACATGGCTTCTACAATTTCCATTGGCCGGTTTCCAACTGCCTTTCTAGCCTTGCTGGTCCATACCTTTTCTCTGGGAACATTATAATATGCCTTTTCAATGTCAAAAAAGTCATCACCAGGTCTTTCCCATACTACCTATGTCTTTCCATCAGCTGACTCATACTGAAAATGGGGTCCACTGTAGATCTACCCATATTGTTCCTCTTGCAACTGTCCTTCAACTTTTCCTCTCATTCTTCTTTCTAGCACTCTCCAGTATTTTTGCTACCTGGAAAATCAGCGTGATCCCACGGTAATTATTACTGACTTTTCTGTCCCCCTTCTTGAATACTGGTATTATGATTCCCTTTCCCCATTCATCCGGTACACATTTATTACTCCAAATAAGTTTGATCAATCAGTATACACATTGAGGCCCAACAGGTCCAGCGGCCTTGACAATTTCCATGCTAATTTCATCCATCCCCGGTGCCTTTCCCATTTTTATCTTTTTCACTGCATGTCCCACTTCCAGCATTGTAATATCACTCTTCTAGGTCCATTCTCCGTTTTTCCATCCTTCGTTGTTCATTATTCTTGACATTTAATAATTTATCAAGTACTCTTTCCATCTTTGTTTTATCTTCTCCGAGTTGGTTATTAGTTCTCCATTCTCCTCGTTCACCAACTTAGTATAATTTCTTTCAGTCCTCTTCTTCTTCTTCTTCTTTTATTCATGGGGCCTCTCGTTTCCAAGTTCCTGTTTAGCTTCGACCTCCAAGATCTTTTGCTACCATGTGTTTCCTTCATTCCCACCTGGATATCTCTGCTCCCTTCACAAAGCTGCAGATCAATCTTATTGGGTCCTCTAGGATTTTCTCTCTTTATTCACCCACTTTTCCTCTCATTCTTCTTTCTAGCACTCTCCAGTATTTTTGCTACCTGGAAAATCAGCGTGATTCCACGGTAATTATTACAGACTATTCTGTCCCCCTTCTTGAATACTGGTATACCGACAGTAGTGGCTACGCGGGCTAAAGCTCTGCGTTAGGTCAAGGGGCCAAGCTCTCTGTTGACTCGGGAGACGCGTGGGTTCGAGCGCCACCGTCGGCTGTCCTTGAAATGGTTTTCCGTGGTTTCCCATTTTCAACACCAGGCAAATGCTGGGACAGTACATTCTGACTGGCCACGGCCGCTTCCTTCCACATCCTCGCCCCGTTTCATTCATCTTCATCCAATCCATCTCTCATCCCGACGCGCAGGTCGCCCACGGGCGTCGACTAGAAAGACCTGCACTCGGCCTCTCAGGAGGCTACACGAAAAAAAAAAAAAAAAAATACTGGTATCCCAGTGTGGAGATTCTAATTTTTCCCAGCGCCTCACATTCGAAAAGTATATTTTCAGCTGATTCTTCTGCTTCATTGCATTTCCTACATATATTGTCTCCTATTACTCCAATTCTATGTAGGTGTTTTTTAAGATGGCAGTGTCCTGTCAATAGTCCCGCTACCCATCTTATATTTCCTCTACTAAGTTGTAGAAGTTCTTTCGTGTGCTTCTTCTTTGGTCCTTTTATCAGTTCCTTTGCAAGTCTGCAACCTGGAGTTTTTTTCCAGCTTTCTATTTGCTTCTTTTGTACCCATTTACTTATTACATGTCAAGCTTGTCTGTAAGAGATCCCACATACAGGTTCTGGGCCTACAAAATGTGCTCCTTTTCCGACCAGTTCATCTGCCCTTTCATTACCTTCTATACCTGCATGCCCTGGTTCCCATATTATTTTAACTGTGTTGTACTCTTGAGAGCTACAGGAGAACTGAGTGGCAGTACCATACTATTTTGGATGTTATCCGGACAGCCTCTAGTGCCTTAATTGCTTGGCTATCCGTAAAAATGAAAATGTTCTTATCTTTATATTTCATTTTCAGGTTTTCTTCAAGACACGTGGTGATATCACATACAGTTTTTGAGCTATCAGTCCACCACACTATATCCTCTCTATCGGTCTTCCACTTGTTGATATCCCAGTCTTCTTTTTTTTTTATAATTTGGGTCTCGAATGGTTTCTCAAAGTTATACTTAAGTATCATGTAATCAGAAGGCATGTATAGTACTTCCCTGTTATAACTCTGTTAATTTTACAGTGCCCTAGATTTTGCCTTTGTGCATTCTGTTTGTTCCAATCTACAGGGTCTTTCATATAAAGTAAGAACGGCAAGCGGCAGTTTTGTTATTCGGTGCTGCGGTGGCCTTGGTCGAGCTTGTGGCGCGCCACGGCTCCCTACTTTAAGCGTGTGTACAAACCTGTATGAAATATTACCTTATAAAAGATGCTGGAAGTGTCGTCCTTCCTGGGTTATACAGGCATTGTATCTGGTAACCACATTCTGGCTGACGCGAGTGAGTTCTGCCACTGTAATGTTTCTGATTTTAAATTTTATGCTTTTTATTGAACACTGAGTCAGTAGTGTCAAACTTATTTACAATTACGTGAATCTGCTAGTGAAGGAAATTGCTGAACAAATGCATGACGTACTCGCTGAGCCGACTCGTACTTAAAATAAGTTTTACATACAAAAATACGATGTTGAAATGATAACTGACTCATGTTAACATCTGAGTTTCAGACTGGCAACTGAACACCTGCACGTTTATTGCAAGGTCAAGTACAGTACATGTGCCTATACGCGCGCTTTCAATACTACAGCAGGGGGCCGTGGCATGCCACAAGCTCGGCCAAGGTTACTACCACAGAGGATAACAAAGCCCCCGCTTGCCGTTCTTATTTTATATGAGAAACCCTGTATATGAACTCATTCTAGCCTGTCCCTCTATGAAGTTGCATAGAGATGGGAGATCCAGTAATGTATTTAAGGCTTCTGTCGGTGCAGTTTTCATAGCTCCAGTTATAGCTACACATGCCTTAATCTGCTGCCAACATTTCCTTGTTTTGCTTTCTCCCACCAGATGATTGAAGCATAGGTTATCAGTGGTCTAATGATCATTGTGTATATCTACATTACCACCGACGGATTTAGACCCCATGTTGTCCCAACAGCTCTCTTACACGCCTAGAGTAAGTTCTTGGCTCCGGTTATGTTCCTTTCTATATGCGGATTCCAGGTTAGCTTTTTGTCTAGCACTGCTCCAAGATATAGTACCTGTTCTTCCATATAGTTTTTTTTTTTGCCCAAAGAGCTTCAGTGTTCTCTTTCCCTCTATTTTTTTCTTTCTTGTAAAAGGGATCAGAGTTATCTTATTCGGGTCAACGGAAAGTTGTTCTTTCCCGACACCAGTTCTCTACAAGGTTAAGTGATCTCTGCATGAGGTCCTGTATGACACTAGTCACCTTATCTCGTACTACAATCACTAGGTTGTCTGCATATCCTTGTGTATACATACCCTGTTCGTTGAGCCTGCCTATGATTTTGTCCACTACAAGGTTCCACAGCAGAGGAGATAACATTCCTCCCTAAGCTCAGCCTCGAGTGTCATTGAGTTCAGTTGCACAGTTCTTCGGATGTATTTATCCATAATTTTCTCCATTGCTTTTAGCAGGAAGGAATTTAAGCATAATGGTCTGTAGGCATGGCAAACTACCTCACTCCTCTTCTTGCCTAGAACGCCTCAATATAGCGCTGCCTTGGGTTTTTGTGGGTATCTACTCACATAACGTAACAGCGGTGCTTTTGAGGATCCAACCAGCCTTCGGGCTGACTACCTAACAGACACGGTCTGTAGGCTTTGGCTTAAGCATAATTCGCTTTAGCCTCAGACCATGATTTTGGCACGTACCCTAGAGCTAGACTGGCTCTGAATAGGTTCATCAAGGCCTCAGCGAGTATCTCCCGTCCTTTCTGAAGGAGTATCGGAAGTATCTCATCTGGCCCCAGAGCCTTTATGGGTTGAAACTTGTCGATTGTCCATCTCACTTGATTGGGTTTTACTAGTCTTTTGGCACAGTTCCAGTCTGCTCTTCGAGCTTTGTCCTCTGTTCCAATCTCTTCTTCCTCTGTCATCTCCTCAGCCTCAGGAAAATGACACGCCATCAGCATCTCTAGCTTCTCCCTCCCTCCCTCCCTTCCTGAGGAAATGTTCCATCGGATCTTTCCAGTGTTCCTACTTGGTTTATGTGAGTTGCTTTGAGAACCTTCTGAAGCCTTGCTGCTTCAGTGTGTGTTTCCACTTTCTCACAGAACAGTCTCCAAGATTTTCTCTTTGCTCTCCGTATTTCTAGGTTATGCTCAGTGAGTTTCCTATGATATATATTCCACATACCATAAATAGATGATATTTTATACAAAGCCCTAACCTCTTTATTCAATTTGGCTAGGTTGTTGTTCCACCACCTGATGATTTTGGTGTTCTTCTTTTCTCTGAGAGGACAGTTGTCATGGTATGAGTCTATAATGGCATCCTCTAAAAGTTCCACTGCCTCATCCAATTCTCTCTGTCCCCTCACTTCAGTTTGGATGTTCTGCACAGCCTGCCCCAGAACTTCTCTGTATCCATCCCAGTTAGTTCTTTTGGGGTCTCTGTACATTTCGATTCAACTTTGTCTCGCATCTATTGCAAATTGGATATGCTGGTGGTCTGCCAGTGATGGTTCCTCCAGCACCTTCCAATCTTTAATGAAATTTGCAATATGCATAGTGCTCATTGTTATGTCTATTACCTCCCTACGATTCTTATTATTGAATGTAGGCTTATTTCCTAGGTTTAGTATCATGATCTCAGTTCTCATGATAAACTCTAGTAAAGACCACCTCTTGCATTGCAGTTTGTACTGCCCCATGTCGTGTGGTGTGAATTTGCATCCGCTCCCAGGACTAGATGTTCTCCTTTCCTCTTTGCATTGCAAATTAAGTTCTCAACTTCTTCTGTTGGAGGCAGATTAGTTGAGTCATATGGGAAGTACGCAGAGCCTATAATGCTTTCTCTAGGTCCTTCCCAATTTCCAAGTTTTATCTTGGCCACAGTCAAATCCCGTGAACAGTACAATAGAAGACATTGTAGTTTCCTACTCACAAGAAGACACGTTCTGGGTATTTCCGATATTGTATCGTACATTAGCTTACCTCCAGATTCCGCCAGTCCTGCTACTTTGCCCTTGACTACCCATGGCTCCTGAATAAGTGCCACGTCAATAGCATCGGACTTGAACTTTCTGGCGAAATTGGCCACAGCTACTTTTTTATGTTGAAGGTTGGCCTGAAGTACTTTCATTACCATCCTTGCTAACATTGGGTTTCGTTTTTCCTTTGATGACTTGAAACCTGATTTGCCCAAGTCCGAGTTTAGCCTTCAGGCTTCTCTTCTTGAGCTCTTCAAAGTCTCGTTCACCAAGTGCCATAACGACTGTCCTTCCTGTTTCGTCAGTTGTTGATGCATTCAGCACCCTCCAATCTTTCGTCAGAATTTGGGTGTCGTGCTGGTGTATTCTGACAAGGACGTCTTCCACTTTCATCTTGTTAAAAGGAGGTGGAAACTTGGTGATGACCTTGATAGTGTTCAACACCTTCTTAGCGTCCGCCACCTCTAAATTCACCCCTTTCCAGGGGTTACAATTGAATACTATCTGTTCCAGCCTACTTTTAGTTTCTGGATTGGCACAGATCAGTACCATTGCTCCATTTTCCAGCCTTGGTGACTCGAGGAAGCCTGGACACCCATCTGACAGCGACTTCATCTGCGCTATCAAGACGGTTGACAGTTCCGTCATATCCTCCTCCTTGAGCTTGCCATCTGGAAAGGTCTTAGGTATTATTACGACCTTGGATGAGGTCAGTTGTTCCGAAAAGGACATGACTGTTTCCTCCTTCTGTTTCTTGGAGAGTGGTTTTACAGCCGAACTTGGTGGCGTGCTGTCCTCCGACCTTGGTTTTGGACCTTGTCGGTGGCATAGCATTTTGCCGATCTCTGTTCTTAGGCTTCTTCTCCACCCAAGTTCCAGCCGCTATCTTGGCTTCTTTCCTCGCATTCTTCTTTTCTTTGTAATATGCACTCGTGCGAGGTTTATTTTCTATGTGCATCCTGTTGATCTTTGATGCAGATATCTTCAGGTCTTTCTCGGTGGAATCTCCTGTGCTACTTGGTCCTGCAGTCTGCTCAACTGTAGCTTCTGTTGCCTTTTCCATTTCTTCTTTGGATTTAGAGACAGCCTGTCCTTCTGGGACTTCTGTCTCCATTTTTTCATCTCCGACCTGCACATGGATCTGCTCTGCTGGAGCTTCCATGGCTTCCTTTGATGTGGGGTTTGAAGTTGGTTCTTTCTGATTGACCATACCTCATATTATAATAGGGTTTTTGCCCCTTCTAGGGTCCTGAGCGACGTTCTCACCATCCGTGATGAGGCATAAAGCCAGACATTGTCCTCCCGCAACTCAGGCTCTCCGTAGCAGTAACCACGCCCCTCAGTCGTCCATCCAGCAATCCGCCCCTGGCCCGAACCATCAAGCCAGGTTTGTACCGCCTTCAGTAGGCCTATTCACGTGGTAACCACTTGGCATTACCATGATTGAGTTCACAGCCATGGCTTCCCCTCCTAGATTGGGTTCGCCCCATTCCCAACTCGCAGCTCGTCCAGGCTACCTAGGGCAAAGTGATGTGTTGGTTCTAGCTCATCGCAGTGAGCCTTCACCTCAATCACCAGCACCCACTTCACCTAAACCACTGTTTCACCCATGCGGAGGGACCATTGATGCCTCTCTAGCAGGTATGGTCGAGGCCTCCACTCCTAGCCTTGGCTTGGGCTAGTAACCGTGCGGGTATTATTACCCCAATCCCACAGGGGGTGGGTGGTGTTTTAGCTTCCTCCTTCTTGTATAATGCCTGGTTACCATACATGGCTCCACACAGCATCTCAAGAAAGGAGCTACTAGTCCCCCTCACCACGCCGAGGATCTTCACCTGTATCGAGTAACCTAGATTATCCCACTACAAATGTAGAAACACCAAGAGGGGGTTCAGTCCTCTTACTCTTTATAAGTCCATATAGCATCCTTTCCCCCCCCCATGGACATCATCTTCCAGCTCTCTTGTGAAGTCCCAACTTTTCTTCCCTTCTTCAACTACCACTTTCTTACATTTCCTTTTAATTTTCTGATTTTTTCTTTCACTGTCCTCAGTTTTCTTTCACTATTCCATTCATGCCTTGCCTTCTTCTTTTCACCTACTATCTCCTTCACTCTTCCGTTCCACCATACTGTCTCCTTTTCTATCTTCCTACCAGATGTTCTTCCAAAAGTGTTCTCCACGCTTTTAACAAATGCCTCTTTGAACTGCCACCATTCCTCTTCCACACTTCTCCTTTCAGTACATGGAATTTGAAGCTTTCTTGTACCTCTCTATCTCTTAATTTCCACAATTTAATTTTCTCTTTCTTCCTTAATTCTTTACATTTTACCCATCATCAATCTAGCCATCACTACTCTATGGTCACCATCAAAGGCTTCTCCCGGGAAAGCAGTAACATTCATTAACTGTCGCCGATGATTCTTTTCCATCAGAAAATAATCAATTACTGTCTCCGTCCTCCTTGCACTCCACCCATATCTCGTAATCTTCAGACTATTTTTCTTCCGAAAACAGGTATTGCCCACAAACAGTCCTTTCCTTTCACAGAATTCAGCAAGCATCACCCCTTCCTCATTTATATTACCATATCCGTAGGATCCAATTAACACCTCCTTCCCAAGTTGGTGTGTTTACTATTCCAGAAAAAGTAATGTTTTCACTTCAACAGTCCATGTAAATCGGAGGATAGCTGAGGATCAAAAAGCATCACAAATAGTGCTCTTTAAGAACTAATAGAATCGGCATAGTCCTCTACGAAGAATACCCACTAGCTAATAGATGGCTTACGACTAAACCTCCTCCCATGGCACCACAGTCCATGTAGGGCCTACCTAGCAACCGCTGCCCAGCCATTCGGCCTACAGATTGAGAGGTGATGCATGGTGCGCTACGAAACCACTCGGCCATTAATCTTGGTTTCCGTGACCGGGGCGCTGCCTCTCTGTCGGAAATTGTTCTCATAAGGCAGAGTCCAGCCCTTGCATAATTTTTGAAAATCTCTGATGGAGCCAGGAATTGAACCTCTGGATGAGAGGCAGGCATCTACTCCCAACACCACGGAGCTGGATTATGACTAAAACAAGACTCACAATTACATATTGAAGAGATGCTCGCAAAATGCAGTGTAATGTTGCTCCAAGTCGCCGTAGGCTGCTTAAGCCCTCCTTGGCGAAGAGTGGCTTACGATTAAGTGATACTTAAATTCAACCATTTAAGGCAGTGTGTTGCTTCATTCTCTGCTTAGCTAAGCAAAGTTTACAGCAAGAGTCAAAGATCTTTGTTTGATAAGAACGGCAAAGAATACTGCAGATTTCCTGATGGTATACCACTTCCATGTGTTATGCCAACGTAATCCCATGTGTGCAGAATTACTTGGATAACAACAACCTGATAAAGCAAAAATGGCAGCTTAAGTATTCAGAGCTATTTGAACTCTTATTGTTGTATTCGTATCATGTGTTTTCAAATTGAAATGAGCACAACCACAGGCTTACATGATGGCTTTCTGGTTTATTGAATGGTCTGTGTTGAATCTTGTTTTATTCCTGGTTGCCAAGGTTACCACCAAAGAAGATATAAGTTACAACAGAAAACTTAAATTAATAGTGTGGCAATAAATAGTTGATAACATACTGGCCACCAAAGAGCACCTAGCCTTTAAATTAAACAATTAATTATGTACAGCAAAATTTTCTCTCGCACTGAGTTCGAGTCTTGATAATATCTCTTGCAGAATACAACTACATAACTATGGTTCTTTTTCTCGCTTGCTGAGCCCAAGGTTGCAGGTTCGAAACCTGGCGCAGTCAGCTGGCATTTGAGGGTGCGCAAATGCGAGGGAACCGTGTCAGTTCATTTACTGGCACGTTAAAGATCCCCTTCGGGGCAAAATCCCATCACCCCGGCGTCTCTAAAAGCCAGGGTAGTTAAAAGGGACGTAAAACCAATAACATTATTACCTTTTTTTTTTTTTTACATGCCATTTAAACTTAAACCATACACGACTCAAAAATTATAAAACAACTTACATTACTGGTAATGCATGGATGCCACTTCTTAACTGGAAGGATACACAGTTTATGGATGGCTCTCTTTAGTACACCAGACCTGCATTGTACCGATGCTATGCGCACTATGCCATAGACACTAGGATGAACTGCTTCATAAGATAATGGCACATTCAGAAGTCTTCTTCCTTTTCGAATGCAATCGTCACAATCAAGTAAAGGGTTCAGATTCTTTGTTACTTTTGGAACTTAATTTGTTATGTTACCTTAACTCTGATATTTCCTTGATATGATTAGTGCCTCGTGATATATTTTTTCAAGGCTGTGTCAAATTCTTCAGCTGAAAATGGATGAAAGTTGCGTTCTGACGACTCCTTAAGGCAGTTCGATATGAATCGTATGCAGTACACAATTATATGTAGTTTGAGTAATATCGAAACTCTATTAATAAATTGACCTTCATGAACAATGACTGTAGGTGTTTGCACACACTTTGCTCAGGTAAGTTCGTAACCATTGTAGCACTTGCCTTTTGCAGCCATGCAGTGGGTTCTTGTGTTAACAAGAGGGGTCCATGCCACTGGAAATTTTTATTAATGAGAGATATTGGTTCTTGCCCTCATGAAACTAGATCAGCAGGATTCGATTGAGAGGATACATGATGCCACATTTTTATAGAAGTATTGTCCTATATATCTGCTACCCAGTTTGCTTTTGAAGGAAGGTTTTCCAATCGAGGCAGTGTGAATTGCTTTAGGGGTGCTACCCTTGATTTTGCACTAAAAAGCATAACATCTGTTTCCCCTTTATTCTAATGCAATAAATTATAAATAGAATCATAAGAAAGAGTTTAAAAGGAAAGGATTTTGCTGCAACATGGCTAAGTTTGTAGCACTGAATGGCAATAATCACGAGTAGAAGCAGGATGGAACTCAAGTAGGCACTCACGGCATCTGGTAGGTACCGTACTATAAAGACAAAGTCCATCATCGTCCTTAGCCAGTGAAAGGGAGGCATTCCACTATCTCTATGAATTGTACATATTTTCTTCAAACACTTGTACAATCAGTCTTGCCAACATGCGAATTATAGATCAAGATTCTATTGTGTGATTTTAACAAAATGCTTGTATATTATTTCATAGTACATTTCGCCATACCATATTTCCTTTTTCTTACATTGCCGATTTGTTTCAGACTAGTTTTAGAATATTTTTCTGCTATTCCTGTGCTCTACACAAGCTGTGGAAGTTACACCCTTGTCAACAACCTTAGTACGTGTTGTTGGAGTTTGTGTTTGGTAGTGTGATTAGCTTGTGATTGTGTTTCAAGTAAGTAATGAGTAACACTGAAGTTTTTAGAGTCGCTTCAATTTAGTAGTTTGAACCCCGTGTGGTTGCGGAATAGAATACACCCACGGTATGCCTTGCCTGTCGTAGGAGGCAACTAATAGGGCCGACAAGACCGACTGACTTGGATTTGGAAGACCCCTTGAGGATGGGGAGGGCAGAATTCATCCAAGGTATGTCATTGTTCAAGTGCTTAGACAGGGTAAGCTTTGTGCTTAGTGGCAATGGGAACCTCCCAGATATTGGTTGACGGCTATTATGATTTCCGTAATACTAATGGATATTTGAGGCCTTGATATCGCCAGACTCAGAAATAAAGATTGTTGTAGCGAATGTTATGCCAGCGTAATATAATTTACTTAATCTTTAATCAGCTGCACATCTATATAGAAGGCCCAATCAGAAAGAATAACCCCGAATGCTCCTCAGGACTTGCTCACCTGATGAGTTAAAACTGAGCAATTCCCTGCAAAGCAGGAGGCCATAGCCCTTATGGGATTTGTAAGGCTATTTATTATTATTATTATTATCCCCTGCCTGTCGTAAAAGGCGACTAATAGGGGGGCCTTATTAAGGTCTTTTTCGACTTCCGGTCCCATTTTTGGTTTGACCCTTAGAAATAAACGTGCATGCTGCCTGGGGAAGGGCCGCCTACTTGGCCAGAAAGCCTGGACGGTACTCCCAATCCTGTCAGGTGGGTGCGTAGTATCCGCCTCACAACGGAGGTCCCTGCACGGCCGAATACTTGCGCCGAACATATCACGGAGTATGCCGAGGGGGAAGTGCCTATTCAAGGTACTGGGACACCAAGCAATACCTGCTATGCCAGGTAGGTATTGCCTTGGCTGAGTGGCGCCCACAGTGACAGCTCTCGTTCGGAGTCGGGATGACCACTGAACTGTCTAAAAAATCATCACAGGGTGGCCTCCTTAAAAAGCCGCCTCTGGAGTGGCGACCGAATCCCATGGTGTATACGCCTTGGGATGAGGCATTTAATAAGAAGTTCCCTGTTGACAGGTCTCCTCGCTACCTGGTAGCTACTAGGACAGACGGGGAAGATTTTAAACAGGTAAAATCGATCCTATTTTCGGAGGAAATCTAGGGGAAATATCGCGATCTTAACGGGATTTCCATGCTCCTGCTGCATACCGTTGACCGGCAGCAAACCGAAGCGTTGCTGGCATGCACGATACACTGAATGAGGTCCGTGAAGTTAAATTCCATCGCGACCTCATTTTAAATAGCGACGCGGGATCTATGGAATCGAGGCATCACCCGGAAAATCGGAAATTACTGCGTCGATACTGGCGCTTTCATTCTCCATTTAGAGGGTGATGTAGTGCCTAAGCAGGTGAAGGTTACGTCGTACCATTGCGACATTAGACCGTACATCCCCCCCACCTATGCGCTGCTACAATTGCCAGAGGCTCGGTCCTGTTTCTACCAGGTGCACTGCCACGGCAGTGTGTAGAGAGTGTGGCAAGGGGACACACGACAGTGAGAGGTGTACGCCTCCCCTGACGTGTCCTAACTGCCAAGGAAGTCACTCTCCGCGGTCGAAGCAGTGCCCCGAGTTCTGCAAAGATCCAAGAAATCAGAACATTGGATCGGTTTTCATATCACGACGCTCGAAAGAGATTCCGTGATATGACTGCACCCGAATTTCCGGTATCTTTCGCGGCTAAGGTGACGCCATCTATCACCCCTGCCACTTTCATTCCCCGTGCTGTACCCTTGACGACTACGAACTACTCGGCGATCGTAAAATCTCCACTCGCTTTCCAAGCGGGACCTGTCAGCCCGAAGGAGGTCGCACAACCTTCGGCCATTGGGAAATAGGCGCCGGTTATACCATCTAAACTGGCGCAATCGGAGAAGAAGTCTTTCCCTGATAAGGGGGCAAAGAAGACTTCTGCGACCACCTGATACGACGAAGATAGTGGAGAAGAGGGAGACGGTGCGTAGCCGTCTCTCGCTCTCCCGCTGACGGGGTGATTACTGTCTCCGCTGGCCTTTCCGCTCCACCGAGGGAGCGAAGCTGGCTAAAGCCAAGTCCGTCCGTATGGAGGAACTCCCTTATAAAAAGGAAAAAAAATCGGCGGAGGAGAGAGGAACGGTTCAGCGCAGTTTCTCTTCCTCTCCTAAGGACAGGGCTGCTCAGATATCTGCTGGCCATCCCGCTCCCACCACCACCAGCAGGAGCGGCCATGTTTTGTGAGGAACTGGTGTCTGTAGGGAAGGGACCACACACTTCCCCAAATAGACGTCAGCGCCGATCAAGAGAGAACTCTTCGGGACGTGTCGGGGACAGACACCCAGTCTTCGGACCGGGAGAAAGTCCCTCGACACCGCTCTCTCTCTCTTCCCCAAGAGCGAGACTCGTGAAGTCCGACGAGGACCGCGCTTCATCCAGGGGACTGCCCGCTCCATTTTCTTCGTCTTCGGACGGAGATGTGGAGATTGAGGTGGGCTCTCCTCCCCCATCATTTCCACCTACAGATGGGGAAGGGTGACAAACGGTCAAGTCCACACCATGGCACTATTACAATGGAACTGTAATAGCTATTCTGGTCATCTCGATGATTTACGTCAATTAATATCTTCGTTTTCGGCAACCATTGTCTGTCTTCAGGAATCCAGGTTTCGTCCTAGAAATGAGATGACAATGCGTCACTTCAAACTCTTCTCTAAAGACCGGGTGGATGGAGCTGTGGCGTCTGCAATCTCGTCCACTCTAGCCTCTTTGGTGAAGAGGTGCCGTTGCGTACTCGCCTAGAAGCAGTTGCAGTTCGTAGTAACGTGTACATCCCGCCTGATTCTCAATTGGATTACATTCAGCTGGTGTATCTAGCCTCTCAGCTTCCCCCTCTTCTCCTTCTGGGAGATGTTAATGCCCACAACACCAACTGGGGCTCCGCTACCACTAGCAGTAGAGCGAGAGACTGATCAGGCGGCTGGACCTGTGTTTGTTGAACACAGGAGAACCTACGCACTTCTCTATTGCTCACGGCACATACTCAAGTGTCAATATCACCTTATGCAGTCGTGCGCTGGTTCGCCTGCTACAGTGGGGTGTACACGACGACCTTTGTAATAGTGACCATTTCCCGATTATCGTTACTCTTCAGAACCAGAGAGCCATCGAGTTATCAAGTCGATGGCTTCTTCGTTGGGCTGATTGCCCAACTTTCACGGCACGTTCGGTGTTTGCCGAAGATACCTTTGAGTGTGTCGACGATCATACCATTCACATAACGAATAGTATTTTGGTTGCTGCTGAGGAAACCATACCTTCCTCATCCCGCAACTCCCGCCGGAAGCTTGTCCCTTGGTGGACGACCGAGATTGCAGCAGCCATTAAAGATCGTCGACGTGCTTTCAAATGATATCGGAGGCAAAACACTATGGCCAAACTTTTATCACCTTCCAAAGTATGCGTGCTAGAGCCCGATATCTGATTCGGAAGAGTAAGAAAACGACGTGGGAAAAGTATGTATCGTCTATGACGGTGCATACTCCTTTAACACAAGTTTGGAATAAGCTTCGTCGGATCTCCGGACTCCCGACATCATTGTCGATACACGGAGTATCCATGAATGGAGAAATCATCACGGACCATCTCGCCATTGCCAACATTATTGGATCGCACTTCAGTGATGTATCCAGCTCTGGAAGTTATGATCCTACATTTCTGATCTGAAGCAGGAGGCAGAGGCTCATCCCTTGTCCTTTTTCCACTGCTACTTCGGAGTCCTACAATGTACCATTCTCTGGAATGGTAAGTGCGCTTGCACTGTGCAGGGATACGGCTCCTGGGCCGGACAAATCCATATTCAAATGCTAAAACATATGTGTGAATCCAGTGTAAAACAATTGTTGGTCCTCTTCAATCGTATATGGATTGAAGGGGGGTTTCCATCTCAATGGCGCAAGAGGATCGTGATACCGATTCCCAGAAAGGGAAAGGATCCCAAGTTATAGCAGCTATAGGTCTATTTGTCTGAGAAATGGTCTATGCAGGCTGCTGGAGAAGATGGTGAACAGTTGACCGGTGTGGTTCCTGGAGAAGAGAGGCCTCCTGTCTGAGTACCAGTGTGGATTTCGCTCTCATAGGTCCACCGACCATCTGGTGCGACTTGAGAGCGCCATACAGGAGGCATTTCTCCGAAGGCACCACCTACTGTCGACCAAATTATGTCAGGGCCGTCGTGAGGGTGCGCGGGGCCTAGAAGGCATGAGTTTGCGAGGGGGGGGGGGGGGGGGGGTTAAATGCAAATTTTAGACTGATAGATTTCGATTTTATTATTAATTCCATTTGATCAAATACATGTATACAATACATTTTTGATATAGGACACGTCGGAATTTTCATATATAAAATAAAAGTACTAATAGGTATATAATATAACTATTTACACCTTACTCTATTATCATAATATGAAAACTTTATAGATACAACAACCTATACTCGGTGAGGTGCCAGAATAGGATTGACAGTTCTCGTCTCGCCATGTGATCTGATAACGAGATTGCCAAACTGCACAAGCCAGAGATACAGCTGACCAGGCACTGAAGCACGTGGGCTGTAATATTGCAACGTAGAGTATTATGACATCAACTATACGAACATGGATTGATCAAGAGGCAGAGGGGTGATGACTGACGTGGAATTTCCGGCGAAATGTCAATCCTATTCAGCCAGCTCACAGAGTATACAGCTAGGTATTACAATTAAAATGGGAAAGCCCAACGAGCCCAGACAGCTATAGTGATCCAAGCTGAGAAACGTAAATATGGAAAGTCACTCATTGAGAAGAACGACCAAGACTAAAAAAAACACCACCAGAGAGTAGGCCTACTACGGAACGTTCAACCTCCGTCGTTATGCTTTCAGCGAAAGGACGGTACACTGGCGACCTCAAATGAAGAAAATTGTACCATCCTAGCTGATTACTTTAAGAATTTACTAAATTGCGATCAACCCAAAAATCCCATCAAGACCGAGGAACCCATTCGCAGATGCCCTGAATCAAGACCACCCAACAATGACGAAATCAAGCGTCACATTGCTCGACTAAAAACAACAAAGCGCCTGGGGAAGACTCTGTAGTTGTAGAACTTTGGAAATATGCTCCCGAAGAAGCAGTTGAAATCTTGCAGAAGCAAATAGAACAAATTTGGAAAAATGAAATTCTACCAGAAGACTGGAAAACGGCCTTGATCCATCCGTTACACAAGAAAGGCAGCATAAAAAACGTCAACAACTACAGAGGAATATCCCTCCTAACGGTAACATACAAAATTCTCTCACTTGCTATCCTGGAGCGATTAGAAGCCGAAGTCGAGCATCAAATAGGAGAATACCAAGGGGGATTCAGAAAGGGTCGTTCCACTGCCGAAGAGATCCACAACCTCAAAACGATCATTAGATATTGCAATCTCAGGTCCAAATCGTACGTATCAGTCTTTGTGGACTTTAAGAAGGCTTACGATTCGATAGACCGCGAAGTTCTGTTGAACATCGTCAACGAATTCGGGGTTGACCTGAAACTGCTGGCATTAATTAGAGCCACCCTAACTGAAACAAAATCCAAAGTAAAGTTCCTGGGATGTCTGTCGGATTCCTTTGAGGTCAAAACGGGAGACAGACAAGGTGACGGGCTCTCTCCAATGCTTTTCAACTGCGTCCTCGAAAAAGTCATTCAGACCTGGCGAACAAAATTATTAGAAACTGAGTATAGCCCTCTGAAATGATGATGATGATAATTGTTGTTTTAAGGGGCCTAACATCTAGGTTATCGGCCCCTCGCCCTCTGAGAATGGGAGCAAAATCCAAGGGGATCATATTGGTTAACCTAGCAGGTTATGGAACACTACCGGTACTACAAATTTCATTCAACATTGCATATATGTTAAAAAAAAAAAAAATGCGCTCCGCTGTCCAGGTGGTACCTTGTCTTCTTTTCGGGTTCGATGTCTCGTCTCGGGTTAGCCCATTAGTCAGTATCTTTTTGCGGAAGAGATCTCTATTGAAGGCGTCGTCGGGTTTTAGAAGCAGTATTTTGAGGTCGTCTTTGGTATTCATAAACCAGGGAGGGCATTGTGGTTTTAGGTTTGGAGTCAAAGAAATGAAAAATCTGTTTAGTCAGCCTGTTTCCGTCCATTCGTTTGAGATGACCGTAATACCGTGCCCGCCTTTTACGGATCGATTCTGAAATTTTCTCTATTTCACTGTAGACTTCTTTCTTGGATTTTTTTTTTATAGTGGATACCATTCTTGTAATTTGATCCCATTATACCTCTGACGATTTTGCGCTCTTTTTTTCTCCAGTTCTTCCAGAAGTCCTTTATTAGCATTTAGGGATAGGGTTTCGGCTGCATACATAACTACTGGTTTCAGAACAGTTTCATATTGACGTCGTGTAGTATTTTTGGACAGGCATTTTTTGTTGTATATTGAGCGCGATGTTTGATAGGCTATTCCGAGTTTGCGTACTCGTTCCTTGAGTGCTTCTTTGTCCAATCCAATTTTTATGATGATCTCTCCAAAGTACTTTAATTTTTCCACTCTGTTGATCTTCCCGTATTTTGTCTGCATTTTTGCTGGGGCGTCTTTGATGTTAGTCATTACGTCTGTTTTTTCGAATGATATCTGCAAACTAGTTTGTTCAGCGATTTCTTTTAAAAGGTCGATTTGCATCCTAGCAGTTTCTACGTCGTTCGACAGAATGGCGATGTCATCAGCGAATGCTAGACAGTCGACTATGGCTGTTTGCCAAAGTGTACACTCTTGCACACTCTGACTCGGAAGTGACGTCAGCGAGTGGTGTTCCAAATACGATCGAGTGCAAGTGTACATAGCGACATTTTCGAAGGTGCAGACTTGGTTCGTGCACTCTGTGATGTCGCCAATTTTTCAGAACTTCGGTATTCTCACTTGACATGATCAATTGTGTATTTCAGACGATACAAGGAGGGATACTTATATTTAATTGTAAGTATTTATCTTTTACAATAGCGGTGATTGTTTTTTAACATATATGCAATGTTGAATGAAATTTGTAGTACCGGTAGTGTTCCATAACCTGCTAGGTTAACCAATATGATCCCCTTGGATTTTGCTCCCATTCTCAGAGGGCGAGGGGCCGATAACCTAGATGTTAGGCCCCTGAAAACAAAAATTATCATCATCATCTAAACAAACCTCATCAAATAGGATAAGCATAAAATTGGATACAGGAAGCACCTGATCAGATAAAAGCAATATCAATGGAATCCTGATAAATGAGCTAACACAGGTGATTTTTTTGGCATAAATAATACATTGTGGAAAACGAATCATGTGCTTGATGTACCTTCTTACCCAAACGCACATAATTAATAATAATACGCAATCACGTTTACATATTTCAACATTTCTACGGCTATACAGTTTTTCATAAACTAAACTACTAAAAGTGCTATAAGTCCACTTTCACCGATAAATATGAGCTGAACGGCCCCTTTGTTCGAGAAATAACATGGTTTACGAGGCAGGCTTTTTTTTCTTCCTAAAATGAAATAATTTCTGTTTTTGTTTAGAATTTAGAGCTTTTTATTTATGTAAAAGGCGCTTTGCGGGCCTTTGCTAGGGCAAAAGTGCTGATTAAATCGTTCATTTCTAATTTTTTTGCCGTTTCGCATTCGATTGACAGATGCTCCTGCGCCATCGTTGATCGCAAATATTTTTTGATTAGTTTCAAAATGGAAAAAACTCCTTTTCCCCGACGCAACCGTTATAGGAATTCTAAGCATAATTCGATAGGCCGTCGTTAAATTAGGATAGGACTTCTTTATCGGGGCTAAGTACTGTAGTGCACCTAAAGCACTTTTTACAGATGACGGAACAGCGTACCTATATAATTGTAGCTCAAGAAAAATATCTTCTGCATACAAATCTTCAAGCTCCCCGTCTTTTAGAAAATTAGAGAGAGTTTGACAATGGTCTTTCAATTGCTTTTCCTCCAAATTGGAAAGCTTGGAAGGATAGAAAAGAAATCCTAAGTATTCCGAAAATAAAATTAATCTATTTTCTACGCAGCTCAGTGTAGTATCATTCTATGACAGACAAAAAGTAATTTACCCGAAATTTATTTTCAGCTTCTTTTTGAAATTCCTCTTCGTTTTTTTTTCACCTGTTGATCATTTTGCTGATTTATTTCATTAAAGTACCTTTTGCGATTGGCTTGACGGCGAATAGAAGATTTCTTTGCATAGCCCAAACTTTCCATTATTTCTCTAGCGGTGGACATTGCACTTGTTCGCATTTGCGAATGATTAATGTGTTAATTTTTGTAAGTTTTGCTAAAGTCAAAAGTCAGACCAGAATTTGATTTCATAACCTCATTTTTCGTCACCACGTGTTCGTGACAATTAACTTTTTATTTCACTTTCCTGTTTAATTTAAACATATTTAAAATTATTTTCGTACTTATTGTGTTACAATCCATATCTCGCCTTTAAGACATTTTTTACAAGTGTTAATAGGTCACCTTTCTCATCAGTGGCGGATCCAGGCCTTGCGGGGCCCTGAGCGATATGATAAGGTGGGGCCCACAACAATAGGAAATAAAAAAATCAAATCAAATGGAAAGTAATTTTGTAATAATAATAAAATAAAGAATAGTTACGATATTTTGAATGCACTACAGTACATTTTTTTAATAATACGAAAGATGCCTTTAAGTCCGCTTGAAGAAGATTATGTAAACTATGAAAAATTAAAATATTACTTTGCCACTTTTTTCGGCTGAAGTATTCTATTATTGCTGCTGCAAATCGGTTTTTAAAGCCGCTGGCTGCGAGCGGAGCGAGCAAGCCAGTGGCGCTAGTAACCAGGTACCGTTGCGACTATGCGCTACTCTGCCTGGTGTATTTTATTTTAGGGACCTAAGTTTTGAGTTGTTTTTATCAAAGTTATGTTCTTAATATGATAATTAATAAAATAGGTTTACCACCGCAAGCGATGTGTCAGCCGCGTAGCTGCCGACAATCGCTTCGTCGGCAGCGTGTATAAATTGAGGATGGTTTAAATTGTTGTTTAAAAGATAAGGTGGGCTGAAATCTAAACTTGCTAAATGGTCAAGGGAGGTCATAACTGCACTGAAAAAAAAAAAAAAGAATTATAAATTAGTTGGAAAAGTATAATTAATTAATTAAATTTAAAAAAATCCATGGCGCGGGGTCCTGGGCGGTCGCCCTCCCCTAGATCTGCCCCTGTTTCTCATACCTCGTGGTATTACGGCCTGTCCAGCTGGTCTCAGTAAGCTACGCTCTCATTGGCCGTCTCCATGACGTGGCCTCTCTCCAGCCACTCACTGCGCTTCTTCCTGCCAACGTGTTTGGGACTCTCCAATGGCTGGACATCCATTTTTCGAGAACGTAGGCCTGTCTGCTATTTAAGAAGCCGGCAGACCCATCCTCGATGTGATTTCTTCGTTAGCAATATGCTAGCCACCCGTCTTGAATACCGGACGATAAACCTCAACTTGGAAAACTTCTCATCTGTAAATTCTGCACAAGAAGTGTTTTAATATAACCTTCGCCATGTCTTCAAAGACATTTTTCAAATGATCCAACTGGGATCACACTTCAACGTGTTCCTGCGACACGAACATTAAGATGTCAATTATACATCTTCCAGTGCTACGGAAATCTATTCCTAGTAAGTGAATATTATCACTTTATCTTAATGCTACAAGTCTTTAACTTTGCGATAGCTAAGGTTAGCCTTACTATTCAACAAGTGTTCTAGAGACGTCTGTAATCGTCAAGTTCTTTTGTGAAAGCAACCACAACTGGACATGAACTATTTCTTCTCAAGTGTTCTACGCACACGTGTAGGATGTTAACCACACTTTTTTAAGTTAAGTACTTTGTAATCACATTATATTTAGTGTTATTTCATGTTCTCTCTGTTATGTCATGTTAGCTTTATACAAGCCCGGTTTAGAAGATTCCTCAATGTTAATATCTTTGTGATCTTCTCCCCTTCCCCTTCTAGGCGAAATAACATATCGGCTTACTTTATTTATTTATTTATTTATTTATTTATTGGTGCCTTTATTGTGGCGAAGGTAGGGCTCTAGGCCCTCTCTTATTATGTTTATTTTGGGAATAATCTCATTATTTCTTGTGCATATCTGCATCTTTCATTGCACTTTGCCTGTGCATTTTCTCTTTCATGGTTCAAGTTCAGGTTATAGGCTTACTTGCCTACCTGTTTCTGCCATCTCAACTTCTCAGTAAATCATGCATGCAGTTCACGCATTCTGTGTCTGCCATCGCATTTTTTTTTTTTTTATTTTTTTTTTCAAGTTATTCTGTTGTATCTTAGCAACCACCCAAATATTACAATCTTCATAGGGTACTGCAGGACTAGGCACCTGCCAGCTACTGGCCCCCTTAATAGGTCATGTCATTTTGGATAACTTCTTTAGTTTCCCCTTTTTTCTTCCCCGGTATGACAGGATTTGCTCCTTGTCAGCCAATTACAAGCTCTGTCAATAATTTTCTTCTTCCGAAAGGCAATCTAATTAAGTTGTGTTTAAAGCATTAACCTTGTCTCAATGAAGCAATTATCATTTTGTAAAGGAAACTGTGAACTTGTAATATATAACTCTGTGTTATTTTTAATACATTTATATGTTAAAGCTACTTGCTCTCTTTTTCTTTGTTCTTGTCATATTCACTATCCCATGTACCTTAACACTCAACCTTTGCTGATTCTGAACTCACTCAGAATTCTTTCTGAAAATTGAGACTTTTAATTGGTCGATCCAATGGTGTTCTAATTACTGGTAGAGTCTAAGCTGCGTGAACCTGAGAGGAATGTGCATCGTGGACTATGAGAAATGGTGTTGACGAGTGATGAGGTTTCTCGGTCCGTGCATAGTACCGAACCAAATACATTGGTCGGTGACTCACTGACTTATTCGTAACACCACACTGGTTTCAGAAAAGACCCTATGTTAGCAGTATTGGAATAGACGAGAATGTCAGATAACACGGCGGGCTGTCGGCAGGCTTCTCAATTCTCGCCTGCTCCTACTCTGCCTCTGCCCTTCATCCCGCAAGTTCACAGAGCTTGGAACCGAGCAGTACACCAGCACTGTTAAAGCCAGTGTTGCGATAATTTTGAAAAAGTGACTTTAGGTCCTGAAGTCTTCTCAGATTGGAGAGTTTTACTTGTTGAGTTCACAGAAAAAAAATATCGTACCAGATGACGAGGCTTAAAACATATTCATACGGACTTGTAAGAAGCAACAAAGATTGGGCCTCTGACGGGGGTAACAGGATCTTTGGTAGTTTCTGCCACTTTTTCTAGAGCTTCGTTTACTTTGCCTAGCTGCTACCTGATGAGCTTGACACTGTCAATTCTACATTCCCATCTCGTACTAGAAAAAGATTTTAGTGTGAGGAGACCAGTACATAGTTCGCACAAAACGTCTTACCTTCCCACCTTTCCGTGGAAGCTACAAAGTGTACAGACGCTGAACTAGACCGAAAAATGTCATAGCGTCCTTATTGCATTTAACCATGTCACCCAAAAGCAAGTTAATATTATGTGCAACACATGCCATGAACATTGCTCGTTTATTAATATTTTTTACCCCCCGGGGGGTATTGATTACTTGGATGTATGGGGGGGGCATACAAACACAGCATATTTTACATTGTTGGCTTATTTTAATTTGGGCTGGACTGAATCAAACACACTATCTTAATTTTTTTCATTTATGAAAAAAAAATATTGCGTGGAGCGCGGGGCCTGGCGCGACCGCACCTCTCGTGACGGCTCTGTATGATGCACACGCAAGTTTGAAGGTTGTTTGTGTAGTAACCAATAGGCCTACATAAAATCCAATAACATCATCATTTTCGTCGTTCTATTCTACGTTCATGAAGGTTTGGAATATTTAATTTATATTTTTTATCGCAGTTGGAACACAAAAAGTGCCCGTTTCTAAGCGTGTTTCAACCATGCGTCACATTTATGAATTATTATCTCACAAACCCGTCATCAGATAGAATCCAAATTTTAACACAATATACATTGGAATGTTGTATAACTGGTTTATTAATTTCAAAATTTTGTGTGTCCAAGAAAGAAAGTTGTTACCATTTTTGTAAGGTAACTTTTTCTCGGCTCGAGGTCGTTGGAAAATGTAGTTCTTGGTCGCGTTGTAATCCTTATACATCAAAAAGTTATGCTGTATGACTGTGAAATACGTAAATTAATTCACTTATTTTATATCGGTTTGTATTTGTACGGGGAGATAAAACATGGTTCACCAGCTAGCCGCTCCGGGGAAAGATGTACAGTGTTGCCAAGATGGAGCCCATCACGCGTTATGGCACGCCTCGCTCGGAAGTGATGGGCTCCATCTCTACATCGCGAGTCACGTCTTCAGTTCGCTCGCCTCCATCAGCAATGGACACAACAGCAATGCCAAGCCATTCTCTTCACAGACGAGAACAGATTCGGTCTCAGATCGCCTGACGGAAGAGAAAGAGTGTGGAGAACGGTTTTCTCCTGTAACTTTTTCCTCCAGGACTGCATTCGACGGGGACTCGGTCATGGCCTGGGCAGGGGTCAGTATGGATGCCAGGACTGAACTTAACCTAATTGAGAATGGGACTCTCACAGCTGACCGGTATCTCATAGAAGTCCTTGAAAACCATGTTGTACCATTTGCTCCATTTGTCGGGGATGAATTTCGCCTGATGCACGAGCACACACAGCCCGATGTGTTCAGCAGTACCTGCATGTGGTTGGAATCCACTGGACTGGCCAGCTAGGAGCCCTGACCTCAATCCAATTGAACATGTCTGGGATATGTTGGCCAGAAATGTTCGGCAACGTGCTCCTGAGACTCTCCAGCAACTTCGCCTGATGCTGCATGAGGAGTGGGAACGCATCCCACAGGAAATCATTTCACAAATCATCGCAAGTATGGCAGAGAGGTTACGCGAGGTGATTCGTGCTAGGGGTGGAAATACCCATTTTTAAGTGTTCTGTTCTTGTGTCAGTACCCATGTCTGTTAGGTAGTCAGCCCGAAGGCTGGTTGGATCCTCACCCATAGGAATGGATTAATTCTGTGATGATAAATTTTGGGACTCAGATTAACATTTTTAAACGACTATGTAATTTAATCAAAACTTAGACATTTTTACTTTTTTTTTTCTTATTCTAGAAAATTAAACTGATTTTTTATTTGGGCATTTTTTGTATGTGAAGTGGTTTTCAAATGTTAAAAAAACAATTAACTTATGCATAATTTTTACAAAAGAATAATTTCAGTGCAATACATTATTTGAATAATTAAAATACAAGTGTTGCGGTTTTTTTTTTCGTGTTTTTTTTTTTTTTGCCGGTGAGTATTTAAAAAAAATGTATTATCACTTTTCATAGCCTTGACGTTGATTGACGGTAAATGTTCAACTCAGTCATTTAAGAATGGGCTCGTTTACATATACTTAAGTTAAAAATGATTTAATTAATAAGCTTTCTCCGTGTTGCACAATGCCAATACTTGTATGCAACTATTTTCAATCAAACAATTGTAACGTGTTTTTCGAGGGGTTTTTATGCCACTGGCATAAGTCAGTAGGAAACCATTCTATATTTATTTACGCGGCAAATTGTTCAGCCAAGAGAAGTTTTCATGTTAATTTATTATTATTTTATTATAATTATTATTAAGGTATTTTCGGAGCATTTTATAAAAATTATAAGCATACAGATAGGTTTTCTATGTCTTAGAAAACGCTATCAAGCAAATTATTACGAACGACAATATCATAGAAAATTATGTGATTACGGAATTTTACGGAGTTTCGTCAGTTAGGATATTATGAGAGACATGACTCATTGGAAATTCAGATACGGGCTGATTCTTGTCAAGAAGTATTACGCAAGCGGGGTTGCAGCGTCAAGAAAAGGCGGATAGTTGGAACGGAAATCGACTTCATCATCCGCGCGCCGTGTGTAATGAGCCAGAGAAGGGGAAGTAGCACGTGGGGTGCAGCCAATCAGTGGAGACCACGTAAGCTGGAAGTCGGTCCCGAGGTGGGGAGCCGACGTGTGCATATATCGTTCGGCGCGCCGTGGAACGTGGACAATCAGTGTAGAACTTGCCGAGTATGGTTGCACGCGGGAGTCGCTCCGATGTTCCGTGGAACGAGGACAATCTGTGAAAGACTTGACTAGTTCGGTTGCAAGTGTGTGTCGCTCCAATGTTCCGTGGAGTGGAGAACTATCTGTTTAAAACTTAACCAGTTTGGTTGTACGAGGGTATGGCTCCGAGGTTCGGACCATAAATCTTCAAATCTACCAGTATATCATCAAACATCGACGAAGATGACGACATCCAGGAGACTGTGGGAAGCTCACAGCATCATCCAGTACGAGGGAAATGCTTTAGCAATTTCCAGTGGTAAGCGCGAATGACGCAGAAATACGCAATCTCTCATTTCTCTTTGTTTTATATTTCATATTTCAGTAACTTCATAGCTTGGGAATAAGAGTAAAATCAATAATTTATCAGACTCCGTTTTCACGTAATTTTCTATCGGTAATATTAAAATCGCAACGCTCCAATTTAAATTTTAAACTTATTATTATTATTATTAATTTTGCTATACTTGTTTTATATAATAAATTCAATTCCTTTACAATGCAATCTTTGCTTTCAGTAGGTAGCATTAGATATAGACCAATTCCTTCTCCTGATACAATTGTTTGTTGGGTTAATGATCAAATCATACCACGATCTGAGTGAATAGATTCTTGAAGGTGTTCTACCAGAGCTAGACGATGTTAAATACAAATTTAGATTTCAGCATTGCGTTGAGGTCTTGGCGCCCATTAAAACAACATAGCTTAGGCAAAGGTAAACAGTTACAATTATTAACCAACATGGGGCATTAATTAACGTTACACTTGTCATCCCAACGTGGAGAAAACACTACAAGTGTACGCTCAACGTGTGGGCTAGCGAAACCGCTACACTTGTTGCTACCAACATGGGGCATTAATTAACGCTACACTTGTCGCTCAACGTATGGGCAAGTGAAAGCCGCTACAATTGTCGCCGACAACGTGGGGATGAAAACCTAATAACATTTGAATACCCGCCCAGAACAAGGTTGTAACCCACAAAAGTGAAATTTTACAGGCGAGAGAAAAAACAGATATTGTCCATATTTTTTATATTATAAACCCACAATGTCCATAAAACATGTGCATTGAACATATTATACACTTTAGTAGAACTTTAAACAATTAAGGTGCAATGAAAATAGAAAAAAATGGGAAATATTCAGTCAGAACACAGAACAAGGTTGTAACCCTATTCAGACGTATAAGGTTGTAACCAACAATGATACATAGACGACAGTATTTGTAATTCTCAGTACACACGAGAGCCAATATGGGGTGTGTATAAATTAATGTCACGATTAATAGTTCCATAATGACTCGTGTTATACTTAGTCCGCCTTTAGTTCTTCATAAAACTGTCTGAATTCCTGTGGAATATACCGGCACATATCTTGTAAATCTTTCCACTTTTCTGCTCGTATTGGTAACTGTTGAGAATAAAGAATAGGAATTGCATTCAGCGCTACACTATAGGGCCTACAATATGTATTGCGAACACCTCTACATTTCTTCATGATTGAATACTGGTACCAAGGCTGCAATAGATTGTGGCTGAGTCTCACACGAACTGTTCCTGGATCGTCTGCTGATACCTGAATCCAATGTGAAGTTGTTATTTTAAAGTCAGGATCTCTCCTAAGAGATTTTTCTAGATCTTTCAGGTCTTTGAAGTCCTCAGGCTGCATATCATATACCAGAAAAGGTTTTGTTTGCCTTGCTGAAGCTATAACTGCAATCCAGTCTTTAGGAACATAAACAGTAAAATTCTTTTTTTGACGCTCAATAAGAGCAAAGTCCCGGTCACACGGAAGAAAACTACGACCCGACACTAGGAACTTCTGATTCACTGTTGTAAACAATCGTAGTGTGATGATATACTGACAAAGTGACAGCATACGCCAGTTATTATTTTGGCCAACACATCTGTCAGACCAAAGTACAAGAGTCCTTTCTTCTCCTGGGGCTAGGGGCTGATAGTTTGAGGTGATATACTTTAATATACATGAAGAAATTTCGGCTGAACCTCGTTTGGCCACACTTTCATGCCAAAAACACATTGTTGCTTCATTTGTGCCAGCATTATGAATGGCTTGATTATAACAAGCATACTGTCTTTGATAGAAAACAGATGAGTGGGATAACACAGGACAGAAAAGCACTTGCTGTAGATCCGTAAACAAGACGACATACGTAGAATTTTGTTTGGCTTTTTCTCCATCTGCAGTCATTGCTTTGTATGCTATCTCAGCTTTAGTATGATGTAACTTACTTTGAACTTCAATAGCTTTCCTCATTTCATCCGTCTGTGCTGATATCATTTCCACGTACAACCTATCACAGTACACGCAGGTATCAGCTCTGGGTAGACCAAACCGTAGATTGAAGTCTGAGTGGAAAATATCTCTATACGTGTGTTGCAGTGATGTTCAGGATGTTTTTCTCTAAACAATGCATACATGATATTCAAATTCAAATCATTAGACAAGCAACCTTTTGCAGATCTGTGGCGACTGTAATGACTTTCTTGGTTTGGCAATGATCGAATGTGCTCCCGAATAGCTTCCTTTACTTTGTCAGGAGTGGCATTCGGCCGATTGTTGTGTTTCCCTCTCTTGTCACACAACGAATCCCCACGTTTTAGTTTCTCTTGCAATTTATGTATTCTGCGAGGAGTAATTTTATACACATGACAGAGCATTTTTTGGCACACACGGTAAGTTTCACCTGCAGGTACGGAAAGAAAGTACGAAAAACTGCAATGCCTACGCGAAACTGCTTCTTCAACTTCTCTTCTTTTAATATTCTGACGTTTAATGCAGCTTTGTCCTAACAATGCTGTCTGCTGGTCATAATTCAAAGAGTAGAAGTCGACAAACAATGCACGTGTCGTTTCTAATGTGATCTTGTTACATTCATAAGAGCATCTGCAGTGACATCCCTGAAATGAAATTATAGTAATACTAAATTAGATACGACATCATATACGTAACCAGCATATTTACAAGCATGAATTTAAGAATAATTTTCCCTGCACACACATTTTGTTACGCTATGGTATTATGTTAGTAAAATATTTCAGAAATAGAGTAGAACTCTATTCCGCTATACGAGTAAATCGTCTTGCTAAAAACAAAACCTCGGTTTATTATTATTATTATTATTAATGGTTTTGTCATTCAAACATCATGTACCAATGTGCTGTAATCACTAACTACAGTACCAGATATATATATA
The DNA here is from genome assembly GCA_946902985.2 of Meconema thalassinum. Taxonomy (NCBI): domain Eukaryota; kingdom Metazoa; phylum Arthropoda; class Insecta; order Orthoptera; family Tettigoniidae; genus Meconema; species Meconema thalassinum. Next base: position 552,375,726 of record OX336388.2, read on the forward strand.
TATATATATATATGCAATACATATTACGTAAGGACATAACACAAAGTCGGTTAGGTTACAACCTTGTTCCACGTACCTCATCTGGTTGAGTTTTCGCAGCTATCTGAATTCCCCTCTTGGATATATATTGCTTTCCAGCATCCCTGAGCCTTTTACGTTTGACATCACGCCAGTTATTTATGTTAAGCTTCCTTTTTTTGGTCCTATTCATATGGTTTTGAGCACTACCAGTAAGAGAGATCGGTGATACATCCGCCATTTTCCTTCCGGATACAACCTTGTTCTGCGCAGCGCTAACTTCGAGCCAGCTGATCACCACCACTAACGCCATCTGTAGTCATTCCAATAAGACTGCTGCGTCCCGCGTGCCGTTAACAATCTTTTTCCATGTTAAAGTTAGCTTTGAAAAAAGTGAGGATTACAACCTTGTTCTGGGCGGGTATTCATTTGTGGAAGGAGAAGGGTATATATTTCTGTGCCTGTATTTTGGGGGTTATTTGTCTGTATCAGTGTATATCATTATGGGGGATGAGAAAGAAAGACAGATGAGGTTACGTAGTGGTCATCAACGGGAGAGTGATGATAAGAGCAGTATGTCGAGTGATGGTAGTACCGGGGTAGCGGAGGTAAATCCCGATACTGAAACAGGGAGTGTAGGTGGCCAACCAGAATTAAAAACTTTACTTCTCGAGTTTATGTATCAGAACAAAGTTAGTAGTGATGCCTTAAATGCAAAGTTAGAACAGAATAATGCAAGATTAGAACAAAACAGTAGGGAAAATAAAGAAAGTACAGATGCCTTAAACGCCAGATTAGAACAAAACAATAGGGAAAATAAAGAAAGTACAGACCCTTTAAATGCTAAACTGGAACAAAACAACGCTAAATTAGAACAAAACAGTAGGGAAAATAGAGAGAGTAATGAAACTTTAAACGCCAGATTAGAACAAAACAGTAAGGAAAATAGAGAGAGTACTGAAACTTTAAATGCTAAATTAGAACAAAACAGTAGGGAAATGAGTGACAAATTCGAACTGATTAGAGGTGAGATCAGGGGGGTGATGGAAGAAAAGGCTAAAGAGATTATTGCAGATGTAGACAGAAAATTAGGAAAAGTACAGGAGGAGTTGGAAATCAGAATCAGTACACAGGCTGAAAATTTAAAAGAACTAATGCAACTGGAAACACAGCAGGTCAAAAAGCAATTGGGGGGAGAAATTGACAAAATTCAGGTAGCTACTAAAGAGGTTAAGGAACAGCTGGGGGGTAGAATTGAGAAAGTCCACTCACAAATAGTTGCAGAAGTAAATGATTTAAGAGAGAGTAATAGAGAGAGCATTAGCAAGATTGAGGAGAAACAAGCAAAGCTATATGATTAAGTAGAAGAATCAGAAGGAAACATTAAATTAACAGTAAACAGTATTGAGAGGAAGGCTGAGGAGAAAATCGCAGAATTAGAGTTAAAATTAAAAGCTAGGATCAGGCAAGAAAATAGTCAGAATAGACCAGTTTTTGTGAATAGCACACACAGGGAGGTAGAACTTGGTAAGTTCAGCAATCGACAGGGGTGCCCAATGGAGTTCATGAACACTATAGAAAATAAATTCGGGGAGAGGTTGGAAAATGGTAGTATTGAGTGGTGCCAGGTAGTTGAAATATTAGAACAAGTGTTTGTGGGGGAAACGAGGAATTGGTTTGCTGTCTACAGAGACAAGTTTACTGATATCAATGATTTTAAAATTAAATTCTGTGAAAAGTTCTGGAATGAGGTTATTCAGTCGCAGCATCGTGAGGGAGTAGTGTGTGGTAAATATAACCCTAAAGGAAGTTCCACCATGACCGAATACTTTTTAGGGCAGGTATTAGTGTGTAAATATCTGGATGGCTTGAAGGAGGAAAGTGATGTGGTGAGGTTGCTACTTAGGCACTTTCCCTATAGGATCAAGGAGGCTGCTTGTATCCAGAATGTAAAGACTATATCACAAGTAGAAAATTTGTTAAGCACATTTGATGCACTAGGGAGAGGGGGTTAGGAGGACAATTTCAATAGGAACCAGGGTAATAATAATAATAGGCCTAATGAAGCCAGGCATCAAGAAGTTCAAGGGAACGGTGGCGAAGGGGCCAACGCTCAAAATAGAAATAATAATAATCAGCTAAATCAGAACAGAGGAAATGGCTGTGGTAATCAGTATCAAGGGAGGAACAATGATTACAGGGGAAATCAAGGGAGAAACAATGATTTCAGGGGAAATCAAGGGAGAAATTATAATGACAATAATTACAACCAGAATAGGGGTCAAGGAAAAGGACAGCCTAGTGGTAGTAATATACAGCCAAACAATGACAACACAGCCCAGAACAACCAGACCAGTTCAGTAGTTAGTAGTACTACGGCCAGCTGTAGCGGTTCTTTAAACGCGAACCAGGCTGCGAAGTAAGGTCAGAATCTCAGTCTGTAGCATGCCCTGTCCATACAATTATACAGGAACCCTATGACCTAAATGTAAGAAATGAATTATTACATGAACTAAATGATGAAGGTATTATTCAGGAAGTGGTTAGTAAGAGCCCCATAGTTAAATTTAACATGTCCGAGGCGTACACAGATGTTTTAATTGATAGTGGTTGTATGAAGAGTTGCATAAGTAGTGCATTTTATGATAAAATGAAAGGAAGTGGAGTAAATTTTGAGGAGATGCCAATTAAAAGCACTTTTGTTATCACAGCTGTTGGGAAGAGGAATTAATAATCATGTAGAGAAGCAGATTTGCCTTGTAATTCCAAATTTAGTATTCAGTGTTATCTTGGGTTCAGAGTGGCTAAGTAGAGTGTCTGGTAACTTATGTTATGATGTAGGGAGTTTGAAATTTAAATGGGGAGATTCTGAAGTAGAAGTAGCGTTTAATGACCATATTCAGAGGAGTAGTATTGTAGGTGTGATTTGTACTTTAAATGAGATATCGCCAGCCGTAGAGCGGGCTTCTCCATGTTTTGTGGGCAGTGTGATTACGAACGGAAGTCTAGAGGACTCGTTACGTGATGCTGCATTTCAGGGAAATATAGAGGATGAACAGTGTGTTCGGCTCTATGATGTGTTATTGTGTAATAGGAGAGTTTTTGAGGATCGCATTGGTATGGCCAATTGCTATACACATTCATTGAACGTTATTGATAGGTCAGTATTCACAGGACATAGATATCCTGTACCTTTCGCTTATCAGAGTGCAGTTGAGGCACAAATTAATCAGATGCTTGAAGATGGGATTATTGAGCACTCTAACAGTCCATATTCATTCATTCCTTCATTCATTTATTTGCAATAGGGGGAGTGTCCCCCGGTGGCAAATTGGATACACATAACAAATAAATAATTATACATAGCAATTCAATAACAATTATACAACAATTAAACTGGAGTATTTACACAAATAGTCAGTCTTTTCTTAAACACACCTATATGTTTGGGAAAAGGCTCTAAGACTGCGGCAGGTAGAGAGTTCCAGTTATCAATGGCACGGTTTACAAAAGAATATTTACCATAATTTGTTCGCTGTGGTCGGCCCTCAACTTTGAAAGGATGATCGCTCCTACCCATGTAAGTGGGCTTTCCCAATCGTTTGCTAAGCTCACCCCATGCTGGTTGATTTGTATACGTGTTGTACATAGCGCAGAGTCTAGATTTCATCCTCCTAGCCTCCAGTGATTCCCACCCAAGTTTCTTTAACATACGGCTCACACTGCTCCTGGGATTAAAGTCACTGAGCACAAATCTAGTGGCCTTTCTTTGTACCATTTCCAACTCATTGATGAGCCCTACTTGATATGGATCCCAAACCGCCGAGGCATATTCCAGAATAGGTCTTACAAATGACAAATACCCTAATTCTTTAGCAGAGGTACTACTTCCTTTTAATACCCTCATTACAAAGTGCAGGGATTTGTAAGCTTTTGAAACTACACATCCTACATGACTACTCCATTTCATATCATTCCTTACGTGAACGCCCAAATGTTTGCAAGAATCTTCTTCTACAAGTATTTCCGAGCCAATGTTATATTGAAAATCCTGCCTCCGCACTTTCCCTATTTTTAAGAGACTACATTTTCTTGTGTTTATTTTCATTTTATTTTCAGTCGCCCACTTATAGACCAGGTTCAGGTCGTCTTGAAGTACTGCGTTGTCTTGTGAGTCATGTATCTTTCGATATATTACACAATCATCCGCAAACAATCGACAGTCACTGCGAATCCCATTTGGTAAGTCATTTATAAACGCCAAAAATAACAAAGTTCCGATTACGCTGCCCTGAGGGATACCCGACGTTACGGTAATTTCATCCGAGAATATGCCTTCGACTTTCACTTTCTGTGAACGACCCGTCAAAAATTCTTGGATCCATAAAATTACTCTTCTATCAATCTTCGTCGAAGCTAATTTATGGAGTAGCATGTCATGCGGCACGACATCAAATGCCTTCGCAAAATCTATAACCACGGCGTCGACTGAAACTCCATGGTCTAACGATTCGCCAATGTCCTGAAAAAGTGATAGCATCTGACCCTCGCATGAGTAACCTTTCCGAAATCCATGTTGCCTATCATTAAACCATGATAATGTTTCCCACTGTTCCCTCAAGTAGTCGCAAATGAGATGCTCCATCTGTTTACAAACGATGGACGTAAGGCTAACCGGCCTGTAGTTGCCCAATTCAAGTCTGCTCCCTCCCTTAAATATTGGGACTACCGTAGCTCTTTTCCAGTCATCTGGGATTTGCGCATTGTTTATGGACACATTAAACATCACCTCCAAGTATCGTGCCACGGCCCTACCCCCTAGTTGAAGTACTTCACTAACAATATTATCAGGACCCTTTGATACATTGAAACGTAGTTTTTGTATTAGCTTTACAATTGCTTACTGGTTTATTTGGAACAGGGGAGCACCTGATTCGTCGTTAAGGTCCAACACACAGCTATTGGATTTATTGAACACACTACCGTAAAAGACATTTAATTCATTAGCAATGGCCTGTTTCTCAGTAATTAATTTACCGTCACCGGACATTATCATCGACAAATTATTTGGATTTCCCTTTCTTCTCCTAACATAACTGTAATTTTTTTTCCACCCATCACCTCCCGAACCAAGTAAACATTGCATATAACTGTCATGAGCAGCCCTCTTTTTTAAAACGAGCTCTCTTGATAAGGACTTAAATCTCAACATACTCTTGTCACTATCATGTCTTTTATTGTATAATTTCCTAATTTTCCGTTTTAGACTCCTAATTTCTCGTGTGTAATACTCAGGATCTGGGTTTTGTTTCAGCAATTTAAATGGGACAAATTTATCAACAGCGCTATTTAAAATTTTCAAAAAGTTAGTCCACAGGATATTAATGTGATTTCCTTCCGATGCCCATCCTACAAATAGCTCATTCAAATACCCCTGAAACTTGCCCTGATCCGACCTGCGATACTGGAATATGATCTTTTTTGCTACATCAGAGTCTAATTTAGTAATGTCACCATATGTAATATTTAATTCAACCCCAGAATGGTCACTAATTCCTGGTACTTTCAGACAGTTAATATACAGCTCTACAGGCCTTACGAGATAAACATCTAAGGTATTATTGTCTCTAGTTGGGAAGTCAACTACTTGGGAAAATCCCCCCCTCCCTTAAGAATTTATTTGCAGCGCTCTGAGCTTGACTACAGCTAGTTGACTCACCAGACCAGTCTACTTTGGGGAGGTTGAAATCTCCAGCAATTATTATGCTCTTTTTCATAGCATTACCCGTACAAGTTTTATCATACAGTGTTTCGAGGAGAGAAAAGTTATCTTTCGGTGCTCTATACGCCCCTATCACCGGAAGAGGGAATTTATTTCCTTTATCCGAAATTTGTACACATAACATTTCATGATCCATATCTGCCCACTTTAAGAAACTACCTATATTTTTGCGCACACAAATAAATAGCCCGCCACCTCGCTTCCCCCTATCCCTTCTGTACATTTCGTAGGTCCCTTGAATTATTTCGCTACTATTTATGTCCTCATATAACCAAGATTCAGTTGCAATGACAATGTCCGGAGAATACGTCTCTACAAGATTCCAAAATTCGATTAATTTATTTCCTAAAATCTGACAATTAACCTGCAGTAATCTTAGAGTCTTACCTCCGCAGCAAATATCTCGAAATTGCTCCTTCTGTTCCCATCGGCTGGCAACCTCTGGACCTGCTCCTCCTCACAAAAGCCGGCACGAACCGATGACCCTGTCATGTAGGCTCCCTAGGTTAAAAGCACCCCGTCGATTTAGATGCAGCCCGTCTCGGGCGAAGTCACGGCCACTAATCCAGCAGTCAGCTTCTACGTACACTAAGCCCAGTTGTGCACATACCCAGTCCATGCGGTCATTTACAGTCTTAACTCGCCTTAACGGAACATCTCCCCGCCGAACAATGCCACTCATTATAATTTTTGCATTTCGAAACTTGCTTTTAGCTTTTCTGCCTAGTTCGTAGAGCTCCCCCATGATGTAAACAGCTGTAGCCCTCTTCTTCAAATCGTTCGTCCCAACATGTAGCAACAACACTTTAACTTTGTCACAGTCCTCTACATTTGATTGTTCCACTTGTTGGGCAAGCTGGTCAATTTTAATCCCCGGATAACACCGCACTTTCGCACCTGATTTCCTCGAGATATTCGCACTCCATCGTATCATTGAATCACCCATTATGATAACGTCATCCTCAGTTTGCTCCTGCACTCCCTCTTCCACACTGATTCCAGTAGAAAGCCGTTCAGTCACATCCTTCACCGTTTCTTCTGATTCACGAAGCTTTGCTCTAAGTTCCTGTATTATTTGATCCCTTGCTTTGATTTGCACCCTCAAACAGTCCGGCGTATCACATACTTTACAAAACCAATTTCCGACATCACAATCCTCCTTCTTGACCTTAATACAGCCGAAGTGAAACCATTTCTCACATAGTCCACACTCAACACCATTCTTCAATGTTTTACTGCACGTCGAACACTTTAAAGCTGCCACTGGATCATTTGCCTGATTCACATTTGGAGTAACAGGCCCTGGATTCACTTCCACTCCACCAATAACTAGCAATGCAGCTATCACTAGGGCTATGAACCACAAGTTGTTAGGTCCCGTACGCACACACAAACACCGGAAATCCCGACTACCCTTCGCATACCACAGTCCGATCCTCGCCCGATAACACTCCAGAGAACAACCCATTCCAGCACACCTGAGAGCTCGGGAAAAACACGACCTTTCACTTTGACTGCCAACTGATATGTTAATTCTTTGATCACGGTACCCAAGACCGACGGCACAGTTCGTATTTGTTTAGACGCTCGTTTGGTTAACAGTAGAATTAGTTCAGATCAGCTGAAATCTATGTCAATAGAGGAATTAATGCAAACATTTGAGGGGAAGAAGTATTTCACTTGTGTAGATTTGAGTTCCAGTTTTTGGCAAGTGCCACTTATGTACGAAGATAGACCATTTACAGCTTTTAGTCATAAATATAACCTTTATCAATTTTGTAGAACACCTTATGGGTTAAAGAGTAGTTCAGCAGCTTTAATTAGGGCTTTAAACATCGCATTAGGGGATGACACAGGAGAGTTTGTAACCATTTACATAGATGATATGGTAATTAGTTCACGCAGTTTTGAGGAGCATCTACGTCATTTAGATATAGTTTTTCAGAAGTTAGATCAGGCAGGGTTCACTTTGAAGCTGTCTAAGTCGTCATTCTGTCAGTCAGAAGTGACATTTTTAGGTCATAGAGTGTCGAGTAGAGGTGTGACACCAGAGGAAAGTAGGGTTAGCATGTGTGGACAGTAGCAACAGGGCATCGTTACAGATACTGAGAAATAGGTAGGTAGAGTAACGTGATGACGTTCATTTAAGGGAGCCACTTGCAAGGTTGGAAGCAGGTGATGCAGTAACATGTATAGTTTCCAAACGTATTGGGAAAACAGCATATGTGCTGGAGAATATTGAGGGAAACAGAATATACGGGACGTATAATATACATAGTCTCCGAAAGTATGTGTCATAAAGTGAGGATGTTTAGCTGGCGAGCCAGCCTATCAAATGAGTAAGTGTGGTATTTGGTGCGTGGGAGGAGATGGTCTTCCAGGCAGGCGTATCAGAAGTCACACAGGGGGGTAGTATGTAAGTAAATGAGAGTTTTTAAGGTACAGGGAAATATGACGGGATTGTCGGATGCTCTTGAGCACTAAAATGTCTCGATACACCAAGGCCAGAATTTGGTAGCGCTGGTGAATTCCCATTTGTCCCCAAGAGATGGGTGAGCGCTTGGACAGGGTATTTTTGCTTAAGGCGTCCACGGGACAAAAGATGGGCCATCAGAATGCGAGACAGTCCTTCATGAAACTCATACATAACAGCACACGTGATTTCTGTTTACGGCCTCGCCATGTAAGATTTTTAAGTGAGTAATTTAGGTAACTTGTACAATGGTTTCATTTGTGTGAGGAGAACTGGTCTGTGTTGAGAATTAGTATTAAGTAGAATATGGTCTACGGGAACTTAACAAGACAGGGCGATTACGGCACAGAAATATTTGGTGTTATATGTAATGCGCATTTACTGTTTTTTTTTTCAGATGTCAATATTAATTTCATCTTTTATAAAGAGAGATCAAGTATTATGGTCACGAGGCGCTGCCACAATAGTGTGATCGTGTGCTCAGTGATAAGTGAGATTAAATTTCACCATAAGGAAGGGACCTCCAGTGAAATTAGGAAGTTCTATGGTGATATAAATATATCAGAACACCTTCAATGCGTGTGATATGACATCATAAATACATAGTGCTCACACATTAATTATGTCTATTTCTCCAACATAGATAAATTTGAGAGGCGGAAATATCCGTGGAACACTATTCTATATGAAAAACATTGGACTGGTTGCAAAGTGCAATCCATAGTGACAACAAACTTTGACGCAAAGTGCGTGAAGAAAAATTATGAGTGTATATATCTGTAATTTAGGGTGATTTCATTTATGTAATATGTATTTTGGATGGGGTTTATTAACGTGTCTGGGATAATCGGATAATGGACCGTCGTCACGGTAAATCATCCGATGATCCGAGGCGAATATGTAACGTGTTTTTCGAGGGGTTTTTATGCCACTGGCATAAGTCAGTAGGAAACCATTCTATATTTATTTACGCGGCAAATTGTTCAGCCAAGAGAACTTTTCATGTTAATTTATTATTATTATTAATTTATTATAATTATTATTAAGGTATTTTCGGAGCATTTTATAAAAATTATAAGCATACAGATAGGTTTTCTATGTCTTAGAAAACGCTATCAAGCAAATTATTACGAACGACAATATCATAGAAAATTGTGTGATTACGGAATTTTACGGAGTTTCGTCAGTTAGGATATTATGAGAGACATGACTCACTGGAAATTCAGATACGGGCTGATTCTTGTCAAGAAGTATTACGCAAGCGGGGTTGCAGCGTCAAGAAAAGGCGGATAGTTGGAACGGAAATCGACTTCATCATCCGCGCGCCGTGTGTAATGAGCCAGAGAAGGGGAAGTAGCACGTGGGGTGCAGCCAATCAGAGGAGACCACGTAAGCTGGAAGTCGGTCCCGAGGTGGGGAGCCGACGTGTGCATACATCGTTCGGCGCGCCGTGGAACGTGGACAATCAGTGTAGAACTTGCCGAGTATGGTTGCACGCGGGAGTCGCTCCGATGTTCCGTGGAACGAGGACAATCTGTGAAAGACTTGACTAGTTCGGTTGCAAGTGTGTGTCGCTCCAATGTTCCGTGGAGTGGAGAACTATCTGTTTAAAACTTAACCAGTTTGGTTGTACGAGGGTATGGCTCCGAGGTTCGGACCATAAATCTTCAAATCTACCAGTATATCATCAAACATCGACGAAGATGACGACATCCAGGAGACTGTGGGAAGCTCACAGCATCATCCAGTACGAGGGAAATGCTTTAGCAATTTCCAGTGGTAAGCGCGAATGACGCAGAAATACGCAATCTCTCATTTCTCTCTGTTTTATATTTCATATTTCAGTAACTTCATAGCTTGGGAATAAGAGTAAAATCAATAATTTATCAGACTCCGTTTTCACGTAATTTTCTATCGGTAATATTAAAATCGCAACGCTCCAATTTAAATTTTAAACTTATTATTATTATTAATTTTGCTATACTTGTTTTATATAATAAATTCAATTCTTTTACAATGCAATCTTTGCTTTCAGTAGGTAGCATTAGATATAGACCAATTCCTTCTCCTGATACAATTGTTTGTTGGGTTAATGATCAAATCATACCACGATCTGAGTGAATAGATTCTTGAAGGTGTTCTACCAGAGCTAGACGATGTTAAATACAAATTTAGATTTCAGCATTGCGTTGAAGTCTTGGCGCCCATTAAAACAACATAGCTTAGGCAAAGGTAAACAGTTACAATTATCAACCAACATGGGGCATTAATTAACGTTACATTTGTCATCCCAACGTGGAGAAAAACACTACAAGTGTACGCTCAACGTGTGGGCTAGCGAAACCGCTACACTTGTTGCTACCAACATGGGGCATTAATTAACGCTACACTTGTCGCTCAACGTGTGGGCAAGATGACAAGATTGTAAAATAACCACAAATAGTTTCCCTCCAAGGGGCAGATGACCTCGTAGTTCCGCCCCTTAAAACATTAATAACTAACTAGTCTCCCTCCAGAAAATATTTTCTATTTTCCTCCTCTACCCATTGCTTAGCAGCATCTAGGTATGTGTCCTTCCCGAGGTCCACTCCACTGATGAAGGAATTCCAGAAAAGTGTTTCAATGGGACTCTGACCTGGTAAGTTACTGCTTCCCATTTATCTTTTGTCCTCATTTATCTATCCTCATTGTGAGTATTTACATTTTACCATCATAATTTGATGTTTTTCAGTCGGTTAACACGATTGTACCCAATTGTGATGGGTTATTGCGTAATCCTGAAAAAATGTACATCCTCATCATCTTGTACAGTTTCCAGCCCCAGGCTGGGTCTGTTTGGAACATAAGCCTCGCCACTTAGTTCTTTCTTCCCACCACCTCTCCGCTGTCACTCTGGTCCAGTCCTCGCCTATCTTCTTGACACATTCCTCCACTCCTTTCAGCCATCTATCTCTTGGTCTTCCCCTTGGTCGTTTCTTCTGCATCTGCATCTCATGTATCCTCTTGGGAATCTTCTTCTCATCCATTCTCTTGAAGTGTCCATACCACCTCAGTCTTGATATCTCAATCCTACCTGGCAAGGGCTCCTCTTTCACCATTTCCCTGACCTTTTCAATCCTCACCCTGTCTCTTCTTGTTACTCCGATCCTACTTCGCAGGAACTTCATTTCACCTGTCTGTATTCTGCTTATGTCTCTTTTCTTCATTGTCCACGTTTCTGAAGCATAGGTCAGTATCGGGATATAGTAGCTTCTGTATAACACTTCCTTGCTTTTTTGTGGGACATCTTTATTCCACACTAAGCTCCTAATGCTTCTCAGAAATGCTTCTGCCTGTCTGCCACGTTCCGTAATCTCTTTGTCATTTCTCCCATTTTCCTCCTCTATACTTCCCAAGTACTTGAGACTTTCCACCTTCTTCAGCTGTCCACCTCCAAGTGTTATCCCACTCATTGGTCTGTCCTTTTTCCTGGTCGTTAACAGGATCTCACATTTACTGATGTTAAACTTCCATCCGTACTCTCCCACTGTTTCTTCCCAAGCCTTCAGTTGCTCCTGAATGACCTCCTCCTTGTTTCCCCAGACCACGAGATCATCTGCTAACACCATTGCTTTCATCTTATCTTCTCCTATCTTTCCTGCTATCCGTGTCATTACCTCGTCCATAACCACAATAAAGAGAAGGGGTGACAGCGCACTACCCTGTTTCAGGCCACTCATTTGTCTGAACCAGACTGTTCTTTCCCCTCCAACTTTCAAACAACTCACACTTCCACAATACATCTCCTTTACTCTGCCTACAGTCTCTTTTTCCACTCCCATGTTTTCCATTGCTTTCCAAACATTCTCGCTACACACACTATCATAGGCCTTTTCGATGTCCAGGAAGGCCATCAACAGATCCTCTCCAAATTCGAGTGGAGTTCCTGGAGCTGTCTCACTGAAAATATGAGATCCACTGTTGATCTCCCAGGTCTGAATCCATACTGCTCCTCTCTCAATTTTCTCTCCACTTTGGCTCGTATTCTACTTTCTAATATCTTTTCATACATCTTGGCACAGTGAGATATGAGTGTGACTCCCTGTAATTTCTGCACTCCTTTCTGCTTCCTTTCTTAAATATTGGGACAATTAATCCTTTCTTCCAATCTTCTGGGGTCTTTTTCTCCTTCCATATCACCCTCATCACACGGTACAGCCACTGTTTCCCAACCTCCCCTGCTGCCTTCACCATTTCAACACTCACTTCATCCACACCTGGTGCCCTTCCTCCTTTCATCTTGTCTATAGCCATTTCCAGTTCTCTCCAAGTCAGGTCATTTTCCATTCCTGTGTTGTCTTCTCCATCTTCCAATACATTGTCTTCCTCCCTATGACCATTTGGATTCAGAAAATCCTCAAAGTACTCTTTCCACACTGTCTTGAGTGTCTCTTTGTTGTGTACCTCATTTCCGTTTTTGTCCATCATTACCGCATCCTCTCTCTTACTTTTGACCATCCCTTAAAGAACTTTCTTATTTCCTCTTCTGTCTTCCTCCATCATCTCTGTCCACTTTACCATCCACTTTTTCCTCTCCTCTGCGACAATCTTGTTTGCTTCTTTCTTCTTTATTTTACAATCTTCCCTTGCCAGATCAGTTCTTTCCTGGAACCACACTCTGAAAGCCTTGTTCTTCCTTCCCACAGCTTCTTTTACTCTCTCATTCCACCATGGTGTCTCTTTACACCGCTTTCTGTTGCTTGTTCGTCCACATACTGCCACTTCAGCTTCCACCATTTTGTTTCTGAATTGCTTCCATTCCTCTTTTCCTGTTTTAGGATTGTCTGTTGGCATCCTTTCCCTTATTTTCTTCTGGAATTCTTCCTTGACTTCCTTTTCCTTGGGTTTCCATACTTTGATTCTCCTTTCCTGGTACTCTGTCCTCTTGCTATCCTTCACAACTCCCAGGTTCATTACAAGTATTCTGTGGTCGCTATCTATGGCCTCTGATGGTATTACCTTTATATCTCTGACACTTCTCTTCATTTCCCAGTCGTACAGCATGTAATCTACCAAATGTACATGAGATTGATTAATGCATGTAATTTGTTTCCGGATTAGGGAATAATCCATTACAATTGGGTACAATCATGTTGACCGACTGAAAAATATCAAATTCCGATTATTTATTCAACATTGAAAACGGCTTCAAACAGCATAATTTTACCATGTCTGTGTGTTTACTCATCATCATTATCCTCGTTTCCCCTTTTCCAGTTTAAGTCTGGGTCGGGGTGTTTATGGTACTCCTCCACCTCCTTCTGTCCATCCACTCTTCTTCTTCCAGAAGTCCTTTCCAGTTCATATTCCGTCGACTTATGCTAGACTTAATCAAGTCAATCCATCGTGCTCAGGGTATTCCTCTTGCTCTCTTTCCTTCTCATGTATCCTACAACATGTGTTTCGGCATTCTTCCACCTTCCATTCGTTTGATTGGCCAAACCATTTTAACCTGCTCGTCTCGATTCCGTCATTCAAGTTTTCTACACCAAGGACGGTCCTGACTGTCATTTCTCGCTTTATATCTCCTTGTTTTTCCTGTCATTCTTTGTAAGAACTTCATGTCACTGGCCTGACGTTTACTCTCTTCTTGTCACTGTCCAGGTCTGCTGCATAGGTCAATATAATTATGAGTATAGTTCATCTTGTACAACACTTCTTTGCATTTAATTGGAAAGCCCTTCTTCCAAACTAGGTCTGTCACGCTCTGATAAAATGCATTAGTCTGTTGTACCCTTTTGCTAAGCTCTGCATCCATTCTTGCATTCTGCATTAGTTTGCTTCCTAGATATTTGAAGGTGTCCACAATGACAATATTCTTGCCATCAATGGTAACATGTCGTTTCCCTTCCCTATATCCTCTTGTTATAACCAATGTTTTACTCTTCACCAAGCTGAATGCCATTCCATAATTCTCAATTGTTTTCGACAATACGTCCAATTGTTATTGGACTTCTTCACTGTTCCCCATACCACAATATCGTCCGCAAGAAGCACAATTTTCATCTCCTTTCCTACATACTGTAGATTTCTTTTTGTCTCGTTCCAGATTTCATCCATTACCATTATAAATAACAGTGGTGAGAAAACCCTTCCCTGTAGTAACCCAGTTATATTTCGGAATAATTCCGTTATTCCAATCGGAGTTTTCAAACAGCAAAATCTTTTGTCATACATGACTTCTACAATTTCCATTGTTCGGTTTCCAACTCCCTTTCTAGCCTTGCTGGTCCATACCTTTTCTCTGGGAACACTATAATATGGCTTTACAATGTCTAAAAAAAGTCATCACCAGGTCTTTCCCATACTACCTATGTCTTTCCATCAGCTGACTCATACTGAAAATGGGGTCCACTGTAGATCTACCCATATTGTTCCTCTTGCAACTGTTTTTCGACTTTCCTCTCATTCTACTTTCTAGCACTCTCTCCAGTAGTTTTGCTACCTGGAAAATCAGCGTGATCCCACGGTAATTATTACTGACTTTTCTGTCCCCCTTCTTGAATCCTGGTATTAGGATTCCCTTTCCCTTTCATCCGGTACACATTTACTACTCCAAATACGTTTGATCAATCTATATACTGCTCGGTTCCAAGCTCTGTGTACTTGCGGGATGAAGGGCAGAGGCAGGGTAGGAGCAGGCGAGAATTGAGAAGCCTGTCGACAGCCCGCCGTGTTACCTGACATTCTCGTCTATTTCAATACTGCTAACATGGGTCTTTTCTGAAACCAGTATGGCTTTGGGAATGAGTGACTGAGTCACCGACTAATGTATTTGCTTCTGTTATTACGCAAGGACCGAGAAACCTCATCTCTCGTCACCACCACTACTTATAGTCTGCGATGCACATTCCACTCAGGTCCACGCAGCTTAGACTCGAGCAGTACACATTCTCTGAATGAGAACTGCACTGTGCAGGGATACGGCTCCTGGGCCGGACAATATCCATAATCAAATGCTAAATCTATGTGCGAATTCAGTATAAAACAATTGTTGGTCGTCTTCAATCGTATATGGATTGAAGGGGAGTTTCCGTCTCAATGGCGAGAGAGGATCGTGATACCGATTCCCAAGGCTGGAAAGGATCCCAAGTTTGTCATCAGCTATAGGCCCATTTGTTTGACAAGTGGCCTATGCAGGCTGCTGGAGAAGATGGTGAACCGTCGAATGGTGTGGTTCCTGGAGAAGAGAGGCCTTCTGTCTGAGTACCAGTGTGGATTTCGCTCTCATAGGTCCACTACCAACCATCTGGTGCGACTTGAGACGGCATACAGGAGGCATTTCTCCGAAGTCACCACCTACTGTCGACCAAAATATTATGTACGCCTACACTCGAGATTGAAGGTTGTTTGTGAAGTAAACAAAAGACTTGCATAAAATCCAATAACATCATCATTTTCGTCGTTCTATTTTACGTTAGTTCATGAAGGTTTGGATTTTTTTTATCGCAGCTGGAACACAAAAAGTGCCCGTTTTTATTTATTTATTTATTTATTTATTTATTTATTTTATATCGGTTTGTATTTGTACGGGGAAATATAACTTGGTTCACCTGCTAGCCGCTCCGGGAAAGCTGTACAGTGTTGCCAAGATGGAGCCCATCGCGCGTCTTGGCGCGCCTCGCTCGGAAGTGATGGGCTCATTGAACTCTAGGTAATACCAAGGATAATGTAACTATAAGAGAATCGTTACTTTTGGTTGTAGAATTTCCGAGAGAGAGGAACGCCAGAGGCTATGTACTGCTCCGGCAAGTCTGGCGGCATAAAAAGTAGATAGATAGATAGATTTTTATTAATTCCATTTGATCAAATACATGCATTCAATACATTTTTGATATAGGACACGTCAGAATTTACATCTATAAAATAAAAGAACTAACAGGTATATATTACTAATATTATAACAATTTATAACTTATTATAATAGCAAATCTTAATAGATACAATCTTATTGCACAACTATTTACACCTCACTCTATTATCATAATATGAAAACTTAATTCTATAAATACAACAACATACAGCTAGGTATTACAATTAAATTTAAAAAAGTAAAATATAATTATAGATTTCATCGCTCCTATACGCTATGAAATTCAACTACTGAGAAAAAACAATGGCACTGCAAATAAGCTTTCAACATTCTATCAAAGTTTTTTATTTTTGGGGCCAGTTTTATATACTGGGGTAGTTTATTGTATAATTTAACTCCAGTGTGAAAAGTTCCTTTTTGATATATGCTTGTGTGTGTGTGAAATATGAATGTTTTGATTTTGTCTTGTGTTATGCCTATGAACATCATTGTTTGTTTTAAGAAAAACATCTTTTTTCATTAAATTATTTTTACAAAACATAATACTTTCAAAGATATATATGCAGGGCAGTGGGAGAATGTTTAAATCTTTAAACAGAGGTCTACATGATTCTCTAGAGTTTACATTTGCCATAATTCTAATCGCCCTCTTTTGTATCCTAAACGTGCTTAGTACATCTGGCGACATACCCCAAAATATGACCCCATATATTAAGTATGAATGGAAATGAGCTAAATAAGTATTTCTTAATGTGTACATGCTAGTGCAGGTTTTCAAAATACGAAACGCAAAGCACATCGAGTTCAGTTTAGTATTCAGATATTGTATATGTTTATTCCATTTCAAGTCTTGTTGTATCCATAGTCCTAAAAACTTTGTTTCTGATTTATTTTATATTTGATGACATTTAATGTTATATTGGGCTTCGCCGGATTCCTATTCTGTATGGTGTGGAAATTTAGACATACTGTTTTTTTTATAGTTTATTATGAGGCGATTATCTTGTGACCATTTGGTTAACTCTCCTGTAATGGAGTCAGCAGACTGCTGTATGCCCTGTTTAGTTTCACCTTTTATTACGAGTGTTGTATCGTCCGCAAACAAAATTTCCTTATGTGAATGAACGTTCTGTGTTATATCATTGTTATATAGAAGAAAGAGTAGTGGGCCCAAAACCGATCCCTGGGGTACTCCAAATTTAATAATTCCCTCATTGGACAATGTTTCATTAAGTAATTTGGTTCCATCATCCTTGTGTCTCAAGCTTACTATTTGTTTACGCCTTGTTAAGTAAGACTCTATCCATTTATTAGCTAGACCTCTAATACATATTGATTTAGTTCGGTAAGGAGGATTTTATGCTCAACAACATCAAATGCTTTCGATAAATCCAAGAATAGGCCAGTTACATGTTCCTTATTGTCAATTAATTTCAGTATACAATTACTACATTCGTAAATTGCTGTCTGTGTAGATTTTTCCGTTCTGAATCCATGTTGTGAGTTTGATAATATTTTTTTTTATGAAACTTATCAGTCTCTTATACATAATTTTTTCCACAATTTTTGCAATACCAGTTGGTAAGGTAATAGGACGATAGTTATCTAATTCATCTTTTGAACCGTTTTTGTGCACTGGAATTACTTTTGATAACTTCAAAATATCCGGGTAAGTTCCTGAGAGAATTGAACTGTTTATTAAGTGTGTAAGTGGATTTATTATATTATCTGCACATTTCTTTAAAATTGCATCAGGGATGCCATCAATGCCAGCACAGAATTTATTTTTTAGCTCTTTTATAACTATTCTTACCTCTTCACTTGTGACATGATTTATAAATAAAGAATCACTGCATATATTTATTTTATTATTAGAATTTAGTGTATTTACCTGTGATTTATTTAATAATTTTTGTGGAATTTCCAGAAAATAGTCATTAAAAGTGTTTGCTATTTCCTCTGGATTATTAATCACTTTATTATTTCTGGTCAGTGTAATGTTCCTTTGTATTTTAGCAGATTTTCCAGTTTCTTTCTTTATCACGGACCGCATAGCCCTGTTTTATTAGGTGATTGGGAAATAAAATTATCATTATGCATTTTCTTTGCTAGTCTTATTACCTTATTTAATATGCTAGTGTATTTTTTGTAGTATAAATTGAATTCAGGTGTTGTGTGGTATTGTTTATATAATTTGTGTAGAAATTTCTTTCTTTGACATGAATTTATAATCCCTGTTGTTATCCAATTGCTAGTTTTGTTATTTTGAACAGTTCTTTGTCTAAAGGGGAATGCTGTTTCAAATTAGTGTGGTACTGTTAAATGCATTAAATTTTATCATTTACATTTTCTAGTTTATACATTTCTGACAATGTTTCCTTATTTATTACGTCATTGAAATATGTAACAATTGTTTCAGTGAATGACCTGCACTTTGATTTTACTCCATTATCATTATTATTGATTGTTTCGGGTACTTCAAAACTCAGTATTTGTCCATGGTGGTCACTAAAACCCGGACAATAGACTTCTATTGAATGGTGATATTTATCTGTATATAAAAATTTTGATCAGGAGTGGTTTTACTAAATTTTGTTATTCTTGTTGGGGTATTTACTGTAGGTTTCAGTCCATAGGAAATTAGTAACTGTATTAATAATTCACAATTTCTATCAAATTTTAAGAAAGCAACATTTACATCCCCACAAATTATATCGAAATTTACTTTGCTCATGCTATTGAGAAACAATTCAAATTTATCTATAAATAAAGGAAACTTTCCTGACGGAGAATGGTATACGCATACAATTATTAACTTAAACTGCTGTATTTTTACGGCAGAGAATTCAAAATCCTGTTCCATAATTAGATAATCATAAGCTGTTAACTGTTCATGATCTAAATTATTTCTTAAGAAGATACAAGTACCACCATGGCTAATATTAGATCTAGAGTATTTACTAGCTTGTATAAACCCCTGGAATTGAATTAATTCGAGTTGTTCCTCTTTCAGCCAATGTTCTGAAATACATAGTGCTGAGATGTCTTTAAGTTCATTTTTAAGCATTAGATTTATGTAATCAATTTTATTATAAAGAGACTGGACATTCTGGTGGTAAATTTTAAATTTGTTACTTTTGCAAGCTTGTGTTGGTGATTTATTTACATTATTATTATCATAATTGTTATTATTATTGTTTCTAGACTAATCCGAAATACCATTGTTGCACTCCGTTAAATTTGACTTCAAAATATCTGAATGCCAAACCTCACGTTTGGCTTCTTCTACCAGTTTCCCTGCTTCCACTCTAATGATATTACTGTTGAATTATTCTTACCTTTTGAATTTACAATTTTGCAGATTTCATCACTAAGATACTATTTTCCTAATCTATTTTAGTGTAGGCCATGCCGAGTGTGGAACTTCCTGTCTAAGTTACTTACATCTACAATTTGGACATTTGGAAAACTCTTACAAATTTTACGAATTTTTCCATTTGTAGCCTCTATTTCTACATTTACACATGATTTGGGAATTAAATCGTATCTCTGCGGAATGTTTACAATAATGACATTTGTTTATTGCATGGATGGCAATGTACCCTTTAAATCTTTGATTACATTTTTACTCTCATTTCTATAGACGTCGTTTGCTCTAGCGATGATCACTGCGTAGTCCTTTGCAGTAAGGGACGCACACTCTCCTATCATCCCGTTCGTGACCTCTGCAATTTGAGCTCCTGGCTTTACTGTCGAAGTGACCTCCATTTCTCCGCTTCTCTCCAATACGCTTGCTGCTACATCTCGCCCGTGGCTATCCGCAAATATCCGCATTTTCCTGGATTTTCTCTTTATCACTTTCTTCTTTTCTTCTTGAGGAAAGTCATCATTTTCTTCAACAAGCACTCCAAATGAATTTGAGACGGGAATTTCAGTTACATGTACTCCATTTATAGGCGTAGGCTTATTCAATCTTACCTTACCAGCAATCACTGTCGACCAAGTTTCCTTGCTGTCCTCTCTGTTTCCTTTTAATTTATTCAACTCTTCCATTAACTTAGCAATATCTTCCTTTAGCAGCTTTATAATTTCGCCTTTTGAGGACAGTTCGTTTCTCAGGTTATGACATTCGCATGATGGTAGTGGTAGGCCTACATTACGACAATCGGTTTCACTTTTCTCCTCATTCAATTTTACCTGAGATCTTGTGATGATTTTATTTGCATTTTTTTACTTTTATTTTGCACGACGAGCATAAATCCGTTACGGTTACACTACCTGACGAGACACTAACACTGTTTACTGTCGTCATACTAGAGATCTAAGTTAGCCTAGATGTTTACACCAAATTACACTAAAATTAATTTAATTACTACTACCTAATAGAATTAATCTAATTACCTACCAATAAAGAAGAATGTGAAATACGTATATCTTCCAATCGGGTGAAGTCTCGTAAAAGCACAACTGCTCTACTTGGTTCAAACAGTGATTGAAGAAGTCACCGAATCTTTGGATACACGTTCCCACAACTTAGGTTAAGTTTATTAAATTATCAATAAGAATTTCTAAATACTATCAATATTCCGTATTACACTTGATCTAAGGAAAGTAATTTTATAGATTTTAAACCTCTGTTATAATATTTTACCACTTTTATCAAATATTTACACTAGCTGCTATTTCACTACACTTTCACTGTGACGCCATTTTGCCTAGGCCTGGTGTATTCTTGGAATACACGGTATGAGAGAATATAATTTTTAATGCTTTTGCATGTTCATTCCTTCCTTTTCATCAAACACCAACAGTGATTTTCTATTTTCTCTTTGGTGGTCATGTCGCTTATATCTTTTGTGAGTCTGTTCTAGATATATATCTTCCATGACCCACCTAGCGTCATCTAGCAGCGAATCTCTGAAGCTCCTCAATTCTTCCTGGTGCAAGAGGATTTACTTATCCATCTGGCCACCAGATTTTGCTACCATCGCCAGCTATCTTCTCCGTGAGCAAGAGAACTTCATCTACTTTTTCACTCACCATGCTGCTCTAGTATCGCCTGTTATCAACTCTTTGAAGACCATCTCCTCAAGAGAATTTAATTTCTTATGTTGGTTATGCTGATATGTATACCTTTTGTTTCCTACCCCCACTCTTTTCCCTTCCTTGGACCCTCCGCGCTTCGCTGAGCAGGTCTCACTTGTAAGTCGGCAGTTGACTCGGTCAGTCAGGGCTCAACTAGAGCCAGTCTCTTCAAACCAAGAGGCACTCTCTACTCTCTACGCCATGTTGGCACATTAAGTATCTGTGAAAGGGAACTTCACCTTCGCCATGCAACAAAGATAAGTACCTACTTCAAGTTTTAACTTCATCTTCGTCGCTTTTAACTTCTACATGCTTTTAACGATATTTTATAGACAGCGTGAGATTACTTATTTGGGGCAAAAATCATTCTTCGTGGGATTTGCCATGTTGAGCTTTTGTCTTTCTAAGCCAACCTTAATAGAAAGTAGCTTTTCTTAAGCTAATTAAATGAGAAATCTTCTCACCACGTGGGATATTATCTAATACCCGCTGTCTATAAATTACCAAGCTAGTTCCTCCGCTGGATTAACTTTGGCCCCATTCTTCTATTAAGATCGTTCTGGAACCTTCCAGATCCTGTACTTTATCTACAAGTCCTGCCGTCATGTATTTTTCACTCACTTGTGAGAATACTATTTAAAATTGAAGAATCTCACTTCTGAATTAAAGCTCAGTAGCGAATTTTCTTCCACCGTTGGAATGTTCTATGGCGCATTTAATTGTAATTCACAACCTTCTCAAGAAATAGACTCTCGCCTACCAAGTGCAACCAGTTATTTTCATCATTGCAATAACTTTCTTTCCCATAAACTTTCGTGTTTCTACAGTGAACTTTTCATCTATTTAACAGACTATAGTGAAAACTAGTGCTTGTCCAACTTTTCTACCGCGTCGCGATCGTCCGTTTACATTAAATAAGGCCATGAACATTTATCCTCAATCCCAATTGATCTTTCCTAAACCTTCTACTAACAAACCATATTAATAAAATTGTAACTCTGGATCATTTCCAATAAGGTGTCACTCTAACGAAGTGCCCTTTCATCTTGCTTGTTTATCATTAATTAATTTCTGCATAACTACGTGTTTTATACACGGTTCAAACTTACATTATTTCTACCTTATAATCAGGGAAAGCAATTCATTCAACTCTTGAGTGAGTTATTTCTAGGTCTCACGAAATGGAAACTGCCCCATTTGGCTCGTGATTCCTACTTAAACATAGGAGGTCGAGAACCTTCCTTTTGATTCTCTCTTCAGGTTTCACAGTAAGTGACCTGCCCTTATTTGTATAATAACCAAAAGTAATTCAGCTTAAATATAAGAAGTTGTAGGAACTTCTATCTTATTCTTCATGTTTTTCTTATTGTTATTTTCGAAGTTGTCACTCTTTCTAGAATATTCTCTCAGGAGTTTCTTAAAGTACACACCTTGTACTCTATTTATTGTTAAACTTTAATTACTTCATTTGGTTTTTTTTCTTACAAAGATTTTAGAAAATATATAAGGTTCGAAACCTCATAAATTGTTAATTGCCTGGCGCAAACGTTTAATGCTTTCTGAGGTCTGTGACCCCAAAATTGTTAACCAAATTGAAAATATATTTGTTAAAGTTATCAACTTCTTTTGCCTTGTTAAATAAATTAAATATTTGTTTTTGGATTTATCATTTCGCAAATACTACAGTTAGGCAAGATCCTGGCTTTCCTGACTCTTCCTCAGTTCATGACATCGTTAATACAGAATAAATCTGTTACTATTTGTCTTGCCAGACTATCACCCTTCCCCATAGTAGTCTTATGCATGCTTGAGAGGGAATACACTAAAGCCTTTCTCTGGCAAACCGCCCAAGTCTTAGCTGCGGTTCCCGTCATCTTCGACCAGGTCCTTATTCACTTTAGGTATCGGAGAGCTGATTTGCAGTGGCAACCGCCTTTAAGTGTATTTAAAGTTAAATTTATAACTTTTGTGGGACTCTCATCCTATTTCTCTATCCTTTTTCTCCAGTCCGAAACCTACCTCCTTTTTTTAATCATCTTCCCTTGGTGGTTAGGTTATTCCTCAGCCAATAATCTACCCAAGGCCCTATGAATGTAGTCTTTATTACACCTAATTGAACAGTATGTTCTGCGATGAGTTATTGTTTATTGATGAAAATAACAAACATAACTGCGCCTTTCGCTAGGCGCTGAAATATACGTCCAGATTGGAAAATAATACATTTTGATATATATCAATGTTGGCAACAGATTTGTCACGAAGGACACAGTTATGCCGTTCTAGAGCTTAATTCACCTTTAAGCTATTTAAAAATTGCTCCCCTGCTCTACAGAATTGTTGGGATATTCGATGAATATATGGAAAACTGTCCAAATGCACACACTATAGTGTCATAACCTCACTTTTTGCCTAGCATGCCGGCTGCCACCCACCCCTCCCCGTAGCCCTAAACCAGAAATTTTATTGCAATGCAAAGGAGAATGCGTAAGAAACAAGAGATGAAATGGTCACATTTTTTCTCTATATATTTATATTCGAGAGTAGTCCATATTGCCCACTAGTTTTACACATGGTCAACACCAGGAAGATGAAAATTGCCGTATTGTTCTTACTATCATTATAATTCTTACATCCCGGTGCTTGGCAATTTTTCCTCCCTTGCAGTGGCATGATTGACTCTCAATTCAATTCAAATAAATATTCAAAATGCCGAACAAATCAAAACAACCAACAACACCACGAGGAAAATCAATCAAAACTGGACTCTTCCCGCTTCCGCCAGTCGGTTTGATGTGGGGGTTCATGAGTGCCAACTACGGAACCTTATTGTTAAAATTAATTCTTCATTGGTTGGCAGAACATCCAGAGCAGAGCTTTACCGCGAGCCACGCGCTCCCTATGATCTGTCATCCCCCTGGGTAATACTGGAATGCCGACTGTATGGGAGCAAAATGTGGTTTTTGGTGCGAATAGTTTCGCCTGTACGTATTTTCGATCTCATTTGCATTTTGTAAGTATTTTGAATTTCAGTTGCATTTTTTAAGTATTTCGACTCTACATTGCATTTTGTGCGTATTTTGAATCTAGCCTACGTTTTGTGGGTCTTTTTCCATCTATTCTTTTTGTGAATCTTTTCGTTCTAAATTCCCTTTTGTAAGACCATATTGTGAGTTGTTTCCATCTGAGTTTCTCTTTGTACTTATTTTCCGTCTCACATAATTTTCGTTCTGGTTTCCATTTCATTCTCATTTTCGCTATCACCCAGATCATTAGGGGCCGATAACCTAGATGTTAGGCCCCTTAAAACAACAATTCTCATCATCATCATCATCATCAGTTTCGCCTGGTAGTGCACCTCAAGGAAGCGAGTTTGACGTATACGTAAGCGAGGATGATGTGCGTACATACGACGAGATACAAGTAAAAGAGAGAGTTTTGAACATTTAGGCGGACAGTAAACTAAACGGAACTTACGCCGAAATACATATTTCAAAATATCATAGTAATTTGATACTTAAAATGGCTAGGAATATACGCCAACATAAAATATTATATTGCAGCCTGATTGTTCATCATTTTTATCCTTAGATCAAAGGCAGCATACACAATAGCTATAGGCCTACTGGCATAAAATACATTAGAAATAAAATATGGTTAGACAGGGAATGACGAAGAATAAAGGTCAAAAAATGTGGTAATTGGTATTCAACATTTTTATTAACTCAAAGGCAGCATTCATATGTGTGTGAATATGCATAAGCCTACAATTAAACAATTTAAATAGATACTTAGTGAACAAAAATACACACTGTATTTACACAAAACAAACACATGTTCAATATCTTCAAAGCAATAAGGCGTGATGGTGCAGCGGTCAAGCTATTCGCCTCTCACGGAGGTGGACCGGGTTTGATTTCCGGTCATTGCATGTGAGATTTTCGAAGTGAAATGCCATGTCCTGTTCTTCGGATTCCACGTAAAATGGAGGTTCCGTGGCTCAAGATCACAAGATTAACGGTTACGTAAAACTACAAGCTTCTTCTTTTTGTTCAAAGCAGGTAGAAACTTAGATCTCACATAAGTCATACAGCAAACGAACAGGGTCCTGCAGGGAAGATCCCTTAAGCCCAATTCTTTTTATCGTCTCCAAGACTGACACCGTAAACTTTGCGTATTATTGGAAACTACCATACATATAACGTTGCACAGAGGTACGTACGATCAAATATATGAAAAGAATATCAGCTGACTTGCAACCTAGAGTTCAATGGTATGACAGTTTTTGGTGCGACTAGTTACGCCTGGTAGTGCACATCAAGGAGGCGATGACCAGGAAGCAGTTTTCAGCGAGGGTTACCATGGGAGGAGTTGTTCCAGTAGTACCTACAGTTCAATGGATGGGCTCCCTCTCAGCAACGCTGTACAGCATTCCCCGGAGTGGCTAGCTGGTGAACCATATCTTATTTCCCCGTACAAATACAAACCGATATAAAATATGTGAATTAATTTACCTATTTCACAGTCAAACATCATACCTTTTTGATGTATAAGGATTACAACGCAACCAAGAACTACATTTTCCAACCACCCCGAGCCGAGAAAAAGTTACCTTACAGAAATGATAACAACTTTCTTTCTTGGACACACAGAATTTTGAAATTAGTAAACCAGTTATACAACATTCCAATGTATATTGTGTGAAAATTTAGATTCGATCTGATGACGGGTTTGTGAGATAATAATTCTTAAATGTGGCGCATGGTTGAAATACGCTTAAAAACGGACACTTTTTGTGTTCCAACTGCGATAAAAAATATTAAAATATAAATTTGAAGTTTCAATCCTACATAAACTAACGTAAAATAGAACAACGAAAATGATGATGTTGGATTTTATTTAGGTCTATTGGTTACTTCACAGACAACCTTCAAACTCGAGTGCACATAATATTTTGGTCGACAGTAGCACTGCGATCGTAAAGTACAGTCCGTAAGGCTCCTACAGTGACGTCACGCCTAGGGTCGTTATAGTCGCAACAGCAAGTCAGATACCGTAGCTCCCTTCACACGCAGTCTCTTCAAACCTAATATAAATTACGCTCCCGCTCCAAGATGTAGAAAAATAGCAATGTTATTTAGGGCTGAATGGTACTTCCATCCGTTACCACTACATAGCCTAATTATCGCTCGGCTTGTTCGAATCCGGCCGATGTAGCTGGCATTTCGAGAGTGAACAAAATGGTACATTGCCGGTACATTTACTAGGACGTTGAAACACACAAACAGGGCTAAATTGCAGTATTTTGACGTCGAGAATAAGATCTATTCTTGGCCATTTTCTCGTTGTTCACCGCTTTGAAAAGGTTTATGGTAGATGCCTGAGAAACCCCACATCACTCTTGGCTATTCAACAGATCACGTCCTAAACTGCTCGTGGATGACAAAGCACAATGTAACCTATCTCTAACTGTAATCAATGCACAGGCCACCCTCAAGGTGACTAAAACAGGGCCTATCCTAACAGCACTTATTTTCTATGACTCAATCTAACTTGTTTCTTGCACTTGGAATTTAAAATGGGTTGTAATTTTGAAATCAGGTATCAATAACCTACAGTACATACACCAGGTGCTAACAATCCTATTAATGTGAATACATTAGCCTATACAAATGCTGTCACGAAACATTACCATATTCACTTGAGCTTGATCGAGAGACCATTCTCACAAATAATGTAACTTGGTCTGACTTCAGTAGATACTAAATACTGGATATCGTTTCTCTGATTTACATACAATAAGTAACTTAACCTCAGCATTATCATATTAGAAATGTTTCCAGTCCTAGCAAAGGCTGAAGTTTGGGAACTTCTTACAATAATTGAAACCATATTAACTAACAACCTACCATCAAGGCGATTAGCTCTTCTCTCCCGAAGAATGGTATCTTACTATCAGGGAAATGTTAACACACACTCTTGTATTCCCCGTAATGTACCTACCAATAATTTCTAGGCATGTTGTGCATGCATTGGTTTCTTAAATTGTCGTGGTGGGGAAGGAGAAGCAAGCCACATTATCATTTCTTTCATAATACCGGTAGTTGCTATAAACAAACTTTTGACACACCTGTGACCTGGGAAGGAGGTTTCCTGAACTAACAACATTTTATTACCATCCAAAAAACCTTGTATGAGTCGAAATAATAAGTGATATAGAGGTCCTAACTAAAACATAACCTTCTGTGTGATGACAAACATGCAACGCAAAATTAGCGTAGATACAATAACCTACCTACAAAATGAACATTTGTTCCAGAAAATAAATAATTCTCATTCTAGATGACGTAAGTAGAAGCGTTCTCAAGTATAACTTTTCACGCAGATACTCATTCATAAAAGATGTAAACAACACAGCACAAAGCAAAATGATCGCCATCTCTACCTCCTAACGATCATCTGATCAATCGTTAGAGTCGCTGCATGATGGCCTGTACATTACGATGGCAGTGACAGTAGTCACGGTTTTCTTTGACCTCGAGAAAGCCTACGACACCACATGGTGTCACAGGATCCTTTTCACCCTTCATGAGTGGGGACTCCGTGGTAATCTACCGACTTTCAGTGCGAATTTCATGTTCGTCTGACTCTTCCGTGTAAGGGTCGGTAGGACATTATCTCAATATTATACCCAAGAAAATTAAGTTCCTCAGGGTTCTGTGCTGAGTGTCACCTTGTTCGCGATTGCCATAAAGAGCTTTGTTACCGTCGCCGGGTCCACGGTAGTTCCATCGCTGTATGTAAACGATTTAGCTCTGCATTACAGCTCTGGAAGTATGGCAGTCGTGGAACGGCAATTGCAGCTAGCTATAAACCGGGTCGACAGGTGGGCCTCCGACCGGTGTTTTCGTTTTTCAGCAGCGAAAACCTCCGTCGTCCATTTTTGTCAGCTCCGGAGGCTACATCTCAGGGATGTTGCGTTGCCGTTGGTTGACACTTATCGCTTCCTGGGGCTCCATTTTGACAGCAAATTAACGTGGCAGCACCATATACGGCAACTGAAAACGACAAGGTTTCTCAGAAAACTGAACATGCTCAAATTTCTTAGTGGCACTAAGTGGGGGGCTGACCGTGCGGTGCTGTTACGATTCTACCAAGCCCCCGTCCTCTCCCGGCTAGACTATGGTCCTGCGGCATACGGTTCAGCAAGGCCGGCAACCTTGAAAATTCTGGACAGTATCCACCATAGTGGCGTTAGGCTGGCCACCGGTGCCTTCCGGATCAGCCCGATACCCAGCCTACTCGCCGAATCGGGTGTTCCACCTCTAAATTATAGACGCCAACATATTATCCTTTTAGCATATGCTGCCAATGTGCGTCAAATGCCGCAATGTCCGAGTTTTGGAGCTCTCTTCAGTACCCAATACCACCAGAGGTACGCCCCAAAGCATAGTTCACCACATTCTCTACACGGATGGTTCGAAAGTGGGTTGTGCTTACGTTATTGATGGTGCAAATGCCAAGATCTCTTTGCCTGAGGCCTGTGTTTACTGCGGAGCCCGTTGCCATCTATGAAGCTCTGCAGTTTGCACTACAGGATGCACGAATCCGCTTTCTCGTGTGTACTGTGCCAGTATTTTGTATAGTAACGGAACACTGACATGTTTAAGAAACATATTTGGTATTTTTATGACAAGATTCCAGCTTGCAGACAAGAGTAATAGCAAGCTGACGCTCGGTTAGGGAAATGGATAGGCAACGCTGTAACGCATCTCAGAACATATGATTTGGAGGAGTACAGTTAGTCCACAAGATGGCTGCCTTAGAAGCATGGCATTGATATACACACTGTTATTAACCATTACTGAGGGGGTCGACGAGAAGGAACTAGATTTAACATAAGAAGGAATGATTTGAAGGTATTTATGGAATTATTAACACTCATATTATGACACCAGATGTTTATCGCAATTATGCTATGCCAACTTCGATTCATATATCGACTGGACAGAGTGGTATTATGGGTAGGATTAGTCCAGCTGGAAGTAGCACGGTTCGGAGAGAGACACTTGATTACTTGCTTGTTGGCTCGGCCAAAGCAACTATCTCGAGTATCACTTTTACTTAGTGCGATCTGTGACAGTACAGGACGGTACAGTACGTCTTTGCTTTCTGCAAGACACGGGCGAGATAAACTTGGGACGACCGCTTAACCGAGTGTATGGGCTTCGTGCAATATGAAAGTGACGCGAGTGAACTTCGTGTTCCGCATAGATTGTTCGGTAACACTATTGCTATCACGAAAAGACTTGTAATTTATCCAGTGGTAATTCGACATTACAACATAGATCTTAACACTGCAATGAAAGGAATACTGCGCCAGTTTAATACGAGAAAAGCAATGAATTGCTAGGCACTAAATAGGAATGCAACACATGAGCAGAGTTGAACATATGGAAATGATCAATGCTGAATAATGGAATTCATTACGAGAAGGCTATTTAAAATGAGACTGAAGGCAGTCTATATAATGACACTGAGATAATTACCTCTACGATGTGGATCTTCAAGTAAGAGAAGAAGTGGCATCTTACTCTTTTCTACAAATGGAACTTAGTCAGTTTCCGTATGATGAACATTGTGTTCCGGATAGCTGTTTCGAGTGGAAGGGTCTTGGGTTCGAGTACGAGCAGTCCTGATGAATACTTCAACTACTCAACGCTATGGATGAGGGTTCGATCTCTACAAGAGATGTATGTTCCAACATACATTATACGTTCATCAAGACGACTAAAGGTAGCTGGAAATCTTTTTGTCTGTAAGCGGTATGAATCATGTCATATCTATAGAATGTCCTTTTTTTCACCAATTTTTATTCATTAGTTTGAAAATGGATTTGAAAATTAGATCTGACGTCTTTGTCATTTCTGTTCGATGATCTATTTTAGGTTTTGATCCTAATAAGGATGCACCTACTTAGCCATGTCAGTAGTTAATCTTTAATGTAGTGTTATTTTTACATTACTTTTCTAATTTTGGTAATAATTCTGAGCATTATAATTAGTTGAGAAGAAGCACATTTCAAGAATAATTTAGGACCAACACTACGATATCATTAGGCAAGTATAGGAGATAGGAAGAAGATGTCCTAACACGAATATATGAACATTTTCTGCATTAATTCTGTTTAATACTGAGCAACGAAACAGAATATTTTGACAGTTCATACAGCATTTCATTTTAGATGACTGTATATTTTTCGTCAAGCTGGTTATAGACATTGAAGTCTAGCATCGTATTTGAAGTGAACAATTGCAGTTTTTGAATTAGGCAATTATAGCCAATATTTTTGAATCACGTTTTGAGTATAGATATTTTTATTGAGATACAGTTCGTACACTGGCCTGTTTGCCATCTCTTGATGAATACAGTACATTTGCATTTGTCAGTTGGCACAGGCTAGAGTAAAAGGTGGCTTTTCACCGATGTCTCAGTCTCACTCATGGCTGTGATTATATGGAAGCTACTGAGGTATGGGTGGTGCTTAGTAATGGCATTCAGGGCACAGTCAGTGCCTGTGAGTGCTGTGAAAGGTTCTACTCATAGGGTTAGGACTACTATTCTGACTCAGTGAGGAAAGCAATGGCAAACTACCTCACTCCTCTTCTTGCCTAGAACGCCTCAATATAGCGCTGCCTTGGGTTTTTGTGGGTATCTACTCACATAACGTAACGGCGGTGCTTTTTGAGGATCCAACCAGCCTTTGGGCTGACTACCTAACAGACACAGTTCGTTCAGTTTTCAACTTTCATAATTCTTTTTTTTAATACTCCTGTTTTGATTCCGTGTGATTCTAATGGATTATTTGTATTTTACTCTTACTAGGCATTTTTCCATGGTACGAATTTCTTAAGGGGAGGACCCATTTTTGAATTTGTTTATGCGAATCTGAATTAATTCTTAAACAGTAATAAATTTATAATATCTTGTGAGATATATTTGTGAATATTGAGATTATGATGAAATGAAGTATAAATGAGATATGAAGCTCAATTTTGTATAAAATATATTCCGTCATAAAACAGAATGACATTTTGGGAATTTACAAATGTAATAATTCGATCATGTAATTACGTAATTATTATTACAGTTTCTGTAGAAGTAGATTAACACTTTGATACTTGTGTCAATTATGAACCATGATATATTTAGGAGTTTGTATGAAAAGACTATGAATTTTGAGAAGATGTGGAATATTATTAACAGCTATTGAGAGCTACAGTACTTTACGTATTGGATAATATAACAGTTGTGTTAATGAAGTATTTTGAATTATATTTCGACATCAATGGGTGGTCAGAAATAATTTAAGGTGGATATTAGGAATCTCATATGTGGAGAGATATCGTATTTGTTACGAATTTTGAGGATTGTGCGAGCTATTGAGCTATCGCTGAATTATGTTATAATGAAGTATAATTAAACGTGAGATATGGTCACGAACATCGTTACTAGAAGGCTAGTAGTTAAATAAACCCACCATTTAAAATATCATATGTGCATAAAACAATTCACCTAGATTTGATTGCCAATAATAACACACATATTTAGAGTGAAGCTATGCTCTGAAAAACATGAAATAATTTGTATAATATTGGATTGATAATTGGAATATTAATTTGAGATAATTGAAATATTAATTGGAATAACTATACGTTCGATAACCTTAATTGATCATCGAATAAGACAAATTATGACAATAAGAAATGTTTAATATACTTGTTAATGGAATGATAGAAAATAATGGCGAAATTCGGCAAACGAATTAAATTGTATATCTTTGTAAACTTTTAGGGTATTTGTGTAAAATAACTTGTGATATAATTACTCATGCATAAGAACGTTCACGATTTGAACATGACTTAATACTGCAATCTCATGCAGTATATTCTAGCCAGATTTAAGGCGACTTGCATATTTGTGATAAGCTACACTGGATAATAATCAACATTTTTGTTTAGTGAATGTAGATCCACGATTCTTCGTTTTCAGTTAATAAACTGGTTATTTAATTTTAATTCTAAAATGATTTGGTGATTTATATTAGAAACAGAATATGCTAGGAGAACCAGTGGGCAACTTTTTCAAATGCTTAGCCTAACGCCCGAGATTAATTTTAAGAGTTTTTGAGTTCACTTTGAGATAGTTTTTCATTTTTGTTCTTTTGCTTTTTCTTATCGCATTCATTTATATTGAGATGTCCTTATCCCAGGTTGATCCTTGTTGGTTGATTTTTGGGGGTTATTTCAGCCGGGTACTTCCAGATTCTACGATCCAGTTTTTCCATCGGATATCAACAGGTAAGACCATGTGGATATGGGTACAGTACCGACTCTTTGAGTTCGTTGCAGTCAATTGCTACATGTTTCCCGCAACACCCCCTAGTGCAGCGAGTCCACGACCTACTAGCCTGGTTGTGCCGCGCTAACACTCGAATCTCCTTTCTGTGGCTTCCAAGCCACATGGGAATTGCGGGAAATGAGTTAGCGGATCAAGCAGCAAAAGAGGCGGTATTACTACCACCTCGACCAATGGAGGTACCCACTAGAGATATTCGCTCTCAGTTACACCTACAAGTTCTGGCATTTTGGGAGAGTCAGTGGCTAGCTGATCCACAGCCCAGTAAACTAAGAGCGATCATGGGAACTACTCGCGTGTGGCGGAGTTCTTTCCGGTCACGGAGAGAGTCTGTCATTTTGTGTAAGCTAAGGATAGGTCATACAAGATCCACCCACTCGTACCTAATGAGAAGGGAAGACCCCCCACATTTTAACCGAGTGTGTGGATCTTTCTGACTTAGAAGAAACATTGGTTTGCAGATGACACTCACACTTATATTAGCCGATGACGCGGTGACTGCTGATCGCGTTATCCGCTTTATAAGTGAGAGTGGGTTAGGGCCAGCAATCTAAATTTTCCAGTGAACATTGACTCAACGACTTGTTCGTTTTTGATTTTTTTGTTTTTCTGTAATTTTGTTTATTCTTATAATTAATTTGTTTAATTTTTTGTTTTATTAATTTTAGGTCCTTTCAAATTTAGGTGTCCACCTCTAAATTTTAAATTAAAATTCCAAATTTGTATTCTTTATTCTGTGTTAAGAGGGGCAGATGCCCTCGTAGTTCCACCCCTTACAACAACAATAACTAACTAACTTAGTAGTTTGACGCTTTACGAGAAATGTTTTGCAAAAAGTAAGGTGGAGACCAACACCTCTGGTGGACATTAAAGTGTTCTACTAGCAGGCAGAAGCAATACACCAGCAATACAAGAAATTTGATTGGGTATGTGGTTGCGAGGTAAAGAACGCTCTATTTTGTTCGGTGGAGAATTTAGATGGACTCAAAGGAAGTAACAGATCTCAGAAAACTGAACGAAAAATTCCTTCAGGCTAGGAACCTAATGTTGAAAACATGACCTGGGAACTAAGATTTTAGGATAACAAAAAAGAAAAGATATAATAAACTATACATAAATTTTAATTCTTCTAGAAAATTACAAAACTTTCAATCAAATGTATCTTAAGTTAATTTAGCCTCTGGATCTACAGTGTCTTTAGAATCTCTACCACCATCGGACTGATTTTCTCCAAGGTTGAGTTGTTAATGTGAAGGAACGTCCTCGAGACAGACCATTGAGATCGTTGATAAATTTGGGATTAATGAACGTGGTCATCAGTTCTGTACTTTCTTCATCCCACCATGAATCGACGGTTGAAACCAACATAGAGAGACAATGATTACCCTCAATGTCTTTCAAATCATAAATATGTTCACATTAATTGTAATATGAGGGTCTTATATGTAGGCTGGCCATAAATGTTTTGGCCTAGACCGGGACATCGTAGTACCCGGGGTGGCGGGAGCCCCAAGTGAAGTCCGAAAACCTTTGTGAAATCAAAACTAAAATTATTTTCTTCATATTTATTACTCACATGGTTATAAACTTGTAAATCATAATAACTTCGTGTTCCTTAATACCCACTTAAACTAACAAACTATGGCTTGGGTGAACAACAGAAATCTTCTTATATTTATTACTCCCACGTATCAAAAAAAACTATTATTAATTATAACAGATTTATTTTCCTTGATACCAACTTATCCTAACATCCAACAAACAATTGAGTAGACTTTCAATAGATTTTTTGTCCCTTTTTTGACAATATTACGTTTAATTAAACATTTGTTAATATTAATGTCAGGCTAAACGTGGGAGGTGTGTTTAATTTTAATCATCTGCCTGTTCATCAGATTCATTTTCTTTATCATACCGTACCAAAAGTATTTTTGGGAACAACTTATATTTCTAAATACGTATTTTTAAGAGCATCTCGTATATCCGGTCACAAGTGTGTTTAGAATTCACTCGAACCATCAACATTGAACTCATTGTCATTACATCAAGTCGTGATTTCTCAGACGACCACAAATTGTTCATGATGGAAAAAACTCTTTCCACGGGAGCACTGGTTCCTGGCAAACGCATAGCAAATTCAACAACTTTCAAAATAACATCATATGCAATGTCCTCACTACTAAGCCTTGCGAATATTTGCTTCCATCTCTCTTCAACAGGAGTTTTTACCTTGGTTCCGTCTACTCAGTTCCATTTCTTTGTTTTCGGACACAATCTCTTTAACACACTGCCACTGGTCAAAGAGTTTGGTTTCTTCGTCTTGATCTTCAGATATTTCCTTGATCTGTCTGGCATTAAAATTAGATAGGCTGGTCTGGATATCTCTCCATGACTGAATTGTTTGTAGTAAAATCCACTGCAAGTTATGTACGCCTCCGAAGCTCAAGTCGATACAAGCAAACATGCATCAAGTGGCACAGAATCGACGAATTTTCGTGCACTTTTTAAAACTGTAATACAGTTTTTCAAGCTTTTACGAATTGCCATGAAACTATTGATAAATTATTGTCTTTGCTAGTAAAAATATTTATTTTAAATTTTTGCACGAAACCGGGACATTGTAGGGTATTTTTGGAAACCGACGGGACGCCCTCAAAAGCGGTCTAAACCGGGACGCATGGCCACCCTAATTATGTAAACAGCAAAATAGGTAAGGGCCTTATTTTTTGGTGAAATAAAACTGACACTATTTCGGTGGGTATTTTGTAAAATAAATTGTCATAATGATTGAAGTTTCTTCTGATCCAATTTCTCAAGAGGAATGTTGGCTTGTATGAATGCTTTCGTTATGTCTATTACAAATTGCTCTCTATCACTTTTCAACTTCTTTGCGATGTGGATTATCGCCGATTGTTATTTACCGCTTTGAATTATGTTCATTTGCTTCTTTCTTCTTCTTTTTATGCTTTTCTGAATCCATGCAGTGTTGATCGCACGTCTTTTCGTTCCCACTAAATACGAACATTGCAGTATTTACACATTAGAATCTTCCTTGCAGCGTCAAATACATAGAACCCCTTACTGTTGTATTCGTCGGCACTAGGAAAAACTGTTGTGTCTTTAGTTTTCGGAATTTTTATACTTAAATGCTGGATGTTTGTTTTAACAGTCGCGAGCTCGCACTGCTGTATCTACGACCACAATGCCATTTAATGTAATCAATAGCAGATATCGATTTTCGATAGGCTTAGACAAGACCGACTACAATAATATCAGACCGTAATACGACAATCGATTCAAGAAAAATGGTGGTCATCATAGGGGAAGGTTTTGAATTAA
This sequence comes from Meconema thalassinum, assembly GCA_946902985.2. NCBI lineage: Eukaryota > Metazoa > Arthropoda > Insecta > Orthoptera > Tettigoniidae > Meconema > Meconema thalassinum. The sequence continues at coordinate 552,411,690 of OX336388.2, forward strand.
CGGCCGTTTGTTTACGTTTGTTGCGAGTGGGTCTCCTAGCAAAAATTCGTATAAATATTATGTCTCGAGTGATCTCGTACTGTTTATAATGTTAATAGTGTACCGTAGATAGTGTAGTACATTGCGAATAAATATTAAATACCGGTATATATACCATTTGCATATTATCGCCAAAGGCGTGTGTGTGTTTTGATAGTTTGAACATACATTTATGGTTAGGGAAGATATTTCCCCAAGTGTTTATTCTTTCGACCTAAGTGCATTCTGTAAGAATCTCTATGTGCATGTGGAGAAGTTTAAATGGATACTGCAGTGACATGGACCAGGCAAGACGATTTGGTGAGTCATATTTCAAACTACAATAACCTATACCTACCGGTACTTTTGAGATGATGCTAATATTGGTAGATATTTTTAGGAAAGCGTTGTGTCTATTGTGACAATGGTATAATGAAAACTAAGTTCCCGTGTAAATCAAATCCAGTCTTCGCTAGAACTTTTTTTAGGCCCTCAATGGGCTGTAGTACCAGGGGTTATTACACTGACCGGCAAAAAAGTGGAACAGTTAAAGAAGTAATATAAATAGTATAAAATTAGCCATGAGAAAGATGTAGTCTCATTTTAAAAGCTTTTCACGCATTGGAAGTAACATCTGAAACATCCGTGAATAGTAATTGATAATATGACATTTCTTAGGGTGGTTTATTACCACCAATTACCCCCAATCTTCGATGAGCCTATCATAATGGTTTTATGGCGGGAAGCGCACTGTAAGCGTTTAAGGGTTATGACTGTTGCCGCTCGCTTATTGTTGTTCTAGGAATAACAACTGGCATTTGTTGAACACCTATGAACCATTGTCATTCATTTTAGTAAGTTATCCATCACTTCTATTACACGATCTGACTGTGGTATTTAAATATCTATTCCCTTATTATTATTATTATTATTAATAATAATTCATGTATTTAATTATTTTATTATGTCATTTTTCCGCTGTACTTTTCTCTTTCTTTACTTCTCTTATCGATGCCATCTGGTGGAATGAATTTGGCATCACTTCCTATTCTTTTCTTGATCACTATGAACGACTAACCCAACTTTCTGATCTCTCCGATGCAGCCGCGGCTGGTGGTGTTGGAGCTGGGGAAGGCTCAGCACTTATATTAGTGGCAAAATGCTGGTATAACGCATTATACGACACCCACATACACGGCTATAACATGTTATAGATTTATTAGGGGCAACAAAATTAAGGAGTATCATAGTCCTTGTGAAGTTAATACTCAGCATTTTCTAGTTTGATAAAACAAGAATTGTTCACATATTACAATTATGACGAAAATTGTACTGAATTTTATCAGAAATGTACTTAGCTACAAATGAAAAATCCTTGCCAAGTGTCGTTCAAATGAAAAACATTTATAAGTTGCTGGTGTCATAGGCCTATATGATATGCCAGCAATATCTAGTTATAATGTTGTGTATTTGATTATGTAATACATATGTGTATTATTTATTACAACGTTTGACGACCTTAATTTACAAAATGCAATATTTTGGGACGTGTGTTCCGTTTTTCCATTCTTGAAATCTGGCAACCCTAACTGTAGCCCATAACACGCAAATTAAGTCTTGCCACTGACAAACAACATAATTAATGAACTAATTAAGTTACACCAACGATATTAACGCGCGAACACTTGTTTACAAATACACAGCATGAACCAAGGAGGACGTATGGCGCATGGCTTATACTTACATGATCCTTGGCGCATTGCGGCAGATTTTAAACAGAATACTTCCGTTAAGTCTCGGTAGATGGTTCTGCTACCCCTTGCCACCTCATGGTGCTATCTGGCGGAAATATTTTAGTTATTATACTTCAAGGGATACCATTTGAGTTCTCAATAATGAATATCACTTATTAGTCATCTAACTGTTTCTGGTAACTTGTCAATTATTATTAATCCTTCGGAGAGTGAAAGAGGGAAAGTATAAACTTTCATGAGAGTGGTTTGAGACTCCTTGAACAACTTTGAATGCATTCCACAGAATAAGAACATCCTGTCGTGGTTGCCAAGCCTGGCTTAGGCTGTAGTCGCTTGAGTCTTCAGCGATACAATTGAAACGAATGGAGCTTTCATAACCACGCCCCCCAACCCTGTTACATAGGAAGGAATAGGACATCTAAGGCGCAACCTAACAGCGCTACTATCCATCTGAAAAACATTCTTAACAACAGTTCCAAATATATTGACTCGTGACTGAATGGACTGAGTGAAATTTATAAATGTTTCCAATCAATATAAATTATAAATTCCTCAATTAAATATGTATATTTATGGAATCTTTCAAGAGAGGCTCCGCCTAAGAGCCTTTAATCACCAGCCGCGCCTGCTCCGATGTTATCGGAAGTTTTCGTTTCCAACTATTTTGATAAGTATACGTATTGAGATGAGGTTAAATACGTATATTTTTCTATTGACTAACGTAATTGTATTTCTTTTCGTTCGTTTATTTGTGTCGCTTTTCACCTAAGAAAAACACAGCAATATCTCGGTAAGTAGTCTCCATGTTCCTTTTCTTGATATACATCAATTAGTGAACTGTTACGTGCGTCTTGTACGAGCATGTTTCGCTATTTTGCATATCGTTTTTGTTCTCCTTTTCCCATGTGTTTATGTTATTTGTCCCTTTCCTCATTTCTTATTTATTTATTTATTTATTTATTCTTGAGTTCAGTATGTAGTTGGGTGTTGTATATCTTGGACTTGGCGTTGGGCATACATGCATGTTTTGGGATCCCGTGTTTGTGTGCAGTGTGTGCTTCGACCTCCTTGCATTTGATGCATTTTCGGGATGCTCATATCACTGCTTTGATGTTCGTCTGGTCTCGTCTGTGCCTGGTGTACGATCATTTGGTCATTGCATATTACTTCGGTATTGCTATGCACCTCGATCTTAGGACAGACCCGTACTGTCGCATCGTATACTTCATTCTTTTCTGATCCAAGCAATGTCCTGATTTTACACCACTATCTACTGCACTCAAGTTCTTTTTCTTTTGTGTCTTTGAGTAAGATTGCGGTTGGTTACGCAAATCTTTTTCTCATGACCCTTTTCTCCCCTTTTCCTGCCTGTTTCCCTATTACTGAGATATCTACCTTTAGCTAAGTTTCCGTAAGTCTATTTTGTTTTGTTTCTGTTTAACGGTGTGTTGCCGAGGTCATTGGGATCATCTCTCGCTAGCATTCACCGTGCAGTGCAACGTTACAGAAAACTCCAAACATACGACAGGAGACGAGGCTCAGGCCATAGAGGAAGCACAAGTGCCAGGGATGACAGATTTCTCACCCTGCAAGTTCTACGTGATCGCCATACCACAGCAGTCCATTCACGAAATCAACTGGAAAATGTCAGAAATGTGAGAGTGAGTGAGCGAACAGTAAGAAGAAGGTTTGAAGAAGCTCATCTTTCGTCCAGGAGACCTGCACGTGGACCCGCACTCGACCAACATCACAGAGAGGTGCGTCTTCGCTTCGCAAGGCAGCATCTGGGATGGACCCACGAGCAGTGGGCCTCTGTTCTCTTCACTGATGAGAGTCGATTTAATCTTAGATCTTCTGATGGAAGAGAAAGAGTGTGGAGAAGGCGCGGGGAGAGGTACAGCCCTGTTGCTTTCTCCTCCAGGACTCCATTTGGAGGTGGCTCGGTTATGGTGTGGGGTGGCATCAACGTTATGGCCCGCACTGAGTTGGTGTGCATCGATCACGGGACACTCAATTCCCAAGGGCACATCGAAGAGATCCTGATGAACCATGTGATGCCCTTTGCGCCTTTCATTGGTCAGAATTTCATGCTGATGAAGGATAATGCCCTCATACTGCTCGTTGTGTTGTACAATATCTGCAGGAAGTGGGGATTCAAACCCTGGACTGGCCAGCTCGTAGTCCTGACTTGAACCCCATCGAACATATATGAGATATGCTTGGAAAGAACGTCAGACAGTTTGACCCCACCATCTTGGCACAACTGAGAACATCGCTGCTGGAGGAATAGGATCGCATCCCGGCAAATGTCATTCGACGAGTTGTGAACAGTATGCCTGAGCGTTTACAAGCTGCCATAGACGCTAAGGGTGGAAACACTTGTTTTTAGTGACCAGTGGTGTTGTGCAGTGCAGTGCAAATATTAACACTGTTTTGTTTGGCAATACGTTTGAAAAACAAACAAAAAAAAAGCCCAAAAGAACATTACTAAAAAATAGAAAATTGTAAGATTTGCAAAATGTAATTTGTGAGTTAAAGCGTTTTGTAAAACAGGTTTCAGTATTTTCTGTAGCGAACCATCTAAAATTTACATGAATAATGCAAATATTGGAAAACCGATACATATTAGTGGAATAAATTAAGAAATTACATAAAAACTAAGGTGTTCAATTTTTTTACCAGTCAGGATTGTAACAGCCTCCTCATTATGTAGTCTCGGGGATCGCATTGAGACTGTGGTCCAAAGGTCCTGGGTTCTATTTCTGGCTTTGCCAAGAAATTTAATTCTGGTCTGAGGATTGGAACGGGGTATGCCCAGTCTCGTGAGGCTAAACTGAGACGAGATGGTTCGAGTCCCACCACAGCTGTCATTGATGTGGTTTTCCATGTTTTCCCACTTCTACTCCAGGCAAATGCCATGAGGGGCAGATGACATCACTGTTTCGCCCCTTAAAACAATAACTATCTAACAAATTTTGTTGTTGGAAGGAAGTGTTTTTTGTAATAAATTGAGTGAATTGTTTTTATCTTATGCTTGTGTTCTCACTTCATGTTTATGTGTATCTTGTTCCTTTATCATTTACGGGGAACATGAGGGCAGTGTGTAGTAATCTAGTCAAGCCCAGGATACCCTGAGACCTGATCTCATGCTCACACTGTACTCATGTTTCCTCGCATGTGATCGCCTACCCACCCCAGGTGGACAAACGGGCACAATATATATAGTCTTGTAAGGTTAATTGTTTACCAATGGATTCCCGGTCAATGCATGTGAGATTTTCGATGTGAAATGCCATGTCCTGTGGTTCGGATTCCACGTAAAAAGGAGGTCCCGTGGCTCATGATCTCGAGATTAACGGTCACGTTAAACTACAAGCTTCCTTCCTTTTTGTTTACCAATAAATAAGAATTCTTTAAAAAAATAGCTAATTCCAGCTGACATATCATGAAGGGTTGTATGCAACCTCCAAATTAAAAATTGAATTATAATCAACGTATTTTTCTGTTATATCGTGATAAAAACTGAGAAGAAGTTTGTCCGATTTCTCACTCATCCATCCTGGAAGGGATTTTCTGTGGTTTCACACTTCTACTCTAGGAAGATGCCAAGAGGTACCGTAACGAAAAGCCACGACCGCCTCCTTCCAAATCCTCCCCAGGGGGTCTTGAAACTTGTAAGACATGGGTTGGTGACCACGGCACCCCAGCTGAGTCCAGCATTGCTTCCACTTTCTTGTGCCGGCTCCTCTAAGGTTTTTTTCCCTGTCGACCCGTGTACTTGTAATCCACCATACATTTTTCAATTTCACTTGCATTTTGTAAGTATTTTGAATTTCAATTGCACTTTGTGAGTATATTAACCTGAACCAACCTTTTTCAATCTAAATTGCATTGTGTATTTTCAATTTCAATTGCATTTTGTAAGTATTCTGAACCTCAATTGCATTTTGTACCTATTTTCGATCTCATTTGCATTTTCTGTGGTTTCACACTTCTACTCCAGGAAAATGCCAAGAGGTACCGTAACTAAAAGTCACAACCACCTCCTTCACAATCCTCCTCCAGGATGGCTTGCAACTTATAGGACGCGGGTTGGCGACCACGGGATCTCAGCTGAGTCCAACATTGCTTCCACTTTCTTGTGCCGGCTCCTCTCCATTTTTTTCCTGTCGACATGAGTAGGCTACTTTGAATCCACCATACATTTTTCAATTTCACTTGCATTTTGTAAGTATTTTGAATTTCAATTGCACTTTGTGAGTATTGCATTGTGTATTTTCAATTTCAATTGCATTTTGTAAGTATTCTGAACCTCAATTGCATTTTGTACGTATTGTCGATCTCATTTGCATTTTCTGTGGTTTCACACTTCTACTCCAAGAAAATGCCAAGAGGTAACGAAACTGAAAGCCTCGACCGCCTCCTTCCCAATCCTCCCCCAGGAGGGCTTGCAACTTGTAGGACGTGGGTTGACGACCACGGTACCCCAACTGAGTCCAGCATTGCTTCCACTTTCTTGTACCGCCTCCTCTCCATTTTTTTCCTGTCGACCTGAGTACTTTGAATCCACCATACATTTTTCAGTTTCACACGCATTTTAAATTTCAATTGCACTTTGTGGGTATTTTAAACCTGAACCGACCTTTTTCAATCTAAATTGCATTATGTGTTTTCAATTTCAATTGCATTTTGTGGGCTAAGTATTTTGAACCTCAATTACATTTTGTACGTATTTTCAATCTCATTTGCATTTTGCGAGTATTTTGAATTTAAATTTGATTTTGTAAGTGTTTCGACTATAGATTGCATTTTTGTACGTATTTTGACCATAACCTACAGTTTGTACGTGTTTTTCAATCTATACCTTTTCACTTCAAAAATCTTACATGCATTGACCAGGAATTGAAACCGGTCTGCCTTGGTGAGAGGCAAACAGCTTGACCACGGCATCACCACACCCCTTATTGTCGTTGTTGCTTATGTTATAGTTTACAGTATTAGTATCACTCCCATGCACTTGCTGACTTAGGTCACTGTGATGCCAACAGCCACGCTTGCTAAAGCGCAGCGTTAGGTACCTTCTGGCAGGCCATAACCGCTACCTTCCACATCCTTGGCCAGGTTCATTCAAGTTCATCCATTTCATCTCTCATCCCTGCACGCAGATCACCCACCGGCTTCAACGTTAGGTACCTTCTGGCAGGCCATAACCGCTACCTTCCACATCCTTGTCCAGGTTCATTCATGTTCATCCATTTCATCTCTCATCCCTGCACGCAGATCACCCACCGGCTTCAACTAAAAAGACCTGCGCTCGGTCTCTCAAAATGTAACAGATTATTATTATTAGGTCAATGTGAAAGTTCATCGCTCTGCCTTTCTCTTTCGCAGATGTAATTTATTTCTAGGAAAAGCGGGTATATTAAGAGACCTTCAGCAAGAATATTTTCAAATAACTACTGGCTCTCAAGCTAATGACATTGTGAAAGATCGTCTAATCAAATTATTCTACAGACTTGTAATACACAGTAAGTAGCTGATTATATTTAACATAGCATCTAGGATTGTTTCCGATCTGTAATTTAGAGGCTACTAGTAAGTTCAAAATTAAAACCATTGTATTTGGATCGTAGATTTCCAAAACAAAACGTCAAGAATTATAATTATCCGAATATTAGTTCAGAGTCTAGGGGGTATAAATGACCACCATGTTATTCTTATAGAGAATAATACTGTGAGTACATATCTTCTTCACTCGTAAGTAGTGCATGTCTAACGTCATACACAACCTCGTGACAAGATTCTACATGTCTCTATAGTGCTATTTCTGTAGGGGATTAATCCCTGGGTGTATTAGGGGACGTATATCAAGGATACTTTCAGTTGACTCTGATCTCTCAAGCAGGTCACATCGTCGTAAGAGTGTTCTAAGAATTCATTCTACAGCCTTGTGATGCACTGTAAGTAGCTCATTATGACAAACATAGCATCTAGGCCTGCATCCCTATCTCCCATTTAGAGGCTACTAGAACGTTCAAAATTATAATCATTTTATTTAGATCATATATTTCCAAAACAAAACTTTAATAATTAAAATTATCAGAATATTATTTTAGCGTCTAGGGGTATAAATGACCCCATATATTCTTATAAAGGAATAACATTGACTGCCTGGCTGTGTTATTTACATGTAAATAGTGTATGTTCAGTCATAGAAAATGTAAACTGTAAGCATGTGTATTCGTTTAGAAAAGCCAGGGATTTTAAACGCGGATTTAGGTTCCAGTCAAGGATGTTGGTAAATTTAATGTTAGATTATAAGCAGTAAGTCATAAAATACATTGTTATTATTATTATTATTATTATTATTTTATAGTGTTATAATTAATATTATTGCTAACAATGTAAAAATGTTTATCTTACCTCTTAAACATATCGTATCCTATAAACAGTTCACACAACTGTTCTCAACTAGGTTGATGTGAAAGTTCATCGCTCTGTCTTTATCTTTCGTAGGTGTGATATATTTCTTGAGAAGAAAAGCAGCTGTTAGCAGAAAACAACATTTATGATGGAGCAAACTAATCCAACTATATATGTAAAGTGTGCGGAAACACTTTTCTTCGGGACTATCATAAAAAGCGTCAGGAAGTATCGTGTGGATAATTCCATCAGTGTAAAACCTGTGGAAGCAAATTCAACAATGCTTACAACGGCGGTCGTCATGAAGAATGTTGTGATGTTATGTCATCGGCCAAAAGACAAAAATCTGAGTCTACAAAACATCACCTACTCTCAATGATTCCCGATAAAAACGGACTTACTGAATATGAAACATGTTTTGGTTGTCGTCTTAAATCCTACTTCATACGTTGTGATACGTGTAACGATTTAATTTCATACCTCAACGAGTCTAAACAACGAATAATGTATGCTATACAAAAAGAACAAGCAAACCACAAGTCAATAAAAATTAATCTTTTGGCTGAATATAGATTTATTCATACGTCTACCAATGAAATTACAGATCGTGCTTTTAAAACACGTAATCAGGGCATATTTTTGGAAACAGACTTAAGTAGTTTCTTGGAAACGCAATTTAAAAAGTTAACTACCGAAATGGAAGACTCTGAGCTTAAAGGCAGTAATTGAGTTTTGCTAGCGGTTGAAGGAGGGCGATTGAAAATAAATAAGTATAATCCTTTGCGTGGAGGCACATACATTCCATTACCAGCAGCTGTAAAAGCAAGAAAAGCGTGCATTAATCCTCAAAACTTTAAGGACGAGAGTTGTTTTATGTATGCCATTTTAGGAAAACTGATTAAATAGGATGCTCAACGCGTTAGTAAATACAAGGACATGGAAAACAAGTATGATTTCTCAGTCGTTTCGTTCCCTACATCGCTAGCTGTCATTACAAAATTTGAGAAAGCTAACGATATATCCATCAATGTATTTGGACTGGAAGAAGACAACAAACTGTTTCCTCTAAAGGTTGTGGATGAAGAGCTACAAGACCACCGCGACCTTCTTCTGCTAAGTTCTTCATCTGGCCAGAACCACTACGTCTTTATAAAAGATTTTGATAAACTAAGTGGACATCAGATCACCCACTATGGACATAAGATATAAACGTGTTAACGGTGTTTTACTCACTTAGATAATAGATATGGTCAACGAGGGATGGATAAATTAAAATAAGATAGAGATTTGTGTGTCCTGCATGGTATTGCTAGGGTTGAAACGCCTATTAAACCCCAATTCTGAAATTATTAAAAGTGGAAACAATGCTATGAATACCTTACGTTATCTATGCAGAATTCAAAAGTATACTTTTACCATATCAAACATGTGTACATAATCCTGAGGCAAGTTATACAGTCCCATACAAAAGTCATGTTCCTATGATCTTTGGTGTATATGTTAAACCCTCACCAGCTGTGGAACACATAATGACAATTCTTCCAACCAAACCTTTTATTTATCGTGGACCTGACGCTACAGAAAACTTTATGGAGTGTTTGATGTCAACAGCTAATGAAAGTGATCTCCTTTACAGCTTAAATGTTCTAAAGGCTTCAACTCATGATCAAGAAGCAGAGTTCCAATCTTCTGAAATATGTTATTTGTGTCATAAACCATTTACTAAAGAGGACTGGAAAGTTAGTGATCATTGTCATATTACAGGCCAATACCGTGGAAGTGCTCATAATAACTGTAATTTGAGGTGTAAAACACATAACCCTGTTCCTGTATTTCTACGTAATATGAGTGGATATGATGCAAATTTCATTGTAAAACAGTTGGGATGTACTACTGAGAGAGTGGATGTTATCCCTAACTCTAATGGAAAGTACATCTCTTTTACCAAATATGTAGGAAATGTTAAGCTTCGATTTGTGGATACATTTCGGTTGAAGCCGAGTAGTTTGAAAAACTTAGTTACAAACTTATCATCATACCCTGAAACAGTCAAGTACTTTGGAAAAGAAAATGCAACGCTCATGACTCGTAAAGGTGTATTTCCTTATGATTACATTGATTCATGGGAAAGATTAAGTAAAAAGTGTTTACTACCAAACGAGGCATTCTTCGACAAATTAAGTCAGGAAGATGTTAGTAAAGAAGACTATGAATATGCCAAAAATGTATGGAATCAGTTCAAAATTAAAACTCTAGGGGAATATAGTTAACTGTACCTAACCTCAGATGTACCGTACTCCTTCATGCAGACAGCTTCGAAACTTTAAGAAACAAAACACTAGAAACAAACCGAGTAGATGCTGCACACTTCTTTACTTCGCCTGGTTTAAGTTTTGAGGCCATGCTCCTTTGCACTGGAATTGCTACAGGATTACGATCAGATTCTTTTAATAATGTCTGGAATACGTGGAGGAATATGCCAGGTTTCTCATCGGTATGCTGAAGCCAACAATAAATACATGTAAACATATGATTCAGAGAAACCATCGCAGTTTATTACCTGTGATGATGCCAACAACCAATACGGGTGGGCTATGTGTCACTCCCTTCCTTACGGTGAATTTCAGTGGGTTTCTCCAGATACCATTGATCTACCTATAGAAACGCTAAAAGAAGACGACCCTGTTGGATACATTCTAGACGTTGATGTCGATTATCCATCTGAATCTTCATGATCTACACAGCGATTTACCTTTCCTACTGTACCCGATAATCCGGAAAGGATCCTGTTGGAATATCCATTGCCCCCGCTGGATTTGCTCCGGCAAATACTACATTAGAAATCGCTTCCAACATGGCCTTTAGGGATTTACATACAGCAGTTACAAGAATATTGTGGATCAACAACCAACTACACGGGGCACTTACCTTTACTTACCTCTCTCTGGGACTGGGAATTCAGCTTCGCCTACAATACATCCACAATACTCTTCTCCTTCTATTTAAAATGAATCACACACCAACAACAATGGAAAACAAACTGAATAAAATTTATTAACAATAGGGTAAACTAATCTAGTATAAACAAAATAACAATAAACGAATTTAACAATAGAAATTAAAATTAAAAACACGCAATCATTCACACCTCCTTTCAATTCTACATCTTATTACAATGCTGCATTAAAAATTATGAGAATAAATCTTGGCTTGTTCTAGGCCTACACTGCGTAAAAATAAGACCGTTTAATGAAGGCTCTTACCTTCGAGGCATTCCAGACACATGGTTTCATTCCCAAGCTTGCGTTTGTAGAACGCTCGTGCATTAGTCTTGTTTCATCAATGAAATCTCAGCATCACGCCGCACTCGAAATTGTTTTACAATTTATATACAAGGCGGTGAGTGTACACCTGTTCATATTATGTCATCGCTCTCCAATGCTAACGGTGAATTATTCTCGCTAGCCCACATAGAGACTGCTTGTGTGTGCCTTTATGAAAAAACGTAAAAATTAACATTTAGATCATACAAAAGTTCACATAACTACTCTGTTTCTTAAACAATCATACTGAAAATTTTTATACACTCTTTCATTCGCACCCCGTAATTGTTCATGACCAATTCGGTTCCACATTTACTCTTAACAGTGAACAATCATTCATACCAAACACATCCGCTCATAAAACACACGCTATTTCAAAACAATTGATTAATAAATCCTACTAAATTATTTAACTAATTAAATCATTTTCAAAAATTATTTACATGTAATATGTTCATAATAATATCCATTATTTAGTGTTGCAAACACGATACTTTCGAGATTCTGGCTTCTCGGTTACAATACAATTCTCAACTAATTATATACACTGGTTTTTCACATAACCCTTCTCTAACGTTCCGTAGTTTTGATATACTGCATACACATAGTTTTATATAGGTTTCATTACATTGTCGGTATAATACAGTCGACTAATGAAAGTTAACTGTACGTAATTACATAACTTTGGGTTTAATAAAATTTAATAATTGTATTATAGACATGAGTAGACAATCTTTCTCAATAATTAAATACAAGTGTTTCGGGCTTGTAGGCCGTGGTCCAGACAGGACCACGGCCTACAAGCCCGAAAAACTTGTATTTAATTATGAACGCCGGCCGTGAAAGCCTAAGCTGTTATATCAATCTTTCTCAAGTTGTATTTCCGCTGAAACCCTCCTGTTAACACAGCTAAATCGTTATTTCATAAGAACTGGTCTACTTGTATACAACGGCTCTTATCATGATCCATGCCTTCTTATCAAAGAACAACAATACTTTGACTTCCTTAAAATGCGGAACTCCCTCGTACGAGCACTTCATAGCTCTACAAATCCTCATATAACAGTATATATATGGCATAAACAATTATCATCTACTATGTTAAACAATAACCAAAAGTTGCTTCACAGCAACACATCGAGCAAAACATAAAATAAAACTTGGATTCACACAAACATAACGAGCGGAAGAAAGTTGTTGTGCTCACTTCCCGCTCTCCGTATCCAATAGCAGAACAAGAAAAACGCCCAGGAGTGTAACAGCGACCGTATTTTATGAACATAAAACCGTAAGGTTCGATATTAGTCCGCTAGAGTACACCCGTGTCGTTTCAGCGCTATGTATAGATTATAAACGATTTTCTTACTGAATGTAAAATTGTTACGTCATTCTAAAGCGGGAAGATATTTTCCGGAACGGCGTTCCGGCCCAACTAAACCACTGCCGAATCTAGGTTTCGTTCTGGACATGAGAAAACAATGCGTCACTTCAAACGCTTCTCTAAAGACCAGGTGGACGGAGCTGTGGCCGCAGGTGGAGTCTGCACTCTCGTCCAATCTAGCCTCTTTAGTGAAGAGGTGCCATTGCGTACTCAACTAGAAGCAGTTACATCCCGCCTGATTTTCAACTGGATTACAACCAGCTGGTGGATCTAGTCTCTCAGCTCCCCCCTCCTTTTCTCCTTCTAGGAGAATGTTAATGCCCACAACACCATCTAGGGCTCCGCTACCAATAGCGGTAGAGGGAGAGATTTTGAGAGACTGATCAGGCGGCTGGACCTGTGTTTGTTAAACACAAGGGAACCTACGCACTTCTCTATTGCACACGGCGCTTATTCAAGTGTCGATATCACATTGTGCAGTCGTGCGCTGGTTCCCCTGCTACAGTGGGGTGTACACGACGACCTTTGTAATAGTGAACATTTCCCGATTATCGTTACTTTTCCGAACCAGGCTGATTGGCCAACTTTCACAGCACGTGCGTTTTTTGCCGAAGATACCTTTGAGAGTGTCGATGATCTAACATTCACATAACGAATGGTATTTTGGCTGCTGCAGAGGAAACAATACCTTCCTCCTCCGGCAACTCCCGCCGGAGACTTGTCCCTTGGTGGACAGCGAGATTGCAGAAGCCTTTAAAGATCGTCGACATGCTTTCAAATGCTATCGGAGGCAAAACACCATGGCCAACCTTATCACCTTTAGAAGGATGCGTGCTAGAGCCCGATATCTGATTCGGGAGAGTAAGAAAACGACGTGGGAAAAGTATGTGTCGTCTGTGACGGCATACTCCTTCATTTCAAGTGTGGACTAAGCTTCGTCGGATCTCCGGACTCCCGATATCATTGATGATACCCGGAGTCTCCATCAACGGAGACATCCTCACGGACTATCTTGCCATTGCCAACAGTATTGGCTATTGGCCTTAATGATCACTCCATAATTTAAATTGGGTGCTGTAAGGTCAAAGATTAGAGGTTCGAATACCGACACTGACAGGGGCCATTCTGAGCACTGTCCTCGGGATTTTGCACACTCCTTCTTAAAATTACTAGAATTAACTCAAGGTCAGGGCCACCTACTCAGTTTTTGACCGTACTAATAGCCTATTATAGTTACACAATGATACTGTCACCTCAGAAACACAGGTTCAGACAAATTCAATAAACACCCAACTATATGGGACTGATGACCAATAGGCTATGTTCCAAGCCCCTATATGATGCAACAACCAACATTTCTAATCATTTGTCAGGTTTAATTCCATTCCCTCATTTTCAAAAATGTGGTAAAATCGTTTCAAAGTGGACAATTAATACTACTTTTTGCTTAGTTATAATACTATTTGTTAAACACAATGCGTACAGATGTTTACAATACGGTGATTGTCACAAGTTTTCATCTTACAGGGTAGGATACGATGCATGGGTCACCGATTCAAACCATCTTTCGTACACGTGTAGGGTATGAACAGGCGTATACCAGGTGCAAGTTGTAATGTGCGCTTCTCAGCCGTTTCCGAGAAATTAATTGCAATTACAGTGCGGCGTCTATGTGCGTTGTACGATACCCAGAAGCCAACGAGCACGTGGTGCAGCGTTAAGAGCCCTGCTTCATAAGCGAGGGATCGCTGGATCGAATCCCACCGGTGAGCTTTATCAGTGTGTTGTGTTTTTTATTTTTATTTTATATGAACATTGTCAATTCGTACAACTGCAGGTGTCGTGAATAATGTTTATTTTGCAGCAAATTGTCATAACGTGTTATGTGAGCAGGGAGTCTGAAATTATCGTATTGGGGTCAACGTTTGTGACATTACATAATGTACAGTATCGGCATTGCAAATACATTGGTATTATACACGGTCAGGTGTATTCTTCTTATTCTTCTTCTTTAGAATAACCCATTTGGAGGGTACGATGTATCAACGTTGGCTATTGTCCATTGTATTCAATTTCCGTTGTTTCCAAATTTCTTTCATCCTTCTAGAGTGACGATCTTTCTCCTCTTGAGTCCACTTTCTGCCAGTTGTTGTTTCTTCCTTTCTTGAAATTTTGCCTTTTGAATAGATTCTCTGAAGAGTGATCTGTTTGCAATTGTG
Source organism: Meconema thalassinum (assembly GCA_946902985.2). Classification (NCBI taxonomy): domain Eukaryota; kingdom Metazoa; phylum Arthropoda; class Insecta; order Orthoptera; family Tettigoniidae; genus Meconema; species Meconema thalassinum. The sequence continues at coordinate 552,426,808 of OX336388.2, forward strand.
TCTGTCTGAATTTTGGCGTTTGTCAAATTTTTGTCAAATTCAATGAACCATGTGGGTTTGGATTTGTAACTAGTCAGTAAGTTGAAGATCTGTTTAGTTAGTCTACTATTTTCCATTCTAAAGATGTGCCCAAAAAACTGTAATCTTCTCTTTCTCATTACATCAGTTCATTTTTCACATTTCAAATATAACTCTCTATTTGGTCGTAACCTCCTATTCTATTATATGTATACTTGTATACATTGAAGGCCCAGTCTGTTTCGTACATTGCACGTCTGTGAACCATTAGACCATCACGTACCCCGCAAGCAGTGACTCAAGCTATGGGTATTGGTTCGAAATTGCCAATGGTTAAAAAAAGAAAAAACAACAACACACTGCAAGGGCTCATCGGTGGGATTCGATCCAGTGATCCCACGCTTACGAAGCAGGGCTCTTACCGCTGCGATGTTAGGCCCCTTAAAACAACAATTATCATCATCATCATCTTACCGCTGCACCACGCGCTCATTGGATTCATGCTAGCGTACAACGCACATACTGTAGATGCCGCACTGTAATTTCAATTAATTAATTTCTCGGAAACAGCTGTGAAGCGCTACCTTACAACTAGCCCCTGGTCATTCCCTACACGTGTACTAAAGATGGTTCGAATCGGTGACCCATGCATCGTATCCTCCCCTTGTTAGCATAGAAACTAGAAAGTTAGTGAGTTTGTCCTAGCTTGGCAGGTGAGTATATGATACTGTGTCCACATATGGTGCAGGTGTGGTATCCTCTCTGTGCGCAGATTCAATGAAATAACCCGTGGGCCGAGGTCCTCGTGAAAACGTGTCGCAGTTCGAAATTTTTCTTCTTCCACTCTTATGTTTCCATGTTTTTCTTTCTTAATTATGAAACCACCCAAGCATAAGAATATAATAACTAGGGACCGGATATTGATGTTTTTTAAAATTGTCATTTTAGGTTTTAAAACCATAAAATTGTTCATGTTTGGTTTTTAACCGGTAGAATAGGTTTTTACAATAGGTTCTTATGTTTAAAATGTAGCAAAATTTGACATAAATTACGCAAAGCTTAAAATTAATGCCTAATTGTTAGTAGACAACCTGAATGCAACGAGAGTGTAAATACATGTATTTTATGTTCGACCCTCACTATTAATGTCTGGAAATTGTATCATAATGATGGTCATTATAACACTATTTTTCATTATGAAACAGTTTCTCCCACCAATCACAGCTCAAGAAACAGTTGTTTGACCAATTAGATAAGGATACGTTCGCGCATGCGCTCAAAATCCAACATGTCTATATAAATTACCGAAAGTGCACCGTCCATATGTTCGCGTAAATAAACTGGTGAATATGAGACAAGAAATAGCACTGTACCTTAATATCCTCAAATCCAATTTCTACACAGCGGGTTGTTTTCAATCGACTTCGGTGACAGTTTTACTGAATACTGGTGCACAATCTGAACATATGGCATTGAAGCACACAGAGCGCATGCGTCGGTCGGCCAGAGAGCTTGGAAAACAGAGATATACTACCCAGCGCAGCACCCGATCACAAAATTTTAGTGACTGAACAGATATTTATGAATATTTATGTTAAAACATATAATAAAGATATAATTATCGTCGAACATAAACAGTCGTATGCAACTCGCCTATAATGGTAATTAAGACACTTGTATGGAAATTATAAAACTCGCATACGTTCGTTTTATAAACATACTTGTGTCTTAATTATAGCCATTATAGGCTCGTTGCATAATGTACTATTACACAATGATACGTCTTTTATCGAATTATCACCGAGAACTTGACACTTTTAGGCAATATTTGCTCTCCGTAAATACCCGTATGTTAATTAATCAAATCCAATAAAACCAAAGATGTCAGAGGTGATTTTCACACACTAGCTTGTTCAATTAATTTCGTTTATTTAGAATATAGGATTCTTGGAAATAATAAGTTATTTATTCCCACTTTCCTGGCGGTAAATAACCAAGCAATTATATATAAGCTGAAAAGTGCTGAAAATATTTGAATTTTCCGGTAGGTAGGATTTCTTTCAATCAACTGGAGCTAGGAGTAAACACTATCTTCACATATACTTTTGAAAATTATGGACTAAAAATACAAATATACTACACTAAATGGAACAAATCTGCAATTAGACATTTTTAGGTACTCGCATATCATTTAGGTTTTTTAGATACTACAGAATTCATGAATATGGCTCTTTTGAGTGTGATTCGGAAAAGTATTTAGAAGTATGGAAAAAATAGATAAAAGCCTAAGAATCCGGTCCCTAATAATAAGTATGTGGCATTTATTTTGCCCCGATAGCGTAAGGTAGTTTCTCTGTTGCTGGACTGCGAATTTTTGTACAAACTCAATTGTCTACAATAATAAAAAGTAATATAATAATAGCATAATAATAATAATAATAATAATAATAATAATAATAGCCTAACAATGGTGAAAATAATAATAATAATAACATTCTAATAATAACAATAATAATAACAATAAAAATAGTTTAATAATAGGGTTTTCGCTGTCCTCTTGGAGTGACGATGTGGGTAAGACATATAGCCCTATTTTGAAACCAGAGAAAAACAACCTAATGTTTTTAGGACACGAAATGATTGTTAATGATATGCAAGCAGACCAAAATTTTTTGAACTATATTTATAAGCTACTAGCAGAAGTGCCCGTTCTTCGAACGGTGTTCGGTGTTAACACCAGACATTATCAATTGAGCTACTGTTGCAATGGTTAGCGGTTTGTCATTCCTTCATAAATTTATCAGAACGAAGTTAGCATTCTGGGAATATCACACACACTGTTAATTTAAGGGCCATAAAATGTGGTTTTCGGAGACCCTTTATAGACTCCCGAATGTTGTGTCTCACATTGAGAAGCGCAACATTTGCTTTGGCTGTCCTTCTAGGATAATTTTTATATTTCGCCTATTTTAGCATGTATTTTGAGAAGTTTTCCCCTGTATCCACCTTTCTACTGTATGAAAAGTACGGTGAAGAGTTTTATAAATGATTGCTGTATTGACTCTCATGGATACCATACCTAATTTTACGAAGCACCAAGCATCCGAACACGAGTTATAGGCGTACATAAAGATACACGAGAAACGACGGAAGTATATTCGCATACATTGGACAAACGAAAGGGCAAAAAGGAATAGGTTTCATTATAAGCAAACGTCTAAAAGCAAACATCAAGGAAATAGTGGGCAAATCTGAGAGGGTCATCATACTATCTCTAGAAGTAAGGAATAGGAACGTTACTATCATACAGGTGTATGCTCCGACGGACGCTGCCACAGACGACGAAGTAGATGAATTCTACAAGGATCTAGAGGGCACACTGGACTTGTATAGCGGAGACGTAAACTTTGTAATAGGAGACTTCAACTGCAAAATTGGAGTAAAGGAGAATGAATGGGAAGAGCCAGTAGGAGCTTTCGGAGTAGGAACAAGAAACAGAAGAGGAGAGAGGTTAATACATTTTGCCCAAAGTCACAGACTTGCGATATCAAACTCATTCTTCAAGAAAAGTCAAGGAAAAAGTGGACTTGGCGTTCCCCAGATGGAAGAACGAAAAACGAGGTTGACTTCATCCTCACAGACAAAATAGAGTATGTGAAAGACGTACAGGTTATTAGCAGCTTGAAATTCGACTCGGATCACAGGATGGTTCGTTCGAAGGTAGGCATTGAGAAAAGGAGTAGGAATAAATGCAAAACCCAGCGTCAGAGAATCGGTAATTTAAATGTTACATCCTACAAAGAAGAACTACGTAAAAGACTCGCGGAGAGACCGGAACGAGAGCGTACGGGGATTCAAGAAGTGTATGATACTTTGGAAAATGCAATTAAGGAAGCAGCCACGGCATCAGTTCTCACGACAGAACGTCTACGAGGAGAAGTAAACTGAGTGAAAACACTATAAGACTCTTGGATGAAAGAGCGAAACTGTTGCAATCAAGGGACGAATCCCGTCTGAAGAGAATACAATATGCAGAGTTCAATAAATTAACTAAAAGAGAAATCAGAAATGATTTGAGGCGCTACAAGCAGAAACTTATCGAGGACGTTATAGACTCAACAAAATCAGTGAAAAGGGCTAGAAACGAACTGTGTGAAGGGAGAAATTGGATACTAAGTATGCAAAATAAGAGAGGAGAAAAAGTGACAAAAAGAGATGATTTGGTGGGATGTGCAACTGATTTCTACAGATCCTTATATTCCATGCCAACAAAAGAGTTACAAGAACTTGCAGAAAGTCATCTGAATCACACGGATGCCGAAACAGACGAAGTGTTGCCCATTCTTCCGAGCGAATTGAGAGCTGCGATCTCGGACTTGAAACTTGGAAAGAGCCCTGGAGATGATGGTATTTACAACGAACTCTTGAAAATAGGAATAGAGGAACTTATTTCACCAGTAACCGAAATATTTAATAACATTTTATCCAGGGAAGAAATCCCAGAGCAGTGGACAGCGAACACCATCATCGTATTACATAAGAAAGGCAACAGAGATAGCCTAGACAACTACAGACCGGTGAGCCTTATGTCCAATCTATACAAGCTATTCTCAAAAATAAAACTTCGCCGAATTACGAGAACTCGGGATGAAAATCAACCCACAGAGCAAGCTGGATTCAGAGCAGGACACTCGACAGCAGATCACCAGCAAACCATGACGCAAATAATAGAGAAGGCCGAAGAGTATAATCTGAAGTTGTACATAACATTCGTAGATTATGCGAAAGCCTTCGACTCGGTGGACCAACCAAGCGTCGTGAAAGCACTACACAACCAACGGATCCCCCACGAAGTACTTGCGGGTGCTTTCTAAACTGTATTTAAACAGCTGGGCAAAAGTCCGCATGGAAAAAGAAGGCGATAAATTCTATCTACAGCGAGGCGTACGACAAGGCGATCCATTGTCACCTAAACTGTTCACGAGCGTCTTAGAGGACATATTTCGGAAGTTAAAATGGGGGCACAAATACGGAATCACAATCAATGGAAATAGACTGACGAACTTACGATTCGCCGATGATGTGATCCTGTTTGCAAAATCGAGTTCGAGGCTGGAAGAAATGTTAAAAGATCTGCATGAGGAGAGCAACAAAGTAGGCTTGAGCCTCAATCCCAGCAAGACAAAAGTTATGACAAATCATGAAGCAAAGGAACTCATGGTGAAAGGAAAAGAAGTAGAATATGTGTCAAACTTTGTCTATCTGGGCCAGTCACTATCTTTTCAGCCAAATATGGATAAGGAAATCAACAGGCGGATATCGTCAGCATGGCAAAAATTCTGGAGCCTGTCCTTCATATTGAACAGCAGAGAGCATTGCCTCAAGACAAAAAGGCGAGTGATGGACTCGTGTGTACTTCCCGTTCTCCTCTATGGAGCACAAACGTGGTCAATAACTAAGAAGCAAGCTTCCAAGTTGGAAGTGTGCCAGAGGAAAATGGAGAGAAAACTTCTATACATTACATTAAGGAACAGGAAATCAGGAAGAGGACAGGACTAGAGGATGTCATCACGAGGGCCAAGAAACTGAAATGGACATGGGCAGGCCATGTACTGAGAATGGATCATGCAAGGTGGGCCTACTCAACTACAGTGTGGGAGCCCAGAGATGGAAGAAGAAACCCCGGCCGTCCGAAGACCAGATGGGCAGACGAGTTCCAGTCGACAATGGGGAAGCAGTGGATGAGAGCGGCAGGTCAACGGAATTCGTGGAGGACTGTCGTCGAAACAGTTTGTTTGAAACATTCCTAGACTCATCGTCAGCTTAGATAAATCTTCAGGATAATATAAACCAGGTCCAAGTTTCACGAGTGAAAATGTTTAACATAATACGATCATTTGTGAGGAAGATGAATAAGAGTGTAAATAGTCAGGACAATTAGTTTTAAGTTACTATTAAGGTAAATGTTCATCAGCATAGCTCATCTAATGAAATATTTCAGAGCTACCCTGCTAGCAGGAGGCCTTTGCCCTTTATGGGATTTACCAATGGCTAATAATAATTATAATAAAGATACACAGAAAGACGGACAAACAATTCTATTGTCTACAACATATCACCCAGATATCAAAATATGGGTATATCTACCACACAGTATCAAACAAAATCATCCTTACGAAGAACCCATATGTAGACAAAAAAAAAAAAAGATTAGTAAAAATGTGCTCTCAAACTAAATTCACCTAACGTGTACTTCTTGACGTGAAATAGAATTGAAAGCCTTGTAGAGAAAACGCAATACACGTCACATAAAAACTGACCCCCTACGTTGTGTTAGGTCCCCATACCTCTTTCATAAATTATAAAGGCTTGTGGTGCATGAAAATTCAGGTTCTTTAGCCTCAAATGGTCCAAATTCCTAAAAGCCGCAAAAAATGCTGATTCGAATCAGGATTTTTTGAAAATAATGTTGCTGTTTGGAGATATAATAGACCTTCTGTACCATATGTTCACGTGAAAATTGCATGAAAAAATTCTAGGTTACCCTTTGACCCTCTTAATTGCATTGGTGAATTATACAGTCTACGTTGGTTCACTCATAACATTATAGCCATTTGCAAACTTTCACAGAAATATAATAAATGGAGTGACATTGCTTCTTACAGAAATAGATGGAAAGTTGGATGCCACCCCTTGAGATAATGTTGTCATGGTTACCGATTCACATTCCTTCATTAGTTTGTTAAATTAAATTAGTTTTCTGGGAATATATCAGAAACTGATGGTAGTAGTGGTTTTGTGGGGGTTCTAGCACCACCTCCACCTCCCCACCTCACAAGATGGCGGCGGCATGATATCTCTCGAACGCATGGTCGGATTTTGACAAATGAGGTGTCGTTGAACTCGGGCTGACACCCCCTTCCCTATGGACAACATATTTCAATCCCAAAAATAAAACCAACCCCTACTAGGGGTTGAAGTTTTAATTTTTTAGAAAATTACCTCAACTATACAGCACCATGTTTTTTTTAATTTTTTTAAAATAACGATAGCCATTTGTTCATTTTCACATTTCACACATTACAATTTGTCAATTTTCCATTTGCATTTCTTTTAAATGTCAGTTTAAAGTTTTTGAATTTCATGATATGGAAACATGGATTTTCCAATTTGTTGTTTACACATTTTATTTTTATTTTGTTTATGTCAAAAGTTCATATTTGCGAAACATGATTTTTTCATTTTAAGATTTTGTAAATGGTGTTAAAGTGAGTGCTTGGCCATTGCGATCGTACAGTCTGTCTATGTGTATGCAAAACATAGAGGTCTACTATTACTACTGCAGGTAAGGCTGTTTCTACTCTCTCTCTCTCTCTCTTTCTGTGTAGTCATACATCCACACAACCATGCCTGTCTTTGAGAACCAAAACACAACCACTCAATTTATCCCTAAATACATCATTGACATGCACACTCATCCCAAAGAACTTTAATTATACATTTAACATTTACCATAAATAGTTTCCACTATTTACAAAAAAATAACTATTTACAATTACAAAAATAAATATTTACAAAATACTAAATCAATTAAATCTACTGGTTACAAAAGCCATGTCTCTAAACAATAAAATATAGAAATCACACCTCCTCCTCGTGGTTATAACCCCTTGGTAGGCTAATGCGTAGGTCATTCGTCTGCACACATTTGTTATCCATCAAGGCAAAAGTGTATTTTCTCTGTTCCACAAGATACGAATTATAGTTGCTGGATTGTATCCTGCACCGTTTATGCGACATAGCTATACCAGTTCATGAAATCGCTAGGTAGTTCTCTACATATAGCTCTACATATGGCTTCCTTACAGCTAGTGTGCGATAGGCAGCATTAACTGTATATCACACCCAGTCCACCTTTGTATTTGTAATCCAAGTAATAATTTGAAAAGAGACGAGTGTAATCGGTTTAAAACATTATCTCTGCTTTTTTATATGTTTATGACATGCGTATTAACCTGAAATCAAACCCTAGTCCACTTTAGTGAAAGGCTAACAGCTTAACCACTGCGCCACCATACCCTTCTTTCTTAGTTTGATTCGTTCTAGGACTTAGAGCATGAAATCGAGTTAAAATCTCTAGTGTAAGTGGCACATATGCTCGCCACTGCAGCACAAAATGGTTAGCTGGTAACATTAGACAACCGGAAATGATTGTATTTCTGTTAGCCAAACATTTCTGTCATCTGCCTACAGTGTGAGCACTGTCAGCAAGACAGTTTAGTTTAGAACAAGTGTGTGTTTGTGTGTGTGTGTAGATTATTAGCCTCAAGTATTTAACGCTTGTTGTGTGTAGCGACCATCTTGTGCCAGTAACCACTGAGCAAGTTTTAACAGTCAACCCATAAAAACAGTATAGGTTAGTTGTGTGTGGTTCATGTACTTGTGTGTGTGCATTAGCATCATGCACTAGCTTTACCTTACCCTCTATAGGTAGAGCGTTATCCCTTTCATTTCTGACATTACCAATGACCACATTCACCCACAAGTTTTACACTTAAACCATTGGCTTGTTTTTGATTAAGTTTGCTTCGGTTTAGTTGGTTTGATTCAGCTTGGATCAGTTTAGTTCGATATAGTCACCATTTTGGATTTTAGCTATCCTCTTTAACCAATCAATTAGAGATTGTCTACTCTTATTTCTTGAATCGATAAATCAGATTTTGTATACACCATTTGCCATTTATTATCCCATACCTACAACCTATACTCCCTCTGTACTGCAGTTTGATCTGAAAACAAGTTCCAATGGTGAAAGATTTGTCAGTCACCATACATGTAGCCTACAATAATTCTTTCACTACCTAGCTATGTTTCATCACTCACTGTAAACATTTCACATGTCCATATCCGATTATTAGTTTATAAAATCTCAGGTCGATGACCTTGATGTATTGGGTATTTTTGGGTAAATTCATTAGCCATGGGAAAGGGTTGACCATTCTAAGTCCTATGACACCTCACATGTTGATATCCGATTATTAGTTTATAAAATCTCAGGTCAATGACCTTGCTGTTTTGGATTTTGGGGTAAATTCATTGGTCATGGAAAGGGTTAACAATTCGTAGTACTATGACACCTCACTTGACCCTCTCTACTGATAAGTTTATAAAATCTTAGGTCAATGGCCTTGCTGTTTTGGGTAAATTCGTTGGTCATGGAAAAGGGTTGGCCATCCTGAGTCTTGTGACACCTCACTTGTCCCTCTCTGATTATTAGTTGATAAAATCTTAGGTTAATGACCTTGCTGTTTTTTGGGGGTAAATTCATTGGTCATGGGGAGGGGTTGGCCATTTTAAGTCCTATGACACCTCACTTGACCCTCTGTGATCATTAGTTAGCGAGATATTAACGAAAGTGCAGTTAGGCCCTTTTGAAAAAAAAAATGAATAATACATTAAAAAACAGGGCGTCACCCCAAGTCCAACGACCCCTCATACAATTCCCTAGCTTTCTTAGTTCATAAGATATTAAAAGCCGACGACCTATTAGTTTTTGGATCTTTGGTTAATTTGTAAAAAAAAACGCATCTATAAATAATTATTCAAAAAGCCCGCCCTCTTACAAAAAAAAAACAATTGCGCATTCGTAAAACAAAAAACAAAAATGATAAATCATAGCGGCATTCAGTTGTATGCATGCACTTTATGTGGAACGAGTTTAATTTCATATTGGCATACAAACTCCCACATGTTGCACATGGAAAACGACTTTTACCTAAAAATTATTATTTCACCCTCTAGTAGGGGTAGATTTTATTTTGGAGTGGAAATAAGTTATCCATAGGAAAGGGGTTGTCTGCCGGAGTAATTTGACTACTCGTACATGTCTCTAGCCTTATTCCCACCGCTGTCAAAACAGGTTGTGACTTGTTAGCTCTTATCGTGCACTTGCACATGTGTACACTTGTGTGTTAGGTCATATTACACATGAACTTGCATTTTCTCACGTATGAACCAAAACAGGATGTGACTTGTTTCACAAGGAGGACGGTAATAAGGTCATCATCTCACACGTGTTCACATGTATTTCGTCACTTTCCTTTCATATCGTTATCACATTATAGTAGTGGGGGACTGGTGAATAACGTCAGTTCAACAAATTGCTTTACACGCAAAATGTAGTTAGGCCCTTTGACATAAGTTAAATAAATTCATGGGCTAGTCCGTAGGAACCAGTCCAAAGGGACCGGTCCAAAGGGATCAGTCCAAAGGGACTCATCAACAAGGACTCATCCACAAGGACCTGTCAACAAGGACTTGTCCACAAGGACCTGTCAACAAGGGCTGGTCCACAAGGACTCGTCCACAATGACCCGGCAACAATGACCCCACCAACAATGACCCGTCAACAATAACCCATCCACAGGGATCCGCTCCCCCACCCTCTTACACAAGCCATGAGTGGGCATGCTAATTCATAGTGGCTTTCCACCGCACACATGTCTCATGTATAGAACAACGTTTAATTCCATATTGGCATTCAATCTCTCACATGTTGCAATTGGAAAGAGAGATTCACTAAAAAATTACAATTTCGCCCCCTAGTAGGGGTAGGTTTTATTTTGGGGTTGAAATATGTAGTTCATTGGAAAGGGGGTGTCAGCCCGAGTTCAATGACACCTCGTACAAGTCTCTAGCCTGATTGGTTCGCGAGATATTGCCATTTTAGTATTCCAGCGGTGGCATCTGAACCCCCACAAAACCACTACTGATGGTTTTAGAGCCTTATAATGTAGTTTTCGAGGACCCTTTAGGGCCCCCGAGTTTAGTTTCTGGCACCGAGGGGCTATGTCTTGTCGTTGTACGTGATAATATTATACTACTAATAATAATATAATATATGGATAGGAATATAACAGACCTGCCGTACCATACCTGAAGGTCTAAATCGCGTGATAAAATTCTAGAGGACCCCTTGACCCCTTAAGTGCATTATACGTATTGATGAATTTTACAGCTTAATTTGGTTCCGTGATAATCTTCTAGCCGTTTGCAAACTTTCACACTAATGAAATTAATGGAATTGCAATGCGTCTTACAGCAATAGATGGACCTCTGATAATCTGTTGCCATGATTACCGGCTTGCATTCGTTCATTAGTTTATTAAATGAAATTACTTTTCTGGGAATGTCTCAAAAACGGTTGGTTTTTGGGCCTTAAATGTGGTTTCCCGAGGTTTGTCTCTCACATTGTGGGGATGAAAATGAGCTTTGTCTCGTCCTTCTAATCCTATTTCAGATTATATTTTAAGGGGGTAGGCCCCCTTTTATTAGAGGTACGGAGAAGAGTTACATCAATGATTAATGTCGTGCCTCTGATGGATATCTGTACCAAATTTTACGTTGATACACCCAGCCGTTCTCTAGTTATAAGGGGACAAATTTGTCCACAGACAAACAAACAGACAGACAGACAGACAGACAGACAGGCAAAAAAAATATTTTCGCGCGCATCCATCATAAAACAGTCTGAAACGCGTAAATAACTCAAATTTCCGCAGAAATTAAGAAAATAACAGACAAACTTTAATTCTTATATATAGAGAGATATACTGCACCGCTCGGTGTTGACTGTGTGTTATTGCACAAATGTAGGTATTACACGCCAACCGTTGGAGATACACGAAAAGTGATAAGGACCTTTTGGATAAAAAAATAAATGTTAAAGCTCGTGTATGCCATCAAAAGTTTGCTATTTCTTGGCGTTCACTTTTTATTTGAAATGGAAATATGAAATTTTGAAACGAAAGGGTGTAGTGACGTCGCTAAAACGGTCGCCATTTTTAAAATAGTGCAAAATATCGAAATCAAAATTAGCCTATATGTAAACCTGGTAAATCAGCTATATCCATGCAAAATATTGTTGTACCCCTAGGGTGCGCCACCATCATCCCCTAATACTAAAATCCCCGACAAATCCAAATGCCAAACACTTACTTTAGAAATCTACAAATACAGTTACAGAATTATAAAACCAATAAATTATCACCTCTATGAACTCAAGTAGCCTCGTGTCCCAGCCAACGACCCTAGGGAGGGCTATGACTTAGGAGAAATGTGCGGATTCCGCAGACGTAGCATGAGGCGTCTATAAGAACTCCGGAAGGTCATGCCCCCGGATCAGTCTGTCTAAGTGCTACCAACCGCTGCCGCTAGCTGAAGGGTAAGTGTCTCAAGCGATCACTACACGCACAATCACACTACACTCCCATCCCCCTGTGCTTGGATTGTAATAATTATCTATTTTTATTAAATGAACTGCTATTTGCTAGAGTACTTCCAAATCGAAGTACTCATTAAATTCATACGTAATATAAGTCACTGGTCTTGTCCTTTATTTAATTAGTAGATAAGATCCTACCCTCTTAGCTTCCCCAATAGGTAGGATCTAGAGTTAGCACTATTACTTAATTGTTTCGTGACGTCAGTAGAGCGTCACAGCACAGCGCTGACCGCAGCAGGCTCTCTCCTAGTTCGCCTGTTCACGACTTGCAGCAGACCGCGTGGTACAGTTATCGCGCATAGATTACCAATTAAACTACCCTTCTCTCCACACTCGTACCTTGAACTACCCCGACAAGCAGTACATTGGGGAGTTCTCCTTGCAGATCGTACTGACGATCGCAAACCACTAGATAATCCATACCTCTTACAAGTAATTGACAAGCTTTCCCCCTAAACACATTAATTTCATCCCTTAGGTTAATTTCCTTTGTTGATGTTTGAGGAAATTGTTTTAGTTGGTCTAAGTAAAATATGTTTTTTCCATACTTAGACGTCTCCTCATCATGATGATGTATTTCATTACATGACATTCGATGTTTTCCCTCTAATGCAAGACTATAAGCTCAGAAGCCCCAGCTTGAACAGCAAGTTTCAGTCAACAGCATTGTAAACAACAGGCTATAAATCCCAAGTGAAGTGATTTCCACGTGCACAAACATTAGAACAGTGCTATATAGTGTATTCTCAAGAACCTAGCAATACCAATGGTGTTAATTTTTACTGATGTGCACTCACATTACTTCTCATGAGTAATATGTTCTTTTTCGCCTCATTTCATCCATTCACTCATCATTTTATGAATTTTTTATTATGATATCTTTAATTATGCTGGATTTTGCAACTTAATTTATGGCTGAAGAAGGGACCAGTACTAGAGGCCCCGAAACATGTACCATATAATAGCAAGTTTATAACTTGTTGTAAATAAATGTATTGACTAGGCGGAACAGTTTCTCCTTTGTTATATAGTGAATCTGTCAATACGGAAAATGAACTTCTTTCAGAGCACAATTTACATAGATTTGTTGTAATCATTTGTTTGTTACGGTAGTAATTCACCGTATACTTTGTTGTAATTGTCAGGATTTAGCTGGACTATTAACTTGTTTAAAGATAAATAATCTTTTATTGCTATTGCTGTTAACTTCTTTTTCAAATAACCCGTTTCATCTGTGTAGGGTGTACTTTACGTGCCACTACCCTAGCTTTTGCATTGTCTTGTAATTAGATCTTTCGCGAGTTATTTTCACTTTCAATCCGTATAGGATCTTCAACACTTATCTTTTTTTAAAATTTAGCTTGCGGGATTAGCCCGGTATAAACCCTCCGAACTAGGCTAGGTTTTTTTAAAATAAATTCTATCGAGTTTACAAAAGTCTGGATGTTATTATTTTGTGATCTAAGTGTTTCTACGGTGTACTTCTTGGGTCCTTTCACTTATTCTCCGTGTCTGCCCGATCGCCCCGGGATGCTGCGTCTTCGTGCGCATTGACCTATAGGAAGTATATGAGGTCCTCTTCGGCCAGACGGTGAGTTGTCTGGGAAGCTATTGCGGTTAGTGGCAACCCAAACAACTCGTCTGACGGGCTCAGTGTCTTCCTCTTTGAGGTTCCATACTTTTAATTTCCTCTCCTGCCTTTCACTCACTCTCCTTTCTGACTTCATTCTGTAGCTCATAACCACCAGCCGGTGATCACTGTCCAAGGCCTCTGATGGGATAACTTTAATGTCCATAACATTTCTCTTCATTTGCGCATTAAAAATTACATAGTCTACTACCGATCTCCTACTCCAGTCACTGCTATACCAGGTTATCTTATAGCCCTCTCGTTTCTTGTACCATGAATTCCCAATGAGGAGCCCGTTTCTTTTGCAAAGTTCCAGTAACCGTTTTCCCTCCTCATTTCTACTTCCCCATCATTCTGCTCCCAGCACACTTTCATAATCCTGTCTTTTTGTACCTACGTGGGCATTTAGGTCTCCCATAATTAAAACCTCTTGACCAGGGGCGGCTCCGCCTTATGTGCTCAAGTGCTGCAGCACATTGTTTTGTTTGAAAATTAATTTCTTTAATAATATTATCTACAATCAAATACAGTGCATTAAAAAGATGTCAGTAAAATGATTGGATATATATATCAATTTCCCTCACAACGAGGTATCTAGTCGTGCGCTCCATTCCCCGTCCGGCACTGGCTGTGTAGATCGCAGCTCAGCGAGAATGTCTACGTTTATTGCCTGCAAACATGAACTCTGCCTATTGCGCATGCGTGCCCACCATTTCCGTTGTGCTGTTGGGACAACAGCCAAGGCCATAGGCCAAGACATTACAGCAATTCTTCGTTCGAGCAGACAGCGGCAGCACTGGTCACACGAAATTAGAACGTAGCAGGAGGCTCCTTCTGTTCTGTGCTGGCATCCCTAATGCAATTTTAAAGAAATGTGCAGAAAATATAATAAATCCACTTACGCACTTAATGAAAATGAAAATCCACAGCCTGCTTCCAGTCTCCGACCGGGTCAGGAATGGAATGAATGAAGCCCCCATCTAGCGGCGAGGATATGAAATGTGCCGGCTGCCGAAGCCTGTCGCACTCCTCTGGGGCAATGATTAAATGAATGACAGATGAAATGAAATGACAGTGGAGTGAGTTGCTGGAATGAAATTTTGACAGGGAAAACCGGAGTACCCGGAGAAAAACCTGTCTGCCTCCGTTTTGTCCAGCACAGATCTCACATGGAGTGACCGGGATTTGAACCACGGACCCAGCGGTGAGAGGCCGGCGTGCTGCCGCCTAAGCCACGGAGGCTCCCACTTACGCACTTAAAAAACAGTTCAATTCTCTCAGGAACTTACCCGGATATTTTGAAGTTATCAAAAGTAATTCCAGTGCACAAAAACGGTTCAAAAGATGAATTAGATAACTATCGTCCTATTACCTTACCAACTGGTATTGCATAAATTGTGGAAAAAATTATGATAAGTTTCATAGAAAAAAATAAAATATTATCAAACTCACAACATGGATTCAGAACGGAAAAATCTACACAGACAGCAATTTACGAATGTAGTAATTGTATACTGAAATTAATTGACAATAAGGAACATGTAACTGGCCTATTCTTGGATTTATCGAAAGCATTTGATGTTGTTGACCATAAAATCCTCCTTACCAAACTAAATCAATATGGTATTAGAGGTCTAGCTAATAAATGGATAGAGTCTTACTTAACAAGGCGTAAACAAATAGTAAGCTTGAGATACAAGGATGATGGAACCAAATTACATAATGAAACATAGTCCAATGAGGGAATTATTGAATTTGGAGTACCCCAGGGATCGCTTTTGGGCCCACTACTCTTTCTTCTATATATCAATGATATAACACATAACGTTGTAACCGAATTTATTCAGTTACAGTAGCTCACCCTCGGGTTTTTTGCTTCGCGCAGTTAGTTTGGGGTATTTTATTCGTATCTTATTATATTGGGTTAACGTGGGGTTGCAGAGGTGATTTTTATTGTGTCCGTGTGTGTTCTTGTGGACGGATTCATCTTTGGATGGTCCGGACAACCTAGGATCACTGTTTATTAATTATCGGTTTTTGGATATTTGATATTATAAAAAAAAGGGGGGTTTTGCGATTTATTACGTTTTGGGAATAAGGATATAAGACTGTATTAAGTAGAAGCATTATTTCATTTTGGTTTGGGGTTAATGGCTTTATTTTGACCTAGTAATGTTAAATGTTAGATTCGTGGCTGTACTATAAAGGTACAATGAAGTGGTATTTTCGAGTGCTGGATATGTGACATACCCGGAAAAGACAGGCAGTAATTCGGCTTGTGTGGGATTACCTAGGCTATTTATGGCATGAACTCCCATGAACTTCGTGTGGAAACTACTGTGTGACGTCAGTGTGGATTTTGACTGTCTGAAGTTCATGTGTTGACACGGATGTTCCGCTAGGAGCGGGCCACGCGCAACTTAGTTCCGGCAGAAACATTGGGGTTATGTAGCCCTGCGCCAGTGCATATAAGGGCGTGTCTGGCGTTCAGAGCTCGTCTTATTGCTTTATCGGCAGAACACTGATCTACTAACGCCCAGGGTCGTTTTACGTGACATGGTTTCCGTAACGAACAGTTAGAGATCGTCTTCTTGCTTTTAAAGCGAAAGTCCATTGTCTACTTGCAATTTAGTGTCGTTATTACTCGATCATGGTATCGTAATACGAACGAGCAGTGACTAATTTTTAGCTATCCACTGAGCTCTTACGGGCTATTGGAGGCTACGTACATTTCATGGGTCCATCCATACCACGGGCTGTTGGTAATAACTTACCACGCCTAAAAGGATAATTCAGTCGTAAACATTTCAGCGAAGTCATGCGAGAATGGAGACGTGAACGAGCAGTTCGAGAAGTAAGAAAGTGGAGTGAACCAGTCTAACGTGTGTAGATATTTTGTGTACGGACGGTACAGTGTATATACGTAGGTGGCTGTTATGCCTGGGTCTGATATGGCCGTAAATGTGTTTTCCTGCTCTCAGAGCCTAAATTCAGTGGCAAGGTACTGTATTATTTCACGAGTGTATGTAGGGTATTTTGTGTTGTATATTATGTATATATGTGTATAGTACAGCCAATAGATTATCTCTTTAAAATTCATATGTGTTTATATTCCTGTCTTGCATGAACCTGGTACATCAGCAAACGCATGCCAAATGCCCCACACCTGGGATAAGGAGTTTCATAGTCGGGGCAACAGTTAAGTACCGTATTTTATTCTATTTTATTCAGGAAGACCCATATGGTCGACCTTGGCGCCCATTCAAAGTCGGGAGTAATGTTAAAATCACTTGTGGCCTGTATTTAAAGGCAGTAAATTCTGTAGGTTTGTGGTAATGAGGGTAGTTAATTGTAAATCAACTCCAGCGAGAAGGTGAGTGTGTTTCAGTGGCGCCCACCGTGGGGACTTAGACATGCTGATGTATACCAGGACACAGGAATTAAACTGTAGGCATATTTTCGTAATTTTACATATTTCAATTAGGGATGGCTACGTTAGAGCCAGGACGCAATTCTGCTTTGTTGGGGGACGGTGCTGGTGAGCGGCAGAATCAGACAGGGTCTGATAGGAAATTTGCTGTAGGGATGGGGGAAAACAGTAGAGTCAGGGGAGATTTGCCAGGGAAGGGGGGAAATGAATTAAGTATGATGGACATGTTGAGGAGGCTCGTGTATCTTAGCGACAAGTCTGTAGGGATGGAGGAGAGGATGACCAGCCACATGAATAGGATGGGGGAGAAATTAACTAGTGAGCAGACGGAGCATTTGTCAGAGAAGCTTGATGAGGTCAAGGAAAGATTGTCAGAAATTATCCCCGACAGCCATGTTAGTAGCCAGATTAGTGAAGTCAGTGTAGAAGTCACTCATCTGGAAACTAAGCTAGGTAATGAGATTGCTATTCAGGAAGAGAGCGTAGACTCGGAAGTAGATAAGTTGGACGCTCAACAAGTGATGTTGGCAGGGGGATTCCTAGCCAGACACTGGAGACCAGCCAGCAATTTCCCAGGGTAGATAGTAAGTTGGGAGAGCAGAAAGTGGAAATTGTAGGCATCGTGGAAGAGAACGTTGTGGTTAGTGATGAGAGTGCTGGGAGAGTGGAGAAGGATGAGAGTGCTGAAGTAAGTGGGGAGAGTGGAGATACTTGAGAGTGCTGAATTTAGTGAGGAGAGTGGTGAGGTAGTGGAGATGGATGAGCGAGTCGAGATTAGTTTGCTAGGGAATGGTATGAAGAAGGTAGATGAGAATATTAGCCAGGTTAGCGAGATAGTGACTAGTATGGAGGAAGATACTGTAGGTAGAATTCTACGTGGTCAACATTTGGAACTAGGAGGGAGTGAAAATCTTCTTACGAAGCTAGTACGTAATTTCTCTGATGACATTAGGACTGCAGTGTGCGTGCAGGAGATAGTCGCTATTACAGGCATAGAGAGGTACCTTGTGAAAGACAGGTAGGCAACGTCAGAGAAATGGGGGTAATCGAAGGGAAGGAAATTATAATCAGGGGAGAGAGAAGAACTGGGATCCAGGTAGAGGAGATAGGTACATGTGGTATGAAGATCATGGGAGAGGAAGAAATAACAATGAGTGTCAGGGGTACGGGAAAAACAATCAACCGGGGAACAGACCACGTGAGGTAGAGCAGGCAAATAGGGGGCGTGGCATGGAAAGGCAGGTTGAGAGAAGCGATAGGCCACGAAGTTTAAACTTCGCCAGGACTCACTATATGGAGAAGGGGGAGAGTCCTTGCATAGTGTTCCTGCTCACGCTCTGGAAGAAAAATATAATGTAGAGTATAATGTCAATGTAGGATCTGATAGGTTAGGGGACCAGAGCTGTAAATTAGATTACAGTAAGGCGCTAGTGAAGTTTGGGTGGAGTGAGCAACAGGATTGGGTTAGGTTGAGTTATCAGGTTGATGGTAGAGATTTTGTTAGTGTCTTTGGATGCATTCAGGTGACTAAAGAGGTTTCTGTGGAGAAAAAATTAGGTGTCGGCATGGTATCAAGTTGTATTTTGGTCATGAGAGATGATCGTGTGATGAGTGATGTTGATCACTGTTGTTTCTGGATCATGGGAGATGATCGTGTGTTGAGTGATGTGGATCACTGTGTGGAGGCAGTTGTTAAAGATACCATGTTGGACGAGGGTCAGAAGTCAGAGGTGTTTGACGTACTGAGGGAACACAGGGAGGTGTTCTCGGAAAAACCTGGATGTACTCACGGCTACGGGCAGAGTTTTGACATCGCAGATAGGTCTAGCTTGAGCGGTCCTAGGTACCCTATAGCTCATTCTCACATGGAGGGTGTTGTTGAGGTGATTGGTCAGATGCTTTTTGAGGTTATATTTGAGATTAGTAACAGTCTGTCTGTTAGTCTTCTGGTGGTGGTGACCATGTGGGATGGTACCAGTAGGTTATGTTTGGAGGTCGTGGCAGTTAGTAGTTTGCAGGAAGGATTTCTTTTAGTGTGTCTCGCAGGATTTTCAACAGGGAAAGCTGTACCCTAAGAGATTAAATGAATTGAGAATTATTGTAGTAGTAGGTAAGATGGTTTTGAAACAGCGGGGAAGGGAGGGGGTAAAAATTAAGATAGGTGATCTGGTGTTGTTGCGAGCTGAGCATCTGCTGTCGGTAGAGCAGAGTTGCATCCATGAGGTTTTTCATTCCGGTCCATTTGCTATAGACCGCAGGGTAGGTGCATATGCCTACAGCTTGATTACCAACGATGACAAGGTCCTAGGTACATATAACGTTGCTTACCTCAAGCTATATGTCACCTAGAGATCTTGCTCACGATGACAAGACAGGAGTACTAGTGTATTTGTGTGAGGGACAAGGATAAATCTATAGCCTTGTAGTTTAGAGATTGATCCTTGTGGGGGCGTTCGTAACCGAATTTATTCAGTTACAGTAGCTCACCCTCGGGTTTTTTGCTTCGCGCAGTTAGTTTGGGGTATTTTATTCGTATCTTATTATATTGGGTTAACGTGGGGTCGCAGAGGTGATTTTTATTGTGCCCGTGTGTGTTTTTGTGGACGGATTCATCTTTGGATGGTCCGGACAACCTAGGATCACTGTTTATTAATTATCGGTTTTTGGATATTTGATATTATAAAAAAAGGGGGTTTTGCGATTTATTACGTTTTGGGAATAAGGATATAAGACTGTATTAAGTAGAAGCATTATTTCATTTTGGTTTGGGGTTAATGGCTTTATTTTGACCTAGTAATGTTAAATGTTAGATTCGTGGCTGTACTATAAAGGTACAATGAAGTGGTATTTTCGAGTGCTGGATATGTGACATACCCGGAAAAGACAGGCAGTAATTCGGCTTGTGTGGGATTACCTAGGCTATTTATGGCATGAACTCCCATGAACTTCGTGTGGAAACTACTGTGTGACGTCAGTGTGGATTTTGACTGTCTGAAGTTCATGTGTTGACACGGATGTTCCGCTAGGAGCGGGCCACGCGCAACTTAGTTCCGGCAGAAACATTGGGGTTATGTAGCCCTGCGCCAGTGCATATAAGGGCGTGTCTGGCGTTCAGAGCTCGTCTTATTGCTTTATCGGCAGAACACTGATCTACTAACGCCCAGGGTCGTTTTACGTGACATGGTTTCCGTAACGAACAGTTAGAGATCGTCTTCTTGCTTTTAAAGCGAAAGTCCATTGTCTACTTGCAATTTAGTGTCGTTATTACTCGATCATGGTATCGTAATACGAACGAGCAGTGACTAATTTTTAGCTATCCACTGAGCTCTTACGGGCTATTGGAGGCTACGTACATTTCATGGGTCCATCCATACCACGGGCTGTTGGTAATAACTTACCACGCCTAAAAGGATAATTCAGTCGTAAACATTTCAGCGAAGTCATGCGAGAATGGAGACGTGAACGAGCAGTTCGAGAAGTAAGAAAGTGGAGTGAACCAGTCTAACGTGTGTAGATATTTTGTGTACGGACGGTACAGTGTATATACGTAGGTGGCTGTTATGCCTGGGTCTGATATGGCCGTAAATGTGTTTTCCTGCTCTCAGAGCCTAAATTCAGTGGCAAGGTACTGTATTATTTCACGAGTGTATGTAGGGTATTTTGTGTTGT
The DNA here is from genome assembly GCA_946902985.2 of Meconema thalassinum. NCBI lineage: Eukaryota > Metazoa > Arthropoda > Insecta > Orthoptera > Tettigoniidae > Meconema > Meconema thalassinum. Next base: position 552,447,838 of record OX336388.2, read on the forward strand.
ATATTATGTATATATGTGTATAGTACAGCCAATAGATTATCTCTTTAAAATTCATATGTGTTTATATTCCTCTCTTGCATGAACCTGGTACATCAGCAAACACATGCCAAATGCCCCACACCTGGGATAAGGGGTTTCATAGTCGGGGCAACAGTTAAGTACCGTATTTTATTCTATTTTATTCAGGAAGACCCATATGGTCGACCTTGGCGCCCATTCAAAGTCGGGAGTAATGTTAAAATCACCTGTGGCCTGTATTTAAAGGCAGTAAATTCTGTAGGTTTGTGGTAATGAGGGTAGTTAATTGTAAATCAACTCCAGCGAGGAGGTGCGAGTGTTTCAACGTTCATTCACATAAGGAAATTTTGTTTGCGGACGATACAACACTCGTAATAAAAGGTGAAACTAAACAGGTCATACAGCAGTCTGCTGACTCCTTTACAGGAGAGTTAACCAAATGGTCACAAGATAATCGCCTCATAATAAACTATAAAAAAACAGTATGTCTAAATTTCCACACTAGACAGGATTGGAATCCTGCGAAACCCAATATAACATTAAATGGTCATCAAATAGAAAATAAATCAGAAACAAAGTTTTTAGGACTATGGATACAACAAGACTTGAAATGGAATAAACATATACAATATCTGAATACTAAACTGAACTCGATGTGCATTGCGTTACGTATTTTGAAAACCTGCACTAGCATGCACACATTAAGAAATACTTATTTTACTTATTTCCATTCATACTCAAGATATGGGATCATATTTTGGGGTATGTCGCCAGATGTACTAAGCACGTTTAGGATACAAAAGAGGGCGATTAGAATTATGGCAAATGTAAACTCTAGAGAATCATGTAGACCTCTGTTTAAAGATTTAAACATTCTCCCACTGCCCTGCATACATATCTTTGAAAGTATTATGTTTTTTAAAAAGAATTTAATGAATAAAGATGTTTTTCTTAAAACAAACAATGATGTTCATAGGCATAACACAAGACAAAATCAAAACATTCATATTTCACACACACACACACATGCATATATCAAAAAGGAACTTTTCACACTGGAGTTTAATTATACAATAAACTACCACAGTATATAAAACTGGCCCCAAAAATAAAAACCTTTGATAGAATGTTGAAAGCTTATCTGCAGTGCCATTGTTTTTACTCAGTAGTTGAATATCATAGCGCATAGGAGCGATGAAATCTATAATTATATTTTACTTTTTTAATTTAATTGTAATACCTAGCTGTATGTTGTTGTATTTATAGAATTAAGTTTTCATATTATGATAATAGAGTGAGGTGTAAATAGTTGTGCAATAAGATTGTATCTATTAAGATTTGCTATTATAATAAGTTAAATAGTTATAATATTAGTAATATATACCTGTTAGTTCTTTTATTTTATAGATGTAAATTCTGACGTGTCCTATATCAAAAATGTATTGAATGCATGTATTTGATAAAATGGAATTAATAAAAAAAATCTATCTAAACTCTGTGGTAGCATTTTAGAGGGAATCGCTCAAAGCAAACGGTTGAAGGAATCCATCAGCTGCTCCTGCCAGAAGGTCTCTTAACACTCCCAACTTACTTATCCCATAGCCACATTTTGTAAATCATGAACTATAGTTTGTTCAGTAAGGAAAACCCAGTGAAGAGCCTCTTTAACACTCAAGATTCAATGCAGTAAATTGTGTTTCTAAACACAGTATATTTATTTTTTTGGAGGGGGGGGGGTTTACATACAACACACAACTGCTTTTCTTCAGCAGCCACCACTGCTCGTAACCATTCAGTTGTCTTTGCACTTCGTCCTAAAATTCTTCTTTCTCCTGTGAAGGGCAGCCTACCTTTAGGGCGTACACTTGAAGAATCTCCATTCTTGTTCCCTTGATATATACTTTAATCTTGATAAATTGATCATTAATTCCTACTACTTCTTCTTTTAACCCATCTCTCACAACTACTCCTACTCCATTTCTCTTCCCCACATCGTTCCCAATCCAGTACAATCGGAATCCTCTTCTCAATTCTCTTTTACCCTGTCCTCTCCATCTAGTCTCTCCTATTCCCAATACATCCAGGTTTCTTCTTAGCATCAAGTCGATAATTTCCTCTTCTTTCCCTGTGAGTGTCCTTATATTCAAGGTGGCAATTCGTAATCCATGTTAATAGCCAGGTCGTTGACCTTTAGATCCATCATTTCCGAGGCTTGCTTGTGTTTTGAAAGCAACTGGCTTGCTAGGCCTATCATAGCTTCACCAGAGCCCTGTTAGCCGTCATATTTCAGGGTACCTGCAGGGCCTTCACAGCTACCGTAGTGGTCCCGGGGCCCACAAAGTTCCCCCTGTACATCACCCCTACAGGCAGTCCCCTACTTCACGCTGTTGCCCATCCCTCACCGCGTGGAGGGGAGGTTGGACCTCTGAGAGACTGCTAAATAGAAATACTTCAGATATTTAACCTTCCGTCGGGCGCAACATTAAATATAGCGGCAGTGGGCGCATTAGGCATGTCTGGCACACCTCAGAAATCTGAATTTTTAAAAATTACAATATTTGCTGAAGGACATTTTTGCTACAATTAGTGAATACGCTCATTCGTTCTCTACATATTACGTAATGGTGCTCGATCAGGCACAATCTGCCTGGCAGATCACTTTTGCAACAACAGCAAATGTGTAGGAGGGTCATAGACAAACTGGCCGATATGGACTTGAATGTCAAGTGGAAAGAGTTAAGTACTGAAAGGTGGAAGTACCTTGGCCCCCGCGAATGACGAATCTATATATATATAAATCAATGTTACGAGATAGTTTGTCGGTCTGTATGTCCTCTATGCGTGCATATACCATTCATCCGATTGCAATGAAATTTGGGTGTGTTGTTGTGTGCACTCCAGGGAAGATTTCTGGCTACAAATTATTTGTGTTACACAAAAGGGTGAGGGACTTAACAGGAACCCTTAAATCCCACAGTAGTCCAATTGCACAATCTGTATACTTATCACACCGCAATACCAGGTGTGAGAATAGCTTGCGGATTCATCTCGAGGTGACATGAGGAGACTGTCGGCAGCCTGCCGGAGACACGCCACGGTTTTCAGCCGGAGGTTTATTATCATTTCATAAATGGAAGTTACAGAGAGTCAACTGACAAATGTTACAACAAAGAATTTCTGTAATGTTGCTGACGTAATATGTGTTTACAAAAGTTTGGTGTTTTTCAGTCGGTCAACACGAAAGTACCCAAAAGAGATGGGTTATACCGTACTCTAATCCTGATAAAAATACATGTATTTATTAATTACATGTATTTAGAATTGTTTTCAGTATTAGGGTATAAACTAACTATTTTGGGTACATTCGTGTTGACCGACTGAAAAGCATCAAACTTTTGTTTACTAAGGCAATACTGACAAATGGCTTCAAACCCCATAATGTATTTACAATGAAAAATAGGTATATGGTTCTAATGATGTCATGCACTCTGCCATCAATGGATGATGATGATAATTATTGTTATAAGTGGCCTAACATCTAGGTTATCGGCCCCTAACCACCAATTGAAGCATAGCTCCAATTTTCAATACGGTTATGCCTAGTGTTAAATACTGTATGTTTCCCCAACACTATCACGAGTGGCTATTACTTTTGCCACCTCACTTTGGCAGTGGCGATATGAAAGCACATTCTGGAGATATTTTTAGGTATTGCAACACCACTAGCGGATCTTAATCCCTAAAATACGTTTTTCTAAGCAAACTAGTAAAACACTGGTCCTGTAAGGTCGTGCTTACAATATTGGATAATTTACTGTATTCAGGCGTGTATTTAAGGGGGAACAAACTTGGCAACTGCTCAGGGCGGCAAGTTTTAGGGACGGCAAAATTTCTGGAAAAATGCACAAAACTGCTTGGTCATTAAACGTCAAGTTATTATAGTTTACACCCTCCACAAGAGAATGTACTTTGGCAATGTTGATTATTAAGGACATAAAAGAAGATCGTCTTAGTTACCTTGGTGTTCTTGCTGTTGATCTGACTTGAATGTGAAATTGCACTATTGAGGAAATCCTCAACTTGTTACCGGTATTTTAATAATGTATTGCACATTGGTTGTGTATGATATCTGTTAAAATTTACTGTAAATTCTATGAATTAAGTTCTTTTTATTTTTAATTTTAGTAAATGCATATTTATAGTGGACACCACTCATAGTTAAATACACACTCAGGTGAAGCAACAGCCCCATCTATGTTATGGAAACTAAAATAAATCTGTATTTAAGTCAGAGGCAGCAAATTTGTCTTTTTTTTGCCCAGAGGCATTAAGGACCCTAAATATGGGCCTGACTGTATTAAACTATAGCCATTCTTTACGCCGGCTTGTCTTTTCACGATCATTGTTCGTGCCGCGAAATGCTGTACTGTACATTTTAATTTTTAAGGCATGCAATAGTATAGTGGCTCATTTCTTGAGAACAAAGCGATTTTTGCTACAAATGAACAGCAATCTACCATTTTAGTTGTAGATTCTTAACCTGCAGTGTTACATTGTCTACACTCTAAGCAATTTATAATACAGTAGTTAAATTGTCTAAGCCTCCGTGGCTTAGGCGGCAGCACGCCGGCTTCTCACCGCTGGGTCCATGGTTCAAATCCCGGTCACTCCATGTGAGATCTATGCTGGACAAAACGGAGGCAGACAGGCTTTTCTCCGGGTACTCCAGTTTACCCTGTCAAAATTTCATTCCAGCAACACTCTCCACTATCATTTCATTTGTCATTCATTTAATCATTGCTCCAGAGGAGTGCGACAGGCTTCGGCAGCCGGCACAGTTCATATCCTCACCACTAGATGGGGGCTTCATTCATTCCATTCCTGACCCGGTGGGAGACTGGAAGCAGGCTGTGGATTTTCATTTTTTTTTTCAGTTAAATTGTCTGCAATGTTTGTGCCGTAATTAAAGAGACTAAGATGATGATGATAATTGTTGTTTTAAGGGGCCTAACATCTAGGTTATTGGCCCCTAAACAGACTAAGATTCACACTCTCAATCGAATATAGACAAAATGGGGAATTCAATGGTAATGTTATACAGTATATGATTTCAATGGAACCCTCTTGCAAGGCAGGCAATTTTGGATGCGTAACATGTACTTATGAGACATAAATACATGAATTTAAAAAACTCGAAAGTATTTGCATTAGATTGATTAGACAGTATATTATTCCCAGATTAAAGATTAAGCTAGACTTGATACTTAATCATAACAACCAGCAATTTGAAATGGGTAGCCTACGGTACTTCAACAAATTCAAAAAGATATCTAATCATCAGTAACCATAAAAATAATAACTTGCATATTTAGGCCTAATTTGTGCCTTAGCCTGACAATTCTGGGAAATATTGTAAAAAAGAAACTTATAAATAAAGGGTATAGAAATATAAGTTTTAAGTTAAACGGCTGCGTGAGTAGCATTTTCCTTTTACAGGCTCCTATAAAAAATCTGGAACACCTGAACACTGTAGATCTGCTATTTTGCCAAAATATCACCAATTCGATGTAAATACATACGTGGCACTCATTGTAAGAAAGAACACAATGTAGTAATTTGAGCCTTAAGCCCATTTGTATAGCTGAGTACCTTAATTTAAGCTCCATGATGAGGACTGGTTACCGGTAACTAATTATTCGAAATTGGATTGCCGATGCTGACAGCAGCCATCCCTAGTACAATATTTCCATCACTACCTTCAGGGATATACCAAGTTTGTATCATGTTTCATGTTCCTGGCACTCATCTCAAAACTAAAGTACCGGTACATTACTTATACACACTTTCACTCAGGCAAGTACAAGGGGTGAAGTTTAAATCTGTTCACAAATAAAGCAACAACATTTACAATAATGCCAGTTTTTTAATATAAGCAGGTTAATTTTCCCCTCTTAAGAGTAGCCTTAACATACATAAATTTAAAAAAATATTTGTATTAGATTGGTTAGACAGTATATTACTTACGTCACAGGTACAAAAGAATACTCAATGGCCTGGAAAAAGTAATAATCCTATGTAAAATGCCGATCTGCGTATTTCTTCAAAACCAGTCGAGTGACATGACTCAGTCGATCTTACAGTACTGTGCGTCTTACATTTAGGGAAAATAATACGGCGAAATATCACTTGTTAACTTTAGAAAACTCGACGGAATTGTACAATGTCTGTTAGTTTCACTTTATCGTCTATTATTTTCATAAACAGAGAAAAGCTTGAACATAACGCTCAATTACAAATTGAATGCAGTGGTTAGTTTACGTTCGTATCACCATTCCTCTTGCTTCAGGCAAGTGGCAGCACTGCCACTTTAGAATGCGAATACCGGTAGTAAGAAGTACGTGATATAGTGGTTTTATCTATTTTACTCAGTGGTTAGTAATAATGAAGCGAAATATTTTTATTGCCAAAACTAATTTTTACTAAAATCATAGGCTCACGCTACGAGTTTATCACTTCGCAGGCTACAAGTGTTTTATGATTCTAATAAGAGCAATACAAAGCATTTCTGTTTGGTTGTGTAGAAGAGGAAAAACGTGACGATCTGCTGTAAATGCCAGTACAAACTAGATACCGTACCGTATTGGGAAACAGTGTAATTTAAATAATTGGGCTGATTCCTGGGATATTTCCACAGTTTAATTTAACTTAGTAATTTGGGATTACCTGAAAATATGCCCAATTATTTAGAAAGTTGGCGAACTGTATTAACAATACCCGTTTAATTAACTACGGTATTTGATTAAAATTTTTTGTCGATACCACTAGTTTTTACCTGTTTTTAAGAACTGAACATTACGACAATGAATCACAAAGAAAAGCAAACTTTTAAGGACAAAAACTCAAACAAAATATTCCTCCCATACATTCCACAAAGAAGACAGAGCAGTCAATTAATGAATTTCACGAAGCAAGTAAGAATCCAAAGTTTTTTTTTTTTATGAGGGGGTGTGTGAGGGGGAGCATGTAGGTAATGAAATGAAAATTTTTACTTGCCCCACCCCGCCCGGAAGAAATCCTGCGGGAGCCCATGCCTGTGATCGTTTCACTCAAGGTGGAACTTGCAACTATGTGCTCCTTATTTTGCGGGGGTTTTGTCGCCTGCAGGCAAGTGTTTTTGATACAAGTTAAGATATTTCCACGGGATTTCATTTATGTTGTGTACCATATTAAGTTGTCTAGTAATTTAGGTTCAGATTTTATTGTTTGGCGCCTTGCTTGGTCGTTAGGATCATTGTCACGTGTTCATAAATCACTCATATTTAAATGTAATTGGGCGTGATTCTCTTTGCTATGTACTTGTTTTGTGATACTTTTATTTTATTTTCAAATTAAACTTCTTTCTCTTAGCGAACGAAACCTATTTCCACAAGCAGCCTCTAGTGTATAGAGCCACCGTCCAACATCGAGCTAGTCTCACCTTGTCCGTTTTTCGGCACAATTATTGGTACCAGTAGTGTGGTTTCATTTCCTTCTTGTTTGGTACCAAATTGTTGGTAGCTAGAGAGCGTGGTTTCGTATCCGCTTTCGGAGGGTTTTATCGGTTATGTCAGGTTATCGAAGTTAGGAGTGAAGAACCAATAACATTTTTAAAAAAACTTACGGTACCTATTGTAAGAACTCTAATGTACCTTGTCTACTCTCTGCATTATCATTTTCATGTTCAATGGACCACCCTATACCTGAGGAAACGGTGCACGAGCTGTGGATACGAGGTATCGAGTTAGGGAGGTGACGACCAGAATCGTATACTTCTTTCTGCTGGTACTGATTAAGCTGTAATACCTCTGGTGCTTGATGATGCAACATTCCAGGCAATTGAGTCCGAGATTGTTGCAGAGGTGGATTCTGTAGTCAATATTGTAAACTTCATTGGGTTTGTTAGTGCTAGTGTGCCTCAGTTTAACAGATTACGAGCCCAAATAACATATTTGTTTTACGTATTGGTGATATCTTAACTGTGTCAAGTCATCGTTCCCTTGGTGACATGAACATTTAATATATAATTTTCAAAAGAAAAATATGTATTGTCCGTTGAGCCATTATATATTTAAGCACACATTGTGCTAAATGTTCCGGCATAACTCAACAAAATGACAGTGTTTCGCCCCGGTGTGCAATTGGGCTCTTCAGTTGGTTAAAGCACACCTCACCAAGACACTGTCAAGTACACACTGGGAAGGCCATTGCAAGACGTATTTGATACATGTGTATCCACGTCACGAGCAAAGCCAGTGCACTATGGGAGTCGAAACTCCACTCCAAAGCAATTATAACCTTACCTTGGCATTGAATATATAATTTTCAAAAGAAAAATATGTATTGTCCGTTGAGCCATTATATATTTAAACACAATTTGTGCTAAATGTTCCGGCATAACTCAACAAAATGACAGTGTTTCGCCCCGGTGTGCAATTGGGCTCTTCAGTTGGTTAAAGCACACCTCACCAAGACACTGTCAAGTACACACTGGGAAGGCCATTGCAAGACGTATTTGATACATGTGTATCCACGTCACGAGCAAAGCCAGTGCACTATGGGAGTCGAAACTCCACTCCAAAGCAATTATAACCTTACCTAGGCATTGAATATATAATTTTCAAAAGAAAAATATGTATTGTCCGTTGAGCCATTATATATTTAAACACAAATTGTGCTAAATGTTCTGGCATAACTCAACAAAATGACAGTGTTTCGCCCCGGTGTGCAATTGGGCTCTTCAGTTGGTCAAAGCACACCTCACCAAGACAATGTCAAGTACACACTGGGAAGGCCATTGCAAGACGTATTTGATACATGTGTATCCACGTCACGAGCAAAGCCAGTGCACTATGGGAGTCGAGGCCAATTGCACACCGGGGCGAAACACTGTCATTTTGTTGAGTTATGCCGGAACATTTAGCACAACTTGTTTTTAAATATATAATGGCTCAACGGACAATACATATTTTTCTTTTGAAAATTATATATTCAATGCCAAGGTAAGGTTAAAATTGCTTTGGAGTGGAGTATCGACTCCCATAGTGCACTGGCTTTTCTCGTGACGTGGATACACATGTATCAAATACGTCTTGCAATGGCCTTCCCGGTGTGTACTTGACAGTGTCTTGGTGAGGTGTGCTTTAACCAACTGAAGAGCCCAATTGCACACCGGGGCGAAACACTGTCATTTTGTTGAGTTATGCCTGAACATTTAGCACAATTTGTGTTTAAATGAACATTTAAACTAGTTGTCAGGATAAATTGATTGAATGTGCAACTCATGTATTTGAAGATGAGGTCGTAGTGGTTTCAGGGGGGGAGCTGTCTTCATCAGCTCATGCTCGTTCTGGTGTTGAATCGCATCCTGGTATTGATGTGAATGTTAACAATGGCCTTGCAGTGCCTAATGTAACTTACCTGATCGTGATTTTTCAACCTCGTCTGTTTTACCTTCTTCCTTACCTGTTTCGTCGGCAATTTAGAGTAGCCCTAGAGCAAGCTGTAACTTAAGCTCTGGCCTACAAGTGAATTCTGTACAAGATGGTGTGCCGAACAATAGTGGCAATGGTCGAGTGACATATAACCCTGTTGTTTCGACTTACTCTTTCCCTGTCACTGGGAGGAATCCCAGTCATGCTTTAGCTTCCGAGTCTAGCCAGGTACCAAACCTTGGTCCCGTCTCGCACGTAAACGTTCAGTAGAAGTGCATGCTGCACCATAGAGTTGTTCTAATTCCTTTATCGCTCCCACATTGCCAATTTACTCTGCTCGCAACCTTATTTTGAACATTGCTCGGTCATGTTCAGGTGTCCCATCTGCTCACAGGCACCCTGCTCGTATGGTAGATTTACAGTTTTCAATTTCTAACTCTCAATCTTGTAATTTTTTGCATCGTGCGTGTGAAAATAGAGTTTCGCATCGGGAATCGAACCGAGATACTCTTTTCCGCTCTAGTAGTTAGGATTTTGGTGATTATGTACCTACAGTTCATTGTCCTGCAGGTGGTATGCCTGCCATACCCAGCCCGAATCGTCAGATGGTCAGTTTCGGGAAGTTAAAGCATCCTTTGACTAGTTGTGTTACTAAATTGAAGGAATTCAATACTGATGCTGTTGATGGGGTTGTTAGGTTTCTATGTGAACTTGTGGTTATCCACGAATATGCAGGTGTGTTTGGGGTGTCTGATGGACAAATTTTTCAACTCGTGCTTCCTTTCACTTCAGGGGTAATGCGTATTAAGGTCGTTGAGGCCATGCCAAGTGGGGTGACCCTAAATTTGTTTCTTAGGGATGTACTAAATTTCTTCGTACCTGCAAGACTGATGGGTTCAGTTATGCAGCAGCATTTTTATCGGGTTCAAAACCTGGGTGAGTCACTTAATTCGTATATTCAAGATATCTTGAAGTTTGTTAAGGTTTTTGCCTTGCCTCTGTCAGAGGGCGATGTCGTTTCAAATATTATTGGTGGAATTACACCGGAGTATAGGTCATATGTAAGTCTTATGGTTCGCCCAAGCAACATTAAAGAGTTGTGTGCTGCGGCCATCCACGCAGTCAGTGCGACAAGGTGATGCACTGAGAGTAAATGTTTCGGTTCCTCCACCGTCTGTTAGACCTCCAGCGGTAATCATGGCAGGCCTGTTAAGTGTGATTTCTGTGGAGGTTTGGGGCACATCGCAAAATTTTGTAGAAAAAGTCGCAATTAATCATTGAGGTTATGTTTTCAATCTCGTTTATATAGTTTTCTGTATTGTGTTAAGTCGTTTCCGAATTGAATAATATTGTGCTGCTTAATGGGTGTTCACTGTCTTGAATACATTTTAAAATATTTCTAAACTTTATGGGCTGACACATCCCCTTTTGAATCAGGTGTTTATGTTTTGGTGATCAGCTGGTATACCCAGTCAGCTGTTGACGGTAGTTGTGTGCTCTTGCGAGACTTCTTCAGTCATTTAGTTCTTTGATATGCACTTCATGCCTTCAGTTTATTGTATTCGTTAACTACTGGGCGTATTTTCAAAAATAATAATAATAAATCTGCGTGTCACTTCGTGCGAATTTATTTGGAGTTGTAGCGTTGCTGTCGTTGGAGGTTGTATCATGGCCAGCTTGTCTTGAGTTGTGTTGATGCCCTGTAATTAGTCTGGCTTGGTGCATTTGTTGTTTTGGATATTTACTATGTCGCGGAATGTGCATGCTGGGATATGCTTGTGTGAAATGTTGTGTCGGAGTGTGAGTGCGGTAATTTATATTTGTTTACTAAGTCTGCTGGGAGGGGTAATTTCAGGCTGTGTTTTGTGGATACTAAGGTTAGGCTGTATACTTATTACATGGGTTAATTCGTTTGCGAAAAAGCCAAGTGTGCAAGTGGTATCTCGCTGTGGTAACTACTGTCAGGATCGTGCCGAGGACAGAGTATGGGCTCCAAGTTGGTTGCCAAGGCACCATCACAAGTTAACATGATAAACACTCGAACTCCCTGGCATTACACGAACAGAGTCGACACTAGAAGCACACTAAGTGGCAGAGCCAATAAATCCCCCCCAGTACTTACCCGGCCAGGTTGTACAGTATATAAAGCTTACCTGATTTTAGCAGTTTTCAGTTATGGGACTGGGCTGAAGCGATGTAAGGTAATGTAATTTTGGGGGTATTTTGTGTACTATGCACATGGGTTCTCCGGACGATGAATTAGTGCCGCTGGGGCCGGGTAAGTACTGGGGGTTTTTATTGGCTCTGCTGCTTAGTGTGGGTCTGGTGTCGACTCTGCTCGTGTAATACCGGGGAGTTCAAGAGTGTTTACCGTGTTAACTTGTGATGGTCCCTTGGCGACTACTAATTGCATACTTGAGCGTAACTGTAATTTTATTATAATGGGTGGTAAATGTATTGGGGATTTTGAAGTTGGGTGTGCGAAGGATGTTTGTTACGTGTGAGGGCTCCCAGTTCGTGTCTGCACTGTGGTCTTATGTCATCTCTTGCCATACCCTCTTGTTTTGGTTGGCTGTTCAAATTTTGTTGTTGTTATTGGGATTTGGTGGGAGATAGAAAAGTCTCTAATTTAATAAATTTTATTTTAACTTAGACGACATGTGATCAATTGTGTACTGGGACTTGCTTGTGCTGGTTGCTACGTGGTAAATGTAAACGTTAAGTTATTGAAGGTCAAAGCCATCAGTCTCCGGAAGCTCGAAACCAGTATAGGGGGCCATTGAACCACTGTCAGTTTGGCAAGAATTTTGAAGGTTATTGTCCTTTAACTAGAATAATAATAATAATGTTATTGGTTTTACGTCCCTTTTAACTACCCTGGCTTTTAGAGACGCCGGGGTGCCGGAATTTTGCCCCGAAGGGGATCTTTAACGTGCCAGTAAATGTACTGACACGGCTCCCTCGCATTTGCGCACCCTCAAATGCCAGCTGACTGCGCCAGGTTTCGAACCTGCAACCTTGGGCTCAGCCAGCGAGAACGTTACCCCTGAGCCACGCAGCCAGACACCTTTAACTAGATTATTATGGTTTGTCACGTTTAGTGTAAATGAATAACTTATCATTTTCTTAAGGTTAAGGTGACTTCCGGCATGGCTAAAGTTAGGTTGTTAAGGGGAATTGTAAGGCTTTTTGAGCTAAAATGTGTGGGGGGGGGAGTGTAACGAACTATGGGTCCTGGAATTCGTGTGCGCGAGTCATCCCTGGGTTAACTATTGGACTCTTAAGTGAGCCGTGGTGTTCATAAACTTTTAAGTGAAGTGTGGACGATGCCCAATAAGGGGGTCATTTCTTCGAAGGTGCACATGTGATGGTCGTTTGTGACCGTTTACTGGTTTGGTCTCTGGGTAGGGTTGAATGTTTCAGTGGAGTCTTGGACGCAGCGGAAGAACGGTGCCATACTATCAGTGTCCTGTGGCCAGGGTCAGCTGGTAAGAGCGTGTCTTGGCAAATCAACATCATGGGGACCAACTCTCGGTGACTGCTGGTGGTAACCTGAGAGGATCCTGCAGCCTACCCGTTCCATGGTCCTCATCTGGATCATCGTGGACGAACATCATCACACCAGTTCCATGGTTCCTGTCTGGATTATCACCACACCGGTCCCATGGTCTCTTCTGGATCAGTGTGGAGGAACATCAACACGTCAATCCCATAGTTCTCATCGTGAAATAACTTCACCACACCCGTCCCATGGTGTTCGTGTGGATGCACTTCTACGCAAGTGGGAAGCCGCCTGTACGCCTAACCCCATGGAGATGTTCGGGGGGGGAGGAGGAGGAGGAGGAGGAGGAGGAGGAGGAGGAGGAAGAGCCAATCGGCACAAATCTCCACGCCTCAAACCACTAGCCTATGGAGGAGATGTGAGCCCAGCCTGGCATCGAGCCCTGTGGTCCCTGAACTTATGACACATGGGAGTGACTTTTATTGGTGGGAAATCATCATTTGGGTCCCCCATTGAACTATGTACTTTCTGTAACAAAAACCTTGGTGTAGAACAGTTAACGGACCACCCTGGGAGGCCTACCCCTCAGCAAGCTGGCGCTGTTAGAGGTGCCTGCACCATGTCCCATCCCCTTTCCAATTAAAACCCCGTCGACCTGGTACCTGGGTCTAGTGGTTCCAGATGTGACAACCAGCTTCCCACATGAATTCCTTAGCCGACAGCTTCTGAGAAGCGTCTCGCTTTGGGTACCGCTCGTCATACGGGGCTTGGTGTCACAGGAGAAGCCCAAAAGTTTTGCCTGTTAACCAATCAGCAAACATACCTGTGTGTGGCGTCATTTCGGATGCCCGGAGACAATAGCACCACTTGTGAGCCGACACGGAAAAGTGTCCTGCGTCTTTGTGGAAACTCTGCATACCAACAGCATCGAGGAGCTCACTCGGTGGAACCAACCTCGCATCAGTAAATGGGACAAGATCATCATCATCATCTTGCACAGTTTCCAGCCACTGGCCGGGTCTGTTTGGAACACAAGCCTCTCCAACGTCTTCTGTCTTCCCACCATCTCTCAGCCTCCACCCTTGTCCAGTCTTCTCCTCTCTTCCTCACACTTTCTTCCACCCCCTTCAGCCACCTGTCTCTCGGTCTCTTTCCTTCCCACTTCGTCTCATGTACTCTCCTGGGTATCCTCTTCTCCTCCATTAATTTTACATGTCCATACCATATAAGTCTAGATTTCTCTATACCATCCTGTAATGGTTCCTCCTTCATTAATTCTCTGGTCCTCTCATTTCTTATTCTGTCCATCTTTGTAGCTCCAATACTGCTTCTCAAGAACCTCATCTCACTGGCCTGTATTTTGCTCTTCTCCCTTCCTTTCATAACCCAGGTCTCCGAGGCATACGTCAGGATAGGGACATAGTACGTCCGATATATGATCTTTTTGCTGTTCTGAGGGACATCCTTGCTCCATAACATGCTTCTCACACTCCTCCGAGATGCTTCTGCCTGCCTCCTCCGCTCATTTATTTCTCTATCGTTTCTTCCATTATCTTGTATCAGGCTTCCCAGAAACTTGAAACTCTCCACTTTCTTCAGCTGTTCCCCACCAATAGTTATTCCCGTTGTGGTTCTTTCCTTCTTCCTTGTTGTGATCACCATCTCACTCTTATTTATGCTAAATTTCATCCCATATCCTTGTATTATTCCTTCCCACACGTCCAACTGTTCCTGTACCTCCTCCTCCTTGTTTCCCCAAATCATCTGCAAACACCATTGCTTTCATCTTTCCTTCCCCAATTACTTGTGCCACTCTGGTCATTATGTCATCCATCACCACAATGAAAAGTAACGGTGACAGTGCACTTCCTTGTTTCAGGCCGTTTCTCTGTTCCAACCAGTCTGATCTCTCTCCTCCCACTTTCACACAGCTCATGCTTCCCTTGTACATCTCCTTTATCCTCCTTATAGTCCATCTCTCTACTCCTCTATCATCCAGGGACTTCCATACTTGGTTTCTGCATACACTGTCATATGCTTTCTCAATGTCCAGGAAGGCCATCAGTAGATCTGCTCCATACTCATAGTGCTGTTCTTGTAACTGCCTTACAGCAAAAATCAAATCCACTGTGGACCTTCCTGCTCTAAAGCCATGTTGTTCTTCCCTCATCCCTCCTTCGATCCTTGTCCTAATTCTCTTTTCCAAAACTTTCTCGAAGATCTTTGCACAATGACACATCAGTGTTATTCCCCGATAGTTTCTGCAATCTGTTCTACTACCTTTCTTGAAGATCGGGACAATTATTCCCTTTTTCCAGTCCTCTGGGGTCTTCCTTTCCATCCATGCTGTCCTCATCACTCGGTACAACCACTGTATCCCCACCTCTCCTGCTGCTCTCACCATCTCCACACTCAACTCATCCACACCCGGTGCCTTCCCTCCTTGCATCTTGTTCACTGCATCTTCCACTTCTTTCCATGTTAAGTCCTTTTCTGTTTGCAGTTCATCTTCCTCTTCCCCGATTTCTTCCTCCTCACAATCTTTTCCATTTGGGTTCAGAAGTTCTTCGAAATATTCTTTCCACATTTTCTTCAGTTCTTCCCTATTTTCTATCTCTTGTCCCCTTTTGTTCACCATTCTAACATAATCCGTAGGATCCTTCCGCCTCTTATTTTTTACCATCCCATACAGGACCTTTTTTGTACCTTCACTATCCTCCTTCATCATCTTTGTCCACTCTTCCATCCACTTTCTTCTCTCCTCAGCCACTACTCTCTTCGTATCCTTTTGTCTTCTCATTCCACCATGGTGTTTCCTTCCACCTCTTCTTACTACTTGTCCTCCCACATATTGCTTCTGCTGCACCTACTAGTGTCTTCTTAAATCTAGCCCATTCCTCTTCCACCCCTCTTTCTTCATCTGTTGGATTTCCTTCCTTGACCATTTTGAGGTACTCGACCCTTCTATCCCCTTCTTTCAGTTTCCATATCCTTATACATCTTTCCTGGTTCTCAGTCCCTTTCTTCTCCTTACTCCCTCTCAGGTTCATTACCAGCAATCGATGGTCGCTATCCAGGTTCTCCGATGGTATAACCTTGATGTCCGTGATGTTCTTATTTAGTTCTTTCTCATACAGTATATAGTCGACCACCGACTTCCTGACCAATGGACGCGCAAATTCAAACAGCCCGCTCGTGCTTAGGGGGGCTACCCTGGAGCGTCGTTTCCGGCCGGCGAGTGGAAGCTTGTTATCATGGCGTCAGATGACAAAGCATTCAGAATATCAGCTTCAACAAGAACAGACGTGTGAAAAGTGCTCCTGCGGCCGGGTGGGAAGATGTCGATTCTTCCCCCCCCCCCAGGCCAGTTAGAAAACCAATGAAGTTACTAGTGATAAAGCAATCGAGACCAGGGTTAAATTTAAACTAAGAACTATTTAAGTAAGACATTTATTTTGGTGGGGTTATGTGTGGTTAGAAATCTCAATCTGTTGGCTGCGTACGTGATAAACTTTGGCGTTGTGGGATGTTTTTTTCATCTTTTGTACAGTTTCGCTTTTGTTGCATGTGTGTGCACGTAAGTAAGATGACCCTGTCACTTTGTGTGAGTCTGGTGCCGAGTTCGCTCGTGTAATTTGCTGGCTTAGTACCAGAATAGCGTATCTTAATAGGATTACCACTGTAAATACGCTATTTTGGTCCTAAGCCAGCGAATTATCCAGGGGCCACGTATTTAATATTTGTGTTTGTTCAAATCACCTTGTGTGGGTTAGCGGAGCATCATTGCTTTTTGTTTGTCTAACCAGGCAGCTATGCTGTTTTAATGTAGTGTATTTTCAGGGCAGTATGGCCTAGTTCGATTTTGCTTTGCGTTTATCTTCATTTCATGTAACTTATTCACCAGTTGGACCATGTGGTCTTTGTAATGAGCCAACATGGCGTCCTTGTGTTTGAATGTAAAATGGTATCACAAGCGTGGTCAAAGAAGTCTATTTAACCTGTTTTGTTATACTGTTACCCTCGTCACATGTTTTTTATTATTAATATTATTATTTCATAATTCAAGTTTGTCTCCCGACAAAAATTTCAAATGGTTCTCTCATGTAGCAAATGGGGGGTGATACTTAGTGGGGACGTTTGCCCCGGTGTGATCAGTCAGCAACTGGGCTCCGTCATGTGAAGATGTAATTAGTCATTTGTACTGTTTAAAATTTATGCCTACAGGTCATTTCTTTATTTTATTAATTTAATTCGTTTGTATTGTCATCGGGTTATGATTGGGATTTATTGATATTGAATTTCATATGTTTTTAAGTACGACCTTGTGTCATCATAATTTTACCCTTGCTTGGGGATGTAACTATTTTAGTTCGGTAAGGAGCGTATATATGGATTTCCAATAAGGATTCCATCCACCATTGATTGTACCATTCGTAGTTCTGCATTAGCTTTGCGAGATCACCTAACCTTGTTTGGTTGGACATTTGTTTTACACGGCATTTTATTAAAGGGGCCGTCCACCTTTGTGTCTTTAAATTCGTGTAGTTCTGTTTGTTCGCCTGCGATCGTTTCACTCTAGGTGGAACTTGTGACTATGTGTTCCTTATTTTGGGGAGGGGGGTTATTTTGTCGCCTGCAGGCAAGTGTTTTTGATACGTTAAGTTATGTCCACAGGGTTTCATTTATGTTGTGTACCATGTTAAGTTGTCTAGTAATTTAGGTTCAGATTTTATTGCTTGGCGCCTTGCTTGGTTGTTAGGATCACTGTCACGTGTTCATGACCCTTGTTCGTTAATCACTCATATTTAAATGTAATTGGATGCGATTCTCTTTGGTATGTACTTGTAATTGTTTTGTGATATTATATATTTTCATTTAAATTCAACTTCTTTTTCTTGGCGAACGAAACCCTTAGGTAACCTATTTTCTCATACGGTCTCTAGTGTATAGAGCCACCGTCCATCAACGAGCTTGTCATGCCTTGTCTGTATCGCGGCACAAGAAATAAAAACTAGGATTGCAATAGCAAAAGAAGCCTTCAGTAAGAAAATAAAATTATTTTGAGGAGCAATTAAAGTAAGCCTAAGGAAGAGATTAATATAATGTTTTGTTTGGAGTGTAGATATGTATGGAGCGGAAACTTGGATGCATAGGAAAGAAGACGAGAAGAATAGAGGCTTTCAAAATGTGGCTATGGAGGAGAATGGAGAGAATAAGCTGGAAGGACAAAGTGAGAAAAGTGAAAAATGAGGAAGTATTAAAGAAAGTAGGAGAAGAAAGGATGATGCTAAGGAAGATAAGGAAAAGAGTGAATTGGATTGGACACTGCCTAAGAGGAAATGGTTTGGTGAAAAGTGCATTAGAAGGGACAGTCTAAGGGAAAATCTGTAGAGGAAGAAGGTTTCAGATGCTGGATTCCATCAAGATGGATAAATCTTATGAGCTGATGGAACGTGCTGCTGAAGACCGGATAAGGAGGAGAGACCGTCCATGAGGAAACCTGCCTTCAGGCAGATATAAAGATGATGAGTTACACAGTTCGGATAACGGAGGTCACACATGACGTCACGCACACCTAACGTAGCTTGGATGTGTATCTCATCAGTTGGCTAGTGACTGACCAAGCAGTAACACCGTGAAACTTCACAAATCGATTAAGTACAGTGCAAATAGTATTTTGATAGTGCATGCTAGCTTCATGTTTGTTTGCTGTCATACTACTGTTACCACGGATTTGACAAAAGATACAGGACCATGCTGGTGATTATATTTGAAGGGATGATATGTATTTTCCATGTAAGTTCAATAATATGCTCATAATGTCTATGTTACCACTACTTTATTTGCAACCCACATATATATGGTTGGTGACTGAATGTTGAGGTTATTCAACTGCAATAATTTCTACACAATGAATATATCCTATAAAATTCAAAGGATTAACTCTTCTTATGCATTCTGGTTTTCTTTTAATTGTATTGGTGGACTCTGGACTGTTAACAGAATTTCCTCAAAGATTCTCCATCAAGGACCTCTCGTCCCAGAAAATCAAAGGAACAAAAATTCCCATAGATTTCCCAATTTTTCGCAATCTCAAGAATCTCAGATACCCTGACTTTACAGGACTACTCGGTTCATCATCTGGTATCCGACAACTTAGGCCTACAGCTGTTGACAGCTCATTCTGAAATATCCTCGACATGTGGAATGGCTTTCTTTCCTTGCATTTTGGTTTAGAGACTTCATAAATCTGACAATACAAGTACAATAGCTTATAGGCCTACAACCCATCAGATCAATCAATCTCTGGTTTGGTACAAGATCCTTTCCTTATTGATATCCCGACTAGAGGAATATCGGGCAATAATATCAGCACTCTTCTATGTTCTCAAGGCTTCCAACATTGCTTGCTGTATCGGTAGTAGATGTTTCACTGTTGAAAGACTCTGATGGATCCCCTTCAGTGATTTCTTTCTTCACAGTAGAAGGTTTAGGCTTGTCTGCACCAACCATTCGAACTGCTACACTTTTTGATGCTGATTGTTCTCTAGCATCATCTTCTGCCTGCAAAATACAATTCATGTCAATACTATTTTCCAATAATAGCACATTAGTTCAAGACCACTTCCTGAAAAATACAGTGAAAACCCCCATTTAAAATTTGCCCCAGGACCTGCAATTTTCAGCCTTAAATCAAGGTTTTGCAAATACCTGTTTATGATTAGTTACATTCTTATCCCTACTATGTATGGTTCAAAGATGTACACAATGATTTAGGCAAGTTGAATATTTCAATGCAACAAATTGCAAATAGTGAAGAAAAAAGATTCTGAATACAACAAACATATAGGACTTAAGCTAAAAACTAAGCAATGAAAACTATATGAAAACTCTGATGAAGAAAAGGCAGCCAGTATGAAGAGGTTTTGGGAGAGGAGGAAGATCATAACTAAATTCCCTTTCAATTCTTAGATGGCTTAAATGTATTGTATTTGGTTTAAGTGCTCCAACGTGGGCATAAACTACCGATGTAAAAAAAATACTATTTTATTGACATAATTACATGCAAATTTAACTTCTAATGTATATTAGTTAGTGAAACAAAATTTGGATAGTCATAGGTAAAATCCTGAAAATGTTGGGCAGTTAGTGATGAAGTTAACTGCTCTCTTCAAGACCGTGCAAGACCCATCCTGGGGCCTGTTCCACGAATGAACTTTGCACTTTGCACTTTTCAGTTCAGATTTTGTTCCACCATCACTTTTCAGATTTGTCTTGCAAAGTGAAAAGTGAAAAGTTAGGAATCTTTTCACTTTAGAAGACTGTTATGTTCCTCCATTGGTGCAGAAATGCAAAGTGCAAAGGAATGATTGAAAAGTTTTCAGAAATCTTTGCAAAGAGACGATTCCCTTTTCAGCTGTTAATGAACAAGTCTCTACACTAGTTTCTCGGCGCAGAATTTGGTTTAGTGTTATAAATATGTTACGCAGGAGCTTTCTTTAATCATCAAGTGAGGAGAGTGATGAAGAATCCAACAAGAAGACATACAAAGACAAGATGAATTTTCATAACCTCACTTTAGTATAGACAGGTTAAAAGTTCCACCTGATCAATACTTTTATTAATTAAGATCACTGTGTGGTCATTAGTGGGACATGTTTCACCATGAAAAATAAAGCATTAAATCATGGAATAAATATACAGTTTGTTCATGGAATAAACATGATCGGATCATTCCTATGCAAAGACTTTTCACTTTGCAAAGAAATTGTAAAGTAATACATAGATCATGGTGGAACAGAAAGACTTTGCACTTTGCAAGAATTGAAAAGTGCAAAGTGAAAAGTGAAAAGTTGCAAAGTTTATTCGTGGAACAGGTCCCAGATAAGTAGCCTGCAGAGTAGCCGCAAGAAGAGCTAGCCTAAACTCAACGATGTGCAGAGACCAATATCAATCGGCGTAATTTAATGCTCATTGCGGGGCTCCGGTGTGTCCCCCGAATGCTGATTACCGGGCTCAATTCTCATTGCATTCTTCAACCCTGCGGGCTCGCTATGAGACGCGGTCTACAGCTGTAATTCAAGCGTAGAGTGCAAGGAAGCAGCAAACAATATAGGCTAATTAGGGTATAGGTTACTGTGTCCTGGCTCAGATAATAACTACTGTGTAAGGCATTACATACACGCGCTGATATCTCACTTGAACCCCAGTCACTGTTTAGCATGCCAAGCCTCCGGATGGGCAGACGGTTAGTTCAGAACTGCTGCCAGCGAGCTACTGAAGCGAAGTGGGAGGGGAGTGTTCTGCCACTACCGAGCCCACCCCAATATTGCCGAAGATCTGCGCAGTACTTTGTGACAAGTTCTACTTGCGCGTATTCTACAATACAATCTGAACGGACCATTTAACAACAATCACATAGTCCCTCTAAACAAGTAAAACATCACATAGACTACAACTAACAAATAATGACGAGTTGCACTATCTTAACTAATACTGCAACTAAATACCTTGTAAATACCTTCACCCATACTTTCAGACCTAGATTTTATAGCCTAAGTGTAATGGATCTGGGGATGATCGCTTGATGGTCGAAACTGGTCATCCAAATGTGGTTATTTATCTCGTATAATTTTTTTTCAGAATTAAGGAATAACCCACTGACTGACTGAAAAACATCAAACTAAGTTCATATAACTGTAAGAAGTACTTAATGCTCCGTAGTTTTGGAGAAAATGCGAAGAAAACCTGTTTTTATTACATCAACCTGACAAATATGTTGACGGAACTACTACCGATGTGTGATGTGTTCTTGTCCAGAAGATGCATGGTGTGCTTGCGTCTAAATTAAGAAAGTAAGGTTAAGGTATCCCATGTTTGAATTTCCTGCAGGCTCCTAACCAAAGTGAAAATCTTGGCAGCTTTCCAATGTTGACTCCGAAGCAATTGTTAAACTGTCCCAGGTAGCTGACAGCGAACGAAATGTCCGGGCGTGTAGTTGTCGACAGATATGTCAGCGCGCCTACCAATTCGTGGTAAGGCAACTTCAACTCGTCAGTACTGGGATTCTCATTTTTGCTCAACTTCGTTCCAGGGTCGAGTGGTGTGACTACAGGGTTGCAGTCGGCCATCTCGTAGCATTGGAGAAGCTCTTCAATGTAACCCTGCTGTAGCATGGCTATACATCCGGTCTCCAGGATTAGTTCGATGCCTAGGAAGTGTTTGGCCAATCCTAAGTCCTTGAAATTTTCACTCAGGACTCTGGAAATCTCAGCGATCGTCTTTTTGCATTTTGACAGCACCATCATGTCGTCATCGTAAACGGCAATCAAAGTTATGTTATTTCCGGAACCAATTTGGAATCGACACAGATCCGATGCGGTTGGTTTGGCACCGCACTTCCTCAAGACCTCACGCAGCTTGGCATACCAGTTTCTACCAGCCTGTTTCAATCCGTACGGTGATTTTTGTAGTAAGCAGACCTTGTCGCCTCCCAGCAACTGGCGAAGCATGTTCTTGGCCTTCTCCTTGGTTTCGTCGTCAGTTCCAGACATCGCAATGCTCTCTAACATCTCCCTGAAGTTCTTCTGTTATTTCATGAATATTTCCTCGTCTAGGTCACCGGTGCGAACGTATCAAAGTAGTTGATTCCATACTCCTGGTTGAAACCTTGAGCCACTAGCCTGGCCTTTCTCTTCTCAAGTGTTCCATCAGATTTTAGTTTGTCGCGCAGCACCATCCGGCATCCGATGACTTTGGCATCACGGGGAGGATCCACCAGCACCCATGTATTGTTTCTCAGGATAGATTCCATTTCCATGACCATGGCACCATGCCACTCGTTAGAGTTGGGTCCTGTTATTGCATCCTTGAAGGGAATCTCTGCTAGAAAAATCTCCTTGTCTTCTTCTTGCTCCTCCACATCTTGGAGATTTGTTTGAAAAAGTTTCTTCGGTCTTCCTCTTTTTCCAGTTCGCAGAATCTTCGGTCGACCAGGTCCTTGTATCAATTGAGGCGTAGTATTGGATGTTTCGACAGTTGTTCTATCATGATCATCCACTGGCGTCACATCGAAACCGAGGAAAGGTTCATCATCTTCTCCGATTTCGGGTTGAGAGACTGGTTCCTCCACGACAGCTGGTTGACCTTTTTTCTTGGTGATTGCGGCGGTGGTTCTGCAAAGAACAGCTCCCAACAAATATCTTGCTTCGAGGATTCCGGGCGCTCCATCCTAGTCTCTTCCAGTGGCTTTTCATTCTCGAAGAATTTTAGATCTCGGCTGATCAAAACTTTGTCTTTGTCAGGGGAGTATATGCGAAAGCCCTTGGTTTCTTCGGAGTAACCCATGAACACGCCTTCTCTGAAAATTGATCCAGTTTCCCTCTTCCGGGATCCCCGTCCAGGAAGTAAACCTTGCTTCCAAACGTTCTGAATTGCGAGATGTCAGGAATCTCTCCTGTCCGCAATTTGTATGGTGTTTTGCCTCCGATACTTTTTGATGGCAGGCGATTACGGATGTAATTTGCAGTATTCACTGCTTCCGCCCAGAAACGGTGAGATAATCCAGCGTCGAACAA
The DNA here is from genome assembly GCA_946902985.2 of Meconema thalassinum. Lineage (NCBI taxonomy): Eukaryota > Metazoa > Arthropoda > Insecta > Orthoptera > Tettigoniidae > Meconema > Meconema thalassinum. Next base: position 552,471,405 of record OX336388.2, read on the forward strand.
CATGCACCTGGCAGTCTCCATCAATGTCCTATTCATCCTCTCTGACTTCCCGTTTTGTTCGGGGTTGTGAGGGACTGTGAGGCGTCTTGTGATTCCGCGCTTCTTCAGGTAGTTGTCGAACTCTCGATTCAGGTATTCCCTGCCATTGTCAGACTGGATCACCTTTACTAGTTTTCCTTTCTGATTCTCCATCCTGGTAACGTACTCGACGGTAGCTTCGTAGACCTCTGATTTTGCCTTCAGAAATCTCACTTCACACCAATGAGAGTGATCGTCGATGAATTCCAAGAGGTACCTTGAACCTCCCATAGATGGAGTCGGCATCGGTCCACACATGCCCGTGTGGATCAAATCGAATAGCTCCGTCCGTCGATCGGATTTCTTGGGAAACTGCGTCCTGGACATCTTCCCCTTGAGGCAGACTTTGCAGTCCAGAGTCGTCGATGGATTCCACAGCTCAACGCCAGAAACCCTCCCTTTTCGCACAGCTAACAAGATGTCGCCCACGTTGACATGTCCGAGCCAACGGTGTAGCAAATTTAGATCAATTATTTTGGGCGATGCAGCCATATTTGCACGTTCTTGACTCTCACTGACGTAATATAGGTTATTCTTCCTCTCAGCTCGCATCAAGACTTCTCCTTTTTCGTTCATGACGACTGCGCCTTCCTTGTCAAAAATCACCTCGTGCCGAGGTCGGTGATCTTTCCCACCGACAGCAAGTTTGTCCTGAGGCCTGGGACGTGAGAAACATCTGAGAGAGAGACATCTATCTCTTCGTTCGCAATGCAGGTAGATAAGCGAACACTGCCTTTTCCCACGATCTCTGCTGTTGAATCATCAGCCAATTTCACCACACCCCTTCGTGACTCGTCGATCTTCGAAAAATCTCAGGGTCGCCACAGATATGTGAAGTGGCGCCACTGTCGAGGCACCATATTCTGCGTACGCCACTGCTCTGAGTTGTCGTCACCTGTAACCATAGTTCTCGAGTGAAATTTGCCGATTGAGTATTAGAACTGTTCTTTACCTTTGTTCTTCGATGGATCTCTTTGTTTAAATCTGCACTGGCTGGCTCGATGACCTTGCTGTTTGCACACGTAGCACCGGAACTCAGATCCGCCTCCTTCTGTTTCACTGTTGTTGTTTAGTTTGGGTGTTTGTTTCTTATAGTTCTTGTTACCTGGACCAGTCTTCAAGAGTTTAGTGCTTTTCAGTCGGTCAACACGAATGTACCCAAAAGAGATGGGTTATGCCCTAATCCTGAAATAAATTACATGAGATTAATAAAACACTAGGATGACCAGTTTCGATCGTCAAGCGATCATCATCAGATCCATTACACTTAGCTTAGTGTTTTATTAATCTCATGTAATTTATTTCAGGATTAGGGCATAACCCATCTCTTTTGGGTACATTCGTGTTGATCGACTGAAAAGCACTAAACTCTTGTTTACTAAGGCAACACTGAAAAAATGGCTTCAAACACCACAATGGACCAGTCTTCTTCTTGACGAACATAGCTCCCGCTATTTCACCTTGTCTGCTCGATTTTCGTGCGTCATCCTCTTCGATGTTTTTGGTCCGAAGAGCCTCGGGAGTCGGTAGGTTGTCACGTGACTCTATTGCACAGCTAAAGTTCTCGAACCGTGCCGGCAGACTGTATAAACACATAACTGGCAACAATTCCGGATTGATCGTGATGTTCATATCTCCCAATTTGTCCACGGTGTCGAAGAAATCGTTCAGATGGTCACGCAAGTCGCCATCGTCCGCCAATTTTTGTAAGGTTAGCCTTTTCAGTAAGGTCGCCTTCCGAGCCGGTCCCTGGGATTGGTAGATCTGTTTCAGTCGTTGCCATGTATCACGTGCCATGACACAATTCTTGACTTGCTTTATTTCACTTGGTGACATCGACAAAATGATCAGCGACCGAGCCTTTTGATCCTTCTTGTCCCACTCTTGAATTGCCGCCGCTGGTTCTGGTTTCATAGAATTCCCGCCAACGAATTCCCACAAATCGCCCGTAATGAGGATAGCATCTGCACGGCCCATGTGTCGAAATTGTCCTTACCAAGGGGTTCAATTCTCCCAATACTTCCGGCGTTCATTTTTGGGTTAACTTCTGGCACGTTTTTACGAATAATTACGATTTGTTATTTAAGCGTTTAGTCTCGCGAATCTGTACCCATAACCTGTAAGAGGATATAAGGAAACCAGAGATATATAAGCAAAGCGAACTGATGTGAGTTTAATAATAATAACGAACTGATGTACATGGATGGCAATAGCGGAACCGCGCAAAACTAAATATGAGCGAACATGGCGCGAGTTTTAGACAAACTGAAAGCATAAAGGGCAGGTGGCAGCACCTTACATATAAAGAACCGCATACTTGATAAATAAGAATAAAACTACCAAAGTTACAACAGAAAATATAGAATACCTAATATTTTTCTATTTGATACGATGCTATTAATCAACTGATGATATTCAGTTGAAGTAGCCTACCAAGGGTTTGAAACATGTAATTGTGCGAGACTCGTTTGTTATATTAAAAAAAAAAATGTTGTGTTTTTTTTCCGTGAAACTGTAATACCCACTCATTGACACCCAACTGGTAAAATTTGAGAATTTACTACATAACATTATTAATAAATATGCAAAATACAAGGCTACAATTTACACACACACTAGCTCATACCTGCTCTTTATTATTCTTCGCAGGCAGTTTATTATCCTGAGCGCATGCGTTATGCAACATGTTATAGAAATTGGATCGGTCGTATCTGTTGAACAAGACTTAAACATGTGACCACAGTCTCTTTTGTTCCCAACCAATCTTGTTCATTGAAGGAAGAGCCGCAATTTCATTTTCATACGTTGTAGGGAGAAAATACCCAACTAGTAAATTGTTTGGAACCTTAAGAACATTAAATCGATGCTGTTATTCGCGAACTCAATTGACAGAGCTGCCGTTATCTGGAACTAGCATAAAAGTGATGGAAACCTAAACGAACAGATACTATAACATGTGATTTGAGTTGATGGGTGTGCTCTTCACTGGTTTTTTCAGTTATTTTCATAATAATTGAGGCTAAAAGATGAGTAGCAGGGCTCCCAGCGATCCGTACTGACAAAAATATGTGAATTATGGACCTGGGACTTCAAAAATATGGACCTTTTACGGACTACTAAGGGCATGAATTATGAGACCGCTAGATAGTTATATTATGGGTTAGGCCAGTATTTATGGGTTCTTTGGTATGGAAATTTAATTTTAGCTCCAGAAGAACTGATTTTAGAATCCAGCAATTTATTTTTATTTTTAGACTAATAAGATGTAGGATCAAGTAACTCGACTTTTATAATTCAGAAAAAAAATGTGAGATTTATGATACAAAATTTTCATGTACGGTAAATTAATTTTTAAGCTACGCATGTCAGAGAAAAATGAACAATTTATTTATAAAATATGAAATACTCTTGAATAAATATTTGAACATTTCACATAGGTTAGAGTCAAGTTACTCCGTGATATCTTAGTAACGCCGTATTACCTCTATCACGATGAAGGTTCAATTCCGAAAGTTCTAATTTTTTACCAACAGATGGCAGTAGAAACTAGGAATCCAGGAAGACCTTGCGCACTATCTTAGGCCAACTCAAAGAAGTTTAAAAAAATATTAAAAGAGAGTTGACATTTGAACAAGTGATGCGCATCCAGTGAAATCTGTGGTGAGTATTTTAATTTCTTATAAACTGCTGTTTCATTGTAAAAGTTTCATTTTAACACCAGTCAGAGGTAAGATACAGACCATTCGCATAAGAAACTTACATGCATGTAGTGTTACGCATGCAAGGTGTGTGATCTTAGCAATGGGTTCGTTTTTCTTAGGTTGGATGCTGAAATGGCACCAAAACAAAATAAAGAGACTCGCTCCTACACAGCTGAAACACTTAAAGAAGCATTACGGTAGGTGAAGGAAGAAGGATGGACTTTATACAAGCCAGTAGACATTTTAGTAACCCGTGGAGTACACTAAAGGATTATTGCACAACATATTTAGGCAATCCAAGAAGTGCAACCCTTGCATAAACTGGAAAGCCATTCGTTATGCCACCTGAATTTGAAGTGAAGATAGTGTGTCAAGACAGACACAATGGATCAGTCTAGGCCTAATTCCAGACCCCAGGACAATGACGATGATGGTTGTGGCAAGCGCGGTGGCTCCCCTTGCGGATGGCGCTATGTGGAAGAATTGAGCCGAATGGATTGAGTGCCAGTTTTGTAATGTGTGGAACCTGCAATGTCTATCTTATGTGTGATAGGTGCGAGGGATCAGATAGCGACTAAGAAGAACCCAGTAGACTTAATATTTTTAATGGAATATTTTTTTCTATTTTTGGATATACTCTTGAAAAAATATTTGAACATTTCACATACAAAAATCTTGGTTCAAGTTATGACTAGCTTGTAAGTCTTGTTACTTAATTTTAAGATTTGACTTAATTTACATTCAATAACATTATTTCAAGTAGAAAATTCACTTTTGTTAACATGACTTTAACAAAGTTATTTGGCTTGGTTGGGTTTCAATTCCGCACTCATATTATCGATCAATTTGGATTTTCTGTTATTGATAGATTTCTGCATTTTGTTGCACTCAACTCTTTTCGGATCCTCTTCTTTACGGAACGTATAAGAGCCCATCAGCATCCCATGGGCCAGCTGTATTTCGTCCATGACCTTCGCGTCTGTGGCTTTTCTCAGCCTTTCTTGAGCTTCTGAAACCATTTTTCTACTATCTTTCTCCTGCTCCACTCTTCTGTCTTCAGTTTTGTAAGCAAATCTTCCTCCTCATCAAGTTTTCTTTTTTCTGGCGTTCTTTCTTCGCGTTTCCGCTCTCTTTCTTTCCTCTCAAGCTCTTCTTCTGCCTTCTTCTTTGCAGCAGCTTCTATGGCCATTCTTTCTTCCTCTAAATAATTCGCGTAACTTCTGTACGCAGCATGCACCACCGAAATAAGCAATCGGGTGATTGGGACTTTCGAGACGTCTGATTGGTACAGTTTCAACCCCGCTGAGACAGTCATGAGAGCGTTGAGTGTCCTCTCCTTCATCGACGCTCGATTTTCTGTCAAGACATTGGCGGACTCGGAAGAGCCCCTTTCGACGTGAGCGTTTCCATGTGGGAGAGAATGTGGCTTTGACGACCTTGCTCAACGGAAAAAATAAAATCACAATTAATGAAAACAAACGTGCATATTCAATGACAATAAAATAATTAACTAACCTACTGACGATGACAAACTTGTTAACCTTCCAGCCACCGCGAGACCAAACCACCACACTCCACACCCTGCTTTGTCGACCTGCCGATCACTCTTCTTCTAGTGGCCGTGTCAGCGTGTCTTAACTTGTCGCTGCACGCAACCTCCAACCTCCCCGTGCCGGCTCGCGCTGCACGGAAATGAACAAACGTTTCCGGACTTTACCGAAAGATGCGCTAAGCGAATCTTTCCGAACAGATCCCGGACTTAAGCGAAGACCTCCCGAGCGTCCCAATCGCCCCTATCTACACGTGTTCTTTTTCTCCTTGTGCATCTCTCTCGCTCTCGTTCGCTCCCTTCTTGATAGAAAGCAAAAACAGAGAGGAATCACAAATAAAATAAAAAAAGAAGACGAGTATGGTTTTGGCAAATAGAGGGCCATTGCAACAAAAATATGGACTTATGGACCAAATGGAGAAAAGTATGGACTTAGCTGAAAATATGGACCAAATACATAATTATGGACCTGCTGGGAGTCCTGTAATATTGCTCAGTTCCGCTGTGCTCTTCAAATTCAAAAATTGTTACATCAATGCATTACTTCTACAAAAAGAAAGCTTTTCAGACGGAATGGAGTAGATTACTTCGCGTCGCAAAGCAGATTTCGAAGTATATTGTAACTGAAATTATTCAGTTACATACTCACCCTTGGGTTTTCGCCTTCTGTGGTTAATATTATTATATTGAGGACAGGAATAATTATTGTATAATTATTACCTGATAAAGTCACTATTTCATTTTGGATATGGGTATCAACTTTATTTATTTAGTAATTCTGTAAGTATGTATTAGCGCTGTGGTGTGTGACGTGAGAAAATGAAGTTACCAAAATGGCTGCCTTATTGCCTGGGCTAAACATTTTATATAGTGGCCTTAGTTGTTGACAAATCTCCTTGATAATGCACTAACAATGGACCTGATAGAAAGCTTGAGGAAGAAGAACATGTAGAAAGCTTGGGGAATATGCAATAACAAGAATAGAAGAGTATCAAGTATTGTGATTTGGTTTGTCCATGCAGGCAGACTCGTATTGAGGGTTGTGTTTCCCTGATAAGATGTAGTAATAAGGAAAGAAAGAGACTTTTCTTGTGGAAGTGCCAACAAGTCAGGAGGAAGGCTTCGAGTTGTGTTTGCGATTGCCAGAGTGGATCATCGAATATTGAGGAAGATTATCCAAGAAGGACTTTAGAATTTATGAGAATTGAGTTGCCAGAAATTATGGAAGGAACAAGATGAAAAGAGGCATCCTAAACACAAAAGCGATTAGGATCGAGAAAAAAGATGTTCACTGTGACGTAACAACCAGAAAGGAAGGATCTGAAAGTGGAGAAGAACCATTAATATATTTTGATGAAGGAGAGACATGTTGTGTAGATCGTGACTTCAACCTTTTGCTAGAGATTTTCCCAAACCTGAGCCATGTTCCCAGGCAGTGAGTGTTTGATCTTATATATATATATATATATACAGTGGAATCTCGTTAGTACGTTTTTCAAGGGACTGAAAAATATGCGGGAAAACGTACTACCGAAAAACACCATACTGCATTTACAACGTATAAGAAAGAACGCGACGAATATATGGACGTTAAATCGCCGACCTTAGTAAGTGATTGTATGCACTACTACAGTCACGACAAAAACATAGGTTATCAGTAACTTACACGGAATAAATAACATAAAAATGAATTACTGTACCTCTACACTACAGTATAATACAGGGTCTTTATTTTTGCTTAGCAAGGACATTCTCGCTCTCGCGCTCCGCCAGTGACGGCTCAGTTGCCGGCGAACGCGCACGCTTATGTAGGCCTATGGCAGAATACGGTGCTTAAAATCAGTAGCTTACCATGAGGTTTTACTGGCCATGATTTACAGTAGATGCTGAAAATGTTTCCCATCCGCTTCCAAACACATATAATACAGGGTCTTTCTTTATATTTGATCAGCAAGGACATTCTCGCTCTCCGCCAGTGACGGCTGTTGCCGACGACCGCGCACGCATATGTTTGAAGCACGGGCTTGCTTGAACCACTTCAATAAAGAGCTTTCTAGTTCAGAAAACTGTCCCTCTCGCAAGTTTCCTTTTACCGCTCACCCCTTCTTCAAATGCACGTTCGATTTCCTTCCTTTTGCCGAGAATCGTGTTCAGTGTAGACGGAGGAATGTTCCACTTTCGCGCTATATCCACACGCTTCATGTGAGGATTGCAATCCACGTCTCGAATGTATTTCATCTTTTCATCATTAGTAGAGCTCGGATTTTTAGGTAAATAAATATTTTTTTATGTAAATACCGGTACATATTTTAAGCATTTTTTCTATAAATACATAAATTCCTGCTTTTCACTCACTAGCACATAAAGACATAATATTTACATTTTTTAAAATCAGTATGCTAGATCTTTCAGTTTATTGCATTTTTGTTCTGTGTTACTTCAACGTGGAAGAACCTGTGAGCTATCTAATCTTCATGCAGAGCGTGTTATTCTTAACTTGTCGCCCCATGCCACTCACTGTGGAAGCCGGGGATTTCCTTGTGCATAGCCATATTGCACCACATGCTAGATCTCCCCCTACCCCCCCAGCCACCTGGAACCAGTGTCACTCACATGCAGTTCATTTCTGGCACTGTGAAGTGTAAGGCAGTTCTACGATGTCTAAAGTAAAAACAACTACAAGTTATCGTCTGTTGCAGAATATAAAGATAATTTTACTTCTGATGGGGGCGTTCTGTTCTGAAAACCATGTGGGAAAGCAATCAAGGCTGAACAGCGATCTCAAGTTACACAACACCTCAAGGGCAAGAAACATATTGCCTCAGTTTCGCGTATTCAGAATAAGCGTTTTGCGATAAACGTCGGTCATTTGTGATGGGCAACCTGAAGATGTATCTCGTTGTGTATTGTAATTCTTCAGCAGTCAGTGAGACGTAGAATAAATTGCATTCGTGAGTACTGCATATTGTTTATATTCACATTAATAAACTAAATTATAAGTAAATAATTTTACTTCTTTGTCACATATTTCAGGGATTTTGAATACATAAAAAATAAATATTGTCCCGATTTTTAGCACCTAAAAATCCGAGCCCTAATCATTAGTTATCTGCCGTACTTTCTTCTTATCCATTATGAAACACGCAATAAAATAGGTCATAACTGGATGTGAACACTAAGAACTAGAAGACAATAGTGCGGAACACGAAGACAATAATGCGCCTACGTGAGAAATAAACAAAGGGAAGGGGGTGAAGGGCAGCGGGAGAGAGACCCGTCACCTGTGTTGCGTCATAGCTATAGCCACTTCTACGCCGTCAAACACAATAAAATCATCTACACTGTCAATAACTATTAGAGAATATGAGGCAATATCGTGTCGTGTTTTGCAGAAGCCGAATTTTATAATGAAATAAGAATAAAATACGGTTCACTAACAAATAGTTCAACGGAAATTTGATCATTGTAAGCGGGAATAGAGAACGTATATCAATCAACATGAATTTAGTAGGATAGGGACTTGAGAAAGGAGAGAAAGGGCAGCGGGAGAGAGACATGTCACCTGTGTTGCGTCATAGCTATAGCCACTTCTACGCCGTCAAACACAATGAAATCATCTACAATGTCAATAACTATCAGAGAATATGAGGCAATATTGCGTTGTGTTTTCCCCCAGAAGCAGAATTTTATAATGAAATAAGAATAAAATCCGGTTCGCTTATAAATAGTACAACGGAAATTTGATCGTCATAAGCAGGAATAGAGAACGTATTAAAGGGATATATCAACATGTATTTTGTAGAATTGGGACTGGGACTTGAGAAAATCATCGCGCTAAACGGGAAAACGTCGTAACCGAGAACGTGCTAACGAGATTCCACTGTATATATATATATTGAATGGATGTATCTCATAAATGTCAGAGATACACATCATTTCTCACGGATCACAATGTTAAGGTGTATATTTTAGTGAAGTTACTTTACTTTTGTGTGATTCATTTAGCGAGTACATTACCCTGCTACCCTGAGGAGGCAAGCAAAAAAGATAGGTTATATATAAATTTAATTACAATATGATCGTATGCGTCTGGCATTTTACAAAGGAGAATGATATAATAATAAATACTAATGAATTTCTTACAATAACCAGTACCCCACATTCTCCCCTGCACAACAAACTAGGCGACTTAGCAGGGTCGATTTCACAGCTGTTGCCTCCCATGTGGCAAAAAATACTTTTAGGGTTCGCTTTATCGTAGGCCTACATGTGGTTGTCTTTCTTTAACTTGCCCCATTGCTGCTTCAAAACTGTGAAGCTCAGGTCTTTTAAGTTTAAATCAGGTGCCTATTAAAAATTTAAAAAATTAGTCTACTTGTAGGCTGCAGTCATTGATTTATCGACTTCAATAGTATTAGGCTATATCTTCCAAATTTAAATGTATCTACTGACTGAAGTATGTAAAGCAATGTACCGACTACATGCTTATTACATATTCTTGAACAAATAATTTTTTTCTCGGCAACTGGTAACCGAATTTCGTTTTGAATCTGATGTACTCGTTTCAAATTGCTAGTTTGCAAGCATAAAGCTTAAAGTCTCATAAAGTCTTCTGTTTCTAGCACTTTCCCGCACATAATTATGTGCTTGGCATCTAAAAATGCCTGCCCTTCAACAAGAGCCCGCCTAGAATTGTCAACAATATTCAATACATATTATATGAAGTCTATCACCCTTGCGTGCACCACTTTGTCGCGACCGACCTGCCACCTACATTCGATTGAGTTCGTGAATAGAGGCCATTAAATTTCGAGCCTTAAATAGAGGTTAAACATAAAATTAACTGATGATAAACTGAAGTCTAATTTTACACTGTCTTTAGGCATATCAGCCGGGAACTATGAAAATGAATGCTAATTGCGGGCAAATGTTATTTCGAGAAACGTTAAATCAAGATTTCACTGTAATTTGATTTGATTGCCGAGAGAAAATTTTGAATAAATAAATAAATTAAAAAAAAAAGACCCAGAGAAGACTCTAAATTAGTGTCTGCTGTAACTTAAAGTAGATGTTGCATATGCATCACTATATTTCATGTGCACCTCCTGTGTTGTGTTATCTATGACATGGCATTGTTGGTTGTTAGTTATGAGACATGAAACAAAGTCACGATCATATAAAAATCACACACTAATTTTCAAATAGAATTGACCCGTTTCTATTACTAGCATGTTACGAAGATCTCCCAATTATTAAAAAAGACTGCCATCTACCGGTTCAATTTCGAACCTGTCTTAATCGTCACATTTAATCTTTGACTACCAAAACGCACCCGCTCCGTTGTGCGAGAGATGATGCTTTTAGGAACGCGGGCGGAGACCAAGAATGAGGGGATTGTTTAAGAAAAAAAGAGATAACTGACTTGATGAAGAAGATGCCGTTGGATTGAGCTACAATCTTATGATATTATTCTCAATTGTATTTGTACTATTTACACAAAAGCGGACGTGTAATTCTCACTCGTATTTGTAACTTGACGAGTAATCTTTTAAGATGTGTCAATTTGTTTGATCAGCTCTCGTATGTATTGAAACTGATGTCAACTGCCGTCGGGACCTTCTCATGGAACAAGCTAAGTCACTTTATTATTCTTGAAGTGTTGTTCCTCTTATTGATGTATGTGAGAAAGATGACCTTTCAATATAGCATGCCCTCCAACTTTTAGTGATAACGTGCCCCTTTATCCTGTCATAATGTAAAATTAGGTTGGAGATCTTTTTGTTTTTTGTTTTGAGGTTAAACTTGGAACTTATTATGGTCCTTGTTCGTTGTGATATATAAATGAAGTGGGTGATCGTGTTGCTTATTTTTAAGGGGTTTAATATCTTAACCCTAGAACTGCTGCAGGTTTATCTGTCAAATGCTGCTGTAAATTCCCATAAAGTACACACTAAAGGAATTTGGTATCTGTAAGCATACTGTGTTCATGAATATGACTTGTCATATACCAAGATAAAGCTGAAAGACTGTTCTATATTATATTGATATAGGTGAATCATTCAGACTTTTCACTTTGTATTAATTATAAAAAGTATTTTATAAAAAATTAAAAAATTTAAATTATTGACTTTTCTGCTCTAGAAAACCATATTGCCGAGTTAAATGTTCATCAGAGACATCATAAATGAAAAGTTCATAGTTTTTTGTTACTAATTCAAGAACCAGTTTCAATTAATTCCTGTTATTTACTAAAAAGAAAATTACTTTTACAAAAATATGACATTTCTCGATTTTGAAGTACATAATCGGCACGCGATTACGGGGAGGCAAGTTCACAGGCCCAGGATGATGAACGATAAACGGTAAATTTTTACCTGGAAAGTCACTTTCTTGGGGTTGAATATCAGTCTAGTTCACACTTACCACTTCACGGCTAACATTAGGCATGTGTACAGGGTCTGTCGGAACATGATAAACATCGCTTGCATTGATGGGGATTTCCATAACTTGCGTGACATCCTGTTCGCCGGTATCACTGCCACTACTTTCACCATCTTCATTTTCATACGAATCCACACAATAATCACTGTCATCGTCCATACTATCACACGAATCGTCAAAAATCAAGTGCTAAATTTCTGAATCGTCTATATAGTTGGCGGCCATTTTCCTCAATGCAACTTCAATATCAACATGGAAGTACTTCCACTTCTGCAGCCAAATAATAGCTTGCATACTGTCATTTGTTTGCCAAAGACTTACACTACGAAAGATAAAAGCATCGGGAACCAGCATAACTTGAAATTAGTGCCATCTGAAGGCTAACAGTAGTACTATATTTGAATTCCAAGACCGTCTTTCAGAGAGACGGTCGCACTTGATTAAACAACACACCGTCTTCCTGGAAGACGGTCCGCAGTTCTAGGGTTAAGGGTTCTTGTTGTTTATTTTCTGTTTTGTTGTTTTTGGTATTGTTTGTTTCTACGCGTGATTTACGTTTTCGATATGCGTTATATTTTTGGGACCTATGGATGGATAGATCGGCGTTTTATTATTGGGATCTATGGATGGATAGATCGGCGTTATGTTGTCGGGATGGATGGATAGATCGGGGTTATGTCGTTTATTTGTGTTTTGTGTAAATAATTTAATACTACCGGCACGTATTCCTCCTCGACATTCCATTATAAGCTCCATTATAATTCTTCCTTTTATTGTGGGTGGGTAAATATTATTTGATTAATGTGGGTCTTGACTGGGCAGTGGTTCATTGTAAATGTTTTCTTGTGTGTTTTTGGCCCAGTCAAGAAACGACGCGTGAGCTTGCTAAACTATTAAATGGGATGTATCGGTTAATCTTTCAAGGGGTGATATATGTTCCTTTTGCACGTGTCCGGAAACTGTAATTGGCGCTCATATTACCGCAGGTTAGATAACCGAATCTCATACTATCGTTCGAAAAGAAGTTTTATTCTACAAGTACATGAAATAATTTTCGTTGGTTATATATTTTGGGTTGTTTTTTGTGGTTAACGTTGAACTGATCTATTGTAACGTGTTTTTCGAGGGGTTTTTATGCCACTGGCATAAGTCAGTAGGTAGCCATTCTATATATATTTACGTGGCAAATTGTTCAGCCAAGAGAATTTTTTTTTCATGTTAATTTATTATAATTATTAATAAGGTAAGCCTCCGTGGCTTAGGCGGCAGCACGCCGGCCTCTCACCGCTGGGTCCGTGGTTCAAATCCCGGTCACTCCATGTGAGATCTGTGCTGGACAAAACGGAGGCAGACAGGTTTTTCTCCGGGTACTCCGGTTTTCCCTGTCAATTTCATTCCAGCAACACTCTCCACTATCATTTCATTTCATCTCTCATTCATTTAATCATTGCCCCAGAGGAGTGCGTCAGGCCTCGGCAGCCAGCACAGTTCATATCCTCGCCGCTAGATGGGGGCTTCATTCATTCCATTCCTGACCCGGTCGGAGACTGGAAGCAGGCTGTGGATTTTTTCATTAATAAGGTATTTTTCGGAGCATTTTATAAAAATTATAAGCATACAGATAGGTTTTCTATGTCTTAGAAAACACTATCAAGCAAATTATTACGAACGACAATATCATAGAAAATTATGTGATTACGGAATTTTACGGAGTTTCGTCAGTTAGGATATTATGAGAGACATGACTCACTGGAAATTCAGATACAGGCTGATTCTTGTCAAGAAGTATTAAGCAAGCTGGGTCGCAGCGTCAAGAAAAGGCGGATAGTTGGAACGGAAATCGACTTCATCATCCGCGCGCCGTGTGTAATGAGCCAGAGAAGGGGAAGTAGCGCGTGGAGACCACGTAAGCTGGAAGTCGGTACCGAGGTGGGGAGCCGACGGGTGCATATATCGTTCGGCGCGCCGTGGAAGGAGGACAATCTGTGTAGAACTTGCCGAGTATGGTTGCACGCGGGAGTCGCTCCGATGTTCCGTGCAGTGGAGGACGATCTTTGTGAAACTTAACCGTTGTGGTTGTACGTGTTGGTTCCGAGGTTCGGACCATAAATCTTCAAATCTACCAGTATATCATCAAACATCGACGTAGATGACGACATCCAGGAGACTGTGTGAAGCTCACAGCATCATCCAGTACGAGGGAAATGCTCCGGCAATTTCCAGTGGTAAGGCGCGAATGACGCAGAAATACGCAATCTCTCGTTTCTCTTTGTTTTATATTTCATATTTCAGTATCTTCATAGCTTGGGAATAAGAGTAAAATCAATAATTTATCAGACTCCGTTTTCACGTAATTTTCTATCGGTAATATTAAAATCGCAACGCTCCAATTTAAATTTTAAACTTATTATTATTATTAATTTTCCTATACTTGTTTTATATAATAAATTCATTTCTTTTACAATGCAATCTTTGCTTTCAGTAGGTAGCATTAGATATAGACCAATTCCTTCTCCTGATACAATTGTTTGTTGGGTTAAAGATCAAATCATACCACGATCTGAGTGAATAGATTCTTGAAGGTGTTCTACCAGAGCTAGACGTTGTTAAATACAAATTTAGATTTCAACATTGCGTTGAGGTCTTGGCGCCCATTAAAACAACATAGCTTAGGCAAAGGTAAACAGTTACATTTATCACCCAACAGTTAGGGGCAGTCAAACCGTTACACTTGTCGTTCAACTTGTGGGCTAGCGAAACTGCTACACTATGTTTCTTAAAGGGTTTGGTATGTCACTTCATATCTTGTTTTGTGAAGTTCGAGTACGTGTTTGTCTTGTGTTCTTTTCATGGTTGTTAGTTTATTGTACCGTTTTATGTTTTTATGGGTTGTTTGTTTTATGATGTGACATACGTTGATTTAAGGGTGGTCGGTTAGACAGTTCTTGGGATATGTGATTTCTTAAACTTCTCAAAATATCTCTTCTGACTACATTTATGTAGTTAGCCTGTGGTGGAACGAAAGTATTATTTTAATTATTGTTAACTTATTATTATTACTCTAAATTGAGTTGTTTATCGAAAGATCTCCAACCCTCAAATATCTTAGGTCATCTCAACATTAAGCTCGTCTTACTTTACAGTGGAACCTCGTGAGTACGTTTTTCAAGGGACCGAAAAATTTGAACGTAAAAAGTGGGAAAACGTACTAATGAAAAATGATAATTAAACATCATTAACTTGTTTCAGTGAGGGAAAAGTAAAAAACGTGATAATTGAAAGTACGTACTATCAAATATACAATTTTAAACAACCTACAGAATTATTGTATTACAGAACTAGTTTATACAGCACAGAGAAACGAGAGCAATGAAAACAAGAGAATAATGTACTACCGTATACCGGTACCGTACTCTTAATTAAAGTACTGTAGTACGAGTTGAAATATTTAGTTTTCTACAATTGATTTCGGCTTAAATACATGTTTTTCTTGATATTCTGTGGAAAAGAAGTGCCGTATTCTTTGGCGTGGACGATTGGATGTAACCAAAGTTTTTTTAGAGGTTAGATATGCTCGCGCGTGTACAGAAAAAAAAAAAACTACATCCACGCACTTAAGGTGAGGATTATGCAAAGGTTCTCCTACTTTGGAGCGCCACCTCCATTATTTCAATACAACACAACAAAATTATCACTAGGTTTAACCACTTCTTTGGTAGTGTAATGCGTATTTGCGTGAATCAGATCGTATTGAGTTTCAAGGTCTATACGGTAAAATTGTGGGATCGGATCGTATCCAAACTGGTGTTCAGGAAAATACAAACCAGGGTGTCTACTGTAACGATGAAGTAAAAATTAGTTACTTTTTAGCTACCTTTAGTTACCTTTTAGTTAATTTTAGTTACCTTTGAATTCAAGATATGTCTGCGGTCTGCAAGCAAAGGGGCTCATCACGCGGTGAAGAAAACAGCAATGAACTGTGCTTAAAGCGGTAAATACAATTCACTTAGGGAGTTATAAAAAAAAAAAAACAAAAAAAAAAAAAACAAACAAACAAACAAACAAACAAACAAACAAACTAGATATTTATTATCAAATGAGTTGTTTCAGCTAATATGTCGTCTTGTGCACAAGGCGTTTTTATAATTGCCTCATCTGCTCTTGACCGTTTCGCGAGATTTCCTTTATCCCCGCGGTAGATCACGAAGAAATTTATGGGACGTTACGTGATTGTAACGGAATTCTGTCTTCGCAGTCAAGTACGGAGAAATTTCGAGATGTTCCACGATCGGCGCTGGTCTCACCCGTTTGTCGAGATTCCCGTAGTTTTCGTGATAGAACACGGGTAAATATCACGATTTAGATAATCGGTGTCACTTTTAGTCGTTCGACGAGATTTCCATTGTCCTTGAGGTCGGGCACGAGAAAATATAGCATTATTACGCAATCGGCACCACTTGCTGTCTTTTGGCAAGAATCCAGTTTTCCTCGCCATTGAATGCGGAGAAATATCACGATGTATCGTAATCGCTGCCGCTCTCGGCCGTTTTACGAGATTCACGTTGTCCTCGCGATATTATGCACACCACACCCCACCTGGCCGTTGAACGATTGTCTATTCGTCCTGACAATGGTGGATGCAAGCTCAGGGTTGGGCATGGTTAGAATTCACGAGTAGTTATGGACAAGTTGTATGGCCGGTGCCGTGATTCCCGCTGTCCCTATGCTGTGGTTGGGAGCTCATCAGTTCAGAGTGGTGCCCAATCATCTTCGACGGGATTCCCACAGTCCTCGTGGTCACAAGTTCACGACAGGGGCGGGTTTTATGATTTTACGCTACTGATGTCGATCTCGGTCCATTTGACGACATTAGCGCAGGCTAGTCGTGCGGTCAGCCGGCCGTCTTGAGTATGTATGTTCGATGAAATATTAAGAATTATTCTGAGAGGATTGCAAGAGTAATACGACTAGAGGACGCGTTTTCTTTCGAATGCGAATCACGAATTATACAAGTTTTCGAAATAACCGGTTAGATTATAATATATCCAATGGAACCAAAGTTCGAAGGAAAAATTGACATATAACGGAATTTCGAATTAACCATACTGGACGTCGCAAATTTACGAGACAGATTTTTATAATAAGTTATAGCCTACGTATTTCGAAGCTTTTTCAAAATCCTTTTTCGAAACGATAACATTTCGCAAGATTGCGACATTAAATGATTTCGCGTTATTTCTGGACTTCAATTTGACATAGTCTCCAAATAAATGCGAGGTTTCTGATTAATTTCAGAAGTTTTCGCGAAATCAAGTCTCGCGAAAAGTTAGGTTTCCTAATAACACAGATAAATATTTCACACAAAACTAAAAAGTCATCTTGAAGCCGAAAATATACGCTGAACGATGTATAACACTCAGGGTATCCTCAGTATGCATTTCCTCGAGGTCGGGCATGGGGAAATATATCTTATGCAATCGGCGCCGCTTGCGTGAAACTCGCTCCATCGCAATCTCTGAGCCTAGAGGCGCGAGTTTAAATGATTTAATCCGCCTTCGGAAAATTTTCGTTACCCGTATGTAAAATTCGTTACTTTTTCGTTACTTTCGTTACCCATTTGTAAAATTCGTTACTTTTTCGTTACTGGTAGACACCCTGTAAACGCATATCGTACTGAAAGCGATTCTGCGCGCTGACGAAAATGCGATCATACTAAAGCGATGCACGGTAAAATATGCAACGTGACCTTGTTTGAAGGTTCTGTGCTCACGGGCTATATAACTCACACTACGGGGCGGCCGGTCGTCAAACGCACGCTGCCGCATTCACGGAAGGACGAGACTCTAGTGGTTGGCCAGCATACGCACGCCAATCTGTGGTGTATTTCGAAACAAAGAACGTGTTATAGGTAGCATGTTCTACTGGCGCGAGAGAGACAAGTCGGCTATCTTCCGTGTTGCGTCATAGCTTTCAAGCCACTTCCCGTCTGCTATCTTCTGTGTTGCGTCATACCTCAAGCCACTTCCACACCGTCATAACACACTAATCGTCTACACTGTCAATAACTATCAGGGAATAGGAAGCAATATCGCATCGTGTTTTCAAGATGCCGAATTTTATAATAAAATAAGAATAAAATCCGGTTCCCTAACTAATAGTACAACGGAAATTTGATCGTCGTAAGCGGGAATAGAAAACGTATTAAGGGGATATATCAACATATACCGTATATACCCAAATGTAAGACTAGGTTTTTTCCCACTTTTTGTGTTATAAAAATTCGGGGTCGTCTTATATTCAGGGTATTAAAAAAAAAAATATATAAAAAAAAAAAAAAAAAAAAAATATATATATTATTTGCAAAGTAGTATGTGGTGTTGGCATCTTGTAACAAATCAATGCGTTAATGAAGATTAAAATATGGTTTGTTATGTTTAATTACCATGCATATACGAATAGCGTACATTTTGAGGTTAGGATTTACGCATACACGTCATTTTAAGCGGATAAATTATATGTTCGAAAGCATACGGAAATATGTTTTAAAACAATCTTTACAAGAACAACCAGTCAGTTTTACGAGCAGTAATTGAGTGATCAATGTATCTTAATTTAATAACGTCTCCCATTCTTGAACAAAGAAATTATAGAGTATGTCTTGGAAAAGCGGGCAGAGGGATTTCCGATAACACGAGATGTTATAAAAATGAAAGCACAACCTTAAGGGCATATATTGTGCAAGTTATGAGTTAGCGAGTATTTTTTTGAAAAAATCTGTAAGAGGCAGTTGATAACTAGGCCTCGTCTTATATTCGGGGTCGTCTTACATTCGGGTATATACGGTAATTAGTAGGAATGGGGCTGTGACTTGAGAAAGTCATCGTGTTAAACGGGAAAACGTCGTAACCGAGAACGTGCTAACGAGATTCCACTTGTATATGTTTTAATTGAATGTATACCCGTGTTTTGATAATCTTTATTTTATTCCAGTCCCGTAATCATCTCCATACTCCATTTTCATGCAACCCTAATGTTCCCCGTTTTGATATGTCTCTTTTACATTAAATTCTACCTTTGAGTTTTCAACCGTTACATGAAACGTGTTTTTCATTCCATAGTTGGTCTCCATTTAATTCTTAATGCGATAATACTCAACACTGGCAGAGGGTCCACGTTTCCCTCTGAGTGGCAGTCCCCATCCTGCGCACATGTGTGAGCTTATATGTTCCCCTGACTCAACACCGTATGTGTGCGTAGTAGGTGGTGGTAACCTTGTACACCCGGCACCACAAGAATACTACGGTATCAATGTCTTGTATGACAGTGTCGCCTCACCTTGACATGACTTGCTGACAGGTGAGGTGGTGCAGGAGGTAAGCTGCTGTGATAAACACACGAGGCATTTTCAAACACAACAGGCACAGGCTCCTGACAGAGGAATCCGGCTTTGGTACAACCACAGCCTCGAAACAACACTTGATGTGAGTCTTCCAAGATGTGCTTCAGGCAGTATTTAGCCATGGGCAGGGTCTTCTCTCCACACTTCACTCCACCTTCTGTGAAGATACACTTAGCCGTAGGAGGCTGGCGCACCGTAACACCCTCCGTAGCCTGCAACAATGAAACATGACTCCATTGGAATTTCAACAAAGTGAAGGAGGAAATACAACATATACTGAACACAAGATAAATAGCTATGTAATTGATGTATAGAATACATTAGAAGATTTATACTATCACAAATACCCATGCTCCCTCTAATGATAAGAACACTTCCCCCAAAGACCACGAAGAAACAGAAAAATGTTGGGACCCATTGGATCAAACCATAGATAACATCCCCAAACACCATGTAAAATTATTAATTGGCGACTTTAACGTTCAGCTAGGTAGAGAAAGAAACTACCGTGACATCATCGGAAAATGGCCAGCACACAATAGAACAAAATTGAATTTTTCCCACCCCCTACCTATAGCTAGGGATAGGAAAAATTCGCGATCGCGAATTTCGCGAATTATTAAATGAAGTAATACACAGATGGTAATATGTTTTAATAACCCTAAAAATGGCGAAAAAAATTGTTTTTGAAGTCGCGAAATTTCGCGAATTTCGCATGAAGACGCGAATTTTGCGAATTATGGATGATTTTCGCATGAAAACGCGAATTTTAGCTTTTTTCGTTTTTTTTCTTTACAGTACACTTTCGATAATTCGCGGCAATTAATGCACGAATTTCCGCGAATTATTGAAAACCGCGAATTATCCACAGAAATGGTTTTAAGCCTAGCAAAGAGAAAACTAATGGTTAATATATTGAAATGTATTTTTTGAACACGCAAAAAAAAAAATAATACTTTATAACATAGTAGTGTAAGACACACTATGTGGATTTTACCAATATTAAAAACTAAGAAAAATGACTCATCCCTTTTTGTTTCTTAGATGGTTTATTTTTTCTAATTTTAGATTGTTCAATTCTGAAGAAAACAATGTCTGAGAACGAAAATTCATCTTGATTTTCTATATAAGAGATAAGTGTGACTATAGACACACTAGCTTGACTGTGGGAACTTTCGGGATGTCCGTTGCATCACTCCTTCACTCGACATGTACTGGATCTCAGTTTACCTCACCGACAGTCAAATTCCGTTCAATATCCTCAAGTCTGAAACCATGATCGTCTTTATCGAAGTCTAACTACTGAATATCACTCTCTTCTGCATCTTGATATTCATCCAGGTTTTGCCTTAATGTCATCGTAGTGAGACCACCTTGCCCGTTTAAAATATCGTCGTCACAGAAGCTGACAAACGCTTGTTTTTGTGCGAGTGTATTAGCGGTAATCTTCTCCCAGGACTTGACTGCATGGCGAGCTTCCAACAAACACGGAATGATTGGAAAGTTAACGGAAGATAGCAGGCCTCACTTTCTGCATACAGCGATCTCTATCAATCTGGGAAGTCAGCCTAGTAAGTTACAGTACTTAGTTATTGAGGTTTTAAGGACCGGAACAGCAAGGTCATCTGCCCCTTCATCCTAGTATCTACTCGACGCGTGGCGTCATATAGTCCGCCTTTCAGACATGAATATCTAGATGGCAAGTATCCAGATCAAAATGTGCACTGTTTCCTGAACCAGTATTAACCAGGTGGTCTTCTTGGTTTCATTCTGTAGTATGCCTGTCCGAGTACTTGAAAGATATTTTGCAATTTAAGAATGAAGTAGTAGGGACTGATAAATCTGGTGTTGATTTTCTCAACAATGTTTCACATGACGAAATACCTGAGATTCAAAGAATTTGGCACAGACATCACTGAACTCATTCCCTTATTAGAAGGCCACATCCAACTGTTCACCTTCTTGATGGACATCAAAGGAGAATTCAGCAAACCCTTAAACTTGCTGTTTCTGGAAAGTACGGTACCAACATTGAGCAGTTGGAGGGTTGTGGAAATTTGTTAAAAAGAGGGAAAATACATTCAGTTTTAGTAAACGCTGGGTCCCATGCTCGTGGATAATCAATCAGCTTGAGATCCGTTGACCCTGGGAACAGGATTTACAAATGTGTGCGTTTGATCCAGCAGATATAGTGCCAATGAACATCAATGAGGACATTGCAAAGAAAATTAAGAAGTTGCCGTTCTGTGGAACACTGGAAGAAAGTAAGGTGTTAAGAGGATACAAAGAACTGAAAACTTTAATCTAAAAGCAGATGCATGCCAGGACCAAGACAGACATTGTTGGAGTTTTGCAAGGAATGCCATTTGTATTTCCAAAGTTCTCAGAATCCGTGTTGAAAACCATTTGGATCCCCTGTTCAAATGCGGTGGACTTTTGTTTTTCAGCTTGCACTAGCACGTTAAGTGATATGCGCCACCGTTTGTCACTAGAGAATTTGGATCTCTTCACTGAAGTATACTTTAAAGGATGACCGAAAAGTGTTATGTTATGCATGTTATCCATGATATTTAAAAAATCCAGCCTAAAATTTATGACTTTGAAAGTACCGAAAAGTGCACTTGAAACCACCGAATTTGCCACTTTAAAATACCGCTTTCTTCACTCTGAAATCACCGAAAAATTCCAATCCCTACCTATAGCACAATAGTAGATAGCATACCTCAGCTGTTTTTATTTATAAAAATGGAGAGCGACTAGTTGATCTGTGTCGAAACCATAACTTAATCTCTAAATCTACACGTTTTAAACGAAAACCTAAAAAACTTAAAACATGGAAACACCCTGATTACACTAAGGGAGAATGGCAACTGGACCACATGTGCATGGATAAACACCACCATAAAGAGATCTATAACGTCAAAGGTTCTGATCACTATGTAGGCCTAGTCAAAATTAAAATTAAACTCACGCCCCAGAAGAGACAACAAAGGAAAACCCCCAAAACTAAACGAACAATAGATCCTATCCAGTTAATCAACAGCGAACAGTACCAAAAAGCAACTGGAAACATTAAAATAACTGATAAACTCGAAAACTTGGTTCACAACCTACAACAAGTAGCCGAAGACCTGGCTCCAATTAAACCGCGGAAAAAACATCAATGGTGGAACAATGAATGTGATGAGACGATTGAAAAACGACACCGAGCATGGTTGTTACACCAATCCCAAAAATCTGAAACAACTTTTCAAAATTTAGTTACACAACGAAAAGAAACAACAAAAACTTTAAGAAGAAGAAAACGGCAATATCATATTGACACCCTACAATCAATTGAAGAGGAATTCAAAATTTCACAATTGCGGAATTATTACAAAATCTTTAAACAACATCTGAAAAAATATGAAGCAACTACCTTATTGTTAAAAGATGAAAATGGTAAATTAGCCCACAACAACCAGGATAATGCACAAATTATGGCTAAATATTGTAAGACACTCCTAAACTGTGAAGATGTGGATGTTGACACTCCAATAACACCACCACCAGAGAACATTAACCCGCCCACACTAGAAGACGTTTACATAGCAGTGAATGAGATGAATATCATAGCCCCTGGAGAAGACCAGACTTTTGCGGAGATTTGGAAGTATGCTGGAAATTTGGCAAAAATCGCTCTTCACCAACTAGTCAATATCTGGATTACAGGAAAGTTCCCTGAACATTGGACATCAGCTATCATCCATCCGTTACATAAAAAAGGGGATAAGACAGACCCTAACAATTACCGAGGTATTTCACTCCTGGATGTTACCTATATAAAATGTTCTCGAATTCTTCTCAATAGAATTAAAGTACAACTTGAAAATGAATTAGGAGAATATCAAGGAGGTTTCAGACCCTGAGAAGTTGCCCAGATCAAATCATGAGCCTAAAACTGATAATGGATTATAATAGAAAAAGGAATAGAGATATGGTGATAACATTTATCGACTTCAAAAAAGCATATGATTGTATTCCTAGAGAATCTTTATTAAAAATTCTATGACACATGGGATTACACCGCAAAATGACAAATCTCATAAAACTTACTCTTACAGGCACCAAATTAAAAGTCAAATTCAGAGGTGAATTCTCTGACCCATTTGAGGTCACAACCGGTTTACGACAGGGTGATGGCTTATCACCATTACTATTTAATTGAGCATTGGAAATGGTAATGCGAGAATGGTCTAAGAAATGCCCTCCAAATATAACCATACCTGCCAACCTCTCAAAATGAAAAATCGGGAGATCGACGAAGCGGTGATGGGGGGGGGGGGGGGGGGGGGGGGTGCAACGCAACATAATACATACACAGGCTAAGACATTACAGCAAATATATAAGTTACACTATTAACCTGTACATGACTAATTTGATATGACATCCCAGTTTACAAATGTACTTAAGTAATTTTAAATTGTAAGTAGTCTATCAAACAAGCATACCTTTCTTTCGACCACACTCAGGCATACAAAAGTAGTGACGAATCGAAGATCATATAATTGGTCGTTGTTGCAGGTGATTGTGGCTGATTTTGCCCTCTTCAAAAAGGTCTTGCTATATTCTTGCTCGAAACACTTCCCTTTCTGAATCGACTTCAGAGTTATAAGTTTGTCCAAAGTCTTGTCGGAGAGAGACGACCTGAACGGAGTTCTTGTTTTTCTGACAAGACTGAACATTCTCTCACACTCTGCATATCTATGCGGAATGGTCAGAATAGAAAGCATAACTTTAGACAATTTGTCATACTTGAGTACCCCACCACTACATTTCATTTGGCCTACCAGTGCCCTCTTCACATCAATTCTCTCTTCTTCGTCAAGAGATGTCACATCTTTAAGTTGGAAGTTACAGAATTGGGAATGCACATTTCTGCAAGGATGGCCGACGTTTTAGTTCTGGCTGAGCCATATCTCCCGGCAATTTTTGAGTCTGGGAACATCTTCCTAAATAAAGGACCAGCGTGATCGGAACAATTGACAGGGAGGTTATGTTCAAAAATAAACGATGTGAACAATAATTCTGCACGTGTTATACTGTCAGTGTCTTCCTCCTTACACTTGAAATAATCAAGTTTCTGGTTTTTCCCAACACACTGTACATTGTCTTTATGTTTCTTTGAGAGCACATGTTTTGAAAAGTCCCCCTTTCCACCATGCGAGATGCTGAAATCACACATACAGACACTACAAAATGCAAATGTTGCGCCTCTTCTTGACTCAGTTATATGCGGAAAGTCATCTTTATATAAACTTTTAAATGTCACATCATATTTCTTCGCCATATTACCGAGGAACCGATGCAATCACTCAGATCGAAAAACCACAATAGCCTACAGGCATATTAACGCCAACAACATCTAACAAAGTTATACGCAAATCATATAATTTCACGTGTGAAACAGATACAATATTCCGTAGAGTAGAATAACTCTCACCCACATGTGATTATGCCAAACATCTAGGACCAAGCCCTGAATTAACCATCGACGATTTCAAACAAGGACGTATTCGAAGCCAACTTCAAAGAACTTTTTATAACAGCACGACGCAACGCGGGACGCGGGAGTTTGTACGCAGTTGTCGATTACCGGTATCGATACAGAGCGATACTGCGGTATCGAGATATAACTTCAAAACACGTAAAGTCTATCCGTTCGATAGACGACTGGAGTGTCATCTCGCACATTCAATCCGAAATTATGCGTGGGATTTTTGAAAAATCGGGAGATTTAATACGTTAAGCGGGAGGGCGGGAGAAATGGTCTGAAATCGGGAGTCTCCCGCCTAAATCGGGAGAGTTGGCAGGTATGTATAACAAAGGGAGAAAAATTCAAATAAGCTGTCTTGGTTTGGCAGACGACATGGCATTATTGGCGAAAGATTTAGAGGAAGCCAAAACACAGATATCAGAGCTTCAGACCATTGCAAATAAAATTGGCCTTAAGATATCATTTGAAAAATACAGAAATCATGCCACAAAAACCAACACCATTAAAGGAAATACAAATTAATGATACAAAAATTAAAATTGTAACACGATTCAAATATCTAGGAGAGTTACTAACAAAACAACTTAAATGAGAAAAAATCAATTCAAATAAGAACCAAAAAGTTATCTAGGGCACAAAAATTAACGTGGGAAACTTACAAAAAGAAATGCTTATCAATTAATGCAAAAATTAAACATTGCAATACAGTCATAAAACCGGTAGCCACATATACAGCAGAAACATTATTCCATTTAAATGAACATTCTAAAACCGACAGATTACAGAAGATCGAAAGGCGAATTGGAAGAACTTGTATCAATAAAGGATATAAAAAAGATGGGCAATGGCGAATAATACCTACCAATATGGTCTATAACAACCTAGAACCCATTACTGATACCATGAGAAAGAAAAGACTAGGATTCTTTGGGCACATCATGAGAATGCCAGATTCACGTCTTCTAAAACAACTAGGT
Organism: Meconema thalassinum; assembly: GCA_946902985.2. Lineage (NCBI taxonomy): Eukaryota > Metazoa > Arthropoda > Insecta > Orthoptera > Tettigoniidae > Meconema > Meconema thalassinum. The sequence goes on from OX336388.2 coordinate 552,497,087, forward strand.
CTAGTACAGTACAATCTTGCTTCAAAGAACACAACAACTGGATGCCGAAGGTTAAAACAAATCAGAGAGAGCTTAAAAGAAATTGGCCTAACAACAGAAGATGCTGCAAATAAGGAAAGTTTAACTACAGCACTTGAAAATCTGATTTTTCATTTTCCACACACAAAAAAGAAAATTCCAACAAGAATATATTCCGATCAAGAAAGGGCAAGACGATCAATATGCATGAAGAAGTACTGGGAGAACCGCAAGGCTCATACAGTTCCTACAAGTAAACCAGTGGTTCTGAACCCGTAGAAGCCTGCGGACCACTCAGCGTGAAATTGAATCATGTACGGAACCCCCCCCCAAATACACCTTATCAGTTGTCACTCTTCCTCAATAACACTTATTTTAAAAATATTTCAATTCAAAACCTGATAGTCATCGCCGCGAATACATTCAGACGATTCTCGTTCAACCCACATCGTATTAGAAATCCCCATTTATTGGCCACTTTTTTATACGTGCTGGTGGACCCTTTTCTCCCGTGGACCACTGCCGAGGCACTCCCGGACCACCGGTTAAGAACCACTGAAGTAGACGAACTAATGGTTGGTTAAAGTTATCCTATGTGGTCTCAAAAGCAGAAGAAGAGGAAGAAGAAGAAAAAGTATAGACTACAGCCAGGGCCTGGTTTAGGTTTTATGCGCTCATAGGCCCGTAGGTTTTTGCCCCCCCCCCTCTTCATACCGTCGTGAAGGAGGGAGAATTTAGACCTCAGAAAGGTCTTTGTGAAGGTAATTATTATTTTATTCTAATGTATCGTGAAGTAAAATCAATGAATTAAATTAAAAGAGAATCAACTGTTTCTAAATTTGTATATATAAATAAATAGGCCAACGAGATATAAAAATAAGTTTAAATCATTTAAGACTCATTATACACTTACAGATATACATATAGCCTATACTACATCATACAACCTACAACTATGCATAATGAATTATTGAAATTAAACTGATATTAATATTAAAGACTAAAATTTTCTCCTAATAAATCGTAAAACATTCCTATTCTAAAGATGAAGTCGAAAACTCTGCAGTTGCTAAACATGTCTTGGAAAATGTTGGCCACAATATAAATTGGAAAAGTGTCAAAATGTTTGAAAGTTTAATTTACGGTATATCATAAAATTATACGAAATTGGTTTAAAAAAATCATAAGTAGTAAAAGTCTGTTTACTCTATTTTGAAATGTAAATATAACTTTTTGAAGTGCAACAAGACTAAAAAGGAGCGTATAACAAAACAATTTACGGAAAACCACTTGATAAAAAAGTAGGACTTAGTTCTTTTATAAGTGATGTGAGACAATTTTACTTCAAAGTCAGTTTATAAAACCTTCCTTCTTGCTTTTTTTCCCGAGTGAATGTGTCTATAATGTCATCATAAGGCACCTCTTGAATCGGCCTTCCCTCGATGTTGAGCAGGGCTAATGATGTCAATCTATCATGGCTGGTTGAAGCTCTTAAGTAGTTTTACACACGACGAAGGCAGAGAAGGATCTTTCTCCTGTACAGTTTTTTGCTGGTGCACTAAGGACCATTCTTAAGGCAATGTCAATGTTTGGGAAATTTCAACTGCATCAAAATGACGCAAAACCTTGATAATGTCCGTTCAAGTCATGCTGTTTTTTATTTCTTTGGGAGTATTTTGCACCAAAAAGGGTTTCAAATGTAAACACTCGTCAACAAAAACTGGCTCTAGATCTTCGGGGTACAATCTCAATAGTTCTCCTGCATGTTTGGTGATTTCTGAGGCTTCTAGTTCTTTAACAACTTCAAAAAATCCAAACTTGTTGTATAGTTGAGTGTATTTATTTCCACGTCTCTTGAGTTCGGAATGTAAGCTATCTAATATGACATTGAAAGTGTTCACACGAAAGTTATCAGAACCTGTGAATACAACATCACTGATTTGTCCACTATAATCATCAAACTTGGTAGATATTTTCCTTTTGCGTCAGTTGTCTGCTATATACTCCTTCCTACCACTTTTGTCTCTTGCTACTTTGTCTAGGCTATCGAGGTTTCTCTTACTTCTTGAAGAAAACCACCAGGAGATTCTTAGTAAGTAATAATCTTCCCTAGCTCTGTAGTTTCATACTGAAGTTCTATGTTCACCTTGTTAAACCTTTCCAATATGGTACTCCATAAAATTGACATGTATATTGTCTCCATGGAGTTCCACTTTTCTCTCAAAGCATTGGCTTCATTGCTTGTTGAAGGTTTCTCATCACAGTTAGGAGAAATTTCATTCAAACTTTCCAAAATACCTTCTCTGTTTTCACTTACAACTCGGCATGCGTCATGACGAGCAGACCATCGAGTCTTTGATAGGCTTTGTAACTTATACTAGAGCCACTCTTACTTCCGACTTGAAGTTTCAGTGCTACGTCACAGCTACACTCTAACCAGCCAATTACAGGCAGCCATTCAAATTGATATATTGAGTTTCGCTGACGATGTTGCCAGCTAACATGATGCGTTCACACATGTGCTCAGTTAGTTTCATTGGCAGTCTTTGTGTATTCTCGTATTTATCATACCAGTATATTTTTCTTTTTGATATTATCCTAGTCTGTTGTTATTTAATAGCTTAGTATTTGTTTGTCGTTTGACATAGTGTAGTATAATTACGTGTAGTTGCAGGTTAGCTATAGGTCAGTGAGTGTTTGTGTTATTCCTCCATGCGTGTGTGTGATAGTGTCATGCCGGGGTCTAGCACGAGGAAGACAAGCGCCAAGAGAGGAAATGGTTTGAAGAAATATTGCTGAACAACTTACCTGAGAAGAGCACAATTGTTATGGACAATGCCCCGTATCATAGTGTCATTTACGAGAAAGCTCCAACAATGGCTGTAAGAAAGAATGTGCTCATTGAGTGGCTGACGAGCCACAACATTCCTTTATGTGACGACATGACTCCGAAATGAGTGGTGTGTTCCCTTTATAGGTTTTATAATACAATTTCTCGAACTCTGAACATCTTCGACTCCGGACATGAGGCGGTAATGGTGAGCAATTTATTTGTAACAATTTTTTTCTGCTTCATTATCGGAAATATTCTGTTAACCGCAGTATATGTGTAATTTCTGCTACTATGTACTTATTCATGATTATGATGTTGTGTGTAAACATGTCTGTTCACATTACGAGTGTTTTGTTAACATTACGGCTATGAATCATGTACGCCAGCTGATTCGTATTAGTGGACTGGCAACACCGTAATCGCCAGCCGGTGAACTGTCAAGTCGGAAGTAACGATGGCGGCACTATAAGTGTACAATTCTTCTGTAGGATAGCCCATCTTTTTTTGCCTGAGGCACTGAAAAAATTGAAAAGTGACTGCAGCAATCCAAAAAATGAAATAGCCTCTGTATATGATTCTGCTGCACAAGTACCTATTAAATTTAGAGAATGTGCCGAGCAAGGCACATACTCCTCTAGAGGATTAAGTTCCTTGATACGAGCCTGAGCGCCGGTATACACGCCAGGCATATTTGAAGCGTTGTCGCACGACTGTGCTCTGCAATTAGAAATGTCCAAACCAAGTTTTCCAAAGAGTTCTAGAACTGCTTTAACGATTTCCTCAGCTTTATGGCCCACATTTGGCACAAAACAAATAAACCTTTCAATTGCAACGCCATCACTGGCAACATAATTATCTGAGTACTAAGGTCAGTTGATCAACATGTGATATGTCTGGTGTGGAGTCTAATACTATACCAAAGTATTTAGCATCTTTAATTTCTTTTCTAATTGTGTCTGTAACTTTGTCTGCCATAAAAGCAATAAGTTCTTCATATATTGTATTTGAAATATAAGATGTGATTCCGGAACCTTTATCACCATACTGCCTTAAATGTTCCGCCATTAAAGGGTCGAATTCAGCTAAGAATTGCAATAGTGCAAGGAAATTCCCACTGTGAAGATTTCTTAGGTGTTCATGAGTACCACGTAATGCCAGACCCTGAGCAGCTAAATATTTAACTGCCGCCAATACTCGCTTAAGTACTTCCCTCCAATAATGGATCTCTAGTTCGAGAGCCTCAGCAAGCTGGCTGTCAACACGGCCTTCTAAACTACCTCTAAGTTTTAGTTTCTTTAAGTTATCTTTATGATTGAAACTATTTTTATGTTCTAAAACTCGTCGATTAGCATTTTTCCAGTCTATGTATCCTCTATGAAATGCGCCCGCCATATCCGAGTGTCCAAATAGCATACATGGAACTCAGAAAACGCATCCTTTTGATCGTGAAAAAACCATCCATGTTCTGTTAATTGTTTCACAATTTTGGAGTTTTTGAAAAATAAGCTCTTAGGCAGAATACTGTCTTTTAGATTGATTCAAGTCTGAATGTGAACAAAATCTGAATGTGAATTTTGTACCACACCATTAGTACATATATAATCTCGTAGTTCTCGTAGCCTTGGAGACTGGATTTAGACAGCTCCTTAACCCGGTCCATGAGTCAATTATAATTGGCTACATGGATAATTCTTGCCAGGCGCGTCCACGTCGCGGGGGTGAGCAACAGTACTGTAATATACCATGAAACTACAGTACCGGCTAAGTTCTGGTGAGGACCCAGTCCTATGGGGTATAACATAGGCCCCGTGCACAGGGTTACGTGCGAAGACCTCAACGGAATCTGCAGCGGAGAAGATGGAATTCGGAACGGTGGAGATTGCGGAAGAGGCAACCCAGTACTCAGGGAATAGTATGAGTACAGCATCAATCGGCAGCGTCTGTTTCCCAGGTTAGGGGCAGCTGCAAGGGCGTCTGTTTCCCATGTTAGGGGCGGCCTGTATAATAGCTGGCAGTAGCTTCATAAAATGCCTTTGGGAGTGGCGACCCCATCGAAATAATAGCCTAAAATGGAAATGGCACTTCAATTGATTCGGAGGAGGTTAGGGCGTACCCTGCAGGCGACGCGCAGTTCTTTTGGTACTGGGGGAACTGTGAGAAATGGGCGACCAGTAACCGAAATGAAAGTGGGAATCATGAATGTCATGACCCTGACAGGCAAGGTGGAGGAGCTGGTAGACTTCATGGAGAGGGAGAATGTTGGATTGATGGGGCTGAGTGAAGTGAAATGGAAAGGTAAAGGAAGGAAGAAATTGAGGAAAGGATATACATTATACTGGAGTGGTGGCCAAGAGGCAAAAAATGGCGTGGGACTGATAACCTCGAAACAACTGGAGGAGTATGTTGAAGTGGTCGAGTGTGTTATTGACAGAATAATGAAAATTAGAATGAAGTTGAAAAATGACATGATGGACTTCATACAAGTGTATGCACCACAGACTGGAAACAGAGAAGAAGATATTGAAGTATTCCTGGAGGATGTAGAAAGAGTAATTTCAGATGTAGAAGTGGTGATCATGGGAGATATGAATGCACAAGTCGGAAACGAGAGACAAGGAAAGGAAGAAGTCATTGGACCATATGGATATGGGAAAAAGAACCGGGAAGGAGAGGAACTTGTAAACTTTTGTGAAAGGAATGGACTGATAGTGGGTAATTCTTGGTTTCGGAAGAAAAACAGCAGGAAAATTACGAGATATGGTTGGGGTGATAGAAGAACAAAATCAGTAATTGACTACTTTCTGGTGGAAAGGACAAATCGCAGAAAGCTGATAGATGTGACAGCTTTACCAGGAGAAGCATTTGATGGGGACCATAGAGCTGTGGTGGCAAAATTTAGATGGGAAAAATTGGAAAACCTAAAGGAGATCAGAGAAAGTAAAATAAAAGTATGGAAATTGAAAGACAAAACTGTACAGGAAGATTTTCAGGAGAGATTGAAGCAACAAATCCCAGTTATTGAAGTGGAAAACATAGAAGAGGAATGGTCCCACTAAAAAGGCATTTGTTGGTGCAGCAGAGAGTGCTTGTGGTAGGACGTCAACAAGAGTGAAAGAGAAGGAGACACCGTGGTGGAATGAGGAAGTGAGGAAAGCAGTGAAAGAAAAGAAGTCTGCATGGAAAGAATGGAACCGAGATCAAACAGAAGAAAGCAAAAGGAAGTATCACGACAGCAAACTGAGGTGTAAGAAAGTGGTAGGAGAAGAAAAGAAGAAAAGTTGGGAAGAATTTACACGAAGAATGGAAACAGATGTAAGTGGCAGTAAAAGGATGCTGTATGGGCTTCTAAGAAGTAAGAGGAAAGAAAGAGTTACCACAAAGCTGGTGAAAAAGGAAGATGGAGAGTTGTTAACACACCCAGAAGAGATAAAGGGACGATGGAAGGAGTATTTCGATAAGCTATTGAATGTGAGCAATTATACTGGTGAGATGGAAGTGACACAACCTGACGACTCTATAACAGAAGATGATATAACAATGCTGGAGGTGGAATTAGCAGTAGAGAAAATGAAGATGGGAAAAGCAACAGGGGTGGATGAAATCAGTGTAGAAATGATAAAGGCTGCTGGACCTGTTGGTATGCAATGGTTGTATCGACTGCTAAAGTGTGTGTGGAAACGGAAATGTGTACCAGAAGACTGGGAGAAAGGGCTAATAATGCCAGTGTTTAAGAAGGGGGACAAGAAGGTGTGTGATAACTATAGAGGGATCACCCTCTTATCACAGATAGTAACAAGTAGTTCCGTGAAGAACTATACAGCCTATTTTCATATATCCTACTTATGTTAATTGCCACTATCAACATACACAATTTCTGTTTGATTGCTGTAATAGATTCGTAGATATTAAGAACCGACTAAATATTTCGGATGGTCGCCATGTTGGATTTTATATATGTAGGTCCTAGAGTTATGTACTGTTACATGCAGATTATTGTGAACGTGTAGTATTCAAACTTCAATCGCATAATTAGGACACAAGAAAAAACAAGGAGATTTTAAAATTTTTCACAGCTGCCATCTTGAGGTTATGGAAACAATTGAAATAAATTAGATACCAGTGGATTAACAATCGTATAAGGATTTACTGTACCAAGTTTCACTGCACTCGGATGGTTAAATTGCGAGAAACGTCCATGTGAATATTTATAATTCGCGTCACCGCCATGTTGGATTTGTGATCACCAGGTTATTTAAAGTCCTATAGGTGAACTTAAGTTCATAGCCCCTATGAACATTAAAAAATGCAGTTTGATTGCTAAAATAGATTTGTAGATATTCAGTATCGTCTAAATATTTCGGATGGTCGCCATGTTGGATTGTTAAATGTATAGGCCATAGAGTCATGTACCATTAAAGGAAAATTATTGCGTAGGTTCATTATTCAAACTTTCACTTCGATCGCATGACTACATCACAAGAAATAAAAACTTAATTTTAAAATTCGCACTGCCGCCATCTTGAGGTTATGTAAACAATTGAACTAAATTAGATACCAGTGGATTACAATGTGTATAAATATTTCCTGTACCAGGTTTCAGTGAGCTTGGAACATTAAATCGCGAGAAAGGTCTATTTAAAATTTTCTAATTCGCTTGGCCGCCATGTTCGTTTTGTAGTTAACCGGTTTTTGAAAGTCTTATAGATGGACTTACAGTAGTGCCCTTTATCTCCGTACAAAATTTTAGGGAGATACCGCTAATAGTTTCAGAGATATAGAATGCCGGTGAAATATTTCGCACATCCGCCATCGTGTGATTATGTAAACAATTGAACGAAGTTAGATGTCGGTGCATTACAATGTATATAAGCATATACTGTACCAAGTTTCATTGCGTTTGGTTGGTCAAATCGCGAGAAACATCTATTTAAAAGTCGCAAATTCTCTTGGCCTCCATGTTGGTTTTGTAGTTACCAGGTTTTCAAAAGTCACATAAGTGAACTTATAGTAGTTCCCTCTATCACCATAGAAAATGTCAGGGTAATATCGGCAATAGTTTCGGAGATATTGAATGCTGGTGAAATATTTCGCACAGCCGCCATGTTGGATTGGTGAGTCGTAACAAAATTTGAAGGGCACGGTCGAGGTCGCCCGGAATAGTGCTATGAACTTTCCGAGTTTCATTGAAATCGCTCCTGCTGTTTAGATTTTATTAGGGGGGGACACACACACGAATCACACACACACACGGACAAAAGGTGATCTCATAAGCCTATTTTTTCAAAATTGAAAATAGGCTAAAAATACTGGAAAGGATATTAGAAAGAAGAATGAGAAGAAAGGTGGAAGGAGAGTTGCAAGAGGAACAGTATGGCTTCAGGAGTGGAAGATCCACAGTGGACCCAATCTTTAGCTTGAGGCAGGTGATGGAAAAGACCTGGGAATATGGAGAGGATTTGATCATGACTTTCATAGATCTAGAAAAGGCATATGATAGAGTCCCCAGAGAGAAGGTATGGGAAACCATGGTTAAGAAGAGACTGGGAAGAGAAATGTTGGAAATGGTGCAAGCAATGTACAAGAACTGTGTTAGCAGGGTACTGACCCCAGTTGGAAAGACAGATTGGTTTAGGAACAAGACTGGACTAAGACAGGGGAGTGTGCTGTCACCTCTCTTGTTCATAATGGTGATGGATGAAATTGTAAAGGAAACAAAGGAAGCATATGGACATAAAGAAATGAAGTTACTGTTATTTGCAGATGATATTGTGGTCTGGGGAAGGAACACCGAAGAAGTGCAAAAACAACTAGATGCACTGAACGAAAATATTCAGAAGTACGGCCTGAAAATCAGTATAGAGAAAAGCAAGACCATGGTGATGACAAGAGGGGAAAGACAAGGAAAGGGCACTGTGAAAATTGGAAGTCAGAGTTTGGAAATTGTGGACACGTTCAAATACCTAGGAAGTGAATTGATGCAAACTGGTAGGTTGGACATGGAGATTGGCAGGAGGGTACAGCAGAGCAATGCATACTATCAAAGTGTAAGAAAACTTGTTTGGGATAAGGAAGTACCAAGGAAAAGCAAGGAGGTAATGTATAAAGTGTACTATGTTCCCATATTAACTTATGCAGCTGAGACTTGGACCCTGACAAGCAGGCAAGAGAGTAGAATCCAAGCCAGTGAAATGAAATTCCTAAGAAGTATGATAGAAAAGACAAGGAAAGACAGAGTGAGGAATGAAGTTGGAATGGGAAAACTAAATGAGAGAATTGAGAAGAATAAACTAAGGTGGTTTGGACATGTAAAGAGGATGGAGGAAAATAGAATACCGAGACAGATGCTGGAGGCGAAGTGCAAGGGTAAGAGAGCAAGAGGAAGACCTAGAACAAGGCGGATTGATTCAGTGAAGAACAGCATAAGAAAAAGAAATCTGGACTGGGACAAGATCGTGGAAGAAGAATGGTGGAAGGAAAGAGGAAAGTGGAGAAGTGCCATAAATACCCCGACCCGGCAAGAGCTGGATAAGGGGAAATGATGATGATGATGATGAGTTCTTCATTTACATTCCATAAAGCAGGATCCGAATCAAACACAAAATCAGCTTCCCCACTTTCTAAAGCTATTTCTCCTTCAGTTTGCTTTTCAAACATAACCCGTTGCAAATCAGTTTCACAGGTGAATGAAGCGACATCGTCCATATCCCCGAACTCAGTTTCACAAGCAGAAGAAACTGACGGTAAACTGGCATTGCTTTTAAAATGATTAACATTGTGGTGTTTGAAGCCATATTTTCAGTGTTGCCTTAGTAAACAAGAGTTTAGTGCTTTTCAGTCGGTCAACACGAATGTACCCAAAAGAGATGGGTTATGCCCTAATCCTGAAATAAATTACATGAGATTAATAAAATTCCAATCAACAACCTCGCAGCAGCTCAACAACAAGCCATTTTATCAATTTTGTTACAACAAGTTTCTCACCAATCAAATATTTTTCCAAATTCATAAAAATTACCTAGAAACCTCATAAAACAATTCATAAATGATAATAATTAATCAAATGATTAAAAAAAAAATCTATAAATTTCCCCCCAAATTCATATTTTTCATCTCAAAACTCAAATATTATAGTATCTTTTCCCTGTAAAAGGTTTTCTAAACTTTAATAGAAACATATAAAGTCACGGTACAAAAATACGCTATAAAGACTAAGTCACATTTCCACACTCCGTATTGCGTGAAAAAAGGTTGTTACTTTAGGAACCTGCTTTATGATTTTTTCATTTCTTCTGTCTTTTTCATCTCGCTGTATTCTAAACTGTGCCCCACTAAGTTTTAATTTATTACTCATAGTAGACACACAACACATACGGTATTAATACAAAAATGTTAATAAACTCACGTCTTAGCACAATAAAATATACAACATTGCAACACTACGTGACATTGTTGACAACGCTCCAGACGACCATCGATCAGGGCACGTCTCGTGGTTGTGAGAGAGGTGCCAGTGAGCGGGTGACTTGTAAATAATGACATCGCGCATGCGCTGAGGCTCAACCTAGCCAAAGCCAGCAGAGACACATTGACAGCCAAGCGTAAGATTTGCCCGTCCAGCGTCACCTATACTAGGCAGGCGAACGGGACTTTGATTCGTGGAGAGCATGAAGATGTAGACGTATATTGTAGTCTATAACATTTTATGGAAAGTTTCTGACAAAAAAAATGCGGATTAATATTGCGCCCTTCAGCATGGTGCGCCCCTAGGCTGGGGCCTATGGGGCCAATTGGTAAATCCAGGGTTGACTACAGCTATAAATGAAATTTCACAAAATTTGTTTAATAGATCACCTAGCATGCTTTCAGTTGCAGTTCAACCATTTTCAAGGTTTTTATCTTCAAAGTGTTATACATAGCACTGTTGATCAATGTTAGGTTGCATGCCTTAAAGATATAAGAACAAAACATTTGCAAATATTTTAAAGGTGAAATCAAAAAAATTCAGCTAATCGTTGCACCAAGATAAGAGCAGGATAATTTTATAACACTTTTCCCAGGCTAACAAAGTATCATCGTGTAGTTGTCTCTCACGCAAATGATGTTATTTCAAGTATGTTATTCTTCTTCTTCTTCCTCCTCAAGTGCTGTGTTCAGTCCTCTGAAGGTTTGGCGATCACCATGGCAAAGGCATTTCTGTCCTGCAAGCCAGAATAATTCTTCAGCAGACTGAATCCCTGACTCCTTTATGTTCTGAACCCAGGATATTTGTCTTCTGCCACGTGCTCACCGGACATTGATCTTGCCATGCAATATTAGTTGAAGCAGCTAATATTTTTGGCCTCTAAGCATTTGAACTAAAATAGGCAGATATTATCAGGCTCTGATGATGTGTTGGAGATGTGGGACAGGGCTAGGTGTATGCCGAGCTCAAACACAGGAGCATCATGGTGTGATGTTTGGACGGTTGGAGATCATGTTGATGAAAAACAAAATGCTAATGACGTCATTGCAGTGGATCAGGAGAGGGGTTGAATGGATGAGGAAAACTAATCAGCGAAGATGTTAAGGTTAGCTGTTGCATCGTGTGGTGTGACATTATGGATGATGGGATAGCAGGGGGTGGAGATCCTTCTGGTGAGTTTATATGGATTATCTTCCAGAATTTGGAGAGTGATGGTCTGAGGTCATTGAGGTTGTTGCATGCATTATGCCATGATATCCATCAGTAAACCTGGATGTGAGATTTGACTCGAGAGGATTTGTCGGTATAACCATAGAAAGTAACGGTCTTGCGTACATTGAAAGGACTGATTGTAGTTGTGTGAACAAGGAAGTATATTTTGTGGTTTGTGTGGTATAGAGAATGTATTATTGATAAGTAGGGACCTGAAAAAATCGCATTTGCGATAATGCGAATTTTTAAATTTCGTACAGAATCCAAACCTACGTTAATTTTAATGTGAAAATAAAACATTTTTACGCGTAAATCAAAGTGCGACAAAATGCGAATTGTGACCCAAAATGCGAAAATACCAAATAAGTGCGATTTTATAGCGAAATTACTTGAAATCTCCTAATTTATTTGCGAATTTGTTTATTAAACAAAAGAAAATGTTTAGTAGGTGGCCTAATCGCTCGCTAGCGATACCTCATCTCGGACTCGCAGCGTGTTACGCATATTGGTCGATATAACAATCGATTTCTGTATCGATACGAACTTTCGTCTGTCTATAACTTAATCAGACAGCTGACGAACGAAACTCGTTTGTGTACTGGGCGCATCCTGGCGACTGGTGGTTTGTCGAACACGTAGAATTCGCTAAACGGAAAATTTTGCGGCTTGTCGCTTGAATAGTAACTTTATTCCTTTTGTAACCTTCAAGCACTTCAAGGTTCAAAGTTTTTTCCTAGAAATGGGACGTACTGCTGAAGATCTTTCGTGGACATCAACAAACAATGTGGACAGTGAGCGTGTTTTGTCGCACTACAATACAGTTGTTACAGACAGAAGGTGTAACTTGAAAGAGTGCAACGCAGAGTTATTTACAATGCTTTCATTTGAACATTAAATTGTATCTCAAGTGTCGCCATAAAGTCATATAGTCCGTAAGAATCCGGAAAAAAATAGATGCTAATTTTCCAAAAATAGATGCTAAATAGGGAAAAAATAAATGCTAATTTAAAGGAAAATAGATGCTAAATTTTCAGGTCCCTATTGATAAGACAGTTGAATAACATTTTCAAGTGCCACTGTCGAGGATTTCACTGTTTCCTGATTGTCTAATGGCATTTTTGAGGTATCTGTGATTAGGAACCGATAGACTGGCCAATCAACCTTTGAAAAATTTTGAAGCAGCTTGGGTAGCATAGGGAGAAGATTCCTGTTTGGGGCTGGTACAGTAATCAAGTTGGGAACATGACTGCCACCGATGCTGAGCAGTACAGAGACATGAAGCACGTGGGCTATGTAGTTGTTACTGGATCAAGGGCTGGTGGCTTGGGGTATAGAGATGAGTGTGGAACATATTGAGACTTTGTAGTTCCCGGATAGTAAGAATATACATGTGGAGGTCGGCCATAAGAAGGAAATAGGAGAAGATTTCGGCTACGTGTGTGATGAATTTTTTGGGCATGGTAAGATAAGGACAAGAGTAGATGATGACTAAATGATAGATGTGGGAGGGTAAAGAGATGATGCAAACAAGGGGTGGTGTAGACATATATATGTGGGGGGCAATAGGCAAGTGCTCTGCACTGTGCATTCTAACACACGGGGATTATCTGTGTAGTGGCGGGCCACCTCAGACTGTTTCATAGTCTATTCAGGTCAAAAAATTAGAACTGGCTGGTGGAGTAAATTTTATAAAATAAAGGTACAGTTATGGACTGGGCAAAATTATGAACTGATGCATTCAAAAGTAGCTTCTCAAGAAAAATAAACTGAATGATGGTATATCGACTGAGTCAATTCAAGGAGAAATTTGTCGCCAAATTTTGGAACGAGGAAGATATTGTGCGAAGGATGACACTGCATTTTCCCGAAGAGGCTAAACTTGCTATGTGTATGCAGAATGTCACTACCATTAAAGACATGTAACTGTATTAGATTTATTACCCTGGTAATCTACCAGGAGTGGGTGGTGTGTGGTGGTAGTGGTGAGTATAATTTGAAGAGGTGGTGATGAGTGATAGCTGATAAGGTCGATGGAAGTGGGCTAGTATTCTTTTTCGGAAAGAGAGAATCGGACTTCACGTCAACCCATGTGTTCGCCGACAACACGGCCATTCTTTCAAAATCTAGAAACCCTCAACTAGCTTTTTTAAATATACAACAACATGTTGACCGGCTGCAATCCTGGCTCATTAAAAATAAAATACAAATAAACATTGTCAAAACAAAAGCTGTACACTTTACGCATAAACACGGCCAATTCAGACAACATATATAATTATTCAACACTAACATAGAATGGACTCACGAAATTAAGTACCTTGGAATTACATTAGACAAAAGATTAAATCTCCAAACACATATTAACAACACAATTAATCGTACCAAATCTAGCATCAAACTATTATACCCCATGATACATCCCAAGCAAGCATTATCCCAAAAACACATTACACTTATCTACAAAACACTCATCAGGCCAATCTTAACCTACGCTACACCAGCAATAGCATTTATGTCAATCACTAACATGCAAAACCTCCAGCGTATACAAAACTGGATGCTAAGACTAGCCTTGAAAACGAAGCGCGACACCAGTGTACTAGAGCTACATCGCCGAACTAACACTACAAACCTACTAGATTTCATGCTCAAACTGACTGACAAGTACTACAACACGGCACAACAGCATCCTAATCCACTTATCAGAATCCAGGGAGCGTACGACCCTGACCACAGGGACATTAGGAAGAGACAACCCAAATACATCTACCTAATTAAAGACATACTACAGAACAGAGACGAATAACAAACAGACAGGATTCACGAACTACATGAAGCTCTAAGAACCAGGGCTGTGTGGTGGCCTGCCTGGAGATCCGGCCACGGCCGCCTCATCTGGGATGGTGCACCGCTGGTCAGGCTGACAAGAGCACACATTTAAAGTCAGCCCACTAACTCTTATCCAACCCTGACACATATAGGGCCGTGCCTAGAACACCTACAGGCACTATACCAGCCTATAACACCTCTGGGTACCCTGCCCTCAGCTGCCTTAAATACAAAAACTGTGGCATCGCTGCCTTACAGCGTTAATTACGGCAAAGTCAGCCACTAACACCCACAGCATGACAACTCAGCCCATCTAGAGAATGGTCAGCACTCTTATACCACATAACAAAAGCCTGAACATCTTGCCCCCCCCCCCCCCCCATTGGAGATAGCTCTTATGAACAGTCATTAATATCGACTCCATCTATGACTGCGAACCCGGGACCATTGCGCCCGCAACTAAGTAACTTCTTAAACATCTTGAAACTACAGAGGCCACCTGTTGCAAACCCTTACCAATATCATTTACGATTTCAAAATCCAATATAATAGTCCACCACACCCATTATTAACTCCAGTCACAATAATAATCATTAAAATCATTAATTAAACTGACCAGATCATACAGAACGCCAACAGCCAATCAGCGCTCAGTACTACACTGAACCACGCCCACTAACTCGGAGAGGCGACAGTATAAAAGGGAGCTCACTAGCGAGTCTCTGCTTAGTCTTCCACCTAAACCCCGCTTGGCTGCTTCTATCACCAACCCGAAGCTCTGCTGCCGTTGCGCCACGGCCAGGAGGGCATGTGACGTGCGGCAGTCGAGTAAACTGAACGAAGATTGTGGCAGCTAATAACATAATTACTTAACGAACAATTAAAAATAACATGAACCAACCCAACATCAAAAATTATATCAATTACAAATCTCAAACAAGTACACAGGCTAAAGTTACCAACTTGATCTCACGCCAGGGGCCTCCGAGGAGGCCACGACCGACGGCTGGCCCGGCAGGTACCTCCATTTTTTAATCTTAACTTTATATCACAAAATCAATTTTATAAATTTCTTTTTTAAACCCCTTTTTCAATTTATACACCAGGCTAAGGAGCGCTTAGACGCACCGCGTTCTGGCCCACACGCCGATGCTTTATGATGATCGGGTACCAAAAAAAGACAATAAAAAGGATACAAGAATGATTAGGTGAAAAAGAATGTATGAGCGATTTTCATTTTATTTAGAAATGTTGAAAGAGAGATAAAAAGAAAAATAGAATAAATGATTCAGGGGAGAAGAAAGAGAAGCTAATGATGGAAGCTTGTAGTTTTATGTGACCATGAGCCTTCATATTTATGTAGAATCCTGTATTATGGACATATTACAATATATTATGTATATGGGGCCATGTCATATTTCTTTGTCATTGTATGCTAGTTTTTTTTTCTTTTTTGTTAAGGTCTTTGACAATGGTAACTATAGAAACGGTTGTTGATCTGTTATTGAGGTCATGCTTTGGGATTTTGTTAAGATGTTCTACTGAATAGTATGATTGAAAATAAAAGTCAATTAACCTACAATTCTCATAATGTCAGTCAGTATTTAGTGTCATTGATCAGCACAAATTAATGTCTCTGACCCTGAGAGGAAGAGGATATTCGTTGCTCTATATTTATGTTTATTGGAAGCATTAGGTTTCCTGGTGCCCTGGACTGTCATAATTTGGATCACCAATGTGGGACTCAAAGAAAATCTGACATCTGGCTGAGGCTGAAACACAAGTACATTCTATAATGACAATTAAGGTGGAACTTAGGAATAGGAAGATTGAAAAAGTAATAAAATGGCTGACAAAAACAAGCAGGGTAGCAAAATTAACTCAAGCGATGATTCCACCTTGACAGAGAGAGCTGAAGATATTATTGGTTTAGGGGTTAGTTCCAATCATATAGGCATAACTACAGAGAGGTTACAATCTGAAGTGAATAATGAGATACATACCGGTAGTGAATGTAATGGCATTTATGTCCCGATTCAAGACATTCTTAACCTCTTATTAGAGATGAGACAGGATAACAGGAAATTGGCAGAAAATCAGGTGATAAGGAAGAGACTTAGAAGAAATTAGAAGAAAATTTAGGAAGTAGAATAACAGAGATTCAGAAGGATGTCATTGCATTAGGAGTTTTTATAATCAAGAAAAGGAATTGAGAGAGAATTGATAAAGTCAGTAATAGTACTGAAGAGATAAATTGCAAAGTTGAAAAACAGAAAGCTGTATTAACTAGGATGATTGATGATAAAATGAATGGTATGAACAAAGAGGTTAGAGGTCTTATGAAAACGAATGGAGTGGCTATTAACCCTAGAATGGTAACGTGAGTGAATTTTACGCATATGATGCATAACCACGTGACCCTTCACCTAGTGGAGGGGATTAGGTTACTGAGCTTACAGCTATGCTACCCCTGGTTAGTCATCGTGAGGACTGTGGCAGGGTGAGACCTGTGTAACCTTCCCTCTCAGCAGCAGACCGGCATAAGCAGAAGTCACTGCGTAAGTATAACGCATCATTACCAATGCCCATTAATAATTATGAGTAAAGAATACGCATTCAACCAGGTATGTTGTGGAAGTTAGTCCTATGCCTTACTTAGGAAAAGGAACAGTCTCAGATGGACGGCCTTCTGTCGACTACTTTGGTAAGACTTTGGTGGCATCTACATTGAGTTTCTCTCATGAGTTGGCTGGCCGGCACGCCCTGTTTATCTGCCTCTCGTTGACTCATCACTCCCCGCTCGGCACAGCATAGCACTTCGCTCACTTTGTCCGTGCATTACACGAGATAACAATTAAAATTAAGAAAATAACTATTAATTAAATAAGCTCGTACCTTATGACGGGAGATGTTGGAAATGTTCTCCTCCTACATCCACACATTTCCGGCATCGTCTTAGGAAACTCCGATTCACACGCATAAGTTCGTCTTCCGTAATTGAGGCTATTTCTCTCCGGATATGTTCTTTCAGTTCGCCCAACGTGAAAGAGTTTCTTGCATACACTTTATTCTTTAAGCACCCATATAAATAAAAGTCACAAACAGTTAAATACGGGGACCGTGATGGCCATAAGTCCGTACTAATTACACGGTATTAAAAAATTTCCTCAATTAAGTTTAATGTGTCATGAGCTGTATGTGCGGTGGCAGAGTCTTGCTGAACATATCCATTACGAGAGTTAGTGTCAGTCAGTTCGTAAAAAAATGGTTTGAGTATATTATCCTTGTATCTTTGTGCATTAATTGTGCCTTGAAAAAGGATAGGCCCTATAATTATGTATCCATTCACTGCGCACCATACTCCGACCCATTTGTTATGCACAGGAATTTCGTATATGCGATGGGTGTTTCTGTATTCCAATATCTGTTATTCTGGGTTGAACCATACCCGTGGAAATGGAACCAAGCTTCATCTGAGAAAAATATTAACATATCCGGAGAGAAATAGCCTCAATTACGAATGACAAACTTATGCGTGTGAATCGGAGTTTCCTAAGACGATGCCGGAAATGTGTGGATGAAGGAGGAGAACATTTCCAACACCTCCTGTCATAAGGTAGTAGTAGCTTATTTTCTTAATTTTAATTGTTTATCTCATGTCATGCACGCATAAAGTGAGCGAAGTACTATGCTGAGCGGGGAGTGATGAGTCAATGGGAGGCAGATAAGCTGGGAGCGCCGGCCGGCCAACTTGTGAGAGACACTCACTGTTAAGAGTTTCCTATCACAATGTGACAATGGACAACTGGTTCTGCAGCATACCACTTGTTCAGTCACTTTTGAAACAGGACAAACTGACTGTTATAGTAACTATAAAGAAAAGCAAAAGAGAGTTTCCATCTTGGTTTATTGACCCCAACTTTCAAAACAGGAAACTTCGAACATCTATGTTCTTGTTCCATGAAGACTTGACAGTTGCTTCCTACAAACCAAACGCCCAGAAAGTTGTCACTTTGATATCATCTGCACACAATGATTCAGATATACATGGAAGCACTGAAAAGCCAGTGATGGTACTTCATTACAATGACACCAAAGGAGGTGTAGATACACATGATCAGATGAGTCATAATATGAACTGTACCGTAAAACTAAACCGATGGCCACTGGGTTTCTTCTTCAATATGATCATGGCCTCAGTCAATGCCTACATAATTTATGTCCATAATTTCTACTAGAAGAACCAAGATGGAAGTAAACCACTATCCAGATTGCAGTTCATGTTAAATTTGGTCACCAAATTGACAAATGAATGGCAGATCCAGAGGCTAAATCAGCCGACACTCAGCAAGGAACTTAGGAATATGATTCACGATGTGGCTCGTGAAAAGGAAGAAATTGCAGATGGCAAAGAACTTCCATCACAAAAAGGATTGAGGAAATATTGTGCGTACTGATATTACACCAAGAGAAGGCACACTACTACCTATTGTTTGGAGTGCCAGAAGCCAATTTGTGGGGAGCATCAAAAGAAAACATGTGCGGATTGTTAAATAAAGACAGAGGAACTTTCCACCAATAGTGAAATAAGTGTGTAATTTGAAGAAGAAAAAAAATAAAAAAATCAATTTCTTCATTTGTTTTTCTTTTTTAGAGTTTAAGGAACCACTTGAGTGTAATTAAATTGCAATTATTCCAATAAAATGTATTTTATTAACACTAACCTAAATATGCGTAAATTTTACTCATTACCTATAATGTACAGAAAACTCACTTTACCATTCTAGGGTTAAAGATGTTCAAGCAGGAGTAACCAAAGCCTATGAGAATAACCTAAGGCAAGAGGAGAGGATTATTAAGGTAGAGCGAAGCAATAGCTTCAATGGTCAGAAAGTTTTGGAAGTAGAAGAGAACATGTTACGTCAGAATGAGTGGATTAAGGGTGAAATACAGCAACTGATGTTAACCTAGTAACAATCAGTGTTATATTAGTATAACTTAATCAAAGACTTGCACATACCAAAATTTAATGGTCTGTTTAATCCATTACAGTTCATGAAAATAGTAGAGAAATGTTTTAGTAAGGCATTGAAAGAAGGGTTAATAGAATGGCATGTGGTGGATGAGTTGTTGGCCCATTCTTTTGGTGGCGAACAACACATTGGTACCAGGTATATAGAGATGGAGGATACTCGTCACAACCATGAGCGGAGACCTCGAGAGAATCATAATAGGAGAGAAGAAAGAAATCAAGATGGTAGAGGACATAATGCAATTAGGCATAAAGGGTACTTCTCACCTAGAGAATTAATTGTTTATGTACACGTATCCCTCGATTTACGCGATGAATTTGTTGCGAGCAATCATCGCGTAAAGTGAATGTTTTATTATATGGGTTAGATAGGAGATAGGGACTATTTCAAGGAAAAATTAATAGCCTATGGGTGTAAAACAAATGAAACTTAGGCTGAATAGGACGCTTTCAGTTTTTTAAACAGAGATTTTGCTTTAGCCTGAATAACCAGGGAGGATATCGGGCTAGTACTGTCCCCGATATGTCATGTGTCACGCTGACTGAAGGTACGCCATGAGTTGAGAGTGGACGGATGACGTGTCAGAGTTGTGATGTCACTGCCAGTTCCTAATCTGCTAAAGAATTTGTGAAGAGTCTCCAATGACGTAGCAACGTGTTAGACGAGTAGGGTAAGAAGCAGGCCACGTGATCAGGAAGTACTCTCCAGAGGGCTCTGTACTCAGAAAGCGAGTTTAGGTGGTGAGCCGATAACAAGTAGACGGCCAATTACTTCCTATACACCGACCGGTGAAGTTAGTTCCAGGACCGTGCATAAGTTATACTCTAATACAGTCTTGCGGCGAAGAACGTGGCATATTGTAATGCCATCATGGCAAACGTTTAAAGTGATTCTTACAACCAGCCGGAATGACTTATAACGCATAGTTTACGCAGTATGATGAGGTTGTACAGTTTAAAGTGCGGACAGTACGTGTACAACGATAGCTTAGAGGTCTTTACGAAAGTTACGCCCCTATAGAAAGTGCAATTTGGGCTGCGCTGAACATTGAAATATCAATAGAATCAGTAATCTGTAAACGGCATGAGGCGAGCCAGTGTTTACGAGGAGGTGAGGTCGTTGTACCGAGATATGTGGGCCAAGGCCAATCACGACACACCTGTGTTTCAAGGCCAGACTCGTGGCAGAGAGGAGTGGTTGAAACTTCATTGAATATCTCGTACGAACATTCCTTTACGGAAACGGCCCTAGTTCACGAACCAAGAAGTGTATCGAAGTGCGGATTGAGCGAATGTGTCAAGAAACTCATAAAATCCCATATTAAACGGGCAGAAATTTTCGGGAAATTTTGGTCATGATGGCCAACAGGCCGTTTGTATCTTGCGAAGGGCTACCATTACCGCAGGATGTTTCACTAAGAAGCAGGCGACATGGGGAGTTTAGGAGACGGCTGACATTCCCGGAGATGAATATGGAGGCTCACGACCACCTGCGAGTCAACCACGAGGCTTGGAGATGAGCAAGGACCAAATGGAAATGGCGTGGACGGAGGAGTCACCATTTGTCCTACAACAACTCCAGACATCGCAAGAGGAATTAGCAGGTACTGACGACATCACCATGATTCTTAAAACCTAGTATAGTTAGTGAAGTAGGTTTTAGTGGTTTGGAATGTACTCATCAAATTCTATTGCGATAACTTAAGGGAATATATAGTCATAAATTAGGGAATGAAACCATTGAACCATCTTTTTTTCCCTTCATATTTTCAAGAGAAACGACTGGTACTCATAGAAATAGTGGATGTAATTATGGTTAGTTGATAGGAGAACCGTCATGATAGCGGTAAATTATTGAGTTATAAATGAGAAGCAGTTCATAATAAAGTTACTGTCACATCATAAATTTCATGAGTTTGTTAGGAGCACGTATTAAATGAATCCCATTTAAACTAAGGCCATGCCAATGCATTAAAACCAACACTAGAGAGTATACCCAATTTAAACACTTAAATAAGCTAATTAAAATTTTCTTTAAACACACAGATAAACTAGAATGGCTGAGCTAGACATGACATGTTATTATAAGGCTTCAATGACACAGAGTATAAATGACAGGTAGTCATAATGCTGTGATAATATAATTAAGAGGATAAAGTTTGGTAAAAGTGAAAGTTGTAACTTAATGATGCGATCAGAGGATCATGAGAATGTGCAGAAATAAGAAGTGATTGTATGATTAAAGAACCACTGTGGTATAATGAGACATGTAATTAAGTGCGATTATGCAAAGTATTATAGTATTGGTATACACCTGTGAACATTTTAAAGTAAAGCCAGGAGGGCCATTTAACGAATATGTGTGTGAATAAATTGTGATAATTTTTGTTGTTGTTAATGGGTAATCTTCACAAAGAATCCACAAGATCGGGATTCAAATTAATGGTTAATCTGATCATCTGTTACTCAATTATGCATTAGTTGAAGCATGTGACACGTAGGGAAATATTAAAGGAATACCAATTATGTATAATTATGGAAATAAGGAAAATCTTTGTGGAACAAAATCAATTCACTTATGGTTGATTAATTAATGATGTGTGTGCATAACACTTAGATAACACTTGATAAGGTCCAGATAAAGTGTGTGACTATGTTAAGAGTTGTCTGCTTTTTGGCCCAGTTAGGATGTTACTATACCATGACGAAATTATTTTCCAGTATAGTGACGGACCAAAAACCACAGCATAGCTGACATGGAATGGCTTCATGATAGTGTGAATTTAGTGAAAGGTCACTGTTTCAATGTTGTAGTGAATAACTTTGTCTGATGAATATTTTCATGATTCTTTCTGAAATGAGATCATTCATCAATAATGAGTATTACCCTAGTCAAAGCTATCGATGGAATAATTTAACCATAACGGAAATAAAATGTGAATCAAGACAGCAGTAATAAATTGTGACAAGTTTTAGAATCTGATTGATGACGGACATTCATGAAACCAGGGATATTTTGGACACATTTAGGGTTAAGAATGTTGCTATAATTTGAAGTGAACATTCACATGTGTGTATATATTGTAAATTTAATTGTAGGCTAAGCACGAACATCCAAGATGCACCAGTTATACTTTAACTAGAAGGAGATCTAATGGAACAATTCCAGTTTTTTCTTTTTTTTTTAGTATTTAATAATGCAGTTAGTTTTCTAGAACATCCAAAAATGAACTCTAAGCTAAGCTATGGATGAAACATAAATGTGTAACTAAAATTTAGTCCATCGGAGTCAATCAATATATTGGATCTCTGTAAGTCTATTTATACCAAAGGCAGGACACAAGGAGATTTTGTCCCAATTAAAACACTTTTTTTTTGCACATCAAGGCTTAATTCAGTCAATCTCCAAGTGCAGGGGGATAGGAATGTTTATTTTTATTGTCTGTATTAGAGCATCATTGAATAAAAATGTGGAGTTTTATCTAATTTGTGCAAACTTTTTCCATGGCTTCGCTGCGTAACGTGGATGATTAGAAATGACGTTAGGTGGTAAAATATGAATCCCAGCCCATACTCACACCCCGAAGTCACCTAGATCTCATCTATTTGTCTTTCATCGCATCTTCATGACGGCGTAGGGTATATCTAGTCATCCATGTTTTCCTTTTGTAAAAATTTTTGATAATGTTGTACCGAATTTCAACAGAGGATCGTGATAAGTCGGGCCACACAATCCAAGGTTGGAATATCGGGCACAGTACGTTTAGTTAAATGATGTTCAATCCATTGAGCCAACATTCGTTCCATTTTCTCCATTGGCTTATTATGGATGATGCCATTCTGGTCGCACTTTTGCAGCTTTCTTTAATATTTCCTGCTTGTCTTCTTATGGTTTTCAGAGTTGATTCTGAGATTTCTGTAGCTCTGACAATGCCCACAGTGCACTGATCGAGTTCATATCGCTTTATAACTTCCAGCTTTTCTTCAAGTGTTATTGATTTCCTTTGAGTTTTGCTTTTGGAAGCATTTTGGTCACACTCTCTTTTCTCCATAATGTTTTTAGAAACAATAAAACACAGCTTGTTAACTCAATGCTCTCTTTAATAATGACCACATGCTGCCAGTCAACACTGAAACAAAGCAACACAGCTACTTAGCACTCTCTCTGAGACTCCCCCCAGGGACCACGGGGCCCCAGATGATCACGGCATAACTTCCACTTACTTGCCAGTCTCTGTCACCTTTCCTATCAACCTCCCTTGGTCAACTCTTGTTTTTTTTTCTGACCCCGACGGTATTAGGGTGTCTGAGGCCTAGGGAGTCTTTTCCTTTCCCGCCTTAATTGGACCTTGTTTCATCTTTCCCGATACCTCATTTTTCGAGGGGTCAGACCTCTTGTTTTCTTTTAATGTTATCTCCTGCCTTCTGCTCAAGGCCTTAAAGGAGGCAGGGTGTGTGTAGCCCTACCACTTGTGGTGCACCCTGGATAGTGTTACACCCTCAAGGGCTCACGTCTGGTGAGTTCGGGAGTTGGTGACCCCGAGCGATTCCTGAGCTCCTTTCATTGCCTTTGGGGCGATCCCTCTCCACTTTCGCTTTCCTCTCTACTGTTCGTGGCACTCCTTTCTTCCAAGTCCCTTAATTCTCATTCTTCGAGGGTTGAGGGCAATTTCTTTCCTCCTGTCTTTTGTTTCCCTTATTCTTCTGTTTGTTTTCCATTTCCTTTTCTAGTATAGAAGTATGTAGTTAGTTTTAGTTGTAGTTTCATTTAATTTCATTGACATTTTCACAATCATCTAAACCATTAGGGGCCGATAACCCAGATGTTAGGCCCCTTAAAACAACAATTATCATCATCATCATCATCATCATCATCATCTCTGAGACAGACTACACGCCGCCTTGCAGCGCTGCACACTCGATCACGAAATCGTCCCACAGAGTGATTGTGAATCCGCAACCTAACTAAATTTTCTTGTTTTATATAATTATGTAAATTTTTAAAAAATCGTATTATAGCGAAAACAAGTAAAGTAAGAAAGCGTATAACAAGGGATGACTGTATTGTAATTTCATGCTAAGTTAGTTTGTAATAATTCCTGAATTATGAACTTCTTTCGCAATTCACGAATTAAAGGGGAGTACAGTATTGTAATATGGACATATTACAATATATTATGTATATGGGGCCATGCCATATTTCTTTGTCATTGTGTGTTAGTTGTTTTTCTTTTTTGTTAAGGTCTTTGACAGAGGTAACTATAGAAATGGTTGTTGATCTGTTATTGAGGCCATGCTTTGGAATTTTGTTAAGATGTTCTACTGAATAGTATGATTGAAAATTAAAGTCAATTAAAGCCTACAATTCTCATAATGTCAGTCAGTATTTAGTGTCATTGATCAGCACAAATTAATGTCTCCGACCCTGAGAGGAAGAGGATATTCGTTGCTCTATATTTATGTTTATTGGAAACCTTAGGTTTCCTGGTGCCCTGGACTAAGTCACAATCTGAACCACAGATATTCCTCTTGAAAGTCTCTCATGCATGCGAAGAAAGAGAAGATGATTATGTTTTGAGTACCAGTAACTTTGCATATTAGCCATGCTGACAGCACATGTACCAGCGATTATTTTTTATAATAAGAAGAATGTATTTAGCCGAAAGGCCATATTACAAATTTTCACAAATATTAATTAAGTCCCACTTAACGTAGCAAAAAATTAATACTACAGCTCGTTTATTCTTTACTGTACTCGTGCAACGATTTCACTCTTTTGGACCACCTTATGAAGTGATATCGATCACATGAGGCATTGCACAGAGTGCACACGCACTGGTGAGTAGGTTCAAAAAATCCGAATCGCCAACACTATTTATTGTGGAAACCATGCACCGCTAGTCTATTTATTGCACTTCTCATCTGACAGTTGAGACCCATCCAGTGTCTGTCACGCATGGCATCCGTAGCGTAGAAGTCACTTTCTATTTCCTCAGCTTTTTCCTTTCTTATTCTCAGATGCTCTTGCACTTGTCTAGTGGATTGTAGTTGTGCTGTTATTCTTAATTCCTCAATTAAAAAAGGTTCCTGTGCAAGCTCATAGGCCAGTCTTGAGCGGGATGATTTTGATATGCCCAACATTCTTTTAAGATATCTTACCTTTACTCCTTCTACAGCTTTCAAATCTGTTATTGTAAGTTGATCCCATATGAGGTACATTCCATAGGTGATTACTGGTACCACTTTGGCGTTGTAACTTAAATTATTCAGTTACGTAGCTCCCCTCGGTTTTTCGCCTTGTAACCGAACTTTTAAGTTGCTTTGGGGAAAGGCAATATGTGCTTTGACCCGGGCAAGGTTGCCATGGAGAGGTATTGATTTTTGCCATGCTGAATGGGAGCTGGTTGTTTTAGATTATTGGGTTGGATAAGATGTTATGTTCTGTGGTGTATTGGAAAGGATAAAAGAGAAGGAGCAGATGAACATTGAGCTTATTGAGGGGTATTTATTTTTCTCTTATGAAACTTGTTGCCGATTGTTCAAAAGATCCAGGTAAATGGAAGCTGCTAATATGAATAAACTGTCTATTTTTGTGAAGACAGTGTATTGTGTCTTTGTGAGATTAATTTTTAGCACGTAGCCTATATTGCCCCACTATCCAGAGGTGGCTAGCTTAGTATTATACGGTATATTAGAATGGTCGCCCAACAGTGGAGCTAATATTAGAGGTGGCTAGCTTAGTATTATACGGTATATTAGAATGGTCGCCCAACAGTGGAGCTAATATTAGTATGAGAAAGAAGATAACCAACTATAAATATCAATAGCTTGGAGTATATTTATATTTCCATATCGCCCAACTGTGGGGCATGTTGTTGTTGTTGGACTTAGACCACCGCGACAGCTTTTATTATAGTTACAATAGTAGCCCATCGAGGGGCAGTTTTATTATTATTACAATGGTAGCCCAACAAGGGGAAGTATTAGTTTCAATGGTATCCCAACAAGGAGCAGTTTTATTAAAATTACAATGACGCCCAACGTGAAAGCACGAAGAATTTAAATGAATCACACAAAGACAGGAGTAGGGATGGGGGAAAACAAGTTAAATAAGGAAGTTTCAATGATGGCCATGTTGGAGACGCTTCTGCTCCGATATGAAAAGTATGAAGGGATGGAGTAGAGGATTACAAGCCAGATGAACAGTCGGATGGATCGTATGGAGGAGAGGATGAATAGCAATGGCGAGCTAGATGAATAGTATGGAAGTTCGGATGTGCAGCTGGATGGATGGTATGGAGGTGAGAATGTCTGAGAAGCTTGACAAGGTCAAAGAACAGGTGGCTAGCATATGCATCGTAGAAGAGAAAGTTGAGATGGTGGAACCTGTGAGTGTGGTTGTGGAGGAGAAGAATGAGAAGAAGGAGCAGGAGGAAGATAAAGGGAAGTTGGAAGAAAAGAGAGTGGAGATCATATGTATTGTAGAAGAGAAAGTTGGGATAGTCAAATCTGAGAGTGTGTCTGTAAAGGAGGGGAAAGAGGAGGAGATCTGTCATGTACGTGATGCTAGGGGGCGTAAAGAAGTAAATGAAGAAGTGGAGAAGATAAGGCGAGGATGTAGAGGTATATATCGGAGAGACCATAGCAGGTGAAGAAGAGAGAGCAGTTGCGGAGGTAAACACAGAGGTCGCCGCCGACGTAACAGAAGAGGACGTCAAATGGAGGAGGAGAATAAAACTGAAGACAAGGAGGAAGATGAGATAGAAGATAACGTGAAGAAGCATTGGAGGAGAAGGACGAGAAGGATAGGCAGGAGAAGAAGGTGGAGGAACAAATGGACCAGATGGAAGGCAAAGAGAAGGAGTAGGAAGAAGATGAGATGTCAGGCAGATGGAGATAAGAGAGTGAAGGATCAGAAGAAGGAAAAGGAGAAGAAAATAAAAGGGATAAAGGGAAAGAGAAAAGGAAAGATGAGAAGAAAAGAATTGCTGAGCAAGATAAGGCAGATAAGAAAAAGAAGGGAAAGGAGACGAAGGAGAGAATGAAGGCTGAAGGCAGCCCGTGTGCGTGCTCAGGCCCTGCTGCAGGCTCGTATGGCCCAAGGCACGGAGCTGCCTGCAGCGGACGACCGCAAGTCTCCTCGACCCGGCACTAGGATACGGCCCAACAAGACCAAGCAGCAGCAAGCCACTGCCGACCAAGAAGAACAGAAGGTGGAGGTGGAGATTGTGGACCAGGTTCCCCTGCTGTCAAAGGGCAGCATGGAACACAAGAAGGATGAGGAAGAGGAGGATGTGAAGGACACCTGGGATACCGTAGAAATGGTAGAGGAAGTGCAGGAGGCAGACGATAGTGACGGTGAGGAACTATGATATCTGTGGCGCAGAAGAAGAGAGAGAGAAGAAGGAAAGGGAGAACCAGAAGAAACTGGAACAGAAGAAGGAGGAGGTAGCCAAGACGACTGAAGGAGCAGGCGAGACACAGCCGGCTCCAGCTGGAGTAACTGAAGAAGCACTACTACCAGCCAAGACTGAAGCAAGAGAAGCACCTGCAGAAGGAGACGATGCGGAGGGAGATGACAAAAAGAAAAAGAAGAAAAGGAACAGCAAAGAGGAAGGCTTTGATGTAGGTGGTGATTCTGGATCAGAAGAGATAATAATAATGATGTTATTGGTTTTACGTCCCTTTTAACTACTCTGGCTTTTAGAGTCGCCGGGGTGCCGGAATTTTGCCCCGAAGGGGATCTTTAACGTGCTAGTAAATCTACTAACACGGCTCCCTCGCATTTGCGCACCCTCAAATGCCAGCTGACTACGCCAGGATACGAACCTGCAACTTTGGGCCCAGCAAGCGAGAACGTTACCGCTGAGCCACGCAACCAGCCGATCAGAAGAGAACCTGCTGCAGGATTTTGTATTATATATTCAGAAAAGCCTCCTGCCCGTGTTCCCATTCAGGGCCGTGGGAATGATAGAGCTAGGCCCAGAAGAGCAGTTGGAGCTTGTCACGTTAGAGCACGTGCGAGACATACAGCCTAACACTATAATGAATCGGATGATGCAGATGCTGATGACGATGCCATTATTGGCGAATCTAAAGAAGAAGATGTATATTTGTTCACTTTGTGTCTTCTTGTTTTTGTTAGTGTTTGTTTCATGTATTTTGTTTGTCTATTTTGTGTGATAATCGAGAAAGAATCTGTAAATTTGGGTTACATATAATTTATTGAGGGGGCGTTTCTGTAACTGAACTTTTAAGTAGGTTACAGAGCCTGCTTGTATTTATTTATTTTTATTTTTATCTGGTTGCCAGCCACAGCCACTTATTGGTAGGTCACCACAGAGAATCTTATGTGTTCTGTGTCTTGAGATTCTTTGGTGGTGGTCAGCCACTGGGTGGACCAGGTGGCTTTGGCGAATGGCAATATGTGCTTGGACCAGGGCAAGGTTGCCATAGAGAAGTATTGATTTTTGCCATGCTGAATGAGAGCTGGTTGTTTTAGAAAATTGGGTTGGATAAGATGTTATGTTCTGTGGTGTGTTGGAAAGGATTTAAAGAATAAAAGAGAAGGAGCAGATGAACATTGAGCTCATTGAGGGGTATTTATATTTCCTTATGAAACTTGTTGCCGATTGTACAAGAGATCCAGGTAAATGGAAGCTTGCTAATATGAATCAACTGTCTATTTTTGTGAAGACAGTATATTGTGTCTTTGTGAGATTAATTTTTAGCAAGTATATTGCCCCACTATCCTGAGGTGGCTAGCTCAGTAATATTAGTATGAGAAAGAAGATAACCAACTATAAATATCAATAGCTTGGAGTATATTTATATTTCCATATCGCCCAACTGTGGGGCATGTTGTTGTTGTTATACTTAGACCACCGCGACAGCTTTTATTATAGTTACAATGGTAGCCCAATGAGGGGCAGTTTTATTATTATTATTACAATGGTATCCCAACGAGGGGAAGTGTTAGTTTCAATGGTAGCCCAACAAGGGGAAGTTTTATTAAAATTACAATATTATTACATTGAGGACAGGAATAATTATTGTATAACTATTACCTGATAAAGTCACTATTTCATTTTGGGTATGGGTATCAATTTTATTTATTTAGTAATTCTGTAAGTATGTATTAGCACCGTGGTGTGTGATGTGAGAAAATGAGGTTACCAAAATGGCCGCCTTATTGCCTGGGCTAAACATTTGATATAGTCGCCTTAGTTGTTGACAAATCTCCTCGACAACGGACTAACAATGGACCTGAATGAAAGCTTGAGGAAGAAGGAGTAACATGTAGAAAGCTTGGGGAATATGCAATAACAAGAATAGAAGAGTACCAAGTATTGTGATTTGGTATGTCCATGCAGACAGACAAGTATTGAGGGTTGTGTTTCCCAGAGAAGATGTAGTAATAAGGAAGAAAAGAGAAGTTTCGAGTGGAAGTGCCAACAAGTCAGGAGGAAGGCTTCGAGTTGTGTTTTGTGATTGCCAGATTGGATCGTCGAATATTGAGGAAGATTATCCAAGAAGGACTTTAGAATTTGATTGTCACGACAGTCAGAGGAAATTGATGTGTCTGGAGAGACGGGAATTGAGTTGCTAGAATTTATGGAAGGAACAAGATGAAAAGAGGCATCCAAAACACAGAAGCGATTAGGATCGAGAAAAAAGATGTTCATTTTGACGTAACAACCAGAAAGGAAGGATCTGAAAGTGGAGAAGAACCATTATTACAATTTAATGAAGAGACATATTGTGTAGATCGTGACTTCAGCCTTTTGCTAGGGATTTTCCCAAACCTGAGCCATGTTCCCAGTCAGTGAGTGTTTGGTGCTATATATATATATTGAATGTATGTATCTCATACGTGTCAGAGATACAGATCTTTTCTCACGGATCACAATGTTAAGGTATTAATAAATCAGTGTATATTTTAGTGAAGTTACTTTACTTTTGTGTGATTCATTAAGCGAGTACATCACCCTGCTACCCTGAGGTGGCAAGCAAAAAAAAAGGTTATAAATAAATTCATTACAGCGTGGAATAAGAGCATAGCTGTTTTTGTGGATAATTTTGTTGGTTCCTTGATGTCATACATGACTCTAATTGCTGCACGAGTCCTTTCTGTGATATTATGTCTGAATGATTTGATCGTTGTTTGCAGCGTTAGTCCGAGATATTTGGCTGAGTTAACTATTTCTAATTTCTCGTTTTCAAGGTATGACATCAGTTTGTGATAACCTTCCTACTTTCCAAAATACCATTTGTACCGTTTTTGTTTGGTTTATGTCCAATTGATTATCCCTAGCCCAATTTTCTATATTGTGGATTGCCCCCTACAGGAGTTCTTTCATTGTTGATCCCATTGCCATATCGTCCGCATATATGTATACAACTATACCCTCGTTTCTGATGACTTCTATTATATCTGCAGTGAAGATATTGAAGGCGATAGGGCTGAGAGAATCCTCTTGTAGGACTCATCTGGTTTGAGAAAATTGGTCTCGACTCATCAATATTGTCTGTTATAATTAGACTATTTGGCTTAAGAATATATTTGATGAATATTGTCAACTGATTAATTTATAGCGTCTTTTATTTCCTGTTTTGTAATTGGATCCCAGACCTCATCTGTGGTGAAATCTTCTCCAGACTTCGCCTTATCGACGTCTATTTTCTGTATGTTAAAGTATGTTTCATCACCTGCACTCTGGTCCTGCAGGATTCTTTGGAAATGAACTTCCCATGCATGGAGTGGTATTTGATTGGTAACGCTTATTTTCTTTGGCTTTAAGGCCAGGAATTTGTCTCTTTCTGCATCTTCCACTATCTGTATAGCCTGCTGTTCAGTGCAGGTGTTTTTCCCCCCCCTCTTTTAACAGCTGTTTAATTGTTTCTCTTCCTCTGATAATTACCAGGCTTTTCTGGAGGTTTTGTGATCCATGCAGTGTGAAGTGCGCTAAGAGTATCCCTTCTTTCTTCATAACATTCCTGATTGAGCCAAAACTGGTCTTTTTGTGATTTAGAGCACACAATGGAATCTAATATCATTTTAGTTATGTTCCAGATCTTCAACAACCCTGTTGGTCTCCTGTAATTCTGCCAACAAATTTATTTT
This sequence comes from Meconema thalassinum, assembly GCA_946902985.2. NCBI lineage: Eukaryota > Metazoa > Arthropoda > Insecta > Orthoptera > Tettigoniidae > Meconema > Meconema thalassinum. The sequence goes on from OX336388.2 coordinate 552,528,597, forward strand.
TGTTTGCTTGAGGATGTCTATATCCAACTTTTGAGATTTCCTAAAGGCATTTTGAGCAGTGTTTTTAAATGATCTGTCAAAGCTTGCCACGGTGGGTGAGTGGATAGCGTGTCGGTCTACTAACCCCCAAGATTGCAGGTTCGCTCCTGGCCGTGGTAAGTGATTTTTGAAAGGCGGCAAAAATACGACACACATGTCATACGATGTTGGCATGTTAAAGAACCCATTTGAATTCAGTAGGCCGTGTTCATAATGGCAAAATTAATCTCGGGAGTTTCCGCCAACACAAAGTTCCTCATTTCTCTACTAGAAAGCGCTATAGTGTTCAAGGAGCTTAAATATCTAACCTGCTTGACTTTCATAGTGATTCAAGGAACAACAAAATTCGACATGCAAGCTACCCTCTGGGTGTCAAATTACAAAGCTTGCACCCGGCATCCGAGGCCATACGATATTATTATTATTACCAATAACAAAACTTAGTTTTGAATGTCTTTTACGAACATATTCCGTGTTGATATAGCAATCTATATAGGGCAAGATGTGTCCACTCTTCAACACAATTTACTTTGTTTTTTGAGGCTATTTACCTCTTCTGGGACATGTTTCAGCCATCTTAAGCCGGTTCAGCAAAATCTTGGTATATGTACGTTCACACATGCCAGTGTACGTCGTTAAATTAATAATAAAATTATTAAAAATTATTTTAAAAATTATAAAACTGAAAACCTTTCATGACTTGCATGATGATGGAAGATGATTATGACACTGAGCTTGGAGATGATAGAAATAAAATCTAAAGCTGTAAAAACTTAAAGTCGCGTCTTTGCCGTAGTTTATACACACGGGTTAGTGTTTGTAGTCTGGCTGATCATGTGGGTGACTGACTCGCTGGCAGTTTGCCTCACTACTGGTCTGTGTCATCTGGGTTTGGCCTCGCGTTTGTAATGTGCGATGTTTGAAAACTCTTCGACCTTGGCCTACATCTGATGCGCGCTACTGTGTCAAACAAAACGTTATCGTTATACGTAATTTCGTTTAAATTTTTTACAGGATCCAATTTTTGGTTTATATGAATTTCCAAGATTTTTAGTATACTGAGAGCCTTGCCTTTATTTTGTGTGTGGAGAATTCTGAGGTCCTCTTCTATAGTGCCGAAACTATGTTTTTCTTTGTCCATGTGGTTTGTCATGGCTGAATTTTTTAAAATATTTAATGGCGTTGGTTTGTTCACTATGTCTGATTTTAAAAGATTTACCAGTTTGTCCAATGTAGCAACACCCACATTCCATACATTTTAGTTGGTATACGCCTGAATTGTTGTATTTATCGGATTTGTTAACAGAGTTGTAATTGAAGAATATATTGCTGTTGTTGTTGTTGTTAGTTTTAAAGGCGACTTTTATGTTTTGTTTTTTTACGTGTTGGTGATGGCATGTATTTCCGGGCCGAAATAGCTAAACGTGGCATATCTGCCTTTGTCCTTTTTATCTTCTTTGATTAGTGTGGATTTAAATTTGTTTTTATCTTATTCTTTATACTATTCACATATTCTGGTTTGTAACCATTATTCATTGCTATGTCAGCTATTATTTTCATTTCTTTGTTCAAACTTTCTTCTTTTAACGGGATGTTCAAAGCTCTCTTTAAAAGACTGTAGAAAGCCGCTCTTTTTTTGGCTGTCTGGATGGTTAGAGCCGCTCTTTATGATTATGTTTGTGTTGATTTTCTATATACTTAAACTCTAGTTTTTTGTGGACTTTAGTTAATTTGAGGTCCAAGAAGTTAATAGAACAATCTTCTTCTGATTCTACTGTGAACCTGATGCTACTTTATTGAGTTTGATCAATAATTGGTCCGCCTCTATTATACTGTTGTCGATAATGGCGAGAATGTCGTCCACATATCGGCCCCAGAATTTGATTCCTTGGATGTGGTTAATAATGTTATTATGCTCCAAAAAGTACCATGGTGTACCAAATGAAACACGGTTGGTGTTGACAAAAAATTATCAAAATGGTAAAAGAAAAAAAAAAGTCCAACAAAAAAATATTGTTACTCAATATAGCAAGTTCTTTGTTAAAAAGCATTTACCATCTCCTCTAAAAGCTATGTTTAAACAATCATCTCCATCCTAAAAGCTACCAACACTATCAAAAGCAACTCAAACCATCCAAGAGACTGTGGACAGAGGTGAAATTTACGATGATGATGATAATGGTAATGCTCTGTTTACACCTAAAAAATCATTAATTTTGTAAAATTTGTTTACTGGAACAATCCCAATAAGCTAATTCAGCGGCTTCAGCACTTGTATGCTCGTAAACAGGGTGGACATACTGGATATGAGGAAGAAATATTAGAAATAGAAGATGAACTTCGTAAAGTTGGTATTATTGTGTGATGGGACAACATAGCAACACCCCATCCCCTGAGACTGTTTTCAACAATGGATACACACCCAACTAAAGCACAGAGATTTTTCGAATTCAAAAAGTAAAACTTCTCAATGCAGTCACCTATTTACTCCAAGACGACTCAGGACAACCTATACAAAGAGGCCTCTACGTTCAAGAATTAAAAAAAAAAGGCATTTCCAAAAACACTTCCTGGTGGAAGAAAGTGGTTAAAACATATGAAGAAACTCTTTGTAAAATGGTTGGGGTTTAACTCTACCAAAAAAAGTTCTTGGATCAATAAATCTGATTTAGTATAAACCTTGTTATTTATTAATATCCTATCTGCTTGGCTTACCTTCCTGTCACTCCCTGTAAAAATTTACTCTGAATAGTAAATGCTCTCTATTTTAAGTGTAGCCTAGCAAAAATATTTTCCTTCTCTAGTCAATCGATCTATCAATATTAGCAATCAATGGATTATTATGTTAAAGTACATCCCACTACCTGTATGTTCATGCATGCTAAATAAACCCTTGTGATTCAATAGTCCATATTCCATTCTCTTATACTACTCAGCTACTTGTAACAACATGCGACAAGATCTTTCATGTTGATAAAGTAAATCCCAATACCTGTGTGTCCGAACATCCGAGGTAATTTGTTTAACATATTCTAACCTTTGTCTACCCCTACAGTTCTTGACCTCAACCCTTCTTCCATAACTAAGTTTGCTATTCTTAGATGTCTTAATAAGTGTCCTGCCCACCTATCTCTTTAAGTTGGCAGACGCCAAAAACACCTTTTAATTGCTCTTTATTTGTTACTCCATGTACCCATAATTGCTCTTTATTTGTTACTCCACGTACCCATCTAATATTTATCATTTTCCTGCAACAGCACATTTCAAAAGCTTGAATTTTCTTCTTTTCTAATGTGGTCACAGTCCTAGTTTGACTTGCATAAAGCACTATGCAGCATACAAAGGCTTTTAAAATAACTTCTAAAACCTAATGCAGTGGGTTCTATAATTTACATAAGTATTGGGGAAAACAAATGTCTTGGCTATAAGTTCGGAACCATCCAAGCATTTGCCTGGAGTAGAAGTGGGAAACCACAGAAAACCACTTTAAGAATGGGTAACGTGTGAATCAAACCCCTAAAAACAGGTTGTGGTTGTAAGTTATGTACCATCCCAGCATTGTCCTGGCATAAAAGTAAAAATTACATAATACCTTTTCTAGAATGGTTAATGGAAAAAATCAAACCCTTTTCTTGTTTGTTTATCTCAAAAGGTTGCGTGTACCTGTTGAAGCCCTCAAATCAGTGCCACAAATCAAACCCCAGAACATTTACAGTAATAGTATAGGTAACTGCTAGCTTAGTGTTATTTAAATTATATATCAATTGCAGCCAATGGCCAAAGCAGGGTATTTTAATTCAATGCCTGTAGGCTCGCAGCAAGTTCAATTTTAACTAGTTACAACTTTGGCTAACACATGCCACTGTCATTGACTTCTAGTAGTGAACATTAAGACTTTATAGAGCGTTTCTAACCAACCAAATATAACTGACAAATTTGGTTACACACTACCAATTAATTGTAGTGGTAGGTTTGCCTCCCCCATATTTGCTCACACTTTTGCTCTCATATTTCTTCCCCCATATCTGCTCCCATATTTCATCCCACTTTAAACTATTATTCCTATTACCGTGTTAACTTTACTAAAAATTAGTTTATGCTTCACAGTTAATATGAAAGTATGAATGTCATAAAGCATTTCTAACCAACCATATATAACTTACAAATTTGGTTACACATTACTAACTGTAGTGGTAGGTTCTTTTACATGTCATCAATGTATGACATGGGTCCAATAGCTTCAGGATAATCAGCGTGTATTGTTACTAAAAGAGATAACGCGTTTAATTCCTATTTTTAAATTATATATGAATTGCAAGCAATAGCCATAGCAGGGTATTTTAATTAATGGTCTATGGGCTTCCAACAAGTTTAATTTTAAGTACTGTAGTTACAACTTTGGCCACCAGATGTCACTGTCACTGACTTTTAGTGGTAAACAATAAGACTTCATAGAGTGTTTCTAACCAACCAAATATAACTTTAAAAATTGGTTACACACTACCAATTGTAGTGGTAGGTTCTTTTACATCTCATCAATGTATGACACGAGTCCAATAGCTTCACGGTAAACTACTGTGTCGAGGTTTACACACATCTCAATTAATAGCCCCATGTATTTGAGTGTACATAAATCATATTATAGGGTGGTTGTTGTTGTTGTTTGAGTCTTCAGTCTTTTGACTGGTTTGATGCAGATCTCCATGCCTCCCTGTCCTGAGCTAATCGTTTCATCTCTACATAGTTACCACACCCTACATCCGAGGCAATCTGTTCAACATATTCTAACCTTGGTCTACCCCTACAGTTCTTGTCCTCGACCCTTCCTTCCATAACTAAGCTTGCTATTCCTGGGTGTCTTAGTATGTGTCCTACTAACCTATCTCTTCTCTTCATTAGCAGTCGCCAGAAACACCTCTCCTCTCCCACTCGTCTTAATACCTCTTCGTTTGTAACCCTATCTACCCATCTGATCTTCATCATTCTCCTGTAACACCACATTTCAAATGCTTCAATTCTCCTCTTTTCTGCTGCACCAATAGTCCCAAGTTTCACTTCCATAGAGCGCCACACTCCAGATAAAGGCTTTCAAAAATGACTTCCTAATACCAAAATCTATATTCGATGTCAACAGATTCCTTTTTTGTAGAAATGCTTTCCTTGCCTGAGCCAACCTACTTTTTATATCCTCTTTGCTTCGTCCATCACTGGTTATTTTGCTTCCTAAGTAACAGAAGTCTCCTATTTCCTTCAGCTTTTCACCTGCCAATTTGATGTCCATAGAGGTTTCTGATTTATTTCGGCTGCATTCTAGTATTTTTGTTTTCCATACCATTCAAAAACTCATTCAAATCCTCAGGCTTGTCGGCCAAGATGACGATGTCATCAGCAAATCTCAGAGTTGAAATTATTTCTCCTTGAATCTTCACTCCCACTTTAAATTTTTCTCTAATTTCCTTCATTGCTTGTTCAATGTAAAGATTGAAAAGTATGGGTGATAAGTTGCAGCCTTGCCTAACACCTTTCTGAATATTATAGGGTTTGCAATATCAAAGTCGTTATAACCGACATGATATTTAGATATCATATTACCCTCATGTACAAAGAGTTTAGTTTGTATGTAACGGAGACCCTCGCATGCCCGCTCGCCCGCGTTGCGTGCCTGTCCCCCGCCAGGCACTTTGCCGTTACGCGGCACTCGCGCGGCACTGAGTCATTGAGTATAGGAATCTGTACTTAAATTTGTACTTCAATGTGATCCCTTCACCAATTTTTTGACGAACTGACTTACGGAGAGCGATTGTCAAATTACTTTCAACGAGATTTTGCCACTGCTCACACTGCCGAAGCATCCATGACAGAATTGTGTCGCATTTTCGGTATGAGGATTATAAGTCGGAACGCGTGGCCCCCGCGAAGCCCAGACTTATCACCATGTGACTTTTATTTGTGGGGGACGCTTAAAAATAGAGTGCATGCGAGAAACCCTCACACTATAAGTGAGCTTAAAGACTAGATTACAGCTGAAATACAGTCAATCGGTGCTGAGGAACTTCAGAGAGTAAATGCCAGTTTCATAAAAAGGTGCCAGCGATGTGTAGCAGTGAATGGCAAACATTTTCAGCACCAGCTGTGAACTAGGTAAGTACAAATTCCTATACTCAATGACTCAGTGCCGGGCGGGCGCCGAGTAACGGCAAAGTGCGTGGCGGGAGACAGGCTCGCGCCATGGGCGAGCGGGCAAGCGAGGGTCTCCATTACAGGCAAACTAAACTCTCTGTACTTACTGTCGACCAAAGTATTATGTGCACTCGAGTTTGAAGGTTGTTTGTGAAGTAACCAATACACCTACATAAAATCCAATAACATCATCATTTTCGTCGTTCTATTTTACGTTAGTTCATGTAGGCTTGGAATTTTAAATTTATATTTTAATATTTTTTATCGCAGTTGGAACACAAAAAGGGCCCGTTTTTAAGCGTGTTTCAACCATGCGTCACATTTAAGAATTATTATCTCAAAAACCCCTCATCAGATCGAATCCAAATTTTAACACAATATACATTGGAATGTTGTATAACTGGTTTAAAATTTCAAAACTTTGTGTGTCCAAGAAACAAAGTTATCATTTTTGTAAGGTAACTTTTCTCAGCCTGGGGTGGTTGGAAAATGTAATTCTTGGTCGCATTGTAATCCTTATACATCAAAAAGTTATGATGTATGACTGTGAAATACGCAAATTAATTCACTTATTTTATATCTGGTTGTATTTGTACGGGGAAATAAGACATGGTTCACCAGCTGGCTGCTCCGGGGGAAAGCTGTAATTTTTATTATTATTATTATTTTTAGGTAATTATTGATTGATCATGTACAATCAAGACCAGCCTTATATTGTCCACCTCGTGGTGAAGCGGCTAGTAATCTTGGCTGTCACCGACTTGGCCTGGATTCAATTCCAGGCTCTGACAAGAAATTTAATTCTGGTCTCAGGACTGGAACGGGGTACACTCAGCCTTGTGCGGCAAAACTGAGAGGAGCTGGGTTTGGTTCCTACCTAAGCCATCCTGGAAGTAGTTTTCCGTGGTTACCCACTTGTACTTCAGGTGAATGTTGGGATGGTTCCTAAATTAAGGCCACGGCCGCCTCCTTCCCAATCATCATCTGAATTACAAGTACACACACTCTTACAACCATCACAATAGCGCAGGTTATCTAGGGGTGGAATTCAGAGACATTTCTTGAGGACACCTTGAGGAGACCTTGGGCTTGAGGAAGCCTTAAGGAAGCTATTTGCATTCAGAGAGCTTCCTTGAGGCTTCCTTCAGGAAGCCATTTGAAGGATCCCTTGAGGCTTCCTTAAGGAGACCTCAAGCATTCTTTAAGGAGACCTCAAGGCTTCCTTGAGCAGAAATACTATTCAGAGACATTTCTTGAGGAAGCCTTGGGCTCAAGGTCTCCTTCGCGACTGCGCACGACTTGCCGTGTGCTAAGGTAGGTTACAAGCTACCTTAAGGAATCCTTATCACAAGAAAAATGGTGTATTCTTGGCGGACGACGACTATCTTGATTATACTAAAGCATTATTTGATGACGAAGACGAGCCAAGACGATATATAAGAGATTTCTAGAATCCATAGAAATATTTTCTGAGCTGCCGTTTTTCAAAAGATGTTGTGACAAACGTGATTTTGCCTTTAGTTCAGTTTGAAAGACGGCGAAGCAGAAGATGACTTCCACTTTCTCCAATGATACAGATTTTAGTTATTAATCTATGGTTTGATGCCACGATAAACTTTCAGGTATCGGTAATAGGAACATTCGAAATAAAACCAAATGGCGGTACGAAAAGTACCTAATTAAGGTACGGTAAAAGTCCCCATTCTTTTGTTGGTTAGGTACGGTACTACAGTGTAGGTTAAATTTTTTAAAGTGTATTATTTGTTTATTTAAAGATATTCTGACTGTATTGCATTAATATTCATCACCCACAATAATTTGGCTCCCGTCCGTTTGTATTTTCCACAGGAAAAGAGCCGTAATTTATATCATAGGCCTACCGGTAGGTCAACTGTATCGTATCAGACCGATATGTAGGCCTACATGTTTTTATTAATTAGGTTATACACAAGTTACATGATTAGCCTGTTAGCCTATTTTGATGCAAGCCGTTCATACCTCCAGTACTGATACACGGCCCTAAATAACCTACAATACCGGTAATGTAACGTAGCCTATTAGCTCATAACCTACCGTACCTTAGGAATACGTATGCAAGAAACACGAATTAGATGACTTCTCGTAATAATCCTGTTTCCTGGCCTCATTATTGGGTTAAAAGTGGTTCGATACAAACATGCACACTACTGATAAGTCTATAATATGCAATCTACTGCACGAGGCTGATTATCAATACCCTACAATGAATTAACAACAGTAATATAACATGCAAAATAGTGATCTCAGTAGTGAAAACCCTGCATTGATTGGAGACACATCCCAGACAATAAATGGAAAGAGTAGCCTACCGTTCTTTGAATTTCCTGTGAAAAATGAGTGTCTTAATAGCCTAGGTGAAAGTCATGAAACAGGCTGTTACTGTTTCATTCAGGGCCTTGAACATCATGGTCATCAACCCCATGTACTTACCGGTAGGCTATGTGGATAATCTGACTGATATCGAATGGGTTATTGTGTGTCTGTGTATTTGTAATTGATGATAGAGTTAAGGAGAAGGTGGCTATGGTCTTATAGGAACCAACCCAGTATTTCCCTGGAATTGAATTGGAGAATCGCAGAAAACCACTTCTAAGATGGCTTACATGGGGATCGAACCCATCTCTTCTGTTCTTCCTCATACGGCACGAGTACCTTGTTCCAACCCGCAGGCGAGAATCAGAAAGCCTTAGGAACTAGGTTCTGACCAAGATGTTCCAATTCATCTACACATTAAAATAGTACAACAGATGTTTTAGGCTAATCCGAAGGCCATGTTTCATATACCGTAGGTCAATGGATGAATAACCTGCTCGGGTCCAAGCTCTGTGAACTTGTGGGGTGAGGAGAAAGAGCAGGGAAGGGTCAGGCGAGAAGAGAAGGGTCTGTCAACAGCCCGCCGTGATATCTGGTATTCCTTTCTATTCCAATACTGCTAACATACGGTCGTTGCTCAAACCACTGTGCTATTACGAATGAGTGAGTGAGTCACCGACCAATGTATTTGGTTCTGTACGGACCGAGAAACCTCATCACACGTCAACACCACTTCCCATAGTCCGCGATGCACATTCCTCTCAGGTTCACGCAGCTTAGACCCGAGCAGTAGTTCAATAGGATATTTTTCTGGGGAAGATGACTTCAGTGTTCCACCAAAAAAAGCTAGCCTATGTTACAGACTAGTTACATAAAACTTCCAAAAAAAGGAAGCTTGTAGTTTAACGTGACCGTTAATCTTGAGATCATGAGCCACGGGACCTCCTTTTTACGTGGAATCCGAACCACAGGACATGGCATTTCACTTCGAAAATCTCACATATAAAACTTCCCATTGATAATATACATTATCTGAGAAAATGAATGTGGACTTATCTTCCTTACCACAAAAATATAACAACTTTCTGATTAATGACACAATAAAATTTTATTGACCATGTGTAGGCTATGTCTCACCAAAATGAAACCGTGTCATTAAACTCTGAATCGTACAAAAACAATACTGTAACTAGGCTCTCATCCTTTTTCTTTTCTGACTGTATGTGGTGACCTTCGGGGAGTAAGCCTATCTAGCGCATGAAAGGCTGTCTTATATCCGAGCATTTGGCAAAGCAACTTCGAACATACAGTATATAAGAATCCTGAACTCTCAGGAAAAATATGATAGGAGGCAGAGGAAATTCTAACAAATGGGGTATTTAACAAATCAGAGGGTGCAACGACTGTACCCACATAGCTATCAAGAGCCATGGTGGACCAATGGCAGAAGTCTATAGAAACCATAAATTTTCCTTTTCTCTAAACATTGAGCTCACGATTCGAGAATATTCAAAACAGCTTCATCAAGTTAAGATTCAATGAATGTGCACGTAGGTCTTTGGATTCTGGGGAGCATACACCAATTACATACACATACATTTGTTTATTTGCAATTGGGGGTGTGCCCCCGTGCTTAGGGGAACTGCAACCTATTAGAAATTCTATGTCTAAACGTACAAAACTCAGGACGAAGCAAAAATAATACTTTGGGATACTAAACGTTAACTCACTACTCAAGTTTGGTGAGCACAAAGAACTGACGACGATGATGCATGAACATAACATATCAATACTGGTATTGCAAGAAACACGATATCAGGACAACGATGTAATGGACACAAAAGGATATAGAATCTATAATGGAGTTAGGTAAAAATATGCCGGTGTTTAGCATGGCGTTTGCTGTAAATAAGAATGTTATCAGCTCAGTGGTTAACTTCTGTAGTGCTTCAGAGATTATTTCTTCTAACCGCAGCAGAAACGCACATGCACCCAGCAATGAGGACAACAGGCTCAATCCCGAGTAAGTGTCGTTGTGTTGGCAGAATTGCCAGAATGCAACATAACCTGAGGTGGCCCCATCTCTAGGCACGTTTTTATACAAGAGTGATCGACTGAACTAATAATTTCATGATCCTTAGTCAGAACAGTCGCTGCCAGAGCCAGGATCCGATCCTGGATTTAACACTTCTGGCTACACCTTAATGTTACTATTATCTTATTGTTAGTTTCATTTATAGTAGGTTGTTTTCTTAATTAGGCATCTGTCTCAACATTTTTAAATGATCAAAATTTAAATTTAACTTGTTTCAAGGAGCAGTTTTTCTCAATGTTCTGCCTCCTGACCAATAACCATCTGTAAGTTAAATGAATAAAAAACTCTGTGTCTCAATCTCGTTTTTCTGTCAACATGCTACAAAAAGGCTAGGGCCTTAATCAGTCACAGTGCAACGGTGACAAATCTTCTTGGGATAAAAAATTAACTATTTGCGAGTAATCATCTTCCTATTCTGATTACTATTATTGTTTAAAGAGGTGGGACATCAACGGGATGTGCCCCTATCTTTTTATTCTACCGGCTAAGTTACATCGACAACAATAGCCTACAAGTTCAGCAGCTGTTTGCAATGTTCCATAGTTTACTTTTTATTTTAAATACATAATGCATGGGTTCATTTTCATAGGTATTTATTTACATACTGTACTGTACAATTAATAAATACATTTCATTTGGGACAGGAAGTCTGCTGTTTCAGAATTAATTCCTTGCTGACTTGCTTAACATGTAATTCTTTTGCTTGCGCCAACAGGGTTTGTATCCGAAGACACCTTTCTTGTATGCTAGTTTTTTCTTCAGAGCCACTGCATGAGGCTCTCAACTTTTGTTCATTGGAAATGGCTCTGAAACACATAAAACCTACATGTAACACATTATGAACAAGGTCTGGAATTCCTTTGATAGTTCATGGAAAGTATAATTATATTAAATGGCCACTGTTATAAAGAAAACATTTTACTGTGATATAATTATAATTAATTTCATGGATATGTGGTGAAATCTTCATAGGAATGTGGTGTGATGAGAGTCCTTACTGTTGAAAGAGTTTGACCTATTCACCGCCCTTACAAAAGTAATTTAAAGGTTGCACTCTATTTAAGTTTCTGGCAAGTACAATTTATGAGAATACTCTCAAGAGGTTCATTTAATAGAATTTTTTGAAATTTCTCATTGCTCTAAAATACAAATCAGATAATATAATGCACAACACAGACTGCTTTGTGTGAAATTAAGCCATGAAAGGTAAAATTGTAATTACTTAATTTACAGGTAGAACTCAAATCGATCGTGGTCGTGGCCTATCAGGAAGAAAGGAAGCTTGATGTTTTACGAGTCCACTAATTTTGTGATCATAAGCCACGTGACGTCCTTGTTATGTGGAATCCAAGCCACCACATTTCTCCTAATCAGCCCCTAATTTTGAGGATGGTAACTTCCCTTACCACTACCAACTACAGCATGATTCATGTAAAACGATTCTATTTGCATAGGAATACTCCGAAATGTTTCATTTATGTACCGTACTTATTTATTTTTATTTATCTTATGGCTTTTAGTGCCGGGAGTGTCCGAGGACATGTTCAGCTCGCCTGAGTCTGTAGCTGCTTACAGGGGACACCCTTATTAGGGTGAGCTACAAGTTCCGTTCAATTTCAAGTAGTTCCAACTTTCGCTACCAGATGTCAATGATACCTAGTGGCGAACGTTGAAACTTTGATAGAGCATTCCAATGAAATCCAACCTAACAATTTAGCTTTACACAAGTTTAGTGTGTGAAAGGATCTTTTACATGTCATAAATCTATGACATAGGACCGCCGGCTTTACTTCCCCTCCGAAGAAAGGCATACTGTAGGATTTTTAACGCTCTTAAAAAATCCGACGACTTCGGCCGGGTTTGAACACGCTATCTTGGGGGGCACAGCAGTTCAGCATGCTACCAACTACGCCACCGAAGCCGCTATTTACGTACTGACAACCTTCAATGGCACAGTCATCTGCCAGATATTCTGGACATTTAAGAGGCTATAGCATGTGACTAGCATCCTCCATGTCAAAATAAACATGATCCCTCAGTATGCCTTCCTTCGGAGGGGATGTAAAGCCTGCGGTCTCATATCATAGATTTATGGCATGAAAAGAACCTTCCACTTACTACACTTGAGGAGGCTGTGTGGCGCAGTCGGTCGAGTCGCTGAGCTTCTAACTGAAAGGGAGTGGGTTCCCCACCCAGGTAGTGTATTTTAGAAACAAAACTACCACTTTCGGAAACGCAAATAGCCCTGGGGTTCACTCAGCCTACACAAGAAATGAGTACCTGGGTAATTCCTGGGAGCAAAGACGGCCGGGCATGGAGCTGACTACTCCATCCCATCTAGTGCCGATGTCACAAAGAGTGGAAGCCTCTACCTTCCACTACTCCCAGGGCTTCCATGGCCTGCACGGAGTTGGCTTTGCTTTGGCTTTACTAACTACACTGCACTTGTGGAAGCTAAAATTTGTAGGTTAGGCTGATAACGCTTTATATTAGTTCCAACATTCACCGCCAGGTGGTGACTGCGATGGCATTTAGTAGCCACGTCCGCAGCTAGGTGTCGTGGATGGTACATTTGGTAGCAAAAGTAGGAACTACATGAAAAAATTAATCGTCTGCAGTCCTTCTACCTGAATCACAGATAACACACACTAATACAGTCCTCACAATTAACACCAATTATCAGACAGATTCTACACACCCAAAATACACTGGGCTACATGACCGCATTGTCGCAGCCCCTAAACTAAGGAACCAAACAAAATAAACATGAAATGAAAAGCATGTGTTTTATATGAATCACCCTGTACTTAAAAATAATTCACATATTATAAGACAAAAAGGAAAATAATAAAGAAAAAGGGAAAATAGAGTAAGAAGTGCCCTCAACCGTTCAAGAACGATGATGGATGGCCTTTGGAAGGAAAGGGAATATGCAGAAAATCCATCCCAAAGCCACTGGGAAACAGATGAAGCTTAGAGTTGCCAATTCCCAGGCTCACTAGCAATGTTCATGTTAAGCAGGTGATACCCTGGTTAATGTCTCGTCTCCCTAGTGTCCAAACTATGCAAATTTTGAAATCCCAATAATTACCTATTATTATACCTTCAATGTTTAGTTGACAGACAAGTAGGACAGATCCCAAGTTCCTAGTGGCAGTTTGGCCCATAGAAGGGCAAAACTGAAGTTTGTTGCTTTCATCTAAACAACAAAATAGTTAATAGGGAGCTGAAGGTGTACATGGACAACTGGCAATTGAGACACATTAGATACCCTAAATATCTGGGGGTCACATTGGATAGAACGCTGTCTTACAAACAACATCTCCAGAATGTTGCTGCAAAAATAGGAACCCGCAACAACATAATTCATAAGCTATGTGGAACAACTTGGGGATCCTCAGCTGCAACTCTGCGATGCTCAGCTCTAGGTTTGGTATACTCGACTGCCGAATACTGAGCTCCTGTCTGGCTCAATAGTGTTCGCACAAATATTGTAGATACCCAACTGAACAGCACAATGCGTCTCATCACTGGCACAATCAAATCTACTCCCACACATTGGCTACCAGTGTTAAGTCATATTCCACCTCCAGATCTCAGACGTAAAGATGCTCTCCTAAAAGAATTCAATAAAATAATGAACAATCCAGGACTGCCGATACATGATGACATCAGCGATGCAATTACTGGTCGCCTGCGTTCCAGAAAACCATCAATACGAGATGCCATGAACTTGAGGAACAGCAACTACCAAATGTTTGTTGAGTGGCAGAAGAGATTCTACAACAAATGTTGTCCAACAATGCCTCCTGTGAAGAAGACTCCGCCACCTGGTTTCAACCTCCCTCGTAGACTATGGTCCATATTGAACCGGAAACGAACCAACCATGGGAACTGTGCAGCCTTCCACTACAAGTGGAACAGAATTTCAACGCCTGAGTGTGACTGTGGTGCTATAGAACAGATGATCCTGCACATCATCACCGAGTGAAGCAAAAGAAAGTACAGTGGCAGTGCTAGTGACTTTGCTCTCGTGACCCCAGAGACTATGGACTATATTCAGAATTTGGATATACATATATAAATTCCTACTGTATCTCTAGCCATAAGCTAAATAAATAAATACTTATTATTATAAAATTAAAATATATTTAATATAAAAACTAAGAATACTACAGTAAAACTAATCAGAATCACTGAACTTATGGATGCATTGATATAGAATGAGTATAAAAATTTGCAACATTATAGCTGCAAATCTGATAGGCAAGTTGCAAATTTTGTTTCAAAAAATGGGAAACTGAGATACGGTCCATGCTTTCATGAACAAGGTGTTTGAAAGAAAGTTTTAGAGTCACCATGTGACAGAATTGTAGTGTAGTACATCTGCCCATAAAGCATGTGCCGCAAATATTTCCATGGCTACAAAACTATCTTCATAATTCATGTCACATTCTCCACTAGATTAATGTCATTCATACTACTGGGGACTGGTCCCCAAATAGTACACAGAGGCGTAATTATACCAACAAATTAAAAAATGGATATTTTTGCGATTGCTGATCAAAGCTCAGTCGTAGTGTGCCTTAAGTACAAAGTCAAGGTTGAAAACATAAAAGAAACTTCTATATTTCATGCAAAAATATACCCTGGAGAAGTCACTGAGCGCTGTACGCATTGCAGCACTGCATTTACTACCCCCCCCCCCTCCCGGCTCTTGTCCGGACACACTTCCCCCTGATACCCTCTCCCTCTGAGCCTTGACTGCAGGTGAAAGTTACCATACACATGAAATGTAGCATTCTGACAGCCACGGCTAGTAACGATGGTTGGTCCAAACTTCACCTGTATTATACACATAATGTATAACCTACATGGCTCTCTGGTTTACAAATCCCAGACTCCATAGAAATGGGAATAATATCGGGTAGGAGAACATTGTTCTGCAAACAATCTTAAAACTATCTCTTTGACAAACCTGTTGGGCTTTCATAATTCGATGTACTGGTGCCAGCCTTATCTGTTTCTATGACCAGCACGATGATAGACTCTTCTTATATTGATGCTGCCCCTTCAACCTGCCTATCTTGTGTGACTGTCCAGGGCAAACAGTATTTCGATATCCATCTGCCCCAAGAGAGAATCAACAGCTCGGTCATGTTCTAGAGCTCTTTTTTCGTCACACAATTGCTTTTCTCGTAGTCCCAATTTTTTGTTTAATTGTTCAACCATTTTCTGAAAAGAAAATTCATTATGTTAAGGTACCGGTAACACTCAAGAAAAAACACCAATTAATAATATCAGAAAAAAAGGATAAGTATTATGGCCATTAATATTACACTAGTAAAAGTACCGTAGCCCACAGGTTAAGTTTATGGCACTGCTTTCAAAAAGCAGTAATTTCATTACAAGAAACTGGCATGGTTCTATTTTTAATCAGAATTAGAAGTCCATTACAACTTTATTTACAATAGTTCCCTCTCCTTTAATGTTTATTATAATAAATAACTACGGTATCGTTATTATTCTTTGAATGTTATAGTTATGTAAATATTTTTTTGTGCAGTTCATGAGCTGAGAAGCAATAATGTATGCTACAATTTGTACAGTCTCAACACAATATTATGTGCATCTAGCAAATATTGGGAGTAAGTACCCTTGGTTTTCCGATGTGTGACAGAGTGCCTACCATCGTATGTACTAATGTACACTTATGCGGTACAACTGTAATCTATCCGAGAAGGAAACATTTTAATTCAGATACCCCCTTGCTCATGCTCCACAGGTGGATAGACCTATGTAACTTAGTGGTTTTCTCTCCACAGTGATCCCCAATACTTTCCTCTGTAATATACTCCTGTGTTGGGTACGATAGCCCATAGTGGCAATTAAGTTGCTCTTTACTGCCACTGTCCTATGGCATAAATAGTCCATAGAATACCATGTTATACAATTGGGAGGCTCTAAATATGCCAGCATTCCTATCTCGTACACTTATTACACAGCTAATAAGACCGAGAATATCCAATACCTCCGGATTTTGGTTGCTTATTACGCGAGGGCCCTAATAGGTTATGGTACGGTAACCTTAAAGTAGGCTACTACTTTACGTTTTTGCTACTCTTTCATTTATGTTCCTTTTAGTCAGTAGGCCTATTGGATGTATTGGTGCCTTAAAATAATCAACAGGTGTGTCTTACTACAGAAATAATACAAAAATTGAGGAAATCTTACCTTGTGCTCAGACACGTAGTTGAACGCCTCCGTCATATTTTGACATGTTCTCTTCTTTTTTCCACGGTAAATTCGTCCGTCTTATTATTTTCAAGTATATTTTTATACTGGAGGACGATTTGCACAACAAAATGTTTATCCTCTACACACAACAACTTCTTTTATTACTCCACGTTTGAAATACCGGGGCGCGAAGATTGCTTCATAGCTTGTCTGGAAACAAAAGCTACACTGACCGTTGCCAAAAGTCTCAAAAAGTAATATTGAAATAAGTACGCGCTAATCACACATGTATCATACGTGACTAGCTGACAATATCAATTATAATGTTTAACATATCAACGTTAATATCAGGCAACATCAGATTATATTTTAAGACACGTCAACTTTGATACTTATTCGAATAACGCTAGTGAAACTTTTCGTATGTGATTGGTACCAGTGGATCTTACTTTCGAGGAAGCCTTGAGGATCCCTTGAGTAAGGAGACCTTAAGGAAATGACTCTGACGGTAAAATCAATCTCAAGGAGACCTTCAGATTGGAGGAAGCCTCAAGGCCTCCTTAGTCAAGGTCTCCTCAAGAAATGTCTCTGAATACCACCCTAGGTGTTTTTAGCATATTCTAACAAACACAAGAGATAGGTTGGTAGAACATATACTGAGACACCTAGGAATAGCAAGCTTAGATATGGAAGGAAGGGTTGAGGACAAGAACTGTAGGCATAGACCAAGGTTACAATGTGTTAAACAGATTGCCTCGGATGTAGGGTGTGGTAGCTATGTAGAGATGAAACTATTAGCTCAGGACAGAGAGGCATAAAGAACTGCATCAAACCATTTAAAGACTAAAGACTCAAACAACAATATAGAATTGTTAACACTCACCTGTATCGGGATTCGCTTATCCATGGAAGACAACACTAGCTCTTTAGCAAAACCGATGGTATTAGACTATTTAAGGTCTGATGTATTAATACCATAACAACATCTAGGGCTTAGTGATCTGCCATGGTGTAACAGTAAAAGCTTGTTAACTAACAGTGACTGACAACTTACACAAGTTTACGGTACCTGTAAATAAGTTAATGTCCAATTAAATTTTATAATATTATGTTAAGACTAGCATTACCTGTCGTGGCTTCGCCCGCGAATATTCTAGTTGTAAAGAGTACACTTAGCAAAATCTCAATCATGAATGCTATGACTGATTTATCATTGGTATGAATAATCCGATTTAATCAATTCAGCTACTGGTGCAGAGGTTAGGGATTAGTCATTCCTTCACAGGTATATCAGAGCGAAGTTAGGTTTCTGGGAATATCACAGACACAGTTAATTTAAGAGAGGAGAAGATTGGACAAGGGTGGAAGATGAGAGATGGTGGGAAGACAGAAGACGTTGGAGAGGCTTGTGTTCCAAACAGACCCGGTCAGTGGCTGGAAACTGTGCAAGATGATGATGATGATAACCTTATAACCGTCTGGAAACTTTCACAGTAATGTAATAATTGGAATTGCATTGCGTCTTACAGAAATAGATGGACCTGTGAGATTCCATTACCATGGTTACAGTGTTGCATTCTTTCATTATTTCATTGTAAATATACATCTTTTGAGGTATTTGGTTGGTTGGTTGGTTCCTTAGTTTAGGGGCTGCGACAACGCGGTCATGTAGCCCCGTGTACTTTGGGTGAGTGTAGAATCTGTCTGATAACCGGTGTTAATTGTGATGACTGTATTAGTGTGTGTATCTGTTCTTTTAATTCAAGTAGGGACTGCAACTTTGAATTTTCAAATAGTTCCTACTTTTGCCACCAAGCGCCACCGTCAACGACTACTAGGCCTAGTTCAGAACTAGCTACTAGACGCCACCGCAGTCGGCTCTTGGCAACGAACGTAGCAACCTAAGAGCGTTGTTTACATTCTTAACCTATCCAATTTAGTTTCACACAGGTGTAATTAGTGGAAAGATCTTTAACATGCCACAAATCTATGACATGGGACCGCCGGCTTTACTTCCCCTCCGAAGGAAGGCATACTGAGGGATTTTTAACGCTCTTAAAAAATCCGACGGCTTCGGCCGGGTTTGAACCCGCTATCTTGGGCATAGAAGCTCAGCATGCTACCGACTACGCCACCGAAGCCGCTTTTGAGGTATTTATTTAATTGTGAGGCATTTAAAGAGTAAGTGAGAGCATTTCGCTTACGCATTGGGTTATGCTGAACCTGTAGGTACCCCATATTTGTAGGTTGGTGTTAATGGGACCTTAGTTTCGGTACAAAACTGGAATGGGACCTTAGCAGAATAATATAGGGAGGGATGCCTCCAACCCTTTATTACACACGCAAGTACGTAGAGCTATATGACCATAAAGTCGCAATGTTTTCTACACACTCAAGTATACGGGTCTAATCGCCCATACTATACCATGTTAATGAGTAGTTACTGATATACTTTAATTTTACAACACATGCACCTAAAACACAGGGCTGATGACCTCAAATGAACTAAAAATACACACTGGTTAATAATATTGTAATGGTTGCTAGCAACTAGCTCCACTGACCAACCAAGCTGAGAGAGCTAACAGGGAACGCTGTGTCAGTTGAAATGATATGCAGTATGATAACGCGTAGCACACACACATCTGAAAGTCTGTTCTTAAAGAGCTCTAGCTACAGAGTATGAATATTTAAATTATTTTAAATGTTGTAACTTATTCATTTTATTGTTGTTTGATGTATTGTATACATATAACCTCTTCAGACCCGAGATCAAGGAATTTGGGATAAAAATTATTTCTTTGTTTTTCTGACTTTATAATGACCTCAATATCATATATTAGGTGAAAAAAGGAAATATTTGTTTTAATTATAATAGATACATACGGTGCACATATGTGCACCTCAGGTCACAGTTCAGTGTTCATTTGTGATAGTTCTCAAAGCAATTGTTCTTCATTATGCACAAGTACACTCTGCACTTTACACATGTAACTTGTGATCTTGACCCCCAAGGTCTCACATCTATTGGGACGTGGGATGGCGACCACGGGACCCCAGCTTAGTCTGGCATTGCTTCCACTTACTTGTGCCGGGCTCTTCTCCGTCTTCTTTCCTGTCAACCTCTCTTGGTCAACTCTTGTTCTCTTCCGTCCACGACGGTATTAGCGTATCCGAGGCCTAGGGGGTCTTTCACTTTCCCGCCTTAATTGGCCCTTGTTTCATCTCTCTGATACCCTCATTCTTCGAGGGGTCAGCCACCTTTTTCTTTTCATGTTATCTCCTGCCTTCTGCACAAGGCCCTCAAGGAGGCAGGGTGTATGTAGCCCCACCACTTCTGGTACAGCCTGGATATTGCTACACCCTCAAGGGCTCACAGCTGGTGACTTCGGGAGATGGCGATCCCGAGGGATTCCTGAGCTGGGTCCGTTTTGTCCCCGGTTTCCTCTTACCTTGGGCCGGGCCCTCTCCTCTTTCCTATCTGCCTTTCATGGCTCTCTTTCCTTCCAAGTCCCTCAATCCTCATTCTTCGAGGGTTGAGGGCATTTCTTTTCTTCCTGTCCTTTATTTGCCTTATCCTTTATTTGTTTACCATTTCTTCTTCTAGCATGTAAGTCTGTAGATAGTATTAGTTATAGTTTTCATTCTCATCTCCTCTTTCACTATCACCCAAACCATTAGGGGCCGATAATCTAGATGTTAGGCCCCTTAAAACAATCATCATCATCTCGTGACCAATACATTCTACTCTGGGGAAACTTCAGTGTTCCCATTAGAACCTGTATTCCTGTGAATTTCACTATCTCCCTCACTGTAGTACACACAGATCTGTGGTTGCGCTTTTGGACAGAATTCAAATTTGTCTGGTCTGCTACAAGTTGCCAAAACTGTAAATTGAAGTACTCTAACATTGAATAGAGCTTCCCCTTTGAATAATCTGAATCTGCAAGCAGTACCTCATCTGTAGCCACTCCACGTGGTGCCATTCTGAAACAATATTGCATATGTTACTACAATATAGCAAAAATGAATGGTTATTATCAAATGAATCATTGCCCTAATATAATTTGGAAAGACTGCATTTGAGTCAGCAGACATTTCAGTACTGTACAGCTAATAAACCTATGATGGAGGAATAACCAATATTTTTTTCCCATAATTTGACTTCTGGTATTGTAGATGTGAAAATATGAGTTAACTTCAACAATGCAATAATTGTGAAAACAAATAACCTGAAAACTTACTCTTTAGAAACCCATGGCAATCCTCTACAAGACGTTGTAACACTAGATTCCAGCGAGTTTGTCGTGCCATTTCTGTCTGGATCATCTATTTCAGGTTTTGATGGAACTTAATCTTCATCATCTCCTACCTCCAGGGACTCACTTATGTATTCATCAGCAATAGATTCTGAGAATTCTTCATCACTATCGTTTAGAAGAGTACTTACATCACCATCATCTAAGATAGAATCCGTAAGAATAAATAGTGGAATTACAGACATTTTATATTGATAAGAACCTGAGGTGCACATATGTGTACCTCAATATTTTTGGTCAAATAATGCACAATTCAACAAATATTCAAGGAGATTATAAAATCAACGTGATAATTAGGCATGTAGCTAAGTTTATAAAATTTATTCTGAACAATAATATGCTTAATGCTAATTAAATACGGACTTACCAGTATGATAGGTCGATCATGCCGCCATCTTGTCCATAATGCAATTTTCATTGTCTGTAACATAAGCTTCATCAGCCCACTGCTGCTATCTAGCTTAGATTTTAAGAAGTCAATAGTACACAAACGTGTATGTGAGGTCAAAGTGCAGATAAATCCAATCCCTACACTGTCAAAAATTAAAAACCGAACGTGCACATATGTGTACCCCAGGTCTGAAGAGGTTATGGCATGTAAAAGAACGTACCACTACAATTGATAGTGAGTAGGCAAATTGTAGCCTTGATTTCTCAATCCTATCCTGTAGGGCAGCGGTTCCCAAACTGGGTTCCGCGGGACCCTAGGGTTACACCAAGGCATCGCAGGGGTTCCGCGATAAATCTTAAAAATCAAATTTAAAACTGATTTTAAAATAAAACCACACCAGGCTAACTATCAGATTGTCTCTAATGCAAAGGCAAGTGGAGTTCGTGTTATATCCAAACACCTATTCACCAACGTTAGGACTTCGTTTTATGACTTTTATCACAGCAAAATCCATTTGCCAACCGAAATAAACCTCACATGTCCGTGCCCGACTATGAACTTGTTACTGAAATTCAATGTACCTCCGCTAATAAAACGAAATTTGAATTAGTGCCGCTGAATGACTTTTGCGTAGGACTGATAGACATATAGGCCTACCAGTCAGTAGCCGAAAAGGCTATCCGATCTCTGCTCCCTTTCGTGTCCACCTATCGATGCGAATTAGGCTTTTCGGCTTATGCTTACACCAAAAACAAATTTAGGAGTAAGTTGAATGCTGCCCCGGATTTACGTATTCAGCTGTCGATTTCAAAACTATTTTAAGACGAAAATGAAACAATTTCATTCATCACATAGAAATTAGATGGAAATCCAATTTTTATTGTTCTAAAATAATTGTTTATATTTTTGTACTAAATTAAAGGCTTGTATGTATATTTAAAATGTTTTGTCTTTGTTTCCAAACCTACTACGTTAGCGTTAGGCTATACAAAACACCCACGCAATAAGAATAGATGAAAGAAAGAACGACGTTGTGGGTTCACAATGCTCAGTATAAATCAGGGATAGAGTTCGGGTTCCACGGAAAGAACATGGCTTCTGAAGGGTTCCGGGATCGAAAAAGTTTGGGAATCGCCGCTGTAGGGGTTCTTCCTTTAATATTTCTCTATCATTTCTGACTCTGTCCATTCTGGTTACACCTATACGACTCCTCTAAAACTTCATTTCCACTGCTTGTATTCTGCTTTTATCTCTCTCCCTCATCACCCAAGTTTCTGAACCATACGTTAGGATCGGCACAAAGTAAGTCTTGTACATGATCCCTTTACATTTCTGTGGCACATCCTTGGTCCATATCAGGCCTCTAACACTCTTGAAGAATCCATCAGCACACCTTCCTCTTTCATCTAATTCCAAGGCATTTCCCCCTTTTTCTTCAATGACACTTCCCAGATACTTGAAACTCTGCACTCTCTTCAACTGCTCTCCGCCTAACTTTATCCCAGAGTATACTCTGTCCTTCTCACGTGTTGTTATCACCACTTCACTCTTTTGCGTAGAAAACTTTATTCCATAGGATGACACTACTTCCTCCCATGCATTGAGTTGCTCCTGTACATCTCTTTCCTTGTTTCCCCAGATCATCAAGTGATCTGCAAACACCATTGCCTTCATTTTTTCCTCCCCAATATGCTGTGCTACCTTTGCATCACTTCATCCATCACCATTACAAAGAGCAAGGGCGAGAGGGCACTTCCCTGCTTTAGACCATTAGTCAACTTAAACCATTCTGTTCATTCCATACCCACTTTCACACAGCTTCTGCTACCCTCATACATATCTTTCACTCTCATCACTATTTCTTCCGTTATTGCTTTGGCTCTCATCGCTTCCCATACTCTGTTTCTTACAACACTGTCGTATGCCTTCTCAATGTCCATAAAGGCCAATACCAAATCTTCCCCATACCCGTAGTGACGCTCCTGTAGCTGTCTCACTCCAAATATGAGGTCAGTAGTGGACCTCCCCTGCCTGAATGCATATTGCTCCTCCCTCAGTTGCTGTTCTGTTACCTTACGTATCCATTTCTCCAATACCTTTTCATAAATCTTAGCACAGTGGCACATCAGTGTAATTCCCCGGTAGTTTTGGCATTTCTTCCTGTCTCCCTTCTTGAAGATGGGCACTATCACCCCCTTTTTCCAATCTTCTGGGACTTTCTTCTCCTTCCATATAGCTCGTATCACCCTATACAACCAATGTGTTCCCACTTCCCCTGCAGCTATTATCATTTCCATGCTGGTGCTTTTCCCATTTTCATCCTCTTTATTGCTTCTTCCACTTCTGCCCAGGTTAGGTCTTCCACTTGCACTTGGTTACTGACATCAACCCTTCCAGTATACTCTTCATGGCATGACCGGTCAGGTTTGTCAGCAAAATAAGATCTCGGACGAATTTCCTATCACTCATGGACTGAAACAAGGCTGCGTACTTGCTCCAACACTGTTTGCATTGTATTTGGCTGCAATGCTCTATAAATCGCCCACTAACATCCCAGGTGTAGATGTCAGGTACCGATTTGATGGAGGGCTCTTCAACCTAGCTCGATTTCGCTCCAAGAAGCTAACTCAGGTTACGAAGATAACCAATATGTTGTATGCAGATGATGCAGCATCGCCTACACTCACGCCAGTGGAGTTGCAACAGACTGTTAATTGCTACAAGAATGCATGTGAACGTTTTGGTCTCACCATTAATGTTCAGAAGACCAAGGTTCTGGCACAACCCTCACCAGACACTTCCCTTCCGCACTTCAACATTTCTATCTCAGATATATTCCTTTGGAGTAGGTAGACCACTTCTCGTATCTGGGCAGTCTGCTATCTGTACACGGCAATTGTGGGCAGGATGTTGAGAAGAGAATCGGTGCTGCCCATGCTGCATTTGGGCGACTATCGCACCGGGTCTTCTTGGATAAGATCTGACCGTGAAGACGAAGCTCATGGTGTACCAAGCTGTTGTCATCTCAACATTGTTGTATGGCTGTGAAACCTGGACCCTCTATCGACATGACTTCCGAAAGCTTGAACCCTTCCATCAACAGAAACTTCGATCCATCCTTAAGATAAAGTGGGAAGACCACATCACCAATCTTGATGTTCTTGAGAAAGCGCTTGCTAATAGTATAGAATCATCCATCATTGGTCATCAACTTAGATGGATTGGACATGTCCATCGGATGGATGATACGAGACTACCACACCAGGTTCTGTATGGTGAACTCACCTCCGGCACCAGACCTCATGGAGGCCCTAAGAGACGATACAAGGACCAATTTAAGAAGAATATGAAGTTGACAGGACTCAATCCACAAACCTGGGACCAGCTTGTTCAAGACCGTTCAACTTGGCGCCAGACCATCCCGGCTGCTGTCAAAATGTTTGAAGAAGAACGTCGTAGAATTGTTACGGCCAAGCGACAAGCACGAAAGCTCCACGCAGCACAGCCACGCCCTCCACCAACAGTTCTGTGTAGACGTTTGTTTCATGCACGCATTGGGCTGTTCAGTCACCGCAAACATGCCCACAGACCTCAACCTTAGATTATTTTATTTTATTTTTGGGAGAAGATGTATACTCGGAAACAAGTTAAAGCCGCCGCCGCCGCCGACTCTTCGTCCTTATTTGGTGCTGTCACATTCAAGAGTTCCTCAAAGAATCCTTTCCAAAGTGACTTAATCTCTTCTTTTCTCTCAATAATATTGCCATTTTTGTCTTC
Source organism: Meconema thalassinum (assembly GCA_946902985.2). Lineage (NCBI taxonomy): Eukaryota > Metazoa > Arthropoda > Insecta > Orthoptera > Tettigoniidae > Meconema > Meconema thalassinum. The sequence continues at coordinate 552,553,987 of OX336388.2, forward strand.
CATTCTCTCTGTGGTAATCTTCTCATTTTTCCTTTTATTCTTTACCATCGCATACAACAGTTTTCTATTACCTTTACTGCCCTCTTCCATCATCCTTGTCCATTTCTCCATCCACTTCCTCCTTTCCTCCGTTATCACCGTTTTGGCTTCCTTCTTTCTGGCTATATATTCCTCCCTTGCATCTGCTGTTCTAAGTTGGAACCACATCCGGAAAGCTTTGTTTTTGTTTCCCACTACTTCCTTCACTCTGTTGGTCCACCATGGTGTCTCCTTCCATAGTTTATCACTAGTCCTCCCGCATACCATTTCTGCTGCTTCCACTAGTGTTGTTTTCAGCCTTTCCCATTCCTCTTCCACAGTTCCTGTTTCCTCTCTGGGAAGCCTGCGCTTTACTATTTCCTGATATTTCGTTTTGGTATCTTCCTCTTTGAGTTTCCATACTTTATTTTCCTCTCCTGCCTTTCTATCACTCTCCTTTCTGACTTCATTCTGTAGCTCATAACCACCAGCCGGTGATCACTATCCAAAGCCTCTGATGGGATAACTTTAATGTCCATAACATTTCTCTTCATTTTCACATCAAAAATTACATAGTCTAGAGAGGAGAAGACTGGACAAGGGTGGAGGCTGAGAGATGGTGGGAAGACAGAAGACGTTGGAGAGGCTTGTGTTCCAAACAGACCCGGCCAGTGGCTGGAAACTGTGCAAGATGATGATGATGACTACCGATCTCCTACTCCAGTCACTGCTATACCAGGTTATCTTATGGCTCTCTCTTTTTTTGTACCATAAATTCCCAATGAGGAGCCCGTTCCTTTTGCAAAATTCCAGTAACAGTTTCCCCCCCCTCATTTCTACTTCCCCATGCTTCTGTGCCCAGCACACTTTCATAATCCTGTCTTTCTGTACCTACATGGGCATTTAAGTCTCCCACATCATCACAAAAACAAAATATCAAAATCTCACATTTACAAAGTAGCATTTGCAAATTACTATTCACATCATTCAGGAAAACAAAATCTCATCTTTATAAATCAGCATTTGCAAATTACCATGTTCATCATCGCAAAAACAAAAACCCATATTTACAATTCATGACATTGAAAACAAAATTATGGAAACTACTATTTACGGAAAGCTATTTCTCTAAACTAAGAAGCAAAAAAAAAAAATCACACACTCGCCTCGATGGACAATAAACAAGAGTGGGCTGTTACCACAAGCACGATAACATTTTATGCTTCTAAAGAGCTTTCCATAACGATAAGAAAAGAGCTTACTATAATGATGGTTTGTAGGCATTAGTCTTTACACCTTTTGTCGCTGTACGTCTTTTGCTTGATGCCACTAATAAAGTGATAATCAGTCTTTCAGTCCTATCATTATAAATTCATTACCCCCTCTCTTTTTTCTGTAACAGGATGTGATGTTCTCACAATTTGACAAGTGAGTTCATGTTTCGCTGACGTAATCACCTATGTTACCACGCATGCACACACCTACGTTGCGAGCAAAAGTGAGAGCAAAGGAGTAGAAAAGTGGTAGCAGTTTTGTAATAGTCAAGATTTTACTAGAATGTGATTCGAGTAAATGTGTTTTCTAAACCTGAGTAGTGAGTACTCAGTTGGCTTTGGTCCAGGCAACCACACCTAACCTAACTTTACCTAGCCTAACCTAACTTTATCTAACCTAATTTCAACTCATATAGATAATAAATGGGCCATACTATACTTCCAGCTACCTAGTTTTGTCTACTTTTCAAGGTCACTCTACCGATCATTGCCAAAGACCCCGAAGGTTAACGAGTGCCACTCACCGCTTACACCTCTCTCTATAGTCATGAGCACTAGAGGCTCTCTTACTATGCTGTTTAAGGAATACCCCTACTAACCACCCTTCCAACCCTCCTTACCCCTTAGAATAATAAACACCTATGTTCCCACGGCACACACCTGCATTACGCTTTTCAGTTGGTCAACACGAATGTACCCAAAAGAGTTGGGTTATACCCTAATCCTGAAAAAAAATTCCATGTGATAGGATGACCAGTTTCAATCGTCAACCGATCATCATCAGATCCATTACACTTAGGCTATAAAATCTATGTTTGAAAATACAGGTGAAAATATTTACAATATATACACTTATTTAGTTGCAGTATTGGTAATTCAACCTGTTGGTACATGTTAGTTGAAATCTATATGATGCTTGGTGAAATGCTGGTGGTGACAGAACTCCGGAATTTGTCTGTTTGGTGAGCCGATTGGTTCGTCTCACAATACTTCGCCTCCTTGCCCCCCCCCCCCACCCCGTCAGCGCCCCTGTCGCTGATCGTCGATCGAGAATTTCGGCTAACTTCGGAAATTGGTGACTAATAAAAAATAAAAAAAAAAGAAGAAATAACTAAACATTTAATATTCAACATTTTCGTATGTGGAAATCAAATTCAAACAATGTTGATTAGGAAATATTTCGCCGATTTGTATATTTAATATGTGCAGGACTGTACTCCAAGTTCGGCGTGTTTAATTTAAAATAATCTTGTGACTGGATTACCAATCAGATTTGGACACATGAATTGCTAATTGTGTTGCCAATATAGCTCAGGTTGAGGAGATGTTTCAGCCACTTAAATATTGGAGAAAGTTTAGTTGAAAGGTTGGCAATGAAAACAAATGCCGTACGTTTTTCGATCCTTTGCTTGTTGCCTTTATGTCATTGGTGGTTAAGGAATGTTTTCAGTGCGCATTGCGCATGCGCAAATATAAAAATTGTATTGTCGTGAAGACAAGCAAAAACAACAATAAAAGACTTCACCATGTGAACTTGAAGTGGAAGCACGTGATGTGCCTCGGGCCACCATCTATAAATTAGGTCCCACAATAAGGTAAAACTGTTACACATACAACTATGAGAACTCGCGGCTATTTCTGAGAAACTATTCAGGAGACTTTCATGAAAATATGACTTTTAAAATGTAACTTTAGAAGGTCAAGTGTCGGTTGGCCAGAAAGCTGGAAATGATTTCAGTCCTACAAAGGACGTTAGCTTTGTTTACGACATCAGAGGCGTTTTTATTAGATGTGATGTTTTAATATTTTAATAGTTTATGGGCCCATAATTGTAAATTGGCCTAAGGTTTATTTTGTGTTTAATACACGCTTTCTTTTTAACCAGCGCCAAAGTTAATTTGATTTCATTTCATCTTTCGAGATGTGATTAGTTTGTTTTAAATCTTCTTTGAAGATAATGGAAATTTCAATGAACACGAGCATGTAATTATCAGGATTTTGGAGCGGAGAAAAAGTTTAAACTTTAAGACATGGCAAACGGTCCTTTGTTCTTCAGTTTGCCAACGGTGGCATAATTGTCTATTATGACGTCATCGTCGTCGTCGTCTTTAACTCGTTTCCGAGTATACATCTTCTTCCAAAACAGTCTAAAATAATCTAAGGTTGAGGTCCGTGGGCATGTTTGCGGTGACTGAACAGCCCAATGCGTGCATGAAACAAACGTCCACACAGATCACACAGAACTGTTGGTGGAGGGCGTGGCTGTGCTGCACGGAGCTTACGTGCTTGTCGCTTGGCCTTAACAATTCTACGACGTTCTTCTTCAAACATTTTGACAGCAGCCGGGATGGTCTGGCGCCAAGTTGAACGGTCTTTAGCAAGCTGGTCCCAGGTTTGTGGATTGAGACCTGTCAACTTCATATTCTGCTTGAATTGGTCCTTGTAACGTCTCTTAGGGCCTCCATGAGGTCTGGTGCCGGAGGTGAGTTCACCATACAGAACCTGGCGTGGTAGTCTCGTATCATCCATCCGTTGGACATGTCCAATCCATCTAAGTTGATGACCAATGATGGATGATTCTATACTATTAGCAAGCGCTGTCTCAAGAACATCAAGATTGGTGATGTGGTCTTCCCACTTTATCTTAAGGATGGATCGAAGCTTCTGTTGATGGAAGCGCTCAAGCTTTCGGAAGTCATGTCGATAGAGGGTCCAGGTTTCACAGCCATACAACAATGTTGAGATAACAACAGCTTGGTACACCATGAGCTTCGTCTTCACGGTCAGATCTTTATTCAAGAAGACCCGGTGCGATAGTCGCCCAAATGCCGCATGGGCAGCACCGATTCTCTTCTCAACATCCTGCCCACAATTGCCGTGTACAGATAGCAGACTGCCCAGATACGAGAAGTGGTCTACCTGCTCCAATGGAGTATCTGAGATAGAAATGTTGAAGTGCGGAAGGGAAGTGCCTGGTGAGGGTTGTGCCAGAACCTTGGTCTTCTGAACATTAATGGTGAGACCAAAACGTTCACATGCATTCTTGTAGCAATTAACAGTCTGTTGCAACTCCACCGGCGTGAGTGTAGGCGATGCTGCATCATCTGCATACAACATATTGGTTATCCTCGTAACCTGAGTTAGCTTCTTGGAGCGAAATCGAGCTAGGTTGAAGAGCCCTCCATCAAATCGGTACCTGACATCTACACCTGGGATGTTTGTGGGCGATTTATAGAGCATTGCAGCCAAATACAATGCAAACAGTGTTGGAGCAAGTACGCAGCCTTGTTTCAGTCCATGAGTGATAGGAAATTCGTCAGAGATCTTATTTTGCTGACAAACCTGACCGGTCATGCCATCATGGAGAGCTTGGATTAGATCAACAAAGCGTCGAGGACAGCCAAAGCGTTGTAGCACCGCCCACATAGCAGATCTTGGAACTGAGTCAAAGGCCTTTTCCAGATCATAAAAGACTAAGAAGAGTGGATTCTGTTGCTCACTACATTTTTCTTGTAGTTGTCTTATGCAGAAAATCAAGTCAGTTGTGCTTCTGGAAGATCGAAATCCACACTGGGACTCGGGGAGGATCTTTTCTGAGATAACCTGAAGGCGGTTAAGTAAAATTCTGGCGAGAATTTTACCTACAGTAGATAGTAGCGATATACCGCGATAGTTGCCACAAACACTACGATCACCTTTCTTGAAGATTGTGATGATAGTGGCGTTCTTTAGGTCACCAGGTACTTCTCTTAATTCCCAAATTTTGAGAATAAGAGTGAAAATCCGCGTTTTGAGGGACTGACCTCCAGCTTGAATTAATTCCAGTGGGATGTTATCTGGGCCAGGTGCCTTTCTTGGTTTCATTTGATTGAGAGCTACACTGAATTCCGTGTAAGAAGGAGGTACAGCCATCCATGGTTGTTCAGGATATTTCGGCACATCACGGAGGAAGTCTTCAGCAGCTGTTGAGGGACGATTTAGAAGGATGGAGAAATGTTCCTTCCAACGCTCTAAGATATCATGGCTGTCAGTAAGAGTGGCAGAGTTGTCAGCACTTTTTAGTGTACCTGATGAAGAACGAAGTGGGCCATATATCTCTTTAATCCCTGCATAGAAGTTCCTCAGATCACGAGTATCAGATAGCCTCTGAAGTTCCTCAGCTTTCCGCTGCCACCAAGTATTCTTTATCTCTCTTATTTGTGTCTGACACTTACTCTTGAGTTCTAAATACAGAGCTTTCTTCGTATTTGAGGATGGGTCTTGAAGATGAGATAGATAGGCTTCCCTTTTGATGTTGATGAGACGCAAAATTTCTTCATTGTTGTCATCAAACCAGTCTTGACTTTTCTGCTTTACCAAACCAATGGTTTCTTCAGCTGACTTAGTGATTATCTCCCTCAGATTGGTCCATTCTTCTCGAATGTCACTTGTTTTAACTGGATGATCTGATAGCTGGGCATTGATCATATTCTCAAAGTTTGTGGAAATAGATTCATCCTGAAGTTTGGAGGTGTTAAACTTTCCTCTGGATGGGGTTTGGAAACGCCTTGGTGGTTTTGGGCTGATGGATATCCTGAGTTTACAGATGAGAAGTTTGTGATCCGTCCAACAATCGTCAATATTCCTTGCTGTTTTGGTAATAAGTATGTCCTTCTTATCACATTGTCGGGTAATGACGTAATCAAGGATGTGCCAATGCTTAGAACGTGGATGCATCCACGTGGTCTTGAAGCGGTCAGGTAATCGGAATTGAGTGTTGGTGATGAAGAGTTCATGTTCTGCACAAAGACCAAGAAGAAGAAGTCCATTGGGATTACAGGATCCAAGACCTTGTTTACCCATCACATTTTGCCATAGCCGGTTATCTTTTCCAACTCTTGCATTGAAATCACCAAGGAGTAAGAGCTTATCTGTAGATAGTACCTTGGAGATGATTGTGCCAAGCTGGTCATAGAACTGGCCCTTAACTTCATCATCGGCCTTCAAAGTTGGAGCATAGGCAGATATGAGAGTCATGAATGAACCTCCAGAGAGTGGAATGCGGAGAGTCATAAGTCTTTCGCTGATTGCAGTGGGAGTAATTTGGAAATCATTAACTAGCTTGGTCTTTACAGCGAATCCTACACCATGAATACGATGTTCTCCCTCCTCCTTTCCCTTCCAGAAGATGGTATAACCTGATCCAAACTCAGTAATTTTTCCTTCAGTGGACAACCTGGTTTCACTGAGAGCAGCGATGTCAATGTTGAGTCTGGATAATTCATGAGTAATAAGAGCCGTTCTTCTTTCAGGCCTGTCGTTATCTTTTAAGTCAAGCAAAGTTCTGACGTTCCATGTTCCAATGATAAAATTGTGTGTCCTTATTGACTTGGTAGTTTTTGTTTTTCGACCGCATGAGGGGTGACCTGCTGGGTGCGGCCGCCCAGCCGGACAGTAGATGTGACTTCCGATGTTTAGCCCACCTTTTCTAGGGCCTTCCCCATGTGGGGTGAGCAGCGGTAATCCTAAACAGGCCTGCTCAAACACAGATGCAGGACCGAACTCCTGAGTAGCCACAGAGTCCCAGGAAGACGACCATCACACATCTGCTGCCAACGTGCAGGTCCGAACTAGGGGCTTCCAGTTACACCCATAACCTGCCCCCACCATCCATATCCCATCGCCGTTGGACTTTAGAAAATAAGTGACTGATGGAAGAATTGCCACTGGCGTGTATTTGTTTAGGGTGGATCACAACTTGCCAGGAAGTGACCCACTCACTATGATCTCGGAGTCGTGTCCTGCGGCACATATGAAATGAGACATGCAAGACCAGACACAGAGACTGCAACGAACTGCCGCAGACTCAAAATATTACTGAGGTGCGCCTTCACAGCCAATTCGTCTGGCATGGCCTCTTCCGCCTTCACGACCGTTGGGAACCATAAAAGTAATGGATTCTTCTTCCGCCCGCTTTGCCGTTGGGCCTAAACACATGTGCCCCATCCGCCAGCTCCGCCGTACCGAAGTTCATCTTCTCCGCCTTCACTGCCGTTGAGGTCTTCACTCGTAACCCTGAGCTGGGACCCTTACCAGATGATACACACCGGGCCAGTGCGCTCTGGGACTCACATAGGCAGGGGCGCCACTCCCTGGGTAGGGCTACCTCCGAAGAGGGTCCCTACCTGCTACCTCATATGACGTCATAATTCATGGAGGAAAATAGAATACCAAGACAGATGCTGGAGGCCAAGTGCAAGGGTAAGAGAGCAAGGGGAAGACCTAGAACAAGGTGGATCGATTCAGTGAAGAACAGCGTGAGAAAAAGAAATCTGGACTGGGACAAGAGCGTGGAAGAAGAATTGTGGAAGGAAAGAGGAAAGTGGAGAAGTGCCATAAATACCCCGACCCGGCAGGAGCTGGATAAGGGGAAATGATGATGATGATGATGATGATGAATTCATTTCAGCCTGATGTTGAAATATTTAAATAATGTTTGAATAGTAATTGGAAAAGGTTTCAAATATGTTGTGATGTAAATCACGTAAGGTAATCGTTTGTTGTTTCAGCGTTGCCACTTTCGTTGGGGTAATTGATGGCCTCCATTTTGAGCTTTTAGTAGGAGTGCATTTACGTGTACCCACCCTCAGCCATTTGGCAGGGTAAATTTAAAACCCTTGAAGAATATAATTCTTGCTTTTCTTGTCTTTCTGAACCCATGTTTTTATTTGTGTTGTACTAATTGAATAATACCTAGGTTAGCCGGTAAAGACCACATTGGGCCTCGGGTACCAAACCCACCCTCCCCTCTCATTTTATTTGCGACATTTGAAATGACTATATGGTTGTTGTGAATGGTCAATTTTGATTGTACTGTATTTCTGTATAGTAGAGGCTACTTATCTGGTTAGGTGTCTTCCGCACTACTGCAGCGATCAGTTTCAACTTCACTCGGGCACTGGTAACAGACTTACCCTCATACCGTAACGTCTTATTCTCAAAAATCCCCATGTTGGTTCTTTGTGTTGTAACGTTTTATTTTCAATTTGTTTGGGGGTAGTGGTTGATTATACTCACAAGGGATATTTTATTTTAACAACAGGGCAGGCAGACAATACATATACCTGATATATATGATGGACATTCCTCTATTAACCGTTCATTATTCAGATCACTATCAATTAAAACATAAAAGAACCTGCTTTCTTTCCATAAGAACACAAGTATTCATTTAATTTATGAATAATCCTCTTTCTTTAATATGCCTCTTCATACATCAAAACCAATCCTTTTCTTAAAGAACAATCTCAATCCTTCAAACATAGCATATTCCTTTCTCTCACAGCTGAATTCGAATCATCTAACCATCACCTAGCATAACATCTTCACTTTTTTCAACACATCACCATAGTGACCTCTCAGATTACCAAAGGCCCCTGCCACCTCATTACTAGGTCACCACAGAAAATCCAATTAGCACGGAGCACCAAACTTCCTGTAGTGCCCTAGCAAGAGGTGACCATGCTGCAAACTAAAAGTGCCCCAAAAGAATCGTTACAGTACTACTAGATTCCTAGACTCCCTTCAATGTGTGAGCTGCCAAGAAAACTGGCAGAAATCTGTGGAGTAAAGAGTACAAGAGGTACTCACCATAGCTCGTCTTTCCAGATTCTTCTTGTGCAAAATTGCCTCTACACCAGTAATCTTTTTATACCTGTTCAAAGACTTCAGCTTTAGATACAACTTCTGCTCTCGTACAGAATCCTTGGTTTGACTGTGGATAGTACCTGTAAGCATTATTATTCCACTATAATTCTACTGCAGTATTTACTCAAACATGTTAATATAGCGCATGGCTGGTCTGCAAGCTGGATTCTAGGAGGTTACAAACAGTAAATGATGATGATGATGATAATTGTTGTTTTAAGGGGCCTAACATCTAGGTTATCGACCCCTAATGATCTGGGTGATAGCGAAAATGAGAATGAAATGGAAACCAGAACGAAAATTACCTGAGACGGAAAATACGTACAAAGAGAAACTCAGATGGAAACAACTCACAATATGGTCTTACAAAAGGGAATTTAGAACGTAAAGATTCACAAAAAGAATAGATTGAGAAAGACCCACAAAACGTAGGCTAGATTCAAAATACCTACAAAATGCAATGTAGCGTCGAAATACTTACAAAATGCAACTGAAATTCAAAATACTTACAAAATGCAAATGAGATCGAAAATACGTACAAAATGCAATTGAGGTTCAAAATACTTACAAAATGCAATTGAAATTGAAAATACACAATGCAATTCAGATTGAAATAGGCCCTATCCCAGTTCCAATCCAAATTATTCACAAAGTGCAATTGAAAATCAAAATACTTACAAAATGCAACTGAAATTGAAAATGCTTACAAAATGTACGGTAGATTCAAACGACTCATGTGGATTGACAATACTTACAAAATGCAATTTAGATTGAAAATACTTGACAAAATGCAATTTAGATTGAAAATACTTGACAAAATGTAATTTAGATTCAAAATACCCACAAAATGCAATTGAGAATCAAAATATGTGCAAAATGCCCAAACAAAATGCAATTTAGATTCAAAATTCGTGCGAAATGTGGTTTTGGTTGAAAATACTTACAAAATGCAATTGAAATTCAAAATACTCACTAAAAGGCCCGTCTACCTGCATTGAAAGACTTACTAAAAAGCAATTTAGATTGTCAATCTTTACAAAATGCAATTGAGATTGAAAACAATCGCGAGATATAATTTAGATCGAAAAAACGTACAAAATGCAACGCAGATCAAAAATGCCTTAAAAAATCGCTAAAAGGGAATTTAGATACACGGTGAACCAAGTAACAAAAACAGTGCGGGAATCTTCAAGAGAAAAGGAAATATAAGGAAAAGAGGAGAGGAGAGGGGAGAGAGGAGAGGGTCCGCCCCAAAGGTAAGGGACAAAAGTGGAAAACGGACCCAGCTCAGGAATCCCTCGGGGTCGCCAACTCCCGAACTCACCAGCCGTGAGCCCGAGGGTGTAGCATTATCTAGGGTGCTCCAGAAGTGCCACATACACTCTGCCTCCTTAAGGGCCTTGAGCACAAGGCAGGAGGTAAAAGGAAAAGAAAAAGAAGGCTGACCCCTCACAGAAGGAGGGTATCAGGAAAGGTGAGACAAAGGCCAATTAAGGCGGGAAAGTGAAAGACTCCCTAGGCCTCGGATAACCTAATACCGTCGGGGTCGGAAGAGAACAAGAATTGAACAGTAAATGATTTGATGAAACCCCATTCAATATTTTCCTGGGAACCAGCTATTTTGTACTTTAAATCAAGGGAAATACTAAATAAGGAATCGTGAAAATTACGTTACTAAATGAAACTTTCAGTTAATAAATCATATTATACCATGAATTTGAAAGTCATATGACAATTGGATATTTAATTCTCTCCATAGTCGAAAAGAACTTTAAACTAGGTTTGTGCCGTGTCTTGTGTGGGATTTCACCTAGGACACCAAGAGGGCTCATTAGCGGACTCTTGGTGTCCATGCCTGGACACCCACTGCAGTAGTGAACTGCGCGCTACCTCCCATTTTATGAAGTGCACCTGCACCTCTTTACTGCAAGAACTAAAAGCTCAAGCAGCCATAACCTCCCTATCAAGTCTTCCAAAAAGATGGCATATTGGCTTTCCCGGCCAGTGAAATAAAACTCAGCAATTCTTCTAGGTTTGTGCCGTGTCTTGTGTGGGGTTTCGCCTAGGACACCGAGCTGGCTCATTAGCGAGCTCTTGGTGTCCCCGCCCGGACCTCACAGTAGGAGCGAACATCGTGCTACCGCCCTTTTTATGAAGCGCACCTGCGTCTCTTTACTGCGAGGCACTGCACAACACCCGAACGCAAAGAACAACCAAATCACGCTGTTTTCACCTATTTCAATGCTAAAACCTACAGCATATCGAATATTTTCAAAAAATGTGGTTTGAGAATAGCATACAAAATTTCCAACAGTAATGCTAATATTTTGTTTAACACCAGCAAGTTAAATCCTAAGAATAGGAATATAGATGATTGTTGGACAGATCATAAACTTCTTATATGTAAGCTCAGGATATCCATCAGACCTAAACCACCTAGGAGCATCAAAAATTTGCCAAGAAAGAAGTTTAATACATCCAAACTTCAGGATGAATCCATCTATAAAGATTTTGGAAACAGGATCGTCACCCAGTTATCAGAAAACCCAGTAACGAATGACATTCAGCAAGAATGGGCCACACTACAAAAGGTTATCACACAGTCAGCTGAGGAAACCATCGGTTTTATAGTGCGGAAAAGACAAGACTGGTTTGATGACAACAATGAAGAAATTCTGTCTCTCATCAATGCCAAAAGGAATGCCTATCTTGCCCATCTTCAAGACCCAACTTCCAACACAAAGAGTGAGAAACTACTGGAACTCAAGGGTAAATGTCAGACGCAGATTAAAAATACTTGGTGGCAGCAGAAGGCTCAGGAACTGCAGCGACTATCAGATGCTCGAGACTTGAGGAACTTCTATGCAGTACTCAAGGAAATATATGGACCATCTCGCTCCTCATCAGAAAAGCGCAGATAATTCTACTACCTTGACTGACAGTCAATAAATCTTGGAACGCTGGAAGGAGCACTTCTCCAATCTCCTAAATCGTCCATCAGCAGCTGCTGAAGACTTCCTTTGTGATGTGCCGCAACAACCTGAACAACTGTGGTTGGCAGAACCTCCTACTTATCATGAATTCACTGCAGCTTTCACCCAATTGAAACCCAGAAAGGCATCTGGCCCAGATAACATCCCTCGAACAAGGATTTTCACCCTTATCCTCAGAATATGGGAATCAAGAAAGGTACCTGGAGACCTAAAGAATGCCACTATCATCACTATCTTTAAGAAGGGTGATCGCAGTGTTTGTGGCAACTACAGTGGTATATCACTGCTATCAGTTGAGGGGAAGATTCTTGCAAGAATTCAACTTAACCGCCTCAAGGTTATCTCTGAGAAGATCCTCCCAGAGTCACAATGCAGATTTCGAGCTTCCAGAAGCACAATTGACTCGATTTTCTGTGTGAGACAGCTACAAGAAAAATGTAGAGAACAACAGAATCCACTCTTCTTAGTCTTTTATGACTTGGAAAAGGCATTTGATTCGGTTCCAAGACCAGCCATGTGGGCGGTGCTGAAGCGGTTTGGTTGCTCTCAGCGTTTTGTAGATCTAATCAAGGCTCTCCATGATGGCATGACAGGTCAGGTTTGCCATCAGAATAAGATGTTCGATGAATTTCCTCTTACCCATGGATTGAAACAAGGATGTGTACTGGCTCCAACGCTTTTCGCGCTGTACTTGGCTGCAATGCTTTATGATTCACCCACAAACATACCAGATGTGGAGGTGAAGTATCGTTTTGATGGAGGGCTTTTCAACCTAACTCGTCTCCGCTCCTTGAGGAAAACTCAGGTTACTAATGTTACAAATATGTAGGAATAGGAAAAATTCGCGATTGCGAATTTCGCGAATTATTAAATGAAGTAATACACAGGTGGTAATGTGTTTTAATAACCCTAAAAATGGCAAAAAAAAAAAAAAAAGATTTTTGAGCTTGCAAAATTTGAAATTTCCCATGAAGACGCGAATATCGCGAATTTTGCATGAAAACGCGAATTTTAGCTTTTTTCGTTTTCTCTTTACAGTGCACTTCCGATAATTCGCCGCAATTAATGCACGAATTTCCGCGAATTATTGATAACCGCAAATTATCCACAGTAATGTTTATAAGCCTAGCAAAGAGAAAACTATTGGTTAAAATATTGAAATGTATTTTATGAACATGCAAAAAAATATTATAATACTTTATAACATAGTATTGTAAGACACACTATGTGGATTATACCAATAATAAAAACTAAGAAAAATGACTGTCATCACTTTTTGTTTCTTAGATGGTTTATTTTTTCAAATTTTAGATTGTACAATTCTGAAGAAAACAATATACGAGAACGAAAATTCCTCTCGATTTACTATAGGCCTATAAGAGATAAGTGTGACTATAGACACACTAGCTTAACTGTGAGAACTTTCGGGATTTCCGTTACATCACTCTTTCACTCGATATGTACTGGATCTCAGTTTACCTCATTGACAGACTAATTCCGTACAATATCCTCACCGGTGTCATGTCTGAAACCATGATTGTCTTTATCGATGTCTAACTACTGGATGTCACTTTCTTCTGCATCTTGACATTCATCCAGGTTTTGCCCTAATGTCATCGTAGTGAGACCACCTTGCCCGTTTAAAATATCATTATCAGAGAAGCCGACAAACGCTTGTTTTTGTTAGAGTGTAATAGTGGTAATCTTCTCTCATGACTTGACTGCATGGAGAGCATCCAACAAACACGGAATGATCGGAAACTTAACGGTAGATAGCGGGCCTCACTTTCTGCATACAACGATCTGTAACAATCTGGGTGGTCATCCTAGTAAGTTACAGTACTTAGTTATTAAGGCTGAGCGACTGCATCTGCTGACAAACGCTGGACAAGAGATGGCACCACTGCCGTCCCTTGCCAGCCACCGCAGTTGAATTGCGACTTCCCCTCCACCCTTCCACAACTCCTCATTGGCACACAATCTTCCCCTCTCTCGGTTGTAATAAGCCTCACACAGCGATCTGTTTCCGAGTAGTAAGCTTATTGCAACCTTGATCTCTGTCGTCCAGCTGGATAAAATGTGGTCGGGGCATTTGATTGACAGGCCTATATATGCATTTCAATTTTTTTCTGCTACAAGGGAAAATATTAACTTACTGATTGTTAAGTGAAGTGCCATGTGTTCAGATTTTCTGCATCATGTCAGGTTTCCTTTCTTGTAATTTTGAAAAGGAAATCGAAAAAACATCGAAATTGGCAAAGTTTATCATAAAAAATACATATAATATTAATAAGACAATATACCTGAAATGACTGCTTAGGTATTGAGGAATGTAGAATCCAAATCTGTATTCAGAGTTTCTCTATCGTGTCCCGTTTTTTTTTTTGTAATGTTTAGAAATAAGAACGAAAAACTTCAACATTTGATCAAGAATTTAAATAAAGTACCATATTATTTTTAAAGTCACGTCCGTTGCGTAGTGGTCAGCGTGATTAGCTGCCACCCCGGAGGTCCGCGGTTCGATTCCCGGCTCTGCCACGAAATTTGAAAAGTGGTATGAGGACTGGAACGGGGTGTACTCAACCTCGTGTGGTCCAAATGAGTAGAGGGGGTTCGATTCCCAGCTCAGCCATCCTCGAAGTGGTTTTCCGTGGTTTCTCACTTCGTCTTCGGTCAAATGCCGGGATGTTACCTACCGTAAGACCACGGCCGCCTCCTTCCCACTTCCTTGTCTAACCTCTTTCCATTCCTTCATTAGGCCCCCGTTCGCTTTGCAGGTGAGTCTGCCTGGGCGTAGTGCTGGTCACACACCCCTGTTGTATCCCCGACCCAATCTTTCAAGCTCCAGGACAATGCCCTCAATGGCGGTAGAGGTGGGATCCCTCGATTAGTCCGTGGGAGAAGCCGATCCTGGAGGGTAAAAGGATAGCTTTTTAAAAAGTGTTTTAACACCGCAATATAAAGCTACTATAAAATCTTGAATTATTTTAGTACAAAGTACTTCCAGCCATTCAGATGTTCAATTTGTCGTTTGAATTGTGCAGTTCTACAGGAAGTAATTTTATGACACCACTTAACCTCCTCAGATCCACTACAAAAGAACGACGTATTTTCTGAACACAGATTTACTGCGCTGGATATGGCACACAAAAAGAAGACACAATAAAGCTTACAGTATACCTACCAGTTTCAAGGAATGGAATTAATACAAATGTCGAAATACATTGAGTTTTTTTAGTTTCTTTCCAATATTAACCAAGAGAAAAAATATAGACTAGGGATACTTTGCTCATAATGTTTAATGCCAGTTATTTTATAAGATTTCAGGGATTCCATTTATGTAAATTACCAGTTTTAACGCACTAATAATAGTATAATTGATGTAAAGATATATATATATATATCAGTTTCAGTAGTTTGGTATTTTCATAATTTCCAAAAGAGTTCTTTCTTTAAAAAATTGCGCGCGTTGAAACGAAACTACATATGGGCTTTGTAATTAACCATAGGGGTAAGAGTTTCTCTGTAGCAAAGTGGTTGCATATCAGTGATATAACTATAAAATGAAAACACAAAATAAGTGTTTGGATGGATCATAAACCTTTTTATTGTGCACTGACAAAACTGCAATGGAATGCAAAACATTATTAAAAAAATAATGCAGTAAACCACAAAAGGTGATTTATGCAAGGTGTCCGGGGTAAAGATATAATAATATAAAATTTAATAACTTGAGAAATAATGGAGATATTTATTGGCGGTTTGTTTCTACAACTAGGGTAACTCAGAATGTTTTCTGTGTTTGCTTGCGGTGGTACCACATGCGCATTGTTCACGAGAAGCGCGCCAGTAGCCATGAGGACTCCACAGCAGAAAGTGTTCAGTGTTCTTTCGCTCGCGGAGCTAAAATCTGTTACACTCGTACAAAGTATATTTCGGCGTGAGTATGGACTGTTACCAACTGATGATGTTCCCACTTACGTAACAATCAAGAAATGGGATTTCTTGAATCGTGAGTTCCCAGATCGCTGGATTGGTAGAGGTAGTCCATCAATTGTTTGGCCCCCTAGAAGCCCCGACATTACGCCTTTTGATTTTTTTCCTGTGGGGGTTTGTCAAAAATGAAGTGTACCAGACACCAGTTCGTGATCTACCAGATCTGCGTCTTCGCATTCGTGCAGCTTTTGCAAATGTTACGCCTACAATGCGGCAGAACACTTGGAGAGAAGTGGAATACAGATTAGATGTCTGTAGCGCCATTAATGGGGCGCATATCGAGATGTATTAGGTATGTAAAGAAACATGTTGAGTTTCCCTATTCGTAGAAACAAACCGCCAATAATTATTTCCATTACTTCTCAAGTTATAAAATTTTATATTAGACTATTATACCTTTAACCCGGACACCTTGTATAAACAAATGACTGCTCATTCAGTAATGAAATTCCAAGTTCACGTATGCAGAATTTTATGAAGTATTTAAGATTCTGTGTACAAAACACGTACTTTCACAATTAAGAGCCAAAACACTGAAAACACATAATTGTTTCTACATATGTAAATGAAAGTTAATCTACAAAATTATAACATCATTTCGAAATAAGAAACCATCTCGGGAATTTTTACAGAAAATACCCTTAACTTATGCACTATTAACCAACAAAAAATATTTTTAAAACGTAAGCAGCAAGTTCAATGACAATCGGCTGCATAGATACACTAGCAAGAACATGAAAAACACAATCACACGCAGCTAATGATAATATTAGCCTACTTTCGATTTTTGCAAAAAATGAAAGTAGACTTATGAGATCAACACAGAGCGAAAAATTGTGTGTCTGTCTGTCTGTGTGTGTGTGTGTGTGTATGTACTCTGAATGTCTGTCCCCTCCCCTATCAATTCGAACACGGTGAAACCGAATTGAACGAAATTTGGTTTCTAGCAAAGGGCACATCAGGGTCATGTTTTATATCGCCGCCATCTTGACGGAAAAGGAATGGCGGCCACCCAAATATTAAAAGCTTAATTCAAATTACGACCAACCTAATCATTTGATCTCTACCAAATTTTGCAACAATATACCTTTTTGTGGGAAGCATCTTTTGACTGAACTACAAGGTCATCAGCCCAATAGTTTGCAGATAGCGGCCATGTATGTGTGCAAATCGATTCACCATATCAATTCAAACACGGTGAAACCTAATTGAATGAAATTTTGTACAGAGGTAGCACTAGCAAAGGGCACCTCATATTCATGTTTAATATCCGTATAGCATGTTGTATTTCAACAAGTTACTACAACCAACATTCAATTATACTCCTTGAAAAGGACAAAAGTTATAAGAATGCCCATGCATTTAGGAGAAAGTAGGCTATATGTTCTTATTGAACATCTTGTTTAAGTATGTTAAAGTTGTTATGTTATTTATTATTTCATTTCAAATAATATACAGGGTGTTACAAAAAGGTACGGCCAAACTTTCAGGAAACATTCCTCACACACAAAGAAATAAAATATGTTATGTGGACATGTGTCCGGAAACGCCTAATTTCCATGTTAGAGCTCATTTTAGTTTCGTTAGTATGTACTGTACTTCCTCGATTCACCGCCAGTTGGCCCATTTGAAGGAAGGTAATGTTGACGTAATGTTAGAGCTCATTTTAGTTTCGTTAGTATGTACTGTACTTCCTCGATTCACCGCCAGTTGGCCCATTTGAAGGAAGGTAATGTTGACGTCAGTGCTTGTGTTGACATGCGACTCATTGCTCTACAGTACGAGCATCAAGCACAAAAGTACGTAGCATCAACTGGTTAGTGTTCATCACGAACGTGGTTTTGCAGTCAGTGCAATGTTTACAAATGCGGAGTTGGCAGATGCCCATTTGATGTATGGATTAGCACGAGGCAATAGCCGTGGCGCGGTACGTTTGTATCGAAACAGATTTCCAGAACGAAGGTGTCCCGACAGGAAGACGTTCGAAGCAATTGATCGGCGTCTTAGGGAGCACGGAACATTCCAGCCTATGACTCGCGACTGGGGAAGACCTAGAACGACGAGGACACCTGCAATGGACGAGGCAATTCTTCGTGCAGTTGACGATAACCCTCATGTCAGCGTCAGAGAAGTTGCTGCTGTACAAGGTAACGTTGACCACGTCACTGTATGGAGAGTGCTACGGGAGAACCTGTTGTTCCCGTACCATGTACAGCGTGTGCAGGCACTATCAGCAGCTGATTGGCCTCCACGGGTACACTTCTGCGAATGGTTCATCCAACAATGTGTCAATCCTCATTTCAGTGCAAATGTTCTCTTTACGGATGAGGCGTAATTCCAACGTGATCAAATTGTAAATTTTCACAATCAACATGTGTGGGCTGACGAGAATCCGCACGCAATTGTGCAATCACGTCATCAACACAGATTTTCTGTAAACGTTTGGGCAGGAATTGTTGGTGATGTCTTAATTGGGCCCCATGTTCTTCCACCTACGCTCAATGGAGCACGTTATCATCATTTCATACGGGATACTCTATCTGTGCTGCTAGAACATGTGCCTTTACAAGTAAGACACAACATGTGGTTCATGCACGATGGAGCTCCTGCACATTTCAGTCGAAGTGTTCGTACGCTTCTCAACAACAGATTCGGTGACCGATGGATTGGTAGAGGCGGACCAATTCCATGGCCTCCACGCTCTCCTGACCTCAACCCTCTTGACTTATGGGGGCATTTGAAAGCTCTTGTCTACGCAACCCCGGTACCAAATGTAGAGACTCTTCGTGCTCGTATTGTGGACGGCTGTGATACAATACGCCATTCTCCAGGGCTGCATCAGCGCATCAGGGATTCTATGCGACGGAGGGTGGATGCATGTATCCTCGCTAACGGAGGACATTTTGAACATTTCCTGTAACAAAGTGTTTGAAGTCACGCTGGTACGTTCTGTTGCTGTGTGTTTCCATTCCATGATTAATGTGATTTGAAGAGAAGTAATAAAATGAGCTCTAACATGGAAATTAAGCGTTTCCGGACACATGTCCACATATCATATTTTCTTTCTTTGTGGGTGAGGAATGTTTCCTGAAAGTTTGGCCGTACCTTTTTGTAACACCCTGTATAATAATCTATTATTCACATCTCAAATCAAAGAAACTTACAAGGCAACTGATAAAAAATATATATATTTAGGCTACGTATTCTGAACAATTTACAGTACGTTCGAATATCATAACAGTACCGTATTAGCTTCTTGTTGTTGCTTATTTTAGGAGCTGAGACATCGTGGTGTGAGTAACCTGTGTTATTGCGATGGCTGTACCACTGTGTGTAGTTGTAAATTGGGGATAGAACATAAAGAGGCGGTCATGGACTTAAGTTAGGAACCACCCCGACCACGGAAAACCACTTCCAGGATGGCTGAAGTAGGAATTGAACCCTCCTCTTCTGAGTTATCTCACGAGGCTGAGTGTATCCCGTTCCAGCCCTCACACCAGAATTAAAATATCCTGGCAGAGCCGGGAATCGAACCCGGACCTTCAGGGCGACAGCCAAGAACGCTAGCCGCTACACCACGAGGTGGTTTGTGTTTTACTTGTCTGTGAATGTATCTTATGGTTTCCTCTTCTTTCGTTTCTTGGTATTATTTGTCGCCTGCTTTTGTTGTGCCTCTAGCACAAATGAGGGATCTCGGATTTCCATGCCTCGAACAACTCGACTGTCTACAATTTCTGGCAAAATACACTCCTTATAAAATTGTACCAGGTTTGGAAGCATTTTTGTTTGCCATAATATCTCATCCCTTTCTATCCTTTCTTCTTCTTTCTTCGTATAAACTACAATATCGCACCATTTTCTCCTTGGAGCTGGCAGAAGTAGCTGTGGCTTCGTTTCAATTGCATTTTCTGTCTGACAGTTCCAAGCACAAACCTTTTTTTTTTTAGTCACCTCGTCTCTCAAATCTGATTCAGTGACGAAATTTGAAAAGTGGTATGAGGACTCGAACGCGGTCTACTTAGCCTCGGGTGTTCCAAATGAGTAGAGGGGGTTCGATTCCCACCTCAGCCATCCTCGAAGTGGTTTTCCGTGGTTTCCCACTTCGTCTTCGGGCAAATGCCGGGATGCTACCTAGCGTAAGGCCACGGCCTCCTCCTTCTCACTTCCTTGTCTATCCCTCCCACTCTTCCCATCCCTTCATCTAGCCCCTGTTTGCTTTGCAGGTGGGGCTGCCCCAGTTGTATCCCCAGCCCAATCATTCAAGCTCCAGGACAATGCCCTCAGTGGCGGTAGAGGTGGGATCCCTCACTTAGTCCGTGGGAAAACCAACCCTGGAGGGTAAAACGATGGCGAAAAAAACAAACTATACTTTTGAAACGAGTTTTAACACCGCAATATAAAGCTACTATACAATCTTGTATTTCGTGGTATTGTAGAATAAAGTGTTTTTATTATAGGAATACGCTACTGCCCTATCACTCAATCACGAAACACAAACGCAGAATTAGGAAATGAAACGAAAAAAGGGCGAGATATATTCTTCTATTCCTTCCTCAAGACTCGGTCTAGTCAGTCTGAAGAGTCAGCGACTCAGCGCGCCGGAAAAGGTTTTGGAAGAAGGAGAGTTATTTTGTTTTCCTTGCACTCCACTGTAAGTAGAATGGAATGCTGCGTAAGGAAAGGAATGACCCGCCACGGGAGGTGCGGTGCGGTGCAGTGCTAGGTAGTAGGGTGGGGGAATGAAGCTTGGTGCAAGTGGTAGTGCGGGTTGCCTATCGCGTAGCCTGTGTAGTTACCGTTTTGCCGAGTTGAAGACTAGTCAAAGGTACATACGGCACGGGTTTATCACTAAAACAGTTTCTTTCATCAAACATTCAAACTGCTCAGAATTAGAGCCTCTACAAATTGAATAAGTTTGACGTTATTATTGTAATTTTTTCACAATAAAAAAGGTTATTGAAATATGATCCTTTTATAAAATATGTTGAATTTTGAAATAAAACCTGTTCATAATGAAGCTACTATTACAAGGGTTATAGCACAGAAATTTCGAAATTCTCCGGTTATTAAATTTGTCGTGGCGTATGTACCTTTAACCCTCAAAGTAGACACTTTGAAGCCATGCCCCGAACAAACGAGCAGTCTATATTTTACAAAAGTGGCATATAACAAGTCCCAAAGATCTATACACTAGATTAAGAAGAAAAAATAAAATTAAAAAAATATTTTATTTTTCGGTAGCACAGCCTTAAGGTTTTAAGGTCCGGAACAGCAAGGTCATCTGCCCCTTCATCCTAGTAAGTACTCGACGTGTGGCGCCATATAGTGCGCCTTTCAGACAAGAATATCTAGATGGCAAGTATCCAGATCAAAATGTGCCACTGATTCCTGAACCAATATTAACCAGGTGGTCTTCTTGGTTTCATTCTGTAGTGTACCAGTCAGAGTACTTGAAAGATATTCTGCAATTTATGAGTGAAGTAGTAGTGACTGATAACTCTGGTGTTGATTTTCTCAACAATGTTTCACAAGACGAAATACTTGAGATTCAAAGAATTTGCTAGAGACATCACTGAACTCATCCCTTTATTAGAAGGCCACATCCAACTGTTCACCTTCTTGATGGACATCTACGGAGAATTCAGCAAGCTATTAAAATTGCTGTTTCTGGAAAGTATGGTACCATCATTAAGGAGCAGTTGGAGGGTTGTGGAAATGTGTTAAAAAGAGGGAAAATACATTCAGTTTCAGTAAACGCTGGGTCCCATGCTCTTGGAAAATTAATCAGCCTGAGATCCGTTGACCCTGGGAACAAGATTTACAAATGTGTGCATTTGATCCAGCAGAAATAGTGCCAATGAACATCAATGAGGACTTTGCAAAGAAAAAGGATTTAAGAGAATACAAAGAACTGCAAACTTTATTCAAGAAGCAGATGCATGACAAGACCAAAACAGACATTGTTGGAGTTTTGCAAGGAATGACATTTGTATTTCCAAAGTTCTCAGAATCTGTGTTGAAAACCATTTGCATACCTGCCAACTTTTGAAAAGGGCTATCAGTAAAACTCACGCGCGACAAAAAAAATTAACGATTTTCGACATACCCCGGCTTGACGAAAATAATAATACTTCTGGGCTACAAAATACATTAATTCATGCTTTAAACAGGATACTTCAATGAAATCATATCTACTTACATGATTTGTAGATGAACATAACAATCAAGAAGAAATCCATGTTAATCAGCAGCAGGCGTGGTGAATATTGGTTTGGAGCAGACATAACAGGACTTCCTTGATAGATTAAGCTGATATACGATAATTGAAAAAGGCTTTAAACAATAAAACTTGTTTAACGTAACACAGGCAAGAAATAATATAATACACACTGCAAATCACATGCTAGTTCGACTTTTAAGTCATGGTTGTGGCCTTTTTAGCTTCCTGCAAACAGTCTTGAGAAAATGTTTTGTCATAACAGGGACCAGAACTCCTGGTCTTCAAAATAGAAATAGACTCCAGAGATTCATTGGACATGGATGACCTGAACAGTGTTCTATTTTTCTTCACAAGGCTAAAAAAAAACGTTCACATTCTGCATTGCTATGGGGTATGGTGAGAATAGAGAGCAATACTCTAGAAATTCGGTTATACTTAAGAAGTCCTTCGGCTCCACGAATTCTTGATATTTGTGCCCAACTGGAATCACTTGCAGCATCTTGATGTGCAGCCAAAGTGTCATCTACCTGAAGAACTGTGAACTGCCTCTGAAGCTCATTCACCACCTCATCTGTAGTTTCATTCTCTTCCTTGCATAACATGATAGGAAACTTTTCCAAGAAAAAACGAATGGAAGATAACTGTGCATCTTCAATTTTGTCTAACCTAGCAACTTGAGCATTCTTTAACACGTCATCCTTGAGTGGAAACTTGTTGATGTAGTCACAGGCAGTACAAAAGTAGTTTCTCACTGATGAAAAGAAAAGGGATTTATCTGTATCCGGTCCGTTCTGAAGGCCTTAACAACTTCAGATGATGCATTTTTTGCCATTTTATTTACAATACATCTCGTTTTCGTGCGACCACAACTATATTTCTTTGCAACTTCTGATGTGGGAAACATCTTCTTAAATAAAGCACCAGCATGATCAGCCGCACTTAAGGGCACATTGTGTTCCACCAAAAAGGAAGTAAACAGACACTCGGCCCTAATTACGTCACTGTCAACGTTTCCAGACTTAGCAAAAAAGGTGTTTATTTTCTTGCTTATCTTCCTTCGATTTAACATAACTAATGTGTTTACCGCACTTCACATGATTACTTAAATCGTTTTTTCCACCATGTGCAATATTAATATCACACCCACATACCGTGCAAAAGGCAAATTTTTCTCCCTTTCTTGATTTTAGTATGCACGGAAAATCCACCGAGTATGATTCTTTAAATGTCTGGAAGTACTGTTTCTTGTTGGATTTGTTCATTCTCGATATCTACTAAAACATCGAAAGGAACCTGGATCACTGAACGTCACATAAAATTATAACAAAACACTTAAGACAGCCAACACTTCATTAAAACATGTCAAGACACACAAAGCCATTAAATGAAAACGACGCCAACCTCGTGAAGAAAGAATATGCACATGGTAGAGAAAAAAAAACACACACACACGTGGAACGAATGTAATTAGTCCAAGGAATACAGGAAACTGCGATGCACGAAGTTATAGCACAAAAACTCGAACGCTTCATTAAAATATGCCATAACCTTAAAAGACGAAAACATTCAAGGAACGCCAACTTCGCGAACAATGAACAATGCTAACGTGGTCAAAGAATATGGTTTAAATCGCAACGAGCGAACGGAGCGGAACAAAGAATATGCGAAGCAGAGCCTGTCGACACATGGAAGAACGGTTATCCCGGCTTCAAATTCAATTACAAACGACGACACAACCATCACACGGTTAAAAGTACGAATCATATCAAAGAACGAGCTATCGACTATCGTGGACTTGCCTTCGACCCACGCAAACAATCGATTGTACGGAAGTGGGCGGTATTATCGAATGTAAATTATCGTTTCAAATGTTTGTCCGCAAAATCGTAAAATGACACCGTTCATCCGTAAGACCGTAAAATGATGCAATTTCCGTAAATTTTACGGATAAACCGTAAAAGTTGGCAGGTATGCATTTGGATACCCTGTTCAAACACTGTGAACTTTTGTTTTTCAGCTTAGACTAGCAGGTTAATGATATGCGTCACCGTTTGTCACAAGAGAATTTGAATCTCTTCAGTGAAGTATACTTTGAAGGATGACTGAAATGTGTTATGTTATGCATGTTATCCATGACATTTTAAAAATCCCGCCTAAAATTTATGATTTTGAAAGTACCGAAAAGTGCACTTGAAACCACCAAATTTGCCACTTTAAAATACCGCTTCCTTCACTCGGAAATCACCGAAAAATTCCAATCTCTACTAATATGTTGTATGCAGATGATGCTGCGGCACCAACTCGCACACCAGAAGAGCTGCAAGAGTCAGTTAATTGTTA
The DNA here is from genome assembly GCA_946902985.2 of Meconema thalassinum. Lineage (NCBI taxonomy): Eukaryota > Metazoa > Arthropoda > Insecta > Orthoptera > Tettigoniidae > Meconema > Meconema thalassinum. The sequence continues at coordinate 552,578,514 of OX336388.2, forward strand.
CAAAAGTGCATGTGATCGCTTTGGTCTTACCATAAATGTCAATAAGACTAAAGTCTTGGCACAACCTTCACCAGGCACACCTCTTCCTCAGTTCAATATCTCCATCTCAAATTTGCCATTAGAGCAGGTAGACCACTTCTCGTATCTGGGCAGTACCATTTCTGTGAGCTGTACCTGTGAGCAGGATGTGGATAAGAGAATTGGCGTAGCCCATGCACCATATGGACGATTAGCGCACCGGGTCTTCATGAATAAAGATCTGTCCATGAGTACAAAGCAGTATCATTTCTACATTGTTGTATGGCTGTGAAACGTGGACCCTTTACTGACGTGATCTTAGGAAGCTTGAGCGCTTCCACCTACAAAAACGTTGATCAATCCTGAGGATTAAATGGGAAGACCGCATTACCAATATTGCTGTTCTTGAAAAGGCTCAAATCAACAGCATAGAATCATCCATAATAGGTCACCAATTTAGATGGATTGGTCATGTCCATCGGATGGATGTGAGATTACCTCGTCAAATGCTATATGGTGAGTTATGCTATGGCACCAGACCTCATGGAGGTCCTAAGAGGCGCTACAAGGACCAATTTAAGCAGACCCTGAAATTGACAGGTCTTGATTCACAAACCTGGGACATGCTGGCTGAAGACCGCTTAACTTGGCGCCGTACCATCTCGGATACTGTAAAAACGTTTGAAAGGGATCGACGCACACATGAAGAGGCCAAGCGTCAAGCTAGGAAACTTTGAGCAGCCCAACCACGTCCTTGTGTGGATGCTTGTTCTATTCCAGGATTGGACTCTTTAGTCACCGTAAATACATCCACAAACTGGACTGAAGAAGAAGATTTATACTCGGATTCGAGTTAAAGCCGATGATGACGATGATGATGATGGTGATTGTGAAAATTCATCGTTATAAAAATACTACAGGAATTACAGGTATGTGAATATGGACTTGTTTCACGCAAGTGACTGACAATTTTACTGTGTGTAAACTTCTACCCAGTGCTCAATGTTTACAAACTGGAATTGTATCCAATTCGAACTAGCATCATAACTGAATGCAGAGTGACAGTGGGCGACCCTGAGAGCTTATGTAATATCATGGAAATTTCGTGTTAGAATCAGATTAGGCATAGTTGAGACATTCTAGCCAGGGGATATTATCATTATTATCATCCAGCCCTTTAGGATCGACCCGATCATATTTGTGACAGTCAGTATACCGTATTTACTCGAATACAACCCGCTCCTGAATAAGATCCGCACCCTGATTTTGAAGAACAAAATTAAAAAAAGAAAATACTCAAAACTATTTTCGGCGAAACGTCGGGACCGTCACATGCCCCTGGAACACGGCCCTTAAGCCCGGAATACATCGATGAACTTTGTAACGCCGGCCGTGAAAGCCTCAATTCTTACTAATTACAATCTTTACTAAATAAACAAACCACACCCGGGCGACTGGAGTGGGACATTGATGATGATGACTAAATAAACAGAATAGCATTTCTACAAAATAGTTTCCAACAGTTCTGAAGTCGTCCTAAAATAACACACAGAAACAATTAAAAATACAAATAAAAGACACAAACACTTCATTCATCGTCATCAGAAGTACCAACTTCGGAACTTTTCTCACCATCACTTTCCCACAAAATGTCGTCATCACTGCCATCCATAGCATTGGAAATACAGTGAAACCCCTCAAATCCGAACTAATTGGGGCTGTAGCCTGTTCGGATTTCAATTTGTCATGTTCATGCGACGCTGGCGCTCAATTGTCACCGCGGGAAGATTTTCATCACTTCGACAACTGAAGATAACTAATTTCTAGTGAAAGATTACGTGATATTTTGTGTGTTTCTATTGTTATTTCATTGTTTTTGCAAAGTGATTAACCTGAGGAATTACAATAACCAACTATTCCGTTTTTCAATCCTGGATGAGATAAGTTTGTAGCGTGTTTGTCAGGTATGTTAACTGTACTTCTTTGTTAATTTCTCAAATAATTATGTAAATTAAGGTTATAATGTCGAATATATAATTGTATTATGACTAAATAATTGTCTCTTTTTTGCGTGTGTTTTTCTAACTTAAAATTGTCGGAAAGAAGTCGTTCGGATTACCTGGGATTTTGGATTTCCGGGGTTCGGATTTGAGGGGTTTCACTGTACTACATTTCTTGAAGCTCTTCCGTATGAGATCTCCCGAGATACGATTCCATGCCGTCAAAATCCACGAACAGAGCAGCTGAACTTCCGGGCGCTGAATACGACCAGTTGGGGTCAGTGTGTGCTTATCGGCCGCCATCCACTCCGTATACAGCTGTTTCAAGGCTGCTTTGAACGGTCGGTTCACGCAGACATCCAGTGGCTGTAGCATAGACGTCATCCCACCTGGGATGATTGCTAGGTCGGTTTTCCCATCCTTGACGAATTTATTCACAGCGTCTGTTGTATGGCCGCGGTAACTGTCCTGAACAAGCAAGCTCTTTCGTCATAATAATGCACCAGGGCGACGTTGCCAGACATAACTTCAACCAGTCTTCCACCAGTGAACTGTCCATCCAACCAGAGTCCTGAGTTCTAACGATAACACCAGCGGGTATATATTTTTTGGAAGAGTCTTTTGCTTGAGAACAATGTACGGCGGAAGTTTGGTTCCATCAGCGAGTATACACAACATTACCACCTGTTCTGATAGTCACACTTTTAGATCCCTTAACATTCACAGTACTGTCCAGTGGCATTTCAAAGTAGACTGGCGTCTGATCTGCATTACCAATTTGGGAAAGCAAATATGAATTTTCCTTCCGCAACTTAATTATGTGACGCTGAAAGGAAAGTAACTTTTCTTCATAGGCACCAGGAAGACGCTGCGAAATTGAGGTACGCCTTCGTATCCTCAACCCATTTCTTTTATAGAAATTTTGAATCCATCCTCGGCTTGCTTTAAACCCTACCGTAGAAAGTTCCTTTGCGATCTGGAATGCCTTTAATTGACACATTTCGGTCGACACCCCATTTCCCAATTCCCGCCTTTCTGTTACGCATTTACAAAGTTGTTTTTCAATTTCCGGAAACTGTACACTCAGTCCGCGGAAAGCTCTACGAGCACCACTACTTGTTAGCAACACTTTTTTTTTCTTTCTCCAATCTCGAATACATGACTCTTCAATATCATATTTCCTACCGGCGGCACGATTTCCAATGATTTCAGCTTCCTTCACAACTTTCAGCTTCTCACTCACAGTAAACGACCGCAAACGCTTCGTAGAACTCATGTTTACACTCGGAAAACGTGCGCGAGACTGTATGACGTCGCCTGCTTACGGTAAAACAAAGTGATAGCCGGAAGAAGGCTAGCACCATCTAGCGGATACTCGCAACACCCGATATTGCGCGTGGCGGGCAATTTAAATCTTTAAAATCAGGATGACTCAAATAAGACCCGCACCCCAATTTTTCACGTCCGATTTTGTTTAAAAATGTGCGGGTGGTATTCGAGTATATACGGTAAGTGGATATTCCAAAAACTGTGAGCTAAACTATCAGAATGCCGAGTGTGCATTTGTGGAAGAGTTCGGAACGACCCCATAAGATGGTGACATCACTACCCCACTGTTCAAACATGACGATTGGCTAGTGTGGCACTATGTGAGGCGAGTGATACCAGGATTGCCGGATGGGGACCCGGAGCGATGCCTGTCAAGGGCATATTTCTGTGGATGAGGAGGCAGCGTGAGGCGAATGCTGGGATATGTCTCTTTCCTAGTGTACAGCCATCACGGGTCCGTGGTGCTATGGTTCGATCCGCACCGAGGGATGACCCACCGCCACAGAACATCTAAGAAGCCTTCCGACTAATGTAGATCTTATTCTTGGGCCATGAATTTCCATAATTTCCGCTAAATCTATTGACTTTCCTAATCGTTAATTATCTTCGTTCTTATATAGTTGGTTGCATATAGGCTAGGCGTATATTTCTATTAGTTGCTTAGACTTGTAGGCGAGGTGGATCCTCAACATTTTTCACTCTTAATTATAATAAATAATAGGGGATGTCCTACCCCATTTAGAGCAGAATTATGATACGTTAGAAGAATTTGCATTATTTTTCTGAATACTTAGAAAATATTTTCTAATGATAATAATAATAATAAAAATCTCTACAAATTTACATTGGAAGAACACCGAATTTTGATAAACAACAATGAAAGTAATATTCAATGAAGGTAATATAAATTATAATGATAAATATGTTGAATTATGATTATAAACAAATTGATTGTTTGTGTAAAAATCTGGGATCTTACCATCTTCAAATAATATTGGACATTTTTGAAACGAAGCCTAATAATAATAATTATGTGTCAATGCACTTTTCTAAAGTTAGTTCAGGTAGACTGAGGAGTTGATCCTCGAATGAGTGGGATTCATGCGGGAGTGATATCCTGTCCCACATAATACTGCTTGCTTTGACAATAAAATGGGATGCATGCGGGAGTGATATCCTGTCCCATAGTGTAACAGGGCTTCAAATGTCAGTCCAATTACTAAGAACTCCCATGAATGTAATGACGTCACGTCCAACCTCATGCCGATTTTTGTGACGGCTGGTACTTAAGTCATGTTCAGTGTTATATATCCTCTCATTAAATCATATAATTATGAGAATTATAATGAGATATCTGAGTGTCATTCTGAATTATGTGTTTTCGTCGTAATGGTGAAACGCGGGTGTGAAACAACCTCAAGATTGTTATAAATAATAAATATAAATACGTGAAATAATAGAGGACCATATTATGAACTGAAACCAAATAGGTTAGATTTAGGTATTTCTTTCCCGTGTTGTGTGTGATAATTTAAGATTATGCAATCTCGCATATATAGGTTAAAAAAACAATGTGTATTTTTGATCAAACATAGTCAAACCAATGAACTTTTAAGAGGAGACTATGCTTTTTCTAAATCAGAGAGGCATAATCAAAGCAGGGAAGTGATTATTATTCCTCTTGTTATTGCCAACAGGCAATGTTTTGTGAATAAATATTTGGTGAATTGGTTTTTATCTTAATGTGTGTTCTCACTTTCTTTTGTGTTGTGAAGTCTTTCCTTATCCTTTACGGGGAGCATGGGTGCAGTGTGCAGTAATTACGTAGCCCAGCCCAGGACGCCCTGAGATAAATCTCAGGCTGACACTGTGCTCATGTTGCCTCGCATGTGGTTGCCTGTCCATCCCAGGTAGACAGACGGGCACAGTACCAACAGGATTTCATCCAGTATATGTTAGAATTTAAGTTGCCTTTTTATGTTTAGGTTTAGATTCTATTACTTGGCGCCTTGCTCAATCGATAGAATCATCGTCACGTGTTTGTGACCCTAGTTCTTTATCCACTCATCTCTAAATGTAATTGGGCGTGATTTTCCTTGATATTGCTTGTATTGTGTTGTTTCGTAATTATATATTTTCATTTTAATTCAACTTCTTTCTCTTAGCGAACGAAACTCTTAGGTAACCTATTTCCTCATGCGGCCTCTTGTGCACTCGGTCACCGTCCATCAACGAGCTTGTCTCGCCTTGTCCGTATTACGGGACATTAATGATAGGTTTTCACCCAAATCTTTGCTCAGCATAAAAGGAGGAACCTTGAGGAGTAACTGTTTATGAGCATTCAGTGGAAATTAGGAATTTTAGAATTTTCTTTCATTGTATGTAGTTCAATTAATATTGTGTTACTTGATTCACTATTGTACATGGCAAATTAGCTTACTTATCTGTAAGTATAGGATGAACAATCAATTGGCATTTACAATGGGTGACCACTTCTTGAAATTATTATTGAGGCATGTAGTGTTGGCACACCAAATGTTGGTACTGATTACAAGAAGTTGTCCTCAAGCGGTGATGTCAGTTTAGAATGCAACTAATAACTGCTGTGTACAGTTGCATTAAACATCTAATCAAGGAAGTGGTAAATAACTCTTCTTTGTATTTGTATCACTGCAATCAGAAGAGTATTTTGGTGAATGTTGGTTTCAACAAATTCCAGAGATGATATTTCCAAGAGAGATCACATCATGTAAGAGTCTGAAAGCTATCCAAACCCTTTTTAAAATGAAATTTTCATGAAAATTAGGTCATAAATGGTACTCTGCTAGCACATTTATGGACTATTAGCATTTAATGAGTCTTTCATATGACACCCAGTTGTAACCCATTGAATTATTATGTGGAAGTAAATTTTCAAACTAAGCCAACTATTTTTTATCTTTGTAATATTTATTTTACATTCCAATGTATCAATTATTTGTTGTAGACTAACTAGTGAAGGATAGATATGGTCATCATTTAGTTATTATTGTTTTTACACAACAGCACAGTTTATGCGGCATAGAAAATATGAGGTCAACATATAGGTATTTTTACAGACGACTCACCGTAATCTGTTCAAAACAAAGTGCTAAGATCACTGTGAATAAGCATATTTTATGTATTGTCAGGTATGCTATGCCTGATACTGTAAATACTGCAATATGAAAACTACTGTAGGGTTACTCTATATCAAGTGTTTGTTTCTAAATTATTACCACATCATCATGCCCCTATATGAATCAACAACAAGTTTCCTCTTTGGTAAATGTTCTCATGTCTCTTTAAGACTGCTGCTATGTTCCATTTCAGTAGGTAACCTTTTATGTCATAGGCATTACTAGCCTGTTTTTTTTATCACTGATGAAAACTTTGTGTGGGTTGTTCTTACGTGAGTGGGTTATTACTGTTATTATACTGTTACTCTTATTTATGACATCACTGTCATCAGCCATGGGTACTTGGATATGGGTAGAATTTGTATATGTGTATTTTCTGTGGTAGTGTGTGTATTATGTTGCTAGAATTGGGAAGGAGGTGACCATGCTCTTCTGTTAGGAACAATCCCAGCATTTACTTGGAGGAGAAAGGAGAAATCGAACCCACTTCTTCTCAGTTCAGTTTTAACTCATGAGGCCGAGTGAATTTCGTTTCAAACCTCGAATCAGAATTACATTTCTCGGCAGAGGTGGGAATCAAACCTGGACAGATATGATTGACTACAGATATTGATTTCTGTTTTCACTGTTACAGATTAATTGGTTATTTATGTATGTGTATTTTCTTCCTGTTGTGTAGTCGACATTTCACGTTAAAATGGGGTGAACATTTTTCAAGTTTTCTATTGAATTCTTCTATATATCGCATTTATTGCTGAGACGAGTGTTTTCGGTCAAGTTCACACTCACAAGGTTCGAAATACATACTTATCGAGTATGATCAAAAGCGTCAATTTATTAGTGTAATGTATCGATCGCATCAACTTCTGACCATGTTTCATTTATAGTTTTGTTATTTATTTATTCGCGTCAGTAGAACGTAATTTGATAAACACTCAGTCTCGTTTCCTCACAGCTTGTTCATAGCAGCAGCGCTGGGTAGCGCGCTCGCTGATGGCTGGAAGGCTATGATGTCATAAATCATATTGCATGGCCTTCTCTCCAGGTCAGTGGTTCTGAACCCGTAGAAGTCTGCGGACCACTCAGCCTGAAATTGAATCATGTACGGACCCCCCTCCCCCTCCCTACCCCAACCCCTCCCCCCAATACACCTTATCAGTTGTAGCCCTTCCTCAATAACACTTATTTTAAAGATATTTCAATTCAAAACCTGATAGTCATCGCCGTGAATACATTCGGACGATTCTCGTTCAACGCACATCGCTTTCCCGTTTTTATACGTGCTGGTGGACCCTTTTCTCCCGCGGACCATTCCCAAGGCACTCGCGGACCACCGGTTAAGAACCGCTGCTCTAGGTGGTGTTGTTAAAAGCTCCCAGGAATTGAGCTACCTGTTGGTCTGCGGGTTCTATTGGAAGGTATTAGAACCAACCCTGCTGAATATTGTAGGGCTCCCCTACCTGCCACCTGGGGATGTGCCCTCTAGGGGTTATAGTTACAGTTTATATTTCACTACTATTAAGTGGAAATATGCTACATTGTGACAATTTTAACAGTTGCAAACAGTACATATATACAATTACTTCATCTAAAAGTAGGGATGACCACTGGAATAAACTTTTATATTTCATTCTAGAGAAGGAATAGAATAAGATTCAACCAGAAAATATAATAATAATCCAGTGTGGAATTAAAACTTGGAGTAAAATATATCATTCAATTCCAAGCTACAATTGCAGAGGAATAGGCACTTTTGAAAAATGAAGTAACAAAATCCGCAGAAGAAAACATTGGTACGAAAGAATGAATAGGTAGAGAACTGTGGATCACGCAGTTTATACTAGAATTGAATGATGAAAGGCGGAAGCATAAGAACGAGATAAAAGGGGAAAAGCAGAATACAGACGTCTGAGAAATGAGGTTAACAAGAAATGCAAGGAAGCAAAAGAAGAATGTTTGAAAGAGAAATGGGCAGGTATAGAAAATTGTCTGAAATTAGGATGAGAAAGGAAATTTAATATTGAGATCATGGCATTTGTAGGCATAGAAAAGGCTTGTGATAACGTTGATTGGAGTAAGTTGCTTGACATTTTGGAAACTATTGGAATAAAGTACAGGGATAGAAGAGTGCTCTACAAGCCATACAGAAACCAGACAGCAGTTATTCGAGCGGAAGAACATGAGATAGAAGCTGGTATTCGGAAAGGTGTAAGGCAAGGCTGCATACTTTTCAATCTATACATTGAACAAGCAATGACGGAAATTGGAGAAAAATTCAAAGTAGTAGTAAAGATTCAAGGAGAAATAATTTCAACTCTGAGATTGGCTGACGACATCACCATCTTAGCCGACACACCAGAGGAGTTGAATGAGTTTTTAAATGGTAAGGATTCTGTCTCGAGGAAAGAATTTATGATGAAAATTAATAAATGTAAAACAAAAATATTGGAATGCAGTCGAAATAAATCAGAAACCCCTATGGATGTCAAATTGGCAGGTAAAAAGCTAAAGGAAGTAGGTGACTTCTGTTACTTGGGAAGCAAAATAACCAGTGATGGACGAAGCAAAGAGGATATAAAAAGTAAGTCTGCACAGGCAAGGAAAGCATTTCTCAGAAAAGGAATCTGCTGACATCGAATTTAGATTTAGATAGTAGGAAGTCACTTTTGAAGGCCTTTGTCTGGAATGTGGTACTCTATTGAAGTGAAACTTGGACTGTTGGAGCAGCAGAAAATAGGAGAATTGAAGCGTTTGAAATGTGGTGTTACAGGGGAATGATAAAGATCAGATGGGTACATAGGGTTACAAATGAAGAGGTATTAAGACGAGTGGGAGAGGAGAGATATTTCTGCCAAATGCTAATGAAGAGAAGAGATAGGTTGGTAGGATACATACCAAGACACCCTGGAATAGCAAATCTAGTTATAGAAGAAAGGGTCGAAGATAAGAAATGTAGGGCTAGACTATGGTTAGAATATGTTAAACAGATTGCCTCGGATGTAGGGTGTGGTAGTTATGTAGAGATGAAACGATTAGCTCAGGACAGGGAAGCATGGAGCACTGCATCAAGCCAGTCGAAAGACTGAAGACTCAAACAACAATTCCAACAAGGATTAAAACATTTAATTCACTCAGCTTGGAATGAAACTGTGAATGAAATATTTAATTCTATCGCCGCAGGACTGAAATGAAATCCACAGGATGCAATTCTATTCCTCTTGTAATGAATTGTGAATGTAACATTTAATTCCTCTTGTAATAAAATTGTGAATGAAACTTTTAATCCTATTCTGGCAAGAATTAAATTAAATCCATACCTTTTAATTCTATACCTCTTGGAATGAAATTGTGAATGAAATATTTAATTGTATTATGTCGAAAATGAAATTAAGTCCATGACATTTAATTTTATCCATTGAAACAAAATTCTATTCTGATGAAAATGAAGTTAAATTCATAAAATTTAATGAAATTTCTCTGGGAAGGAACATAGGAGGTCATTGCCCCTCTGATCTCTTTAATAGAAGGAAAGTAATGAAATATTTTTTGTGATATAATTTACTCACACAACGTCTCTTTCTCCTTCTTCAGAGCATGTAAATACTTGCGCCTCCGATCTCTTAAGGCTTGATACAGTCGCCGAAACTGTTCGATGTACAGGGACTGAAGGCGGGTTAACTTGTCTCGGGCCATCTGAGCGACTTCCTCGGCTGTGTAGACACCCGAATGTCGGAATGAGCCACATCTGGAACATTTTATAAACCCACTGATATGCAGTCTGTCTGCTAGGTAGTCAACCTGGAGGCATGTGGTGAGGAAGGTCACCTCCAATCAAAAATAATAGCAAGGCTATGTTTGTTACATAGGTGTAACTACAGTAGAGCTCCAAGAAAGTGGTTTTAATTTTTTGGTAATATTTGTTTTTGACCCGTTACAACCCTGCTCTAGAATTATGGTCAGTAAATTACATAAGAAGAATTTGGAAATGAAACTCTAATGCTATATGTTGGTCAAGAATTATATCCACCTGACGATTGTACTGTATGATACTCCATCTGATGGCGACTGTCCGGACAACAACTTAATTGGTAGCTGGTAGATGGCGTTCAATGCTTTCTTGATCGCGACGACTATGAGACTCATTATCGAAGATTGCCGATGGAGCCCGAAATTGTTGCCAATGGCGACCTTGGTTGTTATAAGAATTCAGTTGGGAATTCTTGAACAAACAGGATGTAGAAATTTGAAGTTCAGGTAAATATCGCGATTAGCTAGCCTTTTTGGCTAATAAACTAAGTCCTTCCCGGTATATACTTGGGTTCAATGTGTTTCCTTATATATTACCTTTCGCCGCGGTATATCTTTTGACATATATATCGTGAATAATGTATTTTTAATAACTGACTATGTAATGGCTGCAGAGGTACAAAGGTTAGTAAAACTTGCGTTAAGGTCTTTGGAACTATTTTATTGTAGTTGAATATGTTAAGATTTATCTTGGTTGTATAGAAAGTCGTTTGACGTTGTAATCTTAATATATATTACCGGTATATTGTCAGTTGTGAAACTGTACGTTTCAGACACTCGTCACGTGCGGTGTCATGTTGCGGACTAAGGTGATGTATTTTTGTCGGTATAAAAAATAGTTACAATAACCTACAATATTATTATTCATGTGATTTATTTAGGGGATGTTTTAATTATTTTATCTGACCTACCGTTCTGTGTAGAGATCAGAATTCACTTTGGTTCGAGCAAGGATTTTGTTAACCGAAAAAATATCTTAATATGTTTTTTTTTTTTAATCCCTCCTTTGCTTGCGTAGTTTGGTCTCCTATTAGCTCTGTGTATTGTATCACTGATTAAGATACGTATTTTATTTTATGTAATGTCGGTTGCCTGGGAAGTATCCCAGCATTGTTACCTTATTCAGTTTATCCTGTAAAACAGGTTTTGCTTTTGTGTCGATTAACGAGTAGACATGCTGATCGGATGGTTTTCATCATTACTCTTCAATATATTAACAATTTAATTTTTTATTTATTTTTTAATCCCTCCTTTGCTTGCATAGTTTGGTCTCCTATTAGCTCTGTGTATTGTATCACTGATTAAGATACGTATTTTATTTTATGTAATGTCGGTTGCCTGGGAAGTATCCCAGCATTGTTACCCTATTCAGTTTATCCTGTAAAACAGGTTTTGCTTTTGCGTCGATTAAAGAGTAGACATGCTGATCGGATGGTTTTCATCATTACTCTTCAGTATATTAACAATTTAAAAGGCTTTCCTTGATTTGGAAGTTTATTTGAACTTTAATGTTTAACAATTTTCATGCCTCGTGCATAATTGAAGGTAATTCTTTGTTTTTCTTCGTTTTCATTTTGACGTGATATATTGTAAGGTACCTGTGAGGGTTGCCTGTACAAAGAATTAACCTAAGGGATGAGATTAGTGTAATTAGGGGGCGAGCTTGGCAATTGCTGTAAGAGGTATGGATTATTGTCATTTAGACTTTCACGGCCCATGTTACTATTCATAATGTTGAATTTTGGGCTTATGCCGTGTTTATTATCTTAAAATTCGACGCGTTTCGAAAGAAACCATGCCTTTCTTCGTCAGGAATAATCTGGAATACGACAATGATTGCTAAGAGAAAGCAACAAAGAACATATAGAAGGTGCCCAAAGATGGACGTCATTATAGCCCCATGTTAGGGACAACGGAAAGCAGCAGTGAATTACTTTCTCAGGGTTCTGATAATAGGTAGCCAGGAATCACTAAGATTGTAGCCGGTGTCGCGTATAAAGCAATATCGTCCCAGAATCATCAGGGAGGCGGCTGAAATACGCAAACACCCAGATAATTTCAACCGCGACACCGGCTACAATCTTAGTGATTCCTGGCTACCTATTATCAGAACCCTGAGAAAGTAATTCACTGCTGCTTTCCGTTGTCCCTAACATGGGGCTATAATGGCGTCCATCTTTGGGCACCTTCTATATGTTCTTTGTTGCTTTCTCTTAGCAATCATTGTCGTATTCCAGATTATTCCTGACGAAGAAAGGCATGGTTTCTTTCGAAACGCGTCGAATTTTAAGATAATAAACACGGCATAAGCCCAAAATTCAACATTATGAATAGGTATGGATTATTTAGTGATTTGCGATCGTCAGTACGATCTGCAAGGAGAACTCCCCAATTTACTGCTTGGCGGGGTAGTTCCGGGTGAGGGTGTGTTTGGAGAGGTAATTTAATTATTTCTCTGGGCGCGATAGTGGTACCCAGCGGTCTAAAGCAAGTTGTAAGCAGGCGAGCTACTGGGGAACCTGCTTGTGTCAGCGCTGTGCGGTAGCGCTCGGCTGACGTCACAAAACAATTAAACAGTAAAGCTAATTCTAGATCCTACCTAATGGGGAAGCTAAGAGGGTAGGATCTTATCAGCTAATTAAATAAAGGATAAGACCAGTGACTTCTATTACTTTTAAATTTAATGTGTACCTCGATTTTGAGGTACGCTTGCAAATAGCAGTTCAAATGATAGAAATAAATAATTATTACAGTCCAAGCACAGGGGGATGGGAGTGTAGTGTGATTGTGCGTGTAGTGATCGCTTGAGTCACTTACCCTTCAGCTAGCAGCAGCGGTTCGTCACGTCGGTAGCACTTAGACAGACTGATCCCGGGGGCATGACCTCCCGTCATTCTTATAGGCTTCTTGTGCTACGTCTGCGGAATCCGTACATTCCTCCTAAGTCATAGTCCTTTCTAGGGTCGTTGCCTGGGACACGAGGCTACTTGAGTTCATATAGGTGATAACTTATTGGTCTTATAATTTTGTAATTGTATTTGTAGGTTTCTAAAGTAGTTGCTTGGAATTTGGATTTGTCGGGGATTTTATTTAGGGGATGAGGGTGGCGTACCCTAGGGGTAATAATAAATGTTTACGGGAAGTGACTGAATTGTATGGTACCATAACCGTATAGATCTTCCACGAGTTAAAATGGCACCGAAGCTTATGCATAGCGAACTTTCGGTCCGCGAATCTCCATTTGATTTTCATTGGCACTGAATCGTTCGTGATTTTCTTTATTATTTCGGATTGTGGTTTTGGTTTTAGGCGTTCAACTTACGAAATAAGAACTAGAGGGTTGGCCTTTCATGAATAAACTGTACCCGTTCGTCCTGGGGATGCGATGACCCATCTGCTATTACATCGCATTCCCGGAGTTCCAGGACAGAGCGGAGTTAAATGAACCTCTAGTCAAATAAGGAATGTGTCGGAAATTCAGCTGAGTTATCGAAAAAGCAGTGGGTAACACGAGACAAAGTATCTCTAGGGTCGTTACGGGCAAATGCAAATATAAATGGGCGCCATCAACTGAACTCCTAGCAAACCACATCCTTTCCGGTTAAGCCTTAATCAAGACAAGGAAAGAAAAAGGAAAATCACACCATCATCAGATCACAACTAAGATAAAAACAAATTTATTTCACTTTGATAGTCAGACAGACATTTTAAATATTCATCCTACCTGAGAGCATGGTCGAATGCCAACGTTAAATTGTCATTGTCCAAAAATCGAACCATCTCTTTTCTAATCAAAAATATTTAATCCACATAAAACGTGAAAAATCTCTAAAGTTCTCTTGGGTTCTCAGGATCACTGTAGCACTATGTCTTTCGTCACTGACATTTGTGATACCTGAGACCTAATTTCTCTTTAACTTAACATCATGAATGTGGATTTGAAAAAGTTATTAATCTGTCTAAACATACACATATTATAATCACATATTTTAAATATCAGGCAATTTATGGCTTGAATGGCATAATTTAAATGTTGAACACGTTAGTAAAATGCTCCTAAACATCGAATAATTAATTTACACTATTTACATTGTCATTAATAATTACTTGTTCGTGAATTACAGAAAATCCACTGCTCATTGGTCACTATCATCATCATCATCATCAAAGTTAAATATTTCTCACATTAATTCTCATCTCAAAATTCAACATATTTCTGTCAGAATCATTAACTCATCACCATTAAATCATTTAAATGAAAATTATTATCATCACTTCATTATACTTTCTAATTATTCACACAATCTTATTTTATCATCTTCTTCAAATTAAATCATCTTAAATCATCAATATAAATTGTTTAATTCCTCAACTCAAGTTGCAATTTCTTTAAATCATCTCTCAATTAAATTTATTTTAATTCCATATTAATTCATTAATCATCTGTTTCTTTAATTAATTATCACCTTCTAATTCAGTTATTCATTATCTATCCAATCGTCTATTAATTTATTTAAATCAGTTTATTTATTCAATCTCTAATTCATTCATTTATTTAATTCATTGATTTATTCCAAAATTTAATTTATCAATTTATTTAAATTTTATTCTTCTGGTTATTTAGATTTCTATTATTTCATCTAGTCATTCTGATTTTTATTTCATTAGGTCAGATCATTAATATGCTTAAATTTCAGATTATTATTTCATTAATTATTATTATCAGAAAATCTTGTATTAACAACTTTATTTATTTGTTTAATTTCCTAACAAATTGTTTAATATGGGTTATAGAACGTTGTCTTACAGTTTTATCACTTCCAAGTTATATCTCGTATTTAATTATCATGCCAAAAAATATTATTGCCTTCACGACATCACGTTGGATCTGACTATCCACAACTACATTATATATCCGCACTTCTTCAAATATCACATTTGAATACCACAATTATTCCACAAAACTCCATAAATATTCAGCACACAGCCTGAATCTCAATAATTACGCTAGACTGGGTTCGACAACCTCATGTCTGCCTCAAAATACATTAGCAACATTGCAACTATCACTTGGCAACTTCCACAAAATGCCTATCACAAACTTCACTTAACCATGTTGCATGATCTACAAAAAATATATAACTGGCTTCAAATTATCAACGCACACAATCTCCAATAACTGTAATTAATCTGATCACATCTAGACAACTTTTTAAACAATTGGAAAAAATATTACCTTAGTAATTCAAGATCTGCTTTCAAATAGCATAAATTCTCTTACAATTCGCATAATTCACATCACAGAAAAACACCCAATGTGCTATAATCTCTCATATCAAAATCTGCAATAATAATCTGCCTTAAAATAAATCTGACCATTAATGATTCATCTTACAAGATTCAATTACTTTAAATCCTTCTCAAAGATATCAAACACAATTATAAAAATCATCAAAAGCATCAGCTGTACCAGCTGTTAAACTGAAAGTACTCTCAAAAGAGTATAGCAACAAAATATTGGATTGGCAAACAAGAATTACTAAATGTAACCCTGCTAATATTTATCTGTACTTTATTTAACAAAATTTCGACTGATATGTGACTAGTAGTTCCTTGTTTGATTCACTTACAATCTCATGTACACTCGGATGATAAAAATGAGTCCCTCAATGGCAAGTAAGATGAGTAACCACCGTACAATCGTATAAATACGAAAGACCTCGCCCCGTCGACTAACATGATAGTGCCCTGAACGATGGGTAAGATGAGTAACCACCATACAATCGTATAAATACGAAAGACCCCATCTCGAAGACTAAATGAGTGAATGTACCAGATCGGAATCAACAAGTCTCTAGTTGTCATATAAAAGCGATATTCATTCACTAAAGTGAATAACATCTTAATATCTCCAAACAATCCAATGGAAAAAATCCCTACTGATGAATAATACACACTCGCTAGTATGCAATGAACTGACGAAGTAATTTAGATAATCAATTGCAGATCACGAGTTCGAAATACTCGTCACACAAAAAAAAACTATTCATGAAAACTATCCTTGCTGGAAAAATGTCTAAAAGACCAAACATCTGCTTAATAAAGCCAACCAATGGTGAGAATTTCGTATAATGATGCCTGCCATATCATATGGTCATGCCATATTCTAGCAAAATTTGAAGCATATAAAGTCAAAGCCATGTCCAAATAATCGTATCACTCCTATTAGAAAAATATACATGTGTGCCCAGTATTCATGAAAATAATCGTATCAGGAAGTTATAACTCTTACAGTACCTTCTCATTATCAGCTGTTATTAAATTTCAAAGATCGTCGATTTTCCTTATGTAATGAATTTCTCGAAAGATCGGCGTGAATATCATTCCACCCACGCAATGACGATTGCCTTCAAATCCCAAGTGAATCAGCTGGTGGACCTCCTCCTCGTCAGGAATCGAATCCATCGCTCTGTGGTGCCATCGCGTCTCTGTCTGCGTTTACTCCGACATGATGAACTGCTGGTTATCCATAGCGGATACTGTCCAACTCCTCACGAAAAAGTTCATAGAAACAGCGGACCCCCTATTCCACTTCTACGTTACGCCACTGTTCCATACAATGTTCGGTTTGAGTGTTGGAAGTTCAATCTCCAATAACTGCTAAGTCTCACTTTCATAAAATAAAATTTTATATGAGAGTGTCTAAGTTTATGAAACACCCTGTAGCTGTGTTCGTACTCGGTAATTCTTAACACTTCATAAGAAAGAATTGCATTAATGCACGTGTTAATGTTCATAAGTGCATTTGCTTGAAACATTTCATTTGCCTAAACTCGTTAATGTTACTTGGAATGCGTTATGAAATGCATAGTCGTAATGTCATTGAAAAACTATGTTCATTCGAAGTTCACAGTTGCAGTATCTCGTAACTATTTGTCTTTATAATTCAAGTGCTGAATAAACGTTCCAACTCAATGTTGTAATGAAGTTCAGCTTCTGTCATAATGCTTGCGTATATAATTGGAAATAACCCGCTCGCCCCTACTGCAATGCTATAGAATCATCTCCACATAAAGCTGGCCTCGCCATGTCGCTCTGCTATGCTGTTCTGCGTTTCCAAATTGCAGCTTGAAATAAGTTCTCCAACTCGTTTTACTGTACTGCTCTAAACCCCGGCCTCCTCATGCTTGCTTGGCTCGTACAGCTGGTTCTGTAACCGGTCTTCACGCTGCCTATTGCGGATGTCCGCCCGGCTCAATGACCTACTTTTCGTTCGCTGCTTGGTGAAGTTAAAACTGTCGCTTTCACTTTCCGTGACAAATGCCGTTCGCTGCGCGACCTTAACCATACGCTCGGCGCATGTCCCACTCGGCTCGCTCTCTGAATTCAACTGCCGTGCTAACTGTACTTGACTCCTCTGCTTGGCTCACTGAGCTCAACTGACTGTCTCTGGACTGCAATGACCTGAACCTCCCTGGCGCAGTCACGTGACGTTCTCCCCACCTCTGTGGTCATGCGTCACAAATATAATCTCGAACCCCGATCATCTCGGCTATTAAGTTATAAAATAACTTAAGGGTTATCTGGCTTCCTTAAAATTATTACCACATATAATGCATGTTATATCTCCTCTTCTGAGATGTTTAAATACCATGTTCCATATAGATCTTAATAAAGCTTCATATTTCCATCCATAATTCCATCTGCCTGACTGCGGTCAGTGCCTTCTTAATCCTAGACCTTCTACGTCATCCTGACATTCCTCTTGACTCGATCTGAGCGCTATCTTTTCATAACTCTTCCTATAATCTCAACTACGGCTTAATGTCTGCTGGCGTAGCCGATAGCCTCAACTAGGTATCGGGTACAATACCAAAGACAAGTGTCTCCTAAGAGAGTAATCAGTAAAACTTTGCATCAGAGACGACCATAACAAACAGCTTGCCTACAAAGTGTGCGATTTGCACATTTCAAACGGCAGTGGTCTAACTTATCTTAGACTACAATAAATAAGTTGGTGCAAATTAAATATGTTATATGTGAGAATATTATTATAATTTGCTATCCGGTTGTTATATTAGTATATTATGCATTAACGTGGCCCGTTTAAATGCTAAATTGTGATGGATGCTACGAGTTATAGGCTCTTCGCCGTACCGGTAGGCCTAATATTTACTAACAACGCATCGTTTCTTCTTTAATATTTATGTAATCATTATAATTATAATAGCCCATCTATTAACACTTATTTAACCAATAATAATCATTTTATAATTCTATACATATTCCAGGTATTGCAAGAAAGTGATATTTGATAGCATATGCGGTTCCACCTTAAAATCCAACCGTGCCCAGTTTTCAGTACCTATGCAAATATTACCGTAAGTTAATAAACCAAGCAACTGGAGATTTTTTTTTTTTAATGCTCATTTACATCTTCACCCTAGTCTACTGAAAGTACCATACGGTAATCACTGAAAGGGTAGGGGGGATAATTATGACCTCAATTTCACAAACGAACGAACCTCATTTTGCATGAAGTATGGAACCCGAATCCTAATGGAGGTATAGATTGTCTGCATTTAGAAATAAGTTAGTCAATAATTTAAAACAAGATGCCAGAAAACTAAATACAAAAAGCTGCGTGCCTACTACGGTGTCAAGTTGCTCTGTGAAAAAAAAAAAAAAAAAAAACACCTCGCCAAGATTATACGATGTGCATACAGTTAAATACAATCATCCAATTGGAGAAACATTTTCTTTGTCACGATCTTATAAGCAATTCAAACATAAACTGCTGTAATTTACGGGAAATGTGCAACATTTAGAGACTACGAATGTTGTAAGTGGCACAACGTTAGCTGACATTTCGCATCATTAATACATAAGGAATGAACACATGCAGAGCTTTCTCACTGCACACAGCTGAAGATCATATCATTCTTGGTACATTTTATGTTCTCTTAACAACAATAATTTGCTTAGTTACATGCAAGGAAAATTGTACCCAGGTAGTACACAGTTCCCATTGCTTCCATTACCTGACTACTAAACCAGAAGCTGGTAATGCATAACCATACACAGGTGGCGCATCCTATGGCAAACGAAAGATCAAAAGAAAATGTAAGCTCTATAGGAGCCGGGAACAAGGCGATACAATTTTCTACACAACTGAAAATAGTCAAAATACCCTTTGTAATAATGAATAATGATTTGGGGGGTCATGTAGTAATAGTGGGGGTTCATCAGGGAAGTGCTCTAAGTCCACTGTTATTCAATATTACTATAAACTACCTAACAAAACAATTTCAGAAAACCTTACCGTGGAATCTTTTGTACGCTGACGATGTGGCACTAATATCTGACAGTATTTATGCCCTACAGGAGAGTTTAGACAAATGGAGGAGAGCTCTAGAGTCTAATGGACTGCGCATTAGTAGAACCAAGACTGAATATATGGTATGCGACTTCCACAACAATAAACCCAGTATGACAAATATTTAACTTAAACTAGATGGTGAAACATTACCAAGGGTAACAAAATTCAAACCGATAACGATAACCGCCGATATAATCCATAGGGCCACATCTGGGTGGAACAAATGGCGCGAACAAACAGGAGTTTTATGTGATCTGAAAATACCCATAAGAACGAAGGGGAAAGTTTATAAAAGTGCCGTAAGACCAATTCTACTCTATGGTAGTGAAACATGGGCTACTACAAAGACACATGAGCAAAAGCTACATACCACTGAAATGCGTATGTTACGTTGGGCAGGTGGAGTTACTCTCAAAGATAAAATCCGTAATGAACATGTGCGGGGCAGTTTCAAAGTAGCGCCTATAACAGAGAAACTTTTAGAAACCAGGCTAAGGTAGTATGGACATGTTATGCGAAGACCGGAGAATCATGTAGTGAAGACGTGCCTTTCCATGACTACGCAAAAGAGAGGGAGCGGCAGACCTCAAACAACACTGATGACTAATGTTGAAAGGGACGTGAGAGTATTGGGCCTATCTGCTGATGATGCTTTACGACGAAAGGACTGGCGCCTTAAGAAAGCCGACCCCGCGTAACGGGAAAAGGCGAGGAGGAAGAAGAAGAAGAAGATGTAGTAATAGATGTTACCCACCCACTATCCTTTTTTAGATCACGACTTTTATAGTAAAATTGGAGGTGTGTCCGCTATTACAAGCGTAAATTATGGGACAAATACAGTATTGCTAACCCCACGCATTCGGTACTGACAGCCTTCCCGTCACTTTGCCCCGCTTTTCCTCTCCACAACCCACGGCCGCCACATAACAAGACCCTACGTCCAGCCGCCACACGGCAAGAATTCTGAGCATGCTTCTCACCAACACCCTGTATTTCAAAGGATACAACGCGAAGGATATGTCGGGAGCTTGGAACAGCTGAGCTGTGTTGCAAATTAAGTATAACAAATTTAAAGTTTCCGCCTAATCAACACTCGCAATACATAAAAAAAAAAAAAAAAAAAAAAAAAAGATCCTGAGTCAACGCCGAGGACATTCAAACAGAGAAATATGATATTTGAATAAATGAATTACACACCGAAGCTATGATACCTTTATCATCGGTATTCAATTCAATAAATACGACAAAGAGGGCAAACACTCTACAGCTAATGAATATAAAAACACTCACCATGGATTGGTTATCCTTTAACATGAAACAAGAGTCTGAGTGGAGGTCGTTCACAGCTTACTACAGTAGTTGACAGTTAACAGCATGCACACTCACTGAATTGCGACTCTCTACGGTTAATATTAGCTTTCGTGATAATACAAAAGTAAAGTTAAGGTAAAGACATATTTAGCACTGAGCACTCTAACAAGCCCCTCTGTGGCGATATTATTGCCGTGGTTTTATATTGTCGAGTTGTAGGCTATTGAATGGAGGACGGTATTTTGAACACTATGATGGGAAACAATAGCCTGTGCTCTATTATCAATTGACGCAAGCGAACTGACACCAATAAATAAATTATCCTCAGTCACTTGGCAAGGGTTTCTTTGACACTCTCCATCCCTTCACTGTCCCTATCATCATCACCACCATCATTGTCTTCATCAGAGCTTGATGAATTGCCAAGGTTAATAATCATTTCATCCACCACGATGTCCAGACCCCTTCAGTATTTCTTTCTGTACATGCTGTACGGGATGTGTCCAGTCCTCGGGTCGAACTTCGGCGAAGTAAAAGTAACGAAACAATGACAATGAACGGAAATCTGACACAGACAGTGGTTAACAAGCGACAAAAACAATGCCTGCCCATACGAGAAGAATTCTGTCACTTGTGGGGTGTATTTTGTAGCCACATGTTGGTGACGGGTGTTTGATAGTAAAATGTCGAGAGCTGTGAGATATTGTTTGTAGTTTTTGAAATTTATGCATGTGTGACGCATTTGCATTGAGTGTTTCCACGGACTTGAAAACAATTTGGTATGTGCAACTCCCCTGCGAAAGAAGACCATGGAAAGGCTAAAAACAGTAAAATTCCACACGCGACACGCCGCGAATACTTTTTAATTTAGATTTATTTTATTGAAGTAGATAATAGAAAATAAAATAATGCAAAATGAAATTAAATAAGTCACTTTGACAAATTAAATACAAGATTGTTACTAGGAACTTCAGTCATACACAGCACAAAATTAAGTTCTTTTGACAGTACTTTTTTTTTTTTCCAATTCCTGGAGATCTTTCGTGGCTTTTCTTTCGACTGCCACCTTAGCCGTCGCTTCGCACCTGTTTTGCTTCCTTGAACACGGCGTTGGAGTTTAGTGCAGTATGGACTCTTGCTCACGGTTATCTTTTTTACTCTACCAGCTGCCATCACAGCGTCCTGAACAATATGCATGCCAATCAAACTTGCTTCTTTGTGATTGACGATCATGCTCTCCTTGTTCAGGGAGAAACCTCTGTCTAGAGCTGCATTGTTGTGATACAAAATCAGAATCATTTTAACGAAGCTTGTGAGATCGTTTTTGGCAGGAACTGAGGAAGGTACTGAAGCCACTAATTCAGACAACAGCACGTCGAGCCATGGCTCTTTTCTGTCGAACTGCTTCAAACGAGCAGTGACAGAGGGCAGTCTCAAAAGTGTGGAGTAGCTGCTCTTGATGCGGTCAGCCATTGCGCCAGAAAGCAAATTCTTCTGATTACAAGGAATTTCCAGGGCAATGAAGATCCTAACTTCTTCCAACTTAGGAGTCTCAGCGACCCCTATAGGGTCTAGGCAGGAAATAGCACGGGCGTCTTGTGAGCATGAGTTGACCTCTCTTTGATTTTTTCATCCATAGGATACGAATGTACAATTTTCGGCTGTTGGTCCGAAATTGCATTATATCTGCGTCTGGAATTTTCTGAGATCTTGAGCTGTTAGCTTCTTTAAGGGCAGCTCTCGTCAAGAAACCCAGGTCTCCTCTGTGAATAACAATGCGGTCTGATTCCTGTATGTCATTGTCAGCAACGAGCACGGAAAGGGTACCGCTGGCGGTCGGCCAGGCAAAGCATGCATTCGACGTATTGTTCTCATCCCGCTTAGCGCTCTATCGGTGGCGCAAATTGCGGGTGGCAGCGCGGTCTGCAGGCGAAATAAAAGACTGAGCAGAACTCTACCGAGCGTTCGGGGGCTAAGAAGTCAGGCATTATGAGACTTTTCAAGATTTCCCGTATAATTCCCGTATTTTTCCCGGGTCACTAAAATTCCCGTATTGCTCGACACCCTGCAATCTCTGTCCAATCCATTCCTCTACTAGTTATGTTTTGTTTGACAGTATCAAGCCTTCTATTTCTAGGTCTTCCTCTGGGTCGAGTGCCTTTAACTGTTTTCTCCAGCCATACTTTTGCTATTCTGTTGAGTGCCATTCTTTTAACATGTCTAAACCACCTCAACCTTGAACTTACAATTTTTTCTAGAAGAGATTCCTACACCTGGGCTCCTTCCCTTATACTTTCAATTCTGACCATGTCCCTTCTTGTTTCCTGGACCACTGTCCTTAGAAATTTCATTTCTGCACTTTGCAGTCTACTGCCAGCCTTCTTCAAGATTGTGCTAGTCTGAAGTCCATATGTTGTTATGGGGACAAAATATCTAATATATTATTATTACTTCTATTATTTAAATTAGTTTCCATGATGGTTCCGTATTGCCGTACTAAATAGTTTTTATTGCAAATATGTTAGTCCATCGAACAATACGTCAAGTTACATATAATTCAACAGTGGTAGATGTTTCGGGTTATTAAATAGCCCTTCCTCAGTCACAATTTATCGAATCTAAAGAAACAATCTCATCACATAAAAGACACTGTAACAACATTAAAAACATGCATAAAACTTGGTACAAACAGGTCAACAACATGGAATAAAATGTATGTACACATCGTTAAAAGATCACTAAAAAGGTTCTCCGGCCCAAGAGTTCGTGGAAAAGTGAGTAAGTTCACATGGAATATTGTCACTACATGAAGCCAGCCAGTCACTGTTCATTTTTACTGATATCAATGCGGCTTGAAGGAGTTTGAACATTTCTTGACATGGACGCCTGGAGCATCAAGTTGTGTTAATATGCGGTCGAAACGGACGAAAAATGGATCCCAAGAAACGTGGCCAGTTAGCTCAAGCGAAGAAGCTGATGGTCCATAAGTGAAACAAGAGGAGCCAAAATCTTAAAGAAACAGAAAGAAAGGCCAAAAATTAAAGAGAGCCCAAGAAAACAGGAAAGGCAAACCCGATCGTGTAGAAAACCAGCCAAGTCATACCTGAAGAGAGACCCACGTGCGAACGTGGCCTGGGAGAGCACAGGAAACACTGACACGCTGGGTTGAGCTGAGCAAGTCAAGAGAGGCAAGGCAAGGGAGGGGGGGACGGAGAGGCGGGGAAGGACTGTGCGGAGAGTGAGTGCAAAAGAGGGCTAACGTGTAGGGAGCACAGGTGTAAGCAAACCGAAAGAAAAATAACATTTTATGGGGGTTTGTTTAAGGGGATGTTAATGGTGTTTCTGGTTAGCGTGTCATAAAATGTTAAAAAAAAATAAAAAATGTATGAAGTGTGCGATTTGCAGATACTGTTGATGTAGGAAAATACGCTCCATAATTGCTGTCCACTTCACATTTTGGCCGCTGTGACGCCTGTTTCATGTCTTTTTAACATTCTGAAGTCTATCCATTATCATTTTGCATGGATTTCAGAAACAGTAAATCAAAGGAATGAGTACTCAAATCGTATAATTTCATTAATATCGAATAACCGGTTAGTGTTATGATAATCCAATTTTCAGTGATTGCCTTCTTAAGTTAGAGAACATAGAGCTTGGAATTCTAACTGAAATCTAAATAGTGTTCTATAATCATTTGGTTGAAATAAAAACATAACAACCTTTCTCCTTAAGTCTCTCATTATAAACCTATTGGGGAAAGTGTGGTTTATGAACATGTGAGTATTCTCGCACGGGTCCGCTGGTTCATTATAATTATAAAATATACTAGCAACTCTCCTCGGCTTCGCCCGGTAACTCTAACGGGTTACCTAGCGTAAGCTTAAAAGGCATATCTTTTTCGATTTCAATGAACTACGACCTATATCCGCTTTTTGTCTCGGCATGATGGGTTAAAATCACTGACTGGACTATTAATTATATTATCATGGAGACTGCATGTGCAACAAATTGTCAGACGTAATTTAAGAATGGCGAGCTGCATGAAACACAAATCCCCATTCCGTCCAATCTAAACTTGACCATGTATTCTGCGGAACGAAAAGTTCACAGGCGAAATGAAGAAAAACAGAATTGCACTTCCAGGGAAACTTCAAACACATCCACTCTTCTCTGAAGTCTTAATTCGACACCTTTGCTCGACATCAAAGAATATGGGTACATATGCTCGACACGACTCGACTGTTTGCTGCTGTCTGTAACTAGGGCGATAGGCTCGCTTGCTAGCTAGCTCTTAAACTGTCGCGGTAGGCTAGTAATGAATGGAGATTGTTGGAAGAAAAAGAAAAAGTAAAAACGCTTACAGTAGGCGATGTATTGAAGTTAGAGATATGCTGTCGCAGACTTCTTTGTAGAACTTTTCATGATGAACAATTCTTACAACCATAGTACAGAGATATTTTTAACGGTTTACACAGCGTAAACTTAAAAGGCGCACGGATGGTAGGTTTTTCTTTTAGACTTTTTCACTGAAATCGTTACTGCTCGGCTTCCTTTGGTCCACAATGCTGCGTATTATGGTCCGTATTGACTTTGGTCATAAATAAATTATTTTCTACAGAAACTTTCCTCGAGAAATCCTTTACAGAATGGGAAAAAATCGCATCAAAATCCATCCAATGGTTCTCGAGATTACCCGGAACATCCAAGAATCGGGGACTTTGTTTTATACTAAGTAGAGATATATAATTATTTAATCGATAATTATTTTACAATTAAATACTGTATCTATTTCATGTATGACTGGCTGCGTGGTGCAGTGGTAACATTCTCGCCTGCTGTGTCCAATGTTGCAGGATTGAATCATTTAAGGGTGTGCGAATACGAGGGAGCTGTGTCAATAGATTTACTGGCATGTTGAAGATCCCCCTTGTGGCTAAATTCTGGCACCCCAATGTCTCTAAAAGCCAGAGTAGTTAAAGGAGACGTAAAAGAAATAACATTATCATTTCATGTTTGTAAGCATGCGATATTCGATAGCAGAGGCCGTTCGTTCCCTGTCAAAATCCAACTGTGGCTTGTTTTCAGTATGGAAAACATGGAAAATTCTAATTGACTAAACCAAGCAGTTGGTGAAAAAATTTATAAAATGCTCATTTACATCTTTACCCTAATCTAGGTAATTACACAATAGAACCTCATTTTGCATGACTTATGGAGACCAAAACCTTCTAATGGAGATATAATTTGTCTTACTTTAGAAAAAGTTTGGTCACTAATTTAAGACAAGTTACCAGAAAACTGAATACAAAAAGCTGTGTGCCTATTACGGTGTAAAAAAAACAAAAAAAAAAAAAAAATCAAACCCACCTTGCCAAGATTATTGTGCATACAGTTAATACATTCTCCCATATGGAGAAGCACTTTCATTGTCACGATCTTAAATAATTTTCAAACATAATTTGTAGTAAATTAATGGAAAAATATGCAACATTTAGAGACTGGTGTTGTACTGCGGCGGGCCGATAACCTAGATGTTAGGCCCTTTAAAATGACAATTATCATCATCATCATGTACTGCGGCACAAAGTTAGCTGATATTTTGTATATATAAGGAATAAATACAAGTAGAGCTTTCCAATTGTACACAATTGAAGATCATTCGATTCTTGGTGCATTTTACAACTTTATTAATACATAAAATGCGCACAAATGTGCATACATAAAGATTTATATCCTATGTACAATGTTTGATACATTTAGATCTAGTCTTTGCTATAGTCGATGATTGATTTAATCCTCTTATGACATTTAGTTAGGTGGTATTTTTCACAATGTTGGTGCATAGTAAGCATACACATGCATTGTTTGGTTTGTGAAATTTGTCATTTCTACATATCTTGTGGTGATAGCCGTGCACTGAAAGTCTGGTTAGCGCTTATCGCAGTTCTTGGTTCGCTTTTGCCCATCTCCTGTCAATCATGGCGTCTGTAGCGTAAAAGTCTTCGGGTATTTCCTTTGTTTCTCGTTTCCTTAGCTCTATTAGTTGAGATACGGTACTTGCTTGGAGTGTGGTAGGAGCAGTTAGAGTTTTAGGTCCTCTATGTAGAACGGTTCCCTTGCCACTTCATATACCAGTCTGGACTGGGTCGTTCTCGCTACTCCAAGTGCTCTCTTCAAATATCTCGATTTGATTTTCTCAAGGTTAGTTCAAAGCCGTATGTTATAACAGGAGATATTTTGGCATGAAATAGGGAAATGGCTGTTTGTAGTGAGAGTTTGATTTCATACATTCCTCTGATGGCGGCAGCAGATCTTTCTTGTATATGGACCCTGAATAAGTTGCATGTGGCCTGGAGTGTAATCCCGAAGTATTTAAAGGTATTAACTTTTTTGATGTCGTAATCTCCGAGTTTTACCCAGTCATTTGTTGCTAGTTTTCCTCCTTTCCGAAATACCAGGTGGACCGCCTTACTGTAGTTAATGAACATTTCGTTTTCTTGCACCCAAGTCTGGAGAGCATCCAGGGTGTCTTGTAGTACCGATATGTTAGATGAACCCAGGGCCATATCATCTGCTTACATAATATTATACAAGGTGCGTTCAAAAAGTAACGAGCCGGAGGCATAATTACAGAAACCAGTACCTGTATGTTAGAAGTATTGGTTGGCCCTGGCTTTTGAGGCACTTGTCCCACTGTGACACGAGGCTGTGAATGGCTGTCTCATAAAATTCCCTGGGCTGCGATGTGAACCAGTTCCGCACGTACAGCTGGACGTCGGCGTCGGAGGTGAATCGTTGGCCCCGCAGAGCCCTTTTCAGGGGACATGCTTCCTGGTGTGGTTGAAGACTGTGGGGCACCCGTTGGGCACACACTTTACGCAAGTGCAGTCGTTCCTTCATGATGGTGTGCACACTTCCGACGCTCAATCCGACCACGGCGGCAAAGGCGTTCACTGTCACTCGGCGGTCCTGGGTAACGAGTGCATCAACCAGCTGGACCATGTCATCGGTAATGCAGGGGGGTGCCCCAGACCGGGCATCATCGGCTAACGACACCCATCCTTTCCTGAAGCGCTTGTGCTACGCCTTGACCCTTGCAAGGTACATGCAGTGTTCGCCGTACACTTGTGACATTCGGCGATGAATGTCCGTTCCCCTGATCCTTCCGCTGTCAGAAACCGAACAACACCTCTTTGCTCTTCGTTTGACGCCTCCATGTCACTGTTTGCAATGCGACTGGCAGCATTGGACGATTGATGCATGCTGCTGCTCGCTTTGTATCGCCACGTGACGTGCACGCGTGCCCTCTAGCGACGGGCTGTGACCTTCCACGCTCTGGTCGGAACCACACCTCGTTACACACGCCACGATTAGCCGACGTAGTCACCGGTTTGCGCATTCCAGCCTCCGGCACCTTATATAATGACACTGTTTTGGTGTTTTCAATTATTTTAGTGATAGCTGTGGCGATGTTGAACAGTATAGGGCTCATTGGGTCCCACTGTAGTATGCCGTTTGTTTGCGTGTTTTCTTTCGAAGTTGCATCTCCGTCTTTTATTACGACTTTGTTAATTTTATTAATGCAGCCAATGGCCACGTATTTTTCTTCTCAGGATGGGTCAAGGAAGGGATTATGAAAGGAAATCGGCCGTGGACCTATTGCAAGGAACCGTCCCGGCATTTGCCTGGTAGTGAAAATGGGAAACCATGTAAACCATTTTCAGGGCGGCCGAGGTGGGATTCGAACCCACGTTCTCCCGATGCCAGCGAGACACGAGGTAGCGTGTTAGCACTCTCGGTCACGGCGGCCAACTTTGTTGTGGGTCAGTATGTTTCTTATTGCTGTTGTGATCTCATTCTTTCTTGTTCTTTCCAGTAGATCGAAGTCTTTGGTGTAGCCAATAAATACAGTGTGGAATTTGCCTTTGGGTATTCTTAGGGCTTGGTAGATGTCGTTCATTAGATTTCCTATGGCCTGTATGGTGGATCTTCCTTTTCTGAAGCCGAATTGTTGTTCAGGTATTTTCGGGTCTATTGTTGGTTAGTAGTTTTGTGTTGTGACTGTTCCGGTCACAATGTTCCCAAACCCTTATTTGGTTGACTGCAAGAGAAGTCAGGTTAGGGTAATTTGTTCATACCATTTCTTTTCTTGTTCATCATCATCATTTAGGTTGTAGAATTTCATTTTATTTAGTGTATATATATCTTGTGTATCTCGGGGACTCAGTCAGGAATATTTCATTTAATTTGTAAGGGAGATGTCAGTATACAAGACAGCGGATTGTGTAGGTAAGCTACAAGATGTTGCAACAGCAGGAAACTCTAGGCCAAATTTAGATTGGGCCGAGAATAACTTCCCTTGTCTTGAAGAAAGCTTTGTGTAAATTGTGTAAGGTTCTGACGTCAGAGAAGAGTTTCGCGCCACGAGTTGTAAGAAATATACATGGGTTCGAGATTATTGGTGTATTTTGTATGGGTTGGAGGGTATCATGACCCTGGCGGAGAAAGACGAAAACATGTGTTTACAAGATGAGAGGTGGGATTTTCGTGTATAGCGGGGCTTCACTTCTATTGTAGCGTCTGATTGGAAAGGTCGCGTTCTCGTAATTTGGCGTAGGCCTATTTGGAGAAACAGTTTTGTTGAAAGCATGGCTTGTGAATGTACTCGAAACGGCTACATATCACAACGATGTTATCTCTGTTAGCACAATTCAAGTTGGGTACGGAAGCACATTCATTTCTCTCGCAGAGATGTGGCTATGTAAACCAGTAAACATCTCTAACCTCAAACCACGTGTGGAAAATCTTAGAAATGCTGGGGAGAACTGATCTATCGAGCATGTCTCGTAGATTATCTGCTAGATCGTCGATGAGTGAGTAACAAACATCTTTATATTCCAACATTCATTTTGGGTCACATGTTTTCGTCATTGCCGAGGAGAGAAGATAGTAAACCATAGTCTGTTCGACGAGAGTCCCCGCCATATGTTTAAAGTTGATATTAATACACATATTTTGAAGGTTATAATTAGTTTTCTTTATAGGGAATTACACCTAATAGTTGAACGCCCAAATGATACCAGTTAGGTTGACCAAATGTGTGTCCAACACTCCACGACCCTGCCATTTCAATTGTGTGGTATATGATGAAGTACTTCCGATCAAAAATAGGAGGATGATTTTGGGAAGTTTTAAATCAGTCGCCCAAGAAGGGCTGGTAAAAAGTTACAACATAGCACCTCAACGTGGGGCAAGAGTAGGGAAACCTAGCAGGTATCATTAGGGCACATATGCACACAGCCGATAGACACCTTAGGAGTATTAGGGTTCACAGTAATTTGTTTTGTTTTAAGGGTATGTCCACATCAGACAATTTAGAATTAAGGTCAAGGGTTGTGTGTAAATCAAACAGTAAAATGTCAGGTAATCAGGAAACTGGGGGAAGTGGCAGTGAGGAAGATGTGGAAAAGACAGTGGGAACATATGTTACCATTGTTACTACTGAGTCGCAGCTGATCGCTGAAGGTAGTAACTTAAATGTAAATGGGGGGGTTATGAACGATAGTTTGATCCAAATGCTACTGAGTGAAATAAAAGAGATTAAGAAGCAAGGAGAATCTATGAGTAAGGAAATTAAGGAGCAGGTAGGCTCTGTAAATGAGAAGGTAGAGTCAGTGACCAAACAGATAGTAGAAGTGAAGGAATTTGTAAGTAAGGAAATTCAGGAGAGCAACAGGGCCACGAACACAAGGATAGAGAGTCTCAGCAAAGAAATACGGGACCATAAGTCTGTCCTTAATAGTAGAATGGAGAGTATGAACCTGGAATTAAGTGGGAAAATTAGCAAACAGGGAGAGGAAATCAGGGCAGAAATGCAGGGGAATCAGGCTGGGATCACAAGTAGGCTAGAAGGAATGGAAGGCCATCAGAACCAGCAAGATGTGGAAATAACGAAAATTAAGTCAGAGATAGCTAGTTCAAGGGCAGAAGTACAGAATGTAACGGGAAAGTGTGATGAGATATGCAACACTGTAAGTGGGAATAAGAGGGAATATTTAGATAGAGTAGGTGCCGTTGAAAATAAGTTGGGAGAGATTGAGGGTCTGAGAGGGAAGCAGGTGGCATTGACCGAGAAAAACGAAAAGCTGCAGGAAGAGCTGATAAAGGTCAGGAGAGAGTTGAAAGAGCGACCGATGAGTCAAAGGGTTGTGATGCCATCTAGTTTGCTACTCAGGGACCCTGGTCTGCCACAATTTAACTCAAGGCAGTTCAACCCTATGGAGTTTTTAAAAACCATTGAGAAGAAATTCAGCAAGGATCTAGAAGACGGGGTTGTCGAATGGGAAACAGTGTTGGAGATCTTGTCTAACTCATTTCAAGGGGATGTGAAAGCATGGTTCCAAATATACAGGCCTAACATGAATAGTTTAAGGGAATTCAGGGATAAATTCAAAGCTAAGTTCTGGGGGGAGGGGGTACAGTCCAGGGAAAGGGAAAAATTAACTTTTGGGAAATATAAGGAGAGAGAAGGGGTATCCCTGACAGAATATTTTTTGGCACATGTACTTATTTGGAAGAATTTGGATGGGCTGACCTCTGACAGTGATGTGGTTAGGGTCATGTTGAAGCACTTCCCACCTAGAATTCAGGAGGCAGCTTGTATGCAGAAGGTAAGGACGGTAGAAGAGTTGGAAGAGCTTCTTACGAGCTTTGACGTTTTAGGCAAGCAGCACATGGAGAGGCCAGAGGTCAAACAGGAATTTAGGGGCAATAGGGGGAATAATCAGGAGTTTAATAGGGGTAGATTTAATCAGGAGCAAAGAGATTATCAGCAGAGGCAGGAAAACTATCAGAGAGGTGGGGGGCGTCAGGATAATTCACAGCGACAGGAAGGTAACTATCAGAGAGGTGGGGGGCGTCAGGAAGGTGGTAACGAAAGAGTACAGGTGAACCAGAGGAGACAAGAACAAGGTGGTCAAGGAGCTTTAAACTCCGAACGGGCTGTGCAGGGAGGTCAGTCAGGCAGTCCGTAAGAAATGAAGTCAAGCAGTGTGTTATTGTGGGTGAGGAGGATTTTATGCCTATGAGTCGGGAGGATCTGCTAGCTGACCAGCAGGAGTTCTCATGTATCGGGGAGAAGGAGGCTTTTATGTCAACTGTTGAGTTGAGCATACTAGGTAAGAGAGTGCAGGCATTGGTGGATTCGGGGAGTGAGAGAAGTGTCATCAGTAAGGGATTTTATGATACTTTAATCAAGGACGGTGGTAAGTTGGAAGAAATTCCAGTTAAGTCGACATATGTGGTAACTGCTGTTGGTAATAAATCCCAAAGAGTGGGAAAGCAGGTATTGTTGCCCATGAGGTTTGGTAATGAAGTTGACCACAAGACTTGCTTGGTAATTCCTAACCTAATTTATGAAATGATTTTGGGGATAGACTGGCTTAACGAGCATAGTGCTGTTATTGATTTTGACCGGGGTGTCATCAACTTTGTGAGGGGGAATATAAGCCAGGAGATGAGAATGAAATGCAAGAGTGTAGATAAGACAGTAAAGGCATGTGTTACTGAGGTCACTGTAGGGGATATGGCAGAAGGTAAGGCTGACGATGAGGAGGAAGTTGTGGATTTATGTCACATTGCTGTGGAGGGTGATAAGTGTGATCAACTCCAGCAGGCTGTGGATAAGAGTGGTTTAAGTGTTGAGGAGAGGGATAAGTTGTTAGAGGTTTTAGAGCTAAACCAAGAAGTTTTCAGTGACAAGCCAGGGCTAACACATGTCTATACGCATCAGTTCGAAATTGTAGATCATTCTCCATTTTCAGGACCCAAGTACCCGATACCTCACAAATTTGCTGATGCTGTGGAGAAAGAAATAGGCATTATGCTGAATCAGGGTATTATTGAGCCTTCAACTAGTGCATATCTGAATCCCTTAGTTGTGGTTGGGAAGAGTGATGGCTCGGTCAGGTTGTGTATTGATGCCAGGCAGCTCAATTGTAGGATATCTGGGGACCAACAGAGGCCAGAATGTGTTGAGGAACTGGTTCAGAAATTCAATGGTAAGCAATGGTTTTCCACTATGGATCTGAGTGCATCATTTTGGCAGGTACCGTTGAGAGAACAGGACAGGAAGTTGACTGCGTTTAGCTTTAAGAGTGGTTTGTACCAATTCAGGGTCGTTCCTTTCGGAACAAAGACCAGCAGTTCAGCGTTGATTAGGGCCTTAAATCTAGTGTTAGGGAGGGACACACACGAGTTTGTGACAATGTACATAGATGATTTAATTGTTGCATCTTACACATTAAAGGAACACCTGGATCACTTAGACATTGTTTTGGGGAAATTAAGGGACGGGGGATTTACAATTAAACTTAAGAAGTCTCTGTTTTGCACAACATCAATCACATTTTTAGGGCATACTATCACAACACAAGGGGTGTCTCCCGAACAGTCACGATTAGACAAGATTCACAACACTGCTACACCACGTAACGCCAAACAATTGAGGTCAATATTAGGGGTTTTCAATTATTTTCGTAGATTCGTAGTTAAATATTCCTGTCTTGTAGAACCGTTTAGGGAATTGCTGAAGCAGGGTACTAAGTGGGTATGGACCCAGGTGCACGATGAGGCTTTTAAGGAGTTGAAGAGAGGCTTTGTAGAGACTGTCATGCTTAGGTATCCTCGTCTGGATTGTCCCTACATTTTGATGACTGATGCGAGCATGCAAGGCATCTCAGGCATTTTGTGTCAGGAGGATAGTGAGGGCAATCTAGGGATTGTCTCATTAGCAAGCAGAGGGCTAAGCATGGCGGAGAAGAGATATACAATTACTGAAATAGAGATGTTAGCAATCGTATACTCTCTAGGGAAGTTTAGGAGTTATGTGTTGGGCAGTAAGTTGCAGATACTGACTGACCATCATGCATTACTTTTTATTGGATCCTGCAAGCTCACTTCGAACAGGATGTCAAGGTGGATATTGGCTATAAGTGAATATAACTTTGAGGTAAGGCATATTAAGGGTACTGAGAACATTGTGGCTGACTTCATGAGTAGAAACATTGGGGGTGATGAGGGTCATCAGGTACTGGAGGTACAGGAAGGTGTTGTTATCTGCGTAACCAAGGTAAGCGAGTGTGATTATGAGATACGCTGCTTAAGGAATCTGCTTGTAGAGCAGGAGAAGGATGAGGTCTTAGGTGATATCTTGACTCAGTTGAGAGGTATGGATGTGGATAGTAGAATTAAGGTTGGAAAGTATTGGTACAAGTTGGAGTGTGGTTTCTTGGCTAGGCTGTGCCATGAAGGTGCCTGGAGAGTGTGTGTGCCAAGCTCATTGCAGGTAACGATGATTTGGTATCATCACAAGGCTTTAGGGCATTTTGGATCAAGCAAGGTTCTTTTTGCTGTTCAGCAGCATTTCATTTGGAAGAACATGGGAAGGCAGATTAGGAAAGTTCTGGCAAGTTGTGACTCGTGTCAACGGTGTAAATGCCCAACGAGGTTTCTTGAGGGACCTCGGCAAATGGTGATCACAGAAAAACCAAGGGATTTACTCTGTGTCGATCTGTATGGTCCATTGGTTAAAGCTCAGTTTGGATATCAGTATATCTTCGTGGTTGTTGACGCATTCAGTAAACTCGTCAAACTGTATCCCCTGAGAAAAGCGACCGGGAAGGGTTGTGTCCTACAGATCACTGATAAGTATGTACCTGAGTTTGGGGTGCCTCTCAGGATACTATCAGACCACGGTAGTCAATTCACCTCAAAGATCTGGAAAACCAAGTTGAGTGAATTGGGTATCAAGCACATATTCTCATCTATTCGATATCCTCAAGGGAATTTGTCCGAACGAGTTATGAGAGAATTAGGGAGAGTATTTCGCACCTATGTGAGCAATCGCCACAATGCGTGGTTCTCCAAGTTAGGAGATATTGAACGATGGTTCAATAGTACGTTCCATGAGAGTGTAAAATGCACTCCCTATGAAATTCAGTATGGTAGGAAGCCTACCAATGAGCTTGCTAGAATGCTAGGTTTGGTCACGGGAGAGGAGATTGGGAAGGATGTTTGTATCCAGCTGGCTAGGGACAACTTAATCAAGGCAGGGAATAAGCGTAGGCGCCAGCAGAAGCGGGTAAAGTTTGATTCTTTTGAAGTAGGCGATCAGGTGCTTCTGAGGGTTCCATATCCGTCTTCAGCTGTAGATAAGGAGATAGGCAAGTTTTTTCATCTATTTCAGGGGCCTTTTAAGGTGGTTAAACGTATTGGTGAGTGTGCCTATAGTTTAACGGACCAGGATGGTAAGTCTGTCAGTACACATAATATTAGGAATCTCCGTAGATATCACTCTGTAAAATAATATGGCATGGACTCTTAGAGAATCAGTCAACATAACGTGATGGCATGACAAAACTCAAGAGATGTGACGAAGAATGCTAACCAGCAAAGTGGCATCGAGTGTTAGATGGATAGATGGTATGATAAGGCCTGTGCAGGCAAATACCATGGCTTGTGAAGCGATAGGGTCTCATGATGAGACGAAGAAAATGAAGTGGTAGACCTAAGACACTTGAGAGAAATCAGTGAGGCTAGGAAATGGACACAATAAGACATTCGAGAGAGTGAGAATGTGTGAAAATTTGACAAGTGTGTATGTATATATGTCTTCCAGGGTTTATTTATGTAATAGTGTAATTCTTTGTGTTTTCAGTGCGTTGCTTGTTTGAGTGTTTGTGATCCACACTTGTTTCACCCGTGTGAATCACATGGGGGCGTATTGTGACTGTTCCGGTCACAATGTTCCCAAACCCTTATTTGGTTGACTGCAAGAGAAGTCAGGTTAGGGTAATTTGTTCATACCATTTCTTTTCTTGTTCATCATCATCATTTAGGTTGTAGAATTTCATTTTATTTAGTGTATATATATCTTGTGTATCTCGGGGACTCAGTCAGGAATATTTCATTTAATTTGTATGGGAGATGTCAGTATACAAGACAGCGGATTGTGTAGGTAAGCTACAAGATGTTGCAACAGCAGGAAACTCTAGGCCAAATTTAGATTGGGCCGAGAATAACTTCCCTTGTCTTGAAGAAAGCTTTGTGTAAATTGTGTAAGGTTCTGACGTCAGAGAAGAGTTTCGCGCCACGAGTTGTAAGAAATATACATGGGTTCGAGATTATTGGTGTATTTTGTATGGGTTGGAGGGTATCATGACCCTGGCGGAGAAAGACGAAAACATGTGTTTACAAGATGAGAGGTGGGATTTTCGTGTATAGCGGGGCTTCACTTCTATTGTAGCGTCTGATTGGAAAGGTCGCGTTCTCGTAATTTGGCGTAGGCCTATTTGGAGAAACAGTTTTGTTGAAAGCATGGCTTGTGAATGTACTCGAAACGGCTACATATCACAACGATGTTATCTCTGTTAGCACAATTCAAGTTGGGTACGGAAGCACATTCATTTCTCTCGCAGAGATGTGGCTATGTAAACCAGTAAACATCTCTAACCTCAAACCACGTGTGGAAAATCTTAGAAATGCTGGGGAGAACTGATCTATCGAGCATGTCTCGTAGATTATCTGCTAGATCGTCGATGAGTGAGTAACAAACATCTTTATATTCCAACATTCATTTTGGGTCACATGTTTTCGTCATTGCCGAGGAGAGAAGATAGTAAACCATAGTCTGTTCGACGAGAGTCCCCGCCATATGTTTAAAGTTGATATTAATACACATATTTTGAAGGTTATAATTAGTTTTCTTTATAGGGAATTACACCTAATAGTTGAACGCCCAAATGATACCAGTTAGGTTGACCAAATGTGTGTCCAACACTCCACGACCCTGCCATTTCAATTGTGTGGTATATGATGAAGTACTTCCGATCAAAAATAGGAGGATGATTTTGGGAAGTCGCCCAAGAAGGGCTGGTAAAAAGTTACAGTGTGGATTTTGAAGATATTCTTTTCTAGAGCTATACCTCTATATGCAGTTGGATCAGTTGTTTCTCCTTTTTCTTTGTAATTAAAGTACTTGAGTAGATTTTCGCCACTCGCTTGTGTTTGGTAATAAAAAAACAGTCTCTGGAGCACTTCTGTACTATAAAGTAAGGGTATTGTTTGATTGCAAACTGCAGTTCTCTTAAAAAATGGCATGGGTGATCGTACTTCAATTGATATTGTAACTGTCAGCCAATCAACACAAAATAATTCCAATTACTGGAATATGCAAAACAATAACCTAAAATTAAGTACATGTGATTAAGATGGACGATTGAAGAAGGAGAAACTTAAGGGATGACATGTTTCGCTCATCAAGCGAGCATCATCATATCTAAATCTACCAGACAAATAGTTCTACAAAACACTACGAAACCTACCTTTACGTCCACAGTCTCTGCTATCCAGAAATAAAAACCAAAACATCGTCAGAAAACTTAGTAAGTGTTGAAACTATTACTGATAAATAATAAGGTATTAAGCACCCAGAAATAGAACTATAAATTTTAACTAGCAGAGCCCGCGTCGAGAATCTACGCAATAACAGTGCAATGTAAGGAACGGCCCGAGCTATTCGTAACATTACATTCATTTACGAAATAAAACTTCACAAACTTAATAGGTTGATACCAGTGCAGGAAGGAAAGATCCAACTGGGTTGTGAAATGATAACTTCACAGAGAACATTTGGGATACAACCAGGACTTCTTTCACATACAGTAGTTTTCGAGTGAGGTGTACAGAGTTGTATCTAAGAAGCCAAATCACATTTCTTCCAAGATAATGCATTTTGTTAAGATACTTTTTGAATTTATCTATCAACAATTTCTCTAAACACACAGTTGGTTATTTTGTTACTTGGTGACACAACCGATAGCGAGCTTAACGATCATACCCGTGAAAGGGCTACGTCAAGCTGTCCATGAGTAAAGACGGGTTTTGTCAAGTAAAGGCAGATTTTATCTTAAGTCTGACCCTGAGATTTATTTATTGTCGTTGAGAAAGCCAGAAGTAGTGGGAATTGCCTTCTTTTAAATTTAAAAGGCATGTTTGTATCAGAGGGGATAAGGGTTATCCTTGGTATGAAAACGATATCTCTTTTACCAGAATCTTTAATAGTTTCCTCTATGATATTACGTTGTAACTCGTTAACTATTAGCCTCGTCCCATTGCAGACCCCTTTTAAAGGTAGAATATTTCTTAATGACATAATGATAGCACCTTTGTTAAGTCTAAGTATGTGTGGAGGCATGCCAGTTGGTGTCAGACTGTTCAAATATTCTTCAGTGTAAGCCAAGTGATCTTGCTCATGCTCACTCACAATACAGTCTAAACTCTTGTAGACTACCTCATCTCCAGGTAAACGATGAAGTACTCAATTGTTCAGTTCAAGCAATACTTCATTGGCGACCATAAGAATAGTTCTTCCTTTAAGATCCTGTGGGGTGACAGCAGTAAAATCAAAATCACCATATAGCTGTTCAACTGGATCTTGCATTTGTGGATAGCATGTAGATGGTACCGTAACTTCCGCCCCAGTCTTGCCTTCTCCTATTCTAAAAGCCACGTTGAAAATTCTTCTTCAGAATTTAAAGTGTGCATGTTCTGGGTGAGTTTAAGTACATGGAATTTATTCCAGAGGCTATGCCGCTTCAAACAGCTAGCAACTGTCAGAGAACGTGATCCTCTCATTATAACAGGAAGGACTTGGCGAAAATCACCACCCAGTAAGATGACTTGACCACCGAATGCTTCAGTACAGTTGGTCAGATATTTGAGAAGTCTGTCCACAGCTAAAAATGCGTACATGTGTGTCATTGGTGCTTCATCCCAAATAATTAATTTTGTACTCAACAGGGCTGTTGCTTCTGATGTGTTTGGCGTAACGTTGCACGTAGAATTAGAATTGAGAATCAGAGGGATTTTGAAGACAGAATGGGCAGTTCGCGTCCTCCATGTAGAAGTGTAGCTGCTATTCCTGTAGACGCTACTGGAGTAGCGTGATCTCCTTTTGCTCTGATTATATGTAACAATGTAGAATAAACAAATGTTTTACCAGTTCCTGCCGGTCCATCTAAAAAGAAAGTAGAAACAATTTTGTTTTAATGTTTCTACTGGGTTTCCATATATGGCATTAAAGATCGAATCTACAACCTTTAGTTGCTCCTCATTAAGCTTGTCTGTTGATGATAGCACTAGCTTGCTCTTCTAAAATATCAAACGAATGCATTCCTGGACTGTTAACGTGTAGTTTTACATCTGGCAAGTTAAGTTTCTTAAGATCTAAGCCATAGGTGTGAAGGAGGCCATTGATTTCAATGAGTGCATACTGTGGGTCACTTTTTTCAGAGTATCTGCGAACTAAATCTTAGACATTGCTTCTTTATGTTGGTCCCAAAGCTCGGGAACATTTTCTGGTTCTCCGAAAACACATATAATGACAAATAACATTCGTAAGCGACTTGGCATATGAGAGTGAGTTGCCTCAAGGATAGTATCATGCCAAATTTTATCTCCTTGAAGAAGTCCAAGTGTTTTACACGTTTCCTGGAAAGTCTTGCATAGAACTCCATTGATTGTCCTGACACTATCAAAACTTTTGGCACCCTTTACTCTTATTAGCAGCATTCGCAAAAAGTATCTTTCTCTATCGGGCATACTAACTACTGGTATTCTCCATATTACACCTTATCCACCATGCTGACACTTCTTACATTTCGTATTACATTTATCGTACACATAGTGATTTGGTATATCTGCGTGCTTGATCATCATTTTGATTAAGTTCAATCCAAGCGGTTAGCATCGTTTGTTTTGAAGAAGCCGCTGCTACCGCCTGGTGTTCCTGGCCTTCATGAAAAACTATCTGTTGCTGTTGAGGTAAATGCACTGGCAGTCTAATTACTGTATGGGATTTCTCTGACATGGTGAACTAACCGATTCTCCACATTGCTTCCGGAGCACTTCCGTATCTGCCATCGAGGAATGTCAAAATTTCATCATGATTGGGGTTCCCGCTACTGGTTTTTGTTTCCAGCTTAAGGCATGCGGCATCATGCCCCTTATATACATATTTGTATAGGTATTTCAGACTTTTAACAGAGACGCAAACTTCCACATTGATATGAGCATTGAACTTTATTAATAATGATGGATTGTAAGGGACTACCCAGCGATTATCAATGTCAAACTTACCAAGTTTAAAAGATGTTGAGAATCTTCTTCTGTACATATGATATCCGTTTACATTCTCTCCAATATTATTTCTCTGAACTCCTTCGGAAAGTTTTTGCAACATGTATCTTTCTTCATGCAAGCTGATTGATTATTTATGTTCGACCCTCACTATTATGTGTCAGAAAACTGTATCATAATGATGGTCATTATAACACCGTTTTTCATTACGATACAGTTTCTCCAGCCAATCAGAGCTCGTTCATTGACCAATTAGGTAACGATACCTTCGCGCATGCGCTCAAAATCCAACATGTCGGACATAAACACATCATCGAACTATAATAAATTACCGACATGGAATACGCACCACCGTTCATATGTTCGCGTAAATAAGCTGGCGAATATGAGACAAGAAATAGCACTGTACCTTAATATCCCCAAAACCAATTTCTACACAGCGCGTGGTTTTGACACGACTTCAGTGACAGTTTTACTGAATACTGGTGCGCAATCTGAACATATGGTATTGAAGCACACAGAGCGCATGCGTCGGTTGTCCAGAGAGCTTGGACAAGAGAGATATACTACCCACCGCAGCACCCGATCACAACATTCTAGTGACTGAACAGATATTTATGAATATTTATGTTAA
This sequence comes from Meconema thalassinum, assembly GCA_946902985.2. Classification (NCBI taxonomy): domain Eukaryota; kingdom Metazoa; phylum Arthropoda; class Insecta; order Orthoptera; family Tettigoniidae; genus Meconema; species Meconema thalassinum. Next base: position 552,619,347 of record OX336388.2, read on the forward strand.
AACATATAATAAAGTTATAATTATCGTCGAACATAAACAGTCGTATGCAACTCGCCTATAATGGTAATTAAGACACTCGTATGGAAATTATAAAACTCGCATACCCTCGTTTTATAAAAAATACTCGTGTCTTAATTATAGCCATTATAGGCTCGTTGCATAATGTACTATTATAACACCACAGGGGCCATGAACCATACATTTTGTTACTATTGGAAATAGCTTCGGATTGATACCCGGATCAGGTATTTCGGTACTTACATACTTGTCAATGTCATCTTTCGTGCGAATTTTCCAACATGAATCAAAAGTTAGTAATATATGACCCCTCGTTTCTGGAACTCGATAACGTAAATATAAGTCTGAATCTTTCCAAGAATGTTCCTTTTTAGAAGATCATCCAAATGTTCCGTTAATTTCATTTTGAATACTCTCACCACTATGCCTGGTCTGTTTTCAGGACTTTGTAAGTCTTGCATTGCATCTAAAATCTCAGGCTACATGGAAAAAAGGAAAAAATCTGGCCGTCCAAATTTCCTAACTAAAGCCACGTCTTGATAATTTTGATGCATATATCGTGGACTTCCTTGGAAAGATGAAGGTAATATTATCATTTTACCTATCAGAACATTCTCCGACTTTGCTTGAATTTCTATCGCATCCAGCAGTCCTTGATATACCTACAGTAGTCTTATGCTGTCCCAACTTTTGAGGGTGACTGTACTTCCGCCCGAACGAGGGAGCGGCTACAAAACCGGTATCGTGAGACGTGAGTCATTGTTCGTTGAGCTGCAGAAGTGTACAGTTGTCAGTTTGAAGTTTTCAAGATGGAATGGGGGGAGTATGAGAATCGTTTGGCAGTGATAGCGTTACACAAGGTAGGGCAATCGCCAGGGGAGATTTTCAAAACACTTCAGAAGCTGTAAATTAGTAAGAAATTTGTTTACCGCACTATAAATCGATTTGTTGAGGCTGGAACTGTGAGAGATCGCCCGCGGCAAGGGAGACCACGCACAGTACGAACACCAGAACTTATCAAAGCAGTGTGCGACGAAATCAGGTAAGTAGACAGTCAGTGATGGCTCGTGAGTTACAGATATCAAAAATGTCTATGTCTAGCACGTTAAGCATTGACCTGGGACTCAGTGCTTACAAACAACGCAAAGGACATCTCCTGACAAATGAACTGAAGCGCCAGAGGTTCCTAAAATCAAAGCACTTACTTAAGCATTACGCAGCTAATGGTCATCGTCTAATCCCGTTTACGGATGAAAAGATTTTCAGTGTTGAGGAGACTTTCAATGCCCAAAATGACAGGGTATATGCCCATTCCTCTAGAGAAGCTGGTGAAAAGGCTCCAAGGATCCAGAGGGGTCATCATCCCTCATCAGTTATGCTGTGGTGGGGTGTGAGCTTCGAGGGCACAACAGAGCTCCATTTCTGTAAAAAGGGGGTCAAACCTTCAGCTAAAAGTGTACCAGGAGACAGTGCTTGAGGGAGAGGTCAAGAATCTCAACAATACTCTCTTCCATGCAGCTAAAGTGTACCAGGAGATAGTGCTTGAGGGACTGGTCAAGAATCTCAACAATACCCTCTTCCATGGACAGAACTGGAGCTGCCAGCAGGACTCAGCCCCAGCGCACAAGGCACGGACAACCCAGCAGTGGTTGGAGGCAAATGTTCCTGATTTCATTTCCACTTCAGATTGGCCGTGCTTATGCAGTTATTGTCGTCGTCGGCGGCCGATACTCATATCCGAGTTCATGCTTCTCGCCTGCAGTTCCATAATCTGTAGTCCAGGCAATGAAGATGGCGCTGATGTCTTATCAGGCCAATGCTTGCATAGAACATGTGACCACATATGTTGCATCCGATGGAGGGTGGAGGACGTGGTAGCGTTTGACCTATCTTCTTCCTCTGGCGAATTTCCTCTTCCTGTCTTCGACGTTCCTGCTCAAACTGTGCAACTGCAGCTGAGATGGTAGCACGCCAGCGAGGGCGATCCAGTGCAAGAGTATGCCAAGTATTTGGGTTTATCTCTACTCTTCTCATGGTCTGCTTGAGTTGCTCTCTATATCGTTTTAAAGAAGCACCAGTGTTGAGTTCACTATACAGGAATTGCCGAGGTAGTCTGCTGTCACTCATACGATGGATATGGCCTGCCCATCTAAGCCGATGACCAACAATGGTGGCTTCAATACTGTTTATCATTGCTTTCTCAAGGACTGCTATATTAGTTACATAGTCATCCCATTTGATATTCATGATTGATCTAAGTTTTTGTTGATGAAAGCGTTCCAGTTTCGTGATGTCCTGGCGATATAGGGTCCAGGTTTCACATCCGTAGAGTAGCGTAGAAATAACAACAGCTTGGTACACCAATACTTTCGTGCAGATACCTTCCACCTTTTCCAGAGCTGAGCCAGATATGTTGATATCAAAATCTGGGAGGATGGTTCCAGGAGCAGGTCGAGATAGCACTTTGGTTTTCTGAATGTTGACAGTCAGGCCAAAACGTTCATAAGCTCTGTTGAAACAGTTGGCAGACTGCTGAAGCTCTTCTGGTGTGTGGGCTGGAGAAGCATTGTCATCTGCATATTGCAATTCTGTGACCCGAGTGGAATAGGTTAATCTTTTGGAGCGGAGTCTGGCCTGGTGCCCCTCATCATACCGATATTTAATTTCCACACCTGAGTTGATTTCAGGCAATGTCTCATAAATAGGGATATAAATTTTTCGGTGATTTCAGAGTGAAGAAAGCGGTATTTTAAAGTGGCAAATTCGGTGGTTTCAAGTGCACTTTTCGGTACTTTCAAAATGTTATATTTTAGGCGGGATTTTTTAAATATCATGGATAACATAACACATTTCAGTCATCCTTCAAAGTATACTTCAGTAAAGAGATCCAAATTCTCTTGTGACAAACGGTGACACATATCACTTAACGTGCTAGTGTAAGCTGAAAAACAAAAGTTCACAGTTAGCGTTTGAACAGGGTATCAAAATTTTCTTCAACACACATTATGAGAACTTTGGAAATACAAATGTCATTCCTTGCAAAACTCGAACAATGTCTGTCTTGGTCCTGTCGTGCATCTGCTTCTTGATTCAAGTTTGCAGTTCGTTGTATCCTCTTATGGCCTCACTTTCTTCCAGTGTTCCACAGAATGGCAACTTCTTAATTTTCTTTGCAAGGTCCTCATTGATGTTCATTGGCACTATTTCTGCTGGATCAAATGCACACATTTGTAAATCTTGTTCCCAGGGTCAACGGATCTCAGGCTGATTAATATTCTAAGAGCATGCGACCCAGCCTTTACTAAAACTGAATGTATTTTCTCTCTTTTTAACACATTTCCACAACCCTCCAACAGCTCCTTAATGTCGGTACCATAAGTTTAAGGGCTTGCTGAATTCTCTGTAGTTCAGTGATGTCGGTGCCAAATTTTTTGAATCTCAAGTATTTCGTCATGTGAAACATTGTTCAAAATCAACACTAGAGTTATCAGTCCCTACTACTTCATTCATAAATTGCACAATATCTTTCAAGTACTCTGACAGGTACACCACAGAATGAAACCAAGAAGACCACCTGGTTAAGACTGGTTCAGGAAACAGTGGCACATTTGGATATGGATACTTGCCATCTAGATATTCATGTCTGGAAGGCGCACTATATGACGCCACGCGTCGAGTTGTCACTAGGATGAAGGGGCAGGTGACCTTGCTGTTCTGGCCCTTAAAACCTCAATAACTTAGTAACTCACCAGGATGACCACCCAGATTGATAAAGATCGCTGTATGCAGAAAGCGAGGTCCGCTATCTACCGTTAAGTTTCCGATCATTCCGTGTTTGTTGGATGCTCACCATGCAGTCAAGTCTTGAGAGAAAATTACCGCTACTACACTAGCACAAAAACAAGCCTTTGTCGGCTTCTGTGACGACGATATTTCAAATGTGCAAGGTGGTCTTGCTACGATGACATTAGGGCAAAACCTGGATGAATGCCAAGATGCAGAAGAAAGTGACATTCAGTACTTAGACTTCGATCAAGACGATCATGGTTTCAGACATGAAAGCGATGAGAATAATGTACGGAATTTGACTGTCGGTGAGGTAAACTGAGATCCAGTGCATGTCAAGTGAAGGAGTGATGCAACGGAAATCCCGAAAGTTCCCACAGTCAAGCTAGTGTGTCTATAGTCACACTTATCTCTTATATACAAAATCGAGATGAATTTTAGTTCTCATATATTGTTTTCTTCAGAATTATACAATCTAAAATTAGAAAAAATAAACTATCTAAGAAACAAAAAGTGATGACAGTCATTTCTCTTCGTTTTTAATGTTGGTATAGGCCTAATCCACGTAGTGTCTCTTACAAAACTATGTTATAAAGTATTATAATTATTTTTTTCTGTGTGTTCTTAAAATACATTTCAATATTTTACCCAATAGTTTTCTTTTTGCTAGGCTTAAAAACATTACTGCAGATAATTCGCGGCTTTCAAAAATCCGCGAAAATTCGTTTATTAATTGCCGCGAATTATCGGAAGTGCACTATTAAGAAAAAAGCTAAAATTCGCGTTTTCATGCGAAATTCTCGTTTTCATGTAAAATTCGCGTTTCATGCGAAATTCGCAAAAATTCGCGAGCTCAAAAACATTTATTTTTGCCATTTTTAGGGTTATTATAACTCATTATCACCTGTGTATTACTGCTTTTAAAAATTCGCGAAATTCGCGAATTTTTCCTATTCCTACAAGCATAGATGGGCAAAAAGTGTACGTGCAAGTACACATCCTTGCTTGAGACCACTCGTAATTGGAAATTCTTCTGAGATATCATTCTGATATAATACCTGACCAACAATGCCATCATGGAGAGCTTGGATCAAACTAACAAAATGTTCGGGGCATCCAAAGCGCCTCAAAACCATCCACATAGCGCTAGAGGAATCGTATCAAAGGCCTTTTCAAGGTCATAGAACACTAAGAACAGAGGTGTCATTTCTTCTCTGCACTTCTCTTGGAGTTGTATTGCGCAAAGATCATGTCGGTTGTATCACGAGAGGCCCGAAATCCACACTGAGATTCAGGTAGTAACTTCTCCGAAACAACCTGAAGTCAATTTAGTAAGATTCGAGCAAATATTTTTCCAGCTATGACAAACAGGGAAATACCACGGTAGTTGCCACAGACACTGCGATCACCTTTCTTGAAGATTGTAACTATTTTGGCATTTTTCAGGTTAGGAAGAACAATTTTGGTTTCCCAAATTAGAAGAATCAGATAGAAAAGCCTGGTTTTTAGAGGTAAACCTCCACATTGAATGAGTTCAAGGGGAATGTTGTCTGATCCTGGAGCCTTCCCTGCTTTCATTCTGCCGAGAGCTTTGATAAACTCTTTCAAGTTTGGAGGAGTGTCCATCCAGGGTTGGGGAATATGTTGAGGGACATGCTGAAGACAATCGTCAGCAGCAATAGAACTGCGGTTCAAGAGTTAACTGCAGTGCTCCTTCCTTCTTTTCAAGATGTCCTGGCTGTCTGTAAGAATTGTGGAGTTATCAACAACTTTCAAGGTTCCTGATGATGATCGGACCGGTCCATACAGCTCTTTCAGTCCAGCATAGAAGTTGCGTGTCCCTGCTATCTGAGAATTTCTGAAGTTTCTTAGCTTTTTGCTGCCACCAGTTGATCTTTATTTCCCTGATTTCAGACTGACACTGCCGTTTTAGTTCTTGAAAACGCAATTTCTTCTCTCTGGAGGATGGAACTTGGGAAACAGATAGGTAGGCATCACGTTTAGCTTTGATGAGGTTGAACATTTCCTCGTTATTTTCAAACCAGTCTTGTCTCTTCCTTTCCTCATAGGTAGCCAATGTCTTTCTGTGTAGACTCTGTAATGATATTTTGAAGTGTGGTCCATTCACATTCTACATCCTTTGTGTTGATTGGATTGTGAGATAGTTGTTCTAGAAGAGAGTTTTGGTATTCTGTGGCAACGATATCAAGTTGAAGCTTAGAGGTGTTGAACTTCTTCCTTGTTTGATTCATGAAATGGGTACGTGGCTTTTTATGGATAGAAATCCTGAATCGAACAAATTAGAATTTTATGGTCAGTCCAGCAGTCATCAATATTTCGGGCTGTTACATGATCAGGACATCACTCATGTCGCACTGTCGGGTAATGACATAATCAATCATATGCCAATGTTTTGAGCGTGGGTGCATCCATGTAGTCTTGAAGCGATTTGGCAGTTGGAACTGGGGATTGGTGATAAAGAGCTCATGCTCAGCACACAGGCCAAGAAGTAACAGACCATTAGCATTGCAGTTCCCAATTCTATGTTTACCCATGACTTTTCCCCATAAGAGGCTGTCCCCCCCACTCAGACGTTGAAATCTCCTAGTAGAGCAAGCTTGTCTGTAGCAGGCACCTTAGTGAGGACTGTGCCCAGTTGGTTGTAGAAGAGGTTCTTAGAATCCTCGCCATCCGTAAGAGTAGGGGCATATGAAGAGATGAGAGTAATGAACCTTCCTCCGTCAAGGGGTATGCGGAGTGTGTCAGTCTGACGACTGCCACATACTTTCGCCCCTGCCGACCCCTCCCCGGCAACACCTTTTACAAGACTGTATAATAAAAACTATGCCATATTCATATTTGAAAATCCCGCCTAGCCGCCCGACATCTTATCTTCTAGGCAAGGTCTAGCAATCACCGGAACCTTCTGGAACATTTTATTCCCGCCGCGCGGAGAGCCACTTGCTCCTCTATGAACTGCGGGGGATTATGGGCAAATTCTTGTGTCGATGCTACCACCCTGACTCGCACGCTTGAGAGGTCTTGTTACGGCAGCGAACTGCTTCTACGGTGTGACTAAGTTGGCACCGCCCAAGTTCGGCAAACTTCGAGTGGTACGATCGGCTCTCCTCGGCCGGCTACAACGTGCATGCGAGACGATCATACCTGCCAACCTCGCAAAATGAAAAACCGGGAGATCGACGCAGCGGCGATTTGGGGGGGGAGGGGGGGGGGGGGGGAGGGGGCGATGCAACGCAACATAACACATACACAGGCTAAGACATTACAGTAAATATATAAGTTACACTATTAAACTCTACATGACTAACATTCCAGTTTACGAATGTACTAAAGACTGAGTAATTTTAAATTCTAACTAGTCTATCAAACAAGCATACCTTTCTTTCGACCACACTCAGGCATACAAAACTAGTGACGATTCGGAGATCATATTATTGCTCAAAACACTTCCCTTTCTGAATCGATTTCAGAGTTATAAGTTTGTCCAAAGTCTTGTCGGAGAGAGACGACCTGAACTGCGTTCTTGTTTTTCTGACAAGACTGAACATCCTCTCACACTCTGCATTACTATGCGGAATGGTCAGAATGGAAAGCATAACTTTAGACAATTTGTTATACTTGAGTACCCCACCACTACATTTCATTTGGCCTACCAGTGCCCACTTCACATCAATTCTCTCTTCTTCCTCAATAGATGTCACATCTTCAAGTTGGAAGTTACAGAATTGGGAACGCACATTTCTGCAAGGATGGCCGACGTTTTAGTTCTGGCTGAGCCATATCTCCCGGCAATTTTTGAGTCTAGGAACATCTTCCTAAATAAAGGACCAGCGTGATCGGAACAATTGACAGGGAGGTTATGTTCAATAATAAACGATGTGAACAATACTTCTGCACGTGTTATACTGTCAGTGCCTTCCTCCTTACACTTGAAATAATCAAGTTTCTTGTTTTTCCCAACACATTGTACATTGTCTTTATGTTTCTTTGAGAGCACATGTTTTTAAATGTCCCCCTTTCCACCATGCGAGATGCTGAAATCACACTTACAGACACAAAATGCAAATGTTGCGCCTCTTCTTGACACAGTTATATGCGGAAAGTTATCTTTATATAAACTTTTAAATGTCACATCATATTTCTTCGCCATATTACCGAGGAACCGACGCAATCGCTCAGATCGAAAAATCACAATAGCCTACAGGCATATTAACGCCAACAACTAACCAAGTTATACGCAAATCATATAATTTCATGTGTGAAACATATACAATATTCCGCAGCGTACAATAACTCTCACCCACATGTCATTATGCAAAACATCTAGGAACAAGCGCTGAATTAACCATCGACGATTTCAAACAAGGACGTATTCTAAGCCAACTTTTTATAACATCAGGACGCAACGCGGGAGTTTGTACGCAGTTGTAGATTATCGATACAGAGCGCAACTGCGGTATCGAGATATAACTTCAGAACACGTCAAGTCGATCCGTTCGATAGACGACTGGAGTGTCATCTCGCACATTCAATCCGAAATGACGCGTGGCAATTTTGAAAAATCGGGGGATTTAATACGTTAAGCGGGAGGGAGGGAGAAATGGTCTGAAATCGGGAGTCTCCCGCCTAAATCGGGAGAGTTGGCAGGTATGCGAGACGGTCTAGTCTCCCCCCCCATTTGAATTAGAAAGATGTAACGAACTGGTTGCTTTAAGGCCGGGCTCCTTGGAGCTTGGCTACGCTTGGCCGCTAGGCCAAGCATGGACAAAGGTATGGACATATTTTGATTTCGTGTGTAAAGAAGAACAGGCTGATTTTAATTTCAAGTTACCTTTATTTATTTGTCAATACTCACAGTGTTGCCGTGAGAGCGTATTTTCAAGACTGAACTTATTAGATATTTAAACATGGAAAACACGTTTGAACTATAAGATAGTTGTAGGGCATAGGGCCATTGCTGTCTGCCTTTGTGTATAGCCTCGTGTTACCATCCAATTTCATCTTGTATTCCTGTTAACTTTTTCATTATTTAAGTTTCATTATTTTCTTCTTCATTTCGCGGTAGGCCGCCTAGTGTAATATTTTGGAGGGTATTTTTGGTATTGTCGTGTAGAGTGGTCAATAATTGCTAACAGCTTAGGCCCTTTGTTGGCAAGTCGGCAGCAACAGTTCCTTAGCGCCTTCGGTCGAGTATGGACGTTGTGTAAGAGCTCTCTGCTCTTGGGCTTTAATACTGCCTTTGGTTTTAGTAACATTTTATGTTTAATTATTTTACTATGTAATGGCTTCCACATTTGAAGGTAATATTTCTTTTACTTTAATGGAGCTTGCTGCTTCTAGATTTCAGATGTTAGAATTTCGAATATTTTCATGAAGCCTCATGGCTGGTATTTTCAGTTTCGGGAATTTGCTTCCCATTTCTCTTTTAGGCTTAATGCCTTGTTACATTATTTTCAGCCTATTGCTGGGGCACTATTATATATATTTCTTGCCTTCAAGAAATATGTTTTCGAAGTTAGCTGTTGTGCTAAAGGCTGCCATACGTGACCGTTGGATCTAGGACAGACCACGTGGGGAATAATTAGCGTTAGGAGGGTATATTTTTGTTGTGCATTTATTATGTTATCATTTGGTTTCCAATGGTTGTATTTATTTTTGGTTTGAATACATTATTGTTATCTTTTGAGTTTTAATTCATGGTTGTATATTGAAATGTTGCCCGTCACCTGCCTTTGGGGTAAAGTGACCCGATTCCATTCCCCAAGTACCGTATTTCCTCGCATAATCGCCACACTTTTATAGCCTAAAATTAGTGGAAAAAAGCAGGGTGCGACGATTATGCGAAGAATATTTAAGTTCAAGGAATATACTGTATCATTGTTTGCTGCATGGGCCAGTCATTCGAAAGCCTGAGTCTGGCGTGAGTCATAGCCTGCAGTCAGACAGGCTTTTAATTCTAACAGGGTCACGACAGGTTAAAGCTCACGGAATGTGCTGACGAAGCTGGCCGTTTGCGTCGTGGTTCATAGGCCGAAGGCATCAAGACGAGATTACTTTCTTCTGACAAGATCACGCCAGATTAGGCCTTTAAGCTCGCGGAATGTGCGCTGGCTGCTCACGTCACAGTTCATAGCCCGCAGGCATAAAGACGAGATTACTTTCTCCTGACAAAATCACGCCAGATTATACGCTCGCGGAATGTGCTAAGTGACGAAGTGTCACAGTTCATAGCCCGCAAGCATAAAGACGAGATATTTTTCTTTTGACTAAATCGCGCCAGGTTATAAAGTCGCGGCAGCATGGGCAACTGACTGGCGTACAAATACGAATATGCTATGCGACGATTATGCGATGAAATTTTAATAACCTATTTTAGCGTTTGAAAAGTCGGGTGCGACGATTACGCTGTGGCGACGATTATGCGAGGAAATACGGTATCCTACTTGCCTGATGTAGGTATTGTTTCGGCGATATCCGGCGCAGTAAGTGGCTAGCACAGCATGTGGTTGTCGTTTTTTGACTTGATTCTGCTACCGATGGTGGTAGTCAGAAGCCATGTGGCAACATTGTCCGCACTGCACTGATTTCGATCAGTTTCGTAATACTGGTGATTGGAATGTTTTTTTTTTTTTTAGTAAATGTAAAGTTATTCAACCATGTGCAACTGGAATTTTAAATTCAGAGTCTCAAGTATTAATTACAGTAATTCAGTAAATGCCAATGTGGAAACTTAAAAGGTTTAGAATTAAGATTCAGTGAGATTCTATTGTCTGAAGTTTTTGTATTTTCCTTTTCATTCTCACGCTATTGTGATGGAGCGTCACATGCCTGATCCCCGGTACTTGGATGCCGAGGAAGTGCGGTATGAACTTACCATAAGAAATTTGGAGATCCCCATGAGTACGGAGTTGGCTCGAGCAGTGTTGAAATCTGCCCTTCATGAACCTGTTGTTTTGCCAGAGCTGTCCAATATTGAACTTCCAATTGGTAAGTCACAAATATTCCATAAGGTAGAATTGTGTGCTAACCTAATTGATTTATTTGTTCTTGATGACTACGGTACATCTGCCCAGTATAAGAAATTACGTGCTCGCTTACAGTATCTGTTCACACGCTGTGGGGATATTTTGTTTGTTTCTTTCCATCGTTCAGATGAGGAGTTGGCGAATGTCTTTGAAATTCAACGTAAAATTGCTGAAAGTGCGAATAAGGTATTTGATGATACCTCTGGAGGTTGTAATGGTCTGGAGTCATCCCAAACCGTTAATTCAGGTAGTCCTGAAATGGTTCTTCCGACAGTTGAAAGTAATAATAATTCTTATGTTCCTACGAGTATTGCTAATCTGCTTAAATAGTGAAGTTTCTAATACTGCAAGCATGTTCCGGTCTGTCCAGGGTAATAATGGTACCTACCCCATTTCTTCAACTGACTGTAGTTCACCTGTAGAGGGTAGCAGTACTGTGTTGCCAGTAGTTTCTTTTGCTGAAGTGGTCAATTATTCTAGATCCTATTATTCTCCTTCTGTAAGAATTTTGTCGAGTGTGTATCGGGATATTGCTTCTGCAGCCAAGTCTCGTGCTGCATCAAGGTTGCCAGCTAGTAGTGTTGATGCTGGTGGTAACTCAAGTGTATTTAATTTGTCTACCCAATACCTCCAGGTGACTGAGAGAAAGCCAGTCAGTAGTGTTTTGGCGACTGAGCTTAGCCGGTTCAATTTTAGTGAAAGGTTATCGTCCGACACAAACTTGGTTGAAGTGTCAAACGCTTCATGGAATAATAATTTGGATGCTAATTCTAATTATCATGTACCAGTGTCCGTTCATTCTGTTTCTGCTGTAATTAATTCTAACGTGGAAGTAAATTGTAATCCTTCAGTTTCTGAAATTTTGCAACCGAGCGCTAGAGAGTTGTTCATGTCAACCGAAGTGCCTCGCACCATGTGTGTTACCAGTCCTGTGTACACCTCGAGCAATTCTAATGGTGGAGTAACCTATTCTTACTCAAGTGCCTTTTCTCGTCCTACTTGTACCGTTGCTACTCCCAGTACGAGGGGTATTCAACAAGTAAATTTTAGTAGTCGGGGTACGTTTCAAACTCCAAGGCGAAGTTTTCCTCAAGATGTTTCTAGTAGTAATTATCCTTCTTCATTAGGCATTAAGCCTCTTAATTCTACTTTTCGTTGGCCGAACGATAAGGTTTGGTGCGACAAGAACAGGGGTTCTTCTCGTGTGGAATCACAAGGTTGGGATTTGGATAACCCAAGTGATGATACAAGTGGACCTGTTCGTGATGAACAGAGAGGTCCAGGTTCGAGTCGTTCAGTTTTTTTCAAACCAAAATATTGTGAATCTTGCCCACCCGTTATCTGATTGTGTTGCTAAGTTAAAGCACATGAATACCGATACGACTGATGGAATTATTCATTTTACTGCACGAGTTGGCGGAAATCTATGAGTATAATGTTGTATTTGGTGTGAGTTATACTCAGGTGTACCAACTTATGTTTCCGTTTACTTGAGAAGTATGGTCGTTGAGGCTATGTCTCGGAACACAGGTATCGAAGTGTTCTGCGAACAAGTTGTGTCTAATTTCATTCCTTATAGGAAAATGGGTTCTGTCATTCAGCAACATTTGTATCGTGTGCAGAAGTATGGTGAGTCATTGGATGTCTACATGCAGGACATGTTGAAATTTGCTAAGATGTTTTCTGTTAACGTCACTAAGAAGGAAATGGTGGAGCACATTTTGGATGGTGTGACACCAGATTATCGTTTGTTCTTATGCTTAGGGTCTCACCCGTATACTATTTCTCAATTGTTTGCTGCAGCTGTGTGTGGAGAGTCAGTGCGCCAATCTGACTATGGCCGAGGTTCTGTTGATCAGCCTTCTCAGTTTAATTCTAATAAACCGCAAGGTGCATCTGACCGTTGGAACAGTGGTCGTTTCCAAAGTAAACAAAATAATTGGAACAACCGAAAACCTCAAGGTACAGGAGGTCGGTGGTCTAACAATCAGTCTCAAGGTGGTCCTGTTCGGAATGCAGAAGTTAGGAATTCTGGGAATTTTATTAATGAAAGGAATGTTCGTTTCCAAAGTTCTTCTAATCGTGAAGGTGTGGTCAGACATCAAGGTAATCCTGGTCGTGGTGAAAATTCTAACCGCAAAGAGCTCCAGCTCGTGAAAATAGTAGTTCTGTGAAATGTGACAATTGTGGTCGCATGGGTCATTCGGACCGCAACTGCAATTCTCGTCAGGAGACCTGGCATCGTGAGGCGACACCAATGTCAACAGTTGTTAATGTGGATGAACGCAGTATGGGAATGTGTTCGAAAGTTTCTGTGAATGCTTTGGTACCTGCACCCATCGCAGGCATTTTCATTAATGATGCAAACGTTAAAGCCTTGTTAGACTCTGGTAGTGCTGCGTCACTAATGAGTGAGGAATGGTATAGGGCCATGAAAGGCATCTGCAAGTTTCCTGGACTATCTAAAGTCGATGTTCGTTTAGTCTCAGCTAACAATTCTCAATTAGAAGATTAAAATTCACAGTTTCACATGGAAGTTTCCGTTTTGGGTTGTGTCAAATTAGTCTTGCCCGGTGATATTAGATGCTAATTTTTCTCTCACTCCGGTTTGTCACTGGACATTAAACGAGAAACCTTCTGGTTTAATTTCTGTCCAGATTTCAAGTTGAAATTTTCTGCAACTGAAAGGTATGATGTTGGCACCCGTGTGGGGGACATCGATGGAGAACGGACTCCCGAGTTGTCGAGTAGTGTGAATGACCTCGACCTTAGTAATCTTTCTGACGGTCAAGCAACGATTATACATGATTTGTGTTCTCGTTTTCCGGAGGTTTTTACTGACCAGTTAGGGGTCACCGATCTGATCTCCTACAAGATCATCATGACAGATAGTATTCCTGTTAGGCATCCTCCGTACAGACTTAGTCCGCCTAAGATGAAGGAGCTTAAAAAGATAATAGATCAGGTGTTGTCAGATGGAGTTATTCGTCCCTCTCTCTCTTCGTACTCTTCGCCCATGTTCTTGGTGCTGAAGCCTAATGGTGGATTTACAGGGTGTCTACTGTAAGGATGAAGTAAAAATTAGTTACTTTTTAGGTACCTTTTAGTTAATTTTAGTTACCTTCGAATTCAAGATACGTCTGCAAGCGGTGAAGAAACAACAATGAACTGTCTTTAAAGAGGTATTTTTATTTATCGTATGGCTTTTAGTGCCGGGAGTGTCCGAGGACATGTTCAGCTCGCCTGAGTCTGTAGCTGCTTCCAGCGGACACCCTTAGGGTGAGCTACAAGTTCCGCTCAATTTCAAGTTGCTACCATATATCAATGATACCTAGTGGTGAACGTTGGAACTTTGATAGAGCTTTCCGACGAAATCTAACCTAACAATTTAGCTTCACACAAGTTTAGTCTGTGGAAGAATCTTTTACATGCCATAAATCTATGACATGGGACCGCCGACTTTACTTACCCTCCGAAGGAAGGTTGGTTGGTTCTTAAGTTTAGGGGCTGCGACAACGCGGTCATGTAGCCCCGTGTACTTTGGGTGTGTGTAGAATCTGTCTGATAACCGGTGTTAATTGTGATGACTGTATTAGTGTGTGTGTATCTGTTTTAATTCAAGTAAGCACTGCCGACGATCAATTTTCAAGTAGTTCCTACTTTTGCCGCCAAACGCCACCGTCGACGACAGCTAGTTCAGAACTTGGCTACCAGACGTCACCGCAGTCGGCTCTTGGCAACGAACATAGGAACCTAAGAGCGTTGTTTACATTCTTAACCTATACAATTTAGCTTCACACAGGTGTAATTAGTGGGAGGTTCTTTAACATGCCATAAATCAATGACATGGGACCGCCGGCTTTACTTCCCCTCCGAAGGAAGTCATACTCTGGGATTTTTAACGCTCTTAAAAATCCGACGACTTCGGCCGGATTTGAACCCGCGATCTTGGGCATAGAAGCTCAGCATGCTACCGACTACGCTACCGAAGCCGCCCCTCCGAAGGAAGGCATACTTAAGGATTTTTAACGCTTTTAAATAATCCGACGACTTCGGCCGGGATTGAACCCGCTATCTTGGCACAGCAGTTCAGCATGCTACCAACTACGCCACCGAAGCCGCTTTAAATGAAATTCACATGATGTTATAAAAATTTTAAAAATAATAAATAATAAAATAATAAATATATACTGAGTTGTTTCAGCTAATATGTCGCCTTGTGAACAATATATTGTTATAAATACGGTACCAAGAGGTTGCTCTGCTCTTGAGCATTTGGCGAGATTTCTTTCGTCCCCGCGGTCGGTCGCGAAGAAATGTATGCGATGTTACGCGATCGTCACCGAATTCTGTCTTCGCAGTCAAATACGGAGAAATATCGAGATGTTCCACGATCGGCGCTGGTCTCAGTTGTTTGGTGAGTTTCCCGTAGTTTTCACGATAGAACACGGAAAAAAATCGCGATTTAGATAAACAGTGTCACTTTTAGTCATTCGACGAGATTTCCATTGTCCTTGAGGTCGGTCACAAGAAAATATAGCATTATTACGCAATCGGCGCCACTTGCTGTCCGTTTGACAAGAATACAATTGTCCTCGTCATTGAATGCGGAGAAATATCGCTATGTATCGCAATCGCTACCACTCTCGGCCGTTTTACTTTGTCCTCGAGATATTATGCAATCGTCGCCGCACCCGGCCGTTCAACGATTGTCTGCCTGTCTATCTGTCCTGACAGAATGGCGGAGGCCAGTATACGGTCATGGGAAAAGTGGCAAGTAGGTTTCGTGATGGGTGTCCCGTTATGGGTGCCCCGTGATGGGTGTCCAATCACCTTTGACAGGATTCCCGCAGTCCACGTGGTCACAAGTTCGCGATAGGGGACGGGTTTTATGAATTTACGCAACTGACGTCGATCTCGGTCCGTTTGACGAGATTCCCGCAGGCAAGTCGTGCGGTCAGCCAGCCGTCTTGAGGATGCGATTTTGGAGGATGAACGTTCGAAGTAGGTACGGTATCGAATATTACGAATTACGAGAGGATTGCACGAATAATACGACAAGAGGGCAAGTTTTATTTCGACTGAGAACCACGAATTATCTACAAGTTATCGAAATAATCTGTTAGATTATATATCCGATGGAACGAAAGTTCGAAGGAAAAATCGACTTATAACGGAATTTCGATTTAACCATACTGAGTGTCGCAAATTTACTTGACATATTTTTTAAATAAGTTATATGTATTTCGAAGATTTTTCGCATTTTTTTCGAAACGGTAACATTTCGCAAGATTGCGACATTAAATTGTTTCGCGTTATTTCTGGACTTCAATTTGACATAGTTTCCAAATAACAGAAATGAGAGATTTTTTTTAGTTTCGGAAGTATTCGCGAATAAACGTCTCGCGAAAAGTCAGGTTTCCTAATACAGTAACACAGAAAAATATTTCACACGAAACTTAAGACTTCTTGATGCCTAAAATATACGTTGAATCGATGTATACCGCTCAAGGTATCCTCGGTATGTATTTCCTTGCGGTCGGGCACGGAGACATATAGCTTAGTACTATGCAATAGGCACGGCGCCGCTTGCGTGAAACTCGCAATCTCTGAGCCTAGCGGCGCGAGTTTAAATGATTCAACCCGCCTTCAGAAAATTTTCGTTACCCGTTTGTAAAATTCGTTACTTTCGTTACCCATTTGTAAAATTCGTTACTTTTTCGTTACTTTCGTTACCGGTCGACACCCTGATTTAGGCCGGTTGTTGACTACGGAAGGCTCAATAAGAAAGTTGTGATGGAATCCATTCCCCTTCTGGATCTCCACTCATGCTTCTCGTGGTTTAAGGATGCTCGGTTCTATAGTCTCCTCTACCTGAACCAGGCATATTATCAGGTTCCCTTAGCCGAAGAGAGTGAGCATCTCACCGCCTTTGCGACGGATTGGAATCTCTACGAGTTCAAGTGTCTTCCGTTCGGACTTACAACTGGAGGAGCAGTGTTAAGCAGATTATTAGATAAGGTCTTTTCTGGGATAAAGTATCTGTACCACTACTTGGATGACGTCGTAGTGTACAGTAAGACGTTTGAGGAGCATATTCGCCACCTGTGTGAGGTGTTCGAACGTCTGAAGAATGCTGGTCTGACAGTGAAGCACTCTAAGGTCTTTTTCGCCAAACCCCAAATCTCTTTTCTGGGGCATGTTATCTCTGCCGCTGGTGTGTCGATCGACAGCTCTCCCACCCAGGGCATCCGTGACTTCAAAAGGCCTGTCAATGTCAAAGGAGTGGCTCGTTTCGTAGGTATGGCCATCTTTTATCGGAAGTTCATTCCCGATTTAGCTCGTAAGGCTATGCCCTTAAATAAGCTACGTCAGGAGAAGGTCCTGTTCGAGTGGGGTGAATCTCAACAGGCCGCTTTCGATGAGTTGAAGGAAGCTTTGTGTAATGCTCCAGTTCTCGCTGTTCCTGACTTCAGCAGGAAATTTATTGTGCAGACAGATGCCTCAAGGCGCGGTCGCAGCTGTTTGTGCTCTTGTTCGAGGATGTGTGGATATCGGGGATTTCTGCAGTGAGGCGCAGCCCACGGTGTCGGACCTTTCACCGTTGAATCTTAATTAGTTGGTAACTTGCTGTTAATATTGTGGACATGTCATGGACGTTGATCCATCTGTTGTTGTGTGATGCGCATCTTTAGTGTTATCTGTGCCTGTTTTCCTTGGTTGAGGAGGAGGTTGCCCTGAATTTACTCGCAGGTGCCTTGGTGTCGCAGTGAAGGAGTCCGTTGGATGAAGAAACGTGGATATCCTGTTCTGCGGTAATGCGAAGTTGGAATCTTGGTGTGAATTTGGAGTGCCAGACGAGGTCTTGTTCCATCTGTGAAGTGACGTTGTGCTGTTGAAAGCGATATTGGCTGTGTTCAAGGTTTTAATAGGATGTTGTTGTTAAATTGGTAAAATTTTCTTCGTTTTCTTGGGTTACTGCATCCTGTCGCTGTGTAGGAGTTTTGTAGGTGTTCATGGAGTTGTGTTCCTTGTGTATCTGCGTTCTGTCTGTGTGTGTTATCTGCGTTCTGTGTTACCTGTTTTTGGGGCATTTGATGTGTTAAGTAATGTAAATCTATATGTAAATGTATGGAATTTTGTTGACGCCAGTTGAAGTGTGTATTGTGACGAGGCAAATGTCTCAATTTCTCTCCCAGTACTACGAGAGCTGAGCCATTCCTGTGGTCATGGGTCCCCTAAATTTCATCCGTGGTGCCTCATCTTATTAATTTTCATTCAAATTTAGAATTGTACATTCAGGATTTTGGTTGGGTACCAGTTTCCTAGCTTATTTTGGACATCTGTGAAGATGATGTTACTCAAGGTTCAAGTGAACACTGTTTTAGTGCTTTGTTCTGCTTAAATTAACTTAACATTTCTGTAATTCTGCAAAAGTCTTTTAGTTCTGCGTGTGCTTCTAGTGTGCATCGCTTTAAGAAAAGTTGAAGCGATCTCGTATCACAAAAGGCAAGTGAATTGCCAAGTCCTGACTCGCATAGTGAAAGTCCAAGTGTGTGCTACGGAGGTTGCTCAAGCTCTCGCCCTGGTCTCATGTCAGATCAGTGGCATCCTTCGACCCTGTTGTGGAAGAACATGACTCAACCTTGTGTTGTGTCACTCTGTGTGCCGTGTCTGCTCTTGTCCTTGGCTGTTTCAGGGGTGGTCCGGTGTGAGGGTTGCGCCCCTCACATCTGGAGATGGTGGTGGCCTGCGCAAGGGTCACTGTCAAGACGACATCTAACATCTGGTGGTGGATCCTAATGCCTGCTGGTAGGTGAGGATGGTGATGCCTACCTAGTCGTCATCCCTGGATGCTGAACGTTTGGAGCGGAGGACATGGTACTGGTATGGTGGTGTTGGCGCTTGTTCCTGCCAGCTGGGTGGTTCTTCACGACAACATCTGCTTGGTAACTGGTCAACGTCCCTTGGTTTCGACTTCCCTGGACTGGTAGAGTGAGTGACGCATGGACAAACTCTATATTGCCTGCTTGGTGGACTGTGGTATCTACTAGAGGACTCTTGAGGGCCTTCTCCCTGTCGGCTCTCCCCTACTTCTTGTTTTACAAGGGGGATACTGTGCCAGTCTGACGACTGCCACATATTTTCGCCCCTGCCGACCCCTCCCCGGCAACCCCTTATACAAGACTGTATAATAAAAACTATGCCATATTCATAATTGAAAATCCCACCTAGCCGCCGACATCTTGTCTTCTCGGCAAGGTCTAGCAATCACCGGAACCTTCTGCAACATTTTATTTTCGCCGCGCGGAGAGCCACTTGCTCCGCTATGAACTGCGGGGGATTATGGGCAAATTCTTGTGTCGATGCTGCCACCCTGACTCGCACGCTTGCGAGGTCTTGTTACGGCAGCGAACTGCTTCTACGGTGTGTCTAAGTTGGCACCACCAAAGTTCGGCAAACTTCGAGTGGTACGATCGGCTCTCCTCGGCCGGCTACAACGTGCATGCGAGACGGTCTAGTCTCTCTCCATTTGAATTAGAAAGATGTAACGAACTGGCTGCTTCAAGGCCGGGCTCCTCGGAGCTTGGCTACGCTTGGCCAAGCACGGACAAAGGTATGGACCTATTTTGATTTCATGTGTAAAGAAGAACAGACTGATTTTAATTTCAAGTTACCTTTATTTATTCGTCAATACTCACAGTGTCGCCGTGAGAGCGAATTTTCAAGACTGAACTTATTAGATATTTAAACATGGAAAACTCGTTTGAACTATAAGATAGTTGTAGGGCATAGGGCCATTGCTGTCTGCCTTTGTGTATAGCCTCGTGTTACCATCCAATTTCATCTTGTATTCCTGTTAACTTTTTCATTATTTAAGTTTCATTATTTTCTTCTTCATTTCGAGGTAGGCCGCCTAGTGTAATATTTTGGAGGGTATTTTTGGTATTGTCGTGTAGAGTGGTCAATAATTGCTAACGGCTTAGGCCCTTTGTTGGCAAGTTGGCACCAAACAGTTCCTTAGCGCCTTCGGTCGAGTATGGACGTTGTGTAAGAGCTCTCTGCTCTTGGGCTTTAGTACAGCCTTTGGTTTTAGTAACATTTTATGTTTAATTATTTTACTATGTGTTGGCTTACACATTTGAAGGTAATATTTCTTTTACTTTAATGGAGCTTGCTGCTCGTGGATTTTTCTCTTGCTACGAGGGTTTCAGGTTTTGGAACTTCAAATATTTCCATGAAGCCTCAAGGCTGGTAGTTTCAGTTTCGGGAATTTGCTTCCCATTTTCTTTTAGGCGTAATGCCTTTTTACATTATTTTCAGCCTATTGCTGGGGCACTATTATCAGGGTATCTACTGTAAGGATGAAGTAAAAATTAGTTACTTTTTAGGTACCTTTTAGTTAATTTTAGTTACCTTTGAATTCAAGATACGTCTGCGGCCTGCAAGCATAAGCGCTTATCACGCGGTGAAGAAAAACAACAATGAACTGTTTTTAAAGAGGTACAGTAAATAAAATTCACATGATGTTATAAAAAAAGGCTACTAGATATTTATTATCAAATGAGTTGTTTCAGCTAATATGTCGTCTTGAGCACAATATGTTTTTATAATTACGGTACCAAGAGGTTGTTCTGCTCTTGACCACTTGGCGAGATTTTCTTCGTCCCCGCGGTATGTCACGAAGAAATTTATGCGATGTTACGCGATCGTCACCGAATTCTGTCTTCGCAGTCAAATACGGAGACATATCGAGATGTTACACGATCGGCGCTGGTCTCAGCCGTTTGTTGAGTTTTCACGATAGAACACGGATAAAAATCGCGATTTAGATAATTAGTGTCACTTTTAGTCATTCGACGAAATTTCCATTGTCCTTGAGGTCGGGCACAAGAAAATATAGCATTATTACGCAATCGGTGCCACTTGCTGTCCGTTTGACAAGAATCCAGTAGTCCTCGTCATTGAATGCGGAGAAATATCGCGATGTATCGCAATCGCTGCCGCTCTCGGCCGTTTTACGTTGTCCTCGAGATATTAAGCAATCGTCGCCGCACCCGGCCGTTCAACGATTGTCTGCTTGTCTATCTGTCCTGATGGAATGGCGGAGGCAAGCTCAAGGTTGGGCATGATTAAAATTCACGGGTAGTGTTGAACATGTTTGGTCGGCGCCGTGATCCCCTTTGTCCCTATACTGAAGTTGAGAGTTCATCAGTTCAGGGTGGATCACGAGGAGGAATTAGTATCACAATGCTACGTAGGCTGTCATTTTTAAGTGGGTTGATGCACTTCTCGCTCCCCGCACGCTTTGTGGCAAGTAGGATTCGTGATGGGTGCCCCTTGATGGGTGTCCAATCACCTTTGACAGGATTCCCGCAGTCCTCGTGGTCACAAGTTCATGATAGGGGACGGGTTTGATAACTTTACGCAACTGACGTCGATCTCGGTCCGTTTGACGAGATTCCCGCAGGCAAGTCGTGCCGTAAGCTGGCCGTCTTGAGGATGCGATTTTAGAGGATGAACGTTCGAAGTAGGTATCGAATATTACGAATTATTCTGAGAGGATTGCACGAATAATACGACAAGAGGGCAAGTTTTCTTTCGACTGAGAATCACGAATTAAACAAATTATCGAAATAATCGGTTAGATTATAAATCCGATGGAACCAAAGTTCGAAGGAAAAATCGACATACAACGGAATTTCGAATTAACCATACTGGATGTCGCAAATTTACTAGACAAAT
Source organism: Meconema thalassinum (assembly GCA_946902985.2). Taxonomy (NCBI): domain Eukaryota; kingdom Metazoa; phylum Arthropoda; class Insecta; order Orthoptera; family Tettigoniidae; genus Meconema; species Meconema thalassinum. The sequence goes on from OX336388.2 coordinate 552,640,943, forward strand.
TTTTAAAATAAGTTATATGCATTTCGAAGATTTTCGCAATTTTCTTTCGAAACGGTAACATTTCACAAGATTGCGACATTAAATTATTTCGCGTTATTTCAGGACTTCAATTTGACATAGTCTCCAAATAACAGAAATGAGAGATTTCTTTTTAGTTTCGGAAGTATTCGCGAAAACTCAGGTTTCCTAATATAGTAACACAGAAAAATATTTCACGCGAAACTTAAGTTTTCTTGATGCCGAAAATATACGTCGAACCGATCTATACCACTCAAGGTATCCTCAGTATGTATTTCCTTGAGGTCGGGGTCGGGGAAATATAGCTTAACGGCGCCGTTTGTGTGAAACTCGCTCCATCGCAATCTCTGAGCATAGCGGCGCGAATTTAAATGATTCAACCCGCCTTCAGAAAATTTTCGTTACCCGTTTGTAAAATTCGTTACTTTTTCGTTACTTTCGTTACCCATTTGTAAAATTCGTTACTTTTTCGTTACTTTCGTTACCGGTAGACACCCTGATTATATATATTTCTTGCCTTCAAGAAATATGCTTTCAAAATTAGCTGTTTTGTTAAAAGCCGCCATGCGTGACCGTTGGATCTTGGACAGACCACGTGGGGAGTAATTAGCGTTAGGAGGGATGATAATTGCGTCTAGCTGTGGATTTCTGTTAATGAGGATGGAGCCATGTCTTGTTTCTCTAAATTCTCGTATAAGAGCATTCATACAGATTATGAACAGGAAAGGGGAAAGACCGCAACCATTGAGCGTTGTATAACTTCAACAGATTGCCATCAGCTACCAAGAATTGGAGCAATGTCATTTAAAATTTTATTTTTAATTAACATTTGTATTGCTTAGGGGATTATTTTTGTACCAATCTCCTGGTTTAATTTCATTGTGATTTTTGTTTGTTAAGAGTTCTTGAGAGGACGATACGATGATAAAGTAGGATATCATTTATATTCAGGAGGGTATTTCTTTAGTCACTTGGATCAGTCATTAGATTTTCAATACAGAGTAGACTAGGGATATTTGGTGAATAAAACAAAGACAGATTTTATCTTAATCCTGGATTATTTGTTAGTAGATTTTAATTTTCCTTTCAAGATGTATATTTCCAGTTTCTTAACATCTCCTCACCCATACCCGATACTACCCAAGATAATACTCTCGATCTGGAACTAGTTCAAATGCATGTTTAAGTCTTCTGTGTTGTTTGCTTACAATGTGATCTCATGGTGGTTGGTCTCGGCCTTGGACCCTATGGTATTTCGACGTAGATGGATATAAACAATCAGTAAGTAGATGTTTTTTTTTTTTCATAATTGTTAATACTTCCACAGTTAGGCCTAGACATTCCTGTCAGCTTACCCATTTCTAGGGAGTAATGATAAGGTTTGGTGTAATGATCAAGATTAGAATGTTTAATGCCTACATCTTAAAGAATACGAGATTCCTGCAGTCAAGGTTTATTTTGTATGACTCTGACAACGAACATTTCCAGGATTGAATTAATGGGAAATTAGTTCTTAACATTGCCTCCCAACAGTATTTAGCAGTGTAATAGTAGTTCCCTATCCACAATTTTCTTACCTCTTGCATCATTTTCATGCCTGCCAAGCTTTTTATCCTTTCTGTACATAGTATTTTTGGCTCATACGTTGGGATTTTAGAAAATATCTCCATGCACACACACTGTTTTCATTGTTAATGTGAAGAAAATAAGAGAATTATTTTACTTCGATACTGTGACATTGCATTCTGGGGTAAAGTAGACTACATTCAGACATTTGTAGGATGTAGTGTAGTTTGCTTTTTTCATCATTACAAATTTTGTCATTCCTACATATTCTTGTGATGCCTTAATGTTTACATTTAACAATCACAATGTTCTAAATTTTTCTTTGGGCTATTTTACTGGAGTTGTTGATTTATTCTTTAGCATTCTAACATTAACTTTCTTGGTATTGTTTTACAAGTTTTCAGGATTTATTTCACTTTTTCTGGTTAGCCTTCAAGTTTTCATAGGTAATATTTGTTATTATGTTTTAATTTTCCGTAACACTGTAAACAACTACACATTGTGTTCGTGGCTGAATAACTTCCTGTGGTGTATGATCGTGAGATAAAATGCCACATAAAACTACAAGCTCCCTTCCTTTTGCTACATCACTTCATTGAATGATCTCACTAACAGTCAATGATCTGGTTGCATCTCTGATTTGCATTTTGTCAATAGCATTTACTATTTTTTCAGTTATTATCCAGTGAGGGCCTTCCCTATAGAACGGAAACTCGCTGAGGTCGTGTGGCGGCTGGAACACTATGTATTGCACTGTGTAGAGCAAGGCATTGGCACTAGCAACAGTGTAGCACCCAATCAGGAGGGTAATCCCAAAAATAAGGTCTCCTATTTTTTTTATAAATACAGAACTCTGTTCACGTGGCTGTTGGTCACAATATTGTGAAGAGTGTTTCCTGCGCTCGCGTATAAACATGGGCACGCCGCGTTGAGGCACTCAGTCTTGGCTTGGCAGCCATTGAGAATGGAGCTTTCATTGGATGTTACCGCCAAGTGCAAAGTGCGCGCAATTTTTCGGTTTTTGAACGCAAAGGGTACTGAACCGATTGAAATCGCCAATTGACGGAAGTGTATGGTGAGTCATGCATGGATATAAAAAATGTTCGTAAGTGGTGTAGAAAGTTTGCAGCCGTTCGGACTGAAATTCACGACGAACAAAGGAGCGGGAGACGGTCAATTTCCAACGAGACAGTCGTGAAGGTTGAGCAAATCATGCGTGAAGATTGGTGGATCACCCTGGATGATCTCTGCACTTGGTTCCTGAGGTTTCCTGAAGTGCCGCTCAAAGAATTTGAACAGAAAAGTTGAAACATTCTCCACAACAACGCTCGTCCACACATCGCCCGGCAAACCGTTGCTCTCCTGCAACATTTTCAGTGGAACATCATCACCCATCCACCCTATAGTCCTGACTTAGCACCCAGTGACTATCACTTGTTCCCTAAGTTGAAAGAACATTTGGCCGGAAAGCGATTCAGCACCGACGACAAGGTGAAAGATGAGATTTACAACTTCCTGAACAGCATGGCGGCGAGCTGGTATGACATGGGCATACAAAAACTGTCACAGCGTCTACAAAAATGCATTGACCGAAATGGTGATTATGTAGAAAAATAGCTAAATGTTCAAGCTGTAAAATGATTTAAACCATTGTAAAAATAAACAGGTCTATGTATTAATAAAAAAAATAGGAGACCTTATTTTTGGGATTACCTTCGTAGTTAAACACACTTACACTTTGTAACGTATTTAATCATCATAATTACTTACATGAATTTCAGAGTAGTTGCTGAGAATGCTGTCCTTCATTTTCTAAACACACACACACTAACGTAGGAAGTTTTGGTACACTCACTGTAATTCATCCTCACACATATTTCGTATCAGTGCCGTTATTTTGTTCTCGAGAGCCTCCAGAGTAGACGTGTTGTTTCTGTATACCTTTTGCTTGAGGTTCCCCCACGAGTAAATAATCACACGGCGCTGAAACTTATGAACCAATATACTGCAAACTTCTTCTTGAAAAGATAAGTTTCCACCAGCAAATTTCAATGTTTTGTTCTATATCTAACGATGTTCATGGAATACGAAGTAGGCTACAGTACTTCACAGCAAGTCTTCATTATCACAACTATGGTATCTTGCCAGCTGCGTATGCAATAAATGCTATAACAGCATTCAGGGCTTCCCGACCCGCTGTTATAATCGGTACATGCTATACATCTGGCTATGAGTCATTGCGACCTATCCGCAGGCACAGCTCCGTTCTATCGAGAGGGCCCTCACTGTACTATTCCTGTTAAGACTAATTGCTTCAAAAATTATCATTCAAAATATGTATACTTTTATCTTTTTCTCACTTTATTAGCCCATTTTCTATCCCAACACATCTGAAAACTTATCACACAGTATTAAATATACAGACATTTTCAATAAAAAATTATTTGCATTTTCCTCTTCACTGTGGTGGTCTCATGCAGTGGTATTTTCAAAAGAAAAATTAGTTAAGTTACCTGTGCAGATCACGCCCTTCATGTTCTGGACTTGAAGTACTTGCATCTCTGAAAATTAAAAGATTTAGGTAATCAAATATGCAACTAGGACATGTAGAGTTTAGTGTCATAATAAACAACACCAAGAGAATTTTGTATGTCTATTTTCCTTTCGAATACATATGTACAGTGCGCTCTTTCTGGGGGTAAATAGTGGTATGTCATAATAGCACCTTGTTTTATCTCAGATTCATAGAACTTGTTTGTGAGAATATTAAGAGTAAATTCACTGATACTAATAGTTCAATAAATACAATCCTCCCCTTTTTTTATATATGAAAGAAAAAACTCTGCATAAATATGTCTATAAATTAAAGGGAGTTTTACTCCCGTAGCACATTGGCATGCTCGTGACGTCAATACTGCTTGTATTTTGTGTCTTGCATGGCCTTCTCAGTATGTGCTAGCCACGCGTATTGGTAGGTGTGTCTGTACCAACTGACGAGCCCAACGGCACACTGGGGCGAAACTCTGGCATTGTTTGAGCTAACCGGACCATTTTTATCATTTATTGATAATATAAATTAATCAGTGGGATATCATTTTCCGACTTGGCCCTGATTGTTTGGTCAATGAAACCCTAGTGTTCTTTATGAAAAGAAACCTAACAAAAGTACCACAACAATAATAAAGGGTTAAGATGTATAATGTCGAATCCCAAAAATAAAGTGTATAAAACTCACCTGTGATTTTTTTTCTTTCCGAGGACTCTGAACCATTGCTTTCACCTGTGCCACTACTCTCTTCTTCTAAACTTTGTATTATTTTAGGCAGAAATACCGCATTTGCTCGCGTATATTTCACACCGAATTTTTTTATTTGAAATTTCAGGAAAAAAAAAAGTACTCGCATTCATTACTGACGCCATCATATAAATGACCGTAATAACCTTGAGGTAGAAACACATTCGATTTAGCGCGCCACAACAGTCGTCATTGTCCAGGAACTTACCCGAAGCGTTACTAACAGGAAGAGCGAGCAACAACGAGTTGATCCGAACTTCGATACGAGCCGATTAGGGATCGAGGTGCCAAGTGCAAGCATACGGCGCAGCGTGAGTGTTAGCACGCTGTACATCGTTAGTCTTCGGCCGCGGTTAGCTAAATTCGCCGCCTTGAGACACGTTCGAATTAGCGATTAGCGCGCCACATAAGTTGCGCAAGTAGGCCTACTGTTACATCGCAGAGAAACGCAGTTCAGTCTTCTCGAATCTCAATGATTTAGTCTTTACGCATTGCGTCGCATCAGAGCTCGGCCGCATGCAAGCATACGGCGCAGCGTGAGTGTTAGCACGATGAATATCGTTCGCCGCATCTGGCTTAATTCACCGCCTTGAACAAGTTCGAATTAGCGATTAGCGCGCCACGTCAGTTGCGGAAGTAGGCCTACTGTTACATCGCAGAGAAACGCAGTTCAGTCTCCTCGAATCTCAATGATTTCGTCTTTATGCATTGCGTCGCATCAGAGCTCGGCCGCGTGCAAGCATATGGCGCAGCGTGAGTGTTAGCACGCTGTAAATCGTTCGCCGCGTCTTCGGCCGCGGTTGGCTAAATTCACCGCCTTGAGACACATTCGAATTAGAGATTAGCGTGCCACAACAGTTGCGCTAGTAGGCCTACTGTTACATCGCAAATTTTGTGTTTTTTTGGGAATATGGTAATTCCCCGCATATATATTTTGCACCGAAAATTTTCACACATATTTTCGGTCAAAAAAGTGCGAGATATACGCCAGCAAATACGGTAATGCAATTTAAAAAAAAAAATGCTTGAAGCTTATATTGTAAAAAAAAAAGGCTCTAATGAAAGCAAGAAAGAAAGAAAGAAAAAAGAAATTAACTGGACTTAAACCAATGAACAGTAGCAAACAGTTCAGGAACCTGGCTGCAGATAGAACTATATTGTTCCTAGCGCTGTCACTCAATAATTCATAGAACCAATTTACACTATAACCCTCTATTATCGTGCATATTTTCATGCTAATTGTTACAAAAGTTTCCAAGATGTTGAATGTTGGTGAAAATTTTGGTAGCTGCCATGTTGGATTGGTGTGTCAGTTATGAAAATAAAGAAGATATGGGCAAGTATCAATGAGATTACTCCAGTCAATAAGCGTTTATAAGGGAGTGGGGGGGGGGACACGGGACAGACACACGTAGACAAAAAATCATTAGCATATATGTAGACTAATACAGTCAATCCTCCGTACAACGATTACCGATACAACGATCAAGCTGGGTACAGCAATAATTTTATATGGTCCCAGCTGATTTCCAATATTTACTATGTAAATTACCCCTCATTAAAACGATACCCACAGCAGTGGCTACGCTCGCTGAAGCGCAGCATTAGGCTATGGGGCCAAGCTCTCTGCTGACTCGGTAGACGTGGGTTAGAGCCCCAACGTCGGACGTCCTTGAAATGGTTTTCTGTGGTTTCCCATTTTCAACTCCAGGCAAATGCTGGGACGGTACCTTCTGACAGGCCACTTCCGCTTCCTTCCACATCCTTACCCACTTTCATCCCTTCATCTCATCTCTCATTCTGACGTGCAGGTCGCCCACGGGTGTTGACTAGAAAGACCTGCACTTGGCCTCTCAGGAGGCAATTGGTAAAAGAAAGAAAAAAATAAAATAAAAAATACAACGATGAAAGTAATTTTAGCAACACCTTGTTATAACGAAGACAAAGTTTCGGGGATCTTACTATTTATTGCTTCTAAGAATGTGACCATAATGGTACGTATCGTTTGTTACACCTCGCACCTTCAGTGCTGTATTTTCAGAAGCTTCACTACATACTGTGCTGATGGTAAGCAGGTAGTGAATAGGGTATAGCAATGGGCGAGCTGAGTGTTTGACAAGGCGGTTTTGAATTACATAGTAAAGTAGAAAGAGTCATAGAGCTCCTCTGGTTTAAACCAGTGTGAACTGTTTTAGTCCTGCCAATCATTTTCACTTAGTACACAGCTTTCATGGTGTCTTCGACCACTACCACAAGACCATGGAAGCCCAGGTGAATGTCCTCCATAGCATAATACTGATCCCACTGGCCTCCGTGGCATGGAGCAAGTTCCGAGCAGCCGTTTGCCTGGTAGACGGCGTATCGAGACACGGCCATCAACCAGATGTAATAGGAAACGTGATTCATCCGACCAGGCAACACTCTTCGATTGATCCACATACCAATATCGCGATAGGATCCAGTTGCGCAGTTACCACAAAACTTTGTAAGATAGGAGAAACAGATAAGATACCTTGCTCGCATTAAGCATAAGACTATCACACTGCATATAGTTTGTAGCCACCATCTTGTTATTAAGACATTAATATCTAGAATCCACTATTTAGTACAGTTCCAATGACGAATCGCAGCAATATGTAGTCTCACAGAAAAGGCTTTCTCTGCAGAAAGCACAAGATAAACAATTCCATACATTCAAGATGGTGGATGGGCCCACTTTTCTAATGTTTCAATCATTTCTTTTGGATGAAAACGCATATTTACAATGAAACTTAGTAAACGGGGAGTCTTTCGAAGGGTACAACACTTAACTTTCACCACAATAACATTCAATAATCCTTGAGTTATAACTACAGTTGAACCTGACTTATACGTATATCAAGGGGAAGAAAAAAAACTACTCATAACTCAGAATTACTTAGAAATCAGATTTGCACAACACATTACATACCGTATATACTCGAATACCACCCGCACATTTTTAAACAAATTCGGACGTGAAAAATTGGGGTGCGGGTCTTATTTGAGTCATCCAAATTTGAAAGATCTAAATTGCCCGCCGCGCGCGATATCGGGTGTGGCGAGTATCCGCTAGATGGTGCTAGCCTTCTTCCGGCTATAACTTTGTTTTACCGTAAACACGCGGCGTCATACAGTCATGGGAATACTAATTGCCATTTCTGGTCCGTATTGACGTATATAAAGATAAAAACTTCACTTATACGATTTTCAAGGGACCAAATGAAAAAAACGTATAAGCGTGAAAAACGCGTAAATGAAAGTCGCTTAATAAAAACTGCAAAATGTATGTGACATTATGGGTTATACAGGGACTTGGTGTTATATGCGACGCGGACCCTCGCTCGCGGCGCCGGTCCCCCGTCAAGCACTTGGCCGTAATGCGCTTCTTGGTGCCACAAGTTTCCCTCCTTTGCAGTGTGCTTGAGCAGTGTGGGGTTCAGTTTAGTCAATTGTTCACGTCTTTAGTGCTCAAGGTGATGTTCCAATGCGATTTTCATTACGTGAACGTGTGTAAATACCTTCTTAAAGTACAGGAAATCTTTCGCGAAAATGAGCTTAAAGACTATATTACAGTTGAAATACAGTCAATCGGTGGTGAGGAACTTCAGAACGTAAATGACAATTTCATAAAGAGGTGCCAGCGAAGTGGAGCAGTGGATGGCGAACATTTTCAGCACCAGCTGTGAACTACAGTATAGGCTATAGGCCGCGCGAGCTACGCATTACGGTAAAGTGCCTGGCGGGAGACAGTCCCGCAGCGCGGGCGAGCGATGGCCCCCGTTAAGAAGTGAACAACAGCAATCGTAATGCACTTCCTTTTCCTTTCACCCATGTTCACTGCTATCAAGGTTAACCACAACTGAAGCACCGAACAAGGCAGAACAATGACTGAAGCAAGTGATGTTGTATTTCGCAACACACGCAACTCCGGCTGAACATAGCTTCAAGGTCGTTCTCGCCACAACATAGCGCAGCGCGAGGGATGGTTTCCGAGAAACGTACAGTGCGTCTCATAAGTTTCTGGCTCCAATATTTTTAGAGATTTTAGGTAGGGAAACCGTTGTAAACGTATAAACGACGCATTTTTCTCTCGGGAACGTAAGATATGATCGTATAAGCGTGAAAAACGAATAAATGTAAAACGTATATCGGAAATAAATTAACATGGAAAGTATAGGGATTTTGCGGGGACCAAGAAAAAAATCGTATAAGTGTAGAAAACGTATAAGTGTGAATCGTATAAAAGAAGTTTTACTGTACATACAGTCACACGCACGTTCTCCGAGTGTAAACATGAATTCTACGAAACGTTTGCGGTCATTTACTGTGAGTGAGAAATTGAAAGTTGTGAGGGAAGCTGAAGTTATTGGAAATCGTGCCCGGTAGGAAATATGATATTGACGAGTCATGTATTCGTGATTGAGCGAGATGACGTCTATGCTGCGTGAACCGCCCGTTCAAAGCAGCCTTGAAACAGCTGTGTACGGAGCGGATGGCGGCCGATAAGCACTCACCGACTCCAACTGGTCGTATTCAGCGCCCGAAAGTTCAGCTGCTGTGTTCGTGGATTTTGACGGCATGGAATCGTATCTCTAGAGATCTCATACGGAAGAGCTTCAAGAAATGTAGTATTTCGAATGCTATGGGTGGCAGTGATGACGACATTTAGTGGGAAAGTGATGGTGATAAAAGTTCCGAAGTTGGTACTTCTGATGACGATGAATGAAGTGTTTGTGTACTTTTATTTGTATTTTTAATCGTTTGATGTGTGTTATTTTAGGACGACTTCAAAACTGTTGGAAACTATTTTGGATAAATGCTATTCTGTTTTTTTTAGTTAGGATAGTAAATAATTTTGAGTATTTTTTTTTTTTTTAATTTTGTTCTTCAAAATCAGGGTGCGGGTCTTATTCGGGGGCGGGTCCTATTCGAGTAAATACGGTATTTACTGAAAAGCCAATGGAATAGACCTACACGTGTAAATCCTAGCAAACAATACATACCGTACATTAAGACAGAAAATATAGTACTGTATTATTTTGAACTTGGTCCAGCCTTAAAGAAATCAGATAGTTTGGCTTGTTTCACTTTTCTTGCATTAAGTGTATCAACCTCCTTTTGCAAACGTAGTAATGAATTCAAAGCATTTTCACTACAACTTTTCGAACTGATGTAACGCCTACTACACACATCGATTGCACTTAACACTTCACTTAGTTCAGGTGTTTCAAGATTCAAGTCATCTCCATCTCCATCACTGTCACTATCGCTTGTAGCTGGTCCGTTGGCATACATCAGCAATAATCTCTTCATCCCGTTGTACCACACATACAGCCAAATTATCATCGAAATGCACAAAAGTATCGAAATCTGCACCCTCCGGTAGCGATAGCTCATTGTCAGACATAATTTCGTCCTCATAATCATCATTAGAGGCAGCCTCTTCCAGTAAGACACCAGCTTTGTGGAAACAGTTGCCGATTGAGGAGGATGACACCTGCTTCCAGGCAGCCGAAATAAAGTCCATGGCTTGTAGTATTAATGGAGAGAGTTTCATTTCCTGCATCACTCAGTGTTATTAAATGTTGAACCAGCATTCTTTTATAAAGCACTTTGAAATTTGCAATGATGCCCAAATCAAGTGGTTGTAGAACACTGGTACAGTTAGGAGGGAAAAGTTCCACTCGGACATTCTCCAGAACGATTTGAGGTGGATGTGCTGCACATCTATCCATAAGAAGAAGGATTTTCTTCTGTTTCTTTTTCATTTTAATGTCCAGTTTTTTCAACCACTGTTCCATTAGAAGCATAGTCATCCAAGAATTTCTGTTGGATTCATATTCTGTAGGTTTTGTTTTCGCACCCTTAAAACACCTCGGATTCTTCGATTTTCCTATCACAAGTGGAGGAAGTTTGTCCGATCCATCTGCATTGGTGGCAAGAAGAACTGTTACGCGAATTTTACTTTTCTTCCCTCCTTGGCAAGAGTCACCTTTTTCAGCTAATGTTTTATTAGGAAGGAGACTGTAGAATAAGCCGGTCTCATCACAATTGTAGATGTTTGTAGGATGGTAATCGCTTATGATACCCGGCAGAACCTCATCTTTCCAGTGTTGCACCGTGACGTCGTCCACAGCTTTTGAGTCACCGCAAATTGTTCTCCCAGTGATTCCATGACGATCTTTAAATCCTTGCAACCATCCTGACGAAGCCTTGAAATCGGCAGTGATACTCATCATTTTAGCTAAATCTATCTCCTTTGCCTTCAGCATGTCGCCACTAATTGGTAGAGCTGCAGCCCGCTTTTGCTGGAACCATGTGAAAAGTGCTTTCTCCAAATCTACGTACCTCCCTTCTTGCTGACGGCTGCGCTTTGCTGATTTCGAACCCAGTTTTAAAAACTCATCGAAAATAGCGTTTATTTTACTGATGACTGTACATAGCGTGGTATAAGCAATCCCTAAGTCTGAAGCAATTTCAGTTTTTGTTTTGTGCGGATTAGCGTCCACTTCTCGAATGAATTTTACTTTCTCATGTAGTGTATAACTTTTCGTTTTTGTGTTCTCCATGGCTAATGGAAAGCAACTGAATGATAAAACTACTGTTCAACCGTACACACCAGATACCGGCACCATGCACATTTTACTTGTCCATTGTTCCCACGAAAGAAATTCTCATATCAATCAAAACACCGAGTTATGCAGAGTGACATTGTTCACCCCTACTTACTGGCGGCGTAACAAAGGCCAACCGAGCGAGTTCCCTTCGCTCTCTATCTCGCTCCTCCTCCAGCTGCGTCGTTTTTTACTTTCACAATGCCGCTAAAGATTAAGTTACCAGCCGAGAAAGCGGTTTCATCGCGGAAACAAAAGAAAATAAATTTGTTTGAATATGAGAATTGTTTTCGTGTGAACAATCTAGAGCATGTCCCACAGGAGACAGAAACTCTGTGTTCTGTTTCAGCACCGAAAACCGACCGCTCTGTCTACGCCGACAAAGAGGAAACTACATAAATACAGTACTGTAGTTTCTTTTATAACAACACGTGCTCATTAAATTACAATCAGGCTACGCAAAACTCAGATGTATTTCACTGACACTTCATATGTATAACAGCGAATTACGTATAAATAAGGTTAAATTAACACGCTTTTAAATTACATTTTGCCGGGACCTAAAAGAAATTACATACAAATACGAAATACGCAGAACAGAGTTACGTATAAAGCAGGTTCAACTGTATACCCATACATTTAGGAGAAAGTAGGCTATATATTCTTTACTGAACATCTTGTTTAAAACAGTATTATTTCACAATTTTTCAAGATAAAGTAATTTCGCGTTATTTCGCAACTTCAATTTGGATTATTAGAAGTGAGGAGGCAGTGCACTGTTCTCAGGGATTCTTTCAAGTTCATGTTTGAATCTAGTGAATCATAATAATTCTAATGCACACCCTAATTTCCAGCCTTAATTTGCCCTCCACATTACATTCGAGTACAGTAGAACCTCGTGAACACGTTCCTCATTAGTACGTTTTATCGCATATCACGTCGTAATTTTCAAGTCCCGATTCTTATCTGATGACAATAATGTAAAAGTACCTCATTTATCACGTCACACATTTTGCCGCACATTGCTTAGTACGATCGCATTTTCGTCAGCCCAGAAAGCATTCTTTGTCCACCCCTAGTGGAATGCGAGACCGGCCGCTCTGAGATAACATTCCCTGCCAAAAAGCGGGCGATGGTTGCGACTTAACAGGTATAGGCGACTCTTAAAAGTAAGACAGTAGCACGCGCCGCGCATCGCTTAGTACGATCGCATTTTCGTTAAGCCCTGTAAGCATTCTTTGTCCACCCCTAGTAGAATGTGAGACCGACCACTCTGAGATAACATTCCTTGCCAACAACAAGCGGGCGAGGGTTGCAACATAACAGGTATTGTAAGTACTTCTGATTAACGCGTTTTTTACATTTCCCTTACTGAAACAAATTAATGAGGTGACCTAGAGGAAGACCGAGAGACAGGTGGCTGAAGGGGGTGGAAGAAAGCGTGAAGAAGAGAGGAGAAGACTGGACAAGGGTGGAGGCTGAGAGATGGTGGGAAGACAGAAGACGTTGGAGAGGCTTGTGTTCCAAACAGACCCGGCCAGTGGCTGGAAACTGTGCAAGATGATGATGATGAATTATCATTTTCCATTAGTACGTTTTCCCGCTTTTGACGTTCAAATTTTTCAGTCCTTTGAAAATCGTACTAACGAGGTTCCACTGTATATACAATACTGATTTTGGTGTGTAATTATTTTCTTGTACTATTTGCAATATTGCTTATCGTCATTGCAATGTCTGTGAGTTTCAATGTCAGTTCTATACAACATTGTATGAAAACGATAGTTGGGGTATGTCTTTCCTCGCAGGTGGCAAAATTCTGTGAGGAGTAATAGAAAAGCTGGTCATAATCTACGACAAATGCTTAAATTGATATAGAAAGTATGTGGGAAATATATAAAGGAAGGTAGAATCTAATGAAAAAAAAAAAAAAAGATCCGTTTATATTGCAAAAGGATCCTTACTAAAAAAAAAACCTTGTTTAAGAATATGAGAAGAAAGGAGCCACAAGATAACAAAAGGGAGTGGTGCTCCCTTGCATGTTGCGAAATATTCCTTGAATCCTTACTTGCCAGGTTCTTCTAAAGAACCGTCTATGCTCTCTGTATCTGACGAGTCCATGTCTACTCCTCGCCATGTACCACTGAATGTCGCCACTTCAAGGTCGCTATCAGATTCACTGGCGTAATCCAACACACGACATGCATCACTGTTTACTTTGGTGGCATCAATTTCAGCTGAAACACAATCATGGAATGCTTATGTCCTGATTTACAAATATGGATTTGTTTTCTATATCAAAATACATTTCCAAGAGTTAATGAGCAATTCTGTTGAAAAAATATTGAGCAAAGATGCTACATAATCTATAGGTGTTCTGAAATGAACAGATTTAATAACTTATTCATCTCATTGACAATACTGTCAATACATCACCTGTACTTGTGATTTAATTGGGTTGTTATGTCAGGAGAAAAACATATCAAAGCTGTATAGGTATGCCAGAAGAAGAAAGGAGCAAAATCAAAAATCCTGGCATTAGGATAAAAACAAGACTATCTCTTCAATAATGGTACAGTTCTTGAGAGGAGACATGCTAACCGACTAGTACAGTGGTACAGTACTACAGTGGAATCTCGTTAGCACGTTCTTGGTTACGACGTTTTCTCGTTTAGCGCGATGATTTTCTCAAGTCCCAGTCCCAATTCTACAAAATACATGTTGATATATCCCCTTAATACGTTCTCTATTCCCGCTTACGACGATCAAATTTCCGTTGTACTATCTGTAAGCGAACCTGATTTTATTCTTATTTCATTATAAAATTCGGCTTCTGGAAAACACGACGCGATATTGCCTCATATTCTCTGATAGTTATTGACAGTGTAGATGACTTCATTGTGTTTGACGGCGTAGAAGCGGCTATAGCTATGACGCAACACAGGTGACGTGTCTCTCTCCCGCTGCCCTTTCTCAAGTCCCTATCCTACTAAATTCATGTTGATATATCCCCTTAATACGTTCTCTATTCCCACTTACAACGATCAAATTTCCGTTGAACTATTTGTTAGTGAACCGTCGTATTTTATTCTTATTTCATTAAAAAATTCGGCTTGTGGGAAACATGACGCGATATTGCCGCATATTCTCTGATAGTTATTGACAGTGTAGATGATTTTATTGTGTTTGACGGCGTAGAAGTGGCTATAGCTATGACGCAACACAGGTGACGTGTCTCTCTCCCGCTGCCCTCCACCCCTTTCCCTTTGTTTATTTCTCACGTAGGCGCATTATTGCCTTCGTATTCCGCACTATTGTCTTCTAGTTCTTAGTGTTCACGTCCAGTTATGACCTATTTTATTGCGTGTTTCATAATGGATAAGAAGAAAGTACGGCAGATAACTAATGATGAGAAGATGAAATACATTCGAGACGTGGAATGCAATCCTCACATGAAGCGTGTGGATATAGCGCAAAAGTGGAACATTCCTCCGTCTACACTGAACACGATTCTCGGCAAAAGGAAGGAAATCGAACGTGCATTTGAAGAAGGAATGAGCGGCAAAAGGAAACTTGTGCGAGAGGGACAGTTTCCTCAACTAGAAAGCGCTTTATTGAAGTGGTTCAAGCAAGCCCGTGCTTCAAACATATGCGTGCGCGGTCGCCGGTAACTGAGCCGTCACTGGCGGAGCGAGAATGTCCTTGCTAAGCAGAAATAAAGACCCTGTATTATACTGTAGTGTAGAGGTACAGTAATTCATTTTTAAGTTATTTATTCCGTGTAAGTTACTGATAACCTATGTTTATGTCGTGACTGTAGTAGTGGTAACAATCACTTACTAAAGTCGGCGATTTGACATCCATATATACGTCGCGTTCTTTCTTATACGTTGTAAATGCAGTATGGCGTTTTTCGGTAGTACGTTTTCCCGCATATGACGTCCACATTTTTCAGTCCCTTGAAAAACGTACTAACGAGATTCCACTGTACACCAAATAATAGCTGAAAGCTTCCATTTACCACCAATGTTGTCATGAAATATCCAATTCTGGAATTAAAATACCACAATGGGTTACTATTACCTTGAGATTGTGCTAGCTAGGCTGGTTTCACATCTGAACCCTTAAATAACAAAAATTAAGATGTCGTCCCCCCACTCTAAATCAGTTGTCATCTCAGCAATGGCGTGCAAAGCCACAGGTCACGGGTAAGAGTATGCATGGGTCAGACATATAAATGGCTTGTACTATCTGTACAATACACAACCTAATAGCTGAGAGCTGGTAGAGTATTATCGACTCCACAATGATATTTGAAAGCATTTTACATCAGCACATTTTCAATCATGTAAAACAAGCTATTGTGCTAAACCAACATACATTCATGCTTAAAAGATTTGTGGCAGTATTTAGCAGGCAGTGGAAAGTAAAGAGAAAACAAACAAACTCTTTGTCAAAAAAGAAACATTGTAATGATGAACCATAATTGATGATTATTAATAAACAGTACTGTATTTCCTCGCATAATTGTCGCACATTTTTAGCCTAAAATTTGTGGAAAAAAGCAGCGTGCGACGATTATGCAAAGAAGATTTAAGTTCAGAGAAGAAAACCACAATTTTTAAATATATTGTTTTATCATTATTTGCTGCACGCTTGTGCGCTTTCTTGATATTATTTGCTTATTATGTAACCCCTGGTATTTCACTTTCATCAAGATCATCGTACAATTCTTGTATTTTCACATTTTGGACACCACATGCGTAACATCACGCACAGGTCTCTGTTGCGATGTTCTCACGGAAGTGGGCAAGTGGCTGATGCTAGACTCGGCTAGACTGGCACGAGGTGTCCCTTGCGTAAGATTCCGCCAATAGCAGTCGGGCCTGTTTCAATGTCGGCAAATTGGGGCTAGCAGCGCATAGTGAATCTCGTCATTCTGAGGCCAACTCACGGAAAGGATAGGTCCACACAAGCTTCACTCCCCTGGAGTTGCGCTGGGCGCTATTGTTGTTTAGCGTGCAGTGGGCCAGCAGTTTGCGTAGCGTGAGTCATAGCCTGCAGTCGGAGACAGGCTTGTCTCTTCTGACAAGGTCATGCCAGGTTATAAGCTCGCGGAATGTGCTGACGAAGCTGGCCCCTTGCGTAGCGGTTCATAGCCCGCAGGCATAAAGATGAGATTACTTTCTTCTGACAAGGTCACGCCAGGTTATAAGCTCGTGGAATGTGCTAAGTGACGATGCTGACTGCTCGCGTCGCGATTCATAGCCCGCGGGCATAAAGACAAGATTACTTTCTTCTGACAAGATCACGCCAGGTTATAGGCCTAGGCTCGCGGAATGTGCTAAGTGACAATGCTGGCCGCTCGCGTCACGGTTCATAGCCGGCAGGCATAAAGACAAGATAACTTTCTTCTGACAGAGTCACGCCAGGTTATAAAGTCGCAGCAGCAAGTGCAACTGACTGGTGCACAAATACGAATATGCTACGCATCGATTATGCGATGAAATTTTATAAACCTATTTTAGTGTTTGAAAAGTGGAGAGCGAAGATTATGCGCTGGTGACGATTATGCGAGGAAATCCGGCATCAGTACAGCTAGTGTTAAAGCAACCAATCAATATAATTTTGTACAATATGTGTCTGCAGAACTTGATAATTTTTGTTCTCAAGTGATTGTTACCTACACAAACTTGTAACCGAATTTATTCAGTTACAGTAGCTCACCCTCGGGTTTTTGCCTTGGGCAGTTAGTTTGGGGTATTTTATTCGTATCTTATTATATTGGGTTAAAGTGGGGTTGCAGAAGGTGATTTTTATTGTGCCTGTGTGTGTTTTTGTGGACGGATTCATCTTTGGATGGTCCGGACCAACTAGGATCATTGTTTATTAATTATCGGTTTTTGGATATTTGATATGATAAAATACGGGGTTTTGCGATTTATTACGTTTTGGGAATAAGGATATATAAGACTGTATTATTTTATGTAGAAGCATTATTTCATTTTGGTTTGGGGTTAATGGCTTTATTTTGACCTAGTAATGTTATATGTTAGATTCGTGGCTGCACTATCAAGGTACAATGAACTGGTATTTTCGAGTGCTGGATATGTTACATACCCGGAAAAGACAGGCAGTAATTCGAAGTTCAGGGAAATACCTAGGCTATTAATAGCGTGAACTCGTATGAACTTCAAGTGGAAAACTACTGTGTTACGTCAGTGTGAATTTCGACTGTCTGATGTTCATGTGTTGACACGGATGTTCCGCTAGGAGCGGGCCATGCACGAGTTAGTTCCGGCAGAAACATTGGGGTTAAGTATCCCTTCGCCAGTGCATATAATGGCGTGTCTGGTGTTCCGAGGTCGTCTTATTGCTTTATTGGCAAAGTACTGATCTACTAGCGCCCAGGGTCGTTTTACGTGACATGGTTTCCGTAACGAACAGTTAGAGATCGGTTCTTCTTGCTTTTGGCTAGAGTCCATGTCTTCTTGCGCTCAGGGTCGATTTATCTGGCATGGTCCGATAATCGAACAGCAGAGACAGTAACTAGACATTCACTGAGCATTGTGCTATTGAATGACTACACATTTTCGACATGGTTTAGTTCGTAGACCATGGGTAGCTGATCATATCACACCCTAAAAAGACGTTCATAACCTCACTTCATCATCTGTTGTGGAAGTCATGGCGTTGAAGTCAACAAGTCCGGCGAGTGTAGATTCGTGCTCAAACTGTGCAAAGTGAAGAATAGGCAAATGATGCGTGAATGTCTGACGAGTGTAGATTTGTGTACAAGTGAAATGTGTATAGGAGGCCGGTAGGCCTAGGTCTGATATGGCCGTAAGTGTTTGCTGCTCTCAGAGCCTAAATTCAGTGGCAAGGTACTGTATAAATCACGAGTGTATGAAGGGTATTTTGTGTTGTATATTATGTATATATGTGTATAGTACAGCCAATAGATTATCTCTTTAAAATTCATGTGTGTTTATATTCCTGTCTTGCATGAACCTGGTAGCATCAGCAAACGCATGCCAAATGCCCTACGCCTGGGATAAGGTATTTCATAGTCGGGGCAACAGTTATGTACCGTATTTTATTCTATTTTATTCAGGAAGACCCATATGGTCAACCTTGGCGCCCATTCAAAGTCGGGAAGTTATGTTAAAATCACTTGTGGCCTGTTTTTAAAGGCAGTAAATTCTGTAGGTTTGTGGTAATGAGGATAGTTAAAGTTTAAATCAACTCTAGCGAGGAGGTGAGAGTGTTTCATACTTTCAAAAGGCTTTCGACGAAGTAGATTATGGGGTTTAGTCAAAAAACTGTCAGTTTACAGTTTCTCCCTATCCTTTTGTCTCAGTTGGTGTCTTATATAAAGAATATAACTAAATTTGTAGGCTAAAGAGATCTGTTTTCTTACAATTTTGTTGGAAATTCTGGCACACCCAGGGGCCTTTGTTATTTCTACTGTTTATTAATATCAAGGTACTCCAAAATATCACTTCTTGCTGCTCAGGTTAAGATATACAAATCAGTTCTCTAGCAGGGTGATTTTTGGCATGGTCGAAAGGTCCCACGCAGCCCGCTGGCAGGGAGTCAACTGCTCACCAACTGCGACACGTTTCACTTATTTCCGGCTGAGTCAGCCATCTTAAAGGCACCGGACAAATACTGCTGGCACATATTTCATTCTGAAGAGGGATTCCTTTTGTGTTGGCTGTGCTATGAATGACCATCAAGTGTTTTTAACTGGATATAACCAGGAGCAATTACATTCTTGTGACCTTTTGTAAAATTAGAATTAGAGACTTTGAACAACTCTCATATATTTTACCAGTACAATTTGGTTTTAAAAAAAGCATGTTGATAATGCACAAAGAATATTTCCCCATAAATTCCCAGGTGTTCTGATTACTACACAAATCCACAATCCTTGATAGAGAAAGTAAAGAAAAGCAGGTTTTTTTTACACGAAACTGCAGTTTAAACACAGACTTCTTACACAGGATAAGGTGGATGATATCCATGCTAGCTTTGAATGTCCTCCTTAGAAATCAATCTGGTGTATTGCTAAAGTCCGTTGCCTGTTCAATCCAGGACAAAATTACTAAAGCTAAAACCGTACAAGAACATATTAGTGCATGATCCTGTAGCTAAAGCATATTTCTGCAACTGAATTACAGTCAATTCATTACAGTGGGATAGACCCACACCCACACCAGATTTTCCTTTCTGATGAAGCCTGGATAATCAATGTGACAAGTAGTTCACAGAACAACAGATACTGGTGTACAACACTTAGGCACCGGCCTACAATGAACCATAATTTATTTCTTCATTTTCCTCTTCATGATGTGAAAATTGGGGTTTGGTGTGCCAGTCACGCAAATAGGACTATAGATAGGACAGATCTACTTCTCAGAACAATTAACAGCAATAGCTACATTGTGAACATCTTGCACCCTTTCTTTGAGTAGTTAAGTGACAAAGAGAAACCCTAAGCATGGTTCCAATGAGATTCTGAAAGACGATACACAGCACTCGAACCTAATTCTTTTTTAAGGTTTTGAAGATGGGTTAATTACTAATAACATGTGATCAGCTTATTCTCCCGACCTAACCTCCAGCGACTTTTATTTATAGGGAAAGCTGAAAGACAGTGTGTACACATCAAACCTGCACACTAAGGAAATACTGAAAGGAAACATTCATCACAAATTTCTGAAGACTATTATGTCAAGTGAACAGCAACTTAATCCGGAGGAGTCAGCAATGCTTGCTAGTCGAAGGTCGGCACATCCAACATCTTCCGTAAATTGTTAGTACAGTACACTTAGTAATATGCTTTCTTTGCTGCCGACAAGTAGCTCAGCTTATGAAACGAATTACCACCCAACAAAAATAAATATATGGTGGTTATCCTTTAACTGGCAGAGGGAAGTAATAATCTCTACATACTATAAAACAAAGTTCCTGATTCTTTAATGTAACGGGTAATCTAAATCCATCCAGATGGATTTTGATGTGGTTTTCACCATACTGTAAAGGATTTCTCGAAGAAGATTTCTGTACAAAAACATTCATTTATGACCAAAGGAAGCCGAGCAGTAACAATTTCAATGAATCGAGTCCAAGAAAAACATGCCTTTTAAGCTTACGCTGGGTAAATCATTAAAAATATCTAACGAATTTACTCGCCTATAACACCCCCTTTCCCCCCCCAAATTTTTGGCTTCAAAAATAGGGGGCGGGGGTATAATAGGTGAAAATTTCCCTTGATACAGGTTAGGATGGAATGGTATGAAGGCACACAAAGGAGCACCTACTATCGGATTTTTTATTATGGATACTCGAGTTTAGGCCTTATACAACCAAACCAACAGATCTATCGAAAAACGAGTTATACCAATATTTTCCTTGTTTAATTCTGCGTTAGACTATATAAGCCAATTATTTTCAAGTTTATTAATTATTTATTTATTTTTGTATGAAAAATTGTCCCATGTTTTTGACGTCTTTTCTAGGAACCGCTCACTTAAAACTATATACAGTACATGGAAAACTAC
Organism: Meconema thalassinum; assembly: GCA_946902985.2. Classification (NCBI taxonomy): domain Eukaryota; kingdom Metazoa; phylum Arthropoda; class Insecta; order Orthoptera; family Tettigoniidae; genus Meconema; species Meconema thalassinum. The sequence goes on from OX336388.2 coordinate 552,662,020, forward strand.
TTGGCTGAGGGTAATGAAATTTTTATATGTGATAGGCACAGGTATTGGTAGTGCAAATCTCAAGTTTCAATTTTTTTCTACTACCCGATAAAAAGTTCTTATACTTTTTCTGACGTAACGTTTTCTCAGCCCAGGATAAACGTACAGCAGGAAACTTGGTCTCATTTTGAAGCTCTCTTTCGAGATTATCGGAAACTACGACCACTGTAAACGTACAGTGTGATGACGAATTTATGAAGAGTAATATTAATGGGAGGTTTTCTGCGTTCCGGCCCGTGCGATTAAAAGCGGGCGAGCCTGTGAATTCGAGTGCAGCGTTGCCGGGCAGTTGTGTAATGGAATGCGAGTCACCTGGCTATGTACACATGCTATTTTCAGTCTTCCTGTTTACTACTTATATGCCACATCACATCCAAATGCCTCAGAGACCACCATTGTCTGAGGGCGACCTTGCGCTAACATATTACAAAATGGTAGAAGTATGGAAGCAATGAATGTTTTATGCCGAGAAGCCTTGCTTACCGTTTCTCCTGAACTCTGGAAACAATGTATTAAACACGCTAAAATAATTGAAGACCACTACTGGGAGATAGATGGCCAGTATGAAAATGTCCCTCATTTCGAGCAGGTCATAATTAACATGAATGCCAGCAGTTCTGATTAATCGGAACAGAGCCATTCTTCAGACGAAGAATACTGACTGAATTAAATATTGTAAAGATATTATGAAAATAATGTAGATAGCCCATGTAAAAATTGAGTAGTCTGACATTTCCAAATTAGGAAGACAACCCACTTTTAAACCTGCCATTCAAGGTCTAAAGCCCTTATGTGAAAAAGGTGATGGAAAATGAAATTTGTACGAGGAAAGAAAATAAAAGGTTGAAAGGAAACTTAAAGCAGTGTTCGTTCGTTGCAAGCCGCAAGGACTGCAACTTAACGCGGCAACACTGCACCGGATTTCACAAGCCCGCTCGCTTTTAATCGCAAGGGCCGGAACGCACAAAACCTCCCATTAATATTACTCTTCATAAATTCGTCATCACACTGTACGTTTACAGTGGTCGTAGTTTCCGATAATCACGAATGAGAGCTTCAAAATGAGACCAAGTTTCCTGCTGGACGTTTATCCTGGGCTGAGAAAACGTTACGTCAGAAAAAGTATAAGAACTTTTTATCGGATAGTTAAAAAAAATTGAAACTTGAAATTTGCACTACCAATACTTGTGCCCATCACATATAAAAATTTCATTACCCTCAGCCAAGTAGTTTTCCAAGTATATAGTATTAAGTGAGCGGTTCCAAGAAAAGACATCAAAAACACGGACAATTTTTCATTCAACCACAAATAAATAAATAATTAATAAACTTGAAAATAATTGGCTTATATAGTATAACGCAGAATTAAACAAGGAAAATATTGGTATAACTCGTTTTTCGATAGGTCTGTTGGTTTGGTTGTAATTAAGGCCTAAACTCGAGTATCCATAATAAAAAATCCGATAGTAGCACCCTAGTTATTTTAACCTTGACTTTGCAGCCACACAGCTGCACACAGCATTGCGTGCATTGAGTTCAAGGTTACACAGTGTTTCAGTACGTTATGCGTCAACTAGGCCTACCTGAAATACAGAAGATTTGTTTCTAATACCGACCACATTTTCATACTTTCCTTTTTGCACACCGCGGAAGGACTTGGAAGTTTTCTGGGTTCCCAATAATTTGTCCTTCTGGTTGCGCCAATAATGAATCATACACCGCTGCACTTCGTATTTACGACTCGCCGCTTTCACTCAATTTTCTGCAGCAAATTCTAGCACTTTCAACTTGAAGTATGCCGTAAAACTTGTTCTCTTGCTCATTTTCAGTCCTGCTTGTGTACTACAAGCTTCTTAATTATACACTACACACGGCCGTGCGCGACGCGATACACAGAAATCGTAAGCTGGGGGGTAGGGGGAGTGAGTGACCATTGCCGAGGTCAACGACACAGGTGGTGCAGGCGAAAGCGCGGGTTTTACAGTTAACTTGAATCTTGTAGGCCTATATGCTACATTTTTCTAATTATTTCTCCTTCGTAATTCCTTTTTTTGTTTTACAATTATTTCCCCCCCCCCCCCAATAATAGTAGAAAATTGAGAGGGAGTGGGGGTGTTATAGGTGAGGGGGTGTTATAGGCGAGTAAATACAGTATATATTATGAGTGTAAGAATTGTTCAGCATGAAAAGTGCTACAAAAAAGTTCGCAAAAGCATATCTCTATCTTTAATACAATGCCTTTACGTTTTCATTTCTTCCAGCAATCTCCATTCAGTGGAAATTTAAATCACTAGCTTCGGAGCGAGCCTATCACCCCAGTTTCGGCCTTCTCCTTCTATGAGCCTGGTCCTCCAAGAGCATTGGCGATCAGTGGCATGATCTGCTGTTTGTCCAGAGCTTTTCTAAACAGCGACACTGTATTCAGTCCAAACCACTGGCTTAAGCTCCTTAGCCAGAATATTCTTCTACATCCTGGACCTCTAATGCCATCAATCTTACCTTGAATAATTAATTGCAATAGGTTGTATATGTTGTTGAGCATGAAATGACCAAACTATTCTAGTTTTCTTCTTTTAATGGCATTGAGAATATCTGAATCCGTGTTCATATGCTGTAGTACTTACAACTTTGTGATTTTAGCTGTCCATGATATCCTTAATGTCCTGCGATACGTCCACATTTCAAACGCCATCGATTTCTTTCTTAATACCTCGGTAAGTGTCCATGATTCAACTCCATAGAGCAGGATACTAAAAATGTAGCATCAAAGCAGTTGGGTGAGTAATACTTCATGGCTAATCAAAACTATCTTCATTTTCATAAAAGAACTTCCGGTCTGCTAAATTCTACAGCGAATTTCTTGACTTAAGTCTCAGTTATCATTGATTTGACATTCTAAATATTTATATGATGAACCCCTTCCAATCCTATCATTACCAAGTGCAAGAATGCCCTGAATTTCATTCTTTTTTCTACTAACAACCATCCACTTTGTTTTCTTGACATTTAAATCTAATACCACGGCGTTACTCTCTACAGTAATAGAATCCATTAGTTTTTGAAGATAATCCATGCATTCTGTAAGGATGACAGTGTCATCAGCTTATCGGATGTTATTAATGATAACTCCATTTACCACTACTCCTTGAGACTTTCCAAAAAGAGCATCTTGGAAAATCGTTTCAGAACCGACGTTGAACAGTGGAGGAAGTATGCAACCTTACCGGACTCCCTTCATAAACGATACCCCTTCTTGGCTCCAATACAGATTTCCAATCAATTGGATGTTGAGTACACTTAGTCCGAGGTCACATAAAATTTTCATCTGTTTATCATGTTGAGCAGTGCCAAAGGCTATTTCTGTAATTGGAAATTGCAGGAAAAAGTACTCCTCGCATATATCTCGCATTAATTTCTTACGCCGTCATAAAGATGACCGTAGTAATTTTAAAACACACGTTATTGTTCGGTTTTGCGGCGGTGCTTTCCTTTCTTTCACGGTGTTGTTGTCCGTCTGTTGCATTGTCGACAAGTAGGCCTAGTAGCATTGTCTTCACATTCCATTTTTGTTTGTTAAATGGGATTGTTTTCTTGTGGAAATCGATCTTTTAGTTATGTAAAAATGTGGAAGTTATACGGTTGGATTTAAACTCAAAGTGATCAAATACGCAGACGACGATTAGAGCTGCCGGTCGAGAATTCATTGTGAATGAATTTGCTATTCGCTACTGGCGTCAACAGAAAGACACGCTAGAAACCAATAACCAAACACATACGATGTTTTCATATGTGGCGCCGCAGTAAAACAGCAATACGGGTGTGATCGTCAGCTGTTTTGTTGGCGCTCAACAAGCTAATAATAAGTAATTAGGTTAGAACACGTCGGGATCTGGTATTGTTAGCCACGATAAGCTGAGGACAGAAGACAAAGTAAAGAAGGCCGTCTGTTGAACCCTTGCGTGATTTGGCGCTCCACACACTAAATAAGAAATTGTGAGGTTAGAACACATCGAGATCTGGTATTGTTAGTCACGATAATCTGACGAGAGAAGACAAAATAAAGAAGGCCGTCAGTTGAAGTCTTGCATGATTGGATGTATGTGTCATGGTGTTGACAAACGTTATTAAGAGCTTCTTGGAGACTGATGCATGCGAGAGTAGCTCGGAGCTTGGCAGCAGCGACGGCAGTTGACAATTCCAGTCGTCTTGCTTCAATAATGCAAATTTTACGTCTTTTCTGGAATAAGGTATTTCCCTCACAAATCCCCGCATATATCTCACACCGAAGATTTTCACACTTATTTTTGGTCAGAAAAGTGCGAGTTATATGCGAGCAAATACGGTAATAGCTTTAGACTGAGTAATACCTCCCAAGTTCCAAAACCACTATTGAATACAAACTGTGAGTCTCTGATGTTCTCCTCACATTTAAGATATAACCTTATATGTATGATTTTAAGGAATAACTTTATGGCATGATTCACTAAACTGATCATTCTATAGTCATTGTAGCACTTGGAATTGTTGTTTTTTTTCTTTATAAATTTGCATAAAAGTTGATTTGAGCCAATCATATGGTATGTATGAAGCCTCCGTGGCTTAGGCGGCAGCACGCCGGCCTCTCACCGCTGGTTCCGTGGTTCAAATCCCGGTCACTCCATGTGAGATCTGTGCTGGACAAAACGGAGGCAGACAGGTTTTTCTCCGGGTACTCCGGTTTTCCCTGTCAAAATTTCATTCCAGCAACACTCTCCACTATCATTTCATTTCATCTGTCATTCATTTAATCATTGCCCCAGAGGAGTGCGTCAGGCCTCGGCAGTCGGCACAGTTCATATCCTCGCCGCTAGATGGGGGCTTCATTCATTCCATACCTGACCCGGTCGGAGACTGGAAGCAGGCTGTGGATTTTCATTTTCATATGGTATGTATCCACTTCGATAGATATTATTGAACAAGCTAACAAGCAAGGAAAGAGATCGTTCTTCCTTGAGAAGCCTTAGTGCTCCAAAGTACATTATTCATCACGATCTGGAGCCTTTCCACTCTTTGATGGCATATTAAACTTCTGCTCTTGTAATATCCATGCCATCGCCCGTTCAAATGCCATAATCAACACTTTTGTTGTCTTGAATATTCTGTAAATAATATGACGAGCGATTTTATATTTTTATTATTATTGAACAATATTATTTTAAGAAGAGGATTTTCACAACCGAAATGAAGAAAAATATGCGGGTTGAGGGTTTGAGTCTAGGTGGAATCACATTTTAATTCTCCACTTCCATCAACATGACTTGCTCTATTTTTTGCATTACACGAACTAATAGTTGAAAGCCCTCATTGAGGTTGTGAAAATACGATTCTTGGAATTTATTGATAGCCCACTGCGGGCAACAATTCACAGTATGATAGGCTGGTACAGACCAGCGTCATTGATGTATCATTGTCACGCGAGAATTAAATTGGAGCGGATTCAGTGACGCAGTTGGTAGCATGCTGAGCTTCTATGCCCAAGATCGCGGGTTCAAACCCGGCCGAAGTCGTTGGATTTTTAAGAGCGTTAAAAATCCCTCAGTATGCCTTCCTTAGGAGCGGAAGTAAAGCCAGCGGTCCCATGTCATAAATTTATGGCATGTTAAAGAACCTTCCTCTAATTACACCTGTGTGAAGCTAAATTATTGTTTAAATATGATTAATGCTCTTAGGTTCCAACGTTCGTCGCCAGGGGCCCGACTGCAGTGGCATTTAGTAACCAAGTTCTTAACTAGTGTAACCGAATTTATTCAGTTACAGTAGCTCACCCTCGGGTTTTGTGCCTTGTGCAGTTAGTTTGGGGTATTTTATTCGTATCTTATTATATTGGGTTAACGTGGGGTTGCAGAGGTGATTTTTATTGTGCCTGTTTGTTTTTGTGGACGGATTCATCTTTGGATGGTCCGCACCAACTAGGATCCCTGTTTATTATTTATCGGTTTTTGGATATTTGATATTATAAAATACGGGGTTTTGCGAATTATTACGTTTTGGGAATAAGGATATATAAGACTGTATTAAGTAGAAGCATTATTTCATTTTGGTTTGGGGTTAATTGCTTTATTTTGACCTAGTAATGTTAAAGGTTAGATTTGTGGCTGTACTATAAAGGTACAAAGAATTGATATTTTCAAGTGCTGGATTTGTGACATAACCGGAAAAGACAGGCAGTAATTCGGCTTGTGTGGGATTACCTAGGCTATTTATGGCATGAACTCCCATGAACTTCGCGTGAAGAAACAACTGTGTGACGTCAGTGTGGATTTTGACTGTCTGATGTTTATGTGTTGACGCGGATGTTCCGCTAGGAGCGGGCTACGCACAAGTTAGTTCCGGCAGAAACTTTGGGGTTATTGGATCCTTACGCGAGTGCATATAATGGCGTGTCTGGCGTTCAGAGCTTGTCTTATTGTTTTATAGGCAGAACACTGATCTACTAACGCCCAGGGTCGTTTTACGTGACATGGTTTCCGTAACGAACAGTTAGAGATCGTCTTCTTGCTTGTACTACGAAAGTCTGTTTGTCAACTTGCAATTAGTGTCGTTATTACTCGATCATGGTATCGTAATACGAACGAGCGGTGACTAATGTTTAGCTATCCACTGAGCTCTTACTCGCTATTGGAGGCTACGATTTTTCATGGGTCCATCCATACCATGGGCTGTCGGTAATAACTTACCACGCCTAAAGGATAATCCAGTCGTAAACATTTCATCGAAGTCATGCGAGAATGGAGAGGTGAACGTGCCGTAACAGAAGAAAGTAGAATGAACCAGTCGTAACGTGTGTAGATATTTTGTGTACGGACGGTACAGTGTATATACATAGGTGGCTGTTATGCCTGGGTCTGATATGACCGTAGTGTTTTTCTTGCTCTCAGAGCCTAAATTCAGTGAACAAAGGTACTGTACAGAAATTATTACAAGTGTATTGAATGGTATTTTGTGTTGTATATTTTGTGTATATGTGTTTAGTACAGCCAATAGATTATCTTTTTAAAATCCATGTGTGTTTATATTCCTGTCTTGCATGAACCTGGTACATCAGCAAACGCATGCCAAATGCCCTACGCCTGGGAGAAAGTGTTTTCATAGTCGGGGCAACAGTTATGTACCGTATTTTATCCTATTTTATTCAGGAAGACCCATATGGTCGACCTTGGCGCCCATTCAAAGTCGGGAAGTAATGTTAAAATCACTTGTGGCCTGTATTTAAAGGCAGTAAATTCTGTAGGTTTGTGGTAATGAGGGTAGTTAATGGTAATTCAACTCCAGCGAGGAGGAAAGAGTGTTTCACTAGTAGTCGTTGACGGTGGCATTTGGCGGCAAAAGTAGGAACTACTTGAAAATTCAATGTCTGCAGTCCTTACTTGAATTAAAAACAGATAACACACACTAATACAGCCATCACAATTAACACCGGTTATCAAACAGATTCTACACACACCCAAAGTACACGGGGCTACATGACCGCGTTGTCGCAGCCCCTAAACTGAGGAACCAACCCATTAAATTGGCCCCCCAATAGCTCAGTAGTCAAAGTACCAGCGCACAATGTCAGAGGTCACGGGTCAAGCCAAGATACATGGCTTGCACTATTTGTCCATTACACAACCTGATAGCTTCATTTCGTATATAATTTTAGTTGCAATTGTTACATATAATATTGCACAATGTCCTAACTTTTAACAAATTTGCTACCAAACACTATACAGAGTGGTCCACCAGCCCCTTATTTTTTTGGAGAGAGGCAACCCAACTAACCCGTATATCATAGTCATCCGAAAAACATTAGTACCTGCTCCTTTACGACCTTAGAACAACTTGACCTTTGAGTACATGCTCGCGAATATAGTAGAAATCGATAATGGCAGTGTTATTTCAATTACCTCAAATATAATGCATGTTTTAAACGATCACAGTTCCGAATAACACCACCTTACGTTTGGACAGGTGTCCTGGGGGCTATGAATAGATTCAATACGTGCCGGCAATATACCATGGTTCTCGATAGCTATGGTGGCTAAATCAAGATTTTGCTAGAGTAGCGTCAACGAAGTCACAATGTAGTAGGTTCGAACCTTGAACTAGTACGATTATTATTTTTTTGCTTTATGTCGTTTATTGAGGATGTATCTATCTGTTCCAACGAGTGATTTTTTTATTTGGTCCTCAAAAGGACCGTACATATCCGATGGTACGTAGCCAGATTGGACGATGACATAATGATCTGTAGAACGAAAGCAAGGTATCCTGTATATTCGAGGTAGCAAGTGTTCGAAATGTTGACCACCTTGGTTTAAAGGAAAACTCAGACCCACTCAGGCCACCACACATGTCAAGTCAAAGCCCTCTGTAACGTCTCGGGTTGTAAACCATTCCTCATTCTTACGCTGTGTCAAGTCAAAACCCTCGGTAACTGCGGGATATAATCTAATCCTCATTCTTACATTTGACAAATATAAAAAAGTATTAATTGATCCACTTATGGGAAATACCATAGCGCATTGAGTTCATCAGACTGTTAACATGACATTTCTCCCTAAAAGCCCGTATCACACGACACTCACTGGCAAGGAAACTGTTGTGATCGCTGGTACAAAATCCTGTATGATTCTGTTCATCCTCGTCAGTACACCTGCTTGTATGAGCGAAGTGTATCACACGCTAGCATTTTGTATGCCAAGTTATTATTTAATTATTATTTACATATTTTACGCCCACATTAGAGCACTTACCATATATACCCGAATACCACTCGCACAATTTTATACAAATTCGGACGTGAAAAATTGGGGTGCGGGTATTAATTGAGTCATCTAAATTTTAAAGATTTAAATTGCCCGCCACATGCGAGTATCCGCTATTATGGTGCTGGTTCGGGTGTAGCCTACTTGTTTATTTCCGTCTTATAGCTTGACCGGTCGTGCAAGCCTAACACAAGCGTGAGTTTCGTTAGTTGCATGATAGCAAGGCATCAGTAAAGGCTCGGTCGAACAGGAAGCGGGCTGCCCGTGCAAACTCAGCCGCCCGACCGCTGCGAACTCTGTATTGTGTAATATTGCATCATCCTGGCTAAACAGAAGGCGATCTACAGTGGCGGGCAAGTGAGCAGTTGTGATTTTCCACAAAGTCCGCGCGGGCTGGAAGCAAGGCCCACGAAATGGAGAAGTTAATTGACCTCAGTTTGACCACCCCAGTCCACGACGGGCTGCGGTCGTCCCGTTCGCGCGGGCAGCCCGTGTCCTGTTTGACCGAACCGAACTCGGCGCACGCACTGGAATCTTTAAACTTCGCTGCTGTTTAAACCATACCAGCAGATCTTGTTCTACTTCGTCGTATTTCCCGGTTTTAATTTTCTTGCAGTTTGCGGAAATATTCCCGGCAGAAGCCAGTGTTTTCCATAACTTCTCATACATGTTTCAAGGTTAATACTGTCCAATGAGCTGCTGCTGTAATGGCGTGACGTCATGTAGCCTTGACGTAGTTCGCCCGGTCAGATGATTCATTGGAGACCCGCGAACACTCGGAACTGCTGTATTCTTTCACTCGGAACACCGGAGTATCTTCGCGGAGATTGGCGAGATTTGATTCTATAAAAAAGTCGGATGTCTCCAGTGAACGTCTTATACTTTAAGGGGATAAAAAATCTGATCTATTTAACCGGGAATACCTCTTATAAAGGAACACTTTATAAGGGAAAATATACATGTATCTTATGGGGCCGATCACAGGACCTAGAATATCGGACATCTGAAGTGGAAAAACAATTTATGCGGGAACTTCTTAACCGAGTTTTACTGTATTACAGTGTTAATAGTATACATTTTTGTTTAAAATAAAGTGTCAAAAACAACAAAAAAGATTCTTTTTAAATTTCCATCCAAAAATGTGGGTACGGGGATTATTCGGGAGCGGGTAATATTCGGGTATATACGGTAAATAAATACATTTGAGTAAATTTCTTCTTTTTCTCCTCCCAGAACTTTCTCATCCTCTCCGACCTGGAAGCCCTTTGTGTGTCCGATATAGTATATTGTTTCCTTTCACCTGTTATTAGTTTGAGACTTATGCTTTTGTTCTTCAAAATCCTCTTCTCTTCTCTGTCTTTGATTTGTTGCCGAGTTATACCCCATTCTTCCAAATCATCCTGAACTTCTTTGAACCAATTATTACTGATTTTATTTTTCAAAAAGTAATCAAATAGTTGTTTCAATATCCTGGTTTCTGGCAGTCTTGATATGTGACAGAAAAAGGAAATTCTTCTTTTACGCATTGTAGTTATTATTGACTCACATTCACGATAGACGATGTTGCTAGGCAACAATCTCCACTGTCCATCAACTTGGCGTTTTTTTTGTTAATAATTGTTCTAATAATTCTTCTGTCAGTTTTCTGTAATTTGTCTGTTCTAGATTTTACATTCAATTTGAATAAAGTTCCACTAGCATAAGTTGCCTCTGGTTTAACTATGGAATTATAGTGTTTCAGCTTAGTGTTTATCGAAAGAGATTTCTTTTTATAGGTTGGCCAGGCAAGTCTTTGTGCTTGTTTAAATTTAGTTGTTCTGTATTCTATTGCTTCTTTTTCATTTGTGTTCCATGTTATTATTTCCGCAAGATATTTGAATTTCTGAACAATTTTTATCTCTTTATTATTGTTCAGTTGAACGACTGGTAGATCAACTTTAAAAGTTGGCATCATTTCTGTTTTTCCAAATGAAATTTGTAATCCCATTCTTTTTGCTGTAATTTCTAGTTGTTCAATTTGAAATTTAGCCTCTTCTATTGTATTTGCAAGTAATGCTAAATCGTCCGCAAAAGCAAGACAGTTGAGTTAAATATTTCTACCGATCTTGATAGTTGGTTGACATTTCTTGTTCCATTCACGCATAACCTTCTCCAATGCACAATTAAACAACAATGGTGAAAGTCCATCTCCTTGTCGGAGTCCAGTTCTTATAGTGAATGATTCTGATAATTCACCTCTAAATTTAACTTTTGCCTTCGTATTTTTGAAAGTCATTCTAATGAGGTTAACGAGTTTTTGGTGTAAGCCAAATTCTTTAAGGCTTTTCAGTAATGATTCACGATGGATACTGTCGTATTCTTTCTTAAAATCTACAAGCGTGATGACTAGACCCTTATTTCGAACTCTTTGGTGCTTCATTATCCATTTTAAACTTATGATTTGATCCGGACAGTCTCTACCTGGTCGAAATCCTTCCTGATATTCTCCAAGTTCTTGGTCGGGTTTTTCTTGGATTCTTGTGTATATAATCTTAGATAAAATCTTGTATGTATCTTGTATCAAGCAAGGATATCCCCCGATAATATTTGGATCGGAGCGATCACCTTTCTTATGCAGCGGGTGAATTATCGCTGTATTCCATTCCTCAGGAAGCTACTCCGTGTTCCACAGGATCCTCACAATTGAGTAACTCTTTAAAGTATACTGCGAGGATGTTAGCATTATCTTGATTATTGTGTGCCATTTTTCCATTTTTATTTCTTAACATAAGTGTGGGAGGGGTAAACTTAGAATGATATTGCTTGAATGTTTTGTAATAGTCTCTTGTTTTATGCTGATTGAATGTTTCCTCTATAGTTCTAAGCATTTTCTTTTGATAATTTCTTTTAATTCTCCTAATTTCTTTAGCTGTTTGTCTTCTGGCGTGAATTCGTTCTTCTCGAGATTTTTCTGTTTTCCTCTGTTGATCATTTAACCATGCTTTGTGTCTTGTTTGAATTGCTTTGTCACATTCCCTGTTCCACCACGCATGTTTCTTTCTCCAAGTTATATGAAATAAAACATAGCGAATGCTTGTTGTTTGAGGGTATTATTTGCAGTTCATTCGCCTTATTAACGCACAGCAGTCGCGAAACTTGCTGGAAGTAAATTTGAAAACATGCCAGGTACTGAATGAATGCATTCAAATCACTATTTAAGATCCAACTGTAATAATTGAATATTTTACTATACGCGTCAATAAGAAGCGCAACAAAAAGCTTCAGAGTGTGTTGGAAAAGTGTGCGAGTGGTATCGCACCCGCTCGCTGTTTTTGAAGTTCCCGGGTTCAAGGCTATCTAACGGCGGAAATTTTAAATTCTTTTTAACTATTTTATTATACCCTCCCTACCTCGTACAGCAAGATTTCAACTTAGTTTTGTTCACACGATCTACGGGGATAATAGGGAAAGTTGGTTTCTTCTCTTATTTAAACTGTTATTTTCCCTAAATACTGTTCAAAACCATGGATGGATACTATTCATGATAACTAGGGCTCGGATCGATATGCTCGAAAACCATGTGTTTTATGCTCGATCGATATGCTAGAAAAACCATTATATGCTCGATAGATATGCTAGAAAAAACAATTATATGCAGTTAAATATGCAGAATATGCTCAAAAAACAACTATAGATAGAAAAGTGAAACGAAAAAACCAATAACATACCTTTATATATGAGCTTTATTTTCTAATTATATGTATGATACACTGCAATATACTCGCATTAAAGTTTCTCAAGTATATATAAAAGAAGTTTTCTTATAAAAGTTAAAGTTTTAAATTTAATTTACAAAATATTCAGAACCAGGCGAGTCAATGAAGTAGATCTGCATTGGTCTGTACAACAAGATTTTTTTTCTATGTTTTCAGTTTTGAATGTTTTTCTTAAATCAGTCAATAAAAGTTTCAATATCGAGGACGACCTCACTAAAGGTTAAAAAACTGCTGTTCTATTATTCGCTACCGACAGGCTTTTCAATAGTTATTTCTGTTTTCGAACCTTAAGGATGGTCAGGGCCCGAATTAAGGGGGGAATTCGAAGAAAAACAAACTATTTAGACGAAGATCAAAAGAATATGCATTTATATGCTTCTATTCTGAAAACCGTGGTTTTATGCATTTATATGCTCGATAAATTTCAATTCTGTTGGTCCCAGAGAGGTGAAAATACCACCAAAAGGCTTTTTTCAATGTGTACTATTCAGGGAGAAAATATGCAAATATGCACGATTCCGAGCCATAGTGATAACTATTAGAATGTTAATAGTCCAATATTTGTCCCAGACTTGCAGTGCTTGCAACCAGTATAGATGAGGCTAAACACCAAATTGAAGAACTTGGGTCTATTGCAGCAAAAGTAGGACTTCAAATTTCATTTGAAAAGACTGAAATAATGGCATCCTTTGATGTGGAAACACAAGCTATTACATTGATCAACAATAAAGAAATTAAAGTTGTACATAAATTCAAATATTTAGGGGAGATTATAACATGGAATATGAATGAGAAAGCGTCAATCGAAAATAGAACAACAAAGTTAAGACAAGCGCAATATATTACTTGGTCTAGTTACAAAAAAAAAATCACTCTCCATAAATGCCAAATTACGACATTACGAATCAGTTATTAAACCGGAAGCAATATAAGCTTGTGAAACACTTTTCAAGTTAAACACTCGATCAGTTACTGACACTGAAACACTCTCACCTCCTCGCTGGAGTTGATTTACAATTAACTACCCTCATTAACACAAACCTACAGAATTTACTGCCTTTAACTACAGGCCACAAGTGATTTTAACATTACTCCCGACTTTGAATGGGCGCCAAGGTCGACCATATGGGTCTTCCTGAATAAAATAGGATAAAATACGATACATAACTGTTGCCCCGACCATGAAAACCCATATCCCAGGCGTAGGGCATTTGGCATGCGTTTGCTGATGTACCAGGTTCATGCAAGACAGGAATATAAACACACATGAATTTTAAAGAGATAATCTATTGGCTGTACTATACACATATATACACAATATACAACACAAAATACCCTTCATACACTCGTGCTAAAACTTTATACAGTACCTTGCCACTGAATTAGGCTCTGAGAGCAAGAAAGCACTTACGGCCATATCAAGCCAGGCATAACAGCCACCTACGTATATACACTGTACCGTCCGTACACAAAATATCTACACACGTTAAGACTGGTTCATTCACGTTCACGTCTCCATTCTCGCATGACTTCGATGAAATGTTTACGACTGAATTATCCTTTAGGCGTGGTATGTTATTACCAACAGCCCATGGTATGGATGGACCCATGAAATGTACGTAGCCTCCAATAGCCCGTAAGAGCTCAGTGGATAGCTAAACATTAGTCACTGCTCGTTTGTATTACGATACCATGATCGAGTAATAACGACACTAATTGCAAGTTGACAAACGGACTTTCGCTGTAATAGCAAGAAGACGATCTCTAACTGTTCGTTACGGAAACCATGTCACGTAAAACGACCCTGGGCGTCAGTAGATCAGTGTTCTGCCGATAAAGCAATAAGGCGAGCTCAGAACGCCAGACATGCCATTATATGCACTAGCGCAGGGATCTACATAACCCCAATGTTTCTGCCGGAACTAATTTGTGCGTGGCCCGCTCCTAGCGGAACATCCGTGTCAACACAAGAGCATCAGACAGCCGAAATCCACACTGACGTCACACAGTAGTTTCCACACGAAGTTCATGGGAGTTCATGCCATAAATAGCCTAGGTAATCCCACACAAGCCGAATTACTGCCTGTCTTTTCCGGGTATGTCACATATCCAGCACTCGAAAATACCAATTCATTGTACCTTTATAGTACAGCCACGAATCTAACATTTAACATTACTAGGTAAAAATAAAGCCATTAACCCCAAACCAAAATGAAATAATGCTTCTACTTAATACAGTCTTATATCCTTATTCCCAAAACGTAATAAATCGCAAAACCCCGTATTTTATAGTATCAAATATCCAAAAACCGATAATAAACAGTGATCCTAGGTTGTCCGGACCATCCAAAGATGAATCCGTCCACAAAAACACACAGGCACAATAAAAATCACCTCTGCAACCCCACATTAACCCAATATAATAAGATACGAATAAAATACCCCAAACTAACTGCACAAGGCACAAAACCCGAGGGTGAGCTACTGTAACTGAATAAATTCGGTTACAACACATTACAGAAGATTGATAGAAGAATTCTCAGAACTATAATTAATAAAAAAAATCAGGTGGATGGTCAATGGCATCTATTACCAAATGAAGTGGTTTATAAAGAAACTGAGTCTATTGTCGATACTATGCGAAAAAGGCGAATTGCTTTTTTTTGTCATATCTCACGCCTGCCGGATACCAGACAATTAAAAGTATTATTTAATTATTTTTTCAAAAGTAAAACAAAGAACTCTTGGTTTATGGAAATTCAAAATGATCTGGATGAACTCGGCTTGACAATGTCCCAAATTGCTAACAAAGATGAGAAGAATATCTTGAAAAACAAGAACATCCGACTTCCCTTAAAAACCTTTACCCGCAAAACTTACACCATAAGCGATGCAGAGAGAGCGGCAAGGTCGACTAGAATGAAAATGTTTTGGGAAAAGAAGAAAAATAAGAAGCTGAATCTTTAATATTGTTACGGCTGTGAGTTCGTTTCATCGCTCGCCGCATGAGTCACAACTGCCCCAGGGCTGGGCAGCTCTGCCTCAGTGTATTGCGTGCGCCTTATGCAACAGGTCTACTAGGACAAAGGGATGGTCCAGAATATTCGTGACCCAGCCAGCGATGGAAGCCTCGAGAAGCCGTGAGCCCTGGATGGGTCTAGAAGCATTTATTGAGTCACCGGCCTGTTATATAAGAACGACCTGTCAAGCAGTGAGGGAGTTGGGTGTTTTACGAGCTAGTGCGAGCTTTTATCCTGGGCGACAGAAGTGTGGTGACTTGCGAAACCCCTAGTAAAGCCGTTTCTCTTGACAGCGAGGAAGTGAGAAGCATACAGGGGACTGCCTGTGTTTTGAGTGAGTGTGATTTCACAGAGCGACCGAGATATTGTGGTGAAGTGCCGCGCGAGTTACGAAACCCAGTGACATTGTTTCCCAGCTCGTGAAAAGCGAAGCAGCGTGTAGCAGGTTTTCGTAAGTAACTGTAATTTGTGTACATAGGGGAGAGTTGCATGTAGTTCTGTCAAGGCCACCAGACTCATTAGCAAGAAGATTAACTGTTGACAAGTGAAAGAGGGCAAGAGTTCTCCATAACCAAGAGACTTGAGAAAACTGGAGTAAGGTTCTAATTGCTTGTATTTGCTGATGAGTGCTGTATCTTTCTGGCCGCAATAAAATTAATTATTTCTTTAAAGGAACAACCTGTGTTGTGCTTTTTTACCCACCGTAATCCAGTTAACAAAAGTGCCACTAGGGGGTGGCACGTAACAACTGGTGTCAGAAGCCGGATTACGAACTCAAGCACAAGCACAACACCTGACTGTCCTGGTTTCAAAACCCGAGCAGGTCATTTTCTCTAATCTTCCTGTGAGTGCATGCCCTTTACAAGACTAACAACTAAAATGGAGGCGCAAGTGGCATGGAAACGAAGATGGAGGACGGCCAGAAGAAGTTAGCCGAGGACCTAACTGCGAAATTAGAAGATGGCCAGAAGAATTTAACCAAGAAGATGGAAGACGGGCAGAATAAGTTAGCACAGGACCTGAAGAAATTAGAACTGGGTCTGCGTGAGGAAGTCACGGCAGTGGAAAAGAAGTTTGATGCCTTAAAAGAAGAAGTTGCCGAGCTATGCCGACGCCCGCTGACGGGGGTGGAAGAGAGATTCAACGCTCTACAAAAGGAATTTGCTGAGCTGCGCCGACACCCGCCGACAGGGATGGAAGATAGATTCCAAGCCCTACAAGAGGAAGTCGCCGAGCTGCGCCGACCGGGGTGGATGAGAGAGTCAAAGCTCTACATGAAGAACTTGCCGAACTGCGCCGACGCCCGCCTACAGGTACACCGGGGACATCAGGAAGGGGACAGAGCAGAGTGACGCCCCCAACCTTCGACGGAAAGGTCCTGTGGAGCACCTATTTACGTCAGTTCGAGGCAGCCTGTTTCATAAACAACTGGAACAGCACGGAAAAGGCTACAGCTCTCATTGTAGCACTGAGAGGGGACGCCTTTAACGTCCTTCAGGCCATCCCGACTGGATCCCAGGACTACGATTCACTGATCGCCCATATGGAGTTCCGATATGGGGATAGCCATCTTCAGCAGGCCAGCAGATGCAGCTCCGGACCCGGGTACAAAAGAACGCGGAAACCCTGCAGGAGTTCGAGATGGACATCGCACGCCTCGTAAGGCTCGCCTACCCAACAGCGCCGGCCGACTTCCCGGAACAGATTGCCACGCAGACCTTCACCGCCGAGCTACAGGACTCGGACACTGAAAAGGTGCTGCGACTCGCGCGCAATAAGACCCTGGCAGATGCACTGAGCCACGCACTTGAGTCCGAGACGGCAAAACAGGCATCTAGAATGCACGTGGGTGCGTCAAGTGGACGTAGACGAACCAGCAAAAACCAACGAGACCAAGCCCCTGGCCGACGAATTGATGGAGGCGCAAAGCCGTTTCTTCGATAGTCCCGGCACTACCAGCAACGACACAGCCGGAAGACAACTGGAGAGGCGGCCCGGAAGAGAACTACCGACCTGCTGGACCTGCGGTAAGAAAGGCCACCTGAGC
Source organism: Meconema thalassinum (assembly GCA_946902985.2). NCBI lineage: Eukaryota > Metazoa > Arthropoda > Insecta > Orthoptera > Tettigoniidae > Meconema > Meconema thalassinum. Next base: position 552,679,667 of record OX336388.2, read on the forward strand.
AAGGACTGCGGTGATCGCCGCCGCTGAGGGTATCCGACGGGAAGTCAGTCGTCTGAAAACCGCGCGGCCCAGGGAAACGAGTATTAGCCAGCCTTGGGGGGCAAAGGTTGGCTTGTGAGCGTCGTCAAGCCCCGGCAGTCCAAGTCCGTGTGACGAAGTTACGGAGGGACAATAGCAGCCTGATGGTCGACGGAGTCATCAACGGAGTGAGCTGGCCCATGCTAATCGACACGGGAGCATAGAGGACCATCGTCAGCCCCACCGTGATCCCGAAGTGGAGAGTGCAACCCACACAAAGGAACCTCCAGCTAATAACTGCGACCGGAGAGACTGCACCGGTACATGGCGAAGCATCACTGGAGTTCGTCATTGGTCGACGGGCGATAAAGCATCCAGTGCTTGTGGCTGACGTATCAAATGAAGTGATCATCGGACTGGACTTCCTGGACCAGAACAACATCATCTTGGATCCGAGTACCAACACCCTGCACTTCGGAAGGGAGGAACTTGCTTTGCAACCAGCACACGAGGCCGTAGCCGCACGACGAGTAAGGCTGAGAGAGGACGTCATCGTTCCCGCCAGGACGGAAGTCAGCGCTGCCGTAATTGTCGACGGAACAGCTGAGGGAGTGGCGGCTGTCATCGAGCCAAAATATGAGGCCATCCAGACAAAAGGATTGCTAGTTGCCAAGACTCTCATCAACACGACGTCTCGGCCGTACATCCGCCAGTCCAACCTGAACGACTAAGATATTACGGTTCACCGGGACACCAACCTAGGAGTCTGCGAGCCCGTTACCTGGATTGCCCGCATCACAGACACGACGGACGGACACCTGCAGACGGACAACCGAAGAAGACGCGCCCTGCCAGAAGAACTACAGAAGCTGTACCAAGGATCCCAGGACCATTTAGACGAGGAACAATCACGCCAGCTTCGGGACCTGCTACACGAATTCCAGGATGTCTTCTCCGTGGGGAGCAAAGACTTCGGTAGGACAAGCTTGGTCCAGCACAGAATCGACGTTGGGCCGATTAGGGCCCCATTCCGACGTGTCCCGCTCGCCAAGCAAGCTGAAGTCGACCGGATGGTAGAAGAGATGAAGGAGTAAGGGGTGATCGAGCCATCACATAGTCCTTGGGAGTTCTCCGGTCGTGCTAGTGAAGAAGAAGGACAGTTCCACCAGGTTCTGCGTGGACTACAGGCGGGTGAACGACGTCACGAAGAAGGACAGCTACCCTCTACCCCGGATCGACCACACGCTGGACACCATATCAGGATCAAGATGGTTCTCCACCTTGGATTTGAAGAGTGGCTACTGGCAGGTGGACGTCCACCCTAAGGACCGCGAGAAAACGGCGTTCTCTGTGGGCAGCGGTCTCTGGCAGTTCACCGTCATGCCATTCGGTCTGTGCAACGCCCCTGCGACCTTCGAAAGGCTAATGGAGTCCATTCTGAGGGGACTACACTGGAAGACCTGCCTGGACTACCTAGACGACGTCATCGTTCTGGGAAGAAGCTTCGAGGAGCACTACAACAACCTGAAGGAAATCTTGATGAAGCTACGGGCTGCCCAGCTGAAGTTGAGCCCCAAGAAGTGTCAGCTCTTCCAGAAGCAGGTCCAGTACCTTGGGCATATCGTCTCCGAGGAAGGGGTGCGCACCGACCCAGAAAAGACCGCAGCTGTGAGGGAGTGGCCAGTTCCGAAGGACAAGTCCCAACTACGAAGCTTCCTGGGACTCTGCACTTATTACCGTCGCTTCGTGAGAGGATTCGCCGACATCCCCAAACCTTTACATCGACTGACTGAGAAGGACCAACTCTTCACGTGGACAGCAGAATGCAACAGTGCCTTCGAACAACTCAAGCAGGCTCTGTGCACCGCGCCTATTCTGGCCTACCCCAGACCTGGAACAAGGTTCATCGTCGATACCGATGCCAGCGACTTTGGCATAGGGGGGGATCCTGTCGCAAGTAGTGGACGGCGAGGAGAGTGTAGTGGCCTACTTCAGCAAGGCCTTGTCAAAGCCAGAAAGGAACTACCGTATATACTCGAATACCACCCGCACATTTTTAAACAAATTCGGACGTGAAAAATTGGGGTGCGGGTCTTATTTGAGTCAATCAAATTTGAAAGATCTAAATTGCCCGCCGCGCGCGATGTCGGGTGTTGCGAGTATCCGCTAGATGGTGCTAGCCTTCTTCCGGCTATAACTTTGTTTTACCATAAGCACGCGGCGTCATACAGTCACACGCACGTTCTCCGAGTGTAAACATGAATGCTACGAAACGTTTGAGGTCATTTACTGTGAGTGAGAAATTGAAAGTTGCGAGGAAAGCTGAAGTTATTGGAAATCGTGCCCGGTAGGAAATATGATATTGACGAGTTATGTATTCGTGATTGGGCGGGATGACGTCTATGCTGCGTGAACCGCCCGTTCAAAGCAGCCTTGAAACAGCTGTATACGGAGCGGATGGCGGCCGATAAGCACGCACCGACTCCAACTGGTCGTATTCAGCGCCCGAAAGTTCAGCTGCTGTGTTCGTGGATTTTGACGGCATGGAATCGTATCTCTGGAGATCTCATACGGAAGAGCTTCAAGAAATGTAGTATTTCGAATGCTATGGATGGCTGTGATGACGACATTTAGTGGGAAAGTGATGGTGATAAAAGTTCCGAAGTTGGTATTTCTGATGATGATGAATAAAGTGTTTGTGTACTTTTATTTGTATTTTTAATCGTTTGATGTGTGTTATTTTAGGACGACTTCAAAACTGTTGGAAACTATTTTGGATAAATGCTATTCTGTTTATTTAGTTAAGATAGTAAATAATTTTGAGTAAAAATTCTTTTTTTTAAATTTTGTTCTTCAAAATCAGGGTGCGGGTCTTATTCGGGGGCGGGTCGTATTCGCGTAAATACGGTACTGCGTCACCAGGAAGGAGCTGCTCGCCATCGTGAAGACCATTGAACACTTCCACAAGTACCTGTACGGGCAAGAATTTCTCATCAGGACCGACCATGCATCCCTGCGGTGGCTCCTGAACTTCAAGCAGCCCGAGGGTCAACTCGCTCGGTGGTTAGAGAGGCTTCAACAGTACAACTTTGAGATTCAGCACAGGAAAGGCCAACTGCATTCTAACGCCGACGCCCTGTACGAAGACCGAGCCCCGAAGACTGCACCTTCTGTGCCAGAAGGGAGCAGAACACCGGGATACAGTGCCGAAGGACTACCGTGGAACTTCAAGGGAGCTGGAGCCGTGAATCTTTCACGCGGGCACAAGCAGAAGATGATGGATGACCTGGGACTGATAGCCGAATGGAAGAGGGCCTGTGTTCCCAGACCCGGGTGGAACATTGTGAGTGACTGCAGCCCAAAGTTTAAGTCCTACTGGTCGCAGTGGGACTCGCTGGTTGTGAGGGATGGCCTCATATGCCGTTCCTGGGAGAGCACCGACGGGAAGGCATCTCGGGAACAAGTCGTCGTTCCAAAGGCTATGACGGAGGAAGTCCTGAAGGAAGTTTATGGAGGATCATCCGGTGGGCACTTAGGGATAAAGAAGACCCTGGAGAAGCTGAGAGAGCGGTTCTACTGGATCGGGAGCCGAACAGACGTGGAGAACCACTGCATGAGTTGCCACGATTGCGCAGCCAGCAAGGGCCCAGGACGAAGACGACGGGGTCCACTGAAGACCTACAACGTGGGCGGCCCCATGGAGAGAGGGCCATCGATGTTGCTGGACCATTCCCGTTAAGCGAGGCAGGGAACCACTACATATTGGTCGTCAGCGACTACTTCACCAAATGGCCAGAGGCGTATGCGCTCCCTAACCAAGAAGCCGCGACGATCGCAGAGACCCTGGTGAAGGAATTCGTCAGCCGGTATGGAGTACCCCTGGAGCTGCACTCCGACCAAGGGAGGAACTTCGAGTCACAGGTGTTCCAGAACCTATGCCAGCTGCTGGGAATCCGGAAGACAAGGACAACGCCGCTACACCCTCAGTCCGACGGGATGGTAGAGCGATTCAATCGCACCATCGAGAACCATCTCCGAATAGTCGTCAGCGAGCACCAGAGGGATTGGGACAAACATCTTCCACTATTTCTCCTGGCCTACCGCGCCGCCGTGCATGAAGCCACCGGGTGCACACCAGCCCGGGCCATGTTTGGGAGGGAGCTCCGTCTACCTGTCGATCTTGCCTTCGGCCGACCTGGGAATGGTCCGGTCCCGGTAAGCCAGTATTGTCAAGAACTGGCCGACCAACTGGAGGACGTGCACGCGTTCGCGAGGAGGAAACTGCCGATCGAGACCGACCGAATGAAGACCCGATACGACCAACAGACCGATGCCGGCGGATTCCACGAGGACGACCTGGTCTGGCTCTTCAACCCATTACGGAAGAAAGGCCTGTAACCCAAACTGCAGAAGTCCTGGGAGGGCCCGTACAGAGTCGTGAAACGGATCAACGATGTCGTCTACAGGATCCAGCGGAGCCCGAGGGCGAAGATGAAGATTGTACATCGAGATCGCCTTGCAGCCTACGGAGGGACACAGACGGACCAATGATTGATCGGGACGATCAGCCTTTTAGGAATGGGGTGGTGTTACGGTTGTGAGTTAGTTTCATCGCTCGCCGCATGAGTCACAACTGCCCCAGGGCTGGGCTAATCTGCCTCAGTGTATTGCGTGCGCCTTATGCAACAGGTCTACTAGGACAAAGGGATGGTCCAGAATATTCGTGACCCAGCCAGCGATGGAAGCCTCGAGAAGCCGTGAGCCCTGGATGGGTCTAGAAGCATTTGTTGAGTCACCGGCCTGCTATATAAGAGCGACCTGTCAAGCAGTGAGGGAGTTGTGTGTTTTACGAGCTAGTGCGAGCGATTATCCTGGGAGACAGAAGTGTGGTGACTTGCGAAACCCCTAGTAAAGCCGTTTCTCTTGACAGCGAGGAAGTGAGAAGCATACAGGGGACTGCCTGTGTTTTGAATGAGTGTGATTTCACAGAGCGACAGAGATATTGTGGTGAAGTGCCGCGCGAGTTACGAAACCCAGTGACATTGTTTCCCAGCTCGTGAACAGCGAAGCAGCGTGTAGCAGGTTTTCGTAAGTAACTGTAATTTGTGTACATAGGGGAGAGTTGCATGTAGTTCTGTCAAGGCCACCAGACTCATTAGCGAGAAGATTAACTGTTGACAAGTGAAAGAGGGCAAGAGTTCTCCATAACCAAGAGACTTGAGGAAACTGGAGTAAGGTTCTAATTGCTTGTATTTGCTGATGAGTACTGTATCTTTCTGGCCGCAATAAAATTAATTATTTCTTTAAAGGAACAACCTGTGTTGTGCTTTCTACCCACCGTAATCCAGTTAACAAAAGTGCCACTAGGGGGTGGCACGTAACAATATTGTTTTTGAGATATGTATATACTTATTTTGGTTAAGTGCTCCAATGAGGGCGTAACTTATGTAAATAAATAAAATAAATAAATAAATAATAACTGTAATAATAATAATATGACATGTTCTGTATTTACTGCCTGGTTGCGCGGCTCAGTGATAACGTTCTTGCTTGCTGTGCCCAAGGTTGCACCTCACTAACTATTACTGTATGTGTATAGCAAGAGCTTTTCGCACAGGCACCGTTTAAGGAAATTATAGTTTCGGTCTGATGTATTTATTCGTGAGCCTGCCCATATAACAAATCTGTTATTTTAATAAATCTATTTGTTATGTGAGTCTTCTGAGCAAAAAATGCTTCCTATACACATATAGTAATAGTTAGTTAGTGAGGTTTTAAGGAGCGGAACTATGAGGTCATCTGCTCCAAAACATACAGTTAATACAGATAATTATAATGTTATGTTTTACGCCCCTTTTAACTACTCTGGCTTTTAGAGTCGCCGGGGTGCCGGAATTCTGCTTTGAAAGGGATCTTGAACGTGCCAGTAATTCAACTGACACGGCTCCCTTGCATTTGCGCACCTTCAAATCCCAGCTGATTGCGCCAGGATACGAACCTGCAACCTTGGGCACAGCAAGCGAGAACTTTACCGCTGAGCCATGCAGCAAATACAGAACGTGACATATATTGCCAATATTCAAGAAAGGAGACAGGAAGGTATGAGGTAACTACCGAGGAATCACCATCATCTCGCATGTTGCCAAAGTAAAGGAAAGAATCCTAGAAAAAAGAATTAAGAGTAAAGGTAGAAAACCAAATAGAGGAGGAGCAGTTTGTATTTAGAGGGTGCAGGTCAACCAACAGTAGACCCATTTTCATTCTGAGACAGAACATTGAAAAGAGTTGGGAATTTGGGAAGGATATGGTAATGACTTATTGATCTAGAAAAGGCCTATGATAGCATCGCTAGAACCAAGTTTTAACAAATAAAAAAAGGAAGGAAGCTTGTAGTTTAACATGACTGTTAATCTGTAGATTATAAGCCACGGGACCTCCTTTTTACGTGGAATACGAACCACAGGACTTGGCATTTCACTTCGAAAATCTCACATGCATTGACCGGGAATCGAACCTTGGTGAGAGGCATACTGCTAGACCGCTGAGCCACCACGCCCCCCTTAACAAATAGGGGGATAGGCAAGGAACTGAGAGACATGATAAAAGGAATGTGCATGGATTGCTATAGTAGTGTGAAGACTAGAGTCGGGACATCGAGTGGTTTAAAATTGTCACTGGACTAAAGCAAGGAAGTGTGTTGTCACCATTATTGTTCTTAATGATGATGGATGACATCATGAAGGCAGCAATGAAAGACTATAGAAGGGCAAAGATGAAGGTAATGTTGTTTGCAGACGATGTTGTGATCTGAGGCGAGGATGAGTTGGAGGTACAAGAACAGTTAGACGTAATAAATAAAAAGATTGAGCAATGGGGATTGAAGATAAATGTGGAGAAGAGTAAAACAGTGGTGGTGAGTAGAGGTAAGAAAGAAGGAAAAGGCGTGATCAAAGTAGGAGATAAGGAATTGGAAGTGGTGAACACTTCAAATACTTGGGAAGTGAACTGACTGAAGATAGAAGACTAGATTTGGAAATTAGCAGAAGAATACAACTCGGGAGTGCTTTCTACCAACAGGTAGTAGTATGGACTGGTATGGAACAATTAAAGCTAAAGCTAAAGAAGTTATGTACAAAGCATATTATGTTCCTAAAATGACATATGCAGCAGAAACTTGGACAATGACTAAGAGGGATGAGAGCAGAGTACAGGCAGCTGAGATGAGATTCCTGAGAAGTATGGTCCAGTAAACGAGGAGAGACAGAGTGAGAAATGAAGATATACGGAAAGAACTGCGAATACAAAAACTAAATTACAAACTGGAGCAAAACAGATTGAGATGGTTTGGACATGTCAAACGGATGAATGAAGTAAGGCTACCAAGATGAGCACTGGAACGATGGATGACAGGGAAGAGAGGACGAGGAACACCAAGAATGCGTTGGATGGACTCGGTGAAGAATAGCATTAGTAAACGGAACCTGGATTGGAACATCGTGTCGGAAGAGGAATGGTGGAACGACAGAACAAAGTGGAGAGGAACCATATTTACCTCCACCCAGCGACAGCTGGAAAAGGGGAAATGAAGATGATGATCATGATGATTCTGGGATAAATATTGAACTATTAAAATTCTAATATTTATCACAAAACATATCCATCCATGGTTTTGAACAGTATTTAGGGAAAATAACAATTTAAATGAGATGAAAACAACTTTCCCTATCATCCTCGTAGATCATGTGAACAAAACTAAGTTGAAATCTTGCTGTACGAGGTAGGGAGGGTATAATAAAATAGATTAAAAAAATTAAAAATTTCTGCCGTTAGATAGCTTGAACCCGAATTCTTCAAAACAGCGGGCGGGCGCGAAATCACTCGCACCCTTTTCCAACATACTCTAAAGCATTTTGTTGCACTTATTAATAACGTGTATGGTAAAATAATAAATTATTACAGTTAGATCTTAATTAATGATTGGAATGCGTTTATTCAGTACCTGGCACGTTTTCAAATTTACATAAAGCAAGTTTCACGAGCGCTGTGCGTTAATAAGGTGAATGAACTGCAAATAATACCCTCAAACGACAACTCTTTGCTATGTTTTATTTCATACAACTTGGTGTACAAAATGCTAACGTGTGATACACTTCGTTCATACAAGCAGGTGTACTGACGAGGATGACCCGAATCATACAGGATTTTGTACCAGTGATCACAACAGCTTCCTTGCCAGCGAGTGTCGTGTAATACGGGCCTAAAGATATCCTAAGACTTTTTCTTAAAATTTAACCTTTAATTAGTCGCGCACGGAGATTTCCTCCGGGTCCATTTTATTATGCATGGGAGAGTACTTCTTTGTTCACGGATTGCCCTTTCCACCCCTATACCTTCTCCCTGGTTCATTTGGACTAGCCCAGTCTGGAATTCGTCAAGGTTACTCTTCCTGTGTGCGGGAAAAGTATCACTGTAGCGACCGCTGTCCATTACCCGGACGTTTCTTCCGTGCGCGACTAACAAGTGCCGTCGTATTCTTACTTTGTGTGTGAACTCGTTTTGTATGTGAAGTGGTATTATTTGTGATCTACCTTTACTAATCGTTGGTAAGTTATGTTGATACGTAGAATAACAATTTTTAAATTAATTTCCTTGCAAACCAGTATATATTTTCTAAACCTGGATGAGGATCCCCTGTGTGGCTACTAAGGAATAATTTTCGTCACCTTATATTTAGCGGATTTCTTTACTATCGCAAAGGCTTTATGGGATTTTGATCTATTGTCTGCAGAAAAATGGATCTACGTGAGGAGGAGCGTATCAGACGTTTGCTTGAAGAAATTCCAGAGGAATCGGATTTTGGAGGTTCATGTGATGAAAATGAGGATATCCTAGAAAATAGTGATCACATTTCAGAAAGTGAGCAGTCTGCAGACGAACTTGAAACTATTCCTATTTATAACATAAATAGAGGTCGAAAGGGTTATCTACTTGGCAAGGACAACAATACAATATGGAACACCCACTGTCCACCACAAAATGTGAGAACCAGAGCTCACAATATAATTAGAAGTCATATTCCTTGTGTTCGAGGTCTGGCCACAAGTGCTAAAACTGCTCTAGAAGCCTGGAATCTCTTTTTTGACGACTATATGGTGAATGAAATTGTAAATTGTACAAATATATGGATTGAGCGTAACAGAGGTAAATATCAGCGTGCAAGGGACGCACGAGAGACAGACTTTACGGAGATGAAAGCTTTGTTTGGTCTTCTATGCATGGCCGGAGCGCTGCACTCGTCTCACCAAAATCTAGAGGACTTATATGCGAAGGACTTCACAGGTGTCGATTTTTTCAGAACCACTATGTCATTGCAAAGATTGAGATTTTTGTTAAGAGCTATAAGGTTTGACAATGTTAACACGCGGGAAGAGAGACGGCAATATGATAAACTTGCTCCGTTACGTTTTATTTTCGAGAAATTTAACGATCATTGCACTGGGCATTATAGCACAGGTGAATATGTGACTATTGATGAAATGTTAGAGCCATTTAGAGGGAAATGTAGTTTTCGGCAGTATATAAAATCAAAACCAGCCAAGTATGGAATTAAGATTTTTGCTCTCGCCGATGCCCGGACGTATTACGCTAAAAAATGGAGGTATATTTAGGAAGCCAACCAGATGGACCTTACCAAGTGAGCAATTCTCCACATCAGGTAGTTCTCCGACTAATCCGACCAATATCTGGTTCAGGACGCAACGTAACCGTAGATAATTGGTATTCTTCAATCCCGCTTGCAAATGATTTGTTGAAAGATCATCGTTTGATGGTCGTTGGCACTTTGAGAAAAAACAAACGAGAAATACCCGCTTTGTTTACAGAGAGCAACGGACGTGAGGAATTTAGTAGCCTATTTGGGTTTGGAGATAATAGTACTCTACTTTCCTACGTGCCCAAAAGAAATAAGACTTGTACTTCTCTTGTCTAGTTTCCACAACTCGGACTCCGGTGATGCAATGAAACCGGAGATGTTGACCTTTTATAATCTCACAAATGGAGGAGTAGATACATTGGACAAGTTAAAAGCAACGTACACAGTAGCGAGGCGAACTCAGAGATGGCCATTATCACTCTTTTTTGCTCTCATGAATATTGGAGCAATAAATGCCTACATTATTTTCTTAGTTAACACAAAGGAAGAGACAAACAGGCGCACATTCCTGAAAAATTTGTCCCGAGAGCTCTGTTTAGATTATTTGAAGAGAAGACACTCACTAACGAATATTCCACGTCAGCTGAAGATGAAGATACGAGGACTTGCTGGGATTGAAGAGGAACCACAACCCTGTCAAAATGCTGCAGAAGGAAGCGGACGCTGTGCGTTTTGTTCTTGGAAACAAAACCGCTCATCGAAGGTATCTTGTCTATCCTGTCAAGTTTCTGTGCACAGAACATAGAGTAACATACTGCCGGGATTGCGCAAGCACCGCCGAAGGTCAAAATGACGATGCCAGTGATGTGTAGGGCAGATTACCTCGATGTTACGCCCCTTAAAACAACGATAACTTAATATAACAGTGATGTGTGAATAGTGACGGAAGTTATTCTGAGGTAAAATGTGATTGTGTTGTGTTTCTTTTATGAAAGAATATACAAGTAAGATTGTTTATGCAGAGATATCTAAAAAAGAAAACCTATAAACCATATGTTTATGTTTGTATTACCGGTATACATTAATTATTCCTAATTGGACAGTTTTGAACATTTATTACAAGTATATTTTATTTTATAAACTTCTACATAATGTTTTCAGACACATTAAATTATTGCATATGATTTTGAGACTTTATATTTCTGTAATCCGATGACCTTGCAGTTTTACTTTTCTAAACTTACGTTTTTGTTAAGACATATTTTGTATGATGCGGTTATAGGTAACAACAACACTCATGGATTTAATTTAATTACCATATGCAATGTTGTTAAACATTTAAACTAGGCCTATTATTTTAAACCAACTATTTAGAAAATATGCCAGAGAAACCACATGTTTGTTTTCTGGCCATAATATGCGATTCTAAAAATATGTTTGCCAAAATAAACCTAATAAAATAGATTTTTTATAAACCTGGAGTTTTCCTCCGTGCGCGACTAATAGCGTAATTATTCTCGCGCGACTAGACTGGGGTTAATAATAAAATAATACCAACGGAAATTCTAAGGAATACGTATACTTCGATGCGAGCACTGGCAATCAGAATATGTTGTTGTTTCATTTGAGGGGCTAGAACATCACGGTCAATTAGCCCCGTGTACTTGGGTGTGTGTGTAGAATTCGTCTGATAACCTGAGTTATTGTAGCCTTGTAATAATGTGTGTATTTGTAATTAAGGATAGGGAAGGAGGCAGCTGTAGCCTTAAGATAGAAACCGTCCCGGAATGTGGCCGGAGTAGAAGTTGGAAACCACAGAAAACCACTTACAGGGTGGCTGAGGTGGGAATCGAACCCATCTCTTCTCAGATTTGCTTCACGAAGCTGAGTGTACCCAATTTCAGCCCTCAGACCAGTATTGAATTTCTTGCCAGAGCTGGGAATCGAACCCCAAGCTCCGGAGCGACACTTTGATGTGTTATGTTAATATCCTTGACAGTTCTTTAATTTTCTGCCATTACAGGTCATGTGGCATAAGCTACCAATTCCATCGTATTATCTTTATAAATCATCAAAATTCAACGTACTCTTCACAAGAATACATCGCAAGGGAATGAATGTGGCAATGTAGTTACATCCCCACTAAAATGGAGCAGAGGCTTTTGTTCAGAAAATTATGCCTACCACTGGATTCGAAGCACTATTCCACCCGTTCTCGCCCACTGTGTACGGCCGGGCTTTAACCTAATCAGCCACCAATGCATGGTAGACACAGCGCGCTGCAAGTGCAGTAGTACTGTGGCCGTCCCACCTCAAACGTTTAAGTCCATGTCAAAGTATTCAGTCACGGTTTATGGTGTTGATTTAACTTTCTACTATTACAGATCACGTGGCGTAAGCTATTAATTCGATCGTATTACGTGTATGTGTGTTATTTCAAGGAGCAATAAGTCATATGTTAGTAGAATGGACCTTAGTATTTGGCGGGGAAACGTTTACGGTCGGTTTTTCTTTGCTAAACCCATGACTCAATTACATTGCTGTCACACAGTCAGAGCGCAGAGCAATATCGGCATCGGGAGAAATGCAATGTTAGTTGGGCTTCATAAAACTAAATAATAAGGGGCTGGAGGACCACTCTGTATATGGAATCAAAATAGGATTTTCTTTTTTTCTTTTTAAATGCTAGAAGCCACGAACTCGACTGATATCAAATGATTTGTATTTTGTATCTCATGTAGATAAAATCATAAATAGGGCATAGAGAAAAATTGGATTATTAATAATAAGAAATCTTATAGTTGTATGCTGCAGCAACTTATAAAAATTTCTTAATATTTGATAATGACATTTTATTAATATGAATAACTTAATCAATATTTGGAGTTTTTTCCTTTTGGCCCAAACTGTAATAACTCACCGAAAGGATTCAATGCCCGGGTGACTACATCTGTACATTCCTCGGAGTCCTTTCCACCAGATACATCATCATCCTCAGTAGTGTCTCTCAGAGGTGGTGGGTCTTCAGCTGAAAAATGATGATGTGCCATAATTATGGGGTTGCAACTGCTTGCAATAAAAGGCAAAACATCATCTATAAACAGCACTGATTTCTGCTGGTGTCCTTGAGAGCTAGTAGTCTATTACCAGTCCACACACACTGTGGCCAACAGCGGAGCACATAGCTTGTGGTTTATCCACAAAACTTCTCTGTGCGACATGTCATCCAATTAAGTAACCCCCATTTTTGTACACAAAGCATGTTATTTTGTGATATTTATATATATTTATGTAATATTTCTCATGTTAGGGCATATAAATACTTGTTTTACCACCTAATGTAATTGGGCACAATTTGTGTTGACCAACTTGAAAGCTTTCTTTAACCCTAGAACCGGCAAGCATCGATGGATCGACAGTTTCTCCATTTCTGTAGCGGCAGAGTCGATTCTTCGACACTTTTTTAATTTCATTATTTAGTTGCTCTGTTCCGCTGAGAGATGGCGTGACATGCCTTGTCTTGTGTTGCTAGAAGTTTACAGATCCTTCTTACTCATTTTCATCCATAGAAACAATCTCCTTGCATAAGTTTCCTTGGAAACAAATTAGGGACTCGCTGCCATGCGAACCAAAACATATCATGTAATGGCGCTGTATATGTTATCGCTACTGCTCTTATTTTGAGGCGGTAATTATATGTATTAGGGAGTTAAAAGTGCACCTTTGTTGTTATAATTTTAGTTTATAATAGTTTTGTTTCAGTTTACTTCTATGTACCATAACAGCTGTAATATCATTTACAATAACGTAAGTATGTTGACGCACTTGTGTTATAGGATTAAAATGGCTCATGGAAGATATATTTTTTCTTATCAATCAAACAATTATTATTGCATAGACTTGAAACTCTCACACATATTATGTACAATGTATATTGTACATATATGTGCATCATTTTGTATATCTTGGATTTTGTGTTTCATGCTTCATCTCGTATTTTAGGTTGTTAGACTTTTTAAAATGCTCATGAAATAATAATTCCACCATTTTCAATTTTCGATTTCTTTTTTTTTATCAAGCTTCACAGAAAAGTTAACATTACCACCTGATTCCATGGTTTATTAGCTTTTCAACGATATGCAACAGTGCAATGGAACACTGTTCACAATAGGTTGAAAATAAGAATCCACTTGGTAGGAAAATATCACACAAATTGGCTGCCGGTACAGAATATCACATTGCCGGTTCTAGGGTGAATAGAATTAGGCAACACTGAAAAATGGCTTCTACCATTTCAATTAATTATTTCCACTTCAGACCCTAAAATTCCTGGACTACTAATCAGTCACTTGTACCTAATACTGCCTGCAGTACATTTCTTCTTAAGTGTACGTAAGCGTTTTGCCGTGATGCTGTGACTGGTTACTGTGAGTGCCGTGTCTCACTCGTGTATTCTAGTTGCGGGATAAATATATACATATTTTCAAAGGCGCAAATCTGCAATCTGTTTCAACTTCCCAAAATCCAATAAAATGGTAGCCCTGGTATAAACCATGTGAATGGTCATATCTATTACAACTACCAGTTATTTAATGCCATGTTAAGTTTAACCATGGAGTAGGGAATTATTGGTTGTTATGTCATAGCAATAGCTCAAACCAATTGAGTCGCTATTGTTACTGTCACTGCAATCTTCTCAATAATAGTGTGTTTGCCTGGCATATTCTACAGCTTTCTGATCAACTAGAATTATTCATATGACAGTTTTTTTAAATAAATTCATTGAATGTTAATGTTTCAGTTAAAGGATATAACACATATCACTAGGGCTCGGATAGTTATGTGCTTAACTTTTCAGAAATATGTATTTATTTATTTATTTAATGTGCTTAAAAGTGGGAAAATATGTGATTAAGTTTCCAAAATATGTTCTTAAATTAGTACCATATTTATGTCCCCCAGTTACTTTAAAAATAGTTGAAACATCCACAGTACAAACATACCCGCTTAACAGATCGGGTCTTGCCTCAATTTCCGAATCCTACAATACCGGTACTTCCTGCAGATGCGTGATACGAAATCATATGTGTGCTGTTTTCGAATTTCATTCTAAAGAATGGAAGATAAAGTCACTTAAGAAACTTTCTTAGCACTGATTGTATTGTCTTATACTGATACTTGAGTGCGTAAATCTGCTCGATTGACGTGAAAAGTAAATTAAATGTCGCACCCGGCACAGCTATACAAATGTGCAGTTATACAGTTAAGCACAGCAACACCAATAGCAATAGCCCTCAGATGAACTAAATTTCACTATTTGGTTTCCATCAGCAACTACAACAGTATTTTAATGTGCAAGACATTTATACATATACACACAAATTAATCAGAATTTTATAATTTCCAAGTTGTAACATATACCGGTACGCAAAGAACTTTCCAGTTAATCCACCGGCTGACAGTCAATGCCTAGAACAAAATAATATAGAAGAAAATCACTCGACTTATGCCACTCGAAGCCATGGGCACGAAACTACTTTATTGGAACGTAACATACACATACACACAGAAAGAACAAATTGTTTTGATTTTAAGAATTTCTAAGTAAAATAGAAGAAAACACTACACGGGACGAAGCTTCGTTCTAGGCATTGGTATTGCAATGCACAACAAGCAGCATTTTCAAGTTTTCAAAAAGGAAGCTCTGCCTATTTGTAGCTAATACACTCTTGTATCGTGAAAAGCTTATTTCCACATCACACTACGTTACTGGTGCATATTTAAAACATGCAATGTCTGACACTGAAAAATCTTCTTCGTTGGGCTCCAGATCTCCATTGCCACTAAGGATACGACTTATTTGCACAAGTTTATAGTACCCCGGATTCTTTGATAAGACGTTCCTTAATTTGCCCATAACTTGTTTTCCGGGAGAATTTTCAAGCATTTCACAGACTTGAAGAATGTCCTGCAGAGCTGACGAAAGTGGTAAGTCTTTCTTCTCAAGTTTCAAGATTGTGGAACTTAAAAAAGCAAAGTTAGATTTAATGTACACCAAGTCATCTTGAACTCCCTTAGCACACATAGCTTCTGAAGAATCACTGATGCATGCAGCATCATCCTTGTTTAGTTTTTCGAGGACTGATTTTGTAACCTCAAAATTGTTTGCATAATAGCACGCCGCTTCCAGCCAAGTACCCCACCTGGTGCAAACTGGTTATGGAGGTAGCGGCAAATCAGGGGCACATTGTTTGAATAAACTCACTTGACTGGGTGCTTTAATAAACACTTTCTTCACGGATGCTATTACTATGTTCACATTAGGAAAAATACTCCTTACTGTTTCGGGAACAAGGTGCATGCCGTGCACTAAACAAGTTAAATGAATCATCTTGCTGTACAGAATTTTCAACCCTTAGGATACTTTAACCATGTAAGGTGCAGCATCTGTAATTAATAGAAGCACTTTAGCGTATTGGATGCCATCAGGCCACAGAAGCACCATAGCATCATTGAAAGCTTTAGCTATTGTGTAACTGTTGGTTTTCTCAAGATGAACAGCTGTCAGTAAAAATGACTGTGATGGATCGCATTTTAACGCACCAACTATGATGTTGGCTACGTAACGGCCAGTATCATCGGTCGTCTGGTCCATTGTAATCCACACAGTGTTGTAGCCAATTTCACTACGAATTCTGTGCACTGCTTCAGAGTAAAGTTTAGGTAAATAGTTCTTACGCAGTGTTGACTCGTTTGACGTACCTTTCTAATGTGCCACGTAGCACTGGATTCTGCAGTTTGTTCAGTAGTATATCAGCCGCAAGAAATGCATGATAAAGGTCTTGTGAGAACTGGCAGTTTGCTGGACCAGATCTCACATCCTGCATTTCGGGAAGCAAACGTTGTGTCGACTTCTTTAAAGACACACATTTCACGTGTTTCGCTGTCACAACATGTTGCATAACTTGTGAACGCATGTCTGCTGCTATGGGTTTCTCACAAATGTTGCAAAATAAAACAGTTCCGTCAGTTCTAAAACGTCTCCGAACTCCCGCACTAAACGATTCAAAGTACCACATTTTGCACTTTTGGGACGCATCGTATTCGTTGAAACGAGAACGCCACTGTCAGTATACTCACAAGTTTCGCAGACCACTGTGATTTCAACTAAAATTTTCCATCTAGGTAATGACTAGTGGAGGCTTAATGAGCCTGTTAACTCCAGCCACCCCTGCTGTACTTAATGACCGGGAAATCCCTGTCTTGAAATAGCACTACAGTATGGAGACAATGGAGCACTGACAAAATAGAGAAGCCAATTACTGGAATTTCAAAGGGTCGAAAATGTGGTCAGCAGTCATCCAAGGAGTACAACATACGACCAAATGCCGTATATACTCGAATACCAACCGCACATTTTTAAACAAATTCGGACGTGAAAAATTGGGGTGCGGGTTTTATTTGAGTCATCAAAATTTGAAAGATCTAAATTGCCCGCCACGCGCGATATCGGGTGTTGCGAGTATCCGCTAGATGGAGCTAGCCTTCTTCCGGCTATAACTTTGTTTTACCGTAAGCATGCGGCATCATACAGTCACGCGCACGTTCTCCGAGTGTAAACATGAATGCTACGAAACGTTTGCGGTCATTTACTGTGAGTGAGAAATTGAAAGTTGTGAGGGAAGCGGAAGTTATTGGAAATCGTGCCCGGTAGGAAATATGATATTGACGAGTCATGTATTCGTGATTGAGCGAGATGACGTCTATGCTACAACCACGGGATGTCTGCGTGAACCGCCCATTCAAAGCAGCCTTGAAACAGCTGTATACGGAGCGGATGGCGGCTGATAAGCACAGATTGACTCCAACTGGTCGTATTCAGCGCCCGGAAGTTCAGCTGCTGTGTTCGTGGATTTTGACGGCATGGAATCGTATCTCTGGAGATCTCATACGAAAGAGCTTCAAGAAATGTAGTATTTCTAATGCTATGGATGTCAGTGATGACGACATTTAGTGGGAAAGTGATGGTGATAAAAGTTCCGAAGTTGGTACTTCTGATGACGATGAATGAAGGGTTTGTGTACTTTTATTTGTATTTTTAATCGTTTGATGTGTGTTATTTTATGACGACTTCAAAACTGTTGGAAACTATTTTGGATAAATGCTATTCTGTTTATTTAGTTAAGATTGTAAATAATTTTGAGTAAAAATTTTCTTTTTTTAAATTTTGTTCTTCAAAATCAGAGTGCGGGTCTTATTCGGGGGCGGGTCGTATTCGAGTAAATACGGTTTGAGCTTATGAAGAAACACGCCAGAATATGTATTTATTTATAAAACTGTAAAAAGATGTAAATAAATAGAAAATATGTACCGGTAATTAAATAAAAAATATTTAAACACACAACTATCCGGGCCTTACATATCACCAATCCCATATCATCTTATTAGCTCTAAAAAGGACGCGCCCCATGTTTTCCTAATCCACAGCACATATACATATAAAAATGGATTAAAGTGAGAAGATCTGATATTTAGCCTATCAGTGTGGGAGGACTTCAACTCACTGGCTACCCTCTGCTGCAGGAGCAGTATAGCATAAAGTGGGCATTTAGTTAATCAGGCATAACAGACAAAACCTTTCAAGGATTTTGCCAAAATGTCCACAGTTTGTTAACAGTAAATAAATACACAAATAGCATAATTTACTGTCAAGACCTAAACATATTTGCAATACTGCTTTCTTCAGAAGTTTGGTAAATTACTTTACGGCTAATGTTTTGCCGCACATCACTGTTTTCATTCTCAGATTCTACATCAGAGTCCTTGTTCAACAAAACCCAGCTTTCCATATCATCATCATCATCATCAATAATTGATAACTTTTGTGCCCAATTATAGCCGGCAGGAACATTAAGACTACTTGAAAAAATTAACATGTAGGATAATTACCGGTAATTATTATTTGCATAGATTACAAATAATCATTAATCACATGTTAATTTTTTCAAGAAGTTGTTATTACTTTTGAGGAACTTGAAAATCGCGGGCATTTAGTCTTGTGTACTTGGCTGTATATAGAATTTGTTTGATAACCAGTGTTGTTGTGATGTCTGCAGTAGTGTGTGTATTTGTAACTCAGGTGATGATTGGGAAGGAAGTGGCTGTGGCCTTAAGTTAGGAACTATCCCCATCTTCATTTGAAGTAGAAGTGGAGAAATCACGGTTAACCAGTTCTTCCAGGATGGCTGAGGTGGGAATCGAACCTACTTCTTCTACATTTTGGCTCACGAGGCTGAGTGTACCCAGTTCCAACGTTCAGACGAGAATTAAATTTCTTGACAGAGCCAAGAATCTAATCCGGACCAACAGGGTGACAGCCAATAATGCTAGTCGCTACACCACAAGGAGGACTTTATCAAGATTTTATGAAGGGCAGATGACCTTGCTGTTCTGCTCCAACCAACTGATATGTTCTGAATTAATTATTAATTAGGTAACACTGAATATGGTCTCTCATAAGTCCAACCCCTCGTCCTCGTCGTGGGAGACGGGCAACGGCACAAAGTAGGGGATCGCCTGTAGGGGCGAAGTACAGTGGGGACTTCGTGTGCCCCGGGACCGTTACGGTAGTTGTGAAGGTCCTACAGGAACCCTGAAAAGTGACGGCTAACGGGGCTCTGGTGAAGCTACGATAGGCCCAGCAAGCCAGTAATGGATGAAACCAAATGCTTGATGGATATAATAGCCGACGACACGGCTGTACCCAATAATACTGTTCAAACGGCCTGAAACAAGGAAGTGCACTGTCACCATTACTTTTCATTGTGGTGATGGATGACATAATGACCCGAGTGGCACAAGTAATTGGGGAAGGAAAGATGAAAGCAATGGTGTGCGCAGATGATTTGATGATTTGGGGAAACAAGGAGGAGGAGGTACATGAACAGTTGGACGTGTGGGAAGGAATAATACAAGGATATGGGATGAAATTTAGCATAAATAAGAGCGAGATGGTGATCACAACAAGGAAGAAGGAAAGAACCACAACGGGAATAACAATTGGTGGGGAACAGCTGAAGAAAGTGGAGAGTTTCAAGTATCTGGGAAGCCTGATACAAGATAATGGAGGAAACTATAGAGAAATAAATGAGCGGGGGAGGCAGGCAGAAGCATTTCGGAGGAGTGTGAGAAGCATGTTATGGAGCAAGGATGTCCCTCAGAACAGCAAAAAGATCATATATCGGACGTACTATGTCCCTATCCTGACGTATGCCTCGGAGAAATGGGTTATGAAAGGAAGGGAGAAGAACAAAATACAGGCCAGTGAGATGAGGTTCTTGAGAAGCAGTATTGGAGCTACAAAGATGGACAGAATAAGAAATGAGAGGACCAGAGAATTAATGAAGGAGGAACCATTACAGGATGGTATAGAGAAATCTAGACTTAGATGGTATGGACATGTAAAACGAATGGAGGAGAAGAGGATACCCAGGAGAGTACACGAGACGAAGTGGGAAGGAAAGAGGCCGAGAGGAAGACCGAGAGACAGGTGGCTGAAGGGGGTGGAAGAAAGCGTGAAGAAGAGAGGAGAAGACTGGACAAGGGTGGAGGCTGAGAGATGGTGGGAAGACAGAAGACGTTGGAGGGGCTTGTGTTCCAAACAGACCCGGCCAGTGGCTGGAAACTGTGCAAGATGATGATGATGATGATGATGAACACTAAATATGACTTCAAAACTTT
This sequence comes from Meconema thalassinum, assembly GCA_946902985.2. NCBI lineage: Eukaryota > Metazoa > Arthropoda > Insecta > Orthoptera > Tettigoniidae > Meconema > Meconema thalassinum. The sequence continues at coordinate 552,700,077 of OX336388.2, forward strand.
CTATCAATACATCCTTCACTAATTTCTGAATCCGCGATCACAAGAACCCATTATGTCCACAATAAAACTATTTCGCCCTTTCAGACCCCATATATCATACATAAGCAATTCACAGTCAATAGGTAAACACATCAAACAAAAGATAAAAGCTTTGTCAGTAGATATATCTTGTTAGATTTGTAATAGTTCAAGAACTGACCACTAGATAGCACAAAGGAAACACTGCTAAGTCCGTGCAATACACATCATTCCACCTAGTGTGTGGTGTGCAATGCATGGCATTCCACACTGAGAGGTAAATACTATGTAGTAACATGTTTGTAAGGCTCAATCAGGGACATGGAATCCAATAACTTCCCTGCTATCATGACTGGTGACTTGGAGATAGTTATTCCAGTAGTTTCTTGAGCTCAAGAGAGTTTCACTGGCAACCTTCCTATCTGACCCCAAGGGACTATAGAAGTATGGAGAAGAAATTGTTAAGTTGCTATTAGAGTACTTACTGTTGGCACGATTACCTTCTGGCTTGGCATAGTGAGATAAGCTCAGAAGGAGAGATTCAGTGGAAACTGGTGGTACGTGACGCCGGGACGATTTCTGGCGTACCAACTGCGCCTTCCGTGTGTGCTCTGCACAAAAGCTAGAAGGAAATAAGTAGGAACTATTACACAATTGGTTGATCATAAACAGAGTAAGTTAGAGAAGTGTGAATCATTCCACTTGCTTTGCATGTCCGTTTTTCATGGGTTCATATTTATCTAGATGGAACTACCGTATTTGACACATTTTACCTCAATTGTCAGTCGACATTGAACCATTTCCTTCTTTCTTTTTCTTTCTTTAAATTAAGTCCAGAACTGTGGAAAAACTTATTAATATCTGTTGATTAAGACTAAAAATGAGACTGCTGTCAGGATTCGAACCACAATCTCTTGCATTCAGGGCAGGCGTATTCGACATCTACACTACAGTCATGACGAATAGAAGGATCTAGTGTGAGGACTTGGCCATTATAGCACGGTAGTTTGTGGTCCCGCCGCTACAAGCACTGTAAGCGATTGTGTCCAACATGTGTCCTGTTCCGTCGAGCCGGGTCATAGAAAAGTGTGGGAGAAGTTACTGTGTGAGATATTTGTGTGAATTAAATTGAATTTTCTTTACTTTCAGTTTTTAAATTTAGTTCATTGCGTCTTGTGTACATCAAACATATTTCTTATGTGGCTTTGTTAATTTAACAGTTCAACATGCTGAACTGTTTTGTGCCCGTCTGTAAGTCAGGGCAAGGTAGAGTTTACGATATACATTTTTTTTCCCCCCGAAGGATACAAATCAATTTGAAAAATGGGCCAGAGCTATTCCATGAAAGGATACGGAGTTAACGCGTAGTAGTAGAATTTGTCAAACTCATTTCTCTGATGATTTTAATGTAAAATCAGATCATTTTACAGTGAATGGTGAAGAAGTGGAAATCTTCCGTGTGAGGTGGAAGTTACGTCCTGGAGCAGTGCCTCATTTTCTCCCTAATTTACCGAAGTACCTATCAAGTGAGAATAAGTCCCGTAAAGCTCTCAACAGGAAAAAGAATCTCGACATTACCAGGAAGGTTATGAACATTCCCGAATGGGAATATGATGTTATTTCCGTTTGATCAGATAAATTATCAATTAATATGATAAAATTGGTCCGGCTAGATCAAACATAAAATGCCAACGTTTCGCCCCGGTGTGCCGTTGGGCTCGTCAGTTGGTACAGACACACCTCACCAATACGCATGGCTAGCACATACTGAGAAGGCCATCACAAGACACAAAATACAAGTAGTATTGACGTCACGAGTATACTACTTGTATTTTGTGTCTTGTGCCTTCTCAGTATGTGCTAGCCATGCGTATTGGTGAGGTGTGTCTGTACCAACTGACGAGCCCAACGGCACACCGGGGCGAAACGCTGGCATTTTATGTTTGATCTAGCCGGACCAATTTTATCATATTAATTGATAAATTACCAGGAAGAGAAGAAAGAAGATTGAAGATGGGAGTGGAGCAACGAATGGGGCATTAAAAGGCCAGTCTAATGTTGATAAGAATTTGGGTCATTCTGGAGTGTACTTACTGATGCTAAAAAACTATAATATTGCTCAAAAGGCGCCTAAAGAATGGTAACCGTAATTTAATTCACGCTAGACCCTGCCTCAACTCAGCAAAATTGAGAATTAATTTGCTGGAGAAGCAGGTTCGAAATTCACAGGTATTTAATTACAAAGATAACAAACACCTTAGCAAGAAGGAAAATAATAGACACTATGCTCAAGAAATGCCAGGTAAAATCTCCCAATGGAATGAGGTACACCAATCAATTCATTTTAGAGAGTTTATTGTTAACAATAAAATCACCAAAAAGATTCAGATTTTGTTGGTGACATAATCTCTTGCCTCTCTCCTCAGAAAGTCACTTGAGAAAACTTTGTAAAGGACTTACGGTAAGTGCCCTTATGGAGTTAATACGCATGGTATAAATGCTATTTCAGACTATTTTAAGGAAGAAAAGAATGATAATTCACGTTACGGTGTTGTAATTTTTGATAGAGTGAAGCTAAGAGAAGAAATCCAATTTAATAGTTTTTCTCATAAAGTAGATGGATTAGTTGATTTATGTGAACACACACCTGACCTCCAGAAGAACGTACTTGCAAATCACGCTCTAGTGTTCATGTCCGTACCTTTCATGCACAATTGGATGTAGCCAGTTGCCGTTTATGCAAGCAGAAATGCTACTCCAGGGGACATTCTCGCAAAAATTCTAATACAGGTGATTTTGCAGTTGGAAGAGGCTGGGGCGAGGGTGGTTGGCTCTACTTGCGATGGTAGTCAGACAAATAAAAAGGCCTGGTAATCATTAGGAGTCAGTGGCAAGACAAGCTCTCTACAACCTCACATCCTTAATCCTGCAGATGTATTCATGTATTGAAGTGCATAAGAAACCACTTAAATGATAAAGTAGAACATCACTATAATGACAAAATTATTCATTTAAATTTTTATAGGGAACTGTTCAAGGAAGATCTCTCAAGGTATGCTGGTCTTAGAGCCTGCCCTAAGCTGACAGTTGCTCATTTAGACCTATCATCTTTCCAGAGAATAAATGCTAGGCTTGCATTCTAACTTTTCAGTGACAGTGATGCCAAAGGTATTAAATTTTATCGAGAAATGGGACTGGCAGGATTACAAGGTAGTGAGGGCACTGAGACATTTACTAGTGATATAAATGTTGTTGCTGATGCACTAAATGCAATCATTCCGTCTCAGGCTCTTCGTGAAGGTTCACCTTCTCATACAGCTATTGTTAATTTTCTTCAGATCGTGAACCTCCAACAGAACCTTGGAATTACTAGTAGTAACACTACAGAGTACTTAGGAGATGTGTGAATGGCTTTGGGAGAAAGGTTATAAGTATGTGTTGACAGGAAAACTCACCCAGAATCTCTTGAAACGGCACTTCGGAATTATGCGTTCTTTCAGTTCAGATGATCATCCATCGACAGTAGATTTCCTTCATTTGCAACTACTTCAATGTATATACGTTCCTATAAAACAGGCATTAAATGTTGGTGGAAATTGTGAACCTAAACGGGAGCAGATCTTGACCTCATATGTTAATCAGATGCGTATATTAGCCCGGAATGTGGAAATGCATAACAAGACAGTGAAGGAATCAGTGGAAACTTCCATTAAGAAAAAAATTGTGGTTCAAGACTGGGAAAGCTCGGTACCTGAATTCAACAGCACAGTTCGAAACTCTTTGATTGATAAGTGTTTAGTGTACCATTTGGCTGGCTATGTTGTTAAGCACTCTTCTAAATTTATTAAGTGTTCGCCCTGAGCTCATACTCTACGTGAGAATAATCTAAGTAAATTTTCAGTTCTTACTGAAATAAAGGACTACGGTTCAATGAACAATGAAGTGTTTCTAACACATCCTTCGAGAAGTGTATGTGACATTCTTTTCCAGGCCGAGAAAGTAATTACCGGAAAATTAAACTCAAAAACGATGTGGAGCGAAATATTTTTTGATTGTATCGATTCCATAGAAACAATTTCAGTTGATCCTTCAGGAGCTGACTGCTGTCTTCAGCATGTCATGGATATTATCCCCAGACTTGTTTATCATTATATGAAGAGCCGATTTTCTTCAGAACGAAGGAAATCCGCCGAGATTTGCAATCTCAAACATCCACCAAGTCTTCCCGAAAGCTTGCGAAAGTCCAGTAGCCGACAAAATGAATGGGTAAGTAGAGTTGGTTGGTTCTTATGTTTAGGGGCTGCGACAACGCGGTCATGTAGCCCCATGCACTTTGGGTGTGTGTAGAATCTGTCTGATAACCGGTGTTAATTGTGACGACTGTAATAGTGTGCGTTATCTGCTTTTTTAATTTAAGTACTGCAACTTAGAATTTTTCAAATAGTTCCTACTTTTGCCGCCAAGAGCCACCGTCAACGACTACTAGGCCAAGTTCAGAACTTAGGTACTAGACGCCACCGCAGTCGGCTCTTGGCAACGTACGTAGAAACCTAAGAGCGTTGTTTACATTCTTAACCTATCCAATTTAGCTTCACACAGGTGCAATTAGTGGAAGGTTCTTTAACATGCCATAAATCTATGACATGGGACAGCCGGCTTTACTTCCCCTCAGAAGGAAGGCATACTGAGGGATTTTTAACGCTCTTAAAAAATCCGATGGCTTCGGCCGGGTTTGAACCCGCTATCTTGGGCATAGAAGCTCAGCATGCTACCGACTATGCCACTGAAGCCGCGGTAAGTAGAGTGTTACTTTAAATAGTTTATGTGTGCTTGTTTTAATACGCTGGGGATTATGTTCTATTATCTGTGTCTGTGTACTCCAGGAATCTGTGCTTTCCGTAACATGTAATGAAGACCGTAGTTCTTATTTCCGTGAATTATATTTTCTATTGTGCCCTGCCGTGTTATTTTAATTGTAATTGCTAATTACTTTTTAAAAGAGTATCAGTTACAAAGTAATTCACCTAGATGTTAGGCCCCTTAAAATAACAATCATCATCATCATCAAAGTAATTCGTTTCCCTTGGCATCATCCCTAAGACCGGCAGGGGCGCGTTTGAACTTTAGTCTTCTCGCTTTCTCTTTCATTCATCATGTTACAGTGTTTGTCTGATGAGGTGGCCCGAGTAACTCATGCTTTTAAGTCAGGGTTCAGCAACCTTTTTAAACTCATGGGCCTCATAGTCAAATCTTCAATACGTCGAAGCAACAAAGATCTCAAACAATATTTTAAAGTTGTTGACTAAAATGTTAAATCACAATTTAATAATTTTATTAGTATGTCATCGAAGCCTCCGTGGCTTAGGCGGCAGCACGCCGGCCTCTCACCGCTGGGTCCGTGGTTCAAATCCCGGTCACTCCATGTGAGATCTGTGCTGGACAAAACGAAGGCAGACAGGTTTCCTCCGGGTACTCCGGTTTTCCCTGTCAAAATTTCATTCCAGCAACACTCTCCACTATCATTTCATTTGTCATTCATTTAATCATTGCCCCAGAGGAGTGCATCAGGCCTCGGCAGCCGGCACAGTTCATATCCTCGCCGCTAGATATCCTGACCCGGTCGGAGACTGGAAGCAGGCTGTGGATTTTCATTTCATTAGTATGTCATCAATACTATTAAAAATAGCTTACCAGGTACAATAATTAATTGATGAACCATGTTAAGGGTTTTTACAACACAGTTTTGAAAATAAATACACACAACATACCATACATTGATGTATATTGCTAAGACTTCCTAGGCTAAGCAAGAGAGATCATTTATTTATTTATTTATTTGTTAATTCCCCATAAGGAGAGTGTTACAACACAATCAATTTTCATGTTTTATTCCGGCCCTTTCTTCTTTTTTTCCCCAAAACCTCTCAAATATACACTATGTTTCCTCTTTCTCATCAGTCCAGTTCTTTCCTGGTTGCCTCTCTTTGGGAGTTTGCTCAAACTTCTGTTGTCTAAGTTTTTCTCTGTATGTGCTCCTGTCTGCTATGTCTCCAGTAGAGATGTTTAGTTTCTTGAGGTCTTCCACGGTTTCCTTTACCCAATTGGTTTTTAGTGTACTATTCGTAACTATACTACAAATTTTCTTGGTCAGTCTGTCTTCGGTCATCCTATGTATACGTCCATCATTTATATTCACAATAAAATTATGTATTATTATCTAAGAAAAAACAAACACAACACACAATAGACAAATTGGCTTCTACAGCTATTGATGTAAGCAAAATAGATCAATTATAACTAAATATCAGATTTAAAAAATATAAGTAAGAACAGTCCACTTTGGAGAGGCTGGCATCTTTGATGCCAGTTTAGCAATACAGTATCAATTTTGATTTTAGTTGTACAAGTTCTTAAAAGTTGATGCAGACGTTCGGCTGAAAGTCTAGATCGTATTACAGACTTAATCCTTTTCATGTGGAATTTCTTTTTCTTGCATATGCAAGTGCTTCCGAAGACAGTCAACATGCCAACCACAAACTTTCTAAGTTTGGGAAAGGACTTGGAAAGACTGGCATAAAACACAATAAAACCATTATTCTTGAAAGTCTTTCAAAGCATCATTCGCTTGTAGCTCAATCACCTAAATTTGTAGATATTCCGGAACTTATAAAATCCACTTCAGAAGGATTTTGAAACGGATCACATTTGCATGAACGTGAAGTTCGACAAATCACACTTTGAACTCGCTTCCAAAGAGTTCTTTTGCTTGAACACACTAGTCAACAGGAAAATCATGGTCTTCATCCTGAAGTTGGATAGAAATACTTTTACAACACAAAAAACAAGCCAAGTATTTTTATTTAAAAATGTTCAATTTTCTTTTCAAATGTCTTTACATCTGAGTACATTTTACAAAAATTTTTTTTTGTTAACTTCATATAAATTTACTCCATTTATTTTGTAATTACAGTAGACTCTCGGCTAACCGGCCTAATGTGGCGGAAGGTCAAGCTGGATAGGCCAGAGTTCTTCATTCTCTCTTCCAATCCAAGCCATACCATTATCCTACCTTTGAACATCATTTTTCTTACTTTCATTCCACTTTCACTACTTTGGGCAGCACACCACATTTCAATTTCTGCTTGATTTTTCTTCAAGTCTCCAACTGTACTTTCTCCTACCCCTAACTCCAAAGCAGTAGTTTTGGCCGTTACCCCACAATCTAGTCGCTTTATAGCACGTAGTTTCTCATCTATAGTCACTACAACATTTTTTTCGTTTATCACCCATTCCGCAATCTTTCATTAAAATACTGTATTGTACAATGGAGTGCACAAAACAATAATTTACGAACGTACGCACTTGAACTTCCGATAAACAACTGACGGAACAAAGAACACAGAGCTGCTCTCTACATGTGTTCATTGTTGTTTGTGAGCGCTGAAAGATGGTTTCTGTGTCCCGTTTACTAAAGAGTTTTTTCCGATAACGTATTCAATACATAAGTATTAACAATACTGTACTGTATCTTATAATTGTGGCTCCACATGTGCCAGAAGTACAAGATATGCATAAATATTTTGAAATACCACATAGGGTTCTAGCAGGAACCCCTTGTTAAAGCTTTGGAAAAGTATCGGTACAGTATTAAATAGGCCGGATAGTCACGAGCCTGATAGCAGATTACTGTGGTACATGTTTCAGTCTAATGTAAGATCTTCCTCAGCCAACGCATTGCACTCGTAATATCGAGTTTCAAAATGTCCGAAATTTATTTTTTAAGATACTGTAAATTAAAAACATATAAAAGCACTTCGCTGATCACTAGGGATAGGAATTTTTCGGTGATTTCAGAGTGAAGAAAGCGGTATTTTAAAGTGGCAAATTCGGTGGTTTCAAGTGCACCTTTCGGTACTTTCAAAATGATAAATTTTTGACGGGATTTTTTTAATATCATGGATAACATGCATAACATAACACATTTCAGTGAAGAGATCCAAATTCTCCACTGACAAATGGCGACACATATCACTTAACGTGCTAGTGTAAGCTGAAAAACAAAAGTTCACAGTTAGCGTTTGAACAGGGTATCCAAATGGCTTTCAACACAGATTCTGAGAACTTTGGAAACAGAAATGTCATTCCTTGCAAAACTCGAACAATGTCTGTCTTGGTCCTGTCGTGCATCTGCCTCTTGATTAAAGTTTGCAGTTCGTTGTATCCTCTTATCACCCCACTTTCTTCCAGAGTCCCACACAATGGCAACTTCTTAATTTTCTTTGCAAGGTCCTCATTGATGTTCATTGCCACTATTTCTGCTGGATCAAACGCACACATTTGTAAATCTTGTTCCCAGGGTCCACGGATCTCAAGCTGATTAATTTCCTAAGAGCATGGGACCCAGCGTTTACTAAAACTGAATGTATTTTCCCTCTTTTTAACACATTTCCACAACCCTCCAACATCTCCCTAATGTTGGCACCGTAATTTCCAGAAACAGCAAGTTTAAGGGCTTGCTGAATTCTCCGTAGATGTCCATCTAGAAGGTGAACAGTTGGATAAGACTAGCCTTCTGTGCCAAATTCTGTGAATCTCAAGTATTTCGTCATGTGAAACATTGCTCAGAAAATCAACAACAGAGTTATCAGTCCCTACTACTTCATTCATAAATTGCACAATATCCTTCAAGTACTCTGACAGGTACACTACAGAATGAAACCAAGACCACCTGGTTAAGACTGGTTCAGGAAACAGTGGCACATTTTGATATGGATACTTGCCTTCTAGATATTCATGTCTGAAAGGCTCACTATATGACGCCAAGCGTCGAGTAGTTACTAGGATGAAGGAGCAGATGACCTCGCTGCACTGGCCCTTAAAACCTCAATAACTAAGTAACTTACCAGGATGATAAAGATCGCTGTATCCAGAAAGCGAGGCCCGCTATCTACTGTTAAGTTAGGCCCGCTATCTACTGTTAAGTTTCCGATCTTTCCGTGTTTGTTGGATGCTCTCCCTGCAGTCAAGTCATGAGAGAAAATTACCGCTACTACACTCGCACAAAAACAAGCGTTAGTCGGCTTCTGTGACGGTTATATTTCAAACGGGCAAGGTGGTCTCACTACGATGACATTAGGGCAAAACCTGGATGAAAAAAGGAAAGAAGCTTGTAGTTTAACGTGACCGTTAATCTCGAGATCATGAGCCACGGGACCTCCTTTTTACGTGGAATCCGAACCACAGGACATGGCATTTCACTTCAAAAATCTCATATGCAATGACCGGGAAAGTGACATTCAGTAGTTAGACTTCGATAAAGACGATCATGGTTTCAGACATGAAAGTGATGATTAAAAAAACAATACGAGTCCTTAATATCTGCATAATGGTTCATTCTGTCATCTATAGTTTTCATTTTATGAAAGTTTTTTTTTATAACACCGATATCCATGGATAGTTTGTACTTTCTAATGTGGAGACTTTTGCCCAATTCAATACTTTACAAGGAAAATGAATCTATCATTGACACGATGCGAAAACGAAGGATTGCGTTTTTGAACACACATCCCGCTTGCCAAATACTAGACTCCTGAAACAACTTTTTGACTTCTTTTGGAACAGTAAAACAAAAATCACATGGTTTAAAGAAATACAAATGGATTTAGACGAATTGAAAATTACTAAGCATCAAATTGAACATAGAGGGGAGAAACAGCTTCTGAATAACAAATACACTCGACTAACATTCAAAATTTCACAGCGTAAGCAATATGTTATATCAGCAGAAGAATGAGCTGCAAGATCTTCCAGAATGAAGAAGTATTGGGAAAGGAAAAAATTATCAAGAATTAAGAACTGAACTGGCGTTCCTGGATGAGGTCTCCATTGGTTTGCACCCATACAGTGGGAGCATTCGAGTGTGACGACGAGTGGGCAAGAGATTTCAAGAGTCCTTCATCCAGGAACGCCAAAATCAGCAAGGAGGTTCAGGCATGTTTTAGGGTGGGTTCATGTTTGGTCGACGTTTACCTCTAATTCCTATCCACTGTAACATGACTGGTCTGGTGTAGAAACAACATCCTCAAACCTGTTGTTACAGGTTTTGCTGCCACAGTGAGTGAGGGCTTTACACTAGTGGATGATCATGCTCGCCCCACAAGCTAGGGTGGTCAATCAGTTCCTTTAGATACAAGGCATACAGATAATGGAGTGGCCTGCATATTCTGTGGACATGAAACTGTATTGAACATGCATGGAAAGACCTTAAGAGGACAATTTCGCACCATCCCAGTTTCCTAACAAACATTCAGCAACTGATTTAAGCTGCTATAAAAGAGTGGAATAATAATCTGCCCAAACCAGGATGGATCTGTTGGTTCTCAGTTTGCCTCAACATTTACAAACATGCCTTAGGGCTCGTTGTGACTTTACACAGTATTGATATGCCCCAACATGAAAAAGACTTGTGTACCTAGTCCCACATTATCACTTTTATTAGCTTGCCACGGTGGGTGAGTGGATAGCATGTAGATCTACTAACCCCAAGATTGCAGGTTCGCTCCTGGCCATGGTAAGAGATTTTTGAAAGGCGGCAAAAATACAACACGCATGTCATACGATGTTGGCATGTCAAAGAACCTATTTGAATTCAGTAGGCCCTGTTCATAATGGCAAAATTAAATTCGGGAGTTTCTGCCAACAGAAAGTTCCTCATTTCTCTACTAGAAAGCGCTATAGTGTTCAAGGAGCTTAGATACCTAACCTCCTTGACTTTCATAGTGATTCAAGGAAAAACGAAATTCGACATGCAAGCTACCCTCTGGGTGTCAAATTACGAAGCTTGCACCCGGCACCCGAGGCCATACGATATTATTATCATCACTTTTGTTATTCCTTTTGTATATCTGTCTCTTTTGCACAGCAGATTGTGTGTTGTTTTCCTTTGTATGTACCCTATATTGTGTATAATGTGATTACATGCACATAGAAAAATGAAGAAGTCACTAAATCGCAATACGCAAAACTTTTATTGAGCACTGTATTTGGGACATTCACTCAGTGTGTGTGTATGGGGGGGGGGGGGGGTTAGAATTGTTACGACATGCTGCAATGAGGGGAGGGGGTTACATTTTATGACATTTTTGAGAACATATTTTATGGATGATCCCTAACTTGACATGGAATTTGCAAAATTCTGCACGATCAAATACTACAAAGAATTGCTGAAAGATTGTGTAAACTGTGCTGAAAAAATGTTCTCTATTAAATATTTTGTTCTATAAGTATGAAGGTATTTTTTCTCCTTTGCCTACTGCTAAATCACTGACCTCACAAAACTTGCAAAATACTTAGCCACTGCTTGATTACACTCTCATTAGAATGTAATCCAGTACAGGAACATTAATAATAAAACCTGTCTTTAACGGAACCTTTAATAAGCGGAATCCTTTCCACAATGGATATAATTAATTATGGCCTACCAGGGGTGGCTCTCACTAAAATTTTAGGGTGGGCCAGATGATATTATTGTTGTTCATTTTATTTTAAACATTGTTTTATATATGACATTTATTGTTGCCAATATTCCCATTATCGTAACTCCACACAACAAAACATTTGAAACAAATATTAATAACTGTACTCACCTGGATCCTTATTTGTAAATACAGAAAGAATGTCCTTAGTTTCGATCCATCTTGGAACGTTATTATAACATATTTTGGTTGACGAGGTCCTAATCTTTTAATTTATAATTTTGTGATCAGAGGTAAAGACGAAAATGGATTATTTAATAAATATTCCACTTGATTCATTTTCATGTGTCGCACACACTCAGCAAATTAAATTACTACCACAGAAGTTAAAAACTTATTCACAGAACTCACTAACACTAGCACTGTACCTGGACACCAGACTGAAAATGTATATAAATACAGTTATGTTTCAACAGGCAGTGAACGATGGCTATTAGTGGTCTACCTGCGCATGGCATGGGGTAAACCGATCCCCCTAAGCCGGTTTCAAACAGAGACAGAAGAAGATGGAAATAGAGCTATCTTTTCTTTCATTCTAGAGCAATGTTATGGGCCAATTCTCCAGGCCCTTGAGAAGACACGAAAAGCCTTTCGTAGTCCACAATAATTCGCGTGCAAGCCAGTGCTATGTCCACTGTTTGGTCACCCGGCCCATTACCCCATATACTTATCATGGAGGGTTCGGTGCAGTGGCCCTCACTATTACAATACACGGTACGAGACTGTCAGGAACTTAACCGCTTCACTGCTGCGGTCGAGTATACTCGATCTGCCTCAAGCGGTCCGTCAGTGCTGTGATCGAGTATACTCTATCATAACTTTGTGCCATCAGTGCTGTGATCGAGTATACTCGATCTGCTTTGTAAATGTCGTGTATTCTTACGCCATCTGTTAGCTACATTTTCAACCACTTAGTTCCATAAATACACACGTGTAACGTTGCGGGAAAAATGTTTTTCTTTTGTCACACAGTTATAAACATCGTGTATGAATAATGGCTGCATCTAGCGAGCGCAATATGCGTCCAGAGCAAATTCTTACGCTTTTAGAGGAGATTGAGTCTGATGTGGATTTAGATAGTGTCGGAAGTGACGATGAGGAAATTAGGGAACTGTTAGGAAGTGACAGTGATAGTGATAATGTTGAAGATATTCCGATAGAGAGGGGAAGAAATGAACCTGACCTAGGCCTACCCACGTGGTCCGAGGACGGGTTCGCGCCAAACGTGCATGCATTCCAAGTGCCAAACCCAGGTATGTCAAATACTAACTTGACCCCTGAATCCCATGAAATAGATTATTTCGAATTATTTGTCAATGAAGAGGTGTTGACAAAGGTAGGGGACGAAACAAACAAGTTTCATAAACAGACTGTTGACGCTAAGCCGCCCACTCAATATTCCAGGCTCAGGAAATGGGTTGATACCAATTACCCTATAAGGAGATATTTGTGTTAATAGCAGTGACGCTGCTGATGGTTCGAAATAAACATCTGTCTATTCAGGAACATTGGTCCAGTGATCCCCTTCTGCATGCCCCAATTTTTCAGCAAGTTATGTTTCTTGATAGATATCTAATTTTATTCAGTATGCTCCACTTCACCGACAATAAAAACCCAAACAAAACGGACAGTCTGAACAAAATTCAATTCATTATTGACCACTTCAGGAAAACATTCAAAACCTATCTCACCCCATTTGCTAACTTGTGTGTTGATGAAAGCCTAGTTTTGTTCAAGGGATGTCTTGCTTTCAAACAATATATAAAAACCAAGCATCATCGTTTCGGCATCAAACTGTTTGTTCTCTGTGACTGTAAGACTGGTTTAGATTTTATCACTTATACTGGCTCATCAACAGAAATCACAGACCCCTATAAACTCGGCATTTCTGGTGCAGTTGTTACAACACTTCTACATGATTATTTAGATAAAGGCCATAGCTTATTTGTAGATAACTGGTACACTGGCCCAAAGCTGTTTTCTTTGCTTCATGACCGAGCCACCAATGCATGTGGAACAGTGCGAAAGAACAGGAAAGGCATGCCTGCACTGGGAACTCAATTGGGAAGAGGGGAATTGGAAATTAAATCTAGCACAAAAATGACGGCACTCAAGTGGCGTGATAGGAGGGATGAGTTCGTGCTTACAACCATGCACAAAAATATATTTGAAGTGACTGGGAAAAAGGATCGCAAGTGTGGAGCATCTATCTTGAGCCTCAGGCCGTCATTGAATATAACATGAACATGGGGTCTGTCGATAAGGCAGACATGCTCCTTAGTTCACTCCATAGCGTGCGTAACAGTATCAAGTGGTACAAGAAATTATTCTTTCATATTTTGGACTTAGCACTTCTAAATTCATATGCCCTATACTGTCTATCATCAGGTAAGCGTCCTTCATTGGCAGAATTTCAGCTTCAAATTATAAGACAGATTTTGGAGAGATACCACAACCCCAGAAAATCAACTCCTGGAAGACCATCTGCAACATCCACGGACCCAGTTCTTCGACTAACTGAAAGACATTTTCCCTGCTTAGTTCCGCCAACTGATAAGAAATTTAACCCAACTCGTCACTGTCATGTATGTAGCAATACTGTCAGGAGGGAAAGGAAGAGGAAAGAGTCCCGATACATGTGTCAACCATGTGGTGTTGCACTCTGTGTCGTACCTTGCTTTGAAGACTACCACTCACTCACGCAGGAATTATTAGAATGTTTAGCCCCGTAAACTTTATCTTTGCACATATTTAGTGTTCAATTATTAGTAGACATAAATTGTATAGCCTATTTAGTTGAAGAAAGGCTTTTATAATTTTTTTCGCGAAAGTTTAGGTATAGGATAATGTAAGTGTTAGAATTATTTTAGATACTTGTGCTTTGAGGTATTATTGGATTCGGGTGTTTATTTAGTGATATCGTGTGTTTAATTTAATGTTTCTGTTGTGAAGTGTGTGTGTATGAGATGTATATAGTGCGTGCATTTAGTGAGCATATTCTACGGTGCAAATTACAATTTAAAAAAAAAATTCTACTGGACAAAATTTCGCCAACTCATGTGGAATCGAACCCTGGATCCCAAACATCAACCGTGGCCAATACTTTACGAACACAGTGCGAGTAAATTACTTATAATTATTTTCAGTTACCACTTGTATTTTATGTTCAAATTGGTGAATTTCTGTGTGAAAGTGGTTGCCTAAAAGGATCCAGCACCGAGGGTGCGCTAACAATGTAACAATTCAGCAGTGAAAAGGTTAAGCTAGGGATGAGTTATGTATACTGAATTCTTTCTAGGGATTCTAGGAGTGAAAACCACTTATTTTATGTAGAATATCTGTAATTTAAACTAATTTTATAAGACATTAATAAAACAAATTTCGTGCAGTACGGCCAAGGGTGGGCAGGGCCCTTTCGGCTCTTAATGACGCACCGTCCCTGTGGCCTACTGTTCCTGGTAATTTACCTGTATGTAGTGAGCCCGAGAGAGCTCATGGCTCGGTGATATTTAATGGAAATAATAAAGAACATGTCATGCTATGCAACCGAACGCGCCCTGTAGCAGCGCAAAGCATGCAGGAAATATGGGAGAAGGTTTGACTTTGGACACTCACCTGTATAAATGATTCTGAGCACCAACTAACACATTTTTGCAACTTAAAAGTCTCAGAACATTCCATTATGTAGATCTGCTTAAAGGAAACATTGAGATGTTTACCGATTTTTTTTGTGAAGTAAAAGGTATTAACACCGCAGATTGGCGGCAGGAAATGGACCGTCAACGACTCCACTTTAGACCTGCACGAGGCAGAGACTCCGTAGCACACTGCGTCTTTTTCTGTTCCGCAGCCGACCTAGTCTGACGTGATTATTTTGTTGTACAGCCGTCCATGGTAGACGTGCTTGTAAATTGTCCGTCCCGTGAGACGATGAAAGTCTTAGAAGTCCACCTAGTGGTGAAGAATATTTTATTAAGTGCTTCCGACAAGTGAACAATATTTTTGAGCACAAATGTGTGCAGTGCTTCGCTACAACTTTCTATGAAAGCCAGGTAACATTTCGTCCACGAGGTGATAACCATAATTTGTCACACACGAGGTGTACTGATAATACTGATAACAAGCCGCAGTGTTAATGCGAATCAATTATCTGAATTGTAATCAATGACAAATGATCTACATGCACGTGCCAGATGCGTGATTTATCACGCATTTTTGGTGATTATTCTTACATTTGTAACGCCATATTTCGAATCTGTGATAGCCGACATTGAGTGTCGAGTAGATTCAGTGAAGCATACAGTGCAAAGGCCAATTTATTGAGAGTCTGCAAATAAAGCCAGTGTTTTATCATACAAAACTGTGCTAAGATTAAATTCTGTGGAAATCACGTGTGAGATCAGTGAAATGTATAACCACGTTGACCACGCCTACACCATGCTTTCTCTGCTGACCACAGTCAGTAGTATGGAGTGAGCACCTATAAAGTGAGAAATATTCTACGAGGAGACGACCACACCATGGCAGGAGGATTATTCATCTATTCTCTGGGAATGGGAACCCAGGAGACCTTCAACCCAACATTTGTCTATGAGATCGAGATCTTTGCTCGACAAGCCAAGTGTAAGAAGAGGAAATGGGATGGTATAAGCTTGATGCCCAAGCTATTACATGGAACCTTGACCAACCATCCAAGTCTCTGTTATACCATGATATGTGCGGATATGCCATAATGGTGAATACTATGTGAGTTTGTACTTTATCTCATTGTTCGGGTTGAGCTGTGGTGGAGTAATATTGTAGAGTAGTTTAACCGAACTCGTGACATCCAGTCAGGTAGGGCTGTAGATAGTATAATCTATTTCTTTTCCAGAAGTTAGACACCTATGTTGGTGCGTTATGTACTAATTACAGGGATAGGAAGGACCACAAGTTATTTAGACATGCTTTGGCCAGCCCTTAACACGGGCCAGATTAGATGGACAGCCACCTCTTTGTCACTCATTTATTTTGCGAGCCCCTGTCAGCGATTCTCCAATTTACGCCCCTGTACAATTTATTTTTGGCTTTACCATAGGCCATATCAGTTCATGACCGACAGAAGTCATGCGTTTTGTACAAGTTTAATTTATGCTTTATTGTGTGCTTTGAAGCCACGTTAGTTCAAGTTTGAACTTATTTGGGAACTTCAATAACGATGCAAAGCCAAGCATCGAACCCCAGATCGTCCCGTATCATTTTAGACATCCTGGCAGTTAGTAGGATTGTCGCCTGTTAAACTATTTTGTTTGTGTCAAGTGTTGAGACACGTTAAAGTTATCTGAATGCCCAAATGTACATATTGTAGGAGTGGAGTATCTTCCACGAATTCCCAAAGCCAACTATTCCGAGTGGAATATCTGTAAGATATGATCTTTGCAATTTTTTTAACATTGCCTATAACTTTAAATGATATTTTCACGCGGTAACTTAGCCACGCACCTTGTATATTTTAGAAACCAGCGTTATCCACTAAAGACTTCTCTTAAATGTTTTAAACGCCTGTGGAGTGTAGAATCGCCAGACGCGATAAGGTTATAGCGTGCTGTGACACGCCAAGGTTGAATGTGAACCATATTTGGATCCGCGCACTCGATGCGAGACCAACTGTTTGACTGATAGACTGTGCGCTCATGCACACATTTTGTGTGTGGAATGTATTGATCAATCCCCAGACCAAGGCATGTGAAGTATTTAATGCAATCATATGTTTGATTACGTCACTGGACGTGAAGTGTAACTTTTTAACGCTTTAGAAAGCGCACTGTTGAGCACTAGGAGTATGCTATTATGAGATGAGAAGCTATTGTCTGTAATATTAGGTATTTTTGTGACACTATTTTTGTAAGCTTCTACGTTTGTAGAGCGCTTTTGCCGCTCTGTCTTACAGATTTAATCTGCGACCATTTTTCCAGGATTTTACCTGAAGGACTGTTTAGGAGAGCTTCAGGCCCCTTCAGTGTTATTGTGAAAACCGAGTCTAGTAACTCGTCTTGTTATTGTGCCGGCCAGGTATGAGCCGATGTTGATGTTAGGTGATGATCTTTGTAGACTTCACTTTAGATAAGCTTAGGTGTCCATTGAGAATAAGCCAGTATTCTATTAAACCTACGACAATAATTATAATGCTTCTAATAATCAAGAACTAATTATGTTAATTAAGACGACCATAATGATAGTAAGATTTCTGTGACTTGCGATTTTATGCGAACTGGCCTACTCTTTGGATTAATCACATTTCCACCGGGAAATGACATTTAGACTTTTCCTTACACATTCTTGAGACGACAGAGTCGCTGCGGACCATTAGTTCTCAACCAGTGGCACTCGACCCTGATGTAATGTAAGTCATGATGTTGATCATACATTTGCCGACCTAATCAAACACTAGATGACCCAAGAATGCAAAGAGTGTTCTTGCGTGTACGCAGGCTGTTGAATAAGAAGTTTTTTTTACGCTGTGTTTTATTTATTGATTTATTTATGTGAATTTGTTTGTTTACCTGATGTACCCCTTAGTTAGTAAGAGTGTTTTTGATATATATATATATATATTTTTTTTTTCTACTGGTTGTCACATAGCCTTTGCTTTAATTGTTTGTTTGCTATGGTAGTAAGTCACCGTATACTTTGTTGTAATTGTCAGGATTTAGCTAGATTTTAACTTATTTAAAAATAAATAAGGGAGTGGTACCATCATAAATTCTTTGTTGATTATTGCTGTTAATTTAACTTCTTTCACAAGTAACCCGTTTCATCAGTGTAGGGTGTACTTTACGTGCCACTGCCCTAGCTTGCCGCTTTTGCTTTTCTTGTAATTAGATCTATCGCGGGGTTTTTTCCACTTACAATCAGTTTAGGATTTTCAATACTATGATATTTTTTTAAATTTAGCATGCTGGATTAGCCCGAGATAACTCCTCCGAACTAGGCTAGGTGTTTGTTAATTCTTTAATAAATTTTACCTGAGTTTACATAAGTCTGGATGTTATTATTTTATAATCTAAGTGTTTCTGCAGTGTACTTCTTGGGTCCTTTCACCGTATTCTCCGTGTCTGCCTGATCGCCCCGGCATGCTGCGTCTTCGTGCGCATTGACCTATAGGAAGTACATCCAGTCCTTTTTTGGCTTATGTGTCTTGACGGTGAGTCGCCTGTGGAGTCATCTCGGTTAGTGGCAACCCAAACAACTCGTCTGACGGGCTCAGTAGCGGAACCTCTCTAATGCGGATACAGAAACAAATTAGTTTATTTAACGGAAAATTATGAGATTAAAAGTAATTCATTTACGGAACAAGAATGTTTAACAAAACTCATTCGACTACCCTTTATGCTCACTTTGCTTGGTTTAGACAGCTCTTGGTGAGATTTCTTAAGTCTTCTCCGACCTTCACTTGGCAAGGGAATGCCCTACATTCTTGTGAGGATTAACGTACAGGGGTAATGAGGATGAATGCCAGGTCCAATGAACAAACCTGAACTGCTTCTCACACAATACTGTAAAATTCTTATTTAATGTGATTCAAGGGCAGATGACCTCGTAGTTCTGTCCCTTAAAACAACAATAACTATAACATACAGCAACTATAATGTGATTCAGTGATCAATATTGTAGAGAGTCGTGCTGTTGTTAAGTCCTTAACCGCTTCACTGCTGCGGTCGAGTATACTCGATCTGCCTCAAGCGGTCCGTCAGTGCTGTGATCGAGTATACTCGATCAGAACTTTGTGCCATCAGTGCTGCGATCGAGTACACTCGATATGCTTTGTAAATGTCGTGTATTCTTACGCCATCTGTTAGCTACATTTTCAACCACTTAGTTCCTTAAATACACACTTGTAACGTAGCGGGAAAAATGTTTTTCTTTCGTCACACAGTTATAAACATCGTGTATGAGTAATGGCTCCATCTAGCGCGCGCATTATGCGTCCGGAGCAAATTCTTACGCTTTTAGAGGAGATTGAGTCAGATGTGGATTTAGATAGTGTCGGAAGTGACGATGGGGATATTAGGGAACTGTTTGGAAGTGACAGTGATAGTGATAATGTTGAAGATATTCCGATAGAGAGGGGAAGAAATGAACCTGACCTAGGCCTACCCACGTGGTCCGAGGACGAGTTCGCGCCAAACGTGCATGCATTCCAAGTGCCAAACCCAGGTATGTCAAATACTAATTTGACCCCTCAATCCAAGCAAATAGATTATTTCGAGTTATTTGTCAATGAAGAGGTGTTGACAAAGGTAGCGGACGAAACAAACAAGTTTCATAAACACACTGTTGACGCTAAGCCACCCAGTCAACATTCCAGGCTCAGGAAATGGCTTGATACCAATTATTAGAATGTTTAGAAGCGTAAACTTTATCTTTGCACATATTTAGTGTTCAATTATTAGTATAGATAAATTGTATAGCCTATTTAGTTGAAGGCAGGCTTTTTTTTTTTCCGCGAAAGTTTAGGTATAGAATTATTTTAGATATTTCTGTTTGAGGTAATATTGGATTCGGGTGTTTATTTAGTGATATCGTGTGTTTAATTTAATGTTTCTGTTGGGAAGTGTGTGTGTATGGGATGTATATAGTGCGTGCATTTAGTGAGCATAGTCCACGGTGTAAATTACAATTTTTTTTTTCTACTGGACAAAATTTCACCAACTCATGTGGAATCGAACCCTGGATCCCAAACATCAACCGTGGCCAATACTTTATGAACACACTGGTGAGTAAATTACTTTAAATTATTTTCAGTTACCACTTGTATTTTATGTTCAAATTGGTGAATTTCTGTGTGAAAGTGGTTGCCTAAAAGAATCCAGCACAGAGGGTGCGCTAACACTGTAACAATTCAGCAGCGAAAAGGTTAAGGAATGGAAGGGAAAAAGCATGTTTTTAGATTTAAACGCTAAAATGAAAGTTATTGAAGCTAGCGTTAGAAAACGTCGCGGAATTTATCGAGCATTACCGTCAAGAAATCAGAGGATGACACCGGCGATTACAATGATGAAGTAGACGACAATGTGTGTAGTTTGCCGTTTGTGCTAGTGTTTAGTGTGTAATTGGAGCAAACCCTGTAGCTGGATTATTAACAAGAGGCATGTACCAAACCACAGTATTGTATTTTCACTCGTAAATATTTTTATGATCACCTGTAATAACCGGAATCCTGTCTATAAAGGAAATATTTCTTGGTCCCTTGAAGTTCCATTCAAGACAGGTTTTACTGAACAGTCATACAATTTTGAAAACTGGCAAGTTAGTTATTGTTGTTTTAAGGGGTGGAACTACGAGGTCATCTGCCCCTAAAACTGGCAAGGCACGTAGCCTTGTTGAATTTTCCAATTTCTGCTATGATTTTCCTGTATATTTGCCAATGTTAAAGGGCACTCAAAATTCCTGGCTTCAGCTGAACACCTTGCTATGGTACTGTAGTAAATGAGCGTCATCTACCTACCCTGTGTCCCTCTTGTCTGTCTTGGGGGCAGGCATGATGCAGCGTCGCCCATTGTTGCTATACACATAGTTACACTGCTTAAAAGGGGCGCTCTTATCTTCCAGTATATGACGAATGCAGTACTCGTAATTGTCTAGTCGTGAACGAGTGCAAGTATGATCCTGGTACCCGCAAGTCGGTGGTTGGCGAATTGCTGAAGGTTGATACATGGCTGGAAAAAAAAAAAAAAAAAAAAAATGTGAGTCTTCTTCTCATTCATTCATTCAATGTTAAGAACAGTGCAATAAAAACAAGATTTTTAAAGAAAAAACATTTTACAAATACAACATGATACACTGTTTATGACAACACTACAAGCTGCCAAAAATTAGGCAATTGTACTTCAACAACATATAGTTAGTTATTGTTGCTTTAAGGGGTAGAACAGCAAGGGCATCTGCCCTAGCAACATATAGCAGGCTATACAATTCAGATGCATTGTCTAGATATATTCCTGTAATTGTTAATTCATTTTAAAAGCTTGGCCATGTAGATGTGTGTAACTGTATTAGGGACAGGAATGGGTAGGTGCCCCAGGACTAGAAGTAAGGTAGGCTACTATCCCAACATTTTCCTGGAGGGAATGTGGAAAAACCTGGGGAAAACTACACTCAGGATAGCTGCTGTCAGTGCCAGGATTCGAACCTGTGATCTCCGGACTTGCTGCAGCAGTTCTCGCATCCGTGGTGCATGTTTAAACGAGCGTGGCTACGCCACATTTTAAATATATTGCATTTTTATGTCTGTGGAGAAAACAACGATGTCCAAGACAACTTGACAAGATAGGAGATCAAAATGAATGTTTAATAAAGAGTTATATACTTAACAACATCAGCTATGAAAAGATAACAATAAAGAATGTAATTTTGTATTTGTATTGACTGAGATCAACTAACAGTCATACTTGATACTTTTACAACATTTATTTTACAAATTTTCTGGCTAGCTTTTAGTTGTGTTGGACCCTTTTCAAGAACTTATCTTTCAAACATTAAATAAGATCTTTTGGTTTCTCCATAACATTTTTAAAATGAGCTGGCCTCGTGGTGTTAGGGAAGCGCGCCTGCCCCTCACCCGGAGGCCCCGCGTTCGATTCCTGGCTCCGTCATGGATTTTAGAAACTGACGTGAGGGCTGGAACAGGGTGCACTCAGCCTCGTGAGGACAATTGAGTAGCTGTCTGACAGTGAGGCAGCGACCCGATCACGAAAACCAAGATTAACGGCCGAGGGGACCCGATGCGCTGATCACGTGTCACCCCAATATCTGTAGGCCAAATGGCTGGGCAGCGGTCGCTTGGTAGGCCTAGGCCCTTCATGGGCTGTAATGCCAGGGGTTATATTATTTTATTTTTAAAATGCATTATATGGCATTAATTTTCATCCTCACTCAAAAAAGACAAGGGCATTTGTGAAAGATGGCATGAGTATTATTATGATTTATTAAATGAAGAATTTTCCAGTCGACGAGAAGTGGAACTACCTATGACGCAAGGACCTATTAATGAAATCACAGAAGTGGAAGTTAGGAAAGCCATCTCTAAAATGAAGAATCATAAAGCAACAGGCCCAGATGAGATACCTGCTAAACTCTGGAAATCTCTTGAAGCGGATGGAGCTGTATGGCTTTCAAGGTTATTCAATGACATTTCAGTTCAAGAACAGATGCCAGATGCCTGGAGAAAGAGTACGTTGGTCCCGTTTGACAAAAACAAAGGGCATGTCCGATCTTGTGGAAACTTCCGCAGTACAAAACTTACATCACACACACTCAAGATCTGGGAACGAGTTCTTTGTGAGAACCTTCAAGATTTGATAAAGATAGCAGATAATCAGTTTGGCTTCGCTGCTGGAAGAGGAACCATTGACGCAATCCATGCGATAAGGCTGGTAATTGAAAAAGCTCATGAAAACTAGCACAGTTTTTGTATGGATTTTATAGATCTTGAGAAAGCCTTCGATCGTGTGCCACGACTGTTAATATGGCAAGCATTAAGGTCGCAAAACGTTCCTGAACTATACATAATGGATATGTCTGTCTGTTAGATAGTCAGCCCGAAGGCTGGTTCTTCTTCTTCTTCTTCTTCGTCCTCCTCGCCTTTTCCCGTTACGCGGGGTCGGCTTTCTTAATCCTGAGGCGCCAGTCATTTCGTTGTAAAGCATCATCAGCAGATAGGCCCAATACTCTCATGTCCCTCTGGACATTCGTCATCCATGTTGTTTGAGGACTGCCGCTCCCTCTGTTTTGCGTAGCCATGGAAAGGCACTTCTTCACTACATGATTTTCCGGTCTTCGCATAACATAACCTTAGCTGGTTGGATCCTCAAAAAGTACCGCCGTTAGGTTATGTGGGTAGATACCCACAAAAACCCAAGGCAGCGCTATAGTGAGGCGTACTAGGCAAGATGAGGAGTGAGGTGGTTTGCCATGTATAACAATATAAAGACATGTTCAGAAGCCCAGCTGGTTTGTCTGAAAGCTTTGATATCAAAGTGGGAGCTCATCAGGGAAGTGCTCTAAGTCCACTGTTATTCAATATTACTATAACCCTTTGAGCACTGACGGTATTTTAAAGTACCGTAACATTTGAAGTAGTATTTAAAAGTAGTGGTTGCTAATATGAACCACTTATGGCCTGGCGGTACTTCTCAGTACCTTGCCAAAGCATCCTAAATATGCTACATACACTGTTTCCCAGAACTGCCTCCAGAACTCAGCACTGAAATATTGCATGTACACATTCTTTGGTCAGGTTTCCGGTGCACAAACTAAGACATATTTCGGTGTGTTATTCTGCAATGAAGCAAAAATTTATTCGATCCCTGATGTGTGTAAATGTCATGAAAGCAAGTACATCATCTCAAATCTTGCCTCAAAACACTTGTTTATTTTCAGAACCAATAAACTACTTGGTACTCCTAAGTACCGTCAGGGCTCTGTGGGAAGTTGGCAAGGAAACAATTGTTGAGGTAATGTTTAGGCGGGAAGTTCATCACGGAGGTATTCCAAAGTGTGTATATGTAGTACATTTAGCATTGTTTGCATGATAAAGTGTGAGATATGAATGCCCACAAGGCATTAGAAGATATAAATAATGTTCTTCCATAGGAAATAGCCTACATGAAGTAGATATTGCGGATCGATTGCGAGCTCTGTACAATGTTGATCGCAAGTCCAAAAGGCGAAAGCTGAGACTTTTCTGGGGAATGTTAGATATTCTGTTCTTAAATTCTTACATTATTTATTGTAAACTCTTTGGTACAATTTCAGTGTTAGAATACAGAAGGTCGGTAGCTCAAGGACCTGTGGCAATGGAGAACCCTAAATCCAACAAGAGGTCAAAAATGCTCAGCATGCTACCAACTACGCCACCGAAGATGCCTGTCAACGAGAGTGAAAACTGCTTTGTTGAATACCATGTGATACACGTGTAGCGGGCTCAAACACTTCTGAATCTAACTGCCCTTCTGGTTTCAGAGTATATTAATTTTCTTCTTTTCATATTTATGCAACATGTATATTTCTTGGTAGGCCTATTTATTTCTGACAAAAATAAATGTACTGTATGTAACATTTTCGTTTTCGTAGTCAGTTTACCCTCCAGGAAGGTTTTCCCACGGACTCGTCGAGGGATTCCACCTTTACCGCCTCTACGGGCAGTGTCCTGGAACTTGACATCGAGATGGGGGATACAACTGGGGAGGTGGGACTAGCACCTCGTCCAGGTGGCCGCTCCTGTAAAGCGAACAGGGGCCTTATGAGGGATGGGAAGAATGGCAGGGATAGACAAGAGGGAAGGAGGCGGCTATTGCCTGACGGCAGTTACCATCCCGGCATTTGCCCGAAGACGAAGTGGGAAACCACGGATAACCACTTCGAGGACGGCTGAGGTGGGAACCGAACCCCCTCTACTCACTTGGACCACCCGAGGCTGAGTAGACCCTGTTCCAGTCCTCATACCACTTTTCAAATCTCGTGGCAGAGCCAGGAATCGAACCTCGGACCTCCGGTGAGGGAGGGCTAAGCATGCAGACCAATACACCACGGAGGCGGCTATCACCCACAGAACCAACATATTTCTTAACTTTGGTAAATATCTACAAAAGAATAAGAATTTGTGTCCTATTCTAAACACGAAGTCAGTAAATTCCTTGTTGCCTGTAGAGGACTGACGGTACTTGTAAGTACCATCTAAAAAAATTATACTTAGGTATAAGTAAGAGTTTTGAAAAAAATTATGTGTTCAAACTGAAGCATATAAAGGCTTATGATATTTTAAAATTACATTATTTTCTAATTTTTAAAGGTTCAGGGCTCAAAGGGATAAACTACCTATCAAAACGAATTCAGAAACCCTTGCCGTGGAATCTTTTGTACGAGGATGATGTGGCACTAATATCTGACAGTATTTATGACCTACAGAAGAGTTTAGACCCATGGAGGAGAGCTCTCGAGTCTAATGGACTGTACATTAGTAGCACCAAGACTGAATATATGGTATGCGACTTCCACCACAATAAACCCAGTATGACAATATGGAACTTAAACTAGATGGTGAAACCTTACCAAGAGTAACAAAATTTAAATATCTAGGTTCTGTCATTGCTGAAGATGACACGATAACCGCCGATATAATCCATAGGGCCACGGCAGGGTGGAACAAATGGCACGAACTAACAGGAGTTTTATGTGATCCGAAAATACCGATAAGAGCGAATGGTAAAGTTTATAAAACTGCCGTAAGACCAATCCTACTCTATGGTAGTGAAACATGGGCTACTACAAAGGCACATGAGCGAAAGCTACATACCACAGAAATGCGTATGTTACGTTGGGCAGGTGAAGTTACCCTCAAAGATAAAATCTGTAATGAACATGTGCGAGGCAGTTTCAAAGTAGCGCCTATAACTGAGAAAGTTTTAGAGTCCAGGCTAAGGTGGTATGGACAAGTTATGCGAAGACTGGAGAATCATGTAGAGAAGAAGTGCCTTTCCATGGCTACACAAAAGAGAGGGAGCGGCAGACGTCAAACAACATTGATAATGAATGTTGAAAGGGACATGAGAGTATTGGGCCTATCTGCTGATGATGCTTTACGACGAAAGGACTGGCGTCTCAGGATTAGGAAAGCCGACCCCGCGTAACGGGAAAAGGCGAGGAAGAAGAAGAAGGGACATGCATGATTGCAACTCAGCAATTCTTCTAGGTTTGTGCCGTGTCTTGTGTGGGGTTTCGCCTAGGACACCAAGCTGGCTCATTGGCGGGCTCTTGGTGTCCCCGCCCGGACCCCCACAGGAGTGACGAACTGCGCGCCACCTCCCTTTATATTAGGTGCAACTGCACCACTTGACTGCGAGAACTAAAGGCTCAAGCAGCCTTAACCTCCCTATGAAGGCTTCCAAAAGGATGGTATATTGGCTTTCACGGCCGGTGAATTAAAACTCAGCAATTCTTCTAGGTTTGTGCCGTGTCTTGTGTGAGGTTTCGCCTAGGACACCAAGCTGGCTCATCGGCGGGCTCTTGGTGTTCCCGCCCGGCCGTGAAAGCCAATATACCATCTTTTTGGAAGCCTTCATAGGGAGGTTAAGGCTGCTTGAGCTTTCAGTTCTCGCAGTCAAGTGGTGCAGTTGCACCTAATATAAAGGGAGGTGGCGCTCAGTTCGTCACTCCTGTGGGGGTCCGGGCGGGGACACCAAGAGCCCGCCGATGAGCCAGCTTGGTGTCCTAGGCGAAACCCCACACAAGACACGGCACAAACCTAGAAGAATTGCTGAGTTTTAATTCACCGGCAGTGAAAGCCAATATACCATCTTTATGCATGATTGCTTATAACATTGCCAATTAATGATCTCAAATGCCTAGTTTCGTTTGATACACATAGTGTTTCAGAATTCCTATTACACACGTCTTTTTTTTTTTTTGCCAGCGAGTGTAGAAAACTTACTTTTTCTGAGACTATGCTATACCATCTTATGGCCCAAATTATAGGGTCAGTACACAACCCACAGTCCTCGAACAAGGAACAATGAGGAAATGTATTTCCATGACCTTGGCCATGTTCTACTTGTTTTCCGTATTGAGTTCAAGATCTATAAAGATAATGTCCACTTTACAATACAAATTCCTTTTATCTACCACTCAGAAATTATACATGTTTCGGCTGTTATCAGCTTTCGTCAGTCATTAGCAAGCATATAGAGTACACTCTCCAACATATTCGATCTTAAAAATACACAATCACTTGTATGTTTACAAAATTGTACAAGTCAAATGGCATCAACGCCATAAAATTGGAGATAAAAGTCTTCAAAATAGGCTTTGAATCCGGGAGACACCCTTTGACATACTTTATTTATACCCTTGCTGATGAAAAATTCTTATTTTTCTTTTTCTAATCTTCCATGATGCATCCCATTAGAAATTGCCGCCCGATATCCCAACGAGTTGCTTGCCTAGAATATGTGAATGTCTTTTTGTGACTTGTTCCTCTACATTTTTTTAGGTCATCCACTGTTGAATTTTTGTAATCCCACCATCGTAGGATAGTTGGGGAGCCGGAATGGTCACTATGTTGTGTTTGTCAATATTCCGCTGAGTACTTACTCCCGCAGCGTGAAAATAATGTATGACAAAGGGTGTCTATGCTGAATTTAGACATTAATAGGTAACTTCCATTAGTTCCCTATCTTGGGAAGAATGTCCAACGTTCTAGTGGTGTGATATGTATGGCCTTCTTGTACTCCAAAATAGAAAAATAGGTCAAGGTTCCTAGGTCACTAGAATCATTCTCTGCGAGTGAGAGAGCTCAGGGTGTCCTCGTGACCTCATATTCTGTTGGATGGTTACCAATAATTTGCAAACAATCTGGAGATTTCTGCAGGTATGATGGAAATAAAACATATTGCAATGGAAGTACAGTAATTCAATATTTAGCAATATCACGGGTGGGGTGACGAAAAATAATGATATTCATTATTTAAAGGGGCAGGAAGCACAAAATCATCTGTCCCTAAACAAAAATTTAAAAATCAGCAGGGACTTTATGTCAAATTATAGGCCTAGTGTATACAGTGGATTTTCCTGGAGAAATATGATCTCCTTTGAGATAATAGTATTCTCCTAGTGAGCCATTGCGAAGCTTTTGCACTTTACCGTAAGGGCAATGAAACATGAGCATAAATCTCATTAAAAAATAAATATTGAGCACATATTTATATTCATAGATTGAGACTCGAATATGTTTTACAGAATTACTGTGTATTCAATGCTCGACAAAATAATGGAATCTACTTGCAAATCAAGGTGAGCAGGCCTATATCTACTGCTTTGGAAATAATGAATAAGGTCATTTGATAGCTGGAGCACAGTAGGTCAATGAAATTGGGGCTAAACGCCAACTCAAACAACACTTCACAGTAGTGAACCAAGGATTCGGTCCACAAAGGATTCTCATACGAAAACATGTACAAAAATTTGTATATCTATTATATAATACGCCAAGTTGATCCGACAAAAAACTCAAGCTCCTGAACCAGAAGGAGTTAGAAGATGCGTTTTGAGCCAAAATCTTCCAAATCGTCTCAATAGTACAGGAAAAATCCTGCATTTCTTGAAAAGTTGACGGTAATATATTTATTTGTTTAAAAAGGGTGTTTACACAAATAAACAAGACAATAGCCCTGGTAGAACTGTGTTGCGCCCAGCCCGCATAATACTAGTGCCGGGCGGGTAGTCTGTATACATAAGGGTGCACAGAAACAATTTTACATTGAAAAGAATATTAAAACGGAATTACCTGCAACAGTGAAGAATTGCACTCTGATTTCATAAAATATATAAAGTAGTTTTGAAGAAATGAAAGAAGACTGGTTGGCCCTTCTCAATCAGTGCTTAATACAAGCGAATATACCGGACAAGTGGAGGCACTCCACAATTAAAGTTTTGTATAAGGGAAAGGGAGATGCAGGTAGTCCAGATGTATACAGAAGCATAGCTCTGGAATGCTCAGGATTTAAATTGTTAACAAAACGACTAACATTGAGACTGACAGACCTAACGGAACACCAAATTCCAGATGAACAATTCGGATTTAGGAGAGGCAGGTCAACTACACATGCAATTAAATGTCTTCAAGGTGACATTGAGGAAGCCTTACGACATGGAAGAGGCAAGTTGAATGTGGTATTTATCGACTATTCGAAAGAGTTTGATTCAGTAAACAGGAAGATGATGTAGGAGAAGCTAGATTCACTGATAGGACACCAGCACTATTAAACGAGACTGATAAGAAATATCTTAACCAGTAACCAAGTACGAATTGATGACAACAGAATGGAATCGCATTGCAGTGAACAGACAAACGGTGTGCTACAGGGGGACCCACTAAGTCCTTTCCTGTTCAATATTGCAACCATGGATGTGACCCAGATTATAGAGGATCAAGATGTCTCCATATGCATGTATGCGGATGACATGGTGCTAACATCCACATCACTTGAAAGGTTACAGGAGACTTTCAACAGACTAGTAAACTGGGCGGACGAAAATGAACTTAAATTGAACGAAAACAAGACAATGTTCATGGCCTTTAGAAAAGGAGGTAGACTGTCAGTCAATCATCATTTGGAATATAAAGGCAAAAGATTACAATTAGTGAACAATTTTAAGTACTTAGGATTAACATTCCAAACTCAGGGAGTTGTATTTACGAAGCACATACAAGACAAAGTTGACACAGCAATTGTAGCAATGAATGACATAAGACAACTCGGAAAATTGTCCCTTGATACAGGCATGGCGTTATTTAAGCTCAAAATTACTCCCATAGTTGCATATGCATTGGAAAATATATGGCAACACCTGACAAAGAATGACCTGAAGAAAATGGAAAGAGTGAAGGCAGTATACTTAAAAAAGTTACTCAATCTTTCAAAATACACATCCTCTCGCCTTGTATATGTATTGGCCAAAGAGCAATTTTATATCGAAGATTTAAGAAATCAATGGATGCTGCCTGCCACTGGAGCCTACGATGCTTTACCGAGTGAATTTCGTGACAAGAGGAGACATATTTGGAGTGACTTCTACTGTACAGATGCCATGACGACTTGTGAGTGGATGAACCCGAATTATGAACTCCGTCATATGATGACACGAATGGCAGTGCACGGTTTTCACCATAAAGTTTGCACTGAAAAGAAGTATCACCAGCCAAACTTAAACTGCATGTGTATTTTATGTAAGAGGCAATGTGAGAGATATCGTGTATTAACATGCGGTGAACGTCAGATGTCTATTACCAAATTTTGCACCGAATGAACTTGTATGGTATTCCTACTATTATGGCCATTAACTGAAATAAAATTTATTATTATAAAATATCGACAATTTGTTTTAAAAGTGCGTTTAAACAAACATATTTATAGAAACCCGCATAACAGTAAAACCGGGCGGGAGGTTACTGAACATACGAGATTTCACGCACAGTTCCCCTAGTTATATATTAAATAGGATATAATGAAACACCAAGCAAAAAAATGAAACAAAACTTGGCAGACAAAATGATCTGCTGAGGAGAGATTCATACCGCCTAAAATTCATACCTTATTGAAAATTACAATTTATTACTGATTATGATTTCCACTTTTTCAATGCTTGCCACGGTGGGTGAGTGGTTATAGTGTCGGCCTACCAACCCCAAGATTGCAGGTTCGCCCCTGGCCATGGTAAGTGATTTTTGAAGGCGACAAAAATCACGATACTCATGTCATACGTTGTTGGCATGTTAAAGAACCCATTGGAATTCAGTAGGCCGTGTTCAATGGCAAAATTAATCTCGGGATTTTCCGCCAACACAAAGTTCCTCCATTCTCTACTTGAAAGCGCTGTAGTGTCAAGGAGTTTAGATATCTAACCTCCTTGACTTTCATAGCGTTCAAAGGAACGACGAAATTCGTCATGCAAGCTACCCTCTGGGTGTCAATTAACAAAGCTTGCACCAGGCACCCGAGGCCATACGATATTATTATTATTATTACTTTTTCAATACAGTTCTTTAGATTTAGTTTTTTACTCTAAGTTGCACATGATACAGTACATGTTTTGGCATTGTTATGGCTTCATCAAGTCATTCTTTGTTTACAAAAATATTTCATACACATTGAACACATCCTTTTACACTAGCTATTTTTTTTTACTTACATAAAACATCGGATTTTCACATGACTAATGTCAAATATAAAATTCTTAAAAATGCAGTTCCTATATTAAAAATCCGGAATAATATTCCTTTGTCTTTAAAATATTTAGTGAGTAGATTCTTCTGATAACTGCTACTTCATGTTTCCCAGAACCTCGTATTTGGATGACTAGAAATTTCCAAGGTGCGTGTTGTCAATTAACTGTTGTTTTCGTGTTGGGTTTTAAACCATTTTGTTCTCTGCTTGATACACAACTGTTGATGGTTGGTTGGTTCCTTAGTTTAGGGGCTGCGACAATGCGGTCATGTAGCCCCATGTACAGGGTGGGGCAGCATAACTTCCTTTTTTCAATTGCGCCCCATTTAGTAGTGCGATGTAGTACCGGAGCGCTAGTGGTCTCGTCCAATAGGCGGGTCTGTAAAGTTTTGAACTGACACAGTTCAGTCGCCATCATGCGTTGGAACAGTGTGGAGCGTGCGTTTGCCCTTGAGGCCTACTTTTCGAGCGGTTGTTCTGTGATCGCAACCCAGCGTGCCTTTCAGAATCGCTTTAATTTAGCCCCATTGGCGCCTGTCCCATACCGGAAATCAATTGTTACGTGGGTCACTACGTTCAGACAAACTGCAAGTGCAACAAGACGTAGAACTGGAGTCCCACGGCCCATTAGATCACCTGATAACATTGAGGCAGTGAGAGCTTCAATTTTGCGATCACCACGGAGTTCTGCGCGCAAAACATTCGTCTGCCCTTGGACTTTCTAATCGTTCTGTGAGGAGAATTCTTCATGATGATCTTCATTTTCATCCATTCAAGATGGCGATTGTGCAGGAACTTTCTGAACGCGACTTCAATTCTCGGAGGAAGGCATGTGAGGTGTTTCTGGAAGTCGTGCCTGAGGACGCTATTGTGTTTTTTAGTGATGAAGCCCATTTTCATTTGTGTGGATCCTTCAACAAACAAAACATGCGCTACTGGGCTGCTACCAATCCTCGAGAATTGCATCCAAGGCCTTTGCATTCACCAAAACTCACAGTGTGGTGTGCAATTTCCTCAGGTGGAATAATTGGTCCCTGGTTCTTTGAGGAAAATGAAGTCACAGTGACTTTGGACTGGTATGTAAACATGTTACAGGATTTTTTTTTCCACAACTGGATGAGTTGGACTTAGGGGACGTTTGGTTTCAACAAGACGGTGCAACGGCACACACTTCAAGAGCATCGATGGCCGTTTTGAGGGAACACTTCCCAGGGCGCCTAATCTCAATTAGGGGCGACTTGGAATGGCCGGCCTGATCCCCCGATTTGACCCCTTGTGATTTTTTTCTATGGGGTTTTTTGAAATCCCGTGTTTATGTAAACCGACCAATGACCCTACAAGATTTGAAGAACAACATCCAGGAAGAACTTGCCAACATAACGCCTGCTATGCTGGTAAGAATTATGACAAACGCCAGAAATCGGTTCACCCAGTGTGCAGAGAATGGGGGACGTCACCTACCTGATTTGATCTTCAAAACCAAGTAAAACAAAACTTTATATTTGTACCTACATTATATTAAAAAATAAAAATTTTCTGATTCGTACAATGTGTTTTATTAAGGTTTGAAAAAAGGAAGTTATGCTGCCCCACCCTGTACTTTGGGTAAGTGTAGAATCTGTCTGATAACCGGTGTTAATTGTGATGGCTGTATTAGTGTATGTTATCTGTTTTAATTCAAGTAAGGACTGCCGACAATAATTTCAAGTAGTTCCTACTTTTGCTACCAAATGCTACCATCCACGACACCTAGCTTGCGGACTTCGCTACTAGATGGCATCTCAGTCAACACCTGGTGGTGAACATTGGAAATAATAGAATGTTACCAATTCTAACCTACAAACGTTGGCTTCACACAAGTGTAGTTAGTGGAAGGTTCTTTTCCATGCCATAAATCTATGACATGGGACCGCCGGCTTTACGTCCCCTCTGAAAGAAAGCAAACCGAAGGAATTTTAACGCTCTTAAAAAATCTGACGACTTTGGCCGGGTTTGACACACAAGTGTTGAGTTGTTCAAATTAAGTGCTTCGTTATGTGAGCGATTTATTAACCTTTGAACTGTACTGTACCTATGGCAGCTTATGGAGCAGATTTGATTTACTGTCGTGATAAGCTCTGGGACATTCCAGTTATCAGAAGAAGCTACTCACCAAATATTTTTAAGACGAAAGAATATTATTCCGGATTTTTAATAAAGGAACTGCATTGTTAAGAATTTTATATTTGACATTAGTCACGCGAAAATCCGATGTTTTATGTATGTAAAAAGAAAAATTAGCTAGTGTAAAAGGATGTGTTAAATGTGTATGAAATATTTTTGTAAACAAAGAATGACTGATGAGGGCATAAATATGCCGAAACATGTACCATGTGTAGGGACCCTGATTTATGGCAATATAAAAGGCTTCAAAGCAGTGAAATGAATTGTTCCAAGTGATGAAATAAAATATCTATAGCGGTGAAATAACAAAAGCGAGGTGCGAGTGTGCTTAACCCTCTTAGTGCCAGGCGAAAAGGTAAAGGTGAAGTCTAAAAATGCCAGGCTGTTTTAATGGAAAATGTAGGCTTTCAGAAAAAAATATGTATATCCCCTGTTTTGAAAGATACGAAGGCGAAATTTAGTCAGGGAGTGCAAAACATAGCTATCTAAATTCAGGAAAATTTTCAAATCATTATGAAACTTTTTTCTTTCTTTATTAATTATTTAATTAAAATAATTTCTTCTGTAAAATAAAAATTAGAAAGTTTGATTATTCCTATTACCCCACGCTTATAAATGGAGTAAAAATGATCACTGGAGAGCACACATACATAACAAAAGAACCAGAGAATGCAGTTTTTTAGTTTAAAAAATATCAGCGGGTGTGTCAAAAATCCGAAATTCTAAAATCTAGCATATTCATAAAATACCATACACCAACAATGGCATTGTTGATATAAATAAAATAAAAATAATTACACTGAAAATAAATAAACAGAAGGGCACGCTGTAGTTTTATCTTTCACATTTGTGGTTGTGTAGCCTGTGGAGGATTGTCCTGGTCAACATTCCTTTCTTCCCACTCACTATTACTATCAACATCATTGCTATCACTATCACTTATTTGGTTATGTACGATCGCATTCAGCGCAGGTAATTCATTGTCCGAAGCTGAATCAGCACTTAATTCATCACACACAAGATCGCAATCACTGTCCACGAAGTCCAAGAGATCACCACTTGACTCATCAATCATTAATTCTTCAATTTCTTCCTCTCTCAAACAATGCTTCCTTCCCTTGGACGCCATGCTTTTACAAGTCGCGCGTAAACAAGTCAATGAATTTCAAATATCGCTCGAGTATATCGATAGACAGATAACAAAAGATGTTTGCCAGGAAATGGTTGATAGAACTCTCTTTAATGGTCACGTCAAGTTTAGACGCCATTTTCGGTCTATAAGCCCCTCTAAGAATACAAAAACGAAGCGTCTCTCAGAGCGACGCTGGCAAGTTTAGTTCATTTTATGAGGATCGCTCACAGCGACTCTGGCACTAAGACGGTTAATAACCATGTGTATGGTGCACGGATTTGGTTAAATAATGAAAACTATACAAACATTTGGAGGCGTAACAAACAATTTATTCATCATCATCTTCATTTCCCCTTTTCCAGTTGACACTGGGTGGGGGCAAATATAGATCCCCTCCACTTTGTTCTGTCATTCCACCATTCCTCTTCCGAAACGGTGTTCCAATCCAGGTTCAGTTTTCTAAAACTATTCTCCACCGAGTCCATCCAACGCATTCTTGGTCTTCCTCGTCCTCTCTTCCCTGTCATCCGTCATTCCAGTGCTCGTCTTGGTAGCCTTACTTCATTCATCTGATTGACATGTACAAACCATCTCAATCTGTTTTGCTCCAGTTTGTCATTTAGTTTCTGTACTCGCAGTTCTTTCCATACACCTTCATTTCTCACTCTGTCCCTACTCGTTTTCTGGACCATACTTCTCAGGAATCTCATCTCAGCTGCTTGTACTCTGCTCTGATCCCTCATAGTCATTGTCCAAGTTTCTGCTGCATATGTCATTATAGGAACATAATATGCTTTGTACATAACTTCTTAAGCCTTAATTGATATATCCTTGTTCCATACTAGTTCCCGTACCTGTTGGTAGAAAGCACTCCCAAGTGGTATTCTTCTGCTAATTTCCAAATCTAGTCTTCTATCTTCAGTCAGCTCACTTCCCAAGTATTTGAAGTGTTTCACCACTTCCAATTCCTTATCTCCTACTTTGATTACTCCTTTTCCTTCTTTCTTATCTCTACTCATCAACACTGTTTTACTGTTCTCCACCTTTATCTTCAATCCCCATTGCTCAATCTTTTCATTTATTACGTCTAACTGTTCTTGTACCTCCATCTCATCCTCGCCCCATATCACAACA
The DNA here is from genome assembly GCA_946902985.2 of Meconema thalassinum. NCBI lineage: Eukaryota > Metazoa > Arthropoda > Insecta > Orthoptera > Tettigoniidae > Meconema > Meconema thalassinum. The sequence continues at coordinate 552,735,818 of OX336388.2, forward strand.
TCGTCTGCAAACAACATTATCTTCATCTTTGCCCTACTATATTCTTTCATTGCTGTCTTCATGATGTCATCCATCACCATTACGAACAACAATGGTGACAACACACTTCCTTGCTTTAGTCCAGTGTCAATTTTAAACCATTCTGATGTCCTGACTCTAGTCTTCACACTACTGTAGCAATCCATGCACATTCCTTTTATCATGTCTCTCAGTTCCTTGCCTATCCCCCTATTTGTTAAGCTTTCCCAAACTTTTGTTCTAGGTATGCAATATAGGCCTTTTCTAGATCAATAGAAGTCATTACCATATCCTTCCCATATTTCCAACTCTTTTCAATGTTCTGTCTCGGAATGAAAATGGGTTCCACTGTTGACCTGCCTCCTCTAAATCCAAACTGCTCCTCCTCTATTTCGCTTTCTACCTTTACTCTAATTCTTTTTTCTAGGATTTTTTCCATTACTTTGGCAACATGCGAAATGATGGCGATTCCTCGGTAGTTACCACACACCTTCCTGTCTCCTTTCTTGAATATTGGCAATGTTATTCCCTTTTTCCAGGCTTCAGGTCCTTTCTTCTCTCTCCACACACTCCTGAGAAGTCTGTATGTCCACTGCAGTCCCACTGGTCCTGCTGCGTATTGCCACTTCATCGATTCCCACAGCTTTCCCCATCTTTATCTTCCTAATTGCCCATTCCACTTCTGCCATAGTAATGTCTGGTTCTTCTTCTATTTCTTCCTCCACCGTTGTATGCGTAACTTCTCCGCATACCTGGCGTCTCACCTTCAACAGCTCGCTGAAATATTCTTTCCATCTGTCCGTTATCTCTTTTGGTTTTGTCAATATTTCACCTTCTAACAAACAATTTATTCTAGTTTTGTTGTTGTTGTTTTTCTGAATGAACTTAAACTCTAATGAATTTGTGTTCAATACTTAACCTAACATGTACTTCTCCATAACTACCATAGTCCTTTTCTCACTAACTCCCCAAAATTATGCAGTGCATCGTTTCCATGTTTTCAAGACTTCAACCAATTAAGTGTGAGAAGGGACTTAGTTATCCCGCATCTCATGAAATGTTTATATTTTTAAGGTTTCTTACAGGGAGATGACAGTTCATAGGGAGCGCGTGGGTCGGGGTAAGGCCCTGTACTGGTTGTTCTGCCAACCAATGAAGAATTAATTTTAGCACTAAGGTTCCGTAGTTGGCACTCATGAACGTTCACATCAAACCGACTGGTGGAAGTGGGAATAGTCTGTTTTGATTGATATTCCTCGTGGTGTTGTTGGTTGGTTTGATTTGTTCAGTATTTTGATTGTTTATTTTAATTGAATTGAGAGTCAATCATGCCCCTGTAAGGGAGGAAAAATTGCCAAGCACCGGGATGTAAGAATTATAATGATAGTAAGAACAATACGGCAATTTTCATCTTCCTGGTGTTGACCATGTGAAAAATTAGTGGGCAATATGGACTACTCTCGAATAAAAATATATAGAGAATAAATGTGTGCATTTCATCTCTTGTTTGTTTTCTTACCCATTCTCCTTTGCATTGCAATAAAATTTGTGGTTTAGGGCTACGGGGAGGGGTGGGCGGTTGCGGGCATGCTAGGCAAAAAGTGAGGTTATGGCAATGTAGTGTGTGCATTTGGACAGTTTTCTTTATATTCATCGAATATCCCAACTATTCTGTAGAGTATGAGAGCATTTTTTAATTAGCCTAGAGGTGAATTAAGCTCTAGAACGGCATAATTGTGTCTTTCGTGACAAATCCATTGCCAACATTGATATATATCAAAATGTATTCTTTTCCTATCTGGACGTATATTTCAGCACCTAGCGAAAGGCGCAGTTATGTTTGAGTTATTTTCATCAATAATCAATAACTCGTCGCAGAACATACTGTTCATTTACGTGTAATAAAGGCTACATTCATATGGCTTTTTACTTTTTATGTTGCCAGACTTGGCAGTACAATCCATAGCCTCAGGCGGTGTTCTCTCTCGGAAATTCTATAACCAAAAGTGACGAATCTCTTATACTTACATGATCCTTGGTTTCTTATTTTCTATGAAGGGACTATTTCAATTAATTTTAAAGTAAATATTTTTAAAAATTATCTTATTACCAGCGTTTCGTTGGCATTTACCATTTTAGGGTGAAAATAACATATTTTGCAAAATAAATTTAATTCGCGATACTTTGCGGCTACAATAATTTAAAATATGGCTTATTTAGAGTCGATATATCGTTGTGATAACATATATGTGTTTGCTGAAATATTTCGTGGATATCTTTGAAATGAATATCTATGACTTTTGTCATTATTCTAGATTTTTCCGTATTGATTATGATATATTACACCAATATCCACTTTACAATACAAAAATGTTTTTATACGATGTCCTTACACTCTTTGATACATGTTTCGGCTCTGTGAGCCTTCTTCAGTCAAACACATTTTTTTAATTTTTTATTTAGTCAATTTACCCTCTAGGTTGGTGGTTCCCACGGACTCAGCGAGGGAACTCACCACTACCGCCTCTATGGGCAGTGTCCTGGAGCCTGGAACATCTGGTCGGGATGGATACAACTGGGGAGGTGTGATCAGCACTTCGCCCAGGCGGCCTCACCTGCAAAGCGAACAGGGGCCTCATGAGGGATGGGAAGGGATGGAAGATTGGGATGGATAGGCGAGGAAGAGGGAAGGAGGCGGCCGTGGCCTTACAGTAGGTACCATCCCGGCATTTGCCCGAAGACGAAGTGGGAAACCACGGAAAACCACTTCGAGGATGGTTGAGGTGGGAATCGAACCCCCTCTACTCATTTGGACCACCCGAGGCTGAGTAGACCCCGTTCCAGTCCTCATACCACTTTTCAAATTTCGTGGCAGAGCCGGGAATCGAACCCAGGACCTCCGGGGCGGCAGCTAACCATGCTGACCGCTACGCTATGGAGGCGACCATATCAAACACATTAATGATTCTCATATGACAGTCTATGTGTTTATCTTGTTAAGAAACTTAAAAAAAAAAATTACAATCGTCAAAGTTATTTAAAAATGGACATAAAATGCTTAAAGAATTCGACCTGAACTTCTGCACATAGTCGAATTCTTTAAGCATTTTATGTCCATTTTTAAATAACTTTGACGATTGTAAAAAGAATTTTTGAAAAGTTTCTTAACAAGATCAACACATAGACTGTCATATGAGAATCATTAATGTGTTTGACTGAAGAAGGCTCACAGAGCCGAAACATGTATCAAAGTGTGTAAGGACATCGGATAAAAACATTTTTGTATTGTAAAGTGGATATTGGTGTAATATCTCTTTGAAACCAAAAATCCGGGAATCTAATCATGTGTAATTTAGAGCAAAAAAAGACTATAACTAAAGTTGTATTTAAAAGTGGAAATCATAATCAGTAAATAATAAGACCTATGTAACGTAACTTCATAGTGTGTATAAACTTCAGATACAGTACATGTCTCTGACCTACGAAATTGATCTGTAATAGCTGTGCTGGTATTAGGATTATACATTCTTAGGTTTATTTATGAGTAGTTCACTGGAATAAGTAGATAGTCATTCTATGAGTGAAGCACTAGGTAGTTGAAAGCCCAGCGTCCTGACACGTCTCATGAATGCAGAGCCTTGAAGCCAATTTTCAGTGTTGCCTTATTGACAATTGATATTGCTACTTTTCATAATAATAATGTTATTGATTTTACATCCCTTTTAACTACTGCGGCTTTTAGAGATGCCGGGTTGCCAGAATTGTGCCCCGAAGGGGATTTTTAACCTGACAGTAAATCTACTGCCACGGTTCCCTCGGATTTGCGCACCCTCAAATGCCAACTGACTGCACCAGGATTCGATCTTGTGATGCTACTCTTCAGCCGGGCAACACAATATAATCCAAATTACTGAGATATGCAATCAACAACCTGAAATAAATTACATGTGAATAAAAAATATTTGTTATGGATTACAGAAGAGGGAGAAAAGTAAAGGATGACATGTTTCGCCTCACAAGCGAGCATCATCCGATCAAATCTAAGAGCCAAATTAGCCCTACAAGAAAACTATTAGACTTTCGAGATATGATTGCCGGTGAACTTCACTGCGTCAGCGTTTGTTAATAATAGCAACTGGAGCCTTGCAGGACGAGCAGGGGGACACAGCGATAACGGACTGCACTCTGCACATAAGTCAAGCAGCAGTGCAAGTGCTACTTGTGACAGAAGTTATCATGTGAATTGTGAACGGAAAAATTAATAATGGCAAGTTTCTAGTTGTTTTTTTTTTCAACAGCACAGCTGAGCGTAACAGGAGCTTATGTCACCACGTAGAGGAGAAAGATGACTTAGGCTACTGGAGTTGAGTCAAATTCTACTTGTGCGACTCTACCTGTCAACCAAACAGGCTGACAGCAAACAAAGAATAGTTCCCATCTCGGCCACCGGCAATCGTATCTTGAAAGGTTAATACTACATCCCACAATCTCAATCATGAAACTGAAAAACTCTCCTCGAACACCAACCCTCATAAGATCGACAGAATCTTAAAAATACGGCTAATACAACTGTTAGAAAAACTGAAGTGTTAAGACCTCTTGAAAAGAAATTTTTATTAATATCAACGAGGCTGCTAGGGTGAAAAATCACAAAGCCACTTGTAAACGATCACCCTTTCTCCTCCAAACTAATACACGAGGGCTTGGCCAATACTGCTGAGAAATACTTCAAGCAATAACCCCCAGAATAGAAATATAAACACTATTTAAGTAACTTTCTACAAGTTTTTTGCTCACTTGAAATACCAATACACATTCAGATAAATTAACATACATCAACATATATAATAAAGAACAATGGAGGAAAAGGTACAATGCAGATTAGTATATCATTTATTCTGATGCTCCAGTAACAAGAGTCCTATGATCAGGAATGCTGAGATGGGCAGGCTATGTGGTAAGAATAGTGGAAGCTCAGGTGACAAAAAAGAATCTCTTTGGAACCCCAGGAGGACAACGAGGACGAGGTCAACTTCGAACAAGATGGTTGGACAGAGTAGAAGAGGATCTAGAGAAGCTGGGATGCAGAAACTGGAGGACAGCATGTGACCATGATGGATGGCGGAAACTGGTTGGAAAGGCCAAGGTTCATCCCGGATTGTAGTGCCGCAAAATGAGAATAAGATTTGAACATTGAGATCTGATGATACTTGCTTGTCGAGCAAACCAGGTCATCCTATAGTTTTCACCCTCTTCTGTAATCTGTAACAAAAATTATTTTTTAAACAAATGTAATTTTATTCAGGTTGTTTTTCACATTTCCCAGGGCGAGGGACTTGGAAGCCTTAAATCCCTCAGTAGCCCTATTGCACAATCTGTATAGGCTACTTATCACACCACAATGTAAGGTCTGAGAAAGGCTTGCTGATTCATCGCGAGGTGACATGAAGAGACTGTCAGCAGCCTGCCGTGTTATCTGGTATCGCTGCCTATTCCAATATAGCTCACGCCACAGTTTTTGGCCGGTGGTTCATTATTATTATCTTCCTTTCTGTCTTTGATTGGCACTGCAATGAATGCCGGGTATAGCTAGAGTCTTTTATAAAAGATATGGAGAAACATGTTATTTTTGATAAAAGATTCAAACCAAAATGGTGGATCAAAACACTTGCAATATTACAACAAGGATGCTCATGTCAGTGTGAAATGCATAAAATGTTACATAATAAATGGTATAAAATGTAAATTAAACTTAACGGTAAATAAAAAAAATAAAAAAATAAAAAGATAAAAATAGCAGAGGTTACAAGTGCTGTATATAAAGGACGCACATTTCAGGATATAAAGAATTAAACAATCAAATAGGCTGGAAAAAGATTCGAATAGTAGTGTATTTTATGTTATAATATTTGTATTATAATTTGTCACTTTCACTTATGGTACAAGCAAGTGTAATTTCATACTTTACCTTTACTGTTAGGTAATGTACATGCAACCAAATATGGAAAGGAAGTGTGTAGCTAGTGGAATGAGTAGTGCGCTCGGCTTTAGAATGAGAGCGCCAAGAATCGAATCTCACTTCACATGTACTTATCTATTTCATATGTTTCAATTTTCTTTGCTTTTTTATAAAAGTTCAGTTTCATATATTTCATTACCTTACTATGTAATACTGGCCGTAGTGAAATAATATATAGGAGATTCCATCTCTAACCTTTTTACCGGTCACCAATGCCATACAAGCCAATCCATGAACAGTGGGAACTTCTGGAACTTGACTGCTATACATAGCTGGCATTCACAAAAAATCTGTAAACTTTACTCTATCACCTAAAGGCTAAGCCTTGTCGCTGCAGCCACAGCCCTCGATAATCAGCAGTTCTCTTCATCGTGACGTAGGAAGCAAAACCCAACCGATGGATTTTGTTCCTAAGGTATGAGAATCGCGGTCTTTACTAAAGGAGTAAGTAATCTAACTGAGAGGAAGGAGTTGAACATTTTATCATTAGGGGGTGTTATTGCATTTTATCAGTAGTGCCACACTATGTTTTTTGGTACACGATCGCACAAATTAGCGCTTGCTATGGATCATAGCATTATATAGGCTCAAATTATAATAGATGGACATAAAATAGCACTACAGGATCACCTTTCATTTCTGGTAATTATGCTGGATAGACAACTTATGTTTAGGGTTCTCATTTTATATTGTGTTTCTTCCTTTCGTTCCATCCTTGAAAGGAAATGGGCTTAGGACAAATTGCTTCAAATCCAAAGAGGATTTGTACTTCTAATTTAACATGCTTACCGTGACACAGAAATACATGACGTTATGCTGGATAGATCTACTGATGATGAAGGACAGGAAGAACCGGAAATTAAGGTGGTTGTTAAGCAGTACACAACGTTCATCTCCAGAACAGGAACAGTCAAGTCAAAGTGAGTACGAACTATCTCCACCCAACAAGTCGAGGCCCAGTGTGTTAGAAGATATTGATGACAGCTTACTAGAGAACATTTATGAAGACTATTACCATCGTGGCTTCAATTCCTATAGTAAACTAATAAAAGTAAATCAAATTGCAGATTAATTCTAAATTATGTGTTTAGCAAAAGGCGAGCAGGCGCTTGTTTCAAAGGAAACAGACTGTCGCAATTACAAACTATAAAAGAACATGCAATATCGCAATTTGATAGGGCAAGGACGTATGGATCTACAGTTTACTATTGGCATCTGCAAATGTGGGCACTGTGGACAATTTCAAAGCTTCGATTTCATTTTCGACAATCTAAAGGCTGAATATGACATTAAATCCAGGCATATTACTACATTTGTCACACGTAAGGACATAGAAGACGATAATAGCGTACGTCAGAAGGCACAACAGTTTGGGGAGGAAGTGAACTTGTATATGGCACAGCAGGGTGTGGAGAAAGGAAATGTTTGGAACAGTGACCGGAGTCAATTCCAATATGAAATGTCTTCATCATCAACACGGTCGCACAGAGGAGAGAAAGCTACAGCTAGTGTGTTGCAGTCTGCACATAGCTCTACCCACAGCTACACAATTGATGTGTCTTTATCAAAGACAGGCAGACTAACAAACAAGTTGCACATCTATTTTCGAGAGACACAAGGCACTTTCGGCCCAATTATTTCCAAGAAACTTGACACAATCCATCCCGAAACATCCATATGGAAGCAAGCAAAAGTGGAAAAATAACTAAAGAACACATGAAACGTTTTCTAACTTCAGTCCTGGTCTGGTCATACAGATCAGACCCTTCTAGATGCAAGTTTTCTAAACAAAGCTCTTATGCTGAAGTTATTGCCCTGAAAACAACGAAATATTGCCAACCCCTTGATGATTACTTCTTTCGGCAATATAAGCTCTATGTCAGACGGATAGCTGATTTTGTAAGACTACAATGTGCCCAACCACAAGTGAAGCTACATGATCGTATTTCATCATGAAACTTCACCCTGTGATTTACAATCAATTTTTAGCACAGTTGCAATATGCGTGGCGAACGGCAGGTTATGACATTGACATACCCATATCATAATTTAAAAATGTAATTAGAGTGGCTTTGGATATTGGACTGCTTGAATATGAAAGAGATTTGGAATGTAAAAACGTGGCTTTTGTGAGGTGTGCACATTGTTCCCCTCCACTTTGTTTTAATCACTTCATCGAAATCTCGCATATGCACTTTAAGGACTAATATACGCACTACCAGGTGTGTAGGATATGTGTAGTTTGCACTATTATAATTACTTTAAGCAGAGGATTTTTGGCACTGTTGGTTGCAAATGTAATGATTCAGTAATGTTATTTTGCCGTCATTTAATTACGTATACTTTTCCTCTTATTGTATTGATATCCTGTTACTTTGTTTCTCTCTATTAATATGTCACTTTTGGTAGAATGAAACGTTTTGCATGGAAATGACACAGACCACTGTTTTTGTTATGATCGAGTGTTATTCTACGCATGGTTTCGTGCGGTTCCGAGCATTCGAGCTCAAAGGTGTCCCTTGTTAGTACATTTATTTTATAGTGATTATTATTTATTTATAGTTATGGATAGTGAGTTAGAAGTTGAAGTAATTAGTTGCTTGCTGGCAGAAGGGGAACAGAAACTGGCATGAAAACAGACCTTTGGGTTTCTAATTGTACAGTTGATCATATTCTTGCACATTGACAATCAATTGCTCTGAATCCATGACGAATGACAATTGTAAACTGACTGTGACCAGACGGGTGACTATTACAGGGTCTTCATATTTGCTTGGCAAGGACATTCTCGCTCCGCCAGTGACGGCTAAGTTGCCGGCTGGTGCACGCGCATATGTATGGCAGAATACGATGCTTAAAATCAGTATCATGCATTTTTACTCACCATGTTTACAGTAGATGTTGAAAATGTTCCCCATTCGCTGCCAAACATAATCGGCATCATCTTTTGAAGTTTCCGGTTACTCCGGGTAATTTAGCTTTAGTAAGGAAATAAAGATCTTTAAGTCTATTTTTATTGTTTACTGAACCTATACGTTTCAATCTCTTAGCCAGTTGTTTTATTGTCCAATTTATAGGAATGGGTATCCCTGGAAATTTCACTCAAAACTTTGGTCTTGTTCTAGTGCACGATTTCCTGCAATTTATGTAAGCACTGTATTGTGCAGATATACATGTTCACGTAGCGAATATTTCACATAAGGTATTACAGCATTATACACAATCACAATAAAACACTATACAATATGATATACAGAACACAGTAGCTTTATAAAACACCCAATTAGCTCGGAGCTCAAACGTCTAGTGCACGAAGAACGTGGGAATACGGCCGGAGACCGCGCTCCAACCTGTAACAGCTGGCTAAGAGAACTGCCAGGAACTGCCGGCCAAAGTTAAGCGGAATCACCTTGCCAAGCAAAAATAAAGACCCTGTAATATCCTAGCGTGAGCGAGTTCGCACACTCCTGGAAATACCAAGTAAGTCATCCACACCACACTGATAGAATGCCCCTTGTGAATACTTGCTGGCATTGCTAGATCCATTGCATACAATAGAGAGAGGTGTACGCTGCCTCATTTGAATCAATATAATACCAACATGTGATCCGTCTGGTGTGTGCTGTCTGCCCAGTGTGGACATGTGTGCGCATACCTTAAAAATAAGCGCACACCAGATTCGGAACGTCTTGATTTCCGACAGGGCCCCTTCCCAGTTCATAGTGTAACAAGGAAGGAAGATTGTAGTTTTACGTGACCGTGAATCTTGTGATTATGAGCCATGGGACCTCCTTTTTTACGTGGAATCCAGACCACAAACCATGGCATTTCACTTCGAAAATCTCACATGCATTGACCGGGAATAGAACCCAGTCCACTTAGGTGAGAGGCCAACAGCTTGATCACTGCGCCACCTCATAGTGAAACAGCGTTCAGTGAAATGAAGTGACGTTTGCCAGTCTTGACTCTGCTTAGAACATTTATTTTATAGTGTACTAGCAGTAGTGCCCAGCTTTGCCCGGTGGATTTATTTGTTTTATGGATGATAATGAATACTACTACAGAACTGGCAGATGATACTTAAACTAACAGAAAAAAAATATAATATAACTTCTTGAGGTGGTGGTAGTCTGAGTGATAAGTAGTACAGTATAATGGACGTAACATCCAGGTGTTTTCCCTGTAATGATAATAATGAACAGGGAAACTGCTATTTACTAACTATAGAACTGACACATATAATTTAAAAAAAAAATGAAAAATATGATTAGAAAGAGAAGTGAAATAAAAGTCACTGCCTGGGCCTATATCTCATTGGCTGTTAGAAATGTAGAGACCAACAGTGTCGTCATTTGTCGCATAGCTCCATAGAAAAATAATCAGAGCACTTTGGAAAACTTCGGCTGTCCCGAGCTCATGAGGCAGCAATAGTATTATTTATCGCCACATATCACTCAAGGATGATCGGAATAAATGAAAGTAAATTTGAAAGCACCAACGCTTATTGCATTTGATAACCTCCATGTAGGCCTACTGCACCAACACCACCACAATTATACAGAGGCATAATATTTTCATTATGATAACTGTTTTAAGGGGCCTAGAAGTCTTTTTGCACTAATTACTCCCCGTGACTGCAATTTGTAAACAGCGCAAGATGTAACTATTTTGCAATTCTGCACCAGAACACGGGTAGGGGTGGCGTAATGCAGCCCGCATTGCCAGCCAACAACAGACTTATTAAAATATCCTTACAGTTACGCTACTATGGACATGAATAGTTCTAGGGCCTTAAAACGTGATTTTCAAGTTCCTCTTGTCTGTTATTCTAAATGTAGGGAACGGAGAAGGTTTTCCAAAATATCAGCAGGGTTTCAAAGGGTAGGCCTAAGTATGTAAAATTTGGTTCAGATCAGTGAAATGATATAGATTTGTGCCAAAGGGCCTAAATGCAGGAAATGGAGTGGTCTGTCCGAAATTTCAAGTAGGCAGTGTTACTCGTAGAGTTTTAAAGAGTAAGTACATAAAGTTTGGTTCAAATCGGTGAAACGATGTAGATTTGTACCAAAGGGCCTAAATGCAGGGAATGGAGAGGTCTGTCAGAAATTTCATGTAGGCTAGACAGTGTTGCACGTCGGGTTCCAAAGGGTTGTTGTTGTTTGAGTCTTCAGTCTTTTGACTGGTTTGATGCAGCCCTCCACGCCTCCCTGTCCTGAGCTAATCGTTTCATCTCTACATAGCTACCACACCCTACATCCGAGGCAATCTGTTTAACATATTCTAACCTTGGTCTACCCCTACAGTTCTTGTCCTCGACCCTTCCTTCCATAACTAAGCTTGCTATTCCTGGGTGTCTTAGTATGTGTCCTACCAACCTATCTCTTCTCTTCATTAGCAGTCGCCAGAAACATCTCTCCTCTCCCACTCGTCTTAATACCTTTTTGTTTGTAACCCTATCTACCCATCTGATCTTCATCATTCTTCTGAAACACCACATTTCAAATGCTTCAATTCTCCTCTTTTCGGCTGCACCAATAGTCCAAGTTTCACTTCCATAGAGCACCACGCTCCAGACAAAGGCTTTCAAAAATGACTTCCTAATACCTAAATCTATATTCGATGTCAGCAGATTCCTTTTTTGTAGAAATGCTTTCCTTGCCTGAGCCAACCTACTTTTTATATCCTCTTTGCTTCGTCCATCACTGGTTATTCTGCTTCCTAAGTAACAGAAGTCTCCTACTACCTTCAGCTTTTCACCTGCCAATTTGATCTCCATAGAGGTTTCTGATTTATTTCGGCTGCATTCCAGTATTTTTGTTTTACATTTATTAATTTTCATCATGAATTCTTTCCGTAAGACGGAGTCCATACCATTCAAAAACTCAATCAAATCCTCAGGCTTGTCGGCCAAGATGACGATGTCATCAGCAAATCTCAGAGTTGAAATTATTTCTCCTTGAATCTTCACTCCCACTTAAAATTTTTCTCTAATTTCCTTCATTGCTTGTTCAATGTAAAGATTGAAAAGTATGGGTGATAAGTTGCAGCCTTGCCTTACACCTTTCTGAATACCAGCTTCTCTCTCATGTCCTTCAACTCGAATGACTGCTGTCTGGTTTCTGTATAGGTTGTATATCACCCTCCTATCCCTGTACTTTACTCCAATCGATTTCAAAATGTCAAACAATTTAGTCCAATCAACGTTATCAAAAGCCTTTTCTAAGTCTACAAAAGCCATGAACGTTCTCTTATCTTTCCTTATTCTACCTTCCAAAATCAGCCTAAGACTTAGTACAGCTTCCCTTGTTCCTACATTTCTCCTGAAACCAAACTGGTCTTCACCCAACTCCGTTTCTATCTGGCTTTCAATCCTCTTGTAAATTATTCTAGACAGGATCTTTGAAGCATGAGTAATCAAGCTGATTGTACGGTAATCTTCACATCTGTCAGCTCCCACTTTCTTTGGTATAGGGATGATTACATTCTTCTTGAAATCAGGGGGTACCTCACCTGTCTCATACATCCTACACACCAAGTGAAATAACCTGATCAGACCTTCATCTCCTATGCAGCGTAGCAACTCAATCGGTATATCATCTATGCCTGGTGCTTTGTTCCTGCTTAAGTCTTCCAAAGCTCTATCAAATTCTGATCTCATTATTAAATCTTCTTTCGCATCCTCATCAATTTCCTCCTCCCTTTCCATTACATGATTCTCAATCTCCTTTCCCTTATACAAACTCTCTATGTAAGCTTTCCATCTTTCAACCTTTTCTTCCCTATCTGTTAGAGGCTTTCCATTTGTGTCCTTAATATTACAGCACTTAGTCTTCTTTTCCCCAAAAGTATTCTTAATCCTTCGATAAGCTGTGTCTACTTTTCCTAATTTCAGACAATTTTCTATACCTGCACATTTCTCTTTCAACCATTCTTCTTTCGCTTCCTTGCACTTCTTGTTAACCTCATTTCTCAGACGTCTGTATTCTGGTTTCCCCTTTTCATCTCTTACATTCTTGTGTTTCCGCCTTTCATCCATCAATTCCCTCAATGTTAAGTTGACAGATGGTTAGCTGAGGGCCCAGGGTCCTGATATTGAATGCCGAGTCCTTACAAGGACTTTTCGTATCAATTTTACTGTCATGGCCGTGAGGCCCCATGGGGCAGTACGGCGACATCTTATCAGTGTTGCCATCTTAGCACCAACCAGGGGTCACTTGTAGGGTAGTTTAAGGTTTCACCTACGGACGTGTTTATTTGAAAATTTATATTTATTAATTACAGTACTGTCTTGTAAGCATCATACGCTAAATAAATAAATAATCCATCAATTCTAGTATATCCTGAGTGATCCACGGTTTTCTACCTATTCTTTCTTTCCTACCAATGTTTTCTTCTGCGGATTTTGTTATTTCATTCTTCAAAAGTGCCCATTTGTCTGCAATTGAAGTTTGTTTAGGGTTTTTCATTAGTCCTTCCTTTATACTCTTCTTGAATCTTTCGTTTACATCCTTCTCTTCCAGTCTGTCTATTGCCCACCTTTTTGGCTTTTGACTTTTCTTCAGTTTCTTCAACTTTAATCTGCATTTCATTACAACCAGATTGTGGTCAGAGTTCATGTCAGCACCAGGATATGTTTTACAATCCAAAATCTGGTTTCGAAACCTCTGCTTGACCATAATGAAGTCGATTTGGTAACGCCCTGTATCTCCTGGTCTCATCCATGTGTATATTCTTCTATTGTGGTTATTGAATAAGGTGTTAGGTATGAACAACTCATGCTCGGTGCAGAATTCTACCAGCCTGCTTCCTCGATCATTCCTTTCACCTAATCCGAAATCTCCTACTACCTTCCCTTCTCTCCCTTTTCCTACCACAGCATTCCAATCTCCCATTACTATAACATTTTCATCACCCTTGATATACCTCAGAATTTCGTCTATTTCCTCGTAGACCTTTTCAACATCCTCATCATCAGCTTGACTGGTAGGCATATAGACTTGTACCACTGTGGTGCAGGTAGGTTTAGTATTGATTTTTGCTACAATAATCCGTTCACTATATTGCTCATAATATTCCACCCGTTGTCCAAGTTTCCTACTCAATATGATGCCAACCCCTGCTTGGCCATTGTTTGATTTAGTGCTAATGACCCTATAGTCTCCTGACCGAAAGTCCTGTTCTTCCTGCCAGCGCATTTCACTAATCCCAACCAAATCCAACCTCAACCTATCCATTTCCCTTTCTAAGTTTTCTAACCTTCCACTTCCTAGCAGACTTCTAACATTCCACGCTCCGATCTGTAGAATGTCAGATTTCCTCTTTGTCACTTCTGTGATGTTAACCCCCTCTCGAGTAGTCCCCACCCGGAGATCCGAACGGGGGACTAGTTTACCTCCGGATTGAAATTTTACAAGGGAGGAGGCCATCATCACATGTATTTATGCATAGAGAGGTGCATATCCTCGGGAATAGCATACGGCTGTAGTTTCCCCGTTGCTTTCAGCCGTGCAGCAGGACGCAGTGTAGCCATTATTTGGCTTATATTATCAATATCTTCACCGTCTATAAGACTAGTAAAGAATTCATTTATTCTGAAAGGCTGCTACTCCCTTTCAGAATAAGTAAAGAGCAATTCTACTAACAAAAATACTAACCCTCTACCATACTAACAATTAAATACCAAAATTCTACTAACGAAAAAAAAAAACTTAAGTTCCACCAACAACAAATACTACCACTAAAACAGTCTGTCACCAGGCACACTCACATGCACCCTCACACATCACAGTCTCCTGAAACAATGAACTATAACTAAGTAAGGGTAAGTATGTAAAATTTGGTTCAGATCGGTGAAACGGTGTAGATTTGTGCCAAAGGGCCTAAATGCAGGGAATGGAGTGGTCTGTCCGAAATTTCAAGTGGACAGTGTTACCCCCAGTGTTCCAAAGAGTAAGTATTCAAATTTTGTTTCAGATCGTTGGAACGGCGTAGATTTGTATACATAACAGGCAGACAAACTTTGTGCTTTATATATATAGAGAGAAGAAGATAGTCCTCATTTTAATTTTCATTTATTGTGAACAGTTATGGATAATGAGGAAGAAGTTGTAGTAATCGGTTGCTTGCTGGCAAAAGAAGAGAAACCGGCATGAAAACTGAAATTTTGAGTTTCAAATTGTACTAATAACGGCGTGAGAGAGTGCACACACTTCTGGAAATCCCGATGAAGTCATCCGTACCACACGAATTGAATGTCCCCTCCCGAATACTTGCCGGCATTGCCGACATCCATTGAGTATGATTGAGGACAGATGCGCACCTGAAGAGTTCGAGGCCGGGAACGGAAAAATATTGTGATGTTAGGCAATCGGCGCCAATCTAGGCTAGTATGACGGAACTGTCATTATCCCTACAGTTTCGAGTTCGCAGACAAGCATCTTCGCAATAGGACACTGCTTTCAGGCCTATTGGATTACATTTCCGCGCGGTATTGAGCAAACGACTGGCACCATTCTTGACCCATTTTGCGGAATTTCCATTGGTCTCAAATTTTTGAGTTCGCGGCCGGGCATGAAAAATATGATACGCAATCAGTGTCGCTTTCGGACCCATTTGATGATAATTCCCGATGAACTGGCGTAGTGCACAAAAAAAGTGATAATGAGAGATTGGCGGCATTTTCAATCCTCTTGACTATTTCGTTGTCTTAGCGGAATGGCTTGTCACAAATTCGCGGTCGATGGCGGGGAAAAGGCGCAAGTTGGTTTCACAATCGGCTCACTGAACAAAAATCCCACAGACTTTATGTTCACTTTTAAGGTGCAATTTCGGCAGGTAGATGTTAGAAGTAGGCACCTAATATTTCGTCCAGTCGCAGGAGCATGCGAAGATTTTCCCATCACCGTTCGTATCCCATCTACTGCCTGGTTGCGTCCTGTCACCGTTCCTGTTCATCCTGGTGATGGACGCTGTGACAGCAGACCTGTAACGACCTCTACCGTAGACTCGAAGCCGAGAACAAGGATGATCTGAAGCTTCAGACCCAAGCGTGGAGTGGTCGACTATGACAGATGGGGAAGATCTGCCACGAGTGACAAAATTCAAATACCTTGGTCAATACAAGTATCAATGATGCTTGGATTAAGTGACAAACAATTGCTGTCACTTGCTACCATAGGATGAAACATCACTTGAAGTGATATCTATCGCACTGTTGTATTACAGTATATGGATACGAATGCTGGCCAACTACGACTGAGGCAGGGCGTCGTGTCGTTCAGGCGTTATGGAAACCAAGATGTAAGGTGGACAGCAGGTGTCATTAAATTAGACAATGTTTCAAATGACATCAGGAAACAGTATGGAGCCACACTTATCCAAGGTAAACTGCGCAAGGGTCGTCAAAGATGGTTGGGGCATGCATCGAGGCAACGATACGCTACACATAGAGATAGCAGCCAGGCGGGAAAAACTCGTAAGAAAAAGAGGAGGAGAATCGAATGTTTTCATAAAAGGCCAATTTTCCTTACGAATGACGAATTAACAGTAGACTATACTTTTTTAATTAACCCCTGGCACTACAGTCCATGAGGGCCCAGGCCTACCAAGCGACCGCTGCCCAGCCATGTGGCCTCCAGATATTGGGGTGACGCGTGGTTAGCGCGTCGGCTCCCAATCTTTGTTTTCGTAACCGGGGCGCTGCCTCACTGTCAGACAGCTACTCAATTGTCCTCACGAGACTGAGTGCACCTCGTTCCAGCCCCCACGTCAGTTTCTAAGATCCCCGACGGAGCCGGGAATCGAACCCGGGGCCTCTGGGTGAGAGGCAGGCATGCTACCCCAACACCACGGGGCCGGCAGTAGACTATATGGGTTTATCAAATAGCTATCTTATTGTACATGGCGCGTGTATCTGATGGGACCAAATTTTGAAGTAAAATTTGAATATCACCAAATTTTTAATCCACAGTGGGGCAGACGGTAAGGAATAAAAATAAATTTATGAATCAGCATTTCTTTTCTCACAGAAATTCACCATTAAAATCTCTTATTTGAACAATGAAAATGTTCTGTTTAAAGAAACAATATGTTTAGAAATACAAAATTTTGGTAACAAAAATAAGCCTACACAAATTTGTGATTTTCTCATTACTTTTTATATTGGTGGGTGTATTCCGTATATTTTCTTTCTTAATAAATTCGTCATTTAACTTACACAGATTTTTCAGGTGCTTGACCAAAATTAGAAATTCATATTGGTGACAGCCCTGCTTTGACGATCTTTTGAGAGAGAATTTGGATCTTTCACGGAAGGCAAACGGTAGGTGCCATGGTTAGAAAGTATTTTTGTACATCGAAATAGTCAGACTAAAGCTTTGGAGGTACCCATACCCTCTCTTCCAAGAGATCGTTATAAAATCATTTGGTGCATTATAGGTTACGAGAGTGTGATACTGCACTTCCTCTTTCATAAAATGCCATAAAAACGTTATCAACACAAATAATGCCCAGACTTGCCTCCTTGCAAAATACCAGTCATTAGCCTTTCAAGATACGATTTCTGTCGAACGTAGCTGCGCCAGCATTTCCTGACAATAGCACCCAGGAACCTTGCAGGACGAGCAGAGGGACAGCGATGACAGACTACAGTCTGCGCCTAAGCCAAGCAGCATTGCGCTAACTACTTATGCTAGAAGTTATAATGCAAATTGTGAATGGAAAGACGAATAATGGGCGAATTAAGAATGGCGCAATTCAAATGGTTTTGTAACAGCACAGCTGAGCGTTGGTCTACCCCTACTGTTCTCATCCTCGACCCTTCCTTACATAACTAAGTTTGCTATTCATGGGTGTCATAGTACGTGTCCTACCAGCCTATCTCTTCTCTTCATTAGCAGTTGCCAGAAACATCTCTCTCCCACTCGTCTTAATACCTCTTCATTCGTAACTCTATCTACCCATCCGATCTTCATCATTCTCCTGAACACCACATTTCAATGCTTCAATTCTCTTCTTTTCTGCTGCACCAAAAGTCCAAGTTTCACTTCCATGGAGCGCCACGGTCCAGACAAAGGCTTTCAAAAATGACTTCCTAATACCTAAATCTAAATTCGATGTCAACAGATTCCTTTTCTGAACAAATGCTTTCCTTGCCTGTGCTAACCTACTTTTTATATCCTCTTTGCTTTGTCCATCACAGGTTATTTTGCTTCCCAAGTAACAGAAGTCTCCTACTTCATTTAACTTTCTGCCTGCCAATTCGACATCCATAGGTGTTCCTGATTTCCTTCGACTGCATTCCAATATTTTTGTTTTACATTTATTAATTATCATCATGAATTCATTTCTCAAGACAGAATCTGTTGGACTTGGACTCAAAATGTCAACAGAACAGTGCAGTGACTTCAAATATTGTAAGTATTTATTCTTTGTAAATAGACAGGGCATTTTGCCAAATCCCTGTGGGCAGTAGTTTATGAAAATGGCTGGAGCAAGCATGGTAAAAGAAAAAAATATGGTTTGTACTTAAGTGGAAAGAATAAGACGGGTAGTCCTATTTCAGTCCCTAAAAGAATCCATACCATTTAAAAAATCATTCAACTCCTCTGGTGTGTCGGCTAAGATGACGATGTCATCAGCAAATCTCAAGAGTTGAAATTATTTCTCCTTGTATCTTTACTCCTACTTTGAATTTTTATTTGACTAACGTTCTTAGGTTCCTAAGTTCGTCGTCAAGAGCCGACTGCGGTGGCATCTGGTAACTAATTTCTGGACTAGTTGGTCGTTTACATTATTGACCACAATGTTTTATAAGAATATTATAATGTGTTAGCGATAGGTTGTATTTTAGATGGAAATTAGTGCGTCTGCCAGCTACTATTGCGGTTAGGTTTGTGTATGCGTAGGAAATGTGTTTCACAATTACATTACTGCTTGTGGTCAGAGTAAGGGGGTGTTAATGTATTGATGCCAACCGGCGATTATTACAGACCGCGATCGTATGTGTATAATATTTCTGTAAAAACAAATTGGCGGCTTCAGTGATGTTATCAACGACTTTACGAAATGCTTCTCTGGCAAGCTTACGATAAAAGCCTTGGTTATAGGTTATTTTGGGTGGTGACAACTCAATAACAGAAATGAGCATTAGAAAAAACTTCGAAACGCATTGTGTATCGCCATCTGTAATTGATCTATATAGCCTACCTCAATTTTATACGCCGTACATACGAAAATGTTTTAATTTAGGATTACATTTATAAGATTGAAAAAGGTCAGTCATTTTAAAATCACACCGTAGACTACGTCATACCCATGTAACACGTTGCCAACATCAAAAATGAAATAAAAGGCAAAACCATTGGCCTGGATAAAAATTATTGATGCGTGACTTCCCCCACTGTGCGTGACAAAAACCAGGGGTGTTATCTATTAGCTAATGCGGACGAGTGAACATCTATTACTATATCATCTTCAGATACCATTACTACAGTTATTTTGACCAATTTCATTACTTACAATTTTTCAAACACTTGTTCTCCTGTTCTGTAGCGCCACCCAGATTTCAATGCAATGTTTCATAATTATGAAATTAAAATAATTACGATGTGTATCGGAATTTGTAATTGAGCTATGTAGGTCAATTACAGATTTCGATACGAAATTACCGAATATACCCCAAATCGCGAAATTTCTGAATGCATCGCAATCTGTAATATAGCTATAAGCTTATAGGTCAATTACAGATTTCGATGCAATATTTCATAATTATGAAATTAAAATAATTACGATGTGTATCGGAATTTGAAATTGAGCTATGTAGGTCAATTACAGATTCCGATACGAATTTACCGAATATAACCCCAAATCGTGAAATTTTGTATGCATCGCAATCTGTAATTGAGCTATATAGGTCAATTACGGATTTCGATGCAATTTTTCATAATTATGAATTTAAAATAATTACGATGTGTATCGGAATTTTTAATTGACCTACATAGGCCAATTTCAGATTCCGATGCGGAAATTTTAAAATATAACCTCAAATTGCGAAATTTTCGTATGTATCGTAACTGAGCTATGTAGGTCAATTACAGATTCCGATACACAGTGCGTTTTGAAGGTTTTTGGTAAATGCTGCTCTCTGTTTTTGTGTTTCCCCACCCGAAAACCCTATTACCCAGGCTTTTCCCGTAAACTTGCCAGAGGAGTGACGTCGTTGATGATGTCATGGAAGACGCCATTTTGTTTTTAGAGGAATTTTATACGCGGCTGCATCGCAATCTGTAACTATCCCGAGGTGAACAATGACTACGGCTACTGGGCTGATTCATATTCTACCCGCGCAACTGTACCAGTCAACTAAGCAGTCTGACAGCATGACACAAGTAAACAAAGAATAGTTCCCACCTCGGTCGTATCTGGAAAGGCTAAAGAGATAACCTGGTAGCAAAGTAAAAAGGCAGTAATAAGGGGATAATGGGTCCCTGACCAAGATTGGCCATTTAGGTAGAAGTTAGGAGGCAATAATATATTAAGTTATCAATATGGAGTTACAAATAGTTTACAAAAAGCGTTGAAGTCATTTTCAGAGTTGCATTTACCATAATAAAAGCTACAAGGTATATCCATGATGATGTTCATCATCATCATCATTTTGAGCAGTTTCCAACCGCTGGTCGGGTCTGCTTGGAACATAAGCCTCTCCATCGTTTTGTGTCCATCCACCATCTCTCGTCATTTACTGTGTCCCAGCACACTCCTCTTTCCTCCACACTCTTCTTAACTCCTTTTGTCCATCTGTCCCTTTGTCTTCCCCTTGACCTCCTTCCCGTCATTTCCATTCCAAACATCTTCTTCGGTATCCTCTCCTCTTGCATCCTCCTCACATGTCCATACCATTGTAGCCTAGATCGCTCTATTCTATTTTACAATGGTTCCTCTCTTACCATCTCCCTGACTCTCTCATTCCTTACTCTGTCCATTCTTGTCACTCCTACCCTACTCCTCTGGAACTTCATCTCCACTGCTCATATTTTATTCTTGTCCCTTTCCTTCATCACCCATGTTTCTGAACCATATGTCAAAATTGGCACAAAGTAGGTCTTGTAGATGATTCCTTTACATTTTTGTGGTACATATTTATTCCATATCATCCCCCTAACACTCTTGAAAAATCCATCTGCACACCTTCCCCTCTCATTTATTTCCATCCTATTGCCTCCCTTTTCTTCAATTATGCTTCCCAAGTACTTGAAGCATTCTACTTTCTGCAACTGCTGTCCTCCAAGTGTTATGCCCATATCCAGTCTGTTCTTCTTCCTCGTTGTGATGACCACTTCACTCTTTTGTGCTGAGAACTTCATCCCATATTATAACACTACCTTCTCCCACTCATCTAATTGCTCTTGTACTTCTTCCTCATCCTCTCCCCATACCAGAAGGTCATCAGCAAACAACATTGCCTTCATTTTCCTTTCCCCAATGCTATTTACCACTTTTCGTATGATTTCATCCATCACCACTATAAATAACAGGGGTGAGAGGGCACTTCCCTGTTTCAGACCACTCTCCAGTTGAAACCATTCCGTTCTCTCTCTTCCCACCTTTACACAGCTTTTGCTTCCCTCGTACATTGCTTTCACTCTTGCCACTGTCTCCTTGTTCACTGCTTTTGCTCTCATCGCTTCCCATACCTTGTTTCTATTAATACTATCATATGCTTTCTCAATATCCAAGAAGGTCATCACCAGATCTTTCCCACATTCATAATGGTGTTCTTGTAGCTGTCTTACTGCAAAGATGAGGTCAACTGTTGACCTTCCTGGCCTGAATCCATACTGTTCTTCCCTCAGCCCATCTTCAACTTCTGTCCGAATTCTTCTCTCCAGTACCTTCTCAAATATTTTGGCGCAGTGGCACATGAGTGTAATTCCCCTGTAGTTCTTGCATTCCTTCCTACTTCCCTTTTTAAATATGGGTATTATTATCCCTCTTTTCCAGTCCTCTGGTATTTTCTTCTCCCTCCATATCACTTTCATTACTCGAAAGAGCCACTGTGTTCCTATCACCCCTGCTGCTCTCACCATCTCCACACTCACTTCGTCTATTCCCGGTGCCTTTCCCCCTTTCATCTTCTTTAATGCTTCCTCCACTTCTTTCCATGTCAATTCCTTCTCTGAAATGTCTTGGTCACTGTCTGTTTCTTCCTCCACAATGTCCACTACGCTGGTTTTAGTTGGATTTAGGAGTTCCTTGAAGTATTCTCTCCAGATAACCTTTACTTCTTCCATATTTTCGACCTCCTTTCCATTCCTGTCCACCATTCTGACATTTTCCCCTGTATCTCTTCTCTTTGCCTTTATCATTCCATACAACACTTTCTTACTGCCATCACAGTCCTCCTCCATCATTTCTGTCCATTTCTCCAGCCATTTCTTTTTCTCTTCCTTCACTACTTCTCCTGCTTCTTTCTTCCGCTCTTGGTATTCTTCTCTTGTTCTGTCTGTCCTCTGTTGGAACCATTTCCTGAATGCTTCATTTTTCTTTTTCACTGATTCCTTAGTTCTGGGGTTCCACCATGGTGTTTCCTTCCACCTTTTTTTTCCACTAGTTCTGCCACACACGACTTCCGCTGCTTCTACCAACACGTCCTTGAACCTATTCCATTCTTCTTCACCTGTTTTCGGATCATCCTTCGGTAATTTGTTCCTCACTAATATCTGGAACTTCTCCTTATTTCCATCCTCCTTCAGCTTCCATGTCCTTATTCTTCTTTCTTGGTTCTCAGTTCTCCTCTTTTCCTTCAGTCCTCTCACCTTGGCGACCAGCAGACGGTGGTCACTGTCCAGGGCTTCTGAAGGTATTACCCTTATATCCGTGATACTCTTCTTTGTCTCCTTCCCGCATAGAATATAGTCCACCACTGATTTCCTAGTCAAATCCCTGCTGTACCAAGTAATTTTATGGCTCTCTCTCTTCTTGTACCATGTGTTTCCAACCATTAGCCCATTTATCTTGCACAGTTCTAACAATCTCTCTCCTTCCTTATTCCTGTTTCCCCATCCTTCACCACCAATCACTTCCTCAAAACCTCTTCTATCAGTTCCGACATGGGCATTTAGGTCTCCCATGACTATCAGGTCTCTCCCCACTAACTGCTTCTGCAACTCCTCTTCAAACTTGTCCTTCTCGCCTTCTGTGCATCCCACCTGTGGTGCATAGACTTGCAGAATGTCCAGGTTTCTACCTTTCACAGTGATTCTGGCTCTAATTATTCTATCACTTACCCTCTTTACTTCCTCCCTCAGCCCTTCTCTCACCACCATTCCCACTCCATTTCTCTTCCCCTCCTCATTTCCTATCCAGTATAGCTGCAAGCCATTTCTCAGTTCTTTTCTTCCTTCCCCTCTCCATCTGGTTTCTGCCAGTCCGAGTACATCCAGTTTTCTCCTCTCCATCATATCCACAACCTCCTCCACTCTTCCCGTCAATGTAGTTATATTCAAAGTTCCGATTCGTAGTCCATTTCCATAGCCAGGTCTGCTTCTTTTAGATCTGTATAAGTTCTTATCTCACATTGATCCATTTGCCTTCCTCCATCATCTTTGAAGTTTGCCTGTTCCTCTATCGGGCGCGTCCCAGGTGGCGGATAGGGGGGCTCGCCGGACTTGTCCGGAGGGTTTGAGGGAAATAAAATACCTCTCGCGGACCAAAAACAGGCCCCTTGCCAGGGTTATGGTGAAACTACGTTAGGCCTAGCAAGCCAGTAGTGGATATGAAACTGCTTTTAAAACGGGAACGGGCCTCGGAAAGGACGTTTGCTTCTGGCACGTCAAAGAACGCCTGCGGGACGAAATTATCTTAAGAACAACAATTGAAGACAGACGTTAAACAACTGTGATCATTAATAGCTGTTGACTCAATCGTTTCCAGACTATGGGTTCTTATCTCAATGGACCCTTTTGCCTTCCTCCATCATCCCTGAAAGATTGTATCATCATGGATACACCCTGTATATCTACTATCATCATCATCATCATCATTTCCCCTTATCCAGCTCCTACCGGGTCGGGGTATTTATGGCACTTCTCCACTTTCCTCTTTCCTTCCACGATCTTGTCCCAGTCCAGATTTCTTTTTCTTACGCTAGTTCTTCACTGAATCAATCCACCTTGTTCTAGGTCTTCCTCTTGCTCTCTTACCCTTGCACTTTGCCTCCAGCATCTGTCTTGGTATTCTATTTTCCTCCATCCTCTTTACATGTCCAAACCACCTTAGTTTATTCTTCTCAATTCTCTCATTTAGTTTTCCCATCCCAACTTCCTTCCTAACATCTTCATTCCTCACTCTGTCTTTCCTATCATACTTCTTGGGAATTTCATTTCACTGCCTTGGATTCTATTCTCTTGCCTGCTTGTCAGGGTCCAAGTCTCAGCTGCATAAGTTAATATGGGAACATAGTACACTTTATACATTACCTCCTTGCTTTTCCTTGGTACTTCCTTATCCCATACACGTTTTCTTACACTTTGATAGAATGCATTGCTCTGCTGTACTCTCCTGCCAATCTCCATGTCCAACCTACCAGTTTGCATCAATTTACTTCCTAGGTATTTGAACGTGTCCACAATTTCCAAACTCTGACTTCCAATTTTCACAGTGCCCTTTCCTTGTTTTTCCCCTCTTGTCATCACCATGGTCTTGCTATTCTCTATACTGATTTTCAGGCCGTACTTCTGAATATTTTTGTTCAGTGCATCTAGTTGTTTTTGCACTACTATATAAAGCTCAAATACCACTGACTGACTGACTCATTCATTCATCACGAAATCTCAGAAACCACCGAACGGATTGGAATGAAATTTGGTATGCAGCTTCCTCAAGGGCCACAAACACCCACTAAGAAAGGATTTTTAGATATTCAGGTTCGAAAGGGGTGTTAAGGGGGTAGACCTGCATTTCATTGAATAGCAATATCTCCTGATTGGTTTCATTGGGGGATGTGATACTCGGCATATAAACTCATCATTAAAAATAAGAAGACTTGTGTCTGAGGGTTTTTCGATGTGGTGTATATTATGAGGTGAAAGGGGAGAAAAGTGGGGGTTGAAGGATTCCTAACGGAACGTGTATCTCTTAAACGACATAGGCGAGGAGTTTGGAACTCAGCAGAAAAAAATCAGCATAAAAAATAACTAAACAGGTGTTAGACCGTTTTTTCATAAATCCAATTTAAGGAGCCCATGGGGAGGGGTGAAATTATGGGGGGGGGGGGGGGGAACGTAATATGTCTGAGTGTAAAATTATACATGGCCTATGTTGTAGACAATAACACATTACAACTTTTTTGTCTCTTGCTATTTCATCATACGACGAATACTTAGGGAGTTATTAATGATTTTGTACTTTTTGGCCGGAATTTTCTAAGTCCCAGGAATGACATAAAAATTGATTCGAATGAAATTTCAAAAAATAGTTTTTTAAATACTTTTATTATATTTTTCACGTCTTTTAGGGTCCGAAACCAACATGATATTTTGATGTTTCGTCCCATGCATTTTTGGTTTCAGGTGATAGAATTATTTTCTACTAGGACCCATGCTTATCTATCTATATAACTAATGTTATAACGGGATTCCAAATGTTAATGCGGGCGAAGCCGCGGGTAACAGCTAGTAAGCTTATAGGCTATAATATGGTACCGGTATGCATGTTCAGTTCCCTAAAGAATTAATAAAATAAAATTCTTCATTAGCCTACACAAAATAATATTTGAAAGACGAGAGAGAAAAATGAGCCCACCATTGGAACTATAAACTGATCTGCATTCCTGGCGGTGTTTTCTGTTTGAACAACAATGGTCAATGTCAAAGGTATAGCTTATGTCGAACAGCCTCGTAGTTGCTTTATTAGGGAGTTAGTGGCCTCAATTGTCATCAGCCCCGTGTGGGCCAAATATGCTAATGCATATATTTAATAGGATAATTAATGATGCTTCTTCAGAAGCTTGAAACAAGGTAGGCCCTACCTTCCCAGCTAATTGTCTACATTTCATGTTTTAAAAACTCGGGGGGGAAATCGCTCACATACGGTAATGGCCAGAGCTTGCACTGGGATTCGAACCCAGTCCTAGTTAGAAGCGTGGCTTAAAACGTTTGCTACGGAATACGAACGATAAAATAACAGGCACTATACTGGTATACATGGCGTTTTTATTATCAATAACCGGCTACTACCTTAGTTGATTGATAGAACTTTGATTCAAGGTCAAAATGACAGTCTTTGTGAACGTCACATTACAAAACAAACAACTTCAGAGCTGTTCAACAATAAGTACTTCAGACCTCACTTTGTTTGGATGGTAGTGTGCAAAATTTGTCAAGGCAAGAACGGTTCCGTGAAGTTGCTAAAATCTATACGGCAGGCATCAAATCACTGTCTATATAAATATATTACACTGAGTAATTAGTTAGAACTTGTCGGTGATAGGGCTCCAAGTACTCACTGCATCTCTGAAATATTTATTTACATTGCGAAGACTGGTAAGGTCAATGACATAACATCACAACACTGACTTTATTAGTGCCCGAACGCCATTTCGGATTACCCGTTCTGCGAAGTTCTAGGCTGGGTTGGGTCGATTTCAACGTACTACAATAATTTTTTTCCTATGCCCCTGCCCTCAAGTATTACTTCTAATGCACGAACAAATAGCGATTAATAAATACCACTGAAACTATGCGAAACTGCAATCAACTTACAGGTGATACAGGCGAAATTCACCCCGTATTTTCTTCTGAAAACTTCAGCAAAATGAGCCGTACGATGATGGCGTTACATTGCTTGCGTAATAGCCGTGTATGAATTGCAATCCTTAATTCACAATTGTAACTCGAATCACTTTCTGGGCACTAACAATTACTTTCTTAAATTGTAATATAAAATTTCACACTGGTGTAAGCTGTGGATAAAATGTCAAATAAAATATGACTACAGTAATTCTATGCTCCCGCCAATCAAATGACACCGAGTACTTCCTCTTTAGAAACTGCCGTGTGTGTGTCCTTCATGCAAGAATAAATGGCGGCGGACGAAAAATGGTACTTCACAAAAGATCAACTTGCAAATACTCCGAGCAGAAAATGTGGTTACGATCAAGATAAAGAACTGTCATATAGACAGCAAGCTGCTAATTTCATACAAGACATGGGACAAAGATTACTAGTGTATCCTTACGTGAAAAATTAGTGTGATGTTTTGTAGTGTGAGTGTAGTGATGGTTGGAGAGAATGTTTTTGGTGAGTGGAGCGTGATTTATGTGTTGTAAATATAGTGTTCATCGATATATGGACCCTGTGTGACATGCAAAATACACTCCGTAAGTAGCCTCCTAATATATTCAGTTATTTCGAGATACATAACATGCGGGCTTGGGAATTTTGTTCCACGCCATATTGATCATGTGGTATTTAGTTTGGTAAACGTCGCAGCTAACTAATTTGTGGCAATTTTCTGTTTTAATTTATACTTGGGTACCTACTGATCTCCCTAAGAAACGTTTCTTTACAACTTAAAGATGGGTTGCATTATTTTGCGAGGTCTATTCAACATTAACCTCACTATCTTGTCTTGGGCCTGCAATGAATGAGTCAGACGGTATTTCCCAGTAATCGTTTTCCAAGGCTTTGTTAATTTACAGAGCATTGGCTGAAGTTCATCGTTATTGCATCTTTTGATTGAGATTGCGCGTAATTGTAAATTTAATACAATAGGCCTATTTTTTAGGGCTGGGAGTGTTTTTTCCTTGTGGAGTAAAATAAACTTGTTTTCTCTTTGTGTTGTGCGAATCCGTGCTAGCTTTCCCTCTTTTCTTAGGACTGTTGTGAATTATGTTTGTAATATGGTTAACTTTGGTAACTTAACGGGTTTGTTTTGTTTAGGATCCGGTTAATAGTGACACCTGTATGGTGGAATGAGTGACGAGAAAGGTTTGGCCTGGGAGGTATTGTGTAACATATTGCCTGGGGCAGATGACCTCTCTGTTCTGCCCCTTAAAACTACAACTAACTTGCCACTTGTGGGATTTGACATGCTATGCATTATCAGTTACTTTTTCATGTCTTAGGTAGGGCAGTTAGTAACACTGAATGAGACTTCATCCTACAATGAGATTTTCTAGATACTTCAATTAACCAAAATACCTTTTCTAATGATGATAAATGAATCGGGAGATGATGTGGGTAATAGATGTTTACTCCTCCGCTGTCCATAACCCATTCTCCATCCCCGTTTTAGATCACGACTCATAGGCTAGGCTATAGTATAATTCTGGCTGTCTGCCACTATGCGCATGAATTATCGTCAAATACAGTATTGCCAACCCGTGGTCACGGTACTACTGTAAAATTCTTTAAATCCAGACCAATGACTTGTCTAGACTCGGACCAATAATGGTTTGGTTGCAGCCCCGCACTAGAACTAGAAAACTTGGCCCGCCATATATACACCAAGACCAACTACAATACTCAGACCTTAATGTAGAAAAAACATGGCGGCGATGGTTGCCCTACCAGTAGCTAAGATCATGTCATCGGGCTTGTCACAGTTCGTGTAAATTATTATTTTTACTCATCTAAGAGCATGAAAGGTATCAAAATACGAGACTAGGTTCCGAAGAAATATGCATCAATAATTTAGACTTGCCTGAATTAATTTATATAGTGCTGGCCTCGAATTATATGTTTCTTCGTCTTCGTCCAAGGGGCAGCTACAATAGTCTAGTCTCACTGTTTCTGTGGTTGAATAAGAAGCTTTTTTGGCAAGTTATCACGATTTGCATTTAAGTTCAGTAATTATAGATGAATATTATTAGCCTAGCGTAAAATCAAACAGATTCTGAAGTAGGAACGAAGAAAATTCCCGGTTACTGAAGTGCTGTCCAGCACATGCGAGTATTTGTGTACACAATCGGAATGAGAATAGTTGCCTGAAATAATTGAACCAACGCCAAAGAGATACAATTCAGTTAAGACCTCTCGTGGATTTGTCAAAAATCTCTGGTAAAACATCACACCGAATTAGTTGATTGAAATATGCAAAGAAGTCGTCGTGTGGATATCTGAACATAGTTATGGAGGTTACCACACACAAAGGACACGATAATATGTTACCATCTAACCTATTAAACATTCGCTGTTACCGTTTGGAATAGTTGTACGCTGGAAATAGTTGATTTAGTAAAGTAATGGGTTATTCTGCACGCCATGAGAACATGCCTTTTCGTAACTTTTAACAAGGTATATTATTGAAAATATAGGATTTATGATTTACATACCTTTCTTGGAGTTGTTGGGAGTCGTTTCACAATCTCAACTACAACTGCCGCACCTCAATAATGTTTCTTTTTATGAAAATAAAGAATTTTTATCGTGTTCGTTTCACTACGGATGCCATCTTGGACACTCGACAGACGGAAATGTGACTACGTTACCAACATGTCGCATACAAAATTCACCATTCACCATTTCACACGTAAAGACGTAAAGTACTGCTTGGCCGAAAATTACTGCTAGTACCACAAGCAAGGGGGTCTGGGGCGTAAGCCCCAGGTTAGGTTTGTTTTTGTATGTAAAACATTAATAAGATAGAATTTATGTCCGCTACTAGGTTAGGTACTGCCTGGCCGAAAATTACTGCTAGTACCTCAAGCAAGGGGGTCTGGGGCGTAAGCCCCAGGTTAGGTTTGTTTTTGTATGTAAACCATTAATAAGATAGAATTTATGTCCGCTACTAGGTTAGGTACTGCCTGGCCGAAAATTACTGCTAGTACCTCAAGCAAGATAGCGGGTTCAAACCCGGCCGAAGCCGTCGGATTTTTTAAGAGCGTTAAAATCCCTCAGTATGCCTTCCTTCGGAGGGGAAGTAAAGCCGGCGGTCCCATGTCATAGATTTATGGCATGTTAAAGATCTTTCCACTAATTACACCTGTGTGAAACTAAATTGGATAGGTTAAGAATGTAAACAACGCTCTTTGGTTGCTACGTTCGTTGCCAAGAGCCGACTGCGGTGGCGTCTAGTAGCTAGTTCTGAACTAGGCCTAGTAGTCGTTGACGGTGCCGTTTGGCGGCAAAAGTAGGAACTATTTGAAAATTCAAAGTTGCAGTCCCTACTTGAATTAAAAAAAAAAAAAGCAGATACACACACTAATACAGTCATCACAATTAACACCGGTTATCAGACAGGTTCTACACTCACCCAAAGTACACGGGGCTACATGACCGCGTTGTCGCAGCCCCTAAACTAAGGAACCAACCAACCTACCTCAAGCAAGGGGGTCTGGGGCGTAAGCCCCAGGTTATGTTTGTTTTTGTATGTAAAACATTAATAAGATAGAATTTATGAAGTAATTTCACATGCCACACAATCCATGGTTAAAGTACGACTGACGAGTTGGATTTGGTGCAATAGTATATTACATTCTCGACGCTCTTTTGTTTCTTTGTATACCCGGTGCGAGATTGTATCAAATGCGTGGGGTTGGCATTCCTGACTTCGTGAGAAAGATGTCTTCTAGAGACTTCATTTCAACTATATAAGTAGTGTTGCTATTTGGGACGGCTGGGTGGGTCTATGACAGCGGACGAGTCAACATCTATTAATTTTTCATCTCCAGATACCTTTACTACAAGTACTTTGGCTAATTTCATTACTCAATTTTTTTTATACACATGTTCTCACGGTGTGCAGTGCTACCATTGGCAAGTTACAACACTTTATTACACACATCGTAATAAAAAATAACTTGCAAGCTGTAAGAATCACAAAAAGTATGAATAATATAAAACTTTATTGCAGTCGAACGACCATAGGGTATAACAGTTTAGATTACATGTGCATGTAAATATCATTATTCTTTGCTGTATTCCTTCAGTGATTTTGTGCGCTTTTGGCACACAGTGAAATGGTAGCGCTCACAGGCCTTCCCGCAGAGGATGCATACACACACTGGTGAGGGATCGTGAAAACTGTTTCTCGTGCATATTTTGTGATGGAAACCGTGCACTGAGAGCCTAGTTATGGCGCTTCGTAGGTCCTTGTTTGCTCCCGTCCAGTTCCTATCCAGCATCGCGTCTGTTGTATAGAAATCTAGCCAGATGTCCGATCTCTTGCTTTGTCTGTCCCGAAGTAGGTCTGACTCTTGTTTGGTCGCTGGTAGCTGTTTTCGGAACCTCAAGTCTTCGGGATAATATTCCATTGCGATGCCGCCGCGATAAAATTCCCCTAAAACAAAATGGCGTCTACCATGATGTCATCAACGACGTCACTGCTCTAGCAAGCTTACGGGAAAAGCCTGGGTAATAGGGGTTTTTGGGTGGGGAAACACAAAAACCTTCGAATTCGCGATATTTTTTTACGCATCGTAATCTACAATTGAGCTATGTAGCTCAATTGCATATTTCGATGCGTATAAAAATTTCGCGATTTCAATTGATATTTTCAATTTCCCGCATCGAATTCTACAATTGGACTATATAGATCAATTGTAGATTCCGATATACCTCGTATTTCGTACAATTTCATAATTAAAAAAACGTGCATCGAAATCTACAATTCACCTAAATAGCTCAATAGCATATTTCGATGCGTAGAAAAATTTCGCGATTTCAACTGATATTTTTAATTTTCCGCATCGAAATCCACACTTGGACTATATAGATCAATTGCAAATTCCGATACACATCGTATTTCTTACAATTTCAAAATTGAAAAAACGAGCATCGAAATCTACAATTCACCTAACTAGCTCAATTGCTTATTTCGATGCGTAGAAAAATTTTGCCATTTCAATTGATATTTTCAATTTCCCGCATCGAAATCTACAATTGGACTATATAGATCAATTGTAGATTCCGATATACCTCGTATTTCGTACAATTTCATAATTAAAAAAATGTGCATCGAAATCTACAATTCACCTAAATAGCTCAATAGCATATTTCGATGCGTAGAAAAATTTCGCGATTTCAACTGATATTTTTAATTTTCCGCATCGAAATCTACACTTGGACTATATAGATCAATTGCAGATTCCGATACACATCGTATTTCTTAAAATTTCAAAATTGAAAAAACGAGCATCGAAATCTACAATTCACCTAAATAGCTCAATTGCTTATTTCGATGCGTAGAAAAATTTCGCCATTTCAATTGATATTTTCAATTTCCCGCATCGAAATCTACAATTGGACTATATAGATCAATTGTAGATTCCGATATACCTCGTATTTCGTACAATTTCATAATTTAAAAAACGTGCATCGAAATCTACAATTCACCTAAATAGCTCAATAGCATATTTCGATGCGTGGAAAAATTTCGCGATTTCAACTGATATTTTCAATTTTCCGCATCGAAATCTACACTTGGACTATATAGATCAATTGCAGATTCAGATACACATCGTATTTCTTACAATTTCAAAATTGAAAAAAAAAACGTGCATCGAAATCTACAATTCACCTAAATAGCTCAATTGCATATTTCGATGCGTAAAAAAATTTCGCGACTACAATGGATATTTTCAGTTTTCCGCAATTTTAGATTCCGATACACATCGCAATTCTTACAATTTCATAATTCGAATCAGAGGTATGTGTATAGCATTATAATTTCTGTATAAAACATTAAAGGTTTAGTTTTTTTATGTTGGCCACTGTATGAAACCTATTTCGCTAATACAAGAGACTGTTATATTATGTCTTTTGCAGGTGTTCTTGTAAATTCCAATTTTGACCAATATGTTACCGATCACTTAACTTACTATGACAAATTTTCAATGAAATGCAACAACAAAAATAAATATAGGAACATAACACAACAGACATCAAATTCCACTCACCTCGCAATGAATGACTCCCAATGCTGGGCAGGTATTTGTTCCGAACACACACACAAAAAAACTCTTTCTTTTCCATGGCTCAGAAATTATATCAAAACCAGATAATGAAAAAATTAGTGGTAGCAGTTCACTGTAGACCATTCTTTGTATAAATATCTTTAAAAACTGAAATTACCTGATTTAATAGTCAGGAGGATATCAGGAGTATTAGATGTTCACTGCTCCGCTGTCATAGACCCACTAACATAGTTGAAATCGAAGTTCTCACCCCCACACTCAAAAGTTAACAAGAAAGAACCGCAGCTTTCACACGTGATGTATGAAATCACTAAGTGAACTCAATTACAGTGTTTATTTATGTATTTATAATGTTTTACATACAGAAAGAGACCTAACCTGGGGCTTACGCCCCAGACCCCCTTGCTTGTGGTACTAACATTAATTTTCGACCTAGTGGCGGACATAAATTCTATCTTATTAATGTTTTACATACAAAAACAACAATCTTTCAGTACTTACCAACAACCATCCAGCATGCCCCTTCCACATACGTAGCACGCCCCTTCCACATACGTCAGCCCGTTATATCCAAATACTACGTCACACACCACTGCACCAAAATGGAATTCTAACACACGCCATTCTCGAATTCAACACTATCATTACAATTCGCCAACACAATTGCGTAGACGACATTACTAATATCACAATCTCGTTATAAACATACGCAAACAGGTGAAAAAAATGGCCGACTGTCACGAGAGAGAACCGCGCGAAACTAATGTATCAATCAGCTGACAAGCTCCCGGCAAGCAATGCGACTGAATACGTCAGTAGTGACGTCACGGTAACGTCACTGATGTAACTAAAATTTCCCCAGACGGGGCCGAATCGTAATGTCGCAATGAACCAAGTCTTCTATGAGGAAGCACGTTTTTGCAAGCTCATAAGCCAGTCTTGAAGGAGTGTATTTTGATATGCCTAAAATTCTCTTCAGGTATCTTGCTTTAACACATTCGAGGGTCAGTAGGTCTTTGTTTGTCAATGCCATATGTCAAGACAGGCATTATCTTTGCGTAGAAAAGTGTTATTGCAGTGTTTAGTGCTAGTCTTGTCGGATTCTTAATGTCATAGATAGCTTTGATGGCAGCTGCTGCCCTCTCCTGTATGTGAATTCTGTACGATGAACCTGATGGTTTTAGAGTGATTCCCAGATACCTGAAGGAATTTACAATCTTTAGCTCTTCTGCTCTGTAGTATAATTTGTCTTTTACAGATGATCTTCCTCCCCTTCTGAAAATCATTTGCACTGTCTTGTCGGTATTCAGCTGGAGTTGGTTTTTCTCGACCCATTCCTGAAACCTATCTAGAGTGTCTTGCAGGGCCTTCCTATCATGCGAGCCTAGTACTATGTCATCTGCATAGAGGTACATTTTCACTGAATCCTTTTGTAATATGTTAGTGACGTCAGACATGATGTTGAATAAGGTAGGACTAATCGGGTCTCCTTGTAAAACACCGTTGGTCTGTATAATGTTTCCTGAGGTCGATACGCCATCTTTGATTATGATTTCATTGTAAGTTAGCAGGGTTTTTGATAGCAGCTGTTGTTGGGTTATCCTTTCCTGTCATATTTTCAAGTTTCTTCATGAGTATCTGTCTGCTCAGTAGATCAAAGGCTTTAGTAAAATCTACGAAAATTGCGTAGAATTTCCAAGAAGTGTGTCTTAGAGCGTTTTGAATATCTTCCGGGAGGTTGCCAACCGCATGGAGGGTTCCGCTTCCCTTCCTGAAACCAAACTGTGTTTCCGGTATGAAGGCGTCTGTGAGTGAGTCGAGTCTTTTCGTCAGGAGTTTGGAGAATATCTTAAAGATGTTGTTCTCGAGTGCGATTCCTCTGTATGCGTTGAGGTCCTCTGTCTCCCTTTCCTTTGTATAACAAGATGATGTTCGACTTTCTCCAGTCCTCTGGTATTTTTCCGGACGTAAGGCATTTGTTAAACATCTTCGTCCACAGCTGGGCGAGTTTTTCAAGAGTGTCTTGAAGGTTTTCGTTGAACACCTCGTCTGGTCCTGTAGCTTTTCCTTTTTTAGTGTCAAGGATTGTATATCTTACTTCGTCCTCGGTTATTGGTTCAAATTCTAAGTTTGATGTCTCTTCTTTTTCGTAAGCTTGTTTTAGATTGTTCTTGTTGTAAATCTGGGTGAAGTGTTGCTCCCAAACATCCATTGGGATTCCTGTCACTCCTGCTCTGGATCTCTTCTTGATTGCAATAAAGGGGTCACTTGGGGCTTCTTCCGCTTGTCTTTGAGCATCTTCTTCCATGTAGTTTGCTTTTTTGAGCGTAATTAGCTTCTTGTCTTCTTTCCTCTTTAGTGCATATGTTTTCAGATCGTCGGGGTGTATTTGTTTGTTTCGCCTTATGAAGGAGATGAAGGGCTTCTTTTCTCGTACGATAGCATTCTTCGTCAAACCATGGCTGAGCTGTTCGTGTTTTCTTTGGCAATTGTGCATTATGTATATACAACAGCATGGAGTCCAGTGCAGGTTGGAGCAGACCTTCTTCTATTAGACTAGGAACATTTCCTAGAAGTTCTTCTCCCTTTTTTAATGTGTCATTGTTCAGCTTCCTTGAGATCAAGTGAGAGTGACAGGTTTTCGCTGATACGGAGTCTTCTGATAAGGCAAATATGGTGTGGACTGGAAGGTGTTTTTTCAGTGGGGCAACTGTTGATCGGTCCAACACTACTTGTGATTTTATTTTAATGTGTTTTCCTCTGTAGAAGATCAGGTCTATTGTACTGGATCCGTTGGGTGCAAGGTAAGTCTCGGAACACAATGAATTCACTGTTTGGCACAGGGGAAACATCTTCCTTAACCAATAAAAAAGTTCACTGTATTATTTGGCGTGTATACAAGGCAGTGTAGATCATCTGCCAGACTGGTAAGGATTTACGGAGCCACATGTTGTATGGCCATTGGCGGCATTAAATATTTAATTAAACGTTGCTAAGCGTTCAACGTCAACGGTTTGGTCTAGCCGTAGATGCTCATTGCGTTTTCCCTTTACGTACTTAAGTTCGACACTTCTGAACTGTACTAAGCTATTATTATATTGTCACTAACTAGCAAATCATTGCGGTGTATATTCTTGAGACACTTCTATTAATGCTTTAGTCTTAGGTACTTCAACATTGCAGTAAGCGACACAATGCCATCGGTTGACTGGACAATCATCACACAAACGAACCAGTCCATATTAAGCGTATTATCACATATTTACATATGATTGCAGTACATTAACGTGAACTGGACTTTACAGACATACAGAAGACACTAAAAATTACAGATGAGCGACAGTTTATCCCAACTTTCATCGAATGAAGCTAATCAAAGCTAAATAGTGTGTATCCCAGCAACGAATGTAAACAAACAATATGCCGGGACTTCAGCATACGCCATTTTCATACTTTCGAGACCTGCATTAAGGTCTGAGTATTGTAGTTGGTCTTGTATACACCCCTGTTTTTTGTCCCGGACAGTGGGGTAGTCACGCATCATTAATCTTGGTCCAGACCAGACCTGTGCGGTGTATTTTTTATCCCACATGTTGGCAACGGGAGTGACGTCAATGTGTGTGCACCTTGTTAACAGTTGAGTAGATTGGTTTGTTCGTTAGTTTAGGGTCTGCGACAACGCGGTCATGTAGACCCGTGTACTTAGGGTGTGTGCAGAATCTGTCTGATAACCGGTGTGAATTGTGATGACTGTATTAGTGTGTGTTCAATTCAAGTAAAGACTGCAGATGATAATTTCAAGTACTTCCTACTTTCGCTACCAAGTGCTACCATCCACGACGTGGCGTGGTGGCACAGCGGTCAAAGCTGTTGGCCTCTCACCAAGGCGGATTGTGTTCGATTCCCGGTCACTGCATGTGAGATTTTCGAGGTGAAATGCCATGTCCTGTGGTTCGGATTCCACGTAAAAAGGAGGTCCCGTGGTTCATGGTCGCGAGATTAACGGTCATGTTAAACTACAAGCTTCCTTCCTTCGTCCACGACACCTAGCTGTGAACTTGGTAGTAAAACTTATGGAGAGGTATTCCTTTGTTTAAAATTTTTTAACAACTGAAATTAACGATTTTACCTGAATCAATAGTCAGGAAAATATCTCGAGATGATGTAGTGATAGATGTTGACTTTGTTGCCCGAGACCCACCCAGACATCCGTTATAGCATCATTTATTTATCGCATGGCTGTTAGTGCCGGGAGTGTCAGAGGACATGTTCGGCTCGCCTGAGTCTGTAGCTGCTTCCAGCGGACACCCTAAAGGGTTCAATTTCAAGTAGTTCCAACTTTCGCCACCAGATATCTGATACCTAGTGGTGAACGTTGGAACTTTGATAGAGCGTTCTGCTGAATTCTATCCTAACAATTTTGCTTTACACAAGTTTAGTCTGTGAAAGGATCTTTTACATGCCATAAATCTATGACATGGGACCGCCAGCTTGACTTCCCCTCCGAAGGCAGGCATACTGGAGGATTTTTATCGCTCTTAAAAAATCCGACGACTTCGGCCAAGTTTGAACCTGTTAACTTGGGCACAGCAGTTCAGCATGCTACCGACTACGCCACCGAAGGATCATGACTTATATAGTTGAAATTGCAGCTCTGACAGCCATCTTTGTCAAGGAGTCAATAATGCCAACCTCATGCATTTGGTACTATTTCGCACCCAGTATAGATAAACAAAAGAGCGCCGTGAAATTGATCCTTCGTTTTGTCCAATCCAATGGTTTTTGACAATGGTTACAGCCTATCACATCTAGATCAATGTTTTGACAATGGTTACAGCCTAACTCTTCCAGATTTCTTAGTGGTGGTGTTGTGTGGTGTATTTTGTATTGGACATGTTGGCAACGGGTGACAATGGGTATGAGGTACTGTGTGACAT
The DNA here is from genome assembly GCA_946902985.2 of Meconema thalassinum. Taxonomy (NCBI): domain Eukaryota; kingdom Metazoa; phylum Arthropoda; class Insecta; order Orthoptera; family Tettigoniidae; genus Meconema; species Meconema thalassinum. The sequence continues at coordinate 552,773,709 of OX336388.2, forward strand.
CCATTAAGATGGCACCGAATCGTAAGAATTAACTGTTATAGGTTGTAAAAGGAATTATTTCCGCTGCAGCAATGCTGATGGAAATCAAAAAATGAACATTTAATGACTCCCAGAAGGTATGTGGGTTGAACTATACATTATTAGAGATATTATACATTTCAGGTTCCGTATTGGCAGTAGGCTAATCATTAAAATCAAAACTTACAATTTCCGCCTAGTCAATACTATACTTTTTTTATAAAATATTTCAAGGGTACATGTTTCAGGTCCTAATCTTTCTGGACCCTTCTTCAGCCCATAAAATCACACATGGAGCCCATCAAATCACAAAAACATCGATAAACACAAACTGCACACATACAATAAATAGATAAAACACTTTAAAAACATCTAAGAATCTAAAATCTAAAAATAACATGCAAGTTTTACTGTCTTCAGGAACATGTTTTCACTTGTTCTTCATCTAAATAAATGTCATTTGACGCTGTGAAACACTGGGCGTGCTGTAACATACCTGCCAACTATTACGGTTTATCCGTAAAATTTACGGAAATTGCAGCATTTTACGGTTTTACAGATGAACGGTGTCATTTTACGATTTCGCGGACAAAAATTTGAAACCATAACTTACATTCGATAATACCGCCCACTTCCGTACAATCGATTGTTTGCGTGGTTCGAAGGCAAGTCCACGATAGTCGATGACTCGTTCTTTGATATGATTCGTACTTTTAACCGTGTGATCGTTGTGTCGTCATTGTAATTGAATTTGAAGCCGGGATAACCGTTCTTCCATGTGAATCTTAGGTGTCGACAGGCTCTGCTTCGCATATTCTTTGTTCCGCTGCGTTCGCTCGTTGCGATTTAAACCATATTCTTTGACCACGTTAGTTGTTCATTGTTCGCGAAGTTGGCGCTCCTTGAATGTCTCATCTTTTAAGGTTATGGCATATTTTAATGAAGCGTTCGAGTTTTTGTGCTATAACTTCGTGCTTCGCAGTTTCCTGTATTCCTTGGACTAATTACATTCGTTCCACGTGTGTGTGTGTGTTTTTTTCCTACCATGTGCATATTCTTTCTTCACGAGGTTGGCGTCGTGTTCATTTAATGGTTTAAGACTTTGTGTGTTTTGACATGTTTTAATGAAGTGTTGGCTGTCTTAAGTGTTTTATGTTATAATTTTATGTGACGTTCAGTGATCCAGGTTCCTTTCGATGTTTTAGTAGATATCGAGAATGAACAAATCCAACAAGAAACAGTACTTCCAGACATTTAAAGAATCATACTCGGTTGATTTTCCGTGCATACTAAAATCAAGAAAGGGAGAAAAATTTGCCTTTTGCACGGTATGTGGGTGTGATATTAATATTGCACATGGTGGAAAAAACGATTTAAGTAATCATGTGAAGTGCGGTAAACACATTAGTTATGTTAAATCGAAGGAAGATAGCAAGAAAATCAACACCTTTTTTTCTAAGTCTGGAGACGTTGACAGTGACGTAATTAGGGCCGAGTGTCTGTTTACTTCCTTTTTGGTGGAACACAATGTGCCCTTAAGTGCGGCTGATCATGCTGGTGCTTTATTTAAGAAGATGTTTCCCACATCAGAAGTTGCAAAGAAATATAGTTGTGATCGCACGAAAACGACATGTATTGTAAATAAAATGGCAAAAAATGCATCATCTGAAGTTGTTAAGTGCCTTCAGAACCGACCGGATACAGATAAATCCCTTTTCTTTTCATCAGTGAGAAACTACTTTTATACTGCCTGTGACTACATCATCAACAAGTTTCCACTCAAGGATGACGTGTTAAAGAATGCTCAAGTTGCTAGGTTAGACAAAATTGAAGATGCACAGTTATCTTCCATTAGTTTTTTCTTGGAAAAGTTTCCTATCATGTTAAGCAAGGAAGAGAATGAAACTACAGATGAGGTGGTGAATGAGCTTCAGAGGCAGTTCACAGCTCATCAGGTAGATGACACTTTGGCTGCACAAAAGATGCTGCAAGTGATTCCAGTTGGGCACAAATATCAAGAATTCGTGGAGCCGATGGACTTCTTAAGTATAACCGAATTTCTAGAGTATTGCTCTCTATTCTCACCATACCCCATAGCAATGCAGAATGTGAACGTTTTTTTAGCCTTGTGATGAAAAATAGAACACACTTCAGGTCATCCATGTCCAATGAATCTCTGGAGTCTATTTCTATTTTGAAGACCAGGAGTTCTGGTCCCTGTTATGACAAAACATTTTCTCAAGACTGTTTGCAGGAAGCTAAAAAGGCCACAACCATGACTTAAAAGTCGAACTAGCATGTGATTTGCAGTGTGTATTATATTATTTCTTACCTGTGTTACGTTAAACAAGTTTTATTGTTTAAAGCCTTTTTCACGAATTCTTGATATTTGTGCCCAACTGGAATCACTTGCAGCATCTTTTGTGCAGCCAAAGTGTCATCTACCTGAAGAGCTGTGAACTGCCTCTGAAGCTCATTCACCACCTCATCTGTAGTTTCATTCTCTTCCTTGCTTAACATGATAGGAAACTTTTCCAAGAAAAAACTAATGGAAGATAACTGTGCATCTTCAATTTTGTCTAACCTAGCAACTTGAGCATTCTTTAACACGTCATCCTTGAGTGGAAACTTGTTGATGATGTAGTCACAGGCAGTATAAAAGTAGTTTCTCACTGATGAAAAGAAAAGGGATTTATCTGTATCCGGTCGGTTCTGAAGGCACTTAACAACTTCAGATGATGCATTTTTTGCCATTTTATTTACAATACATGTCGTTTTCGTCCGATCACAACTATATTTCTTTGCAACTTCTGATGTGGGAAACATCTTCTTAAATAAAGCACCAGCATGATCAGCCGATGGACTTCTTAAGTATAACCGACTTTCTAGAGTATTGCTCTCTATTCTCACCATACCCCATAGCAATGCAGAATGTGAACGTTTTTTTAGCCTTGTGAAGAAAAATAGAACACACTTCAGGTCATCCATGTCCAATGAATCTCTGGAGTCTATTTCTATTTTGAAGACCAGGAGTTCTGGTCCCTGTTATGACAAAACATTTTCTCAAGACTGTTTGCAGGAAGCTAAAAAGGCCACAACCATGACTTAAAAGTCGAACTAGCATGTGATTTGCAGTGTGTATTATATTGTTTCTTGCCTGTGTTACGTTAAACAAGTTTTATTGTTTAAAGCCTTTTTCAATTATCGTATATCAGCTTAATCTATCAAGGAAGTCCTGTTATGTCTGCTCCAAACCAATATTCACCACGCCTGCTGCTGATTAACATGGATTTCTTCTTGATTGTTATGTTCATCTACAAATCATGTAAGTAGATATGATTTCATTGAAGTATCCTGTTTAAAGCATGAATTATTGTATTTTGTAGCCCAGAAGTATTGTTATTTTCGTCAAGCCGGGGTATGTCGAAAATCGTTAGATTTTTTTGTCGCGCGTGAGTTTTACTGATAGCCCTTTTCAAAAGTTGGCAGGTATGCTGTAAGAACTTGCTGTATATCTTGTACTGTTTTTGTGGCTGAAGATGAGTTGGACGTCAATAGCTACATGTTATAAATTCTTGTTTTAAAATTTTATGCATTTGGCATACCCTTGAAATATTTTATAAAAAAAGTATAGTATTGACTAGGCGGAAATTGTAAGTTTTGATTTTAATGAACTATACATAGCCATACAACCGCGTCTAGTGAGTTTTTAGGGATATCAGTGACGTCACCGTGATGTCACGGTACGTATCAATATTCACTCGCCGGAAGTCAGCTGTTGGATACCTTATTTTCGCGCGCGGTGTTGGTGTTGAATTTAATGGTAATTTGAATGGAAGAGCAGTGATCGCAGGGAACTGAATTGTAGAATTATATACGATGTATGACGGATGAATATTGTAAACCGAGTTTTAGTTTTCAGCGTTGGCAACCCGCAAGATTTGGTTTGTAACGGTTGGCGATAGTAATTGAAACTCACTGACGAAGTACTGACGTATTTGAAATGGACTGCTGAATGTTTCTTGGTAAGTAGTGAATTATTATTAATTACTTCTCGTTTGTATCTGTACCCGAATAGTCGGCATGAGTTTGAATAATCATGGATGTGGCCGGGCCTAGTGGATTGTGCAGGAGTCTGGAAAATGTGTCTTCTTCCGAAAGTGATGGCGAGACAGAAGAGGTTATGGTGCCTCCTCAATCCGCTATGAAACTCATTGTGTTGTTCGGCTTATTATCCACGGTAGACGGAGCTATTTCTTTTGCTAGGCAGAAGGGGCTATTGGCTTCGCAATATGATTGTCCAAAGTGTTCCCGGCAGATGAAAGAAACGAAGGTCTCAGCCCAACGCACGTCTGATCTAGTAATGTGGCGTTGTTCCAAATGTTCGGTTTGGCGTATGATCAGAAAGGGGTCTTTTTTCGCAAAGGCCCATATAACTATAAAGAATATTCTATTGATTGTATATTGTTTTTGCTGGCGAATGTCTATTTACCAGGTTGTGCATGAGTTGGATGTATCTGCGGCAACAGTGATTGACTGGTATGTATTTTGTCGAGAGGTATGTGGTGCTTGGGTGTCTGACTGGGGGGCCTGTTGGGGAGGGGGTTATCGTAGAGATAGACGAGAGCTGTTTCGGGAAGCGTAAGTTTAATCGGGGTAAGAAGATGAAAAATACATGGGTTTTTGGTGGGGTAGTTCAGGGAAGTAATGGGAGGGGGTGTTTTTTTGAAGTAGTTGCTAAAAGGGATAAGGATACTTTATTGAGATTAATTAGGAAATACATCAAGGGAGGGTCTACTATTTATAGCGACATGTGGAAGGGTTATGGGGGGTTAAACGATGAGGGTTTTGAACATTTTGCTGTTAATCATTCTGTCGAATTTAAAAATTATGATACTGGGGCATGCACGAATACTATTGAAGGGTTCTGGTCTGCAGTGAAGTATAGCATTGGGAAGGGAAAAAGACGGGAAGGGTCACTGCAGAAGCATCTGGATGAGTATGTGTGGCGGAAAAATGTGGACCCCGGGGTGTGTGTGTTTGAAAGGTTTATGGTTGATTGTCGGAGGTTATATCCTCCAAGTGTGAGAGATTGAGTGTATGCTGTAGGTGGGTGATTTTTTTTTTTTTCATTCTTGGCAGGGAATAGTTTGAAGGCTATCGGGATGGGGGAGTTGGGGACTGGGGATTAGCCTTCGGTAATATTTCAAGTGGGAAGGATGTACGCTGTACCACATTCTCAACAAACCAAGGCCTAAATTAGGTAGTTATTAACGAGTTCAAGAAGCCCCATGATATAAAGACTGGGATTTGTCTGCCTTATTCGCTTAAATATGGATTTTTAGCTTATGCGTCGGCGGGGTCGAGATTGGTCGTTAATAGTTGAGATCGTCCTTCTCACCTGGCTTCAATTTATAATGGGTGTGTCCCTGCTGAATGTTTTTTTGTTTGTTTCTGAATGAATGGAAAAATAATTATAATTTTGCAATATGCCAAGTTGTGCATTCGTTTTTTTTTTCTTTTTTTTTTCCAAAGTTGTATTTGCTTTTGGATTACATACATTACAATCTACGTTTAAGAATATTGTTAATTTTATTGTTTTCTTTTTACTAGAAGAATGGGTTAGAATTTTTGATTATTTTTACTGGCAAGGAGTCAGTATCATGTAATTATTGTGCATCTGACGTTGGCAAGTAGCAATGGTCAGTATGTTTTTGGAGTAACATACAGGGTGGGCCAGCATAACTTCCTTTTTTCAGTTGCGCCCCATTTAGTAGTGTGATGTAGTACCGGAGCGCTAGTGGTCTCGTCCAATAGGCGGGTCTGTAAAGTTTTGTACTGACACAGTTCAGTCGCCATCATGCGTTGGAACAGTGTGGAGCGTGCGTTTGCCCTTGAGGCCTACTTTTCGAGCGGTTGTTCTGTGATCGCAACCCAGCGTGCCTTTCGGAATCGCTTTAATTTAGCCCCATTGGCGCCTGTCCCAGACCGGAAATCAATTGTTACGTGGGTCACTACGTTCAGACAAACTGCAAGTGCAACAAGACGTAGAACTGGAGTCCCATGGCCCATTAGATCATCTGATAACATTGAGGCAGTGAGAGCTTCAATTTTGCGATCACCACGGGGTTCTGCGCGCAAACATTCGTCTGCCCGAGGAGAATTCTTCATGATGGTCTTCATTTTCATCCATTCAAGATGGCGATTGTGCAGGAACTTTCTGAACGCGACTTCAATTCTCGGAGGAACGCGTGTTAGGTGTTTCTGGAAGTCGTGCCTGAGGACGCTATTGTGTTTTTTAGTGATGAAGCCCATTTTCATTTGTGTTGATCCGTCAACAAACTAAACATGCGCTACTGGGCTGCTACCAATCCTCGAGAATTGCATCCAAGGCCTTTGCATTCACCAAAACTCACAGTGTGGTGTGCAATTTCCTCAGGTGGTATAATTGGTCCCTGGTTCTTTGAGGAAAATGAAGTGACAGTGAATTCGGACCGGTATGTAAACATGTTACAGGAATTTTTTTTTTCCACAGCTGGATGAGTTGGGCTTAGGGGACGTTTGGTTTCAACAAGTCGGTGCAACGGCACACACTTCAAGAGCATCGATGGCCGTTTTGAGGGAACACTTCCCAGGGCGCCTAATCTCAATTAGGGGCGACTTGGAATGGCCGGCCCGATCCCCCGATTTGACCCCTTGTGATTTTTTTCTATGGGGTTTTTTGAAATCCCGTGTTTATGTAAACCGACCAATGACCCTACAAGATTTGAAGAACAACATCCAGGAAGAACTTGCCAACATAACGCCTGCTATGCTGGTAAGAATTATGACAAACGCCAGAAATCGGTTCACCCAGTGTGTAGAGAATGGGGGACGTCACCTACCTGATTTGATCTTCAAAACCAAGTAAAACAAAACTTTATATTTATACCTACATTATATTAAAAAATAAAAATTTTCTGATTCGTACAATGTGTTATATTAAGGTCTGAAAAAAGGAAGTTACGCTGCCCCACCCTGTATTTGTTTCAATTATTTATTCTTCCTTTTCATGAATATTTTAAATTTCGTTATTTCTTCTAACCAGAGTAATGGTTCGGAGATTTTGAATATTTTCATAGGCAAGTAGCCAATTCAATTTTCATTATAAGTTGTTATTCTCTATGTAATCAATGTAAAATTGTATGTATGGGGTGTTTGTCGTATGCCTGGTGAGAATGTGTATGTCTGGGTATGGATGGTCGAGTGTATATGTTTTTCAAGATTTTCCTTACTTTCATTTAGGAGTATTGACCGGGCCTTTGCATAAGAAAGATTCCTTTTTTGTTGTGTCATTCCAACATTTGTGATCTGTGTACTTCACGTCGCTACTTATGTGGTAAGTTGTACTTGATGTTTTGTAAGTAGTTCACTAGAGTTGTTGGTGATATTTATTTCATATCTTGTGTTCATACTACTTATTACTATAAATTGCGAAATTCCTTTATGAAATCGAATCTTTGACGGATTTATGTTGATCAATCATATATTTTGATCAAATGTCTTTGAAATGAAAAACCGGTAGTTGGTTGTCAGCTGATTATTACGTCAGTTCCGTGTTCAGTTCGCCGCGGGAATTTGCTGGAGTCTGTTCGCCATTTTTGTATTGTCACTCGTTAGCGATTTCTAACCGTAATAATAACATAAATATTCCCGTGTATAACCTATAGAACACGATTTTGATATTAACCGTGTCGTGTGCTCGATTGTGTTGACGATTTGTATCAAAATTGTTTAAATTCTGAAGTTGTTGCATTAAAATAAAATCCGTTACTTGTGGTGGAAAATTAGTGCTTCTACTTGTACATGTGGAATAATACAGCATTTGGGATATATCGGTGAGTTTTTTTTACGTTCATATATATATTTTGGTTGTTGCATTTAATAGGAAATTTGTCTAAATGATAATATTACGTCAGGAACGGTGTTGGGGAATACGCCTGTTCAAATAGTAATGGATGGGTAAAATTTAGACAAATTGACCACAATGTTTTATAACAATATTACAATGTGCAGCTAGGTTAATGTATTGATGTCAACCGGCGATTATTACAGACCGCGATCGTTTGCGCATGACTATATTATTAAAAGAAATTGGCTGTTATATAGGGTATTTTGGGTGGTGACAACTCAATAACAGAATTAAGCATTAAAAAACCTCGAAACATATTATGTTCCGTCACATGTAATTTCTGTAATTGATCTACATAGGTCAATTATAGAATTCGTTGTGTAAAATTAAAAATATCACCTGAAATTACAATGTGTATCGGTATCTGTAATTGACATAGGCCGATTAAAGAATTCGATGCGGAAAGTACAACGTTAAATTGCGAAATTTTATTCAGCATCGGAATCTTTAGTTGAGCTATATAGGTAAATTATAGATTTCGATGCAATGTCTTTTATTTACCAAAAGAAAATAATTATCATGTGTATCGGAATCTGTAATTGATCTACTTAGACTTAGGCCAATTATATATTTCGATACGGAAATTGATAATATATGACGGTAATTTGCGATTTTTTTTTAATGTATCGGAATCTTTAATTGAACTATATAGCTCAAATATAGATTTCGATACATATAAAAAAATTGACGGTTTTTGTATTTTCCCACCCAAAAAACTCCTATTACGTGAATTTGCGTATTTTTTATGTATCGGAATCTTTAATTGAACTATATAGCTCAAATATAGATTTCGATACATAAAAAATGATGTTTTTGGTGTTTTCCCACCCAAAAAACCCCTATTATCCAGGCTTTTCCCGTAAGCTTGCCAAAGGAGTATTCGTGACGTTGATGACGTCACGGAAGCCGCCATTTTGTTTTAGGGGAATTTCCTACGCGACCTCATCGCAATGTATAGTAGTCCCGGTATGTGAATCAAATTATATATATTTTTTCAATAGTTTGCCTTGTGAAAGTGATATAAGGAAGGACTACCTCTCGTGAAGAATTAATGACTTGGCTACTACCAGATGCCATCACAACTAGCGCCTGGTGGAGGAACGTTGGAACTTAAGAGCATTAATCAAGCCTAACATACTAATTTTGCTTCATACAAGTTTAGTTAGTGGAAGGTTCTTTTACACGCCATAAGTCTATTACATGGGCCCGCCGGCTTTACTTCCCCTCCTAAGGAAGGCATACTGAGGGACTTCTAACGCTCTTAAAAAAAAACCGACGACTTCGGCCGGATGTGAACTCGGGACCTTGGGCATAGAAGCTCAGCATGCTACCAACTACGCCACCAAAGCCGCCTGTGTTGAATAGACCTCGTGTGCTGTCAAACATGGCTGCCGTCGTTTAATGAGCAAAAAATAAAAACACACAGTATTTACATAATTTAGCACATATTTCCGGTGCAGTGGGACCAGGGTTAAATTTTCCCCCAGGGGCAGATTAACTCGCAGTTCTGCCCCTTAAGACAACACTAACTAAATTTGTCCCATTAAACAACATGGAAAAACTAGTTCTTCGCTCTTCATGTGATATTGTCACTCACTTTCATATATGGTTTCAGCCACCATGTATATTTAAAAAAAATTATATTAATTCCTAATGAGACATCACTCTTTTCTTATTCACTTTCATTTCAATACCGATAATATATGATTTGCATACTTTATTTCATCTTCTGGGAGTCATTAGCAATTGAAATTTCTGTCCATTATCACTGCTGCACCGGCCGGCCCCGTGGTGTTGGGGTAGCGCGCCTGCCTCTCACCCAGAGGGTTCGATCCCCGGCTCCGTCAGGGATTTTAAAAACTGACGTGAGGGTTGGAACGGGGTGCACTCAGCCTCGTGAGGACAATTGAGTAGCTGTCTGACAGTGAGACAGTGCCCCGGCCACGAAAACCAAGATTAACGGCCGAGGGGACCCGACGCGCTGACCACGCGTCACCCCAATATCTGCAGGCCAATTGGCTGGGCAGCGGTCGCTTGGTAGGCCTGGGCCCTTCAAGGGCTGTAGTGCCACGGGGTTAGTTATCACTGCTGCACCAGAAATATTGCCTAAATTATGTGAATATGTTTTTATTTCTTGCTCATTCAACGATTACAGCCATGCTACCCAGTAAACATCTATTACTACATCATCTTTCAGAATTAGTCAAAAAAATACTCAACGGAAAAGCTACTAAACAAAAGTACTCCATGATGCGCCGTATTGTTTCTACCTTAGCTGCTTCAAGATCCTGATGGTAGTTGATCCTCGATAATGTACTTTGGTAAAATGGGTCCCATCTTCGACTTGGTGTGCGGTGTTCCTATGCTTCCTTGATGACCAGTTCCATTGTTCCAGGGAGCCACTCGTGGTGATGTTCGTCATGGAGTATTCCAGATCTCTCATATATAGTCGGTCTCTTGTACGTAGAAAATCATAATATTCAATTGGCACGGCCAGTCCGTTGAAACGTTATGCGTTCCTCGAGTGCACAGTCACTGTAGCACATATGTTCACATGATCCATTATTACTTTCACTTTGAACTTACTTCGAATTGTGCACTAATAACTAATTTGCGAAACTTGGCTATGCTGAGCTTTCGTAAGAATACACACGCTAGCTGTGAGCTTGTCTCGTTACCGTGTTACGTGATTCCTTCTGCCTGTGTACTGGCTTCACTAGGAAACAATGTTGCTTGGGAGTGTTTGTTTCCATTTTGGTCCGTATTGACAATTTCAATTATAGTCGGTAAATGAAACAAAGTCCCGTTAACCATTACTCATCGCCTCGTGATCTTCACAAGGAAACATTCCAAGGCTCTCTGTTCAATTCTTCAGTGTGGCCTTATGTTTGTTTCACTAACACAAATAATTACCAAGTCCTTTCGTATAAAAGGTTGGTTCATGGTATGATCTGTTCCATCAAGACTGAATTTTCATTAATACTTGCAAGTAGTGCATCCTCCCTTTTGTAACTTTTCACAAGGTAGATTATTGAAAATATATAATTTATGATTTACATACCTTTCTGGGATTCCTTAAGAGTTCATTTCAATTTCAATTGCCACTGCCTGCACCGGAAATAATTGCTTTTTACGTAAATAAAGCATTTTTGATCGTGTTCATTTCACTAGGTCCGCCATTTTACATTGACGTCAGACAGTAGTCATACGCCATGTGACACGTTGCCAACATGCCGATACATATTTCCGGGCAGCTAGTGGCGCATGGTTCATGCAAAACCATTGGTCTGGGCTAGTTGGGTTGTAACCATTGTCAAAACCATTGGTCTGGGCGGGTTAGGTTGTAACCATTGTCAAGAACCATTGGATTGGACAAAACGAAGTTTATAGGACGACCAGGTAGAAAAGAATGTTGGGGGCGGGACTCACCGTAAGTTGCTGCTGTAGAGCTTCCCCCACTTGGCACTATGACTCCACCTTGCACAAGCACAAGGTCCAACGACAAAGAAACCAGTAGGAGCGAGAAAGAGAGAGACACTTCCCCTACCTGACGCACATGCGCAGAAGAAAGACTAGCAGTGGAGAGACGAGGGAGGTGGAAACACTCTCCCCTACTTTCGTGCGTTTGTGCATTGAAACATTCTTTTCTTCCTGGTCATCCTATAGAAGGTCCGGGGTAGATGCGGCCTCGGTCAGCTAGCGGGGCACGGTTCACACAAAACCATTGGTCTGGGCGGGTTAGGTTGTAACCATTGTCAAAACCATTGGTCTGGGCGAAATAGTACCAATTGCGTGGGGTTGGCATTGTTGACTCACAAGGGAACGGATCGCGGTGTAAAATTCTGATCTGGTTGAAATTTAGTACACAATAATCCTACAAAGTTGTACAATGAAGTAGTGAAAACCGCATTGGCCGATTTCAATTTTGAACGCCAATATTGAACGCCGAAAATCTGCCGGACGACGGTATGAGCGAGGAGGTGAGAAGAGGTAAAGCTGATCTTCAATCCTAGCAGCACGCGATGGCTCGCGGCCAGTAGGCAGCAACCTGCCGTGCTGCGATGCATTCCCCACCTTAAATGTTCCCCTCACTCTTCTACCCTCTCGATTAGAGTATAAAATGCAACATAATGTGATGTTTTGCACTACTGTCGGGGAAATAAGTATAGATACTCGAGTTTAGAGGTCAATAAAACCTTTACCCTTAGTCTTACATAAGAACAACCTACACCAAAAGTTTCCTTATTTTATTTGTCGTTTAACGATATAGAGTAAATATTTGCATTGTATCTCATTAAAATTTTATAGCAGATTGAACAAAAAAAGTACCGGTTTTTCTTACCAAGTTCACGGAGCGCTCACTTAGAAGGATCATTACGTTAAAAGTATTGATCGGATCGTAACGAAACTCTAATACGTCTTAAAGGAACTTATTGTTAACGCGTATATGAAGTTTTAATCTGATCTGACGTTTCTTTAAATAGTTGTTGTGAATTTTGTAAAACAACTTTTTCTTGGGCCTCGGTGGTCATAGCAGTATGAAATATGGCTTGTTATGATGCTCATAGCAATGCAAGACTAAACGAAAAACTACATTTTACCTACTTTTGATAATTGCTTTTATATCAATTGATATTTAATCAGGTGGTTATGTGAGAAGGATGTATCGTAGCAAGCGACGGGAACAATGCGCCCGGTCGAGGAATTTCTTGTGACGTTGCCCTGTGAAACATAATACGCGCGCATTCCAAGCCGTAAGGTCTGTGAATTTCTGTTGTTGTTTTGTAATTTGTGTTAGGCCAGTATTACACTACCAAAGAAATTTGTCAAATAAATTTTATGAAATATTTTATAAAACTGAACTTTTATCAACGTTATACAAAGCAATCATCACACCATTCCACTAAATCAAATATTTTATCATAGTTCAGTAAAATGGATGATGGACAGTTCCTTGTTCACTTAACTATATTATATGGTAGTTGAAATTCTGTCATGGCAATACCGGTATATAAAAGAAACGGAAAGCTAAAGTGAATGTCTATGAGTTAAACCATGGGTCGCTCACGGGACAAGGAAGATATTATTTTATACGAGTAAAATCTTGGTGAAGGAGCTGCAGTACGAGGACTTGAAAAATGACATTAATTAAAATAAATTAAAAATCATAAGTGAAATTGACGAATTATAATACAAATATTACAATATATATTCGCCTCCGTGGTGTAGTGGTCAGCATGCTTAGCTGCCATCCTGGAGGTCTGTGGTTCGATTCCCAGCTCTGCCACGAAATTTGAAAAGTGGTATGAGGATTGGAACGGGGTCTACTCGGCCTCGGGTGGTCCAAATGAGTAGAGGGGGGTGGGGGTTCGATTCCCACCTCAGCCATCCTCGAAGTGGTTTCCGTGGTTTCCCACTTCGTCTCCAGGCAAATGTCGGGATGATACCTAACGTAAGGCCATGGCCGCCTCATTCCCTCTTCCTTGCCTATCCCTCCCAATCTTCCCATCCTCCATAAGGTCCCTGTTCGCTTTGCAGGTGAGGCCGCCTGGGCGAGGTGCTGGTCACACACCCCAGTTGTATCCCCGATCCCAAAGTTTCAAGATGGAGGCGGTAAATGTGGGATCCATCACTGAGTCCAAGGGAATAGCCAACCCTGGACGGTAATACGACTAAGAAAAAAATAGTTAAAAAATAAAATACATTATCATTCACGTCTATTTAACTTAACTATTTAATTCTTCTTTATATCCTGAAATATGCATCCCTTATGTACAGCGCTAATATCCTCTGCTAATTTTACCTACAAGTTAGAGAAACTTGTCTTATTTCATTTCCGCAAGAAGTGAAACATTTCCCAACACCTTTTTTAATGAGGGCTTTGGACCTCCATTGGCAGGTTTAAAAATGGTGTGTCAGAAAGCTATTATTATAATATTAATTGTTTGAAGTAATTTACACTTTGAGATTATAAAACTGCTCCCTTATTAACCATCTGAAAAATCACTGCCCGATGAATGAGATGAACTGTCATTTAAGTTTATAACACGTGGCTTAACAACGGGGACGTCTTCTGTTAGCCCATCCTTTTCCCAGTAATGTTTGTCTATTTTTTTTTGGTATGTTCGATGCATTTTTTCCATAGCTCTGGTGTTACGGACCTCAAGGCATCTTTACAGAGATCTCGCATCACCTCCATTGATCTTCCTCTCTCCGCTCCGCCTGGTTACTCATATTCACTTTATTCACTATTTTATTTTTCGCGTAGGACCAAACCAGCTCTATGGGGTTGAGCTCACAATGAGCAATTGGTAGCCAGACGATTTCGACGTCAGAATGAACATTCTCGATTATCTGTTCCAGCTTCTTTTTAGGTGCCCTGAAGTGAGGTTTGGCGTGAACAATTAGCTCTGCTTTCGTCATACTTTCATACTTTTGTATTCTGGGAGGAAGAGGAATATCTTTCATTGCCTAAACCCTCTTATCATTATTACTTTCTCTCTCGCTTCTAAAAAAACATATTGCACTTATAATCATGGCAAATTCTCCCTCCGTTAACTGCGGTTTAGCTGGCATCTTGATCGATGTAGGTAATACAGACAGTGCTAGTTGCTGATTGTTACTAATGACTCGACGAAGAACAAAGGTCAGAGTTTGGTTTGCGTAGGAACGAGCGCGCAGCGAGTTCGAAATACGGTAGTCAACTGGCAACATTGCCAGGCTGCTACGGTACTATCGCCGCCCACAATGGTCCGATTAAATATCGATCCATATAAAATTGATAATCACAAGTAGATAAAATGTAGTTTTACGTTAAGTCTTGCATTGCTATGAGCCTCATAACAAGCCACATTTTATACTGCTATGACCACCCAGGCCCGAGAGAAAGTTGTTTTCAAAATTCACAACAACTATTTTAAGAAACGTCAGATCATATTAAAACTTCATATACGCCTTAACAATAAGTTCCTTTAAGACGTATTAAAGTTTCGTTACGATCAGATCAATACTTTTAACGTAATGATCTTTCTAAGTGAGCGCTCCGTAAACTTGGTAAGAAAAACCGGTACTTTTTTTGTTCAATCTGCTATAAAATTTTAATGAGATACAATGCAAATATTGACTCTATATCGTTAAACGACAAATAAAACAAGGAAAATTTTGGTGTAGGTTGTTTTTATGTAAGACTAAGGGTAAATGTTTTATTGACCTCTAAACTCGAGTATCTATACTTATTTCCCCGACAGTAGGCCATACTGTAAATATATAAAACAACCTTTTTTTTTTCTGTTTTACTCTTTCTAATCCTTGCAATAGTGAATGCTTACTAAAAAGTGGTCAATGCAAAGAGATTGCTTGCACCACGCGCACCTTGCAACACTTTCTTTTATACACATATCGCAAGCATTTCGGATAGCATCATCCTTGAAACAAAATTGAACGGGGTTCGCAAAGCAAGCGGGCTGTGTTTCAACATAACCGGATTTGTACCAACTATACTTCCATATGTTACGAAACCACGGAGAAGATAGTTGGTTGTGGGTCAATGATTGGGTTTTTAAAATATTGTTGCAGAAATGAATGTTAATGTCGAAATTGTATAATACAATTAGGTCAAAAATAACGAACAAATTGTTTCCATATCCGGAAACCAAGCACATATAACGGCTGAATCATTCCAGTAGTTCTCTGGGGAATAGTTTTGTTGGCGGGTTTTGACGCTAATATATTTGCTTCACTTTGTGCTGTCCACGAATCCAAGAGTAAAACACTGTCGTCTGGTACAGTTTGAAAATAAACAGCTTGTAACCATTTTTGAAGTAACTTTTTAGTTAACTTTCCGGACGGGGACGGCAATCAAATAAATTATCTGCTGTAAACAAAGTTCTTTTAACAATAGGGCCAAAATCACCGTCCTTTTCTTTTAACACAACTGACAGTTTAGGTAACAGTTCTCTATCGGCAGATATTACAGGCTGAATTGTATAGCTGTGTGTTAACGAGTTCAACGATTACGCTTCTGCGAAAATTCTTTTATCTCCCTTTACATGTAGCGTATGTTCTGAATGGAACTCTTTGTTAAACCGGCTTTGATCTGTGTTAAAAACACACTTTGGAGAATGAGTGTTTATTAATTTGGATACCTCTCCTACAAATATTGTTGCGTTGGACGCAAGGTCAAGCTGATCGGCTGTGTAACTTTTGGTTAAAAATTTCGTAACTTTTCGGGAACTAATATTGAATTTATTTTTAAACTTGCGAACCCAGAAAGTTGAGGCGCGGAAGGAATCGTCATGAACACGCCGAGCGTTCTACATGTAAAGAGAGACAAAAGAATTTTCGCAGAAGCGCAATCGTTGAACTCATTAACACACAGCTATCAATTCAGCCTGTAATATCTGCCGATGGAGAACTGTTACCTATACTGTTAGTTGTGTTAAAAGAAAAGGACTGTGATTTTTGTACGTTATGGACGTTTTTGATGTTATTCTGCCTCGCCTTTTTATATTCTTCAAATGTTTCTTTGGTGATAAATTTCAGTTTTTCATCCTTTGTACCACCTGATTCTACTTGTAGCTTCCATCTAGAAAAGTCCGACTGGTGCCGTAGCTTTTTAAATGTGTGCTGAATGACTTTAAATGACCTTTTTTTTTCCTCCTTTGTTCAGCCAATAATCAACCACCTTCTTTTTTGTATGTGACACTTATTGCAGGTGTTGTGGTAGCATCTTTTTCACTGTCAGTGTCGGATATTGCAAATTCATCGTCTTGAATAACATTGTTATTGTCATGCAAGACTAACGTATCCTCATGTTCAATGGCGACCTGCACATCACCAACCCTTTCTGCAATAAGGCTTGTAAACAAGGATCATGATACAGTCTTGGTGCATGTCTGCCTTTGCCATGAGAAAATGTAAACAAAGTTTTTACTTACGGCATAGCGTTTAGAAGAGAAAGTGTGCCAACTCCCGAGTTTGCCGTATCTTTAGTATGGGTAGTTACTGCGCCCGCCGGTAGACTGCGCAGCGTTTGGTTGTGGCTGGCTGGAGACACTTTCTATGTGATCGCGAGTTTGAAAACATGGAAATGTTGCCGTGTTTAGTCCTTATTTCTTGGTGTTGAAAAGTGTATGCGATCAAGAAGTGATAGTGAAATAATACATACGTTATGACACTGGTGTGTTTAGTATTTGTAAGCCTTTACACTTATTTTATTACGTTTGTGCTGTCGAGTGAATTATAACCTGGTAAGATTCGACAAACAAAACTGTGTAAGTGAATATGCCGTGTTGTTTTGTTCCCGGGTGCCGATCTGGATACGACAAGTCATCTGCAACAGGTAGGCACTTTTTCAGACCTCCAAAAGCCGAAGATGATTTATTTAAATGGGCTAAGGCCATTCCGAGGAAAGACATTAAATTGTTAAGTAAGTCATATGCAGGCTATGTGACAAACATTGCTCCGATAATTTCCTTATAAAAACGGACACTTTCATTATAGAAGGAAAGACAGTCGAAATGGCGAGAATGAGATGGAGTTTGAGGCCTGGTGCAGTCCCACACTATCTAGCCGGGTATATTGTCAAGCGACTAAGGAAAGGGATCAGCTGTGTGAAGTGTGCAACAACCCTTCAAAGTGAAAAGGCCGTCGGACACAACAGCTGCAACTTTCACTAATATCATAGCGTATAGAAGAGAAAGTGACGCGACTTGTGGAGTTTGTATGGTCCAGCCGCTAGGTGGCTCTAGCGTCGGCTAGCGCTGAGTGAGGAATGTATCAATACAAGCAGTTGAATGTTACTTTTCAGTACTTGAATGTTATCAGCTTACACTACGTTGTATTAGACATGATGATCCAAATATAAAATTGTCCGCACTGAGTATATAAAACGCTGACGTCCGTTGTGTTGATTATGAAACATCAGATTGCGTCATAGGTTCATATAATAAGGAAATAATACATTCTGACGGGGGTCAAAATGTAACTGAATGTGTGAAAATCGTAAAGCTACAGACCATTCACTACTGCACAAATAAAGTAAATATAATATAATACAGTATAATGACAAACTCACCCATATAACTTATAGCTCTCAGTTGTCCGAAGCTTTGGACAGCTTACGCGATGATATTCCAGACTTAGAAGTTGACTGCTCTTTCCTAATTTCTTTCGTACGAAAGAAAAAGCGCACTTCATGAAATGAAAAACGAGTTTTCCAATAAGGTCCAGTTTATGTTCCATACACCATCAAAAAATCACGTCTCCAAAACAATCTCATCAATGCTGTCCTGTTGTTGTTGTTTGAGTCTTCAGTCTTTTGACTGGTTTTATGCAGCTCTCCACGCCTCCCTGTCCTGAGCTAATCGTTTCATCTCTACATAACTACCACACCCTACATCTGAGGCAATCTGTTTAACATATTCTAACCTTGGTCTACCCCTACAGTTCTTGTCCTCGACCCTTCCTTCCATAACTAAGCTTGCTATTCCTGGGTGTCTTAGTATGTGTCCTACCAACCTATCTCTTCTCTTCATTAGCAGTCGCCAGAAACATCTCTCCTCTCCCACTCGTCTTAATACCTCTATGTTTGTAACCCTATCTACCCATCTGATCTTCATCATTCTCCTGTAACACCACATTTCAAATGCTTCTATTCTCCTCTTTTCTGCTGCACCAATAGTCCAAGTTTCACTTCCATAGAGCGCCACGCTCCAGACAAAGGCTTTCAAAAATGACTTCCTAATACCTAAATCTATATTCGATGTCAGCAGATTCCTTTTTTGTAGAAAAGCTTTCTTTGCCTGAGCCAACCTACTTTTTATATCCTCTTTGCTTCGTCCATCACTGGTTATTCTACTTCCTAAGTAACAGAAGTCTTCTACTTCCTTCAGCTTTTCACCTGTCAATTTGATCTCCATAGAGGTTTCTGATTTATTTCGGCTGCATTCCAGTATTTTTGTTTTACATTTATTAATTTTCATCATGAATTCTTTCTGTAAGACGGAGTCCATACCATTCAAAAACTCATTCAAATCCTCAGGCTTGTCGGCCAAGATGACTGTGTCATCAGCAAATCTCAGAGTTGAAATTATTTCTCCTTGAATCTTCACTCCCACTTTAAATTTTTCTCTAATTTCCTTCATTGCTTGTTCAATGTAAAGATTGAAAAGTATGGGTGATAAGTTGCAGCCTTGCCTTACACCTTTCTGAATACCAGCTTCTCTCTCATGTCCTTCAACTCGAATGACTGCTGTCTGGTTTCTGTATAGATTGTATATCACCCTCCTATCCCTGTACTTTATTCCAATCGATTTCAAAATGTCAAACAATTTAGTCCAATCAACGTTATCAAAAGCCTTTTCTAAGTCTACAAAAGCCATGAACGTTCTCTTATCTTTCCTTATTCTACCTTCCAAAATCAGCCTAAGACTTAGTACAGCTTCCCTTGTTCCTACATTTCTCCTGAAACCAAACTGGTCTTCACCCAACTCCGTTTCTATCTGGCTTTCAATCCTCTTGTAAATTATCCTAGACAGGATCTTTGAAGCATGAGTAATCAAGCTAATTGTACGGTAATCTTCACATCTGTCAGCTCCCACTTTCTTTGGTATAGGGATGATTACATTCTTCTTGAAATCGGGGGGTACCTCACCTGTCTCATAAATCCTACACACCAAGTGAAATAACCTGATCAGACCTTCATCTCCTATGCAGCGTAGCAACTCAATCGGTATATCATCTATGCCTGGTGCTTTGTTCCTGCTTAAGTCTTCCAAAGCTCTATCAAATTCTGATCTCAATATTAAATCTCCTTTCGCATCCTCAATTTCCTCCTCCCTTTCCATTATATGATTCTCAATCTCCTTTCCCTTATACAAACTCTCTATGTAAGCTTTCCATCTCTCAACCTTTTCTTCCCTATCTGTTAGAGGCTTTCCATTTGTGTCCTTAATATTACAACACTCATAAAATATATCAACCCACAAATTTGAAAGGGAAGATCATTCCATTTCAACGACTACTTCGACCTGTAAAAGAATGTTGAAGACACTGTCAGACGGTTGAGTTAGGTAACTAAGGGCATTTATTGTGCCCAAGTCCTTTATATTAGTGAAAGTTGCAGCTGTTGTGTCCGACGGCCTTTTCACTTTGAAGGGTTGTTGCACACTTCACACAGCTGATCCCTTTCCTTAGTTGCTTGACAATATACCCTGCTAGATAGTGTGGGACTGCACCAGGCTTCAAACTCCATCTCATTCTCGCCATTTCGACTGTCTTTCCTTCTATAATGAAAGTGTCCGTTTTTATAAGGAAATTATCGGAGCAATGTTTGTCACATACATCTGACTTACTTGACAATTTAAGGCTGTGCGGTCAAAAATTAAAATTTTGTTTTTATTTTTATTTTTACTCTTAATCTCTAATGTAGGTCTTTGTGAGACATTATATGCGTTTTGCAGAAAATAACGACGGCTCGTTTGCTGAGGACATGGCTTCAAAGTGGCTATTTTGAGCGTTAAAGGTACAATCTCCACGACGAAACTAATAATCGGAAGACACCGAAATTTCTCTACAACAACCCCTGTAGTAGTACCTGCAATAGGAACAATTCTTATTTCGAAATTCAAATTTTGTATTAACCTCTTCAGATTTGAATACCATTTTTAGTGAGAAAAAATTGTTATATTAACTTCAAAGTTAGATTAATTTGAAGTGGATCTTATTCTGAGCAGTAGAAAAGTTTGATAAAGAAAATTGGTTCAGCGATATACCCGTGGTGCATGCTCCTTTCAGACTCTAAAAAACGTTGGCTGAATCAGTCACACACACATACACACATGCCCGCACACACACAGCGGTAAGACAAGGTCTTGGGCAAGAGCGCTCTCCGGCACCTGCCTTCCCCTCTCCATCAACACCTTTGCTATCGCAGCTTCCGCCCCCCTCCCACCCTGACTCATCCTGCCAGGCTACACGACCACAGTCTAGAGGAAATCGTAGAAGTGTTATTGTCTCACCCATTACTCCATACAGAATGTTAAAAATTATTTATCAGTTACTTTATAAAATTCTGTAAGTTATATTAGCAGAATAAAACATGTTTATGATCAATAGAACTTTATGTGAGTTGTAATCTTCAAAATTACGGGGCTACATGACCGCGTTGTCGCAGCCCCTAAACTTAAGAACCAACCAACCAATCTTCAAAATATATCAATATAATATATATACTAATATAATAAAGCTGAAGAGTTGATGTGTTTGTTTGTGTGTTTAAACGCGCTAATCTCTGAAACTACCAGTCGGATTCGAAAAATTCTTTTTTTATATGATAGCCAGATTCAAGAGGAATAGTTTAGGCTATGTTAAATTGCGGACAGACCACTCCGTTTCCTGCATTTAGGCCCTTTGGCACAAATCTACACCGTTTCACCGATCAGAACCAAAATTTGTATACATATCCTTTGGAACCCTGTGAGTAACACTGTCTGCATGAAATTTATGACAGACCGGTCTATTCCCTGCATTTAGGCCCTTGGGCAAAAATCTACACCTTTTCACCAATCTGAACCAAAATGTGTATACATAGCCTTTGGAACCCTACGAGTAACACTGTTTACATGACATTTCAGACAGACCACTCCATTCCCTGCATTTATGCCCTTTGGCACAAATCTACACCGTTTCGCTGATCTGAACCAAAATTTGAATATTACCCTTTGGAACCCTGCGAGTGACATAGTGTACATGAAATTTCGGACAGACCATCCATTCCCTGCATTTAGGCCCTTTGGCACAAATCTACAACGTTTCACCGATCCGAACCAACATTTGTATACACACCCTTTGGAACACTGCGGGTAACACTGTCCACTTTAAATTTCGGATAGACCAATTAATTCCCTGCATATAGGCCCTTTGACACAAATCTACACCGTTTCACCGATCTGAACCAAAATGTGTATACTTACCCTTTGGAACCCTGCGAGTAACACTGTTTACATGAAATTCCGGACAGACCACTCCATTCCCTGCACGTATGCCCTTCGGCACAAATCTACACCGTTTCACCAAGCTGAACCAAAATGTGTATACTTACCCTTTGGAACCCTACGAGGAACACTGTCTGCATGAAATTTCGGACAGACCACTCCATTTCCTGCATTTAGGCCCTTTAGCACAAATCTACACCGTTTCACCGATCTGGACCAAAATTTGTATACTTACCCTTTGGAACCCTGCGAGTAACACTATCAGCATGAAATTTCGGACAGACCACTCCATTCCCTGCATTTAGGCCATTTAGCACAAATCTACGCCGTTTCACCGATCTGAACCAACCATTCCCTGCATTAGGTCCATTGGCATAAATCTACACCGATTCACCGATCTGAATCACATTTTGTACACTTACCCTTTGGAACCCTGCGGGTGACAATGTCCACTTTAAATTTGGGACAGACCACTCCATTTCCTGCACTTAGGCCCTTTATCACATATCTACACCGTTCCTCCTAATTGCACCAAATTATACATACACTTTGAAACCCTGCTGGTAACACTGTCCACTTGATATTTTGGACAACGCTCTCCATTCCCTACATTTAGAATAACAAACAAACTTAAATTGAAAACCATGTATTAAGGCCCTAGAATCATTCATGTCTGTAGTAGTGTAAATGTAGGAGTATTTTAATAAGTCTATTGTTGACTGGCAATTAGGGCTGCATCACGTCGCCCCTGCCAGTGTTCTGGTGCGGAATAGCGAAAATAGTTGAATCTTGCGCTGCTTATAAATTGCAGTCAAGGGGAGTAATTAGTGCAAAAAGACTTCTTTTGACCCTTAAAACAATTATCATCATGAACATATTATGCATCTGAATAAGTGCAATGGTGTTGGTGCAATACATTGAGGTTATCAGCTGCAATAAGCGTTGGTGCTTTCAAATTTACCGTAATTTATTCCGAAAATTATCGTTGAGCGCTATATGGCCATAAATGATACTATTGCTACCTCAGGAGCTCGGGACAGCCGAAGTTTTCCAAAGGGTTCTGATTCTTTTCCTACGGCGCTATGCGACAAAAGACGACACTATTGGTCTCTACATCTCTAACAGACAATGAGATATAGGCCCTAGGCTGTGTCTTTTATTTCACTTATCACTCTTTCTAATCATTTTTAGGAATGTGTTTGTAAATTACATGTGTCAGTGCTGTAGTTAGTAAATAGCCGTTTCCCTATTCATTATTATCATTATTATCATTAGGGGAAAATGATCTAAATGTTACGTCCATTATACTGTACTGCTTATCACCCTCACTACATCCACCACCACCAACACCACCACCTCCACCACAAAAAGTTGTATTTTTTTTCTTTCGGGTAGCTTAAGTATCATATGCCAGTTCTGTAAAAGTATTCATTATCATCCATAAAACAAATAAATCCACCGGGCGAAGCCGGGCACTGCTACTAGTTTATATATATATTACAATTTGCCTTACGAGGGAAGGAAGCGGCTGTGACCTTAATTAAGGTACAGCGCCCATTTGCCTGGTGTGAAAATGAGAAAGCAGGGAAAACCATCTCCAGGGCTACTGACAGGGGGGGGGGGGTTCGGACCCACTATATCCGGAATGAAAGCTCACAGCTCCACAACCCTAACCGCACGGCCAGCTCTCTCCGTCAATCATATCATACTATATCATAATATAATCTTTTTATTGGGCTGGACCGAGGGAGAGTGCCTAGTTCTCAAATTGGTAATACGCAGGGCCGTCGCGAGACGTGCGGTCTCGCCGGGCCCCGCGCTTCAGGCCATTTTTTTTTTTCATAAATGTAAATAAATAAATAAATAAATAAAGATAGTGTGTTTGATTCAGTCCAGCCCAAATTAAAATTTGTCCTCCGCTATGTTGATATGATAGCAGAAACTCCAAGGATCGTCGAATCGTTCATCGAGTTTTTGGAGGTACACGACACTACGGGAATGGGGTTAGCTGAGGTTTTAGAAGGCGTATTGGAGGATAATGATCTTGATATCATGGACTGTTGGGGACAAGGGTATGACAAGGGTGCTAATATGAAGGCTACGTGTAAGGATGTGCAGATGCGAGTAAAAATACTAATAAACGAACAATGTTCAAGGCATGTGTTGCATATAATCTTAACTTACTTTTGGGTGACATGGTTAATGCAATAAGAACGCTTTGGCATTTCTTCGTATAGTTCAGCGCCTGAACACTTTGTTTGTAGCTTCCACGGAAAGGTGGGACATTTTGTGCGAACTATGTCCTGGCCTCCTCACACTAAAATCTTTAGCTAGCACGAGATGGGAATGTTGAATTGGCAGTGCCAAGCCCATCAGGTACCAGTTAGGCAAAGTAAACGAAGCTCTAGAAGAATTGGCAGAAACTACCAAATATCCTGTTACCCCGGTCAGAGGCCCAATCTTTGTTGCTTCATACAAGTTCGTATAAATTTGTTTTAAGCTTCGTTATCTGGTACGATATTTAATTTTCTGTAAACTCAACAAGTAAAACTCTCCAATCTGAGAAGACTTCGTTAGATACGGCTTTAACCGAACATCAGGGCCTAAAGTCATTTTTTCAAAAGTATCGCAACACTGGCTTTGACAGTGCAATGTCCACCGGTAGAGAAATAATGGAAAATTTGGGCTATGCAAATAAATTTTCTATTCGCCGTCAAGGCAATCGCAAAAGGTTCCTTGATGAAATAAAACGGCAAAATGATCAGCATGTGGAAAAAACTGAAGAGGAACTTTAAAAAGAAGCTGAAAATAAATTTCGGGTAATTTACTTTTTGTCTGTCGTAGATACTGCACTGAGCTGCGTAGAAAATAGATTTAACGAAGTTAATTTTTTTTCGGAATACTTTGGATTTCCCTTTGATCCTTCCAAGCTTTCCAATTTGGAGTAAAGTCAATTGAAATACCATTGTCAAACATTCTCTAATTTTCTAAAAGACGGGGAGCTTGAAGATTTGGATGCAGAGGATCTTTTTCTGGAGCAACAATTATTTAGGTACGCTGTTCCGCAATCTGTAAAATGTGCTTGCGGTGCACTAGAGTACTTAGCCCCGATAAAGGAGTCCTATCCTAATTTAACGACGGCATATCGAATTATGCTTACAATTCGTATAACGGTTGCGTCGGGGGAAAGGAGTTTTTCCATTTTGAAACTAATCAAAACAAGTAGTTCCCTGAAGAACTAAAGCCTATTTTCATATATCCTACTTATGTTAATTGCCACTATCAACATACAAAATTTCAGTTTGATTGATGCAATAGATTCGTAGATATTGAGAACCGACTAAATATTTCGGATGGTCGCCATGTTGGATTTTTATATATGTAGGTCATAGAGTTATGTACTGTTACATGAAGATAATTGTGTACGTGGAGCATTCAAACATCAATCGCATGATTAGGACACACGAAGTAAAAACGAGATTTTAAAATTTCACACAGCTGCCATCTTGTGGTTATGGAAACATTTGTATAAGGATTTACTGTACCAAGTTTCACTGCACTCGGATGGTTATATTGTGAGAAATGTCCATGTGAATATTTTTATTTCGCGTCACCGCCATGTTGGATTTGTGATCGCCAGGTTATTGAAAGTCCTTTAGGTGAACTTATGTTCATAGCCCCTATGAACATTAAAAAATCAGTTTGATTTTTATAATAGATTCGTAGATATTGAGAATCGTCTAAATATTTCGGAAGGTCGCCATGTTGGATTGTTATATGTATAGGCCATAGAGTCATGTACCATTAAAGGAAACTTATTGAGTAGGTTCATTATTCGAACTTTCACTTCGATCGCATGATTACGACATAAGAAATAAAAACTTAATTTTAAAATTAGCACAGCCGCCATCTTGAGGTTATGTAAACAATTGAACTGAATTAAATACCAGTAAATTACAATGTGTATAAACATTTGCTGTGCCAAGTTTCATTGCGTTTAGATCATTACATCGCGAGAAAAGTCTATTTAAAACTTTCAACTTCGCGTGGCCGCCATGTTCGTTTTGTAGTTAACCGATTTTTGAAAGTCTCATAAATGAACTTCCAGTAGTGCTCTTTATCTCCGTACAAAATTTTAGGGTGATAACGGTAATAGTTTCAGAGATATAGAATGCCGGTGAAATAATTCGCACAGCCGCCATATTGCGATTATGTAAACAATTGAACGAAGTTAGATGTCAGTGCATTACAATGTGTATAATCATATACTGTACCAAGTTTCATTGCGTTTGGTTGGTTAAATCGCTAGAAACGTCTATTTAAAAGTCGCAATTTCGCTTGGCCGCCATGTTGGTTTTGTAGTTACCAGGTTTACAAAAGTCATACAGGTGAACTTCTAGTAGTTCCCTTTATCACCGTACAAAATTCCAGGGTATTTTCGGTAATAGTTTCGGAGATATTGATTGCTGATGAAATATTTCGCACAGCCGCCATGTTGGATTGGTGAGACGTAACAAAATTTGAAGGGAACGGTCGGGGTCGTCCAGAATAGTGCTATGAACTTACCGAGTTTCATTGAAATCGCTCCAGCCGTTAAGATTATATTAGGGGGCCATACACACACGAATCACACACACACGCACACACAGACAGACACACGGACAAAAGGTGATCTCATAAGCCTATTTTTCCATAAATGAAAATAGGCTAAGAAACTATTTGCGATCAATGATGGCGCAGGAGCGTCTGAACGGTTTGGCTACTCTATCAATTGAATGTGAAACGGCCAAAAAATTAGAAATGAACGATATAATGAGCACTTTAACCCTAGCAAAGGCCCGCAAAGCGCCTTTTGCATAAATAAAAAGCTCTAAATACTAAACATAAAACAGATTTTTTAAATAAAAATTAACGGCCTGCCTTGTAAACCATGTTATTTCTCGAACAAAGGGGCCGTTCAGCTGATATTTATCGGTGGAAGTAGACTTATAGCACTTTTAGTAGTTTAGTTTATGAATAACTGTATAGCCGAATAAATGTTGAAATATGTAAACGTGATTGCGTATTATTATTAATGATGTGCGTTTGGGTAAGAAATTACATCAAGCACATGCTTCGTTTTCCATAATATATTATTGATGCCAAAAAAATCACCTGTGTTAGCTCATTATATCAGGTTTCCATTGATATAGCTTGTTGCTTTTATCTGATCAGGTGCTTCCTGTATCCAATTTTATGCTTAGGCCTATCCTATTTGTTGAGGTTTGTTTAGAAACTAGAAATGTAATAAAATGAGTTTTAACTAACCTAAAATTGTAATTTCTTTTAATACATCACTCTCCGTACAACACATCCACATCCACTTACAGTCTAACGCTATCAGTGAGAGAGAGAAGTCATTGAGTGACGAGGAGAGGTAGGGGAGGAAGTAGGTGGTAAGTGACGGGTAGACAGATCACGAACACAAATGCAGCGGCTGTCCAACGGTGATAGTGCTGCCATCTCTTGCCATGCGATTGACGGCGGTGGTGATCGCACAGCCTTAATGTCTTTCCTCGGAATGGCCTTAGCCCATTTAAATAAATCATCTTCGGCTTTTGGAAGTCTAAAAAAGTGCCTACCTGTTGCAGATGACTTGTCGTATCCAGATCGGCACCCGGGAACAAAACAACACGGCATATTCACTTACACAGTTTTGTTTGACGAATCTTACCAGGTTATAATTCACTCGACCGCACAAACGTAAAGAAATAAGTGTAAAGGCTTACAAATACTAAACACACCAGTGTCATAACGTATGTATTATTTCACTATCGCTTCTTGATCGCATACACTTTTCAACACCAAGAAATAAGGACTAAACACGGCAGCATTTCCATGTTTTCAAACTCGCGAGCTCTTAGATAGTGTCTCCAGCCAGCCACAACCAACCGCTGCGCAGTCTACCGGCGGGCGCAGCAACTATCCATACTAAAGATACGGCAAACTCGGGAGTCGGCACACTTTCTCTTCTAAACGCTATGCTAATATAAAGGACTTGGGCACAATAAATGCCCTTAGTTACCTAACTCAACCGTCTGACAGTGTCTTCAACATTCTTTTACAGGTCGAAGTAGTCGTTGAAATGGAATTATCTTCTCTTTCAAATTTGTGGGTTGATATATTTTATGAGTGTTAGGACAGCATTGATGAGATTGTTTTAGGGCCTTGATTTTTTGATGGTGTATGGAACATAAACTGGACCTTATTGGAAAACTCGTTTTTCATTTCATGAAGTGCGCTTTTTCTTTCGTACGAAAGAAATTAGGAAAGAGCAGTCAACTTCTAAGTCTGGAAAATCATCGCGTAAGCTGTCCAAAGCTTCGGACAACTGAGAGCTATAAGTTATATGGGTGAGTTTGTCACTATACTGTATTATATTATATTTACTTTATTTGTGCAGTAGTGAATGGTCTGTAGCTTTACGATTTTCACACATTCAGTTACATTTTGACCCCCGTCAGAATGTTTTATTTCCTTATTATATGAACCTATGACGCAATCTGATGTTTCATAATCAACACAACGGACGTCAGCGTTTTATATACTCAGTGCGGACAATTTTATATTTGGATCATCATGTCTAATACAACGTAGTGTAAGCTGATAACATTCAAGTACTGAAAAGTAACATTCAACTGCTTGTATTGATACCGTCCTCACTCAGCGCTAGCCGACGCTAGAGCCACCTAGCGGCTGGACCATACAAACTCCACAAGTCGCGTCACTTTCTCTTCTATACGCTATGCTTACGGTACAGTTCAAAACCCAATTCTCTTTCACCAGGTGTTATTTGGCTTTCACAGCGATCACTTTCAGCAAAGCAGCTTTGTAGACAAACTACCACATTCCAAGGATTAAATTTTGGAAGGTGTTCCAATTCAACATTGTCGCCGTCACTTTCTGACATTTGTAAATATTCTGACTGTAAAGTAAAGGATTTAACATTAATTGCTGTCTGTGCCAGTAAAATTAAACACAGACACAATAAAATTGTCATACTTACATGGCTTGATGACGGAACGATTTTGGACCTGTTCATCCGAAACATAACTCCTGTTTTGCATAGCCCCACTGAACTGATAAGGAATTGACGGGATGAGGGGAAGGTGGGGAATGCAACGCAGCACGGCACAATCGCGTGCTGCTTGGATTGAAGGTCAGCCAAGACCAACTACAATATCTCAGACCGTAACATCAAAACCAAGATGGCGGAAATCGTAGGGGAACAGCTGTAGCAACTGGCGGGCATGGCGCCATCGAAATAGCGGCAAATTCGAAGACAAACATTCGCATATTTGATTAAATTCCGCCAGAAATTACAGGTTTTTATGTAATAAGGCACAAATTCAATATGAAACCCTGACGTATTTCGCTACAAGCAACGAGAACAGACAGTAGCTAAAAATACAGACATAAATAAAGCAGAGGTAAGACATTATGTTAAAAAAATGCAAATATTTCTAAATGGAACTACAAGAATAGTCAACCAACAACAAAGTCAACCCCTGACACTATACAGCCCATGAAGGGCCTAGGCAAATATAAAATGCAAATTTAAATGGTTGTTGCTTATATTAGGGGCTACGACATCGTGGTCTTGTAGCCCCATGTATTTGTGTGTGGAATTTGTGTGATAACCTGTGTTATTGTTATGGCTGAACTAGTGTGTTTGTAAATTGGGTATTGTAGTGGGAAGGAAGCGGCCATGGCCTAAGTTAGGAACCATCCTGGCATTCGCCTGGATTAGAAGTGGGGAAACCATGGAAAACCACTTCCAGGATGACTGAGGTGGGAATTGAACCCTCCTCTACTAAGTTGCTTCATGAGGCTGAGTGCACCCCATCCCAGCCCTCACATGAGAATTAAATTTCTTGGCAGAGCCGGAGAATCAAACCCGGACCTCCGGGACGACAGCCAAGAATGCTAGGCACTACACAACGAGGTGGTCTAAAACAGAATGGTACTACTGAACGAAAGTAGAACGAGCGATAATATTCTCTATAGTACATTAATTAGCCAAAATACCTTATCAAACAACGAGAAATAAATCAGGGAATGATGTTTTAAAAGATGCTTCCTCCTCCGCTGTATGTGACCCACCCAGCCATCCCAAATAGCATTGTGACTCACAATTTGGCTTCAGGAGAGAAAGATGCACAATCCAGGCAATTTGAAGTCTTCAAACTGAGATTGCGTCTACCCTGTCAGTACCGAAGGGAAAGTTACAATCCATATTCATTGACTTCTCTAAAGCTTTTGACTCGATTAGCAGGAAGAAAATATTGGAAAAACTAGACAGACTATTGAGAGGTAACAGCTACACTAAACATCTTGTCAAAAGTATTTTAGGCTCTAACAATATAGTCATTAACGATGGCATTACAACATCAAGCCCAATTGAGCAGACTACAGGCATGCTGCTACAAGGAGACCCATTAAGCCCTCGTGTTATTTATCACTGCTATGGCAGATAATATCACAGATATATTATCAGAGCGGGTAATCTCATTTATATACGCAGATGACATGGTGCTCGCTTCAAGTTCACAGGTCGAATTGCAATCTGCTCTCGATCCCTTTGAATTATGGGTGTTACACAATGACCTTAGGTTAAACAGAAACAAGACTAAATCTATGACCTTTAGGAAAGGGGGAAAGCCAGCAATTTTCCACATTGCAGGAAAACTGTTTGAGGGTGTACCACATTACAAGTAGTCCTACTTAGTCCTACATTAGTCAACTGGCAATGTTTTCACACTGCAATAAGGATAGACCCAGCGTCACTACCAAAGCCTTCAACGACATAAAACATTTGACTAAGCTATCTATAAAAACAGCCTTAAAACTTTTGCGGTTAAATGTTACCCGTATTGTGACTTATGGACTGGAGAGCATTTGGACACATTTAAATATGAAGTATTTGGAACAATATGGAGAAACTGAAGGAGACTTACATAAAGAAGGCCTTGGGTTTATCAAAGTATACACCTTCAAGACCGGTGTAAGAGGTGACTCGCGAGGTTTATAATGTAGAAGAACTCAGACTTCAAATGCTGCTACCTTCTACTCCAGGATATGTAAAACTCATGGACACACTAGAGCCAAAGAACATTGGTAGGATTTTTGCGCCACGGACACTATGATTTTTGACGATTGGAAGAGTTGGGGGGGGGGGGGGGTGCGAGCTGAGACCATTGAACTGTCGGTACTATTGGAACAACTCCTCCCATGGTAACCCTCGCTGAAAACTGCTTCCTGGTGCACTGCCAGGCGTAACTAGTCGCACCAAAAACTGTCATACCATTTAACTCTAGGTTGCATGTCAGCTGATATGTCGTGATTCTTTTCATATATTTGAACGTACGTACCTCTGTGCAACGTTATATGTATGGTATTTTCCAATAATACGGTAGGTTTACGGTCTACTTTATTTCGAAGTAGCCTATTCTGCGTTTATGGATATGTCTTACATCAAATTTTGACATAGGCCTAAATAGCACGTATGACAAATACACGTAGGCCCTATTGTAGGTTATAAGTTATTAAGTTAGTCACAGAATTATAACCTACGTCTAGCTTATATTACAGATTTCCATGGAAACGCCCAGATGTAGGCCTATTAAAGAAATGGGTTATAGCTGTGAAAACTTTTATAAACATGCTACTTGTTTCATTCAAATAGAAACAAACCACTGCTTAAAGATGATGCGGTACCTGCAATTTGCAATTTCCCACAGCATCGGCTTCAGCCACCCAAGAAAAGACCGAGAGTTATTGAACGACAAGTAGCCTAATATTTACTGTTACTTTCTTCATCAGCATAGGCATAAAATTTCACATTTTCCAGTATACTTTTATGATGTCAGTCTTGGAGACGATAAAAATAATTCGGCTTAAGGGATCTTCCCTGCAGGACCTGTTCGTTTGCTGTATGACTTATGTGAGGTCGAAGTTTCGACCTGCTTTGAAGAAAAAGAAGCTTGTAGTTTTTACGTGACCGTTAATCTTGTGATCATGAGCCAAGGGACCTCCATTTTACGTGGAATCCGAACCACAGGACATGGCATTTCACTTCCAAAATCTCACTTGCAATGACCGTGAATCAAACCTGGTCCACCTTGGTGAGAGGTGAATAGCTTGACCACTGCGCCACCATGCCCCATTGCTTTGAAGAATATTGAACATGTGGTTGTTTTGTATAAATAAAGCAGGCTATGTAATTTTGTTCACCAAGCATCTATTTAATTGTTTAGTTATAGGCTTATGCATATTCACACACATATGAATGTTGAATACCAATTAACATACTTTTTCTTCTTTATTGTTAGTCATTACCAGCCTAACCTTATTTTTATTTTATTTTAATGTATGTACGACTTGTATTTTTTGCCAGTAGGCCTATAACTTAGTTATTGTGTATGCTGCCTTTGATCTAAGGATAAAATGATGAACAATCAGGCTGCAATATAATATTTAATGTTGGCATATATTCCTAGCCATTTTAAGTATCAAATTACTATGATATTTTGAAATATGTATTTCGGCATAAGTTCAGTTTAGTTTACCATTCACCTAAATGTTCAAAAGTACCTCTTTTACTTGTATCTCGTCGTACATATGTACATCATCCTTTTGTTCGTATACGTCAAACTCTCCTCCTTATAAAATGTGTCGCACCAAAAAGTTCCATCATCCGTGTGACGAATGTTTGTGTGAGCGCTGTGGTGAACAATGTGGAAGATACCATGCTATATTCTGCACATTAAGACATGAATCTTTGATATTCCTAGGGAATAACAATTAGTTTACTGTATGATTTTAGATTTTATTCATTATATGCATGGGCATTGGCTGCAATAAATCCCTTATTATTATAGGCTATAGGTGAATTTCCAGCTGTGGATGCCATTATTCACATCAACTATCGTCAGAACAGTACTGCCAACCTCACCATTACGGTACTAGCCGCACCAACACTCGACCATTCTAACCTACGTTTTGTCCAATCCAATGGTTACAGCCTAACACGTCCAGATCAATGGTTTTGTATCAATCTGCCCCGATAGCTGCGCGCAATCAAAGCCGCAGCCTTCGATTTGTCCAATCCAATGTTTTTTTTACAATGGTTACAGCTTAACGCATCCAGAACAATGGTTTTTGACAATGGTTACAGCCTAACGCGTTCCGATAACTGCCTTTTTTTTAACAACAGTGATCTGCTAATAGATGTAGTCTCCTCCGCTGTCTATAACCCACCCACCATCCCAATTTATAACACGACTTAGGCCTATATAGTGAAATTTCAGTTTTGTCGGCCAGTGGGCGTGGCTTATTTGACAAATAAGATATTGCCAACCCGAAGTATAGGTAAACACGGCCGTAGGTTGTTTGTTTTGAGTGTAGAGAGCTGTGAGATCGCACTCGCTTCTATCTGTATCGGGACATCCTGAACTAACTCCAACAGATGGCGCATAAGTACTCTCATTAGTACTTTATTTCAAATAGCATTTGCCAATAACACACAATTGATGTTACAAACTCTTTAAAATGAAAATTTACTGTATTATGGACTTGTCATTCTTCAAATTCGATGTGTATAGAATTCCAACGGACATACATTCTATCTTATTAATGTTTTTAATACAAAAACAAACCTAACCAGCGACTAACGCCCCAGTCCCCCTTGCTTGTGGTAGCCTACTAACAGTAATTTTCGGCCAGGCAGTAGGCCTACCTAACCTAGTAACAGACAAATGTATATACAAAAACAAACCTAATCTGGGGATAACTCCCCAGGCCCCCTAGCTTGTGATACTAACAGGAGCATAATTCTATTTACATACCTGTTGCATTTAAAATCACTGCTTCCATCAGATTACAGTACCCACTTGAATTTTTTCCACAAGCACACAAAGATTATTGATTCATGATTCTTATAGAATATATTTACACTTAAAGAACTTGACACTTTAGAAGACACTGACACTGCTGGTATGTCATTAAAACTACCATCATCTACTTTAACAAACAGGAGTTGTGTAGGACGGTTGATTTGGGAAAATTGTCGAAATGGTATCAGGGGTTAGTATGGCAATTTTCATAACCACAAATTTAGGTTCGAAATGTTTAAGTTAACAAATGCAACTGTTTTAACTTCGAAAATGAGCCCGGTGAATATTTCTCATCCACTTCTCTTTCAAAGATTTGTCTTTAGGAAATTTAAAAGTTGAAGTATCTTCAGCAGTATTAAATTTACAGGCAGGTACACAGTAATGACAATAAACAGTCAATGCTTCTCACATTACGTATCTTCGGCATTTATAATTATTCACAGTGCACTTCACTACTTAAGGTACACTATTACAATATATAACAGCTCGAAATCACTTGAAATATGCGACATTTGAACGAAATTCTCGCAGCAGACCCACTTAAATGTTGGTTGACCAAATGTAAACAATCCCCTACGATTTCCGCCATTTTCTACGATATCGATAGTGGCATAATGGTCTGAATTATTGTAGTCGGTCTTGGGTCAGCTTTACCTCTCCCCACCTCCTCGCTCATGCCGCCGCCCGGCAGGTTTTTGGCGTTCAAAACTGAAAGTGGCCCGTGCGGTTTTCACTACCGTACGTCATTGTACAACTTGTACAACATTGTACTACAAAGTAGCCGCTTGCTTTGCGATCCCCATTCAATTTTGTTGCAAGGATGATGCTATCCAAAATGCTTGCGATATGTGTATAAAAGAGAGTGGTGCAAGCAATCTCTTTGCATTGACAACTTTTTTGTAAGCATTCACTATTGCAAGGATTACAAAGAGTAAAACAAAGAAAAAAAAAGGTTGTTTTATTTATTTACAGTATGGTTGCATTTTATACTCTAATCGAGAGGGTAGAAGAGTGAGGAGAACGTTTAAGGTGGGGAATGCATCGCAGCACGGCAGGTTGCTGCCTACTGGCCGCGAGCCATCGCGTGCTGCTAGGATCGAAGATCAGCTTTACCTCTTCTCACCACCTCGCTCATGCCGTCATCCGGCAGATTTTCGGCATTCAATATTGACGTTCAAAGTTGAAATCGGCCCATGCGGTTTTCACTACGTCATTGTACAACTTTGTAGGATTATTGTGTACTAAATTTCAACCAGATCAGAATTTTACACCGCGATCCGTTCCCTTGTCAATGAGAAAGATGTCCGGCAGAGCTGCAATTTCTACTATATAAGTCGTGCTCCTATTTGGGATTGCTGGGTGGGTCTATGACAGCAGAGGAGTGAACATCTAATACTAAATTTTCTCCAGATATTCTCCAGACTATAAATTCAGGTAACTTATTTTCAGGACTAAATTATTTTTATAGAAAGGATGTACTACTGGCAAGCGCCACCGAATTTTCTAGGGGCAGATGACCTCATAGTTCCGCCCCTTAAAACCTCAATGAATAACTGAATTTTCTAGTCTTTAGTAGCAAAACTGTGCTGCGATTTAAACTTCTTTTCAACGTACAGTTTTGACGCAAATTTTCCACATAATGTCATGATGCTGTTGCTGCAGTGAGGCAGGCGAAAGTAACTAGAGAAGACACAGCTTTACGCTCGCAGTATACACATGACCTTGTCCTAGAACACAAGGCTCTCCAAATTTAAATGCATGTACGAGATGGAAGGCCTAGTCCTATGGATATCCATGCTTACAACGAAATTCATAGATTCTTACAATTGCAATATGAGGCAGATATAAATGTAAGATGTCACACAAAAGTTATTTCGTGAACATGTCCACCTTCTGGTGTAGCGGCTAGCATTCTTGGCTGTCACCCCGGGGTCTTGGTTCGATTCTCGGCTCTGCCATTAAATTTAATTCTGGTTTGAGGGCTGGAATGGGGTACACTCTGACTCATGAGGCAAAACTGATAAGAGGTGGGTTTGATTGCCACCTCAGCCATCCTGGAAGTGGTGTTCAGTGGTTTCAGATTTCTACTCCAGGTAAATGCCGGGATGGTTCCTAACTTAAGGCCATTGCTGCCTCTATCCCAATCCTCACCTGAATTACATATACACAAACTTGTACAGATATCACTGTGGCACAGGTTATCACACAAATTCTACTTGCACCCAAGTACACAAGGCTACATGACCACAAAGTCGCAAAGCCCCTAAAGAATCAACAGGAATACGGGAAACACACTTCGCGAACATTCTCAACAGCGCAGGGCAATAAGTGGCATACAAAATTGAACGCAACAACTAAGGTAACTGTACCGGTTTTCATCCCTGATCCAGTCATCGTCACTCTCCTATATTAGTACAAAAAATAAGCATGTCAACGGGTCTTTCTCAACGCACTTACGAGATGCGTCATACTTTCTTTGTGGATAAGGGGCTACTTTGCGAAATCATTCGTGCGATGTAATAGGTGATTTCCAGCGTCAAACATATCTTGTGAGCTGAGGTGTCTTGACGCGCCAATTGCTTCTCGCAATGTGCTAAGCAGGCATGCGAGTTAATTATGTCCATACTTGTTATTTAAAATGTTACAAGTGCGTGATATAGTTGGTAATTGTTTCTGTGACATATGTGATTTGTTATCTCGTGCTCACATGCCTAGTTTTGTTAGAAATGCCGGTGATGAACACTGGATTAAAAAAAAACGCACTTTACCAATGCTCGTCATTTGTGACGAAAACTGGCACATTGTCATTTCTTCTTGTAAGACCTAACTAACAGCGGCAATTTACTTATAATGTAGCTCTAAAGCACCCTGTATTAATTAAATTATCATTTGATCATCGTGTCCAGTAGTCGTCATAGCTGACGAACACTAGTGCACGATAATGTTAAAGTTTGTGTTAGCGTTTCGCAACCAATAAACATATACAGTGTATTGTTATTGTTACGTAGGTCTCTCTTCTTTACGGCCGCACCTCAGTAGGCCTAGGGTTTTTTGGCTAGGCGTGCTACAAAGGATTTTTTAAAGTTTTTATTGAGATGAAAAATATTATTCAAAGGCAATATGTCGAAACGCACAGTTCTGAATTATGATATTGAGCAATTGGACGCTGCTATTAAGGCAGTTGTGGAGGATGGCAGGAGTATTGAAAAGGCCGCGGAGAGGAATGGTGTTCCGAGAAACACCCTCTCGGACAAAATTATAGGAAAATCTCCTAGAGAGAGGAAGATGGGGCTAAGTTCCTTTTTAACAAAGGAAGATTAGGCTATGCTAGTTCAATGGGTAATCTCACTACGAAAAGCAGGGTCCCGGTAACAAAGGACGATTTGCAAAATAGCGCCCAGTGCCTCACACCAGAATTGAAGAGGGACTTTCCTTTCAAAGATGGTGGCCAGGAAGGAAATGGTGTGAATCTTTCCTAAAAAGAAATCCAGGTCTATCTTTACAAACCCCTCAAAATTTGACAGTAAGCCGTGCTGCAATAACAGAACATCAAATTAAAACCTGGGTTTCAGAAGTCTACAGCTATTTGGTGGAAAACGACTTCCAGTCTATTTTGTCAGACCCTCGGCCACTGTTCAACGCTGACGAGACGGCTTTCTTTCTCAATCAGAAAGGTAACAAAGTGCTGCTGAACAGGGGTGACAAGACAATATATCAGCTAGTGAATTGGGATGAGAAAGAATGCTTAACGGTACTTGTAACAGGCAATGCCCACGGCGATATTTCTCCTTCCCTTGTAGTGTTCATGTATGAACATCTGCCGCAAGACATCATTGCCGCAATGCCAGAACACTGGGGCATTGGCAAATCGCCAAATGGGTGGATGACGGGAGAGGTGTTTTACGAATTTCTCAGTAACATATTTCATCCTTTGTTGGTTGAGAAAGAGATTCCTCTCCCTGTCATTCTATATATAGATGGGCACTTCTCACACTTGACCATACATACTAGTAAATTTTGTGAGGATCATGGAATGGTTTTGGTCACTTTACTACCTAATTCCACACACATACTTCAACCCATGGATGTAGAGGGTTTTAAGCCACTAAACACTGTCTGGAAGAAAAATTTACGTGAGTGGCGAATTCAGAGGGTTGCTAATAGCAAAGATACTGAAGAAGAAGGATATTTCAAAACTTTTGGCAACAACAATTGGTGTAAGGCCTCGTCGAATGGTCATTTTCCGCTGTTATACCCTGGTCTGACTTGTTTAGAGCAGAATTACGATATTTTCGTGCTCGTATGTCTTTTACCCACCATTCCCGCTTCCCGATGCCGTCTTTTTTTGATATTTTTTAATATTTC
Organism: Meconema thalassinum; assembly: GCA_946902985.2. Lineage (NCBI taxonomy): Eukaryota > Metazoa > Arthropoda > Insecta > Orthoptera > Tettigoniidae > Meconema > Meconema thalassinum. The sequence continues at coordinate 552,811,970 of OX336388.2, forward strand.
ATTTTTTATTGAAAAAACATAATTACTGGTTCTGTTTTATTCGTAAATGTTAGCCTCCAAGTCGATAAATCAGTGTCTTACACAACAATTGATAGAAATGCATTATAAACCGCAGACAAGGAAAACTAACAATGTGACGGCAATTGGTGCAAACTGGTGACAAATATAGGAAAAATCGAAATACATCGTGCCGAGGACTGGCGCAAAAACACACTTTTTAAAAAAATACGTAATTTTTCCTAAAACGAATATCTTCGATATTTAGAATTTCCTAGTGTTTGAGTAGAGTTTGAGGTTAGGTACAGTGCTTTTGTTGATTAAATTTACCGAAATGTGTAAGGTGTATATATTTTCTTGACTAAATCTGTCTTAACATGATGACCATTGGTGCATTTACCTTAACTTGAGGCCATATCTCCAATCACTTTGGAAGATGTAATGACCACCATCAAGGCTACAAAATGTAAAAGCGCCACTAGAACAGATAGGAATTTCAATGATCACCTGAAGGAATCGGCACAGTATCTAGTTGAACTATAGTTCAACAAGTGCCTAGAATTAAGAAATATCCCGAAAAATGGAGGAAATCAACAATCAAAATCCTCCACAAAGGAAAAGGAGAACACGGTGACCCTAAATTGTACAGAGGAATCGCACTAGATTGCAACTCCCTTAAACTGCTAACAAGAATTCTAACCTACTTTGACTCCAAGATAACAGAGAAAAGTTAATTATTGTTGCTTCAGAGGTTGGAACAGCAAGAGAATTAATTTGGTTTTAGGAGAGGAAGTGGAACCTTTCATGTATTCCAAAGCCTATAAAATGACAAACACGGAGATTCCAGAAAGGAAAAAATTTATGCGTCTTTTAGGCTGTACTCGGGACCACCTCTTGGTGAAGCGGCTAGCATTCTTCGCTGTTGTCCCATAAGTTCGGGTTCAATTCTTATCACATAGAACACCGGTGACATTTCTGAATCGCATCCAAGTCGCAGATGACCGCGTAGTTCTGCCCCTTAAAACAACAACTAACAAGTCGCTTTGATTCTTGCTCGCATATCTTCATTCACAATAGCAGTCACTAAGTAAACGAGGACCTAGGTATCGGAATGTATCCACCTTGGGAAGAGGAGCTCCATTAATTTCTATAGTTTCAGGAGATGGAATCGTTTTGAGGTATTCAGTCTTGAGGCCATGTTCAAACTAAGACCAAATCTTTACAGATGATCATACCATGTTTGTACTTGGGTGTTAAGATCATTCCAGTTGTCCGCCGCAAGCATCACAACATCAGCATGTAGCATTGTCCATGGTGCACTCTCCTGTAGGACACATGTTAAAGAATCCATGATGATAACAAAGAACTGAGCCAACTCACGGGGAAGCTGTCGGTCCGTCCGTCCTGAAGGACACCACACTTGGCTGTTAGTGGTGTTGTACAGCATTTTTACCCATTTTATGTAAGTTTGTGCCGGCCCTGTGGTGTTGGGGTAGAGCGCCTGCCTCTCAACTGGAGGCCCCGGGTTCGATTCCCGGCTCCGTCAGGTATTTTAGAAACTGACGTGAGGGCTGGAATGGGGTGCACTCAGTCTCATGAGGACAATTGGGTAGCTGTCTGACAGTGAGACAGCGCCCCGGTCACAAAAACCAAGATTAACGGCCGAGGGGACCCGATGCGCTGACCACGCGTCATCCCAATATCTGCAGGCTAAATGGCTGGGCAGCGGTCGCTTGGTAGGCCTAGGCCCTTCAAGGGCTATAGTGCCAGGGGAGGGGCTATGTAAGTGTGTGGAATTTGATGATCACGAAGAGCATACCAAATCACCTGATATGGTACTCGATCAAATGCCTTCTCAAGGACAAGAAAGGCAAGATGTAGTGCCCTTATCTTTCCGTGGAATTTCTCCATCAGCTGGTGCACAGCAAAGATTGCATCTATCGTGCCGCCTCCCTTCACAAACTAACATTGATTTGCTAAGAGCTGTACGATGTTTTGCTGCATATTGTCAAGGATATGTTGGAATATTTTAATAGTGTGGGAGAGAAGCCGGATTGCATGGTAGTTGGTACATTCAGCTATATTAAGAACAAAGTTCCAAATGGTTCCGCCTCGTCAATACTGTTTATAAAATGTCGTGATACAATCACCTGTCTTTTAACACATGGTACATGTTTCGACATCTGACACTTATTGACGTCTTCATCAGCCTAAATATTTTGGCAGCACTTAAAACATTCCCTTTATATACTGGGTGTAGTTAAAAATTGTACATAAAAACACACATAGATCACTGTAACACATTAAAAAGTTGTTCAAACATTTTCTTATGTTAAAAGCATATGACAGTGTATGCAGAAACAAAGTATGGAAGTCCCTGGAGGATAGAGGAGTCGAGAAATGGACTATAAAGAGGATAAAGGAGATGTACAAGGGAAGCGTGAGCTGTGTGAAAGTGGGAGGAGAGAGATCAGACTGGTTGGAACAGAGAAACGGCCTGAAACAAGGAAGTGCACTGTCACCGTTACTTTTCATTGTGGTGATGGATGACATAATGACCCGAGTGGCACAAGTAATTGGGGACGGAAAGATGAAAGCAATGGTGTTTGCAGATGATTTGATGATTTGGGGAAACGAGGAGGAGGTACAGGAACAGTTGGACGTGTGGGAAGGAATAATACAAGGATATGGGATGAAATTTAGCATAAATAAGAGTGAGATGGTGATCACAACAAGGAAGAAGGAAAGAACCACAACGGGAATAACAATTGGTGGGGAACAGCTGAAGAAAGTGGAGAGTTTCAAGTATCTGGGAAGCTTGATACAAGATAATGGAAGAAACGATAGAGAAATAAATGAGCGGGAGAGGCAGGCAGAAGCATTTCGGAGGAGTGTGAGAAGCATGTTATGGAGCAAGGATGTCCCTCAGAACAGCAAAAAGATCATATATCGGACGTACTATATCCCTATCCTGACGTATGCCTCGGAGACCTGGGTTATGAAAGGAAGGGAGAAGAGCAAAATACAGGCCAGTGAGATGAGGTTCTTGAGAAGTAGTATTGGAGCTACAAAGATGGACAGAATAAGAAATGAGAGGACCAGAGAATTAATGAAGGAGGAACCATTGCAGGATGGTATAGAGAAATCGAGACTTAGATGGTATGGACATGTAGAACGAATGGAGGAGAAGAGGATACCCAGGAGAGTACATGAGACGAAGTGGGAAGGAAAGAGACCGAGAGACAGGTGGCTGAAGGGGGTGGAAGAAAGCGTGAAGAAGAGAGGAGAAGACTGGACAAGGGTGGAGGCTGAGAGATGGTGGGAAGACAGAAGACGTTGGAGAGGCTTGTGTTCCAAACAGACCCGGCCAGTGGCTGGAAACTGTGCAAGATGATGATGATGATGATGAAAAGCTCAATAAAATCCTCAGCCTGGCTTGGCAGTCTTTCTTGGTTTATTTCTAATGTTAGCTTCAAAAGCCCAAGCAAGGGGTGACCATTCCCAACTGGAAAGAAATGAAACTACGTATGAGAGAAAGAAGTGGTAGATAAAATAATACTTTAAAAACCCTAAATGTTATATAAAGACTTACGATGTAATGCAGCAATGAGCTAACAGAGCCGTGCTGAGTCGGACGGAGACTGTGCTGTACTGAAACTGTGTGTCAACCTGGAAGCAACAAGCAAGACAATAGGGGCGGAAGAGGAGAGGGGTGAGAGTTCGGGAGTGTTTTGGCGAGGAGGGGGGGGGGGGTATGGAGTAAGTTTAGGGGAAGGTAACATGGATCAACGGTTGTGGATTTATTTCTATGGTGGTTTATATTTTGTTTTGTAATGGATTAACGTTTCATAGAGTACGTTGTTTCCGAAATGAATCTCATTAAGATTCGTTAGGGGGGCGGTCTTTTGGGCTAAATCGATTTCAATTTCTTCTAAGATGTTCATTGTAATTCCTTTATTTGCTCGATGTAAGATTCTCATATCGTTGTTAATGTCTGTGAACTCATGTTTGGTATCTTTCATATGATTTGCCATGGCGGAAAATTTATTGTATTTAATGGCATTAAAATGCTCACCATATCTTGTTATAAATGCTCTACCTGTTTGTCCACAATAATTAGCGTCGCATTTAGCACATTTCAACATATACACACCTGATTTACTGAATTTGTTCGTATGGTTCAATTTATTAGTATTGAATAAAATGTTATTGTTTGTGTTGGAAGTTCTATATGCTATTCTTAGTCCACACGTTTTGAAAATATTTGAAATACTATAAGTTTTGGTGCTGGAATACGTGAAAGTCGCGTATTTGGGCTGCTCTTTTTGTTCCGGCGTTAGGCGGGTGACCGGTTTGTTTTTAAGCTTGCTGATAATTTTGTTGACAAACAGCGATGTGAATCCGTTTACCTTGGCAATCTGTTTAATGATTTTTATTTCTTCATTTAGATCGGTTTTGCTTAAAGGAAGGGAAAAGGCTCTGTTGATCATGCTATTAAAGGCGGCTTTCTTTTGATTACCCAGGTGGTTAGAGTCTTTTCTTATTGTCGTGTGGGTCTGGGTTGGCTTTCTAAAAACTTTATAGGTTAACCTGTTATTATTCAAACAAACTGTAGTATCAAGGAAGTTGATTTTACTGTTTACGGCTGATTCAGAGGTGAATTGTATGCTTTCATCCAAACCGTTTAATTTTTGCAAGAGTCCTTCTATGTTTAAAATAGTATCATCGATTATTACAAACACGTCATCCCAATAATGTATACCGTCAATTTTGCCTACAATTTCTTCGTGTTCCAGATGGTCAAGATATATGTTAGCTACTAAACCAGATAGCCATGGCAAATCATATGAAAGATACCAAACATGAGTTCACAGACATTAACAACGATATGAGAATCTTACATCGAGCAAATAAAGGAATTACAATGAACATCTTAGAAGAAATTGAAATCGATTTAGCCCAAAAGACCGCCCCTCTAACGAATCTTAATGAGATTCATTTCGAAAACAACGTACTCTATGAAACGTTAATCCATTACAAAACAAAATATAAACCACCATAGAAATAAATCCACAACCGTTGATCCATGTTACCTTCCCCTAAACTTACTCCATACACCCCCCCCCCCTCCCCCCCCTCACCAAAACACTCCCGAACTCTCACCCCTCTCCTCTTCCGCCCCTATTGTCTTGCTTGTTGCTTCCATGTTGACACACCGTTTCAGTACAGCACAGTCTCCGTCCGACTCAGCACGGCTCTGTTAGCTCATTGCCGCATTACATCGTAAGTCTTTATATAACATTTAGGGTTTTTAAAGTATTATTTTATCTACCACTTCTTTCTCTCATACATAGTTTCATTTCTTTCCAGTTGGGAATGGTCACCCCTTGCTTGGGCTTTTGAAGCTAACATTAGTAATAAGCCAAGAAAGACTGCCAAGCCCGGCTGAGGATTTTATTGAGCTTTTAACATAAGGAAATGTTTTAACAACTTTTTAATGTGTTACAGTGATCTATGTGTGTTTTTATGTACAATTTTTAACTACACCCAGTATATAAAGGGAATGTTTTAAGTGCTGCCCAAATATTTAGGCTGATGAAGATGTCAATAAGTGTCAGACGTCGAAACATGTACCATGTGTTAAAAGACAGGTGATTGTATCACGACATTTTATAAACAGTATTGACGAGGCGGAACCATTTGGAACTTTGTTCTTAATATAATTCAGTCAATACGGAAAAAATGTGCAACTCTCAGAGTAAAAAATACATTTAGCTAGTCGCCCTTGCCTTTTCTGTTAATACAATAGAGTAAATTCAGTAAGTAAAGAAATTTAATTTAGACCGTGAAGTCCAGTCTTTTAGCTACTAACATGCTGTTTCAATATATTGTCAAGTTCATATTTTATTTACTTTTAATTTAACCTTCCAGCGGGCACGCATAAATGAATATCCTGAACAAGAGTGTGACGGCTAAATGGCCGCCCTTGTTTTCACATAAACAATACTTGAATTTCATTCAATGAACCATCGGGAACTCAAATGAATAACTTCAGATAAATTTCCACAAAGCTCAAAATACAAATTGAAAAAATAATATAATTTCCAAAGAAGACAGCAGCATTAATTATAAACTGAACAAAGAATTCAGTCGTCGGAGACTCATAATAACATTTACTAGCTCTAGAAAATCTAAATGAACAAACATTTTGAATGCTGAAGAATTTCAGCATTTTTAATTTCTCTCGAATAAGAGGTGAATAAATTCTTGAACTAAACTAAGCTCGGGAATTGCACCAAGTTTGAGGCCATACTTGATAGGCTTTTAGGCCATATACTGTATAAAACTACAGTGACCTCGAAAAGCAATCAATATTTCATTTATTCTATTGGTATAAAAGCGCCAATATAATATGAATTTTGATGGTTTGCAGCGAAATCGCTGAGAAGTTCCCAAATAGCGGCCAGTTTGTCATTTTCCATACGTTCAATCCTAGTATTGACATCGAGTAAATTGAAGACTTCTCAACAGTAATCGTAAGCAGCGTTCACTGAAGTTAGGCCGCAGTATTATAATTTCGGTCTCGTTATTAGTAAACAATTCCAACAAGTGTCTTTTCACTGATATCAAGAACAAGGCACCAAAATTTCAGATCTTGTTTCTATAAAATCTCAATGCATGTTAGTTTCAAAGTGAAATGCCATGTCCTGTGGTTCGGATTCAAAGTGAAAAGGAGGTACCGTGGCTCATGATCGTATGATTAACGGTCACGTATAACTAAAAGCTTCCTTCCTTCTCTAAAATCACTTTCTCAACCTTCTGGTTGTTGCATTTTTACCATGGTAATAAACGTGTGTGACAGTGGCATCGATCATATTTGAATTTATTATGGTAAGAAAACGTTCTAGTCCAGTTTTACACTGGCGAGCTTGTCTTTAATCGCTAGGAGAAGTTTCTATCAATGTTTTTGCCATTGTTTTGAACTCCTCCCTATGGGTTTACTTGCCCATATCATAATGATCGTCATTGCTTACATCATCAGCCCTGTTCATTTCAACTTCAGGTTCGTAATCAGGATCATTATGATCGTACCAAAAATCTTCTTAATTCGTTTCTTCTCCCTCCTGTTCGTCAAGGATTCGGAGAATAAAATTGGGATTGTTTACTGCCCTGAAGCGCATAATAAACCAGAATTGTGTTAGTATTAAGGAAGAAACAACAGAAAGAAGGAGGGAATATAAGAGAAAGCTAAGCTAATTTTAAAATATATGCATGTTGGTTATTGAGATTTTAAGGGTTAAACAGCGAGGTCGTCTGCCCCCAAAACTATGTGCATATATGGTAACATTTATACATCTAAGAGTTAACTACTCACTAGGCCCTATCTCTCTCACACATACACACAAACAAAATATATTTACTTAAATGTTTCATTCGGGTGTGAAAAATGGAAAACACTGAGGCGCATGTCAGCAAACTGGTTGCCTGACTCGAACGGCAATAAAACGCATCAGTTAGCAACTGTTTAGCAGACGATGACGACTGGAAATAGCTCGAAAGTGCTGTTTCGGTCAAGATGAGTAATCAAAGATTACAAAAAAATATAATCCGAAGCCTTTTCATGAGAAGCATGTATTTATGAAAGCTACGTAAAGTCAAAGAACTCAGATTATTTAAAAAATTTACAAAACCATTCACCAAAACTGGTTATCTGAGCAGCCTGTAGACATTCTACAACTTTGGATAAGTATCAACAGTAGATCATTGAACACATTAGTAGTAGACAAACAATATTTTATGTTGTTAGCTTTTATTCAATTCTACTGTAGTTTTAGGGCTTATAGGGGCTGATAACCTTGATGTTAGGCCCCTTAAAACAACAATTATCATCATCATTTTAGGGCTTATCCGTATTGCTTAAGTGTATTACAGCAAAAGTAGCTACACCTTCATAGATTAGTTCGGGGAGGAAGAGTGTTTATTAATTCTGAATGAAGTATCACTTTTCTTTTTCGCTGGTCACTTCTGCACCAACTGCACTGGATATATTATGTGCTAAATCATGTAAAAATGTTTTTTTTTATTGCTCATTTAACAATGGCAGCCAAGGTCGACAGCGTATTTAGTATGTGAAACTGCCGCCAAAGCGCTCACAAGGCGCACACATTGACGTCAGTAGTTGCCAACATGTCCGATACAAAATACACCACACAGCACATGTAATGTTGTAATTATGTGTAAAGAGAAATAATTGGCAAATCCATTGGCCGGGATGAAGATTATTGGTGCGTAACAAAAACCAGGGGCGTAATGTTGTAATCATGTGAACAGGGAAATAATTGGCGAAACCATTCGCCTGGATAAACATTATTGGTGCGTGACAAAAACCAGGGGTGTTTATATTGGCACGGGCCGCGCTTCCTAACAATTGGTCTAGGCAATAACCACGGGTCTGGATGAAAATATTGGGCCAAGCAAAAAAAGCATGGCTTAAGCTTTTGGCTTAATGAAGTGAAACAAGACTTGAATAACGCTTGCATTTTAGACTGTGATATTCTTGACCGTTCCAAATTTTGTGATAGTGTTAACTCTTGGTCCCCGCCACCCAAAGTGATTAAGAGCCGACTAGAGCTCAGCAACTCTCAACTGAAACCCCGGAAAAAATGCGAACTACAAGCTCGTTGTACTCTCTGTCACTCTGGCTGACGGAGCTAGCGCTCACGCAGGGTTTCACTTCAAGTTGCTGAGCTCTACCCCTCACACAGGAGAGGAAGGACAAGTTATTGGCTGGACTGAGGGGATATTGGAGAACAAAGAAAGCATTGCAGAAGCACTAGTCATAAGCGCTCCTTAGTGGGCTTAAATTGCTAATAATAAGAATGGTTTGTATGAAAATTATTAATGAATGTCTACCCCCAGTGCATGACAAAAGCCAGAGGTGTTTATATTGGCTAGGGCCGCGCTACCTAATTATCGGTCTAGGCAAAAACCATTGGTCTGGATGAAAATATTGGGCTAGGTAAAAAACATTGGTCTGGATTAAAATATAGTGAGAGACAACTTGCACAATCCATTGCTAACTGGTTCAAACTGGGCGCTATTTTGTTTCACGGTACTACGTATATACAAAGTAGAACGATACGCGCGGGGTTGGCAATACTGTACTTGACGGTATCTCATGCGCGTAATGGCGGACACAGCTGGAATTTCATCTATATAACTCCTGATCTTATGGTGCTGTGTTGAACCACTATCTGGAACCATTGGGTGCTACTGGGTTAGACCACTGTCTGGATAGGCTATAACCATTGGATGTTACTGAGATGGTCCACTGTCTGGATGAAACCATTGTGTGGTACTGCCTTAGATCACTATCTGAATTCAATCATTAGGTGCTACTGCATTAGATCACTGTCTGGTTGTAATCATTGGATGCTACTGGGTTAAACCACTGTCTGGATGTAACCATTGGGTAAAGAGGTGGATATAGCTCTAAATGAGACTTCCAGGATTGTGTCTGGATGTCTTAGACCACAGGTCGGCAACACGTCGATTGCGATCTAACGGTAAATCGCTAGTGCTTATTTAGTAGATCGCGTGAGTACTGAGAGTGCAGGAGAAAAATTATTGAATAAAGTGGACAATTGTTTTTCGTAGCAGAGAAAATGCGTGTTCGTTCGAAACAAGTTTGTAGAACTAGTAGCAATATCTACCTTGAACCTCAGATTGTTTTTCTCGCATTAGTTCAAACAGCCGCTACTTGCACACCACTTGTCTCTACTCTGTTTTATTTATCTTTGTGCAATGTATTGCAGGGTGTCGAGCAATACGGGAATTTTAGTGACCCGGGAAAAATATGGGAATTATACGGGAAATTCGCACTTGATACGGGAAATCTTGAAAAGTCTCATAATGCCTGACATCTTAGCCCCCAAACGCTCAGTAGAGTCCTCCCGCTCAGTTTTCTATTTCCCCTGCAGACCGCGCTGCCACCCGCAATTTGCGCCACCGTTAGATCGCTAAGCGGGATGAGAACCCAGCCAACGTCGAATGCATGCTTTTTCTCCGCGCGGGGCTACTCGCATCACGCTCGTTGCTGACAATGACATACAGGACTCGGTCCACATTGTTATTCAGAGGAGACCTGGGTTTCTCGAAAAGAGCAGCCCTTAATGAAGAAAAAATCTCAAAAAATTCCAGACGCGGATATGCTGCAATTTCGCACCAACTGCCGAATATTGTACATTCATATCCTATGGCTGAAAAAATCAAGGAGAGGTCAACTCTTGCTCACAAGAGACCCGTGCTATTTCCTGCCTAGACCCTATAGGGGTCGCTGAGACTCCTAAGTTAGAAGAAGTTAGGATCGTCATTGCCCTGGAAATTCTTTATAATCAGAAGAATTTGCTTCCTGGCGCAATGGCTGACCGCATCAAGAGCAGCTTCTCCGCACTTCTGAGACTGCCCTCCGTCTCTGCGCGTTTAAAGCAGTTCGACGGACAAGAACCACGGCTCGACGTGCTGTGGTCTGAATTAGTGGCTTCAGCACCATCCTCAGTTCCTGCCAAAAACGATCTCACAAGTTTCGTTAAAATTATACTGATTTTTTATCACAACGATGCAGCTCTAGATAGAGGTTTCTCCCTGAACAAGGAGTGCATGATCATCAATCACAAAGAAGCAAGTCTGATAGGCATGCATACTGTTCAGGACGCTGTGATGGCAGCTGGTGGAGTAGAAAAGATAACCGTGAGCAAGAGTCCATACTGCACGAAACTCCTACGCCGTATTCAAGGAAGCAAAACAGGTGCGAAGCGACGGCTAAGGTGCAGTCGAAAGAAAAGCCACGAAAGATCTCCAGGAATTGGAAGAAAAAAAAAAGTACTGTCAAAAGAACTTAATTTTGTGCTGTGTATAACTGAAGTTCCTAGTAACAATCATGTGTTTGTCAAAGTGACTTACCGGTATTTAATTTCGTTTTGCATTATTTTATTTTCTATTACCTACTTTGATGAAATAAATCTAAATTAAAAAGTATTCGCGGCGTGTCGCGTGTGGAATTTTACTGGTTTTAGCCTTTCCATGGTCTTCTTTCGCAGGGGAGATGCACATGCCAAATTGTTTTTAAGTTCGTGCAAACACTCAATGCAAATGCGTCACACATGCATAAATTTCAAAAGCTACAAACAATATCTCACAGCTCTTGACATTTTACTATCAAACACCCGTCACCAACATGTGGCTACAAAATACACTACACAAGTGACAGAATTCTTCTCGTATGGGCAGGCATTGTTTCAGTCGCTTGTTAACCACTGTCTGTGTCGGATTTCCTATCATTGTCATCGTTTCCTCACTTTTACTTCGCCGAAGTTCGACCCGAGGACTGGACACATCCCGCACAACCGCGGTGGATGAAATGATTATTAACCTTGGCAATTCATCAAGCTCTGATGGTGGTGATGATGATAGGGACTGTGAAGGGGTGGAGGGTGTCAAAGTAATCCTTTCCAAGTGACTGAGGATAATTCATTTATTGGTGTCAGTTCGCTTGCGTCAATCGATAATAGAGCACAGGCTAATGTTTTCCGTCATAGTGTTCAAAATAGTCTGTCATTCAATAGCCTACAACTCGACAATATAAAACCACGGCAATAATATCGCCACAGGGCGGCTTGTTTAAGTGCTCATTGCTAAATATATCTTTACCTTAACTTTACTTTTGTATCGTCACGAAAGCTAATATTAACCGTAGAGAGTCGAGGTTCAGTGAGTGTGCATGGTGTTATCTATCAACTACTGTAGTAAGCTGTGAACGACCTCGACTCAGACTCTTGTTTCATGTTAAAGGATAATCATTGCATGGTGAGTGTTTTTATATTCATTAGCTGTAGAGTGTTTGCCCTCTTTGTCGTATTTATTGAATTGAATACCGATGATACAGGTAACATAGCTTCGACGTGTAATTAATTAATTCATCTAAAAGTATCTTATTTCTCTGTTTGAATGTCCTCGGCGTTGACTCAGGATCGTCTTTTATTATATTACTTATAATTGTACAGAAATAATGTCTGAAGTGTAGCGCTGTGCATTATTCGAATCAGTTGATTTACAACAACACTAAAAACTTAGCAACACAGCTCAGCTGTTCCAAGCTTCCGACGTATCCTTCGAGTTGTTTCCTTCGAAATACAGGGTGTAGGTTAGAAGCATGCTCAGAATTATTGCTGTGTGGTGGTTGGATGTAGGGTCTTGTTATGTGGCGACCGTGGGTTGCGGAGAGGAAAAGCGGGGCAATGTGACAGGAAGGCTGTCAGTACCGAATTCGCGGGGTTAGCAATACTGTATTAATTTGTCCCATAATTTACGCGTGTAATAGCGGATACACCTCCAATTTTACTATAATAAAGTCTTGATCTAAAAAGGGATAGTGGGTGGATAACATCTATTACCACATGACCCCCAAATTTATTATTTATTATTACAAAGGGTATTTTGACTTTTCAGTAGCGTAGAAAATGTTATCGCCTTGTTCCGGGCTCCTATAGAGCTTACATTTTCTTTCGATCTTTCATTTGCCATAGGACGCGCCACCGGCGAATGGTTATGCATTACCAGCTTCTGGTTTAGTAGTCAGGTATTGGAAGCAATGTGAACTGTGTACTGCAATTTTCCTTGCATGTAACTGAACAAATTATTGTTGTTAAGAGAACGTAAAATGCACCAAGAATGATATGATCTTCAGCTGTGTGCAGTGAGAACGCTCTGCATGTATACATTCCTTTTGTATTAATGATGCGAAATGTCATTTAACGTTGTGCCACATACAACACTCGTAGTCTCTAAATGTTGCACATTTTCCCGTAAATTACAGCAGTTTATGTTTGAATTGCTTATAAGATCGTGACAAAGAACGTGTTTCTCCAATTGGATGATTGTATTTAACTGTATGCACGTCGTATAATCGTGGCGAGGTGTATTTTTTTCCGTGGAGCAACTTTGCACCTTAGTAGGCACGTAGCTTTTTGTATTTAGTTTTCTGGCATCTTGTTTTAAATTATTGACCAACATATTTCTAAATGCAGACAATCCATACCTCCATTAGGATTCGGGTTCCATACTTCATGCAAAATGAGGTTCGTTCGTTTGTAAAATTGAGGTCATAATTATCCCCCCTACCCTTTCAGTGATTACCGTATGGTACTTTACGTAGACTAGGGTGAAGATGTAAATGAGCATTTTTTTAAAATGTCGCCAGTTGTTTGGTTTATTTACTTACGGTAATATTTTCCATAGGTACTGAAAACTAAGGACGGTTGCATTTTAAGGTGGAACCGCATGTGCTATCAAATATCACTTTCTTGCATTACCTGGAATATGTATAGAATAACATAAAATCATTATTGGTTAAATAAGTGTTAATAGATATGCTATAATAATTATAATGATTAAATAAATATTAAAGAAGAAACGTGTTGTTTGTAAATATTAGGCCTACCGGCACAGCGAATAGCCTATAACTCGTAGCTTCCGTCACAATTTAGCATTTAAACTGGTCACGTTAATGCATAATATACTAATATAACTGCCGGATAGCAAATTATAATAATATTCTCACATATAACATATTTAATTTGCACCAACTTAATTATTGTAGTCTTAAGATATGTTAGACCACTGCTGTTTGAAATGTGCAAATCACACACCTTGTAGGCAAGCTGTTTGTTATGGTCGTCTCTGATGCGAAGTTTTACTAATTACTCTTTTGGGAGACACTTGTCTTTGGAATATTCCTGAAAGGCCAACCATCTAGTTCTTATTTCATAAGTTGAACGCCTAAAAACAAAACCATCTTCCGAAATAATAAAGAAGATAATCACGAACTAACGATTCACTGCCAATGAAAATCAAATGGAGATTCGCGAACCGCATGTTCGCTATGCATAAGCTTTGGTGCCATTTTAACTCGTGGATGCTCTATATAGTTACGGTAACATACAATTTAGTCACTTCCCGTAAACATTTATTATGTGACGCTTCTATTCTCTGCTCTCTCAACCCTCCTCAGTTAAACAGTCGTTTATATCAGCTCTCCTCAGATAAATGGTATCTGCGAGAGTGTTCACTCGCGCACGCGCTTTGCTTACGCTACAGATTAGGCCTAAATCTCGCCAGCACCCGTGGGCTGCGGAAGTATCTAAAAAAAATGCAGTTACACTTAACGCCAGACCATCTTGATGCGCGCTTTAAGATTCATTTTTTAGCCACTCGGTATGCGAACTGTAGTCGTAGAGGGTTCTAAAATATACGGGAATTTGGTGGGTTTTCGTACGGGAAATACGGGAATGTGAAAAAAGGTCTTCGTTCGACACCCTGGTATTGTATTGGTTCGGTACGTGTCTGGAGAAGGCGGTGTGTAATTTGAAAGAAAGCTTCTTCCAAATTAACAGGCGGTGAGTTTCGTGCCTGGTGCTGTTTATTGTGGTTACAATAATAACTTTCTTGGTGTCGTTATTGTGAACTGCTAACTTTCATGTTTTTATAGTGTGTAGAAACGCTCTCGCCTCCCCGCTGGAGTTGATTTAACTGTAACTATCCTCATTAACACAAGCCTACAGAATTAACTGCCTTTATACAGGCCACAAGTGATTTTACGTTTTCTCGACTTTGAATGGGCGCCAAGGTTGACCTTATGGGTCTTCCTGAATAAAATAGAATACAATAAATAACTGTTGCCCCGACTATGTAACTTCTCATCCCAGGCGTAGGGCATTTGGCATGCGTTCGCTGATGTTACCAGGATCAAGCAAGACAGGAATATAAACACACATGAATTTTAAAGAGATAATCTATTGGCTGTACTATACACATATATACATGATATACAACACCAAAAAAATACCCTTCATATACACTTGTAATAATGCTTTTTGTACGTTACCTTGTCACTGAATCTACGCTCTTAGAGCTACAAACACTTACGGCCATATTAAACCTAGGCCTACCAGCCTCCTATATATTTACACTTTGTACAGAAAATATCTACACACGTTAAGAGACAGACTGGTTCACTTCACTTTCTCTCCCCATGAACTGTTCGTTCACGTCTCCATTCTCGCATTACTTCTTGATGAACTTCTTATGACTGACAATCATCCTTTTAGTCGTGGTAAGGTATTACCGACAGCCCATGGTATGGACGGACCCATGAAAAACGGTGAAGCCTTTTAATAGCCCGTAAGAGCTCAGTGGTTTGCTAAAGATTAAGTCTTTGCTCGTTCGTTTTACGATACCATGATCCAGTAACAATGACACTACTGTCGACCAAAGTATTATGTGTACTCGAGTTTGAAGGTTGTTTGTGACGTAACCAGAAGACATACATAAAATCCAATAACATCATCATTTTCGTCGTTCTATTTTACGTGAGTTCATGTAGGTTTGAAATTTTTAGTTTATATTTTAATATTTTTTATCGCAGTTGAAACACAAAAAGTGCCAGTTTTAAAGCGTGTTTCAACCATGCGTCACATTTAAGAATTATTATCTCACAAACCCGTCATCAGATCGAATCCAAATTTTAACACAATATACATTGGAATGTTGTATAACGGGTTTATTAATTTCAAAATTTTGTGTGCCCAAGAAACAAAGTTGTTATCATTTTTGTAAGGTAACTTTTTCTCGGCTCGGGGTGGTTGGAAAATTTAACTCTTGGTCGCGTTGTAATCCTTATACATCAAGAAGTTATGCTGTATGACTTTAAAATACGTAAATTAATTCACTTATTTTATAACGGTTTATATTTGAACGGGGAAATACGACCTCACCTCGCTCGGCAGTGATGGGCTCCATCTCAGCAACGCTGTACAGCTTACCCCGGAGTGGCTGGCTGGTGAATCATGCCTTATTTCCACGAACAAATACACACCGATATAAAATAAGTGAATTAATTTACGTATTTCACAGTCATATATAACTTCTTGATATATAAGGATTACAACGCGACCAAGAGCTATATTTTCCAACCACCCCTTGCCGAGAAAAAGTTACCTTACAAAAATGATAACAACTTTGTTTCTTGGACACACAAAATTTTGAATTTAATAAACCAGCTATAAAACATTCCAATGTATATTGTATTAACAAATTCACAAAGAAATTTGATACAATGGTCCGGTTAGCTCAAAACAGTTGCCAGCGTTTCGCCCCAGTGTACCAATGGGCTCTTCAGTTGGTTATGGTACACCTCACCAAGACGCGTGGCTAGTACATACTGTGAAGGCCGCTGCAAGGCACAAATGTTGCCACGAGCAGCGCCAATGTACTATGGAAGTCAATACTTCCTTTCAAAAATAATGTTAGCTTACCTAGCTAATCCATATTGGAAATATCTGTTCCCGTAGGAAACAGGATGTAAAATTGTCCGATTGACCTATGTACATTAACAAATTCACAAAGAAATTTGATACAATGGTCCGGTTAGCTCAAAACAGTTGCCAGCGTTTCGCCCCAGTGTACCAATGGGCTCTTCAGTTGGTTATGGTACACCTCACCAAGACGCGTGGCTAGTACATACTGTGAAGGCCGCTGCAAGGCACAAATGTTGCCACGAGCAGCGCCAATGTACTATGGAAGTCAATACTTCCTTTCAAAAATAATGTTAGCTTACCTAGCTAATCCATATTGGAAATATCTGTTCCCGTAGGAAACAGGATGTAAAATTGTCCGATTGACCTATGTACATTAACAAATTCACAAAGAAATTTGATACAATGGTCCGGTTAGCTCAAAACAGTTGCCAGCGTTTCGCCCCAGTGTACCAATGGGCTCTTCAGTTGGTTATGGTACACCTCACCAAGACGCGTGGCTAGTACATACTGTGAAGGCCGCTGCAAGGCACAAATGTTGCCACGAGCAGCGCCAATGTACTATGGAAGTCAATACTTCCTTTCAAAAATAATGTTAGCTTACCTAGCTAATCCATATTGGAAATATCTGTTCCCGTAGGAAACAGGATGTAAAATTGTCCGATTGAGCTATGTACATTAACAAATTCACAAAGAAATTTGATACAATGGTCCGGTTAGCTTACCATATTTCCAATATGGATTAGCTAGGTAAGCTAACATTATTTTTGAAAGGAAGTATTGACTTCCATAGTACATTGGCGCTGCTCGTGGCAACATTTGTGCCTTGCAGCGGCCTTCACAGTATGTACTAGCCACGCGTCTTGGTGAGGTGTACCATAACCAACTGAAGAGCCCATTGGTACACTGGGGCGAAACGCTGGCAACTGTTTTGAGCTAACCGGACCATTGTATCAAATTTCTTTGTGAATTTGTTAATGTACATAGCTCAATCGGACAATTTTACATCCTGTTTCCTACGGGAACAGATATTTCCAATATGGATTAGCTAGGTAAGCTAACATTATTTTTGAAAGGAAGTATTGACTTCCATAGTACATTGGCGCTGCTCGTGGCAACATTTGTGCCTTGCAGCGGCCTTCACAGTATGTACTAGCCACGCGTCTTGGTGAGGTGTACCATAACCAACTGAAGAGCCCATTGGTACACTGTGTCGAAACGCTGGCAACTGTTTTGAGCTAACCGGACCATTGTATCAAATTTCTTTGTGAATTTGTTAATGTACATAGGTCAATCGGACAATTTTACATCCTGTTTCCTACGGGAACAGATATTTCCAATATGGATTAGCTAGGTAAGCTAACATTATTTTTGAAAGGAAGTATTGACTTCCATAGTACATTGGCGCTGCTCGTGGCAACATTTGTGCCTTGCAGCGGCCTTCACAGTATGTACTAGCCACGCGTCTTGGTGAGGTGTACCATAACCAACTGAAGAGCCCATTGGTACACTGGGGCGAAACGCTGGCAACTGTTTTGAGCTAACCGGACCATTGTATCAAATTTCTTTGTGAATTTGTTAATGTACATAGCTCAATCGGACAATTTTACATCCTGTTTCCTACGGGAACAGATATTTCCAATGTATATTGTGTTAAAATTTGCATTCGATCTGATGACGGAGTTTTGAGATAATAATTCTTAAATGTGACACATGGTTGAAACACGCTCAAAAACGGGCACATTTTGTGTTCCAACTGCGATAAAAATATTAAAATATAAATTAAAAATTCCAAACCTACATAAACTAACGTAAAATAGAACGACGAAAATGATGATGTTATTGTATTTTGTGTAGGCCTATTGGTTACTTCACAAACGACCTTCAAACTCGAGTGCACATAATACTTTGGTCGACAGTAATTGGCAAGTAGACAACGGACTTTCGCTGTAAAACCAAGAAGACCCTTTCTGAACACCAGACACGCCATTATAAGCACTGGCGAACGAATACATAACCCCACTGTTCCTGCCGGAACTATATCGTGCGCGCACTGCTCCTAGCTGAATATCCGTGACAACACATGAACATTTGACAGTCAAAATTGACTCTGACGTCACTCAGTAGTTTTCCACGCGCCGGTTCATCAGAGTTCATGCTATTAATAGCCTAGGTATTCCCTGAACTTGCCACCACAAGTCGAATTATTGCCTGTCTTTTCCGGATTTGTAACATTTCCAGCACTCGAAAATACCAATACATCGTACCTTATAGTACAGCCAGGAATTGAAAATTTAACATTGCATGGTCAAAATAAAGCCATTAACCCCAAACCAAAATGAAATAATGCTTCTGCTCAAAATAATACAGTCTTATGTGTCCCAGTTCCCAAAACGTAATAAATCGCAAAAACCCCGTATTTATAATATCAAATATCCAAAAACCGATAATTAATAAACAATGACTCTAGTTGGTCTGGAACATCCAAAGATGAATCCGTCCACACAAAAATACAGACACAATAAAAATCACCTCTTCATCCCCCGTTAACCCAATATAATAAGATACGAATAAAATACCCCAAACTAACTGCACAAAGCTAAAACCCGAGGGTGAGCTAATGTAACTGAATAAATTCGGTTACAGACGTCCCTACAAGGATCAATCTCTAAACTACAAGGTTACAGATTTACTCCTCGTCTCTAACGCAAATACCCTAGAACTGCTGTCTTGTCATTGAGCAAGATCTCTAGGTGACATATAGCTTGAAGTTAGCAATGTTATATGTACCTAGGACCTTGTCATCATTGGTAATCAACCTGTAGGCACATGCACCTACCCTGCGATCTATAGCAAATTGACCGGAATGAAAAACCTCAAGAATGCAACTCTTCTCCACCGACAGCAGACGCTCAGCTCGCAACAACACCAGACTTCTTAACTTAATTTTTACCCCCTCCCTTCCCTGCTGTTTCAAAAGTATCTTACCTACAATTACAATAATCCTCAATATATTTAATCTCTTAGGGTACAGCTTTCCCTGTTGAAAATCCCAAAATACTGCGAGAAACACAAATAGAAATCCTTCCTGCAAACTACCGACTGCCACGCCCCACAAACATAACCTACTGTTACCATCCCACATGGTCACCACCACCAGAAGACTAACAGACTGACTGTTACTAATCTCAAATATAACCTCATAAAGCATCTGACCAATCACCTCAACAACACCCTCCATGTAAGGGTGAGCTATAGGGTACCTAGGACCGCTCATGTCAGACCTATCTGCGATGTCAAAACTATGCCCGTAGCCGTGAGTACATCCAGGTTTCTCCGAGAACACCACCCTGTGTTCCCTCAGAACGTCAAGCACCTCAGACTTCTGATCTCGTCCAACATGGTATCTTTAACAACTGCCTTCACACAGTGATCAACATCACTCAACTCACGATCATCTCGCATGTCCCAGAAACAACAGTGATCAACATCACTCAACACACGATCATGTTGTAATGGTTTTTATAGCCCTCACTGTTGGGTGACATGTGTAACTGTTCCTTAGTGCACGTTGAGCGTACAAATGTAATGTTTACTCTGACTAAGATATGTTGTATTAATGGGTGCCAAGACCTCAACGCTATGTTGAAATCTAAATTTATATTTAACAACACCTAGCTCTGGTAGAACACCTTCAAGAATCTTTTCACTCAGATCGTGGTATGATTTGATCATTAACCCAACTAACAATTGTATCAGGAGAAGGAATTTGGTCTATATCTAATGCTACCTACTGAAAGCAAAGATTGCATGGTTAAAAGAAATGAATTTATTATATAAAACAAGTATGGCAAAATTAATAATAATAGATTTTAAATTTAAATTGGAGCGTTGCGATTTGAATATTACCGCTAGAAAATTACGTGAAAACGGAGTCGGATGAATTACTGATTTTACTATTATTCCCAAGCTATGAAGTTACTGAAATACTGAATATGAAACAAAGAAACGAGAGATTATGTAGTTCTGAGTCATTCGCGCTTACCATTGGAAATTGCCGTAGCATTTCCCTCGTACTGGATGTTGAAGAGAGCTTCCCACAGCCTTCTGGACGTCGTCATCTTCTTCTTTAGTTGAAGAGATACTTGTAGCTATGTTAACTTATGGTCCGAACACACCGGAACCAACCACACGAGCAACCACAACGGTCAAGTTTTACAAAGATAATCGCCCTGCCTCCTCAGCGCGCAAACCATATATGCACTCCTCGCCTCCCCTCTCGGGAGCCGTCTCAAGTCGCCCGCTCTCCACTGATTGGCTGAGCCACCACGCGATCTTCCCCTCCTCAGGGTCATTACACTCGGCGCGGCGATGATGTCGATTACCGGTCCAAGCCATTTCGCCTTTTCTTGAAGCAGCAACCCCGCTTGCGTCACGCTTCTCGACAAGAATAAGCCTGTAGCCGAATTCCCAGTGACTCGTCTCTCTCAACAAACTCTGACAAAAATCCGTAAAATTCCGTAATCATATAATTTTCCGCGATAATGTTGTTCGTAATAATTCGCTTGATAGGGTTTTCTATAACATCGGAAACTTATCTGTATACTTATAATTTTATAAAAAAAAAACGCTCCAAAAAATACCTTAATAATAATAATAATAATAATAAGTTACATGAAAACTTCTCTTGGCTGAACAATTTGCCGCGTAGATAAATATAGAATGGCTTCCTACTGACTTATGTCAGTGGCGTAAACTACCCTCGAAAAACACGTTACAATGTCTCATGACCGTGAAACAACAGTGATCAATATCACTCAACACAGGATCATCTCTCATGACCAATATACAACTTGATACCATGCTGACACCTAATTCTTCCTCCTCAGAAACCTCTTTAACAACCTGAATGCATCCAGCAACACTAACAAAATCTCTACCATCAACCTGATAACCTAACCTAACCCAATCCTGTTGCTCACTCCACCCAAACTTCACTTGCGCCTTACTGTAATCTAATTTACAGCTCTGGTCTCCTAACCTATCAGATCCTACATTGATATTATACTCTACATTATGTTTTTCTTCCAGAGCGTGAGCAGGAATGCTATGCAAGGACTCTCCTCCTGCTCCATATAGTGAGTCCTGGTGAAGTTTAAACTTCCTGGCCTATTGCTTCTCTCAACCTGTCTTTCCATGCCACGCCCCCTATTTGCCTGCTCTACGTCACGTGGTGTGTTCCCCTGTTGATTGTTTTCCCCGTACCCCTGACACTCGTCGTTATTTCTTCCTCTCCCATGATCTTCATACCAAATGTACCTATCCCCTCTACCTGTATCCTAGTTCCTCTCTCTCCCCTGATTATAATTTCCTTCCCTTCGATTACCCCCATTTCTCTGACGCTGCCTACCTGGCTGTCTCAGGGTACCTAACCTTCCAAGTGACCTCTCTATGCCTGTAATAGCGACTATCTCCTGCACGCACACTGCAGTCCTAATGTCATCAGAGAAATCCCATGCTAACTTTCTAACAAGATCATCATTCCCTCCTAGTTTCAGATTTTGACCACGTAGAATTCTACCTACAGTATCTTCCTCCAAACTAGTCACTATCTCGCTAAGTTGGCTAATATTTTCATCTACTTTCTTCATACCATTCCCTAGCAAACTAATCTCGACTCGCTCATCCATCTCCACTCCCTCACCACTCTCCTCACTAACTTCAGCACTCTCATGCATCTCCACTCTCCCAGCACTCGCACTATCCTCAGCATTCTCATCCGACTCCACTCGCATAGGCCTACCACTCTCTTCCGCAATATCCTCACCGTTCTCTTCCATGATGCCTACAATTTCCTCTTTCTGCTCTCCCAACTTCCTATCTACCCTGGAAAATTTCTGGCTAGTCTCCAGTGCCTGGCTAGAAATTTCCCCTGCCAACTTCACTTGTTGAGCATCCAACTTATCTAATTCAGAGTCTACGCTCTCTTCCTGAACAGCAATCTGATTACCTAACTTAGTTTCCAGATTAGTGGCTTCTACACTGACTTCACTAATCTGGCTAGTAGCATGGCTCTCGGGGATAATTTCTGACAATCTTTCCTTGACCTCATCAAGCTTCTCTGACAAATGCTCCTTCAAACTATTCAGCTGACCAGTTATTTTCTCCTCCATCCTATTCATGTGGCTGGTCATCCTCTCCTCCATCCCTACAGACTTGTCGCTGAGATACACGAGCCTCCTGAACATGGCCATCATACTTAATTCATTTCCCCCCTGCCCTGGCAAATCTCCCCTGACTCTAATGTTTTCCCCCATCCCTATACCAAATTGCTTATCAGACACCATCTGATTCTGCTGCTCACCAGCATCATCCCCCAACAAAGCAGAATTGCATCCTGGCTCTAACGTAGCCATCCCTAATTGAAATATGTGAAATTATGCAAATATGCCTACAGTTTAATTCCTGTGTCCTGGTACACATCAGCATGTCTAAGGCCTCACATTGGGCTGCCACTGAAACACTCTCGCCTCCCTGCTGGAGTTGATTTAACTTTAACTGCCCTCATTAACACAAACCTACAGAATTAACTGCCTTTAAATACAGGCCACAAGTGATTTTAACGTTTTCCCGACTTTGAATGGGTGCCAAGGTTGACCTTATGGGTCTTCCTGAATAAAATAGAATACAATAAATAACTGTTGCCCCGACTATGAAAACCTCATCCCAGGCTTAGGGCATTTGGCATGAGTTCGCTGATGTTACCAGGATCAAGCAAGACAGGAAAATAAACACACATGAATTTTAAAGAGATAATCTATTGGCTGTACTATACACATATATACATAATATACAACACAAAAAAATACCCTTCATATACACTTGTAATGATGCTTTTTGTACAGTACCTTGTCACTGAATCTACGCTCTTAGAGCTACAAACACTTACGGCCATATTAGACCTAGGCCTACCAGCCTCCTATTTATTTACACTTTGTACACAAAATATCTACACACGTTAAGAGACAGACTGGTTCACTTCACTTTCTCTCCCCACGAACTGTTCATTCACGTCTCCATTCTCGCATTACTTCTTGATGAACTTCTTATGACTGACGATCATCCTTTTAGGCGTGTTAAGGTATTTCCGACAGCCCATGGTATGGACGGACCCATGAAAGACAGTGAAGCCTCTCAATAGCCTGTAAGAGCTCAGTGGTTTGCTAAAGATTAAGTCTTTGCTTGTTCGTTTTACGATACCATGATCCAGTAACATGACACTAATTGGCAAGTAGACAACGGACTTTCGCTGTAAAACCAAGAAGACCCTTTCTGAACACCAGACACTCCATTATAAGCACTGGCGAACGAATACAAAACCCCACTGTTCCTGCCGGAACTATATCATGCGCGCATTGCTCCTAGCGGAATATCCGTGACAACACATGAACATTTGACAGTCGAAATTCACTCTGACGTCACTCAGTAGTTTTCCACGCGCCGGTTCATCAGAGTTCATGCTATTAATAGCCTAGGTATTCCCTGAACTTGCCACCACAAGTCGAATTATTGCCTGTCTTTTCCGGGTTTGTGACATTTCCAGCACTCGAAAATACCAATACATCGTACCTTATAGTACAGCCAGGAATTGAAAATTTAACATTGCAAGGTCAAAATAAAGCCATTAACCCCAAACCAAAATGAAATAATGCTTCTGCTCAAAATAATAAAGTCTTATGTGTCCCAGTTCCCAAAACGTAATAAATCGCAAAAACCCCGTATTTATAATATCAAATATCCGAAAACCGATAATTAATAAACAATGACTCTAGTTTACCGGAACATCCAAAGATGAATCCGTCCACACAAAAATACAGACACAATAAAAATCGCCGCTTCATCCCCACGTTAACCCAATATAATAAAATACGAATAAAATACTCCAAACTAACTGCACAAAGGAAAAACCCGAGGGTGAGCTAATGTAACTGAATAAATTCGGTTACAGTGTGGACGAGATAGCTTGTGACTATATTCGAACATGATCTTGTATCAAGAACATAATTGCGTACTTAGTGCAACGGCACTTTACGCATAATGAGTAGCGTATTAAAAAACGTAAAGTTTATAATTTTCATTACGAATGGGAACACTAGTTTTTCGTAGCGGAAAGAAATGGCACATGTATTTGTTTGTTGTGTCAAGCTACAATTGCATTCGTGAAAAAGACAAACATCGAGAGACACTTCAAAACTATGCACCCATGTGTGAATGCAGAATTTTCTTTAAGCAGTGAAATGAGGAAAGAAAGAATCAAGATACTTAAAAATCAGTTAAGTGTTCAGCAAAATATGCTCACTAAACCAGTGGATAGAAGTGTTGCTGCCACCCTTGCTTTGTATCGTGTTTCGAATGTATTGGCGAAACGGAGGAAACCCTTTGAAGACGGCGAATTCATAAAAGAAGCGTTTTTGAGAGTTGTTTAATAATTTCAAGAAAAAGTCTGAAATAGTGGCTGCCATCGAATCGCTTCAACTTTCTTCAAGAACGGTCACAGGAAGAGTTGAATCAATGTCTCGTGATGTTTTCTCTCAATTGAAAACTGACCTTGAGGAGTGTTGTTATTTTTCATTGCAGTTAGACGAATCCATTGATACAACAGGTATTGCACAGTTGGCAGTTTTTGTAAGGATGGTTTTTAATAACTTTACTGTCAAAGAAGATATTTTGAAAGTACAGTAATTTCTTTGAAAGGCCATACAAGAGGAGAAGATGTATTTTTTGCTGTGAAACAACTCATCTTGTCAGAGAAAATATCTATCCAAAAGCTTGTAAGCATTTCCACAGATGGAGCCCCAGCGTTAGGAGGATCTAAAATGGTTTTCTTGCTCTGTGCCAAAGAGATGAAAGTTTTCCACAGTTTTTAACTTATCACTATTTTACACCAGCAGTCTCTATGTGGAAAGTTTTTAAATTTAAATGAAACCATGAAAACTGTTGTGAAAATAGTGAACAAAATTAGGTCTCATTCTCTTCAAAGAAGACTTTTCAAAGATTTGGCAGATGAATAGGAACTGCAATATGGAGATTTACTTTTCCATACTGAAGTACGCTGGCTCAGTAAGGGAAAAGTACTTGAACGTTTCCACAAGGTTTTACCAGCTGTCAAGCTATTTCTGCAGGAAATAGAAGAGAATACAGTAGCCTGTTAGCTTATATTGAAGATCCTCTCTGGCTTATGCATTTTGCTTTTTTAGTTGACTTAACAGAAAAGCTGAACGAACTAAATTTGAAATTTCAGGGCAAGGACAAAGATATTGCTGAAATGATATCTGAAGTAAATTCTTTTACTGAAAAATTGTGTTTATGGGAGTCCTGCCTTAAGAGAGGTGAGTTAAGACACTTTCCAACTTTGAAGACCCAAGTAGAAGAATGTGAGATACCCTATGATAGAGAATGTTATGTAAACATGATCTTCACTTTGAGGAATGATTTCAAAAATCAGTTTTCAGAACCCAGTTTGTATCTTTCCCTTGGGCTAACCTTGAACTATTGAATGTATCTTCTACCATTGAAAATGTTTTTGATGGAGATGGGGCAGATCTTGAACTTGAAATCATATAATTAAAAATGATTTGTATGTCAAAACTATTGCGGAACCTAAAAACTGTTGGTCTTTAGGAGAAATATCCTGTGTTAGTTGATGTTGAACTTAAAATAAAGGCCTTATTTGCTTCTACTTACCTGTGTAATTCATTGTTTTTTCAAATATGAATTTTATTAAAAATAAACACAGAACAAGTTGACTGACTAACACCTTGACTCGTGTATTTGACTAAGTGTAACAAGTTATACACCTAATATCAAAGACATTGTTAAACGAACATCTCCTCAAGTTTCACATTGAATGTAAATTTTTGTATTTTCAGCAAATAGTGAAGATGCAATAGTTTCATTGTTAAATATAGTTGTTTCACGGTATTAAAAAATTAAAAATGTAGCAGTTACTATATTTTTAAAAGAAGTAGATCACTCTGATACGGTAGTATGAAACAGTAGATCGTGAAGGCTTTGTGGTTGCCTACCCCTGTCTTAGACAAACACCACTTCAGAAGATCTACCCTCTTATTGGAATTTCTCCACCTCATGTCCGAAGAATGGTAGCTGTCGCATCTGAGAAGAAACGGTTAGAAACTGCTTCAAGGCATCCACTTTTTGGCCTACAACCAGCCCGACAGAGACTTAAGTCCAGAAACAGCTTTTTGAGGGGAGTAACAGCCCTCGAAGGCTCACAAGAGGCTGCCCGTGTGAAGATATGGAAGACAGAAATCAAAGACCCGATCATTCCTCCATCAGAAAAAATGGCACCTGGTCACAACTTGCCATATGGAATGATCTGCCCCTTTATGGAGGACATATGTTCAAAATATGATCTTATGGTTGCAAATACTAATGCTGTAACTGTTGCTACTTACTGGCAAAATGCAATTTGATTCGGACACGAAAAATAAATAAATACCATTGGGTATAATAATAATATCGTATGGCCTCGGGTGCCTGGTGCAAGCTTTGCTATTTGACACCCAGAGGGTAGCTTGCATGTCGAATTTCGTAGTTCCTTGACTATGAAAGTCAAGGAGGTTAGATGTTAGATATCTAATCTCCTTGAACACAATAGCTCTTTCTAGTAGAGAAATGAGGAACTTTGTGCTGGCGGAAACTCCCGAGATTAATTTTGCCATTATGAACTCGGCCTACTGAATTCAAATGGGTTCTTTGACATGCCAATATAGTATGACATGCGTATCGTATTTTTGCCGCCTTTCAAAAATCACTTACCACGGTCAGGGGCGAACCTGCAATCTTGGGGTTAGTAGACCGACACGCTATCCACTCACCCACCATTGGGTGCTAATGGGTTAGACCACCTTTTAGATGTAATCATTGGATGTTCCTATAGATGCCTGCCAAAACAGCTTTTTGAGGGGAGTATCAGTAACAGCCAAGAAAGTTTTAAAGCAATCAGCGATCAGTTGGATGATAACCCATTCTATTGCTCCCCTTTGATAAGTGCTGAACTTATCAAGCAATTAGATCTCTGAGAACTGGAAAAGCAGCTGGTCTGGATGGTATATTTCCGGAATTTATAACTCGCCTAGGAAGAAATGGAAGGAAGTGGCTCAAGAATTTCTTCTCAGATATCCTAGCCAAAGGACAAATACCACCAGAATTCAAAAAACCAAAAGTCATCGCAATCCTTGGCGGGCATCAGGTTTTGTCTATGAAAGAGCTCGGTCACTTAAGGTGATGTGGGTATCGTAACCTAGATTAAGAGCAAACTGAATAAAATAGTTTGTTGAAGTTCCATTGTTTGTACATGAGTCGTGTCAACGATAGTAGTGTGTTTTAACTGTAATTAATTATTAGCATTGGGAATGGGATGGCTGCCCCAGGACTTTAAATAAGATACTATCCCGGCATTTACCTGGTAGGTGTGTGGAGAAACTACTTGGGATAGCCACTGTCCGGTGAGATGGTTCAATCAGTATACTAGCTGAATGATAGAGAGGGGAACAGTGTGTAGCAGCTGAAGAAGCCCATCTTGCAAGAGTTGTAAGTACACCAACAGTTACAAATTGGCTATAAATATCAGCTTCCAGACTACTACCAACTGAGGTGAATGTTAGCAGGTGCGAAGGGTAGCTTTGAGCATGTACCATGTGCCTAACACAAGTCGGTAATCCAAATGTAATGTAGGGTGTTCACCAGACTTATTTTATTATATTGTATTGTAGTGTTTATTTTTGTTGTTCATCGATGTATATTTCGAATATCACGTAAGATATCCAATCTTTAGTTGGGGAAGACAGCCTACATTACATTTCCTGACCAACAGACAAATTTAATGTATGTTAAATCTGATAAGCTTGAGCTGAAATTCCCTCTAATGGAGCGACAAATAAATGGCATAATGGTGGTGGTGGTGAAATATTCGATTTGTACAAGTGTACATAAACCCATTTCAGGATTATTTTGCAATCTTAGCTGCATAATCCATTACATTGATTAAAACTTGGAATTCGTTTTTGGGGGTAGTATAGTTTGGATATGTTATACTGCAAAATTTCCCATGACACAAAATGGCTGAATCCATGACATCATGGACAACACTAAACGTTTAAACTTGGCATACATGTTAAATTCTATATGTTAATAAGGCTTCATGCACAAGCACAAATCTCTGACCCCCTTGCTTGTAACACAAGCCGCAATTTTCGTCCAGACATTCTTCTAACCTAGTAACAACCAATGGTTTTCTTCAGACAGCCGTCTAATCTAGTTGTGGCAGATTTGTTTTTGCCCAGAAAGTCGTCTAACCTAGTAGCAACCAATGGTTTCGTCCAGACTGTCGTCTAACCTAGAATCATCCAATGGTTTCATCCGACCATCTTAACCTAATAGCGACCAATTCTTCTTTGTCTCATCATGGCTTTAGAAAAGTACAGTGCAACTTTTCAATTAAATTGAAGAACTAATGGTAATTTATGAACATTCGTAACTCACCACCAAACCTTGCACTTGATACATGTGTCAGCATCGGCATGTAATGATGCACTCTTTGAAACCTCATACAGCTGAGCAAAATTACAGCAATTCAAACCACATCAAATAAAGATCAACATCCGTGACATCATCGACTACACTAAAAATTCCCCTAGTCACGCACGTTGGTGTATACTTGAACCTAATTTTTATTGAGAGTACTGTTTGTGTGTATTTCTGCTTCCTCTTTGTTCATGGGGACCTAATGGTCTGGTGTTTGCTTGTAATTGGACTTGTGCTATTTGATTCTGGTGTTCATTTAGTTTATTGTGTGTATTTTTGTGCCTCTGACCCAATGTCACTTCGTGAAGTTCCTTAACTTTAGCCTCAGTACACAACTTTGCATCAATACAGCGATCGTGTACATGCATCGGTTCTATGTGTTCCATTCATTTACTCACTTCCATCGGAATGCCATGGCAGCGGCATCTCTATTCCTGGCTGCCAAGGTGGAGGAGCAACCTCGGAAGCTTGAACATGTCATTAAGGTTGCTCACGTCTGTCTGCATCGTGACCAGCCGTCGCTGGACACCAAGTCTGAGGTATGTTGTCTCTCTTTTCTTTTTATTTACTGAGAGGAAACTGAATTATTTATATAGGATATACATTCATGTGTTCACCATCATCATCATCTTGTACAGTTTCCAGCCCCAGGCTGGGTCTGTTTGGAACATAAGCCTCGCCACTTAGTTCTTTCTTCACACCACCTCTCCGCTGTCACTCTGGTCCAGTCCTCGCCTCTCTTCTTGACACATTCCTCCACTCCTTTCAGCCATCTATCTCTTAGTCTTCCCCTTGGTCGTTTCTTCTGCATTTGCATCTCATGTATCCTCTTGGGAATCTTCTTCTCCATTCTCTTTTAGTGTCCATACCACCTCAGTCTTGATGTCTCAATCCTACCTTGCAAGGGCTCCTCTTTCACCATTTCCCTGACCTTTTCATTCCTCACCCTGTCTCTTCTTGTTATTCCGATCCTACTTCGCAGGAACTTCATTTCACCTGCCTGTATTCTGCTTATATCTCTTTTCTTCATTGTCCACGTTTCTGAAGCATAGGTCAGTATCGGGATATCGTAGCTTCTGTATAACACTTCCTTGCTTTTTTGAGGGACATCTTTATTCCACACTAAGCTCCTAATGCTTCTCAGAAATGCTTCTGCCTGTCTGCCACGTTCCGTAATCTCTTTGTCATTTCTCCCATTTTCCTCCACTATACTTCCCAAGTAGTTGAGACTTTCCACCTTCTTCAGCTGTCCACCTCCAAGTGTTATCCCACTCATTGGTCTGTCCTTTTTCCTGGTCGTTAACAGGATCTCACATTTACTGATGTTGAACTTCCATCCGTACTCTCCCACTGTTTCTTCCCAAGCCTTCAGTTGCTCCTGAATTTCTTCCACCTTGTTTCCCCAGACCATGAGATCATCTGCAAACACCATTGCTTTCATCTTATCTTCTCCTATCTTTCCTGCTATCCGTGTCACTACCTCGTCCATAACCACAATAAAGAGAAGGGGTGACAGCGCACTACCCTGTTTGAGGCCACTCATTTGTCTGAACCAGTCTGTTCTTTCCCCTCCAACTTTCACACAACTCACACTTCCACAATACATCTCCTTCACTCTGCCTACAGTCTCTTTTTCCACTCCCATGTTTTCCATTGCTTTCCAAACCTTCTCCCTACACACACTATCATAGGCCTTTTCGATGTCCAGGAAGGCCATCAACAGATCCTCTCCTAATTCGTAGTGGTGTTCCTGGAGCTGTCTCAATGAAAATATGAGATCCACTGTTGATCTCCCAGGTCTGAATCCATACTGTTCCTCTCTCAATTTTCTCTCCACTGGCTCGTATTCTACTTTCTAATATCTTTTCATATATCTTGGCACAGTGAGGTATGAGTGTGACACCCCTGTAATTTCTGCACTCCTTTCTGCTTCCTTTCTTAAATATTGGGACAATTAATCCTTTCTTCCAATCTTCTGGGGTCTTTTTCTCCTTCCATATCACCCTCATCACACAGTACAGCCACTGTTACCCAACCTCCCCTGCTGCCTTCACCATTTCAACACTCACTTCATCCACATCTGGTGCCCTTCCTCCTTTCATCTTGTCTATAGCCATTTCCAGTTCTCTCCAAGTCAGGTCCTTTTCCATTCCTGTGTTGTCTTCTCCATCTTCCAATACATTGTCTTCCTCCCTATGACCATTTGGATTCAGCAAATCCTCAAAGTACTCTTTCCACACTGTCTTGAGTGTCTCTTTGTTGTGTACCTCATTTCCGTTTTGGCCATCATTACCACATCCTCTCGCAGACCTCTTCTCTTACTTTTGACCATCCCATAAAGAACTTTCTTATTTCCTCTGCTGTCATCCTCCATCATCTCCGTCCACTTTACCATCCACTTCTTCCTCTCCTCTGCGACAATCTTGTTTGCTTCTTTCTTCTTTATCTTATAATCTTCCCTTGCCAGATCAGTTCTTTCCTGGAACCACACTCTGAAAGCCTTGTTCTTCCTTCCCACAGCTTCTTTTACTCTCTCATTCCACCATGGTGTCTCTTTACACCGCTTTCTGTTGCTTGTTCTTCCACATACTGCCACTGCAGTTTCTACCATTGTGTTTTTGAATTGCTTCCATTCCTCTTCCCCTGTTTTAGGATTGTCTGTTGGCATCCTTTCCCTTATTATCTTCTGGAATTCTTCCTTGACTTCCTTTTCCTTGAGTTTCCATACTTTTATTCTCCTTTCCAGGTACTCTGTCCTCTTGCTATCCTTAACAACTCCCAGGTTCATTACAAGTATTCTGTGCATGAAGGATAACATAATTTCTCGCCAAATCAATACTTTTTACTTACATAAAAATTCTATAGGTACATGTTTCGAAAACACACAATGTTTTCTTCCTCAGCCCACTTATTGGTGTTAAACATCATAAAACATCGATAACCTCACTAAATAACAAAAACACAGTGCAATTAAGTATTCTGTGGTCGCTATCTAAGGCCTCTGATGGTATTACCTTTATATCTCTGACACTTCTCTTCATTTCCCAGTCGTACAGCATGTAATCTACCAAAGATTTCTTTGTTAAATCACTGCTATACCACGTTACCTTGTGGGTTTCTTTCTTCCGGAACCAGGAGTTGCCTACCACTAAACCGTTTCTCTTGCAAAAATCCAGCAACTTTCTCCCTTCTTCATTCCTGCTACCCCATCCTTCTGCTCCCAATACATTTTCATATCCTTGCCTTTCACTTCCTACATGTGCATTCAAATTTCCCATGACAATGATGCTCTGACCATTCAACTGCTGTTGTAGCTCCTCCTCAAAGTCTTCCTTCTCTTGAGCTGTACATCCAACTTGAGGGGCATATACCTGGGCTATCTCCAGGCTTCTTCCCTTTACAGTTACTCTGATCTTCATGGTCCTGTCACTTATTCCCTTTACCTCTTCCTTCATTCCATCTCTCACAACTACTCCTACTCCGCTGCTCCTTCCTTCACTGTTCCCACTCCAGTACAACCGGTACCCTTTCCTCAGTTCTCTGCGTCCTTCTCCTTTCCATCTTGTTTCTGCCAAGCCCAGTACATCCAGTTTTCTTCTTTCCATCACATCTACAATCTCCTCCACTTTTCCTGTCAGTGTCTGTATGTTTAATGTCCCAACTCGTAGTCCATTAGCATATCCGGGTCGTCGTCGTTTGCATCCGTCCTTTCCGAGGCCTGTTCCTGGTTTGAAAGCAAATATGATATCCACTACTGGCTTGCTAGGCCTATCGTAGCTTCACCAGAGCCCCGTCAGCCGTCACTTTTCAGGGTTCCCATAGAGCCTTTCCAGCTACCGTAGCGGTCCCGGGGCACACAAAGTCCCCACTGTACTTCACCCCTACAGGCAATCCTCTACTTCATGCCGTTGCCCGTCTCCCACCACGTGAAGGAGGGGTTGGACTTGTGGGAGACCATTTGGATTCAGCAAATCCTCAAAGTACTCTTTCCACCAGACTTATTTTATTATATTGTATTGTAGTGTTTATTTTTATTGTTCATCGATGTATATTTCTAATATATATATATTCATACTGTATACAGAGGGGTCCAGGGAAATGTAGACACTCTCAATTTTTACACGGGGGAAAGGTTATTTCATGTGTTCAAAGTGACCCCCATTAGCAGCCAAACAACGTCGATGCCGCTGAACTGCTGACCGAACTACGTCTGACAGTGTTGCCGGTGCGATAGTCGTACAGGATGTCACGATGGTTTTTCGTACCTCGTTCAGTGTACTGTAGCTGGCTTCTGTTGATAAACTTCATTTTTCAAGGTCCCCAAAGGTAGAAGTCAAGAGGTGTAAGGTCTGGAGACCGTGGTGGGTACTCAACAGCTCCTCTCCGACCTATCCATCGTCCAGGTAGATTTTCATCCAAGTAGGCTCTGACATCTCTGTGGTAGTGAGGCGGAGTGCCATCATGTAGGTAAAATCTTTCCTTTCCATACACCTCTCGGATGGCAGGTAAAATCGATGTTTGTATCATATGAAGATACACCTCACCAGTTACGGTACCTTCAAAGAAGAATCGGCCAATCAAACCGCGCGATGACAGACCACACATTAACACCCGGTAGATTAACATGTTTGTCCACGTGAACCTGAGGATTTTCAGGAGCCCAGTACACGCAGTTGTGGCGGTTTACAGTACCGTTCAGTTTGAACTGCGCCTCGTCAGACCAGATAACCATCCCTGCAAACTGTTCATCCTCGCGAAGCATGCCTCCAAACCACTCGCAGTTCTCGATCCGGGTCGTCCTCGTTCATAGTGTGCAGTGATCTTGGAATGTACACTTTGCAGCTTTCAGAATTCGTCGTACACTTGATCAGCTTACCTGCACCCTGATTCACAGATTTTTGAGGTGACCTGGTATAAAGTTGCAACACAGCAGTGCTGGAAGCTGGACTTGTTGGTGTTTTTGGTCGGACGGACCTTTCCTTACGCAAATCCCGAACAGTACCATCGGCTTTAAATTTATCCCGAATACGATAAATTGTTGTACGTGTTGATGGCTGAGTTCCGTACACATATGCCATTGCCGTTGTACCTCCATCCTGTTTTTGTACTTCCAGTACCACTTCAATACGGCCTTGCGTTGCTCAAATGACAATCTTACTTAATTCGTTGCTGCACTGTCATCCACTGGAAAGCTCGCTAAGATTGTCACGCCACTCATATGACCTTCTTCAACTGTTGAAAAAACAATGGACTATGTTACCGTTCAAGAATTGTAACGGTATGTCATTTCGTTCCGAAGATATTAACTATCAATAGTGTCTACATTTTTCTGGACCCCTCTGTATGTATGGCCCGGCCCAACCCGTGCGGTGATGTGACTTGTTAGGCACAGTGCGGTCTAGTGTCGAAGCAGCCCATAGGCCGGGCTGCTGAGCAGGACCCTGGTGAGAAGTTCAACTAATTTTTCAGGAATCTGCAGCAACCTATGTTCCAGGCTATGTTTCAAAATCTGCGTGACAGTTATGAACACGGCCTACAGCGTGATGGCGTACATTTTGAACGATTACATTATCATCCCACTAATTAATAAATAACAGCTCCAGTTCTGTACATTTTGGCTCATATTGTATTAGCTAAGTAGCTAACGCTCCAAGTGGTGGCTAATGAGCCTTGGTTGCAGAATTTTAGCCTAAGTAAGGCATAGTTTAGAAATATTGAAATATACTATGTTCCGTCTAGTCAATACTTATTGTGTTTATTTAACCCCTAGTGCATGTTTCGAGGCGTATTAATAAAAGTCTGCCCCTTCTTCAACTAGTACCAATGAAGACATTGTGACATTAATGGCCAGTCATTGACATTAAAATTAATGAAAAATGAATGATGTGGATGAAATGTGATGGAGTCATATATGGTTCATAATGTCGATTATTCAGGTCCGTATTGACGTAACTATAACTTTGAAAGAATAATAAAATTTCAGCCTTTCAATACTATTTATTGCTAATTACTTACAGGGACATGTTTCGATGGCTAACACTCCCTTTTCATCAGCCTGTCCAACAAAAACTTCACAAAGGAAAACTTCCTTGTATAAGCACTACAAATCACATGAAGAATAATGAAAATGTTCTCCAATCCATTATTTACAATTCCCGCTCGACGCTCCTAAGAAGATACTCTTATTGGATTACTAAGGCCTAGGCGCACCAAAACTTGTGAATTGGGCCGGTGCTGCGGGCCGCTGCTCCCACTACGTCATCGTGGGATCACTCTAGTCCCCATGTTGCTCCTGGCGAACGTCAAGGTGGAGGAAACTTGTGGCCGCGTCACGCGCCGCCAAATTGCAGTGCGCTCGGGCGTGAACAAAAACAAACCGAATGTGCCTTGCGAAGACTCTTACAGCTGAGTGTCAGTGACATGCTTGGGAAAGGGTGGCGGTTAGGATTGGAAGGGGTGGGGGGGGGGGGGGGGGGGGGGGAGGCTAAGGAAATGAGAATAAGTGACTTTTGTTGACACGCCGTGTATTGCTATTATGGTGATTACTACGTAGAATGAGAGGTGTCAATCTTTAGTATGTTATGAAAAATGATGGGTATGAATAGTGGAATATAGCGGGAATTTTATCTATTACTGTATAATTCGTCTATTAGTGTTCTGTATAAAATGCTGGTTTCAAATATTATTTCATTCAGATTGTGTGAAGGGTTAAATCTCTGTGCTTTATCAATTTCTGTTTGTTCCAAAATATTCATGAGTGTGCCTTTATTTTCTTGATGTAAAATTTCTAAATCATTGTCTATGGTTGTGAATTTATGTCCAGTTTTTGCCATATGGTTGCCCATCGCTGAAAATTTATTATGTTTGATGGCATAAATAAACATAATATATTTTCAGAGATGAGCAACCATATGGCAGAAACTGGACATTAATTCACAACCATAGACAATGATTTAGAAATTTTACATCAAGAAAATAAAGGCACACTCATGAATATTTTGGAACAAATAGAAATCGATAAAGCACAGAGATTTAACCCTTCACACAATCTTAATGAAATAATATTTGAAACCAGCATTTTATACAGAACACTATAGACGAATTATACAGTAATAGATAAAATTCCCGCTATATTCCACTATTCATACCCATCATTTTTCATAACATACTAAAGATTGACACCTCTCATTCTACGTAGTAATCAATCACCATAATAGCAATACACGGCGTGTCAACAAAAGTCTCTTATTCTCATTTCCTTAGCCTCCCCCCCCAATCCTAACCGCCACCCTTTCCCAAGCATGTCACTGACACTCAGCTGTAAGAGTCTTCGCAAGGCACGTTCGGTTTGTTTTTGTTCACGCCCGAGCGCACTGCAATTTGGCGGCGCGTGACGCGGCCACAAGTTTTCTCCACCTTGACGTTCGCCAGGAGCAACATGGGGACTAGAGTGAACCCACGATGATGTAGTGGGAGCAGGGGCCCGCAGCATCGGCCCAATTCAGAAGTTTTGGTGCGCCTAGGCCTTAGTAATCCAATAAGAGTATCTTCTTTGGAGAGTCGAGCGGGAATTGTAAATAATGGATTGGAGAACATTTTCATTATTCTTCATGTGATTTGTAGTGCTTATACAAGGAAAGTTTTCCTTTGTGAAGTTTTTGTTGGACAGGCTGATGAAGGGGGAGTGTTAGCCCTCGAAACATGTCCCTGTAAGTAATTAGCAATAAATAGTATTGAAAGGCTGAAATTTTATTATTCTTTCAAAGTCATATATGGTTGTTGCACTTGCATGTTATAAGACATATAATAATAAGGATAGCCAAAACATTGAAGGTATACTATTGTAGGAACACTCAATTTTCAGTAGCAAAATTGAAAGACTGCTCTAATCCAGAAAATTCCCCTAAATGTTCTCTTTGGAGCCTTTAATTGTTGCTTGCCAAATTTACACCTTGTCGTGACGTGTACTAGGGGTTAAATAAGCACAATAAGTATTGACCAGATGGAACATAGTATATTTCAATATTTTTAAACTATCATTCGTCAATACGGACCAATCATGAACAACGTTAACAAATATAGGTAAGACATGACCAAGTAGTGGCCTGTAGAGTTGCAGAGTTCCTGCTTGTTGAAAATGACTAGTAGTTTGTGCACTTGTAACTAATTTGCTTTGGGGCGAACATGGTCAGAGATTTGACTAGCGAACACTGTAGAATATGATGAATGCCTAGAGTTACAACATAGTAACGGCGAATGTCTGGTAGACGACTAGTGCTAGGCTGTGAAATGACGATGAGTGGCGACAAAAAATGACTGGCGAAGTGAGTTGACGAGCAGCTGACTGGTCTTGTATAGTTGCTCGTGGCGACAGCTTTCAAGAGAGGAAAGATGTGATTGGCTCACTGGACATCAGCAGCCACGCTGACCCGAAAAGAATTATCGAGAAGCCAAAATGGCTGTTCATTTTGACAGCATGGTCAGACGTATTAAATAACTGTAACAGTCCTCATGGAAATGTTTCAGAGCCAAGCAAAAAAAAAAACGTTTTAAGAGGTAAGTAATATAAAATTATAAATGCGGAGGTGAAATGGTCAACGAGACCCAAAGCAAATATTTAGAAAGCACGTGGACAAGTACCACATTTAGGTTAAGAAAAATATGAAAAACTTAACTTTTTCTCTCAATAATACAAAATATTTAAATGGGCAAATTAATGGCTTTGTAGCCTTCGCAAATGCGAACAATAACCTTGAAAAATTTGCTTAAATTCTGTAATTTTGTATGTTGGTACTTACATTTAATCTTCTTATTCAGTCTGATTTTAGTTTTTAATCACAAGAATGCAAATGAACATGACAATAGATTTAATGGGTCAGTTTTTTATTTGATCTGGAATATCTCCTTTACTTGAAACCGAGAACTGTAGCTCCTTTTCATATTCTCTCACAAATTTTGTGATGACTAGGGCCCGGATTAATGAGCACAATAAAACGGTAAAATAAGCAAGAAAAATTACAAAAATTAGCACCAAAATAAGCGAACACATTTAAGATCTAATAAATTATTTGTTTCTTAGAACTGGTGGGTAGAGTACCCACAAGAAGAGCTTGCCGAAACTCAGTGATGCGCAGAGACCAATATCAATCGGCGTAGTTTAATGCTCATTGCGGGGCTCCTGTGTGTCCCCCGAATGCTGATTACCGGGCTCACTGCATTCTTCAACCCTGCGGGCTCGCTGCGACACGGAGTTGACAGCTGTAAATCCAGTGTAGAGTGCAAGGAAGCCGCAAACAATATCGGCTAATTAGGGTATAGATTACTGTCTCCTGGCTCAGGTAATAACTACTGTGTACAGCATTACATACACGCGCTGAGATCTCACTTGAACCCCAGTCACAGTTGAGCATGCCAAGCCTCCAGCTGGGCAAACGGTCCGTTTAGAACTGCCGCCAGTGAGCTACTAAAGCGAAGTGGGAGGGGAGTGTTCTGCCACTACCGAGCCCACCCGAACATTGCCGAAGATCTGCGTAGGATTCCGTGGCGAGCTCTTCTTACGCATATTCTAGTTCCTGTGCCTGTCAGTGAAGAACAATTTGTATAAAGAAAATGTTCTTTCAGCATTGGGTGACATCACCATATGCACTTGTGGAAAACACCAGTTCTTTAGGGAATTATTCTTCAATATCTATTTCTTCACCAGAAAGCTTTTTAGAAATTTGGTACGGTGTTTTGTAAACCCCGATTTTTTTTCAGGTATGTCTGTACATGAGTTTGTCAAATGCAATTTTAGTAACTGTGAGTTTCTGAAGACAATGTTACTGAAGTTTTTTTTCTATCTGAGAAAATGGACATTTTAATGAATTATTTCATGTTTCCAACTGTTTTATATCAGGTAATCCGGAGAAACCATCATAAAATGTATGCAATCTTTTCTTTGATGTAGTTTTTAGTAAAGCTTTCCTGGTCTATGCCAATGCTGTCAGCATCTTCTGCATTTAACAAAACTGTTTTCACTTCACTGAAATGTTAATGTTCCTTTAACCACAAACTCCATCTAGTTAAAACTGGTTGAGGCTAAGAAGTTGTTGGAGGCAGTTTACGGAATTTGTCAATTCTTATCGGTGACTTAATAAACACTCATGTACTAGAGGCAAGGATATCCATCCATACCTGCCAACTTTTACGGTTTATCCGTAAAATTTACGGAAATTGCAGCGTTTTACGGATAAACGGTGTCATTTTACCATTTCGCGGACAAAAATTTAAAACTATAATTAACATTCGATAATCCCTCCCACTTCCGTACAATCGATTGTTTGCGTGGGTCGAAGGCAAGTCCACGATAATCGTTAACTCGTTCTTTGATATGATTGGTACTTTTAACCGTGTGATGTTTGTGTCGTCATTGTAATTGAATTTGAAGCTGGGATAACAGTTCTTCCATGTGAATCTTAGGTGTCGACAGGCTCTGCTTCGCAAATTCTTTGTTCCGCTCCGTTTGCTCGTTGCGATTTAACCCATATTCTTTGACCACTTGAGTTGTTCATTGTTCCCAAAGTTCGCGTTCCTTGAATGTTTTTGTCTTTTAAGGTTATGGCATATTTTAATGAAGTGTTTGAGTTTTTGTGCTATAACTTCGTGCTTCACAGTTTCCTGTATTTCTTGGATTAATTACATTTGTTCCACGTGTGTGTGTGTGTTTTTTCTACCATGTGCATATTCTTTCTTCACGAGGTTGGCGTCGTGTTCATTTAATGGTTAAAGACTTTGTGTTCTTTGACATGTTTTAATGAAGTGTTGGCTGTCTTAAGAGTTTTCTGTTATAATTTTATGTGATGTTCAGTGATCCAGGTTCCTTTCGATGTTTTAGTAGATATTGAGAATGAAGAAATCCAACAAGAAACATTACTTCCAGACATTTAAAAAATCATACTCTGTTGGTTTTCCGTGCATACTAAATTCAAGAAAGGGAGAAAAATTTGCCTTTTGCACGGTATGTGGGTGTGATATTAATATAGCACATGGTGGAAAAAACGATTTAAGTAATCATGTGAAGTGCGGTAAACACACAAGTTATGTTAAATCGAAGGAAGATAGCAAGAAAATCAACACCTTTTTTGCTAAGTCTGGAAAAGTTGACAGTGACGTAATTAGGGCCGAGTGTCTGTTTACTTCCTTTTTGGTGGAAGACATTGTGCCCCTTAAGTGCGGCTGATCATGCTGGTGTTTTATTTAAGAAGATGTTGCCCACATCAGAAGTTGCTAAGAAATATAGTTGTGGTTGCACGAAAACGACATGCATTGTAAATTAAATGGCAAAAAATGCATCATCTGAAGTTGTTACGTGCCTTCAGAACGGACCATTTTCTTTGGCAATGGATGGAAGCAATGATACGAATGCCAAGTTGTATCCTATTGTTGTTACATTCTATGATGTTCCGCAGGAAAAAGTAGTGAGCACTGTGCTCACTGTGAGCACCAGTGTTGGAAGGAGACACAACAGGGCGAAACATAGGTAACCTGATGTTATCACAGCTGAGTTCTCATAATATACCAATTGAAAACTGTGTGTTTTTCTGCTCTGACAATGCTCCTGTTATGATAGGACACAAAACTGGGGTTTCAACAGTTCTGAAGGAAGTTCAACCAGGTATTGCCATCATAGGTTGCATTTGCCATCTGATTAATCTAGCAGCTGAAAAAGGTGCTGGAAGATTACCAGTTAAAGTGGATGAGATCCTTGTTGATATATTTCATTTCTTAGAGAAGAGTGTAAAGAGAAAAGAACGCCTTCAGAAATTTCAGACCTTGCACAATACAGAGGCAAAGAAAATTCTGAAGCATGTATATACTAGGTGGTTATCTTTAGGTAGATGTTTGGATAGACTACTGGACCAGTGGGATCCGCTTCTTTCTTTCTTTCTTTCTTTCTTCAAGGAGGAAGTAATATTATGTACCCAAAACATTTCGACAAGCTTGGCATCTTTCAGAATACCTAAAGTTGAACAAAGTGGATCCAAAGAGTATCAGAAGAAGAGAATTCTTGATTCTGCTACTACACATGCCCCTAAAAGAATAGCATATTCTTGCAAATGTGACAAACCCATCCTAAAAAGTAAGACTTCTGCTACAACTCGTGAGGAAAAATTGTTTATGTTCCTGTCCTCAAACTTGAACAAGGCCTTTTGCACTTTCCTTCATGTGACTATTCCTGTATTTGACAAATTGAATGTTGCCCTTCAGACTTCTTCCCCACAAGTTCACTTGTTATTAGAACTTCTAATGGATTTGCTAAAGCAGCTGTTCACCAAGTTTGTTAAGCCCAAAATTGTCAAAAGCTCCTCATTGCTTGAAGTTGATTACAACTGGATTAAAATCAAAGAAGTGATGATGAGTTGGTTATTACTTATTGGCATTCAAACTTCGAACATCTCCAGGATGCAGATAAATCCCTTTTCTTTTCATCAGTGAGAAACTACATTTGTACTGCCTGTGACTACATCATCAACAAGTTTCCACTCACGGATGACGTGTTAAAGAATGCTCAAGTTGCTAGGTTAGACAAAGTTGAAGATGCACAGTTTTCTTCCTTTCGTTTTTTTTCTTGGAAAAGTTTCCTATCATGTTATGCAAGGAAGAGAATGAAACCACAGATGAGGTAGTGAATGAGCTTCAGAGGTAGTTCACAGCTCTTCAGGTAGATGACACTTTGGCTGCACAACAAGATGCTGCAAGTGATTCCAGTTGGGCACAAATATCAAGAATTCATGGAGCCGATGGACTTCTTAAGTATAACCGAATTTCTAGAGTAATGCTCTCTCTCTATTCTCACCATACCCCATAGCAATGCAGAATGTGAACGTGTTTTCAGCCTTGTGAAGAAAAATAGAACACAGTTCAGATCATCCATGTCCAATGAATCTCTGGAGTCTATTTCTATTTTGAAGACCAGGAGTTGTGGTCCCTGTTATGACAAAACATTTTCTCAAGACTTTTTGCAGGAAGCTAAAAAGGCCACAACCATGACTTTAAAGTCGAACTAGCATGTGATTTGCAGTGTGTATTATTTTATTTCTTGCCTGTGTTACGTTAAACAAGTTTTATTGTGCAAAGCCTTTTTCAATTATCGTATATCTGCTTAATTTATCAAGGGAGTCCTGTTATGTATGCTCCAAACCAATATTCACCACGCCTGCAGCTGATTACCATGGATTTCTTCTTGATTGTTATCTACAAATCATGTAAGTAGATATAATTTCATTGAAGTATCCTGTTTAAAACATGAATTATTGTATTTTGTAGCCCAGAAGTATTATTATTTTCGTCAAGCTGGGGTATGTCAAAAATCGTTAGTTTTTTTGTCGCCCGTGAGTTTTACTGATAGCTATTTTCAAAAGTTGGCAGGTCTTTATAGGCTACTTACTTCAGACAGTTTCAATGACACGATGTAAGCCATGTCAGTAGTACTAATCTTGGGCCAAGAACTTTTAATCTAGTTCCTGCTTTAACAATATACGGTATGGAGCAGCAGCCTTGTGAAATAACAATATGTTGTCATACCGTATTCCTTCTGGCAATAAGAAAGTTAACGAGCCATGGAAAAATTTGGAATGATTTACCTGCTCATTCAATGAAAATACAATTAATCTGCCCGTTCAATACATATTAATAGAAAATCTATAGGAACATGTTTCGGGAGTTCATATCGCTCCCTTCTTCAGCCTATACAAACATTTTCGTACTATTTCGTTATGTTTATGTATAGTTATATTCTTGTATGATCAATGGTTTTATAATGTAAATTACTAAAATGTTTGTATCTACTATAATATTTTACGGATTTACGTACTGGTACCAACATTTTCTTTTTAAAATTCGCGCCAGAACTAGCTTCCGTATGCCGCCAATACGTCGCTCTGAACTACATACATCCGATCGTTACAATCTTCGACTGGGAATACGAGATGCGTCCTGATTTGCCTGAATCCTAGTCGATCGATATTGATTTGTTTGTGTTGAATGAAAGCTCTGGGATAACAGTTTGCTTGTTCTTTAATGCATTGATTAGTTCGAAAACCTTTACCATTCTGTGTAAAAAATAGTTCTTTTCTTCTTCACCACGAATTACAAAGTGTAGGTCGTGTTGTAGTTATGGAATGACATGTGAATTAACAGGGTGTCTACCGGTAAGGAAAAGTAGCT
Source organism: Meconema thalassinum (assembly GCA_946902985.2). Taxonomy (NCBI): domain Eukaryota; kingdom Metazoa; phylum Arthropoda; class Insecta; order Orthoptera; family Tettigoniidae; genus Meconema; species Meconema thalassinum. Next base: position 552,855,148 of record OX336388.2, read on the forward strand.
AATTTTTGTCTGGATATTTGGAGGTAACGAAAATTCGCCGAGGTCTGTTTTAAATAATTTAAAATCACGCTGCTAGGCTCACAGATTGCGATGGTGCAAGTTTCACGTAAGCGGCGCAGATTGCGTAAGCTATATTTCACCGTGCCCGCCCTCATGGAAATGCATACAGAGGATACCTTGAATGATATACATCGGTTCAACATATATTTTCGGCATTATGAAGAGTTTTTAGTTTTGTGTGAAATATTTTTCTTTGTTATTAGGAAACCTGACTTTTCGCGACACGTTTATTCGTGAAAACTTTCGAAACTCAACAGAAACCTCTCATTTTCTGTTATTGACCTCTAAATTTGGAGACTTTCTCAAATATAAGTCTAGAAATAACTTAAAATAATTTGGTCGCAATTTTGTGAAATGATACCGTTTCTAACATAATCTTGATAAAGTTTCGAAATACATTTATTTTTAAAATCTAACTCTTGTAAATTTGTGATATCCAGTATGGTTGATTCGAAATTCCGTTATATGTCTGTTCGAACTTTGGTTCCATCGGATATATAATCTAACCGGTTATCTCGAAGACTTGTATTAATTTGTAATTCAAATTCTAAAGAAAATGTGCCCTTTTGTATTATTTGTGCAATCCTCCCAGAATAATTCGTAAAATTCGATACTTACTTCGAATGTTCATCCTCAAGGCGGCTGGCTGTCCGCACGACTTGCTTGTGGGAATCTTGTCAAACGGACAGAGATCGACGCCAGTTGCGTAAAATCATAAAACCCATGCCCGATCGTAAATTTGCGATCACGAAGACTGCGGGAATCCTGTCAAAGGTGATAGGGCACCCATCTCGAATCATTCCGAAATCTACTCGCCACTTTTCCCATGACCGTATACTTAAAAGCGTACTGGGAGTGAGAAGTGCATCAACCCAGTTAGAAATGACTACATAGCTTCGTGATACTCATTTCTCCTCGTGATCCACCGTGAGCTCCCATCCACAGCATGGGGACAGCGGGAATCACGGCGCCGACTATACATGTCCATTACTGCTCGTGAATCTTAACCCTGCCCAACCTCGAACTTGCCTCCGCCATTCTGCCAGGACAGATTGACAGGCAGACAATCGTTCAACGGGCACGGACGGCGCAGGTTGCATATTATCACGTTCTCAGTGTCCAACCGCGAGGACAACGTGAATCTCGTAAAACGGCCGAGAGCGGTAGCGATTGCGATTCATCACTATATTTCTCCGCATTCTATGACGAGGACAACTGGATTCTTGTCAAACGGACAGCAAGTGGCACGATTGCGTAAGAATGCTATATTTTCCCGGGCCTGATCTCAAGGACAATAGAAATCTCTTTGAACGACTTAAAGTGACACTGATTATGTAAATCACGATTTTTCTCAGTGTTCTATCGTGAAATCTACGTCAAACGGCTGAGACCAGTGCCAATCTTGTAGCATCGCAATATTTCTCCGTACTTGACTGTGAAGACAGAATGTGAACAAATTTTTAGCATGATTAAGAAGAACAGGACACAGTTCAGGTCATCGATATCTAATGGAACTCTGGAAGCCATTTCCATTTTGAAGACCAGAAGTTCTGAAGCATGTTATACAAACGCATATTCCATTGACTTTCTGATGAAAGCAAAGTGAGCTATAACTTTAGCTCTTAAATCACACCCTTATAATATCATCGGTACTGTAGTGTTTTATATTAATGCTGTTGAACTCGTAATTTTCCGAAGTGAAAATAGTACATGGATTTTGCCATCTTAAATGAATCTCTGGAGTCTATTTCTATTTTGGAGACCAGGTGTTCTGGTCCCTGTTATGCCAGCACCTATGCTTCAGATTATTTTCAGGTAGCTAAATAAGCCACAGCTATGAATTAAAAAGTGCCAAGTAATTTCCAGTGAGTGATGAGTGTATTACCTCGGTATATTATTTCAAGGAAGTCCTGTTATATCTATGCTCCACACCAAAATTCACTATACCTGCTACTTGAGGGTCATGTTCGTCTACAAATAATTGGCGTACGTTGTAAGTAGATAAGATTTCATTGAAATACCATATCCATACCTGCCAACTCTCCCGATTCAGGCGGGAGACTCCCGATTTCAGACCATTTCTCCCGCCCTCCCGATTAATGTATTAAATCTCACGATTTTTCAAAAATCCCACGTGTATTTTCAGATTGAATGTGCGAGATGACACTCCAGTCGTCTATCGAACGGATCGACTTTACGTGTTTTGAAGTTATATCGCGATACCACAGTTTCGCTCTGTGTCGATAATCGACAACTGCACTAACTCCCGAGTCTCGCGTCGTGTTCTGCTGTTATAAAAAGTTAGCTTAGAATAAGACTTTGTTTCAATTCCTCGAAGGTTAATTCATCGCTTGTTCCTAGATGTTTTGCATAATGACCTGTGGGTGAACGGTAGGTAGTTGTACACTGCGGAATATTGTATCTGTTTCACTCGTGACATTATATGATTTGTGTATAAATTTGTTAGATGTTGTTGGCGATAATATGCCGGTAGGCTAGTGATTTTTCGATCTGAGTGATTGCGTCTGTTCCTCTGTAATATGGCGAAGAAATATGATGTGACATTTAACCCTTTCACTCCGGCGTAGCGAGTACGATGGTGTGTCCTGTGGACGCGAGCAGCGAGCCCGCTGTACGGGATACTTTTCTCGTTCCACGCTCCCGTCTGAAATCGGCTAGCGACGAGGCGCGAGGAGAGGACGTGCAGCGTTTAAAGGCATTATATTGTGCCCAAATCTAGGAATGGGTATTCCAAGTTTCAGACCCCTAGATATCAAGGGAAAGGCTGTAGCAGCTTTTGAAAGTTCGGATATTTGAATATCGCGCTACATTGCTTCTCGAAGCCTTTCGAAGGAAATTACCGATAGTTGGATGGTAAATGACGTAGCGAGTCATAGCAGAGGTGGAGACTATTTATTGATTAAATAGTTAACTATGGAGCAGAGACTTGAGACTGGGATCAGATTACTGGCACGGCCAAATAAAAGAGAATGCAATTAGTATCAAGTAAATCGGACCAGGGATTCAAGAGATATGAGGATTTCTAGATATCAGGCGATGACGCGTGACCCTGACCGTTTTTGTATAAAAGCAAGCTGGAGCAGGCTTAGTTAGCTCACTTCATCACAAGCACTTGGCGAACAAGTTGCGTCTACGCTGAGCCAAGGCACATGGTTGCCGCCTCTACGAAGAAGTACTTTTCAAATCGTGATAGTCACGAGAAGTGCTGCGCAAACGAGTTGGAACTTAGTAAGTTTCTGGTGAGGAGAATCACTGAGGTGATTGTATTTCTACAGACATTGGTGGAAATATTTATATTTCTTAAAAGGACATATGCTAGACTTGGTCTAGAAAATAGTATTTGTCACAGTCCAATAGTAAATTAATACTTGGATGTTTAAATCCATTTAAAGTCAGTTTTCATATTTTGTAACTATTTAACCACTTCGATCCGTCAGTACATTGAAGAATAGTCTATAACGGTGGCGTTCATTAGTCCACGCAAGGGAAACTGCAGGTTGTCTAGCGCATGGCAGATGGTGATTTTAATAAACCATGCCCAGGGAACGATCTTCAGAACAGCCGTTAACTGCTTAGACTGTCAACGTTTTTCTTGTACTGATGAGATTACAGTGAGTTACGTTACAACTGACACATTTAGGAAGAGATCGCTTAGATCTGACCCTTTTCAAACAAATTGTTATGGCTTTGTTAGAAGCCCATATTAAAATGGAACCACAGTCATTTAAAACGTCGAAGGATACTACCACTATGTCTGACTAGACGATTTGTGGGTCTACAATGGCGGCCGATACAAGGATTATACGTGCTTGTCCGCTAGGGCATGTTTACGGATAAATCTGGTATAGACCAGGTTTACGACACTTCAAGACCATCAAGAAATGTAAGCCACATTTGAATTATATTATGCCTAGCTAATTGGAACAAACTATTTTTCTGCAGATGACCAACACATTTTTTTCGTCATATTTAAAGCTTGTAATGATTTACGCAAGACTTGTTAGATTTATTCTGAGCATTTTCAGCACTCGGAACAGTTTAGGATCGATGACCGAGCATTTTGAGCATATATTTGAATTTTTCATATTTTTGGGAAATCACGGTAATCAGCCGATGTAACTGTAAAAGTTAAATTTATTTTTGTTGAGGAATGGATATATTTTCCATATTCGAAGGTTCGAACATGTGGATTCTCACATAATGAGATGATAATTAAACATATTTGAAATAATAATAATAATAATCCACTAATAATAATAATAATAATTTTTGTAATTTTTCTAAATAATTCTTGGATATTATATTTTATAATAATCATATGTATTGAGAAAGAGCCTATGAAGTAGTTGAAACATTTCTAGTATGGAACAGGAGATTTTACGAAGGAGAGTGGTTAGCGCAAGCCCGCATTCAACCTACATTTCAGTTCTGGTTGAACAGTTGATATTTGCTATGAGCAAAGTATATGTTTCATATAACACGGAGAGGCATGAAACGGGAAGCAATTGATATTTGTATCAAATAGGATATTTTGTATTTATATAAAATCATGACGTAAATACATTTCGAAAGTGAAATGAAGCTTTTCATAAGTATGGTAAAATCACGGGTTGAACTGAATGGTAAAATAAAATAAACTTGTAAGTTTATTAATCTTCCAGTGTTGATAACAAGCAGAGGCTTGATTTATTGTATAAATTTTGGGAAGATAATTTATGTGTGTGGAATAGTTGTAATGCCATTCCCAGGTGCGCAGGTTTAAGTCGCAGGAATGAAGGTTTTTTCGAGCATCAATCAAATAGCAGGTTCGATGGCTCAGGTTTATAGTAGGAGTATTGGAGCCACACATTTCGTCGTATGAATAACCCGAAGGTTATTTCTTTGAAACCATCAGTTCTTATTTCAACCTTGTTTACGAATTCCATTTAGACTTTGATTTTGCTAGAACCCGGATTTGTCATGATAGTAGTTTATTCTTCTTCAGAGGAAGACCTTTGCCGTTGTTGTTGTTGTTATAATATTGTGTTCTTACACAAATAGTAGAATGGGCCACTGCCAATTTAAAATAATTCTTTAACCACGAATAATTTGAAGGATATTTTCAATCCTATTGCCATGAACTAAATGAATTCATTATAAGACTACAATTCTAATTTCCGCATTCTGTCGAAGAATTGCAAGTTGTGAAAGTTGCTAGAAATGGCCATAAATATAAATATTTTTTATAATATTGTTCCCAAGTGGAAAATCTAATAGTTGAATGGTTCAACCATTTATTGATCAAGTTAATGATTCAGAAATCATATATTTTGTTTGGAACTTGAAGTTCATAATCGAGTCACTTCTCGAATATTTAATGTCAGAAGAACAATTAATTGTTGTTGTGCTTCGCACAGTTCTTCGATGCTATGCTCAATGGTCAAATACTTTTCAGATGTTGTTAATATGTGTTAATAATTTGTGTTGCTACGATGATAATAATAGTTTCAACGATATATTTTTGAAAACTGGAAAACAAATGAAAGTCTAAGAAATTCTATAAACATTTATTCTACGAGTGTAAATATCTTGTAAATAGTCAAACAGTGATCTACGTTATTTCCAGTATGGACAATTCATTTTGAGCTGGAATAAAATGTTAATAATTTTGGAACACAGTCCACAGGACTAACAATCGGACTTGTGTTTTCAAAAAGATTGTCAAATGTGTTTGGAAGATTTCTGTATATTGTGTGTATATAAGAGTGTGGATCGCCACACGTGGATGATGCTGCTTTGAGCATTATTCTTGCAGTCAGATTTTAACGTTAAATAAACTGAGATAATTTTACCAGATGTGTTTCACCCCATTAAATCTCCTTCTATCCTTATTGTTGCATTGAGCCAAAAATCAGTAAAGCATTTTTATAAATTTGATGTCGTTTTTGCGATTTGCTTTAACCCATCTGGCGCTCCGGGATATTTTGATTCTCGTGCTGACTGATTATTGGTAAAATGCATATGTGGTCGTACGGACTCCGGTCTAAACGGGCACAATATTTCATTTTTAATGCATATTCGGTCAAATGCTTATGATTGTATTGTTAGCACTTTTCATTCCGGCAAAGCTTCCCATCGTCCTTTTAGATCCGTGGCTTTGGACACGGCACTGGCGGAGTTAAAAGCTTGTTTTATTTTTATTGTAAATTTTATTTTTAGTTCTCTTTATTTCAGATTTATTAATTTCATATAATTATACATAGACATTAATTTCAGATTAATAATACATTTCAGATTACAAATTGTTTACTTATATTAATTTGATAATGTTACATTGCCTTCCTTACAATTGTTTTTAGAAGTTCTTCTGCGTGTGATAAGTTTTGAAACAGGGAAAGGCGCATAATGTTACATTGCATTCCTTACAACACATTTTCGTCTGCTTCCTCTTCTTCTGTGCTTTACAGACAATACAAGTTCTGTAGGTACTCCACTCGTCAGGAAGATGAGGTCCTGCTGTCAGTCTCGAGGGAAGATCAGATCTCTTTCCTCCACCGGATCGTCTTTTTTCAACACTGTATTTTTCAAGTATTTCCTGAATGATTCCCATTTGGAACTTGGCATAACTTATTTTCTTCGCAAATCTGTTGTAGAGGCAATAGGAGTTGAAAAGTGTCATATCTATTATATGAATAAACAGCTTGCGGTACCACTTAGAGGATTTTCTTATGCTTTCCACAGTCTTCATTACCATATCACTTCTGTCCACAGGTCCCATTGATTTATTGTAATCTACAACTGACAAAGGTTTCAATTTTTTCTTGGCGGTTTTACGATCTACCTTCGAGGTTTCCACCATTTGTGCACTGTGAAATGTCGAGAGCATCCAAACGTCTTTCTTGTCGCACCATTTTAGTGCCAATAGTAGACCTGACGCTGAGCGGAAAGTGAGCTCGCCTTTCTTCAGCTTTTCCGCCATTGTAGGCATATCTTTTCTAGTGTGCCTCACTGTGCCACAAGCATTGGTTGCCCTGTCATACAGCCAACAAAACAAGGCGGGGCTTGAGTACCAGTTGTCGCAATAGAGGGTGTGTCCTTTCCGTAAATATGGCTCCATCAATGTTGCAACAGTGTCTCCTGAGATGCCCATGTCATATTTCTTTATGTCCGTAGCTGAACCGCAATAAACAATGAAATCTAATATATAATTGGTCACGACGTCGCAAATAACAAATATCTTGATTCCGAAGCGGCTTCTTTTAGCGGGAATATATTGCTTGATTTTTAGTCTGCCCTTGAATAAAAGAAGACTTTCATCTCTGCACAAGTTTTCATAAGGATAGAAATGCTCCTTATATTGCTCTCTAAAATGTTTGATGACAGTACGTACTTTGTACAAACAGTCATTGTTATGAGGCTCTTCATTATTGGAAAAATGCAGAAATCTCAAGATATTCTGAAACCTGTCTCGAGATAGCAACCTAGAAAAAATAGGTGTTTGAAGAATTGGGTTCTCAGTCCAATATTCCGACATGCTCAGTTTTTTTACTCTCGTCATAATAAACATCGCGGCAATGAAAATGTAAATATCACTCACACTCACATCCCTCCATTCTTTCTGTACCCTGTCCGGAACTCCACCTGCAGCCACCTTCTGAGAAAAGTATCTATTAGTCTCCTCGCACAGAAGAGTTATGAAACCCGTGTTAAAAAACAGCTGAAAGAAACTTAACATGCTAGCATTGTCCACTAAACTTTTCAGTCCGGAATTAGCTGCATCGAACTTATGTTTCTTCGGGTTCAGATTGCTATTTTTCCAATTTAGTTTTCTGTTCGGTGGTTCAGGCCCCTGATCTTCATCCTCACTATCTTCATCTTCAGACGAATCGTCGAAGTAGGCCGACCTTGTAGACGACGAAGCGGTAACTGGAGTAGAAAACGTGCCTGAAGTAGGTGTGATTGAAGTGGTTCCGTCACCAGAATCAGATGATAAATCACTACCATCATCATCTTCAAAGTCACTACCCAGTATGAGGGCAAGAGCTTCCTCCGCAGTATATTTTTCGTCCGTCATCAGACCTTTCACAATTTCAAAGCGACTGAAAGATAAAACGAGAAGCACAAGCACGTCAGCACAAGGGAGCAACTATGCGCGAAGTGAGTAGCATACCGGACACATTGCTTTCGTCTTCGAACTGTTTACTCCTGCTATCTGGTGACCAGAGCCGTAACTATAGACTCCCAAGACATCCACGAGATACGTACAAGGACAAACTTCCCCAGCAGTCTACCGTAGCGAAACGGAGAACAGCCGAGAGACACACGACTTCTACAGCAGTCGACCGGCTCTGAGGCATGGCTCCTGCACGACTGCTACAGCAGTCCACCGGGTACGCGGTACAGCTCGCTCCCGACTTCTACAGCAGTCCACCGGAGTGAAAAGGTTAAAAGTGTGTACCGGTACAAATATAACTTTCCGCATGTAACTGGGTCAAGAAGAGGCGCAATATTTGCATTTTGTAGTGTCTGTAGGTGTGATTCCAGTATCTCGAATGGTGGAAAGGGGGACATTTCAAAACATGTGCACTCAAAGAAAAGAAAAAAAGACAATGTACAATGTGTTGGGAAAAACAAGAAACTTGATTATTTCAAGTGTAAGGAGGAAGACACTGACAGTATAACACGTGCAGAAGTATTGTTCACATCGTTTATTATTCAACATAACCTCCCTGTCAATTGTTCCGATCACGCTGATCCTTTATTTAGGAAGATGTTCCCAGGCTCAAAAATTGCCGGTAGATATGGCTCAGCCAGAACTAAAACGTCGGCCATCCTTGCAGAAATGTGCATTCCCAATTCTGTAACTTCCAACTTGAAGATGTGACATCTATTGAGGAAGAAGAGAGAATTGATGTGAAGTGGGCACTGGTAGGCCAAATGAAATGTAGTGGTGGGGTACTCAAGTATGACAAATTGTCTAAAGTTATGCTTTCCATTCTGACCATTCCGCATAGTAATGCTAAATGTGAGAGGATGTTCAGTCTTGTCAGAAAAACAAGAATGCAGTTCAGGCATCTCTCTCCGACAAGACTTTGGACAAACTTATAACTCTGAAATCGATTCAGAAAGGGAAGTGTTTTGAGCAAGAAGACCTTTTTGAAGAGGGCAAAATCAGCCACAGTCACCTGCAACAACGACCAATAATATGATCTTTGATACGTCACTAGTTTTGTATGCCTGAGTGTGATCGAAAGAAAGGTATGCTTGCTTGATAGACTAGTTAGAATTTAAAATGACTCAGTCTTAAGTACATTTGTAAACTGGGATGTCATATCATGTTAGTCATGTAGGCTACAGTTTAATAGTGTAATTTATATATTTGCTGTAATATCTTAGCCTGTAGAAGCCTCCGTGGCTTAGGCGGCAGCACGCCGGCCTCTCACCGCTGGGTCCGTGGTTCAAATCCCGGTCACTCCATGTGAGATCTGTGCTGGACAAAACGGAGGCAGACAGGTTTTTCTCCGGGTACTCCGGTTTTCCCTGTCAAAATTTCATTCCAGCAACACTCTCCACTATCATTTCATTTCATCTGTCATTCATTTAATCATTACCCCAGAGGAGTGCGTCAGGCCTCGGCAGCCGGCACAGTTCATATCCTCGCCGCTAGGTGGGGGCTCCATTCATTCCATTCCTGACCCGGTCGGAGACTGGAAGCAGGCTGTGGATTTTCATTTTCATCTTGGCCTGTGTATGTATTATGTTGCATAGTCTCCGCCGCCTCCGCGTCGAATCTCCCGATTTTTCATTTTGAGAGGTTGGCAGGTATGCATATCCTTTTTAAAACATGAATTACTGTATTTTGTAACCCAGGAGGATTATTTTTTCGAGCCGGGGTATGTCGAAATTTGTTAGATATTTTGGCGCTCGTGAGTTACTGAAAGCCCTTTTTGAAAGTTGGCAGGTATATTTTTGCGTGCTTCAGTGTATCCCGAATATTACTTATTACATCTTGAAAACACTGGCACATAGTTTATACGCAATGGAAATTCATTGGATACTCCTTCTTTAGCGTAGTTTTCTAAAAATAACCAAAGCTGCACTTTGTTCAATTTCCACAATGGAATGTCAGAACTCACTAATGCCAAGAACAAATCTTGGGAAAATATGTCACTTGAACACGATTGTTCACCTACATTGCTTGTTATCAGTTGCTTATTTAACTTATGTCATCTCAACACTCTTCTTATATCGCGTTGTATTACTGTGCTAAACCGAATCATATTTTTTCTATGAAACATTTTTTTTTCACAAATCAATGAAGATAATAATTTGCATTCATCGCAAACAATATTACGTCCAAACTCGTTTATGTATTTGCAGAATTGAACAGTATTTTTTTGGATGGAATTTCTTAACTAAGCTGCAGCACCGATCGCACTCGCCTTGTTAAACCAACGTAGACTCGTGATAAACTGCCACTGTGCTGGGTGACCAAACAGCTTGCAGCTTGGAACTCATGGTTTCACCCAGCATATGACAACTTGACTATATCTGATTGGGCTGATTACTTGCACAATATAATGGGGCAGCGGGAAATCCCAAGCTTATCTCCTAATTTTAACAATACTGTAAAATTACATATCATCTTTACTTACTTGACTTACTGGCTTATTTCCTGTCGTTCCCATTGGAACATAGGGCATCCAGGAAGCTGTGCCATCTCACTCTGTTGGCTGACATCCTCTTCACCTCTTTCCATGTCTTTCCCTGTTGTCTCCCCTCTGCCTCTACCGTCCGTCTCCACGAATGCTTGGGCCTTCCTCTTCTCCTGCTACCCTGGGGATTCCAATCCAGGACTTGCTTCTCAATGGCATTATCAGATTTTCTAAGTGTGTGGCCAATCCACTTCCATTTCCTTCTCTTTATTTGGATTTTTATCTGTTCCTCTGAAGTTCGAACCAACAGCTCCTCATTTGAGAATGTCTCGGGCCAATATACTGTATATTCAAAATCCTTCTCCGACATCTATTAACAAACACCTGTAATTGACTGGTAATTTGGTTGCTAACTTTCCAAGACTCTGACCCATTGTTCCACTCAATACATTCAATCGTCTTTACACTCCTACCAAAGTGTTGTTCTTTTATGCATTTGACTGTAGCTGATGGAAAAAAAAGAAAGGAATTTGTGACAGTTGACAGCTAGGAGTGAAAAGTACACTTTTCATATGGCAGTTTAATTCAGAATCAAAAAATAAGCAAGCAAAACTTTTCTTCTGTGGAATAAACATTTATAAGTGCTATCAAACATAGTTAAAGCTGCTTATCAAGGTGTCTCTTACAAACCATAACCTGTCTGCATATGTTTAGAAGTGTGGGAAAGAATATGTGTTTTGCTTAGAAATCTGAGCTCTAGTGATGACTAACGGAATGGGGCATAGCTCGATGTTACTTATGATTTATTTGGATCACAGTAATAGTACATGTTGTTTTTTGTAGGCATATCTGGAGCAGGCGCAGGATCTTGTGTTCAACGAGAATGTGCTGCTGCAGACCCTTGGATTCGATGTGGCTATCGATCATCCTCACACGCATGTGGTGCGCTGCTGCCACATGGTGAAAGGTAAGCGCTGCTCACCCAGCCTCCTGCCCGAGAGCCAGCAACAAGGTATGGGCGAGCACTAACTTGTGTGCATGTTGTGGGGGTACTCATGATTAGTAGCAAACTTTGTCGTATGCATGATGTTTGTGATAGGGATGTTCTGCAGTTTCAGCCAGTCTGATACAGAGGATGGCTTTAAGTAGTTTTGTTCCTTTTGTTATGAAACAGAATTGTTGCCTTGTGAATTGGAAAAGAAACAGGATAATATTTTCCATTACATTTTCCTTTCATCCTACAACCTCTTGCTAATATAATTCATTTATTTATAAATTAACTTGGTTTTTCATTGTCATTTCGTAGGTGGATTTCCAAGGCGATTTATATAAACTTCACTCACTATACTGTATTGAGGACTTTTGTAAGTGTAATAATGTGAGAGGCTCTTCAAAAGAAGCGTTCTTCAATTTCATTTGCGTTTAAATTGAATAGCTGTGAGACATCCCACTGGGTCTTCCACTGTTGCAATTCATTACCTCTTCTGGGCACATTAGTCTGACTTACTTTCAACCTTCTTGTTTCAGAGTCATATGAGCAGATAATAGCCATTTTGTTGCAGGACAAACATTCACCATTGATATTATCAATGTTTTATTTTTCATTTGGCTGATTCCTTTACACTGCCCAAGATCCGTTCCTAAATGTTGTATCTAATCATCCCTTGCTAGTTATTGTAATCTTATCGTTTTGCCCTTTTCATTTTCCTCAGTCCCATTGGAAGAAAGCTGTGAACTCATTCCCATTGTATAACTGTGTTCCGACATTGTATTAACTCTGTATATTTGTCTTTATACCTCAATAAAACTATTCGTTATTTAAAAATAATGTCTTGTTTTATTTCTTCTGTGGGTAGTGTTAGAAACTGGATTGGGAATTGGAGTTCAGGAGGGGATGAACTGTGAACTTCTGAAGAATGTATAATGTGGGGGAATATTTGTGATATTGGTTTTAAATTTCTCTAATTGCCGTCCGTATCTCTTCCTTGATCTGTTACTCATTACATAAATGTACTTGATTCTTATCCTGGCAGCAGTATCAATAGTCTCTTAAATGTTAATTACGGTATTCTTAGATTTTGTTTAGCCGTGGGGTTCTGGTTAACTATTCGACACTAACAACATACCGTATATACCCGAATATTACCCGCCCCCGAATAATCCCCGCACCCTCATTTTTGGATGGAAATTTAAAAATAAAACTTTTTTGTTGTTGTTTTGACACTTTATTTCAAACAAAAATGTGTATACAGTAAAACTCGGCTAAGAAGTTCCCGCATAAAAAGTTTCTCCACTTAAGACGTCCGATATTCTTGGTCCCGTGATCGGCCCCATAAGATGCATGTATATTTTTCCCGTATAAAGTGTTCCTGCATAAGAGGTTTTCCCGGTTAAATAATCAGATTTTGTATCCCCTTAAAGTACAAGACGTTCACTGGAGACAACTGACTTTTTTATAGAATCAAATCTCTCCAATCTCCGCGAAGATACTTCCGGTGTTCCAAGTGAAAGAATACGGCAGTTCCGAGTGTTCGCGGGTCTCCAATGAATCATCTGACCGGGCGAACTGCGTCAAGCCTACATGACGTCACGCCATTACAACGGCAGCTCATTGGACAGAGTTAACCTTGAAACATATGTGAGGAGATATGGAAAACACTGGCTTCTGCCGGGAATACTTCCGCAAACTGCAAGAAAATTAACACCGGGAAATAAGACAAAGTAGAACAAGATCTGCTGGTATGGTTTAAACAGCAGCGAAGTTTAAACATTCCAGTGCATGCGCCGAGTTCGGCTCGGTCAAACAGGACACAGGTTGCCCGCGCGAACGGAACGACTGCAGCCCGTCGCGGACTGGGGTGGTCAAACTGAGGTCAATTAACTTGTCCATTTCGTAGGCCATGCTTCCAGTCCGCGCAGACTTTGTTAAAAATCACAACTGCTCACTTGCCCGCCGCTGTAGTTCACCTTCTGTTTAACCAGGATGATGCAATATTACACAATACAGAGTTCGCAGCTGCCGGGTGGCCGAGTTTGCGCTGGCAGCCCGCTTCCTGTTCGACCGAGCCTGTACTGATGCCGTGCTGTCACGCAAATAACGAAACACGCTTGTGTTAGGCTTGCACGACTGGTCAAGCCATTAGACGGAAATAAACAAGTAGGCTACACCCAAACAAGCACCATAATAGCGGATACTCGCGCATGGCAGGCAATTTAAATCTTTAAAATTTGGATGACTCAATTAATACCCGCACCCCAATTTTTCACGTCCGATTTTGTATAAAAATGTGCGGGTGGTATTCGGGTATATACGGTACAAAGTATTCTGTCTGAAGTGAGATTCGATCTTCATGAACTCAGATAAGGTGGAATGAACTATCTGAATGACTCCTGTGAGACAGCAAGAGAAAACATATTGACAAATTGCATAGTTGTGATAGATATCTTTATCCTTTGCATTTTTGAAATTATTATTATAAAATGAGCACGGATAATATTGATTGTTATATAACAAGGAAGCTAATTGATCGAGATGTGCCTAGCTAATATAAAACTTTGTTTGGGAAGAGGGGCCTGAAATTTGTTTTTGCTTCATTTGTGACTTCATAGACAATTCATCCCTGTATACTCGAGGGTGTGTTGAATAGGCCTGTCTAATGACTTGTTTTCCTGTGGCGACCGTATTAGTGTGTGTAAACTTATTCATTGATAGTCTCAATTGAGGTATGTGCCCAAGACTTGTAACAAGGTGTTAGGTTTCTGTGGTCCCTAAAATAAAATTAGTCAGGCATATATTTAACTAATTGTTTTTATACTATAAAAACTTACAACTTACACTATAACTATTAAGATTAATTACTCACACACACATGTTAACTGAGTGACACTTAATACAATTATTTATCACGGGATTTATTTACACTGTACTATACGAGAAAATCTCTCTTGCTGTCCTCAGTATTTATATTTCACATTTATCATATATCGGACGTACTATGTCCCTATCCTGACGTATGCCTCGGAGACCTGGGTTATGAAAGGAAGGGAGAGGAGCAAAATACAGGCCAGTGAGATGAGGTTCTTGAGAAGCAGTATTGGAGCTACAAAGATGGACAGAATAAGAAATGAGAGGACCAGAGAATTAATGAAGGAGGAACCATTACAGGATGGTATAGAGAAATCTAGACTTAGATGGTATGGACATGTAAAACGAATGGAGGAGAAGAGGATACCCAGGAGAGTACATGAGACGAAGTGGGAAGGAAAGAGACCGAGGGGAAGACCGAGAGACAGGTGGCTGAAGGGGGTGGAAGAAAGCGTGAAGAAGAGAGGAGAAGACTGGACAAGGGTGGAGGCTGAGAGATGGTGGGAAGACAGAAGACGTTGGAGAGGCTTGTGTTCCAAACAGACCCGGCCAGTGGCTGGAAACTGTGCAAGATGATGATGATGATCTTCACACTGTATCAAGCATGCCTAGTCCCTGTAAACCCTTCCAACTAGCGCACGCTGCACTCCACTGAACTCCTGACCGCCACACCTCGCTGGTACATATACGGTTGGCCTATGGCCTAGAAAATTTTTGATGCTTTCTATTTCTGGCAGTGTCGAGTCCTTCCTCGTCCAATATTCTCCATATTCCTTCTTCCAGTAGATTTGTGTAGGGTCGGGGGTCATTCCCCTGGTTGGATTGGCTGCTTAGTGTCTTAATAACCGCCCACTTGCCCGGGAGTTCTATGAACAAAATGGCCACCAAGATAACGGAGAACTGTCCCCTCCTTAAGACTGTTCTGTCCCGGAGCAGACATTTACAGGGTGGCGGTCCTTTACGGCATCGTGTGTTGATGAAGTAGTAACAGTCCACGGTCTTCTGAGAAACCCCATCTACACTGGTCAAAACAATTAGGGGATCAGTTGAGATATCTAGGTTCTGACGTATTGTCATCGGCAGAATGACCTAAAATGGTTCGTCGTCTTTCTCTCGGTTCTACGGAGTGGAGACAACAACATTACGGCAACCGAGATAGTGATAATAACTAGGGGTCTTCGGTACTGAAAATTTGGGTTCGGTTCGGTAAAAAAATTGTACTTCGGTTCTCGGTACAAAATCGGTTCGGTACAGCTCGGCTGATTTTAACATGCTAAATTAGAGTAAACCATTAAGAAAAAAAAGTAACACATGAGTTCTAATGATTATACAGTAAACCAAATACTTGCCAAATAGCACAATTTTTATTTAAAATACAGAAAAAATGTACAGCTAATAATCTCATACAATGTTCCATTAACTTTCAAACTTGCCCTTTTAGTGTGGAGTAAGCCAATTGATGCTTACATTAAATAGACATTAGGCTCACACTGGAACACTTAAGTCCATAATTTAATTTTATTAATCAGAAGAGTTATTGTGCTCTAGGGGCGTGGTGGCTCAGCGGTCTAGCTGTATGCCTCTCACCAAGGCGGTCCGGGTTCGACTCCCGGTCAAAGCATGTGAGATTTTCGAAGTGAAATGCCATGTCCTGTGGTTCGTTATTCCACGTAAAAAGGAGGTCCCGTGGCTCATGATCTCGAGATTAACGGTCACGTTAAACTACAAGCTTCTTTTTTATTGTGCTCTAGTAGTAAAACTTCACTTATACGATATCCAGGGGACCAAAGGAAAAAAACACGCATAAATGTGAAAAACGCGTAAATGAAAGTCGGTAAATAAAAACTGCAAAATGTATGTGACAATATGGGTTATACAGGGACTCTGTTTTAAAAGCGACGGGGACCCTCGCTCGCGCCACGAGCCGGTTCTCGCCAAGCACTTGGCCGTAATGCGCTTCTTGACGCCACGGCTTTAACAGTCCATATTCTTTGGACTAAGGTATATTACAGCTGACATAGAGTCAATCGGTGCTGAGGAACTTCAGAACGTAAATGACAACTTCATGAAGAGGTGCCAGCTATGTGTAGCAATGAATGGCGAACATTTTCAGCACCAGCTGAGAACTATAGTCTACTCAGTGACTGTGCCGCGCGAGCTACGCATTACGGCAGAGTGCCTGGCGGGAGACAGGCTAGCAACGCGGGCGGCGGGCGAACGAGGGTTCCCGTTAAGAAGTGAAAAACAAGAAATAATAATACGATTGTTTAACTATAATCGACAATATTTAACAAAACAACTACAAGAGAAATGCACTCAGATATAACAAAACAAAGAAAATTGAGTCACTTTACGAAGTAGTTTGTTATTTTGGCTTGTTTATTGTTGGCCGCGGCCACGGCGTGAACAGTATTTTCAAACCGATATAATTCGGCCATTATTTCCTCAGAAACGTTATGGTGCGTCACAAAATGTTTGATAGTCCATAGAGCATTGACAGCATCATTAAAATCCACTGTATTATTCTGCGGCTCTTCATCGTCATTAATAAAATACCATAGTGTAGGCCTAAATTAATGGATTTTCATTTGTCTAAAGATGCAAGATTATTATAACACAGAATCAATCGCGTATTTTTAATGGTTTGACGAGAAGTCCTAAAAAAAAACCGAATGAAAATTATAAAAGCGGAAATAATATTTTTTTAAATATATCGGCGATCGTAAAACACTTCCGCTCATCTTAACATAAGCTTCAGATGCTGTCTAACTGTGTTTTATGGCTGCTTCCTGTTATTTTGAAAGGCTAACACAATAATAGCGCTTGCTTATTACGCAAGCTGTTCTTCCTTGTTACGACACTCTGGCAAGCGAGTGTCGCCGTGACCACCGGTGTCGCTCAAGGCCATCGTAACATAATATAGCACGCGGTGCATCCTTCCGAAGGGAAGTACAGGCGGTAACAAAAGTTTGCATTCGAACATACGTACTTTCTCAGCACACGCAACGTATAAATGACGCTTTATATTGCAAGGGACTTAAAATATGATCGTATAAGCGTGAAAAACGAATAAATGTAAAACGTATATCGGAGATAAATTAACATGGAAAGTATAGGCATTTTTGCCAGGACCAGGAAAAATCGTATAGAAAACGTATAAATATGAACCGTATACAAGAAGTTTTACTGTATTTAACTAACTGTTGAAGTAAAACATTGTTGATAAAGGACAATACTTTGGATGTCTAAAAAAAGGTTTCCTTTAAATTACAGTATTTGTGTCTCTTGTACCGAACCGAGTTTTTTATCGTCTCGAACCGAGGTCGGTAATTTCCTTTGTACCGTACCGAAACCGAAAAATCGGTGCACCGTCGACCCCTAGTAATAACAGAAATTTGCTGCAGAGGGGTTTGGTGTGGACGTGTGTTTACTCTATCAAACGAATGACACAAGCAGTTGGGTTCAGATGGTGTAGTGAGCAGGTAGTGCAATGCAACAACAACATAACTTACCCAAAGGTATGGCATGGAGAGCCATAGGAAGGTTGGAACCGTGACAGATACAGAGGGAGGTGGCTGCAGCTATTGGAGTATCCCAAAGTGTAATTTCCAGGACCTGGACGCGATTTCAGACAACAGGAACCGTTAAAAGAAGGCCAGGCCAAGGTCGTCCACGGGTATCATCGGAAAGAGATGACCGTTATCTCCGGTTAACAGCCCGTCGAGACAGGAGGCTGAATGCTACTCGGCTGCAACGCACCCTCCAGGCGGCAACAGGAGGCGCAATATCAACACAAACAGTCCGAAATTGCCTTCGGGAAAGTGGCCTTTACGCATGGAGGCCTATGGTGTGTGTCCCAATAAAACCACGCCACCGTTTAGCCCGCAGAAACTGGGCGGAGGAACATCAGGATTGGCGTCATAACGAATGGCACCAGGTTTTGCTCACAGATGAGTCAAGATTTTGTGTTCAGCCGGACATTCGTCGTTCCCTCAACTGGAGTGAACGTGGAACTCGGAACAATCCCTCTTATGAGCAGGAAACAGCACCATACCATGGTGGTGGGCGAATGGTGTGGGCAAGAGTCAGTATTGGCAGACATACGGACCTCTATGTCGTTCAGAATTGTGCTTTGACTGCTCAGAGGTATCGAGACGAGGTCCTTCGACCGTTTGTTGTGCCCTACGCTGGTGCCATAGACGATGGTTTCATTCTGGTGGATGGTAACGTACGTCCCCACAGAGCTGCACTGCTGGACAACATGCTTGACGACGAGGGCACTGAACCAATGAGTGGCCTGCTTGTTCACCGGATTTAAACCCGATTGAGCATTGTCTGGGATGCACTTGGCAGACGCATTGCAGCCAGACCAGCACCTCCCACAACGGTTGCCGAGCTGGATATTGCACTCGTGGAAGAATGGCCAAGTATCTCTCAAGAGCTGATTAATAACCTCATACTGTCCACGCCACGCAGGTGTGCAACTGTCCTGGCCGTCCGAGGTGATCACACACCATATTAGAGGGCAACGAGAATGACTTTTTCACTATTATGGTAGCCCCATGGTGCCTCGTTCTAAGTAAACGCCATGTAAACCTCCAGTCAAGAGTTGAGACAGCACAATATCGTAGTGTAGCACACACAAATTACAATTGTAACCGAACTCTGAATAAAAGACGTTACCATATGTATCATGTGTATGATATATAACCTGATCCCCTAATTGTTTTGACCAGTGTATTTGGGGCCAGCGACATGTCAGAGTCTCAATCTCTTTGGGTTGAAAGGCTTCCTGTAGCATGGTTCGTACGATCGACCAGTCCAACCCATCCAGCCCACAGCCCAACTTGGGCACAGCTAATCTGGATATGTTCCGTTGCAGTAGGTGCTCCCGCATCATAACTAGACTATCCCAGACAGCAAGATGGCTTGGCTTCTGATGGGAAAGTTCTTTCAAGACCAGATATAGCGATCATCCTGTTCCTGGGTAAGTACAACATGCCTCCTACATGAGGCTCTTTGTGCTGTAGCTCCTCGATCTCGCTGTACTTCTGCCTGAATACCTGGGAGATTCCCCCAGCTCATTCTTAGGTTCTAAGCCACACAGTGAGCCAAGGCATACTCGCTGGGGGTTTCGAATAAGGATTGTCAGATTTTGGTACTGACTCCACAACAAACTTTCCAGTGCCACATTGGGCCATGATATCTTCGTAAGATCGCTCCGGTTCCGGGGCTAGACAGACCTGGGCATATTGATCGTGCCCCTCGTCATTGTTGTTGCCCAGGAACGGTGCCAGCTTATTGAAATGCACCACTAGGGTTTTGTTATTCGGTGTCCTCCGGATACGGTAGATGTCTTTGATCCTTTGCCATTTGCATCTAAGAGTCAGCCTAAATCTCTTACTTGGTACCCTCCTGCTTCGACTCTTATGCCGTAACGCTCCTTCATCCGGTTGCTGGCATTCTGGATGTTTGTGCAAATGCAGTCGTAAATGTCAACCATCCTTCGATGAAGGCCGGAGATGTAGTCCTCCCCGACATCATCCTCAGGTCTGCAGCCGAACGCCAGGTCTCACGGCAACCACAGTTCTCTACTGAAAAGCACATTAGCTGGTGTCTGGAGTGTGGTCTCGTGGATAGAAGAGCAATATGTCAATGGGAACAAGTGGAGAAACTTGTTCCAGTCCCGCTGGTGATCGGAGACAATCTTCAACAGGTATTTCTCTACTGTCATGTTCATGTGCTCTCTTAGACTGTGGGTGCAGGGCAATCATTCTGGTTTTCCAGATTCTCAGGGTCTGGTACATTTCCTGGAACACTGTCGACTCAAAGTTTCACCCCTGATCGGAATGCAGTTCCTAGGGCACACTAAATTGGCTGACAAGTTCCTTTACTAACATTTTGGCAACCACCACAACTTCTTTGTTAGGCAATACATATGCCTCTACCCACTTGCTGGAGTAGTCGATTGCTACCAGGATGAATTTATTTCCACTCAGTTGTAGGGAAGGGGCCTGTTAAATCGATGGCGATCTGTTTAAACGGGGCACCAACGTTGTACTGCCTCATCGCTGATCTTCTCTTCTTCCATGGCCTGTTCGCAGTGGCATAAGTCACACTTCCTGCATCATTCATGGACGTCATCTGAGCAATTGGGCCAATAAAACCACTCTCTGACTTTTTCTATGGTTTTCCGAACTCCAAGGTGCTCTCTGGACGTTCGATCACGTTGCAACTGCTGTACCTTGGGTACTCTGTTTCATGGAACAATAACCTGTAGCCTCTCCCGAGTCCCATTCTCACTCCCCTGTACCCTCTTTAGCACCCAATATTCCAAGATCATGGAATTCCACTGCGCCCAGTTGGCTGTTACAGTACGCGAGAAGGGGATGACCTCATCCTGCCAGTGGACGTCAGTCACAGTGCTCCTTCTCACTGCTGCAACATTTTCTTCAATCGGATTGCAGTGCTTGCAGCCTTGAGCACACATTCTCCTTGACAGAGCATCAGCATTTTGGTGTTTAGGGCCAACCCTGTGTTCAGAGTCGAAGTTTCACTCCTAGAACCTTTCAACCACCCTGGACACCTGTCCCCCTGGGTTCTTGAAGCTCAATAGCCACGTAAGTGGTGCATGATCAGTCCGTAGAAGGAACTTCCTCCCATAGAGGTACTTGTGGAAATGCTCCGCCCTGACTTCACTATGGTATGCAATTCGTTTCTAGTCATGCAGTAGTTCCTCTCCGACTTAGACAGAACCATGCTGAAGTAAGCAATCATCATTTCTTGCCTGCCTTGTAGTTAAGAGAGCATTCTACCGACGCCCATATTGCTAGCATTGATGTCCAAAATTAATCGTCCTTCTGTTGTGGATAACTCTGGATAGGAACATTGGTCTATACCTCCTTCAGCAGTTCAAAGGCTTGTTGACAGGTCGTGTCCCATGCAAAACTGTGATCTTCGGTCAGGCATAGCACTGCTAGCAAATCATGGCACAAATCGACGACAATAGGTGCACAGTCCGAGGATATTCCTGGCTTTGCGCTTGTCCTTCGGTACTGGCCATTCCCTCACGGCGTTGACCTTCTCCGGATCTGCTGCAACTCCCTCTCCAGAAACAACATGGCCGAGATAATTAACTTATTTCCTAAACAGAAGTAGTCTCGGGGATTGAGCTTCAGGATGGCTTGCTTTAGGCGTAAGAATACCTGCTTCAAATTCTTCAGGTGATCTTCGAACGTTGATGTCATCTAAATAGACCAAGCAGGTTTCCCAAGGCACGCTCCATCAGACGTTCCAACGTTGCAGGGGCATTTCAGAGTCCGAATGACATAGCCGGGAAGTTCCACAGCCCAGAACCAATTGTAAAGGCAGTTTTCTCCTTGTCCAATCCTACCCGCCAGTACCCACTCTTGAGATCCGGCGTGGAGAATATCGTGCTTCCACCCAAGGTGTCAAGGGTGTCAGTGATGCATGGTAGAGGTAACTTTCTTTCTTCGTCACATTGTTCAGCTGACGGTAGTCGATGCAAAACAGCGTAGATCACCTTCGTCTTCACCAAGACCACTGGCGAAGCCCATTGACTTCTTAAAGGTCTAATCACCCCATTGGAAGGCGTGTAACTTATTATCTGCTCGGCTTCCTTTCGCTTGGCTAGTGGCAATCTGTTGGAAATCTGGCTAATTGGACTTGAGTCACCCATATCGATGCGATGTTGAATCACGTTTGTTGTCTCAAGTGCTTCTCTAACGACATTTATTTGAACTAATATTTAAAATCCGGAGAATAACAGTATTTTTGTTTGGTCTGTTTTGCAAGTATTTAGTTCTTATTGTATAACATTTCATTGTAAGTACTCATTTAGTGATATTTTGCACTTAAGATTCCACTACAAATGACATATTTTTGCAATGAATACCCCAAAACATAGTTTACAAGAAATTTGTGTATATTACTATTACCATACATTAGGCTCTTTACTCACAATTAATTAATTAATTAATTTACTTATTTATTTATTTACCTATTTATTTATTTACTTACTGTTACTCACTTACTGCAAAATGAGGACTCATTGTGGCAAGGAATTGGAAATAAACAGATCGTAATATGTTTACGATATTTACAAAGTATATTGTAGGTCACAGCTAAGGAAATTGATGCACACTGCCCAGTGTATTCAACCAGTTGACAGCATCATCGGTAGTGTTTCTTAATGATTGTTACTAGCGCATAACCCCACCTCAAAGTTCTTTAGAGTCGTGGTGGCAAGCTGTCCAAGTTTGTCCTACTCCTGACAGCTGTCCTTTAAAGGTCCTCCAGGGTGTGGGGTAGAGTCTAGCGTCTTTGCTCTGCACATTTTAACGGCTTGTAGACATTTCTTTATGTCGGATGACATTGCAGTCTATTCTAGACCATTGATATTGGCCACCATCAGAAAATGGTTGTCATCAAGGAGGCCATCTGCTTCAAACTCCTGGGGAGGTTGTTCGCAAGATCACAGCAGTACACACACATTGTCACCTTGTAATACTGATCTTTCGCTGGATTGACAGCAGGAGTGCATCCTCATATCAAGATTTGATGTAATATCTGTTTCTTCATGTCTCGTGCTGTATAGCATGTTCGGACCCATTGTGGCATGCTGTCCACAAGGCGTAGGGTGCCTTGGTCAAGTTTGTCATGGCTGTCCTTCAAAGGGTGAGGGGTGGAGTCCACATCTTTGCACTGCATATTATAACACTTCAGTTGGAAAGGTAGGTTGTGGCACTGCACATCTTTTATTGCTCAGAAATGCGATGAATGCCACATATGTCCATGCATGATAATTTGATGAATGTAGGTATCATGCACATTCTGTACTTCACGGGCTCAGTTCAATACTATCGTAACTAGCATTTTTCTAATTTTACAGGAGAGCAAATTTAAAGTTCCTATGTATACCAGTAATCACCAGACTTATGGCTGTAGGTAATGCCTAAAACTGCCTATTATTTCATCCTTCAGTACTGTATGGATTGTGTCTTTGTGAGATTTCCTCGAAGTGGAAATTGTTGACAAAGTCACTAACTAATGGAATTATTTTACTTTTAAAAGATCATATTACCAAGAAAATTACGCCAAATATTTAACCAGCATTCTATATCTCCGCAACAGTTAAAGATAACACCCTGAAATTTTGTACGGTGATGAAGGGAACTAGTAGAATTTCACATATGTGACTTTCAAAAATCTGCTAAGTACAAAATCAACATGGCAGCCAAGCAAAGTTAAAACATTTAAATGGACTTTTCTTTCGATTTTACCATGCAAGCGCAGTGATGCTTGGTACGGTAATTGTTTATAAAAATTCTAATCCACGAGCATCTAATTTAGTTCAATTGTTTTCATAACGTCCAGATGGCAGCTGTGCAAATATAAAATTAATTACTTGTGTCCTAATTATGCGATCGAAGTGAATGTCTGAATAAGAAGCCTACACAATATTCTCCATCCAATGGTACATAGCTCAATGGCGTACATAATATATAAAAATCTAACATGGCGGCCGCGCGAAATATTTTTCGACATTCTATATCTCCGGAACTATTACAGATATCACCGTGAAATTTCGTATGGTGATGGAGAATATTACTATTAGTTTACCTATGTGACATTAGAAATCTTGTTATCCACAAAACCAACATGGCAGCCAAGCGAAATTAAAATATTTAAATGGCATTTGCAAGCCGGCCTCTCACCGCTGGGTCCGTGGTTCAAATCCCAGTCACTCCATGTGAGATTTGTGCTGGATAAAGCGGAGGCAGACAGTTTTTTTTCCGGGTACTCCTGTTTTCCGTCACAAATTTCATTCCGGCAACACTCTCCACTATCATTTCATTTTATCTGTCATTCATTTAATCATTGCCCCAGGGGAGTGCGACAGGCTTCGGCAGCCGGCACAGTTCATATCCTCGCCGCTAGGTGGGGGCTTCGTTCATTCCATTCCCTGATTCTGTCGGTCGACTGGAAGCAGGCTGTGGATTTTCAAATGGTATTTTCTTACGATTTAATCGTCTGAACGCAAAGAAACTTGGTGCGGCACATAATTATACATGATTAAAGCTACTGGCATCTAATTTTATCGAATTGCTTTTAAAAAACTCAAGATGGCGGCTGTGCAAAATTTATTTTTCAATATTTTGTGTCCTAATCAAGTGATCGAAGTGAATGTTTTAATAATTAACCTAAGCAATAATCTTCATCTAATGATACATAACTCTATGATCTACATACAGAACAATCTAACATGGCAGCCAGGTGATTTTCAGATACTCAAAATAATATTTCTAGCGATCTAATTACCCAAGTGCAATGAAACTTGACACAGCGAATCTGTATTCAGAGCTTACTATAGAGACATTTAATGATGTTACATTGTTTTCAAAACTTCAAGATGACGTCTGTTTAAAAATCTTCTATTTTATTTCCCGTATCATATTCAGGCGATTGAAAAGATGATTCTTATGACGAGCTATGATAATCATTATATAAGGCCACTAACTTCTGTAGCTTACATTTTGTTATTCATAGAAGCCAAGTATTTGGGTTTTCTAAAGATTAATACCATTGGTTCGTCAAGGAAAGATGTCACCTGGCAGGAGGTGTCTAATCACCGAAATTGAAAACTAGCCTATATATTCTAGCACATAACTGTTCATTCTAATGGTGTTGCTGAAGAGACACAGTAGGTTGTGAACCAAACGCTATTTAGTATAGGCCTATCACATGAACAATCGTTTTATTAGGCAGAAGAATTTCAATGGAAAAGATCAGTGACATATATGAAAATAGGCTATTTAGGTGTAAGCCAGGTTGGTTTCTATCCTCATTTAGATAAAAATATTTTAGTACGAAAGGACCAAATATTTAAAATAATTTTGTGTTCTTCACAAAACTACTTCTTTTTAATTTACAAATCATTTGGTACATGAATGTGATATGACTGAAGCTCAACCTGAACAAACTTCTCAATACAGCACCTGTGACAATCAACATTTCATGCGCATATTTTAGCCATGAAGAGGACAGTGACGCCAACGTACGTTTGCCGCAACAAACATGTGTTTGTTTGGCAGATGGTTGAAACTTAATCATGAAAGCAGTTACGATGTTAGGTTACGCAACTCTCGAGACAATACCGGCAATACTAGTGCAACAATGTCGTAACAACATCACTTACGTTGTTGTTTCACTGACAACTGGCTGATATTGTAGTTACGATGTTTGGTCATCCGTTTTTCTTTCTTTTTTCATGTTGTTTCAGTAATAGGAGCAGATACGTTCTTATTGCATTGGATGGACATGATGTTGGGCGGCAAAATGACATCGTAACGTCATTTTCCCCGAAAATGTTAGTTGCGATAGTATTGCTCTGAGGACTTGACTCTTGAAAAACTTTCTCGTTGGGTTGATGTAAGAATCAGAACTATATGCATGAACTGTTAAACGGTATGATTTGAGATGATGAGTATAATAAAAAAGGAATTTAGAAATCATGTTTGCAAGGGCTTTTTCTATGTTGAGAATTCAATAAATCCTTAATTGTTGGGGAAATTGAAGAGCCATAATTGGGGTCTTATGTAGTGGGTTATTGGAGAAGTTGAAATTCTTTTTAAAATGGATAAGAGCCTATCAGAATACTATTTATTAAATCATTTATCAGAAGTTTGTGGATAGAATACAAAGTTTATTAGAGGCCGAGTTCACAGATTTCTTCAAATTTGCATACCCCTCCTTCCACTATATTCAGGACAGTTATAAGAGTTGCCAAGAATCAAATATTTACTCCTCAATTTATCAGTCGTATACTCCGTGGCGTAGCTTTGCTTGTTTAATTGCGCACCATAGCCACGAGGACAGTTGCAACACGTCCGGAGATAGCAAGTTTGAATCCCGGCATTGACAGTTTCTATCCTGTGTATGGTCTTTTCCCACATCCTCCAGGCAAATGCCGGAATAGTACCTTACTTCATGCACGGGGAACCTACCCCATCCCTGTCCCTGATGCAGTTGCACACACTAATACAGGTTATCAGACACCTATGTACATGGGACTGATGACCAAGATGTCCCAAGTCCCTCAATTGAATTAACAAAAACAAGTAATCAGTCATAGGTATGTCACTGAATACAATTTCCATTGTGGGTGTGTTCTATCCCATATTAGATTTTGGCACTCTGATTTGGTCTGACTAGCAATCCATTATCAGGGGTCCTACAAAACATGCCCCAGACAAGGAATAAGTTCATGCTACTCTTAGTAACCAACATCATTCATCAAGAAACTACATGGACAGCATGTTAGTAATAAAACCTACTTTCAGTCACTAGAGCTGAAAACCATTAAAGGAACAATATAAAAGGTTAAGAACTGAGAAACATCGATAACTTACAAGTTACTGAAAGAGATGTTAGAAAATACACTGACCGGCAAAAAAAGTGGAACACTTTAATTTTTTATGAAATGAAAATCCACAGCCTGCTTCCAGTCTCCGACCGGGTCAGGAATGGAATGAATGAAGCCCCTATCTAGCGGCGAGGATATGAACTGTGCCGGCTGCCGAGGCCTGACGCACTCCTCTGGGGCAACGATTAAATGAATGACAAATGAAATGATAGTGGAGAGTGTTGCTGGAATGAAATTTTGACAGGGAAAACCGGAGTATAATTTTTATGTAATTTCTTAATTTATTCCACTAAAATGTATTGGTTTTCCAATATTTGCATTATTCATGTAAATTTAGATGGTTGGCAACAGAAAATACCGAATCATGTTTTACAACACGCTTTAACTCACAAATTTCGTTACATTTTGCAAATCTTACAATTTTCTATTTTTTAGCAATGCTCTTTTGGGCTGGTGTTTATCAAACGTATTGCCAAACAAAACAGTATTAATGTTTGCACTGCACTGCAAGAGAACACTGGTCACTAAAAACGGGTGTTTCCACCTTTAGCGTCTATAACAGCTTGTAAACGCTCGAGGCAAACTCGACTCTCACATTCACAACTTGTCGAATGGCATCTGCCGGGATGCGATCCCATTCCTCCAGCAGCGATGTTCTCAGTTGTTCCAAGGTGGTGTGGTCATGCTGTCTGACGTTCCTTCCAAGCGTATCCCATACATGTTCGATGGGGTTCAAGTCAGGACTACGAGCTGGCCAGTCCAGGGTTTGAATCTCCACTTCCTGCAGATATTGTGCAACACAGCGAACAGTATGAGGACGGGCATTATCTTGCATCAGCATGAAATTCTGACCAATGAAAGGCGCAAAGGGCATCACATGGTTCATCAGGATCTCTTCGATGTACCTTTGGGAATTGAGCGTCCCGTGATCGATGCACACCAACTCAGTGTGGGCCATAACGTTGATGCCACCCCACACCATAACCGAGCCACCTCCAAATGGAGTCCTGGAGGAGAAAGCAACAGGGCTGTACCTCTCCCCGCGCCTTCTCCACACTCTTTCTCTTCCATCAGGAGATCTAAGATAAAGCGAATCTCGTCAGTGAACAGAGGCCCACTGCTCGTGGGTCCATCCCAGATGCTGCCTTGCGAAGCGAAGACGCGCCTCTCTGTGATGTTGGTCGAGTGCGGGTCCACGTGCAGGTCTCCGGGACGAAAGATGAGCTTCTTCAAACCTTCTTCTTACTGTTCGCTCACTCACTCTCACATTTCTGACATTTTCCAGTTGATTTCTTGCCTGGACTGCTGTGGTATGGCGATCACGCAGAACTTGCAGGGTGAGAAATCTGTCATCCCTGGCGCATATGCATCTTCTACGGCCTGACCCTCGTCTCCTGTCGTAAGTTTGGAGTTCTCTGTAGCGTTGCACTGCACGGTCAATGCTACCGAGAGATGATCCAATGACCTCAGCAGCATAACGAAAGCTGCAGCCATCCTCCACCAATGCAACTGCCTGTGCAGCTTCTTCACGGCTAAGAGGCATGTTTTAGTGTGAACTGCAAATGGATAACTTGCTAAAATGTGTGAAAATGGTTTACACGTGTTCAACAAGTGCCTGTTGTTATCCCTAGAACAACAATAAGCGAGCGACAACACTCATAAACCGTAAACGCTTACAGAGTGCTTCCCGCCATAAAACCATTAAGATAGGCTCATCGAGGATTGGGGGTAATTGGTGGTAATAAACCACCCTAAGAAATGTCATATTATCAATTTCTATTCATGGATGTTTCAGATGTTTGTTCTAATGCTTGAAAAGCTTTTAAAATGTGATTAAATCTTTTTCGTGGCTAGATTTATACTATTTATATTACTTTTTTTAACTGTTCCACTTTTTTTGCCGGTCAGTGTAGTTGACAGTAAGAGTTTGTTTTTACACTTTGATGCGGCATCTTATATTCATTACTGACAAATAAGAAGTTATTGCAGAAAGGTGTTCAGGATTATGGATGCTCCATGGTCCTGTTGGAATTCTTTGAGCTGCCACTGCTTCTAAAGCAGGCATTCGTTGCGGTGACCTTAAAAAGAAGCAGGGAACGCTGACATCCTAGCCGACTGATTCTGCGAAGCTGCATGCTCCATTGTTAGATTCAGTTGGTGTGCATAGCAGTGGATGTAATGTGCATTGGGATAGCAGGCTTTTATCTTTGCTTGCCCTCCACCTTTACCACCACCCATTACTGATGCCCCGTCGTAGGTTTGCGCAATAACTTTGTGCGGTGTACCGTTATGCATATTGTTCATTACACTTAAAATGCATGATGCAAGGGAATCCGCATTCTGACCTTCCAAAATTGTTCGTATGGAATACCATCTTTCTCATACCAAAATACTAACATTAACTGTGCCTGCTCTGAAACATCGGTAGTTTCTTCGGCCATCACACTAACAAAATCTGCTTGCTGCATTTCTTCTGCTATCACTTGTCTGCAGGTTTCTAGCATTCAGTCCAACAGCTCATTCTGGATGGTTTTTGAGGTCCCTTTGAGAACTCTATTAGATTCATTGTGTTCCTTTATTGCACTGTCTATACTAGAGATTAAATCTACTAGGCCCAAGAAAACGCCAGGATTGTCGGAATTACCACTTTCGTCGTGCTCCCTTGAAACTAATTCAAACGCACCACAAAACTTTATACAGTCTATAATTTTTGATAGCACATACCTGTTCTTTTCTACTTGTTGATTGTGCTTTCTTTTTCTTCATGATAAGCAAGTCTTAATGAGATGAGATTCCTGATACGTAAGGTCCAGAAAACGAGGAGAGACAGAGTGAGAAATGAAGGTACAGTAAACTGTTGATTATCCGCGGTGCCTGTAGGAGAACATTTTTATAAAAAAGGAAGGTTTTGAATCTGAAAATTATTTCTCAAAAATTGAAATAACTTTACTAAATACTTAAAAGTAATAAAAATCGTAAATCGCAAATACAGTACAGTACACTTAATAATGTGCAGTAGGTACAAAACGTGTACAGATGAAAACATCATAAATCAAGTACGAGGGATTGAATCGGTTGAATCAGAAGAGAATGAGGAAACGCAGATGAAGAGGACCATTACTCATGATGCAGCATTAGGACACATTTACAGGATTCTTCAATTCCTTGAAGAGAAAAAAGACAACGCATCACTTTGTGACAGGATGGTGTTGAGTAAACTCAAATCACAAATAAAGAAAAAGTGTTTCACTACGAAAAGCAAATGACCGATTTTTTTTGTTAAACAGTAAACAAGACTTTTTAATAACACACATATCATCAACTGAGTTTTGCTATCATATACGTACTTTTATTGTATAATAAACTTATTTAAAGTACTTGTGTGTTGTTTTTTAGTGCCTTCGACCTTTGTTGAACCATTTCCAGCAATTTTGCGGCTTATCCGTGGTATCCGCGCCAGTCAATTCCGCAGATAATCGGGAGTTTACTGTATACGGAAAGAACTGGGAGTACAGAAACTAAATGACAAACTGGAGCAAAACAGATTGAGATAGTTTGGACATGTCAAATGGATGAATGAAGTAAGGCTACCAAGACGAGCACTGGAACGACGGATGACAGGGAAGAGAGGTTGAGGAAGACCAAGAATGTGTTGGATGGACTCGGTGGAGTATAGCATTAGAAAACGGAATCTGGATTGGAACATCGTGTCGGAGGAGGAATGGTGGAACAACAACAAAGTGGAGAGGAACCATATTTGCCCCCACCCAGTGTTAGCTGGAAATAGTGTTGCAATATTAACTGTTCCTAAAGCACTTAAGTTCCAAGAATTATTGATGTGTTTCTCCCTGTCATTATGCTTCCTCATTAAAGCATTTAGATGCCCAAGATCTCTTAACACACACACAGGGTGTCGAGCGATACGGAAAATACGGGAATTTTAGTGACCTGGGAAAAATACGGGAATTATACGGGAAATCTTGAAAAGTCTCATAATGCCTGACTTCTTAGCCCCCGAACGCTCGGTGGAGTCCTCCCGCTCAGTCTTCTATTTCGCCTGCAGACCGCGCTGCCACTCGCAATTTGCACCACCGATAGAGCGCTAAGCAGGATGAGAAGGCAGCCAACGTCGAATGCATGCTTTGCCCGACCGCCGGCCGTACCCTCTCCGCGCAGGGCTACGCGCGCCGCGCTCGTTGCTGACAATGACATACAGGAATCAGTGCGCATTGTTATTCGCAGAGGAGACCTGGGTTTCTCGACAAGAGCAGCCCTTAAAGAAGCTAACAACTCAAGATCTCAAAAAATTCGAGACGCGGATGTGCTGCAATTTCCTATGGCTGAAAAAATCAAAGAGAGGTCATCTCTTGCTCAGAAGATGACCCGTGCTTTTTCCTGCCTATACCTTATAGGGGTCGCTGAGACTCCTAAGTTGGAAGAAGTTAGGATCGTCATTGCCCTGGAAATTCTTTGTAATCAGAAGAATTTGATTTCTGGCGCAATGGCTGACCGCATCAAGAGCAGCTACTCCGCACTTCTGAGACTGCACTCCGTCACTTTGCGTTTGAAGCAGTTCGACGGAAAAGAGCCACAGCTCGACGTGCTGTGGTCTGAATTAGTGGCTTCAGCACCTTCCTCAGTTCCTGCCAAAAACGATCTCACAACCTTCGTTAAAATGATACTGATTTTTTATCACAATAATGCAGCTCTTGACAGAGGCTTCTCCCTGAACAAGGAGTGCATGATCGTCAATCACAAAGAAGCAAGTCCGATTGGAATGCTTACTGATCAGGACGCTGTGATGGCAGCTGGTGGAGTAGAAAAGATAACCGTGAGCAAGAGTCCATACTGCACGAAACTCCTACGCCGTGTTCAAGGAAGCAAAACAGGTGCGAAGCGACGGATAAGGTGGCAGTCGATAGAAAAGGCACGAAAGATCTCCAGTAAAAAAAAAAAAAAAAAAAACAAGATATTGAACGACGCCCGTTCTGAAGCATAGAAAATTGAAGAGCAGATGAGTTCCCTAGTGAAGCTTTAAGTTAATAAATCCTTGAATATTGTTTTATCTTATTTTGTGTGACTCAAGTTCCTAACCACAATCTAGTATTAACAAAGTGACTTATTTTATTTTGTGTATGACTAGAATACAGTTCCTATTCTGAAATTAGTACTGTCAAAAGAACTTAATTTTGTGCTGTGTATAACTGAAGTTCCTAGTAACAATCTTGTATTTGTCAGTGACTTATTTAATCTCGTTTTGCATTATTTTATTTTCTATTATCTACTTTAATAAAATAAAGCTAAATTAGAAAGGATTCGCGGCATGTCGCGTGTGTGAATTTCACTCTTTTTATCCTTTCCATGGTCTACTTTCGCATACCAAATTGTTTTAAAATTGGTGCAAAGACTCAATGCAAATGCGTCACACATGCATAAAATTCAAAAACTACAAACAATGTCTCACAGCTCTCGACATTTTATTATCAAACACCCGTCACCAACATGTGGCTACAAAATTCACCACATAAGTGACAGAATTCTTCTCGTATGGGCAGGCATTGTTTCAGTCGCTTGTTAACCACTGTCTGTGTCGGATTTCCTTTCATTGTCATTGTTTCGTTACTTTTACTTCGCCAAAGTTCGACCCGAGGACTGGACACATCCCATACAGCATGTACAGAAAGAAATACTGAAGGCGGTATAGATATTGCGATGGATGGAATGATTATTAACCTTGGCAATTCATCAAGCTCTGACAAAGACAATGATGGTGGTGATGATAAGGACAGTGAAGGGATGGAGGTTGTCAAAGAAACCCTTGCCAAGTGACTGAGGATAATTTATTTACTGGTGTCAGTTCGCCTGCGTCAATCGATAATAGAGCACAGGCTATTGTTTCCCGTCTTAACGTTCAAAATACAGTCTGTCATTCAATAGCCTACAACTCGACAGTATAAAACCATGGAAATAATATCGCCACAGAGCGGCTTGTTTGAGTGCCCAGTGCTAAATATGTATTTACCTCAACTTTACTTTTATATTATCACGAAAGCTAATATTAACCGTAGAGCGTCGCGATTCAGTGAGTGTGCATGGTATTATCTGTCGACTACTGTAGTAAGCTGTGAACGACCTCCACGCAGACTCTTGTTTCATGTTAAAGGATAATCATTGCATGGTGAATGTTTTTATATTCATTAGCTGTAGAGTGTTTGCCCTCTTTGTCGTATTTATTGAATTGAATACCGATGATAAAGGTAGCATAGGTTCGGTGTGTAATTTATTTATTCATCTAAAAGTATCGTATTTCTCTGTTTGAATGTCCTCGGGGTTGACTCAGGATCGTTTTTTAAAATATATTACGTATAATTGTACAGAAATCATGTCTGAAGTGTAGCGCTGTGTATTATTCGAATCAGTTGATTTACAACAACACTAAAAACTTAGCAACACAGCTCAGCTGTTCCAAGCTCCCGACATATCCTTCGCGTTGTTTCCTTCGAAATACAGGGTGTAGGTGAGAAGCATGCTCAGAATTCTTGCCGTGTGGCGGTTGGACGTAGGGTCTTGATATGTGGCGACCGTGGGTTGCGGAGAGGAAAGGCGGGGCAAAGTGACAGGAAGGCTGTCGGTACCGAATGCGCGGGGTTAGCAATACTGTATTTGTCCCATAATTTACGCGTGTAATAGCGGACACACCTCCAGTTTTACTATCAAAGTCGTGATCTAAAGAGGGATAGTGGGTGGGTAACATCTATTACTACATGACCCCCAACATTATTATTCATTATTACAAAGGGTATTTTGACTATTTTCAGTATTGTAGAAAATTGTATCGCCTTGTTCCGGGCTTCTATAGAGCTTACATTTTCTTTCGATCTATCATTTGCCATAGGACGCGCCACCGGCGTATGGTTATGCATTACCAGCTTCTGATTTAGTAGTCAGGTAATGGAAGCAATGGGAACTGTGTACTACAATTTTCCTTGCATGTAACTAAGCAAATTATTGTTGTTAAGAGAACGTAAAATGCACCAAGAATGATATGTATGATCTTCAGCTGTGTGCAGTGAGAAAGCTCTGCATGTGTTCATTCCTTATGTATTAATGATGTGAAATGTCAGCTAACGTTGTGCCACATACAACACTCGTAGTCTCTAAATGTTGCACATTTTCCCGTAAATTACAGCAGTTTATGTTTGAATTGCTTATAAGATCGTGACATAGAACGTGTTTCTCCAATTGGATGATTGTATTTAACTGAATGCACGTCGTATAATCTTGGCGAAGTGTTTTTTTTTTTTTTTTTTTTTTTTTCACGGATCAACTTAACACCGTAGTAGGCACGCAGCTTTTTGTATTTAGTTTTCTGGCATCTTGTTTTAAATTATTGACTAACATATTTCTAAATGCAGACAATCCATACCTCCATTAGGATTCGGGTTCCATAATTCATGCAAAATGAGGTTCGTTCGTTTGTGAAATTGAGGTCATAACCTCCTACCCTTTCAGTGATTACCGTATGGTACTTTACGTAGACTAGGGTGAAGATGTAAATGAGCATTTAAAAATAAAATTGTCGCCAGTTGTTTGGTTATTAACTGATGGTAATATTTTCCATAGGTACTGAAAACTAGGCACGGTTGGATTTTAAGGTGGAACAGCATGTGCTATCAAATATCGCTTTCTTGCAATACCTGGAATATGTATAGAATTATAAAATGATTATTGGTTAAATAAGTGTTAATAGATAGGCTATTATAATTATAATGATTATATAAATATTAAAGAAGAAACTATGCGTTGTTAGTAAATATGGGGCCTACCGGTACGGCGAATAGCCTATAACTCGTTGCTTCCGTCACAATTTAGCATTTAAACGGGTCACGTAATGCATAATACCTATATACTAATATAACAACCTGATAGCAAATTATAATAATATGCTCACATATGAAAATGAAAATCCACAGCCTGCTTCCAGTCTCCGACCGGGTCAGGAATGGAATGAATGAAGCCCCCATCTAGCGGCGAGGATATGGACTGTGCCGGCTGCCGAGGCCTGACGCACTCCTCTGGGGCAATGATTAAATGCATGACAGATGAAATGAAATGATGGTGGAGAGTGTTGCTGGAATGAAACTTTGACAGGGAAAACCGGAGTACCCGGAGAAAAACCTGTCTGCCTCCGTTTTGTCCAGCACAGATCTCACATGGAGTGACCGGGATTTGAACCACGGACTCAGCGGTGAGAGGCCGACGTGCTGCCGCCTAAGCCACGGAGGCTTTATTCTCACATATAACGTATTTAATTTGCACCAAGTTAATTATTGTAGTCTAAGATATGTTAAAC
Source organism: Meconema thalassinum (assembly GCA_946902985.2). Classification (NCBI taxonomy): domain Eukaryota; kingdom Metazoa; phylum Arthropoda; class Insecta; order Orthoptera; family Tettigoniidae; genus Meconema; species Meconema thalassinum. Next base: position 552,890,526 of record OX336388.2, read on the forward strand.
CACTGCCGTTTGAAATGTGCGAATCGCACACTTTGTAGGCAAGCTGTTTGTTATGGTCGTCTCTGATGCGAAGTGTTACTATTATTCTTTTAGGAGACACTTGTCTTTGGAATATTCATGAAAGGCCAACCCTCTAGTTCTTATGTCATAAGTTGAACGTATAAAAAACAAAACCACAATCCGAAATAATAAAGAAGATAATCACGAACGAACGATTCACTGACAATGAAAATCCAGTGGAGATTCGCGGACCGGAAGTTCGCTATGCATAAGCTTCGGTGCCATTTTGTTATTGTTAGTGTTATATTGCCATTTTAACTCGTGGAAGCTCCAAACGGTTACGGTACCATACGATTCAGTCACTTCCCGTAAACATTTTTTATGTGACACTCCTATTCTCTACTCTCTCAGTCCTCCTCAGTAAAATAGTGTTTATATCAGCTCTCCTCAGGTAAAAGGTATTTTATTTGTGTTCGTAGCATCTCATCCCATCTGCGAGAGAATTTACTCGCTCGCTCGCTTTGCTCACGCTACGGATTAGGCCTAAATCTCGCCATCACCCGTGGGCTGCGGAAGTATCTCCAAAAATTCAGTTACTTACGCCAGTAAATCTTGATTAGCGTTTTAAGATTCATTTTTCAGCCATTCGGTATGCGAACCATAGTCTTAGAGAGTTCTAAAATATACGGGAATTTGGTGGATTTTCATATGGGAATTATACGGGAATTTGAGAAAAGGTCATTGCTCGTCACCCTGACACAGTTCCCTAAGAATCACTATTGCCAAAACACAAACAAGGAAAACAGAAAAGGGCATTTCTAATCTCCAATCGTTTTCATACACTTCTCTATTACATTTTTTAGTGTGTGCAGATATGTTAGAAGTGGCTTTCTGAGAAACACACAATAACACCTGCAATTACAAAATATTCACAAACTCAGGAACACTTGGTGTTAGAGCACAAAAACAGAACTACTCAGTATTACCAGAAGCATTAAAATGAAACCAGTAACACCGTAAAGCAAAATTACATGTTATTTTGCTATGGTTAAATTTACGAATTAGGCATAACAATATCATGTCCTTATTTAGTTCATCGATTTACAAAATAGAATAGGTAAGTTGGGGGTATTGAAAAAGACCTTCCGGCAGGAACAGCTGATGGCTTCCTCTACTTTTTTCACCCCATTTGCTATGAGGGATTCCCTTTTAAATGCTGGGTCAGATGACCTTGTAGTTCCACCCCTTAAAACAATAATAACTAACTAAACCTTTTAAATGCTATTGCTGAGTCCAGATAGTGCTACTGGCCACGTTCTCATTCCGTGTGACCAGTACTGCCTCTCTGTGATCGAACACAGAATCGCTGTGATGACTGGTCTTAGCTGTTGTCCCAACAACACACAACCAGAGTACAAGGAAAGAGTTGGGCGCGCATGCTCAGAAGGCAAAATTCACGTTTGCTGCCAATAAACTTGGAAATTCTCGCTGGGCTGTGATCTGCACAACTAATGTTGTACGCGGAGTGGAGCGCACGCCTAGATACCTTGTACCTGTTCTGTGCCTCGTAGTGAGGGGAGTAAAAATATTTCCTATTCTTAGGCTGACGTCTTTTTTAAAGCTTTGTATTTGTAGATAATAGGCCTTATATGGATCTGAAACGCTCAAATTAATGAATAAAGGCGAAATTAACAAAATCATGGTCATGGAAAGGAACGTAATTAGAAGTATAATTGGCCCTAGAAAAGTAGGAGCAGATTACAACAGACCTAGACCAAATGCTGAAATTTATGAGCATGTAGAAAACATGCTACATATCATGCGAAGAAGAAGATTATCCTTTTATGGACATTTACAAAGAATGAACGATGATAGATTGACAAAGAAAATTTTCAATAAAATTATGAAACTTATGATACAGCCAGCTTGGTTTCAACAGACCTTGAATGACCTTAAAGAGGCCAATATACAAATTGAAGACATACCTAATAGACAACTCTTTCGGAACAAAATTAAAACAGTCACCTTCAAGGAAGAACTAGAGAGAACAGGAAACAGCCACACAACATTGAGGAGCTCCGGCAACAACAATCTGAAAGAATGAAGCAATTTTGGGTGACCAAGAAGAAATCATATAGCAGGACTTGATGTATTGATTTCACGTGTTCTATTAAGGGCTATTCGATTAAATAAATAATAGGCCTAATATTAAAATTATTTATTTTCAAATAAAACAATGTGCTGCAGCACTTAAGCACATCAGGTGCGACCGCCCCTGATCTCGATCCTAAATAACTTTTGACTGACGCAGGTCGTTGCAAGACTAACTTTGAAACATGTGTTAGAATACGTTTAGCTAGCCCGAATGTGACAGCACTTTTGTCAGATCGAGCCATACTTCAGTTCACTCGTTTTATATCCCGTGTCAACAAGACTGAGCTTAAACAATTTAATAGGAGTAAATCTTGCCTGGATAATTTATATACTAAACTGTTCATAGCTTGGAAGAATATAAAGGTGTGTGGCAGATTATAAAAATCATCCTCATATTTTCTCACGGTAACGCCTTTGTGGAGTGGGGTTTCCTTCGACAAAGAAATATGAGTGGAAAACATTCACAAGGAAACTCTCAAAGCGATGAGAAGAGCATGGGATGGAATTCAGGATGCAGGTGGAGAAGATGCCATAAACATTCATGATGAAATGGTTCGTTACGCTTGTGGGGCTAGGGCTAAGGAAAAAATGGCTATCGACAATTGAAAACGACAGGAAATGGAAATAGAGCAGTTGAGTCAGTACGAGAGAGAGAGAGAAGAAGAGAAAGGATGAAGTGGTCATGGCATTAATTAAGGAAAAGGAAGAATTGCACACAAAGCAACACGAGCTGGAAATGAAAATAAAAAAAATTGAATAGATAAGAAATTCTAACATATTCAAAGTCACCTAAATATCTGTGATTAAATATTATACCTAAATAATTGTGATTATTTTGAAATGTGATCAATGAAACATGCAAGTTATTTAATTTGCAAAAGATATACGTTGTCGTAAGAGACTATATGAAGAGCTTTCTTGCAAACTCCATCTAAGTAATTTTTAATGTTTTTTTTGTTTTGTTTTTGTGCTGAAACGTCTTGCTTGCACGAGATAAAACTATTCAACTACTGTACAATAACATGCGAAACACCTTGTCTAGTTATAATAAGGTCTGAGATACTGTATTGCATTATTTTCCCAAGTTCACTTAAGTTATTCAAAGAATTCAATTGCAATCCCAATTAAGTCAAATCGATTTTCTTGAATTCCATTCGTGGTTTTATATTGATTCCTGCGCAACATGGAATGATATTTGTAATTTAGTTTTGGAGGGAGAAGCTAGTTTAACAATGAAAAGCCGTTCAAACAGTTACTGTAACTCTCAACAGTGAAACTGCTTGAGATAGACTGGAGTGTTGAACTGCTGCCTCAGTAGAGTAAAATGAGTGATATAGTGTTGTGGACCAAAAGTCAAAGGGGAAGGAAAGGAACATGTGATAAAAGTGGGTGGATAATGATGAAGAAGAAATCAGCCAGTAACAGTAAAGAAGCTCATCGTCCCCCAAGACTGAATTGCCATCATGATCATGGTTTAACTGCTGGTGACATAAAATACTTTTTCAATGAAATATACAGCAATAAATCCAAGATTGAACAAGACAACTTTTTATTGAGGTTCATCAGATTTAAGAAGAAAAAGCAACACAGACCAAGGGTGCAGAATCCCAGAGAACGAGCAGTCGATGAGTAGAATATTGAGAAAGGTAATGGAATGCAAGTTTCTGTCTGTCTTAAGTCTTTTCTGTCAGTAACAAGCATCACATTGGACAGACTGAAGGGTTTGAGAAAATTCTTGAAGATGGGTCAAGGTGTCCTTGGTCATGAAAAGAGAGGTGGTTCACGAATCAAACAAAAAGATGTTATCACACGGAGCATAGTAAATCCCATCAAAAAGTTTAGAACTATTGAGTCACATTATTCAAGAGGGAAAACATCACGTTCATATTTACCTTCTACTTTGAATGTGTGAAACATGTATCGTAGGTGGAAAAGAGAACATACTGACTGCGGACTACAGTGTTCATACATGAAATATTATCGTATATTTGTGAGTAAGTTTAATATTGGATTTGGGTCTCCCAAATCTGATGTGTGTTAATTTTGTGTAACAAAGAAGATGGCGATTAAAAAAGCTAATGACGAAAATGAATAGCAGAAACTCATAACGGAACATAGGCTACACTGTTTGCGTGCTCAGAAGTTTTACCAAGTACTGAAATCAGATGACCCATCAACTCTAAAAGTTGCTCTGGACATGCAGCAGAATAAACCCTTACCTAAACTTAATGTGGATGAGGTGTACTATGCCCGACAGATTTGGTTGTATAACCTGGCAATAATGATTCATGATGGGACCCTCGAGAAGGAAAACGTATACCTTTGCACATGGACTGAAAAGGATCTTCCTAAGGGATCGAATGAAGTGGCATCATGCTTGGTTAACTTCCTGAAGTTATTATAAGAGAAAATTCAGCCTAGGCAGCACACCCCTTTGAGATTATTTGCCGATTCGTGTGCCGGACAAAATAAAAATATGTTGGCATTCTTATCTTACATTCAAGGAAGCCCATTGTTTGATGTGATTGAGTTTGTATTTCCCATAAGAGGACATTCATACTTACCTGCGGATCGAGTCTTCGGGCACATCGAAAAGGAGTATAGGAACTATGATAAGTCCAGGAGATTATTACAGGATTCAGAACAAATATGGAGAGGATTGGGTCTGAAAGGAGATCAAAAATTTTTCCAAGGATGTGTTTAAATCATTACTGCCAATAAAACTTTCACAGGTTCGTGTTTTGCGATTCTGTCGAGAGTATAAATCGATCGGCCATAGAAATACCTATTCAGGACCGAACTTATACTTGACGGTATTGAAAAAGAACTTAAAACGAGACCAAGCTTCAGAATTGCTTCTACTATCCCCAGTGTCAACTGTATTAGTCATGAGAAGAGCAATGATGTAAGAAAATTATTGTAATTTGTAGCCCTCAGTGACGGTGAGCGAGCTTTCTATAGACTTTAAATTAAACGAGAACAACACCATGCATTCGGTCGACATTAAAGACATGTATACTAACATCCCGGTCAAGAAAACGATCAAGATCATTCAGGATAGATTAATTAACAATAGCGATTTGTCTAAAGTGGAAATCGAGGAATTCATTTCAATTTTAACCTTTGTCACAGACAACATTTTTTTGTTCAACATGAAAATTTTTAAACAATCTGAAGGTTTTGCAATGGGTTCTCCATTGTCAGGTGTTTTAGCCAACATTTACCTTGACCACATTGAACATGAGAAGATTATTAACCAAATTAATGGCATCATTTTCTGGGGAAGATATGTAGATGATATTTTCATAATTACCAGTAACCAAGTTCAAGCTATAGATCAAATATTAGATAATTTGAACAAAATAGACAGAAATATTAAATTCACTTTTGAATCAGAAGTAGATAACAAAATTAATTTCCTGGATGTAACTGTGATTAAAAAAGACAATCTTAAGCATTATAAAGTATACAGAAAACCAACGCAAACGAGTACAGTTCTACGGCATGATTCTAACCATCCAGGTGGCCATAAGAATGCAACATTCATAAGCCTTATTAATAGAGCATTACGTATCCCTTCTTCTGATCATGAACGGAAGCAAGAAATTGATATTATATATCAAATAGCTAAACTCAATGGTTATAACCACAATTATGTCAGCAGATTAATTTACAAGTTAAAAAATAGACCCTTAACTAAATTACTTAGAGAGGACACATCTAAGAAGACTTTTGCTACCTTCACCTACGTGGATCGAAGTGTGTACACAGTAACCAATATCCTCAAGAAACACAATATGAACATCGCCTTTAAAACAATTCAAACTTCAACAAATTTTTCAATACAAATCAAGTTAACAGTATTGACAAACATTTAAAATCGGGAATTTATGAGCTCAGATGTAATTTTTGCAAATCAAACTACGCGGGACAAACAGGTAGGAGCATACACACTCGTTATGCTGAGCATGTTTCGGCCATAAAGCACAGGAAGTTCTCAGCCATGGCGGTACATATGGAAGAAACGGGACATAAGTTCACGGACATAAATAATAATGTCAAAATTTTGCATTACGCATCGAAAGGCAGCTATATGAATGTTTTGGAAAATATTCATATCAACTCTTATCAGAGATCTAATGAATGCAATAATCTGAACGAAACGTTTCCACGTAACTCATTCATCGCTTCAAATAATAAGTGCTTATTCCATGGTTGACATTAATATGTCTAATGACACAGGCTCAACAAAAGAAGAACAAGAGAAAAAGTACGAACTGTATTTTTATTTTGGTTAGGATTTCGATGTCAAATGATGTTTCACACCAACATATGGGCTGAAGAAGGAAACATATCAAGTTTCCGAAACATGTACCTATAGTATTTTTAGTAAAGTAAAGTATTGTCCCCGTATATTCTAGAGGCGGTCTGTTGGATATCTGAAGCAACGGCTGGATTCGTAGACCCTGACTGCTCCGGCGCAAAATACAAGTCAAGGATCTACCTCCAACCAGACCCTCGTGAATATACGTGGCGGAAATTACAATAAAACTGTGAATTACATGAAAAATACACTTAGCTCGCGGTAAAACACCTACCTTAATCTCGGGAATCTCGTGGTCAGCTTCTCTGGACCTAAAATGGGTTTCACAGTTGCATCTCCTTATATCTAAAATAATTCACGACAACACGGCTTCTAATAAAACTAAACAATTTAATAACAAATGTAAACTAACGCTAAACATTCAAACTACAAAATAAAATACACACTCCCATTTGTTCATCTCCACTCTCACGCCACTGTCAGAACAGCGTTCTATCAACATAATGACAAAATTTGGTGTAGCTTGGGTCCATACAACAAGCTGTAAAACAATTACACACCTCGGTGTATTAACATTCTTCTGGCACGCTTCCAAACACATATGGGCGCTCGGCGCACGTGATCATTGCCACATGTCCGATGACATAACATTCACCGCTACATTCCCAGTCTGACTGGTTTAAAAAAAAGAAAAAGAGCGAGCCGGGCGGATCGCCACATCTCTCTCCATTTGCTTGGCCTGGCCGTGCTATGGCCTTGGTTGGAAACTAGTTCTTCATAACAACGGCAGATTCTCGTCAGACAAATACGTGAACTACACTCAAATCCTACATGCTACTGGCATAAAACTTCTGTACACACTAACATTCACACTCTCGCATTGTGACGTCCCAATGGAGTTAATTTCATTCGCCCTGAACAAGAAACAAACCACATGCAATTCACATACTCATTCACACTCCAATCTTTACATTAAACAAACGAAAACTTCCTATTCTTAACACGTTATACACTCGATTGATAAATAATAAAGATCAACGCTAAAAGAATTTATAATGGTGCTTATAGCACCAGCTATAGTCCTTCCAAAGTAATAGCGTCTAAATACAGTCGAGCCTGCGCTCTGATCTAGCAATTATGTCAAATACAGTGAACTGTGGACTTTAATATCTTCTACATCACCAGAAATAACCACCACTAGTCTCTCCTATCTGATCTGGTGTCAAAATAAGTTTAATACATTCGACCACTAAAGGTGAAACATCTGCTGTTACAAGTCTGGTTTAATAATCTCGATAAAAGTATAGCATAACAGCTGTCATCATCAATTTCCTGTTCCAATTTCAACCGTGAACCTTCCTGTCCTATCTAAATTCCATGTCGTGTATAACGAAATCAGGAGTACTCTCTACTCACAGTCTAAATGCCTTTGCCAACACTAGTCATGCCCACGCAATGACTGTACTATAAAATGCGGAACACACCTTCGCAATAACCTCGTATGCCAACTACATACGGAAATACGCAAAAAAACACTATCAAAGGTTTATCAACTCCACTTCTATCAACCTGGCATTCCTTCAAAAGGACATCATTTCACAGCGTTGTCACCACAATCGCTGGTCTGATGAACAATAACAACAATTGTTAAATTAATAATTTATACATCTTAACGACCTCTGGAATTCACGATACTGAACCTCCTCACTTAATACTCTTGAAACGATACTCTGATAAGTATAAACTTTCGTGCATACGTTTAATAAAAATACTACATCTCATCATCACACATCTGGGTTCGACTTTAATCGAAGAAGGAATATTATGTCTACAATGTGACATGATATTACTCCTCGTAAGTAATTAATCACAACATCATATCTATGTGTTTGTGTCCAACAAGAATCTATCACGACGAGGATATCAAACGATAACTACCCTAACATCGGATGATAAATAATCTTCCTAGAAGATTCTAGCTTCAAATAAATTAAATGACTGAAAGTTCAAAGCTTTCTTCAATAAAAACATACAGTTAGTCATATTCGTATTCTCTTCATTCAGAACGAATGTCTATGAGTTCTGACGATAATAATCGTGTTCACGTTAAATGTTTCTTTTCCACAATGTGACATGATATTTCACAATATATCGCTACCAAAATCTTCTTTCTTGAAGTTTCTTCTCGACGGATAAAATGCCCAAATTAAACTAATAGAAATTAATATAATGGGTAACATAGACGGAAATGTCTATCACCTGTATTCAAAATGAATACAAAAACGTCGAAAATAAATTACTGTTCCTTAAAGGAAATGACAAAATCTTGTTCCTCGAACAAGTAAATAATCTCAGTTCAGAAACTGGATTCCTATCAAACGAAGATAATAGCATCGCTAGACGATCACTATAATAAATTCCGAAGAATAAAAATGCTATACATGGAGTACATAAATACTGTATCGAAAAATGGATAAAGGATTTGCTCAGTAAATGTCACTACAAGCTCTAACTACAAGGTTAGTGAACACTGCTACCTGGTCTCGAAGTCTAGAAGATCAAGATAGAGTATAACAAAATACTCTGATGTTACATCTCCCAAAGATCTGGGCTGGATCCTAGTTCGTCTCCACGAACTCGTGACCTCAGGAAAGGAACGAATTCCCCCACTGGAAACAGCAAGCTCCGACCGGAATCGAACTGCGGGCCTCCAATCATCTTCATTTTGACCGGGATAACCCTGGACCTTTTGAAAATCTTGATGCTTCTTCTATCTCCGTCACAGCACAGTCTCATTATAACAGTGAGTAGTGTCGAAAGTTCTGCTTTCCACTTCAAAATGTATTTGAAGAGAAAGTCTTGGACCTCACTCGTATAACGAACATTCATGTAGATGGAATCTGAACATCGTTCTGTAGTCTCTGATGTTAATGTTGAGCTCATGTTTGACGAGAATGCACTAGAATGGAGCTGTACATTGAGTCTCATGATTGCTCACTAAGTAGACATTCACGAACAGTCTCCTCTAACGAAGCTCCATCGCTGCCTATATTGCTTCTAGGGGCGTGGTGGCTCAGCGGTCTAGCTGTATGCCTCTCACCAAGGCGGCCTGGGTTCGATTCCCGGTCAATGCATGTGAGATTTTCGAAGTGAAATGCCATGTCCTGTGGTTCGGATTCCACGAAAAAAGGACGTCCCGTGGCTCATAATCACAAGATTCACGGTCACGTAAAACTACAATCTTCCTTTTTATATTGCTTCTATCTGCCTATACTCCTGGCGCACATAATAATCTTCATAATGCTAGACTGAATATTGTTCTTCACTATGGAATACATCTCCATCCTAAGTGTTGTAATACAGTTCCATACAAGCAATAGTAATACACACTCGTACTCACGGGTGGCTGTTGCCTGAGCTGCAGTCGCTCGGACAAATGCTCACTAAGTAGACATTCACGAACAGTCTCCTCTAACGAAGCTCCATCGCTGCCTATATTGCTTCTATCTGCCTATACTCCTGGCGCACATAATAATCTAGTCCATAATAATCTTCATAATGCTAGACTGAATATTGTTCTTCACTATGGAATACATCTCTATCCTAAGTGTTGTAATACAGTTCCACACAAGCAATAGTAATACACACTCGTACTCACGGGTGGCTGTTGCCTGAGCTGCAGTCGCTCGGACAAAGTGTCGTATCGCGCTGGAGAAAAACACTTTTCTCGTGCTTTACAAAACTGCTTATAATTGCTGAAATAATCCTTCCAAACTTCTGTAAGTTTGCAATATACAGTATCTGCTAGTCAGCTACAATACGTAGTTGAAATGAATTCTCTGAAGTCGATCAGACCGAAGTTAACGCGGTAAATGTAAACCTCGCAACTTCACCTAGATTCAAGGCGCGGTCGTCTCCTGATTCCTCTCTCGCTCAAGCCTTGTCTCCACGGGTCACCTTCTACTAGACCGGTGAAACACTCGGAACTCCTTTTTCCTCCAATTTCACACGTCTGACCTCTTCGACGTTCAGATACACAAGAGCCTCGGTGCTTGGCGTCTCCCCTCCAAGTCTACCGTTTTTAGCCGCCTTTTCGAGTTCCCTCTCGAATTCGCGCGGGCTCTAGCAATTCGCTTATTTCTTCCAATAGCGACCTGCTATTGACTTATAAAATATTTCCAATATTTTATTATCATATTCTTCTCTTTTCCAATATGTAAATTCATTCTTTAAGGGCTTAAATGAATTAAATATCCATAAAAATTTAGTTGCTGGAACTCCCGTCTTCTCTAAAACTTCTTCCTATTGGCTGTAAGGTCATATCCAATGGGATAATTTATAACAATAAACAAATCCTGGGAATATTCACTGTTGCTAGGTCGATTCCAAGCTTCTCGAAACTTTCATTGCGCAATACTATCACGTGACGGAATTTCCCTCCTAGCTCGACGTCGCCTCACGACTGGTTTCTTTCAAGTTCCAGCCATCATATTCCTTGGTTAAATTTTATCATGGGCTTCGAAAAATTATGTATTATTCCCATTTTCATCCCTTATAATTCATTTTACGGGGGCAGTACCTATAGTATTTTTAGTAAAGTAAAGTATTGATTTGGCGAATGGAAATTGTGTTATACTTCTTGTAAACAGGGTCAATACGGAACCTGGAACGAGTGCGATTTATTTTGTGTTTGTTCCACAGGGCATTGAGTAAAAGTAAAAATAAAATAATGTAGACCAAAAATAACATACTATATTGACAAGGTATTTCACACACCTAGGATCACCAGCCTATCATCCAAACCTAAATCCATTGAACTGATCTGGAACAGGATAAACTGCAGTTGCTAATAAAAAGGTCTACCCTGTTTCTCTGTCACTAATAAAAAAATCCCAAGAGAAATGATTGATTCTATAATAGTGGATGACTGGAACACTTGAAGGTTAGAAAAATGTACTGGAATTGGAATGCCTTACGGGAAGAAGAAGTCTAGTGCATAATAATTAACCAGGAATTAACATTAGCAGAGTCTGGAGAAAATACAGCAACAATTGATTCAGGTCAGATAGCAAGCAAGGCAGTACGCGAATAAGCAGATTTTACAAGTAAAACCCTGTCCGAAGTAACAGATGAACTGGAAACTAGACAATCATGCCCGACTTCCCTGAAGAGAAAAACGTGTGTGTGCTTCAAATGCTAGTCACCGGTGTATTACTCATATATGCAATAGGTTAAAATGATCAATTTATGAAATATTAGACCTTATAGGCATAAATATCTAGACAACAGATCATTAACCTTTTCTGCTCGTGTGTCGACCTGAGGTCGACAGCCTTCACTTAGCGTTATAGCTCGTGTGTCGACCCTGAGTCGACACAATGTTTTACCGCTCGTTTCTAGGTTACCTGGCATGCCAGGGCTTTTGTACTTCGTTTGGTAAGTGCTGGCCCCTTCCGGAAACTGGAAGGAACCAAACAGGAGTGTTTTAGTTTCTCTTTGCTCGGCAAAACTGCTCAGTTTCCTTGACATGGAAAGCAGTCGCAGTGAAGCAACATGGCGGCGCACAGTCTGACCGAAGCTGAGATCCGGGCGTCTATTTTGGCTGATTTTGATGATAGTGACCATAAGAGCGATGCAATTTTTGAATCTGGCGATGAAAATGATATATCGGTGAGTGATTCATGTGACGATATTGATATCAGCGTCGCAAGAAATCATGGAGGAGGCGATAACATTACGTGAAGCAATCAGGGTCAATCCAGGCATTTGCTTTGAACGCTTCCACACACTCAATACATTTAAACACAAATTGTGCTAAATGTTCCGGCATAACTCAACAAAATGACAGTGTTTCGCCCCGGTGTGCAATTGGGCTCTTCAGTTGGTTAAAGCACACCTCACCAAGACACTGTCTAGTACACACTGGGAAGGCCATTGCAAGACGTATTTGATACATGTGTATCCACGTCACGAGCAATTGAAGATTTTTTTACCCAAGTACAGAAGACTCGATTATCCATGGTAATCGTGGGTAGAAAACCTGCAGATAATCCACAAATTAGATTAAGGAGCCATTTGTTACATTAAAACATTTAGTTAAACCATTTCGTTACTATGTCAAGCTCTGCGTAAGTGGATGTTTTTATAGTTTTTCATTTTTATAAACCCTTGGATGAGACTGACCTGCTGGCAAAATTAATTATCTTGTCTTTGCTCCTTTTGATATCCTGGTTTGTTGTGAGCCCTACGCCGTAAGTCAAAGACTTCAAGTTTACACACAATTTATAGTTTTTGGTTTGTCGTTAACTACTCGCTAGTGTTTTTCAGTACCAACAAACATCAACTACCATATTTCGCATAATCGTCACACCTCACTTTTCAATTACAAATATTTGTGTATAAAATCATTGCATATTCATAGCATAGCACGTTTGTATTTGTGCGCCGGTCGGGTGCACATGCTGCTGCGAGCTTATAACCTAGCGTGACCGTGTCGGAGGAAAGGAGTCCCTGCCTCTGTGCCTGTGGGTTATGGCCACGTGACTCGATCGGCCAGGATTCTCTCTTAGCACATTCGTATTTTTGCGCTGGTCGGTTGCACATGCTGCCACAAGATTATAACCTGGTGTGACTTTACGCTAGACAACGATCAAAACTAACGCAGTTCAGGGGACTGAAACTTGTATGGACCATTTGCTTCCGCGAGTTGGCTTTGGAATGACTAGATTCAATAAGCCGAGGTACGAAGCGCTGCTAGCCCCAGTTCACCTTTGTGAAAATGGGCCCGGCTGATATTGGCGGAAACTTACTCAAGGGACTCCCTGTGCAAGTCTAGCATCAGCCACTTCCGTGGAATCATCGCAACAGACCTGTGCCCACGAGGTGTTCACAATGAGCAAATACAAGAATTATACGGTGATCTTGAAAGTGAAATACAGGTGATAACAATTTAAGTGAATAATTCTATATTAAGAAAACTCACAAGTGTGCAGCAAATAGTCATAGCGTATATTTCAAAAATTTGTGGTTTTCGTTCTTTGAATAATCATCGCATCCTGCTTTTCTTCCGCGAATTTTTGGCTAAAAGAATGCGACGACGTACGGTGTACTGCAGGCACTCGCTATCTAAACTGAACCTGCAAATGGAACAAGAACAGTAGAAATGGCACAGATTTCACCACTGCGCGAGGGGCAGGGGACGAGGCAGTGTACTACCCCTTCTGAGGTATAGTCAAACACAAATAGTGGTAGCACTAGCTTGCCACGGTGGGTGAGTGGTTATAGTGTCGGACTACCAACCCCCGGATTGCAGGTTCGCCCCTGGCCATGGTAAGTGATTTTTGAAGGCGGCAAAAATCACGATACTCATGTCATACGTTGTTGGCATGTTAAAGAACCCATTTGAATTCAGTAGGCCGTGTTCAATGGCAAAATTAATCTCGGGATTTTCCGCCAACACAAAGTTCCTCCATTCTCTACTTGAAAGCGCTGTAGTGTCAAGGAGGTTAGATATCTAACCTCCTTGACTTTCATAGCGTTCAAAGGAACGACGAAATTCGACATGCAAGCTACCCTCTGGGTGTCAATCAACAAAGCTTGCACCAGGCACCCGAGGCCATACGATATTATTATATTATTATTAGTGGTAGCACTTCAAAATTTTCTTGGGAAAAAAAGTAATTTCCCTCTGTGTACAATGGATAATCCGCAAGGCGGACAATCTAGAGTCTACTGTGATAATAATATTAACATTTTTCTTTTTATAAAGGAATACAGGTTTTTTTTTGAAATGTTATCAGTTTTATAAATATATTACCTCTACCTGGGTATTTGCATTTTGGGTCAATTTTTCATTAAAATATTTCAGTTAACAAATATTGGATGAAATTTTAAATCTATCGTCCATACTAAAAAAAATTCACGAAGTATCTGTTCGGTTTACTATCTCTTGAGTATATTCACTAATCTCATAGTGACGTCTTCGCCTAGCATATGACTAAATCATCCCCAGATTATCAGTGAGGTCATTTAATTATGGAGATACCAAGCTTTCAGAATTTTTACTTGTCTGATTTTACATTTCACACACCTTGCTATCCAGTCATCCCTGAATTGCCATTCTCTCCCTCATTCCATCTGTATGTCCATATAATACTAGCAAGATCTTATTGGCTGTCAACAGGATTGTCTTCTGAAAAGTAGATATGGAAATCCAGATCCCTAAACTTTCTGTTTGTTCATCTCATTAGCTTCATCCACATTATTTCTCTTAACACCTCTGTTGTGTAAAGTAAAAGTTATTACTGTAGTAGATCACAGATTTTGAACATCTCTAAATGTATTTTAGGTGCCTAAAACAAGCTCTGTCGGGACCTCAGGCTTTTGAAAATGTAAAATAAGTACTTCAAGAAACAAATAATTTTATGGCCGTTGCCAAAGCTTTCTCAATTGTTTGATGGGATGAAAAAGTCTCACGGAACATGTTGAGACGGGAAAACTTTATTTTTTAGTTTTCATCATGAGATAGCTCATCAATGTGAGTTGATGGCAATGGGTTTTATTCACTAATGATTGCAAATCCAAATTATCTGGAATGCATAACTTGTCTTTACTGGAACATCTCTATAATAAGAAAGTACCAGTGGGAAAACTTACAGCACTATTTATATTTATATTTACATGAAACATTAAAAACATTTAATATCCATTTATAGTTTGTAAACAACTATCACTTAGCAACAAAAGAATATTAGCAAGAAAATAAAAATCCCCAATTGTTACATCTTTTGTACGTTACTTCTTGTTGGAACATTGACAGAACTATACAACACATTAAGTGATAAAAATGTCCTGCATAACTCAACGAATTGCTAGCGTTTCGCCCCAGTGTACCAATTGGGCTCTTCAGTTGGTAAAGGCACACCTACCAAGACGCGTAGCAGGCACACACTGAGAAGGCCATGCAAGACGCTTTGCTACATATGTAGCCACGTCACGAGCATGCCAGTGTACCGTTGGAGTCAAAGCGTCTTGCATGGCCTTCTCATTGTGTGCCTGCTACGCATCTTGGTAGGTGTGCCTTTACCAACTGAAGAGCCCAATTGGTACACTTGGGTGAAACGCTAGCAATTCGTTGAGTTATGCAGGACATTTTTATCACTTTATGTGTTAATTATAATGGCTCAATGGACAATATTCATTTTGATTCTCTTTCGAGAACATTTGATTATAGAACTATACAACTTATAACGTAATGATTTGTATTATTCCATATTTGGGAGTTTATCTGTGCCTGCAGAAACTGGGCAAGGTAGAGAATTATGTCTGCATAAGCTCAAATTTGACATTTTCAGTACCCGGGAAACTGGTACTGTAACCTTATGATGCTGATGATCATGATCAAATTTTAGAGAAAGCATTTTGATTTTCTTGTAAATAACAGAGTTTATACCATATCAAGACACCGTTCGCCCGGAGCTCGACAAATGAGTGTGTTACCCTTTCACATAATTTGGTCTCATAATTTAAGTCTACTCTTTTTTTAACATAGAAATGTGTTTTTATTTTATTTACTTGTGTGAGTTGCATAAGTATGGGAAAGTGAATATTCAGAGAATACCCAATTGGCCAGTAGGCCTACCAGTTCTACCTCAACTCAGTTAGTAGAAAAGGGATTTGTTCCTCCTCCACCTCCAATTTCCACCCCTCTATTCTCTTCCTCTAAAAGTTTGGTGAACTGGCTGGGATTAGCAGGACATTCCTTCCTTATAAGGATCTTCAGTAACCCTTATGAAAATGCATTAAAGAATTCTGAATTAAGAATAGTGTGTGTTTGATGTTGGTAACAATAAAGCAAAGATGTCCTGTAGAACTGTAAATTTAATGAAGTAGTTCGGTGGTGGTGTAGTTTTATTGTGTGTGAAACCCAATTTTATTTTTAGACATTTGTCACGGAATTGGGAATTGATAATTCTATATGTGAGCAATGAGAAACACTTGGAGAGGAAACTTCATGGTGGGAAGTTAATTCTGATAGTTACTTGAATGTTATCCTGGTGCAGAAATGAGGATTTTTTAATACTGTGGATATATAGTATTTTAAGTAGAGGAGACATATGTTCGATTGGTCCAAGTCGCATGCACATTTTGACAGTGTACAACTTGCTTATTTTTTGGGGGCTGCGACATCATAGTCATATAGCCCAGTGTATTTTGGGTGTGAGTGGAATTTGTGTGATGGCTGTACTAGTGTGTGTATTTGTAAATTGGGTATAGGATTGGGAAGGAGACGGCCATGCCCTTAAGTTAGAAACCACCCCAGCATTTGCCTGAAGTGGGGGAAACCACAGAAAATCACTTCCAGGAAGGCTGAGGTGAGAATCGAACCGGCTTTTCTCAATTTTGCCTCATGTGGCTGAGTGTACCCCGTTCTGGCCCTCACACCAGATTTTTTTTTTGCATAACCAAGAATCGAACCCTGACCTCTGGGGCGACAGTCAAGAAAAATCCATAATTACTACAGTACGGTATATGATTGAGATTACTTACAAATGTTTGCTAAAATAAAGAGGGAAAATTTGCCACAGCATTTGGAGCTATTCATTCATACAATTTCTACTGAAAGAAAAAGGAAGGATGTGGATTCACTTCTAAAAAAGGTTGTTGTGTACTGAATGACATCAGCCAGAGCTTGGCTTCTACAAACATGTAATTCTAGCACTCCAGAAGATAATACTGGGGACAACAGCGAGCACTGTTTGTGTGACTAGTATGAAAGGGGTGTTGCATTGTAGTCGGAAATTGGTATCACTCTGAAATTATTAAAATTAGTCAAGAGATATTTATTTTTCATTAAAGTGTTATAATTGTTTAGTATCTTATGGATTTATAACCATTGTACTTGTGTATCCTATTATTTAATATACAAGTCACATTAATGATACAGCCATATTGCAATTTCTCCACCAAATCCATTTAAAATGCAACTTATCCAAATTATAAAGTAAAATCAAATTTAGAAATACACTGCTCACAAAAGAAAACGCATCACAACATTGGTATGAACTAGCGTACACATAGGCTGTTTCACATCCATGGTGCTCTGGAGGGCTGTTTATCACTTGGTGACATTAATGTGGTGGAATATTGAAGTCAAGACCACTATGTGCCCTGATTGACCTCTCATCACCGAAGATGCAGTTTGCACAACAGCATGTCAACTGGCAGCTCCGATACTGGACGCCAGTATTCTTTGCCGATGAAACCAGATTCCAGCTTTCTGGTTCAGATGGTCGTATTCGAAGTCTGGCGACGTCATGGAGAACAAAATATTCCTTGCAACGAGCAGGAAACTGTCGCTTACAGTGGCAGAACAGTGTTGGTTTGGGGAGGAATTCCTTTGAACCATAAAAGTGACCTCGTAGTCATTCAGGGGCGATTGACTGCTGTACATTGAGGAGGTTCTGGAGAACCATGTACTGCCCATCGCAGACAACATTGGGCAACATTTCACCAAACTGCATGATGGAGCCACTGCAAATTCTGCTAGGGCCACCCGGGACTTCCTTGCAGCTGCTGAATTTCAAGTAAAGACTGGCCTGCATCTGTGGGATCAACTTGGTGGGCATATCCAGAATCGCCCACAGCAAGCCCGCACACTCCAGGAGCTGGCAGCAGCATTATTGGAAGTGTGGGGAGCCATGCCCCAGGATGCCATCCGAAGGATTATCAGATGCATGCCATGCCAGAGGTGGGAACACAGAGTACTGAAAAGAGTTAGTATAAGTTTCAGTTTGTCTTCAATTGCATTCAAGTGCCGTGACTTTCGGTTTTGGACCACTGTTTCTCTTTGGGACAATCAAGCATAACCGTGTGGGTATTTTTTTTCATTTTTGGTTTCTGTACAAATAAAGAAACATGTTTAGGGTCTGTATAATCTACGTCTGCAAAATAAGGGCATACAAAGTATTACCGACGACCAAATGTTTGATGCGTTGTTTTTTTCTTTTTTTTTTTCTTTTTGTGAGCAGTGTATAATTTGTATTTTTATATCACCTTTCATTTGCTAGTAGAATGTGTATATCATTTAAATTGTATTCCAAAGTTTCATATATTCTTGTTATAAGATTTCCTCAGTTACTGGAGAAAAATATTAACATGTTAGCTTTGGAGCCATTTTCAGTGTTGCCTTGTTGACAATATTGATATTGCAACTTTTTAGTCTGTGAACGCAATATAATCCCAATTATTGGGACATGCGAAAAGAAATAACCTGAGAAGAATTGGATACCTATCAGTAGAAAGGTGCTAAGTGCCATTTTTATGAACATTGAGTATTATAGTAAAAAGTGTTTAGTCAGTTTATTTGTGAGTATTTATTGTTCTAATTTGAATAACATACAGATATAGTATTCCTTGTTATCCAGTGGCGGATATTGGTTCATACTATGAAAATTGTGGAATTCTGTTTGAGTGAAATGTTAAACGTTGTGAAAGGTGCAAAGTCCACTAGTCTTTACGAATGTGCTACGTGCTAATTAAACAAAGATGACGGCTTTCCGACACGCAAACACGTAACATACGGTTGTCCGTGCACGAAACACTGAAATTCCAAGTTAATTCCACAAACTTCCAACGACTCACCTTGTGATTTGTTGATGGTCATTGCGAAGGCCAGAAGCATGGGAAATTGCAACCGTTTAAAATCGAATAGCACGTTCAGAGGAATCATTGGGATGCGTGGAATCATAACAACTTCTCCATCGATGACGTTGTTCATTTGCTTTTCCACAGCCAGTCGTGTTCCATTGCATAGTCGAAGTTGATTGATGTTACGCAACATGATGATGACTGAGCCTACTTTCAATTGCAAATTGTGAGGTGGTAATCCAGGCAATTCCAGCGAATTCAAAAATTCTGTGAGATGGCTGACTACCTCATCTTGGTTGATAACTGTGTCAACCGATTTGAAGGAAAACAACTGTCCCGGAATGAAATTTTGAATGGTCTCGTTGGGATCTTTATTTTTAGCTGCCAATATGGCTCGTTCGCTCAGCCAATTATGGTTTTTGAAGTTCTGCGCTACGTTCGGAAAACAAGCCGAAACAACCTCTTTTGATTCGGTCAACTGATCTTCCAGGTTCATAGGAGCATCGCGTCGGCGCAATCAGTCATGTCCATTGTGTCGTGCTCGCTGGCGTTGTGTTTGATATTCACGACCTCATTGCATTCTGAATCTATTCGCTGTTCGTTCATTTTCAGTCGCTCTCGAACGTAAGTCAGACATGCACATACGACTATTTTCATTATCCGTCGCTCTTTGGTCATCAGTGTGGTTTGCACGTGAAGTAGCTCGCCGCGCATTTAACTGGCTTCGACGACCTCTGTCAGCTCTTCCTCTCCTTGGCATTGTAATGGGCACTAAAACGACATGGCATTTTAGTAATGTAATGTACACTGTAAAACGACACGGAATTGTTTTCATAGTAACTCAAATCTATCGAACTTACCTTGAGAACTTGACAATATTGACATCCTTTCCGTTAGTAGTACATTCTCACATTAGATATGTTGGTCGAAACACATTAACGTGAAATGTAATATTATTATAACATACTTTAATATGCTGTAATTAGATTATACAGTAAGATTCTGTTACGTTACGTATTATTTTATTGCACGTATTGATCAAAGGGTATGGTACGGGATGTTATCTTTGCTCATAGAAGATTTTGAAGTGGATGCACTGTGTCACCATCTGTCAGTCAAGTTATTAGATTCAATATTGGCATGGCTTTTTTAATGTAAATTAATTTAAAAATACTGCCAATTCGATTTTTGTTCAAACCACTTTCTAAACACTGTCTACCATAATGAGAACAAATTGTAAAATTTTCATGAAATCGGAGCAGTAGTTTACGAGAATTTGCGAGACTAATGAACGACAAAGTCGCGTTTCTAACAGGAAACAAACTGTGCTATCCGTACACAGGTTCCCACCAGTACGAACTGCTAATAATTGAGTATTCTAAGTTCCTTGAACAATTCTGTCAACGATGCCCATATTGGAGGGAAATGAGAACAAATGATTGGCACATTGCACCTTTCTTCTGAAAGAGCTGCAGGACTTATCACTAGTGCCATCTTGTGATGCTCTTGGAAGGTCCTTCGAAACCACTGAGGAGTTAGCCCTTTTGATATGTAATGCTACATCGCACATAGCACCATTCGAGCAAAAAAACGGCTTTTTTCAAAAAATGGCACTTAGCACCTTTCTACTGATAGGTATCCAATTACATATGATTAGATATATACCAATTGTTATGGACTAAGCAAGTAGGAGAAACCTATAGGATGACATGTTTCGCTCGTCAAGCTAGCATCGTCATATCTAAATATAAAAGACAAAATAGCTCTATAAAAAAATTCCATACCCACAATGACACCCACAAACGGTCTCTACCCTCCGAAAACAAAAACTAAGAAGGTGTGGTAACTGTTACTGATAAATACTAAAGCATAAGCACCCAAAAAAAAAAGAACAATTATTTTAATATCTACAATGTTCAAACTGAGAAATGGCGACCCCATCAACATACGATCTCCCTCCACCAACTGATCTATGAAGGTGTAACTGCTATTGCTGTGATACTCTTGAGCAATAAGCTCCAAACTAGAATTGTAAACTAATGTGCAGAAATGACCTATGAGTACTCGGTTGAGATGATGGTGGAAAGCTAGAACTGAAACATACAAAAGCAGTGTCTACTAATAATGGTAATGTTGAGAGATCTGATGTGGAGAATTATCTGAATTGTGGAATGTCTACAAGCTGTTCTGACAACCACTGTTCTGATGTAAAAATCCTTCTCAGCACGTCGGAAGGCGGAGGTAGATTTCACCGAGCAAAGAAAAATATTTTGATTTCACTACATTTGCCAATTGTTGTATACCTACAAACGATCGACACATTTTAGCATATAAGAAGCCCCATCTTCTTATAATTATAATATAGTCTACTGCTGTTTACCTTGCACTAGCATAACTGCTGACCAGCTGGACAGGAGTTGGAGATAATGCTATCTTTGGCTCGTCTGTAGAACGACACGGCTGTCGAAACAACATCAATATTGCTTTGATGACATCCGTAGTACAGTCAGCAATAATTGTGATACCTATCTTCAGCTTAGCTCTTCCCTCATCAACTTGGGATCTTCATGGAGAACATTATGCTCATCCCTTGGCATAAGGGTGGGTCATATCAAAAAATCTTTCAGACGAAAGTTTTAGGTAATTCTTAGTGAACTATTGACCATTTTGAATGGTTTTGATATTGTGCCTATTAAGAGAGGTAGGGGCTATAATTTTTTTTTCCACCCCTTTGTTCAATGGTGAGTGCTATCAAAAAACTTGACTGAGATAAGGTTTTGTTTGGCCCTTGCCCGAAGAATAGTATGAACTTTGAATGGATTCGACTTTTCACATATTAAGAATAGCTATGTTTCACTTTTTCATACCCCCCCATTCCCAACCCCTTGGTCCGATTTTACCAATTAACAAACTCAACCAAGATGTTATAGGGTAATATTTTAATATTAATATTTGTACAGTAAAGGAATCTGTTGGCATCGAATATAGATTTAGGTATTAGGAAGTCATTTCTGAAAGCCTTTGTCTGAAGCGTGGCACTTTATGGAAGTGAAACTTGGACTATTGGTGCAGCAGAAAAGAGAAGAATTGAAGCATTTGAAATGTGGTGTTACAGGAGAATGATAAAGATCAGATGGGTTGATACAAATGAAGAGGTATCAAGGCGAGTGGGAGAGGAGAGATGTTTCTGGTGACTGCTAATGAAGAGAAGAGATATGTTGATAGGACAGGCTCCTAAGACACCCAGGAATAGCAAGCTTAGTTATGGAAGGAAGGGTCGAGGACAAGAACTGTAGGGGTAGACCAAGGTTAGAATATGTTAAACAGATTGCCTTGGATGTAGGTTGTGGTAGCTATGTATAGATGAAACGATTAGCTCAGGACAGGGAGGCATAGAGAGCTGCATCAAACCAGTCAAAAGACTGAAGACTCAGAACGAATATTTTATGTATACATTTGAAAGTGATTGATGGAAAATGGCGGTAGTTATTGTGTCCACAAAATCATAATATACAGGGTGTTTCAAAACTCGACGGCAAAATTTCGAGAATGGGTTCCTCACAGTAAGATAAGAAACAAATGTTATGACAACATGGGTCTGGAAACGGATACTTCCGGAGTTATTCCCCTTGGCAGGAATGAATGAATGTTAGTACATAAATGTACATTACATGTCCTGTTTGGTGTAAAAGAAATCGCGAAACCGGTTACAAATGGTACATGTAGGCATGTTGTGAATGGAAGTGATGTGCGTCGTATTAAAGACCTTAGCACTCATACATGATATGGGATCGTCTTACGGTTTAGCCGTTGCTGAGAACACGTCTGTTATCTGTGATTAGTGATTAATGTAGTGAAGTGAAGTGTGAGTTTCGGTCTGTTTAACACGTCTGCCATCTGTGATTTGGATTGTGGTTTTCCATCTGCGTTCGTACGTGAAGGTCATTGAAGTAGCCGTATGTAAGTTGTCCGTGGTTAACAGTCATTGTACAGTACTGTACTGTTATTTGTGGTTTGCAGGCCGCTCTGACGTGCGCATGTACACGAACACAGAGCTTGCGAGCATGCATTACATGTATGGTTTGGCGGATGGGAATGCTTCGAAGGCACGTCGCTTGTATTGGGAACGATACCCCAGGCGCAGACTGCCGGACCGAAAGACATTTGAATCCATCCATCGCCGCCTCTGTGAACACGGGAGTTTCGCACGTCCACCAGGAACCGGGGGACTCCTCAACGCTGTGTTTGAACGTCCTCAAGTCAGCACTCGGCGGTTAGGCTTGCAGCGGAATAGGCCACACACGACTATCTGGAGACTGCTACGAGGAAACCTGTTGTATCCGTATCATCTGCAGCGTGTACAAGCCTTGTCGCCTGCGGATTTTCCGGCAAGAGCAACGTTCTGCCGGTGGTACCTACAACAGTGCGGCGTGACGCCAAACTTCGCTGCGTATGTGTTGTTCACAGATGAAGCGACCTTCACAAGAGACGGAATACAGAATTTCCATAATCAGCACAGGTGGAGTGATGCAAATCCGCATGCGATCATCCCATCTTCTCATCAACAGAGTTCGGCATTAACATCTGGGCAGGCATTGTTGGTGATTCCTTGTTGGGACCGTACGTTCTTCCGCGTAGGCTTACTGGACAGAACTACACGGATTTCTTGCGGACACAATTGCCTGAGTACTTGGACGACCTGCCACTTGCTGTCCGTCAAGCAATGTTTCTCATGCATGATGGTGCTCCCGCACATTTCAGTTTGTTGGCCCGCAGGTACCTGAATACCCATTTCCCTGGGCGCTGGATAGGTCGAGGAGGACCGATTGCGTGGCCTCCACGCTCTCCGGACTTGAACCCCCTGGACTTCTACCTGTGGGGACACCTTAAGTCGCTCGTGTATGCAAATCCTGTTCCTGATGAAGCTACGTTACGTGAGCGCATAGTGGCCAGCTGTCAGGCAGTACGCACTACACCAGGAATTTTTGATCGCGTGCGTTAATCCATGCGACGACTAGCGGAGGCTTGTATTCGAGCGGAAGGCCGTCACTTTGAACATTTCCTGTGATACCTGCTGATACGGTGAAAATGTACAAACGTGTAAATAAATCTGAAAGTATCCGTTTCCAGACCCATGTTGTCATAACATTTGTTTCTTATCTTACTGTGAGGAACCCATTCCCGAAATTTTGCCGTCGAGTTTTGAAACACCCTGTATACAGGGTCATTATCTATGTGCGACCCGATAAACATGGCAAGCTAAGCCGGCATTGATTGGCACAGATCGCGGGCTCACGTACATGGTTCAGCCGGTGGTTGGTGCGCACTTTTCCACTTTTACCAAATATGTTCAATAATGTGTACTTACAGTGCTCATAGACAATGCTGAAAATGTCCTCCCTCTCTTATAACATACACCTGACATCTTCTGATGAGAGAATGGACAACATTCTGAAGTTCCACAGCAGTGATGGCTTCAATTTCATCTCTTATGTACATGTTTCGTTCAGTTCACAGTAATCACAATACTCACTAAACTTGCAACACTAACATCTAAGCTTTGCAGGTACACGTCCATATTGTTATGTGCACCTCCCTAGTGGCACTTTTGTTAACTGGATTACGGTGGGTTGAAGCACAACACAGATTGTTCCTTTAAAGAAATAATTAACTTTATTGCGTCCAGAACACCACTCAACAGCAAATACAAGCAATTAGAACCTTACTCCAGTTTCCTCAAGTCTCTTCCTTGAGTGCTCTTGCCCCTTTCACTTGTCAACAAACCACAGAAGTTAATCCGTCCTAATGAGTCCGGTGGCCTTGACAAAAACTACCTGAACCTCTTCCTTATGTACACAAACTACAGTTACTTACGATAACCTGCTACACGCTGCTTTGCTGTCCACAAGCTGGGGAAACAATGTCACTGGATTTCGTAACTCGCACGGCACTTCGCCGCCATACCTCTGTCGCTCAGTGAAATCACACTCGCTCAAAACACAGGCAGTCCCCTGTATGCTTCTCACTTCCTCGCTGTCGAGAGAATCGGCTTCACTAGGGGTTTCGCTAGTCACCACACTTCTGTCGCTCAGGATAAACGCTCGCACTAGCTCGAAAAACAAACACTCGCTCACTGCTTGACAGGTCGCTCTTATATAGCAGGCCGGTGACTCAATAAATGCTTCTAGACCCATCCAAGGTTCACGGCTTCTCGAGGTTTCCATCGCTGGCTGGGTCACGAATATTCTGGACCATCCCTTTGTCCTGGTAGTCCTGTTGCATAAGGTGCACGCAATACACTGAGGCAGAGCACAGCCCAGCCCTGGGGCAGTTTTGACTCGTGCAGCGAGCGATGAAACAAACTCACAGCCGTAACAATATGAATGACAAAACACGCGTTTGAACATGTTTGGTAAAAGTGCGCGCTAACCACACCACCGGCTGAACCGTGCACATTCCCTCGCGATCTGCGCCAGTCAAAGCCGGCTTAGCTTGCCGTGGTTATTGAGGCGCACTTAGATAATGACCCTGTATATACACTGGCGTAAAAAAAATATCCCAACTCCATGAATTAAGGAATGTAGAGTACGGAAATTTCACCAATATATTTGGTGGGGTAACATATTTAATTGATTAAAGGTACAAGACAACAGGTTTAATGTCCGCGCAAGAAAAGCCATCGAAAATGTGCCATGCTGGTCCATTAATAATCGGTATAATCGCTAAACTGTTGAATGCAGGCATGCATTGTGTCATACAGGTGCCGGATGTCAGCTTGTGGGATGGAGTTCCATGCCTGTTGCACTTGGTCAGCCAATACAGGAACAGTTAATGCCGGTTTTGGATGACGCTGGAGTTGTTGTCTATTGATGGCTCAATTGGGGACAGATCGGGGGATCGAGCAGGTCAAGGCAGGTAGCGCACGTTGGGTTACAACAGCGGCATGGGGGTGTGCATTATCCTGTTGGAAAACACCCCCCGGGAATGCTGTTCATGAATGGCAGCACAACAGGTCGAATCACCAGACGGACGTTCACATCTTCAGTCGGGGTGCGTGGAATAACCACGAGAGTGCTCCTGCTGTCATAGGAAATTGCTCCTCAGACCAAAAGGCCCGGTATAGATCCAGTGTGCCGACGCCGCAGACCTCTGAAATGCAGGCGCTCACCTGGCCTTCTTCTAACCAACACACGGCCATTGCTGGCACCAAGGCAGAATCGACTTCCATTGGAAAACACAACGGACCTCCACTCCATCCTCCAATGAGCTCTCGCTTGACACCACTGAATTCATAGATGGCGGTGGTTTAGGGTAAGCGGAAAATACGCAGCAGGGCATCTGGCTCGGAGCTGTCCTTCAAGTAACCGATTTCGAACGGTTCGTTGCGTCACTCTGCTGCCAATTGCTGATGCAGACGCTGTCCGATGCACCAAAGCCATACGGTGGTGCTTCCTTTTGGTGGTGCCCCGGGGGACGTTCGAAGCCCGGTCTTCATGCGACCTTACCGTCTCGTGACCACTGCTGCCAGCACGCATGCACAGTGGAGACATTCCTGCCAAGTCGTTCTTCAATAGAGCGGAAGAAAAATCCACCTTCACGTAGCAGTATTAAATGGTCTCAAACTGTACTCAAACATGGGAAAAGTGGAGATAGTGCAGAAGATTATAGGCCTATTGCCCTCCTGAGCGTCGGTTACAAACTTCTCGAAAGAATAATATATAATAGAATCTCAATTACAGTTCTTGAGCACATACCAATAGAGCAAGCTGGCTTCAGACCTAAGCGCAGTTGAACCGACCAGGTGTTAGCCCTAACCACTCACATGGAGAGAGAATTTCAAGATCGAAAGAAGACCGTATCTGTGTTTGTGGATCTGACGGCAGCATACGATACAGTTTGGCGACAAAGAATGATCCTCAAATTCCTGAAAATAATCCCTAGCAAGACTTGCCATCCTACTGAATAATATGCTGGTTAACAGAGTGATTGAAGTGCACCTAAATGGCAACGTAAGCATATCTCACAAACTGAATGCTGGATTACCACAAGGATCGGTCCTTGCACCATTGCTGTTCAATATTTACACCGCAGACTCACCTCCTGCTAGTGCTGGGAAGTTTACATACGCTGACGATCTTGCATTGACAGCTCAGTCCAACGACTTTGCAACAGTAGAAACCGTACTTACGGAAGATCTCTGCAGACTCGACAAGTTCTTCAAAACCTGGAGACTAAAACCAAATATAGCAAAAACAGAGGTCAGCTGCTTTCATATGAGCAACAGACAATCTTACTACATTCCTAGGGTTCAATACAGTGGTCATCTACTGAAATTCAATCCTCATCCGAAATATTTAGCCGTCGTATTGGATCGATCCTTGACTTACACTGAACATCTAGGCAAAAATCTGCTAAGATCAAACCCCGCAACAACATCCTGCACAAACTCCCAGGAACGGGCTGGGGCACAACAGCATCCACCCTTAGAACTGCAGCACTTGCCCTAGTGTATCCAGTAGCAGACTATTGCAGCCCAGTATGGCTTAACAATGCCCATGCAAAGAAGATAGACGTACAGCTGAACGACACAATGAGGACTGTATCAGGAACCATCCAATCTACACCTTTGGAATGGTTATCAGTACTGGCCAACATCCCGCCTCCTCATCTTCGAAGACAAATGGCACTGAAGAGAGAATGGCTTAAATGTTGTGACAACCCTCTCCTGCCAATACATCTGGACTGCTCACCTAAAGAAATCCCGGAATCCTTCTTGGAGACAAGGAAGGAAGTTGGTCCAAGAGCAGTTTCAAGTGAATGAAGCTTGGTGCAACGAGTGGCTGACTTCAAATCTAGAGAGATTAGGTCTTATCTCGGATCCAGTTAAGCAACCCGCTGGTTTCGATCTTCCCAGGAAAATCTGGACGTCTCTGAATCGTATAAGAACTCAACACGGTAGATGTCAGTTCTGGAAGCACAAATGGAAAATTGCCGAGAATCCTTTCTGCAACTGTGCAGATGTGCCTCAGACCATTAGTCACATCGCAATGGCGACATTCCGGGATGTTCGCAATCGCCTTCCCATGATGTCCCAAATGTGCTCTATGGGAGAGAGATCAGGCGACCGAGCTGGCCAAGGAAGGATAGGTCAAGCTTGAAGACAGTCCATAGCAACAGGTGCCGTGTGCGGCCGGGCATTATCCTGTTGGAAACTAAGGCCTGGATGTCGCTGAAGGAAAGGTAACACAACAGGCCGTAGACTGTCATCAACATACCCCTGTGCTGTCAGTGTGCGAGGAATGACTACCAGAGGGGTCCGGCTATCAAAGGAGATGGCACCCCAGACCATCACTCCCTGTTGTGGGGCTGTGTGGCGTGCAATAGTCAAGGCAGGATCTCCTCGCTGGCCTGGACGTCTCCTAACACGTCTGTGGTTGTCGTCAGGGCACCGTTGGAAACGGGACTCGTCACTAAAGACTATACGTCCCCAGTTTGCGCAGTTCCACATTGCTCAAGCGCGTCTCCATTGTAATCTGACTTGTCGGTGAACAGGCGTGAGTGGTGAGCGGCGTAACGGGGCGGCGCGAGCGCAAATTCCTGTCGCTCAGGCGTCTTGTTGATGGTCATGGTGGACACGTGTGCTGGTCACACACTGGATTGTTGATAACGACGACTCCGGTGCTGTGACAGCTGTTCCGACAATCGCTCTGTCTGCCCATGCTGTTGTGGCCCTCGGTCGACCACTGTCGCCCTGACACTGATGCTTACCGTTGCTGACCCGCGCTTGCCAGTATCATCTGATCGCCCCATCACTCCGACCCAGATGTCCAGCGACGGCTCGATTCGACCAACCAGCTTCTTTCAATCCGATCGTACGACCTCTTTCAAACTCGGACATCTGCTCGTAATGAGCATGAATCCTTTGGCATGGCATTCTTACAGCCGACGTTCAGATAACGCAGTCAAATTCAACAGCTACTTTGAGCATATGCTTCAGAATTGCGCCTTATGTACACCTGAGGCATGCGCAGTTGGGATGCGCGGGAGCTCCCGCTATTCATTCTTTGGACACGAAGCTTTAATCAGTTGCGTGTTCGGTCCGAATGTCTTTGAATACGTAATTTCCTTACAATCGGACTACGCTTTTCCGGTGCGTCGTATTTTGTTGTTGTTATACAGTGTACAAAGTACAGTACATACTTCCCTTTTTGACATTTTTCTCTGTATGCTACCTTGTCCCAATACCTTCTTCCCAACGATGCCCACTAGTACAAAGTAGTGTAACTTCTTGTTGTCATGTTCGTTTATTTTACCTTGAAATTGGAACGTGATTTAGAGCAATTACACTGTATTTTCTTTTTCTTTTTTAATTATTCTCTTTTAGTTTGTTTCCTATTACCCTTATCGCTTCTTTTAAGGGAACGTTTATATACATATCCATTATGTCAAATGAAATCCTGCTTAGGCTTGGTGTATATATATTTTTTATTTATTTTTTACTGGTTGTGTTTTTTACAGGAACGTATCATGTGGCAAGCCAAGCCTCAAATATAAAATACAAAGTTTAAGATTATAAGCTTCAAAAAAAGACTTCAAATTTTTGAAAACGGTTTAACAATGAAATCTAATTCCTAACTTTAAAGGTTTCCAAAGAGGAGGTAAAAAAAACAAAAAAAAACTCAGCTTATGGTAAATAACAAAATGTTGCAACTAGATATTAGTTTTTTGTACATTAAAAAAATATATGTATTGACTAGGGGCCGTACATTTTTTTTTTTTTTTTTTTTTTAGATTTTATGAATGAGTCGATACGGAGCCAAATAATATGATGTTTTCTGTTTATAAATCATGTTACGCTGTTTAAGTGTGTGTGCATTAGGAACTTGGTATATTTGATAAGGTTAGAACTATGCCTGCTATCAAATAGTACTCCGGAGGAATTAAGGGGTATCTTCTCCTCGAGGTTCGACATGCAGTAGCCCATCACCATACTCCGCTTGACATTTTAAAGATTTATTGTGTTGACAACTTTGATTGGTTGTAAAGTATAGAGAAAGGGCCTGGATGGTTCTTATGCGATCCAGTATTTTCTTATGAATATTTGATGTGTGGAAATCAACAGACTACTCATATTGTGCGAGTTTCAAGCGCTTCATCAACACGGTTCATATCCAAAGTTGGACTTGAACTCCCATTTTCAAGCTGCGTAATTTATTGGATTATGGTGCCTCGCATTAAAAAACAAGAAACCTGCAAGATAAAGAAAGAAAACATTATGATATTGTTCTGGTGTGAAATAATCTTGGATGGAAGTCACCGAGGTTTGAGTTCTATAGTGATGTACTGGAGAAGTAAGCTTTACTCTTCGTTAGTGCATGCCAGTTGACTTTGTTAGGATTTAATCCTGCAACATCAAAGTTGTGATCATATACCAAGCATAGTGAGTGAGCACCTAACCCATTATTGTTCACATGACGTTGTGAGGCAGTTAGCATGTGCTAGATTAATACATATACTACTATAATATTTAGTAGGATAGTTATCAGGGAGTATTATAGCCTATACCTCTTTGTTCTTATAGAGTGGTCGGTTTTATTTTCAAAATATGGAAGAAGAATTATTGGAAATTTACTTCTGAACATTTATGTCTGTACTAAAATTTAAAAGAATTCTGTTTTTATATTATACTAGAGCTCGAGTCAACCGGGAAGGCGTGCGCAGAACACAACGCTACCATTACGGCATGCCTCACTTCCATCCCACCAATCATAGTCAGTCTGTCTTGAGAATCTGAGCTAGTGTGTTGTCAGAAAAGCGAAGTGATTATATCGTAATATTTAAAGATCCAGTGGAAACGATTGTGTACATTTTGAGTGCTATGGAAGCAGAGGGAAGTAAACGACAGTTTGTGCATAGGCAAGCCCGAGAAATAGTTTACAAAGTGCACGAATACTTTAAAAGTGTAGAGCAGCGTGAAAGAGACGGGCTTATTGAGGTAAGCGGCGGTGTTGCCACACCGCAGGAACTCACGGCAGCAGCTTGCGGTGTGGAGACTCAGACCTGGTGGACCTGTTGCACCAGTGGTTATGTATCTCTGGCTCTCTACGCGCAGTTTCCAGAGAGCCAGCCGCCTTTCCGGCTGACATGTGCTCTAGCTATTCCCGGCATACGTTGCACTGCCAATCAAAGATAGAAAGGAAGATAATATTAATGAACCTCCGGCCAAAAGCCATGGCGTGAGCTATATTGGAATAAACAGCGATACCAGATAACACGGTGGGCTGCTGACAGTCTCCTCGTGTCACCTTGCGATGAATCAGCAAGCTATTCTCACACCTGGTATTGCGATGTGATAAGTATACAGATTGTGCAATTGGGCTACTGTGGGATTTAAGGGTTCGTGTTAAGTCCCTCACCCTTTTGTGTTACATAAATAATTTGTAGCCAGAAACCTTCCCTGGAGTGCACACAACATTCACCCAAATTTCAGCGCAATCGGATGGATGGTATATGAACGCATAGGGGACCGACAATTTATCACGTAACATTGATTTATATAGATATAAGTAGATTACAGATTACAAAAGATCGAAAGGTGAATTGGAAGAACTTGTATCAATAAAGGATATAAAAAAGATGGGCAATGGTGATTAATACCTAACGGTACTGTCTGTAACAACCTAGAACCCATTATTGATACCATGCGAAAGGTTGGTTGGTTCCTCAGTTAAGGGGCTGCGACAACGCGGTTATGTAGCCCCGTGTACTTTGGGTGTGTGTAGAATGTGTCTGATAACCGGTGTTAATTGTGATGGCTGTATTAGTGTGTGTATCTGTTTTTTTAATTGAAGTAAGGACTGCAACTTTGAATTTTTCAATTAGTACCTACTTTTGCCGCCAAACGCCACCGTCAATGACTGCTAGGCCTATTTCAGAACTTAGCTGCTAGACGCCACCGCAGTCGGCTCTTGGCAACGAACGTAAGATCCTGAGCGTTGTTTACATTCTTAACCTATACAATTTAGCTTCACACAGGTGTAATTATTGGAAGGTTCTTTAACATGCCATAAATCTATGACATGGGACCGCTGGCTTTACTTCCCCTCCGAAGGAAGGCATACTGAGGGATTTTTAACGCTCTTAAAAAATCCGACGGCTTAGGTCGGGTTTGAACCACCATGCGAATGAAAAGACTAAGATTCTTTGGGCACATCATTAGAATGCCAGATTCACGTCTTCTAAAACAGCTAGTACAGTATAATCTTGCTTCAAAAAACACAAAAACTGGATGCTGATGGTTAAGAGAAATCAGAGAGGACTTAAAAGAAATTGGCCTAACAACAGAAGATGCTACAAATAAGAAAAGTTTAACTACAGAACTTAAAAATATGACTTTTCATTTTCCACTCATAAAAAAGAAAATTCCAACAAGAATCTTTTCCGTCCAAGAAAGGGCAAGACGATCAATACGCATGAAGAAGCACTGGGAGGACCGCAAGGCTTGTACAGTTCCTACAAGTCGACAAACTAATGGTTGGTTAAAGTGATCCTATGTGGTCTCATAAGGCGAAGAAAGAAAGAAAGAAAGAAAGAAGAAGAAAAGATATAAGTAGATGTGTTAGGGCTTTTCTTATAAGTGTACAGACCAAACTCTTTTGTTACTTAAAATACCTATGAATAGATAAAATAGTTTTATTCCACCTAAGTTAATACCATACTATAATGAAACAAAATCGCATAGGACTATACCGAACACATAGCAACTGTGAACATTGGCTCGTCCAATAGCGTGCGTCTTACTAATCCTACGAATATCCATGCTTACAACGGAGTGCGCACATTTTTACAATTGGTATATGAGGCAGATATATAACATGTCGCATAAAAGTTATTTGCGCATGTGTCCACCTCATGGTGTAGTGACTAGAATTCTTGGCTGTCATCCCACCTCCAGGTGTAGTGACTAGTATTCTTGGCTGTCACCCTGGAGGTCCGGGTTCGATTCCCAACTCTGCCTTGCAATTTAATTCTGGTCTGAGGTTGTAACGGGGTACACTCTGCCTCGTAAGACAAAACTGAGAAGAGATGGGTTCACTTCTCATCTCATCCATCCTGGAAGTGGTTACCTTGGTTTCCCATTTCTACTCCAGGCAAATACTAGGATGGTTATAAACTTAAGGCTATGGCTGCCTCCTTTCTAATCCTCACCTGAATTACAAATACCCACACCACATTAACGCTGATTATCAGACTCACACCCAAGTACACTGGGCTAAATGACCAAGAAGACCAAGCCCCTCAAATGAACCTTTATTAACCTCTTAACCGGGCATGACGAGTTAATTCGTCTACTGCCTGTTGCTACTCAATCGGGTAATGACGAGGTAACTCGTCTAGAGCACTTGAAAATTGTTATCAGCTGGGGGGGGAGTATTCGTGTCTCTTACGCTGTTGAGTGTAGTTCTATGATTGCTCCGTAGATGTCAGTAGGTTTCAGCTTTGCTGCGCCACAATGCGCGCCAACTTCTCAATACACATAAACATTGTCTTCTGTGCAGTAATGGCGAAATGTGCTCATTTGGATGATGAAAGTATTCTTCATCTCATTGACTCAGATGATGAATTATCTTTGACGTTATCGACACAAGTGGTGAAAGTGACTTGAGGTTGCTTCTGAGAATGAAGAGGAGGGAGAAGATACTACTAGCTTGCCTACAAGTGATGCAGCCACTTCGCCCTGGCTTAGCCAAGGTAATCCTCGTGCTCCGTTTACGTTTGTACCGGACAGCAGAATAAATATTGACATAAGAGATGCAAACAAAGGTAGCCCATTGTTCTATTTTAGCCAGTTTATAGATGAGGATCTTATCAATCTAATATGTGAGCAGACAAATAAATATGTAGAACAGTTTTTCGAAGCTCATACAGTGCTAAAACAACGGTCGAGAGCTCGGGATTGGACTCCGACTATCACAGTAAAGATAAAATTATTCCTATCTCTTCTCATTATTCAAGGAATAATAAAGAAGCCTTCTTACGAAATGTACTGTTACGGCTGTGAGTTCGTTTCGTCGCTCGCCGCATGAGTCGCAACTGCCCCAGGGCTAGTCTGCTCTCCCTCAGTGTATTGCGTGCGCCTTATGCAACAGGACTACTAGGACAAAGGGATGGTCCAGAATATTCGTGACTGAGCCAGCGATGGAAGCCTCGAGAAGCCGTGAACCCTGGATGGGTCTAGAAGCATTTATTGAGTCACCGGCCTGCTATATAAGAGCGACCCGTCAAGCAGTTGTTGTTTTTTACGAGCTAGTGTGAGCGATTATCCTGAGCGACAGAAGTGTGGTGACTTGCGAAACCCCTAGTGAAACCGTTTCTCTTGACAGCGAGGAAGTGAGAAGCATACAGGGGACTGCCTGTGTTTTGAGTGAGTGTGATTTCACTGAGCGTCAGAGGTTTTGTAGTGAAGTGCCACGCGAATTACGAAACCCAGTGACATTGTTTCCCAGCTTGTGAGCAGCTTGTAGCAGGTTTTCGTAAGTAACTGTAATTTGTGTACATAGGGGAGAGTTGCATGTAGTTCTGTCAAGCCCACCAGACTCATTAGCGAGAAGATTAACTGTTGACAAGTGAAAGAGGGCAAGGGCTCTCCATAAGCAAGAGACTTGAGGAAACTGGAGTAAGGTTCCAATTGCTTGTATTTGCTGATGAGTAGTGTATCTTCCTGCAAGCAATAAAGGTAACTTCTCTTTAAAGCAGTAATTGGTGTTGTGCTTCCTACCCACCGTAATCCAGTTAACAAAAGTGCCACTAGGGGGTGGCACGTAACAACTGGTGTCAGAAGCCGGATTACGAACTCAAGCACAACACCTGACGGTCCTGGTTTCAAAACCCGAGCAGGTCATTTTTTAAATTTTCCTGTGAGTGCATGCCCCTTACAAGACAAACATCTAAAATGGAAGAGCAATTCGCAGCATTGCTAGAAAAGTTAAGTGGCATGGAAGCCAAGATGGAAGACGGCCAGAAGAAGTTAGCCGAGGACCTAACTGCCAAACTAGAAGACGGTCAAAAGAAGCTAGCGGAGGACTTGAAGAGGATAGAGGACGGGCAGAAGAAGATGGAAGACGGTCAGAATAAGATGACACAGGACCTGAAGAAATTAGAACTGGGTCTGCGTGAGGAAGTCACGGCAGTGGAAAAGAAGTTCGATGCCTTACAAGTGGAAGTTGCCGAGCTGCGCCAAACCCCCGCTGATGGGGGTGGAGGAGAAATTAAACGCCTTACAAAAGGAAGTTGCCGAGCTGCGCCAACGCCCACTGACGGGGGTGGAAGAGAAATTCAACGCTCTACAAGAGGAAGTTGCCGAGCTGCGCCAATGCCCGCCCACCGTTACACCGGGAATGTCAAGAACGGGACATAGCAGAGTGATGCCCCCAACCTTCGACGGAAAGGTCCCGTGGAGCACCTACTTACGTCAGTTCGAGGCGGCCTGTTCCGTAAATAACTGGAGCAACACAGAAAAGGCTACAGCTCTCATTGTAGCATTGAGAGGTGACGCCCTTAACGTCCTTCAGGCCATCCCGACTGGATCCCAGGACTACGCTTCACTGATCGCCCATATGGAGTCCCGATATGGAGATAGCCATCTTCAGCAGGCCTACCAGATGCAGCTCCGGACCCGGGTACAGAAGAACGCGGAAACCCTGCAGGAGTTCGAGATGGACATCGCACGCCTCGTAAGGCTCGCCTATCCAACGGCGCCGGCCGACTTTCTGGAACAGATTGCGACGCAGACCGTCACCGAAGGGCTACGAGACTCGGACACTCAACAGGCTCTGCGACTCGCGCGCAATAAGACCCTGGCAGATGCGCTGAGCCACGCACTTGAGTTCGAGACGGCAAATCAGGCATCTAGAATCCACGCGCGGGTGCGTCAAGTGGACGTCGACGAACTAGCAAAAACCAACGAGACCAAGCCCCTGGCCGACGAATTGATGGAGGCGCTTAGCCGTTTCTTCGATAGTCGCGGCACCACCAGCAACGACACAGCCGGAAGACACCGGAGGACGCCCCGGAAGAGGACTGCCGACCTGCTGGGCCTGCGGTAAGAAAGGCCACCTGAGTAAGGGCTGCGGTGATCGCCGCCGCCGAGGGTATCCGACGGGAAATCAGTCGTCTGAAAACCGCGCGGCCCAGGGAAACGAGTATTAGCCAGCCTTGGGGGACAAAGGTTGGCTTGTGACAGTCGTCAAGCCCCGGCAGTCCAGATGCGTGTGACGAAGTTACGGAGGGACAATAGCAGCCTGATGGTCGACGGAGTCAACGGAGTGAGTTGGCCCATGCTGATCGACACCGTAGCGTCGAGGACCATCGTCAATCCCCCCGTGATCCTGAAGTGGAGAGTGCAACCCACACAAAGGAACCTCCAGCTAATGACCGCGACCGGAGAGACCGCACCGGTACATGGCGAAGCATCACTGGAGCTCGTCATTGGTCGACGGGTGGTGAAGCATCCAGTACTTGTGGCTGACGTATCAAATGAAGTGATCATCGGATTGGACTTCCTGGACCAGAACAACATCATCTTGGACTTGAGTACCAACACTCTGCACTTCGGAGGTGAGGAACATGCTTTGCAACCAGCACACGAAGCCGTTACCGCACGACGAGTAAGGCTGAGAGAGGACGTCATCGTTCCTGCCAGGATGGAGGTCAGCGCCGCCGTAATTGTCGACGGAACTGCTGAGGGAGTGGCGGCTGTCATTGAGCCAAAATATGAGGACATCCAGACAAAGGATTGCTAGTTGCCAAGACCCTCATCAACACGACGCCTCGGCCATACGTCCGCCTGTCCAACCTGAATGACTACGATATTACGGTTCACCGGGACACCAACCTGAAGCAGATCTTGATGAAGCTACGGGCTGCCCAGCTGAAGTTGAGCCCCAAGAAGTGTCAGCTCTTCCAGTAGCAGGTCCAGTACCTTGGGCATATTGTCTCCGAGGAAGGGGTGCGCACCGACCCAGAAAAGACCGCAGCTGTGAGGGAGTCTCCAGTTCCGAAGGACAAGTCCCAACTACGAAGCTTCCTGGGACTCTACACTTATTACCGTCGCTTCGTGAGGGGATTCGCTGACATCGCCAAACCACTGCATCGACTGACTGAGAAGGACCAACTCTTCACATGGACAGCAGAATGCCACAGTCCCTTCGAACAACTCAAGCAGGCTCTGTGCACCGCGCCTATTCTAGCCTACCCCAGACCTGGAACAAGGTTCATCGTCAATACCGATGCCAGCGACTTTGGTATAGGGGGAATCCTGTCGCAAATAGTGGACGGCGAGGAGAGAGTAGTGGCCTACTTCAGCAAAGCCTTGCTACTACTTTACCAAATGGCCGGAGGCGTATGCGCTCCTTAACCAGGAAGCCGCGACGATTGCAGAGACCCTGGTGAAGGAATTCGTCAGCCGGTACGGAGTACCCCTGGAGCTGCACTACGACCAAGGGAGGAACTTCGAGTCGCTGGCGTTCCAGAACCTATGCCAGCTGCTGGGAATCCGGAAGACAAGGACAACGCCGCTACACCCTCAGTCCGACGGGATGGTAGAGCGATTCAATCGCACCATCGAGAACCATCTCCGAATAGTCGTCAGGGAGCACCAGAGGGATTGGGACAAACATCTTCCACTATTTCTCCTGGCCTACCGCGCCGCCGTGCATGAAGCCACCGGGTGCACACCAGCCCGGGCCATGTTTGGGAGGGAACTCCGTCTACCAGTCGATCTTGCCTTCGGCCGACCTAGGAATGGTCCGGTCCCGGTAAGCCAGTATTGTCAAGAACTGGTCGACCAACTGGAGGACGTGCACGCGTTCGCGAGGAGGAAACTGCGGATCGAGACCGACCGAATGAAGACCCGATACGACCAGCAGACGGATGCCGGCAGATTCCACGAGGACGACCTGGTCTGGCTCTTCAACCCATTACGGCAGAAAGGCCTGTCACCCAAACTGCAGAAGTCCTGGGAGGGCTCGTACCGAGTCGTGAAACGGACCAACGATGTCGTCTACAGGATCCAGCGGAGCCCGAGGGCGAAGATGATCGTGCATCGAGATCGCCTGGCAGCCTACGGAGGGACACAGACAGGCCAATGATTGATCGGGACGATCAGCTTTTTTGGAAGGGGGTTGGTGTTACGGCTGTGAGTTTGTTTCATCGCTCGCCGCATGAGTCACAACTGCCCCAGGGCTGGGCTGCTCTCCCTCAGTGTATTGCGTGCGCCTTATGCAACAGGACTACTAGAACAAAGGGATGGTCCAGAATATTCGTGACTGAGCCAGCGATGGAAGCCTCGAGAAGCCGTGAACCCTGGATGGGTCTAGAAGCATTTATCGAGTCACCGGCCTGCTATATAAAAGCGACCCGTCAAGCAGTTGTTGTTGGGTTTTACGAGCTAGTGTGAGCGATTATCCTGAGCGATAGAAGTGTGGTGACTTGCGAAACCCCTAGTGAAGCCGTTTCTCTTGACAGCGAGGAAGTGAGAAGCATACAGGGGACTGCCTGTGTTTTGAGTGAGTGTGATTTCACTGAGCGTCAGAGGTTTTGTAGTGAAGTGCCGCGCGAGTTACGAAACCCAGTGACATTGTTTCCCAGCTCGTGAACAGAGGAGCAGCGTGTAGCAGGTTTTCGTAAGTAACTGTAATTTGTGTACATAGGGGAGAGTTGCACATAGTTCTGTCAAGGCCACCAGACTCATTAGCGAGAAGATTAACTGTTGACAAGTGAAAGAGGGCAAGGGCTCTCCATAAGCAAGAGACTTGAGGAAACTGGAGTAAGGTTCCAATTGCTTGTATTTGCTGATGAGTAGTGTATCTTCCTGCAAGCAATAAAGCTAACTTCTCTTTAAAGCAGTAATTGGTGTTGTG
This sequence comes from Meconema thalassinum, assembly GCA_946902985.2. Classification (NCBI taxonomy): domain Eukaryota; kingdom Metazoa; phylum Arthropoda; class Insecta; order Orthoptera; family Tettigoniidae; genus Meconema; species Meconema thalassinum. Next base: position 552,929,571 of record OX336388.2, read on the forward strand.
CTTCCTACCCACCGTAATCCAGTTAACAAAAGTGCCACTAGGGGGTGGCACGCAACAGTACTTTACTCGCAGGGATTCCATCTCAACACCATTCTTCAGCAAAGTAATGAGTGAGAAAAGGTCTTCATTATTGTTGAAATTTTGTCACTTTGCTGACAATAAGACTGATGCCAACATGAGAGGAAAGTTGTTCAAAATCTCGCCTATTTTGAATCCAATTCGCAGGAAGTGCCAAGAATTGTACACACCACAGGAAATCATTTGTGTGGATGAATCGCTAGTGTTGTGGAAAGGAAGGCTGCAGTGGAAGCAATTCATACCATCGAACAGGAGTCACTTTGGTTTGAAATTGTTTGTTCTTTGTGAGAGTGGGTCAGGGTACATTTGGAATTTTATTGTATATACTGGGAAGGATACAGACTTTGGGAACTTGTATCCCAATACTCCTATATCAAGTAGAGTAGTCCTCGAACTGTCACATGATTTACTGAACAAAGGATACACATTGTATCTAGATAACTGGTATTCCAGTGTCCAGTTAGCTGAAACTCTGTGTAGCATGAACACTGATATGGTGGGAACGATGCGTATAAATCGCCGTGGGGTACCTGATGTTCTCAAGAGTAAAAAGTTGAAGAAAGGTGAGCACATTGCCAGATATAAGGATAAGATTATGGTCCTGCGCTGGAAAGATAAGAGTGAAGTTACTATGATTAGTACAATTCACGGCGATACTTTTATAGATGTTGAGAAAAGGAACAAAACTGAACGGAAACCCAAGCTAGCAGTGGACTACAATACGAATATGGGTGGAGTGGATAAGAGCGACGGGCAAATGGAGGCATAATGCTATTGCGCGAGAAAGAGTAAAGAAGTACTACTTCAAACTCTTTATGCATTTCCTAGACATTGTTTGTTTCAACGCTTATCAGCTGTACACGAAAAGTGTTGGAAAACAAGACAGGTTGCATTTTCTGGTTGAGCTGGGCGAACAGATAGTTGAAGAGAATCTTGGAGAAGCAGGTAATGGAGTGAGAAGCCCACAAGTAGGAAGGCCATCATTGATACCTGCCCCAACACGATTCACAGAGAGGCATTTCCCAGACTTCATTCTGTCCAGTGACCGAAAGAAGTGTGTGACAAGGAGGTGCAAAGTGTGTTACGACAAAGGTCTTAGAAAAGAAAGTCGATTTTGGTGCCCAGATTGCAAGGTTGGACTTAGTGTAGTTCCGTGCTTCATGGCGTACCATTGTCAATAGACTCTATGAAGAAAAACTATTTTGAAGATTATTGTCTTATATTTCTTTTTGTAATATGATGTACAGTACAGTCCATTACTTTCATTTTGTGCTGCTTTTCAAGCTATATTGTTGTAGAACACAGTCATGTACCTCTTGTAATAATAATTTACTTTATTACAACAGTGACATCGTTTTCTTGGTTGCGTCAGACGAAGTCTAATCAAACATTAATAATTGGTTTGAATTTTAAAACAAATAAAATCAGGAAGGACTAGATAAATTTTCATGCTTGCACTCATAATGGGCGGGACGAGTTCCTTCGTCATTCGCGGAAGTGTAATTGGCGTGACGAGATAACTCGTTTTCAGTCAAAATATATTCCCCACTACGAATGTTACTTTGTCGGTGGAAACTCCCCGGTTAAGAGGTTAATTCACATGACGTAATCTGCAGCCCATGTCATTCTGAATAACAATGCTTGTGGACTTTTTTATAAACAAATAAATTCAATGGGATCAGTTTTCATTTATCGGGAACTACCTTGTGGTGTAGTGGCTTACATACCTAGGTACTTAGCTGTCACCCATAAGGTACAGATTTGATCCGGCTCAGTCACGAAATTCAGTTCTGGTCTCGGGGTTAGAATGGGGACCAAGTACCTAAAATCAACAATAATTTTAAGACCAAGAACCAGTGGAGAAGTGTGGATTGGCCTGTTAGAGAAACCACTGATGCATGCACAATTTCTAGGACTACTGGTTGCACTGAGGCTTCCAGAGGGGCCTTTCGTGTCACCAGGTAGGGAGAGAGAAACCCCGTGGCATTACAGCCCATGAAAGGCCTACCAAGTAACCACTGCCGAGCCATTTGGCCTGTAAATTGTGGGGTGACGTGTGGTCAGTGGGTTGGGTCCCCTTGTCCATTAAGCTTGGTTTTCGTTCCCAGAGCTATTCAATTGTCCTCACAATGCTGAGTGACCCTGTTCCATCCTTCGCGTCAGTTTCTAAAATCCCTGACGAAGCCAGGAATCGAACCTGGGGCCTCCGGGTGAGAGGCAGGCGCACGACCCCAACACCATGGGGCCGGAGGTAGGGAGAGAACAAGGCGAAGGAACAGTCTTGAAATACAAAGTGGAGTGCAATTAAACGTAAATAGCATGAGTTTTTCATTAAAACAAACACCAACATGAAATTCTGTTCTGTTGGCTATCAACAGAGATTCAGATCTCCCAGATTTTAACAGGCCAACACGCCACGTTCTAAAGGAATGGATTACTTTCGAAAGGTGAAACAGAACCGTCATTACAGTGAACTATTCGTCTGTAATAACTTGACAGAAGTTTCATTATTAAATCTACTGTATGACATGGAATATTTGTTTACGTTCTCTATACATGTTAAAGATGCGTGTTGTGTTGTGTTGTAGCTGGTAAGTGCGTCCTTACTGATGGTACATTAACAATATTTTGTGTCTTATATTTCAGTATTAAATGTACGGTATGCTATATTTCAATTTTATTATTATTGCACCTCAAATGTCATAGTTACCAGTGTTGAGTGCTGCCCGATTGCTGCGCTCCTTCACTCGCTACATGCAGCTACACATGCACAATAAGAATTGTAGTATACTCTGCTCTGGACAGACAATAAATAGTTTTGAGTGAGAGCATTGAAACAAACTGCTGTAATGGTGTTTACAGTACATTATAAAATCCCTTTTCTGTTCTGAGACTCACCAAGGGCAGTGACAATTCTTCTTGGAAAGAAACAGAACTAGGGGTATTATCTAGAGATTGATTGAAATACAGTATTAATAATAATAATAATCTGGCACCAAATGTTTATATGAAAAAAAAAACTCACTTTGTAGTTAGTGCTATTTTCTTTCAGGAAGCAAACAAATTGCAACCATATTTCACTCGGAAGAATCCTGTCTACAATGTGTTTCTTGTTGCTCATCAGCAATTTTGTGTATGCTTTTTGTCTTCTATTTGTGGTATTCATAAATATCAAGAGCCAGGGGAAAAGTGTATGATTGAAGGGATGGGTTAATAAATAGGTCAGGTTTGCTCTTAACCAATTGTGTTACTTGTCTGATATTCTCTTGTTCAGTGTTGTGCATGCATTATATTACTAATAGTTGTTTTCTTCGTGTTCTGTAGAGATTATGGCTGTATATGTAGCTTGTTGAGATACATTTTGGTTAAGTAATATGCCCATGTGAACATGATCGATAATGCTGTGCCTTTTAACTCTGGAAATCTGAGTATCTCTGGAAGCTAAATACACACCATTTTAGATAGTTATTGTTAGGAGAAAATTTTTAAACTTTCCTGCATTTTACAGTTCAATTAATTTATGAAATTCAAGAATATTTGAATTTTATTTTGTGTGCTGAAATACAAGCTTATCCTTTTCTTTTAAAGAAGTGTAATTTTTACTTGGTCCATTCTAAATGAACTGTTATACTGACAAGTAGTCTCAAAACCATCAGCAAGTGCTGTCATAAACACAGTTTGCTTTGGACTTTAATAATAATGCCTTGTTTGAGTATCATATAACATTGAGAGCATTTTGCCTAATGGTGATTGATGTACTACTTGTAAGCAGGTAAGTGTGTGATAATGGTACTGTTAAACAGATCTTGGTAATAGTGGTGAATTCTGGTCACTGCCCTCAACACACTTTGGGTTGTATTACATTCGAATGATTCTTGTTCTCAAATAAAGATGACATTTTGGCTATTTCTACCAATTGTTTATTCGGAAACTAACTTGAATCCATTATTAAATTGCAAAGGGGCATCAGTCAGTTAATTTTTATTAGCATATAAAGGATAATAAAATTGTTGACTTGCTTTGAAAGTCGTTGACTCGTGCCCTTCCTCACATGTACATTAGCCCCAGGTTGCGGTAACAAATAGTTTTTCACCCAACTATTTCTGTAGTTTTGTAATAAAATGTATCTAAATGTTTTTTATTTCATTGGTTTAAAAAAGCATGAATATTTAGCTCATCCCATATTTCTTCGCTTCTGTGAAGAGAAGTCATCCAAAATAAAAGTATAAACTAAGCTTAGAATTGTGTGTACCTGAAGAATGCACGGAAATCTATCGTGACTGGAGTTTGGAAAGATGGGATTATGTTCGAATTGAATACCACTAGTTTACTTGCCATTTTGATCAGTAAGTTTGTGTGATTGTTTGCACCAGATATTGGTAATTTCATATCTCTACATCTTGTAGTTACTCTATGTGACTAAAAGTCTTCTGATGCCCATTGCTGTTCGTTCCAAAGATGCTAGCCAAGTAACTAATTGCATGTACAGTATGACCTCTTATTGCTCTTATTGCTAGTACAGTGTGAGCCTTCCCTATAGAACATGGTCTCGCAGTCGCCGCATGACGGTTGGGGTACTGTGTGTAGCAGCCTGTTGAATAAGGCACTGGCAACACATTTACACTTTTTAATGTATATAATCATTAGAGACAGTCAAAATTCTTGAATGAAAGGGGATAATGAGGGTAAAATTTCTTGAGAGAATTTTAAATATTCTTGAGTGAAACTGAATTTCTCACACTGCTTTATTGAGCTATTATGTCATTAATAATTAGTTATATACAAACCGTTTCAACTCCTACCATCTAGCGACATCATTCCAAACCTTGTGGATTTTTTGAGATATGACAAGGCAGAAAACAGTTCTGTTTTGGAACGTGGTCTATAAATACTATGAACAGGCTTCGGATAATTATGCACTTAAAAATGCCAAAATATGCATGCAAATATGCACTAAAAAGTGTCTAAATAAGCACTAAAATATGCATTAAAAATAAACGTATATCTGATATCAATTAGTGGTTTATATGACAAGAAATTAATGTTACATATTAGATATTGTCAAAATAAAGAAAATTACTTACAATACTACAATAGATTGCTCCAGTTTGTCAATAAAATTTACAAGTCTTGATTACACTTAATCACTGCATGATGTAATAGGTTTTCAAACTCAAACTTGCGCCTATTTTCACTGAAAATGACTTTGTACTCAGAAAACACTCTCTCCACATCACATGCCACAATTGGAGCATACTCCAACTCAACGAAAGTAAGACTGACAAGAACTAATTGTGCATGAAAGGTAACTATTTACGAAATTAGGAAAAGATAACCTGCTTTACGGGAAATACCAAGAATCAGTCCCCACCTAATTGCATTGCAGTTAGACAAAGCTATGGCTGGATGTAGGGCTAGTTTTGCTAAATTTAAACACAATACAAACCCACCACTGCTCAACATTCCTGTTACCTGAAATATATGTCAAATATTCCAAAAGTGTCCTGCAGAAGCTGATGTCTACGCTCAAGATTAAGAATGTTTTTGAAATATGCACTAACAGGAGGAAAACCCTATATATGCACTGTTAAGTTAAAACTGTCCCAAATATGCAATGGCATATGCAATATGCATAATTATCCGAAGCCTGACTATGAATAAACCATCTAAAATTTTCAAATTTAAATTTATCAATTTGCAATTAACGGAAAAAAGATGCTAAATTCGCGAGTCATAGATTTTTTGTGGTTTTTCGCGACTTGAAACGTGTAATTATATACTATTCTTTATGTAAAACATGTTCTGAACCAATGTTTATTTGTTTTAATTTTTTTTCGTGATTTTCGGGGATTTTGACCGTCTCTAATAATCATATTTACTTACTTGAATTTCAGAGTAGTTACTGGAAATGTTGTTCTTCATTTTCTAAACACACACAGCACCAACGTAGGAAGTTTTGGTACATTCGCTGTTATTCATCCTCACTGATATTTCGTATCAGTGCAGTTATTTTTTTCTCAAGAGCCTCCAGAGTATGCGGATTGTTTCTGTATACCTTTTGTTGAGCCCCCCCCCACAATTAAAAATCGCATGGCACTGAAATGTACGAACTTATTTACTGGAAGACTTCTTCTTGAGAAGATACGTTATCACTAGGGAAATTTGATGTTTTGTTCCATACCTAACCATGTTCAAGGGATATGAGACAGGCTACAGTACTTCAATTGTCTCAACTCTCTGAACTAATGTATCTTGCCAGCTGGGAATTTAATCAATGCTATGACCGCTTGCGGTGATTCCTGTCCCTGCTGTTATGTAACGGTAGATACTAATCAACTGGCACTGACTCATCACTCTCCGCCCGTCATACAACCCGGCGAAGCGTTCTATAGGGAAGGCTCTCACTGTAATACAGCATTTATTTAATCTTCGCAGAAGGCTTTTCACCAAGATCTGAAAACTGAAGGCTGAACTTGTTTTCATTCTTCCCGAAGCGTGGTGAGAGTTGTCCGGCAAATTCTTCTGGAATACATCCTACACTTTAGTTTATCTCAAAGATGTTTGATGGGGTTCAGGTCAGGGCTTTTAGAAAGCTAGTTCAGCAAATCCACCTGATGTTCTTCTAACCACATGGAAATGTCTCTTGCTTCGTGGACAGGAGTGTTATCATATTGAAACAGAAAAGGTCCAACTCCATACTGTAGCTACAGTGTTGGGAACATGTTTAAAATGTTTTCATAAACACTTACGTTTATTTCGCCATCGACCAAAACTGATGGTCCGAGCTCACTCCTGGAATAACAACCTCGTATCATAGCACTATCTCCACAACAGACTGAGGTAAATGCCATTGGCCACCCATATGCCAGATCCACACGCGTTCCTCTGAGGGTCACATCGTATACCGTGATTCATCACTTCCATTAACCTTCTTCCACTGTTCCACAGACCAATGATGCCATTGTTTGCACCATTTTATGCAACATTGTGAATTTGTTCTTGTGATTAGTGGGTTTTGGGCAGCAGCACAACCTATCACCTCTTGATAGTTCATTCTGTCAATGAACTCTGTACATGGCCTACAACAGTAGACACAGATGCTGGATGATTGGTTCATACAGTTCGTTCACCTTGTAGTTCAGTGGTCCCTATCATTTACTTCTTAGGCATACCAGAGGCTCAGGGCTACGTCCTACTTCACAATAAATCTAACCATGGATCTGGGCACATGTAACTCCTTTGAAATCTGACTGAATGCCTGAACTTGTGGGTCCATACAATCGTGCCTCGTTTAAACTTGCTCAATTTTCTCACTTGTATGATGTTGACACGAGATTCATAGCCTGACATCACGCAGTGTACACTCAGTGGAGTGTCTGGAAACCTTTGGTCGCATTGTGTATTTTAAATTCAAGGAAGCTAAAACTTATCAACTTGCAAATTTGTTTACTTAAGCTATTTTTTTTTTTAATTTTTTTTTGGGTATTTATTACTTGATTATAAAGTTGAATTACCAAAACAAATTAATCTCATGTGGCCATAACGGATTTTCTGTTTCTCAAATATTTTTGACCAATTGAATAATGCCCTTAAAAAGGAAAGATTCAGTTCTGGATAATTTTTTTAAAACTGAATTGTCATACAGAATATACAGATATGAAAATCTTCATTGTCTGTTTCATGGCATGGCTAGAGATGTCGGCAAAGGTTTTGAGTTGTTTGTGAGTAGAATTCACCATTGAAAAGTGTCTGTAGATAGTGTGGGTGGTGGCATTGAGTGCACTTTGTTAACGGAGTGCTTTCTCTTCCCGGTGGCCCCCCTGTGGGGCGCTGCGGACCGGGGGCCCCCCCTACACTCCATTGCTGGTGTTTGGATGCTGCAGCCAGCAAGGACCTAGCTCAGACGTCCTACTTTATGGCTTCCAACAGGTGGTGCTATTAGTACAGTTCATGATTGACCAATTTAGAGGAGGAAATAGCTGTCTTGAGAAACTTCACCATGTCTTGTTCATATTAGTCAACTTTCCATGAAATGTTAAACCATCAGAAATGGTAAATTCCTCCAGACAGTTATGTCCTGCTGCTTGTTTTTTCTGTGAAACCATAATGCTTTCATTATTTCCCAACAGTTGACTCAAGCAGAAGAACAGAGGCCATTCAGCGGGCGTGTATGCATGGCCACGGGATTATTGTGCAGTAGTGGCAAGCAAATAACATTCATCTTCATTCCACATGTTTCATAACATTTGTACTCTCAGAGAAAATTTAACACATCTTACTTTCTTACTCACTATTTTATAAATTATTATGAAATGTTACTTTTTAGGGATTTGCTGTGTGTTTCTGTAGAGCACTAAGTTTACAGCCTTGTAAGTGGAAAGGAAATCTACACAGCTTAGAAAAGGAATGTTTGTTTAGATAAGTATAGATTAACAGGAAAGAAAAGTTTTATAGGACCAGCTTAGGCTAACCAGACCGTTTTGGCGACCTTTGGTTTTAACTCGGGGACGGCCTGATTTTAACCAGACTCTTGAAATTAGTAACTAAGCTACAGTATCTTTATATTTAGGGGCAGATGACCTCGTAGCTCCGCCCCTTAAAGCAACAATAACTAACTTATCTTTATATTTGCTTGGCAAGGACATTCTCGCTCATGCGCTCCGCCAGTGACAGCTCAGTTGCCGGCCACTGCGAGCGCATGTGTACGGCAGAATACGGTGCTTAAAATCAGTATCAGGCATTTTTACTTGCCATGTTTACAGTAGATGCTGAAAATGTTCTCCATCCTCTCCCAAACATAATCAGCATCTTATGAAGCTTCTGGTTATTCCGGTTAATTTAGCTTCAGTAAGGACGACCTTTACGTCTATTTTTCTTGTTTACTGAACCTGTACGTCTGAATCTCTTAGCCAGTTGTTTTATTGTCCGATTTATAGGAATGGGTCTCCCTGGAAATTTCACTCAACTTTTGTCTTGTTCTAGCCAACGATTTTCTGCACTTTATGTATGTATTGTGCAGATATTCACGTTCATGTAACGAATATTTCACATAAGGCATTACAGCACTATACACAATTACAATAAAACACGATACGATATACAGTACATAGTAGCATTATGAAACATCCAATTAGCTCGGAGCTCACACGTCTACCTCAGCAAGAACTTGGGAATACAGCCAGAGAGCGCGCCCGCCAGGCTGTAACAGCCGGCCAAGGTCGGGTGGAATCGCCTTGCCAAGTGAAAATAAAGACCCTATATTACTGCGGTTTCTGAAGTTTTAACTACAGCAGAAGCACTGATTCAAACATCTGAAACTACTATTGAAAGTACGAGATATAAAATCCTTTTTGAACTTGAACCAATGAACACTCAACAAATGAAATCATATCTTATTAAATTGCTAGTCGTTTTAACAATTTTATATTTGATGATTTCAAAATCTAGTTATTGTTGTGTCTCTCCCTCTGAGAAATAAGGTTAACAAGAAGTGCAAGGAAGCGAAAGAAGAATGATTGAAAGAGAAATGTGCAGGTATAGAAAATTGTCTGAAATTAGGAAAAGTAGACACAGCTTATCGAAAGATTAAGAATACTTTTGGGGAAGAGAAGACTAAGTGCTGTAATATTAAGGACACAAATGGAAAGCCCCTAACAGATAGGGAAGAAAAGGTTGAGAGATGGAAAGCTTACATAGAGTGTTTGTACAAGGGAAGGGAGATTGAGAATCATGTAATGGAAAGGGAAGAGGAAATTGATGAGGATGCAAAAGGAGCTTTAGTATTGAGATCAGAATTTGACAGAGCATTGGAGGACTTAAGCAGGAACAAAGCACCAGGCATAGATGATATACCGATTGAGTTGCTATGCTGCATAGGAGATGAAGGTCTGATCAGGTTATTTCACTTGGTGTGTAGGATTTATGAGATAGGTGAGGTACCCCCTGATTTCAAGAAGAATGTTATTATCCCTATACCAAAGAAAGTGGGAGCTGACAGATGTGAAGATTACCGTACAATCAGCTTGATTACTCATGCTTCTAAGATCCTGTCTAGAATAATTTACAAGAGGGTGGAAAGCCAGATAGAAACAGAGTTGGGTGAAGACCAGTTTGGTTTCAGGAGAAATGTAGGAACAAGGGAAGCTGTAATAAGTCTTAGGCTGATTTTGGAAGGTAGAATAAGGAAAGATAAGAGAACGTTCATGGCATTTGTAGACTTAGAAAAGGCTTTTGATAACGTTGATTGGACTAAATTGTTTGACATTTTGAAATCTATTGGAATAAGGTACAGGGATAAGAGGGTGATATACAATCTATACCAAAACCAGACAGCAGTCATTCGAGCTGAAGGACATGAGAGAGAAGCTGGTATTCAGAAAGGTGTAAGGCAAGGCTGCAACTTATCACCCATACTTTTCAATCTTTACATTGAACAAGCAATGAAGGAAATTGGAGAAAAATTTAAAGTGGGAGTGAAGATTCAAGGAGAAATAATTTCAACTCTGAGATTTGCTGATGACCTTGGCCGACACGCCTGAGGATTTGAATGAGTTTTTTAATGGTATGGACTCCGTCTTACGGAAAGAATACATGATGAAAATTAATAATTGTAAAACAAAAATACTGGAATGCAGCCGAAATAAATCGGAAACCTCTATGGACATCAAATTGGCAGGTGAATAGCTGAAGGAAGTAGGAGACTTCTGTTACTTAGGAAGCAAAATAACCAGTGATTGACGAAGCAAAGAGGATATAAAAAGTAGGTTGGCTCAGGCAAGGAAAGCATTTCTACAAAAAAGGAATCTGTAGACTTCGAATATAGATTTAGGTATTAGGAAGTCATTTTTGAAAGCCTATGTCTGGAGCGTGGCACTCTATGGAAGTGAAACTTGGACTATTGGTGCAGCAGAAAAGAGGAGAATTGAAGCATTTGAAATGTGGTGTTACAGGAGAATGATGAAGATGAGATGGGTAGATACAGTTACAAACGAAGAGGTATTAAGACGAGTGGGAGAGGAGAGATGTTTCTGGCGACTGCTAATGAAGAGAAGAGATAGGTTGGTAGGACACATACTAAGACACCCAGGAATAGCAAGCTTAGTTATGGAGGGAAAGGTTGAGGACAAGAACTGTAGGGGTAGACCAAGGTTAGAATATGTTAAACAGATTGTCTCGGATGTAGGGTGTGGTAGCTATGTAGAGATGAAACGATTAGCTCAGGACAGGGAGGCATGGATAGCTGCATCAAACCAGTCAAAAGACTGAAGACTCAAACAACAACTACTCAGCCAGTTGATATACGCTCTTTTAAGAATGTAGCGTGATATGGAGATCATTAGTTGTTGCTGTTGCTTATATTTAGGGGCTGCAACACTGCGGTCATATAGCCCCGTGTATTTTTGTGTGTGTGTGGAATTTGTGTGATAACATATGTTATTGTGATGGCTGTACTCATCATCATCGTTGACCAATTCCAGTTTCCCATGTGTGGTATGTGATGGCTTTACTAGCGTGTGAATTTGTAAATTTGGGATAGGATTGGGAAGGAAGCGGCCGTGGCTGTTCCTGCATTTGCCTGGAGCAGAAGTGGAAAACCACGGATAACCCCACTTCCAGGATGACTAAGGTAGGAAACAAACCCTCTTCTCCTCAATTTAGCCTCACAAGGCTGAATCTATCCCGTTGCAGCCCCTACACCACTATTAAATTTATCTTGGCAGAGCCAGGAATCAAACCCGTATCTCAGGGGGACAGCTAAGTATGCTAGCCGTAACACCATCAGCTCATCGCTCATCAGTTTAATTCAGTTGATGCGATCGGCTATGGTCAGCACTGAGCCCTCTTTTGCCAAGTACCAAATTCCAATTCCAGTTTTTTCTCAACTGCCATTTCTCCCCTTCATGAGCACACTACTGTGACTATGGAAAGTCTCACGAGTCATCCTAAAATGAATATGAAAATCAGCATCACTGTACAACAATATTCTCTATACAGTGAAGGCCAAGTGCTGATCTCTGGACGCACTCGGAGCCATTGCGATATTTTAAAAATTAGTTTCTGATTGACATCATCATCATTGTTTATTCACCAAACCAATTCCAATACCATTTTATTCACCATATCAATTCCAATACATCTTTCGTCGCCATATTGCTAACTTTTCTTAACCTATTTTGTTTTGGCTAGTGTAACCCATACCTGCCAACTTTTACGGTTTTTCCGTAAAATTTACAGAAAGGCAGTGTATTTTACAGTTTTACGGATGAACTATAATAATTTACGTACCAACATCTTCTTTTTTAAATTTGCACCAGAACGAGCTTTCGCATGCCGCCGATAGTCTGTGTGACCAGCGCACATTCGATACATGGCTCTGAACTATATTCACAAGATGGTTACAGTCCTCGACTGGAAATACGAGATGCGTCCTGATTTGCCTGTATCCTAATCAATCGATATCGATTTGTTTGTGTTGAATGAAAGATCTGGGATGACCGTTTGCTTGTTCTTTAATGCAGCATTGAATAGTTCGATGACCTTTACCGTTCTGTATTTAAAATAGTTCTTTTCTTCTTCACCATGAATTACAAAGCGTAGGTCGTGTTGTAGTTAAGGAATAACATGTGAATTATCAGGGTGTCTACCTATAACGAAAATTAACGAAAAGTAGCTAATTTTTGTCTGGATATTTGGAGGTAACGAAAATTCACTGAGATCGGTTTAATTCATATTAACTGGCGCTGCTAGGCTCACGGATTGTGATCGAGCAAGATTCACGATAGCGCCACTGATTGCGTAAGCTATAATTCACCGTGCCTGCCCTCAAGGGAATGCATACTGAGGATGGATACCTTGAGTGGTATACATCGGTTCAGCGTGTGTTTTCAGTATCAACAAGAGTTTAGTTTAGTGTGACATATTTTTCTGTATTATTAAGAAACCTGACTTTTCGCGACACGTTTATTTGCGAAAACTTTCGAAACTCAACAGAGATCTCTCATTTTGGTTATTGACCTCTAAATTGGGAGACTATCCCAATATAAGTGCAGAAATAACGGGAAATAATTTAATGTTGGATTCTTGCAAAATGATATCGTTTCGAAAATAATCGCGAGGGAGCTTCGAAATACATTTATTTTTAAAGATGTATCCGTCTTGTCAATTTGCGACATCCAGTAGGGTTAATTCGAAATTCTGTTATATGTCGATTTTTCCTTCGAACTTTGGTTCCATCGGATATACTGTATAATATAACCGGTTATCTCAAAATCTTGTATGATTCGAATTCGAAAGAAAATGTGCCCTCTTGTATTATTCGTGCAATCCTCTCAGAATAATTGTAAAATTCGATACCTTCCTCAAACGTTCATCATCCAGAATCACATCCTCAAGACGGCCGGCTGACCGCTCGACTTTCTTGCGGGAATCTCTTTAAACGGACCGTGCTCGATCACGAAAGCTGCGGGAATCCTGTCGAAGGTGATTGATCACCCAACATGAAACATTCTGAAAACTACTCGCCAGTTTTCCCATGACCGTATACTTAAGAGTACGGGGAGTGAGAAGTGCATCAATCCACTTAAAAATGACTACATAGCATCGCGATTTTCATTCCTCCTCGTGATCCACCGTGAACTCCCAACTACAGCATAGGGACAGCGGGAATTACGGCGCTCGCCATACAACATGTCCATAACTGCTCGTGAATTTTAACCATGCCCAACCTGGAGCTTGCCTCCGCCGTTCTTCCAGGACTGATAATCGTTGAACGGCCGGGTGCGGCGCCGATTGCATATTATCGTATTCTCAGTGTCCAACCGCGAGGACAACGTGAATCTCGTAAAATGGTTGAGAGCGATTGCGATACATCGCGATATTTCTCCGCATTCGATGACGACGACTGGATTCTTGTCAAACGACAGCAAGCGGCTCCAATTGCGTAATAATTCTACATTTTTCCGTGCCCGATTTCGAGGACGATAGAAATCTCGTCGAACGACTAAAAGTGACACCGATTGTATAAATCGCGAGTTTTCTCCGTGTTCCATCGTGAAACCTACGGGAATGTCGTCAAACGGCTGAGGCCAGCACCGATCGTGTAGCATCTCGATATTTCTCCGTACTTGACTGCGAAGACAGAATGTGAACGAATTTTTAGCCTGATGAAGAAGAACAGGACACAGTTCAGGTCATCGATGTCCAATGGAACTCTGGAAGCCATTTCTATTTTGAAGACCAGAACTTCTGAAGCATGTTACACAAAAACATATTCTATTGACTTTCTGAAGAAGCAAACCACACCTTTAGCTCTTAAATCAGACCCTTATTATGTCATCGGATACTATTATATTTTGAATAAAGCACATTATAGCTATTATGTTTTGAAAAAAGAATAATATAGCACTTTAATATGTACACACATCTCAATCTACATCTTAACACATTGAACAAATAACAACTAACATCGTCACAGAGTAAAAGCGTATATAAACTCCGCCCAAGTTTCATAGAGGACATAAACTGGATACATAATAGTCTCCCCCACTTATATCAAAACAAATAAAAGGAACTATTCATATTCATTTGGGCACATAGTCTTGCAGATACTGAGGAGGTCGCCTGTCTCTGGCTGATCGTCTTGAAATAATTATCAGCAGGTGGTGGAAGGCTGTTTCGATCAGGGCGTTCATCTGGTTGCAGTATGGTCTGCCTTGTATCATCTGAAGTGTGGGTTGCAGGAGGTATATCGTCATTCCCTAGACTTGACTGGGTTGGTGTTGGTATGTTAGGATCACCAGCACTGGAGGATCTGTTGGCGCAAAAGTGACATGCTTATCTTTCTTTGGCACGAGAGTCGATAATAACTGGTCAACATGCCGCTTTAAAATTCGTCCCGAATCCAATTTTACATCGTAGTGGTACTGGCCGAGTTTAGTTTGTATAACACCAAACTGCCAAATATCATGGTTTTTCTGGTGAATCCGGATTTGCACTCTCTCCCCCACTTTGAAAGAGCGAATAGGGGGTGAGAAACTGGATGTATTCAAGCTCTTTTGGTTTGGAAGTAGAGCATCCAACCGGATACGTAGCCGACGTTTCAAATATAGTTCAGCTGGAGACTGTCCACATGCCAATGGCGTTGCTCTGTATTGAATCAAGATGTTCTGTAAGTTAGTCGATAATGGTGCCGGGTCATTTACTGCAGCACGAAGTCGTTCCTTCAAAGTTTGGATGTTTCTCTCGGCTAGCCCATTGGTTGCTGGGTGCCCTGGTGCAATATATTTCTGAAAAATCCCTCTCTCCTTGCAATGGGATCTGAATACATGACTCGTGAAGATAGTGGCATTAACTGACACAAGGACATTTGGGTACCCATGTACGGTAAAGATATTGTCAAGCAGACTGATCGTAGTTGCAGTGGATGGAGCGTCTTTCACCATTCGGACTTCGACCCACTTGGATTTCGCGTCAACACACATCAAGAAATGGTGGTTATCAAATGGTCCTGCATAGTCAATGTGTTTGCGTTCCCAATTTTCTTCTGGTTCATCCCAGGGGTGTATTGGAGCTTTTGGTGGATTTGAACGAGTCTGTGCGCACTCTTCACAAGATTTGATAAGCTTCTCAATGTCTTTGTCTAATTGCGGCCAGTAGACATATTGTCTTGCTAACTGTTTCGTTTTCACAATGCCGAGGTGTGTTAAATGTATCTCTTCAAAAAAAATTCTTTGTAGTTTCTTTGGGATAACAATTTGGTCTTGACGGAATAGAATACCATTTTCAACTGTATATGGCTCATCCAAGGATTGAGTTCGAAGACTTTGCAGGGTGGCTCTAAGTTCTGGGTCTAACATAGTCCCATCACGGATAGTTTCGTACGTAATGGCTTCACTTGACACTTGAAGAATCGTTTCAGCACAGATTTGTGAAACTTCTGCATTTATTGATGTTTCAATGTTTGGCGAGGTAGATGCAACAGGGGCTCGGGATAGGCAATCAACATTTTCGTTGAGAAACGATGCATATCTTAGGAGCCTTGCGGATGTCATTTGTGGCAGGCCCTTGTTCTGATGAAAAATACGAGACAGAGGTTCATTGTCCGTCACAAGAATGAAATTTCTTGCAAAAATATAATTGTAGAAGTGTGTTGTGGCGAAAATTATTGTCAGCGCTTCCCGGTCAAGCTGATTGTAATTACATTCTGCTGGTGTTAGGGCATGAGATGCATAGGCGATGGGTCTTTCTTGGCCATCCATCTCATGACTTAATACTGCTCCAACACCAGTAGGACTGGCATCGGTTGACAAGATTATAGGCAGTGATGGATTGGGGTAAGGACACGTTCACTACATAACTCGGACTTGAGATTCAAGAAAGCTGCTTCACAGGCTGCAGACCAGAAAAACCGTTCACCTTTCCACAATAACTGCCATAATGGGTGGGACTTCGTTGAAAAATTAGGAATAAACTTTGCGTAATAAGTCACCATACCAAGGAAGCGTCTCACTTCTTCTTCAATGTTTTTAGGACGTGGCATTTGTGACACAGCTTGAACTTTCTCTGGTGACTTGCGGATCTCATTATATGATACAATATGCCCTAGGTAGTCTATGTTTTCCTTGAAAAATGAGCATTTGCTTTTGTTCAAATGCAGATTATTTTTTGAAAGCCGTTCTAGACAGGTTATTAAGTTCTTGGTGTACTCCTCCTTCGTTGTACTATGTATTATGATGTCGTCAAAATAAGCTTCAGCTTTTGGAAGACCATGAAGGATCTGTGATAATATTCTATTAAATTCTGAGGGGGCAGTTTTGATGCCAAAACTCAGTCGGTGCATCCTGAAGGTTCCTTTGTGAGTGGATATACACTGACCGGCAAAAAAAGTGGAACACTTTAATTTTTTATGTAATTTCTTAATTTATTCCACTAAAATGTATTGGTTTTCCAATATTTGCATTATTCATGTAAATTTTAGATGGTTGGCTACAGAAAATACCGAAACATGTTTTACAACACGTTTTAACTCACAAATTTCGTTACATTTTGCAAATCTTACAATTTTCTATTTTTTAGTAATGTTCTTTTGGGCTGGTTTTTATCAAACGTATTGCCGTGGTGTGGTCACTCTGTCTGACGTTCCTTCCAAGCATATCCCATACATGTTCGATGGGGTTCAAGTCAGGACTACGAGCTGGCCAGTCCAGGGTTTGAATCCCCACTTCCTGCAGATATTGTACAACACAGCGAGCAGTATGAGGTCGGGCATTATCCTGCATCAGCATGAGATTCTGACCTATGAAAGGCACAAAGGGCATTCATCAGGATCTCTTCGATGCACCTTTGGGAATTGAGCGTCGCCTGATCGATGCACATCAACTCAGTGCGGGCCATAACGTTGATGCCACCCAACACCATAACCGAGCCACCTCCAAATGGAGTCCTGGAGGAGAAAGCAACAGGGCTGTACCTCTCTCCGCGCCTTCTCCACACTCTTTCTCTTCCATCAGGAGATCTAAGATAAAGCGAATCTCTTCAGTGAAGAGAACAGAGGCCCACTGCTCGTGGGTCCATCCCAGATGCTGCCGCGCGAAGACGCGCCTCTCTGTGATGTCGTTCGAGTGCGGGTCCACATGCAGGTCTCCGGGACGAAAGATGAGCTTCAAACCTTCTTCTTACTGTTCGCTCACTCACTCTCACATTTCTGACATTTTCCAGTTGATTTCTTGCCTGGACTGCTGTGGTATGGCGATCACGCAGAACTTGCAGGGTGAGAAATCTGTCATCCCTGGCGCATATGCATCTTCTACGGCCTGACCCTCGTCTCCTGTCGTAAGTTTGGAGTTCTCTGTAGCGTTGCACTGCACGGTCAATGCTACCGAGAGATGATCCAATGACCTCAGCAGCATAACGAAAGCTGCAGCCATCCTCCACCAATGCAACTGCCTGTGCAGCCCCTTCACGGCTAAGAGGCACTTTTTAGTGTGAATTGCACATGGATAACTTGCTAAAATGTATGACAATGGTTCACACGTGTTCAACAAATGCCAGTTGTTATCCCTAGAACAACAATAAGCGAGCGACAACACTCATAAACCGTAAACGCTTACAGAGCGCTTCTCGCCATAAAACCATTAAGATAGGCTCATCGAAGATCGGGGGTAATTGGTGGTAATAAACCACCCTAAGAAATGTCATATTATCAATTTCTATTCACGGATGTTTCAGATGTTTGTTCTAATGCGTGAAAAGCTTTTAAAATGTGATTAAATCTTTTTCATGGCTAATTTTATACTATTTATATTACTTTTTTTAACTGTTCCACTTTTTTTGCCGGTCAGTGTAGTTTATATCATACTACCTTCTTCATCAACCTTCAGATGTAGATATGGCTTGTATAAGTCTAACTTGCAGAAAAATTTTGAGTTTCTAAGACTATGTAGAACATCATTAACTGGTCTTATGGGTTGGTTTGCAGAAATCAACCTTGAATTTACTCCACATTTGTAGTCGACACATAACCTAACTCCGCCATCCGGTTTTGGGATAACAACAAGAGGCGATCCCCAATCACTTAAAGCTGTGGGAGAAATAACTCCTTCTGATTCCAACGAAGCGAGTTCCTTTTCGACGCGTTCCCGAAGAGCAAAATGGACATCACGTTCACGATTGAAGACAGGTTTCACCCCCTCTCTGAGTTGCAGTTTTACTTCAATATTGAGAACACATCCAATTTTTTCTTCAAAGATTGTACTATACTGATGTAAAATATCTTGAATTGACTGCACTGCGTTGACAGATTCAGTGTGAAGTGATTGATATGTGTCTTTATCAATTTCCTTCAGATCAAGGCAGAGGCCCCTGATCCAAACACGACCAAGCAATGCGGCATGACCTTGCGGAACTACAAAAAGATCTGCAACAATTTCTGTTCTTTTGTATGATACTGTGACAACAATTTTTCCTCTGGGTTTGATAACATGATCAGAATATGATCGAAAACAGACATTTGTTGGCTGCAATGCCAAACCAAGACCCAAGGTTGAAAATTCGTTCTCTGGGATGAGTGAATATTTTGCTCCTGTGTCGACTTCAAATCTTTGTGATTTATTGTTGAGTTTAACAGTGAAAAAATATTTATCCGATTCTTGTCCTACGTCAAAGATATCTTAGATGCTTTCCAGTTGTCCTATCCCGAAATTGGTTTCGGGGTGGTCATGCAAGTTGTCATCTATGTTCTCAGTTGCAATGTTGTGTGTATTTGACTGTTGAAGATGTGTAGTGTTACAAACTTTTGCAACATGTCCCACTTTCCTACATGACCTACATTTAAGAGAGTTTCCGTTTGTGCGACAATCTCTTGACCTGTGGTTTGAATTTCCACAATTCAGGCATAATCAATCAATACCTAGTGCTCTATAATTGACAGAACTACGGCGGCCCCTGGACTGTGAACGTGAGAGCCTGGGCTAGGCTGTTGAACAAAACGTGACTGAGTATCACTGCTTTATTGATTCATACTTCGGTCATTATATGAACCTGTGACTTTTGTTACTTTGTTTGTGTCCTCTACAGTGTCTGATGGTGCAGTGAGCTGTTTTGACAGCTGATTACTCTCATACCGCGATGCTTCCAAGGCTATAGCCTTCTTCAGGACATCATCAAATTTTGTGTCATTAGACTGGAGAAGTTTCTCTCTGATCCAATTATCTTGCAAGCCACGTATAAATTGTGCATGAAGAAAAACATCCGCGATTGAAATTCTGGCGTCACATGTACACTAAATATAAAAGTCACAGTCTAGTAAGTGGCTTTTAAGAGTGGCAACAAATCCTGCAATATTTTGACTTTCTTTTTGATTGACGTTCAAAAAGTAGTGTTGGGAAACCATGGTTGAGACTTGAGGTGACAGTATTTGCTTGAAATGTTTTACTAGGTCTTTATAACCGAGAGACTTGATTGGTTTATCAGGGCCTAAAAATGCAGAGAGATTGTTATAATGAATTGCCCCTATTGATGTACACAAGAGTTGAGCTTTCTTTGTTGGATCGGTGGCATTGTTGAAGTTTGCGTAATTCTCAAATCGTTCTAAATACGACACAAATTTTTCCTTTTCAGCATCAAAATTTTCAAAAGGTGTGATGTTAGTGGCTTGTGGGGTTGTGACGGACTGGTGAGCTTGACACCTTTGAAGTAACTTCTCTTGAGAATCTGTAAAAATATTCAGTAATTGTTGAAACTGATTTGCGTCCATCTTGACAGAACATGGAAATAATTGTAAAAATCACAGTTCAAATATAATATGTTTCAATATAACCGATATAAAACACACTGGGTAGTGATCGATGACCGAATATTGTCCTGGACTTGAGAGGGAAAAAAAACTTTGCATAACCTCAAAGTTCGAACTGCGATAAATATTATTTTGAATATGTGGCATGCAGGCACACGCAGCTAAATATACGATGAGTTGCTTAGGATCGTTTACAAGTACTCTGTATAAATTTCATGTCGATTTGCTTGATTCTTGATTTTACTCACGTGGCCATCGAAACACACATGACGTAAATACTGTACTTCATTGATATAGGCTATATCTGTACCGGTGAATCAAGTCCCAATTCCTCGTCGCCAACTATTATATTTTGAATAAAGCACATTATAGCTATTATGTTTTGAAAAAAGAATAATATAGCACTTAAATATGTACACACATCTCAATCTACATCTTAACACATTGAACAAATAACAACTAACATCGTCACAGAGTAAAAGCGTATATACACTCCGCCCAAGTTCCATAGAGGACATAAACTGGATACATAGTAGTTACTGTAGTATTTTATATTAATGCTGTTGAACTCGTAATTTTCCAAAGTGAAGAAAATGCATGAATTTTGTCATGTCAAATGAATCTCTGTAGTTTTTTTCTGTTTTGAAGTCCAGGAGTTCTGGTCCATGTTATGCTTGCACATTTTCTCCGGACTTTTTGCGGGAAGCTAAAAAAGCCACAGCTATGAATTTGAAAGTGCAATTAATTTCCAGTGAGTGATAAGTGTATTGCCTAGGTATATTATTTCAAGGAAGTCCTGTTTTATCTATGCTCCAAACCAGAATTCTCCACACCTTTTTCTTGAAGGTCATGCTCGTCTACAAATAATTGGCGTATGATGTAAGTAGATAAGATTTCATTGAAATATCCTGTTAAAAGCATGAATTATTATATTTTAGCCTTGGAGGCTTATTGTTTCAAGCCAGGGTATGCCAAAATTTGTTGGATTTTTTGGCACGCACCGAGTTTTACTGAAAGCCCGTTTTGAAAGTTGGCAGGTATGGTAACCGCAAACTGTAAGCAAACCTAACTCTGGTTAAAATAGAGGGATCGCCAAAATACGCCTAAAGATAGCATGTTTATTAACAGTTAAGAAAAGACTGCCCTATATGAGGAGTTTCTTGGGGAGTATAAAATTATAATTGATCTGAAATGTAACTTGTAGAATAAAGGGCTACTTTTTGAATTAGGCTACGACAAGGAATATTAAAAGTAAACTAAAAGAAATCTTTTCAGTTCCAGCACAAGTGTATAGAAATGGTCATAAAAACTAATAGACCGTATTTACTCGGCTATAGGACCCTCTTTTTTTTTCACTAAATTTTTAGTTACTCTAGATGTGAATTTCGCAAAAATCCATTATTGTAAATGGGAGAGATTAAAAATAGGCTACCTATTTTATTTTGATGCTACATAGTATGATATATTTAATCAAAATAAAGTTTATCAGCAATGATACACCCCAACATCCGCGCAGCGAGTTTCACAAAGACAGAAGATACTACCATAAAGTGGTGGATGGGCTTGGCCAGTAGAACATGCAGGCTGAATCCAAAATCTCTACCTATAACATGTTCTTTGTTTCGAAATACATCACAGAGTGTAGACTGCCATGCGTATGCCGGCCTGTCAGCTCTCGCATAGCATGCGTATGTCGGCCTGCCGGCCACCTGTCGCATAGCGTGAGTTAGCCCGTATGCACAGAAGGAAAGACAGAGACTGCTTTCTACAAACAAGGTCACGCCTTGTTAGCAACAGAGCTTGTGTATGATTGAATGGTATGGCCCAAGCAGCCAACAATGATCCAACATCTGGTATACTAAGACAAGTATATTCCATGATTATTGCCAACCACCTCTGAAAAGATATCACACATTCCCTGCGATTGTTTTCCCTGACCAACCGCTGGCCGTATCCCATCTGCGTGGAGCTGCTCACGCCACGCTCGTTACTAGACAATGACAGACAGGACTCAATAATTAAGGAAGGGTACAATAAGCGATTTCCAGGAATTTTGTATTTTGGCTCTCAGAAATTAAGGGAGGTATTATAGGCCATGGTGTCCACAGGCAGGAAAAGTCAGGAATTTTGTTTTTGGTCAGGAAAGAGTGGTGCGAGTCAGGAAAAAATGCCAAAAAGTATTGGAAGGTCAGGAATTTTATATTAACCCTACAGAATTTTGTGTTTTACAGCCTTATTTTTATATTACTAGTTCAAATAATAATCTGAAGATAAAAAGCAATAACTCGCTGGTCATTTTGGTAAGTTTCTATTTTTACAGTACATCATAGTAAAAACCTCTTTTACCTAATTTTTGTATGCTTTTTTTTTTCGTTGGCGTAGGGATGTGGCGACCCCATCACTATAGTTTAGGTTATTAAGTACTTTGATTTATGTATTATTGCATTGTCATTTATTTTGTATTTTAAATTAATAATGGGCAGATATGGGGATGGTGGAGGCTGCAAATAAAAAGAATATATATATATATATATATATTTGCTTAATAAACTTTTTTTTTTCTGATGTTATGATGACTTCACAAGTCAGAAATTTTGTTGCAAAATGGTCAGGAAAAGTCAGGAAAATTGACAATGAAAATTCTGTGGACACCATGTAGGCGAGGGGGTCCTATAGCTGAGTAAATACGGTAAATGAAATTCGGGTACCTGTCTGTCTTTTTGATGGCTAACCAGACTTTTTTCACGCTTAGTGTGTCTTAATATTATTGGAATTAGTATCTAAATTTTTGTCTGTTTGTTGCCTCTTCATGCAAGAACCACTGAATTTAATTTGACACCATTTATTGGTCGGTTAGGGTAGGACTTGGTTCATATTTCCAGCAACTTCTGCTATATACAATATTTCATAGGATAAAATGGGACTTTTTTCAAATTTTAGCCTTCAGTACAGAACAGTGTTGTAAGAGACATTTTAAAAATTTCAGTGATGGATTTAGATCATCTTTACTACTCGTGAGTGACAATTGCTTGGTGTTTTCTTTCTTCCAAATATTTTATGATTTCTAATTTTCCAGTTAACACCAGCTAAATTATCGAATTCATGATCCTTGAGGTCATGCAAACTGCTGTTAGAAATAAGTACAGTATATTGCTCATAACATCTAGACAGACTCCTTGTGCAACCGTTATTATTTCAAAAAGTATCGTTGACTACAGAAAGGGATTCTTAATCTCCACCAAGGAAGCATGTTTAGATGTTGAGAAACTATAGAAATTCAGCTTTTATACATGTAGGGCTCGATCAACCCTTAATTTACTGTTTTAAATTTCTTAAATTTATTTTGTAAAGAAATAATTCCTGGAAAATATATCTAAAATTGGAAAATAGGAAGTCTAATATTTAAGTTTTTCATTAGTTAACTATGCAAGATTTACATGGCAGTATTCCTTTGAAATGCAGTCGTTTATCTTATGATCTTTATGTTTCTCGGCAAGTATAGCCTTATTTAAGTGTTCTGTTGTTGATGTTGATTGATAATGTCTTGGTGTTACATTGCTTACAAAAGAACAAGCTTAGCAATTTCTATTTTGAAGCATAGAAAAGGCTTTAGAGCATGAAGTGGCCATGTGCGTCAACTAAGATTTGAAAATGAGACTACAGTCAAGATTTAAACCATAATCTCCTGCTGTCTGACAACCGTTTATACCAATTCATCTAAAAATTGGAAATGTGATGCGGTTGGAGCTTGACAGCATTGGTGTACATAACTAGATGCACCTGCCCAGACAGCAGAAGATCAGATTTGATCTCGACTGCAGTCACTTTTTCAAGTCTTGCTCTATAGCGCAACTTCTATTTTTATAGTCTTCAGTAAATGAAATTGAATCTGCTTTGTAGTACATTTTTAACAGATAAAAACAAATGACAGAGGCAATCTATGAAACCAACCAGAAAATTTCAGCATTGTATTCGCCAGTTCAAATACAATGCATACTAATTTGATAGCACTGCAAACTTATTGAAAATGGGTGGAGAAATTGCATACAACAGGTACAAATGTCTCAAAATATGAAGTGTTTTTTGACATCACACCACACACACGATGTTTACCATTCAAGAATATTAGCTAATTTTAGTAAATCAGAAGAAGTAAAGAAACTTTGACATGGCTTAATGATTATCTCAAATAGAAAAGAAGGAGCTTTGGAAGGAACAAGAAAACTTGGAACAAGTTATTGAAGATGCATTTCAACTAATATTGTTATAGAAATGTATTTCAGATTATTTTTTTTATATATCAGAAACTTTTAAATATTACAATTAAGGTAATATTTTTTTTATATCGAATGGCCTCGGGTGCCGGGTGCAAGTTTTGTTATTTGACACCCTAAGGGTAGCTTGCATGTCAAATTTCGTTGTTCCTTGAAGCACTATGAAAGTCTAGGAGGTTAGATATCTAAGCTCCTTGAACACTATAGCGTTTTCTAGCAGTGAAATGTGGAACTTTGTGTTGGCGGAAACTCCAGAGATTAATTTTGTCATTATGAACACGGCCTACTGAATTCAAATGGGTTCTTTGACATGCCAACATCGTAATATTAAATACTGTGTGTAATTGCTCATATTTTCACCTGTGTTCATTATGATGCCTTTAGAATTGTGGAATTCACAGCGGTTTACACTATTTATTTCATAATAAATGCAGGCTATGCAAGCAAAGTTTGTTGTAGTTACCCTCTGGGATGGAAAGATCCTACTTGCTTCCAACCACATCACTTGGATGCTACAGTTGTGTTACTTTCTAGCTACACATTGTTAAGAAAATCTTACTCTATATCCTTGCATATTCCTCGCCTTCGCATAATAATCACACCCTACCTTTAAAAAAAAAAATGTTTATGAAATTTGTGACATAATCGTCGCATAGTACATTCAATTTTGTGTTCCGGTTGGTTGCACATGCTGCCACAAGCTTATAACCTCTCGACCTTATCAGAAGAAAGGAGTCTTGTATCTGTTCCTGCAGGGTATGACTCCTGCTACACGAGCAGCCAGCATATGACACGCTAGACAGTGGTGTCGCTTAGCACCTGTCCAGGGTAGTGAAACTTGTATGGACCCACCACTTCCGCGAATTGGCCTTGGAATGATGAGCTTTAATAAGCTGCTAGTCCCAGTTTGCCCAGGTGAAAACTGGCCCAACTGCTATTGGCAGAAACTTACGCAAGGGACACCCTGCACCAGTCGAGGCTCAGCTACGAGACCCGTGTGTGATGTTACGCATGTGGTGTTCACAATGAGAAAATTCAAGAAATGAAATACACAGAATTACAAATTAAGCAAAATAAAGATACAGTAAATTTAAAAAATGTTCTGGTTTTTCTTCTTTGAACTTTAGACTAATATTCTTTGCATAATCGCATCCTAATTTTCTTCCGTAAATTTTGAGCTAAAAATATGAGACGATTATGCGAGGATATACGGTTCAGTATTGTGCATATTAATGTGCTGAAAACTTTACTGTCTGTTTGATGGGTATCCATGCTGTTGTTAAGAATTGGCAGTAAACAGTTGGTACCTCTTGATTACTTAAAAAACTAAATTTGCCTGCCTGTTCACATTAATATGCACAATACTGTATATTGTATCTATCCTGCAGAAATCACAATTTTGAAATAACTCGAGGAAATGTTTTCAACAAAGAGGTTTCGAAATTCTCTGACTCGAAAGACACTCTTAATAAAATCTAATGGAACAAAAAAGAAGCAACAAAAAAATCAAAACAACAGCACAAGAAAATAATTTCCACAAATTTCAATCTGTGGTAAAATACCGTACTTATTCACAGATGATGAATTAACCATTAAGGGGACCTTGTAGGTAACGAATGTCCCATTTAATTCAATGTTAAAAGTGGACATATTTAGGTACACCCTGTACACAAAATAACCATTACATTATCTTTAAAAAATTATAGCTCTCTTACTTTTCCAGAAATATGTACCTAAAACTGAAAAAATCACTTTTCTGGTAATTTCAAATTAAAAGTTTTAAACATGAAAATAGTGTATTGCCTTCATAATTAGAACAATCCTGCCCCATAATCTGGATCATCTGCATCATTGGCTTCTTCCATCTTCATTTTAGTGTACCTCTGATGCTTTCTGGCATCTTGCCAAGTAACGTTGGTTCATTTTTCAGCCTCGATCACTCCCTGGTGGTCTATATCATTGAGGGCTGATTGTGTGTTGACGCCCGGTTCAATACCTAACAGCTTGTACCAACTTTCGTTCAACTTGGATTCACCTCGTTTGAATTGATAAGGGGAATCGATTTGCACACATACATGGCCGCCATCTGCAAATTATTGGATTGATGACCTTATAGTTTGGCCCAAATATGCTTCAGTAAATAAAGTATGTTGTTGCAAAATTCGGTAGAGATCAGATGATTAGCCTAGGTTAGTTGTAATTTGATTTAAGTTTTGAACATTTCAGTTGCCGCCAGTACGTTTCCGTCAAGGTAGCGGTGACATAAAACATGACATTCAGGTGCCCTTTGCTAGTGCTACCTCTGTACCAAATTTCGTTCAATACGGTTTTGCACTTAATGTTTCTTATTTCAGTAATAGTTCCTTTAGACTCACTGCACTGGCTTATGTTAGAGAAGTACTGATTACCTCTAAATTTAGCTTTGGGGGAAAACTTCTTTATCCTAGGCATTGTAAGATCTATATTTTTAACACAATTCAACACATGCACACAAATGACAAACCAGCTGAGAACTGACACTTATTCCCGCCCAAACTCTTTATCCAGAGAATAAACAAGCGAACTGCATATACAGTACTGCCAATACACGTATTCAAATATTACCTTTATGAGAAATATGCTTCTGTGACACTGATTTACAGAGATCTATGTCTTTTAGTTTCGGCATGGCGTGGCAACCATTGTGCACTATGGCACAAAATAATTTATATTTCAAAAACTAACAGTCTGATCTTCATGAATCAAACTAAGATTTGTTCAGAAAAGTGTGCTTAATTAAACTAAACAATAAATTAAAAATCCCAAATTTGACCCCTTTAGGCGACAAGGTCCCCTTAAAAGAAAAGGGCCTAAGCTCAACTGGACAACCAATCAGTAGAGGCTGGCCCATAAGGAATCCCATACGGTGTCCTACCTAGAGAACGAAAAGTGGTTTAGTTATCTCTCGATATTTAAGAAAAAAATTGGACATTAATAATGCTAGAAGGCAGGCGTGCTTGTAGGTGGTTTGCGAGGGACAAAGTGTGTGGAAAGTAGCTTTAAGCTTAAAACTGGGCAGAGTCCTTACAGCTCTGTAGCACCGAAATATATTCGAACTCCCCTTAAGGAGCAGATCGTTCAGTGTTGTCAAATGTTTCATTATTGTCATTCTGCAATCGGCTGCTGCACGGTAAACTTAATAAGGCACTGTGGCCTGATCACAGTTCGCTTTGTTCCAATGATCAAAGTTTAGACACCAATAGCAATGTTTTCTTACCAACTCCAAATTTTACCTATCTTTTCAAACAAATCAATTTTCTCTTCTTGTAGAATGTGACGAATTAAAAACAAGGATAATCTGCTCCATTAGACAACAACAGACAAATAAAACAAGTACATATGTTCACTGTGTCCTTTCCACACATCAAACAACAAACTTTTTAATGGGACTATACATTTTTAATTACCAGTAAGCCTGTTTCAATCAAGTGCTCTGACTATTGTAACCATCAAAGGAATATCAATCAACCAGTCAACAAAATACAATACCACGAGGTGAAAGGGATCACTTTTGAAACTTGACTACAGTGCACTCTCGTTAATTCGCGGTAATTAATGCACGAACTTCCGCGAATTATCCGTTGTTATTTTTGTTAAACCTAGTAAAATCAAATCTATTGGTTTAAATATTGTAATAGGCTTGAGCAGGCAAAATAATAATTATAACACTTGATTGTAGTGTCTTATAAGACAGGCTAGGCTAGAGTTAGGCCTATGTGGATTATGCCTTCATTAATACGGTATTTAACACACAAAAAAGACACTGTTATTATGTAATGAATTCAGCGATAATTATATTCTTTAACATGCTGTGGTCAATTTTATGTTATGATAACAGGTTAACTGTTAAAACAGACTGTTTTATATTGTAGAATTGGAGAGTTCAATCTTAGCCTCCAATATTAGGAAGCCTACTCAATCGCGGTGTTCTCTGCAACAACAGTGTCTTCCTAGCAGTGTGTGTATTGACCACTGCAGCGCTGAGTACCCACCTAAAATTAACATGTAATAGCATTGCTATCGCAAGGTAAAACCAGCATAAATTTATATATAGACTATGTTTGCAGTACATGAACATATGTTGTTGAGTAGAATGGAGTAAAATATAAGAGATGTTCATCCCTTATATAGCACGCACAACTAACGAAAGTAATGTCTGATTTGCACAAGAGTAAGGTTGCACTGAATACTTTTACTGGCGTACCATAGACCTACAGGTTCTGTGAAAAGGAACGACTTTTTTTCTTGATTCTTTTTTCTCAAAATTTGTTCTTCTTGTCAAGAAATAGTCTCAGCGAAACTCATCTGTCATGTCATTGGTGTAGTTAGTGACAGGGGCACAGAAACTTCCGCAA
Source organism: Meconema thalassinum (assembly GCA_946902985.2). Classification (NCBI taxonomy): domain Eukaryota; kingdom Metazoa; phylum Arthropoda; class Insecta; order Orthoptera; family Tettigoniidae; genus Meconema; species Meconema thalassinum. The sequence goes on from OX336388.2 coordinate 552,958,607, forward strand.
TATTAACTTGCTCAGTTCAGAGTGATCACTCACTCCACACTGTAGAATAGGTGTTTTAGCAACATGTTACAACAGTATTGTGGTTAATGTTTGTACTATTTATTCTTGGACTGCCCAGCGTAACCGATATCATTTTGTCCGTTACTTCTTCCAGTCTCAGCAGCAGCGAAACAAAGCCCCGCCTAGGATATCAGAGACCTCCTCTGTCTTTGAATTTTATAAGTGACATCACTTGACTCTGGATACTACTAATTTTATCACACTCTTTCCATGATATATGGTCTTCGACAGTTCGTACCAAATACCCTCCAATATAGGGGCAGATGACCTCGTAGTTCCGCCCCTTAAAACAACAATAACTAAACTAACTAACCCTCCAATATAGGCCATTGCAGCACTCGTCATGGAAACACATGGTACCCCTTCAGCTTCATTTGCGATGCTTTCCAATTGAGTCTGAAATGTTCTTGCTAAATCTGGATCCGTTGTTGCCGATTGATCTGCATGAATCGTTGAGCTCGTGCGTCTCCCTGTTGAGTTACGTGTTACCATCCAGTCACTACAGGCAGATTCAGGTGCTACATTTCCCGTGAGAGATGCACTTAAAGAGTCCAGTAGTCAGAATTTTATGCGGGGCCTGTGTAACACTGCAGTGTTGGTTTGGTCGTTGCTACTTCCAAACTGTCTGTTGCAACTGAACAAGCTTTCTACTTCAGCGAAGAACATTTCCTTGTCAATACAAAATGGAAGCCATTTTCAAGCAGGTACTTGACACAGAGTATGGCAGATTTTGTTGTCAGACAAACTGCTTCATAAGTTTCTTTACTTAGGAATTCCACCGGACTTGCTGATGCTTTCTTCCAGAGTTCCAGATAGGGAATGAAGTCGTTCTCCAGCCATTCGAGTCTTTCGTAAACTGAGAAGAAATGCATTGCGTCTTCATTCCTAGAGTGTATATGCTGCAAAGTGTTCTTGACATTGAGGATGGTGAACCAACCATTTGTTAACTAGCTTCAAGAACTCAATGGTGCCTTCAGCATCCGGAAATTCTTTTATTCCGAACTGAGACCCATGCCTCAAGAACTCGAGGGCTGAAATAACATCCAAAGAGAAAATATCGACAGCTCTGCCCACATACATTTTCTCAAAGGTTGTCGGGTAGATATGTTTGTGTGTCAGTCTTCTAACTAGATTCACTTTCAAGTCCTTTTGCAGGTCGTACAACTTTCTGATGAACCAACCAGATATGGGTTTCCCATCCTTGACTAAATGCTTCTTCACGTTCAGTAATGCATTCCTTAAATTTTTCAATATATGGTATTGGTCATAAGACAAAAATACATTGCGTGAACTGTCCTAGGGATGTGGCACGACAGGCAGAGGTGTGCTACCCCCAGAAAGTAAGTGGAATAATTTCCCTTTTGTACAATGGTTATCTGCCACCACACGTACAACAATAAATGAAGCCTTTTCCACTTTATCAATAACTTCAATAGTAAGTTGATGAAGTACTTCAGCTTTTAGGTCTCGAGTAAAAAAGTATGCCACAGGAATTTTAAAATGCGAAGCAAGTCCAACGAACACAAAGCACAGCAGTTTTGTTGCGATCACTTGCGATCTTTTTCCATTCCACCCATTGACACAAGTCCCTGTACTTCATCAGCTGCTTTACAGTAAAGCGCGTGTGGTTGGATAGCCATCTCATCTACAATAACTAAGCCAAATGTATTTATTCCCTCAGTAAATTTTGCTTCTTCGTACAATCTCTTCTCTATTAAACTTGACACCATTACACCAGTAGTGCTTCCAACATAACGTTTGATGATAGATTTAGAAGGCAAGCTTAACAGTTCGCTACTTCGTATAAATCGGTAACCTGACGGGGACTTCCTGTGCCAGATACTGCAATACCTGATAGTTGAGTAGAAATACTTTAAGCTGTTCTTGTAGAAATTTTGCTTTTAAATTTCCTTCAGCACTCGAAACCTCAATTGCGTTCAAATTATAGTCAACCATATTTTTCACTAGCCTGCTAATTCGTTGCTTGAGTTGCTCTTGGCGACCTTTAAGTGTAGATATTTTTTGTCTTGCACGTCGTAGTGACCTACGCAGTGTTCGTAATATCCTACTCCACGAGTTCAATTGTCTCATATTTACTTTTGTGTAGACACGTCTTTCTTGACTAAATCATTAAAATTTGAGATGACAGGTGGGGGATGCCCAAGGTTCGTATATAAGAGGTTGTCTCGTTCCGCGCGCATGCGCTCTACTCCCCCGGCTGATGACGTATTGCTCAGACCCGGCAACAGCCAACACCACAGTCTCCAGTAAGCTGGCAGCTTCAGCTATTCTTTATGGTGTTGTGTTGATGTGTTTATCTATTCTCGTTACGTGTCATTATTTAGTGGTGTTTGATAGTGCTTCATTAAGTACTGCTCTACACGTTTCCCCTAGTAATAGGTAAGTGCTCGGTAAATGAAAGAGCCATTTGTGTATCATTAGCTTCGTGGTACGACCTGATAGTTTTGATGTTTTTTTTTATTTCTTTCAGTTTTCTACGATGCCTGGAATGAGATGCACGGTGGCTTTGTGTACAAACAGTCTTATTAAAACGAAGCGGGATCCCGGGAGTGCGCATATAAAGTATCATTCATTCCCTAAAGACAATTTAATTAGGCAAAAATGGGTGCTGTGTACTAGAAGAGATGGGAAGTGGAATCCGAATACTTCACAAATATGCTCTGAACATTTTACGGAGGATGACTATGAGAGGGACCTGAAAGCAGAATTATTGAATTTAATTCCTAAGAGAAAACTAAAACAGACTGCTGTGCCTTCACTTAAATTAGGAACTGATATACCTGAAGAAACCCAGGTGCAGATACGTGAACGTGAAATACGTAGTGAGAAGAGAGAAAATAAAAGAACTGTGAATCAAATTTTAGAAAGCTCGTACTCTGTTCAAGAAGTGTGTGATGACGTCCAAACTACAACGGAAGAAAATCAAATAGATGTTTTGAAGATGGAAAATGAAAAGTTGCGACAAAAGAACGCAGAGCTGGAGGAGAGAATCGTACTGAAAAGCCAAGAAATTGGCAGGCTTAAAAGAGAACTTTGTAAAATGAAGAGAAAAAGGATTGATGAAACCAGAGTGCGTAAAAAGGCCCGGGAAATACTCGGTTCAGTTTTCACCGAAAATCAAATAGACATCCTTTTAAGTAAGAAAAAGAAAGTTAAATGGACAGACGATGAAATATCTCTTGCATTTTCCCTGAGATATATTAGTAAGCGTTCATATCTTTTTCTGAAGAAGAAAATGAACATTTCCTTTGCCTGGACTATCTACACTGCAAAAATGGGCATCAACAGTCGATATGAACAATGGTGTTCTCCAAGATGTTTCCCGCTTTCTGTGCGTTGCTGGTTCATCTCTGAGCAAGAAAGAAAAAATTACGGTTCTTCTTTTTGATGAAATGAAAGTTAAAAGCGTCATGGAATATGACCGGAAAGGAGATGAAGTTATCGGGCCACACTCCAATGTGCAAATAATAATGGCTCGGGGACTTTTTGCTCAATGGAAGGTGCCTCTCTTTGTTGATTTTGACGTGAAAATAACCTGCGAGATTTTAAACTCTATTATTTTAAAACTTTCCGATATAGGGTACATTGTAAAAGCATGTGTTAGCGACATGGGGGGTGGAAATGTTGGACTTTGGAAGGAACTAGGAATTAGTACTGAAAAAACCTGGTTCACTCATCCCTCTACGGAAGAAAAAATATACATGTTTGCTGACGCGCCACATCTTCTGAAACTAGTGCGGAACTGGTTTTTAGACACTGGGTTCCAGCTAAAGAGCGGACAGATTGTAAATAGAAATCCTATCGTAGCATTATTAAATGATCAGAAGAAAAGTGATCTCAAAATGTTGCATAATCTGTACGAAAGTCACATCACTGTGGAAAAGACTCAGAGACAAAATGTGAGGAAAGCGTGTCAGTTATTGTCGCACAAGACAGCTACTGCTCTGCAATTTATGAAACCGGGAGCTGATCCTCAGCTGGCTGAAGAAACTGGAAAATGTATTGAAATAATTGATAGGTGGTACGATGTGATGAATACATACACTCCCAAACCTTTAGGTAGACCTTCCAAGAACCCATATGGAAAAGATCTGGAATCTCAAGACGCAATTCTTAACGACATGCTTGAATTAATTGAAACAATGAGATGCTGTGGCAAGAAAAATATACAGCTTTTTCAGAGAGGAATCATCACATCAATTAAATCTTTGAAGTATCTTCTATTAGATTTGAAGAGTGTCCATGGAATTGAGTACATACTCACCCACCGTCTCAACCAGGACGCTTTAGAAAATCTGTTTTCTCAGATTAGGACGAAAGGGGGTCTGAATGATCATCCTTCTCCTTTAGACACATTATATCGTTTAGAATGATTATTTTAGGGCGAAATCAAGGACTCCTTCAAAATAATTCTAATACAGGAACCGAAGATGATTCCGAATATATTCCAGCCAAAGTGCTTCGAATGTCTGGTGTATTATGCAAGAAGGAAGAGGATAATCCGGAGAAAGATAGCGAAATAGATGTCACCAAAGAAATGATTGCATCTTCGATTCCTGAAAACGAATTGAGCACCCCCTAACTGAAATGGAAGCCAATGCATTGTTTTACCTTTCTGGGTGGGTAGCAAAAAAGCTTAGATCGACATGTCCAAACCTTGGTAGCTATACATTTACTAGCTCTGAATCGCAGACTATGAATCCACAAAATGCATGGATCAAAAGTTTGTCGTTCGGTGGACTCGTAGAGCCTTTTGAAAGCTGGAAAAAAGAGACAAAATTGCTAGAAGATGAATTTAAGAAGTACCATGGTCTCAAGAGCATAAAAAGGGGTAAATTGTGCATTATCAATTTGGTTGAATCTCTTTACAAGAAATATCCTGAAATAAATCGTGTAGTGGTAGAGACATTCGTTCGACAGAGGACCTTCATACGAACGAAGTTCATGAATGCACTGAAGACAACACAGGGGAGCTACAAGAGGAGTAATGAATGTTCAGTCTCTCATGACAAAATATCCAAGAAGATGAAAAAATACACCAGGTGAATATATTTTCAGGCTTGAACGCTCGATTGAGTTCGTGAACAGTGACCAAATGTACCGGTAATAGTTTTCCCTACTTAATCTCAACAGTATAATTGAGCATGAATTTTAATAGAATTAAAACGGCGCTGTGTATTGTACATTATGTTGAACTTTATCAATTATGACTCAATTTTGAAGCTTCAGAATTCTCGTTCTTTGTCGATTCGAATAACTTTTATATTTAATTATTCATGATGATGATGATGATGATGATAATTGTTTTAAGGGGCCTAACTCTAGGTTATCGGACCCTAATGGTTTGGGTGATAGTGAAAATGAAAGATGATCAAATGAAACCTACAACTAAAACTAACTACTCTCTTACAAACTAGAAGAGGAAATGGTAAACAAAAAGTGTATTTACACGCTCTGATTATTTAAAGCTCTATTATATTAAACTGCATTTATAGCTACAAGTATCACGAGTTCTTATGTTGTACATCAACCCCGTGGTTACCTTCTGCAGTAGTGCAAGGCTAGCAGTCCCATCCGCTCAGCGCGGGTCGGCTGATGACGTCATGCAGCAGGGGAGCACTGTTACCACAGACCTTATGAGAACGAGGCAACCTGTTCTCTACAAGCCTTGGGGGATGCCATCCAAAGCACAAGGATCATCTGCAACAAAGCCTGCCTTGGGAGATTTTGTACGTTTTAATGATACAGTTGATTTGACAATATTTCTTCTTGGCACTGACAGTTTAAGTTTCTTACTTGGCGGGTAGTCAATGAAAACGCTGGGCACCGCAACAGGTTTCAACTGGTTTACCTTTAATTCTGGTCTGTAGTCACATTCGATCAAGTGATTACTGCACATGGCGGAGAGGTCATTAGGGTTCCATAATTTAGCCTTGGTATGGCCTACACAACAGAAACAGGAGATTATTATGTTGTTTGTTGTTCTATCATTAGTGGGGCTTGGACATATTTGACATTTAGCCCCATGTACTTGGATATTGTAGAATTTGTATGATAACCTGTGCAATTGTAGTGTCTGTAGTAGTGGGTGTATTTGTAATTCAGGTGCTGATTGGGAAGTAGGTGGCCGCAGCCCTAGTTTAGGAACAATCCGGGCATTTGTCTGGAGTAGAGGTGGGAAACCACGGAAAACCACTTCCAGGTTGGATGCGATGGGAATTGAACCCACCTCATCTCGGTTTTACGTCATGAAGTTGAGTGTTCCCCGTTCCAGCCCTCAGACCTGAGTTAAATTTCTTGGCAGAGCCGGGAATCCAACCCGGACCTCTGGGCCCACAGACAAGAATGCTAGCCTCTACACAACGAGGTGGTCAGGAGATTATCATCATCAGAACTGGAGCAATAATTGAAAGGAACCTAATTTTCAGTCACATGGTAAACGTATGGTACATACCTTGTCTGCTTATTGCTTTAATCCCTTGTCAACTCTCTACTAGGAACAGGAACATTAATTCTAGAGCCTTGTTTACAAAACAGCACGCAACAGTATACCATCTTAATAAAGTGGCCTTATTTCAGTTTGATACAATGTGTATAAATACCGCCAACTGAACTGATCATGTTGGGGGGGTATGCAGCGCCTCTAGCGGCAAGTGAAGCATCTGCAGGGCGGACAGATCCCAGAAGCTATTGGGCAGGCTTTTTATTATTGGAGGCTAAGGTTCAATATACTGTGCATGGAAGTCCTCTCATGTGTTTTCGTATTTGCTCATGGTCCAAAACCCTGTACACTGTTGCAAGAACGTAGAAAGTCAGCTGTAAAAAGGTGATGACAAATGGCCTGATCACCCAGAACAATGTTAAAATCTGAGCAACTCTACTTATTCCCGCCACCCTTTATTTAACTTTATTGCCCGTATTCTACACAGTGCTGAAGAGCTTTTTCTTCCCTCCCGCACTGAGTGAGGAGTCATAACCTTGTTTTTCATTAATGTGGCTATGTCACAAAATTTCTGATCCTGGGTGGACCAGCCCTTCTTCCTACAGCTCTGGTTATCGTTGCACATTGCTTACTAGGCAGAAGGTCACAGAAGCCCAAGACAGGCAATGTTGCCGGATTTAGGATTACAGCAGTGAGGAATTTGTCAATTTTCAAGAATTTCGTATTCTGCCTCTTAAAAATTAAGGGAATACTATAGGGTGGGCTGTAAGTCAGTTGTCAAAAATGTGTTTGGTGCAATAATACTAAACATACGAGGCACGTCCAGAAAGTAAGTTCCGTTTGGTAATAAAATTAAATTGTGTACAGATACAGAAAAATTATTTATTGCACAACATTCTACACCTCTTAAACTACTTTTCCACATAACTGCCAAACTTTTGCAGGCATTTGTCATAGCGTGGCACAAGTTTTTGGATACCTTCTTCATAGAAGTTTGCCGCCTGTGTCTTCAACCAGTTGGAAACATCTTCTTTCAGTTCGTCGTCATTGTTGAAGTGTTGACCGCCAAGGAAAGACTCGAGATGTGTGAACAGATGAAAGTCGCTAGGAGTGAGGTCAGGGCTGTACGGAGGGTGGTCAAGCACGTCCCAGCCAAATCCCTGAGGAGGTTTTTCGTCACATTTGCAGTGTGTGGTCGTGCGTTGTCGTGAAGAAAAACAACACCTTTTGACAGCAACCCTCGGCGCTTATTCTGTATTGCGCGGCGCAATTTCCTTAGTGTCTCGCAGTAAGCATCTGCGTTGATTGTTTGACCATGCGGTAAGAAATCAATGTGTAAGATGCCTTTCCAGTCCCAGAACACTGTGCAGATCATTTTCCGAGGTTTCAAGATTTGTTTCGGCTTAACCTTTGCTGGGGATGAAGTGTGCCTCCATTCCATTGATTGCCGCTTACTTTCAGGGGTGTCGTAAGAAACCCAAGTTTCATCTCCTGTGACTATCTGTGTCAGAAATTCTTCGCCGCCTTCATTGTAACGGGTCAAAAACTGAAGTGCACTTACCCATCCGTTTTGTTTTGTGTTGTGTTGCTCCCTAAGAATCTTTGGTACCCACGTCGGCAAAGTTTTCGAAAGTTCAGTTTTTTGGTAACAATTTCATGAATTAGTGATCGTGAGATTTGGGGAAATTCCATAGCGAGAGCACTAATTGTAAACCTGCGGTTTTCCCAGATCTTGTCATCAATCGCGTGACGCCAGTTCTTCTATAACCAAAGATGGACGCCCACTTCGTTCTTCATCGTGTACTTCACTATGTCCTTCTCACCATTGAATCACTCATCGCATTTTGTCCATACACTTCGCAAATTTGCCGATAAATTTCAATTGGTTTCACTTTCCTAGAATTCAGAAAACGAATCACAGATCTGATTTCACAAGCGGCGGGATTTTCAATCAACACCGACATTGTACGAGTAAACATGCACAACAGCGCGTACGTGGCTGACAGCGCTCTCCAAATGGCGCACGTTTCTTCTCCTTGATACAGAGCGTCTACCGCGCATATGCGGAACTGCGCTGCAGCGGAATGTACAACTAGTTGAAGACACAGGCGGCACACGTCTATGAAGAAGGTATACAAAAACTCGTGCCACGCTACGACAAATGCCTGCAACATTTCGGCAGTTATGTGGAAAAGTAGTTTAAGGATTGTAGAATTTTGTGCAATAAATAATTTTTCTATATCTGTACACAATTTAATGTTATTACCAAACGGAACTTACTTTCTGGACATACTTCGTATTATCAACACACAGGGTGTCTACCAATAACTAAAGAAACGAAAAAGTAACAAATTTTACAAATGGGTAACGAAACTAACGAATTTTACATACGGGTAACGAAAATTTTCTGAAGGTGAATTGAATCATCTAAACTCGCGCCACAAGATTGCGATGGAGCGAGTTTTACGCAAGCGGCGCCGATTGCATAAGCTATATTTCCCCGTGCCCGACATCGAGGATATGCATACTGAGGATACCCTGAGTGGTATACATCGTTCAGCGTATATTTTCGGCTTGAAGAAGACTTTTTTGTTTTGTGTGTAATATTTTTCTGTGTTATTAGGAAACCTGACTTTTCACGAGACGGTTATTCGCGAAAATGTCTGAAACTAATGAGAAACCTCGCATTTCTCGCATCTATTTGGAGACTATGTCAAATTGAAGTCCAGAAATAACGCGAAATAATTTAATGTCGCAATCTTGGGAATGTTACCGTTTCGAAAAAGAATTATGAAAAAGCTTAGAAATACGTAGGCTATAACTTATTTTGAAAATCTGTCTCGTAAATTTGCGACTTCCAGTATGGTTAATTCGAAATTCCGTTATAAGTCGATTTTTCCTTTGAACTTTCATTCCATCGGATATATTATAATCTAACCAGTCATTTCGAAAACTTGTATCACTTGTATAATTCGTGATTCGCTTTCGAAAGAAAACGTGTCCTCTTGTCGTATTATTCGTGCAATCCTCTCAGAATAAGTCATAATATTTGATACCTACTTCGAACATTCTTCCTCAAGACGGCCGGCTGACCGCACGACTTGCCTGAGGGAATCTCGTCAAATGGACCGAGATAGACGTCAGTTGCGTAAAAACATAAAACCCGTCCGATATCGTGAACTTGTGACCGCGAGGACTGCGGGAATCACGTCAAAGGTGATTGGACACCAATCACGAAACATTCCGAAACCTACTCGCTACTTTTCCCATGACAGTATACTTAAAAGCGTACGGGGAGCGAGAAGAGCTTCAACTCACTTGAAAATGACAGCCTACGGAACATCGTGGTACTAATTTCTCCTCGTGATCCACCCTGAACTGATAACTCCCAACCACAGCATAGGTACAGCGGGAATCACGGCGCCGGCCATACAACATGTCCATAACTACTCGTGAATTTTAACCATGCCCAACCTTGAGCTTGCCTCCACCATTGTCAGGACAGATAGACAATCGTTCGACGGCCGGGTGCGGCGTGGATTGCATAATATCGCGAGGACATCGTGAATCTCGTAAAACGGCCGAGAGCGGCAGCGATTGCGATACATCGCGATATTTCTCCGCATTCAATGACGAGGACAACTGGATTCTTGTCAAACGGACAGCAAGTGGCGCCGATTGCGTAATAATGCTATATTTTCTCATGCCCAACCTCAAGGACAATGGAAATCTCGTCGAATGACTAAAAGTGACACCGATTATCTAAATCGCGATATTTATCCGTGTTCTATCGTGAAAACTACGGGAATCTCGACAAACGGCTGAGACCAGCGCCGATCGTGTAACATCTCGATATTTCTCCGTACTTGAGTGCGAAGACAGAATTCGGTTAAAATCACGTAACGACCCATAAATTTCTTCGTGATCTACCGCGGGGACAAAGGAAATCTCGCCAAACGGTCAACAGCAGAGCAACCTCTTGGCAATTATAAAAACGCCTTGTGCTCAAGACGACTTATTAGCTGAAACAACTCATTTGATAATACATATCTAGTATTTATTTATTATTTTTTAAATTTTTATAACACCCTAAGTGAATTGTATTTACCGCTTTAAACACAGTTCATTGTTGTTTTTCTTCACCGCATGATGAGCCCCTTTGCTTGCAGACCGCAGACGTATCTTGAATTCAAAGGTAACTGAAATTAACTAAAAGGTAGCTAAAAAGTAACTAATTTTTACTTCATCCTTACAGTAGACACCCTGACACAGAAATACTTGTAGATCTCAATGAACCTATAGAAAATGCTCAAAGTGGTTTCCATGCTGTTCTAAGCGAACAGTGCATCTTTTCAATTATTTACAAATTTGTCGCAAATCTTCCAGGACTTAAGGTTTTCAAATTCTGATTGGATTGCCTTGAAATGCTCAGTCACGAATCTTGATGGAATAAACCTCATTTTTTAGTATACCCCAGGTTCAAAACTCCATGGGTGTGATATCTGGGGATCTTGGAGGTAATTCAATAGTGGGACTGTTTTGTTGCCATATGAACTTTTCCTTAAGTGGAATTGCTAATGACAACTTACTTACTTTTCCAAGAATTTGTATTTTGGTTTTCAAAATAAAGGTGGGTACTATAAGCATAGGATCCTATAGCTGTGTAGATCCAGTATATTGCTATGTGCACTAGCCCCATCACTCCAGTTGCCTGAAATTGAGCAACTGCCATGTGAAAGACATTTGTAAAATGTCTTCGTACATGAGTTTCATACCATACTTCCTATATTTCTGTTCAAGTTGTGTTCTGTTCGAGTTTTCCACTGGATCTGTCATTGCAATGAGGTCGTCAGCATTGGATCTCCCTCTGACAATTTATACTTTCCAGTAAATAATACATGTATGAAATGGGAAATATAAATAATGCATGTTTGAAACTACATAGAAACAGTCTATCAATATCATCATATTAGTCTTAGAAGTCTCTGGGGAGAAAATTTTCTAACAATATTGATGACAAACTTTGCATCCCAATGTGCTGTCAAGACATTACCGGACCAAATGCCAGTACCATGGTGCCCTTGGTTTAAGTTATCTGATGTGAATTATACTTAGAATTAAAAAAGATATTTGATTGTCCAACTATGCAAAATTTTTAATGGAAGAGATAATGTATGTAGTCTTTCCAGGCTTGGAGAGTAGTTGCAATGAAAGTGGTACGAGTGTGAATGAACTCCTGATATACTTATTCATGACAAATTGGGAAAGAACTGTTAGATTCCTTCCATATTTCTTATCTATGCGTTATTTGTTACCACATCTGCTGCGTAAAACTCGTGGCTTGCATTCAGAGAAGCGGCAGTCGTCTTTCACTAAACTTTGCTATATTATTTTTATGTGATGTTCTGATTTTAATACTGTGTACTCATAAAATGGCTTTCTGTGCAGAATATCGATATACGTTTATATGCTTTACCAATACCTATTATTATTCTTAATTCTTTCAAGGTTCATGTTGCTGATGGCGCGATAATCACTCAGTCCACTTGTTGGGCCCCAAATCACACAGCTAATGATTTGCATTATGGTTTTCTTAGTTTTAATTTCTTAGAATTAGAAGGGTAACATATTTATCTTGAGATTTTCCTTTTAAACGTGCATGTAATGTTGAGTGTTAAGCTTTTATTTAGTAAATTTTTTAAAGTTATGATTTGTTTTACAGGTTAAAATAAAATAAAAAGACATATTCCCTTTTTAGAAAATCAAAGTTGGTGCTACAGTTTATTTGTCTCGTGCATCTGTTGGAGAGTTTCTTAAAACAGTAGTTTTATTATTTTTCTTTACATTAATTGTTTTATGAGAGTTGCTTTATTCGATGGGTGGTGTCAAGAGAAGCATGCTCTGACAAGTTGTATTTTTCGTTTACAGTTTGCACCTGACCACCATGTGCCTTCAGTACAAGCCAACAGTTGTGGCTTGCTTCTGCATCCATCTGGCATGTAAATGGTCCAATTGGGAGGTAGGTATGCCAGGACAGTCCACTGGTGATTGACCATGTGGACAGCACTGTAGGCATTGTATGGCATGACTGATAAATTCCACTAGTACTGTAGTGGAGGACCAGTAAGGTCTTAATTTCCTCTGGAGTTGATTTTTAGATGCATCTACAGTAGGCTATCTGCTTCTCAACTTACATGCCCACACTCCAATCTCCAATATGACATGAAATCAAAACCAGTATGAATAGCAGGCAAAATTGTTTTATTAACGAAAGTTAGGTGTACCTATAACGTACTTTGAACATAAGTGCCATGAAGATTGAGACATTTTGTCCAATCTGTTGGCATCGAATATAGTTTTAGGTATTAGGAAGTAATTTTTGAAAGCCTTTGTTTGGAGCATGGCACTCTATGGAAGTGAAACTTGGACTGTTGGTGCAGCAGAAAAGAGGAGAATAGAAGCATTTGAAATGTGGTGTTACAGGAGAATGGTGATCAGATGGGTAGATAGAGTAACAAATAAAGAGGCATTAAGAAGAGTGGGAGAGGAGAGATGTTTCTGGTGACTGCCAATAAAGAGAAGAGTTAGAGTTAGGGAAGGAAGGGTCGAGGACAAGAACTGTAGGGGTGTATATGTTTAAACAGATTGTCTCGGATGTAAGGTGTGGTAGCTATGTAGAGATGAATCCATTAGCTTATTTATTTATTTATTTATTTATTTATCGTATGGCTTTTAGTGCCGGGAGTGTCCGAGGACATGTTCGGCTCGCCAGAGTCTGTAGCTGTTTCCAGCGGACACCCAGACGGTGAGCTACACGTTCCGTTCAATTTTAAGTAGTTCCAACTTTCACTACCAGATGTCAATGATTCCTAGTGGTGAAAGTTGGAACTTTGATAGAGCGTTCCATCGAATTCTAACCTAGAAATTTAGCTCCACACAAGTTTAGTCTGTGGGAGGATCTTTTACATGCCATAAATCTATGACATGGGACCGCCGGCTTTACAGGGAGGCATGGAAAGATGCATCAAACCAGTCAAACGACTGAAGACTCAAATACACATTCTCAGCTTAAAATGCTGCTGCCTGGCTGCTGAGCTAGCTCGAGGCTGTAGGGAGGGTGTTCAGACACTTCCCATTGGAATCTTTTATGAAGTTATTTTATTCTGAAACAATGGTGTAGAACAGGGGTTCCCAACCGGTGGTACGCGTGGGTGGTAAAGCGATTACGAGCGATAGACTAGGAAGGAAGGACCTCTGTGTGCGTGAGCATGCAAACTTTCCAATGCCAGATGTGGTTGCTGATATCATTGTTCATTTGGAAGCCCTTCAAGAAAGTTTTAATAAATATTTCTTTGTATATTATTCCAAATTTGACTGGATTAAAAATCCTTTTTCGTGAACCTCACCAAATGAGTTGAAATGAAAAGAAAGTTTTATCGAGCTAACAAGATAGTTCCATGAAAGACATTTTTAAAGAGAAATCTTTAATTAACTTCTGGATCGGATGTAAAACCGAGAACCCAATGATCTACTGGCAAGCTCTGCTATTTTTTATGCCATTTGTTACAAGTTACTTGTGTGAGGTGGATTTTCTGAACTTTTGTACATCAAAAATAAAACAGGAATAAGTGTTGAAGAGGACTTAAGAGTGAAGTTAAGTTCAATTACTCCTCATATTGATGTTTTAATCACAGGCAAACAACATGTTTCGCACTAAAAGTAGATTTTGGATGATGCTGATGTTTTGTTTGTTTTTTGCTTCGTTTGTAGTAATTGTATAAAATTGTATGTTTTTTAGACCTATGAGTAATAAATAAAACTGTAATTTGCAATAATCCTTTTATTTTATTATACAAATTTTATTAGCGACTTCGGTGGCGTAGTCGGTAGCATGCTGAACTGCTATGCCCAAGATCGTGGGTTCAAACCCGGCCGAAGTTGATGGATTTTTAAGAGCGTTAAAATCCTTCAGTATGCCTTCCTTCGGAGGGGAAGTAAAGCCGGCGGGCCCATGTCATAGATTTATGGCATGTAAAAGAACCTACCACTACGATTGGTATTGTGTGGCAAAATTTGTAAATTATATTTGGCTAGTTAGAAACGCTCGATGAAGTTCCAATGTTCGCCGCTATGTGGTAGTGACGGTAGCATCCTGGTAGCCAAAGTTGGGACTACTTGAAATTGAACGTGTTGGGAGCCCTCTGGCGTTCAATCAAAAATACCCAGCTATGGCCATTGGCTGCAATTTATATATGATAAAAATGTTATTAAAATACATATATCTCTTTATATTTTTAAATAAAAATTAGCAAGAAAAAATTGAAAAGTTCTATAAATAGGCTATTTATTGTTGTCTTCATTGTAAGTATGTTTTGGTAAGGAGATCTACTGTATATAGATAGTCTGGCCACCTAGTGTCCTAGGGGACTACTTTTGCAAATGGGAGACTACAGCCTAGTAAGACCACTTGAATAATCACATGGCTAACATGCATCTCAGCTTGTTCTTTGATAACGTCCTTCTACCACACAATCGGCATCCCAAGTACTTCGGTGTTATTTTAGACAGAACCTTATCCTTCAAACATCATCTTTTGAAGACTGCTGATAAGCTGAGATCATGCAACATCATCCAGAAACAATGTGGAACAACATTGGGCTCTAATGCTTCAACTCTTGGTTCTATCTGTAGCTGAATATTTTGCCTCTGTGTAGTTAAACAGTCCTCACATAGGGAAGATCGATGTTGAAATCAACAAGACCCTGTGATTGATATCTGGTACGATTAAATGCACCCCTATTCAATGGCTTCCTGTTCTGAGCTACATTCCTCCACCACATCTCCGCAGGTGTAATGTCTTGGTCAAAACATACCACAAGATACTTCAAAATCAGGATCTCCCTATTCATGCTGATATACCTGCTGCTTGTCTACCCAGACTTCGTTCAAAGCAGCCCCCTGTGAAGACAGCTACGAGACATCAATAAGAACTTCGACATAGTCCTGCAGTGGTCTCATGATTGGAAGATTTTTGCTCCACAGGAGTGCCGAGACATGCCATCTGTCACATCTAAAGTACCTGGGTTTGATCTTCCTCGTCGAATATGGTCGAAATTAAACCGGATCAGGACCAATTCTGGTGTTTTTGCAGACTCTCTGTTCAAGTGGAACAGGTTACCTTCTCCAAAGTGTGATTGTGGAGCCGATAGACAAACGAGTTAGTGGATCTCATGGAAAGGAGGAAGGTGAAAATATTGTGTGTACAAGAGACTAGATGGAAGGGAAATAGGGCTAGAGAGTTGGGTAGTGGCTATAAGCTACTATACAGTGGAGCAGACAAGGATGGGAGGAATGGAGTGGGAATAATCCTCTCCCGAGACATAAAGGAGAACATAGTCCAAGTTAAGAGAAGGAGTGACAGGATAATGAGCATCAAACTGTGTCTTGATGGACAATTGGTAAACATTGTGTGTGTTTATGCTCTGCAAGTGGGTTGCGATGAGGAAGAGAAAATATCCTTCTGGGAAGATATGGATCGTGAGCTTGGAGATATACCAGCGAATGAAAGATTGATAGTGGGTGGTGACTTAAATGGACATGTCGGAAGGAGTCGAGATACAATCGAAAGAGTACATGGAGGCTGGGGAGTAGGAGTGAGGAATGATGAAGGACATAGAATCGTGGATTGTGCGATGGCATATGATTTGGTGATTGTGAATACATGGTTCGAGAAAAACACAGGTCAAATATGACTTACAAGAGTGGGACCAGAGAAAGCCAGATTGACTTCTTAATGTGTAAAAGGTCTCAATTAAGGGAAATACAAAACTGTAAAGTTTTTAATGGTGAAGCAGTGGCAGCACAGCATAGGACGGTAGTCATGGACTGGAAAATGAAGATTAGGAAGAAAGGCAGACCTGTGCGAGTCTTAACAAAAATTAAGTGGTGGAGATTAAATGAAGAGGCGTTGAAGGACCAGTTTAAGGAGAAAGTACTCAATGGAGTGGTTCTTTGCAATGATGTGCAGGAGTGGTGGGCGCACAACAGCAGTTTGATAAGGAGGGTAGGAACTGAAGTGCTAGGGAGAACTTCTGGCAAGAAACCACTAGCTGACAAAGAAACATGGTGGTGGAATGAGGAGGTACAGAAGATCGTGAAAGCCAAAAGTGATGCAAGGAAGTTATGGGATATGTCAGGTAGACAAGAGGATAAAGAGAACTACAAGAGATGTAATAAGGAAGCAAAGAAGGTAGTAGCACAGTCAAAGGCACAAATGATGGATCGGCTGTACGAAGAGTTGGAAACTACAGAAGGTGAAAGAAAAATTTTCAGAATAGTGCAGGCGAGAGATAAAGACAAGAAGGACTACACCCAAATAAAGCAGATCAAAGATGAAAATGGTCTAGTATTAACGGACCATTCCGACATCAAGTGCAGATGGAGAAACTACTATGGAAAACTTCTCAATGAAGAGAACCCAAGGGTATATTTAGGAGAAGGAGAAAAACACCAGGGTCTGACAATGGATATTAGAAAAGAAGAAGTAACATTAGCACTTAGGAAAATGAAAAACGGAAAGGCAACAGGACCCGATGAAATACCAGTTGAAGTGTGGAAGTATCTAGAGAAAGATGGAATCGACATGTTGCTGGATTTAATGCAAAAAATGTACTCTCAGGAAACAATACCTGATGAATGGAGAGAAAGTATTTTAGTGCCTATATATAAAGAGAAGGGGGATATTCAGGACTGTGCCAACTACAGGGGCATTAAGTTAATGTCCCATACCATGAAAATCTGGGAAAGAGTGATAGACAAGAGGATCCGGGAGGAGACTAGCATTGGCAAGCAACAATTCGGCTTCATGCCAGGAAAAGGGAGCACAGACGCAGTGTTTGCCCTGAGACAAGTAATGGAAAAGTATCGTGAAAGACAGAAGGGATTACACTTCGCATTCATGGACCTAGAGAAAGCCTATGACCGGGTGCCCCGAGGAGAAGTTTGGAGATGTTGACGAGCGAAGGGAGTCCCAGAGAAGTACGTGCAGTTGGTTCAGGAAATGTACAAAGACGCAAGAACACAGGTTAGAAGCAGCGTTGGACTTACAGATTGGATTCCGGTTCGAGTAGGTTTACACCAAGGTTCGGCTTTAAGTCCATATCTGTTTGACCTAATTCTGGACGAAATGTCTTGTGGATTACGAGACCAAGCCCCCTGGTGCATGATGTTTGCGGACGATATTGTGTTGTGTAGTACCACCAAAGATGTCATAGAAGAAAAACTGGAACAGTGGAGGGCAGCCTGGAAGACAGAGGACTCAGGATTAGCAGGAAGAAGACAGAGTATATGAGGTTCAA
The DNA here is from genome assembly GCA_946902985.2 of Meconema thalassinum. Classification (NCBI taxonomy): domain Eukaryota; kingdom Metazoa; phylum Arthropoda; class Insecta; order Orthoptera; family Tettigoniidae; genus Meconema; species Meconema thalassinum. The sequence goes on from OX336388.2 coordinate 552,976,487, forward strand.
TACAGACCAAGACTGTGAGATCAGAATGCAAGGGGAAACGTTAAATAGAGTGGATGAGTTCAAATACCTGGGTTCGGTGGTGACTGGAGATGGAAATCTGGATCTAGAAGTGTCACACAGGATTCAGGTAGGATGGATGAACTGGAGGAAAATGTCAGGAGTGCTCTGTGACCGCAGGATCAAGCCTAAGGTTAAGGGGAAAATATATAAAACTGTTGTAAGACCTGCATTGCTGTATGGCTCTGAAACATGACGTCACGGAAATGAAAATGCTCAGGTGGATGAGTGGAGTGACTAAGCTTGATAGAGTGGAAAATGTCAAAATAAGAGGAACATTGAAGGTTGTGGAAATATCCAAGAAGATACAAGAAAAGCGACTTCAATGGTACGGGCATGTGAGAAGAAGGGAGGAATCCTACGTGGGGAGGAAGATGCTAGACATGCAAATACAGGGAGTGAGAATGCGAGGCAGACCTAAACGAAGATGGATGGATTGTGTACAGGAGGACCTCGGAGAAAAACAGTTGTCAGAAGAGGATGTGCATGACCGGGCTAAATGGAGGAGAGCTGTCAGAAACATCGACCCCACATAGGAGTGGGAATGATGTAAAGAGAAAGAAAGAAGAAGAAGGAAGACATGAGGTGTGTGTACCAAATTGTGGTTCTCAGCCATTTCAAATAGTGTGTCCTTCTTGGTAAAAATCTGTGAATACTTGGGTGTTAGTACTAATCATTATGGTTTTCACCTATTCAATTATTTATGTGCATTATGAATATTTGTAATATAAAATTAAGACATTTTGTGATTGAGTTTCCTCCCAGTCAATACTTAACATTATATCGATGCAATATTGCATTTAAACCTTGTGAATTAAGTGGATAGATTATACTGTAAATATACATAAATTGTTCTAAGTTTCATTGGGCTTGGATATAGTCTCCAGTGTTGAGTACATGTTCCCAGCGATTTGGTAGCTGTTGGATTCCGTTGGCACTGCCCAGTTTGTCGATGGTGAGAAGAGAGCGGTTCCTGTGGAGTGGCTCCTTCATCTTAGGGATTAGATCCAAGTCGCAGGGATATATATCTGAAGAGTGGGGAGGGGGGGTGATAGCACAATTCAGAAACAACTCCTGCTGTGTGTGGCCTAGCATTGTTATGCAGAACAATGGGTGGATTAGCCATCAAGTGTCATCGATTCTTTCTCAGAGCTGCTATAATCTGTGAACTAACAGAATAGGAACTAAGCAAGCTGTGGTCAGGCGACAATGTTTGTCTTATGAAGTTTACCGTGTGGCAGGTGGAATGACCACAATACCGGGCTGTCCTGGATTCTTTGGACGAATAGGTTCAAATTCTGCGAGATCTCAATGAAATCCTTTTGTGTGGTTTCCCTACTAACTCCTTGCCAAGTTCCATTCATTTCTTTTAATAACTTGTCTTATGAGCTTGGATTCAAGATGCACCATTTGACCATTAAATCACCCGGCAAATATAAATTCAATGCACTTCATCCCTGGTCCTCATTGAAAAGGGAATAATGAGGGAGTAAACGTACATTTCATTATTTCGTTAATTATCCGTTGTATGGTATTTATCTGAAGTTAAGTAAATGTACGATTCACATTATTATATTAAATGCTTATGCCGTTTATCAGAAACACCCATATTTCCGATCTGCGCATGTTTGAATTAGTTTCCGTGCATATTAATTTTGAACCTGTTAAATTTGTATGGTACCTGGTGACAAACTTTTAAATGCTATAAAATGCTAATTTTTAAATTTCAAAATGCTACAAAATGCTATTTTTCAGATTGAAAATGCTAGAAAATCAATTTTAAAATGCTATTTTCTCGTATCTTTAAGCCGAGGCTATGGACGTTTCTGTCGGATGTATTTATCATGCACGAAGAGGTGAAAAGTGCGGGAAGATTTTTTTCACCCTGCAAAACCCATAACAAAGTGCAGTTGCTGGCCAAGTATGATTGCCTTCACAAAGGACGCGATTCCCAAGAAAGTTCACGAGTTCTTTCTCAAGAAAGAAATGCCTACAATCAATAAGATTCTAGTGTCTATTAATAGTGATGATACATTGCCAGATTTTTCTTGCATCACACTTCACAGACTTTTGAAAGCACTCAAATTTAAGTTTTTATCGTGCTGTTGCCCGCCACTACTAATCGAAAGGAAATTGTTGCGTGGCAGAAGCGTTATTTGCGTGAAATTGTACGATTTTGGGTGGAAGGAAGTCCTACCGTACTTATTATACAGATGAGACTTGGGTAAATGTGGATCATGTTTCTGCGAAAGTATGGAATGATAAGAGTATTGAATCCAGCAAGTTCGCTTTTTTGAAGGGATTATCCAATTATCATCATTCAAAACCTTATAAGCCTACAGATGTGTTAACCATTACATCATGGTGGTCAATACACAGTGATACTATACTTCCATCAGTTGTACAGACAGCTTGCTCCCAGTGCCATTTCATACTATTTGCAATAATTATGATGAAGTCTGATTATTTCTTGAATTATTGAAATCTTGTCCATCTCTCCTTTAGAAAGAAAATGTAGCTAAAACGGTTTTATCTATTTAAACATTTTTACCAGTCTTGGAAATCTTCTAAGCATTTTGAAGGACTTGGTTTAAAATTGGCAAATATTTTTAATTCTTGTTTTGTTTTGTTTTTCTTAGATTCCTCCATCGAATGAAGGCAAGGAGTGGTTCTGGTATGTGGATAAAACTGTGAGCTTGGACCAGCTGGAACAGTTGACGTCGGAGTTCCTTGTTATCTTTGACAAATGTCCCACCAAGTTAAAGCATAAAATCAAGAGTATCACCGCCACACAGAATACTACCATGCCCCAGAGCATATCACCCAGTCCATTTGTAAGTTATATACAGTACAAATGTATCTTCTTTTCTTTCAATTAATACTAGAATGTTTTGGTGAAAGACTTTGTCTGTTTTTGTGTGACACTTCTTCCACCGGGGTATTTTGAAAATAATATACAGTGGAACCTCGGAACGCGAGTAATGTGATCTACGAGTGTTTTGCAAGCCGAGCAAACATTTTAAATAAATTATAACTTGATAAGTTAGTGAGGTACCGCAATACGAGCGTCACGTGAGGCCTGACTGTTTTCTTGGACGTGACCTTAAGGGGATTGTTGGTGACAATGAGCCACCGATTGTCGAAGAAAATGTGTCCTTAGGGAAGACAATGAGGCTGGAGGTGAATGACTTGGGCATTCAAAAGCTAGTGGAAGAACATAGCCGGAACTGACCACCAACGAACTGATGAACCTGCATCGCGAACAATAGGAGGAGGTTATGGAGGAGATCTCATCCAGGGAAGAGGAGGAGGAAAAGTCAATGGAACCTTTCACTTCAACTGAGATTCGGGAGAAGTGCAAAATGTGGGAAACAGTGCAAAATGTTGTAGAAAAACACCACCTGAATAAGGCTGTAGCAGTGCGAGCGATGAATCTGTTCAATGATAATGCACATTTTCATGACATTGGACAGATTCATCATTAAAGTTGGCCGAAAGGAATACAATTCTAGTGAGCCAACAGATAGCAGTGAATACTTTAGTGAAATTCGTGCTACACAGTAACTCTTCTCATGCAATCTCCCTTCCACCAACAATGATTCTATTGTAAGGTAAAGTGCAGTTCAATTTGTTTTACGTTATACAGTACTGTATTTTGTTTTAGGAATGTTATGTGAATAAATATTTTTGTGTTGTGGACGAATCGTCCGCGTTTCAATTGTTTCTTATGGGAAAATTTACTTTGATATACGAGCGCTTCGGATTGCAAGCATGTTGCCGGAACGAATTATGCTCTCAATGCAAGGTTCCACTGTATGGTTTTTAATATGGCTTACTATGTATTCATGGTCATAATTTATTCTATTTTACCAAATATCATTCAGCACCAATACTGGAAACTTTGCGGATTTAACATGGAACTTGTATACAGTGGTGCTGGTGGTACCCTGTAGTGAAACGGACTGTGGTTACTAGTTTCTTACCATTATGTATGTTCGCTCTGTGTTTTAATCAATCACTGGGCAGGAAAATTAGGATACAAATAGGGATTCTTAATTCCATATGCAATACCTAATTAATTAATTAATTAATTCATCCATTCTTTAATTACTTGTCGGTGCTGAAGACCATGTAGGTTCTTGGCCTCCTTGAGCACCTGGCCCCATCCATCTTGGTCCTCAACTCTCCTCCTGTAGCATTCAACACCCAGCTTTCTCAGATCTTAAACACTGTCGAGCAATATTTTTCCTCGGTCTTTCTCTTCTCCTTCTCCCATCAGGTTTTCCTATAAATATCTTTCCGACTGTGATGGTCTCTGGCATTTGCTGTACATGACCAGCCCACCTAATTCTCCCCTGCTTAATTTTCACTACAATATCTGGCTGACCAAACTAATTCTCGGTTCATCCTGATCTCTTACTGATCCAAATATCTTTCTCAAGATCTTCCTTTCCCACCGTTACATCCCGTATACACTGGGGTTGATTTATGCAAGTACTGTGGTTATACAACCTAATATGTGTCAGCCGTTGAAATAAAAATGAAGAGTCTTCTTCAGTGCCATTTAGTTTAGAACTGATATTTACAACATTGGACTGATATGTTGATTATGTTAAATAAAACTTGTTTGGATCAATTAAACAAAAGTAATTTGTACGACAGCTAAAAGTAGAACAATACACTTAGCCACAAGGAAACCGAAATATGGAAGAGTTTCAACAAAGTTTCAATAACAAATGATCCGTAATAATTAATCGCATCTTAACAGAAATCATAGTGTATACTGTAGATAAATCTAAACAAATCAGAGATGTGAATTCCAGTCCAAGTCACTAGGAGTGCCTGAATGCCTTGTTTCCAAGTTTTCAAGCTGAATTTCTGGTATTGGTACTTTACGGTATTTTTTCCTCGTGTACCAGCTATTTGGATATTTTGGTATAGATTTTGTTCCAAGTTTTTCAGTCATGTCTTCAAAGCGTTGTCATTGTTTACAGGATATGGAACCTCGCAAGATACGGCCTCCAGAGGGCAGTTCTAGTGGTCTTTCACTGGATGGACAGGGACCCAGTTTTAGGCCGCATCACTCCCATTCAGAATCTAAGCCTGGTAAATATTAGTCTATGGTTCTTTGTATCCATTGGTGAAGGTGTTCATGATGATCTATGTTACTAAATACCAAGGGGTGAACATACAATCTATCACTGTACAGCTGTACAAAATGACAATTCATTCCATCTGATGGCATCACAAATACCTCTCCAATTAAGACATGTGACACATTGACACACCCGATCACCTACTGCAATGTGGTAACTTAATTAATTGTTTTGGAGTCTTGAAAGTTAAGGTTCGCCAGGGGCTAAACAAAACAACCCATTTAATGATAAAGTTCAGTATAGTGCTGCATATACTGGACGTAAACACATACAACAAAACTGTGCAATTTTGATATCGAGCTGCACAGAGATATTTCAAGTTTGAATCTTGGCCGAAAAGTGAAGTGACTATGAACTTGTTCTATGTAGGGACATTAGAATTTCACATATTGGTTTTTCCACAAATTTTCTAAAAAGTGGCAGAAGAGTAGCTATATGATGAATTATAAGTCAAAATTCGAGTTGGTACCCATAGTATCCGAGAATTTGATTGTACCGGTCAAACCAGTAGTAGGACGACATTCCGCCGCTAGGTGTCTCGAGGTACACGTCTTAGCTACTGCGGTACAAAGTTGCGTCGTCTTTGGCGCATGCAGTTGTGAGTTGCAGTGGTGCGTGTCAGAACGTGTTTCAGAGCTTCAGATTGTCAATTGGATAACGTTAATGGTGAAGAACCAAAGGATTTGCATCAAATTCTATTTCAAGTTGAAGAAAATTGCAGCTAAACCCCACCGCATGCTGACAAGAGGCATGTGGTGATAGTGCACTGAGTCAAGCAAGAACATTTGAGTGGCTCAAGTGCTTCAAGGCCGACAATCTGTGGAAGATGACAAACATTCTGTCGACCGTCAACATGCACAACACCGGTTCATGAAATTGAGTGACCTGATTCACGAAGACAGAAGGCAGATAATTCACAATGTTTGTAATAGACTTGGGCTGTCATACGGTACATGTCTGCGAGGATTTGAGGTGACTGAGGGAAAAACGGCCGGAGTTGTGGAAAAAGAAAGAATGGTTAGTGCACCATGACAACGCACCCGCACACACGTTGCTTGTTGTGAAGAAATTCCTGGCCAAAATCAACATGGCAATGGTGTCACACCCTCCCAACTCGCCAGACCTAGCCCTGTGCGACTTCTACCTGTTCCCCGATATGATAATCGCGTTGAAAGGGCGACGTTTTGACTCCATTGAAGACATCCGAGTGGAATCGTAACGGGTCCTGACACGCACCACTACAACTCACAACTGCATGCGCCAACGATGACGAAACTTTGTACCGTGGTAGCTAAGGCATGTACCTTGATTACCTAGCGGTGGAATGTCGTCCTACTGGTTTGATCGGTACAATCAAATTCTCGGATATTTTGGGTATCACCTCTGTAGATGCATTTTTAAAATTCACCAAAGTTCATAAATGACATTCTATTTGAGAAATTTCATATTTAAAAGGTTAAACTATGTATTAGTTATGATCAATATTATAATGGGTCACATATGCAGCAAAAACACTATTCCACCTAAACAAGCAAAGACTGACTGACTTCAGAAAATTGATAGGAGGGTTCGAAGAACTTGCTTTAACCCCCTTAGCGTGTACGGCGCAACGGTGCGCCCACTAGCCTGCTACGTTCACAGCGTGTACGGCGCAAGGGTGCGCTGTCGAATTTGAAACGCCCGCTACGTGGACTTCGTAATAGTAATTTATTTGATCGTAAGATGGCAGGAAGAGGCAACTTTTGGCTACACTTCGAGCTACTTATTATTGCCAGGAGGTGTCGCATATCTTCACAGTCATTTATTTTTCAGATCTCTGCACACGTGTTCCCGCTTTTGCGGACCGCGAGTTTGCTTGTAAACATGGCAGGTCGTGGCACAGTTATTGATGACAAAGAAATAGCTAATTTGCTCGATATTAGTGCCAACGAAAGTGATTCAGAGTGTGACAGCGATATAGAGGATGAGTTCGCTATAACTTCCAGTGAAGATAGTGACGCTGACGATGTAATTCGTGATAGAACGCCAAGAAATACGAACACATTAGGCGACTGTGATATTGTCCCAGTATTGACGTGCCGCTGACCAGGGATAACCAGGTTATCAATAGTTTAGAATATTATGTTATATGTTGTTCTTATTGTGTGTGTTTTTTGAAAACTTTTGCCAGTGCGTTTGGAAATTATAGCGAAATGCATATGACACCGCGCTTACCATTGGGAGTAGGCTAGAAATAATGCACGTTGTGGGTGCAGCCCAGAGTTTCACAATATCACGCTTGAGGGGTTAACAAAAAATACCAGAAAGATGGCCAGTGGCGGATACTACCTAATAAAGTCGTGTATAAGGAGCAAGACCCATTACAGTTATTATGAGTAAGAGGAGACTGGGGATTCTTTGGACATATTATGCGTATGCAGGATTCGAGACTCCTAAAAAAACTAGTGCAGCACAATCTTATCTAAAAAAAAAATACCACCACAAGATGTGCATGGATAAGAGAAGTAGGGGTGGAGGTTCACCGATTTTTCGGTTTCGGTACGGTACAAAGGAAATTACTGACCTCGGTTCGAGACGATAAAAAACTCGGTAAAAAGTTCGGTTCGGTACAAGAGACACAAATACCGTAATTTAAGGAAACCTTTTTTTAGACATCCTAAGTATTGTCCTTTTTCAACAATGTTTTACTTCAATAGTTAGTTAAATACAGTAAAACTTCTTGTATACGGTTCATATTTATACGTTTTCTATACGAATTTTCCTGGTCCTGGCAAAATGCCTATATTTTCCATGTTAATTTATCTCCGATATACGTTTTACATTTATTCGTTTTTCACGCTTATACGATCATATTTTAAGTCCCTTGTAATATAAAGCGTCATTTATACGTTGCGTGTTCTGAGAAAGTACGTATGTTCGAATGCAAACTTTTGTTACCGCCTGTACTTCCCTTCGGAAGGATGCACCGCGTGCTATATTATGTTACGATGGCCTTGAGCGACACCGGTGGTCACGGCGACACTCGCTTGCCAGAGTGTCGTAACAAGGAAGAACAGCTTGCGTAATAAGCAAGCGCTATTATTGTGTTAGCCTTTCAAAATAACAGGAAGCAGCCATAAAACACAGATAGACAGCATCTGAAGCTTATGTTAAGATGAGCGGAAATGTTTTACGATCGCCGATATATTTAAAAAAATATTATTTCCACTTTTATAATTTTCATTCGTGGTTTTTTTTAGGACTTCTCGTCAAACCATTAAAAATACGCGATTGATTCTGTGTTATAATAATCTTGCGTCTTCAGACAAATGAAAATCCATTAATTTAGGCCTACACTACGGTATTTTATTAATGACGATGAAGAGCCGCAGAATAATACAGTGGATTTTAATGATGCTTTCAATGCTGTATGGACTATCAAACATTTTGTGACGCACCATAACGTTTCTGAGGAAATAATGGCCGAATTATATCGGTTTGAAAATACTGTTCACGCCCTGGCCGCTGCCAACAATAAACAAGCCAAGATAACAAACTACTTCGTAAAGTGACTCAATTTTCTTTGTTTTGTTATATCTGGGTGCATTTCTCTTGTAGTTGTTTTGTTAAATATTGCCGATTATAGTTAAACAATCGTATTATTATTTCTTGTTTTTCACTTCTTAACCTTTAAGTTGTTAGGTGGTTTAAAATTACATAAGTGGTTAGGAGGGGTGCTGAGATCACCCCAAAGTTTTGCTGGAATATCTCGGACATACATTTTTCAGATAATTTCTTACTTATTTTGCATACTATTCACATCCTTTTAAGCCAGTTTTAATTACCTTACAACAGTAAATTAATTCACTAAAGAAATTAAAGCCTTTGGAAGATATACCTATATTTTTTCATTGCTTGACTCTACATGTTGCTATTTCAAGCATTTTGCGTTGGCTCATTTCTTAGATAAGGTCAGTTTTGTGTTTTACTAATCTAAACATAACACACATCCATAAAACAACACAAAATTAATGATATTCTGTTTTACAATGAGAAATTTTGAAAGAGAAGGAGACTGATAATCATTAATAAAATTTGGAAAATATCTGTCTTTAGTACCCAAGTTCATGTAAAAATCACTCACTAATGTAAAGATTACATTGTATTTTTAATACACTTATGTCACGAAACCATTACTGAAATCTTAACTGTCATCAGTGTCATCAGAGGAAGAATCATTGCAGCACGTGCGGCATATACTCTCCATATGATTCAGGCAAATGAACTCCTGAAATCTGTAGCAGAAGTGTATGGTTTTCTTGTCTGACTTCTTCAGTTTCTTCTTCAAGCATTCTCCTTATTCGCTGTTGTTCCTTATCGGAAGACATGGTAAGGCAAACAAAGCTTCTACACAGAACTGGGTGTATAATCTAAAAAGGACTTAGCCAAGAAAGATATTACGCAAGTTGTTAGGTGGGGTGTATACAGCACCCCAGTGTCAATAAACGTTTATAGCATTCAAACAGTTTGTTACTTATGGCTAGGGGTCGACGGTGCACCGATTTTTCGGTTTCGGTACGGTACGAAGGAAATTACCGACCTCGGTTCGAGACGATAAAAAACTCGGTAAAAAGTTCGGTTCGGTACAAGAGACATAAATACAGTCATTTAAGGAAACCTTTTTTTAGACATCCAAAGTATTGTCCTTTATCATCAATGTTTTACTTCAATGGTTAGTTAAATACAGTAAAACTTCTTGTATACGGTTCATATTTATACGTTTTCTATACGATTTTTTCCTGGTCCCGGCAAAATGCCTATACTTTCCATGTTAATTTATCTCCGATATACGTTTTACATTTATTCGTTTTTCACGCTTATACGATAATATTTTAAGTCCCTTGCAATATAAAGGATCATTTATACGTTGCGTGTTCTGAGGAAGTACGTATGTTCGAATGCAAACTTTTGATACCGCCTGTACTTCCGTTCGGAAGGATGGACCGCGTGCTATATTATGTTACGATGGCCTTGAGGGACACCGGTGGTCACGGCGACACTCGCTTGCCAGAGTGTCGTAACAAGGAAGAACAGCTTGCGTAATAAGCAAGCGCTATTATTGTGTTAGCCTTTCAAAATAACAGGAAGCAGCCATAAAACACAGTTAGACAGCATCTGAAGCTTATGTTAAGATGTTAATTTAGGCCTACACTACAGTATTTTATTAATGACTATGAAGAGCCGCAGAATAATACAGTGGATTTTAATGATGCTGTCAATGCTCTATGGACTATCAAACATTTTGTGACGCACCATAACGTTTCTGAGGAAATAATGGCCGAATTATATCGGTTTGAAAATACTGTTCACGCCGTGGCCTCGGCCAACAAAAATCAAGTCAAGATAACAGACTACTTCGTAAAGTGACTCAATTTTCTTTGTTTTGTTATATCTGGGCGCATTTCTCTTGTAGTTGTTTTGTTACATATTGCCGATTATAGTTAAACAATCGTATTATTATTTCTTGTTTTTCACTTCTTAACGGAAACCCTCGCTCGCCCGCCGCCCGCGTTGATAGCCTGTCTCCTGCCAGGCACTTGCCGTAATGCGTAGCTCGCGCGGCACAGTCATTGAGTAGATTATAGCCTATAGTTCACAGCTGGTGCTGAAAATGTTCGCCATTCATTGCTACACATCGCTGGCACCTCTTCATGAAGTTGTCATTTACGTTCTGAAGTTCCTCAGCACCGATTGACTGTATTTCAGCTGTAATATACCTTAGTCCAAAGAATATGGACTGTTAAAGCCGTGGCGTCAAGAAGCGCATACGGCAAAGTGCTTGGAGAGAACCGGCTCGCGGCACGAGCGAGGGTCCCTGTCGCTTTTAAAACAAAGTCCCTGTATAACCCATATTGTCACATACATTTTGCAGTTTTTATTTACCGACTTTCATTTACGTGTTTTTCACATTTATGCGTGTTTTTTTTTCCTTTGGTCCCCTGGAAATCGTATAAGTGAAGTTCTGCTACTAGAGCACAATAACTCTTATGATTAATAAAATTAAATTATGGACTTAAGTGTTCCAGTGTGAGCCTAATGTCTATTTAATGTGTGCATCAATTGGCTTACTCCACACTAAAAGGGCAAGTTTGAAAGTTAATGGAACATTGTATGAGATTATTAGCTGTACATTTTTTCTGTATTTTAAATAAAAATTGTGCTATTTGGCAAGTATTTGGTTTACTGTATAATCATTAGAACTCATGTGTTACTTTTTTCTTAATGGTTTACAAATTACTCTAATTTAACATGTTAAAATCAGCCGAGCTGTACCGAACCGATTTTGTACCGAGAACCGAAGTACAATTTTTTTTACCGAACCGAACCCAAATTTTCAGTACCGAAGACCCCTACTTATGGCCAACAATGAGTTTATTTCAAATGACAATGTTCGGTGAGAAGCTACTGAGCCCGACACCATCATAGCCAACGTAGTAACTTTACAACATAACAAATAATGCGCGGCACAGTCACTGAGTAGACTATAGCTGGTGCTGAAAATGTTCGCCATTCATTGCTACACATCGCTGGCATCTCTTCATGAAGTTGTCATTTACGTTCTGAAGTTCCTCAGCACCGATTGACTCTATTTCAGCTGTAATATACCTTAGTCCAAAGAATATGGACTGTTAAAGCCGTGGCGTCAAGAAGCGCATTACGGCAAAGTGCTTGGCGAGAACCGGCTCGCGGCGCGAGCGAGGGTCCCCGTCGCTTTTAAAACAAAGTCCCTGTATAACCCATATTGTCACATACATTTTGCAGTTTTTATTTACCGACTTTCATTTACGCGTTTTTCACATTTATGCGTGTTTTTTTTTCCCTTTGGTCCCCTGGATATCGTATAAGTGAAGTTTTACTACTAGAGCAAAATAACTCTTCTGATTAATGAAATTAAATTATGGACTTAAGTGTTCCAGTGTGAGCCTAATGTCTATTTAATGTATGCATCAATTGGCTTACTCCACACTAAAAGGGCAAGTTTGAAAGTTAATGGAACATTGTATGAGATTATTAGCTGTACATTTTTACTGTATTTTAAATAAAAATTGTGCTATTTGGCAAGTATTTGGTTTACTGTATAATCATTAGGACTCATGTGTTACTTTTTTCTTAATGGTTTACTCTAATTTAGCATGTTAAAATCAGCCGAGCTGTACCGAACCGATTTTGTACCGAGAACCGAAGTACAATTTTTTTTACCGAACCGAACCGTACCGAACCCAAATTTTCAGTACCGAAGACCCCTAAAGAGAAGAGAGAGAGGATCTGAAGGAGATAGACCTTACAATAGACAAAATACTCAAGAATACCCAAACCTGCTTTACCCTTATAAGAAACAAGCCCACAACACACACATTTTCAACTGAGGAAATGGCACGACGATCAAAACGTCTTAAGTACTGGTAGAAAAAATCCCGAGCAATCCCTTCAAAGAAGATCTGAACGATGGACTGACTACAGTGATCCTATGCGGTCATAAAAGAAGAAGAAATGGGTCAATTTTAGGACTGCGGGTTTCAACCTTCAAGCGGTCATCATCAGATCCTACTGATGACTGTGTTGAGTTTAAATTTATGTACAAATATTGTCTAACTACAATAAGTGTAGTGCATTTAATTGGTGTTTATATTACGATTCGTGGTTTGACTCTCGTTATAAAAGGTTAGTTGGTTTTATAATGGTTTGTGAATACAAATTAGAATCACATGGTACAGTGATGACTTGACCAGGAAGTCGGTGGTCGACTATATACTGTATGAGAAAGAATTAAATAAGAACGTCACGGACATCAAGGTTATACCATCGGAGAACTTGGATAGCGACCATCGATTGTTGGTAATGAACCTGAGAGGGACTAAGGAGAAGAAAGGGACTGAGAACCAGGAAAGATGTATAAGGATATGGAAACTGAAAGAAGGAGATAGAAGGGCCCAGTACCTCAAAATGGTAAAGGAAGGAATTCCAACAGATGAAGAAAGAGGGGTGGAAGAGGAATGGGCTAGATTTAAGAAGACACTAGTAGGTGCAGCAGAAGCAGTATGTGGGAGGACAAGTAGTAAGAAGAGGTGGAAGGAAACACCATGGTGGAATGAGAAGACAAAAGATGTAGTAAGGGTAAAGAATAGAGCCTTTAGGAGGTGGTATCAAAATAGGACGGTGGAGACGAAGGAAGAGTACCAGGAAAGAACGGAGGAGGCAAAGAGAGTAGTGGCTGATGAGAGAAGAAAGTGGATGGAAGAGTGGACAAAGATGATGAAGGGATAGTGAAGGTACAAAAAAGGTCCTGTATGGGATGGTAAAAAATAAGAGGCGGACGGATCCTACGGATTATGTTAGAATGGTGAACAAAAGGGGACAAGAGATAGAAAATAGGGAATAACTGAAGAAAATGTGGAAAGAATATTTTGAAGAACTTCTGAACCCAAATGGAAACCACGGCGAGGAGGAAGAAATCAGGGAAGAGGAAGATGGACTGCAAACAGAAAAGGACTTAACATGGAAAGAAGAAGAAGATGCAGTGAGGAAGATGAAAGGAGGGAAGGCACCGGGTGTGGATGAGTTGAGTGTGGAGATGGTGAGAGCAGCAGGAGAGGTGGGGATACAATGGTTGTACCGAGTGATGAAGACAGCATGGAAGGAAAGGAAGACCACAGAGGACTGGTAAAAGGGAATAATTGTCCCGATCTTCAAGAAAGGTAGTAGAACAGAATGCAGAAACTATCGGGGAATAACACTGATGAGTCATTGTGCAAAGATGTTTGAGATAGTTTTAGAAAGGAGAATTAGGACAAGGATAGAAGGAGGGATGAGGTATGAACAACATGGCTTCAGAGCAGGAAGGTCCACAGTGTATTTGATTTTTGCTGTAAGGCAGTTACAAGAACAGCACTATGAGTATGGAACAGATCTACTGATGGCCTTCATGGTCATTGAGAAAGCATATGACAGTGTATGCAGGAGGATAGAGGAGTAGAAAAATCGACTATAAGGAGGATAAAGGAGATGTACAAGGGAAGCGTGAGCTGTGTGAAAGTGGGAGGAGAGAGATCGGACTGGTTGGAACAGAGAAACGGCTTGAAACAAGGAAGTGCACTGTCACCGTTACTTTTCATTGTGGTGATGGATGACATAATGACCCGAGTGGCACAAGTAATTGGGGAAGGAAACATAAAAGCAATGGTGTTGGCAGATGATTTGATGATTTGGGGAAACAAGGGGGAGGTACAGGAACAGTTGCATGTGTGGGAAGGAATAATACAAGGATATGGGATGAAATTTAGCATAAATAAGAGTGAGATGGTGATTACAACAAGGAAGAAGGAAAGAACCACAATGGGAATAACAATTGGTGGGGAACAGCTGAAGAAAGTGGAGAGTTGCAAGTATCTGGGAGGCCTGATTCAAGATAATGGAAGAAACGATAGAGAAATAAATGAGCGGGGGAGACAGGCAGAAGCATTCCGGAGGAGTGTGAGAAGCATTTTATGGAGCAAGGATGTCCCTCAGAACAGCAAAAAGATCATATATCGGACGTACTATGTCCCTATCCTGACGTATGCCTCGGAGACCTGGATTATGAAAGGAAGGGAGAAGAGAAAAATACAGGTCAGTGAGTTGAGGTTCTTGAGAAGCAGTATTGGAGCTGCCAAGATGGACAGAATAGGAAATGAGAGGACCAGAGAATTATTGAAGGAGGAACAATTACAGGATGGTATAGAGAAATCTAGACTTAGATGGTATGGACATGTAAAACAAATGGAAGAGAAGAGGATACCCAGGAGGATACACGAGACGAAGTGGAAAGGAAAGAGACCGAGACGAAGACCGAGAGACAGGTGGCTGAAGGGGGTGGAAGGAAGCGTGAAGAAGAGAGGAGAAGACTGGACCAGGGTGGAGGCTGAGAGATGGTGGGAAGACAGAAGACGTTGGAGAGGCTTGTGTTCCAAACAGACCCTGCCAGTGGCTGGAAACTGTGCAAGATGATGATGATACAAATTAGAACATCACAATATAATAAATTAAATTAATCACCCCTGGAAAAGATCATACCGCCCGTTTACGATGAAGTGCGTACAGCGATTGATTCACTTAAGAATTTTAAAGCGGCAGGAGAGAATAAAGTAGTAGCAGAACTTTGGAAGAATGCTAATGTACAGACTATTCAAAACCTACATAAACATCTTATTGACATTTGGAATACAGAAAAATTGCCTGAAGAGTGGAATATTGCAATTATACACAAAAAGGGCGATAGATCAGGTCCTAGCAATTATCGAGGGATATCGTTGCTGGATGTCACGTATAAGATTTTTTCAAAGATTTTATATTCCAGAATTCACGAACAACTTGATAATGAACTTGGTGAATATCTGGGTGGTTTCCGTCCAGGACGAAGCTGTCCAGATCAAATTATCAGTCTCAAATGGATTATAAAACATCACAGGATTAGGAGCAAAGATTTAGTGATCACATTCGTTGATTTTCAAAAAGCTTATGATAGTATCCATCGCGAATCTCTATTGAATGTCCTTACTGAATTTGGTTTACATCGAAAACTTGTTAACCTTATTGCGGTCACTCTTAAGAATACTAAATCTAGAGTTAGGTTTAGAAGTGAAACCTCTGAGTCATTTGAAATCCATACTGGTCTTCGGCAGGGAGATGGATTATCTCCATTGTTGTTTAATTGTGTGCTGGAAAAAGTTATGCGTCAATGGAATAAGGTTTGTCCACCGAATGTTAAGATTGGAAAAAATGCTCGACTAAATTGTCTCACCTTTGCAGATGATCTAGCATTATTAGCAACTAGTATTAAAGAAGCTAAATTTCAGGTAGAGGAATTGGAACGATTAGCAGCAAAGGTTGGGTTGAAAATTTCCTTTGAGAAAACAGAAATTATGCCATCTTTTCAAGTTGACACACCACATATTGTAATGCATAATGCCCAGAAAATAAGGATTGTGAAAAAATGTAAATATCTTGGTGAGATCATCACTTGGAATGCCAATGAGAGAGCATCAATAGATAGTAGGACACTAAAATTGCGACGAGCACAACAGATTACCTGGCCAACATATAAGAAACAGTCTCTTTCGATTAATGCTCAACTTGGACATTATTTCTCCGTTGTTACGCCAGAAGCAACATATGCAAGTGAAACTTTATTTAAACTGACCATCCGATCAACAACTGACAAACTACAGAAGGTTGATAGATGGATTCTTCGGACAATACTCAATAAAAAACACCAGGTTGAGGGCCAGTGGAGACTTTTGCCCAATTCAATACTTTACAAGGAAAATGAATCTATCATTGACACGATGCGAAAACGAAGGATTGCGTTTTTTGGACACATATCCCGCTTGCCAAATACTAGACTCCTGAAACAACTTTTTGACTTCTTTTGGAATAGTAAAACAAAAATCACATGGTTTAAAGAAATACAAATGGATTTAGACGAATTGAAAATTACTAAGCATCAAATTGAACATAGAGAGGAGAAACGGCTTCTGAATAACAAATACACTCGACTAATATTCAAAATTTCACAGCGTAAGCAATATGTTATATCTGCCGAAGAACGGACTGCAAGATCTTCCAGAATGAAGAAGTATTGGGAAAGGAAAAAATTATCAAGAATTAAGAACTGAACTTACTGTAGTATTTGAAGACTGTATATAAGGTTTGATTTTTGGTGTTCCAATGTGGGCGTAAACAGTGTAATTAAATAAATAAAATTAAAATAAATATTTTATTATAATTTTATCGTATTTCATACTCATGAAATTGGGACAGTTGGATACATGCTTAACAACACGAGAACCCCACATAACATTCCCACAAACTCAAAGTGCTGAAACGTCAGCTAAACAGTGCAAGTGTAGTGCGGGATATGTCTGCAAACTCAAATGGTGTGATTGTTGTTTTAAGGAGCAAGAGTGGTGGCGGAAATAACCAGCAGCTGGAGTAAATATATTCCTGCTTAACCGTTCAAGTGTGGTACTGGAAATATCTGGGAACTTGAAGAGTGGAAGCGAGAAATACCCTAAAATCGAACAGTGTTTTGTGGAGATTGAGGTGTGCTCTCCTGCCCCATCATCTCCAACTAGAGATGGGGAAGGGTGGCAAACGGTCAAGCATAAGTAGAAGACCCACTTCTACTTAAGTCTACACCATGGCACTATTACAATGGAACTGTAATAGCTATTCTGTTCATCTCGCTCAGTTACGACAATTAATATCTTCGTTTTCGGCAACCATTGTCTGTCTTCAGGAATCCCGGTTTCGTCCTGGACATGAGACAACAATGCGTCACTTCAAACTCTTCTCTAAAGACCGGGTGGACGGAGCTGTGGCCGCTGGTGGCGTCTGCACTATCGTCCACTCTAGCCTCCTTAGTGAAGAGGTGTCGTTGCGTACTCAGCTAGAGGCAGTTGCAGTTCGTACTAGGGGTCTTCGGTACTGAAAATTTGGGTTCGGTTCGGTAAAAAAAATTGTACTTCGGTTCTCGGTACAAAATCGGTTTGGTACAGCTCGGCTGATTTAAAATGCTAAATTAGAGTAATTTGTAAACCATTAAGAAAAAAGTAACACATGAGTTCTAATGATTATACAGTAAACCAAATACTTGCCAAATAGCACAATTTTTATTTAAAATACAGAAAAAATGTACAGCTAATAATCTCATACAATGTTCCATTAACTTTCAAACTTGCCCTTTTAGTGTGGAGTAAGCCAATGATGCATACATTAGATAGACATTAGGCTCACACTGGAACACTTAAGTCCATAATTTAATTCTATTAATCAGAAGAGTTATTGTGCTCTAGTAGTAGAACTTCACTTATACGATATCCAGGGAACCAAAGGAAAAAAATACACGCACAAATGTGAAAAACGCGTAAATGAAAGTCGGTAAATAAAAACTGCAAAATGTATGTGACAATATGGGTTATACAGGGACTTTGTTTTAAAAGCGACAGGGACCCTCGCTCGCGCCGCGAGCCGGTTCTCGCCAAGCACTTTGCCGTATGCGCTTCTTGACGCCACGGCTTTAACAGTCCATATTCTTTGGACTAAGGTATATTACAGCTGAAATAGAGTCAATCGGTGCTGAGGAACTTCAGAACGTAGATGACAACTTCATGAAGAGGTGCCAGCGATGTGTAGCAATGAATGGCGAACATTTTCAGCACCAGCTGTGAACTATAGGCTATAGTCGACTCAATGACTGTGCCGCGCGAGCTACGCATTACGGCAAAGTGCCTGGCGGGAGACAGGCTAGCAACGCGGGCGGCGGGCGAGCGAGGGTTTCCGTTAAGAAGTGAAAAACAAGAAATTATAATACGATTGTTTAACTATAATCGGCAATACGTAACAAAACATCTACAAGAGAAATGCACCCAGATATAACAAAACAAAGAAAATTGAGTCACTTTACGAAGTAGTCTGTTATCTTGACTTGTTTTTTGTTGGCCGAGGCCACGGCGTGAACAGTATTTTCAAACCGATATAATTCGGCCATTATTTCCTCAGAAACGTTATGGTGCGTCACAAAATGTTTGATAGTCCATAGGGCATTGACAGCATCATTAAAATCCACTGTATTATTCTGCGGCTCTTCATCGTCATTAATAAAATGCCGTAGTGTAGGCCTAAATTAATGGATTTTCATTTGTCTGAAGACGCAAGATTATTAGAACACAGAATCAATCGCGTATTCTTAATGGTTTGACGAGAAGTCCTAAAAAACACGAATGAAAATTATAAAAGCGGAAATAATATTTTTTAAAATATATCGGCGATCGTAAAACACTTCTGCTCATCTTAACATAAGCTTCAGATGCTGTCTAACTGTGTTTTATGGCTGCTTCCTGTTATTTTGAAAGGCTAAGACAATAATAGCGCTTGCTTATTACGCAAGCTGTTCTTCCTCGTTACGACACTCTGGCAAGCGAGTGTCGCCGTGACCACCGGTGTCGCTCAAGGCCATCGTAACATAATATAGCACGCGGTGCATCCTTCCGAAGGGAAGTACAGGCGGTAACAAAAGTTTGCATTCGAACATACGTACTTCCTCAGAACACGCAACGTATAAATGAGGCTTTATATTGCAAGGGACTTAAAATATTATCGTATAAGCGTGAAAAACGAATAAATGTAAAACGTATATCGGAGATAAATTAACATGGAAAGTATAGGCTTTTTGCCGGGACCAGGAAAAAATCATATAGAAAACGTATAAATATGAACAGCATACAAGAAGTTTTACTGTATTTAACTAACTATTGAAGTAAAACATTGATGATAGACTTTGGATGTCTAAAAAAAGAGGTTTCCTTAAATTACGGTATTTATGTCTCTTGTACCGAACCAAACTTTTTACCGAGTTTTTTATCGTCTCGAACCGAGGTCGGTAATTTCCTTTGTACCGTACCGAAACCGAAAAATCGGTGCACCGTCGACCCCTAGTTCGTACTTCGTTGCCAGTAATGGCAACAGTATGTAACATGTACATCCCACCTGATTCTCAGCCGGATTACGACCAGCTGGTGGATCTAGTCTCTCAGCTCCCCCCTCCTTTTCTCCTTCTGGGAGATGTTAATGCCTACAACACCATCTGGGGCTCCGCTACCACTAGCGGTAAAGGGAGAGATTTTGAGAGGCTGATCAGGCGGCTGGACCTGTGTCTGTTGAACACAGGGGAACCTACGCACTTCTCTATTGCACACGGTACTTATTCAAGCATCGATATTACCTTGTGCAGTCGTGCGCTGGTTCCCCTGCTACTGTGGGGTGTACACGATGACCTTTGTAATAGTGACCATTTCCCAATTATCGTTACTCTTCCGAACCAGAGCATTGGCTCGCACTTCTCCGATGTATCCTGCTCTGGGAGTTACGATCCTACATTTCTGACTCCGAAGCGGGAGGCAGAGACTCACCCCTTGTCCTTTGCCACTGCTACTTCGGACACCTATAATGTACCATTCCCTGAATGGGAACTGCGCAGTGCGCTTGCACTGTGCAGGGATACGGCTTCTGGACCGGATAACATACATAATCAAATGTTAAAACATCTGTGTGAATCCAGTATTAAAAAAAAACTGTTGATCCTCTTCAATGGTATATGGATTGAAGGGGAGTTTCCATCTCAATGGCGAGAGGGGATCGTGATACCGATTCCTAAGGCTGGAAAGGATCCCAAGTTTGTAAGCAGCTATAGGCCCATTTGTTTGACAAATGGCCTATGTAAGCTGCTCGAAAAGATGGTGAACCTTCGACTGGTGTGGTTCTTGGAGGATAAAGGTCTCCTGTCTGAGTACCAATGTGGATTTCGCTCTCATAGGTCCACCACTGACCATCTGGTGTGACTTGAGAGCGCCATACAGGATGCTTTTTTCCGAAAGCAGCACCTAGTCACGGATTTCTTTGACTTCGAGAAAGCCTACAACACCACATGGCGCTACGGGATCCTTTGCACCCTTCACAAGTGGGGACTCCGTGGTAACTTACCGACTTTCATTGCGAATTTCATGTCCATCTGACTCTTCCGTGTAAGGGTCGGTAGGACATTATCGCAATACTATACCCAAGAAAATGGAGTTCCTCAGGGTTCAGTGCTGAGTGTCACCTTGTTCGCGATTGCCATTAATGGCATTGTTGCCGCCGCCGGGTCCGCGGTAGTTCCATCGCTGTATGTAGACGATTTAGCTCTGCATTACAGCTCTGGAGGTATGGCAGTCGTGGAACAGCAATTGCAGCTAGCTATCAACCGGGTCGACAGGTGGGCTCACGACCGGGGTTTTCGTTTTTCAGCAGCGAAAACCTCCGTCGTCCATTTTTGTCGGCTACGGAGGCTACACTTACACCCTGAACTACATCTCAGGGATGCTGCGTTGCCGTTGGTTGACACTTATCGCTTCCTGGGGCTCCATTTTGACAGCAAGTTAACGTGGCAGCACCATATACGGCAATTGAAAATGACATGTCTCAGGAAACTGAACATGCTCAGGTTTCTTAGTGGCACTACGTGGGGGGCTGACCGTGCGGTGCTGCTATGGTTCTACCAAGCCCTCGTCCTGTCCCGGCTAGACTATGGTTCTGCGGCATACGGTTCAGCAAGGCCGGCAACCTTGAAAATACTGGACAGTATCCACCCTAGTGGCGTTAGGCTGGCTACCGGTGCCTTCCGGACCAGCCCGATACCCAGGCTACTCGCCGAATCGGGTGTTCCACCTTTAAATTATAGACACCAACATATGCTGCCAGTGTGCGTCAAATGCCGCAACACCCGACCTATCAAGCTCTCTTCGGTACCAAAAACCACCAGGGGTACGCCAACCGGCTTCGTGCCACTCGGCCGGTTGGTATTAGACTTGATAGCTCGTGTACTGAAATAGGAGTGGCTGTAGGTCCCTGTATGATCCGGACATCTAGCGAGGTGTCTCCGTGGCAAGTCCCGCGTCCGGAAATTCGGTTAGATCTTCACCAAGGTCCTAAGGTGAACACGGATGCGTCCGTTTACCGGAGGCAGTTCCACAGCATAGTTCACCAATTTCTGGACGCTGGCATTCTATACACGGATGGTTCGAAGGTGGACGAGAAAATGGGTTGTGCTTACGTTATTGATGGTACAAATACCAAGATCTCTTTGTCTGAGGCCTGTAGTGTGTTTACTGCGGTGCTCGTTGCCGTCTATGAAGCTCTACAGGATGCACGAATCCACTTTCTCGTGTGTACCGACTCTTTGAGTTCATTGCAGTCAATTGCTACATGTTTCCCGCAACACCCCCTATTGCAGCGAATCCACGACCTACTAGCCGGGCTGTACCACGCTGACACTCGAATCACCTTTCTGTGGCTTCCAAGCCACATGGGAATTGCGGGAAATGAGTTAGCAGATCAAGCTGCAAAAGAGGCGGTATCACTACCACCTCGACCAATGGAGGTACCCGCTAGAGATATTCGCTCTCAGTTACGCCTACAAGTTCTGGCTTTTTGGGAGAGTCAGTGGCTAGCTGACCCACTGCCCAGTAAACTGAGAGCGATCAAGGGAACTACTCGCGTGTGGCGGAGCTCCTTCCTGGCCCGGAGAGAGTCCGTCATTTTGTGTAGGCTAAGGATAGGTCATACAAGATCCACCCACTCGTACCTAATGAGAAGGGAAGACCCCCCCACTTTGTACCTGTGGAGCCGTTTTCACCGTGGCCCACATTTTCACCGAGTGTGTGGATCTTGCTGACTTACGAAGAAACCTTGGTTTGCAGACGACACTCAAACTTATATTAGCCGATGACGCTGTGGCTGCTGATCGCGTTATCCGCTTTATAAGTGAGAGTGGGTTAGGGCCAGCAATCTAAATTTTCCAGTGAACATTGACTCAACGACTTGTTCGTTTTTGAATGATAATGTTTTTGTTTTTCCATAATTTTTGTTTATTTTTATTATTTTTATTTTTATTTAATTTTTTGTTTTTGTTTTATTGATTTTTTGGTCTTTTTAAAATTTAGATGTCCACCTCAAAATTTTAAATTCAATTCAAAATTTGTATTCTTTAATCTGTGTTAAGAGGGGCAGATGACCTCGTAGTTCCGCCCCTTAAAACAACAATAACTAACTAATTCACTCGAACAGTGTTATTCTCGTTTCATGATACAAGAACAGCACTTGATATACCTGTGAACACAAAGCTTTGTCAACACTTTTGTCTGAAGAATGGGGCGAGGGGGAACATAGTTGTAAATAAGCATCTAAAAGATAAGAACACACTTCCCACATACATTATACACTGCAAGAGAATGAGTATTGCAGACATTGAGTTCTGTTGCAGCAGCATTGTTGATTAGCTTTTGTTTGTCTTGCATTGACATGAGAAGTTTGAAAAAGAAAAAAAAAAAAGCATAACATTTTGAACGTGAACATATTCTGTTTAGAAAAATCTAGCCAACGTCACTATTTGTCCCAATAGTCATTGATATCGTGTGTATAACTGCATTAAACACACACATTCAATTTGTTTCAGTTTGTGATTCTTGCTGGAAAAAAAAATTGGTGAGCTTGTCAACATGAAGACGCTCTCACATATTACTTTGTTTTTGTGTAGGTCAGTTAACAGCTTCTGAGGACCCCTTCAAGAAGCAGCCACCTAACAGCCAGCCTCCCCAGCACTATCGTGAGTACCGCGAGAAGAAGGAGCGTGAGCGACAAGAGCGGGAGAAGATGTCCCAAGCCAGTGGAAACAGGTATTAACCAGTAGTGTTTCATGAATATTTCACCTTCAGTGGAATGGGGATGGGGGCAAAGTTTACTATTTTTCATAATGATGGATCTGTGCACCCTGTACAATTTTACAAACCTTTTAAATTAACTTGAGAATGCCATACAATGCCATACTCACATTTATGTAAAATTAAGTTGCTGATCCTAAAATGGAAAAAATAGTCAAATTCATTCATGGTACTCGTGAAGCATGTGTGCCAGGACTCCAAATTGAAGAAGCTGTAATGCAGTAAAACCTCATTAACTCAAAGTAATTGAGACTCAAAAATTGGACCTCAAATTATGAGATTTTGAATTAATAGTCGCCTACCTATAAATCAGAAATGCCAACTCCCGCCACATCATAAAACATTCTAAGACCCATAAATGCATGTAATCACTTAGATTCACAGTTTAAACCACTCAAATGCCATTGCAGGGTGACTGCTTTCTGGAAAACTCAGGTAAATTGCATAGAATAAACAGGGAAAATACAGGGGGAAAATTTGGCACGATGAAAAAAAAATGTCTTGACGTATGACTGGGCTTATTAATAATGCATCATTGGCGGTATTAATGTATCTTGCACAGTTTCCAGCCTCTGGCCGGGTCTGTTTCGAACACAAGCCTCTCCAACATCTTCTGTCTTTCCACCATCTCTCAGCCTCCACCCTTGTCCAGTCTTCTCCTCTCTTCTTCACGCTTTCTTCCACCCCCTTCAGCCACCTGTTTCTCGGTCTCTTTCCTTTCCACTTCGTCTCATGTATCCTCCTGGGTATCCTCTTCTCCTCCATTCGTTTTACATGTCCATACCATCTAAGTCTAGATTTCTCTTTAGCATCCTGTAATGGTTCCTCCTTTATTAATTCTCTGGTCCTTTCATTTCTTATTCTGTCCATCTTTGTAGCTCCAATACTGCTTCTCAAGAACCTCATCTCACTGGCCTGTATTTTGCTTTTCTCCCTTCCTTTCATAACCCAGGTCTCCGAGGCATACGTCAGGATAGGGACATTGTACTTCCAATATATGACCTTTTTGCTGTTCTGAGGGACATCCTTGCTCCATATCATGCTTCTCACACTCCTGCGGAATGCTTCTGCTTGTCTCCCCCTCTCATTTATTTCTCTATCGTTCCTTCCATTATCTTGTATCAGGCTTTCCAGATACTTGAAACTCTCCACTTTCAGTTTGATTGCTGTAATAGATTTGCAGATATTGAGAACCGTCTAATATTTCGGTTGGTCGCCATGTTGGATTTTTATATATGTAGGTCTTAGAGTTATGTACTACTCAATCGCATGATTAGGACACAAGAAGTAAAAACGAGTTTTCAAAATTGTGCTAGTGGATTAACATTTGTTTAAGCCTATAACGTACCAAGTTTCACTGCACTCGGATTGTAAAATCGCAAGAAGCGTCCAATTAAATATTTATTTTTAGCGTCGTCGCCAGGTTGGATTTGTGCTCAACGGGTTATTGAAAGTCCTATAGGTGAACTTATGTTCATAGCCTCTATGAACATAAAAAAATTCAGTTTGATTGCTGTAAATGATTCGTAGATATTGAGAACCGTCCAAATATTTTGGATGGTCGCCATTTTGGATTGTTATACAGTATGTATAGGCCAGAGAGTTTTGTAATATTAAAGGAAAATTATTGCGTTCATTATTCAAACTTTCACTTCGAACACATGAGTACGACACAAGAAATAAAAACTTAATTTTAAAATTTTGCACAGCTACCATCTTGAGGTTATGTAAACAATTGAACTAAATGAGATGCCAGTTCATTACAAAATGTATAATCATTCACTGTATCATATTTCACTGCGCTCAGATGGTTAAATCGCGAGAAAAGTTTCAACTTCGTTTGGTGGCCATGTTTGTTTTGTACTTTACAGGTTTTTGAAAGTTACATAGATAAACTTGTAGTAGTGCGCTTTATCACCGTACTAAATTTCAGGGTAATATCAGTAATATTTTCGGAGATATAGAATGCCAGTGAAATATTTTGCACAGCCGCCATTTTAAGGTTATGTAAACAATTGAACTAAATTAGATGCCAGTGCATTAAAAGTTTTATAAACATTTGCTGAGGCACGTTTCATTGCATTTGGATGGTTAAATCGCGAGAAAAGTCTATTTGTTAGTTTCAACTTCGCTTGGCCGCCATGTTGGTTTTGTAGTTATCAGGTTTTTGAAAGTCTCATAGGTGAACTTCTAGTAGGGCCCTTTATCACCGTACAAAATTTCAGGGCGATATCGGTAATAGTTTCAGAGTTATTGAATGCTGGTGAAATATTTCGCACAGCCGCCATGTTGGATTGGTGAGACGTAATATAATTTGAAGGTCGGGGTCGGCCTTACCTTACCGAGTTTCATTGCAATCGCTCCAGCCGTTCAGAAGTTATTAGAAGGGGACACACACATACGCGCACACATACACACACACGGACAAAAGGTGAACTCCTAAGCCTTTTTTTTTTTTTTTTTCCTCCATAAAATGAAAATAGGCTTAAAATGGCTTGGGTGTTTGTATCTTATTCCATATAAGTTGAGACTAATTACAACCCGCCAGAGCCACAAAGAAGAGCTCTTACCTATACGAGCACACTACTGTGCCTTCAATTGAAATATTACAGACACCATACTGGCTTTAACTTCATGTCAGTAAGAATGTAGAATAAGGTATAGTTGTGGTGTAACGTGATTCAGTGAACAGATGGCGGAAAATTTGAATTTAGTTTACTTATATCCCAGGCATCCTTCCTGTACTGTCAACTTGTGTATGTCAATGATTTGCAGACTGTCAAAGTGTTTATTATTATTATTATTATTTTATAAGAAGTGATGAGCGAAGACATACAGGTAAATGGAATTTCTTTGGCTATAATGAGTAATAAAACAAATACTGCAACGATAATGGTTTACAAACCTAACACTCATCAACAATTAACACTTTTGTATTTAGTATTTTTTGAAGATCATGGAGTGATCACCGAAATTCAATCCAGAATAGCTGGATTTTCAGCCTTGGTTAGTAGTAGTTCCCAAGAATGCAAAACATGCTTTTTGTAACGTGTGCAAAAAACAGATTGCTTTGAGCAACATGGGCAAGAAAGCTATCACTAGCCACATGACAGGAAAAATCACAAAGCAAGCATCACCAGCCAGCATTATGCCTGCGCTTTTGTCAGATCGAGCCTTACTTCAGTTTGGTAGTTTTATATCCCGTGACAACAAGACTGAGCTTGAACAATTTGATAGTAGTGAATCTCGCCTGGATCATTTTTATACTAAACAGTTCAAGGGCTTGGAAGAATATAAAGACGTGTGGCAGATCATCCTCATTTTCTTGTGGTAATGCCTTGGTGGAGGGGGGGTTTTACCCATTAACAAAGAAATGTTAATGAAAAACATTCACGAGGAAACTCTCATAGCGATGTGAAGAGCATGAGATGGAATTCAGGATGCAGGTGGAGAAGATGCCATAAACATGATGATGAAATAGTTCGTAACGCTTGTGGGGCTAGGGCTAAGAAAGGAATCACTATCGAAGAACGAAAACGACGGGAAACAGAAATAGAGCAGTTAAGTTGGTACGAGAGAGAGGAGAAGAATAATAGAAAGGCTGAAGTGCTAATGGCATTAAATAAAGAAAAGGGGAGAATTGTGCACGAAGCAACATGAGCTGGAAATGAAAATAAAAACATTGAAGAAATAAGAACCTCAAACGTATTCAAAATCGCTTAAATATCTGTGATTAAATATTATACCTAAAAAATTGTAATTATTTTGAACTGTGATCAATGAAACGTGCAAGTTAGTTATGGTTGTTTTAAGGGGCGGAACTACGAGGTCATCTGCCCCTAACGTGCAAGTTATTTTATTTGTGAGAGATATACGTTGTCGTAAGAGACTGTGTGTTATGTATTCTACGTTCTTTAATCTATATATCTATCTATCTATATATATAAAAATCAATGTTACGAATAGTTTGTCTGTGGGTGTGTGGGTATGTCTCCTATGCGTTCATATACCATTCGTCCGATTGCGATGAAACTTGGGTGAAATGTTGAGTACACTCCAAGGATGGTTTCTGACTTAGTAAATCCATTTTACAATAGGTAGGGCACGCGTAGATTCAACAAATGAGCGACGAGGCGCGAAGCGTTTCAAGAAAGTCCCGTATGTGTTCATATACCATTCGTCCGATAGCGATGAAACTTGGGTGAGATGTTGTGTACACTTACGTGAAGGTTTCAAAATTAGTGAATACATTTCACTGTAGATAGCGCACGAGTAGATTCAACAAATGAGCGACGACACGCAAAGCGTTTCAACAAAGTCCCGTATGCATTCATATACCATTCGTCCGATAGCTATGAAACTTGCGTAAAATGTTCTGTACACTGCAGGAAAATTTTCTGGCTTAGTACATCCACTTTACAATAGGCAGCGCACGAGTAGATTCAACAAATGAGCTACGATGCGCGAAGCATTTCAACAAAGTCCCATATAAGGTCATATACCATTCATCCGATAGCGATGAAACTTTGGTGAGATGTTGTGTACACTCCAGGGAAGGTTTCTGGCTGAGTACATCCATATCACAATACGTAGCGCAAGAGTAGAATCAACAAATGAGCGACGTCACGCGAAGAGTTTCAACCAAGTCCCGTATGCATTCATAAACCATTCGTCCGATAGCTATGCAACTTGGGTGAGATATTGTGTACACATCATGGAAGGTTTCTGCCTTAGTAAATCCACTATACAATAGGCAGCGCACAAATAGATTCAACAAATGAGGGACGACGTGCGAGGCGTTTCAACAAAGTCCCGTATAAGGTCATATAGCATTCTGCCGTTAGCGGTGAAACTTGGGTGAAATATGGTGGACACTCCAAGGAAGGTTTCTGGCTTAGTAAATACATTTCACAGTAGGTAGCACACGAGTAGATTCGACTAATGAACGACGACACGCGGAGCGTTTCAATACACTCCCCTATGTCTTCATATCCCATTAGTCCGATAGCGATGAAACTTGGGTGAGATGTTGTGGACACTTACGTGACGGTTTCTAACTTAGTAAATACATTTTACAGTAGGTAGCGCACGAGTAGATTCAACAAATGAGTGACGGGGCACGAATCGTTTAAACAAAATCCGGTATGCGTTCATATACTATTCAACCGATTGCGATGAACCATTGATCAGTTATTGTGTACACGCCAGGGAAGGGTTTCGACTTAGTAAATCCATTTCACAATAAGTAGCGCAAGAGTAGATGCAACAAATGGGTGCCGACGCGCGAAGCGTTTCAACAAAATCCCCTATTGGGTTCATATAACCTTCTTCGATTGCGATGAAACCTTGGTGAGTTATTGTGTACACGCCAGGGAAGGGCTTCGACTTAGTAATACATTTCTCAATAGGTAGCGCACGAGTAGATTCAACAGATGAGTGACAGCGCACGAATCGTTTACACAAAACCCCCTATACGTGCATATACCATTCATCCGATTGCGATGAAACATTGATGAGTTATTGTGTACACGCCAGGGAAGGGTTTCGACTTAATAAATCCATTTCACAATTGGTAGCGCACGAGTATATGCAGCAAATGGGTGACGACGCGCGAAGCGTTTCAACAAAATCCCCTATGCGTTCATATAACCTTCTTCGATTGTGATGAAACCTTGATGAGTTATTGTGTACACGCCAGGGTAGGGTTTCGACTTAGCAAATTCATGTCTCAATAGGTAGCGTACGAGTAGAATCAACAAATGAGTGACGGCGCACGAATCGTTCAAACAAAATCCCGTATACGTTCATATACCATTCATCCGATTGCGATGAAACTTTTGAAAGTTGTTGTGTACGCCCCCACGATTGATTCTAAATTAGAAAATCCATTTTACGATCGCATAGGGGCAGTTAACGGAAATTGAAAAACATATTGTGTATCCAAAAGCACTTCAAAAAACAGAATTTCAACGCCAACACTTTCTTTGATTGGCATTGCAACGCATGCCGGGTACAGCTTGTAAATAAATAAAAGTATTTACCTTACATAAATTTTGTTTTATTTTTTTGAAAATACACATAAATAATATCCTTATAAAAGTACAGTAAAACTTCACTTATACATTTTTCAGGGGACCAAACGAAAAAAACGTATAAGTGTGAAAAACGCATTAATGAAAGTCGGTATATAAAAACTGCAAAATGTATGGGCAAACCTTCATATTGTGAGCATGCACGCAAGTACGTTCAGAAGGAACGAAGGAAGGAATGATGGGGGTTGAATTGTTAGCACAGTGCAGCGAGAGGTTTGTCGGCCACCGGCCAAGCTGCGGCTCCTCGTCATCGTCATTAATAAAATACCGTAGTGTAGGCCTAAATTAATTTATGGATTTTAATTTGTATGAAGACTCAAGATTATTATAACACAGAATCAATCGTGTATTTTTAATGGTTCGACGAGAAGTCCTAAAAAAAACACGAATAAAAATTATAAAAGAGGAAATACGGTAATAAAATGTTTAATAATTCGGCGATCGTAAAGCACTTCCGCTTTCTTTCGCTCATCTTAACATAAGCTTCAGACGCTGTCTGTGTTCTATGGCTGCTTCCTGTATTTTGAGACGTCAACATCTTGGCTAACACAAATACAGCTCGCTTATTACGCAAGCTGTTCTTCCTTTTTGCACCACTTCGACAAGCGAGTATCGCTCAAGGCCATCGCGCGCACTGCATTCCTTCCGAGCGGAAGTACAGTTTGTACCAAAAGTTTGCATTCAAACACTCGTAGTTTCTCAGAACACGCATCGTATAAATGATGCTTTATATTGCAAGGGACTTAAAATATGGTCGTATAAGCATGAAAAACGAATAAATGTAAAAGTATATCGGAAACAAATTAACATGGAAAGTATAGGGATTTTGCCGGGACCAGGAAAAAAATCTTATATGTGCAGAAAATGTATAAATATGAAATGTATAAAAGAAGTTTTACTATGTGTTAATAGAAGGTTACATTTAACACGGGGAAAATAAATTTAGGTAACCAGCGGTCACCCTGCATTAAAAAAGAATACTATCGAAATACAGTGCGTTTGCTTACGGGTGGAGCCGGTTTGCCTGCAGTGCCAACATCCAACAACATGCCTTTACAGGGTGTCTACCGGTAACGAAAGTAACGAAAAAGTAACAAATTTTACAAATGGGTAACGAAGGTAACGAATTCTACAAACGGGTAACGAAGATTTTCTGAAGGCGGGTTGAATCAATTAAACTCACGCCGCTAGGCTCAGAGATTGCGAGTTTTACGTAAGCGGCGCCGTGCCTATTGCATAGTACTAAGCTATATGTCTCCGTGCCCGACCTCAATGAAATACATACCGAGGATACCTTGAGCAGTATACATCGGTTCAACGTATATTTTCGGCATCATGAAGTCTTAAGTTTCGTGTGAAATATTTTTCTGTGTTACTGTATTAGGAAACCTGACTTTTCGCGAGACGTTTATTCGCGAATACTTCCGAAACTAAAAAGAGATCTCTCATTTCTGTTATTTGGAAACTATGTCAAATTGAAGTCCAGAAATAACGCGAAACAATTTAATGTCGCAATCTTGCAAAATGTTACCGTTTCGAAAAAAATGCGAAAAATCTTCGAAATACATATAACTTATTTAAAAAATATGTCAAGTAAATTTGCGACATTCAGTATGGTTAATTCGAAATTCCGTTATGTCGATTTTTCCTCCGAACTTACGTTCCATCGGATATATAATCTAACCGATTATTTCGATAACTTGTTGATAATTCGTGGTTCTCAATCGAAATAAAACTTGCCCTCTTGTCGTATTATTCGTGCAATCCTCTCAGAACAATTCGTAATATTCGATACCGTACCTACTTCGAACGTTCATCCTCCAAAATCTCATCCTCAAGACGGCCGGCTGACCGCACGACTTGCCGGCGGGAATCTCGTCAAACGGACAGAGATCTACGTCAGTTGCGTAAAATCATAAAACCCTTCCCCTATCGTGAACTTTTGACCACGAGGACCGCGGGAATCCTGTCAAAGGTGATTGGACACTCATCACGGGGCACCCATCACGAAACCTACTTGCCACTTTTCCCATGACCGTATACTTAAAAGCGTGCAGGGAGCGAGAAGTGCATCAACCCGCTTAAAAATGGCAGCCTACGTAGCATCGAAAGACTAAATCCTCCTCGTGATCCACCCTGAACTCATGAACTCCCAACTACAGCATAGGGACAAAGGGAATCACGGCGCCGACCGAACAACATGTTCATAACTACGCGTGAATTTTAACCATGCCCAACCTTGAGCTTGCCTCCGCCATTCTATCAGGACAGATAGACAGGCAGACAATCGTTGAACGGCCGGGTGCGGCGACGATTGCATAATATCTCGAGGACAACGTGAAACGGCCGAGAGCGGCAGCGATTGCGATACATCGCGATATTTCTCCGCATGCAATGACGAGGACAACTGTATTCTAGTCAAATGGACAGCAAGTGGCGCCGATTGCGTAATAATGCTATATTTTCGTGTGCCCGAACTCAAGGACAATGGAAATCTCGTCGAATGACTAAAAGTGACGCTGATGATCTAAATCACGATTTTTCTCCATGTTCTATCGTGAAAACTACGGGAAGCTCACCAAACAACTGAGACCAGCGCCGATCGTGTAGCAACTCGATATTTCTCCGCATTTGACTGCGAAGACTGAATTCGGTGACGATCACGTAACATCGCATACATTTCTTCGCGACCTACCGCGGGGACAAAGGAAATCTCGCCAAATGGTCAAGAGCTGAGCAACCTCTTGGTACCGTAATAATAACAACATATTGTGGACAAGACGACATATTAGCTGAAACAACTCCTTGGTTATTAAATATCTAGTATATATTTATTATTTTTTAAATTTTTATAACATCATGTGAATTTCATTTAAAGCGGCTTCGGTGGTGTAGTTGGTAGCATGCTGAACTGCTGTTCAAACCCGGCCGAAATCGTCTGATTTTTTAAAAGCGTAAAAAATCCTTCAGTATGCCTTCCTTCGGAGGGGAAGTAAAGCCGGCGGTCCCATGTCATGGATTTATGGCATGTAAAGGATGTAAGTTTTGGAAAGGAGAATTAGGACAAGGATAGAAGGAGGGATGAGGGAAGAACAACATGGCTTCAGAGCAGGAAGGTCCATAGTGGATTTGATTTTTGCTGTAAGGCAGTTACAAGAACAGCACTATGAGTATGGAACAGATCTACTGATGGCCTTCCTGGACATTGAGAAAGCATATGACAGTGTATGCAGAAACAAAGTATGGAAGTCCCTGGAGGATAGAGGAGTAGAGAAATGGACTATAAAGAGGATAAAGGAGATGTACAAGGGAAGCGTGAGCTGTGTGAAAGTGGGATGAGAGAGATCGGACTGGTTGGAACAGAGAAACGGCCTGAAACAAGGAAGTGCACTGTCACCGTTACTTTTCATTGTGGTGATGGATGACATAATGACCCGAGTGGCACAAGTAATTGGGGAAGGAAAGATGAAAGCAATGGTGTTTGCAGATGATTTGATGATTTGGGGAAACAAGGAGGAGGAGGTACAGGAACAGTTGGACGTGTGGGAAAGAATAATACAAGGATATGGGATGAAATTTAGCATAAATAAGTGCGAGATGGTGATCACACCAAGGAAGAAGGAAAGAACCACAACGGGAATAACAATTGGTGGGGAACAGCTGAAGAAAGTGGAGAGTTTAAAGTATCTGGGAAGCCTGATACAAGATAATGGAAGAAACGATAGAGAAATAAATGAGCGGGGGAGGCAGGCAGAAGCATTTCGGAGGAGTGTGAGAAGCATGTTATGGAGCAAGGATGTCCCTCAGAACAGCAAAAAGATCATATATCGGACGTACTATGTCCCTATCCTGACGTATGCCTCGGAGATCTGGATAATGAAAGGAAGGGAGAAGAGCAAAATACAGGCCAGTGAGATGAGGTTCTTGAGAAGCAGTATTGGAGCTACAAAGATGGACAGAATAAGAAATGAGAGGACCAGAGAGTTAATGAAGGAGGAACCATTACTGGATGGTATAGAGAAATCTAGACTTAGATGGTATGGACATGTATAACGAATGGAGGAGAAGAGGATACCCAGGAGAGTACACGAGACGAAGTGGGAAGGAAAGAGACCGAGAGGAAGACCGAGAGACAGGTGGCTGAAGGGGGTGGAAGAAAGCGTGAGGAAGAGAGGAGAAGACTGGACAAGGGTGGAGGCTGAGAGATGGTGGGAAGACAGAAGACGTTGGAGAGGCTTGTGTTCCAAACAGACCCGGCCAGTGGCTGGAAACTGTGCAAGATGATGATGATGAAAGGATTCTTCCACAGACAAAACTAGTGTGAAGCTAAATTGTTAGGTTATATTTCGTCGGAACGCTCTATCAAAGTTCCAACGTTCACCACTAGGTATCATTGATATGTGGTAGCAACTTGAAATTGAACGGAACTTGTAGCTCACCCTAAGGGTGTCCGTTGGAAGCAGCTACAGACTTAAGACGAGCTGAACATGTCCTCGGACACTCCCGGCACTAAAAGCCATACGATAAATAAAAAACTTATTTAAAAACAGTTCATTTTTGTTTTTCTTCACCGCGTGATGAGCGCCTATGCTTTTAGACCGCAGACGTAACTTGAATTCAAAGGTAACTAAAATTAAGTAAAAGGTACCTAAAAAGTAACTACCGTATTTGCTCGTGTATATCTCGCACCCCATTTTTTTAGTTGAAATTTCAGGGGTAGAAAAGTACTCACATATATCTCGCATTCATTTTTGACGCCGTCATATAAATGACCGTAATAACCTTGAGGTATAAACACGTTCGATTAAGCGCGCCACAAGTCGTCATTGAAAAAGACGTTATAAGCTCGTTAAGGATGATTCAAGGCAGAAAAGGAACTCCAGCATTTATATTGGATACGATCGATCATCTTCCATATCGATTCCTCACTACATGTACGAGCGAGCTCGATCTTAGCCGACTGCGGCTGAAGACACAATGTAGGCCTAAAGCGTGCTAACAGTCACGCCACATCTCATGCTTGCGCGAGGTCTGTCAGAGTTTGTATGTTCGTAGCGGCACTACAGTATAGCGTCAGTTTACGCAAGTTTGCATCAGTTCGTGTGTTATGGTTATGCGACATTAAGAACCTATGAAAAAGACGTGAGCTCGTTAAGGATGATTCAAGGCAGAATTTAGAGCGCAGACGCGTAGCGATCGATACGATCGATATCTTCCATATCGATTCCTCGCTACATGCCCGAGCGAGCTCGAACTTAGCCGAGCGCGGCTGAAGCGTGCTAACACCCACGCGGCGCCGCTTTACATGCTTGTACACGGCCGAGCTCTGAAGCAACGCAATACGTAAAGACGAAATCATTGAGATTCGAGAAGACTGAACTGCGTTTCTCTGCGATGTAACAGTAGGCCTACTTGCGCAATCTTCGAAACGTAAGAGCATGTTGGTGCGAGTGGTATAGCACAGATTTCCTTATCTTCAAAGCTCAAACAATACAAGAGGAATACGGAAATTCCCCGCGTATATCTCGCACCGACAAATTTCACTCGTATTTTCGGCTCGCGTATATCTCGCACCCCATTTTTTTAGTTGAAATTTTTACTTCATCCTTACAGTATTATTAAAAAACTGCCTTTGCTGAACTCGGAAGACACTGCCAAATACTGGCAAACATAACCTCACATCATGGAGGGGGAAATGATCCTAATTCCATGAGGTCATTCTCTATTTATTTGTAGTACTTTGGTTTTGTAAGTTTGTATTGCAGAATTTTGTCGTTTCGATACTGGTATGATTCTTTCCAAATGGCCTAAAAATTGAATTTGTCACATTCTCATTGTATCAGTACGTTGGGAAATTATTTTATATATTTCAGAGTTATGGTTTGGCTTGAGGATTTTTCTCATAATTTTCCTTTCCTTATTCTCTAATATTTTTCCTTTAATGTCTTATGTTGTAGATTGATCATTTCATAAGCATATTATAGCTTCAGGTTTAATCACTGTTAAGTTATGGCGAATTTTACTGTTTGAGGACAAACATTACAAGTTTTACACATTCTTTTTCTGTTGAAAAAACAATTTCCATTTTCTGAATTTTACAGATTTATTTTCATTGCAATTTTCTGTTATCCATTCACGTAAGCATTTAAATTACTTTACTCCGTAATTGTATTAATGTTAACGTGGAGCATTTTTGGCGCTCGTTAAAGTTTTTTTTTATATAAGAAATTTGAAATGTGAAGTCTTGAAGCCATCTTTCATGTTGCCTATACAAACTGTTAGTTTGTCGGTCTACACAAATTTACCCAATGACAATGTGCATTAATAGTGATCATTACTAATACTTGTAATTTTTTCCAGGAGTGTTATTGACCAAATTTGTGTTAACCGACTGAAAAGTTACAATTAAAGAGATTTGAAGTTCTGTTTTTGTTGCTTGCTCTTCAAGTTTCTGTTTCTGTGCATCAGAGATGTCTTTGGTAATTAGTGTCATATTATCAGCAAATGCTACATAGTATTTTAATTCCCCTAATCTTAAGCCCTAGCCAGTAAGATAGATGGTGGACCTGCTTTTCTCCATTCTCTGACAACCTTTTCAAGAGTGCTATGAGGAGTAATGGGGAGAGCCCATCACCCTAACGGACACCTTTGTTTATTTCAAACTCGTGACTTAATCCACTCATCAACTTAATTTTGGCTTTTATTTCAGTAAGTGTGTATTTGATAATATTTCTTTGGTCAAGTCCAAATTCTGTTACATCATTAAGATGTGAGAAAAACTCCGATGTAACGAACACCAGTATAACAAAATTATTTTTTGTCCTGTGCCTTTTCCCTATTTAATGTGTGTTATAACTAGAGCCCGGAAGTTCGGGCATTTATTTTGGTTAAAATAGGCAGGCAAAAAAGTCACTTAAATTACTGAAAATAGGCAATAATATTCAGTGCACTCCCGATAATTTGCGGTAATTAATGCACGAACATACCTGCCAACTCTCCCGATTTAGGCGGGAGACTCCCGATTTCAGACCATTTCTCCCGCCCTCCCGCTTAACGTATTAAATCTCCCGATTTTTCAAAAACCCCACGCGTAATTTCGGATTTAATGTGTCGTCTATCGAACGGATCGACTTGACGTGTTTTGAAGTTATATCTCGATACCGCAGTTTCGCTCTGTATCGATAATCGACAACTGCGAACTAACTCCCGCGTCGCGTCCTGCTGTTATAAAAAGTTGGCTTCGAATAAGTCTTCGTTTAAAATCGGCGAAGGTTAATTCAGCGCTTGTTCCTAGATGTGTTTCATAATGACCAGTGGGTGAGAGGTAGTTGTACGCTGCAGAATATTGTATTTGTTTCACACGTGAAATTATATGATTTGTGTTTAACTTAGTTTGATGTTGTTGGCGTTAATATGCCGGTAGGTTATTGTGATTTTTCGATCTGAGTGATTGCGTCGGTTCCTCTGTAATATGGCGAAGAGATATGATGTGACATTTAAAAGTGTGTACAAAGATAACATTCACAGGGTGTCGACCGGTAACGGAAGTAACGAATTTTACAAATGAGTAACGAAAAAGTAACGAATTTTACATACGGGTAACGAAAATTTTCCGAAGGGGATTGAATCATTTAAACTCGCGCCTCTAGGCTCAGAGATTGCCCTAAGCTATATTTCCCCGTGCCCGACCTCGAGGAAATGCATACTGAGGATACCCTGAGTGGTATACATCGTTCAGCGTATATTTTCGACATCAAGATTACTTTTTAGTTTTGTGTGAAATATTTATGTGTTATATTAGGAAGCCTGACTTTTCGCGAGACGTTTATTCGCGAAAACTTCTGAAATTATTCAGAAACCTCGCATTTATTTAAAGACTTGTCAAATTGAAGTCCAGAAATAACGCTAAATAATTTAATGTCGCGATCTTGCGAAATGTTACCGTTTTGAAAAAGATTCGAAATACGTAGGCTGTAACTTATTTTAAAAATATGTCTCGTAAATTTGCGACATCCAGTATGGTTAATTCGAAATTCCGTTATATGTCGATTTTTCCTTCGAATTTTGGTTCCATCGGATATATTATAATCTAACCGGTTATTTCGAAAACTTGTATAATTCGTGATTCGCATTTGAAAGAAAACGTGTCCCCTAGTCGTATTATTCGTGCAATCTTCTCCAAATAATTCTTAATATTTGATACCTACTTCGAACATTCATACTCAAGACGGCCGGATGACCGCACGACTTGCCTGCGGGAATCTCGTCAAATGGACCGAGATCGACGTCAGTAGCGTAAAATCATAAAACCCGTCCCCTATCGTGAACTTGTGACCACGAGGTCTGCGGGAATCCCGTCAAAGATGATTGGGCACCAATCTCGAAACATTCCGAAACCTACTCGCTACTTTTCCCATGACTGTATACTTAAAAGCGTACGGGGAGCGAGAAGTGCATCTACCCACTTTGAAATGACAGCCTAAGTAGCGTCGCGATACTAATTTCTCCTCGTGATCTACCCTGAACTGATGAGCTCCCAACCACAACATAGGGACAGCGGGAATCACGGCGCCGGCCATACAACTTGTCCATAACTACTCGTGAATTTTAACCATGCCCAACCCTGAGCTTGCATCCACCATTCTGTCAGGACGAATAGACAATCGTTCAACGGCCGGTTGCGGCGCGGTATGCATAATATCACGAGGACAACTTGAATCTCGTAAAACGGCCGAGAGCGGCAGCGATTGCGATACATCGCGATATTTCTCCACATTCAATGACGAGGACAACTGTATTCTTGTCAAACGGACAGCAAGTGGCGCCGATTGCATAATAATGCTATATTTCCTCGCGCCCGACCTCAAGGACAATGGAAATCTCGTCGAACGACTAAAAGTGACACCGATTATTAAATCGCGATATTTATCAGTGTTCTATCGCGAAAACAACAGGAATCTCGACAAACGGGTGAGACCAGCGCCGATCGTGTAACATCTCGAAAGTTCGCCGTACTTGACTGTGAAGACAGAATTCGGTTACAATCACGTAACGTCCCATAAATTTCTTCGTGACCTACCGCGGGGACAAAGGAAATCTCGCCACGGTCAAGAGCAGAGCAACCTCTTGGCAATTATAAAAACGCCTTGTGCACAAGACGACATATTAGCTGAAACAACTCATTTGATAATAAATATCTAGTATTTATTTATTATTTTTTTTTTTTTTGTAACTCCCTAAGTGAATTGTATTTACCGCTTTAAACACAGTTCATTGCTGTCTTTCTCCACCGCATGATGAGCCCATTTGCTTGCAGACCGCAGATGTATCTTGAATTCAAAGGTAACTAAAGTTAACTAAAAGGTAGCTAAAAAGTAACTAATTTTTACTTCATCCTTACAGTAGACACCATGATTCCACATATAACGAGTCAAGAAGAGGCGCAACATTTGCATTTTGTAGTGTCTGTAGGTGTGATTTCAGTATCTCGCATAGTGGAAAGGGGGACATTTCATTTTCCAAAATTAAGTTTTTTGTAAATAAATTTCCTAGCATGTTAACAGACACTCAAGACAATTTTAATGAGGAAATGGATGCTTTACATTCCCAATTCTGTAACTTCCAACTTGACATCTATTGAAGAAGAAGAGAGAATTGATGTGAAGTGGGCACTGGTAGGCCAAATGATATGTAGTGGTGGGGTACTCAAGTTATGCTTTCCATTCTGACCATTCCGCATAGTAATGCAGAGTGTGAGAGGATGTTCAGGTCATCTCTCTCTGACAAGACTTTGGACAAACTTATAACTCGGAAGTCGATTCAGAAAGGGAAGTGTTTTGAGCAAGAATATAGCAAGACCTTTTTGAAGAGGGCAAAATCAGCCTCAGTCACCTACAACTACGACCAATAATATGATCTTCGATACGTCAGTAGTTTTGTATGCCTGAGTGTGGTCGAAAGAAAGGCATGCTTGTTTGATAGACTAGTGAGAATTTAAAATTACTCAGTCTTAAGTACATTTGTAAACTGGGATGTCATATCATGTTAGTCATGTACAGTTTAATAAATAGTGTAACTAATATACTTATATATTTGCTGCAATGTCTTAGCCTGTGTATGTATTATGTTGCATCCCCCCTCGCCGCCGCCCCCCCCCCCCCCCCGGCGCCGCGTCGAATCTCCCGATTTTTCACTTTGAGAGGTTGGCAGGTATGCACGAACTTCCGCGATTACCGCAGTTATGATTTTTAAGCTTAGTAAAAACAAAACTATTGATTTAATATTGAAATGTATGCCTATTTTATGAACACGCAAAAAGATAATTATAATGCTTAGCTACATTGCATTGGATTATGCCAACATCAATATCTAAGAAAAAAAGACTGTCATAATTTTTTGTTTCTTAGATCGTTCATTTTTTCTAATTTTAGATTTTGTATTTCTGAAGAAAACAATATATGAGAACTAATATTCATCTCAATTTTCTGTATAAGAGATAAGTGTGACTAAAGACACACTCGGGTGACTGTGGGGAAACTTTCGGGATTTCCGTTGGATCACGCCCGCATTAGATCTCCGTTTTCCTCACTGACAGTCGAATTCCATACAATATTCTCCTCGCTTTCATGTTTGAAACCATCATAGTCTTTATTGACGTCTAACGACTCAATTACAGCATGTCACTTTCTTCTGCCTCTTGACATTCATCCTGGTTTTGCCTAAATGCCATCGTGGTGAGACCACCTTGCCCGTCCGAAATATCGTCATCACAGAAGCTGACAAACGCTTGCTTTTGTGCTGGTGAAGTAGTATGTTGGCTGCATGAAGATCATCTAACAAACAAGCACTCTGCGCAGTGTCGCGTAGGTTTTGCGCCATCGGGCAATAATCGCTTACAATACGCTGTCCGCACATCCACCCTTCACAACTCGTAGGCCAGCGACCTTGGGGTGTGGCTGTTGGAAAGGGAGGGTAAGTTCTGAGTGAAAGTGCATTCCACTTTGCACTGCCTCGGCATCGAAGATAAAAGATGTCCCCTTTGGCGTCATGCTCGTATGTTTCCAAAATTGCAACCTTCTGGTAGCAGTGCTCAAGTGGGCCTAATTTTACATAGCTGAGAAACGCAGCTAGTGTTCTCAATGATTTTGTCTCCATACATAGCATCGCGTTAAAATTTTTTTAAACGACAGAGAGACTTATTTTATTTAGCGGATGATAAGTTGCTGTAAGAATTACTACTATAAAAAATCCTCTTAGAGACCCGCGAATTATCCACACACTAATTATCGGGAGTACACTGTAGTTAAAATAGGCATTTTGTTTGTGTCCGAACCGCAAACATAGCCATAAACCACTCAACGATGAAAATTCCGGTATTATAAATTAGTCGGCACAAACACTCGAGTTGCCTTTAACAAGTTCAACAGTAGACTTACAGCTTCTTTTATGTTTGACCTGTTAGTCAGAAGTGATTTTCTTCCTCTCTCTGCATTATCTTATCTTTTCAAAATCGGGAATACCAGGCAATTACGCAGTGTCAGAGCAAAAGAGGTATGAGGAAGGGGAAGAGAAGTACCTCCCTCATCCAGTCTCTTTCCTGGTATTCATTATGCCCGTGCATTCCAGAAGATTCTGCTAATCTTCGATATATGGAAATTCATTGTGCTTTTTAAAATGTGTAAATCACAGATAAATGCATAACGATGGAAAACTGGCCAAAGAAATTACTTTAAAACTTAAAATAGGCATAGGAGCCAAAATAAGCATTGAAGGCAAAATAAAAACTGGCTCTACTGTCCTCAAATGCACGGAAACATCTAATTCTTTAGAAAAGGCATTTTGCCTAACTTCCGGGCTCTAGTTATAACATAGTTATAACGAATTTCGTTTGTTCAGTGTAATGAATTAAAATTTTTCCTGTTTGCCTATATGTAACTTTATTTTTTCAAATTACACTGAAATTTATCCTGTTTTCTATATAGCCTATATAAAAATTAATGTTACGAGATAGTTTGTCTGTCTGTCTCCTATGCGTTCATGTACCATTCATCCGATTACGATGAAATTTGGGTGAGTTGTGTGCACTGCAGGGAAGGTTTCTGGCTTGTAACACAAAAGGGTGAGGGACTTAACAGGAACTCTTAAATCCCACAATAGCCCAATTGCACAATCTGTATTCTTACCACACCGCAATACCAGGTGTGAGAATAGCTTGCTGATTCATCGCGAGGTGACATGAGGTGACTGTCAGCAGCCTGCCGTGTTATCTGTTATCCTCGGTTATGCCGGCATTGTATCTGGTGACCCCATTCTGACGCGAGTGAGTTCTGCCACTGTAATGTTTCTGTTTTTTAATTTTTTCTTTTATTGAGCACTGAGCCAGTAGTGTCAAACTTATTTATAATTACGTGAATCTGTGCTAGTGCATGGTGTCCACAGGCAGGAATAGTCAGGAAAATCAGGAATTTTGTTTTTGGTCATGAAAAGTCAGGAAAAAGTGTGAAAAAATGGCATGAGTCAGGAAAAAATTGCGAAAAGTATTAGAAAGTCAGGAATTTTATATTAACCTTACAGTATTTTGTGTTTTACTGCTATATTTTGATGTTACTAGTTCAACTAATCTCTAAAGATAAAAAGCAATAACTCACTGGACATTATGGTAAGTTTCCATTTTTACAGTACATCATAGTAAAAACCTCTTTTACCTATTTTTTGTATGCTCTTTTGGCATTGGCGTGGAGATGTGGTGACCCCATCACTATAGTTTAGGTTATTATGTTCTTTGATTTATGTATTATTGCATTATAATTTACTATATTTTGTATTTTAAATGAATAAAGAGGCGAGCGTTGGGCAGCTATGGGGATGGTGGAGGCTGCAAATAAGATATATATATTTGCTCAATAAACCATTTTTCCGATGTTACGATGACTTCGCGAGTCAGGAATTTTGTTGAAAAATGGTCAGGAAAAGTCAGGAAAATTGACATTGAAAATTCTGTGGACACCATGTAGTGAAGGTGGCACTTCATCAGGAAATTGCTGAACAAATGCATCACGTACCCGCCGAGCCGACTCGTACTTTAAATAATGTACCCGAATTTATTTTGGTTACAGGGCTCACCTTTGGTTTCTGTGGGTGTATTGGTGCCATGGTGTGTGATCTCGGGAATCAGGTTGCCAGCCATGGCCACCTATTGGTGGAG
This sequence comes from Meconema thalassinum, assembly GCA_946902985.2. Lineage (NCBI taxonomy): Eukaryota > Metazoa > Arthropoda > Insecta > Orthoptera > Tettigoniidae > Meconema > Meconema thalassinum. The sequence goes on from OX336388.2 coordinate 553,019,325, forward strand.
CACCACAGAGAATCTTGTGTTTTGTGCCATAGAGATTCTTGATGGTGATCCAGCTGGGGGTGACGTAGCTTTGACTTAGGTCAGATGTTACTATGGTGATGTCATGTTGGAAGATTGGAGGTTATCTTGTGGGGAAAATGACATTTTGAGATGTAGTGTTCTGAGGAATGGCAATATGATATTATGAGGAAGAAAAATGTTATGTTTTGGGATGGTGAGGTGGAGGTTATATCTTTTCTGTTTGTGGGGATGATTTGTGTAGGCAGTTATGAGAATGTTATGTTGTGATGTATGGTAGAGGCTTATTGAAGTAATAAGAATAATGAAAGAAGAGTATCAAGTATTATGAATTGGTTTGTCCATGCAGACATATTACCCTGAAAAAGTGGAGTAATAAGAAATGAAGCAGAAGAATACTAAGAATTGTTTGAGGGGTATTTTTCCCTGATGAAGGTAGTTGCGGATACTGTGCAAAAGATGCAGGTAATGGAAGCTTGCTTACATGTTGACAAACAGGTATTGATAGTTTTGATTGCCATAGAACAACCAGAAAAGTTGTAAGTGGAGAAGAATTATTATCATTATATGTTTGTGAATTCAACCTTTCTTCAGGGTATTTGCATTTTAACTGTCATCGTGTTATGTGTAGTATTAGTTATTAATAAATGTGTATATTAGTGAAGTCTGTGTACTGTCTGTGTGATTCTTTTAGCGAGTACCGTATATACTCAAACACCACCCGCACATTTTTAAACAAATTCGGACGTGAAAAATTGGGGTGCGGGTCTTATTTGAGTCATCCAAATTTGAAAGATCAAAATTGCCCGCCGCTCGCGATATCGGGTGTTCAGAGTATCCCCTAGATGGTGCTAGCCTTCTTCCGGCTATAACTTTGTTTTACTGTAAGCATGCGGTGTCATACAGTCACGCGCACGTTCTCAGAGTGTAAACATGAATGCTACGAAACGTTTGCGGTAATTTACTGTGAGTGAGGAATTGAAAGTTGTGAGGGAAGCTGAAGTTATTGGAAATCGTGCCCGGTAGGAAATATGATATTGACGAGTCATGTATTCGTGATTGACCGGGATGACCTCTATGCTACAACCACGGGATGTCTGTGTGAACCGCCCGTTCAAAGCAGCCTTGAAACAGCTGTATACGGAGCGGATGGCGGCGGATAAGCACACACCGACTCCAACTGGTCGTATTCAGCGCCCGAAAGTTCAGCTGCTGTGTTCGTGGATTTTTACGGCATGGAATCGTATCTCTGGAGATCTCATACGGAAGAGCTTCAAGAAATGTAGTATTTCGAATGCTATGGATGGCAGTGATGACGACATTTAGTGGGAAAGTGATGGTGATAAAAGTTCCGAAGTTGGTACTTCTGAATGAAGTGTTTGTGTACTTGTATTTGTATTTTTAATCGTTTGATGTGTGTTATTTTAGGACGACTTCAAAACTGTTGGAAACTATTTTGGATAAATGCTATTCTGTTTATTTAGTTAAAATAGTAAATAATTTTGAGTCAAAGTTTTTTTTTTTATTTTTAATTTTGTTCTTCAAAATCAGGGGGCGGGTCGTATTCGAGTAAATACGGTATATCGCCCCGCTACCCTGAGGTGGCTAACTTCGATATCATATTTATTACAATAAGTTTTACATACAAAAATACGACATTGCCATGGTAACTGTTTCACCCTGTTAGCAGCTGAGGTTCAGACTGGCAACTGAAAACCTGCACCACGCTTATTGCAAGGCCAAGTATGTATGGATTTTTTAAATTTTTTTTTACTATGCGCGCGCTTTCAATACTACAGCAGGGGGCCGTGGCACACCACAAACTCAGCCAAGGCTACTGCAGCAGCGGATAACAAAACCGCCGCTCACCGTTCTTACTTTATATGAAAGACCCTGTACTTTCTAAATTAGGAGACTTCTTAGCACGACCTGCTTTCCGCCCATTGACTAATAAGCAATGCCACCATTCCTCAATCATTTTCTTGTAATACAGTTCCAGTTTTCGTAGTTTTCTTGCCTTTATTCGCATGATTGAACACGGAACCCACTGGTGACACGTGTGTTGGCGTGACCATTTTTCGCTCACCTGCAACGTTCCGGAACTGACCGCCAATTTCGACACCTTATAATTCCATGGAAAATAAATGTTTTTCCCGGGAGACGACACTAGATTGACGAAAGTGGATAAGAAACGTTCTGAGACTGAAACTCATTCCGTTGAATTTGGCGCTTGAAACGTTCTGGTGGGAACCCATTCGCATGAAAAGTAATTTCCACACTCTGAGTGATGGTATGTTTTATTTCCACCGATTTCTTCTTTGGATACTTCTGGATACGTTCAATGTAACTTGAGTTTCATGAGTTATTAATTCAAATCAGTAACTACCTGTTTCTGTAGCCTCCGTGGCTTAGGCGGCAGCACGCCGGCCTCTCACCGCTGGATCCGTGGTTCAAATCCCGGTCACTCCATGTGAGATCTGTGCTGGACAAAACGGAGGCAGACAGGTTTTTCTCCGGGCACTCCAGTTTTCCCTGTCAAAATTTCATTCCAGCAACACTCTCCTCTATCATTTCATTTCATCTGTCATTCATTTAATCATGGCCCCAGAGGAGTGCGTCAGGCCTCGGCAGCCGGCACAGTTCATATCCTCGCCGCTAGATGGGGGCTTCATTCATTCCATTCCTGACCCGGTCGGAGACTGGAAGCAGGTTGTGGATTTTCATTTCAACTACCTGTTTCTCAGTAGGATTGACACTTTTGCTGAGATGTTTAGATGGGCTGGGGGTGGTTATCTTGAAATAATGTAACTCTGTGTCCAATATTTTTCATCCCAATTACTTGACATAAAGATTTTGCTTTACGTGTCAATGAGAGAATTCTCACTGTAGCAGAATTTAACTGTAATTTTACTCTTTCTAGCTGGATGATGTTGCCTATGTTTCTGTCTTTTTATTACGATTTTGTAACTTATTACTGTTTTATTTCCCAGGGATGGACACCATCATCACCACCATCATCACCACCAGCCGCCACACAAGACAGGGATGTCAAACAAAGCGATGCCTCCAGTTCCTCAGGGACAGCATCATAAACCTCCAAACAGTGCAGTGACAGCATCAAGAGATGCCGCACGGCGGGAACAAGCGCACGCTCGAGATATGAACCGCAAGCGGTCCGAGTTCTCGTTTGGTCCAATGATGCGTCATGAACTATCTGTTGATGGTCTGCCTCTTCCTCCGGTAGAATTTCCGCCAGTTAACCACGTAGTGAACTCTGTTGGCAAGAAGGACGGGCTGGACTGGGATATTGAAAGTACTGATAGTCTATCTAGGCACGGGACTCCAAGTGAAAAGTTCAGGGACAAGGAAACAATAGCAAGACATTCACAATCCATTGACCCATCGAAACGCAGTGGACCTAATTTTGACGGGTCAGTGAAGCATAGTAGTAAAGTTAGTAGTGATAATCGTTCAAGTGCAAATAGTAGTGCAGTGTCGAGTGATACTCGTGTGATCAAGGAACCTATCTCGCGTGGTCCAGAAAATGCAGCAAACTTGCCGAAGACGGAATCTGATGCCTCGCTTCAAAAACATTTATTTAATCACAATCGTCACAAACCTAGTGAGGGCCAGGAGTTGCCCAAGAGGCCTCCTCTCCCAGGACACGATGTTTCTTCCAAACGAGTCGCTACGCCCCCTCCTTCTTCCAACCGACCCAGTAAATCGGAACACAGGGTGGAGCATGGTGCTTCGGTGAAAAGAGAAGAGGAGGGGGCTGCAAGCAATGGCAAGGCTCCTGCCTCTCACCACCATAGCCACCATAGCAAAACAAAGGACAATAAATCCCCATCATTACAGCAATTACAACATCGATCACGTTCGCCTGCAGTTTCCACACTGGCATCTATACCTGTGCCAAGATCAAAATCTAAATCCCCTCTTCCTGCTATTCCTGCTGTTGCTGAGGTAAGGTCCAAGTCACCATCTCTGGCACTGAGCAGTAACAAGAGCTCTTCACAGTCACAGTACTTTACTCCAGGACAGGGAGCTAAATCCTCAGAGACTGTTCCTGCCCGCAACGGTACATTGCATCACGCTCCTTCAGATGAGAAACAGCGTGTCTCAGTTGTTGAGAAGCTTACCACACCACCCAAACCAGCAGAAACCGAGGTGCCATTGTCATCCCCACCCGTGTTGTCAAGAACGGTTCAGAAGGTTACCACTACCCCAGAAAAAGGTGGGCATACTCTTCGGGAGAGAGAATCACCATATCCTCAGCGTCAGAAGAGGCAAAGAACACCTCCGTCTTCAGGAAAGAAACAGACTTTACCTCCACCTCCTCCGCCAACAGTACCTGTGCCAGATATGCCTGCTTCTGCTGTCTCCCCAACTTCGGGTATCATGTCACCATTTGGTTCTCCTCCCCCACCTACGCCTACTACACCAGGCAAGGTGCTTCCATCTGGTGGGACACCCTCTTCAAGTCGCATTAGCACCCGTAATCGCACAAGTAGTTCGAGTAGTGAGCCAGAATTGGTCCCCCTAGTGACTAAATTAGACCAAATGGCAGGTTATGAGAACATTATCCGAGATTCAAGAATGAGTATCAAGCTTCCTGGTCCAGTGCCTGATATTATTCAACCCATTCGTGACCGAAAAGCTGAAGAAGGAGCTGTGGTAACAGGTGCAAAGAACCAAGGACTTTCTGTAGCTAAGGAATTGAAACCTCCAGAATTAATTCCACCATTTTCTTTGGCACAACCTGTGGATATGGGTGCTGTTGCCTTCCCTTCACCAGCTGCTGGGAGTGTAACCGAACCTGATGCAAGCAGTAGTTTTAACGCTGCTGAGTGCGCTAATGTCATAGATGTTATATCTGTTACAGATCCTGTTGAATCGCCTGGAAAGATATTGACAGATGTTCCTAAAACTTTTCCTAGCATACCTGTTACAATAGTTGAAGTCAAAAGGTCATCCTCGGAACACCATCACAAAAGTGAGAAAAAGAAAAAGAAAGATAAGCATAAACACAAAGATAAAGATAAGAATAGGGAAGATCGTAAGAAGAGTAAACACAAAAACAAAGATAAGGATCGCCATAAAAATCGTCCAGAGACTTCTAGTTTGGCGGGTACTTCGGCTCCTATAAAGATCACTATCCCCAAGGATAAACTTGTGAGCCTGCCACCAGCTCCAGAACATCCTATAGGGACACCTAACTCAGGACTAAAATTGAAGATACAGAAGGACCGTTTAAAAGGAAGTGAATCCACTGGCAGTTCACCTCAGACAATGAAGTTGGAGCCTCCTCTCAAGATCAAGATTGTCAAGGAAAAGATCGAGAGCTGCAGTACAAACCCACCTGCCTCCGCTTCTATGGGAGGAAAGGAGTCGAGGAAGAGAGAACGCAGCAGTCCAAAAGGTGGAGTGGAGCAGCAGTCTTCTTCACAGCCTCCTCTGAAGTCAGCAAGGCTGTCCGAGTCTCTGAATCGACGCAGTGCTAGTAGCTATAACAAGCAAAATGGTGTGGAGTCTCGATCGTCCAGTGGGAGCAGTAGGGGGCAGCCGCAGCCCTTCACTGCGGGTACCAAGGTACGTGGCAGAGGCCGTGGCCGCTTCCCAAGAGGGGGTGGATGTATTCCACCTGCAATTCAAAATCAACCACCTCCGCCGCCACCACCACCCTCCTACCCATATTCCCAATACTATCACCATCAGCCATTTCCATACATGTACCCTCCTCGTGAGCAAGTGTACCAACCCCCTGATCAGATGTATAATTATTATACCACCCCTCCACCTCTGCCATATATGTACCAACCTCCACCTCCTCCGGAGCAGCCTCCTTTGCCCACTGGCCCTCCTCCTAATCCACCACCTCCACCTCCCGAGTAAGTGGCTGGTATTTCGGTGTTCTGTCGGTCTTTAATTTTTTTATTATTATTTTTAATATTATTATTTTAGCTCTCGTGTGTTTCCTGTAGTTCCAGGAACATATATTTTTTTTTTAATAATTCCTATACATTAGACATATGTATAACTGGGGCAGTAGGACCACTACTTGATATACAGTATATCTGTGCTAAATTTGCATCTATTCCTAATTCCTTTAAGTTTCCAACATCCTTAGGTGTATTAAGTGTGTATGTTGGGTTTGAGTGAGAATGCTGCATGCTATATAGGTGCTTTGGGTATTCCTGTAGCAGTGCATCATTGACCATGTGACATAATATACCATATTTTCTCGAGTATACCCTGCCATCATGCAAGGCACGCTGCTTGTTTTGGTTGGGCAAAATTGATGACGAGCGGCATTTCTTAACGTAATTGTGTATGTACATGGTTATAACACACAAAAAGTCATTCTAAAAACGTTTTATTCAACGTTATTCTGTATTTCACTCTGACCATTTTCTTATATCCTTTAACAATATTGATGGCTAGCAACTGTTCTGAAATGCTGTCAACATCCAGTATTCTCATAGTAAAGCTAGAAAGCCAAGTTGTGAAACTCGACGTATGTACAGTGTGTCCGGCTTGGATGTATGATAACACAAAAATTAATATCTTGAAAAATAATATAGATAATTATTCGTGGTTTGTTTCTACAAGTAGAGAAACTCTAAAGGTTTTTACATAGCTAATATCCTCGATATGTGCACCATTTAGTGGCACTATAGACATTGAATCTGTATTCCACCTCTCTCCATGTGTTTTGTAGCATTGTTGATTTAACATTTGTGATAGCTGTTCGAATGTGATGGCTTGGATCTGGTAGATCACGAACTGATGTTTGTTACTCTTGATTCTTGACGAAGCCAGGAAAAAATTTGCGTGGCGTAAGGTCCGGGCTTCTATAGGGGCCAAGATATTGGATGACTACCTTTCCCAATCCTGCTCCCTGGAAAGTTACGGTCCAAGAAATTTCTCACAATATCCTGCATAATCACATGGCACACCATCTTGTTGAAAGATCACACAACAAGGAAGTTGTGACGAAGCATGCAACTCCAACATGTCTAGGTACCTTTGTGAATTAATGGTACTATCTGCAAAATAGAATGGTCCTATGACGCTGTCCTTCAATAATGCACGCCACACATTCACGTTTGCGCTCTACCACAGCCTTGGGGTTTTACTTTCCTCATATGTGGCAGTTGTGTCTGTTCACCTTCCCGGAAATGTGGAATGTCGCCTTGTCAGAAAAACAGAGCATACCAAGGAATGCCTTATTTTCATCAATGTTTTCTTTATGTGCTTCCAAAAATGCTTTCTGACAAAGCAGGTTTCAGTTTCTGACAAACTGTTAGGTATGTAAAAAGACATTTTGTGTTACTGAAACAAACTGTCAATAATTATGTCCAGTAGTTTCAAATTTTAATTCTTGTTTTATTATACACCCAAGCAGGATATGCTGTATTTATAAAATCTACAAGCTTTGCTCTCTGAGTGCAACAGCCAAATCTCTAATCCTTGTAAGCTATGCCACCAGCTGATTGTTACAGCTATATATAATAATAAGTATTATTATTATTTTATTGGTTTGTGTCCCTTTTAACTACTGTGACTTTTAGAGACTCAAAGATATAATCTACATTTACCCCTGTGGGGTAGTCTGTACTCCGATTTGTTGTGATGCAAAGACATTTACACTTCATGTTATGCTAGACCAATATCATCATTATTATTATTATTTTTGGACTACTTGCAGCTTGCAACTAAGGTTACTGGTTACTGGCTGCACTCAAATATGAGAATTGGCTGGCTGTGTGGTGCGTTGTTAAAGGTTGTCAACAATTGTGCCCCAGGTTACAGAATCAAATCGCAGCATAGTTGGTTATCATTTGAGGATGCTTAAATGCAAGAGATCCTTATCAGATTTACTGGCACATTGATCCCTTCCAGGACAAATTTTGGCATTCAGATGTCTCTAAAGTCACAGTATATAAAATCCATAACAATAAATAAAATAAATGGTTTTGACAGCATATGTGTCAAAAGTAAATCATGTTGAATTTGAATAACATCAGTTCAGGCACAAATCAGATTAAAAACTGCTCATCCCACTTTTTAAAGTTCCTACTCACCCCCCCCCCCATTTTTAACGTGTTTGAGTACTTGAGAAAATGTGGGGTACTGTATGTTCAAAAGTTTCACTCCAGTGCTTTCTAGCAAGGGCCATTGGTAAAATTGAATATTGGTAACAAAATTAAAAGATTTAATTGCAAAATTCTCTTGAACACAATATTCGTTTGCATAATGAGACAAAACTGTACAACAACTATCATTTTAGCTGCTCGACAGCATAGCTAGTGTTCTTTAGTAATTATATGCGATTCTACTGAAAAATATCAACATTCGCAGTGGTTTTGTTACTTCTTTTTCCTCTGCTTTTATCGGTGTGTAACTATTTTGTGTATCTATTGTGTAACAGTTGCAAACTACATTGAATGATCAAATGAATACTGGTTGAGGAACACCTAACTAATAAGGATTTGTCCACCATGGCTTTCAGATATTGGGATTCTAAACGCAACTTGATCCATCTCTGCTGCGACAGTTCCACTTGTATTTCCATAATTATTATGTGGAAGAGAGGAGTGGTAGTGAATCTTATTCTAGCACATTTCAAACAGTCATTGATCTCAGCAGACCAACACTGTGTGAAGAATTCATTGTCACATTTCCTCCAACCATTTCACAAGTCATCTGAGCCAAGCAGTATTGTGCATTGTCTTGTTGAAACAAGGCGGTGTGGCAGACCAATTAACAGGTCCCTATAGTAGTAGTTCTCATACTTTTCTGTCTTAGACCTGGAATGTGTTGGAAATTTTTGCGGACCAATTCCGAGTTTTGAAATGAAAAACAGAAAATATAATGCAAACTCTTATATTTTAAAAATCCCATTACTTTGTTGTCAGCACATCCATACGTACCCAAATCCCGTTCCAGATATTGCCGGGTCTGGGTGTATACGAGGCCTCTCCATCTTATTCTATCTTCCCACCCCTTTTCTTTCTCCACTTGATGCCAGTTAACTCCTCTTCTCTCTATACAGACTCTCACTCCTGTACTCCAGCGCATTCTTGGACGCCCTCGAGGTCTTCTTCCATCATCATCATCTTGCACAGTTTCCAGCCACTGGCCGGGTCTGTTTGGAACACAAGACTCTCCAACGTCTTCTGTCTTCCCACCATCTCTCAGCCTCCACCCTGGTCCAGTCTTCTCCTCTCTTCTTCACGCTTTCTTCCACCCCCTTCAGCCACCTGTCTCTCGGTCTCCCTCTTGGTCTCTTTCCTTCCCACTTCGTCTCGTGTATCCTCCTGGGTATCCTCTTCTCCTCCATTCGTTTTACATGTCCATACCATCTAAGTCTAGATTTCTCTATACCATCCTGTAATGGTTCCTCCTTCATTAATTCTCTGGTTCTCTCATTTCTTATTCTGTCCCTCTTTGTAGCTCCAATACTGCTTCTCAAGAACCTCATCTCACTGGCCTATATTTTGCTCTTCTTCCTTCCTTTCATAACCCAGGTCTCCGAGGCATACGTCAGGATAGGGACATAGTACGTCCGATATATGATCTTTTTGCTGTTCTGAGGGACATCCTTGCCCCATAACATGCTTCTCACACTCCTCCGGAATGCTTCTGCCTGTCTCCCCCGCTCATTTATTTCTCTATCGTTTCTTCCATTCTCTTGTATCAGGCTTCCCAGTATCTGGGAGGTCTTCTTCCATCGATCTTAAGTTCTTCCATTATTTTTGGTAACCTTTGCCCGCAAATATATTTTATTATTGTCGCAGAAAACAGCATTGAGTTCAGATTTTCTACAGGTCTGATCTAAAGTTTTAAAGGGATTATTAAACCTATAAGTATGAATTGCTTGTACAGTTAGGAACCCTGACTTTTCGCAAGACGTTTATATGCGAAATATTCTGAAACTATACATAAACCTGTCATTTTTGTCATAGACCACTAAATTTGGAAAATATCTCTTAATTGAAGTCACGAAATAAAGTGCTTCTAATAATTATTCCATTGTATCTCGAATTTTCCTTCGTACTTTGGTTCCATCTGATAAATAATTTTTATAAGATGAACTGGTTGTCTCGAATCTGTATACTTAGTAATTTGAAATAAAAATGCTCCCTCTCTTGTATTATTCAAGCAATTCTCACCTGATAATTCATAATATTCGATATGTTCAGCCGTGAAAATGACATCCTCAAGATGACCGGCAGACCGCATGATTTGCCTGCCAGAATTTCGTCGAATGGCCCAAGATCTGCCCCGGTTGCATAAAATCATAATATTTTTCCATGCCCAATCACGAACTTGTGACCACAAAGACTGTTGGAATCTTGTCATGGGAGAGTGGGTGCCTATCACGAAACATCCCGAAACCTACTCGCGACATTTTTCCTTGCCCAACCGTGAACTTTAAAGCGTCCTGAGAGTGAGAAGTGTGACAACCCACTCAATAGCTATGGCCCCCCAACAAGCTTCTTTCGATCTTTCAGTTACACCTGGAGGGCAGACAGCAATCAGTTCGTCTGTCGCTGAAAGTAGTTCAATGAGAACTTTTGTTTGGAAGTGGAATGTGTGGGAGTGAAGATCAGGCAGATACAGGAAAGAACGGCAGGGAAAGTAAGAAAGATAGCAGGTGTTAAAGTAGGAAAAGAAGACAAACCATAAAGAAAAATAACCATATTAGGTTATACAGTGAAACCTCGATCATTCCTGGATGCATTGTCCGAATTTTGTTGTCCCGAGAATCTTCCTATTCAACCTAAGTTAACAAAACCCATGTCATTTTCCAGTATCTGTTATCCATAAATCTTGGTCCCAACAAACCTTGATACCCTAAAGATGTTTTCAAAGAACGAGTGTATCAAAAATTCACACAATAGTAATTTATGATTCATTCTGTACTAAAGGAGAGAGGTTTGTGCCTTGTAGTTTATACTTGTTCAAATGTGCACGGTGAGAAAAGTATCAAAACGTGATTTTTCTGTTTTTAAATTGGACACCATAAACTGAGTTTGTGTTACACATACAGTACATTACTTCATGAGAAATATGTGCATAATATTTTTTTCTGTTTACTTCTGTCATATTCCTCCTGAGAAATATCACACCGAATAACGATATTTTCCGAAGGCAGCATTTGTACGAATATGGCTATTCCTTGTAGAATCAGTATGTATACTGCAGTAATTTGCTTTTATCACAAGCACACTCTTAAACAAACCTCATGACACCACAGCCCATGATGGGCCTAGGCCTACTAAGCGACCACTGCCCAGCCATTTGGCCTGCAGATTTGTGGGGTGACGCGTGGTCAGCGCATCGGGTGCCCTTGGCTGTTAAACTTGGTTTTCATGACTGGGGCGCTGCCTATTGTCCTCACGAGGCTGAGTGCACCCCATTCCAGCACTCGTGTCAGTTCCTAAAATCGCTGACAGAGCGGAGAATAGCACCCTGGTCCTCCAGATGAGAGGCGGGCGTGCTACCCCAACACCAAGGGCCAGCACACGCTTGGGTTCGATTAATATGTACTTTCCCTGGCCACCACTTGTTTTTAATTATGCAAGTGTTTTCTGACTACATATAGCTTTTCTGAGTCTTACTGTACAACATTTGCTGACAATGTGTATCTACTGTGTTCAAGGACACAGCCATTTCATGGCACATTCAGCTCCAGTTGAAATGTGTTGAATACTCTTGTGCAAGTTGGTAGTGCAGTGAACTCCTTTAGTGAAAAAATACATTTTACTCCCCAATTGTCCTCTCACCTGTCCACTATGCCGAATTTCCGAGTCGAGACACAAACTTCCCTATTCCAATCCAGTTCATTGTTTATGTATCATAAGATGTGTTGTTATCTTGCCAACTACTGACAAATCTGGGCACTCAGCAAATCAATTCGATAAGTTTTTGTGCGTAGATTCACTCATAGCATTCTTATTTGCCCCAAAGAATTACTTGTGATTGATACACAAAAGTAATACTTTTAGTTCCAATTTGGCGCCTTGTGTCTCCGTCATGCCAAAATTTTTATTTGAGGCACAAGTTAGCCCACTCAAATCCAGCTCATTATTCCAAACAATGTGCAGTGACATTGCTGACAACTGCTCGATATCTGAGCAATCTACAATCAATTTGATTCATTTCCATAACTTTCATAAATACACCTTTTGATATTAAATCGGAGTGGTGAAATTTCCAAAAAGTATTTAAAATGTCTTTCTTCAAAGCTGAATGTTAGGAAATGGTGTAGACTACTTAAATCTCCCAACTAAACAATAATTCATTAGATATAAGATTATTAGGTGTTTTAAACACAATCCCTCATTTGTCATTGCCCTCCTTCCATTGTATTTTTCTTGGGGTTATTCCAAAACAGATTAATCAAGGTTTCAGGATAATACCAGAAGGTGGATATAAAATTCATTGTTGGACGGAAAAAGGATAAAAAGTTAGGTGCCTGGAGTAGATGTGCAAAAACCACTGAAAACCAATTCCAGGATGGCTAAGGTAGCAATCTTACCCATCTCTTCTCTGTTTTGCCTCACGAGGCTGAGTGTACCTCATTCCAGTCCCCAAACCAAAATTAAATTTTTGGCAGAGCCGGGAATCGAACCTGTGCTGCCCAAGAATGCTAGTCATTACGCAACAAGCCAGACTACCTCAATCAAAAATACACACACTAGTATAGACGTCAGTGACACAGGTTATCAGACAAATTCTTTACACATCCAAGTACGGGACTGCATGACCACAATGTCAGTCGATAAGCCCCTAAAGATTAGTCCATTTATTGTGTATCGGTACATTACAGAGAGTTTTATCTACACTATATACACTTGTAGTAGGTGGTGTCAATGAGCAAATTTTACAGATTGTCATTTTTGTGGTACTCTTTGAAGCAGTTCTCCTGGCACAAACTTACTGAACAGTCAGGGCACCTGAAGATTGTCCCCTTCCTATTTTTCTTTTGTATGGCACAGATAGCGCATCTCTTTTGAGTCTTTGCATTTTTTCCTGTCGGGGGAATCTTCTCAATGAAATGTCTGCCTGTGATTCTAGAAGGTGGTGGATTTACAGAAGGACGACCAGGTCCTAAGGACTGAGAGATTTGAGTTCTGTGGTTCAATATGAGAGATTTTGCCAAGTGCAGTCTGTAGATGAGATGCAGGATATTTGTTTTGGATGAATACCGTGCATATGCGTTGTGACCCTTTAGGAGTCTCTTGAATAGTCTTATGTACCATTCTTGGACCTTTTCCTTTCCAGGAGATATGGCTGAATCATCTGATCTTTTCGGTCAACCCCTCCCATACAGCCATTATAATCAAATATGCCATTTGGCTTGACACATCTTTACCCCTAATTTTCTTGGTAGTCATTGTGTTCTCATGAAATGTCGAGATAAAGGAAACATCCCTTTTATCCTTCCATTTCATGACCCTGACACCATTGGCCTCGGCCGAGATGGATTCCCCCTTTTCAATTTTTTGTTTTTCACCACTGTGGGGACGATCCTGTTCAATCTCATTGCTCCTGCCACATTGACGCCTCTGTCCCTCATTAGTACACAAAGTGATGGGGAATAAAAGTTATCCATCCATAAAGTGTACCCTTTGTTCATCAGGGCCTCACACAAATTCACCAATATATTTGAGCTTTTCAGGCTATCTGGAACGCTAAAGGCAGTACAGACTTCTGTACGAGCACCACAGTAAACAATAAAATGCCACAAATAGCCAGTAGACGATTCACAAAGTTCGTAAGTTTTTATTCCGAATTTCGCAGCTTTCAGGGGGATATACTGTTTTAGGCCTAACCATCCTTTCCACAAGGTCAATGATTTGTCTATTGTAATGTTTTGTGATGGAATGTAAGCAGACTGGAACTTGGGTGTTCATTATTTGCAGAATGTTTTGAATTTTGAATAACTTAAGAGATCCTGTATAATTGTCAACTGATCTACTGTATTATCAACAAAGTGTAGAAATCACATTATGAGATCTAACCAGTCCTCTTTCATGGTTTGTGGAAAAATTGGGGTCTTCAGAAATGTATCCCTACTGAAATAACATTTTATAGTGGCATTCTGTACAATACCCATCATCATAATGAGGCCAAGCACCACTTAAATCTCGTCGCCAGTCACGGGCTCCCATTTCCTGACATGTGACCTTGACTTCCAGACACTTCCCATTATGCATTGCTCAGCATCTGTTGGTCTCCTCTACTATGATATTTATTATCTCAGCGTCAAAAAATAGTAAAAACGTATCTAAAACACTATTGAAATCCTTCTGTGGGCAAGGTTTTCCAGTGAAAGGAATTTTCCGCTGTATGTTAGCTGCATGCAACTCGTGCCACTCCCACGGAATGTCACCATCAGCTGATCAACATGTCCTAATTCTTCATCTTCCTCTTCAAGAGGCAACAATTCTTCTTGGGCATAATCTACGTCACTTTCTACACTACCGGAATCACTAGCAAAACTACTTACACTCCTGTCATCCTCGCCTATCAGAGCACTTTCTATTTCAAACCCTGTAAGACGTCGCGAAGACCCTGCCATTTTCCATGGGTTTGTTAGGGACTTCCCCGGTCAATATTTCCATCCACGCGTATCATTTACAAGAGGTTATAATTCTTACCACAGATGACAGTCGAGAACACGGCAAGTGACAACGTGTTGCCCGTTTCTATTTTTGCCTCAATAGATGGCACGATGATTCTCCTCCTCCCCCCCCCCCCAAAAGAAAAAAAAATTCGGGGAAACCTATGAACTATTTGTTATAAGATTACGTGGTTTGCAAGGGCAAGGCTTCTAAAATAGATTAGTATAAGCAGTTCACATATGAGCCCAACAGATAGCACACAAGCGCAGTGCTCGCGAAGTGCTGTGCGCAGCATATACGTGTACGGCAAACCGCCAGAGCAGTAACTACTACCGCGCGTACACGCGTATGTAGAACCGGCCGGAGAGGTTAATTTTCAGAATTTTATTTATTTGTTTATTTTTTTATGGGACATCCCCTAAAATTATTCCATTAGGCAAAAGAAAATCCTTGCAGAATATTTCAGAAATTGTATAATGGGCGGCTGATGACATACAGTATTATGGGAGTTTCATTTCAATTCAGGGTTAATTTAGAGCAGTCTCACAAACTTTTCTTCCCATGGAACACTTTTTGATTTAGGCATTATGAATGGAACACCCATTTATTCCTCACATTCGGCATTTTTTATATATGTAATTGTTTGATAGGGGAAAAAAACAACACTTATCAGGATTTGTGCTCTTGTCAAACTATGTAGTATGAATTCTAATTCTAAATACAGTCCAGATTTTGGAGAGAAATTATTCAAAATTTCATATACTGTAAATTGAATTAGTCATTATCCCACAATAAGGTAAGAAACTGGCAAACAAATCCCTATTCCATCTGGTGGACTAAATTCACCAGATGGGGAGATAAATTTGGTGTCGGTGGCTAGTGGGACATGTGATGGAATTATTGTAATGCCGCCAAACCACTGAGACGACCAAGAAACACCAACACACGCTCCATAGAACACAATTTGGGAAACACTGATTTAGATTATCTAAGGTTCATAGAAATGCCTCTCTTAAGGCAGTCAGAAGAGTTGGAAATGGGACCATTTGGAATATAGGGGATTTTGGTTCGAGTCCTAATGGCATCTCATTTTCAACTCATCAACTCATAGAATTCACTAAAGCAGTAACATGATTAAGAAGCAGATAACATACAGTTAGTTCAACAGTATCTTAATGCAAGTTTCATTTCCAAGTTATGTAGACTAGGACATAAGACCCAGTTTGTCTCATTATGCCAATGTTTTGCCTCTAAAATTTACATCAACAATTTATATGGCACGAGCCTGGAGTGTAAATTGTGGAAAAGTATGTAGTATGAAGGCAAATTCTTTCTTGTTGCATGTCTGTATTTTTGATGGGTTTGTTGTTTTTTGGACTGCTTTGTGTGTGTGTTTATGGTTGAATAGTGTTTACACACTTTGGATGGAGACAAGGCTGTACATTTTTACAGAAATCTTGTTCTTAATTTATAATTTGCAGGGTATGAAATAAAAAAAAAATTAGAAGAATTTATAACTTGCAGCCAGGACTCAAATTATTGTTCCTTCCAAATGGATCCCACTTTCATAGCTCTGTGTACCTCAAAAAGATGTGAGTGGTTTGATCCCGGGTCTCAATATCTATTCTTTCTTTGATTTTCCCCCAGGTCCAGGATTGGCAAATACTGAAATAGTTCTGTAAAGGCCCAAGTATGAATCAGATTGAAGCCTGTAGCATCTTGTGCTTCATGATGGATCATTGAATTTTCATTGCTTATGGCCTCCTGTAATGTTCCCTGCATCAGATTTGTAGTTGATGTTCAGGAAAGGAACTAAAAAAGATAAACATGATAAATAATCAGGAAGGAACTTCAGATATTAGTATTCCAGTTTAAAGAAGAAAATACGTGACTGTAATTAGCCATATCGGTTCCATGTTGATGCTTCTAAACTTATACAAATTTGGCTGTTCCACTTATCGATACTAAATATTTATTACAAGTTTTGGGCTTTCATTTGTCCTTCCTCAGCTAAAACATTTGGTACTGTTGGTATTTTAGATCTTAAAATTACTAACATCTGCCTTGACACATTTAAAAAAAATTCAACATCAGTTGTTAGTTTTGCACTTATTTAAAATAACGAAGCCACTTTGAAAATGCTTTTTGTTCTTCGTTCCTTTTTTTCCCCCCCTTCATCGTGACCCCTATACGTGTGTGGCGGATGTTAGCGCCACCTAAGTATGTGGTGGGTACTAGTGCCACGGACACTAGCGCTACCTAGGCAGTTAATAGTGCCACCTAGGTACATAGTGTGTATCCTATTATGTTCTTTGTTCTTCTCTGTTGTTAATATAAACAAGAATCAAGCACGTCAAACGTTGACCTATTCTATATAATTTATATTGTATACTGAAACCCTTATTTCATTATATCGCACTCCTTCCCCATGTGGATATATTATTAGTTAGTTATTTGCAACCTATTTTAACCATTGTGAAACTTAATTGTCTTGAAGCATATGTATGTTCCAGTTTGTTGGGACTTGTGCATGCGACTAAAAATACATTTCATTGATATCTGTAATGAACTTCCATAATTCTCAACTGTAATTTAGTGCTAATGCATGAGAAAACAAACTTGGTGACTACATTTTGTTCTAGAAATTTTTTAAATATACATTTTTTTTTTAACTATATAAAGTGCATTCCATTAATATCTAACAGATGTTTGTAATTTTAAAATCTAAAAAACCATTAGTACCCAATGTTTTAGCTGAGGATGACCGAAAGTCGAAACATGTCCTAAATATTAAACATAATTAAAATAGTATTGATATGAAACAAACAAATTTGTGTAAGTTTGTAAAGGAAATAATAAACATATTTCAGCTGTTCTGATTTTAAGTTTTTGGATGTATGGACAACCAGTAAAGGCTGGTTCACAATTGGTCTGGGAATGAACACAAGGAATGGGAAGCTTGCCAAGGCTCTAATTCACAATTGTAATGGGAATGAGAAAAAATTCTGATGATCTTGTAATATGATGGATGATACATTGACTTCCTTGAATTTTGTGTATGCAATATTCAGTTGCCTCCGTGTGCTTCCACGAATTTATGTCTGAGCCCACAATTCATATCAAGTGATGGATATGAATGGTACAATTGCCTTACTGGTGGGATTTGAGGCTACTACTTAGCCCCTCATCCCTTAATATTTCATAAATAAAGTGTAGCCTAGTTTTATTTTAAGGTTGCCTTCTATTTAAATACGAATTTTCATGACTTTTACTCCAGCAGTTTTGACACCAACCCATAATAAACAAAATAATCCAATAGACTAAAAAAAAGGTATACGGTATTTGGCCATTATACATCTCGTCTGGGATAAATACGAAGTGTTAGACGAAAATTCAAAATGATCAGACAAAAAGCTTACTTTATTTATAGAGATAGTATAAAGCTGATCGATGATGGAAGATATATTAGATCTTATGGAAGTTAAAAATGTTTCATAAACAGAGATCCATGGATGTACCAACAAGTACACAATTAAATTTGCCGTAACATTCATATGGCGAAGCAACAGCGACTACATACTCCATGTCAAGAAATAGAAGAATTTGAAGAAAACCATAACACTTTTAATGCCCTGAAAAAGATCAATGATACTACAGGAATGTGTTGAAAATATTGTACTTTATCTCTAATGGATAATGATAACATCATTGTCAACATTTTTGACAGGTTGAATCTTTGGAACTTATATATTCAAAAGCTATTTGCAGATGATAGATCTCCTCACTATAATATTGTTTTGGATGAGAGGACCAAACATCTTGCTAGAAGAAGTGTTACAAGTCATCCATCGGGCCAAGTATTGGAAAGCAGTTGTTCCAAATGATGTTCAAGTGGAAAGGAACCAAACGATGAAGTTCTCGAAGTCCTGGTGCAACTTTTTAAACTGGTCAGATTCCTCAAGATTAGCTTCAATCTACCTTCATCACCTTAACAAAGAAGTTCAATGCTAGGTGATGTGAAGATTACTGTACTATTAGTCTAATGAAACTGTTCCTGAAGATTATTCATGCACATATATATCGGAAGTAAGAAGAGATGATCTCTGAAACACAATTTGGTTTCAGGAGTAGACTTGGAACAAGAGGTGTTTTTTTTTTTTTTTCATGCAAGTTCTTGTGCAATGTGCCATTGACGTCGGTACGAATATATGCCTTGTTTCATATATGAAAATACCTCCGACAAACTACAGCATGAGAAGTTGCTGGAGATACTGCAGACCATTGGTCTAGATGGAAGAGACATCGGGATCATCACCAACTTGTATTGGGACCAGAAAGCTGCAATGAGAGTGGAAGGAACATTATCAGAAGATCTGTATAGGTGTCAGACAAGGATGTGTTCTGTCCCTGCTATTGTTCAACATATATTCTGCGATGAGTTTGGTAGAGGCAGTGGATCAGTATTCGGATATTGGTATCTGCGTGAATGGAGAATGTATAAATAACATCAAATACACAAACGACACAGTACTTATAGCTGAAATTAAGATGATCTAAAAGAACTACTGAATAAGATACAGGAGGCTAGCATTAGATATGGTCTAAAAATAAATTCTATATAGGCTAAATTAATGGTAGTAAGCCAAGAACATTATAATCAAATGTAATTGCAACTGGCTAGTAAAAATATTGAGTATATTAAATCCTATAGTTACCTTGGATGCTTTCTAAATTCTCAATGGGAGTTCCCACAAGAAGCTTGTGTTCGAATTGAACAAGCTAGGAGCACCTTCAACAAATTGAGGACTTGATTAAACCAGTAAACACCTCAGTATTGGCCTCAGGCTTTGCATGTTGCAATGTTATGTATTTTCAACACACTTTTATGGTATGGAAGGATGGACACTCACCTCCCACTTGTGCAAACAATTAGAGGCATTTGAAATGTAGACCTATCGCCGTATGCTTCGTATCTCCCGGATGGATACTGTGCAGCGCAATTCGATGTTACATGAGCCACCACACTACTCACACAGTCGATGGCAAGACAAGGGAACCGAAAAGGTTCCTCGTATGCGCAGAGTGGGGACTGGCCGTAAAGGAACGTGGATCTTAACCTATGTTGAGTACTATCCGCATTCCGAACTAGATGGAGAACTAACTATGTAATGACTACACGTTTCAAGTAATGGATACATTTAAGATCAAAGAACACGGTAAAACATAAGGGGACGTGAGTAGCGCATGAAATGATAGAATGAGGGATGATGGGGCTGGAATAAAATATACATATTATCAAAGGTAAAATATAAAACACACAATTAAGAACTATAAAAGGAGAAAGAGGATCTTGATGTAGAGAAGCCTTAGTTACTATAGTACTGGAGATCGTTCAATAGAAAACAAAGGGGCAGAAATATAACAAATTAACACTAATGTAAATAGTACGTTCGTCCCACCACAGGCTAACTACTAGAAAGTAGTCAGAAGAGTTCATGAAGTTCATGAAGACGTTTCTCCCACGAACCCTTAAATATAATACATGTCACATCAAACTACAAGAAACCCATAAAACAAAACGGTACAAGACAACGACTTCACAAAGAACATAACAACAACTCGTACCTGAACTTCACAAAACATGACATGACGTGACATACAAACCCCACTAAGAAACATAGATCGGTTCAGTTAATAACCCCAAAGACAAGACGAGGAACAACTCCAAAATAAATAACTAAAACGATTTCATGGACTGGTAGAATAAAACTTCTTTACGAACGGAGGTACAAGATTCGGTTATCTAACTTAGGGCAACATGAGTACCAAATACAGTCCTGGGCACATGCAAGAAGCACACACATCTCCTCTCGAAAGAATAACCGATACATCTCATTTAATAAACGTAATGAGTTCACGTATTGCTTCTTGACTGAAAGCCACAACAAAACAGAACTAAATATGACCCTCGACATTCAGTCAAGCTCCCTTTAAACGAATGACATTAGCCCACCCTTAAACATAGGTCTAGAAACGCGATTATAAATGAAACATATTTCTGGCACATACATGATTAATGTCTGCCCAGTCCCTAAGGATAATTAAAAACCTATTCGGCCATCCTTAGAGTGCCGAAATTACAGACACAAAACAACAATAACAAATTTTAATGGGTTAAAGGGGGGTCTCCGCCCAATCAATACAAATTTATTGCCATTAAGGACATGTTTCGGGCCTCATGGGCCCTTCTTCAGCTGCAAAAATGTTGATAACATATTCACATTATGATGGATTAAAACCCATTAAAATTTGTTATTGTACACGTCAATACGGCCCTTACGAAATGGATAATCCTCCAATTAATCCTGACAAAACAACAACCCTTAAAACATTAAAATATATATTGGTGTGTGTTCCCACCATATAGATATCACATCCAAAGAGATGAACAACACAACCTTCCCTCGTCAAGGCACAAATGAAACCACGAACTAACCTAAAGTTACCAGCCCCCAAAGACCCTTGAAAAATCCCATACTCTTACAAGGAATTAGGAGTTAGTAAGAAATATCTCTCATAAATACAATCATGTTTCATGACATAAATCAACCGCAAGAAACACGCACTAAATAAAACACGACAAGGTACAGAAAATAAAACAACAACAAGAAACCCTTAAGACGAATAAACCCATTAAACAAGCAACGCAATTCTCCACTATGTACGTATATAACAAAAGGAGCAAGGGACAAAATAAAATACAATTTAACCTCAAACTCACTCATGAACGACCTCCAGTTTAACCCTACTTTTGCAGGTTGAATAAAAGGGATCCTTTATCACTGAAACTGGGGAGGATACGGTCTGGTAATAAAATCTCTTAATCAGAACACGTACACATTATACAGTATGACAAATAAAGACCATATGCCACTTAGCTTTATCCTCAAGATGATCTGGACGGTCTGGATTATTATTTCATGTTATAATAAATTCATTTTCATGACATGTTTAGCTGTAAGATCAAATACCGGAATCCCATCGTGTCTTCACGTCATTTTCAAACTCCGTAGATAAGTTTATAATAAATAAAACTGAACATTTAACAGATCCGAAAGTAGTAAGAGCTATTGTCTGTCGATCATCTTTTCTTCTCCTTGTCATAACAAATCTGACGAGATAACAATCGCTCAAGTCGAGTTCCTTAGTTTCAGATTAGATTCTCCATAGCGGGCGTTTTCCTTTTCACAAGATGTGCCGATATTACGATCTCTTAGACATTTTCAGAAGTGACCGCTAGATGAACACGGCGTCAAAAAGATCTAAAATAGTAACATGTCAGATACGATTACTATTGCTGAAGTTTGTACCATATGGATGCGCAGGTAGAAGTTCTGATGACTATTAAGAAACGGAAATATGAGTACTTGGGACACATCATGCTTGGCAAGAAGTATAGAGTTTTGTAACTAGTTCTGCAAGGGTAAATTGATGGCACGCATAGATGTGGCCGAAAAAGGAAGTCTTGGTTGCACATGTGTGATTGGTACCAACAGGATATATACTCTCTATTTCGTGTGGCAAACAATAAATCTCTCTTTGCCAGGATGATCACTACCTTAATTGAACGGAAATGGCACAAGAAGAAGATCGCTGATGCAGTAATGTCACATATGCAGCTAAAAGTGAAATGTAGTCCTCAAATTAGTTATCATAATAAATGCTCGGTTTGCTTTGATCAGAAATGTAATAAGAATACATGGATCTTCTAAGGTGTTCGTAGTTAGTTCTATGTTAGACCTGCTGTAATAACTTGAGTGAAATATAAGAGTATTGCAATTTTGTTGAAAAGGGGTACACAAATTTGCAACTTGGCAGTTACCGACTGGTTTGCAAAATCATTACAATGCAAGCAATAATTTACTGGTAAAGTGGGTAACGAAAGTAACGAATTTTACAAACAGGTAACGAAAATTTTCTGAAAGCGGGTTGAATCATTTAAACTCGCGCCGCTAGGCTCAGAGATTGCGATGGAGCGAGTTTCACACAAGCCGCGCCGCGCCTATTGCATAGTACTAACGTAAGCTATATTTCCCCGTGCCCGACCTCAAGAAAATACATATTGAGGATACCTTGAGTGGTATACATCGGTTCAACGTATATTTTCGGCATCAAGAAGACTTAAGTTTCGTGTGAAATATTTTTCTGTGTTACTGTATTAGGAAACCTGACTTTTCGCGAGACGTTTATTCGCGAATACTTCCGAAACTAAAAAGAAATCTCTTATTTCTGTTATTTGGAAACTGTCAAATTGAAGTCCAGAAATAACGCGAAACAATTTAATGTCGTAACCTTGCTAAATGTTACTGTTTCGAAAAAGAATTGCGGAAAATCTTCGAAATACATATAACTTATTTAAAAAATATGTCTAGTAAATTTGCGACATCCAGTATGGTTAATTCGAAATTCCGTTATAAGTCGATATTTCCTTCGAACTTTCGTTCCATCGGATATAAAATCTAACCGATTATTTCGATAACTTGTAGATAATTCGTGGTTCTCAGTCGAAATAAAACTTGCGCTCTTGTCGCATTATTCGTGCAATCCTCTCAGAATAATTCGTAATATTCGATACCGTACCTACTTCGAACGTTCATCCTCCAAAATCGCATCCTCAAGACGGCCGGCTGACCGCACGACTTGCCTGCGGGAATCTCGTCAAACGGATCGAGATAGACGTCAGTTGCGTAAAATCATACAGCCCGTCCCTTATCGTGAACTTGTGACAACGAGGACTGCGGGAATCCTGTCCAAGGTGATTGGGTACCCTTCACGGGGCACCCATCACGAAACCTATTTGCCACTTTTCCCATGACCGTATACTTAAAAGCGTGCGGGGAGCGAGAAGTGCATCAACCCACTTAAAAATGACAGCCTACGTAGCTTCGAAATACTACTGGGTAATTCCTCCTCGTGATCCACCCTGAACTGATGAACTCCCAACCACAGCATAGGGACAAAGGGAATCACGGCGCCGACCGAACAACATGTTCATAACTTCTCGTGAATTTTAACCATGCCCAACCATGAGCTTGCCTGCGCCATTCTGTCAGGACAGATATACAGGCAGACAATCGTGGAACGGCCGGGTGCGGCGACGGTTGTATAATACCTCGAGGACAACGTAAAACGGCCGAGAGCGGCAGCGATTGCGATACATCGCGATATTTCTCCGCATTCAATGACGAGGACAACTGTATTCTTGAGCAAGTGGCTCCGATTGCGTAATAATGCTATATTTTCTTGTGCCCGACCTCAAGGACAATGGAAATCTCGCCGAATGACTAAAAGTGACACTGATTATCTAAATCGCGATTTTTCTCCGTGTTCTATCGTGAAAACTACTGGAAGCTCTTCAAACAACTGAGACCAGCGCCGATCGTGTAACATCTCGATATTTCTCCGTATTTGACTGCGAAGACAGAATTCGGTGACGATTGCGTAACATCGCATACATTTTTTCGCGACCTATCACGGGGACGAAGGAAATCTCGCCAAATGGTCAAGAGCAGAGCAACCTCTTGGTACCGTAATTATAACAACATATTGTACACAAGGCGACATATTAGCTGAAACAACTCATTGGATATTAAATATCTAGTATATATTTATTATTTTTTAAAGTTTTATAACATTATGTGAATTTCATTTAAAGCGACTTCGGTGGCGTAGTTGGTAGGATGCTGAACAGCTGTGCCTAAGATAGCGGGTTCAAACCCGGCCAAAGTCGTCGGATTTTTTAGGAGCGTTAAAATCCCTCATTATGCCTTCCTTCGGAGGGGAAGTAAAGCCGGCGGTCCCATGTCATAGATTTATGGCATGTTAAAGAACCTTCCACTAATTGCGCCTGTGTTAAGCTAAATTGGATAGGTTAAGAACGTAAACAACGCTCTTAGGTTTCTACGTTCGTTGCCAAGAGCCGACTGTGGTGGCGTCTCGTAGCTAATTTCTGATCTAGGCCTAGTAGTCGTTGACGGTGGCGTTTGGCGGCAAAAGTAGGAACTATTTGAAAAATTCTAAGTTGCAGTCTGTACTTAAATTTAAAAAAACAGATACACACACTAATACAGCCATCACAATTAACACTGGTTATCAGACAGATTCTACACACACCCAAAGTACACGGGGCTACATGACCGCGTTGTCGCAGCCCCTAAACTGACGAACCAACCAACCAAAGCCAGTGGTCCCATGTTATAGATTTATGGCATGTAAAAGATTCTTCCACATCCTAAACTAGTGTGAAGCTAAATTGTTATGATAGATTTCGTCGGAACGCTCTATCAAAGTTCCAACATTCACGACTAGGTATTGTTACGGCTGTGAGTTTGTGTCATCGCTCGCCGCTTGAGTCACAACTGCCCCAGGGGCTGGGCTGTGGCTTGCCTCCCGTATTGCGCGCGCCTTATGCAACAGGGCTACTACAGACAAAGGGATAGTCCAGAAGATTCGTGACTGGACCAGCGGTGGAAACCTCGAGAAGCCGTGGACTCTGGATGGATCTAGAACCATTTATTGAGTCACCGGCCTGCTATATAAGAGTGACCCGTGAAGCAGTTGTTGTTGTGTTTTACGAGCTAGTGTGAGCGTTTATTCTGAGCGACAGAAGTGTGGTGACTTGCGAAACCCCTAGTGTAGCGGCGAAGTGAGGAACATAAAGGGGACTGCCGTGTTCTGAGTAAGTGTGCTTTCACTGAGTGTCAGATATTGTGGTGTCGAAATTAAGTGACATTGTTTCTCCCAGCTGGTGGACAGCGCGCAGCAAGTGCTCGTAAGTACTGTAGTGGGCGCACATTAGAAAGAAGTTGCATGTAGTTCTGTCAAGGCCACTAGGCCCATTAGCGGCAGGATTAACTTCTGTGGTTTGTTGACAAGTGGAAGGGCCAAGAGCGCTCAAGGAAGAGACTTGACGAAACTGGAGTAAGGCTCCTAATTGCTTGTATTTGCTGATTCGTGTAATTTTCTGGCCACAATAAAGTTAATTATTTCTTTAAGCAGTAATTGGTGTTGTGCTTTGTACCCCACCGTAATCCAGTTAACAAAAGTGCCACTAGGGGGGTGGCACGTAACAGTATCATTGATATCTGGTAGCAACATGAAATTGAACGGAACTTGTAGCTCACCCTAAGGGTGTCCGCTGGAAGTAGCTACAGACTCAGGCGAGCTGAACATGTCCTCGGACACTCCCGGTACTAAAAGCCATACGATAAATAAAATACCTCTTTAAAAACAGTTCATTGTTGGTTTTCTTCACCGCGTGATGAGCGCCTATGCTTGCAGACCACAGACGTATCTTGAATTCAAAGGTAACAAAAATTAATTAAAAGGTAACTAAAAGGTACCTAAAAAGTAACGAATTTTTACTTCATCCTTACAGTAGACACCCTGATAGAAGAACACTAGCTTAGTGTCTTGTCTTGGTGTAGCCTATACTGATAAACTTGATGCATTTCAGCATTGAATCATATAAAGGAAAGAACTTGGCTATTTGCATGGACATGCGACAATGCCGAACAGATGGATATTTATTTATTAAATTCCAACCATGCAAATATTATTGTCGAAAGCAATTATAGTGAAAACACCTCAATAGCAGTCGTGCTGTGAACCCTGACCAACAGTCAGAATCTCCATGATGATTGCACACAAGTAACGTGGTATGTCCAACTAAATAAAGAAATGTTTATTTGTAATGGGCAATGCCCAAGCATCTCCCATTCAGTAAATAGGTGATTTTCACTGATCAAATTGCACTGATTAAAATAATGAAAATTCTCAGGTAGTTTTCTTAAACTAGGGGATCGCCTTAAATACAAGGTTGATTGATGTCGGGATAATTTCGGTTCATTAGGTGCAAGGGCAAAGAAAGATTTAATTTAAAGGAAGCAAAATGGTCTAATCATCATCTTCATTTCCAGCTTCCTGGGTCGGGTTGTGAATTAAAGACCTCCATCGTTGTCTGTCTCTCCACCACTCCTCTCCTTTTTTAAGTACATCTTCAGCTTTTCTTACCCCCTTTTCTATGCATTCCCAGACTGTATCCGTCCATCACTTTCGGGGTCTTCCTCGTGGTCTCTTCCCTGTTCATAATACTGTCATGTATTTTAGCCTACCTTCATTATATAATTTAATGATGGGTTAGTTATAGTGAAATCATATTTAATTTTATGAGTTTTATTAGACAGTTAATCTCGCGATCATGAGCCACAGAACCTCCATTTTTACATGGAACTCGAACCACAGGACATGACATTTCACTTCAAAAATCTTGTATGCATTGACCGGGAATCGAACTCGGTCCGCTTTGGTGAGAGGTAAGCCGCTTAACCACAGTACCATCACGCCCCGACATTTTTGTGAAATTAACTTTTTTATCAAATTTATATTGCCTAGCTGTTTCTCTCGCTATTGCACATTTCGCCATTAGTTGCATCTGATTGGCTCCTAGAAACTCCATGATTGGAAAACAAGAAGCCTCGTTTCCTATTTGCCTTCCCAGGCTTCTTGTTCTCGGAGATTGATTGTGAACCCGCCCATAAGGTTGTGTGCAGTTCAACTTTCTTCCCATTACTGTTCTCGGACAATTGTGAATTGGCATTAATTCTAGACCTGATATAATGGGGTGATGTATTCTGTTGTTTTTAATGTTTCTTCCATTTGTAATTTGCTTAATGCTTTATAACTCTTCTTTACTAATCTGTCTTGCCTTGCTTATCATTGCTTTTATTCATTTTTGACAGCATTAAATGGTTACTTGTAATAAAATGGCAATTTTCTTCCACAGTCTTTCTTTTTCTACCCCTCCTCTTTCTGTGATTTACTTCACCGATTCCTCATAAAATTCTTACACATTCATGGATGTATGACACAAGTAATATTTGTTACGAATTTAATACACTCCTCCACTGGAATCCTAAACTATGGTTGGTTTCAGAATGTTACTTCAGAAATTCAAATCAGGAGTAATATTTTATGTCCTAAGTTAGATCTTAAAGTTTCCACACATCATATGTTTTGGTTTCGAATATTCCAGAAGGAAATATGATGTTAGTTTCCATTTGAGCAGATGCTATTTCTCAATCCTATTAAGAGAAAAATGTAGTTAAATGTGTATAACATACCAGGAGAAATGCAGTATGTTTTGTGTGACATGGAAATATTTTTATTCCGTCCTGAGATCCGCTATGTGGGCTGTGGTAAAACACTTTTATTGCCCCAAACATTTTTTTGGTTTTTGTCCAGGTACTTCATGATGGCATGTCTGGTCAGATTATGTATCAAAATAATACCTCTTGATGCATTTCCAATCGCTCGTGGACTGAATCAAGGCTGCGTACTTGGCCCAACACTTTTCGCTCTATGCTTGGCTGCCATGCTTTATGAACCATGTATAACTGACTGTGACATGAAAATTAGGCATCAATTTGATGGAGGATTTTTTAAATTGCCTCCATTTTGCTCCCATACACTAACAAATATTGCTATGATAACTGAAATGCAGTATGCTAATGATGTTGCATTACCTGCTCTCACACCTGAAGAGTTGCAGCATTCAGTCAACCCTTTTAAGAATGCATATGATCGATTGGCCTCACCATCATTTTAAATACCAAGGTATTTGCACAACTTTCCCCAAGGACAATTCTTCCGGGCTTCAATATGACCATAAAATACCCAACTGACAAATCGAAAAGCTCGTACCACAATGACATACAGTGCAGACTTGACCAATATCTCCAGGAAAACGGATTGTGTCGCTCTGCTAACAACTTGTAGTTGATACATCTACTGCCTCAAGGTTTCGTCAGGCATGTAATACCAAGGTATCTCGACGCTACTCTATAGTTGCAAAATGTGGACTCTGTACCGTCGTGACATCAAAACACTTGAGCGCCTCCATCAACAGAAGCTCAGATCAATCGTCAAGATCAAGTGGGGATGGCTACATCACCAAACGGGCAGTTCTTGAGAGAGCCCATGTTAACAGCAATGAAGCTTGCATCCCTGATCACCATCTTAAATGGACAAGGCATGTTCGTTGCGTAAGTGATATTCCTTGTCAGATCCTCTATGGCAAACTTAGCACTTGTTCAAGATCATGTGGGGCCCTTGAGGCATTATAAAGACCAATTGAAACAACCCATGAAGGCAACTGTCATTAACCTGGAAAACCGGGAGGCACTTCTACGGTGACTAGCTATTGATATCCCGCTAGGAGATGACAGTTGGGTATGAATTGCAGATGTCTTCCCGCTCACTGCGTATCGCACATTCCAAAAACATTAAGTTGGTCACTACTTGCTTCACTCACTCGGCACATTTCTTCTTTCACTGGCTGCATGTCGTCCACACTTTGCTGCGATAACAACCATTGGCATGCGGGAAGGTAATATATTTAGGTTTGGAATAGGCGGGCTGTGCATGCGTGTTGCAAGACCTCCCACACCCCTTCACAGCGTGTTGAACTGCCATCTCCTGGCGCGATGACAATACTTGCCTCCCTAATGCGCCACCTTACTCATGATGCTGTAGCCCTTGTCGAAGAAGAACACCGCAGACATGAAGAAGCCAAATGTCAATTATGCAAGCTATATCAAACTCAACCACGCCCTGCCCTGTCCGTTCGATGCAACATTTGTAGACACATGTTTTATGCAAGGATCAGCCTATATAGTCACCTGATACACATTCACAAATTGAGTCACAGCCGCTGATGGCAACTACTTAGCAGGGGCAATAGTCCAGTGGTTTATAGTTGTAATTTCAAAACATGGTCTCTGAGAAATAAGTGGCAGTTCACCTACAGTAGTTACTGCATGGACTTCACACATGATCTCTAAACATACTGGTGATATGGTCCGACTTATCTGCACTGCATTTCTTCCCTCTCCCAGAGGAGCATCGGCATCAAAGACAACTTTCAAAATCATGTCTTGCTACTTGCCTCTCACCAAGGTGCACCAGGGTCAATTCCTGGTTAATGCATGTGCAATTTTCAAAGTGGAAATTCATGTCCAATGATTCAGGCTCTCCACAAAAAAAGGTGGTGTTATTGCTTATAATCATGACGTAAGAGTTATGTAAGACAAATCCTTTGTAGATCTGGAAATGGGAGTGCTGAAATGGCTTCTGTTACAGAATGTATTGATCTTCTTCATGGTGTCCACAGGCAGGAAAAGTCAGGAATTTTGTTTTTGGTCAGGAAAAGTCAGGAAAAAGTGTGAAAAAATGGCATGGGTCGGGAAAAAATGGCAAAAAGTATTAGAAAGTCAGGAATTTTATATTAACCATACAGTATAACCTTACAGTATTTTGTGTTTTATAGCCATATTTTGATGTTACTAGTTCAACTAATCTCTGAAGATAAAAAGCAATAACTCGCTGGACATTATGATAAGTTTCCATTTTGACAGTAAATCATAGTAAAAACCTCTTATACCTATTTTTTGTGCGCTTTTTTGGCGTTAGTGTAAGGATGTGGCGACCCCATCGCCCAGCACATTGCACTACGTGTCTGCAATCAGCCTCTAAAATATTGTGACTTGACATTCATAAACAAGAAAATTTAAATGCCAATCACTTGATATTTCTTATTTCCATAAAGGCAATTTTGATATACCTTTTTTCCGATGTTACGATGACTTCACACGAGTCAGGAATTTTGTTGAAAAGTGGTCGGGAAAGTCGGGAATAGTCAGGAAAATTGACATTGAAAATTCTGTGGACACCATGTTCTTCCTTGCCCATTTGTCATTTCGCTTAATCCTCCACAAACAACATAACTATCTGCCTTCATAACAGTTGTAGCTTCTGCTTCGGTATTTCCAACATAAAGTAATCTTTGTTACAGTTATCTGTTTTCCATGTACCCATGTTGATGTCACTCTGTCTCCACGTTCTCTTCGCCTTATTTGGCTGTCTATCTACAAATACACTAACGAAGGAAAACAAAAAATGCAACACCTAGTTTTCTTCAAAATTTAGCAATTTTTGTTTCGTAAACTTTCACGGCCAGAGCTAATACTGTTAACTGTAGTGTCTCGGGTTGGTTTGCCACGTCCAGTGTTGCTCCTTTGCCTACGTTTCACCATAGTTACAGTAGGCTTACTCATGATAGTACGGCTGGCAGGAGACCTGTCCCTCGTATTTACACAATAGTGTTGGACCGCATAGTTTTTGTTTTTCTGCAATGACTAAACCTACTATAACAATGGTGAAATATCGACAAAGGAAGCAGCACGCGAGACAGTTAACGGTATTAAGCCATTTTATTCCTTATCGCAGTCATCATTTCAGTAATTCTTTTAAAACATTGCCATTTACACAAGTGAGTTATTTTGAACCCCCAGTTTCCTTTAGCGGGTAGCTCAATACTCAAGACCATGTAAATAAATATGATTTTAATTAAGCATAATGGATTTGCCAGAAAAATATTGTTTAAAAACCTGTTGGTTTTTATTGTGGTTCTTCAATCAGTTTTTTTTTAAATTTTATTATTTATTTATTTTGTCAAATCCATAAATTAATGAAATGAAATAGATTTACATTCATTTGCATATTGATCTGCTAAGAGAAAGTTGGGGCTTAAAATGACCCCTGGATGTGTGTAAGTCATTGAAATACGAATAATGTTTGAAATAATTAGTAAAATGGTAAAAGCATTACTTAGTATGCAATTAGAACAGAATTTGTTTAAATACATTTTTATTTTTAAAATGTTTGTTATGACTGCTTGCTTGTAGTGAGACCTTTGCATGGTTCAAATTGAGAACTGTATGCTCTCCTTGCTCTGTAATCTGAATGTAGTATGGTATGACATACATCCCATTTGTTACCCCCATACCTCTCTTTGGATTTGGAGACTCCTATAGATTTATTTATTGGTTGCTGACCAACCTTAAGTTTTTGTTTTAAAATTGAATGATGTTAATTAGAAGACACGGCAAAAACCAAGAAGATTTGCTGAGTTTTAACGAATTATATATTTTCATAAAACTTTTTCAATTTCATTTGCCCAGGAATTAGCAGATTTTTTATTTATTTATTTATTTATTTATTTATTTTGTATTTATTTATTTATTTATAATTAAAATGACCTTAACAGTCATAGTTTAAAGGTAATAAACATATTTTAATCTTGTAATGGTGTGCTGTTTTGAATTGAGGTGTAGCATTTTATTAGGCTGATGAAGGGGATAGTTTCAGAACATGCATCAATCATAAACCCCATATAATGTTGCATAATAAGAGAGCTCCCAACAAGACACGGCAAAAACCAAGAAGATTTGCTGAGTTTTAACGAATTATATATTTTCATAAAACTTTTTCAATTTCATTTGGCCAGGAATAAGCGGAATTAAATGTCAGTGAAGATGGTGATGCCAGTCGACCTCTCAAGTTGGTTCGATGTACACCTGTACTGGCCTACGAATTGTAAGCTAGGAACGTATCGACATACACACGTATGAACTAAGCTAGCAATGTTGGAAATATACTCTTGCAACATATCTTGTGGTTGAAGTAACCAACATGGTTGCTTCCCCTCATGTTTTGTATTTATCTGATCTAGTGTTATAACCCTCTAGCAGATATTAGACTGAAGTAGTGATGAGAATGATGCAAGCTATGATGAAAGTTTTAATGATATTCATGATCTTATCTTATGTTTGGCTGGGCTTGCACATGGCAGAGCCAGAATGGGTGCTGTTCATACTGATGATCAAACATTATACAACCACATAATGCCAACTAGGAATTCTTCTTCATCCATGTATGATACGGTTTTATATCCAGAGCGTATTTTTTATTATTATTTTTATTATAGTATTATTCTCCATTATGAAATGTTAGCTGAGATTTTTTTGGAGGTGGTGTAGGTCCAGGCCTCCTGGATCCCCACCTCCATGACTACTTCATTGTTTCAAGCCTAGTATTGTCAACACAGATACTATGTTCTCATACTAGCTGACCCTGTGGATGAATCAGAGATTTCTGAATCTAGAGGGTATATGTTAAAAAAAAAAAGGTGTTTTCTTTGCCTTATAGGTTTGTGTGTCTTATTTAACTCACAATTAGAACGTACATCTCATGCGTAAAACACAATTGATCTATCAAACTTCTCCTAGCTGCTTCATTTCTCTGCAAAGATAACTTCAAAAGTTTGGAATTATAATAATATATTGTTCAGAAGGATAGTTAATTCCTGGTACGTTTGTACACAGTTCATCTGTTTAAAGGAGCGGACATACATATTATTCAGGGGACTAATGAGTTTCTGTATTTTGTATGTTAATTACTTTTAATTGATTTACATAATTACTTGAAATGATACTGGTATTAATCCTATAGACAGCTAGCGAGGCAAAACATTCACCAGGACATCACTTGTTCAGCATCCACTCCTGCACTAAGTCACAGCAGTTCGGTACTTGCAGTAGCAACACACAGTTCACCTCAACCAAAATGTGCTGTTCCGACTGACATGGCTATTCTTGAACAATTACATTAGTACTGTCCTAGATATCCTATAATGTATCCCCCTCATAAATATTCAGCGATTACTTCGACCTCTAGAAGAATTTTGAAGAAGGGGATGTAAGGGCAAGTTAAGCCAGAAAGAACACTTTTTATTGTGCAATAGTGAATGTTGTATTATGTGACCTTTCAATATTTTAGTCAACTTTATACAGCCGATTCCTTTAGTTTCTTAACCCCCGAGTGCTGACCTCCATATGTCGTTTGCTTTAAGAAGTCTAGAACATGTTGAAAATATTGAATATGCCAATTTTAAAAAAAATTATGGACTGATAGGTATTACTGAAGTTATGTAGATGATTACATACCTGCCAACCCTTCCGATTTATTCGGAAACGTTCCAAATTTTCACCTCGTCTTCCGATCTTAATTAATATTATTTTTTCCGAATTTCGGGCCCCAGTGATATATTGTAAAAGAAAAAGGAACTGCAAATAATTTCTATTTTCAAGGAGATCCTCTCGTAAGTCGTAATTGCTTTTGTGATTTGTGTAACCTTGTTGTTTTTTGTAAGTTCCTTGCTTGGCAGTGAGCTCCATAGCTGCGATCTCGGAATGGTGAGTCAGCTGATCGGCATACTGATTGGTGATATTTTACGGACAAACAGGTGTCAAGCCTACGCTGATTAACGAGGCAGGCCACGTGACTGTGAAGAATAGGTGAAACCTTGTATGCTACGCGCGGCGATTGTGACTTCCTTCGTTTGACGCCACGTGTTTATACTCTGCTAGCATCACGTTTAGTGCATTTAATTGAGGTATTGATGTGTGCGTCGGTAGGTAATTATTTCAACAAGTTGTGTCGATGATTGTTTTGTGTCGTTTGTTTTAAGTTTTTATCGTCACGTTATGGCGACAAAACGTCAGAAACGTTATCTACAAGTGTTCAAAGAAAGCAATAAAACTGAATTTCCATTCATTTTACAATCTAGTAGAGGAAACCATTTTGCTCTTTGTTCCGTGTGTCGTTGCGATATAAATATTTCTCATGGTGGAAAAACTGACATTGTAACTCACAGCAACACTCTAAAACACAAGGACAGTGCTAGTTGTTTACAGAAGAACAAAAAATTAGGTACTTTTTTGTTCACGGGAATGAAGACGATGCTGCCATTCGAGCAGAATGTTTGTGCACGGCGTTCAATGTAGAACATAACCTCTCGTTATCATGTTCTGATCACATGGGACAGTTGTTTAAAAAAATGTTCCCGGATTCGGAAATTGCGAAGAAATATTGTTCATGAAATGGCACGTGACGCCGATTCAAAAATTATTAATATTTAAAAATAGGGGCCCTTCGCGTTCCCCACTGATGGTAGCAATGATAGAGATAGTAAGCTGTATCATGTCGTCGTGTCATTTTTCAACAAAGAATCGAAGATGATTGAAAATCGTTTGCTATCCATAGAAAATTTGGAAGGTGACTCGACTGGTGCTAACATTGGTAATTTGCTTCTGCGTCTTCTGGAAAGACATGCCATTCCAATGGCAAACTGTATTGCTTTTAGTGCAGACAATGCCCCTGTTAGGATAGGGAGGAAAAATGGTGTTGCTGCTAAATTAAAAGAGCAGTGTAAAATCATCATTGTTGTAGGATGCACATGCCGTTTAATTCATCTGGCTGCTGATAAAGGTGCTGATTCCCTTCCTGTGAACATTGATGAGATAATGATTGATATTTTTTATTATTTAAACAAAAGCTGCAAGACAAAAGATCATCTAAAGTTATATCAAGCTCTTTACCAAACTGATGTTAGGAAAATACTGAAGCATGTGTGCACGCGTTGGTTGTCCTTGGGTAAATGCCTAGAAAGACTGATTTCACAGTGGAAGCCACTGCTGAGTTTTTTCAAAGATGAGGTGAACCAGTCCACTGGTACAAACACATCTCTCAAGTATTTCCAAATTCCCAAAGTAAAGGCACATGAAGATCAGCCTACAGAAGTGTAATTTGGTGTTAGTGTGAACAACAGAGTACAAGATAAAGCACATGTTATCATTGGCAAAAGGAAGTTGGAGAGCAGTTCTTCTTCTCCGTCTCTAAGGAAAAAAGTTACGGAACCAAGTCAAACTGTTGGTATTTCAAGACAGGAGAGACTATTTCTTTTTCTGTCATCTAAGTTAAATGAGGCATTTTGCTTGTTTCTGGCATTTACCATCCCTACATTTGAAAAATATAACAAAGTTCTTCAATCGCAAGCACCTCACATCCATGTCCTAAGATCCATACTGATTGATTTGCTGACGGAAATTCTCTGTAGGTTTGTTAAGCCAGTGGCCATAAAGAAATAATGCACAATTTTAGAAGTGGTCTATCACATAAGAGAGAATCAGAAAGCTGATGATGATTTGGTAATTGGTTAAACAACATCTAGTTGTGTAGAAAATCTGGCTCCTGAGGAGAAGAAGGTTTTTCGCCCACGCCACTGTATACTGCGCATGATGACATCTATAATTTTAAAAAATCTTCCTATTTTTGACTTCTGAAGGTTGGCAGGTATGTGATTATTGTTAATAACCATTTGAGATATGATTGCCATCAGCCTAGTTAGGAAACTAAGCATAGTTCACAGCCAAGCTGAGCTTTCATTGGCACAGCAGTTCCCCCTTTTCCACATCAGCCAACAAACGGTAGTCCAGCGAAGGTCAGCAGCACTCATTATCTCATAATAAAATACCATTAATTACATAGCATGAATTGAACAATAGTTTAAAGACATTCTTACTGGAAAAAAAAAAAAACAACCATTAGTTGATCCAATGTTGAAACATAAGTCTTGAATGAATAAGTTCTTCTTTCGAAGATACAAACTCATAAAAAGGAGAATTATGATGACATATTTGACTTTTCAAGCTATTAATCCCACTAACGTCCTCTATTTTTTAATGATTCACAAAAATCTGTCTTATTCTGTTACTACTTACTTGACTCCTTGGCGCCACAGCCCATGTAGGGCCTTGGCCTCCTGGACAATCTTCGCCCTCTCCTCTCAGATCACAGCCTTGGTTCTCCATCTTTTTACTCCTATTCTTCTCTATTCTGTTACTTAGGTGACTAGCATCTTGATCAGTATATTTCTGTTTGATTTGGGGTCTTGAACAATGCAGTATTTTAGCCCCATGTAGAAGTGTATTTATTTTTCATTGAGATGACTGGGAAGGCGGTGGCCATGTCTGTAAGTTAAGAACCATCCCGAGAGTTGGGCCTGGAGTAGAAGTGGGGAAACTATGGAAAGCCACTTCTAGGATGGATGAAGTGGAAATGAAACCCCTCTCTCTCAGTTTTGTCTCATTAGGCTGAGTGTACCCTGTTCCAACTCTCAGGCTTGAATTAATTTTCTTGGCCGAGTCAGAAATCAAATCCAGACCTCGGGGGTGAGGGCCAATAATGCTAGTCACGACACCATGAGGTGGTCTATTGTCTTTCTGTACCACATGAAGTGACTCAAATTTTGCTATGGTACTAAATAGTATAGCATTAAGAATCTATTGATTTCAACTGTTATGTTTTGTATTGCTACATTTCATATCGCATGAAAAACTTAATGTCGAAGTGAGAAGTTGATAGCCCTGTAATAAATAAATAAATAAAAAGGGGCACTTCTTTCTTTTTCATTGAAAACAGCATGGGGCCATGTATTCAGAGTTTTGCAATCATGTCGAGTAATAAGTATATTAGAAGGAATGAAGTCTTCCTTTTAATATTTGAATAATTTCTAATCCCTCCGATTCTTAGATGGCCTTGCAGAATTCTTAGGTTTGTGCTTCTCACTGACTGGAAGTAAGAATTTGGTGCAGTATGTAGGCTCCTGGACAATACTTTCCTGAATAGATTTCAAAATCTTAGCAACCACAAGTTCCTACTTGCAGTTTGTTTTTTTAATATATATGGCTGTGTACTTTCAAATCCTAATGCACAGAGTTTTATTTTCAAGAGGAAAGAGAAAAAAATCCTTCCACAAGCATGTTCTGATCCAAACTGAGCCATTAGTAGCTGCTGAAGTTTCAGTCAAGTTTAAACAAAATGTAAGGTGAAAAAAGATGATGATGTTGATGATGATAATTGTTGTTTTAAGGGGCCTGACATCTAGGTTATCGGCCCAGGTGAAAAAAGACATTGGCAAAGTATGTTAATAGTTACCTAACACTTAAATTCCTTGCCTGTAACTCTGCATAAGTTGTTGTGGTTTATAATATGTCTAGAGAAATGATGTCAGGAGACAGTACAGTTGTGCCCTTCATGCAGTTACCATTTATTTCCCTACATTCAGAGGAATTGAGTTTGTGTTTGCACCAAGGGGATGGAATAAATGTGACACAGAAAACGTTCTTTTAATTTGCTCTGTGCCCGCATGTGTATTTCCTTTTGAAGTATGACCTATTTTTATAGTTTTCAAAAGTGTCTGCTTGCAAATAGTTACATAATTTATTTATTTATTCACCTTGTTGCATTTTGTGAGAAAGTTCATCACTTAGAAACTTCTGCATAAATATTTCTATGTAACCTCCATAAAACAGGTAGCATAAAATTTACAATTTATGTGGTAGTCTTGGATGATTTATGCGTGAGTGCATGTTTTCCTTCATAACAACAATGTTGATTTCCTTGATGTTGGGAACTTCATTGCATTGCCTGCTGTAGGTTTTTTTCTTTAGAGGAGATAATTGCTTGAGAATCACAGTTTTGTGTCTTGTGGTCACCATTATCAGGCTTGGTGGTATAAAATGTGCTATATTCTATTTCAAGGAGGATTACCAAATTTCCAGAACTGGGGCAACAGAGCATCGGTTATCATACTTCTGCTCCTAGCTTGGGGCTTTCATTGGCTGCATCCCTGAATACATGTATTTGAAATCTATGCTGACCGGTTTGACTGTCGATTCTGTTAAATTCCCAGGCTTTTTTTAAAGTTATGTTTTTCATTTTGAAAAGAGAGCCCTTGGAATTTGTCCATGGGTAGATTCAATTAATTCTTCTTAAAGTTTTCATATTCCACTATGGAAAGATACATTCTCCCTGACCTTACAGATTGGAATATTGATGTGGCATCTTTGTTGCCATCCAAGTTGCAATGTAATAATGTGCAGTAGTGCCTTCTTGTAAACAAAACATTTCATACTGGAAAAGTCACAGATGTGTAAATAATTATTTACATTCTGAAACTGTGCAACATTTGGGAAAACCAGAAGAAGATATATGATCCGGTTTGCATTATCTTAATTGAGTGTGGTAGTGTAGTGTTCTGGAGGGTTGGTAATTCTGTTGTATCTATGTTTTGGCTAGATGGCAAGTTCATAACTCATTTTTTTGTTCCCATTTTTTTTTTTGGTTTGTGCTTCTTGCAGATGGTGGCGAAGTTGGCGGACTCTCATAATTCTCAGAGCAAAGGGAAGCCCCCCACAGCAGGGAATCAACAATAGTAGAAATGCTAGGCTGTAATAATGGAGACAAATAATAATAATCCATGACCAAATAAAACGAGGTGCTCATATGTGTTGTGAGGACATTGGTGATGCTTGTGTCTGTCTGTCTGTCTGTCTGTGTGGTGGGCGCCGGGGGGTTGGGGGGGGGGGGGTCCGCCCTGGCCCACCGGCGGTGGAACTATATGCACGGGCTAACTGCGGTGACGGTTTGGACTCACTACCCACCCAACCAACCCCCACTCCCCTATCAGACTCGTTGCAGTGTTTATTCTAAATATTATGCTGGTTTGGTTTTTTTTTGGTGGTGCAAGTTTGTGGAAAGAAACTTTTCCCCATTAGAAGCTTGTGGTAAACAGTTTGTACTGGTATTGAATGGATGTGTGGAGACATTATGTAAATTCACAGATATTATTTATAATTTTTTATGTGACGGCACATGCTATCAACGAACTGCTAAAGTACTGCTCCAGTTAATGTTGTTACATATACCTCAGTAAGCAGGATTTAACCAGCGCGTAGCTGAAGGCAGATGACCAGTAGACTAATGTATTCATTGAATATATATTCAGTCAGTCTTAAATACTTTTATTGAAACACATAACTTTTTTTTCCGACTGTTTAGTTCCCTATGCTTTTGTATATGTGCGTACCTGTAAATATATAAATAAGATATGATGAGTAATTGTGGAGAATTTTGTTCCACTGTTGAACTGTGCCCTCCTTTGTAAATACTGCTACATGTTAGCAATCTTTAAATCATACTTTATGTGGTGACTTGAGACGAGTGATATTTCACTACACAGGTTGTAATTTGCTCCCTCCTAATTCAACTGACGAAGTTAAAGGAATTGGCCTAGAAAGAAGTTATGTGAAAATACTTTTGAAAAATGTGTTTGGTGAATTAACACGTTCTGGGTATCCTAAGTAAAATATATTAAAAGAAAAGCTGTAACCAAGTATTAGTAACATAACCCTTGAATGATTAAGCTATGCATTTTAGAGTACATTGTTGTTCTCCTCAAAGTGCGAGAGATTGTTTTTGAAACTTAAGTTTCCTTTTTGTCACTTTTCTGTAATCTTCCTTCTTTTGTACTTTAGCTTTCGAATAGCATAAACAAGGGATTTGAAAAGTAAGAGGTTGAAAAATCTTGCAAATAATACATGTTTTATGCATGAGTGGGTAAACAGTTGTAAATGAAATTCCACTTTACACAATCAAGTATGCCATGTGTATTATTGTTTCAAAATAGCCGTATTATGTTCCTTAATGCATTTTTCTATGTTATTTTGTACCATAAAAGCTCAATAATATATCAGTATCCAGTACTGATGCCTTTGTAAGTGTATATTACATCCATAACCTCGATTAGCGAAATATAAAAAATTAAATAAAATGAAGAGAGGCCCCCGTTTTTATTATTGTATGTGGGAATCCACAATTGCTGCTTGACAACTTTGATTCACTTGTTCTGTAAACAAATCATTTCAGTGGCGTTTCATATCAATCGGACAATTTTTCATTTTGAACTAGGATTATGTTATTCAACTTTTTAATTTGTGACCTTATTTGAAATAGATCCTAGTGATTGCAGTTGTAAACAGACTTTTGATAAATCTGGGAAAAGAATGCCTCAATGAAAATAAAACATCAAGTTACTTAAATATATTTTGTCTGTGTGTATTCTTTTGGAAGCCCTGAGGTATTTGAACCTGATACCTTTCATTCTTCTCAATGTTTTCCCTCAACACATCCAGTGACACTGGGATGTGTGCATCTGATGCTTTCAGTACTTGGCACACTCATATTATAGCATATTGGTATGTGCACAATTATCCAAACCAAAGGAAATACAACATTTAAAGGAATGTAAGGCATATTCCTATAAATGCGTTCTTGCCATACCTGTAAAGGATATGACAAAAGCAACTCCCAACTAGTCGCGAACTCAAGCGACGGTGCTGCCGTTATCTGGGACTAGCGTAAGGGCGTTGGAGACATAGACAAACAGATGCTATAACATGTGATTTGAGTTGATGGGTGTGCTCTTCTCTAGTGTTTTTTTTTCTTTCATAATAATAATTGAGACTAAAAGATGAGTAATATATTGCTCAGTTCTGCTGTGCACTTCAAATTCAACAATTGCCATATCAATGCATTACTTCCACAAAATGAAAGCTTTTGAGATGGAATGGAGTCGATTACTTCGCATCGCAAAGCCAATTTCGTATCGTATGCATTTCATCATCATCTTGCACAGTTTCCAGCCACTGGCCGGGTCTGTTTGGAACACAAGCCTCTCCAACGTCTTCTGTCTTCCCACCATCTCTCCGCCTCCACCCTTGTCCAGTCTTCTCCTCTCTTCTTCACGCTTTCTTCCACCCCCTTCAGCCACCTGTCTCTCGGTCTCTTTCCTTCCCACTTCGTCTCGTGTACTCTCCTGGGTATCCTCTTCTCCTCCATTCGTTTTACATGTCCATACCATCTAAGTCTAGATTTCTCTATACCATCCTGTAATGGTTCCTCCTTCATTAATTCTCTGGTCCTCTCATTTCATATTCTGTCCATCTTTGTAGCTCCAATACTGCTTCTCAAGAACCTCATCTCACTGGCCTGTATTTTGCTCTTCTCCCTTCCTTTCATAACCCAGGTCTCCGAGGCATACGTCAGGATAGGAACATAGTACGTCCGATATATGATCTTTTTGCTGTTCTGAGGGACATCCTTGCTCCATAACATGCTTCTCACACTCCTCCGAAATGCTTCTGCCTGCCTCCCCCGCTCATTTATTTCTCTATCGTTTCTTCCATTCTCTTGTATCAGGCTTCCCAGATACTTGAAACTCTCCACTTTCTTCAGCTGTTCCCCACCAATTGTTATTCCCGTTGTGGTTCTTTCCTTCTTCCTTGTTGTGATCACCATCTCACTCTTATTTATGCTAAATTTCATCCCATATCCTTGTATTATTCCTTCCCACACGTCCAACTGTTCCTGTACCTCCTCCTCCTTGTTTCCCCAAATTATCAAATCATCTGCAAACACCATTGCTTTCATCTTTCCTTCCCCAATTACTTGTGCCACTCGGGTCATTATGTCATTCATCACCATGCATTTACAAAGGAGAATTATTTATTAATAAATACTAATGAATTTCTTACAATAACCAGTACCCTGCACTTCAAACTAAGTGACTTAGCAGGGTCGATATGACAGCTGTTCTTCCCATTTGGCAAAAATTACTTTTAGGGGCCGCATTATTGTAGGCCGACTTGTGGTTGTCTTTCTTTAACTTGCCCCATTGCTGCTTCAAAGCTGTGAACCTCAGGTCTTCTAAGTTTATAATCAGGTGCCTATTAACCTTTTCCGCTCGTGTGTCGACCTGAGGTCGACAGCCTTCACTTGGCGTTATAGCTCGTGTGTCGACACAATGTTTGGCCACTCGTTTCTAGGTTACCTGGCATGCCAGGGATTTTGTACTTCGTTTGGTAAGTGTGGTTCCGGAAACCGAACAGGAGTGTTTTAGTTTCTCTTTGCTCGGCAAGACTGCTCCGTTTCCTTGACATTGAAAGCAGTCGCGGTAAAACAACATGTTGTTATAGCTCGTGTGTCGACCCTGAGTTGACACATTGTTTGGCCGCACGTTTCTAGGTTACCTGGCATGCCAGGTCTTTGTACTTCGTTTGGTAAGTGCTGGTCCCGGAAATCGAAAGTAACGAAACAAGAGTGTTTTGGTTTCTCTTTGCTCGGGAAAACTGCTCAGTTTCCTTGACATGAAAAGCAGTCGCGGTGAAGCAACATGGCAGCGCACAGTCTGACCGAAGCTGAGATCCGGGCGTCTATTTCGGCTGATTTTGATGATAGTGACCTTAAGAGCGATGCAAT
Organism: Meconema thalassinum; assembly: GCA_946902985.2. Classification (NCBI taxonomy): domain Eukaryota; kingdom Metazoa; phylum Arthropoda; class Insecta; order Orthoptera; family Tettigoniidae; genus Meconema; species Meconema thalassinum. The sequence continues at coordinate 553,061,879 of OX336388.2, forward strand.
TTTTGAATCTGACGATGAAAATGATATATCCGTGAGTGATTCAAGTGACGATATTGATATCAGCGTCGCAAGAAATCATGGAGGAGGCGATAACATTATGTGAAGCAATCATGGTCAATCCAGGCATTTGCTTTGAACGCTTCCACTCACTCAATACATACCGTTAAGAAAGTTAAAAACATTATTTTGTGTCATGTAAATTCCATACTTTCATTAATTTTGTACTTCCTTCCTGTATACAGTAGAACGTCGTTCATCCGGACGTCAAACAATCGGAACGTCAATTATCCGGACGAGCAAAAAAAAAAAAAGATGGAGCTTACTGTTCTGATGCGGAAGTGCGCGCTGCCTACAGTAGTGAGTCGGTTCTCGTTTTCAATTTTCTCCTACCGTTTGTTTACTCTATAATGTTTCAACGTATTACAATATGCGAGTTGGGGGCAGATGACCTCGTAGTTCCGCCCCTTAAAACAGCAATAAGTAACTAACTAAAATGGCTTCTACGAGTGGCAATAAGAAAAACCGAAATCGGCATGTTTTATCGATTCAGAAGAAGGTGGAGATCAATAAACTGGATAAAGATAACAGTGTGCAGTCTAATTAAAACTTAGTGTTATCACCATAATGTACTGTGCATGTTTTTTTTTCCTATGAAATTTATGCATGTTTGATTATCCAGAATATTGTCGGTCCCAATTAGTCCGGATAAACGACGTTCTACTGTATATTGTTACAACCAGTACTTAATACCAGGTTTTAAAATATGAAGAATGCTGACAGAAATAAATTCGAGTTGGGAGAAACCGGGACTTAACAATAATTCGAGAGGAAAGGGTTGAAAGTTGTTAAGTCAACTTTTACAGCTTTTGACTTATCATCATCATCATCGGCTTTAACTCGAATCCGAGTATAAATCTTCTTCCTTCAGTCCAGTTTGTGGATGTGTTTACGGTGACTAGAGAGTCTAATCCTGGCATGGAACAAGCGACCACACAAGTCGCATAGTATTGCATACCTGCCAACTTTTACGGTTTATCCGTAAAATTTACGGAAATTGCAGCATTTTACGGTTTTACGGATGAACGGTGTCATTTTACGATTTCGCGGACAAAAATTTGAAAAGATAATTTACATTCGATAATACCGCCCACTTCCGTACAATCGATTGTTTGCGTGGGTCGAAGGCAAGTCCACGATAGTCGATAACTCGTTCTTTGATATAAACATTTAATGCAGCCAATGGCCAAAGAACATAAATACTAACTTAATACCTAAATACATGAATTATAACGTTAAAAAAACTCGCAATGTGCATTGGTATAACTAGTAATCATCCAAGCAGAACCGCGTTAGAGTCTCTCTCCTGTCTGGACACTTCAGCACATGATATCGTTCACAGAAATTGTTGCAACGCTTACACACGCATTCTGAGCACGGTGTGTGATACGATTTAGTCAAGCATAGGCGGTGATGGAAACCGTGTACTGCTAATCGGGTCACCAGGTGACGCAGCTCGTAGTTTGCTTGTGTCCAATCCTGTGTCATCATAGCATCTGTAGCGTAGAACTCGCTCCATATATCTTCCTTCTTCCGCTGCAGCACAGCAAGCCCTTGCGTGTAGCTGGCACTAGATGGCAAGAGCATTTTCATTCGAAGTTCTTCAATAAGGAACGGCTCTCTAGACAGTTCGTATACTGTGCGAGATCTGGTTGTTTTAGATACCCCCAAAGACTGTGTGGATATGTGAAGAAGTTCGATGGTTATGTTCGGAACTCTACACGTGGTATCACTCGTTCTTTGATATGATTCGTTCTTTTAACCGTGTGATGTTTGTGTCTTCATTGTAATTGAATTTGAAGCCGGGATAACCGTTCTTCCATGTGAATCTTAGGTGTCGACAGGCTCTGCTTCGCATATTCTTTGTTCCGCTCCGTTCGCTCGTTGCGATTTAAACCATATTCTTTGACCACGTGAGTTGTTCATTGTTCGCGAAGTTGGCGTTCCTTGAATGTTTTCGTCTTTTAAGGTTATGGCATATTTTAATGAAGCGTTCGAGTTTTTGTGCTATAACTTCGTGCTTCGCAGTTTCCTGTATTCCTTGGACTAATTACATTCGTTCCACGTGTGTGTGTGTTTTTTATTTCTACCATGTGCATATTCTTTCTTCACGTTGACAGTGACGTAATTAGGGCCGAGTGTCTGTTTACTTCCTTTTTGGTGGAACACAATGTGCCCTTAAGTGCGGCTGATCATGCGGGTGCTTTATTTAAGATGTTTCCCACATCAGAAGTTGCAAAGAAATATAGTTGTGGTCGCACGAAAACGACATGCTTTGTAAATAAAATGGCAAAAAATGCATCATCTGAAGTTGTTAAGTGCCTTCAGAACGGACCGGATACAGATAAATCCCTTTTCTTTCCATCAGTGAGAAACTACTGTTGTACTGCCTGTGACTACATCATCAACAAGTTTCCACTCAAGGATGACGTGTTAAAGAATGCTCAAGTTGCTAGGTTAGACAAAATTGAAGATGCACAGTTTTCTTCCATTCGTTTTTTCTTGGAAAAGTTTCCTATAATGTTATGCAAGGAAGAGGATGAAACTACAGATGAGGTGGTGAATGAGCTTCAGAGGCAGTTCACAGCTCTTCAGGTAGATGACACTTCGGCTGCACATCAAGATGCTGCAAGTGATTCCAGTTGGGCACAAATATCAAGAATTCGTGGAGCCGATAGACTTCTTAAGTATAACCGAATTTCTAGAGTAATGCTCTCTGTTCTCACCATACCCCATAGCAATGCAGAATGTCAACGTGTTTTTAGCCTTGTGAAGAAAAATAGAACACAGTTCAGGTCATCCATGTCCAATGAATCTCTGGAGTCTATTTCTATTTTGAAGACCAGGAGTTCTGGTCGCTGTTATGACAAAACATTTTCTCATGACTTTTTGCAGGAAGCTAAAAAGACCACAACCATGACTTTAAAGTCGAACTAGCATGTGATTTGCAGTGTGTATTATATTATTTCTTGCCTGTGTTACGTTAAACAAGTTTTATTGTGTAAAGCCTTTTTCAATTATCGCATATCAGCTTAATCTATCAAGGAAGTCCTATTATGTGTGCTCCAAACCAATATTCACCACGCCTGCTGCTGATTAACATGGATTTCTTCTGGATTGTTATGTTCATCTACAAATTATGTAAGTAGATATGATTTCATTGAAGTATCCTGGGTTCAACTATACATTGCGCTACAGCGGCGTCTGGGGAGTTTTCAGGGAGATCGGTGACGTCACCGTGATCTGACGGGGGTATATCGAAAAGCGTTCGATTTTTTGTCGCGCGTGAGTTTTACTGATAGCCCTTTTCAAAAGTTGGCAGGTATGGTATTGCTGGAGGAGGACGTGGTTGGGCTGCTCGAAGTTTCCTAGCTTGACGCTTGGCCTCTTCATGTGTGCGTCGATCCCTTTCAAACGTCTTTACAATATCCGAGATGGTACGGCGCCAAGTTGAGCGGCATTCAGCCAGCATGTCCCAGGTTTGTGAATCAAGACCTGTCAATTTCAGGGTCCGCTTAAATTGGTCCTTGTAGCGCCTCTTAGGACCACCATGAGGCTTGGTGCCATAGCATAACTCACCATATAGCATCTGACGAGGTAATCTCACATCATCCCTCCGATGGACATGACCAATCCATCTAAATTGGTGACCTATTATGGATTATTCTATGCTGTTGATTTGAGCCTTTTCCAGAACAGCAATATTGGTATTGCGGTCTTCCCATTTAATCCTCAGGATTGATCGAAGTTTTTGTATGTGGAAACGCTCGAGCTTCCTGAGATCACGTCGGTAAAGGGCCCACGTTTCACAGCCATACAACAATGTAGATAGCGGGTTCAAACCCGGCCGAAGCCGTCGGATTTTTTAAGAGCGTTAAAATCCCTCAGTATGCCTTCCTTCGGAGGGGAAGTAAAGCCGGCGGTCCCATGTCATAGATTTATGGCATGTTAAAGAACCTTCCACTAATTGCACCTGTGTGAAGCTAAATTGGATAGGTTATTGTAAACAACGCTCTTAGGTTTCTAAGTTCGTTGCCAAGAGCCGACTGCGGTGGCGTCTAGCAGCTGAGTTGTGAACTTAGCCTAGTAGTCGTTGACGGTGGCGCTTGGTGGCAAAAGTAGGAACTATTTGAAAAATTCTAAGTTGCAGTACTTAAATTAAAATAACAGATAACACACACTAATACAGTCATCACAATTAACACCGGTTATCAGACAGATTCTACACACACCTGTAACTTTTTACCAGCCCTTCTTGGGCGACTGATTTAAAACTTCCCAAAATCATCCTCCTATTTTTGATCGGAAGTACTTCATCATATACCACACAATTGAAATGGCAGGGTCGTGGAGTGTTGGACACACATTTGGTCAACCTAACTGGTATCATTTGGGCGTTCAACTATTAGGTGTAATTCCCTATAAAGAAAACTAATTATAACCTTCAAAATATGTGTATTAATATCAACTTTAAACATATGGCGGGGACTCTCGTCGAACAGACTATGGTTTACTATCTTCTCTCCTCGGCAATGACGAAAACATGTGACCCAAAATGAATGTTGGAATATAAAGATGTTTGTTACTCACTCATCGACGATCTAGCAGATAATCTACGAGACATGCTCGATAGATCAGTTCTCCCCAGCATTTCTAAGATTTTCCACACGTGGTTTGAGGTTAGAGATGTTTACTGGTTTACATAGCCACATCTCTGCGAGAGAAATGAATGTGCTTCCGTACCCAACTTGAATTGTGCTAACAGAGATAACATCGTTGTGATATGTAGCCGTTTCGAGTATATTCACAAGCCATGCTTTCAACAAAACTGTTTCTCCAAATAGGCCTACGCCAAATTACGAGAACGCGACCTTTCCAATCAGACGCTACAATAGAAGTGAAGCCCCGCTAGACGAAAAACCCACCGCTCATCTTGTAAACACATGTTTTCGTCTTTCTCCGCCAGGGTCATGATACCCTCCAACCCATACAAAATACACCAATAATCTCGAACCCATGTATATTTCTTACAACTCGTGGCGCGAAACTCTTCTCTGACGTCAGAACCTTACACAATTTACACAAAGCTTTCTTCAAGACAAGGGAAGTTATTCTCGGCCCAATCTAAATTTGGCCTAGAGTTTCCTGCTGTTGCAACATCTTGTAGCTTACCTACACAATCCGCTGTCTTGTATACTGACATCTCCCATACAAATTAAATGAAATATTCCTGACTGAGTCCCCGAGATACACAAGATATATATACACTAAATAAAATGAAATTCTACAACCTAAATGATGATGATGAACAAGAAAAGAAATGGTATGAACAAATTACCCTAACCTGACTTCTCTTGCAGTCAACCAAATAAGGGTTTGGGAACATTGTGACCGGAACAGTCACACACCCAAAGTACACGGGGCTACATGACCGCGTTGTCGCAGCCCCTAAACTTAGGAACCAACCAACCAACCAACCAACAATGTAGAAATGACTACTGCTTTGTACACCATAAGCTTTGTACTCATGGACAGATCTTTATTCATGAAGACCCGGTGTGCTAATCGTGCATGGGCTGCACCAATGCTCTTATCCACATCCTGCTCACAGGTACAGCTCACAGAAATGGTACTGGCCAGGTACGAGAAGTGGTCTACCTGTTCTTATGGCAAATTTGAGATGGAGATATTGTAATGAGGAAGAGGTGTGCCTGGTGAAGGTTGTACCAAGACTTTAGTCTTATTGACATTTATGGTAAGACCAAGCGATCACATGCACTTTTGTAACAATTAACTGACTCTTGCAGATCTTCTGGAGTGAGAGTTGGCGACGCAGCATCATCTGCATACATGTTAGTAACCTGAGTTTTCCTCAAGGACCGGAGACGAGTTAGGTTGAAAAGCCCTCCATCAAAACGATACTTGACCTCCACACCTGGGATGTTTGTGGGTGAATCATAAAGCATTGCAGCCAAGTACAGCGCGAAAAGCGTTGGAGCCAGTACACATCCTTGTTTCAATCCATGGGTAATAGGAAATTCATCGGCCATCTTATTCTGATGGCAAACCTGACCTGTCATACCATCATGGAGAGCCTTGATTAGATCTACAAATCGCTGAGGACAACCAAACCGCTTCAGCACCGCCCACATGGCTGGTCTTGGAACCGATTCAAATGCCTTTTCCAAGTCATAAAAGACTAAGAAGAGTGGATTCTGTTGTTCTCTACATTTTTCTTGTAGCTGTCTCGCACAGAAAATCATGTCAATTGTGCTTCTGGAAGCACTAAATCCACATTGTGACTCTGGGAGGATCCTCTCAGAGATAACCTTGAGGCGGTTAAGTAGAATTCTTGCAAGAATCTTCCCCACAATTAATAGCAGTGATTACCACGGTAGTTGCCACAAACACTGAGTGCGATCACCATTTTTTAAGATATTGACGATAGTGGCATTCTTTAGGTCTCCAGGTACCTTTCTCGATTCCCATATTCTGAGGATAAGGGTGAAAATCCTTGTTTTGAGTGACCTCCGGCTTGAATTAGTTCCAGAGGGATGTTATCTGGGCCAGGTGCTTTTCTGGGTTTCAATTGGGTGAGAGCTGCACTGAAATCATGATAAGTAGGAGGTACTGCCAACCACAGTTGTTCAGGTTGTTGTGGCACATCACAAAGAAAGTCTTCAGCAGCTGCTGATGGACGATGTTATCTTCAGATGGTACCTTGGAGATGATTTCACTTAGCAGATTATAGAAATGAGCCTTTACTTCATCATCAGAATCTAAGGTAGGAGCATAGGCAGAGATGAGTGTCATAAAGGAACCTCCTGAGAGTGGTATTCGGAGAGTCATGAGCCTTTCGCTGATTGCAATGGGCGTAAGTTGGTGATAATTTACCACTTTGGTCTTCACAGCGAGGCCCACACCATGAATACGACATTCACCCTCCTTTCCTTTCCAGAAGATGGTATATCCTGTTCCAGATTCAGTAATCTTGCCTTCAAAAGACAGCCTAGTTTCACTGAGAGCAGCAATGTCATTATTACTGGTGCCCAGGCAGTACATGTGGAAATTGACAAAGGGGAAGGCAAGTTAGTGTGTTGCAATGATTACCACAGAGGCAAGCTTGGTAGTTATTCTTGAAGACGACCGGGTAAGCAGAGTTCAAGGACAAATTGTGTAACAACGCGCACCAAAATTGGAGTCATTAGGGGATGGTCACGAGTGAGTTTCAACCGACCTAGGATTGAATCACCCAATCAGATGAGACCACGCCAAAACCACGCGATGGGTGGCGTACCCTGTTAAAAAAAAGCGCGGAAACGCTTATCTAAAGAACCGCCGATCCGAAATAATTCCGCATAAGTGCGCTGAGACGTTTGAATAAAATGATGAAGATTGATACTAGTCCCAAGTTTGTGTGATGAAAACTCTAGAATATTTTTCTTAATTCTCCCCACTCCACCTCATTCTGTCAGTTTCCAATAAATTGATCGAGGAGAAGCTGTTTCGAAGACAACTGTTTTGAGCTCTGGTGAGCAAGGGTCACGCCAGTCGGCGTCGCGATTGACCGCTCTTAATAATCATATTAGTGACAACTGTTTTGATCTCTGGTGAGCAAGGGTCACGCCAGTCTGCGTCGCGATTTACCGCTCTTATTAATCATACTAGTGACAACTTCTGTTTTGAGCTCTGGTGTATGCGTCACGATTTTTTGCTCTTAATGGGCAAGACTTTACTAACATTCCAATTAGTGCTCAAAGCGAGCAAGGTTCACGTAGAGCAGTAGAAATATCTAGCCAGATAAGGACTGCGAGACAGTCATGTTTAAAACTTGTTTTTCAAGCCAGTGACGATGTGTTTAAAGTGTATAATTTATGAAAATTTTGTATTGTATTTTTAATGTGATAATTGTGCGTGTGTAAGCGAATGCTAAGCTAGGGAAAGTCTTCGATCATTAATCGTATAGGACATAACGTGAGTGAAAGTAGTAACTCACGGCGATTATAGCCAGGCAAATTTTATTAACATTGAACATTTCTGCCCAAGAGACTACGCCAAGATGTCCGACGTTTGGTCAGGAGACGGATTGATGTGCATCGCTTCTTCGACGACGTCGACATGAGCCAGGACGGAGGTTATATGTTCTGCAAGCTGATACGGTGATGTACAAAAATTGATTTACTCAATATGTAGTTAGATAAGGCGGGGGAACGTTGTAAATAGTTCATTTATTCTTTTTCTTGTTTAGATTTTTTTTTTGCACCGACACTAGTGTTTTAAATGTACGTTGGCGCGTGGCCAACGTTGTTTGTTGTATATTTTTCTTTGGAGTCATATTTAATGTACACGGCGCGTGTACTTGATTTTATCCATGCGGATGCGAAACTCGTTACATTCGATAAGTGGTGCTTTATTAAAGTCCATATTTTTGATAGCAAAGGGAGGTAATTTATGTAAGATGTTTGCTGAACAGGTTATTACTCATATTAGGGTTGCCGAGGGCAACAAATTAAGATGTAATGGTAGAACACCTTAGTTCTAATTTTTTTTATTTTATTTTGAGCCCTTATCAGGTTCGTTAGTCACAGACTAGAACGGAAGCGCGTGCTGGTGGAAAAATATTAATGACATTTATTTCAGGTTTCTTTCAAACCCATGCGTGTGATTCTGTGTGTGTTCTTGTGTCAGGTTTGTGTTTTGATTCTACGTGATGAGGGGTAGATGGTGCTACCGCCCTCATATTTTGTTGTTGTAGTTTTGATGGAAAGGCAGTGCTCTCCGAGGAGGCTACTGTACCTTGTCCAATGCTGGTTCTTGGATTTCCTAGGGGAAATGCTGAGATATATTTTTGTTCTGACACACACACGTGTATTGTGCTTTGGGGCACGCTTCTTCTAGACTCGATCCCGTGCCTTGGGAGGTCGAGTCTATTTGACACGTGGGTTGACAGATGTACAGATTTCCACTTAGCGCCCGTCTAGCCTTGGTGACTTATTTTGTTAGGCAGTCCTGTTGTCCGACTGACCCCTATTAAGCTATCATTAGCAAACCTGTTCTTTTGTGTTGGTTATTTGGACCATAATTAATTGGGGAGTTCGCCACGTTTGTTACGAATTATTTCATGTCGTATGGATGGAATATTGTGTTAATGATGTAAATGTTGGCTTTGAGCCTAGTGATTTTTCTATGACTCAGTTCATGTTAGTCTGTGTGACACCCGTGTGGTGTAGTCGTATTTACTTGTAAAAATGACAGGCGGTCATATGTGTGTTTCTTTTGTTGGTCACGTGTTAACTCACTTGTGTTGATTTTTGAGAAGTCCTAATTTTAGGCAGTAATGTTTTGCTACGGCAGTTCTTGATTCCAATTTCAAGCGGAAATTATTTGTTGTTTATTTAATATAGGATGTGTCGGTTTAGTTTTATGTTGTGTATAGTTGTTCCCCGCGTCTGTCTAGCTCTAAGCAATGCGGATTCGTCTTCTGAAAGCTTGTCCGGATGATGACGAATCATGCATTCATTTGTACTCATCGTTAAGCATGTAGAACGGCACACACGTATACATTGTCATTGCAGATTTTGGGACATTTGGTCCGATTAATAATCTCTCCTGAGATTAGGCCTAGTTTGGCAAATTATTTTATTCAGTGGGAGTCAAATTGGGAGTTTTGTTTGTTTATTTCACTTTTGTAAATAGCTGATCTGTCATTAAATTCATTTGTTGTAACCCTGGCTTCACTTTTTCCTGCATGTTATTTTGTTATATGTTACCCTGCATGTTATGGAAGCGCTTTAACAACAACTTACGAAATGGACTGTTACACCCCCCCCCCCCCCCGAAACTGAGTCTCATAAGCTTCTTTGCAAGGGTTCATAAAACAAAAATGGCTGCCCAAGTGGGGATTGTTGTTGTTGTTGCTTTGCTGATCTCATATTTATTTCGTTGAGAAATGATGCCAGGTCAAGCGGGCAAAATGTAAATTCAGTAAATTGAGGCGATGTTGTACCGCCATGTGCATTAGTAAAATCACTGAGTTCCTAAAGTTAGAAATATTGAACAAGGTTAGAAGTTGATATTGTATTTGTTATTAACTTGTTCTTGCGCCAGCCATTAAAATTAGAAAATTTGCATATTATTGAACTCGGTCAAAGCAGGAAGGTGTTGCCTTATATTTTACATTTAATTAACTTCGGTTAATTGGTGTTGTTCGTAAATTCTGTTGGTTAGGAATTATAAGCAGATCACAAGGGAGTTATTTTGTTGTTTGGAAATAAGAGTCATTATTCAGTAAATTTTGATTACTGAAATTTTTATTAAATTAGAATCAGTAGTATTTAAATATCATGACATGTGTACATGTGTATGACTGAAATCCCGGCGCATGACCCTGTTTTTCTCTGGTTATATTGGTGTATTGTGCGATGGCTAGCATCGAAGAAATCAAAAGTTTGTTAGAGCAGATGTCTATGCAAATGTCCGCAAAAACGGAAGAACAGTTAGAGCAGATGTCCGCGAAAACGGAAGAACAGTTAAAGAACATGGAAGGAGGAAATAAGTGCAGACAATGATAAACAGTTAGAAATACAGCGTGGACACAGTGACAAGCAATTATATGAATTACGGGAGCACAGTGAAAGACAGTTACAAGACATGAGTGGTAACATAACTACGCAATTACAGGTCCAGAAATCGGATACCGATAAACAACTAAACGAATTAAACCATAAACTATCAGAACAGGCAATAACACAAACAGTACAAACAGAGCAGTTAGAAAAGATCACCCATGACAGAAACCAAAGTACTTGGGAAGTGGAGAAACTGGCAGATGAGGTAGCGGAAAATAACGCAAAACAATTAGGAGAAATTAAGAACTTGGAATCCAAATTCGACAATAAACTTATACGATTCGATGAAATGGTAGCTGATAAATTAAAACAAATCGAGGCAGCATGCGTAAACAACACGGCTGGAATAAAAAGCACACAGGATAAACTACAGGAACAGATTAATTCAGTCGATAGTAATGTACTCGAATTAATAAAGGAAATCGATAAGCTCGAAATCAAAACAGAGTAAGAATGTATGCACTTGCGTGAAAACCTAGAAGACCAGCTAAATAAAAATCAGGAAAACTTGGAAGACCACTTAATTAAAACCCAGCAGGTAATACGAGAAGAGGTCGGAGAACAATTAGTTAAAACACAAGAGCAAATACGAGAAGAGGTAGGAGAACAATTAGTCGAGACTCAGCAGCTAATACAAGAGCAGATAGGAGAAGAGCTAGAGAAGAATCAGGAAAGGAGCGAAGAAAAAATTAGCAGTTTGAAGAACAGGATCTGGATAGATTGGGAGCAGCAGGTGAACGAAACTAAAGAAGATAGGCTGACGATTTTAAAGCGCCTAGGTGAATACAATTCTAGAATGCAGGCTTCGGAGGAAAACATGAAGTCCAAACTCCAAGAACACACAGATCTCATAATTAAAAATGAGATAAGGTCATTAGAAAACGCAACTTTATTATCTGCAGAAAACACAGTAGGCAAACAGGGAAGCATTAGAAGTCCGGTGGGCTTGAAGTTGGCTGAGGATACGAGCCGAGGTCAAAGTCCTAAGATAACGAGCGACACTTTCCAACATTACCGAGGGGAGACGTCAACACCACAACCCGGCTTGGCACCTGCCCAAGTGATACAGGTAATTAGGGGGAATGATTTCAAACCCGATAAATTCAGGGAGAACTCAGGATCCACTCCCAAAGCATTTTTACGTCAGCTGGATGACTACTTTAACGATCAACATGTCAGTCCCGCAAAACAGTTGCGACTTGTGGAAAAGTTTTTGGAGGGCCCAAGCTTAATCTGGTTCCAGAGTTTTAAATACACATTTACCGACATGGCACAGTTTAGAGAGGCGTTCTTGAGAAAGTTCTGGAGTCCTTCTTTGCAGCAGGGGTTGAGAATGGATTTATACACTAGGAAATATCACAGCACACATCCCACCAGATTTTCCGAATTCTTTAGCCAACAGCTGGTTAAATTCCGGGATTTTGACGACCCCCCCCCCCCCCCTACTGAGGAAAACATGGTTTTAACCATTGGTAAGCAGCTTCCAATGAATATTCAGCAGTTGTTAGTGGCCGGTAATATTAAGACCGCAGTTCAGGCTGAAGAGTTACTCCGCCATCTAGATGAGACGAGTATGGTTAGTCTGCAGACAGGGAGAAGGAACATGGAGTGTGTAAACACAGCTGAAGTGGTTCAGGGACACCAAACCAATCACAACCAGAGTAACCAAACAAAAACACAATCTACCGGAACGCAATTTACACCAAGACGGCAAGAGTATGATGGCCGAAATCAATTCAATCAAAATAATAGGAACTTCCAGAATCGCCGAGATAATTATAATCATAATAATCAGAACCAGCATAATCAGTGGACGTACCAGCGGGAGTATACCAACTGGAGGGGAAACCCAAGGCAGGGTAGACCTTACCAAAGGAATGGAGGTGGCAGGTGGAACAATACGAGGAACTATCGCCAAGATAATCAGGGAGACTATCGCAATGATTGGAATGAGCGGTACGTCGAATCACAGAAGTATTTGGATGAGTTAAATGCCGAAGAGATGGAGAAAGAGAAGTGGGGGCGTGCGATGGCAAATAGGCAGAGCCCGGATAATCACCAAGGAGCGGGGGCGGAAAGCTTATTACGACAGCCGGAGAGGCGCGATGACAACCGGCGGAACTCAACGAATGGGTCCCAGGATTTAAAAAAACCTCGAATGAACCAAAACCAGATAGCCTGAGAACGAAGGACACCAGGGAGCGGGAGGAGTTGATTGTTGCAAACATAGAAGAGTGGGTAGCATTCCCGGACGATTGCCTGGAGGAAGTGGTGAAGGACCGAGAAAATGTCATCAGTCAATTACCGATTATTTATGCACGTATTGGAGGTATTAGAGTGAGGTGCTTAATTGACACAGGTAGCCAGGTGAGCTTAGTCACGGAAGTATTGTTGAAGGAAATCGTAAGTAAACAAACCGTTCCAATTATGCCTGTTTAGTGTACCATTAATGAAAGTCAGAGGGGTCATTCCAGACAAGACCATAGTTTGCAAGCACCAAGCATATTTAGACCTGGGTATATTAAACCACACATTTTCGCAAACATTCATCGTGATACCGAAGATGAATTATAACGTCATTTTGGGAGCCAACTTTATCTGTGATTTTCATGCTGTAATTGACTTACATAATAATACTGTGAGTTTCAAACAAGTTGAGGGGTTGAATCATGTGGGTTTGAACATGGAAGAAAGTCCACTAGAGAGAGAGGCGAATACTTGGGTTATTGAAGAATGCACTAATGAGACGATCGGAGATAAGAACTTGACGGAGGAACGAGTAAGCCAGACAGCAGTGGTTGAAATTGACAGTCGAGATATTTCGCAGGAACTTTGGGTACATTTGGCGGAAGAAGAAATTAGCGGATCCAAATTTGAAATTCTACTTCAGGAGCGGCTTAAGGAGGCAATAGTAGGGGAACCTGGTAGAAGAAAATTAGAAGAAATTTTGAGACATCATAAAGGAGCTTTCGACACCATCCCTGGAAAAGTTTTAAATTTCCAGTATGCCATGCAAGTTACCGACTGGACCCCATTTAAGAGTAAATTGTACCCGATCCCAGAGAAACATTTTGCTCAGGTGAAGGACATCATTAGTAATTTATTAGATTCCGGCATGATAAGAAAAGCAGCAACCCCGTACTTAAACGCAATATTGGCTGTGGCCAAGCCAAATGGATCAATTAGATTATGCCTAGACGCACGAGTTTTGAACAGTAAACTGCTAGTTGAGCATGACCAAGCACCAAGGATTAAGGATGTATTGAAGGGCTTCCGTGGGAAGATGATTTATTCTAGCGTCGACTTAACAAATAGTTTCCACCATCTTGAACTTGAAGAAAAATCCCAACTATTGACGGGGTTTTTATTTGATAATCAAAGTTATATCTGGTCTCGCATGCCCTTTGGTGTAAAAACAGCTGGATGTGCATTGATAAGATCACTAGACAGGAATCTGACTGAGGAGGTCAAGAGCTTCACTACGAGATATGTTGATGACATACTGATTGCATCAGAAACAATGGAGGAACACTTGGTAAACCTAAACAAACTTCTGGATAACTTGAGAACCATGAATTTCAAAATTAATTTAAAGAAATCGCACTTTTGCCAGAGCGAGATTCTGTATTTGGGTCACATAATTGATGTTGAAGGCGTGAGGCCTAATCCGGCAAAAATTGACGCAATCAAGAAATTCCCCACACCAACTAATGTAATACATGTGAGAGAGTTTTTGGGAGTGACAGGTTTCTTCAAGGAGAATTGTCCTGGATACACGGAAACAGTAGCACCAATGCAAGAGATGTTAAAGAAATGAAATCGCTGGTCGTGGAATGAGGAGTGCGACAAGTCCTTTAGAGCTACGAAAGACTTACTGGAGAACTGTGTGAATCTAGGGTATCCAGACTTCGAGAAGAAATTTATAATTCAGGCAGACGCTTCATTGATTGGGATCGGTGCCATGCTGTACCAAGAGGACGCTGATGAACCCAAGAAAAGATCATATTTGGCATTTACGAGTCGTAAATTGAGGAAGCACGATAGGAACTACACTGTGACAGAGCTTGAGTTGCTAGCGATTTTGTATTCACTTCAACAATGGCGTAAGATGATTTTCGGTGACTCCATTGTTGTCAGAACTGACCACCATGCACTGACATTCCTATTCAAGACGACGATGGCAAGTGAGAGAGTTACGCGTTGGTCCATTTACATACAGCAGTTCGACATTACTATTGAGCATTGCCCTGGAAGGATGAACATCATACCAGATGCTTTAAGCAGGAATCCTGAAGATGAGAACGAGGTAGCAGCGGAAGTTCACCAGATAGCACTAACACCTAAGGCTCGTGAGTTTTTGGACAAACTAAAGGAAATTCAGAAGGAACAAGAAGAAGACCCATGGATGATGATGAGGATCAAGTATTACAGGAAGGAACTACAACCAGATTCACCTGAATATCGAGAAGCCCGTGCCAAGGAAGCGAAATGTTACTACTTGAATAACCTTTTGCATAAGTACGTGGATGAGGATCACACCAAACTGCGAATTCTAGTTCCAGCATCATTACAGAGAGGATTGACGTGGCATGTCCACAAGAGCCTAGCACATATCGGCACGGACAAAACAGAAGCGACAATAGGGGAAACTTTTACTTGGCCTAAGATGCGATATACCATTGTGGAAGTAATAAGAACTTGTGACGCGTGTCAGCGCACTAAACCAAACAACTTCATTTTGAAACAACCTCCAAAACCATTATTACCTCAAAAACCATGCGAGCTGGTCGCTATTGACTGTTTTGGCCCTCTGGTTAAGGGAAAACGAGGATGCCGACACCTTCTTGTGTGTGTCGATGTGTTTTCCAAGATGGTAGTGTTATGTTCAATCCAGAAGACGACATCAAAGCAAGTCCTCAGCGGAATTCAGAACAAAGTCATTCCGATGCTTGGGAAGCCGGAATTTATTTTATCGGACCATGGTACTTACTTTACGAGCAATGTTTTTAGGCAAGGTCTAGAGAGACTAGGGATAAAACATGTTTTGTCGAGCATTCGCCATCCTTGTGGGAATCCGAGCGAGAGAACGATTCGCTGTGTTGCCAAGTATTACCGAGTAATGATTCCTAATGATCACAATAAGTGAGTTGACAAAGTAGGAGATATTGAGATGTGCATGAACACTACTAAGCACGAGTCGACGGGTCAAGTCCCACTAGTTGTACACCACAACACGTTGCCTGAGAGATCTTGGGACAAGATTATTCCATGCCCAAGGGATCCATTATTAGCACATGAGTTGCGAATTCAGCGAACAAGAGAGCACATGAGGAACCAAGCGGACCGAAGATTGAGGAGGTACAGAGGAAAGAAATTTCACCGTGAATTACAGGAACAGGAGCTAGTGCTTGTTCGAAGACCACCGATATCTGATCCCAAAAACGAAGTATTTGCAAAATTCTGTCCAAAATTTATTGGTCCGTTCCGCATCATTAAGAATTTGGGTAACAATGCCTACAGACTTGAAGAATTGAGCACTGGCGCTAAATCTGTCTTTAATAGCGCGAATCTCAAGCCGTATTACAGAAGAGAACCATTTGACGAATAATCAGGACTATGAGTGCAGAATCATTATTGCAGAAATTTATTTGAGAGCCAACACTCAAATGTACGTGGCCGTGTAGCGCCTGGGGAGAGCGTGCTTTGTTTGTAAACAAGACAGCTGATCCGGCAGGAGTGGTAATCATGTGAGAAAGAGGGGAGGTCTGACGAGACGAATGAATGACATTCCGGCATGGAGTGCGCACACTAATTGGGTCAGTGGAATGTACACTCAAGCGGTCGAGTGAAGTACTTAAGAGATGTTATTGATACTACTGTGGATATTGTTTTTAAAATCCAAATCAATCACTTGCTTCGAATTTCAAAACCTTGCTGATGATAAATGAACCCTTATTAATCTGCGATGAATAAGTATTCATGATTTATTATTATTATTACTGGTGCCCAGGCCGTACATGTGGAAATTGACAAAGGGGAAGGCAAGTTAGTGTGTTGCAATGATTACCACAGAGGCAAGCTTGGTAGTTATTCTTGAAGACGACCGGGTAAGCAGAGTTCAAGGACAAATTGTGTAACAACGCGCACCAAAATTGGAGTCATTAGGGGATGGTCACGAGTGAGTTTCAACCGACCTAGGATTGAATCACCCAATCAGATGAGACCACGCCAAAACCACGCGATGGGTGGCGTACCCTGTTAAAAAGGCGCGGAAACGCTTATCTAAAGAACCGCCGATCCGAAATAATTCCGCATAAGTGCGCTGAGACGTTTGAATAAAATGATGAAGATTGACACTAGTCCCAAGTTTGTGTGATGAAAACTCTAGAATATTTTTCTTAATTCTCCCCACTCCACCTCATTCTGTCAGTTTCCAATAAATTGATCGAGGAGAAGCTGTTTCGAAGACAACTGCATTGAGCTCTGGTGAGCAAGGGTCACGCCAGTCTGCGTCGCGATTGACCGCTCTTAATAATCATACTAGTGACAACTGTTTTGAGCTCTGGTGAGCAAGGGTCACGCCAGTCTGCGTCGCGATTTACCGCTCTTATTAATCATACTAGTGACAACTTCTGTTTTGAGCTCTGGTGAGCAAGGTTCACGCCTGTGTGCGTCACGATTTTCTGCTCTTAATGGGCAAGACTTTACTAACATTCCAATTAGTGCTCAAAGCGAGCAAGGTTCACGTAGAGCAATAGAGATATCTAGCGAGGTAAGGACTGCGAGACAGTCATGTTTAAAACTTGGTTTTCAAGCCAGTGACGATGTGTTTAAAGTGTATAATTTATGTAAATTTTGTATTGTATTTTTCAAGTGATAATTGTGCGTGTGTAAGCGAATGCTAAGCTAGGGAAAGTCTTCGATCATTAATCGCATAGGGCATAACGTGAGTGAAAGTAGTAACTCACGGCGATTATAGCCAGGCAAATTTTATTAACATTGAACATTTCTGTCCAAGAGACTACGCCAAGATGTCCGACGTTTGGTCAGGAGACGGATTGATGTGCATCGCTTCTTCGACGACGTCGACGATGGAGGGCTAATTTCCCGTAGGGAAATGAGCCGGGACGGAGGTTATATGTTCTGCAAGCTGATACGGTGATGTACAAAAATTGATTTACTCAATATGTAGTTAGATAAGGCGGGGGAACGTTGTAAATAGTTCATTTATGTAAGATATTTGCTGAACAGGTTATTACTCATATTAGGGTTGCCGAGTGCAACAAATTAAGATGTAATGGTAGAACACCTTAGTTCTAATTTTTTTTTTTAGATTTTATTTTGAGTCCTTTTCAGGTTCGTTAGTCACAGACTAGAACGGAAGCGCGTGCTGGTGGAAAAATATTAATGTCATTTATTTCAGGTTTCTGTCAAACCCATGCGTGTGATTCTGTGTGTTCTTGTGTCAGGTGTGTGTTTTGATTCTACGTGATGAGGGGTAGATGGTGCTACCGCCCTCATATTTTGTTGTTGTATTTTTGATGGAAAGGCAGTGCGCTCCGAGGAGGCTACTGTACCTTGTCCAATGCTGGTTCTTGGATTTCCTAGGGGAAATGCTGAGATATATTTTTGTTCTGACACACACACGTATATTGTGCTTTGGGGCACGCTTCTTCGAGACTCGATCTCGTGCCTTGGGAGGTCGAGGTTATTTGACACTTGGGTTGACAGATGTACAGATTTCCACTTAGCGCCCGTCTAGCCTTGGTGACTTATTTTGTTAGGCAGTCCTGTTGTCCGACTGACCCCTATTAAGCTATCATTAGCAAACCTGTTCTTTTGTGATGGTTATTTGGACCATAATTAATTGGGGAGTTCGCCACGTTTGTTACGAATTATTGCATGTCGTATGGATGGAATATTGTGTTAATGATGTAAATGTTGGCTTTGAGCCTAGTGATTTTTCTATGACTCAGTTCATGTTAGTTAGTTAGTCTGTGTGACACCCGTGTGGTGTAGTCGTATTTACTTGTAAAAATGACAGGCGGTCATATGTGTGTTTCTTTTGTTGGTCCCGTGTTAACTTGTGTTGATTTTTGAGAAGTCCTAATTTTAGGCAGTAATGTTTTGCTACGGCAGTTCTTGATTCCAATTTCAAGCGGAAATTATTTGTTGTTTATTTAATATAGGAAGTGTCGGTTTAGTTTTATGTTGTGTATAGTTGTTCCCCGCGTCTGTCTAGCTCTAAGCAATGCGGATTCGTCTTCTGAAAGCTTGTCCGGATGATGACGAATCATGCATTCATTTGTACTCATCGTTAAGCATGTAGAACGGCACACACGTATACATTGTCATTGCAGATTTTGGGACATTTGGTCCGATTAATAATCTCTCCTGAGATTAGGCCTAGTTTGGCAAATTATTTTATTCAGTGGGAGTCATTTTGGGAGTTTTGTTCGTTTATTTCATTTTTGTAAATAGCTGATCTGTCATTAAATTCATTTGTTTTAACCCTGGCTTCACTTTTTCCTGCATGTTATTTTGTTATATGTTACCCTGCATGTTATGGAAGCGCTTTAACAACAACTTACGAAATGGACTGTTACACCACCCGAAACTGAGTCTCATAAGCTTCCTTGCAAGCATGTAACGCAATGTATCGACTTCACGCTTATGATCTATTCCTGAACAAATTATTTTTTCTCGGCCGAATTTAATTACGAATCTGGTGAGGTACCGTACTCCTTACAATTTACTAGTTTGTAAACATAAAGCTTAACATCTCATAAAAGCTTCTGTTTCTAGCACTTTCCTGCACATAATTATTTGTTTGGCATATAAAATTGCCTGTCCTTCAATATGAGCCCACTTAGAATTGCCAACAATATTCAATACATAATTCCTCCGTGGCTTAGGCGGCAGCACGCCGGCCTTTCACCGCTGGGTCCGTGGTTCAAATCCCGGTCACTCCATGTGAGATCTGTGCTGGACAAATCGGAGGCAGACAGGTTTTTCTCCGGGTATTCCGGTTTTTCCTGTCAAAATTGCATTCCAGCAACACACTCCACTATAATTTCATTTCATCTGTCATTCATTGAATCATTGCCCCAGAGGAGTGCGTCAGGCCTCGGCAGCCGGCACAGTCCATATCCTCGCCGCTAGATGGGGGCTTCATTCATTCCATTCCTGACCCGGTCAGAGACTGGAGGCAGGCTGTGGATTTTCATTTCATTCAATACATAATTATATGAAGTCTATCACCCTTGCGTCCACCATTTTGTCGCGTCCGACCTGCCACCTACATTCGATTGAGTTCGTGAATATATAATAGAGTTGTACAAAATCTAATAGTGTGGAAAAGTCGCATGTTCAAATTCTAATAAATAAATGAGAATGTACTGAGGAGAAAATTATATCTTCAGTTCGAGCATAGGGTATACATTTTGAAAAATGACAAAAAAAAAAAGAAACTCCACATATTTGTAATATTTTACAGTAAGATAGATAAAAAAAAAATTAGACTACTTAAACGCTCAAATGTTATCGATAAGTTTTTCGACTTTTAATGGAAGGAAAGTACAATTTTAGTTGCCTTGTAATAAATTTTAAAACAAATTATATCGGGCACTACATTTTCAGTTAGTGCCTCAGGCCTAAATGGACCTTTTTTATGCTTATTGAATTTGTTCTGATCATGCCGTTCTATTGAACGATGGCGCAGCGACAAACACAGGGCTGAAATATGGTGCTATTGTAATACGAGGTCAGAATTCAGCGTTCATTGCAGTGGTCCTATAGCATATTTCACTACACGCAGTGAAGTGTAAGGAAGAATGGGAATCGCTATTCAGCAGTACCGGGCGGTCATCGGCCGCTGGCAGGCTAGAGTGAAGTGCGATTTCGGTGTCGGGAAGGTGATAGCGGGCAACGTTACTGAACAGATGGAGGTTTTGGCGATGGGGATGGTAGCGCTGGTTGTGGCGACGCTACTATTAATTGGAGGAGTGGAGTCAAACCCAGGGCCTGGTCAGCTTGGATGGCAAGAAATGGAAAAAATAAGGGAAATTGTAAAGGAAGTGTCACAAAATGGCCAGATCCGGGACATTCTTCGTGAGCAATGTAAGGAATTTAAGGAGATGAAGACATGTATAAGAGAAGAGATGGGAATAGTGACAGAAAGGCTGACCGAGAATAGTAGAGAGATAAAAGACCTAAGAGAAATGGTGAAGATATTAGAGGTGGAGGTAAATGAATTAAGGAAGGCCAAGCTGGATGAGAGAAAGAAAAACGTCTTCATTTACGGAATAAAGGAAGATGCCAAGGAAAGCACCGAGGATCTGACATCCAAGGTGCTCCGAGTGATTAGTGAAGGCATGCGGATAAACATTGGAGTCTCAGAGATTGACAATGTGACCAGGATAGGCCGGGGAAGGGGCACGAGGCCCGTGAAAGTGGCATTAGTTTCTTCGCTGATGGCTCACAGAATTCTGGCGAACACAAAGAACCTGAAAGAGGAGAGGATATGGGTAAGGAGAGAAATGAGTAAAGAAGAGGCAAGCGAGCAACGGACCTTGCAGTTTCATTTAAGGAAGGCAAGGAGCTCTGGTCTCAAGGCTTATGTAAAAGGCAATAGACTGGCGGTTAGCGGCAACAACTGGGATCGGATTTGGACAGTGGCACAACTCCAGGATATGGAGAAGCAACAACAACAGGAGACAGTTAGACCTAGCAACCAGGTGGAAGCAGCTGTCGGTTCAGAGGGAAGTGCGGTGATGATTCAACAGAGAGCATCGACCTCCAAGTCCAACACGGAAGTGGCGCGAGCAGGAACGACTAACGTCAGCGCCAGGAACACCGGACAAGTGCGTGGTTTGCAGAAAGGTGAGACTGTCAAACAACGAGTTACTAGTTTAAAAGAACTATGGGGCAAGAAAACCTTGACAGAGCAGTTCAATGTGGCGAAGGAGGTCATTTCTTCTCCAGGTGGCAGTATACTAGAGCTAGAGTTACTAGAAGTAAAGCTACCGCCAGCGAAGAGGGTAGGGGCAAAAAATAACTAAACTGGAATATTGCTAGCGTAAATATAGAGGGTTTTTTAAATAAGAGAGGGAACGATGTAGTTTTGACCCTAATAGAAGATATGCAGATTGTAGGATTTGTTGAGAGTTGGCTCCGTGTAGGTTGCGAGGTTAAAATAGATGGCTTCAATATATATACAAAACCTAAGATTAGGAAAGCTCGTACAGGTAGGTTCCCGGGGGGGATTGTTGTTTTAATTAAAGAAGAGGTGAGGGAATTATCAGAATTTATTAGTTCAGAACTGGAAGAAGTAGTGTGGGTAAAAGCAGATATTAGGGGGAGGGGGAAAGGAACGGTATGTTTCGGCTTTGTCTACAACCCTCCGGAGAATTCCCCGTATGAAAGAGAAAGCTTTTTCGATGAGTTAGCTAATGAAATAAACAGAATTCAAAATATATATGAAGAGGCAGAGATTGTGCTTTTAGGGGACTTCAATGCGAGGGTTGCAGACAGAAAGCCCCTTTACAGCAAGGGGGTTGCCGAGGCCGTATGTGGGGATAGGCACAGCAAAGACAAGGAATGTAATAAGAACGGAGAAAAGATTTTGGAACTATGTGGTGCAGAAGAGCTATATATATTAAATGGTGTCTGTGTGGGGGATGAAGAAGGTAACCTGACGTATATAACTGAGATTGGAGGAAGTGTAATAGATTTAGCAATATGTTCCAGAGGAGCACTAGCCCTAATTAAGAGGTTCACTGTTTACCAATTGTCGTCAACATGCAGGGAGCGGTGACAAAATCAAAAGGGAACCCACAAGTTAAAGCTATAGAGATAAAAGTAAATAGATTCAGATGGAGGGAGGAAAACTGCAGAGAGTTCCAGAACTACTTCCAGGGAGAAAATTTTGAGCTGATAAAGGTAGGGATAAGTTTAATGATCAGTAATGATGAAATTGAAGGGGTAATACGTATGATTGAGAATGCAATTATGATGGCCGGGCGGAAAATGCGCGTGAAGGCTAGAGGAAAATTAGGGAGAATTAAAGGATGGTACGATGAATCTTGTAGAAGGAAGAAAACCGAAGTTATTAGGGCACTGAAGTTATACAAGAGAGGAGGGGATGATACGATGAGAGTAGAATTTTGTCGTCTAAGGAAAGAATATAGGGAACTGCTCAGCAAAATGAAAGATGAATGGCAGGGTAAGGAAGCTACAGCACTAAATAAGGATTCTAAAGCTAACGACTGTAGCAAAGTGTGGAGCAGGATAAATTCTTACTGTAGGGGGAGCAGAAGTGGTGGGGGGAGCTCTATTAGTGATGAAGTATGGATTGCATATTATGAGAATCTGTTAAATGCTGAAGATAATTGGAGGAAGAGGGATGAGTTTGGCGTCCCGAGGGGGCTGGAGGCCGCTCTGCCTATGCTGGACCAAGTCATATCGATAGAGGAAATTAAGAAAGTAATAGCAAAAAGTAAGGGAGGGAAGTCAGGTGCTATTTCGGGGATAACAAATGAATTTTGGCAAGAATTGAGTAACAATAGGTTCATGATGAACAGCTTGGTAAAAATCTTTAACAAAATCTTTGAAGGAGGTAGATTTCCGAGGGCGTGGCAGGAGGGGATAATTTGTCCAATATATAAGAAGCGTCGGTACAAACTAGACCCAGGCAACTATAGAGGCATATAACTTTGCTTGATAATTTGAGCAAAATGTACACCGGGGTCTTATCCAAGCGTTTAATAGCATGGGCAGAGGGCTGTTCTGTGTTCTCGAGACCTCAGACAGGGTTCAGAAAAGGGATGAGAACCAGTGACAATATAATGGTGGTTAAAACGGTGATGGACAAGTCATCATCATCATCGGCTTTAACTCGAATCCGAGTATAAATCTTCTTCCTTCAGTCCAGTTTGTGGATGTGTTTACGGTGACTAAAGAGTCCAATCCTGGCATGGAACAAGCGACCACACAAGTCGCATAGTATTGCTGGAGGAGGACGTGGTTGGGCTGCTCGAAGTTTCCTAGCTTGACGCTTGGCCTCTTCATGTATGCGTCGATCCCTTTCAAACGTCTTTACAGAATCCGAGATGGTACGGCGCCAAGTTGAGCGGTTTTCAGCCAGCATGTCCCAGGTTTGTGGATCAAGACCTGTCAATTTCAGGGTCTGCTTAAATTGGTCCTTGTAGCGCCTCTTAGGACCACCATGAGGTCTGGTGCCATAGCATAACTCACCATATAGCATTTGACGAGGTAATCTCACATCATCCATCCGATGGACATGACCAATCCATCTAAATTGGTGACCTATTATGGATGATTCTATGCTGTTGATTTGAGCCTTTTCCAGAACAGCAATATTGGTAATGCGGTCTTCCCATTTAATCCTCAGGATTGATCGAAGTTTTTGTAGGTGAAAACGCTCAAGCTTCCTAAGATCACGTCGGTAAAGGGTCCACGTTTCACAGCCATACAACAATGTAGAAATGACTACTGCTTTGTACACCATAAGCTTTGTACTCATGGATAGATCTTTATTCATGAAGACCCGGTGCGCTAATCGTCCATATGCTGCATGGGCTGCGCCAATTCTCTTATCCACATCCTGCTCACAGGTACAGCTCACAGAAATGGTACTGCCCAGGTACGAGAAGTGGTCAACCTGTTCTAATGGCAAATTTGAAATGGAGATATTGAACTGAGGAAGAGGTGTGCCTGGTGAAGGTTGTGCCAAGACTTTAGTCTTATTGACATTTATGGTAAGACCAAAGCGATCACATGCACTTTTGTAACAGTTAACTGACTCTTGCAGCTCTTCTGGTGTGAGAGTTGGTGACGCAGCATCATCTGCATACAACATGTTAGTAACCTTAGTAACCTGAGTTTTCCTCAAGGAGCGGAGACGAGTTAGGTTGAAAAGCCCTCCATCAAAACGATACTTGATCTCCACACCTGGGATGTTTGTGGGTGAATCATAAAGCATTGCAGCCAAGTACAGCGCAAAAAGCGTTGGAGCCAGTACACATCCTTGTTTCAGTCCATGGGTAATGGGAAATTCATCGGACATCTTATTCTGATGGCAAACCTGACCTGTCATGCCATCATGGAGAGCTTTGATGAGATCTACAAAACGCTGAGGGCAACCAAACCGCTTCAGCACTGCCCACATGGCTGGTCTTGGAACCGAATCAAATGCCTTTTCCAAGTCATAAAAGACTAAGAAGAGTGGATTCTGTTGTTCTCTACATTTTTCTTGTAGCTGTCTCACACAGAAAATCAAGTCAATTGTGCTTCTGGAAGTTCTAAATCCGCATTGTGACTCTGGGAGGATCCTCTCAGAGATAACCTTGAGGCGGTTAAGTAGAATTCTTGCAAGAATCTTCCCCACAATTGATAGCAGTGATATACCACGGTAGTTGCCACAAACACTGCGATCACCCTTTTTAAAGATAGTGACGATAGTGGCATTCTTTAGGTCTCCAGGTACCTTTCTTGATTCCCAAATTCTGAGGATAAGGATGAAAATTCTTGATTTGAGGGAATGACCTCCGGCTTGAATTAGTTCCAGAGGGATGTTATCTGGGCCAGGTGCTTTTCTGGGTTTCAATTGGGTGAGAGCTGCACTGAATTCATGATAAGTAGGAGGTACTGCCAACCACAGTTGTTCAGGTTGTTGCGGCACATCACAGAGGAAGTCTTCAGCAGCTTCTGATGGACGATTTAGGAGATTGGAGAAGTGCTCCTTCCAGCGTTCCAAGATTTCTTGACTATCAGTAAAGGTAGTAGAATTATCAGCGCTTTTCAGTGTACCTGATGATGAGCGAGATGGTCCATATATTTCCTTGAGTACGGCATAGAAGTTCCTCAAGTCTCGAGCATCCGATAGTCTCTGCAGTTCCTGAGCCTTCTGTTGCCACCAAGTATTTTTAATCTGCCTTATCTGCGTCTGGCATTTACCCTTGAGTTCCAGTAGTTTATCTCTCTTTGTGTTGGAAGTTGGGTCTTGAAGATGGGCAAGATAGGCATTCCTTTTGGCATTGATGAGAGACAGAATTTCCTCATTGTTGTCATCAAACCAGTCTTGTCTTTTCCGCACTATATAACCAATGGTTTCCTCAGCTGACTGTGTGATAATCTTCTGTAATGTGGCCCATTCTTGCTGAATATCATTTGTTACTGGGTTTTCTGATAACTGGGTGACGATCCTGTTTCCAAAATGTTTGTACATGGATTCATCCTGAAGTTTGGATGTATTAAACTTCTTTCTTGGCAAATTTTTGATGTTCCTAGGTGGTTTAGGTCTGATGGATATCCTGAGCTTACATATAAGAAGTTTATGATCTGTCCAACAATCGTCTATATTCCTTGCTGTTCTGGTAATAAGAGTGTCCTTCTTATCACATTGCCGGGTAATGATATAATCAAGAATGTGCCAATGTTTGGAACGAGGATGCATCCACGTGGTTTTGAAGCGGTCAGGTAGCCGGAACTGCGTGTTGGTAATGAAAAGTTCGTGTTCTGCACAAAGACCAAGAAGCAACAGTCCATTGGGATTACATTTTCCAAGTCCCTGTTTGCCCATCACATTATTCCATAGCCTGTGATCTTTCCCAACTCTGGCATTGAAGTCACCGAGGAGCAAGAGTTTATCTGCAGATGGTACCTTGGAGATGATTTCACTTAGCTGATTATAGAACTGAGCCTTTACTTCATCATCAGAATCTAAGGTAGGAGCATAGGCAGAGATGAGTGTCATAAAGGAACCTCCTGAGAGTGGTATGCGGAGAGTCATGAGCCTTTCGCTGATTGCAATGGGCGTAAGTTGGTGATAATTTACCAGTTTGGTCTTCACAGCGAAGCCCACACCATGAATACGACATTCACCCTCATCCTTTCCTTTCCAGAAGATGGTATATCCTGTTCCAGATTCGGTAATCTTGCCTTCAGCAGACAGCCTAGTTTCACTGAGAGCAGCAATGTCAACGTTGAGTCTTGATAACTCATGGGTTACGAGAGCTGACCTTCTCTCAGGTCTAATGTTATTGTCAAAATCAAGCAAGGTTCTGATGTTCCATGATCCAATAATCAAATTGTGATTCTTTACTGTTTTTGAGTTTCGACCGCATGAGGGGTGACCTGCTGAGTGCGGTTGCCCAGCCGGACCAAGATTGTGACTTCCGATGTTTAGCCCACCTTTTCTAGGGCCTTCCCCATGTGGGGTGGGCAGCGGTGATCCTAAATAGGCCTGCCCAAACACAGATGCAGGACCGAATTCCTGAGTAGTCACAGAGTCTCCGGAAGACGACCATCACACATCTGCTGCCAACGTGCAGGTCCGAACTAGGGGCTTCCAGTTACACCCATAACCTGCCCCCACCGTCCATATCCCATCGCCGTTGGACTTTGAAAAGTGACGTTCGGAAGAAGTGCCACTGGCGTGAATTTGTTTAGGGTGGATCTCAGCTTGCCAGGACGAGACCCACACACTATGATCTCTGAGCCTTATCCTGCGGCTCACAAAGAATGAGACATGCAGGACCGAACACAGAGACTGCAACGAACTGCCGCATACTCAAGTACTACTGAGGTGCGCCTTTACAGCCAGTCCGTCTGGCGTGGCCTCTTCCGCCTCTATGACCGTTGGGAGCCATGAGAGTGATTGGCTCCTCATCCGCTCATTTTGCCGTTGGGCCAAAACCTGCCCATCATAACTATGGACAATAGTTTGCCCTATTAAACCTGAGCAATAGGCTGCCCCTTCCGCCAACCACACTGTGCCAGAGTTCACCTCTTTCACTGCAGTTACCGTTGAGGACTTCACCGTAACCCTGGCAAGGGACCCTAACAAGGTACTACCAGCCGGGCCAGCTGGACCAAGGTTTTTTAAAGAGGTGTTACTCCTCTATCAGAGGGCTGTTCTGTGTTCTCGAGACTCCAGACAGGGTTCAGAAAAGGGATGAGAACCAGTGACAATATAATGGTGGTTAAAACGGTGATGGACAAGTACATAAGAAGGAAAAGAGGTAAGCTGTATATCACAGCTATTGATTTGGAGAAGGCGTTTGATTCAGTGAGCAGGGGAGCTGTCATGGCTAAGCTGGGAAAAATCGGGGTGTCACATAAAATGATACGAGCAATTGAGAATGTGTATTCCGAAGTGAAATGTGCAATTAAAACTAAAGATGATGTAATTGTAGGAGAGATAACGTCTAATATAGGATTAAAACAGGGATGCAAATTATCCCCGGTGCTTTTTTTGCTATTTATCAACGATATTTTCGATTCAAAGGGCTTTGAGCAACGGTCCAACCCTTGCTTGGACAATTATGATATCCCGGGCCTAGCTTTTGCTGATGACATCCTTCTGCTTGCTCTAACACCCTATAATATGCAATATAGTATTGACGATATTGTGAGGACTGGAACTTAAAAATTAACCCGAGTAAGACCAAAGTTATGGTGTGCAAAAAGGGAGTTAAACTGGCTAAGAATGAAAAGTGGGTCATGTATGGGTCGCAGTTAGAGACGGTGAAAAAACTTGAGTATCTAGGGACGATATTGGCGAGCAATGGTAAATGGACCGAACAAATTAAAAGGGAAAAATCGAAAGGGCTAGCGGCATTGGCGAATGTTAAAGTGTTAGAGCGTAGGTTACCGAATCTTGACTACAAAGTGTATAAGAATGTGTACAACGCACTCATCGTTTCAAGAGCACTCTATGGAGTGGAAGTATGGGGTTTAGAGGAAGGAACGAAAACCCTGGACAGTATTGTAAGTAGGTTTGCCAAGATAATTTTGGGGCTACCTAGTTGCACGGCGAATTGTGGAGCGAGAATGTTGTGTGAGGATGTAAGCATTAGACAACATATCATAAAAAAGGTCATAAAGTCTTGGATTCGTTTAAAAGCAGGTGGAGGGGGGGAAATGCTTAAGGTAGCCTACCTGCACCAAATGAAGCATCAGCAAGAGGGTTACTGGGTGGACGGGGTAAGAAGTGTACTGGAAAGATTAGGAATGGGTTATCTATGGGATAGGGACTTACAAAGAGAGGAAGGTAGGGTGTGCAAAAAAGTGTGTAGAAGGGTTAATGACGTAGAGTTGCAGGTGCTAAGAGAAGAGTGCACCAGTAGGAGAACCTTAACGGAGTTCTGCGAAATAAGGAACTTTATGAGCATAAAGCCTCAATGCCTAATGAAAAGAGAAATGAGAGGGATAATTTGGTGGTTAATGGGGGTGTATAAGAACAAAGCGTTGAGAGAAGTAGGAAAAGAGGACATTTGCCTGTTTTGTGGGAAGGTTATGGGTGCAGCGCACCTGATCAGGGAATGCAAGGAAATTAAAATGATAAGAGCAAAGTTTGTAGACAAAGCAGATCTAAACAGAATAGAAAATGAAAATGAGTATCACACTTTAATTAAATTACTAAAAAGGGAATGGGGTAAAGCAGGTCAATTAGCAAAATATTTTAATACCATCAGGGCAATGTGGAATAAGAAAGCGTCGGATGAGATTCAGAACAAAGATGCATATAAATTAAGCATTCAAGTACAGGAGACGGCTTCCTAAGCTATAAATCTTGTTAAAGCCTAGGAGAGCCTATCTGTATTAACTAGGTAGCCTATACGATTACTACAGTACAGCCACATATTGCTGTCTGTAGATTTTTCCTGTGAGTTTGATGGGTTTTTTTCCTTACTACAAAACTTATCAGACTCTTACAGTCAGTAAGGGCTCGATAGGGAAATAAAAGTAATTCTTTCTGTGATGTGTCTCCCATGGAGAACTGTCTAAAAATGAAGAACACTGTGTCCACATTTATGATTAAGAAAGACCTTTGTGCAGTCTCCATCAGAAAAGTTGCCCAGTGATATTGTGAATGAGGATAACTACTGCAAAGCATTATTAAGTTTTGAAATAACGTGGAAGCTATGAAATGCCGAATGAACATTTGGTTTAATTATTTAACGCCATACTGTAAATTTATGTTATATGTGTTTATTGTCTGTATGTCACGATATGACTGTCTGAGTCAAAGTGACAATTAACAAGTAGATTTGGTTTGGTTGGTTTAATTAAATGAAAAACCGTTAAAAAAAATCACTACAATGAGCTACCCTTCAGACACATTTGTTTGAATACTTCGATTGAGAGACGACTGGACAGCGTCCTGGCTGTGAGAAATTATCTGTAATACGGTGCATTTCGAATGAGACAAGAAGATCAATATTACAAAAACGTATCCCAGTGAAAACCCACAACACTTTCTGAACATTTTCACAGCAATCCAGTGAGGAGACTGCTCCAGATCTGGCTGTAAAGGATCCTGGACCTCGTTATCATTCCAGATAGTTGACATGTGCAACCGGGTCTTACGATTCTTCATTTCCCAAACGAGTCCTCCGAACGAACTGAAGATAAGTGTTAGTTACATTGTGAAGACGTGTAGTTCCACCATAACGAATTCGTTATGGTTCCACGTTAAGAGATATCACTCAACAAAATATGGTCCTAACGCAGAGGTGGTTATGCGACGGAAGCACTGATTCCTAAATGTCTTATCTAAATTTATGCAAATCTAAATGTTCTGGTTTAAAACGAAAAATCATCCAACCCTCGGTCAGAAAGCATGGATACAGATTTTTTTTCTGCACAAATTTGATCACCAGCTAAGCATCCCGTCACCCTAGTGTACGAACAAAGAAATATGCTTGGTTTGTGGAAGCCGTATAAAGCCTAATGTTCATGCAGGCATGTTCAAGGTCACGTTGTTACCATTGGCGTGGAATATGATTCATACAGTAGGGTCCATCCTTCCATTAAAAAATAATATCGTGCAGCTAAAAATTATACTAGCTGGGATGCAGTGTTACCACAGCCTCCTAGGACAATTCGAGATTTTGCTATCAAACGTGAATCAAAGAGTAGCCTACAAATCGTGCAGTCCTAGTATCCAATGTGTCCCATCGTAGTAGACTGACAAATTCACGGGTGTTACCGTGCCCATTGCTTCCGCGCGGTTCAGGCGTGGTAGCCAGTGACGACGTTTGATCGGTGCTTTACGCATTACAGGACTATTCCGTTTTCTGACCTCCCATCGCGGAACCGCGAGCCTGGAAATGAGGCCTAAGATCGTGACTTGTTTTGGCGGATGGTCTAAGCTTTTTTCAAATACAACAGCAACTTGATGTGTTGATTCGCCTAAATAGTATTAATTTAACATTATGATATACTAATTTAAAAGACCGTGAAATATGGGTGCATTTGGAAGTTGTCGCGTATGGATCCTACTCCAGGGAACTCCACCTGGTTGTCCTTATCCTTCAGATGATTTTAAAATGAAATAATGACAAAATATAAGGAATAGGCCTAATGCAATACTATTACCACTGGCCATAATAAAATGAATGTGGCAGCAAGTTTGGCATTTTACAGGGTCATCCGTTTGGGATGTCAGAAAAGTAAAACGCTATGCATATTTATTGCTTGTTAACGGTACATACGTGTTAAGGAGAGGCTGGAGTTTGTGCCACAGCACATTCATTAGCACTCAACATGTCCACCATCGCGCACGCGGCACAAATGATACCGTGAATCCATGTTGCACCACGTGGCACGCAGCATTTCTGGAGTGATTTGCTGAAAGGCAGCTGTAATCTACCTCCGTATGTCAACCAGATTCTGTGGTCTTTGTGCGTACACTGTCGACTTGACGTAGCCCCATACAAAGAAATCTGGAGGAGTTAGGTCAGGGCTATTAGGAGGCCATGGGATAGGTCCATCATGGCCGCACCAGCGATCGTTGAATATGAGATTTAATTGTTCCCTCACCATGGTAGCCCAATGCGGTGGAGCACCATCCTGTTGATAGATAATCATGTCCAGTATCCCATCTTGCTGTAATTGAGGGACCACATACTGTTCGATCATGTCAAGATAATTGACGGCACGAACAGTCTCCTCCGCAAAAAAGAATGGTCCGTAGACTTTCTCAGAGGTCACTCCGCACCACACATTCACTTTAGGGATGGCTCTTTCGAGTTTGTATGAGACATGTGGATTTTCTGTTCCCCAAATGATGCAGTTATGCGTGTTGACTCGGCCACTCGCATGGAATATGGCTTCGTCTGTGAACATCCATCGTTTTAACCATTGATCGTCACCTTCCTGCCGCTCACACATCGATGTAACAAAACTGAGTCGAGCTCCGTAATTCAGCTGTGTCAATGCTTGCAGGCGCTGCATACGGTATGGACGCATGTGAAGATACCGCCTAACAATCCTGTGACATGTTGTGTATGGTGTATGGTTGCTCTGCTGATAAGCGGCTGAGTGACTTTCGTGGACTCCGCGTCATGGCTTGTCGAATATCTTCCTCCTTGTTGCTATCATGCGCCTTCCACATGTGTGAGGCATCTGCAATCCATTTTCCAAAAACATGTTGTACCATTTAACAATGTCCCGATGTTGTACTGACGTCTGATAGCTCGCTGGGTCTTCACTACACTCGAAAATGTGGCATACCATACGACACACTGAGCGCGTTGTTGTGGTGTAACGACCATCTTCACGCAACTCTGTAACAACACTGAGCACTGAGAGCGCGCTAACGTGTACCGCTCTGTACCTGACATCTGGTGATTGCACTATGAACTACACTGCTGCGTTGTCTCGCGGAAGTCATTGTTGCAAAGGGAATAATTGTTAACTCCCATCATTGTCACGTACATTAGAGAAAATTGCATAGCTATAATTATATGCATTAACATAATAGCTATAACGTTATACTTTTCCGACATCCCAAACGGATGACCCTGTACCGTGAACTTAACCTCAAAACCATAGTGCACCTCATATACGGTATTCTTGAATTCAATAACAGACATACTGTTCAAAACCAAGGTGCATCGCGTATAATCTTCATTCAAAAGTAGACCTACTGCTCAAATCAAGGTGAATCTCATATATTCTTCATTGAAATAATAATATTGTTATTGTTTTTACGTTTCTTTTAACTACTGCGGCTTTTAGAGAGCCGGAGTGCCGGAATTTTGCCCCGAAGGGGAGCTTTAACGTGCCAGTAAATCTACTGGCACGGCTCCCTCGCATTTGCGCATCCTCAAATGCCAGCTGACTGCGCCAGGTTACGAACCTGCAGCCTTGGTCTTCATGCAAAGGTAGACCTACTGTTCAAAATCAAGGTACACCACGTATATTCTTGTTTCAAGTGTAGATCTATTGTTCAAAAGTACGCATACTATTCAAAACCAAGGTACACCTCGTACAGGGGCGGATTTAAGCCAAGATGGGGGGTCCCGCCCAAATTTTCCAAAACAATTAACCCAAATTATTGAGTTATAGGTCATTTTGGGAATTGTTTTCGTGATATTTTGGAGTAAAAATAAATAACAATTTAAAAGAAACGTTCGAAAACTGTAATTTTTAATCTTTTACTAGCTTGGAATTCCATGTATAGCCTACGGTAGTGAAAAACTAAGAAATTGCATGACTTGTTTCCAGGTTTTTAATACAAGTTACCAAACTAAAGGTTGGATTTCAAAAACCAAGGTGCACCACATAATTTCTTGATTCACAAGTAGACCTACTAGGACTCGTTAGGTCTATTGATTTTGAATTTATTCTGGTAGGTAGATATCAATCGAGTCGCCTTCGTTGCGTAGTGTTCAGCGTGATTCGCTGCCACCCCGGAGGTTCTGGGTTCGATTCCCGACTCTGCCACGAAATTTGAAAAGTGGTATGAGGACTGGAACGGGGTCTACTCAGCCTCGGGTGGTCAAAATGAGTAGAGGGGTTTGATTCCCACCTCAGCCATCCTCGAGGTGGTATTCCGTGGTTTACCACTTCGTCTTCGGGCAAATGCCGGGATGGTACTGCACCCGAAATTTGAATATTTTTATGATTAAAATGAGAATATTTTACGAGCCCAATGATAGAATTTAACGTTGATATATGAATGCTGGAAGATGGCTCAAGCGAGTTTTGTTAGGGAACGCATGCTAGGGGAGAGCCCGGTCACTTAATTTGAGACGCTCGAGAAGGATCTAGAAGGTTAAAAAGTGCCTAGCAACAAGATTTACCGCGGATTTTAACCAATTTATTGTTATAAAATGTATAATTGGATGTATGCCCACAGCGAATGAGAAGAGGGTTTATGGAAGCAGTGAAGCAGATATGGATATTACCTAGTTAATGTGATTAACTACTGCATTTAAGGCCCAAGAAGGACTTTTTAGTAATTGGAATGATAAAGAATATTAACAGAGGATATTTCTAGTACTTGAAAAGTCGACTGAAGGAAGAAGTACACTGTATTAAGCTAAATACAAGTGCGCGCTTCCATTCTCGCGGGAGCGAAAAATGGCGCCGTGTTAATACGAGCTGACGAAGCGGAGCTCTGACAGAACGTTCTTATTCCTACAGACGTCGAAGAGTGTAGACTATATTCCAGGAGAGTTCGTTCCCTAGGAGATTGTCCGAGTGTGGCGTTTCACCCACTCGAGAGTACGGTGCCGATGCAGGCCAAGTTATAAGAGAAGCCCCGCTAGTAATTC
The DNA here is from genome assembly GCA_946902985.2 of Meconema thalassinum. Lineage (NCBI taxonomy): Eukaryota > Metazoa > Arthropoda > Insecta > Orthoptera > Tettigoniidae > Meconema > Meconema thalassinum. Next base: position 553,096,152 of record OX336388.2, read on the forward strand.
TATGTGAAGTTGAGTGGAGGCATTAATAGTGTTTTGTGAACAATTCTTTGACTTTAGTTAGTTAGTTAGTTATTGTTGTTTTAAGGGGCGGAACTACGAGGTCATCTGCCCCTTTGACTTTAGTTAAACGAAAGTGAATACAGATTATACTTATAGACATATTATATCAGTTTATAGAGATTTCAAGATACGAATTCGCATAATTAGGCAGTTTTCAGACATTTTATATCTGCGGAAGAAAGTTGCGTATCTCAGTTGAGAGAAACACTTTTGGTGCGACAAGATTGCAGCGTATACAAGCCCATGATACAGAGACAGAGTAAGTGGCAAAGTGTTATATATGAACATTAAGACTTTTTATTACTTCAACACTATAATGGCTACTAATAGTCATCGAGAAGGATTATCATTTAACATACTGAAGATGTTTGAGATGATGGACTAAAAACTTTATGCGATTGGGTTATGTTAATGCAGGGTTGTGATTAGACAACATGGAGCAACGTTTATAACTACAGAACAATGAACACGACGAGAATGTCTACATAGTCAAGTATACATGAAACAGTATGTACATTAATGTATTTTCATGTACTTGTACTTCGGACTTCGAGCAACAATTATATTTCATTGACCATCTACATGAACATTAATATCCACGAATGTGATTCGATTTACATCTTACAAATTTTATTTGTAACCATGAAACTATATCGTCACCATTGCTCGATAATAATGGGGGAACTTCGAATGGAGTCGACGACTGAAGAATCATCATCAGAAAGAGAGAATATGCTAGGGGGTAGGCCGAGCAACCGACTGAATCTTGGAATTCATGTTCGAGAGGACGCAGTTCGATGTCCGGTGAAGACGGGTGTTTTCAGGATAGGAAATTCCTTCCTTATCCGAGGTCGCAGTACTTTCGCTGGTGTGGACTGAGGTGGTTCCAATGATGTATTCTTGGAAGACGGAACATCTAGGTATTTTCCAATACCTGACATGAACTTCAGAAATCTTCAGACCATGTAGAAAGTGTCCAGCATTATTTGTAGTTAGAGTATTATGAGGTCATTTTGTGAGCAACATTTCTCCATGTTTCATTTATGTATTTCCACTTCGATGTTTTAAGATTTATTCTAAAAGACCTTGTCATCCGTACATGAAAGTTCACCAGTTCAGTTTCTGAACTGAAGTTTATTTGTTTAAGAATTAATTTTCCACTTAGGAAAATTTGAAGAAGTTAATATTCGACGTTTTCGATTTTTGAGATTGGATTTCAGACAGTTTGTCTTAGATGTCTAGTAAATTCATTTTTGAGTAAAATGAATTGGACATCTTTTTGTAAGAAGAATATTAGGATAGGGGAAGAGATCTACGTGTGGTATATTGTGAAATATCACCCATTACTAGGAACATTTCGTCGATCTAGCAAGAAATATTCGACACGATTATGAAGTAAAGTTATGTACTCATGGACATTCTGTGTAAAGAATTAGGGGCAGATGACATCGTAGTTCCGCCCCTTAAAACAACAATAACTAACTGTGTATAGAATGGAGATACATTCAGGATTTGATACAACCATTTATTTGAAGGAAAGCTTTGACTTTCAGTAAATGTAACATTATTTGAGTCATATCTTCTTGTAAGATAATTTATCCGACAGCAGGGAATTTATTTAGAATCTATTCCAGTCGCGATCGATTTTTATGAGACACTTAAATAACATTTGTTGTTATTTATACACAAATCTAATGCTTTGTTATTTGTGAACATAGTATTGCAACCGTGTAACTTTGAAGATCAGATCAGCATGGTGGGACACAAGTATGTATATTTATTAAATGGATAGAAGCTTGAAATTGATGACAAAGTAACATTTTTAGTAAACCTACAGGTATCTTACACAAGTAAATTTTATGATCGTTTTGAGAACGAAAGTTAAAGTCATTAGAACTGACATTGTTGTATTGGAATAAAGCAGTAGGATAGACAACGCTGTGAAATTGCTAGTTGATGTTAATGCAAGTACTACGGGAGTATTGTTGGTAACAATTGCACTATTGATGTAATGAGTGTTTGTTGAATATACGAAGGGTTCATTCCGTATAAGGTTGTAGTAGAGTCTGCGAGGATATATATATTAAATACGAAGGTGTTTGCCGTATTGTAGTACAGTTGTGTGAAGAGTTATAGCATTGTATTTTAGTAGAGTTATTGAGAACTCCTATATGTGTATAGATCCTTGATTTAGAGGGAGAGATGGAGTAGAGTAGGCAGAACAATTTTGGGAAACTTCATTGATCTTTGTTATCTATACTTTTATTGTAAACTTGGAACTATCAGATATTCATATGCATTTATCTTTGTTGAATGATCATATTAGAACCGGAGATGACTTCAATCCCAATATTGACTATAATGGTATAGTATTTTGTTATGTTGAGGAGAGACTAGAGAAGGGAACTCTAAACATAGCTAGAAGCTAATAATATCACGTCTAAGTATCGAACACAGGTAAACCTAGTGTAATAGACGTTGATAAACATTGTACATAAACTTTTATAATTATTTAAGTTGGGGTTTGTTTATATTTAACGAGATTGTGTTTATATTGCGTGTTTAATGTTTTTAGAAAGAGTTGTATTGCATGTTTTTAGAAAAGAGAGTATGTGTTTTATGAAACTTCGTGTACATGAACTACGTCAGATGCATATGTCGGTAGTTCTGTAGATAGTACTGTACATATTGTATGAAAGTGTTTGAAAGAGTAGCAACAGAAGTATAAAGCATTTTGTCATGCTTAAATGAGAGAGAATGTGAAATGTTTTTATTGAGCCGAGGTTACGTATTTTGTATGTTAAATGAAAAGAGAACTGAGACCGGCTGCGAAGCAAGCAAGTGCCGTTAGAAGGCAAGGTCAGATTATATAATGAACCGAGTTATGCAGCTGTGTATTTGTGAATGGAAATATCTGTGGACCGTGTCAATAAATATATACGAGATAGCAAGCAAGCTATGCGTCCAGACACGCGCAGGAATGTTAAACGTTTTTATAGAATGTTAGTATCAATGGATCTTTACGTTAATTGTTTTATTATTTTACTGGTTGAAAATGGCAGAGGCATTTCATAATGTAACTAGGATGTGTGTGTGAAGTCGTGTAGACTTCAGTGGCGTGAATGAAGGAAGGTTATATGGGTGTTATTATTATTATTATTATTATTATTATTATAGGGAACTTTTGTTAATAAATTTATTTCGTTTTGTAAATTCGTCTCGAGTGACTTATTTTAATCTATAAGCAGAGATAGTGTTATGGAACAGCCTAAACTAGGATCCTGTCATCCTACATAGCCCCGAGATTTAAGGTTAGTTTGTACTCTACCCAAGTGTATTTATTTTGTTTTATATCCATAACACTGTCGTAACCTACTGTGTATAATCCCGAAGACCTTGCTGGTGGGATACTGACGGTTTATCTAGCCGGAAACCTTCTTGTTCTACGATCCAGCTGTGCTGTGGATTCCCGGCAGGCAACTTCTCGATTTTTACGGGTACAGTACCGCCACGGCCGCCTCCTTCCCTCTTCCTTGCCTATCTCTCCCAATCTTCCCCTTCCTTCACATCCCTCATGAGGCCCCTGTTCGCTTTCCAGGTGTGGCTGCCTGGACGAGGTGCTGATATCACCTCCCCAGTTGTATCCCCCCGTCCAGATGTTCCAAGCTCCAGGACACTGCTCGTAGAGGCGGTAGTGGTGAGATCCCCCGTTGGGTCCGTGGGAAACACCAATCTGGAGGGTAAAATCGACTAAAAAGAAAAAGATATCAATAGATTTCAAACTCTTTAGACAAGGATATAAATATTCCTGTATTGATCAAGTATCCACCAATTCTTAGATGCAAAGGAAACACTGGGAATATGGTTAGAATACTTCGAAGACGTCCTAAATATAAATGGAAACTTTTCTATCAATGTGGAAGATTTTGAGATCATGCAAGAGAACGGGAATCTGGAACCCCAGCGCCTTAACAGCCACAATAGTTAAAAGGGATGTTATACCCGTATAATTATTTAGGACATTGCTTCTCTAACTTGAGAAAGTCAGGGCACGCCATTTCGGAGGCGGATTTATTCATAGCCCCCTGAGGACGGGAACTTTTACCATATTGTTGGTTGGTTCCTCAGTTTAGGGGCTGCGACAACGCGATCATGTAGACCCGTGTACTTTGGGGGTGTGCAGAATCTGCCTGATAATCGGTGTTAATTGTGATGGCTGTATTAGTGTGTTATCTGTAATTCAGGTAAGGAAAGCAGACGATCAATTTCAAGTAGTTCCTACTTTTGCTACCGTAAACGACACCTAGCAGTGAACTTGGCTACTAGATGCCACCACAACTGGCACCTGACGCCAAACATTGGAACTTACAGAGCGTTAATCAAATCTACCTACAAATTTAGCTTCACAGTAGTTAGTGGAAAGTTATTTTACGTGCCATAAATCTATATGATAATGTTATTGGTTTTACGTCGTGCCGGGGTGCCGGAATTTTGCCCCAAAGGGGATCTTTAACGTACCAGTAAATCTACTGACACGGCTCCCTCGCATTTGCACACCCTCAAATGCCAGCTGACTGCGCCAGGATCCGAACCTGCAACCTTGGGCCTAGCAAGCGAGAATGTTACCGCTGAGCCACGTAGCCGGTCATAAATCTATGACACGGGCCCGCGTTAATCAAATCTACCTACAAATTTAGCTTCACAGTAGTTAGTGGAAGGTTCTTTTACGTGCCATAAATCTATGATGATAATGTTATTGGTTTTACGTCCCTTTTAACTACTCTGTCTTTTAGAGACGCCGGGGTGCCAGAATTTTGCCCCAAAGGGGATCTTTAACGTACCAGTAAATCTACTGACTCGGCTTCCACGCATTTGCGCGCCCTCAAATGCCAGCTGACTGCGCCAGGATACGAACCTGCAACCTTGGGCCCAGCAAGAGAGAACGTTACCGCTGAGCCACGCAGCCAGTCATAAATCTATAACATGGATTTTAACGCTCTTAAAAAATCCGACGACTTCGGACGGGTTTGAACCCAAAAATAACACTAATAACCTTGTTTGGGATGATCCCGCGAAGTGGTGTGTTACAGGACGCCCGCAGGATTTTTTCGAGGTTAGGGGGGGGGGGGGGGGGCGCAAGTAATATATTTCATTACCTACCTGCCACTAGGTGACGTGCCCCCACCCCTACGCAATTTTCGTTACATTTCTTACTTGCTTCGTGGTATTCATTATTTGGCTGCCCTGAAAACGTTGGGTACATTATCTTTATGGCAGGAATAGTTGTTTATTTTAAGTTGAGAGTTTTTGTCCTTAGAAGTTAGCTTTTCTTTGTAAATCATCGTCATAATGTTCATTTCATAAAAACAGGTAAAAAGTAGTTGTATCACCAGGTATCGACAAAAATAAAAATCGAGCAGTTCATTAAAATGTTAATGTTAATCCAGTTAGGCGATTTTCTAAATAAATGGAGATATTTTCAAATAGACCCAAATTACTAAGTTGAATAAAACTGTGAAATTCTACATCTAAATTAGTTAACTAGCAGTAAATTCAATTTATAACATAAACTGGTGTGACAATGAACAATCGAAATATTCTTGGGATTGCCCTCCTTGCCCCTCCCCCTCCTGCGGATGCCTAAGATGCCAGTACCCCTTAATGATCTCATCTCTATCAGTATGTTGGTATATCTGGATGAGTTATTGTAGCTTCAAATATTGACTGTGGATTGAAGGTCATATCTCGACAACACCATCTCCATACGCTGAACGAAGAGGAATTTCTCGTGGGTAAGGGAGTCGTTACAGAATTCCAACACGACGCGACGGAGGGCCAGCTGATCCACAGTCGGAATTTATTGTTTGTGAGATATCATTGACTCATCATTGCCTTTTGAAATACCCTTTAGGTGTTGGCATGTACTATATATCACATTGAGCAGAGTGGAAGGCTATGATACATGTCGTTCGTATCGTATTTTCTGTAATAACGAGCGTCTGAAGACATCCTATTATTCTGCTGCTTCCGTCTTCTGCTCGACTTGGCGCAAGTTCGAATACAGTAGACTCGTTCATCCCGCTGACCAGCTGATAATCAACAATAGCTCTGGCTTGTTGTACACCTATATTTCCAAGTGTTATCATAGCACTCAAATTATTTTACCAAATACTAATGTTCCTCCCATCCTTGCCGCACATCATGACTTCATTAAACCGAGAAGATATTAGTAATGGTAACTTACATTGAGGGAGTTGACAGAATGGAAAATAACCTCGTAACACAATCAGTAACGGTGAAGCTACAGAGCCTCGATTTCCCTTGCTGCTCATAAATTGCTACATCCGCATTGCATGTGGACAAGTTTTATACTAAAATTTACAATTTTTACTTCTTTCGTGTTTTCTTTTCTCGTGCTCAAGGAACAAAACTACTTTTTATATTTGTATTGTGCAATACACTGTAGTCATTTCCTCCCTCAAAGTTTAGTCAAATGGAGATTGTTCCCTTCTACATTTTAATCGTAAATATTAACAGAAATATAAATAAAGGAAGGACAAGAACTGTAGGGGTAGTCCAAGGTTAGAAAAGGTTAAACAAATTGACTCGTATGTAAGATGTGGTAGCTATTCAGAGATGAAATTGTTAGCTCAGGACAGGGAGGCATGGAGTGCTGCATCAAACCAGTCAAAAGATTGAAGACTCAAACAACAACAACGACAAATACATGTGAAATCATCACCATAGTACTGATCTGACAGATGGAAATATTATTTGATTGAGACAGAGGACTTCTATGTTCCGCCTCTTACAATAACAATAACCCCAATCAGTATCTTACAATGGAAATAATAGACAGATGTTACTGGAATCTAGCAAGTACGTCATGCGGACGTTGTATAGCGTGCGACTTAAATGATAAACCTTTGGCGAAACTCTTCATGAATGGTGACTTATTCGAGGTCTAGGGATACAAATTAAATCTTTTTTGAGGGCCCGTACGAAGGATATGGAAAATTTTGGCCTGAGGGTTAGATAGAGTTCAGATGGTACATCACTGAAGGCCACGGCTACCTCCTTCCAAATCCAGGTACCAGTTATAAGTATGCTCAGTAGTACAAGGGACTGATGACCAGAATGTCAGAAGCTCCTATAAATGAAGCAATAGAATACAAAAGACGTTCGTTTAAACCTTTCTCGCTACAATTTGAAAGCTCTGTCTGTCCGTTAGGTAATTAGCCCCGAGACTGGTCGGATCCGCAAAATGTAGATCATGTGGGTAGAACCCCACAAAAACTCAAGGAGAAGTGGGGTAATATAGTACGAAACAAACTGTCGTACATTGGAGACCGAGGAGTGTGTAACATTGTGAATTAAAAAGTAATACATTAATCCATTAGAAATGTTGCTAATAACTAGAGACGGGAATTTGCCTATTTTATTCCTGTGTTTAGAAACGTAGGCTTTCGAGATATAAATCCATTTTAGGTTCTTTTAGGCTAGATTTCGTTGGTTTTATTGTGCCTATAAATGCCTATTTCAAGGGTTTGTGCCTATTTGGAGTATAATTGTCTATTTGATGCCTTTTGACTGTATTTTAAAGTGCATTATATTGCAGCTGGTGTGCTCGACAGAATTATATTCTCATTTCTCAATATGTGTTTACCCCACGAACTTAACAACCCTTCGTTTTGTATTTCGCTTTTCTTTATATTGAAAATTTACCCGTTAGTATGTGTGTGAATTAATATAATAAACTTTATGCTGATTGAATAACAAAAGAACTAACTTAATGCCATGTTTTCGCGTTTTTTCAATCTCGATATTAAGCCTCCAAAGTTAAAAACCCTTCGTTTCAGGTATCGTCCCCTTCAAAAGCCGCGTTAGATTGGCGCTGCAACCTAACTGTGAATTAATATACAGTATATCCTGTACGCGTTTGAGTGTTGAATGGGCAGGCAGTTAAAAGCAGCCAGGAGGGATGCGATCCAGCTGGCAGTTAAAATGCCGCGGCGATCACAGTGGGTTGGTGCTGTAACCTATCTTGTGTTGAATTGACAGGCAGGTTAAAGCACCTTGGATGGATGCGATCTAACTGGCAGTGGGTGTAGCATGGCCTCTTACCGAGATAGATGGAAACTTGATGGTCCCGTCTTGAGCTACTGTTGCCATGCAGTCAGGAGGGATGCGATTCAGCTGGCAGTGAAAATGCCGCGACGATCACAGTGCGTTGGTGCTGTAACCTATCTTGTGTTGAATGGACAGGCAGTTTAAAGCAGGCAGGAGGGATGCGGACCATCTGGGAGTGGAAATGCAGCGGCGATCAGTGAGTTGGTGCTGTAACCTATCTTGTGTTGAATGGACAGGCAGTTTAAAGCAGCTTGGAGGGATGCGATCAAGCTGGCAGTGGGTGTAGCATGGCCTCTTACCAAGATAGATGGAAACTTGCTGGTCCCGTCTCGAGCTACTGTTGCTATGGAGATGTTCGGCCTTGCTATTACTTCATCAGTTTATTTTCTGCTTTTATTAGCCTTTGCTTGAGTGCAAAAAGTCCGAAATCAGAAGAATGAGAAAGACTATCGAAAATTCATGTAGCCAGACGTTCCTTCTGGGTCCTAAGCTATGTGTATGCAAAATTTGGTTGAGATTGGTGGAACGGTGCAGATTTGTATACGGAACAAATCCACCCACCCACTCACCCACATACATACATACATACATACATACAGACTTTCACTTTTATATATAAGATGAGTATGCTATTAAATTATAAGTTGCTTATTGTTAATTCTTCTTATAGTAATTAAATATTTTATTAAATCACAAGGAATATTTTCATGGCTATTTTGTTGCCTATTTTACACGTTAGTGCCTATTTACATGCCTATTTTGGCTATTTTAAGAGCCAATATGCCTGCCTATTTTAACTGTTTTTAGTACCTATAATTCTCGTCTCTACTAATAACGTGAGTAAATAGAATTTGTAGGTTATTTTACATTCACCCAAAATTATGAACAAAGGATTTTCAATAATAAAGATTTCATTTTTATATCTCTCCTCAATTCAAAATGAACAGACTTTAGAATGCCTATAATACACAGAATATTCATCTTAGCGCCAGATCCAGTCACCTTTCATTTTGAATCCGTACAGCTTTTTAACGAAGTTAGTTTACCGTTGTTAATGAGTTGTAATGTATCCACGTGTACTTGTGTGTGTTTGGAATTTGTCGGATAACCTGTGTTAATGTGATGGCTGTATTCGTGTGCGTATTTCAGGATTAGGGCATAGCCCAGCTCTTTTGGGTACATTCGTGTTGACCGACTGAAAAGCAATAAACTCTTGGTTACTCGTCTAATATAAAGGCAAAGCACTCCAGCACCATTGCATAACTAAGATATGTAGGATGATTTTAACCTTCCGGTGGGAGCAACTGATCTGACAGGCAATCGAGTTAATTCTTATCATATATTCGCCATTCGCGGGGGCGAAGGTACTTCCACCTTTCAGTAGTTACCTCTTTCCACATGACATTCGTGTCCATATCGGCCAGTTTGTCAATGACCCTCCTACACATTTGCTGTTGTTACAAAAGTGAGCTGCTAGGCGGATTGCGCCCAATCGTGCACCATTACGTAATATGTAGAGAACGAATGAGTGTAATCACTAATTGCAGGAAAACTGTTTTTCAGCAAATACTGTATTTTTTTAAAATTCAGATTTCTGGGTTGTCCCAGACAAGCTTAGGTTTGTTGGTTTCTTAGTTTAGGGGCTGCGACAACGCGATCCCGTAGCCCCGTTTACTTTGGGTGTATGTAGAATCTGTTAAAGGTATTTGTCTACATAAACTACCCATAAATCGAATATTTTGGGAATGATAACCGGTGTTAAGCTTAATGTGCCCACTGCCGCTATATTTAATGTTGCATCCGGCGGAAGGTTAAATATCTGAAGTATTTATATTTAGCTCAAAACTAATTAGAATACTGTAAGCACCTTTGAAAAAAAAAACGTTAGCTCTGAGTCTGATTTTCATATCGTATTACTTTTTAAGATTCCAGGCGGTGGGGACATTCCCCCACCATGCGGGCGCCCATGGTGTGTTAAGGCTGTGCTACTAGATCTGCTGTCAATTGCTGGACAAGAGATAGCATCACTGCTGCCTCACGCCTGCTACAGCCAGTGCACTACACTTCCCATACTCCCTTCCACTGCGCCTCATTCGCGCACTTTGCACTACCACCCTCCTCTCCGCCTTTGCATACCTCGGTTCCGAGTCACACAGGTCTGCTTTCCGAGTCGTACGCTTATTTTCAGCCTTGTGCCCTGCCATCGTCCAGCCGAATAAAAGAGGCCGGCGTGTTACTGTATGATTATAAGAATTACAACTCAAAATAAGTGTTTCTATGGATCATAAACAATTTTATTGTGCTTTGACAAAACTTCAAAACTGTCTCTATGAAATGTAAAACATAAAATAAAATAAAAACAACAACAACAATAATGTACCGACTCAACAGAAGGAGATTTATATAAACAAAATGGCTGTTCATTCAGTAATGAAATTCAAAGTTTACGTATGCAAAATTTTATAAGTATAATGAATGTTTAACATTACGACCGCCAATGACAGCTACCCTCCTGTGGGGGGGGGGGTCGAGATGCATTGATAGGGGTTGGGAGGGGGGAGGGGGGGAGGGGTGGGGGAGGAATCAAACACGAACCGCTCCCTTTGGTGACTGGTAGGGGATCCGTTGGGCGACTGAACTATATTACAGCATTCTTCCACGTTAGCATATATAGGCTACATCTATCTTAATTACATAACCATCTAATCGAGATTTAATTATTGTATTAATGCAGCCAATAGCCATTTATTTTATTTTCGTGATTTTGTAAGGAAAATCCGCCGCAGCCATGACCAGCGCCAGAGGGTCTTCCTGGGAATCCACAGGGGTCTCGTTAATCAAGGTTTTCTCGTGACCCACCGGTAGTAGATTGGTTGGTTCCTCAATTTAGGGGCTGCGACAACGCAGTCATGTAGCCCCGTGTACTTTGGGGGTGTGTAGAATCTGATAACCGGTGTTAATTGTGATGGCTGTATTAGTGTGTGTTATATGTTTTTAATTCAAGTAAGGACTGCAGACATTCAATTTTTCAAGTAGATCCTACTTTTGCTACCAAACGCCACCGTCAACGACAGCTAGTTCTGAACTTTGTTACTAGATGTCACCGCAGTCAGCTCCTGGCGACAAACGTTGGAACCTATAATTTGGCTTCACACAAGTGTAATTAGTGGGAGGATCTTTAACATGCCAAAACTCTATGATACGGGACCGCCGGCTTTACTTCCCCTCCGAAGGAAGGCATACTGAGGGATGTATAACACTCTTAAAAAATCCGACGACTTGAGCATAGAAGCTCAGCATGTTACTAACTACGCCATCGAAGCCGCTCACCGGTAGTAGTCTAGTGGTGTCAAGTCGGATGAATGTGCAGGCCAAGCAATCGGGCCACCACGACCTATCCACTGTTGCCCAAATCTGTGGTGCAAATGATCTCGGACCGCAAGTTAAAAATGAGGTAGTTTTACATCGTGCGGACCACACACTCAACTGAATGGCATGGAATGTCAACAAACCTGTAGGAGATTTGGGGCATCAGGTACGTATTCTAGTCGGTGGCGACGAAAATGCGGGAGCGGTGGTGGTTTGTTGCGGTTAGCGGGAAGACTGTAGATTTCCGGACACAAGTTCCTATGCTACACTTAAACGTCTTGGTCCCCACTACAAGCCCTCAAAGTCTGTAAATGGAATTTAGAAACACCCTGTATACACTTATCTACTTACGGCAGTTATTATAAACTTGCGTAACTTGTCAAGATTTTTTTAGTTACCGTATATGTGATTTTTTGTTAAGTAAGGTGAGTTGGGGCAAGAGCATTTTCGGGGCAAGTGCAAAACTGGTCCATAATATATTTGTCCGTTTGAAACTCGTTCTGACATCTCTTGGGGAGTTATGGTAAGTTGTCTTGCGTTCATTTAACACTAGATGTCGCGGGTGAAGTCGACTAACAAGCGGATGTATAGGCCAGTTCCGAAAGTAATGCTGTCAACGAAGCAGCAGAGTTCAGTGTGCTTCCCGAATCCACACTGTATCTGGACCATCGCGCATTGAAATAACTTCATTTGTGGAAAGTTTAAAGGTTGTATACTCTTTTCATAAACATATTTAATCATAGAAATACCACGTAACTAATTACAAAAACATGAGGGGTTGCTCTTGTCCCGTAAGAATCAAGTATGCGGGGCAAGTTCGTCCCTGTCCAACGGGGCAAGTGCGTATCCAGACAATTAAGATATCAGTGATATTTTGGAAGACGAAATAGTGCCTATTATCCCTCCGCCATCTGTAGACCGCAGGGGAAAACTGTTGTTTCCCATTTCCTTTACTCAGAACAACATTCAGTGAATGGGTAATAGTGAAACTTAATTTGACGATTTTTTATGATGGACCACGAGTGAAACTTACTTTTGATTTATTAATAAGGAGATTTAAACACATCATGATGTTATTTAAATGAATATCTACTGTTAGTGACAATGTTTAATTTTCGTTTCTTTATTTTAAAAATTTGATAAACAATTTTAATGTGGCTTGATTCAGTGTATCTTCTGTCGACATTTATTTTCCTTGTACTTATTTGGTATAACTTAACTTGATTTTACAATTTGTTTTTAGTCACTGTTACATTAATAAATTACCGACAGTAGTGGCTACGCGGGCTAAAGCGCTGCGTTAGGTCAAGGGGCCAAGCTCTCTGCTGAGTCGGTAGACGCGTGGGTTCGAGCCCCACCGTCGGCTGTCCTTGAAATGGTTTTCCGTGGTTTCCCATTTTCAACACCAGGCAAATGCTGGGACAGTACCTTCTGACAGGACACGGTCGCTTCCTTCAACATCCTTGCCCAGTTTCATTCATCTTCATCCATTCCATCTCTCATCCCGACGCGCAGGTAGCCCACGGGCGTCGCCTAGAAAGACCTGCACTCGGCCTCTCAGGAGGCTACACGACAAAAAAAAAGCGATGAAACCTAAGCAACTTACCTACTAATAACATGTAAGTCAACGCCAGTTTTTGTCTTTAATTTTCATATTCTTGTGATGTTTTCCAATGGCTGTAATTTTGCATCTTACACACCCCAACATTCTAAGGTGAAGAATTTAATAGAAAACATAACTTTATAAATTCTGAAATATGCATCTAATAGCTTAATAAGTAGAGAACACGAACTTGCCCCGCGATTATGTGTAAAACATTTAATGGAAGAATATAGGCCCATATCACGGGGCAAGTGCGTACCCTGGACATTATAGTGATATTTAATTTCCTAATGGAATATACATTCTAGAAGCAAACATTCAAGATGCAGTAGTCACACACAATTAACCAGTCAATATGCAGAAAAAGTCTTGTTTTGGTATTGCAATTGGTTTAGATGCATTTAAAATTCAAAGTTGCACTTACATTTTTAGGGTATGCACTTACCCCAACTCACCTTAATTGTTATTCAGGGTGTCTACTATTCTGGAAAACAGGGAATACTCAGGGAATTTTTAAATCCTGTAAAACTCAGAGAATTATCAGGGTATTTTATGACACTCGGGGACTTAGTCTTAAAAGGTGTAGTGGATATATTTTTCTTTCTTTTCCCGGAACAGGCAGATATCAGGTTTAGAAGAACTGATTCGAAGAAGGCGCTCACCTACGGACGTCATTTAGCATTTAGTGTTAGTGTTAGTGATACTCTACCTATCCCAAAAATTCATGTCATATTTCATAGTTTTTTAGGTCATATTTTATAGTTTTAGGTCATATTTAGCTAGTTTTAGGGCATATTTGCTTGCATATTTTGTACTTCTTTAGGTCTTAAACTTCCGAACCCTAGTGATCACTGTGATTGTTGGCCACGCCTAGACACCAATTCACATTGCGCGAACGTGTGTATATCCATAATTCGAATATGGAAAGCAGAAAATCTTGTTCTGAAACGAGACGAAAATTTCGAACCGAGTTTCCAGGAAGACTTCTGCCTAATGCCAGTACAATTAGGAGGCTCGCTAAACGATTCAAGGAAACAGGCGTCATAAATAATAAGAGTTGACAGACATTCTTTCATCAGAAGACGTCAGGTGTCTGCTACAAGAGAGGAGAAAATTTTCAGCATCGCCTATGAGCACTGTAAGTACACATTATTGAACATGTTTGGTAAAAGTGTGAAAGTGCGCGCAAATCACTGGCTGAACCGGGTACGTGCACCCGCGATCTGCGCCAGTCACAGCCGGTTTAGCTTGCCGTGTTGTCTCGCGCGCACATAGATAATGACCCCCCCCCCCCCCCAAGGAGGTCGTGATGAAGGACTTTAACACTCTTAAAAGTCCGACGACTTCGGCCGGGTTTGAATCCGCGATCTTGGGCATAGCAGTTCAGCATGCTACCAACTACGCCTCCAAAGCCGCTTGATAACAACTTAATCAAATTGAATATTTTCCTGATTGACGATTGAATCACGTGAATACCAAATGGTTCGTATCGATTTATTCAATAATAATTCAAGTAATGTAAATTAATTACTTTAACAAACCATTGAAGTATTAGAAGCCATTTTTCAGTGTTGCCTAATTCTATTAAAGGGAACTTTCCAGTCGGTCAAAACAAATTGTTACGAATTACATTAGGCAAGAAAGCAATTTTATTCACCTTAACATAAAAGAAATCTATATATATATAACAAGTAGTTCCGTGACGAACTAAAGAGCCTACTTTTCTTTAAATATAAGTTCATGCCAATCTATATAGACCTATCTAGAATAATGACGAAATCAAGTTGGTAATACTAACTACAGTTTGAAATACACCTGAAATAGTGAAGCCTAATAGAGTAACTTACTACAGTTGGCAGCCCTGGCGTCTCTGAATATATTCTTACTTCCATCTGTTAAGGCATAGAATGCACATACAATATTTAGTTGAAGTCCAATGGATAGTGTGGACGTTACATGCTGTTTGAAATTGAATTTATCAGTGCGCGTAAAATCATGTTGGGAACAATGTCATGTATGTGATGCTCAGAATTAAACTGAAATGTTGTGATCTAATATAGTGCCAATTTTGGATAAAATCAGTTTGTTAGTATAGAAGTTACATGAAATTAAAATTTGAAACTATCAGAAAGCTTAGAATCATGTTGGCAGCACTGAGGTATATTAGTGACTCCAAATTAATCTAGAATGCCAGGTACTATACGTGTGCAAACTTTCGAGTTGATGGCTTGCATACTTTCTGATATATTGATATTAGGATTGAACAATTTCCTATCTAAATTGCATTTTGTAAATATTGTCAATTCAAATAACAGTACAGTAAGTATGTAGTTAGTTGTAAGTAGGTAGTTAGTTTGTCTATTAGATATATGTCATTGTTCTATTAGACTGTGGTGTGTGAGTGTGTCTGGTAACAGTTGCATTGTTTATTAGTTATAGTTCATTGTGTCAGTAGACTGTGATGTGTGATTGCATGTGAGTGTGTCTGGTGACAGACTGTTTTAGTGGTAGTATTTGTTGTTGGTGGAACTTTAGTATTTTTTCGTTAGTAGAATTTTGGTATTTAATTGTTAGTACAGTAGAAGGTTAGTATTTTTGTTAGTAGAACTGCTCTTTACTTATTCTGAAAGGGAGTAGCAGCCTTTCAGAATAAATCAATTCTTTACTAGTCTTATAGACGGTTAAGATATTGATAATATAAGCCAACTAATGGCTACACTGCGTTCTGCTGCACGGCTGAAAGCAAGGGGAAACTACAGCCGTTTGCTATTCCCGAGGATATGCACCTCTCTATGCATAAATACATGTGATGATGGCCTCCTCCCTTGTAAAATTTCAATCCGGAGGTAAACTAGTCCCCCGTTCGGATCTCCGGGTGGGGACTACTCGAGAGGGGGTTAACATCACAGAAGTGACAAAGAGGAACTCTGACATTCTACGGATCGGAGCGTGGAATGTTAGAAGTCTGCTAGGAAATGGAAGGTTAGAAAACTTAGAAAGGGAAATGGATAGGTTGAGGTTGGATTTGGTTGGGATTAGTGAAATGCGCTGGCAGGAAGAACAGGACTTTTGGTCAGGAGACTATAGGGTCATTAGCACTAAATCAAACAATGGCCAAGCAGGGGTTGGCCTCATATTGAGTAGGAAACTTGGACAGCGGGTGGAATATTATGAGCAATATAGTGAACGGATTATTGTAGCAAAAATAAATACTAAACCTACCTGCACCACAGTGGTACAGGTCTATATGCCTACCAGTCAAGCTGATGATGAGGATGTTGAAAAGGTCTACGAAGAAATAGACGAAATTCTGAGGTATATCAAGGGTGATGAAAATGTTATAGTAATGGGAGATTGGAATGCGGTGGTAGGAAAAGGGAGAGAAGGGAAGATAGTAGGAGATTTCGGATTAGGTGAAAGGAATGATCGAGGAAGCAGGCTGGTAGAATTCTGCACTGAGCATGAGTTGGTCATAGCTAACACCTTATTCAATAACCACAATAGAAGAATATACACATGGATGAGACCAGGAGATACAGGGCGTTACCAAATCGACTTCATTATGGTCAAGCAGAGGTTTCGAAACCAGATTTTGGATTGTAAAACATATCCTGGTGCTGACATAAACTCTGACCACAATCTGGTTGTAATGAAATGCAGATTAAAGTTGAAGAAACTGAAGAAAAGTCAAAAGCCAAAAAGGTGGGCAATAGACAGACTGAAAGAGAAGGATGTAAACGAAAGATTCAAGAAGAGTATAAAGGAAGGACTAATGAAAAACCCTAAACAAACTTCAATTGCAGACGAATGGGCACTTTTGAGGAATGAAATAACAAAATCCGCAGAAGAAAACATTGGTAGGAAAGAGAGAATAGGTAGAAAACCGTGGATCTCTCAGGATATACTCGAAATGATGGATGAAAGGCGGAAGCACAAGAATGTAAGAGATGAAAAGGGGAAAGCAGAATACAGACGTCTGAGAAATGAGGTTAACAAGAAGTGCAAGGAAGCGAAAGAAGAATGGTTGAAAGAGAAATGTGCTGGTATAGAAAATTGTCTGAAATTAGGAAAAGTAGACACAGCTTATCGAAGGATTAAGAATACTTTTGGGGAAAAGAAGACTAAGTGCTGTAATATTAAGGACAAAAATGGAAAGCCTCTAACAGATAGGGAAGAAAAGGTTGACAGATGGAAAGCTTACATAGAGAGTTTGTATAAGGGAAAGGAGATTGAGAGTCATGTAATGGAAAGGGAGGAGGAAATTGATGAGGATGCAAAAGGAGATTTAATATTGAGATCAGAATTTGATAGAGCTTTGGAAGACTTAAGCAGGAACAAAGCACCAGGCATAGATGATATACCGATTGAGTTGCTACGCTGCATAGGAGAGGAAGGTCTGATCAGGTTATTTCACTTGGTGTGTAGGATTTATGAGACAGGTGAGGTACCCCCTGATTTCAAGAAGAATGTAATCATCCCTATACCAAAGAAAGTGGGAGCTGACAGATGTGAAGATTACCGTACAATCAGCTTGATTACTCATGCTTCAAAGATCCTGTCTAGAATAATTTACAAGAGGATTGAGAGCCAGATAGAAACGGAGTTGGGTGAAGACCAGTTTGGTTTCAGGAGAAATGTAGGAACAAGGGAAGCTGTACTAAGTCTTAGGCTGATTTTGGAAGGTAGAATAAGGAAAGATAAGAGAACGTTCATGGCTTTTGTAGACTTAGAAAAGGCTTTTGATAACGTTGATTGGACTAAATTGTTTGACATTTTGAAATCGATTGGAATAAAGTACAGGGATAGGAGGGTGATATACAATCTATACAGAAACCAGACAGCAGTCATTCGAGTTGAAGGACATGAGAGAGAAGCTGGTATTCATAAAGGTGTAAGGCAAGGCTGCAACTTATCACCCATACTTTTCAATCTTTACATTGAACAAGCAATGAAGGAAATTAGAGAAAAATGTGAAGTGGGAGTGAAGATTCAAGGAGAAATAATTTCAACTCTGAGATTTGCTGATGACATCGTCATCTTGGCCAACAAGCCTGAGGATTTGAATGAGTTTTTGAATGGTATGGACTCCGTCTTACGGAAAGAATTCATGATGAAAATTAATAAATGTAAAACAAAAATACTGGAATGCAGCCGAAATAAATCAGAAACCTCTATGGAGATCAAATTGGCAGGTGAAAAGCTGAAGGAAGTAGGAGATTTCTGTTACTTAGGAAGCAGAATAACCAGTGATGGACGAAGCAAAGAGGATATAAAAAGTAGGTTGGCTCAGGCAAGAAAAGCATTTCTACAAAAAAGGAATCTGCTGACATCGAATATAGATTTAGGTATTAGGAAGTCATTTTTGAAAGCCTTTGTCTGGAGCGTGGCGCTCTATGGAAGTGAAACTTGGACTATTGGTGCAGCAGAAAAGAGGAGAATTGAAGCATTTGAATTGTGGTGTTACAGGAGAATGATGAAGATCAGATGGGTAGATAGGGTTACAAACAAAGAGGTATTAAGACGAGTGGGAGAGGAGAGATGTTTCTGGCGACTGCTAATGAAGAGAAGAGATAGGTTGGTAGGACACATACTAAGACACCCAGGAATAGCAAGCTTAGTTATGGAAGGAAGGGTCGAGGACAAGAACTGTAGGGGTAGACCAAGGTTAGAATATGTTAAACAGATTGCCTCGGATGTAGGGTGTGGTAGCTATGTAGAGATGAAACGATTAGCTCAGGACAGGGAGGCA
This sequence comes from Meconema thalassinum, assembly GCA_946902985.2. Lineage (NCBI taxonomy): Eukaryota > Metazoa > Arthropoda > Insecta > Orthoptera > Tettigoniidae > Meconema > Meconema thalassinum. Next base: position 553,115,063 of record OX336388.2, read on the forward strand.
TGGAGAGCTGCATCAAACCAGTCAAAAGACTGAAGACTCAAACAACAACAACAAACCAAAAACACACTTATAGTATTATGAGCAAAAATACAATTTATTGTTCTGTGTGAAGGTGTCCGATTGCTTCCTCTTCTTTCGTTTTTGGTATCTGCGGCCTTATTTAGTCGAACCTCTAGCGCAAAGGAGGGACCTCGGATTTTTATGCCTCGTGCCTCGAACAACTCAACTGACTAAAAGTTTTGACAAAATGCACTCCTTATAAAATCGTACCAGTTTTCGAAGCATTTTTGTTTGCCATAACAACCCATCCTTTTCTATCCTTTCTACGAAGATTTCTCCATTCTTAGTATAAACTACAAAATTGCACCATTTTCTCCTGTTGATATTCAATCGACTTTGAATCTGGAGGAAGTAGTTGTGGCTTCGCTTCAATTGCAATTTTACTCCTGACATTGCGTTTAGTCACCTCTTCTCTGAAATATGATTCAGTGACGGAGTCAAGGTATTTGATTTCTACAACGCCATCGCAAGCAACCAAACCATCAGTACTGGCTCATAAGAATGAATGTTCTTGATCCGAGAAGAATCCACTGAAATGAAAATCCACAGCCTGCTTCCAGTCTCCGACCGGGTCAGGAATGGAATGAATGAAGCCCCCATCTAGCGGCGAGGATATGAACTGTGCCAGCTGCCGAAGCCTGTCGCACTCCCCTGGGGAAATGATTAAATGAATGACAGATGAAATGAAATGACAGTGGAGAGTGTTGCTGGAATGAATTCTTTACAGGGAAAGCCGGAGTACCCGGAGAAAAACCTGTCTGCCTCCGTTTTGTCCAGCACAGATCTCACATGGAGTGACCGGGATTTGAACCACGGACCCAGCGGTGAGAGGCCGGCGTGCTGCCGCCTAAGCCACGGAGGCTCTAAGAAGAATCCACTCTTGGTGACAATACTGTATTGCCAATATTGTGTTCATACATTTCCACAACAGCGTCCTTATTTCTCTTCCAAATGTGACGGCAACTGAGGTGGATTTTTAGCCTACATTTCACATTTTGCAAAAATGAGAAAAAAAGTAGACTTATGAGATCGATCCGGGCAAATGTGTGTCTGTCTGTCTGTGTGTCTCCCCCCTATCAACTCCTAATCGGCTGCAGCAATCGAAACCAAATTTGGTAGGAGTAAAGACCTGTACCTGAATATCTCAAGCCCATATTTGAAAATTATGTCATTGCTACTAATTGCTGAAAAACCGCAATTGAAATTCGAGCTCCATTTTGGATATCTTGGAAAGTATGCATGGGAGCTATTTCAAAATTGGCACGCATATAGATAATAATAATAATTCAATTTAATTTCCAGTAAGCAATGTATGGCAGTGTTGCCAAAATGATTCTAAGCCTGCTGATATGTCCAATTTTTAATGCATATAACTTCTACACTATCAATTGGATTTCAACCAAATTTCGTATGTACTATGTGTAGGTAAACGGATATAACTGAGCGTATTCTTAAGAGCCACCAGGGCTGCCAACTGTTAATAAATTCTCTCTCTATTTCTTTTATCCGAATACCAATATATCAGAAAGTATGCAAGCCTACAGCCTTAAACTATGCACACGTATAGTATCTGGCATTCTAGAATAATTTGGTATAACTAATATACGTTAGTTCTACCAACATGATTCTAAGTCTGCTGATAGGACCAATGTTTAATTACATGTAACTTCTATACTATCAATTGGATTTCAACCAAATTTCATATGTGCTATGTGTACTATAACAGATATGACTATGCGTATGCTCAAGAGCAACCAGGGCTGCCAACTGTTATTAAATGCTGTCTCTATTTTTTACCCTAATATCAATGTATCAGAAAGTATGCAAGCCAACAGCTCTAAACTTTGCACACGTATAGTACCTGACATTCTAGATTAATTTGGAGTAACTAATATACGTCAGTGCTGCCAACAAGAGTATAAGTCTGCTGATAGGTCCAATCTTAAAATACATGTAACTTCTATACTAACAAATGGATTTCATCCAAAATTGGCACAACTAGTGATCATAATATTTTATATTATTTCTGACCAACACATGCTTGACATTGTTGCCAACATTAATTTTACGCGCGCTGATAGATCCAATGTCCAACTGCATGTAATTTCCTTGCTATCCATTGGACTTCAACCAAATTGTGTATTCTGTACCTTAAGTGATGGAACTAAGAATATATTCAGTCACCAGGGCTGCCAACTGTAGTGCTCTATTAGGTTACACTATACCAGGGATAGTTCCAACAAATTAGAAATTTCGATATTACCAACTTCATTTCGTCATTCGTCTAAATAGGTTCATATAGATTAATCATTGGCATGATTCTTAAATTTTAAGAAAAGTAGGCTTTTTAATTCGTCTCGGAACTTCTTGTTAGGATACGAAATTGGTTTGACAAGATTGTGGCAAGGAGTATGAGGTAAACGTTCAACGACTGAACCAAACCTGGAAGCTGTCAAGTGATTCACTCTATTGTTCCTCAATTTCAATGATTCTTTCTAACACTCCTTAAAGGCTTTACTGCCACTTGACCTAACTATTCTAATTTATCTCCAAATTCCTACCGTGATATTTTTTACTCTATTATTTCTTTGGTCCTTTTCGTTTCGACTACATAAGTAGTTCTCTGTCTCCAGGATTACTTGCTAGGAGCCATTTTTTGTAAGCCTTCTATAATTTCACAAGCAGACTTCACTATGTCATTCCATCAGTATGTTCGCTTGTTCCTGTCTTTACACACTGTTGTCCCAACACATAGGACTACATTTGCTACTTATAGTACTGCATCCCTGTATCCTGACCAGTCTGTCTAATGTCCTGCAATTCTTTACCATCTACTCTTTGGAATTAATCCATATATTTCTGCCTACGTTCCATATCCTGGAAATTTTAAACCCTAATCCGTCTGCAAACAGCCCTCACTTCCTGCACTTCAGGTCTAACTATGCTCAGTTCAGAGTAGAACAGTTTGTGGTCTGTTTCATTGAATTAAAAAAAACGGAATACCCTTCAATTACTTATCAATTTACCGAATTCAGTAATGATAGTCTATTATTGACCTGGTTCCTCTACCCTCCCTTGTGTATCTGTGAATCTCCTTATGCTTCGAGAATGAGTTCGCCACAGACAACCCCATGCTAGCACAGAAGTCCAATAAACATTTTCCATTGATGTTTGCTTCCCTATCCTCACTCCACTTACCCATAACCTTTTCATACTCCTGAATTCCATTCCCTATCCTAGCATTGAAATCCCCCATCAGTACTACACTATCCTTACTGTTAACTCTCACTACTGCATCACTCAGTGCCTTATAAAGTCTATTTCATCCTGATCCGCCCCTTCACATGGAGTGTACACTGAAACAATACTGACCGATTTCCTGACATTTCCAAATCTATCCACATTAATCGTTCATTTACGTACGGTACTTTACATAAATTATGCGAAGCTCCAAGGTTTTCTGGACATACAGCCTTACTCCCCACTTTGTCCTGCATCGTTTTACACCTGGCAGGTGTACCTTGGATCTCCTCTCTATCTCCCTTTATCTGAACTTCACTAATCCCTAGAATATTCAATCCCATCCTACTTGCTGACTCAGTTAGCTCTGCTTTCCTCCTTCCATAACCACCCGCGATATTAACAGCATCCTATCGAATACCAGTTCGATTGCCTGTTCATTTCCAATGAGTCCCTAATCTATCAGATGAGAGTGGGACCCCATCTCTCCCATAGGCTCGAGGCTTAATCAAGACCTTTTTGGCACGTTTACAGATTACAATTGAAGCAAGTTGCTCGCCTTACTTACGCAGGGCCCCTGAGTTTCACCCCAGGAAACAAACAAGTAAGTTGTTGATCACAAGGAGGGCCACGACTTAAAATATGCCCAAGATACCCACTCCTTTTCGATAGTAACTGGTATCCTGACTGTCAGAACCACTTACCAGACCACTCAGCCATTGCCCATGGTTCACGAACTAGGACGTGACTCCACCATAAACCATATAAAAGAACAACAAAATATTAAACATTTTATGTCCAATCGATTGAAGCCCTATTTTGTAAAATCGAATCATAAATACAGTACCTACAATCTTTTAATTTATCTAAATTTAACGGGGGGAAAATAAGTACTATAAAACAGTTATTTTACTCAGATTTTATTTAGAATAACTAAACATATAGACAGCAAATAAAGTGCTTAAGGCCCATCTTTATAGGAACTTATTTCTTTATTTTGACACAGAATAATTTCCCTAAGTTTGGCTAGACCGTTTTGAAGCACCTTATATACAGTATGTTAATTTACTGTAAATTTAGAAGGATGATGTTTTCGTGGCATTGTTGATTAATGTGTGAATATTAAACAAGTAGTTCCGCGAAGAACTAAATAGCCTATTTTCATGTATCCCACTAATATTAATTGCCTCTATCAACAGACAAATTGTCAGTTTGATTGCTGTAATAGATTCGTAGATATTGAGAACCATCTAAATATTTTGGTTGGTCACCATGTTGGATTTTTATAATATAGGCCTTAGATTTATGTACTATTACATGAAGATTATTGTGTAGGTGTTTTATTCAAACCTCAATCGCATGTTTAGGACACAAGAAATAAAAGCGGGATTTTTAAATTTCGCTCAGCCGCCATCTTGTGGTTATGAAAATAATTTAATTGAATTAGATGCCAGTCGATTAAAATTTGTATACGCATATACCCTATCAAGTTTCACTGCGCTCGGATGGTTAAAAGGCATGAACGTCCATTTGAATATTTAAATTTCGCGTCGCCGCCTTGTTGGATTGGTGCTCGCCAGGTTATTGAACGTCCCATAGGTGAACTTATGCTTATAGCCTCTATGCACTTACAAAATTTCAGTTTGATTGCTGTAGTAGATTAATAGATATTGAGAACCGTCTAAATATTTCGGATGGTCGCCATGTTGGATTTTAATATATGTAGGCCGTAGAGTTATGTACTATTAGATGATGATTATTGTGTACGTCCATTATGCAAATGTTGATTTCGATCGCATGATTAGAACACAAGAAATAAAAACTTCATTTTCGAAATTCGCACAGCCGCCATCTTGAGGTTACGTAAACAATTGAACTAAATTAGATACCAGTGCATATAAATGGTTATAAACATTTGTTGTACAAAGTTTCATTGCGTTTGGATCATAAAATCGCAAGAAAATTATATTTATAACTTTCGACTTCGCTTCGCCGCCATGTTCGTTTTGTAGTTAACCGGTATTTGAAAGTCTCATAGATGAACTTTCAGTAGTGCCCTTTATCTCTGTTCAAAATTTCATGGTGATACCCCTAATAAATTCAGAGATATAGAATGCCGGTGATATAATTCGCACAGCCGCCATCTTGAGGTTATGTAAACAATTGAACGAAGTTAGATGTTGGTGCATTACAATGTGTATAAACATATACTGTACCAAGTTTCATTGCGTTTGGTTGGTTAAATCGCGAGAAACGTCTATTTCAAAGTCGCAACTTCGCTTGGCCGCCATGTTGTTTTTGTAGTTACCAGGTTTTCGAAAGCCACATAGGTGAACTTCTACTTGTTTCCTTTATCACCGTACAAAATTCCAGGGTGATATCGGTAATAGTTTCGGAGATATTGAATGCTGGTGGCATATTTCGCACAGCCGCCATGTTAGATTGGTGAGACGTAAAAAAATTTGAATGGCACGGTCGGGGTCGCCCGGAATAGTGCTATGAACTTACCGAGTTTCATTGAAATCGCTCCAGCCGTTTAGAAGTTATTAGGGGGGGGCACCCAAAAATCCTCACACACACACACACATGGACAAAAGGTGATCTCATAAGCCTATTTTTTCATAAATTAAAATAGGCTAAAAATGATACAGGATATCTTTTGTCGGAATGAACTGCTGCTCTCTCAATCACAAAACACAAACACAGAATTAGGAAACGGGCAAGGGGGCGAGATATTTTCTTCTAGTACTTTCTCAAGACTAGTCTACTGCAGTCTGACTGGAAGAGTCATCAACTCGGTGTGCATGTGAGAGTTTCCTTTGCGCTGCACGGTAAGTAGAATGGAATGCTACGTAAGGGAAAGAGAACTCGGAATGGGAGGTGCGATGCTAGGTATTAGGGAGGGGGAATGGGGCTCGGTGCTTGTACGTGCAAATGTTAGTGCGGGTAGCCTATCGTGTAGCCTGCGTAGCTACCGTTTTGTCGATTTGAAAAGTACATACGTCACGGGTATATCAATAAACCGTTTCTTTCATCAAACATTCGAACTGCTCAGAATTAGAGCCTCTACAAATTGAATAAGTTTGAAGTTAATATAGAATTTTTTTAAATAAAAAAGGCTATTGAAAGATGATCCTCTTTTAAAAAAATGTTGAATTTCGAAATACAAATAGTTTACAATGAAGCTACTATTACAAGGGTTATTGCTCAGAAATTTCGAAATTCTCCGGTTATTAGTTTTGTCGTGACGTATGTACCTTTAACCCTCAAAGTAGACGCTTTGAAGCTATGCCCTGAACAAACGAACAGTCCATATTTTACAAAAGTGGCATATAACAAGTCCCAAAGACCTATATAACAGATTAAGAAGAAAAAATAAAATTAAATCAATATTCTATTTTTCGGTAGCACAGCCTTAATGAGTCAACCATTGACATTCTTCTACACTGTGGAATCAATCAAAATTATAACAGTCATTTTTATAATTTACGAAGTTTGATAGCCGGTAAAACCAGATATCGTAATCTTTTGAATGGTGAATCAACTTTGCTTTATTATTTATAGTAAGTTAGTAGGCCTGTATTTCTGTAGCACTGGTGTCGTCTATTGTGCACCAAGTAAAATGTTTGGAGGCAAAACCCCAATAGCAAATCTTGGCATTGCATATTGTAAAAGCATTATAGGACGGTATTATAACTCACCATGAAAATTGACTTGAACACAAAAATTGGGAACTGTCGCTTTTAACAAGAAAAAACCTCCCTTGGAACCGTACTGAACTCGAATTCAGTTCGACTCAAGGCATTGAAGGTGCCGAGGGTCGAACCGACTTGCGCACCAAAGTTATGCAAGAAATGGAAATTAGGAATGGAACAATATTTTATTCACATTATTTTATTTTGATGTGATTGGAATATAATGATGAGTTTTTGGAAAAATTTGAAGCATTTTTAGAGAATATGACCAAGGCTTCAAGTTAGCAAGCCTAGGACGGGTTTTTGTTTGCCGAGTCGACAATAACAAAATCGTGCACACGACACTCTGATAAGAGGCTAGAACAATGAGTTTTTCTTGATAACTCAGGAGCCAATCAGAATGAACCACAAAAATGTAGAGGGAATCGCTATTATATTAAATTTTAATATATAAAGCGATATCAGCACTTCTACAATTAGCGAAGAGGAAATGATATTTTCTTATCAAAACAGAATTACATATTTATGAATAGAAGAAAAGATACGAGCGAATTACAGTAATTAGGACTGTGTTGGAGGCTAGTCCCGCCATTTCAGACAGTCACGAGCGTGGCAATGAAGAGCGCAGAATTCATTCCTTCATAGTGACTAGTACAGAGGGGACCTGTGTCACTGATCGTCCGAGAAGAGCTCACATGTATAAGCGAGGTACGGCAAGGAGATAGTTACTTGGCCAGAGAAGACGCCGCACTTGCCGAGGAACAATAGGAGATGCCGGCAATAAATGAAAAGCAGTAATTTGAAACAGGAATCGACAGTTTACAGTTCGTCGCTCACAAGAGGAAGTTTTCATTATTAAACTATACATTCTACTACAGCATTACGAGTAGCCTATTCTATATCGACTGCTACAAAGAAGAATATGTTATAAAGCATATTTATCATGCAACTATGATGATAAAGACTTCAAGTCAGGGGGGAAGTTCCCAATTTGATATTGTTATGAAGATTGTAATGCAGCACTAAATCCAATGGAGGGAAGTTGATCTACATTCACGGAGTGGAAATTCAGGGTGGACCATACAGCAATGAGTTCATGATTCTACAACTGCAATTCTATCAAGCAGTAATCTGAATTTACCAACATGATACTACACAGATTTCCATTTCCAATGAGCCGATTGGTTTCGACTCACAATACTTCGCCTGCCCCCCCATGTGTGCCCCCTCTTCTGTCTACGCCCCTAGTCACTAATAGTGACTCATTTCAAAAATCGAGAAGACATAAACATTTAAATACAAATTATCTTTTAATGGAAAATATATTAACAAAATTATTCCGATCTACATTGAATGAATGTAGCCATTGTTGACTGTCTGGTGAATTATTGATGTGTTGGACTGTACTGAAATTTGGCGCTTTTAGTTCAAACTAATCTTAAGACTGGATAGCCAATCATAGTAGGACACATCAATGCAAATTGTGTTGCCAATTCAACTTTTGTTCAAAGGATATTTCGGCCATTTAAATAGTGAAGAGAATTAATTCACAAGGTTGGCAATAAAACTAGTGCCAGACGTTCTTCAGTTGTTATCTGTTTAAAAAATACGCTAACTTCACATGCGCAAAATGGCGGCTTATTGTCGTTAGAAAAACGAAAACCACGCCAAGAGACTTCACAATGTGAGCTTGAAGAGGATAGTCGTGAGGGGCTGGCCTCGGGCCCCATTACTAATTCAGGCCGGATAACCAAGGTAAAACTGTTACACATCAAATGTAGAACTCGCAGACCGTCGGGATAAACATTTTGGACATGCTATGAAAGCGTGACTTTATTTCTGAAATTTTACTAGGTCAAGTGCCGTTTGACCGTAAGCATGGAGATAGTTTTCTTTCTGAAAAGGGACGCTATTCATGTTGGTGTCAAGGCGTTTTCTCAGATGTGTTAATTTGAACTATTCATTTTTAATGGGCATATTATACTTCAGCCTAACATTATTTTATTTTAATTATACGCCTTTTTTTCTTTAAGCAGCGAAAACGAACTTGCTTATTTCTCATCCTTGGCGATGTATTTCTTATTTTTAATCTTATCATGCTGCTACGTAAAGTTTTAATAATTATCAAGAATGTAACTGGCTGGATTTTGGTTGGGTAAACTTTTAATTGTTTTAATATGCCAACGGTCCCTTGCTTTTCGTTTGTCAGAGGTGGCAATTTTAATGGTCTTGCATGACCACATAAGTACAGCATCAATGCTGTTGTGAAACACATTTTGGAAATCCGTTAGGAAGAATGTGAGGTTTAATTGAGTGAAATGAATTTAAAGATGCTGTTGTTGGTTTCTGATATTTATTTGGAAAAAGCTTAAAAGAATTTAAATATTATGTGATTTGTAAATCACGTAAATGTGACCAGTTTAAATATGCAGCGTTGCCATTTAACTTGGGGATATTGTTGACCTCCATTTTAATAAATGCTAGGAGTGCATATTTTTGTGTTCCCTCCCTCAGCCATCAGGCTTTGTATTTCAAATCCTTTAAGAATATATTTATTTTTTATCTTGTCTTTCTGAACCCATGGTTTTATTTGTGTTGTGCTTCTAGAATGATACTTAAGGTAGCTGGTAATGACCACATAGGACTCGGGTAAAACAAACCCACCCTCCGCTCTCCTTTTAATTTAATGCACGGTAACATCCAACTTGGGAGATTTCAACAATAGACATTCAATCTACGATGATGAAGCCGTCAGAAGAGTTCGTTCGACCCGGTTACGAGTTTCCAGATTATTAATCGAGAAGCCTGAAGACCCGTTGGCGAGGTTCGAGGCCACACAGCCAGGTGTTCACGCAGGGGAGAGAGCCACCCAGCTGACTTCTCGCAAGCAAGGAGGAACCCGTTTCCTAGCGAACGACAGACGCGTGCCGAACCAGAGGAGGAACATCTTACATATCAGGCCAGGTATCGCAACAGCTAATCATCACGAAGGTAGACGAAAGATTGTACTAATATCTCAGTAGTTTGTTGTATTTTGGGGGTATTTCAGATGTGACCAACTTATATGTCGATTTTTCTTTACCCATGTTATTATGTTGTCAATTTTATAAATTTAATTGTAAATTTTATGCTACGTCAGCGTGTGTCTTTTTGACGTATTATAACTATTGTTTGGATTTTAAATGTTTCATATTTGAATTTTGCTGATACGTTTTTAATTATACTCACTTTAAAACGAAACTGTTTTATAAATGGAATGCTTCGTTGGAATGCGTAAATACCTATAATATGAGTCAATATTGCTAGATCGCATCGTTTATTAGAGAAAGCATAAATGAAATATGCTGAAGTATTTGTTATAAATAATTTAATGTGTCATAAAATAAGTGTAATATTTGTAAAATACTTTCTGAAGTACCGTATAACAATTCCAATATCGGAATATTATTAAAACATGACATTGTTATAGTCATTGGTGACTAACATAATGGAGAAATAAATGAAAATAGGATCATAACGTTGAAGATAGAGTCAAGATGATGCCTAAAGTTAGAAACAATTGTATTGAAGTAACTGGTGATTATGAAACCATAGACCATGTGATTTGTAGATCAACCTGAGGTTTATTTGAAAACGAAACACATTTGTAAATGAATAATTAATTCATTAAGGAATACCAGAAAGGAAGGAATTTTTTTATTTTTATTAAATACGAAGACGAGCGGGCTTAAGTCTATTAATGTTGATATTATTATTGTAACGTGGATAGTATTATGTAATGAAGGTTATTAACGGAATTTTGTCAATTGAAGCAAAGTGGAATATAGTACAAGAATGTAATGAAGTGAACAGAAATGTTAATGAAGAGCACGAAGGTAATTAGTTTGTGGAGAGGAGTTGTTAGAGTGCACCATGAAAGGTATTTCACAGGTTGGTGATTATCTAGTAGGGTCACTGATTCTTATATATGTTTGGAATGTATTAAGATGGGTTTTTAGTGGAAGAATACCGTGCATTATTATCGTCGGAAGGAAAGGAATGTGTGGAGAAATGTATGCGTGTAGTTAACGCACTATTGAGAAGTTGTTCACCGTATAGGAAGGCTTATAAGTGTATTGCCTGTAAGAGCAAATTGTTTGATACAGTATGTCAAAGAAGTTAACTGACATCAGAGTATGTATTTGTGTTGTACATGTCAGTAAAATGTAATTCTGAGATCCACGAAATTTATTAAGGTAACAGATTAGTCCCGCATCGTTCTTCGGATATCGTAAATATTGATTGATATTGACATTACAGAGCCGTAATTAGCTTAATTATTTGCTACGAAGGTTCTATTGATCTTGACAGAAACCATTAAATATAGGTAAAAACATTGTTTGTGAACAGTATTAAAGGAAATGTTTTAGTAGACAGAAACGCAGTGAGATTTTTAGATCATGCATGATCTTGTAAATATTTGTTAGAATATTGGCAACTCCAGCTATCTGATATGACATCTAGCGGTAAAAATGAGAAACTTACCAAGTAGGGTACATTTGTCACGTGGTGACTGTTTGTATGTGGTTTCTTGTATTGGCAAACAGATCGTGGTAAATTGTTCGTGTCTTTATACATAAGTAATAAGTTTTACTCGTTGATAGAGTGAAAAATGAGTAAAAGCAAAGTGTATTGCTCAGTTTACGGCTGTAAGTCGATGTATAAGAGGGCTGCGGATATACGTTTTCATCACTTTCCAAAAGATGCAAATAGCTATAGTCGAAATGTGATGATACCTAATAATAATACCTTTCCACCCCGGGAAGGATCTAACACTTGTCGAGGTAGACAGACAGAAGACCTGCGACGTAAAGCCAGCGAAGGTTATTCAGTTTAAAAACAGCTGTTACGATGGGCGCGCTGGTAAGATTGAAGTTACTTGAATAATTAATTAAATAATTAATTATTGGCTGCTTGGTAGGGAGAAGGGATGAGTTCAACTTGTATTAAAACTCGTGGGGCGACAGGAATTGCTTGATTTGGATGGTTAAAAGGTGGGTTTGGTGTTGAATATTTGAATGGTAGCGGAATCACTCATTCTACAGTGCCCACGGGGAGGCAAATTAGGCCTATATGACTCGTAGTGGAATAGCTCGAATATCGAAGAACTTAGCGATTACGAGGTGTAGGCTTGGCGGAAAGGCTGGCGGATCATCAGTTTGACATCAATTCACGATATAAGTCGGAGCTTGGAACAGTGGCGTCTGGTTTGCGTGGATGCTAGTTTCGGAATGATAAAAGTAGCACAGCTTCGGTGTGTTATTTATTTGTTTATGTACCGTATTTCTCTATTTGAATGTCCTCGGCGTTGACTCAGGATCGACATTTACATTATATTGCGCATAATAGTACCGAAATAATGTCCGAAGTGTAGCCCTGTGTAAATTTGAATCAGCTGATCTACATCAACCAAAAAATCTGATGCTTGATAATATGCAAATGACACCAAAAAATCCAGTGGAACACACAAATTAGATCACGTGTATCGCACAGTTATACATATATACAATTAAAAATAACACTGTCATTACTTTAGAGACCACATTTACTGATTATAACCGAAAAATAAAAAGTGTTCCATATCAAACGCGTGTTATTGAGTATTTTAAACCCTACTTATCCAGACCGACCGCAGCGCCCCAAGTGTTAGTTTGAGTTGCCAATAGTGCTGGATACGATAATTCGACTTATGTAAATACTTAAATAATTTAATTATTCTTATTCTACCGGGTGAGTTAGCCGTGGTCGTTACGGCATGACTGCTGGCAGTCGATCACATCCGGGAGGCGAGGAGGTTCGAATCCCCCCGCCGGCAACCTTGAAGATGGTCTTCTGTGGTTTCCCATCTTCCTTCCAGGCAAATGCCGGGGTTGGTCCCTAACTATAGGCCACAGCCGCTACCTTCCAACTCCTTGTCCTTACATTCAAACTTTCCTCCCCAGACAACACTCCACACGCGACAGTACGTGTAGCTCACCCATTGGGTGTCCGCCTCGAAGCAGCTACAAAACTGGCGAGCCGAACATGTCCTCGGACACTCCCGGCACTAAAAGCCATAGGCTAAAAAAATCTTATTCATACAATGTTGATATTTTAAAGTCGATAAATGTATAATATAGGGTGTTATTTGTTATAAATTACAATTTTATTTGATAACAGCTGATCATATCAGACTCCTTATTACAACCGAGTCACAGGGTGACCATTAGAAGAAACTTATAGTAATTATTAGTTGCGAATAATTTTGTGTAACTAATGCTTTCACTTGGAAAGTGGATTATAAATAGAAGGACTATCTACTTATGTCAAAATTATTATTTTTGATCTTAAATATTTTTATTTGTGGCAGGGAATATTTTTATAGTAAGTAAATATTTATTTAATAAACTTACAGGCACTGTTTAGTATGTCTGCCCTTTTTTTTTTTAAATAGAAACTGATCATCTTTTCATTTCGCAATCGACATGCGGTAATACTGCTGGTTAGTTACTAGAACCCACTTAGTCTCAACTTCACCGTTCACGCTTTAGATCCGAGATTCTCGTCCTACTATCATGTTTTAGATGTTTGTTTGCTAGTAAATGTGTAACAGATTAGTAGTGTTATTGCATTACCGATATGCGCCGAGAGTTTCCTAGTTATTCACCTAGTAGGGAAGTGTTGGTTTATCTGGCTGGGTATCAACGTACTTTACAATCCTTTCCATCTCAGCGGATATAGGTGGTGGCTATGTGAGATTCGGGCACAGTACCAAGTCATGTTGAGGCAGTAAAATGTAGGCTACTGATACAATGTCCTAAAAAGGGTATTTCCTGTAGTGAAAAAACTAACAAGTTGTGTGCCCCCTCTCCGTGGGCTAGTTGAATAATTCCATACATTGCATAACGGTCTGTTTATGATGTCTCTTGATCTTTTAGCCGAGTTCGACCTTTTCTCACAGGGTACGTTCAACGGGGTGATCCCGAGCTGCGCTAATGAGTTATCTCCACGGGGATCAATTAGGAAAATCCTAAGAGGGGAAGTTGCCTGAGGCGTGTTTCACTGCCCCACTCCAAACTGGACGTGAAGGTAAATATTGTCGGAACATGTCAACCTGCGCTGATCCTCTCTATCTACTCTTGTTATCTCAAAGACGTAGGCCTATTCGATACTACTCATTAGCAACTTTTGATATTCCAGATTCCTGGATTTCTTTAAACTTGCACTTGATAAAGATAAGGTTCGGTCATTTTCTTTGTGTTTCTCAGTTACTCTTCAGATTTGCACATTTAAATTTTCTATGTTGTAGCTTTGTAAACATGAAAGTTATAGCCTTCACTATGAGCTTTAAAACGTTATCGTTGGAACCAAAATGCATTATGTGTTGTGTTACAAAATAAGGTGCATTCCTAAATGGATTCCTTGTTGGAACACCTCCACTTTTGGCCCCGTTGTGACAGCTCAAACTTACAACATTTATAGTTTATAACTCGCAATCCTCCTCTTCTTTGACTGTACATGAATAACTTGTTAGCTGCACTGATTATATCTACGGAAACTCTAGGGAGTTCAGGTGTACTGTAACCTTTATGCATACGATACAGCATAAATATTACAGTTAAATTCATCAAATATGTGAACAATAAGGCGCAAGTCACAGCTGCAACACATGGTCACCAGATGTGATGGGACAAGGAATCGAGTACACTGAAGCATGAGTGGAGAGATAGCCGATTAAACGACAAACTGCAAAATAGGCGCCGCCCACTTAAGAGAAATTAGAGAAATAATTAACGTACAAAATTATAAGTTACAGCATTGGAAAGAAGGCGATTCTAGCCTCAAGAATGTTATTTTAAAAGTCACGAAACATCAGTATTTTAATTCATTCGGCACAAGAACTGGAGGAAATTTTCGAATGATCGAATCTGAAATTGTGGGCGGATGGACAGTGCATAAGACCGCTAATTTCTTGGACAATGAAAATTACTACGGAGCTAATTAGCGGCCAAACGTACGATCCGATTTCGAAGTTAGACCAAGTTTTTGGACATTGGAAACAAGAGCAATCGATTGAACCAGGTTGTATCGTCATACGACTGTTGCTCTAGATTTTAATTTTGAGAATCCCCTACTCCCGAGGATTTCCTAGCCTGACCTTTAAGTAGCCTGATGAATGTCAGTAAAAACAGTCGATACTTGGCCGCCGGAGAGGCGAGAGCGTATGCCGGTTCGCGGCTCAATACAGTGAAATTTTACAAGTATAAAGATAGTCGATTTATATCGCCTGATAGGCGACAGCTAACGCCGGTGTGTGGCCCGCAAACAACGCCAAACTGGTAAGTATTGAACAGTATATTTCTGTCATCGCAGGTATAGCTATTCGCACATGCGAACGTCATTGTCTTGCAGTAACATTCATTTACATAATAGTGGCGCGATATTCACATTGTTCGGAACAAAACCAGTACAAGTGAAGTCCGTATTTTTGAAGATAGCCATCCGTGCTATAATCAGATTCAGTAGCGTAGGAAGCTAGATGGACAAGTGGCTGAATTAAGTAAGTCATGCTAGCTATATTTTATATGAGGCGCTCTGTTAAGGTAAAAACAGTGTATAATCGTGTAAAAGTTTCATGGTGATTCGATTTTTCATGGGACTGAAATTGTGTTACAATTGTCCTCCCACAGCAAGAGAACATGTACCTCAAGAGCCAGCAGAAGGAACGTCAATACGGAAGGATTAGCTGAGACGTTATCATGAGCTAAGTAGCCTATTTTAGGGGCGTGCATGGGCATGATGTTCATTACGACAGGTGTTGGGTAGGTTACCCTCAATTATAAGCCATTATAATTAGTAGGGGTTACCGGGACAACAGGTCGGAGTGGTGTGCAACTTGTACATATTTATTTGTTAGAGCTTAGTGTGTGTTTTTATCAATTGCTTGCGTGATCATCGTCTTGTTGTTTGATTTGATTAATGTTTATGTTATTTGTTTGTTGGATGAACGATTAAAGGGATAAATGGGTTTTCAAGTGCAATAACCATAAGCGTAGTATGTGAGTTTGGAGGGAACCATTCAGGAATATGACATGCCAATTCTACTAATGCCATTTTGAGCCTGAGCTCAAAGAGATAGAGGCTGATGACCGTTGTCAAGGCAAGGTACAACTTAAGATCGGTAAGAAAGACTGCAGCCGCACTTGGTAAATTGATGAGGTTGGGAGTTATTATGAACTGAGCTGAGAATGCAAATTAAAAGGTAAAAACGGAGGTACATGCCCATGATCTTCAAATGGTAAGTGGCAAGCGGATGGAGCATTCCCGCGGTGCTTCAATGAAAGATTTTGGTAGCGGAAGTACATACCCGCGGTCTTCGATGAGATAATTATGGTAAGTAATGCTACCCCTTGTGATTGTGGAAGGAAGTGTTAGAAATACTTCTTCACAAGAAGGAGAGTAATCATTGCATTCGGCTCGGTTCCCAATTGAGTTTCGAGGTTGAAAGCCAGGTATGCTTTATCCCTACTGTGCGGGCTGTGAGCCTTTTGTTCGAGTGAGGTCATCGACCACTGGAGGTCTTGAGGGAGTGTTTGTTTTGAAAACAGAATGGCTTGTTATATCGCAGTAATCGGCCACATGCGGTTGGCCATTTCATATTCATGTCGGGATTTTTTTCTCGACTTTTCCAGGGATTGTTTGATTCACCTCGCTTCAGGAAGCGGAGTTTTCCGGTGCATCCGTGTAAATAAATTTGAGATTGATGTCATTATGGGGGCGTAGACCACCATTGTTATTAGGGATGATCCACGCATATGTTTTTCTCGTGTTTTGTGTTAATGTTGATCATTTAAGATTGGAAGGGCTTGGGCCCTAGCTTTAGTCATTGGTTTATTTAATGTCATATTATTGTAGTTTTATGCACACTCGACCTGTATCCGGGAATCACCCTGCGACGATCATGACCGGATTCTTGTTAAGATGGAAATGATCTTGAAAGGGAACTTATCCAACACACATGTAAACCATAATTACAATTGCGAGTGCGCTATTAATTATCTTGCCTCGCATTACTTTGATGTGAATTGTATTTTGAACATTTCAGTGATTTGTTGTTTCTTTTGAACAGTTAAATACATGTGGTCATGTGACATTTGTGTCGGCCTATATATTTTGAGGAGACCAGTGTATAACCTATGTGCTTAGTTATTTGATTTTTCAGTAACGTAAGGGGATTTGATTTGTTTTTGTTAAAGGGGGATTTAACTTGATTAGGATGTTGTTTTATGAATAAATATTGTTGTTTTAAGATACCTCTGGCATATTATTTTAGTGTAAGCCTCCCTTGATCCTTAAGGCTGTGCGGTCAAAAATTGAAATTTTATTTTTATTTTTATTTTTACTCTTAATCTCTAATGTAGGTCTTTGTGAGATATTATATGCGTTTTGAAGAAAATAACGACGGCTCGTTTGCTGAGGACATGGCTTCAAAGTGGCTATTTTGAGCGTTAAAGGTACAATCTCCACGACGAAACTAATAATCGGAAGACACCGAAATTTATGTACAGCAACCCCTGTAGTAGTACCTGCAATAGGAACAATTCTTATTACGAAATTCAAATTTTGTATTAACCTCTTCAGATTTGAATACCATTTTTAGTGAGAAAAAATTGTTATATTAACTTCAAAGTTTTATTAATTTGATGTGGCTCTTATTCTGAGCAGTAGAAAAGTTCGATAAAGAAATTTGGTTCAGCGATATACCCGTGGTGATTGTACCTTTCAGACTCTACAAAACGCAGGTTGAATCAGTCACACACACATACACACACGCGCGCACACACACAGCGGTAAGACAAGGTCTTGGGCAAGAGCGCGCTCGGGCACCTGCCTTATCCTCTCCTTCAACACCTTTGCTATCGCAGCTTCCGCCTCCCTCCCGCCCTGACTCATCATGCCAGTCCACACGACCACAGACTAGAGCAGAGTTTACCAACCTTTTGAAGTTCACGGCACCCTTGGGAATAACATTAAACACTAGGGGCACCCTTCCTTGAATAAAAAAAAAATTATGTTTCATATGTAAATGTATTGAAATATTTTATAATAAGTAACGTACACCATAACATAATACAGTCTACTTTACTACAGTCAGTGAGTAAAAATACATCAAAATTTTGTTCGATAAATCGTTAATATGAAACTTGTGATTGATGCTTAAGAGCACAGGTACGTGATATCGGGCCTTGCAGTTGACAACGAAACACGCAAATCATCCTCAAGGTTATTCAGTCTATTTCTTGCTTTGGATTTTATTGTCACCAGAGCAGAGAAGGCTTGCTCGCATAGATAGGATTTTGGAAAGGGCGAAAGTGTGTTAATTGCTTTCTTCATTAGGTTAGGATACTACTCTCTCCGCTGAAGCCCAAAAGTAGCCACCGACGCCTCACTCTTGGTGGACTTACTTTTGAGTGTGGAATCGGCACAAAGATGAATAAATTCATCTCGTTCGCAACCAGTGAAATCTATTTCCTCGCACTATCTATGAAATCAAATGGTGAGACAACCCAGTTGACATTCATAGTGGAAATAGATGGAAAGTATGTATCTATTGCTTCTTGCAGTCTTGATAAGTGATCACAAATGCGGTCTTTCAGCTTACCCAGATCGTTATCTACTGCCAGATGAAGAAAGTTTGAAAGATCTCCTTTCTGAACTGCAGACGTCCAAGAACTAAGTTTTCTTTTAAAATCTTTCATTTTATTGGTTGAGGAAATTATTGTTTCCTGTCTACCCTGCATTGAAACATTCAGTTAATTCAGTTTATGAAAAATATCTGCCAGATACGACAGTTCCAAGCACCAAGAATCAGTTAGTAACAGCTCATAAAATGTATCTTGATTTTCATCTTTAAAAAGAGTTTTCACCTGTTCTCTAAGTTCAAGAAACTGCTTAATACACGACCCCGCGACAACTACCTTACTCTGTATGAAGTAACAAAGAGGTATGAGGTGCATCCGTTGCGAGACATAACTGTTTAAAAATCCTGCACATTAAAGGTCGAGACTTGATGTAGTTCACCATTTTCACAACTTTGTTAAACACTGCAGCAAAATCTTGAGCTCTTGCAGTAAAAACCTTTAAATTTCCCAGACATAGATTGTGCACCATCTGTACATATACCACAACAGTCTTTCCATGCCGGCCGAAGTCGTCGGATTTTTAAGAGAGTTAAAAATCCCTCAGTATGCCTTCCTTCGGAGGGGAAGTAGATCCGGCGGTCCCATGTCATAGATTTATGGCATGTTAAAGAACCTTCCACTAATTACACCTGTGTGAAGCTAAATTATATATAGGTTAAACATTTGACTAGCGTTCTTAGGTTCCTACGTTCGTCGTCAAGAGCCGACTGCGGTGGCGTCTGGTAGCTAAGTTCTGAACTAGTAGTCATTGACGGTGGCGTTTGGCAGCAAAAGTCGGAACTATTTGAAAAATTCAAAAGACTGCAGTCCTTACTTGAATTAAAAACAGATAACACGCACTAATACAGTCATCACAATTAACACCGGTTATCAGACAGATTCTACACACACCAAAGTACACGGGGCTACATGACCGCGTTGTCGCAGCCCCTAAACTTAAGAACTAACCAACCAGTCTTTCCATGAAAGATCTTGGTCATTGAGAAAGGAATTAATAGAAACAAAAATAATATCATGTCCTGAGGTTGTAGTCTCCCAGCGGTCTACAGAACAGAAACGCCTCATTAATATCTTTATCATCAATATATCTGGTAAAACCAAGGAGTTGCAGTTTGTCACCACTATCGATACTCTCATCTACTTGCAAAGCAAATGCTCTATCAGTTTTTATTTTCCCCACGACTTGTTCGTTGATATTGCAAACATTTCAGATATCCTGCGACTGATTGTGTTGTTGGAAAGAGGAAATTTCGAAATTTGATTACTGCTCCTTCACCAAGTATTGTTGAAACTATAATTTTCCATGCAGGACCTATGATTTCCTCTCCAAGAGTATGAGGTGTGTGTGTGATTTTTTTTTCCTATCAGTTCTGCTACTTTAAACGAGGCTTCAAGAGCAGTATCACTTATGGTCATTCTCTTTACCATTCGCACAGCTGGTTTTTTTTCTCCCCTTCTAGTACACGTGAAAAATACATCACACTCTTCCCAGACCCACTAGGATGCTTAATTGTGAGATGCCACTTCAGTTTGCTAGGTACCATGGCCTCGTGTTTCGCCACAAACTAAACATACAGGGATAGGGTTTTCCTCGTTCTTATTCCACGTAAATCCATACACTACGTAACTGTCCTGGTATGTTCTTTTCTTTCGTTTGTCTTCTTTATGTTGAATTCGACGGTTCGGGAGTAGGAGCCGACTGCTCACTTTCACTCTCCAGGCGTTTACGTTTAACAATGAACTTGTCCATAGCTAAACACTGCTACTGTAATCAACGCCAAGAAAACATGTTAAAGTGGCGTAGGAACGGGTACACTTTTATATATTTATATATATGTAAGTGACTGATGTGAAACAGCTTTTGTCAAAGCATTTCGGCCCTGAGTGGCACAACAGAGAGGATCTAGGCTTCTACCGAGACTTGCTACTATGTGGCGAAGACATAGCTCGACAAAATGTATCTGAAGTAGAAGAAGAAGAAGAAGAAGAAGACCCCATGGAATGACGTTGCTGTGCAGTCCAATGGACTCTATTTCGCCTAGTTTGAAAAGCTGTGAGCATATTGTGAATGGAAATTTAAGGTTGAAAGGTTACTTTTATTGTATACTGGGTAGTTTCTTAGAGAACTTTAAAATATAGCAATAATTTCACTTTCACATAGAAACCATAATTACTGACTTAATGAAACTAATCCAAAACTACTTAAGTCCTAGATCCTGTATCAAAACTGCTTAAGTGCAATATATTTTCTATTATTACGTAAAAACTGCTTTTACTGTATTTTTAAAACATACATAAAATGAAAACTAATCGTATTTTGTAACTATTATACAAACTGTTTCTATTTAAACGCGCACGGATAACTCAAGACAGTTTTTTGCCCTTTCTCACAAATTTCATGAAATTGACTTAGGTAGTTCTGGAATTGGACGACTCACATACATATCTTTATAGCCTCTGTTATTTATTTTATTTGTTATTTAATTTCCAATGAATTTGTTATTATTAAGTCCCTTTTTTTTTGTTAAAATTTATTCTTTGTTTTCTTACTGTCAATACTTTATATTGTTATACAGTCAGTATAAAATGGTGTACTTCGTACCTGTATCAGATTATTACCAAAAAAAGATGTTTCAATATAGAACAATATGATATGTAAATGATTTTTCAAAATCTGAAATAATAAAATTTATTTTCATGGGAATATTTGCTCATAATAAAATATGTGTGTGTTTCGTTTACAGAATGTTAAAAATTATTTATGAGTTACTTTATAAAATTCTGTAAGTTATATTCGCAGAATAAATCATGTTTAAGATCAATAGAACTTTATAGGCCAGGCGACAGGTCGAAAAACAAAAGCCTCAATAAGGAAATAATTAGTGGAAAGCTGGAAATTGCTTTAATCGCTTTATTTTGACCCAGATATTACTCTCCCAAGTTTTCCCCCTCAAGCGAAATCGGCGTTGGCCCTTCTGGCCCTAAGAAGGTACCATTTTTCCTTTTTTTTGCTAATATCTCCCAAACCATCAACTTTATCAACAAAATGCCTATTATGAAAATAATCTAGAGTACATTTTCTACAAAAATGCTCTGTACCTTTTGTCTCTAATGTGAACTGTTACGATGCTACGACCATTCAAATTGGAGCCCTTTTAGATTCTTGCGGAAAAGCTATGGAAATGATATGCCATATCAAAGTTTCTACATATTATACAATATTTGTCAGCATTCCAGGTGCACAAGCTGTTAACTTGTTACAAGTATAACAGATTTTCAATGTAAACAGCTGTGGCCTCAATTTCTCCGTCATCGCTTTCATCGTCTGTATCGGTACTTTTGTCCGACGTCACAGGGCGCTCAAGATTAACATCGATGTCTCCGTCACAATCATCCATATCATCTTCCTCGGCAGCATTTGTACATGACCGTCCCATACAATTCATGCAGATTCTGGAGCATCGGAGGCCCGTTTTCCTGCAACCACAAGCTGCGTTACATCCTTCCGAACATTTGCTGGACACTGTGTTTAGAAGCGTTTGTGGCACCGGATCCCTCGTAGGTATGGGAGCCAAACCACATTGAGAATTTTTCCAGCCCCAATCCAGTGGATTTGTATCATTTCCATACCATGTTTGGATTTGATGATATGTTCTTAAAGAGTGATCACGTGCCGCTGATTCGGTGGGAGGTAAGCTTGCGAGATTAAATCGATGTTTGCTTAGAGATTTTTCAAACAGTTGGAACCGCAGCTCATTCAGGGTATTTCCCGTGGTTTTGTTGTCATAAAGCCCAGCCAAAACCAACTGGCCCGCTTTGTCAATTTCATCGGGGTTTGCGTTCACGTCTCGGAAAACCCTAACAGCTGTCTGCAGTTCCTCATTACTCTTCAGCAGTGTTACGAATTTCATTTTGCACTGCCTGTGAAACGAAGACGTTATATCGCACCCACTAAACGCATGCAAAAAGAGGAAGTTTTCTTGCACACATGTTGGGAGATTGAAACTTGTTGTGTAAAATAGTTGTTGTTTGGTTGAACCTTGGCCGGGTTTCATAAAATACATTTTCGTGGAGGGTGGCACACAAGCCGCCAAGATGACCAGGATATCTATATCTTCAGCCACTATAATGACTGAATTGTCGGGCCGAGATAACTCGAGTGGGGTGGTAACGATCAGCACATCGGCATGTGGAGCTTGTCTGGTTTCGATTCCTTCGCTTTCGAATTTGACGCGCAACAAGTCGATCAATCTTCGTTTGTTTGTGACATTAGACAAAAAGTTTGCTTGTGGCATAGGTGCCGTCATGGACTCATAAAAAAAAACATTAGCAGCTTCATGCTTGTGCGATCGTCGAAGACGTTCAACGGACTTGGTACTGCGAGCTGCTGGGTCGTCAGGATACCCAACGAAAATAATGACACTGTTTTTAAAGTATCTTTTAACGTAACTCGCATATTTGGCACTAATGTCGACAAAAGTATCGGTTTGGTGCCAAATTACACGGTGCAGAAGATATCCTCCGTCGAGAACATGATGTAGGTCCTCAAATATGGGCTCATCGGTAACAGGATCGAATAATTTATGGAACACAGACTTTTGCGTCTACGCATTCCCGCTTTATCAAAGATCGCAACTTCAAACCCGGCCGAAGCCGTCGGATTTTTTAAGAGCGTTAAAAATCCCTCAGTATGCCTTCCTTCGGAGGGGAAGTAAAGCCGGCGGTCCCATGTCATAGATTTATGGCATGTTAAAGATCTTTCCAC
Source organism: Meconema thalassinum (assembly GCA_946902985.2). Lineage (NCBI taxonomy): Eukaryota > Metazoa > Arthropoda > Insecta > Orthoptera > Tettigoniidae > Meconema > Meconema thalassinum. The sequence continues at coordinate 553,138,543 of OX336388.2, forward strand.
TAATTACACCTGTGTGAAACTAAATTGGATAGGTTAAGAATATAAACAACGCTCTTAGGTTGCTACGTTCGTTGCCAAGAGCCGACTGCGGTGGCGTCTAGTAGCTAGTTCTGAACTAGGCCTAGTAGTCGTTGACGGTGGCGTTTGGCGGCAAAAGTAGGAACTATTTGAAAATTCAAAGTTGCAGTCCCTACTTGAATTAAAAAACAGATACACACACTAATACAGTCATCACAATTAACACCGGTTATCAGACAGATTCTACACACACCCAAAGTACACGGGGCTACATGACCGCGTTGTCGCAGCCCCTAAACTAAGGAACCAACCAACCAAGATCGCAACCGGATACGGAGCTAGTTCAAACTGGAAATATTGTTTCAATTCTGCATCGGATTTCTTTGCAAGGCAAATGCATTGGAAAAGCACAAGAGGATCACCAGGAATATCCGTGTTGCGGATTTTTAGCCTATTTCAATTTTGAAAAAATAGGCTTATGAAATCACCTTTTGTCCGTGTTTGTGTGCGTGTGTGTGTGTCTAAACGACTGGAGCGATTTCAATGTAACTCGGTAAGTTCATGGCGCTATTCCCGGCGACCTCGACCGTGTCCTTCAAATTTTGTTACGTCTCACCAATCCAACATGGCGGCTGTGCGAAATATTTCACTAGCATTCGATATCTCCGAAACTATTACCGATATCGCCCTGAAATTGTGTACGGTGATAAAGGGCACTACTAGAAGTTCACCTATGAGACTTTCAAAAACCTGGTGACTACAAAACCAACATGGCGGCCAAGCGAAGTTGAGACTTTTAAATAGACTTTTCTCGCGATTTAACTACCCAAACGTAATGAAACTGGGTACAACAATTGTTTATACACATTGTAAAGCACTGGAGTCTAATTTAGTTCAATTGTTTACATAACCTCAAAATGGCGGCTGTGCAAAATATTTCACTGACATTCTATATCTCCGAAACTATTACAGATATCACCCTGCAATCTTGTACGGTGATAAAGGGTACTGATACAAGTTTACCTATGTATATTTCATAAACCTGTAAAGTACAAAGAACATGGCGAACAAGCGAATTTGAAATATTTTAATAGACTTTTCTCGTGATTTAACTCTCTGAGCGCAGTGAAATGCGGTACAGTAAATGATTTTGCAGATTGTAATGCACTGCCATCTAATTTAATTCAATTGTTTACATAACCTCAAGATGGCGGCTGTGCGAAATTTTAAAATTATGTTTTTATTTCTTGTGTCGTTATCATGCGATTGAAGTGAAAGTTTGAATAATGAACCTAGGCAATAATTGTCCTTGAATGGTACATAACTCTATGGCCTATACATATAACAATCCTAAACGGCGAGCTTCCGAAATATTTAGACGGTTCTCAATATCTATGAATCTTTTACAGCAAACAAACAGATTTTTTTATGTTCATAGAGACTATGAACATATGTTCACCTATAGGACTTTGAGTAACCTGGTGAGCACAAATCCAACATGGCGGCGACGCGAAGTATAAATATTTAAATGGACGTTTCTCGCGAATTAACTATCCGAGTGCCGTGAAACGTTTCACGTTAAATGCTTATTCAAATGTAGATCCACTGGCATCTAATTTATTTCAATTGTTTGCATAATCACAAGATGGCTGCTGTGCGTAATTTTAAAATCTCGTTTTTACTTCTTGAGTTCTAATCATGCGATTGAAGTTTGAATACCACACGACCACAATAATCTTAATGTAATAGTACAAAAATAAAAATCCAACCTGGCGACCATCTGAAATATTTAGACGGTTCTCAATATCTATGAATCTGTTACAGCAATTAAACTGAAATTTTGTATGTTGATAGAGGCAATTAACATGAGCAGGATATATGAAAATAGGCTGTATAGTTCTTCACGGAACTACTTGTTATTTTCGAATTTACCGCGCGGAGAGGCATCACGCCATTTTTTCTAAGGAACTTCACATCGTGAAAATTGTTGCCGGTTATGCCTTTTTGTGCTGCTATTCCAATTTCATAGGTCATATGACAAGTGATTTGTCCATCCCCGACAACTCCTGTGCTTAACGAAACAACGTGTTGTCCACGAGGAAAGGGCTCTTGAGTTGATAACCATCCAACAAATTTTCTCAAGTCCGCATCATCCCGCGAGATCCGCGCACACCGTGCATCCACATGCTGTTCTGTAGTCGAAAACTCAATATTGCAAAATGATACTAATGGTAGGTATTTTTCCACAGCTGTTTACATTGAAAATCTGTTATACTTGTAACAAGTTAACAACTTGTGCATCTGGAATGCTGACAAATATTAAAACATGTAGAAACGTTGATATGGCATATCATTTCCATAGCTTTTCCGCATGAATCAAAAAGGGCTCATCTTTGAATGGTCGTAGCATCGTAACGGTTCACATTAGAGACAAACGGTAGGGAACATTTTTGTAGGAAATTTACTCTAGATTATTTTTTATAAGAGGTATTTTTTTGATAAAGTTGAAGATTTGGGAGATATTTGCAAAAAATTGAAAAATGGTACCTTCTTAGGGCCAGAAGGGCCAACGCCGACTTCGCTCGAGGGAGAAACTTGGGAGAGTAATATCTGGGTCCAAATAAAGCGATTAAAGCAATTTCCAGCTTTCCACTAATTATTTCCTTATTGAACTACCTGTCGCCAGGCCTATTATGCGAGTTGCAATCTTCAATATATATCAAAATAATATATATATTACAATTTGCCTTACGTCGCACCGACACAGATACTGTAGGTCTTATGGCGACGATGGGATAGGAAAGACTAGCAGTGGGAAGGAAGCGGCTGTGGCCTTTATTAAGGTACAGCGCCCATTTGCCTGGTGTGAAAATGAGAAACCAGGGACAACCATTTCCAGGGCTACCGACAGGGGGGTTCGAACCCACTATTTCCGGAATGAAAGCTCACAGCTGCACAACCATAACCACAACCTCACTCCGTGAATCATATCATACTATATCAAAATATAATCATAATAGGCCTATATCATAATATATTCTTTTTTATTGGGCTGGACGGAGGGAGAATACCTACTGTCGACCAAAGTATTATGTGCACTCGAGTTTGAAGGGTGTTTGTGAAGTAACCAATAGACCTACATAAAATCCAATACCATCATCATTTTCGCCGTTCTATTTTACGTTAGTTCATGTAGGTTTGGAATTTTTAATTTATATTTTAATATTTTTTATCGCAGTTGGAACACAAAATGTGCCCATTTTTAAGCGTGTTTCAACCATGCGTCACATTTAAGAATTATTATCTCAAAAACCCGTCATCAGATCAAATGCAAATTTTAACACAATATACATTGGAATGTTGTATAACTGGTTTATTAATTTCAAAATTTTGTGTGTCCAAGAAACAAAGTTGTTATCATGTTTGTAAGGTAACTTTTTCTCGGTTCGGGGTGGTTGGAAAATATCGCTCTTGGTCGCGTTGTAATCCTTATACATCAAGAAGTTATGCTGTATGACTGTGAAATACGTAAATTAATTCACTTATTTTATATCGGTTTGTATTTGTTCGTGGAAATAAGGCATGATTCACCTGCCAGCCGCTCCGGGGTAGGCTGTACAGCGTTGCTGAGATGGAGCCCATCACTGCCGAGCGAGGCGAGGTCGTATTTCCCCGTTCAAATATAAACCGATATAAAATAAGTGAATTAATTTACGTATTTTAAAGTCGTTCAACATAACTTTTTGATGTATAAGGATTATAACGCGACCAAGAACTACATATTCCAACCACCCCAAGCCGAGAAAACGTTACCTTAGACAATAGATAACAACATTGTTTCTTGGACACGAAAAATTTTGAAATTAATAAACCAGTTATACAACATTCCAATGTATATTGTGTTAAAATTTGGATTCGATACAATGAAGGGTTTGTGAGATAATAATTCTTAAATGTGACGCATGGTTGAAACACGCTTAAAAACGGGCACTTTTTGTGTTCCAACTGCGATAAAAAATATTAAAATATAAACTAAAAATTCCAAACCTACAAGGACTCACGTAAAATAGAACGACGAAAATAATGATGTTATTGGATTTTATGTATGTCTATTGGTTACGTCACAAACAACCTTCAAACTCGAGTACACATAATACTTTGGTCGACAGTAGTCCACAAATTGGCAATACGGCTCGGAAAGCAAGTCTGGTTTGTTTTTCAGATGCAAAGCAACGCTATCAGTGAGAGAGAGAGAGAGAGAGAGAAGACATTGAGTGACGAGGAGAAGCAGGGGGAGTAGGGGCGGAAGGAGGTGATAATTGAAGGGTAGACACGTCACTAACACAAATGCAGCGGCTGCTATCGGTGATACAGTAGTGCTGCCATCTCTTGCCATGCGATTGACGGCGGTGGAGATCGCTCAGCCTTAATATAAAATCCCAGAATGTTGAGTGTATGTTTAAGTTTTTGTTTAAATTGGATCACGGAGGAGGAGGTTATGTCAGAGAGAAGCTAGCCTGTGCATTGTACAGGCATGACGTGCCCAAGTGGAGTATCAACTTGACTGCTGCTATTCGGTTTTGAAGCCGCTGGCTGCGAGCGAAGCGAGCAGACCAGCGGCGCTAGGGGACCAGGTACCGTTGCGTCTATGCGCTACTCTGCCTGGTGTAATTTATTTTAAGGACGTAATATTTGTAATTTATGTATGATTTTGGTAATCTTAAATATGAAAAATAAGATTTTTACCGCCGCAAGCGATGGGTCGGCCGCGTAGCGGCCGGCAATCGCTTCGGCGGCAGCGTGTATAATTTGATGATTGTTTAATTTTTTTTTATAAATAAATAGATAAGTTGGGATTAATGTTGAAGTTTTGTTATTTTTGTTTTAAGTTACGGGGAATGAACAGTTGTCATAGCAGTCGAGTTCTTTTTAGTTTCTAGCCTGATATTCTGGCTCTATATGTATCGCGCGCCATGGCCGGTGTTTCAACAGTTTCGGCTTAGTGATGATAATAATAATTTGTTTGGAGTTGGAAGTTAAATTTTGTTAAATGTACTTTAGGAAGATGGAAATGCCCTCTAGCGGTTTGATTTGTTTATGTTAGAAGTTAAGAGACTTTTAGTAGGTATTTTGTTAAAAATAATTGATTGGTTTAATAAGCCTCGCTAATGATTTGGGATAAGATAAGATTAAAATGCCGTGTAATGTATGGAAATGAGCTGCAATGGCTGTATTTGAAACGAGCCGCCTGGGCGGGCAATTTGCTGGCCTGTGATTGGTCGTTGGAATTTTTCTCGTTTAGGGTATTTCTAAGTGGTAAAAATGAAATTTTTAATTTGTTTTGTGAAAGTTAAGAGTGTATCTATGCTCTAGAACTGTTTTGGTTGTGTACAGTTGGGCAGGTGAATTTGGGTTGTGAAATTGATTTAATGTAGCATTTCTGGTTACCCTGTAGATAGTTGTTCGTAACTTATAAGTCGTTACCTTGTAGTATGTCTTTTATAATTAATAAATATTTAGGTAGTCTTTTTCTTGTGTCTCTTGAGCGCGGGCCAACTTAGGGCTATTTCGTCCTTAGGCTGGTTTGCGAGGTGCGAACTTGGTGTCAAAACATGGCATCGTCCATTGGGGCGTGTTCAAACATGGCGCCCTGAACTTAGTGGCTTAATTAATGCTAATTAATGGGAAGTAGAAGCATGGAGTTTCAGTAATAAATACAGAGAACACTTATTTTTTGAAATTTAAATGAAGAAGCAGGGTAGCAGGGTTCTCTTGGTGCCCACATAAATTTGATTGATTAGTGACAAACTCCAAAAGCATTGTGATAGGACGACAGGACGTCGTAAAGTTGAGTTAATCTTCTATTAACAAAACTGGGCAACAGTAACGTAAAACTGAAAGGGTAAACCAGAGATTTATTCTTGAAACAAATGCCAGTCAGAAGCTCATCATGCAGTAAAATTAATTAAGGGAAGTAATTTAACCAGGGAGATTAGATTGGAATCTACAGCGACTCATTGTGATTTGGTGTAAGGTAACATCATGTTGCATACCCCTGTATTCTCAAACAAGTGATATATTTTGTGGAGATGGCAACAGTGGAGGAAATACGAGCTATTGTAGAGAGCTCAGTGGCGAGAACAATCGAACAATTTGAACAATTTAAGAGGGAGGGTGCAGAACAGAACGCGCGAAACAATGGGTTATTAACTGAACAATTGACCGGACAATTCACCGAACAACTCGCGGAGCAAAACGCACGCAACAGTGAAACACTAGTAGAGCAAATTGCGCCTAACACAGACACACTGACAGGTCAGATAACTGAACAACTCACGGAGCAAAGCGCACGCAACAGTAAACACTAGTAGAGCAAAATGCGCGCAACACAGAAACACTGACGGCTCAGATAACTGAACAAATAGCGGAGCAAAACGCACACAATAACGAACTCTTAGCAGGGCAAATCGCAGAGCAATTAGCTCAAGTCATGATAGACTCGGCCGGCCCTGAGGTGTTGGGGTAGCGCGCCTGCCTCTCACCCGGATGCACCTGGTTCGATTCCTGTCTCTGTCAGGGATTTTAGAAACTGACGTGAGGGCTGGAACGGTGTGCACTCAGCCTCGTGAGGACAATTGAGTAGCTGTCTGACAGTGAGGCAGCGCCCCAATCACGAACACCAAGATTAACGGCCGAGGGGACCCGATGCGCTGATCACGCGTCACCCTAATATCTGTACGCCAAATGGCTGGGCCGCTGCCGCTTGTTAGGCCTAGGCCCTTCACTGGCTGTAGTGCCAGGGTTTCTTTTTACGAAAGTCACGACGGCACAATTAGAGCAAATGGAGAATAACTTAAGGGAATCCAACACTTTCAGTGAGGAAAAGACCGCGTGAAAACTTGCACAGCTAGAGGAGGCATGTAATGCTAACGCCGAAGGGTTAAGGTCGGAACAGTAAATATTACAGGCTAGAATTAAAGCGGTAAATGATGAGGTCAAATCAGCGCAAAAACAAATACGTGCCTTAGGGGATGAAATCGCAGAAATCATCACAGGAATGGAGAAAGCAACCTTGACTTCAACTGAAAGATGGAGCATAATTGAGGGTGAACAAGAGGCAATTAAGGAAAACATACTCGAATGCAATGTAATGATTGGAGATTGATTGGATCAATTAGAAGCTCATAGAGATGACGGACACAAAATAGAGAAAGAAAGATACGACAAAGCACGAGAAGAAATTAATAAAATATGCAGGAAAAATGGGATTGAGGGGAAAGAAGACAGAAAGAAGATAATTGAACAGATGGAAGAAAACCATACGAGAATAAAAGAGGTCGAACAGCAACTATTAGGGAAGATTGCAGTCCATGAGCGAAAGATTTTGAAAACGGAATTAAGGACGCTAGAACAAGCAGATATTCTCCTTGAATTGACAACTGGTAACAACAAGGAAAATAACGGGACTGGTAGTAATAGTAGCACGTGCCAAACCCAGACGGAAGGAACAGCCGGGCTTACCCACGAGCAGGTAACAAGAAGTGAAAGTAACGAAGGGTTCCTCACGTTCAGAGGACATGCCTCCACACCCAACGAAAACCTGCATAATAATAATAATCCAGCTACACAGTACGTCCAAATCTTTATAATGCACGACGAGTGGCCGAGAAAATTAAATAATGATGGATCACAAACTCCGAAATCCTATCTAAAAGAGCTGGATAATTATTTTACAGATACTAATGTTCCGGAAGCTAGGAAATTAAGAATAACAGAGAAACGTCTGGGTGATAATGTGCTCACGTGGTTCAAAAGTTTCCGTTACACGTTTGATGACATGGAGAGCTTCAAACAAGCCTTCTTACGGAGATACTGGAGTCAGTTTATCCAGCAGAATTTAAGAATGGAACTCTATAGCCAGAAGTACCATGCTTCACAGCCGACCTGTTATTCTGATTATTTCGCAGCGCAGCTACTAAGACGGAAAGATTTAAATATTCTACCACCAGAATCAGAACTAATAATGACCATCGGTAAACAGCTACCTTTACAGGTCCAACAATTCCTAATAGCCGCAAACGTCACTAGCGCCGTGCACGCAGAAGAAGTTCTTCGCCAACTCGATGATACGACAATGATACCACATACAAGGAACGTGAGAGCAATAGTAAATACCACACACGTCCATCAGGCCGAGCTTATAAGCACACGAGACCAAAGCACCAGCACAAGTACTAACGCAAAGCACGGGAATCATGAAGGAAGGTCAGACACACCGAGGGAAGATCAGAGAAGCAGGGAGCCACGGAATAACAGAAATTGGCAACCGCAACAACGCAGAAACGATTGGCGAGGGCATGGACGAGAAGGACCATATAATCAGCGCAGGTATGATAGGCGAGATAACAGACCGTGGAAAGGGCGAGACTCGAACCAAGGCTACGCAGAGGACAGTCAGAGAGAATGGCAAAACAGACATGAAGCTTCACAGCAGTACCTGGAGGAGCTACATCGAACTCAGGAAACGGATAAAGACAGATGGAAACGGACGATGGAAAACCGAGAAAATCCAGATATGGAAGTGACAGGCGCGGAGAGCGACCTCTCGTGACAGTACCGAGAGAGCCAAAGCGATCCGAGAAAGACGGGCGCAATAAGTTTTTTAAAAAAGTCAATAGCACATGAGGGAGATAGCCGGGATTTCACACCAAATGGAATTCATTGGTTGGTGGCAAACATTGAGGAATGGATCGCGACTCCCGAGGACTTCACGCAAGAACTTAAGCAGCCAACGCAACAATGTCTAAGACAATTACCAGTAAAAATCGAAAGAATTGGAGGATTGAGAGTTAGGAGCCTTATAGATACAGGTTCACAGCTATGCCTAGTATCTGAAGCATTAATTAAAGCTATCAGTGAGCAACAGAAAGTACCGACCATCCCAGTTCCACAAGTGAAAATAAGAGGAGTGATTCCAGAAAAGACTGCCATATGCAAATATCAGGTGCAGATAGATTTAGATATCATGGGACACACCTTCTCTCAAGTATTTATGGTCATGAATAAGATGAACGTGAATCTTATCTTAAGAGCGGACTTCATCTATGATTTTAAGGCGGTCATAGATTTGCACAACAACGCTATAAAGTTTCAGAACACAGAAGAGCTGTCGGCGGTTAATTTGAACATGAATAAGGCAAATTTGGAAAGAGAGGCCAACATTTGAATGCTGGAAACCATTCCGGAAGAACAGGAGGGAAATTTATTGGTAGGAGATTCGAACCCGGGATTCCTGTAAACCCAAGAAGAATTGGAAAATGAGATGTGGACCATGGCAGTGGAAGAAGATGGCAACAAGGATGACTTTGAGATCCTTGTAAGAGAGAAATTAAACAAAGCAAAACTGGATTCCGCAGAACGAGAATGCCTAAATAAAATTTTAAAGGAACATGCAGCCGCATTCAACAGCTTACCAGGCAAAATTCTAAATTATAAATATGCCATGCAAGTAGATGACTGGACGCCATTCAATAGCCGGCTCTACCCAATACCAGAAGTAGGTAATATAAGGCGGTTCTGGGACAGGGGCTAATGGGCAAGATGGCCGCCACGCGCAACCACTCTATGTTATTCATATGGACGGGACAGTCTTAGCTGGGTCAGGGGCTAATGGGCAATATGGCCGCCTCACGCTACCACGCTCTTTAATTGCGGGCTTTACATATCATTATTTATTTGTTATTAATTCATAAATTTTTATTTATTTAATATTTAATTTTTTTTTTAGCACAGGGCTAATACACAAAATGGTCACTGCACACAACCACTTACGCATATAACATGCTAACCTAACCTAACCTAACTTCACCTAACCTTACCTAACTTCAAATTGCAAGCAAAAAAAAAGTGACAGCAAAAAGTGTCAGCAAAAAAAAGTGAGAGCAAATGTGAGAGCACATATAATAAACTTAGTTATAACCTAACCTAACCTAACCCACAGAAATCTCATTTAAAGATTTTAGATTTTACATTTTAACATTTTACATTTTAACATTTTAGATTTTTGATTTTTTCATTTTACATTTTTAGATTTTACTTTTTACATTTTTTTGTATTTTAGATTTTAGTTTTTTTTTAGATTCTACATTTTAAATTTAAGATTTTTTGATTTTAGATTTTAAATTTTACATTTTCCAAAAAGAGTAAACAACAAGGTTACATACCTAACCTCACCAAACCTAACTTTACCAAACCTAACTTAAGCTAATCCAAAGGCTAATGCACATACACAAAGTATATAAGGGCACATGCAACTATCCTTATGCTAGTCTTATAGGCTACTATACAACATGATCACCACACCAACCGGGTATTTTTTTTTCATTTTGTTGTTTACACATTTGTAAATTTTCCAATTTCCCATTTTCAGTTTTAAAAAAATGTCAGTTTTAAGTTTTTCAATTTCATAATATGGAAACATGGATTTTGCATTTTGTTGTTTACACATTTGTCAATTTTCCAATTACCCATTTTCAGTTTTTTTAATGTCAGTTTTAAGTTTTTCAATTTCATGATATAGAAACATGGATTTCCCAATTTGTTATTTACACATTTGTCAATTTACCAAATTCCCATTTACAGTTTTTAAAATTTCAGTTTAATGTTTTTTCTATTTTGTCAATATGGAAACATGGATTTTCCAATTTGTGTTTTACATGTTCATTTTGCATTAGGAGTGGAGAGAGGTGGGTAGTAATTAAAAAATGTACAAGTAGTGTCCATACAATATTTTTTTAATTTTAAATACATGTACACTATTTACACATGAATGAAAATCCACAACCTGCTTCCAGTCTCCGACCGGGTCAGGAATGGAATGAATTGAGCCCCCATCTAGCGGCGAGGATATGAATTGTGCCGGCTGCCGAGGCCTGACGCACTCCCCTGGGGCATGATTAAATGAATGACAGATGAAATGAAATGATAGTGGAGAGTGTTGCTGGAATGAAATTTTGACAGGGAAAACCGGAGTACCCGGAGAAAAACCTGTCTGTCTCCGTTTTGTCCAGCACAGATCTCACATGGAGTGACCGGGATTTGAACCACGGACCCAGCGGTGAGAGGCCGGCGTGCTGCCGCCTAAGCCACGGAGGCTTCACACTATTTGCACATAATACATTTTATATATATTCTTTTTTGTTATAAATTGTACAGTTGTTTTTATTTTGTTTTCTATTTTATTTATTTATTGATTATGAATACCATTTTTTCCTTTTGTGTTTTTCTATTTTGTAGTGCTATTGTTTTATTTCCTAAATTGTTTTGTTTTATGTATTTGCTAGTTGCAGGAAGAGGATTTTGATATTCAAAACTTAACACTTTAAGCATGGTCAATGATTGGGTAATGACCATAGGCATGTGTACCTATACCATTAGCATCAATTACTCTTTTATCATCACCAGGACACAAAGCTATTTAGTTTAGTCTTATAGATGATATGTCATGTTGTTTAGAAGCGATAATGATCATTGGTATTCTTTTTACATTTTTTTTCATGACACAATCATTATAATCTTGAAAGCTTATACAATTTTTGACTACACCTCTGTTAATACCTTTAATCCTTTTGATTTCTTTACCATTTATGTCTAAAAAGTACATTTTAGCTCCAAGTCCAACAAATGCTTTTATAATTTGTCCACAAGCCTCGTCTTTAAATTTCCCCAACGTTTTCTTGTTTGATGTAGAGTAATATATGTGATTAGTAGGATAATCTGATGTGTCCAGGTGTTCTAGGAAATCCAACTTGTCTTGATATACATCTGAGGTGTTAACCAAATAAATGAACGAGTCGGTATCCATATACATGAATTTAGGATTGTTCATTCCATAATAGGGTAGCAGGATATCATAGTGGTGGGAATACATTAGAGTTTTTGAAATATCCAGTATACACATTCCAATATATATATATATAGGCTTATTGAATACAATGTTACGTTTAGCCATGTGGAAAGCAGCTAGGTTAGGACCATAAATTGTTCTGTCAATAAATGTCGGCTTTGCTATTAGCTTTTCTGCTTTTTTGCTGTCAGTCACAAGACGTATGTCTATTCTTTTACGGATATTTTCCATTGTTTTTCCAAAATGGCATTGTTGAATAATTTGTACAGATTTTTCTCAAAATCATTTTTGGCTTGTTTTCGAAGGTTGTTATTAAAATCACCGTATGCCTTTAACAACGTCTTTGCTTAAACTTTAACACACGATGAATTTTTATCAATTTTAATCCATGATCTAAAGCCTGTTTTAATGCCATGTAGTGAACAACATATCGCCTTCGATTTCCAAGATGAGGAATTAGTTTTTTCAGAGACGAATCCTTAGGTTGTGTACACTCTGGTAGGAAAGGTAAATCGTTGTGTAGATCATGAAGGTCAGATGGGTAATCAACATCAACGTCTAGAATGTATCCCACAGGATCGTCTTTCTTTAGATTTTCTAGATCAACAGTATCTGGAGAAACCCACTAAAATCCTCCATAAGGAAGGGAGTGGCACATAGCCCACCCGTATTGGTTGTTGGCATCATCATAGGTAATAAACTGCGATGGTTTCTCAGAATCATAGGTTTCCATGTATTTATTATTAGCTTCAGCATACCGATGAGACTCCTAGCATATGCATCCACGTATTCCAGACTCGATTAGAAGAATCTGATCGTAATCCTGTATCAATTCCAGTTCAATTCCTGTGTAAAGGAGTATTGCCTCGAAACTTAAACCAGGCGAAGTAAAAAAGTGTGCAGCATCCACTCGGTGTTTTTCTAGTGTTTTGTTTCTAAACGTTTCAAAGCTGTCTGCAAGAAGGAGTACATCTGAAGTTAGGTAGAGGTCACTATATTCCCCTAGAGGTTTAATGTTGAACTGATTCCAGATATTTTTGGCATGTTCATAGTCTTCTTGACTAACATTTTCTTGACTGAATTTGTTAAAGAATGCCTCTTTTCGAGGTAAACACGTTTCACTTAACTTTTCCCATGAGTCAATGTAGTCATAACAAAATACCCCTTTACGAGTCATGAGCATTGCATTTTCTTTTCCAAAGTACTTGTCTGTTTCAGGGTATAATGTTATGTTGGAAACTTAGTTTTCCAAACTACTCGGCATTAACCGAAACGTGTCCACAAATCGAAGCTTAACATTTCCTACATATTTGGTAAAGGAAATGTACTTTTCTTTGGAGTTAGCGATAACATCCTCTCTCTCAGTAGTACATCGCAATTGCTTTACAATGAAATTTTCATCGTAGCCACTCATATTATGTAGAAACACAGGAACGGGGTTTCGTGTTTTACACCTCAAATTACAGTTATTGTGAGCACTTCCACGGTATTCCCCTGTAATATGGCAATGGTCTCGAACTTTCCAGTCCTCTTTGGTAAATGGTTTTTGACACAAATAACAGGTTTCAGAACATTGGAACTCTGCTTCTTGATTCTGAGTTAAGGCCTTTGGAACATTTAAGCTGTAAAGGTGATCGATTTCATTAGCTATTGAGATCAAACAGTCCATAAACTTTTCTGCAGCATCAGGTCCACGATAAATAACAGGTTGGCTTGGAAGGTTTGTCTTTATGTGTTCCACAGCCAGTGAGGGTTTAACGTATATACCAAAGCTCATGGGAACATGACTCAGGTATGAAACTGTATAACTTGCTTCAGGATTTGGTAGACATATTTGATAGGGTAATAGTATACTTTCAAAATCTGCATAGATAACGTAAGGTATTCTCAGCATTTTTTCAGCATTTAAGAATTTGACAATGGGGTTTTTAATAGGCATTTCAACCCTAGCAATGTCATGCTGAACACACAAAGCTCTATGTTCTTTCCATTTTTCCATTCCTTGTTGACCATATTGATTATCAAAGTGAGTAAAACATCGTTTACACGTATATATCTTATGTTCATGGTGGGTAATCTGATGTCTTACTAGTTTATCAAAATCTTTGATACAGACGTAGTGGTTCTGGCCGGATGAAGAACTTAGCAAAAGGAGGTCACGATGGTCTTGCAGCTCTTGATCCACAACCTTTAGAGGAAACAATTTATTGTCTTTTTCCAGTCCAAATACATTCATGGATATGTCGTTGGCATTCTCAAATTTGGGAATGTCAGCTAATGACGTAGGAAACGATATCACTGAAAAATCATACTTATTTTCAAGGTCCTTGTATTTACTAACGCGTTCAGCTTTCGTTTTAACCAGTTTTGCTAAAATGGCATACATAAAACACTTTTCATCCTTTAAGTTTTGAGGATTAATGCAGGCTTTTCTTGCTTTTATAGATGCTGGTAATGGAATATGTGTGCTACCACGCAAGGGATTGTACTTATTTATTTTCAATCGTACTCCTTCCACTGCTAACAAAGCCCAATTACTGCCTTTTAGCTCAGATTCTTCCATTTCTGTAGTTAACTTTCTAAATTGTGTTTCCAAGAAACTACTTAAGTCTGTTTCCAAAAATAGGGCCTGATTTCGTGTTTTAAAAGCACGATCTGTAATTTCATTGGTAGATGTATGAATGAATCTACATTCACCCACAAGATTAACTTTTATCGACTTGTGCATTGCTAGTTCTTTCTGCATAGCTTGTATTATTTTCTGTTTGGACTCTTTAAGGTATGAATTTAAATCCTTACACGTATCACAACGAATGAAATAGGATTTAAGTCGACCTTCAAAAGATGTCTCGTATTCAATAAGTCCATTTTTGTCAGGGACCAATGACAGTAAGTAATGTTTTGTAGGCTCAGATTTTTTTCTTTTAGCTGCCGACACAACATTACAACATTCTTCATGCCGACGTCCGTTGTACACATTGTTGAATGTACTACCACAGGTCTTGCACTCATGGAATTCACCACACGATACTTCATGTCGCTTCCTATGATAGTCTCGAAGAAAAGTCTTTCCACACTCTTTACACATATAGCTAGGAATGGGTTCTTCCATTATGAATGTTGATTTCTGAAAACAGCTGCTTACTGCGTATCACAGGGCTAGAGGTTGGTCGGTGAGACGGTCTTTCACGATGTGAACACCGTGAGAGGTAGTAGTTAACTGGTGATATTCTTTTAAAGGGTCCTCTATTATACCCTAGTCTAGACCAACAGCTCTTTACAGCGTATGACAAGGCAGTAGACTGGACAGTGAGACGGTCTTTCACGATGTGAACACTGTAACAAGTAGTAGTCAACTGATTGTATTTTTGCTAAGGGTTCTCTAATATATCATAGTCAAGACCAACAGCTACTTACTGTGTAGTACAAGGCTCTACAATGGTTGTTTTTGACAGTCTTCCACGATGTGAACACCATGAGAGGTAATAGTCAACTGGTGATATTCTTGTTAAAGGTCCTCTAATATACCCTAGTTAAGGGTAACAGCTGCTTGCAGCATATGACAAGACTAAAGACTGGTTGTTTCAACGGTCTTTCACAATGTAAACACTGTGACAGGTAGTAGTCAACTGAAAATATTCTTATAGCCTACTCAAGGTTATTAGATACTTACTGCATATCAAAAGGCTGTACACTCATGTGTGTTAGGCACTCGTTCTTGCTAAGTCCCCAACATTCCTACACAAGACTATACATGTTAGTTCTGAACACTTAGTAGTTAATTGTATATTCAATTGTTATACAAAGCTTATTCAAGCACGTTTTTCATGAGGTAAAACTTTGTTAAATAGCTGCATGCGACACGCAAAGTATGTTTCCGCTATCTAGCGGTGACTATGAGAACTACTTGAACGACCAGCATGCTACCTACCGCTCCATTTCAACACTCACTCACTGAACGACCAGCATGCTATCTAGCGGTCGATATCAATACTCACTCAACTACCAGCATGCTACCTATCGGTCAATATGACAACTCACTCAACTACCAGCATGCTACATGGCTTTTTTGTCAGAATTTTGTTGGCTTTTTAGTTGGCTTTTGTTGGTTTTTGTTGGCTTTTGTTGGCTATTGTTGGGTTTTGTATTAGCTCTCTAGTATTTGCTCTTGCTTGTTGGGGCTTATTTGGTCTTGGAAAGTATATCAAGACAAGTTGGATTTCCTAGAACACCTGGACACATCAGATTATCCTACTAATCACATATATTACTCTACATCAAACAAGAAAACGTTGGGGAAATTTAAAGACGAGGCTTGTGGACAAATTATAAAAGCATTTGTTGGACTTAGAGCTAAAATGTACTTTTTAGACATAAATGGTAAAGAAATCAAAAGGATTAAAGGTATTAACAGAGGTGTAGTCAAAAATTGTATAAGCTTTCAAGATTATAATGATTGTGTCATGAAAAACAATGTAAAAAGAATACCAATGAGCATTATCGCTTCTAAACAACATGACATATCATCTATAAGACTAAACAAAATTGCTTTGTGTCCTGGAGATGATAAAAGAGTAATTGATGCTAATGGTATAGGTACACATGCCTATGGTCATTACCCAATCATTGACCATGCTTAAAGTGTTAAGTTTTGAATATCAAAATCCTCTGCCTGCAACTAGCAAATACACAAAACAAAACAATTTAGGAAATAAAACAATAGCACTACAAAATAGAAAAACACAAAAAGAAAAAAATGGTATTCATAATAAAAAAATAATAAAATAGAAAACAAAATAAAAACAACTGTACAATTTATAACAAAAAAGAATATATATAAAATGTATTATGTGTATATAGAGTACATGTATTTAAAATAAAAAATATTGTATGGGCACTACTTGTAAATTTTTAATTACTACCCACCTCTCTCCACTCCTAATGCAAAATGAACATGTCAAACACAAATTGGAAAATCCATGTTTCCATATTGACAAAATAGAAAAAACATTAAACTGAAATTTTAAAAACAGTAAATGGGAATTTGGTAAATTGACAAATGTGTAAACAACAAATTGGGAAATCCATGTTTCTATATCATGAAATTGAAAAACTTTAAACTGACATTTTAAAAACTATAAATGGGAAATTGTGAAATTGATAAACGTGTAAACAACAAAATGCAAAATCCATGTTTCAATATTATGAAATTGAAAAACTTAAAACTGACATTAAAAAACTGAAAATGGGTAATTGGAAAATTGACAAATGTGCAAACAACAAAATGCAAAATCCATGTTTCCATATTATGAAATTGAAAAACTTAAAACTGACATTTTTTTAAGAACTGAAAATGGGAAATTGAAAAGTTGACAAATGTGTAAACAACAAAATGAAAAAAAAAACCGGTTGGGGTGGTGATCATGTTGTACAGTAGCCTATATGACTAGCATAAGGATAGTTGCATGTGCCCTTATATACTTTGTGTATGTGTATTAGCCTTTGGATTAGCTTAAGATAGGTTTGGTAAAGTTCGGTTTGGTGAGGTTAGGTGTGTAACCTTGTTGTTCAGACTTTTCGCAAATGTAAAATGTAAAATCTAAAATCAAAAAATCTTAAAATTTAAAATGTAGAATCGAAAAAAAAACTAAAATCTAAAATACAAAAAAATTAAAAATGTAAAATGTAAAATCTAAAAAACGTAAAATCAAAAAATTAAAAATCTAAAATGGTAAAATGTAAAATGTTAAAATGTAAAATCTAAAATCTTTAAATGAGGTTTCTGTGGGTTAGATTAGGTTAGGTTATAACCAAGTTTATTATTTGTGCTCTTACATTTGCTCTTACTTTTTTGCTCACAATTTTTGCTCTCACTTTTTTTCTCTCACTTTTAAGTTAGGTTTGGTTAGGTTAAGTTAGGTTAGGTTAGGTTAGGTAAAGTTAGGTAAGGTTAGGTAAAGTTAGGTTAGGTGAAGTTAGGTTAGGTTAGGTGTGGTTAGGTTATAACTAAGTTTATTATTTGTGCTCTCACATTTGCTCTCATATTTTTTGCTGACACTTTTTGCTATCACTTTATTTTGCTTGCAATTTGAAGTTAGGTTAGGTGAAGTTAGATTAGGTTAGGTTAGCATGTTATATGCGTAAGTGGTTGTGTGCAGTGACCATTTTGTATATTAGCCCTGTGCTAAAAATAATAAATTAAATATTAAATAAATAAAAATTTATAAATTAATAACAAATAAATAATGATTTGTAAAGCCCGCCATTAAAGAGCGTGGTAGTGCGTGGCGGCCATATTGCCCATTAGCCCCTGACCCAGCTAAGACTGTCCCCTCCATAAGAATAACATAGAGTGGTTGCGCGTGGCGGCCATCTTGCCCATTAGCCCCTTTCCCAGAACCGCCTTATATGACCTACTACCAGAAAAGCATCATGCTGCTGTTAAGAAGATTATTGATGAAATGCATCAGGGGGACATAATTTATTAGGAAGACCCCAATCCCTTACTTGATCGCCATATTAGAGGTAGCGAAGCCAACTGGATCAGTGAGACTATGTCTCGATGCACGCACACTTAATCCACGACTGGTTTCAGAAATCGACCGTGCACCTTTAATTAAAGAAGTACTTAAGAAATTTCATGGGAAGAAAATGTATTCATCAGTGGACCTTGCAATCAGCTATTGGCATATTGAGTTAGAGGAAAAATCACAGTTATTAACAGGATTTCTGTTTGATAACCACAGTTTCGTCTGGTCCCGCCTACCCTTTGACGTGAAGACAGCCGGTTCCGCTTTGATTAGAGCGTTGGACCGAAACTTGACAGAAGAAGTCAAAAACATGACTGTCAGATATGTGGATGACATTCTTCTGGCCTCAGAAACCATTGAAGGGCATATGAAAAATTTAGGAAAATTGTTAGAGAACCTGCAAAGGGCGAACATCAAAATAAACTTGAAAAAATCACACTCCTTCTAGCATTAAATATTGTATCTGGGACACATTGTCCACGGAGAGGGGTAAGGCATAATCCTGTCAAGATAGAAGCCATTAGAAATTTCCCACGCCCAACCAGAGTCAAACATATAAGGATGTTTTTGGGAGCAACAAACTTCTTTCGTGAGAACTGCCCGAACTATACCGAAGTGCCTGCACCGTTACAAGACATGTTACAGAAGAACAACCGATGGTTTTGGGATGAAAACTGCGAAAGAGCATTCGTAGCCCCGAAGGAATTATTGGCCAACAGCATAAAATTAGGATACCCTGATTTTTCGAGAAGATTCATAGTTCTAGCAGACGCATCTTTGGTGGGCATTGGTGCCATGTTATTTCAAGAGGACTCAGGAAAACCACAGGTACGCTCATATTTAGCCTTTATAAGTCGGAAGCTGAGAAAGCATGAGAAGAATTACACTGTCTCCGAACTTGAACTCATGGCTATTACTCATGCTTTACAACGGTGGCGAAAAATTATTTATGGGTTTCCCATAACGATCCGCACTGATCATAATGCCTTAACATTTCTTTTTAAAACCGCTATGGTCAGCGAACGCATAAACAGATGGTCCATATACGCACAACAATTTGACATCCAAATAGGGCATGTAACCGGGTAATTAAATGTAATATCCGACATCTTAAGTCGAAATCCAGAAGAAGAGACACTGAAGGATGAAATGCTGGTGCACCATATCGAACTCACAAGCGAGGATCGTGACTTCCTACAGGAATTGAAGAGAATTCCGCAGGAGCAAGAGGACGAGCCCTGGATGAAGCAGATGATTAAATTCTTGAAAGGAGAACTGCAACCCGGAAGCCTTGCATACCGTGAAACAGAAGTGCAAGCTGGAAATTACCACTACTTAAATAACATGCTGCATACATTCGTGGACGAGGATCACGTCAAATTACGAATCCTTCTGCCCGCTTCTTTACAGAGAAAGCTTGTCTTGCAAGTGCATTATACATTGGGTCACGTGGGCATAGACAAAACTGAAGCTACTATAGGCGAAGCTTTACATGGTCACGAATGAGGACCACAATCCGCGATGTCTTGAAGACATGTGACATCTACCAACGAGCAAAACCAAACAATTTCCGTATGAAACAATATCCTAAGCCGCTGTTGCCGTAGAAACCACTTGAATTAGTTTCGATGGACTGTCTGGGCCCGCTTCCGAAAGGACGAAGAGGAGTGCGACATACCCTGGTGTGTGTCGACGTATTTTCGAAATTTGTAGTCATCTGTGCAATCCAAAAGACCACATCCAAACAGGTCATGAGTAGGATCAAGAACTGTGTCATACCTACTATGGGCAAGCCAGAATTCATACTTTCCGACCATGAGAGTTATTTCACATCAGCAGAATTTAAGCGAGGATTGACTGAACTGGGTATTAAGCATGGTCTATCAAGCATCCGAAATCCACAGGGAAACCCAAGCGAGCGCGTTTTGAGAGAAATTTCGAAGCACATCCAGATGTTTATACACACTGAACATCATCGTTGGGCCGATACCCTTATAAATATCGAGATATGCATCAACATGACTCGACATGAATCGACGGGACAAGTACCGTACACGTTACATCTGAACCAGCAACCGCCGAGATCTTGGACATCCGTTCGAAATTGCCCGGTGGATCCGCAGCCAGCACCCCAGTTAAGAGTACAAAACACAGTAAGATTCATGAGGGAACAAGCCGACAGAAGTCTAAGAAGAGTAAGGGGGAAACGTTTTCACCGAGAGTTAAGACCCGACGAATTGGTCTTGGTGAAGCGACCGCCCATATCGGACCCAGCAAATAAAGTATTCTGCAAATGGTGTTTTCCAAATATTGAACCGTTTCGAATCACAATGAACCTGGGAAACAACGCGTATAAGTTACAGGAAGTCAGCAGCGGGAACACTTCAGTCATGAACATTTCTAATCTGAAGGTGTACTATGAAAGAGAGCCGTTCGATCAATCCGGAAACGTAGATGGCGTACACATAATTGAAATGCAATGGCAAGCAGTAGCAAGTTCACGGGGACCGCAGTGGAAGTCAAGATCAAACATAGCCCAAGGATTTTTACGTCCGTTCAAAATGAAGCAGCTGGAATCGTCATCCCAGAGTACTTAGGGACCAAAACAATGGCTACCAGAGGCGGGCCGAGCGCGACCTAATCCCGTAAGAATGCAGGCAGGTGCTACAAGAGCAAGGGATTGCTACTTCATGACATGCGACCAGCACGGGCAAGCAAGCATGTTGAAACGATAGGTGACGACGGAGCTTCACCGTGTCCGTGAGGCAGACTGATGAAATCTATTTAAAAAAACATACGAGCCGTATCGATTTTTTCTTTGCAAAGGGCGGATATAACCTTTATGCATACGATACAGCATAAATATTACAGATAAATTCATCAAATATGTTCATATGTGAGAAGGGAGCAGGTGCAGTCGAAGACGAACAAGGGATCACAAAGGGGCGCACGGTACGTGACATTTCACAGCTTTCTCTTAGCGCGAACAATAAGGCGCAAGTCACAGCCGCAACACATGGTCACCAGATGTGATGGGACGAGAAATCGAGGACACGGAAGCCTGAGTGGGGAGATAGCCGATTAAACGACAAACTGCTAAATAGGCGCCGCCCACTTAAGAGAAATTAGAGAAATAATTAACGTACAAAATTATGAGTTACAGCATTGGAAAGAGGGCGATTTTAGCCTCAAGAATGTCATTTCAAAAGTCACGAAACATCAGTATTTTAATTCATTCGGCACAAGAACTGGAGGAAGAGAATTTTCGAATGAACCAATCAGAAATAGTGGGCGGATGGACGCTGCAAAAGACCGCGAATTCCTTGGACAATGAAAATTATTATGGAGCTAATTACCGGCCGAAAGTACGATCCGATTTCGAAGTTAGACCAAGTTTTGGGACATTGGAAACAAGAGCAATCGATTGAACCAGGTTGTATCGTCATACGACTGTTGCTCTAGATTTTAATTTTGAGAATCCCCTACTCCCGAGGATTTCCTAGCCTGACCTTTAAATAGCCTGATGAATGTCAGTAAAGACAGTCGATACTTGGCCGCCGGAGAGGCGAGAGCGTATGCCGGTTCGCGGCTCAATACAGTGAAATTTTACAAGTATAAAGATAGTCGATTTATATCGCCTGATAGGCGACAGCTAACGCCGGTGTGTGGCCCGCAAACAACGCCAAACTGGTAAGTATTGAACAGTATATTTCTGTCATCGCAGGTATAGCTATTCGCACATGCGAACGTCATTGTCTTTCAGTAACATTCATTTACATAATAGTGGCGCGATATTCACATTGTTCGGAACAAAACCAGTACAAGTGAAGTCCGTATTTTGGAAGATAGCCATCCGTGCTATAATCAGATTCAGTAGCGTAGGAAGCTAGATGGACAAGTGGCTGAATTAAGTAAAGTCATGCTAGCTATATTTTATATGAGGCGCTCTGTTAAGGTAAAAACAGTGTATAATCGTGTGATAGTTTCATGGTGATCCTTCGATTTTTCATGAGACTGAAATTGTGTTACAATTGTCCTCCCACTGCAAGAGAACATGTACCTCAAGAGCCAGCAGAAGGAACGTCAATACGGAAGGATTAGCCGAGACGTTATCATGAGCTACGAAGCCTATTTTTGGGGCATGCATGGGCATGATGATTATTACGACAGGTGTTGGATAGGTTACCCTCAATTATAAGCCATTATAATTAGTAGGGGTTACCGGGACAACAGGTCGGAGTGGTGTGCAACTTGTACATATTTATTTGTTAGAGCTTAGTGTGTATTTTTATCAATTGCTTGCGTGATCTTCGTCTTGTTGTTTGATTTGATTAATGTTTATGTTATTTGTTTGTTGGTTGCACGATTAAAGGGATAAATGGGGTTTCAAGTGCATTAACCATAAGCGTAGTATGTGAGTTTGGAGGGAATCATTCAGGGATATGACAGACCAATTCTACTAATGCCATTTTGAGCCTGAGCTCAAAGAGATAGGGGCTGATGACCGTTGTCAAAGCAAGGGACAACATAAGATTGGTAAGAGAGACTGCAGCCGCACTTGGTAAATTGATGAGATTGAGAGTTATTATGAACTGAGCTGAGAATGCAAATTAAAAGGTAAAAACGGAGGTACATGCCCGTGATCTTCAAATGGTAAGTGGCAAGCGGATGGAGCATTCCCGCGGTGCTCCAATGAAAGATTTTGGTAGCGGAAGTACATACCCGCGGTCTTCGATGAGATAAGTATGGTAAGTAATGCTACCCCTTGTGATTGTGGAAGGAAGTGTTAGAAATACTTCTTCACAAGAAGGAGAGTAATCATTGCATTCGGCTCGGTTCCCAGTTGAGTTTTGAGGGTGAAAGCCAGGTATGCTTTATCCCTACTGTGCGGGCTGTGAGCCTTTTGTTCGAGTGAGGTCATCGACCACTGGAGGTCTCGAGGGAGTGTTTGTTTTGAAAACAGAATGGCTTGTTATATCGCAGTAATCGGCCACATGCGTTTGGCCATTTCATATTCATGTCGGGATTTTTTCTCGACTTTCCCGGGGAGTGTTTGATTCACCTCGCTTCAGGAAGCGTAGTTTTCCGGTGCAACCGTGTAAATAAATTTGAGATTGATGTCATTATGGGGGCGTAGACCACCATTGTTATTAGAGATGATCCACGCATATGTTTTTCTTATGTTTTGCGTTAATGTTGATCATTTAAGATTGGAAGGGCTTGGGCCCTAGCTTTAGTCATTGGTTTATTTAATGTCATATTATTGTAGTTTTATGCACACTCGACCTGAAACCGGGAAATACCCTGCGACGATCATGACCGGATTCTTGTTAAGATGGAAATAATCTTGAAAGGGAACTTATCCAACACACCTGTAAACCATAATTACAAATGTGAGTGCGCCATTAATTAGCTTGCCTGACATTACTTTGAGGTGAATTGTATTTTGAACATTTCAGTGATTTGTTGTTTCTTTTGAACAGTTAAATACATGTGGTCATGTGACATTTGTGTCGGCCTATATATTTTGAGGAGACCAGTGTTTAACCTATGTGCTTAGTTATTTGATTTTTCTGTAACGTAAGGGGATTTGATTTGTTTTTGTTAAAGGGGGATTTAACTTGATTAGGATGTTGTTTTGTGAATAAATATTGTTGTTTTAAGATACATCTGGCATATTATTTTAGTGTAGCCTCCCGTGATCCTTAATATGAAATCCCAGGATGTTGAGTGTGAGTTTAAAGCCACGCGGACAGAGCATCCCTGAGATAAGAGTCTGCATCCTGGTGGACCCGAAGGGTACAGTACTACGCCCGAATTCTCCAATCACCACCTATATCCGCTGATATGGAAAGGATTGCAGGATCATCGATACCCAGCTCAAAGTAACTTACCGTTCCCTGCTAGGTGAAGAATTAGGAAATTCGTGGTTCATACAGAGTATAAAATAGTACTACGAAACTAGTTACATACTTTAACTATTATTGATGTTAATAGCAAATCGAGAAACTCGAGGGGTGATAAGGTCAAAACTATAGTGGGCGCCTGTATCTAACTAGTAGTACCATTTTATGTTGATTATCAAATGAGTAAGTGGTCAGTTAAGATAAAATACGAACAAGCAAACTAAAAAGTGCCTGTGTAATTTATTTACTTGGACAATACAACTTATGTCCCTCACACACATAAATAAAAATTTTGTCCTATTTGACACCTCAAATAAAATTGAAAAACAATTTTGACAAACTTCTGTAAATAATTATGGAAGAATTCGTCACTCCGACTGAGCCCTCATTCTCTCCTCGTAGAATGATGCAAAAATCTTGCATATTAAACAGAAATTTAAATATTCATCAACTTTTTAAACATTGTGTAGTTCCTCTGAACTAACACTAAATCTTTATGAATTATGAAACGGCGGTGGTTTCAGACATTTCCCTATTATATACAATGCGTTTCATTAAACTTGAACCGTAGTTCCAAATCTGAATTAAATTATGTAAA
This sequence comes from Meconema thalassinum, assembly GCA_946902985.2. Classification (NCBI taxonomy): domain Eukaryota; kingdom Metazoa; phylum Arthropoda; class Insecta; order Orthoptera; family Tettigoniidae; genus Meconema; species Meconema thalassinum. The sequence goes on from OX336388.2 coordinate 553,163,500, forward strand.
TATTTAAATATTAGATATTTACAAAAATTTACAAAGTCGTGATCAGCACGATATTTCACTCCTCCTAACAATAAATCTTAAAGATTTATATCTCACCACAATTTCTTTGAATAAATCATTTTATTATATACATCACCGATACCTTATTGGTTTTGAATTTTTAACATACTTGTCATATTAAAAAGAACAAAAGTGACGAACGTTTAGGTTAATCACTGCTCAACAATTTGACACAATTCTTTAAATAAAATTCCGATAGTGGTGAATTTCATTGCAAGACTCTCAGTTACAAATTCATTAACATTGACATTAATCCAGGTGCGTGGCATATTACCTCATTCCATACCTCTGTTTTCAAATTTCCACAAATAATTATTTGACTTTTTGAACTTCCTGTACAGAATCTTGCCTCACTGCAATAAACAACTTCACACTCTGTTCATGTGAACAAATCTAGGAAACGTCTCCAATACGGTTCCTTCATTAACAATACGTAAACTTTATTTACGCCAAATTGCACGGAATCTCAAATATTAGAACCTTTTCTTTGCATTCTAACTAATGCAAGAAAATCAGTAACCTTATTTCATATTCCCCCAACTGTGAATATTTTTCAAGTCACAATACATCAAAACTTCAACTACTTCTTATACAAACTTCCTCGTGCTTCCTATAATCCTACACGCTCTATTCACAAACTTTAAATCATCCTGCACAACATTATTAAACACCCTGTGGCTTCTATGTATTTTCTTTAATTCAAACATTAAATTCCATTGTAGTATTAACGTAACTTTCTGAGTATAATCTGCAAGAATTCATATTTAAAATACAAATAAAATCATGTTCCCCCCGTTCGTGATTACAAAATTATAAATGTAATTCTTTTAAGTCCATCCTGACTTATTTCTGACACTAGGTAGACTTACAATATGCCACCTTGTCATTTCTTCGATTTTTCATTGCAGATTATATTTACAATGAACTTTCTAAGTTCTCCTCATGAAAGATTTCATTACAATATTTATTTGGATTTAATAACGCTCTAGTTATTTCCATGTCAATCTTTACATTTATTAGTGTTCCTTGAACATATTTCAACTGGTTATTTTATTCCAATACTCAAAAATAACGAGTATTAATTCAGTATACTTCTCAATAACTATCTGCTTTAATAAAGTAGTTATGACGTTATGTTCACTAATATTGTCATTACAATTACACAGCATTACTTTTACAATGGATATCTGACGTAGTGTAATACAGCATTGATTACACGAAGTAATGTTTAATATTTTCGAAGCCTGTCATAACATTCTAAGCTTTCGAAACATACTGTACTTTCGCAAAGTTTCACTAACTTTGAAACATACTATCGACGCATTCCACACTTCTTATAAAACAGATTTATTTATGATCGCAAGTTTAAAAATAAGGAATCTACAATTTAATTTTACAAAATGTCAAAAACGACACTCGCTGGCGAAAATATTAAATCTGTCTGAAATGTATAAGAAAATGGCAATACAATGACGTGAGTTAAGAATAAAAATCTACACAAAATATATATTACAGCTTATAGAAAAATATGTTGGTCAATCACTGAATTATTCACTGACGCTAACTACAAAAATGAAACAATGAAAAACACTTTCTACCTTAATGATGAGAAGAATCGGCTGTTATTGACAGCTCCAAGCAATTTGGATGCCAGCGTTCCATTGAGACAGCTGATTGGGTGTGCGACATATGCTAGCCTGCACGTGACAATGCGGTAAGAGCTGCTTCGAGGTCACGGCTCTCGGACATTCACCCCAGGTGCTCGCCTTGCTTCCGCTCGTAACCCGCCTCTCCCGCTCTCCGCTGGGCGTCCCGTTCTCTTCTGACATGACACTGTCTATTGGCTCGAGCTCTTCTCCTATGAATAAATCTTCTTCCATAGTTAGTGTTCTCTGAGAATTCCTGGATGGATGTGGAATCTCATTGTAGCGTAACTTATTCTGCGAACTCAGTGTGTCGTGAACATAATCTGCCACGAAATCCATTTAGATGTAGTCAATCTGGATCTCACACTATACATTGATGTAAACTAACTTCCCTCCATTGTGAATTTACAACATAATCACACTTTGACTAATAGTAATACAAGTGCTTCCTCCCCTTCGATTGCACTGTAATAGCATCTTGAATACTTTCGAAGAATTGTAGTATATTCTATATATATATCGTTAGTATATGCGTAGTATTACTGTGGTATAGTTTCAGTAAACTGTGAGTATATATCTGCTGTAGACCTTGCAGTAATTAGTAGCGTTCTATGCACGAGGTGTTCTGAAGTACGATTGCGCTTGTATAAGTGCTCCGTTTAAAAGCAAGTTCTTTCACTGTTCTATGCGTAGCACTCTGCTTCACCGAGCCTCCAACTCTCTTGGCCCGTGGAGATTGGTCTCCTGCCGGTCAAGGTCTCCTAGCTCCGCACTCCTCCAATACTATGCGTTCTTTAAAACTGCAGTAAACTTCCTTGATCTCGTCTGAACTCTTCCAGACGTATATAGAGAATGATTCTCCCGTTCGTTCAGATCCTCGCGTCTAGCCACTGCTCTCCTCCCCTCCGAGATCGTGACGCGGCTCAAGGCTTCCTCCACTCTCCTATCTCGATACGTGCGGTTCTCTCTCCTCTCGGGCTGATGACGACACCGCTTAAAACCGGATATCGAACTCCGTGCTCGTAAAGTCATGAACTTGGCCACTTTTCAGATATATTCTCTCTTTGTTAAAATAACTCAGAGTATTCCCATTTCTATTCTGGCCTTTAATAAATGTTCATTCCTGCTTCGGAAACTTATAATATACTTTCTTTTATAGTATAAAAGGCTTTGATATACAATCTTCTACTATCATAGAGATTTTATTTGCACGTGTATAAAAGTCATGCGTCCCAGTTCGAATCTCGACTAAGGCATAGCCATAGCCTTAAATAAATTCGGGTGCAGTACGTAGCTGTCATTCAACTCATTCCTTAACCCATCAGCGTAAGCAGACAGGACTGTTTGGGTTTAACCTCATTAGAGCAGTTTGAACATCCCGGTTCAACGATATGGAGATCCGGACCAGGGACACGTAAGCTATCTTATCTTCAACAATGTGTGATGAAATAATTGAACTGCTCTCTAAACGAGTGAAAAGAATTATCATGAGTAATTTCAAAAAAGACACATAATAATAGATTCTACTCTGAGCACTTCACACATCGACCCGTGATCTTTTATATTAAAGTACGTTAACGAAAATGGGGAGCCTCTTGAACGTTCCAACTTGTTTTTGTCGAACCCGGTACGCCTAGCTGAAGTCGTACTGAAAATCATATCTACACTTTCCATTGACATTACAGACTCTAAAGGCCAATCTTACAATAAATCAAGCAAAATGTCGGGAGCCTACAGAGGATTACAGGCACGCATTACAAAACGAAATCCGAGAGCGCATTATGTGCCTTCTGCTGCGCATTCTTTGAATTTAGTTGGCAGTAGTGCTGCAAGCTATTGTCAGAAAGCATGGTCATTCTTAAGTCTAGTGTAAAACTATTATACGGTAATTTTTTTCTTGTTCTACACTATGCTGGGAACTACGTTTTCTTTCATGGAATCAGTAAGCAAAACAGTAAAACGTAACGTGTTGATCAGCGAGAGAGGAAGCGTGTGTAAGTGAAAATGAAAATTGGCAGAGCATTGTCGAGGCCCTCACACATGTTATCTATAATGCCTGTGAGAAACCACTTGTGCGAATTGAGGCTTCAGGCTTACTAAATCAGCTCAGCGAGCTAAAGACTGTTCTCTTGATAACAGTTTGGAATGATTTACTCCAAGATTTAACAGTGTAAATACTAGATTGCAAAAGGGGGGGGAGTGGCGGCCGGTAATAAGGTTGCAGTGTTGCACAACGACCAGATTTCTTTAAAAAAACAATACCATAATAATATTTTTTGCTGTACGTTTCCTTTTACATATATGTATAATAATAATAATATCATCGTATGGCCTCATATGCCGGATGCAAGCATTGTTATTTGACACCCAGAGAGCAGCTTGCATGTCGAACGTATATGTACAGGAATTCATAATTCTGTTTTTTAATAATTCAGGAAATCGTATTGTAAGTTACTGTGAACTGTCTGAGAAAGCGAAGCGCGTAAACTGTCTAGGAGCACTCGCCCGTTTGGTCGTTGCCAGGCCCAAGCAAGACCAACTACAATCCTCAGACCTTAATGTAGAAAAAACATGGCGGCGATGGTTGCCCTACCAACAGCTACGATCATGTCATCGGGCTTGTCACAGTTCGGTTAAATTATTATTTTTACTCACCTAAGAGCATTAAAGATATCACAAGACGAGACTAGGTTCCGAAGAAATATGCATCAATAATTTAGACTTACCTGAATTAATTTATCTATATAGTGCTGGCCTCGAATTATAGGTTTCTTCGTCTTCGCCCAAGGGGTAGCTACAATAGTCTCACTGTTTCTGTGGTTGAATAAGAAGCTTTTTGGCGAGTTATCACGATTTGTATTTAAGTTCAATAATTATAGATTAATATTATTAGCAAAAAATCAAACAGATTCTGAAGTAGGAGAGAAGAAAGTACCCGGTTACAGAAGTGCTGTCCCAGCACATACAGAGTATTTGTGTACACAATCGGAATGAGAATAGTTGCCTGAAATAATCGAACCAACGCCAAGAAATACAATTCAATTAAGACCTTTCGTGGAATTGTCTAAAATCTCGGGTTAAACATCACACCGAATTAGTTGATTGAAATATGAAAATAAGTCGTCGTGTGGATATCAGCAGGGGCGGATCTAGGGGAGGGCGAGGAGGGCGACCGCCCAGGGCCCCGCGGTATTAAGGGCCCTGCGCCATGGATTTTTTAAATTTAATTAATTAATTATACTTTTGAAACTAATTTGTAATTCAGATTCCTTTTTTCAGTGCAGCTATGACCTCTCGTGATCGTTTAGCAAGTTTAGATTTCAGTGAAATAATAGAAGACTTCAGCCGGGAAAAAAGTCGCAAAGTAATAATTTAATATTTCATAGTTTACATAATCTTCTTCAAGTGGACTTAAAGGTTTCTTTCATATTATTTTAAAAATGTACTGTAGTGTATTCCGAACATTGTAACTATTCTTTATTTTATTATTATTATAACCAAACTATTTTCCATTTGACTTGATATTTCTTAAATTTCCTATTGTTGCGGGCCCCAACTTATCATATCGCCCAGGGCCCCTCAAGGCGTGGTTCCGCCACTGGATATCAGAATATAATAATGGAGAATACTACACACAAGGGACACGATAATATGTTACCATCTAACCTATTAAACATTCGCTGTTACCGTTTGGAATAGTTGTACGCTGGAAATAGTTGATTTAGTAAAGTACCGTACTATAGGTTGGAAAGCACCATCTCCCTCTTACGGAATTATCGCGGCACACCATCTCGCAATATAAGTACATAATTGGCAAGGTACTCACAAAACTTTATTGCACACATCATAATAAAAAATAACTTGCAAGCTGTAAGAATCACAAAAGTATGAATAATGACGGAACACAATGAGTTCACTGTTTGGCATAGGGGGAACATCTTCCTTAACCAATAAAACAGAAGTTCACTGTATTATTTGGCGTGTATACAAGGCAGTCTAGAACATCTGCCAGACTGGTACCGTAAGGTTTTACGGAGGCACATATTGCTGAGCGTTCAAGATAACGTCAACGGTTTGGTCTAGCCGTAGATGCTCATTGCGTTTACCCTTTACGTACTTAAGGTCGACACTACAGAAGTGTACTAAACTATTATTATATTGTTACTAACTAGCAAATCATTGCGGTGTATATTCTTGAGACACTTATATTATGCTTTAGTCTTAGGTACTTCAACATCCGAAATAAATGACACAATGCCATCGGTTGACTGGACTATCATCACACAAACGAACCAGTTCATATTAAGCGTATTATCACATATTTACATACGATTGCAGTATATTAACGCGAACTGGACTTTACAGACATACACAAGACACTAAAAATTACAGATGAGCGACAGTTTATCCTAACTTTCATCAAAAGAAGCTAATCAAAGCTAAATAGTGTATCCCAGCAACGAATGTAAACAAAGAATATGCCGGGGCTTCAGCATACGCCATTTTCCTACTTTCGAGACCTGCATTAAAAGTCTGAGTATTGTAGTTGGTCTTGGCCCAAGCACCGACCAGATCTCAATAGTGAAGGGTATGGCAGTGATCCTAGATGCTAGACCGAGTAAGTCCTATCCCAAAAGGTAACTCGGTTGCCCGCTGATTGCGACAAAGGAGTCGAGGCGCGGACGAAGATGCCCCGTCAACTGCAGATACCATGTCTTGTAATGTACTTTGCGCGTACTTGTGACACTCGCAGTTCTTTCTCGTCCTCTTATATACTTTACGTTGTTTTGTTCTCGGGAAGTTTCTCATTAGACTAATTTATACTCCAGTTAATCCGATGACAGTGTGATGAACTGCGGCATTCGTGATGATTGAGGTACATTAGTTTTACGGCGCAATTGAATACAGTTTTCTCTGATATTAAGCGGTCTTTTACCCTACCACCTCCTTCCCCCGCCCCCCTTAATGAAAATAGTGCAACGCCCAGAACAATTATCCGCCAGCCGCTACTGGTTAATGAATTATACTATTTTTTATTCGCCCTGCTATTACTTTTAGGTTCATGAGCTCTATTCGTGACATGTTCGACTATTATGAACAGGAATGGATTGGGATGACTGATATGAACTATGAATGCACCTATAAACGATCAAGAAAACGCAGATCTCATGCTGATGATATTGAAATATTAGAAGCTATTTTCAGTGTTGCCAAAGTAATGTACCATTAGAATATTTTCAGTCGGGCAACATTATTAAATTACAGAAGTTTTAATTAATCTTTGAAATGAGTCGAGTTTTTAGACAACTATATTTGAGGCTATTAGTATCAAAAGGAACAATCTCCATATTTCATCGAAATTGAGTTACTGACACCGTTGTATTGTGCAACTAGCCCTCTACCACACTATGCTGTTTGTTTCTTTCAAAAAGAACAAAATCCCATCGTTTCAGGGCATGAAAATACAATGTTGCTTTCAAACAGAACAATCTCCGCCATCTGTTGGAATCAAGTGGGACAATCTCCACTACCACCAATCAGCTTCGTCCGTTCCGGTCATGTGAGTGCTGCCATGTTGGTTCAATGGAGTGATAAGAGAGACTGTCCTGCTCACGTGTGCCAATTTATCATGTTTTGCGGTTATATTGCAGGAATTTTTTGTGTTTTAAGACTATATGAATGTGGACTAACATATTATACTATCAAAACAAACTGTAACTTTCTTCTACGTGTTCTGTGATGGATACGGTACCGCAAAACGTGACACCTGTCTCACCCACAACAGCGAGGAATCGGAGTCGAGATCCAAGGAAATGGAAATCAGTTGTTGTGAAAGAAGATTTCGTGAACTACTACCCTGTCAGGGAAATTATTGTTACCCCTAGACGTAGAGCGGGGCTGTTGTGTATACATTACGTCAGCTCACCAAGTTACGGCTGCCACAGGCAGGTGCGGGGCAAGAATGGGAACACATGTACAGTCATACAATGTGAATACACCGCACAGCGCACGACCCAGCTCGAACCATGCACACACAAGACATGCGATGAGGTTTCGCTGGTAACAACTGCTGCAAGTCTATCGCTGACGTGTGGCTGTGCGGAGCGCATTAGTTCCGATTTCCAGCACTGGCAACAATTCACTGGTAGGGTAGTACATACAACAAAGGATGTGGTCTAATGCTTAGACATAACTACGAGCGCTTGAGTCAACACATACATGGTCAAATCAAAATCGAAATATCTACTTCCGATTTTAGAAATTCGAAAATCTGCTTCCCACAATTTGAAGTTAAAGAATATATTAAAACAATCTAACCTTAATTTCATTTGAATCTGTAGAACAAGTTCTTTTTAAAAAACAAGCGTTTTGAGCAAGGTTTCTCAAAAATATCATTTAATCTGGAAGTAATTTTCACAATTTTGCAAAATGATAGAGATATTCAATAAATACATTTTGACACTTTTCCGGGTCTTCTAGCTTTTCAACTTGTCGCACAATTATCAAATTAGCCTAACTTAACGTTTTTGTTAAACTGGACCTGAATAGCCTGAGTGCCCTTAGTGTCATTAAAAATATTTTCAACATTAAAATAAGTAGAAATGAGGATTATTAGATCAATCACGGAGTGATTTTGTCCAGTGTTCTCATTAGCTTCGGTGCTGTAATTCAAATCAAGGAATGTTGTGTTCTTAATTTACATATGAGTTTTGTTTAATCGGTAAATTTGTGTTGAAAATTAAAGGGCACTTCATTACAACAGTTATCCTTAGTTTAAAAATTTCTCCTCTTTTTTGTTACCATAAATGACATTTATGCTAATAGTAGTAGTGTAGGTATCACATATTTCTATGTCAATAACAGAAAGAGCAATCTCCATGCATGTTGATATCAAATAGAGCAATGTCCACAAAAATCTTACAGTTAGTATCAAAAGGGACAATCTCCAAAATAAAATGTAAAATATCTCATTAACTATTAATCATATGCTTGGTTTTCTTTGGCTACTCGCATACAAGATAGAGTGGATACAAATGCATTAGATAAAAAATTACTCCTACTGTAAAATGTAGAGAGGTGGAGATTGTTCCTTTTGATACTAATAGCCTCATTTTTGATGTGTAACATCTTTCCACTCGGTTGCTGGATATTTTTGTGGGAGTAATTTTGAAAAATAGGACGGAAGTGTGTACGACGCACTGCCAACTGGATCGCAGCCAGGAGGGATGCGATCCAGCTGCAGTGGTAAGAGGAAACAATGAGCGCGCAGTGTCGTAGATTGGTACCATGACGCACTGTCGGCCATGTTAAAAATGGTATATCACATACGGATTACTTCAAGGTTTGGAGGCGCAATTACAGATATTTCTGCAATAAATCATCTTCAAGTTGTCGTTCTTTGGTGTAAAAATTTTCATTATACAGTATCATATTTGCTGAAAACAATTATGATTTATTAAGAGTCTGTTTTTCAATCTCCGGATAAATGTGATGGGCATCCACTCCCCGAGTAACTTTGCTCAAACTTTCATACAGAACAGCAAACGCTCATGCGAACTCTGGTGTCAACTGATTGAAACACAAACCACATGTTAAAAGTCTTCGTATCAGTATTTAAATGATGATAAGCTTTAATATGAAACATTGTAACTAGTCGGCAAAGCCGGTATTATGTTATTGCACAATGACTATTCAGATATTAACCCGCATTGCGGTAATGCAGTGATCAATGTCATACATATCGATGTTTTTATACGGGAACACGATAGGAATTCCCTTTACTGTCAAGTAGGCGTATTCATAACTAATTTAAAACTCAACAAGTTGAAACCCGTCAAAACATGATGGACATTGGGAAAATATTTACTGAAGGACTTTCTTATATGCATTCTTTGTATGATTACAGAGAAAGATCGACTTTGCAACATATAACTGGCCATGACTGAAAATTTGCGTTACGTTACGTTTGCGTTATCGTTTTACCCTCCAGGGTTGTCTTTTCCCACAGACTAAGCGAGGGATCCCATCTCTACCGCCACTAAGGGCAGTGAATCGGGGATACAACTGGGGTGTGTGACCAGCACTACGCCCAAGCGGCCTCACCTGCAAAGCGATCAGGGGCCTGATGAACGGATGGGAAGAGCGGGAGGGTTAGGCAAGGAAGTGGAAAGCAGGTGGCCGTGGCCTTAAGGTAGGTACTGCATCCGAAATTTGAGTTATTTCTGACAAAAATGATGATATTTTTCCAATCCCATGATAAAATTTAACATTGAGAAAGTTTCACTGGAAGTCGACAGAAACGGGTTTGTCAGCGAGCTCTAGCCGAGTCTAGGCTTGATCACGCGATTTGTGATGCTCGGAGACGCGTGACAAGGTCATAACCACCTAGTAACAAGGAATTTGCCGCGATTTGAAGCCATAAATTGTCATAAATTATGCTATTGGATATAAGGAGACAGCCAATGAGAAGAGAGTTAATGGAAGGAGGGATTGTTAATGCCTCATTAATATAATTAATTTATTGCATTTAGGTCCTTAGAAAGACATTTTATGGTTTGGAATACTGCAGAAAATTATAAGAAGATATTATCAGTACTTTGAAAGTAGCTGGAAGTACGCAGTACCCTGTTATATGTATTAATACATGTACGCGCGTAAATTTCCCGCGAAGTCGAAAATGGCGCTACCAAAAATTATGCTTGGAGACTGCTAGCAGAGAGGAGGTGTTCTTATGTCTTCTGAGTAGAGATGGGACTATCGACTACTTTTAACTATCGACTGACTAGTCATTCATTGGAAGAAACTATCGACTAGATAGTCGACTACTTTCAGTCGAAAGGTTACCTGAATTCGCATAGCTCCTAAGAGTGTTATTTCATGTATTCGACTGAAAGTAGTCGCTTCTAGGCAGCGTACAAAACACAGTAAGCCGTTACCCGCGGAGTTGAGTCGTACCAACAGATGAAAATTAAACTTATCCTTAACCTACCTATTTTTGCAATTGGTCAAAGTTATTTATTTATATCTACTGTGATTCGAAATGGTAGTTTACGTCGTGTAGAGTGCAGCCATTATTTACAATGTTGCACATTTCATTTAATGCAAAATGTGTCTGAGTAAATGTTCCCCGATATTGAACAGGGCACATTACATGTATGTACTGTGGATATGTGAAGTAATAGAGCAATACTTTGTTAGCCTAAGAGAAAATTAAATCGCTATAATAGAAAGGGAGTTCTTAAGTACCGGTAACAATTCCTCAGCCTACATTGAAATAATTACACTTCATTTTTTATGCCACAAAATAAATGCAAAATATTTCCATAGAGTCACAAACAAGTTATGTGTTCACTAATATAATCCTCTCTGAAGTACTAAGAAGATGGAGTTGAAATACGACTTGAACAAGAAAACGGTGGCCTACAGTAAATACACACGAAAATAGAGCACTTTAGAACAGCACCGAGAGCGAACTTTCAGTGGAGATGTTGGCAACCATCTAAATACAAAGTTTCTTTAATGCGCGCGCTATCCATGTGCTGAAACAATTGACGACCAGCACGTAAAACTATCCGGGCGCTTTCTACATGGTAAAACAATTGGAATCAGTCGTTTACAAACGACTTGTTTATGTTATGGTGCAGATACGGTGAGTAGTCGTTGAATTCATTCGACTGTTTTTTTAAGTAGTAGCAGCAGCACACCATGCGACGACTTTGCCCGCATTTTTAAAAGTCTTTCAGTCCATACGGGCCATGAGAGCTTGCTAATATGCTATTTATTTAGGATCCCAATATAAAATATTTTCTGATTTAATTTTCCTGGAACATCTATTTTATGTTTGCATCGATCATTACCATCACGTTATGGGGAGAATTTCATAGTAGTTTTCTTGTAATTCATTTATCCCGTGGCTTAATAAATGAATAAAACTCAATCATAAAATAAATAGAACTCTAATTCATAATTGGTGGGCCCATGTTCAAGTCGTGTAATAATTCAGGAATCCACCCAATTCTCATTAAAAGGTTATATACCGGTACTGCGTTCCGCGATCTACATCCAGACACGCTCAGACAGGCCATATGCCACATACTTTCTCCACATTCTAGGATCATTTCGTGCATAGAGGAGACTGCTCAACACTATGTTACAGTCATCCCTACGCATGAGAGACACCTAAACACCCTGAGCCAGGCGCTCATGGAACATTCAGCCATTCCCCCACTCATGTGCATGAACCCTCTTACTCGATCAGCATACACAACCCGAAACCTGCCAGCCATCTAACACAGAACAGGACACACAAACCATACCAATTCCGCCACCTATGCCCATATACAAACATGCTAGGGAAACCCAAACAGTCCATACACTTTCACTCACTCCAATAGCACAAATCTCAGTGGCCCCAGTAAAAACACGCACTGCAGACAAACCTCATGAACAAGCTAGAACATCTAAAACCAAACGCAAACCTAAAACCAGAACTCAAACTTCACAGTCAAAGTCTACAGCAAACACAAGTACTATACTCTGAATTACCAATAAAGCTCGCTGACAGCTGTCAAAACTAGCACGTGGGGAAATGCGGCAGATCATGAATCATAACATTCCAAGAGGCTTGCAGGAAGACACAAATACTGGGTAAGTTAGCCCCCCTGCCTGGCGCTCTAATGACCGTGACGAGTGAGGACACACTGAGTCAAACCATGTGCTCGCTGCTGTGTCGGCATACATTGCAACATTGCTCACTGTTGCCATGGAGACCGTTACCCCTCTCGTCTCCACTCCTCACCTCACCCATCAAGCGTATGACAGCTTTCACCGAGCATCTTTTGTAAATCAGATTATAGCGACCCTGTAGCTCACCCTACCCCTCCCGCAGACACGGTGGCGTCACCCTCAAAACCAAGAACACGGGCGACTTCTCGCCCCCCTCCCAAACCACACTCTACTCTAATTTTCCAGTGTTATAACTGCCAAAGACTGGGTCATAATGCGTCAAGCTGTCCTCACAGTTAGTTAGTTATTGTTGTTTTAAGGGGCGGAACTACGAGGTCATCTGCCCCTTGTCCTCACAGTACCCGCTGCAATAGATGTGGAGATTCACATCACCACTCTATCTGTACGGTACCTCGAGATAAGCCTAAGTGCGCCAACTGTGAGGGAACACATGCCACCTCTTATGATGGATATCAGTACATAAAATCAGCCATAAGGCAACGGCAGTTTAACCACAGACAACGCTACAACTCTTCCATCCCTGTCCTCATGTCTTTGCCACTAACCCCCTCCCACACAGCACGCCACTGCTCTGACACAGTTGTTAGGCCTGCTACAACAACTCTCAGCCATAACCCTGTAAACTGCAGCTAAACCAAACCCAGAACCCCCTAATACACTTCATTTGTAGAGCAATAAAATCCATAAAAGAACTCCGCAACAAGCTTCACAAAAACCTAAATTAGGCTATAACCGAAAATACTACTCCACAAACACCAAAATCAGTAAACCTGCCTCATTTCAGCCACACTACACCTTAAACAGACATAGAAGGCATAGTCATGACCTCTTCATGGAGTAGGCTATTGTCTAAACACGAACATGTCTCCTTCAACTTTACCGAAGACTTCATTAAATTATATTTAAAAAATCATAAACTCATTCCACAAATCTTAAAATCAGTATACATCCCTCATTTCAGTTACTCTATTCATTAAACAAACATAGAAGGCGTAGCCATGACCCCTTCATGGAGTAGGCTATTGTCTAAATCTGACCACGCATACTACAACCTTACTCTGATTCAAAATTACGGCTAAATGATCCATATGACTGGGAGGCAAAGATATTTACCGGCTTGCCGCGATGATGGGCCACAAAACCGGTATCTGGAGTTCAAACATAACCTAAATATTGAATGATTATCATTTCCAATAACGTACATATATATTTGGACAACTGGATTTAGGCTATTTCATTGAAAGAATCAACGAACTGTATAAAACTATAGGCACCTACAGGTATACTTAACTTATTAATTAAAGCTCTACAATAAACATACAGCACAATGAATTGTAGCATGAAGTTATCCTGAAGAAGTCGTTTGATTAAAACGACTACTTAAATTCGAATGATTCCATTCGCTTGGAATTAGTCGTTTGCCAACGACTTGTTTCATTCGAATGATTTCCAACGATTGCTTTGGGATCAGTCGTTTACAACGACTACTTAAACGGAATTCGAATGATTACATTCGCTTGGTATTAGTCGTTTGCCAACGACTTGTTTCATTCGAATGATTTCCAACGATAGCTATGGGATCAGTCGTTTGCAAACGACTTGTTTATGATACGGTGAGTAGTCGTTGAATTCATTCGACTGTTTTCAGTTGACTGCTGCCCATCTCTACTTCTGAGTTCGAGGAGGATAGACGTGATCCGGGGGAATTGAATCCTGGCGACCTTAGCCGAGTGCGAAGATAGTGGGCTATCTGAAGCATCGCCGATACGGGCAAAAACTATGTACGGCCGAGCTTTGCTCATTTTAGTTAAAGTTACTGCAATCTGAGCCGATACACATTTCAGGATTTCGTGACCATTTCCACGAGTGTATTACAGTGAAAGTTAATACAGTATATATATCCTAGTATCCATGAACAGTTAATGGAACATTTAAGTCGCAGATTGTGAAATTACGACGTGTTTTAGACAACGTAATTCTGCAGTTGAGAAAGAAACGTTTTATAATCAGACGAACATTTCAAGACAGCGTTGAAGGCTGAGATATACAACAAAGGAACGTGAGTTATTAAATATTATAGCAATTCTTGTGAACATCGAGATCTATAATAACTTGAACTATATACAATACTAGCAGGTACCCACGGCTTCGCCCGCGATCAAGACAATGGGGACGATGCATTCTTGCTGATACTTGGTCTATTCTATTGCAACAATCGCGGCTACAGGTAGGTCCATTCTAATTTTGAATATTCTGATACATACAGTGTATTGATATGAGCAGCAAAGTGGGAATTTTAAAGAGCTGAGAAAGTCTGCAGGGTTCGATGTTACATTAAGATAACACATTTTAAAATTACGTTTTTGGTTTTGCCATCGTCTGCTGAGACATAACGATTTTGTTGTCCGGATGCTCGCGAGCACGCCACATACAGTTGCCCATGGGGAAAAAAATGTTTTTGTCTAAATGTACACGTGCTACTGTTAAGTGTGTGTCATTGCGCTTTGTTAAAGAAATTGCGAATATTGTTTGAAGAGGGAACTGCACTCTTGCACACTGGAATGGCAAATCTATCGGAATATGGGGAATGAAAAGTATTCTTACTTAAGCTATTCTGGATGTAATTTGGCCATACTTATTGATGATTTGAACGTCAACATATCGCTATTAATATAATTATAGTTAAATATCTCTCACCATGGCCGCTGATGTACATTATGCAGTCTCTTCCAGTGTTAAATCCCAGGGATTGAAATTCTCCAACAACGCTTTTGCCTCACATGCCTCTCTAAGTAATTAAAATTCCTGATTGCTGTTGTTTGAGTCTTCAGTTTTTTTTACTGGTTTGATGCAGCCCTCCAAGTCTCCCTCTCCTGAGCTAACCGTTTCATCTCTACATAGCTACCACACCCTACATCCGAGGCAATCTGTTTAACCCTGGTTTACCCCTACAGTTCTGGTCCTCGAACCTCCCATCCATAACTAAGCTTGCTATTCCTGGGCGTTTTAAAGTGTCCTACCATCCTATCTCTTCTCTTCATTAGCAGTCGCCAGAAACATCTCTCCTCTCCCACTCGTCTTAACACCTCTTCATTTGTTACCCTATCTACCCATCTGATCATCATTCTCCTGTATCACCATATTTCAAAATCTTCAATTCGCCTCTTTTCTGCTGCACCATTAGTCCATTACTCCAACTCAGAAACTTTTCTAGGTTTAAGCCGTGCCTTGTGCGGGGATTCAATGGCCGTGAAAGACAAAATACTAACTTTATTGAAATAAGTTTGACCAATTCCTCAGTAAGAGTAACTAAGAAAAAATAATAATTTAACGTGACAGCCGGTAGAATACGACACATTCGTCTGTGAATATGAGTTGCTGATCATGGTAAAAAACGAAAAAGAGCAGATCAATATTGGCAAACAAAAATATTCAGTTAACAAAAAACAACTTTATAAAGAAAATGAAAGCATACCGTGCAAAATAGAAACCATCATCACACTGTAAATTAGAGTAAAGACCTGAAAACTCGCTTACAATAACCAGCTCAAAGAGTATAAAATTAGACTCAAAATCACGATCGTACCCGACCCCAAAAACCACCTCTATAAATAAAATATATCTCATTTTGCGCGTATCAATGCAAGGAGCAATGTTCGTGGTTTCCACTTGGAACCGAACCCCGCGTTTTAAGGCCCTAAAACGAACGGTTTTCGAGATATTGCCAGAAAACTATCCCCAGTCTGCGAAATTTCAGCGGTTGCCATAGTAACGTTGATCTGTTTCTCAGAGTGAACACAGTTATTTGGGAATATCTCCGAAACCGTTCATTTTAGGAACTTAAAAAGTGTGTTTTGGAATCCCTACAAGACCTCCGAGTATTGTTTCTCGTATCTGGCGGCTTAAAATGAGCTAAATCCCATCTTCGTACCGACTGTCTTTGCTCAGTGCCAAAGGGCCGAAAAAAGTCACTTATAAATTGAATTTTCAAAAACCGTTTCTTAGTGAGCCTCTACATACTCGGATCAACCAACATGCACAATTTCAGCTTTCTAGGTCTAGTGGTTTGAGCCCTGCGGTGATGAGTCAATTTTGTATTATACAGTGTGGTCCACCAGCCCCTTATTTTTTTGGAGGAAGGCAACCCAACTAACGCGTATATCACAGTCATCCTAAAAACATTAGTACCTGTTCCTTTACGTCCATTGTACAACTTTACCGTTGAGTACATCCTCGCGAATATAGTAGAAATCAATAGTGGCAGTGTTCTTTTAATGATCTCAAATATAATGCATGATTGAAGCGATCAGAGCTCCGAATAACACCTTCTTACGTTTGGACAGGAAGTGTCTACGAATAGATTCAACGCGTGCCAGCATTACTCAACGGTTCTCGGTAGCTATTGTGGCTAAATCAAGAATTGCTAGAGTAGCGTCAACGAAGTCGCATTGTAGTAGGTTCGAACCTTGAACTAGTAAGTTTTTTTTTTTTTGCTTAATGTCGTTTATTGTGGATGTATTATGGACGCATATCTACCTGTTCAGTCGCCTCCGTAGCGTAGCGGTCAGCAAGGTTAGCTGCCGCCCCCGGAGGTCCTGGGTTCGATTCCCGGCTCTGCCACGAAATTTGAAAAGTGGCATGAGGACATGAACGGGGTCTACTCAGCCTCGGGTGGCCCAAATAAGTAGAGGTGGTTCGATTCCCACCTCAGCCATCCTCGAAGTGGTTTTCCGTGGATTCCCACCTCGTCTTCGGGGAAATGCCGGGATGGTTCCTACTGTAAGGCCACGGCCGCCTCCTTCCCCACTTCCTTGCCTACCCGTCCCATTCTTCCCATCCCTTCATCAGGCCGTTCGCTTTGCAGGTGAGGCCGCCTGGGCGTGGTGCTGGGGCCTGTTCCACGAATAAACTTTGCAACTTTTCACTTTTCACTTTGCACTTTTCAATTCTTGCAAAGTGCAAAGTCTTTCTGTTCCACCATGATCTATGTATTACTTTTCAATTTCTTTGCAAAGTGAAAAGTCTTTGCATAGGAATGATCCGATCATGTTTATTCCATGAACAAACTGTATATTTATTCCATGATTTAATGCTTTATTTTTCATGGTGTCGCCTCCGTAGCGTAGCGGTCAGCATAGTTAGCTGCCGCCCCGGAGGTCCTGGGTTCGATTCCCGGCTCTGCCACGATATTTGAAAAGTGGTATGAGGACTGGAACGGGGTCTACTCAGCCTCGGGTGGCCCAAATGAGTAGAGGGGGTTCGATTCCCACCTCAGCCATCCTCGAAGTGGTTTTCCGTGGTTTCCCACTTCGTCTTCGGGCAAATGCCGGGATGGTACCTACTGTAAGGCCACGGCCGCCTCCTTCCCTCTTCCTAGCCTATCCATCCCAATCTTCCATCCCTTCCCATCCCTCATGAGGCCCCTGTTCGCTTTGCAGGTGAGGCCGCCTGGG
The DNA here is from genome assembly GCA_946902985.2 of Meconema thalassinum. Classification (NCBI taxonomy): domain Eukaryota; kingdom Metazoa; phylum Arthropoda; class Insecta; order Orthoptera; family Tettigoniidae; genus Meconema; species Meconema thalassinum. Next base: position 553,181,405 of record OX336388.2, read on the forward strand.
CGAAGTGCTGATCACACCTCCCCAGTTGTATCCCACCCGACCAGATGTTCCAAGCTCCAGGACACTGCCCTTAGAGGCAGTAGTGGTGAGTTCCCTCGCTGAGTCCGTGGGAACCACCAACCTAGAGGGTAAATTGACTAAATAAAAAATATTAAAAAAAAAATTCATGGTGAAACATGTCCCACTAATGACCAAACAGTGATCTTAATTAATAAAAGTATTGATCAGGTGGAACTTTTAACCTGTCTATACTAAAGTGAGGTTATGAAAATTCATCTTGTCTTTGTACGTCTTCTTGTTGGATTCTTCATCACTATCCTCACTTGATGATTAAAAAAAGCTCCTGCGTAACATATTTATATCACTAAACCAAATTCTGCACCGAGAAACTAGTGTAGAGACTTGTTCATTAACAGCTGAAAAGGGAATCGTCTCTTTGCAAAGATTTCTGAAAACTTTTCAATCATTCCTTTGCACTTTGAATTTCTGCACCAATGGAGGAACATAACAGTCTTCTAAAGTGAAAAGATTCCTAACTTTTCACTTTCCACTTTTCACTTTGCAAGACAACTCTGAAAAGTGATGGTGGAACAAAATCTGAACTGAAAAGTGCAAAGTGCAAAGTGAAAAGTTGCAAAGTTCATTCGTGGAACAGGCCCCAGGTCACACACCCTAGTTGTATCCCTGACTCAGAGTCTCAAGCTCCAGGACACTGCCCTCAGTGGCGGTAGAGGTGGGATCCATCGCTTAGTCCGTGGGAAAAGCCAACCCTGGAGGGTAAAACGATAGCGAAAAAAAAATCTGTCTGTTCCAACGAGTGATTTTTTATTTGGTCCTCAAAAGGACCGTAATTATCCGATGGTACGCAGCCAGATTGGACGACGAACGAAAGCAAGGTATCCTGTGTATTCAAGGTAGCAAGTGTTCGAAATTTTGACCACCTTTGTTTAAAGGAAAACTCCGACTCACTCAGACGACCTACACAACAAATAGATTTGTTACGTGGGTAGGCTCACGAATAAATACATCAGAACAAAACTATAATTTCTTTCAACGGCGTCCGTGCGAAAAGCGCTTGCTATACACTTACAGTAATAGTTAGTTAGTGAGGTTTTAAGGGGCGGATCTACGAGGTCATCTGCTCCAAACATACAGTAAATAGAGATAATTATAACATTATTGGTTTTACGTCCCTTTTAACTGCTCTGGCTTTTAGATACGCCGGGGTGCCGGAATTTTGCTCCGAAGGGGATCTTCAACGTGCCAGTAAATCTACTGACACGGCTCCCTCGCATTTGCGCACTCTCAAATGCCAGCTGACTGCGCCAGGATACGAACCTGCAACCTTGGGCACAGCAAGCAAGAACGTTACCGCTGAGCCTCGCAGCAAGGCAGTAATTACTGAACGTACATTATTATTATAAATATTGAACTATTAAAATTCTAATTATTACGAATAGAGTCGCCTCCGTTGCGTAGTAGTCAGCGTGATTAGCTGCCACCCCGGACGTCTTGGGTTCGATTCCCGGCTCAGCCACGAAATTTGAAAAGTGGTATGAGGACTGGGACGGGGTCTACTCAGCCTCGGGTGGTCCAAATGAGTAGAGGGGGTTCGATTCCCACCTCAGCCATCCTCAAAGTGGGTTTCCGTGGTTTCCCACTTCGCCTTCGGTCAAATGCCGGGATGATACCTACCGTACGGCCACGGCCGCCTCCTTCCCTCTTCGTTGGCAATCCCTCCCGATCTTCCCCTCCCTTCCCTCAAGATGACCCTGTTCGCTTTGCAGGTGAGGCCGCCTGGGCGAGGTGCTGATCTCACCTCCCCAGTTGTATCCCCCAGACGAGATGTTTCAAGCTCCAGGACACTGCCCATAGAGGCGGTAGTGGTGAGTTCCCTCGCTGAGTCCATGGGAACCACCAACCTAGAGGGTAAATTGACTAAATTAAAAAAAAACTAAATTATAACGATTAGTATGGTTTTGAACAGTATTTAGGGAAAATAGCCATTTAAATGAGACAAGAAAATAACTTTCACTATCGTCTTCGTAGATAATGTGAACAAAACCAAGTTGAAATCTTGCTGTACGAGGTAGGGAGGGTATAATAAAATAGTTAAAAAGAATTTTAAAAATCTGCCGTTGGATAGTCTTGAACCCGGGATCTTCGAAAGAGCGAGCGGGCGCAATAACACTTGCACACATTTCCAACACACTCTGGAGGTTTTTGTAGCGCTTCTTATTAACGCGTATGGTAAAAAAATTCAATTATTACAGTTAGATCTAAAATACTGATTGGAATGCATTCATTCAGTACCTGGCATGTTTTCTAATTTACTTAAAGCAAGTTTCGCGACCGCTTTGCGTTAATAAGGCGAAAGAATTGCAAATAATGCCCTCAAACGACAGCCCTTCGGTTTTATTCCATACAATTTAGCGTACACAATGCTAGCGTGTGATACACTTCGGTCATACAAGCAGGTGTACTGACGAAGAGAACAGAATCATACAGGATTTTGTACCAGCGATCACAGCAGCTCCCTTGCCAGCGAGTGTCGCGTGATACGGGCCTAAAGATATGCTAAGACTTTTTGTTAAAATTTAATAACAAAAAAAAGATGTTCGGTAAAGAACGTATAGCCTACTTTCTCCTAAATGTATGGGTATTGTTTTAACTCTTTGTCTTTTTCAAGGAGTATAATTCAATATTGGTTGTAGAAGCTTCTTGAAATACAACGTGCTATGCGGATATTATACATGAATATGATGTGCCCTTTGCTAGTGCTACCTCTGTAAAAACTTTCATTCAATTCGGTTTCACCGTGTTTGAATTGATAGGGGGAATCTATTTGCACACATACATGGCCGCCATCTGGAAACTAATGGGATGATGACCTTGTAGTTCAGTCAAACGACTCTCGCCATACATGTATGTGTTGTTGCAAAATTTGGTAGAGATCGGATGATTAAGTTAGTCGTGATTTGATTTAAGATTTGAACATTTGGGTGGCCAAAATTACGTTTCCGTCAAGATGGTGGCGATATAAAACATGACACTAAGGTGTTCTACGCCAGTGCTACCTCTGTACAAAATTTCGTTCAATTCGGTTTCACCGTGTTTGAATTGATAGGAGGAATCGATTTGCACACATACTTGGCCGCCATATGCAAACTGTTGGGCTGATGATCTTGCAGTTTGGTCAAAATATGCTTCCTACATAAAGGTATGTTGTTGCAAAATTTGGTAGAGATCAGGTTATTAGGTTGGTTGTAATTTATTTAAGCTTTTAACATTTGGGTGGCCGCTATTACTCTTTTGTCAAGATGGCGGCGATATAAAACATGACACTGATGTGTCCTTTGCTAGTGCTACCTCTGTACCAAATATCGTTCAATTCGGTTCCACCGTGCTTGAATTGATAGGGGGAATCGATTTGCACACATACATGGCCGCCATCTGCAAACTATTGGGGACCTTGTAGTTTAGTCAAAAGACGCTCGCCATATAAATATATGTTGTTGCAAAAGTTGGTAGAGATCGGATGATTAGGTTATTCGTAATTTGATTTAAGCTTTGAACATTTGGGTGGCCGCCATTACGTTTCCGTCAAGATGGCGGCGATATAAAACATGACACTGAGGTGCCCTTTGCTAATTCTATCTCTGTACCAAATTTCCTTCAATTCGGTTTCACCGTGTTCGCATTGATAGGGGGGTGGGGGTGGAAAGAGGGGGGGGGGGGGAGGGGGCAGACATTCAGAGTACACACACACACACACACCCACACACACACACACAGACACGCAATTTTTGGCCCTGTCTAGATCCCATAAGTCTACTTTCATTTTTTGCAAAAATCGAAATTATGCTAATAATACCATGGTAATACGTATACTTAGATGCAAGCACTGGCGATCAGAATATCCTCCGATATGTTGTTTTGTTTCATTTGAGGGGCTAGAGCATCGCGGTCATTTAGCCCCGTTTACTTGGGTGTGTGTAGAATTTGTCTGATAACCTGAGTTACTGCGGGCTTGTAATTATGTGTGTATTTGCAATTAAGGACGGAGAAGTAGGCGGCCGTGGCCTTAAGAGAGAATCCGGAATTTGGCCGGAGTAGAAATGGGAAACCACGGAAAACCATTTCCAGGGTGGCTGAGGTGGGAATCGAACCACTTCTTCTCATATTTGCTTCACGAGGCTACGTGTACCCAATTTCAGCCCTCAGACAAGTATTACATTTCTTGGCAGAGCTGGGAATCGAACCCGGACCTCCGGAGCAACACTTCGATATGTTAATTTTCATGCCAGTTTTTAAGTTTTCTGCCATAACAGGTTACGTGGCATAACGTACCAATTCGATCGTATTCACTTTATAAATCATCAAAATTCAACGTACCCTTCACAAAATTACGTCGTATGGCAATAAATGTGGCAATGTAGTTAGATCCCCACTAAAATGGAATGTGGGCTTTCGTTCAAAAAAAGTATGCCTACTACTGGATTCGAAGCAGCATTCTCCCCGTTCGCGCCCACCACGTACGGTCAGGCTTTAACACTCTCAGCCACCGACACATCGTAGATACCGCACGCTAAACGTGCTGTAGTTTCTCTAGCCGTCCCACCTCAAACGTTTAAGTCCATCTCAAAGTCTTCAATCGCGGTTCATGGTGTTGATTTAACTTTCTACTATTACAGATCACGTGGCGTGAGCTATTAATTCGATCGTATTACGTGTATGTGTGTTATTTCAAGGAGTAGTAAGTCATATGTTAGTTGAATGGGCCATAGTATTTGGCGGGGAAATGTTTACGGTCGGTTTTTCTTTGCTAGACCCATGACCCAATTACATTGCTGTCACACAGTCAGAGCGCAGAGCAATATCGACCATCGGGAGAAATGTGATGTTAGTTGGGTTCCATAAAACTAAATAATAAGGGGCGGGTGGACCACACTGTATATAATAGATGAGACTTTCCAAGTCGATTTGCTCGTAGAAATATCGAATATAGCTCATTTTGCGCGTATCAATGTTCGTGGTTTCCACTTCCAGGAAGTGGGAACCGAACCCCGCGTTTTAAAGCCCTAAAACGAACGGTTTTCGAGATATTGCCAGAAAACTATCCCCAGTCTGCGAAATTTCAGCGGTTGCCATAGTAACGTTGATCTGTTTCTCAGAGGGAACAGAGTTATTTTGGAATATCTCCAAAACCGTTCATTTTAGGAACTTAAAAAGTGTGTTTTAGAGTCCCTACAGGACCTCCGAGTATTGTTTCTCGTATCTGGTGGCTTAAATTGAGCTATATCCCATCTTTGTACCGACTGTCCATGCTCAGTACTAAAGGGACGAAAAAAGTCACTTATAAATTGAATTTTCAAAAACCGTTTCTTAGTGAGCCTCTACATACCCGGATCAACCAACATGCAAAATTTCAGCTTTCTAGGTCTAGTGGATTGAGCCCTGCGGCGATGAGTCAATTTTGGATTATATATAATAGATGACTGCAACTATGAAGAATGAAGGAATGATGTATTACACATTAGAGATAATATGGGACTGGGATACGCCTAACAGAGTTGTGTTGACAACAGTGGCGTAGCCAGAGGGGGGGGGGGGGGCTCCAAAATAAATCCAAAAATTGCGGTGGGCATATTTTCTTACGGCTCGAACAAATTTAGAACCTACACCCAAATTTTAAATACAGTGAATGCAATGACAACGAATGTACTAACAATCTCTGCACGACCAGTCATTATTTGCGTGTCTGCACTGCTTCGAGGGGCTGAAATAACAGGGTAGCAATTAGTATTTTGACGTGTTCTTTATTTCAATAACAGTAGGTGCCTCAGTACTGGGAATACAACCAGGTGATGACGAAAAAGTCTACTAAGAAAGTAGGAGATTGCCAATTAGTAAGAGACCTCTCTGGAGGGGGGCCGTTATAGCTTGTCAGCTTACACTCTCTTGTCAGCTCTCAATTTCCATTTCCTGGAAATAGCAGTGTTAAGATGTCCCAGGCTACAATAGGCTACTGGCGCAGCGTGGTTGATTGTCACCACTGTCGGGATTTACAGTGGAGGAGAGATAGAGTTTGTAAGTGGTAGTAATGGGGTAGAGTCGAGAGTTGTTTGAAAGTTGCTCCTTTCTTTCTTCTTTTCGACAAATTAGCGAGTGTTTAGAAGATCGACCGCTTTGTCATAAAGAAGGCAAAACTGGATATATATTCGGTAATTTATGACAAGATTTTATTGAGGGTGTATAAAATTGAGGCTCCCATTTCATTATATAGGCACAGCTTTTACAAATAATTTTCTCTCCACGAGAAAGACGCATTGCTCACTGATAGAAAGTAAAGTTATTCGATCTTTTTCAAAGGTTCCGTATTTATATATTATAATTTCAAGGGTGTTACAGTTTCCTCTGAATAATAATAATAATAATAATAATAATAATAATAATAATAATAAACAAGAATGAGGTCCACGGCGACCTTTAAGGTTACCTTAAAACAGCACTGTATAAATTAGACTAACAATAATATACCTAAATGCTTTGCAACGTACCTTCTTTGTTTGATGCCTTTATGAGTGTCCCTTCTTCCTGTTGTCTACTCCTGATGTTGTTTTTTGACATATTCATTCAATTGACTAAATACTTTTCTGGTAAATAAACTATTTAGAAAACACCAAGACAAGTGCGGTATTACTGTAAAGAACATTTTGAACTGAAACGTGTGAATATGTCATAATAGTAGTATTCTGATAACTGATAATTGACAATCTGAGCGACAGAGACAAATATAGACACTGAGACAGCTGTGAGCTGCCTCAAAACAAAGCAACGAAGGGCGGAATTCTGACAGACATGAACAGACTGAATATTTTTGTCCTAAGCTAAAAATGAACCCTTAAGTACTTATACTCAGAACAAGTAGTTCCGTGAAGAACTATATAGCCTATTTTCATATATCCTATTGGTCTTCTTTATTAAAAAAATCTCCCGCCTATGAAAAGGAACGCCATGTTGGATTGTTCTGTATGTAGGCCATAGAGTTATGCACCGTTAGATGAAGATTATTGCGTAGGTTCATTATTCAAACGTTCACTTCGATCGCAGGATTAGGACACAAGAAATAAAAACTCAATTTTAAAATTTTGCACGGCTGCCATCTTGGGGTTATGCAACAATTGAATTTAATTAGATGCCAGTAGATTTTCTATGAGCCTTTACCGTGCCAAGTTTTACTGCGCTCGGATAATTTAATCGCGAGTCAATTCCATTTAAATATTTTAACTTCGCTTGGCCACCATGTTGGTATTGTGTTTACCAGGTTATTAAAAGTCCAATAGGTGAACTTATATTAATATCCTTTATCAGCATACAAAATTTCAGTTCGATTGCTGCAATAGATTCGTAGATATCGAGAACCGTCTAAATATTTCGGATGGTCACCAAGTTGGATCGTTATACAGGGTTATTCAAAAAGAAGGAACAGATTTCAAACATTTATTTCGTCCAAACTACAAATAATTCCAACGTTCCTGGTCAGACAAAAGGGTCAAATGTGAACAGTCTTGGTAGAATTTAGATCGTAGGCTTTCGCGGCCTTGGTAGAAGATTCAAACGTGGCGGCATTGACGCTGTTGCTGCTATGCAAGGCCGCATTGACGCTGTTGCTTGGCATGTTGATTGTCTGTAGTAAAATGGCGACACAACAGGAAAGATCATTTTGTGTGCTGCAATTCGCAAAACGAGAGTTCATTATTGGAGTTCAACGAGCTTTTCGTCACCAGTTTAATAAACAACCGTCTCGTCAAAAGCAGATTTACCAGTGGCATCCAAAAATCGTATAAGATGGTTGCATCTGTAAACGGGAAAGCGTGGGACGACCAATCACATCGAATGAAAATGTCGAACGTATTCGTACAGTTTACGAAAGGAGCCCGAAAAATCCACAGCACCAGCAAGCAGGGAACTTAACATTCCTCAACCAACGGTATGGTGAGTTCTGTAACACCGTGTGCACATGAAGCCCTACAAACTGCAGTTATTGCAAGCATTGCGTCTTGACGACCATAACAAAAGGTACGAATTTTGCATTAGCATGCTAGATGATATGGAAGATGACAATTCTTCTGAACGATTTTTTTTTTCGATGAATCCACTTCATCTTTCCGGTACAATTAATCGCCATAACGTTAGAATTTGGGCAAGTGAAAATCCTATGGCAGTTATTGAACACGAACGAGATTCGCCGAAGATTAACGTCTTCTGTGCCATATCTGTAAACAAAGTATATGGACCTTTTTTCATCATGGATAAAACTGTGACAGGACTAACCTCTCTTGACATGCTTCAAAACTGGTTATTCCCGTAACTTGAAAATGATTCATATGACTTCATCTTCATGCCAGATGATGTCCTACTTCATTTCTCTAACCACGTCCGACGTTACCCGAATGACACCATTCCAAGACGTTGGATTGGAAGAGGAGGAGCAGAAGATCAACTTCATCGCCGGTGGCCTCCCAGGTCTCCAGACCTCAGTCCGTGAGATTTGTATCTGTGGGATTACGTAAAAGACTGTGTTCTTATCCCCCCCCCTATCCCCAATCTTGAAAATTTGCGACATCGAATTGTTGAAGCTGTGAGTTCGATAACTAGAGACCAGCTGATTCGTGTGTGTCGCTTGGCTCCGTGTTGATATTTGTCGTGTAACACATGGTGCTCATATTGATAGCATAAAAAAGTAGAATATGAACTTTTCTCTTTCCAGGAACGTTGGAATTGTGTTTCTTATTTTTGTAGTTTGGAAGAAATACATGTTTGAAATCTGTTCCTTCTTTTTAAATAACCCTGTATATGTAGGCCATACAGTTATGTACCATTAGATGAAAATTATCCTGTAGGTTCATTATTCAAACTTTCACTTCTATTGCATGATTAGGACACAAGAAATAAAACTTAATTTTACAATTTCGCACAGCCGCCACCTTGAGGTTATGTAAACAATTGAACTACAGTAAATTAGATGTCAGTAGATTATAATTTTTATAAACATGTACCGTTCCAAGTTTCACTGCGTGGGTAGATTATTGGCTGAGGAATAACCTAACCACCAAGGGAAGATGATAAAGAAAAGGAGGTGGTTTTCGGACTGGAGAAAAAGGATAGAAAAATAGGAGGAGAGTCCCACAAAAGTTATGAATTTAACTTTAAATGCTCTTAGAGGCGGTTGCCACTGCAAATCCGTTCTCTGATACCTAAAGTGGGTAAGGACCTGGTCGAAGCTAACGGGAACCGCAGCTAGGACTTGGGCGGTTTGCAAGAGAATGACTTTAGCGTATTCCCTCTCAAGCATGCATATGCCTACTATGGTGATGGTCTGACAAGACAAATAGTAACAGATTTATTGCGTATTAACGAGGGCATAAACCTGGGAAGAGTCAGGGAAGACAGGATCTTGCCTAACCGTTGTACCAGAGAAATGATGAATCAAAAAAAAGAAAGTTTGAGTTTATTTAACAATTCAAAGGAAGTTGATAACTTTATGTTATTGTTTGAGTCTTCAGTCTTTTGACTGGTTTGTTGCAGCTCTCCATGCCTCCCTGTCCTGAGCTAATCGTTTCATCTCTACATAGCTCTGACACCCTACATCGGAGGCAATCTGTTTAACATATTCTAACCTTGGTTTACCCCTACAGTTTTTGTCCTCGACCCTTCCTTCCATAACTAAGCTTGCTATTCCTGGGTGTCTTAGTATGTGTCCTACCAACCTATCTCTTCTCTTCATTAGCAGTCGCCAGAAACATCTCTCCTCAACCACTCGTCTTAATACCACTTCATTTGTAACCCTATCTACCCATCTGATCTTCATCATTCTCCTGTAACACCACATTTCAAATGCTTCAATTCTCTTCTTTTCTGCTGCACCAATAGTCCAAGTTTCACTTCCATAGAGCGCCACGCTCCAGACAAAGGCTTTCAAAAATGACTTCCTAATACCTAAATCTATATTCGATGTCAGCAGATTCCTTTTTTTCTAGAAATGCTTACTTTGCCTGAGCCAACCTACTTTTAATATCCTCTTTGCTTCGTCCATCACTGGTTATTCTGCTTCCTAAGTAACAGAAGTCTCCTATTCCCTTCAGCTTTTCACCTGCCAATTTGATCTCCATAGAGGTTTCTGATTTATTTCGGCTGCATTCCAGTATTTTTGTTTTACATTTATTTATTTATTTTCATCATGAATTCTTTCCGTAAGACGGAGTCCATACCATTCAAAAACTCATTCAAATCCTCAGGCTTGTCGGCCAAGATGACGATGTCATCAGCAAATCTCAGAGTTGAAATTATTTCTCCTTGAATCTTCACTCCCACTTTAAATTTTTCTCTAATTTCCTTCATTGCTTGTTCAATGTAAAGATTGAAAAGTATGGGTGATAAGTTGCAGCCTTGCCTTACACCTTTCTGAATACCAGCTTCTCTCTCATGTCCTTCAACTCGAATGACTGCTGTCTGGTTTCTGTACAGATTGTATATCACCCTCCTATCCCTGTACTTTATTCCAATTGATTTCAAAATGTCAAACAATTTAGTCCAATCAACGTTATCAAAAGCCTTTTCTAAGTCTACAAAAGCCATGAACGTTCTCTTATCTTTCCTTATTCTACCTTCTAAAATCAGCCTAAGACTTAGTACAGCTTCCCTTGTTCCTAATTTCTCCTGAAACCAAACTGGTCTTCACCCAACTCCGTTTCTATCTGGCTTTCAATCCTCTTGTAAATTATTCTAGACAGGATCTTTGAAGCATGAGTAATCAAGCTGATTGTACGGTAATCTTCACATCTGTCAGCTCCCACTTTCTTTGGTATAGGGATGATTACATTCTTCTTGAAACCAGGGGGTACCTCACCTGTCTCATAAATCCTACACACCAAGTGAAATAACCTGATCAGACCTTCATCTCCTATGCAGCGTAGCAACTCAATCGGTATATCATCTATGCCTGGTGCTTTGTTCCTGCTTAAGTCTTCCAAAGCTCTATCAAATTCTGATCTCAATATTAAATCTCCTTTCGCATCCTCATCAATTTCCTCCTCCCTTTCCATTACATGATTCTCAATCTCCTTTCCCTTATACAAACTCTCTATGTAAGCTTTCCATCTCTCAACCTTTTCTTCCCTATCTGTTAGAGGCTTTCAATTTGTGTCCTTAATATTACAGCACTTAGTCTTCTTTTCCCCAAAAGTATTCTTAATCCTTCGATAAGCTGTGTCTACTTTTCCTAATTTCAGACAATTTTCTATATCTGCACATTTCTCTTTCAACCATTCTTCTTTCGCTTCCTTGCACTTCTTGTTAACCTCATTTCTCAGACGTCTGTATTCTGCTTTCCCCTTTTCATCTCTTAGATTCTTGTGTTTCCGCCTTTCATCCATCAATTCTAGTATATCCTGAGTGATCCACGGTTTTCTACCTATTCTTTCTTTCCTACCAATGTTTTCTTCTGCGGATTTTGTTATTTCATTCTTCAAAAGTGCCCATTCGTCTGCAATTGAAGTTTGTTTAGGGTTTTTCATTAGTCCTTCCTTTATACTCTTCTTGAATCTTTCGTTTACATCCTTCTCTTTCAGTCTGTCTATTGCCCACCTTTTTGGCTTTTGACTTTTCTTCAGTTTCTTCAACTTTAATCTGCATTTCATTACAACCAGATTGTGATCAGAGTTTATGTCAGCACCAGGATATGTTTTACAATCCAAAATCTGGTTTCGAAACCTCTGCTTGACCATAATGAAGTCGATTTGGTAACGCCCTGTATCTTCTGGTCTCATCCATGTGTATATTCTTCTATTGTGGTTATTGAATAAGGTGTTAGCTATGACCAATTCATGCTCGGTGCAGAATTCTACCAGCCTGCTTCCTCGATCATTCCTTTCACCTAATCCGAAATCTCCTACTATCTTCCCTTCTCTCCCTTTTCCTACCACAGCATTCCAATCTCCCATTACTATAACATTTTCATCACCCTTGATATACCTCAGAATTTCGTCTATTTCTTCGTAGACCTTTTCAACATCCTCATCATCAGCTTGACTAGTAGGCATATAGACTTGTACCACTGTAGTGCAGGTAGGTATTGTATTGATTTTTGCTACAATAATCCGTTCACTATATTTCTCATAATATTCCACCCGCTGTCCAACTTTCCTACTCAATATGAGACCAACCCCTGCTTGGCCATTGTTTGATTTAGTGCTAATGACCCTATAGTCTCCTGACCAAAAGTCCTGTTCTTCCTGCCAGCGCATTTCACTAATCCCAACCAAATCCAACCTAAACCTATCCATTTCCCTTTCTAAGTTTTCTAACCTTCCACTTCCTAGCAGACTTCTAACATTCCACGCTCCGATCCGTAGAATGTCAGATTTCCTCTTTGTCACTTCTGTGATGTAAACCCCCTCTCGAGTAGTCCCCACCCGGAGATCCGAACGGGCGACTAGTTTACCTCCGGAATGAAATTTTACAAGGGAGGAGGCCATCATCACATGTAATTATGCATAGAGAGGTGCATATCCTCCGGAATAGCATACGGCTGTAGTTTCCCGTTGCTTTCAGCCGTGCAGCAGGACGCAGTGTAGCCATTATTGGCTTATATTATCAATATCTTAACCGTCTATAAGACTAGTAAAGAATTGATTTATTCTGAAAGGCTGCTACTCCCTTTCAGAATAAGTAAAGAGCAATTCTACTAACAAAAATACTAACCTTCTACCGTACTAACAATTAAATACCAAAACTCTACTAACAAAAAACTTAAGTTCCACCAACAACAAATACTACCACTAAAACAGTCTGTCAACAGGCACACTCACATGCACCCTCACACATCACAGTCTACTGAAAAAATGAACTATAACTAATAAACAATGCAACTGCTACCAGACACACTCACACACCACAGTCTAATAGAACAATGACATATATCTAATAGACTAACTAACTACCTACTTACAACTAAAACTAACTACATACTTACTGTACTTTTATTTGAATTGACAATATTTACAAAATGCCATTTAGATAGAAAATACTTACAAAATACTTACAAAATGTGTTTGAGAAAAAGGAAGAAATGAACAAGCAAAGAGTATTAAAAATATACTCTATCATACCGTGTATTCCAAGAATACACCAAGCTGGGAGGGGAAAACACCAACAGAGAACAAAATAAACAATTAAGCATTTAAAGGTAATGAAGCAATTAAAGACAGTGGTCTTGTGATATGACCATTAGTGGTCAAGATTTTGGCCACCCTGACTCTCCCATCCCTTCCAGGATAACAATCGGTCACTCTACCAGAAATCCAGACCAGGGGAGGAGAGACATCCCTAACCAAGACCAAGTCCCCCACTTTAATGTCGGGACTGGAAAGAAACCACTTCTGTCTCCGTTGCAAAGAAGTTAAATATTCCAAGTTCCACCTCTTCCAGAAAGAATTGCGAAGGGCTTCAAGTTTACGCCAAACGATAGGCAAATTAGAATCCCTGAATGAATTGGAAAGGGGAGGAGGGGCAGAAAGAGAAATGCCTATAAGGAAGTGACCAGGTGTGAGTGGAAGCAGGTCATCAGGGTCATTGGAAAGCGGAGTTAAAGGGCGAGAATTAACAACTCCTTCAATCAGAACAGAGAGTGAATTAAATTCTTCATAAGTCAGAATGCGATTACCCAAAACCTTTCTTAAATGACGTTTAGTGAGCTTTACGCAGAATTCCCACCTACCACCGTGATGAGGAGCGTAGGGAGGTATAAAACGCCATTTGAAACCCTTTGAATAGGAAAAATTAGAGATCTGTTCCATGGCAGGAGAGGATGTGAGAGCTTTTTTCCACAAGGAAGCTGCGCCTTGAAAAGTGGAAGCGTTATCAGAGAACATCTCTGAAGGAACACCACGCCTAGCAGCGAAGCGAGAGACAGCTGATAGAAAGTAAGAAGTAGAGGCATTCGTTACTAGTTCCAAATGGATTGCGCCAGTAACCATGCAAACAAAGAGAGAAACATAGAGCTTACCAAAGCATTGTAGAGGCGAGAAAATATACAAATTAACTTCTAGCATAACATTAAAAATGCTGACATAAAGTGGTAAGTTCTGAGTCTCAAAAAAGATTTTCACAGTCCCCGTAGCTATGCGTTCCGTTTGGCCATCAACAGTTCTGTTTCGAAAGAAGCGCTGTACCCGTAAAATGGGGACAGGAGCCTCTATATACTTGAGTAGTTCCTCATTCGTAAGAGAAGTGCCAACCCCTCGCACAAGTCCAACCCGTTGGACATTAGAGGGGGGAATAAAAGCTATCAAATTCCTCTCACGTAGTATCGGATTTTCCAAAAAAGTATTTGCATCGCGATAATCTGTGAATTGTATTTGTACTCTATTTCGTCCCTTTTTCTGAATTTCTCGTATGCCCGGGATTTTTCTTTCATAGAAAAGCCGACCCAAGGCCATCGGATGTAAATTTCCAATCGCCTGAGTCCCTTCCCCCTGCACAAAAATAATATATGTTCCAGTATGATGGCTAGGATAACGATAGTCCGTGGCCGGGGTTCGTACTGGGTCAGTTGAGGATCCCATCATTGGTTTCGTTGTCTCCTGGGTTGAAATAATCGGTTGTTCATGAACGATTGACATATCCTCCATAGGGATAATACCATCCACGATAACGTTCCCTGCACTGTCTGGGGGTTGGCCCATTAACGTCCCATCGCTCTGAGCCGCCATCGCGACCACACGCAACTAGTATATAAAACTTATTAACAGCCCTATAATACAATGGCACAAAACACCAACACCAAGCACTAACGAAACACAAAACAAAAAGTACACTCCAACGGATCACACACACACACGCAAGCCGCAAGCTTTTGAGGTGTTGCTGTGAGCACACCTGTCGTGGAACTGTAATATATAAGTCTGAGTGTCATCTGCAAACCAAGGTTTCTTCGTAAGCCAGCAAGATCTGTTGGTGAGGATCGGCACCTGCCGGTATCGACCTCTATCCTGATCGATAGGCGCAACTAGCGCCCTCAACTAACTTTTAAATAGTTCGTTTTATGATCTGTTCACGGCACAACGCATTTAAACAGTTCATGTATTTTGTGTTAAATAAATCAGTTGAGTTACATTTAAACGAGCGTTACCGTACATTTCATTGCCGCTTTAAAACCTCTTAATAGGTTATGGACCCAGAACGATTGGCTCAGATTTTAATTAACTGAAAACTGGAAACAGCGGACACACAAAGAGAAGAACGCGTCGAATCGGCAGACAACTTGCTCTCTCGAGAAACTTCTGGACATCGACAAAGCGAGAAGGAACAAACGCCGTCTTCTCGATTATTATGTGCTTGATCGTGAGTGAACACTGAAAAAGCCAATCGCGAGTGTTTGGACAATAACACGCGACGCGAATTTTGGCTTATTGCGAGTGTTTTGGACTATAACACGTGACGCAAGAAAACGTGCTTAACGTGCGAGATGTGTTCAAACGCGCACGACACGAAATTCTGTAGACCTATTTGCGAGTGTTCCGGACAATAGCACGCGACGCTAAGAGTATTTCCGGTTTTGAGTGTTTCAAACATTAACACGCGGCACGATTGAAGTGAGACAATGAATTCAAATGGTGTAGCGCGCATCGAAGCCTTAGGGCGCGATAATTACGACACCTGGAAAATGCAAATGCGCGCCATTCTGATAAAGAATGACGCGTGGGGTTATGTCAATCGCCAGATCGTCGAACCCGAGCCGGGTGAGGACAATGCAGCCCAAGTGACCGAGTGGACGACTAGGGATGAAAAGGCCATGCCAGACCTAATCCCATCCATCGGACCAAGCCAGCTCAAGTTGGTGAAGAACTGCAGGTCATCAAGCGAGATATGGCAGAAACTTGAGGATACGTTTCAGTCGAAGGGGCCGGCTCGCAAGGCCACGTTGTTGAAGAGTCTAACCTTGCAAAAGATGACTGAAGGTGGCGACATCCGTGAGCACCTCAACAACTACTTTGACTGTGTCGACAAGTTGGCTGACATGGACGTAGTTATTAACCCAGACCAACTTACCATCATGATGCTTTACAGTTTGCCGGCAAGTTTGGAAATTTCAGAATTGCCATCGAGAGCCGGGGCGATCTACCGAAGCCTGAGAATCTACGTACGAAGATAATCGAAGAACACGATGCCGGAGTTGCCTCGTCAACACCGATGGAAAATCAATGCGCCATGTACGTGAAGAAGAAAGGTCCTTCAAGGAAACCACAGTCGAAGCCTCAAAACAAAAACCACGGCTACTCCGGTGGTAAGAGTGACAAGGAGAAATCGTTTCCGTACAAATGCTCGAACTGCGGAATCAAGGGACATAAGGCAGTGGACTGCAATGTTAAGGTCAACAAAAATCAGCTGTCGGACGCGTCACTCTTATCAGTTGAGGAACCTGATACGTGCCAGATCGCGACGAGCAGTGTCGAAAACCTGTGGTGTCTCGACAGTAGGTGCACGTCTCATCTGTGCGGTGATGCGACTGTGTTTACAGAGATGGACAAGGGCGAGACTGGCAAGCTGAAGTTAGCGAGCAGCGCAACCGCAGAGATAAAGGCCCGAGGAACTGCAAAAATTGCAACAAGTGTAGACGGTAAAACTTGCAATGTTACTCTCAATGAGATTTTGCACGTTCCTGTGATCCACACTAATCTCTTATCAGTCTCGAAGATGACAGACCGTGGTTTCTCGGTGGTTTTTGACAAAGAGAAGGCGGAAGTTTTCGACCAGAATGGACTGACGAGGTTAGTTGCAAAGCGCAAGGACAATCTGTACTACGTACAGGGCACCACACTGGAAAAATGTCGAAATGCAGTGTCAGAAGGCAAGCGCGACGAGAATGTGGCGCAGCTGTGGCATCGAAGGATGGGTCACGTCAACTTTCGTGATCTCGATACGGCAGTGAAGAGCGGATCCATTCGAGGTGTGCAACTAAAATGGAAATGTGGAGATCTAACGTGTGACATTTGCACGAAATGCAAAATGACTGGAATACCATTCCCTAAAGAGTCAAATCGTGTGACGGGTAAGCTCGATGTTTACTCCTGCAATCTGGCCTACCGATGACATTCTTGGCGGAGGCGATCAACACCGCAAATTAGTGTAGCACCACTAAAAAAAAAGTCTAATAATGGTTGCGTTTCTACATGCCTGTCATGCAGATTGAGTAATCTCATAAACGCTTTGTTCCCACGTGAATTCCAACATTTCGTGCTAAAAATGTCGGTATACCATTACTTTCTGACATTCATTCAACGAATTCGCAATGATCGCTGTAATGGCGTCAGAGTTGGCTAACACAAGACACCTCCCACGTGTTCGAACACAAGATTCGAAAAGAGCATGCAATGGCGTCTTATGGCTGGCCTCGAATTTGGTATTCCAGTTTTCGCGAGTTCCCATCCATCTCGGACCTGAATTACTGAATTACTACAGGGTATTTCAGTTAATTCGAGCCCCGAATCGCTGGTGCGCCTATTCTCTATGTACCCGAAAAACCTACCGTCAACTTTAACAAATATATATTTTCAATTTGGTTAACAATTTTGGGGTCACAGACCTCAGAAAACATTAAACGTTTGCGCCAGGCAATTAACAATTTATTAGGTTTCAAACCTTTATAAAATCCTAGCAAGGATTTAAAATAGCGAAGATAAAAATTCAAAATTTAAAGACAATTAAGGTGATTAAAGTTTAACAATAAATAGAGTACAAGGTGTGTACTATAAGAAATTTCTGAGTACCTGTCTTAGAAAAAGTTACAACTTCAAAAATAACCAAAAAAAAAGAGAACAGGTAGAATGAAAGAGAAGTTCCTATAACTTCTTATATTTATACTGGATTACTTTTATGATAGCTATGCAAAATAGAGCAGGTCACTTACTGTGAAACCTGAAGAGAAAGTCAAAAGGAAGGTTCTAGACTTCCTATGTTCAAGTAGGAATCACGAGACAAATGGGGCAGTTTCCCTTTCGTGAGACCTAGAAATAACTCACTCATGAGTTGAAAGAATTGTTTTCCCTGATTATAAGGGAGAAACAATGTAAGCTTGAACCGTGTATAAGACACGTGGTTATGCAGAAATTAATTAATGATAAACAAGCAAGATGGAAGGGCACTTCGTTAGAGTGACACCTCATTGAAAATGATCTAGAGTAACAATTTTATTAATATGGTTTGTTAGTAGAAGGTTTAGGAAATATCAATTGGGATTTAGGATAAATGTTCATGGCCTTATTTAAGGTAAACGGACGATCGCGACGCGGTAGAAAAGTTGAACAAGCACTAGTTATCACTATAGTCTGTTAAATGGATGAAAAGTTCACTGTAGTAACACGAAAGTTTATGGCAAAGAAAGTTATTGCAATGATGAAAAAGGACTGGTAGCACTAGATAGGCGAAAGTCTATTGCTTGAGAAAGTTGTGTATTACAATTAAATGCGCCATAGAACATTCCAACGGTGGAAGAAAATTAGCTATTGAGCTTTAATTCAGAAGGAAGATTCTTCAATTTTCAATAGCATTCTCACAAGTGAGTGAAAAATACATGACGGCAAGACTTGTAGATAAAGTACAGGATCTGGAAGGTTCCAGAACGATCCTAATAGAAGAATGGAGCCAAAGTTAATCCAGCGGAGGAACTAGCTTGGTATTTTATAGACAGCGGGTATTAGATAATATCCCACGTGGTGAGAAGATTTCTCATTTAAATAGCTTAAGAAAAGCTACTTTTTATTAAGGTTGGCTCAGACAGACAAAAGTCCAACATAGCAAATCCCGCGAAGGATGATTTTTGCCCCAAATAAGTAATCTCACACTGCCTATAAAATGATCATTGAAGTATGTAGAATTAAAACCGACGAAGATGAGGTTAAAACCTTAAGTCTGTACTTATCTTTGTTGGATGGCGAAGATGAAGTTCCCTTGACGGATACCTAATGTGCCAACATGGCGTAGAATGTAGAGAGTGCCTCTTGGTTTGAGGAGACTGGCTCTGGTTGAGCCTTGACTGACCAATTCAACTGCCGACTTACAAGTGAGACCCACTCAGCGAAGCGCGGAGGGTCCAAGGAAGGGAAAAGAGTGGGGGTAGGAGACAAAAGGAATACATATAAGCATGACCAATATTGTAAACTTAAATTCTCTTGAGGAAATGGTCTTCAAAGAGTTCATAGCAGGCGATACTAGCACAGCCTGGTGAGTGAAAGAGTAGACGAAGTTCTCTTGATCACGGAGATAATAGCTGGCGATGGCAACGAGAACTGGTGGCCAGATGGATAAGGAAGTCCTCTTGCACCAGGAAGAATTGAGGAGCTTCTGAGATTCGCTGCTAGATGACGCTAGGTGGGTCATGGAAGATATATATCTAGAACAGACTCACAAAGAACATAAGAAACATGACCAACAAAGAGAAAATAGAAGATCACTGTTGGTGTTTGATAAAAAAGGAAGAAATGAACAAGAAAAGAGCATTAAAATTTATATTCTCTCGTACCGTGTATTCCAACAATACACCATACTGGGAGGGGTAAACACCAACAGAGAACAAATAAGCAGTTAAACATTTAAAGGTAATGGAGCGATCAAAGACAGTGGTCTTGTGATCGGACCATTAGTGGTCAAGACTCTGACCACCCTGACTCTCCCATCTCTTCCAGGATAACACTCGGACACTCTACCAGAAATCCATACCAGGGGGGGGGGGAGAGACATCCCTAACCAAGACCAAGTCCCCCACTTTAATGTCGGGACTGGAAAGAAACCACTTCTGTCTCCGTTGCAGGGAAGTTAAATATTCCAAGTTCCACCTCTTCCAAAAGGAATTGCGGAGGGCTTCAAGTTTACGCCAAACAATAGGTAAATTAGAATCCCTGTAATAATTGGGAAGAGGAGGAGGGGCAGAAAGAGAAGTGCCGATAAGGAAGTGACCAGGTGTGAGTTGAAGCAGGTCATCAGGGTCATTGGAAAGAGGAGTTAAAGGGCGAGTATTAACAACACCTTCAATCAGAACGGACAGTGAATTGAAGTCAGAATTCGATTACCTAAGACCTTTCTTAAATGACGTTTAGTGAGTTTTACGCAAGATTCCCTCCTACCACCATGATGAGGAGCGTAGGGAGGTATACAGCGCCATTTGAAACCCTTTGAGTAGGAAAAATTAGAAATTTGTTCCATGGCAGAAGAAGATGTGAGAGCTTTCTTCCACAGGGAAGCTGCGCCCTGAAAAGTGGACGCGTTATCAGAGAACATCTTTGAAGGAACACCACGCCTAGCAGTGAAGCGAGAGACAGCTGATAAAAAGTAGGAAGTAGAGACATTCGTTACTAGTTCCAAATGGATTGCGCCAGTGACCATGCAAACAAAGAGAGAAACATAAAGCTTACCAAACAATTTGCGTTTAGCTTCAGGGGAATTTCGTTGATATTGGAACGGACCCATATAGTCCACACCAGTTAAAGCAAATGGGCGTATAGGAGAAGAGCGAAAGGAAGGCAGATCGCTCATTAGTTGATTATTGACTTTAGGTTTCGCTTTGAAGCAAGGAATGCACTTGTGAATGACAGAGGAAACTTCATGAATTCCATTTATAATCCAGTACTTTTCCCTTAAGAGGCAAAGCAGAGTGCGTGTACCAACATGCAGATTGCGATAATGAAAGTCACGCATAATTAAGGAAGTTACGTGATGTTTAGAAGGCAAAATAACGGGATGCTTTTTGTCTTCAGAGAGCAAAGATTGAGAGAGCCTACCACCTACCCTGAGTAACCTATCGTCATCAAGGAACGGGGCTAAAGCACGTAGACGACTGGATTTGGGAAGATCCCTTTTTGAAGAAAGTAAAGACAATTCAGAAGAAAAGGCTTCTTGCTGGGTCAGTTGTAAAACCTTAATAGTAGCGAGATTCAATTCATGATTGGTAAGGTGTGGTTTGGGGAGAAGAGGTTGGTCAACCACAAGATATTTCCATCTAAGGAGATAGGCAACAATTCGAATTAGTTTATGAAAGGAAGAATAGCGGGACAGCAAGGGCTGAGAAGCGTTGGAAACAAGACACGAAGCAATAGATAGAGGTACTTTAGCGTCAGACAAGTTGGAGTTTGTAGCTGGAGGTTTAGAAGGCCAAGAAGAAGAGTCTTCGATTAACCACGAGGGCCCATGCCAGTACAACTGGGAAGCTGCCAATTGAGAGGGTAAACATCCACGAGAGATAATATCGGCTGGGTTGTCAGCGCTGGGCACATGCCTCCATTGACATCCAGAAGAAAGAGTTTGAATTTTGGAAACTCTGTTTGCAACAAAAGTTTGCCAGTGAGCGGGGTTCTTGGCGATCCAAGAAAGCGTGATCATGGAATCGCTCCAGAGAAAGATTTGCGAGAATTCGACTTTTAACACTTCCCGTAATTTTTTGACAAGTTCTGCGGCCATGAATGCAGCACACAATTCAAGCCTAGGCAAAGTGATAGTTTTAAGAGGAGCTACCTTCGATTTGGCACAAACAAGGTTGGAGACTGAAGATCCATTTAATGGACCGCGATAAACTAAATATGCGCAGCAACCGTAAGCGTTTTCGGAACTGTCCGCGAACACATGAAGGAAAAAAGATGCATTAGAATGAGCGTTAATTAAATTCCTAGGAATTTCAATAAGGGAAAGATCCAGCAAATTACTGCGAAACGAAAGCCAACGATTAAGAAAAGAAAGGGGAACAGTGTCATCCCATTCACATTTGAGCGACCACTGCTCTTGCATGAAGAGTTTGGCTATAACGATAACTGGGGCAAGGAATTGAAGCGGATCAAAAATGTTTGCAATTTCAGAGAGAATTTGTCTTTTTGTGTTAGGAAGCTCTTCGGCGAGCGAAACTTTATAGACGAGAGTGTCAGTGCTAGTGCACCAATGAACTCCTATTTTTTTATGGATTCGGAGTTTCTACAAATTTCGACAGAGGAGGGATCAACGTCTTCAATAGGAAACTGGGCGAGAAACTCAGGGGAGTTGGAATTCCACTTATGAAGTGGGAAATCTCCATTCCTTAGCAATGCTTGAAGTTCTAAGGACACGAAAGAAGCTTCCTCCAGAGTGGGAAAGGACTGCAAATAATCGTCAATATAGAAGGACGTAGTTAATGCTTCAGAAGCTTTAGAATCAAATAAATGACCATCTTGAAAGGCTAACAAGTGTAAGGATCGGATAGCAAGGAATGCGGAAGGTTTTAAGCCATAAGTAACTGTGTTTAAACGAAATACCTTAATAGGCTTACTGATTTCATCACGCCACAAGATTCTTTGGAGATCTCGTTGTTCAGGCTGAATTAAAACTTGACGGTACATCTGTTTTATATCAGCGATAACAGCCATGGGAAATAATCGAAAGTTTAAGAGTATAGCAGATAGATCTGATTGAATAGCAGGGCCAGAGTAAAGAGTGTCGTTAAGGCTGTTGCCATTAACGTCGGGTGATGAACCATTGAAAACAACTCGGATTTTATCTTTTACAAGAGGGTTTTTCCATACAGGATGATGATTTAAATAAACAGTTTCAATTGGGGGGTGTGATTCATCATCAGATTTGTTAACAACTTCCATATGATCTAAGCTTTCATACTCATCCATGAAATCAGTGTACTGCTGTTTAACGAGAGGTTCTTTCTTGAATTTGCCCTCAATGGCAAAGAGAGCTTTTCGAGCTTTGGGTTGAGAGTTAATAAGTTTAGGAGGATTATGTAATCTTGGCATTTGAACAATGAACCGGCCATCAGAAGAACGAGTGGTGGTGTTCAAAAAAAGTTGCTCACAGAATTCATTTTATGAAGACGTTACGTTAGGAGGATCAACGCTTTCAAGCCTCCAGAACTGTTCCAGGGGAGTATTGGAGAAGTAACATTGCGATGCGGGTTGGGGAGAATAATGGGGAAGTTGACCGGTGATGATCCATCCAAAATTAGTGTCTCTGGCAACTACGTTTGAGGATAACTTGCGAACTTGTTTACGAAGGCAATTCCAAAAAACATTGGCACTAAAGAGTATGTCAATAGGTTTTGTATGTTGAACAAAGGATCGGATAGCCTTAAATGCGAGGGAATATTTAACCCTGAAATAGCCACAGAGTGACTTGGAGTGTCTTCTCCAATGCAATTGAGAATGAGACAATTCAGTTTGAGAAAATTGTTTCTGTGACAAATATCTCTTATGGTTAGCTTTGAGAACTGTAAAGCTTGTGATTTTAAGCTGTTAATGCCTGAAACGTTAATAGAAGTGGGGTTTACAGGTAGGCCTAGTTTTCTAATCAAAGAATTAGACACAAAATCATGAGTTGCCGCTGAATCAACAAGACCACGTGCACGGACCCAGTTGCCAAAATTATCCTGAACTTCGATTTGGACAGTAGACAACAATACTTGAGCACTGCGAATGGACTTGGCATTTTGAATATACGATGAAGCATTAGAACTGTTAGCATTATCACTTTTTTGAGAAGTAGATGCTGTCGATGACCTTGCCTGATCATGACGATGTAGCAAAGTGTGATGAGCCTTTTCACAATGGAAGCAAAGTCTTGTGGACTTGCAATTTGAAGCAGAATGAGTAGGCGCTAGGCAATTGAAGCAATGTTTGTTCTGGGAAACTAATTTTCTTCTGTCGTCGATTGACATTTCTTTAAAGGATTTACAGAGGTATAGGGCATGGGGATCTTTACAAAGTATGCACTTTAAAGGTTCGTTTAAACTCTTGCGGGGTTCGCTTTGAGTGTTTAAAACAAGAGAGCTAGCAATACGGCGTTCACTAGACCTAGTTGGGTAACCAGTGGTGTTTGATTTAAATTTAGATGAGCTGGACCCAGGTTTTGGGGTACTAGACGCTAAGCGTTCGCTTTTAGGTTTAATAGACATTAATTCAAATTTAGAGCTCGGGGAAGAGGGTTCACTTTGATTTGCTAAAGCGGTTAAGAGTTGGCATCTAGCGTTTATGAAAGTGACTAAATGCTCATAAGAGTAATCGTCTTCTCTAGAAAGTTCAATTTCCCAAGCTTTGAGGGTAGCATCATCAACTTTAGAAACCACTAAATGTATTAGGAAAGTGTCCCAGTGTTCAGTGGGTTGATCTAATTGAGATAAAGCCTTAACGTGAAGTTGTGTAGTGTCAACTAGAGTACGCAAACTGGTGACGTCATTGTGCTGTGACGCAGGTAGGTTGAATAGAGCCTTCATATGGCGTTGAATACGTAACCGTAAATTGCCATATCTTTCCTTCAATAAGTTAAAGGCAATGGGGTAATTTTCGGCACTTAGAGGAAGTGCTTCAACTAACTGCAAAGCTTGACCTCGGAGGATAGATCTCAAGTAATGAAACTTGTATATGACTTGAATGTTTTCATTGTCATGAACAAGGGAGCAAAATAATTCATAGAAAGAATCCCAAGTAGATTCATCTCCAGAGAAGTGGGGTAAATCAATTTTAGGTAAAATTGGTTTGGGCTTGTGAGTACCATCGCGAAACGAAGTTTGTGGTTCGTGAAGAGAACCAAGAACAGAAGCGTCCTTTTTCTGCTCCTCTTCGAGTTGGCGTATTATTTTAAAAGCAGAACCTATGCTTTCGTAATATTGGGTTTCTACCTCGACTCGATCTTCGGTTTGATTGAGCATGCAATTTTCTATTTCAGTTTGGATGTTGCAATAATTTTCATAAGAATGTTCAAAATCCCTTACACGATGTTTCAACAAGTCTAATTGAGCTTCGGAGGAATCTAACTCTTTTATGCACTTTCTGAATCGGGTAATTTGCCCTTTATAAGATGCTCGTTTAGAAGTAAGTTTTTCATCCTTATCCTTTTCAGTAGGAGCCATGACAAGGTGAATAGATTAAAGTGTAACTCACGAGACTGTGGAACCTTGGAAATGCTGTCAGGCTGGCAGCAGCGAATAAGTAGAAAGAACGGGACACACCAAAGGAGACAGGAGCGGCCTCTTTCCCCTTCACAGGCTTTGCACGATGTAGTTATATCTGAAAGATTCAAAGCAGGTATTAATAATTTGCAAGGTGTTGTCAAATAACCATTTAAAACAAGTGACAAACGGACTGTCCCGGGTTTCCGGGACCAATTTTTGGGTAGATTATTGGCTGAGGAATAACCTAACCACCAAGGGAAGATGATAAAGAAAAGGAGGTGGTTTTCGGACTGGAGAAAAAGGATAGAAAAATAGGAGGAGAGTCCCACAAAAGTTATGAATTTAACTTTAAATGCACTTAGAGGCGGTTGCCACTGCAAATCCGTTCTCTGATACCTAAAGTGGGTAAGGACCTGGTCGAAGCTAACGGGAACCGCAGCTAGGACTTGGGCGGTTTGCAAGAGAATGGCTTTAGCGTATTCCCTCTCAAGCATGCATATGCCTACTATGGGGAAGGGTGATGGTCTGACAAGACAAATAGTAACAGATTTATTGCGTATTAACGAGGGCATAAACCTGGGAAGAGTCAGGGAAGACAGGATCTTGCCTAACCGTTGTACCAGAGAAAAGATGAATCAAAAAAAAAAGTTTGAGTTTATTTAACAATTCAAAGGAAGTTGATAACTTTAACAAATATATATTTTCAATTTGGTTAACAATTTTGGGGTCACATACCTCAGAAATCATTAAACGTTTGCGCCAGGCAATTAACAATTTATTAGGTTTCAAACCTTTATAAAATCCTAGCAAGGATTTAAAATAGCGAAGATAAAAATTCAAAATTTAATGACAATTAAGGTGATTAAAGTTTAACAATAAATAGAGTACAAGGTGTGTACTATAAGAAATTTCTGAGTACCTGTCTTAGAAAAAGTTACAACTTCAAAAATAACAAAAAAAAAGAGAACAGGTAGAATGAAAGAGAAGTTCCTATAACTTCTTATATTTATACTGGATTACTTTTATGATAGCTATGCAAAATAGAGCAGGTCACTTACTGTGAAACCTGAAGAGAAAGTCAAAAGGAAGGTTCTAGACTTCCTATGTTCAAGTAGGAATCACGAGACAAATGGGGCAGTTTCCCTTTCGTGAGGCCTAGAAATAACTCACTCATGAGTTGAAAGAATTGTTTTCCCTGATTATAAGGGAGAAACAATGTAAGCTTGAACCGTGTATAAGACACGTGGTTATGCAGAAATTAATTAATGATAAACAAGCAAGATGGAAGGGCACTTCGTTAGAGTGACACCTCATTGAAAATGATCTAGAGTAACAATTTTATTAATATGGTTTGTTAGTAGAAGGTTTAGGAAAGATCAATTGGGATTTAGGATAAATGTTCATGGCTTTATTTAAGGTAAACGGACGATCGCGACGCGGTAGAAAAGTTGAACAAGCACTAGTTATCACTATAGTCTGTTAAATGGATGAAAAGTTCACTGTAGTAACACGAAAGTTTATGGCAAAGAAAGTTATTGCAATGATGAAAGAGGACTGGTAGCACTAGATAGGCGAAAGTCTATTGCTTGAGAAAGTTGTGTACTACAATTAAATGCGCCATAGAACATTCCAACGGTGGAAGAAAATTAGCTATTGAGCTTTAATTCAGAAGGAAGATTCTTCAATTTTCAATAGCATTCTCACAAGTGAGTGAAAAATACATGACGGCAAGACTTGTAGATAAAGTACAGGATCTGGAAGGTTCCAGAACGATCCTAATAGAAGAATGGAGCCAAAGTTAATCCAGCGGAGGAACTAGCTTGGTATTTTATAGACAGCGGGTATTAGATAATATCCCACGTGGTGAGAAGATTTCTCATTTAAATAGCTTAAGAAAAGCTACTTTTTTATTAAGGTTGGCTCAGACAGACAAAAGTCCAACATAGCAAATCCCGCGAAGGATGATTTTTGCCCCAAATAAGTAATCTCACACTGCCTATAAAATGATCATTGAAGTATGTAGAATTAAAACCGACGAAGATGAGGTTAAAACCTTAAGTCTGTACTTATCTTTGTTGGATGGCGAAGATGAAGTTCCCTTGACGGATACCTAATGTGCCAACATGGCGTAGAATGTAGAGAGTGCCTCTTGGTTTGAGGAGACTGGCTCTGGTTGAGCCTTGACTGACCAAGTCAACTGCCGACTTACAAGTGAGAACCACTCAGCGAAGCGCGGAGGGTCCAAGGAAGGGAAAAGAGTGGGGGTAGGAGACAAAAGGAATACATATAAGCATGACCAATATTGTAAACTTAAATTCTCTTGAGGAAATGGTCTTCAAAGAGTTCATAGCAGGCGATACTAGCACAGCCTGGTGAGTGAAAGAGTAGACGAAGTTCTCTTGATCACGGAGATAATAGCTGGTGATGGCAACGAGAACTGGTGGCCAGATGGATAAGGAAGTCCTCTTGCACCAGGAAGAATTGAGGAGCTTCTGAGATTCGCTGCTAGATGACGCTAGGTGGGTCATGGATGATATATATCTAGAACAGACTCACAAAGAACATAAGAGACATGACCAACAAAGATAAAATAGAAGATCACTGTTGGTGTTTGATAAAAAGGGAAGAAATGAACAAGAAAAGAGCATTAAAATTTATATTCTCTCGTACCGTGTATTCCAAGAATACACCACTGCGCTCGGATCGTTAAATCGCATGAAATATCCATTAAAATGTTTCAACTTCGCTTGGCCGCCATTTTCGTTTTGTACTTAACAGGTTTTATAAAGTCATACTGTATATGTAAACTTGTAGCAGTACCCTTTATCACTGTACAAAACTTCAGGGTGATATCTGTTACATTTGCGGAGATATAGAACGCCAGTGAAATATTTCGCGTGGCCCGCATGTTAAATTGGTGAAACGTATCAACATTTGAAAGGCACGGTCGAGATCTGGTGAGGTAGTAGTATGTGTTTACCAAGTTTCATTGAAATCGCTCCGGTCGTTTGGGTCTTATTAAGGGGGACACACACATGCACACACACACATGGACAAAAGGTGATCTCAAAATACTTTTTTTTTCATAAATGAAAATAGGCTAAACTATATGAACTCCTGCAGTTATAGATGAGGACACAATGGGCCCCCTCCAAACTAAAATCCTGGATACGCTACTGGTTGACAACATTGGGCAACGTTAGCTACAGAACTATATATAACATCATGTACGTCTACAATGCCAAGTACACATAAACATTATGTACTACACCATCATGTAGCCTACATTAATGTATAACTATGTACAAATACTGTCTGACTACGAGAATTATTACAATTCATCGAACACCTATATGAACATTTACAACTTCAATTGTGATTCTATCTACAACCTACAAATTTTATTTGCAACAATGGAGATAGATCAACAATATTGCTCAAATATGATCTGGAATTTCGAATGGAGTCGACCTAAGAAGTTTCATCACTTGAAGTCAGAAGATGATAGGGCTATTACTATCAAATGCTTGAAACGTTGTATCCAGGAACGAGAGGAAGGTACAGTTCGATGCCCGAAGGATGTTGAAGTTTACCGGGGAGGAACCACTTCCTTACCCGAGGTAGCAGCTTCATTAGGGCAGACTTGGATTCAGTATCATCTTCTTTGGAACGTGAATCATCTGGGTATTTTCCTAATACCTTCTATGAACTTCAAGTGTCTACAGCAAGGTAGATGTGACCAGATTTCATTACAGTAGTTAGAGTATTGTTTTATCCCTTGGTTGGGGGTTGGGATAAACACGGTAGTGTTAATGTGCTAATTTTGAAGGCTGCTTCCGGATGAGAGTAGTGTCCTGTAATTGGGAGAGACTACTAGTGTAGTGTGTTGGTGTAAGTACTTAATCTATTGGGGGCGTCCCTGCGGGATGCAATTATCTGCCAGGGGATGAATGTTTAAGTGCCGGCTGCTAAACTAGCTTGCCAGCTGGGTAGGATGAACAATTCAATGAATGTGCAGAGTCAGTGACTCGACGCTCTGCAGTCGAGTCGCGTGCTCGAACACAATAGAATCTGCCGATGCAATTACTGGCCGCTACGGTCAGGGGCAATTATGACTAAGGTCAGGTTGGGTGTGAGGAGGAAAAGTGAAGTGTGATTAGTAATAAGCGTGTAGTTTACTGACCCTGTATTTATTGGCCAGTAGATGTAATGTGATGTCCCTCTTGGGGAGTTTAAACAAATATGAAATACAATTTGTGAAGTGTACAAATGTTTGGGGTAGGTGTTTACAAGAATAAGGAGTCTGAGCACCGCTAGATCTCACCTGGTGAAGAGCTGGAACGGAACCTCGTCGGGCAGGGCCACTGGCGAAGAACAGAACAGAACAGATAATCCCTCCTGTCCGGGTTCCATTCTTATATGTTTCGGCGTTGCTTGGTCAGCATTGCATCAGTGTAGCTGCCCCAGATAGTTGTTAGTGTAAATGTTTATGTGAGTTTTGCAAGCCGTTGGCTAACCTCCTATGCTTAGGTGGTCGCCGCTTGCTGTGTAGAGATATGTTCTGGAATTATAATTGACCCGTTTCTATTCTTCGAAAAGTACTTCAGGTCAACAAATTACTACATCCTGGACTTGTGTTACAAACCTAGCGGGTGCTATTGGTACCTAAGGTTATGTGAGCCGACGCGAGATAGCGTGGCGTGTATCTTCTGTGACGTATCGTTTCGTCGTTCATATATCGATCTACGTTCAATTGCTTCGACCCGTTGCTTCGGTAACAGTTGTTGACAGCAATAATGTGTTGAGATTTTCCATCAGCAGAGAAGAGATGTGAATTGACAAATACTATAAACGGAGAAGTTTAGGACGGCTAAGGCCGGGCCTACAGCTTTTAAGTCTTAATGTGGACTCAACATCATACTTACTCATATCATCTACCACCGTTGGAACCCTGTTTCTTTCTGAAAACTTAAATATCGGATGATACGGATGACATTTTATGCATGTGGCGAAATTGTCCTTAAGAAGAATTAAATATCATTATTTAATATTTACCTAAAGATAACTGTTTTTTGGGAGCAGATAAGGTATGTTCATATGTTTAAATATGGAGATATGAAAATGTGGTTGTGTTCGTGAACCTTTGTAATGAAAGGATGTTGGAATGATTGCTGTGTTACGTTGGCAGGATACGTGATTGTATGGATGATATGCGTTTAGTCTAACATGTTTTAACCTTATGGGTTGGTAGTTCGATATTCATGATTCTGACTTCGGCATATGAGTGGATTTAGTCAAGGGTTGGTATGACTTTAATTATGCTTTGAAGGGGTTATGTTTTGGTCTCTCATCTTAACCTAAGCTTCAGGTTTGTAATTTATTTACTGGTGACATAGACCTTATTTATGATGGACGTTTGGTTGGTATATGTGTACGATATAGTTTGGTATGTTTGTCAGTGTGGTTGATATGTAGTAGCCTCGCATGTGACCTTCGTGGTCTGCAATTTATTGCCGTGACTTTGGCCACACACATTCTTGGTGTCTGTTCGCGTGTATGTTGGTAGGTTATGTGTGACTTGGAGTACTTTGGTTCATGAAATCAATTACCTTCATCTCTCTGGTTTTCTCTTGTAATTTATGCTCTTCTGTCTAAGGTATTTAATTTTATAAGCTGATCCAGACACTCTGTTCTGAGATACCAGTGATCAAGTTGTTGTCCATGGGATTTTATTTACTTAATGTTTTTTTTTTATTTCAATTTCCCTCTCCCTGGACTTTAGTATATCCACTATGGATGCTGTGACGTAGTATATCCACTATGGATGCTGTGACGTGTGTCTACTGACACTTAAATTATTATTTATTTACCCTCGTTTCGACTCTGCCATCAGTCTGTAATTTAATTTTTATTCCTTTTTCTCGATTCCATCTTCTCTGATTCTCAACTTAGTTTTGATATTCCTTTATTATGAAATGTTTTTATATCTTGTTGCATGCCTGTATTTTTTATATATATTTGATTATATTGTTTTCCCTGAAAATTACTACTCAGCGTTCTTTCTTGACAGTAGATATTAGTGTATTTAGTCTCTCATTTAATCTGGGTTATGGTAAGCAGAAGTTCAGCACGCATTCCTCCCCAAGTATCTTGCCTTCTTTGAGTTTCCCTTGTGTTGACGATGTGTCAATAATGTTTCCAGTTGGGGTGGTTTTGGTAGAAGATGGCGGGGTGGTTCTCAGGGGGTACTGCCCCCGGGCTGTAGAGTATATTGATGGCATTTGAACAAATATTTCTCCATATTTGGTGATGTATTTTCACTTCGAATTTTAATAATTTTATGCCTCGATATCATGTGAGATGATTGCCTTTCTTCATCTGCACATGAAATTTCAATTTTCAGTTTCTGAACTGAAATGATTAAATTATTTGGGAATTTAATTTCCTCATGTAAGATTTTCCTTAATTAATATTCGACGTTTTCTATTTTATTGAACTGAATTGAAGACAGTTTTGTCATCGATGTCTATCTAAATTCATTTTTGGTTAAAATGAATTGGACATCTTATTGTAAGAAGAATTTACTAGTAGGGGAAGAAATCTAAGTGTGATATACTGTTTATATATCATAAACATTATTCGATTAACAATTCGTCGATCTGGCAAGTAATATTCGTCATGATTATGCTACGAATTTATGTACACAAGGCCATTCTTAAAAGGAAGTACATTCGTGATTTGACAAACCTTTTATTTGAGAAAGAAAGCATTGAACTTTCTGTAAATGAAACGTTTATTACGACACATCTTCTAGGAAGATAGTTTTATCCGACAGTAAGGAAGTTAGAGACATCTTATTCCAGTCGTGATTGATATTTATTGGACACTTAAATAACATTGTTGTTATTTATACACAACTTGTAATGTTACGTTATATTGTCAACGTAATCTTGCGACAGTGTAATTTGAAGGTAGATCTGTATGGTGAGACGTATTAATGTATTTTTATTTCATGTTAGTAACAGAGGTTTTATGAGAGAGTAACTATACGGAATAAACGTTCTTAAGGTCTTCCATAAGCAACTTCAATGGTCGTTATGAGAATGAAAGCTACGTAATATCAACAGATATTTTCTGGTAACAATGTAAGAAGTTGTGTAGACAACAGATATGTAAAGGTAATTTTGAATAATGCAAGTACTACGTGAAAGTTGATGGAACAAATGTAATGATGTTGTAAGAATTTGTTTATGGGTATACGTGGAATGTTAATGCCGTATACGAAGTTGTATATAGTATAGAAGTCTGCGAGGATATATATTTGATGAAATACGAGAGTGTTTTCAGTATGGAGAATTTGCTGCATTTTAGTACTGTTGTGAGGGTTTTGCTAGCCGAGAACTTTCAAGATTCTGCGATCCAGTCGTTCTTCGGATTCCCAGCTAGTGGCTTCTTGATTTATACGGGTTTTTAGGTGAATTATTTACGAGTACAATTTTGTGACGTAGCACGAAGCAGATATACTCGCCGGCGCGACCGCCTTGCACCAGCTGCTAGCCTGAGGGAGGAGCTCCGCTCGGGAACGTATGTCTAGCCGCCGATCATTTCCGAGGGAGAGCCGAAGGTATTGCGATCAATAATCGAGTCAATTTCGACATATCTCGCATCGATTGCTGCACCTGAGAAGGATTTATGTAGATTAAAAGATATTTAGAGCCAAATACGAGGTTCTGTTTGTATCAAAATGCACATTTCTATAGCAGAAAGCTATTTTATTTGCATATTTGAGTATATGAAGATGATCCACGGAATTATATATGTATATGCCCACATGAACCGATTATCATCGACTTATGACGTCAAGGAGTGGGTGAGATTGATGTCTTCTTCATGCCAGCAAGCAGGACAGCTTGTGACATCTAGTTGAGACACCGGTCGTGAACATTGAAACCACGAGGTGAATTATAATTCGTTCAAACGCAAATTATAAGAGTTACGTGTGCGTTGCGTGAATCGAAAATGATTGTACATCATATGAACTTGTCGAAAATCTACTGAAATGGGATTTAAACACTATGTTCAGCCCACTATGTGCTTATATATGGACATGCACAAATTTTCAATGGTAGGATGCACGGAGTGATCTGTCCGTTTAGTGTCCTTGCTTCGAGCCGCCATTTCGTGCAGGCGTATTGTATTGTTCACCGGAATACGGCCGTGTTTAAAACTTTTGTGAACATAGGTCGATATCAGAAAGGCTTTTCCAAGTCTCATTCGAGACGTCGGAGGGAAGATATATAATGATTTTTGAAGGCGTAAACATGGCAGGCTAAATGCGATGGGAACACTACATTTAAAGAAGCATTAGCGAGAGCATCGTGCGACTACTTTTGTGCCATATTTCGGTAAACGGACTCCACACTACTGCAAGTTATACAAGCATGTATAAAAGTAGTTCCATGACCATTTCGAAGAAGGATATTATCAGTGGTTGTTCGAGTTCACTTACACGCTGTAACAAACTGATTAACTTTATCCGGGAAAGCCGTGTGCATTTTACCGAGTGCGGAGAACTATCGCGAACTAACGCAGAGTCCGTCCAGACGCAGTTCGAGCATGGGAGGTTCTTTGGTTCGAGCACAGGCGATGGAGATGGAATATTCTATATCCTGGTGTAGTCTGGAGGCTACCAGGGCTAACATATATCCTTTTTGCACCTCTACAAGAATCTACGCAAGGTACTGGAACGTCAGTTTATTACGATAGCTCAGTAAGGCATTGAAAGCAACCGCAATTGCCATATTTTTATTTTTAGTTGTTTAAATGGTTGAGCGAATGCCCAGGTTCGATGTCTGTTTCGGAACTGACCTTCTGTTCATCCAGGATTTTGGTTCAAATAAATGAATACATCCTTTGTGTAATATTAGTTTTGTAAATTTAACTTTCAGTAATTATCACTAGTAATTAGAAGTGATATGCATATTCTCATTGTCGTGAAGACCACCGTTAGGGGAAGAACTTCAGATTTGTATATAAGAATAGAATTAGTTGTGCTTATTGCAAGCAGCGTTAGGAACATTGATAGACATTTTCTAGAGTCTAGTGCACACTTAGATTTGCATTTACGTTCATGTTACAGATTTTCTTGATGAGGAACATTGGATTACCGATATCACTTTGATATTAAGACGTTATTTTAAGTCAGTTGCTAAGACAGAGACTTTGATCTTTTTCTCATGTATTTGGAGAATACACTTGTCTTTTCTGAGCAAGGCTTTATTGGTAGATATTCCTAATGAATCAACAGTCGCTTAACCTCAGTAGTTAACCTGGATTCATGGTGTAGGCATTATCTATCGATATTTTCGAGTTCACTGAAGTCAGGGGCGATCTTAATTTTGGGGAGGATCAATCTTAACGTTTATTTAAAGCCTCATATACTGAGTTGAATTAATAATTATGATGTGATGCTGACAAATGAATTAAGAAGTTGAATAAATTAAATAATTGCGATTAATGCAATAGGTTGCAGAAATACAAAAGTGTATTTGAAGAATATCTAAGTTTATGTGAAGCAAATCCCAGGGAGGACTTATTACAAGTCAAATAATTTAATGATAACACATACTGTATTTTATAATTGTAAGGCAATTTTCTTGATTTTGTGGTCATCAATTAAGGGTGTACAAACATAGGTGTAATGCAGATCTTTTATTGATTTTGTGGTCACCAATGACGGGTGTACAAACTTTGGTGTAATGCAGATCTTTCCTTGATTTTGTGGTATATTTTTGAAATCCACGATAATGAATTTCAGTGACGTGCTATAGTTTTAAGTATTTTTCTAAGCACGAATTTAGGCATTATGTTAAAAAGCTGGGTAATGAAACAGTAAAATAATGTTGATATACATCGATTAAAGGAGATCACAACACAAAATCACATATTTCGTTATTTATTGCTAAATATGCAACATGGAAATTTGATAACAATACCGTTAATCCGGTGCCTCTACGTCCAACCGTTCTCAAGTTATGTGCGAAACTAGTAGGTGCTCGTGACGTCAATGCACTCCCGAGTCTAGCCTACATAGCAGCCTTGTTGCTGTGCATAAGCTCGGGCAGTCTTTTCCCGCACTCCATCTGCTGCTGCCATGTTCTTCTGTTGCCATTGTTAGTGTTAGTCAAAAGAATTATAATGGATGTAATTAACATTCGTTCGTATCAGTTTGAGCCAGAACGAACAACATTTGCTGATGTCCATTCAGATAGCGATCATGATATGGATATAGTTAACACTACAGGCCAAGCCAGCATGCGAAATTGGTGTAAGTGTAATGAGTGTACCATCATGGATACGAATGAAGAAAGTGTATGCTGTTGTGAATTAGACAATGTAAAAGCATTGAAATCGGAAGAATTTATGTGTATAACAAGAAATCCCTCGTTTTCAAGGCTTATTTTAGACCGCGAAGTGTTGACAATGGCAAGGCATAACATGAGCTTAAAAACAATG
Source organism: Meconema thalassinum (assembly GCA_946902985.2). NCBI lineage: Eukaryota > Metazoa > Arthropoda > Insecta > Orthoptera > Tettigoniidae > Meconema > Meconema thalassinum. Next base: position 553,216,893 of record OX336388.2, read on the forward strand.
AACAGGGCAAAGAAACGTTTAATGACAGCTTTAAATCCAACAAATAGAACTTGGCGATTTGTTTGTTACAAGCAGTTCACTTCCTGGGTAAATTCATGGACTGCGATTGGTAAGAATAACAGAATTGTCGTGCCATCATGTGCTGTCAACATCATAAGAAACACATTTCCGGAATCCAATGGCACCTATGTGGGCTTCAAGCTGTAAATTCAAACAAAGGAATGTAGATTGTATTTTTACCTGACCGTGAATCGTGTGATTATGAGCCACGGGACCTCTTTTTTAGGTGGATTCCGAATCACAAGACATGGCATTTCACTTCGAAAATCTCACATGCATTGACCGAGAATGAAACCGAGACCACCTTGGTGAGAGGCCAACAGCTTGACCGCTGCGTCACCACGGACACCGTAAAGTAGAACAGTAGAATTATGTAAGAGTGTTCTAAGATTGTTTAATTTACTATACATATAGACATATTATTTTGATATGCAGTACGGTACATCATTTACATCATTTATTGTTACATGTGAAATCGTGAGAAGTACTTCTTCATCAGGTCATCCTTGGAAGGTCGAGGTATTGGAGTGATGTTCTTAGGCAGTGACAGATCCATTGTTTCAGCTTCAGGTGAAGCTCTACTATAGTCAGTTTGTGAAAGGTTAATTTTGTTCATTATTGCCTTCTTCCATCCATCGTTTGACGCTTCGTATTTCTGTTTTATCACCCAGGTTTCTGTTGATTTTGAGTACTGAGTTTTGGTACCGACTTTCAATTTATTGATGTTCCAATTATTGTCCAGTGACCTGAGCTTTAAGCCGCTGTACGAGAAATGAACTATTTTAGGAGCGTATTTCAAACGAAGATTGTGATACCTTTCTAGGTTTCCGGTGTGAACGTAGTGTTTTATATGTTCCACATCTCTAAAGAAAGATTTATCGGTGCTTCATATGCACTTGAATTTCCACTAATCCACATTTTCTTTCTCTCTTCTTCCTCCGTTAATGTATCGTGTTCACAGGATTTCCATTCACCGTTTTCTAATCACTTATGCTCATCTTTTACGTGGTGCAAAATTGACGTAAATTTAGCAATTAACACAGATCTGTTTCCATTACATGTTTGTGCTGCCCATCATAAATGATTATTTATACTGGCCTTCCACGCCTGAACTTTTGTATGCTCTCATCTTTTTCATTAAACTTTTTGATATGTGCCAAACGTCAAATTCATGTTCGTTATCGGGATACTGCGTTCCTAGTAAATAGCTTACTCCTTTGTGTCTATCGGAAAGAAAGAGTTCTATATTACAATTTTCTTCCTGTACAATCTTTGTTAACGCAGTTTCACACGCAGCCCTTTCAAGATCACCTTTAACCATTAATTTCTGAACAAGTTCGAAATGAGCTATACGGCCTGTATTTATATCCATGAGCGTATACACTAAATATTTGGCTGAAAAGCCGGGAGAATCGTACTGGCCATCTCCGGCTAACCAAATGGGATTGGCACTGCTTTTAAAACAATCATTAACCTTAGTTCTTTCTTGATTCCATGTATCCTCCAATATAAGACCAGTTACTCTATGATTAATTCTATCATATACAGTTCGTGACAACATATTATGTAACTTAATGGATTTGCAGATTGACCAAAAGGGTTCAAACAGTATGCCTGATTGCCTGACAACAATAATGCTGATGCTATTCGGACATTTCCTTCCGGTTTCTTTCCTTCCATCGGTTGAGAATACCAACCCAATTCATTACCACAAACGCAAAGTGATTTTACGTACAACATAGGCCCCTTAATGTAATGTGAAATGTATTTCACTTTACTTTCACAACTGTAGCAAATTTCAAAGAGTGTGAGTAAACTTGTCCACGCAACACAGACATATGAAGCTGTAATATGTGCATCGTCCTGTGTGTGTTCGTAATCAGTATCACTAATATCACTTTCACTGTCACTTTCATCATTTTCATCTGGCTCATAGAAACTGTCGTTCAATTGTTCTTCCATTAGGTCACTGTTCAGGGCTGGGCCGGAATTTGCAATGTCTAAGTATTTTCAAGCTACTTCACTTCCTAACTCGCACTGTATTTCTAAACTACATACGAGACCATCTGATAACATATTTTCCATCACATCATTCTGTACATCGTGCACATCTTTATCGTTATCACTTTTGCTTAATACTGTGTCAAGAAACTCCCTTCGTCTTTTAGTCTCATACCTTTCCGTCCTGCTCTGCTCAGTTCCTGACGAGGAACCCCACAGTTTACTTTGTGGAGCGGCTTGCGTATGAATTAGCATTCCTGCGTGAGAAGTATATCCATCTGACGGCGCCGGAAACCTTATTGAAGGAACAGCTCCTGGCTTCAATTTTGGAACTTGTAGCTTTTCCGTAGGCATCAACTTCATTTTCAAATTTGCGTTTCATCATAGTCTGTCTTTTTAAAATGCATTGAACACACAGTAGCCCCATTACCGGGAGAAAAAATGTTTCCTCTTGCAAAATTGTACCCAACTGCTAAATCTACGTGGCGACTTACTTCGATTTGGAAATATATGGAAATGTACTTCTTTTTCTCTACAGTTTCGGTTTTTACTCGTTCTGTTGTTACAACCGTTTACACTACACGAAGGCAGTTTTCCAACTAGCTATCACACTCGATTATAATAAACAACAATAATCGACGGAAGAGTGGCAGCGCGCGTATTGCAACAATCAACTGAATGGAGCGGATAGCTCACTCACCACTTACGGCGCAGTGACGTCACAGCTACTCGTGTTTCCTTCGTTTACCGGCCTGCGGAGCGGCATAGAGCAAAAACAAATATATAGTTGAACACTGCTTGATACATACTTTGTTTTTGAGGCAAGTTGACTTTTGTGTTTTGGTCTCCTTTAAGGGTGCATGTATTTTACATATCAGGCATATCTATGGATAGTGCTAATGATTATAGTTGTTTAAGGTATTATGCTTTTTGAAGCTTTTTCATGTTGAAGATTGTGCCAGGTAGTGCCAATCATGATAAGACTTAGTGAAGTCTCACACCAGATGTTTGGTGAATTTAACCCATGTGTGGTTGTAATATGTCCCAGGATTACATAATCAGCTGTTTATTAATGTCAGAATAGACCTTCGTGATGAATATAATTTATACTTAGCACAGTATTGATACGATTGAATTGATAATCAATTTAATAGTACAATTGATGTTTGGATTACAAATTACTTATATGAGAACTATGTTATATATTTATTTAATAATGAATTCAACTAAACATTCTGCTTAGCTTAACCGCTTGGTGGAATTAACAAGGAATGGAATAAATACATTGATATTGAAATTAAAATTAACAGATGCGAATGTCAGTGGACAAGTCAGTAGGAGAATCAATTGAGATTGTTTTCCTAACAAATGTATAAAATGTAACATATGTAAATATTATATAAATAATTTCAACAACATTTAAAAGGAATAATAATAATATTTTTGAAATGTGAATAATAATTACTGATATTTATCATGATTATGATAAATATATATATCTACACACTTAATCGAAGTGGATCGAATATTTTTCGTTTTCTTGGGATCAAGTTCACATATATTTATGTTAGGAAATTGGAATCTAGATCCAATTGTGGGCACCTCATCTTTGTTGGTGAACCACATGACACATTATTCTAATTTAATCCAAGGTTTCTCTGGATTATTTGGGTAGTTTTGACGACAGTGTTATTTTGTCTTTGCTATGTTTATTCTATGAATAAATTTTGTTCTGAATCTGATTTTAAATTATTGCGTGATGCTTTATAGCGGTGATGGAAGGTCGCGGTAAGAAGGCCATCGCTAGGTATTTCTAGGGTATACCACCCTCTTGAGATATTCCTTTCTGGAGGAATGTTGTGTTCTTTGAGCTAGTTATTTTCTTTGAGCCATGGTCATTCTTAATGCTACCTGTTGGGATTACTAGTTACCCTATTATCCCTTTATCTGTTGGTAGGACTTGGGGGTTTTTCTAGCCGGGAATTTTCAGGTTCTACGATCCAGCTGCCATCGAGGGATTTCAATAGGTAATGGTAGGTAATACGGGTACAGTACTGAGACAGTATTTTGTATTGAGTTGGAACTATGTTGTGCTGGAGAGAACTCTGATGCAATTCCTGCGGCACTCTTTACAATGCATGTCGCGCATTGATACTGTGGCGAGCTTAGGAGCAATCCAGCAACCCGCATTACTTACCTCGATCACGTGCGTTGTCCATAGTTCAGGTAATGGCTACAAATTGGAGGCAGCACTTACGTCATTCGGATGCACACTGTTATATTATGATACAGAATATATAGAACGGAACAACAACTGATAAATGCATTATATTTAAAGAAGAGAAACCTTGAGAATGTTTGTACAAATATAAATGCATATGACAGAATAAAAGGAGATTATCGCAAACTAGGCAGTGTCTGTATCGACTGTCAATATCGTTTTGGACCGAAGAGCATTACGGGTCCCACAATCAGTATGAAATGTCTGGCGAGACAGAGAGTTCAGATCTTGTTACACATTCGCTTGGCATACAACACTCCGGTATCGGTCGAGCAACGCGATCGCCGACGTGTTTTAAAAGTAGGCGTACAACGTGAAGTTATTACTAGTGCGGTCAGACACAGTTCGAAACGCAATACTTTTCGTCTTGGCTCATTCTAGTCACAGGCAGTGTTATACTTCAATGCAGGGAACAGTGAGCTTAGTTTTTACATGGACTTGCAATATTTTACTGCCAGTATAAGACAATATATTTCTATAGTACAGTACAGTCAGTATGGTGCAATTATGACTACTGAGAAGAGATTGAGTGAATATATATTTCATCACGATATGATAATGTCACAGATGGGCTAAATGAAAAGAAGGAATGTAACACTATACCAGAGTTGACCACATGGGATGAAACAAACATCAAGTATGAACTACTACAATGGCAGAAGGCTTTTTAAGAAGAGATGGAAGGCACTTTGAAAAGTTGACTATACATTCGTACTGCTAGAAAATGAACATCGATGGCATTCTACATATAAGCTACCAAGCATCTCAGGAACGTGTCGGAACTATGAACTTGGGTGCGCGAACAGCTGTTTTCTTTCAAACCGGTCGTGAACGGGATTCGGTTCTTCTCAAGATCCAGTTGATTCGAGAACTACGCGGCCAGATGAACAAGGGTTCAGTCTCTACCAGAACAGTGTATCTTAAACCCATTCCTAATTTCGACGAGATGGCATCAACAAGGTAGCTGAAAACTATTTTACATAAGTAGACAGTATGGATTAGACATACTTTAGAGTGTTCCTTTTTCACCAATTTTTATTAAGTAGTTAGAAAATGCATTCTAGGGCTAGACCCGATAATTTATCGCTTCTGTCCAAGGATGTATTTTATCTTGTAGTTAACATCAATATTTCTGCGATGCTATTTTCAATGCATTACTTTACCTTTTTCTTAATTCGTTTTGGCATTTAACAAAACAATATAGTTCGTTGAGAAGACACATATAAGAAGTTTAGGAAGAAGACTACGATAAATTTATATAAGAATAATCGTTAGCAAGCAGATGTCCGATACACCACGTATATTTGAACATTATTTAAATAAACACTTATAAAGTTTTGAACTAAGAATCAGAATACTTTGGCATTTTATGCAAGTTTGTTTGATAGACGTGTCGGTCTATTTTTCGTCGAGGGCAATATAGATATGGAAACATAGTGATTTCCAGTGTGAACATTTGCGATTTTTGGATTAATTTTTGACAATCCACAGTTTTTGAAATTTCTTTTGAATTTTAGACACCTTTCAGATCGTTCAGTTTTTCTATTTTCTTAATTCTTTTGTTGAACTCCAACCTGGTTAAGCGTTAGATTCTAATGGTTTATTTGTACCTTCTTAAGATAGGCTCTTTTTCATGATGTAGTTTCTTTCGTGTTTCCTTGGAGGAGGATCTCCAGTCGAATTTTGCTTAGTCGAAAACTGAATCGTTCTTTTTGCAGCGGAAATATTAACAAATATGAAAGTACATTGAGAAATAAATACATATTAAAGAAATATTGTATAAAATATTTTCGTCACAAATCGAAATGACGATTTGGAAAATTCACAAGCACTGTTATTTGAACAGGTGAATACATTATATTTATCACAGTTCTGATAAAAATTGTCCATGATACTTTAACTTTTGTCAAATTTGAAGCATGATATTTTGCGATTGGTATGTAAAGGCTTATTAAATCCTAAAAATGATTGGAAATTATTTAAAGCTATTGAGAGCTTATATATATGAGTAAAGCAATTAGTGTTTGCGAAATTGAATGTAATAAGGGGATATTAGACATCAATGGATGGTCAATATCAGATTTCCAGTATAAATTAGCTACTGAATTAATACTGAATGTACTTATGTGTATATGTTTAAACGTGAAGTGTAGTCACGATTCTAAATACTAGAAGGCTAGTATAAAGATTATGAATCCAACATTTAAGCAAAACTAGCACGGTAATAATTAATCGAAAATGGATTGTTAAAATAGTAACATTTGTTTCAGAAGAAAGATCTAATTTGAAAGACGTGTAATAATATTTGTATAACCATGTAATAATAATAACTGAAAGGTTAAGAGATATTAATCTGAATAATTGTGAAAGAGTTTAAAATGCTGTTAACATTATTTGCAACGACAATACGTTCGATCAACTTTATTGTTCGTCGAATAAGACAGAATATGAACGTAATAAAAGTCACTAGAATACTTATTGATGGATTTGAATAATACACGAGAAATTCGGCCACGAATTAAATTGTAAAAATGTATATACTGCTACAAATTTATTAGGGTTGTTTAATATTTGTGAAACAAGGGTATATGAACATGTGTAACTTTATAATAATTATTTAAACTTCGTTGAAGATGCTATAGTTTTGGATAGCATATTTAACACAATTTAAGGCTAATGTCGCTTTAGACATTAACACGCTTCAGTGGAGGCAAACATATTTTGTTCAGTGGAAATGAATTCCACGTCGCAGCAGTTATTGATTAATAAACTGTTGAATCATTTTAAATTTCTTCGGATGACTTGGTGATTTATATTAGAACTGGGATGTGCTACGAGGACCAGTGGGTCAGTTTATAGGATGCTTAGCCTTATGCCCGAAATCAATCTAATTATTTTTAAGAGTCTTGCTAGTTCACTTTGAGCTATTTTTCGTTTTTATTTCGTTGACCACTGGCATCTTCTTAACACATTCTTTAATAGTGAAGTATCCTTATCCCTGGTTGATCCTAGTTGGTAGAGTTTTGGGGGTTATTTCAGATTCTACGATCCAGCTGTTCCATCGGATTTCAACAGGTAAGACCACGTGGATACAGGTACAGTATCATCCCGGCATTTGCCCGAAGACGAAGTAGGAAACCACGGAAAACCACTTCGAGGATGGCTGAGGTGGGAATCGAACCCCCTCTATTCATTTGGACCACCCGAGGCTAAGTAGACCCCGTTCCAGTCCACATACCTCTTTTCAAAGTTCGTGGCAGAGCCGGGAATCTAACTCAGGACCCCTGGGGTGGCAGCTAACCATGCTGACCGCTAGGCTACGGAGGCGACGACTAAAAACTTGATGAGGCAAATAGTGACCTACACGTTCCAGAGTTCCCCCTTCAGCTTTATTGATTTTGATAAAGTATGGCAAGCGATTGGAAATTGGTGCTCTAAAAAGAAAATGGAAGTGTTTTATCCGATGGTGTTAAATCAAGTCGAAGTATTAGAACTCTCTGCCCAATATTATCGGCACGTATTATTTCCAAATCCAAGCAATTCTCATACATAATTCTTACAATTAATCTGGTACCATTTAGGAGCCCTTGGGAAATGTTCAGATTCCTAAGGAGCATAACTAAGGCTCGAACATTTAGAGTATGAATATGTGGAAGCAACTCGCTTAGTTCCAAGGAATTCAAGAATTCTGTAAGAAATTAAAGTATCTGGCTTTCATCTTCATTTTAATCTGTTAACACTGGTGTATAATTTTGTTACCTTAGTGTTTTAAATATATATGGCAAAGTAAATCGCGCCGAATTCCTTAGTTTACGGGAATTCTAAGAGCAAAATATTTTTGACAATGGAATAGCAATACCAAGAAAGATAAATACGGAAATAAAATATAAAAAACATGTCAGAGGTGGGATTCGAACACCTTCCATTGAGCGATGCAAAAATTAAGAGTCTTTGACGCTGCGACCTGAGCTACCGAATCACTGGTAAAGGCACGCAATATTAAGTTAGTTAAACAACATACGGTACACACTCAACTGTCAGTTGACGTATTTCAACATTTTCTGTCTTGTATAATTCTATTCCAGTATATATCGTGGAAACATCATACACAATGGTCCCTTCCTTTATAATTCTTATAAATAACTATCAAATTGAAACGCGATGGACTTGTAACCGCCATGACTTTCAAGAGGCAAGGTGATTGTGCGCATGCGTGATTGGCAAGATTTCTGAATTTTTGTTTATTAATTTAAAACTGAATTTTTGTTTATTAATATAAACATATTCTGTAACATATTTGTTTATTTTAAAGACACTCTGCAAATCTACAGATCTAGAGCTTTCGTCAAATTGCTCTACGAAGTGAATCGGTTCTACCGTTTCCTCAATCTAGTGGAAACAAAAATCAGCTTAGTGTTTTAATATGCACAGGGTCATCCGTTTGGGATGTCAGAAAAGTATAACGTTATAGCTATTATGTTGATGCATATATATCGCGCAATTTTCTGTAATGTACGTGACAATGTTGGGAGTTAACAATGATATATTAGAAAGAAATAAAGGGAATGTCTGCCTTTTCAATACATATATTAAACCTACTCACAGGTACATGTTTCGAGGGTTGTTAACTCCCTCTTCCTCAGCCTGTACAATAAATATTAAAGATTAATTTCCCTTACAAGTACATGAGTGACATGAATACCGTATTCATTTCACTCATGTACTTGTAAAGGAAATCAATGAATACCATATTCATGTCACTCATGTACTTGTAAAGGAAATCAATCTTTGATATTTATTGTACAGGCTGAGGAAGAGGGAGTTAACAAGCCTCGAAACATGTACCTGTGAGTAGGTTTAATATATGTATTGAAAAGGCAGACATTCCCTTTATTTCTTTCTATTATATCGTTAGTCAATGCGGACCTCAATTACTGACATTATGAGTTAACAATGATTCTCTTTGCAACAATTTTCTGTAATGTACGTGACAATGATGGGAGTTAACAATGATTCTCTTTGCAACAATGACTTCCGCGAGACAACGCAGCAGTGTAGTTCATAGTGCAATCACCAGATGTCAGGTACAGAGCGGTACACGCTAGCATGCTCTCAGTGCTCAGTGTTGTTACAGAGTTGCGTGAAGATGGTCGTTACACCACAACAAGGCGCTCAGTGTGTCGTATGGTATGCCAAATTTTCGAGGGTAGTGAAGACCCACCGAGCTTTCAGACGTCAGTGCAACGTTAGGGATGTCCCATCACATCAGGACATTGTTTAATGGTACACTATGTTTTTGGAAAAAGGATTGCAGATGCCTCACACAGGTGGAAGGCGGCGTGATAGCAACAAGGAGGAAGATATTCGACAAGCCATGACGCGGAGTCACCGAAAGTCACTCAGCCGCTTATCAGCAGAGCAGAATACACCATACACAACATGTCACAGGATTGTTAGGCGGTATCTTCACATGCGTCCATACCGTATGCAGCGCCTGCAAGCATTGGCACAGCTGAATTACGGAGCTCGACTCAGTTTTGTTACGACGATGTGTGAGCGGCAGGAAGGTGACGATCAATGGTTAAAACGATCGATGTTCACAGACGAAGCCATATTCCATGGGAGTGGCCGAGTCAACACGCATAACTGCATCATTTGGGGAACAGAAAATCCACATGTCTCATACGAACTCGAAAGAGCCATCCCTAAAGTGAATGTGTGGTGCGGAGTGACCTCTGAGAAAGTCTACGGACCATTCTTTTTTGCGGAGGAGACTGTTCGTGCCGTCAATTATCTTGACATGATCGAACAGTATGTGGTCCCTCAATTACAGCAAGATGGGATACTGGACATGATTATCTATCAACAGGATGGTGCTCCACCGCATTGGGCTATCATGGTGAGGGAACAATTAAATCTCATATTCAACGATCGCTGGTACGGCCGTGATGGACCTTTCCCATGGCCTCCTAATAGCCCTGACCTAACTCTTCCAGATTTCTTTGTATGGGGCTACGTCAAGTCGACAGTGTACGCACAAGGACCACATAATTTGGCTGACCTTCGGAGGGAGATTACAGCAGCCTTTCAGCAAATCACTCCAGAAATGCTGCGTGCCACGTGGCGAAACATGGATTCGAGGTATCATTTGTGCCGCGTGCGCGATGGTGGACATGTTGAGTGCTAATTAATGTGCTGTGACACAAACTCCAGCCTCTCCTTAACACGTATGTACCGTTAACAAGCAATAAATGTGCATTGTTTCTTGTGTATAGCGTTTTACTTTTCTGACATCCTAAACGGATGACCCGGTATAAGATTCCACGCAGGAACATTATCGAAAAAAAAAGCAAAATATTAATGAAGCATAAAAAATACCGCCATATTATTACCGGCACGTGAAAATAAGTAACTGTCTTGTACTCTAAATTTCTGTGGTTGTAATGGCTGCGTCGATAGCATCTTTGTCTGCGAATCATGAGGTCTCAGGTTCGAACTCTAGTCCCGGCAATTATTTTTCCTACCTGATTATCGATTTAAACGATATCTATCATAAAATTATGCGTCATTTTAGCAGAATCTACATGAAATTACGATTTATCTAATTTTGATTACAATAGTTTGCACCAAGCAGGAGTTGGGAAATTTGATTGTATTGAACATTATTTCCACTAGTCTATAGATAGGCTAGAGACTATGGTTTCATTCCTCCTATTAATTTACAATATAATATGTGATGTTTGTTCAAACAAGTGTGACAGTAGCATATCTCCAATTCAATCTATAGATTCATCATAGTACCAGTATGAAAACGGAGCGTAAATAAACATTTTAAGAATGTCCACCCTGTGAAGTATACGAGTAGGATAACATGTCAGATGACTTCACATACATTTCATCTCAATTTCATAGTAGGATAACATGTCAGATGTTACACATCATATGCGACTACTGTAAGGCTCGTATCTTTTCATATACGTTCTATTACACTTTTGTACACTGCGTTTTTGTTAGTATTTTTAAATGTATAGGTGTGAAACCCTTTTGAATCGGTAACTTCTACCATAGCGAGCTAATGAAGTGATTGCGTTCTAGACTGATTTGTTATTAACCGTTGCTTCTCAAATTTCTTATTTACTTAATGAGCTTTTGTTCTTGGTTAGTTAGGTTAAATGTAACTGAGTTGCCAATGTAGTTTTGTAGACTTAGCCGATTTGCTACTGTTCCTGTACGGGTGTCCACTTCTCTTCAAATCCCACTGTGGAATGGCAACACAGATCCATTTAAGTGTTGAACCTTCGGTATCTAACTACAAAAGCTCCTCAAGTAAATAAAAGAATTGAAAAATAATGGTTAATAACAAACAGTCTACGCAATCACTTCAATAGATCGATACGATAGAAGTTAATGATTTAAAAGTGCTTTACACTCATACACATAAAAAATACTGACAAAAGTAGTGTATCAGTGGCAGTTCTAACGCAGAACTTTCCCAACATTCGTCGTCGTTGTGTTTAAAACTATTTTTTTCAATCACCATATGGTAATTTTTTTTATCCCTCGGGCGGCTGTGTGCAACCATTATTATAGATATTGCGAGTAGTGGGACAGGGTGGATTCTAATCCACTAACCTGTGTTATTATAGTGTCTGTTGACAGCGATCGGTGATATCTCGCGAAGCAATAATCAGAAAAAGTTGTGTAAGGGCTTAAAACGAAAGGCCTTTTTATCCTCTAACCCAAGGACATGTTAATACTACTTTTAAGATAAAAAAACTAACCCCTTTACAGATAAATTAATGTTTTTTTTCTTTCTTTACTACCCTTCATCCTTAGAGGCTAATGGCCTAGCCATGTCGAAACACCGGATCCCATGATAACTTTGCAGTTAAGCAGCATTGGGTGTGGTTGAACCTTGGATGGTATGCCGGTTCAGTGGGACCACGCGCTGTAGGCGGGAAAAGGAGGAGCTGAAAGGCCCTGGCCACCCTACCGCACGTGAACTATTGCCGAGAATATCCTCAGACGTGCCTTTGGGCAGAACAACAATTAAATTAAATTTTTCAATCCTTATAAATTAAAGACAGGCTTTTTTAAGATAACAATACCACTTAACAGCACAACACTAACTCTAACCCTCGCCATTACTATAATGAACTAACCTGTGTTGGTATAGTTTTTGTAGGCAGCGCTTGGTAATATCACGTGAACCAATAATCATAGAAAGTTGTGTCAGGGCATAAAAGAAAGGGAGAAAGATGGCCATTTATATTTCAATATTTTCAAAGGGCCTAAGTGAATATTTTTTAATTTATTTTTAATTTGTATTTTTGCAATTTTTTATTTGGAAAATATAATATATTTTGAAACTATAAATCGTTTATCGTTTGAACAAAACATTATATTTTTTATATTTTTTCCAAAGAAAGTTCCATTTGGAAAGTAGGCTATATGTTTAAAAATAGAAATCGTAGAAAGTTGTATATTGACTCTAACGAAATGCCTCTGTACCCTTCATTGTTAGTGAGGTTATCGATGTTATATGATGTTTAACACCAATAAGTGGGCTGAGGAAGAAAACATTGTGTGTTTTCGAAACATGTACCTATAGAATTTTTTATGTAAGTAAAAACTATTGATTTGGCGAGAAATTTATGTTATACTTCATGTTAACATGGTCAATACGGAACCTGGAATGAGTGCAATTAAGAAAAACATTGTATTAAAAAGAAATTAAAAACGTTATTTGGAAACTATGCTATATTTTTAAAACAATAAAACATTGCATTAAAAAAATTTAAAACATTATTTGGAAAGTAGGCTACATTTTTAAAACAATGAATTTCAGAACGTTATGCAATGGCTTAAAAGAAAGGTCTCTATTTCCTTTATCGTTATAACAAAACATGTTTTCTTAATAATTTACAAAAAAGTTCAACTTGGAAAGTAGCCTATATTACTAAAACTAGAAATTATAGAAAGTGGTATGTTGGACTTAAACCAAAGGTCTTTGCCCTTCTACCCCCGAAAAACAAGTTTTATAACCCTAGGACGAAAACAATTAGTAGAGAGTTGGCAGCGGTTTAAAGCCATAGCCTCGGCAGTTTTTAAATTGCGCGCGCCTCAGCCAAGTAAGATTTCCGATATCTCGCGAACCAATAAAATCGGATATGAACATGTGAGGTGTCAAATAACTCGTGATAAAGCCCCCTTTCCTATGTACCATGGATTTACCCAATTAACCCAAAACTAGTAGGTCATCAACGTTTGGCGATGTTTGCGACCTAATAATCCTACAGACCTGTGTGAGGTGCCAAATGACTCTGTAGTTATGGACTCTGGATTTACAAAATTAACCCGAAATTCGTAGGTCATCAGCGTTTGGCGATATTTCGCGAACTATTAATCGTATAGAATTGTATGACGGCTCGTTTTAATGGGCGTTTTGCTCATATTTGCCGTGGACCACTTATTTTTTCTTGGTTTTACCAAAAAAGACATAACCCTTAGGTAATTGAAGTTTCTTTTCTGATATTGTCCAAACCCATTATCAGAGAGGGTTGTGTGACGGCTCGTTTTATTGTGCTTTTTGATAATTTTTACTGTGAACCACTTATTTACTCAAATAAACCAAAAACTACTAGGTGATTGACATTTTTTATATTTTTGGAATCCGTAATGTTAGAAAGGTGTGTGATAGTTGATTTGAAACGGAATGAAGCCCTTTTTACAGTGCAGAATTCGTTTTTTCAGATTTGTACTAATTGTACATAATTGTATAAATCCTGATTTGAGCTTTAAATGAATGCATATAAGATTTTTAAATTTTAGATTTTACGAACTATACCCATAGATTTCTTGAATAAATCGTATAAACCTGATTTAGGATTTTAATGAAAGCATGTAAGATTTTTTTAAATCTTAGATTTTAGATTTCACAAATTAGAGATTTCTCGAATTTATAATTGTAAAAACTTGATTTAGGATTTAAATGAATGCATGTGATTTTTTTATTTTTAGTTCTTAGATTTGACAAATATGTAGTTGTAAAAACTTGATTCAGGATTTAAATGAATGCATGTCAGATTCTTTATTTTTAGATTTAGCTGATTCGAGATGTCACGAACTAGAGATTTCTGAATTCATGATTGTAAAAAATTGATTTAGGATTTAAATTAGTACATGTAAGATTTATTATTTTATTTAAGAATTCGTAGATCCGAGATTATGTGAACAAATAATTGCATTTTATTTATCACAAACACTAGACTACCATTTAGAGGGCTTGAAGCTAGTCTATATCTTTACTTGGTAAACCACGCTGTATGAATTTAAACAAGTATATTTTGTTTTACTCGCCCGTACCTTTGAATTGACTTTTAGTTTATTGACTTGTGATTTCGGAAACCGATAATTTGATAATGTTATATTACAGCTTGCATGAGGAAAGCACAAACCCTTGATTACTAAGGCAAGCTTTTTAAATATTAAGACAAACGACCTAACTAGAAATTTTAAATGTGAGTTTTGTACATATTGTTTAATGGTAAAGGTTTTCAATAGCAAGAGTGGGCTTACATGAAGTCTAATAACATTTTACCTAACAGGTTAGCTTGTAAGTTTTTTTAGAGACCACAAGTATTATTATTATAATTATGTAACATGTATGTACACTTTTAACGCATGGCCACACAGGCAGCGGGTTTGCTTTATCGTTTAAAACAAGATTTATTTTCTCGAGTGATGTAACAGGAAGTGAATAGTGCAATTGTATGGGAATGTTGCATCAGCTGAAATTTGATACGATGCAAGTGTTTGACATTCTGCGATTGCATTAGTGAACAGGTTGTAAATTGCAAGTGAGTTTGAGAATTCAGAAAAGCGGGGCGTGGGAATCTGTTAAAGCATGCTTTCCGAGCCCAGGCTATAAAAGGTGATGTGAACGAACCATACTCTCACTTTGATAATTGAAAGAGTCATGCATAGACGTGCGCTTATCCATTGCTCTCTAGAGTTGACTTTTCCAGCAAGTATAATCAAAATTTTCAAAAATAGTGGTCATAGCTTATACCAAACCTATGCTAACCTAACCTACATCATACGAATAAGCCTACATCAAATAAGCCAACAGGCCAACATCAAATAAGCCGACAAGTCTACATCAAATAAGCCTAATAAAATATTCTGACAAGCTGACATCAAATAAGCCGACATCAAATAGGTCGAAATCAAGATAGACCCCTCTAGCTGCTAGTAAAGACATTATTGCAGAAAATAATGGCATGGTTAAGCATGATTCAAGAATGGAAGCCACTCAACGCTAGTTTTAAGACCAGTGTATTTTCGGGGAAAGTGATAATATTAATAATAGTATTATTCCAAAATATTTTAGAGAATCTTGTTACCCTATCTTTTAAGAGCGAATACATGCAAACTTGCGATTACAGAATGCATTAAAATTAACATGGAACTCGTTAGCGATTTTGTTTATATTAGAGATTATATTGAGATTAGGGAAAATGTTTATCTTTGTTGCAAAATGCAAGAGTTGCTTGTATCCGACAATCTGGAACAGTGGTTCAAGACACATGGTGTAAACTCTTTGCTGGCAAAATTTGTGAATTGCAGGACAGACCCAGCGGCCTTGCTTTAGAAAGAATTCACCACTTAAAAATTAAAAATTAATATATTTAAATTTAACCCCCTTAATGCTGTGTCCAGTTTTATCCCTATGTCACGAGCAATATCCCGTAGAAAAGTTGTGATAAATATTGAAAACCTGGAGTAATGGTTGTGTCCTTTGGTTTATTGCAGCCTACTTGCAACTGGCTGAACGTGAGGGCTGTAGGCGATTAAAGTACAAAGACGTGTACAATCATTTGAAACGAAATTTAAATTTAGCTCACGTGTCGTTCCCTATGGATCTAACCCATATTCATAGGTTTGAACTGGATAATGCAGACTATTTTTTTATGGTCTATGATTTGCAAGAGGATGATTTTATAGGTCCCTTGTACGTTACAAAGAAAGAGCACCACATTCACCTTTTATTTTTGTCTCTGGGGAATGTAAATCACTATTGTTTAGTAAAAAATACAGATTAGTAGGCAGTCAGCTCTCAAAACATATGCCTAAAATGCACATTTGCGAGAGATGTCTACAGTACTTTGTTAGCCCCTATATTTTGGAACGGCATACACATACAGGTGATTGTGTAACACAGTATGCAGTGAGGCTGATATTACCACAAGGTGACGAAGCCCTTTTAAAATTTAAAAACATCCACACGCGTGACACGCTCCCCTTTGTGGATTATTCCAATTTTGAGGCACTTACTGTCCCTCCTTTAGGGTGTGAGCCTGATCCCAGCAGAAGTTCAACCACCCATATTAAAAACATGGACCCTTTTCGTGGGATTTAACGGCGTGTGTTCGTACGATCCCACAAAGTCCTACTACAAATCCTATCAAGGGCAGGATTGTGTTAAATGTTTTTAATGAAATCATGGACTAGGCTGAGCATGTGCTTGGGTTACAACAATATCAGGTACTCATGAGTCTAACTCGAGAACAACAGGAACAGTATGAACATGCCACGACATGTCATATTTGTGAGAAACCTATTCAAAATGTCAATGCCAAAGTCCGCAATCATTTTCATTTTACAGGTGAATTTCGAGGTGCTGCTCATAGGATATGTAATATAAAATATACCGCTCCTCGATTTATTTCGTTTTTTTTTCCACAATTTCTCGAATTATGATATGAAGTTTCTCATTAATGAGCTAGCATGTGGATAAGGGCACATTTTCCATTTGACCTCAAAACCATGAGTGCTTTACATCAATGTTATGGTGGTTGGGTAAGATGTGTACACGGTTCCTAGACTCTTTTAAACTTATGGCCTCATTTCTAGACAGTCTAGTAAACGGTTTGGATGAAAATGATTTAAAACCCAAGCGCATTCGGAAAGGGGGTTTTCCCTATGATTATGTTAACAACTGGGACGTGTTAAAGCAGAAGGCTCTGCCACCCCAAGACAAATTTTACTCTATGCTAACACGTAACACCGTTTCCGATTAGGATTACGCGCATGCGTCTAATGTATGCCAGGTGTTCAATATACACACTAAGGGGGATTACGCCATGCATTACCTAAGACTCGATGTGTTGTTGCTTACAGACGTGTTTGAAAAGTTCCGTGAGCTATGCAAACATATTTATGGACTTGACCCCGCTCACTGCTTTACATGTCCAGGACTGTCCTTTGATGCTACAGTAAGGTACACGCAAGTTGAATTGGCTTTACTAACTGATGTAGACATGGTCTTGTTCTTTGAACGAGGTATTCGTGGTGGGTTTGTCTCGCTTAACCAGCGCCATACAAAAGCGAATAATAAGTGCATGGCTGAAAAACCCTGACTCTTACCACCTCTATTATGAAGTGAATAATCTTTACGGTCACGCCATGAGCCATCGTTTAACCTATAAGGAGTTTGCTTGGCTCTCGGAGGAACAAGTGTCGCAATTAATGTAAAACAGCCAGCCTTGAATCGTGTCGTGGCTATGTTTTAGAGGTGGATTTAGAGTACCTCTCCACTCTCTATGATAAACAGGCTGGCCTGCCGTTTTGCCTAGAGAAAATGGTTCCCCCAGAAAGTAAAGCAAAAAATAAGAAACTCATGGGTACGCTTTACGAGAAAAAAAAGATACGTTATTCACATGCAAATGTTAGTAAAATGCATAGCCCAAGAGTTTATCTTGAAAAAAGTCCATCGGGGTACTTTTTTTTTACCCAAAAAGCTTGGCTAAAACCTTACATAGATTTACCTACCGAGAACCGACAAATGGTGACAGAACAGTTTGAAATATTTTTTTTAAATTGAAGAACAACTGCATTTATGGCAAGTCTATGGAAAATGTTCGCCAGTACCGTGACATTAAATTGGCGGATGTCTGGGATGGGCGCTATGGTGCTCAGCGGTAAATTACCAAACCAAATTGTAAATCGATTAAAATTATGGATGAGAATTTGGTGACCATTGAAATGAATAAGACCATGTCGAGATGAATACATCCTTTTATTTGGGGATGGTCATTTTAGATTTTTTGAAATTGGAAATGTAAAAATTCCACTATGATTTTGCCAAAGTACATTTCAGGACCGTAGCACTCTTATACATGGATACAAATTCCTTTATTTGGAACATGTTATGCATAAAGGAACTAACCACCATCAAGATGGAACTGAGATATTGAGGTTCAAAGTTAACCTTCGATATTTAATTCTTAGTACACGTGTGGAATCTAAAAGTAACATAATTACGTAAAGGGGGATACATTTTACTTTATTACATGCATATATTTATTTTGTCATTGTAAAATACTTGGATATACTAGAAAATGGCACTTGGTTCCTTTATGCTTTGTTGATTACGTACCATATACAATAATTGAAATGGAACCAGACCCTTGGTTCTGTCACGAATGCTTACATATACATCATAGCCAATCGTCATTCTTTAATGAAATATAAACCGCCTCGTGGTGCAGTGTATAGCATTGTTGGCTGCCACCCCAGAGGTCCCAGGTTTGATTCCCATCCCTGCCAAGAAATTAAAATGTCTTGGTATGCTCTGGTACGTGGTCTCCTAGCCTCGTGATAATAAATGGGTACCTGCGGAATACTGTGGCAGGGGGAGGATTGGAAAGGATCTGTACACCCTACCGCATGTAAACACCGGCTCAGGACGCCTGATTCGTGTTCCTTTAGCACTGCCTGGGACTCTAATCGGTTTACCTACATCCCTTGTGCATATGCCACTCTTCTTGAATGCATTAGTACAAATTCAAACGAAATTCAAAATAGTGTCTACTTTTTTACATCGTTATGCCCTACTCGATTGAACCTGCTTAGCTGATGTGTTGGCCTTCTTTCCCTCCCAAAATCTCTTCATCCTCTCGCTAAGCTTCTTCCTGCGTTCTTCTGGCCAAGTTATAGTGGCTGTGGTGTTGGATTTGTCTCCAAATTGGTGATTGACGATTTTGGTTCTGAAATTACATCTGTCCTGTACAATGTCTTCTGAGATGTTGATTTCCGGGAGATATGTTTCAATAGTTTCTATTGTTATTATTATTATTGTTATTATTATTATTATTATTATTATTATTATTATTATTACTATACATTGTATGCCACATCAATGGAACGAGAAATGGTATTGGAATACAAAATTAATTATTCTTATGAACCAACAACAGAAAATCCACATTCCATTCAGTCACAATCTCAAAATAAATAATAGCTTTAAACCCTTCAATGTCATCGGTTACACGTGTTTTCTACTATGTCCTGGTGCAATTTACGGTCTTTATTTTGTAATATTTTGTAACTCTTCATCATTTGCTAGTGATAGCAATTCACAATTTCGGCCTAGCAGTTCGGATATACTACACTACAGGTATTTATTTTTGGAGGTTTGCTCTTTAAATAGAATTACTGGCAAACATTGCTTGATATTTTGGTCTATAAACAAGGTTGCTATGTTCCTCCTTACACATGTGGTGCATAACAGTGAAAGTGATCAAGGGGAAGATGACCTCAGTGTTACGCACCTTAAAACAACAATCATCTTCCTAGCGAGATCTGTTGGTAAATACCGTAATAATATTCAGTCTAACCACGTGGATAGTGGGATCTGTATCCTGGGTATTTTTTATCAGTGAGCCTACACTTCTTAAATTATTTCTTTCGGTAGCTTATTTTTACAATCATTTACTCTTTTATACAAAATATTATTCGACTTTTAAAAAACGTATTAATTGCAAAAAGACTAAAAACCAATTAGATCAAAAAAGCAATACAAGAACTTCATATGCAAGGGGCTTGGTTCCGTTATGCAAAACATATAATCAATGATTTAACCTCACTTTAAGATTACATGGCACTTGGTTCTGTAAAATGCGTTTTATCCAATCTGCCATACAGAACAAGCACTTTCGTCAAACTTAAAATGTAAAATAATTATTCCAAGCCTGAAGGCCATATTTGCTGGGCAGATAGTTCAATATTTTCCCCACAAGATGGCACTTATAACTCAATTTCAGTAAAAATAGCCCTTGGTTCCTTTATGCATAACATGGTCCATTTATCATGTCTGCAACTGTGACCATTATGCCATTTTGCAATAACATAGCGATTGTTTCGACACCTCCTCCTTTACCTCCAAAACTGTTTTTAATCTTCCCATCAGGAATAAAAAGTTTATGAGGTTAATGAGAGGAGGAATGTGGTGACAGCGTGATGGTTGGGTTTGTAGGTTTAACTTCTAAGATGCATGCATATCGCACACGAGATCATGATGAGTCAAAAAAGCAAAGGGCGTAGGCTCAACCGTAGTAAAATCTTTACGTTTCGATAATTACCTTAATGTGCTTAAAACAGGTACTAGTATGTCTCACACTCAGACCAGGATACTATCCACTAATAATGAATTGTAACTTAGCCAACAAAGAAAGCAAACGCTTGCCTCAATTGATAATAAACGTGAGTGGGCTGATGACATGATTACCAGTCGACCCTGGGGATATCATGAGTAAAACGTTTGTTGTCTCTGTTTGTTTGAGACATGTTTTTTTTCTGTATACATAATGTTTGGAAATAGTGATGACCTATGACTTAGCTCTTTTAAAC
This sequence comes from Meconema thalassinum, assembly GCA_946902985.2. Taxonomy (NCBI): domain Eukaryota; kingdom Metazoa; phylum Arthropoda; class Insecta; order Orthoptera; family Tettigoniidae; genus Meconema; species Meconema thalassinum. The sequence continues at coordinate 553,237,927 of OX336388.2, forward strand.
TCATCTAAACATTTGGCAAATGCATCACTTAAACGTGACATAATCACATGTAATTTTAAATGTAATCTCAAGTAGGTTTGTACTTGTTTGCAAATAAAAATGTATAAGAAATATACAAGATATAAATAAAAGTTATCTGTATTATGAAAATGTACAAATGTATGTGTTTGGTAAATGGTTAGAACATCTCTGTTTGAGACATAAAAATGCAATGTCAACAATTTAAAAAACTAAAAATTGTAAAATACAATAAGGCATGTCTTTGACTTTAAAAATGCCAAATATAATTGCAACATCTTAGGGGGAAATTGTTATAAGAATCCTCAAATCATCAGTAGCTATCCTAAGAAACCATTAGTATGGACCACTGTATTTGTATTTATAACATTGTGTATTGTGCCCAAATCCAGTTGTCCAGATTTGAGAGCACAGGCCCAGATGCTAAGTTCAGAGCAAATGTTTTGAATAGCGCGCTCCCAATGTTCTAAGAAGCATTTCGAAGCTTTATGCAGCCTACAGAACGTTAATTGACGTAGCAAGTTTGTCATAGTCAAGGCTATATTTTGATAAAATATTTCCCGATTGATTAGAAACATGGGACTAGTACCAGATTACTGGCACGGAAAAGGGAAGAAGAACGTGCTATGTTTCAAGAAAATCGAACCAGCGAAAGTCGTGATATGAGATGTTTTAGTTTTGAGTTGATATCTCACAGCGACGTCAGGGGTCCACCTGGAGAGTATAAAACGGCCCCGAACCATGGCATGTTATGTTACTCCTTCGTAAGCGCTCTGTCGCTAAGTACATTATGTTACTTCTTCGCAAGCGCTCTGCCGCTAAGTACATCGCTGTTTCGTCGTGAAGATAATCTACGAGCACGTGGTTGCCATATTCTATGTTACGCTTATAACTAACACACGGTTGTTTGGACTTAGTGCGATTCAACGACAGTACATGGTTACTGGACTTCGAAAAGTGTTTGAAATTATTTCAAGTGAACTTAGAATTCTTCATAAGTTATCACTCAGGTGATAGACTTTTGTGGCAGAACATTGGTAATTATAACTGCTACACGGACATATGATAGACTTGGTCTATATATTTTTTCCACAGTCCACAAATATTTAAACTGGATTATTTTGATATCCAATGGCCAGAAGCAAGCTTTTGTCTTGGTAACTATTTGACCAACCAAGATAATAAGTCAGTATTTTTCAAATACCATCCTTGCACGGTTCAGTTCATTTAGCCGACATAGGGAAACCAGCTGTGCATAGCATGGTCTGGAGAGTGAGAAACTCTGCCCAGGGACTTGAACATCAGAACTTGTACCGGTGCTGAACAAGATTGTCTGAGTATTGATGGTACTGAATTCATCACAGTTGGGTCATGTTACATCTGGTATTTTGCATCATGGATCAATTCGATCTTGCCCCTGTCAAGAATATTACTTCAGCTGTTGAAGCAGCTAATATGAACAATTTTCATCAAGAATATCAGGCAACGAATATAATTACCGCTATGTCTGGTTAGACATCTTGCGGGTATACAATGGAGGCCGATACAAGAATTTAAGTACGTTGTCCAAATGGAGACAAAAGACTGGAATGATCTGGTTTTGACCAGATTATCTTCAACATCAAGATCTACAAGAATGTAAGCTACAATTTGAATTATTTTTATGCGTAGTTAGCTGGAATTAATCATTTTTCTACAGTCTTGCCAACACATATTAGCCTACTTTCGATTTTTGCAAAAAATGAAAGTAGACTTATGAGATCACTACAGGGCGGAAAAAGTGTGTCTGTCTGTGTGTGTGTGTGTGTGAGTGTGTGTACTCTGAATGTGTGTCCCCCCTATCAATTCGAACACGGTGAGCGCAAATTGAACGAAATTTGGTACAAAGGTAGCACTAGGAAAGGACAGCTCAGTTTCATGTTTTATATTGCCGCCGTCTTGACGGAAACGTAATGGCGGCCACACAAATGTTCAGGGCTTAAATCAAATTACGACTAACCTAATCATCCGATCTCTACCAAATTTTTCAACAACATACCTTTATGGGGGCAGCATCTTTTGACCAAACTAATAGGTCATCAGCCTAATAGTTTGCGGATGGCGGCCATCTTTGTGTGAAAATCGATTGCCCCTATTAATTCGAACACGGTGAAACTGAATGGAACGAAATTTGGTACAGAGGTAGTACTAGCAAAGGGCACCCCAGTGTCATGTTTTATAACGCCGCCATCTTGACGGAAACGTAATGGCGGCCACCCAAATGTTCAAAGCTTAAATCAAATTACGACTAACCTAATCATCCGATCTCTACCAAATTTTGCAACAACATACCTTTATGGAGGAAGCATCCTTTGACAAATCTAATAGGTCATTAGCCTAATAGTTTGCGGATGGCGGCCATCTTTGTGTCAAAATCGATTACCCCTATTAATTCGAACACGGTGAAACCGAATGGAATGAAATTTGGTACAGAGGTAGCACTAGCAAAGGGCACCTCAGTGTCATGTTTTATATCGCCGCCATCTTGACGGAAACGTAATGGCGGCCACACAAATATTCAAAGCTTAAATCAAATTACGATTAACCTAATCATCCGATCTCTACCAAATTTTGCATCAACATACCATTATGGAGGGAGCATCCTTTGGCCAAACTAATAGGTCATTAGCCTAATATTTTGCGGATGGCGGCCATCTTTGTGTGAAAATCGATTCCCCATATTAATTCGAACACGGTGAAACCGAATGGAACGAAATTTGGTACAGAGGTAGCACTAGAAAAGGCCACCTCAGTGTCATGTTTTATATCACCGCCATCTTGACGGAAACGTAATCGCGGCCACCCAAATGTTAAAGGCTAAAATGTAATTACGAACAACCTAATAATCTAGTCTCTACCAAATTTTGCAACAACAAATCTTTACGTGGGAAGCATATTCTGACCAAACTGCTAGATCATCAGCCCAATAGTTTGCAGATGGTGGCCAAGTATGTGTGCAAATCGATTCCCCCTATCAATTCAAACACGGTGAAACCGAATTGAACGAAATTTGGTACAGAGGTAGCACTAGCAAAAGGCACCTCAGTGTCATGTTTTATATCGCCGCCATCTTGACGGAAACGGAATGACGGCCACCCAAATGTTAAAAGCTTAAATCAAATTGCGACCATCCTAATAATTTGATCTCTGCCGGATTTTGCAACAACATGCCTTTTTGTGGAAAGCATCTTATGACTGACTACAAGGTCATCAGCCCAATAGTTTGCAAATAGCGGCCATGTATGTGTGCAAATCCATTCCCCAGATCAATTCAAACACGGTGAAACCGAATTGAATGAATTTTTTTACAGAGGTGGCACTAGCAAAGGGCACCTCATATTCATGTTTAATATCCCTATAGCACGTTGTATTTCAACAAGCTACTACAACCAACATTCAATTATACTCCTTGAAAAGGACAAAGGGTTATAACAATACCCATGCATTTAGGAGAAAGTAGGCTATATGTTCTTTACTGAACATCTTGTTTTTCTTCGATATTTTGCTGTTGCAAATATTTATGTGAGGCATGGGAAGCCTTGTTCTGAGCAGTTTTTACACTCAGACATGAGGATTCAATGATTTGAATCAATGGACGAGCATAATGAGCATTTATTTGATTTTGATTTTTTTAAATCGCGGTCATCAGCCGTCGTAACTGTAAATTTAATGATAAATTTAAGTTGAGGAATGGATATTTATCCATATTTAAGAAGTCGAGTATGATATTTCTCGAATAATTTTGCAACAATAAATTCAGTTGTGGAATTAATAATAATAATAATGCTGGTTTAATAATAATTATTATTTTTCATTTTTTGAGATAATAATAATTATGATTTATATTTTATAATAATCATATCATGTAGTGTGATTTATAAATTGGATATTTAAACAGTTTACTAGATCGGATACTTGTTTTTCCGAAGGCTAGTGATTAACGCACGCCCCCATTCAACTAACTGAGTAATTCAATGGGAGCATTTTACACTTGCATTATGCAGTTAAATCTTTTGGAAGACACGGAAAGTAATGATACGGGAAGCTAATAGAATGCATAAAACAGGGTATTTACTAGTGTTTGTATAAATATAAATCATTATGAGCAACGTCTTTTGATAGAACGTTTGAGCAGAAATAGACACGTTGTGAAATTATTAATGTTTAAACTGATGGTAAAATTACAGTAAACTCATTGAGGAGCTTACTAGCTTATAAATCTTTCAGTTTGAGTAACAAGCAAGGCTTGATTATTGTGTATAATTTGGTAAGAAATTATTGTGTGTGGAAATAGTTAAATGTGCCATTCTGATTGTGCAATTAAGTCGCAGGAATGAGGTTGTTAAAATGGAGCATCAACCATATTGTGGGTTGGATGACTTTAAAATATGTTGGGGAGTTGAAATATTGTTACAAGCCACACTTTCATCAAATTTATAACCATGGGTTATTTTATGGAGCCATCATGGTTAATTCACAGTTTATCCACGTGTTCTATAAATATTTCCTAGTACTTGTTGACCCGGATTTTGTTATTAACATTTACCTTTCATTATGAGAAGACTTTACCGTTGTCTAATGCTAATACTGATTATGTGAATTTTGACACATTTAAATAGAATGGGCCGATGCTATAAATAAATTAATACTGTTATTTCATGAAGCCACTACAATTTAGAGGATATTTGTGATCCTAGTAAAAATATAAATATTATGTAAAATAATTAATTGATTAACATTTTGACATTCTGTCAAAGATTTGCAATTTTTGATAATAGCAACAAATGTTATTTTTGTAAACAATTTTCTAAATAATATTTTCAAATGATATTTGAATGTTTGAATGGTTAAATTAACATTTAAAGATTTGATGTTCTGTTAATAATAATTTTTGACCATAATTGATAATCGAGTGAAGAACTCAGAATAATTATTTTGGATCGAGAACAGATGGTACAATAAATGTTTCTGTTTATCCAAGTTCTTCGAATCCATGCTCAGATGTACATATAAATTGATGTTGTGTTATACCCATTGTTATGACTTTATAATTGAACCAATTTAGAGATATTGATTCTTGGAAAAGTGTTAGTTATTTTCTGCAACTATTTGAAAAACAAAAACAAAGTGATTTTTTCTACATCGAGTGAAACCATTTAATTTCAGCAAGTGAATACATAAAAGTTAGGAATCAAGCTGGACAATTTAATTTGCACTGAAAAACCTACCACTGTAAATAGTACATTTGAACGAAGTCAACAGGACTAACGATCTGGCTTTCGTTTCAAATATTTAGTGTTCATGTGTTGGTAAATCTGTAAATTTGTGTACATAAATGTATGATCCGTCATGCATCGATAATGCTATTCTGGCATTAGTTCAGTCAATGTTTAAACATTTTAATAAAATGAGATAATTCACGAATTGTGTTATTTTCAGAAAATCTCCTTCTATCCTTATTGTTGTATCGAGCCGAAAATCAGTGAAGCAATTTGTTTATTGTGTTATTGTAGTCACTTTAACCCTTATGGCGCCCTGGGATGTTTAGATTCTCGTGCTGACTGATTTTTGGTGAAATGCATATGTGGTCGTCCGGACTTCGCTCTAAACTGGCACAGTATTAGACTTGAAAAATATAAAATGCAAAATGAAAAAATGCTAAATAAAAACATGTATTGTCTACGACTTTTAAAAATATATATAAATAAATGTCACCATGTAAACTTGCAATACTCTTTTATTCCATATATAATATAACATTACAAAAATACAAATCCCTTATATTAATCCTTTTTGCGCTTATGTATACTCATCATCAATTTCCCTTTCATGTTACCTATCTCAACCAGGGCTTGGTAAATCTCATTACTAGCAAGGCATTAAATGCTTTAAAAGGTGAGTAGGTCAATCACTTTATCAATGAGACTATAACAATACCAGTCGGGAATGTTTAGACTGAACTCGATTTATAGTAAGCGTGATTTATATGGCGAGCATCATGTTAGGTTAAGCTAAGCAAATGTATTCTAGAATTCTTAAAATCTTAATACTGTATATTGTTGTTGTCGTTGTTGATTGCTAATAAATCTAATAAATAGGCTAGTGGTCACGTTAAAAGGGTTGTAACATTCTTACAAGACCATAGGAGAGGGAGGTGGGGTGCCAATTTTAAAAATAAAAAGTTGGTAGCCATAATATATATATATATATATATATATATATATATATATTAATTTAAGTATATTTACAATGGTTTATATAACTCATGAGCAATGACGGTTTTAACAGACAGAGGGGTTTTGTCCCGTGAGACCATCACACAATAATTCCCGCATGTCTAAGTTCATCTTCTATTTCAAATAGTTCTTCCTCATAACCAGTATGCCCAGCTTGTTTAAAGGTATGTAGGATTTGTAGGCGTTTTATTAATGTATGAGGGTCATTCCAGTAGGCACCATCAATGAGTGGTTTTCGACGACGAGCAATGACCGATGTTTTCAGAAACTCAGGGAGTGGTGACGGTTTGGCTGGTGTAAACACCTCATCCTCTTCCTCATCATCATCATCATCATAGTCATCATCATCAACATCCTTTCTACCTTTGTACACTGATTCTTGATTGGTTTGGGAGGCCTTTGATAGTGTTGAAAACTTTTTAGATGTGGTTGAGGGATTTAACATGGATTTTAGAGGAGGTGTTAAAGGTTTCTCATCAAACAACTCGCTATCAGCACGTGTGCGTTGTAGTGTATTAAACTTGAGGTTAATATTATCTTGAGCAGCAGTATTTTTTTCTCGGGCTTGCTTTTTTGCTTTAGTTAGAGTATTTTGTACGTTTAAACCAGCATTCTCATAAAGTTTACATGATGATTGTTTGAAGAAAGTATGTTGGAGTCTTTTGTCTTAAGCATTCCTTGACACGGTTTCGATCGTTGCTTTGAACAGCGCCAAATAACAGCCCCGTTTTTATTTGTTCTTTTTATGATATGCTAGCAGGAGTACCCATTCTTCGAACGGACTTCGGTATTAATAACCAGAGCTACTGTTGCAATGGTTAGGGGCTTGGAACCTGTTTGTCGACAAAGAAAAATTATTAGTTAAATTGTGCTCTCAAACTAAATTTACGTAACGTGTACTTCCTGGCGTGAAAATAAAATTGAAAACCTCGTAGACGAAATGCATTACACGTCACATAAAAACTGACCCTCGTCGTTATGTCAAATCCACAGGAAGACCTCTCTAATAAATTATAAAGGCTTGTGGTGCTTGAAAATTCAGATTTTTAGCCACCAATGGGCCAAATTTTTAAAAGCCATAAAAATACTATTTCAATTCAGGAATTTTTGAAAATAATTTTGAATTTGAATTGAATTTGAATTTATTGTTTCTTTTATACAGGCCACTGAGGCTACAAAGCCTCTTTATGCAGCTCTCTTCATTCAGAGGGCGGTTAAATACAATAGAATAAATGAAGAAAGAAAAAACTTAACCTAAAGATACAGTTGTCAATAGAAGTTCTTGTTATTACATCCGTTCACCTTGAACATGATAATTGTATAGCTGATAGATTACAATGAAGGGAGTGTTTTATCGCTCTGATAGGAAGTCCTGAATACTGGTGCAATTTATATTTATTCCAGAGAATACTAGCTGAAATACGGAATGAACCTTTGCATTTTTCGGTTCTGTGATGAGGTATCTGGAGCATTTGTGCAGTGTGTCTATTCGCACGGTTATGCACTGATTGCATGGGAGTTAGTGTGCAGTAAATATAAGACGGAATTTTGAATTTTAGAATTTTTATCACAGTCAGAGCCATGGCATACTGTCTTCGTTCCTTTAACTTTAGCCATCCAATCTGGACGTAAAATGGAGTTATATGAGACTCTCTTGGTACATTGAGAACAAACCGCAAGCAAGCATTTTGCATTCTTTGCAATTTTGTATTGAGGACCTCTCCCATATCATGGTAAATTATAGATCCATAGTCAAATATTGGTAATATCAAACACTGTATCAGTATCTTTCGTACATTTTGAGGCAAATAGAAGCAAGTTCGCCTAATTTGATATAATGACGATGCAACCCTTTTCAGAATCATGTTTGTGTGATCCTGCCACGATAATCGAGAGTCAAAAATAACTCCCAGATTTCTTACTGCTGACTGGTACGGAACTGTTTGGGATGCAAGCTGTAAAGGTGGTACTGGGTCAGGTAGGGAACTGAGTAATTTGGTATAGCCGATGATGATCGGTTGCGTTTTTTCGAAGTTAAGTATTAGATTATGATCGAGTGCGTACTGAGATAGGCTTTGAATGTCACTGTTAATTAGAGCTACCTTCAAATGAATGGATTTCAGATCCGTGTGTAGATATAGCTGAAGGTCATCTGCGTACATATGATGTTGACAGAATTTAAGGACAGATGGAAGGTCATTTATATACTCGGAGAACAGGAGTGGACCAAGGACCGAACCCTGCGGCACACCTGTTGTTACTTCACACCATTCTGAAACATTGTCATCTGCTAGGGCTACTCTCTGACATCTGCTTGTTAGGTAAGACCTAAACCAGTTCGTTACTGACTTTGAAAGGCCTAGATTTCTTAATTTAACTAGTAGGATCTCATGGTGAACTCTGTCAAAGGCTTTGCTGAAATCGAATAGAGATAATATAGTTATTTCCTTCCGGCCCATTGCTAGACGAATGTCGTCTGTGACTTTGATAAGGGCTGTCAGAGTACTATGTTTTGATTTATATCCAGATTGGTTCGGGTTTAGGATATTGTTGGAATTTATATATTCATAAAACTGATCAAAAACAATCCGTTTTAACGCTTTCCCAATTGCACACAATATACTTATTGGTCTAAAGTCACTACAGTTTAAGGCGTTCGTGAATTTTGGTATTGCTTTGATGTTGGCTTTTTTCCATTGTGTCGGATAAATACCCATTTGCAGGCTATAGTTAAATATATGCAATAAAACTGGCATGAGGAGGTCCATATTCCTTTTCAATAACGTAATAGATATATGATCTGGTCCTATGGCTTTTGAAGTTATCCTAAATATGGCTAAATGAATGTCCTCTGGATATATATATAGCCAAAATGAAATTCTTCCCGTCGGTCAGTAAATTTTTCCCTGTAGTTAGCAACAGTTGACAAAACTCTATTGCTGGCTACAACGGTTGATACGTTTAAATAATGCTTATTAAGCTCATCAGCGCTCATTGTTGGGTTATTGCTTTTGTGTCTGGATTTTCCAACACCGAGATTTTTTATAGCTCTCCACAAAGCCGAAGAGTTTTAGCTGAATTAATTAGCGAATAAGTGTAACGTATCTTTGTATTACGAATAACTTGCTGGGTTCTGTTGCGTAAGATTTTGTATTCTACAATGTCCTCGGGTTTCTGTGTTCTGTTGCACTTCTTTCTGGCTCTATTTCGAGATCTTATTAGATCTTTTATTTCTGTGTTGATCCAGGCAGCTGGTGCGTGCCTCACGTTAGCTGAGCGCACTGGGGCATGGCGATCATAAAAATCAATTAAAAATGTGTTGAATGTTTCGACCTTCTCATCTATAGTTTGCTGCTCGAGAACAGTGTGCCATGGAACTGAGACTGCATCAGCCTTAAACCTTTCATAATTAAACCTGCTGAAGTCTCGAAAAGTTTGAATACTGGGCTTATATTTTGGAGTTGACAGGGTATATACTGCGTATAAGAGACCATGTGCTGAGAAGCCAGGAGCAGCTGTTTGGCCAAACTCAATCACGTGCTCATTGCAGTTGGATGCTATTAGATCCAGAGTAGAAGAGGAGGTTGCAGTGTGATGTGTATCTTGATACGGGAGCCACGACAGATTGCAAGTATTTAGAGTTTCTACTATGTTTTTCGTTTCAAATGTAGCCGACCCAAAATGGGCATTGAAATCACCGGCTAATATTACATATTTATAACTAAAAATGTGTGAAAGCATGTCATTTAATAGTAGTTCCATAAAACAGACTTTGGGTGCTCTATAAACACAAATAAATAATACTTTAGTATCTTTCAGGCAAATCTCTACGAATAGGTACTCAGGTCTGAAATTCTCATTATTTGGGGATTTGCAGATAACCCGGCACTTAATGTGCTGTCGAACATACACTGCTACTCCACCCACTTCTCTACGTTGTCTGTCATTGCGGTAGATATTATATCCTGGCAAGGCTACAGATGAATCAGTAATGGACTTATTGAACCATGTTTCACTAACAGCGATTACATCAATACCGGAGTTAACAAATGTGTATTCAAATTCTGCGAAATGTTCTAGCATTTTAAGTGACTGCGTGTTCAGGTGAGTTACTTTAAAATCATTGGGTAATCTATCAGCTATATCACAAAGATAGGCATGCGTATCATACTCATTGGTACTAATATCCATGCAAAAGATAATTGAAAATTATTGTAAAATTGTTAAACAAGAAATATCAAAAATTACAAAATCTAAAACTTAAGCTATTTTCTAAATATTAATCTATAATATCGGCTTGTATTTTGGCTAGACACTGTAGTTAAAGTTCCACCAGTAACCATATTACATGTTTGTGCTTACACTTGTAACTTTGATCAGTTGAGCCCCCTCACACTGGCACGTATGAGGGTCCTTTACGTACGAGGAGCGGGAAATTTTTTCTTCAAAAAGTCCAATTCTCGGAGTGTTTTCACACGATGCCTTGTGTCATCAATGCGGATCAGAACAACGCCATCTGCAGTCCAGACACCGTGTAACCCAAAGTGGCTTACTGCTTGTTTTACAATATCAGTCCGGGTTTTCGTCAGATCTTCTCTTACAGTTAAGCCGGTATTCCTTAAGTATTTCTTCGACCTGAAGAGTGCTGCTCGATCTGCATAGGACACGAACCGCACTATTATTGGCCGCTTCTTTCCAGCTTCCCGGAGTCCTACACGATGAGATCGGTCTATTCTTTGGGGATCGATTGTCACATTCAACTTGTCAGCAACATCCATTACACACCTGTTCTTGTCCTCGCCTGGAGTTTCTGGAATACCAAAAATTCTCAAGTTATTTCGACGCTGGTACTGCTCAAGTTCATCAGTGCGGTCATTCAGTTGCAGCTCAAGTTGATTTATAGTGTCGTCTCGCCTGGCAAGTTCCTGTCTGAGTTCATTGATGACCTGGGTGTTAAAATCTATTGTTTCTTTTAGTTTATCAATCACCTTATTAGCAACTCGATCCACGAGCTCCTCGATTAGGTTCGTATTCCTCAGCAGGCTTAAAATGTCAGCTGAGTCTCGGCGCACATCCTGCGTAGCTTGGTTGTGGTCCGCTGAAGAAAAAGTAGTGCCACTGTCCTTCCAGTTTCTTTTTGAGCCGTCAGCTTCGCTAGCATTGCGACAACCCCCACCCTGACTGCGATCCACGGTCTTCAATTGTTCTCCCGAGCTGCTACCTGCTCCGTTCCTCTCTAGGGCGCTAGGGTCGTCTGCTTTCACTTGCTTGCGCTGTCCACCCTTCGTTTGTTCACGAACTCCGCGCTCCCCACTGCCGTTAACTGCCTTCTTTTGTTTGTCTTTGCCCGTCATTTTGTAGTTTTCAACTCTAACCTCTTACACACTTTAATACTTGTTTATCAAAATAACAGCAATATTTCAACATACTGCGTTTATCACCGAACGTTCTGCCGTTGATTTACTTCTCACTGATCACTCTTGCAATGCACTGCTTCTACTTTGTCACCTTCTAAAAGCAATTCTGGCTAGGAATTATCACTCACGTTTATACCGCCAATGTTGCTGTTGGAGATATAATAGACCTTCTGTACGACATATCGCACGTGTAAATTGCGTGAATAAATATTAGGGTACCCCTCGACCCCCTTAAGCGCGTTATATATATATATATATATATATATATATATATATATTGATAAATTTTACAGCTTAATTTGGTTCCGTGATAATCTTATAGCCATTTGCACTTTCACAGTAATGTAATAAATGGGACTGCATTGCGACTTACAGAAATAAATGGACCTCTGAGATTCTGTTGCCATGGTTACCGGATTTCATTCTTTCATTAGTTTATTAAATGAAATTAGTTTTCTGGGAATATCTCAAAACTGTTGTTTTGAGGGCCTTAAAATGTGGTTTTCGGGGGCCCTATGTATTTTAAGAAGGTTGGCCCCCTTTTATGAGAGGCACAGAGAAGAGTTACATCAATGAACAGTTTCGTGCCTCTGATGGATATCTATACCAAATATTATGTTGATCCACCCAGCCGTTCTCGAGTTATAAGGGAACAAAACATTGTCCACAAACATACAATTTTTTTTTTTCGCGCGCATCCGTCATAAAACAGTCTTAAACGCGTTAATAACGCAAATTTCCGTAGAAATTCAGAAAAAACTGACAAACTTTCATTCTTAAATATATAGGGATGAGTATCCTTTATAGTAAGCATATGGCTTACCATGGCTGGTTGTAGATACTTTCATATCAATTGATAAGCACAATTTAACCACTAAAGTTAACGCAGTAATAAGAATGATAGATTTTGTAGTGGACGCGATTGAATGTGGACGCGATTTGAAGTGGGTGCGATTATAGTGGGTGCGATTTGACGTGGGCGCAATTTACAAGTCACAGTCGAATTCTCAAAAAGTAACAAATACAGTGATGAATGCTATTACCATTTCCTTTTCAGACCTCACGTTAACAATGTAGTGTTACTGGGAGAAAGTGATTATCAATTCGAGGTGGATTAATTGTATGGTTGGTTGCTTTTTTGCATGCTTATTGACATTATTTTCTGCAATAATATATTTACTAGCAGCTAGGTAGGTCGATCTTGATTTCGACTTATTTGATGTCGGCTTGTCGGCATATTTGATGTCAGCTTGTCGGCTTATTTGATGTTGGCTTGTTGGCTTATTTGATGTTGGATTGTCGGCTTAGTTGATGTTGGCTTATTTGTCGGCTTATTTGATGTCAGCTTATTTGTCGGCTTATTTGTAGGCTTATTTGATATCGGCTTATTTGTTGGCTTATTTGATGTCAGTTTATTTGTAGGCGTATTTGATGTAGACTTACTTGTTGGCTTATTTGATGTCGGCTTATTCGCATGATGTAGGTTAGGTTAGCATAGGTTAGGTTTAAGCTATGACCACTATTTTCGAACGTTTTGATTACAGTTGCTGGAAAAGTTAACTCTAGAGGGCAATGGATGCACGTCTCTTTCAATTATAAAAGTGAATGGTTAATTCACATTAGCCTTTTATAGCTTGGCTTAAGCAGTTTCCCACAATCCTTTTGCCCTTTCCACTCAAAATAGTATGTACACCGTTCTATCTTTATTCTTCTTCTTCTTCGTTTGGGCCTACTGAGGACCATTGGCGTCGTATCTCCTCGTCGCTTTATATTTTCTCTTTTTCCAGTACTTTTTCATCGTCTGACTATGAGCCAGCGTTCTTTCCTCCGTCCATGTTAGTCTGCCGTCTCCGGTGTTCTTCCTAGCTGTCAGTGATACAGGAAAAACCTCCCTGTCGGATGGCTTGCCGGAATTGTTGGCGGTCCTGTATGGACTTAAGTGGGATCCCAAGATGCTCTAAATCCGTCATGACCGTAGAGATCCACTTGGTCCTAGAGGCCTTCCCTCTTCCTGCCACTGTGAAGATCTTGCTGGTGAGCCGGCAATGGATCATGCGGGTCAAGTATCCATAGAAGGCCAGGTGCCTTTTTCTTAAACAAGTCACAATGCCTTCTTGATGGCTGTATAGCTCATCATTGTGCCGAATTCTGTTGGTGCCTCCCTCTTCCCGTATGGGTCCTAGTATCCTCCACAGGATCTTCCTCGCCTTGAGTTCAAGTTTCCTGAGTGGGCATTTCCTCGCCATCACGAGGCACTCATTGGCGTACAGAACAGATGGTTTTACTACTGAATTGTAGAGTCTGAGTTTGAGTTTTCTGGAGAGAGACTTTGATTCGTAGATTTTGCGGCAGGAGTGGTAGGCCCTGTCGAACTTGGTGCACCTGGCGTTTATGGTCAGATTCTCACTCTGGTTTGCCGAGATCCACTCCCCTGGGTACTTGACCGCAGGGAATTTTCGGATGATGACCCCCTCAAGTGGAATTGCGGACGGGGCTTCCTTGATGTTAGTCATGAATTCAGTCTTCCCAATATTAATCTTCAGGCCAGCCCGAAACGCTACATAGTGAAGACTCTGTAGGTGGTGAGTAGCTTCCTCTATACTGTTGGTCAGTATGTCGAGGTCGTCGGCAAAGGCTAGGCATGACACATGAAGGTTGTCTTTCTTGTATCCAAGCTGCAGACCAGTCGTTGGTGTTAGTCGCACCATTAATTCCCTTATGATCTTCTCCAGGATGCAAGAGAGTCCATCGCCCTGTCTAACGCCCGTCTTGATGGGGAAGCTCTCGGATAGTTCACCTTTGAACTTGACTTTAGATGTGTTTGTCAAGGTGGCCTGGACTAGTTTAAGGTTTTTCTCATCAAGGCCAAATTCTCGAAAGGTGGAGAAAAGAGTCTCTCTGTCTACCGAGTCGTATGCCTTCTGGAAATACACTAAGACACCTACCCAGGGTTGTCCCCACGACTCTCATAGGAGAGGATGGTCTTGAAATTTTGTATCAGTAGGGGGCTACTAGGAGTTCTGCTTCACTTGACACTCCTGTGCCCAATAAACCAACATGGCCGCCGCTCGAAGTTGAAACATTTAAATAGACTTTTCTCTCGAACCCATGGTCGGAGTTTCACGAATGAGGTGTCGTAGGACTTGAGGTGACGCCCCTTTGCTATGGACCACTCGTTATACTTTTGAAAAAAAAAAATTTGAAAATTTTTGTTTTCGAAAATAGGCAATAGTTTGAAAACCAAAAATGATAGAATGTTGTGCAATGGCTCAAACAAACAGTCTCTATGTCCTTTATTTTTTGTAATAAAACGTTTTTACTTTTTATGTTTTTTTGAAAACACTCGAATTTTGAAAATCCCATATTTTGGAAACTAAGAATTATACAAAAAAGTTCGTTTGACATAAATGAAAGGTCCCTATGCCCCCTACCCTCAAAATAAATTTCAAGTCTCTACAGGAAAAAATTGTGTTTTGTAAGTAGTGTGGTAAGGAGAGAGCTACTACACTTAGGAAGTTGTGAGCCCCTGCGACCTTGGAATGGAAGGAGCCATGCTAGGAGGGCGTGCTTGGATTCGTTTTTTTCGTCTCGTCGTGCTCTTTACGGGAATGTAGGTGTCTAAAAGGTGAAAATCTGGAAACACGGTTGTTTTGGGGTAAAACCGTGATTTTAAACTTTTTGCTATATTTCGCGAACCAATCATGCTAGAGGCATGAACGAGGGGTCCAAGGAGTCGGGCTGACGTCCTCTTTGCTATAGACCACTCGTTATATTAAAAAAATGTAAACTCGATTTTTGGGTAAACACGTGTTTTTTGTGATTTTTGCTGATATCTCACGAACTAATAACGCTAGAGACGTGTACGAGGTGTCCTAGGACTCGGGCTAACGCCCCCTTTCAAATGTGGTAGATATTTTTTCCAAAAAATAATTCACAAAGGGCCTAACGCCATACATGTTGAGAAAAAAAATCTTTACCGATACTTGTTTATAATGTTCATGAAGCGTGGTAGTTGAGAGAGACGATACGGCTGAGTGTGTGTGTTTCAACGAACCTGTCGCTGACCACGGTGGCTATGCTTAATAGAACAATCGCTATTTCGGCGGGTCGGTGTATGACAGAGCGAGGGTTCGTTTTCTGATATTTTACCTTTAACGTGTAAACGGTGATGAGAACTTGGTTCTATGTTGGTCGAAGCGAGTACAGAAAACAAACTTGCCGAGGAGCAAGAGGTGAATGTCATTTGAGCTTATTGGAAAGCGCCGATCTGACTTGACAACAGGTGACGCTTGAAGGTGAAATAATCTGACCATCGTGGTGGCAGGGAAGTGCGAAAGGCAAGTGAACATGTGTGAAACCACATGAGGGATAAACCAGTGACACCCTGTCTTGCTTCGTACGTGACAAAATGCAAGTCCAGGTGAAATTTGATCTGGCACAGGTGTTCGCCTGGGACGTTAGCTGTCCACGTGCGCGATAACTGTTAACAAGTTACATCCTGTTTTGCTTCGTACGTGACAAAATGTAAGTTGACGTGAAATTTGATCTGCCACATGTGTTCGCCTGGGACGTTAGCTGTCCACGTGCACGATAAGAGAATGTTCAAAGCATGGGAATCGCTGAATCTGTAAAAAGTATGATGCAATTTGTGGGAATGATGTCACAACCAATAGATAGGCAAGAGCTGCGAACAGCAGTGGTGGGAAGTGAAGGGAGGGAGAGGGGGAGGGGTAATGTATGAGAGAACCCAGGTGGAAAGGGGAAGACAAACATGTATGAACATGCACGAAGCGCGGAGCACTGTACACACAGAGCTATTAGTGGTGTACAACATGTGTGAATAAATAAAAAGTACACAGGTTCACACAACATGTAATTTATTGATCCAAGAATTAAACGTGGAGTTTAACCCTAACCATTTGACATAGAGTTTATTTCCTTTTTGTTTCAACACTTTTTCCACAAGATAATGCTGAGGAAATGCTGTTTTCTGAAGTTCATGGAGATAAAATCTACCTTTTATGGGTTGGTGGTTGAGGTCCTCGAGTAAATAGGTGACTGGAGTGTCCAAGTTGACTTGACGAATTCGAAATAGTTCAGTCCCCCACTGAGGCGTGTAGCCCTTATTGAAGGCAGACTTAAATTTGCTCACACAAACAAAATCCCCAATATTCAGTCGGTGACGATTAGGATCGGCTGTTTTTATGGGGTTAAACAGTTTATCCAATCGCTGAATATTTTTGGTCACGAGGCGTGGCTTGGTCCCAATCGTTCTATGTTTGGTGTCATTGTAACGTGATACTAGTTCAGGTAACATGTCCAACCAGCGATACGTGCCCTGAGCGGTAAACGCTTTCCACATATGGGTTTTCAATGTTCGGTTGAACCGCTCGACCACACTGGCTTTGAGGTTGCTGTACGTGGTGTAATGGTGAATATCCTTAGATTTGAGAAAACTGGAGAAATCCTTGTTGAAAAATTCTCTCCCTTGGTCGGTTTATAGCAGCTGAGGTTGACGTTTGGAGTGTTGAATAATATGTTGAAAGGCCTTGGTAACTAGTGGACCAGACTTGCGACACACAGGTTCAACAAAGGCCATTTTGGAATAGACATCAATGACGGTCAACATATAACGGACACCGTCGTTAACGCCAGCATAGGGTATCATTTCAACCAAGTCAGCCTGCCAAAGTTCATCCACACCTCGTGAAATCACCTTGAGTCGCGGATAGTCACGCCTAGCTGGGCGATGCAACTCGTGAGCAATACCCATCTTAATGGGTGAGGGCTTAAACAATAATTTTGGCATTTCGAAGTTCTTGTTCAATTTCTTGAATTTCCCAATCGTGACCAGTGTGGCCAGCTTGACGTGAGGCATGCAACAACTGTAGCCGCTGGACGAGCTTATTGGGATTGTGCCAGTAGGTAACATCCACAAGGGGTTTTAATGGTTTAAATGTCACTCCCGAAGCGGATGCTTTACGACGAGTACTTTGACTGGTGGGAAACATTTTTGCAATGATGGTTTTATATTTTTGAGATATATTGGCATTCACTTGTTGAGCGGGATCATACTGTCTTTTGTGGGCATGGGTATCCAATAAAATGGATTTATATTTGTTAAGATCCTCTGACGTATAATCATGGGGAGAGGGGGTCCGAGAAAAGAGCAGCTTTAACAGTCCTGGCGTTAATTTATAGTTAATGTTTTTAATGACAGCTTTAGTACGAGCAAATTTAATGGATGAATCGCCAATTTTAAAACTATCATCCTCATAGCGAACACCATACGTGGTATCTGTGCTTCCAATAAATAGATCGGTGAAATAGGGTTCCAATGTTGATCCATAATATTTTATTAAAATGGTTTTCAGTTGAGCTTTATGTTGAGGGGTGGCCAAGAGTTGTGAAAACGGAGACGCCCTGGAAGGGCAAGGTGTTTCGATCATGGCCAAGGATTTCTTTTTTCTCAAAAACTCTGCAAGGGGTGCGGCCTTTTTTTGAGGCGTAAACACTTGTTCCTCCTCATCCTCAACTTCACTAACACTAGTCAAATCTTCCTGTTCCTCTTCCTCTTCCTCAGGGTCCTCATGCAGCGTCTGCGTGGCTTGTGAAACGGTGGGTAGCGTTTCAGATGGCTTGAAAGAGGGTTTCAACATGGCTTTTAGTGGAGGTGCTAAATGTTGCTGAATAAACAAAGCATGATTGGCACGTGATTGTTTCAATTGACGAAACTTTTGGCGAATAGTATTTTTTGCTCTAATAATATGCTTTTTCAATTGACTCTCTGCTAACGCCATGGTGTCTTGACAAATGACTTGCCGGGGAATGAGACAGGGCCTTAAATAGCAATAAAATGATCAAACCCTAAGCGATACCGTCCTTGGTTGAGTTCACTTTGTTTGTCAATCACTAAACAGGCATGACGTTGAGTGTTCCAGCACTTGGCACACAATTCTGTAAACATTTGAAAGGTCATATCCGGATTCACATGTTCATTATAAATGTGACGACTGTTCCTCTCGTCCTGGCGAAATAAAACAATGACATTGGCATTGTCACGAATCAACTGTTTGGACATTTTTGAATACGTTTGTCCAAGATAGAATCAATCGATATGTTTGTGGCGACCCATGCTGAAATAGCTTTGAATGATACCTTGACGTTCAGTGGATACATCATCAAAAATCATGAGTGAATCTGGCTTTACCTCATCCGGTGAAATCACATTTTCTTGCATGGAAAATGTAAAATAACCCATATTCTCTTTTTGTAATCCAGACATGACTTGATCCAGAAACACGTAGAGGGGTTGGTAGAGAGATTTTGCAAAAATATAAATATTTTGAAAACGCAGACCATTGGGCGCTGTAATGAGCGTTAGCAAAAGATTAGTCTTTCCACAGCCTGAAGGCCCCACAATGATGCAGCGAATGGAAGATGGAAAGAGTGAACCATGGCGTTGTTCACGTGATGTGGGACAGAGATGGGAAACCATGTCCCCCACGGGGAATGACTCTTGCTGCTTAATAATCTTCATTTCAACTAAGGCTTAGACAGGCTAGCAGGCTGTCTATATACAGGACACCGAACCTTGTCATAGAAATAGTAGACTGGTACTACAGGTTGACGATGGATGTCTTTGGACGTGCGTTGATGGCCAAAGCAAGGCCTGTCCCCATACATGATCCTAAACAGGAAACAGATCCTGCTAATAAACACTATGTGGATAGGTCAGTAGTGCCACGCACTAAACAGGGAGATTATGACTTTAAGGGAAAGCCGTTAACCCATGTAAAACATCCTCAAGTGTCTACAGACGTTACTACGAAAAGGTATGTGGATAACAAAGTGTATGAGTTTTATGACAAAGTGCCCCAGGTTACGGTGAATGGCTATAGCGCTAATCACCATCGGATTATTCACGTGGAAGACCCGCAAGACGAAGACGATGTCTGTACCAAGCGTTACGTGACCCATGAAATGAAAAGGCTTTATAAATTTATCCCATCTGTATTTTTAGTGTATCTGACAAATGAAAAATCTTTGAATGACAGAAACCATTTACCGCTAGTCCATGATCAGCACTTGACCTATGTGCTTGCTTTGGGTTTAAGCCACTATCGATTACACTATGATGGAACCATTCACTTCTAATATGCCATACCTGATGAGAACCATTTACAAATAAAGATAAATGGTCATAGGATGTTGGTCCATAAGCATGAAATGGTCAATGCTGGTGACGAATTATCCTTTCACCTCATGTTGACATGGGATGAAAAGCAAGCGGGAAAAACCATAAACGATTTCCCACTTTATGTGGAATTGGAATATACAGCCATGAAATAACCATCTAACGTTAGTTGTGATTTAAACTTTCTTGTGAAAGGTTGTGGGTCATTATCATCATGGTGAAACAAAGGTATGTGGTGAGAAAGACTAAAAAAAGGACATTGTCCTTGGCAAAGCCTGGGCTTACGACATTCTTGGACAAGCCCTTGCGAAAGAAAAAAAGAAAAAATAATGTATTGACCATAAGGAAAGCCTTTCGAGCAGCACAGATACATGTTATTCCAAAACGTCGGCGACAGGTTTCAAACCAAGGGCGAGTGATTCCCGTCCCCAAACGAGCGGGATTTTTACCTGCATTATTTGCTGGTTTGGCTGCTCTAGGTTCACTTTTGGGCGGTGCCAGTGCAGTGGCGAAAACCATTAAAGCCGCGCAGCAGGGCAAGCAACAACTCAAAGAAAGTCAGCGACATAATGAAACGATGGAAGCGATTGCCATGGGGGCTAGAAATGCCAATTTAAAGCCAGCCTTTTATCAACAAGGATTTGGGATTTCACCATTTCGAAATATTAAAAAAAAAAAAAACCTCAGTCATAGCAAGACATGCCCTGACGCATCAACAAGTGGAAAGCTATGCTAAACAACTAAAGCTTTCTCATTTTCGAGGTGTGTTTATGCGAAACCAATTACCTCCACGACCCTGGAAACAGGAATGTGCTGTTGTCAATTTGGATGATCACCGAGGACCAGGAACGCATTATGTAGCTTATGTCAAAGAGGGATCCATGGTATGGTACTTTGACAGTTTTGGGAATTTGCCCCCGCCCATGGAACTAGTGACCTATTTTGGAAACAGGATGAAGATATATTATAATGTGAAACGAGAGCAAACGTTTAACAGCCAACAGTGTGGACGTTTGTGTTTATTTTTTTTAATATAAGACACAGCATAAGCAAAAACGCCACCAGTATGTCGACAGAAAGTAAAACGTTTACACTGCATGGACGTGGACCTGAAGTCAGCCTAGATTTTTACCCGCCTATCGAATTGAGTGAAAAACCCTATGGTTTAGGACTTGTTTCTCTTGAAACGTACAATCGAATATACAACATACGTGAAAATGTCAACAACAAGTTTTACTATGATGATTCTGTGCTCACCCTGAACTCTGGTGGATACACGATCGATGATATTTATGAACACATTTATGTGGTGTTGATCAATCAATATGGTTTAAAGTCATTTCTCGACGGAACGCACAAGTTTGAACTTGTAGGCAATACCAACACTCATCGCTGCAGTATTTTCTCTACCTTCAACATTGACTTTAAAACACACCCCGATTCCATTGGCCCATTACTAGGATTTAAACCACGTGTGTTGGAGCCCAACAAAAAACATGAATCGGACCATGAAGTGAAATTCATTGAGGACCATCATGTGTCGGTGACGTGTAATATTATTAGCCAAGTGTACACCAATCAAGAACCATCGCATTCGCTTTATGACTTTATTGTGACATCACCCAATGGGTATATTATTCGTGAAAACCCTCCAGTTGTGCTTTTTCATGCTGTGGCTGTCGATAGTATTAGTAATATAACATTAAGACTGATCAATAGAGAGCAACAACTCATTGATATAGATTCTACCACACCAGTGACTTACAACTTGGTGCTAAAGCCACAATGAAGTTTGTGTATAAAGCAACTACACCGTCTAGGAATGGTGTTAGTTGTTTGCCACGTGAATACACGTTAACATCTCAAGGCAAGCAGATTTTACAGCATTTGGGTTACCACGTCAACCCTCATAATGAATTCTATCCTAGAGATAGCGAACCGCATCGAGGAGCAACCAGGAGTGGTAAGAATTGATCTGCATTCTTATCAAGCTCAAACACCTGGACTCAATAACAATGATGAAATTCAATTTGTTATCAACGACCAAGATATTTACACCCTACCGCATGAAAGTGTCATTCAGATTGAAGGTCGGCTCACCAAAGCCGATGGCTCTACACCCACTACATCCAGGTTGGCCAACCATGGTTTGGCCTTTCTGTTTTCTGAAGTGCGGTATGTCATTAACGATATCGTGGTGGATAGCACTCGAAATGTGGGCATTTCCAGTGTCATGAAACTATACCCCTCTTATAGTGAGGAAGAAGGTAAAACACTTTGCATGGCAGGTTGGTGTCCTGACTCGACCAATGACTGGATGGTACACACCGATGGGACCTTTACTGGATATTTACCTCTTAAACTGATTTTAGGCTTTGCTGAAGATCACCAACGCATTGTGGTTAACGCAAGGCAAGTGCTTTACCTAGTGAGAGACAGGAGTGATAATAATGCACTCAAGGGAGCCGACAATGCCCCCATCGATTCAAAAATTCAACTACAACGCTTGCTATGGAAAGTACCCAATGTGACCCTTGAAGATAGCAAAAAACTGGACATACTCAAAATGGTAAAGAGAGATATGCCTCTACCCATGGAATTTAGAAGCTGGGCACTCCATGAGTATCCGCTATTGCCCACCACCAACACACACAGTTGGTCTGTAAAAACAGCTCGCTATACAGAGAGACCTCTCTACCTGATCGTGGGTTTTCAAACGAATCGCAAGTATCAACAAACGAAAGATGCCACGCAATTTGATCACCTGCAATTGAGAAATGCACGTCTTTTCCTCAACGGAGCTGTGTTTCCCTATGAAGGACTGGATTTGGATTTTTCAAAAAATAAGTTTGGCCCCCTGTACGACTTGTTTTCTAAATTTCGATGGTCGTATTATCAAAAAGAGAACGGCCCCATGCTACTACCCCAAGCGTTTAAGGCAAGAGCACCACTGATTGTCTTTGACTGTTCTTACCTGGAAGAGTCTGTCAAGCCATCCAATATCGACATTCGACTAGATTTTGAAACGCATGACAATGTACCAGCCAATACCACAGCCTACTGTTTGATTATTCATCACAAACAAGTCAACTATTATCCACTATCCAACCAAGTGACGAGTGTATAAATAACAGGTCAACCCACGTCAAGCCGCTCAGTCATGTCTTGCTTTAAAGCCTCAAGAGACGTTACATCCATGAATTTAAACTCTGAGGAACAACGTTTCAAGACTTTTGCCACGTGGCCAGTGCCTTTCATAAACGCTCAAGCCTTGGCGGCCGCTGGATTCTACTATTTAAAAACAAGGGATGAAGTGAAATGTGCCTTTTGTCCCATCATCATAGACCAATGGCAGGAGGGCGATGAACCCATGCAGGAACATCAGCGCTGGTCACCCACCTGCCCCTACCTGTGTAGAATGGAAGTGGGAAATATATCCTGTCATTCAAGCTATCCCTCACTTGTGTCTCTGGGTGATGAAAAAAAACAAGTTACGATACGTGTGGACCGTATGGTATCCATGGTGCTTCAGTGAGCAGCTCACCATCAAAAACGCCTAGTTTAGAGACATTGGGACATCATCGGTGTTATGGACGTTACAAACACAAGAGACTTATTGTTGTATCAGTTGCTATCGTCCTTATCCCAAAATGACAAAAGCCTGGAAAACGTGTTATGATAATAAAATGATGTAATTCTTAAATTCTAATTTTTGCATGTCCCCCTGTCCTACCCTAACCTCTATTTGAAACTAGCATGGTAGGTAAGTCCATGTCATGATCACACCTGATCGCCAGTCAGTCAGTTGAACTTGGTCCAGGCAAGCGTCAACATGTTGCGCACACTCATTGTGGATTGCCAAGGGTTTAAAATTAGTGACAACAAATTTATATTTAAACAAGTGGCCATGATCGATTGTACCACGTTTTGGATATCGCAAGCTACGCATTTGCTATTCAAACCACCCCATGCTTTTGATTTGTTGTGCGAAAAAGACCGTAAACAAACCCAGTGGATTGAAAATCATAGGCAACTAGACTGGAATCAGGGAACCATTTCCTATAAATATTTGGACGTGGTCATGAAAGCACACTTGTCCTCGGCCAATGTGCTATTTGTGAAAGGTAATGAAAAACGTCAATGGTTGCAACCATTTTTGGCGTCTTACTGCCAATGTATCGACCTCATGGAGTTGGGCTGCCCCTCCCTGCAAACGCTCATGGATACTTGTTCCTGTGGCAACATTACCCAGACAGCCCTATCGCATGCGTAGCATCTCTTTCATTGGTTAACCACTCATGGCTGCTGGGAGTTGTTAAACAAAATTATAACTCAAGATTTACCTGTGAATGACGTCAGTGAGATTTCTACAAGCGACGTGTAAACATCTACAGCACGTGATACCATGGAGAAAGGCAATGCTACGGACAAAGCCATCGGAAAGTTCTTTGTGTGCAAAAAGAAACTAGACAGTTTTACCAAAGAGGAACTCTTGGCGCTCCCCAAGTCATTCATTTATTATGTGGCCGCCAATGCAGTGAAAGAAATCTGGCAACATGTACCAAAATCATGGACTCAAGACCCTGTGTTGAGTGAATTGCAACCCTGTACGGATTACGATCACCATAAGCAAGTGGCCATGGCAAAAATACCGTCTATGCGTCAGTGTGCGACTTGCCAGCTAGTGAAACTGTATCACGGTCATAAAAGTCCGTGTAAAGACTTTGTTGAATCATTCCACGAGTGTCATGGCGAGAAAAAGCAACAAAAACAACAACAAACACAAACATCGTCCACAGAGGAGGAGGAAGACCAAACCTTTTTACCATCGATGGAAAAGGATATGCCAGACCTGTACTGGCAATGGCGTCATTGACAAAGTGATTCAATACTTACCTTTCGAAATCCATCTTCCAGGTTATCGTTTTTGCGGCCCTGGAACTCGTCTCGAAAAACGTTTACAACGTGGTGATGTACCCATTAATCTTTTGGATCAAGCATGCAAGGAACATGACCTTTCTTATCGCCATAGTCATCCTGGTTTAAGACATGTGGCAGATAAATTGTTATTGAAGAAAGCTAAACAACGTTTCACATCCAGTGATGCCTCAGTGAGTGAAAGGATGGCAGCCCTGATTGTCATGAGTGCTATGAAAGGAAAGTTGATGATGCATGGACATAAACATTGAGGAATTGAGGAGTGAGGAATTGGGATGTGTTTGTATTCTATTTTTCATTTGTCAATTGCCTTATGGTTATGAAATAAAAACCAAGATTTGCCAGAGCACGATGTTTTGTGTATTTATTATTTTTAAAAATCATGATGTTGATGGCTGATTTCTCATTTTCACATTTCACACATTGTTATTTTGCCAATTTGCAATTTACAGTTTTTGAAAACGTTCGTTTCAAGTTTAACGTTTTTGATGATATGGATTTTTCCATTTTGCTGATGACACATTTTAAACAATGTCCGTTTTAAGTTTTTTTGAATTTTCATATTTCACATATGGTCATTTCCAGTTTTTTTAAATGTCCGTTTTAAGTTTTGAGTTTTTGGTGATATGGAAACATGGATTTTCCATTTTGCTGTTTTCACATTTTTCCATTTGGTGTATGTCGAAAGTTGAGATTTGACAATGATGTTCATGCGAGTGCTTGACCTTGATAATACTGCAATGTGTTTATGGGTGTTTGGAGAAACGTCGAGGTCTACAACTACTGCAGGTAAGACTGTTTTTACAAAAATAATGTCTATTGTCTGCCCCATTTCAAAGAAAACTAAACCATTGAAAACAAAATGAGTATATATGTGACCATTTACCCCCTCCCCACCCTACCTCACCGTGTTTGCTCTGGTCAACCATACACACCAGCTTTCTCTCTCCACTCATACATTCACACCTGCCTTTGGGAACAAACACAACCACTTTATTTATTCCCAAAAGCACATTCTCGACATGCACACTCATCCCAAAAGAACTTTTTAGTTTATCATTTACATTACGAAAAATAAATAAATACTAGTTATTAAAGCTACTAAAAATCTTACTTATTTCATATTTACAAAAAAAACCTCAACTTTGTACAGCGTTAAAAGAATCACACTATTTAACAATCAAAAAAAATTTAAAAAATAAGGTTGCATAGAACTTTTTAAGAGCAAAAGGTCCAAGTGGGTTGCCACTATTTACAAAATCTACTATTTACAATGACAGAAACCAATATTTACAAAATACTAAATCTACAAGT
Source organism: Meconema thalassinum (assembly GCA_946902985.2). Lineage (NCBI taxonomy): Eukaryota > Metazoa > Arthropoda > Insecta > Orthoptera > Tettigoniidae > Meconema > Meconema thalassinum. The sequence goes on from OX336388.2 coordinate 553,264,086, forward strand.
TACATAAAGCTATGTCCCATAAACGATTAAACAGTGAAATCACACCTCCTCCTCCTTGCGATCATAACCCCAGGGCAGGCTGGTGAGCAGGTCATCAGTCCACACACGCTTGTTATGAAAGCCGGATCTAGATCCTATAGGCTTTCATATAGCCGTGGTAGAATTTTTCGAGATCTCGGAAACTACGCGTCGCCCAGTGTCCAAACCTTTACCAATCGAATCGGAGTTGAAAAAAAAATTTCAAAAAATGTCTGTCTGTCTGTATGTATGTATGTATGTATGTATGTACGTATGTGCGTGACGTTTTTGCGTTTAGCAAAGTACAGGTCGCAATTTTCAAGATATCGAGCTGAAATTTGGTACGGTGAAAGGGTCGGTGCCTGTGACGAACCCTATTGTTGGGCGTTAAAATCGGTGTAGGGACGGACCTTTTTTTGGGGCCCTGAATTTCATCCTATTTTTTTGATTCGATATATCACGGAAACGGTTGGTCGTATCGAAAAATGTTAAAGGTATAGGTGTAAGATCTCCGCGGCATGCAACTTTTTTACTCCTAACTATTTTTTGATATCTCTCACCGTTTTCTTTTTTTCGGGCCCTGAAAATGTCCATTGTGCGTGACATTTTTGCGTTTAGCTAAGTACTGGTCGCAATTTTCAAGATATTAAGCTGAAATTTGGTACTGTGAAAGAGTTAGTGACTGTGACGAATCCTATTGTTGGGCGTTAAAATCGGTGCAGGGCCGGATCTTTTTGGGGGGCCCTGAATTTCAAACTTTTTTTTGGAATCGATATATCTCGGAAACGGTGGATCGAATCGAAAAATGTTAAATGTATAGGTGTAAGATCTCCGCGGTATGCAACTTTTTTACTCAAAACTAATTTTTGATATCTCTCACCGTTTTCTTTTTTTGGGGCCCTGAAAATGTCCATTGTGCGTGACATTTTTGCGTTTAGCTAAGTACTGGTCGCCATTTTCAAGATATTAAGCTGAAATTTGGTACGGTGAAAGAGTTCGTGACTGTGACGAATCCTATTGTTGGGCGTTAAAATCGGTGTAGGGCCGGATCTTTTTAGGGGGCCCTGAATTTCAAACTTATTTTTGAATTGATATATCTCGGAAACGGTTGGTCGTATCGAAAGATGTTAAATGTACGGGTGTAAGATCTCTGCGATATGCACCTTTTTTACTTAAGACGATTTTTTGATATCTCTCACCGTTTTCTTTTTTTAGGGCCCTGAAAATGTCCATAGTGCGTGACATTTTTGCGTTTAGCTAAGTACTGGCCGCAATTTTCAAGATATGAAGCTGAAATTTGGTACGGTGAAAGAGTTAGTGACTGTGACAAATCCTATTGTTGGACGTTAAAATCGGTGATGGGCCGAATCTTTTATTGAGGCCCTGAATTTCAAATTTTTTTTGGAATCGATATGTCTCGGAAACGGTTGGTCTTATCAAAAAAAAAATCTACATTTGTAAGATCTCCGCGGTATGCAACTTTTTTACTCAAAACGATTTTTTGATATTTCTCACCGTTTTGTTTCTTTGGGGCCTTCAAAAAGTCAATTGTGCATGACGTTTTTGGGTTGAGCGAAGTATTGGTCTTAATTTTCATGATATCGAGCTGAAATTTGGAGCGGTGAACGAGTTAGACCCTGTGAGGAAACCTGTTGTCGGGCGTTAAAAACGGTGCACGGCCCGATTTTTAGGGGGGGGGGCTGAATTTCAAACTTTTTTTTGGAATCGATATATCTCGGAAACGGTTGGTCGTATCGAAAAACGTTAAATGTACAGGTGTAAGATCTCCGTGGTATGCAACTTTTTTACTCCTAATGATTTTTCGATATCTCTCACCGTTTTCCTTTTTGGGGCCCTGAGGATGTCCATTGTGCGTGACATATTTGGGTTTAGCGAAATACAGGTCGCAATTTTCAAGATATCAAACTGAAATTTGGTGCGGTGAAAGAGTTAGACCCTGTGAGGAAACCAATTGTCGGGCGTTAAAGACGGTACAGGGCCGATTCTTTTTGGGGGGCCCTGAATTTCAAACATTTTTTGGAATCGATATATCTCGGAAACGGTTGGTCGTAGCCAAAAACGTTAAATGTACGGGTGTAAGATCTCCGCGATATGCAACTTTTTTACTCAAAACGATTTTTTGATATCTCTCACCGTTTTCGTTTTTTGGGGCCCTGAATATGTCCATTATGCGTCACATTTTTGGGTTTAGCGAAGTACAGGTCGCAATATTCAAGATATCGAGCTGAATTTGGAGCGGTGAAAGAGTTGGACCGTGTGAGGAAACCTGTTGTCGGGGGTTAAAAACGGTGCAGGGCCGGATATTTTGGGGGGGCCCTGAATTTCAAACTTTTTTTGAATCGATATATCTCGGAAACGGCTGGTCGTATCGAAAAACGTTAAATGTACAGGTGTAAGATCTCCGCGGTATGCAACTTTTTTACTCAAAACGATTTTTTGATATCTCTCACCGTTTTCTTTTTTGGGGCCCTGAAGTTGTGCGTATGTGCGTGACGTTTTTGGGTTTAGCAAAGTACAGGTCACAATTTTCAAGATATCAAGCTGAAATTTGGAACGGTAAAATAGCTAGAGCCTATGAGGAACCCTATTTTTCGGCGTTAAAATCTGTGCAGGGCTGGATCTTTTTTGGGGGCCCTGAATTTGAAACTCTTTTGGAATCGATATATCTCGGAGACGGTTGGTCATATCGAAAAAAGTTAAATACACAAGTGTTAAATCTCCGCGGTATGCAACGATCTTACCCATAACGATTTTTTGATATCTCTCAGCGTTGTCTTTTTTGGGGCCCTGAAAATGTACGTATGTGCGTGACGTTTTTACGTTTAGCAAACTAGAGGTCGGAATTTTCAAGATATCGAGCTGAAATGTGTCACGGGGAAAGAAATTGGGCCTGTCAGGAACTCTCTTGTCGGGCGTTAAAATTGGTGCATGGTCGGACCATTCTTTGGTGCCCTGAATTTCATCCTTTTTTTTTTACCCCTGGTGATGTTTTGATATCTCTCACCGTTTTCCTTTTCTGGGTTCCTGAATGTCTTCCTTTTTCTTCGAACCGTTATATCTGGAAAACGGTTGGCCGTATCTAACAAAGTTAAATCTACAGGTGTAAGATCTCAGTGATTAGCAACTTTTTCACCCCTTAAGATTTTTTGATATCTCTCACCGTTTTGATTTTCTGCGGCCCTGAATATCTTCCTTTTTTTCGAACCGTTATATTTGGGAAACGGTTGGCCGTATCGAACAAAGTAAAATGTACCTCAGTGATTTAGCAACTTTTTTAACTTTCATGATTTTCTGATATCTTTCACCATTTTCTTTTTTTGGGGCCGTGAATTTCATTCTTATTTTTCGAATCGTTATATCTCGGAAACAGTCGATCTTATCGAAAAATGTTAAATCTACTGGTGTAAGACCTCAGTGATTAGCAACTTTTCTACCCCTTATCATATTTTTATATCTCTCACCGTTTTGATGTTATTAAATGTTTTTGGTTTTTGAAAAAAATTGGGGCCCAAATGAATATAATAATTGGTAATAATTCAACTGATGGTCTAATTGAATACAACGGAAAATTAGCTATAATAACCCGTTTTAACCAATTCAATTGGTAAATATTATATTTATAGCTGTAAGATATTTTCCATTTCCGAGGACGTCCGGCTTTCATAACAATGTGATGGTGCCAGCATTGCATAGAATAAAATTTTATAATTTTCCTATATTTCCACGCAATCGGGTCGAAGGTCCGAAATGCAATTCCGCAGGCCTTGCCGCAAACGAAGTTGTTGTTTGAGATTATTACCCCTCTTGCTTGCCGCTATGTAGCCACACCGTCTCATCAAATGCAGGTCGTGCTGCGTGGACTCTTACTTGTTATGAAAGACGGATCTAGATCCTATAGGCTTTCATATAGCCGTGGTAGGATTTTTCGAGATCTCGGAAACTACGCGTCGCCCAGTGTTCAAACCTTCACCAATCGAATCGGAACTGAAAAAAAAAAATTAAAAAAAAGTCTGTCTGTATGTATGTATGTATGTATGTATGTATGTATGTACGTATGTGCGTGACGTTTTTGCGTTTAGCAATGTACAGGTCGCAATTTTCAAGATATCGAGCTGAAATTTGGTACGGTGAAAGAGTTAGGGCCTGTGACGAACCCTATTGTTGGGCGTTAAAATCGGTGTAGGGCCGGACCTATTTTTGGGGCCTTGAATTTCATCCTATTTTTTTGAATCGATATATCTCGGAAACGGTTGGTCGTATCGAAAAATGTTAAAGGTATAGGTGTAAATTGTGGGGGGGTTAAATACGGTGCAGGGCCGGATATTTTTGGGGGGCACTGAATTTCAAACTTTTTTTGAATCGATATATCTCGGAAACGGCTGGTCGTATCGAAAAACGTTAAAGGTATAGGTGTAAGATCTCCGCGGTATGCAACTTTTTTACTCAAAACGATTTTTTGATATCTCTCAGCGTTGTCTTTTTTTGGGGGGCCCTGAAAACGTACGTATGTGCGTGACGTTTTTACGTTTAGCAAACTAGAGGTCGGGATTTTCAAGATATCGAGCTGAAATGTGTCACGGGGAAAGAAATTGGGCCTGTCAGGAACTTTCTTGTCGGGCGTTAAAATTGGTGCATGGCCGGACCATTCTTTGGGGCCCTGAATTTCATCCTTTTTTTTAACCCCTGATGATGTTTTGATATCTCTCACCGTTTTCCTTTTCTGGGGCCCTGAATGTCTTCCCTTTCTTCGAACCGTTATGTCTGGGAAACGGTTGGCCGTATCTAACAAAGTTACATCTACAGGTGTAAGATCTCAGTGGTTAGCAACTTTTTCAACCCTTAAGATTTTTTGATATCTCTCACCGATTTGATTTTCTGCGGCCCTGAATTTCTTCCTCTTTTTCGAACCGTTATATTTGAGAAACGGTTGAACGTATCGAACAAAGTAAAATCTACAGATATAGGACCTCAGCGATTAGCAACTTTTTTAACTCATATGATTTTTTGATATCTCTCACCATTTTCCTTCCTTGGGGCCGTGAATTTTATTCTTTTCTTCGAATCGTTATATCTCGGAAAGCGTCGATCCTATCGAAAAAAGTTAAATCTACAGGTGTAAGATCTCAGTGATTTGCAACTTTTCTACCCCTTATCATATTTTGATATCTCTCACCGTTTTGATGTAATTAAATGTTTTGTTTTTTGAAAAAAAAAATGGGGCCCAAATGTATATAACAACTGGTAAAAATTCAACTTATGGTCTAATTGAATTCTACGGAAAATTATCTAGAATTACTCGTTTTAACATTTTCAATAAGTTGAATCATGTATTTACAGCAGTAAGATATTTTCCCCTACCGAGGACGTCCGGCTTTCATAACCATGTGATGGTGTCAGCATTGCCTAGAATAACATTTTATAATTTTCCTACATTTCCTTGCAATCGGGTCGAAGGTCCGAAATGCAATTCCGCAGGCCTTGCCGCCAACGAAGTTGTTGTTTGAGATTATAACCACTCTTGCTGGCCCCTTGCTGCTGCGCCACCGTCTCATCAAATGCAGGTCGTGCTGCGTGGACTCCTACTTGTTATGAAAGCCGGATCTAGATCCTATAGGCTTTCATATAGCCGTGGTAGGATTTTTCGAGATCTCGGAAACTACGCGTCGCCCAGTGTTCAAACCTTTACCAATCGAATCGGAAATGAAAATAAAAATAAAAAAAAGTCTGTATGTATGTATGTATGTATGTATGTACGTGACGTTTTTGCGTTTAGCAATGTACAGGTCGCAATTTTCAAGATATCGAGCTGAAATTTGGTACGGTGAAAGAGTTAGGGCCTGTGACGAACCCTATTGTTGGGCGTTAAAATCGGTGTAGGGCCGGACCTTTTTTGGGGCCCTGAATTTCATCCTATTTCTTTGAATCGATATATCTCGGAAACGGTTGGTCGTATCGAAAAATGTTAAGGGTATAGGTGTAAGATCTCCGCGGTAAGCAACTTTTTTACTCAAAACTATTTTTTGATATCTCTCACCGTTTTCTTTTTTTGGGGCCCTGAAAATGTCCATTGTGCGTGACATTTTTGCGTTTAGCTAAGTACTGGTCGCCATTTTCAAGATATTAAGCTGAAATTTGGTACGGTGAAAGAGTTAGTGACTGTGACTAATCCTATTGTAGGGCGTTAAAATCGGCGCAGGGCCGGATCTTTTTTTGGGGCCCTGAATTTCAAACTTAAATTTGGAATCGATATATCTCGGAAACGGTTGGTCGTATCGAAAAATGTTAAATGTACAGGTGTAAGATCTCCGCGGTATGCAACTTTTTTACTCAAAACGATTTTTTGATATCTCTCACCGTTTTGTTTTTTTTAGGGCCCTGAAAAAGTCAATTGTGCATGACATTTTTGGGTTGAGCGAAGTTTAGGTCTTAATTTTCATGATATCGAGCTGAAATTTGGAGCGGTGAACGAGTTAGACCCTGTGAGGAAACCTGTTGTCGGGCGTTAAAAACGGTGCACGGCCCGATTTTTTTGGGGGGGCCCTGAATTTCAACCTTTTTTTTTGGAATCGATATATCTCGGAAACGGTTGGTCGTATCGAAAAACGTTAAATGTGCAGGTGTAAGATCTCCGCGGTATGCAACTTTTTTACTCATAATGATATTTTGATATCTCTCACCGTTTTCCTTTTTGGGGCCCTGAAAATGTCCATTGTGCGTCACATTTTTGGGTTTAGCGAAGTACAGGTAGCAATATTCAAGATATCGAGCTGAATTTGGAGCGGTGAAAGAGTTGGACCGTGTGAGGAAACCTGTTGTCGGGGGTTAAATACGGTGCAGGGCCGGATATTTTTGGGGGGCACTGAATTTCAAACATTTTTTTGAATCGATATATCTCGGAAACGGCTGGTCGTATCGAAAAACGTTAAATGTATAGGTGTAAGATCTCCGCGGTATGCAACTTTTTTACTCAAAACGATTTTTTGATATCTCTCAGCGTTGTCTTTTTTTTGGGGGGCCCTGAAAACGTACGTATGTGCGTGACGTTTTTACGTTTAGCAAACTAGAGGTCGGAATTTTCAAGATATCGAGCTGAAATGTGTCACGGGGAAAGAAATTGGGCCTGTCAGGAACTTTCTTGTCGGGCGTTAAAATTGTTGCATGGCCGGACCATTCTTTGGGGCCCTGAATTTCATCTTTTTTTATTTACCCCTGATGATGTTTTGATATCTCTCACCGTTTTCCTTTTCTGGGGCCCTGAATGTCTTCCCTTTCTTCGAACCGTTATGTCTGGGAAACGGTTGGCCGTATCTAACAAAGTTACATCTACAGGTGTAAGATCTCAGTGGTTAGCAACTTTTTCAACCCTTAAGATTTTTTGATATCTCTCACCGATTTGATTTTCTGCGGCCCTGAATTTCTTCCTCTTTTTCGAACCGTTATATTTGTGGAACGGTTGAACGTATCGAACAAAGTAAAATCTACAGTTATAGGACCTCAGCGATTAGCTACTTTTTAACTCATATGATTTTTTGATATCTCTCACCATTTTCCTTCCTTGGGGCCGTGAATTTCATTCTTTTCTTCGAATCGTTATATCTCGGAAAGCGTCGATCCTATCGAAAAAAGTTAAATATACAGGTGTAAGATCTCAGTGATTTGCAACTTTTCTACCCCTTATCATATTTTGATATCTCTCACCGTTTTGATGTTATTAAATGTTTTGGTTTTTGAAAAAAAAATGGGGCCCATATGTATATAACAACTGGTAAAAATTCAACTTATGGTCTAATTGAATTCTACGGAAAATTATCTAGAATTACTCGTTATGAACGCCGGATCTAAAGATCCTATAGGCTTTCATATAGCCGTGGTATGATTTTTCGAGATCTCGGAAACTACGCGTCGCCCAGTGTTCAAACCTTTACCAATCGAATCGTAGTTGAATTTTTTTTTTCAAAAAAATCTGTATGTATATAAGTATGTATGTGTGTATGTACGTATGTGAGTGACGTTTTTGCGTTTAGCAAAGTACAGGTCGCAATTTTCAAGATATCGAGCTGAAATTTAGTACGGTGAAAGGGTCGGTGCCTGTGACGAACCTTATTGTTGGGCGTTAAAATCGGTGTAGGGCCGGACCTTTTTTTGGGGCCCTGAATTTCATCCTTTTCTTTTTTTTTGATTCGATATATCACGGAAACGGTTGGTCGTATCGAAAAATGTTAAAGGTATAGGGGTAAGATCTCCGCGGTATGCAACCTTTTTACTCCTAACTATTTTTTGATATCTCTCACCGTTTTCTTTTTTTCGGGCCCTGAAAATGTCCATTGTGCGTGACATTTTTGCGTTTAGCTAAGTACTGGTCGCAATTTTCAAGATATTAAGCTGAAATTTGGTACTGTGAAAGAGTTAGTGACTGTGACGAATCCTATTGTTGGGCGTTAAAATCGGTGCAGGGCCGGATCTTTTTGGGGGACCCTGAATTTCAAACTTTTTTTTGGAATCGATATATCTCGGAAACGGTGGATCGTATCGAAAAAGTTAAAAGTATAGGTGTAAGATCTCCGCGGTATGCAACTTTTTTACTCAAAACTATTTTTTGATATCTCTCACCGTTTTCTTTTTTTGGGGCCCTGAAAATGTCCATTGTGCGTGACATTTTTGCGCTTAGCTAAGTACTGGTCGCCATTTTCAAGATATTAAGCTGAAATTTGGTACGGTGAAAGAGTTCGTGACTGTGACGAATCCTAGTGTTGGGCGTTAAAATCGGTGTAGGGCCGGATCATTTTTGGGGGCCCTGAATTTCAAACTTATTTTTGGAATCGATATATCTCGGAAACAGTTGGTCGCATCGAAAAATGATAAATGTACAGGTGTAAGATCTCCGCCGTATGCAACTTTTTTACTCAAAACGATTTTTTGATATCTCTCACCGTTTTCTTTTTTTAGGGCCCTGAAAATGTCCATTGTGCGTGACATTTTTGCGTTTAGCTAATTACTGGTCGCAATTTTCAAGATATGAAGCTGAAATTTGGTACGGTGAAAGAGTTAGTGACTGTGACAAATCCTATTGTTGGGCGTTAAAATCGGTGCTGGGCCGAATCTTTTATTGGGGCCCTGAATTTCAAATTTTTTTTTGGAATCGATATGTCCCGGAAACGGTTGGTCTTATCAAAAAACTTTAAATCTACATGTGTAAGATCTCCGCGGTATGCAACTTTTTTACTCAAAACGATTTTTGATATCTCTCACCGTTTTGTTTCTTTGGGGCCTTGAAAAAGTCAATTGTGCATGACGTTTTTGGGTTGAGCGAAGTATAGGTCTTAATTTTCATGATATCGAGCTGAAATTTGGAGCGGTGAACGAGTTAGACCCTGTGAGGAAACCTGTTGTCGGGCGTTAAAAACGGTGCACGGTCCGATTTTTAGGGGGGGGCCCTGAATTTCAAACTTTTTTTTTGGAATCGATATATCTCGGAAACCCGTGGGGGTTTGCCTGTTCCTCTATCGGGCGCGTCCCAGGTGGCGGATAGGGGGGCTCGCCGGACTTCTCCGGAGGGTTTGAGGGAAATAAAATACCTCTCGCGGACCAAAAACAGGCCCCTTGCCAGGGTTATGGTGAAGCTACGTTAGGCCTAGCAAGCCAGTAGTGGATATGAAACTGCTTTTAAAACGGGAACGGGCCTCGGAAAGGACAGATCTAAAGGAAGCAGACTTGGCTATGGAAATGGACTACGAATCGGAACTTTGAATATAACGACATTGACGGGAAGAGTGGAGGAGGTTGTGGATTTGATGGAGAGGAGAAAACTGGATGTACTCGGACTGGCAGAGACCAGATGGAGAGGGGAAGGAAGAAAAGAACTGAGAAATGGCTTGCAGCTATACTGGATAGGAAATGAGGAGGGGAAGAGAAATGGAGTGGGAATGGTGGTGAGAGAAGGGCTGAGGGAGGAAGTAAAGAGGGTAAGTGATAGAATAATTAGAGCCAGAATCACTGTGAAAGGTAGAATCCTGGACATTCTGCAAGTCTATGCACCACAGGTGGGATGCACAGAAGGTGAGAAGGACGAGTTTGAAGAGGAGTTGCAGAAGCAGTTAGTGGGGAGAGACCTGATAGTCATGGGAGACCTAAATGCCCATGTCGGAACTGATAGAAGAGGTTTTGAGGAAGTGATTGGTGGTGAAGGATGGGGAAACAGGAATAAGGAAGGAGAGAGATTGTTGGAACTGTGCAAGATAAATGGGCTAATGGTTGGAAACACATGGTACAAGAAGAGAGAGAGCCATACCATTACTTGGTACAGCAGGGATTTGACTAGGAAATCAGTGGTGGACTATATTCTATGCGGGAAGGAGACAAAGAAGAGTATCACGGATATAAGGGTAATACCTTCAGAAGCCCTGGACAGTGACCACCGTCTGCTGGTCGCCAAGGTGAGAGGACTGAAGGAAAAGAGGAGAACTGAAAACCAAGAAAGAAGAATAAGGACATGGAAGCTGAAGGAGGATGGAAATAAGGAGAAGTTCCAGATATTAGTGAGGAACAAATTACCGAAGGATGATCCGAAAACAGGTGAAGAAGAATGGAATAGGTTCAAGGACGTGTTGGTAGAAGCAGCGGAAGTCGTGTGTGGCAAAACTAGTGGAAAGAAAAGGTGGAAGGAAACACCATGGTGGAACCCCAGAACTAAGGAAGCAGTGAAAAAGAAAAATGAAGCATTCAGGAAATGGTTCCAACAGAGGACAGACAGAACAAGAGAAGAATACCAAGAGCGGAAGAAAGAAGCAGGAGAAGTAGTGAAGGAAGAGAAAAAGAAATGGCTGGAGAAATGGACAGAAATGATGGAGGAGGACTGTGATGGCAGTAAGAAAGTGTTGTATGGAATGATAAAGGCAAAGAGAAGAGATACAGGGGAGAATGTCAGAATGGTGGACAGGAATGGAAAGGAGGTCGAAAATATGGAAGAAGTAAAGGTTATCTGGAGAGAATACTTCAAGGAACTCCTAAATCCAACTAAAACCAGCGTAGTGGACATTGTGGAGGAAGAAACAGACAGTGACCAAGACATTTCAGAGAAGGAATTGACATGGAAAGAAGTGGAGGAAGCATTAAAGAAGATGAAAGGGGGAAAGGCACCGGGAATAGACGAAGTGAGTGTGGAGATGGTGAGAGCAGCAGGGGTGATAGGAACACAGTGGCTCTTTCGAGTAATGAAAGTGATATGGAGGGAGAAGAAAATACCAGAGGACTGGAAAAGAGGGATAATAATACCCATATTTAAAAAGGGAAGTAGGAAGGAATGCAAGAACTACAGGGGAATTACACTCATGTGCCACTGCGCCAAAATATTTGAGAAGGTACTGGAGAAAAGAATTCGGACAGAAGTTGAAGATGGGCTGAGGGAAGAACAGTATGGATTCAGGCCAGGAAGGTCAACAGTTGACCTCATCTTTGCAGTAAGACAGCTACAAGAACACCATTATGAATGTGGGAAAGATCTGGTGATGACCTTCTTGGATATTGAGAAAGCATATGATAGTATTAATAGAAACAAGGTATGGGAAGCGATGAGAGCAAAAGCAGTGAACAAGGAGACAGTGGCAAGAGTGAAAGCAATGTACGAGGGAAGCAAAAGCTGTGTAAAGGTGGGAAGAGAGAGAACGGAATGGTTTCAACTGGAGAGTGGTCTGAAACAGGGAAGTGCCCTCTCACCCCTGTTATTTATAGTGGTGATGGATGAAATCATACGAAAAGTGGTAAATAGCATTGGGGAAAGGAAAATGAAGGCAATGTTGTTTGCTGATGACCTTCTGGTATGGGGAGAGGATGAGGAAGAAGTACAAGAGCAATTAGATGAGTGGGAGAAGGTAGTGTTATAATATGGGATGAAGTTCTCAGCACAAAAGAGTGAAGTGGTCATCACAACGAGGAAGAAGAACGGACTGGATATGGGCATAACACTTGGAGGACAGCAGTTGCAGAAAGTAGAATCCCTCAAGTACTTGGGAAGCATAATTGAAGAAAAGGGAGGCAATAGGATGGAAATAAATGAGCGGGGAAGGTACGCAGATGGATTTTTCAAGAGTGTTAGGGGGATGATATGGAATAAAGATGTACCACAAAAATGTAAAGGAATCATCTACAAGACCTACTTTGTGCCAATTTTGACATATGGTTCAGAAACATGGGTGATGAAGGAAAGGGACAAGAATAAAATACGAGCAGTGGAGATGAAGTTCCAGAGGAGTAGGGTAGGAGTGACAAGAATGGACAGAGTAAGGAATGAGAGAGTCAGGGAGATGGTAAGAGAGGAACCACTGCAAAATAGAATAGAGCGATCTAGGCTACAATGGTATGGACATGTGAGGAGGATGCAAGAGGAGAGGATACCGAAGAAGATGTTTGGAATGGAAATGACGGGAAGGAGGCCAAGGGGAAGACCAAGGGACAGATGGACAAAAGGAGTTAAGAAGAGTGTGGAGGAAAGAGGAGTGTACTGGGACACAGTAAATGACGAGAGATGGTGGATGGACAGGAAACGATGGAGAGGCTTATGTTCCAAGCAGACCCGACCAGCGGTTGGAAACTGCTCAAGATGATGATGATGATGATATCTCGGAAACGGTTGGTCGTATCGAAAAACGTTAAATGTACAGGTGTAAGATCTCCGCGGTATGCAACTTTTTTACTCATAATGATTTTTCGATATCTCTCACCGTTTTCCTTTTTGGGGCCCTGAGGATGTCCATTGTGCGTGACATATTTGGGTTTAGCGAAATACAGGTCGCAATTTTCAAGATATCAAACTGAAATTTGGTGCGGTGAAAGAGTTAGACCCTGTGAGGAAACCAATTGTCGGGCGTTAAAGACGGTATAGGGCCGATTCTTTTTGGGGGGCCCTGAATTTCAAACATTTTTTGGAATCGATATATCTCGGAAACGGTTGGTCGTATCCAAAAACGTTAAATGTACGGGTGTAAGATCTCCGCGGTATGCAACTTTTTTACTCAAAACGATTTTTTGATATCTCTCACCGTTTTCGTTTTTTGGGGCCCTGAATATGTCCATTATGCGTCACATTTTTGGGTTTAGCGAAGTACAGGTCGCAATATTCAAGATATCGAGCTGAATTTGGAGCGGTGAAAGAGTTGGACCGTGTGAGGAAACCTGTTGTCGGGGGTTAAAAACGGTGCAGGGCCGGATATTTTTGTGGGGCCCTGAATTTCAAACTTTTTTTGAATCGATATATCTCGGAAACGGCTGGTCGTATCGAAAAACGTTAAATGTATAGGTGTAAGATCTCCGCGGTATGCAACTTTTTTACTCAAAACGATTTTTTGATATCTCTCACCGTTTTATTTTTTGGGGCCCTGAAGTTGTGCGTATGTGCGTGACGTTTTTGGGTTTAGCAAAGTACAGGTCGCAATTTTCAAGATATCAAGCTGAAATTTGGAACGGTAAAATAGCTAGAGCCTATGAGGAACCCTATTTTTCGGCGTTAAAATCTGTGCAGGGCTGGATCTTTTTTGGGGACCCTGAATTTGAAACTCTTTTGGAATCGATATATCTCGGAGACGGTTGGTCATATCGAAAAAAGTTAAATACACAAGTGTTAAATCTCCGCGGTATGCAACGATCGTACCCATAACGATTTTTTGATATCTCTCAGCGTTGTCTTTTTTGGGGCCCTGAAAATGTACATATGTGCGTGACGTTTTTACGTTTAGCAAACTAGAGGTCGGAATTTTCAAGATATCGAGCTGAAATGTGTCACGGGGAAAGAAATTGGGCCTGTCAGGAACTCTCTTGTCGGGCGTTAAAATTGGTGCATGGCCGGACCATTCTTTGGTGCCCTGAATTTCATCCTTCTTTTTTTTTTTTTACCCCTGGTGATGTTTTGATATCTCTCACCGTTTTCCTTTTCTGGGTTCCTGAATGTCTTCCTTTTTTTTTCGAACCATTATATCTGGAAAATGGTTGGCCGTATCTAATAAAGTTAAATCTACAGGTGTAAGATCTCAGTGATTAGCAACTTTTTCACCCCTTAAGAATTTTTGATATCTCTCACCGTTTTGATTTTCTGCGGCCCTGAATGTCTTCCTTTTTTTCGAACCGTTATATTTGGGAAACGGTTGGCCGTATCGAACAAAGTAAAATCTACAGATATAGGACCTCAGCGATTAGCAACTTTTTTAACTCATATGATTTTTTGATATCTCTCACCATTTTCCTTCCTTGGGGCCGTGAATTTCATTCTTTTCTTCGAATCGTTATATCTCAGAAAGCGTCGTTCCTATCGAAAAAAGTTAAATCTACAGGTGTAAGATCTCAGTGATTTGCAACTTTTCTACCCCTTATCATATTTTGATATCTCTCACCGTTTTGATGTTATTAAATGTTTTGGTTTCTGAAAAAAAAAAATGGGGCCCAAATGTATATAACAACTGGTAAAAAATCAACTTATGGTCTAATTGAATTCTACGGAAAATTATCTACTGTATAATAACCCGTTTTAACCAATTCAATAAGGTAAATATTATATTTATAGCTGTAAGATATTTTCCATTTCCGAGGACGTCCGGCTTTCATAACAATGTGATGGTGTCAGCATTGCATAGAATAAAATTTTATAATTTTCCTATATTTCCACGCAATCGGGTCGAAGGTCCGAAATGCAATTCCGCAGGCCTTGCCGCAAACGAAGTTGTTGTTTGAGATTATTACCCCTCTTGCATGCCGCTATGTAGCCGCACCGTCTCATCAAATGCAGGTCGTGCTGCGTGGACTCTTACTTGTTATGAAAGCCGGATCTAGATCCCATAGGCTTTCATATAGCCGTGGTAGGATTTTTCGAGATCTCGGAAACTACGCGTCGCCCAGTGTTCAAACCTTCACCAATCGAATCGGAACTGAATTTTTTTTTTTAAAAAGTCTGTCTGTATGTATGTATGTATGTATGTATGTACGTATGTGCGTGACGTTTTTGCGTTTAGCAATGTACAGGTCGCAATTTTCAAGATATCGAGCTGAAATTTGGTACGGTGAAAGAGTTAGGGCCTGTGACGAACCCTAATGTTGGGCGTTAAAATCGGTGTAGGGCCGGACCTATTTTTGGGGCCTTGAATTTCATCCTATTCTTTTGAATCGATATATCTCGGAAACGGTTGGTCGTATCGAAAAATGTTAAAGGTATAGGTGTAAATTGTGGGGGGTTAAATACGGTGCAGGGCCGGATATTTTTGGGGGGGCACTGAATTTCAAACTTTTTTTGAATCGATATATCTCGGAAACGGCTGGTCGTATCGAAAAACGTTAAAGGTATAGGTGTAAGATCTCCGCGGTATGCAACTTTTTTACTCAAAACGATTTTTTGATATCTCTCAGCGTTTTTTTTTTGGGGGGGGGGCCCTGAAAACGTACGTATGTGCATGACGTTTTTACGTTTAGCATACTAGAGGTCGGGATTTTCAAGATATCGAGCTGAAATGTGTCACGGGGAAAGAAATTGGGCCTGTCAGGAACTTCCTTGTCGGGCGTTAAAATTGGTGCATGGCCGGACCATTCTTTGGGGCCCTGAATTTCATCCTTTTTTTACCCCTGATGATGTTTTGATATCTCTCACCGTTTTCCTTTTCTGGGGCCCTGAATGTCTTCCCTTTCTTCGAACCGTTATGTCTGGGAAACGGTTGGCCGTATCTAACAAAGTTACATCTACAGGTGTAAGATCTCAGTGGTTAGCAACTTTTTCAACCCTTAAGATTTTTTGATATCTCTCACCGATTTGATTTTCTGCGGCCCTGAATTTCTTCCTCTTTTTCGAACCGTTATATTTGAGAAACGGTTGAACGTATCGAACAAAGTAAAATCTACAGATATAGGACCTCAGCGATTAGCAACTTTTTTAACTCATATGATTTTTTGATATCTCTCACCATTTTCCTTCCTTGGGGCCGTGAATTTCATTCTTTTCTTCGAATCGTTATATCTCAGAAAGCGTCGTTCCTATCGAAAAAAGTTAAATCTACAGGTGTAAGATCTCAGTGATTTGCAACTTTTCTACCCCTTATCATATTTTGATATCTCTCACCGTTTTGATGTTATTAAATGTTTTGGTTTCTGAAAAAAAAATGGGGCCCAAATGTATATAACAACTGGTAAAAAATCAACTTATGGTCTAATTGAATTCTACGGAAAATTATCTAGAATTACTCGTTTTAACATTTTCAATAAGTTGAATCATGTATTTACAGCAGTAAGATATTTTCCCCTTCCGAGGACGTCCGGCTTTCATAACCATGTGATGGTGTCAGCATTTCCTAGAATAACATTTTATAATTTTCCTACATTTCCTTGCAATCGGGTCGAAGGTCCGAAATGCAATTCCGCAGGCCTTGCCGCCAACGAAGTTGTTGTTTGAGATTATAACCACTCTTGCTGGCCCCTTGCTGCTGCGCCACCGTCTCATCAAATGCAGGTCGTGCTGCGTGGACTCCCACTTGTTATGAAAGCCGGATCTAGATCCTATAGGCTTTCATATAGCCGTGGTAGGATTTTTCGAGATCTCGGAAACTACGCGTCGCCCAGTGTTCAAACCTTTACCAATCGAATCGGAACTGAAAAAAAATAATTAAAAAAAAGTCTGTCTGTCTGTATGTATGTATGTATGTATGTATGTATGTACGTATGTGCGTGACGTTTTTGCGTTTAGCAATGTACAGGTCGCAATTTTCAAGATATCGAGCTGAAATTTGGTACGGTGAAGGAGTTAGGGCCTGTGACGAACCCTATTGTTGGGCGTTAAAATCGGTGTAGGGCCGGACCTTTTTTTGGGGCCCTGAATTTCATCCTATTTCTTTGAATCGATATATCTCGGAAACGGTTGGTCGTATTGAAAAATGTTAAAGGTATAGGTGTAAGATCTCCGCGGTAAGCAACTTTTTTACTCAAAACTATTTTTTGATATCTCTCACCGTTTTCTTTTTTTGGGGCCCTGAAAATGTCCATTGTGCGTGACATTTTTGCGTTTAGCTAAGTACTGGTCGCCATTTTCAAGATATTAAGCTGAAATTTGGTACGGTGAAAGAGTTAGTGACTGTGACTAATCCTATTGTAGGGCGTTAAAATCGGCGCAGGGCCGGATCTTTTTTGGGGGCCCTGAATTTCAAACTTATTTTTGGAATCGATATATCTCGGAAACGGTTGGTCGTATCGAAAAATGTTAAATGTACATGTGTAAGATCTCCGCGGTATGTAACCTTTTTACTCAAAACGATTTTTTGATATCTCTCACCGTTTTCTTTTTTTAGGGCCCTGAAAAAGTCAATTGTGCATGACATTTTTGGGTTGAGCGAAGTTTAGGTCTTAATTTTCATGATATCGAGCTGAAATTTGGAGCGGTGAACGAGTTAGACCCTGTGAGGAAACCTGTTGTCGGGCGTTAAAAACGGTGCACGGCCCGATTTTTTTTTGGGGGGGGGCTCTGAATTTCAACCTTTTTTTTGGAATCGATATATCTCGGAAACGGTTGGTCGTATCGAAAAACGTTAGTGCAGGTGTAAGATCTCCGCGGTATGCAACTTTTTTACTCATAATGATATTTTGATATCTCTCACCGTTTTCCTTTTTGGGGCCCTGAAAATGTCCATTGTGCGTCACATTTTTGGGTTTAGCGAAGTACAGGTAGCAATATTCAAGATATCGAGCTGAATTTGGAGCGGTGAAAGAGTTGGACCGTGTGAGGAAACCTGTTGTCGGGGGTTAAATACGGTGCAGGGCCGGATATTTTTGGGGGGCACTGAATTTCAAACTTTTTTTGAATCGATATATCTCGGAAACGGCTGGTCGTATCGAAAAACGTTAAATGTATAGGTGTAAGATCTCCGCGGTATGCAACTTTTTTACTCAAAACGATTTTTTGATATCTCTCAGCGTTGTCGTTTTTTTTGGGGCCCTGAAAACGTACGTATGTGCGTGACGTTTTTACGTTTAGCAAACTAGAGGTCGGAATTTTCAAGATATAGAGCTGAAATGTGTCACGGGGAAAGAAATTGGGCCTGTCAGGAACTTTCTTGTCGGGCGTTAAAATTGGTGCATGGCCGGGCCATTCTTTGGGGCCCTGAATTTCATCTTTTTTTATTTACCCCCGATGATGTTTTGATATCTCTCACCGTTTTCCTTTTCTGGGGCCATGAATGTCTTCCCTTTCTTCGAACCGTTATGTCTGGGAAACGGTTGGCCGTATCTAACAAAGTTACATCTACAGGTGTAAGATCTCAGTGGTTAGCAACTTTTTCAACCCTTAAGATTTTTTGATATCTCTCACCGATTTGATTTTCTGCGGCCCTGAATTTCTTCCTCTTTTTCGAACCGTTATAATTGAGAAACGGTTGAACGTATCGAACAAAGTAAAATATACAGATATAGGACCTCAGCGATTAGCTACTTTTTAACTCATATGATTATTTGATATCCCTCACCATTTTCCTTCCTTGGGGCCGTGAATTTCATTCTTTTCTTCGAATCGTTATATCTCGGAAAGCGTCGATCCTATCGAAAAAAGTTAAATCTACAGGTGTAAGATCTCAGTGATTTGCAACTTTTCTACCCCTTATCATATTTTGATATCTCTCACCGTTTTGATGTTATTAAATGTTTTGGTTTTTGAAAAAAAAAATGGGGCCCAAATGTATATATTATTAACAGAAAAGCGCACGAACAACTGGTAAAAATTCAACTTATGGTCTAATTGAATTCTACGGAAAATTATCTAGAATTACTCGTTATGAAAGCCGGATCTAAAGATCCTATAGGCTTTCATATAGCCGTGGTAGGATTTTTCGAGATCTCGGAAACTACGCGTCACCCAGTGTTCAAACCTTTACCAATCGAATCGTAGTTGAATTTTTTTTTTCAAAAAAAGTCTGTATGTATGTATGTATGTATGTATGTGAGTGACGTTTTTGCGTTTAGCAAAGTACAGGTCGCAATTTTCAAGATATCGAGCTGAAATTTAGTACGGTGAAAGAGTTGGGGCCTGTGACGAACCCTATTGATGGGCGTTAAAATCGGTGTAGGGCCGGACCTTTTTTTGGGGCCCTGAATTTCAATCTATTTTTTTGAATCGATATATCTCGGAAACGATCGGTCGTATCGAAAAATGTTAAATGTATAGGTGTAAGATCTCCGCGGTATGCAACTTTTTTACTCAAAATGATTTTTTTGATATCTATCACCTTTTTTTTTCGGGGGGGGGGGGGGGCTGAAAATGTCCATTGTGCGTGACATTTTTGCGTTTAGCTAAGTACTGGTCGCCATTTTCAAGATATTAAGCTGAAATTTAGTACGGTGAACGAGTTAGTGACTGTGACGAATCCTATCGTTGGGCGTTAAAATAGGTGCAGGGCCGGATCTTTTTGGGGGGCCCTGAATTTCAAACTTTTTTTTTTGAATCGATATATCTCGGAAACGGTTGATCGTATCGAAAAATGTTAAACGTATAGGTGTAAGATCTCCGCGGTATGCAACTTTTTTACTCAAAATGATTTTTTGATATCTCTCACCGTTTTCTTTTTTGGGGGCCCTGAAAATGTCCATTGTGCGTGACATTTTTGCGTTTAGCTAAGTACTGGTCGCCATTTTCAAGATATTAAGCTGAAATTTGTTACGGTGAAAGAGTTAGTGACTGTGACGAATCCTATTGTTGGGCGTTAAAATCGGTGTAGGGCCGGATCTTTTTTGGGGGCCCTGAAATTCAAACTTTTTTTGAATCGATATATCTCGGAAACGGTTGATCGTATCGAAAAATGTTAAATGTATAGGTGTAAGATCTCCACGGTATGCAACTTTTTTACTCAAAACTAATTTTTGATATCTCTCACCGTTTTCTTTTTTTTGGGGGCCCTGAAAATGTACATTGAGCGTGACATTTTTGCGTTTAGCTAAGTACTGGTCGCAATTTCCAAGATATTAAGCTGAAATTTGGTACGGTGAAAGAGTTCGTGACTGTGACGAATCCTAATGTTGGGCGTTAAAATCGGTGCAGGGCCGGATCATTTTTTGGGGCCCTGAATTTCAAACTTATTTTTGGAATCGATATATCTCGGAAACAGTTGGTCGCATCGAAAAATGTTAAATGTACAGGTGTAAGATCTCCGCCGTATGCAACTTTTTTTCTCAAAACAATTTTTTGATATCTCTCACCGTTTTCTTTTTTTAGGGCCCTGAAAATGTCCGTTGTGCGTGACATTTTTGCGTTTAGCTAAGTACTGGTCGTAATTTTCAAGATACGAAGCTGAAATTTGGTACGGTGAAAGAGTTAGTGACTGTGACGAATCCTATTGTTGGGCGTTAAAATCGGTGCTGGGCCGAATCTGTTTTTGGGGCCCTGAATTTCAAATTTTTTTTTGGAATCGATATATCTCGGAAACTGTTGGTCTTATCAAAAAACTTTAAATCTACATGTGTAAGATCTCCGCGGTATGCAACTTTTTTACTCAAAACGATTTTTTGATATCTCTCATCGTTTTGTTTTTTTGGGGCCCTGAAAAAGTCAATTGTGCATGACATTTTTGGGTTGAGCGAAGTACAGGTCTTAATTTTCATGATATCGAGATGAAATTTGGAGCGGTGAACGAGTTAGACCCTGTGAGGAAACCAATTGTTGGGCGTTAAAGTCGGTACAGGGCCGGATATTTTTGGGGGGCCCTGAATTTCAAACTTTTTTTGAATCGATATATCTCGGAAACGGCTGGTCGTATCGAAAAACGTTAAATGTATATGTGTAAGATCTCCACGGTATGCAACTTTTTTACTCAAAACGATTTTTTGATATCTCTCACCGTCTTCTTTTTTGGGGCCTTGAAGTTGTGCGTATGTGCGTGACGTTTTTGGGTTTAGCAAAGTACATGTCGCAATTTTCAAGATATCAAGCTGAAATTTGGAGCGGTAAAAGAGCTAGAGCCTATGAGGAACCCTATTTTTAGCCTACTTTTCACATTTTGCAAAAATGAGAAAAAAGTAGACTTATGAGATCGGGCAAATGTATGTCTGTCTGTCTGTCTGTCTGTCTGTCTGTCCGTCCTTCTGTCTGTCTGGCTGTGTGTGTGTCCCCCCCTATCAACTCCTAAACGGCTGCAGCAATCGAAACAAAATTTGGTAGGAGTAAAGATCTATACCTGAATATCTCACGGCCATATTTGAAAATGATGTCAGTGCTACCAACTGCTAAAAAAACGCAATTGAAATTTGAGCTCCATGTTGGATATCTTGGAAAGTATGAATGGGAGCGATTTCAAAATTGGCACACGTACAGATCATAATATTTCAGTTTAATTTCTAGGAGGCTAAACATGGCAGTGTTGCCAAAATGATTATAAGCCTCCTGATAGGTCCAATTTTTAAATGCACATAACTTCTATACTATCAATTGGAATTCAACCAAATTTCGTATGTTGTATGTGTACATAATCAGATATGACTGAGCGTATTCTTAAGACCTAACAGGGCTGCCAACTGTTAATAAATGCTCCTATTTTTTTTATCCAATTACCAATATATCAGAAAGTATGCAAGCCGACAGCTTTAAACTATGCACACGTATAGTACCTGACATTCTATATTAATTTGGAGTAACTTATATACGTCAGTGCTACCAACATGATTCTAAGCCTGCTGACAGGTCCAACTTTAAATACATGTAACTTCCATACTATCATTTGGATTTCAACCAAATTTCGTATGTGCTATGTGTACCATAACATATATGACTATGCGTATTCTAAGGAGCAACCAGTGCTGCCAACTGTTAATATGTGCTGTCCCTATTTTTGTTACCCTAATATCAATATATCATAAAGTATGCAAGCCAATAGCTCTAAACTTTGCACACGTATAGTACCTGGCATTATAGACGAATTTGAAGTAACTAATATACGTCAGTGCTGCCAACATGATTCTAAGCCTGCTGATAGGTCCAATTTTAAAATGCATGTAACTTCTATACTAACTAATGGATTTCATTCAAAATTGGCACAACAATAGATCATATTATTTCAGATTATTTCTGACCAATACATGCATGACATTGTTGCCAACATGATTTTACGCGCGCAGTTAGATCCAATGTTTAACTACATGTAACGTCCATGCTATTCATTGGACTTCAACCAAATTTTGTATTTTGTACCTTAAGAGACGGAACTAAGAATATATTCAGTCATCAGGGCTGCCAACTGTAGTGCTCTATTAGGATACATTATGCCAGGTATACAGTATTTCGAACTAATTGGAAATTTCGATATTAGCAACTTAATTTCGTCATTATTCTAGATAGGTTCATATTCTGTAGAATAATCATTGGCATGAAAAGTAGGCTGTATAGTTCTTCACGGAACTTCTTGTTCGGCGTTAAAATCGGTGCAGGGCTGGATCTTTTTTGGGGGCCCTGAATTTGAAACTCTTTTGGAATCCATATATCTCGGAGACGGTTGGTCACATCGAAAAAAATTAAATACACAAGTGTTAAATACACAAGTGTTGCGGTATGCAACGATCTTACTCATAACGATTTTTTGATATCTCTCAGCTTTGTCTTTTTTGGGGGGCCCTGAAAATGTACGTATGTGCGTGACGTTTTTACGTTTATCAAACTAGAGGTCGGAATTTTCAAGATATCGAGCTGCAATGTGTCTCGGGGAAAGAAATTGGGCCTGTCAGGAACTCTCTTGTCGGGCGTTAAAATTGGTGCATGGCCGGACCATTCTTTGGGGCCCTGAATTTCATCCTTTTTTTTACCCCTGATGATGTTTTGATATCTCTCACCGTTTTCCTTTTCTGGGGCCCTGAATGTCTTCCTTTTTTTCGAACCGTTATATCTGGGAAACGGTTGGCCGTATCTAACAAAGTTAAATCTACAGGTGAAAGATCTCAGTGGTTAGCAACTTTTTCAACCCTTCAGATTTTTTGATATCTGTCACCGATTTGATTTTCTGCGGCCCTGAATTTCTTCCTCTTTTTCGAACCGTTATATTTGAGAAACGGTTGAACGTATCGAACAAAGTAAAATCTACAAATATAGGACCTCAGTGATTAGCAACTTTTTTAACTCATGTGATTTTTTGATATCTCGCACCATTTTCCTTTTTTGGGGCCGTGAATTTCATTCTTTTTTTCGAATCGTTATATCTCGGAAAGCGTCGATCCTATCGAAAAACGTTAAATCTACAGGTGTAAGATCTCAGTGATTTGCAACTTCTCTACCCCTTATCATATTTTTTATCTCTCACCGATTTGATGTTATTAAATGTTTTGGTTTTTGAAAAAATAATGGGGCCAAAATGTATATAACAACTGGTAAAAATTCAACTTATGGTCTAATTGAATTCTACGAAAAAATATCTATAATTACTCGTTTTAATCTTTTCAATAAGTTGAATGATGTATTTACAGCAGTAAGATGTTTTCCACTTCCGAGGACGTCCGGCTTTCATAACTATGTGATGGTGTCAGCATTGCCTAGAATAACATTTTATAATTTTCCTACATTTCCTTGCAATCGGGACGAAGGTCCGAAATGCAATTCCGCAGGCCTTGCCGGCAACGATGTCGTTGTTTGAGATTATTACCCCTCTTGCTCGCCGCTATCTTGCCGCACCTTCTCATCCAAAGCAGGTCGTGCTGCGTGGACTTCCTACTTGTTATGAAAGCCGGATCTAAAGATCCTATAGGCTTTCATATAGCCGTGGTATATTGGAAAAAGTCTGTCTGTATGTATGTGCGTGACGTTCTTGCGTTTAGCAAAGTACAGGTCGCAATTTTCAAGATATCGAGCTGAAATTTGGTACGGTGAAAGAGTTGGGGCCTGTGACGAACCCTGTTGTTGGGCGTTAAAATCGGTGCAGGGCCGGACCTTTTTTTGGGGCCCTGAATTTCATCCTATTTTTTTGAATCGATATATCTCGGAAACGGTTGGTCGTATCGAAAAATGTTAAATGTATAGGTGTAAGATCTCTGCGGTATGCAACTTTTTTACTCAAAACGATTTTTTGATATCTCTCACCGTTTTCTTTTTTTGGCGCCCTGAAAATGTCCATTGTGCGTGACATTTTTGCGTTTAACTAAGTACTGGTCGCAATTTTCAAGATATTAAGCTGAAATTTGGTACGATGAAAGAGTTGGTGACTGAGACAAATCCTGTTGTTGGGCGTTAAAATCGGTGCAGGGCCGGATCTTTTTTGGGGGCCCTGAATTTCAAACTTTTTTTGGAATCGATATATCTCGGAAACGGTTGGTCGTATCGAAAAATGTTAAATCTACATTTGTAAGATCTCCGCGGTATGCATCTTTTTTACTCAAAACGATTTTTTGATATCTCTTACCGTTTTCTTTTTTTGGGGCCTGAAAATGTCCATTGTGCGTGACATTTTTGCGTTTAGCTAAGTACTGGTCGCAATTTTCAAGATATTAAGCTGAAATTTGGTACGGTGAAAGAGGTAGTGACTGTGACGAATCCTGTTGTTGGGCGTTAAAATCGGTGCAGGGCCGGACCTTTTTTTGGGGCCCTGAATTTCATCCTATTTTTTTGAATCGATATATCTCGGAAACGGTTGGTCGTATCGAAAAATATTAAAGGCATAGGTGTAAGATCTCCGCGGTATGCAACTTTTTTACTCAAAACGATTTTTTGATATCTCTCACCGTTTTCTTTTTTTGGCGCCCTGAAAATGTCCATTGTGCGTGACATTTTTGCGTTTAACTAAGTACTGGTCGCAATTTTCAAGATGTTAAGCTGAAATTTGGTACGATGAAAGAGTTGGTGACTGAGACAAATCCTATTGTTGGGCGTTAAAATCGGTGCAGGGCCGGATCTTTTTTGGGGGCCCTGAATTTCAAACTTTTTTTGGAATCGATATATCTCGGAAACGGTTGGTCGTATCGAAAAATGTTAAATCTACATTTGTAAGATCTCCGCGGTATGCATCTTTTTTACTCAAAACGATTTTTTGATATCTCTTACCGTTTTCTTTTTTAGGGCCCTGAAAATGTCCATTGTGCGTGACATTTTTGCGTTTAGCTAAGTACTGGTCGCAATTTTCAAGATATTAAGCTGAAATTTGGTACGGTGAAAGAGGTAGTGACTGTGACGAATCCTGTTGTTGGGCGTTAAGATCGGTGCAGGGCCGTATCTTTTTTGGGGCCCTGAATTTCAACCTTTTAATTGAATTGATATATCTCGGAAACGGTTGGTCGTATCGAAAAATGTTAAATGTACAGGTTTAAGATCTCCGTGGTATGCAAATTTTTTACTCAAAACGATTTTTTGATATCTCTGATCGCTTTCTTCTTTTAGGGCCCTGAAAAAGTCCATTGTGCGTGACATTTTTGCGTTTAGCTAAATACTGGTCGCAATTTTCAAGATATTAAGCTGAAATTTGGTACGGTGAAAGAGTTAGTAACTGTGACGAATCCTGTTGTTGGGCGTTAAGATCGGTACAGGGCCGTATTTTTTTGGGGGCCCTGAATGTCAACCTTTTTTTTTTTAATTGATATATCTCGGTAACGGTTGGGCGTATCGAAAAAAGTTAAATGTACAGGTTTAAGATCTCCGCGGTATGCAACTTTTTTTACTCAAAACGATTTTTTGATATCTCTCGTCGTTTTCTTTTTTAGGGCCCTGAAAATGTCCATTGTGCGTGACATTTTTGCGTTTAGCTAAGTACTGGTCGCAATTTTCAAGATATTAAGCTGAAATTTTGTACGATGAAAGACTTAGTGACTGTGACGAATCCTAATTTTGGGCGTTAAAATCGGTGCAGAGCCGGATCTTTTTAGGGGGCCCTGAATTACAAACTTTTTTTGAATCGATATATCTCGGAAACGGTTGATCGTATCGAAAAATGTTAAAGGTATAGGTGTAAGATCTCCGCGGTATGCAACTTGTTTACTCAAAACGATTTTTTGATATCTCTCACCGTTTTCTTTTTTTGGGGCCCTGAAAATGTCCATTGTGTGTGACATTTTTGCGTTTAGCTAAGTACTGGTCGCAATTTTCAAGAGATTAAGCTGAAATTTGGTACGGTGAAAGAGTTAGTGACTGTGACGTATCCTATTGTTGGGCGTTAAAATCGGTGCAGGGCCGGATCTTTTTGGGGGGCCTTGAATTTCTGACTGTTTTTTTGAATCGATATATCTCGGAAACGGTTGGTCTTATCGAAAAATATTAAATGTACAGGTGTAAGATCTCCGCGGTATGCATCTTTTTTACTCAAAACGATTTTTTGATATCTCTTACCGTTTTCTTTTTTTGGGGCCCTGAAAATGTCCATTGTGCGTGACATTTTTGCCTTTAGCTAAGTACTGGTCGCCATTTTCAAGATATTAAGCTGAAATTTGTTACGGTGAAAGAGTTAGTGACTGTGACGAATCCTATTGTTGGGCGTTAAAATCGGTGTAGGGCTGGATCTTTTTTGGGGGCCCTGAAATTCAAACTTTTTTTTGAATCGGTATATCTCGGAAACGGTTGATCGTATCGAAAAATGTTAAATGTATAGGTGTAAGATCTCCGCGGTATGCAACTTTTTTACTCAAAACTAATTTTTGATATCTCTCACCGTTTTCTTTTTTTTGGGGGCGCTGAAAATGTACATTGAGCGTGACATTTTTGCGTTTAGCTAAGTACTGGTCGCAATTTCCAAGATATTAAGCTGAAATTTGGTACGGTGAAAGAGTTCGTGACTGTGACGAATCCTAATGTTGGGCGTTAAAATCGGTGCAGGGCCGGATCATTTTTGGGGGCCCTGAATTTCAAACTTATTTTTGGAATCGATATATCTCGGAAACAGTTGGTCGCATCGAAAAATGTTAAATGTACAGGTGTAAGATCTCCGCGGTATGCAACTTTTTTACTCAAAACGATTTTTTGATATCTCTCACCGTTTTCTTTTTTTAGGGCCCTGAAAATGTCCATTGTGCGTGACATTTTTGCGTTTAGCTAAGTACTGGTCGCAATTTTCAAGATACGAAGCTGAAATTTGGTACGATGAAAGACTTAGTGACTGTGACGAATCCTATTGTTGGGCGTTAAAATCGGTGCAGAGCCGGATCTTTTATGGGGGCCCTGAATTTCAAACTTTTTTTTTGAATCGATATATCTCGGAAACGGTTGATCGTATCGAAAAATGTTAAAGGTATAGGTGTAAGATCTCCGCGGTATGCAACTTTTATACCCTAAACGATTTTTTGATATCTCTCACCGTTTTCTTTTTTTGGGGCCCTGAAAATGTCCATTGTGTGTGACATTTTTGCGTTTAGCTAACTACTGGTCGCAATTTTCAAGATATTAAGCTGAAATTTGGTACGGTGAAAGAGTTAGTGACTGTGACGTATCCTATTGTTGGGCGTTAAAATCCGTGCAGGGCCGGATCTTTTTGGGGAGCCTTGAATTTCTGACTGTTTTTTTGAATCGATATATCTCGGAAACGGTTGGTCTTATCGAAAAATGTTAAATGTACAGGTGTAAGATCTCCGCGGTATGCATCTTTTTTACTCAAAACGATTTTTTGATATCTCTTACCGTTTTCTTTTTTTGGGGCCCTGAAAATGTCCATTGTGCGTGACATTTTTGCGTTTAGCTAAGTACTGGTCGCCATTTTCAAGATATTAAGCTGAAATTTGTTACGGTGAAAGAGTTAGTGACTGTGACGAATCCTATTGTTGGGCGTTAAAATCGGTGTAGGGCCGGATCTTTTTTGGGGGCCCTGAAATTCAAACTTTTTTTGAATCGATATATCTCGGAAACGGTTGATCGTATCGAAAAATGTTAAATGTATAGGTGTAAGATCTCCGCGGTATGCAACTTTTTTACTCAAAACTAATTTTTGATATCTCTCACCGTTTTCTTTTTTTTGGGGGCCCTGAAAATGTACATTGAGCGTGACATTTTTGCGTTTAGCTAAGTACTGGTCGCAATTTTCAAGATATTAAGCTGAAATTTGGTACGGTGAAAGAGTTCGTGACTGTGACGAATCCTAATGTTGGGCGTTAAAATCGGTGCAGGGCCGGATCATTTTTGGGGGCCCTGAATTTCAAACTTATTTTTGGAATCGATATATCTCGGAAACAGTTGGTCGCATCGAAAAATGTTAAATGTACAGGTGTAAGATCTCCGCCGTATGCAACTTTTTTACTCAAAACGATTTTTTGATATCTCTCACCGTTTTCTTTTTTTAGGGCCCTGAAAATGTCCATTGTGCGTGACATTTTTGCGTTTAGCTAAGTACTGGTCGCAATTTTCAAGATACGAAGCTGAAATTTGGTACGGTGAAAGAGTTAGTGACTGTGACGAAACCTATTGTTGGGCGTTAAAATCGGTGCTGGGCCGAATCTTTTTTTGGGGCCCTGAATTTCAATTTTTTTTTTTGGAATCGATATATCTCGGAAACTGTTGGTCTTATCAAAAAACTTTAAATCTACATGTGTAAGATCTCCGCGGTATGCAACTTTTTTACTCAAAACGATTTTTTGATATCTCTCATCGTTTTGTTTTTTTGGGGCCCTGAAAAAGTCAATTGTGCATGACATTTTTGGGTTGAGCGAAGTACAGGTCTTAATTTTCATGATATCGAGATGAAATTTGGAGCGGTGAACGAGTTAGACCCTGTGAGGAAACCAATTGTCGGGCGTTAAAGTCGGTACAGGCCGGATATTTTTGGGGGGGCCCTGGATTTCAAACTTTTTTTGAATCGATATATCTCGGAAACGGCTGGTCGTATCGAAAAACGTTAAATGTATATGTGTAAGATCTCCACGGTATGCAACTTTTTTACTCAAAACGATTTTTTGATATCTCTCACCGTCTTCTTTTTTGGGGCCTTGGAGTTGTGCGTATGTGCGTGACCTTTTTGGGTTTAGCAAAGTACATGTCGCAATTTTCAAGATATCAAGCTGAAATTTGGAGCGGTAAAAGAGCTAGAGCCTATGAGGAACCCTATTTTTCGGCGTTAAAATCGGTGCAGGGCTGGATCTTTTTTGGGGGCCCTGAATTTGAAACTCTTTTGGAATCGATATATCTCGGAGACGGTTGGTCACATCGAAAAAAATTAAATACACAAGTGTTAAATCTCTGCGGAATGCAACGATCTTACCCATAACGATTTTTGATATCTCTCAGCGTTGTCTTTTTTGGGGGGCCCTGAAAATGTACGTATGTGCGTGACGTTTTTACGTTTATCAAACTAGAGGTCGGAATTTTCAAGATATCGAGCTGCAATGTGTCTCGGGGAAAGAAATTGGGCCTGTCAGGAACTCTCTTGTCGGGCGTTAAAATTGGTGCATGGCCGGACCATTCTTTGGGGCCCTGAATTTCATCCTTTTTTTTTACCCCTGATGATGTTTTGATATCTCTCACCGTTTTCCTTTTCTGGGGCCCTGAATGTCTTCCTTTTTTTCGAACCGTTATATCTGGGAAACGGTTGGCCGTATCTAACAAAGTTAAATCTACAGGTGAAAGATCTCAGTGGTTAGCAACTTTTTCAACCCTTCAGATTTTTTGATATCTGTCACCGATTTGATTTTCTGTGGCCCTGAATTTCTTCCTCTTTTTCGAACCGTTATATTTGAGAAACGGTTGAACGTATCGAACAAAGTAAAATCTACAAATATAGGACCTCAGTGATTAGCAACTTTTTTAACTCATGTGATTTTTTGATATCTCGCACCATTTTTCTTTTTTGGGGCCGTGAATTTCATTCTTTTTTTCGAATCGTTATATCTCGGAAAGCGTCGATCCTATCGAAAAACGTTAAATCTACAGGTGTAAGATCTCAGTGATTTGCAACTTCTCTACCCCTTATCATATGTTTTATCTCTCACCGTTTTGATGTTATTAAATGTTTTGGTTTTTGAAAAAATAATGGGGCCAAAATGTATCTAACAACTGGTAAAAATTCAACTTATGGTCTAATTGAATTCTAAGAAAAAATATCTATAATTACTCGTTTTAATCTTTTCAATAAGTTGAATGATGTATTTACAGCAGTAAGATGTTTTCCACTTCCGAGGACGTCCGGCTTTCATAACTATGTGACGGTGTCAGCATTGCCTAGAATAACATTTTATAATTTTCCTACATTTCCTTGCAATCGGGTCGAAGGTCCGAAATGCAATTCCGCAGGCCTTGCCGGCAACGATGTCGTTGTTTGAGATTATTACCCCTCTTACTCGCCGCTATCTTGCCGCACCTTCTCATCCAAAGCAGGTCGTGCTGCGTGGACTTCCTACTTGTTATGAAAGCCGGATCTAAAGATCCTATAGGCTTTCATATAGCCGTGGTATATTGGAAAAAGTCTGTCTGTATGTATGTGCGTGACGTTCTTGCGTTTAGCAAAGTACAGGTCGCAATTTTCAAGATATCGAGCTGAAATTTGGTACGGTGAAAGAGTTGAGGCCTGTGACGAACCCTGTTGTTGGGCGTTAAAATCGGTGCAGGGCCGGACCTTTTTTTGGGGCCCTGAATTTCATCCTATTTTTTTGAATCGATATATCTCGGAAACGGTTGGTCGTATCGAAAAATGTTAAATGTATAGGTGTAAGATCTCCGCGGTATGCAACTTTTTTACTCAAAACGATTTTTTGATATCTCTCACCGTTTTCTTTTTTTGGCGCCCTGAAAATGTCCATTGTGCGTGACATTTTTGCGTTTAACTAAGTACTGGTCGCAATTTTCAAGATATTAAGCTGAAATTTGGTACGATGAAAGAGTTGGTGACTGAGACAAATCCTATTGTTGGGCGTTAAAATCGGTGCAGGGCCGGATCTTTTCTGGGGGCCCTGAATTTCAAACTTTTTTTGGAATCGATATATCTCGGAAACGGTTGGTCGTATCGAAAAATGTTAAATATACAGGTGTAAGATCTCCGCGGTATGCATCTTTTTTACTCAAAACGATTTTTTGATATCTCTTACCGTTTTCTTTTTTTGGGGCCTGAAAATGTCCATTGTGCGTGACATTTTTGCGTTTAGCTAAGTACTGGTCGCAATTTTTAAGATATTAAGCTGAAATTTGGTACGGTGAAAGAGGTAGTGACTGTGACGAATCCTGTTGTTGGGCGTTAAGATCGGTGCAGGGCCGTATCTTTTTTGGGGCCCTGAATTTCAATCTTTTTTTTTGAATTGATATATCTCGGAAACGGTTGGTCGTATCGAAAAATGTTAAATGTACAGGTTTAAGATCTCCGTGGTATGCAAATTTTTTACTCAAAACGATTTTTTGATATCTCTGATCGCTTTCTTCTTTTAGGGCCCTGAAAAAGTCCATTGTGCGTGACATTTTTGCGTTTAGCTAAATACTGGTCGCAATTTTCAAGATATTAAGCTGAAATTTGGTACGATGAAAGAGTTAGTGACTGTGACGAATCCTGTTGTTGGGCGTTAAGATCGGTACAGGGCCGTATCTTTTTTGGGGCCCTGAATTTCAACCTTTTTTTTTTGAATTGATATATCTCGGAAACGGTTGGGCGTATCGAAAAAAGTTAAATGCACAGGTTTAAGATCTCCGCGGTATGCAACTTTTTTTACTCAAAACGATTTTTGGTATCTCTCGTCGTTTTCTTTTTTAGGGCCCTGAAAATGTCCATTGTGCGTGACATTTTTGCGTTTAGCTAAGTACTGGTCGCAATTTTCAAGATATTAAGTTGAAATTTGGTACGATGAAAGAGTTAGTGACTGTGACGAATCCTATTGTTGGGCATTAAGATCGGTGCAGGGCCGTATCTTTTTTGGGGCCTGAATTTCAACCTTTTTTGGAATCGATATATCTCGGAAACGGTTGGTCGTATCGAAAAATGTTAAAGGTACAGGTTTAAGATCTCCTCGGTGTGCAACTTTTTTACTCAAAACGATTTTTTGATATCTCTCATCGTTTTCTTTTTTGAGGGCCCTGAAAATGTCCATTGTGCGTGACTATTTTGCGTTTAGCTAAGTACTGGTCGCAATTTTCAAGATATAAAGCTGAAATTTGATACGGTGAAAGAGTTATTGACTGTGACGAATCCTATTGTTGGGCGTTAAAATCGGTCCAGGGCCGGATATTTTTTGGTGCCCTGAATTTCTAACTGTTTTTTGGAATCAATATATCTCTGAAACGGTTGGTCGTATCGAAAAATGTTAAATGAACAGATGTAAGATCTCCGCGGTATGCAACTTTTTTACTCAAAACGATTTTTTGATATCTCTCAACGTTTTCTTTTTTTGGGGCCCTGAAAATGTCCATTGTGCGTGACATTTTTGCGTTTAGCTAAGTACTGATCGCAATTTTCAAGATATTAAGCTGAAATTTGGTACGGTGAAAGAATTAGTGACTGTGACGAATCCTGTTGTTGGGCGTTAAAATCGGTGCAGGGCCGGATCTTTTTTGCTGGCCCTGAATTTCTAACTGTTTTTTGGAATCGATATATCTCGGAAACGGTTGGTCGTATCGAAAAATGTTAAAGGTACAGGTGTAAGATCTCCTCGGTATGCAACTTTTTTACTCAAAACGATTTTTTGATATCTCTCATCGTTTTCTTTTTTGAGGGCCCTGAAAATGTCCATTGTGCGTGACTATTTTGCGTTTAGCTAAGTACTGGTCGCAATTTTCAAGATATAAAGCTGAAATTTGGTACGGTGAAAGAGTTATTGACTGTGACGAATCCTATTGTTGGGCGTTAAAATCGGTCCAGGGCCGGATATTTTTTGGTGCCCTGAATTTCTAACTGTTTTTTGGAATCAATATATCTCTGAAACGGTTGGTCGTATCGAAAAATGTTAAATGAACAGATGTAAGATCTCCGCGGTATGCAACTTTTTTACTCAAAACGATTTTTTGATATCTCTCAACGTTTTCTTTTTTTGGGGCCCTGAAAATGTCCATTGTGCGTGACATTTTTGCGTTTAGCTAAGTACTGATCGCAATTTTCAAGATATTAAGCTGAAATTTGGTACGGTGAAAGAATTAGTGACTGTGACGAATCCTGTTGTTGGGCGTTAAAATCGGTGCAGGGCCGGATCTTTTTTGGTGGCCCTGAATTTCTAACTGTTTTTTGGAATCGATATATCTCGGAAACGGTTGGTCGTATCGAAAAATGTTAAAGGTACAGGTGTAAGATCTCCGCGGTATGCAACTTTTATACTCCTAATTATTTTTTGATATCTCTCACCGGTTTCTTTTTTTCGGGCCCTGAAAATATCCATTGTGCGTGACATTTTTGCGTTTAGCTAAGTACTGGTCGCAATTTTCAAGATATTTAGCTGAAATTTGGCACGGTGAAAGAGTTAGTGACTGTGACGAACCTGTTGTTGGTCGTTAAGATCGGTGCAGGGCAGGATATTTTTTGGGGGCCCTGAATTTCAAACTTTTTTTTGGAATCGATATATCTCGGAAACGGTTGATCGTATCGAAAAATGTTAAATGTATAGGTGTAAGATCTCCGCGGTATGCAACTTTTTTACTCAAAACGATTTTTTGATATCTCTCACCGTTTTCTTTTTTTTAGGGCATTGAAAATGTCCATTGTATGTGACATTTTTGCGCTTAGCTAAGTACTGGTCGCAATTTTCAAGATATTAAGCTGACATTTGGTACGGTGGAAGAGTTAGTGACTGTGACGAATCCTATTGCTGAGCGTTAAAATCGGTGTAGGGCCGGATCTTTTTTTGGGGCCCTGAATTTCTAACTGTTTTTTTGGAATCGATATATCTCGTAAACGGTTGGTCGTATCGAAAAATGTTAAATGAACAGGTGTAAGATCTCCGCGGTATGCAACCTTTTTGCTCTAAACGATTTTTTGATATCTCTCACCGTTTTCTTTTTTTGGGGCCCTGAAAATGTCTATTGTGCGTGACATTTTTGCGTTTAGCTAAGTACTGGTCGCAATTTTCAAGACATTAAGCTGAAATTCGGTACGATGAAAGACTTAGTGACTGTGACGAATCCTTTTGTTGGGCGTTAAAATCGGTGCAGGGTCGGATCTTTTTTGGGGGCCCTGAATTTCGAACTTTTTTTTGGAATCGATATATCTCGTAAACGGTTGATCGTATCGAAAAATGTTAAATGTATAGGTGTAAGATCTCCGCGGTATGCAACTTTTTTACTCAAAACGATTTTTTGATATCTCTCACCGTTTTCTTTTTTTGGGGCCCTGAAAATGTCCATTGTGTGTGACATTTTTGCGTTTAGCTAAGTACTGGTCGCAATTTTCAAGATATTAAGCTGAAATTTGGTACGGTGAAAGAGTTTGTGACTGTGACGAATCCTATTGTTGGGCATTAAAATCGGTGCTGGGCCGAATCTATTTTTTGGGGCCCTGAATTTCAATTTTTTTTGAATCGATATATCTCGGATACGGTTGGTCGCATAGAAAAAAGTTAAAGGTACAGGTGTAAGACCTCCGCGGTATGCAACTTTTTTACTCTAAACGATTTTTTGATATCTCTCACCGTTTTCTATTTTTTGGGCCCTGAAAATGTCCATTGTGCGTGACATTTTTGGGTTTAGCGAAGTAGAGGTCGCAATTTTCAAGATATCGAGCTGAAATTTGGAGCTGTGAAAGAGTTGGACCCTGTGAGGAAACCAGTTGTCGGGCGTTAAAAACGGTGCAGGGCCTGATCTTTTTGGGGGGCCCAGAATTTCAAACTTTTTTTTGAATCGATATATCTCGGGAACGGTTGGTCGCATCGAAAAACGTTAAACGTTCAGGTGTAAGATCTCCGCGGTATGCATCTTTTTTACTCATAACGATTTTTTGATATCTCTCACCGTTTTCTTATTTTGGGGCCCTGAAAATGTTATTAAATGTTTTTTGTTTTTGAAAAAAAAATGGGGCCCAAATGTATATAATAATAGGTAAAAATTTAAACGATGGTCTAATTGAATTCTACGGAAAATTATCTATAATAACCCGTTTTCACCTTTACAATAAGTTAAATAATGTATTTACTGCTGTAATATACTTTCCATTTCCTAGGACGTCCGGCTTTCATAACCACGTGATGGTGTCAGCATTGCCTAGAATAACATTTTATAATTTTCCTACATTACCACACAATCGGGCCAAAGGCCCGAAATGCTAGGCATCAGGCCTTGCCGCCAACGAAGTTGTTGTTTGAGATTATAACCACTCTTGCTGGCCCCTTGCTGCTGCGCCACTGTCTCATCAAAAGCAAGTCGTGCTGCGGGGACTCCTACTTGTTATCCATGGAGGCGAGGGTGCGTTTTCTCTGTTCCACAAGATACAAATGATGGTTGCTGGATTGTATCCTGCACTGTGTATGAGACATAGCTTTGCCAGTGCGTAAAACTGCTAAGTAATCGTCTACACGTAGCGATTTTACCACAGCCCTACCTACACCTTTTGCTCTTTTGGCTTCCTTACAGTCGAGTGTGCGATAAGCATACATTTTTGAGGCCAAACCTACGAATTCCGTCATAATGGAATCACCGCATTCATCTTTTAAAACGCCCATTTCCTTCTTGTTTTTTATGGGCAGCTGAAACACGTTGTCAGTGCTATAGCAAGAGGTGTCGAACCAGTCACTATGCTGCCTCATGACGTCATAGGGGTTGCAGTGGCGAATGTGGTATATGAATGAGTCCGTGTCCATATACAAAAGAGAGACGTTCTCAAAATGGCGTTTGGCAAACTCATAGTGGAATCGATACATGATCGATTTAGAAAAGTCTAAAATGACTTGACCCAAATAAATGGGTTTATCCATGGTCACGCTGGTCTTACTCATTTCAATAGTAGCCAAATCCTCATCGATAATTTTGATCGATTTGAAATTTGGCTTGGCAATGTAACGCCGGGCACCCCACTGCCCCTCCCAGACATTCACCAATTTAATGTCACGGTGTTTGCGAACATTCTCCATAGACTTGCCATAGATGCAGTTGTTCATTAATTTAAAAAAAAATATTCAAACTGCTGTGTTGCCATTTGTCGGTGCTCTGTGTTGAGTCGCATGTATGGCTCAAGCCATGCTTTTTGAGCAAAAGAAACACCCCTGTGGATTTTCTTTAACACCAAGCCTTGGGCGAGGCATTGCACCAACATTTGGATATGTAGCACGTACCGATTTTTGTTGTAAAGTGTGCCCATGAGTTTTTCAATTTTCACTTTACTGTCAGGGGGAACCATTTGCTCAAGGCAGAATGGGAAATCGGCATGTTCATCATACAAGGATGAGGGATATTCAATATCCACTTCTAGCACATATCCACGGCCTGTTTCTTGGCTAGCCATGTTCACATCAAATTCTGACACTTGTTTGTCTGTCAGCCAAGCAAACTTCCCATAGGGCAAAGGCTGACTCATGGCGTAACCGTACAAATTATTCACGTCATAGTACATTAAGTACGATTCTGGTTTGTCTGGTGGATAATCGGGCATGTAGACATTGTTCGCTTCAGCATGGCGTTGGTTAAGCGACACAAAGCCGCCACGAATGCCCTTTTCAAAAAATAGAACCATGTCTACGTCAGTGAGTAAATCCAATTCCACTTGAGTGTATTTCAAAGCGGCATCAAACGAGAGTCCAGGACTCGTATATTAGTGAGCCGGGTCAAGCCCGTAAATGTGTTGACACAAGTTACGGAATTTTTCAAACACATCAGTGAGCAGCAATACATCCAGTTTAGGTAATGCAAAGCATATTCACTTAGCGTCTTCATGCCAAACACTCGCCAAACCTGACATGCATGTGCATAGTCTTCATCGGAAACGGTACTGCGTGTTAGTTTCGAGTAAAATTTCTCTTGTGGTGGGAGTTTTCTTTGCTTTAACACGTCCCAGCTGTTGCAGAAATCATACGGGAATATACCTTTCCGAATGCACAATTGAAATTGCTCAGGATCATTAAAATGCATTCTAGTATTTTTAATTCCTCCTCATTCAAGCCATTCACAAGGCTGTCTAGCGAGGATGCCATAAACTTAAAGGAATCCAAAACTCGAATTCTAAAGTCGCCCAACCTCCATGTCAGGGCTGTAAAACGCTCATGATTTTGGGGAATAATGGTAAACGAGCCCATGTTGACATGGCCCAATTCACGAATCAAAAACTGAATGTCATAATTTGCCAGATTGTGGAAAAATACACTGATGAAACGAGGAGCTGGAAAGTTCAAGTTGCATTTGCTGTGCGCAGCTCCACGAAACTCCCCTGTAAAGTGAGAGTGATCACGAACGGTGTCTTCAGCACTGATCAGTGGCTTTTCGCAAATATGGCATGTCGTGGCATGCTCATACTGCTGCTGCTGTTCTGGAGATAGGCTCATGGGTACTGGGTGGTCCAGTAATTCCTGTACATGGTCGGCCAACTTGACAAGTTCATCCAAGAACCATTTGGCACAATCTGGCCCCTCGCGGTATTTGTAAACGGATTGTGTGGGGTCATAGGCACACATCACATTAAATCCTATGGCAAAGGGTTCATGTTTTTGAATGGGTGTGGTTGAGCTGTTGATGGGATCTGGTTCACATCCCGCCATGGGTGTGGTGAGTGCTTCGAAATCTGCATATACCACATAGGGGACAGTGTCACGCTTATGAATGGCTTTAAACTTTAACACAGCCTTGTCCCCTTGTGGCAATATCAATCTCACCGCTTCCTGAGAAACACAATCTACCCTATGACGTTCCAAAGAAGTAGGCGTCCAAAAGTATTGGAGACAACGGTCACAAATATGCTTTTTACCATGTGCTTTGGACATTTGGCTGCTTAGCAATCTACTTAGGCTTTTAATGAGGCAATAGTGATTCACCTCCCCCTCAGATAGATATAAAAGATGAATATGGTGTCGTTTCGGTTCTTTTGTGGCATAAAGAGGACCCACAATCTCATCAGCATCAAGGCCATACACCATGAACGAAAAGTCCTGGTTATCTTGTTCAAACCTATGGATCTCGGTTAAGTCCATAGGGAACGATACTCGAGTTAAATTTAAAATTTGTTTCATTTCATCAAACTTGGCCTTGTACTTTGCTGGTCTGTTAACATTACGATCTTGAGCTGGCTGCAAATACGCAGCCACAGCCCACAGGAAGCAATCATTGTCATAATTCTTTATATTCACCACAGCCCTTTTCGAAGCTATGGCTGGCGGTGTTTTAATATAGCTAGACCCAGCATTCAACGGATTGAAATGACAAATGTTGATTTGTAAATAATGAATTTTGTCTAAGGCAAGGCCACTGGGTCCTTGTTGCAGTTTATCAAATTTTGATAGAAAGGCATTCGCCACATGGCTTTGATACCACTCGTTCAGATTATCGGCTAACAAAAGCTCTTGCATTTTACTGCAAATATAGAATGTCTCTTTATGCTCTACGTCCTTCTTTTTATATATGAAATCGCACACCAGTTCTGTATTCACCTTTAAAGCCGTATGCAACCTTTGCACTGTGCAAATTTCAATTTTGAAAATTTCAAAACAAGATTGTAAAAATTCTTTGGGAATCAAACTTTTTCTAACATTCACTACGCGGCCAGAGCACACACGCGATTTGAAACAACTGTTTAGAGGTTCCCAAGTTAACGTATCCGCAGCAGTAAAAGACATTATTTTGAAAGAACAATCTCACCTGAGTTTTCAGCTGTAGACTGCTGAACAATGGTCCCAAACACACACGTTCCAGGTTATAAACAGTGGTCAAGCGTTTTCCAACACTCTAAAAAGAAATAAAATAAACCACCATAAGTATATCCATTCCATATAGTTTATGCATTTCATAAACAAAACAAAATCAAACAGGTTATATTATATAATAAAACAAATCTCACTTTGACGTGTAATGCTTTGCTTTATTCCCGTCTCGTGGACTAGTGTGGAAATGGTTTCCTTTTCTAGCTGTCTGTCTTTCTCTCTTTCTTTAATATATTTCCCACAGACACACGACAGGTAGACTATACCGGTTATCTGCAAACAAATAAATAAATAAAATCATTAATTACCTAATCAATAAATAATTGCATGTATTTATATAAAAATCAATAAATATATAAATGAATAAATATATACCTACCCCACAACAAGGTTAAGTATTTTCC
Organism: Meconema thalassinum; assembly: GCA_946902985.2. Classification (NCBI taxonomy): domain Eukaryota; kingdom Metazoa; phylum Arthropoda; class Insecta; order Orthoptera; family Tettigoniidae; genus Meconema; species Meconema thalassinum. The sequence goes on from OX336388.2 coordinate 553,303,202, forward strand.
ACCGACACCAAAACTGTTAAACAAGACCAGGGGTTTCATGCAACGCAATGTGTTCAAAGGTAGTCACCTAAGTGAGAGTGGAAATGATAACGACATGTCTTTATATATGTTACATTGCATGTATAATCATTTTTTCCCACGCTTTGAACATTCTGTTATCAGGCCCGTGGTCAGCTAACGTCCAACGTGAACACCTGTGACAGATCAAATTTCACGTCAACTTGCATTTTGTCACGTACGAAGCAAAACAGGATGTAACTTGTTAACAGTTATCGCGCACGTGGACAGCTAACGTCCCAGGCGAACACCTGTGCCAGATCAAATTTCACCTGGACTTGCATTTTGTCACGTACGAAGCAAGACAGGGTGTCACTGGTTTATCCCTCATGTGGTTTCACACATGTTCACATGCCTTTCGCACTTCCCTGCCACCACGATGGTCAGATTATTTCACCTTCAAGCGTCACCTGTTGTCAAGTCAGATCAGCGCCTTCCAATAAGCTCAAATGACCTTCACCTCCTGCTCGATTGCAAGTGTGTTTTCTGTACTCGCTTCGACCAACATAGAACCAAGTTCTCATCACCGTTTACACGTCAAAGGTAAAATGTGTGAAAAAACGCACGCTCGCTCTGTCATACACCGACCCGCCAAAATAGCGATTGTTCTATTAAGCATGGTCCTTGTGGTTAGCGACAGGTTCGGTGAAACACACACACCCAGCCGTATCGTCTCTCTCAACTACCACGCTTCATGAACATTATAAACAAGTATCGGTAAAGATTTTTTTTCTCAACATGTATGGCGTTAGGCCCTTTGTGAATTATTTTTTGGAAAAAATATCTACCACATTTGAAAGGGGGCGTTAGCCCGAGTCCTAGGACACCTCGTACACGTCTCTAGCGTTATTAGTTCGTGAGATATCAGCAAAAATCACAAAAAACACGTGTTTACCCCAAAATCGAGTTTCCAATTTTTTTTTAATATAACGAGTGGTCTATAGCAAAGAGGACGTCAGCCCGAGTCCTTGGACCCCTCGTTCATGCCTCTAGCATGATTGGTTCGCGAAATATAGCAAAAAGTTTAAAATCACGGTTTTACCCCCCAAAAAAACCGTGTTTCCAGATTTTCACCTTTTAGACACCTACATTCCCGTAAAGAGCACGACGAGACGAAAAAACGAATCCAAGCACGCCCTCCTAGCATGGCTCCTTCCATTCCAAGGTCGCAGGGGTCACAACTTCCGAAGTGTAGTAGCTCTCTCCTTACCACACTACTTACAAAACACAAATTTTTCCTATAGAGACTTGAAATTTATTTTGAGGGTAGAGGGCATAGGGACCTTTCATTTATGTCAAACAAACGTTTTTGTATAATTCTTAGTTTTCAAAATATGGGATTTTCAAAATTCGAGTGTTTTCAAAAAAACGTAAAAAGTAAAAACGTTTTATTACAAAAAATAAAGGACATAGAGACTGTTTGTTTGAGCCATTGCACAACATTCTATCATGTTTGGTTTTCAAACTATTGCCTATTTTCGAAAACAAAAATTTTCAATTTTTTTTTTCAAAAGTATAACGAGTGGTCCATAGCAAAGGGGCGTCACCTCAAGTCCTACGACACCTCATTCGTGAAACTCCGACCATGGGTTCGAGAGAAAAGTCTATTTAAATGTTTCAACTTCGAGCGGCGGCCATGTTGGTTTATTGGGCACAGGAGTGTCAAGTGAAGTAGAACTCCTAGTAGCCACTTGTATCTGCTCTGGACACGATCGATTGTTACGAAAGCCGGCCTGATATTCCCTAATTGAGAGTCTAGTTGGCTGGTGACTATAAATAACAGAGCTTTCGAAAGAACCTTGTAGGTAACCTGCAATAAGGAGATACCTCAGTAATTTTTGAGGTCAGTCTTGCTTCCCTTCTTGTGTAACGGGTGAATTACGGCTGACGTCCACCCTTCCGGTAGGGTCTCTGTTGTCCATATGTCTTGTATGATCTGTTGGATGCTCTGCAAGGACTGTTCATCTGCGCATTTCCAAATCTCTGCTACTATTCCATCTACACCTGAGGCTTTATTACTTTTCAGGTTATTGATTATACTTTCTATTTCCTCTCTGTCACGTGGTTGAGAATCAGGATTCCTGATAGATGGTTCATGGAAGATTAACCTTTCTCTAGGTTCTTCAGTGTTGAGGAGCTTCTGGAAATAATCTGCAAGAACGGTGGTACAATCCTTGTTATTTAGTTGGATCTTGCCGTCTGGTCCACGAAGAAGTAAGGTAGGGGCAGTGTACTGGGTTGTCTGATTCTTAATCCCTTGTACAGGTCTCTGGAATTGTGTCTCTTGAAGTCCTCTTCTGCCTGTTGTAGCAGGGTTCGTAGGTAATTCCTTTTAGCTCCACGTACAGTGTTCGCTGTTAACTTTCTTTGCGTGATGAAAGCCTCAAGGTTGAAATCATTCTTGTACTGGTTCCACCTGATCCAGTCTCGACGTCTTTCTTCTATGACTTTATCGCAATCTGTAGTCAAACAAGGGGGCTTTCCTTTAATGGACGTAGCGGGAATAATTTCGTGAGCGGCATCCAGTAACGCCTTCTGGAGGGCTGTCCAACCTTCTTTCTGTGTATTCATCCGTAGGGTTTGTTGGAAGTTACAGTTTTCATCACGTAGGCGTTGAGTATTGAACCGAGGTATTCTAGAGCTCCTTGGTGGTTTTGCTACTTTTCTCAAGGGTTGAAAATTAGCTTTGACAAGTGAAAGGTCTGAGTCTATATTGGCTCCTCTCAGTACTTTGACGTTCTGTATCTCCCTGTGATATAGTCTGTCTATAGCCACATGATGAAGCTGAAATTCACATAGCAAAGGATTTGGGCTTCTCCAAGTCTTGGCTTTCCTAGGTGGTCGTTTGAAGGCTGTTGATTTTAGGACCAAGTGGTACTTGTCACAGAGTTCTATGAGACGTTCACTGTTTATATTTGTTCTCTTGTGGGCTGGGTACAGACCTACTATCCTTCGGTATTTCTGTTCCTTGCCGACTTGGGCATTGAAGTCCCCCATGAGTACGGTTGAGTGGTTATGTGGAATCTTGTCTAGTATTTCTTCTAGGGAGTCCCAGAAGTGTTCCACTAATTCTAGGTCATTCCGGTTGGTATCATTTGTAGGTGCGTGGAATGTCACTACGGTATAGGCTCTGTTACGAGATCTGAATGATAGTGAGGAGGTCCTTCCGATAGGTGAAGTAAAATCTAAAATGTGGTCAACCATACTGTGATGTACGGAAAAACCTGTGCCCACGAGTGGGACTGTCCTCATCACGCTTTCACCCGGTTTTCCCTTGTAGATCCTATACGCACCTGACTCAAATGCATCCTCGTCCATAAACCGAGTCTCCTGGAGCGCTGCTATCTTTATTTTGTACTTGTCGAGCTCTTCAAGTGTTTGCTTTAGCTTACCTACCTTAAGAAGGGAGTTAATATTGATTTAGCTAGGCAGGTTTCTCTTATTATTCACTTGTTTGTGTAAAGGTAATAGGGATGGAAAACATGAAAGTGCAGGTTCCCCAGAGTCCGAAGACCTGCACGCCCCATCCTGAGTGGGGGTGGATTGGGTACCACCTAGGGTAGATTTCCTGAGTGAAGTTTTCTTCATGCTTCGAGTTCTACGAGAATCGTAAAGGAATGGTTACCTAAAAGGTAACGAGTTTTTAACTATCAAGTTAGTAAGCCTTGAAGCCCTCAGCACTGATCGGCTCACAGATCCAGCTTCCCGCTGAGATTAAGGACCCAACCTTCCACTGGTTTGCTCTGTTTAACAGGGGTACCACGAATAGGTTACCTGCTGAAGTTGAAGTGAAAGAGGCTAGTTTGGTTCTCTTGCTTAACCCGATATATGACGCATTTCACTCCCATTTGCCAGAGTCTCAACAACTCCTCCCAGGTCAATTCCTGAGACCTGGACACCGTTCTTTGTTATTATCTGTAAACAAACAAAACAAAAGTACATCAATAAAAGGTATTCTAGTAACAGCTAAAAAGTTATAACCATAAAGCTAAACCAAAAAGAACTAAAACAGTTTCTAAATAACATACCTTAACAAATACAAATGTACAAACCTGTCTTCAACCTGCTGGTATTGAACACGTATTAATTGTAATTCTTTTGTCTCTCTCTCTATACAATTCGCAATTATCTAAGAACAAAAACAAAACACAAATAAATAAAAAGTATATAAAACATATAGTTAATAAAATTATTCAGTAAGAGCTTAAAGTTACAATCATAAAGCCAAAACATAAAAAGAGCATACCTCAACAAATAAAAATGTAAAAACTGGTCTTCAGCCTGTCGGCTCTGGATAAGGAATTATTACAATCCTGTTCGAGCTTTCCACTCTAAATAGTATAGACACTGTTCGTTGTTATTATCTGTAAACTAAAGACCATACATAAAATAATAAAATTCCAGTTCAAAGCTTAAACATTATAATAATAAAACCAAAAATGTAATTAATAAATTGTATCAAAAAAATAACCCATGTCAAGTGCCTACCTTCTTTCTATAACATAAGTGTTGAGTCTGCTGCTGCCAAAGTCAATTCAAGAGAGCAATAGATAAGCGCACGTCTATGCATGTCTCTTTCAATTATCAAAGTGAGGGTATGTTTCGTTCACATAGCCTTTTATAGCCTGGAATTGGAAAGCATGCTTTACAGATCCCCACGCCTCGCTTTTCTGAATTCTCATACACTCTTGCAAGTTACAACCTGTTCGCTAATGCAATCGCAGAATGTCAAACACTTTTATCGTATCAACTTTCAGCTAATGTAACATTCCCACACTATTCACTTCCTGTTACATCACTCGACAAGATAAATCTTGTTTTAAACGATAAAGCAAACCCGCTGCCTGTGTGGCCATGCGTTAAAAGTGTACATACATGTTACATAATTATAATAATAATACTTGTGGTCTCTAAAAAAAGCCTCACAAGCTAACCTGTTAGGTAAAATGTTGTAAGACTTCTTGTGAACCCACTTTTGCTCCTTAAACGTTTACCGTTAAACAATATTTATAAAACTCAAATTTAAAATTTCTAGTTAGGTCGTTTGTCTTAAAATTTAAAAAAAAACTTGTCTTAGTAATAAAGGGTTTGCGCATTTCTCATCTAAGCTGTTGTATAACATTATCAAATTATTGGCTTCAGAAAAGTTAATTCAAAGGTACGGGCGTGTTCGAACAAAATGTACCGTACTTGTTTAAATCCATACAGCGCGGTTTACCAAGTAAAGATCTAGACTTTTAGTCCTCCAACTAGTAGTTCAGTGTATGTGATAAATAATATGCAATTATTATTTCTTCACTAAATCTCGGATCAGCAAAATCAAAAACCAAAATCTTAAAAATAAAATAATAAATCTGACATGTAATAATTTAAATTCCAAATCGAGTTTTTACAATTATGAATTCAGAAATCTCTAGTTCGCGACATCTCGAATCAGCTAAATCTAAAAATAAAAATCTTACATGCATTCATTTAAATTCTGAATCAAGTTTTTACTTTTACACATTCGTCAAATCTAAAATCTAAAAATAAAATAAAATGTTACATGCATTCATTTAAATCCCGAATCAAGTTTCTACGATTATAAATTCGAGAAATCTCTAGTTCGTCAAATCTAAAATCTAAAATTTAAAAATCTTACATGCATTCATTTAAATCCTGAATCAAGATTTTACAATTATAAATTCGAGAAATCTCTACTTCGTGAAATCTAAAATCTAAGAATAAAAAATCCTACATGCATTCATTTAAATACTAAATCAGGTTTTTACGATGAAGAATTCAAGAAATCTCTAGTTCGTAAAATCTAAAATCTAAAAAATAAAAAATCTTATATGCATTCATTTAAATTTTGAATCAGGATTTTTACAATTATTGGTTTAAGAAATCATAGGTCAATAACCTTGCAGTTTATTGCTTTAGTACAAATCTGAAAAAACGACTTGTCCACAGTAAAAAGGTCATCATTCCGTTTAAAATCAACTATCACACGCCTTTCTAACAACGGATTCCAAAAATATTTAAATAATGACAATCACATAGTAGTTTCAGATTATTTGGGAAAATATGTGGTTCACAGTAAAAATGATCAAAATACACATTGAAACGAGCCGTCACACGACCCTCACCGATAATGGGTTTGGACAATATCAGGAAAGAAACGTCAATTACCTAAAGGTCATGTCTTTTTTTTTGTAAAGCCAAGAAAAAATAAGTGGTCCACGGTAAAGATGAGCAAAAGGCCCATTAAAACGAGCCGTCACACAAGTCTATACGATTAATAGTTCGCGAAATATCGCCAAACGCTGATGACCTACTAGTTTTCGGTTAATTCGGTAAATCCATGGTCCAAAACAAGAAAGGACTTCGCCCAGAGTCATTGACACCTCACACAGGTCTGTACGATTAATAGTTCGCAAAACATCGCCAAACGCTGATGACCTACTAGTTTTGGGTTAATTGGGTAAATCCATCGTCCATAGGAAAGGGGGCTTTATCCCGAGGCATTTGGCAGCTAACATGTTCATATCCGATTATTGGTTCGCGAGATATCGGAAATCTTACTTGGCTGAGGCGCGCGCAATTTAAAAACTGCTAACACTATGGCTTTAATCCGCCACCATCTCTCTACTAATTGTTTTCGTCCTAGGGCTATAAAACTTGTTTTTCGGGGTAGAGGGGGTTTAAGTCAAACATACCACTTTCTAGAATTAATAGTTTTAGAAATACAGCCTACTTTCCAAATTAAACTTTTTTGGAAATTATTAAAAGAAACATGTTTTGTTGTAACGATACAGGATATAGAGGCATTTCGTTTAAGCCATTGCACAACGTTCTGCAATTCATAGTTTTAAAAATATAGCCTACTTTCCAAATAATATTGTTAAATTATTTTTTTACACAATGCTTTGTTCTAACGATAAAGGGTATAGAGGCCTTTCGTTGAATCAATATACAACTTTCTACGATTTCTAGCTGGTTTAAACATATAGCCTACTTTCCAAATTGAACTCTTTTGGACAAATATAAAACTATAATATTTTGTTATAACGATAAATGGCATAGAGACCTTTCGTTTGAGCCCTCACACAACTTTGCACGATTCATAGATTTAAATATATATTTATTACTTTCCAAATAAAAAAATAAAAAAATAAAATTAAAAATAAATTTTAAATATGCACTTAGGCCCTTTGGATTTTTTAAAATAAATGGCCATCTTTCGCCCTTTGATTTATGCCCTGACACAACTTTCTATGATTATTGGTTCACGTGATATTACCAAGCGCTGCCTACAAACACTATAACAACACAGGTTAGTGGATTATAATAATGGTGAGGGTAAGAGTTAGTGTTGTGCTGTTAAGTGGTATTGTTATCTTAAAAAAGCCTGTCTTTTACATTTATTTATTTATTTATTTATATATTTATTTATTTATTTGCACTGTTTACGCCCACATTGGAGCACCAAAAATCAAACCTTATATATAAAGTCTTCAAATAGATACTGAGTTCAGTTCTTAATTCTTGATAATTATTTCCTTTCCCAATACTTCTTCATTCTGGAAGATCTTGCAGCTCGTTCTTCTGCTGATATAACATATTGCTTACGCTGTGAAATTTTGAATGTTAGTCGAGTGTATTTGTTATTCAGAAGCCGTTTCTCCTCTCTATGTTCAATTTGATGCTTAATAATTTTCAATTCGTCTAAATCCATTTGTATTTCTTAAAACCATGTGATTTTTGTTTTACTGTTCCAAAAGAAGTCAAAAAGTTGTTTCAGGAGTCTAGTATTGTGTCCGAAAAACGCAATCCTTGGTTTTCGCATCGTGTCAATGGTCTTTTACATTTATAAGGATTTAAAAATTTAATTTAATTGGTGTTCTGCCCATTGGCATGTCTGAGGATATTCTCGGCCATAGTTCACGTGCGGTAGGGTGGCCAGGGCCTTTAAGCTCCTCCTTTTCCCGCCAACACTGCGTGGTCCCACTGAACCGGCATACCATCCAAGGTTCAACCACACCCAATGGTGCTTAACTGCAGAGTTCTCATGGGATCCGGTGTTCCGACTTGGCTAGGACATTGGCCTCTAAGGATGAAGGGTACCGTTGTAAAAAAAAAAAACACTATTTTCTCTGTAAAGGGATTAGTTGTTTATTTTAAGAGTAGTATTAACATGTCCTTGGGTTAGACGATACAAAGTCCTTTCGTTTTAAGCCCTTACACAACTTTTTCTGATTATTGCTTCGCGAGATATCACCGAGCGCTGTCAACAGACACTATAATAACACAGGTTAGTGGATTAGAATCCACCCTGTCCCACTACTCGCAATATCTATAATAATGGTTGCACACAGCCGCCCGAGGGATAAAAACATACCATATGGTGATTGAATAAGTAGTTTTAAACACAACTACGAGGGATGTTGAGAAAGTTCTGCGTTAGAACTGCCATTGTTACACTACCAACAAAAGAAAACGCAACATTAGTGTAGGCCTAATAGACTAACGGGGAAAAATAAATACCGGTAATTGTCTGAAAATCCAACTCGTTAAAAAGTTTAATTGGTCCGCTTCGTTGCGTAGTGGCTAGCATTATTGGCTGTCACCGCGGAGGCCCGGGTTCGATTCCCGGCTCTGTCAAGGAATTTAATTCTGGTCTGAGGGCTGGAACGAGGTACATTCAGCATCGTGAGGAAAAAATGAGAAGAGATGGGTTCGATTCCCTTCTCAACCATCCTGGAGGTGGTTTTCCGTGGTTTCTCACTTCTGCTCCAGGCAAATGCCGGGATGGTTCCTACCTTAAGGCCACGCCCACCTCCTTCCCAATCCTCATCTGCATTAATAATAATATAATATCGTATGGCCTCGGGTGCCTGGTGCAAGCTTTGTAATTGGACACCCAGAGGGTAGCTTGCATGTCGAATTTCGTTGTTCCTTGAACCACTATGAAAGTCAAGAAGGTTAGATAATAGATATCTAAGCTCCTTGAACATTATAGCGCTTTCTAGTAGGGAAATGAGGATCTTTGTGTTGGCGGAAACTCCCGAGATTAATTTTGCCATTATGAACTCGGCCTACTGAATTCAAATGGGTTCTTTGACATGCCAATATCGTATGACATGCGTATCGTATTTTTGGCGCCTTTCAAAAATCACTTACCACGGCCAGGGGCGAACCTGCAATCTTGGGGTTTGTAGACCGACACGCTATCCACTCACCCACCGTGGCAAATACGCAACATAATAACACAGGTTATCAGACAAAATTCCACACTCATCCAAGTACACGGGGATAAAGGACCACGATGCCCAAATGAAGCAACAACAAAGTTTAATTAAAATGTCAGTAGTTTAATCATGGAATTACTACTGTACATACCGTAAGTGTAACGAACCTAAATTAAGCCTAAGTTTGCAAGATCTGAGGATGATCACTTGACGAACGAAACTAGTCAAGGGGCCCCCCCCCCCATTAATGTGAGAAGTGTTTTATTAAGTGTATAAATAATTCATGTAATTTATTTCAGCACTAGGAAATTTATAATTATTGTAATCCTCCTCCCAATCCAATTGGGGACACTAGAATTGACCAACTGGAAAGCTTCTAATAATAGTCATGCCGGTGAAGGAACAGATACTGAAGTTCTTCTGACTGGTGAGTAGAAATTTAGAGTCGAAACGTTTTTCCGAATACTTGACAAGTTGCTCTGAATTTAGCTAGGAGAATATTTATTTATTCGTGTCAGAAGTACAAAGTATGTGTTGAACAGACGACTTCAAACAGTTTCTGCCCAGAACTTAGCCACTTCGATAGCACTTGAATTAGCTTCAGTCAAGTCGTTCATTGTACAACTGTACGGGCACAATGGACAGGAGAAGAGGTGTTGTGTTGTCTGGGTTGCGCCACAATCACACAGGACTGTCTTGGTCGGAAAATGCCACTTATATAAGTTGTCCCTGGATCTTGCAACTTCCACCCTCAGTCTGTTCAGGGACTTCCAGATTAGCCAGTTCTCTGTGTGACCAAGAGGTAGAGATTCCTTTGGTTCCATCCATTCAGACAGAATACTGGTCCTGTCCTTCCACATGGCAACTCGAGCTGTTACTGCTGTTCCTTGTAATGGTTGAGTAGTTGTTAGGAAGCTCTTTCTCGATTTTAATCTCCTCTCAGCAGGTTGATATCCGAAGAGTGGGTGTGAGGTCACAGCAGATGATTTTCTTCTTTCGTTGTTTGCAGCCACTTCTCTTCTGATATCAGGTGGAGCAATCCCTGCAAGATAGTGCACTTTACTGATGAGAGTTGGCCTCAAGCAACCTGTAATAATCCTGCAGCTCTCATTTAAGGCTACATCCACCTGCTTTGCATGGGCTGACTTGTACCACACAGGACTGGCATATTCTCCTGCTGAATAGCATAAGGCCATTGCTGTTGTCCTTAACGTTTGGGGATGGGTGCCCCAGTTAGTCCCTGCCAGTCTACGGAGGAGGCTGTTCCTCGAAGAGATCTTCTGTTTTAGCTTAAAGCACTGCTCCTTGAATGTGAGTGTACGGTCCAAGGTGACACCTAGATATTTGGGATGGAAACTATGATCCAATAACATACCATTCCAGAATACTTCAAGTTTCCGACTAGATTGTTTATGTTTCAGGTGGAAGGCACATACTTGAGTCTTATTAGGATTGGGCATGAGTTGGTTCCTTTCATAGTAAGTAACCAGCTGTTTGAGAGCACGAGTGAGTGTATGCTCTACAACTTCAAACTGTTCTGATTGGGCAGAAAGAGCAAGATCGTCAGCGTAAATGAAGCTTTTACACCCTTGAGGCTGTGGTTGATCATTGGTGTACACATTAAATAAAATAGGAGACAATTCACTTCCCTGGGGCAATCCATTCTTCTGAGTTCTCCAACGGCTGCGATGTCCTTGGAAGTCAACGAAGAACCGGTGGTCCTGAAGAAGTGTAGCTATCATGTTAGTGAATCCATAGTTGTTCGTTAGGTTATAGAGTTTATGTAACATTATTCTGTGGTTAACGGTGTCATATACAGCAGAGAGATCAACAAAAGCTACACCTGTGATCTTTTTCCTTTCAAAACCATCTTCTATGAACTGAGTAAGGTGTAGGACTTGAGAAGTGCAATTTTTTCCTGGTCTGAACCCAGCTTGTTGAGGGATTAGAAGAGGATCAACTACAAGAGTTAAACGATTCAGGATCATTCTCTCTAGGATCTTATAAAGATGACAAAAAAGAGAGATTGGTCTGAAACTTTTAGGATCATTTGGTAATTTACCAGGCTTTAAAATAGCTATTACACGAGCCTTGCGCCATAATTTTGGGATCTTGAAAAATGCAATGCAGTGATTGTAAAGATTTAGAAGCCAAATTTTCGTGACATTGCCAAAATGTTTAATTTGTTCAACACAAATATCATCCAGTCCTGCTGCCTTGCCATTCCGACATGTACGGACGGCAGCTTCTAGTTCATGGAGATCAAATGGTCTTGTGAGTTCACTGTTCTGATTGTGTACCTTATCCTGAAGTTTGAAATCTGATTTTCTAAATGACGATCTTGGTGTGCTATTATTTATGAGCTGTGATGCGATGTTATTGGCAGTGATGTTTGCATGTGTGGAACTCTTAGTTGGATCGTTATTTAATTTCTTTAACAGCCTCCAAGCCTTCTGACTATTAACAGAGAAGTCAGTTTCCTCCATAAGTTTCAGCCATCTTTCTCTCTTGTTCAATGCTATGGTGGATATTAGCTCTTTTCCTGCTGAAATGGTTTCGTCACTAAATGGATTATCTTCGAAGAAAGATAATTACTCATCAGATCAGCTGTTTTAGGTGTTAAGCCATGGAAGTATTGTGTCCTGCACCCTCGAGGCATCGACAAACGTGAAGCCTTCTTCACTGCATTCACAAATGTATCGTATTCATCTGGTGTTGGCTGGATACCAGTTACAAAACTATCCAAAGTAGAACTAAATTTCTCCCAATTAGCTTTCCGGAAGTTGAATTTTCTGCGGTAGGGTATAGTGATCGGTTGGGCTAATGCAGTAACTTGGCACATCACAGGCCGATGTTGAGAGTTAGGAACTGGAGAGCATACTGTCTTCATGCATTGTTGGCTGATGTGCTCACTGGCAAAGATCAGATCTGGATTGTATCCACGATGCCAACGCCCACTATTGAAGGATGGAGGAAGTTTACTGTCATGTATGAGGGTTAATTGGAAGGTATCGGCCCATTTTAACACCTCTTCTCCATTATCATCGTCTTGAGCATAACCCCATACTGTACTGTGACTGTTAAAGTCACCAACTACAAAATTGACACTAGCCTATGTTTATGGAAACTATCAGGGGTAGCAAAAGAAAAAGCAGCACCTGGTGGTTTGTATACAGAAGAAACGGTGCAATTACTCAGCTCAACAGTTAATATTTCCATATCCTCGTGTTCAGAGATGGAAGTAGACACGATTTGAAGATCAGGTCGAACGAATAAAGCACTTCCGTACTGTCTGTGAGGTCTCTCGGCAATAAGTCTCAAGCCAGAAATTTTGGGACGTCGTAGCTGATTGTCTCTGTGGGTCTCTTGTATGCAAAGTATGTCACAGTTGTTACTTCGACATATTTCACTCAGGAGCTCTTCTTTTGGGGATGAAAGTCCCTCTGTATTAAACGTAATTATAGTTAGCCTTGAAAAAGGCCTTTGTGGAACAGATATCATCTTGCTTGTACTTCTGGAATGCTAATGCTCAGTTCAGTACTGGAAAGTGTAATCCAGGTACCTATGCAGGGGCACCACGTGCAGGAATCAGCTTCACCCCCAGCTAGGAGAAAGGAAAGTTATAAAATACTGTCAGACTCCTGCAGTTGTCAGTAAATGGATTGTCCACGAGACGTTGCTTCTGAACGCGCAGAAAAACTCCAAGCGTCAAATGAAACATACAGTATTTGGAACCAACCTTTCCCAGGCGAATGTCATTTCGCGATACTTTTTAAGTATTATGGGATGAGTGATGTACCAATTGAAATGAGTACATTTCTACGAAAAGAGTGGTTACCATTCATGTTTCCAAACGTTGATATTGCCCTTGGAATATTTTTACGCACGCCAATTGCATATTGTTCAGCAGAACAATCCTTTCGGCTCTTAAAAGACTGAAGTCATACCTGTGCTCTATGTCGTTTGAAAAGAGACTGAAATCCTTGTCCATTCTTTACATCGAAGCAGACCTGACTGATGATCCTCACAACTATTAAGGTATGATCGAGTGTGTAAAGGTCAAAGCCAGACGGAAACTTCTGTGAGCGGTGAGATTTTTCTTTCTTCGTCTTTGTGTTAATGTTTTCTTATGATTTTTTTTCTTTTATTAAAAGCTGACAGTATATTCACACTTGTAAATTATTTTAAAAGCTATATACGCAGATATTAAAACTTATGTTTGGAGAGGGGAGTACATACTGTATTAAACATTGTGCTTACGGGCACAAAAATGTTTTATGCGCTAATGGGTTTAATAGAAGTAATTATTGTCTACAGGTATATAAAGGTATTAACTAACTCCAGTAGGTTGTCCTCATTGATTATTATGTCTTGCGCTGCAATTCTTCCTTCCCATCAGTAATGTTTCCCTTTCAGTTTTTTTTGGAATCCATTGTCTGCCCATTTTGAAATGGCAGTGTGTTCTGTAGGCCATCTCTTTGGTTGGTGCAAGAATCATACCGTTGGCATACAAGTAGAGCGATGAGCTCTTGGCTATCTGTTGTATTGCGTTGGGATATTGAACATCGGAGGACAGATCGGGTAACCTTGCAATGCATCATTTTTTGAGTGGTCTCCACTGACGATAAGTTTGAATCATTAATTACAATTTCGTTATATGCCAGAATGTGTCCCACTATTATCACTCAACAGATGTGGTTGTCCGAGGAAATGCTTGAGTTTCTTTAGAAATATTCCATTGTTGAATAGGTCAGAACCTTTGTAGGTAATCTCTGAAGATGCAATATAGCTTCCCCTTTGGATTCCTTAGTGGCTCTTCTACGTCTCCCATTAGGTTGGCGAGTGTGTGTGAAGTGTATTGTGTCATTTTCGGGATCCGAATCGTTCTTCTGAGGCATAGCTATACATTTGCTGTGTGTGTCTGATGGTGATGATTTTTTTTAAATCAGATTGAAGATTTTGTCTAATCCTACCCCATCCTCTTTTGTGGATTTAATTATATGCCATCTCTTCACAAGCAATCATGGTATGGAAGTCTATATAACTTTCCTTGTTCACTGATATGAGATCTCGAAGAGTTTTAATCACCTGCGTTGTTGAGCATTTTGGAAAATTTAACATCCAAGTGGACATGCCTGTATCGTTAGCATTGTGGACTTTACTTTGGCAGAGCACTACGTAGGGGTCTTTAACAGCATATTGAGCGTATTGTTCTCTTGGCTTCTACATCAATGTCTGTTTTCTTTTAGGGAGTTTTTATATTTCCTTCTGGAGATGAGGCTGTTTTGTTTCGCGACATGTAGGAGGTGCAGGGTGTATTATCTCTCCATGTAGCACTGAACGTCAGTCCAGAGCTTTGCTTTTCTCTCTTCATGTGGGACGCTTATATCATTACTTTCTCAGTATCTTTGCTGCGAGTTTGTTTTCTGTGATATGTGTCTTTGTTACAAAAATCTGGTGTCTTGCTGATTGCAATAATTTTAGATCCATCTTCCTTGTGAGCTTATGTTGTGATTCCGATTTATTCAGTTCAGTGTTTGCTCTTAGAAATTCCACTGCAGAAGTGGGACTTTTAAGCACCCCGTAGTTACCACACCTCGTGCCGGGATTCGATCCAGCAACTTTGGTCACTCACGTCCAGAGGCTTATCAACTGCACCATACAGCCGGCTAAAATAACGACGATATTGCTCAGGATTAATATATCTATCCAACAGACGCAGTACAAAGAGGTCCACGACTAAAATCAAAGAAACTGTAGCCTACTTTAATTCTTTTTCGTTGAAAAATGTGCTATTGTAGCAGTATCGAGAAGGCGGTGAAATAAAAGAGAGACTAGAGGCATGATTATTAAAAAAAGAGAACAGGAACCGACTGAGAATTTTTGTTACTTGGAATAGTTATTCTTATGTACTTACTGCAGTGTAAATATAGTAAATTATGCAACGAGCCTTTAATGGCAATAATTAAGACACGAGTATGTTTATAAAACGAGCGTATGCGAGTTTTATAATTTCCATACGAGTGTCTTAATTACCATTATAGGCGAGTTGCATACGACTGTTTATGTTCGACGATAATTATTATAAGTATTTTATGTTCGAACATAATGTTACGTGCCACCCCTTGTGGCACTTTTGTTAACTGGATTACGGTAGGTAGAAGCACAAAACAATGGTCCTTTTAAAGAAATAATAATTTTATTGCAGGCCTTAGCAAGTTACAGTACACCGCACAATAAACAGGTACAAGCAATTAGTATCTCACTCTAGCTCCTCTCTGACTGGGAACACTTCCCTTTCATTCTCTCGAGCAGCTGTCCATTCACTAATTAGGCTGACCTGTGTCTAGCCAGTCTGTCACTCACCGAAATACCTGTACACTCCCTTGAGTACACAAACTACAGTGAGGCTACTTACGAGTCTGCTACACACTTCTCCGCAGGCTCGGAAAGAATCTCACTGGGTTTCGCAATTCACACAGCACTTCACTGCATGCAATAGCCTCACTTAAGTTTCGCAAGTCCCGTCGCCACACTACAGTCGATCAGGTAAAAACACGCACTAGCTCAAAAACACTGTCCAACTCGCTGGCCAGGTCGCTCTTATATAGCTGGCTGATGACTCAATGAATGCTTCTACACCCGTCCAGGATTCACGGCTTCTCGAGATTTCCATCACTAGGAGGGTCGCGAATCTTCTGGACCATCCCTTTTGTCCTCGTAGCTCTGTTGCGTAAGGCGCAGGTAACACACAGAGGCAGAGCATAGCCCAGGGGCACTGTGACTCACGCGGCGAGGTGACAAAACAAACTCACAGCCGTAACACCACCCCGTTCCTAAAAGGCTGATCGTCCCGATCAATCATTGGTACGTATGTGTCCCTCCGTAGGCTGCCAGGCGATCTCGATGCACGATGTTCATCTTCGCCCTCGGGCTCCGCTGAATCCTGTAGACGACATCGTTGATCCGTTTCACGACTCGGTACGTGCCCTCCCAGGACTTCTGCAGTTTGGGTGACAGGCCTTTCTTCCATAATGGGTTGAAGAGCCAGACCAGGTCGTCCTCGTGGAATCCGCCGGCATCCGTCTGCTGGTCGTATCGGGTCTTCATTCGGTTGGTCTCGATCCGTAGTCTCCTCCTTGCGAACGCGTTCACGTCCTCCAGTCGGTCGACCAGTTCTTGACAATACTGGCTTACCAGGACCGGATCATTCCCAGGTCGGCCGAAGGCAAGATTGACAGGTAGACGGAGTTCCCTCCCAAACATGGCCCGGGCTGGTGTGCACCCGGTGGCTTCATACACGGCGGCGCGGTAGGCCAGGAGAAATAGTGGAAAGTGTCTGTCCCAATCCCTCTAGTGTTCGCTGACGACTATCCGGAGATGGTTCTCGATGGTGCGATTGAATCGCTCCACCATTCCGTCGGACTGGGGGTGTAGCGGCGTCGTCCTTGTCTTCCGGATTCCCAGCAGCTGGCATAGGTTCTAGAACACCTGCGACTCGAAGTTCCTCCCTTGTTCGGAGTGCAGTGCCAAGGGTACTCCGTACCGGGTGACGAATTCCTTCACCAGGGTCTCTGCGATCGTCGCGGCTTCTTAGTTAGGGAGTGCATACGCCTCTGGCCATTTGGTGAAGTAGTTGCTGACGACCAATATGTAGCGGTTCCCCGCCTCGCTCAACGGGAATGGCCCAGCAACATCGATGGCCACTCTCTCCATGGGGCCGCCCACGTTGTAGGTCTTCAGTGGGCCCCGTCGTCTTCGTCCTGGGCCCTTGCTGGCTGCGCATCGTGGCACCTCGCGCAAGGGTTCTCCACGTCTGTTCGGCATCCAATCCAGTAGAACCGCTCACTCAGCTTCTCCAGGGTCTTCTTTATCCCTAGGTGTCCACCAGATGATCCTCCATGGACTTCCTTCAGGACTTCCTCCGTCATAGCCTTTGGAACGACAACTTGTTCCCGAGATGTCTTCCCCTCAGTGCTCTCCCAGGTACGGCAGATGAGGCCATCCCTTACAACCAGCGAGTCCCACTGCGCCCAGTAGAACTTAAACATTGGGCTGCAGTCACTCACAATTTTCCACCCGGGTCTGGGGACACAGGCCCTCTTCCATTCGGCTATCAGTCCCAAGTCATCATCTTCCGCTTGTGCCCACGTGAAAGATATGCGGCTCCAGCTCCCTTGAAGTTCCACGGTAGTCCTTCGGCACTGTATCCCGGAGTTCTCTCCTCTCTTCTAGCACAGAAGGTGCAGTCTTCGGGGCACGGTCTTCGTGACAGGGCGTCGGCGTTAGAATGCAGTAGGCCTTTCCTGTGCTGGATCTCAAAGTTGTACTGTTGAAGCCTCTCTAACCACCGCGCGAGTTGACCCTCGGGCTGCTTGAAGTTCAGGAGCCACCGCAGGGATGCATGGTCGGTCCTGATGAGAAATTCTTGCCCGTACAGGTACTTGTGGAAGTGTTCAATGGTCTTCACGATGGCGAGCAGTTCCTTCCTGGTGACGCAGTAGTTCCTCTCTGGCTTTGACAAGGCTTTGCTGAAGTAGGCCACCACTCTCTCCTCGCCGTCCACTACTTGTGGCAGGATTCCCCATATACCAAAGTCGCTGGCATCGGTATCGACGATGAACCTTGTTCCAGGTCTGGGGTAGGCCAAATTAGGTGCGGTGCACAGAGTCTGCTTGAGTTGTTCGAAGGCACTGTGGCATTCTGCTGTCCACGTGAAGAGTTGGTCCTTCTCAGTCAGTCGATGCAGTGGTTTGGCGATATCGGCAAATCCTCTCACGAAGCGACGGTAATAGGTGCAGAGTCCCAAGAAGCGTCGTAGTTGGGACTTGTCCTTCGGAACTGGATACTCCCTCACAGCTGCGGTCTTCTCTGGGTCGGTGCACACCCCTTCCTCGGAGACGATATGCCCAAGGTACTGGACCTGCTTCTGGAAGAGCTGACACTTCTTGGGGCTCAACTTCATCTGGGCAGCCCGTAGCTTCATCAAGATCTCCATCAGGTTGCTGTAGTGCTCCTAGAAGCTTCTCTCCAGAACGATGACGTCGTCTAGGTAGACCAGACAGGTCTTCCAGTGTAGTCTCCTCAGAATGGACTCCATTAGCCTTTCGAAGGTCGCAGCGGCGTTGCACAGACCAAATGGCATGACGGTGGACTGCCAGAGCCCGCAGCCCAATGAGAACGCCGTTTTCTCGCGGTCCTTAGGGTGGACCTCCACCTGCCAGTAGCCACTCTTCAAATCCAAGGTCGAGAACCATCTTGATCCTGATATGGTGTCCAGCGTGTCGTCGATCCGGGGTAGAGGGTAGCTGTCCTTCTTCGTGACGTCGTTCACCCGCCTTTAGTCCACCCAGAACCTGGTGGAGCCGTCCTTCTTCTTCACTAGCACGACCGGGGAGCTCCAAGGACTATGTGATGGCTCGATCACCCCCTGTGCCTTCATTTCTTCCACCATCCGGTCGACTTCAGCTTGTTTGGCGAGCGGGACACGTCGGAATGGGGCCCTAATCGGTGCGCTGCCCCCAACTTCGATTCTGTGCTGGACCAAGCCTGTCCTGCCAAAGTCTTTGCTCCCCACGGAGAAGACATCCTGGAATTCGCGTAGCAGGTCCCGAAGTTGGCGTGATTTTTCCTCGTCTAAATGTTCCTGGGATCATTAGTACAGCTTCTGTAGTTCTTCTGGCAGTGCGCGTCTTCTTCGGTTGTCCGTCTGCAGGTGTCCGTCCGTCGTATCTGTGATGCGGGCAATCCAGGTAATGGGCTCGCAGACTCCTAGGTTGGTGTCCCGGTGAACCGTAATGTCGTAGTCGTTCAGGTTGGACAGGTGGACGTACGGCCGAGGCGTCGTGTTGATGAGGGTCTTGGCAATTAGCAATCCTTTTGTCTGGATATCCTCATATTTTGGCTCGATGACAGCCACCACTCCCTCAGCAGTTCCGTAGACAATCACGGCAGCGCTGACCTCCGTCCTGGCGGGAACGATGACGTCCTCTCTCAGCCTTACTCGTCGTGCGGTGACGGCCTCGTGTGCTGGTGGCAAAGCAAGTTCTTCACCTCCGTAGCGGAGAGCGTTGGTGCTCAGGTCCAAGATGATGTTGTTCTGGTCCAGGAAGTCCAGTCCGATGATCACATCGTTTGCTACATCAGCCGCGAGCACTGGATGCTTCACCACCCGCCGACCAATGACGAACTCCAGTGATGCTTCGCCATGTACCGGTGCGGTCTCCCCAGTCGCGGTTATTAGCTCGAGGTTCCTTTGTGTGGGTTGCACTCTCCACTTTGGGATCACGGTGGGATTGACGATGGTCCTCGACGCTCCCGTGTCAATCAGCATGGGCCAGCTCACTCCGTTGACGACTCCGTCGACCATCAGGCTGCTATTGTTCCTCCGTAACTTCGTCACACAAACTTGGACTGCCGGGGCTTGACGACTGTCACAAGCCGACCTTTGCCCCAAAGGCTCTCTGGTACTCGTTTTCCTGGGCCGCGCGGTTTCCCTATGACTGACTTTCCCGACGGAAACCCTTGGTGGCGGCGAACGCCGCAGTCCTTGCTCAGGTCCAGCAGGTCGGTAGTCCTCGTCCGGGCCGCCTCTCCGGGTGTCTTCCAGTTGCGTCGTTGTTGGTGGCGTCGCGACTATTGAAGAAACGGCCTAGCGCCTCCATCAATTCATCAGCCAGGAGCTTGGTCTCGTTGGTTTTTGCTGGTTCGTCGACGTCCACTTGACGCAACCGCGCGTGCATTCTAGATGCCTGTTTTGCCGTCTCGAACTCAAATGCGTGGCTCAGCGCATCTGCAAGTGTCTTATTGCGCGCAAGTCGCAGTGCCAGTTGAGTATCCGAGTCCTGTAGTCCGTCAATGAAGGTTTGCGTCGCAATCTGCTCCAAAAAGTCGGCCGGCGCTGTTGGATAGGCGAGCCCTTCGAGGCGTGCGATGTCCATCTCGAACTCCTGCAGGGTTTCCGCGTTCTTTTGTACCCGGGTCCGGAGCTCCATCTGGTAGGCCTGCTGAAGATGGCTATGTCCATATCGGGACTCCATATGGGCGATTAGTGAAGCGTAGTCCTGGGATCCAGTCGGGATGGCCTGAAGGACGTTAAGTGCATCCCCTCTCAGCGCTACAATGAGAGCTGTAGCCTTTTCCGTGCTGTTCCAGTTGTTTATGGAACAGGCAGACTCGAACTGACGTAAATAGGTGCTCTACGGGACCCTTCTGTCGAAGGTTGGGGGTGTCACTCTGCTCTGTCCCGTTCCTGATATTCCTGGTGTAACTGTGGGCGGGCGTTGGCGCAGCTCGGCAACTTCCTCTTGTAGAGTTTGATTCTCTCATCCACCCCCGTCGGCGAGCGTCGGCGGAGCTCGACAACTTCCTCTTGTAGGGCTTTGAATCTCTCTTCCATTCTTGTCGACGGGTGTCGGCGCAGCTCAGCAAATTTCTTTTGTAGAGAGTTGAATCTCTCTTCCACCCCCGTCAGCGGGCGTCGGCGTAGCTCGGCAACTTCTTCTTGTAAGGCGTCGAAATTCTTTTCCACTGCCGTGACTTCCTCACGCAGACCCAGTTCTAATTTCTTCAGGTCCTGTGCTAACTTATTCTGACCGTCTTCCAACTTCTTCTGGCCGTCCTATATCTTCTTCAGGTCCTCCGCTAGCTTATTTTGACCGTCTTCCACCTTCTTCTGGCCGTCTTCTAGTTTGGCAGTTAAGGCTTCGGCTAAATTTTTCTGGCTGGCTTCCATCTTCTTCTGGCCGTCCTCTAGTTTGGCAGTTAAGTCTTCGTCTAAATATTTTTGGCTGTCTTCCATCTTCTTCTGGCCATCCTCTAAATTCTTCTGGCCGGCCTCCATCTTGGTTTCCATGCCACTTAACTTTTCTAACAATGCTGCCAATTGCGCTTCCGTTTTAGTTGTTTGTCTTGTAAAGGGATTGCACTCACAGGAAAATTAGAGAACTGTGGTAAAATGACCTGCTCGGGTTTTGAAACCAGGACCTTCAGATGTTGTGCTTGTGCTTGAGTTTGTAATCCGGTTTCTGACACCAGTTTTACGTGCCACCCCTTGTGGCACTTTCGTTAACTGGATTACGGTGGGTAGAAGCACAAAACAATGGTCCTTTTAAAGAAATAGTAATTTTATTGCAGGCCTTAGCAAGTTACAGTACACCGCACAATAAACAGATACAAGTAATTAGTATCTCACTCTAGTTCCTCTCTGACTGGGAACACATCCCTTTCACTCTCTCGAGCAGCTGTTCGTTCACTAATTAGGCTGACCTGTGTCTAGCCAGTCTGTCACTCACCGAAATACCTGTACACTCCCTTGAGTACACAAACTTCCGTTAGGCTACTTACGAGTCTGCTACACACTTCTCCGCAGGCTCGGAAAGAATCTCACTGGGTTTCGAAATTCATACAGCACTTCACTGCATGCAATAACTTGGGTTTCCAAGTCCCGTCGCCACACTACTGTCGCTCCGGTAAAAACACGCACTAGCTCAAAAACACTGTCCACCTCGCTGGCCAGGTCGCTCTTATATAGCAGGCTGGTGACTCAATGAATGCTTCTAGATCCGTCCAGGATTCACGGCTTCTCGAGATTTCCATCACTAGCTGGGTCTCGAATCTTCTGGACCATCCCTTTTGTCCTCGTAGCTCTGTTGCGTAAGACGCAGGTGACATACAGAGGCAGAGCATAGCCCGGGGGCGGCTGTGACTCACGCGGCGAGGCGACGAAACAAACTCACAGCCGTAACAATAAATATTCATAAATATCTGTCGAGATTTCGCCAGTTTTATGTACTGAACAGAGCGCATGGGACGCAGGGAATGCCTTGTATTTGACCATGGCCTCTTCGATTACCCCATTATGACACTAGGCAACGCAGTGAAATTTAAATTGGAAGGCTTTGGAACTCAGTGCAGGTGCGATGTTATCCTCATCTAATTGGTCAAGCAACTGTTTCTTGAACTGTGATTGGTGGGAGAAACTGTTTCATAATGAACAAGAAGTTCCGTTAAGAACTATACAGCCTACTTTTCATGCCAATGATTATTCTACAGAATATGAACCTATCTAGAATAATGACGAAATTAAGTTGCTAATATCGAAATTTCCAATTAGTTCGAAATACTGTATACCTGGCATAATGTATCCTAATAGAGCACTACAGTTGGCAGCCCTGATGACTGAATATATTCTTAGTTCCATCTCTTAAGGTACAAAATACAAAATTTGGTTGAAGTCCAATGAATCGCATGGACGTTACATGCAGTTAAACATTGGATCTAACAGCGCGCGTGAAATCATGTTGGCAACAATGTCATGCATGTATTGGTCAGAAATAATCTGAAATAATCTGATCTATTGTTGTGCCAATTTTGAATGAAATCCATTAGTTAGTATAGAAGTTACATGCATTTTAAAATTGGACCTATCAGCAGGCTTAGAATCATGTTGGCAGCACTGACGTATATTAGTTACTCCAAATTCGTCTAGAATGCCAGGTACTATACGTGTGCAAATTTTAGAGCTATTGGCTTGCATACTTTCTGATATATTGATATTAGGGTAACAAAAATAGGGACAGCACATATTAACAGTTGGCAGCCATGGTTGCTCCTTAGAATACGCATAGTCATATCTGTTATGGTACACATAACACATACGAAATTTGGTTGAAATCCAAATGATAGTATGGAAGTTGCATATATTTATAGTTGGACCTGTCAGCAGGCTTAGAATCATGTTGGTAGCACTGACGTATATAAGTTACTCCAAATTAATATAGAATGTCAGGTACTATACGTGTGCATAGTTTAAAGCTGTCGGCTTGCATACTTTCTGATATATTGGTATTTGGATAAAATAAATTAGGAGCATTTATTAACAGTTGGCAGCCCTGGTAGGTCTTAAGAATACGCTCAGTCATATCTGGTTATGTACACATACAACATACGAAATTTGGTTGAATTCCAATTGATAGTGTAGAAGTTATATGCATTTAAAAATTGGACCTATCAGGAGGCTTATAATCATTTTGGCAACACTGCTATGTTTGGCCTCCTGGAAATTAAACTGAAATATTATGGTCTGTACGTGTGCCAATTTTGAAATAGCTCCCATTCATACTTTCCAAGATATCCAACATGGAGCTCAAATTTCAATTGCGATTTTTTAGCAGTTGGTAGCACTGACATCATTTTCAAATATGGCCGTGAGATATTCAGGTGTAGATCTTTACTCCTACCAAATTTTGTTTCGATTGCTGCAGCCGTTTAGGAGTTGATAGGGGGGGACACACACACAGCCAGACAGACAGACAGAAGGACAGACAGACAGACAGACAGACAGACAGACGGACAGACAGACAGACAGACAGACAGACAGACAGACAGACAGACACACATTTGCCCGATCTCATAAGTCTACTTTTTTCTCATTTTTGCAAAATGTGAAAAGTTGGCTAAATAGTGTTATAATGACCATCATTATGATACAGTTTTCTGATATATAATAGTCAGGGTGAACATGAAATATATTAAGTGTTGAATTATGTCGAGTTAAAACGGTGACATTGGTGACCGCGACGTGATAATAAAACATAAAGAAGTCGCCAATTAAACAACAGTACACTGTTACGTGAGTAGAAGTTTCTGTCGGATTTATTTCGTCATCCTGTGACGAATATCCAGCATAGACCGTAGACTGTGTTGTAAATTGTGTATTCGGAAACATTAACAATATGAACTAACCTCGAAATAGCAACCCAGGAAAACAACGATATTCCAGCCGTTGGATGCGAAGCTAACAAGGTTAGCGTAAAGATTCCTCCGTTTTGGTCAGAAGAACCCGAAATTTGGTTTTTCCAAGTAGAAGCCCAGTTCAATATTAATATAATCACATCCGAAGAGACAAAATTTAATTACATAATTGCCCAACTCGAACCAAAATATATCGAGAATATTTGATGCAGAATGACAGGACCAGGAACTGCTAAATATACGGCTGCCAAATCACGACTTCTGGATATTTTTAAGGAGAGTGAAGATGTGAAAATCAAAAGATTGTTTACTGGTGTCGAGTTAGGAGATTACAAACCTAGTCAGCTCCTTAGAAAAATGCAGTTGTTAGCTGGAAAGGATGTGTCTGATAAGGTTATTAGAACCCTTTGGTTAGATAAGCTTCCAGATTCGATTAAAAAAAGTATCCTAGTCATGAGTGAAGAGTGCCTGGAGCGTGTCGCACTGATGGCTGATAAGATGTTGGAGATGAACCCCCGCAATGACGTATTCAAGGTTGATACACAATACCAAAAAGGTACCGGGTGAGTTAGCCGTGGTGGTTACGGCATGACTGATGGCAGTCGCTCACATCCGGGAGGCGAGGAGGTTCGAATCCCCCCGCCGGCAACCTTGAAGATGGTCTTCTGTGGTTTCCCATCTTCCTTCCAGGTAAATGCCGGGGTTGGTCCCTAACTATAGGCCACAGCCGCTACCTTCCAACTCCTCGTCCTTACATTCCAACTTCCCTCCTTCCCTCCCCAACGGTACTTGTAGCTCACCCACTGGGTGTCCGTCTCGAAGCAGCTAAAAAAAAAAAAAAAAAAAAAAAAAAAACTGGCGAGCCGAACATGTCCTCGGACACTCCCGGCACTAAAAGCCATACGCTAAAAAAAAAAAAACCAAAAAGGTACTTGTTACTAAGATTGCTCACTTGGAACAACAAATCGCTGCCATGTCTATAGGACAACACAGCAGTCGAAATCGTAGTCCTCGCCGGCGAAGCTTTAGTCGCAACTGCAGCCGAATTAGAAGATACGACCCAAAGGGCAAGTACTGAAGCTGTGTCCTAATAGTACACTTTCTGCCGTAGTGAACTAGATAGTCGACTAATATTCCGGATGTGACATCAGAAGTCGTGATCCAATACTGCTTAGCACCTAGCAATCAAGTCTGTAGTAGCTAGTGAACATAAGTGCAAGCTAGATTGCCGACTAGCACAAAGAATTTATAGATGTTTGGCACTGCAATGTAAACCTTGTGCGTTGCTGAACACAAGTCTATGAAGGAGGCCATGAATCAAGCAGACATGTCCCAAATCTCCGTAGTGCATAGCACATAGTACATAGTTGCTAGCAGCTAGTCAATAGTTAACAACTTGAGTATTGGGACACGTCCGTAGGGGGATATTACCGAGTCTACTTAGTGTCATGGCCGCCACGCGCAACCAAACTCTTGAATGGCGGGCTTTTCAAACGATGATTTATTGGTTATTGACTTTACCTAGCCTAACCTAACAAGATGGCGGCTCTAGTTTAACCTAGCCTATCCTTACCTACGAGGGGTGCTATAAAAAGTACTCACGCGGCGCTTGTCGATATTTCGCAAACCGATAATCGAAGAGGGACACGTCGGGTGTCGTACGCCTTTGAGCGACGGCCCCTTTCGACTGGCCCAATAATAGCCTATATAAATAAATAATTTTAAACTAAGAGGTCATCAGCTTTTTAATATCTTGCTAACCAATGATCAGATTTGGACATATGAGGTGTCAAATTACACGGGATGATCCTCTCTCTTTTCCTATAGGCTCCCTAATTTAACCAAAGTACCCAAAACTAAAAGGACATCGTTTTTTTTTAGCATCTCGCTAACCAATGACAGGATTTGGACATAATTATGAGATGTAAAATTACACGGGATGACCCCCTCTTTTTTTCTATACCCCCCTAATTTAACCAAACAACCCAAAAGTAAAAGGTCATCGGCTTTTTTTATTTCGCTAACCAATGATCGGATTTGGACATATGAGGCGTCCTAGGACTCGGAATAATGCCCCCTCTTTATCTATAGCCCCCTTAATTTAACCAAATAACCCACAACTAAAAGGTCATCGGCGTTTAAATATCTCGCTAACCAATGACTGGATTTGTACACGCGAGGTGTCAAATTACTCGCCGTGACCCCCTCTCTTTTCCTATAGTCCCCCTAATTTAACCAAAGAATCCAAAACTAAAAGGTCATCGTTTTTTATATTTCGCTAACCAATGATTGGATTTGGACAAGCAAGGTGACAAATTACTTGCCATGACCTCCATTTTTTTCCTATAGCCCCCCTAATTTAACCAAAGAACCCAAAACTAAAAGGTCATCGAATTTTTGATATCTCGCTAACCAATGATTAGATTTGGAAACACAAGGTGACAAATTACTTGCCATGACCCCCTTTTTTTACCTATAGCCCCCCTAATTTAACCAACGAATCCAAAACTAAAAGGCCATCAGATTTTTTATATCTCGCTAACCAATGATTGGATTTGGTCACGCAAGTTAAAAAATTACTTGCCATGTCCCCTCTTTTTTCCCTATAGCCCCCTAATTTAACCAAAGAACCCAAAACTAAAAGGTCATCGGATTGTTAATATCTCGCTAACCAATGATTAGATTTGAACACACAAGGTGTCCTAGGACTCGGCGCGAAGTTTCCATTCCCATGGCCCATGGATTTACACAAAATACCTGAAACTGCAAGGTCATCGACCTGAGATTTTAGAAACAAATTATTAGACGTGGACACGTGAGTGTCATATGGTTTTGCGAACCCAAGATTTGTTGAATTTATAATTGTAGAAACCTGATTTAGGATTTAAATTAATGCATGTAAGGTTTTCAGATTTTAGATTTTTGAATTTTGATTTAAGATTTTAGATATTAGATTTTAGATTTTGCGAAAAGACCAAACCATGATTTCACAGAAAGACCAAACCATAATGTCATGAGTTGACATTTTCGGTACGGTAACTAATTATTAAAAAAGACATATAAGGATTTGTATTACTTGGAATTAAATTCCCTTAACTATGAATTTTCAAATTTTAGATATTAGAACTTAGATTTCAGATTTAAAATTTTTAATTTTACATTTTTGATTTTTGACTTTTGATAAGTTAAATTGATTTTTGAATTGATTTGTTTAAAGATTTTAGATATTAGATTTTAGATTATTGATTTTATATTTTAGATTTGAAAAACCCAAACCAAGATTTTGCAAAAAGACCAAACCATAATGTCATGACTTGAAATTTTCGGTAACTAATTATTAAAGAAAGACATATAAGGATTTGTATTACTTGGAATTAAATTCCCTTTACTATGAATTTTTTAATTTTAGATTTTAGAATTTAGATTATAGATTTTAAATTTTAGATTTTACATTTTTATTATAGGATTTTGATTTTTATTTTTTATTTTTTATTTGATTTTTTTAAATTTTAGATTTTGCAAAAACCTCAAACCAAGATTTTGCAAAAAGACCAAACCATAATGTCATGACTTAAAATTTTCGGTAACTAAGTTAGTTATTCAAGAAAAGCATATAAGGATTTGTATTACTTGGAATTACATTCCCTTTACTATAAATTTTTAGATTTTAGATTTTTGAATGTAGATTTTAGATTATAGATTTTACTATAAGACAAAAGACCAAACTGTAAAGTCATTGACTCGAAATTTTTGAAAACTAATTATTAAAGAAAAACATATAAGGAATTATATTACTTGGAATTATATTCCCTTTACTATGAATTATTTATTTTTAGAATTTTGATTTTGGAATTTAGATTTTAGAATTATTATTTTTTATTTTAGATTTTAGGTTTTGGGAAAAGACTAAACTAATATTGACTATTTACTACACACGGCTATGTTGGTAGAAAGATGATTACACTCTACGTTAAGACTAATATTTTAGGCCTTGAGCGGCCTTGCGATGAAAATTTTATGACCGGACACTAGTTAGCTGTGAACTAGCACTTTGGCGACTATGCTTGTTTTGACCAGTGGATAGGGTTCTAGAGAGCAGCCCGCCATTTTGGTTCATATACAACAGATGCTTACGCCTATATAGAAACTGAGTGACCATGTTGGTTTTTTACACACAAAAAA
Organism: Meconema thalassinum; assembly: GCA_946902985.2. Lineage (NCBI taxonomy): Eukaryota > Metazoa > Arthropoda > Insecta > Orthoptera > Tettigoniidae > Meconema > Meconema thalassinum. Next base: position 553,331,425 of record OX336388.2, read on the forward strand.
AACGGGACATTATACTAGAGACGATTCGATTAGGATACTCATGTAGAACTTACCAAAACGCCGTTGTTTAACGGTAAATGCTAGTCAACAGGCGCTGGCTAATTACTATACACATATAAACGGTTACCATAAATTAGCGAATATTCAATTACATTTCCTAAAATTATTTTAAGATACCCTTAACCCTCTATTAAACACCAAGTTCCTAATCCTCTATTAAACACCAAGTTCTTAACCCTCTATTAAACACCAAGTTCACGAGACTGATAACCGCAATGTTGCAAAGGTTTGTAAACACTCAAGTCCACGGGACTAATAACTGTTGTGTTGGCCGAGCGGTTAAGGTGATTAGTTGTTTTGTGACAGTTCTAGCGCCTCCACACAAGATGGCGGCGGTGCGATATCTCTCTAACGCATGGTCGGATTTTGACAAATGAGATGTCATTGAACTCGGGCTGATACCCTCTTTCCTATGGACAACATATTTCCACTCTAAAATAAAACCTACCCCTACCAGGGGGTGAAATTGTAATTTCTTTTAGAAAATCTTGCTTTCCAAGTACAACATGTGAGAGTTTGAATGCCAATATGGAATTAAACGTTGTTCCGCAAACCAATAATCAAAGAGTGGCATGTTAGGCCTTGAGGCGAGAGCCCCTGTCATTGTTGATGAGCCCCTGTGGTCGGGCCCCTGTTGATGGGTTATTGTTGACAGGTCATTGATAACAGGTCATTGTTGACAGGTCCTTGTGGACAAGTCCTTGTGGACGAGTCCTTGTTGAGAGGTCCTTGTGAACGAGTCCTTGTTGACAGGTCCTTGTGGACGAGTCCTTGTGGACAGGTCCTTGTGGACGAGTCCTTGTGGACGAGTCCTTGTGGACGAGTCCTTGTTGATGAGTCCCTTTGGACTGATCCCTTTGGACCGGTCCCTTTGGCCTGGTTCCTACGGACTAGCCCATGAATTTATTTAAATTATGTCACAGGGCCTAACTACATTTTGCGTGTAAAGCAGTGTGTTGAACTGACGTTGTTCACTAATCCCCCACTACTATAATGTGATAATGATATGAAAGGAAAGTGACGAAATACATGTGAACATACAAGGGATCTAACTTGGTGGATGGATGTGTCATTTGTAGTTGAAAGAGAATAATACATATTCTTAAGATGTTAAAACTGAGGAGATGGTACGTGCAGTAAACCGACTTGTAATTTCCTGTGTCATATTACAGACATGACAGAGAGCGCACAGATCTGTTGCTATGACTAACGCTGCAGTAATTTGAAACCCCAGGTGTTCATCAAGACAATGGGTGATGATCATGCAAAGTTAGCAGTCATTGGATATTACACAGGTGTTCCTTCCGGTGTCATGTTGCTGACATGGCAGTTGGTAGAAAATCATTAAATTATTTTGCAAGGTAAGTACTTATTATTAATGGATTGTAGTCTTTTATTACTAATTGATGTTGAAGTTATTGATTGGAATGTATTTATTGATTGATTGATTGATTTGTTTACAGATAATTGGGTACCTGTAGGTTACCAGATTCCTACAATCTGTTCATTCAGTGGCAGCAGTTGATAAATTATAAAAAGGTAAGTGCCCCTCTAATAACTTTTAAAGAGTTAGAGTGATATTTTCCAATGTTCACCACTACATGTCAGTGAAAATGGTATATTTGGCAGTCAAAAGTTGGAACTACTTGACCATGGTGTGTAAAGCTAATTCTGTAGGTTAGATTTTGATTACCGCTCTATTAAGTCTGAATGTTCATTGCTAGGTGTCAGTGACAGAGGGAATATTTAAAGACTTAACCTCAGTTCACCTAACATAACCTAACTTTACCTAACTTAACCTTGTCACGTGACATGTTTTACAAGTTTAGACTTGCTTTATGACTGACTATGACGTCACACTTAGCTCACTTAACTGGTGGCTGCTGGTTTCTATCACGTGACATGTTCTACAAGTTTAGACTTGTTTTAAGACTGGCTATGACGTCACACTTAGCTCACTTAACTGGCGATCGCTGGTTTCTATCACGTGACATGTTCTACAAGTTTAAACTTGTTTTAAGACTGGCTATGACGTCACACTTAGCTCACTTAACTGGCCATCACTGGTTTCTATCACGTGACATGTTCTACAAGTTTAGATTTGTTTCAAGACTGGCTATGACGTTACACTTAGCTCACTTAACTGGCGATCACTGGTTTCTTTCACGTGACATGTTCTACAAGTTTAGACTTGATTTAAGACTGACTATAACGTCACACCTAGCTCACTTAACTGGCGACCGCTGGTTTCTACCGCTCTATCAAGTTCCAATGTTCACCGCTAGGTGTCAGTGACAGTGGTATATAGTAACCCCCAGTTAGAACTACATGAAGTTAGACTTGCTAGGAGTTCACAGATGATCGATTTAAATACCCTGCTATAACCACTGACTGGAATATAATTAAACTATTTATACTGTAATTTGTTTTATCATTTATTAACATTTATGATTTCTTTCTTTTATAGGTAATTTCGAAAGTGATCATAATGTTCAAGTGTGCTGACTGTAAGAAACAGTTCTCAAGACCTGACAACCTTCAACGACACGCAAATGCTAAACATGACATTAAAATGTTTGTGTGCAGTCATTGTGCTATGACATTTAACAGACAGGATAGTCTTGGACGGCATGTAAATTTAAAGCATGTCAGTTCAGCACCTTTTTCATGTTCAGTTTGTGATCTTGGTTTTTCTGCTGTAAAGCGATATCAATCCCACATGGTTGAAGTGCATGGGGAACAACAGGAATTTAAAACTGTAAAACCATCAACTAGCACGGAACCTTTAAACGAATGTGATGCTCAAAAGCGTAAACGTTCTCAAGATTGTGAAAATAGTTGTGCAACAAAAAGAAAGAAGAATGGTGAACTTTCGATAACACATTGTGATGTATATAATACAAGCTGTACCCGGCATGCGTTGCAATGCCAATCAAAGAAAGTGTTGGCGTTGAAATTCTGTTTCTTGAAGTGCTTTTGGATACACAACATGTTAACTGCCTCTAAGCTATCATAAAATGGATTTTCTAATTTAGAACCATTCGAGGGAGCGTGCACAACAACTTTCAAAAAGTTTCATCGCTGTCACTCATTTGTTGAATCTAATCGTACGCTACCTATTGTGAAATGGATTTACTAAGTCGAAACCCTTCCCTGGCGTGTACACAATGACTCATCAATGATTCATCGCAATCGGATGAATGGTATATGCACGTATAGGGGTTTTTGTTAAAACGATTCGTGCGCTGTCACTCATTTGTTGAATCTACTCGTGCGCTACCTATTGAGAAATGTATTACTAAGTCGAAGCCCTTACCTGGCGTGTACACAATAACTCATCAAGGTTTCATCGCAATCGAAGAATGTTATATGAACGCAATAGGGAATTTTGTTGAAACGCTTCGCGCGTCGTCACCCATTTGTTGCATCTACTCTTGCGCTACTTATTGTGAAATGGATTTACTAAGTCCCCTTCCCTGGCGGGTACAAAATAACTGATCAATGTTTCATCGCAATCGGATGAATAGTATATGAACGCATACCTGATTTTGTTTAAACGATTCGCACTCCGTCACTCATTTGTTGAATCTACTCGTGCGCTACCTACTGTAAAATGTATTTACTAAGTTAGAAACCGTCACGTAAGTGTCCACAACATCTCACCCAAGTTTCATCACTATCGTCGTTCATTTGTCGAATCTACTCGTGTGCTACCTACTGTGAAATGTATTTACTACGCCAGAAACCTTCCTTGGAGTGTCAACCATATTTCACCCAAGTTTCACCGCTAACGGCAGAATGGTATATGACCTTATACGGGACTTTGTTGAAACGCTTCGCGCGTCGTCCCTCATTTGTTGAATCAACTTGTGCGCTGCATATTGTATAGGGGATTTACTAAGCCAGAAATTTTCCATGACGTGTACACAACATCTCACCCAAGTTTCATAGGTACGGACGAATGGTACATGTATGCATACGGGACTTGGTTGAAACGCTTCGCGTGTCGTCGCTCATTTGTTGATTCTACTCTTGCGCTACATATTGCAATATGGATGTACTCAGCCAGAAACCTTCCCTGGAGTGTACACAACATCTCACCCAAGTTTCATCGCAATCGGATGAATGGTATGTGAACGTATACGGGACGTTGTCGAAACGCTTCGCGCGTAGTCACTCATTTGTTGAACATAAACGTGCGCTTCGTATTGTAAAATGGATTTACTTAGCCAGAAACCTTTCCTGGAGTGTACACAACAATTCACCAAACATTTATCACTATCAGACGAATGGTATATGACTTTATACGGGACTTTGTTGAAACGCTTCGCGTGTCATCGCTCATTTGTTGAATCTACTGGTGCGCTACCTATTGTAAAATGTATGTACTAAGCCAGAAACCTTCCCTGGAGTGTACACAGCATCTCACCCAAGTTTCATCGCTATCGGATGAATGGTATATGAAATTAAATGGGACTTTGTTCAAACGCTTCGCGCGCCGTTGCTCATTTGTTGATTCTACTCGTGCTCTACCTATTTTTAAAGGGATTTACTAAGCTAGAAACCTTCCCTGGAGTGCACACAAAATCTCAGCCTAGTTTCATCGCTATCGGACGAATGGTATATGAACGCAAACGTGACTTTGTTGAAATGCTTCGCGCGTCGTAGCTCATTTGTTGAATCTAATCGTGCGCTGCCTATTGTAAAGTGGATGTACTAAGCCAGAAAATTTCCCTGCAGTGTACACAACATTTTACGCAAGTTTCATAGCTATCGGACGAATGGTATATGAATGCATTCGGGACTTTGTTGAAATGCTTCGCGCATCGTCGCTCATTTGTTGAATCTACGCGTGCGCTACCTATTGTAAAATGGATTTACTAAGTCAGAAACCTTCCTTGGAGTGTACTCAACATCTCACCCAAGTTTCATCGCTATCGGACGAATGGTATATGAATGCATACGGGACTTTGTTGAAATGCTTCGCGCATCGTCGCTCATTTGTTGAATCTACGCGTGCGCTACCTATTGTAAAATGGATTTACTAAGTCAGAAACCTTCCTTGGAGTGTACTCAACATCTCACCCAAGTTTCATCGCTATCGGACGAATGGTATATGAACACATACGGGACTTTGTTGAAATGCTTCGCGCATCGTCGCTCATTTGTTGAATCTACGCGTGCGCTACCTATTGTAAAATGGATTTACTAAGTCAGAAACCATCCTTGGAGTGTACTCAACATCTCACCCAAGTTTCATTGCAATCGGACGAATGGTATATGAACACATACGGGACTTTGTTTAAATGCTTCGCGCATCGTCGCTCATTTGTTGAATCTACGCGTGCGCTACCTATTGTAAAATGGATTTACTAAGTCAGAAACCTTCCTTGGAGTGTACTCAACATCTCACCCAAGTTTCATCGCTATCGGACGAATGGTATATGAACACATACGGGACTTTGTTGAAATGCTTCGCGCATCGTCGCTCATTTGTTGAATCTACGCGTGCGCTACCTATTGTAAAATGGATTTACTAAGTCAGAAACCTTCCTTGGAGTGTACTCAACATCTCACCCAAGTTTCATCGCAATCGGACGAATGGTATATGAACGCATAGGAGACATACACACCCACAGACAAACTATCACGTTACATTGATTTTTATATATATAGATTGATATACCTTCTTCAATTATTCATGGACATTTACGCAGTGTTCATCATAAAAATAACGCTTGCCATGAAAGAAATTCTGGAAATATTCAACAAATTGGTAGTGCATTTAAAAGTCGAATTGCTAGTTATAGACTTTATAGTAAAGAAAAAACTCAAAGAATTGAATCATTTTTTAAAAATGTCCAACCTACTGTGTTTGGCTTGGTAGTGTACCCGTTTGTCCTGGGGATGCGATGACCCATCTGCTATTACATCGCATTCCTGGAGTTCCAGGACAGAGCGGAGTTAAATGAACCTCTAGTCAAATAAGGAATGTGTCGGAAATTCAGCTGAGATATCGAAAAAGCAGTGGGTAACACGAGACAAAGTATCTCTAGGGTCGTTACGGGCTTAAGTTTAATAGAAAAAATGCAAATATAAATGGGCGCCATCAACTGAACTCCTAGCAAACCACATCCTTTCCGGATAAGCCTTAATCAAGACAAGGAAATAAAAAGGAAAATCACACCATCATCAGATCACAACTAAGATAAAAACAAATTTATTTCACTTTGATAGTCAGACAGACATTTTAAATATTCATCCTACCTGAGAGCATGGTCGAATGCCAACGTTAAATTGTCATTGTCCAAAAATCGAACCATCTCTTTTCTAATCAAAATATTTCATCCACATAAAACAGGAAAAATTCTCTAAAGTTCTCTTGGGTTCTCAGGATCACTGTAGCACTATGTCTTTCGTCACTGACATTTGTGATACCTGAGACCTAATTTCTCTTTAATTTAACATCATAAATGTGGATTTGAAAAAATTATTAATCTGTCTAAGCATACACATTATAATCACATATTTTAAATATCACGTATTTTATGGCTTGCATGGCATAATTTAAATGTTGAATACATTAGTAAAATGCTCCTAAACATCGAATAATTAATTTACACTATTTACATCGTCATTAGTAATTGCTTGTTCGTGAATTACAGAAAATCCATTGCTCATTGGTCATCATCATCATCATCATCATCATCATCATCATCAAAGTTAACTATTTCTCTCATTAATTCTCATCTCAAAATTCAACATATTCCTGTCAGAATCATTAACTCATCACCATTAAATCATTCAAATGAAAATTATTATCATCACTTCATTATACTTTCTAATTATTCACACAATCTTATTTTATCATCTACTTCAGATTAAATCATCTTAAATCATCAATACAAATTGTTTAATTCATCAACTCAAATTGCAATTTCTTCAATTATATCTCAATTAAATTTATTTTAATCCCTATAAATTCATTAATAATCAGCTTCTTTAATTAATTATCACCTTCTAATTCAGTTATTCATCATCTATCCAATCATCTATTAATTTATTTAAATCAGTTTATTTATTCAATCTTTAATTCATCCATTTATTTAATTCATTGATTTATTCCAAAATTTAATTTATCAATTTATTTAAATTTTATTCTTCTGGTTATTTAGATTTTTATTATTTCATCTAGTCATTCTGATTTTTATTTCATTTGGTCAGATCATTAATATGCTTAATTTTCAGATTATTATTTCATTAATTATTATTCTCAGAAAATCCTGTATCATCAACTTAATTTATTTGTTTAATTTCCTAACAAATTGTTTAATATGGGTTATAGAACGTTGTCTTACAGTTTTATCACTTCCAAGTTATATTTCGTATTTAATTATCATGCCAAAAAATATTATTGCCTTCACGACATCACGTTGGATCTGACTATCCACAACTACATTATATATCTTCACTTCTTCAAATATCACATTTGAATACCACAATTATTCCACAAAACTCCATAAATATTCAGCACATACAGCCTGAATCCCAACAATTACGCTAGACTGGGTTCGACAACCTCATGTCTGCCTCAAAATACATTAGCAACATTGCAACTATCACTTGGCAACTTCCACAAAATGCCTATCACAAACTTCACTTAACCATGTTGCATGATCTACAAAAAATATATAACTGGCTTCAAATTATCAACGCACACAATCTCCAATAACTGTAATTACTCTGATCTCATCTAGACAACTTCTTAAACAATTAGAAAAAAATATTACCTTAGTAATTCAAGATCTGCTTTCAAATAGCATAAATTCTCTTACAATTCTCATAATTCACATCACAGAAAAACACCAATGTGCTATAATCTCTCATATCAAAATCTGCAATACTGATCTGCCTTAAAATAAATCTGACCATTAATGATTCATCTTACAAGATTCAATTACTTTAAATCCTTCTCAAAGGTATCAAACACAATTATAAAAAATCATCAAAAGCATCAGCTGTACCAGCTGTTAAACTGAAAGTACTCTCAAAAGAGAATAGCAACAAAATATTGGATTGGCAAACAAGAATTACAAATGTAACCCTGCTAACATTTATCTTTAATTTATTTAACAAAATTTCGATTGATATGTGACTAGTAGTTCCTTGTTTGATTCACTTACAATCTCAAGTACACTCGGATGATGAGATGAGTCCCTCAATGGCAAGTAAGATGAGTAACCACCGTACAATCGTATAAATACGAAAGACCTCGCCCCGTCGGCTAACATGATAGTGCCCTGAACGATGGGTAAGATGAGTAACCACCATACAATCGTATAAATACGAAAGACCCCATCTCGAAGACTGAAATGAGTGAATGTACCAGATAGGAATCAACAAGTCTCTAGTTGTCATATAAAAGCGATATTCATTCACTAAAGTGAATAACATCTTAATATCTCCAAACAATCCAATGGAAAAAATCCCTACTGATGAATAATACACCCTCGCTAGTATGCAATGAACTGACGAAGTAATTTTAGATAATCAATTGCAGATCACGAGTTCGAAATACTCGTCACACAAAAAAAAACTATTCATAAAAAACTATCCTTGCTGGAAAAATGTCTAAAAGACCAAACATCTGCTTAATAAAGCCAACCAATGGTGAGAATTTCGTATAATGATGCCTGCCATATCATATGGTCACGCCATATTCTAGCAAAATTTCGAAGCATATAAAGTCAAACCATGTCTAAATAATCGTATCACTCCTATTAGAAAAATATACATGTGTGCCCAGTAATCATGAAAATAATCGTATCAGGAAGTTATAACTCTTACAGTACCTTCTCATAATCAGCTGTTATTAAATTTCAAAGATCGTCGATTTTCCTTATGTAATGAATTTCTCGAAAGATCGGCGTGAATATCATTCCATCCATGCAATGACGATTGCCTTCAAAATCCCAAGTGGATCAGCTGGTGGACCTCCTCCTCGTCAGGAATCGAATCCATCGCTCTGTGGTGCCATCGCGTCTCTGTCTGCGTTTACTCCGACATGATGAACTTCTGGTTATCCATAGCGGATATTGTCCAAATCTTCAAGAAAAAGTTCATAGAAACAGCGGACCCCATATTCCTCTTCTACGTTACGCCACTGTTCCATACAATGTTCGGCTTGAGTGTTGAAAGTTCAATCTCCAATAACTGCTAAGTCTCACTTTCATAAAATAAAATTTTATATGAGAGTGTCTAAGTTTACGAAACACCCTGTAGCTGTGTTCATACTCGGTAATTTATAACACTTCATGAGAAAAATTGCATTAATGCACGAGCTAATGTTCTTAGGTGCATATGCTTATAACATTTCATTTGCCTATAATCGTTAATGTTACTTGGAATGCGTTATGAAATGCATAGTCGTAATGTCATTAAGAAAAACTATGTTCAGTTGAAGTTCACAGTTGCAGTATCTCGTAACCATCTGCCTGTACAATTCAAATGCTGAATAAACGTTCCAACTCAATGTTGTAATGAAGTTCAGCTTCTGTCATAATGCTATAATAATCTCCGCCTAAAGCTGGCCTCGCCATGTCGCTCTACTATGCTGTTCTGCGTTGAAATGCAGCTTGGAATAAAGTTCTCCAACTACTCGCAATGCTGTTCTAAAACCCCGGCCTTCTCATGCTTGCTTGGCTCGTACAGCTGGTTCTATAACCGGTCTTCATGCTGCCTACTGCGGATGTCCGCCCGGCTCACTGACCTACTTTTCGTTCGCTGCTCGGTGAAGTTAAAACTGTCGCTTTCACTTTCCGTGACAAAACTTGTTCGCTGCGCGACTTTTACCATACGCTTGGCATGTCCTACTCAGCTCGCTGTCTGACCTCGACTGCGTTGCTCGCTGTACTGGACTCTCTTGCTAACAGATCTCGACTGCTTGGCTCACTGAGCTCGACTGACTGTCTCTGGACTGCCTTGACCCTTACCTGCCTGGCGCAGTCACGTGACGTCCTCCCCACCTCCGTGGTCTTGCGTCACAAATATAATCTCGAACCCCGATCATCTCGGCTATTAAGTTATAAAATAACTTAAGGGTTATCTGACTTCCTTTAAATTATTACCATATATAATGCATGTTATATCTCCTCTTCTGAGATGTTTAAATACCATGTTCCATATAGATCTTAATAAAGCTTCATATTTCTATCCATAATTCCATCTGCTTGACTGCGGTCAGCGCCTTCTTAATCCTAGACCTACTACGTCATCTTGACATTCCTCTTGACTCGATCTGAGCGCTATCTTTTCATAACTCTTCCTATAATCTCAACTACGGCTTAATGTCTGCTGGCGTAGCCGATAGCCTCAACTAGGTATCGGGTACAGTAGGTAATATTTTATTAGAGCATAAAACAATTAAAATGAATTTTGAACTTTTTGGACTCTATGTAAAAACTGGGAGTGAAGGTGAAATTACGGATATCAAATATTTTAATACAAAAAACATAATTGTTAGCGAATCAACTAATATTAGTGATATATACCAAAATATTTCAAGTGCTATCATTGTGAAGAGTGAAGAGTTCCAGGAAAGGGAGTCAGGCTGGGCGTTGGTTGAAGTACTTTATTTAGAAACCAACCTGAATAAATATAACCCCCTTCGAGCATCATCATACATTGATTTACCAGTTTGGATCAAACGTAAGAAAGCTTGTGTAAACGTTATGAATAGTGACCATGCATGTTTTGCGTGGGTTGTAACCTCAGCTCTCCATCCAGCAATAAGGGATGTGGAGAGAACATCATCCTATCCTCACTATTCTTCAGTGTTAGATTTAAAAGAAATAGAATTTCCTATGGCGATAAAAGACATTCAACGTTTTGAAGAGCTGAACAATGTAAGTATTAATGTTTATGGAATTGAAAATAAGAGTATAGTAGGTCCTCTATATTATACTCAGGAAAAAAAGAATGCTCATGTAAATTTACTGTACGTAACTGAAGGTGAAAATGCCCACTATTGTTGGATAAAACATTACAGTAGACTTGTTGGTAGTCAGGTTTCAAAACACGATGGTAAAAAGTGGTTGTGTGATGGCTGTATGCTACATTTCCAGAAAGAGGACCAACTAATTCAACACCAAAAATGGGGGTGTAATCATTTGTGTACGGTATTACCGACTCCTAAAAATCTTCTTCTTCCTAGCATTAATCCCTTGCGGGGTCTGCTACTTTGCTACATCTCCTCCACTTATTTCGGTCGTTGACATCTTCTGGTGTTAGACCAACAGCGTGCATGTCAGCCCTGATGTTGTCAGTCCACCGCTTTGCAGGTCTTCCACGTGGTCTTGTTCCACCTGGGTTGATGTGGAGTGCTCTTTTGGCAACTGAGTTGTTCTGTCTTCTCATGACGTGACCGTACCAGCGTAGACGAGCCTCCCTCACCTTCTCGACAATTGGTGCAATACCAAATCTTCGCCGGACGTCTGTGTTCCTTGCGTGGTCAAATCGGGTCAGCCCCATCGACCATCGGAGCATCTTCATTTCCATCGTACTCAAAATTTGCTCATGTTGTTTGGTCATAGGCCGACATTCGGTCCCATAGATGGCTGCTGGGCGTACCACAGACTTATAGACCTTTGCCTTTAAATGCAGAGGCATCTTTTTATCACAGAGAACTCCAGTGACTTGTCTCCACTTGAGCCAGGCTGCGTTTACCCTCATCCGAGTATCAGGAGTGGCGTCACAATTTGAAGTGACAGTGGACCCTAAGTACTTAAAATGCATGGTCTTCTGCAGATTTTCTGTGCTGATACTGATGGTACCTCTAGTTTGGGGGCCACATTCCAGGTATTCTGTCTTCTGGATATTGAGGTGTAGTCCATTTTCAGCCAGTCTGTCGTTCCACGTTTGAACCCTGTGCTGGAGTTCAGGGCGGGTTTTTTGGGCAAGTACCACATCATCCGCATAGAGAAGGGTCCAGGGATGTGAGGTCTGTATGTCCGCCGTTGCTGTATCCATGCAGAGGATGAATAACAGTGGTGATAGAGCAGAACCCTGATGAACACCCACAGTGATTTCAAAAGGTGGGGAGACTCCAGCTGGACTCCGAACTACACTAGTGGCATTGCGATACAGAAGTTGCACCCAGCTTACATATTCCTCAGGGACTCCATGGCAACGAAGAGCTCGCCAAATAAGATCATGAGGGATACGGTCAAAAGCTTTCTCTAAATCGAGAAATGCCAGGTGTACACTCCGCTGCCTCTCTCTGTGCTTTTCCATTAAAAGGCGTGTGGCATGGACAGCATCGATGGTACTGCATCCCTTAACAAACCCACACTGGTTTGGTGTTACAGTGACAATATTTCTGAGTCTACAATCAAGCACACGCTCAAATATTTTAAACGTATGACAGAGGAGTCGAATAGGGCGATAAGTTGAGCAGTCACCCACATCACCTTTTCCCTTCCAGATTGGAACTGTTATGCTAGTTGTCCATGCATGGGGAAGTTGGTTCTCAGCAATGATCCGGTTAAAGAGTGTGGCAAGGAATTCTGAGGCAGGCCTTCCTAGAATTTTCCATATTTCCGTCGGTAAGTCATCTGGGCCAGTTGCTTTCCCACTCTTCATTTTGCTAATGGCAAGCATTACTTCCTCGGATGTAATTGGAGGAACGGGTCCTAAGGTAGGATCAGGACTTGCAATTGGTGGGTGTGGAAATTCTTCGTTGCAGATGCCAAAAAAGTAGTCTGCCCAACGTTGGAGGATAGATTGCTGTTCCCGTAGTAGCTTAGCGTTCGCATCCTTGATGTGCATGACATGTCCAATGTCCTGAGTTGAACGATTACGGGACTTAGCAAGACGATATACATTGTTTTCTCCTGATGGTGTGTCAAGCTGGTCGTACAGGTCTTGATAATAATTGTCCTTTGCAGCAGCTACTGCTCTTTTTGCTGCTGATTTCAGGTTACGGTATTGCTGGAGGTCAGTATCAAGACGCGAGTTCCACCAAGTCTTGTAGGCCATCTTTTTCTCCCTGATAACTTGCTTGACTTCATCACTCCACCACCAGGTCTGTTTATCAATGTATTTTCGTCCGGGTATGGTTTTTCCCACAGTTTCTTTCGCCGCCTGATGTATCTGTTTCATAGCATCCCTCCACATGCTATCAACTGATTGATCAGACTTCACCGAGAAGTTTGCCAAGGCTGTGACCAACTCATTGCGGTGGGCATTCAATCTCCACCACTTGATACGCTCAGGCCCAGTTTTAGGTTTTGCTTTGGGTCGCTTAACGTTTTTATGAATATCAAGGACAAGCAATCGGTGTTGAGGGGCAACGCTGTCATACGGAATCACTTTGGTATCTGTCACCAGCTTCATATCTTGTTGCCGAACTAGCCAGTAATCGATCTGAGTAGCATGTCCTCCACTGGTATAAGTAGCCAGATGTGTTAGCCTCTTTTTGAAATATGTGTTGGTCACAATCAAGTTATGAGCTTCTGCACAGTCAAGTATCCTACATCCGTCATCATTGCGCACACCAAGCCCATGTCCTCCATGGCATCGCATATATCCTTCACGCTGAGACCCAACATGTCCATTAAAGTCTCCTCCAAGAATAATGGACTCATCCTGGGGGATTGCTCGAAGGTGGGTATCCAGACTGTTCCAGAATTCATCTTTCTCATCCTCTGTACATCCAGTTTGAGGTGCGTAGCAAGATATAATGTGGGTAGTGATTTCTGTTGAATCAATCTTGATAGACATAAGCCTATCTGACACCCTGTTGACATTGGTGACACTGTTGCGGTAGTGCTGGTCTACGATTATTGCTACACCGTTTCGTGCTGCGCTGGTACCGTGATAGATGAGTTTGTAGCCATCTCCAATTTCTTTCGCCTTAGAACCCCTCCACTTGGTCTCCTGGATGCAGGCAATGTTGACACGCCTGTGTTTAAGCATTTCTGCTAGCTCACGATGTCGGCCAGTCAACGTTCCAATATTGAGGGTAGCGAATCTTAGTCTTAGTTGTTTGGGTTGAACTAACTTCTTTAACCTACCCCGTTCATGAGTAGGTAACCCTCGCTCATTTCTCACGTCACCGACTCCTAAAAATAACATTCTAAAATTTAAGGATTATGAGAAACAGCTTCGAGTACCATTTGTTATATACGCAGACTCGAGGCTTTGCTAAAACCATTTAATACATGTTCATCGAATCCAGCCCAACCTTTCACCAACACTACTCACATTCATGAACCATTTAGCTTTGCATATTATATTAAATGTAGTTATGATGACTCTTTAAATAAGTTTGAGCTCTATAAAGGACCTGATGCACCTAAAGTTTTTATGGAAAGACTTGAGAAAGATGCCATCCGTATATCCTCTATTTTAAATACGATCATTCCAATGGAGCCCCTAACATCATCAGTGCAAATGGGTTTTGAAACTGAAACTAATTGTTTTATATGTGGTGAATGTTTATATACGGACAGGGTTCGCGATCATGACCATTTAACAGGAAAATATCGTGGTGCTGCTCGCCAAGAATGAAATTTAAATTATAGAGTAAGTAAATTCATTCCAGTCATTCTACATAACGGTAGCAAATACGATAACCACTTTATCGTTAAAGAATTTGGAGCTTCAGATGTGAAAATTGATGTGATTGCAAATAATAAGGAACAATACATATCGTTCACAAAATACATAAAAACTGACAATAAAAAAACTATAAAACTGCGATTTTTAGATTCATTCCGCTTTATGCCAAGTAGTCTTGATAAGCTGACTAGTAATTTAAAATCAGATCAGTTTCATGAAATTCAACGTGTCTTTCCTAGATAAGATGATTTTAATTTGATTCGTCAAAAGGGTATATTCCCTTATGAATATATTAACTGTGTGGAACGTCTTGAGGAGTGTTCTTTACCACCAAAAGATGCATTTTACAGTTCCTTAAACATAAGTCATATTAGTGATCAGGAATATTTACATGCACAACGTGTATGGACACAGTTTGACATTCAAACTTTAGGTGAATTTTCAGACATATATTTGAAGACAGATGTGTTATTATTAGCAGATGTTTTTGAAAAATTTCGGAATGTTTGTATGAAAACTTATGACCTTGATCCTTGTCAGTATTTCACTGCTCCTGGGTTAAGTTTCAGTTCAATGTTGAAAAAAACGAAAGTAAATTTAGAATTAATCACTGCTATAGACATGATCAATTTTATAAAATCATTAATTCGAGGTGGATTAAGCCAATGTAGTGGGCCATATTCTAAAGCGAATAATAAATACATGCCTAGCTACAACCCTTGTGAAGAGTCAAAGTATATTGTCTACCTCGATGCAAATAACCAATATGGTTGGGCTATGAGTCAATATCTACCACTGAAAGATTTTCGCTGGCTGACACAACCTGAAATTGATGTCTTACATGTTAACACTCTTAATGATAACGATGATCAAGGATATATTTTAGAGGTAAATCTTGAGTACCCTAAAGAGTTACATGATGATCATAATGATTTACCATTTTGTCCTGAGAATATGAAATCTCCATACATCACATCACGAACAAAAAAGTTAATTGCTAATGTAAATGATAAATGTAAATATGTAATACATTATCAAAACTTGAAACAGTGTCTACAGCATGGATTGAAATTAACTAAAATTCATCGCGTATTACAATTCCGTCAGTTAGCATGGCTCAAGCCATATATTGATCTGAACAATAATTTAAGAACACTGTCAACAAACGCGTTTGAAAAAGTTTTTTTTTATAAACTCATGAATAATAGTGTTTTTGGAAAGCCTATGGAGAATGTTGATAAGCGAGTTGATGTAAAGCTGATAACAAAGTGGGAGAATGATGGTAAAAGGTATGGTGCGAGCAACTTAATAAGCAAGCCTAACTTTCATAGCTGTTCAATTATTCATGAGGATTTAGTTGTAATACAAATGAATCGTCTTAAAGTAACTTACAACAAACCCATATATGTGGGTTACACCATTCTGGAATTGTCAAAAACACTTATGTATGAATTTCACTATGATTATGTTAAGAAAAACTATCTTGATAATGCTAAATTACTCTACACAGACACAGATTCTTTTATTTATGAGTTTAAAACCGAAGATTTTTATGAGGATATCAAAACTGAGCTAAATAGGTATGATACAAGTGACTATCCCGAGGATAATATTTACCATTTACCTCTAGTAAACAAAAAGGTTCTTGGGAAATTTAAGGATAAATGTGCTGGTGTTATTATAGACACCTTTGTAGGCACAAAATCTAAATCATACAGCTATATGACAATTGATGATGTAGTAGTAAAAAAATTAAAAGGAGTGAAAAAGAATGTTGTTAGTAAAGAGTTAGATATAAGTGATTATAAAAACTGTATAGTTAGTAACCCACCTGTATTATATAAGAAAATGTGTGTATTTAGAAGTAAAAATCATCAGCTACATACCAATTTGCTGAACAAAGTTGCTTTAAGTAATGAAGACAACAAACGATTCATTATACCCAACACATTTGATACTTTTGATTGGGGAAACAGTCGCATTGACGACTATTACTTTACTTAAGTCTAATGATCACTATATTGTAATATTTGTAGTGTGTTTTATATTGTAATATTTTTTGTAAAAAAACTGTAAGTAGAATGTATAATGTTAGGCTACTGTAGTTTAGTAAAAATAAGATAAGTAATACATTTTAGTGTAAAATGTTTGCTTTTGTATTTTACGATTTTTTTTTAATGTACAGAATGTGTGAACTAAACAAGGGGAATGTAAAAAATGTAAAGTGGAAATTGTAAATATTCATGTGTGAAAAAATGAAAATGAAGAAATGGCTATCCCCATTTTAAAATTAAAAGACATTATGGCCTGGTAAACCTTGTGTTTATTTCACAACAACAAAAATGTATAGAATGTGTAAAGCTAAACAAGGAGAATGTAAAAAAGAAAAGAAAAGTGGAAATTGTAAATATTCATGTGTGAAAAAATGAAAATGAAGAAATGGCTATCACCATTTTAAAATTAAAAGACATTGTGATCTTGTAAACCTTGTTTTTTTTTCCACAACATATATGGCTTTACAAAATAGAATACAAAGAAATACCAATCCCTCAATCCTTTTCAATGTCCATGTCCACTCATCATTAAAATTCCTTTTATAGCACTAATCACAATGAGGGCTGCCAACCTCTCCCCCACTGAGACATCACAGGATGTCAAACGTTGTTTAGCTTTTCAACGATACTTTATCCGCTACACGTCTTAATGCAGAATGCCTATTGCGATAAGAAAGGTGCATGCTCGATCCAAAAGGATTAATAGGTATATCACCACGCTGCAAAGGTTCTTCAAGACAAGTTTCAGGACAACACAAATAATAACCAGTTAGGTAGATTTCGAAAGTCAAGTGTTAAATGACTTTGTCAATGACGCCATTGCTAGTACAGGTCTGGCATATCCTTTTCCATAGGTGGAGAAAAGGTTTGAACTTCCTCCTCCTCTGTGGATGATGTTTGTTGTTGCTGCTTTTTTTCTCCATTACACCCGTGGAATGAAGAAACAAAGTCTTTACATGGACTTTTATGACCGTGAAACAGTTTGACCAGCTGGCAAGTGGCACACTGTCGCATAGATGGTATTTTTGCCATAGCCACTTGCTTATGGTGATCATAATCCGTACATGGTTGCAATTCACTTAACACAGGGTCTTGGGTCCATGATTTTGGTACATGTTGCCAGATTTCTTTCACTGCATTTGCTGCCACATAATAAATGAACGATTTTGGGAGAGCCAATAATTCTTCTTTGGTAAAACTGTCTAGTTTCATTTTGCACACAAAGAACTTTCCAATCGCTTTATCGGTAGCATCCCCTTTCTCCATGGTATAATGTAGATGTTTACACGTCGCTTGTAGAAATCTCACTGGTGTCATTCACAGGTAAACCTAGAGTTTTAATTTTATTTAACAACTCCCAGCAGGCATTGGTGGTTAGCCAATGAAACAATTGCCACACCTGTGCCATAGCTTTATGGGTAATGTTGTCACAGGGGCAGTGGTCCATGAGTGTTTGCAGCGAGGGACAGCCCATGTCCATTAAATCGATACATTGACAGTAAGACGCCAAAAATGGTTGTAGCCATTGACGTTTTCACTACCTTTCACAAATACTACATGGGCAGAAGACAAGTGGGCTTTCATGACCATGTCCAGGTGCTTATATGAAATGGTTCCTTGATTCCAGTCTACTTGCATATGAGTTTCAATCCACTGGGTTTGTATACGGTCTTTATCACACAACAAATCAAACGCATAAGGTGGTTTAAACACCAAATGGGTAGCTTGCGATATCCAAAAAGTGGAAAAATCGATAATGGCCACTTCTTTAAATATAAATTTGTTATCTCCAATTATAAACCCTTGACAGTCGACGATTAGTGTACGCAACATGTGCACTCTTATCTGGATCAAGTCCAACTGACCACAGACTGACGATTGTTCAGTAAGGTGTACCCATGTCATTTACTTATATTCCATTCTAGTAAAAGAAAAGAAAAACATTGAGTAGTCACTATGGAGGTTAGGATATGACAGGGGGGGGGGGGGGCATAAGAAATAATAATATAACAACAATAACCAATTTTGTATTACATTATTTTATTAGCATAACAAATTTTACATTCTTTTTTCATTCTAGGATAGGGGCGGTACCAACTCATAAAACAAAAAAGTATTTTGTGTTTATAGTGTCCATAATACCGATGATATCCCAATGTCTCTAAACTGGGTGTTTTTGACTGTGAGCTGCTCACTGAAGCACTGTTGACACCATAAAGTCCACATGTATCATAACTTTTTTCATCACTTAGAGGCACGAGTGAGGGGTAACTTGAATGACAGGGTATATTACCCACCTCCATTCTGCACAGGTAGGGGCAGGCAGGTGACCAGCGCTGATGTTCCTGCATGGGTTCATCGCTCTCTTACCATTGGTCTAAGATGATGGGACAAAACACACATTTCACGTCATCTCTTGTTTTTAAATAATAGAATCCAGCGGCCGCTAAGGCTTGAGGGTTTATAAAAGGCACCGGCCACGTCGCAAAGGTCTTGAAACGTTGTTCCTCAGATTTTAAATACATGGATGTAACTTCTCTTGAGGCTTGAAAGCAAGACATGACTGAGCGGTTTGACGTAGGTTGACCTGCTATTTATACACTTGTCACTTGGTTGGACAGTGTATAATAGTTGACTTGTTTGTGATGAATGATCAAACAGTAGGCCGTCGTATTGGCTGGAACATTGTCATGCGTTTCAAAATCTAGTCGAATGTCAATATTGGATGGCTTGACAGACTCTTCCAAGTAGGAACAGTCAAAGGCAATCAGTGGCGCCCTTGTCTTAAAAGCTTGGGGTGACAACATAGGACAATTCTCTTTTTGATAATACGACCATCGAAATTAGGAAACAAGTCGTACAGGGGGCCAAACTTATTTTTTGAAAAATCTAAATCCAGTCCTTCATAGGGAACAACAGCACCGTTGAGGAAAAGACGTGCATTTCTCAATTGCAGGTGATCAAATTGCGTGGCATCTTTGGTTTGTTGATACTTGCGATTCGTTGGAAAACGCACGATCATGTAGAGAGGTCTCTCTGTATAGCGGGCTGTTTTTATAGATCAATTATGTGTGTTGGTGGTGGGCAATAGCGGGTACTCATGGAGTGCCCAGCTTCTAAATTCCATGGGTAGAGGTATATCTCTCTTTACCATTTTGAGTATGTCCAGTTTTTTGCTATCGTTAAGGGTCACATGAGGCACTTTCCATAGCGAGCGTTGTAGTTGAATTTTTGAATCAATGGGGGCATTGTCGGCTCCCTTGAGTGCATTATTATCACTCCTGTCTCTCACCAGATAAAGCACTTGCCTTGCGTTGACCACAATGCGCTGGTGATCTTCAGCAAAGCCTAAAATCAGTTTAAGAGGTAAATATCCAGTAAAGGTGCCATCGGTGTGTACCATCCAGTCATTGATCGAGTCAGGGCACCAACCCGCCATGCAAAGTGTTTTAGCTTCTTCCTCACTATAAGAGGGATATAGTTTCATGACACTGGAAATACCCACATTTCGAGTGCTATTCACCACGATATCGTTAATCACGTAACGCACTTCAGAAAACAGAAAGGTGAAAGCATGGTTGTCTAACTTGGATGTGGTGGGTGTAGAACCATCGGCTTTGGTGAGCCGACCTTCAATCTGAATAACACTTTCATGCGGTAGAGTGTAAATATCTTGGTTGTTGATAACAAATTGAATTTCATCATTGTTATTGAGTCCAGGTGTTTGAGCTTGATAAGAATGGAGACCAATTCTTACCATTCCTGACTGCTCCTCGATGTGGTTCGCTACCTCTAGGATAGAATTCATCACGGGGGTTGACGTGGTAACCCAAATGCTGTAAAATATGCATGTTCTGATATGTTAACGTGTATTCACGTGGTAAACAACTAACACCATTCCATTGCTTTATATACAAACTTCATAGTGGTTTTGGCACCAACTTGTAAGTCACTGGTGTGGTAGAATCTAGATCAATGAGTTGTTGCTCTCTATTGATCAGTCTTAATGTTATATTACTAATACCATCGACAGCCACAGAATGAAAAAGCACCACTGGAGGGTTTTCACAAATAATATAGCCATTGGGCGATGTTACAATAAAGGCATAAAGCGAATGCGACGGTTCTTGATTGGTGTATACTTGGCTAATAATATTACACGTCACCGACACATGATGGTCCTCAATGAATTTCACTTCATGGTCTGATTCATGTTTTTTGTTGGGCTCCAACACGCGTGGTTTAAATCCTAGTAATGGACCGATGGAATCGGGGTGTGTTTTAAAGTCAATTTTGAATGTAGAAAAAATACTGCAGCGATGAGTGTTGGTATTTCCTACAAGTTCAAACTTGCGAGTTCCATCGAGAAATTACATCAAACCATATTCATTGATCAAAGTAGTATGGAAATGATCCCTTTGAATATTGCATCATCACGACCAGATATTGCGTAATCGCGATGACGTCAAGGGTCCTTATAGCGAGCACGTGGTCCAGGAGCGAGCATGTGCACTGCACGTGTTAGCGTGGGAATGGGTTGACCTTCCCCCACACCAAATTTCAACTCTCTAGGACAAAATAAATTGAATTTTGAAAATAGGCTATATTTCCAAATTTAGGAAATCTATAAAAAAGTTTGTTTGACATAAATGAAAGCTCTCTATCTCCTCTACCAGTAAACCAACTCTCAGGTGTATAGGACAAAAATGAAAAGAAAATGTTCAAATGGCGTCTTTGTTAGCGGAAATGTTTTAGGTGTACTAACATTTGAATGAGACTGTCTGGGCGCGACGCGCCCATGGAGAGCCAGTTGGTTATTCACATGCGTTTGCTAATTGGTCTGCATGTGTTAGCAGTAAGAAGAGATTAACCCTTGACCGCTTGAATGGGATAACCTTTGCCCCGCGCGCGGCTGTTATCGTTCTTTGGCTAGCGCTAGTATGCTGAACGTGGGGGGTCCTGCTTGCTACTCCATATAGGACGTGCAACTGTTAGTTAACATTTTTTTCAGGCTTGCATGCTCTGTGGTCTCTTTCTGCATAGACTGTTTTATAAGACAAATATATATCATTGACGGCATGAAATGAATATTGGCTTGTTTGTTTTAAATTCTTAACCATCAATATTGAACTCGGATATTATTTTAATGAGAGAACAAGTTTGGATATCAGTTCACAAAGTTTCATTCATGTGATATGTTTAATGATCTTTTTGTTTCTTTAACATCATAGTATATAAGAGCAAGATTATTATGATGCAGTAGTTACTATTCAACATGTCTCTCTGCTACTCTTTTATTGCGAAGATGCAACATCTGAGAGAGGTTAAGACGCTAGCAGAGAAAGCCAGGATGTTGGGGTGTAATTTTATGGTTTCCTCCTCCAAAATGGAGGAGGAAATTATTGTCAGATCTCTCACTGCGCTAGAGAGGGATCTCTTCGACGTGGAGATTCTTGGCATCCTAAGAGACGAACGCTACCGCACAGAATTTGTGCTTGACGGGTTAACGTTAACCATTCTGGATGTTATCCTATCCAGAGTGGAAGCATTTAGGGCGACTCCCTCTCCCAATGGAGTATACCAAGACCAAGTTAGGCTTGAAGATCTTGTGCAAAGAGAAGAAAGAAAAGAAGAAGATGGAGAGCATATGGAGGAGGAAGGAGAAGAAGAAGAAGAAGAAGACGAAGTGCAAATAATACTTGACTAAATGGACAGTGAACGGTGCTGTTTCGCATTGAAATGTATATTTTTTTAAAAATATATTTATTTTAATCATTGTGGTTTACATTAATTATATAATACGAAATAGTGAAAACAAAATGGTATGATCTTCGTTCTTAAAGTGGTAAGTAGTTCTTTTTTTCCGCCAAGATGCTGAGAATTGAAGATGCTGTCTGCAGAGTTCAATATGCTGGTGATCTTGTGTGGAAGGTAAGTACAATCATTCTTTTCTTTCTTGAGTGTGTTGGTATTCGTGAGCTGAAAATATATAGAGACACATTAATAATAATAATATTATTATTAATAATAATAATAATAATAATATTTTTGCGATGAATTAAAACAAAACTTACATTGTTTTAATTAGAATATGTTTTTGTTCGAAATCCAAAAGTTGTGAGTTGAATCGAATCCTAGCCAAGATACGAAGGCTTGGGTTCCTTTTCTACGTAGTACTTTGTCAACTAAGTAAATATTAGGATGTTTGGTTCGTTGTAACTCTGCTTCATAAAATGCCCCAAATATCGGCAAATTTTTATTATCTTTTAAAAGATATGTTCGTGGATTAGTATTTTGAACTTTATAAATTGTAAATAATTCCGTAGTCCAATTAGCTTCGTATCCTTTGCTGAAATGTTTCTTGATTTTTGATATTCTTACAATGTCACCAATTTTATATTTTGGTTTTCTTAAAGTTTCATTATATTGTGTTGGCAAGCGAGGTTGATTGTTTCTTTTTACATCAATAGGTTTCATGCCAATGCTGCGATGTATTTTGTGATTATACTTTACTAATAACTCAGGCAAAATATTTACCCATCGGTATGAACCACGTGTTGTGAACTCTTTCCACATCGATTCCTTAAGAGTTCGATTAAATCTTTCTACTACACTCGCTTTTATGGAGCTCCCAGTGGAATAATGCTTTAGATTTTGTTTCTGAGACCATGTTTTGAATTCACGGTTATAAAATTCCGTTCCTCGATCAGTGTGAAAATAATTGGGCAATCTTTTACTTCGAGAATAAACAAATTTTAAACTTTTTACAATCTCACTTCCTTTTTTGGTTTTAAGAGGAATTGCCCATGCATATTTTGAGTAAACGTCAATAATGGTTAATAAATATTTAAATCCATTATTCCATTTTGCAAGTTTTGACATGTCCACAAGATCAGCTTCATGGAGGTCATCGATTCCTTTGCTAATAACATGTCGTCTTTTAAACTTTTTTCTAAGAGGTGCATGAAGTTCTTTTGCAATTTCTCGTCTGATTTCGTTCATAGTTAATTTCTAAACAAAGATTTATAACATACTGTGCATTGTTTTACAAATGTTTGAATTTTTATTCAATATATCCTGTATTTCTTAGTTCTTCTTCAATTGCAAAGATTTCGCTGTCAAGTCATGTGTGACCTGCAGCTTTCGATGCAATTAATTTTTTAAGTCTTGATACTAATTTGTTTGGTTCATTCCAATGGACAAATTCAATATTGTTTCCTCCTTCGAATTTCCAAATGGCTTGTGGTGTGATGTGTTTCTTTTGGCCATATCCAGTATGCATCGTAGTATTTGCGTCTTCATTCTCATCTGTTGTTTCAGTAAGAAGGGGTTCGATTATATTTTTATACTTATGAGATTGTGTTCCTCTCGGAGCTGCATTGCTTGCATAATTTCTTTTGGGCACGTTTGAAACATTTAATAATTTCAAATAAGAACTTAAATCACTCCTATCGATTAGAGAGTGATCTGGTACTTTCCTTTGAATCAATTCAAGTAGACCTTCTGTTATAGGAAATTTTTCACCACCAACTTTTATCCACTTTTTATCAAAGAAAACTCGTTCACGTCACAAGTATTGTTTATCATTTCTTATCGTTATACCAAATGTTCTATCCACGTTTTGTTTAATGAACGGATCAAAGTAGCGGTTAAGTAGTGTAATTATTTTGATGCTATCTCCATCTTCTTCGTCTGAAGTAGCAGTTGATTCAGAATCATCATATTTTTTTTCTTTTTTGATTTTCTTTTTTCTTAGTTGACGTTGTATTAGCAATAGCTACAAGCTGATTTAATGAATTTGTTACTGGTTTAAACTTAGTCTCTATATCTAATTCTTGACGTCTAACATCATTTTGAAGTGAATGATACTTGTCCTAAACATCTTTTTTTAAGCGAGAAAGTTTATCCTTTACTCGACTTTCAGCTTTAATCTTCAAGCTCTTCTCCATGACTAAACTAAAATTGTAGTTGTTTTATTTATTTATAGTATATTCAAAATCAATTTGAAGAGGAAGATCATTGGTTTTATGTTTCTCAGGGTCTCTAATTCGAAACTGTATTTCATCTTGTTCTTCAACTACAATGTCACTGCCATCCAGTTCAATCTCTTGACGTATATTTAAAATTGCACACACAATTGGAGATCTTGGTGAAACAAAAATTGGTTTTAATATACCTTTATAGGGAAGTTGGTATTGTATATTATGATTATGAAGCGAGTATACCGGTGAATGGATTGATGGTGTGTTGGAGAATTTCAGAATACATTTCGATAAGTTCTTTTTCTTTACTTCATCTTGTAATATACCATATTCTTCTTTGGATGCGCTAAAACTTTCGAGTGGTTCTTTGTTAACCACTTGCTCAATATTTTCTAGTTCAGTTTTTGACTTGTTATATTCCTCTTTGGATGCAGCAGCGTAACTTTCAAGTTCTTCTTTTTTAACAATATTTAGATTGTTAGCAACACCCTCAATACGAGTTTGTAAATTGCTTAAAATTTCTTTTAGTTGATTAACTTCAGTTCGTGAAGCAGCATAGTGTTCTACAAACCGTTATTTGTCACATCTTGGTCGTTAACAGGAAACTCAACATTTGTTTGTTTTTGATGTTGTAGATTGTTTACAGTCTGTTTCATTTTTTCAAATTCATCTCGTGAAGCGGCATATTGTTCAACAAACGTCTTATTTGCAACATCGTTATAGTATATGGGATTGTTTATGTGAGTAATTCGTCTACTCATCATATTTAAAGTCCCACCATCGTCTACGTTTAAGAAGTTATGTTTATTAAATTTAGTGATTAAGTCTTCTAGATCTTTTCGAGAAGCAGCAAAGTTTTCTAAATAATATTTGTTTATTGCATCTAACGAATCGATTGTTTGAGATATGTTTGTTATTCTTCTATTTAACATATCTACAGCGTCATCATCTTTGTTTATATTCAAAAGAGGTTTTTTAATTTCATCGCGTTCTTTTGTTACATGAGTTTTAAGAAAAGAATACGATATCGCATCTTGATTTTGAATTGGATCTTTAACATTTCTTATTCTTTTGTTACCCAAGTCGAGACTATCATCATCAAATGGAAAGTGATCTTCTGAAAATTCACTCACTAAACCATGAATGAATTCTACTCGTTGTAACACTTCGGTTATTCGGTTTTCCAGATATTTTTTATATTCGATGTATGTTGCTGCATTGCAATAAGGTTTACTGCATCATTTGCAGATGATGGTAAAGCTAAGCCTGCGAGACGTTTGTTTTCAAAGTCAAGTTGTTGTTTATCTATTTTACAAATTGAAAAAAATGAACATTTAAGGTCGTTAATGTTTCGTTGTATGTCTTCTTTAGACTCAATTTTATTTAGCTCATTCAGCAACTTCAGTACATAACCTTTGTTGCAAGCATCTTCAACATGTATGGGCGTTCCAACATCTTTTAACCGTTTGCCGTTAATACTTAGATGCCCATCGCTTGTTGTTGTTGTTACTTGATTTCCATATTGCAGTAGCTTATCATCAACATACGATTTAGTTGCAATATCATGGCGTGAAGTTGGTGGTTTGATAGACACTTTATTGATTTTGTTAAACGATGCCATAGTTAGGTTGTTAACCACACAAAGTGTATAACGCGAATGAGCATTTAGCTCTTTTGAACTATTATTTATAACTGAAAATAAACATCAAATCCATTGCGATATCGACCATTTTGTAAATCGCTATCTTTATCGATAACCAAAAAGCCAAACTTAGAGTTTTGCCAACAATAAGAACAAATATCGAAGAACTGATCATAGCTCATATCTGTATTTACATGATCGTTATATACATGACGCAAGTTTGTTCCGTCGTGTTTAAAAAGAATTAAAACATTAGCGTTATCTCTAATTAGATGTTTAGGTAAACAAGAATATGTTTGACAAAGATAAAATACGTCAACTTCGTGATGACGACCTCTACTGAAATAATCTTTCATGTGTTGTTGTTTATTGCTGGCTACATCATCAAAAACAAATATAGAGTTTTTTTCTAGCCATTTCTGGAGGCATAACTTCATCATTATCAGAAAAAAAATCACTTTTTATTTCTTTTATAGAGTACAAAAACTTTTTTAATTCAACATACTTACTTTGAGCAAGTGATTTAGAATAAATATAAATGTTTTCAAAACGAACTCCATTTTTGTGACATAATAAATTTATCAATACGTTTGTTTTGCCACAGTTCGATGGACCGCAAATGATACATCGAATAGTGTTTGGTATTAAAACACTATGCTTTCTTTTTTCACTTTTACTCTGGTTTTCACCATTAGTAATTGAAATTACTGGTAGAGTGTTTGACTGCTTAACAAACTTCAGCATGTCAACGTTTACGTCTGAGAATGCACACTGCACAAAAAATCACATCACATCAACATATATTGTTTCCACACGTATCATAACTTGTATTATATGGAATAATAGTAGGATTTTCAGGATTTAAATCAACGTTGCCAACGTAAAACCCTCTTAAATATGGACAATATGGTGCCCATTTTTTATGATCATTTAAAGGAATATCGTTTTCTCTCCAATTTTCAATTTCAATCTTACAGAATATACATTTCACCTTATCACCATGACCGGTATAATAAAATCCTGCTGATGCTAAACAAAATTCGTTTGGAGAGGGAAGAGGCCAAATTTGAAAATTTTTAAGTCTTTCATATTCAGATTTTAATTCTATGCTAGGAGAAATGTTGTTTACATAAGGGCAAGAAAAAGCACATTTCTTATGCTCTTCAAACGGATCATCATCTTCTTCCCAATAACTAAGTTGCAGATTACAGAAAGCACACCTGACCATATCCTTATATCCATAATAGTAAAATCCCGCAGCTGCTAACCATGCAGTGTTCGTAAAACTGTCTGAAGACCAGTTCTTAAATGTTTTTAGCCGATCTCTTTCAGATTTTAAATTCATTCCTTTTTGACTCAATATCATTTGCATTAACTGTTTCTTGGAATACTTTAAACAATTAAAATACTTCATGATGATGCTTTACTTCACAAAAAAAAAGATGTTCCCCACACGAAGCTAAATGTGAACTGATATGAATCAACAAAACACGCTGGCTAATATCCATGATTTGCGTGTGTTGGGTTGGCCGAGTGGTCTAAGGCGTTAGACTTAAGATCTAATTTTCAGAAATTGAAAGCGAGGGTTCGAATCCCTCACCTGACAATATTATTTTATATACATGTGGAGTGAGGAGGTGCTTGATCATTTAAAAAAACTTTAATATGAAGTGGTACAAAGACCTTTTCTTCTTTATTCATTTAGAATTACAATTAATACAATTTTATTTCTCTTGTATAAGTGTTGAAGTAATCTCATTCTTTTAGTTGTCCTGATGAGTGTGTGTTGAGATGATCTTGTTCTTTTAGTTGTCCAGATGTTTATTTCCTGTAGACAAAAAAAAATACACTGTGTTAAAAAGCAAACAAAAACAAAATATGTATAGGTGTCAACAACACTAGTAGATTTAATGAATTACCTTTTATAGATAACGATTACAGTTATCACATTTGCAGCGAAGATGAAACAGTTGAAATTTTCTTTTTAGATGATCTGGTAGATGTTCCCACTCCAGACGAATTCGTTGTGGCTCATATATAGTCAGTATGTTTATAGGAAAGTAGTTCCAATCAAACTTATTAAAACCTTGAAGTCCATTGTTTCGAAACTTGTTTATTATCGAACACACGATTTTCATGATGCCATCAGAAGAATTTAACCAATGTTGAACAGCATTAACATTAAATTTAGCACAACTATTGCTTCCCAATGCAAGAGATGGTAAATGTTTTGGACAATCTGTAGGTAAACGTTGGCTATGCTTCAACATTAGATCTGACATTCCATCAATCGTATTAAGATCGATTAATGACCCAGGGGAAAGTGTTTTTAGTGCAAACAAAGAAAATTCTTGTGGCAAATTATACACAATTAAATATTCATATTTATTTTTAATAGAGTCAAAAAAAGAAGAAAGAGTTTTTTCACAATACACTGCAACCCATGTTAACACAGGACTGAATGAAGGTATATTGCTGTTATTTAACATACAGTAAGCAAGTTCCAAACTGCCGTTTGGTAGATTGCGAATGTCTGCAACTATTGGCTGCTTCTTATTCCACGTGTCAGCATCAGTAGAAGGAGAGTTTGTTGTTGTCAATTCCATGATTGCAACTAAAGTGAGAATACTTCTTTACTTGCTTGCTTATAACTTAGCAAATATTGGTTTAGATAATTACTTCATTAGTTAATGGTCTGTAAGATATTTGACGATCATGAATAAGAACACAATAAAGAGTTGTATCTTCAGGTATATTCTCACTTGTCTCGATTTCAATTCGCACATCAACTGAAGATGTCTTCACTGCCTCCACTTGCTCAAGGCAATTAATTACAATAATCGGACAATGAGACTTAAATTCATCTCGTGAAACTAGAGTCTCTGAACGAAAATCATCGATCTGATAATATACATTACGAAATTTAACAAACATGTCATACAATTCGCCGTAGTCATTTATAGCAATTTCAGAAGTTGGCATTTCATAGGGATAAAAATTGAATTTAAAAAAACTCTTATAGATTTAATGTTACAATGGTCAAAATAGGAAGAGCACGTATTTAGTACATTTCTTTTAGTTTGAAAACCTAATAAAAATTGACGTGGTTTTTGAGTTTCAGAAGTTGTCATTACAGTCCAACTATATTTAGTAGTTCTAGGAAGAGATGGCAAGACATGAACATCCCATGATCGAAAACCAACCTGAATGGGAATATTTTTCTGCATTAGTTTTAATCTTTTAATTTGTTCTTCGTCCGATAATAATAAAACGGGAATTTTTAGATAAACTTTAAATAACTTGACCTTAGAAAGATCATTTTCGGTTGCAGATTGCAACGCACGTGCGTCACTCGACGATCTGAGAAGTATTAGCTCATGCATGCAGTTTAAAATCGGCTTTCTATAATCCTCTGCTAAACCTAACAGGTTGCTTAAAGGAAGTATTACATGGAAACGTTTTGTGATACTATCAACAATATTTGCTTCACTTGCTGGTGTTGTTAAAGAGGGAAAATAACCAGCATTTTGTAAAGCTGTATATTCGTTTTTTGAATATGATGCAAACGTTTTTATAGAACTTGTTATACCTAGATGGCGTGTAAGATCAATTTCTTTACCATTTAACGTAACGCGAATTTCGCTAAAAAGATTAGTCCCAAAATTTTGGTCAGGATGTGCTGTAGTAGAAGCAGCCGGATTTACGTTAGAAGTAATAATTTGTCCTTCTAAGTGAAGAACACATTCTGATAATAAAACTATGTTTTCTTCATTTTGAATTGGTATTCGA
The DNA here is from genome assembly GCA_946902985.2 of Meconema thalassinum. Classification (NCBI taxonomy): domain Eukaryota; kingdom Metazoa; phylum Arthropoda; class Insecta; order Orthoptera; family Tettigoniidae; genus Meconema; species Meconema thalassinum. Next base: position 553,361,571 of record OX336388.2, read on the forward strand.
ATTTCATCATTATTTTCGAATTTATTAGCTGAGTAAGGTTGGTAAACTCTTTCTTCTCGTCGCACAACTCTGTTGTCAACCTCTCTTTTATCCGTTATGTTAAACATGTTAAACATGTTAACAGCTTCAAATATAGAGAGAAAATAAATAAGATTAACAATTGCATATATATTTATATTGAAATTAAAGTACGCGATAGCCTAAAGACTGTAAGAAATGTTTGTTGTTACTCGATAACTGTTTCTTAGATTTTGAGGTGTGATGGCGGTTTTTTTTAGTTTTTTTTTAGAAATTTTAGCTGATTGATTTATATTTCTTTTTCGAATCAGAGTCGACTTCTTTTTTTTTAACTTTGAATATTATATAGTATAACCATATTTGTGAATGTTTTCTAGTAAGCTTACTCAACTAGAATGAAAATATAACAGTATTTCATTACTTTATATAGCAAGATAACGTGCTGGACGAATAATTAATTCTACAGTTAAATCTTCATCTTGCAAATCAATGAGCTGTTGAAGATGATCTTCAAGTTGCACAGATACATGTTGAATAACCTTGCTGTTCATAGGCAAAAAATTAATTGTTGTTGGTTGTACAACAATCGGATAACCAGCAGGAACATGAGCTTTAAAATTATATAAAGAGTGTGTTGGTTTATGGTTCAAATAAGAACTCGTACCAAGCACGAGGTTGCAACATACTCGAATACTATTAACAGTGTTAATTTTAATCATATATTCAGAATGATGAGTTGCGTTTGCCTCGAACTTTTTATGAGAAAATCCTAACAAATCTGCAATAGAATCTGCAACACCAAAATCTATAGCAAAGTTTTTCGAATATAGTTTACAATTAGAGAACACTTTATCATAATTAATATAAATATATGAAGGAAATTTGTCTTTTTCACCTAATAAAACTGATAATAAATGTGCTAGTAATAATTCATTAATCTTTGCACTTAATTGTTGAAACGTATAGCTAGCATCAGGTATTATTAAAATTGTTGTATCCACATCGTTCATCTTTATGGCTAAAACGTTATTATTTTCGTTAATTTTTACTTCACTTTCGATTCTATTTCGATCAATCTCAATTTATTTTTTATTCTCTTTAGGGTAAACTTTCTTTTCAATACCTAAAGCCTCTGCTACACTGTTGGGTACACTGAAATCAATATTAATCGGAGAAGACAAAACAAGACGGTTGCGTCCTTTTCCATTTATATCCTCTTCCAAATAAAGATTTGTTTTTTGTATATGATTTGTTATAAGTTTCGACAATGAGTGATTACTAAGTAAATCATCAAATGTTGAGGCTAGATCTTCAAATTCATAAATACCTGGTGGTACCACTAAATCAATTGATAACAAAAATTTAGTAAAATGAATGCGAAATTTATTATTTCGGTTGGTAACATTTCGAATAGAATTAGATGTATACAATCCAGCAAGTCCTATTTCAAAAAACTCTGCTCCTACAAGATGAAGCGGATTCTCCAATGTAACATCAATCTTTGAGCCTTTACCTTCAAGAGTTATCCGTCTTTCGAAAGCCATCTTTGAAATGTTTAAAGACAGTCTGTGTTTCCCTTATTTATACAATACAAGAAGACTAAACATAAATGTCCACAAATCGAAGAAGTAATTGATTGATATGAATGAAAATTATATTGTAGATAACAATTTTTAAGATATGTTAAAATTCCTAATGGTGGTCTTAAATTACCGATACTATCAAAATAATGCACGTATTCACCTCGTTTACTGAAAGCCACCCAATGTGAACCAGATTTAACCATCGGTTCAAGGTTAACAATACAGTTTTCATTTTTTCGAGGATGTCTTGGTAACGTATCTCGCATAAAGACTCCTCTAAAATTTGGAATCTTTAATTGATGTGCGTATTTAGCTAAATCGAAATTACTTAATGCTTTATTTGGTATTTGGTTAATTATCTTTTGTATGCAGGAGGATTTAAATAAATGCCTTGACCTGCTTTTCCTCGCATTGCTTCTATCATTCGATTGTGTCTTTTCATTTCTTTTAATTCTTCTTGTGCAGCTTTCGCTTTGTTTATAGCAGACGCTACCCCGGCTGCTCCGCCTGCTAGACCCCCCAAGCCCGACAAGCCTGCAAATATCGGAAGTAGGGGTAAAATACCACCTTGCTTTTTCGATGTTGTTCTTTTTTTAAATCTTTTCTTGTTTTTTTTTATATTTAATTTTCGTTTACCTCCACCAAGCTTAGACTTAGCTTTCATTATGCCACTGACTGTTAGTGCAGCCGCTCTCTCTCCTAATGATGCGTCACGAGATTTTACACGAGACCAAGCTTTTGAAGCTAAAATTTCATCAGCCTCTCTTCTTTTGTTTGAATCTTTATGCTTTGCGTATGCAATGTGGTGCTCTTTGCACGCTTTATCTGGATCACCACGGCTCAATCGCTTTTCTAATTTTGTTCCTGGTCCACAATATTTATATCCCGGGATGTGTAATTCCACGGGTAAATTATCAATAGTTTTATTAAGTACACGACTAATTAATGATCCGCTTCCTGTTCGTTTATATTGAGTGGTAGAGTTGCTCCTCTTACAACGCACCATTACTAAATGATATGTAATATAAAGTAATTATACATATATATATATATATATTTCTGGAAAAAGAGAATGGTGGAGGGGGAGGTGTTTTTTTAATATAATACACACAAAATTTGGGTTATTATTTATTCTTTTCAGAGAAGAATGACCAAACGGTAAAGTAACAATTCCGTTTTCAGTTATGTGTATTTTATCTTCGTTTGATGAAATTGCCAACTTATTTTGCCGAACAGTAAATACAGAATGAGATTTTGAAATTATACAAACTTGAACTTTGTTGACTTGATCTCTGTTATGAAGACACTTTCGATACTCATCAATATTCATACTTTTACTCACACTCTTCTTAATGCCTTTAGCCTTACACAAGCTATTCATTTCATCACACAATTTTATTGCATACATTTTGGGTCTTAACCCCACAAATTCTTCAACAATCCTTCCAGCATGTTCATCTTTCATTAAACCAATTTCACCTTTATTTTGTCTCACAATGCCAAAAGGATTGTTTGTTTCATAGTTTCCAGTATCAAACAAATTTGAATGCTGTTTCATGAACTCATAAATATCATAATAGAATATATACATAAAACTATCGGTGTCTGTGTATAACAACCTCACATTTGATTCAGGATTTGCTGAAATAACATTGTAATGAAAGTCATTCATTTTACATTTAGACAAATCTAATATAGATGCACCAACATATACTGGTTGATTGTGAAAAATCTTTAGTCTGCTCATCTCGATGACCATACATTGTTCATCGAATATAATTCTATGTTTAAAATTAGCCTTAGCTATTAAAGACCTAGCACCACGAGCTCCATGCCATTTGGTGACCCATTTGATGTCCCTTAACTTCCTGACATTCATCACTGAACGACCAAAAATTGCATTATTCATCAATTTATAAAAAAAACATCATTTTTACCATGTTTTCGTTTCTCTGTGTTCACATCAATGTATGGTTTTAGTCATTGGCTCTGATTGAATTCAATTATTCTGTGAATACGATCTAATTTCATTCCTAGTTGAATACATTGCTTTAACATTCTATAATGCAAAACATAACGTTCTTTATTATCTAGGGTAGCCATTAGCTTTGTCAACCTTTCGGGGCATAGAGGGCAATCTGAATGTTTGTCATGTAACTCTTGAGGATAAGTCAAATCTACTTCCAAAATATATCCAATTTCTGAAGTATCATCAATAGTTAAAACATCAAAGCCTTCAACATTTGCAACCCATTTAAAGCCACCCGTTGGAAGATATTCCATCATCGCATATCCATATAAATTATTAACGTCAAAGTACATTATGTAGGACTCTTGCTTTTTCTCATCATAAGTTTTCATATACTCCTCATTAGCAATCGCATGTCGTGTTATACACTGAACATTTCCTCCTCGAATAGATCGTTCAAAAAAGTGTAACATATCAATATCTTGAAGCAATTCAAGTTGAACGTAGGTTATCTTTTTCATCGCACACCAAGACATAGATGGAGCAGTGTAAAAATGAGCTGCATCAATGCCATAAGTTTCCATGCCATTCGATCTAAAATTTTCAAAGACATCCGCCAAAAGAAGTGTGACAACTTTTAAATACAAATCGGTGTATTCTCCTAATGTTTGACAGGAAAACGTTTCCCACACCGATTGAGCAAACTCATACTCTTCATTCGATATTGTTTGATCATTAAGACTGCTATAAAACTTGGATAATTCAGGTAATTTAGTTTCGTTAAGTACATCCATACTCGTGACGTATTCATAGGGAAACACGCCTTTTCTCGCAGTAAGTCGAAACTGTGCATCATCATTAAAATAACGTTGAGTTATTTGCTTTGAATCTTCACTTAACGAAGATGAACATTGATCTAGTGAACAGGACAAGAAATTATATGTATCGATAAATCTTAACTGAATGAATCCATTCCTAACCCGTACATACTTTGTAAACCCATTATAGCGTTCCATATTCACCGCCAACAAACTTATACTACCAGGATTATGCAACACCTCTCCATCACGTTTCTCACAAATTTCTTTAATTATAAAATGTCCATCATAGGCCGTTAGATTATGAAATGCTATAGGCAAAACCTTTGTTACTTTGTAATTTAAATTACAACTATTGTGTGCGCTTCCTCTATATTTTCCAGTTAAGTGACAATGATCGCGTACTCTGAGTTCATTATCTGCAATCGGTTTCTCGCAAATGTGACACATTTTACTTGACAAAAATAATCTTTCTTCATTTTCGGTCATCTTTAACATTGGCTTAGCCGATAAGTAATATGTTTGAAGTTTATCCACAATACTATAAAGTTCCTTTACAAGCAATTCAATGCAATTATTTCCCCTAAAGAGTTTGAAACTGCACAATTCACTATCAAAATTACAATGAAGGTATAAAGAAATGCTGTAAGGAATATGTTTATGTGTTAAAGTAGAGTTAGGAATGTCACTATTTGGAAAACAGGAGGAAATTGGAGACAAAACGCATTCAGTGTCTGCATATATTATAAATGGAACTGTATCTTTAACTCGGAATTCTGTAAAATTAACAAATCTTTGTTCATCAGTTGGCATTATGCTTTTTGCAACAGGAAACTGTTTACAGTCTGCAAAGTGAACATTTAACTCATCCTCAAGAAAATAATATGACAAACAACGTCTACATATATAAATCCTTTTGTGAATGCTAGTGAGGCTTGAACGCACAAGGCGAGCAAGATTTCTAATTAAACAAAAGTGATAACTTTCACTGTTTCCAATCTGCAACATCAATAAGTCTACACTTCTTTCATATACTTTATCTGATACATACAAAGGTACAATAGTAAAAGCTTTTTTTAGGTAGATTTCATTAGAGAGCTAACTATTGCAATGGGTACCATGTTTCGACTTCCGGAAAATTTCTACATATCTTCGCGTTTCACATCCCACAGACCCCAAAATCACCGTCAGTTCAAAAGTTTATATATAATTTATGTATATATGTATCTATCTCTCTCTCTCTATATATATATCAGTTTCTTGTGGACACGATAACTGCCGTAATTTTGCACCAATCACTTTGAATTTTTTACATAATATGTATCCCTATAAAATCTCGGTCGAGTTCGTTAATGGGATAAATCGGTCTAAGGGGGTGAAAATGGGGAGCTTTATTTTTCGAAAAAGTGAAATTTCGCTATGACTCTCTTAATACGTGAAATATCGATTCCATTCAAAGTTCATAATATGTGTCGGATAAGTGTCAAAAATTTATGTCAAATAAGTTTTTTGATAGCACCAACCATTGACCAAAGGGGTGGAAAAAAGTGGGTTTTTCGGGAAATATTAATCATATCTCTCTTAATAGGCACAATATCAAAACCGTACAAAACGGAAAATATTCCCCTAATAATTACCTAAAACTTTTGTCTGAAAGAATTTTTGATATGACCCACCATTACGCCAAGGGATGAGAAAAATGATTTCGGAATTTAAAAAAATGCCAAGTGATATCAGAGGTTACCATAACAACGCTTTTAAATTGATAAGGGATGATCTATCAGAGGTTGCCAAGACAACGCCATTGACGAGATCACATTCATTTTTAGACTACTTTTCACACTTTTCAAAAATGAGGAAAAAGTAGACTTATAAGATATATCCGGGAAAATGTGTCTGTCCTTCTGTCTGTCCTTCTGTCTGTTTGGCTGTGTGTGTGTGTGTCCCCCCCCCCTATCAACTCCTAAACGGCTGCAGCAATCGAAACCAAATTTAGTATGAGTAAAGATGTATACCGGAATATCTCAGGCCCATATTTGAAAAAGATGGCAGTGCTACCAACTGCTAAAAAACGCACTAGAAATTTGAGCTCCATGTTGGATATCTTGGAAGGTATACATGGGAGCTATTCTAAAATTGGCACACATGTAGATAATACTATTTCAGTTTAATTTCCAGGTGGCCATACATGACAGCGTTGCCAAAATAATTTTAAGCCTTCTGATAAGTCCAATTTTTAAATGCATATAACTTCTACACTATCAATTGGATTTCAACCAAATTTTGTACATAAACATATATGACTGAGTGTATTCTTAAGAGCCACCAGGGCTGCCAACTGTTAATAATTGCTCTCTATTTTGTATCCAAATATATCAGAAAGTATGCAAGCCGACAGCTTTAAACCATGCACACGTAAATTACCCGACATTTTACATTAATTTGGAGTAACTTATATACGTCAGTTCTACCAACATGATTCTAAGCCTGCTGATAGACCAATTTTTAAATACATGTAACTTCTATACCAACAAATGGATTTCATCCAAAATTGGCACAAAAATATATAATATTTCAGATTATTTCTGACCAGCACTCGCATGACATTGTTGCCAACATGCTTTTACGTGTACTAATAGATCCAATGTCTAAATCCATGTAACGTCCTTTGGACTTCAACCACATTTTTATTCTGTACCTTAGGAGATGGAAGTAAGAATATATTCAGTCACCAGAGCTGCCAACTGTATTGCTCTATTATGCTACATTATGCCTAGTATACCTTATTTCGAACTAATTAAGACATATCGATAATACCCACTTAATTTCGTCATTATTCTAGATAGGTTCATATACTGTAGATTAATCTATGGCATGAATCTTAATTTTAAGAAAAGTAGGCTCTTTAGTTCGTCACGGGACTTCTTGTTCCATCTGACTATGAGGGAAGCGGCTAACTGGTAGCATGCTGAACTTCTATGCCCAAGGTGCTGGTTCAAAGCCGGCCAAAGTCGCCGGATTTTCTAAGAGCGCTAAAAATCCGTCAGCATGCTTTCCTTCGGAGGGAAGTTACAACGTTCGTTGCAAGTTGCTGGTTGCGGTGGCATCTAGCAGCCAAGTTCAGAGCTAGGTGTCGTTTACGTTAGTATTTGGTACAAAATTAGGTACTACTACTTAAAATTGACCGTCTGCAGACCTTACCTGAATTACAGACTAATACAGTCATCACAAATAACACCGTTTATCAGACAGATTCTACACACACCCAATGTACACGGGGTTACATGACCACCTTGTCGCAGCCCCTAAACTGAGGAACCAACCAACATCTCTGCGGGAGATAAAATTTTGCGTGAAGAAGTAACAGACTGTTAGATAGTTACACATTAGTTCCAAACCTTGCATAAGGACAGGGTGATCACAAGTATAAAAATTAACCCCGAATGACAAGAAGGTTACCATCCCCATAAGACAGTAAAATGTTAAAAGTATGCATAGAAAGACGAAAAAATGTTAACTAACCTCCAATTGTAAAATACTTTCTCGCAATAAATGAGGTCTGATCCTCCTACGAAAACCTGCATATTTTGCCTATTATAGCCTATCCCCTAGTTTGCCCGGTGAAATCTACCTCCGCCTTCCGGCTTGCCGAGAGGAATTTTTTTCCTTTTACTTCGTTTGTTCCCATACATACCCATTTGTTTTCATCATATTGTGCTCCATACACATATACAGAAATATTGTTTTGGTTTTCAAACTTGTTTAAATATTTCATTTCCATCGGAATTGGAATACCATCTAAATTTAAAACATCTCTGTAATTAGGATAGGAAGAAAGATGATTCACGTTTCGAGTTTTTGGATACAAACCAGCAACCACACTCCACGCAAAACAAGCTTCCTTTGTATCATACAAATTTAGCACTGCATGTTTATTGACTATTACTTCAGGCAATCGACTAGTATTGGACATTCCTACTTGAAATCCAACATATTTATTTATATTAATTCTCAAACTATGAATTTTTTCTAAAGCCCACCCAGAACCATTTGCTTCAAATTCGCTCATTTTTGTCAATGTACCTTCAATGATCTGATTATTATAAAATTCATTTAAATCAGTATACTCGAAAACTACTTCATTTTTGATAGCAAAATATTTTGTTTCTGATATGTCGCGAAGCACATATTGTGCACACTAAACTGAATTCACCTTTAAAGCTTGTACAGTTAACGCTTTCTTAACATACTTTGTAAACCAAATATTAGCATTCGCTAAAAATTCGCGAGGATCCAAAAACTCATTCTTAAAATTTGATACTGCAAGTGTGTACACTCTAGAATTGAATGCCGTTTCGATTAACTCACAGCTCAAGAAAGATTCATCCTTTATTTGAATTGTAATTTCTTCAAAATTCACAGCTTGTTGCAATATGTGCTCACTAATAACTCTCCAACATTCAATCAACTCATCACTGTTCTCAATCAAGTCGGTTTGAGTGTTTTCCCCGATTTGGTGTGATACTGAAAGAGCACCGTTTAGTTCACTTCTAAAATTAGAAACACTTTCAAATGCATTGTCCAATTGGTTTCTTATATTTTCACTGTTATTATTATGTATTACAATATCAACCTTTCTACGTTTGCTAGGAGGTGTTGCCATTGTTGTCTAAGCAATTGGCCAATTCGCACTGTTGTTAATACACCACCAACAGTTGCTGTAACATCGGCTCACCATAAACCTATAATCTTTTAAAGTGTATTCAAGCCATTGAGATAAATTGCTGCCTGTAATCTCCAGCGAACAATGAATGGCTTCAAAGGGAAATTCGTCCTGATGTTTACCAAGCAATTTGTTTCTATACTCATTCAATTTTGTTACTTCAAAACAAGTGATGGAAAATTCAATTTTGTAAACCTCATCAAATGTATTGTATCCGAAGAAACAAATAAAATGTTCATCTTCACATAATTCTTGTAACAAATACCTTAGAACTGTTTCTGTCACCTCTCGCTGACTATCATCTGATTTGCTAACATTAGTAACGTAGACTGAAAATGTTGAAATTCCACTCGAAGATGTCCATTTGTTAAAACAAGCTTCTTTCTCATTATGACTCACCTCATTATCATCTTCTTCTCCTTCTTCTTCTTCTTTAGACTGATGAAAGCATACACGATGATACTCTATTACCGGGTGCGATCGATGTTCAGTTCCACTCAGAAAATTAACAGTTTTCCACTTCATTTTGCTGTTCCTTTTATTAGTTTTTAGATAATCTGAAAAAAAATAAACAAATTAAGAAATAATAAGCAACTAAATATATATATATATATCATTCGTTGTATCAATCAATACATATATAATCTGCATATATATATATATATATATATATATATATATATATATATACTCACCAAAAATTTACAGTTTTAAAACAACTTGATGTGAGCGGTTCTTCAACCCCAAATACACCAACATCAGTTTGCCTCTAAGTGAGTTTAGTTCATCGATCTCTGATGCGCTTAGTTTTGCAAATACTGCTGGTAGAAATACACTTGTTATTTCACCTTCAATGATAATGTCCACCACTATTTTTCTTCCAAATCTCGTCTCCACAGCCCGAATAATTTGGACCACATACGGTAAATCAATTATTAGTTCTGATAGTTTCTTATTAGAATACTCAACGCAAGTGGCTAAGTTATTGAACTTCGTTAGAACATCCATCACACACACAATTTGTTCCTCGTCGTTGACTTTCTTTATTTCTTTCACACACACACTCTCTTCGCGCAAACGTAGAAGTTAAACTCATCCACGCACACATGCATTTATATATCCTTCACCCCCACCTACACTCAAGAAACCAAATGCTACAAAACAAGCTTCTGACGCAATCATCTCATTATATTTTTATCACTATTACTTAAAGAAGTCAAAGATTACATTCTTACCCGATGACGTTAAAGGTCAACCACGTCTCACGCGAACACTGCAGACATATCACGTGATCGCTCGCACAGCTGCAAACTTGCATGGGTATCAGATGACGTCAACACCCATTAATTTTTATCTCCATCGCATAAATAAGTCAAAGGTTATCTGCTTCAAGCGGTTACCCAAAGGTTATCTTCTTCAAGTGGTTAAAGGTCGACCTCTTCCCACGCTAACATGTGCACGTGCACGCTGCACGTGCTCACATCCGCATGGTTATCAGATGACATCATGATGATGCAATATGTCCTCGCGCCAACACCCATTAACTTTTTATCACCATCGCATAAACAAGCCAAAAGGTCAACCCATTCCCACGCTAACACGTGCAGTGCACATGCTCGCTCCCGGACCACATGCTCGCTCTAAGGACCCATGACGTCATCGCGATTACGCAATATCTGGTCGTGATGATGCAATATTCAAAGGGATCATTTCCATACTACTGATCAACACCACATACATGTGTTCATAAATGTCATCTAGCGTGTATCCACCAGAGTTCAGGGTGAGCACAGAATCATCATAGTAAAACTTGTTGTTCACGTTTTCACGTATGTTGTATATTCGATTGTACGTTTCAAGAGAAACAAGTCCTAAACCATAGGGTTTTTCACTCAATTCGATAGGTGGGTAAAAGTCTAGGCTTACTTCAGGTCCACGTCCATGCAGTGTAAACGTCTTACTTTCCACCGACATACTGTTGACGTTTTTGCTTATGCTGCGTCTTATATAAAAAAAGTAAACACAAACGTCCACACTGTTGGCTGTTAAACGTTTGCTCACGTCTCACATTATAATATATCTGGATCCTGTTTCCAAAATAGGCCACTAGTTCCATGGGCGGGGGCAAATTCCCAAAACTGTCAAAGTACCATACAGTGGATCCCTCTTTGACATAAGCTACATAATGTGTTCCAGGTCCTCGGTGATCATCCAAATTGACAACAGCACATTCATGTTTCCAGGGCCGTGAGGGAAATTGGTTTCGCATAAACACACCTCGAAAATTAGAAAGCTTCAGTTGTTTAGCATAGCTTTCCACTTGTTGATGCGTCAGGGCATGTCTTGCTATGGCTGAGGTTAAAGATGTTTTTATTTTATTTCGAAAAGGTGAAATTCCAAATCCTTGTTGATAAAAGACTGGCTTCAAATTGACATTTCTAGCCCCCATAGCAATGGCTTCCATCGTTTCATTGTGTCGCTGACTTTCTTTGAGTTGTTGCTTGCCCTGCTGCGCGGCTTTAATGGTTGTTGCCACTGCACTGGCGCCGCCTAAAAGTGAACCTAGAGCAGCCAGACCAGCGAATAATGCAGGTAAAAATCCCGCTCGTTTGGGGACGGGAATCACTCGCCCTTGTTTTGAACCCTGTCGCTGACGTTTTGGAGTAACATGTCTCTGTGCTGCTCGAAGAGCTTTCCTTATGGTCAACACATTTTTTTTTCTTTTTTTTTTCTTTCGCAAGGGCTTGTCCACGAATGTCTTAAGCCCAGGCTTTGCTAAGGACAGGGTCATATTTTTAGTCTTTCTCACCACATATCTTTGTTTCACCATGATAATGATGACCAACAACCTTTCACAATAAAGTTTAAGTCACAACTAACATCAGATTGTTATTTCATGGCTGTATATTCCAATTCCACATAAAGTGGGAAATCGTTTATGGTTTTTCCAGCTTGCTTTTCATCCCATGTCAACATGAGATGAAAGGATAATTCGTATCCTGCATTGACCATTTCATGGTTATGGACCAACATCCTATGACCATTTATCTCTATTTGTAAATGATTCTCATCAGGTATGGCATATTTGATGTGAATGGTTCCATCATAGTGTAATCGATGGTGGCTTAAACCCGAAGCAAGCACATAGGTCAAGTGCTGGTCATGAACTAGAGGTATATGGTTTCTCTCATTCACAGCTTTTACATTTGTCAGATACACTAAAAATACAGATGGGATAAATTTATAAAGCCTTTTCATTTCATAGGTCACGTATCGCTTGGTACAGACATCATCATCTTCTTGTGGGTCTTCCACGTGAATAATGCTGTGATGATTAGCTCTATAACCATCCACTGTAAGCTGAGGCACTTTGTTATATAACTCATGCACCTTGTTATCCACATACTTTTTTGTAGTAACATCTGTAGACACTTGAGGATGTTTCACATGGGTTAACCGCTTTCCCTTAAAGTCATAATCTCCCTGTTTAGTGCGTGGCACTACAGACCTATCCACATAGTGTTTATTAGCAGGATCTGTTTCTTGTTTAGGATCATGTATGAGGACAGACCTAGCATTGGCCATCAACGCACGTCCAAAGACATCCATCGTCAACCTCTAGTACGAGTCTGCTGTTTATAAACAATGCTCGGTGCGATGTATATAGACAGCCTGCTAGCCTCTCTAAGCCTTAGTTGATATGAAGATAATTAAGCAGCAAGAGTCATTCCCCGTGAGGGACATGGTTTCCCATCTCTGCCCCACATCACGTGAAGAACGCCATGGTTCACTGTTTCCATCTTCCATTCGCTGCATCATTGTGGGACCTTCCGGCTGTGGTAAGACCAATCTTTTGCTGACACTTATTACAGCGCCCAATGGTCTGTGTTTTCAAAATATTTATATTTTCGCAAAATCTCTCTACCAACCCCTCTACGTGTTTCTGGATCAAGTCATGTCTGGATTACGAAATGAGAATATGGGGTATTTTACATTTTCCACGCAAGAAAATGTTATTTCACCGGATGAGGTAAAGCCTGATTCCCTTATGATTTTCGATGATGTATCCACTGAACGACAAGGTATCATTCAAAGCTATTTCAGCATGGGTCGTCACAAACATATCGATTGCTTTTATCTTGGACAAACGTATTCAAAAATGTCCAAACAATTGATTCGTGACAATGCCAATGTCATTGCTTTATTTCGCCAGGACGAGAGGAACAGTCGTCACATTTATAATGGACATGTGAATCCGGATATGACCTTTCAAATGTTTACAGAATTGTGTGCCAAGTGCTGGAACACTCAACGTCATGCCTGTTTAGTGATTGGCAAACAAAGTGAACTCAACCAAGGGCGGTATCGCTTAGGGTTTGATCATTTTATTGCTATTTAAGGTCCTGTATCATTCCCAGTCAAGTCATTTGTCAAGACACCATGGCGTTAGCAGAGAGTCAATTGAAAAAGCATATTATTAGAGCAAACAAGTAGTTCCGTGAAGAACTATACAGCCTATTTTCATATAGCCTACTTATGTTAACTGCACTATCAATATACAAAATTTCAGTTTGATTGCTGTAATAGATTCGTAGATATTGAGAACCGACTAAATATTTCGGATGGTCGCCATGTTGGATTCTATACATGTAGGTCCTAGAGTTATGTACTGTTATATGAAGATTTTTGTGTACGTGTAGTACTCAAACTTCAATAGCATGGTTAAGACACAAGAAATAAAAACGAGATTTAAAAATTTCGCACAGGTGCCATCTTGTGGTTATGGGAACAATTGCAATAAATTAAATGCCAGTGGATTAACATTCATATAAAGATTTACTGTACCAAATTTCACTGCATCGGATGGTTAAATTGTGAGAAACTTCCATGTGAATATTTATACTTCGCGTCGCTGCCATGTTGGATTTGTGATCACCAGGTTATTTAAAGTCCTATAGGTGAACTTAAGTTCATAGCCCCTATGAACATAAAAAAAATCAGCTTGATTGCTATAATAGATTCGTAGATATTCAGAGCCGTCTAAATATTTCGGATGATCGCCATGTTGGATTGTTAAATGTATAGGCCATAGAGTCATGTACCATTGAAGGGAAATTATTGCGTAGGTTCACTATTCAAACTTTCACTTCGATCGCATGACTACGACACAAGAAATAAAAACTTAATATTAAAATTCGCACAGCCGCCATTTTGAGCTTATGTAAACAATTGAACTAAATTAGATACCAGTGCATTACAATGTGTATAAACATTACCTGTACCCGATTTCATTGCGTTTGGAACATTAAATCGCGAGAAAAGTCTATTTAAAATTTCCAAATTCGCTTGGCCGCCATGTTCGTTTTGTAGTTAACCGGTTTTTGAAAGTCTTATTGATGAACTTCCAGTAGTGCCCTTTATCTCCGTACAAAATTTCAGGGTGATACCGCTAATAGTTTCAGAGATATAGAATGCCGGTCAAATATTTCGCACATCCGCCATCTTGTGGTAATGTAAACAATTGAACGAAGTTAGATGACGGTGCATTACAATGAGTATAAACATATACTGTACCAAGTTTTATTGCGTTTGGTTGGTTAAATCGCGAGAAACGTCTATTTAAAAGTCGCAATTTCGCGTGGCCGCCATGTTGGTTTTGTAGTTACCAGTTTTTCAAAAGTCACATATATAAACCTCTAGTAGTTCCCTTTATCACCGTAAAAAATCCAGGGTGATATCGGGAATAGTTTCGGAGATATTGAATACTGGTGAAATATTTCGCTCAGCCGCCATGTTGGATTGGTGAGACATAACAAAATTTGAAGGGCACGGTCGGGGTCGTCCGGAATAGTGCTATGAACGTACTGAGTTTCATTGAAATCTCTCCAGCCGTTTATATTTTATTAGGGGACACACACACACACCTCTCTCTCTCTCTCACACACACACACACACGGACAAAAGTTGATCTCATAAGCCTATTTTTTCAAAATTGAAAATAGGCTAAAAATACTATTCGCCATAAGTTTCGTCAATTGAAACGATCGCGTGCAGATCATTCTTTGTACATTCAACAACATTTAGCACCTCCGCTAAAAGCCATGTTGAAACCCCCTTTCAAGCCATCTGAAACGCTACCCACCGTCTCACAAGCCACTCAGACGCACCACAAGGACCCTGAGGAAGAGGAAGAGGAAGAGGAACAGGAAGATTTAACTAGTGTTAGCGAAGTTGAGGATAATGAGGAACAAGTGTTACGCCTCAAAAAAAGGCATCACCCCTTGCAGAGTTTTTAAGAAAAAATAAATCCTTGGTCATGGTCGAAACACCTTGCCCTTCCAGATCGTCCCCATTTTCACAACTCTTGGCCACCCCTCAACATAAAGCTCAACTGAAAATCATTTTAATAAAATATTATGGATCAACACTGGAACCCTATTTCACCAATCTATTTATTGGAAACACAGATACCACGTATGGTGTTCGCTATGAGGATGAGAGTTTTAAAATTGGTGATTCATCGATTACATTTAGTCGTACTAAAGCTGTCATTAAAAAGATCAAGTATAAATTAACACCAGGACTGTTAAAGCTACTATTCTCTCGGACTCCCTCATCCCAAGATTATACGCTAGAGGACCTTGGTAAATATAAATCCATTTTATTGGACTCCCATGCCCACAAAAGACAGTATGATCCCACTCAACAAGTGAATGCCAATATATATCAACAATATAAAACCATCATTGCAAAAATGTACCCCACTAGTCAAAGTGGTCGTCGTAAAGTGTCCGCTTCAGGGGTGACCTTTTAGCCATTAAAACCCCTTGTGGATGTTACCTACTGGCACAATCCCAATAAACTCGTCCAGCGACTACAGATGTTGCATGCTTCACGTCAAGCCGGCCATACTGGTCACGATTGGGAAATTCAAGAAATTGAGGAAGAACTTCGTAATGTCAAAATTATTGTTTAAGCCCTCACCCATTAAAATGGGTATTGCTCACGAGTTGCATCGTCCAGCTAGATGTCACTATCAGCGACTCAAGGTGATTTCACAGGGTGTGGATGAACTTTGGCAAGCAGACTTGGTTGAAATGATTCCCTATGCTAACGTTAACGATGGTGTACGCTATATGTTGACGGTCATTGATGTTTAATCCAAAATGGCGTTTGTTGAACCTGTGCGTCGCAAGTCTGGTCCACTAGTCACCAAGGCCTTTCAACATATTATTCAACAATCCAAACGTCAACCTCAGCTGCTACAAACCGATCAGGGAGAAGAATTTTTCAACAAGGATTTCTCCAGTTTTCTCAAATCTAAGGATATTCACCATTACACCACGTACAGCAATCTCAAAGCCAGCGTGGTCGAGCGGTTCAACCGAACATTGAAAACCCATATGTGGAAAGCGTTTACCACTCAGGGCACTTATCGCTGGTTGGACTTGTTACCTGAGCTAGTGTCACGTTACAATGACACCAAACACAGAACCATTGGGACCAAGCCACGACTTGTAACCAAAAATATTCCACAACTGGATAAACTGTTTAACCCCATAAAAACAGCAGACCCTAAACGTCATCGCCTTAACATTGGGGACCATGTTCGTGTGAGCAAATTCAAGTCCGTTTTCGACAAGGGCTACACACCAAATTGGGGGACTGAACTATTTCGAATTCGTCAAGTCAACCTGAACAGTCCAGTCACCTATTTACTCGAGGACCTCAACCATCAACCCATAGAAGGCAGGTTTTATCTTCAAGAACTCCAAAAGACAGCGTTTCCTAAACATTACCTTGTGGAAAAAGTGTTGAAACAAAAAGGAATAAACTATATGTAAAATGGTTGGGATTTAGCTCAGCCTTTAATTCTTGGATTAATAAATTACATGTTGTGTGAACCTGTGTGCCTTGTATTTATTTATTCACTCATGTTGTACTTAACCTACAGCCCTATGTGCAGTCCACAGCTCCACATGTATTATGAGCAATACATATTTCTTTCTCTCTTCACCTGTGTTCTCTCTTACACCAACTCTCCCCCTCTCCTCCCCTTCACTTCCCACCACTGTCAAAACAGGTAGTGACTTGTTAGATCTTATCGTGCACGTGCACAGGTGAACACCTGTGTGTTAGGTCATATCACACATGAACTTGCATTTTCTCACGTAAGAACCAAAACAGGATGTGACTTGTTTCACAAGGAGGATGGTAATAATGACATCTCACACGTGTTCACATGTATTTCGTCTCTTTCCTTTCATATCGTTATCACATTATAGTAGTGGGGGATTAGTGAACAACGTCAGTTCAACACACTGCTTTACACGCAAAATGTAGTTAGGCCCTTTGACATAATTTAAATAAATTCATGGGCTAGTCCGTAGGAACCAGGCCAAAGGGACCGGTCCAAAGGGATCAGTCCAAAGGAACTCATCAACAAGGACTCGTCCACAAGGACCTGTCCACAAGGACTCGTCCACAAGGACCTGTCAAAAAGGACTCGTCCACAAGGACCTGTCAACAAGGACTCGTCCACAACGACCTGTCAACAATGACCTGTCATCAATGACCTGTCATCAATGACCCATCAACAGGGGCCCGACCACAAGGGCTCATCAACACTGACAGGGGCTCTCGCCTCAAGGCCTAACATGCCCCTCTTTGATTATTGGTTTGCGGAACAACGTTTAATTCCATATTGGCACTCAAACTTTCACATGTTGCACTTGGAAAGCGAGGTTTTCTAAAATAAATTACAATTTCACCCCCGGGTAAGTTTTATTTTAGAGTGGAAATATTTTGTCCATAGGAAAGAGGGTATCTGCCCGAGTTCAATGACACCTCATTTGTCAAAATCCGACCATGCGTTCGAGAGATATCGCACCGCCGCCATCTCGTGTGGAGGAATGCGGAGGTGGAGGCGCTAGAACTGTCACAAAACCACTACTAAGGTGTTTGACTTATGATCAAATTTCCTGTATAAGGAAGCAATGGTTCGAACCCCTTACCCAACATAACTATTACCTGAACATGGGTTGTCAGCACTGTATTATAATGATCCTCATTATACAAAACACGAAATAGAGTCCATTATTTAAGGTAACTCTTTATAAACATTATTGAAGATATCTAAAGGCTAACGAGTGCATTAAAAGTGAGAGGTGGGGGGTAGCAATTAGGACAAACAATAGATATACATAAAATATTTTTATTAATTTAATTTAAATATTTTTACAATATATACACATAGAGCACAACTATCTATCTAATTACGATTGCTTGCTATAGTTTTAACAGGATGCCTATACATGTAGTAATAAAATCCCTAGAATTTATATTAAGACCCACTCTAAGCGGATAGGTGGACCCGTTACACAATAATTTTTGGCAAGACGAAGTTCATTTTCTATATCCAATAGTTCTTTCTCGTATCCAGTATAACCAGCCTGTTTATAGGCATGCAATTGCTGAAGCCGCCGGATTAACTTACTGGGATTGTTCCAGTAGACAAATTTAATAAATGTGTTTTAGTTGTAAACAGAGCATTACCATTATCATCAATATTATCATCATCAGCAGCATAACCGTTATCATGATCATCATCATCAGCAGCAGCACTATAATCAGCATCACTATTACTATACAGTCCTTTTTGATCCTTTTGCAATACCACTTTTTGCATATTCTACGTTGCCTTTGATAGTGTTGGGAGTGTTTCAGACGTTGACATCTGTCCTTGACTTACTGAGGAGATGATAAATGTATTTTAACAAACAATGCACTATCCTGAGCTGCAATATCTTTCTCTCGGCCTAGCGTTTTAGCATTTTGAAGAGTTTTCTTAAACAACAACGATGTTTTATCTGGTACACCACATTGATGATCACACACACTTAAGACCTAACTATTTTTACTTTTCAGGTCACCTCGGCACTGTTTTGAACGTTGTTTTGAACAACGCCAAATAACAGTTCCATTTTATTGGTTCGTTTTACAATATATGTATATCCTTTATAGTATGCATATGGCTTACCATAGCTAGTCGTTGATACTTCCATATCAACTGTCAAGCATGAACTAATCTCTAGTAAAGTTAACTCGATAATAAAAATAATAGTTAAAGTGAGAGCAAAAGTGGGTGCAAAAGTGGGTGAAAAAGTGGGTGTAACGGTGGGTGAAAAAGTGGGTGCAGTTTATAGTAGGCATGATTTTTACTAGAATGTGATTTGAGTAAATGTAATTTCTTAACCCGAGTAGTGAGTAGTCTGTTGGTTTTGATCTAGGCAAGCGTAAACATGTCACGTACACTGGTGGTGGATACTCAAGGCTTTAAGGTCAACGAAAACAAGTATATATTTAAGGAGGTGGCTATTATCGATTGCACGACACACTGGTCACCAAAACCATTTCATGATGTGTTTAAACCACCGTTTCCGCTAGAGTTTCAGTCTGTTAAAGATCAAAGACAGACCCAATGGATACAAACCCATCCAGGATTGCAATGGAACGAGGGAACCATTCCCTATAAATACCTAGCTATGATATTAAACGCCTCCTGTGTGGGTGCGGGATAGAATACACCCACGGTATGCCCTGCCTGTCATAGGAGGCGACTAATAGGACCGACATGGCCGAATAACTTGCCAGTTTTTGATTTGTTCAGACCCCTGTGGATGGGGAGGGCAGAATTCATCCACGGTATCCCCTGCCTGTCGTAAAAGGAGATTTTTGGTCCCAGTTCTGGTTTGACCTATAGAAATAAACATGCATACTGTTAGGGGAAGGGCCACCAACTTGGCCATCTGGCCAGAAAGCCTAGACGGTATGTCCCATCCTGTCAGGTGGGTGCGCCATGTACCCTTTCAGTAGTATCCGCCTTACAACGAAGGTCCCTGCATGGCCGAATGCTGAGAGCTGTATAAATCACTGTGCATGCCGAGGGGGAAGTGCCTGTTCGAGGCACTGGGACCCAGGGCAATACCTGCTATGCCAGGTAGGTATTGCCTTGGCTGGGTGACGCCCACAATGATGGCCCCCGTTCGGAGTGGGCAGTATTCGGGGAGGATTTCATCCGGGATGCCTACTAAGCGCTCACGGATAACTGTAGAGGGTGGCCCCCTCAAAAAGCCGTCTCTCGATGGAAGTAGACATCCTAAGGTGTATACACCTTGGGATGAAGCCTTATTTGAAAGATTCCCGGTTGACAACACTCCCCGTTATCTGGTAGTTACCAGAACTGACGGGGAATCCTTCGCGTTTGTCAAATCGATAGTGTTTGCCGAGGAGATCGAAGATAAGTATGGTGACTTAGAAGGTATACAGAAGATACGCAATGGTCAGCTCCTTCTCAAGACCACTGGCAGGGATCAAACCGAAAAACTGCTGAAGTGCAGCAATTTCGGTATGATCCCAGTGAAGATTGAGAAGCATTCGACGCTGAACGAGGTCCGTGGTGTAATATTCCACCGCGATCTAGTTCTGAATTCCGATGCAGAGTTGATACGTAGCTTGAGTAAACGTGGCGTCATCAGGCTTTGGCGTATCACGCGAAATGTAGGTGACAAACGGGTAGATGCAGGTGCCTTCATTTTACATTTTGAAGGTTCTGTACTGTAACTTTGAAAGAATAATAAAATGTCCGCCTTTCAATACTGTTTATTGCTAATTAATTACAGGGACATGTTTCGGGGCCTAATACTCCCCCTTCATTAGCCTGTCCAACAAAACTTCACAAAGGAAAAACTTTCCTTGTATAAGCACATACAAATCACATGAAGAATTATGAATAAAGAAATAATGGAAAGTTTTTCCTTTGTGAAGTTTTGTTGGACAGGCTGATGAAGGGGGAGTATTAGCCCCCGAAACATGTCCCTGTAAGTAATTAGCAATAAACAGTATTGAAAGGCGGAAATTTTATTATTCTTTCAAAGTTATAGTCACGTCAATACGGACCTGAATAATCGACATTATGGTTCTGTATTGCCCAAGCAGGTTAAGATAACATCTTATCGTTGTGATGTGCGACGATATATTCCACTTCCGATGCGATGCTACCACTGTCAGAAGTTCGGGCACGTGTCTTCCCGCTGCACAGCCAATGCTGTATGCAGGGATTGCGGGAAGCCTGTTCACGAAGGTGAAACGGGCACACCACCACCTGTGTGCAATAACTGCTCGAACTTCCACGCTCCTAAATCTCGCGATTGTCCTGAATTCATTAAGGAATCGAAGATCCAGGAGATAAATACACTGGAGAGCCTTTCATATCACGATGCTCGTAAAAAGTATCGTGATATGAACTCTCCTGAGTTCGCTATATCGTACGCAACAGTATCGACTCCAACGATAACACCTGCAAGTTTTGTCCCTCGAGTGATACAACCCTCGGCAGCACAAGTTTTAAAATCGTCAGGGGCTCCTAGTGGGCCACCAATTAAAATGAATGGCTCGAAGAAGGACCCGGGACCTTCCTCGACCTCCAAATAAAATGCGCCTGTTAAACCATCTAAACAGGCGCCATCGGATAAGGAAACTTCTCCCACTACCACCAGTGGAGCGGTTCCAGCAAGTGCTGCATTGTTTTGCAGGGCGGAGACGTCAGGGGGGAAGGGCCCAACTACTTCTCCAAATAGACGTCAACGCCATGCTAGGAAAAATAATAGTCGGGACGTGCCGGGGACGGACTCCCAGTCTTCGGACCGGGAAAAGATCCCTCGTCACCACTCTCGCTCGCGAGACCCAGAAAGTCCGGCGATAACCGCGCGCGCGCTTCGTCCTCCGACGGAGATGTGGAGATTGAGGAATGATCTCCTACCCTATCACCTCCTCCTAAGGATAGGGATGGTTGTCAAACGTTAAGCATAAGTAAACGACTAACCTCTACTTAAGTCAACACAATGGCACTATTACAATGGATCTGTAATTGCTATTTTCGACATCTCGCTGAAGCACGCCAATTAATTTCTCAGTTTACGGCAACCATTGTCTGTTTTCAGGAATCCAGGTTTCATCCTGGACATGAGACAACAATGCGTCACTTCAAACTCTTCTCTAAAGACCGGGTGGACGGAGCTGTGGCCGCTGGTGGCAGGAGGCATTTCTCGGAAAGCAGCACCTAGTCACGGTTTTCTTTGACCTCGAAGAGGTGCCGCTGCGTACTCAGCTAGAAGCAGTTGCAGTTCGTACTTCGTTGCCAGTAATGGTAACAGTATGTAACGTGTACATCACGCCTGATTCTCAACTGGATTACAACCAGCTGGTGGATCTAGTCTCTCAACTCCCCCCTCCTTTTCTTCTTTTGGGAGATGTTAATGCCCACAAAACTATCTGGAGCTCCGCTACCACTAGCGGTAGAGGGAGAGCTTTTGAGAGACTGATCAGGCGGCTGGACCTGTGTTTGTTGAACACAGGGGAGCCTACGCACTTCTCTATTGCACACGGCACTTATTCAAGTGTCGATATCACCTTATGCAGTCGTGCGCTGGTTCCCCTGCTACAGTAGGGTGTGGTCACCTTTGAAATAGTGACCATTTCCCTATTATCGTTACTCTTCCGAATCAGAGAGCCATCGAGTTACCTAGTCGATGGTTTCTCCTTCGGGCTGATTGGCCAACTTTTACGGCGCTTGCGGTGTTTGCCGAAGATACCATTGAGAGTGTCGACGATCATACCATTCATATAACGATTGGTATTTTGGCTGCTGCTGAGGAAACAATACCTTCCGCATCCGGTAACCCCCGCCGGGGGACAGCCGAGATTGCAGCAGCCATTAAAGATCGTCAACGTGCTTTCAAATGTTATCGGAGACAACACACCAAGGCCAACCTTATCACTTTCAAAAGGACGCGTGCTAGAGCCCGATATCTAATTCGGGAGAGTAAGAAAACGACGTGGGAAAAGTATGTGTTGTCCATGACGGCACATACTCCTTCATCTCAAGTGTGGACTAAGCTTCGTCGGATCTCCGGACTCCCGACACCTTTGACGATACCTGGAGTCTCTATCAATGGAGACATCATCACGGACCATCTCGCCATTGCCAACAGCATTGGATCGCACTTCTCCGATGTATCATGCTCGGGGAGTTACGATCCTACATTTCTGACTCTGAAGCGGGAGGCAGAGGCGCACCCCTTGTCCTTTGCCACTGCTGCTTCGGAGTCCTACAATGTACCATTTTCTGAATGGGAACTGCGAAGTGCGCTTGCACTGTGCAGGGACACGGCTCCTGGACCGGATAACATACATAATCAAATGTTAAAACATCTGTGCGAATCCAGTATAAAACAACTGTTGATCCTCTTCAATCATATATGGTTTGAAAGGGAGTTTCCATCTCAATGGCGAGAGGGGATTGTGATACCGATTCCCAAGGCTGGAAAGGACCCCAAGCTTGTCAGCACCTATTTGTCTGACAGATGGCCTATGTAAGCTGCCGTAGAAGATAGTGAACCGTCGGCTGGTGTGGTTCTTGGAGGAGAGAGGTCTCCTGTCTGAGTACCAGTGTGGATTTCGCTCTCAAAGGTCCACCACTGACCATCTGGTGCGACTTGAGAGTGCCATACAGGTGGCATTTCTCGGAAAGCAGCACCTAGTCACGTTTTTTTTTTACCTCGAGAAAGCCTACGACACCACATGGTGCTACGGGATCCTTTCCACCCTTCACAAGTGGGGACTCCGTGGTAATCTACCGACTTTCATT
The DNA here is from genome assembly GCA_946902985.2 of Meconema thalassinum. Taxonomy (NCBI): domain Eukaryota; kingdom Metazoa; phylum Arthropoda; class Insecta; order Orthoptera; family Tettigoniidae; genus Meconema; species Meconema thalassinum. The sequence goes on from OX336388.2 coordinate 553,385,389, forward strand.
GCGAATTTCATGTCTGTCCGACTCTTCCGTGTACGGTTCGCTAGGACATTATCGCAATACTATACTCAATAAAATGGAGTTCCTCAGGGTTCTGTGCTGAGTGTCACCTTGTTCGCGATTGCCATAAATGCCATTGTTGCCGCCGCCGGGTCCGCGGTATTTCCATCGCTGTATGTAGACGATTTAGCTCTGCATTTCAGCTCTGGAAGTATGGCAGTCGTGGAACGGCAATTGTAGCTAGCTATCAACCGGATCGACAGGTGGGTTCACGACCGGGGTTTTCGTTTTTCAGCAGCGATAACCTCCGTCGTTCATTTTTGTCGGCTCCGGAGGCTACATTTACACCCTGAACTACATCTCAGGGATGCTGCGTTGCCGTTGGTTGACACTTATCGCTCTCTGGGGCTCCATTTTGACAGCAAATTAACGTGGCAGCACCATATACGGCAACTAAAAATGGGGTGTCTGAACATGCTCAAGTTTCTTAGTGGCACTACGTGGGGGGCTGACCGTGCGGTGCTGCTACGGTTCTACCAAGCCCTCGTCCTGTCCGGGCTAGACTATGGTTCTGCGGCATACGGTTCAGCAAGGCCGGTAACCTTGAAAATGCTGGACAGTATCCACCATAGTGGCGTTAGACTGGCTACCCGGGGCCTTCCGGACCAGCCTGATACCCAGCCGACTCACCGAATCGGGTGTTCCACCTTTAAATTATGTGCGTCAAATGCCGCAACACCCGAGCTATCAAGCTCTCTTCAGTACCCAATACCACCAGAGGTACGCCAACCATCTTCGTGCCACTCGGTCAGTTGGTACTAGACTTGATAGCTCGTGTACTGAAATAGGAGTGGCTGTAGGTCCCTGTATGATCCGGACACCTAGCGTGGTGCCTCCATGGCAAGTCCCGCGTCCGGAAATTCGGTTAGATCTGCACCGAGGTCCTAAGGTGAACACCGATGCCTCCGTTGATCGGAGGCAGTTCCACAGCATAGTTCACCAATTTCCCGACGCTAGCATTCTCTACATGGATGGTTCGAAGGTGGACGAGAAAGTGGGTCGTGCTTACGTTATTGATGGTGCAAATACCAAGATATCTTTGCCTGAGGCCTGTAGTGTGTTTACTGCGGAACTCGTTGCCATCTATGAAGCTCTGCAGTTTGCACTACAGGATGCACGAATCCACTTTCTCGTGTGTACCGACTCTTTGAGTTCGTTGCAGTCAATTGCTTCATGTTTCCCGCAACACCCCCTAGTGCAGCGAATCCACGACCTACTAGCCGAGCTGTGCCGCGCTGACACTCGAATCACCTTTTTGTGTCTTCCAAGCCACATGGGAATGCGTTAGCGGATCAAGATGCAAAATAGGCGGTATCACTACCACCTCGACCAATGGAGGTACCCGCTAGAGATATTCGCTCTCAGTTACGCCTACAAGTTCTGGCATTTTGGGAGAGTCAGAGGCTAGCTGACCCACTGCCCAGTAAACTGAGAGCGATCAAGAGAACTACTCGCGTGTGGCGGAGCTCTTTCCGGTCATGGAGAGAGTCCGTCATTTTGTGTAGGCTAAGAATAGGTCATACAAGATCCACCTACTCGTACCTAATGAGAAGGGAAGACCCCCTACGTTGTACCTGTGGAGCCAAGTGTGTGGATCTTGCTGACTTACGAAGAAACCGTGGTTTGCAGATGACACTCAAACTTAGATCTATATTTGCCGATGACGCGGAGGCTGCTGATCGCGTTATCCGCTTTATAAGTGAGAGTGGGTTAGGGCCAGCAATCTAAATTTTCCAGTGTAAATTGACTCAACGACTTGTTCGTTTTTGAATGATTTCTTTTTATTTTTCCGTAATTTTGGTTTACTTTTATTTATTTTTTGGTTTTGTTTTATTAATTGTAGGTCTTTTTAAATTTAGGTGTCCACCTCAAAATTTTAAATTCAATTCCAAATTTGTATTCTTATCTGTGTTAAGAGGGGCAGATGACCTCGTAGTTCCGCCCCTTAAAACAACAATAACTAACTAATATATTATAATACTTGCGGAAATGATGTATGGAACCACCATCAGACTTCCTGGAGTGTTTTTCGAACACTCAATGCAGTTACAGTGCAGTCCAGATACCTTTGTATCCCAACTCCGGGATCACATAAATCATCTTAAGCCCGCTAAACCTAGGACTGTGACATCCAGATCTACATTTTTTCATTAAGATCTCTCTTGTAGTTCACATGTGTTCTTGAGGACAGACAAAGTTAAAGAATCCCTCGAGCCACCTTATGAAGGACCGTTCCTTGTGGTGAAGAAGCAGGACAAATCTTTCACCATCAGTATCAAGGGCAAAGATATTAATGTGTCCATTGATAGACTCAAACCTGCTTATATACTAGTGGATGAAGAGACAGAACGAGATACAGTGAGGAATCCTAATCTATCTCCCACGAAGTCCCCTGTTTCCGAAAAGTGCCATGCCAACCAGAAAGAGGAAAATACATCCCAGGACAGTGAACGAGTCAAGACTACACGTAGTGGTCGGGTGATAAGATTTCCTACTAGATATTGGGACAGAATTCAATTCATGACTTCTTAGGTTAGGTTAGGTTAGCTTGTGTCATGTATAGTTTATAAAAATGTTCATCCTCTGTTAACGTAACTTAGTTACTGGCAGGAGAGTGATGTAGCAGTATCGAGAAGGCAGTGAAAAAAAGAGACTAGAGGCATGATTATTAAAAAAGGGAGAACAGGAACCGACTGAGAATTTTGTTACTTGGAATAGTTATTCTTATGCACTTAGTGCAGTGTAAATAAATATATTAAGTGTTGAATAATGTCAAGGAGTTAAAACGGTAACACTTTCATCCTTTGGGGGATCAAGAATTCACGTTATATTATACTGTATTTCTTATGAACATATTAGTTAATAGTCGATTAAAAGAATTGAAAATCGGGGACGTGGGAGCAAGAGACCCATTGCTACCTCCCTGGATTCGAGCCTGTACGTAGGTAATTAACATGTTAAACAGGACCGTATGAATACCGTACAACAATTATATCGACAAATTCATTTAAAATGGTTACGATTCTCACTACGTACTAAAATTAATGTTCTCGCTGCAAACTCGTTAAATTTACCAGATCTAGTGACAAAGTGGAGGGAGACCTCTACTCTGTGTTATCAGCCTGAACAAACATAGCTTGTCACATTCGTCTGAGCTTTACCTTGATTGATTCTTCAACTGCCGTAATGTTCAATTGATGTGCCACTTCACAGATACCTTATCGCACACAAGATGGCGTCATACAAGGCCCCCTTGTGTCACACAACAGACCCATTGTGTGGCCTATAAAGACGAATCTGCCATCAACGGCTTTAATAAACATTGCTTTCTTTTAAAGCTGCTGGAATGTTCTGACTGTAGAACTGATTAATGGCACAATAATTTTAAACCTTGACTTTCCAAGCGATTTGGGAGTTTCCCCACTACCTAGGCGCGGATACATACTGTAGTTTATTTGTTTATTTGCAAAAGGGCAGATGATTTCTGACAGCAAAATTACAATAAAACTACAATGTAAAATATATTCACAAAGTTAATGAAAAAGCAATGAAATTTTATTTAAAAACAGTAAATAATAACTATAATTTTGAAAGTAGTACTGTAATTTGTTGTTTTGTTGACACTACCCGACCAGTATCTTGTTGTTGTTGATTTATGTAGGGGCTTTGCGACTTCGTGGTCATTTTGCCCCGTGTACTTTGGTTTGCGTAGAATCTGCATGATAACCTGTGTCATTATATTGGCTGTACTAGTCTGTGTGTCGGTACACAGGGCAAGGAGTTTGGTAGCAGGCGGCCGTTGCCTTACTTTAGGAACAGTTCCGGCATTCACCTAGAGTAAAAGGAAATACAGTCAGTCTGAAAGACTAGACGTTATATCATTTCAAATGGCGCATGCTACAAATGCTACACATGTTAGAAAGGCTCTTTCAACAGACTCCATTACCCATTAACTTAGGCTTCCCGCGCGGGCACCTCCTTAAGGGTCACCCTGTATTTGAGTCTGACATCTTTCACAACTCTTTTAGAGTCACCCATTATTTGAATCTGATATCTTGCAAACCTCTTTAAGGGTCATCCTGTATTTGAATTGAATCTAACATACTGTACACCTCGTTTAGTGTCACCCTGTAATTTGCTCTGACATCCTGCACACCTCTTTAGGAGGCACCCTGTATTCTTATCTGGCATCTTGTATATCTCTTGAGAAGTCACCCTGTATTCTTGTGTGACATCTTGTACACCTCTTTAGGAAACACCCTGTATTCTTGTCTGACATCTTGTGCACCTCTTTAGGAGTCACCCTGTATTCTTCTCTGCCATCTTGTACACCTCTTTAAGAGTCACCTTGTATTCTTATCTGGCACCTTGTATATCTCTTTAGGAGTCACCCTGTATTCTTATCTGGCATCTTGTACTGTATTTTGCTCTGACATCCTGCACACCCTGTATTCTTGTGTGACATCTTGTACACCTCTTTAGGAGTCACCCTGTAATCTTGTCTGACATCTTGTGCACCTCCTTAGGGGTCACCCTGTATTCTTCTCTGCCATCTTGTACGCCTCTTTAAGAGTCACCTTGTATTCTTATCTGGCATCTTGTATATCCCTTTAGGAGGCACCTTGTATTCTTATCTGGCATCTTGTATATCTCTTTAGAAGTCATCCTGTATTCCTGTGTGACATCTTGTACACCTCTTTAGGAGTCACCCTGTATTCTTGTCTGACATCTTGTGCACCTCTTTAGGAGTCACCCTGTATTCTTCTCTGCCATCTAGTACACCTCTTTAAGAGTCACCTTGTATTCTTATCTGGCATCTTGTATATCTCTTTAGGAGTCACCCTGTATTCTTATCTGGCATCTTGTACTGTATTTTGCTCTGACATCCTGCACACCCTGTATTCTTGTGTGACATCTTGTACACCTCTTTAGGAGTCACCCTGTATTCTTGTCTGACATCTTGTGCACCTCTTTAGGAGTCACCCTGTATTCTTCTCTGCCATCTTGTACACCTCTTTAAGAGTCACCTGGTATTCTTATCTGGCATCTTGTATATCTATTTATGAGTCACCCTGTATTCTTATCTGGCATCTTATACTGTATTTTGCTCTAACATCCTGCACATCTCTTGTGTGACATCTTGTACACCTCTTTAGGAGTCACCCTGTATTCTTGTCTGACATCTTGTGCACCTCTTTAGGAGTCACCCTGTATTCTTCTCAGCCATTTTGTACACCTCTTTTAGAGTCACCTTGTATTCTTATCTGGCAACTTGTATATCCCTTTAGGAGTCACCCTGTATTGTTATCTGGTATCTTGCACTGTATTTTGCTCTGACATCCTGTACACCTCTTTAGGAAGCACCCTGAATTCTTGTCTGACATCTTGTGCACCTCTTTCGGAGTCACCCTGTATTCTTCTTTGCCATTTTGTACACCTCTTTAAGAGTCACCTTGTATTCTTATCTGGCATCTTGTATACCTCTTTAGGAGTCACCCTGTATTGTTATCTGGCATCTTGTACTGTATTTTGCTCTGACATCCTGCACACCTCTTTAGGAGGCACCCTGTATTCTTATATGGCATCTTGTATATCTCTTTAGAAGTCACCCTGTATTCTTGTGCGACATCTTGTACACCTCTTTAGGAGTCACCCTGTAGTCTTGTCTGACATCTTGTGCACCTCTTTAGGAGCCACCCTGTATTCTTCTCTGTCATCTTGTACACCTCTTTAAGAGTCACCTTGTATTCTTATCTGGCATCGTGTATATCTCTTTAGGAGTCACCCTGTATTCTTTTCGCTTCGCTCAAAGCCCCAAGTCGCTCGACTCATCAGGACTCTTTCAACAGACTCCATTAACCATTAGCTTCTGCTTCCCGCGTGGCTGCATGACGTCACGCACTCGCTTCCCGCGTGGCTGCATGACGTCACGCACTCGCTTCCCGCGCGGCTGCGTGACGCACTTCCGTCTCCGTAACGCATAACGGTAGACCAAAGCATAACGATGAAGTCGACAAGATCATTTGAAATGATAAAATGGGAAACCACGGAAACTACTTCTAGGATGGCTGAGGTAGGAATCAAACCTACACCTCCTCAGTTCTTGCCTCACGAGGCTCTTTCCAGCCCTCAGACCAAACTTAAATTTATTGGCAGAGTCGGAATTCCCGGACCCCCTCGGTGACAACCAAAAAGCCTACGATGACCCGCAACATAAACCTCCAAGCATTAGGAGGCATAGGGCTGAAAATATCTTCTGTAAAACGACTCCATTTCATTTACCCTGTCCTCACAAAGAAATATTTGCTCCAGTTACTATTCCACTGATCAGCTCGTGGCGCGGGGACTAGCATACTCGGCTGTCACCCCTAAGGTCTGGAATGCAGCCGGAAGAAATCAGAAACTGCTATTAACATCAAATTGACAGGTGAAAAGCTAAAGAAAGTAGGAGAGTACTGCTACTTGGGAAGTAAAATAAACAGTGATGAAGGAGACAAATTGGATAATAAAAGTAGGTAGACTCACGCAAAGAAAGCTTTTCTACAGAAAATAAGTCTGTTGACATTAAATGAGGTGAGAGCAAGGAGGAAAATATTCCATAAAAGGAATAAAAAAAATTCCTCTCGGCACGCCGGAAGGCGGAGGTAGATTTCACCGGACAAACTTGGCGATAGGCGAAAATAGGCAGAATATGCAGGTTTTCGTAGAAGGATCAGACCTCATTTATTGTGAGAAAGTATTTTATAATTGGAGCTTAATTAACTTCGTTTTTCGTCATTTTATGCATATTTTAAACATTTTATTGTCTCATGGGGACGGTAACCTTCTTGTCATTTGGGGTTCATTTTTATACTTGTGGTCACACTGTCCTTATGCAAGGTTTCGACACTGATGTGTAACTATGTAACGGTCTGTTACTTCTTCAAGCAAAATTATATCTCCCGCAGAGATTTTGGTTGGTTCCTCAGTTTAGGGGCTGCGACAACGCGGTCATGTAACCCCGTGTACTTTGGGTGAGTGTAGAATCTGTCTGATAAACGGTGTGAATTGTGATGGCTGTATTAGTCCGTAGTCGGCCCCGTGGTGTTGGGGTAGCGCGCCTGCCTCTCACCCGGAGGCCCCGGGTTCGATCCCCGGCTCCGTCAGGGATTTTAAAACTGACGTGAGGGTTGGAACGGGGTGCACTCAGCCTCGTGAGGACAATTGAGTAGCTGTCTGACAGTGAGACAGCACCCCGATCACGAAAACCAAGATTAACGGCCGAGGGGATCCGACACGCTGATCACGTGTCACCCCAATATCTGCAGGCCGAATGGCTGGGCAGCGGTCACTTGGTCGGCCTTAGCCTGTCATGCAGGGGCGGCCGCTCCTTATGTGCTGAAGTGCTGCAGCACATTGCTTTATTTCAAAATAAATTATTTTAATAGTAGGCCTATTATCTACAAATACAACGATTTAAAATAGACGTCAAGCAAAGAATAGGAAATATTTCTACTCCCCTCACAACGAGGTTCAGAACATGTACGGTTCGAGGTATCTAGGCGTGCGCTCCACTCCGTGCACGGCGTTAGCTGTGCAGATCACAGCCCAGCGAGAATTTCCAAGTTGATTGGCAGGAAGCGCGAATTTTGTCTTCTGCGCATGCGCGACCAACTTTTCCCTTGTGTTCTGGATGTGCTGTTGGGAAAACAGCTAAGACCAGTCATCGCAGCGATTCTTTATTCGACCACAGAGAGGCAGCACTGGTCACACGAAATGTGAACGTGGCCAGTGGCGCTATCTGGACTCAGCAATAGGATTTAAGAGGGAATCGCTCAAGAAAATGGGGTGAAAAAAGCAGAGGAAGCCATCAGCTGTTCCCGCCAGAAGGTATTTTTCAATACTCCCAACCTATTTGTTCTATAGCCACATTTTGTTAATCGATGTACTATCAAAATTATAATTTTTATGCCGTCAAAATAATGACATGATTATTGTGATGCCTAGTTCATAAATTTCACTATAGCAAAATAACATGTGATTTTGCATTACGGCGTTGCTGGTTTCATTTTAATGCTTTTGGTAATACTGAGTAGTACTGTTTCTGCGCGGTCAGACCAAGTGTTTCCGAGTTCGTGAATATTTTGTAATTGCAGGTGTTATTGTGTGCAGTACTTAATTAATTTTGTATGAGGAATGAGTATATGTGTTGAGTTTGTTTGCGTGTTTGTGCAATATGGAAAACTCAGTGGAGAGCCTCTTGAAAACCCCATTTTCAACCAGAACTCTTGAAGAAAAAACTAAGGTAAAGAAGTTAGGTAGACCTACCCCGGACTTAGATATTGCTCAGAAAGCCACTTCTAACAAATCTGCATACACTAGAAAATTTATTAGAAAAGTGTATGAAAACGATTGGGTGTGCGGGTGTGAAATTAGAAATGCCCTTTTCTGTTTTCCTTGTTTGTGTTTTGGCAATAGTGATTCTTGGGGAACAGTGGGTGTTAGAGATCTTGGACATCTAAACGCTTTAATGAGGAAGCATAATGACAGCGTGAAACACATCAATAATTCTTTAAATTTAAGTGCTTTAGGAACAGTTAATATTGCAACACTATTAAGCCGTGCTTATCATGAAGAAAAAGAAAAGCACAATCAACAAGTGGAGAAGAACAGGTATGTGCTATCCAGAATTATAGACTGCATTAAGTTTTGTGGTGCGTTTGAATTAGCTTTAAGAGGGCACGACGAAAGTGATAATTCAGACAATCCTGGCGTTTTCTTGGGCCTAGTAGATTTAATTTCCAGTATAGACAATGCAGTAAAGGAGCACATTGAATCTAATAGAGTTTTCAAAGGGACCTCAAAAACCAACCAGAACGAGCTGTTGGACTGCATGCTAGAAACCTGCAGAGAAGTGATAGCAGAAGAAATGCAGCAAGCATATTTTGTTAGTGTGATGGCGGATGAAACTACAGATGTTTCAGAGCAGACACAGTTAGTGTTGGTATTTCGGTATGAGAAAGATGGTATTCCATACGAACGTTTTTGGGGCTTCTTTAAACCAGAAGGTCAGAATGCGGATTCCCTTGCATCATGTATTTTACGTGTAATGGACAACATGTTTAACGCTACACCACACAAAGTTATTGCGCAGACCTACGACGGGGCATCAGAAATGAGTGGTGGTAAAGGTGGAGTGCAAGCAAAGATAAAAGCCTGCTATCCCAACGCACATTACATCCACTGCTATGCACACCAACTGAATTTAACAATGGAACATGCAGCTTCGCAGAATCAGTCGGCTAGGATGTTCTTCGCTCACCTGTCAGCGTTCCCTGCTTTCTTCTCAAGGTCGCCGCAACGGACGTCTGCTTTAGAAGCAGTGGCAGCTCGAAGAATTCCAACTGGACCAGCGACTAGATGGAATTTCAGGTCGTGCACCGTAAATGTGGTGTACGAGCAAAGGGTATCCATAAGGGAGTGTTTATTAATGCTGGAGAAAACCCCATCCTATAAAACTTGCCTGCAGGCAAACGGGCTTCGTCGCAGCTTAGAAGACGAGGAATTCATATTTTGGCTACATTTCTTTCATAAATTGAAGCCACATGTGGACATTATGTACAATCAGTTGCAGTCAAGAACAGCTGATGCCGTGAAGATAAAATCCGCTGTGTCACACTTCATGCAAGTGATCAACAACATCAGGGAATCGGTAGAAGACATTGCTAGTACCGGTACTTCTGAAGAAACGTGTGCTTCAGAAAACAAGCGCAGAAAGTTATCATGTCGGCGTACTGATGCCAAGGAAGTATGTGATAGAAGAACACGAGAAGTCCGCGATCGCTTCCAAACCTTGGATCACCTGGAAGCAGCAAAACTGTTAGATTCCACCAACTTTGAACGATTTTCCAAAACGTTTCCAGATAAAGAACTGGGTATAACTGTTCAGGCCTATAGCATGCTGGAAAAGAAAAGGCTCAGAACAGAACTGTCGGTTCTGTACTGTAGGCCAGATTTTAGGAATATTGGTGGGGCAGTCCCTCTTCTGCATTTCATAATATCCAGTAATCTGCAAGGTACGTTCTGCCAAACAAGCAAGCTTCTGAGGATATTAGTAACAACACCCATTACTACTTCAGAGCCTGAGAGGTGTTTTTCATCGCTGAAGAGGATCAAGACCTTTCTGCGGAACACCATGGCACAAGAAAGACTAAGTGCCCTCGCTATGCTCTCCATTGAGAAGAGGATGGTCTCCAGTATGGAGGGGTTCAATGCCAGGGTGATGGACAAGTTCTGCAGCAAGAAGGAGCGACGTATGGACTTCATTTTTCGTCACTGAGTGAGTGTTTCTATATGTTTATATATTTAAAAAAATTGGAAGGAGGGTTAGGCCTACAGCACACAACTAATTTTCTACACCAGCCGCCACTGCTGTCATGGGCTGTATAGTGCCAGGGGTTGACTTTTTTGTTGTTGTATTAGTCTGTAATTCAGGTAAGGACTGCAGACGGTCAATTTCAAGCAGTAGTTCCTAATGTTGCTACCAGATACTACCGTCAACGACACCTAGCTGTGAACTTGGCTACTAGATGCCACCGCAACCAGAAACTCGCAACGAACGTTGGAACTTCCCCTCCAAAGGAAAGCATACTGAGGGATTTTTAGCGCTCTAATAATAATAATAATATCGTATGGCCTCGGGTGCCTGGTGCAAGCTTTGCTATTTGACACCCAGAGGGTAGCTTGCATGTCGAATTTTTTAGTTCCTTGACTATGAAAGTCAAGGAGGTTAGATGTTAGATATCTAATCTCCTTGAACACAATAGCGCTTTCTAGTAGAGAAATGAGGAACTTTGTGCTGGCGGAAACTCCCGAGATTAATTTTGCCATTATGAACTTGGCCTACTGAATTCAAATGGGTTCTTTGACATGCCAACATCGTATGACATGCGTATCGTATTTTTGCCGCCTTTCAAAAATCACTTACCACGGTCAGGGGCGAACCTGCAATCTTGGGATTAGTAGACCGACACGCTATCCACTCACCCACCGTGGCAAGCTTTTTAGCGCTCTTAGAAAATCCGACGACTTCGGCCGGCTTTGAACCCGCGACCTTGGTAATAGAAGTTCCGCATGCTACCAGTTACGTCACCGAAGCCGCTTCACACTTAGTCAGATGGAAATCTGAATCTGATCTCGTGCAAGTGCGTTGTCATGGCAACGTCTGATGGCTCATCCCTCATCAATTTAGTAGTGTTGGCATGGCAACCTCTGATAGCTCTTGGCATTTTCTTATAATTCCGAAATCATTTTTCTCATCCCTTAGCGTAATGGTGGGTCATATCAAAAATTCTTTCAGACAAAAGTTTTAGGTAATTATTAGGGGAATATTGTCCATTTTGTACGGTTTTGATATTGTGCCCATTAAGAGAGATATGATTAATATTTCCCGAAAAACCCACTTTTTCTCACCCCTTTGGTCAACGGTTCGTGCTATAAAAAACTCTTCATACATAAATTTTTGGGGTTTATCCGACACATAGTATTAACTTTGAACAGATTCGATATTTCACATATTAAGAGAGTTATAGCAATATTTCACTTTTTCGAAAAAAGCCCCCCATTTTCACCCCCCTTTGACCGATTTAGCCCAGTAACGAACTCGACCGAGATTTTATAGTTATACATATTCGGTAAAAAATTCAAAGTGATTGGTGCAAAATTACGGCAGTTATCGTGTCCACAAGAAACTGATATACATATATATATAAATTATATATAAACTTTTGAACTGACGGTGGTTTTAGGGTCTGGGGGATGTGAAATGCGAAGATATGTCGAAATTTTCCGGAAGTCGAAACATGGTACCCATTGCAATAGTTAGCTTTCTAATGAAATCTACCTATAAGTACCTGACTCCTAAGCTACGATAATCATTTTACTAAAAAACTGTCACTTATGGAGTTATTCTATAACATTCTGTGGGTAAACATAAAACATTAATTTTCATTTATGTCTGGTGTTAAGTGAGGAGATATCGTCATTAAAACTTGGTGGAATGTTTCCCTTTGGATTCTCAGTTGAAATTGGGTAAAACTAATATAACAGAATGTGATTTCAAACTGTCAACTATATAATGGATTGACAAGAAACATAATAGTACATTATGCAACGAGCCTATAATGGCTATAATTAAGACACGAGTATCTTTATAAAACGAGCGTATGCGAGTTTTATAATTTCCATACGAGTGTCTTAATTACCATTATAGGCGAGTTGCATACGACTGTTTATGTTCGACGATAATTATAACTTTATTATATGTTTTAACATAAATATTCATAAATATCTGTTGAGATTGTCACTAGAATTTTGTGTTCGGGTGCTGCGCTGAGTATAGGATATCTCTGATATCCAAGCTCTCTGATCGACCGACGCATGCGCTCTGTGTGCTTCAATGCCATATGTGCAGATTGAGCGCCAGTATTCAGTAAAAATGTCACCGAATGCGTTTGAAAAAAAATCCTCTCGGCACGCCGGAAGGCGGAGGTAGATTTCACCGGGCAAACTAGGGGATTGGCTATAATAGGCAAAACATGCAGGTTTTCGTAGGAGGATCAGACCTCAATGATTGCAAGAAAGTATTTTACATTTAGAGGTTAAAAATCAACTTTTATTTCGTTTTTGTATGCATATTTTTATCATTTTATTGTCTTATGGGGATGGTAACCTTCTTGTCATGCGGGGTTCATTTTTATACTTGTGATCACACTGTCCTTATGCAAGGTTTGGAACTGATGTGTAACTATCTGACAGTCTGTTACTTCTTCTCGCAAAATTTTATCTCCCGCAGAGATTTTTGTTGGTTCCTCAGTTTAGGGGCTGCGACAACGTGGTCATGTAACCCCGGGTGTGTAGAATCTGATAAACGGTGTTAATTGTGATGACTGTATTAGACTGTAATTCAGGTAAGGTCTGCAGATGGTCAATTTTAAGTAGTAGTTCCAAATTTTGTACCATATACTAAAGTGAACGACACCTAGCTGTGAACTTGGCTACTAGATGCCACCGCAAACAGCAACTTGCAACGAACGTTGGAACCTCTCCTCCAAAGGAAAGCATGCTGAGGGATTTTTAGCGCTCTTAGAAAATCCGGTGACTTTGGCCGGCTTTGAACCAGCGACCTTGGACATATAAGTTCAGCATGCTACCAGTTAGCCGCTTCCCACAGTCAGATGGAAAAATGAATGTGATCTCGTGCAATGGCGTTGTCTTGGCAACCTCTGACAGCTCATCCCTCATCAATTTAGAAGCGTTGTCACGGTAACCTCTGATGGCACTTGGCATGTTCTTTAATTCCGAAATCATTTTTCTCATCCCTTCGCGTAATGGTAGGTCAGATCAAAAATTCTTTCAGACAAAGTTTTAGGTAATTATTAGGGGAATATTTTCCATTTTGTACGGGTTTGATATTGTGCCTATTAAGATAGATATGATTAATGTTTCCCGAAAAAAAAACACTTTTTCCCACCCCTTTGGTCAATGGTTGGTGCTATCAAAAAACCTATTTGACAATTTTTTGGCACTTATCCGACAAATATTATGAACTTTGAATTGATTCGATATTTCACGTATTAAGAGAGTTATAGCGACATTTCACTTTTTCGAAAAAAATGCCCCCTCCCCCCCATTTTCACCCCCTTTAACCGATTTTGCCCATTAACGAACTCGACCGATTTTTTAAGGGGTTACATATTATGTAAATCATTAAAGTGATTGGTGCAAAATTACGGCAGTTATCGTGTCCACAAGAAACTGATATATATGCATATATATACACACACATATATATATAAACTTTTGAACTGACGGTGGTTTGGGGTCTGGGGGATGTGAAACGCGAAGATATGTCGAAATTTTCCGGAAGTCGAAACATGGCACCCATTGCAATAGTTAGCTTTCTGATGAAATCTACCTAAAATAGGCTACATAATTTAAAATACTACCATCAACGACACCTAGCTGTGAAATTGGCTACTAGATGCCACCGGAACCATCAACTCGCAATGAACGTTGGAACTTCCCCTCCGAAGGAAAGCATACTCAGGGTTTTTTGGCGCTCTTAGTAAATCCGACGACTTCAGCCGGGTTTGAACCCGCGACCTTGGGCATAGAAGTTCAGCATGCTACCAGTTCCGATACCGAAGTCGCTTCCCACAGACATATGAAAACAGAATGTGATCTCGTGCAGTGGCGTTGTCATAGCAACTGCTGATGGCTCATCCCTTATCAATTAAAAGTAAAGTTGTCATGGCAACCACTCTTGGCACTTGGAATTTTCTTATAATTTAAATCATTTTGCTCACCCAGTGGCGTAATGGTGGGTCATATCGAAAATTCTTTCAGACAAAAGTTTTAGGTAATTATTGGAGGAATATTGTCCATTTTGTACGGTTTTGATATTGTGCCTATTAAGAGAGATATGATTAATGTTTCCCGAAAAACCCACTTTTTTCCACCCCATTGGTCAATGGTTGGTGCTATCAAAAAACGTATTTGACATAAATTTTTGGCACTTATCCGACACATATTATGAACTTTGAATGGATTCGATATTTCACGTATTAAGAGAGTTATAGCGAAATTTCACTTTTTCGAAAAAAAGCCCCCCATTTTCACCCCCTTCGACCGATTTTGCCCATTAACGAACTCGACCGAGATTTTATAGGGATACATGTTATGTAAAAAATTCAAAGTGATTGGTGCAAAATTACGGCAGTTATCGTGTCCACAAGAAACTGAGATATATATATATATATGTAGATAGATAGATAGATAGATACATATATACATAAATTATATATAAACTTTTGAACTGACGGTGGTTTTGGGGTCTGGGGGATGTGAAACGCGAAGATATGTCGAAATTTTCCGGAAGTCGAAACATGGTACCCATTGCAATAGTTAGCTTTCTAATGAAATCTACCTAACAACGCGCTGTGTAGAAATTGGATTTGGAGATATTAAGGTACAGTGCTATTTCTGGTCTCATATTCACCAGTTTATTTACGCGAACATATGGACGGTGCACTTTCGGTAATTTATACAGACATGTTGGATTTTGAGCGCATGCGCGAAGGTATCCTTATCTAATTGGTCAAACAACTGTTTCTTGAGCTGTGATTGGTGGGAGAAACTGTTTCATAATGAAAAATAGTGTTATAATGACCATCATTATGATACAATTTCCAGACATATAACAGTCAGGGTTGAACATAAACAATTAATTTAGATGGTATATTGGCTTTCACGGCCAGTGAATTAAAACTCAGCAATTTTCCTAGGTTTATGCCGTGTATTGTGTGGGTTTTCGCCTAGGACACCAAGCTGGCCCATCAGCGGGCTCACGGTATCCGGGGGTCCGGGCACGGGCACCAAGAGCCCCTGATGAGCCAGCTTGGTGTTCCTAGGTGAAACCCCACACAAGACACGGCATAAACCTAGAAAAAATGCTGAGTTATATGTATTTAGTGTTCTAACAAAATAGCTTTGTACATAAAAACATTCCAGAGTTAAAAAGAATACTTTCAAGTCAATCTCTGTTCAATGAAAGTCTTATTGCATCATTAACACATTGATATTGCAACTTTTCAGTCGGTCAACACAGTATAATCACGATTACTGGGACATCGGAAAAAATAACCGGAGCCAAATTACATGTTTTAAGTTGCGTCGGCTTGAAATATCTCGGAAACGGTTGGTTCTAAGGCCTTAAAATATGGTTTTCGGGGTCCCCTCGATTTCTGTTTCACATATCGAGGGACTCAAAATGAGCTTTGTCTTGCTTCGCCCTTCAACGACGACTTTGATATTTCGCCTATTTTATCATATTATGAGGGGGTTGTCCTACTTAGCTCCCCTTTGTGAGAGATACTGTGAAAAGTTGTACAGTGATAACCTTACCTATAGCACCGATGCTTTCTTGGGCCGTGGGACCAGTGGAGAGCGTTGAGTCAGCGCCAGATAAGTAGCATCTACCGTTGCACAACAGCGCGTCGGGAAGCCCCCGAATACGATCATAGCTTGATTACATTCCCAGCTGGCAAGATACCTTAGTTCAGAGAGTTAAGACTTGTGGTGAAGTACAGTTTCCCGTGAATATGGTTAGGTATTGAACAAAATATCGAATTTTCTAGTGAAAACGTATCTCCTCAAGAAGAAGTCTTCCTGTAAATGTGTTCGTACTGCCCCCGTAAATTGAATTATTTAGGGACAAAATGAGAGTATTTTCCGTCCCCATGATAAAATTTAACCAGCAAATATAATTTCTGGAAGTGTGACACAAGAGTGTAGTGTTTCAAGCTCGAGACGGTGGGAGAGCCCGATCACGTGATATATTGCACAATGGACGCTTCTAGAAGGCTATATTTAGCATAGCAACAGCGAGTTTGGAGATTAATATTATAAATATTGTTATAAATTATGCTATTGGATCCCAGCCCAGAGCCAATGAGAACAGGTCTTAGTGAAGACGGGATCAACTTTAATTACACAACATGACGAAATTATGCATTTAGGCCCTTAGAAGGAGATTTTCTTATTTGGTAATGAAGAGAATATTAAGAGTTATTATGTCTGATACTTTAAAAACCGCAGATCGGTTAATCTACGCAGTAATAAGCATTGGTAATCTACGCGCTAAAATTATGGTGGGAGATTGATATGGCCGCCAAAAATTCAACTTGGAGGGGGAGATCCAAGGATCGAGGTTCTTATTCCAGCAGACTTTGAAGAGTGAGGAAGTGTTTTTACTGGGTTAACGGAGATCCCAGGGCTTAGTCTGAGTGCGATGACTGTCGACTTGTGGAGACGCGAGGATAGCTTGGTGGAACGTTAGAGATCACCGCACTTCCATTCTACGTGAAGTTGCGAGGAACATTGTATTGATTATATATCATATATAATTGAGATCTTAAGTTAAATAAGCATATATATATATATATATATATATATATATATATATATATATATATATAACAGGTCGCATACTATCTATTGTGAAAAGTCGAGCGTTTTACTATTCACCGTTTCGACAATATCAGCCTGTCAAGTTAGATTTCCAAATGTGTTGGAAATAAAGCTGAATATCATTATAAATGGCAACGTGAAGTTGGCGAACGCAGTTCAACTGAACAGTGGCGGAGAACGTTTAATATTGGCGCAACATATAAACATTACTAGAATGACTATTATTATTCGTCAAACGTTATCATTCAGCATAATTAACATTGTTGATATGATGAACTAGATAGTCATGCGCCAGAGACATATTCAATAACAGGAGTTAAGATACAACGATGGAGCTTCATTAGACAACGTATTCCTGAATGCAGACGTAGTGTACTGTCCATCTTGTGCATTTTCGTCAGTCTACGAACACTAATATAACATCAATTAGCAATGGAAACATTTCATTCACTATTTATATGAATATTTCCATAATTATATTCCAATGATGAAGCTGATACATATTTACGACGGAGAATGAAGACTTTACAGAAGAGATTTGTCAAGATGCTAGGGAAAGGTAGCCCAGCAACACAGAAGAATTTGCCAGAAGGATATCGTTCGAGCCCAGGCGAATGTTGGTGAATTCCAGAGAGAGACGTTTCTTATCTCTGAGGTCGCAGATCCGAGGATTCGAATGCAGATCCATCTCAGTGTCTTGTACTGAGGAAACATCTTAAGTATTGTGGGAATACTTACATACATCTTCAAGTTTTCGTCCAAATAAGGTATTAGTGTATTTCAATTGTTATATAGAGCTTGATTAGTAACATTCTGAGCCAGCGATCTTATTCCAAATTTTCAGCGATCTTATTCCATATTTTCAGCGATCTTATTCCATATTTCTATATTTTCACATTTCATGTATTTCAGTGCTTATATGTATTTTACACTTCAGATGTGTGTTGAGTTTTTTATACTTCAAGATTATTTAGAAGATGATTGCATTTCATCTATTTTTCAATTTTATTCTACGGATCAGTTGTGGAACTGACATTAATATTTTTGTTTGAGGAATCATATTGCCTCATATGAGACTATTCGTTTCGACTCTCGAATTTTAATAATTTCATTTAAACCAAGTATTCTGACATTGTGTCATAGCTTCAAATTAAATTCTTGTTAAATTTAATTTGAGCACTTTAATGTAACGACGTATAACTTCAAGAAAAGAAGAAACATCGAATGATATTGTTATATCATTATTGTACACAAACTATCGACGATCTAAGAAATACTAGTCGTTTGATAAGACCGAAGTCTTAATTCCTATGAACATTCTTTGTGTAGAGTGGAAAAATATTACGACATTGACAAACCTTTCTTACTATTTGTTAAGCTAAGAACTTTGTTCATTTAATATGCTAGAGGAAATACCTTTTGATAGAAGATTATTCAAATCTTTGGCTAGGAATTCAAAGCTAGTTTATCCCGGTCAAGATTGAATTCTATCTGACATTACAAATAACATGTGTGTTATGTTATCCTATTTGTGTAACATCACGTCATTTGTGGACATGATATTACAACGATAAACAATTTATAGCTTGACAAGTGAGATGAGACAGAAGTATTATTTTTATTACATGTATTTGCGACAGACGAGTTAACAGTTAATTATCTTGTTGTGGAGTAAACTTTAGGAGGTTAATCACGACTGTCTAATATCGTTCATTACAATTGGAAGTTTCGTTTGAAGAGCTTACGCATGTATAATTGTAGTCCAGTAGTCATGTGCAATGATACTGAGGGTCATGCCATTATTTGAGAGAAGTTCCTACATAAGATATGTTAATAACAATTAATCCCTTTTTGGTTATTGTTTAACATAGTAGAGGATAATTGTTTATGCCAAATATACTGTTATATGAGGATTTGTAGAGCTATGAAGTGCTCAGACGAGCGAATTCCGCATTTTAAGAAAGTCAAAGTATTGTTGTTCTTTGATTTAAAAAAAGGCATGTATCATGATAAGAGCCGTTGTATACAAGTAGTCCATTTCTTGTAAATTAACGATTTAGCTGTGTTAACAGGAGGGTTTCAGCGGAAATGCAACTTGAGAAAGATTGTCTACTCACGTCTATAATACAATTATTAAATTTTATTAAACCCGAAGTGATGTAATCACGTACAGTTTACCTTAATTAGTCGACTGTATTATACCGATAATGTAATGAAACCTATATAAGACGATGTGTAGGCAGTATATATCAAACTACAGAACGTTAGAGAAGGATGGTTATGTGAAAAAACAGTGTATACATTAAGTTAAGAATTATATTGTAACCGAGAAGTAAGAATCTCGAATGTGTCGCGTTAGCAACACTAGATAATGGATATTATTATAAACATATTACATGTAAATAATTTTTGTGGAAATTATTTAATTAGTTAAATAATTTAGTAGGATTTATTAATGAATTGTTTTGGAACAGTGTGTGTTTATGAGCGGATGTTTTGGTGTGTATGATTATTCATTGTTAAGAGAGAATGTGGAACCGAATTGGTCTAGAACAATTGCGGAGTGCGAATGAAAGAGTGTATACAAATTTTTAGAATGATTGTTTAAGAAACAAAGTAGTTATGTGAACTTTTGTAAGATATAAATGTTAATTTTTACGTGTTTTATCAATGCACACACAAGCAGTCTCTGTGGGCTAGCGAGAATGATTCACCGTTAGCATTGGAGAGCGATGACATAATATTAACAGGTGTAGACCCACCGCCTTGTATTTATTGTATAAACCAGTTTCGAGTACGGCGTGGTGCCGGGATTTCATTGATGAAACAAAGTTAATGCACGTGCGTTCTGCAAACGCAGGCTTGTGAATGAAACCATGTGTCTGGAATGCCATTAAGAGACTTCATTAAACGTTTTTATTTTTACGCAGTGTAGGCCTAGAACAAGCCAAGATTTTCTGCTCATAATTTTAATACATAGAGTTGAAAGGAGGTGTGAATGATTGCGTGTTTTTTATTTTAATGTCTATTGTTAAATTCGTTTATTGTTATTTTGTTTATAGTAGATTAGTTTACCCTATTGTTAATACATTTTGTTCAGATTGTTTTCCATTGTTTTTGGAGTGTGATTCATTTTAAATATAAGGAGCAGAGTATTGTGGATGTAGTGTAGGCGAAGCTGAATTCCCAGTCCCCGAGAGGTAAGTAAAGGTGAGTGCCCCGTGTAGTTGGTTGTTGATCCACAATATTCTGGTAACTGCTGTCTGTAAATCCCTAAAGGCTGTGTTGGAAGCGATTTCTAATGTTGTATATGCCGGAGCAGTTAGAAATAGGCAATCTGGCGGGGGCAATGGATATTCCAACTGGATCCTTTCCGGATTATCGGGTACAGTACTGTGCCCTTATTTCCAAGTGAGATGTCAGCCAGAATCCGAAGATGGAAATGGATCGCAGCAACTAGTAGTACCCGGCTAAAAATACCTACCAAGGGCTACTGGCAAACATACACTGGAATAAGGAACATAAATAAACCTTCTTCAAATGCTATAGTTCAACTCTACTAGGTTGAGACAACAAAATACAGGAGCTTGAGAATCTCTCGAATCTCGGGCGTAACAGGAATAGGTAGTAGGTTCGAGCCACTAAACTACAACTATAGCATTTTCACCTTAACCCCACTACAATAAATCATAACGCAAAGTTATAGAAAAAACTTCAAGCCAACGTAAAAACGTGCTCGGTGAATTTATTCAAAAAATGTCCTACTCCTCCTCAACTGACAAAATATTGACAACAAAATGTTAATACCTCACCGAATTTAACTAAAAATCACTATAAACTTACTGATAGTGTAACGCTAAAATAACCATAATGTGAATAACTTGTCCTTTAAATTACTAATAATATTTACATTATATACATGCTTCTATGCATTTACCGCCTCAAATGCTCCTATAAGACACCTTCTCCTTGTCAACACTGATATTTCCACTAACTGTAGTCGTTGTTAGGATTTATAGTCAATATCGGGATAAATAACCCGTTCAGTTAAGCCTAGATTATTCATAATTGAACTTCCATCTAGTCTTTCAAACTTGAAATAATTATAATAATAATAATACTCTTTAAATAAATACCAGAACCAAACATTCTTTGTTAAAATCCAACCATATGATCATACCTGACCTTCGCATTCCTACTGATCAGCTGTATACTACTAACAAAACTTCCTCCAATCGTGTATCACGGTATTACTCGCTAAACACCAAGGAATTTCTCATACACATAACACCATTTCTTCCTTATTCAACTCATATCGTAACACTAGGCCTTCCTCGTTGTACAAGCGGGATATTGCCTCCAAATACCTATTTAAACAACATAATTCCAACCAATGCCAATGTAGCACACTGTTGCCACACTCATAAAAATGCATATCATCGCTCCTCCAATACATGGGAATATTTCACATACCACAACATTCAATAACTGCGTTGAATCTGTCTGTAGGCGGCTTCGGTGGCGTAGTCGGTAGCATGCTGAGCTTCTATGCCCAAGATAGCGGGTTCAAACCCGGCCGAAGCCGTCGGATTTTTTAAGAGCGTTAAAATCCCTCAGTATGCCTTCCTTCGGAGGGGAAGTAAAGCCGGCGGTCCCATGTCATAGATTTATGGCATGTTAAAGAACCTTCCACTAATTGCACCTGTGTGAAGCTAAATTGGATAGGTTAAGAATGTAAACAACGCTCTTAAGTTTCTACGTTCGTTGCCAAGAGCCGACTGCGGTGGTGTCTAGTAGCCAAGTCCTGAACTTGGCCGAGTAGTCGTTGACGGTGGCGCTTGGCAGCAAAAGTAGGAACTATTTGAAAAATTCTAAGTTGCATTACTTAAATTAAAAAAGAGATAACACTCACTAATACAGTCATCACAATTAACACCGGTTATCAGACAGATTCTACACACACCCAAAGTACACGGGGCTTCATGACCGCGTTGTCGCAGCCCCTAAACTTAAGAACCAACCAATCTGTCTGTAACTTACTCAAGACATTTAAACTTACCGCTTCAAACATAACAGCTGATCGACTCTAAACAACTCCATAGGTTCATAAATCCTTTAATCTCTGTTTTTTTAAGTAATAACAATACCTTCCACAAAACTTTCTAGCTTTACTTTACTGTCTCTCACAACATTTAATGTGACATACGGTTCCCGTCTGGGATGGACAGGCGATCACATGCGAGGCAACATGAGCACAGTGTGAGCACGAGATCTGATCTCAGGGCGTCCTGGTCTGTGCTAGGTATTTGCTATACACTGCACCCATGCTCCCCGTAATGGATGAGGAACGACACACAACACAACACAACATAAAGTGGGAACACATGCCTGTCTGTTAGGTAGTCAGCCCGAAGGCTGGTTGGATCCTCACGAAATACTGGCATTTGGTTATGTGGGTAGATACCCACAAAAACCCAAGGCAGTGCTATAGTGAGGCGTACTAGGCAAGAAAAGGAGTGAGGTAGTTTGCCATTGCTTTCCTCACTGAGTCAGAAGAGCAGTACTAACCCTATGAGTAGAACCTTTCACAGCATCCACAGGCACTGACTGTGCCCTGAATGGCATTACTAAGCACCACCCATACCTCAGTAGCTTTCATATAATCAGCCATGAATGAGACAGAGTCATCGGTGAAAAGCCACATTTTACTCTAGCCTGTGCCAACAGACAAATGCAAATGTTAAGATAAAACCAATTCACAAATATTTATTTCAAAAGAAACTACCTGATGGCAACAAGAGAAAAATAACAATAATCATCACTACCCTTGATTACGAAATAACTGCACAGCGGTGCCAGCAATTAGCATTCGATTATGCATCTCAAACTAGATAAAAACATACTCTCTTCTCGATATAGTTCATGGGTTTGACCATGGTTGAGTTACAACAATCATTTTTACCCTATACAATGGAGATTGCATAACCTCCCATACCACACACACAAAAACATCTAAACCTGACTTAAATGATGCAGCTCATAATTAATTGTCCTGTACTTAAATATATTATTTACATTTATTATTTACAGTATTTCTCACACGCATTTCACTTTTCTTTTATGACGTACTGTAATTATTATGGGTTTGGAATACACCATTTAGAATAGCACTTAACGGCACAGCATATCAAATTGCATAAACTTGACATGTGACATTACCAAATGATTTATACTAAAATTATTTTAGGTGACAATAATAATAATAATAATACTAATAATAATAATAATAATAATAGTAATAATATTAACTCCGCTATGCCGGTCCCAAGCCCGGGGCCTTGTCACGTGACGAGGAAGGAGGAGGGGGAGGAGTAACAATCTCGTTAAAAAAAACAGGGTTCACTTGGCCCGAGTGATAGCACCCTGTGAGGGCTCCTTGCTAGGATTACAGCGAAGACCTCAACGGCAGTGAAGGCGGAGAGAATGGATCTCGGTACGGCGGAACTGGCGGAAGAGGCATACCATTCTGCGAAGTCCACATTGCGTCTGACTTGAAACAAGCGGCAAAGTGGTCAGCGTCTGTTTCTCTAATTGAGGCGGCTGCACAAAAATCTTCTCGAACTCAAAAATCGAGTCGTATACCTGTGGTCTCAACTGAGATCACCACAAAAAACAAAACTCAACTTGAGCGCATGATGGAAAAGACGATCACAGAATCACTACCCCAGGCACCAGTCGATAGACTGGACTCACCTGAACATCGGATTCTGGGGGATCAGGGACACCATGCGGAGAAGAATCGGAGCTTCTCAAGAACTCTTCACACTCTCAAAACTCGACGCTAGAATTTTATTGGCACAATTAATGTGAACACCCTCACTAAAACAGGCAAATTAAAACAACTCACTAACGTCCTCGAAAAATTTGACCCCAAAATCACCGCTCTTCAAGGGACACGATTCACGGATGAAGAACACTTTAATACGGAGAATTTCAGAATCTATAAAGGCAAACCTGACATAAAAGTTGGAGGCCAACTACCACTCCTGGGAACCGGTTTCGCCATACACAATTCCGTACTCGACTCAGTCATCGATTTCTCTTCTCCCAACGAAAGAGTATCTCTGCTCTCAGTAAAGTCAGCCTGATCAACGTCCACGCTCCCATAAATCAACTCAACAATTCCGACCCTGAAACTATGGACAATTTCGTGGAAACTCTTGAAGAAACAACCAACAAAATACCAAGGCACCATGTGAAGATCTTATTGGGCGATTTTAATGCCCAGTTAGGTAAGGAAAGAAAATTTAGTGATACCACAGGCCCCTATACTAAGCACGAACGTACCAACAGGAATGGTGAAAGACTAATTGGCTTCTGCAGAAACTTTGAACTCAAGATCATGAGCACACAATTTCAAAAACCTCCACACAAGTTAACCACATGGAGATCACCCAATATTAGACAGGGTGAATACCAAATTGACCATATCGCAATTTCCAAGAAAAACACAAAAGAAATTTTAAACGTCCGAGCTCGCAAAGGTGCCTTTGAATCAGACCATCATCTTCTCCAAATTAAGACGAAATTCCAACCTAATAGAAAGCAAAAAGGCCCACCCAAAAATATCAAACCAGATCCAGAGTACTTGAAACTCTACAAAGAAGAAATCATAACGCAAATTAATCAGGAGACATCAACAGACTGGCAGAAAATAACAAAGACAATTCAGGAAGTCATGAAACTAGGACAAACTCCTCGCACAAGAAAACATCGTTGGTGGAATGCAATTTGCGATCGGGCAGTTGACAACCAAATGACTGCGTGGAAAAAGTTTAACAGTCACAAAACTGAGGAAAACTGGGAGAACTTTCTTAAAACCCAAAGATATGCCTCCAAAACAATTAGGAAAGAAAAACGAGGATATGACAACAACAGACTCCATGTAATCCAGCAGGATTTCACCCAACATAATACTAGAAACTTCTACAAGACGTTTAGAGAAAACTTAAAGGGATATCAGGCGCCCAGCATGTGCTTCAAGAAACCCGATGGCACGTTGGAAACTAACGCGAAAGAAAACTATAAAATATTAGCCCAATAGTTCAACTCCCTTCTTAACTGCGAACCACCCCAAGAAAAACTTGCCTTCACTCCTCCCGTTTCCACACACCCGAACTCACGACCCCCTGACCTAGAAGAAATTCAGGACATCATCCAAAAGCTCAAAAATAACAAAGCACCAGGAGAAGATGGGATCATTGCTGAATTCTGGAAACTGAACGATCCTACACTTACGCAGAAACTTCATCACCTTATTTCAGACATATGGATGATGGAGCGAACACCAGAAGACTGGAAATGTGCTCTAATTCATCCGTTACATAAAAAGGGTGATAAAACAGACATCAGTAATTACAGAGGAATCTCCCTGCTCCCTATCTATATATGTAAAGCTCAATGTTTGTCTGTCTGTCTGTCTGTCTGTCTGTCTGTCTGTTATGTATACAAATCCACACCGTTTCACCGATCTGAACCAAAATTTGTGTACTTACCCTTCGGAACCCTGCGGGTAACCCTGTCCACTTGAAATTTCCGACAGACTACCCCATTCCCTGCATTTAGGCCTTTTGGCCCAAATCTACACCGTTTCACCGATCACAACCAAAATTTGTGTACTTACCCTATGTAACCCTGTGAATAACACTGTCCACTTAAAATTTCGGACAGACCACCCCATTTCCTGCATTTAGGCCCTTTGGCAAACATCTACACCTTTTCACCGATCCGAACCAAAATTTGTATACTTACCCTTTGCATCCCTGCGGGTAACCCTGTCTACTTGAAATTTCGGACAGACCACCCCATTCTCTGCATTTAGGCCCTTTGGCCCAAATCTACACCGTTTCACCAATCAGAACCAAAATTTGTATACTTACCCTTTGGTACCCTGCGAGTAACACTGTCTGCTTGAAATTGCGAACAGACCACTCCATTCCCTGCATTTAGGCCCTTTGGCCCAAATCTACACCGTTTCACAGATCTCAACCAAAATTTGTTATTTACCGTCTGGAACCCTGCGAGTAACACTGTCTGCCTCAAATTTCGGACAGACCACTCCATTCCCTGCATTTAGGCCCTTTGGCACAAATCTACACCGTTTCACCAATCAGAACCAAAATTTGTATACTTACCCTTTGGTACCCTGCGAGTAACACTGTTTGCTTGAAATTGAGGACAGACCACTCCATTCCCTGTATTTATGCCCCTTGGCTCAAATCTACACCGTTTCACCGATCTGAACCAAAATGTGTATACTTACCCTTTGTAACCCTGTGAATATCACTGTCCACCTACATTTTCGGACCGACCACCCCATTTCCTGCATTTAGGCCCTTTGGCAAAAATCTATATCGTTTCACCGATCCAGACCAAAATTTGTATACTTACCCTTTCGAACCCTGCGGGTAACCCTGTCCACTTGAAATTGCGGACAGATCACCCCATTCCCTGCATTTGGGCCCTTTGGCCCAAATCTACATCGTTTCACCGATCAGAACCAATATTTGTATACTTACCCTTTGGTACCCTGCGAGTAACACTGTCTGCTTGAAATTGCGGACAGACCACCCCATTCCCGGAAAGAGGACAGGGTCCGTCCCAAAGGCAATGGAAAAAAGGGGGTAAAACCGGACCCGCTCAGTAAACCCTCAGGGTTGCCAACTCCCGAACTCACCACCCGTGAGCCCTTGAGGATGTAGCACTATCCAGGGTGCACCAGAAGTGGTGGGGCTACACACACCCTGCCTCCTTGATGGTCTTGAGCAGAAGACATGAGATATTAAGAAAAGAAAAAGAAGGATGACACCTCGAAGAATGAGGCAATCAGGAATGATTAGACAAGGGCCAATTAAGGCGGGAAAGTGAAAGAGTCACTAGGCCTCGGATACCCTGATACTCTCGGGGTCGGAAGAGAACAAGAATTTGACCAAGGGAGGCTGACAGGAAAGAGAACTGAAAGGAGCCCGGCACCAGTAAGAAGAAGCAATGCCGGACTCAGCTGGAGTCCCGTGGTCGCAAACCCACGTCCCATAACTTGTGAGACCCTGGTGGGTGGAGGGGGAGGAGGGGGCAGGTGTGAGAATAGCTTGCTGTTTCATCGCGAGGTGACATGAGAGGAATGTCCAGACCACGCCATGTTACCTGGTATTGCTGACTATCCTGATATTCATACAGGGTCTTTGCTCAAACCACTGTAGTGTTACGAAAGTATGAGTGATTCACCGGTCAATGTGAATAGGACCGGGAACCCCCCCCCCCCCCGAACGTCTGTCATCATATATCGTTATCATCTGCGATATTCTCAGGTTCGTGCAGCTGGGACCCGAGCAGTAGTCGATAAGCTCTTTCACTACACGCATCGAGTATAGGCCTAAGCCAGAAAATAACGTTCAGACTTTGAAAGACATCGAAGTTAGAAATCTGAATTACCTCTATCGGATTAAAAATTACACCATGTTCGTTTAGTAGTCATTTTTCATTACCTTATTATTATCTTAAGGGCAAATGACCTAGATGTTACGCCCATTATACCACTAATCACCACCACTTAAAGTCGTCTACGACTGAGATGCCATGAATTCTGGGACCGCTAACGAAATATCTCAACTCGGACTGAAGACAAATATCACGAGAATGATCATTATTTTACAGAGCCTTCCCATAGTGACTTAGGTATAAACATTTTCACTGGGTTTGATAATGTAAGAAATGAATACATAAATAAATATAATTTATGACGTTGAGTGTTAAGGAGACTGGAATATTATCATCATTCCACCGGGCGAAGCCGGGTACTACTGCTAGTTGCTTATAAAATACTCTCCAAGGCACTTTTAAACAGGCTAAAACCCCAGGTGGATCCGCTAATTGGTGAATACCAAGCCGGATTCAGAAAAGAGCGATCGTGTGCTGAACAGGTGTGGAGCTTGAAAACAATATTACAAATGAGAAAATGTAGAAATACAGTAATAACATTCGTCGACTTCAGAAAAGCGTATGACTCTGTAGACCACGAAACCCTTTTTATGATCATGAAAGATTTCGGGATAGACAGAAAGACCCGAAAAATCATTGAACTGACGCTTACAGGAACAATGTCCAAAGTGAAATTTATGGGTGAAATATCGGAGCCCTTTCTCATCAAAACTGGAGTTCGACAGGGGGACGGATTATCCCCAATGCTCTTTAATATTGTTCTAGAAAAGATCATTAGGGAATGGGAACCTCATGTAAAAGGCATTCAAATTGGAATAAAAAAAGAGAGCCGTCTTACAGTCAAGTGCCTCGCTTTTGCGGACGATATTGCCATTATCACTAACACCAGACATGAAGCCATACACGCAGTGGAAAAATTACATGAAATTGCTCAAAGAACCGGACTACAAATTTCTTATGAAAAAACCCACTATATGGAAAGACGGCCAGAAAATAACTCTTCTTTAATCACACAATAGGTAAAATAACACAAGTCCCTCATTTTAAATACCTTGGTGAAATCATACAGTCCTCGGGACTAAACCGAATCGCCAATGAACAAAGAATCACACAACTACAGAAGGCCTACATGCTAACGTGGGCTCACTACAACAAGAAGTGCATCTCGTTAGACGCAAAATTAAGGCACTATACAACGGTGATTCTTCCGGAAGCAACTTACGCAGCCGAAACAATGGTAATCGACGGTAATTCCAAAATTAAGGATATAGAAAAACAGGAAAGGAAAATTCTCAGGAAGATTTACGGGACAGTTAATAATAACAGTATTAGGATGAAGAGACCTCAAAGCGAACTCTACCAAAAGATCCACACGATAACGGAAGTAATCAGAAAACGCCGAGTACAGTTTTATACACACATTTACAGGATGGAAAATTTCAGAACGGCGAAGAAATTGCTGGGTGGCACGGAGTGGTTGACAGAGGTTCAGAGGGACCTACAACAGGTCAACATTGAAAACCTTGAGGACCGCACCGAGTGCAGGAATAAAATCAAAAATGTTAAGTTTGATCAGAGACCGTCACGACAGCCTGGAAGAAAGTGGACAGCTGAGCGGAAGAAGGAGCATTCTGAGAGGATGAAGAGATTTTGGGAAGAGAAGCGGGAAAACGCCAGGAGATGAAATCATGTATTCAAGTTCAATCGCTCTCCTAAAGGGGAACAATCGATTAAATAAATAAATAATAATAATAATAATAATCTGTAGGCTTCAACAAATGTGGCCTGTAATATCTGGTTGTACTTTTCATAATTCCATGCTTTAATTAGAAGGTAGATAACACTGAACACTGATTATACACAAGGATCGGCATAACATTTGACGTGACGTCATTATATTCTAAAAAGAAAAAAACAATGACCAATATTAATTTATCTTATGGGAATTCCATGTTATTGGACTGACATTCTAAGCAATTAATACCATTATGGGACAGGATATCACTCCCGCATAAATCACATTTATCAGAGGACCAAAACCTCAAACCACCTGAGCTAAACTCAGAAAACACATAAGTGAATCGGGGACAAGTCAAGTATCACAACACTATTCCACTTAGAAGTAGAATTATTAGGCTTCGTTTCAAGAATGTCCAATACCATCTAAAGATCATGAGATCCCATACTCTTAAACAATTAATCAATTGGTTTATAATCATATCATAATTTATCATTTCTGATCATTTTTCAATTATCATTTTCCTCATGAAATATTACATTCATTATTATTTATTGAAATTCAGTGTTCCTCTAACATAAATTTGTAGAGATTTTATTATTATTATTATGGAATTAGAAAATACTTTTTTGATCATCAAGACCTGTTAAAAATAGTGTAAATGCTTTCAATGTGCCATAATCCTGCTACCTTTTATGCAAATGGCGTAGGACATCCCATATTATTATTATTATTATTATTATTATTATTATTATTATTAAAGAATGAAGTTTTGAGGATCCACCTCACCTACAAGTCCAAGCAATAAATCAAAGTATTCACCTGGCATGATATGCAACCAATATTATATAACGACTAGGGAAGTTAACGGATTATCACGGAAATTATGGAAATTCATGGCCCAAAAATAAGATTCACATAAGTCGGAGGGCTTCTACCTTAGATGTTCTGTGGCGGATGATCATCCCTCGGTGCGGGTCAGACCCTGGCACCACGGACCCGATATGGCTCCACCCTAAGGAAGCGTCGTATCCCAGCATTTGCCTCGTGCTGCCTTTACATCCACAGGAATATGCCCATAACAGGCATCGCTTCTGGTACCCCATCCAGCAATCCTGGTATCACTCGCCTCACATAGTGCCTCTCTAGCCGACCATTATGTTGGAACAGTTGGGTAGTGACGTCATAATCCTATGGGGTCGTCCACGATTCCTCCACAAACGCACACTTGGCATTTCGATATTATAGTCCACAGTTTTCGAATATCCAATTATTCTGACTGTCTCAATTATAACCAGGGAGATATTACGTGGCTTGATGATGATAATAATAATAATAATAATAATAATAATAATAATAATATCCATGTGACATAATATCTCAGATATGCCTGGTCTATTTCAAGCACGAAGTTTTCCACAATATGACACTGAATAAGTTCTTATGGTCGCTCACAATCACTTCACAGTTTGACATAATTCTAGTTCATAAATTTGGCATAATTCCAGTTCATAAATTTGGCATAATACCAGTTCATAAATATCACGCATTGGGTGGAAGTTAACAGACAGTCAAATTATCAGTCAGTTGCGTGTAAACAAGCCCATATCCACATACCTTTAATTCTTCCAATATTCTCGTAATGATGAATTTTCACAAGCACATGAATAATAATAATAATGTGTGGTAAAACACAACGGCATTTTACCTTCCACGCCCTGGTATGAAAATGAAACTATGTATTCCGACATACAATCAGAGTAACGTGGAGATGTTACTTTAAGTATTTTATAATGGAGGCCTAGCCTCACGGAGTATTTCCGTAGTATTAAGACGGAGTAACGTCACACGAACCATAACAGGTGAGCACCACTGATCCAAGCTGAAAATCACTGACTGAATGCTGCCTTGGCCTTCCAAGACCTGGCTTTTATACCATATCAAGGTCAAATTAATATCGATACCTGTAGCTGCATTACGTAGTGTGATGCATTCGCTACCATTGGTTCCCACGGTGGAATATACTGTAAGGTTTCTCATATCAATTTGAAACTTCATAAATTAAACAGGAGAATAATGCCAAATAGAATTCCGAAGTGCTGATGCCTTCCTCTTCCTTATCTAAATACAAACAAGTATATTGTGCTCCGTCATTCCCTGACGGTAATTAGACCACGCGCTTGCTTCAACACCTGGCGAGTCAACAGCTCGTCGCGACCTTGGTCTCGCCTCAGAGCGCTCAATTCAAATCACGCCAGTATCTCCACTCCGTCTTATAAGGGCACAATACGGTACTTCTGTACTATGTGTTTCAAAAATATCAAACTCGCTTCCATATAATATTTAAATATTCATTGAAATAATTCCATTATTTTAAATATTATCCACGATGACAATAATATTCATGTTCATTTCCATTGTCCATTATAATAAAACAATATCGAACTTCATATGAGAAAAGCTCTTCCTATGACTTTGTCAAACAGCTAAAAGAAAAATACGATCTAGCATCGATCATGGAAATATGATCATAAATTCAAACTCCATTAAGAAAATGAGAATATCCGAGAAACTCAAATCAGATAATGCAATAAAATCCTAAAATAAGATATTACTATTTTACAAAAATCCTGAATTACGAAAATCCTAAATTGCGAAAATCCTAAAATACGAAAATCTCAATCGTCAAAATCATTACTCCAAAGCAAAATAAAATTAATATCGAAAGAAATTGAATCTCTGACTCAAATAGTCCATCCTAAAAATAAATCACAGCTGAATTGTCGTAGAATCAAACAAAACTGACTTACTAAAAATTAAATAAAAGAGAAGGAACTATTAAAAATCCTACAAAATGCTGACACTACTAAGTGTGAAATAAAGTTGAAAGTGGTCACTACAGATACACTCCTAGATCTCTAGCTACAATTCTGGTTTACTAAATGGGAATTCTTGTCTTACTTTATGCTGGGTCAAGTTGACTATGAGAAAAACATGAATCCATGCTCCGGTTCGTGCGTCTGGCACTTTCTTGGGTTTGTATTCCATTGTGACGTACACCTCACAGCACCAAGATAATACACCTAACAGCACCAAGGTGATTCACCTCCCAGCTCCAAGATTGTTCGCCCGACCGCCCTGCCTCGCACTCCCCCTTATTCTTCCACCCTCGACTCCCGGCTCCGGATCTTCATTATTGTTCTTTTCTCGTACAACTCTTCTATTCTTCGGTTCTTGAAGTCTTCTACGCCGAATTCCATTCTCTTTTTCGATGTTCAGTCCATATTGTTGTATAGTAGTGTGTGATCATTACAGTCGTCACGAAAATATCATCATTGAATCTTTCAATGTCACCTTTGACATGCTATGTCACTCCCGATATTCTCGAGACCATCTTGTAGGTCATATTTCCCTCTGCATAATTTAGCACATGACAACCATCAGTTCCGTAGTATTAAATGATGTCCCTCTCAATATCTGTTGCAAAAGCTTTTCCATTATGACGTTAAATAAAGTTCGGATGTAGACTTCCAGCTCATACACTGCTCCACGCTAACACGATGCTTCTCAGTTCACGTTCCCAATACTATTCACTTTGCTGTCGCATTGTTCACACAACTTCGTCTGTCAGCTTTAAGAACTGTACTTTACCATACGCACATCACCACTTCTGAGCTTATAATTCTCACTCAGCTCACATCAAATAATATCTCGAAATCTTATCACGGATACTTGCGTATATTCCACTACACGTTTGTACAAATCTCAAACAGTATATTGTTCCCCTAAAACACTTTCTTCGTTCACTAACGCAATCGTTACTTTCCAAGCGCGCACTAGTGGATCGTAGTTCGACACGACCTCTCCCCGGAGCGTCACACATAATCTACAAGAAGCCTCGAATACTCGCTTGTTTCTCCCTCCTCCACGTTAATTATTGCATCATCCAGACATTCCGCGCGCAAACTTGGTGGGATCCTCTTCATATCCGTTTTCTGTCGTTCTGGGACATATTCCTTCAAAATTCTTTCTGTGACAATTCTTCAAATAAATATTGTATTTTTTCCAAACATGAAATGTATAAAAACTCGAAATAACAGTTTTGCAAGCGCGGGTAATTAGATCCAAGGAAATGATTCATTTGCTCTCGGGCTATCACGTAACCTATCATAGCGTCACTGGACACCTTCCAACACCTATATTGGTAGCGCTAAAAGCCTACCTTGCCCCTGGCTATCAGATACACACGATATTTCTGATGAGCGGACTGCCTATCTCACAGGAACTCAAACAAAACCGGATCTCGCGGCCTCTGAGATTATTTTTCTACAATCTTTCTTTCCTGATTGGCTCGCTGTTTCACAAAGCGCTCGACTCTCTCGATGTCGCGTTAACCATCGCTCAAGTCCCAGTTTCCAGCTTCAATAAATTTAGAAATCTTTATGCATATTCTTGTGGGCGCGAATAATATTGCTCAAACCACAAATTCGAGTACAGTACGTTTCAGCGCCGTAGGATTTTTATCTGTGGGGAAACCCCAAAGAAAAAGTATATAGAAACAAACCGCTTACTCTAGAGGCTCTTGAGAACGAAATAACTGCACCGATACGAATTATCAGTGAGGAGGAATTACAGCGAGTGTGCCAAAATTTCCTACGTCGCTCCAACTTGTGTTTAGAAAATGAAGGACAGCATTTCCGGCAACAACTGTGAGCTTCATGTAAGTAAATATGATTATTAAATCATAAACAAGTTTAAATGTGTTAACTACTAGCGCCAGTGCCTTGCTTGACACACAGAGATCCACCCAATCACGCTCCGCATCCGTGGGATTGTCCTCACTGTATAAATGATTGGTGCAGCAAACTTCCGTGGGTATTCAGTAAATAAAAACCAGACAAACTTTCATTTTCATTTTATACTAGCATTAATCAACCACCGCATGCTGTTAGGTTTTAGTTGCAGTAACTTAATATAAAAAAATTAGAATATTATTATCAACGTACAGTAACTTTACTTTTACCGTACCCACTGCAGACAACTTTACAATGTTTTAATATGTATTTAACAGATCGATTACAGTAAGAATTCTCAATCCCCCCCCGAACCTGGATGTTGGTTGGTTCCTTAGTTTAGGGGCTGCAACAACGCGGTCATGTAGCCCCATTTACTTTGGGTGTGTGTAGAATCTGTCTGATAACCGGTGTTAATTGTGATGGCTGTATTAGTGTGTGTTGTCTGTGATTCAGGTAGAAGGACTGCAGACGGTTATTTTTTTCAAGTAGTTCTTACTTTTACTACCAAATGCTACCGTACACGACACCGAGCTGCGGATGTGGCTACTAAATGCCATCACAGTCAGCACCTGGTGGCAAACGTTGGAACTAATATAGCGTTATCAAACTAACCTACAAATTTTAGCTTCACACAAGTGAAATTAGTGGAAGGTTCTTTTTATGCCATAAATCTATGACATGGGATCGCCGGCTTTACTTCCCCTCCGAAGGAAGGCATACTGAGGGATTTTTAACGCTCGAACCTGGATGTGAACCACGTATTTCAAAATGAAATCTTTTGTAGGTTTAGAAATGTTTTAAACACATTGTAGGGCTATGTACTTAACACATTACGAGAGATTCTTCGAAGTCTTCCTTCCTGAAACAATGGGAAAAACCTAAGAACGTTGCCGTGGAATATTGTAACGGAGAGGGTCTGAGGGTTAGAATAGGGTACACTCAGACTTGTGAAGCAAAACTGAGAGGAGGATTTGAATCCCATTCCAGGTATACTACGGGCTAAGTAGTTTTTCGTGGTTTTCCACTTCTACCCCTGGAAAATGCCGGGATGATTCCTAACCTAAAGCCAAGACCACCTCGATCCCAATCGTAGCCTTAAGCCTAGTCCACATCGGCAGATTTGTTTGCAGACTGTGTGTAGATGGTTTGCATACTATATGCAAACTGTTTGAAAACAGTATGAAGACTGTATGTATACTACTTTGGAGTCTGGAAACAGTCTCCATACAAGTCTGCATACAGTATGCAGACTGTATTGAAACATTGTATCCGATACAAGTATGTTACTTGTTTTGCGTCCACACCAGAATTAGACCTCTAGTCCACATTCATACCTTTACCACAGGGTGATTTCTTATAAAGTCTGCGAATGTGTAAATTGGGGGATCAAAGTGAAACGATCATGGTGGGAGGGGGATTGTGTTTAAATGTACCTCTTTTATTAGTCGAAAAATTAACCAAAATACTCATTCTACAAATATTTCATATAACAACCGCTATTTTCTTTTTGTGGGGAGGGGGTGAAATTTGACACCCCGCGGGTAGCCCCACTAAACTACATTTTGTGGCAAAATAATGAGATCACTGTGTGGTCATTGGTGGGACATGTTTCAAGGCCTAATTAGTTTTGGTCCCTTCATCAGCCGATATGAATTAATAAATGTTAAAGACACACGAAATGTATAGCGTAACAACAAAAAGTCCCTTGTTATTAAACCTTATATGGTGCACCATAAAGAAGGATGGGAAATTGAAACTAAATCAACACAATATGATGTGGAAAAACGTGGTTAGGTGGATGCGTCTGTGGTTTGTATCTGGTCTACAGTTTCAAAACACGTCCACACAGGAAGACTTGAGACAAAATACTTGTTTCTTGTATGCGTGTTTTCCATTTCGTTGGAAAACAGAAAACATTGTTGAGGCGCCTAGAATCAAAACCCGCCAAATCCATATTTTATGAAAATTGAGATAAGCATTGTTTCATATAGCTTTTGCTGCGCTGAATTCATTAAAACTATCATTTTGTTACAAAACCCGCTACATCCTACTGTAAAACGAAGTCAAAGTTGAGGCTTAGTTGCAATATCCGCCAAGTCCAACGACAGTTTCGCCATTTTTGGTCATAAAACCCGCCACATCCACATCAGCCAATAGAAGCACCCATTTCCGCCATCTTACCTTCCATGATGCTTTGCGAAGTGTGTACTCTTTAAAAGGAAGGAAGATTGTAGTTTTACGTGACCGTGAATCTTGTGATTATGAGCCACGGGACCTCCTTTTTACGTGGAATCCGAACCACAGGACATGGCATTTCACTTCGAAAATCTCACATGCATTGACCGGGAATCGAAGTGTGTACTCTTTACCTACGTGCATTAGTCAGAGAATGTACCTCTGCCTGACGTGATTAGAATGGTTTATGTTGTTGTACTTTCTGATAATAATTTGTTTTGGATAATTTTGACAAAGAACAAGAAGAACAATAACATTTTGGTCTGGGTGATGTTTTCCACAGAACTGACATTTGCGAACACAAACGTGTCACGAAACCTGATTTTGATATGACTCACGTAAAGCCAGAAGCCATAAACAGAGGAATTGTTCTTCAGTCACAAGAGGTGAAAGATGTTTCGAGACTGCTTTCGAAGCATTTTGGAGAAAGATGGAGGGAAAATGTAGAGCTGCAGTTTTATTGCAATCTGCAAAGTCGTGGCGAGCACGAAGAGAATGATGATGATTGAGAAACTACTATTGAGGATGAGGTAGAAACAGAAATTGTGTAGCTATAACTTCCAGTAAAGAATGGGATTTAATAGTTGAATGACGATAGTTTTGTCTCTAAAGGCCTGGACCATAGTAATTGAATATTAATTTAATTTGGCGCTTTTCCTTATTATTGTTCAGTACTGTAGGCTACAGTATTGCCGGCCCCGTGGTGTTGGGGTAGCGCGCCTGCCTCTCACCAGGAGGCCCAGGGTTCGATTCACGGCTTCGTCAGGGATTTTGGAAACTGACGTGAGGGCTGGAACGGGGTTCACTCAGCCTCGTGAGAACAATTGAGTAATTGACAGTGAGGCTGCGCCCCGATCACGAAAACCGAGGTTAACGGCCGAGGGGACCCGATGTGCTGGTCATGCGGAACCCCAATATCTGCAGGCCAAATGGCTGGGGATTAGACCCTTCACGGGCTGTAGTGCCAGGGGTTATTTACTGTACAGTATTATTACCCTTTCAGGAATTGATTGCCGGCGGTGGAGATGGGAACTACTGTTTATGTAATTGTGTCACACGTCAGCTTGCTTCGTTGACAGGTACAGTTGCGCGTGTAGGATATGGCTCAGCTCCAGTACCCCCAGTCATCATATAACTGTCCATGGTGACATGAGCTCCTGTGACGCTTATCTGACGCAATGCAGCGTGACCTATGTGCAGATTGCACTCTGTCATCGCTGTGTCCTCCGCTTCGCCCCGCAGAGCTCATGCTACAATAAACATAAACGCTGACACAGCCACACTCAGCGGCAATCAAATCTTGAATGGGCAATATGAGTTTTATTCTTTTTCTGTTTATTCTAATAAAACACAAAACCCGCCCCTTAAAACAACAATAACAACAACAACAAAACACAAAAATTATACGTTTTATTTTATTTTATAACCTATATTTAGTTAACTTTCATTCAAATATTAATTT
Organism: Meconema thalassinum; assembly: GCA_946902985.2. Taxonomy (NCBI): domain Eukaryota; kingdom Metazoa; phylum Arthropoda; class Insecta; order Orthoptera; family Tettigoniidae; genus Meconema; species Meconema thalassinum. The sequence goes on from OX336388.2 coordinate 553,423,181, forward strand.
CTGAATAAAGCTTACGCAGTTTCTACAATCTCTTCGCAACATCAAATGTATTAGGGCTGTTTGGTATCAAAACCTGCCAAATCCAAATCTTGGTAACAAACCCCGACAAATCCGAATTATTACTTTATATTTTTCTGCATAGACTACATGTTTAACTATATCGGGGATCAGCTTCGTACTTCGGCACTGTTTTTAAAAATAATTCATTCATTTTTTAGTGAAAAAAGTATTTCATTTTGGGTATGGTTCGTTTGTGACAGTTTTTGCCACTTTGCCGAAAAAGTGAAGGAATGGATTTGGCGGGTTTTGATTCTAGGCACCTATTCTTGTACCTTGAAACACGAGATTTGTTTGTCATTTGTATGTCAATTGTATGCAAACTGTATGCAGACTGTTTCCAAACATCACTCGAGTCTCCCGATTGTATGTAGAATGTTTTCAAAAAGTATGCAAACATTCCGCATACAATTGAGAAACATTTGGGAAACAGTCTGCATACAATGTTTCTGGAAACAAATCTGCCGATGTGGACGAGGCTTTAAATACAAAATAATACACATATTACTACAGACAACACAGTAACATAGGCTATTAAACAATTCCTACACAAGTACATGGGCAGAGATAAGAGCAGGAAACTTCAGGAGTTAAGTTTATTGCATGAATGCTTCGTAGGGGAGCTGGATTTGTTTATAAAAGAACAACCTTAATTCTACCGGAACCCGGACGGAATATTGGTAGCTCAGGACTGTTGCACTCTCTTGGTGATTGGGTGCCCTTAATCATGTTGTGATTGATGACCAGGGGCGTGAAACATGGGGAGGGCAATGAGGGGGGGGGGGGCATTGCTCCCCTCAATGTTTAGGTACAAGACAAAATTTTTAAGTACCCTTAAAAATATAACAGTAAAATAACCCGATCTATAAATGATGTGAGACTACGTTAGGCGGAAAATCAGAAAAGTCATCTCGCCTTGCTTAGTCGTAATTTCTTTATTCTACGGAACAAACAGTCTGTTTTCCCCCTCCCCCGTTTCCCACCGAGGCACCAACTGAGCCGAGAGAGCTTTGTCCCCTTACCACGACAATCCGAAAAGGTGCATTTTCGAACTATTCTTTTTGTGCGCCGGCAAGTCAGTGTTCTGGTGTTTTTCTAGACGTTGACAAAAAGTGTTTTTATGTTTTGTATTCATATTCTAATTGTATTTTATTTAGAAATAATTAATGAAAATCACCTTTTAATTTTTTAAATATAGCGTTAGGCCTACATTAACGTGTTATTTCAAGTTTTTAAACTTTAAACTACAACAAAAGACATTCCCTGGTAGGTAGGCAACCGCAGTTTATAAATTTGACCCCCCTACGTTTTAAAGTGAGTTTTACGCACCTGTTGATGACAAAACGTGTAATGCAAACTGCGGTAGTGACATCAAGCTCACCTATTATCACTACTTATGGTCATGATATCTGTCGGTATACTCGCGTTACTAAACAAGAAGTTCCGTGACAACTAAAGAGCCTACTTTTCTTAAAATGAAGATTTATGCCAATGATTAATCTACAGTATATGAACCTATATATAATAATGACGAAATTAAGTTGGTAATTTCGAAATGTCTAATAAGATCGAAATATACCTGGTATAATGTAGCCTAATAGACCACTACAGTTGGCAGCCCTGGTGACGGAATATATTCTTAGTTCCATCTCTTAAGGTACAGAATACAACATTTGGTTGAAGTCCAATGGACGTTACATGCAGTTAGACATTGGATCTATCATCACGCGTAAAAGCTTGTTGGCAACAATGTCATGCGTGTGCTGGTCAGAAATAATCTGAAATATTATGATGTCTTATTGTGCCAATTTTGGATGAAATCCATTTGTTAATAGAGAAGTTACATGTGTTTTAAAATTGGACCTATCAGCAGGTATAGAATCATGTTGGTAGCACTGACATATTAATTTCTCCAAATTAATCTAGAATGTCAGGTGCAATACGTGTGGAAAGTAGGAGCTGTTGGCTTGCATACTTTCTGTATATTGATATTAGGGTAAAATAATATAGGCAGCATTTATTAACAGTTGGCAGCCCTGGTGGCTCTTAAGAATACGCTCAGTCATATCTGTTCATGTACACACATTACATACAAAATTTGGCTGAAATCCAATTGATAGTGTAGAAGTTATATGCATTTAAAAATTGGACTTATCAGAAGGCTTAACATTATTTTTTGGCAACACTGTCATGAAAGGCCTCCAGGAAATTAAACTGAAATAGTATTATCTACCTGTGTGCCAATTTTGGAATAGCTGCCATGCATACCTTCCAAGATATCCGACATGGAGTTCAAATTTCTAGTGCGTTTTTTCAGCAGTTGGTAGCACTGACATAATTTTCAAATATGGGCTTGAGATATTCCGGTATACGTCTTTATCCATACTAAATTTGGTTTCGATTGCTCCAGCCGTTTAGGAGTTGATAGGGGGGGGATACACACACACAGCCAGACAAACAGAATGACAGACAGACAGACAGACACACATTTTCCCGGATCGATCTAATAAGTCTACTTTTTCCTCATTTTTGCAAAATGTGAAAAGTAGCTTAAAATAATCTATTTAAACACTCTTCCTTCATATCCTTAGGGGCAGATGACCTCTCTGTTCCGCCCCTTAAAACCTCAATAACTAACTCGCATCCCTCATTTTCATGTGAATCTTCCCCCAGTGGCTCACAGTAGGATGTGGGTTGATGATCACGGGACTCCAACTGAGCATGGCATTGCTTCCACTTACTTGTGCCGGGCTCCTCTCTGTCATTCTATCACTTCAACCTCTCTTACCGGCGGCTTCGGTGGTGAAGTTGGTAGCATGCTGAGCTTCTATGCCAAAGGTTGCGGGTTCAAATCCGGCTGAAGTCATCGGGTATTTTAAGAGTGGTAAAACACCGTCAGTATGCCTTCCTTCGGAGGGGCAGTAAAGCTGGCGGGCCCATGTCATAGATTTATGGCGTGTAAAAGAAGAAAAATTTGTAGATTAGGTTTGATGAATGCTCTTAAGTTCCAACGTTCGTCACCAGGCGCTGGTTGCGATGGCATCTAGTAGTAGCCAAGTTCACAGCTAGGTGTCGTGGACGGTAGCATTTGGTGGCAAAAGTAGGAACTACTTGAAATTATCGTTTGCAGTCCTTTCTTGAATTAAAAACAGATAACACACACTAATACAGTCATCACAATTAACACCGGTTATCAGACAGATTCTACACACACCCAAAGTACCCGGGGGCTACATGACCGCGTTGTCGTAATCCCTAAACTAAGGAACTAAGCAACCTCTCTTATCGCAGTTAATCTACTACCTTCCCGTTGTTGGCGCTGATCTGATAAGTTTGGCTACATATGCTGTACGATTTGTTCTTCTCTCTGCAGAACGTTTTACCATCTTGAACTTGAAATCTTTTCTCAACAAGAATGCCCATAATCACGTTGCTCCACTCACACACAAGGCGCACTAGTCGCAGTAAATTTTTTAGCGGCTTGCCGCCTGAGCGCAGCAACGTCATGTTGTGGGCCACGAGACAAAATAATTCTGTTATGTGAATTAATTAATTACTTAATTTAGTTTAATAAATAAATTTGTGTCATTTTTACAGTCGCGTAGACAAAATTAAGCTTACATAATTGAGTGGCATGAACAATCCCAAGCAGCTAAGCAGGACGTGTGAAGACAAGCCCATCACTGACTGTGTTGACACATGAAAGTTGGTCGTGTTTACACACAGATGGCAGCACGACACATGTTTAGATAAGCGACTTGAGAGGACGAACAAGTCATTAGGTGGTTCTTATCGGCTCCAGCATGCTCATCACGTATTCACCGCACTCCCCAAATGCTTTCAATAAGTATTCATTATTTTTACTGCCCTACAAAAAACAAACAAAAAAAGAAGCTAGTCGATCTTAAAGAAGCATGAACTTTGACGAACTTGTCAATTCATTTTAAGGACTTGGAAATCATCCCCGTGTACTTGAGTTAGTGTTGAATTTGTCTGATAACCTGTGTTTTTTGAAGACTGTGCAGAAGCTTGTGTAACAAAACTGTATTATTGGGGTCGAGGATTAGGTAGGGTCTCCGAGACTTGAAACAAGTTACCATTCTAGCATTTACCTGGAGGGTTTATTGGAAAAATAGGGCGAAAACTACACACAGGATGGGTGCTATCAGCACAGGGTTTCTAACCTTTGATTTCCGGTCTTTCAGCTTCCCTTCGCAGTCGTGATACACGCATGTACAACGTTCACTCTGTATGGTGGGTCAAATGTTGAAATTTTGACTTAAGATACGGTAAGTGAGAGTAGCCAAGAGGATCCTACATAACGGGAACAACTTCCAACAGGGGTAACCCATGGCACATCTCCCCACCAAGCCGAAGAAATATATTTATGTTCGACCCTCACTGTTATGTGTCAGAAAACTGTATCATAATGATGGTCATTATAACACTGTTTTTCATTATGATACAGTTTCTCCAGCCAATCAGAGCTCGTTCATTGACCAATTAGGTAACGATACCTTCGCGCATGCGCTCAAAATCCAAAATGTCGGACATAAACACAACATCGAACTATAATAAATCACCGTCATGAAATACGCACCGTCCATATGTTCGCGTAAATAAAATGGTGAATATGAGACAAGAAATAGCACTGTACCTTAATATACCCAAATCCAATTTCTACACAACGCGTTGATTTCAAACGACTACGGTGACAGTTTTACTGAATACCGGTTGACGATCTGCACATATGGCATTGAAGCACACAGAGCGCATGCGTCGGTCGGCCAGAGAGCTTGGAACACGGAGATATGCTACCTAGCGCACCACCCGATCACAATATTCTAGTTACTGAACAGATATTTATGAATATTTATGTTAAAACATGTAATAAAGTTATAATTATCGTCGAACATAAACAGTCGTATGCAACTCGCCTATAATGGTAATTAAGACACTCGTGTCTGTATCCTGGTATCCTGTAAAACGATGACAGACCCTTGAACAGTACAGCATGCGTTATAGATATATTTATTTTCATAAAATAGAGCTGACAACACTGGTCGACCAACGATTACTTTCATCGATCCACTGACATGGAACACTCGCCAAATCGACCTAAAGCGAGTTCTATGTGTGTCGGAATATACGTCATTTCGTCTAGTCTATGTTCTTGTAAATGAGACGAATTTTGTGGAAGACTTAAGACTTAGACTTCTACTTCCATAGACAAGGGGCTGCACGGAATTACTGCAGGAACTACACATGAAGAGAGATATGGAATGAATATTATTCAACAGATGTGTTGATCAACTGGGAATGGACGCGTGGAGGATATGATCTGAGGCATTCAGTCACCAGGTTTGCTGTGCATGGGTTTCACAACAACGTATGCAGAACTTCAGGATTTCACGAGCCAGGTCCAGGCTGCGTGTGTGTTCACTGTGACCAACGATGTTTTAATTAAACCAACGATGTGATACAATGCTATCAAATTGTTGTATAATAGAGTGCATATCCATTTGAATGTGTACCTTTATGGCCATTGGCTGTAATAAAAGTTTTTTATTGAACGGGAGGACATTTGATGATGATGATGATGATGATAATTGTTGTTTTAAGGGGCCTAACATCTAGGTTATCGGCCCCTAATGGTTTAAATGACCGTGAAGATGAAAATGAAAGGTAAACTTATAACTAAAACTAACTACTAACTTATATACTAGAAGAAGAAATGGAAAACAAAAGGAGAATAAGGCAAATAAAGGACAGGAGGAAAAGAAATGCCCTCAACCCTCGAAGAAGGCAGATTGAGGGACTTGGAAGGAAGGAGAGCCATGCAAGGCAGATAGAAAAGTGAAAGAGGAGAGGGTCCACCCCACAGGTAAGGGACAAAAGGGGGAAACCGGACCCAGCTCAGGAATCCCTCGGGGTCGCCAACTCCCGAACTCACCAGCCGTGAGCCCCTGAGGGTGTAGCACTTTCTAGGGTGCACCAGAAGTGGTGGGGCTACATACACCCTAAGTTACCTCCTTGAGGGCCTTGAGCAGAAGGCAGGAGATAACAGGAGAAGAAAAAGAAGGCTGACCCCTCGCCGAAGGAGGGTATCAGGAAAGATGAGACAAGGGCCAATTAAGGCGGGAAAGGAAGAGACTCCCTAGGCCTCGGATACCCTAATACCGTGGGGGTCGGAAGAGAACAAGATTTGACCAAGTGAGGTCGACAGGAAAGAAGACGGAGAGGAGCCGGCACAAGTAAGTGAAAGCAATGCTTGACTCAGCTGGGGCCCCGTGGTCGCCAACCCACGTCCCACTAGATGTGAGCCCCTGGCGGGGACAGTTGATGTCAGAGCAGCTTTAAGAAAGTACACATTTCAGGTAAGTTACTATATCACATCATTAAACAGAGTATTAGTAGACAAACCGTGGCTTACGTTGTACTCAAGGCCTGGAAATAGAGCCGAGGCTTGGAGCGCCAAACTGGTAGTTATACTTGACGCTTTTAGAATCGCGGTCCGGCGCCCTAGTTGTCTGTTGTTGACTATGCATTACATGCAACTCAAATGCACTTAACACGTGTTTTCTTAGTACTGCTTGCCTGTTTTTCACTAGTTTCCCCAAATGATGAATACGGCTCACTCTTGGCTGTGTTTCACATCACTTTAAGAATCCTTCTGTAAGTGGTTAACTATTTACTGTAGATTCAGAACCGTTCCACTTGTGGTTCACATCAATATTCTTTTAAAGTGACATTTTAAATGTTGCAAATTAACTACGGATTGTCAATACACATTTCACATTTAGTTGTTCTCGGAAAACATGCCAGTTGTGAAATTCGACATTATCTATTTTTGAGACTTGAAATTTACCGCTGTTGTAACAAAGTGAGAAATTGTTTCCAATTGAGATATAAAAGAAGCATTGGGATATATTAATCCCCCTCTGTCTTGAAAATGTATTAAACTTAATGAGGGGCTTGAACTTGCTGGAGCTGATATTTTTTTAAAATCAACCTTCGCAACTCTTCTGCCACTCCTACAAGAAACCCCGCTACTATTGCAATTGAAATGGAAGATAGAGACGCCGGTTTTACTGAAAACTAAGAGACTTCAATGCTAAAATATGTAAATCATAATGTTTGTATATGCTATATGCCCCACATTCTTACCATGAATAGAGAATTTAAGAATCTGCAAGATATGTGCCGGAAGCTGAGGTGTTTCTGTAGCACCTTCCGCGACCCTTTAGGCTTCAGAAACTTGGTCAAGGCGCCTGCTGGGACTGCATCTTCCCTTAGTTTCACATTAACACTTATAGAAGATGCGATAATTCCTGTGCGAAGTGTTGACTCGATGGTATGCAGACATGGTCTCACATACCTCGTGTCATTGGTACCTCCCTTATTTCTCAGGTGACTGAAGAGCACTTCTACATCGTCACGTAATCACGTAATGGAAATCGTATGCAGGACACGGCTGATGAAAAGTTAGCTCCAAAGCTTGATACGTTCCCTTCGTAAGTCTCGTCTGTAAAAGGATGACAGACCCTTGAACAGTACAGCATGCGTTATAATTTACTTGGCAGTTTATGTTCGATTCCAATTCCATATTTCTCGATATTACTAATGCCGAGAAGGAGTCTAACTTCTTGTCATACAATAGTTCATACATTATAGGCCATTTCATCAATATTTAATGAACCAACCTTCTCATTATTGCCAGTCAGCGACTGTCCTTCGGTTGTCTACCTAGCTTTTGCAAGTGACGTGACACTCGCCTCTCCGTTCGTGTACCCAATGTAAGTTTTCAGGGTTCGTGGATGAGGAAGTTGTAAAATATTTATATCTCTCAGTAGGCGGTAAGTGGGGGTGATTTATTAGAGGGCAATACAAATATTTTGATTGTTGTTTCATTGTTTTTACACTTTCATTTCGTGCAAGTTCGAATTTGAAGTAAGAAATTAGCTTTCAAGTCCCCAACGATCTGCTTCACTCTTGAGCTTCGATATTTGAACATCGAATTTGACCTGACGTTGCAGTGAATATAAATTTGTTTTAATGAAATTATCTTCCGGTTCAATGACTTAATTGCAGTTCTGCATTTTTCATAATGCCCGACTTAATTTTATTTTTATTTTTGTTGACTTCCCATAAGTTGGCTTGATTGTAGAACATTGTGTTCCTACACTAACACGTGGTTGATAATATTTTTCCTCAATTCGTTCATCATAAGTCTTCCGTAATATTTAAATTACCTGAACAATTAATTTTGTTGTTTATATGGTTGGCTTTATCAACACTTGCTCTTTTGCGTGTATGTCTATTTAATAAATTGTACTTGTTGGTATGTTCGGAGTAATCCTCAAAAACTGTCGGAAATGCATTACGTAAGAGCGTTCTCTTTGCAAAACTTATACTGTAATCAGAATCCTTGAAATGATTTCTACAAATCGTAGAAGACGGTTTTGGAGTCCACAAAGACCCTGGGTTTGTCCTCTCACGTGCAACAGATAGTACACATTATCTCCGTACGTCATCGTTCAATGGAAATTTATGAAATGAAAGTCCATTTAGACTGGTTCACTTTTTCCAAAAACGTCTCTTTTACAATTTGAGCGGCATTTTGGGTAACATTTGGGCATGTGGCTTATTTTTACTAATTCGGACCTGCTGAACACGAATATCGCTGTTGCCTGGCTGTTTTCTCCGCCGGAAACCCGAAATCCAAGACGGCGGCCAATATGGCAGACTTAGCCCTATATCTGCACTATTTTCGTTTCCTCACGTATTAGGTAGATTTCATTAGAAAGCTAACTATTGCAATGGGTCCCATGTTTCGACTTCCGGAAAATTTCGACATATCTTCGCGTTTCACATCCCCCAGAACCCAAAACCACCGTCAATTCAAAAGTTTATATATAATTTATATATATATGTATCTATCTATATATGTATCTATCTATATATATATATATATATATATATATATCAGTTTCTTGTGGACACGATAACTGCCGTAATTGTTTACCAATCACTTTGAATTTTTTACATAATATGTATCCCTATAAAATCTCGGTCGATCGTTAATGGGCAAAATCGGTCGAAGGGGGTGAAAATGGGGGGCTTTTTTCGAAAAAGTGAAATTTCGCTATAACTCTCTTAATACGTGAAATATAGAATCCATTTAAAGTTCATAATATGTGTCGGATAAGTGCCAAAAATTTATGTCAAATAAGTTTTTTGATAGCACCAACCATTGACCAAAGGGGTGGAAAAAAGTGGGTTTTTCGGGAAACATTAATCATATCTCTCTTAATAGGCACAATATCAAAACCGTACAAAATGGACAATATTCCTCCAATAATTACCTAAAACTTTTGTCTGAAAGAATTTTTGATATGACCCACCATTACGCCAAGGGATGAGAAAAATGATTTCGGAATTTAAAAAAATGCCAAGTGCCATCAGAGGTTACCATAACAACGCTTTTAAATTGATAAGGGATGATCTATCAGAGGTTGCCAAGACAACGCCATTGACAAGATCACATTCATTTTTAGCCTACTTTTCACACTTTCCAACAAGTAGTTCCGTAAAGAAATATACAGCCTATTTTCATATATCCTGCTCATGTTAATTTCTTCTAACAACATACAAAATTTCAGTTTAATTGCTGTAACAGATTCGTAGATATTGAGAACCGTCTAAAAATTTCAGATTGTCGCCAGGTTGGATTTTTATTTTTGTACTATTACGTTAAGATTATTGTGTACGTCTGGTATTCAAACTTCAATCGCATGATTAGAACACAAGAAGTAAAAACGAGATTTTAAAATTACGCACAGCAGCCATCTTGTGATTATGCAAACAATTGAAATAAATTAGATGCCAGTGGATCAACATTTGTATAAGCATTTAACGTGCAACGTTTCAAAGCACTCGGATAGTTAATTCGCGAGAATCGTCCATTTAAATATTTATACTTCGCGTCGCCGCCATGTTGGATTTGTGCTCATCAGGTTAATGAAAGTCCTATAGGTGAACATATGTTCATAGTCTCTATGAACATAAAAAAATTCAGTTTGGTTGCTGTAAAAGATTCATAGATATTGAGAACCGTCTAAATATTTCGGAAGCTCGCCATTTAGGATTGTTATATGTATAGGCCATAGAATTATGTACCATTCAAGGACAATTATTGCCTAGGTTCATTATTCAAACTTTCACTTCGATCGCATGATTACGACACAAGAAATGAAAACTTAATTTTAAAATTTCGCACAGCCGCCATATTGAGGTTATGTAAACAATTGATTTAAATTAGATGGCAGTGCATTACAATCTGCAAAATCATTTACTGTACCACATTTCACTGCGCTCAGAGAGTAAAATCACGAGAAAAGTCTATTAAAATATTTCAAATTCGCTTGGTCGCCATGTTCGTTTTTTACTTTACAAGTTTATGAAATATACATAGATAAACTTGTACCAGTACCCTTTATCACCGCACAAAATTGCAGGGTAATATCTGTAATAGTTTCGGAGATATAGAATATCAGTGAAATATTTCGCACAGCCGCCATTTTGAGGTTATGTAAACAATTGAACTAAATTAGACTCCAGTGCATTACTATGTGTATAGACACTTGCTGTACCAAGTTTCATTACGTTTGGATGGTTAAATCGTGAGAAAAGGCTATTTAAAAGTCTCAACTTCGCTTGGTCGCCATGTTCGTTTTCTACTTTACAAGTTTATGAAATATACATAGGTAAACTTGTATCAGTACCCTTTATCACCGTACTAAATTGCAGGGTGATACCTGTAATAGTTTCGGAGATATAGAATGTCAGTGAAATATTTCGCACAGCCGCCATTTTGAAGTTATGTAAACATTTGAACTAAATTAGACTCCAGTGCATTACAATGTGTATAAACATTTGCTGTACCAAGTTTCATTACGTGTGGATAGTTAAATCGCGAGAAAAGTCTATTTAAAAGTCTCAATTTCGCTTGACCGCCATGTTGGTTTTGTAGTCACCAGGTTTTTGAAAGTCTCATAGGTGAACTTCTAGTAGTACCCTTTATCACCGTACACAATTTCAGGGCGATATCGGTAATAGTTTCGGAGATATTGAATGCTAGTGAAATATTTCGCACAGCCGCCATTTTGCATTGGTGAGACGTAACAAAATTTGAAGGGCACGGTCGAGGTCACCGGGAATAGTGCTATGAACATACCGAGTTTCATTGAAATCGCTCCAGCCGTTTAGATTTTATTAGGGGGGGACACACACACGAATCACACACACACACACGCACACACACACGGACAAAAGGTGATCTCATAAGCCTATTTTTTCAAAATTGAAAATAGGCTAAAAATGAGGAAAAAGTAGACTTATGAGATCGATCCGGGAAAATGTGTCTGTCCTTCTGTCTGTCTGGCTGTGTGTCCCCCCCCCCCCGCTATCAACTCCTAAACGGCTGCAGCAATCGAAACCAAATTTAGTATGAGTAAAGTTGTATACCGGAATATCTCAGGCCCATATTTGAAAAAGATGCCAGTGCTACCAACTGCTAAAAAAACGCACTAGAAATTTGAGCTCCATGTTGGATATCTTGGAAGGTATACATGGGAGCTATCATAAAATTGGCACACATGAAGATAATACTATTTCAGTTTAATTTCCAGGTGGCCATACATGACAGCGTTGCCAAAATATTTTTAAGCCTTCTGATAAGTCCAATATTTAAATGCATATAACTTCTACACTATCAATTGGATTTCAACCAAATTTTGTATGTAATTTGTGTACATAAACAGGTATGACTGAGTGTATTCTTAAGAGCCACCAGGGCTGCCAACTGTCAATAAATGTTATCTCTATTATTTTATCCAAATACCAATATATCTGAAAGTATGCAAGCCGACAGGTTTAAACTATGCACACGTAAATTACCTGACATTTTACATTAATTTGGAGTAACCTATATACGTCAGTTCTACCAGCATGATTCTAAGCCTGCTGATAGGACCAATTTTTAAATACATGTAACTTCTATACCAACAAATGGATTTCATCCAAAATTGGTACAAAAAGATATAATATTTCAGATTATTTCTGACCAGCACTCGCATGACATTGTTGCCAACATGCTTTTACGTGTACTAATAAATCCAATGTCTAAATCCATGTAACGTCCTTTGAACTTCAACCACATTTTGTATTCTGTACCTTAGGAGATGGAAGTAAGAATATACTCAGTCACCAGAGCTGCCAACTGTATTGCTCTATTAGGCTACATTATGCCTAGTATACCTTATTTCGAACTAATTAAGACATTTCGATATTACCCACTTAATTTCGTCATTATTCTAGATAGGTTCATATACTGTAGATTAATCTATGGCATGAATCTTAATTTTAAGAAAAGTAGGCTCTTTAGTTCGTTCCGGAACTTCTTGTTCCATCTGACTATTAGGGAAGCGGCTACCTGGTAGCATGCTGAACTTCTATGCCTAAGGTCACTGGTTCAAAGCCGGCCAAAGTCGCCGGATTTTCTAAGAGCGCTAAAAATCCGTCAGCATGCTTTCCTTCGGAGGGGAAGTTACAACGTTTGTTGCAAGTTGCTGGTTGCGGTGGCATCTAGCGGCCAAGTTCACAGCTAGGTGTCGTTGACGTTAGTATTTGGTACAAAATTAGGTACTACTACTTAAAATTGACCGTCTGCAGACCTTACCTGAATTACAGACTAATACAGTCATCACAAATAACACCGTTTATCAGACAGATTCTACACACACCCAATGTACACGGGGTTGCATGACCACCTTGTCGCAGTCCCTAAACTGAGGAACTAACCAACATCTCTGCGGGAGATAAAATTTTGCGTGAAGAAGTAACAGACTGTTAGATAGTTACACATTAGTTTCAAACCTTGCATAAGGACAGTGTGATCACAAGTATAAAAATGAACCCCAAATGACAAGAAGGTTACCATCCCCATAAGACAGTAAAATGTTAAAAATATGCACAGAAAGACGACAAAATGTTAACTAACCTCCAATTGTAAAATACTTTCTCGCAATAAATGAGGTCTCATCCTCCTACGAAAACCTGCATATTTTGCCTATTATAGCCTATCCCCTAGTTTGCCCGGTGAAATCTACCTCCACCTTCCGGCGTGCCGAGAGGATTTTTTTTTAAATTCCGATAGGGGTACATTATGCTGTGAAGCATTGTTGAAACAATGGTTTGTCGATTGACTAAGTTTTTAATCACACTGAATGATTTTTTCCCTTTAAAAATATATACAATATATACATTTTCTCCTTGTAATATTTTACAAAATTTTTAAAAGCTGAAGCAGCTGTACGTGATGTTAACTTGTGATCAAGCGCTCTACCATAAGTTGTTGGAGATCAAGTGGGGCTCAGAACTGTTTTAAAATCGGGTTGTTTTGAAGATAGGAGGTTTATAACTTGCACTTAATTTTCTGAAAATTATAGGACAGCATATGGCAGGTAGTGGTATTCGTGAGATCTGGGTGGAAAGCGGAGTCTTAGCAGAGGGATCGGCCGCTGGAGTTCTTGATGGAAGGGCATATGGTAGAGGTCGTATTCACAAACTTATGTTCCAGGCTTTATGGCGCATTTTACTGGATAGGCTGGCTAATGAGAAGAGCTGCGATATTTTTTGAAAACCTCCCCTATGGTGCAGAAACACCTATCAAGCATTTTCTCTTACAAGAAAACCGGGGAAAAATCAAATACTTTGTTTCCGAGGCATCACGATCGAGTTCAAATTTTGCGTACTGGTGGTCATATCTAGAGATGGTTTCGACATTACTCAAATTTACAAGGGGGATCCGTTCTGGAAATTGGGACATGCATTTGACTGCTCTTAAGGAGATGCTTCCTTTTACTGCACGATACGACCACACCAATTACACTAAGTCCTTGGCAGTGTATATAGCTGAAATGCAACAACTCCCTGAAGAAGTTGAGATGGCATTCAGGAAGGGAGACTTCGGGGTCCAACGGAGCAACGGAAAATTTTGTCAAGTTGACAGGGATCATGGACAGGAATGGATAGTGGGCACTTCTAAGAAAGCCGGCGGATTAGTTGGAATCACGCAGGAAGATTCTGCAACGTTGGGTCTTAACATTTCTCTGTCCGGCTCGGTGGCTAAATGGATAGCGCGCTAGGCTTTGGACCAAAGTGTCCCGGGTTCGTTCCCCGGCCGAGCCATCAGGGATTTTAATCTTCTGAGGTTAATTCCCGTGGCTTGGGGATTGGGTGTATGTGCCATCTTCATCATCACTTCACTCTCATTACGACGCGCAGGTCGCCCACGGGTGTCAACTAGAAAGACCTGCACTCGGTCTCTCCGGAGGCCACACGATCATTCATCATTTCACTGGAGGAGCGATATTACTAATTCCGCGTTTGAAATGTTGAAATGCTCATATAAAGAACAATCCTGGTTGGAGACGGCGAGACAACTCGGACGAAGAAAAACTCTTGTCCACTTTGAAAACTTTTAAAGTTTTCTCAGAAGACAATGCTGATCTCTCAAATATTCACATTGTAGCAACTAACGACATTGCTACCGTCAATATCCTAGATTCGCTTCTACGCGCACGAGAACTGGGGCTTGAACAAGTGAATAAGTTCGTCTCCAAACGCCTTGCGTCATCTGAAGACACGGGGAAACCGCAAGTGAGCTTCCATTTGCCGATTTCTAACAATCGCCCTCTCACACTGAACGACTTGCCGAAAGTTTTGACGAAGAATACGACGCACAAAACAGTGCTGACAAGTTAGTAGTGACAGGAGTGTTCTCCAAAGAATAGTAATGGCTTACGAGTCCGGGAGGGAAATTGATCTTCAAGAAATTTTAAAACATGGGCTCATGGCCTCATCCCTGACAAACACGGATGGAGATTTAAGAAGTGGAGATACGTCTACCCTGATTTCAACTCTAACTAAGGACATTGACTGCCCTGATATACTTCTGGAGAGAGAATCTTCACATTTACTCATTGACGGCATGGCCATGATCAATGCACTGCAGAAGCCAGCAAAATGCGTTACGTCTGGAGATTACGCCATGGCAATGGAAAGATATATCCGTTCCTACACTTCTGTCTATTCAAGAATCGACATTGTTTTCGACCGGTAGGTGTTTTACATCATCCTCATTAGTATTATTATTACGTTGTGCTATTTTTTAAAATCTAATTGAACATTTATTTCTTAATTTTTGTTGTAAATAGTAAATAGTCATATTTTTATGTCCGAATTATATTATGTACGAAAAAATGAGCGTTGGTAGCTCTTTGTAACGCATAACTATCATTTACAT
This sequence comes from Meconema thalassinum, assembly GCA_946902985.2. Classification (NCBI taxonomy): domain Eukaryota; kingdom Metazoa; phylum Arthropoda; class Insecta; order Orthoptera; family Tettigoniidae; genus Meconema; species Meconema thalassinum. Next base: position 553,438,605 of record OX336388.2, read on the forward strand.
CGCTTCTCACGACAAATTTATCCTCAAAACCGTTTTCAGAAAAAAAAAATCAACCTGAGGAAACGAAAATAATGCAAATATAAGGCTAAGTCCGCCATCTTGGCTGCCATCTTGGATTTCTGGCTTCCGGTCGAGAAATCAGCCTGGCAACAGCGATATTCTTGTTCAGCAGGTCCGAATTAGTAAATATAAGCCATTTGCCCAAATGTTACCCAAAATGCCGCTCAATTTAGAATTTGGTAAATCTGAACCAGTCTAATTGCCTTTAAATTGACGAGATTTACAATAGGTGACGCTACAATACGAACAACCATAACACTACTAATTACACATAAGTTACTACACAAAAATATTCCGTGAATTATATCTAAGGCGTTTACCCCATAAGCATGCAATATTTACACTATTTCACTGGAATAAAACTTGCTCTTCAATCCGTCTTGCTTATAAAGACCACTTAGCACCCATCTCAATATCCGTCAAACAGCACAAAAGTGCATCTACAGTATAATACGACACACTTCACCAATCAATTTTAAACACCTAAGGTAAGACACCTTATTTACCGCCAAGGCAAATACAGAGATACAAATCACATTCTACGTAATGGAAACGACGCGATTAAGGGCGCCAGAAAGCGAATCTAGCGGCAAAATGCGGAACAAGTTTGAATCATCGCTCGCAATGTTCTCCAGGCCTTGCCTTATAACGTAGGCCACGAGACAAATACTGCTTATTTGTATATACAGTTGTAGCTTTCAGCACAGTGCTCGTAGGCCATATCTGCATATTTGTTTACAAATTCTAGTTTGGGGATTATCACAGCAATGGCAGCTACACCTCATGGTTTAGTTGGTGGAAGGAGGCTGTTTTGACGGTGGGATTGTGATTTCTCAGTCTTGCCACCTTGAAGATATTAATATAATAATAGTTCTTTTTTTCGGGTGCCTAATGCTTCAGTATTTCAATCACCTTTTAAGATTTTGCCATGGCTTTAGCGAGTTGTTGTTGGAGAGCTGCAACAGTTCGTGGTAGCATTGTGCGTTTTGGTAGTGTTTTGTGTTTTATATTTGGATCTGATGATGCTTGCTTGACGAGTGAAACATATCATCCATTTAATCCAGTGGTTCTTAACCGGTGGTCCGTGGACCACAGGAGGTCCGCGAGTGCTTCGGAAGTGGTCCGCGGGAGAATAGGGGCCACCAGAACGTATAAAAAAGTGGCCAATAAATGGGGATTTCGAAAACGATGTGCGTTGAACAAAATCGCCCGAATGTATTCGCGGCGATGACTATCAGGTTTCGAATTGAAATATCTTAAAAATAAGTGTTATTGAGGAAGGGTTACGACTGATAAGGTGTATTGCGGGGGAGGGGGAGGGTTAGGGGGAGGGGGGAAGGTGGAGGGGTGTTCCGTACATGATTCAATTTCACGCTGAGTGGTCGGCAGACTTCTACGGGTTCAGAACCACTGATTAATCCCTTATTTTAAGAACAAGCTTTGTTCAGCTATATAGTTTCCCACTACATGCCCACAACAAGCTCTCCCATTATATAACTTACGTGCAATAAGACCTTTGCTCCTCCGTGATATCGGGCTAATGGTGTGTTAATCAGATTTTGATGGATGATGGATTGCTGTCTGTCTCGAGATGTTAACACAATCGCCAGTGATAGGATCGCACCAATTACAAGCGATAACCTATGGTTGGCCAAGTATGATACCTGCGAGCTACAGTGGCTGCTCTTCCGCGAGCGGAGTGGATAACCCTGAATGCCAATAACGTCACCGATAAGACAGCTATAATGGATGAGCTCTCAATGTGTCAATTACTTTCGTGGACTTTCTTGAATTAGTGCACTCCTTATCAGAGAGTTAATGAGATAGGATAACCATCATACATTATTCCTAATTTCCATCTTTGCATGTCTCTCTGTGTCTGGGTTAGACAGGAAATTCGCTCGGAACAAGTGCGTGCAGAATTCTGCCAGGAAGCCGCACACTTCTCCTTCGACTATCGTAGCAAAGTTGTACACACTCTGCTGCCCTGTGTGGTCTCGGGGTACGTATTGAACCTCACGTCCCAAAAGACCTGCGTTTGATCCCCGGATCTGCTTAGAAACTTACTGCTCGGGTCTAAGCTGCGTGAACCTGAGAGGAATGTGCATCGCGGACTATGAGAAGTGATGTTGACGAGTGATGAGGTTTCTCGGTCCGTGCATAGTACAGAACCAAATACATTGGTCGGTGACTCACTCACTCATTCGTAATACCACAGTGGTTTGAGCAACGGCCCTATGTTAGCAGTATTGGAATAGAAAGGAATACCAGATATCACGGCGGGCTGTTGACAGACCCTTCTCTTCTCGCCTGACCCTTCCCTGCTCTTTCTCCTCACCCAGCAAGTTCACAGAGCTTGGACCCGAGCAGTAATTCAACCTGTGGATTTCTACACCCAGCCATGTGAGGTGAAATTGTGAAGAGTTTGGTTCGATTCCCAGCTCAGCATCTAAAAGTGGTTTTCCATGGTTTTCCACTACGACTCCAAACAAATGCTGGAATTGTTCTTGACTTAATGGCTACGGTCGCCTCCATCCCAATTCTAGGATCAATTATAAATCTATACTGTTCTACAGATACCCCAATAACACAATACACACACCCAAGCACACGGTGCTGATGACTGCGATGTCCACGCCTCTAAATGAAGCAACTAATATCCACGTTTCACCATCTAGGAACAACATTTCAGCTGAGATCACATGAAACGTTGTGCCGTACTTGATCAGGCAATGCCTTGCAAGTCGCATCCACATTGCACGAGAGCGACACACTAGGTCCACGTGTGATTTTTGTCTGATATCCTGTGTTATTGTGGTTGGTTAGTTCCTCAGTTTAGGGGCTGTGACAATGCGGTTATGTAGCCCCGTGTACTTTGGGTGTGTGTAGAATCTCGGTGTTAATTCTGATGGCTGTATTAGTGGGTGTTGTCTGTAATTCAGGTAAGGACTGCAGACGATCAATTTCTAGCAGTTCCTACTTTTGCTACCAAATGCTACATCAACGATACCTAGTTGTAAACTTGGCTACTAGATGCCACCACAACCAGCACTTGGCACCGAACGTTGGAACTTTTTAAGAGCGTTAATCAAATCTAACCTATAAATTTAGCTTCACACAATTGTAGTTATTGAAAGGTTATTTTACATGCCATAATATAATAATAATAATAATAATAATAATATCGTATGGCCTCGGATGCAAGCTTTGTTATTTGACATCCAGAGGGTAGCTTGCATGTCGAATTTCGTTGTTCCTTGAGTATGAAAGTCAAGGAGGTTAGATGTCAGATATCTAAGCTCCTTGAACACTATAGCGCTTTCTAGTAGAGAAATGAGGAACTTTGTGTTGGCGGAAACTCCCGAGATTAATTTTGCCATTATGAACTCGGCCTACTGAATTCAAATGGGTTCTTTGACATGCCAACATCGTATGACATCCGTATCGTATTTTTGCCGCCATCCAAAAATCACTTACCACGGTCAGGAGTGAACCTGCAATCTTGGGGTTAGTAGACCGACACGATATCCACTCACCCACCGTGGCAAGCTCTTTACATGCCATAAATCGATGGTATGGGCCCGTCGGCTTTACTTCCCCTCCGAAGGAGGGATTTTTAACGCTCATGAAAAATCCGACGACTATAGCTGGGTTTGAACCCGCAATCTTGGGCATAGAAGCTCTGCATGCTACCAACTACGCCACCGAAGCCGCCTTGTGTGTTATTGTGGTGTATTTTTTATAAAAACGATCCATAGTTGGAGTGGTCAGATGGGCACAGTATTTATTATAGAGACTAGGATTGGATAGGAAGTGGCCATGGCAATACCACCGTCTAATATACACAGTCGCGACGTAGCTACGTGACGAAATTGCATCCCCTTGACAGGTAGAGCGACACTAGCGCTTGCAATGGCCAGCAATCTGGCAACTGCCATGAACACGTTACTGTTCACGCAACCGTTTTTGGCCGGTCAGCCCCTGTTGCGCAGTTGTACAGAGGAGAGTCAGCGAACCTCGGGCTTTTGCAATTGATACGTGAGTTGTCACTTACGCTGACAGAAACGACGCATGCGAGGTGCGAGGCATCGCACATATCCAGACTACACGAGCTTATAAATGGCAGTGGTTTCTCACACTGCGGGGTGCGGAGTCTGCGCAACTTAGCAGTAAGACCTCGCAGCGTCACCCCGCACTGATTCGTCCCGCCAGATTTGTGCGAGGCGTAGGCGATATTGTTTCTGTTCTTATATTTCCACTGTTATAAGCAACACTCTGAACTTATCGGAAGAAATGGGCGAGAAACTGATTGAAGAAGTGTGAATCCACCCAATGTTGTATAATTTGCAACACAAGATCTACAAAAACAACGTTACGAAAGACACCTTATGGAAAAATGATCGCACTGAAGTTGAATGTTTAAAGACATCGCTGCCTTCTCCGTCAAAACAACGCAGGATAATTTCCTCTTCATCAACCGCTTCCTCTTCCAAGACTAGCACACAGGCTGCGAGATCCATTGGACAAGACATGTGCTCGGCAACTGAGATCTGCTTAGCAGCGTGAGAAACCACGAGCCTCGCAGCCAGGGGCGGATTTAACTGTTTGGCGCCCCTAGGCAAAATTAAAATTGCCATCCCCCTCCCCATTTTTTAGGTTTGTGTGTAAATTGAGTGGTAGTTAGTATGGTAAAAAATTCGAGATTATTTTTTTACACGTATAATTAAATTTTATGTGTAGGTATCTGGGTGTGCTAACAAAAATCTTTCTCCGTGCTTTTCTTTCAGCAAAAGTTTTGATAATATCGTCAAATTCCATATCTGACATTAATTCTTCTTCAATTTCCAAAATCATTTGACAAACCAAACGATTCTAGCTTGTGGCTGAGGTCAAATAGTCTTTTATGCGCTTTAATCATGAAAACGAGCGTTCGGCACTGCAGTTGGTAACTGCTGTGCAGTTCAACAAGCGGTAGGCTATTTCAACATTTTGAAATACTCCTTGTAGATCATACTGTCGAATAAATTTTAATATTTCTAAAGGCGTTTTTTTTTTTTTTTTTTTTTTTTCAATTTTCTTTTACTTGGCAATATTTTTGAAAGTGGCACAACTCGTTTATAAATATTTGTTCTACGGTATATCATTTGGAAAATATTCATGTAGGCTAATGTTACCGCATGTTTCCTTAATTCAGGTTCATTCAACGTACCAAATTCTATAAGCGCGATATATTTTTGAAAAATTCTTCCATAATCGGCGCATTTGTCCTTCAAATCTGTATAGAGTCTATCCAAAAGTATATTGAAAATATTTACTCTGAAATTCTCTCTTCCACCTAGCTCAACATCATCTTTATCAATTCATCAGACATTAATTTTCTTCGTTTCTTCCTACGAACTTCTTTTTCAAACTCCTGGGTGGTAGAAATTTTCCGTGCTGTTTCTTCATAAAGTTCAAAAATTTTCCGAGCATCTTCTACAAAACCAACCAACGATTTGTACAAATCCAAAATATCTGAAATGCTGGTATCCTTGGCTTGCAATTTTTGACTTGTAGCATCGAATCATTCAAGTAAAACAGATCAAGTACTTAGCATAAATGCACATTCAGTCGTTCCATATTATTCCGAAGGCCTGTAGCTTTATTTCGAACTATTGCTTTTTCGTTGGGTTTTTCTTCAAAATCTGATAAAGCATTTATTATTTCGTTCCAAAATTCAACCAGAACAGAAACCGCATCAGCACGTGCAGAACAACGAGTTGTAGACAATGATTTTAGTTTCGCAAATTTTGAATCAGTAAAATGCTGCAAAACAGACCAGATTTCTGTCTAATCTGGAAAGAAATTAAACAACTTCTGGACCAATTCAAAAAAACTTACTCGATTCTGTACAACTTTATGCAGCATGTGCAGTATACCAACCAAATTCTACGAATGTGCAGTGCATGGTGTGTACTCTGCGAGAGGATTGTTGTTCCTTATTTTAGTGTGAAGTCCCGAATATATGCCCTTCATGTTGGCAGCGTTATCGTAAGATTGCCCTCTCATATCAAGAATTCCTATGCCATGAAATTTCAAAGTAGCATCATATAAGTCTTCACCTTTGTGACCTGGATTGTCTAGTAAAGTTAAAAAACGTTCAGTAACAGTGCCGTCTGGTTTTACATATCGTAAAATGAATGGAAGTTGGTCAATACGAGAGGTGTCTGGGGTAGAAATTTGATTTCTTCAACTATTTTAGACGTCACTTATTTTAGCCATAATTTCGATGACATCTTTATAAATACCGTAGTTTTGGATAGGTAGCAAGTACTACCACTGCCTTTATCTCCATAATTACGAATATATCTATAAATGGATCGAATTGTCTTAGATATTCTATTAACATCAGAAAATTTCCATTGTTACGAAGCCGACATGCTCATTGCTGCCTGTGTCCCTAAATGAGAGTCCACGACTTGCCAAGGTTTTGACAGTAGCAACAACTCTTTTAAGAACTTCGTTCTAGTCCGAAATTTGTTCTTGAGATTGTTGTACTAACCATGATCTATTCTTCCTGGTATATTAGCTCTTTCAGACAATTTTAGGAAAGATTGTTTATGACGATCTGAATGTTCGTGGGTAGACGCCACGTCATGGATGTATTTCCAATCATTGAATCCGTCTGAACGCAAATTCGTCAGATGTGTCTCCAAAGAGCAAACACGGTGCACAAAAAACAGAACCTTTACTCTCGGAATAAATAAGCCACTTACGATCCCCTATTTCCCCGTTCTGAAGTTTTCTTTTTAACACTGAGTGGTTCAAGTACTGGTACCTATTATATTCAGGATACACTCGTTTGGATTCTTAGAAATCAGAATCTTTATTTTAATTGTAACCATTCAATGCAACGTACCGGTACTCTTGGTAAAATTCATTCGCAATCCAAGTAGCCGGATCACTGTTGAATACAAACACATTTTTCTCAATTTCACTCGCTTCTGCTTTCTCATCAGAAAATGTAGGTAAATCTGAGTGAGCTGTATCTGGTACATTTTCTTTAACATCATTATTCTCAGGTACAGAGTCAGTAGCAGTCAGGATGGCAGAAGTAGAGGAAGGGCAAGTAGGAGGAACATCTGAAGATGGTTGTTGACTTATACGTTTGCACATAAAAACGTCAGCTCATTGCATTTGGAAAACTGATTTCTTTCATTATTCAATTATTATTTTGAGCAACTTACTTGTCGAAGGTTTAAAAAATTTATCCATTTTTGGCGTTTTAGCCAAGAATTTTTCTTGTTTTTGCGCCTTTCTACATTGACCACCACTTAATTTTTTACGCCCATCCATTTTCAATTTTTAAACGAAAAATGAATGTGTTGTGACGCGCCAAATTTTAGCTGTCCTATAATTCGAATTATAGACAGTTAACTGTAGTTCAATGATGTGCAATCTATTAGATAAATTAACAAAAGAGATCAACATCAGAAAGATGTCAATAGACTCGCAACAAAGAAGGTGAATGATAGTTTATAAGCAGGAAACAAAGACCAGTCTTCACAAAGAATTTGGTGAGGTTAGATAGACTTAACAACTCGAACACTTGCAGAACAATTTCTGTGAATGCCCTCGCACACAAGACGCACACATAGCAGTTCAGCTTCGTATGAAACATAACCATACCGGAGAACATTTTTTGTGAACGCCATCGCACAAAAGATTCATACATAGCAGTCTAGCTCTGTATTGTGCCCGTCAGAGGAGCTATCAGGGTTGCCAACAGCCGAAACGACATCCCTAACACCTCACCTGCCGGACCCATGTGCCATGAGGATCAGGTAAATTTCTTGTAGGCCATAGCGGCACGAGAATCAATGATCCAGGGGATCCGTGGTAACATGGTTGCTAAGAAAGTCATAGACAGCCCAAGAAAATACACCTCCTAAAGCTAGACTGACAATGAGAAATAAACTTCCAGGCTTAAGTAAAACATGTAGAAATATTTATTCAAAATATTCAGACACCTAGCCTAGTTCGGAGGGTTTCTATCGGCTAATCCGCAAACTAATAAATAAACAGAAATAAAAGATCAGTACCCTACCTGTAAACTACTGTAAACCCTCGCGAAAAATCTATCTGACAAAGTAAAGCAACAACAGGAACGCTGGGAAAATGGTACGGCAATAATCTTTAAGTCAGGTTACAAAATAAGCTAATAACGGAATTTACATTCAACAGGGTAGCAATAGCAAGTCTAAGTTAGGATGATACCATTTCCTCATTTACATTTATTTTTAAATAATCTAGCTAATTCCTAACAATTAATACAAAATTTACGGCGATGACGTCCGTAAAGCAAAACAGTTAGTACAAATCTACATGACAAGCCGACAAAAAAAACATTAAATGCCCTCTTATAATCAAAAAAAGGTAAACATGGGGTTATCATACACTTGAATAAATAATAAGACCATAAACAATATTATTCCTGCCTTCGCCCTGGGTTACTCTTTGTAAACCAGTGTCATCTACGTGCATATTAATTACGGTGGCGATTGCGTAGTAAAAACTACGTCTAACGTCGCATGAGGCTCACGCTCCACCAGCTACTGACTAAAGGTTGAGCAAGCACCCAGTCGATAAAAATTAGTGTCATCTGTCCTAGATTACTTCCACAAAAGAAGTGTGCACAAAGCAAGTGTCAGCCAGCAGGCCCAAAATGCAAGAAAATCAAGGTTAAATGCTATAAATAGTTAATTACCATCAGTTTATAATAATGACGTTTTTGATTATTAGAATCGTTGGTTTAGATTATCGTTGGTTTATGGCGAATAGGCTGACAATCCTGAATACCATGGGCTCAGCAGTAGCAGTCTCGTGCGAGATCAATCTCTGCTATAAAACACCGTCAACGAGCTCTCCCGCTCGGACATAACCATAACACAGGTTATTAGTGGCTCTCGGCTCACAATAATTTACCTCTGGGTAAGGCCTGGCATGAACATCAGTTACATCCCTACAATAACACAGTCAACAGAATCGAAGTCAGGACACACATAAATATAGCCTCTATACAGGTGCCTCATCTAGCCTCTTAATTTCAACAAATAAACCATAACATAACGTGTAATCATTCTCAGATGGAGAAGAAAGATAGTCGCTTCAATAGCGATGCAAACATATGGCTCTTGCCATTCATCTCAAAGTAGCAAAACATCTGATTATTACAAAATGGTGGCCTGGACATTGACCTACATATGAGACACATCATTTAAATGTTAGTAATGAACCCATGTACCATTGGTTCAAAGGGTCGAATCCATGTATTATGGTAAAAAGAAGGAAGGAAATATACAGTCTTCAGTGGAACATAGAAAGATTTTATACGAGAGGGCGAGCATAACGTTGTGCAAGAATTAGGGTCCAGGTGGCCAGGAAATGATATCACGCATGACGCACCGATAGGAGCGAATCATGGCTATAATTAGAACGAGTGGAACTTTCCGTCGGAGTGACTGCGAGCATGTATCGGAAATTGATCTTACGTTGCAGTAAATTGGCAACCTCGCAGTTGTGCAAGAAGAAGAAGAATTAGATTTAAAGCACTTGCGAGCATATAATTAACTAAAGAAATACATCATTGTGAATCATTTCGGAATAGAGATTTTTGTGTGGAGAAAAAGGTTTTAATAATTGCCTAGGAAAGAAGTGCAAACGTGGCCATACGTCATTAAAAGTTCCCCGAGACACGAGGAGGTGGGGATTAAAAATCAACTGTAACACCCACGTATCTGAAGACCAAATTTTATTTAATATCTCAGAATTGCACGATCGATTTTCTTGTGCAAAGAAGTCAGTTTACGTTTAGAAAACAAGCTTTCCAGAGATATAATTTTTAAAAGTGTGCGACCATTACTTCAAAAGTTGGTTATGAAAAAGACGTGGAATTTATCTTGTTGTCGCCGATTTGTATAAAAGTCCTGGCTGAGCCAGACCAAACATGCAGTTAAGAACAGACCTCATGCAGAGGTGCTGCATCACATCGTATATGCAGTTTCCGACAGCGCGAGGGGGCGTCAGGCTACATCACATCGAATGCAGTTACTAGTCAGCCTGGGGGGGCGTGACGTTGGAGCATCATCACCGCAAAGTATTATTCCGTCCAGGAGACGTGAAGCTATATCACCGTAAATGCAGTACTTACTAGAACTCGAGAGGTCGTGATACTCTGTATCACCAGCGTGCACCCGAAGGGAGTGGCCGAGAAGTATCATCAAAGTATCGCCGTGTGAAGGATACAGGATTTAGTTCCGCCTGTATCAGTCTTATAGTGAAAAGTTCAGTATTACAGTCAAAGTAGGCTGCGAACTTAAAGAACAGGCGATAGGTCTTCAAATAACAGTTTAGTAAAATGACTGAAAGTGTCGTAACGTTTTGAAGTACCATAATAGCGAAACAAACATTCTATCAATGTTAAAGAACCCGATCAGGGTCAGACAAAATAAGGGCCGCATAATATTCTGAAAAGATAGGAATTAGAGAACAGGATAATCAGAAGTGAGAATTTAATTTGAGGCGTTGTTTCAAGGAAAACAAACGAACTATAAAAAGCACTAAGTTACGTATTGAAGGAGGAGCATTAGATGCTAGAAAATAGTAGGTCACCGATAGAGTATTTGTGAGACCGTGAACAAGACAGACTTTCTCTAAACACACTAATACTGTCTAGAAAGAAACAATTTCGAGCTAATAATAATAATAGCCGATCGTCAGGAAACCGGATTTGAAGAAGTACCATTCCAGGGAGGGGTAGAGTGTTCGAGACTTTCATATTCTGATCAGATAGGGAGCCGACATCTACTAGTTTCACCCTTGGGGACGGGGAAGAGAGAAATCACGTGTGTAAAGGCTAAAATCAAAGCCTCAGTGATAAAAGCAGTGTATTGTAAATATAGGAAATTTGTGTTAGTGTAATAATTTTTCAGTGAATTCATTAGTGTATTATAAAAGAATACGGAATCGTATTCAAAATGTTACCAGTGTATAAGGTATATAAGTTATATGTGTGTCAAGAAATGTCAGTGTATGAAATGGAATTAGGGAAGATGGCTTAAACACATTCAAGTGGGTGCGACATGAAACATCGTTGGAAAATACGGTCGAGCACCGTCTTATCATGTGAGTAACCATTTCATTATGTCATGTGTTGGGAGATGTTTGCGTGCAATCCACCTAAGAATGAGATAATAGGGATGTTTTTGTATAATAAACAAGAAGTTCCGTGAAGAACTATACAGCCTACTTTTCATGCCAATGATTATTCTACAGAATATGAACCTATCTAGAATAATGACGAAATTAAGTTGCTAATATCGAAATTTCCAATTAGTTCGAAATACTGTATACCTGGCATAATGTATCCTAATAGAGCACTACAGTTGGCAGCCCTGATGACTGAATATATTCTTAGTTCTGTCTCTTACGGTACTAAATACAAAATTTGGTTGAAGTCCACTGGATAGCATGGACGTTACATGCAGTTAAACATTGGATCTAACAACGCGCGTAAAATCATGTTGGCAACAATGTCATGCATATATTGGTCAGAAATAATCTGAAATAATATGATCTATTGTTGTGCCAATTTTGAATGAAATCCATTAGTTAGTATAGAAGTTACATGCATTTTAAAATTGGACCTATCAGCAGGCTTAGAATCATGTTGGCAGCACTGACGTATATTAGTTACTCCAAATTCGTCTAGAATGCCAGGTACTATACGTGTGCAAAGTTTAGAGCTATTGGCTTGCATACTTTCTGATATATTGATATTAGGGTAACAAAAATAGGGACAGCACATATTAACAGTTGGCAGCCCTGGTTGCTCCTTAGAATACGCATAGTCATATCTGTTATGGTACACATAGCACATACGAAATTTGGCTGAAATCCAAATGATAGTATGGAAGTTACATGTATTTAAAGTTGGACCTGTCAGCAGGCTTAGAATCATGTTGGTAGCACTGACGTATATAAGTTACTCCAAATTAATATAGAATGTCAGGTACTATACGTGTGCATAGTTTAAAGCTGTCGGCTTGCATACTTTCTGATATATTGGTATTTGGATAAAATAAATTAGGAGCATTTATTAACAGTTGGCAGCCCTGGTAGGTCTTAAGAATACGCTCAGTCATATCTGGTTATGTACACATACAACATACGAAATTTGGTTGAATTCCGCTTGATAGTGTAGAAGTTATATGCATTTAAAAATTGGACCTATCAGGAGGCTTATAATCATTTTGGCAACACTGCCATGTTTGGCCTCCTGGAAATTAAACTGAAATATTATGATCTGTACGTGTGCCAATTTTGAAATAGCTCCCATTCATACTTTCCAAGATATCCAACATGGAGCTCAAATTTCAATTGCGATTTTTTAGCAGTTGGTAGCACTGACATCATTTTCAAATATGGCCGTGAGATATTCAGGTATAGATCTTTACTCCTACCAAATTTTGTTTCGATTGCTGCAGCCGTTTAGGAGTTGATAGGGGGGACACACACACAGCCAGACAGACAGAAGGACAGACAGACAGACAGACAGACAGACAGACACACATTTGCCCGATCTCATAAGTCTACTTTTTCCTCATTTTTGCAAAATGTGAAAAGTAGGCTAATAACAGAATAATAGCGTGATCTGAACAACTAAAATTGAGAAAATATAAAATGATTCTGTGAAATGAATAAATCCCTTATGGGAAATGTATGAAATAAAATATCAGTGTATTTGATAAATGATTTAATTATATGAAAGCAAGCGTAATAATAATAATAATCACAATTAGATAAATGAAGATTATGATGAATTATATGAAAGTAGTAGCTTTTGAGCTCCTTTAAAGGAATAAATACATGTTGTGAACATATGTTCTTAAGGTAAAGCGATTATTGTACGGGAGAGGATTAATATAAAATTGAGATATAGATCAAATGTGATTTTGAATTTATCAGTTCTTTGAAGGCAATTTGGAAAGAAAGGATAAGCGTAATGTATCGCATTGAAGTAAATTTGTCACGCTAGGAAGGCGTTGAACCTAAATATACTTGGTATATTTAATTATGAGGGGCAGTTTGTCGTGGTAATTGAGCTATAGTAAGTCCTCTATATAGTGATGTGGATCACGAGGCCATGTATGTTGTTGTGTTATAATAGGGTGCGAATTTATTGTACCGGTATTATGAGCGCTGGTTATTAGGCCGAGGCCGCCCTAAGTCGCATTTATATAAGTCCTCCAGTATGGGATTGGTTCCCGAGGCAGTTGAGAGAGTCGAACCCAGACTCGTCTAGTTGTTGAAGCCCCTAAATATTCGTTGTTGTATGTGAATTACTCTTACCCACCAATGAGGATACTTCATAATTAATAAATGCCAAGGCTACGAGAATGGTCTAATGAAAATAAATATGTTGTTAACGTAAGTGAATGAAAAGCCATGGCTGTTCAAAGAACTGCATTTAAGAAACAGCTGTGTTGAAACTAGGAGTCGCTCGTCCCGTGGGGGCGATGGCCGTGAAGTCTCCCTCCCTACAATAACTCACGCTAAGTGTCCAGGCTAGACCCCTTGTCATTGATGTTGCGGTCGGTCGGGGATCCGTCTGTTTTGAAGTTATAGTACGCTAGCTTGTGTAGAGTTTGTTTAACGACCCGGTCTTCGAACCGAGGTTCTTGTAGATGAAGATTACCGCTTGAAAGTTCAGATCGTTGCTTTCTTATGAGATAATAGTCTTTTAAGACAGATAATAATAAATCCCTAATATAATGTTATAATTATGATGTAATGATTCACGAATTCAGTGAAGACAATTAGATTTCGGGAGTGATCTTAATTTTTGGACTAGTTCAAGTAGTCTTCAGAAACTCGGGAGTGCGCAAATGTTTTCCCAATCACTGTAGTGAATTGTTGATTTGAGAGAGATGGTAACTAAGAACATTGTGAAAGCCCAAAGTTTAAGCAAAGTAGTAAAAGTACTTTAATAAGAATTATATATTGTTTTAATTATAAAATACTCATATAAAAGGAAGTGATATGCAGTAAAAGTGATAACACAGTTTATATTGGAAAGTATAGAGCCTATTGGAGCTCTGAATTGTATGGAATTTTAAAAAGGACACTATATGGAAGTGAAAATAGAGATATATTTGTTGGTTTATGAGAAACCATTTATTTATGATTTAACATTTGTTTTTATATTGTATTCCTCGTTTACTTTGAACAAGTTAGAATGGGTCAGTATTTTATTTGTTTAATTTGTTGTAGCGCCATATAATTGTGGAATTAAATGTTTTATAGTAGGAGTTGATTTTGTTTTTATTTTGGGAAGTGTATCCTCTATTTAATCCAAAATGTGTAAGTCACAGAGTGGGAGAACATACCATAACCCCGAAAATCCCGATTTGAGCATTGCTGGCATACTGTGATTTGCATATTTCATGCTAAATGGGCACAGTAATGCCGTAAGCATTGTCAAAGAGTCTGAAAAAGTATGTCTCACTGAGTGAGTGGTGCTCTAGTGCATTGCATGCTGGGAACTGTTACCACCTGTCCATGATTCGAGCTAGCCTTGCTACTCACAATCATCCGCACGGACAGTTTAGAAAATGAACAACACTGAATGCAGGCAGCTTTCTCGCAGAAAGTCCTATCAGAAAACTGGCCTTGTTATCATGTCCCAGATATAATAGAAAATCACATAATCATTAGGCTTAAAATCACGCCTCAAACTAGGCAGAAAGACGTGGCATGTTTGTAAAAGTCAAAGAAATGAAAAATACAGATATTCCACTTAGTCTGAACCTCTTTGAAATGTGCAGATATGTCAGTTCCTAACTGCTCTGTCTAATCATAACCAAAATAATAACTGTGTCGAGACACTTGACACGAAATAAACACCATAAAGGCGCAAATCTTACAATTGCTAAGTTTGCCAATGATACGGCATTCATTGCAGGGTTCGATGCTCGATTGCATACAAAATGTAACACCCTGAATATGTTCATAACTTGAACTGGATGGCTTCATAGCACATCAAAATGAAAATGACATTGAATTACAAAATTGATAGCTTCAGTCGGCTATCTAATGATACGGACTGTTCTGACTAATCAGTGGCGTGATATTTACTAGAAAGGGGTGTTATAAACATAACACTGGCCATGACGTCTGATCGTCATCCCAAATAACTGTACACAAAATCACCCACCTAGGGTTGAACAAAACATAGTAACAAAGACTACAGTTACGCTTAGCAGGGGTAGAAATAACATCTTAGCGATGTCCATCAGAATGCACCGTGATCGAAAAGAAATTAAATCCCAACGGGTGACTAACAAATCACTGAACGTGAACTACAAGGATTAATTCTAACAGTACAAAACCTACCTATGGCTTGTCAAGGAGTTCGGCTGATTCTACAATAAACTACAATAAACTACACTAAGCTACACCACAAAAGAACCTCACAAGGAATGAATTATTCGGACTCACAAGAAAGGATGTCTACATCTCAGTCGTTCCAACGACCTGAGGGATACAATAAGGCTTTGGTCTCCGGACAAGGGTTGTCCAATCTGGGCCTCCACATCGGCTCTATCCATTTCCACGGCCTTTATTCGTCCTCGTCGTTGTCGTGATGATATGACCAGACTCCTCCCCCAAAGTCGTCATTTTCCTTGGCTTAGCGGATGCTAAAGTCATGGATCTCCCGTTATCGGCTGTAGTTCTCCGGTCCTCTCCTTCACATCATGAAGCTTAACAGTTCATCTCCACAGGTGATGCGTAACAAAGATCGTCGTACACGTGGTTATCAAGAAGTGACATTTTGAAGTACGAATTTACCACTTGAAAATACGAAAATGAGCGTAGCACAGTTGCACTGAAGCTAGCTTTAATGTGGTCATAAATCCACTGCTACTACACGGCGCAGTTGGTTCATAAATTGGCCATGCACTATTATCTGCTTCACTAACACAGATTTTACTTGCCCACAAATCACGTTGCATCGACGTTGTGTTTCACAGAAACGAATCGCACTTGCGATTAAAGCAATATTTGTAGTTATGAGTGTTGAAATGATTCACTCGGTTAATGATAATTTCACAGTGAATGATATATTTTATCGCCACTTGACGATGTCGAAATACGATGTTCAAACACGTGGTTGAAAATATGGTGTTCCACAATTATAATAACTTTTCCAAAAATTCACAGTATTCGTAGCACAAGCCTTCTCCGGCTGTAATATTCACTAATATTATGTACTGTTCGTACTTAAATAATGTGCGATGCACTGAGATTGCTTTCCTCGCCTCCAGGCGGACTATTACATCGTCTTTTAGACGGACCTGACAAGAACAACATTCAACTTGTATGGTAAACCAAACACATGTTATAAGAGCTCAGTCCTGCGCTGCGTGAACTTGTGAACACACTAGTCGTGCAGCGACTGTCTGGTTCCGGTTCGCGTATCTGCGATGTTACTACCTTACCAAAAGCAGAAATAACATTCTAAAGAATGTTTCGATGATACAGAATTACAACATGAGAATATCTGAGCTTCGTAGAAAATAGAAGTGTCATAATGTTGCCTCAGATTATTTAATAATGGTTTTCTCCATAGTCAAAAGATCAACCATTTATAACTCCAAAGAATGTTAGCATGTGGCGACAGCATGGTCGGTCAGTGGGTACGTTTTAAAGTGATGCATCTAAAAGCGTTGCGATGAAAAATATCACATGAACCAGTGCTTAGCGGGTTCATCATGAAACATAACCGTACCGGACCGAACCCAGTCTTCTGTTACAAACGTAACAAGGCTTTTCTAAGCCTCACACGAAGTAATTCCACACTGTTTCATCAACAATTCTGCCCCTCCTCTGTCACCGAGAATGCAGGAAAGGACCCTACAGAGCTCTGCAGAAAATGCAAACGCAGAACAGAAGAAGATAGGGACTCAGCTACATGCGAGGCATGCGAAAGAAGGGAACATAAGAAATGTGCGGGTCTGACGCAAGGCGAACTAGACACGCTTACGAGGGCTAACTGCAGACTCACGTGGATATGCAAAGAATGCAAACTTATGCTGCGGAAAGCAGCCTATTAAGATCTATAGAATCCATGCAATCATCCATAGAGCAAATGAAACAGAACATTGTAACCACCCTCATAGAAAGAGTACAAGAAGTGGTACCGGTAGCCAGGGAGATGGGAAAAACCTCTCTTCCCCCGGCAAGAACCAAAAACAACAGCCACAATAAGCCGGACGACCACAGAAAACAGGAGCCCTCCATGCAGATGCAACAAAAGAAATTAGCAAAGCTACCACGATAAAGTCACCAGCCACACAAAACATGGTAGAGGTACCAGCCACGCAAAACAAACAGAGCGCCCCCCCCCCCCCCCCCAAGATAATCAGACCAGTCTCCATCTAAACGATGCTTCGACCACCAACGCGCAAACCACAGAGACGGAAACAGAAGACCCACTATTTCTCAATCTTATAATATGTCACATGGGTGGTATTGGATTGTCTCTAAGGGGCGCTCATTACTCTTGCAGATACATGAACATATTCAGATTTCAAATTGTTATTTTTTAAATAAAATATATTTTTCTTTTTCTTAATAAAAAACATTTAGTCAAAATTTGCCGCCCCCTAAAATCTGCCGCCCTAGGCTGCCGCCTATACAGCCTATACGTAAATCCGGCCCTGTTCGCAGCGTCTTTGCGAAAGAAGTACGCAACTTTGGTCTCGCACTTCGCAACTCACATGCGTCGGTTCTGAGGAACCAAGCCTTCATCGTGCTGTGTGTGCTCTGCCAGTGACGAATAAATGAAATAGTAGGCTGTTATCATAGTTACTTGCAGTTCCGTGTGTGCCCGTTGTCCATAGTGGACTGAGCGAAAAGCCACCTATTCAATCAATGCTTCGTGGCAAAACTCTTCACAGTCAAACTCGTGAGGTTATAAATAATGTTCATTTGTTTATGAAAAGCGAAGGAACATCGGGTAAGGTCGTAAATTCCACTGAAAAAAAAAGGTGCAGAATATAGGCTAGTGGTAGCTACAACCAAAGTGTCAAGGAGGACCTTGAGAAGGATTATTAAATAAGTAAGTAAGTAAGTAAGTAAGTAAGTAAGTAAGTAAGTAATAGGCTTAATAATGTTATTGGTTTTATGTCCCTTGTAACTACTGTGGCTTTTAGAGACGCCGGGCTGCGGGAATTTTGCCTTGAAGGGGGTCTTTAACGTGCCAGTAAATCTACTGACTCGGCCCCCTCGCATTTGCGCAACCTCAAATGCCAACTGACTGTGCCAGGATTCGATCCTGCAACCTTGGGAACAGCAGGCGAGAACCTTACCGCTGAGCCTTGCAGCCAGTCAATAAATAAGGGCTGCAACACCAGGTGTACCCAAGCGCATCACTGATGGAGATGATTTTGATAAATGTGTTAGTCAGCGAACTATTAATAATTTTTATATTCAGGAAAAGACTATGCTAACTGTGCCCAAACTGCATTTAAAACTTAGAGACAGCATTCAGTTTATAGGCAGCAGTTTAAGTTCAAGACGTTACACGATATGGGGTTCAAGTGGAAAAGAAAACAAGGAATAACAGAGCTGTTTAAATAGAAACGACGGATATTCGATCCTGACGCGTTTCATATTTACGTGCAATAGATAAATACTAGCGGACCCGTGCGACAACTCTCGCATAATGGGTTGTGTGGGCCCCATGTGTACAGACTACTCGCCTGGCTCTAGTGCTATGCGGGCTGTACGCAAAACAGTTCTACCAGGGGCTATCGTATTGTTTATTTGTTTGAAAGCACTTCATAAACAAATAAATATATTTACGTTGACTCTTCAAGAAATGCAAGATTTTTCCTGTACTATTGAGACGATTTGGAAGATTTTGGTACAAACCACACCTTCTAACTCCCTCTGGTTTAGGAGCTTGAGTTTTGTGAAACATTCACCTTAGCGTATTATAATAAGGTAGGAGGGCAAGCCTTATGAAGCTGCCTGCAGTATGTCTCGTATCACTTGCAATATTATTATTCTGTGACGAAGCACTTGGTGATACATTGAGCTACACGAGTTGCGTGACACGTCAGCTGTTCGCTTATCTCAGTGGCTGATTGCTCCGCCTGTGAAACCATGCGCCTGACTTGTGAAAGAAGAGGTTCATTTTGAGGGTTTTATAGACTACGCAGTTCAACTGAATTACCGTACACTCGTATCGTTTACTGGGTATGGTGACTATTTCAGTTTTAGTAGGCCTAGTGGTCGAAATGATGGGCCGATGGCCACAAGCAGGGCCGTCGAGAGCGATCAAGGGCCCTAGGTCCAGGTCTTCCGGGCCCCTCCACTTCTTTCAACTTGTGACATTATTTTGGAAATACTAAGCTTGAATTAGCTTAACCCATAAAATACAAAGTCCGCAGAATTTAGCATCTCCATATTGAATATCAGGTTACTTGGTTGTTCAGTTCTTCATCCACTCTTCTTTTCGTCATGTTTTACTTCAAGATTTTGATCACTGTGCATTGAAAATTTCTTTTTCGTTATATCTGACCGTGTTTGGGCTCTACAAGAAAAAGCCGTGCTTCTTTCAGAAATGTAGGAAATATATAGTGGATTTTTTCAGAGATTGAATTAGGAGCTTACCGCCCTATAAAGACAATTTTCAACATCCGTACGTTATAAATTAAATGTGCAACTCTGAAAACTCGGCTGAGTTACGAAAGACACAATGGATATTTATAAAATTCGTTATAGTTCTCCTTGAAATGTGTTGGATACTATTCATTGGTTGGATTTACATTGAACAGAGTCTTATCAAAATAAATCAAAATGGTCTAGCAATGAATTTGAGTGAAGTCAACTGTAAGCCATCCCGGGCAGCTCAGCAATTCCGGGCCCCGGTGCTGCAGCCCCGCTTGCCCCTCCCTCTCTTCGAATCTGACCACAAGTCCCTAAAATGAAACAGAAGAAATACTCGTACCAGCAAGTCAGTAGCGTAGCCAGGATCAACCAATGGGGGGGGGGGGGTTATAGTTACTCGAAGCCAAATTCTACAAGCATTTCGCCTCGCGGCGTAGCCGCGCTTGTCAAACGTGCACCATGGCCGCGAGTGCAGCTGCAGTAAGTACGGATATCGTAGGTTCGAATCCCGGTGCTGACAGGGGTTATCCTGAGTGTACTTTTTCTCCAGGGGTTTCCACACTCCCTATAGGAAATTGCCGGGATAGTGCCTTACTTCGAGTCCCGGAGAGTCTACCACATCGCTGTCCCAGATACATTTACACACACAACTACAATCATCACAGCAATACAGGTTGCCGGACAGCTTCAACACACTCCCAACAACACGGGGCTGATGATCAAGATGGCTCAAGCCCCTCAAATGAATTAACAACAACTCTACAATTATTTCCATTTCTCAATGAGATATTATTACACAAGAAAAGTTTCATGAATTTTGGTCCAGAAGTTTCTGGGTAATACAATATGCACAAAAGACAACAAGAAGAAACATTTCTTTAAAAAATTGAAGCTAATTTTTGACTGAAATGTTAAATCTAGAACATTTCTGATCCCCTGACAGGAACAATAGACAAAATAAACTCCAATCTATCTGTGCTACCAACATGAAGACTGCGTATCTCTCAACAAGAGAAGACATTTACAGAAGTCTCAGCAAAAGTGGGCTGTCCTCTCACGGTGTATCATGTTGATTTATGAGTTATACAATAGGCTACTCATTTTTATGTTTATGCAGCTTTTCAACAAGATCCTGTGCTTTATATTGCAATTAGCCCAGAACGCCTAAAATATCATTTTCGAAGATTTCTGTCACCCACTAAGTCCTTTTTACCTTACAAATTCTACATGCAGCCGGAAAGGTTTAGTTGCTTACACTGCACATGCGACAAATTTCATTCATTCGTAAATGGGAGATACCCGTAATTCGGGGAATTGTTGGACATACAGTATACGTTATATGAAGCAACTCGGCTGACAACGATCTCATGCTCAAGAAGTTAATAACGATCCCACAAATATTGGTAATGTACCCATAGAATATTCTAAGTCCTTATTAAAACGCGTTATTTTAAATTAAAACTAGATTAATTTACATATAACTTCTTTCCCAATAAGAAAAGAAAAAAAGCTAATATTGTCCCACCAGGTGGGATTCAAAATTATTTGGCACTAGCCTCTGTTTGAAATACTGTAAGCTATATTTCTCGGGGAAAAAGTTAGATTAGCAAACTTGGGAGGACGGAGTTGTATGACTATAGTCTAAAATACACAGTCACGAAGCTCGCTGCGTTACGAAATCGCATCTTCTTGGTAGATACTAGTGCTCGCGGTGGCCAGCGCATTGAGCGCGTTATTCGTGGAACTGATGATTTCACTTTTGTAGGGGTTTTATTATTTTTAACTCGCCTGAGTGATTATTTCCATTGTAAACATAAGTCATATTAAATCACAATGTTGATATACTGTACACTTCAGTGGCGATTCCTCCATGTAGGACGTGAGGATCATCCTACAGTCAGCTCTCAGCTGTAACTGTTTTTAAAAAATAAATTGATTGTTTTGTAAAATAGTCTTTGGGGCTACCTTGCGCGCCCTCTCGATAAGCTCTGTCTCATTGTCACTGTCAGTACTTGTAACTAGTTCTACATTTCACCCCTACATGGGTGAAGTGGGATCTTCACCGCCTGGAGTAGAAAGCTGAGGAAGGAAGCCTTGCATCCTCAAAGCACGTGTTTATAGCTGTAGAAATGTATGGGAGCCCTTGAGAGGGGAAGGGGGCCAGTTTGGTCAGTTAAATGGCGCTCTGAGGACGTCGACTGAGATCCTCAAGTCTCGCTATTGGTTGAATTTAAACCAACACTACGGGCTTATTGGTTACCGTACGATTTCGCGCGGTTTTCAGCGTGTGCACATCGTTGGAGTAGTATTCGATTGTATTGTATTGTGTAATGTGTTCGTAATAGTGCTGTGCGACTGAATAATTAATATTAGACTGAGTCTAATATCTCAATTTAGCCCAGCTATAATACTGTAATTAAGATAAGCCTATCATATTACGTCCTACACAATACAAAAATTAGCAGTCGCCACTAGTACACTTTTAATTCATTGTAACATTATAAAATGCTGTGTTTTTATTAGTTCAGTCCTCTACAAGTATCCCTAGGTACAGTTGTATGACGTATTTAATGAGTCTTACGTAGAATTAATAGTCCAATTTGTTTCAATGATAGTCACGGGCATCTCGACATACTGTAGTATAAAACAGAGTCCCCGATTCTTGGATGTAACGGGTAATCTCGAGAACCACTGGATGGATTTTGATGCGGTTTTCACCATTCTGTAAAGGATTTCTCGAGGAAGGTTTCTGTAGAAAAACGTTCATTTGTGACCACAGGAAGCCGAGTAGTAACGATTTCAGTGAATCGAGTCGAAGGAAAACCTGTCGCACATGCACCATTTAAGCCTGCGCTGGATATACCGTTAAAAATATATACATAGGCCTACCATGAGTGTAAGAATTGGTCAGCATGGTCCACGACAGCATATCTATATCTTTAATACACCGCCCACTGTAAGTGATTTTACGTTTTCATTTCTTCCATCAATCTCCATTCAGTGGAAATATAAATTACTAGCTTCGGAGCGAGTTTACGAGGTAGCGAGTGAGCCTATCACCCCAGCTTCGGCCAGCATCAACTTTCGAGTCGCGTCGAGTTACGACTTCAGAGAAGAGTAGACTATATGTGTTTGGAGTTTCGCTGTTCACCTCGGCTTTTCTGAATTGCGTCCTTTACCTGCCGTCCGTGCGCCTTTTAAGCTTACGCTGGGTAAACCGTTTAAGATACCGGGCGAAGCCGGGGCGGGTTACTAGCATGGGTATAATTGTAAATAGCTATGGTATAGCAAATTCTTAACCATATCCAAATCTAGTTCTTCCGTAAAATTCAGTAACATTATAATTAATTAGAAAAATACCGGCGTGATTTGTGAAACGAAAGGTATAAAAAGATATTTAGGTCTTAAATGGTTCGATTGTAAGTACTTCGTATTTTCTCTGTGATTATGAAACCTCCCATTCCTAAATTTGACAATATAATACAATGTCAATTTTACAAATAATTTCAGGAATAACAAATGTGTACCGTACCTTTACGGCAGTCATATGGGAGACCAGGTACTTCATAAGAGAATTGATAAACAGTGTACCACATCTAAGTTTGTGAGCATCATCCTGACGACATAAATTGGCTTACTTCTAAATGATTCGAGAATAAGCTTATATTATTGTACAAAATAGTCTACATTTGTATTCTTTAAATTAGCTCTCTGACTATTTGAAAGCCATTTTCTACATCTGAAAATTAAAATGTCGACATGTGTTTGAGATAACATCATTTACGTTTACTTGAGTCTTAATTTCCAAAATGCATTGCCATTATTTATATTTGAACTGCAGCCAATTGCCATAGCAGGGCATTTCATTCGAACGCCCGTGGGGTCCCCAATTTCAAGTAGTTCCAACTTTGGCTACCAGACGTCACTGTCACTAACATCCAGCTGCGAACGTTGGAATTTGAAAGAGCGTTTCTAACCAAATAGCCTACACATTTTGGCTACACATTACCATTGTAGTGCTAAGTTCTTTTACATGCCATAAATCTATGACATAGGCCCGCCGGCTTCATTATTTCATCTCCAAAGGAAGGCATACTAAAGGATTTTAACGCACTTAAAAATCCAAAGACTTCGCCGAGTTTTAACCCATGATCTTGGGCGTAGCATTTCAGCATGCTACCGACTACGCCACCGAAGCCATGCATAGATATCCTACCGAGACATGCTTCTGATTTATAACCGAATGGCTGCGTGGCTCAGCGGTAACTTTCTCGCCTGCTGTGCGAGAGGTTGCAGGATCTAACCCTGGCGCAGTCAGCTGGCCAGTAAATCTACAGATACAGCATCTGTATATTTACTAGCACGTTAAAGATCCCCTTCGGGGCAAAATTTCGGCACCCCGGCGTCTCTAAAAGCCGCAGTAGTCAAAAGAGCTGTAAAACCAATAACAGTATTATTGATTTATTATAACCAGTTAAAGACACAGTTCTGTTGTTTGCCTGAAAAACTTTATAATACTAGCCTAAAATGCATAGGTCAAGTCTTACCTTTTAGGGCCCTTTGGGAACTCGGGTATCGTCTTGTTATTTGAACAGTCTACATTAATAGAATGACTTCCCAGTCGGTCAACACGAATACACTCAATTAGATTGGGCGAGGAGTAACAATTAATTTCCCTGTCTAATTCATAATACAATAATTATTTATACATTTAATAAAACGTTTCTCGTACATCCCCCCTCCCCCATCCCTTTATGCGAAAAGTGTTTTATTAAGAGTATAGACAATTCGTGTATTTTTAATTCAGGCACTTGGAGACAGATTGTCACTCCCACCTGCACTCGTGTTGACCGACTGAAATGCG
Source organism: Meconema thalassinum (assembly GCA_946902985.2). Taxonomy (NCBI): domain Eukaryota; kingdom Metazoa; phylum Arthropoda; class Insecta; order Orthoptera; family Tettigoniidae; genus Meconema; species Meconema thalassinum. Next base: position 553,463,245 of record OX336388.2, read on the forward strand.
ATCATATAGGTTACTAAGCAACACTGAAATATGGCTTTTAATATTTGATATGTTTATTGCACTGCACATCTCCTCTTGTAAAACACATGATTAAAGATATAACTGTTACACAATGCTATAACATACAGTAAATCCATCAACAATAACATTCACCAACACAGCACAGTCGGCACATGATTGCTGGTTGCGTGAGAGCATTATTGTCGCGCGGCGTGCGCGGTAGAAAAATATGAGCCAAGCTCCACGACTGTGGTTATACGTTGCCACGAAGACGAGTCTAGCCTTAAATGTGGAGCCGGGCCGAAAGGCGACAACTGTACATCACCAAGTAGCCGGCGCGGTGGTGAAACACACACAAATCAAATCTGCCGATTTTCCAATGGGGGAGGGGGGGGGGGGGTTCTAACCCCTCCCCCCTCTGACTACGCCACTGCAACAAGTTAATACTAATTTCCTGTCGTGAAAGAAATCACTATCTACAAGGTAGCTTAAACAAATAAATAAAAATAATAATAATAATCATCTAGGAACAGTCAGCGAAAATGGAGAGTACAGGAGGCTACATAGCAACCAACTCTACATAGCCTACGTGTGGAAAGGATAACGGACTTGATGCGAAAAAGGAGAATTCGTTTCTATGGCCACATGACACGCACGAGCTCGCAGAGACTGACCAACCGCATATTTTCCTACTTTGTAGACAGAAAACCAAGGGATCATGGTTGTCTGAGATCGGAAAAGATCTTATAGACGTAGGGATTTCGCTTGAGGACATTCAAGGACGTCTTCCTCTCCAGAAAAAAAAAACTTAGAACACACCAGCAATTCCAAGAAAAGCCAAAACTGAGAACAGGCAAGAAATGGACGACTGACAGAAAGGAGGCGCACAGGGAACGGATGAAGGACTACTGGTAAAAGTTTAAAGCTCCACGACGGAAACAGTTGAAGTAACGTGGTCCATAGCAGGCCGAAACGAAGAAGAAGAAGAAGAACCATCAATGACAGGATCTGGAAAATAGGCCGGGCGTTCCATCTGACGCAAAACGTCTATAATAAGAAGGCTTTGAGTATAAGTGCCTAGCTTAGACTCCATGACACGGTACTTAAACCAGAAGGGCTGTATGCACCGGAGACTTGGATAAATTATTAAAACGAGAACGAAGGATATTACGGCAGATTTTGGGCAACAGATGGGTTAATGGCCAGGTGCGATTGAGATCCAACGAAGAACTATACACCAAGATGGAACCAATAATGTCGTCCATCAAAAAGAGAAGATTGCTGTTCTATGGCAACATCTTCCGTATGACTGATGACCGACAAAGAACATCTGGAATTTCACGAAGTGGAGATGATTCCAGAAATGTGAGAAAGACCTGATGCAAATTGGTATTCCAGAAACGAAAATCCACGACAGATTTGAATTTCGGCAATTGGTTAAAAACTATCAAAATTTTAAATTGTAATCTCAACCCAGGGGACGGAGAGGGTCTCCACCAGAAGTAAGAAAGAAGGTACAAATCTATGGACTCAAGAAATACTGGGATGATGTCAAGGCCGGTAGAAGTATAAGATCTAGACACAAATGAAATTGTTTGTTAATATTCAATCCATAGAGGCTCAATTCAAATGTAAAATAATAATAATAAGTTAACAAAAGCTCGCACGGGTGATATTTTCCCATCGTGTTTGAATATTGCACTAAGGTCGTAGCAGGAGATCAAATCTTTATCATGCATTATGTTTGATTGTACATTCAGCGCGCACTGGACCAAACGTGGCAGTGCGTAGTAACAGGAGATGAAACGTGGGTGACATTTAAGACGTCATAGAATCATCCCTCGTCCTCACCTTGCAAGAACAGTTCCGTCCTAGAAAAATAGTTATGGCGACGGTGTTTTGGTTGTTTCCTCACCACGGGAGTGACAGTAAATGCTACCACTTAGTGTGACACACTTACCTCCCAGATGCTTCTTCAACATGGTTCCAGGGACTGACACAGACTTCTTCAAAATACACATCGATGCCTCAATGTACCATTGAAACAAGTGCTCGGACAATAATGTGCATAGTGTTCAATAGTAATGCGTATTAGTGCCCTACTACTACGCTTCATTATAGGCCTATCTACCTATTAAGTAAAGTTTCTCCGTGCGAGCTCTTGTTAGTCTACCCTCTACCTTATTTTTGAAGGTGCTTTATACTATCTCTATAGTCTATATAAAATAATGTTTCTGTCTGTCTATTTATTAGTTTACCCGGGATTGGCTCCTAAATTGCCCCTCGATCTTTATGAAAATTTCAGGGAAGACTTAACAATAAGCCTTTCGACCAGGATATGCTAGGTTTTATCTCCAAATAATTAAAGATGCCCGGGACACAGGGAGATTTATATTTCAATGATCAAGTGGGATATGGGATGCTCATGTTATTACATTGTCCTAGCAAATCTAGTGACCTTTCCACGGCGATGAAGGGCACATGCCTTAGACAGAGAACAATATAATATCCCCCCAAGTGGGCCCCCTGATGATGAGAATACCCATTTCATGAGCCAGGGAAAGTGGCAGTGCGAAGTTCAAACCAAAGACCCAAGTCCCTTCGGATCGAAGGCAATTGACCTATCTCCTTAGCCCCGAAGCCGAACAAGGACAAATTAATTTATCATAGGCTATTTACTTACATGAATTTCCGAGTAATATCTCGAAATGCTGTCCTTGATTTTATAAACACACGTAGCACCAACGTAGGAAGTTTTTGTACACTCGCTGCAATTCATCCTCACTGATATTTCGTATCACTGCAGTTATTTCGTTCTCGAGAGCCTCCAGAGCACGCGGATTGTTTCTGTGTAGATTTTGTGTGAGATTCCCCAAAAGTAAAAATCGCACGGCGCTGAAACTTACGAACACATTTACTGAAAGACTTCTTATTGACAAAATAAGTTTCCACTAGGAAAATTCGATGTTTTGTTCCATACCTAACCATGTTCACGGGATACGTGATAGCCTACAGCACTTCACCACAAGTCGTAATTTCAACTAACGTATCTTGCCAGCTCCGTATGTAACAAATGCAATGCCAGCATTTGGAACTTCCCGTCTTGCTCTTGTGTTATCGACAAATGCTAGTCATCTAGCGCTGACTAATCACCAGGGTTAGGATTTTTTAGTGCAAATTTCAGATGAAGAAAGGAAGGGAAAAGGTGCTCAAATAAGGTATAAAAAGGGGCAAAAGGGTGTTAGTTTATTCAACAAATTTTCTCTTTCCTCTATTCTATTTTATTGAATTACAAACAAGTACATCAAATCACTCATCAAAAGAAGAAATAAACATGAAGTTGTTGTACTTCAAGACATTAATCATCTCTAAGTAAATCTGTTTCTATTAGGAGTTAGAATGTATTTGTAGATGCTAAAGCTTCTTTCGACATCGACAGAAACCAGTGGGGCAAACCTTGTATTCACTCGGAATGGCAACTCTACAGATGTGGCGAATTCCACAATGTCTGGATTCTTCTGAAGACTAGACTCAAGTTTGTGTTCGGCAAAGCCATCTAACTGCTACCTCGCGGAAGTAAAAATATCCCATTGTTTTACCTTTTCCAGACCTTGTTCTTCTAATCGTTTAATAACTAGAGTCAGGTACCGTACTTGTAACTATGGACACAATATACGTAGTTCCGTCTGCAAATTATGCATTTTCTCCGGTAACAAAAGTTGCTGTGCCTTGGAAATTGCACTTGCGTCAGCTGGATTCAAAGAAAGCACAAACTCTCTAATTTTGTCAAAATTCTCACACAACATAGCAGCACACTCAATCCACGATTTCCAGGTAGTAATGACCGGGAATTTTGGAAGGGGCAGGCCAGTGGTTTCCCTGTAGGCAACAACACGATTCGGAACTTTCAGGAATCTTCTTCAGGGCAGGGATGAATTGATTTTCGATGTCGTATTCGTTCCTTATGGATTCACAAACCCTGCACAAACTTAGGAAATAAAGGTTTCGATTGGTTAACAGCTGAAACCATGTATGGAGCCTGGTCCGTAACCACAAGAAGAAGTTTTTCAAACTCGAAACCAGTCCATAATTGATTGCATTACTGTTATGGCATTGGCTTTCTGCAGCTCATACATTTTTAACAACGTAGGCTTAACGTTCTCCCCTGCTAAGGGAAATCCTAAAATTTTCAAAACATATCGTTCCATTGAGTCTATGGTTTCATCCACAATTATTTCCACATCGCAATCAGACACTATCTCCTTGATTCCTTGTATGGTTTCTCGTTAAACAGGCTACATGTAGTTTTTTCTTGAAGTACTCTCATCGGACATTATCATCTTTGTGTATTTTTCAAGAAATCACTTGAAGGCTGGATGGTTCACCTTATTGAGTGGAATTCCGGCTTGTGTAAGATCTGCACACAAATCAATGTTTAATTCCTTCAAATTTTGGCTCTTTGAAGAACTCTGTTGAGACGCATTTCGTAATACAGGTTGCCGCGATTTGTTTACTTGAAGAGTCTTATTCATTTGAAGCTTAGAGCTGGAAATGTGTTGTTTGATGCGATCTCGCTGGTGTTTTTCATGGAACAAAATTCCTGAATCACAAATAGTAGGGGAAGCTTGGCTAAATCCGCAATATTAAGGGGGTTAGGTAAGTACTGTAACGTGTTTTTCGTGGGGGTTTTTATGCAACTGGCGTAAGTCAGTAGGAAGCCATTCTATATTTATTTACGCGGCAAATTGTTCAGCCAAGAGAATTTTTCATGTTAATTTATTATTATTATTAATTTATTATAATTATTATTTAGATATTTTCGGAGCATTTTATAAAAATTATTAGCATTCAGATAGGTTTTCTATGTCTTAGAAAACGCTATCATGCAAATTATTACGAACGACGATATCATAGAAAATTATCTGATTACGGAATTTTACGGAGTTTTTGTCAGTTAGGGTATTTGAGAGAGATGACTCACTGGGAATTCAAATACAAGCTGATTCCTGTCGAGAAGAATTACGCAAGCGGGCTCGCATCGTCCAGGAAAGGCGAATTGTTGAAACGGAACCCTCCCGCCGAGTGTAATGACCCAGAGGAGGGGAAGATAGCGCGGCGTGCTCAGCCAATCAATGAGGACTACGTAAGCTAGTAGACGGCTCCGGAGTGGGGAGCCAACGTGTGCATATAAGGTTCGACGCGCCGTCGAAGGAAGACTATCTGTGAAATACTTGAGGAGTATGGGTGCGCGTGCATGTCGCTCCGATGTTCAGTGGAGTTAGTAACTATCTGTGTAGTTCTTGCCGAGTACGGTTGCAAGTGCGTGTCGCTCCGATGTTCCGTGGAGTGGAAGACTAACTTTGGTAAAACTTAACCAGTGTGGTTATACGAGTGTTTGGGTCCGATGTACGGACCATAGAATTATCTAATCTACCAGAATATCATCAAATTTCGACGGAGATGACGACGTCCAGGAGACTGTGGGAAGCACACAGCATCATCCAGTACGAGGGAAAGGCTTCGGGCATTTCCAGTGGTAAGCGCCAATGACGCAGAAATACGCAATCTCTCATTTCTCTTGGTTTTATATTTCATATTTCAGTAACTTCATAGCTTGGGAATAAGTGTAAAATCAATAATTTATCAGACTCCGTTTTCATGTAATTTTCTATCGGTAATATTAAAATCGCAACGCTCCAATTTAAATTTTATACTTATTATTATTATTAATTTTGCTATACTTGTTTTATATAATAAATTCATTTATTTTACAATGCAATCTTTGCTTTCAGTAGGTAGCATTAGATATAGACCAATTCCTTCTCCTGATACAATTGTTTGTTGGGTTAATGATCAAATCATACCACGATCTGAGTAAATAGAGTCTTGAATGTGTTCTGCCAGAGCTAGACGTTGTTAAATACAAATTTAGATTTCAACATTGCATTGAGGTCTTGGCGCCCATTAAAACAACATAGCTTAGGCAAAGGTAAACAGTTACATTTCTCACCCAACAGTTAGGAGCTAGCAAAACGTTTCATTTGTACGCTCAACGTGGAGCAAATTAAATAACGTTTCATTAGTCGCCGACAACTTGGGGCTGAAAACCTAATAACATTTGTGGAAGGAGAAGGGTATATATTTCTGTGCCTGTATTTTGGGGGTTATTTGTCTGTATCAGTGTATATCATTATGGGGGATGAGAAAGAAAGACAGATGAGGTTACGTAGTGGTCATCAACGGGAGAGTGATGATACGAGCAGTATGTCGAGTGATGGTAGTACCGGGGTAGCGGAGGTAAATCCCGATACTGAAACAGGGAGTGTAGGCGGCCAACCAGAATTAAAAACTTTACTTCTCGAGTTCATGTATCAGAACAAAGTTAGTAGTGATGCCTTAAATGCTAAATTAGAACAAAACAGTAGGGAAAATAAAGTACAGATGCCTTAAATGCTAAATTAGAACAAAACAGTAAGGAAAATAGAGAGAGTACTGAAACTTTAAATGCAAAATTAGAACAGAATAATGCAAAATTAGAACAAAACAGTAGGGAAAATAAAGAAAGTACAGAAGCTTTAAATAAAAAATTAGAACAGAATAATGCAAAATTAGATAAGAACAACAAGGAAATTAGTGTGAAAATGGAGCAGATTAGAGGAGAAATCAGAGGAGTAATGGAAGAAAAGGTTAAAGAGATCATTGCAGATGTAGACAAGAAATTAGGAAAAGTACAGGAGGAGTTGGAAATTAGAATCAGTACACAGGCTGAAAATTTAAAAGAACTAGTGCAACTGGAAACACAGCAGGTCAAAAAGCAATTGGGGGGAGAAATTGACAAAATTCAGGTAGCTACTAAAGAGGTTAAGGAACAGCTGGGGGGTAGAATTGAGAAAGTCCACTCACAAATAGTTGCAGAAGTAAATGATTTAAGAGAGAGTAATAGAGAGAGCATTAGCAAGATTGAGGAGAAACAAGCAAAGCTATATGATAAAGTAGAAGAATCAGAAGGAAACATTAAATTAACAGTAAACAGTATTGAGAGGAAGGCTGAGGAGAAAATCGCAGAATTAGAGTTAAAATTAAAAGCTAGGATCAGGCAAGAAAATAGTCAGAATAGGCCAGTTTTTGTGAATAGCACACACAGGGAGGTAGAACTGGGTAAGTTCAGCAATCGACAGGGGTGCCCAATGGAGTTCATGAACACTATAGAAAATAAATTCGGGGAAAGGTTGGAAAATGGTAGTATTGAGTGGTGCCAGGTAGTTGAAATTTTAGAACAAGTGTTTGTGGGGGAAACGAGGAATTGGTTTGCTGTCTACAGAGACAAGTTTACTGATATCAATGATTTTAAAATGAAATTCTGTGAAAAGTTCTGGAATGAGGTTATTCAGTCGCAGCATCGTGAGGGAGCAGTGTGTGGTAAATATAACCCTAAAGGAAGCTCCACCATGACCGAATACTTTTTAGGGCAGGTATTAGTGTGTAAATATCTGGATGGCTTGAAGGAGGAAAGTGATGTGGTAAGGTTGCTACTTAGGCACTTTCCCTATAGGATCAAGGAGGCTGCTTGTATCCAGAATGTAAAGACAATATCACAAGTAGAAAATTTGTTAAGCACATTTGATGCACTAGGGAGAGGGAGTTATGAGGACAATTTCAATCGGAACCAGGGTAATAATAATAATAGACCTAATGAAGCCAGGCATCAAGAAGTTCAAGGGAACGGTGGCGAAGGGGCCAACGGTCAAAATAGAAATAATAATAATAATCAGCTAAATCAGAACAGAGGAAATGGCTATGGTAATCAGTATCAAGGGAGGAACAATGATTTCAGGGGAAATCAAGGGAGGAACAATGATTACAGGGGAAATCAAGGGAGAAACAATGATTTCAGGGGAAATCAAGGGAGAAATTATAATGACAATAATTACAACCAGAATAGGGGTCAAGGAAGAGGACAGCCTAGTGGTAGTAATATACAGCCAAACAATGACAACACAACTCAGAACAACCAGACCAGTGCAGTAGTAACTAGTACTACGGCCAGCTGTAGCGGTTCTTTAAACGCGAACCAGGCTGCGAAGTAAGGTCAGAATCTCAGTCTGTAGCAAGCCCTGTCCATACAATTATACAGGAACCCTATGACCTAAATGTAAGAAATGAATTATTACATGAACTAAATGATGAAGGTATTATTCAGGAAGTGGTTAGTAAGAGCCCCATAGTTAAATTTAACGTGTCCGAGGCGTACACAGATGTTTTAATTGATAGTGGTTGTATGAAGAGTTGCATAAGTAGTGCATTTTATGATAAAATGAAAGGAACTGGAGTAAATTTTGAGGAGATGCCAATTAAAAGCACTTTTGTTATCACAGCTGTTGGGAAGAGGTCTAAAGTAATTTCTAAGCAAGTTTTAGTAGACATTAAAATTAATTATCATGTAGAGAAGCAGATTTGTCTTGTAATTCCAAATTTAGTATTCAGTGTTATCTTGGGTTCAGAGTGGCTAAGTAGAGTGTCTGGTAACTTATGTTATGATGTAGGGAGTTTGAAATTTAAATGGGGAGATTCTGAAGTAGAAGTAGCGTTCAATGACCATATTCAGAGGAGTAGTATTGTAGGTGTGATTTGTACTTTAAATGAGATATCGCCAGCCGTAGAGCGGGGTTCTCCATGTTTTGTGGGCAGTGTGATTACGAACGGAAGTCTAGAGGACTCGTTACGTGAGGCTGCATTTCAGGGAAATATAGAGGATGAACAGTGTGTTCGGCTCTATGATGTGTTATTGTGTAATATGAGAGTTTTTGAGGATCGCATTGGTATGGCCAATTGCTATACACATTCATTGAACGTTATTGATAGGTCAGTATTCACAGGACATAGATATCCTGTACCTTTCGCTTATCAGAGTGCAGTTGAGGCACAAATTAACCAGATGCTTGAAGATGGGATTATTGAGCACTCTAACAGTCCATATGTTAATTCTTTGATCACGGTACCCAAGACCGACGGCACGGTTCGTATTTGTTTAGACGCTCGTTTGGTTAACAGTAGAATTAGTTCAGATCAGCTGAAATCTATGTCAATAGAGGAATTAATGCAAACATTTGAGGGGAAGAAGTATTTCACTTGTGTAGATTTGAGTTCCAGTTTTTGGCAAGTGCCACTTATGTACGAAGATAGACCATTTACAGCTTTTAGTCATAAATATAACCTTTATCAATTTTGTAGAACACCTTATGGGTTAAAGAGTAGTTCAGCAGCTTTAATTAGGGCTTTAAACATCGCATTAGGGGATGACACAGGAGAGTTTGTAACCATTTACATAGATGATATGGCAATTAGTTCACACAGTTTTGAGGAGCATCTACGTCATTTAAATATAGTTTTTCAGAAGTTAGATCAGGCAAGGTTCACTTTGAAGCTGTCTAAGTCGTCATTCTGTCAGTCAGAAGTGACATTTTTAGGTCATAGAGTGTCGAGTAGAGGTGTGGACAGTAGCAACAGGGCATCGTTACAGATACTGAGAAATAGGTAGGCAGAGCAACGTGATGACGTTCATTTAAGGGAGCCACTTGCAAGGTTTGAAGCAGGTGACACAGAAACATTTATAGTTTCCAAACGTATTGGAAAAACAGCATATGTGCTGGAGAATAGTGAGGGAAACAGATTATACGGGACGTATAATATACATAGTCTACGAAAATATGTGTCATAAAGTGAGTGTGTTTAGCTGGCGAGCCAGCCTATCAAATGAGTAAGTGTGGTATTTGGTGCGTGGGAGGAGATGGTCTTCCAGGCAGGCGTATCAGAAGTCACACAGGGGGGGTAGTATGTAAGTAAATGAGAGTTTTTAAGGTACAGGGAAATATGACGGGATTGTCGGATGCTCTTGAGCACTAAAATGTCTCGATACACCAAGGCCAGAATTTGGTAGCGCTGGTGAATTCCCATTTGCCTCCAAGAGATGGGTGAGCGCTTGAACAGGGTATTTTTGCTTAAGGCGTCCACGAGGCAAAAGATGGGCCATCAGAATGCGAGACAGTCCTTCATGAAACTCATACATATCAGCACACGTGATTTCTGTTTACGGCCTCGCCATGTAAGATTTGTAAGTGTGTAATTTAAGGTAATTTGTACAAAGGTATTATTTGTGTGAGGAGAACTGGTCTGTGTTGAGAACTAGTACTAAGTAGAATATGGTCTACGGGAACTTAACAAGACAGGGCGATTACGGCACAGAAATATTTGGTGTTATATGTAATGCGCATTTACTGTTTTTTTCAGAAGTCAATATTAATTTAATCTACTTTAAAGAGAGATTAAGTATTATGGTCACGAGGCGCTGCCACAATAGTGTGATCGTGTGGTCAGTGATAAGTGGAATTAAATGTCACCATAAGGAGGGGACCTCCAGTGAAATTAGGAAGTTCTATGGTGATATAAATATATCAGAACACCTTCAATGCGTGTGATATGACATCATAAATACATAGTGCTCACACATTTATTATGTCTATTTCTCCAACATAGAGGAATTTGAGAGGCGGAAATATCCGTGGAACACTATTTTATATGAGAAACATTGGACTGGTTGCAAAGTGCAATCCATAGTGACAACAAACTTTGACGCAAAGTGCGTGAAGAAAAATTATGAGTGTATATATCTGTAATTTAGGGAGATTTCATTTATGTAATATGTATTTTGGATGTGGTTTATTAACGTGTCTGGGATAATCGGATAATGGACCGTCGTCACGGTAAATCATCCGATGATCCGAGGCGAATATGTAACGTGTTTTTCGTGGGTTTTTTTATGCAACTGGCATAAGTCAGTAGGAAGCCATTCTATATTTATTTACGCGGCAAATTGTTCAGCCAAGAGAATTTTTCATGTTAATTTATTATTATTATTAATTTATTATAATTATTATTTAGATATTTTCGGAGCATTTTATAAAAATTATTAGCATTCAGATAGGTTTTCTATGTCTTAGAAAACGCTATCATGCAAATTATTACGAACGACGATATCATAGAAAATTATCTGATTACGGAATTTTACGGAGTTTTTGTCAGTTAGGGTATTTGAGAGAGATGACTCACTGGGAATTCAAATACAAGCTGATTCCTGTCGAGAAGAATTACGCAAGCGGGCTCGCATCGTCCAGGAAAGGCGAATTGTTGAAACGGAACCCTCCCGCCGAGTGTAATGACCCAGAGGAGGGGAAGATAGCGCGGCGTGCTCAGCCAATCAATGAGGACTACGTAAGCTAGTAGACGGCTCCGGAGTGGGGAGCCAACGTGTGCATATAAGGTTCGACGCGCCGTCGAAGGAAGACTATCTGTGAAATACTTGAGGAGTATGGGTGCGCGTGCGTGTCGCTCCGATGTTCAGTGGAGTTAGTAACTATCTGTGTAGTTCTTGCCGAGTACGGTTGCAAGTGCGTGTCGCTCCGATGTTCCGTGGAGTGGAAGACTAACTTTGGTAAAACTTAACCAGTGTGGTTATACGAGTGTTTGGGTCCGATGTACGGACCATAGAATTATCTAATCTACCAGAATATCATCAAATTTCGACGGAGATGACGACGTCCAGGAGACTGTGGGAAGCACACAGCATCATCCAGTACGAGGGAAAGGCTTCGGGCATTTCCAGTGGTAAGCGCCAATGACGCAGAAATACGCAATCTCTCATTTCTCTTGGTTTTATATTTCATATTTCAGTAACTTCATAGCTTGGGAATAAGTGTAAAATCAATAATTTATCAGACTCCGTTTTCATGTAATTTTCTATCGGTAATATTAAAATCGCAACGCTCCAATTTAAATTTTATACTTATTATTATTATTAATTTTGCTATACTTGTTTTATATAATAAATTCATTTCTTTTACAATGCAATCTTTGCTTTCAGTAGGTAGCATTAGATATAGACCAATTCCTTCTCCTGATACAATTGTTTGTTGGGTTAATGATCAAATCATACCACGATCTGAGTGAATAGAGTCTTGAATGTGTTCTGCCAGAGCTAGACGTTGTTAAATACAAATTTAGATTTCAACATTGCATTGAGGTCTTGGCGCCCATTAAAACAACATAGCTTAGGCAAAGGTAAACAGTTACATTTCTCACCCAACAGTTAGGAGCTAGCAAAACGTTTCAGTACGATGAGTTAAGGGAAAGGGTTTCAAAAAGTTAACATAGAAATTAAAGTAAATTATATTTGTGACATAACTTCCGTTCTTAAAATTAACATTTTATCATACATGGGTTGTATAAATCACTAGCTGTTGTGCTCAGCGTTGCCCGGGATGTGTCTTTATATGTTGTAGAAAGATACATGGCAATATATTTCGCAGAGCATATTCATTCTGCCCCTAAATGAGTTTAGAGCATAGTTCTCCTCGACTCTCATGTTACTGAACTCACTGTAAACCTAGTCGAAAAGTACAGTGTAATACAATAACGTAGCAGAGCATGCAACAATAGTAAAAGGGGATGTATATACACAATTCCTCGAGAACTCAGTCTCACAATTACTTTCCTGATAGTGTTTATTTGTTATTTAATGGGGAAAGTAAGACATCTTATAGCAGTGTTCACATAGTTATCTCTATTATTTTTCAAATGTAGCAATTATCTTCTTGTTACGAAATAATATTTAAATTACTCAATGATTGGAAGATAAAGTCATCATTGTGGAGTCTAATATACGTCTTATGATTTTTAACCCCGCACAAACTACGTGAATAATGGCAAATGACTTATTCCTGTACGTAGGTCAGTGTGTACTATACTTGTAACAGCATATTAAGGAACATTATTGCTGTAAGAATAATTTATATGCAAATGATCTCATCCACATCAAGTTAAAGTAAATTAAGCAAAGTATAATCCCAGTATATTGTCAAATATGATGCTTAGATTCTGCACGTATTTGAGTTCCTTAGCATCTAAAGTATTTCGTAAGATAAGAAATACATTGTCTAAACTAAATCCTTAATAATCTCTAAAATGCTATAGTGGGACCCACTGTGATTAGAACTCATGACAATTATAACATCAGACTATTCAATAGCTTTTGTCAGTAAGCACTAAAATGGCGAATATAAATATATAAACATAGGAAAAACGTTGTGAACGTTTAGTAGTTTAATTATGTTATTAACATGTTATGAACTAAATTAATTATTTAACATCCGGTTCCATTACAAATTATCATAGTCATAGAGCAGGATAATTACCAATTACAATATAACCCGAATAAGAAAGGCAAATACTATTCATAGAACAATCTGCAATATCACGCAAAAGTTACTGTATTTCTGATTTGTAATACAAAAGACAGCTTGTAGAGGTAAACACTGTCGAGAATTTAAAAAATGCAGCATAAGGACATTATGATTAATAAAACATAAAGGTCCACTTATCAGTTGTAGAACACACCTTAACGGTGTGTATAACACTTCAATTCTAGTAGATAATGCATACCATACGAGGCACGTCCAGAAAGTAAGTTCCGTTTGGTAATAAAATTAAATTGTGTAGAGATACAGAAAAATATTTATTGCACAACATTCTACACCTCTTAAACTACTTTTCCACATAACTGCCGAACTTTTGCAGGCATTTGTCATAGCGTGGCACACGATTTTGGATACCTTCTTCATAGAAGTTTGCCGCCGACCGTAAACGAGAGTGAAGACTCCCCTGTAAGATATCCTACTGTTTGGACACCACTGTTAGGCAAATTGCGTATGTGGTCAGGAGAACTCCTAAACATACGCAGTTCCCCTGGTAAGCACGCAATTTGCCTAACAGTGATGGCCAAACGGTAGGATATCTTACAGGGGAGTCTTCACTCTCGTTTACGGTCGGCGGCAAACTTCTATGAAGAAGGTATCCAAAAACCTGTGCCACGCTATGACAAATGCCTGCAAAAGTTCGGCAGTTATGTGGAAAAGTAGTTTAAGAGGTGTAGAATGTTGTGCAATAAATATTTTTTCTGTATCTGTACACAAATTAATGTTATTACCAAACGGAACTTACTTTCGGGACGTGCCTCGTATATTGCGCGTGATACCTTTCGTCATAATGTAAAGATTCAAAATCTTCCGTAACAGCAGCGGTATCAAGAGTGTAAAATTAGACTCAAAATGTCACATACTGTAGGTTTCGGTACCCTAAAGACTAAAAATTAAATAAAATTATACATTAAATGCAAAAATCATTCAGACGACCACGTGTATTAGCGGCTAACATTCTCGGCTTTCGGCTTGGAGGTCCGAGTTTGAATCCCGGCTACGTCAAGAAATTTTAATTCTGGTCTGGTCTGTGCCTCCCGAGGCAAAACTTGGTATTTGTTTTCCGTGGTTTCCCCTTTCTACTCGAAGCAAATACCGGGATAGTTCCTAACTGATGGCCACAGCAACCTCCTTTTCAATCCTTATTTGAATTACGAATGCACACACTACTACGGCCATCACAGTAACACACGTTATCAGAAAAATTCCATATACACTCAAGTTCATGGGGCTATATGACCATGTCTTCACAAAGCCTCTACATTAATAAACAACATCAGAATCGGTAATTGTTTTCCGTGGTTTCCCACTTCTACTCGAAACAAATACCGGGTAGTTCCTAACTGAAGGCCACAGCAACCTCCTTTCATTGGTTTATGCGTACAACCTCGTTTCCAAATATAGACGCTAAGAGCAGCACCAACTCGCTGTGATAACCGCTTTTTGAAGTCACTGTTACAGACATTTGTTTTGTATTGCTGTTAATGGTGAAGTTGCGTTTTGTATTTTATGATGGCGTACTGTTATGTGCGCTTTTATAAATCAGAACAGGGCAAGTTTGAAGGCCGAGGAATCCCATGTCATGACCATTAGTTACCATCGGACAATTCACTTGACTAATACACTAATACAGCCATCACAATAAGACGGGTTATCAGACAAATTCAACACATATCCAAGTACACGGGGCTACATGAGCACGATGTTGCAAAGCCCCTAAATTGATCAACATCCCATTCTTCGGCGGCCGGTGGCATTTCTTTTCCCTGTCTTGTATTGCCCTTGTTCTTTTCTTTCCTTCTCGTCTAGTATGTAAGTTAGTAATAGTTGTGGCAAAAGTTCCGCCTAATCAATACCTTTATTTTGATAAATGATCACTTGGTGATCATTGGGTACATGTTTCGAGGCCTAATTGTTTTGCCCCCTTCATCAGCCGATATAGATTTAAATATCAAGGAAAACAGGTGGTTGGGAAGCTTAACACCAAAAAACATTCCCATCAATAACCCTATTATGGTGCACCATAATGGAAAGGTGGAAGATGCTTACCCCAAAGATACATTAAAAATAAGTGACTGAATATAAAGAAAGAAAGAAAGAAAGAAAGAAAGAAAGAAAGAAAGAAAGAAAGAAAGAAATAGTTGAAATTTGAAAACCAAAACACAATATGAAGAAACTCCAAAATGTCACCCTTTCCTGCAGAACACTGTATTGCACACTCTTCATTTGGAAAACAGTCATGTGGTCTAATTCTTCTGAAAAACATGTGGCAAAACAATTACAAATTTGAAGACGAGAACATGCTGTATTGTGGTTTGCAGGCACCAACGAAATGGTAATGGTTCAGCTCTGTATCAGTTCTGCCTCACTGCGGTCTGCAGACGTTAACCGAGATATAATTTGCTCCGTGACAGCCCTCGAGATGATGTCAACATGTCAAATAGAATCACCAGTGACAATGGGAATGTATTGTTAAGATTATACGGTAATACTTCACCAGATGTAGAACTGTAAAAACAATGAAGCCGCAGTGCCGACACAACATTTTACAAAGAATGCTCTGGAATTATCTGTGATGAGATATTATCTGGTTTAGCAATATTTGAAATATAACCGACAGTAGTGGCTACGCTGGCTAAAGCGCAGCGGTAGGTCATGGGGCCAAGCTCTCTGCTGACTCGGTAGACGCGTGGGTTCGAGCCCCACCGTCGGCCGTCCTTGAAATAGTTTTCCGTGGTTTCCCCATTTTCAACACCAGGCAAATGCTGGGACGGTACCTTCTAATTGGCCACGGCCGCTTCCTTCCACATCCTTGCCCAGTTTCATTCACCATCATTCATTTCATCTCTCATTAACTCCTCTCATGTGGTTGGCGTCAGGAAGGGCATCCGGCCGTAAAAACCATCGCCACAAAGACTTCCATCGCATCTCATCCCCGACCCTGTTGGAAAACGGGAATAATAAGGGGTATACATACAGCAATATTTGAAATATAATAAATTACATTTTCAACTTACTTACAGAGGGTGGTCAGTTGCCAACTACGAATTGCGTCATCTTGTTACCCGATATGCGGTACATGGTTTTCACCATGGAGTTTGCCGCACATTACAGTTTCACTCACCTAACATAAACTGTGTTTGTTCTCTCTGTGAGAAAACATGTGAGCGTTATCACATTGCTACTTGCATGAAGAGAAATAAGTCCTTGAAGGAAATTTGTAGTGAATCGTTACGTATAGTTATAGTTCTTATTTTTTCTTTGCTTTGGCCATTGGCTGTAATAATTATATTATTAATTGAGGTTAAACTATAAGTTTGTGTCGGCTATGGTTTGTCTTTTGTTACACGTTATTGTCATATAATGGGTACGTAACAGCAGAAACTCATTACCCAGATTTATTATATGGTTTATTAAAACATTGGAATGTCAATTATGGTATTAAACTTGGTGGAGTGGATGCGATCTAGCTGGCAATGGGTGTAGCATGGCCTCTTACCGAGATAGATGGAAGCTTGGTGGCCCCGTCTTGAGCTATTGTTGCCATGGAGATGGCCGGCGTTGCTATTACTTCATCAGTTAATTTTCTGGCTCATTAGCCTTTGCTTGAGTGCAAAAAGGCCGAAATCAGAAGAATGAGAAAGGCTATCGAAAATGCATGTAGCCAGCCGTTCCTTGTATGTCTGTCTACCCCTCATTATTCCCGTTTTTCCTACGGGGTCGGGGATGAGATGCGATGGAAGTCTATGTGGCGGAAGATTTTTACGGCCGGATGCGCTTCCTGACACCATCCTCATGAGAGGAGTTAATGAGAGATGAAATGAATGATGGTGAATGAAACTGGGCAAGGATGTGGAAGGAAGCGGCCGTGGCCTGTCAGAAGGTACCGTCCCAGCATTTGCCAGGAGTTGAAAATGGGAAACCACGGAAAACCATTTCAAGGACGGCCGACGGTGGGGCTCGAACCCACGCGTCTACCGAGTCAGCAGAGAGCTTGGCCCCATGACCTAACGCAGCGCTTTAGCGAGCGCAGCCACTACTGTCGGCAGTGGCGGATCCAGAGGGGGGCACCAGGGGCAGTTGCCCCCCCCCCCGAAAAACCAGTTGTCTGCTACATTGATATTGCCGATAAAAATGATTGTTCCTCCAAACTACACTGCAAGTAAAATCTTTGCTGTATTGCCTGCATTCATGAATGTGGTCAATGTTTGCTATCATATAGTATGTAATGGCAACACTGTTAATATAATCGCTACATCGACAGTGTTGCAAGTGCAGAGAGATCTTTTATCAGCCTGCAACTTGTTAAATCATGGTTACGAACGCGAATGACAGAGGAAAGGTTGAATAGCTTGTGACTGTTATTTGTTCACCGTGATATAAATGTTGACGTTGAAAACGTTCTAGAACGTTTCTCTAAAGGGGGTAAACGAATGATCGCCTGGATTGTATTTTGTAATAGGCATGTATTTTGCCTAGGATAGTCACCAAATAGAATCCCAATCAGTATTCAATACAATGGATTTTTGTATTTATATTTATATTTATGTGACTAGTAGTGACTTAGTGACTGACAATGTTGGTACTCTGTACATATTGTGTAACATTTGTATAGTAGACTTGTATATTGTCTTCAGTTAGTCACTATGATAGCAAATGTTTTTAATACATATTAGACTGTGTAACGTGCATTAAAATGTGGAAATGTTCATATTCTGTAGAATTAAAATGTTTCTTTTTTGTTATGTGTAACATCTTTCCGCTCGGTTGCTGGATAGTTTTGTGGGAGTGATTTTGAAAATTGGGGACGGAAGTGGATCGGAACAATCGAGCTGGCAGAGGTGGATCAAACGGAAGTATGCACTGCCCACTCGATCGATAGAACAGAAGTGTACTAGCTGGCAGTGGTGGAAAACGGAAATATGCACTGCCCACTCGATCGATCGAACGGAAGTGTACTAGCTGGCAGTGGTGGAAAACGGAAGTATGCACTGCCCGCTCGATCGATCGAACGAAAGTGTGCCCTAGCTGGCAGTGGTGGATCGAACGGAAGTATAAGACGCACTGCCAACTCGATCGATCGAGCTGGCACTGGTAAGAGAAACAATCAGCGCGCGGTGTCAGAAATTAATACCATAACGCACTCTCGGCCATGTGGAATGTATATGACATACTGAACGGAAAACGCTCATGTGAACTCTGGTGTCAAGTGATCGAAACAAATGACATGGTACATGCTCGAAGTCTTCTTATCAGTATTTAAATGGTAAAATGCCATAATATCAAACATTGTAAGTAGTCGGTATTGCCGGTATGATGTCATTGCACAATGGCTATTCAAATATTAACCCACATAACGGTAATACAGTCATCAATATAATATAATCGTTGTGGTTATACGAGAATTGAGCAAGCCTTCATGAACTATTACTCAATACATTCTCTTTACTCACAAGAGGGCCTATCCATAAGGCATTTTAAACTCAATTTCACGCAGGAACATTATCGAAACAAGCAAAATATAAATGAAACTTAATTCCGTATTGCTGTATTATTGGAACGTGGAAATACGCCACCATCTTGTGCATTATATTTGCGTAGTCGAAATAGCTGTGGGGTTAGTGCGTATGACTGTGAATCTAGAGATCTTGGGTTCGAATCCTGGGCGGGGTAGATATTTTAGCTACCAGATTATCATTTTAAACTATATTTATCATATCAATATGACTCATTTTAACAGAATCCATATGACATTACGTGCTGGACTGTGAATCAAGAGGACCTGTTTATAAGGAATGTAAGGTTATGAACGGTGTCGCGTGTATTAATCTAGTTGATCCATATCGTATTTTTTATTTAGGCTAGTGCTGGTGGAAGCTACAAATCATCTAATAAAATGAGTTCCGTATTATAAACTACAATATCTGTAAAACACTCCCTTTTACAATAGATTAATATTTGTGCCAATAATAGTATAAAACACCGGTGTATCAACAATTTCACGTGAGGTTTCTTCTATGTCAGATGTTACACATCATATGCGACTACTGTAAGGCTCGTATTTTTTTTACATACCGTAATAACAATGACTTGAAATTGAAACCAATGAAACATTTTAATAAAATGAATTTCTTGTAGAATTATAAAATCTGGTGGTTGGATGTTATGTGTGTGTAGATTAAATACAAATTTAGTAATTTTATTACATATTTTCTGTTGTTACTCTGAAATCCTAGAGTGCCCCCTCCGAGGTGAACCTCTGGATCCGCCACTGACTGTCGGTACAAGCCAGCCGTTCCTTCTAGGTCCTAAATTATGTGTATGAAAAATTTGGTTGAGATTGGTGGACCGGTGTAGACGGAACAAATCCACCCACATACATACATACATACATAATGTGCCCTTCTGACAAAGAAGTATGCAAATCACAGTCAGCCAGCTCTGCTCATCGGGATATCGGGGTTCATGGTATGTTCTCCCACTCTGTGACATACACACTTTGGATCAAGCATAGGATACACTTCAAAAATAAAAATAAAAATCCTACAACAAACTATTTAATAATTTAAATTCTGGCGCTACAAATGACATAAAAACTGAGAATAACATTTCACACTTGTTCTCAAAGGAACAAGGAATCATCAAACAATTAACATACAAAAACACTAATTTATGGTTCCCAAAGAACCAGACAAAAATGTAAATCTTAGTTTCACTTCCATATAGCAAAATTCTAAATTCCTTAAGCGAGCTTCCATATGGCTCGGTGTTCACTTCTATACATTATTAAATGACAAAGCACACTATTTACTCCTTGCATGAGTATTTCTTATACTTGAGTTATAATTATAATGGTACTGATAATTATTACCATTTACTTGGGCTAACAAGATACTCAAATGTTACCATCTCTCTTTTAATACTACCAAATCGCTAATGTGCTGGGAAAATTCGCGTATCTCGGGTTATTGAAAATTACTGACTAAGTCAAATCAAAGTAAACTCCCAATTACCTGAAGATTCTCGTTATAACTCGTGAACAATTATGTGGTCATGTAACAATAAAATTAGGGATTTTTATTATATTGTGTCCAAAGACAATTATATCATAAGGAAGCAACGATCTGAATCTGCAAGCAATAATAATTACCATGAATGGACCTCAGTTTAAACTACTGGGTCATTTAAAACATTCTTAATTACTTCTGTCTGGGACGAACCCTACAGTCCGTACCTGACCTTTCTCAACAAGAGGGTCTTTTAAATGATGTCACAACACTCAGCTAGATTTATGGCTTTGAAGGGGAACTCAAGGCCTGTCCCTTCTGAGACGGAAACAAGAAGTCGGCTGTCGGCCGCTCCACTCAATATTCTTGGGCAAGGCAAGGCATTTTAATACAATCAACAAATAAATACATTATGAGGTTCTAAAGACCTGTTCTTCTAGCTTCGGCAAGGTATAATTATGAAGTTTCTCATTGTCGGGTAAGATATTCAATAAACCAACAAAATAAAAGGGGCTCTTGTCGTAGAGGGTCATTCCTCGGTCTGCCTCATGGAAAACATCCAACACGGAGGACTTAGAACAACAATAACATGGATCGATGGTCACAGGCCAATCGTACGAAAACTGGCGTCTTGGGGGTGATAATCATATTCATCCCTGCGCTCAAAAATTCAATAAAAAATGCGCCCTTTTTCCCACATTGCATACAGCAATTACACACATATAATCAATTACCGCGATCAACAAACCCTCATAATTAGTTTGCCGAGCATATTTCAAAGCGTTCCTAGCTTGACAAATTACAACAAATGCGCTACCCGGCGCTTATCACTGCAATATAGCCAAGTTGCCCTCCAAATCAAAAGATATTACATCACATCAATAAATGATCTTCGTCTCATGAAAATTATAGCGTTAGCCTTTAACAACAATTCTGACATTGTACTTCAAGAACTCTACTGGTTCATTAACTTATTAACAATTCTTACAAGGAGCTTTACAGCTTCCACTTTTACATACACAAATTAATTACCAAATTAATGTATTCAATTATTATTATTATTATTATTATTATTATAATTATTATTATCTTGCTTGCATTATCTTATTACATGATTTATTATTTATTGGTATTCCACTGATTACTTTCCACTGGTGATTAATTAACACTTCTAATTAATTACATTTCTATCGAATTATTCTTTCAGATAGCGCAACCTATTGTTTTATACAATTTTATATATCCCTGTTTCAACTCTGAGAATTATTTCTCCATCATTGTTACGCGAACCTTCCCGAAACACATCATATAATGAAAATTTGGTACTCACATAACTGCTTCAATCAGCGATCTGGTTTTCCAGCGATGATACATTTGGCCCACCCACTATATTTCAACACCATGATTATGATCATGTTCACACTGGTTAATACTTCTTCTGGATTACACATAACATATACAATGATCATATTAATTACACAAAATACACTAATGGTATTCATTACCACTTTGAAAATTCACTAATAAAAATATTTATGCACTAAAGATTTTCACAAAAATTAAATTACACATAAACTTTCACTTTCGGCAATTATCTTTGCCTGTACACACGTACTTTTCTTTTCTTCCTGTTTCCAAGGGTGCAATTGGTTTGGCGTCGGCTTCCTACTCCTATTGGGATGATTGAAAGTCTCGATCGTTCTACCCTCTATTGGAACGGCTATTACTCCTATTCAAAATTGTTCTGGCTATTGGATCACTAATAATGGACTGCACGATGTCTTTTCTCACTCCCTGTGCAAATGTTCGTCTAGCAAAACTGTTCTTGACTGACGTTCACTCCTAGATGAGCTTTAATACTGCGACCTAGTAATTTGCTTCACTTGTTCTCAACGTTTGGATCGTTACTTCTAACGCTAACAGTTCTCAGCTTGTGGAATTATTCAAATGTCTTACTGCGCGTTTACTTTGGCATAGATGCTGCCTGGAATATCAAATCCTAAATTCTATCATCACACAGCACTAGTCTCCTCAGATCAGCAAAACTAAGCGATACTTCTACGTTTTACCCTGACTTGATTATTTAACGTTTGGATAGAATTCTTAAAGTTCACTATTCTGCGTCTCTTACGTACATTGAAATACTATGATGCTGACTTTTCACTGAAATTTAAAAGGTTCAGGTACCTTTGGTCGGTAAAAATACTTAAGTCCAAAGTATACTACTTTGACTGTACCGGTAAAATAGTTTACACAGTTCTAAGCCTGACTATACTGTTCCTATGACAAGGAATACTATGCTTCTCTGCACGGCGGTAATGTCGTTAATTAATGGACGGCAACTCCCTTAAGGGTGCTCGTATCTCTGCGACACAGCGTGACGTGACCGTACGTGGTCTGATGATTACTGCATGAACTTCCTGGCGCTTCCAATGTTTATATTCAAATCTGCTACAAAAAGATTAGTTTCGCTTCTTCTCCACACCTAACTTCCAAAATAATCGTCGCAGGATTTTGAGAAATTTACCTCCAGAATGCTCTCTCTTTAAGTGTCAAAAATATATCCTTAATTCCAAAAATCGATCATAGATTCTAATGATATTAATTAAATTGAGCTCCTGAATTGTGTAGGTGTTGATTTCTTGTTTTCCCTCTCTACCAACTCCTGGCGTGGTGAATACCCGGTTACGTCACGCTGACGTGACCTTTCTTTCTTGTGCAAATATTATTAACTTTATCCACTCTCCAAATTCTGTATCCCGGGATAAATAACATTTATGGAATAATTTCTTTAGTTTAATGCCCGTAACTGGCTAATTTTAATTTCTCTAATTTCTTGGCTCCTCCTCGACTGCGGCGTTGTCATTTTAGTGTCGACTAAGGGCTTTATCGTAAAACCTCTTCTCTCTCTAATGAATGGAAGGTTACCAGTTCTATTTCGATCTGATGCGTAACTCGGTTTCCGCTGAGCTGGACATGACATCATCTTGCAGCTGTGGCTCTGTTCCTTGGGTTGCACAACTTATCCATGCGTCACGCAACAACGATTCTGTATTACTCTTCAATAACTTTAGAAATCCGTTCTAAAATCTGCATCGATTCTTCCTTTTTCTGACATAAAAGGGTATGGGTTCGATAACTGGGCCAATCCGCATGGGCACAATACATACGTACATACATACATACATACATACAGACTTTCACTTTTATATATAAGATTTAATACAAAAAGTGGCATTCAGTGAAAATGCGCAAGACCTGGTCTAAATCCGCAATATGATCAGTCTAATTCCGCACTAATTCTTAACTTCATACTCATTCAAGAAGAGGGAAATACTATTTTTGAAAATAAGAAATACCTAAGTCAGCAACTCAATACAAGCACTTTTGTGACACGAATGAATCAATCCCTCCCCCTCCCCTCTCCACCCCCTTCTCTTCATGTTCCCCTCCCTTTCCTCCTCTTTACAGATCAGACCTGTGCATACCAATGAAAGTTAGTGGGATAAAGTCCTTGAATCATATCATGAATCCTCTGAATATTAATTGATTAATTAATTCTTGATAGAGTAGTCACTATTCCTGTTGATCCCAAGATAGCGGGATCGAATCCCGGCTCAGTCAGTTGGCATTTGAGGATGCACAAATGCGAGGGAGCCGGGGCAAAATTCCGGCACTCCGGCATCTCTAAAAGCCTCAGTTGTTATAACAGGGACATAAAACCAATAGCATTATTATTTTGTGTTGGGAATTTGTTCTACTCCTTGTCCAGACGTGCTTGGAGCCTCAGGATGAATTTCACTACCCGGAATGCCATCGAACACTTTTGTTTTCTGGGTTGCACTTTTCCTGCACCATCAATCAGCTTCTAATTACGGCAACATATAGAGATGCGTGTCAATAGCACACTCACAGCGTGCCTCTTCAATCTCAGGTTATGAGGTAAAAGCTACGAGTCATGCCACTATAGCTAAGATCATCAGCATTTATTGCATGAATATTCTGAGGTGAAACTACATTATTTCAATAAAATGATTCATTACCAACACTACTGCATAACTGCATTACCGAAATACCAGTAAAATTATTTATAAATAGTTGTTTTTTATCACAACATCATCACGTACAAAAGGCAACACTTGCTACAGGTTTTCACAATTTTTACACCAGATGGCAGCACCTTTCGTTCCGAAATTCATACCCAAGCGAAGTGCACACTTCACACAACACATCTGGTGTGATAAACTCGTCTCTCACGCTGGGGTAACTCCGCAGTACAGGCCGGACGTTTGAAAAATCTTAATGGAAGCCTGGAGGCGAGTTACTACAGTACCTGTGTTGTTGTCAGCTGCCTCATGCGGTCAGATGATAGACAAAACTGTCTCACACTACTGCTGAAGTACAGTCATTGGCAAATATAATGGCGTTCTGTTCGTAACAATGTAACGTGTACTTCCGCGTCACACAATACTTTGACGTGGACTGTACTGTCTGCAGGGCGGTGTCGTCACTTTCTCAAGTCTGGAATTCCATTACATGAAAGCGGTGGTGACAAATGTGAAGCGATAGGGCTAGAGAGTGACTGTGTACAGGCTCACCCGCAAGCTTCAAGTCAAGGCCAATCGTCTAAAACAAACGTCCGGCTTGTACAGGTTTATTTGAAGTACTGCCGAGTTAGCCGAACTTCCCTTACATCGCATAACAGTCCTATCAGTGTCTATGAAATCTTTTTTGAATTCCTGAGCCAGAGCAATAAATCGGGCACTGGGCACCTTTGGCATGGTAAAATCAAGTGGTACACTTGTTTAGTAATGTAACAAAGTGCTAACACCAGTTCACTTGCTAACTCAATGCGACTATCACACAACTCACTCTTGCGCTCACTCACTCACTTGCTGCCCGCACTCTCTTTAACACCGCGACAATTACCAGAATGTTCTCATTCATGCTGGAACAGCAGTCTCAGCGATTTCTAGTAGCTTCGAGCAGAACCCAATGTCAATTCTCAAAACTACGTGGATGCGGTTGCTGACATTTCTGCGTCACCAGCCTCCGCCTCCATGCGAACAGATGATGTATCTCACAGTAACAAACTCGCATTCACGAATAGCAGGCTACTGATTCTGGTGGGATAGAATCACTCATTGTCAATTGCATTATTGCGGGCTCCATTATAGCGGTAAAGCGAGAGAAAGAGGTTTTGTCGCACACACAATTATTTTCCTTTGTTGGAGGTGTGCTTTCAACTCCCATGCGGTGCTTACTGAAAGAGGCAGGCTTACTATTCGCACGTACACAGTAAGCTGAGGAGACGTTAGTTGAAAATGAAATATTTTATATTGATAAGAAATTTTATAGAATAAATTGGAATTAAACTTAAAAGAAAAAAGGGGCAAAGGGGATTATGGGCATGGTTGGGATTCGCTCCTGGCCGTGGTAAGTGCTTTTTGAAAGGCGGCAAAAATTACGACACCATGTCATACGGTGTTGGCATGTCAAAGAACCAATTTGAATTTAGTAGGCCGTGTTCATAATGGCAAAATTAATCTCGGGAGTTTCCGCCAACACAAAGTTCCTCATTTCTCTACTAGAAAGCGCTATAGTGTTCAAGGAGCTTAGATATCAAACCTCCTTGACTTTCATAGTGCTTGAAGGAACAACGAAATTCGACATGTAAGCTACCCTTTGGGTGTCAAATAACAAAGCGGCTACCGACACGTTGTAGGTGAAATTATATGGGTGTCGAGAGTCTTCCCAACAGAACGGAGGTTTGCTGACCCGTGTAACGGGCGGAGAGTGATGCAGGGTTAGGATTTTTAGGTGCGCACCTTTTTTCTTAGAGTAAATTAAAACTGTTCGGAAAGATATCACAGTGTGAAATTTTGTTTCTAGTTGCGAAAAGAGGCATTTTTCACGCACGTTTTTTCCATTTTGGGGGGGGATCTTTAGCCCTATTCGCCCGGCACCCGAGACCATACAATATTATTATTATTATTATTATTACCTACATGATGAAGCGAGTAAAGCTAGGATCTGTTAACAGCATACTTGGCTTTCACAGCCGACGTTTATGACAAGGTAGCCTACAAGTTTTCTGGGCTTGTAGGCCATGGTCCAGGCAAGATATATTCTTCATTTTCTAAACACACATTGTATCAACGTAGGAAGTTTTGGTACACTCGCTGTAATTCATCCTCACTGGACCACGGCCTACAAGCCCCGAAATCTGTTCACTTATAATTATTGACACCGAATAATGTTGGTTGGAAATGCTAGTTAGATAAAAAATGTTCACACTAGTCTCATCAAAAGAACACTACTAAATTTACAGCATGGGTAGTTCTGGTGAAAAAGATAACAATTGTGGGCTAACCGCCTGTCGCAAGAGACCAGAAACCGACTGTCCACATGGATATTTGCCACAGTATAATTATTACATTGATTATAATGCATTAATTATTTTATTCCAAACCAAAATGCTGTGGCTAGCACCGCTCAAACATGGACCACTTCTAACCCAATGAACGTCACGTCAGCCATCTGGGAGCCTCAGCACCATCTTAATATATGGCCATAGTTCAACAGCTACAAGTTCTTTAAAATACTGTATATTCATAGACTATCTAGACCAGCCGTTCTCAACCTTTTTGAGACTGTGAGCACCACCTACATGCTATACCAAGTACTCGTGCACCATTAAATTGGATATAATAATAATAATAATAATAATAATAATAATAATAATAATAATAATTAAATGACCATAAAATAATGGAGCAAATGGACGGCAACAGATTGACAAAGAAGATCTTTCACGTTTTGATTCCAACCACAAAACCACGATGCAATGGTTTAGAAACACCCAAGAAGTCCTCCAAATGCTCCAAATCAATCCCGACGACGCATTGGACAGGGATCTCTTCCGCCAAAAGATAGTGAAGAACGGGCTTAACCAAGTCTTGCCTCTTAAAAGAAGACATGGTGCCCCTTCGACAGAGCAGGGGTTCTCAAAGTACGCCCCCCCCCCCCCCCCCCCCAGAGGGAGGCACCGGCTTTGATTGAAATATGTATATTTCATATTCTGTAACAACTATTACTATCCTCATATTCATGAACCTATCATAGGCTGGTAGCTCCCAAGACCATTCAAGAATAATACACTCGTACCTTTGCTGTCTTATTTCACAATAACTGCCCAGTAGGTCCTGCCAGCAGGAATTCTGAGAAAAGGTGGCGAGTAACATTTCCCACAAAGCTCCCTTTCACTCACCACCCGCAGTGACATCTCCTTACCAAACACTTAATGACAATAAGCCGCTTGACAATGTGACCGCCACTTCCTTTCAAGAATGGATTTCAAGAACGGATTCTTGTGTTTCTGCCGTTGCCGATTCGAATTCAGCTAGACCTTTCCAGTCAGTTCAAAGACAGTGAGTGAACAGGTGAATTCTAGTGCGTGGTTAGCCAACTTGACAATAAACTGATACGAGTGACGCCATTACCCATGGATAAGTGGCTTATTAGAAGTGGTAAAAAGAGACCCCATGAAAGTGATAGTGCTTGCCCTCCTTCGGAAAAAGAACAAGGTTCGAATTTAAACAAGGTCCATTGTTCTTCCGCGTCTACTTCTGCTCCCATCAGGATTATTCATTCTACACACAAAGTGAAAATGCGTCAATATCAAGACGATTATCTGACATTAGGCTTTACCAGCATTCTTTCGAATAATAATCAGGAACCTCAATGCGTTCTTTGTTTGGAGATTTTAGCAAACGACAGTTCTAAGCCTGTGAAACTTAAGAGACACTTGCAGACTAAACATCCAGACTGTGTAAGTAAACCTTTAGCATTTTTTAAGCGCCACGAGCAACAACTAAAAGGAAATGTTAGATTCCTACAAAGCACGCAACAGTTCCTAAGAAAGCGCTAAGAACATCCTTGGAGGTATCCTATTTAATTGCAAAATCCAAATCACCACATATTATTGGTGAGAAATTACTTCTTCCTGCAGCCGTGAAAATGTGCGCGATCAAGCATGGAGAAAAGTTCGGCGAGTGTTTGAAGTCGATACCGCTATCAAATGATACAGTAACTCGTCGTATTGATATAATAGCCTCTGATATAAATAATCAATTGCTAGCACGTCTTCATGATAGCCCAAAATTTGCCCTGCAACTTGATGACAGTACTGATATCGTAAACAGTGCCCAGCTTCTTGTTTTTGTATGCTACTGTCATGAAAATGAAATGCACAATGATTTTCTATTTTGTAAAGGTCTGGAAGGGCGGACTACAGACAAAGATATTTTTTCTCTTGTGAATTCCTTTTTTATTGACAACAATCTCTCATGGACAAATTGTGTTGGTGTATGCGTGGAAGTAGTGTGTTTGTAAAGGCTTGGTTTCCTCCAGTAGCGGTACCGCTTGCTAGCGGCCGTAATGTGACGGCGAATGACGTATAGAAACTGGGGACCGTCTTGACGGTGAACAATGGTGTAAAGCTAGAGCTAATTATCAGTGTGACGAAGCGACCCGAATACCCACGACCGCTGCCGATCATCCATCCATCTCCAGTCAGCTGTTCCTCGTTGAGGCAGACTAGCGCAGCGGGGCAATAAGAACGTTGAATAAGAAATGGATGATCTTGACATTGCACTCGTAATAATTTTGGAAGAAGAAGAGTCATCCGAAGACGATAGGGAACGTTCGGTTGCGAGTGATATTTTTAAAAGGCGTCCTACAGAAGGTGCATATGAAATGTTAGTGCGTCGTCATTTGCACAGCAATGAAGATAAATTCAGAGAATATTTTCGGTTGACACCTGTGTTATTTGACTATGTTCTGAATTACATAAAGGATGCCATCACTTCAGTATCATACAACAGAAACAAAAGACCAATATCTCCTGAACAGAAACTCTGTGTATTTTTAAGGTTAGTTTAGTATATCAATTAACAACAATATATTATAATATTTCGTTTTTTCACATACCGTATCTATAAACTGACTATTGTTATTTTAATTCATATCGGTTATATCATTTAACAACAATATCGAGTGTGTTATTTCGCTTGGCTCATTTTCTGTAAATGTCAACTGTCCGGTTGGTGCAGGAGACATTACATCTCCTATACTTTCACTGTGACTGCTGCTAGGCCTAGATGTTCTTGATGTTGGGTCGTTAGATAAATGCCGTAATTCAGCATTACCAACCAGCGTGGAAATTTGCATCCTCAGTTGTACTTGTACATGTCGAGGAAGTTATTTTACACTTTTCGCCATAGACATGAAAAAATGATCGGTTTCGTCTAATTGTGCGGTGGAATTTACGTTCCGCTCGGCTATTTGTTTCAGCAGCTGCAGTCGTTCCTCAGAATGCGCTGATCTTTTCCTCTTTTTTGGTGGCTGCATCTCTTTACGAACATTCTCCGACTCATCTTCCTCCAAGTTTATCAAGTCACTTCCTTCTTTGTAGACCTGTGTATCCTCCTCTACAGCAGGAGTTCCGTTGGTATCTACATCTTCACAGCCCTTATCTCCAACAACATTGGTAATCGTGCTGAAATACGGAATAATATGAACATTAGTAAAATAAACACTAAAGCCCACGAATAGTGATCCAAAAAGTATCTGTTCTACTGAAAATGTATTAGGCCTATTTAGTTTTGTGACAGTATATAATTTACGATTAAACGTTCCTTTTCTTTACCTTCTTTTCAATGAACTGAAGTCATCTAAGAATGACAGAAGCACAGTTCTCTTCTTTGCTGCGTCACCAGCGGAGCCAGTTATTGGTTTTCCTCTGCGTCTAACATAATAATCTCTTATGTAGGCCCATCTCTTGCTGCAGTCAACATCTGTAGAAGACATGAGCAGGGAGAAACAATTACATTTAAATTTCAAAAACATCTCATGGTTTTCTTTCTTTCTTTCTTTCTTTCTTTCTTTCTTTCTTTTAGGTACTTGGCTACAGGAGAGTCATTTAGATCACTAGCTTTCCAATTTCGAATATCCCATTCTTGGATAAGTGTCATAATAAAGGAAGTTGCTCGCAGCATCACCACAACTATGTTCGGTTTAGAACTGCCATCACCAACAGAAGAACAACTACGAAGAACTGCTAACGCATATTTATCAAGATGGAATTTCCCGAACTGTGTGGGGGCGATTGATGGGAAACACATAAGGATAAGGGCTCCCAAAAATAGAGGATCGGCATTCTTTAACTACAAGGAGTTTTATTCGATCGTTACGCTAGCGGTTGTCGATGCTGATTGCAAATTCATTGCAATAGATGTCGGATCTTATGGCAAAGAAGGAGACGCAGGTATCTACTTAAAAAGCAAACTAGGACAAAACATTCAAGGCAATCGGTTTAATATACCCCCACCGATAACATTGCCCGGAACAGATAATGCTGTACCTCATGTGATAGTTGGAGATGAGGCTTTTGTTTTACACGAACATTTGATGAAACCCTACCCCAGACAGCAATCTTTGAGTGATCCGTCGAAAGCTGTATATAACTATCGACTATCGCGAGCTAGGAGAACGACTGAAAATACTTTTGGAATTTTATGCGCCTATTTTCGAATTTTTATTCAGCCAATCGCTACTGCCCCTGAAACTGCTGATAAGTGGATTGCATGTGCCTGTATTTTACATAACATTTTACGAGAAGCAAAAGTACCCCCCTCCTGCTCACGTGCATGTTGATGATGCACTTCCACTTCCTGCAGAAAACTTGTTCCCACTAGCAGCAAATAACGTTCGCATACGAAATTCACCCATGCAAATCCGAGAAATATTTAAAAACCTATTTCAATGGTCCTGGTGCTTTTGAATGGCAGAATAATTATGCAGCACATTACTGAAATCTTAATTGTTACTCACTGCAAACGATTTAACCTGGTGATGTCGAGTGACCGAAGTGTATTTTATTCTGTTAAAACATTACTAAACATCCTATAATCCATAATGTTTAACATGGTATACAATGCAGGCCAGTCATTTTGTTGGGCGATGTAATTATACGAAAAATAAGGTATATTTTGGGATTTTTAGAAGATGCCAATTATAATTACAATGTATCAACATAACCCTAAAAATGAAATATATATCATACCTGTTTTCTTAAGTAGGCTATACCGCCAATTTCACGCCAAAGATGTTGTTTCATTTGGGCTTGTCTGTAATCTTTACTCTTCACATTATAGGCTACAATGCCTCATGATTATTTACGAAATCTATTAATATTTCCTCTTCTTCCATACCGTACTCCAATATATCATTTTATTAGTCATGACTACTTTCAGCACGCACCGTACACCGTACAAAAACGTTGACGAACTGTTTGCTACCGCAATCACGACCGTCATATGAATGACGCCACCGCAACTTTATGTGACGGTGGTAGTCAACGCTTCCTAGAAAACCACTCGCCTTTGTTTCTATGCGGAACGTTTCCGTGACGTCGTTCGACGTTACATTGCGGCCGCTAGAAAGCGGTACCGCTACTGGAGGAAACCAAGCCTTATCAGTTCTAATGCCACCGCCACCGCTCCACTGCTGGAATACTAAAATGGCAATATATCGCGAACCAATCAGGTTAGAGACTTGTACGAGGTGTCATTGAACTCGGGCTGACACCCCCTTTCCAATGGACAGCACATTTCAACCCCAAAATAAAACCTACCCCTACTAGGGGGTGAAATTGTATTTTTTTAGAGAATCTCTCTTTCCAATTGCAACATGTGAGATTTTGTATGCCAATATGGAATGAAACGTTGTTCTACATAAAGTGCATGTGTTCGGTGGGTAGCCACTATGAATTAACATGCTTGTTTTTGTTTTTTACGCATGCCCACTCTTGACTTTTGTAAGAGGGCGAGCTTTTTAAAGATGGCAGCTGTAGTGTAACCTAACCTAACCCAACCTAACGGGTCCTTGTGGACGAGTCCTTGTGGACAAGTCCTTGTTGACAGGTCCTTGTGGACGGGTCCCTGTGGACGGGTCCTTGTTGACAGGTCCTTGTGGACGAGTCCTTGTTGATGAGTCCCTTTGGACTGGTCCCTGTTGACTAGCCCCTTTGGACTGGCCCATGAATTTATCCAAATTATGTCAAAGGGCTTAACTAACGGACTAATAAGGCTAGGAACTTGTATGAGGTATTGTAGGACTTGGAATGAAGCCCCCTTTAAGAATGTATTTTTAAAATTTTGACAAAGGGCCTAACCACACTTTTGTTAATATCTCGCGAACCTATCATGCTAGTGACTTGTATGAGGGGTCCCAGCAATTGGGGCGATGTTCCCCTTTGGGGGTGAAACTATCCCCCCACTCCCAAATTGAAAAATCGATATCTTGGAAACTAAGAACCCTAAAATTATGTGTGATAGCTTTAAAAATAGGTCATAAGATACGCTTTTACCACGATAGGTCATTTCACCCCTAAAATAGTAAATAGTAATGTTACAGGGAAAAAAGCGGTTAAATACTTAAAAATGATAAATGAACCTAAGATCATTTGTTTTTGATGAAAAAATAGTAAGAGGGTTAAAACTACCCCCAAAATTTAAAAATCTAACATCTTGGAAATTATGAACCTTAAAATTAAGTGTGATAGCTTTAAAAATAGGTCATGACATACGCTTATACCACGGTAGGTCATTTCACCCGTAAAACAGTGAATAGTGTTTTTAAGGGAAAAAGGTGTTAAACGCCTAAAAATGATAAATGAACCAAAGATCTTTTGTTTTTGATGAAAAATAGTAAGGGGGTGAAAACTACCCCAAAATTGAAAAAATCGATATCTAGGAAACTATGAAACTTAAAATTAGATGTGATAGCTCAAAAAATTGTTCATTTAATACTCTTTTACCACGATTGGTCATTTTACCCGTAAAACAATGCATGTAGATTTTACAGGAAAAAAGGGGAACCAATAATCAGATTTGGACACATGAGGTGTTATAAGACTCAGGGCGACAATCTCTTCTTGAATTTATTATTTATTTTTTGAAATTTTGACAAAGGGCCTAACCACACGTTTTTGAAAATTAAGATTTTTAAAATTTTTGAATTAATTTTAATATTTTTTTAGTAGAGAGAGAGACAGTACCGGTTGTGTTTAAACGAGCATGTCGCCGATCACTGTGGCCATGTTCAATGGATGAATCGATATTTTGTGAAGCATTGATTGAAGAGGGTCATGCGACGACTTGTTTAAGAATATTTTTATGATTTTTTCTATGATGCATGCATTTATTTAAATATCCCAAAACGGCAAGGTTACTGATTTGAGTTTTATAAACTAATAATGGGATTTGGTCTCTTAAGGTGTCCTATAACGTGACATGACACTTTCTTTTTACGGCATATGAATTTTCCCAAAAAAGATTGAAAACAACAAGGTTATGGACTTTTGTTTCTCTTAATATATTGCAAACCCATAATGTTAGATGTTTATGGTGAGTGATGAAACATAGCTAAGTAGAGAAAGAATTATTGTAGACTACACGTATGGTGACTGACTAGTCTTTGACCATTGAAACTTGTTTTAAACCTGGCCGCAGTACATAGGGAGTATAGGTTTCAGGCATGACATGACAAACGGTATGTACAAAATCCAATTTATCGATTCAAGAATTAAGAGTAGACTATCTTTAATTGATTAGTTAAAGAGGATAGCTAAGAAAACAAGATGGTGATTACACTGAACCAAACCGAACCAATACAATCCTTTTTGGATATATAATGTTACTTGCTAACCATTTTGTGCTGCAGTGGCAAGCACTTTTGGCTCTTGCAATAGAGGCCTTAACTCGATTTAACTTTAAGGCATAGAACGAACCAAACTAAGAAAGATGGTTATAGTGGTGCAGTGGTTAATCTGTTATCCTTTGACTAAGGTAGACCAGGGTTTGATTTTAGATTAATACGCATGTCAAAAACATATAAAAAAGCAGGGATAATGTTTTAAGACTGATTACACTTGTATATTTTTTCAAATTATTATTTGGATTACAAATACAAAGGTGGACTGGGTTCAATATACAGTTAATGCAAGTAAGATTTTGTATTTGTTTTTTATTTTAGACTTTAGATTTTAGAATTTACATTTTACAATTTAGATTGTACAAAAAGACCAAACCATAATGTCATGACTTTCAATTTTCGGAAACGAATTATTAAAGAAAAACATATAAGGATTTGTATTACTTGGAATTATGTTTTCTATACTATATTTTATTTTGGGTTTAGATTTTAGAAATTTGATATTAGATTTTAGATTTTAGGTAAAGACCAAACTAATATTGGCTATTCATTAGACACTGGTATGTAGATAGAAAGATGATTAGACTATATGTTAAGATGAATTTTTAAGTGTTGTCTGGCCTTGCAATAAGAATTGACTAACCAGGCATGAGTTAACAACCAACGAAACATTTTGGCGACTATGCTTGTTATTGACCAGTGAGTAGGGGTTTAGAAAAACTGTTTGCTATTTTGGGTTATATACAACAAATGCATAGACCTACTGAGCGACTATGTTTGCTAAACAAGATATTATACCAGAGATGATTAGGATTCTTATATAGCTCAGGCAAGGAAAGCATTTCTACAGAATTTGTTGACATTGAATATAGATTTAGGTATTAGGATGTCATTTTTGAAGACCTTTTGTCTGGAGCGTGACGCTCTATGAAAGGGAAACTTGGACTATTGGTGTAGCAGAAAAGTGGAGAATTGAAGTGTTTGAAATGTGGTGTTACAGGAGAATGATGAAGATTAGATGGGTGAATAGGGTTACAAACAAAGAGGTATTAAGACAAGTGGGCGAGGAGAGATTTTTTTGCGACAGCTAATGAAGTAAATCGATAGGTTGGTAGGACACATACACCCAGGAATAGCAAGCTTAGTTATGGAAGAAAGGGTTGAGGACAAGAACTGCAGGGGTAGACCAAGGTTAGAATATGTTAAACAGATAGCCTTGGATGTAGAGTGTGGTACCTATATAGAGATGAAACGATTAGCTCAGGACAAGGAGTCATGGAGAGCTGTATTAAACCAGTCAAAAGGCTGAAGATTCAAACAACATGTAGAGCTTACCAAAATAATGTTGTGTAATGGTAAATGCTAGTCAACTAACTTTAATGCATTACTAAAACCCATGACACGATACCTGAGAGCTTTTCTAAAATTATTTTAAGATGCCTTTAACCCTATGTTAAACACCCAGTTCTCAAGACTCATAACTACAATGTAATGAACAAAACAACCAACAACAAAAATACAATTAAAAACGAGCAAGTGGTTGAGTCAATGTACACTGGAAAATTTTGTAAACACTCAAGTGCACAAAACAAATTACATTATTAACTGTCAGGTTGATCGAGTGGTTAAGGCGTTTGACTTATGTTCACATTTTCAATACAAGAAAGCAAGAATTTGAATCCCTTACCTGACATAACTATTGCTTTAACATGCCTCAGCGATACTGTATTATTATGATACTCGATACACAAACCATAGATAGAGTGTATTGTTTAAGTCCACTCTCTCTTTCTAAACATAGCTAGAGACTGTCAATGGTTAACAATTGCATTAATGGTGAGAGGATGTAGTGATAGTAATTAAGAAAAAGCAGACAATAACCATAAAATATGTATATTAAACTCATTTTATAATAGATACACACTGAATACAACTTTCTCCATTTACCATTGTTTGATATAGATTTTTTTAAACACAACGCTTTTTGTAGATCCTTTTGTAACTTTCTCCAGGTACTCTTGTTCTTAAAAACTGGGGAAGTTGCAGTGGTTTTATAGACATAAAAACCTCATCCTATTCTCTTTCATCATCATCATCATCATCATCATCATCCTCTTCATTATGAATATTATCATCAAAATTATGATAGTCATTGTCACCATCATTATCATCTTCATCATCATCATCCTCAACATCACTAGAACTATCCAATTCCTCTTGTTCGTTTTCCACAGGGACCTCTTTTAAAGTCTGCGTTGCTTTTGATAGTGTTAAGGGCTTCTTAGACGTTGACAACTGTCCTAACATGACTTTTTGAGGACATGATAAGTGATTTAGAACAAACACTGCACTATCTTGAGCAGCAATATTTTTTTCTTTGACTTGCTTTTTTTTTTACCTTGGTTAGAGTATTTTGTCCATTTAAATGTGTATTAATTTGAGATTCACAATGATTCTCGTTTGAAGTAAGTACGTTGGAGTCTTTTGTTTTAATCATTCCTCGACACTTTTTAGATCGTTGTTTTGAACATCGTCAAATAACAGTTCCATCTTTATTGGTTGTTTTTACAATATATGTATATCCTTTATAGTAGGCACATGGCTTACCATGGCTGGTTGTTGAGACTTCCATATTAACTAATACACAATAATTTAATTTTAGTAAAGTCACTTCAGTAATAATAACAGTAAAAATAAATGAAGTGGATTGATATTTTTTAA
Source organism: Meconema thalassinum (assembly GCA_946902985.2). Lineage (NCBI taxonomy): Eukaryota > Metazoa > Arthropoda > Insecta > Orthoptera > Tettigoniidae > Meconema > Meconema thalassinum. The sequence continues at coordinate 553,500,056 of OX336388.2, forward strand.
AGGTGGAATTTTCAAAGTACTGTCAAGAATAATAATCACATGAACAAATTTTAGACTACAAGTGATTTACACACACATTGCTCAATGTCAAGATTTATACTGAACACAATTTATAGTGATTATGATTTTTATTGACTGTAATTGATAGTAGCCATGGTTAGTACGGGCAATGTATACTGGGTGCGTTTTATAGCACGCTCAATTTATAGTAGGTACGATTAGTAGGCGCGTTTGATACTGGGCGCGTTTTATACTGATTATGATTTATACTGAGCGCGATTTTTACTAGAAGCTATTTTTACCAAGTGTAATTGATAGCAGGCGCTATTCATACTCAACGCAATTGATAGTAGGCGTAATTGATAGTAGGCGCAATTGGTAGTTGGTGCAATTGATAGTAGACACAATTAATAGTAGGCACAATTAATAGTAGGCGCGATTGGTAGTAGGCGAAATTGAATGTAGGCGCGATTGGTAGTGAACGTAATTGATAGTAGGCGCTATTGATAGTAGGCGAAATTGACTGTAGGCGCGATTTATAGTGGATGTAATTGATAGTAGGCGCTATTGATAGTAGGCGCGATTGATAGTAGGCGCGATTAGTAGTAGGCGCGATTGGTAGTAGACACAATTACTAGTAGGCGCGATTGGTAGTTGGCGCAATTGATAGTAAGTGCAATTGATAGTGGGCGCGATTGATAGTAGATGCTATTAGTAGACGTGATTGATAGTAGGCGCGATTGGTAGTAGGCGCAATTGATAGTAGGTGCGATTGATAGTAGGCGCGATTGATAGTAGGCGCGATTGGTAGTTGGCGCAATTGATAGTAGGCACAATTAATAGTAGGCGCGATTGGTAGTAGGCGCAATTGACTGTAGGCGCGATTTATAATGGACGTAATTGATAGCAGGCGCTATTGGTAGTAGGCGCTATTGATAGTAGGCGCGATTGATAGTAGGCGCGATTAGTAGTAGGCGCGATTGGTAGTAGGCGCAATTGATAGTAGGTGCGATTGATAGTAGGCGCGATTGATAGTAGGCGCGATTGGTAGTTGGCGCAATTGATAGTAGGCACAATTAATAGTAGGCGCGATTGGTAGTAGGCGCAATTGACTGTAGGCGCGATTTATAATGGACGTAATTGATAGCAGGCGCTATTGGTAGTAGGTGCTATTGATAGTAGGCGCGATTGATAGTAGGCGCGATTAGTAGTAGGCGCGATTGGTAGTAGGCGCAATTGATAGTAGGCACAATTAATAGTAGGCACAATTAATAGTAGGCGCGATTGGTAGTAGGCGCAATTGACTGTAGGCGCGATTTATAGTGGACGTAATTGATAGTAGGCGCTATTGATAGTAGGCGCTATTGATAGTAGGCGCGATTGATAGTAGGCGCGATTAGTAGTAGGCGCGATTGGTAATAGGCGCAATTGGTAGCAGACGCAATTACTAGTAGGCGCGATTGGTAGTAGTCGCAATTGATAGTAAGTGCAATTGACAGTAGGCGCGATTGGTAGTGGGCGTAATTGCTAGTAGGCGCTATTAATAGTAGGTGCAATTGATAGTAGGCGCAATTGATATTAGGCGCTATTAGTAGACGTGATTGATAGTAGGCGCGATTGGTAGTAGGCGCAATTGATAGTAGGCGCGGTAAATAGTAGGCGCGATTGGTAGTTGGCGCAATTGATAGTAGGCACAATTAATAGTAGGCACAATTAATTGTAGGCGCGATTGGTAGTAGGCGCAATTGACTGTAGGCGCGATTTATAGTGGACGTAATTGATAGTAGGCGCTATTGATAGTAGGCGCGATTGATATTAGGCGCAATAAATAGAAGGTGCGATTAGTAGGTGGGATTGATAGTAGGCGTGATTGATAGTAGGTGTAATTGATAGTAGAAGCGATTGATAGTAGGTGTGATTGGTAGACCTTGAGGTGATAACCCCTTTTGTTTGATCCCTGTTGATTTGTCCCTTTGGACTGGTCCCTGTTGACTAGCCCCTTTGGACGGGTCCTTTATAAAGGGAGTCATTTTGACGGATCCCTGTGGACGGGTCCCTGTGGACGGGCCCACTGGCTATGACGTTACGGATGAATGGCGTTGGGAGGCTGGACATTACTTTTTATTACACAAAAACATTTTCTTTTTTGCCAGCCTCCCACCGCCATTCATCTGTGACGTCATAGCCAGTCTCAAAGCAAGTCTAAACTTGTAGAACGGGTCATGTGACAAGGTTAGGTTAAGTGACTTTGACATAATTTGGATAAATGCATGGGCCCGTCCACAGGGACCCGTCCACAGGGATCCGTCAAAATGACTCCCTTAATAAAGGACCCGTCCAAAGGGGCTGGTCAACAGGGGCTAGTCAACAGGGACCAGTCCAAAGGGACAAATCAACAGGGATCAATCAAAAGGGGTTATCACCTCAAGGTCTACCATCACACCTACTATCAATCGCGTCTACTATCAATTACACCTACTATCAATCACGCCTACTATCAATCGCGCCTACTAATCGCACCTACTATTTATTGCGCCTAATATCAATCGCGCCTACTATCAATAGCGCCTACTATCAATTACGTCCACTATAAATCGCGCCTACAGTCAATTGCGCCTACTACCAATCGCGCCTACTATCAATTACGTTCACTACCAATCGCGCCTACATTCAATTTCGCCTACTACCAATCGCGCCTACTATTAATTATGCCTACTATTAATTGTGTCTACTATCAATTGCACCAACTACCAATTGCGCCTACTATCAATTACGCCTACTATCAATTACGCCTACTATCAATTACGACTACTATCAATTGCGTTGAGTATGAATAGCGCCTGCTATCAATCACACTTGGTAAAAATAGCTTCTAGTAAAAATCGCGCTCAGTATAAATCATAATCAGTATAAAACGCGCCCAGTATCAAACGCGTCTACTAATCGTACCTACTATAAATTGAGCGTGCTATAAAACGCACCCAGTATACATTGCCTGTACTAACCATGGCTACTATCAATTACAGTCAATAAAAATCATAATCACTATAAATTGTGTTCAGTATAAATCTTGACATTGAGCAATGTGTGTGTAAATCACTTGTAGTCTAAAATTTGATCATGTGATTATTATTCTTGACAGTACTTTGAAAATTCCACCTTTAAAAAATATCAATCCACTTCATTTATTTTTACTGTTATTATTACTGAAGTGACTTTACTAAAATTAAATTAATGTGTATTAGTTAATATGGACGTCTCAACAACCAGCCATGGTAAGCCATGTGCCCACTATAAAGGATATACATATATTGTAAAAACAACCAATAAAGATGGAACTGTTATTTGGCGATGTTCAAAACAACGATCTAAAAAGTGTCGAGGAATGATTAAAACAAAAGACTCCAACGTACTTACTTCAAACGAGCATCATTGTGAATTTCAAATTCATACACATTTAAATGGACAAAATACTCTAACCAAGGTAAAAAAAACAAGTCCAAGAAAAAAATATTGCTGCTCAAGATAGTGCAGTGTTTGTTCTAAATCACTTATCATGTCCTCAAAAAGTCATGTTAGGACAGTTGTCAACGTCTAAGAAGCCCTTAACATTATCAAAAGCAACGCAGACTTTAAAAGAGGTCCCTGTGGAAAACGAACAAGAGGAATTGGATAGTTCTAGTGATGTTGAGGATGATGATGATGAAGATGATAATGATGGTGACAATGACTATCATAATTTTGATGATAATATTCATAATGAAGAGGATGATGATGATGATGATGATGAAAGAGAAAAGGATGAGGGTTTTATGTCTATAAAACCACTGCGACTTCCCCAGTTTTTAAGAACAAGAGTACCTGGAGAAAGTTACAAAAGGATCCACAACAAGCGTTGTGTTTAAAAAATCTATATCAAACAATGGTAAATAGAGAAAGTTGTATTCAGTGTGTATCTATTATAAAATGAGTTTAATATACATATTTTATGGTTATTGTCTGCTTTTTCTTAATTACTATCACTACATCCTCTCACTATTAATGCAATTTTTAACCATTGACAGTCTATAGCTATGTATAGAAAGAGAGAGTGGACTTAAACAATACACTCTATCTATGGTTTGTGTATCGAGTATCATAATAATACAGTATCGCTGAGGCATGTTAAAGCAATAGTTATGTCAGGTAAGTGATTCAAATCCTTGCTTTCTTGTATTGAAAATGTGAACATAAGTCAAACGCCTTAACCACTCGATCAACCTGACAGTTAATAATGTAATTTGTTTTGTGCACTTGAGTGTTTACAAAATTTTCCAGTGTACATTGACTCAACCACTTGCTCGTTTTTAATTGTATTTTTGTTGTTGGTTGTTTTGTTCATTACATTGTAGTTATGAGTCTTGAGAACTGGGTGTTTAACATAGGGTTAAAGGCATCTTAAAATAATTTTAGAAAAGCTCTCAGGTATCGTGTCATGGGTTTTAGTAATGCATTAAAGTTAGTTGACTAGCATTTACCATTACACAACATTATTTTGGTAAGCTCTACATGTTGTTTGAATCTTCAGCCTTTTGACTGGTTTAATACAGCTCTCCATGACTCCTTGTCCTGAGCTAATCGTTTCATCTCTATATAGGTACCACACTCTACATACAAGGCTATCTGTTTAACATATTCTGACTTTGGTCTGCCCCTACAGTTCTTGTCCTCAACCCTTTCTTCCATAACTAAGCTAGCTATTCCTGGGTGTATGTGTCCTACCAACCTATCGATTTACTTCATTAGCTGTCGCAAACAACATCTCTCCTCGCCCACTTGTCTTAATACCTCTTTGTTTGTAACCCTATTTACCCATCTAATCATCATCATTCTCCTGTAACACCACATTTCAAACACTTCAATTCTCCACTTTTCTGCTACACCAATAGTCCAAGTTTCCCTTTCATAGAGCGTCACGCTCCAGACATAAGGTCTTCAAAAATGACATCCTAATACCTAAATCTATATTCAATGTCAACAAATTCTGTAGAAATGCTTTCCTTGCCTGATCTATATAAGAATCCTAATCATCTCTGGTATAATGTCTTGTTTAGCAAACATAGTCGCTCAGTAGGTCTATGCATTTGTTGTATATAACCCAAAATAGCAAACAGTTTTTCTAAACCCCTACTCACTGGTCAATAACAAGCATAGTCGCCAAAATGTTTCGTTGGTTGTTAACTCATGTCTGGTTAGTCAATTCTTATTGCAAGGCCAGACAACACCTAAAAATTCATCTTAACATATAGTCTAATCATCTTTCTATCTACATACCAGTGTCTAATGAATAGTCAATATTAGTTTGGTCTTTACCTAAAATCTAAAATCTAATATCAAATTTCTAAAATCTAAACCCAAAATAAAATATAGTATAGAAAACATAATTCCAAGTAATACAAATCCTTATATGTTTTTCTTTAATAATTCGTTTCCGAAAATTGAAAGTCATGACATTATGGTTTGGTCTTTTTGTACAATCTAAATTGTAAAATGTAAATTCTAAAATCTAAAGTCTAAAATAAAAAACAAATACAAAATCTTACTTGCATTAACTGTATATTGAACCCAGTCCACCTTTGTATTTGTAATCTAAATAATAATTTGAAAAAATATACAAGTGTCATCAGTCTTAAAACATTATCCCTGCTTTTGTATATGTTTTTGACATGCGTATTAATCTAAAATCAAACCCTGGTCTACCTTAGTCAAAGGATAACAGCTTAACCACTGCACCACTATAACCATCTTTCTTAGTTTGGTTCGTTCTATGCCTTAATGTTAAATCGAGTTAAGGCCTCTAGTGCAGGAGCCAAAGGTGCTTGCCACTGCAGCACAAAATGGTTAGCAAGTAACATTATATATCCAAAAAGGATTGTATTGGTTCGGTTTGGTTCAGTGTAATCACCATCTTGTTTTCTTAGCTATCCTCTTTAACTAATCAATTAAAGATAGTCTACTCTTAATTCTTGAATCGATAAATTGGATTTTGTACATACCGTTTGTCATGTCATGCCTGAAACCTATACTCCCTATGTACTGCGGCCAGGTTTAAAACAAGTTTCAATGGTCAAAGACTAGTCAGTCACCATACGTGTAGTCTACAATAATTCTTTCTCTACTTAGCTATGTTTCATCACTCACCATAAACATCTAACATTATGGGTTTGCAATATATTAAGAGAAACGAAAGTCCATGACCTTGTTGTTTTCAATCTTTTTGGGAAAATTCATAAGCCGTATAAAGAAAGTGTCATGTCAAGTTATAGGACACCTTAAGAGACCAAATCCCATTATTAGTTTATAAAACTCAAATCAGTAACCTTGCCGTTTTGGGATATTTAAATAAATGCATGCATCATAGGAAAAATCATAAAAAAATATTCTTAAACAAGTCGTCGCATGACCCTCTTCAATCAATGCTTCACAAAATATCGATTCATCCATTGAACATGGCCACAGTGATCGGAGACATGCTCGTTTAAACACAACCGGTACTGTCTCTCTCTACTAAAAAAATATTAAAATTAATTCAAAAATTTTAAAAATCTTAATTTTCAAAAATGTGTGGTTAGGCCCTTTGTCAAAATTTCAAAAAATAAATAATAAATTCAAGAAGAGATTGTCGCCCTGAGTCATATAACACCTCATGTGTCCAAATCTGATTATTGGTTCCCCTTTTTTCCTGTAAAATCTACATGCATTGTTTTACGGGTAAAATGACCAATCGTGGTAAAAGAGTATTAAATGAACAATTTTTTGAGCTATCACACCTAATTTTAAGTTTCATAGTTTCCTAGATATCGATTTTTTCAATTTTGGGGTAGTTTTCACCCCCTTACTATTTTTCATCAAAAACAAAAGATATTTGGTTCATTTATCATTTTTAGGCGTTTAACACCTTTTTCCCTGTAAAAACACTATTCACTGTTTTAGGGGTGAAATGACCTATCGTGGTATAAGCGTATGTCATGACCTATTAGCCTACTTTCGATTTTTGCAAAAAATGAAAGTAGACTTATGAGATCACTACAGGGCGACAAAAAAGTGTGTCTGTCTGTGTGTGTGTGTGTGTATGTGTGTGTGTGAGTCTGTGTGTGTGTGTGTGTGTGTGTGTGTGTGAGTGTGTGTACTCTGAATGTCTGTCCCCCCTATCAATTCGAACACGGTGAGCGCAAATTGAACGAAATTTGGTACAAAGGTAGCACTAGCAAAGGACACCTCAGTGTCATGTTTTATATCGGCGCCATCTTGACGGAAACGTAATGGCGGCCACACAAATGTTCAAAGCTTAAATCAAATTACGACTAACCTAATCATCCGATCTCTACCAAATTTTGCAACAACATACCTTTATGGAGGGAGCATCCTTTGACATATCTAATAGGTCATTAGCCTAATAGTTTGCGAATGGCGGTCATCTTTGTGTCAAAATCGATTACCCCTATTAATTCGAACAAAGTGAAACCGAATTGAATGAAATTTGGTACAGAGGTAGCACTAGCAAAGGGCACCCCAGTGTCATGTTTTATATCGCCGCCATCTTGACGGAAACGTAATGGCGGCCACCCAAATGTTCAAAGCTTAAATCAAATTACGACTAACCTAATCTTCCGATCTCTACCAAATTTTGCAACAACATACCTTTGACAAATCTAATAGGTCATTAGCCTAATAGTTTGCGGATGGCGGCCATCTTTGTGTCAAAATCGATCACCCCTATTAATTCGAACACGGTGAAACCGAATGGAATGAAATTTGGTACTGAGGTAGCACTAGCAAAGGGCACCTCAGTGTCATGTTTTATATCGCCGCCATCTTGTCGGAAACGTAATGGCGGCCACACAAATATTCAAAGCTCAAATCAAATTACGATTAACCTAATCATCCGATCTCTACCAAATTTTGCATCAACATACCATTATGGAGGGAGCATCCTTTGACCAAACTAATAGGTCATTAGCCTAATATTTTGCGGATGGTGGCCATCTTTGTGTCAAAATCGATTCCCCCTATTAATTCGAACACGGTGAAACTGAATGGAACGAAATTTGGTACAGAGGTAGTACTACAAAAGGCCACCTCAGTGTCATGTTTTATATCACCGCCATCTGGACGGAAACGTAATCGCGGCCACCCAAATGTTTAAGGCTAAAATGTAATTACGACCAACCTAATAATCTAGTCTCTACCAAATTTTGCAACAACAAATCTTTATGTGGGAAGCATATTCTGACCAATCTGCTAGATCATCAGCCCAATAGTTTGCAGATGGTGGCCAAGTATGTGTGCAAATCCATTCCCCAGATCAATTCAAACACGGTGAAACCGAATTGAATGATTTTTTTTACAGAGGTAGCACTAGCAAAGGGCACCTCAAATTCATGTTTAATATCCCTATAGCACGTTGTATTTCAACAATTACTACAACCAACATTCAATTATACTCCTTGAAAAGGACAAAGAGTTATAACAATACCCATGCATTTAGGAGAAAGTAGGCTATATGTTCTTTACTGAACATCTTGTTTTTAAAGCTATCACACTTAATTTTAAGGTTCATAATTTCCAAGATAACGATTTTTAAATTTTGGGGTAGTTTTAACCCTCTTACTATTTTTTTATCAAAAACAAATGATCTTAGGTTCATTTATCATTTTTAAGTGTTTAACGGCTTTTTTCCCTGTAACATTACTATTTACTATTTTAGGGGTGAAATGACCTATCGTGGTAAAAGCGTATCTTATGACCTATTTTTAAAGCTATCACACATAATTTTAGTGTTCTTAGTTTCCAAGATATCGATTTTTCAATTTTGGAGTGGGGGATAGCTTCACCCCCAAAGGGGAACATCGCCCCAATTGCTGGGACCCCTCATACAAGTCACTAGCATGATAGGTTCGCGAGATATTAACAAAAGTGTGGTTAGGCCCTTTGTCAAAATTTTAAAAATACATTCTAAAAGGGGGCTTCATCCCAAGACCTACAATACCTCATACAAGTTCCTAGCCTTATTAGTCCGTTAGTTAAACCCTTTGACATAATTTGGATAAATTCAGGGGCCAGTCCGAAGGGGCAAGTCAACAGGGACCAGTCCAAAGGGACTCATCAACAAGGACTCGTCCACAAGGACCTGTCAACAAGGACCCGTCCACAGGGACCCGTCCACAAGGACCTGTCAACAAGAAATGTTACAAACACACTACTCATGGAGGCTGGGGATTTGGTACGAGAAATGAGGAGGGGGAGAGAGTGCTAAATTGGCATTAGATCTAGCAATATGTAACACCTTCTTCAAGAAAAACGAAAGGCAATTGGTGACCTACAAAAGTGGAGGAAGAGAGAGCCAAATAGATTTCCTTTTGTGCAGAAGAATGCATTTGAAGGAGGTTAAGAATTGTAAAGTTATTGTGGGGGAACATGTTACACCACAACAAAGAGTGCTAGTTATTGATTATGAATTCACGGACATTAAGAAAAGAACAGCAAGGAAAATTACTCCAAGAATTAAATGGTGGAAATTGAAAGATCCTGTTTTGAGAAGTGAATTCAAGGAAATGGTGTTGTAAGGAACACGGCCAGTGGAAGGAGTTCAGAAATGGTGGACAGTAAATGCAGAAGCAATCAGGAAAGCAGGTGTAGAAGTTTTGGGGAAGACGTCTGGGAAAGGTGCTCCCCTGGATAAAGAAACATGGTGGTGGAATGATGTGGTTCAGGATGCCATCAAGACAAAACGACAGGCAAAAAAGAAATGGGATGAGTCTGGAAATGACGAAGATAGAGAACACTACAGAAAGGCAAATAAAGTTGTGAAAAGAGCTGTAGGGAAAGCAAAGGCAGCTGCATGGAAGGAAGTCTATGAAGAACTAGAGACCACAGAAGGGGAGGCCAAGCTTTTCAGAATCGCTAAGACACGAGACAGGGCTTCAAAAGATCTCGCCTACATCAGGCAGATGAAAAGTGAACAAGGAATTGTAATTCAAGATGAAGAGCATATTAAGAAGAGATGGGAGGAATATTTTGAAAAGTTGCTAAATGAGGAAAATTCCCGGCTTGTGTTTGAGGATGGTATCCCAAATCACAACGTAACAACTGGCATATGCAGGGAAGAGGTTGTAACTGCTATTAGGAAAATGAAATGTGGAAAAGCAACCGGCCCCGATGAAATTCCAGTGGAGGCTTGGAAATGTCTGGATGAAGAGGGTATAGATATGTTGTGGAATCTATTTCAACAGGTACTTCAAGAGGAAGTAATGCCCAAGGAATGGCGGGAGAGTACCATAATTCCCCTTTATAAGGAGAAAGGTGACATTCAGGATTGTGCAAATTACAGAGGAATAAAACTCATGTCGCACACAATGAAGATCTGGGAGAAAGTTATTGAAAGTAGGCTTCGGGTGGAGACGACAATAGGAGATGAACAGTTTGGATTTATGCCGGGAAAGGGAACAACAGATCCTATTTTTGCACTTAGGCAGGTCATGGGAAAGCACAGGGAGAAGAGAAAAGAACTACATATGGTGTTCATAGACCTAGAGAAAGCGTATGATCGAGTTCCCCGTCAGGAGGTATGGAGATGCATGAGATGCAAGGGAGTACCGGAGAAGTATGTGCGCATTGTTCAGGATATGTACCGTGGAGCAAGGACACGAATTTGAAGCAGTGTAGGATTGTCAGATACTATACCGGTTCAAGTAGGTCTTCACCAAGGATCTGCACTAAGCCCCTATATTTTTGTTCTAATAATGGATGCCTTCTCTGAAAACTTAAGAGAACCAGCTCCTTGGTGTATGCTATTTGCAGATGATATTGTCTTATGCAGCACAAACAGGGAAGAGCTTGAATATAAACTGGAATGCTGGAGAAGAGCCATAGAGGACAGAGGCCTTAAAATCAGTAGGAATAAGACCGAATACCTGTGCCTTGGAGGAACTGGAAATGAAACTATTCAGATGGATGGTAGCCAGCTACAGGCAAGGGACAGTTTCAAGTATCTGGAATCCACTGTATCTAACGAAGGCAATCTAGATCTGGAAATTACCCACCGAATTCAGGCTGCCTGGTTAAACTGGAAAAGGTTATCTGGTATTCTCTGTGACAGGAGACTGAATATCCAAGTAAAGGGTAAAGCCTATAAATGTGCAGTGAGACCTGCAATGCTATACGGAGCAGAAACTTGGCCAACAGTGCAGTCACAGTGCAAGCGACTGGAAGTAGCTGAAATGAAGATGCTAAGATGGATGTGTGGTGTTACAAGGAACGATCACATCAGAAACACCTTCATACGAGGCAGCGTAAAAGTGACTGAAATATCAAAAAAGGTGCAAGAAAGACGCTTGCTCTGGTATGGCCACATTAAGCGCAGGGATGAGAGTTATGTAGGAAGGCGAGTGCTTGGTCTGGAGGTGGAAGGCAAAAGGGAAAGAGGCAGGCGTAGAAGAAGATGGATGGACTGCGTGCAGGATGATCTCCGGGAGAAGCAGTTAACAGAAAACACTATTTGGGACCGAGGAAAATGGAAACGACTTGTCAGAAACGTCGACCCCACATGAACGGGAAAAGACGAAGAAGAAGAGGAAGAAGAAGAAGATATGTACTGATGGGGTGTCGGCATTTACTGGAACTAAAAGGGGTTTCAGAGCAAGAGTGAGTGCTGTTACTAATTCTGTACAATTCACACATTGCATGCTACACAGGGAGTCATTGGCTTCAAAAGTACTACAACCGGAAGTCAATAAAGTGCTGAACGATGTAATTAGTGTTAATCTTTATTCATACCAAATTTTGTTTCGATTGCTGCAGCCGTTTAGGAGTTGATAGGAGGGGGGGCGGGGGGGGGGGGGGGGGGCACAGACAGACATTTGCCCGGATCGATCTCATAAGTCTACTTTTTCCTCATTTTTAGCCTATTTTCAATTATGAAAATATAGGCTTATGAGATCACCTTTTGTCCGTGTCTGTCTGTGTGTATGTGATGATGATGATGTGTGTCCCCCCCATAATAACTTATAAACGGCTGGAGTGATTTCAATGAAACTCGGTAAGTTCATAGCACTATTCCGGAAGACCCAGATCGTGCCCTTCAAATTTTGTTATGTCTCACTAATCCAACATGGCGGCTGTGCGAAATATTTCACCAGCATTCAATATCTCCAAAACTATTACCGATATCACCTTGGAATATTTGACGGTGATAAAGGGAACTATTAGAAGTTCACCTATGTGACTTTTGAAAACCTGGTAACTACAAAACCAACATGGCGGCCAAGCGAACTTGCGACTTTTAAATAGACGTTTCTCGCGATTTAACCAACCAAACGCAATGCAACTTGGTACAGTATATGTTATACCGTTGCCTACGTTATAATACAAGGCCGGGAGATGCCACCGTGACTGGGGGGCAACTGAGTTCAGCATTTTGCCGCTAGGATCGCATTGTAACACCCTCAATATGAGCGCACTAATTGCATTTAGTATTGAGATGAGAGAATACCCAGACTATTTTCACGCACATTTACAAAAGTGTGGTCTATTATTCATATCTATAACTCACCGGAATATCATAAACAAGCAGTCTTTTCTTAGAGCTTCAGTACTTTCCTGTACAGACTTCAGAGGCTTATTGTGAAGCTGTAAAAATAGTTAATTCCGGCTCGTGCGATTGAAGGCTAGGTTGTCCAGGAGCGGCTGCGTGAACTTTCTCAAAAGAAGAATCGGAAGTTCAGAATCGTTGCATTGGTCACACTTAATTGTTTGACAGAACTTGTCTTTTAATAAAAGTGTGCAGTTTGTCAGCGAGTTCTTCCGTGGCAGATGCTAGACAGCACGTGATACGCATTGCATAATTTGCTCTAGTAACACCACAAATTATGTTTTAGGGTACCGGTACCTCAGTCATCCGCGATCTTGAAATCGTATTGAGGCTGAGGACCAGGTTTTCACTCGCAGGAAGAGAAATATGTTGCAAACAACCTTCTCGGCTGGTATTTACTTCTGCTACGCGCACTGGGTAGCCTGCCACCATTGCTACTGCTATGTTGGATGCAGTAAATGGAGGAACTAAAAATAAAACCAAATTGTTAAATACCGTAATCGTGTTTAGATAAAAACTTATGAAGAGCGGTCGATTTTCATCAAGAGGTTGTTTAATTTCATGCGTTATACGACCCCCGCATACCGTTTCAAACATTCTCTTGACAGTGTTGCCAGTTACAATTCTTAACACTCTGAAACCACTTCCTTCGACTACCTTCATTATTATGGCCTTGAGGCTACCTTGTTGGGCTTCATTTCAAATTGCAGACAGCTGCTTGTTCATGTCATATTTCTTAGTTTTATATTTCTTCAATTCAAACTGAAGATTATGAAGTTTTCTTCGTAGCTTGTGAATTACAGCGTCTCGCTTAGCAGTTTTTTTTTCGTAGCACTCCACTGTTTGTTTCGAAGATACTTCCTAACTACTGGCCTTGAAATGGGTGAAATCTGTGTCCTATACTTCTACAATTTATCTCGTCTTCACAAATAGGGATAAAATTGCTCACAGTTTCTGGAGAGTAACATTTTCTTTTGGATGAAAGAGTGTCGTCGTTTTGGTAGTTTCCTAGCTGTAGTTGTCATTTGTTTGTGCTGAGGGAAGTCTGTAAATACTGTAAATACTGAGGGTACGGATTTAGGCAGAAGAAATATTCTAGTTGCGCTCACACTGTAATTGTCTTCTCTGAAATGCCTACTACAAACTGCTGACCTTTTAGAAGGAGTCCACACACTAGCTGGCTTATCACCTCGTCGAGAAACTGCTACACTCCACTTATTTCTTAATTCCTAATTGATAGTAAACGAGTGAAAACTGATTTTCTCATTCCCTGCCGGGACGTACAAACCGGAACACAGCAGTAAACCATTTAATATTAAAATACTCGTGTAAACAACAACTATTTTCAATGTCACTATTGAGTTAAACTGGCGCGAACGCTGGAACTAGGGTGTTACAAAGCGATCCTAGCGGTCACTGGCGGAACTTAATAGTGATTCATTATTAGCGCAAAACAGCTTGCATTTCCCGGCCTTGTATATAGCGTAGGCAACGGTTTATACACATTGTAATGCACCGACATCTAACTTCGTTCCATTGTTTACATAACCTCAAGATGGTGGCTGTGCGAAATATTTCACCGGCATTCGATATCTCTGAAACTATTAGTGGCATCACCCTGAAATTTTGTACGGAGATAAAGGGAACTACTAGAAGTTCATCTATAAGACTTTCAAAAACCGGTTAACTACAAAACGAATATGGCGGCCAAGCGAATTTGAAAATTTTAAATAGACCTTTCTCGCGATTTAATGATCCAAACGCAATGAAACTTGGTACAAGAAATGTTTATACACATTGCAATGCACTGGTATCTAATTTAGTTCAATTGTTTACATAACCTCAAGATGGCGGATGTGCGAATTTTAAAATTAAGTTTTTATTTCTTGTGTCGTAATCATGCGATCGAAGTGAAAGTTTGAATAATGGACGTACGCAATGATTTTCCTTTAATGGTACATGACTCTATCGCCTATACATATAACAATCCAGCATGGCGACCATCCGAAATATTTAGATGGATCTCAATATCTACGAATCTATTACAGTAATCAAACTGAATTTTTAAATGTTCATAGGGTCTATGAACATAAGTTCACCTATAGGACTTTCAATAACCTGGTGATCAAAAATCCAACATGGCGGCGACGCGAAGTATAAATATTCACATGGTCGTTTTTCGCAATTTAACCATCCTAGTGCAGTGACACTTGGTAAGCAAATCCTTATACAAATGTTAATCCACTGGCATCTAATTTATTTCAATTGTTTCCATAACCACAAGATGGTAGCTGTGCGATATTTTAAAATCTCGTTTTTACTTCTTGTGTCCTAATCATGCGGTTGAAGTTTGAATACTACACGTACACAATAATCTTCATGTAACAGTAGGCCTACATAACTCTTAAGACCTACATATATAAAAATCCAACATGGCGACCATCCGCAATATTTAGTCGGTTCTCAATATCCACGAGTCTATACAGCAATCAAACTGAAATTTTGTAAGTTGATAGAGGCAATCAACATAAGTAGGATATATGAAAATAGGCTGTATAGTTCTTCACGGAACTACTTGTTGCAAAATGTGAAAAGTAGGCTAAAAATAATACTTCTCACAATGATAACATCTCTGGCTGTCAAAACTTGTGATGTAAACACTACCTATATTCCGGTTCGTGCAACAGAATTTGAATTGGAGAATGGATCTCAGGGGAGCTTGTGATTGCGAGCACCAGGTTGAGAACGCCTGATCTAAAAGCTTTCTTTTATATTAATACCTCACGTGACTGTTTCCTCCAATATTTGTTGTTGTTCGTTCATGTATGGGCTTTGTGACATTCTGGGCACAACCTCGTGTACTTCGGTGTCTGTGTGGAATCTGTCTGGTAATCTGTGTCATTGCGGTGGCTGTATTCTTGTAATCTATGTATTTGTAATTGGGGGTAGGATTTGGGTAGGAGATGGACGTGACCTGAATGTAGGTACCATCCCGGCATCCACCTGGACTTCTAAGGTGGGAATCGAATCCACCGCTTTTCATTTCATTTCATTTCATTTCTGACTGACGAAGCTGAGTGTGCCCTGTTCCAGCCCTCAGACCGGATTTAAATTCCATATTAGAGTCGGGAATCAAACCCGAACCTCTGTAATGACAGCCAAGAAAGCTAGTCTCTACCCCACGAGGTGGACGTTACTATATTTATAGAGCATTAGTGAGAATGTCGTCAAACCTACGAGGAATGGGGGAAATAAATAAATAAATAATATAACTAACTAAATAAATAACTTTCTTCAGCTTATCCCAATAAATTGGGGTCACCGGAGCCAAACAGGCCGGGGATTTGAGGCTGTATGCAATTCCTGACGCCACGTGATTTTTCGGGTGAAAATTTCACCCCTTTGTCACCGGGATTCGAACTCCGGCCGTCCGGGTGAAAGACGAGCAGCTAAGCCACTGCGCCATCACGCTCCCCCAAATAAAGAATCAAATAAAAATAAATAAATACAAAATGATATGAAAAGGACCATGTCTGCCCAAATCCTTATTGACAGTTTTTTGTGATATGAAAAGATACCTTAAGTCAATAAAATCCAATATTTGTGTACACTGTACCGGTTTCAGTTATATTATAACCTTCAGCAGAATAGGATTAAATAAATACATATATAAATGAATGAATGAATGAATGAATGAATGAATGAATGAATGAATGACTACGGTAACTAACTATCTAACTAACTATTAACTAACTCACTAACTATTAACTAACTCACTAAATAAATAAATAAATAAATAAATTAATTAATTAATGAAATGTTAAATAACTAGTAACTATCTAAATAACTACAGAAATATATAAATAAATAAAATAAATAAATAAATAAATAAATAAAAATACAACAAATAAATAAATGAATAATCAAAGAAAGAACGAACGTCTGGTTATTCATACCAAAGACCGTTCGAAGAACGGGTACTTCTGCTTGTTTTTATATATTAGAGACAAGCTGTGCGTTGCAATGCCAATAGAAGAAAGTGTTGACGTTGTAATTTTAGTTGTTAAAAGTGCTTTAGGATACACCGTATTTCTTCTTTCCGTTAACTGCCTCTAAACTATCGTAAAATGGATGTACTAATTCAGAAACATTCGTAGGAGCGAGCACAACAACTACCAAAGTTTCAACGCAATCGGATGAATGGCATATGAAAGCACACAGGAATTTGTTGAAACGATTCGTGCGCTGTCACTCGTTTGTTGCATCCCCCCGTGCGCTATCTATTGTAAAATAGATTTACTAGGACAGACACCTTCGCAGTAATGTACACAACAAAAGTCTCATCGCAATCGGATGAATTGTATAGCCTATGAACGCATACGGTACTTTGTTGCAACGATTCGCGCGCCGTCACTTATTTGTTGAATCTACTCGTGCGCTACTAACTGTAAATTGATTTACTAAGTCAGAAACTTTCGCAGGAGAAAATATGAGAAAATATTACCATGCGAATGTGTACCTACGCGTTAACCAACTTTCATTTACAAAAATTAACAACTTCTGAGGAATAAAAGAGACGCTTTGAACAATGCATTAATACATGCATCGTTGTATTTTTTTTAAACATCAACGTTTACTGAATCATACTGTTGGCGACAGATATATTATGTAAATCTCTCCAGAGTCTTAATTTAAGTTTAGGACAATTATTTATTGCTGCCTTACTTCTTAAAAGAACGTTGATTCTCGTAAGAGAGCATTAACCTTCCGAGTGCTATTGAAGAAACGGTTCGTCGCTACGCGCGCGGCCTTTTAGTTCCACATTCCAACTGTTTGAGGCGATGTTAATTGAAAGTAGACTTATCTGCTCTTTGGTGATAGTCCATAAAACTATTTACTTTTCATTTTTAATCTCTATCGTGACGCGAATCACGCTATTTATTTGATCAAAGAGATAGCAAATGTTGACTTCTGTGCGCTGACAGCAGACCAAGTAGTAGTTCAAGTCATGGTGCTTCTAAAAGTCTACCGTACCCAGGAGGGGGTATAGGGGATATATCCCCACTAAGAGCCTGATTTGTCAGCCCCCAGTTAAAGGCCGTTTAGCTAGTCACTGCATAAAGCGGTCTTCCCCTACATCCAGATCGGGTTGTATGGAACTGCGCCCAAGCTTCACTAATGACCCTGGTAATTAGCATCGTACTTCGAAAAGTGGCAGTGGAACTGCGCACATTGAGGGCGGTCAGGTAGGTTCCCTCCCTCCACCCCTCTACCGAATTATATTGTGTCGAGTGGTGTGAATTTGAAGTAACTCATTTCAAGTCGGTTGTGTCTTGATTGCGAACAAGTCAAAAACCGTCTAGATTGCGAACAACTAAATATACTCTGTCCAGATTGCGGAGAAGAGATTAATGTTGGCCTGGGATACATAGCCTAAAACAGGTACAGTTTTCAAAACAGACTAATATTTAATTTTTGTTCTAGCAATATTAGCATTAACTGGTACATTGGGATGTTTTCGACAACCTAACTATATTTTAAAAATAGTTTTGTTATTGCAAATGTTTAATAATCTAGTTTGAGGTAAACTTACCATTTTGAAGATTATTATATTTTTTAGAGGAGTAGTTATTTATGGTGGATTAGAGAGAGTTGTATTATTATTATTATTATTATTATTATTATTATTATTATTATTATTATTATTATTATTATTATTAGTGTAGCCTCCGTGGCCTAGGCAGCAGCGTGCCGGCCTCTCACCGCTGGGTTCAGTGCTTCAAATCCTTGTCACTCCATGTGAGATTTGAGCTGGGCAAAGCAGAGGCGGGCCAGGTTTTTCTCCGGGTACTCCGGTTTTCCCTGTCATCTTTCATTCCAGCAACACTCTCCAATATCATTTCATTTCATCTGGCATTCATTAATCATAATCCCAGAGGAGTGCGACAGGCTTCGGAAGCCGGCACAATGCCTATCCTCGCCGCTTGATGGGGGGGGGGCTTCATTCATTCCAACCCTGAACCGGTCCAATGACTGGAAAACGTCTGTGGATTATTATTATTATCATTATTACTATTAATAATATTATTATTATTATTATTATTCGCCTCTGTGGTGTAGTGGTTAGTGTTGTAACGATTCGATCCCATAGCTGTTATATTTAAAGGGTTATTCAGTTATCATGTTATTATTATTATTAATTAGTACATCCATGAGATGATTTTTATATCAGATAATTGTAAGCGGTTTTTATTATTATAGTTAGACAGATTTTTATTAACAATTACTTGTAAAGAGACGAAGTATTATATATTGCAACAAGACTGGCGATATGGACCAACCCTATGTGTCACAAACAGAACGACGCAGTAGTTATTTCACCACGGCAAACAGAGTCACTGTCATGGGATGCTAAAACCCACTATGCGCAACCATCACGAGTTCGACCATCGAGTTCATTCTAGAAGGAATGGAACATATTATTTCAAACTATGGTGTAACCAATACGTCACTACTGTAGCCCACGTACGCGTCATGATATTGCAAGTAAGGAGCCATGAATGGAGAAGACTGAAGAGAGAGGGTAGCTTGCTTCTAGAGTGGGGGCTGCTTACTACCACGTGACAAGGAGAATATAACCGCACTCCCGCGTCTACAAGATGATTAGTGAACGACAACTCATTAGTGACAGAGAGCAGCGACTGAGGTCCACCGACTGCTACCTGAAAGATCATTCATAGCTTTAGCATACATCATGTCTCGACATAATGACCACAATGTTGACAAGATATATATATAAGCCGACAATGGCTTATAGTTCAATACTACAATAAATCTAGAGATGGCAACACAATGGAACGTAGTATGCTGTATCTTATGACATACTACAACATTTTTTAGAAATATGAGAAGGAATATCAAGGTTATCTGTTATAACATTCAATATGACAAAGCTGCAAGTTGGTGAGCATAAACAATTATTACTTCCGTCTCCATTTGCAATTTAGATTCAAGCTTTTTTTTATTCAAGTCTTTTAAATGTTCAATTTCTTTTAAATAATTAAACCGCAGTTGGTAAATTAAATTCTTTTTTGTAACTATTAGTATTTTGTTCTTGAGTCAATAAATTATTTCTTTAACTTCATGACTGTAACTTTTCTTGTAGTTAGCATATACTATAGGCAAATACAACTACTCCTTATAAATAAATACTGAATGGTTAGTCAACTAAGTTACACTACGGCCCGGGTAAGTGGTCTCGAACTCTACTGATGACTGCCGAGGATTAATTAATAAATTTCGATTCACTGTCTTAAATAGGAATCTGGCGCTCAACAACTTATTATATCCTATTATACTATCAAAGGTAAGTGCACACCACAGTGTATATGTATTCTTATCATGTTTGTTTTATTGAACCGTTACAGTTGTCACCATCAGCGAAAGGCATATTTAAAAATGTTACATTTGGCGCCCAACGTGGGGAGCCAAATTAACATTTTTTAAAATTAAATATGTCCTTAACGCTGTAGTGACAACTATAATGGTTCAATTAAACAAACATGATAATAATAAACAATATACACTGTTGTGTGCACTTACCTTTGATAGTGTAATAGGATATAATAAGTTGTTGAGCGCCAGATTCCTATTTAAGATAGAGAATCGAAATTTATAAAATATATCCTCGGCAGTCAGCAGTAGAGTCGAGACCACTTGCCCCTGGTCGTAGTGTAACTTAGTTGACTAATCATTCAGTACTTATTTAAGGAGTATGAGTGATTTGCCTATAGTATTTACTAACCACTATGAAAGAAATAGGCATTACGTTAAAGAAATAATTTATTGACTCAAGAACAAAATACTAATAGTTACAAAAAAGAATTTAATTTACCAACTGCGGTTTAATTATTAAAAAGAAAATGAACATTTAAATTACTTGAATAAAAAAAAGCTTGACTCTAAATTGCAAATGGAGACGGAAGTAATAATTGTTTATGCTCACCAACTTGCAGCTTTGTCATATTGAATGTTATAACAGATAACCTTGATGTTCCTTCTCATATTTCAAAAGATGTTGTAGTATGTCATTTGATACTGTTTAACATAACCAAGTCCGTTGCGACTTGTAGATTGTTTGTAAAACTGATCTATAAGTCAGTGTGGGCTGATATGTATCTTGGGTAGACATCACGCTGTATGGTTTGAAGTCGGAAGTCGAATATTGGCTCAGCTCATTAGCTAAGACCCTCAGTTGACGCTCTCCTCTCAATAATCTGTCACTAATGACTTGTCGTTCACTAATCACTCTGTAGACGCGGGAGTGCGGTTATATTCTCCTTTTCACGTGGTAGTAAGCAGCCCCCACTCTAGAAGCAAGCTACCCTCTCTCTTGGGTCTTCTCCATTCATGACTCCTTACTTGCAAGATCTTGACGCGTACGTGGGCTACAGTAGTGACGTATTGGTTACAGCATAGTTTGAAATAATATGTGCCATTCCTTCTAGAATAAACTCGATGGTCGAACTAGTGATGGTTGCTCATAGTGGGTTTTAGCATCCCATGACAGTGACTCTGTTTGCCGTGGTGAAATAACTACTGCGTCATTCTGGGGTTTTTAAGATCCCGGGACAATGTCTACCTGCTGTTGTGAAACGATACTGCGTCATTGTATGTGACACATAGGGTTGGTCCTTATTGGCAATCTTGTTGCAATATACAATACTTCGTCTCTTTACAAATAAATATTAATAAAAATCTTTCTGACTATAATAATAAAAACCGCTTACAAGTATCTGATATAAAAATCATCTCATCGATGTACTAATTAATAAGAATAATAAATATGATAATAAATGAATGAATAACACTTTATATCTAACAGGTATGGTATCGAATCGTTACAGTGTGATTAGCAGTCACCCCCGAAGGCCCGTAGTACAGTTGCTTATCGGGACGGGGGACTACCTCTTATTCTCAGCAGTGCAGAACCCAGTGGAGTGAGACAGTCCATCACTTCCCCTTAAACCGACCTTGGACTAACAGCCGACTTGACTATGGGCGCAGTTCAATCGGCCTAATTAAAAGGATCTGGAAATACCACTGATTATGGGCGCAGCGTTATCGCCCCGAAATAATTTTCTGGGTACGCCTCTGAAGAAAACTTATTTAAGTACGTGTGTAAAATATAACCCAATGTAATATATGGAACCAATAGGAGCAGGGAGAATATGGTACTGTAAATTGATATAGAATTGATGTAGAATGGGGTTAAGATGTGTGAAAAGAAACTCAACACAAAATTCAACTCAACATCTGGAAATACATAGAAGCTTAAAAGTTAAATTGGAAAATACTTCCGTCATAAGACTTTAATAACCCCACGTACACCTACTCCTATTTCACAGAGACCACTGTTATCTCGTAGAAGTCAATTGTATTTTGGACAATTTGCATGTATCCTATACATATACATTTCATATAAGTCATTTGTATCATACAGAAGTCATTACTATCTTACAGAATCCACTGGTATCTTACAGATACCACTGACACAGAAGCCACTGGCATCTTACAGACACCACTGGTACAGAAGTCACTGGCATCTTACAGACACCACTGGCATAGAAGCCACTGGCATCTTACAGACACCACTGGCACAGAAGACACTAGAATCTTACAGACACCACTGGTACAGAAACCACTGGCATCTTACAGACACCACTGGTACAGAAGTCACTGGCATCTTACAGACACCCCTGGTACAGAAGTCACTGGCATCTTACAGACACCACTGGCACAGAAGCCACTGGCATCTTACAGACACCACTGGTACAGACGTCACTGGCATCTTACAGACACCACTGGTACAGAAGGCACTAGTATCTTACAGACACCACTGGTACAGAAGTCACTGGCATCTTACAGACACCACTGGCACAGAAGGCACTAGTATCTTACAGACACCACTGGTACAGAAACCACTGGCATCTTACAGACACCACTGGTACAGAAGTCACTGGCATCTTACAGACACCACTGGCACAGAAACCACTAGTATCTTACAGTCACCAGCGGTACAGAAACCACTGGTATCATACAGACAGCATGGGTACAGAAGTCACTGGTATCTTACAGACACCACAGGTACAGAAGCCACTGGTATCATACAGACACCACGGGTACAGAAGTCACTGGCATCATACAGACACCACGGGTACAGAAGCCACTGGTATCTTACAGACACCACAGGTACAGAAGCCGCTGGTATCATACAGACACCACGCGTACAGAAGTCACTGGTATCTTACAGACACCACGGGTACAGAAACCACTAGAAACTTACAGACACCATGGGTACAGAAGCCACTGGTATCTTATAGACACCACTGGTAGAGAAACGATTAGTATCTTACAGACACCACGGGTACTGAAGACACTGGTATCTTACAGGCACCACGGGTACAGAAACAACTAGTAACTTACTGACACCACGGGTACAGATGCCACTGGAATCTTACAGACACCACGGGCACAGAAACGACTAATATCTTAAAGATGCCACTGGTACTACAGAAGCCACTGGTATCTTTCAGACACCACGGGTACAGAAGTCACTGGCATCTTACAGACACCACGGGTACAGAAACCACTAGAAACATACAGACACCACGGGTACAGAAGCCACTGATATATTACAGACACCACGGGTTCAGAAACGTCTAGTATCTTACAGACACCACGGGTACAGAAACTACTAGTAACTTACAGACACCACGGGTACAGAAGCCACCGGTATCTTACAGACACCACGGGCACAGAAACGACTAGTATCCTACAGATGCCACTGGTACAGAAGCCACTGGTATCTTACAGACACCACGGGCACAGAAACCACTCGTATCTTACAGACACCACGGGTACAGAAGTCACTGGTATCTTACAGACACCACGGGTACAGAAACCACTAGAAACTTACAGACACCATGGGTACAGAAGCCACTGGTATCTTATAGACACCACGGGTAGAGAAACGATTAGTATCTTACAGACACCACGGGTACTGAAGACACTGGTATCTTACAGACACCACGGGTACAGAAACAACTAGTAACTTACTGACACCACGGGTACAGATGCCACTGGAATCTTACAGACACCACGGGCACAGAAACGACTAGTATCTTAAAGATGCCACTGGTACTACAGAAGCCACTGGTATCTTTCAGACACCACGGGTACAGAAGTCACTGGCATCTTACAGACACCACGGGTACAGAAACCACTAGAAACATACAGACACCACGGGTACAGAA
The DNA here is from genome assembly GCA_946902985.2 of Meconema thalassinum. NCBI lineage: Eukaryota > Metazoa > Arthropoda > Insecta > Orthoptera > Tettigoniidae > Meconema > Meconema thalassinum. Next base: position 553,523,999 of record OX336388.2, read on the forward strand.
GCCACTGATATATTACAGACACCACGGGTACAGAAACGTCTAGTATCTTACAGACACCACGGGTACAGAAACTACTAGTAACTTACAGACACCACGGGTACAGAAGCCACCGGTATCTTACAGACACCACGGGCACAGAAACGACTAGTATCTTACAGATGCCACTGGTACAGAAGCCACTGGTATCTTACAGACACCACGGGCACAGAAACCACTCGTATCTTACAGACACCACGGGTACAGAAGTCACTGTCATTTTACAGACACCACGGGTACTGAAGTCACTGGAATCTTACAGACACAACGAGTACAGAAACCACTAGTATCTTACACCACGGGTACAGAAACCACTAGTATCTTACAGACACCACAGGCACAGAAACCACTAGTATCTTACAGACACCACGGACACAGAAACCACTAGTATCTTACAGACACCACGGGCACAAAAGTCACTGGTATCTTACAGACACCACGGGTACAGAAACCTCTAGTGTCTTACAGACACCACGGGTACAGAAGCCACTGGTATCTTACAGACACCAAGGGTAGAGAAACCACTAGTATCTTACAGACACCACGGGCACAAGAGCCACTGGTATATTACAGTCACCACGGGCCCAGAAACCACTAGTATCTTACAGACACCACGGGTACAGAAGCCACTGGTATCATACTGACACCACGGGTACAGAAGTCACTGGTATCTTACAGACCCCAAAGGTATAGAAACCACTAGTATCTTACAGACACCACGGGCACAAAAGTGACTGGTATCTTACAGACACCAAGGGTACAGAAGCCACTGGTATCATACTGACACCACGGGTACAGATGTCACTGGTATCTTACAGAGGCACCACGGGTACAGAAGTCACTGTTATCTTACAGACACCACTGGCACAGAAGGACTGGTATCTTACAGACACCACTGGCACAGAAGCAACTGGTATCATACAGACACCACGGGTACAGAAGTTACTGGTATTGTGCCCGTTTGGATCAGGATCCAAATGACCACATTTTGAAAAATACCGAAATCAGATAAGCACGAGAAAATCTATCTCAGGGACTATCTAGGCAAATAATTAGGTCTATCTGGCATCCCTGATTTCGGTAATTCTCAAGTCGGTAAGGAGTGAAATTATTTTTGGAAACACACACTTTATTTAAATATCACAATTTATTGATAATTAAAATTGACTTTGAATGGCAAAAAAAAATCGAACTACAAACAAACAACACAATCATTTAAAAAATCGACGTTCCTATCATTCACCACTTCGCAAAACGTGATAATCAGAAATCAAAGTCCGTCTGATATCAAAATTTAAAAAAACATTTTTTTATATATTTACACTATATAATCACTTTCATTGAAGAGTCCGAGTGATTCATCCTATTTACATATCTCGTTGCACATTACGAAGATTTGTCGTTCTTTGAAGACATTCAAAAATATTTACACTTTTCATTTTTTCCTCTTTTCAAGAAAACTATATATATTATTCTGTTAATTCATTGCTAACTCTGTCTTATGAATCCCATATTAAGATTCGGCTTAACAAAGTCGAAAGTTAATACGGTCATTATTTTCAAAAACTTTGGTTCAACAATAAACAAAATTTATGAAATTTTCATGAAATTGAAAATTAAATTATATCTCATTTATCTATAAGTCTCTTTGTTCCAAATGAGCAATGTTCAAAAATAGGAAATTCATCATTTGAAATTTATTATTCATAATTGACATTTATTTGTTATTAACAGCACAACTGTTGCAATTAATTCTCAGTTGACTGAGTTTCTTGCCACAACATCTTCTCACTTAGAAAATCTGTGCAATGTTTCACAAAAATTTAAATTATAAAATTCTCTGAATTTATTATTATTATTATTAATTATTTCAATAATTCTCTTAGCATTTTATTTATAACAGGGTTTCAATTTTTATCGGGTGAATATCAACTGCTCATATCAAAAGAAATTCTTTTTATCAATACTCAAAGCACAAAATATAAATATTTAATCATTTATCCTGTTAATCTTTGCATTTTCCAACTATTTATTAGCCTACTTTCGATTTTTGCAAAAAATGAAAGTAGACTTATGAGATCAACACAGGGCGAAAAAAGTGTCTGTCTGTGTGTGTGTATGTGTGTGTGTGAGTCTGTGTGTGTGTGTGTATGTGTGTGTGTGAGTCTGTGTGTGTGTGTGTCTGTGTGTGTGTGAGTGTGTGTACTCTGAATGTCTGTCCCCCCCTATCAATTCGAACACGGTGTAACCGAATTGAACGAAATTTGGTACAGAGGTAGCACTAGTAAAGGACACCTCAGTGTCATACTTTATATCGCCGCCATCTTTACCAAAACAGAATGGCGGCCACTCAAATGTTCAAAACGTAAAATCAAATTACGGCTAAACTAATCATCCGATCTCTACCAAATTTGGTGACAACATACCTTTATATAGGACGCGTCTTTCACCCAAAATTCAAGGTCATCGGCCATGCTATTTCAGGATGGCGGCCGTGTGAATTATGCAACCATTTTAATAAATAGCTTAAGACCCACCAATTCCGATTATCGAGCCTAGGGGGGTTTAAGCTATCCTGAAGGTCGTGATCCGTTATTTATTATAATTTAATATTATAATATTATACAGTGTGAGTGGCTTAAAAGAGCTGAGCCGTTTGTGTCACACGACAAGATGGCAGCTGTCCTCATGTGCCTGTCTTATATTTCAGTAGTTTTAGTATGTTGTATGTGATATACCGTACTGATACAATAATATAAACTTTGTATGAAATGATCTTTAATGAAGATGTACTGCAGTGAAGAAATCGTTTATTTAAAGTCATTATTTGCCAACAGTTTGTATCTAATATGTCAGTTAAGAACACCTGACGTCATGGATACGGTTAGCTCTGGGCTAGCATGTTAGTCTGACACGCAGTTGACTGGGGATCGAATACTGCTACAGTTAGGTTTTTTTTTCTTGAATTCTTTTACAAATGATGTGCACGAGCTTTTCCCACAGATACTGAATAAAATGTCATTTAGCTCAAAGGAGAGGATAAAGTATACACTCGTATATTAATAAAATCACAGTCCCAGCATCGCACATAAACAGAAGACATTAGAAAAAGGAGAATAGAAGAACTAGATACATGTTGTCGTTAACCACAGCCTTCTTAATGCCTCTGTACGGTGCTGTCCTCTTGTGGGTTATGTGGGTAATATTGTTCCAAACATAACGCTGTGTAAATGCCTGAGCTGGCCTCCTGAAGTATGGCAATTTTGTAATACTGGTAGTTCAACTATTAGCCACGATCGCGCTCCGAATACCTTTAAACACTGCCAGCTGGATCGCCTCCCTCTTGGCTACTTTAAACTGCCTACTCATTCAACACCCATAGAACACTGCCATCGTAGTACATTACGATGGCAGTGCATAGGCGTACAAGATAAAGATTAATTCACCGATAGGTCGCAGCACCACCTACTGTGATTGGGGCGGAAGATGATTGGGGCGGAAGATTCTTAATTTTGCAGGCTGGCTTAATATAGAGATTAACGGACGTGAATGCATTACAATAAGTTAGTAGTTTTGTTATTCAATCATCATAAAGTATATAATATTGATCTTGACACTTACTGGCTTATTATCAATATAAAAGAAAACAAACAATACATTGTGGTTGGGGTGATTGTTTTAGGGATGAGGACAAAGAGTCATAAAGATACCCATACATTTAGGAGAAAGTAGGCTATATGTTCTTTGCTGAACATCTTGTTTTTATATATATTTTTTCTTAGGTCAGGTTCCTCAAAATCTATACTCATACTGTTCAAATATTTGGGCATCAGGTTTGGAAAATTGAAGTTGATCCAGACAAAAAAAATATTTTTGAAACTGACAGATTTAGTGGGATTAGACTAGAAATATGGGGCGGTCTAATAAGGCCTTACCCTTCTTTTGCAATTCAGAGCCCATTATGCTCTTCATAAACATTCACATGACACACACGCATATCCCTGTGTGCGCAAGACAATGGGACTCAAAGCCCTCATGGACTACCCATCTGGCCTCGTCACCAAACTTAAGTGTTGACAATTATATTCACACACTAAACAATTATATTTGACTTCATCTATTATATATATTTTTATCCAGCAAACACTTTTATATATTTTTCTCTTTGTAATAAACTGTCTTACCACTCTGCGTTTTCCCAAATTTTATTTTTATAAGAAAAGATGTATTTATTATGGTCAACATTTCCTGGCCTTCCCTTTTACATAAATTCCGCCCTAGATTTATACATATAAGTACCTCTCTTATTGTTTTCTTTTGATTTTTTTTTTTTTGGAAAATGTTACTGAGCTAAAAATTGATTATATTTCACCTTCATTTACCTACTCATTCTACCTGTTTATAAATTTCAACTTATATATCACAATAAACAAAAGTTATCGCATTTAAAACCTTCAATTTAAATAAATTCCTTTACAAGTTATTATTATTATCAATGGAAAAATGGCAAAAAAAAATTGTTTATTTAATAATGCTTTCCTCGTAATTCATAAAGATTATTAATGCCCTGCTTCACTCCTAAACAATTATCTAACTCCTTGTCGCGTTTTATCTATAACACTTTATTATTATTATTAATGTTGTATTATTTAATGTGGTAATCATTTAACTTTATTTAGTTTCAGTAAATGGTGCTATTACCAAATTATCTTTTACAACGTTAAATAGTGTTTCAATCAATAATATTATGAAATTATTTTGTTCACATTTGATATTATTATTATTATTATTATTATTATTATTATCTTTGTTTTATTTTTATGTTTATTTATTTATTTATTTATTTATTTATTTATTTTTATAAAATTGTTTTATTTAAATAATCCAATATGTAACTTAAATCTCTCATAAGTATTTACTAAGATTCTTCCTATCCTTGGGACTTATTTTATATCTTTCATGTTGCAGAAAACATGAACATGCCTGTAGTCTGAACGAAATAGAAAATACGGCAAAATAAATTGTCAGACTTTCATGTCGCTCCATTTGCCATCCTGGACAAATATGATTATCAAAATAAACGGTGGTGTTGATTTCTTAAAATGACTAAGTATAAAGGATTCCCAAAATGCTCTACTAAGCTAGTTGATAGTACATGAAATAGCTCTTACTTCATTCTTGCTGTGCTGGCGATGCGTGTCCTTCAGTAAACGCTATACCCATAGCGTCTCCTATGGCCATCTGCAATCCATTTCAACTTCGTTGGTCCCACGTCACACCTATCCTTAATTCGTTTAATGGCGCATGTCGATTACGATGATCGCTCGTTTAAAACAAACACTCCCGTATTCTTCAACACAAGGTAACATTTTGAACTGTAGCAATAGTTCCAAATGAATGTGTTACTCTTGCAATTTCGTTTCTCGGAACAAGTCCCACGTTTGAAAATACTGTTCTGATCGTCTGCTCGCATAGGAACACCTATTAGCAGTTGAGACTGAACATCAAGTTCACAGTCTGTCCTGTCTAAAGTTTGAAGTGCCTTGTACAGTTTCACAAATAGAAACAACAAATTATTGTAGGCGACTTCAGTGAATGGTTTATCAAATAACCATCACTTGTAGAGTACTTGTAAGAATATCTGACTATAGAGTCCTCTACTATTCCAAGTCCGTTGTTGAAAATTTCTATCACTTTGAACATAGCCCCAGCCCACATGGCTTACTTGGTGGCAAAGTTCCTTCGGCGTGTAGTATTCACTGTTATGAAGCGAAGCGGCGAGTTCCTCCCAAGCAGTTGCTTGCTAGGAATGACTTGACTGTCTTGAAAACCTGGCTCTTTATATACGTCAGCCAGCAACCCTTCTCGAAAGTTCCATTTCCAGATCTCGGCTCCTGGTGTACGGATTCTTCTGCTCAATAGCTTAAAATTCTTTTCTTTTCTTTGCCAGAAAACTGTGCTAATTTTAAGTCGCTAATCCGTCTTCTTGAGTAAAATTTATAAACGTTTCAACTCATGATGTAGGCAAGCTTCCACGTCACGCCTCCGGGTCACTCACTCCTGTGTCTATATGCTTCCCTTGACACTCTATCCTCCGAGCACGTTATTCAAACATCATCACTTTTGTTGTCTCTCTGGACTAGCGTTCGTTCGTTACCATCAGCTCGTCATTATGTCACGGACGTTTGCACGATCCGGGTACATCCACCCCTTACGCCATAAAAAAATTATGTGAGACATCACTAATATTTTTTCCCCGTCTGGCTCTAAAATTGCCTTTTCCCCTCGGCGTTTCCTCTTCTTTTTCCTTTTACAGCTGATGTCCTGTTCTCTGATGGTAGATCTTCAAGTTTGCTGCATTGAAACTTCCCACGATGTTACCCGACGGCTCTTCAATTAGTCGGTAACTTCCGTTGGCAAAACTCTCTACAATACGAAATGGACCGTAGTATAGGCTGGCAAATTTTGAATACACTGTATTCAAAACATCTGATGGGACGGGTATTCTTACAAGGACCTGAGTTCCGATATTCAGAGGCTGTCTGAATCTCTTCCTTCGGACTCTGCATTCCCTCTTAGCTGCTTGTTCTCGAATCCTTTTCTAGTGCTCGATTCTCTCTAAGTTGCATGCTAGGTTCAATTTCTGGTGTCATGGGAATAATCGTGTCCCATAGTCTGATAGGTTTGTCTCCATTGTGTAACAACATTGGTATTTGATTTGTGCTCTCATGCACCGTAGAATTCATGGAATGCGCTGCAATTGGTAGTACATCCACCCACTTCCAATGTTCATCAGAACAAAACAAACGACAGTATTTTGCAATTTCTGACATTATTCTCTCGGCTGGGTTACATTCCGGATGGCGTATTGAACATAATATTTGTTTAATGTCCAACACCTCCATGGCATTTCTAAACTCACGTGATGTGAATTGTGACCCATGATCGGATAGTAGGTATTCCGGTTTCCCTGCCTCAGGAATGACACTGTCTCGTATCCTCTTCAAAACATTGTGGGAATTTGCTTTTTGTATGGGATGTAACATGGTATATTTACTGAAAACATCCATGGTTACTAATATATACTTATTTCCCCTTTTTGATTTCGGCAAAGGCCCATAAATGTCTGTGGCGTATAATTCCCGTGGTTTCTGTGGATTAATGGGACGAGGTGCTCCTCTTAATAGCTTGGTGTTGTGCTTACTCCGTTGACACAAGTCACACGTCTTGATCGTCTGTCTGACAGTATTCCTTATCTTGTCCCACGAAAATTTCTCTTGTATTAGGCTTACCACTTTATCTAATCCAGCGTGCCCCGACATCCTATGCGCTAACCATATAATTCTCTTCTACAATACTGGTGGTACCGCCACTCTTAACTTAGTATGATTCGCTTCTATGAATTTGTATATAATATCATTCCTCACCACGTAATTCCTTGCAATTTTCTCAGTTTCAGGGTAATCTGCATCATTGTTGTCCATGTTTCCTTTCAGAAATCTATAGATTTTTCTTAAAGGTGGGTTCCTTTTCTGAGTCGCAGATATTTTCTCTAATCGTTCCAGGGTTTCTTCGTCTTCCTGTACCAGATTGATATGCATTACCTTAAACGTTGGCTCAACCGCACGACTTAACAAGTCGGCTCCTACGTTGGATTTCCCTGGTTTATGCTCGATTGTAATGTTAAACTGTTGTACAAATAAAGGCCAACGTGTTATTCTCTCACTAGCAAAATTTGTCTTGAGAATAAATTCAAGAGCATGATGGTCAGTTCGGATGATGACAGAATGACCAATCAGCATCTTTTTCCTACTTTCTAAGGCATGAACTATAGCAAGAGCTTCTAGTTCAGTCGTATAGTAATTCCTCTCTGAAGGTCTAAGCTTTCTGCTGATAAATGACAAATATTGCAGGTGCCATCCACATCCTCTTGCAATAGGATTGTTCCTATCCCTACATTTGAAGCATCCGATTCTATTATGACGTTTTTCTTAAAATCAGGATATTCCAGCTTCACACTGTTCAACAGTAATTCTTTAGCTTGTTTGAAGGATTCTTCGTGTTCTTCACACCACTTCCATCTGTTTCCTGTTCTCAAAAGACTTTGCAATGGCGCTACAATGTTGGTGTAGTTAGGACAATGTCCAGCGAAGAATTGTCAGGTCCCCCAAAAACCACGGACTTGCTTTATCCTCGTGGGTCTTGGAAAATTAGCTATTGCATGAATTTTATCCTCATTTGGACGATAGCCTTGTCCATCCAGGATATGCCCTAAGAATTTAATTTCCTTCTTGAAAAATTGGCATTTCTTTAAATTTACCTTGAAATTTGACTTCCTCAAGTCATTGAACAAATTTCTCAGGTGTAACAAATGTTGTTCTTCCTCCTCAGTCTCAACCAGTATGTCATCGATGTAACAGATTACATAATTCTTAACTTACGAACTAAGGTTTTTGTCTAACGCTCTAATTAAAATGGATCCTGATGTTTTCATTCCAAACGGTAGCCTTTTGAAAACATAGGTCTGTTGTTCAAACATGAATCCCGTGAACTTTTTTGATTCCACACTCAATTTCACATGATGGTATGACGAAGTGAGATCAATAGTGGAGAACCACTTCATTCCTTTGCATTTTCTTAATAATTCTTTTATGACAGGGGGTCGGTCGTATTCTGGTAGAATTTTGGAATTCAAAGATCTTACGTCGAAACAAATACGCAGACTTCCATCCGGTTTTGGCACAACCACAAATGGATTTACATAAGCTGTGGTGTATTTCTCTATTATGTAATCTCTTTCCAAATCCGAAATAATGTTTTTCACCTGTTCACGATATTTCTCTGCAATTGGATACAGTCTACAATGATATGGTGCTTCATCGCTGACTTGGATATGATACTCAAAATTCTTAATATCCCCAGGTTTTGTATCGAATATGTCTCCAAATTCCAATAACATCCTATTCAGAGTATGCGTTTTCACTATCTTGACTACTACTTCTTCTTCTATTATGTTCTGGATAACCTGTGACCATCGGATATTTCCCTCGGTGAATTTCTCTTCGACACCCTCAAAATCTTCCTCTCCTGTCTGATGAAAACGTATGGTCTCTGACTTCATATCGATGATAGCCTTATATTTAGTAATAAAGTCATTTCCTATGATCATGTCGTGGATAATGTCCTTCATAACAGCATAAACATGCTCGAAATAGCATTCCCCAATTTTCAGCCTTAAATACAACTGTGTTTTGCATGTTGTCACTTTGTTAGGAATAATTCCTTGTATCTTAATGCCTGATACAGGAATTTCCTTTAACTTTCCGTGAGCTTCCTTAAAACGTAGAGCTTTTCGCTTACAACACAAGGCATTGCTCCAGTATCAATCAGGGTATGAATTTTCATGCCATAAACGTCACATTCTATGATGGGTAATTTTGATCGTTTTTCTTGTCCTATTCTTTCTTCTTTTAAGTCTATCAAATCTTCGTCTTCGACTCGCCATCTAACGATCTTCGCAACGTAACTAATTGTTAACATTTTGGAGTTTTATCATCTTTTACTACCGGCTTTTGTAACCCGGAAGTACATTGTTTGTTATGCTGCTCATCTAGGTACTGTCTGCTCTCTTGATGTCTCCTATCAATATCTTCCCTAGCCTGTTGCTGAAAATTTTCTCTCTCTCGTTATTCATCTCTTTTGTTATGTTGGTCGTTACCATAGTACGTTCTCTGCCTCTCTTGCCGATTTTCATACTGTAGATCTTGTGGTGGGGTCCTACTATAGGGTTTTGACTGAAAATCAGGTTTATTCCATTTATTCCACCTGTTCTGATACTTGTACGATCTTACATACGGTCTATTCTGGTATGGAGTGTCTCTAGTATTGCTCCAATCTTTATTATCAACATTATCTTTCGGTATATTCCACGGCTGGTTCGTTTGACTGTGAAGATCAGTCACAACCGTATTTATGGTATGATTCTCAGTTTTACTCCCTCTCAAGTGAATGAACTGTGCATTGGTATGGTCTAACCTCTGCAATACCTCATCAAATTCTTCCATATTTCCTATATTGGCTGCAATTAATGTTCTTTGCACCTCTATCGGAAATTGCCGGATCAATGCGGATATCATCTCGAAATCTGGCCTGGGCGGTTCTAAAAATTGTAGTTTAGACAACTGCTGTGGAAAATATGCCGAATATTTCGTTGGCTGGGATGTCGAATATCGTTTGGCATACAATTATGTTCTTATTTGTTGCTGCGTTTCCGGCGACCAAAATTTTCTCATAAGTCCTCTAGAAAATTCTTCGAAGTTATTAACATTTGACCTGAACGCGCGGAACCAAACCAGTGCAAGCCCATCCAAAAATCTGCTTACTACCCGGATCTCTCTCTCTTTCGAAATCTTCGAGTCCCGGATGTAATCTTTGACCTCCCGTTAAAATTCGGCCGGTGCAATACTCCCCGTTCCGGTAAATTTTCCTGGATTGTCATCCTTATCCTTGTAGATTGCAATGGGAACAGAATTTGTTATTACTCTTGTCTCTTCAAATTCTTTAGAAATTTCTTTCTTTTTTCATTAGTTGGCATCTCTTCCAATTTTCTCTGGTCTAGTTGAGTTTTGTATAATAAAAGCTTCTCTTCCAATCTTCCCACTGTTTTCTTCAACTCTGAATCATCTGTTTTTATTTCCATTTCTCCTCGGATTTCTTGAATGGTTTTCTTTACGAACTCCTTAGTAACAGGATCGGTCTCTTTGCATTTCACGTTTTCGTTAGTCTCTTGAACGTCTTTGACTAGCCCCTTAATTATCACTTCGTGATTCTTCACAAGGTTAATTACATGAAATACGTCTTTTTGTATCTTTCCCACATCTTCTGATATCACCTTGACTTGTGTGGAAAATGAGCTTCTCGCTTCTTGGACCTCCTCTAGCTTCACCCAGGATTGATCTTTTGATTTCTGTAAGTGATGTGTCTTTCACACTCTCGCAGAGTTCTTGGATTACTCGGTCTCCTTTCAATTGTTCTAAAATAGTTTCCCGGAAATCCGTTGCTACCTTCAGTAAAACCTGCCTTGCAGTGATGTTACATTCTTCGGTAATCCTGATTTCTAAATTAATCAAATCGTTGGCCACTTTGTTGGAATGATTTGTAAGTTTTCTTCCATGCCTTTCAATTTATTGTGCGTCTTCCCTAATTTGCCCACCATTGTTTTCGTGCTTTCATTAATTTGTGTTTCCAATGAAACTCTATTCTCGTCTAACCTAGTCTCTAAAATCTTGGATTGTTCAAATAATTCGCCTAACTGTACCCCAAAATTTTAGACTTCTCTGCGAACTGTTTCCCCAAATTTTCGGTCAAACGATGCTCTAACAATTTGGAATTATCGGCTAAGTCTAACCTCAAAGTTTCTGAGTTACCTATGATTTTTAGATCCATTAGGCGTGAACATTCAGTTAATCTATCGTGTGCTTTGGAATGTTCCGAAATCTTTTCTTCCAAAGATTCTCTTAACGCGTCAGTGCTGATACTTAATCTGTCTTCAAAGTGCTTAGAACTCTCTGAAAGTTTGCTATCTATGTCTGATTTTAGGGAATTTGAAATTTCATTTAATTTAGTTTCAAAAAACTCGTTTAAAGATTTAGAACTTTCAGATAATTTATCCTCTAATGATTTAGAATTGTCTTTTTGGGACTCTATTGATTCATTCAATCTACTTTCTAAATATTGGGAATTTTCTTGGATCTGTTTTTCCAACTTTTTGGAATTTTCCATCAGTTTACTCTCCATAAGAGCTGCTTTCTCCAAACTCTCCTTATTGTTCGACTCCAGTCGAGCTAAAACCTCCAATACTTTATCCATGTTTTCCAACAGAGAAATGTAGGATAGGTATACTATGGCATCAACGAAGCCTTATAAGTAAACATAGACTAGCCTAGTAGCATTTGAGAATTCCAAATAAATTGAGATTTACCCAACGTCGTTATTTAATGGAAAAATTCTCTATTTATTTAAATCTTAAATTTAATCAACAACAACTACTATGCAAAATACAAAAATCCTCCATCTGGATACTATAAGTGCGCGTTTTCAACAAAACAAACAACAACCCCAATTCTAACATTTAACCAAAAAAAATTAATTTAATAAAACTCCCTTAAATATTACACCCAAATAAAACGACATCATCTCAAAAACAAATTCAAAAATCTTATTCCAAAAGTACAAACTCTACTGTGTCCTCAAAACACGGACTCAAAAAGTCCCTTAATAAAAAATATTTTTGGTTTTGTCAAAAGTTCAAAACTCAAAAGTCTACACGAATGCTTTTTCGAAAACAAGTTCGAAAGACCAATTCGGTATCCCCTTAGTACGGGCGCCAAACTTCCCCTCCTCTACCTTATGTGCCCGTTTGGATCAGGATCCAAATGACCACATTTTGAAAAATATCGAAATCAGATAAGCACGAGAAAATCTATCTCAGGGTCTATCTAGGCAAATAATTAGGTCTATCTGGCATCCCTGATTTGGGTAATTCTCAAGTAGGTAAGGAGTGAAATTATTTTTGGAAACACACACGTTATTAAAATCATCATCATCATCATTTCCCCTTATCCAGCTCCTGCCGGGTCGGGGTATTTATGGCACTTCTCCACTTTCCTCTTTCCTTCCACCATTCTTCTTCCACGATCTTGTCCCAGTCCAGATTTCTTTTTCTCACGCTGTTCTTCACTGAATCAATCCACCTTGTTCTAGGTATTCCCCTTGCTCTCTTACCCTTGCACTTCGCCTCCAGCATCTGTCTTGGTATTCTATTTTCCTCCATCCTCTTTACATGTCCAAACCACCTTAGTTTATTCTTCTCAATTCTCTCATTTAGTTTTCCCATCCCAACTTCCTTCCTAACATCTTCATTCCTCACTCTGTCTTTCCTTGTCTTACCTATCATACTTCTTAGGAATTTCATTTCACTGGCTTGGATTCTACTCTCTTGCCTGCTCGTCAGGGTCCAAGTCTCAGCTGCATACGTTAATATGGGTACATAGTACACTTTATACATTACCACCTTGCTTTTCCTTGGTACTTCCTTATCCCAAACAAGTTTTCTTACACTTTGATAGAATGCATTGCTCTGCTGTACCCTCCTGCCAATCTCCATGTCCAACCTACCAGTTTGCATCAATTCACTTCCTAGGTATTTGAACGTGTCCACAATTTCCAAACTCTGACTTCCAATTTTCACAATGCCCTTTCCTTGTCTTTCCCCTCTTGTCATCACCATGGTCTTGCTTTTCTCTATACTGATTTTCAGGCCATACTTCTGAATATTTTCGTTCAGTGCATCTAGTTGTTTTTGCACTTCTTCCGTGTTCCTTCCCCAGACCACAATATCGTCTGCAAATAACAGTAACTTCATTTCTTTATGTCCATATACTTCCTTTGTTTCCTTTACAATTTCATCCATCACCATTATGAGCAAGAGAGGTGACAGCACACTCCCCTGTCTTAGTCCAGTCTTGTTCCTAAACCAATCTGTCTTTCCAACAGGGGTCAGAACCCTGCTAACACAGTTGTTGTACATTGCTTGCACCATTTCCAACATTTCTCTTTCCAGTCTCTTCTTAACCATGGTTTCCCATACCTTCTTAAATATCTTATTAAAATATCTCAATTTATTGATAATTAAAATTGACTTTGACTGGCAAAAAAAATTCAAAACATAAACAAACAACACAATCATTAAAAAATCAACGTTCCTATCGTTCACCACTTCGCAAAAATTGATAATCAGAAATCAAAGTCCATCTGATATCAAAATTTAAAAAAACATATTTTTACATATTTACACTATATAATCACTTTCATTAAAGAGTCCGAGTGATTCATCCTATTTACATATCTCGTTGCACATTACGAAGATTCGTCGTTCGTTGCACTTTTCATTTTTTCCTCTTTTCAAAAAAACTATATATATTATTCTGTTGATTCATTGCTAACTCTGTCTTATGAATCCCATATTAAGATTCGGCTTAACAAAGTCGGAAGTTAATACGGTCATTATTTTCAAAAACTTTGGTTCAACAATAAACAAAATTTATGAAATTTTCATCAAATTGAAAATTAAATTATATCTCATTTATCCATAAGTCTCTTTGTTCCAAATGAGCAATGTTCAAAAATAGGAAATTCATCATTTGAAATTTATTATTCATAATTGACATTTATTTGTTATTAACAGCACAACTGTTGCAATTAATTCTCAGTTGACTGAGTTTCTTGCCACAACATCTTCTCACTTAGAAAATCTGTGCAATGTTTCACAAAAATTTAAATTATAAAATTCTCTGAATTTATTATTATTATTATTAATTATTTCAATAATTCTCTTAGCATTTTATTTATAACAGGGTTTCAATTTTTATCGGGTGAATATCAACTGCTCATATCAAAAGAAATTCTTTTTATCAATACTCAAAGCACAAAATATAAATATTTAATCATTTATCCTGTTAATCTTTGCATTTTCCAACTATTTATTTTTATATATATTTTTTCTTAGGTCAGGTTCCTCAAAATCTATACTCATACTGTTCAAATATTTGGGCATCAGGTTTGGAAAATTGAAGTTGATCCAGACAAAAAAAATATTTTTGAAACTGACAGATTTAGTGGGATTAGACTAGAAATATGGGGCGGTCTAATAAGGCCTTACCCTTCTTTTGCAATTCAGAGCCCATTATGCTCTTCATAAACATTCACATGACACACACGCATATCCCTGTGTGCGCAAGACAATGGGACTCAAAGCCCTCATGGACTACCCATCTGGCCTCGTCGCCAAACTTAAGTGTTGACAATTATATTCACACACTAAACAATTATATTTGACTTCATCTATTATATTTTTTATCCACCAAACACTTTTATATATTTTTCTCTTTGTAATATGCTGTCTTACTACTCTGCGTTTTCCCAAATTTTATTTTTATAAGAAAAGATGTATTTATTATGGTCAACATTTCCTGGCCTTCCCTTTTACATAAATTCCGCCCTAGATTTATACATATAAGTACCTCCCTTATTGTTTTCTTTTGATTTTCGTTTTTTTTGTGGAAAATTTTACTGAGCTAAAAATTGATTATATTTCACCTTCATTTACCTACTCATTCTACCTGTTTATAAATTTCAACTTCTATTTCACAATAAACAAAAGTTATCGCATTTAAAACCTTCAATTTAAATAAATTCCTTCACAAGTTATTATTATTATCAATGGAAAAATGGCAAAAAAATTGTTTATTTAATAATGCTTTCCTCGTAATTCATAAAGATTATTAATGCCCTGCTTCACTCCTAAACAATTATCTAACTCCTTGTCGCGTTTTATCTATAACACTTTATTATTATTATTAATGTAGTATTATTTAATGTGGTAATCATTTAACTTTATTTAGTTTTAGTAAATGGTGCTATTACCAAATTATCTTTTACAACGTTAAATAGTGTTTCAATCAATAATATTATGAAATTATTTTGTTCACATTTGATATTATTATTATTATTATTATTATTATTATTAATATCTTTGTTTTATTTTTATGTATATTTATTTATTTATTTATTTATTTTTATAAAATTATTTTATTTAAATAATCCAATATGTAACTTAAATCTCTCATAAGTATTTACTAAGATTCTTCCTATCTTTGGGACTTATTTTATATCTTTCATGTTGCAGAAAACATGAACATGCCTGTAGTCTGAACGAAATAGAAAATACGGCAAAATAAATTGTCAGACTTTCATGTCGCTCCATTTGCCATCCTGGACAAATATGATAATCAAAATAAACGGTGGTGTTGATTTCTTAAAATGACTGAGTAAAAAGGATTCTCAAAATGCTCTACTAAGCTAGTTGATAGTACATGAAATAGCTTTTACTTCATTCTTGCTGTGCTGGCGATGCGTGTCCTTCAGTAAACGCTATACCCATATCGTCTCCTATGGTCATCTGCAATCCATTTCAACTTCGTTGGTCCCACGTCACACCTATCCTTAATTCGTTTAATGGCTCATGTCGATTACGATGATCGCTCGTTTAAAACAAACACTCCCGTATTCTTCAACACAAGGTAACAATTTGAACTGTAGCAATAGTTCCAAATGAATGTGTTACTCTTGCAATTTCGTTTCTCGGAACAAGTCCCACGTTTGAAAATACTGTTCTGATCGTCTGCTCGCATAGGAACACCTATTAGCAATTGAGACTGAACCTCAAGTTTACAGTCTGTCCTGTCTAGAGTTTGAAGTGCCTTGTACAGTTTCACAAATAGAAACAACAAATTATTGTAGGCGACTTCAGTGAATGGTTTATCAAATAACCATCACTTGTAGAGTACTTGTAAGAATATCTGACTATAGAGTCCTCTACTATTCCAAGTCCGTTGTTGAAAATTTCTATCACTCTGAACATAGCCCCAGCCCACATGGCTTACTTGGTGGCAAAGTTCCTTCGGCGTGTAGTATGACGTAGTATTATTCACCGTTATGAAGCGAAGCGGCGAGTTGCTCCCAAGCAGTTGCTTGCTAGGAACGACTTGACTGTCTTGAAAACCTGGCTCTTTATATAGGTCAGCCAGCAATCCTCCTCGAAAGTTGCATTTCCAGATCTCGGCTCCTGGTGTACGGATTCTTCTGCTCAATAGCTTAACATTCTTCACTTTTCTGTGCCAGAAAACTGTGCTACTTTTTAAGTCGCTAATCCGTCTTCTTGAGTAAAATTTATAAAAGTTTCAACTCATGACGTAGGCAAGCTTCCAAGTCATGCCTCCGCGTCACTCACTCCTTTGTCTATATGCTTCCCTCGAGACTCTATCCTCCGAGCACGTTATTCAAACAACATCAGTTTTGTTGTCTCTCTGGACTAGCGTTCGTTCGTTACCATCAGCTCGTCATTATGTCACGGACGTTTGCACGATCCGGCGACAGTATCCTACAGACACCACTGGCACAGAAGCAACTGGTATCTTACAGACACCACTGGCAGAGAAGCAAATGGTATCATACAGACACCTCTGGTACAGAAGCCACTGGCATCTTACAGACACCACTGGCACAGGAGCAACTGGTATCTTACAGACACCACTGGCACAGAAGCCACTGGTATCATACAGGCACCACAGGCCCAGAAGCCACTGGTATCGTACCGAAACCACGGGCACAGAAGCCACTGGTATCTTACAGACACCACGGGTACAGAAACCACTGGTATCGTACCGAAACCACAGGCACAGAAGCCACTGGCATCTTACTGACACCACGGGTACAGAAGTCACTGGTATCTCACAGACACCAAAGGTACAGAAGACACTGGTATCTTACAGAACAACGGGTACAGACACCACTGGTATCATACAGACACCACGGGCACAGAAGCCACTGGCATCTTACAAACACCACGGGTACAGAAGTCACTGGTTTCTCACAAACACCACAGGTACATAAACCACTGGTATCTTACAGACACCACGGGTACAGACACCAATGGTATCATAAAGACACCACTGGCACAGAAGCAACTGGTATCATACAGACACCACGGGTACAGAAGCCACTGGTATCTCACAGACACCACAGGTACAGAAGCCACTGGTATCTTACAGAACAATGGGTACAGACACCACTGGTATCATACAGATACCACGGGCACTGAAGCCACTGGCATCTTACAGACACCACGGGTAGAGAAGCCACTGGTATCTCACACACACCACAGGTATAGAAGCCACTGGTATCTTACATACACCACGGGTACAGACACCACTGGTATCAAACAGACACCACTGGCACAGAAGCAACTGGTACCTTACAGACATCACGGTATTCAGAAGTCACTGGTATCTTACAGACACCACGGGTACAGAAACCACTGGTAACATACTGACACCACGGGTACAGAAGTCATTGGTATCTTACAGACACCACGGGCACAGAAATCACTAGATTATTACAGACAACACGGGTACAGAAGTCTATGGTATCTTACAGACACCATGGGAACAGAAACCACTGGTATCTTACAGACACCACTGGCACAGAAACGACTAGTATCTTACTGATGTCACTGGCATCTTACAGACACCACAGGTACAGAAGCCACTGGAATCTTACGAGACAAAACGGGTACAGAAGTCACTGGTATCTTACAGGCACCATGGGTAGAGAAGCCAATAGTATCTTACAGACACCACGGGAAGAGAAACCACTAGCATCTTACTGATGCCACTGGCATGTTACAGACACCACAGGTACAGAAGCCACTGGTATCTTACAGACACCACGGGTACAGAAGTCACTGGTGTCTTACAGATACCACAGGTACAGAAGCCTCTGGTATCTTACAGATCCCACAGGTAGAGAAGTTACTGTTATCTTACAGACAGCACAAGTACAGAAGCCACTGGTATCTTAGAGACACCACGGGTAAAGAAGTCACTGGTATCTTACAGACACCACGGGTACAGAAACCGCTAGTATTTTACAGACACCACGGGAACAAAATTCACTGGAATCTTACAGACACCACGGGTACTTAAGTCACTGGAATCTTACAGACACCACGGGCACAGACGCCACTAGTAACTTAGAGACACCACAGGCACATCAGTCACTGGTATCTTACAGACACCACGGATACAGAAGCCACTGGTATCATACAGACACCACAGGCACACAAACCAGTGGTATCTTAGAGACACCACGGGCACAGAAACCACTTGTATGTTACTGATGCCACTGGCATGTTACATACACCACGGGTACAGAAGCCACTGGTATCATACAGACACCACGGGTACAGAAGCCACTGGTATCATACAGACACCACGGAGACAGAAGCCACTGGTATCTTACGTACACCAACGCCAAGAAACAACTGGTATCTTACAGACACCACAGATACAGAAGCCACTGGTATCATACAGACACCAAAGGTACAGAAGAGTCTGGTATCTTACATACACCACGGGCACAGTAACCACTGGTATCTTACAGACACCGCAGGTACAGAAGCCACTGGTATCATACAGACAGCACGGGTACAGAAGCCACTGGTATCTTACAGACACCACGGGCACAGAAACCACTGGTATCCTACAGACACCACGGGCAGAGGAACCACTAGTATCTTAGACACCACAGGTACAGAGGACACTGGTATATTACAGACACCACAGGTACAGAAGCCACTGGTATCTTACAGACACCACGGGCAGAGAAACCACTGGTATCTTAGACACCAGTGGTACAGAAGCCACCGGTTTTTTACAGACACCACGGGCACAGAAGCCACTGGAGTCTTACAGACACCACAGGTACAGAAGCCACTGGTATCTTACAGACACCACGGGTACAGAAACCACTGGTATCTTACAGACACCACGTGAACAGAAGCCACTGGTATCTTGCAGACACCACAGGTACAGAATCAACTAGTATCAAACAGACACTACGGGTACAGAAGCCGCTGGTATCTTACAGACACCAAGGGTACAGTAGCCACTGGTATCTTACAGACACCACGGGTACAGAAGCCACTGGTATCTTACATACACCAAGCGTACAGAAACCCCTAGTAACATACAGACTCTACGGGTACAGAAGCCACTGATATCTTACAGACACCAAGGGTACAGAAGCCACTGGTATCATACAGACACTACGGGTACAGAAGCCACTGGTTTCTTCAAACACCACTGGCACAAAAGCAACTGGTGTCTTACAGACACCACTGGTACAGAAACCACTGGTATTTTACAGACACCACGGGTTCAGAAGCCACTGGTATAATACAGACACCACTGGCAGAGAAGCCAATGGTATCTTACAGACACCAAGTGTACAGAAGCCACAGGCACCTTACAGACACCTCGGGTACAGAAGCAACTAGTATCTTACAGACACTACGGGTACAGAAGACACTGGTATCTTAAGTCACCAAGGGTACAGAAGCCACTGGTATCATACAGGCACCACGGGTACTGAAGCCACTGGTATCTTACAGACACCACGTGTTCACAAGCCACTGGTATCTTACAGACACCACGGGTTCAGAAGCCACTGGTATCTTACAGACACCAAGGGTAGAGAAGCCACTGCTATCTTACAGACACCACGGGTTCAAAAGCCACTGGTATTATACAGACACCACGGGTACAGACACCACTGGTATCTTACAGACACCACTGGCACAGAACCACTGGTATCTTACAGACACCACGCGTAGAGAAGCCACTGGCATCATACAGACACCACAAGGCACAGAAGCCACTGGTATCTTACAGACACCACTGGCACAGAAACCAATGGTATCTTACTGACACCACTGGCATAGAACCCCTGGTATCTTACAGACACCAGGTGTACAGAAACCACTGGCATCATACAGACACCACAGATACAGAAACCACTCGTATAATACAGACACCAAAGGTACAGAAATACTGGTAACATACAGACACCACGGTAACAGAAGCCACTGGTATCTTACCGACACCACGGGTACAGAAGCCACTGGTATCTTACAGACACCACAGGTACAGAAGCCACTGGTAACATACAGACACCACGGATACAGACACCACTGGTATCTTACAGACACCACGGTTACAGAAGCCACTGGTATCTTACAGACATCACGGGTACAGAAGCCACTGGTAGCATACAGAGATCACGGGTACAAAATTCACTGCTATCTTACAGACACCTCGGGTACAGAAGCCACTAATATCTTACAGACTCCTCGGGTACAGAAATCACTGGTATCTTACAGACACAACAGGTAGAGAAGGCCCTGGTATCATACAGACACCAAAGGTACATAAGAGACAGGTATCTTACATACACCACGGGCACAGAAACCACTTGCATCTTACAGACGCCACATATACAGAAGCCACTGGTATCATACAGACACCAAATGTACAGAAGAGACTGGTATCTTACAGACACAACAGGTACAGAAGCCACTGGTATCTTACAGACCTCACGGGCACTGAAGCCACTGGTGACTTACAGACACCTAGGGCACAGAAGCAGCTGGTATCTTACAGAAACCAAGGGTACAGAAACCACTACTCTCATACAGACATTACGGGTAGAGGAGCCACTGATATCTTACAGACACCACGGTTACAGAAGCCACTGGTATCTTACAGACACCACGGGCACAGAAACCACTGGTATCATACTGACACCACGGGCACAGAAACCACTAGTAGCTTACAGACACCAAGGTTACAGATGCCACTGCTATCTTACGGACACCACGGGTACAGAAGCCACTTGTATCTTACAGACACTACGGGCACAGATTCCACTGGTATTTTAAGTCACCAAGGGTACAGAAGCCACTGGTATCATACAGACACCAAGGGTACAGAAGCCACTGTTATCTTACATACTACATGGGTACAGAAGCCGCTGGTATCGTACAGACACCACGGGTTAAGAAGCCACTGGAATCATACAGACACCACGGGTACAGACACCACTGGTATCTTACAGACACCACTGGCACAGAACCACTGGTATCTTACAGACACCACGGGTACAGAAGCCACTGGCATAATACAGACACCAAAAGGTACAGAAGCCACAGGTATCTTTCAGACACCACTGGCACAGAAACCACTGGTATCTTACAGACACCACTGGCACAAAACCCCTGGTATCTTACAGACACCACGTGTACAGAAGCCACTGGTATCATACAGACACCACTGGTACAGAAGCCACTGGTATCTTACATACACCAGGGGCACAGAAACCAATGGTATCTTACAGACAGCACGTGTACAGAAGCCACTGGTATCATACAGACACCACGGAGACAGAAGCCACTGGTGTCTTACATACACCACGGGCACAAAAGCCACTGGAATCTTACAGACACCACAGTTACAGAAACCACTCGTATAATATAGACACCAAAGGTACAGAAAGACTGGTATCTTACATACACCACGGGCACAAAAAACACTGGCATCTTACAGACACCACAGGTACATAAGCCACTGGTAACATATAGACACCACGGGTACAGAAGCCACTGGTATTTTACAGACACCACGGGTACAGAAGCCTCTGGTATCTTATAGACATCACAGGTACAGAAGACACTGTTACCTTACAGACACCACGGTTACAGAAGCCACTGGTATCTTACAGACACCACGGACACAGAAACCACTGGTATCTTACAGACACCACGGGTACAGATGCCACTGGTATCCTACAGAATCAACGGGCACAGAAGCTACTGGTATCTTACAGACACGACGGGTCCAGAAGCCACTGGTATCTTACAGACACCACGGGAACAGACACCACTGGTTTCTTACAGACGCCTCTGGTACTGAAGCTGCTGGTATTTTACAGACACCTCGGGCACAGAAACCCCTAGTGTCTTACAGACACCACAGGTACAGAAGCCACTAGTATCATACCGACACCACTGGTACAGGAGCCACTGGTATCTTACAGACACCACGGGTACAGAAACCACAAGTATCTTACAGACACCACGGGCACAGAAACCACTAATATCTTACAGACTCCACGGGTACAGAAACCACTAATATCTTACAGACACCACAGGAACGGAAGTCACAGGTACCATACAGACATCACGGGAAGAGAAACCACTAGTATCTTACAGACACAACGGGTACAGAAACTACTAGTGTCTTACAGACATCACTGGAACAGAAGACACAGGTACCATACAGACACCACGGGTACAGAGACCACTAGTATCTTACAGACACAACGGGTACAGAAACCACTAGTATCTTTCAGACACCACTGGAAGAGAAGTCACAGGTACCATACAGACTCCACGGGTACAGAAACCACTAGTATTTACAGACACCACTGGTACAGAAGTCACAGGAACCAAACAGACACCACGGGTACAGAAACCACTAGTAACTTACAGACACCACGGGCACACAAACCACTGGTATCTTTCAGACACCGCGGGAACTGAAACCTCTGGTATCTTACAGACACCAGGGGCACAGAAACCACTGGTATCTTACAGACACCACGGGTACAAAAGTCACTGGTACCTTACAGACATCACGGGTACAGAAGACTCTGGTATCTTACAGACACCACGCGTGCAGGAGCCACTGGTATCTTACAGACATCACGGGTACAAGAGTCACTGGTATCTTACAGACCCCACGGATACAGAGGTCTCTGGTATCTTAAAGACACCACGGGTACAAAAATATCTGGTATTTTACAGATAGAAACGGGTATTTAAACCACTAGTATCCTGCAGACACCACATGTACAGAAACCACTCGTATCTTACAGACACCACGGGTACAAAAGTCACTGGTATCTTACAGACATTACGGTTCAGAAGTCTCTGGTATCTAACTGACACCACGGGTACTGAAATCACTAGTATCTTACAGACACCTCGGGTACATAAGCCACTGGTAGCATAGAGACATTACGGGTACAAAATTCACTGGTATCTTACAGACACAACGGGTACAGAATCCACTAGTATCTTACAGACACCACGGGTACAGAAGCCACTAGTATCTTACAGACACCACGGGTACAGAAGCCACTAATATATTACAGACACCACGGGTTCAGAAACCACTAGTATCATACAGACACCACGGATACAGAAGCCACAAGTATATTACAGTCACCAGGGGTACAGAAGCCGCTTGTATCTTACAGACACCACGGGTACAGAAGTCTCTGGTATCTTACAGACAACACTGGCACGGAAGCCACTGATATCTTACTGACACCAAGGGTACAGAAACCACTGCTATCTTACAGACACCACGGGTACAGAAGCCGCTGTAATCTTACAGACACCACGGCTACAGAAGCCGCTGGTATCATACAGACACCACGGGTTCAGAAGCCACTGGTATCATACAGACACCACAGATACAGAAGCCACTGGTACCATACAGACACCAAAGTTACAGAAGAGTCTGGTATCTTACATACACCACGGGCACAGAAACCACTGGTATCATACAGACACCACGGGTACAGAAGCCACTGGTATCTTACAGACACAACGGGCACAGAAACCACTGGTATCTTACAGATATCACGGGCAGAGAAACCACTAGTATCTTAGACATCACAGGTACAGAAGACACTGGTATATTACAGACACCACAGGTACAGAAGCCACTGGTATCTTACTGACACCACGGGCAGAGAAATCACTAGTATCTTAGACACCACAGGTACAGAAGCCACTGGTATCTTACAGACACCACGGGTACAGAATCAACTATTATCAAACAGACACAGAACCCGCTGGTATCTGACAGACAACAAGGATACAGAAGCCACTGGTATCTTACAGACACCATGGGTACAGAAACCACTGGTATCTTACAGACACCAAGGGTAGAGAAACCACTAGTATCATACAGACACTACGGGTACAGAAGCCACTGGTTTCTTACAGACACCACTGGCACAAAAGCAACTGGTGTCATACAGACACCAAGTGTACAGAAGCCACAGGTATCTTACAGACACCACGGGTACAGAAGTCACTAGTATCTTACATACACTACGGGTACAGAAGCCACTGGTATCTTAAGTCTCCAAGGGTACAGAAGCCACTGGTATCATACAGACACCACGGTTTCTGAAGCCACTGGTATCTTACAGACACCACGTGTTCAGAAGCCACAGGTATCTTACAGACACCACAGGTTCAGAAGCCACTGGTATCTTACAGACACCAAGGGTACAGAAGCCACTGTATCTTACAGACACCACGGGTACAGAAGCCGCTGTTATCTTACAGACACCAAGGGTTCAGAAGCCACTGGTATTATACAGACACCACGGGTACAGACACCACTGGTATCTTACAGACACTACGGGTACAGAAACAACTGGCATCATACAGACACCACAAGGAACAGAATCCACTGGTATCTTACAGACACCACTGGCACAGAAACCAATGGTATCTTACAGACACAAAAGGTACAGGAGCCACTGGTATCATACAGACAACACGTGTACAGAAGCCACTGGTATAATACAGACACCACGGAGAGAGAAGCCACTGGTATCTTGCATACACCACGGGCACAGAAACCACTGTTATTTTACAGACACCACAGATAGAGAAACCACTCGTATAATACAGACACCAAAGTTACAGAAAGACTGGTAACATACAGACACCACGGGTAGAGAAGCCACTGGTATCTAACAGACACCACGGGTACAGAAGCCACTGGTATCTTACAGACACCACAGGTACAGAAGCCACTGGTAACATACAGACACCATGGTTACAGAAGCCACTGGTATCGTACAGACACCACGGTTACAGAAGCCACTGGTATCTTACAGACATCACGAGTACAGAAGCCACTGGTTGCATACATACATCACGGGTAAAAAAATTCACTGGTATCTTACAGACAGCTCGGGTACAGAAGCCACTAGTACCTTACAGACACCTCGGGTACAGAAATCATTGGTATTTTACAGAAACAACAGGTAGAGAAGTCTCTGGTGTCATACAGACACCAAAGTTACAGATGAGACTGGTATCCTACATACACCACGGGCACAGAAACCACTGGCATTTTACAGACGCCACATATACAGAAGCCACTGCTATCATACAGACACCAAAGGTACAAAAGAGACTGGTATCTTACAGACACAACAGGTAGAGAAGCCACTGGTATCTTACAGACAACACGGGCACTGAAGCCACTGGTGACATACAGATACCAAGGGCACAGAAGCCACTGGTATCTTACAGACACCAAGGGTACAGAAACCACTACTATCATACAGACATTAGAGGTAGGGGAGCCACTGATATCTTACAGACACCAAGGGTACAGAAGCCACTGTTATAATACAGACACTACAGGTACAGAAGCCATTGGTTTCTTACAGACACCACTGGCACAGAAGCAACTGGTGTCCTACAGACATCACGGGTACAGAAGCCACTGGTATCTTACAGACACCACTGGAACAGAAGCCACTGGAATCCTACAGACACCAAGGGTTCTGAAGCCATTGGTATCCTACAGACACGAGGTGTACAGAAGCAACTGGTGTCTTACAGACACCATGGGTTCAGAAGCCATTGGTATCTTACAGACACCACTGTCACAGAAGCCACTGTTATCTTACAGACACCAGGTGTTCAGAAGCCATTGGTATCTTACAGACACCACTGGTACAGATGCCGCTGGTATCTTACAGACACTACGGGTACAGAAGCCACTGGTATCTTAAGTCACCAAGGGTACAAATGCCACTGGTATCATACAGACACCACGGGTACAGAAGCCACTGGTATCATTCAGACACCACGTGTTCAGAAGCCACTGGTATCTTACAGACACCACGGGTTCAGAAGCCACTGGTTTCTTAAAGACATCAAGGGTACAGAAGTCACTGCTATCTTACAGACACCACGGGTACAGAAGCCGCTGGTATCTTACAGACACCACGGGTTCAGAAGCCACTGGTATCATACAGACACAACGGGTACAGACACCACTGGCACAGAACCACTGGTATCTTACAGACACCACGGGTACAAAAGCCAATGGTATCGTATAGACACCACAACGTACAGAAGCCTCTGGTATCTTACAGAAACCACTGGCTCAGAACCGCTGGTATCTTACAGACACCAAGTGTACAGAAGCCACTGGTATCATACAGACACCACAGGTACAGAAGCCACTGGTATCTTACATACTCCACGGGCACAGAAACCAATGGTATCTTACAGACACATCAGGTACAGAAGCCACTGGTATCATACAGACACCACGTGTACAGAAGCCACTGGTATCATACAGACACCACGGATACAGAATCCACTGGTATCATACATACACCACGGGCACAGAAGCCACTGGTATCCCACAGACACCACAGATACAGAAGCCCCTGGTATAATACAGACAGCAAAGTACAGAAGAGACTGGTATCTGACATACACCACGGGCACAGAAACCACTGGCATCTTACAGACACAACAGGTACAGAAGCCACTGGTATTTACAGACCCCACGGGTAGAGAAGTCACTGGTATCTTACAGACACACCTGGTATAATACAGACAGCAAAGTACAGAAGAGACTGGTATCATACATACACCACGGGCACAGAAACCACTGGTATCTTACAGACACCACAGGTACGGAAGCCACTGGTATTTACAGACCCCACGGGTAGAGAAGTCACTGGTATCTTACAGTCACCACGGGTACAGAAGCCACTGTTATCATAGAGACTTCGCAGGTACAGAAACCACTGTTACCTTACAGACACCACGGTTACAGAAGCCACAGGTTTCTTACAGACACCAAGGGGACAGAAGCCACCGGTATCTTACAGACACCACGGGCACAGAAGCCACTGGAGGTTTACAGACACCACAGGTACAGAAGCCACTTGTATCTTACAGACGCCACGGGTACAGAAGTCACTGGTATCTTACAGAAACCACGTGCACAGAAGCCACTGGTATCTTGCAGACACCACAGGCACAGAATCAACAAGTATTTAACAGACACTACGGGTACAGAAGCTGCTGGTATCTTACAGACACCAAGGGTACAGAAGCCACTGGTATCTTACAGACACCACGGGTACAGAAGCCACTGGTATCTTACAGACACCAAGCGTACAGAAACCACTAGTATCATACAGAAACTACGGGTACAGAAGCCACTGATATCTTACAGACACCAAGGGTACAGAAGCCACTGGTATCATACAGACACTACGGGTGCAGATGCCACTGGTTTCTTACAGACACCACTGGCACAAAAGCACGTGGTGTCTTACAGACACCACGGGTACAGAAACCACTGGTATCTTACAGACACCACGAGTAGGATAAATAAGCCGGTTCTGGCACAGGGGCTAATGGGCAAAATGGCCGCCGCGCGCAATCACTCTATGTTATTCTTATGGAGGTTTCATTCAGAGCTGGCACAGGGGCTATTGGGCAAAATGGCCGCCACGGCCTGAGACCGTGGATTACGTCACAGGGAGAGGTCGGCCGTGTAGTTGCCAAATGGAATATTTATTATTATTATTATTATTATTATTAGGTAATTGTTAATTGATCATGTATAATCAAGACCAGCCTTATATTGTCCACTTTTTGGTGTAGTGGCTAGCATTCTTGGAGGTCATTCCTGAGGTTCGAATCCCGGCTCTGCCAAGAAATTTAATTTCTGGTCTCATGAGTGGAACGGGGTACACTCAGCCTTGTGAGGCAAAACTGACAAGAGCTGGCTTTTGATTCATACCTCAACAATTCTGCCTAACCCAACTTCACCTAACCTAACCTAACCTAACCTAACCTAACCTATCCTAACCTAACTTCAAAGTCAAAGCAAATATAAAAGCAAATGTGAAAGCACACATAATAAACTAAGTTATAACCTAACCTGACTTCACCTAACCTAACCTCACCTAACCTGTCCTAACCTAACCTAACGTAACCTACCTAATTTAAAATTACAAGCGAAAAAAATTTAGCAAAAAGTATGAGAAAAAAGTGAGAGCAAATGTAAGAGCACAAATAATAAACTTAGTTATAACCTAACCACACCTAACCTAACCTAACCTAACCTAACATAACCAAACTTCAAAGTGAGAGCAAAAATGTAAGAGCAAATGAGAGAGCACAAATAATAAACTTAGTTATAACCTAACCTAACCTAACCCACAGAAACCTCATTTAAAGATTTTAGATTTTATGTTTTAACATTTTAGATTTTTGATTTTTTTCATTTTACATTTTTTAGATTTTACATTTTACATTTTTGATTTTTTGTATTTTAGATGTTAGTTTTTTTTAGATTTTACATTTTAAATTTAAGATTTTTTGATTTTAGATTTTACTTTTTACATTTTCCGAAAAGAGTAAACTACTAGGTCACATACCTAACCTCACCAAACCTAACTTTGCCAAACCTAACTTAAGCTAATTCAAAGGCTAATGCACATACACAAAGTATATAAGGGTACAAGCAACTATCCTTATGCTAGTTTTATAGGTTACTGTACAATATGATAACTACCCCAACCGTTTTTTTTTTCATTTGTTGTTTACACATATGACAATTTTCCAATTCCCCATTTTCATTTTTTTAAATGTTAGTTTTAAGTTTTTCAATTTCATAACATGGAAACATGGATTTTGCATTATGTTGTTTACACATTTATCAATTTCACAATTTCCCATTTACAGTTCTTAAAATGTCAGTTTAAAGTTTTTCAATTTCATGATATAGAAACATGGATTTTCCAATTTGTTGTTTACACATTTGTCAATTTACCAAATTCCCATTTACAGTTTTTAAAATTTCAGTTTAATGTTTTTTTTTTATTTTGTCAATATGGAAACATGGATTTTCCAATTTGTGTTTTACATGTTCATTTTGCATTAGGAGTGGAGAGAGGTGAGTAGTAATAAAAAATGTACAAGCAGTTTCCATACGGTACAATATTTTTTTATTTAAATACATGTACACTATTTACACATAATACATTTTTATATATATTCCTTATTGTTATAAATTGTACACTTGTTTTTATTTTGTTTTCTATTTTATTTATTTTTGATTATGAATGCCATTTCTTATTTTGTTTTATTTTTATTTTTGTAGTGCTATTGTTTTATTTCCTAAATTGTTTTGTTTTATGTATTTGCTAGTTGCAGGCAGAAGATTTTGATATTCATAACTTAACTCTTTAAGCATGGTTAATGATTGAGTAATGACCATAGGCATGTGTACCTATACCATCAGCATCAATCACTCTTTTATCATCACCAGGACACAAAGCAATTTTGTTTAGTCTTATAGATGATATGTCATGTTGTTTAGAAGCGATAATGTTCATTGGTATTCTTTTTACATTGTTTTTCATGACACAATCCTTATAATCTTGAAAGCTTATACAATTTTTGACAACACCTCTGTTAATACCTTTAATCTTTTTGATTTCTTTACCATTTATGTCTAATGCGTACATTTTAGCTCTAAGTCCAACAAATGCTTTTATAATTTGTCCACAAGCCTCGTCTTTAAATTTCCCCAACGTTTTCTTGTTTGATGTAGAGTAACATATGTGATTAGTAGGATAATCTGATGTGTCCAGGTGTTGTAGGAAATCCAACTTGTCTTGATATACATCTGGGGTGTTAACCAAATATATGAACGAGTCAGTATCCATATACATGAGTTTAAGATTGTTCATGCCATAATAGGGTAGCAGGACATCATAGTGGTGGGAATACATGAGAGTTTTTGAAATATCCAGTATACACATTCCAATATATATAGGCTTATTGAATACAATGTTACGTTTAGACATGTGGAAAGCAGCTAGGTTAGGGCCATAAATTGTTCTGTCGATAAATGTCGGCTTTGCTATTAGCTTTTCTGCCTTTTTGCTGTCAGTCACAAGACGTATGTCTATTCTTTTACGGATATTTTCCATTGTTTTCCCAAAAATGGCATTGTTGAATAATTTGTACAGATTTTTCTCAAAATCATTTTTGGCTTGTTTTCGAAGGTTGTTATTAAAATCAACGTATGCCTTTAACCAAGGTCTTTGTTTAAACTTTAACACACGATGAATTTTTATCAATTTTATTCCATGATCTAAAGCCTGTTTTAATGCCATGTAGTGAACAACATATCGCCTTCGATTTCCAAGATGAGGAATTAGTTTTTTCAGAGACGAATCCTTAGGTTGTGTACACTCTGGTAGGAAAGGTAAATCGTTGTGTAGATCATGAAGGTCAGATGGGTAATCAACATCAACGTCTAGAATGTATCCCACAGGATCGTCTTTCTTTAGTTTTTCTAGATCAACAGTATCTGGAGAAACCCACTGAAATCCACCATAAGAAAGGGAGTGACACATAGCCCACCCGTATTGGTTGTTGGCATCATCATAGGTAATAAACTGCGATGGTTTCTCAGAATCATAGGTTTCCATGTATTTATTGTTAGCTTCAGCATACCGATGAGACACCTGGCATATGCCTCCACGTATTCCAGACTCGATTAAAAGAATCTGATCGTAATCCTGTAGCAATTCCAGTTCAATGCCTGTGTAAAGGAGCATTGCCTCGAAACTTAAACCAGGCGAAGTAAAAAAGTGTGCAGCATCCACTCGGTGTGTTTCTAGTGTTTTGTTTCTAAAGGTTTCAAAGCTGTCTGCAAGAAGGAGTACATCTGAAGTTAGGTAGAGGTCACTATATTCCCCTAGAGTTTTAATGTTGAACTGATTCCAGACACTTTTGGCATGTTCATAGTCTTCTTGACTAACATCTTCTTGACTTAATTTGTTAAAGAATGCCTCTTTTGGAGGTAAACACGTTTCACTTAACTTTTCCCATGAGTCAATGTAGTCATAACAAAATACCCCTTTACGAGTCATGAGCATTGCATTTTCTTTTCCAAAGTACTTGTCTGTTTCAGGGTATGATGTTAAGTTGGAAACTAAGTTTTCCAAACTACTCGGCATTAACCGAAACGTATCCACAAATCTAAGCTTAACATTTCCTACATATTTGGTAAAGGAAATGTACTTTTCTTTGGAGTTAGCGATAACATCCACTCTCTCAGTAGTACATCCCAATTGCTTTACAATGAAATTTGCGTCGTAGCCACTCATATTATGTAGAAACACAGGAACGGGGTTTCGTGTTTTACACCTCAAATTACAGTTATTGTGAGCACTTCCACGGTATTCCCCTGTAATATGGCAGTGGTCTCGAACTTTCCAGTCCTCTTTGGTGAATGGTTTTCGACACAAATAACAGGTTTCAGAACATTGGAACTCTGCTTCTTGAGCCTGAGTTAAGGCCTTTGGAACATTTAAGCTGTAAAGTCTATCAATTTCATTAGCTATTGAGATCAAACAGTCCATAAACTTTTCTGCAGCGTCAGGTCCACGATAAATAACAGGTTGGCTTGGAAGATTTGTCTTTATGTGTTCCACAGCGGGTGATGGTTTAACGTATATACCAAAGCTCATAGGAACATGACTCTGGTATGGCACTGTATAACTTGCTTCAGGATTGGGCAAACATGTTTGATAGGGTAAGAGTATACTTTCGAAATCTGCATAGATAACGTAAGGTATTCTTAGCATTTTTTCCACGTTTAAAAATTTGACAATGGGGTTTTTAATAGGCATTTCAACCCTAGCAATGTCATGCTGGACACACAAAGCTCTATGTTCTTTCAATTTTTCCATTCCTTGTTGTCCATATTGATTATCAAAGTGAGTAAAACACCGTTTACACGTATATATCTTATGTTCACGGCGGGTAATCTGATGTGCTACTAGTTTATCAAAATCTTTGATAAAGACGTAGTGGTTCTGGCCGGATGATGAACTTAGCAGAAGGAGGTCGCGATGGTCTTGCATCTCTTGATCCACAACCTTTAGAGGGAACAATTTGTTGTCTTGTTCCAATCCAAATACATTAATGGATATATCGTTGGCTTTTTCAAATTTGGGAATGTCAACTAGCGATGTAGGAAACGATATTACAGAAAAATCATACTTGTTGTCCAGGTCCTTGTATTTACTAATGCGATGAGCATTCTTTTTAACCAGTTTTGCTAAAATGGCATACATAAAACACTTTTCATCATTCAAATTTTCAGGATTAATGCAGGCTTTTCTTGCTTGTATAGCTGCTGGTAATGGAATATATGTGCTTCCACGCAAGGGATTGTACTTATTTATTTTCAATCGTACTCCTTCCACTGCTAACAAAGCCCAATTACTGCCTTTTAGCTCAGATTCCTCCATTTCCGTAGTTAACTTTGTAAATTGTGTTTCCAAGAAACTACTTAAGTCCGTTTCCAAAAATAGGGCCTGATTTCGTGTTTTAAATGCACGATCTGTAATTTCATTGGTAGATGTATGAATGAATCTACATTCAGCCACAAGATTAACTTTTATCGACTTGTGCATTGCTAGTTCTTTCTGCATAGCTTGTATTATTTGCTGTTTGGACTCTTTAAGGTATGAATTTAAATCCTTGCACGTATCGCAACGAATGAAATAGGATTTAAGTCGACCTCCAAAAGATGCCTCATATTCAATAAGTCCATTTTTGTCAGGGACCAATGACAGTAGGTAATGTTTTGTAGGCTCTGCTTTTTGTCTTTTAGCTACCGACACAACATTACAACATTCTTCATGACGACGTCCATTGTAGGCATTGTTGAATGTACTACCACAGGTCTTGCACTCATGAAATTCACCACACGATACTTCATGTCGCTTCCTATGATAGTCTCGAAGAAAAGTCTTTCCACACTCTTTACACATATAGCTAGGAATGGCTTCTTCCATTATGATTGTTGATTTCTGCAAACAGCTGCTTACTGCGTATCACAGGGCTAGAGGTTGGTCAGTGAGACGGTCTTTCACGATGTGAACACCGTGAGAGGTAGTAGTCAACTGGTGCTATTCTTGTGAAGGGTCCACTAATATACCCCTAGTCTAGACCAACAGCTCTTTACAGCGTATGACAAGGCTGTATACTGGACAGTGAGACGGTCTTTCACAATGTGAACACTGTAACAAGTAGTAGTCAACTGATTATATACTTGCTAAGGGTTCTCTAATATACAATAGTCGAGACCAACAGCTACTTACTGAGTAATACAAGGCTGTACAATAGTTGTTTTGACAGTCTTTCACGATGTGGTCACTGTGAATGGTAGTAGTCAACTGATGATATTCTTGATAAGGGTCCTCTAATGTACCCCTGGTTAAGGGTAACAGCTGTTCACTGCTTATGACAAAGCTAAAGACTGGTTGCTTCAACGGTCTTTCACAATGTAAACACTGTGACAGGTAGTAGTCAACTGAAAATATTCTTATGGCCTACTCAAGGTTATCAGGTACTTACTGCATATCAAAAGGCTGTACACTCATGTGTGTTAGGCACTCTTTCTTGCTAAGGACCCCAATATTCCCTACACAAGGCTATACATGTTAGTTCTAAACACTTAGTGATTAATTGTATATTCAATTTTTGTACAAAGCTTATACAAGCACGTTTTTATGAGGTAAAACTTTGTTAAATAGCTGCATGCGACACACAAAGTATGTTGCCGCTATCTAGCAGTGACTATGAGAACTACTTGAACGACCAGCATGCTACCTAGCGCTCCATTTCAACACTCGCTCACTGAACGACCAGCATGCTATCTAGCGGTCGATAGCAATACTCCTCAACTACCAGCCTGCTATCTATCGGTCAATATGACAACTCACTCAACTACCAACATGCTACATGGCTTTTTTGGTCAGTTTTTTGTTGGCTTTTTTTTGGTCAGTTTCTGTTGGCTTATGTTGGCTTTTATTGGCTTTTGTTGGCTTTTGTTGGCTTTTGTAGGCTTTTTTGTTGGCTTTTGTTGGCTTTCATATTTGCTCTTGCTTGTGGGGGCTTATTATTTGGTCTTGGAAAGTATGTCAGTCCTTTTTTTATGGCTGCAAAATGCTTACAGCCATGTTTGTAAGCAGCAACAACAACAACAGCAACACACAAAATTCAAAAAAAAAAATCCAAAGTACTCTAAGGTTTATCAATGACTCTCAACTCTTACACTTACCTCTATCCCATGCCTAGTCAAAAAAGTAGTGTATTTTTCAAATTTTTCAAAAAAATATTTGGAAAGTTGGCTATATCATTAAACTAAAAATCCTGAAAAGACATATGTTAACTCCAACACCTACCTCTATACCACTCTCAGTCCAAAAATAATGTATTTTTCAAATTTTCCAAAACATATTTCCGAAAATGGGTTATATTTCCGAAATTAAAAAGTTAACAAAACATGTTTGTTTGACATAAATGAATGGCCTTTGTCCCCTCTACCACTATACCAAGTCCCAGGTCTCCAGGACAAAAAAATAAAATTTTTAAAAAGCGTTTTATTTCCAAAATTAGGAATTTTACAAACACATTTGTCTGACGTAAATCAATGGTCATTACCCCCTCTATCCCCACACTAAGTCTCATGTCTTTAGAACAACAAAAATAAAATTTTGAAAATGGACTTATATTTCCAAAATTAGGAATTCTACAAAAAAGTTTGTTTGACGTAAATCAATGGTCTTTACCCCCTCTATTCCAACACCAAGTCTCAGGTCTCTAGGTCAACAAAAATAAAATTTGGAAAAAATGGTCACTATTTTGGAAACTAGGAATTCTACAAAAAAGTTTGTTTAACATAAATGAAAGGTCTCTATCCCCTCTACTTGTAAACCAAGTTCCAGGTATGTGAGACAAAAATGAAAAAAGTTCAATTGGGAAAGTAGGCGATTTTTCATATAACCAAACATTCAAAAATGTGTTCATTGGGCTGCAAATAATGGCCTCTATGTCCTTTATTTTTATAATAAAACGTTTTTATTTTTTTCATTTTTTTGAAAAAAGTTCAATTTTGAATTTTTTATAATTTAGAAACTAAAGAGTTTTCAAAAAATTTTGTTTGACATAAATGAATGGTCTTGACCCCCTCTACCCCCAAAATAAATTTCAAGTCTCTAGGACAAGAAATAACAGTAGTGGAGTACTAGGAGTTCTGCCCCACTTCAAAACCCCCCTTGCTCTACTACTAAGCCTCAGCCATGTTAAATATCTCTTGAACGCATGGTCCGATTTTGACAAATGAGGTATTGTTGGAAAATATAATGAGTGGTCCATAGCAAAGAGGACGTCAGCCCGAGTCCAACAATACCTCATTTGTCAAAATCGGACCATGCGTTCAAGAGATATTTAACATGGCTGAGGCTTAGTAGTAGAGCAAGGGGGGTTTTGAAGTGGGGCAGAACTCCTAGTACTCCACTACTGTTATTTCTTGTCCTAGAGACTTGAAATTTATTTTGGGGGTAGAGGGGGTCAAGACCATTCATTTATGTCAAACAAAATTTTTTGAAAACTCTTTAGTTTCTAAATTATAAAAAATTCAAAATTGAACTTTTTTCAAAAAAATGAAAAAAATAAAAACGTTTTATTATAAAAATAAAGGACATAGAGGCCATTATTTGCAGCCCAATGAACACATTTTTGAATGTTTGGTTATATGAAAAATCGCCTACTTTCCCAATTGAACTTTTTTCATTTTTGTCTCACATACCTGGAACTTGGTTTACAAGTAGAGGGGATAGAGACCTTTCATTTATGTTAAACAAACTTTTTTGTAGAATTCCTAGTTTCCAAAATAGTGACCATTTTTTCCAAATTTTATTTTTGTTGACCTAGAGACCTGAGACTTGGTGTTGGAATAGAGGGGGTAAAGACCATTGATTTACGTCAAACAAACTTTTTTGTAGAATTCCTAATTTTGGAAATATAAGTCCATTTTCAAAATTTTATTTTTGTTGTTCTAAAGACATGAGACTTAGTGTGGGGATAGAGGGGGTAATGACCATTGATTTACGTCAGACAAATGTGTTTGTAAAATTCCTAATTTTGGAAATAAAACGCTTTTTAAAAATTTTATTTTTTTGTCCTGGAGACCTGGGACTTGGTATAGTGGTAGAGGGGACAAAGGCCATTCATTTATGTCAAACAAACATGTTTTGTTAACTTTTTAATTTCGGAAATATAACCCATTTTCGGAAATATGTTTTGGAAAATTTGAAAAATACATTATTTTTGGACTGAGAGTGGTATAGAGGTAGGTGTTGGAGTTAACATATGTCTTTTCAGGATTTTTAGTTTAATGATATAGCCAACTTTCCAAATATTTTTTTGAAAAATTTGAAAAATACACTACTTTTTTGACTAGGCATGGGATAGAGGTAAGTGTAAGAGTTGAGAGTCATTGATAAACCTTAGAGTACTTTGGATTTTTTTTTTTGAATTTTGTGTGTTGCTGTTGTTGTTGTTGCTGCTTACAAACATGGCTGTAAGCATTTTGCAGCCATAAAAAAAGGACTGACATACTTTCCAAGACCAAATAATAAGCCCCCACAAGCAAGAGCAAATATGAAAGCCAACAAAAGCCAACAAAAAAGCCTACAAAAGCCAACAAAAGCCAACAAAAGCCAATAAAAGCCAACATAAGCCAACAGAAACTGACCAAAAAAAAGCCAACAAAAAACTGACCAAAAAAGCCATGTAGCATGTTGGTAGTTGAGTGAGTTGTCATATTGACCGATAGATAGCAGGCTGGTAGTTGAGGAGTATTGCTATCGACCGCTAGATAGCATGCTGGTCGTTCAGTGAGCGAGTGTTGAAATGGAGCGCTAGGTAGCATGCTGGTCGTTCAAGTAGTTCTCATAGTCACTGCTAGATAGCGGCAACATACTTTGTGTGTCGCATGCAGCTATTTAACAAAGTTTTACCTCATAAAAACGTGCTTGTATAAGCTTTGTACAAAAATTGAATATACAATTAATCACTAAGTGTTTAGAACTAACATGTATAGCCTTGTGTAGGGAATATTGGGGTCCTTAGCAAGAAAGAGTGCCTAACACACATGAGTGTACAGCCTTTTGATATGCAGTAAGTACCTGATAACCTTGAGTAGGCCATAAGAATATTTTCAGTTGACTACTACCTGTCACAGTGTTTACATTGTGAAAGACCGTTGAAGCAACCAGTCTTTAGCTTTGTCATAAGCAGTGAACAGCTGTTACCCTTAACCAGGGGTACATTAGAGGACCCTTATCAAGAATATCATCAGTTGACTACTACCATTCACAGTGACCACATCGTGAAAGACTGTCAAAACAACTATTGTACAGCCTTGTATTACTCAGTAAGTAGCTGTTGGTCTCGACTATTGTATATTAGAGAACCCTTAGCAAGTATATAATCAGTTGACTACTACTTGTTACAGTGTTCACATTGTGAAAGACCGTCTCACTGTCCAGTATACAGCCTTGTCATACGCTGTAAAGAGCTGTTGGTCTAGACTAGGGGTATATTAGTGGACCCTTCACAAGAATAGCACCAGTTGACTACTACCTCTCACGGTGTTCACATCGTGAAAGACCGTCTCACTGACCAACCTCTAGCCCTGTGATACGCAGTAAGCAGCTGTTTGCAGAAATCAACAATCATAATGGAAGAAGCCATTCCTAGCTATATGTGTAAAGAGTGTGGAAAGACTTTTCTTCGAGACTATCATAGGAAGCGACATGAAGTATCGTGTGGTGAATTTCATGAGTGCAAGACCTGTGGTAGTACATTCAACAATGCCTACAATGGACGTCGTCATGAAGAATGTTGTAATGTTGTGTCGGTAGCTAAAAGACAAAAAGCAGAGCCTACAAAACATTACCTACTGTCATTGGTCCCTGACAAAAATGGACTTATTGAATATGAGGCATCTTTTGGAGGTCGACTTAAATCCTATTTCATTCGTTGCGATACGTGCAAGGATTTAAATTCATACCTTAAAGAGTCCAAACAGCAAATAATACAAGCTATGCAGAAAGAACTAGCAATGCACAAGTCGATAAAAGTTAATCTTGTGGCTGAATGTAGATTCATTCATACATCTACCAATGAAATTACAGATCGTGCATTTAAAACACGAAATCAGGCCCTATTTTTGGAAACGGACTTAAGTAGTTTCTTGGAAACACAATTTACAAAGTTAACTACGGAAATGGAGGAATCTGAGCTAAAAGGCAGTAATTGGGCTTTGTTAGCAGTGGAAGGAGTACGATTGAAAATAAATAAGTACAATCCCTTGCGTGGAAGCACATATATTCCATTACCAGCAGCTATACAAGCAAGAAAAGCCTGCATTAATCCTGAAAATTTGAATGATGAAAAGTGTTTTATGTATGCCATTTTAGCAAAACTGGTTAAAAAGAATGCTCATCGCATTAGTAAATACAAGGACCTGGACAACAAGTATGATTTTTCTGTAATATCGTTTCCTACATCGCTAGTTGACATTCCCAAATTTGAAAAAGCCAACGATATATCCATTAATGTATTTGGATTGGAACAAGACAACAAATTGTTCCCTCTAAAGGTTGTGGATCAAGAGATGCAAGACCATCGCGACCTCCTTCTGCTAAGTTCATCATCCGGCCAGAACCACTACGTCTTTATCAAAGATTTTGATAAACTAGTAGCACATCAGATTACCCGCCGTGAACATAAGATATATACGTGTAAACGGTGTTTTACTCACTTTGATAATCAATATGGACAACAAGGAATGGAAAAATTGAAAGAACATAGAGCTTTGTGTGTCCAGCATGACATTGCTAGGGTTGAAATGCCTATTAAAAACCCCATTGTCAAATTTTTAAACGTGGAAAAAATGCTAAGAATACCTTACGTTATCTATGCAGATTTCGAAAGTATACTCTTACCCTATCAAACATGTTTGCCCAATCCTGAAGCAAGTTATACAGTGCCATACCAGAGTCATGTTCCTATGAGCTTTGGTATATACGTTAAACCATCACCCGCTGTGGAACACATAAAGACAAATCTTCCAAGCCAACCTGTTATTTATCGTGGACCTGACGCTGCAGAAAAGTTTATGGACTGTTTGATCTCAATAGCTAATGAAATTGATAGACTTTACAGCTTAAATGTTCCAAAGGCCTTAACTCAGGCTCAAGAAGCAGAGTTCCAATGTTCTGAAACCTGTTATTTGTGTCGAAAACCATTCACCAAAGAGGACTGGAAAGTTCGAGACCACTGCCATATTACAGGGGAATACCGTGGAAGTGCTCACAATAACTGTAATTTGAGGTGTAAAACACGAAACCCCGTTCCTGTGTTTCTACATAATATGAGTGGCTACGACGCAAATTTCATTGTAAAGCAATTGGGATGTACTACTGAGAGAGTGGATGTTATCGCTAACTCCAAAGAAAAGTACATTTCCTTTACCAAATATGTAGGAAATGTTAAGCTTAGATTTGTGGATACGTTTCGGTTAATGCCGAGTAGTTTGGAAAACTTAGTTTCCAACTTAACATCATACCCTGAAACAGACAAGTACTTTGGAAAAGAAAATGCAATGCTCATGACTCGTAAAGGGGTATTTTGTTATGACTACATTGACTCATGGGAAAAGTTAAGTGAAACGTGTTTACCTCCAAAAGAGGCATTCTTTAACAAATTAAGTCAAGAAGATGTTAGTCAAGAAGACTATGAACATGCCAAAAGTGTCTGGAATCAGTTCAACATTAAAACTCTAGGGGAATATAGTGACCTCTACCTAACTTCAGATGTACTCCTTCTTGCAGACAGCTTTGAAACCTTTAGAAACAAAACACTAGAAACACACCGAGTGGATGCTGCACACTTTTTTACTTCGCCTGGTTTAAGTTTCGAGGCAATGCTCCTTTACACAGGCATTGAACTGGAATTGCTACAGGATTACGATCAGATTCTTTTAATCGAGTCTGGAATACGTGGAGGCATATGCCAGGTGTCTCATCGGTATGCTGAAGCTAACAATAAATACATGGAAACCTATGATTCTGAGAAACCATCGCAGTTTATTACCTATGATGATGCCAACAACCAATACGGGTGGGCTATGTGTCACTCCCTTTCTTATGGTGGATTTCAGTGGGTTTCTCCAGATACTGTTGATCTAGAAAAACTAAAGAAAGACGATCCTGTGGGATACATTCTAGACGTTGATGTTGATTACCCATCTGACCTTCATGATCTACACAACGATTTACCTTTCCTACCAGAGTGTACACAACCTAAGGATTCGTCTCTGAAAAAACTAATTCCTCATCTTGGAAATCGAAGGCGATATGTTGTTCACTACATGGCATTAAAACAGGCTTTAGATCATGGAATAAAATTGATAAAAATTCATCGTGTGTTAAAGTTTAAACAAAGACCTTGGTTAAAGGCATACGTTGATTTTAATAACAACCTTCGAAAACAAGCCAAAAATGATTTTGAGAAAAATCTGTACAAATTATTCAACAATGCCATTTTTGGGAAAACAATGGAAAATATCCGTAAAAGAATAGACATACGTCTTGTGACTGACAGCAAAAAGGCAGAAAAGCTAATAGCAAAGCCGACATTTATCGACAGAACAATTTATGGCCCTAACCTAGCTGCTTTCCACATGTCTAAACGTAACATTGTATTCAATAAGCCTATATATATTGGAATGTGTATACTGGATATTTCAAAAACTCTCATGTATTCCCACCACTATGATGTCCTGCTACCCTATTATGGCATGAACAATCTTAAACTCATGTATATGGATACTGACTCGTTCATATATTTGGTTAACACCCCAGATGTATATCAAGACAAGTTGGATTTCCTACAACACCTGGACACATCAGATTATCCTACTAATCACATATGTTACTCTACATCAAACAAGAAAACGTTGGGGAAATTTAAAGACGAGGCTTGTGGACAAATTATAAAAGCATTTGTTGGACTTAGAGCTAAAATGTACGCATTAGACATAAATGGTAAAGAAATCAAAAAGATTAAAGGTATTAACAGAGGTGTTGTCAAAAATTGTATAAGCTTTCAAGATTATAAGGATTGTGTCATGAAAAACAATGTAAAAAGAATACCAATGAACATTATCGCTTCTAAACAACATGACATATCATCTATAAGACTAAACAAAATTGCTTTGTGTCCTGGTGATGATAAAAGAGTGATTGATGCTGATGGTATAGGTACACATGCCTATGGTCATTACTCAATCATTAACCATGCTTAAAGAGTTAAGTTATGAATATCAAAATCTTCTGCCTGCAACTAGCAAATACATAAAACAAAACAATTTAGGAAATAAAACAATAGCACTACAAAAATAAAAATAAAACAAAATAAGAAATGGCATTCATAATCAAAAATAAATAAAATAGAAAACAAAATAAAAACAAGTGTACAATTTATAACAATAAGGAATATATATAAAAATGTATTATGTGTAAATAGTGTACATGTATTTAAATAAAAAAATATTGTACCGTATGGAAACTGCTTGTACATTTTTTATTACTACTCACCTCTCTCCACTCCTAATGCAAAATGAACATGTAAAACACAAATTGGAAAATCCATGTTTCCATATTGACAAAATAAAAAAAAACCATTAAACTGAAATTTTAAAAACTGTAAATGGGAATTTGGTAAATTGACAAATGTGTAAACAACAAATTGGAAAATCCATGTTTCTATATCATGAAATTGAAAAACTTTAAACTGACATTTTAAGAACTGTAAATGGGAAATTGTGAAATTGATAAATGTGTAAACAACATAATGCAAAATCCATGTTTCCATGTTATGAAATTGAAAAACTTAAAACTAACATTTAAAAAAATGAAAATGGGGAATTGGAAAATTGTCATATGTGTAAACAACAAATGAAAAAAAAAACGGTTGGGGTAGTTATCATATTGTACAGTAACCTATAAAACTAGCATAAGGATAGTTGCTTGTACCCTTATATACTTTGTGTATGTGCATTAGCCTTTGAATTAGCTTAAGTTAGGTTTGGCAAAGTTAGGTTTGGTGAGGTTAGGTATGTGACCTAGTAGTTTACTCTTTTCGGAAAATGTAAAAAGTAAAATCTAAAATCAAAAAATCTTAAATTTAAAATGTAAAATCTAAAAAAAACTAACATCTAAAATACAAAAAATCAAAAATGTAAAATGTAAAATCTAAAAAATGTAAAATGAAAAAAATCAAAAATCTAAAATGTTAAAACATAAAATCTAAAATCTTTAAATGAGGTTTCTGTGGGTTAGGTTAGGTTAGGTTATAACTAAGTTTATTATTTGTGCTCTCTCATTTG
This sequence comes from Meconema thalassinum, assembly GCA_946902985.2. Classification (NCBI taxonomy): domain Eukaryota; kingdom Metazoa; phylum Arthropoda; class Insecta; order Orthoptera; family Tettigoniidae; genus Meconema; species Meconema thalassinum. The sequence goes on from OX336388.2 coordinate 553,566,952, forward strand.
CTCTTACATTTTTGCTCTCACTTTGAAGTTTGGTTATGTTAGGTTAGGTTAGGTTAGGTTAGGTGTGGTTAGGTTATAACTAAGTTTATTATTTGTGCTCTTACATTTGCTCTCACTTTTTTCTCATACTTTTTGCTAAATTTTTTTCGCTTGTAATTTTAAATTAGGTAGGTTACGTTAGGTTAGGTTAGGACAGGTTAGGTGAGGTTAGGTTAGGTGAAGTCAGGTTAGGTTATAACTTAGTTTATTATGTGTGCTTTCACATTTGCTTTTATATTTGCTTTGACTTTGAAGTTAGGTTAGGATAGGTTAGGTTAGGTTAGGTTAGGTTAGGTTAGGTGAAGTTGGGTTAGGCAGAATTGTTGAGGTATGAATCAAAAGCCAGCTCTTGTCAGTTTTGCCTCACAAGGCTGAGTGTACCCCGTTCCACTCATGAGACCAGAAATTAAATTTCTTGGCAGAGCCGGGATTCGAACCTCAGGAATGACCTCCAAGAATGCTAGCCACTACACCAAAAAGTGGACAATATAAGGCTGGTCTTGATTATACATGATCAATTAACAATTACCTAATAATAATAATAATAATAATAATAAATATTCCATTTGGCAACTACACGGCCGACCTCTCCCTGTGACGTAATCCACGGTCTCAGGCCGTGGCGGCCATTTTGCCCAATAGCCCCTGTGCCAGCTCTGAATGAAACCTCCATAAGAATAACATAGAGTGATTGCGCGCGGCGGCCATTTTGCCCATTAGCCCCTGTGCCAGAACCGGCTTATTTATCCTACTACCACGGTTCAGAAGCCACAGGTATCCTACAGACTCCACTGGCAAGGAAGCCAATGGTATCTTACAGACACCAAGTGTACAGAAGCCACAGGTATCTGACAGACACCTCGGGTACAGAAGCCACTAGTAACTTACAGACACTACGGGTACAGAAGCCACTGGTATCTGAGGTCACCAAGGGTACAGAAGCCACTGGTATCATAAAGACACCACGGGTGCTGAAGCCACTGGTATCGTACAGACACCACGTGTTCAGAAGCCACTGGTATCTTACAGACACCACGGGTACAGAAGCCACTGGTATCTTACAGGCACCAAGGGTACAGCAGCCACTGCTATCTTACAAACACCACGGGTACAGAAGCCGCTGGTATCTTACAGACACCACGGGTTCAGAAGCCACTGGTATTATACGGACACCACGGGTACAGACACCACTGGTATCTTACAGACACCAAGGGTACAGAAGCCACTGCTATCTTACAAACACCACGGGTACAGAAGCCGCTGGTATCTTACAGACACCACGGGTTCAGAAGCCACTGGTATTATACGGACACCATGGGTACAGACACCACTGGTATTTTACCGACACCACTGGCATAGAACCACTGGTATCTTACAGAATCCACGGGTACAGAAGCCACTGGCATCATCCAGACACCAAAAGGAACAGAAGCCACTGGTATCTTACACACACCACTGGCATAGAAACCACTGGTATATTACAGACACCACTGGCACAGAACCCTTGGTATCTTGCAGACACCAGGTGTACAGAAGCCACTGGTATCGTACAGACACCTCTGGTACAGAATCCACTGGTATCTTACATACACCACGGGCACAGAAACCAATGGTATCTTACAGACCCAACAGGTACAGAAGCCACTGGTATCATACAGACAACACGTATACAGAAGCCACAGGTATCATACAGACACCTCGGAGACAGAAGCCACTGGCATCTTACATACACTACGGGCACAAAAACCACTGTTATCTTACAGACACCACAGATACAGAAACCACTCGTATAAAACAGACTAAAGGTACAGAAAGACTGGTAACATACAGACACCATGGGTACAGAAGCCACTGGTATCTTACAGATACCACGGGTACAGAAGCCACTGGTATCTTGCAGACACCACAGGTACAGAAGCCACTGGTAACATACAGACACCACGGGTGCAGAAGCCACTGGTATCTTACAGACACCACGGGTACAGAAGCCACTGGTATCTTACAGACATCACAGGTACAGAAACCACTGTTACCTTATAGACACCACGGTTACAGAAGCCACAGGTATCTCACAGACACCACGGGCACAGAAACCACTTGTATCTTACTGACATCACGGATACAGAAGTCTCTAGTATCTTACAGACACCACGGGTGCAGGAGCCACTGGTATCTTACAGACATCACTGGTACAAAAGTCACTGGTATCTTACAGACACCACGGGTACAGAAGTCTCTGGTATCTTATAGACACCACGGGTACAAATATCTCTGGTATCTTACAGATACAACGGGTATTTAAACCACTAGTATCCTACAGACACCACATGTACAGAATCCACTCGTATCTTACAGACACCACGGGTACAAAAGTCACTGATATCTTTCAGACATTACGGTTCAGAAGTCTCTGGTATCTAACTGACACCACGGGTACTGAAACCACTAGTATCTTACAGACACCTCGGGTACATAAGCCACTGGTAGCATACAGACATTACGGGTAAAAAATTCACTGGTATCATACAGACACCACGCGTACAGAAGCCACTAGTATCTTACAGACACCAAGGGTACAGAGGCCACTAGTATCTTACAGACACCACGGGTACAGAAGCAACTGATATCTTACTGACACCATCATAGAGACACCACGGGTACAGAAGCCACTGGTATCTTAGAGAAACCACGTGCACAGAATCCACTAGCATTTTACTGATGCCACTGGCAAGTTACAGACACCACAGGTACAGAAGCCACTGGTATCTTACAGACACCACAGGTACAGAAGCCTTTGGTATCTTGCAGATACCACAGGTAGAGAAGTAACTGTTGTCTTACAGACACCACAAGTACAGAAGCCACTAAGAGACACCACGGGTAAAGAAGTCACTGGTATCTTACAGACACCACGGGTACAAAAGTCAGTGGTACCTTACAGACATCACGGGTACAGAAGACTCTGGTATCTTACAGACACCACGGGTGCAGGAGCCACTGGTATCTTACAGACATCACGGGTACAAGAGTCACTGGTATCATACAGACCCAACGGGTACAGAGGTCTCTGGTATCTTAAAGACACCACGGGTACAAAAATTTCTGGTATTTTACAGATAGAAACGGGTATTTAAACCACTAGTATCCTGCAGACACCACATGTACAGAAACCACTCGTATCTTACAGACACCACGGGTACAAAAGTCACTGGTATCTTACAGACATTACGGTTCAGAAGTCTCTGGTATCTAACTGACACCACGGGTACTGAAACCACCAGTATCTTACAGACACCTCGGGTACATAAGCCACTGGCAGCATACAGACATTACGGGTACAAAATTCACTGGTATCTTACAGACGCAACGGGTACAGAATCCACTAGTATCTTACAGACACCACGGGTACAGAAGCCACTAGTATCTTACAGACACCACGGGTACAGAAGCCACTAATATATTACAGGCACCACGGGTTCAGAAACCACTAGTATCATACAGACACCACGGATACAGAAGCCACAAATATCTTACAGACACCAGGGGTACAGAAGGCGCTTGTATCTTACAGACACCACGGGTACAGAAGTCTCTGGTATCTTACAGACAACACTGGCACGGAAGCCACTGATATCTTACTGACACCATCATAGAGACACCACGGGTACAGAAGCCACTGGTATCTTAGAGAAACCACGGGCACAGAAACCACTAGTATCTTACTGATGCCACTGGCATCTTACAGACACCACAGGTACAGAAACCACTGGTATCACTCAAACACCAATGGTACAGAAGCCACCGTTATCATACAGACACCACGGGTACAGAAGCAACTGGTAAGATACAAACACCAAAGGTACAGAAGAGACTGTTATCTTACATACACCACGGGCACAGAAACCACTGGTATCTTGCAGACATCACAGGTAAAGGAGAAACAGGTATCATACAGACACCACGGGTACAGAACCCACTGGTATCTTACAGACACCACAGGTACAGAATCCACTAGTTTCATACAGACACCACGGGCAGAGAAACCACTAGTATCTTAGACACCACAGGTACAGAAGACACTGGTATATTACAGACACCACAGGTACAGAAGCCACCGGTATCTTACAGACACCACGGGCACAGAAGCCACTCGAGACTTACACAGGTACAGAAGCCACTGGTATCTTACAGACACCACGTGTACAGAAGCCACTGGTATCTTACAGACACCAAGGGTACAGAAACCACTGCTATCTCACAGACACCACGGGTACAGAAGCCGCTGTAATCTTACAGACACCACGGCTACAGAAGCCGCTGGTATCATACAGACACCACGGGTTCAGAAGCCACTGGTATCATACAGACACCACGGGTTCAGAAGCCACTGGTATCTTACACACACCACGGGTTCAGAAGCCACTGCTATCTTACAGACACCAAGGGTACAGAAATCACTGCAATCTTACAGACACCACGGGTACAGAAGCCACTGTAATCTTACAGACACCACGGCTACAGAAGCCGCTGGTATCATACAGACACCACGGGTTCAGAAGCCACTGGTATCATAGAGACACCACAGATACAGAAGCCACTGGTATCATACAGACACCAAAGTTACAGAAGAGTCTGGTATCTCACATACACCACGGGCACAGAAACCACTGGCATCATACAGACACAACGGGTACAGAAGCCACTGGTATCTTACAGACACAACGGGCACAGAAACCACTGGTATCTTACAGATATCACGGGCAGAGAAACCACTAGTACCTTAGTCATCACAGGTACAGAAGACACTGGTATATAACAGACACCACAGGTACAGAAGCCACTGGCATCTTACTGACACCACGGGCAGAGAAACCACTAGTATCTTAGACACCACAGGTACAGAAGCCACTGGTATCTTACAGACACCACGGGTACAGAATCAACTATTATCAAACAGACACAGAACCCGCTGGTATCTGACAGACAACAAGGGTACAGAAGCCACTGGTATCTTACAGACACCATGGGTAAAGAAACCACTGGTATCTTACAGACACCAAGGGTAGAGAAACCACTAGTATCAAACAGACACTACGGGTACAGAAGCCACTGGTTTCTTACAGACACCACTGGCACAAAAGCAACTGGTGTCATACAGACACCACGGGTACAGATACCACTGGTATCTTACAGACACCACAGGTTCAGAAGCCACTGGTATCCTACAGACACCACTGGCACAGAAGCCAATGGTATCTTACAGACACCAAGTGTACAGAAGCCAAAGGTATCTTACAGACACAACGGGTACAGAAGTCACTAGTATCTTACAGACACTACGGGTACAGAAGCCACTGGTATCTTAAGTCACCATGGGTACAGAAGCCACTGGTATCATACAGACACCACGGTTTCTGAAGCCACTGGTATCTTACAGACACCACGTGTTCAGAAGCCACAGGTATCTTACAGACACCACAGGTTCAGAAGCCACTGGTATCTTACAGACACCAAGGGTACAGAAGCCACTGTATCTTACAGACACCACGGGTACAGAAGCCGCTGTTATCTTACAGACACCAAGGGTTCAGAAGCCACTGTTATTATACAGACACCACGGGTACAGACACCACTGGTATCTTACAGAAACCGCTGGCACAGAACCACTGGTATCTTACAGACACTACGGTTACAGAAACAACTGGCATCATACTGACACCACAAGGAACAGAATCCACTGGTATCTTACAGACACCACTGGCACAGAAACCAATGGTATCTTACAGACACAACAGGTACAGGAGCCACTGGTATCATACAGACAACACGTGTACAGAAGCCACTGGTATCATACAGACACCACGGAGACAGAAGCCACTGGTATCTTGCATACACCACGGGCACAGAAACCACTGTTTTCTTACAGACACCACAGATAGAGGAACCACTCGTATAATACAGACACCAAAGGTACAGAAAGACTGGTAACATACAGACACCACGGGTAGAGAAGCCACTGGTATCTAACAGACACCACGGGTACAGAAGCCACTGGTATCTTACAGACACCACAGGTACAGAAGCCACTGGTAACATACAGACACAACGGTTACAGAAGCCACTGGTATCTTACAGACACCACGGTTACTGAAGCCACTGGTATCTTACAGACATCACGAATAAAGAAGCCACTGGTTGCATACATACATCACGGGTACAAAATTCACTGGTATCTTACAGACATCTCGGGTACAGAAGCCACTAGTTTCTTACAGACACCTCGGGTACAGAAATCACTGGTATTTTACAGAAACAACAGGTAGAGAAGTCTCTGGTGTCATACAGACACCAAAGTTACAGATGAGACTGGTATCCTACATACACCACGGGCACAGAAACCACTGGCATTTTACAGACGCCACATATACAGAAGCCACTGGCATCTTACAGACACCACGGGCACTGAAGCCACTGGTGACATACGGATACCAAGGGCACAGAAGCCACTAGTATCTTACAGACACCAAGGGTACAGAAACCACTACTATCATACAGACATTAGAGGTAGAGGAGCCACTGATATCTTACAGACACCAAGGGTACAGAAGCCACTGTTATAATACAGACACTACAGGTACAGAAGCCATTGGTTTCTTACAGACACCACTGGCACAGAAGCAACTGGTGTCCTACAGACATCACGGGTACAGAAGCCACTGGTATCTTACAGACACCACTGGAACAGAAGCCACTGGTATCCTACAGACACCAAGGGTTCTGAAACCATTGGTATCCTACAGACACGAGGTGTACAGAAGCAACTGTTGTCTTACAGACACCATGGGTTCAGAAGCCATTGGTATCTTACAGACACCACTGTCACAGAAGCCACTGTTATCTTACAGACACCAGGTGTTCAGAAGCCATTGGTATCTTACAGACACCACTGGTACAGAAGCCGCTGGTATCTTACAGACACTACGGGTACAGAAGCCACTGGTATCTTAAGTCACCAAGGGTACAAATGCCACTGGTATCATACAGACACCACGGGTATAGAAGCCACTGGTATCATTCAGACACCACGTTTTCAGAAGCCACTGGTATCTTACAGACACCACGGGTTCAGAAACCACTGGTTTCTTAAAGACACCAAGGGTACAGAAGTCACTGCTATCTTACAGACACCACGGGTACAGAAGCCGCTGGTATCTTACAGACACCAAGGGTTCAGAAGCCACTGGTATCATACAGACACAACGGGTACAGACACCACGGGCACAGAACCACTGGTATCTTACAGACACCACGGGTACCAAAGCCAATGGTATCGTATAGACACCACAACGTACAGAAGCCACAGGTATCGTACAGAAACCACTGGCTCAGAACCGCTGGTATCTTACAGACACCAAGTGTACAGAAGCCACTGGTATCATACAGACACCACAGGTACAGAAGCCACTGGTATCTTACATACTCCACGGGCACAGGAACCAATGGTATCTTACAGACACATCAGGTACAGAAGCCACTGGTATCATACAGACACCACGTGTACAGAAGCCACTGGTATCATACAGACACCACGGATACAGAAGCCACTGGTATCTTACATACACCACGGGCACAGAAGCCACTGGTATCCCACAGACACCACAGATACAGAAGCCCCTGGTATAATACAGACAGCAAAGTACAGAAGAGACTGGTATCTGACATACACCACGGGCACAGAAACCACTGGTATCTTACAGACACCACAGGTACAGAAGCCACTGGTATTTACAGACTCCACGGGTAGAGAAGTCACTGGTATCTTACAGACACACCTGGTATAATACAGACAGCAACGTACAGAAGAGACTGGTATCATACATACACCACGGGCACAGAAACCACTGGTATCTTACAGACACCACAGGTACAGAAGCCACTGGTATTTACAGACCCCACGGGTAGAGAAGTCACTGGTATCTTACAGACACCACGGGCACAGAAGCCACCTGTATCTTACAGACACCACGGGCACAGAAGCCACTGGAGGTTTACAGACACCACAGGTACAGAAGCCACTTGTATCTTACAGACGCCACGGGTACAGAAGTCACTGGTATCTTACAGAAACCACGTGCACAGAAGCCACTGGTATCTTGCAGACACCACAGGTACAGAATCAACTAGTATCTAACAGACACTACGGGTACAGAAGCTGCTGGTATCTTACAGACACCAAGGGTACAGAAGTCACTGGTATCTTACAGACACCACGGGTACAGAAGCCACTGGTATATTACAGACACCAAGGGTACAGAAACCACTAGTATCATACAGAAACTACGGGTACAGAAGCCACTGATATCTTACAGACACCAAGGGTACAGAAGCCACTGGTATCATACAGACACTACGGGTGCAGATGCCACTGGTTTCTTACAGACACCACTGGCACAAAAGCACTTGGTGTCTTACAGACACCACGGGTACAGAAACCACTGGTATCTTACAGACACCACGGTTCAGAAGCCACTGGTATCCTACAGACTCCACTGGCAAGGAATCCAATGGTATCTTACAGACACCAAGTGTACAGAAGCCACAGGTATCTGACAGACACCTCGGGTACAGAAGCCACTAGTATCTTACAGACACTACGGGTACAGAAGCCACTGGTATCTGAGGTCACCAAGGGTACAGAAGCCACTGGTATCATAAAGACACCACGGGAGCTGAAGCCACTGGTATCTTACAGACACCACGTGTTCAGAAGCCACTGGTATCTTACAGACACCACGGGTACAGAAGCCACTGGTATCTTACAGGCACCAAGGGTACAGCAGCCACTGCTATCTTACAAACACCACGGGTACAGAAGCCGCTGGTATCTTACAGACACCACGGGTTCAGAAGCCACTGGTATTATACGGACACCACGGGTACAGACACCACTGGTATTTTACCGACACCACTGGCATAGAACCACTGGTATCTTACAGACTCCACGGGTTCAGAAGCCACTGGGAGCATCCAGACACCAAAAGGAACAGAAGCCACTGGTATCTTACACACACCACTGGCATAGAAACCACTGGTATATTACAGACACCACTGGCACAGAACCCTTGGTATCTTGCAGACACCAGGTGTACAGAAGCCACTGGTATCGTACAGACACCTCTGGTACAGAAGCCACTGGTATCTTACATACACCACGGGCACAGAAACCAATGGTATCTTACAGACACAACAGGTACAGAAGCCACTGGTATCATACAGACAACACGTGTACAGAAGCCACTGGTATCATACAGACACCTCGGAGACAGAAGCCACTGGTATCTTACATACACTACGGGCACAAAAACCACTGTTATCTTACAGACACCACAGATACAGAAACCACTCGTATAAAACAGACTAAAGGTACAGAAAGACTGGTATCATACAGACACCACGGGTACAGAAGCCACTGGTATCATACAGATACCACGGGTACAGAAGCCACTGGTATCTTACAGACACCACAGGTACAGAAGCCACTGGTAACATACAGACACCACGGGTACAGAAGCCACTGGTATCTTACAGACACCACGGGTACAGAAGCCACTGGTATCTTACAGACATCACAGGTACAGAAACCACTGTTACCTTATAGACACCACGGTTACAGAAGCCACAGGTATCTCACAGACACCACGGGCACAGAAACCACTGGTATCTTACTGACACCACGGATACAGAAGTCTCTAGTATCTTACAGACACCACGGGTGTAGGTGCCACTGGTATCTTACAGACATCACTGGTACAAAAGTCACTGGTATCTTACAGACTCCACGGGTACAGAAGTCTCTGGTATCTTATAGACACCACGGGTACAAAAATCTCTGGTATCTTGCAGATACAACGGGTATTTAAACCACTAGTATCCTACAGACACCACATGTACAGAATCCACTCGTATCTTACAGACACCACGGGCACAGAAGCCACCTGTATCTTACAGACACCACGGGCACAGAAGCCACTGGAGGTTTACAGACACCACAGGTACAGAAGCCACTTGTATCTTACAGACGCCACGGGTACAGAAGTCACTGGTATCTTACAGAAACCACGTGCACAGAAGCCACTGGTATCTTGCAGACACCACAGGTACAGAATCAACTAGTATCTAACAGACACTACGGGTACAGAAGCTGCTGGTATCTTACAGACACCAAGGGTACAGAAGTCACTGGTATCTTACAGACACCACGGGTACAGAAGCCACTGGTATATTACAGACACCAAGGGTACAGAAACCACTAGTATCATACAGAAACTACGGGTACAGAAGCCACTGATATCTTACAGACACCAAGGGTACAGAAGCCACTGGTATCATACAGACACTACGGGTGCAGATGCCACTGGTTTCTTACAGACACCACTGGCACAAAAGCACTTGGTGTCTTACAGACACCACGGGTACAGAAACCACTGGTATCTTACAGACACCACGGTTCAGAAGCCACTGGTATCCTACAGACTCCACTGGCAAGGAATCCAATGGTATCTTACTGACACCAAGTGTACAGAAGCCACAGGTATCTGACAGACACCTCGGGTACAGAAGCCACTAGTATCTTACAGACACTACGGGTACAGAAGCCACTGGTATCTGAGGTCACCAAGGGTACAGAAGCCACTGGTATCATAAAGACACCACGGGAGCTGAAGCCAGTGGTATCTTACAGACACCACGTGTTCAGAAGCCACTGGTATCTTACAGACACCACGGGTACAGAAGCCACTGGTATCTTACAGGCACCAAGGGTACAGCAGCCACTGCTATCTTACCAACACCACGGGTACAGAAGCCGCTGGTATCTTACAGACACCACGGGTTCAGAAGCCACTGGTATTATACGGACACCACGGGTACAGACACCACTGGTATTTTACCGACACCACTGGCATAGAACCACTGGTATCTTACAGACTCCACGGGTTCAGAAGCCACTGGGAGCATCCAGACACCAAAAGGAACAGAAGCCACTGGTATCTTACACACACCACTGGCATAGAAACCACTGGTATATTACAGACACCACTGGCACAGAACCCTTGGTATCTTGCAGACACCAGGTGTACAGAAGCCACTGGTATCGTACAGACACCTCTGGTACAGAAGCCACTGGTATCTTACATACACCACGGGCACAGAAACCAATGGTATCTTACAGACACAACAGGTACAGAAGCCACTGGTATCATACAGACAACACGTGTACAGAAGCCACTGGTATCATACAGACACCTCGGAGACAGAAGCCACTGGTATCTTACATACACTACGGGCACAAAAACCACTGTTATCTTACAGACACCACAGATACAGAAACCACTCGTATAAAACAGACTAAAGGTACAGAAAGACTGGTATCATACAGACACCACGGGTACAGAAGCCACTGGTATCATACAGATACCACGGGTACAGTAGCCACTGGTATCTTACAGACACCACAGGTACAGAAGCCACTGGTAACATACAGACACCACGGGTACAGAAGCCACTGGTATCTTACAGACACCACGGGTACAGAAGCCACTGGTATCTTACAGACATCACAGGTACAGAAACCACTGTTACCTTATAGACACCACGGTTACAGAAGCCACAGGTATCTCACAGACACCACGGGCACAGAAACCACTGGTATCTTACTGACACCACGGATACAGAAGTCTCTAGTATCTTACAGACACCACGGGTGTAGGTGCCACTGGTATCTTACAGACATCACTGGTACAAAAGTCACTGGTATCTTACAGACTCCACGGGTACAGAAGTCTCTGGTATCTTATAGACACCACGGGTACAAAAATCTCTGGTATCTTGCAGATACAACGGGTATTTAAACCACTAGTATCCTACAGACACCACATGTACAGAATCCACTCGTATCTTACAGACACCACGGGTACAAAAGTCACTGATATCTTTCAGACATTACGGTTCAGAAGTCTCTGGTATCTAACTGACACCACGGGTACTGAAACCACTAGTATCTTACAGACACCTCGGGTACATAAGCCACTGGTAGCATACAGACATTACGGGTACAAAATTCACTGGTATCATACAGACACCACGCGTACAGAAGCCACTAGTATCTTACAGACACCAAGGGTACAGAGGCCACTAGTATCTTACAGACACCTCGGGTACAGAAGCCACTGATATCTTACTGACACCATCATAGAGACACCACGGGTACAGAAGCCACTGGTATCTTAGAGAAACCACGTGCACAGAATCCACTAGCATCTTACTGATGCCACTGGCATGTTACAGACACCACAGGTTCAGAAGCCACTGGTATCTTACAGACACCACAGGTACAGAAGCCTTTGGTATCGTGCAGATACCACAGGTAGAGAAGTAACTGTTGTCTTACAGACACCACAAGTACAGAAGCCACTAAGAGACACCACGGGTAAAGAAGTCACTGGTAACTTACAGACACCACGGGTACAAAAGTCACTGGTACCTTACAGACATCACGGGTACAGAAGACTCTGGTATCTTACAGACACCACGGGTGCAGGAGCCACTGCCATCTTACAGACATCACGGGTACAAGAGTCACTGGTATCTTACAGACCCAACGGGTACAGAGGTCTCTGGTATCTTAAAGACACCACGGGTACAAAAATCTCTGGTATTTTACAGATAGAAACGGGTATTTAAACCACTAGTATCCTGCAGACACCACATGTACAGAAACCACTCGTATCTTACAGACACCACGGGTACAAAAGTCACTGGTATCTTACAGGCATTACGGTTCAGAAGTCTCTGGTATCTAACTGACACCACGGGTACTGAAACCACTAGTATCTTACAGACACCTCGGGTACATAAGCCACTGGCAGCATACAGACATTACGGGTACAAAATTCACTGGTATCTTACAGACACAACGGGTACAGAATCCACTAGTATCTTACAGACACCACGGGTACAGAAGCCACTAGTATCTTACAGACACCACGGGTACAGGAGCCACTAATATATTACAGACACCACGGGTTCAGAAACCACTAGTATCATACAGACACCGCGGATACAGAAGCCACAAGTATCTTACAGACACCAGGGGTACAGAAGCCGCTTGTATCTTACAGACACCACGGGTACAGAAGTCTCTGGTATCTTACAGACAACACTGGCACGGAAGCCACTGATATCTTACTGACACCATCATAGAGACACCACGGGTACAGAAGCCACTGGTATCTTAGAGAAACCACGGGCACAGAAACCACTAGTATCTTACTGATGCCACTGGCATCTTACAGACACCACAGGTACAGAAACCACTGGTATCACTCAAACACCAATGGTACAGAAGCCACCGGTATCATACAGACACCACGGGTACAGAAGCAACTGGTAAGATACAAACACCAAAGGTACAGAAGAGACTGTTATCTTACATACACCACGGGCACAGAAACCACTGGTATCTTGCAGACACCACAGGTAAAGGAGAAACATGTATCATACAGACACCACGGGTACAGAACCCACTGGTATCTTACAGACACCACAGGTACAGAATCCACTAGTTTCATACAGACACCACGGGCAGAGAAACCACTAGTATCTTAGACACCACAGGTACAGAAGACACTGGTATATTACAGACACCACTGGTACAGAAGCCACCGGTATCTTACAGACACCACGGGCACAGAAGCCACTCGAGACTTACACAGGTACAGAAGCCACTGGTATCTTACAGACACCACGTGTACAGAAGCCACTGGTATCTTACAGACACCAAGGGTACAGAAACCACTGCTATCTCACAGACACCACGGGTACAGAAGCCGCTGTAATCTTACAGACACCACGGCTACAGAAGCCGCTGGTATCATACAGACACCACGGGTTCAGAAGCCACTGGTATCATACAGACACCACGGGTTCAGAAGCCACTGGTATCTTACAGACACTACGGGTTCAGAAGCCACTGCTATCTTACAGACACCAAGGGTACAGAAACCACTGCTATCTTACAGACACCACGGGTACAGAAGCCGCTGTAATCTTACAGACACCACGGCTACAGAAGCCGCTGGTATCATACAGACACCACGGGTTCAGAAGCCACGGGTATCATACAGACACCACAGATACAGAAGCCACTGGTATCATACAGACACCAAAGTTACAGAAGAGTCTGGTATCTTACATACACCACGGGCACAGAAACCACTGGTATCATACAGACACAACGGGTACAGAAGCCACTGGTATCTTACAGACACAACGGTCACAGAAACCACTGGTATCTTACAGATATCACGGGCAGAGAAACCACTAGTATCTTAGACATCACAGGTACAGAAGACACTGGTATATTACAGACACCACAGGTACAGAAGCCACTGGTATCTTACTGACACCACGGGCAGAGAAACCACTAGTATCTTAGACACCACAGGTACAGAAGCCACTGGTATCTTACAGACACCACGGGTACAGAATCAACTATTATCAAACAGACACAGAACCCGCTGGTATCTGACAGACAACAAGGGTACAGAAGCCACTGGTATCTTACAGACACCATGGGTAAAGAAACCACTGGTATCTTACAGACACCAAGGGTAGAGAAACCACTAGTATCAAACAGACACTACGGGTACAGAAGCCACTGGTTTCTTACAGACACCACTGGCACAAAAGCAACTGGTGTCATACAGACACCACGGGTACAGATACCACTGGTATCTTACAGACACCACAGGTTCAAAAGCCACTGCTATCCTACAGACACCACTGGCAAAGAAGCCAATGGTATCTTACAGACACCAAGTGTACAGAAGCCACAGGTATCTTACAGACACCACGGGTACAGAAGTCACTAGTATCTTACAGACACTACGGGTACAGAAGCCACTGGTATCTTAAGTCACCAAGGGTACAGAAGCCACTGGTATCATACAGACACCACGGTTTCTGAAGCCACTGGTATCTTACAGACACCACGTGTTCAGAAGCCACAGGTATCTTACAGACACCACAGGTTCAGAAGCCACTGGTATCTTACAGACACCAAGGGTACAGAAGCCACTGTATCTTACAGACACCACGGGTACAGAAGCCGCTGTTATCTTACAGACACCAAGGGTTCAGAAGCCACTGGTATTATACAGACACCACGGGTACAGACACCACTGGTATCTTACAGAAACCGCTGGCACAGAACCACTGGTATCTTACAGACACTACGGGTACAGAAACAACAAGGAACAGCTACTGAGGAGTCTGTATAAATAATCACACACTTCACATTTTCTCGTTCTGCACAAAGGTCCGTGACCGCCCAGTAGGCGGTGAGGATGGCAGCTGTCACTTCTGCTTCGTTTATGGTGGCTGCATGTCGGAAGGCCTGGGCCCAAGCTCGGTGTTCCGGAGCGAAGTATCCTGCGACGCTGTGTGGGGTGGCGTCAGCATACGTTTCGATGGTTTCTCCCGTGGTGCGGACATCCCTGGTAGCCGAGATGAAGTCCTGTGTCAGGAGGCGGCGAGGCCAGAAGAATTCCCGGGATAGGACGTGTCGGGGCACGAACATGGGCCAGTTCATGACCCAACACGTCCAACTGAGAAAGCCCGCTGCTTGCTCTCTCTGTTTCTCATTATAAAGGTGAAGGTCTCGTATTGTCTCCTGCACTCGTTGTTGTGTCACCTGATGAAGCATTACACATGAGTTGGGTATATTCACTACCACCCCCAGGTAAGTGATGACCTGCATGGGGGTGAGGATGCACTTTTGTTCATTAAGGGTGATACCCAGAATCACACGCATGTATAACAGAATCTCTTCGACTGGTATCTCCACGCCGTGGATGAGCCAATCATCTAGGTAGGGTATCATACAGACGTTGAACTCCTTCTCGATGACTTCACGGACACCTTCGGCCCAGCGCTGCATGATCGAGGGTGCTAGGCTATGCCCCATCGGCAAGCGTGTCCATATGTAATGTCTCTTATGATAGTAAACACCATAGAAAAATTGTGATCGTGTACTGAGCGGCAATTGGTAGAAGCCTGATTTGAGATCCAGTTTGATGGCCAAGTGGTTGGCCGGAATCGATGTGAGAGCTTGAGCGGCACTCTTTAATGAGAATTTTGGCGCAGTAATATAAGGTGTCCACTCACTCAGGTCATATATGACCCTTGCCTGGCCGTTAGCCTTTGGAACAAGGAATAAGGGGAAACTATAAAAGCCCTTAAATGGGTATAGTATTCCTGCCTGGCACAAGTCGTTCACTATTTCAGTCATCAACGGCGTCACTCGAGTCTTTCGAAACACGGCTGGTGCGCCCGTTGGGCGAGGAAGATGTATTCCAGATTGAAGAATGTTCGTAACGTACTGGGCGTTTGACGATTCACCGTACGGGACCGGATTCGCAAGAGGCACTGCGACCGACACGTATGTGGTGGGCGGTGGTGGCTTCACTGACGGAGGTGTCACAGTCCATTGTGGGGGCTCGTCCGGCTGAGCGATGGTGGTCCGACGCACGGGAGGGCGGCGAGGATATTCTGGATCATATATCCATTCGTCTTCTTCGTCTTCATCTGGTGGGAACTGGTAGAGTAGAGTATCTGGATCTGGAGGTTGTTCCCTGGCAGGAGTCGCTGCCCGAGGTGGCGCTGCGGGCGCGACCTGCTCCCCGGATTCCTCGGCTTCCGTCCCCATGACGTCCCAAGGTGCGCTCCTCCATCTGAACCAGTTGATAGTGTAGATTTCCTGCGGCACTAAGTTAGTAGGCATGTCCACGTCATCTGGAGTCGGTTCAAGTTCGTCGGGGTTGTATTCCCGCCAGAAGTCCCGTAGTACATTCTGTAGATGGTTCGCAGGCGGGTACCGGGTGAGCTGGTGGTGTGGCGTGGTGGACCGCTCCGGCACCGCGCACAGGATTTGACCCTCCGCCGTCAAAATCCCCCGCCTACGACGATGTGTCGCTCGACACATCTCTGAACGGAATTAACACTGAAGATACAATGCGAGAATAGCTGCTGTGGTGCCTACGTGGCCTCACAACTCCAACTGACACGTCTTCCCGAGCGCCCCCTCGCTTTATAGATCCTCGAGGGAGGCGTGTATATCGCGGAGCACGGCCCGGGAAGGCGCGTCTGCCGGGTTGCAACTGGAGGCCACGTGTCGCCACGCGAGGCGGATGCCCCGCAGTGCTGCTTTATTAATGAGTTGAACATACAGGTACAATATATAGTAAATGCGATACAACAAAGGTCCCCTGCCTGAACATAAAGTGAAACGAGCTACTGAGGAGTCTGTATAAATAATCACACACTTCACATTTTCTCGTTCTGCACAAAGGTCCGTGACCGCCCAGTAGGCGGTGAGGATGGCTGCTGTCACTTCTGCTTCGTTTATGGTGGCTGCATATCGGAAGGCCTGGGCCCAAGCTCGGTGTTCCGGAGCGAAGTATCCTTCGACGCTGTGTGGGGTGGCGTCAGCATACATTTCGATGGTTTCTCCCGTGGTGCGGACATCCCTGGTAGCCGAGATGAAGTCCTGTGTCAGGAGGCGGCGAGGCCAGAAGAATTCCCGGGATAGGACGTGTCGGGGCACGAACATGGGCCAGTTCATGACCCAACACGTCCAACTGAGAAAGCCCGCTGCTTGCTCTCTCTGTTTCTCATTATAAAGGTGAAGGTCTCGTATTGTCTCCTGCACTCGTTGTTGTGTCACCTGATGAAGCATTACACATGAGTTGGGTATATTCACTACCACCCCCAGGTAAGTGATGACCTGCATGGGGGTGAGGATGCACTTTTGTTCATTAAGGGTGATACCCAGAATCACACGCATGTATAACAGAATCTCTTCGACTGGTATCTCCACGCCGTGGATGAGCCAATCATCTAGGTAGGGTATCATACAGACGTTGAACTCCTTCTCGATGACTTCACGGACACCTTCGGCCCAGCGCTGCATGATCGAGGGTGCTAGGCTATGCCCCATCGGCAAGCGTGTCCATATGTAATGTCTCTTATGATAGTAAACACCATAGAAAAATTGTGATCGTGTACTGAGCGGCAATTGGTAGAAGCCTGATTTGAGATCCAGTTTGATGGCCAAGTGGTTGGCCGGAATCGATGTGAGAGCTTGAGCGGCACTCTTTAATGAGAATTTTGGCGCAGTAATATAAGGTGTCCACTCACTCAGGTCATATATGACCCTTGCCTGGCCGTTAGCCTTTGGAACAAGGAATAAGGGGAAACTATAAAAGCCCTTAAATGGGTATAGTATTCCTGCCTGGCACAAGTCGTTCACTATTTCAGTCATCAACGGCGTCACTCGAGTCTTTCGAAACACGGCTGGTGCGCCCGTTGGGCGAGGAAGATGTATTCCAGATTGAAGAATGTTCGTAACGTACTGGGCGTTTGACGATTCACCGTACGGGACCGGATTCGCAAGAGGCACTGCGACCGACACGTATGTGGTGGGCGGTGGTGGCTTCACTGACGGAGGTGTCACAGTCCATTGTGGGGGCTCGTCCGGCTGAGCGATGGTGGTCCGACGCACGGGAGGGCGGCGAGGATATTCTGGATCATATATCCATTCGTCTTCTTCGTCTTCATCTGGTGGGAACTGGTAGAGTAGAGTATCTGGATCTGGAGGTTGTTCCCTGGCAGGAGTCGCTGCCCGAGGTGGCGCTGCGGGCGCGACCTGCTCCCCGGATTCCTCGGCTTCCGTCCCCATGACGTCCCAAGGTGCGCTCCTCCATCTGAACCAGTTGATAGTGTAGATTTCCTGCGGCACTAAGTTAGTAGGCATGTCCACGTCATCTGGAGTCGGTTCAAGTTCGTCGGGGTTGTATTCCCGCCAGAAGTCCCGTAGTACATTCTGTAGATGGTTCGCAGGCGGGTACCGGGTGAGCTGGTGGTGTGGCGTGGTGGACCGCTCCGGCACCGCGCACAGGATTTGACCCTCCGCCGTCAAAATCCCCCGCCTACGACGATGTGTCGCTCGACACATCTCTGAACGGAATTAACACTGAAGATACAATGCGAGAATAGCTGCTGTGGTGCCTACGTGGCCTCACAACTCCAACTGACACGTCTTCCCGAGCGCCCCCTCGCTTTATAGATCCTCGAGGGAGGCGTGTATATCGCGGAGCACGGCCCGGGAAGGCGCGTCTGCCGGGTTGCAACTGGAGGTCACGTGTCGCCACGCGAGGCGGATGCCCCGCAGTGCTGCTTTATTAATGAGTTGAACATACAGGTACAATATATAGTAAATGCGATACAACAAAGGTCCCCTGCCTGAACATAAAGTGAAACGAGCAGCCACTGGTATCTTACAGACACCACGGGTTCAGAAGCCACTGGTTTCTTAAAGACACCAAGGGTACAGAAGTCACTGCTATCTTACAGACACCACGGGTACAGAAGCCGCTGGTATCTTACAGACACCAAGGGTTCAGAAGCCACTGGTATCATACAGACACAACGGATACAGACACCACTGGCACAGAACCGCTGGTATCTTACAGACACCACGGGTACAAAAGCCAATGGTATCGTATAGACACCACAACGTACAGAAGCCACTGGTATCTTACAGAAACCACTGGCTCAGAACCGCTGGTATCTTACAGACACCAAGTGTACAGAAGCCACTGGTATCATACAGACACCACAGGTACAGAAGCCACTGGTATCTTACATACTCCACGGGCAGAGAAACCAATGGTATCTTACAGACACATCAGGTACAGAAGCCACTGGTATCATACAGACACCACGTGTACAGAAGCCACTGGTATCATACAGACAACACGGATACAGAAGCCACGGGTATCTTACATACACCACGGGCACAGAAACCACTGGTATCTTACAGACACCACAGGTACAGAAGCCACTGGTATTTACAGACCCCACGGGTAGAGAAGTCACTGGTATCTTACAGACACCACGGGTACAGAAGCCACTGTTATCATAGAGACTTCACAGGTACAGAAACCGCTGTTACCTTACAGACACCACGGTTACAGAAGCCACTGGTATCTTACAGACACCACGGGCACAGAAGCCACCGGTATCTTACAGACACCACGGGCAGAGAAGCCACTGGAGGTTTACAGACACCACAGATACAGAAGCCACTTGTATCTTACAGACGCCACGGGTACAGAAGTCACTGGTATCTTACAGAAACCACGTGCACAGAAGCCACTGGTATCTTGCAGACACCACACGTACAGAATCAACTAGTATCTAACAGACACTACGGGTACAGAAGCTGCTGGTATCTTACAGACACCAAGGGTACAGAAGCCACTGGTATCTTACAGACACCACGGGTACAGAAGCCACTGGTATATTACAGACACCAAGGGTACAGAAACCACTAGTATCATACAGAAACTACGGGTACAGAAGCCACTGATATCTTACAGACACCAAGGGTACAGAAGCCACTGGTATCATACAGACACTACGGGTGCAGATGCCAATGGTTTCTTACAGACACCACTGGCACAAAAGCACTTGGTGTCTTACAGACACCACGGGTACAGAAACCACTGGTATCTTACAGACACCACGGTTCAGAAGCCACTGGTATCCTACAGACTCCACTGGCAAGGAATCCAATGGTATCATACAGACACCAAGTGTACAGAAGCCACAGGTATCTGACAGACACCTCGGGTACAGAAGCCACTAGTATCTTACAGACACTACGGGTACAGAAGCCACTGGTATCTGAGGTCACCAAGGGTACAGAAGCCACTGGTATCATAAAGACACCACGGGTGCTGAAGCCACTGGTATCTTACAGACACCACGTGTTCAGAAGCCACTGGTATCTTACAGACACCACGGGTACAGAAGCCACTGGTATCTTACAGGCACCAAGGGTACAGCAGCCACTGCTATCTTACAAACACCACGGGTACAGAAGCCGCTGGTATCTTACAGACACCACGGGTTCAGAAGCCACTGGTATTATACGGACACCACGGGTACAGACACCACTGGTATCTTACAGACACCAAGGGTACAGAAGCCACTGCTATCTTACAAACACCACGGGTACAGAAGCCGCTGGTATCTTACAGACACCACGGGTTCAGAAGCCACTGGTATTATACGGACACCACGGGTACAGACACCACTGGTATTTTACCGACACCACTGGCATAGAACCACTGGTATCTTACAGACTCCACGGGTACAGAAGCCACTGGGATCATCCAGACACCAAAAGGAACAGAAGCCACTGGTATCTTACACACACCACTGGCATAGAAACCACTGGTATCTTACAGACACCACTGGCACAGAACCCTTGGTATCTTGCAGACACCAGGTGTACAGAACAGGCGCGGATCTAGAGTTTGGTTTTGGGGGGGGTCAGAGAATTGATCTAGATTTTGGCTTTGCGGGGGGGGGGGGGCAGGCGGGGGGCGGTCAGAGAATCGAAATTGTTAAGAAAAATGGTATCACTAAAAGCGCAATCACAAAATAACCAAACGTACAAAACCAGACTAACTTTTTTGCAAGCTACATGGATAGAAATTTGATGCGTTTAGCGCACCAAAAATATTCGTACAAATTGCAACGGCGTGTTTTGGCACTTTTACATCGAGCTTCGAGAAAAGTATCAAGGTACGTTACAGTTTCGGCAAGTCGAGTTGGTACCGACAAAGGGAGAAAGTCACAGCTTAAATTGCCAACTAAGCTTGCGGTTTGGACGTCGGCAAAAATTTTTGGTGCGAAAAAAGTCCCAGTTTCCTATCCGTGCATTGCTGCACATTCATCGTGACATCACTATAAACATCGATTCGGTGATCACAAGGTTTGCTAAACAAAATAGACGAGTTGATTTTGTTGTATAACTAATAGTTATTATACAAGAGGTTTGAAGTTGTAAATATGTACAGTTGCAACAGAACATAATAATTCCAATAACGATAATTCAGTATTGAATAAAATGAAAAAAAACTGTTTTTCAGTTAAAATTCGTTAAGTTTTATTTGTCTGGTAACTGTGTTTTCGTTTTTTGAGTTTGCAAAAAAAATTGGTCTCCGTGACCCCCCCCCCCCTTGAATCCGCGCCTGGTACAGAAGCCACTGGTATCATACAGACACCTCTGGTACAGAAGCCACTGGTATCTTACATACACCGCGGGCACAGAAACCAATGGTATCTTACAGACACAACAGGTACAGAAGCCACTGGTATCATACAGACAACACGTGTACAGAAGCCACTGGTATCATACAGACACCTCGGAGACAGAAGCCACTGGTATCTTACATACACTACGGGCACAAAAACCACTGTTATCTTACAGACACCACAGATACAGAAACCACTCGTATAAAACAGACACCAAAGGTACAGAAAGACTGGTAACATACAGACACCACGGGTACAGAAGCCACTGGTATCTTACAGATACCACGGGTACAGAAGCCACTGGTATCTTACAGACACCACAGGTACAGAAGCCACTGGTAACATACAGACACCACGGGTACAGAAGCCACTGGTATCTTACAGACACCACGGGTACAGAAGCCACAGGTATCTTACAGACATCACAGGTACAGAAGCCACTGTTACCTTATAGACACCACGGTTACAGAAGCCACAGGTATCTCACAGACACCACGGGCACAGAAACCACTGGTATCTTACTGACACCACGGGTACAGAAGTCTCTAGTATCTTACAGACACCACGGGTGCATGAGCCACTGGTATCTTACAGACATCACTGGTACAAAAGTCACTGGTATCTTACAGACACCGCGGGTACAGAAGTCTCTGGTATCTTATAAACACCACGGGTACAAAAATCTCTGGTATCTTACAGATACAACGGGTATTTAAACCACTAGTATCCTACAGACACCACATGTACAGAATCCACTCGAATCTTACAGACACCACGGGTACAAAAGTCACTGATATCTTTCAGACATTACGGTTCAGAAGTCTGTGGTATCTAACTGACACCACGGTTACTGTAACCACTAGTATCTTACAGACACCTCGGGTACATAAGTCACTGGTAGCATACAGACATTACGGGTACAAAATTCACTGGTATCATACAGACACCACGGGTACAGAAGCCACTAGTATCTTACAGACACAAAGGGTACAGAGGCCACTAGTATCTTACAGACACCACGGGTACAGAAGCCACTGATATCTTACTGACACCATCATAGAGACACCACGGGTACAGAAGCCACTGGTATCTTAGAGAAACCACGTGCACAGAATCCACTAGCATCTTACTGATGCCACTGGCATGTTACAGACACCACAGGTACTGAAGCCACTGGTATCTTACAGACACCACAGGTACAGAAGCCTTTGGTATCTTGCAGATACCACAGGTAGAGAAGTATCTGTTGTCTTACAGACACCACAAGTACAGAAGCCACTAAGAGACACCATGGGTAAAGAAGTCACTGGTATCTTACAGACACCACGGGTACAGAAACCACTAGTATTTTACAGTCACCACGGGCACAAAATTCACTGGTATCTTACAGACACCACGGGTACATAAGTCACTGAAATCTTACAGACAACACATGTACTGAAACCACTGGTATCATACAGACACCACTGGTACAGAAGCCTCCGTTATCATACAGACACCACGGGTACAGAAGCCACTGGTATCATACAGACACCACGGAGACAGAAGCCACTCGAGACTTACACAGGTACAGAAGCCACTGGTATCCTACAGACACCACGGGTACAGAAGACACTGGTATCTTACAGACACCACGTGCACAGAAACCACTGGTATCTTGCAGACACCACAGGTACAGAATCAACTAGTATCAAACAGACACTACGGGTACAGAAGCCGCTGGTGTCTTCCAGACACCAAGGGTACACAAGCCACTGGTATCTTCCAGACACCACGGGTACAGAAGCCACTGGTATCTTACAGACACCAAGGGTACAGTAACCACTAGTATCATACAGACACTACGGGTACAGAAGCCACTGATATCTTACAGACACCAAGGGTACAGAAGCCACTGGTATCATACAGACACTACGGGTTCAGAAGCCACTGGTTTCTTACAGACACCACTGGCACAAAAGCAACTGGTGACTTACAGACACCACGGGTACAGAAACCACTGGTATCTTACAGACACCACAGATTCAGAAGCCACTGGTATCATACAGACACCACTGGTACAGAGGCCACTGGTATCTTACAGACACCACGGATACAGAAACCACTTGTATCTTACAGACACCACGGGCACAGAAACCACTAGTATTTTACAGACCCCACGGGTACAGAAACCACTAGTATCTTACAGACACCACTGGCACAGAAGTCACAGGTACCTAACAGACACCACGGGTACAGAAGCCACTGGTATCTTACAGACACCACGGGTACAGAAGCCACTGGGATCTTACAGACATCACAGGTACAGAAACCACTGTTACCTTACAGACACCAGGTGTACAGAAGCCATTGGTATCTTACAGACACCACGGGTACAAAATTCACTGGTATCTTAAAGACACCAAGGGTACAGAAACCACTGCTATCTTACAGACACCACGGGTACAGAAGCCCCTGTTATCTTACAGACATTACGGGCACAGAAGCTACTGGTATCTTACAGACACCTAAAGTCCAGAAGCCACTGGTATCTTACTGACACCACGGGCTCAGACACCACTGGTTTCTTACAGACGCCTCTGGTACAGAAGCCACGGGTATTTTACAGACACCACGGGCACAGAAACCACTAGTATCTTACAGACACCACAGGTACAGAAGCCACAGGTATCATACAGACACCACTGGCACAGAAGCCACTGGTATTTTACAGACACCACGGGTACAGAAACCACTAGTATCTTACAGACACCACGGGCACAGAACCACTAGTATTTTACAGACTCCACGGGTACAGAAACCACTAGTATCTTTCAGACACCACTGGCACAGAAGTCACAGGTACCTAACAGACACCACGGGTACAGAAGCCACTGGTATCTTACAGACACCACGGGTACAGAAGCCACTGGGATACTACAAACATCACAGGTACAGAAACCACTGTTACCTTACAGACACCAGGTGTAAAGAAGCAATTGGTATCTTACAGACACCACGGGTACAGAAGCCACTGGTATCTTACAGACACCAAGGGTACAGAAACCACTGCTATCTTACAGACACCACGGGTACAGAAGCCGCTGGTATCCTACAGACACCACGGGTACAGAAGCCGCTGGTATCTTGCAGACACCACGGGTTCAGAAGCCACTGGTATCATACAGACACCACGGGTTCAGAAGCCACTGGTATCTTACAGACACCAAGGGTACAGAAGCCACTGCTATCTTACAGACACCACAGGTACAGACACCACTGGCACAGAACCACTGGTGTCTCACAGACACCACGGGTTCAGAAGCCACTGGTATCATACAGACACCACAACGTACAGGAACCACAGGTATCATACAGACACCACTGGCTCAGAACCCCTGGTATCCTACAGACACCACGCGTACAGAAGCCACTGGTATCATACAGACACCACAGGTATAGAAGCCACTGGTATCTTACATACACCACGGGCACAGAAACCAATGGTATCTTACAGACACAACGGGTACAGAAGCCAATGGTATCACTCAGACACCACGTGTACAGAAGCCACTGGTATCATACAGACACCACGGAGACAGAAGCAAATGGTATCTTACATACACCACGGGCACAGAAACCACTGGTATCTCACATACACCACAGGTACAGAAGCCACTGGTATCATACAGACACCACGGGTACAGAAGCCGCTGGTATCTTACAGACACCACAGGTACCGAAGACACTGGTATCTTAGAGACATCACAGGTACAGAAACCACTGTTACCTTACAGACACCACGGTTACAGAAGCCACTGGTATCTTACAGACACCACGGGCACAGAAACCACTAGTATCTTACAGACACCACGGGAACAGAAGCCACTGGTATTTTACAGACACCACGGGCACAGAAACCACTAGTATCTTACAGACACCACGGGCACAGAAACCACTAGTATTTTACAGACCCCACGTGTCCAGAAACCACTAGTATCTTACAGACACCACTGGCACAGAAGTCACAGGTACCAAACAGACACCTCGGGTACAGAAGCCACTGGTATCTTACAGACACCACGGGTACAGACGCCACTGGGATCTTACATTCATCACAGGTACAGAAACCACTGTTACCTTACAGACTCCACGGTTACAGAAGCCACTGCTATCTTACAGACACCACGGGCACAGAAACCACTGGTATCTTACTGACACCACGGGCACAGAAACCACTAGTATTTTACAGACTCCACGTGTCCAGAAACCACTAGTATCTTACAGACACCACTGGCACAGAAGTCACAGGTACCTAACAGACACCACGGGTACAGAAACCAAGGGTACAGATGCCACTGCTCTCTAACAGACACCTCGGGTACAGAGGCCGCTGGTGTCTTACAGACACCACGGGTACAGAAGCCACGGTTATCATAGAGACACCACGGGTACAGACACCACTGGTATCTTACAGACACCACTGACACAGAAACCACTGGTATCTCACAGACATCACTGGCATAGAACCCCTGGTATCTTACAGACTCCACCTGTACAGAAGCCACTGGTATCATACAGACACCACAGGTACAGAAGCCACAGGTATCTTACATACACCACGGGCACAGAAACCAATGGTATCTTACAGACACCACAGGTACAGAAGCCACTGGTATAATACAGACACCAAAGCTACAGAAGAGACTGGTATCTTACATACACCACGGGCACAGAAACCACTGGTATCTTACAGACACCACAGGTACAGAAGCCACTGGTAGCATACAGACACTACGGGTACAGAAGCCACTGGTATCTTACAGACACCACGGCTACAGAATCCACTGGTATCTTACAGACATCTCAGGTACAGAAACCACTGTTACGTTACAGACACCACGGTTACAGAAGCTACCGGTATCTTACAGACACCACGGGCACAGAGACCACTGGTATCCTACAGACACCACGGCCACAGAAACCAATAGTATCTTACAGACACCACGGGTACAGAAGACACTGGTATCTTACAGACACCACTGGCACAGAAGCCACTGGTATCCTACAGACACCACGGGTCCAGAGGACACTGGTATCTTACAGACACTACGGGCACAGAAGCCACTGCTATCTTACAGACACCACGGGACCATAAGCCACTGGTATCTTACAGACACCACGGGCAAAGACACCACTGGTTTCTTACAAACGCCTCTGGTACAGAAACCAATGGTATCATACAGAATCCACGTGTACAGAAGCCACTGGTATCATACAGACACCACGGAGACAGAAGCCACTGGTATCTTACATACACCACGGGCACAGATACCTCTGGTATCTTACAGACACCACAGATACAGAAGCCATTGTTATAATACAGACACCAAAGCTACAGAAGAGACTGGTATCTTTCATACACCACGGGCACAGGAACCACTGGTATCTTACAGACACCACAGGTACAGAAGCCACTGGTATCATACAGACACCACGGGTACAGAAGCCACTGGTATCTTACATACACAACGGGTACAGAATCCACTGGTATCTTACAGACATCTCAGGTACAGAAACCACTGTTACCTTACAGACACCACGGTTACAGAAGCCACCGGTATCTTACAGACACCACGGGCACAGAAACCACTGGTATCTTACTGACACCACGGGCACACAAACCACTAGTATCTTACAGACACCACGGGTACAGAAGACACTGGTATCTTACACACACCACGGGCACAGAAGCCACTGGTGTCCTACAGACACCACGGGTCCAGAAGCCTCTGGTATCTTACATACACTACGGGCACAGAAGCCACTGATATCTTACAGACACCACGGGTCCATAAGCCGCTGGTATCTTACAGACACCACGGGCACAGACACCACTGGTTTCATACCGACGCCTCTGGTACAGAAGCCACTGGTATTTCACAGACACCACGGGCACAGAAACCACTAGTATCATACAGATACCACAGGTACAGAAGCCACTGGTGTCATACAGACACCGCTGGTACAGAAGCCACTGGTATCTTACAGACACCACTGGCACAGAAACCAATGGTATCTTACAGACACAACAGGTACAGAAGCCACAGGTATCATACAGAATCCACGTGTACAGAAGCCACTGGTATCATACAGACACCACGGAGACAGAAGCCACTGGTATCTTACATACACCACGGGCACAGATACCACTGGTATCTTACAGACACCACAGATACAGAAGCCACTGGTATAATACAGACACCAAAGCTACAGAAGAGACTGGTATCTTACATACACCACGGGCACAGAAACCATTGGTATCTTACAGACACCACAGGTACAGAAGCCACTGGTAGCATACAGACACTACGGGTACAGAAGCCACTGGTATCTTCCAGACACCACGGCTACAGAATCCACTGGTATCTTACAGACATCTCAGGTACAGAAACCACAGTTACGTTACAGACACCACGGTTACAGAAGCTATCGGTATCTTACAGACACCACGGGCACAGAAACCACTGGTATCAAACAGACACCAGGGCCACAGAAACCAATAATATCTTACAGACACCACGGGTACAGCAGACACTGGTATCTTACAGACACCACGGGCACAG
This sequence comes from Meconema thalassinum, assembly GCA_946902985.2. Taxonomy (NCBI): domain Eukaryota; kingdom Metazoa; phylum Arthropoda; class Insecta; order Orthoptera; family Tettigoniidae; genus Meconema; species Meconema thalassinum. The sequence continues at coordinate 553,595,820 of OX336388.2, forward strand.
AAGCCACTGGTATCCTACAGACACCACGGGTCCAGAAGCCACTGGTATCTTACAGACACTACGGGCAGAGAAGCCACTGATATCTTACAGACACCACGGGACCATAAGCCACTGGTACCTTACAGACACCACGGGCAAAGACACCACTGGTTTCTTACCGACGCCTCTGGTACAGAAGCCAATGTTATCATACAGAATCCACGTGTACAGAAGCCACTGGTATCACACAGACACCATGGAGACAGAAGCCACTGGTATCTTACATACACCACGGGCACAGATACCTCTGGTATCTTACAGACACCACAGATACAGAAGCCACTGTTATAATACAGACACCAAAGCTACAGAAGAGACTGGTATCTTACATACACCACGGGCACAGAAACCACTGGTATCTTACAGACACCACAGGTACAGAAGCCACTGGTATCATACAGACACCACGGGTACAGAAGCCACTGGTATCTTACAGACACCACGGGTACAGAATCCACTGGTATCTTACAGACATCTCAGGTACAGAAACCACTGTTACCTTACAGACACCACGGTTACAGAAGCCACCGGTATCTTACAGACACCACGGGCACAGAAACCACTGGTATCTTACTGACACCACGGGCACACAAACCACTAGTATCTTACAGACACCACGGGTACAGAAGACACTGGTATCTTACACACACCACGGGCACAGAAGCCACTGGTATCCTACAGACACCACGGGTCCAGAAGCCTCTGGTATCTTACATACACTACGGGCACAGAAGCCACTGATATCTTACAGACACCACGGGTCCATAAGCCACTGGTATCTTACAGACACCACGGGCACAGACACCACTGGTTTCTTACCGACGCCTCTGGTACAGAAGCCACTGGTATTTTACAGACACCACGGGCACAGAAACCACTAGTATCATACAGATACCACAGGTACAGAAGCCACTGGTGTCATACAGACACCGCTGGTACAGAAGCCACTGGTATCTTACGGACACCATGGATACAGAAGCCACTAGTATCTTACAGACACCACGGGCACAGAAACCACTAGTATCTTACAGACTCCACGAGTACAGAAATCATTAGTATCTTGCAGACACCACTGGCACAGAAGTCACAGGTACCTTACAGACACCACAGGTACAGAAACCACTAGTATCTTACAGACACAACGGGTACAGAAACCACTGGTATCTTAAAGAAACCACTGGTACAGAAGCCACTGGTATCTTACTGGACCACGTGTACTGAAGTTGGTGGTATCTTACAGACACCATGGGCACAGAAACCACTGATATCTTACAGACACCACGGGAACTGAAACCACTGGTATCTTACAGACACCACGGGTACAAAATTCACTGGTATCTTACAGACACCACGGGTACAGAAGTCTCTGGTAACTTATAGACACCACGGGTACAACATTCTCTGGTATCATACAGATACCACGGGTACATAAACCACTAGTGTCTTACAGACACCACATGTACAGAATCCACTCGTATCTTACAGACACCACGGGTACAAAAGTCACTGGTATCTTACAGACATCACGGTTCAGAATTCTGTGGTATCTAACAGACACCACGGGTACAGAAACCACTAGTATCTTACAGACACCACTGGCTCAGAAGCCACTGGTATCTTATAGACACCACGGGTACAAAAGTCACTGGTTTCTTACAGACACCACGGGTACACTTCAGTGGTATCTTACAGACACCACGGGTACAGAAGCCACTAGTATCATACAGACACCACGGGTACAGAAGTCACTGGTATCTTACAGACACAACAGGTACAGAAGTCTCTGGTATCTTACAGAGAGCACTGGTATCTTACAGACACCACTGGCACAGAAGCCACTGGTATCTTACAGACACACGGTACAGAAACCGCAGGCATCTTACAGACACCACAGGTACCGTAGCCACTGGTATCTTTCAGACACCACTTGTATCTTTCAGACACCACTTGTATCTTTCAGACACCACGGGTACAGTAGCCACTGGTGTCTTACAGACACCAATGGCACAGAAACCACTGGTATCTTACAGACACTACGCGCACAAAAATCACTGGTGTCTTACAGACACCACAGGTACAGTTATCTCTGGTATCTTACAGACACCACTGGTACAGAAACCACTAGTATCTTACGAACACCACAGGTACAGAAGTCTCTGTATCTTACAGACACCACGGGTACAGAAGTCTGTGGTATATTACAGACACCACAGGTACAGAAGCCACTGGTATCTTACAGACACCACGGGTACACAAGTCACTGGTATCTTACAGACACCACTGGTACAGAGGTCTCTGGTATCTTACAGACACCACGGGCCCAGAAGTCACTGGTATCTTACAGACACCACTGCTATCTTACAGACACTACGGGTACAGAAGCCACTGGTATCTTACAGACACCACGGGTACAGTAGCCACTGGTATTTTACAGACACCACGGGTACAGAAGCCACTGGTATCCTACAGACTGTTGTGATAGAAGCCACTTTTCAGTGTTGATTAAGTCTAATAAAGAAAGCTTTCCAGTCGTTCAACATGAATGTACCCAAAAGGGTTGGGTTGTATCTTTATCCTGAAAAAAAAATTAATGAGATTAATTAATACACTGGGAAGACCAGTTTCGATCGTTTTGCGATCTTCATCAGGTCCATTACACTTAGGCTATAAAATCTGTTTGAGAATACAGGTGAAATATTTACAATATGTACATTGTATAGTTGCAGTATTGATAATGCAAATTGTCGGTGTATGCTAGTTGTAGTATATATGATATTGGGCGAAAAGCTAAAATGGTGATAGAAATCCGGAATTTGTCTGTTTGGATTGACTATATGGTTGTAAAAAGTCATCTATGTTTGTACTGTGTAGTACATGCTACTACATATCTGGTTGGGTGTCTTCCGCGCTGTAGTTTCGAGCAGTTTCTACTTCACTCTTGCACCAGTTACGGTCGACTGGATTGGAATGTTATCTCACTGAACTGGTTTTCCTTACCCCGTCCCGTATTCCTATGTGCTGTCTGTAGTCAGTGCATGTGTACTTGTGGCGTGTTGCCAAGTCTAGACAAGATGTATGTTATTGAATTCAGGAAGGTCTTCAACTATTAAAGGCCGTGGATCCGTCTCGCCACCCCTTAACTAGTAGCCCCACATACACGCTGCCGATCTTTGAGGATGTCCCGGCACCATTAACACTGCCACGAATGTCGGCCCTGGTTTTTTGAAGAGAAACTACATCGTAATCCTGATCCAGATATCATTAACCTATTAAAATTCCCCTATTTTCCCCCCTTTTTATCTAGCTTGGCTCTATCGCTAAGTAGTGTCTTGTTTCCGACAGGGTGTGTTTTTAGTGGAGTGAAGAGGGGTGAGCTCTCCTTGAAAGTGTGTTCATTTATATTGTTGGGGTTGTTTCTTTTGGCTAGGTGTATCTCGATTGCTTCCTTTATGTCAAGAGCCTTTCGATTCGTGATGAATTATTTATAGGTTCGTTTCAATGTTAGTGAAACTGTGCCCCGCGTCACACATGTGTTCGCATACTCCTAAATGTGTTCCGTATTTTATCGCATTCCTATGTTCATTGTAACGTGTATCTACTCATCTTTCACTCTGTCCAATATAAGCTTCACAACCAGTATTTTGGCACGTAATAGAATATACCCCTGACTTTGAATACGGGTCTTGTTGTTTAGATTACTATTTTGCAAGTGATACCGGTTGTGTTGATCTATGTGAATGCTATTTTTAAGCCTTGCAATTTGAATAGATTTGTGATTTTATATGTGTTGGCATTCACATAGTTGAAGCGCGCGAAATTTTTTCTCATTAATGTCTGGTTTTGTAATCGTTTTATCCTTATTTTTCTGTTTGGCTACAATTTGGTCTATTTTTCTTGGCGGGAAATTGTTTGCCTTTGCTATTCGCTTAATGGTTCTTATTTCCTTATTACAATTGTCTTTTGGCATGGATATGTTTAAAGCCCTGTGCAACAATGAATTGAACCCCGCTAATTTATGCGTACTGGGGTGATTCGACTGACTGTTGATTGCATGCCAGGTTTGTGTGGCTTTCCGAAAGATGGAATTTGAAAGCTCGTTGTCTTTGCGTTCAATAGTTATATCGAGATAATTTATTTTTCGATCTGTTTCGGATTCCTTGGTGAATTTGATTAAGTGGTGTAGGCTATTAATGGATTGGAGAATTGTTTCTTCGCTTGTTAGTTCAGTATCGTAGACACAAATTTCATAATCTACGAATCTTTTCCAAATTACTATTCCCTTAGTTGAAGTATTTTCTAAGAACGCATTTTCTAGTGCAGTAATGAAGATGTCGGCGATTAGCCATCTTAGTGGTGCCCCCATCGCTAGTCCTTCTGTTTGTGTGTACATTATTTTTATTGTCGAATTGAAACACGTTTTGGCTGAGAACGACACTCAGTAACCTCACAATCTCTTCAGTTTCTTTCGCCGAATTGTTGGATTTTAAATTGTTTTCGATAGTGCTGATTGCTTCATTATTTGGAATATTGGTGTACATGTTAGTTATATCGAATGATACTAGCCGCAAGCCAGGTTTCATTTGTAGCATGTTTAATGCTGTTACTACTTCCATTGTATTCTTTACAGAATTGTTTTTGTCGTTGGAAAGACGCTGTTTTAAAATTTTTAATAACTCATTGCTGATTTTGTAATTAGGGGCATTCCTACAACTGACCAATGATCTCATTGGGCACTCCTTTTTGTGTATTTAGGTTGTCCCCTCAATGACGTTATTTTCGGGTTCATGTTTATTAATTTTGAATTTTCGGCTTTGGTCAATATGTATTCTGTTTCTTTTAACGAACTTTTTATTTGTTTTTGGAATTTGTTGGTGGGGCTTTGGCTATTTCCTTGATTTCGTTGTTGTTTAGGAATTCGACTGTGGTGTTCCCCTTATCTGCGTTTGTGATGATTAGGTCATGTTATTTTATTTCTTTGAGTTGTTTGTTGCTTTGAATGTTATTGCTTTCGCCCTCTCATTTGAGGTTTTTTTGGCTTCGTTGGTTGCAAGATTTTTGGTTAATTCCCTGTCTTCTGCTGGAAGCTTTCTAAATATCTGTGATTAATTGTTTTATATTGTGGTTCTTGTGTGCGTCTGTGCAGTTGTATTTCAATCCTTTGTCTAACATATTCATTTCATCTTGAGAAAAAGTTACGTTCGTTCTGTTGTTTACTCTGCTGTGGAAATTGAATTCATTGTTATTCGTGTGTTGTTCATTAGATTGATTGTTCTGTGTGTCTCCTAGTTTTCTCAGTTTAATTTCTAGCGTTTCGAGCTTCCTCGTTGCTCTGATTTTGATGGTTTCATGTATGTGTTCGGTGAAACTGTCCCGTTGGGATGCATGCCAGAAATTACTTAGTTGCAATTGAATATCGTATAATTGTTGGTTGATTTTTTGCTTTCTCATGTATGCAAATCTTAGTTCGTTTTTATCCAAAGCGCGTTGGCTTCTTTAGTTGAAATGATCGAGGCTGGTGTAATCGGTACGGTTTTAATTGGTACGTATTTAAGGATGAGATTCAGTTCTATACATTATTGTTGAGCCAAATTGACTTGTCTAAGTTCATGAGTTTAAGCCTTAGTGATTTGAATCTCTTGGCTTCACGATTTGCCTGACTAGCCGTAAACATTATGGGGTTTGAAGCCATTTCTCAGTGTTGCATTAGTAAACGAAAGTTTGGAGATTTTCATTCGGTCAACACGAATGTACCCAAAAGAGCTGGGTTATGCCCTAATCCTGAAAATAATTACATGAGATTAATAAATACACTAGGATGACCAGTTTCGATCGTCAAGCGATCATAATCAGGTCCATTACACTTAGGCTATACAATCAACGTTTGAAAATACAGGTGAAAATATTTACAATATTGAGCCCGTATTCACTAATGCTGGCGATGATTATTAAGTGAACCGTGAATTTTTAATATCTGAGAGATGTAGAACGCGCCCTGGAATCATGCTCTAGTTTCAGACGCACTTTTGACTTTACTCAGATGCTCCAAATATTTTCCCTGTAAGATTAAAGATTGTAGCTTTAATGTGCAAGCTAGAACGTATCATCTACACTCATTCTGGTTAATTTGCCATCATGTGTTGGCCTAATAAATATTTAATTATTATTTGAGACAAAGGTATAACCTCGCAGAGATGCGAACCGGATGTAAGTAGTCGCTACACGACTCAGGAAGTATCGACGCCGGAACGCCAGATTCCGAGAAGAAGCATACCCTCTTGTGCGCTGGTAACGCATAGACGTGTTTGTCTAATGGTCTGGTAGACCAGGGTTTTCGAAGGACCAAGGAATCAATTATCTGTGAATATCCGAGTACATCAAGTATATTTTGGCACCGTATGTGCTTGTGCATTATTAAGTTGCCTGTAGTAGCAACAAGTGTATAATATTTCCGAGTGAAATTGTGAATATCGACATTTTTGCGACCAAGCACATGGCCATTTTTCATGCCACATGGCAGATATGTATTTTTCAACGAAGTTCCTTATCATGGAAAATATCAGTGTTATACAGTGAATTGTACCATTAAAACGCCAGTACTACTAATTATATTCGAGCCGTGCAAAGGCCGAAATTTCCATTATCAAGATTACTGTGATAATTGGCGATTACGGATTTTCATAAAAGTAATAGAATCAGTGTTGCAAAATACGTTAAGTTGGTGTATTCTTTGGAATACAGGGTAAGATAGAGTAAGCTTTTGCTTCTCTTTGCTATAGTTCATTCCTTCCTTTTTCTCAAACACCAACAGTGATCTTCTGATTTCTCCTTGTTGGTTATGTCTCTTATGTTACCTGTGAGTCTGTTCTAGAGATATATCATCCATGACCCACCTAGCGTCATTTAGCAGCGAATCTCTGAAGTTCCTCAATTCTTCCCTGTACAAGAGGACTTCTTTATCAATCTGGCCACCATCGCCAGCTATCATCACCGTGATCAAGAGAACTTCGTCTACTATTTCACCCTCCAGGCTGCGCTAGTGTTGCCTGCTATCAACTCTTTGAAGATCATTTCATCAAGAGAAAATAACGTTTCAATGTTGGTTATTCTTATATGTATTCCTTTTGTCTCCTACCCCCACTCTTTTCTTTTCCCTGGTCCCTCCATGCTCCGTTGAGCGTGTCTCACTTGTACGTCGGAAGTCGACCCATTCAGTTAGGGCTCCACTAAAGCTCGCCTCCTCAACTTGAGAGGCAAACTTTTAAATTCTACGCCATGTTAGAATTTTAGTATCGACCGTCAAAGGGAACATCATCTTCGCCTTGAAGCAAAGCTAAGTACTACTTCTACATTCTTCAACTTATTTTAATTGATTTTAAATAGCTACAGGCTTTTTAATGATCATTTTATAGGCAGTGTGAGATTTCTATTTTTGGGGCAATAATCATCCTTCGCGGGATTTTCTATGTTGGGCTTTTGTCTATCTAAGCCAATTTTAACAGGAAGCAGCATTTCTTATGCTTATTAAATGAGAGATTTTCTCACAACGTGGGATACCATTAAATTACCCACTGTCTATAAAATACTTAGCTCGTTCCACCGCTGGACTAACTTTTGCCCTATTCTTCAGTCATGATTGCTCTGGAACCATCCAGAAACTGCACTCTATCTACCAGTTATACTGTCATGTATTTTCCACTCACATATGGGAATACTTTTTCAAACTAAGGAATCTTCCTTATGAACTACTAATCAATATCTAATTTTTCTTCCTCCGTTGGGATTTTCTCTGGCGCATTCAACTATAATCTACAACTTTCTCAAGCAATAGGCTCTCGCATATCTAGTGTAACTAGTTATTTTCCATCATCGCAATAACTTTCTTTGCCATAAACTTTTTGTGCTACTACAGTGAACTTTTCATCTATTTCAACAGACTATAGTGAAAACAGTGCCTGTTCAACCTTTCATCCGCGTCGCGTTCATCCGAATACAATAAATACGGCCATGAACACTTTTCCTCGATCCCATTTGATCTTTCCCAAACCCCTTACTAACAAACCAAAATAATAAAATTATTACTTTAGGTCTTTTTTCAATGAGGTGTCACTCTCAATTAGTGCCCTCCCTCTCTTGCTTATGTACAACGAATTAATGTCTGTAAAATTTCGTGTCCAGTACACGCCTTAAATTATATTGTTTCTCCCTTCTAATTAGGGAATACAATTTTTTCAACTCATAAATAAGTTAGTTATCTCTAGGTTTCACGAAAGGGAAACTTTCCCCATTTGTCTCGTGATCCCTACTTAAACATAGGAATTCTAGAAACTTCCTTTCGATTTTTCTCTTCAGGTTTCACAATAAGTGACTTGCCATATTTGTATAATCCAACCAAGTATTTCAGCATCAATTTAAGAAGTTATAGAAACTCCTATTTTATTCTTCCTGCTTTTGTTGTTGTTACTTTCGAAGTTGTTACTCTTTCTAAGATATTTACCTAGAAATTTTTAAAGTACACACCTTGTACTTGATTTATTGTCTAACTTTAATTACGTCAGTTATCTTTTTCATTTCAAAATCTTACCAAGATTTCAAAGCATATAAAAGGTTTGAAACCAAAAGAATTGTTAATTGCCTGGCGCAAGCTTTTGATGTTTTCGGAGGTCTGCGACCCCAATTGTTTATAGAAATCAAAATTATATATTTGTTACAAAACTACTACCCAACATTGGTAAATAAATTCAAGATTTTTATTGGCTTTATCGTTTCTCTAACATAACGGTTAGGCAAGATCCTGTCTTCCTTGACTCTTCCCACTTAATGCAAATAAATCTATTGATAGGGTTTTTACCACTTGTTGCATTTGAGCAAGAACTCTTAGTTGATAACTTAGTAAAGTCTCTCTTAGCTTTAATAGCTAATTCTAACTGGCCAGTAAGGCAAGCATAGCTCGCTACGCCAACTTCCTGCTTGTGGAGATTCTCTCCAACACTTATGGTTGGTTTTTCAAAATATAAGTGTTTCTCATTGTCTAAACTTTTAGTCGGCGCCTTGCTGGGTAAAAGCTTAGCCATTTTTAAATGCAACTATTGGTATACTTACCAAAATTATTCCCAAAGGTTTAATTGCTTTATCCCGATCTTTCTTGGAAGCATTTGGTCGCTCTTTAGGAATTCTACAATTTCGAAAACTGAAATATCAAAGCCGATTCAAATTATTGGCATTCTTCAAATTACTTGTTTAGAAACAAACTCCTTTGAACAGATACACAATAAATCTGTTACTCTTGGTCTTGCCAGACCATCACCCTTCCCCATAGTAGGCATATGTATGCTTGAGAGGGAATACACTAAAGCAGCGTTCACGAGAACAGCCCAAGTTCCAGTTGCGTTTCCCGTTAGCTTTGCCCCGGTCCCTACTCACTTTAGGTATCGGAGAGCGGATTTGCAGTGGCAGCTGCCTTTGAGTACATTTAAAGTTAAATTTATAACTTCTTTTGGACTCTCATCCTATTTCTCCATCCTTTTTCTCCAGTCCGAAACCCACTTCCTTTTCTTTATCATCTTCCCTTGGGGGTTAGGTTATTCCCAAGCTAATAATCTACCCAAAAGTATCATAACTTCAGTGAGCAGACACATGGTCATTTTTCTACAAGTCTGCAAAGTGTAGAAGCAGTTTAGCTCAGAGAAAACTACGTTAAAATCAGTGATTAAACACCATTTTTCACCAACCTACACGATGCTGATACTACACCACGTGAAGAGAATCTTTTCCCGTTTGAACATGCTGTTCATCATGGCCTAAGCCATCCTGATGAGGGGGACATCGAACATCTAGCAGCATTACGAGATGGAGCAAGATGAGAGAATGGCTATGCCCATGGCCAAGGAACGAAGGGCCTTGCCAAAGTCAATAGGTCAGGATCTACCCCTCAGATTTTCCTTGATGGACGATGTGAGCTACGTCGCACCATGAGTCATGCATTAATTCTCTTGTAAAGATTATCAGTCATGGTGGAGTAGTTCTAGCAACCGTATTTGTTAACAGTCATGTAGGTAGGTTTTTCATCTTTGTAGACACCGCTTTGGTGATTTTCCAACTTCATGAGCTTCCTCACCGTTTGGATTCTAAAGCTCATGGTTAGTCACCCATGGTGTGTTCGCATACTGATGCAATATTGTAAAACATGTAATTTCCAACTCATGGAAACCAGAAAGAGTCTTTAAATAAGGAGCATTAATCTTCTTTATCAGCTAATGCTGAATTTCCTGTAATATTTTTGAGCTTCCTTTTTGTAAATTACTAGCACGCCACTGTCGGGCGTATCATTTGGATTAGAAGGTTTACTCATCCCACCTTTGTGATTATTGTAAATACCTTTTTAAGTGATTCAAGCTGAATCTAATATATGTTTAATGAGTGCAGCAAGTTGTAGCTCACTTTGATCCCGATTGCACGATAATATCGTATCATTTAGAATTAACACAAGGAGGATAAGGTGTTGTAACACATTTAAAGTCATTTTCCGTGCCTTGTGTGCATAAGATTGTATAAATTTAATCCACAGTGGTGTGGAACACCTTTCAAAGACTTTCAGGTGGGATAAATATTGTCTCAGTGTGGTAATTGTGGGGAAATTATAATATGTGCCTTCCTGTCTGCCCTCTTCTGATCATATATCTCTATGCGTGATCATCATATTTTCCTGTGAGCAATATCGTGTGTACTCTTAGTGCTCATAATCGCTCCTCTAATTTCGCCTAGTCTGATAATATTCCCTTATATGTATCTCTTATGTTATTGGTGGAAGCGCGGGTAGTTGCCTACACAGGACTCAGCCAACGAGTTTGGCAACTAACGATAACCGGTACCAACACAATAATTAGCCAAGCGAGTAGCGATAATTTTTAGGCTCACAAGCAAGGGCTGCTCCCTGGGGGTGAAGGTACTTGTCTTGCAACTAAAGTAGGAGCGAGCGAAGCTATAACTTGGCTGCTGACGCTGCGTTAGGAGCAAGGTGCTCTAGAGGACAAGGTCGATTGGCGTGAGTGAACTAATAGTGCTGACCCAGTACTTTGTTCTACAAGTAAAGTGTGAGTTGGGAGGTGGGCCGTGAAGTAGGATGTGAGGACACAATAACAACAATCGGGCTTCTATGATAAAAGTGTATTACAAAGAGCTGTAGTATGAATGTAAATGCTTCCCTGGAATAAGGGATAGCTTTGAACAAGTATTGTATACAATGTAGTAAGGTGTGGTCAAGTGGAAGGTTGACAAACAATTAGGGAAATCCTGAGAAGTACACACTCACCTGCGGTACGGAGACGTCACTCGGAGGTCAGGCAGCGATTCTGGAGAAGACCAACTTTGTATTACCCTTTTTGTGGGGGTAGAAACAGGGGGTGAGTAGGTGTAGAGGGTGGTGTGTGATCAGGGGAATTCTAATGGGCGTGATGGATAGTCGGGGGAGTGTTGGAAGGCGTAGTGGGTGAAAGGATAAAGATCTACGAATGAGGGCTCACAAGCAAGGGCTGCTCCCAAGGGGAGAAGGTACTTGTCTTGCAACTAAAGCGGGAGCGAGCGAAGTTATAACTTGGCTACTGACGTTGCGTTACGAGCAAGGCGTTTTAGAGGACGAGGTCGATTGGCGTGAGTGAACTAATAGTGCTGACCCAGTACTTTGTTCTACAAGTAAAGTGTGAGTGGGGAAGTGGGCCGTGAAGTAGGATGTGAGGACACAATAACAACAATCGGGCTTCTATGATAAAAATGTATTACTAAGAGCTGTAGTATGAATGTAAATGCTTACCTGGAATAAGGGATAGCTTTGAACAAGTATTGTGTACAATGTAGTAAGGTGTGGTAAAGTGGAAGGATGACAAACAATTAGGGAAATCCTGAGAAGTACACAATCATCTGCGGTACGGAGATGTCACTCGGCGGTCGGGCAGCGATTCTGGAGGAGACAGACAACCCCCTCCTAGCAGGATGTCTTTTTATGTGTTTCCGTACTGCTGAGTGTTGCAGGATTGGCGAACTACTGTTCTGGTAAACATTTCCTGTGTATTTGTTTATGTGTGAGGCAAGCGCTTGGCTAATAGCTGTGGCTAGCTCTGCCAGCTTGGTGTGGAAAAAAATGTGTTGCTGTTGTTGCATACAGCTTTAGGGATGGTTTCCGGGGTGAAATGGTGTAGAGTGTTGGTCAGATGGCGTAGATAGCAGGGTTGTGTTTAGAGATGATTATAGATGTATAGATGTAGTATTATTCGTAGACATGTTGTAGATAGATGTCTGGAGTATAGTGGCCATATGGATATCTCTCTTAAGGGCGCTATGTGACCTTAGGGCCCTAACAAGACGTCCTCCCGATTTAGTTTGCGTCCCTGCAAACTGGTCTCAGACGTAAGGGTGCCTCTCTCCTTCTTCTTCTTCTCCATCCTTCTTCTTTATCCTTCTTCTTCTGTCTTCTTTCTTCTCTGGTCGTGGCGGCGTAGCTGATGTAGCAAGTGTGGTCGTGTGTGTGTACTCTCAGGTAGGGTAGGTATTTTTAAGGGTGGAACATTGTTTTACATGTATATAAAATATAAAATTGCTCGGAATATAAAAATCATGAATTACAAATCATCAATCCTTAATCATAAGTCAAAACCATAATCATAAGTGATAGGTTATTATACATTGGCGTAATAAATTGTGGCACTGCTACAGAAAGGAAAATAAAACATCTGCAGAGTTAGCATTTGCGCTGTCTTTGCAGCGACGAAAAATTGCTCTCTGCGTGGACTTTGTATAAAATTAAAATCTAAAGTGTGTTAAAGTGTAAAATATGGAGAGTAAAGTAAACAGATGCCCTGGGGTGTAAGTTTAGGGTTAGTATTATAATGTGTTTATTGTGGGTGAAAATAGGGCATCTTTACAAATCTGATCGTTAAAAGAATGAAAGGAAAATCATGTGTTGAAGTGTATACAATGTGTACAGTGTGATAGCGTTTGGCAGTATAATAATAACAAAAGGTCATAAGCCTCAATAAAACAAACAATGGTGCACATCGTGACGCTGGCAACAATACTAGTGTACCTATAATAATGATGGTCACACTGCTATCTGAAATAATAATACTAATCAAAATAATAATAATTACAATGATGATGGTAATAGTCATAATGACACTCATAATTACAATCTGTAATAATAATAATAATAATAATAATAATAACAATAGTCATAGTGGTAATAATAATAATACCCTGTGATAATAATAATAATAATAATAATGATATGTAATAATAATAATAATAATATCTTTTCGTACAGAAATAAAATAATTCGTTAGCCCTCTTACCTGGCCATAATTATACATATACCTTCTGCGCGCTATCTTAGTCTAGTGTCATATCCTATTTAATGTGTAAAATATGGAGAGTAAAGTAAACAGATGCCCTGGGGTGTAAGTTTAGGGTTAGTATTATAATGTGTTTATTGTGGGTGAAAATAGGGCATCTTTACAAATCTGATCGTTAAAAGAATGAAAGGAAAATCATGTGTGCGAGTTCCCTATCTTGGCGATGAGAATCGGCCCTAACAACAATGGATACGCCCCTTACTGCCGTTAGGCGTGCCACATAGCTGGCATCAACGTTGATCCATCCGCGGTGCCAAATACCCCACAGGTATTCATTACCTTGGTATGGATATATTATATGATCCGTAGGCGATCATTATGGAAAGTGTGTAGTGTAAGTGAAGGATGAGTGCCGTTTGTGTTGTGATAATAGGGAGACATGTTCGTGTTTGAGGGGTGGAAAATATATTTACAAAAGATATATGTACATTTTTTCCCCATCTGGAAAGAAATAGATGAGTATGTCTGCTGATAAGTTGAACTGTCTGCTGATCTGTAAGAGAACGCATTGTTAGTATTATTGCCATTCATATAAGTATGCATTCTCCGATCGTTACGTAATTCATATGCACTCTCTGTCGCCTTATATTCCCTCTTAAACTATAGCGAGCTGGAATCTTACCCTACTGCTTATAGCTACCCCACTTGTGTGTCTGTGTAATTGTTGTGGTGTGCCATAGTGTAACAAGGTGTATTTTGTAGCGTGTATTGGGGAAAAAATTGTACTTTGAGGCCTTGCCATTACCTTTTTCAATGATCATTCCTGATCGCTGCGTCGGAGCTCATAGCTGAAATTAAATATACAATGATTATCGTACAGTTTCTGCCCATATATGCGCTTGTAGTCCCTTTCACGCAGCACTGTCGTGGATCGGTCGGCCTCGGTTGCTGCCGTGACAGCGATGTCTTTTCGGTAATTCCTCGGTATTATTTACTGTTTAGTGGCACTTCTATGGCCATATCATTTGTTGAAAGTGGCCTTCGCCTCCGTTTAGCGTAGGCTCCCTATCATCTGTGATCTCTCAGGTATCTACTTGCCATGCCTTCCCTGTCTTTTGCCATGTGCTCCCCAGGGTTGACGGAATTGTGATCACTCTAAGCCTTTACGCTATAAATCGCATATATTTCGCTTTTTTTATTGCCAGACTTACAATGCCGTTTTCGCTATTGATCAATCACCTGTTTATTGCCTATAAATGCATAATCGGGCGTCCCCGTAGAACCATTAATTATCATCCATTTGAGCCAATTCTCGACGGCCGCTGCTGAACATTTAAAACTCACGGTACGCCTTAAGCCGACATTTAATCTCACGGCACCTGGCAACCGACATTTAAAATAGGCTATATTATATTCATATCATTATATTCATTACTGCGACTTTCAACGCCCTTGGCGGTGCGGGATTTGGCACCTCTATCAACGCCCTTGGCGATAGTGCATCCCTGTGTCGTCTTACTATATATTTCATTATTTAAATATTCTTTATTCTTTCTTGATGCTTATTTCTTCACCTGTGTTCGTGAACAGGACTTGGTTCTTCACATAACCGCATGTAGGACTTACCCCCACTCGTCAGGGGTGATTGATTACTTACCTAAATCTAACGATAATGTCTAGTCTTAAATGGGTCGTCTTAGGTAATCATCTGCCCCCTGGCTAGCTGAAAGCGTCATCACACAGGATGCTGATACCACCCTATGTTAGGGCTAACGTTACGTCTGAAATTGAGGTGGCTAGTCTCCTATCGGACGGTCAGTCTTGCTCTAACTCGCTTCGTTTCATCTTCCTAAATCTATTTTGGGTTTAACAATTTCTGACACTATGGTTAGCTATTCGCATAGAGATCTCCATTGTTGCCCCAAGGACTGTGCTCCTCGTATGCATCACTGTCCTCGCTATTTTTGTCATCCGTTACCTCGTGTGTTCTCAGGGGTTGTTTTCGGGGTAGGATCGTTGTGTTAGGGTGTGAGAAGTGTAGGGGGTAGGGTGTATCGGACATTATGGAGTTTTTATCAGTGAGGTCACACGACCTGCTCTGCACTATGGTTTCAACGGAGTTTCCACGCTGATATTATGCATATAATGCGGAGGTTGGTAGTGGGTAGGTTTTGGTATGCATGCATTGGTGCATTACTGGATTTTGGGGGTATGATATTATTTCTGTTAATGTTAGGTGGTACCGCGTAGGGTAGGATGGAATGCATTATTATTGGGCTTTTCTTCATACTGGCCCTTTTTATATTGCTCGAGGATGTATGTACTACTGGGATACATGCTTGTGAGGATAGAGGTTTGTCAGGGTGGTTTTTACATGTGGGTTGTGTTAATTAAAAATATTTCATGTAGGCCATATTAATTAAAAATGCGGGTACGACAGGATGGGGATTGCATGCCTGTAGATGGATTTTGAGCGTGTGTTAGTTAAATGCTCAAGGTAAGAGGTAAATATTTGTTGGTAGGGTATTTCCATGCGGGCTGTAGAAATTAAAATATCTCATGCGGGGCACATTAGTTAAAAATATTTTGTTAGTATCTCTCTGTTTGTTATATATATAGCAAGCTTTTTTCTATTTCCGTGCGCCTCTTTTCTTCAGGCGTGGAGCTCCGTGGGTCTGTAGCAGGGTTAAATTGTAGTTACCTCTGTATTTGTCTGTATTTGCTTATGAAATGCCCTTCGGATTGTTGTAAGGACTAGTTACTGGTAGGGTGGGGGTGGTGGGTAGTGTGCTGTATGCTTGTCTCCGTGTGGTAATTGCGGGGGAATCATGATATATGCCTTCCAGTCTGCCCTCTCTTGGTCATATATCTCTATGCGTGATCATCATATTTTCCTATGTGCAATATCGCGTGTCCTCCCAGTGCTCATGATCGCTCCTCTAATTTCGCCTAGTCTGATAATATTCCCTTATATGTATCCCTTATGTTTTGGGGGTGAGCCTTGCGCCCTGGAATAAAATGGCTGCCATAATGATTGTTAAAATTCTATATTCTCAATGCGCTGTGGTCTGCCTGCCCTGATTGTAGGCAGTCTGTGCCTATATATGCAATTTTCATTTCCATGCTACCGTGTGTGCTGCTTTTTCACTTATATTATTTGCCTAATGCCGCTAACGTGCGTAAGATTCCCTGTGCCCCTTGTAGCGTGTTTGTCGCTATACTTGGGGGGTAGTTTGAAGCTGCTATGGTAAATTGTTTTTGCCGTAATTTCAGGCATATATTCGTTGGAAGAATAGTCAATATCTGTTATGAAAATAGAGTTTTTCCTCTGGGAGTCGCCCGTGGCTTGGCGCTCCTTGCTGCTATGCTCGGCCATGCTAGTTCCGTGTGCCTGTTTTGGCGTCACCTTGTCTGTTAGCTCGTCTCTAGCTTGCCGTTATCTGATCGCCTTGAGGGTGGGTTCTAGTGTCGTGTACCGCTGCTCGCCAATCGCATACTGGCATGATAATGGCCGCTCTCCGTACGTACAATGTGGGAGGCGAGAAGAATGGTGGGCTATCATAGTAAGTGTCAGCATTATATTAGTTGTTGTTAAATGTGCTAATTACCCTAATGGGGTATTAATGCCAATAATGAGAAGACCAATAATGGTGTAAGTGTTGCTTTGTCAGGATATTGTATATTTTATGTGGCCGTCCGCTTACTAGTGTCAGCATTTCGCAATGTTTTGTTTATTGCGCGTGCCTGGACTGTCATCCGGGTCCTGTTCCGTGCCCCGAGTTTCGGAATGTGTTTATGGATTGCGTACAAGCGCAATGTTTTCATTACCATAGTGTGGCTAGGCTCTTGTGACAATTGTTTTGAAAGTGAGGCAAAATATAGTTTCCCTTGCCTGTATATATTTTTCGACATGTATCATTCCGAATTATGGTTATCTATATTGAAAAAAATTCTCCGTTGTTCTCTAGGTTTTGCCTAAGCAGTGGTATCCTAGTGACGCTTTCGTAGCGTGTTCTGACCTGTGCCGTTCTGGTATCCGTTATCCTGATTGTCTGTAAACCTGTGTTATTCTGGTGTCCGTTACTCTGATTGTCTGTAAACACGTGCTATTGTCTTGTCCTCTCACTGCAGTGCTTTTCCTGTCGCTGGGAAAGAAATGTAGCTTCGCTATCTTGGTCGATTGAAATGTGGTACTGGAATTATGGTTATTGGCCTAGCATAAACTATACCTGTCCGTTTATTAATTGTAAATGTTGTGTATTTACTTGAGTTAACATGAACATTCTAGAAAGTGTTGTCTTAACATGAACATTCTAATCAGTTTAGTGTATTTAGGCTGCTTGAGTTAACACGAACATTCTAGTCACTATGCCCAGAACATTCCAATCTGGAACATTCGATTCTGGAACTTTCCAGCTACTATGTATATATGCACCCGCGGACTGTAGACGACAGTTCCGCTCAAGTTAGTTCACATTGTTTATCGTTGTGTATCGACTAGTGTTTAATAAACCGTTGTGTTATATTAACAAGAAGTGTATGTTATTTATCTTGTATCTCCCACGACATAACAGTAAAGGCGTGTATAGTGCGAGTCGTGTCATTTCTGCCTCTGTATAGTGTCCTCTAACCTGCTGTCCTGGCTTTCGTTTCACTCTGTATCCCTGTCCCAAGGTAGGCCAAGGTGGTATTAAAATAATAAACCATATCCATTCTTATACACTATCATGTGTTAATTACCTAAGCACATATTTACCTTGTATATAATAGAATCTTGATACATTACGCTGATACGAATATTATTGTATTTCCCCGCTATGATCTCTTAAAACGTCCCTCTGTATTTCTTGCTGGCGAGTTGTTGTCCTAGCGATTATGCAGGCTGTACGCGACGTCTGATCTATTGTTCATATGTTGCCCTATTGTGTGCGTGTGGAGCGTGCGTTAACGTTGTCTTGCACCTGAAATGTTCCTGGTTCAATGTCTGGTTATTTCTGTTATTGCCCGTTTTGATCTACGGGCAAAAGATGTGTCTAAACACATGTGTGCTTGTAGTGTCCGTCCTTCTGATTGTCTGTGACCCTGTGTAATTGTAGCGTCTGTACTCTGATTGTCTGTAACTTGTGTGATTGTAGTGTCTGTGTTTGGAAATACGTTTTCTGACGGTGTCCCACGCTGTTTTATATTTTTAGTTTCTTTGGTTTTCGGGTGTTGTTCGCGGGGACAATTGCTCGTGTATGGTAGGGTTTCATCCGCCTCACGTGAATGGTGTCTTTGATAATTTTATGATTGTGCCAAATATTGACTATATTGTTAAGATCTGATAGTTTTCTGTGAACTTTAAATGGTCCAGTCCATTTAGGGATTAAGAATTCGGACACGTTTTTCGTGCACGTGGGCGTCCATATCATAACTAATTGCCCTGCCCTGTTGTGTAAGGCGTGCGTGAATGCTGCCTTGTACTTGACATGTTCCCGGTTCAATCCCTGGGTATTTCATTTATTGCCGTTCTGACCTATGGCAAAATATGTGTCTATGTGCCTGTTTTACCTAATTCCGTGTCGATGTGTGGCTCTGTGTAAAGAACAATGTGCGTTTACGGCTTTTTAATTTATCGTAAGCGTGCTATGCGCCAAGTGCGTGGGGGTGGGGTTGCATTTAATCCACCCTGCTTTTGCCTTACCTACTATACAATATTGTGTGCACGTGTGAACTGCTGTTATTCTACAGCCGTACGTAGTTTATAGACGTACCCGGGTCTATGTGACCTATATTTTAGGGCAAATGCTATTCAGCCAGTCACCTGTGTGACCGCCATCCTGCGTGTAATTGTGTGTGTGTGATATTCAAACACATGCGTGTAATCCTATTATGTCGCCCTGTCTAGGATGTGTGCTTACGCCTTTGCGAGTTAATGTTACTGTGCCGTAATGGGAAATGCGTATCGTGAGGTCTCCGTAAAGCTATATCTCTGTTCGTTCCTGATCTGCATATTATGCTATGTTGAGCGTGTGGGTAAAAAGTCGTTATGCCCTATTATCTACTGAAGTTCACAGTTTATCGACATGCAGGACTATAATTTGCATATTGAGAGCGGGTTGTATAAATGTACAAATGTGCCTGCCTGCTGAGTTAGACGTTCTTCTCCGCTGCCTCACACTTCCACTCCAGGAGAATGCTTATCGTTCGATCTCTGTCTAATGTGTCCGGCGAAGGATCTGCCCGTCAGCAAAGTACTGGCTGCGTGCAGACACGTGCTAATATTATGTCATGTTTATTGCTCATGTTACAGTTCCGCCTTGTGCCTCTGTAAGAACTCCAGCCCAGTACCTTGTTAGCTTACTAGCGTTATATTTATGTCCCCAATCTATATTAGAATATGTGCCTCTTAACCTGCGTGGGCAGCGTGGCGTATATAATATGAGTTTCACCTGTGCTGTAGTACAAATACTAGCTGTTGGAATCATGTTTTTAATATGAGGGCGTATCTGGGTTCGATTTCGTTTTTGTGTGCCGTGTTGATGTGGGATCACCCCTAGTGTGCTCTGGGAATGTGTACTCGCGTCCCCTCCCGTGCACTTTCAAATGCGGGAATCGTGTGTGCATCTCATGCGTGCGGTGAAGTTTGTCGATCGCCAAGCAGCAAAGCTCTGATCTGACTCAGCTTTGTGCCTTGCCGAGTCAGGCTGACGAGTTATATTCATGTTTATGCACCTGACGCCGTAATAATTGGGTCGGTGTTCTGCCTGTCTAGAGAAATTATGCCCATGCGTTCCTGTATGATGGCGGTAATGTTGTAAAGCTGTTTTTGTGTGGTCTGCTGTTCGATACTATAGTGGTCGCGCCCAATGAGGCATTTTGAGCTCTCATGCCCGTGTATGATACTGTAGTGTATGAATGCTGCGTATACTTTGTAATTATTTAAGGGTACCTAGCTTATGTGGGCGTTCTAGGGGCGTTCATTCGTCGAATATCCCTAGCGAGTGCCATTTGTCTCGCTAACATGTATATTATTAGTACTGTGAGCGAGGACTTCCATGCCATGGTGGCCGTTGTGGGTGTGTCCATGCTGTACCAGTATATTTGCGGGGGTGGTTATGTTGCTTAAATGGTGTGTCTGTAACCCTGAATGTTGGGATGACCGTTGACCAATTGGTGTTTAGTATGGCCGTGATGTTATCATACATCAACGGCTTCGTTTGTAAGTGTCCGAAATTGTGTATCTGTAGCTGTAATTGTTTAGTCCAAGTGGCCGATAACGTGTGTGATGGCGAGTTCCCGTGTGATTTTCATGTTGCACGGGAATGTATGTGGTATCAGAATGTCTTCGCTATCCGTCAACTGGCAATCACAGGGGAGCGGTATTTCAATGGCCCCTGGTGGTGCCCCCATGAATGGATGTAATATAGTCGCCCTCTTTTCAGGACATTGAATACGCATTTCTGGCGTGGGATTCGTAATGACGAATTTATCAATGTCAATCTGAGTGATGAGCGCTCGCTGCGAGCCCTCATCGCACTTATATGCACAAGACTTTAATATCTTATTTGTTGGCGCATTGTTGTATGGCACAGGCGGGCTGAATTGTCGCCACCTCCTGAAATCTTGGCTCGTAGCACAGCGCGTTAATTTGTGTAATGCAATCATGCAGCGAATTGCCCGTGAGCACGCGAATATCGCGATTGTTAACCGCTAGCAATATAGGCTCATGCGTCAAAGTACATGTGCTACTAAGCCATTTATACGGTATAGGGATGTACTCGAATAATTCCCACTGCGCGTTTTCCTCGATAATTGGGATGTTTATTTTAACATGTATGCTATCCGCATAAGTATATGCATGAGCAGATGGGTTTTATGTAGTACCAACTAATTTGGTCGGTAGGGGTGGCCAATTGGTGTTTGTGTCCATGTAGTTAGTTTTCGAGCTGTATTCGATCCCCGAGTAGTGTGTCTGTGGGGATAGTGTTTTCGGGGATCCTGTGTTGTTTGCACATCATAAAGTCATGTTGTCTTTGAATGTACATAATTGCGTTGTACGTATATTGCATTACCTATGGCCATGTGGGCCGTAGAGGCAAGTAGAATGTCTTGTGCATCCCTATCTGTTTGGGTTGCGTTAGCATGTGTTTTGATTTGTTCGAACAGTGTTGCGACGGTCTCTTGGACGGTCCGTGTCCAATTGTTTAGCTTCATTGTCGTTTCTGTCAAAACCTTGCGATTCGTATAAATCATCTTGTTTAGATTGTTTGTATAATTCGCTATCTGCTGCTCTGTCATATGCAGCGTCTTGGTATCCTCGCTTGTAGCGACGCCGCAGCAATATTGCAGAAAATTGCCGATAAATGTTAGCCCCCTCGTTTTCCTCCGCTGTAGGGGTTGTGAATGGCTAGGTGCCCCCTGAAATTCTTTTGCGTCCCTATATGCGTTGAGTGATTGGTCAATGGCCTCCCATAATAAGTGTACCTTGGACTCATGGTCCTTGTCTCCTATAGCTGGCGGTAGTGGGATGTGTTTTTGTCTTAATGGCACGTTATATGTGATGGGCATGCTGCCCTGATATACTGTTTGTCCCTGTATGTGCTTCCAATGCACCCCGGCGGTAATCTTGACCTTTTCCCCTTTTGGGGTACGCGTATTCGGCAGATGGTGAAGGTAATTAGTAAATAAATTACGCTAATGCACTTCATTGTAATCCTGATCTGCATGCCTAGTGTCGACATATAGAGTGTTATTGTGGGTTACTATATGTTAGTGTATGTGAATGTTTGTTGATACCTAATGGAGAAGTGTGTGCGAAATCCTTTGACCCTCTGTAGGTGTGATCTCGTTTCGCGCCAATCTATCCAAACAAAATTTTGCAGTCTTGGGGTGCTCGGCCTTACAAGAGGTTTCTGTCGTGGGTACCCTATGGGGTGGACTGGGGGGATAATATAATTACTGTGCCCCGCGTAAAAATCTCTCTACTATCGCTCTCAAAAAAAATTCGCTACTCGCTTGCCTAAAAATTTTCGCTACTTGCTTGGCTAAGTACTGTGTTGGTACTGGTTACCGTTAGTTGCCAAACTCGTTGGCTGAATCCTGTGTAGACAACTACCCGCGCTTCCACCAACTTAGTTTTACCCCTGTTGTAGGGGCAGAAACAGGGGGTGAGTAGGTGTCGAGGGTGGTGTGTGATCAGGGGAATTCTAACCGGTGTGATGGATAGTCGGGGGAGTGTTGAAAGGCGTAGTGGGTGAAAAGATAAAGATCTACGAATGAGGGCTCACAAGCAAGGGCTGCTCCCTAGGGATGAAGGTACTTGTCTTGCAACTAAAGTAGGAGCGAACGAAGCTATAACTTGGCTGCTAACGCTGCGTTACGAGCAAGGCGCTTTAGAGGACAAGGTCGATTGGCGTGAGTGAACTAATAGTGCTGACCCAGTACTTTGTTCTACAAGTAAAGTGTGAGTGGTGAAGTGGGCCGTGAAGTAGGATGTGAGGACACAATAACAACAATCGGGCTTCTATGATAAAAGTGTATTACTAAGAGCAGTAGTAGGAATGTAAATGCTTCCCTGGAATAAGGGATAGCTTTGACCAAGTATGTGTACAATGTAGTAAGGTGTGGTAAAGTGGAAGGATGACAAACAATTATTAGGGTAATCCTGAGAAGTACACAATCACCTGCGGTACGGAGACGTCACTCGGTGGTCGGGCAGCGATTCTGGAGAAGACAGACATCCCCCTCCTAGCGGGATGTCTTTTTATGTGTTTCCGTACTGCTGAGTGTTGCAGGATTGGCAAACTACTGTTCTGGTAAACATTTCCTGTGTATTTGTTTATGTGTGAGGCAAGCGCTTGGCTAATAGCTGTGGCTAGCTCTGCCAGCTTGGTGTGGAAAGAAGTGTGTTGCTATTGTTGCTTACAGCTTTAGGGATGGTTTCCGGGGTGAACTAGTGTAGAGTGTTGGGCAGATGGCGTAGATAGCAGGGGTGTGTTTAGGGATGATTATTGATGTATAGATGTAGTATTATTCGTAGACTAGTTGTAGATAAATGTCTGGAGTGTATTAGCCATATGGATATCTCTCTTAAGGGCGGTATGTGCCCTTAGGGCCCTAATAATATCTTCGTTTTTTATCTTATTTGCCTTTGACAAAGCTGTTACATCTTTGTATATACTTTTTTTCAACATCGTATTATAACCAATTCTATTGCAACATTACTCAAATGTGTATTAGGTCACTAGTGAACAGTGATTTTGTGAACCCTAGGTGTATTGAAACAGTTTAAGGACTTTGCCTGAGAGCAATTTACTCACATGCAGTGAGGAACTCTAGACCTGTACCGAAGCACATGACAGGTGTTTCCAAGGCCAGGCATCCCGTTGCAATATTACCCATAAAACCAGCATGATTTCCAGTGAGACTTCGACTCTTATAATAACACACTTCCTACACATATTTTTGTAAGGGATTTTCTGATCGAGCCAAGCTTGTGAAGGCTCGATGGTTAGGTAGGTCAAGTAACAGCAGTTACTAATTGTATTGATACAAGGTGACTGAGAAGTCACAAACAAATATTATATTTTCGCACATGTTGTAAGTGAATGAAGGTTAATTATTCTCATGATATTATACGATCAGAGTTTTCATTGGAAGAACCAGACATTTATAATTAGGCTATTTTATCACTTTATGTGAATTGTTATGTCCGTGTGTTGACAAGTGGAGTACTATACTCTATTTGTGATGGCCGGCAGATTTTAGTTTTATACTAGACTGACCGAGTTTTTTCTAGTGTACTCAGGAAGCCACGTAAATTACTTTTGATTGGTAACGGAGCTTTTTCATAGCCCGTATTGTTATAGTGACGTTGCATGCCAGGTGTTTACTTTGTTGTGAGTACCGTTCAGGTAGCTCACCTGTTAGAAGCCTTGTGTCATATGGTCATTCGTCATAGATAATGAACTCTTAAACCCACGATGGTAATAATCATTTCCTAAATCATGAAAACTCAGGCTTATAAATCTACGACGTTAAGATACTCGTTGGGGGCATGGTGGCCCAGCGGTCAAGTAGTTGGCCTCTTACCAAGGTGGACCGGGTTCGATTCCCGGTCAATGCACGTGAGATTTTCGATGTGAAATGCTATGTCCTGTGGTTCGGATTCCACGTAAAAAGGAGGTCCCGTGGCTCATGATCGCATGATTAATGGTCACGTAAAACTAAAAGCTTCCTTAAGATACTAGTTAAATAATAACCGCATGTTAATTCTTGATCTGATTGCCTACAGCTGACCGATGCATTGCGTTTGTAAGATATTGTCCTGAAGGAATTGTTTAGGAGCTTACACCTTTTGACTGTCAGAGATCACTGGCAACCAGTAGTTTGTAGCTCTGGGGCCCCAGTGACCTCATGGTGAGACACACTTTTTACAGTGCATTTATTTGTTTCATTCTTACACTTTAGATGACGAATGGTAGCAAAGGGTTATCCCTTCTGTTATAGGCAGGGAAATAAGAATGCTTTTGAGTGTTGTATTTATTATGTGTGTAAACCCATTGTACCCTACTGTTACATTCTTAGGCTTTTGTTGTACAGCTATTGTTCTAATGTACTAATTGTAATCAGTTGACTCTTATCTTGGCTTTGTTTAGTTTTTTGCTTACACGGACGCTTCTCGCCGTAGTTTATTATCAGGCAGGATTAGCTAGAATAGGTAACGTTAACTGTAAATACGGGGGTGGTACCAGTTTAATTTAGCTTTGTTGTCATGATTCGACATTCTTCTGATACGATGTTTTCTTTCTAGAAGCATCATAATTTTTGCTTGTATCTTCAATCAGGGTTGTTTTTCGTACCACGACCCAAGCTTTGCCTTGCTTTTACTTATGTAATTAGGACCTGTCGCGTGGGGTAATATCATTAAGTGAGATTTTTTTTAAATTAGTTTTACGGACTAGCCGATTTCAACCCCTCCGATAGTAGGATAGGGGTTTGATTTTTAAATAAATAATTCCACGAATTTTACTTAAGCCTGGATGTTTTCATTTATTAGTTTTGTGTTTTGGGGGTGCATTTCTTTGGGTGTCTTTGACATTGCTTATGATGGGGACCTGATCCTTTGGGATATTGAGTCTTGTGCCGACTAGCCCCACAAGAAGTACATCCGATCCTCTTCGGCAATGTGTTTGAAGGATGGGGTTATCTGGGAGGCATGCACGGTTGATGGTGACCAGATAACCTCCTCTAACGGCCACAATATGTACAAATATTTAGTTGCATTATTGGTACCGGTAATGAAACTTGTCGGTGTATGCTAGTTGTTAGGTGAAATGCTAAAATGTTGATAGAAATCCGAAATTTGTCTGTTGGGAGTGACTATATGGTTGTAAAAAGTCAACTATGGTTGTACCGTATAGTACAGGCTACTACTTATCTGGTTGGGTGTCTTCCGCGCTGTAGCTGTGAGCAGTTTCAACTTCATTCCTAGTGTATTTATTAATCCCATGTAATTTGTTTTCAGGATTAGGGTATAACCCAACTCTTTTGGGTACATTCGTGTTGACCGACTGAAAAGCACCAAACTTTTGAAAAGCTTTCTTTATTATCTTACAGACGGCACTGCTATCTTATTACAGACTACGCCACTGGCACAGAAGCCACGGCTATCGTACAGAAGCCACTTGTATTTTGTGCGAGACACTTATCTTATAGAAGCCAATTGTATCTAGTAGACGTCACTAGTACTGACTTGTAGAAGCCACTGGTATCTTGCAGAAGCCAATGGTATCTTATATAAGCCACTGGTATCTTGCAAAAACTGCTTGTATCTCATAGAAGTCATTTGTGTCTAGTGGACGTCATTGGTGTCTTGTAGAAGCCTCTAGTAGGCTACCTTAGCGTTGTTATCTTATATTACATACCATACTTATCTTACATATCTTACGTATCTTACATAAGTCACTTGTATCATGTAGAAGCCATTGGTATCTTACAGAGACCACTGGTATCTTGTAAAAACTACTTGTATGTTGTAGAAGCTACTTGTAACTTACAGAAATCACTAGAATCGTGTAGAAGCCACTTGTATCGTATAGAAGCCACTGGTATCTTGCAGACGCCACTGACATCTTTATGGATCTTGTAGAAGCCACTTATAACTTACAGAAGCCACTGGTATCTTATCAAAGCAACTTGTAACCTACAGATAATAGTTGTATCTTGTAGAAGCCACTAGTAGGTCATCTTGTCAAAGCCTCTTGTAAGCTACGGAAACTAGTTGTATCTTGTAGGAGCCACTGATAACCTAGAGAAACTACTTGTACTGTATCTTGTAGAAGCCACTGGTATCTTATCAAAGCCCCTTGTAACCTACAGATGCTACTTTTACTGTATCATGTAGAAGCCACTAGTATCTTGTCAAAGCCTCTTGTAACCTACAGAAACTAGTTGTATCTTGTAGAAGCCACTGGTATCTTGTCAAAGCCCCTTGTAACCTACAGAAACTATTTGTACTGTATCTTGTAGAAGCCACTGGTATCTTGTCAAAGCCCCTTATAACCTGCAGAAACTATTTGTACCTTGTAGAAGTCACTTGTTAGCCTGCTTGAAGCAACCGCTGATATCCTGTAGAATTCACTGGTATCTTACTAAAGCCACTGGTATCTTTATCTTATAACAGACACTTGTATCAAGTAGACTTCACTGTGTCTTGTAGAAGCCACTTGTATCGCTGGCTACACACTTGCCCCCCGCACTGTAGTGTCACGCTTCCCCCGGTGACCATTAATCTTAACTTTTACGAGCTACACTTTTAATTAGCTGCGCTGCAGCCTAATGGCTCCCTCGACATTACTTTAATCTGGCACTAATTAGAAGCGGGACGAGGCTGGCTCGTTTTAATCTCCGGCTAATTCTGCTCATCTCGAGCACTTCAGCGCTCCACCCCGTGCCTGCCTTACTCTGCGACATTCCAGCATCTCAATCCCTCCAACAAGCTTTATTCTTCGTCCTTTTACACGAAAGGTTAAGTAACCTCAAATACTATAGAATACCAACACCAGGCACTCGTTGGAATTAACACGTGGTCGCTATACAGAGTGTCTGAAACTAATTGAGAACAACTAGTTCCGTGAAGAACTAAACAGCCTATTTTCATATATCCTACTAATCTTACTTAGGACACGAGAAATGAAAACCAGATTTTAAATCAATGCACAGCTGTCATTTTTAAGTTCTCATGAAATTCCATTAAAATAGTCGTCGGTATATTAAGGCTTAAATGAAGATATACCGTGTCAAGTTCCACACCGCTCGGATGAAAAGTCGGGAGAAAAATCCATTTAAAAATTAAAATTTCGTGTCGCTGCCATGTTGGTTTTGTGCTCACCAGGTTATTGAATGATCCATAGGCGAGATTATGTTAATAGTCTCTATCAACATAAAAAAATCAGTTTGATTCCTGTAATAGATTCGTTGATATTGAGAACCGTCTAAATATTTCGGAGGGTTGTCATGTTGGATTGTTATATATGTAGGCTATAGAGTTATATACCATTAGATGAAGATTATTGCGTAGGTTCTATATTAAAATTTTCATTTCGATCGCATGATTAGGATACAAGAAATAAAAACTTAATTCAAAAATTTCGCACAGCCACCATCTTGGGGTTATCAAAACAATTGAGTTTTATTGGATGTCAGTAGATTAAATTGTATATGGACATTTACCGTACCAAGTTCCACTGCGCTTGGATGGTTATATCGCGAATAAATTCCATTTAAATGTTTCAACTTCGCTTGGCTGCATTGTTCGTTTTATTCTTAACAAACTTATGAAAGTTACATAGATGATCTTCTAGTAGTACCCTTTATTACCGTACAAAATTTCAGGGTGATATCTGTTCTGTTGCGGAGATATAGAATACCAGTGAAACCATCCCTATACCGAAGAAAGTAGGAGCTGACAGATGTGAGGATTACCGTACAATCAGCTTGATTACTCAAGCTTCAAGGATCCTGTCTAGAATAATTTACAAGAGGATTGAAAGCCAGATAGAAACGGAGTTGGGTGAAGACCAGTTTGGTTTCAGGAGAAATGTAGGAACAAGGGAAGCTTTACTAAGTCTTAGGCTGATTTTGGAAGGTAGAATAAGAAAAGATAAGACAATGTTCATGGCATTTGTAGACTTAGAAAAGGCTTTTGATAACGTTGATTGGACTAAATTGTTTGACATTTTGAAAATGATTGGAATAAAATATAGGGATAGGAGGGTGATCTACAATCTATACAGAATCCAGACAGCAGTCATTCGAGCTGAAGGACATGAGAGAGGAGCTGGTATTCAGAAAAGTGTGAGGCAAGGCTGCAACTTATCACCCACACTTTTCAATCTTTACATTGAACAAGCAATGAAGGCAATTAGGGAGAAATTTAAAGTGGGTGTTATGATTCAAGGAGAAATAATTTCAACTCTGAGATTTGCTGATGACATCGTCATCTTGGCCGACAAGCCTGAGGATTTGAATGAGTTTTTGAATGGTATGGACTCCGTCTTGAGGAAAGAATTCATGATGAAAATTAATAAATGTAAAACAAAAATATTGGAATGCAGTCGCAATAAATCAGAAACCTCTATGGACATCAAATTGGCAGGGGAAAAACTAAAGGAAGTAGGAGACTTCAGTTACTTAGGAAGCAAAATAACCAGTGATGGACGAAGCAAAGAGGATATAAAAAGTAGGTTGGCTCAGGCAAGGAAAGCATTTATACAGAAAAGGAATCTGTTGACATCGAATATAGATTTAGGTATTAGGAAGACATTTTTGAAAACCTTTGTCTGGAGCGTGGCACTCTATGGAAGTGAAAGTTGGACTGTTGGTGCAGCAGAAAAGAGGAGAATTGAAGCGTTTGAAATGTGGTGTTACAGGAGAATGATGAAGATCAGATGGGTAGATAGGGTTACAAACGAAGAGGTATTAAGACGAGTGGGAGAGGAGAGATGTTTCTGGCGACTGCTAATGAAGAGAAGATATAGGTTGGTAGGACACATACTAAGACACCCAGGAATAGCAAGCTTAAGTATGGAAGGAAGGGTCGAGGACAAGAACTGTAGGGGTAGACCAAGGTTAGAGTATGTTAAACAGATTGCCTCGCATGTAGGGTGTGATAGCTATGTAGAGATGAAACGATTAGCTCAGAACAGGGAGGCATGGAGCGCTGCATCAAACCAGTTAAAAGACTGAAGACTCATACAACAACAACATTATACTTTGAAAGGCGCGGTCGAGGTCAGACAAGGTTGTAGTATGCACTTACCGAGTTTCATTGTAATCGTTTCGGCCGTTTAGATTTTATTAGGACACACACACACACACTGTTAAGTTAGAGCACACTATAAATGTTGTTTGAGTCTTCAGTCTTTTGATTGGTTTGTTGCAGCCCTCCATGTCTCCCTGTTCTGAGCTAATCGTTCCATCTCTACATAGCTAGCACACCTTACATCCGAGGCAATCTGTTTAACATATTCTAACCTTGGTCTACCCATATAGTTCTTGTCCTCAAATTCCTTTCATGACTAAGTTTGCTATTCCCGGGTTCTTAGTATGTTAGTATGTGTCCAACCAACCTATCTCTTCTCTTCATTAGCAGTCGCCAGAAACATCTCTCCTTGCCCACTCGCCTTAATATTTCGTACTACGTAATACTATGTACGCCTACCTGTCAGCTGCATAAAAAATCACCAATAGCATTTAACTTAAATGCACTCAATTTCCTACGTAAAATACATTCATGGCTGGCCTATTTTGAGCTGATTCTCATTTCCACCGCTAGATGTCATATCATATAGTGGAATTACCAATATTCTTTGATCATTGCCAACTAGATAATATAATAGAGCAGAGAATGCATTTCACAAAGCTGTACTACAAGATCAAGCCATTAGGAGCGCCACTATGTGGATGACACTTTTTTTTTAGCGGGGAGTGTCCGGTATTGGTATTCTATGGTATTTAGAAACCTCAAGTAAGGATGAAATAAACAACTGCGCTCTAGAGGTACAGTCGTACTTTTTTAACGTGAAAGTCATTTGCCATCCAAGGTATGGATCTAAGTAGTCCAATGGGACCACCTTGTAGTAAAATGTGAAAAACTTTCTTTTGATATTATCTTTTGATATTTTGGCATTTAAAATCGCATATCCGCGTCGTGGAGCAAGCACTGTAGTTTAGGACCCAGTCTCGTTAGGATAATTTAGAGGGGATGTGGGTTTGAATTCTATTCACAGTGAACCTGGAAGTCTTTTTCCATAGTTTCTCATCTCAAGGTCATGCGATAGCCGATGATCAAAGAATAAAATTCATATGATGGAAAGAATAGCATCCGATCTTTATTCCCTGCCTTTGGTTATCCGAGAAGAAAAAAAAAAACAATCAGTATTTCTGAGGAGTCGGGAAGAGAGCGTGAGAGAGAGAGAGAGAATTGGTGAACGCGAGTGAGTCAATGAATGAGTGAAAGAGGGAGTGGGTAAATGAGTGATTGGGTAAGTTAGAGCGAGTGAGAGTGAGTGGGTAGGTAGTCCAGGCCTAAGTGAGACTTAGTTCATTCTAAGTTTAGAAGTCACATTTGCAGCTATAGTTTTGGTATTAGCTTTCACAATCCCCTGATCTTTCATCTCTTAAGCCCAGCTCACTTTTTATTTTGGTTGATTGGTTGATTGATTGATTGATTGATTGATTGGTTGAATGATTTGCTATTTTAAGACAGGTTATCTGCCCCCTTGTAACACAGTTTAAAAATACAAAATTCGTTAAAATAACATTTCGAGTTTTATCTATACTAATATAATAAAGCTGAAGAGTTTGTGTGTTTGTGTGTTTGTGTGTTTAAACGCGCTAATCTCTGATTCAAAAAATTATCTTTGTATATGATAGCCAGATTTAAGAAGAATGGTTTAGGCTATGTAGCATTAGGCTATACCTCTGAGGTAACCTTAAAGATTGATTTTTGTTCAGAAAGTCGGAAGAACAAGCGCCCCCGAACAGCTCAATCCGTATGCGCTGGCGTTATGGTTAGTGATGCGTACACCGCTTCACCGATCTGAACCAAAATTTGTATACTTACCCTTTGGAACTCTGAGGGTAACACTGTCTACTTGACATTTCAGACAGACCATTCTATTCCCTGCATTTAGGCCATTTGGCACAAATCTACACCGTTTCACCGATGTGAACCAAAATTTGTATACCTACCCTTTGGAACCCAGCGAGTAATACTGTCTACATGAAATTTATGACAGACCAGTCCATTCCATGCATTTAGGCCCATTGGCACAAATATACACCTTTTCACTTATCTGAACCAAAATGTGTATACCTACTCTTTGGAGCCCTGCGAGTAACACTGTTTACATGAAATTTCGGACAGACCGCTCCATTCCCTACATTTAGGCCCTTTGGCACAAATCTACACCGTTTCACCGAACCACATTTTGTATACTTACCCTTTGGAACCCCGTGGATGACACTGTCCACTTTAAATTTCGGACAGACTACTCCATTTCCTGCATTTAGGCCCTTTATCACAAATCTACACCGTTTATCCTAATTTCACCAAATTTTACATACACTTTGAAACCCTGCCGGTAACACTGTCCACTTGATATTTTGGACAACGCTCTCCAATCCCTACATTTAGTATAACAGACAAAGTGAACTTTAAAACCGCGTATTAAGGCCACAGAACCATTCATGTCCGTATTAGTGTAACTGTAAGAGTATTTTAATATGTCTGTTGTTGACTGGTAATTCGGGCTGCATGACATCACCCCTACCAGTGTTCTGGTGGAGAATTGCGAAAATAGTTGCATCTTGCACTGTTTATAAATTGCAGTCACGGAGAGTAATTCGTGCGAAAAGACTTCTTAGGACCCTTCAAACAGTTATAATCATGAAAATATTATGCCTCTGAATAAGTGCAATGGTGTTGGTGCAGTACATTGAGGTTATCAGCTGCAATAAGCGTTGGTGCTTTCAAATTTACCTTCATTTATTCCGAACTCTATCATTTAGCGCTATGTGGCGATAAATGATACTATTGCTACCTCAGGAGCTCGGGACAGCCGAATTTTTTCAAAGTGTTCTGATTATTTTCCTACGGCGCTATGCGACCAAAGACGGAACTATTGGTCTCTACATTTCTAACAGCCAATGAGATATTGACCCTAGGCAGTGTCTTTCATTTCACTTTCTAATCATTTTTAGCCTATTTTCAATTTTTAAAAAAATAGGCTTATGAGATCACCTTTTGTCGGTGTGTGTGTGCGTGTGTGATTCGTGTGTGTGTGTGTCCCTAATAAAATCTAAACGGCCGCGCGCGATTTCAATGAAACTCAGTAAGTTCACAGCACTATTCCGGGCGACCCCGACCGTGCCCGTCAAATTTTGTTACGTCTCACCAATCCAACACGGCGGCTGTACGAAATATTTCACCAGCATTCAATATCTCCGAAACTATTACCCGTATTACCCTGGAATTTTGTATGGTTATCAAGGGAACTGCTAAAAGTTTACTTATGTGACCTTTGAAAACCTGGTAACTACAAAACCAACATGGCGGCCACCGAAATTGCGACTTTTAAATAGACGTTTCTCGCGATTTAACCAACCAAACGCAATGAAACGTGGTACGGTATATGTTTATATACATTGTAATGCACCGACATCTAACTTCGTTCAATTGTTTACATAACCACAAGATGGCGGCTGTGCGAAATATTTCACAGGCGTTCTAGGCTATATCTCTGAAACTATTAGCGTTATCACCCTGAAATTATGTACGGAGATAAACGGCACTACTGGACGTTCATCTATAAGACTTTTAAAAACCGGTTAACTACAAAACGAACATGGCGGCCAAGCGAATTTGAAAATTTTAATTAGACCTTTCTCGCGATTTAATGTTCCAACCGCAATGAAATCTGGTACAGCAAATGTTTATACACATTGTAATACACTGGTATCTAATTTAGTTCAATTGTTTACATAACCTCAAGATGGCGGCTTTGCGAATTTTAAAATTAAGTTTTTATTTCTTGTGTCGTAATCATGCGATCGCTGTGAAAGTTTGAATAATGAACCTACGCAATAATTTTCCTTTAATGGTACATGACTCTATGGCCTATTCATTTAACAATCCAACATGGCGACCATCCGATATATTTAGACGGCTCTCAATATCTACGAATCTATTATAGCAATCAAACTGTTTTTTTATGTTCATAGGGGCTATAAACTTAAGTTCACCTATAGGACTTTAACAAACCTGGTGATCAGAAATCCAACATGGTGGCGACGCGAAGTATAAATATTCACATGGACGTTTCTCGCAATTTAACCATCCGAGTGCAGTGAAACTTGGTACAGTAAATCCTTATACGAATGTTAATCCACTGGCATCTAATTTATTTCAATTGTTTCCATAACCACAAGATGGCAGCTGTGCGAAATTTTTTAAACTCCTTGTTACTTCTTGTGTCCTAATCATGCGATTGGTGTTTGAATGCTACACGTACACAATAGTCTTCATCTAACAGTACATAACTCTAGGACCTACATATTGCACCCGTTCATCCGAGGTTTGCGATGACCCATCTGCCATTACATCGCATGCCTGGCTCCCCAGGCCAGAGTGGAGTTAAATGAACGTGAAATAAAATAAGGAATGTGTCGGAAATTCAGTTGAAATATCACAAAAGCAGAGGGTAACACGAGATAAAGTATCTCCAGGGTCGTTACGGGCTTAAATTTAATCATAATAGCAAATAGAAATGGGCGCCATCAACTGAACCCCTAGCAAACCACATCCTTCCTGGTTAAGCCTTAATTGAGACAAAGG
Source organism: Meconema thalassinum (assembly GCA_946902985.2). Classification (NCBI taxonomy): domain Eukaryota; kingdom Metazoa; phylum Arthropoda; class Insecta; order Orthoptera; family Tettigoniidae; genus Meconema; species Meconema thalassinum. Next base: position 553,630,080 of record OX336388.2, read on the forward strand.
AAAGGATTGGGAAAACAACATCATCATCAGATTACAACTAAGATAAAACAAAATTTATTTAAACTTAATCAGTCAGACAGAAAAAGAAACACAAACCCTGCCTAAGAGTATGGTCGAATGTAAACGTTATGTTGTTATAGTCCTCAAAATCGAACCATCTCTGTGCTATTTCAAATTATTTTTTATCCACATAAAAAATAAAGATTACTAAAGTTCGCTTGAGGTCTCAGGGCCACCGTAGCACTATGTCTTTTGCGTCACTGACATTTCGTGATCACTGAGACCTAACATTTCGTTAATTTAACATCAGTAATGTGGATGTCAAGAAATATGAATCTGTCTAACACAAAATAACCTAAAAACAAATATATTTAATTATTCACTCATTTCTATGGCTTAAATGGCACTAATCAATGTTGGAAATCCCAACAATAACTCCTTAAAATTTAACAATTAATTTATACACCATATTTACACTATTGCTGATCATTGCTTGGTTGTGAATCAAAGAAAACTTCACTATTCATCGGTCATCACCATCATTATCATGTCAAAAAAAATTAATGTTTCTCAAATCAGTTCTCATCCAATTATTCGTTATATTCAAGTCAGAATATTTAATTAATTACCATCAGATCATTTAAATGAATATTATATTCATCAATTCATTAGATTATTTAATCATCCACACACTCTCATTTCATTATCTCATTTAAATTAAATTATCTCAATCCATCCATTTAAATTGTTCAATTCATTAACTTAAGTTGCAATTCATCAATTTATTTAAATCATATCTCTTATTTAAATTTATTTAAATTTATTTAAATTATATTGTCATCAGCTCCTTTAATTAATTATCACCTTTTAATTCATTTATTCATCAGCTGTTTAATCGCCTGTTAATTTATTTAGTTCAGTTAATTTATTCAACTATCAATTTATTTAATTCATCGAGTTTATTCAGCTTTTAATTCATCGATTTATTTAATTCATCGAGTTTATTCAACTTTTAATTCATTGGGTCAGATCATTAATATGTTTAAACTTCAGATTATTATTCCATAAATTGTTATTATTATTATTAGAAAGTCTTGGATTATCAAAAATATGTATTTATTTATTTAATTTCTTAAAAATTGTTTAATATAGGTAATAGAACGTTGTCTTAAAATGTTATCAGTTCCAAGTTGTACCTCATATTTAATTATCATGCCAAAATAATATGTTGCCTTCACAAAATCACGTTGGATCTCACTATCCAAAACTTCATCACTTAATCTCACTTTGTCAAATATCACATTTGAATACTATAATTATTCCATATAACACTACAATTATTCAGCGCACAGCATGGATCTCAGAAATATGCTAGACTGGGTTCAACAACCTCATGTCTGCCTCAAAATTATCATTGGCAATATTGCAAACTTTCACCTGGCAACCTCAAAAACACCTATCAAAAATACTTCACATAATCACGTTGCATGATCCACAAAAATATATAACTGGCTTCAGATGATTAACGCACACAATCTACAAGAACTGTAATTAATCTGGTCATGTCTAGACAACTTCTTAAACAATATGAAAATTACCTTAGTAATCGTAATCCAATTCAAGATCTGGTTTAATTCAGAGCATAAATTCTCTTAAGATCCTCAAGATTTACTTCAAAGAAACATCAATGTGTTATATCACCTCACATCAAAAATATCAAATAATGATCTGCCTCAAAATAAATTCTGACAATAAATAACTCATCTTACGAGATTCAATTACTTGAAATCCTTCTCAAAGGTATCAAATCACTCACAAAGAATATCAAAAGTATTAACTGTTAAATGAATATACTCTCAAAAGAGTATTGCAACAAACTATTGGATTGGCAAAACAAGAATTACAAAGTGTAACCCTGCTGACATTTATTTTTAATTTATTTAACAAAAATCGACTAATATGTGACTGGTAGTTTATTGTTTAATCCTCTTACGATCATAATTACACTCGGATGATAAAATGAGACCCTCGATTGGCAGGTAAGGTGAGTACCACCACACAATTACTCAAAGTAACAGGCCCCGCCTCGTAGACTATGATGAAAAATCCCCAAAAACGACAGGTAAGGTGTGTACCACCACACAGTTACTCAAAGTAACAGGCCCCGTCTCGTAGGCTAATGAATGAGTGTACATGATTGGAATCAACAAGACTCTATTTGTCACATAAAAGCGATATGCATTCACTTGAGTGAATACAATTTAATATCACCAAACAATCCAAAAATAAAAATAAATCCCTGCTGATGAATTATACATACTCGCTAGTATGCAATGAACTGACGAAAAAATCTAATTATCCAATTGCAGATCACGAGTTCGAAACACTCGCTAAAAATATCCATAATCAAGAAATACTATCCTCACAGAAAAATATAAACACCAAAATCCTGTCTAATAAAGTCAACCAATGGTGAGAACGTTGTATAAATGTGCCTGCCATATCATATGGTAACACCATATTTTAGCAAATGGAGTGATAAAATATTTAAGCCATGTCGAAAAATAATAGTAGCACTCCTACCAAAATATATATATACGAGTATGCCCAGTGTTCATGAAAAATCATATCAGTAATGCCATAACTCTTACAATACCTTCATATTCCAGATGTTAATAGAATTCAAAGATCGTCGGTAATCCAAGTGTTTGTCACAGATTTCTCGCAAGATCGACGAAAACGCTGTATCACCCACTGAACTAACACCTGACTCCATCCAAGTGAATTTGATGTCATATTTATCCTCTTCGTTAGGAACCGAATCCATCGCTCTGAGATGCCATCACGTCTCCGTATCCGCCTAGCACGACATGATGAACTGAAGATTATCCATCATGGATATTGTCCAAAATCCTCCACAAAAGTTCAAAAACACAGAGTACCCCATACTCTCTTCGAATACGTCACGCCACTGTTCCATAAACTATTCGGTTGGCATTCGATAATAATGTTAGTCTCCACAGCGGCTGAATTGCACTGAGAGAAAAATAATGTAGCTTCAAAATTGTACTGATTTGTCAGACACCCTGTATCTGTGTTCGTAATGAAGATATTTCATAACTGTTCATGATGTGTAACTATTATACTGCACGTGCCACTATTCACAAAGTGCATACGCTTACATATTTTAAATTGCCAAAAGCAGTAATGTTGGAACGGCCCCATGGTCGCCTTAAATATTTCGGTTCAAATGCATTATGAAATATGCTGTAATACTGCTGAAATAAGTTCAAGTCCATCTGAATGTCCATAATAAAAGGTGTATAACTGTAACTGGACTGCACAATTGGACTGTTGAAATACAAGTCCTAACATCTCAAACTTGACAAAATGTCAGAGTAATGTTCAACTCGTTGACTATCGCATGGTAACAAAATGTCGCCCACAGCTCGACACGTTTCGCTTCACTGTCCATGTGTAATACGAGGTTGAATACTGGCCTCATTATACTGCTTCGCTGTGCTGTTATACATTGAGAATGTAGTTTAAATAATGTTCCTCAATCCTAATGTAATACTGCGTATTGCTTCGGTAAATTGTAAGCTTGAAAAAACATTGCTGTTCCACGTGAATACGACTGCGATGTTCAAATAACATGTGTCTAAACACCGGCTTCCATGCTAAAATTAACGGCTTGCATGACCTGCCCTACAGACAGCATGTGCCCCAAAACCGAACTCCTGATACTGTATTGCAAGCTTCGCCTAGCGACTCTCTCCTGCAAGTAACTCTCGGTATTGCACTGCCTTATAAACTGTTCTGTTATAGCACGACTTGATCCACTCAGCTGAACTGCTGGAATACTCCTCGTCGCTAGTGTCACTGCACTCGGCCGTCTCGCCTTGACCTACCTTCCTTCCGCTGTCTGACGTCACAGCTCTAACCTCTGCCACACTAATTCAGCTATTAAGTCATAACATAACTTAAGGAGTTGTCTACCTTTCTTCAAGTTATTGTCAATAAGATTTCTTGATATTTCCTTCCCATCTGAGGTTACATAAGACTTTATTCCAAATTAATCTTTATAATCATCCAGTATTTCTCCCTTATGTTTGAGGGGTAGTGGCTCCATCTCCCTCGGCCTCCTACGTCATTTCCTACCATTCTTCTGACTCGATCTGAGCGCTATCTTTTCTCCTTGCCCACAAATCTCAACTATGGCTCGATCATAACTGGCGTAGCCGATAGCCTCAACTAGGTATCGGGTTCAATATATACAAATCCAACATGGCGACCATCCGCAATATTTAGTCGGTTCTCAATATCTACGAATCTATTACAGCAATCAACCTGAAATTTTGTATGTTGATAGTGGCAATTAACATAAGTAGAATACATGAAAATAGGCTGTATAGTTCTTCACGGAACTACTTGTTTTAAATTCGTTTGTAAATTACATGTTTCAGTGCTGTAGTAATTAAATGGCCGTTTCCCTATTCATTATTATCATTATTATCATTACGGGAAAATGACCTGAATGTTACGTCCATTATACTGTACTACTTATCACCCCCACTACAACCACCAACCCCACCACCACAAAAAGTTATATTTAAAAATATGTCTTATCTGTTAGTTTAAGTATCATGTGCTAGTTCTGTAGTAGCCTAGTAAGTTATTCATTATCATCCATAAAACAAATAAATCCTCCGGGCGAAGCCGGGCGCTACTGCTAGTTACGTATAATTTTACTTTCTATTTTACAATTTTACGTGTGTGCCCAAATGTAGGTAACTCGTAGTAATTATTATTTCCCGAAAAAATTCCTATGGTCTACCGGTAATTTACATGTATTATAAGCCTACTTTTCAAATTTTGTAAAATTGAGGAAAAAGTAGACATATGAGATCGATCCGGGGAAATGTCTGTCTGTCTGTATGTCTGTGGGTGTGACTATCCCCCCCCCCCCCCTAGCAACTCCTAAACGGCTGCAGCTATCTAAACCAAATTTAGTATGAGTAAAGATCTATACCTCAATATCTCAAGCCTCTTTTGAATATGACGTCAGTGCTACCAACTGCTGAAAAATAGCAAATGAAATTTGAGCTCCATGTTGGATATCTTGGAAGGTATGCATGGGAGCTATTCCAAAATTCGCACACATATAGATAATAATATTTCAGTTTAATTTCCTGGAGGCCATACATGGCAGTGTTGCCAACATGATTCTAAGCCTGCTGATAGGTCCAATTTTTAAATACATGTAACTTCTACACTATCAATTGGATTTCAAACAAATTTCGTATGTACTATGTGTACGATAACAGATATGACGAAGTTATACGTATTCTTAAGAGCAACCAGGGCTGCCAACAGTTAATAAATGCTCTCTCTATTTTCTTATCCTAATACCAATATGTCAGAAAGTATGCAAACCAAGAACTCGAAACTTTGCACACCTTCTACATTAATTTGGAGTACCTAGTATACGTCATTGCTGCCAACATGATTCTAAGCTTGTTGATAGGTCCAAATTTTAAATGCAAGTAACTTCTATCCTGCTAACAAATGGATTTCTACCAAATTTCGTATGTGATTTTCGTACCATAACTGATATGAATATGCGTATTATTAAGACCCAGCAGGGGTGCCAACTGCAAATAAATGCTCTCTCTATTTTTTACCCTAATATCTATAATCAGAAAATATGCAAGCCAACAGCTCTAAACCTTGCATACGTATAGTACCTAACTTGCTAAATTAATTTGGAGTAACGAATATACGCCAGTGCTGCCAACATGATTTAAGCCTTCTGATAAGTCCAATTTTCAAATACATGTAACTTCTATACTTACAAATGAATTTCATCCAAAATTGGCACAATAATAGATCATAGTCTAATACTAGAGATTATTTCTTAAATCTTAAGAAATATAGGCTCTTTAGTTCGCCACGGAACTACTTGTTTCTCTTTAAGTCGAATTTCCATAACTCGAATTTTTCGATATCTCGAAGCTTTATCTTTATATCCCTGGCACTTAAATGTGTTCTTTATTTGAACATTCACGTATGTTTTTACAGTGCAACTTGTTTCATACATCACTGAATGTGGTTGAGAACTTTGTGGAGGAAGCTCGTGCATAGAAAAAATGAAGCAGAAGAAGATGGAGGATTTCTTAAAGTCATCACAAAGTCGAAAAAGGCCCGACTGCTTTTTGTGTTGTTAAATTCAACTTACTTAAATAATAGGGCTGTTTTCATTACGAACATCCATTTTTAACCTACTTTCGATTTTTGAAAAAATGAAAGTAGACTTATGAGATCAACACAGGGCGAAAAAAAGTGTGTCTGTCTGTGTGTGTGTATGTGTGTGTGTGAGTCTGTGTGTGTGAGTGTGTGTACTCTGAATGGCTGTCCCCCCTATCAATTCGAACACGGTGAACGCGATTTGACCGAAATTTGGGACAAAGGTAGCACTAGCAAAGGACACCTCAGTGCCATGTTTTATATCGCCGCCATCTTGACGGAAACGTAATGGCGGCCACACAAATGTTCAAAGCTTAAATCAAATTACGACTAACCTAATCATCCGATCTCTACCAAATTTTGCAACAACATACCTTTATGGAGGGAGCATCCCTCGACAAAACTAATAGGTCATCAGCCTAATAGTTTGCGGATGGCGGCCATCTTTGTGTGAAAATCTTTTCGCCCTATTAATTCGAACACGGTGAAACCGAATGGAGCGAAATTTGGTACAGAGGTAGCACTAGCAAAGGGCACCTCAGTGTCATGTTTTATATCGCCGCCATCTTGACAGAAACGTAATGGCGGCCACACAAATGTTCAAAGCTTAAATCAAATTACGACTAACATAATCATCCGATCTCTATCAAATTTTGCAACAATATACCTTTATGGAGGAAGCATCCTGTGACCAAATTAATAGGTCATTAGCCTAATAGTTTGCGGATGGCGGCCATCTTTGTGTCAAAATCGATTCCCCCTATTAATTCAAACACGGTGAAACCAAATGGAACGAAATTTGGTACAGAGGTAGCACTAGCAAAGGGCACCTCAGTGTCATGATTTATATCGCCGCTATCTTGACAGAAACGTAATGGCGGCCACACAAATGTTCAAAGCTTAAATCAAATTACGACTAACATAATCATCCGATCTCTACCAAATTTTGCAACAACATACCTTTATGGAGGGAGCATCCTTTGACCAATCTAATAGGTCATTAGCCTAATAGTTTGCGGATGGCGGCCATCTTTGTGTCAAAATCGATTCCCCCTATTAATTCGAACACGGTGGAACCGAATGGAACGAAATTTGGTAGAGAGGTAGCACTAGCAAAGGGCACCTCAGTGTCATGTTTTATATCGCCGCCATCTTGACGAAAACATAATGGCGGCCACACAAATGTTCAAAGCTTAAATCAAATTACGATTAACCTAATCAACCTTGAAATGGTTTTCCGTGGTTTCCCATTTTCAACACCAGGCAAATGCTGGGACAGTACCTTCTGACAGGCCACGGCCGCTTCCTTCCACATCCTTGCCCAGTTTCATTCATCTTCATCCATTCCATCTCTCATCCCGACGCGCAGGTCGCCCACGGGCGTCGACTAGAAAGACCTGCACTCGGCCTCTCAGGAGGCTACACGACCAAAAAAAAATCCGATCTCTACCAAATTTTGCAACAACATACCTTTATGGAGGGAGCATCCTTTGACCAAACTAATAGGTCATTAGCCTAATATTTTGCGGATGGCGGCCATCTTTGTATGAAAATTGATTCCCCCTATCAATTCGAACACGGTGAAAACGAATGGAATGAAATTTGGTACAGAGGTAGCACTAGCAAAGGGCACCTCAGTGTCATGTTTTATATCACTGCCATCTTGACGGAAACGTAATCGCGGCCACCCAAATATTAAAAGCTAAAATGTAATTACGACCAACCTAATAATCTAGTCTCTACCAAATTTTGCAACAACATATCTTTATGTGGGAAGCATATTCTGACCAAACTGTAAGATCATCTGCCCAATAGTTTGCAGATGGTGGCCTAGTATGTGTGCAAATCGATTCCCCCTATCAATTCAAACACGGTGAAACCGAATTGAACGAAATTTGGTACAGAGGTAGCACTAGCAAAGGGCACCTCAGTGTCATGTTTTATATCGCCGCCATCTTGACGGAAACGGAATGACGGCCACCCAAATGTTAAAAGCTTAAATCAAATTACGACCATCCTAATAATTTGATCTCTACCAGATTTTGCAACAACATGCCTTTTTGTGGAAAGCATCTTATGACTGACTACAAGGTCATCAGCCCAGTAGTTTGCAAATAGCGGCCAAGTGTGTGTGTGCAAATACATTCCCCATATCAATTCAAACACGGTGAAACCGAATTGAATGAAATTTTTTACAGAGGTAGCACTAGCAAAGGGCACCTCATATTCATGTTTAATATCCCTATAGCACGTTGTATTTCAACAAGCTTCTACGACCAACATTGAATTATACTCCTTGAAAAGGACAAAGAGTTATAACCATACCCATGCATTTAGGAGAAAGTAGGCTATATGTTCTTTACTGAACATCTTGTTATTACTCTATATAAATTTAGACAATTAAGTTATATGTTGTAAGACTACACACAAAATTTTGCGACCAGTAGATTAGTTTATACTATTTATATAACAAATTTAATATTTTGCTCTATCTCAATAACTCGAATCATCTATAAATCGATGACATCCCCTAATGAATCGAGATATCAAGGTTCGACTGCAAGTTATCACCCTAACCTGAAAGAGAGAATAGTCTACGTAAATTATTTACACACTTATAGTAAAGTCATCATTACTTCCGACTTGACGTTTCAGTATTACCCTAGAGTTATCTAGCGGTCAGGAGGAAAATTACTTTAACTAGCCAATCACAGGCAGCCATTCAAATCGATATATCACGACAAATTGAGTTCGTTCGCGATGTCAGGATTTAGTGAACGGAACTGTAGCTTAGCACTGAAACGTCAAGACGGAAGTAATGATGGCTTTACTATAATTAACACACTAGGCCTATTTGAATAAAAGGTAAGGGTGGTAAAACATTTATTATTCCCAGCCCAGTCTACCACTGGGCGTGACCAATCCCAGGGGATCATATAAAAATGGCCAACGTGGCCCTATTGGTCTAGGCAAAACTCGCGTTTTCTTGTTGCCAGATGGCTCTATTTGTCCATAATTCACGCGTATATTGGCGATCACAGCTGGAATTTTACTATATACGGTGTGATCTAATATGGGAAGGTGGAAAATGGCGGTTAGACGTGTGGTTGGGTAATCAGCCCGGAGGCTGGTCGGAACCTCAAAAAAGTATCCCCGTTGGTTATGTTGGCAGAAACCCACAAAACCCCAAGGAAACGCTATACGTATGGAGGCGTACTAGGCAAGGTGATGAGTGAGGCACGGTAGTTTGTCATTGCTTTCCTCACTGGGCCAATACAGCTGTACTGACCAGGGGCGTACATAGAAAAAATTCGGGGGGGGGGGGGGGGCTGACTATCAACCAATACCTTAGAGCATATAACTTTGTGTCATTATTTTAGATAAGATTCAAAGTTTAGGCTATATAGCCTACAATTATTACTGGCAATACAAAAAAAAGTTGTAAAATACAACACAACACACAAATAAAATGTTATACTTAATGAACTTTCTGTTATGATCTATGGCATATATCTAAATATTTGTCAATTTACTAAGCAGAAAGGTAAACAGTTTTTTTACATGTATTTCTCAAAAAACATAGTGTGGATTTCACAGCTTTACCTCACAAGGCTGAGTGCACCCCGTTCCAGCCCTCAGACTAGAATTAAAATTTATCGGCATAGCCGGGAATCGAATTCGGATCTCTGGGGCGGCAGCGAAGAATGCTACCCACTACACCACGAGTTAGTATAATTTCAATTTTAATATTGTTTATAACTTAGCCGATAAGTTAAGATTAGGGTACAACCAAATTTGCAATTATTTAATGCTCTTACCAAAGCAGCACTTTCTTAATTTTTATTGGCTTTTTTCAGGGGGGGGGGGCTGGAGCCCCCTCAGCACCCCCCCTCCCCCCCCCCCCCCTTATATACGCCCCTGGTACTGACCCTACGAGTGGAACCTTTCACAACATCCACAGACACTGGTTGTGCTCTGAAGACCATTACTCAATACCACCCATACCTCAGTAACGTCCATAGGCTATAATCGCAGCCATGAATGGAACTGAGGCATCGGTGAAAAGCCATATTTTAATCTAGCCTGTGCCAACAGACAAATGCAAATGTTCTGCAATAATCAGGAGATGATAAACAGGCCTATTTAAGTCGTGATCTAAAATGGGACAGAGGGTAGGAAATGGCAGTTAGACGTCCTGTATGGTTGGGTTAGGTGCGCTCATATTATTTAATGATAAAACAGTAACCTACCTACCTAATATTATTTCGAATGCCGAAAAATTTTCACTTGATTTTGCCTTTTTAAATACACGTTTTCTTCATATGCTGTGCAAATACAAGTTTCGTTATCGTTGGCGTGTTTGCTTGGACGTCCCCGTAATTCTATACTTCCAATACTATAATACTATAATACTATAATTCCAATACTTCAATAAGTGGCCCTAATAATATCTTCCGCTGTATTTTCTTTATAACAAGGCTAATTTTGGTGTGTTCTCAGCATGCCGTATCATTATCCAAGCGAGCATCGCTCTCTGAACCTCCCGTCTATAGCTCGGCTGATCCCTTGCTCACACGCGCTTTGCTCTCTATGTAATGCTGTCTACTATGTCTATTGTTGTGTATTTAGCTGTCGTCCAATCGGCTCGGCGCTCTTAATTAGCACATCTCTCAGCCGGTTTACGAGCACCAATTAGAGCACTGCCACCCTCTCCCCCACCCCCCACACCCCTCACCAGCCCCGAGCCAATTAAGTCTTCACAATGCTTGACAAACACAGCGGAAAGTCAAATTATTTTCATTTCCAGTTCTCGTTAAGAGCAGCGACTGTGTCTTATCGTCAGAGCTTGCACATTATGCTATGCGCATGCGCCGTATGCCAGCCCCTCTGCCTTCTAATTGAATGATGACTCCGCCAGTCCACTATTGGTTTAGCGCTTGCCCACTTTTTATTATTTCAGTCGTCCTCGCACTGTTGTTCTGACTTCCCACGAGAGTTGGAGCATCGTTCCAAAGACGTTAGTTAACGAAACAATAGAGTGTGCGAACACTTGTGTGGCGAATCAGAAGCAATTTTTAGGGTGGACTGAACTTGGACCAGCTCTGATATAAAGGCACGGATGGTATACGCTCGTGGTTTTCACTCTACTGTACCAGGTACCAGGGGTGACCATAATGTTACGAGTTAAAAACGGGACACTTAAACGTTAAGCCTACCGTAAAATGAATAACTTTCGTTTTTGCACAAACACGATTCAGTGTTTCTACCTGTTATAGCTAAAGCCCTGCGTGGATGCGGATATCCGCGGTCGCAAAATTTTTCGTCATGCGGATATAGTTTGCATGATTGTGCGTGCGGATAGTGGTTAAGCTGCGGATATTTTTTAGAGTAAATTTACGGATAGTTTATAGAATGCAATGTTGAACTGGATTTTATTTCTTAAATTTTTACTACTGTAAGAACTGCGTCTTATACGTTTCTTGCTATTTCCTTATTCGCTCCCGCTTGGATCGTACTGTGAGAATAATTGAGAAGTGAGAAAAGCCAATCATGAAAATACTCTCATTGTCAGTGTTGACTTATGCCAAAATAAGTCCTCAATACCTGCGCTTGCCTGCGTGGGTAAATCCGATGACTAAGCAAGTGCCACCCGCTGTTGCACGTGCCGTTACTCAGAGGGACAAAACTCAGTTAACATTGTCTTGCGATTCACACACCTTAGGGCAGGCTGTTCCAGCCGAGCAGCTAGCCAGTGAGCAGAGGAGTACTCGCCGCCTTGTGTGAGTAAATCTGCAACATGGAATACAGCTCTGGTGTGGGGGCTGCCGTCACTGCGCGGTGGATACATCAAGACTGGCAGGAAGCGCATGGACTTGTGTAAAGACCTTTGCTCAGTGACGCATTGCGTATCACCCGCAGTCCCTCTCCAACCGTGCTCCGAGCATCACTGCTGAGTACTCGTGTGTACGCATACTCAAACTCGTGGATTTGGAACAGCCTGATCTAGGGAAACGAATTTCATCTCAACTGTCTAAATGTGTTGCTTAATGCTTTACCTAATGCACTAAAAATATTATTGTGATGTCAGCGGATTTGGATAGAACATGTGCGGATGCGGGTAAAAGTCGTGCGGATGTGGGGCGGGTGCCGGTAACAGTCGTACGGATAACAGTCGTGCGGACGTGGGGCGGATGCAAATAACAGTCGTGCGGATGCGGGGCGGATGCGGATGCGGATGCGGATAACGTTTTGTTTATCCGCGCAGGGCTCAATCTATAACCCACCCACCATCCCCTTCTTAGATGACGACTTACAGTAGGCTATAACCGTAGTAAAATTCCAATTGTGTCCTCCATTATACGCCTTAATTATGGGACACATCATGGAGGAAAGAAAAACAGCAGATGCCCAGAGCTCGTTTGAGTGAAGCCCAGCGCTGCAACCAAAGTGGGCGTAACCTTAACTCGTATTCGGTGTTCTGTGACTTGCATGGGGCATTGTGCATGGCTAAACCTTATTTTGGCCCTGGGTTTTATCGCGTTCCGGTTATGCACCTTTGGAAACGTAATAACAGTAGTGATAAGTTATTTTTAAAAAAATATTCAATTCTAATCTCAGTATGTGTAGGCCTACCCTATATACCAAAAAAATAAAAATCATTCCTCTGCAAATCCCAAATTATCAAACGACTGTGGGGCAATAATTACGTTAGTCCTACGTAATTAATCAATTCGAGGCTAATCGTCAAGTTTCTACCCCCCACGAAGAAAATACCGTACGGTACCGAAACGTATAGGCTATACCGTATTTTTGTGCAAATATGCGTCCTTTTTAGCCTACATTCGATTTTTGCAAAAAATGAAAGTAGACTTATGAGATCAACAAAGGGCGAAAAAAGTGTGTCTGTCTGTGTGTGTGTTGTGTGTGTGTGTGTGTGTGTGTGTGTATGTGTGTGTGTGAGTCTGTGTGTGTGTGTGTGTGTGTGTGTGTGAGTGTGTGTACTCTGAATGTCTGTCCACCCCCCCCCCCCTATCAATTCGAACACGGTGAACGCGAATTGAACGAAATTTGGTGCAAAGGTAGCACTAGCAAAGGACACCTCAGTGTCATGTTTTATATCGCTGCCATCTTGACGGAAACGTAATGGCGGCCACACAAATGTTCAAAGCTTAAATCAAATTACGACTAAACTAATCATCCGATCTCTATCAAATTTTGCAACAACATACCTTTATGGGGGGTGCATCCTTTGAGCAAACTAATAGGTCATCAGCCCAACAGTTTACGGATGGCGGCCATCTTTGTGTCAAAATCGATTCCCCCTATTAATTCGAACACGGTGGAACTGAACGGAACGAAATTTGGTACAGAGGTAGCACTAGCAAAGGGCACCTCAGTGTCATGTTTTATATCACCGCCATCTTGACGTAAACGTAATGGCGGCCACACAAATGTTCAAAGCTTAAATCAAATTACGATTAACCTAATTATCCGATCTCTACCAAATTTTGCAACAACATACCTTTATGGAGGGAGCATCCTTTGACCAAACTAATAGGTCATTAGCCTAATATTTTGCGGATGGCCATCTTTGTGTGAAAATCTATTCCCCTTATCAATTCGAACACGGTGAAACTGAACGGAACGAAATTTGGTACAGAGGTAGCACTAGCAAAGGGCACCTCAGTGTCATGTTTTATATCACCGCCATTTTGACGGAAACGTAATCGCGGCCACCCAAATGTTAAAAGCTAAAATATAATTACGACCAACCTAATAATCTAGTCTCTACCAAATTTTGCAACAACATATCTTTATGTGGGAAGCATATTCTGACCAAACTGCAAGATCATCAGCCCAACAGTTTGCAGATGGTGGCCAAGTATGTGTGCAAATCGATTCCCCCTCTCAATTCAAACACGATGAAACCGAATTGAACGAAATTTGGTACAGAGGTAGCACTAGCAAAGGGCACCTCAGTGTCATGTTTTATATCGCCGCCATCTTGGCGGAAACGTAATGACGGCCACCCAAATGTTAAAAGCTTAAATCAAATTACGACCATCCTAATAATTTGATCTCTACCAGATTTTGCAACAACATGCCTTTTTGTGGAAAGCATCTTATGACTGACTACAAGGTCATCAGCCCAATAGTTTGCAAATAGCGGCCATGTATGTGTGCAAATCCATTCCCCATATCAATTCAAACACGGTGATACCGAATTGAATGATTTTTTTACAGATGTAGCACTAGCAAAGGCCACCTCATATTCATGTTTAATATCCCTATAGCACGTTGTATTTCAACAAGCTACTACAACCAACATTCAATTATACTCCTTGAAAAGGACAAAGAGTTATAATAATACCCATGCATTTAGGAGAAAGTAGGCTATATGTTCTTTACTGAACATCTTGTTTAATTGTTCTGTTTATTAATTTTGAGGTTCGTACGGTATTCTTGAATATCAAAATGTGTACGACCAATGAGTGAAAGTGGCTGTGCTCGAAATTATTCCTAAAAACGGATGAATGCCTCAACACCAATACGAACATAAAACTCAATTTGGTGTTAATACCGTAATTAGTTCGACATCATTAATTCCCAAGATGTTCCTTCTTTGGTATAACTCGCATCCTCAGACACCTGTATTCAATTTAATCAGTGTTTCATCGTATTATTACGTTTTGCCGCGTCTTCCTTACTAAACTAGCCTCGCAAAGGTGCTCTAATATATATATTTAAATTGGCTTTTAAAACGATAACGCGACTTATTTGTGCTGCCAATTACCGTGATATAAAGAGTGTATTCTGCCTATCCAAGAAAAAATCTTGACTTGTCGTTGTAGTTTTATGTCACTAAAATCCATTACTAGTTGGAATGGTTTACGGCTTTAAGCATAGGGACAGCCATTTTCTTGCAACCAAAGTGGGCGTGCCGTTTGGCTTCAACAGCTTGCACTGGGCAGCGCAGCGAAGGCATCTCCTTCCTTTCTTTCCTCCATGGGACACATAGAATATTGCCAACCCAGCGCATACGGTACTACTTTATCTAGACCAATGGTTTTGCCTACACCAATAATTACTAGGTAGCACAGCCCAGCGGGCCACGTTAGCTAATTAGGTTATACCCCTGGTTTTTGCCACACAGTGGCATCAATAATCTTCATCTAGACCAATCATTTTGCCAATTAATGCTTTTTCACATAATTACAAGGTGTATTTTGTATCCCACATGTTGGTAACAGTGACGTGACGTCAATGTGCACGCATCGGTAACAGTTGAAGAGTCCGCCAAACAAACATGGCAATTTAGCACATATTTCCAATGCAGTAGCCTAGTTGGCTTGGCTTCATATCGCCTAGTCCAAACCTGTTGTAATATGATCAGAATGACGGGTTTATACCGAGATAATTGCCATGGGAGTTATTATTATTATTATTATTATTATTATTATTATTATTATTATTATTATTATTATTATTATTATTATTTATAGCCTATGTTGTGTACTTCTGGGCAATATTGTAGCCTCTTATGTTAATTAGCCTATTCAGTTTATTATTATTGTCATTAATTTTTCGCTATGAGTATGCGTATGAATAAGGAAGCTTCCTTTAAATTTTAATCAGTCATCGTATAGCCTAATGTTTTATTATCACATTTCAGTTATTAACATGGGGACTTGGAGGCTGTGGAAATAATTTCGTTTCTAAAGTCAGTTAGGTGTTGCAATGTCTTAGCAAACATATGGTCGGCTGCGCCACGGGAGATTTTCTTGGAAGTTGAAGGAAGATGACTGACTCGTTCTGACATCGCATTTCCTTGAACTCAGGTGAGGGCAGTCCGTTCAGACAGTGGATGGTAGCCTCATATAAGGGTGCTGGAAATCGGATCACGTTTACGAGTCGTGAATTCGTGGAAAATTATATCACGTGAAGCGGATGGCGAATCAGTGGTGCTGAAGATAGCCCCGACGAAGAAGAAAGGTGTTACCATGACAACCTATGATATGATTGGTTGAATTATTATTGGGAAGGAATCTTGGAGATGGAATTGAAGAGGGGAGCATGAAGAAATTATAAAAGTCTAACACTACTGGACTCGAGGTTCATTCATCCATTCATGCATTCGGCACAACTACTACTACTCCTATGGAATTCTACTCGTTTCTTAGCTGGTCTAAGCTCAAGGGACTGGTAACATTTTGCTTCAGCCTAATTAGAAAAGTGCTATTTGAGAGTATGTTAGACATTTTGTCGAACCATACAATGACTTAGAGTCGTGTTATCGGGCCTCAGTCATTAATGTGATTTTAGAAGTCATAACTTCATCACACTCAAGAAATGTAGAGACCAATAGTGTCGTCTTTTGTCGCATAGCGCTGTAGGAAAATAATCAGAATTCTTTGGAAAACTTCGGCTGTCCCGAGCTACTGAGGTAGCAATAGTAACATTTATCGCCACAAAGCGCTTAACGATAAGTTTCGGAATAAATTAAGGTAAATTTGAAAGCACCAACGCTTATTGCAACTGATAACCTCAATGTACTGCACCAACACCATCGCACTTATACAGAGGCATAATATTTTCATGATGATAACTGTTTAAAGGGGCCTAAGTTGTTGTTTTTTTGCACTAATTACCCCCCGTGACTGCAATTTATAAACAGCGCAAGATGCAACACTATTTTCGCAATTCTGCACCAGAACACTGGTAGGGGTGACGTGATGCAGCCCTAACTGCCCGTCAACAATAGACTTATTAAAATACTCTTACAGTTACGCTACTACGGACATGAATGGTTCTAGGGTCTTAATAGGCTACGTGGTTTTCAAGTTGAGTTTGTTTGTTATTCTAAATGTAGGGATTGGAGAGCGTTGTCCAAAATATCAAGTGGACAGTGTTACCAGCAGGGTTTCAAAGTGTATGTAAAATTTGGTGCAATTAGGAGAAACGGTGGAGATTTGTGATGAAGGGCCTAAATGCAGGGAATGGAGTGGTCTGCCCAAAATTTAAAGTGGACAGTGTCACCCGCAGGGTTCCAAAGGGTAAGTGTACAAAATGTGGTTCAGATCGGTGAAACGGTGCAGATTTGTGCCAAAGGACCTAAATGCAGGGAATGGAGTGGTTTGTCCGAAATTTCAAGCAGACAGTGTTACTCGTCGGGTTCCAAAGGGTAAGTATGTAAAATTTGTTTCAGATCTGTGAAACGGTGTATATTTGAGCCAAAGGGCCTAAATAAAGAGAATGGAGTGGTCTGTTCAAAATTTCATGCAGACAGTGTTAGTCGCAGGGTTCCAAAGGGTAAGTATACAAATTGCCGTTCATATCGGTGTAGATTTGTGCCAAAGGGCCTAAATGCAGGGAATGGAGTGGTCTGTCCGAAATTTCATGTAAACAGTGTTACTCGCAGGGTTCCAAAGAGGAAGTATACAACTTTTGGTTCAGATTGGTGAAAGGGTGTAGATTTGTGCCAAAGGGCCTAAATGCAGGGGATGGAGTGGTTTGTCCGAAATTTCAAGTAGCAAGTGTTACTCGCAGGGTTCCACACGGGAAGTATACAAATTTTGGTTCTGATCGGTGAAACGGTGTAGAGTTGTGCCAAAGGGCCTAAATGCAAGGAATGGAGTGGTCTGCCCGAAATTTCATGCAAACAGTGTTACTCGCAGGGTTCTAAAGGGTAAGTATACAAATTTTGGTTCAGATCGGGGGAAAAGTGTAGATTTGAACCAAAGGGCCTAAATGCAGGGAATGGACTGGTCTGTCAAACATTTCACGGAGACAGTGTTACCATCAGGGTTCCAAAGGGTATGTATACACATTTTGGTTCAGATTGGTGAAACTGTGTACGTATCACTAACCATAACGCCAGCGCATGCGGATAGAGCTGATCGTGAGCGCTTGTTCTACCGACTTACTGAACAAAAATCCATCTTGAAGGTCACCTGAGAGGTGTAGCCTAATGCTACATAGCCTAAACTATTCCTCTTCAATCTGGCTATCATATAAAAAAAAGAATTTTTCGAATCGGACTGGTAGTTCCTGGGATTAGCGCGTTTAAACACATAAACACACAAACACACAAACTCTTCAGCTTTATTATATTAGTATAGATTATCATGTCTTGCTTGCTTCCATTACATTCTTTGATATCTTAAATTCATACTCCGTGTTTCCTTTTCTGTAGTTAGAAATACCTATAACTCGCACCTATTCCCTCAAACGAGTATTATCTTGGTGAGAAACGTAGTTTCCCCACGGGCTGAGATAAAGAGTCAGAGTGACATATACCTCATGGTATGAGTGAAGGTATTTTATTTTGGTGTTCACATGATGACCCAATGGCGCCCAACTTATACTTCTAAAAACCACTGTATTTGATCACTGTGTGGAACTTCGTTGTGGTTCTTCCACATTACTTCAGGAAAATATATCCATGTTAAAGATCACGGTCACTGGGCTATTTATTTGCATATCTTCACTTTCTTTAGAAGTATAGTTGTTGTTAATTTATTTTAGTGGCTTGGGACATCCTGATCATCAGCCCCGTGTAGTTGTCTGTGTGTTGAGCTTGTCTGGTAACCTGTATTGATGTGATGACTGCAGTAGTGTGTGTAACTGTATTAAGGACAGGGATGGGGTAGGTGCCCCGAGACGGGGAATGATAAAAGATCACAAGAAAGGACCCGTTCCTTGTTAGACTTACAGTAGTTTAAACCATATCCATATCACTCGCAGCGCAGTCAACAAAAGTGAATTCGTTCAGACTGATCTACGCCAGAAGTCGTTGCCTGGTGCTTATAACGTCTGACGCAGCCAGGAATAGGCGACATGAGACTCGGGCGCTGAGTCGTCAATTTCCGAGCAGCGGGCTGCGTCATTCCCGTCGATCATACAAAAAATCACCCTGTATATTATTAACATGAATATGTTTTAGGACTGGGGGTCTATCTGTGATTAGCGAGGACACAATTCCGGAAACGTTTAAGTTGGGCCCAAGGTCCAAACATTTCTCTGCGGATTACCGTCGATCCCCGGAGGTCGGTGTTTAGTTGGCCCCTGGTCAGTAGGATAAGTTTCTTCATTTGTTAATGTTCGACCGCTCTTTTTTTATTTGAATGATATTAACAAATGTCAAAATTAAATTTCAATATCAAAGACAACTATTGAAATGAATGCATCACCGTTCGCCGAGGAATGTTTTGAGCGTGGGCCAAACTCTAACGTGTCCGTGAGTAGGCCTACTGGGGGCAGTTATATGGAACCAAATCGAACCTCCCCCTGAGTTGACCATGGGACCAACTCATCAGACCTTTTTTATGGGCATCACTGACACCACTGACATCAACCAAAATTCCGACACGATGTTTACCATGACAAGAAGTGTTGTCATCAATGCCTCCTACTGTATATGGTTACCAAGGCAACAAGTATTCATCATCTAGGCCCAAAACACATAATCATGAATCAATGTTTCTCAATGTAGCGGCGGAACTTTCATTAACATCAGGGGCGATGCACCAGTACGGGCCGAAAGGGCCCCGCCCACCCTGGGCCGTTAGATCGTATTGTACAAAATTTGTTTTATTAATGTCTTTAAAATTACTTTAAATTACAGATATTCTACTTAAAATAAGTGGTTTCCCCTCCTAGAATCTCTAAAAGGGATTCAGTGTACATAACTCATTCCTAATTTAAGTTACTAAGAGTCTCGTACGGTGCATTGTAATAGCGAGGGCTGCTCTACAGAACGTTCCATGTAAAGCATATCGTCCTTTAAGAAGCAATGCCACCCATCTGACATTGCTCTTATTTTTCAATAGTTTCCTTATGACTGGTCACGCCTCTCAGCTATGTGGATGTGTCGTCCAACAGAACAAATCACTTTAGGTTAATTTTCCTGTGTGCAAAAATAAAGAAAAAATAAAGAAAAAGAATTCATTGTACTGGTGAAACGTATATTTCCGTGTAGTAATGCACTCGTGCAGTACAATATATTTAAGGTTCATTTTTCTTCATGTCTATCTACTGTATAGGAAAGTGAACTTAACGTGGACGGCACAACCACATACGGTTGGGGGGAGACTAATCATAAGGAAACTATTGGAAACAAAGAGCATTGTGGGATAGGAGGTATTGCTTCTTAAGGGACGATATGGAATGACAGGCCGGGTGAGAAAACGGTGGGCATAGCACTGTTTTATACGCGAATTCTTCTGTGCTATGAAATGATTTCCTTTTCTCTTCAAGGGCCTGGGGAATTAGCCCATTGGAGAAAAATAGAAGATATCTCCATTTCACTTCCTGATTCTATCTCTGTTTGTAGGTCAAACCGGATTACGTGAGATGGGTCTACCCCACGCCCTAAAATGGGTACTTATCCATTGTTCACAGCTTGATGAAGTTTAGATTTTTCACGAAAGATAATTTATACATTTTCAGTTGTCTGGTGTTCCAAGTGTTAGTGAGTTATGTGAATGAAGTTAATTTCTATAAATTAATATGTTTTTAACTTTTGTGGTACCGTACGTAGTTATTTGATATGTTGATTGTGTGCGACATAGAAAAATGAATGAAGTAGAATTTTTATTAACAAATCCATTTTCTTCTATACCCCGAAACAAAAATAGGACTTCATCAACCAAGCTTATAAGTTACATAAATTTGCTTCGTCCAAGCACAGGAGAGGAGAATATGTTTACAAATAAGGAGCCATGTGCGTACAGTTTATAATGCATCAACTATTGATTAAAACTTGTTTCAAATGTGATGTGTGGAATGATGATAATGGCAATATTGGCAACACTGTCAAATATAAAATAATCTCAGTATAAAATTAAGTCCCGGATTCTAGGATTTAATGGGTAAGTTTAATCTCAAGAACCACTGTATGGATTTTGATGCGGGTTTCACATTCTGTAAAGAAATTCCCGAGGAAGGGTTCTGTTGAAAAGCATTCATTTATGACCAAAGGAAGCCGAGCAGTAACGATTTTAGTGAATCGAGTCGCAGAAAAACCTGCTATCCGTGCGCCTTTTAAGCTTACGCTGGGCAAACCGTTAAAAATATCTATTGAACCCTTGCAAAGAAGCATATGAGACTCAGTTTCGGGGGGTGTAACGGTTCATATTCGTAAGTTGCTGTCAGGGCGCTTCATTAACTTGCAGGGTAACATATAACAAAATAACATGCAGGAAAGAGTGAAGCCAGGGTTAAAACAACTGAATTTAATAACAAATCACCATATTTACACATAAACAATTAACAACAAAAACTCCCAACTGATTCCCATTTAATAAAATGCCAACAACTAGGCGATATCTCTGGAGAGATTAATTACCTGGACCAAGTGTCCTTAAAATAAAAATACAAAAGTGACCATATAAGTGCGTATGCCGTTCTACATGCATCACGATGTGTACTTTGAATGCGTGATTCGTTATCATCCAGAATAATCCTTCGGACAACGAATCCACATTTCTTAGAGCTAGACCGACACGGGGGAACACAACAACAATACTTAAAATTAAACCGACACTTCCTAAATCTACTATAAACAAACACAAAATTTCCGTGTGAAATTGGAATCAAATTGCCGTAGCAACGTTTACTGCCTAAAAACTTAGGACTTCTCACACAAATCAACACAAGTACATTAACACGTGACCAATAGAAAAATACACAAATGACCGCTGTCAAAATTTACAAATACTCTACCACTACACCACACGGGTGTGACACACAAAAAATTACATGAATCGAGTCATAAACAAAGCAATAGGCACACAGCCAACATTTACGTTAATTACAATATTTGACCCATACAACGTACAACAAGCCGTTACACACATGGCGAACTCCCCAATTAATTATGGCTTTAAAAATCACCATCACAACGAACAGGTTTGCTACATGAAAGCTTACAGGGGCCAGTCGGACAAACAGGACTGCCTATCAAAATAAGTCACAGGCAAAACGGGCGGTTTGTGGAACTCTGCATGTCTGTCAACCCACGTGTCAATAACCTCGACCTCCCAGAACATGGGGTCGAATCTCGAAGAAGTGTGCCCCAAAGCACAACAATACATGTGTGTGTCAGAAAAATATATGGACAAGAATCAGCAGTCTCCCAAGAGCACCCTGTCTTTCCATCGAAAATACAACAGCAGCAAAAATATGAGAGCGGTAGGACAACTACCCCCTCCTCACGTAGAATCAACACACACTAGACACATTAACACACACAGAATCACACGTATGGGTTTTGACAGTCCCTGAAATAAAAAGACACAAATAATATCCACATGCTGGCGCCATCGTTCTATGCCGTGACTAGTCACCTGAAAAGGACTCAAGAAAATCTATCAAAATTAGAACGAAGGTGTTCTACAAATTACTTTTAAGTTGGTGCACTTGGCAACCCTAATATGAATAATAACCTGTTCAGCAAAAATCTTACAATAATTTCCTCCCATTCCTATTTCAAATATTAACGTTAATAAAGCACCATTTATCGAATGTAATGGGTTCCGCATTTGCAAAGATAAAAATCACGCACGCACGCCGCGCGCATTACGTATGACTCAAGGAAAAACAAAATATCAAACCAACACTTTGGCCACGCGCCAATGGACATTTTAAACATATAGTGTCGGTGCAAGAAAAATTCTAAAACAACAAGAAAAGAAAAACATGACTATTTACAAAGTTCCCCGGCCAAATCTAACTACATAATTGAAATAATCCAATTTTAGTACATCACCGCTTCTGCTTGTAGAACTAAGGACATCCTCCTCAACCCATCGCCCTATGGACAAATTAGCACTCCATAGTAGTCGTCTGCGTTGATTTGTTGAAGCTCATCCCAACTTCAAACCACGTGCTGATCATCTTGGTATCGACTCCTTGGCAGAAAAGTTCAATGTTAGTTATTTGCCTATCTATAATCGCTTGCAGGCTACTCAATTCACCCACAATTGTCCTAATGCGATTAATAGCGAAGACTGGCCCTAAATATATCGCACACACGCACCATAAAAACACATATAAAATACACTGCAATTTGTACATAAAATATACATCTCGAGTCCGCGCCACTGGCTCGTTAACAAGTTCAAAATCCTGGCTGCACTAGCAGTCGCTATCTCGCTCGGTATTTCTGTCCTGTACTCTGGACTTCGGCTCCGGTGAGCGCTAATTAGGGTGATACAATACTTCCCCCTTAGAGCTGAACTCGTCGTCTTTAACTGAATGTTACAAGTTATCACGCACTGGCGTGAAATATTTAGCTCACACAATAAAGCTGATTTTAGAACAAAATGTATTATAGCTTTTAAAGTTCGATACAGCAATCGCTGCGACTCTAGCTCATCGGAGCTCCCAAAATAAATTAACTTCACTAATTTTAGAGCGTAAAAATCACAATACAAACTGGCGTGAAGTCAACCTCTGAAGGCTCCACAAAATATGACTTAGATAATTTCGAGCGTCTAAAATCACAATATAAACTGGCGTGGAGTAAGCCCCTCACGGCTCCACAAAGAAAAGACTTAGATAAATTCGAGCGTCAAAATCACAATACAAACTGGCGTGGAGTAAGCCCTCACGGCTCCAAAAAGAATGAACTTCGAGTGGCGTCAGGCCAAACTATTTATTAGAAACTGACAGGGGCGGAGGAGTGGGGCGGAGTCGGATAAAAACTTCCAGAGTTTTTGTCTCACAAAGATGGGACTAGTGTCAATCTTCTCCAAATAAATCAAACGTCTCAAATTACTCGAGCGGAGATTAATCCGTTCGGCGGTTCTTTAGATACACACTTCCGCGGGCTTTTTACTACTGACGCTGTCCACCTCGTGGTCATGGCTTGGTCTCTTGCGATTGGCTGATTCAATCGTATGTTCGTTGCGAGTACCTCGTGATTCTTCCTTTATGTCTCCAATTTTGGTACAGTAGTTGCACAATTTGGCCTTAAACTCGACTAATTCTGGCCGTCCCCCAGGAATAGCTACCAGCTCACCTCCTGTTGCAATCATTACGAAATGCTGGCCTCCCATATATCCAAGTCGACTTCCTTAAGTGCTGCCTGGGCCGTAGTAATAATAATAATAAATATGAATACTTCTTTATCGAAGATCAATAAGGGTTCATTTATCCTCAGCAAGGTTTTGAAATTCGAAACAATTTATTGGTTTGGATTTCAAAAACAAAATCCACTGTAGTAACAACACATCTCTTTAAATCTCACTCAGCTGCTCGAGTATATGCCCCTCTGACTCAATTAGTGTGCTCCCTTCTCGCTGGAATGTCATTCATATTTCCTGACTAGGTCTCCCCCTTCCCCTCAAGTAGTTGCCACTCCTGTCGACTCAGCTGCTCGTTGTTTACAAGCAAAGTGCGTACTCTGGCGCTCCCCGTAGGTTTGAGTGTTGGCTCTCAAAATAAAATTTTGCAATACAGATTCTGCACATATCATCTTTCCTAATCATCAAATGGTTCCCTTCTGTAGTACGGTTTCAAATTGGCACTATTAAAAACAGATTTTGCACCAGTGCTCACTTCTTCCAGCCTGTAGGCATTGTTACCCAGATTCTTAATTACCCGGAACGGGCCAATGAACTTCGGACAGAACTTGGCGAAGACTTTGTTCTTAGGGTCGGAGATCGGTGGTCTACGAACCAGCACTAATTCTTGTTCTTGTAACTCTCGGTGAAACTTCTTTCCTCGGTACCGTCTCAGCCTTCGGTCCGCTTGGTTCCTCATGTGCTCTCTCGTTCGCTGGATTCGCAAATCATGCGCTAATAATGGATCCCTTGGGCAAGGAATGATCTTGTCCCAAGTTCTTTCTGGCAATCTGTTGTGGTGCACAATCAGTGGGACTTGACCCGTCGACTCGTGCTTAGTAGTGTTCATGCACATCTCAATTTCCCCTACTTTGTCTACCCATTTATTGTGTTCGTTAGGAATCATTACTCTGTAGTACTTAGCAACACAGCGAATTGTTCTCTCGCTCGGATTTCCACAAGGATGACGAATACTTGAAAATACGTGTTTTATTCCTAGGCTCTCCAAACCTTGCCTAAAAACATTGCTTGTGAAATAGGTACCGTGATCTGATAGAATGGATTCCGGCTTCCCAAGCATCGGAATGACTTTGTTCTTAATTCGACTGAGGACTTGTCTTGATGTCTACTTCTGAATAGGACATAGCACGACCATCTTCGAAAACACGTCGACACACACCAGAAGATGTCGGCATCCACGCTTTCCTTTTACTAAAGGACCAAAGCAATCAATCGCGAGCATCTCACATGGTTTCTGCGGTAATAGTGGTCTTGGAGGTTGTTTCAGAATAAAGTTGTTCGGCTTTGTGCGCTGACAAGCGTCACACGTTCTAATTACTTCAACAATGGTGAATCTCATCTTGGGC
Source organism: Meconema thalassinum (assembly GCA_946902985.2). Lineage (NCBI taxonomy): Eukaryota > Metazoa > Arthropoda > Insecta > Orthoptera > Tettigoniidae > Meconema > Meconema thalassinum. The sequence continues at coordinate 553,655,758 of OX336388.2, forward strand.
CAAGTAAAGGTCTCCCCTATCGTAGCTTCAGTCTTATCCGTGCCGATATGTGCTAGGCTCTCGTGAACATGCCAAGTTAATCCCCTCTGTAGTGATGCTGGAACTAAGATCCGCAGTTTAGTATGATGCTCATCCACGTACTTATGTAACAAGTTATTCAAGTAGTGAAATCTCGCTTGTTTAGCACTGGCTTCTCGGTACTCCGGTGAATTTGGTTGTAACTCCTTCCTATAGAATTTTATCATCATCATCATCCATGGGTCTGCTTCTTGCTCCTTCCGAATATCCTTCAATCTTGCCAAAAACTCGCGAGCCTTAGGTGTCAAGGTAATATTGTGAACTTCCGCTGTTACTTCGTTTCCGTCCTCAGGATTTCTACTCAAGGCATCTGGTATGACGTTCATTTTTCCAGGACAATGCTCTATTGTGATGTCAAACTGCTGTATGTAGATGGACCAGCGCGTAACTCTCTCACTTGCTATTGTTGTCTTAAATAAAAATGTCAGTGCATGGTGGTCGGTTCTAACAATGATGGAATAACCATAGATCATCTTGCGCCACTGTTGAAGAGAATATAGAATTGCTAGTAGCTCAAGTTCCGTAACGGTGTAGTTCCTCTCATGTTTCCGTAATTTACGACTCGTAAATGCCAAATAGGATTTCTTCTTGGGTTCTTCAGGGTCCTCTTGGTACAGCATAGCACCAATCCCAATTCACGAAGCATCTGCTTGAATGATAAATTGCTTCTCAAAATCCGGATATCCAAGTTTCACACAGTTTTCCAATAAATCCTTCGTTGCTTTAAAAGACCTGTCGCACTCCTCGTTCCACGACCATCGATTCGCTTTCTTCAACATCTCCTGCATAGGCGCTACTGTTTCTGTGTAACCAGGGCAATTTTCTTTGAAGAAACCTGTCACTCCCAAAAACGCTCTAACATGTTTGACTTTGGTAGGTGTGGGAAATTTCTTAATAGCATCAATCTTGGCTGGATTAGGCCGCACGCCCTCGACATCAATTATATGTCCCAAATATAAAATCTCGCTCTGGCAAAAATGTGACTATTTTAGGTTGATTTTGAAGTTCATGGTTCTCAAGTTGTCCAGCAGTTTATTTAAATTTATCAAGTGTTCTTCCATTGTCTCGGAAGCGATTAATATGTCGTCAACATATCTCGTGGTGAAGTTCTTGACCTCCTCAGTCAGATTTCTATCGAGTGCTCTAATGAGTGCACATCCCGCAGTTTTCACGCCAAAGGGCATTCGACACCAGATATAACTTTGATTATCGAATAAAAATCCCGTCAACAGTTGGGATTTTTCTTCAAGTTCAAGATGGTGGAAACTATTCGTCAAATCAACACTTGAGTATATCTTCTTCCCACGGAAGCCTTTCAAAACATCTTTGATCCTAGGTGCTTGGTCGTGCTCAACTAGCAGTTTGCTGTTCAAAACCCGCGCGTCTAGGCATAGCCTAATTGATCCGTTTGGCTTGGTCACAGCCAATATTGCGTTCAGGTAAGGGGTTGCCGCTTTCCTTATCATGCCAGAATCTAATAAGTTAGTAATAATGTCCTTCACCTGAGAAAAATGTTTCTCTGGGATCGGGTACAATTTACTTTTAAATGGGGTCCAATCTGTTACCTGCATCGCATATTGAAAATTTAAAACTTTCCCAGGGACGGTGTCAAAAGCTCCTTTATGTAATCTTAAAATTTCTTCCAGTCTTCTTCTATCAGATTCCCCTACGATGGCTTCCTTAAGTCGCTCCTGAAGTAGAATTTCGAATTTGGTTCCGCTAATTTCTTCTTCCGCCAAATGCACCCAAAGTTCCTGCGAAATATCTCGGCTGTCAATTTCTAGCACTGCTGTCTGGCTGACTTGCTCCCTCATCAAGATCTTATCTCCGGCCTCATTAGTGCATTCCTCAACAACCCAAGTATTGGCCTCTCTCTCCAACGGATTCTCTTCCATATTTAAACCCACATGATCCAATCCTTCTACTTGTTTGAAGCTTACAGTGTTGTTATGTAAATCAATTACAGCATGAAAATCTCAAATGAAATTGGCTCCTAAAATTATATTGTAGTTCATCTTTGGAATAACAATGAATGTTTGTGAAAAAGTATGGTTCAATATTTCCAGATCTAGAAAGGCTTGCTGTTTACAGTTCATAGTTTTGTCAGGAATGACACCTCTGACTTTCATTAGCGGTACCGGCATAATAGGAACAGTCTGTTTTCTTGCTATTTCCTTTATCAAAATTTCAGTGACTAGGCTCACCTGGCTACCTGTATCAATCAAACATCTCACCCTCATGCCTCCAATATGCGCGTAAATAATTGGTAGCTGTCTGATAACATTTTCACGGCTCCTTCACCACTTCCTCCAGGCAGTCGTCCGGGAATGCTACCCACTCTTCTGTATTGGCCACTATCATCTCTTCTTGCTCCCTGGCGATCCCCATTTTCAGCCTGTCTCCTTTCAGTTCATTTGGTTTTTTTTTTATCCCGGGACCCATTAGTTGTGTTTCGCCGGTTGTCATTCTGTCGCTCCTGTTGCCTCAATAAACTCTCTGCCCCCTCTCCTTGATGGTTGTCTGGGCTCTGTCTGTTCGCCATGGCACGCCCCCACTTCTCCTTCTCCGCTTCTTCGGTACTTAATTGATCCAAGTATTTACGGGATTCAATATACCGCTCGTCCCAGTTGTTCCTATAATCTCCTCTATTTTCTTGGCGATAGTCCCTGCCGTTATTCCATCTACCATCTCCATTTCTTTGGTAAGGTCTACCTTGTCTCTGGTTTCCCCTCCAATTTGTGTACTCCCGCTGGTACGTCCACTGATTATTTTGATTTTGGTTATTCTGATGGTATCTCCCGCGGTTATTCTGATAATTCTGATTGTTGTTATGGAACTGGTTTCGGCCGTCAAAATCTTGTCTTCTTGGCGTGAATTGTGTCCCTGTGGACTGTGTCTTAGTTTAGTTCCCCTGGCTGTGGTTATTTTGGAGTCCCTGAACTACCTCTGCCGTGTTGACACATTCCAAATTCCTTCTTCCTGTCTGTGGGCTTACCATACTCGTCTCGTCTAAGTGTCTGAGTAATTCTTCGGCTTGGACTGCGGTCTGAATGTTTCCTGCGACTAATAATTGTTGGATGTGCATTGGGAGTTGTTTCCCGATGGTTAGAACCATATTCTGCTCGCTAGGCGGGTCGTCAAAGTCTCTGAATTTTACCAATTGCTGACTGAAGAATTCTGAAAAACGGGTTGGATGCGTACTATGATATTTGCGCGTGTACAGGTCCATTCTCAACCCCTGTTGTAACGAAGGACTCCAAAATTTCTTCAAAAATGCCTCGCGGAATTGAGCCATGTCTGTGAACGTGTACTTGAAACTTAAAAACCAGGTCAGGCTAGGTCCTTCTAAAAATTTCTCCACCATTCTTAATTGTTTCTCAGGGCCGATGTGCTGGTCATTAAAGTAATCAGTTAATTGCCGTAGAAATGCTTTGGGAGTAGTTCCTGAATGTTCCTTAAACTTATCGGGCTTAAAATCATTACCCCGAATGACTTGGATGACTTGGGCTGGTGCCAAGTTCGGTTGCGGTGTTGAAGTCTCCCCCCTGTACTGCTGGAATGCATTAGTCGTTAGTCTGGGACTTTGACCCCGACTCGTGTCCTCAGCCAACTTCGAACCTGCAGGACTTCCAATACTTGTTTGCTTCTCCGGGATATTTTCAGTTGAAAATAATGTCGCTTCTCTAAAGATCTAATCTCGTTTTTTATGATTAATTCTGAGTGTTCCTGTAATTTCGACTTTATATTTTCCTCCAATTCCCGCATTCTTAAACTGTGTTCCCCCAGGCGTTTTAAAATTGTCAAGCGGTCTTCCTTATTCGCATGAGCCTGCTGGTCCCAATCTCGCCGGATCCTACTTTTCAAGCTATTTATTTTTTTCTCGTTCCTTTCCTGATTTTTCCCTAGCTCTTCACGTATCTGTTCTCCAACCTCCTCTCTTATAGCCTCTTGTGTTTTTATTAGCTGACCTTCCAAATTATCCTGAGTCTTGACGAGCTGCTCTCCTACTTCTTGTCTTATGACCTCTTGTGTGTTTATTAGCTGGCCTTCCATCTCTTTTCTTATGATCTCTTGTGTTTTGCCTAATTGCTCCTCTAAGTTCTCCCGCAAGTGTATCCGTTCGGTTTCAGCCTTAACCTCGACTTTATCTATTTCCTTTATTAATTCCAGCACGTTGTTGTCTACCGAATTAATTTGCTGCTGTAGTTTCTCTTGGGTTTTCTTCATTCCCGCGGTGTTACTGACACATGCTGCCTCTATCTGCTTGAGTTTATCAGCCACCATCTCGTCAAATTGTACTAATTTGTTATCAAATTTGGCCTCCAATTTCTTAATTTCGCCTAACTGTTTAATGTTGTTTTCCGCAACCTCGCCTGCCAGTTTCTCTACTTTTTTAACGCTCTGATTAATGTCATTAGTGATTTTTCCTAATTGTTCGGTTTGTGTTACCGCCTGTTGTGACAATTTGTGGTTTAGTTCATTGAATTGTTTGTCCGTGTCTAATTTCTGGACTTCTAACTGGACCAAAATATTACCGCTCATATCAAGTAATTGTTTTTCGCTCTTCTCACGCTGACTTTCGAATTGTTTATCATTATGCTCCCGCTGAGCTTCTAATTGTTCCTTCAATTGTTTATTTAATTGTTCTTCCGTCTTTACGGACATCTGCACTAATTGTTCTTCCGTTTTCGCGGACATTTGGATCGACATCTGTTCTAATTGTTTTTCACTATGCTCACGCTGAGCTCCTAATTGTTCCTTCAATTGTTTCTCCGTCTTTACGGACATCTGTTCTAATAATGCCTTAATCTCATCAACACTCGCCATATCACACACAAAAAATATTCAGAGAAAAACAGGGTTATGGGCCAAGGTTTCAGCCCTATACACACATATATGTCACACATTTAAATATTACTGGCTCTAATTTAATGAAAATTTCAGTAACAAAATTTACTGGATACAATGACACTTATTCCCAAACAACAAAATAACCCCTAGTGATCTGCTTTTAAATTCCTAACCAACAGAATTTACGAAACACCAATTAACCGAAGTCAATTAAATGTCAAATATAAGGCAACATCTTCCTGCTTTGACTGAGTTCATTAATAATGCAAATTTCTAATTTTAATGTGGGCGCCAGAACAAGTTTATAACAAATACAAAATCAAATTCTAACCTTGTTCAATAACTCTAACTTTAGGAACTCAGTGATTTTACTAATGCACATGGCGGTACAACATCGCCTCAATTTACTGAATTTACATGTCCGCTTGACCTGGCATCATTTCTCAACGAAATAAATATGAGATCAGCGAAGCAACAACAACAACAACCCCACTTGGGCAGCCATTTTTGTTTTATGAACCCTTGCAAAGAAGCATATGAGACTCAGTTTCGCGGGGTGTAACGGTTCATATTCGTAAGTTGCTGTCAGGGCGCTTCATTAACTTGCAGGGTAACATATAACAAAATAACATGCAGGAAAGAGTGAAGCCAGGGTTAAAACAACTGAATTTAATAAGAAATCACCATATTTACACATAAACAATTAACAACAAAAACTCCCAACTGATTCCCATTTAATAAAATGCCAACAACTAGGCGATATCTCTGGAGAGATTAATTACCTGGACCAAGTGTCCTTAAAATAAAAATACAAAAGTGACCATATAAGTGCGTATGCCGTTCTACATGCATCACGATGTGTACTTTGAATGCGTGATTCGTTATCATCCAGAATAATCCTTCGGACAACGAATCCACATTTCTTAGAGCTAGACCGACACGGGGGAACACAACAACAATACTTAAAATTAAACCGACACTTCCTAAATCTACTATAAACAAACACAAAATTTCCGTGTGAAATTGGAATCAAATTGCCGTAGCAACGTTTACTGCCTAAAAACTTAGGACTTCTCACACAAATCAACACAAGTACATTAACACGTGACCAATAGAAAAATACACAAATGACCGCTGTCAAAATTTACAAATACTCTACCACTACACCACACGGGTGTGACACACAAAAAAATTACATGAATCGAGTCATAAACAAAGCAATAGGCACACAGCCAACATTTACGTTAATTACAATATTTTACCCATACAACGTACAACAAGCCGTTACACACATGGCGAACTCCCCAATTAATTATGGCTTTAAAAATCACCATCACAACGAACAGGTTTGCTACATGAAAGCTTACAGGGGCCAGTCGGACAAACAGGACTGCCTATCAAAATAAGTCACAGGCAAAACGGGCGGTTTGTGGAACTCTGCATGTCTGTCAACCCACGTGTCAATAACCTCGACCTCCCAGAACATGGGGTCGAATCTCGAAGAAGTGTGCCCCAAAGCACAACAATACATGTGTGTGTCAGAAAAATATATGGACAAGAATCAGCAGTCTCCCAAGAGCACCCTGTCTTTCCATCGAAAATACAACAGCAGCAAAAATATGAGAGCGGTAGGACAACTACCCCCTCCTCACGTAGAATCAACACACACTAGACACATTAACACACACAGAATCACACGTATGGGTTTTGACAGTCCCTGAAATAAAAAGACACAAATAATATCCACATGCTGGCGCCATCGTTCTATGCCGTGACTAGTCACCTGAAAAGGACTCAAGAAAATCTATCAAAATTAGAACGAAGGTGTTCTACAAATTACTTTTAAGTTGGTGCACTTGGCAACCCTAATATGAATAATAACCTGTTCAGCAAAAATCTTACAATAATTTCCTCCCATTCCTATTTCAAATATTAACGTTAATAAAGCACCATTTATCGAATGTAACGGGTTCCGCATTTGCAAAGATAAAAATCACGCACGCACGCCGCGCGCATTACGTATGACTCAAGGAAAAACAAAATATCAAACCAACACTTTGGCCACGCGCCAACGGACATTTTAAACATATAGTGTCGGTGCAAGAAAAACTCTAAAACAACAAGAAAAGAAAAACATGACTATTTACAAAGTTCCCCGGCCAAATCTAACTACATAATTGAAATAATCCAATTTTAGTACATCACCGCTTCTGCTTGTAGAACTAAGGACATCCTCCTCAACCCATCGCCCTATGGACAAATTAGCACTCCATAGTAGTCGTCTGCGTTGATTTGTTGAAGCTCATCCCAACTTCAAACCACGTGCTGATCATCTTGGTATCGACTCCTTGGCAGAAAAGTTCAATGTTAGTTATTTGCCTATCTATAATCGCTTGCAGGCTACTCAATTCACCCACAATTGTCCTAATGCGATTAATAGCGAAGACTGGCCCTAAATATATCGCACACACGCACCATAAAAACACATATAAAATACACTGCAATTTGTACATAAAATATACATCTCGAGTCCGCGCCACTGGCTCGTTAACAAGTTCAAAATCCTGGCTGCACTAGCAGTCGCTATCTCGCTCGGTATTTCTGTCCTGTACTCTGGACTTCGGCTCCGGTGAGCGCTAATTAGGGTGATACAATACTTCCCCCTTAGAGCTGAACTCGTCGTCTTTAACTGAATGTTACAAGTTATCACGCACTGGCGTGAAATATTTAGCTCACACAATAAAGCTGATTTTAGAACAAAATGTATTATAGCTTTTAAAGTTCGATACAGCAATCGCTGCGACTCTAGCTCATCGGAGCTCCCAAAATAAATTAACTTCACTAATTTTAGAGCGTAAAAATCACAATACAAACTGGCGTGAAGTCAGCCTCTGAAGGCTCCACAAAATATGACAGATAATTTCGAGCGTCAAAAATCACAATATAAACTGGCGTGGAGTAAGCCCCTCACGGCTCCACAAAGAAAAGACTTAGATAAATTCGAGCGTCAAAATCACAATACAAACTGGCGTGGAGTAAGCCCTCACGGCTCCAAAAAGAATGAACTTCGAGTGGCGTCAGGCCAAACTATTTATTAGAAACTGACAGGGGCGGAGGAGTGGGGCGGAGTCGGATAAAAACTTCCAGAGTTTTTGTCTGACAAAGATGGGACTAGTGTCAATCTTCTCCAAATAAATCAAACGTCTCAAATTACTCGAGCGGAGATTAATCCGTTCGGCGGTTCTTTAGATACACACTTCCGCGGGCTTTTTACTACTGACGCTGTCCACCTCGTGGTCATGGCTTGGTCTCTTGCGATTGGCTGATTCAATCGTATGTTCGTTGCGAGTACCTCGTGATTCTTCCTTTATGTCTCCAATTTTGGTACAGTAGTTGCACAATTTGGCCTTGAACTCGACTAATTCTGGCCGTCCCCCAGGAATAGCTACCAGCTCACCTCCTGTTGCAATCATTACGAAATGCTGGCCTCCCATATATCCAAGTCGACTTCCTTAGGTGCTGCCTGGGCCGTAGTAATAATAATAATAAATATGAATACTTATTTATCGAAGATCAATAAGGGTTCACTATATAGGCCTACTATGAGCGTAAGAATTGTTCGGCATGAAAAGTTCTACAAAAAAGTCCGCGACAGCATACATCGCCCACTATAAGTGTTTCTGAAGGGGACGTGGTGGCGCAGCGATCAAGCTATTGGCCTCTCACCACGGCGGAACGAGTTCGATTCCCAGTCAATGCATGTGAGATTTTGAAAGTGAAACGCCATGTCCTGTGTTTCAGATTACACGTCAAAGGAAGTCTCGTGGCTCATGATCACGAGATTAACGGTTACGTAAAACTACAAACTTCCTTTTATAAGCGTTTTTACGATTTCCTTTCTTCCAAAAATCTCCATTGAGTGGAAATTTAAATTACAGTACTAGCTTCGGAGCGAGTTTACGAGCTAGCAAGCGAGTCTATCACCCCACCTTCGGCCAGCATCAGACTGTCTAGTCGTGTCGAGTTAAGACTTCAGAGAAGAGTACATGTGTTTGGAGTTCCGCTGTTCACCTCAGCTTTTCTGAATTGCGTCTGGCACCTGCCGTCCGTGCACCATTTAAGCTTACGCTGAGTAAACCGTTAAAGATACCGGGCGAAACTGGGACGGATCGCTAGTGTATAATATAATAGAACAATAATATCATCTGGCCCACCCTAAAATTTTAGTCAAGAGTCGCCCCTGATTAACATTATAGTATTATTATTATTATTATTATTATTATTATTATTATTATTATTATTATTATTATTATTATTATTATTATCATCATCATCATTGAGCCTCCGTGGCTTAGGCGGCAGCACGCCGGCCTCTCACCACTGGATCCGTGGTTCAAATCCCGGTCACTCCATGTGAGATTTGTGCTGGACAAAGCTTAGGCAGACAGGTTTTTCTCCGGGTACTGCGGTTTTCCCTGTCACAATTGCATTCCAGCAACACTCTCCACTATCATATCATTTCATTTGTCATTCATTTAATCATTGCCCAGGGGAGTGCGACCGGCTTCGGCAGCCGGCACAGTTCTTGTCCTCGCCGCTAGATGGGGGCTTCATTCATTCCATTCCCTGATACGGTCGGTCGACTGGAAGCAGGCTGTGGATTTTCATTTTCATAATCATCATTACCATTATCACCTTAAGTTTTTTTTTTTCAAACTTGAAGTTTGGATATGTACCCTATCTTTCTTGCACCCGGTCCCTTGACGAAAACTGGATGGACTTGCAATGCAACTGATGCTGATTGTGCTCACTTGTTACTGGCAGTGAGTGTACGGTGGGCCACCACGCCACACACAGGCCCGGAGGGAGAGCGTACACAGGGGGCCTTGGCTAACGGGCACTGGGGACACAACACCAACAGGTCCGAACTGCAACCCTCACATTAATCTCAATGCCAGGTGTGATGAGTCATTCAGTCATTGTTTTTCTGGATGAATGTGGAGCAACTCTTTCGGGTGTGGTTCATTGACTAGGGATACCGTACTTAGAACTTGACAGTGAAATTGTGTAGCTACTTTCTTATACCGTTCTGTATTATAATTCTTTAAATTATTTCGTAATTCCGTGGCATCGAGCATGAAACTCTTGACTTTTACTTAGCGCGTAGTGGTCATGTTGAAGTGTCCCAGATTCGATTACCGGTCAATGCATGTAAGATTTTTGAAATGTAAAAACATGCTTATGAAGCCTCCGTGGCTTAGGCGGCAGCACGCCGGCCTCTCACCGCTGTGTGCGTGGTTCAAATCCTGGGCACTCCATGTGAGATCTGTGCTTGGCAAAATGGAGGCAGACAGGTATTTTCTCCGGGTACTCCGGTTTTCCCTGTCAAAAGTTTCATTCCAGCAACACTCTCCACTATCATTTCATTTCATCTGCCATTCATGTAATCATTGCCTCAGAGGAGTGCGACAGACTTCGGCAGCCGGCACAGTTCATATCCTCGCCACTAGACGGGGGCTTCATTCATTTCATCCCTGACCCGTTCGGTCGACTGAAAGCAGGCTGTGGATTTTTCAAGAACATGCTTATGGATTGCATGTGGGAATCGTACAAAACTGCAGTAGCATAGCAGGGGTTCTCAAACTCTCTCTGCCCCCCCCCCCTCCCCCGCCCTTTCCCCCCTCTCCCATTATTCTTCTTTCCAAAGGAGGGCAAGCACTATCACTTGCATGGGGTCTCCTTTTAACAATGTCAATAGGCCTAAGCCACTTATCCATGGGTAATGACGTTACTTTTATCAGTTTACTGTAGGCTAAATCGGGCTATTCACTTCCACTGAACCCGGACTAGAATTCACTTGTTCACTCACTGTCTTTGAACTGGCTGCATTCGAGTCGACGATGGCAGAAATCGAAGAATCTATTCTTGTATGGAAGTGAGGTCACATTGTCAAGCGGCTTATTGTCATTAGTGGTTGTTAAGTGTTTGGTAAGGAAGCCTCCGTGGCTTAGGCGGCAGCACGCCGGCCTCTCACCGCTGGGTCCGTGGTTCAAATCCCGGTCACTCCATGTGAGATCTGTGCTGGACAAAACGGAGGCCGACAGGTTTTTCTCCGGGTACTCCGGTTTTCCCTGTCAAAATTTCATTCCAGCAACACTCTCCACTATCATTTCATTTCATCTGTCATTCATTTAATCATTGCCCCAGAGGAGTGCGTCAGGCCTCGGCAGCGGGCACAGTTCATATCCTCGCCGCTAGATGGGGGCTTCATTCATTCCATTCCTGACCCGGTCGGAGACTGGAAGCAGGCTGTGGATTTTTTTTCAAGTGTTTGGTAAGGAGATATCGCTGCGGGTGGCGGGTGAAATGGTGCTGTGTGGGAAATGTTACTCTACACCTTTTCTCGGAATTCCTGCTGACATGATCTACTGGTCAGTTCTTGTGAAATAAGACAGCAAAAGTACGAGTTTATTATTAGTGTTGAATGGTCGTGGGAGCTTCCTGCCTATGATAGGTTCATGGATATGAGGATAGCAATAAGGTAAGGGCACTTAAGATTGCGCACTTAATGTATTTATGTCCATAGATAAACTACTATTGTAACAAATTTAACACAACATTTATTAACAAGACTTCAAATAATTACGAACACAATGTGTATACAAAAACACGAAAATTAATATAAATTAAATGTAAATTAATATTTTTAAATAAATTGCAAATGCGCAATCTTAGAGGCACCGCCCATTAAGAATGCGCATGGTGTCCTGTAAGAATGCGCATTAACATAATTCACATTTGAATAATCCTATTTTAGATCCCTTAGGTGGGGGGTAGTTAGGGCTAAAACACTTATGTTATTGTACTAATTTGGAAGGTGGTTTCTAGGAGAGGGTAGCTTCCCGTAGCTGGGTGAGCTTACCAGTGTAGTGTGTTGTGTGTTTGGATGCTAGGGGGTGCTCCTATAAAGACGTAAGTATTTGTTAGGGGATGGTCCTTTGGCTGCAGGCTGCGGTGCTGGTCTGCCAGCTGGACGGAGTGAGTGATATAACAGACGTGCTTATGTCAGCGGCTCGCTGCTATGCAGTCGAGTCGCCTGCGGGAAGCTCAATGAAACCTGAGCAAGCAATTACTGGCTACTATGGTCACGGCCAATCGTGACGAGAGTCAGGAAGGGTATGAGGATGTAAAGAGGCGTGTAATTATCAAGACAAGTGTGATTTACTGACCATGTGTTTATTGGTCAGTGAGTGTGAAATTGTAAGTCCCTCTTAGGGGAATGTAAGTAATGATACAAGTTAAGTGTACAAGATTGTGGATGGGTGTTTACAAAGTAAAGGATATCTGAACACTTGCTGAGTCTCACCTGATGATGCAGTCGGAACAGTTGTCGGCTAGGGCCTTCGGCAACACACACTGTATGACAGATAATGCTCCAAAAAGGCCTCTCTTCTTATAGTTCCTGCCGTTGCTTAGTCAGCATTCCGTTGACGTAGCTGCCCCAGTTAGTTGTAGTGTTAATGTTTATGAATGTGTTGCAAGTGGTTGGCTAACCTCCCGAGCTGGGTGGTCGCCTCTTGCCGTGTAAAGGTGATGTTCTGGTCTTATGATGTTTGCCGGTTGGGGTGGTTTTTAGTAGATGATGGGGGGTGGCTTTCAGGGGGTACAGCCCCCCGGGCCTGTACAATCCTATGCGTTCATAGTTCGAATACCCTTCAAACCTCCACTGTTTGCACCTACTACATTGCACCCAGTCTTCAATAATTGGATCCTCATACTCTTCGTCACAGCAAGGACACACGATTTCCCGTTCTTCGGCAGTTGTGAAAGCTGACGAAGTTGATGCTACTGAACTTCCATCGTAGCGAAGAGTTTTCCTGCCCTGTGTTTTCGCTTGTTCATTCCTCGTTGCAAGGCCATTCTTATGAGGAGAGGAAGATAGAACTTCAGACCTTTTGCAAGTTCTCTTGCGTTGGGTTGCTTGAGCTGCCTTTGGTAGGTGACACTTGCAGCTCGTCAATTTTTGCATTTTGAATTTGCTTCTCTACAGCAGGTTCATTCTCCTGCACAGATGGGCGGAATGTTACCTCCGAGGGAGCAAAGTCGTCATCTGAAAATACATTCCGGTTGAACGGATGAATTCAAGTTTTGATGAAAGCTTGAACGGCTATCTCCATCTTTGCTGCTCTCTCGTAGGATGATTTGAAGATCCTGACCACGTTGGCCTGTGTAATTGCATTGCCAGGATGATTCGCCAACCACGTATCAGATTCTCGAGAATAGGCTTTCTTCAGAGGCCCAAACATGCCAACATCCAAAGGCTTGTGGCCTGTAGCTTGCATGGGGTGGTAGAGAAAGCAGGTGATGCTGTGTTCGCTGCAGTAAAGAACAGCATCAAAGCTGGAGTGGGATATGTGGTTATCCAGTATAAGGAGAATTACCATAACCAACCGTAATTAATTTCTTCCTTACCAATTTTAATCTGTTTCTCAAGTGGACTCCTTAGTACCCAATGAAGTAGCCACTTTTCTTTGACTTTCTCCATTTTCAATTCTCCTTCTAGCTTCCTCTAAAATTTCTGACGTAAATACAGTATACGTTTCCTGTCTGATTTTGTTGAGTATGTAGAGCTCATACTGCCGTTAAATAGATGTCTGCAAGAAAGAATATCCTAGATATAAACGATTTCTAAGGAACAAGAATGTGCTTGTAAGATGGCGCACAATGCCTCCAAGACTGCGCACAGGTTTCTGTGTAGTTCAACACTTACGCTAATAGATTGCAGAAGCAGTTGCGTATACACACACCGAGCGGTTCACAGCCTTTGTTAGGAGTTCCCATTGTGAGAGAAGTATTTGTTTCAACTAAATCATAATTTAATTGAGCTCTAAGGCTTATTTTCTTAAGAATACAAATTGTATCAAAGAGGATGATTAGTTATTTTTACCTCTTATTTCTTTACACAATTTGAATCAGCAAAATCTTTCACACTTTCGAAGAGCACTTTGCAAGCCACGTTTCTCAACAGAATGGTTTGGGTCACCAGTGCTGCCAACTAAAAAAAAAAATGCCACTGCGCAATCTTAAAGGCTGCGCAATCATAAAAGCTTTTACCTTATTTGTGACAGAATATGCAATATAAATATCTCAATCAGAACTGCGCCCCCCACTTTGAGGACCTCTGGCATACGGATTGGCACCTCCTGGAAGTGTACACGATACTAGCCCGCAGTTCAGGCTTCGAATAAGGAATGGATCCCACCAGAAGAGTTGCCTTGTTGATATAAGCAGCTATGTCGGTGTTGATTATGTTAGGAGCTTTGCGACATCGTGGTCATTTAGCCCCGTGTAGTCGGGTGTGTGTAGATTTTTTCTGATAACCTGTGTCACTGTGATGTCTGTTCTAATGTGTGTATATGTAATTGAGGTAGGATTTGGTTAGGAAGCGGCCGTGGCCTTAAGTTAGGTACCATCCCGGCATTTTTCTGGACTAGAAGTGGGAAACCACGGAAAACCACTTCTAAGATGGCTGAGGTAGGAATCGAACCCACCTCTTCTCAGTTTTTCCTCACGAAGCTGAGTGTATCCCGTTCCAACCCACAGACCAGAATTAAATTTCTAGGCGTCCAGTAGCATTGAATACAGGCCACCGCGGAGTTGTTGATAGAAGCAACTATGTCTGTGTAAGAGTTAATACTAAAACAAAACAAAATCTAGGCTATAATAAGAACGACTTATCCTGGAGTGCCAAAATGAAACACTGCAACACCGTGGTGATAACAGAATGCCTGTGTGGCAGTGACTGCCTGTCCAAGAACTACAAGCTGGTGAAACTAGAGGTCTTGGAAAGAAGAATCCTCAGAAAATTTATGGGAGCTCTTCAACTGAAAGCGGATAGAAACTTCGGAGTAATTTTCCCCTACTCAACCTGTTATTACCGAGGTGTCCATGTAGCTCCCTAAGAGTGCGAGTGTAATCACGTAGTAATACGATAGGACATCGTGGGGTCTTTCAAGCTAAGGATAGTCTTGTCCCCTGCACACCTGTTATTACCGAGGTGTCCAATTTGGCTGTCAAAGAGTCCGAATGTAATCTTGCGAGTGCCCCATGTGCATGGACTACACGCAGGCTGTTCCAGCCGAGCAGCCGAGTACTCGCCGCCTTGCGTGAGTAAACCTGCAACATGCAATACAGCTCTGCTGTGGGGGCTACCGTCACTGCGCGGTGAATACATCAAGACTAGCAGGAAGCGCATGGACTTATGTTATGACCTTCACCCAGTTACGTATTGGCTATCACCCCCAGTCCCTTTCCAACCGTACTCCGAGCATCACTGCTGAGTACTAGCGTGTACGCATACTCAAACTTCTGGATTTGGAACAGCCTGGACTACACGACCGGCTTTACTGTTATGCGGGCTGGACGCTACACGGTTCTGGCAGCGGCTATCGTGTTCAAACGTGCTTTATAAGCAAATAAATATATTTTCATGTTATTTTCTAAAGAAAGATTTTCTTACTATTGAGACGATTTGGAAGATTTCAGCACAAACCGCACCTTATAACTCCTTCTGGTTTAAGAGCTGCAGTTTTGAGAAACATACATCTTAGTGTTTTATATACATACTAGCAACCCACCCCGGCTTCGCCCGGTATCTTTAACTGTTGACCCAGTGTAAGCTTGAAAGGCGCACGGTCGGCAGGTCCCAGACGCAATTAAGAAATGCCGAGGTGAATAGCGAAACTCCAAACACATGTACTCTTCTCTGAAGTCTTAACTCGACACGATTCGACAGTTTGATGCTGGCCAAAGCTGGGGTGATAGATAGATAGACGATTTAAGATAGACATATGATGTCGCGGACTATTTTGTAGAACATTTGATGCTGAACAATTGAAGCGCATGCGGGAACAAACGTCGTGTTACATTTCTTACTTATTGAGAAAAACAGCAATAAAGGTGACTGTTGTCCGTGGGAGAAGGAGGCTACGCGGTAAGACGTAACACACTAAAGTTCGAGCGGGAAGCGATGTAACATAGACCTTTGTTCGTTATTTTTAAAGTGCTTTTCGCTTCACAATTTCGGGAATATTAAAGCCATAGTTTGAGATATGCTCGAACTACTTGCAAATACGTATTCAGAAAATATCGTAGATGTTTATTCCGTGAATATCTCAAATTACACAAAATGTAACATAGACGTTTGTTCCCGCATACGCTTTAATTCTTACACTCATAGTATAGGCCTATAGATATTTTTAACGGTTTACACAGCGTAAGCTTAAAAGGCATACGTTACGGACGGCAAGTTTTTCTTCGATTCGATTCACTGACATCGTTACTGCTCTTCTTCATTTGGTTATAAATGAATGTTTCTCTACGGAAACCTTCCTCGAAAAATCCTCTACATAATGGTGAAAACTGCATCAAAATCCATCCAGTAGTTCTCGAGATTACCCGTTACATCCCACGAATTGGGGACTGTGTACAGATTTATGAACCACGTGCCCAGGATTATTGCTTTGCAGGCTCAACGCGACACGGTTCTGGCAGGGTCTATCGTCTTGTTTATTTGTTTAATCGCACTTTTAAATCAAATACTCGATTTTTATGAAATCAGAGTGCAATTCATCACTGCTGCGGGTAATTCTTTTTCTTTTGAATGCTAGTTTGTTACAATCAGTTACGTGTTAGACTGGCTGCATGGTGCAGCGGAAACGTTCTCTCCTGCTGTTCCCAAGGTTGCACGATCGAATCCTGGCGCAGTCAGTTGGCATTCGATGGATCGTGTCAGTAGATTAACTGCCACGTTAAAGATCCCCTTCGGGGCAATATTCCGGCACCCCGGCGTCTCTAAAAGCCCGAGTAGTAAGATGGGACGTTATACCAATAACATTATTATAGGTCACTTGTGAGCGATCCATGTATATAAATCACCCGGCCGGCTTTACTGTTATGCAGGCTGGACGCGATACAGTACTGACAGGGGCTATCGTCTTGTTTATTTGTTCAAACGCACTTTATAAACGAATATATTCCCGTTGTCTTTTCACGAAATGTAAGATTATTTCTGTACTATTGATGGAGCAACAGGGCAAAGCCCGATCACTGCTGCAGGAAAGATGACGTGAGAACGGGAAGTAGGTTTGGGAATGAAAGAAAAAGATTGGGTACAAGGGACGAACCCAAACAAAAGATTTATTTAAGCAATAAGTATAAACAAATTGAATTGAGAACAGTAGTGGAGTAAGGCGGTTTCTAACGCACTCATTTTATTTGTACCCGACTGTACATGTTAAAATAATTAATATCTCGCGAACCCATGGTCGGATGTTGACAAATGAGGAGTCGTTGGACTCGGGCTGACGCCCTCTTTCCAATGGACCACTCATTTCAACCCCTAAATAAAACCTATCCCTACTAGGGGGTGAAATTGTAATTTTTAGTGAAAGTCTCTTTTCAAATACGACATGTATAAGGTGCGCTGCTAAAATGAACTTAAATGTTGTTGCTCATATCGCGCATGTGTTTTTCTGGCTGCCGCTATGGATGAACATTTTTGTTTTTGTTTTTTACGCATGCGCACTTGGGATTTTTGTAAGAGGGCGAGCTCTTTGAAAAAAATGATTGATAAGAAGAGGTTTTGGTGGTGAGGAGAGAGCCAGATAGTCGCCTACTTTCCTACGAAGTTTGCCGATATCTCTCAAACGCAAGGTCGGATTTGGACGTGTGACGTGTCAAATCGCTTGTCTCGAAGCCCTATACATGTTATTAATAGGTTAGAGTTTTGAGAATGAGGGAAACAAGCTTTTTTGGGGTAAAACCATGATTTTAGACTTTTTCTGATATTTCACGAATGCATGGTCGGATTTGGTCCTATGACGTGTCAAATGGCTTGTCTCGAAACCCTCTTTATTTTGGTAATAGGTTAAAGTTTTTGAGAATGAGGGAAACAGAATTTTTTGTTGTAAAACCGTGATTTTAGACTTTCTGTTATATTTCACAAACCAATAACGCCAGAGACGTATACGAGGGGTCGTAGGACTCGGGGTGACGCCCCTTTCCTCTCCCCTTTCGAATATAGTATTTATGTTTAAAAAAATGCGAAAGGGTCTAACGACACTTATGTTGAAAACATTTTAGTTTTTAAAACTTTTTCTTTTAATCTGTCTAAAATGTTCATGAAGAGTGGTTGCAGATAGAGACGATACCACTGGACACGTGTTTCAACGAAGCTATTACTGGCCACGGTGGTGATATACCAATACAGTATTCGCTATTTCGATGAGACGGCGGGTCGAGGGTTCGTTTTCCGATTTTTCCTATGATGGAATACCTAATACCTAAACCCCCTGAAGGGGGTCTTTAACATGTAAACGATTATGAGTGACATGACAAATGATAATTCCTTGATCAGATGAAGTTAGCTTTAGATAGAACAAACAGAACTTGGTTATATGTTGCTTGAAGTGAGTATAGAAAACAAACTTGCTGGGGCAGACTGACAGGATGTGGATGTTATTTGAGCTTATTGGAATGCATTGACTTGACAACAGGGCAATGAAAAATGCACAGAGATGCTGAGGACACTTGAAGGTCAAACGATATGGCAACTATGGTGGGAGGGGGAAGCGAGGATGATGTCGCCGATCATGTTCAATGTTCAATGGATGAATTTAAATTTTGCGAAGCATTGTTCGGAGAGGGTCATGTGACGACTTGTTTTAAGGATATTTATTTTTCCGATCTTTCTTATGGTGGTCTCATTGATTGAAATCATTCAAAACTGCTAGGGCATGGCCTTGAGATTTTATAAACTGATAATGGGATTTTGACATACAAGGTCCACTCAGAACTTGACATGATGTCATTCTTTTTATGGCTTATGAATTTCCCCAAAAAAGACCCAAAACAACAAGATCATAGACTTTTGCTTTTCTTAATATATTGCAAACCCATAATGTTAGATGTTTACTGTGAGTGACGAAACCTAGCTAGGTAAAGAAAGAATTATTGTGGGCTACATGTATGGTGACTGACACGTCTTTGAACATTGGAACTTGTTTTCAGATCTGAGTGTAGTACATAGGGAGTATAGGTTGTAGGCATGGCTTGACAAACGGTGTACACAAAATTCAATTTATCGATTCAAGAATTATGAGTAGACTATCATTAATTAATTGGTTAAAGAGTGTAGCTAAAAATAAAAAAGTGACTACATTAAACTAAACTGAACCAAGTCGAATCAAACCCAACTGAACCAAACCAAGCCTAAAGCAAACCAAACCTAATCAAGAACAAGCCAAGGGCTTAAGTGTAAAACTTGTGGGGGAATGCAGTCATTGGCAATGTCCAAAGAAAGGGATAACGCTCTACCTTTAGAGGGTGAGGTAAAGCTAGCGCATGGTGCTAATGCATATTCCCAAGTACATGAACCACACACACACACAACTATCCTATGCTGTTTTTATGAGTTGACTGTTAAAACTTACTCAGTGGTTACTGAGCAAGATGGTCGCTACACACAACAAGCTTTAAATACTTGAGGCTAATAATCTATACACACACACACGCACTCGCTTGTTCTAAACTAAACTGTCTCGCTGGCAGTGCTCACACAGTAGGCAAATGACAGAAATGCTTGGCTAACCGAAATACAATCATTTTCGGTTGTCTAATGATACCAGCTAACCATTACATGCTATAGTGGTGAGCACATGTGCCTCTTGCACTGGAGATCGTAACTCGATTTCTAGCTCTAAGGCCTAGAATGAATCAAACTAAGAAAGAAGGGTATGGTGACGCAGTGGTTAAACTGTTAGCCTTTCACTAAGGTAGACTAGGGTTTGATTTTAGGTTAATATACATGTCATAAACAAACAAACAAAAAAAGCGGAGATAATGTTTAAAACTGATTACACTTGTCTCTTTTCAAATTATTACTTAGATTACAAATACAAAGGTGGACTGGGTTTGATATACAGTTAATGCTGCCTATCGCATACTAGCCTGTAAGAAAGCCAAACAAGCAAAAGGCGTAGGTAGAGCAGTGGTAAAATCACTATGTGTAGAGAACTACCTAACGGTTTTATGAACTGGCAATGCTATGTCGCATAAACAGTGCAGGATACAATCCGGCAACCATAATTTTTATCTTGTGGAACAGAGAAAATGCAATTTTACCTTGATGGATAGCAAATGAGTGCAGATGAATGACCTATGCATTAGCCTACCATAGGGTTATAACCACGAGGTGGAGGTGTGACTTTTATATTTTATTGTTTAGAGACATGGCTTTTTTGTAACCAGTAGATTTAGTATTTTGTAAATATTCATTTTTGTAATTGTAAATAGTGGAAACATTTTTTTTTGTAATAGTAAATGTTAAATGTATAACTAAAAGTTATTTGGGATAAGTGTGCATGTCAAGGATAAATAGCGTGGTTGTATTTGTTTTCAAAGACAGGTATGGTTGTGTGAATGTATGACTATAGATAGAATGATAGAGAGAGAGAGAGAAAGCTTGTGTATGTGTGTGTGTGTGTGTGTGTGTGTGTGGGTAGCATTGATTTTTCAACCAAAGCAAACACGGCAAGGTAGGATGGTGGGGTAATTAATGTATATAGCAAATGGTAAATAGTATACTATATTTTTTTAACACTTGTGTTTTTTTAATGCAGCAGTAGATAGGTGTTATTTTGTAAAACAGTCTTACCTACAGTAGTAGTAGTAGTAGTAGTAGTCCTATATGTTTTTGGAAACAAACAGAAAGAGAATGCACTATTGCCATGGCCAAGCACTTCCATTAAAGTGATTTCAAGAAAATTTAAATCAGCAAATGTGTGTTTTACAAAACTAAACATTCAGCATGGACTAAATCATAAACGTGTCTTCTGTGATATGGAAAAAATAGGAAATCCATGTTTCCATATCATCACAATTTAAAAACTTAAAACTGACATTTAAAAAATGTAAATGGGAAATTGGCAAATGTGTAAACAACAAAATGGAAAATTCTTGTTTCCATATCATGAAATCCAAAAACTTTAAACTGACATTTTCAAATCGTGTACATGGAAAATTGACAAATGGCAATGTGTGAAATGTGAAAATGAAAAAATATGAACAAATGGCTATCATTATTTAAAAATAATAAAAAACCGTCGTGTTCTATCGTTAAAGTGTGAATCAAACCACATCTACTTATTTGGATCACCCGAGACTGAGTAGACCTGTTTTAGTCCTAATATACTTTTAAAATTTTATGTTAAAGCTCAATTTGAACTCAAGAGCTTTAGAGTGCCAGCTAACTATTATAACCGTTACGTTACAAAGACAACTTTACACTACTCTTAATAAACAATAATAAGAAAAAGAATAATAAATGTTGAATTTTTTTTTTAAGGATGAACATGGTGACACCGTTTCTGTTGCACAGTCTGCTAGCTACTAGCCAGCAGCTGGGGTCTTAGAAAACGATACAGTTGACATTTTGTAATGAGATGTGACATGTTTCAAAGTACAGTATTATGGGTTGCTGTTGAGTAAAAACTAATCCTGTACAAGGAAGCAAGGGTTCGAACCCCTTACCTAACATTACTATTGCCTGAACATGGCTTGACGACACTGTATTATTATGATACTCGGTCCACAAACCATAGATAGATTGTATTGTTTAAGATCACTTTCTTTCTGAACATAGGTGGAGACTGTTGATGGTTAACAATGGCATTAATATAGTAGGACGTGGGTATAGCAATTAAGAAAAAACAGACAATACCCATACAATATTTTTATTTATTTAATATAAGTACTTGTACAATAGTTACATTCAAAATACATTTCTTTTTTCTCTATTACTATTTAGTTCTTTTTGATTCTCTTGCATATGAAGGGTAGATAACCTTGTAGTTCAGCCCCTTAAAACAACAACAACACAACCTTTTGCATAGTCTGTGATGTTGACGACTCTTGAGATGTGGAAGATGGATTAAACATAACTTTTACAGCAGGGGTTAAATGTTGCTCAATAAACACTGCACTATTTTGAGTAGCAACATTTTTTTCTTGTACTAGCTTTTTAGCATTGTCATGATTATTTGTTGACACTAACAGTGTTTCATCTGGTACACCACATTGATGATCACTCACACTTAAACCCTTACCATTTCTACTTTTTAGATTGCCTCGACATTTTTTTGACCTCTCTTTTGAGCATTGCCAAAATATTATTCCTTTTACATTTTGACGATTATAGTTATAAGAGTAGCCTTTATAGAGTACACGTTGTTTACCTTTGTTAGTTGTAGTAAGTTCCATAGTAACAACTAACCTGTTAGTATGATTTGCTCACTACAAAGGTTATAACTGTTCTGATAATAAAATCATTTAGCGTTGGCTTTTATATTTAATATGTACAGTTTGAAGTGATAGCAAAAGTGAGAGCAAAATGGTAGCAGAGTGGTAGAAAATATAACATGTATTGTTAAGAAATAGTTTAAGCTGTTATGTGGATCCATTACATAATAATTTTAGCACGACGAAGCTCATTTTCTATATCCAATAGTTCTTCCTCATATTCAGTATAACCAGCCTGTTTATAGACATGCAGTTGCTGAAGCCGCCAGATTAGCTTACTTGGATTGTTCCAGTAGACAAATTTAACAAATGATTTTTTAGTTGTAAACAAAGCATTACCATTATCATTATTATCTTCATCATCAACATCATCATCATCATAACCATTATCATTATCATCATCATCATGATCATTATAATCCTCATCACTATTACTATATAGTCCTTTTTGATCCTTTTGCAATACCACATTTTGCACAGTCTGTGTTGCCCTTGATAATGTTGGGAGTTTTTCAGACATTGACAACTGTCCTAACACGACTTTCTGAGGAGATGATACATGCTTCTTAACAAACAATGCACTATCTTGAGCTGCAATATCTTTTTCTGGGACAAGTATTTTAGCATTTTGAAGAGTTTTTTTAAACAGCAACGATGTTTTATCTGGTACACTACATTGATGATCACTCATACTTAAGACATTACTATTTTTACTTTTCAGCTCACCTCGACACTGTTTTGAACGATGTTTTGAACAACGCCAAATAACAGTTCCATTTTTATTGGTTCGTTTTACAATATATTTATATCCTTTATAGAATGCGTATGGCATACCATTGCTATTTGTTGATACTTCCATGTCAATTGTCAAGCATGAACTAATCTCTAGCAAAGTTCACTCGATAATATAAATAATTTCTAAACCCCAGTAGTGAATAGTCAGTTGTTTTTGATCTATGCAAGCGTAAACATGTCACATACACTGGTGATGGATACTCAAGGCTTTAAGGTCAATGAAAACAAGTACAGTATATATTTAAATAGGTGGCTATCATTGATTGCACAACACGCGGGTCACCATATCTTTTTTTTCTTTCGGACTAGTGTTTTAACATTTGAAGAGTGTTTTAAACAGCAACGATGTCTTATCAGTCACACTACATTGATGATCACTCACACTTAAGACCTCGCTATTTTTACTTTTTAACACACTTTGACACTGTTTTGAACGATGTTTTGAACAACGCCAAATAACAGTTCCATTTTTATTGGTTCGTTTTACAATATACGTATAACCTTTATAGTATGCATATGGCTTACCATAACTATTCGTTGATACTTTCATATCAATTTTCAAGCATGAAATAATCTCCAATAAATTTCGCTCGATAATAGAAATAATAGTTTAAAGTGGGTGCGAAGGTGGGTGCAAAAGTGGGTGCAAAAGTGAGTGTAAAAGTGGGTGTAAAAGTGGGTGCAAAAGTGGGTGCAAAAGTGAGTGCAAAAGTGGGTGCGAAAGTGGGTGCGAAAGTGGGTGCAGTTTATAGTAGGCACCATTTTTACTAGAATGTGATTTGAGTAAATGTAATTTCTAAACCCAAGTAGTGAATAATCAGTTGGTTTTGATTTATGCAAGCGTAAACATGTCTCATACACTGATGATGGATACTCAAGGCTTCTTGGTCAACAAAAACAAGTATATAGTTAAAGAGGTAGCTATTATTGATTGCACAACACTGAATCTATTTTTGAAATTTTGACAAAGGGTCTAAGTGCACTTTTGTTAATATCTCGCGAACCAATAAGACTACGGCATTGTATGAGGTATTGTTGGACTTTTTGCCGAAGACTGCTGGTAAACACTTATGTTCCCACGACCTTTTTAAAGATGGCGGCTGACCCACGAGGGGTGATTAAAACGTATTCCAAGCGACGCTTGTCGATAAGCAAACCAATAATCAAAGGGGGGTGTGACAGAGCTTGAGGCGATAACCCCTTTTGATTGATCCCTGTTGATTTGCCCCTTTGGACTGGTCCCCGTTGACAAGTCCCTCTGAACGGGTCCTTTTTGAAGGGAGTCATTTATGACGGGCCCCTGCTGACGGGTCACTGTGGACGGATCCCTGTGGACAGGTCCCTGTTGACAGGTCCTTTTGACTAATCCCTTTGGATCTGTCAACAGGGACCTGTCCACAGGGATCCGTCCACAGTGACCCGTCAGCAGGGGCCCGTCATAAATGACTCCCTTCAAAAAGGACCCGTTCAGAGGGACTTGTCAACGGGGACCAGTCCAAAGGGGCAAATCAACAGGGATCAATCAAAAGGGGTTATCGCCTCAAGCTCTGTCACCCCCCCCCCCCCCTTTGATTATTGGTTTGCTTATCGACAAGCGTCGCTTGGAATACGTTTTAATCACCCCTCGTGGGTCAGTCGCCATCTTTAAAAAGGTCGTGGGAACATAAGTGTTTACCAGCAGTCTTCGGCAAAAAGTCCAACAATACCTCATACAATGCCGTAGTCTTATTGGTTCGCGAGATATTAACAAAAGTGCACTTAGACCCTTTGTCAAAATTTCAAAAATAGATTCAGTGTTGTGCAATCAATAATAGCTACCTCTTTAACTATATACTTGTTTTTGTTGACCAAGAAGCCTTGAGTATCCATCATCAGTGTATGAGACATGTTTACGCTTGCATAAATCAAAACCAACTGATTATTCACTACTTGGGTTTAGAAATTACATTTACTCAAATCACATTCTAGTAAAAATGGTGCCTACTATAAACTGCACCCACTTTCGCACCCACTTTCGCACCCACTTTTGCACTCACTTTTGCACCCACTTTTGCACCCACTTTTACACCCACTTTTACACTCACTTTTGCACCCACTTTTGCACCCACCTTCGCACCCACTTTAAACTATTATTTCTATTATCGAGCGAAATTTATTGGAGATTATTTCATGCTTGAAAATTGATATGAAAGTATCAACGAATAGTTATGGTAAGCCATATGCATACTATAAAGGTTATACGTATATTGTAAAACGAACCAATAAAAATGGAACTGTTATTTGGCGTTGTTCAAAACATCGTTCAAAACAGTGTCAAAGTGTGTTAAAAAGTAAAAATAGCGAGGTCTTAAGTGTGAGTGATCATCAATGTAGTGTGACTGATAAGACATCGTTGCTGTTTAAAACACTCTTCAAATGTTAAAACACTAGTCCGAAAGAAAAAAAAGATATGGTGACCCGCGTGTTGTGCAATCAATGATAGCCACCTATTTAAATATATACTGTACTTGTTTTCATTGACCTTAAAGCCTTGAGTATCCATCACCAGTGTATGTGACATGTTTACGCTTGCATAGATCAAAAACAACTGACTATTCACTACTGGGGTTTAGAAATTATTTATATTATCGAGTGAACTTTGCTAGAGATTAGTTCATGCTTGACAATTGACATGGAAGTATCAACAAATAGCAATGGTATGCCATACGCATTCTATAAAGGATATAAATATATTGTAAAACGAACCAATAAAAATGGAACTGTTATTTGGCGTTGTTCAAAACATCGTTCAAAACAGTGTCGAGGTGAGCTGAAAAGTAAAAATAGTAATGTCTTAAGTATGAGTGATCATCAATGTAGTGTACCAGATAAAACATCGTTGCTGTTTAAAAAAACTCTTCAAAATGCTAAAATACTTGTCCCAGAAAAAGATATTGCAGCTCAAGATAGTGCATTGTTTGTTAAGAAGCATGTATCATCTCCTCAGAAAGTCGTGTTAGGACAGTTGTCAATGTCTGAAAAACTCCCAACATTATCAAGGGCAACACAGACTGTGCAAAATGTGGTATTGCAAAAGGATCAAAAAGGACTATATAGTAATAGTGATGAGGATTATAATGATCATGATGATGATGATAATGATAATGGTTATGATGATGATGATGTTGATGATGAAGATAATAATGATAATGGTAATGCTTTGTTTACAACTAAAAAATCATTTGTTAAATTTGTCTACTGGAACAATCCAAGTAAGCTAATCTGGCGGCTTCAGCAACTGCATGTCTATAAACAGGCTGGTTATACTGAATATGAGGAAGAACTATTGGATATAGAAAATGAGCTTCGTCGTGCTAAAATTATTATGTAATGGATCCACATAACAGCTTAAACTATTTCTTAACAATACATGTTATATTTTCTACCACTCTGCTACCATTTTGCTCTCACTTTTGCTATCACTTCAAACTGTACATATTAAATATAAAAGCCAACGCTAAATGATTTTATTATCAGAACAGTTATAACCTTTGTAGTGAGCAAATCATACTAACAGGTTAGTTGTTACTATGGAACTTACTACAACTAACAAAGGTAAACAACGTGTACTCTATAAAGGCTACTCTTATAACTATAATCGTCAAAATGTAAAAGGAATAATATTTTGGCAATGCTCAAAAGAGAGGTCAAAAAGATGTCGAGGCAATCTAAAAAGTAGAAATGGTAAGGGTTTAAGTGTGAGTGATCATCAATGTAGTGTACCAAATGAAACACTGTTAGTGTCAACAAATAATCATGACAATGCTAAAAAGCTAGTACAAGAAAAAAATGTTGCTACTCAAAATAGTGCAGTGTTTATTGAGCAACATTTAACCCCTGCTGTAAAAGTTATGTTTATTCCATCTTCCACATCTCAAGAGTCGTCAACATCACAGACTATGCAAAAGGTTGTGTTGTTGTTGTTTTAAGGGGCTGAACTACAAGGTTATCTACCCTTCATATGCAAGAGAATCAAAAAGGACTAAATAGTAATAGAGAAAAAAGAAATGTATTTTGAATGTAACTATTGTACAAGTACTTATATTAAATAAATAAAAATATTGTATGGGTATTGTCTGTTTTTTCTTAATTGCTATACCCACGTCCTACTATATTAATGCCATTGTTAACCATCAACAGTCTCCACCTATGTTCAGAAAGAAAGTGATCTTAAACAATACACTCTATCTATGGTTTGTGTATCGAGTATCATAATAATACAGTGTCGTCAAGCCATGTTCAGGCAATAGTAATGTTAGGTAAGGGGTTCGAACCCTTGCTTCCTTGTACAGGATTAGTTTTTACTCAACAGCAACCCATAATACTGTACTTTGAAACATGTCACATCTCATTACAAAATGTCAACTGTATCGTTTTCTAAGACCCCAGCTGCTGGCTAGTAGCTAGCAGACTGTGCAACAGAAACAGTGTCACCATGTTCATCCTTAAAAAAAAATTCAACATTTATTATTCTTTTTCTTATTATTGTTTATTAAGAGTAGTGTAAAGTTGTCTTTGTGACGTAACGGTTATAATAGTTAGCTGGCACTCTAAAGCTCTTGAGTTCAAATTGAGCTTTAACATAAAATTTTAAAAGTATATTAGGACTAAAACAGGTCTACTCAGTCTCGGGTGATCCAAATAAGTAGATGTGGTTTGATTCACACTTTAACGATAGAACACGACGGTTTTTTATTATTTTTAAATAATAATAGCCATTTGTTCATATTTTTTCATTTTCACATTTCACACATTGCCATTTGTCAATTTTCCATGTACACGATTTGAAAATGTCAGTTTAAAGTTTTTGGATTTCATGATATGGAAACAAGAATTTTCCATTTTGTTGTTTACACATTTGCCAATTTCCCATTTACATTTTTTAAATGTCAGTTTTAAGTTTTCAAATTGTGTTGATATGGAAACATGGATTTCCTATTTTTTCCATATCACAGAAGACACGTTTATGATTTAGTCCATGCTGAATGTTTAGTTTTGTAAAACACACATTTGCTGATTTAAATTTTCTTGAAATCACTTTAATGGAAGTGCTTGGCCATGGCAATAGTGCATTCTCTTTCTGTTTGTTTCCAAAAACATATAGGCCTACTACTACTACTACTACTACTGTAGGTAAGACTGTTTTACAAAATAACACCTATCTACTGCTGCATTAAAAAAACACAAGTGTTAAAAAAATATAGTATACTATTTACCATTTGCTATATACATTAATTACCCCACCATCCTACCTTGCCGTGTTTGCTTTGGTTGAAAAATCAATGCTACCCACACACACACACACACACACACACACATACACAAGCTTTCTCTCTCTCTCTCTATCATTCTATTTGTAGTCATACATTCACACAACCATACCTGTCTTTGAAAACAAATACAACCACGCTATTTATCCTTGACATGCACACTTATCCCAAATAACTTTTAGTTATACATTTAACATTTACTATTACAAAAAAAATGTTTCCACTATTTACAATTACAAAAATGAATATTTACAAAATACTAAATCTACTGGTTACAAAAAAGCCATGTCTCTAAACAATAAAATATAAAAGTCACACCTCCACCTCGTGGTTATAACCCTATGGTAGGCTAATGCATAGGTCATTCATCTGCACTCATTTCCTATCCATCAAGGTAAAATTGCATTTTCTCTGTTCCACAAGATAAAAATTATGGTTGCCGGATTGTATCCTGCACTGTTTATGCGACATAGCATTGTCAGTTCATAAAACCGTTAGGTAGTTCTCTACACATAGTGATTTTACCACTGCTCTACCTACGCCTTTTGCTTGTTTGGCTTTCTTACAGGCTAGTATGCGATAGGCAGCATTAACTGTATATCAAACCCAGTCCACCTTTGTATTTGTAATCTAAGTAATAATTTGAAAAGAGACAAGTGTAATCAGTTTTAAACATTATCTCCGCTTTTTTTGTTTGTTTGTTTATGACATGTATATTAACCCAAAATCAAACCCTAGTCTACCTTATTGAAAGGCTAACAGTTTAACTACTGCGTCACCATACCATTCTTTCTTAGTTTGATTCGTTCTAGGCCTTAGAGCTAGAAATCGAGTTACGATCTCCAGTGCAAGAGGCACATGTGCTCACCACTATAGCATGTAATGGCTAGCTGGTATCATTAGACAACCGAAAATGATTGTATTTCGGTTAGCCAAGCATTTCTGTCATTTGCCTACTGTGTGAGCACTGCCAGCGAGACAGTTTAGTTTAGAACAAGCGAGTGCGTGTGTGTGTGTATAGATTATTAGCCTCAAGTATTTAAAGCTTGTTGTGTGTAGCGACCATCTTGCTCAGTAACCACTGAGTAAGTTTTAACAGTCAACTCATAAAAACAGCATAGGATAGTTGTGTGTGTGTGTGGTTCATGTACTTGGGAATATGCATTAGCACCATGCGCTAGCTTTACCTCACCCTCTAAAGGTAGAGCGTTATCCCTTTCTTTGGACATTGCCAATGACTGCATTCCCCCACAAGTTTTACACTTAAGCCCTTGGCTTGTTCTTGATTAGGTTTGGTTTGCTTTAGGCTTGGTTTGGTTCAGTTGGGTTTGATTCGACTTGGTTCAGTTTAGTTTAATGTAGTCACTTTTTTATTTTTAGCTACACTCTTTAACCAATTAATTAATGATAGTCTACTCATAATTCTTGAATCGATAAATTGAATTTTGTGTACACCGTTTGTCAAGCCATGCCTACAACCTATACTCCCTATGTACTACACTCAGATCTGAAAACAAGTTCCAATGTTCAAAGACGTGTCAGTCACCATACATGTAGCCCACAATAATTCTTTCTTTACCTAGCTAGGTTTCGTCACTCACAGTAAACATCTAACATTATGGGTTTGCAATATATTAAGAAAAGCAAAAGTCTATGATCTTGTTGTTTTGGGTCTTTTTTGGGGAAATTCATAAGCCATAAAAAGAATGACATCATGTCAAGTTCTGAGTGGACCTTGTATGTCAAAATCCCATTATCAGTTTATAAAATCTCAAGGCCATGCCCTAGCAGTTTTGAATGATTTCAATCAATGAGACCACCATAAGAAAGATCGGAAAAATAAATATCCTTAAAACAAGTCGTCACATGACCCTCTCCGAACAATGCTTCGCAAAATTTAAATTCATCCATTGAACATTGAACATGATCGGCGACATCATCCTCGCTTCCCCCTCCCACCATAGTTGCCATATCGTTTGACCTTCAAGTGTCCTCAGCATCTCTGTGCATTTTTCATTGCCCTGTTGTCAAGTCAATGCATTCCAATAAGCTCAAATAACATCCACATCCTGTCAGTCTGCCCCAGCAAGTTTGTTTTCTATACTCACTTCAAGCAACATATAACCAAGTTCTGTTTGTTCTATCTAAAGCTAACTTCATCTGATCAAGGAATTATCATTTGTCATGTCACTCATAATCGTTTACATGTTAAAGACCCCCTTCAGGGGGTTTAGGTATTAGGTATTCCATCATAGGAAAAATCGGAAAACGAACCCTCGACCCGCCGTCTCATCGAAATAGCGAATACTGTATTGGTATATCACCACCGTGGCCAGTAATAGCTTCGTTGAAACACGTGTCCAGTGGTATCGTCTCTATCTGCAACCACTCTTCATGAACATTTTAGACAGATTAAAAGAAAAAGTTTTAAAAACTAAAATGTTTTCAACATAAGTGTCGTTAGACCCTTTCGCATTTTTTTAAACATAAATACTATATTCGAAAGGGGAGAGGAAAGGGGCGTCACCCCGAGTCCTACGACCCCTCGTATACGTCTCTGGCGTTATTGGTTTGTGAAATATAACAGAAAGTCTAAAATCACGGTTTTACAACAAAAAATTCTGTTTCCCTCATTCTCAAAAACTTTAACCTATTACCAAAATAAAGAGGGTTTCGAGACAAGCCATTTGACACGTCATAGGACCAAATCCGACCATGCATTCGTGAAATATCAGAAAAAGTCTAAAATCATGGTTTTACCCCAAAAAAGCTTGTTTCCCTCATTCTCAAAACTCTAACCTATTAATAACATGTATAGGGCTTCGAGACAAGCGATTTGACACGTCACACGTCCAAATCCGACCTTGCGTTTGAGAGATATCGGCAAACTTCGTAGGAAAGTAGGCGACTATCTGGCTCTCTCCTCACCACCAAAACCTCTTCTTATCAATCATTTTTTTCAAAGAGCTCGCCCTCTTACAAAAATCCCAAGTGCGCATGCGTAAAAAACAAAAAACAAAAATGTTCATCCATAGCGGCATCTCGTAAAACGCATGCGCTATATGAGCAACAACGTTTAAGTTCATTTTAGCAGCGCACCTTATACATGTCACATTTGGAAAGAGACTTTCACTAAAAATTACAATTTCACCCCCTAGTAGGGGTAGGTTTTATTTAGGGGTTGAAATGAGTGGTCCATTAAAAAGAGGGCATCAGTCCGAGTCCAACGACACCTCATTTGTCAACATCCGACCATGGGTTCGCGAGATATTAATTATTTTAACATGTACAGTCGGGTACAAATAAAATGAGTGCGTTAGAAACCGCCTTACTCCACTACAGAAGTACTGCCAGCAGCAGCGTAGAGAAATGAGATTTAGAACTGCTCATAGCTAAAGAACACCAAGTTGGGAGTAACAAATACTAGCCTTGGCACTAAGAGGAAGCTAGCTTAAAAAGTTATTGTTCTTATTATCATGGTTGTTGTGCTCAAAAGGGCTAGAACACCAATGAGAGAAAATACTAATAGCATAATTTAGCAGAGAAGAAATCACAATCTCGCTAGCGAAAAGAAGCAACCAAGAGAGCTGGCAAAGCAAGTTGCAACTCCAATAAACTAATCCGAGAATAGTGAAGGAAAATGAAATGAATGAAAATCCACAGCCTGCTTCCAGTCTCCGACCGGGTCAGGAATGGAATGAATGAAGCCCCGATCTAGCGGCTAGGATATGAACTGTGCCGGCTGCCGAGGCCTGATGCACTCCTCTGGGGCAATGATTAAATGAATGACAGATGAAATGAAATGATAGTGGAGAGTGTTGCTGGAATGAAATTTTGACAGGGAAAACCGGAGTACCCGGTGAAAAACCTGTCTGCCTCCGTTTTGTCCAGCACAGATCTCACATGGAGTGACCGGGATTTGAACCACGGACCCAGCGGTGAGAGGCCGGCGTGCTGCCGCCTAAGCCACGGAGGCTTACAGTGAAGGAAAATAACAAATTTAATTGAAAGAAAAAGTGTGCAAGCAAGTAATTTTATTCTTCACAACCAAGAATACGTGGCAAAGTTCCTAGTAGCATCACCAGTTGCTGCCAAGAATAAATAAACAAGTTAAAAATTACGAGCCTTACAGTAGTCGCATATGATGTGCAACATCTGACATAGAAGAAACCTCACGTGAAATTATTGATACACCGGTATTTTTAGCCTACTTTCGATTTTTGCAAAAAAAGAAAGTAGACTTATGAGATCAACACAGGGCGAAAAATGTGTGTCTGTCTGTGTGTGTGTATGTGTGTGTGTGAGTCTGTGTGTGTGTGTGTGTCTGTGTGTGTGTGTGTCTGTGTGTGTGTGAGTGTGTGTACTCTGAAAGTCTGTCCCCCCTATCAATTCGAACACGGTGAATGCGAATTGAACGAAATTTGGTACAAAGGTAGCACTAGCAAAGGACACCTCAGTGTCATGTTTTATATCGCCGCCATCTTGACGGAAACGTAATGGCGGCCACACAAATTTTCAAAGCTTAAATCAAATTACGACTAACCTAATCATCCGATCTCTACCAAATTTTGCAACAACATACCTTTATGGAGGGAGCATCCTTTGACCAAACCAATAGGCCATCAGCGTAATAGTTTGAGGATGGCGGCCATCTTTGTGTGAAAATCGATTCCCCCTATTAATTCGAACACGGTGCAACCGAATGGAACGAAATTTGGTACAGAGGTAGTACTAACAAAAGGCACCTCAGTGTCATGTTTTATATCACCGCCATCTTGACGGAAACGTAATGGCGGCCACACAAATGTTCAAAGCTTAAATCAAATTACGACTAACCTAATCATCCGATCTCTACCAAATTTTGCAACAACATACCTATATAGGGGGGCATTCTTTGGCCAAACTAATAGGTCATCAGCGTAACGGTTTGCGGATGGCGGCCATCTTTGTGTGAAAATCAATTCCCCCTATTAATTCAAACACGGTGAAACCGAATGGAACGAAATTTGGTACAGAGGTAGCACTAGCAAAGGGCATCTCAGTGTCATGTTGTATATCGCCACCATATTGACAGAAACGTAATGGCGGCCACACAAATGTTCAAAGCTTAAGTTAAATTACGACTAACATAACCATCCGATCTCTACCAAACTTTGCAACAACATTCCTTTATGGAGGGAGCATCCTTTGACCAATCTAATAGGATATTAGCCTAATAGTTTGCGGATGGCGGCCATCTTTATGTCAAAATTGATTCCCCCTATTAATTCGAACACGGTGGAACCGAATGAACGAAATTTGGTACAGAGGTAGCACTAGCAAAAGGCACCTCAGTGTCATGTTTTATATCGCCGCCATCTTGACAGGAACGTAATGGCGGCCACACGAATGTGCAAAGCTTAAATCAAATTACGATTAACCTAATCATCCGATCTCTACCAAATTTTGCAACTACATACCTTTATGGAGGGAGCTTCCTTTGACCAATCTAATAGGTCATTCGCCTAATAGTTTGCGGATGGCGGCCATCTTTGTGTCAAAATGGATTCCCCCTATTAATTCAAACACGGTGAAACCGAATGGAACGAAATTTGGTACAGAGATAGCACTAGCAAAGGGCATCTCAGTGTCATGATTTATATCGCCGCCATATTGACAGAAACGTAATGGCGGCCACACAAATGTTCAAAGCTTAAATCAAATTACTATTAGCCTAATCATCCGATCTCTAGCAAATTTAGCTACAACATACCTTTATGGAGGGAGCATCCTTTGACCAATCTAATAGGTCATTCGCCTAATAGTTTGAGGATGGCGGTCATCTTTGTGTGAAAATCGATTCCCCTTATCAATTCGAACACGGTGAAACTGAATGGAACGAAATTTGGTACAGAGGTAGCACTAGCAAAGGGCACCTCAGTGTCATGTTTTATATCACCGCTATCTTGACGGAAATGTAATCGCGGCCACCCAAATGTTAAAAGCAAAAATGTAATTACGACCAACCTAATAATCTAGTCTCTACCAAATTTTGCAAAACCATATCTTTATGTGGGAATCATATTCAGACCAAACTGCAAGAATATCATCCCAATAGTTTGCAGATGGTGGCCAAGTATGTGTGCAAATCGATTCCCCCTATCAATTCAAACACGGTGATACCGAATTGAACGAAATATGGTACAGAGGTAGCACTAGCAAAGGGCACCTCATATTCATGTTTAATATCCCTATAGCACGTTGTATTTCAACAAGCTACTACAACCAACATTCAATCATACTAATTGAAAAGGACAAAGAGTTATAACAATACCCATGCATTTAGGAGAAAGTAGGCTATATGTTCTTTACTGAACATCTTTTAGCCTACTTTCGATTTTTGCAAAAAATGAAAGTAGACTTATGAGATCAACACAGGGCGAAAAAAGTGTGTCTGTCTGTGTGTGTGTATGTGTGTGTGTGAGTCTGTGTGTGTGTGTGTCTGTGTGTGTGTGTGTCTGTGTGTGTGTGAGTGTGTGTACTCTGAATGTCTGTCCCCCCCTATCAATTCGAACACGGTGAATGCGAATTGAACGAAATTTGGTACAAAGGTAGCACTAGCAAAGGACACCTCAGTGTCATGTTTTATATCGCCGCCATCTTGACGGAAACGTAATGGCGGCCACACAAATTTTCAAAGCTTAAATCAAATTACGACTAACCTAATCATCCGATCTCTACCAAATTTTGCAACAACATACCTTTATGGAGGGAGCATCCTTTGACCAAACCAATAGGCCATCAGCGTAATAGTTTGAGGATGGCGGCCATCTTTGTGTGAAAATCGATTCCCCCTATTAATTCGAACACGGTGCAACCGAATGGAACGAAATTTGGTACAGAGGTAGTACTAACAAAAGGCACCTCAGTGTCATGTTTTATATCACCGCCATCTTGACGGAAACGTAATGGCGGCCACACAAATGTTCAAAGCTTAAATCAAATTACGACTAACCTAATCATCCGATCTCTACCAAATTTTGCAACAACATACCTATATAGTGGGGGCATTCTTTGGCCAAACTAATAGGTCATCAGCGTGACGGTTTGCGGATGGCGGCCATCTTTGTGTGAAAATCAATTCCCCCTATTAATTCAAACACGGTGAAACCGAATGGAACGAAATTTGGTACAGAGGTAGCACTAGCAAAGGGCATCTCAGTGTCATGTTTTATATCGCCACCATATTGACAGAAACGTAATGGCGGCCACACAAATGTTCAAAGCTTAAGTTAAATTACGACTAACATAACCATCCGATCTCTACCAAACTTTGCAACAACATTCCTTTATGGAGGGAGCATCCTTTGACCAATCTAATAGGATATTAGCCTAATAGTTTGCGGATGGCGGCCATCTTTATGTCAAAATTGATTCCCCCTATTAATTCGAACACGGTGGAACCGAATGAACGAAATTTGGTACAGTGGTAGCACTAGCAAAAGGCACCTCAGTGTCATGTTTTTTATCGCCGCCATCTTGACAGAAACGTAATGGCGGCCACACGAATGTTCAAAGCTTAAATCAAATTACGATTAACCTAATCATCCGATCTCTACCAAATTTTGCAACTACATACCTTTATGGAGGGAGCTTCCTTTGACCAATCTAATAGGTCATTCGCCTAATAGTTTGCGGATGGCGGCCATCTTTGTGTCAAAATGGATTCCCCCTATTAATTCAAACACGGTGAAACCGAATGGAACGAAATTTGGTACAGAGATAGCACTAGCAAAGGGCATCTCAGTGCCATGATTTATATCGCCGCCATATTGACAGAAACGTAATGGCGGCCACACAAATGTTCAAAGCTTAAATCAAATTACTATTAGCCTAGTCATCCGATCTCTAGCAAATTTAGCTACAACATACCTTTATGGAGGGAGCATCCTTTGACCAATCTAATAGGTCATTCGCCTAATAGTTTGCGGATGGCGGTCATCTTTGTGTGGAAATCGATTCCCCTTATCAATTCGAACACGGTGAAACTGAATGGAACGAAATTTGGTACAGAGGTAGCACTAGCAAAGGGCACCTCAGTGTCATGTTTTATATCACCGCTATCTTGACGGAAATGTAATCGCGGCCACCCAAATGTTAAAAGCAAAAATGTAATTACGACCAACCTAATAATCTAGTCTCTACCAAATTTTGCAAAACCATATCTTTATGTGGGAATCATATTCAGACCAAACTGCAAGAATATCATCCCAATAGTTTGCAGATGGTGGCCAAGTATGTGTGCAAATCGATTCCCCCTATCAATTCAAACACGGTGATACCGAATTGAACGAAATATGGTACAGAGGTAGCACTAGCAAAGGGCACCTCATATTCATGTTTAATATCCCTATAGCACGTTGTATTTCAACAAGCTACTACAACCAACATTCAATCATACTCCTTGAAAAGGACAAAGAGTTATAACAATACCCATGCATTTAGGAGAAAGTAGGCTATATGTTCTTTACTGAACATCTTGTTTATACTATTATTGGCACAAATATTAATCTATTGTAAAAGGGAGTGTTTTACAGATATTGTGATTTATAATACGGAACTCATTTTATTAGATGAGTTGTAGCTTCCACCAGCACTAGCCTAAATAAAGAATACGATGTGGATCAACTAGATCAATAGAGGCGACACCGCTCATAACCTTAAATTCCTTATGAACAGGTCATCTTCATTCACAGACCAACACGTAATTCCATATGGATTCTGTTAAAATGAGTCATATTGTTATGATAAATATAGTTTAAAATGATAATCTGGTAGCAAAATTATCCACCCCGTCCGGGATTCGAACCCAAGATCTCTAGATTCACCGTCATAAGCACTAACCGGACGGCTATTTCGACTACGCAAATTTTGTGCCCAAGATGGTGACTTATTCCCACGTTCCAATAATACTGCATTACAGAATTAAGTTTCATTTATATTTTGCTTGTTTCGATAATGTTCCTGCGTGAAATTGAGTTTAAAATGCCTTATGCCAATGCAATGCCGACTACTTACAATGTTTGATATTATGGCATTTTACCATTTAAATAATGATACGAAGACTTCGAACATGTACCATGTCATTTGTTTCAATCACTTGACACCAGAGTTCGCATGAGCGTTTTCCGTTCAGTATGTCATATACATTCCACGTGGCCGAGAGTACGTCATGGTCTCAATTTCCGACACCGCGCGCTCATTGTTTCTCGTACCACTGCCAGCTGGGTCTTACTACTGCCCGCTGGATCGATCGATCGAGCAGGCAGTGCATACTTCCGTTTTCCACCACTGCCAGCTAGTACACTTCCGTTCGATCGATGGAGCGGGCAGTGCATATTTCCGTTTTCCACCACTGCCAGCTAATACACTTCCGTTCGATTGATCGAGCGGGCAGTGCATACTTCCGTTCGATCTACCACTGCCAGCTCGATCGTTCCGATCCACTTCCGTCCCCAATTTTCAAAATCACTCCCCCAAAACTATCCAGCAACCGAGCGGAAAGATGTTACACATCAAAAATGATTAATAATAGCTTGGCTACTAATAGAGGGTGGACCTCGAGCCATAAAGCAATTTATAACGAATATGAGAACAGGGCAGGGGGCTGACGTGGCCAATCCAAGAAGCGATGCCACAAATACAAATTTAAGCAATAATTTGCTAAAAGATTACAATAATAAAATGTAGCTTATTTAAAGTACTTGTTATACTCAAGTTGCAATCTAGAGTAGTAGGCAAAAAATGAGACGGCGCAGATAGCCTTGATTGGGATATGTGAAGAAAAAGTGCAATGAAATCTGCACAAAATGCCTAAAATTATTGGCAAGAGCATAAATACTTGAGAAATGATAGATCTTAAGATCTTGGGCACAGCAGCCTTGAGTAAGAAATACAATGTAAAAAATCTTTAAAATAGGGCAAGATAGTAGACAACCCTATGCTGAGCCTTTCTTTCAAATGCATCAACTTTCAAGCTGATACGGGAAAATACCAAATACAGAAAACAAAGGGGGAGAGGGGTTCAAACAATTTTATGTTTGGCATAAAAGGTGTTTTATTATACCACTAGGATTACTGCAGAATTACTGTTAATGATAATCACAAGAGGGCGAGGTCATAGAAATGTAACCTCAAGTTTACAACAAACAAAAAATTACAAAGATTATGTAGCCTACTCAATTTCATAGAAATGTTGGTGGGTTTGAAAGGGAAGGAAAATGGGGTTCGTTTTGAGTCTGTATTTTATTTATTTCTCGGGCGCCCAGTGGGTAGATTATTGGATAAGGAATAACCCACCCACCAAGGGAAGATGATTAAGAGAAGGAAGTAGATTTTGGATTGGAGAAAAAGGATAGAAAAATAGGAGGAGAGTTCCACAAATGTTATAAATTTAACTTTAAATACCCTTAGAGGCAGTTGCCACTGAAAATTAACTCTCTGATACCTAAAGTAGGTACGAGCTTGGTCGAAGCTGACGGGAACCGCAGCTAAGACTTGGGCGGTTTGCAAGAGAGTGGCTTTAGTGTAATCCCTCTCAAGCATGTATCTGAGTACTATGGGGAAGAGTGATAGTCTGGCAATACAAATAGTAGCAGAATTGTTCTGCATTAACGATGGCATAAACTTTGGAAGAGTCAGGGAAGACAGACTCTTGCTTAACCGTGGTATTTGAGAAATGATGAATCCAAAAACAAATATTTAATTTATTAAACAATTCAAAGAAGGTTAATGAATTTAATAAGTGTGTAATATATTTTTGACAAACATAGTTCATTTGAACTTTTTAACAAATGGGGTCACAGACCTCTCAACATTAAACGTTTGCTCCAGGCAATTGACAATTTACAAGGTTTAAAACCTTACATGTTTCTAAAATCTTTATAAGATTTAAACAAATAACCAATGAAGTAATTAAAGTTTGAACGTTAATTGGAGTACAAAGAGTGTACCTTAAGAAATTCCGGAGAGAATATTCTAGAAAGAGTGAAAACTTCTAAAATAACAATAAGAAAACATGAAAAATAAGATAGAAGTTCCTACAACTTCCTATATTTAAGCTGCATTACTTTTATGACCATTATACAAGAGGGCAGGTCACTTACTATGAAACCTGAAGAAAGTCAAAAGGAAGGTTCTAGACTTCCCACGTTGAAGTAGGAATCACGAGCTAAATGGGGCAGTTTCCATTTCGTGAAACCTAGAAATAACTCACTCAAGAGTGGAAAAAAATTGTTTTCCCTGATTATAGGGTAGAAAAAATGTAAATTTAAATCGTGTTTGAAACACGTGGTTATACAGTAATTAATTAATGTTAAACAAGAAAAAATGGAAGGGCACTTCGTGAGTGACACCTTATAGAAAAGTTACAATTTTATTAATATGGGTTGTTAGTAGAAGGTTGAGGAAAGATCATTGGGATATAGGATCAATGTTCATGGCCGTATTTAATATAAAAGGACGATCGCGACGCGGTAGAAAAGTGGAGCAAGCACTGGTTATCACTATAGTCTATAAAGATTGATGCAAAGTTCACTGTAGAAACACGAAAGTTCATGAGAAAGAAAGTTATTACGATGCTGAAAAGAACCGGTTGCACTAGGTAGGCGAGTGTCTATTTCTTGAAAAAATTGGGAATTACAATTAGATGCGCCATAGATCATTCCAACGGTGGACGAAAGTTAGCTATTGCAGTAATTTGTAAGGAAAATTCCTCATTTTAAATATTATTTTCACAAGTGAGTGAAAAATACCTGATGGCAAGACTCGCAGATAGAGTACAAGATCTGGAAGGTTCCAGAACGATCTTAGTAGAAAAATGGGGCCAAAGTAAATCCAGCGGAGGAACTTGCTTTGTAAATTATAAACAGCGGGTGTTAGATAATATCCCACGTAGTGAGAAGATTTCTCATTTGGTAAGCATAAGAAATGCTGCTTTTCACTAAGATTAGCTTGATTAAACAAAAGCTCAACATGGAAAATCCCGCGGAGGATGATTTTGCCCCAAAATAAGTAATTTTACACTGCCTATAAAAGATAGTTAAAAGCATGTGGTCGGTAAAATCATGAAGATGAGGTTAAAACTTGAAGCAGGTACTTATCTTTGTTGCATGGCGAAGGTGAGGTTCCCTTAACCGATACTTAATGCGCCAACATGGCGTAGAACGTAGAGAATGTCTCTTGGTTAGAGGAGACTGGCCCTAGTTGAGCCCTGACTGATCGAGTCAACTGCCGACTGAGAAGTGAGACTTGCTCAACGGAGCACGGAGGGTCCAAGGAAGGGGAAAAGAGTGGGGATGGGAGACAAAAGGAGAACATATAAACATTGCCAACTTTATAACAAAAAAATATTTTCTCTTGATGAGCTGGTCTTCAAAGAGATGATAACAGGCGATACTAGCGCAGCATGGTGAGTGAAAAAGTAGACGTAGTCCTCTTGCTCAAGGATAAAATAGCTGGCGATGGTAACAAGATCTGGTGGCGAGATAGATAAATGAATCCTCCTGCACCAGGAAGAATAGAGGAGCTTCAGAGATTCGCTGCGAGATAACGCTAGGTGGGTCACAGAGGATATATATCTAGAACAGACTCATAAAAGATATAAGAGACCTGGTCAACACAGAGAAAATAGAAGATCACTGTTGGTGTTTGACAAAGAGGAAGGAATGAACATGCAAAGAGCATTAAAAATTGGATTCTCACGTACCGTGTATTCCAAGAATACACCACCCAGCACTGATAGTTAGTACGGAGAAACCGGTTTGAATTACTTCTCACACGATGCACTGAAAGTTATTATTAGAAATGTCACTGATGTATCTGATAGTTGTTTCTATAGGTTGAGAGTTTCCTACTATTGCACTTTTAAAGATAGCTTGATGTACTTATTTGCAGAACTGCTACAGGTTGTTGGCCACGTTAAATGGGTGAGTAAAAAGATCCATCGGAGGAATGAATATTAGCTTAGCAAAGTTTCACAAACCAGTAGAAAAGACCCACGTAGAGTCAAAAGTTTGACTTTCTAATTACTGTAAGGTTAGCAGCATGAGACCCACGTTTTGAGAGAAAGTTTCCCCTGTTAGATAGATTGAGCGATGGCAAATTTTCATATTGATTGCAATAGCTAGCTTACTTTTGTCCCAGTAAAGCAATGAAGAAAATCGCCCGTTGAAAGCCGTTAAAGTGAATATAACTTGAATAAAATGTTCAAAACCTCAACAAAAAGACTTGGAAATTCGTTAAAATGGTCAGGCTTTAAATTCACACAGGCTCCATTAAAATTGAAGTGTAAAACCAGTGAATTGGTTACTTATCTTTCATGGTTGATGATTGAAGACACTCGCAGCCGGCCGTTGAAGTGTCGCTATGTAATTTGAAAATTCAATAATAATAATAATAATAATAATAATAATAAAAGGTTCATTTCATTCCCACCCAACGAGGGTGGGCGGGCCCCTATAGATGGCCGCACCATCTCTTGGGCCAGAGGAGGGGATTGAATGGAAGGTAGAGAGTTATAGGAGAAGGGTGGTGGTGGATTGTGTAAGTTGGAGAAGGAGAAATGATTTGACCTCTTGGCTAAGATTGAAGTTTTGAAAATTTGGTGTTGACGAAAAAAGAATTGCTCTTGAATGAATTGTACTATTGTAGGTGGAGGCGTTAGATGTTGAATTTTGAGATTTTAATTTTAATGGTTTTGTATGAGATTTGAAAATTTGGTGTTTTCAGAAGTTTGGAAGTTAGAGTGGGTGATGAGCTTCGATAGTTGGAGAGATTGATTGGTTTTTCTTCTTCTTCTTCTTTTTTAGAAGTTGATGATTATGTATTATGAGATGGGAGTAATTGGTGGTGCTTGTGGTGATGTGAAGCGGGGGTGGGAGAAAGAGTGGAGTTTGCGAGGAGTTGATCGTGTATACGGTATGTGATGGTACTTGAAGATGGGATGGGATGGGATGAAAAAGGTGCGTTGAGGGAAGTGTGGATGATGAGATTTGGTAATTGACGTTTGAACGATTTTGAAATGAATGCGATGATAGAAATGGATGATTTTGTTTGCTGAGATGGAGGTGATGGATGACGTTGGTGGAGATGAGAATTGGAGTGTTATTGTAGAAA
Organism: Meconema thalassinum; assembly: GCA_946902985.2. Classification (NCBI taxonomy): domain Eukaryota; kingdom Metazoa; phylum Arthropoda; class Insecta; order Orthoptera; family Tettigoniidae; genus Meconema; species Meconema thalassinum. The sequence goes on from OX336388.2 coordinate 553,698,303, forward strand.
AGAGAGAGAAGAGAAAAGAGTGGAATAAAAATAGAAAGAAAAGAAATATAAGCTGTTGGAGGAAGATGTGAGTATGTATGGATGTGCTGATGGTGAGGTGATGGTGATTTTTTTTGTGTTGTAGAGGACTATTAGTCCGGGGCAGGGGTGAGGCTCTTGAGGTGGAGTAGGCCTAGTTGAGAGTAGACTGGGTTGCGTAGCTGGAGTGCCTCAAGTTGTCGTACAATCGGATTCTGCGTTCTTCTAGCGCGCTTCAGGTAGCGCAGTTGAAGAAGGTGTATGTACGTCGTAACGGGGGGTAATGGCATTAGACGGTACAGATCCTCACTTGGGTGTATTGGGGGGAGGCGAGGGGCTATGCGGGCGATGCGTCGTTCCATGGTTACCAGGGGATGCAAGTAGCTGGCGGCGCAGCCGGCCCAGACAACTAGCCCATATGTGACGTAAGAGCGGATGAGGGTCTTGTATGTATAGAACAGCGTTGAGGCATGCAGCCCCAAGAGGTGCCGATCAGCCTGGTGATGAGGCGAGAGCGCTTCTGAGCAGAGGCCGTAAGTGCGCGTAGATGTGGACGAAGGGTGAAGTGCTCGTCAAAGATGACGCCCAGGTAGCGTAGCGATGGTGAAGTGTGAAGGCGGTGATCGTGGATACGTAGGGTCAGAAGATTGGGGTTGCGGGTGGCCGAGTTGGCATGGCGACGGGGACGGAAGAGTACGGCTTTGGTCTTGTCCGTATTTAGGCTGAGATGCCAGCGATCGCACCAGGCCGTGAAACGATCTAGGTACGGTTGGACCAGTCTGTTGATGGCTGTGACGGAGGGGCAAGGAGCGAGTATTGCAGTGTTGTCTGCGAACTGGAGGAGATGGAGGGGAGCCGGAGGCTGGGGGATATCTCCGACAAAAAGGATGTAGAGGAGAGGGGATAGTACTGACCCTTGGGGTACGCCTTGTTATGAGAGAAGGAGCGTGAGAGGGTGCGATTGATAGAAATGCGGGCGGTGCGGGGACTGAGGAAGTTGCCAATGAGGCGGATGAGATTATGAGGGAGGTGGTAGTAGTGGAGTTTTAGAAGGAGAGCTGAGTGCCAGACGGTGTCGAAGGCACTCTGAAAATCGAAGGAGAGGGGGATAGTGTGGCGGAAGCGGTTCATGTTATCGGCTGTGAGGGTGGTGAGGCGGAGTAGTTGATCGTGGGTGGAGAGGGCAGGCCGGAAGCCACATTGGGAGAGGGGGAGTAGCTGATGTTGAGTGAGATGGAGGTAAGTGCGGCGGACTAGGATATTTTCGAATAGTTTGGAGAGGACGGCTGTGAGGCAGATGGGACGATAGGAGGAAGGGTCGGAGAGTGGTTTGTTGGTTTTGCGGAAGAGAAGCATGGTGGCAGCGCGCCATGCCGTTGGATAGAATCCGGTTTTGAGCAGATAGATATAGAGGGTGGCTAGGAGCTGGAAGAAGATAGAGGGTGCCTCTTTGATGTGAAGATAGCGGAGTTGATCGGGACCGGGGGCGGTATTTTTGGTACGGGAAAGGGCGAGGTGAATATGGATGGGGGTGATGGGGTCGTTGATAGGGTGTGGGATATGGGGGTGTTGATGATTAGGCTGGAGATAGGGTCGATCGGGGATGGAGTTGACGGCATCGTTGTCCGTGTCATCGAAGGTGAGGCCGAAATGACCGTTAAAGACCCGTTCGAAGCGGCGTGCAAAGATCTCCAGCTTGGAGGGCAGATCCGGTGGGGCAGTGCCCTGGTGGATGATGGGATAGATGGGTGTGGGGGAGCGACCAGTGAGGGTGTTTAGATATATGTGAGAGAGCCGGAGGAGAGGGAGGGCTTTGGGGGGGAGGGGTGTAACGGGGGCCGGGAGGGTGAGTACGGGGTGATGGGGATGTGAACGGATGAGGCGGCTGTTAGGGAGGATTCCAGAGCTCGGGTGTAAGAGTCGACCGAGGCCGCAGAGTCAAGATGCGAGAGGGGAGGGGTGAGAGAATTGGTGATGTGGTCTCTGTAGGCGGGCCAGTTTGCCTTTTTAAAGTTCTGGCGAAGAATCGCCGGCGGAGGGGTGACGGTGGTGGGTCGAGTTGGGATGGTGACTAGAACGGGGAGATGGTCGCTTCCTATGCTGAGGAGGACGTCCACAGTTAAAAGGTAAGCGAGGCGATTGTGTGCAATGATTGCATCCGGTGTGGTGTTCGAGATAGGGCGAGTATGTTTGGGAATGGCTGCAAGTGTGGAGTTTATCGCTTGTAGATAGGTGTGGAAATCAGCCAGTTCCGTTGCCGATCGGGAGTGCATGTTGAGGTCCGCAAGTACGATAAAATGTGGAAAGGTGGTATGTAGATGGGATAAGAACTCCCGGGGGAATGGACGGCGGGGGCGGGTGTATACAGTTGCGACATGAAGTACGCGGGAGGGGAAGTAGAGAGTCGCGATGAGGCTCTCAGGGAAGGAGAGCGGGGAGGAGGGCCGTGAAGTCGTATTGGGATGCGGTTCTTATGTAAGATGGCGACACCTCCACGCCCAATCTCGCGGGGGTGGTCCGCTCTGTGAATGGTGTAGCCGGGGAGACTGGCTGACTGGTGGGGACGAAGAAACGTTTCGTTTAGTAGAACGGCGTCTGCGGAATGTGCGGCTACGGTGTATTGGAGTAATGGACGCTTCTTGTGAAAGGAGCAAACATTGCTGTAGAGCAGAGAGATGGTTTTGGGAGGCCCAGTGTGAGTGGTCTTAGTTGCCATGTTGTGTTGATATCAGTGGGGAGAAGGTGAAATGTGTCAAAGGGCCGGCGTAAGAGGGAAAGAAGCGAACGTTAAAAATTTGGAGGGCAGCCTGTTGGAGTTGCGTGAGAACTATGGGCCGTTGGAATGGCATGAGGTTTTGAAAATTCAGAACATCATGAGATGTATAGTAACCTCCCTGTAGGAGTGAGCTACCTGTCAGTTCGTTGCACAAGAGAAGAATGAGAGTTTGAATATCAAGTGACTGAGCTAAGAGCAGAAGGGAGAAGGGAGGAGAGACGGGGAAGGGAACACATATGCACAACATAACAAAATTAAATAATTGAAAGCAAGAAAATTTCCTCTTTCTTCAAAGCTGTTCTTGATCCCGAAGAGTTGTCTGCAGAGCAATCTGTAGTGGAAGTAGCGAACTTCAAGCTTCATCAGTGATTAGATGAGTTAGTTCAACCTTCGACACAATGACTCGAATAAGTGTACAGATGCGCCGCTAGATGTCACAGCATGGAGATGCTTGGCACACATGGGTTAGCGAAGGGGAACATAATTCAACTCCTGTAATCATACTAAGAAAAGAATAAAGAAAGGCACAGAGAGAGAGAGCAAGAATACAAAAGAAGTCTCTGTAGGTGTTTAAAGAAAAAAGGGGATTAAGAAAAAAACACATTAGAGATGAAAATCCAAAATAAGAAGCAAGACTACCGTGCTTCGTATATTCAAGGGAATATACCAAACTGGGGACGGGGACACCAACAGAAAAGAGAAAGAACAAAATCAAGACTCGAGCGGTAAAGGCGAAATCATTGATATCGGTCTTACAATATGACCATTAGCAGTGAAAATCTCCACAACTCGAGTTTTTCCATCTCGGCCAGGATAACACTCGGTTACTCTGCCTGAGATCCACACCAAGGGAGGAGTAGTGTCGCGTAAAAAGACTAGGTCTCCCACCTTAATGTTGGGATTAGAGAGGAGCCACTTCTGCCTCCTCTGAAGCGAAGTGAGATACTCCAACTTCCATCGTTTCCAGAAACAATAACGTAAAGCTTCTATTTTGCGCCAGAAGATAGGTAGACCCACATCTCTACGAGAATCAAGCAAGGCAGGAGGGGCTGTCAGAGAACAATCGATCAAGAAATGACTAGGGATTAAAGGAAGCAAGTCATCGGGGTTATTGGAAACTGGATCCAGGGGGCGAGAATTAACAACACCTTCAATCAAGACAGAGAGTTGAATTCTTAGTAGGTCAAGATGCGATTACCTAAAACTGATTTTAGATGTATCTTTGTAAGCTTGAACAATATTCCCATCTACCACCATGATGAGGAGCGTAGGGGGGTATGAATCGCCATTTGAAGCCTTTAGCATAGGAAAAATTGGAAATTTGTTCCATAGCTGGGGAAGAAGTGAGAACTTTCTTCCATAATGAAGCTGCACCTTGAAAGGTGGAGGAAGTTATCTGAAAACATCTCGGAGGGAACTCCACGCCGAGCGGTGAATCGAGAAACAGCTGAAAGGAAGTACGAAGCAGAGGCGTTAGTCACTAACTCTAGGTGGATACCTCCGGTAATCATACAAACGAAAAGAGATACGTAGAGTTTTCAAAATAGTTTCCTTTTAGCTTCAGGGGAATTTCGCTGATATTGGAAGGGGCCCATATAGTCAACACCAGTCAAGGCGAAAGGTCGACTTGGGGAAGAGCGGAAAGACGGCAAATCGCTCAAAATCTGAGTGCTAACTTTCGCTTTCACTTTAAAGTGGGGAATACATTTGTGAATGACTGAAGACACTTCGTTAAAGCCATTTATGAGCCAGTACTTTCCTCGCAGTAGACAAAGCAGCGTACGAGTACCAACGTGCAGATTTCGATAGTGACATTCACGTATGAATAAAGAAGTTACGTGGTGTTTCGAAGGCAAGATGACGGTGTGTTTTTTCTCCTCGGAGAGCGTGGAGTTGGAAAGCCTCCCACCGACTCTCAGCAAACCATTCTCATCGAGAAAAGGAGCGTGAGTGCAAAGACAGCTGGACTTAGAAAGGTCTTTTTTCCTTGATAGCAAAGACAGTTCTGAGAAAAATCAAACCAATTCTAATGCTCTTACAAGTCAGGGAGAAACACGTGGCACATTTGGCACTTTTCCTAAATGTGTACTCTGCCCGAAGTCTCACGCACTTTATTTATGCGACTCTTTCCGCACACTTACCATAGATGATAGGCGAAAGTTAGTTTCACAACATCAAAACTGCTTCAATTGTCTGTCGCCAAAACACACCGCTTCTAACTGTCCTTCTACTAGACTTTGTTTTCAATGTCAAAAGCCACATTTCCCTTTATCGCACCGTAATGAGAAAGCGAGGTCATCAGCCACCTCACCTTCTACCTCAAATCAAAGGGAGAACTCTGAAAAGTCCAAAGCATCTTCTCTTGTTAAAAATTCGAAATCTTGGCGCAGTGCCCAAGTACTATTATCCACGGTTCAGGTAGACATCCAGGATAAGTTTGGCAACTGGATTAAAGCCAGAGGTCTTCTCGAATCAGCTGCTACTCACGACTTCGTGTCCAGAGCTTTAGTTGACAAGCTAGGTCTTCCCGTTACACCAATCTCTATCGAGGTTGGAAGATTTGGGTACAAACCGCACCTTCTAACACCATCAGTTTTAAGAGCTTGATGTTTTGAAATATACACCTTATACAAATACTGGCGTTTAGCTATGCACTTGACTTGAGAGTTCGGGGAGCGTACCGAATACTTTCCTATCTGAGAACATTGACGCGCGTGACAGTAGGTTCTCACAATCAGACACAGACACGCTCAGTGCGGCAAATGTTTTACGCTGCAGTAGTATACCGGGGGAGTAGGATGAGGACGTGCAGAGCTAACTGCCTGTAGTTGTAGTGATGATTTTGGGTAATGGACTATTTTCATGTTCATATGTTTTAATAACTCATAGTGCCTATTATCACATACTGTATGTGGCAAAAACCTTGTTGACTAGGGTAATTACACACTACTACAGCAATCACAGAAGCACAGGTTATCAGACAATTTGAACACACACCCAAATACACGGGGTTGACGACCAAAATGTTGCTGAACGAATATTTTAGTTGCCATAATTCACTTGCTACTGCCGGATAGTGCAGTCTGCTGTCCAGCCCTGTGTGTAGTCCCGGTGGCCGAGCCTTAAGCGCGTGTCCCGGAGCGGACTCGCGACAAATTGTTTCATTAACACACGTCGTTAAAACTAATTACTCCCACCTGGCAGGTCATTATCCGGCCTACAGCGCACATCGGGCTGGGCGGGGCGCGTGGCATGCTGGGACAAGACAAGCACGTCATCAAGATGCGCAACCATGACTCCAACATGCGACACTTTTTAAGAATATTACCGCATGACCCAAGAGTACTGCACTGTGACGAATGTAAATTCGCGACGTAAAACTGGGAGTATGTCATTCTCCCTAAGGTTTACGGAGACATAATATTAGTATTATTATTCATAATAATAATAATAATAATAATAACTCAACACCTTGGCTAGAAGAACTTCGAAAGGACCTCAAATCGCAAACATTAAGTTCAACATACATTTCAGAAAGGGACACCAAGTAAACAAATGGGAAGTTACATCAGAGCAACCAAAACAAAAACAGTACAGACCAAAGTCATCCGAAGAACGTAAACGAGCCTTCTCGGAAAGAATTAAAGCCTATTGGAACAACAAGAACAAACAAAAAGTTGATTGAGTTATTTGCTTCACGTCTTGCATTTATTGGGAGAATTCGCTTAAAATAAATTAAATAATAATAATAATACGCCGGCCTCTCACCGCTGCGTCCGTGGTTCAAATCCCGGTCACTCCATGTGAGATCTGTGCTGGACAAAACGAAGGCAGACAGGTTTTTCTCCGGGTACTCCGGTTTTCCCTGTCAAAAATTTCATTCCAGCAACACTCTCCACTATCATTTCATTTCATCTGTCATTCGTTTAATCATTGCCCCAGAGGAGTGCGTCAGGCCTCGGCAGCCGGCACAATTCATATCCTCGCCGCTAGATGGGGGCTTCATTCATTCCATTCCTGACCGGTCGGAGACTGGAAGCAGGCTGTGGATTTTCAATAACGCTAAGTGAAACTTATGTTGATAGTGTTTTGTCGAACTTATGGTTTAAGCATGGTTCGCCCTTCAGTGAAACCGAAGGCTTCATCACTGCAATCCAAGACCGAATGATAGCCACGAAGAACTATAGAAAACACAAACTGGAAGAGAACGTGGCCTATGAACGATGCCACAGATGCACCTTGGCGCTGCAAACTATTGTCTACATCATTGAAGGCTGCTCTTCTCTAACTACTGTGGAGTATACAAAGAGGCATACTGTAATGATGTAGCCAAGATCGTACATCAAGAGCTTACTATGATAGGAGGACTTCTGAAACGACCATGGAGTATTACACCTATCAGCTGTTCAACGTACTTGAAAACGAGGTGTACAAACTACTGGGACAGACCTATCCTAGCGGACCAGCAAATCTTGGCAAATCGACCAGATATCGTGTACCTTAACAAACAAAACAAAGAAAGTTTATCTGATAGACATCACGGTACCACTAATCCAAAAACCTCAAGACCACTCAGGCACAAAAGATGAACAAATAAGCCTATGCACCGTTGGCAGAAGAAATCGGGAATATATGGCGAGTAAACTCTGTGAGAATTTTACCACTGGTAATGTCAGCAACAGGAACCGCTCCAAAGGTTCTGGTAACGGGTCTGAAGGAACTAAAAATGAAACATCTGATCGCCAGAATGCAGAAGACAGTGTTGATCGATACATGTCACATAGTCCGATTATATTTATCCCAGTAATACTTATAAGGTACTTGATTGTAAAGTCCGTATCTTGTATGTTGAGACTCACCAGATCCATGAGGAAATAAAGATACCTAATACAGTAATACTAATAATAATGAGAAGAAGGATAGATCAATAGGTCACTCACTAAATACAAACCATCACTCAGAACCTTCTTTAGGGACATGGAGGATGAAAGCTGGTTCCACCATTGCGAACCAGAAACGAAACGACAAAGCATGAAATGGCACCATTTGGATTCGCCGATGAAAAACAAAATAAAAGGCAAAGACAGTGCAGTCTGCTGGGAAAGTTATGGGCACCGTCTTCTGGGATGCAGAGGGTGTCATTCTGGCTAAGCTTCTTGAATCTAGGCAAGCCATAAATGGTGCCCGTTACTTTGAAACGCTTCGTAAACTTCGTCGTGCATTGCGTGATAAACATCTTGGTAAGCACATTCTCCTGCAACACGATAACGAACGCATCCACAATGCTCGTTTCACCACCGAGTACATTCAAAATTTTGTATGGAAAATGATGTCGCATCCTCCCTACAGTCCAGACTTTGCGCCCTCCGACTACAAGATATTTAGTTCTGTGAAGGAGCAGATGAGAGACGAATGAGGACGTGAAGAGAGCACTTCGTGTTGTGTAGCCAAGAACGGTGGCCACTACGCAACGAGACGGACGCACATCTTTTGAGGTGACCACTGCTGTCGTCTTGGCATCACAGTGACGTTAAGACACGGTGTGACTTATTGTATTTCTCACAACCATTTGAATATCAAATGTGGTTTTTCAGTTCTTAGGTCGTGTTCCATATTGTACTTTATGTACACAAGTTGTTAAACTGAGTCAGTACGACATGTACGAACAGGCACAACTATAAAGGCGCGTATACAATTAAGCATGCGTTGCTGATGGAGGGTGCGCACAATCACGCCCCGCCTGAGCGAGGTAGGACCACGGTGTTCTGACCTCGTGCGGACCGAACAGGGAGTACCGTCTGTGCTGTGTAGATGTACACGCTGTTTGAAAAGAACTCCCTAGTTTTAATGTGTCCTAGAATCTGTACAAAGTGACATACACCATTCTAGTTTGTGGTGTGTGATTCATCAACTCTCCAAGTTTTGATTTTATCAGTAGGTTTCATTTCATGTAACAGTTGCAATTTTTAGGGGCGCAACTTAAGTCTTTAACGCACAGCATCATACACAGTACATTTAGGCACTCCTAATTGTAGACAACGTCGGACCAATGACTTCTTCGGGCTCCGAACACACGAAACACGGATCTGTTCAACAACATCTTCAGAAGTTCTCGGTCTACCTGGTGATTTTGCTTTTAAGACACTACCGATTTCCTTGAAAGACTGTAGCCAATGACGGATAGTTTTTGCTGTAGGTGGTTCACCACCATACTGACGTCTAAAATTACATTGCACTATTATAACTGACTCAGTTTTCACAAGACAAATAACACATTGCACTTTGTGTTGCGGTGTACACATTGCTACTGAGTTGCTCTGCACTGCACTGCATGCACGCATGGACTAACTGAGGGAGCAGAAGAAACAAACAGCACTGGGGCCGTCCCAAGGTCAAGCAGACCTGCCAACTGCAGGGGAGCCAAACTTGGGGGAGTTTGTGAGCATCCACAAACTAGAATAGTGTATGTCACTTTGTACAGATTCTAGGACACATTAATACTAGGGAGCTCTTTTCAAACTCCCCGTATATAGCTTATTGTGAGAGTCTTGCCTGACCTGAGGCTACTATCGTCACCAGTTATTCTTATACTGTATGCATTTATTGAACTCCTTGAAAACGAAAAGGAGAAGGCGGTGGAGGCAAAGAAAACTGTTTGGTGAGAGATGCAATGCGCAATTGCTCATCCTCGGGGTTCCACAGTATCTAGGAGGGTAAGGGAATTATCCTGGGACAATTCCATTTCAACTTGGTTGGTTGGTTCCTCAGGTTAAGGGCTGCGACAACGCAGTCATGTAGCCCCGTGTACTTTGGGTGTGTGTAGAATCAGTCAGATAACCGGTGTTAATTGTGATGGCTGTATTAGTGTGTGTTATCTGTCATTCAGGTAAGGACTGCAGACGATCAATTTCAAGTAGTTCCTACTTTTGCTTCCAAATGCTACCGTCCACGACACCTAGCCGAAAACTTGGCTACTAGATGCCATCTCAACCAGCACCTGGCTGCGAACGCTTGAACTAATATAGTGTTAGTCAAATCTAACCTACAAATTTTGGATTTACACAAGTGTAGTTAGTGGAAGGTTCTTTCACATGCCATGAATCTATGACATGGGCTTTACTTCCCCTCCGAAGGAAGGAATACTGAGGTTTTTTAACGCTGTTAAAATATCCGACGACTTCGGACGGGTTCGAACCCACGACGTTGGATATAGAAGCTACAAACTACGCCATCGAAGCTGCCGAAAGAAAGAAAGTGTTTGTGTTGTAATTTTGTTTATTGATGTGTTGTTGGATACACAATATTTTTGTGTTTCCGTCTGGTGTGTTCATGAATAAATCAGAGGGCTCTCCGAAGCGTGAGCAGGCCACATTTATTGAAACGACTCGCGCGCCACCTATTGCAAAATGGATTCACTATTTCAGAAACCTTCGCGGAAGAGTGCACAATAACTCACCAAAGTTTCAATCGCAATCGGATGAATGGTATACGAACGCATGCGGGACTTTGTTGAAACAATTCGCACGCCATCACTCATTGGTTGGAACAACTCGTGTGCCTCCTATTTTAAGATGGATTTACTAATTCGGAATCCTTTGCGGAAATGTGCACAACAACTCACCAATGTTTCATCGCAATCGGTTGAATGGTATTTGAACGCATGCGGGACTTTTTTGAAACAAGTTGCACGGCATCAATCATTGGTTGGAACTACTCGTGCGCTACCTATTTTAAAATGGATTTACTAATGACTCTACATTCAGGCTTAAACTTTCTCAGGGCGCTCATTCTTGTGACGGCGGGTACACAGCTATGGATGTAGGTGGGAGAGCTGGGAGTCCACAGATCGGAGGTTGGAATTATGGCGCAGACAGTGGCCATTCTGAGAGATTCCCTTGTTATTTGTGTACACTCTCTACAGATAAATAACGGAATGGTTCCTTATTTCAATCCCTGGCATCCATCACACTCTTATACCATAGTTACAGTAGTAGGTTACATTCACCACAGAGGCACAGATTATCAGGTAAATGTAACACACATCCAAGAACATAGGGCTGATAACCTAGATGGCTCAGGCCTCTAAATTTAATTGATGATAATAATATACTTAGCACGTCCTGTTATGGATGTAGGTCCAAGCTGTACCAGTGGGGAGGCCAATGTGTAGTGTTAATATTGGTACAATCCTTAATGTGGCCATACGCTGTGTAATAACCCTCTGTGGACAGCGAACACTACCTCATTACATTATTAATTTGTGAAGCCAGCAACACACATTTAAAATGTTCCATGGCGAGGCACTGAGCGACCAGGACAGGACACTGGACATGCCAGTCTTTCCTTTCAGCCGAGAGACTGGTTGAATCCTCAAAAAGCGTCGCCTAAATAAATAAATGATTGAATGAATAAGTAAATAAATAATAAATAACTGACTGAATGAATGATTGAATACATGAATGAATAAATAAATACTTTAATGAATAAATAAATGAAGGAATAAATAAATGAATGAATACATAAATGATTGAATAAATAAATAAATGACTGAATGAATGAATAAATAAATGAATGAATAAATAAATAAATATATGAAAAATAAATAAATGAATAAATAAACGAATTAATAAATAAATAAGTAAATGAATGAATACATAAATGAGTGAATAAATAAATAAATGACTGAATGAATGAATAAATAAATAAATGAATGAATGAATGAATGAATAAATAAATAAATAAATAAATATATGAAAAATAAATAAATGAATAAATAAACGAATTAATAAATAAATAAATGACTGGATGAATGAATAAATAAATGAATGAATAAATAAATGAATGCATAAATAAATAAATGAATAAATAAATAAATGAATAAATAAATAAATAAATGCATAAATAAATGAATTAATTAATAAATGAATGAATAAATAAATGAAAAATAAATAAATGAATGCATAAATAAATGAATGAATGAATAAATGAAAAATAAATAAATAAATGCATAAATAAATAAATAAATAAATTAATAAATGAATAAATGAATAAATGAATAAATGAATGAATGAATGAATGAATGAATGAACGAATGAATGAATGAATAAATGAAAAATAAATAAATGAATGAATAAATAAATAAATAAAAAAATAAAAGTGAATAAATGAATAAATGAATAAATAAATGAATGAATGGATGAATGAACGAATGAATGAATGAATGAATGAATGAATGAACGAATGAATGAATAAATAAATGAAAAACAAATAAATGAATAAATAAATTAATAAATAAATGAATAAATGAATAAATAAATAAATGAATGAATGAAGAAATAAATGAAAAACAAATAAATGAATAAATAAATTAATAAATGAATAAATAAATGAATAAATGAATGAATGAATGAATGAATAAATAAATAAATGAAAAACAAATAAATGAATAAATAAATGAATAAATGAATAAATGAATGAATGATTGAATGAATGAATGATTGAATAAATGATTGAATAAATAAATAAATAAATACATTAATGAATAAATAAATAAATAAATAAATAAATGAATAAATACATAAATGATTGAATACATAAATAAATGACTGAATGAATGAATAAATAAATAAATAAATAAATAAATAAATAAATGAATGAAGAAATAAATGAAAAATAAAGAAATGAATAGATAAACGAATTAATAAATAAATACATGAATGAATACATAAATGATTGAATAAATAAATAAATAAATGACTGGATGAATGAATAAATAAATGAATGAATAAATAAATGAATGCATAAATAAATAAATGAATAAATAAATAAATGAATAAATAAATAAATGAATGAATGAATGAATGAATGAATGAATGAATAAATGAAAAACAAATAAATGAATAAATAAATAAATAAATGAATGAATGAATGAATAAATAAATGAAAAACAAATAAATGAATAAATAAATTAATAAATGAACAAATAAATGAATAAATGAATAAATCAATAAATGAATAAATAAATAAATAAATAAATTAAAAAATAAATGAATAAATGAATGAATGAATAAATAAATAATAAATAAATAAATAAATAATGTATGAAATAAATAAATAAATAAATAAATAAATAAATAAACAGCACACTGATCCTTTCAAAGCATCCACAGAGATTAGCTGTGTATCGAATGTCACACCTCAGTATCTTCCATATGATCCACATTGACATGATATGAACCATGTAAATGAAGAATAGGTTCCATATTGACTAGTTATAATAGGAATTACAATAGGTCTAAGTGTAGATATTTCATGCCTTGTCAAAATATAAAAACACAATTTAACAGACACTATTTACAGTAGGCTACATGTTTCAGGCACTGTGTGTCCTTTGTCAGCTTAATATAAAATCAAAACCTCCATATAATCCCAGCTACAACATACAGTATGCTGGGACACCGGTGAAAAGCCACATTTTGCTCTAACCGACAAATGCAAAAGTAGGCTACATCAAGAGTTGACGTTCGGCCTGTTGGTCTTTAGTTGATCCAGCAGTCTTGAAGGTAGGCTACAATCCCAGTTGCAGATAGAATAAGAGGCCGGATGTACACTACGTTTAGCTTTTGTATTACTCCAATGGCTAGTTCGGGGTATTTAAGGCTATTGTATCGAAGGGGAGCTCCCATCTGCGATCTGAAAACTGCTATGTACTCTGTCTAGTAGCATAATTCATATTAATTCATTGTTTACTTTTGAATTTCAAAAACAGAAAATTTGCTGTTTGTTTTTCAAATATCTGATTGAAATTCGAAAGAAAACGGGTAATACGAAAGTTGAGTTTTACTCATTAATTCCAAAGCCGCATCGAAAACCTAAATCGGTTGAATAGATTCATCGGGATCACTTTGGGAAGTCTGTGAATAAAAGTGTTACTGTATTTGCAACAAGGCGCGGCAATAGAACAAGGTCATGGAGAGCGGGTTGGGAGAGGGTTGGGGGGAGGGGGGAGCGGAGCTCGAGTGATTTGAGAGAGCGACAAACTTACCAAACGGTATGGAATTCCCGAGCATCTAGTCCAATGTAGCGATTGACTGTGCTGGTTAGTTCTGAATTATTGTCAAGGCCTGAATATTTCTGAGTGATCCCTTGATATTTTACCAGTTCCTAGTTACGATTTCTGGTTTTTAGTTCATCGATCTCATTAATTACTTTTCGTTTAATTTATTTTACCTGCAAAAGTATTATTTTTTAATGCCCGTTAGGTGTTCTATTTTCGGCACTTTATTTTTTGGACAGTATTTTTGGTAGAATAGATACATGTACATATAGGTAGGCTACGACTGGTTGAGAGCATTACGGTCATCACGTGGAGTTATTTTTTCGTTTTTGTTGAAAAATGGAGCCACCACCAAAACCGATTCAAGGGCGTTCCACTAAATCCCAGGGGAGATTGCGACTAAGTACCAAGAAAAGGAAGTCAGGCCCTAAAAAAGAGAATAACACCTCTACACACCCGTAAGTTTTTTTTCCTAGTTTATATTTTAAATTATATATTTCTTTACGCTTGCATTATAGAATCGGTGATGCACTGAACAGTTATGATTTCACTTATATTTTACCTGTACAAGATGGATGACTAAACGTCACCCCGCAATCTGCAGGCTACATGGCTGAACACCGCAGCGGTTGCTTGGTAGGCCTAGGCCCTTCATGGGCTGTCGCGCCACGGGTGTAGTTTGTTTTTTACTTCTAATACATAAGTATAGGAGTACAAAATCACGAACTATTCAGTGCCAACTTTATTCAGAGAAGCAAGTTCGACTTCAAATGAAAACAATGCGTTGTGTGGAAAAATAATGGCGTAGCGATTGTGAAAATTGAAAATTGGTTTCCGGAAATACTGGATTGGATTGGGATCCATAAAGACTGCAAACAGTACTTTTGAACTACCAGCGGGCAAGGTGAAGACAAACACCTAACTGCAACCAAACTTATGCGTTATTGCTTGCAGCCCCTAATTGCAAAAAGTTCCCATTTAGTATCAAACACCACCAGCAATGCTGCCGAAAATTATATGTCCCTTGTTGCAAAATTCACGGGAGGTAATCAGATCAATCGAGGGAAACGAGGTTCCTTCACTCATAGAACCAAAGCTGCTGGGCTGGTCTTACAGTTTGGGCCATCCTGGCACTATAAAACAATGAAATCAGTTTAGAAAAAAATTGCCACAATAGTGTAGGACACTGCACTCTGCAGAAAGAGAAGGAGAGCAGCTTTCCGAAAAAGTTTATTTCCGTCGCGAGAAGGAAAAAGAATGTCCCAACAACATTCTAATGAAATGAAACGTACTGTCTCACGTGATTATGGAAACCGATCAGTGTAGGTTGGATTTCAATGAGGTACTGTTGAGAGAGTTTAGTGATGAGAAGATCAAGCAACTAACGCTTAGTGAAGGCCATATACAAAAACTGGAGAAGGAAACAAGGGGCCAAAGGGAAAATGAAAAGTGGCACACAACTAGAAAGGACAGACTTACGGCTTCCAATTTTGGACATGTGTTCAAGAGGAAACCTACTTCGAAATGGACTCCAGTAGCAAAAACATTCTGTACAGCGAATTTCACTCAAAAGCAATGCAGTATGACTGTGATAATGAGTGATTTGCAAAACGAAATTTAGAGGAGAAATCGGTAGAAAAGTCGAACATAAAACTTATGGGGTTTTAGGTGCCTCCCCAGACGGATTAATAGGAGATGACGCTACAATCGAAGTCAATTGCCCATATTCTGCACGGAATATGACCATACTGGAGCCTGCAAAAAGTTAAAAGGAATTTGTTTGGCAGAAAGTAAGCGGAAAAAAACCTAGAGAATGTCAAGAACAGTGCCATTCAGAAGAGAACATATTGATAACTCTCTAACTCTCACATGATTTTTATTTCCAGAACCAGTGCCAGTTGGAAATAACATAGCGGGAAATATGTTATTTTGTGGTATGGACGCCTAAGGACATTCACATAGAAACAATAAAGAGGGACGAAAAGTTCTGGAGACAAAAAATGCTTATGTAACTGACATTCTGCTACGAGAAAATCTTGTTGCATGAGATCATTGATACCAAGATTACCAGATCAATGGATATAAGAGAACCTGAGGTGAAGTAAAATACAGTGTGTGTAAATCATGAAATGTTATCTTTGATATGGAAAAAAATGAAGCATTGGTTTCAAAAACAGGAAATAATTAGGTATACTATTTTTTCTTTGTTTAAAGTGGTACGCAGTACTGCCTGTGCTAACAATAGGCAGATGGGAATATGTTAGTAACTTTAATTCTATATATGTACATAATAATTTTGCCCTTGGTATGCATTTTCATAATTTGTTTATTGTAATAAAATTCCCTAGATAAATGAACTTTTATTATTACTTCCATGAAAATTGAAGTAAGTTATAGTGATTGGCCTCACGGAGTCGTTTCAGATCTCACGAAAAAAAAGGGAATTAGAGTCAAAAGAACCAACATGGCCGCCATATGCAAACGATTGGACTGATGACCTTGTAGCTTGGTCAAAGGACGCTTCTCATATAAATGTAGCAAAATTTGGTAGAGATCAGATGATTAGTTTGGCGTAATTTGATTCAAGCTTTTAACATTTTGGTGGCCGCCATTACCTGTTTGTCAATATGGCGGCGATATAAAACATAACAGTGAGGTGCCCTATGCTAGTGCTACTTCTGTACCAAATTTCGTTCAATTCGGTTTTATCGTGTTTGAATTGATAGGGGGAATCGATTTGCACAAATACATGGCCGCCATATGCAAACTATTGGACGGATAACCTTGTAGCTTGGTCAAAGATCGCTTCTCACATAAAGGTATGTTGTTGCAAAATTTGGTAGAGATCAGATGATTAGGTTGGTCGTAATTTGATTTAAGATTTGAACATTTGGGTGGCCGCCATTACGTTTCTGTCAAGATGGTGGCAACATAAAACATGACACTGAGGTACCCTTTACTAGTGCTACCTCTGTATCGAATTTTGTTCAATTCGGTTTCACCGTGTTTGAATAGATAGGGGGAATCAATTGTCACAAATACATGGCCGCCATCCGCAAAGTATTGGGCTGATGACCTTGTAGTTTGGTCAAAATATTCCTCATACATAAAGGTATAACGTTGCAAAATTTGGTAGATATCAGATTATTAGGTTGGTCGTAATTTGATTTAAGCTTTTAACATTTGGGTGGCCACCATTACGTATTCGTCAAGATGACGGCGACATAAAAGATGACACTGAGGTGTCCTTTGCTAGTGCTACCTCTGTACCAAATTTTGTTCAATTCGGTTTCACCGTGTTTGAATTGATAGGGGTAATCGATTTCCACACATACATGGCCGCAATCCGCAAAGTATTGCGCTAATGATCTTGTAGTTTGGTCGAAATATGCGCCCTTCATAAAGGCATGTTGTTGCAAAATTTGGTAGAGATCGGATGATAATGTTAGTCGTAATTTGATTTAAGCTTTGAACATTTGGGTGGCCGCCATTACGTATCCGTGAAGATGGTGGCGATATAAAACATGACACTGAGGTGCCATTTGCTAGTGTTCAACATCTGTGCCGAATTTCGTTCAATTAGGTTTCACCGTATTCGAAATGATAGGTGGGGGGGGGGGACAGACATTCAGAGTACACACACTCAAACACTCACACACACACACATACACACAGACACACAATTCTTGGCCCTGTGTAGATCTCATGTCTACTTTCATTTTTTCAAAAATCGAAAGTAGGCTAAAAAGGGAATTAGAGTCAAAAGAACAAAGACCCATACGAATCACCAAAATAAATGTATGTATGTATGTATGTATGTATATAGGTCTATGTGCGTGCGCATTTGGCTTCTTATAAATCGATAATAGCCTCCATTGATTAGAATTTTTTCACAGTTTGTGGTTTTGTTTGTTTTGTCTAGAAGACGATACCTAGAGTTGGACGTCCGCATCGAATGGAACTTAGAATAGATATTCCCAATAAACCTCAACACGATCATATCTTGTCCGTCCTTTTTCTAAAATATCAAGAACGTGCTAACTACAAACCAGTCATATTAGCCTACTTTCGATTTTTGCAAAAAATGAAAGTAGACTTATGAGATCTACACAGGGCCAAAAATTGTGTGTCTGTCTGTGTATGTGTGTGTGTGAGTGTGTGTACTCTGAATGTCTGTTCCCCCCTATCAATATGAACACGATGAAACATAATAATGTTGCTCTTAGTATATGCATTTTCATAATTTGTTTATTGTAATAAAAAGTCCTACATAAATGCACTTTTATTATTAGACTACTTCCATGAAAATTGAAGTAAGTTATAGTGATTGGCCTCACGAAGTCGTTTCAGATCTCACGAAAAAAAGGGGGAATTGGAGTCAAAATAACCAAAGACCCATACGAATCACCAAAATAAATATATGTATGTATTTAGGTCTATGTGCGTGCGCATTTGGTCTCTTATAAATCCATTGATTAGAATTTTCACGGTTTGTGGTCTTGTTTGTTATGTCTAGAAGACGATACCTAGAGTTGGACAGCCGCATCGGATGGTTTTTAGAATAGATATTCCCAATAAACCTGAACACGAACATATCTTGTCCATCTTTTTTCTAAAATATCAAGAACGTATTGATTCAGGCGGATGTACTTTTGTTGTTAATAACTAGACTACAAACTAGTCATATCTTTCTATACAGTATTCAGTTTCGCATCGAGTGAAACCAGTCTCTGCTCTGTGCGGTAAGAATTATGCCCTACAAAGTATTACTAATGTCGTAACAATATGTTTTTTGTTCGGGAGGTTATCCTCAAATAACTCTAAAAGAGTTACCTAGAAGGGAATCCAGCACTGTCAGCATCCATCCCGAGTGTGTTTTCACCGGTTTTTTCACAATCTCTCTAGGTAAATGCCCAGATTGTACCGTACGTGAAGTTTCAGGGCACCTGCCCCATCCCTGACTCTAATACAGTTGCACACATAATCAACTACACGGGACTGATGATGATGATAATAATAATAATAATAATAATAATAATATTAATAACGTTATTGGTTTTACATCCCCTTTAACTACTGTGGCTTTTAGAGACGCCGGGTAGCCAGAATTTTGCTCCGAACGGGATGTTTAACGTGCCAGTAAATCTAATGACACGGCTCTCTTGCATTCGCGCACCCCCAAATGCCAACCGTCTGCACCAGGATTCTATCCAGCAACCTTGGGCACAGCAAGCGAGAACGTTACCGCTGAGCCACGCAGCCAGTCAAAGGTACTGATGACCAAGATGTCCCAAGCCCCTAAAATGTATTATTATCAACAAGAACGACAACAAGAATGTTTGGGGAAGTAAGAAAGGAATCTGTAAAAAACATTGTGTCAACCTTAAGCGTGACACTACTACAGTACAATTTTATTGCACAGATACAGTTCCACGACTAGGCACTTGTACATGTAACTTGCCGAACTATAATATTTATGACAAGAGGAAGACAACTCCTTCCTGTCGTCAAATTGTTCCCTTCTCCCTCCGCCCTGCCAGCGTGTTCATCATTATCCTTGCGCAAGAGATCTTGTGAAGCCGCGCCGCCTACCACCCTTTTCAAAACAATTCCCAAACTAATGCTGTCAATTCCATTCACCCGATTTTAATTCTGATAAATGCATTGGAATCAAGAAATAAATCTCCGTTTTCGTATTACCAGGTTTTTTTCATATTTTATACAGAAATATAAAAAACTTTTAGTAACTTTTTTGTTTTTCACATTTTGGTAAATTCATCGAATTAATATTAATTCAATTGCAATCTACTATACATAGTGGTTTTCAGATCGCAGTTACGAGCTTTCGTTCAAGAGAAAACTGAAAAAAGAAATTGTCTTACTTTGGTGCTGCAACGTGGTGTCAGAATTACAAACTAAAAAACGGGACTTTTAGCCTTAATGAACTTTTGGGGATAGGGTGTTTGAAAGTTGTAGATTATTATTATTAGTAAGTTATTGACTAGTTATAATAGGAAAGAGAAAATAATCATGGGTGATATAAATGCAAGAACAGGGTATGAACTAAACAGTACTGTTGTTGGGAAATTTGGAGAGAAAGAAAAAAAACGATAATGGAAATAGATTAATAGACATATGTGAACAGTTTAATTTGAGAATTGCTAATTGATTTTTTGAACACAAACAAATTCATAAGAATGCATGGGTCAACCAGACGAGAAATATAAAGCCTATCATCGATTACATTATAACTAAACAAATAGGCTCCACTACAATGATAGATGTAAAATTTTATTGGGGTGCTGAACGTGGTTCTGATCACAATTTGGTGAAAGGAACACTATTATTTAAGTCGACAGGAGAAAATAAAGTTAAGGAGATTAATGAGGAAAATAATAATATAAAACAGGAAAATGCTAGATTTAATGTTACACTTTTTCAAGATGACAAAAGTTACTCTACAAACAAAGAATGGATAACGAATTAGATGTAAATTTCGGCGGAAATACCGAAGATATTGAACCGTTATTGATTTGCCGATCAATAAGTTTTCATGATTTGTATTATTATTATTACTTATATCCAGGCAGCGCATGTTGAAGTAGGCTACGGAAGGCAAGTAGTGCGTTGCAACGCTTGCGACAGAGGTGGCGTGGTAGCTATTCCTGGGGACGACCTAATAAGCCGAGTTCAAGGCCGAACTCAGAGTGAACGCGCATATTATTTGGCGTCATTATGGGCGTGCCAGAGGTGAATTTCCAACCGATACCCGATTGAATCATCGAATCAGAAGAGAAGACGCCTGACCCACGCGGAGATGTGCGTGCCATAAAAAAGATGCTGAAAACACGTGTCAGAAGAACCGCCGATCCGATGGGATTCCGCATGAGTGCATTGCGACGTTCAGATAAAAAGAAGTTTGATACTAGTCCCAAGTCTGTGAGTTGAAAACTACAGATTATTTTCTGAAATTGCCCCACCCCACTCCATTCTGCCAGTTTCTAATAAATTGATCGGTGATGGGTATTTTGAGACACAATTTGATCAGGCGCCGAAAGGTATAGTTCACGCCAGTTTGAGACATAATTTTATCAGGCTCTGGTGAGCATAGTTCACGTCAGTTTGAACGAATATTTTATTGTGCTCTAGGGAGCAAAGTTCATGCCAAGTGGATTGTAGATCTCTGTTGAGATAAGCGCTGCTCCGCATTAGTAATTTGAGAGACTTTTAAACGCCAGCTGCGTGGCTGACTAGACTGTAATATTTTTCTGTAATATTTTTGTGTTATATTTTGTGATTTATATGTGCGTGTGAACCAAGCAAATGCTTAGATAGGGCCAGTTCTAAGTGGAGTAATCGCCTAGGAATCTTGAGTGAAAGTCAGTAGCTCATAGCGATTCTAGCAGGGTAGAATTTTAATTTGAACATTTCCTTTTAAGAAGCCACGCCAAGAGGTCTACAGCAAGGTCGATTGGTGGAATGATGTGCTACGCCTCTACCAGAATGTCGACGATGACGGAGTAATTTCCCTGTGGGAAATGCTCTGGGATGGAAGTTGATTTTCTGCAAGCTGGACGGTGATGTAGAAA
The DNA here is from genome assembly GCA_946902985.2 of Meconema thalassinum. Lineage (NCBI taxonomy): Eukaryota > Metazoa > Arthropoda > Insecta > Orthoptera > Tettigoniidae > Meconema > Meconema thalassinum. The sequence continues at coordinate 553,719,742 of OX336388.2, forward strand.
CCATTGATTTATTCAATATGTAGCTAGATTAGACGCGGGAACGTTGTAAATAATTTTGTTCATAGTTTTTCTTGTGTATTTTAGATTTCGTGCACCGACACTCTTATCTTTTAAATGTACGTTGGCACGTGGCCAAAACTTTGTTTGATTATATTATTTCTTATGAGTCATTATTAGTATGCGCGGCGCGTGCATTGGGTTATTTTATTCATGCGAATGCGAAGTTCGTCTTGGATGATAAATGGTGCTTTAATTCAAATTCATTTAAATTAGGTGAAGGGGGTAAATTTGATTAGATGTTTTACGAACAGGTTTTTATCCATACTAGGGTTGCCGAGCGCAACACGTTAAGATGTCACTGTAGAACACCTAAGTTCTATATTTTGATTTTTTTTATACACCTTTTCAGGATCTTCAGTCACGGAGACTGGGAGCGCAAGTCGGTGGAAATATATGTCTTTTATTTCAGGTTTCTGTCAAACCCATACGTGTGATTCTGGTGTGTGTATTTGGCTCTTCGTGATGACAAGTAGAATGTGTCTACTGCCCTCAAATTTTGATTGTATTATATGGACCGGGGGGGGGAGGGTGCTCTTGGAGCCTACCTTACCTTGTCCTGTGCTGATTCTTGGATTTCCGTGGGAAATGCTAAGATATTTTTATTTGACACACACACGTATTATGTGCTATTGGGAGCACGCTTCTTCGAGACTCGAGCCATTGCTACGGCAGGTCGAGGTATTTTGACACGTGGGTTGACAGATGTTGCAGATTCCACTTTGCGCCCGTCTACAGTAGATCTGGTGATTCATCATATAGGCAGTCCAGCTACGACCGACTGACCCTGTAAGCTATCTGTAGCAAACCTGTTTTTTTTAATGATCATTGGATCATTATATTAATTTGGGAGTTCGCTATGTCCGTTACGAATTACCGCATATCGTATGAAATGAAATATTTGTTGTTATGATGTAAATGTTGGCTTGAGCCTAGTGATTTCTGTGACTCATTTCATTTGTTTATATGTTGTTGTTAGTTTGTTGTGACACCGTCGGGTGTATTTAGTATTTCATGTAAAAATGGCAAGCGGCCATGTGTGTATTTTTCTTGTTTGGTCACGTGTTGATTTACTTGTGTTGATTTAAAAGTTCTAATTTTAGGCGTTAGTGTTGATTGCTACGGCAATTCTGTTATTCAAATTTCATGCAGAAATTATTATTTTTGTCTTATTCAGTGTAGGGGGTGTCGGATAGTTTAAATAGTGTGTAGTTTGTGTTCCTAGTGTCTGTCTAGCTCTAAGACAATGCAGATTCGTCCCCTGAAAGTTTACTGGATGGTAACGAATCTCGCATTAATTGTACACATCGTACCGCATGTAGAAAAGCCGCACACGCACATGTCATTGCAGTAATTTGGGACATTTGGTCCAGATGTTAACGATCTCTCCTGAGATCAGGCCTAGTTTGGCATTTTTATTATTCAAGTGGGTGTCATTTGGTAATCCTTGTTTTTACTGTAAATAGTGTAAATTTGTTGATCTGTTAATTAAATTCATATGTTTTAATCCTGGTATTCACTTTTTCCTGCATGTCATTTTGTTATATGTTACCCTGCATGTTATAAGAAGCGCTTAACAACAACTTTACGAAATGGACCGTTACACCCCCGAAATCGAGTCTCATATGCTTATTCGCAAGGGTTCAATGTATATAATTACCTAGTTAAAAATGTAAGGAAGATACCATATGAAGTCTTAGGAACTGTGCAGGGGAAGCGGAAATTAAACAACTGGATCAATCAAGATGTTTTGAGAAAAACTGAGGATAAACGCAAAGCATACCATAAATGGCTAAATACAAAAACAGACGATGATCGGAAAAGCGTATAATGAACAGAGAAACATTGCGTTTACAGAAGTAAGAAAGATCAAACAATGAACAGTGGGAGAAAGTATGAGCGGCAGTAAATTGTCAACTAGGATTTAAGCGTTCCGTTGCAGCATCGAGAGTGTTGAGGGGACTGAGAAGGAATACAACGACCAACATGAAAATTGGACTGATACCTCTAGATACATGGGCGGATTATTATGAGTACTTATTAAATAAAACCAGGTTGGACCTTAAAGAAGAAGGGAAGTTTACCCATAACAGTGTAAATTGAGATCTCTCTGAGGAGGATGTTAATCATTACATAGGAAAAAATGGAAAGGCGCCTGGTCCGGGTGAGATACACTTAGAAATGCCAAAGTATGGAGGAGATAATATAATAACATTGTTGACAAAATTGTATAGAAAGATTTTACAAGGAGGAGGAAATGAAATTAGGGTATGTTAGCTCTATATACAAGAAAGGAGATAGGAGATGTTGTCAAAATTATCGTGGAATTTGTGTACTGATTCCTATAATGAAAACTTTCTCCAGAATAGTTAGGACGGGCTTAGAAAATCAACATAATGATATAGAAGAACAATGCGGTTTTTCGGTAAGCGAGCTTTAAGGGAAGCACTTTTGGAAGTGTGAATTAGTGTCTTTTGATGGTTTGAACAAACTAAATATTGTACTTAGCTTTTGTTGCTGTGAAGCGCGTAGGTTGTTGGAACAACTTCAGATTAAAATACATACGATGCACTAGATGTTTAAAAGGTGATGAGAAGCCGACCTGGTGAAACTATGTTCCCGCAGAGTTCTTTATGAACACTGCAGACCCACATGCCTCGGAGAAGTTTGCGAGGTAGCACCTTTGTAGATTAGACGGATGGGTGTTGTGCCAACTGCTGGACGTAAAGCAGCGCTCCCGTAGACGTGTTGACTATTGATTGCTATGCTGAGTGCTGCCGTACCGTCTAATGGTGGTGAAATTAGTATTACTTTCCAAACAGACAACTCTTGCAAAGACATCCTTTCACTTTCTGGCATACCCTAAGTTCTATAAATTGGCTGCATGGCTCAGCGGTAACGTTCTCGCCTGCTGATCCCAAGATAGCGGGATCGAATCCTGGCGCAGCCAGTTGACATTTGAGGATGCTTTAATGTGAGGAAACCTCAGTAGATTTACTGGCAGATTGAAGATCCCTTTCGAAGCAAAATTTTGGCACCCTGGCATGTCTAAAAGCCACAGTAGTTAAAAGAGACTTAAACCCATATCATTATTCATGTAAGTTCTACAGTTGTTATCTCTAAAGTTAGTACGCCCAAGCGTAAGGCCACTTGGATAGGTTGTCGTGAAGCCAGTGCCAAAGCCAAGACACCGTGTTGACAAAATGTGTGTAAAGAAATGAGGTAGCTTTTCGGTATGCTGTTTCAGATTTAATTCCAGATATGAATCCTTTCTCTGTAGGTGGTCTTCAGGAAGTTTGTCACCATTGCTCTGCGTTGTGTTTTAAATCTGAGAAGAATGCAGCAGGATGCTTCACACTCTATTGCTATGATGGAAAGATCAAACGTTCGCATATTACTATACTTGATGAAGTGAAACAGTTGTTTATTGGTAACAATGAAAACTCAAAAACTTCCAGAGAGATTATTCGCCAGGAGACTACAATATTGCAAGAACTGAGTTTGCGTATTAGTTAGTTAGTTATTGAGGTTCCAAGGGGCGGAGCTACGAGGTTATCTGCCCCTAGTTTGCGTATTACTCATAATGAAACTGATATCTTCGAATTTCAATATCGACTGATGATGCCCAGCAGCACGGGTTGTCTAGCATATTATTATTATTATTATTATTATTATTATTATTATTATTATTATTATTATTATTATTATCATGATTATTATCTTATTATATAATACACTAAGGTGTGTTTCACAAAACTCAAGGTCCTAAACCACAGGGAGCTAGAAGGTGTGGTTTGTACCAATATCTTCCAAATCGTCTCAATAGTACAGGAAGAGTCTTGCATTTCTTGATAAGTCAACGGAAATATATTTATTTGTTTATAAAGTGCTTTTAAACAAATAAACTAGAATTGTGTCGCGTACAGCCCACATAACACTAGAGCTTGGTGGGTAGTCTGTACACATGGGGCGCACACAACCCATTATGCGAAAATTCTCGCCCGGGTCAGTTAGTTATTATTATTATTATCAGTATGCTGGTGGCACGAATCTATAGTGCAGACGTGGCTATAGCATACCATACTTACAAACCAGTCGCAATATCGTGCCTAATTTACACTTTGATACTATTCAAAAAGGTAGAAATGTAGACTAAGTTATATAAAAATTACATACGTCAGCGGTATTACAATTACATCGTAATGGATGATTCTCTTCGGTTGTGTCGTAGTGGAATGCTTAACGGTCAATGGTTTGGCAACGAGCTCCAATACATTGGCTTGAGCGCAACCATTGGTTCGGTTAAAACCAACTATGTTGTTGTTGATTCATTTAGGGGCTTTGCGACATCGTTGTCATGTAGCCTCGTGTAGTTGTGTGTGCGGAATCTGTCTGATAACCTGCGTAATTGTGATGGCTGTCCTAGTGTGTATATTTGTAATTAGGGATAAGATATGGGTAGGAATTGTCCGTGGCCTTAAAATAGGTACTATCTCGGCATTTTCCCGGAGTAGAAGTGTGGAACCACGAAAAACCACTTCTAGGAAGGCCGAGGTGGGAATCGAACCCAGTCCTTCTCGGTTCTGCCGCACGAGACTGAGCCCTCAGACCAGAAACAAATTTCTTGGCAGAGCCGGGAATCAAACCCGAACCTCCTAAGGGTAGCCAAGAACGTTAGCCACTACGCCAGGTGGTGGACCCAACAATGACTGGTACTGTAGTGGGAAGGTTCAGGCACCGGCGAAGTTCTTCTACTCCCATGAAATAAAATAAATTTAATATGGATATGATTTTTAAGGAAGTCTTTAATGAGTTATGACGTTTTATTTCGCGTGGTGATTATGTAATGCAATATTTTTCATTTATTAATAGTAAAATAATTAACATTAATGCATAAGTTTATATACTGAGTGTCTAAAAATAAGCTGCGGAATATTAATGGGCATAATATTCCTAATAATGTAATAGGGGAACCGTCATTTGTTTCTTCCTAAACCGTTTGGTTAAACCCTATGGTAACTGCCTCATGCCTCTTATGTCCTGAACGTAGAGCATTGATATTGGAACAACGTTAGCAACGAAGAATGTTAACATCAGCATTCAAAACTCCCAAGGAATATGCATGGGGTTTGCAGAAATTATTGCAACCTTGACTAATGAACCAAGTGCAGACATGAGCACGCGACTTAGGGCTACACTGTAACGGCTGTTTCACATGGCGTTATTCAACACTTGCAGGGAAGAGGAGAGGACAGGTGGGGCATCGGGAGGAGAAATTCAGAGCAGGACTTCCTTTACGTATCATTGCTTTAGAGCACAAGTCCATGCTGCTCCAGCATTTTTTATTTTCTCCAAGCGAACGCTTACCAGATATTTTACAATGAATTGTCGTGACAAATTTCTTGTTCAGCCTGTAGGTCTACAGCGTGTGGCCGCCCGAGCAGTATTGTTGGATAACCTTACTGTTCATGCTACCTTGCTTGTAATAGAGGCGTATCACAGAGCAGAAAAATATAAAAGTGAGAATGAGAATGTTTCACCTTTCCGAATTCGATTAATACAAGGAAATTCTGAAGAATATGCCTCCCTGGCAGTCTTTCCATATATTGTTTTTCATATTATTATTATTATTATTATTATTATTATTATTATTATTATTATTATTATTATTATTATTGTTATTATTATATACAATTTAATGGTACTTGGTATGGCATAGCGGCTACCCATGCCTCAAAAAGGTTGAGTGCGCCTACGCCATTACCTCATGAAAGTCGAGATGAGAAAATGTTCAATGTTATACATTTGACGATTATTGTCGTAGTGATGTCGCGGAGCAATAATGAGTCTTGGAAACGAAGAAGACAAGTGGAGTGGAATAAAGCTTATCTTTCTAAGTGCATGGATGATCCTAGTCTCTTGCACCGGACAGCTGGAGGATTTATTGTGCCATTACGGCCCGATTCCTTCCACTTTGTGTTTCTACCTAGCTGCATTAACATTTGCTATTTTGAGAATGGAGTGGAGGGGCCAGGACCCCACTCCCCACTCCCCCTCCCCACCCCCTCTTGCACTACGATTTATATCCCACACTGCTCGGGGCAATAAAAAGAGAGACCGCAGCCTGGCAGCCATTTTGTGTTAATTACCATTTCGTTATTGGGCCATTGCAGCTTGTTGCGGGACGCTCGGAATCAGAATCAGCTCGGCCATATATCAGCATAACATCCATACTGATGTGTGTACAAGGTGCGTGCGTCTCCATGGCGCCCAACGCGGGGAGCGCGACCCACAGCCACAGAACAACGGCACTTTTTGTCCCGCTCAAATTGTAAAGCAAGGGATGTCGTCACCTGTAATATTACTGACAGAGCCAGGGCGAAGTGGTACAGTGGTCAAACTGCTTGCCACCAACCAAGGCGGGCCGGATTCAGTACATGATTATTGCATGTGGTTGTTTTTGTGAGAATTGGCATGGAAGCGGCCGTGGCTGCAAGCTAGAACTATCAGTTGTAACTCTTCAGTCAGTTAACACCAAACTGCCCAATATGACTGGGCGGGAGTACAATACATAAAGATAAATAAACACTCCTAAAATGAAATTCATGTATTAGTTATAATCACTATCAGGCCAAAGTAATGGGCAATTTAGGATTACGTGATTTGACCGTCAAGTGGTCATCATCAGATCCTGATCACAAGGTTTGAGTTTCAATTTATGTACAAATATTAATAAGTGTGGTCATATTATACGGGTACTTATGGTTACTCGTCGTAGCGAGCCGTTGATTGTAGAGGTGTTACGCCATCGCGTGTCTACTACCAAGTAATTCCTAATTGACATGCTTGGTTATAAGTGCCATTCTTCTTTTGTTTTATTAATTGTTAAGCTATTTTAGTTACGTTTTTTTACCATATTTTAAACCTAAACATTGTATAGACTACGCTACATAAAGAAGCTCATGAACCTCAGTGGCAGTTTTTTTTACTAATAAATTCAAATAATTCTTGACTTCCTACCTTTCTTCCTTTCTTCCTTACTTCCTACCTTTCTTCCTTCCTTGCTTACTTTTTCTTCCTTCCTCTCTTCCTCAAGGACATGTAAATATCCCAACTCACCCGTCTGATAGTCAAAGATAACGACATTGTGTTTTATCACCTCCCTGTGAAATAAGATGACGTCACTTATTTTCAGAACACCCGGAATTGTGACGGTCGTCACGTGATAATCTTCAATCGGTCTACTCACCCATCCTGTGAATCGAACCCGAACCGTCTCGGTATGTATCCTGGCCTTATTGAATTAGGGAAGCCAAAAATTATGTCTAATAGCCTAGATGAAGGGAGTGTCATTGTGCACTTCCCTGCGTTGAACCTGGATTTGCACAGTACAATACAAGCTGCACCCGGCATGCTTTGCAATGTCAATCAAATAAAGTATTGGCGTTGAAATTTTGTTTGTTGAAGTGCTTTTGGAAACACAATAATTTTTTTCTTTTTTCGTTAACTGACTCTAAACTATTGTAAAATGTATTTACTAATTCAGAAACATGCGTGGGAGCGTGCACAAAAATTCACCAAAATTTCACCGCAATCGGATGAATGGTAGGCTATATGAACGCCGTCACTCATTTGTTGAATCTACTCGTGCGCTACCTATTGTAAAATGGATTTACTAAGACAGAAACCTTCCCTGGAGTGTACACAACAACTCATCGAAGTTTCATTGAAATCGGATGAATGGTAACTTAGGCCTATATGAACGCATATGGGACTTTATTGAAACGATTTGCGTGCTGTCCCTCATTTGTTGAATCTACTCATGCGCTACCAACTGTGAAATGGATTTACTAAGCCAGAAACCTTTGCAGGAATGTACACAACAACTCACCCAAGTTCCATCGCAATCGGATGAATGGTATATGGACCCATACTGGACTTTGTAGAAACGATTCGCGCGTCGTCACTCATTTGTTGAAACTACTCATGCACTACCTATTGTAGAATGGATTGACTAAGCCAGATACTTTCCCTGGAGTGTACACAACAACTCACCAAAGTTTCATCGCAGTCGGATGAATGGTATATGAACGCATAAAGGACAGACATACAAACTATCACGAAGGCCTAACATTAATTTTTATTTATAGAGACTATTTGAATTGGAACACCCTCCCCCCAGTTTATGTGAGAAGTGTTTCATTAAGTGTATAAATAATTCATGTAATTTATTTCAAGCATTAGGAAATTAATGCCGGTCCTATGGGATTGGGGTAGGCCCGGAGGTCTCGGGTTCGATTCCGGGCTCCGTCAGAGAGCCTCGCGAGGACAATTGAGTAGCTGTCTGACAGTGAGGCAGTGCTCCAGTCGTGAGATTTTAGAAACTGACGTGAGGGCTGGAACGGGGTGAACTCAGCCTCGTGAGGACAATTGAGTAGCTGTCTGACAGTGAGGCAGCGCCCTGGTCACGGGATTTTAGAAACTGATTTGAGGGCTGGGACGGGGTGCACTCAGCCTCGTCAAGACAATTGAGTAGCTGTCTGACAGTGAGGCAGCGCTTTGGTCACGAAAACCAAGATTAACGGCCGAGGGGACAGATACGCTGACCACGCGTCACCCCAATATCTGTAGGCCAAATGGCTGGGCTGCGGTCGCTTGGTAGGCCTAGGCCTTTCACGAGCTGTAGTGCCACGAGGGGGGGGGGGGGGGGGATTTGGAAATTAATTGTGATTCCCTCACAACCTTATTGGGCACATTCGTGTTAACCGACTGAAAAGCTTCACATAATAATAATACTGGGTCATTATCTATGTGCGCCCCGATAAACACGGCAAGCTAAGCCGGCTGTGGCTGGTGCAGATCGCGGGCGAACGTACGCTGTTCAGCTGGTGGTTGGCGCGTTCCGCTGACTCATATCGTTAGTTCACACGTGTTTTGCCATTCATATGCACGTGTATCTGCAAAGCTTAGACGTTAGTGTTGCACGTTTAGTGAGTATTGTGATACTGTGGTTGTTGGTCATGCCTGAACACCAATTCACATTGCGCGAACGTGTGTATGCCTATATCCATAATTCGTATCTGAAAAGCAGAAAATCTTGTTTTGAAACAAGACGAAAACTTCGAATCAAGTTTCAAGGAAGACCTGTGCCTAATGTCAATACAATTAGGAGGCTCGCTAAACGATTCGAGGAAACAGGCTCCGTAAATAATAAAAGAGTTGACAGACGTTCTTTCATCAATAGATGTCAGGAGTGTGTTACAAGAGAGGGAGGACATTTTCAGCATGGCCTATGAGCACTGTAAGTACACATTATTGAACATGCTTGGTAAAAGTGTGAAAGTGCTCGCAACAACCGGCTGAACCGGGTACACAAGCCCGCGATCTGCGCCAGTCACCACCGTCTTAGCTTGCTGTGTTTATCGGGGTGCACATAGATAATGACCCTGTAGTAAACTACATCCTGTACCGGAATCCATCCGTGTTGCAGAATGTCCTCCTGTTGATATCTGCATTTTAACTTTGGAGCCGCAACTAGCGGACTCGGAAATCATTCTTAGATTTGGAAAATCCTGGATTTTGAAATATTCCCTGTTATAATCTCATAGATTCAAAATTGATCTACAACTAATAACTTGTGATAAGCTATAGTCTATCTGTTGGCTATATGTTCCTATCTTTGCCAACCTATTCTTAGTTGCGAAGACTAGTGTAGTGGTGAGAAGTTGGAAATGTGTGTTGGTTGCCCTTCTAGACGGCATGGGAATCAGTCACCAGGCGCCAAAAGAGGAGTTTCTGAGTAACTCTTAGTTCTGCCGTGCCAGGAGGAAGACGTGTGTAATTAGTGGTCCCGGGTCGGACTTCGTGGTTCTATAGCCAGGATTTAGGGAACCTGATACAGGACTGATGACCTCCAACGCAACACACATGAGTTAAAACAGCACAATATTAGATTTCGGGGATTCAGTATTAGACAGGCGTGTCAAGTGTGGTTTCACTACATGCCACCGTCGACTGGTGCAACTGTGATTGCGCCAGACTGTCTAGATCAGGGGAAAGAAAGGAAACTGTAAAGCAAGGCCATTATGTGATCTTCAGTAAATGTAGTATTTATTCCTGAGACTTGCTTGATTAGATGTTGCTCTTATTGTGATTAATTCTTCCTTTGACTAGAACCTGGCTGATTATATTGAAAATATATGTATGATTCACATACCTTTCTGCGAGTCATTAGGAATTGAAAATACTGTCAATTATCACTGCTGCATTGGAAATATTTGTTATATTACGTAATTACGTGTGTTTATTTCTTGTTCAATTTGAACTACGGCAGCCATGTTGTTCACTCGGAAGGCATTCGTCAATTATTGTTATCTGGGTGAGACATTGATGAGATTTTTCTTTTATCGTCTGACCTCCTGAGAGGCCAAGTGCAGGCCTTTCTAGACGACGCCCGTGGACGACCTGCGCGTCGTGATGAGAGATGGAATGGATGAAGATGAATGAAACTGGGCAAGGATGTGGAAGGAAGCGACCGTGGCCTGTCAGAAGGTACCGTCCCAGCATTTGCCTGGTGTTGAAAATGGGAAACCACGGAATACCAATTCAAGGACGGCTGACGGTAAGGCTGGAACCTACGCGTCTGCCGAGTCAGCAGAGAGCTTGGCCCCATGCCCTTACACTGCGCTTTAGCCAGCGTAACCACTGCTGTCGGTATATTGATGAGATATGACGAGACATTTAAGTCACGGCAGTGATCCCAACATGTAAGATATAAAATACACCACTACTAGGCAAACCCTATTCGTCTACATTGTCAAAAACCATTGGATTGGACAAAACGAAGATAGAATAATTATTACTGTAGCCTATGTGTGGGGTTGGCAATACTGTACTTGTGCATAATTAACTGCAAAAATGGCCGACACAGCTGGCAATTTTACTATATAAGTCGTGATATAATTTGGGACGGCGGGTGGGTTATAGACAGCGGAGGAGTAAACATCTATTACTACATCTCCAGAGTTTTTTTTCCGACCATTACTACTGGTATTTTGGCTAATTTCAGTAGTTTAATCATTGTTTTCCCCAGGTTCTGGTCAAGGGAACTTCTACTTGCTGTAATGATGCAAATTAAATCTGGAAATGATGTAGGCTATAGGGCCTAGCCGGGACGCTGCGTCATTAAGGGCCGAATGGGCCCTGCCCACCCAAGGCCGTTAGGCAGCATTGCAAAGAATTTGTTTACTTAATGTCTTTTAAAATTACTTTATATTACAGATACTCAACTTAAAATAAGTGTTTTACCCTTCTAGAATCTCTAAAGAGAATTCATTATAATTAACTCATCCCTAGCTTAAAATCCTGACAGTCTCGTATGGTGTATCGTCATAGCGAGGGCCACTCCACAGCAAGTCCCATGTAAAGTATATGGCTTGATGGGGCGGGTGAGGAAACAGTGGACATAGCACTGTCTTGCACGCGAATTCTTCAGTGCTATGAAGGGAATTTTCTCTCTCTTCAAGGGCCAGCAGATTGGGCCCATAGCATTGCTTTGAAGCTTCCTGCTTCTGTCTCTGTCAAACAGGATTACGGGAGAAGGGTTCACCCCACCCCAAGCTCTTAAACAGGTATTCAGCTATTGTTCGCAGATTGCTGACGTAAGACAAACATATAATTAGACTACATTTTCAGTTATCTGATATTCCAAGTACAGTACAAATGTGTTAGTGAGTTCTGTGAGTTCTACTGTATAGGCCTAAATGTGTTTTTTAAATTTGTGGCACGGTACGTAGTTATTTAATATGTCGATTGTATGCCGAAATAGGAAAATGAAAGTGGAATTTTTAAACAATTCCATTTTCTTCTATAGCTCTGAACACAAAGTTAGAAATTAAATAATTATGACCACATCAACCAAGCTGATGTTTTTAATGCATCAACTATTCATTAAAACTTGTTACAAATTTTGTGATGTGTGGAATTATGATAATGGCAACAATAAATTCCAATTATAAAACAATATTTAATATGTAACAACAATAGTATCATCTGGCCCACCCTAGAATTTTAATCAGGAGCCGCCCCTGGGGCCTAGTAATAGATGTTCACTCCCCCGCTGCCTGTAAGTCACCCACCTTCCCCCTTTTAGATCACGACTTATATAGTCAAATTCCAGCTGTGTCGGCCATTAAACTTATACGCCTGAATTGTTGCCAACCTCTCAATAATCTTTATCCAGACCAGTAGCTTTTGTCTAGAGCAATTCTTACTAGTTGGCGTGGCCCTGCGCACCTTCGTTGAATGAGCAAGAAACAGAAACAGATATTGACGTAATTTAGTATACCGTAGGCTTATATTTCCAGTGGATTAGTGATCATGGACAGTAGGCTAATTTTAAATTAATTCTGAAGGAGACATCGTGGTTTTTACACTTGCATCAGACGCCATCATGGCTTTTATGTACCTTGTTTCCTTGTTTCGTTTTCTGCGGGACATTACTGATTCAAATTAATAACCCTGGTCACTACTGCACCGGAAATAGGCTATGTGCTAAATTACGCAAATATGTGTTTTTATATTGCTCTTTTAACAACGGCAGCCATGTCGACAGCGCATGAGGTCTCTTTTAACTGCCAGGGGTGTACATTATATTTGGCTAACGTGGCCCCAAGGGCGGGCTACCTAAAAATAAATTATTGGTCTAGACTAAAAATATTGGTCTAGACAAAAGCCATTGATCTGGATTTAACAAACTTTACAGTAGCACCGTAAGCGCGGGGTTGGCAACACGATATTTGACGCTAATTCACGCGCATAATCGCGGATCAGGGGTGTATATAAGGGGGGGGGGGGACTGTGGGGGGTCCAGCACCCCCCGCAAAAAGCCAATAAAAATTAAGAATGTGTTGCTTTGGTAAAAGCATAAAATAATCGTAAATTTGGTTCTATCCTAATCTTAACTTACTGGCTAAGTTACAAACAATATTAAGATCACCTCGTGGTGCAGCGGCTAGCATTCTTGGCTGCCACCTCGGAGGTCCGAATTCGATTTCTGGCTCTGCCAAGGAATCTTAAGTCTGGTCTGGGGATTGGAACGGGGTACACTCAGCCTTGTGAGGCAAAACTGAGAATTCAACAGTACGCTACTTTTGAGAAATAAATTATCAATTTGTTTAAAAAAAAACTGTTTACCTTTCTGCTTAATAAATTTACAAATATTGAGATATTTGCCATTCATACTCCATAGAAAATTTATTAAGTATAAAATTGTATTTGTGCGTTGTGTTGTATTTTACAACTTCTTTTGTATTGCCAGTAATTGTAGGCTATATAAACTTAGAATTTTATAATTAACTCTTATCTAAAATAATTACACAAAGTTATATGCTCTAAGATATTGGTTGATATTTCTGGGTATCTTGCGGTGATAATCCCCTGAGAATACTCACAATTTTCCAGGATAGTCAGCCCCCCCCCCCCCCGAAAAATAATTGTATATACGCCCCTGTGGTGGATACAGCTAGAATTTCACTATATAAGTCGTGATCTAAATAGGGGATGGCGGATGGGTTATGGTAAGCGGAGGAGTAAACATCTATTACTACAGTTCATTGTTTGCCTATTTTCATTTATGACTAAATAAATAGGCGTATGAGATCACTTTTGTGTGTGTGTCCCCTAATAAAATCTAAACAGCTTGAGCGATTTCGATGAAACTCGGTAAGGACATAGTACTATTTTGTCCAACCCCGACCGTTCCATTCAAATTTTAATTCGTTTCATCAGTCCAACATAGCGGCTGTTCGAAATATTTCACCGGCATTCTATATCTCCGAAACTACTGCCGATGTCACCCTAAAATTTTGTACGGTGATAAAGAGCACTACTAGAAGTTCACCTATGTGACTTTCAGAAACCTGTTAAGAACAAAACGAACATGGTGGCCAAGCGAATTTGAAACATTCAAATAGCCGTTTCTCGCGTTATAACCATCCGAGCGCAGTGAAACTTGTGCAGAATATGACAGCAATGATTATATACATTGTAATGCACTAACATCTAATTTAGTTCAATTATTTACATAACCTAAAAATGGCGGCTGTGCGAAATTGTGAAGCTCTTCAAATGAAACACCTGTTTCTCTTACATTTGGGGAAACACGTATTGGTGTCCTTTTTGTGACATGTAGGCCTACACTGAGTGACCTCCATTCTTATGAAGCGCACATGTGCTTGTTTACTGCGAGAGCTTCGTAAGAAGGGAGGTAGTGCACAGTTCGCTACTCCTGTGGGGGTCCGGGCGCGGAGGCCACGAGCCCGCTGATGAGCCAGCTTGGTGTTCCTCGGTGAAACCCCGCACAAAGCACGGCATAAACCTAGAACATTTGCTTAGTTTTAATTCCTTGGCCGTGCAAGCCAATATACCAATAATAATAGTCTAATGTTATTGGTTTTACGTCCATGTTAACTACTAAGGCTTTTAGAGACGCTGGGGTTTCTGAATTTTGTCCCAAAGGTGATCTTTAGCGTGCCAGTAAATCTACTGACACGGCTCCCTCACATTTGCGCACCCTCAAATGCCAACTGTCTGCACCAGGATTAGAACCTGCTACCTTTGGTACAGCAGGCGAGAACGTCACCGCTTCGCTATGTGAAGTTCCAAGTGTGTTAAATTCCATTTGAACAACGATGATGAAATTATAGCCTACGGATTTTTATCAATAACGACCAAAAAGCACATTTCTAAAAATGAATTTAGGCTACACAATAATACAGCAATAGGGCCTAACGGTATTTTTAATTGACGTATACTTGAAATACATAGTAAATTATCAAATTATGGAACAAAAAGCTAAACAAGTGCAAAATATAACAATTATAGACCAAAATGCAAGTGATCTATATTTTAAGCCGGTGAGTGTAACTACACTAGCTTGTTCCTTCTGAACAATACACGACCTAATAATTGAAAGCTTCCATTTCTATTGTTGTTGGAGGGGTTTGGAGATCGTGGTCATAAAGCTCCGTGTACTTGGGTGTTGGATGTGTGTGTTTATATAGATATGGAATTTGTCTGATAACCTGTGTTATTGTTATGCCTGTAGGAGTCAGTTTATTTGTAATTCAGGTCAGGGTTGAGAAGGAGGCGGCCGTGGCCTTAACTTGGGATCCATCCCGGAATTTGCCTAAATTAGACGTGGGATAGCTGAGATGGGAATCGAACCCACCTCTTCTCAGTTTTGTCTCACGAGGCTGAGTGTGCCCCCGCTCCAGTCCTCAGGTGATAATTACATTTCTTGGCAGAACCTGGAATCGAACCGACACCCGAGAATACTGGCCGCTGCACCAGGAAGTCGATGCTTCCATTTCTTGTCCGTAGTTCTGTTTGACGATACCTGCGCGGCTTTTGAGCATCATCAAACGAGCCACCACTGACGTGGGGTTTTTCAAGTAACCGTTTCTGATTCCCCAGCTCGAGAGCAATAATGTAATGGGTCCACTCTTCATTTGAATCCCCCTCCCGTTATTAACAATTCGATCCTCCCCCCTGACATCAGCACCACACATTGGTTCGGTTAGGCGTGACACTGAATTAATCGACTTTGTGTCGCAACATCCCGGCAGAACCAACTCGAGAAGACACATTTCATGGGAAGTCGTATGAAGTTTCGAACTTCGAAAGCATTAGACGCAGACATTCCCAACCTATTTGATGCTGAGCACAACCCTCATGCCATACCAAGTACCCGAGCCATTAAGTCGAATATAATAATAATAATAATAATAATAATAATAATATAATGGTAATAATAATAATAATAATAATAATAATAATAACATTGTATGGCCTCTGTTGCCGGGTGCAAGCTCTGTTATTTGGCGTCCAGAGGGTAGCTTGCATGTCAAATGTGGTTGTTCCTTGGAGCGCTATGAGAGTCAAGGAGGTTAGATATCTAAGCTCCTGGACACTATAGCGCTTTCTAGTAGAGAAAGGAGGAAATTTTGTGTTGGCGAAAAATTCCGAGATTAATTTTGCCATTCAGAAAACGGCCTACTGAATTCAAATGGGTTCTTTAATATGCCAACAACAAGCGTATCGTGATTTTTGTCACCTTTCAAAAATCTTTTACCATGGCCAGGGGCGAACCTGCAAGCTTGGGGTTGGTAGTCCGACACGATAACCACTCACCCTCCGTGGCAAGCTACTATTGCACAAAAGGCTGCAATTCTGAAGACCTACAGTATCGTTATTATTATTATTATTATTATTATTGGTATTCTGCCAGAAGGCAGGACGTGCCTCCGAAGAGACTATCCTCAGCCGAGTTTACGTGCGGTAGGGTGGACAGCGCCTTTTCGCTGCTCCTTTCCCCGACAACAGCGCGTGGTCCCAATAAACCGGCATTCCATCCAAGGTTCAACCACGACCAAAGCTGCTTAACTGCGGAGGTCTCATGGGATCCGGTGTTTCAACATGGCCAGGCCGTTGGTGCAGCAACGTTAGAGGATTTTTGAACACACACAAGGATTTTCTTGGACCCTCTTGTGAAAAGGAGACGCGGAAGATAACATTACTGAAGAAAGTTAACTGTCAAACTACTATATTATCTACAGTAATTTGAAAATGTGTGCTATAGGCTTACCTAAGTGTGACTTGACTCAGTTTCTTGTACGTAATGTGCTGATATGAGTCATGTTACCAAATGTAATTTGAGTTAATAAAGATAATAATATTAATAAAAATAATAATAATAATAATAATAATAATAATAATAATAATAATAATAATAATGTATGTATGTCTACCCCTTATTATTCCCGTTTTTCCATCGGGGTCGGGGATGAGATGCGATGGAAGTCTTTGTGGCAAATGATTTTTACGGCCGGATGCCCTTCCTGATGCCAACCTCATGAGAGGAGTTAATGAGAGATGAAATGAATGATGGTGAATGAAACTGGGCAAGGACGTGGAAGGAAGCGGCCGTGGCCTGTCAGAAGGTACCGTCCCAGCATTTGCCTGGTGCTGAAAATGGGGAAACCACGGAAAACCATTTCAAGGACGGCCGACGGTGGGGCTCGAACCCACGCGTCTACCGAGTCAGCAGAGAGCTTGGCCCCATGACCTAATGCTGAGCTTTAGCCAGCGTAGCCACTACTGTCGGTAATAATAATAATAAGAAGAAGAAGAAGAATAAGAATAATTGCAGTAATAACAGAAGCCTCCGTGGCTTAGGCGGCAGCCTGCCAGCCTCCCACCGCTGGGTCCATGGTTCAAATCCCGATCGCTCCATGTGAGATCTGTACTGGACAAACCGGAGGCAGACAGGTTTTTCTCTGGGTATTTCGGTTTTCCCTGTCAACAATTTCATTCCAGCAACACTGTCCACAATCATTTCATTTCATCTGTCATTCATTTAATCATTGCCTCAGAGGAGTGCGACAGGCTTCGGCAGCCGGCACAATTCATATCCTCGCCGCTCGATGGGGGGCTTCATTCATTCCATTCCTGACCTAGTCTGTCGACTCGACTGGAAGCAGGCTGTGGATTTTTATTTTCAATAATAATAATAATAACAATAACCTTTCCCATTGATATCGCAGTATCCAATTCCCATAATCTGCAACAAACCTGCTGTGAGAAGATCACCAAATATCTGCCCTTGGCTGAGGAAATACGGCAAATGTGGAGACAGGAAAGTGCCCATAGTCATCTCCTCTACCGGCATCATCCCTAAATCATTGGCTTTCAATCTAGAAATATTGGGAATACCTCCTGGTCTACCGGTACTTATCATCATGCTGAAGACCTGTTCCACAGTTCGCTCGTTTCTCAACGTCCCCCCTAAAATGAGTTGTCAAACCTTCTTGCAAACAAGCCGACGATATGTTGATTTGTCCCACTTATGTGGTGATATGAATGTAATACTACTACTACTACTAATAATAATAATGCGATTGTCTAACAAAAGCTTTACTTAGGCTACTTTCTGGGAAAGAAAACCAAAGGAGCGTGATTCACAGACGTATAAAAGGATTTAAAAGAAGTAGGAATTACATACAACGATATTCAGATGCGTACGCCCCTTAAGAAACTAAAACTAAAATAACTAAAAGAACACCTGAGTTTCCAGGAAAAGCCTAAACTAACAATAGGCAAGACGTGGAATGAAGCCAGGAAACAGCTGCATCGAGAACACATGAGGCGTTACTGGGCGAATGTTAAACAACACACAATTTACTATTCTTTGAGCAATGACAGTATAACAGAAGAATCTATTCTTGTAAGGAAGAGGCGGTCACATTGTCAAGAGAGCAGTTGAATTAACGAGGTCCATAGCTGGCCGAAACGTCAACAATATTATATGAGTAATAACGCGACATTTATAGAAGTGCTATAGCCCTTTTGAGTAATAAGATCAACACATTACACAAGTTATAAAGAATTTGTGTATTTTGATTACTGTAAATATTGTTGTAGCCTACGTAAGTGTTAGCCTATAGGCCTACATATCCACCAAACCTAATTAAAGCCTAAGTGAACAATATCTGGATGACGATCGAAACATGTCAACCAATTAAATGCAACAAGCCTATAATGGCAATAATTAAGACACGAGTATGTTTTTAAAACGAGCGAAGTGAGTGTCTTAATTACCATTACAGGTGAGTTGCATACGACTGTTTGTGTTCGATGAACTGTATGTTATGTTAATTATACGGTATTAAAAAGAAAGGACCATATGGTCTATGGTATTTGCTTCTGTCTAATTACTGCAACTGCCAGTTATAATAATAATAATAATCAAGGAGGCAGTGACTCAGTAGGTCAGTTCGCAACGATGCTCCCGAATTTGTTCATTTTATTTGGTTATTTTGCGCTACCAAGGTTATTTTACAGTTTAGATGTTAATTTTGGATGATTTACTACCGGTATACATGACTTCGGAATGTTTGAGACTGTTTTTATAATCATATTTGACATGTTTGTCTAGCATGTCATTTTGTTTACCTGGTTGCTTAGAAATAAGAAGGCCCACAACCAGGTTAGGTTATGTAAGTTGTCATAAGTACGTCGCTGTCGCTGTTAGATTTGAACCATATCTTGCGTGTTTATAACTTCTTCCATCCAGTCTCTTAACTGAATTTGGATCAGATATTGCTGCAAAATAAATTGTTGAATGGTGTTATGATTCATACTGTAAATTAGGCAAATTAAGTGTCGACTGGTGTGACACCAATGAAACTCAGGATCTACGAGTATAAATTGTATCCTTAGTTTATTAGCACAGCTAGTTGCTTTCACCCCTCCTGTCACAGTGAGTATTTATGCATTTCTATACTGCTTGCATGTGCTGAACTTTGGTGAATTGCGTACATATTTAACACGAAGAGATCGATTAAGATCTCATAGTTCCAAAACAGGTTAAGGATAACTCGTCTCATACTCTTTCGATATCAGCTTCAAAAGCATAGGCAAAATTTACAAGAAATGATTACTAGACTATTAATCATTTAGGGTAGGTAGGACTCTTAAGTCGTAGTGAAGGCAACCTGCCTGCGGGATGAAAACCCCGAAATCAAACTCATTGCAGCAGCGTCTGTCCCGCAGCGGGCGGCTGCTAACGACGTCTGATCCCCATGTTAGGGGCTGTCGAAATCATATCCTGGCCGTAGGTATAAAAGGCACTCCATCATCATGATGAGACCAAATAAGAAAAGTGGAAATAAAAGGCCGCTACCCGAGGAGCGTCGGGGCACCCTTGGAGCGATCGCTGGGGGTGACAGCATACAAGCCGGTGGTGATCAGGAGCTGAACAGGCGGGCCCTGACCGGGGAACACCCCGAACATGTTACAGCCGATGTTGATAGTAGCATCCTAACAGCATCCAACGCTACACCTGCTCCTAGTGTTTCTTCTG
Source organism: Meconema thalassinum (assembly GCA_946902985.2). NCBI lineage: Eukaryota > Metazoa > Arthropoda > Insecta > Orthoptera > Tettigoniidae > Meconema > Meconema thalassinum. Next base: position 553,739,720 of record OX336388.2, read on the forward strand.
AAACTCAGAAGACCACAAGAGCAGGCAAACCGAGAAAGCGCATGAAATGGACAAATTAAATGAATATGTACATCGTGCGTTCATATTATCAGATAACGAATATGGAAACTGGCACTACTGCATATAGACAGAAGTTACACGCTGCATTCAGCCAGAAATTCCCTGATATTAATGTTACGGAACAGAGAATAGCAGATCAGCGCCGTGCTATAGTTTTGAAGAAACTTATCCCAGAACATCACCTCAAGCTGCTAATGGTTGACGTAGCTGCCTACAATACTCATACCTCTGTAGACGACACCATAGATCAGGAGAGTACACGTCTGGTCAATGAACAAAGGCACAACGATCTTCCTCCAATTACAAAGATGTAAGTATATCGCCGGAAGCACTCGGAAAACCAGTGCGGAAACAACTCGAAGATGAATTTGGGAAGGCTCTCATAGAATTTGAAGGGACTGATCCAATAGAGCGGCCCATGATCACGAACCAACATTGCTCTAAGAAACTTACTACCGCTGTTGTATCAATGAACGACATTCTCTCTCAGCATCTGTCCCAGAAATCATATTGTTTCAACCATATTCAGGCGGCAATTTACGCTGGAGCGATAGCTGTGATACCAGTGACAGGAGGAAGATTATGGCGACCTAAATATGCCTCAGGTCGACATAAGAAGATGCCAGCTTGGGAGATACGTTTACGAAAGTCTGTTGATGAACTGAGAGTGAATATCGGAATAATGCATCAGTATGTTGCAGGCAATAGAAGTAAGAAGGTTGTTCAATGTGTTCAAATGTTGAGCCATACGAAGAGTAAACATGCAAAGTATAATCCTCCGAACTGCAGCCCCCTTGAGATCCTAGACACATTAAAGCAACAACTTGAGGCAAAGTCACAGAGATTACGTCGATATAAAGAATCGAACGAACGAAAGCAACAGAATAAGCTATGTGTTACCAATGAGAAACGGTTCTATAGGAATCTGGACGATCCTGGAACACAAATGGGCAGTTCACCGCAAAAAGAAGAGGTAGAGAATTTCTGGTCATCCCTATGGTCGAATGCTGGAGATTATAACAGCAGCGCTAAATGGATTACGGAGGAGGAGGAGAGAATGTCAGAAATTGACACGATGAGTGACTCTTCGGTATCAACTGAAGATGTGACCCGTGTGGTTAATGAGACCCAAAATTGGAAAGCGGTAGGACCAGACAACATCCACAACTTTTGGATCAAACGTTTCACTTGTACTCATGAGCATCTTTCCCGCTGCTACACAGATTTCATCCAAAATCCACAGCTTATCCCCTCTTACTTGATGCGAGGTAAAACATACCTTCTGCCAAAAGGTGTTAGAACCAATGTTCCTTCCAAATATCGACCTATCACCTGTCGGTGCACCCTGTATAAGATATTTACATCTTGCATTGCACGTAAGATTTATGAACTCATAAATCTTCATAACATCCTGGCTGAGGAGCAGAAGGGGTGCATGAAGATGTCTGAAGGTTGCAAAGAGCAACTTGTAATCGATGCAGTTACTATGGAACAAGCAGGAAAGATTATGCGTGGGGCAGATGACCTCGTAGTTCCACCCCTTAAAACAACAGTAGTAAAGATTATGCGTAACCTCTACATGACCTTTATTGATTACAAGAAAGCTTTTGATTCAGTGCCACATTCCTGGTTAATCCAAACCCTGAAGATATATAAAGTTGATCCTGCCATCATTATAAGTCTGCAACATATGATGTCCCATTGGGGGACCAATTTATTAATGTCTAATGCAGACACATGTATGGAATTAGTATTTATTCAAATCAAAAGAGGTATCTTTCAGGGTGACAGCTTGAGCCCTCTATGGTTCTGTTTGGCGCTCAATCCGCTATCATCATTGCTGAACAATGTTAAGTGTGGTTTTCCAATTAAGCATCATGGTATAGTGAAATACAAAATTTCTCATTTGATGTATATTGATGACATTAAACTATATGCATCCTCTGTGAAACACATCGACAATCTAATTGCAATAACTGCTTCATTTTCTTCTGATATTGGAATGTCCTTCGGATTAGATAAGTGTCGCACCCTCGCCATTCGGCGTGGAAAATTAGAGGCCCGGGCATTTCAACTTGATGACGGTTGTTTCATAAAGCCTATGGAAGGTAATGAGACCTACAAATATCTTGGTCTCCTGCAATCTAATCGAATAGATCATAAAGGTATTAAAGATAGAACCGTAGCTATCTACAATCAACGCCTTAACAAGATTTTAAAATCAAAGTTGAATGGAAAGAACACCTTTAAGGCTATTAATACCTATGCTATTCCTGCTCTGACATATACTTTCGGTATTATCAAATGGACGCAGACTGACTTGGAGAACATCCTAATTAGGACACAAACCATCTTAACAAAACACAGATGTCTCCACCCTAAGTCAGCTGTTGAGCGATTGACAATCCCGCGTCAAAGAGGTGGACGAGGGCTAACGGACATTATCCAATTGCATGCAAGGCAAGTTAGGAACCTTCAGAGATACTTTCTGGGCAGACATGACTCTCCCATACATCAAGCCGCTGCGCTGTGAAGGCAGATGACAAGTGCACACCGCTGGATCTTCTTCACGTAAGGGATATACAGTTAGCCACTGATGAGGAATGTTCAGCCATCAAGCTTCAGCAGTGGACGCAGAAAGCTCTGCACGGTCGTCATCCGTATGATCTCAACCAGAAACATGTCAACATTGATGCGTCGAACAGCTGGTTGACTCATGCGGACCTATTCACTGAGACTGAAGGATTCATGGTTGCGATCCAGGATCAAGTTGTGGCTACCAAAAACTATCTTAAATATATAGTTTGATAAATGCCGAAGATGCCAACTAGAACCGGAAACAATTCAACATATCACAGGAAGCTGCCAAGCAATCTCCTATACTGATTACATGAAAAGGCACAATCAAGTGGGCAAAATAATGCACCTACACCTTGCTCAAAAGCACTTATTATCTGATAATATTTTGCCTTACTATCAGTATGTTCCTGACGCTGTTTTGGAAAATCCTAGTCACAAGTTGTTATGGGACCGATCAGTTCTTACTGATAAAACCATACCAGCAAACCGGCCAGTTATCGTTCTTGTGGACAAGGTGCAGAAGAGAACCTTCCTAATATTGATATTGCAGTGCCCAATTCCCATAATCTGCAACAAACCTGCTGTGATAAGATCACCAAATATCTGCCTTTGGCTGAGGAAATACGGCAAATGTGGAGTCAGGAATGTGTAGTGGTTCTGCCCATAGTAATTTCTTCTACCGGCATCATCCCCTAACCATTGGCTCGCAATCTACAAATATTGGGAATACATCCTGGTCTACATAATATCACCATGCAGAAGGCCGTCATCATGGAGACAGTTCCATTGTTCGCTCGTTTCTCAATGTGCCACCTTAAGAGATTTAGCCATACCGTTCTGCAAACAAGCCGACGATATGTTGATATGTCCCACTTATGTGCTGAAATGAATGTAATAATAATAATAATAATAATAATAATAATAATAATATAATGATAATACTAACAACACACAATTTTCTATTATTAGAGCAATCGCAATGAAACAGAAGAATCTATTCTTGTAAGGAAGAAGCGGCCACATAGTCAAGTGGCTTATTGTCATTAGTGATTGTTAAGTGTTTGGTAAGGAGATATCGCTGCGGGTGGCGTCTGAAAGGGAGCCGTGTGGGAAATGTTACTCTACAGCAGGGGTGCACAACCCACGGCCCGCGGGCCACTTGCGGCCCTCATTGTCAGTTTATGCGCCCGCGGATAAATATTTTATGCTATTGAAAACGTAAATATATATTGTGAATGATGAGATTTTCCCCATTATTGTAGACACTAGTGAAATAAGAAGATTATAAAAATAAATTAAAAAGTAAACAATTATTGGACAGATTTTAAGTTTTGCATTATTTTGTATTATTGTATGTTATATAGCCCTAAAACTTTTCGAATTAGGAGTAGGCTAAGTTGATTGTAAATCCGTAATTTGATAACTTAATAACGCAATTTGCCAAAACACTTCTAAAATGGATTTAAACTATTTAGAGGACACAAGAATGGTATTGAAACACATTTTTTGTCTGCCGGTAAAATAGGTTATTCAGATAATAGTAAATTTAGCTTTCGCGGTAGGGTTTGGCAAGTTCTTATGTGGAAAGGTAACTTGCGGCCCGCCACTTATTATGTAAAAATAAACTTGGCCCCCACTTATAAAAAGGCTGTGCACCCCTGCTCTACACCTTTTCTTAGAATTCTTGCTAACAGGATCTACTGGTCAGTTCTTGTGATATAAGACAGCAAAAGTACCAGTTTGTTAGTCTTGAATGGTCGTGGCAGCTTCCTGCTTATGATAGGTTCATGGATATGAAGATAACAATATTTTTCACAGTATATGAAGTATAAATATTTCAATCAGAGCCGGCGCCCCCCCCCCCCCCCATTTTGAGAACCTCTGACGTTGAGGGTAGAGCCTTCCGCGGATAAACAAAACATTATCCACATCCGCGCCCCATCCGCACGACTTTTATCCGCATCCGCACGAATTTTATCCGCATCCGCATAACTGTTATCCGCAACCGCCCCGCATCCGCAAGTTTGTTATCCGAATCTACTGGTATTATAATAAGGTAGCCTATTTTAGGTAGATTTCATTAGAAAGCTAACTATTGCAATGGGTCCCATGTTTCGACTTCCGGAAAATTTCGACATATCTTCGCGTTTCACATCCCCCAGACCCCAAAACCACCGTCAGTTCAAAAGTTTATACACACATCAAAAAAAGTTTTGCATCACCTCGGTTCCCAGATCTCCGGCATATAGACGTTGACTGTGTATATTGTATCAAAGATACAGTCCCTTTGACTGTTCATAGATGTCACTAAAACTGCTCAAAGATGTAAACAACCATGCATGAGCAGGGCCTATTAGACGGAGGGGGTACGACAGCCGATCAGTTCCAGTCATTCCACCAGGACGAAGGTACGCTGCTCATGTTGTCTGTAGTTCTACCATGCCTAGAAGGTCAATACCGCAGTTCGATCGCGTCCGCATTGTTACTTTGTGTCAAGAAGGGCTCTCAACAAGGGAAGTTTCCAGGCGTCTCAGAGTGAACCAAAGCGATGTTGTTCGGACATGGAGGAGGTACAGAGATACAGGAACTGTCGATGACAGGCCTCGCTCAGGCCGCCCAAGGGCTACTACTGTAGTGGATGACCGCTACTTACGGATTGCCGCTCGGAGGAACCCTGACAGCAATGCCACCATGTTGAATAATGCGTTTCGTTCAGCCACAGGACGTCGTGTTTCAACTCAAACTGTGCGCAATAGGCTGCATGATGCGCAACTTCACTCCCGACGTCCATGGCGAGGTCCAGCTTTGCAACCCCGACACCATGCAGCGCGGTACAGATGGGCCCAACAACATGCTGAATGGACCCCACAGAATTGGCATCACGTTCTCTTCACCGATGAGTGTCGCATATGCCTTCAACCAGACAATCGTCGGAGACGTGTTTGGAGGCACCCTGGTCAGGCTGAACGTCTTAGACACACTGTCCAGCGAGTGCAGCAAGGTGGTGGTTCCCTGATGTTTTGGGGTGGCATTATGTGGGGCCGACGTACGCCACTGGTGGTCATGGAAGGCTCCGAAACGGCTTTACGATACCTGAATGACATCCTCCGACCCATAGTGCACCCATATCGGCAGAATATTGGAGAGGCATTTGTCTTCATGGACGACAATTCTCGACCTCATCGTGCACATCTTGTGAATGCGTTCCTTCAAGATAACGACATCGCTCGACTACAGTGGCCAGCATGTTCGCCAGACATGAACCCTATCGAACATGCCTGGGATATGTTGAAAAGGGCTGTTTATGGACGTCTTGACCCACCAACCACTCTGAGAGATTTACGCCGAATTGTCGTTGAGGAGTGGGACAATTTGGACCAACAGTGTCTTGATGAACTTGTGGATAGTATGCCACGACGAATACAGGCATGCATCAATGCAAGAGGACGTGCTACTGGGTATTAGAGGTAGTGGTGTGTACTGCAATCTGGACCACAAATGCTGAAAGTCTAGCTGTATGATGGTACAACATGCAATGTGTGGGTCTCATGAGCAATAAAACGAGCTGAAATGTTGTTTGTGTTGATCTCTATTCCCTTTGTATTTAAAGGTTCCGGAACTCTTGGAACCGAGGTGATGCAAATTTTTTTTGATGTGTATATATAATTTATGTATGTATACTGTATATGTATATCAGTTTCTTGTGGACACGATAACTGCCGTAATTTTGCACCAATCACTTTGAATTTTTTATCGAATATGTATACCTATAAAATCTCGGTCGAGTTCGTTACTGGGCTAAATCGGTAGAAGGGGGTGAAAATGGGGGGCTATTTTCGAAAAAGTGAAATATTGCTATAACTCGATTAAAATGTGAAATATCGAATCCGTTCAAAGTTCATACTATGTGTCGGATAAAGCCCAAAAATTTATGTTTGAAGAGTTTTTATAGCACCAACCATTGACCAAAAGGGTGGGAAAAGTGGGTTTTTCGGGAAACATTAATCATATCTCTCTTAATAGGCACAATATCAAAACCGTACAAAATGGACAATATTCCCCTAATAATTACCTAAAACTTTTGTCTGAAAGAATTTTTGATATGACCCACCATTACGCCAAGGGATGAGAAAAATGATTTAGGAATTATAAGAAAATGCCAAGATATCAGAGGTTGCCATGGCAACACTACTAAATTGATGAGGGATGAGCCATCAGACGTTGCCATGACAACGCACTTGCACGAGATCAGATTCAGTATTTCCATCTGACTAAGTGGGAAGGGGCTTCGGTGACGTAACTGGTAGCATGCTGAATGTCTATGTCCAAGGTCGCGGTTTCAAAGCCGGCCGAAGTCGTCGGATTTTCTAAGAGCGCTAAAATCCCTCAGTATGCTTTCCTTTGGAGGGGAAGTTCCAACGTTCGTTGCGAGTTGCTGGTTGCGGTGGCATCTAGTAGCCAAGTTCACAGTAGGTGTCGTTGACGGTAGTACCTGGTAGCAACATTAGGAACTACTGCTTGAAATTGACCGTCTGCAGTCCTTACCTGAATTACAGACTAATACAGCCGTCCCAAAGTACACGGGGTTACATGACCGCGGTGTCGCAGCCCCTAAAATGAGGAACCAACCAATCTCTGCGGGAGATATAATTTTGCGTGAATAAGTAACAGACCGTTACATAGTTACACATCAGTGTCGAAACCTTGCATAAGGACAGTGTGACCACAAGTATAAAAATGGACCCCAAATGACAAGAAGGTTACCGTTCCCATAAGGCAATAAAATGTTTAAAATAAGCATAAAATGACGAAAAACAAAGTTAATTAAGCTCCAATTATAAAATACCTTCTCGCAATAAATGAGGTCTGATCCTTCTACGAAAACCTGCATATTCTGCCTATTTTCACCTATCCCCAAGTTTGTCCGGTGAAATCTACCTCTGCCTTCCGGTGGACTTTTTAATTACATAATAGTACATTATGCAACGAGCCTATAATGACAATAATTAAAACAAGAGTATGTTTATAAAACGAGCTTATGCGAGTTTTATAATTTCCATACGAGTTTCTTAATTACCATGATAGGCGAGTTGCAAACGACTGTTTATGTTCGACGATAATTATTATAACTATTTTATGTTCGAACATAAATATTCATAAATATCTGGCGAGATTTCGCCAGTTTTATGTACTGAACAGAGCGCATGTGACGCAGATAATGCCTTGTATTTGACCATGGCCTCCTCGATTACCCTACTATGACACTAGGCCAGGCAGTGAAATTTAAATTAGAAGGCCGTGGAACTCAGCGCAACTAATAATTATCTAATTGGTCAAACAACTGTTTCTTGAGCTCTGTTTGGTGGGAGAAACTGTTTCATAATGAAAAATAGTTTTATAATGAGCCTCATTATAGTAGTCTACAGTTTTCTGACATATAATAGTCAGGGTCGAACATAAAGCATAAAGCAACACATTTTGACATTTGAGGAGAAAGTCATTCCCTTAGGCTATGTACAGTCAAGTGCTATGTTTAGAATGCATGTTATACCGCCAGAATTGCAACCCTTTTCAACTCGGAGTGTAAATAAAATGCTTAATGACATAATTTGAATGAGATTAGCTTAAATAATCATCTTACATTTGTCATGAAAAGAACATAGGCCTAACGGAAAAATATGTCATAACATCCTGGTAATGATATTCAACAAGTTCGGATTGTAATGCAAAAACTATCCGCAAATGTTCTCCAAACATTATCTGCAGTTTATCCGTTATCCGCACAGCCATGCAAACCATATTCGTATGGCGAAAAATCTTGCGGATATCCGCATCCGCGCACGGCTTTAGTTAAGGATCATCACATGGTCTGCCACCTGTCACTTACGATGACTCCCCCAGGGGCTCACATCTAGTGGGACGTGGGTTGGTGACCTCGGGACCCCAGCTGAGTCCGGCATTGCTTCCACTTACTTGTGCCGTCATCTGAGTCAACCAACAACATGCCCCACAGTTGGGCGTTCATTGTAACTATTCTGTTCCAATACTGATATTTAAATCGATAAACTTATCTTCTTTCTTATTGGTACGACCTTCATCTAGCCACAAGCTTGGTGCGTCATTGTAATACATCTTATACTGATAATCCGAGCTAGCCACCTCAGGATAGTGGGGCTATAATACTAGCTTAAATGACATCACACAAAGACACAGTACACCAACTTCATTAAAACACAGATTTATTAATAAAAGCAAGCTTCCATTACCTGGATCTCTCACACAGTATTCACAACTATCTCCATAGTCTACCCCTTCACACAATTCTTAGTATTCTTCTCACAAATTCTTCTACTCCTTTTCCTTTTTATCTTTGGCTATTGTCCTGTTTGTCAGACATATAAGCAGGTTTCCTTTACCTGCATCACTTGCAGAGCATCGACCACAATCATCACTCCTCTCTCCCAAAACCAACTGCCAGTCCCTCAATAAAATATCACACAATCCTCAACCCCCCAACACCAATCTCCAGACTGTAACATTTTTTAATGTAAGTTCTTTAACGTGGTGTTAACAATATGGTTCAATAAACAAACATGATAATAATAAACAATATACACTGTGGTGTGACCTTACCTGTGATAGTATAATATAATAAGTGTTGTTGAGCGCCAGATTCCTATTTAAGACAGTGAATCGAAATTTATGAATTAACCTCGGCTGTCAGCAGTAGAGTGAGACCTAATTATCCCTGGTCGTGGTGAGACAAAGTCATCTAACCAATCCAGTATTTAATCAAGGAGTATGATTGCCTTAAAGTACTAACTACAATGAAAGAAATAGGCATTACGTTGAAGAGAATGAATTTATTAAATGCAAAAACAAAATATTAATAAAACAGAATAGTGATAGTCACACAATTGAATTTAAAATTACTCAATGCGGCAATTAATTTAAAAGAAAATAAACATTAATGAATTGAATCTATCTTGAAGTTACATATTACAGAGACGTCGGATATTTAATTGTTTGCTCACCCAGTCGAAGATTCGTCATATTTAAGTAATGACCGATGATCTCGATGTTACGTCGCATATGTTTAAAAATGATGTGATATCTCAATTACTATGAAATATCCTCATTAAGTACGTTGCCATCTGTAGAAAGACTCTTGATCAGGGATATAACCTATTATGTACTAATATAGATGTCGGCAGGACATCGTTCAGTGTCGACTCTGTGTGCTCAGTCCATTAGGACCCAGAAAGCAAGGTTACAACTTCCTTCTTTTATCGAGAGCTGGTGATGAATGAGTGTCTTGTTGAGGGTGCAGGTACTAATAACTTCCTTGTCACGTGGTCTTCGACTGTCTCCCACCCTAGTAAGCTTCCCTCTCTCTAGTGTTCATACTCTCACGAGGGCTAATTGCATCACAACTTGTAATATCTTGACTCGTACGTACAGTAGAAAATGGCGTGTAAGTTGCACCATGCGTGAAATATTTGTTCCATTCCTTCTCGAAGGAACTTGATGGTCGAACTCGTGATGGTTACTCATGACAGTGACGCTGTTAGCCGTGGTGAAATAACTACTACGACGTTCTGTTTGTGACGCATAGGGTTAGTCCATATCGCCAGTCTTGTTGCAATATATAATACTTCGTCTCTTTACAAATAAATGTTAATAAAAATCTGTCTGAGTATAATAATAAAAACCGCTTACAAGTATCTGATATAAAAATCATCTCATGGATGTACTAATTAATAATAATAATAATAACATGATAATAAATGAATAACCCTCTAAATATAATAGGTATGGGATCGAATCGTTACAATCGCCCCTAAGATAAATAATTTAAATGACATTTCACATTATTTCTCTTACCACATCCAACATTAAAAAAAACTATAATTATAAATATCATAACCCCCAAAAAGATAACATACAATATACTCTTCATCAATACACAAAAATATACAAGAAATATCTTCTTCACAAAAATTCACATTTTAACTTTCATTCATCTCATTCTTCCAAATGTTCATAATGTTCATTTTTTTTATATGCTGTAAAAAAAGTATACATATAATGCCCTTCACTTTTAATTTTGACATATATGTCAACGCTGCACTCGTTTATAATGGTGGTGATTGTATGCTTGACATACCATTTTGGTTTCTTATCTAGTGAACGTGGTTTTCGTCAGTCTGGTGTAGAATTACATTGTTGTATTTCCAGCTGATTAACACATTAAAATTATCACAGCACACGATATGCAAACAACACAATATTCCTTTCGTCTCTTTAAAGGGATTACTCAAATGCAGTAAAATTTCAATAATTGAAGAAAAAAATAACTTAGCAAGATACCTAAGGCAATTCCAATTTCAGTGCATATGTCATACATGTAAATATTTCCCCAAATACATAATGACATCGAAATACCTTAAAGCAGTTATTAGACAGTTCACTTAAATACCCGAGTTACTACTCACCTGCCTTCGTGGCTTAATTCTTTCTTAGGCCACGGCCGCCTCCTTTCAAATTAATACTTCCTAAGTCTCCACGACTTCTTAACTTCTCGTAAAACCATAATTCCTCTTTACTACTTCTCGAAAACAATAACTTGAATTTTCATAATCACAAATAATCATAAAATCTGACTTCTTGTTCACATTATTAAATTTAACTTAGCGTCAAGATATCTTTACTGATCGTCATTCTTACCTACCATAACAAAATGATTAAGACGAGGACAAAATACTACTCAATAAACCTGAATTACGTATATCACTAAACTATTTCACAAAAACACATGACAAACTCCTCGGAATAAATATTTCGTTCCACAAAATATTAATGCTCTTATACTTAAAACTTAGTCTATACATGATTTGACTTCTGGCTGAATACCTAAAAAAAACTTAGTTTTCTCTCAAAACTTATTGTGACATTTCTCGTCAACCCTTCCTTACATGCTTCGATCGCCTGGACTATAGCTCACTCTTGCTATACCAGAATCTCTCAAAACTCATCGTGACATCACACGTCACATACAAAAAAAACTCCCCTATACGTGGTATAATCCCACATCTTCTTACTGTTACAGGTCACCTCTTACTGACCAATAACATCCTAAATTTCAGCTTAAAAAAATCTTACATGCTTCGACTAATTCCTTGGAATAATAACATCACACTTTGTTTTCCTAACTATTTTCTTCCTAAAATAATGGCAGTGTTCCAGTTGATAGTCAATAACACCGACACTCCTAATTGGCAAATATTCTCCCATAATCACTTCATAAAGCAAGTCCCGAGTTCTAACACAGTTCAGATACTCTCTGTTCTACCGAATTAAATGCGTTAATTTCACCTGCCTTTAATTGAAACTTCATTATTACCCCTTAGGTATACTTAGCTTACAAAGTTACTCTTGTCTTCAAAATATATTTACACACTTCTCTTTACTAACTCCGTATGACATAAATAAAACTTAATTTCTTGTCTACCATAACAAAATGATTTATATTTAAAATCCTCAAAACTTCGAATTATAACAAATTCCTTTCAATACTAGTAAATATTATGTAAACCATCTAATTATTATTATCATCTTTACTTTTACCTGTGTAGGACAACAATCTACCTCATCATTAATCATCAGTAACTATTTTACTAAAAGTGGTTTAGCTCGATAACAAGCCTTTGTAATATCTTTAAAACGTGCGTAACTGTAACTAAAACTTATTACCTTGTGTGCATACAACCATATATACTTTAAAAACCTCCCAACATTGACTTCACGTAGTCCCGTAGATACCATTAAAAAAATCTCATTGCTCAACGGAATATACCTCGCTGACCTACTTCATCCTCCAAAAACTTCTTAAAACTTCATTTGGCATCTTACCAAAAACTTCCTCAAAAAAACAACTTCATTTGGCATCTTACCAAAACTTAAAACCACATTGCTCAACGGCATTATCTTCGTTGGCCTACTACTTCAAACTCACGACCATTTACGTGAAAACACACATACACACACATATATCTGTCACTAAGTACCAGATGCCCTAATCATGTTACTACTTCCTCATTTCAACCCGATGTTGGTTAATTCATACAACGCATTACCATTAACTATTCTAAACCACTTCTAAATTTCTCAAAATATATCCACTGATAACCTCGCTGTCCTCAACTGAAACTTCTTTATTTAATCAATACTTCTTCAACTAATTAATTTTATTACCACTGAATCATCTTATCTTCTCTCATTTTAGAATTATATCTTCATTACCATTATATTCATAATTATGGTTGCCATAATAATTATTACTTTCTTTCGATTACTTATCTTTGTAATAATCTTCCTACTTTTTTCAATTTAATCCTCACTTCCTCCAACTTACCTGCAGTTTAAGGACCCACATCAACTTACCTGAATCGCTAAATAGCATCACAACCTCTGTCTTCCAAATTAAATGATTTTAGTCAATCTAAATCAATAAGCGTAGGCACTACGCGCCCCTTACCATCCTAACTTCACGACTGAATTAAAATTACACACAGCAGGTTTCTTATCTACCTCATTTAAATCATATTAAACTTCATTACTTAATATTTAAGTCATACGGAACAGTAACTATCGGTAATATAACTTTACTTCACTACTTTCTCTGGCATTTCACAGTTCTTACCACATTCATCTTCAATTCTATCTCTTTCTAGGATTCCATTTTCCTCTTTTCTTATAACATTACTTTCTACCTCTTTCGGACTACACTCATCAACAGTAACATTATACTTCGGCTTTCCACCTCTCACTTCTCCAAGTCTAGCTAATTCAGTACGACACTGCACGTCATATGCTTTCTTTCTCTCTCTCATCCTGATTTCTTTCTCCTCTAGCAACTTAATTCTCTTCTCTTTCATTTTACTTCCTAAATATCTACCTACATGTCTTCCCTTCACTTCTCCATTACTATCACTTAATGCTCTCTTTAGCCGTGGACTATTGCTTCTGCTCTTATCTATCTCTCTCCTCCTCTTAACCTGTTTACTAATTATGTTCTTCTGACTATTACTTAACGCGCGCTTCTCTGCCTCTAATAATTTCATATTAACTTCCGCTACACCATCATTAAATTCTTCCCTAGTCAACATATCCTCTTCACTTAAGATTTTCTGCATCTTAATTTCTTGAGTGCCTAGTACTTTCTTTATCTTACCTACTTCTATCCCTATCTTTTATCTCATTATATCCGCTAACTGCTGTTCATCACCTATAATTTCTTCTACAGCAATCCTGCTTTCATCTAAAATCTCCTCTGACTCTAATCTGCTTTCACCTACAATCTCCTCCAACTCTATTATGCTTTCTTCTACTATCTCCTTTGACTCTACTCTACTTTCACCTACAATCTCCTCCAACTCTACTATGCTTTCTTCTACTATCTCCTCTGACTCTAATCTACTTTCACCTACAATCTCCTCCAACTCTACTATGCTTTCTTCTACTATCTCCTCTGACTCTAATCTACTTTCAATAACAGTCTCCTTACAGGCTGTCTTCACTGATTCTACTTCAGTATTCCCTAAAGTCTCTACCACCTCTAATCTACTTTCACCTAAAATTTCCTCTGATTCAGATCTGTTTTCAACTACAATTTCCTCTGACTCCAATCTGCTTTCAATTACAGTCTCCTTTCTCATCCATTTCTGATGTTCTCTATCTAAGTTCTCCATCCATTCCCGATGTTGTTTTTCTTCTTTCTCTCTCCTTTCTTGAAGTTCTCTATCAAATGTATCCTTGAATTCCAAATAACTTCTTTTATTCTCTTCCAAATTATTCTGCAACATCCTACTGATCATCGCCAGTAATGACTCTTCAGGAATATCGATAGACTTTTCTTTCTTATCCGCCATCTCGAAGTACACCGTATAAAAATTAGCCCTTCCAAAATTTCACTTCACTTCACTGTCCCCCAAAAGCACTGACAATTTGCACTGAAATCATACACTCCTCTCCTAAATACCGAATGGTTTTCGTGTCCGACGTTGTAGCGCCAAATGTAACATTTTTTAATGTAAGTTCTTTAACGTGGTGTTAACAATATGGTTCAATAAACAAACATGATAATAATAAACAATATACACTGTGGTGTGACCTTACCTGTGATAGTATAATATAATAAGTGTTGTTGAGCGCCAGATTCCTATTTAAGACAGTGAATCGAAATTTATGAATTAACCTCGGCTATCAGCAGTAGAGTGAGACCTAATTATCCCTGGTCGTGGTGAGACAAAGTCATCTAACCAATCCAGTATTTAATCAAGGAGTATGATTGCCTTAAAGTACTAACTACAATGAAAGAAATAGGCATTACGTTGAAGAGAATGAATTTATTAAATGCAAAAACAAAATATTAATAAAACAGAATAGTGATAGTCACACAATTGAATTTAAAATTACTCAATGCGGCAATTAATTTAAAAGAAAATAAACATTAATGAATTGAATCTATCTTGAAGTTACATATTACAGAGACGTCGGATATTTAATTGTTTGCTCACCCAGTCGAAGATTCGTCATATTTAAGTAATGACCGATGATCTCGATGTTACGTCGCATATGTTTAAAAAAATGATGTGATATCTCAATTACTATGAAATATCCTCATTAAGTACGTTGCCATCTGTAGAAAGACTCTTGATCAGGGATATAACCCATTATGTACTAATATAGATGTCGGCAGGACATCGTTCAGTGTCGACTCTGTGTGCTCAGTCCATTAGGACCCAGAAAGCAAGGTTACAACTTCCTTCTTTTATCGAGAGCTGGTGATGAATGAGTGTCTTGTCGAGGGTGCAGGTACTAATAACTTCCTTGTCACGTGGTCTTCGACTGTCTCCCACCCTAGTAAGCTTCCCTCTCTCTAGTGTTCATACTCTCACGAGGGCTAATTGCATCACAACTTGTAATATCTTGACGCGTACGTACAGTAGAAAATGGCGTGTAAGTTGCACCATGCGTGAAATATTTGTTCCATTCCTTCTCGAAGGAACTTGATGGTCGAACTCGTGATGGTTACTCATGACAGTGACGCTGTTAGCCGTGGTGAAATAACTACTACGACGTTCTGTTTGTGACGCATAGGGTTAGTCCATATCGCCAGTCTTGTTGCAATATATAATACTTCGTCTCTTTACAAATAAATGTTAATAAAAATCTGTCTGAGTATAATAATAAAAACCGCTTACAAGTATCTGATATAAAAATCATCTCATGGATGTACTAATTAATAATAATAATAATAACATGATAATAAATGAATAACCCTATAAATATAATAGGTATGGGATCGAATCGTTACAGACCAGAGAGCACAACACTGCTCCACATCACGCCTCAAAAGCCAGCCTCCATTCTGCATGGCATCCTAACTATCAATAATATCCCCATGGTAAACTTGCCAAGTCAAAGCAAACCTTGCCCTTGTCTCATCTTTACTGATCCCTCCTTCTTCGAGGGGTCAGACCCCCCCCCCCCCCCCCCCCAGTGTATCCAAATTATCTCACGAGGGCTAATTGCATCACAACTTGTAATATCTTGACGCGTACGTACAGTAGAAAATGGCGTGTAAGTTGCACCATGCGTGAAATATTTGTTCCATTCCTTCTGCCCATTTTGTGTTTCGTTTCGATCTAAATTGCATTTTGCGAGTATTTTCAACCTCAATTGCATTTTGTAGGGATTGACAATCTTAATTGCTTTTTAGTAAATCTTTCAATGTAAGAGCAGGACATTTTAGTGAGTATTTTGAATTTCAATTCCATTTTGTATTTTCAACCTAAACCACATTTTGCAAGCATATTCAATCTAAATTGCATTTTGTATGTTGAGCATTTTGTAAGTATTCTGATTGTCAATTGCATTTTGTGAGTAATTTGAATCTAAATTACATTTTGTAAGTATTTTCAATCTAAATTGCATTTTGTAAGTATTGTCAATCCAAATGAGTAGTTTGAATCTATACTACATTTTGTAAGCATTTTCAATTTCAATTGCATTTTGTGTAAGTATTTTGAATTTCACTTGCACTTTGTGAGTATTTTGAATCTGAACCAGCCTTTTTCAATCTACATCGCATTGTGTATTTTCAATTTCAATTGCATTTTTAAGTATTTTGAACCTCAATTGCATTTTGTACGTATTTTCGATCTCATTTCCATTTTGTAAGTATTTCGACAATACATTGCATTTTGTACGTAATTTGAACCTAAACTACATTTTGTGTATGTGTTTTTTTCAATCTATTCCTTTTGTGAGTATTTTCTTCTAAATTCCCTTTTGTAAGTATTTCCACTCTACATTTTGTGAGGCGTTTCAATCTGAGTTCAATTTTGTACGTATTTTCAGTCTCACTTAATTTTCGTTATGATTTCCAGTTTATTGTCACTTTCGCTCTCACCCAGACCATTAAGGGCCGATAATCTAGATGTTAGGCCCCTTAAAACAACAATTATCATCATCATCAACTTACGATGACCGTGATTCGATCGGGATGGTCGAACTCCGCTGATTAGGTTAAACTCAAACAGTCCTGTCAGCTCACGCTAATGGGTTTGGGAAGAGAGTGGGTGTAGGCAACATCTCCTGAAATGTTTGTAAGTCATGAGTTGACTGACAGCTACATACACCTGGACCCCCTGGGGTTTCTGTAGATATAATCAGTGCAGCGAACATGTTATCCATGTACAGTCAATGAGTCGGAGAATTGAGAATTATAGGAAACTATAAATTTTATAAGTGTGAGTTGTCAAAATGGGGCCAACAGTGGAGGTGTCAAGGAATGTTCTGCCCATTTATTTACAAATGGTGGTAACTTTCTGTTATGTGGGTCTCACAATCACGAACCATGTGCGACGATTAATCAAGAATTTATTTCGAAGAGTGTAAAAAGAAATGTACGTGACAATATATGTGAACGGCCATCGAAGTTAATGAGAAAGGATATACTTGCTGCCCCTAAGCACTTGTCTGATAATTTACTATCAAATGGCATAGAGAGGATTTAAAATAATATTGCGACTGAGAAACTTACCACCTCTGACTCAAAATAAGCAAGAAGTTCATGATACTCTAGCCATTATGGACATTCGATCGAACTTAGAAGAAAATATAATAATAACCTCTGGCACTACAGCCCGTGAAGGGCCTAGGCTTACGAAGAGACCGCTGCCCTGCCGATATTGGGGTGACGCGTGATCAGCGCATCGGGTCCCCTCGGCTGTTAATATTGGCTGAGTGAACCCCGTTCCAGCCCTAACGTCAGTTTCTAAAATCCCTGACGGAGCCGGGAATCGAACCCGGGGCCTCCGGGTGAGAGGCAGACGCGCTATCCCAACACCACGGGGCCGACTAAAAGAAAATATGCTTCTGGTAAAAGAAAGAGAGAATAACATTATTATGTTTTCTACTACATCAAATTTGAAATACTTGTGTAAAAGAGAAACTACTTTTATAGTCGGAACATTTAAGTATTGTTGTATGTAAATGAAGAGAAACAGGATAAGTTAGAAATAAATACGCCAGATGTTCGTATGAGCCGACTCAGATGGTGGGATCATGTGAAGAGAAAGGGGGAGGAGAGATTATCTAAGAGGTTAATGAGTTCGGCTGTAGAGCGTAAGAGAAGTAGAGGTAGACCTTGGAGGCGATGGTTAGATTCAGTGTTGAACGATTTCAATGTAAAGGTGTAGAAGCAGAGGAGGCCGCAGTGCTAACTGCTAATAGAAGATCATGGAGGCGACTTGTTCACAAACAGAGGCTTGCAGACTAGACTGGAGGATTGGGAAGGAGATGGCCGTGACCTTAAGTTAGGAACCTTCCTTCATTTGCCTGGAGTAGAAGTGGGGAAACCACAGAAAACAACTTCCTGGAGGTCTGAGGTGGGAATTGAACCCATCTCTTCTCAGTGTTTCCTCGCGAGGCTGAGTGTACCCCGTTCCAACCCATAGACCAGAATTAAATTTCTTGGCAGAGCCGGGAATAAAACATGGACCTCCGTCAAAAAAATAACGGAGAGCTCTCAGTATTAACGTTGTAACCTGTTTTATAAGCTTTAAAATGATGTAGTCTATACATTAACATTTTGTTTTTCATTATATTAATCTCACATTATAATAGCCGCCTTGTCAAACACTTAAAAGACGTTTAATATTTAAATTAATACGTACATGTTTCGGCATACAATGATAATCGTCAGCATAGATTGAAATAATAAAAGAATCTTAAAAACTATGTTAACAAATGCCAAAGTGAAAATGGATATCTTTACAAAGTACACATTAAAATTTAAATAAAATGAAAGGCCACAAAAAAAAAAAACAAGAAAAATACATAAACGAAACAAGACTAAAGTTAATATAAATCTACCTTAATAGATTGTCTACATTATACTTCTTCATTATGGTTCAATATAATGAATCGGATCTCCTGTTGATTGCAAAAAGATGTTGTTTCCACGCATAAAGAATTGGTGAAATGCGTAACAATTTGTGACTGAATAAGTCCTCTAACCTTGAAAAACGTTCTAGTTGAACCCAAACTTTCTATATTAGGCCTATATTAGACTAGATTTCTTCAATACGGCTCAATAATAATATATTTCTTGCCACGGTGGGTGAGTGGTTATAGTGTCGGATTACTAACCCCCAAGCTTGCAGGTTCGCTCCTGGCAGGGGTAAGTGATTTTTGAAAAGCGGCAAAAATTACGACATGTCATACGATGTTGGCATGTCAAAGAACCCATTTGAATTCAGTAGGCCATGTTCATAATGACAAAATTAATCTCGGGATTTTCCGCCAACACAAAATTTCTCATTTCTCTACTAGAAAGCGCTATAGTGGCAAGGAGCTTAGATATCTAACCTCCTTGACTTTCATAGTGCTTCAAGGAACAACAAAATTCGACATGCAAGCTACCCTCTGGGTGTCAAATAACAAAGCTTGGACCCGGCACCCGAGGCCATATGATATTATTATTATTATTATTATTATTATTATTATTATTATTATTATTGAAACGGATGTCGCTGATGGATGCTATGGGATGTTGTTTCCAGCTAGGCATACTGATATGGAACAATGCGTAAAATGTTTGAAGTCATCTAACCTTATAAGGAGTCCTGTTGAAATATATTTGTGGTTACAATATGTTGTTTCCAGATGGCCGAACACCGTAAATATGTTTTATAAATGATAAAACCATCTAACTAACTAACCTCGAATAAAATTAGGGGATCCTACTTCTAAGTTAGCTCTGTAGAACTAGCTGTCCAAACGGGTGATTTATTTCATATCATAATTCAATTTGCCAAGTATATTTATAGGTTGAATGAAATACTTGGGCATTGATGGTCCAAAATATATGCATAAGTCGAGAATAAACTCAACTAAGTTTCTTCAAGAAACAGTGTGCACCAACAAGGAATATGTAAATGAAATGTAATGCAATGTGACAATAACAAGGTTTCATTAAGGTATATTGCCACTAAATGTAGTTTAGTGGGGCTACCAGTGCGGTGACAAATTTCACACCCCACCAAAAATAAATAAAAAACAAGATGTTCAGGAAAGAACATATAGCCTACTTTCTCCTAAATGCATGGGTATTGTTATAAATCTTTGTCCTTTTCAAGGAGTATGATTGAATGTTGGTTGTAGTAGCTTGTTGAAATACAACGTGCTATAGGGATATTAAACATGAATATGAGGTGCCCTTTGCTAGTGCTACCTCTGTACCAAATTTCGTTCAATTCGGTTTCACCGTGTTTGAATTGATAGGGGGAATCGATTTGCACACATACTTGGCCACCATCTGCAAATTATTGGGCTGATGTTCTTGCAGTTTGGTCAGAATATGTTTCCCACATAAAGATATGGTGTTGCAAAATTTGGTAGGGACTAGATTATTAGGTTGGTCGTAATTACATTTTAGTTTTTAACATTTGGGTGGCCGCGATTACGTTTCCGTCAATATAGCGGTGATATAAAACATGACACTGAGGTGCCCTTTGCTAGTGCTACCTCTGTATCAAATTTCGTACCATTCGGTTTCACCGTGTTCGAATTGATAAGGGGAATCGATTTTCACACAAAGATGGCCGCCATCCGCAAAATATTAGGCTAATGACCTATTAGTTTGGTCAAAGGATGCTCCCTCCATAAAGGTATGTTGTTGCTAAATTTGCTAGAGATCGGATGATTAGGCTAATCGTAATTTGATTTAAGCTTTGAACATTTGTGTGGCCGCCATTACGATTCCGTCAAGATGGCGGCGATATAAAACATGACACTGAGGTGCCCTTTGCCAGTGCTACCTCTGTACCAAATTTCGTTCATTCGGTTCCACCGTGTTCGAATTAATAGGGGGAATCAATTTTGACATAAAGATGGCCGCCATCCGCAAACTATTAGGCTAATGACCTATTAGATTGGTCAAAGGATGCTCCCTCCATAAAGGTATGTTGTTGCAAAGTTTGGTAGAGATCGGATGGTTATGTTAGTCGTAATTTGATTTAAGCTTTAAACATTTGTGTGGCCGCCATTACGTTTCTGTCAATATGGCAGCGATATAAATCATGACACTGAGATGCCCTTTGCAAGTGCTATCTCTGCACCAAATTTCGTTCCATTCGGTTGCACCGTGTTTGAATTAATAGGGGGAATCGATTTTGACACAAAGATGGCCGCCATCCGCAGACTATTAGGCGAATGACCTATTAGATTGGTCAAAGGATGCTCCCTCCATAAAGGTATGTAGTTGCAAAATTTGGTAGAGATCGGATGATTAGGTTAATCGTAATTTGATTTAAGCTTTGAACATTCGTGTGGCCGCCATTACGTTTCAGTCAAGATGGCGGCGATATAAAACATGACACTGAGATGCCCTTTGCTAGTGCTACCTCTGTACCAAATTTCGTTCCATTCGGTTTCACCGTGTTTGAATTAATAGGAGGAATTTATTTTCACACAAAGATGGCCGCCATCCGCAAACTATTAGGCTAATGACCTATTCATTTGGTCAAAGGATGCTTCCTCTATAAAGGTATGTTGTTGCAAAATTTGGTAGAGATCGGATGATTAGGTTAATCGTAATTTGATTTAAGCTTTGAACATTTGTGTGGCCGCCATTACGTTTCCGTCAAGATAGCGGCGATATAAAACATGACACTGAGGTGCGTTTTGTTAGTACTACCTCTGTACCAAATTTCGTTCCATTCGGTTGCACCGTGTTCGAATTAACAGGGGAATCGATTTTCACACAAAGATGGCCGCCATCCGCAAACTATTACGCTGATGACCTATTAGTTTGGTCAAAGAATGCTCCCCCCATAAAGGTATGTTGTTGCAAAATTTGGTAGAGATCGGATGATTAGGTTAGTCGTAATTTGATTTAAGCTTTGAACATTTGTGTGGCCGCCATTACGTTTCCGTCAAGATGGCGGCGATATAAAACATGACACTGAGGTGTCCTTTGCTAGTGCTACCTTTGTACCAAATTTCGTTCAATTCGCATTCACCGTGTTCGAATTGATAGGGGGGACAGACATTCAGAGTACACACACTCACACACACACACACACACACACACACAGACTCACACACACACATACACACACACACACAGACAGACACACTTTTTTCGCCCTGTGTTGATCTCATAACTCTACTTTCATTTTTTGCAAAAATCGAAAGTAGGCTAATAGCGGATGTTATATGAAATATTAGTAGAATGAGTATTTTGGTTAGTTATTGGACTAATATGGGAGCTACATTTAACAGTGGCGGCCGGTGGTAAGTAAAGCTGGGTGTTGCACCAAAATTTCTGATGTCGCAATTTTATATGGGAAGTTTACACATGTAACAAAAATGAATTAACGTTAGATAAACTACAGTTCTATAAAAACTGAAATACATGGGTTTTCCAAAATAACTGTACGTTTGACAAATAGACAAACTTTAATGGCTCTTTTGGGCTTCTTCCTATAGGAATTCATAAAAAAATCAGATTTATGTATTTAAGCCCTATGCCTGAGTTCATGGGAAGAATTTTAAACACAGCAGGTTGTCTAAGGTTGGGTCTCAATCTCCAGGATAATAAACATTCTCAACATAAAAACATGGCAACCGAAAAGTTTGTACGTTAACGAAAAATGTTATTACTAACAAAGACGGGCACATATTCTGCATAAGGATAGGATTTTTATCATTTTAAATGATCTTGTCGACTTCGTAGTTACGCTGGGGTCTGGCGTTACGTTACGGTGACGGGACGAAATGTACCGAGCATGCACTGAGGTGTGTGACGTCATAATACTGCTTGAGCCTCCTCCTTTCCCCGCGCGCTCCGGTGAGCGTGACGTCATCTAGCCAGCTACCTCCTTTGACCTTGGTTTGCACTTGCTAACGGACTTTGAGTTCACGTAGCATTTGTAGCATTTAAAATTATATAAAGTCTAGTCTTTCAGACTGACTATCAGTCTTTTTTTTACTATAGCTTGAACCCCATCAGAGGAACCAGCCATGAAGTGCGCTCTGTCATACGTCGGCGCAATTCATTTTTGCGGAATTTCGTTCAATTTCTGCTTCTTTAATTCATCCAGTAAACATGCTGCTAATGTTTGTGCATCATGTTTTGTTTGCCTCTTACTACGTATCGGTACACAACAGCCATCTGAAATATGTTTGAAATATCACTAGTTTCATCTGCTATAATGGCAAAAATTTCCGATTCCTTTATTTGCTTTGATTCTTCTTCTTGGCAAACCTCCATCATAATCTGTAAAAATTAATTTTGAATTGTTTTGGACGTTCCTTTGAAAACAGTTGCCCTTACCAAATGACCTTTAACACAGCATCCAACTCAGCGGTAAAATTAATTAGTTCTCTCAAACCACCTGGATTTGTTGATGTTACACTTTCATCATGATCACGCAAGGCCAGTCCGAAAGAGCCACAGAAACGAATAGAGTTTATTACAATATTTAACACATACCTATTGTGCCTAACATCTTCGTTATATTCCGCAATTTACCTTCTATAAGCACTGTCCAATTGTGCAGCTTCGTTAACAGTTCAAAAAAGTGTCAATTTCAAACAGCTGAAGATTGGTTGGTTGGTTCCTCAGTTTAGGAGCTGCGACAACGCAGTCATGTAGCCCCCTGTACTTTGGGTGTGTGGAGAAACTGTCTGATAACCGGTGTTAATTGTGATGGCTGTATTAGTGAGTGTTATCTGTTTTTAATTCAAGTGAGGACTGCAGACATTGAATTCCAAGCAGTTCCTACTTCTGCCGCCAAAGGCCACCGTAAACGACTACTAGTTCAGAACTTGGTTACTTCACGCTACCACAGTCGGCTCCTGGCGACGAACGTTGGAACCTAAGAGCGTTGTTCAAATTTTTTATCTATAATTTAGCTTCACACAGGTGTAATAAGTGGAAGGTTCTTTAACATGCCATAAATCTATGACATGGGACCGCCGGCTTTACTTCCCCTCCGAAGGAATGCATACTGAGGGATTTTTAACGCTCTTAAAAAATCCGATGACTTCGGCCGGGTTTGAACCCGCGATCTTGGTCATAGAGGCTCAGCATGCTACCAACTACGGCACCGAAGCCGCTCAGCTGAAGATTCATGTTTCTTTATTTTAGGGATTATTTTCCGTAACTCCTATTTTGGTCCACGCGAATTCTCCACCAACAAACATGTTAAACAGAATAAAGCGTTTTAATATCGCATTCACATAACCAATTATTATTGCCTTAAATATCTCCTTTAAACGCCCTCGTATACTTATATTTTGGACAATACTTATCCGGTAATGGTTTACCGAGTGTTTTTACTGTAAGTTTATCGTCATCAGGGAGCTGGAAAAACTGTCTGACTAGTAAATTACTTACTCTATTCATTTTCACTCACACTCCACAATACAATTAATGTTTCAAACTAAACATTCCGTTAAAATAAAATCCTACGGTAACTTACAAGATGCACAGATGATAAATCTGGGTGCTACATCGGAAAGTGGCGCGAAAGGCAAACTGACAAATCACTGAATTTTGCTAGCCAAGAAATTTCGTAGTGAATGCATAGGTCTACTCACAATCAACCAAACAATAATAATAATAATAATAATCTTAATAATAATAATAATAATGCACAGTTAAGTATCAGCCTGGAACCAAAATACTCAAATCAACTAAATACAGAACTAATCGCAACTCAAATCCCGCAAGAACAAGAGTGGTAAAAGCAAACATAAACCACTACAGTACACCAACGATACGTCGCAAAATAGTTCAGCCACTTATCTACTGTACTTATAGCATGGTGGCGTTCTTAGGCTCGCTTCACAGAACAATTGACAAAAATATTAAATGAAGTTATGATGAGAAAACATCTAAAACTAATTGGGTGTGAACCAACTAATGTCTCCCTATGAAATTCCGATATTTGTACCGTTGTGGGTGGTGTAGCATTCCCTAGTGGTATGGGAAAGAAACTACCCTTCAGGGGCAGATGACCTCGTAGTTCCGCCCCTTAAAACAACAATAACTAACTAAATAACTAACTAACTAAACTACCCTTCGCGGGGTAAGAGAAATCGAGGGTGTTGTCATTTCCAAAGAGTGGTGCAGTCTAACGGGGCCATTTGGAACTGAATGTTGCCGGGAGGCTGGCAGCTCGTCTGCAACTCCCTGCTACCCATGCTGGTCGGCATGCTATGCACAAGCTTGGCCTCGTCCAGCCTCGCCCTGTACGCCGCGCTGTCTGCTTGGGAGTCGCCACATGAGAGCTAACCCCTTGGAGTTTGATTTGAAGGCGGCAGCTTTTATAGGTACAGTGTAAAGCATTAGGATAAATAATATCAAAATATAGATGATTATAACACATTTTTGAGTGCATTAGATCTATAAAACTAAAACATTAAAGGAAAAGAAACTACGAATTAGGTGTAAAATTATTGGGAGTTGTGCAACGCTGCAACAATGTCACCAGCCGCCACTGACATTTAAACACAATTGCCCCCCACCATGATCGTTTCACTTTGATCCCCCAATTTACACATTTGCAGACTTTAAGAAATCACCTTGTGGTAAAGGTTATTTTTATTCTCTTAAGACTTGAACGATGTGTCATAAAATTTCTACATTCAATTTTGTTCTTATACCAGTACTTCGTCTTGATTGAATGAAAATACTAAGAAGATGAATTATTTTCATACCGTCAAAGTTTTAACGTTAACTCCACGAACTGTCAGTGGAAGTGAAGCTTTTGTCTGCAGTTTTGCACCTTCTAGCAGAATATCGTTGTAATGCTCATACTGCTGGTTATAACTTTCATATGATAACATTTTTACAAAGCTACAACATACAAATTAAAATGTGCATATTGATTTGTATAGTACGCCTAGAATTTCTAATGAGTGGTATGGACTACGTGTTTGAGATAACAAGAGTAGATAGTGAAGATCATCGCAGGTTGACACTTTCCGTTAATATTACTACCTTCACGTCCAGTTTGGAGTGGAGGGGGGGGGGGGCAGTAAAACACGCCTCAGGCAACTTCCCCTGTTAGGATTTTCCTAATTGACCCCCGTGGAGAGAACTCATTAACGGAGCTCGGTATCACCCGACTCGATACGACCGTGTTCTGTGATAGCGATGGAAGAAGTATTACAGCTTGACCTGGGTTTATCAGTCTCGCATTAACTCTTATCACAGATGATAATCAATTGATACTCACAAAATTGAAGACAGTTAAATTGGTCACTGCATACATTTTAGCAAGTCTGAATCGTAGGTGGAGACACATAGGGCATAGGGGAGTTTTCACTTTCCCTAGGGAGGAGGGATGTTTCGCCGGAACCAGGAAATTGAAAACCTATTAGGAAAATCAAATGGAAGTGCGAATCTAAGAGATGATCGATGGTGGAATTCGAAGCCAGCTGCCACTGCCACTGGTTTACGGTAGCCTAACTAGAGATATTCGCTCTCAATTACACGGCCAAGTATTGGCATTATTGGACACTCAGGGGCTAGCTGATGCAAGAACCAGTTAACTGAGAGTGATAAAGGTAACTAGTCGTGATTGGCGGAGCTCCTTCCGGGCATGGAAGACAAAAGTCATTTAATGCGGAATAATAATATAATAATATCGTATGGCCTCGGGTGCCGGGTGCAAGCTTTGTTATTTGCGCCCAGAGGGCAGCTTGCATGTCGAATTTTGTAATTGCTTGGAGCGCCATGAAAGTCAAGGAGAGGGCAGATGACCTCGAAGTTCCACCTCTTAAAAAACAATAACTAACTAACTAACTAACTAACTAACTAACTAAAGTGAAGGAGGTTAGATATCTAAGCTCATTGACACTATTGCGCTTTCTAGTAGAGAAAGGAAGAACTTGGCGTTGGCGGAAAATCCCGAGATTAATTTTGCCATTATGAAAACAGCCTACTGAATTCAAATGGGTTCTTTAACATGCCAACAACGTATGACATGCATGCCGTGATTTTTGTCGCCTTTCAAAAATCACTTACCATGGCCAGGAGCGAACCTGCTAGCTTGGGGTTGGTAGTCCGACACGATAACCGCTCACCCACCGTGGCATGCATTTATTATGCGGATTAAGGATAGGACATGCAAGGTCCACCCTCTCGTTTACATTCCCCCGTCCCCCCTCACATTTTACCTGTGGAGTCATATTCACCATGACCCACATTTCAACCGAGTGTGAAGATCTTGTTGATCTACTAAGAAACCTTGACCTGGAGGAAACGCTTAATCTTATACCAGTCAATGGCTTGTTGGCTGCTGATCGCTCCATTCGCTTTATGAGAGAGTGGGTTAGGGTCAGTAATCTAAATTGTCCAGTGTTATAGGACTCAAAGAACTCGTTCCTCTGATTTGAAATGCAATTCTTTGCATTCCATCCTATTTGTATATTGTTATTATTATTATTATTGTCATCATTATTAGGTTTTTGTTTTATTGATATTTTTCTCTTTTAGGCATCCACCTCAAATTTTTAAATCATCTTTTTCTTTAAATTTTATTTGTGTTACGAGGAGCAGATGATGTCGCTGTTTAACCTCTTAAAACAACAACCACCATAATCTTCATCATAATCATCATCAACTTCGTCGATATAATTAGTGCTAAAAAGACAGAAATCATTATTTTCTCAGATGGTTACTTTCTCGTTTCTACGTTCCCAGAAGGGGAAGATGACCTCGTAGTTCCGCCCCTTGAAACAACAATACTAACTACGTTCCCAGATTATATCCGCCAAACACTGAAAAGTATCAATTATTTATATGTAGTTCAATTCTGCACCAGCCCGCTTTACGATACAATCGAAAAGTTATGTATGGTACCATGCTGAGTATTCTACTCGCTCGTGATATAGAGAACAGTTGTAGGCTGGTTTGCTAGTATTGTTACGTCGTAATGTTCTAAACATGACCAATAAGGCTCGGAAGTTCATGCACTATGAATTATTGGTCAAATAAGTATCACGTTTCAAAAAATATGTACTATGAAATAACTACGGCAATTACGATCACTCCGTATTCTTTTGCGTTTCTATTTTGAATATAAAGAAAATATGAACAGATGGACATATAACTACACTCGTTTTAATTATTTCAACTTAGAAACAGTTCTAAATAGTAGGAAATGTTATTTGTTGCCGTGTTGACCATAAATGTTATTATTATTTTTTAAAATCAATTTTACCCTCCAGGTTGGTGTTTCCCACGGACTCAGCGGGGGAACTCACCACTACCGCCTCTACGGGCAGTGTCCTGGAGCTGGGAGCATCTGGTTGGAGTGGATACAGCTGAGGAGGTGTGATTAGCACCTCGCCCAGGCGACCTCAGCTGCAAAGTGAACAGGAGCCTCATGAGGGATGGGAAGGGAGGGGAAGATTGGGATGGATATGCAAGGAAGCGGGAATGAGGCGGCCGTGGCCTTACAGTCGGTACTGTACCAGTAATTTCTGTATCAATAGATAACATTTATTTGTAAGAAGCTATTATTCATTTTTAATGTGGAGATTTCAACATTTAGTTGAAAATTATAGCCAGCATGACGCGAGGTTAGGGGAATCGCTTAGGCAACCCTGCTTTGCACAAACGGTACTTGCCTAGTCCGTGCTCAGTGACCCTGCTTACACTTGTTTCCCAAGGATGAACTTGCAAGCAAGATGGCTGCGGTACAGCGGAGACATAAGACCAGCTTACAGAGATCACAGAGGGGATCAACAACATGGGATCATTATGGATATTAATTAGACGTATTCTGAGGATATTTACAGAGATTTATAAGACATAAATACATTTTGTATGTGTTTATCGCATTGACAGCAAGCAACCTCGATCATTATCGATTGGATCGTGATGCATCTTGGGAAGAATCCTACAGACCAGTTCCGAAGACTGTTTAGGAGAGTCACTCTATTTGAAACTGTCTATATGGAAGTCTCGATCTGAATTGTTGAAACTGTTCGTTTTACAAGTGCGGTACGGTAGTGGTGTTTCACTGCATACAATCCAGGCACAATCGCGAAGACACGGGTCGGTCTGAATAGCCCGGTGTTAGCGTGATACACGTTTCTTACAGTGCGAGGCTCAGTAAAGCTTGTTCGTATAACAAGTTGACTTGTAATATCATCATGTTTCCTTAGTTTCCTTACAAATATACTGCTATGACATATACGACTGAGTTGAGGGGAATTTCCTACCAGTTATTTCTACGTGCAGTTATGGCTTGCTAAGCATTTAGAAGGAAAGCAACATGAAGCAGAATTGAATATCTATGGTAACCAATGCTTGAAATATGGAAATCATACGCAGACGTTGATACAAGAAGAGACTTAAGGATTCTCTAGATATGATACTGAGATAATTACTTCTACAATATAATGAATCTACAAACAGGAGTGGAGGAGTTTACTATCCCTACGCTTCAAGCCAATCCAGGCATGTACGTGAGAGAGTCCATGCGTCGCGGACAGCTGTTCGAACATAGGCGGAGACGGTTCGATCGCTTGTTCCAGACCAGGCCTCAACCTTTCGACACCCAGGATGATGGTTCGATCCCAGGAACAATATGTGTTCTTACACGCATTTATCTCCTACAGGACATCATAAGGTAGCTGCAAGATTCTTTATCAGTAGACAGTATGAATTAGAAATACCTATAGATTACCCTTTTCACCATATTTCTTTAGTATGTTGAGAATGGACTTGTAGATTAAACTTGACGCTTCTGTCATTTTTGCCTGCTAGTCTATTTTAGGTTTTGATTCGACAACGAATGCACCTACAGTCATTTTGTGTGTAGATAGTCAGTTTTGGTATTTTAGATTTTGCAACACCGATATTAATTTTTTGAAAATAAGTTATGAGCATTATAATTAGTTGAGAAGAAACATTAATCAAGAAGGAACGTTTTAGGAGAAGACTACGATATTTTTATATAAGAATATGTATAGGAAAAATAACATTTACAACGCATTTATGAACATCCTACAAAATTTATTCTGTTACTTCGTGGATTACAGAACAGAATTATTTGGTCGTTTCATACAGCATTGCATTTCGAATGACTGTATTATTCTACATGAAGCTAGATACTTGCATTGAAATCAGTAACATTTTTGAAGCTGATCTTTGCAACATTTTGTGAATTAGTCAATTATAGCCATTTTTTAGTAAAGTTAACTGAGTAGAGATATTTTTATTAGATAAGAGAAAGTTCAGTTTTCGATTTAGATCATTCGAGTTGGTTTAGTCTTTTCTGATTTCGTATAATTTTAATGGTTTTTATCGCATCCTATTAATATTAGGCATTTCTCCATGGTGTAGAATTACACGATTTTCTTGAGAGACAGACCTGTTTTGAATTTATTGTGCGAATCTGAATTGAATCTCGATATCAATTAAAATGTAATCTTTTATGAATAAATATGAGATAGTTGGAATTCATATGTAAGATGAATTATAATGAAGAATTGAATCTCAATATCAATTAAAATATAATCTGTTATGGATAATTGTGTGATAGTTGAAATTCATATGTGAGATGAATTACGTTGAAGAATAATTGAACTATTGTGATAGCTTTTCCAAGAGTGGATTAACACTAAGATGATCATGTTAATTGTGAGACATGATTATTCATTATATTAAATTGAAATCTATAACTTATAACTTTAAATTAGGTGAGGAAAATTACAATACAGCTAATGAATGCTATTTTTCGTATTTCGAATTTCGTTTAAGTATATTTCGATATCGGTGGATATCAGGAGATAGTATGAAGATTTGTATAGAGGAATCTCTAGTGTAAAGAGATTGACATTTTTGTAATGGAATTTTGTGGATTACGCGAGCTGGTAAGCAGTCGCTGAATTATATAATAATAATGATTATTATTCATTGAAGCCACAATGCTGAAATTTATGAATTATCCACCATTAAAAGTTTATTGAAGGAAAATTTATTTATTTTGAATCACATTGTTAAACATAACTAATATCCAGTGTGATACGTTAATTGGAGAAAATATGATAATGTTATAATTAAAAGAAGCTACAATTGCAAATACTAAGAAAGACACTGCATTTGATTAACTTAGTTGTTTGTCAAATAAGACATATTATGATCACAGAGAATGTTAAAATGATAATGCTGATGGATAATAAGAATCTTAGCGAGATTCGATAAAAGGAAACTACTGTAAATTAATGTATATAGATAATGTTTACAATTTTTCTAGTGTATTTGTGTTTTTAACATGCGGTAATGTGAAATCGCACATCGATATTTCTGCATAGTGATGCAACAAAGATACCAGATTCGTCAGTCATAAGACGGAATTAATTTGTTTTTGTCTTATGGTTGTCAGACTTTCGTCGTACAACAAATTTCTTCGTTTTTCAGTTAATAAACTGATTCTTCCATTTTAAATATTCAGTGATTTAGTGATTTATATTGAAAACAGGATGAGTTAGGAGGACCAGTGGGGCAGCCATCTGCCCGAGATTTGTTTTGAGATTTTCGAGTTCTCTTTGAGCTAGTTTTTCATTTGTTCTTTACCACTGGGGCTTTCTTAACGCATTCTCTTTTCTAGATGTGTCCTTATCCAAGGTTGACCCATGTTGGTAGAATTTTAGGGGGTATATTTTAGCCGGGTATTTTCAGATTCTACGATCCAGCTGTGCCATCGGATTTCAACAGGTAAGACCATGTGGATACGGGTACAGTACCATCTCGGCATTTGCCCGAAGACGAAGTGAGACACCACGGAAAACCACTTCGAGGATGACTGAGGTGAGAATCGAACTCCCTCTACTCATTTGGGCCACCCGAGGCTGAATAGACCCTGTTCCAGTCCTCATACCGCTTTTCAAAATCAATTTTATTATGCTAATTTTAAAGTATAACTGATATAAAATTTTAATAGGCATTAAATTTTTAAAAACGGAAATAATTTTACAATATTTTACATAGTGAATGGTGAATAAAAAGAAATGGTATTAACTTGTAAATGATTTCACGAAATTTCGCAATTTAACGATGTCGTGAACTTGTATTGAAGCCATAACTCCGTGCTTACTGTGGTGGATGGTAAGCAGCTTAGCAGTTCACTGAAGGTTGGAATTAAGGAACTTGAGATAATAGGTCCAGGCAATATTTCTGGAAATTCCTGCTCATTCATAAGCTGAACGCCTACTGTGTACTGGTAGTAAAGTGAAAGGAACGAAGGTATTTCAGTTGTTGGAGAATCGGGTTCTTCCGCACAAACAGTGTAAACTATTAATTAGCAGAAGATACAAATACTCAGGGTGAATTTAAGGGAGGTAAAAGCAATTTTCTCAATAACAAGGAAATGTTCAGGCTTTGACTAACCAACCACGAGACTCTCGGAGTCCGAATCGAAATATACGACTTTAAGAACTCGGTAGTTCCGCCCCCTAAAACCTCAATAACTAACTAACTAACTTCAAAACAACAGGAAATTAGAATATACGTCCTTCTCAAGCAGAGATAGGCACTTAAACAGGCAAAGGAGAAAAATAAGATGCATTGTGCCAAAATAGGCTACAGTATGCATAAATATGCAAAAATATGTTTTTGCATGAATTTCCGGGCCTAAATGATAAATATAGAAAATATCCTATTATTTTATTCTCATCAAAGTAAATAGTTATTGTTTAAATGTACTGTAGATGTTGTCCTGTTGAAATGCATTCCTTATCACTGTAGGCTAACATCAACGATTAGCTACAGCATATTACCACTACCACTGAGTAGCTCTTGCTCCTGCTTTCATATTGACTCTCGTGAACAACAAATGCCTAGAAGCCACAAACGTAGAGGTTATAGAGAAGAAAAACTCGAAAAGCCGATCCCCGAGGAGATTGCGTCATTATAGATGAGTAGGGCTCAGAATTTTAGATAAATAAATTGCCTATTCTTTTATGTAAATACATATTTTAAGCATTTTTTCTATAAATACATAAATTCCTGCTTTTCACTTATTACCACATAAAAAGACATAATATTTACACATTTTAAAATCAGTATGCTAGATCTTTCAGTTTATTGCATTATTGTTCTGTGTTACTTCAACGGGGAAGAACCTGTGAGCTATCTAATCATCATGCAGAGCGTATGTCAGCTTGCAGCTGTGTTATTTTTAACTTGTCGCCCCGTCCCACTCACTGTGAAAGCCGGGAATTTCGTTGTCCATAGCCATATTGCACCACGTGCTAGACCTCCACCTCCCCCAGCTACCTGGAACCAGTGTCACTCACATGCAGTTCATTTCTGGCACTGTGAAGTGTAAGGCAGTTCTACGATGCCTAAAGTAAAAACAACTACAAGTTTCGTTTGTTGGAGAATTTAAGAATAATTTTACTTCTGATGGGGGCGGTCTGTTTTGCCAACCATGTGGGAAAGCAATCAAGGCTGAACAGCGATCTTAACTTACACACAACACTTCAAGACCAAGAAACATATTGCCGCAGTTTCGCTCGTGCCTTCAGAATAAGAGTTTCGTGACAATCGTCGGTCATTTGTGATGGACAACCTGAAGATGTATCTCGTTGTGTATTGTAATGCTTCAGCAGTCAGTGAGACATAGAATAAATTGCATTCGTGAGTAATGCTTATTGTTTATATCCACATTAATAAACTAAATTATAATTAAATATTTTTACTTTTTTGTCACATATTTTAGGTATTTTTAATACATAAAAAATAAATATTTTCACGATGTTTTGCACCTAAAAAAACAAGCCCTATAGATGAGAAAGTATGTTGGTAATACACTGAGTGACCAAAAGTCACGGGAAGGATAGTCCCATGAGAAAATGTCGGCTAGTGAAGCCTATGCGGTGCAGGTGCCTCTTTACAGTCCTGGTAGAAGTGGGTTCCGGGCTCCCAACACTCAACTGGGCAGTGATCTGACTCAACAGCCCTTCGATCGTCACGTATGGTTCTGATTCTGCAGAGGCGACGTGATATCCGTTCGTTAAACACATGTGGTCGTCCCGTGCGGCGGTTTACGCGGATCGTAACATTATCTCCGCGATATTGAAGATCCACCCGCAACACTGTTGACCTCAGAAAACCGAATACGCGTGTTATCTCCTAAATTCTATGACCCATGCGCTGTGCGTCGGTTAACTCGCGGCGTGTTGCCATCTTCACTACAGTCGTGTCTGTGACAGACTGCTTTGCTACGCCGCACCTATCCGCAACGCTGAGGAGTCATACATGGCACATTTTGGCCACTCAGTGTATTTTATAAATCTTACATCTTCAAAACACAGTATACACAACTGATCACTACTGTAACTTGAATCTTGAATTGAACGCTATTCAGAAAACGAACTGTTGTCTTGCATAGATAATTGTAGTGAATTCATTTGCCAAAACGCCCGGCAGACATTCACAACAATAAAGAAAACACAAGACAAACAAACGTCAAAAAGCTACAGGCCAACCGCTGAGTGTCGGGCTCTGACGTTTGGCGATGGTGGGAGAAGAGGGGTAAAGTGAACAATAAGCCAACTTCCTGCTGTTAATAGAACCTTGATTTCTTCTCTAGCGTCTTCACTATGTAAAGTGGAAGTCCCACACCCCATTTGCAATTTTATGTATCATTTTGTTATTCCGACATTTGGTCGTTACAAAACCTAAATTCTTCGATCTCAGTAGATTCCGCCTATGTTGGCGAAGCCGCTTACTACCATGAAGAATGTTGTCACCTGTACCAATCAGCAGTTCTCCCGGTAAGTGGGTCTTTAAATTTAGCTCGATGTTACCAAGGCTCTATTCTGTAGTCCAGTTGCTCTCTGTGTTAGTGCAGGTTTGTTGTTTAATTGTCTTGTGTGTGCACACTTACCGGTTAACTGTTACTTTAGTAATATGATCAGCGGTTCGTCAGAATTCATTTAATAACATGTGAAATATTTTATGTAGTCCACGTTATTTTATATTTCGCGGTACAGAACCAGCAACGCTGCCTCCCTCCCTCATGAGAAATGCCAGACCCGGACACTTTGTGGTTGGACTGTAGTTACCCTCGACTCAATGACGAATTTTATTAAATAATCAACACAATAAAATAAATCACAGTAAAGTAGCCGAACAACAAAGCAAAATTAGCCTTATGAGGCACTAGTCCCAGTGAAATTTACCATTTGTGAAAAACAAAGACGGACAGTTTGAGAATACTGCGAAGGGTAGAAGCCTCCACTTCCTGCTGCTCCATGGAAATGGGCCTTCAAGGTCTGTACGGAGTTGGCTTTGCTTTGGTTTGCTTAAATACAACCATAACATTAGCTTGACAAAATTAGAATATTTACTTAAATGTAGTAAGTTGTATCCCTCCCTATTAGTGTTAATGCATTGACCTGTTCAGTTGATAAGGTCCAGCCTTGCCTTACACCTGTACAGCTATGGCTGGCTGTCTAGGACTCTATAGACTCTATAGTAAGGTTTTACAACTCAATACCGGACAGTAGCCGGATATACGCATAGACCCTTGGTAAAATCCTGAAGGGGCGCAGCGTAGCGAACGGGCCTCTTACAAGTTAGAAAGCAATAACATTTTATGTTCGACCCTGACTATTATGTGTCAGAAAACTGTACTATAATGAGGCTCATTATAACACTATTTTTCATTATGGAACAGTTTCTCCCACCAATCAGAGCTCAAGAAACAGTTATTTGACCAATTAGATAATTAGATGCGATGAGTTCCGCGGCCTTCTAATTTAAATTTCACTGCCTGACCTAGTGTCATAGTAGGGTAATCGAGAAGGCCATGGTCTGCGTCATGCGCTCTGTTCAGTAGGCTACATAAAACTGGCGAAATCTCGACAGATATTTTTGAATATTTATGTTCGAACATAAAATAGTTACAATAATTATCGTCGAACATAAACAGTCGTATGCAACTCGCCTATAATGGTAATTAAGACACTCGTATGGAAATTATAAAACTCACATACGCTACGTTTATAAACATACTCGTGTCTTAATTATTGCCATTATAGGCTCGTTGCATAATGTACTATATCCTGATAGGTAATGCAATATATGTTCCTTATTAACTTATAGATTCCTCTTAAGAGTAATACACCTATCAATACAATTCATGAAACATATAGGCCTATTGAATTAAAGTAGCCTACTTGTTTCGACCCTTCGCTGGAGCCATCTTCAACTAATAACTAATGCAAAATATATTCTAATTAAAACTTAAGGGTAACAATATTCTTAAATTTATAATCAGGTTCAAATAAACTGCATATAAATAAATAAACAAAATAAATAAATAAATAAATAAATACGTAAATAAATATTTTTTAAGTTACTCGACTCTGAAGTTTTTAACCACGAAAATTAATTTAAAAATCTTCTTCATAAATACGCAAACAAATAAATAAATGGATATCCTTACAAAACATTACTTTTAAAAAATTGAATTGAAACATTATTATTCTGAATTCTGTTAAAAGCTAATGAATATTCTTGTTGTAAATTGATAATATTGGTTAGACCTTGTGATACACTGACTCTAACCAATACAATGAGAGCCTTCTCTACAGAACCTCGCCTCGGATGCGCTGTGTGACGACCGGGGCACTGTATAGCCGCCTGTCAGCAAGGCACTGGCGCTTGCAGCAGCGTAGTGCCCAACTAGTTCATTACATTTATACTTTTTAACGTACCGTATTTAATAAGCACCATTACTTACATGAATTTCAGAGTAGTTGCTGGAAATACTGTCCTTCATCTTCTAGACACATGTTGCAGCAACGTAGGAAGTTTTGGCACACTCCCCGTAATTCAGCCTCACTGATATTTCGTATCAGTACAGTTATTTCGTTCTCGAGGCCCTCCAGAGTACGCGGATTGTTTCTGTATAGGCTACCGTACCTTTTGTTTAAGTTTCCCTCACAAGTAAAAATTGCACAGCGCTGAAACGTACGAACACATTTATCTTACTAGAAGACTTCTTCTTGAGAAAATAAGTTTTAACTAGGAAAATTCAATGTTTAGTTTCATACCTAACCTTGTTCACGGGATACAGTACTTCACAAGTCTTAACTCTCTCAACTAAGATATCTTGCCAGCTGGGAATGTAATCAAGCTATGACCTCATGTGGGGCTTCCCGACGCGCCGTTGGGTAACGGTAGATGCTAGTCAACTGGCGCTGACTCAACGCGCTTTACCCGTCACACGGCGCAGACGAAGCTCCATTCTATAGGGAATGCTCTCACTTTATTATCAATTTACAACAAGTTACAGGATATACGATTATTAATTTTTGAAGTTATTTTCCAAATTGATAACTAGTTGCACTTTATTTTGAAAAGGTTCGTATCCTGACGCAGTCAGATGGCATTTGAGGGTGCGCAAATGCAAGTTAGCCGTATCAGTAGATTTACTGGCACGTTAGAGATCCCCTTCGGGGCAACATTCCGGCACCCCGACGTCTCTAAAAGCCAGAGTAGTTAAAAGGGACGTAAAACCAATAACATTGTTATTATTATTTATTTTAAAAATATTTCAACAAATGTTCAGTTTTGATAACTGCACATAGTTTTTTTTAATAATTGTTAATAATTTTTATTAGCTTTTGGTATTTACCTGTAACATAATTCAGAATATTAATGTTCCATTTTTTTATTTAGTGTTATGTAAGAATACCTATTTATTTATGTCTTATTTATTATTTATTTACACCTGAATATAACTTTAAGAATATTGTTACTCTAAGTTTTAATTAGAATAGATTTTGCATTAGATATAAGCTGAAGAAGACTCCAACGAAGAGTTGAAACATGTACTTTAATTCAATGTTTCATGAATTGTATTGATAGGTGTATTATTCTTCAGAGGAATCTATAAGTTAAGACCAACCGCTTATAAAACAAAATAAATTGAGTATCATGACAAAAATTTCCAAGTAACGATCATAATTTGCACATAAAATGAACACGTACAGTATACCTACCACCTGCTAAAAGCATTCCTTGACCATCTCGTAGTGAATACATTGGCGCAAGGTCGAACAACTGAGCCAAGTGGCTAGGAATACCACCACATGTATGCCACACGTCTCAGCGGGAAGTGTCTGGTATGGGTATTCAATGAGATTTGGACAATCTAGGCCTAACAAAAGACTATAGGCTAGACATGTAACGGAAAGTAAGTTTATTATGATATATACAGAATGATAGTCCACAATACAAACAAACATGGCCTTCAAAGACATTCATGCGAGTTGTGACTGGTTTAATTGAAACATACGCACTTCCAACAACGTAATCATGAACTCTACAGAAACCAATGGAGGTAAATCTATACGAAGATGAGGATTTCGTTCCCTGCGATTCAATTCAGTGCAGCACTGTGAAGATCAGTTCTGGCAACACCTACATGTATTAATAACAGACCAACTTGTGACGTCATTGCAATGCCATTTAGTGCCTACCCTCCTTTCAGTGTTTGTCGTATGGAGCGCCACTTAACGACCAAACTATAGGCTACTCTGTCTGCTAAATTGCATAAGGCTGTGACAGTCAAGGTTTGAAACATGCACATAACAGCCCTCATCGGATGTTACTGGGTCTGCTTAGCGTAATTCGGGTGATGCCGAGTTGGACCCACGTTCAAAACATTACTCTGAGGATTACCGTCGAACCTACTATAGGTTAGGTTAGGTAGGGTTAGGTTATATGAGGTGAAGTTAGGTGATGTGAGGTGAGGTGACGTTAGGTGAGATTAGGTTATATGAGGTTAGGTTAAGTTATGTGAGGTGAAGTTAGATGACGTTGGTTAAGTTATGTGAGGTGAAGTTAGGTGAGGTGACATTAGATGAGATTAGGTTAGGTTAAGTTATGTGATGTGAAGTTAGGTGAGGTCAGGTGACGTTAGGGGAGATTAAGTCAGGTTAAGTTATTTGAGGTGAAGTTAGGTGAGGTGAGCTGACGTTAGATGTTATGTGAGGTGAGGTGAGGCGACGTTAGGTGAGGTTAGGTTAGGTGAGATTGAAAGGATTGTGCCTGCCTTTGGTTAAGGGTGTTTAACCTTATTATATTATCATTACGAATACCAAATTAAGACGTTATATAGTAATCATTATATAGGGATGTAATCATTTCAATAATTTTATTATTGTCAGTGATATTCAAATGTAATTTGGATATCAAGAAGGACATTCAAATAAAAACAAGCGGTCGAATATAAACAGATGAAGAAATCTACCCAACTAGACCTCGACCCTTCTGGGATTGACGGTAATCCGCAGAGGAATGTTTCGACCGTGATCCCAACTGAAATATGTCCCCTATTTCTACTACAGCGAATGGTTATTCATTATATCCAGAGGTGGGACCAAGATAGAATTTCGTGCATGTTATATGATGACAGTCTCTGCACCTTGTAAACTAATCGCACTGTTGCCTGTGTAATGTTTGTAGTTGTTGTTGATTTGAAGGGTCTTTGCGACATCGTGGTCATATAGCCCCGTGTAGTTGGGCGTGTGTAGAATTTGTCTGATAACTTGTGTAATAGTGTGTGTATTTGTAAATGAGGTAGTATTTGGGTAGGAAGTGGCCGTGGCCTTAAGTTAGGTACCATCCCAACATTTGCCTGGAGTAGAAGTGGGAACCCACGGAAAACCACTTCCAGGATGGCTGAGGTAGGAGTAGAACCCGCCTCTTCTCAGTTTTGCCTCATGCGGCTGAGTGCACCCCGTTCCAGCCCTCAGACCAGAATTAAATTTCTTGGCAGAGCCGGAAATCGAACCTGGGCCTCCACGGTGACAACCACTACGCAACAAAGCGGACATAAATGCAATGCTTAAATACAGTTCTGTTTTGTAGATATAAGTATTATATTTTGTTATTAGTTTAATTTGAAGTTATTGTTAAAAATATAATTATGCCTAAAATACTTTCAAATGAGCAATAACGTTAAATAGGTTTAATCTTGTTGCATGCAATGAGTGTTCCACGCACTCTCTCTTTTTAAAGTCCGCCTCCTAGCGTAGTGGCTTGTATTCTTGGTTGTCACATTGAAGGTCTGGGTTCGATTCCAGGCACTACCAAGAAATGTAATTCTGATCTGAGGGCTGGACCGGGATACACTAAGCCTCGGGGAGGGGGGGGGGGGGAGAACTTAAAATAGGTGGGTTCGATTCCTACCTCAGCCATCCTGGAAGTGGTTTTCCGTTATTTTCTATTTCTACCCCAGGCAACGGCGGGATGGTACGTTTCCTACCCGAAACCTACCTCAATTACAAATACACACAAGAATACACACATCACAGTGACACAGGTTATCCGACAACTTCTACACACACCTAAGTAAACGGAGCTACATGACCACGATGTTGCAAAGGCTCCTAAACAATCAACAGCAAACAATTATTTCCGGACAAAGTACAGACTCGGGTGGAAATTTGTGCTGAAAATGTTTCATGTAGGACTTCACGTAAGTTGGTCTAACTCTTATTGCAGGTAGAAACAGCAAGAATGGTCGTTAACTAGCGCTCGGCGGAAATTTAAACTACCGCCAGGTTGGACATGTCAATGAAGAGACTGGGCAGGTCTGTTTAAACATGTAGGTCTAGGTGTCGGTACTTGTACT
Source organism: Meconema thalassinum (assembly GCA_946902985.2). NCBI lineage: Eukaryota > Metazoa > Arthropoda > Insecta > Orthoptera > Tettigoniidae > Meconema > Meconema thalassinum. Next base: position 553,780,612 of record OX336388.2, read on the forward strand.
GTATGTCCCACTGTTCTCTCTGCCGTGCATTATGGTAAGTGTTTGCGATCACTGAAACACACTGGAGACAGGGGCATGTACACACACGTCACGTCACATCACACGACGTAGGGCCGGTAGAGTGGCTCGCTGGGAGAGGTCGACGCCGTCTCTCCCCCACTCTCGGTAGACGCCTCTCGACGCTCCTTACTGCTGCTCCCCGTGCGTCGGTCCGCGTCTTCTTTGGCCTTAGCCTCCTGCTGAGCCTTCTTACTCCTCTTCCACTTCATGCGGCGATTCTGGAACCAGATCTTCACCTGCAAATAAAACAACAGTAATGAGCCAACAACTCTATGCTTAATGAAGTAGGAGATCTGAGAAGAATAGAGATGAGCATGGATAAACCGTGAACTCAGAGTGTTGCTTAACCACCCAGGCACAGGTATAACGTTCCGTCACTTTCCTGGTTAACGAGCGGCGACTCTAACGTAAGGCAGTAGCACGCGCCGACAATAAGCATTGTTCGCTGCTGACCAATAGAATGTTTCGTCTATCACTCCACGTGGACTCCAAAGTGCCACCCTGGTGGCCAGGTCGCATGTCACGTAGGTGTCAAGTGCCCAGTGTTGCACATTTGCACGTAGTTCTGTCCAGCCTCGCCTTTTGCTCTCAGTGGCTACGGTGGAAAGTTGACAACGCTGTGCCTCATTTGCTCCAGGCAGCCATGGAATGTTAACATATCCGCTCAGCTAGATTTCAAAGGCGAGCCGCACGTCAACGACGAAAGTGAGGGAACTATACAGATTCATGAGTAAGTGTAGTGCCGCTGGCGTTCCTGGTGGAGGGTAAAGAAAACACCTTCCGTCAGGTCCACTGCACATCGCCGTTCTGAGCAATAATCGGATAAGGGGTAGCCTACATTGCTATATTAAAATACGACCACCTTGTGGTGAAGTGACTAGCATTCTTGGCTGTCGCCCTGGAGGTCCGGGTTTGATTACCGGCTCTGCCAAGAAATTTTAGTTCTGGTGTGAGGCCTGGAATGGCGTACAGTCAGCCTCGTGAGGCAACTCAGCCATCCTGGAAACTGTTTTCCGTGGTTTCCAGCTTCTACGGACTATTGAAAGAGAAGGAGAAGAAGTTGAAGAAGAAGAAGAAGACGAAGAAGAAGAAGCAGAAGAAGAAGAAGAAGAAGAAGATGATGATGATGATGATGATGATGATGAAGATGATGATGATGATGATGAAGAAGAAGAAGAAGAAAGAAGGATCACATGTTTCGCTCATCATGTAAGCATCATCAGATCCAAATATGAAAGATAAATAGCTCTACAAAACACTACCAAAGCTAGCAGGTTCGATGCTCGTTTGACGAGCGAAACATGTCATCCCTTAGACTCTTCTTCTTCTTCTTCAATAGTTCGTAACAATGTATATCAATCTTAATCACATGTAATTTATTTTATGTATTTTTCATATATTCCAGTAATTGGAATTATTTTGTGTTATTCGACTGAAAGCTACAATATTAATTGTCAATAAGGCAACACTGAAAAATGGCTTCGAAGCTATCTTTAATTTTCTTGTTAACTGAATGTTCAGGTTAAGTTTTTCTGTTTTTATTGTATTTAACCGCCCTCTGAAGGAAGAGAGCTGCATAAAGAGGCTTTGTAAGAGCGACATTAAATTCAAATCCCTCCCTATATTATTCTGCTAAGGTCCTATTCCAGTTTTGTATCGAAAATAAGGTCCCATTAACACCAACCTACACATATGGGGTACCTACAGGTTCAGCATTACCCAATGCGCAAGCGAAACGCACTCACTTACTCTTTAAATGCCTCACAATTAAATAAATACCTTAAAACATGTATATTTACAATGAAATAATGCAAGAATGCAACACGGTAACCATGGTAACAGAGTCTCACATGTCCATCTCTTTCTGTAAGACGCAATGCAATTCCAATTATTACATTACTGTGAAAGTTTCCAGACGGTTATAAGGTTATCACTGAACGAAATTAAGCTGTAAAATTCATCAATACATACAGTATAATGCGCTTATGGGGGTCAAGGGGCACTCTAGATTTTTTTCACGCAATTTTCACGGGTGAGTGTGGTACGAAAGGTCTTTTTCACCCGACTATAAGGGTCTCCGAAAACCACATTTAAAGCTGTTTCTCCTTGGCGCTCAGCGAGCGTTGGACTGCAGATACCTCTCTCCCAGGACACCTGCTGGTGTTAATTGCGTCCTCAAACTCTTTACCCGCATTAAATACTTTTTTGGAAAGTTGCTAAAGAAATACCCAAAGAGGACCTGGATAACTTGATCTGTGGTATGCCATGGCGAGTAAGAGTCCTGCTGGACGCCCGTGGTGGCCATGACACTTTACAGCAGAGATGGGCACAATTCGGCTCATTGAGCAGCGCTCCCGCTCCGGCAGGAGAAAGAGCCGAGTATGCGCTCTCACCGAAGTTGACCTTGTAGCTGCTTGCACAGCTTGCCGTTACAAGCGGCGTATCACAACAGCTTTATACTTGTGCCCTGTTTGTTGTGCATTAGATGATTAGATCATGGTGCTATGTACATACGCTTAATTATATTTCTTTTATTAGGTTCTGTGTAGGAAACATAAATAATTACTTTGACAGCTGATAAAACACACTCCTTTGCCCACTACAGATAGTCCTGAAATTACAATAAGCCAACCTAACAACTTGTTTAGAACATAAGGAAGGAAAACTTGATGTAGGAGTACAGAAATAAATACATGAATAAATATCATTCACCATTAACAAAACATAGGCCTATGCGTTCTTATATATCTGAACTGTCATTCTGCAGATGATGAGGAGGTGTGCGTATCCTTTCGCTGAAGCAGACGGGTTACATTTGGTGCACTTGCAAATCGAAGAACGGCAGTGAGATGTGCGTCAGTTTGAGTGGCTCTTCGTGGAGATTTATTTATCTTCATTAGAGAGAACAGTTTCTCACACAGATATGTTGAACCAAACATTGATAGAAGTTTGGCAGTCATTTTGTGCATGTTTGGGAAATCTGTTTGCGAAAACTGTTCATAAAAATGTACTAAGCTTGTTCGTGATTCATATTTAGCGTACACATAATATAGGCCTACGCAGCCCGGTACAATGCTGTACCTATGCTTGCGCCTTGACTGTGCATATTACCATCTAGTCGTTCCAGCACAAACTATTAGCGAGCAGTCAGCTCCTTGGCTCCGCTCGCGCTCATGCAGTAGGCTCCAGGAGCTGCGCTCCCTCATTGCCCACCTATGGTACAATGCTGTACCTATGCTTGCGCCTTGACTGTGCATATTACCATCTAGTCGCTCCAGCACAAACTATTAGCGAGCAGTCAGCTCCTTGGCTCTGCTCGCGCTCATGCAGTTGGCTCCAGGAGCTGCGCTCCCTCATTGCCCACCTATGGTACAATGCTGTACCTATCCTTGACTGTGCATATTACCATCTAGTCGCTCCAGCACAAACTATTAGCGAGCAGTCAGCTCCTTGGCTCTGCTCGCGCTCTTGCAGTTGGCTCCAGGAGCTGCGCTCTCTCATTGCCCACCTATGGTACAATGCTGTACCTATGCTTGCGCCTTGACTGCGCATATTACCATCTAGTCGCTCCAGCACAAACTATTAGCGAGCAGTCAGCTCCTTGGCTCCGCTCGTGCTCATGCAGTTGGCTCCAGGAGCTGCGCTCCCTCATTGCCCACCTATGGTACAATGCTGTACCTATGCTTGCGCCTTGACTGTGCATATTACCATCTAGTCGTTCCAGCAGAAACTCTTAGCGAGCAGTCAGCTCCTTGGCTCCACTCGCTCTCATGCAGTTGGCTCCAGGAGCTGCGCTCCCTCATTGCCCACCTATGGTACAATGCTGTACCTATGCTTGCGCCTTGACTGCGCATATTACCATCTAGTCGCTCCAGCACAAACTATTAGCGAGCAGTCAGCTCCTTGGCTCCGCTCGTGCTCATGCAGTTGGCTCCAGGAGCTGCGCTCCCTCATTGCCCACCTATGGTACAATGCTGTACCTATGCTTGCGCCTTGACTGCGCATATTACCATCTAGTCGCTCCAGCACAAACTATTAGCGAGCAGTCAGCTCCTTGGCTCCGCTCGCGCTCATGCAGTTGACTCCAGGAGCTGCGCTCCCTCATTGCCCACCTATGGTACAATGCTGTACCTATGCTTGCGCCTTGACTGTGCATATTACCATCTAGTCGCTCCAGCACAAACTATTAGCGAGCAGTCAGCTCCTTGGCTCCGCTCGCGCTCTTGCAGTTGGCTCCAGGAGCTGCGCTCCCTCATTGCCCACCTATGGTACAATGCTGTACCTATGCTTGCGCCTTGACTGTGCATATTACCATCTAGTCGTTCCAGCACAAACTATTAGCGAGCAGTCAGCTCCTTGGCTCCGCTCGCGCTCATGCAGTTGGCTCCAGGAGCTGCGCTCTCTCATTGCCCACCTATGGTACAATGCGGTACCTATGCTTGCGCCTTGACTGCGCATATTACCATCTAGTCGCTCCAGCACAAACTATTAGCGAGCAGTCAGCTCCTTGGCTCCACTCGCGCTCATGCAGTTGGCTCCAGGAGCTGCGCTCCCTCATTGCCCACCTATGGTACAATGCTGTACCAATGCTTGCGCCTTGACTGTGCATATTACCATCTAGTCGCTCCAGCACAAACTATTAGCGAGCAGTCAGCTCCTTGGCTCCGCTCGCGCTCATGCAGTTGGCTCCAGGAGCTGCGCTCTCTCATTGCCCACCTATGGTACAATGCTGTACCTATGCTTGCGCCTTGACTGTGCATATTACCATCTAGTCGTTCCAGCACAAACTATTGGCGAGCAGTCAGCACCTTGGCTCCGCTCGCGCTCATGCAGTTGGCTCCAGGAGCTGCGCTCTCTCATTGCCCACCTATGGTACAATGCTGTACCTATGCTTGCGCCTTGACTGCGCATATTACCATCTAGTCGCTCCAGCACAAACTATTAGCGAGCAGTCAGCTCCTTGGCTCCGCTCACACTCATGCAGTTGGCTCCAGGAGCTGCGCTCCCTCATTGCCCACCTATGGTACAATGCTGTACCTATGCTTGCGCCTTGACTGCGCATATTGCCATCTAGTCGCTCCAGCACAAACTATTAGCGAGCAGTCAGCTCCTTGGCTCCGCTCGTGCTCATGCAGTTGGCTCCAGGAGCTGCGCTCCCTCATTGCCCACCTATGGTACAATGCTGTACTTATACTTGCGCCTTGACTGTGCATATTGCCATTTAGTCGCTCCAGCACAAACTATTAGCGAGCAGTCAGCTCCTTGGCTCCGCTCGCGCTCATGCAGTTGGCTCCAGGAGCTGCGCTCTCTCATTGCCCACCTATGGTACAATGCTGTACCTATGCTTGACTGTGCATATTACCATCTAGTCGCTCCAGCACAAACTATTAGCGAGCAGTCAGCTCCTTGGCTCCGCTCGCGCTCATGATGTTGGCTCCAGGAGCTGCGCTCCCTCATTGCCCACCTATGGTACAATGCTGTACCTATGCTTGCGCCTTGACTGCGCATATTACCATCTAGTCGCTCCAGCACAAACTATTAGCGAGCAGTCAGCTCCTTGGCTCCGCTCGCGCTCATGCAGTTGGCTCCAGGAGCTGCGCTCCCTCATTGCCCACCTATGGTACAATGCTGTACCTATGCTTGCGCCTTGACTGCGCATATTACCGTCTAGTCGTTCCAGCACAAACTATTAGCGAGCAGTCAGCTCCTTGGCTCCGCTCGCGCTCATGCAGTCGGCTCCAGGAGCTGAGCTCCCTCATTGCCCACCTATGGTACAATGCTGTACCTATGCTTGCGCCTTGACTGCGCATATTACCATCTAGTCGTTCCAGCACAAACTATTAGCGAGCAGTCAGCTCCTTGACTCCGCTCGTGCTCATGCAGTTGGCTCCAGGAGCTGCGCTCCCTCATTGCCCACCTATGGTACAATGCTGTACCTATGCTTGCGCCTTGACTGCGCATATTACCATCTAGTCGCTCCAGCACAAACTATTAGCGAGCAGTCAGCTCCTTGGCTCCACTCGCGCTCATGCAGTAGGCTCCAGGAGCTGCGCTCCCTCATTGCCCACCTATGGTACAATGCTGTACCTATGCTTGCGCCTTGACTGTGCATATTACCATCTAGTCGCTCCAGCACAAACTATTAGCGAGCAGTCAGCTCCTTGGCTCCGCTCGCGCTCTTGCAGTTGGCTCCAGGAGCTGCGCTCTCTCATTGCCCACCTATGGTACAATGCTGTACCTATGCTTGCGCCTTGACTGTGCATATTACCATCTAGTCGCTCCAGCACAAACTATTAGCGAGCAGTCAGCTCCTTGGCTCCGCTCGCGCTCATGCAGTTGGCTCCAGGAGCTGCGCTCTCTCATTGCCCACCTATGGTACAATGCTGTACCTATGCTTGCGCCTTGACTGTGCATATTACCATCTAGTCGCTCCAGCACAAACTATTAGCGAGCAGTCAGCTCCTTGGCTCCGCTCGCGCTCATGCAGTTGGCTCCAGGAGCTGCGCTCCCTCATTGCCCACCTATGGTACAATGCTGTACCTATGCTTGCGCCTTGACTGTGCATATTACCATCTAGTCGCTCCAGCACAAACTATTAGCGAGCAGTCAGCTCCTTGGCTCCGCTCGCGCTCATGCAGTTGGCTCCAGGAGCTGCGCTCTCTCATTGCCCACCTATGGTACAATGCTGTACCTATGCTTGCGCCTTGACTGTGCATATTACCATCTAGTCGCTCCAGCACAAACTATTAGCGAGCAGTCAGCTCCTTGGCTCCACTCGTGCTCATGCAGTTGGCTCCAGGAGCTGCGCTCTCTCATTGCCCACCTATGGTACAATGCTGTACCTATGCTTGCGCCTTGACTGTGCATATTACCATCTAGTCGCTCCAGCACAAACTATTAGCGAGCAGTCAGCTCCTTGGCTCTGCTCGCGCTCATGCAGTTGGCTCCAGGAGCTGCGCTCCCTCATTGCCCACCTATGGTACAATGCTGTACCTATGCTTGCGCCTTGACTGTGTATATTACCATCTAGTCGCTCCAGCACAAACTATTAGCGAGCAGTCAGCTCCTTGGCTCCGCTCGCGCTCATGCAGTTGGCTCCAGGAGCTGCGCTCCCTCATTGCCCACCTATGGTACAATGCTGTACCTATGCTTGCGCCTTGACTGTGCATATTACCATCTAGTCGCTCCAGCACAAACTATTAGCGAGCAGTCAGCTCCTTGGCTCCGCTCGTGTTCATGCAGTTGGCTCCAGGAGCTGCGCTCCCTCATTGCCCACCTATGGTACAATGCTGTACCTATGCTTGCGCCTTGACTGCGCATATTACCATCTAGTCGCTCCAGCACAAACTATTAGCGAGCAGTCAGCTCCTTGGCTCCACTCGCACTCATGCAGTAGGCTCCAGGAGCTGCGCTCCCTCATTGCCCACCTATGGTACAATGCTGTACCTATGCTTGCGCCTTGACTGTGCATATTACCATCTAGTCGCTCCAGCACAAACTATTAGCGAGCAGTCAGCTCCTTGACTCCGCTCGTGCTCTTGCAGTTGGCTCCAGGAGCTGCGCTCCCTCATTGCCCACCTATGGTACAATGCTGTACCTATGCTTGCGCCTTGACTGTGCATATTACCATCTAGTCGCTCCAGCACAAACTATTAGCGAGCAGTCAGCTCCTTGGCTCTGCTCGCGCTCTTGCAGTTGGCTCCAGGAGCTGCGCTCTCTCATTGCCCACCTATGGTACAATGCTGTACCTATGCTTGCGCCTTGACTGTGCATATTACCATCTAGTCGTTCCAGCACAAACTATTAGCGAGCAGTCAGCTCCTTGGCTCCGCTCGCGCTCATGCAGTTGACTCCAGGAGCTGCGCTCCCTCATTGCCCACCTATGGTACAATGCTGTACCTATGCTTGCGCCTTGACTGCGCATATTACCATCTAGTCGCTCCAGCACAAACTATTAGCGAGCAGTCAGCTCCTTGGCTCCGCTCACGCTCATGCAGTTGGCTCCAGGAGCTGCGCTCTCTCATTGCCCACCTATGGTACAATGCTGTACCTATGCTTGCGCCTTGACTGTGCATATTACCATCTAGTCGCTCCAGCACAAACTATTAGCGAGCAGTCAGCTCCTTGGCTCCACTCGCGCTCATGCAGTTGGCTCCAGGAGCTGCGCTCCCTCATTGCCCACCTATGGTACAATGCTATACCTATGCTTGCGCCTTGACTGTGCATATTACCATCTAGTCGTTCCAGCACAAACTCTTAGCGAGCAGTCAGCTCCTTGGCTCCACTCGCTCTCATGCAGTTGGCTCCAGGAGCTGCGCTCCCTCATTGCCCACCTATGGTACAATGCTGTACCTATGCTTGCGCCTTGACTGTGCATATTACCATCTAGTCGCTCCAGCACAAACTATTAGCGAGCAGTCAGCTCCTTGGCTCCACTCGCGCTCATGCAGTTGGCTCCAGGAGCTGCGCTCCCTCATTGCCCACCTATGGTACAATGCTGTACCTATGCTTTACAGGATGGCAAGATTACAACACATATTAGTCCCTGTTTAACAGGCCAAATGTCTTCCTGTTTGTAATTCTCTTTTCACACATGAATATAGTGGGAGTGAAGATTCAAGGAGAAATAATTTCAACTCTGAGATTTGCTGATGACATCCTCATCTTGGCCGACACGCCTGAGGATTTGAATGAGTTTTTGAATAGTATGGACTCCGTCTTGAGGAAAGAATTATTGATGAAAATTAATAAATGTAAAACAAAAATATTGGAATGCATCCGCAATAAATTGGCAGGGGAAAAACGATAGGAAGTAGGAGACTTCTGTTACTTAGGAAGCAAAATAACCAGTGATGGACGAAGGAAAGAGGATATAAAAAGTAGGTTGGCTCAGGCAAGGAAAGCATTTCTACAGAAAAGGAATCTGTTGACATCGAATATAGATTTAGGTATCAGGAAGACATGTTTGAAAACCTTTGTCTGGAGCGTGGCGCTCTATGGAAGTGAAATTTGGACTATTGGTGCAGCAGAAAATAGGAGAATTGAAGAGTTTGAAATGTGGTGTTACAGGAAAATGATGAAGATCAGATGGGTAGATAGGGTTACAAATGAAGTGGTATTAAGAAGAGTGAAAGAGGAGAGATGTTTCTGGCGATTGCTAATGAAGAGAAGAGATAGGTTGGTAGGACACATACTAAGACACCCAGGAATAGCAAGCTTAGTTATGGAAGGAAGGGTCGCGGACAAGAACTGTAGGGGTAGACCAAAGTTAGAATATGTTAAACAGATTGCCTCGGATGTAGGGTGTGGTAGCTATGTAGAGATGAAACAATTAGTTCAGGACAGGGAGGCATGGAGAGCTGCATCCAACCAGTCAAAAGACTGAAGAATCAAACAACAACAACAACAACATGATTATAGTGTGCAGGATTTGTCAGAATGCTGTCTCTTTCGTAATAACCTCGCCCACAATCCCACATACGCTCTGCATCATGGCAAACAAGTGTTATGCAAAACTTTTTTTGACGTGATAAATCTTAATCACTTGTAATCAGTCTTTTTTCACATATTCCAGTCATTGAAATTATTTTGTGTTGACATACTGAAAACTAGAAGCCTCCTTCGCTTAGGCGGCAGCACGCCGGCCTCTCACCGCTGCACAGTGGGTCAAAATCGAAATCTAGGACGACAAAATTATTTATTTTCATAATTAAAAAATCATTTTTTTTTTTTCACTTCTGCAGCATTCTCATATAATTGCCGCTCACTCTTCTGGGACATAAACGCATCTTAGAGTAAATCCGTCACCACAGTTCGAGCAGTCAGAATTGGAGGGTGAATGGAAGTGGCTGTGGTTTGGTTGTCTTTGTGGTTTGTGTGATGCTTTAAGATGGAACATGCAGCTGAAGGTTTGATCTTTGTAACGTGTTTCAGTTATTAATGGGCGTAATTGTTACGTAATTTTAGCTATATTTACATTATATAATATTTAACTATTATTTTTAAAATTATTTTTTTACTTAGATTTTTAGTATGTCACGTCACTCTGCGTCACTTTCTACTTAATGCTAAAATGTAGATAAAGTCTTGTAGTTTACGCCTGTTATAAGATTTTGCATCTTTTTGCAACAACTTACTTCGTTATTTTACGTTTTAGAAGATGCCGCGCAACCAGTTCTCACACGTTTACAACCGTTTGAAGCGCTGGGTTCGACAATTATGTCAAAAGTGGAACTTTGTGACTTTGTTAAAAGTCAATTAGGGGTAAAAAATTGTTCTGAAGAGATAACTGAAAGCTCTATCCAACTCCTAGTCATAGACAATTTCTTGCACGTGTAGACGTACCGGTAGCTTAAAAAAGGTCTTAACTGATGTTTATTATGAAGTAAACAAATTATATGCGTTGCTTTCACTCTAAATTCATGATTAAAACGTAAACTACTAATCGCGCCTACTATCAATCGCGCCTACTGTCAATTGCACCTACTATCAATAGCGCCTACTATCAATTACGTCCAGTACCAATCGCGCCTACTATCAATCACGTCTACTAATAGCGCCTGCTATCAATTGCGCCTACTATCAATCGCGCCTACTATCAATTGCGCCTATTAATTGCATACCATAATACAGTTAAGTGAATGGGGAACTGTCCTTCATCCATTTTGCAGAATTAAGATAAAATATTTTATGTAATGTACTGGTGTGATGATTGCTTTTATTTAAGTTCAGTTTAATAAGATTTCTTTGATTGTGTAATAGCGTCGTTAGACTCCTAAAAGAGAACAGTTCAGGGGAATTGCTCCTGTCTAACTTGGCCCAGTCATTCATGTGCAGTGTCATTATGTTTTAATTATATATACATATAGCTTCTCTACTGATGGAGAGGCAAAATCTTTTTGCAATCTACAAATCTAATTATCATCATCATCAACTCTTTCTAATGTATCAATGGTTTTCTTTTAGTATAGTCTTTCGTTGCCAATCCCATTTCTTGGTCTCCCAATCCAGCCCTTTGTCTGCCAAGTCACCCTTAATCTGGTCTATCCATTTCCTTTTAGGTCTTCCAACACATCTTCTTCCTTTGATGTTCAGATTGAAATATGCCTTTGCCTTTTGTTCATCTTTCATCCGTTGGATATGTCCATACCACCTCAGACGAGACCTCGTAAGGTCTCCATTATAGTGGTGTCCAATAATGTTCCATAATGTTAGCAATAATGCTGCTATACTATTTTGAATCTAAATTACATTTTGTAAGTATTTTCTAACTAAATTGAATTTTGTAAATATTGTCAATTAAAATAACAGTACAGTAAGTATGTAGTTAGTTGTAAGTAGGTAGTTAGTTTGTCTATTAGATATATGTCATTGTTCTATTAGACTGTGGTGTGTGAGTGTGTCTGGTAGCAGTTGCTTTTTTTATTAGTTATAGTTCATTGTTTCAGTAGACTGTGATGTGTGAGGGTGCATGTGAGTGTGCCTGGTGACAGACTGTTTTAGTGGTAGTAATTGTTGTTGGTGGAAGTTAAGTATTTTTTTCGTTAGTAGAATTTTGGTATTTAATTGTTAGTACGGTAGAAGGTTAGTATCTTTGTTAGTAGAATTGCTCTTTACTTATTCTGAAAGGGAGTAGCAGCCTTTCAGAATAAATCAATTCTTTACTAGTCTTATAGACGGTTAAGATATTGATAATATAAGCCAAATAATGGCTACACTGCGTCCTGCTGCACGGCTGAAAGCAACGGGAAACTACAGCCGTATGCTATTCCCGAGGATATGCATAATTACATGTGATGATGGCCTCCTCCCTTGTAAAATTTCAATCCGGAGGTAAACTAGTCCCCCGTTCGGATCTCCGGGTGGGGACTACTCGAGAGGGGGTTAACATCACAGAAGTGACAAAGAGGAAATCTGACATTCTACGGATCGGAGCGTGGAATGTTAGAAGTCTGCTAGGAAGTGGAAGGTTAGAAAACTTAGAAAGGGAAATGGATAGGTTGAGGTTGGATTTGGTTGGGATTAGTGAAATGCGCTGGCAAGAAGAACAGGACTTTTGGTCAGGAGACTATAGGGTCATTAGCACTAAATCAAATAATGGCCAAGCAGGGGTTGGCCTCATATTGAGTAGAAAACTTGGAGAGCGGGTGGAATATTATGAGCAATATAGTGACCGGATTATTGTAGCAAAAATCAATACTAAACCTACCTGCACCACAGTGGTACAAGTCTATATGCCTACCAGTCAAGCTGATGATGAGGATGTTGAAAAGGTCTACGAAGAAATAGACGAAATTCTGAGGTATATCAAGGGTGATGTAAATGTTATAGTAATGGGAGATTGGAATGCTGTGGTAGGAAAAGGGAGAGAAGGGAAGATAGTAGGAGATTTCGGATTAGGTGAAAGGAATGATCGAGGAAGCAGGCTGGTAAAATTCTGCACCGAGCATGACTTGGTCATAGCTAACACCTTATTCAATAACCACACTAGAAGAATATACACATGGATGAGACCAGGAGATACAGGGCGTTACCAAATCGACTTCATTATGGTCAAGCAGAGGTTTCGAAACCAGATTTTGGATTGTAAAACATATCCTGGTGCTGACATAAACTCTGACCACAATCTGGTTGCAATGAAATGCAGATTAAAGTTGAAGAAACTGAAGAAAAGTCAAAAGCCAAAAAGGTGGGCAATAGACAGACTGAAAGAGAAGGATGTAAACGAAAGATTCAAGAAGAGTATAAAGGAAGGACTAATGAAAAACCCTAAACAAACTTCAATTGCAGACGAATGGGCACTTTTGATGAATGAAATAACAAAATCCGGAGAAGAAAACATTGGTAGGAAAGAAAGAATAGGTAGAAAACCGTGGATCACTCAGGATATACTAGAATTGATGGATGAAAGGCGGAAACACAAGAATGTAAGAGATGAAAAGGGGAAAGCAGAATACAGACGTCTGAGAAATGAGGTTAACAAGAAGTGCAAGGAAGCGAAAGAAGAATGGTTGAAAGAGAAATGTGCAGGTATAGAAAATTGTCTAAAATTAGGAAAAGTAGACACAGCTTATCGAGGGATTAAGAATACTTTTGGGGAAAAGAAGACTAAGTGCTGTAATATTAAGGACATAAATGGAAAGCCTCTAACAGATAGGGAAGAAAAGGTTGAGAGATGGAAAGCTTACATAGAGAGTTTGTATAAGGGAAAGGAGATTGAGAATCGTGTAATGGAAAGGAAGGAGAATATTGATGAGGATGCGAAAGGAGATTTAATATTGAGATCAGAATTTGATAGAGCTTTGGATGACTTAAGCAGGAACAAAGCACCAGGCATAGATGATATACCGATTGAGTTGCTACGCTGCATAGGAGATGAAGGTCTGATCAGGTTATTACACTTGGTGTGTAGGATTTATGAGACAGGTGAGGAACCCCCTGATTTCAAGAAGAATGTAATCAGCCCTATACCAAAGAAAGTGGGAGCTGACAGATGTGAAGATTACCGTACAATCAGCTTGATTACTCATGCTTCAAAGATCCTGTCTAGAATAATTTACAAGAGGATTGAAAGCCAGATAGAAACGGAGTTGGGTGAAGACCAGTTTGGTTTCAGGAGAAATGTAGGAACAAGGGAAGCTGTACTAAGTCTTAGGCTGATTTTGGAAGGTAGAATAAGGAAAGATAAGAGAACTTTCATGGCTTTTGTAGACTTAGAAAAGGCTTTTGATAACGTTGATTGGACTAAATTGTTTGACATTTTGAAATCGATTGGAATAAAGTACAGGGATAGGAGGGTGATATTCAATCTATACAGAAACCAGACAGCAGTCATTCGAGTTGAAGGACATGAGAGAGAAGCTGGTATTCAGAAAGGTGTAAGGCAAGGCTGCAACTTATCACCCATACTTTTCAATCTTTACATTAAACAAGCAATGAAGGAAATTAGAGAAAAATGTAAAGTGGGAGTGAAGATTCAAGGAGAAATAATTTCAACTCTGAGATTTGCTGATGACATCGTCATCTTGGCCGACAAGCCTGAGAATTTGAATGAGTTTTTGAATGGTATGGACTTTATTCTTACGGAAAGAATTCATGATGAAAATTAATAAATGTAAAACAAAAATACTGGAATGCAACCGAAATAAATCAGAAACCTCTATGGAGATCAAATTGGCAGGTGAAAAGCTGAAGGAGGTAGGAGACTTCTGTTACTTAGGAAGCAGAATAACCAGTGATGGACGAAGCAAAGAGGATATAAAAAGTAGGTTGGCTCAGGCAAAGAAAGCATTTCTACAAAAAAGGAATCTGCTGACATCGAATATAGATTTAGGTATTAGGAAGTCATTTTTGAAAGCCTTTGTCTGGAGCGTGGCACTCTATGGAAGTGAAACTTGGACTATAGGTGCAGCAGAAAAGAGGAGAATTGAAGCATTTGAAATGTGGTGTTACAGGAGAATGATGAAGATCAGATGGGTAGATAGGGTTACAAACAAAGAGGTATTAAGACGAGTGGGAGAGGAGAGATGTTTCTGGCGACTGCTAATTAAGAGACGAGATAGGTTGGTAGGGCACATACTAAGACACCCAGGAATAGCAAGCTTAGTTATGGAAGGAAGGGTCGAGGACAAGAACTGTAGGGGTAGACCAAGGTTAGAATAACAGATTGCCTCGGATGTAGGGTGTGGTAGCTATGTAGAGATGAAACGATTAGCTCAGGACAGGGAGGCATGGAGAGCTGCATCAAACCAGTCAAAAGGCTGAAGTCTCAAACAACAACAAATTAACAGTGTCTGTGATATTCCCAGAAAACTAACTTCGCTCTGATATAGCTATGAAGGAATGACAAACCCCTAACCACTGCACCAGTAGCTGAATTGATAAAGTCTGATTATTCATACCAAGGATAAATCAGTCATAGCATTCATGATTGAGATTTTGCTAAGTGTACTCTTTACAACTAGAATATTCACGGGCGAAGCCGCGACGGGTAATGCTAGTTTAAAAAAATCAAATAACAATATGTTCGTCAAACTACGATGATAGAAAAGTTAAATCTAGGCCCACTACTTCAGGTAAACTGTTCCTTACATCACAAATGTCCTTGCTCCCCCCCGCCCCTCCCCCCCCCCCCCCCTCTCTCTCTCTCTCTCTCTCTCTCTCCAGTTTGGTTCGGAATGATTGCTCCCAAGAGAATAAAGTAAAGATCTCGGCTGCTACGACTCGTAAATCTGCAGGCAAGTCCTCCTTACATAGATTTTTTTGCAAGATGCGATCTCCAATTCACCGTCCTCCAGAAACAGTCCGCAGCGCGTTAGGATTGTAACTCATGAGATATGGTAAAACGAGTTCACAAGAATTGAAAAAGTGTACGTTGGGGAATGGTGTAAAATACAGATGAATCGGGTTTCTACGTAGTCCAAGGGGATAAGATTTAACTGCGTATAACCCAGAATTACTCGCAAACCAGATATAATTTTGGAGAGGTTATTGTAATTATTGAAATCTAAAATTTCGTTATTACAATGTAGGCCTATTATTTTAAGTTAATATACTCTGTGCCACATTTGGAAATATTCAGTAGTCCATTAATTCTTATAGAGGTATTAATGTAGCTCTATTCTCATAGATTTACTTTCTTTTTTGTTATATATTGATATGAAATTCATCATGTTTCATATAATATGTCCGAATTAACATATAAATTAAAATTCAACCTAATGAATAGGTAAAAAAATGAATATCCACCTTAAAGCCAATAATGTATTGAAACTAATTATGATGTAATACCGGTTTCGGTTAACCTGTGACCTTCTTCAGTTATACTAAAAATTAAAATATTAAACTAAGAGCATCAATCTAACATTAAATATTTTGGTGGCGTAGTTGGTAGCATGCTGAACTTCTATACCCAAGATCGCAGGTTCAAACCCGGCCGAAGTCGTCGGATTTTTCAAGAGCGTTAAAATCCCTCAGTATGCCTTCCTTCGGAGGGGAAGTAAAGCCGGCGGGCCCATGTCATAGATTTATGGCATGTAAAAGAACCTTCCACTAACTACACTTGTGTGAAGCCAAATTTGTAGCTTAGATTTGTACACGCTCTATTAATTCCAACGTTCTTCGCCAGGTGCCAGTTGCGGTAGCATCTAGTAACCAAGTCCGCAGGTAGATGTCGTTGACGGTATCATTTGGTAGCAAAAGTAGGAATTACTTGAAAACTGATCGTCTGCAGTCCTTACCTCAGAATTACAGATAACACACACTAATACAGCCATCACAATTCACACCGGTTATCAGACAGATTCTACACACACCCAAAGTACACGGAGCTACATGACCACGTTGTCGTAGTCCCTAACCTGAGGAACCAACCAACGAACCAACCAACCAACCAACCAACCGAGATGAAGACTAGAAATAAAATATTCACCATATTTTTTTCTCAGTAGGCCTAATCGTAGACTAATCTTCAAATATTAAAAATCGTTAAAAATATTGTTAATTATAATGGAAAATACTATCTAATTAGAATAAATAGTTAAAATATGGAGAAATATATACAGTAACAAGCTGACCCGGCAGACGTTGTCCTGCCAATCAAAGAAAGTGTTGTAACTTTGTTTCTTGAAGTGCTTTTGGATACACAATATTTTTTTCAATTTCTGTTAACTGCCTCTAAACTATCGTGAATTGAATTAACTAATTTAGAAACATTCGTTGGAGCGTGCACAATAACTCTCCAAGGTTTCATCGCAAACGGATAAATGGCATTTAACGCATACTCGATTTGGTTTAAATGATTCGTGCGCTGTCACTCATTTGTTGAATCTACTCGCGCTCTTCCAACTGCGAAATGGATTTACTAAGTTAGAAAGCTTCACGTAAGTGTGCACAACAACTCATCAATGTTTCATCGCAATCGATGAATAGTATATGAACGCATACAGGATTTTGTTGGAACGCTTCGCGCGTCGTCACTCATTTGTTACATCTACTCGTGTGCTACCAATATTGTAAAATGGATTTACCAAGTTGAACACCTTCCCTGGCGTGTACACAACAACTCATCAAAGTTTCATCGGAATCCGATGAATGACATATGAACGCATAAGTGATTTTCTTTAAATGATCGCGTGCCGTCACTCATTTGTTGAATCTACTCATGCGCTACCTATTGTAAAATAGACTTACTAAGCCTCGTGCGCTACTTATTAAAAACTGGATTTACTAAGACAGAAACATTTCCTGAAGTGTACACAACAA
This sequence comes from Meconema thalassinum, assembly GCA_946902985.2. NCBI lineage: Eukaryota > Metazoa > Arthropoda > Insecta > Orthoptera > Tettigoniidae > Meconema > Meconema thalassinum. The sequence continues at coordinate 553,797,934 of OX336388.2, forward strand.
TTCACCAAAGTTTCATCGCAATCGGATAAATGGTATATGGACGCACACGGTACTTTGTTGAAATGATTCGCGTGCCGTCACACATTTGTTGAATCTACTCGTGGGCTACCTGTCGTAAAATGGATTTATCAAGCCATAAACCTTCCGTAGGGTGTACACAACATCTCACCCAAGTTTCATCGTAATCGGACGAAAGGTATTTGAACGCATACGGGACCTTATTGAAACGCTTCGCGCGTCGTCGCTTATTTGTTGAATCTACTCGTGCGAAACCTCCTGTGAAATGGATTTACTAAGTAAGAAACCCTCACGTAAGTGTACACAACATCTCACCCAAGTTTCATTGCAATCGGATGAATGGTATAAGAACGCATACGGGACTTTGATTAAAAGTTCACGCGTCGTTGCTCATTTGTTGAATCTACTCGTGAGCTACCTATTGTAAAATGGATTTACTAAGTTAGAAACCCTCACGTAAGTGTACACAACATCTCACCCAAGTTTCATCGCTATCGGACGAATGGTATTTGAACGCATACGGGACTTTGTTGAAACGCTTCGCACGTCGCCGCTCATTTGTTGAATCTACTCGTGCGCAACCTCCTGTGAAATGGATTACTAAGTTAGAAGCCTTCACTTAAGTGTACACAACAACTCATCAAAGTTTCATCTCAATCTATGAATGGAATATAAACTTATACGGGATTTTGTTGAAACGCTTCGCGCGTCGTCACTCATTTGTTGAATCTAGTCGTGCGCTACCTAATGTGAAATTGATTTACTAAGCCAGAAGCCTTCCCTGAAGTGTACACAACATCTCACCCAAGTTTCATCGCTATCGGACGAATGGTATTTGAACGCATACGGGACCTTTTTGAAACGCTTCACGCGTCGTCGCTCATTTGTTGAATCTATTCGTGCGCTATCTATTGTAAAATGGATTTACTAAGCCAAACACCTTCCCTGGAGCTCACTCAACATATCATCCAAGTTTCATGGCAATCGGATGAATGGTATATGAACGCATACGGGACTTTGAAACGCTCTAAAGTGCAGAGACAAACAGTAGAATTCGACATCACTGCCACCTTTGGTATAAAACACAACTTTTCGCCACGGGCGGAGTGTAAGTAACAGCGGTAGTTGCACAGATTGCGACCAGGTGGCTCTAACGTGCAGAGACAAACCGTCCAAAGACATCAGCTTTCACGACGGCCAAGGCCAGTGGTTTCCATGACGACTGTTTTTGACTGTATATTGTGGTTCTAAAATTGTGTGTAAATTGTTGTTCTAAAATTGTGTTCATTCCACCTACCGGGTCGGATTGTGAATCTAAACCATACATGGACCCACACTAATATACATACCAAATTCCATCAAAATCGGTTCAGTCGTTTAGGAGGAGTTCAGTCACATACACACGTGTCGAAGAATTATATATATAAAGAAAAGATGTAAATTTTCTTAATAAAGCAGATCTGTTACAATTGAATTATTATTGAAAAAAAAAAGAACAAATGAAAATATATAGGCTATTATGCTTATAAAAATTATATGAGATTCTAAAAAAAGTAATCTGCCTCTATGAAGTAGGAAACGGTATTGGAAGATGTTCCTATGTTTTCATGTTATTATCGTCAAATAAATTGCTCGTTAATTAGCGATCTTCTTTTACTGTATGACCCCACCTACAACTGGTCTTGGAAGCTCGTCTGGTATAAGAAGAAACCGCAGCCTTGACTGTCCACCCCTGCCCCATAATGCTATAACTTGACTTGTGTTGTCGCTAAAATATGACCAGAAGCCGGGAGATGGCAAATCCCGCGCTCAAACACACAAGGCTCCATCTATCGTCGGCTTAGACGTCGCTAAGACGCGGCGCGGTGACATTTGTCTTGTCGCCAACAAGTCGCCTAATTACATGCGCATCAGCAAGTGATCGCCGTTACCATGGCAACGGGCCGAGGAGATGACCATTACAAGAACTAACACGATATGTTAGGATTACACATCCACTCAGCTACAAGGAAGACAATGATATTGGATGCTCACCATAATTCACACTTAACAATTTTTATTTCCTAGAGTTATATCGGTTCTAGCCTTGTTCTGTCTGACAACCATTATATTTAATGATTGTTTTCTTTTAGGGACGATATTTTAGAAGCTACATAAGTTTGAAACCAACTATCGGTAATACTGGTGGAAATCCAGACATATAATTCGTGCGACTTAACATAAGAAAACGTATCACTGATACTTAGAAAGAACAAGGCTCATCTGATCTAATTATAATTATAATAATATTAATGTAATTTAGCCTCCGGAGAGACCAGGAGCAGGTCTTTCGAGTTTACGTTCGTAAGAACTAGAATAACTGTAGTCTAAACAGGTTAAAAGATCCGCCTGATCAATACTTTTATTAATAAAGACCACTGTGTGGTCATTAATGGGACATATTTCGAGGCCTTTTGACATACCGTAACTCATATTAGGCGTAAATGTTTCAATCTCTCTTTATGGTGCACCATACAAGATTCAATTTTAAGGGAATTTTAAGACTACGCAAAAAAAAACTTGTATCGTTCTGTCATATCGGCTGATGAAGGGGCCAATAATATTATTTAGGCCTTGAAGCATGTCCCATTAATGACCACACAGTGATCATTATTAATAAAAGTATTGATCAGGTGGAACTTTTAACCTGTTTAGACTAATTAGTTTATCAATACGGAAACAGAATGGACCTTTTAAGTTCTAAAATAGAATAACTGTGTCAAAATAATAATAATACAATTTTCGGTGTTAACTATTTGTTTAATTAAAAGACTCTAAGAAAGCTAAAAAGTTTTTTTTAAGGCTATTCCACGAAGACAGGATAAAATCCCTTCTATAAAATCCTAAAAACTGGGGGCCTATTGTCGCACACTGAAGTACAGAGGAACTCCAACCACCATAAACTGAGGCTCTTCACTACTTAAGAACTTCAGTGGAAAGGCTTTAATGTAGGTTGCGAAATTGTTGGAGCACAACGATTTCCCCCGCACCTAAGATTTTGTCCCAAACATCCCCTCACTAAAATTTCCAAGGGATGAACTTCAAAACATGTCTTTGTAACCCTATAGGGAGGAACGTTTAGATCCTATGACCAAGAGGCACTACGATGTGTTTCAAATCTCAGCATAGCACACCGTTTGCTACCCTAGTGGGGTCTAGACTCGGTGTACCAAACGTCCGTCGCGCAGGGAGCTGCAGCAAGCCAGCAAGTCCGGAAATCGCAGGTTCAAATCCCGGCTCTGACAGCGGCTATCCTGAGTGTGGTTTTCCCCCGTTTTTTTTCCACACTCCCTGCAGGCAAATGCCGGAATAGTACCTTATTTCGAGTCCCGGGGCACCTACTACATCCCTGTCCCGAATACAGTTACAACTACTAAAGTCATCACACAAATACAGATTATCAGACGAATTCAACACCCAACTACACGAGGCTGATGTCCCAAGCCCCTAAAAATGAATTGAAAACCAAATGTCTGATGATTAACCCAATTTGGTGCACCAGGGCAAAGCCATGCAACATAGCCTACAACCCAGAAGATTAGCTGGGAATTAACCAAACATACGTTACTAAACGCAGTCATCAACAAACTATTAAATATACACAATATCATTTTCCTTACTAACATTTTGGATCTCGTAAGCAGCGCAATTGGAAACGCCTGTCCAAACAGCTGAATTTGTAAATCACAAGAAACATACGCTGATGAAAGAATGTAGCCTATTTGCTTTGCCTCTTTAAATAGCCCTAAATGGCGTGTTAATAATTCATTTCAGGGGTAAGATACATCTCGGTCTAGGGGCAGATGACCTCGTAGTTCCGCCCCTTAAAACAACAATATCTAACTAACTAACTAACTAACTAACTAACATCTTGGTCTGCAGCCCCTTGATATTGGGCTGGGTTGGAATTATCTGACAATCTGGATATCTGTGTTGACTGCTGTGTGTGTAACTGGGAAAGGGATTGGAGGAGGTTCTACGGGATTTGAAATAAGGTACTGGAGGAAGTATAAGAAAGAACCGGTGAAAACCAACACTGAGGATGGGCACTCCCAACACCGGGATTCGAACCATCAATCTCCGGACTCATACAGCTCCCCATGGCAGTCATGGTGCTACGTCACGAGATGGCCCAAGTAGAAAGCTCGTCGAAATGTGTAACAAAGATCAATCCAGCCAGACCGATGCCACACATCGAGATGTAGTGCTCCGGTCTGTTCACGGGAGGCTCTGCTGAAGATGTTGGAAACTCAAGATAGGTCTCAAAGTCGACATGGAGACAGTTTCTCGAATGTAGACGTGACAGAGAGAACGTAAACCTCTCTTCACCTAAGATCAGAAGTGGCTGTTATCAGACTTGAAGTGTCTGTGAACAGTGTTTGAAGAATGGAACAGACACAGAATCCCATGTCTGAAGCAGAATTTTCCTGACAATAAGGCGTGATAAAGTTTCTTTTAACGTCTGTTAAGTCCACAATCGGTAGACTATGCCAATCAGGCAACATCGCCGTGAGCATTAAGGCACTCATCCTACTGACGTACCAGGTAGAAGATCCCCGTGTGGTAAAACACCGTGTCCTGTCCTGCTGCATGAAGAAGTCCGTAACCACCTGCTTCACATCCTCATCCGGCAGGAATCGTCGACCCTTCAATGCCGTTTTTAAGGGACCGAAGGCGTGATAATCGCATGAGAGATCAGGTCTATAGGGCCGTACCTTCAGCGTTACAACATTTGCGATGTGAGGACGTGCGTTATCATGAAGCAGCACCCCTGTCGCAGTTTTCCCGAACGTTTCGCCTTAAATTGCACGGCGTAATTTCTCCAGTGTTGCGCAGACCAGTTCCCCAGTGATGGAGACACCAGATTCCTTGAAATCAATAAGCAATGGGCCCCGGTAATTAAATAACAACGGTGGTTTTCCACAGTCATGCTACCCCATACACATTCGTCATGTTCACCGGTGTTTGTCCTTCAGCAGCCAAGAAAAGAATAACAGCATGTTGGTCTTGTTTGGACACATCTGGTAATAACGTCGCCATAGTTCCCGTAGCCTCATTTAACGCACGCACCTCGGCAAGACACGACTGCCACACTAATCCCTTACCTACATGTCCGTGCTTATATGCCCACATCGGAGTCACGCTACGTTGCATATGCGCTGCATCAAAGCCCTCAAACGGAAAAATTTTGATCACGCCTTATGGATGTCTTTTCAATTGTAGGGTTGCTATAGCCTACGTACCGGAAAACTGAGTAAGTCCCAATTCTTTTGTACCAGAAGTTTTTACCTCGGTTAGATGATGAAAAAATTGTGAAAAGCCAGGATTTTTGTGAATATCTTAGGAACACCAGAAAATTTACAGTGATTCACATTGCAACGCTGAGCGCAACATCTTATATAGTCAATTGTCTGTCATAACCGTTAGCATATTATTTTCAGTAATCACTATTTATTATTGTATCGATTGTTTTCTTGTAACTGTCGATTGTGATTTCGAGGTGTATCTTCGCTTTAACCCTTGCACCCTCTTTCTCTGTCTTGAGTCGTCTCTAGTGCAAGCGTTTTTACGTTACTCTGTCGAGCACGTGGCTGATGATTGTTTTCGTCAAGCTGTGCTGACTTTACGACTATGGGAGAAAAATCTAAGTTTCATGAAACACACTCGTAAGAGAATAATAGAAAGGATTACTGTTTGTAAACATATTGCAGTTTGGTCGTTTTCAGGAATCAATGCACCACTCACAAACATACTACTGGTATGCCAGTATCATTATCTAACACAATATCACAAGCCAAGAATAGAAAGGCACCAGGACCTGATGGAATAAATGCTGAACATATCAAAGAGTCCATGCATGCTATGGAAGATTTCTGGTTGCTTTTGTACAACAAATGCCTAAGTACAGGAACAATCCCCAACGGCTGGAGAACTGCTATCATGAAAATCCTCTACAAAGGGAAAGGTGATTCAAACAGCCCATGCTCTTACCTAGGCATCACGCTTGAAAACGCAACTTTCAATATCTTCACAAAATAATAATAATAACAATACTGTTATTGGTTTTACGTCCCTTTTAACTACTCTGGATTTATCTTCATAAAAATCCTAACCAATGTCAGTTACCAGAATGTCAGTTTGGATTCAGGAAAATCAGAAGTACACTGCATGCCGTACAGTACTATTATAGATAGATCTGATAGAAGACTCACTAAAACATGTGGGTCAAAAATATTATGTGGTCTTCATCGACTACACCAAAGCATTCCGTTCGATAAACAGAGAAATTGTAATCAAAAAACTTGGCTCTATGATTGAGAAATCAAACCCTCTGACGAGATTAGTAACAGAGATCGTGAGGTACAAATACCTTCAAATATCGGATGCAGTCACATTTTCCAAATAAGATATTCAGTAAAGAACATATAGCCTACTTTCTCCTAAATGTATGGGTCTAGTTATAACTCTCTGTATTTATCAAGGAGTATAATAGGGTCATTTCCTAGTTGATGACTTTGGATTTGAATTGCATAGTTTTTGATTGATTGTTGTTTTACTACAGAGCTCAAAATGGTAGCGTTCACATGCTTGTCCACATAGCTGGTATACACACGTCACTGTAGGGTCATGGAAAGATTTGTTAATACAATTAAGGTGGTGAAAACCATGGACAGCCAGACGTGTAAACACATGCCTCAACTCAAAGTTGGATGTTGCCCATGTCCGGTCGATCATGTCTCCAGATCCATAACATTCTTGAGATATGTCTTCTCTTTTTTTCTTCAATAAATTTAGTAGTTTTTGCGAGACTCTGGTGTTTGGTAGAGGTAAATAGTTTCTAAAGTCTTCAACCAAGAAATGATTCTATTATACTCCTTGATAATGACATAGATTTATAACTATACCCATACATTTAGGAGAAAGTAGGCTATATGTTCTTTACTGAACATCTTGTTTTTCATTGTAATTTGCACAATATAATGCTTAATTTTATAACATCTGAGTAATTACGAAAAAATGTACACACGCACAGACAGACTGACAACTTTTGACCCGTGTAGATCTCATAAGTCTACTTTCGATTTTTGCAAAAACCAAAAGTAGGCTGAGAAATAGTCCAAAGAAATGGGATTCTCCATGAGTTCCCATCAGTCCGGTGCTATTCAATGTAATGACAGCTGATATCACAAAGGGCAGATGAAAATAATTTAACAATTAATCACCAGAAAACAAAATAAATGATTTTTAGCAATGGTGGTAAACGCTCGGTAAAAACACACACTGGTATTATCAGGCCAGCCTTTAGAAATTGTATCCAACTACAAATATCTAGGGATCACCCTCCAAACAACGCTAAGATATTTCAGTATCCACATGCAAGACAGAACAGTTGCAGCAATAAAAGCAATCTACATCTTATGGCCTTCAAAGACTAATGACGAAATGGCAATGTCTTTATTCAGACGTGTTATATTCTCTATAGCGACATACGGAATTGACTTAATCTGGGAAAAACTCAGTATCGGTGACTTAAACAAGCTGGAACAAGTAAAGACACGTTTCATGAAAAGAGTCCTAGGCGTGGGGTTAACATCACCATCAAGACTGGCCTATGAGCTGCTGAAGGAGAGGTTTTTCATTGAGGATATTCGAAATCAATTGTATCAGCCAAATACACACGCCTATGATCACACCCTTCAAATTCTAAGAAGTAGGAAGAACGACATTTGGAATGATTTTTATTCAACTGTCGCAATGTTAACGGACGGCCGGGTGAAGACAAATTAAGAATTAAGACATTTAATGACACATTACGCAGTACACGGATTCCATCATAAAATCTGTAAAAATAAACGATATCATAATCCAAGCGAAGACTGCAAGTAGGAGCTCTGTGGGGAACAATGCGACAGATATCATCTAGGAAGGTGTAAGAAGCTGTAAATAGGTTTTGGTAAGATTCGTAGATTTGTAAACCTTATCTTGGCCATTCGGCTGCAATAAATTTAATTAATTAATTATTATTTAGATCAGATGAGCCTTGCTGAAAAATACAAACATAGTCCAACCAAAGGAAACATAATTTTAACAAACTAATACAGTAAATATTTGGAGAAGTATGTACAATGAAGGTGTAAATTTGCCTATTTTATACTGAACCCTTATTGATCTACGATAAATAAGTATTCATAATTTATTATTATTATTACTGCAGCCCAGGCAGTACTTGTGGAAGTTGATGAGGATAAAGGCAAGGTAGCGTGTCGCAATGATTGCCACAGAAGTAGCAAGTGGTAGCTATTCTTGAAAACGGCCTGGTAATCTGAGTTCAAGGCCAAATTGTGTAACAACTTGCACCAGAATTGGAATCATAAAGGGATGGTCACGAGTTACTTGCAACCGACCTACGATTGAATCACCCAATCAGGAGAGACCACGCCAAGACCACGCGATGGATGGCGTCAGTGGTAAAAAAAAGCGCGCGGAATTCATTATCTAAAGAACCGCCGATCGGAATTATCTCCGCACGAGTGCGCTGAGACGTTTGAATTATTTGGTGAAGATTGACACTAGTCCCGTGTGTGTGAGATGAAAACTCTGGAAAAATTTTCTTAATTCACCCCACTCTTCATCCCCCTGTCAGTTTCTAATAAATTGATCGACGACACGCTGTTCGAGGTCTTTTCTGTTTGGAGCTCTCATGAGCTAACTTCACGCCAGTTTGTGTAAAGATTTTAACGCTCTAATATTATTCGAAGTCATTTATTTGTGAGCTCTGACGAGCTAACTTCACGTCAGTTTGTGTAGCGATTTTTAAAGCTCTAACATATTATTTGAAGTCTAATACTTTGTGGGCTTTGTGAGCTAATTTCACGCCAGTTGCGTGGTGATTTAAAACTTGAATATTATCTTAAAGACAACTATTTCAGCTCTTAGGGGCAAGACGTGAGTAACATTCTAATTAGCGCTCCAGCCCGAGCGAAGGTCAAGCAGAGCAGTAGAGATTGCCGAGCGAGATAGCGACTGTAAGTCAGTCAGACTTTAAAACTTGTATTGTCGAGCCAGTGACGATGGACTCGAAGTTGTATATTTCATGTACATTTTTTATTGTATTTTTCATGTGTGTATCGTGCGTGTGTGAGCGAGATTAGGGAAAGTCTTCGTGATTAATCGCATAGGACTATTTGTGGGCGAATTTAGTAACTCACAAACGATTATAGCCAGGTCACATTATAATAACATTGAACTTTTCTTCCAAAGAGACTACACCAAGATGTCCGACGTGTGGTCAAGAGCCGGAGTGATGTCCGACGCTTCTACGAAGACGACTATGGAGTGCTAATTTTCCCATAGGGAAATGGGCTGAGATGGAGGTCATATGTTCTACAAGCTGAGACGGTGATGTACAACAATTGATTATTCAATTATGTAGTTAGATTGGCGGGGGAACTTTGTAAATAGTTAATTTTAGCCTTTTCTTGTTTTGAGTGTTTTTTTTCTTACCGACACTAATTGTTTTAAATGTACGTTGGCACGTGGCCAAAGTGTTTGTTGTGTATTTATTTTTCTTTGGAGTCATATTTAATGTGCACGGCGCGTGTACGTGATTTTATCCATGCAAATGCGAAACCCGTTACATTCGATAAGTGGTGCTTTATTAAAGTTCATATTTGTGATAGGAAAGGGAGGTAATTACTGTAAGATGTTTGCTGAACAGGTTATTATTCATATTAGGCTTGCCGAGTGCAACAATTTAAGATGTAATTGTAGAACACCTTAGTTCTAATTTGATAGATTTTTTTGAGTCCTTTTCAGGTTTATTTAGTCACGGCGTAGAACGGAGGCGCCAGCGTGTGGAAAATATTTATGTCATTTTATTTCAGGGACTGTCAAACCCATACGTGTGATTCTGTGTGTGTTGTTGTGTCAGGTGTGTGTTGATTCTGCATGAAGAGGGGTAGAGGTCCTACCGCCCTCATTTTTTGTTGTTGTTGTATTTTGATGGAAAGGCAGGGTGCTCCAGGGAGACCGCTGTACCTTGTCCATATGCTAATTCTTGGATTTCCTAGGGGAAATGCCAGGACATTTTGTTCTGACACACACACACACGTATTATTGTGCTTTGGGGCACGCTTCTTCGAGATTCGATCCCGTGCCTTGGGAGATCGAGGTTATTTGTGACACGTGGGTTGACAGATATGCAGATTTCCACGAATCGCCCGTCTCGCCTGGTGACTTATTTTGTTAGGCAGTCCTATGTTCCGACTGGCCCCTTTAAGCTTTCAAGTAGCAAACCTGTTCATTGTGATGGTTATTTTGAACAATAATTAATTGGGGAGTTCGCCATGTGTGTGATTGATTATTGCATGTTGTATGGATAGAATCTTGTGTTAATAATGTAAATGTTGGCTTTGAGCCTAGTGATTTGTTTATGACTCAATTCATGTAATTTAGTGTGTGACGCCTGTGTGGCGTAGTGGTAGTGTACTTGTAAATAAATGACGGCGGTCATATGTGTTTTTCTTTTATTGGTCACGTGTTAACTTACTTGTGTTGATTTGTGTGAGAAGTCCTAATTTTAGGCAGTAATGTTTTTGCTACGGCAGTTTTGATTCCAATTTCACGCGGAAATTATTGTGTTGTTTATTATTAAGTATAGGAAGTGTCGGTTTAGTTTTAAGTGTTGTATAGTTGTTCCACGCGTCTGTCTAGCCTTAAGCAATGTGGATTCGTCGTCTGAAAGTTTATTCTGGATGATCACGAATCATGCATTCGATTGTACTCATCGTGAAGCATGTAGAACAGCACGCGCGCATACATTGTCACTATTTGTCGATTTTCTTTGGGACATTTGGTCCAAGTATTAATCTCTCCTGAGATTTGGCCTAGTTTTGGCAAACTATTTATTCAGTGGGAGTCATATGGGAGTTTGTTTTGTTAATTCTTGTTGTAAATAGCTGATCTGTTTATTAAATTCATTTGTTTTAACCCTGGCTTCACTTTTTCCTGCATGTTATTTTGTTATATGTTACCCTGCATGTTAATGAAGCGCTTTAACAACAACTTACGATATGGACTGTTACACCCCCCGAAACTGAGTCTCATAAGCTTCTTTGCAAGGGTTCAATACGTAGCCTGCCTACTTGTGTATTCTTCTGTATTAGTTTTCTATACTATTTTGTAATTAATTCATTTATATAGTTTACGCCCACATTGGAGCGCTTAAATCAAACCAAATACATGTAAGTAATCTAAGAATTGACAGGGAATTTAGTTGTCGTCTTCTTCCTCCTCTCCCAAAACCTCTTCATTCTGGCTGATCTGGTTGTTCTTACTTCATCAGATCTCACATACGGTTTTCGTTTCTTAGTTATTACTGTAAGTCTTATATGTTTGTTCTTCAGAATATTTTTTCCTCTCTATTAGGAATTTGTTGCATTGTAATATTCAACTCTTCTAATTCATTTTGAAGTTCTTTAAACCAATTAATTTTTGTTTTACTTTTCCAAAAGTAGTTAAATAGTTGTTATAATAGTAATGACAGAAAAAGGCAATTCTACTTTTTCTCGTCGTGTCTATTATTGAATCACTTTCCCGATTGACAACTGCATTTGGCAACAATCTCCATTGTCCATCTACCTGGTGTTTTTTTAAATTAATGATTGTTCTGATTTAGTGTTAATTGCTACATACAATAGACTATTGTACAATTTTTAGCCTACTTTCGATTTTTGCAAAAAATGAAACACAGGGCCAAAAATTGTGTGTCTGTCTGTGTGTGAGTCTGTGTGTGTGTGAGTGTGTGTACTCTGAATGTCTGCCCCCCCCCCCCTATCAATTCGAACACGGTGAAACCGCATTGAACGAAATTTGGTACAGAGGTAGCACTGGCAAAGGGCATTTCAGTGTCATGTTTTATACTGCCGCCATCTTTACCAAAACTTAATGGCGGCCACTCAAATGGTCAAAACTTAATAATGCATTACGACCAAACTAATCATCGGATCTTTACCAAATTTGGTAACAACATACCTTCATATGGGAAGCGTATTGTGCCCAAATTACGAGGTCATCAACCGTACCATTTCAGGATGGCGGCCGTGTGAATTATGCAAACTTTATAATCCATAACATGGGACCCACCAGTTCCGATTATCGAACCAAGAATCGTTTAATCTGTTCTAAACGAGTGGCCCGTTTGAAATTAAAAGTTTATATTGTTATATTACAGTCTAGAAGTGATTTAGAAAGCTGAGTCGTCTCGGTTATTTGACAAGATGGCAGCTGATCTCTCGTTCTGACCTATATTTTATTATTAACTAGCTGTACCCGGCATGCGTTGCAATGCCAATCAAAGAAAGTGTTGGGGTTTTGACTTTGTTAGTTGCAGTACTTTTGGATTCCCAATATTTTCTTCTTTTTCCGTTAACCACCTCTAAACTATTATAAAAATAATTTACTATCTCAGAAACATTCACGGGAGCGTGATCAACAACTCACGAAAGTTACATCGCAATGAAATGAATGGTATATGAACGCATACGGGACTGCTGAAACGATTAGAGTGCCGTCACACATTTGTTGAATATACTCGTACGCTACCTATTGTAAAATGGATTTACTAACTCAAAAACCTTTCCTGGCGTGTACACAACAACTCATCAAAGTTACATCGCAATCGGATGAATGGCATATGAACGCATACGGGATTTTGTTTAAACGATGCGCGCCGTCACACATTTGTTGAATCTTCTTGTGCGCCACCCAATGAAAAACGGACTTACTAATTCATGAACCTTCGCAGGACTGTACTCAGCTCTCCGAAGTTTTATCACACTCGGATGAATGGTATATGATCGCATACGGGACTTTATTGAAACGATTCACGCGCTATCGCTTATTAGTTAAATATACCCGTTTGCTACCAATTGTAAAATGGATTTACTAAATCAGAAACCTTCCCTGGAGTGTACACAACAACTCACCAAAGTTTCATCTCTATCGGACGATTGTATATGAACGCATACGGGTCTTTGTCGAAACACTTCGCGAATCGTCGCTCATTTGTTGAATCATTTCGTGCGCTACCTATTGTAACATGGATTTACTAAGCTAGAAATCTTCCCTGAAGTGTACACAACATCTCACCCACGTTTCGTCGCTATCGGACAAATGGTATATGAACGCACACGGGACTTTGTTGAAACAATTCGCTTGACGTCGCTCATTTGTTGAATCTACTCGTGCGCTACCTATTGTTGAGTGTATTTACTAAGCCAGAAACCTTCCCTGAGTGTATACAACATCTCAGGCAAGTTTCATCGCATTGGGGTGAATGGTATATGAACGCATGTGGGACTTTGTTGAAACAAACGCACGCCATTTTGTTGTAGTTACTCGCGCGCAATCTATTGTTAATTGGATCTACTATGCCTATAACTTTTCCTGGCGTATGCACAACAACTCACCGAAATTTGATTACAATCGGATGAATTGTATATGAACGCATCACCAACACTCATTTGTTTAAACTACTGGTGCGCTATCTATTGTTAATTGGATTAACTACGTCTATAACCATCCCGGAAGTGTGCCAAACAACCCACCAAAATTTGGTCGCAATCGGATGAATTGTAGGCTCTATGAATGCATCGCCAACACTCATTTGTTTAAAATACTCGCACACTGTCCATTGTAAATTGGATTGACTATGCCTATAATGATTTCGGAAGTGTTCACAACAACTCACCAAAGTTTCATAGCAATCGGATGAATGGTATATGAACGCATACGGGACTTGGTTGAAACGATTCGCGTGCCGTCACTCATTTGTTGAATCTACTTGTGCGATACCTATTGTAAAGTGGATGTACTAAGCCAGAAACCTTCCCTGATGAGTAAAAAACATATTACCCAATATTCATCACTATCGGACGAATGGTATATGAACACATACGGGACTTTCTTGAAACGCTTCGCGCGACTTCGCTCATTTGTTGAATCTACTTGTGCGCTACCTATTGAAAAATGGATTTACTAAGCCTAAAACGTTCCCTGGAGTGTACACAACAACTCTCCCAAGTTTAGTCGCTATCGGACGACTGGTATATGAACGCATAAGGGACTATGTTGAAACACTTCGCGCGTCGTCGCTCATTTATTTAATCTACTTGTGCGATACCCATTGTTAATTGGATTTACTAACCCAGAAACCTTCGCTGAAGTGTACACAACATCTCAGCCAAATTTCATCACTATCAGACGAATAGTATATGAACGCATACGGGGCTTTGTTGAAACGCTTCGCGCGTCGTCGCTCATTTGTTGAATCTACTCGTGCGCTACCTATTATAATATGGATTTACTAAGTCAGAAACCTTGCCTGTAGTGTACACAACCTCTCACCCAAGTGTCATCGCTATCGGACGAATGGTATGTGAACGCATACTGGTCTTTGTTGAAACGCTTCGCCCGTCGTTGCTCATTTGTTGAATCTACTTGTGCGAAACCTATTGTTAAGTGGATTTACTAAGCCAGAAACCTTCCATGTAGTGTACACAACATCTCACCCAAGTTTCATCGCTATCAGACGAATGGTATATGAACGCATACGGGACTTTGTTGAAACGCTTCGCGCGTCGTCGCTCATTTGTTGAATCTACTCGTGCGCTACCTATTATAACATGGATTTAATAAGCCAGAAACCTTGCCTGTAGTGTACACAACCTCTCACCCATGTTTCAACGCAATGGGATGAATGGTATATGAACACATGTGGGACTTTCTTGAAACAAACGCACGCCATTTTGTTGAAGCTACTCGCGCGCCATCTATTGTAAATTGGATTTACTACGCCTATTACTTTTCCGGGACTGTGCACAACAACTAACCAAAATTTGATCGCAATCGGACGAATTGTATATGAACGCATCGCCATTACGCATTTGTTTTAACTACTCGCGCGCTATCTATTGTGAAATGGACTAACTATGCCTATGATCATCCCGGAAGTGTTTACAACAACTCACCAAAATTTAATCGCAATCGGAAGAATGGTTTATGAACGCATAAAAGACGAACACACAGACATTCCTTTATATATATATATATAAGATTTCAGTATGTTGCATGCAATATAGCCTAGTGATAAAAATTATATGAACTTTATATGAAATGAACTCGGTTTGCTGTATACTCCAGTGAAGAAATAGTTTAGTCCAAGTCATTATTTGCTATAACGTTGTATACATATATATGAAATGAAATGAAACATATATATATATATTGGTTCCTAACGCTTAATTAGTGTGTGCACGATTGGCTGAGTGGTTAGGGCGTTGGTCTTTCATCACGCTGGCCATGGTTCAAATCTTATCGGAGTTGAACTTTTTTGCTTGAATGTTTTTATATTTATTATTTCTTGAGTACTGAGACGTTATAAAATAAAGCATTATATGGTGCATTTTGAAATGGAAAGTATATATTTAATTAAAACAACATTCTCCACCGGAGTGACATCTAAGAGTAATTAGTTGAACTATGGTATAGCTAACCACAGCCTTCTAGATGCAAGCTGCGCTCTATACCGGCCAGTTAGTGACCCCATGTCTACAGTATAATTGAAAAGTGTATTATTTTTGCTGAGAGAGGGCACACATCCCCAAGATAAGGCGCGATTATCACGGCCAACGAGAATCATCTTGTCTACATCATTTTACCTGTATAAACGTTGGTATTAATTTATCACTTTGTCTTCATAGAAGGTATTGATACAAGTCGTTAGTCGGTGGCGAGTGTATTTCGCAGATCTCTTCTATAAACGTATTAATTTATGTTTCGCCCCTTGAAACAACAATAAGTTAATGATATCTATACTGTGCTGCAAGATTCTTTGATCTAATTATACTCATGTGCACATAATTTAACCCACAACGAAGGTCACAGACTCTACAACTCAACTTACTGTAGCCCACTCGTTGCAGCTATTAAAGACACAACGAACCCTTGAATCCTAGTTCGCGTGGATTTTTGTAACGAGTAACTTCAACAGGCGTAGTTTTGCAAACCTATACCGTATAATTTATCGTGTTTGAAAACACACGGAACATCTAAACTGCGTCCATTTCATGAAGATTGATATGAAATATTGCATTTCTGATGCTTAGGAATTGCTCTCGACTTAAACGTACAAGCACCATCAAGCAGTATATTGCCTACTTCACAGAAGGGTTTGGTTTACGCGCCATGGCCTGTCTTTCTCGTTAGTCGTGCGCGATTACAAATTAGATGTGTAATAGGTACCGGTATATTAAATATGTTTCTCCCAGTGATACGTTTAGAGCAACGAAGTTTAAATTATTGTAAGTAGTCGGTGTTAATATTCTGAATACCTACGTTGTTTGGAGTGTTTGCTGATGAAATTGCAAAATGCTGGGGTAAATTATAAACTATGGTTTGAACGCCACTCCTCAAATCCAGTGTGCCAAATTGCACTTCGAATTGGAAGAAATTAGGAGGTGATAAAGACAAAGAGTTATAACTATACCCATACATTTAGGAGACAGTAGGCTATATGTTCTTTCCTGAACATCTTGTTTTATTTGTATATAATTTGCTACAAAATGCTATATTAGGGATTCAAAATGCTAAAATCGGAATTCTAAATGTGAAATTTAGGATTCTTTAAATGCGATAAACCACAAACTTTAACTACAGTACTGCTTTCCCATCGAGAGTGTCAGTTCCCTTGTTCTCTTTAAGGATCAATGATATCAGCAAATTGTTTTCATTTCATGTTTTGTGTGTTTAAGTTCACTATTTCTAGAGGAAAGTAATGAGTTCAATGTTTTAACTTTTTAAATGTTATATTATTTCAGCAATATACAGTAAGTGTTTCATCATTGTTTTGTTTCCATAATTCAGAATACGGAAAGTGTCCCGGGTTTTACCATGTAGCAACTCTATTCAAGTGAGTCTGTCGTCAAGGATGCCCAAGGAGGCATTTCAGCTATATTAGCTCGTGTGTCGTACAAAGGGTACAAAGTATACTGATAAAAGTAGGAAGAATTAAATGTTTAGTGAAACTAATTGAATGAAATTCAGATTTCAAAAGTGTCCTAATATACACGGTGTTTCAAAATGACCATTAGAAGAACCAACACGATCTGTTAGGATTACACACAGCATGAAGGAAGTGAGGTGTCGAACACCACTTGCCTGTAAGACCATATGGCTCATGGTTACCTAGAAGTGAGGTACTGAGAAGTACTTGCCTGTAAGGCTCATGGCCACCTAGAAGTGAGGTATTGAACACTACTTGCCTGTAAGTCCATATGGCTCATGGTTACCTAGAAGTGAGGTATTGAACACTACTTGCCTGTAAGACCATATGGCTCATGGTGACCTAGAAGTAAGGTACTGAGAAGTACTTGCCTGTAAGGCTCATGGCCACCTAGAAGTGAGGTATTGAACACTACTTGCCTGTAAGACCATATGGCTCATGGTTACCTAGAAGTAAGGTACTGAGAAGTACTCGCCTGTAAGGCTCATGGCCACCTAGAAGTGAGGTATTGAACACTACTTGCCTGTAAGACCATATGGCTCATAGTTACCTAGAAGTAAGGTACTGAGAAGTACTTGCCTGTAAGGCTCATGGCCACCTAGAAGTGAGGTATTGAACACTACTTGCCTGTAAGACCATATGGCTCATGGTTACCTAGAAGTAAGGTACTGAGAAGTACTTGCCTGTAAGGCTCATGGCCACCTAGAAGTAAGGTATTGAACACTACTTGCCTGTAAGACCATATGGCTCATGGTTACCTAGAAGTAAGGTACTGAGAAGTACTTGTCTGTAAGGCTCATGGCCACCTAGAAGTGAGGTATTGAACACTACTTGCCTGTAAGACCATATGCCTCAAGGTTACCTAGAAGTAAGGGACTGAGAAGTACTTGCCTGTAAGGCTCATGGCCACCTAGAAGTGAGGTATTGAACACTACTAGCCTGTAAGACCATATGTTTCATGGTGACCTAGATGTAAGGTACTGAGAAGTAACTTACTTGCCTGTAAGGCTCATGGCCACCTAGAAGTGAGGTATTGAACACTACTTGCCTGTAAGACCATATGGCTCATGGTGACCTAGAAGTAAGGTACTGAGAAGTACTTGCCTGTAAGGCTCATGGCCACCTAGAAGTAAGGTATTGAACACTACTTGCCTGTAAGACCATATGGCTCATGGTTACCTAGAAGTAAGGAACTGAGAAGTACTTGCCTGTAAGGCTCATGGCCACCTAGAAGTGAGGTATTGAACACCACTTGCCTGTAAGACCATATGGCTCATGGTGACCTAGATGTAAGGTACTGAGAAGTACTTGCCTGTAAGGCTCATCGTTACCTAGAAGTGCGGTACTTGCCTGAGTTTCGGTGAGCATGAGGCTCGTGGCGACCTCGAAGCGCTTCGGTCGGGACAGGTACTTGTTCTGACGGAACTGTTTCTCCAGCTCGAGTAGTTGCTGGCTCGTGAAGGCGGTGCGCGGCCGACGCGTCTTCCCGAGCAGCGCGTGCTGGGGACCGCACCCTAGAACATACACACTTCACATCATATACAGCACTGCAGTGCACAGTGGTCTGTCTGTCCTCGAGATGTCTGCTGAGCACTAATCAATCCGGAACTTACAATA
The DNA here is from genome assembly GCA_946902985.2 of Meconema thalassinum. Classification (NCBI taxonomy): domain Eukaryota; kingdom Metazoa; phylum Arthropoda; class Insecta; order Orthoptera; family Tettigoniidae; genus Meconema; species Meconema thalassinum. Next base: position 553,816,670 of record OX336388.2, read on the forward strand.
TTGCGCACAAATCAGCAGTTCCGAGCCAAGGATTGAATCGCAGTTGACAGACATCTCAACGACAAACATCTTCCTATTTGAAAAAATCGACAGACATGGAGATTGGGACAGTTTAATCTTTTCTTGACCGAATGGTAGATGACAAAGGGATGTTGTCAGCATCATATTCCGACTTGAATAGGCTTGAGGCAGGATAGTATAGTTCAAGACTACTCAACGTATCAACTCTTTCCCCCCCCCCCCCCCCCCCCCTGTGATGTACGAAGGAATGTAGCTCTTATTTCAGACATACCATATACGGTATCTGAGAAAGAGGTATCTGAGATAGAGTTGTTGATTCTTTAGGGGCATTGCGACATGGTGGTCATGTAGCCCCGTGTATTTGGGTGTGTGTAGAAGTTGTCTGATAACCTGTGTGACTGCGATGTCCGTACTAGTTAGTGTGTGTACTTGTAATCGAGGTAGGATTTGGGTAGGAAGCAACCGAGGCCTTAAGTTAGGAACCAACCCAGCATTTGCCTGGAGTAGAACTGAGAAACCACTTCCAGGATGTCTGAGGTAGGAACCAAACCCACCTCTTCTCAGTTTTGCCTCACGAGGCTGAGTGTACCCAGTTCCAGCCCTCAAACCAGAATTAAATTTCTTGGCAGAGCAAGGAATCGAACCCTGACTTCTGGGGCGACATGTACGAATGCTAGCTGCTATACCAGTTGGTGAACTGGAAATTGAACCCAGAACCTCAGGGATGGAAGTTAATAACGCTAACCACTACACCATGTGTAATAATGACTTTTTGTGAAACACTGAGTTGTTGTTGTTTCATTTGAGGGACTTCGACATCGTGGTCATTTATCGCCGTGTACCTGGGTGTGTGTAGTATTTGTCTCATAACCTGTATCTTTGTGGTGTATGTAGTCTTGACTTATTTCCTTTCGTTCCGTGCGGAGCATAGGGCACGCAATAATGATTTCCGTCTGACTCTGTTTGCTGCCAAGTTCTTCAGTTCTCTCCAAGTCTTCCCAACTTTCCTGGCCTCCTCTTCAATGCTACGTTTCCAGGTCTTCCTTGGTCTTCCTCGTCTCCGAGCCCCTTGAGGATTCCAATACAGAGCTCTCCCTTCTACTGCATCATTCTGTATCCGCAGAGTATGTCCAATCCAGTTCCATTTCCTCAATTTCATTTGGACTTCTACAGGTTGTTGGTTAGCCATTTACGACAGCTCTTCGTTTGGGATTATATCTGGCCATCGTATACCCAGAATTCGGCACAGACAACGATTGATGAATACTTGAAGTTGGTGGCTAATAGGCCCGACGAGAGGGGGGGTTCAGGCAGGGCTGGTGCCCCGGGGCCCGACCCTCCTAGGGGGGCCCGGCGTCCTAGGAGGATGGACCCGATCGGGCATTGCTTTATTATTGCCTTTAGGTGACTTGAATTTGCTACTGGCAGTCATTTAGGGAATGCAATGAACAATGTTACAAGGATTGAGAAACTTATTCTGTCAAGTGGGCAATATTTTCCCTTACAAAGCGTTTGTTGGAAGAACAACTGTCTCTATGTGGACAACTTAGGCGACGGGGCTTCGCTATGTATTGCTCTCAGAATATACCTGAAGACAGAGAGAGCTTTCCATTAGTCTAAATTTGGCTTGTTCGGCTTATGCACCAATCCTTCAAATAACTTTCTCATCCCTTTACTTATTTCGCCAAGGCTCGAGAGCCTGGGCTGCCCTGGTGTGTTTGGTCAGCTAGCTCAAGAGTTTCAGGTTTGGTGCGTCACATCGAGCTTAGATATTTAGAGGTGATAGTGTCTGAAATGAATATATTGTGCAGCTAGACGTATCGTATGCCGTGCAGACAGGTTAGTAAAATAAACTTTAAAGTAGCGTCCACACAGTAATTCACTTTATAGTTATTGTTGATTTAAGGGGCGAAACAGCGAGGTCATCTTCCCCTAGTAATTCACTTTCACACTATGTGAAAAATTATCATTGCTGGCTAAATATCTTGCGAAAGGGTGGGATGATTCCGTTGTCAAACGTAAGTAGAAGAAATGCATGCGAAATCGTTCATCTTCTCGTATACTGAATTGAGAAAACAATGCTAATATTTGAATAATCTCCATGTTTAGGTGCAGTATAATTATAATTATAATTGGTTCATTCAATACGATCAACAATCCCAGAAACTTGGGTTCGTGCGCAAATTATTTATGATTAAGGGATTTATTGAAAACCTATATTACTATTGGTACTAGAGTTGGGAAATGTATCCAAAGACTGAAACTAAGGTAACATTCAAGTTTTTTTTTCTGGACTTAGTGATAATCAGGAGAAAAATTACAATTAAGCTAGGGCACTGAGCCGCTCAATTTTGTTTTCCAATTCCTCTCGTGGAACGTCAGTGGTAAGGACAGATGACCTACCGTAGCTGTTCCGCCCCCATAAAACAACAATAAGTAACGAAAAGCAGAGTATAGAGTCAGCTGTGCTATTGCCTCTGTGACATGATCAATCGCATGCCGTAATCTTAGTTGTCGACCGGGAAAAGTGGGAATGCGTTGCTCGCCGCGACTATTACTGTAATTATTAGGGTTAAGAGTAGGGTAGGTGTCCCTGGACTTGAAAGAAGGTACTATACCGGCATTTGTCTGGAGGGAGTGTGAAAAACAATACTCAGGATAGCCGCTGTCAGCACCGGGATTTGAACATCTGATCTGCAGACTCTCTGTAGACCCCCATCACGGTCATTGGTGGGCTACACCGCGGAGTATAACTTGAAGGTGCGAGAGATTTTACTTCAATATCGGAGAGTCTTTTCATAGCCACTAATGTCAATGGTCACCAAATTTTTACTCCAAAATATCACAAAAATAATCACCCAAATGGCCTATAAGTCAATGATTTGGACCTGATTTTTGCAACATTTTCCGGAGCAGGACCCCCGGACCCCACACTGAGCTTGATTATATTCCATACCCCCAGATCCCCGGTGTGTCCACTCTCCCATAATCTTGGCTTAAAACTGCCCCCGATGGTCACCGGTCATAGATAGGATTTGTGATTTTTAGGAGAACCTGGCTCTAGGTTTGCTTACTGCAAAGCAATATTAAATTATAAGAAGTCCACTGACTGCAAATTGCAAAATATAGTTGAAATTCACATTTTCTTCTTTTGTGAAAACAATCACTGATCAGCTGCAATCTACTGATAGCACATAATAAATAACTTGACTTACGTATGGGTATACCTGTGGGTGATTATGAAAACATATTTTGCTTTGTTTAATGTACAAGGATGTGTGATCGCCGTTGAACCTAAACAGTGTTTAGGCTTATACCCAAGGGCGTGGCTCTTGAAGGGCAGCAAGTTTTCAGAATTTCAACATAAAAACCCTATATGTAAAACGTATTTTAAAATACGTCGTGACTTAGTGTAAAAATCATGTTTTCATTTTGAAAAGAGATTGCGTCATATGTCACCGAGGCCGTAGTACAGTATACCCTTTCCACCTGTTTTAACAAGCAGTTCAGTGAACTGAACTACCTTTTGATAAATTTTTGGGTCTTAGGACGTCGTGGTCATCAGTCCTATCTACTTACTGTGTGTGTAGATCTCTGTCCGACAACCTATATCTGAAATTAATCATACTGTATATTTTGAATTAATTGGGGATTTAATTGAGGAGGAAATGAGTGTACGATGGTGCAACTACAGCCTTTGGCTATAGTCTAGGGTTAAAACAATGAATCCTGGAAAATAAGCTTAGAATCACCGACGGTGGAATTCGAACCCACCTGTTTCCGAGTTCATGGACAACAGCTTTTTCCAATGTGAATTTTCTCCCAAAGTTAAATACGGTACTGTAAAAGCGATGAAATTACGGTCCGATAAATGCATTTTTTTTTTCAAATTTGGGCATGACTAACGAGCATATTGCTTTTACGAGTATCACTGAAGTTCTAAGATTATTGATATCAAAGAGGATTTGCAGAACGTTAAATCTGAACACTGTGCATGCTTACAGTGTTACCTCATCAGGACAAATTTAGATCTGTCAAACGCCAAAAATAAACAATATAGTGAATTTAATGAAAATTATTACCCTGTTTTCGATGGCTTTACTCGTGATATTTATTTTTGTTAATTGAAAATAATGCATTGGTACGCGCTTGTCAGGTATAAACATTGAGTTTGCAAATAATTCTGCATGCATTCCTCCAGTTTCACTGTTGTAAATTTTACATACTAGCATTAACTTATTTATATTGTTATTAATTCACGCTCTGCTTATGATAATAAATATGGCCTGGATCTACTGGAATATATAATTGAAATATTATTAATACAGTAGGCCTATATTATACAGTATTTATTGCAGCCAATGGTCATATCAGGATATATCAATTGAAAGCCCGTAGGCTCCTCAAAAAGTTCAAATTCAAGTAGTTCCAACTTCGGCTACCAGACGCCACAGTCAATGACACCCAAGCGGCAAACGTTGGAACTTGATAGAGTGATTCTAACAAAATAACCTACAAATTTTGGCTACACACTACCAATTGTAATGGAAATGAATGTACGATGGTGCAACAACAGCCTTTTGATGAGACAAAAATGTGTCCGGACTGTCGCAACAGCTGGCGTGATTTTTGTCGCGGGACTGTCGCGTCGGTCTCCTGTGTTATTGCATTCAAGTGCGCACACTGAGGACAGAAGTGTCACTCACCACTCATATCCACGGCCTTCTAAACCACAGGCCCGCCGGCTTTACTTCCCCTCCGAAGTCCGAATAAAGGCATACTGAAGGATTTTTACGCTCTTAACAATCCGACGACTTCGGCCGGACTTAAACCCGCGAACTTGAGCATAGCAGCGCAGCATGCTACAATTATTATTATTATTATTATTATTATTATTGCTGTTTTTTTATGTTCTTGTAATTTATTTCGTGATGAACATTTTGTGCAAAAGGAAATTGCGCAAAATCAGTTTGTGCAAATTTACGAGGATTATAAATTGATTTTACATAGTTTGGTTATAGAGTGGGGCCCGGGAGATTCCAGCCCCAGGGCCCGTCGCCGCTCTCCACGGCCCTGGTGGCTAATAGGATTGGTAACTTTCCATGTTTCACATGCATACAATAGGACAGCTTTCTCATTGGTATTAAAAAGTCTGATGTTCGTCTTCCTGGATATGTTACGGTTTCTCCAGACTGGTTAGAGCTGTACAAAAGCCCCATTTGCTTTTCGTATTTTACTCTTGTACAGTTTTGTGCATATTAATGTGAACAAGCAAGCAAATTTAGTTTTTTATGTATCGTTATCAAGAGGTACCAACTGTTTCCCGCCAATTCTTACAACAGCATGGATACCCATTGTTAAGATAGGTAATTGTAGTGAATACTCTTATTGCTTGAGTTTGAAAGCTCATACTAAGAATGTGTTTGTAGCTGTTTGAAACTCCATTCAGTGAGTATATTAATTAATCAGTCATAATGGATATCGCACCAAAGAAGAGAAGCACGATTATAACCCTCCACGAATTTAGTGGTATGACTCAGAGACAAATATCTGCTGAATGTAATGTAAGTTTGGATGCTGTTTGTAATATAATTAGCAGGGGAAAATGTGAAAGTCTTGCCGAAACATATCAAACAGACAGTAAAGTTTCCACGAAAGGAGATGTTTTGGGACTGTTTTACATCCACTGGCCCTACATTTTGGGTTCCTGTTGATGGAACGATGAACAGCCAGTGACAGCTGGCGGATAATTGTTCTGGGTGTTGCACTATTTTCATTAAGGGGTAGGGTAGGGTAAAGGACTGCTTGATAGCCTATCAGAGAAAACTGTATTCAATTGCGTGGTGAAACGAATGAACCTCATTCATCACAAATGTCGCAGTTCATAGAGCATCACATTGTCATCGGATTTAAGTTAGTCTACATGAAAACCTTCACGAGAACAAAACATCGTAAGTTATATAAGAGGGCGAGTGTCACAAGTATAACGGAGCAAGTTAGATCTGAACCTTCCAATGCGCATGTGCGTCCACGTACATTACGTCATCCCCCCGCCAGGATTCCTTGTCAACCAGTGAGCGCATACTTCGCCACGCGCTAGTTAGATGTTGCCAAGTAGTCATTCTTCCCAGAACCTTCGCAGAGTACAGATGATGTCAAGGCATGCGATGCAACACGGAGCGGTTCTGTTCTTTGACAAGCACGGCAACAAGCTTGCTGTCAGCAGTGTGTGCAGTTGGTGCGCTCTCAGTTCACCACGTGCTACCTTCTTTGAGTTGAGTTGCGTTGTTACAGCAAAGAGGGGAAATCGCGCGCGCCTAGTAATCCCACCACTTCCCCGCCTTGACGAGACTCCGCCATGACAGGCCAGGTCTAACCTGCCACGCTATACGCGCAAGGCTGTTGACGGAGCATCTCGGATATCTCCGTCCGCGCTTCGGCTCCCTTGTTGCAGTCGCTGGACAACGACCAGCCGAGTTAACTGTTGGGATAGTACCTACTCGGTCCAGCATCTCTGCCATACCCTTCACTATTGATATCTGGTCGGTGCTTGGGGCTAGCAACGACCAAACGGACGAGTGCTCCTAGACAGTTGGCGCGCTTCGCTTTCTCAGACAGTTTACAGTAACTTACTACACTATAAGATTTCCTGAATTATTAAAGAACAAAATTATGAATTCCTGTAGGCCTACATATAAAAGGATATGTACAGCTTTAATTAATAACAATATTATTACGGTATTAATTTTGTTTCTTAAAGAAATCGGGTCGTTGTGCAACACTGCAACCTTATTACCGACCGCCACTGTGAACAGTGACAAGTAACTTACATCCCAAAGTTTAGAGGGAAGCTGCCCCAGACCTGAAGAGATTGGCTGAGGAACTGAACGTCGAGAAAGCGATTTTCCATCTCTGTTCACATTAATATGCACAATACTGTATGTAGTAGTATGTGCATTTGTAATTGAGGTGAGAATATGGAAGAAGATGGCCGTGATCTTAAGTTAGGAACCATCCCGACATTTTCTTGGAGTAGGAGTGGGGGAAACCACTTTCAGGATGGCTGAGGTAGGAATGGCTGGGCAGCGGTCGCTTGGTAGGCCTAGGGCCTTCATGGGATGTAGTGCTTTTTTATTATTGTTATTAATGTAGGAATCGAACCCAACTCTTCTCAGTTTTGCACCAAGAGGCGGCTCAGTGTATCTTGTTCCAGCCCTCAGACCAGATTTAAATGTCTTGCCAGAGATGAGAAATAAACCCGGACCTTCAGAGCGACAACCAAGAATGCTAGCAGTTACATCAGGAGGTGGACATAGCTAGGCATAATCATTTATTCATACAAGGAACACTTTATTGACAAATGGCAAAGAATAAAAGAGTGAAGAGTTTGCCCTGAGGGCAGCTGGCCACTTACAGGTCTCTGAGGGATGGGAGGGGTGTAGTGTTGATATTGGCACGGATCATCTAATTGCCACCCCACTGGTACACAAATACTTTAAATGCATTAGACGTGATGACGTCACGGCTGCTGAAAGGACCCCATTAGCTGCCCCTGGGGATAGTCGCTGCTCATTAGCCTGCCCTCCTTTCCCCCTATCACTGCGCCAAATGCTTACACATCTTTCGCGTGATGAAATGAGTTAGGCTCAAACTGTACACACCCGAGGGGCTCACGCCTATTAGGACGTGGGTTGGCGACCACGGAACTCCCGCTAAGCCCAGCGTTGCTTCCACTTACTTGTGCCGTAAGCGGCTTCGGTGGCGTAGTCGGTAGCATACTGAACTGCTATGCCCAAGAATAGCGGGTTCAAACCCGGCCGAAGTCGTCGGAATGTTTAAGAGCGTTAAAAATCCTTCAGTATGCCTTCCTTCGGAGGGGAAGTAAAGCCGGCGGTCCTATGTCATAGATTTATGGCATGTAAAAGATCCTTTCACAGACTAAACTTGTGTAAAGCAAAATTTGTTAGGTTAGATTTCGTCAGAACGCTCTATCAAAGTTCCAACGTTCACCACTAGGTATCATTGATATCTGGTGGCGAAAGTCGGAACTACTTGAAATTGAACGGAACTTGTAGCTCACCCTTTAGGGTATCCGCTGGAAGCAGCTACAGACTCAGGCGAGCCGAACATGTCCTCGGACACTCCCGGCACTAAAAGCCATACGATAAATAAATAAATAAATAAATAAATAAATAACTTGTGCCGTGCTCCTCTCTTTCACCTTTCCTGTCGACCTCACTTGGTCAACTCTTGTTCTCTTTCGATCCGGACGGTATAAGAGTATCCGAAGGTGTCTTTTAATTTCCCGCCTTAATTGGCCCTTGTCTTATCTTTTCTGAGACCCTCATTCTTCGAGGGGTCAGGCCTCTTTGTTTTCTTTTCATGTTATCACCTGCCTTCTGCTCGAGGCCCTCAGGGAGGCAGGGTGGATGTGGCCCCACCACTTGTGGTGCTTCAGGGATAGTGCTACACCCTCAAGGGCTCACGGTTGGTGAGCTCGAGACTTGGCGATCCCGAGGGATTCGTCAGCTGGGTCCGTTTCCTCTTTTTCCACTGACTCTGGGGCGGACTCTCTCCTCTTTCCATTTCCTAACTGCCTTTCTTGACCATCCTTACTTCCAAGTCCATCAACCCTCATTCTTGGAGGGTTGAGGGCATTTCTTTCCCTCATGTCCTTTATTTCACCCATATTCTTTTTATTTTATTTTAATTTCTTCTACTAGCACAGCGACGTCCAATCTTTGAACGCTCGGCGTGCCAGGTATACTGCGCCGCACGCAGATAGGCTGGTTCCTGTCTCTCTTGGCTGGGCTGACTGAACTGACTGCCGGTGCTGCGACAGCTCTTCGCCGCGTCTCACCGAGTGAAGTTGGGATCGCTAGCGCACCGGACATAATGTAAACAAACAAACAAACAAACAAACAAACTGTTCGTCCAAGGCTTTGGTTGTCCGACACATTTACATTGTGTTTAGCTCGTTTCGTTATTTGAAGATTAGACTATGTGCTTAGCATTAAACAGTTGGAAATACTGGTAGGGTATCCTGGAACTCGTTGCAATTTCAGTCACATTATTGTTTTTATTCCTTGTTTTAGTTTTGTTTCACTTTGTTTTAATAATTACAATATACTGAATCACGTTTGACATTCGACCGATTAACCATAACACAGTGAAGGCAGTACGGGAGGGAGTGAGACGGGAAATCGAGCGAGAGGGACAGTCTTCCCTCACCATCGCAGCATGGCCGTCTGCGCCAGAAGCACGCTGGCGTGCACCCGCCATGCTGTATTGACACCCCTATTCTTGCATGTAAGTTAGTGATAAGTCTGTAGTTAGTAACCTAGAGTACAGACGATATGTGGTGAGACTTCAAGGTCGCAGTACAGTATCAGTGGCAGGAAGCTGGAGCGCTGTAGGAGAAACCTCTCTCTCTTAACTGCGTCGAGCTCAAGACGATTGCATGCACAGACTTTAAGCATTAATATGCGATGTCGACTGCTGTGGCTGTTTCCCCGCCACTGTCGGCTGGAAAGCTGTCTGCCCAGAGCGGTCAGCGTGACCTTGAACCCTCACCACATAGGGTAAAGTTAAGTAACTCCGTAATACTATGCTTTTTCTGTTACTATTTCTGAAATTTTAGATTTGAGTTATTTCGATTCATTTCATGTTAAAGAGGAACCCAACGGAACATTTCTGGCATATATCTTACAAATATTCCTAAGTTATTTCAAGGTATTAACTAACAAAATCCGGCATTAGAAGTAGGTAACACCGTGATAGTGTTCAAGTTACTCCGTGAGAGCATGGTGTTTACCATTCAGTGTACTTTTTAATCGTGAAAACTAATGTTGAATGTCATAAGAGTGGTCAAATCGTATGTAGACTATACGTTTCTATTACCCCATATTGCCCATATTGAAACACACTACACAGTGTTTTTTAATATATTAAAAATATTCCATTAGACATATTTTAAGTCTTCTTAGTCACTATCAGATTCCTCACACCTATCACACATAAAATAGACATTATAGGTACCAGACATTACAAAACTGATAATCAATCCTTTCGGCTCCATTCTTCCTCTTGGTTGTATCCGCCAGGGGAGCCACCTCACACACCACAACCATCATCGTCATTGTTCTGAGGTCTGGAATTAGGCCAAGACCGATCTATTGTGTCTATCTTGGCACACTATCTTCACTTCAAATTCAGGTGACACAACGAATGGCTTTCCAATTTTTGCAAGGGTTGCACTTCCTGGATAGGCTGAATATTTTGTGCAATAATCCTTTTGTGTACTCCACGGGTTTTTAAAACATCTATTGGCCTTGTATACTGACCATCCTTCTTCCTTCATCGACCTCAATGCTTCTTTAAGTGTTTCAGCTGTGTAGGAGCGAGCCTTTTTATTCCGTTTTGGCGCCATTTCAGCGTCCAACCTAAGAAAAACGTACTTATTGCTAAGCTCACACACCTTGCATGCGTAACACTACATGCATGTAAGTTTTGTATTCGAAAGGTCTGCATCTTACCTCTGACTAGTGTTAAAATGAAACTTATACGATGAAACAGCTGTTTATAAGAAATTAAAATCTTCACCACAGATTTCACTGGATGTGCATCACTTGTTGAAATGCCAACTCTCTGTTAATATATTTTTAAACCTCATTGAGTTGATCAAAGATAGAACGCAAGTGCACCCTGGATTCCTGGTTTCTACCGCCATCTGTTGGTAAAAACTTAGAACTTTGGAATTGAACCTACGTAGTGATAGAGGAAATACGATTTATCACGGTGTTACTTGATATCACGGAGTAACTTGACACTACCCTACCGTCCCTACTATAATAGTAGTTGTAGCAGTAGTTTCCATTTCAGCAACATTCCCACTATCACCCAAATTATTATGGGTGGATAACCTAAATGGTAGGCCCCTTAAATCAACAATTATCAACTGTGCACTGAGATGACGTATGCATCAGTGGGGGTAATATCAGCATGCCACCAAGAAGTTAAGTGCTCAGAGCATGTGAATAATAATAATAATAATAATAATAATAATAATAATAATAATAATAATAATGTTATTGGTTTTACGTCCCCTTTAACTACTGCGGCTTTTAGAGACGCCAGGTCAAAAGACAATTACAATAAGGAAATCAGAATAATCAAGCAAATAGCAAAGGAAAACAATTTTCCGTCCAGCAAAATAGATCAAATTGTAGCCAGCCATAAAAATAAAACGATTCAAAATCCGGACAATAATGAGAAAAAATTCGCGAGTTTAAATTATGTGAACGCGAATACATATAAAATCATTAGTCTGTTCAAAAAAACAAGGCATAAAAATAGCATTCACAACGACTAACACAACCGGAAAGCATCTGCACAAGAGTAATCTAAATAAACAAGACCCGTATTAAAAGTCAGGGGTATATTCCATTGCGTGCCAAGATACAGGATGTCAAGCAAATCACATCGGGCAGAGTGGGAGAAGAATGGATACACGATACAATGAACACAGAAATGCGATAATACACGGGACGCACTCAGCCGTATGTGAACACATGTGCGCAATACTGAATGGCTTCAAACACCATAATACCCAATAATTTAAACGAACACACTTTCATGGAGAGTTCACCCCTCTTCTCTCTACTAGGAAACACACCCCGTTGGAAACAAGACACAACATAGCGATGTAGCCAAGATAGATAAGGGATTAATAAGGGAAAAATGTTATTGGATCAGGATGTACGATGTATCTTTATCTTCAATAAACCTAGACCGGTATTAACGGCAGTATTAAAGGTGCCGAGACATTCTCATTAGACCGTTTGCGCTTAAAGAGGGCATTTTAGCTCATGCCTGGCGAGTTTGAAACCAGGTCTTTAATAGTTGGAGATTATCCTCAATACAGTAACCTACAGACTTGGCAACTTACAGTTACATTTGTACGAGGAACACATGGAACTTAGGAATACGAGAGGGGGAATATCCCAACGAGATAAGGGACCCCCACACACAGGAATTACCCTTCAGTAGAGTGCTGGTAGTAACCAAGGTGACTGCTCTCACTAGGACCGCGCAAGATTCAACCAGATAAGTAGCTTGTACAATACAATCTGAATTGACCATTTACAACAACCACATATTCACTCCAAACAAGCAAATTCCGGAGGTCAATCACCACTTCCAGTATCTTAACAAAACATCACATATACTAAAACTGACAAATATTGACGAGTTGCATTATCTTAACTAATACCGCAACTAAATGTGTATAGCCTATATTGTCCATATTTTCATCCATACTTTCAGATATATATTTTATAGCCTATGTGTAATGGATGTGATGATGATCGCTTGACGATCAAAACTGGTCATCCAAGTGTATTTATTAATCTCATGGAATTTTTTTCAGGAATTGGGAATAACCCATCCTAAGACACCATAATGTTGTTAAAAATGTGAGAGCTGCAGGAAGCCAATGCCAGGACAGTAATGCAATCAATTGTGGACGTCTCGCCTAAAGACTCTGGCCTACTGGTATCGAGTTTGAAAACCTTGTTCTTGTGGTTACGGACCAGGCTCCATACATGGTTTCAGCTGTTAACCAATTGAAACCTTTACTTCTTAAATTAAGGCATGTGACATGCTTGGTTCATGCCCTTCAATGGGTTTGTGAATCCATAAGGAACGAATACGACATCGCAAATCAATTCATCTCTGTCCAGAAGAAGATTCTACTGAAAGCTCCGAATCGTGTTGTTGCCTACATGAAACCACTGGCCTGCCCCTTCCAAATTTCCCGGTCATTACTCGCTGGAAATCGTGGATTGAGTGTGCTGCTATGTTGTGTGAGAATTTTGACAAAATTAGAGAGTTTGTGCTTTCTTTGGATCCAGCCGACGCAGATGCAATTTACAAGGCACAGCAACTTCTGTTGCCAGTACCTGCCCTGCATTTATTAAACGATTAGAAGGACTTGGTCTGGAAAGGAAACACAATGGGATATTTTTACTTCCGTGAGGGAGCAGTTAGATGGCTTTGCCAAAGAAAAAATTGAGTCTAGTCTTCAGAAGAATCAAGATATTGAAGAATATGCCACATTTGTAGAGTTGTCATTCCGAGTGAATGCAAGGTTTGTCCCACTGGTTTCTGTGGATGTCGAATGAAGCTTTAGCATCTGCAAAGACATTCTATCTCCTAATAGAAACTGACTTAGAGATGTTTAATGTCTTGAAGTACAACAGCTTCATTTTTGTTCCTTATTTTGATGAGTGATTTGATGTACTTGTTTGTAATTCAATAAACTAGAATAGAGAAAATTAGTTGAAAAAACCAGCACCTCTTTGCCCCCTTTTTTGTGCCTTATTTGAGCACCTTTTCCCTTCTTTCTTTATCTGAAATTTGCACCTAAAAATCCTAACCTTGTAAATTACTCAGGCAATAATACGACGGAGTGTGTTGAATTCAAGCTCACGTTAACTTACTTAAAGAAAAATGCTGCTACCAAGAGTGCTCTCATTCTTTGTCTCTTCACAAGGTTTTATTTGCTAACACATGGCAGTGTCCAAATGAAATGCTGTACTCTCAGAAATTATTTATTTCAATATAGTTATGTGGAGGTATTAAAAATGAAAAGCATGAATAATAATATTATTATTATTATTATTATTAATAATAAATCTATCTTTGATTTGCATGCTGATTGATCTCTCTCTCCAAAGGTCTTAATTTGCCTTCACAATTCGCCATCTAGCGTTGGGAATGCGTCGGAGACTGCGGTTGGTAAAAATTAGCAGCTATTTTGGTTTGATTAGATTAGATTAGATTAGATTGGATTTGTGATTTGATTTCATACGATTTGATTTGATAATTATTGTCCCGCCGCGCCGTTCCCTCTGGAACACAGGGCCGTGGCGAAACTCTTCCACCTGGTACGGTTTCTGGTTAGGCCTATATATTGTTATCGTCTATTGAAGAAGCAGAAATCCAAGGTACTGTATGACATATTTCGCTCGTCAAGCGAGCATCATCACATCCAAATCTATAAGACAAGAAGAGTAACTCTACAAGTCACTACCAAAGCTACAGTGACACCCACAGACAGTCTCTGCCCTCCAAAAGGAAAACTCAAAAATTAACAAACAATATAAGTCAGAATATTTAGTAAGAAATGTGGTAATTATTACTGATAAAATGAAGACAGTAAGCACCCGATAAACGTGCTATTTATTTTAATGATACAAAACTTAGAAATGACCATTCCATCAACAAAACCAGTCTTCCTCCCCCAAACTAATCTATGAAGGTGTAGCTACTATTGCTGTGATACATTTAAGCAATAAACCCTAAACTACTGTATGAGTGTTAACTAATATGCGGAATGACCTACAAGTAATACAATAATAATATCATATGGCCTCGGGTGCCGGGTGCAAGCTTTGTAATGTCGAATTTCGTTGTTCCTTGAATCACTATGAAAGTCAAGGAGGTTAGATATCTAAGCTCCTTGAACACTATAGCGCTTTTTAGTAGAGAGATGAGGAACTTTGTGTTGGCGGAAACTCCCGAGATTAATTTTGCCATTATGAACACGGCCTACTGAATTCAAATGGGTTCTTTGACATGCCAACATCGTCTGACATGCGTATCGTATTTTTTCCGCCTTTCAAAAATCACTTACCACGGCCAGGAGCGAACCTGCAATCTTGGGTTTAGTAGACCGACACGTTGACCACTCACCCACCGTGGCAAGCTTGCCCAGAAATACTCTGCTGTGATGATAGTAAAACACTATAACTACAGCAGACCAAATAGTGTTTGTTTACTAAGAATGTGTTGAAAGATCTGGTGTGGAATATCACCAGGCTGCTCAGACAACCACTTTTTGATGTTAACTATAACTCTGAATTCTTTGAATTTCGTAGCTTTCACAAAAGCAGTGATCTCTTGAGAAGTTTTCAGCATCTGAAAATCTCGTAAGAAGTTTTTCGTAGGCTATCTGAAAAGCTCTTGAGAAGTTTTTCTCAGAATTTTAATATAGTCTATTTTCAATGTGCGCAACAGCAATATTAATCAAACTATTCAAACGTTTCCAGCTTCGAAGTTCATATTGCATGATTTGTATCCAGGTTTTTAACACAGGTTACCAACATTTGTTAAACTAACATCGAAAATTTAAATAAGAAATCCAATTGTCCCCTTAAATCCGTCCGTGGCGAAGCTCTCTATTGTTACGATGAGGCCATTCAGTTAGGTAATGCTGAAGATCCCTGGTTTGTCCATCCTCCTAATGTTTTGTAAATTCGGCGTTGCCACTTGCTGTACGTGAGTAAACAGTCCAGGATAGCGGGTGCATGTGTAAAGCGCTCTAACTACAAGGTTGTCATCTACTCTGTTAAGAGAATATTAATGTGACAGAGCAGAGTGACCAATATTTACCAGACGGCTCCTGTACTATGGGGCGCAGCAAGGCAGGAGAAGGGGGGGGGGGGGGCAATAAATAAGCCCTCCCCTCCAACAAGACGGCGACATTGTCATGATAATTTAATATCTGGTAGAGCTAGCGAATGGCCCGTGTAATCGCTCGGGTGCGTTCATCGACCCGTTCACAATGCAAATCATAACCATAGTGTATGTCCCATAAAAATCCCATGTTTGGCAGTACTGTAATTACATGTGAATATTGTATAGCCTATTCCAGAGATCTGTAGCATCTTACCGACACTAACTTGCCTTTTCAATTCTCAATGTTCCATGTGTCGGTTCTTCCCCCAAGGGCCCGCCACTTGGAGCGTGTAATAGGTGGCCATGAGGGTGATTGATTCACTCGCTTATTGCCGACGTATTGTGCGGTCAATTACTGTAATTGCTTATGGCTAGGGAAAAAGAGAATCTTTCGTATTACCATTTCAATTTAATCTCGTTGCGTTCCTTAAATGTGTGGACCAAGGATAGCCTAACGACTATAGTCGTAGAAATAGCAAGGTATTGATTCCTTGGAGAAACCCTGTCACCTATTTTTGAGCTGCCAACATAGATAATTGTCTTCTTCTTCAATTCCCTTATGCCTTCAAGCGTCGGGGTAGCCTCGTTTGAGCCATTTCTGCATCCGTCCAATCCGAGGCTACTTGTAGTTCTCTGAATCACTTTACCTCCACATGGGTGATTAACCCAACGTAGAGTGGTTTCTTGGGTTACCTTCCCATCCTCCATATTTATCCCCTGGAGACAGGTGCCCCAGATGGTCAGGGTTTGGGCAGGCATTTCCTCCTTACCCACTAAGTTATGGTTTTCCCCCAATACTCGGGTGGCTGATTGCAGTGGTTTTCCACTGTGCGATTGGCCGCCACATCCCTACGCCAAAAACATAGATAATACTTAGATAAATAAATAAATAAATAAATAACTACAGCCTATGAAGGGCTAGGCCTACCAAGCGGCCACTGCCCAGCCATTTGGCCTGCAGATGTTGGGGTGACGCGTGATCAGCGCATCGGGTCCCCTCGGACGTTAATCTTGGTTTTCGTGATCGGGGCGCTGCCTCACTCCCAGACAGCTACTCAATTGACTTAACGAGGCTGAGTGCACCCCGTTCCAGCCCTCACGTCAGTTTCTAAAATCCCTGACGGAGCCGGGAATCGAGCCCGGGGCCTCCGGGTGAACGTCAGGTCCACTACCCCAACACCACGGGGATAGATAATACTTAAGTAGGCTAAATGTTGTAAAATCACGCTGCGACAACAAAACAGTAGGCCTACGTCAACTATATGCTGATGATACTATTGCTGTTTTATGGGGTCTGACATCAAGGTTACGTCAGTTATAAATGACATAATGTTGTGCAAGTCACACCTTTATACACTGTAGGCTATGAAAATGAAAGTTTGTCTGTTTTTTCTGAATTTCTACGGAAATTTGAGTTATTAACGCGTTTCAGACTGTTTTATGATGGATGCACGCGAAAATAAAATTGTTGTTTGTCTGTCTGTCTGTCTGTCTGTCTGTCTGTGGACAAATTTGTTCCCTTGTAACTCGAGAACGGCTGGGTGGATCAACGTAAATTTTGGTACAGATATCAATCAGAGCAGAGGTACGACACCAATCATTGATGTAACCCTCTCCATACCTCTCATAAAAGGTGGCCTACCCCCTTAAAATACATGCTGAAATAGGCGTAGAAGGGCGAATCAAAGCTCATTTTCATCCCCACAATGTGAGAAACAAAACTCAAGGGTCCCCGAAAAAAACATTTTAAGCTTATAAAACCAACAGTTTCTGAGATATTCCCAGAAAACGAATTTCACTAATAAACTAATGAAAGAATGCAAGCCAGTAACCATGACAACAGTATCTCAAGAGGTGACATCCAACTTTCCATCTATTTCTGTAAGAAGTAAAGCCACTTCATTTATTACATTTCTGTGAAAGTTTGCAAATGGTTACTCTATAAGGTTTTCACGGAACAAACTAAGACTGTAAAATTCATCAATACGCTTAAGGGGTTCAAGGGGGTGCCCTAGAATATTTTCACACGACTTACACGTGCGATATGTCGTACAGAAGGTCTATTATATCTCAAAACAGCAACATTATTTTCAGAAAATCCTGAATTGAAATAGCTTTTTTTTTTTGCGACTTCAGGGAAATTTGGGCCATTGAAGGCTAAAAACTGCTGAATTTTCATGCCCACAAGCATTTATAATGTATTAAAGGGGTCTTCCTCTGGATGGGGACTTTACACATCGGTGAGGGTCAGCTTTTATGTGACGTGTATTGCGTTTCGTCTAAGAGGTTTTCGATTTTTTTTTCGCGTCAGGAAGTAGGCCTACACGATAGGTGAATTTAGTTTGTTAGCACATTTTAACTATTCGTTTTATTTGTCGACAAACGGTTCATCGTAAGGATGATTTTGTTTGATACTGTGTGGTTGGTATATCCATATTTGGACATCTGGGTGATATGTTGTAGTCAATAGAGTTAGTTTGCCTCGTGGCCACCAGATGCCTTTGCTCTCGCATATATATATATATATATATATATATATATATATATACACTAGTGTCCCAAAGTTAAGCATACTCACTAAACATGACCATACCGGCTGATAAGAATGCCAGACGGATTGCTGAACAAACGAAAGCTGAGTCACACACCACAACTTGTCCAAAAGAGCAGTGTCAGAAATGTTCTGATAGCTAAGGTACACCTTTGACAACATCTAACAAAACTTGGCAATGTCTTCCACATCAAAATATGCTGTTAATAGGGTGTATGGTTACCCCTAACGGCCACACAGGCTTCGCAACGACGTGGCATGCTCTCTATCAGATGGTCAAAAAGCTATTGTGGCAGTCCTTGTAGAAGGCTGACGGGACGCAATTCGCCTCCCCAATGCATCCCAGGCATGTTCTATAGGATTCAGATCCACAGACCTCGCTGGCCATTCCATGCGATGAATGTCTTCCCCAGCTATAAATTCATCCACCAGAACAGCGCGGTGCGGTCGGGCATTATCGTTCATTAAGATGAAGTCTGGATCAACCACACCTCTGAAGAGTTGAACATGTGGTCTCAGTACCTCATCCCTCTATCTCCGAGCGTTCACTGTGTTCCTCGAACCACCCATGAAGATGTGCAGGTCCGTACGGCCATTCAACATGATACCGCTCCACACCATGACGCCACCACCACCATACTGGTCCCGTTCCTCGATGTTCCTGTGGTTATATTGGCTACCCGGTTCTCTCCAGATTAATGTGCGACGGGAATAGTTCTGCAAACTGAAGCGGGATTCGTCTGTGAAGAGCACATGCCTCCATTCATTCATGGTCCAGTTTCGACGTTGAGAGCTCCATTGTAAACGGGCCCGTCTCTGTGCTGGAGTGAGCGTGACTCACACCGCTGGACGTCTGGCAAACAGCCCTGCTGTTCTGAGCCTCCGGTACACAGTTTGCCTGGAAACGGCAACCCCTGAGACGGCTGCAAGCTCCGCCGACAGTATTGTCTTGCAGGTGCACTCCGATTTCGTCGGGCGATTAAGACCAGATATCGGTCCTGCTGTGGGGTACTCTTGGTCGACCTGGTACTGGCCTACGACTAACGTCTCCTGTGTCTCGAAATCGTCTCCAAAGCCTGGAAATGACACTTTGTGGCACATTCAAGGATACGGCGACTTCGGTCTGTGTCTGGCCTGCTTCCAGGCGGCCGAGTATTCTACCCTGCAAAACATGGTCCAAATGGCGCCGTTGTGCCATTATGTTGTCACGTTCACCACGAGGCTACACTCCGCACACTATAACAGGACAAACACGACTGAAGGAATATGGGGCGCAGGCACTGGCTGTGTTTAGCGGTTACGCCGCTAGTCAAAGCAGGGAATACTCCTTTCCTATACAGAGCAAACACGTAAGTTTGGTAGGTGCATATGTCGTGCGATTTGTGGTCTATTTCCTTTTGCCCTGCTTATTCGTAACTTAGCCTATGTTTTACTTTTGGACACTATAAGTTAGTTTTACTAAATACACGGGCGGCTTCGGTGGCGTAGTTGGTAGCATGCTGAGCTTCTATGCCCAAGATCGAGGGTTCAAACCCGGCGGAAGTCGTCGGATTTTTTTAAGAGCGTTAAAAATCCCTCAGTATGCCTTCCTTCGGAGGGGAAGTAAAGCCGGAAGTCCCATGTCATAGATCTATGGCATTTATGGCCGTGTTATAAAAAATCCTCTTTCAAAAATTATGTCTGAAGTCTTTTCGTGTAGTCTATTCACTGCACACCCTATTTTGAGACCCAAAAATTGACGTAAAGAAGTGCGGCCTTTGTGCGAGTACTGTAAATATAGTAGGTATTCCAGGCCATGGACACAATCAATACAGCCTTACAGTATTTATGGCTATCTTTTTGGGCATTATTATAGAGTTCACTTGCGTGTAGGATTCGAAGTCCGTAAACGCTCTCAATTTCAACGTCAACCCTGCACGTGATTGACATTTTTTGCTCTCTGACTAAACCTATTGATCTATAGCTGGTATTTGATGTAGCCTACTGTAAGTTACATCTCTACATTTAACTAAAAACCTCAGTACCTAAGTTGATCAAGGCTTCCTGCTATTGTTTTGTTATTAACTCGTTGTAGGGACTTGGGGTATCTTAGTCACCAGCCCCGTCTCCCTGGATGTAAGTTCAATTTGTTTGTAACCTGGTTTTCTGTAGTGGCTATAGTAGTAAGCCTATGTGTAACTGACCCAGGGCTTGAAATAAGGTACCGTACTATCCCGGCATTTGTCTGTAGGTATTGAGGAAAAACTGGGAAGAAACCACACTCACAATACCCACTGCTAGTGCCGGCATTCGAATCACCTATCTCCGGAGTTTCTGCAGCTCCCCATCAGGGTCGTGACGAGCGACTTTACGCGCACTGCTACGCTGCAGGATTAATCTTATATAAGGGGTGTTCAAATGAAAAGGTTCGAAACGATACTGTTGGTACAATGTATTCGTTATTCCACCACAGGTCCGTGCACATGTGTCCCATTGCTTCGCTAGCCGCAGGATTCCCTGTTCTCAGACGTCTTGTGGTTGTGACAGGAACCAATGCTGTACGGTGTCCTTCAGCTCGTCCGATTGGAAACATTTTCTCTTGAGACGAACCATTAACAGTGACGTGTATTGTGCGATACTCCGTAGCCTACTTAAGTCCATCACGAACAAACGCCCAGAATTGCTCTCGAAGGGAGTGATTCTGATCCATGATAACGCTCGCCCACACGTCTCTAACGTCACACAAGGTGTATTGGCAAGATCAAGTGGGAGCAACTTGAGCATCCGCCCTACAATCCGGACTTGTCACCCTGCGACTTCTATCTGTTTGGTCCGTTGAAAGAACATCTCAAGGGAAAACGTTTCCAATCGGACGACGAACTAAATAACACCACACAGGATTGGCTCCTGTCACAACCACAAGACTTCTAGGAACAGGGAACCCTGCGGATAGTGAAGCATTGGGACACCTGTGCACAGGCCTGTATGATTTCTTTTGAATAACGAATAAATTGTACGCACAGTATCGTTTCGTACCTTTTCATATGAACACCCCTCGTAGCATGACCAGAACCTGGAATCGAACTCGGAGCCACCCGGCCAGGCAGCTGCAAAGCGGTTTAATTCTTTACAAGGGACATTCTAAAGCAACTGGATAAGCGCTATATAAATCAAGTTGATCTGTGTCGGTAGCACGCGCCATGTGTTACTGCTAATTGGCGATCGCGCGCTTCAATTGTCACTGTAATAGGCTCTTAGTATCAATGGCTATCATCGAGTATTCATTATCTCCTGTCTGCAGTCATGGCTGTCATCACACCGCGCGAGCCATTGTTCAGCCCGGACTGAAAGTCAAGGGAGCAATGCACCGCCCGCTGCGGCCATGGAACCGCCATCTGGCGCGGGTTTACTCCCCTATTACTGGTGGCCATGAATGTTAAATGCCGCATTGCCAGATCCAAAGTGATCGTGGTTTACGTTCAAACAAATGAGGGTGCGAACTACGACACCAACTGAAAGTGGGGCGACAAAAGGAGGCTGCAAACGAGAATCCTTACAGAAATGTGTCTAGCTTGCATGATTTTTTGTTGTTGCTTATTTTAAGGCCTGCGACAACGTGGTTTATAGCCCCGTGTATTTGGGTGCGTGTGGAACTTGTGTGATAACCCATTTTATTGTGATGGCTGTACAAGTGTGTGTAGCCTAATTGCACTCTGGGGATAGGATTGGGCAAGAGGCGGCAGGTGGCCTTACGTTAGGAACCATCCCAGCATTTGCCGGAAGTAGAATTAGGGAAGCCACTGAAAACCACTTCCGAGGTGGGCTGTGGTGGGAATCGAACCCTCCTCTTGTCAGTTTTGCCTCACAAGACTGACTGTACCCCGTTCCAGTCCTCATACCAGATTTAAAATTTGTTGGCAGAAACGGCAAACGGATCCGGAGCTCCTCGGTGACAGCCAAAAACATACAGTAGGTTGCTACACCAGCTTGTTATTGTTAATGATTTACAGTAGTTCTACAATATCGACTGTTAGAGTCACCCATGCGCAGCTTCACACGGGAGCACTAAATCACTCTCAACTCGACTCGGAAGTCTTCACTTTAATGTGGTCCTGGCCTTTGGCGTTTGACTCTGGAAAAGGTTCGCTGACTAACTCGCACGATATCACGTAGATATGAATTATATTGTGATTGTAACCAAAAGGTTTATGTGTGGAAACATTCATCTATGACCAAAGGAAGGCGAGCAATTGAACCAAAGTAAAGAAAGTAGAAAAAAAAGTCCGATTTTCTATGCGCTGTATTAGCTTGCAATGGCTAATCTGTTAAAGAAATGTCATTATGGTGTTTGAAGATTTTTTCAGTGTTGCCTTAGGAAACAAAAGTTTGATGCTTTTTAGTCGGTCAACACGATTGTACCCAAATGAGATGGGTTATTCTCTAATCCTGAAGAAACATTACATGAGATTAATAAATACACTTGGATAACCAGTTTCGATCGTCAAGCGACCATCATCAGATCCATTACTCTTATAGGCTACAAAATCTATGTCTGAAAGTAGACTATGGGTGAAAACACTTACAATATAGGCTATACACTTATTTAGTTGCAGTAGGCCTATTAGTTGGGATAATGCAACTCGTCAATATTTGTTAGTTGTGGTCTATGTGATGTTTTGTTGAAATACTGGAAGTGGTGATTGACCTCCGGAATTTGCTTGTTTGGAATTAATATGTGGTTGTTGAAAATTGTCAATTCAGATTGTATTGTACAGGCTACTTATCTGGTTGAGTCTTGCGCGGTCCTAGTGAGAGCAGTCACCTTGGTCACTGCCTGCACTCTACTGAAGGGGAAATTCCTGTGTGTGTGAGGGTCCCTTATCTCGTTGGGCTATTCCCTCTCTCGTATTCCTAAGTGCTATGTGTTCCTCGCACAAATGTACCTGTAAGTTGCCAAGTCTAGTCTCTCTAATGTGGTGTAGGCTATGTTACTATATTAAGGATAAAGACCTGGTTTCAAATTCTCCACGCATTAGCTAAAAAGCCCTCTTTAAGCGCAAACGGACTAATGAGAATGTCCCGGCACCTTTAATACTGCCGTTAATAGGTCTACCGGCCTAGGTTTATTGAAGAAAAAGATACATCGTATATCCTGATCCAATAACATGTTTCCCTTATTAGCCAAGCTAGCTAAGGGATTAATAAGGGAAACATGTTATTGTATCAGGATGTACGATGTATCGTTTTCTTCAATAAACCTAGGACGGTATTACCAACAGTATTAAAGGTGCATGGACATTCTCATTAGTCCATTTGCACTTAAAGAGGGCTTTTTAGCTAATGCGTGGAGATTTTGAAACCAGGTCTTTAATAGTTGAAGATTATCCTGAATACAGTAACATACACCACATTAGAGAGACTAGACGTGGGAACTTGCAGGTACATTTGTACGAGGAACACATAGAACTTAGGCATACGAGAGGGGGAATAGCCAAACGAGATAAGGGACCCTCACACACACAGGAATTGCCCCTTCAGTCGAGTGCAGACAGTGACCTAGTTAGCTGCTCTCAACAGGACCACGCAAAACTCAACCAGGTAAGTAGCCTGTACAATACAATCCGAATTGACCATTTACAACAACCTCATATTCACTCCAAACAAGCAAATTTCGGAGGTCAATCACCACTTCTAGTATTTCAACGAAACATTACATTGACCACAACTAACAAATATTGACGAGTTGCATTATCTCAACTAATACTGCAACTAGAATATTTTGTAAATATTTTCACCCATACTTTCAGACATAGATTTTGTAGCCTAAGTGTAATGGATCTTATGATAATCGCTGGACGATCGAAACTGGTCATCAGAGTGTATTTATTAATGTCTTGTTATTTTTTTCAGGATTAGGGAATAACCCATCTCATTTGGGTAGAATCTTGTTGACCGACTGAAAAGCATGAAACGTTTGTTTAAAGATATGTCAATGAAACGATTAGCTCAAGACATGGAAGCGTGGAGGGCTGCATCTAACCAGTCCAAAGATTGAAGACTCAAACAACAACATATTAATATTAGTGCTTCCATGGACGTGCATGTAGAGTAAACGGGGGCATTGTCCTGCCGAAACATCCCATTAAGAATGTTTGCCATCATAGGGACAACCATCGGATTGAGCACCTTGTCACTGGCGAGCGATCATATTTCCCCACATCAATCTCTAATTGTGATTTCGCATTGTATGTTAGTGGTCTGTAGGCTATATTAACCACCTGCCATATTGTCTAAGTTGCTGTAACGTTCTCGCCTGCTGTTCCCAATGTTGCAGGATCGAATCCTGATGCAGTCAGCTGTCATTTGAGGGTGCACAAATGCGAGGGAGGAGATTTACTGGCACGTTAAAGATCACCTTCAGGGCGAAATTCCGGCACCCCGACGTCTCTAAAAACCGGAGTAGTTAAAAAGAACGTACAACCAATAACATTATTATTATCATCAGTCATCACATTTACACAGCTTATGAGACTTCTACACACATCCGACTACACGGAGCTACATGACAACGATGTCGTAAAGCTCCTAAAGAATCATCAACAACAGATAGTTCTTCTAGAAAGAAACTTTGGAAATTTCATGTTGTCTGTCTGTCTGTCTGTCTGTCAGTCTGTCTGTCTGTTAGGTAGTCAGCCCGAAGGCTGGTTGGATACTCAAAAAGTACCGCCGTGAGGTTATGTGAGCAGATACTAAAAAAAAAAAACCAAGGCAGCGCTATATTGACGCGTGCTAGGCAAGAAGAGGAGTGAGGTAGTTTGTCATTGCTTTCCTCACTGAGTCAGAACAGTAGTGGCCTACTAACCCGATAAGTAGAACCATTCACAGCATCCACAGGCACTGACTGTGCCCTGAATGCCATTACTAAACACCACCCATACCTCACTAGCTTCCATATAATCACAGCCATGAGTGAGACTGAGACATCGGTGAAAAGCCACATCTTACTCTAGCCTGTGCCAACAGACAAATGCAAATGTACTGCATTCATCAAGAGATGGCAAACAGGCCATACGAAAATCATTAAAAGATTCATCAGTAGCTTATTAGACTACCAACGTGGTGCTCGCAAGCACAAGCTACCCTGTGATCCATTCCCCAATTCAAATTTTGTTGCACGAACCAGAATAATAGTGTTTACATTAAAAGTTTTGACAGCCAGAGATGTTGTCATTTTGTGAAATAGTATTTTTAATCTACGGTAAAAATAATTGGACATCCCTGTTTTATGAGTAACACGAAATATGTTGGTTCGACTCGATTGTCCACACGTAAATATATCATATCTGCATGATTCATACAGGCAGTATCAGCATGGTGAGCTGTGAAACCCTAGGTATTTCAGCACTTCTGAGGGAGGACAGAGAGTTAGGAAAAGGAAAGAGAGGCACATGATTGTTGCATAATAATAATAATAATAATAATAATTATTATTATTATTATTATTATAGAAGTGGCATACCAGCTAACTAGAGAGGTCTACAACAAAAGATCAGTGTTCATCAACGCCAAGCTTAAGCATTATTGTTCAGTCATTCGCCCAGAGCCTTGTACGCAGCAGAATGCCTGACAATGAACAGAAAAGGTCTGATTGAAAAGTTAGAAGCCAAAGAAAGGAAAATCCTGAGGAAGATCCTTGGACCAATCAGAGAAAATGATGAGTACAGGAGACGACATAACAACGAACTTTACCTGCACATAAATTAGAGAACAACAGACACCATTCGGCAAAGGAGGATTCAATTTTATGGCCACATAACACGCATGAGCTCGCAAAGACAGACCAACAAGATCTATTCCTAGTTTGTTAACAAGAAAAATAAGGGACCCTGGTTGATCGAAGTTGAAAAAGATGTTCGAGAAGTAAGAATCACACTTGGCCGGCCCCGTGGTGTTGGGGTAGCACGCCTGCCTCTCACCCGGAGGCCTCGGGTTCGATTCCCGGCTCCATCAGTGATTTTAGAAACTGACGTGAGGGCTGGAACGGGGTGCACTCAGCCCCGTGAGGACAACTGAGTAGCTGCCTGACAGTGAGGCAGTGCCCCGATCACGAAAACCAAGATTGTTATTGTTATTGTTTTAAGGGGGCGGAATAGCAAGGTCATCTGCCCCTAAAAAAACAAGATTAACGGCCGAGGGGACCTGATGCGCTGATCACGCGTCACCCCAATTCTGCTGGCCAAATGGCTGGGCAGCGGTCGCTTGGTAGGCCTAGGCCCTCACGGGATGTAGTGCCAGGGGTTATCATCTTAGGAATCACACTTGAAGATATCCAGGAACGTGCACCTCTCCAGAGAAGACTTCGAGCACACAAGAAATCCCAAGAAAAGCTAAAATTGAAAACATGCAAGAAGTGGACTGATGAAAGAAAGGAGACTCACAGAACGCGAATGCGGGAATATTGGGAAGAGTTAAAGCTCTAGGTTGAAGTAACGTGGTCCACAGCAGGCCGAAACGAACAAAGAATAATAATTCTTCTTGCTGTCGTTTTGGCCATCTACGGACCACGCTATTTCAACAGCCCTTTGCCATGTCTTTGCGCCTGGGCCTTAACGTTCGCCAAGTATTCCCGCATTCGTTTCCTATGCTGTTCATTCCTCGCTTCAGTCCATGTCTTGCCAGTTTTTTTGTTTTGGCTTTTCTTGGAATCCATGATGTTCTTGAAGTTTTGACTTTAGAGGAACACGTTTCTGGATATCCTCCTGGGTTACTCCCACTTCACGCAGGTAATTTTCTATTTCGGTGAACCACGCCGCCTTGGTGTTCTTGTTAAGAAGAAAACTGAAGATCCTATTGCTCAACCTTGTAGAACTCATACGAGCAATGTGGCCATAGAAAACTATCCTTCTCTTACGAATGGTGTCCGAGATCTTTTCTACATGTGAGTAGAGTTCATGATTGTGTCGTCTTCTGAACTCACCATTTTCTTTGATTGGACCTAGGATTTTCCTCAATATCTGCCTTTCTCTTATTTATAGCACAAATAATAATAATAATAATAATAATAATAATAATAATAATAATAATCGCTTTAATGGTGCACGAGCACTTGAGGATGGTGCTCACAGTCCCAAAAAGGGTGACAACGCTTGTTACAGAGTAGCCTTCACCTAGCTTATTGAGTAGCTTTTACGTCAGTTGTTTTCAGAATATTTTGAACGGCTGCCCAGTGCACGGCTGCGGACTGCCCCAGTGTTTTGTTGTTGTTGCCATGGTGATTATTGCTCGAGTACATGATTTTTAATCAGCCCGCTGTTGGTTAACCCCAAGGGGACAGCGAGGTGTAAACGTGCAATAGATAGCATGTATGGAGCTGCCGTGTTCCCCGCGTACAGCTGTGTCCACAATATCAGGCAAATATTTAAAACAAAATACGCAACATTTTCAGTGGAGAGGACAATGCCACATATCGCTTGGACAATATAGATTTTCCCCTATCCCACTCCAGACCGCAAGTTGCAGAGAATGTTTCTACTTCCCAGTCCATGGCATTCTAGGTGGAAACTTGATACATACTTGGGAAGAATAGCCTATAGTCTAGAGGGCTTTGAAGTCTTTTTCCAATGTTGCCTTATTGTTAATTATAGCAACTTTTCAGTCGGTCAACACAATCTAATTCCACCGGCAGTTAGCTTTGCACTTCCCCATCACACTCCCCCGGTAGCTATGGGCCTATTCTTCTTCTTATGACGCCGTCTCCCTCCGAAGGTTGGCGATCCAATTGATTATCATTACACGCGAAACGGCAGCACGGAAGATTTCTATAGACGTATGTCCATACCACCGCCCAAGTCTTTCATCCAGGAATCTCTTCGTCTTCCCACAGATCTTTTCCCATCAATCTTCCCTTGAATGATCAGCCGGAGAAGTTCATATCGTTCACCTCTCATGATGTGCCCGAGGTAGCTGAGCTTATGCTCCTTGATGGTTGTGAGAAGCTCTTTCTTCTTGTTCAAGATGTTGATGACTTCTTCATTTGTTTTCCTTTCTACCCAAGATATTCGGAGTATTCTTCTGTATAAATACATCTCAAAAGATTCAATCCGCTTCTCCACTAATGGGCTGAGCGACCATCCTTCGAAACCATACAAAAGGACAGGAAACACATAGCAACGTAGCATTCGAACTCTGAGCTGAAGGTTGAGTTCTCGGCTGGTGAATAAGGTCCTCATACTATATTACTGCAGCGTAAAACATTTGCCACGTTGAGCGTGTGTGTGTGTGTGTCTGATTGTGAGAACCAACTGTCACGCGCGTCAATGTTCTCCGATAGGGAAGTATTCGGCACGATCCCCGCACCACTCTACACCCCTCACTTACCACTGAGTTCTCAAGGTCAAGTGCATAGCTACACGCCGGTATCTGTGCGGGGAAATGCGAAACAACAGGTTGTTGACCGACTGAAAAGTTGCAATATCATTTGGAAAAAAGACTTAAATAAGGAATAGGTCATTGTGATGTAGGAGCTAGCATGCTTGGTTGTCGCCCGGGTGGTCCAGGTTTGATTTCCATCTTACCCATCCAAGAAGTGGTTTTCCGTAGTTTCCTACTTCTATTCTAGGCAAATGCTAGGATGGTTCCTAAATTAAGGCCACGGTTGCCTTCTATCCAAACCGTAATCCCAATTATAAATAGGTTACACACACTACAGTAGTTCGGCCATTACAATGAAACAGGCTATAATTCAGATTCCACACACACCCAAGTACACGTGGCTACATGACCATGTTGTTGCACGCTGTTGTCATCTTTCCTGTCGATCACTCTTGGACAATTCTTGTTCTCTTCAGACCCCGACGGTATTAGGGTATCCGAGGCCTAGGGTGTCTTTGAATTTCCCGCCTCGACTCATCTCCCCTGATCCCTCATTCCTCAGACGTTTCCTTTTCTTTTCATAGTATCTCCTGTCTTCCGCTCAAGGCCGTTAAGAAGGCAAGGTGTATGTAGCCTCACCACTTATGGTGCACCATGAGCTTACGGCTGGTGAGCTCGGGGAGTTGGCGACCCCGAGGGATTCCTGAGCTGGGTCCGATTTTCCCTTCTTCCATTGACTTTGGGGTGGACCCTTTCCTCTTTCTCCTTTCCTATCTGCCTTTCATGGCTCTACTTTATTTCAAGTCCCTCCGTCCTCATTCTACAAGGGTTGAGGGCATTTATTATCCCTGTCTTCTCGTTCCCTTATTCTTCTTTTGTTTTCCATTTCGTCTTCTAGTATGTAGGCTAAGTCAGTAGTTAGCTTTAGGCCTACATCTAGTTATGATTTCATCTCCATTTTACTATTATCCAAACCATTAGAGGCTGATATCCTAGATGATAGGCCTATGCCCCTTAAAACAACAACAATCATCATCATTATATCTAGAATTACGTCATCAATTTCAGGGACGTGATGGTGCCATGGTCGAGCTGCTTGCCTCTCACCATGGCGAACTGGGTTCGATTCTCGGTCAATGCATGAGAGATATTCCAAGTGAAATATCACGTCCTGTGGTTCGGATTCCACATAAAAATGGACATCCCGTGGCTCATGATCGCGAGATTAACGGTCACGTAAAACTACACGCTTCCTTCCTTTTTAGGCGGATTAGGTGGCGTAGTTGGTAGCTTGCTGATTTTTATGCCCAAGGTCACTGGTTCAAACCCGGCCGAAGTCGTCAAATTTTTTTAAGAGCGTTGAAAATCCCTCAGTATGCCTTCCTTCGGAGGGGAAGTAAAGCCGGCGGGTCCATGTCATAGATTTATGACATGAAAAGAACCTTCCACTAACTACACTTGTGTAAAGCCAAAATTTGTAGGTTACATTATTTGATAACGCGATATTGGTTCTAACGTTCGCCGCCATGTGCTGACTACGATGGCATCTAGTAGCCAAGTCCACAGCTAGGTGTTGTGAACGGGAGCATTTGGTAGCAAAAGTAGGAACTAGCCTACTTGAAAAATTGATCGTCTGCAGTCCTTACCTGAATCACAGATAACACACACTAATACAGCCATCACAATTAACACCGCTTATCAAACAAATTCGACACACACCCAAAGTACACGGGGCTACATGACCGAGTAGTTGCAACCCCTAAACTAAGGAACCAACCAACCATCCTTCGTCTTCGCCATCAATTTCCCAACACACCGTTAACCATGGCAATCGTCATCTAAGTAGGCCTATAGTCTACTAGGTCAGTAGCGTAACCTATGCTTTGATATAAGATGATGATAATAATAATGTTTCAAGGGTCCTAACATCTAGGTAATCGGCCGCTATTGGATCGGGTAGAGCTACGAAATTACAACTAACGTAGGCCTACGTACTGCCCCCGGAAATTGAAATATATTGAGACCACGAGGGCTGTATTGGAAAATATCAGTAAAGTTAAGGATGTCATAGTTATGACGTGGATATTCATGACGTAGGCACGGATGACGTAGAATTCATGCCAGTAGGCTGATTGAGCTGAGATTCTTGGTGACGTCATGATTTTGGTCCAGAAAGATCCGAGATTTACGACGCAGTCGCAGGAAACAAGGTATTGTGCTAAGGAAGAAGCTACGCTATTGGAGGAGAGACGCGAACCAATGAACGATAGTTTGGAAGGAAGAAGGAGATTGCTGAAACTACGATATTCGATTACTTTTGGCATGCAGATTTGTGGAAATCTATTTTCAGTTATGGCATTGATTTGGAATTTTGAAGAAATTAATTTTGAGTTTTTGAATTTTGAAAATCCGTCAAGTATAGCCAAAGTTAAAACTTCCAGCAATGACGCAGCAACAGGCTATGGAAGGGATGAATACGCCCCTTAAGAAGTTGATAAAAGGTCGTGCACAGGAGAGAGGAGCTCTCATACTCAGATCTCATACGCTCAGATCTCATATGTCAGATCGCATATATATTTCTGGTGATATAGAGTTATTTTCAAGTGATTCAGTGAAGTAAGTTGTCTTTAGCGTGAGGTGAAAGCCTTGCCGCATCGAACGAACTCGGAGCAGTTCCATTCTACGCTGCTCGAAACTAGGTGAAGTTGAAGCGCGCACATTAACGTTTCCACCAGTCAAGATATCAAGCGCTAACTTCAGCCTTTATGATAATTCTATTAGGCAGTATAACATTGTGGTGTATACAAGATTTGAACGATTTCACAGTGATACTTCGAAAGATATTGGAACTTTAAGGCTGCCAACAAAAGTGATTTTCTCGCCACAGGAGAAACACTTTTATATTCCACATTATACACTACGGCTGACACGTGGAGTGCAACAGTTTGGTATTACAACGATACATTCGACTATGGAACATTATAATATTGCAGTGCTTTTGATGATTATAATAGTAGGTGAGATGGAAGGCTAAGGCTTTGATGCAATTGGGACATATATTATTGGAGTAAAGTAACAGCATGGAACTTCGTTAATCGTCTTTCTACAAAAGCGAGCATGTAGTGAACATCCAACTACACTCATGCATCGTTAATCCATCGCTGAATTATACCAGATAACAGTGGAAATATTTTCATACTCCACAACTATGAATATTTCTGCGGAAATAACTACACTAAACTTCATGGCGAATTCCTGCAAGAACTTCAGAGAACTTTCAAGAGAGGCCAGGGTTATCCCGGCGCACAATGAAGAATTTTGCCGGAAGGATGTTTCTCGTATCCACGGAGCAGTGCAATTTCGGAGGAGGAAGCAGTTCGATTCTCCGAGGACGCTGATTCCTGTTTCGAGGATGGAGCTCATCTTTACGTTGGTGAAATGGATCCATCAGCAGTCTTCTTTGGGGAATTTTCCTCTGGAACTTCAATCGGCAGATAAGGTAGTCGTGAACGTTTCTTGTATTATTTGAGTATTGTAGCGATATTTGAGCAACCATTCTTCCCATATTTTCTGTCCTACCTTTTGCCCTATTTTATTGATTGATATTTTTGTACTCAGTACACTTCGATGATTTATGCCTTTTTCTTCGATTTTTGAGACATTGCTATGTCATTGGCATACTTAAATAATTTTGGATCAGTTGAGACTGATGATTTAGATTCTTTCAGTAATTTGCATATTTTTGTAGTCACGATTTGACTGTAAAGTTAACGATTTGCTATGGCAGATTTGAATTCAGACAGCGTGTCATTTTATTAAAGTAATTCTATTCAGTAAATTACTTTGACCAATTTTCTGTCATCCTCAAGAAAGAAGAATAATTAAAAGATTTTAGAGCGTTAAAATCTTTTACGATATCGACGATCTTTGAAATACTAGTCGTCTTATGAACATGATTGCAACATAGACATTTATCATTGCATTATAGACAATTTTATGAAATATGAACGTTAATTACAATTTATTGAATACACTATAGTAATGAACATTTGATAGGAGTTTTTCTCAATTCTAGATTGGAATAATAATGTTTGCATTCCACAATCTGATTGTATTCTATTCGACTATTTTGCAGTTTAGTTGATCTTTATTTGAAGATAGTATTTTTATACTGCGTTACTTTGAAGATGTTAATCTCAATTTTGATAGACCAGGCAGGAGTGTCTAACCGTATTTGCTATTAAATTTATTTGTGATTGGCAAATTTTTACTTCATATCGATTCATGAATGAAACCCATGAAGGTTAAATGATAACAGTCATTATTACAATTGATGAATATAAGAATTTTTAAAGAGGAACAATGGATGTATAATCGATAGTTCAGTGGACGTGTAAAAGTCGCTGTTGAGTAATGCCCTTGAATAATGAAGGAGGTTCCCACAATAATTAATGAAGTTGATGAATATAAGTGGAGGTTTTTTGTGTGTAGTTTGGAAGATTTTTATGCCATATATATAAAGATATATGATGAATTTTGGGCCAATTGTTGTGCCATTTTTGTGCGTTATGAGCGAAGTATTTTCCCGCTGAATGTTATTGTTCTTGTTCTTTGAAAGATTATTCATATGAAGATACTGTTAAAATTAACAAGAGTGTTAAATAATTTGAGATAAAGATTTTGAATGGAGGTTACAGTCACAAATATTAATAATTATTATTAAACATTATTAAACCTGAATTTGACAGTTTAATATAACTAACCTTCATTGGTCGTTTATATCAACACGATTTGAGTAATTATCAACCGGATAGACGTGTGGTTCAATGTTTTCCTTGTATAAATAATATAAATAATTAATATTGTAAAATAATTTTGTAAATATCTTGGTTAAATAATTTGAAATGATAGTGATTAATAGAAGCGTGTATTAAATTTTCAATGGTCATTTGACATTGTTATAAACAATTTGTTATTGTTATAAATAATTAATGAACTTTTGTTATTAACATTTAGAGTTTTTTTATATACTCTAAACAATGTAAGTTAAGCAAGTGGTTTGAACAAATAATCATGATTTGGGATTGTTGGAGGTGTTCCACTGGTGTTTGAATGAAGCATGTAAGACATTTGCGTGATAATATTTCAGTTGAGATGTGAACATTTACGTATTTGAAAAGAGAGAGCCGAGCTCTGAGGTAACACGCTTATGGTAGGGTTGAACGAACGGGTGTCCGCTTTGACTATACAGGTGCTTTGCAGCTGGTCCGGACAACTGTGTTACTGAGGCCAAGGGCGTTCCATAATAGCCTTGTGGCTATAAATAAAATGTGCAGTATATAAACACGCAAAGCAATTGATATATGTGTCTCATCCCAAATCCCGTTTCCATTCCCAGTGCATTGTTATATTTTGTTGCTATGAGCTTGAGAAAGCTAAAACATTATATGTAGAGAATACAGGTCCTACAGGAGGACATGGTTATGTGGTCAATGGCTTCTGATTGCCACGTATATTTTGTTGTTTCATTTTTGTTAAAAATCATTCTTTATGTGAAATAAATTATTGTGCAGTTTAAAGTTTCTCGTCTTCGATCTGGTTCATTTTAAATATCATGGTGGAGGTTATTGTGAGGACATACTTTTAAGTGATCCAGTTGACAACCCAGTCCCCGAGATATATTTAAGAGGTAAGTAAAGGTAAGTATGAACCCCCGTATATTTTGGTGTGTTCCACAATAATTTTCTTGTTAACTATTGTGCTCTAATCTCGATAGTATCTGTCAGTGCCATTTTCATTGATGTAGCTATGCCGGCGCGTTTGATTATTGGCAATCCGATTGAGGGGGCGGATATCTGACAGCCTACTATCTGGGTTATCGGGTACAGTAGGATTGGCGACCCTAAAACGTGGGGCGTGTTCTACAAAACTGGATTACCAGGAGGATTGCCGCAATTCGGTGGGGCTCGATTGTCTCGATTGGCACGTTCGACTGAATAACATTGGATTACCAAGTTATTGCAGTAGAATTGACACCGCAATTTTTGTGGAGTGTTCGAATAACATTGGATTACCAAGTTATCGATGTCAAAGGGATTGTGAAGACTCAAATAAAGAGGTTGATTCTTTGTTAGATGTCTTAGCCAATTGTAGAATTTGAGAGTGTGATTATATAGGAATAAATGTTGTATTGTATTAGGAAAATTACACTCAGAAAAGATCAGATCTTATACGACTTGAGAGAGGTTAAATAGGCTGGAAACTTAGAAAAATCGCCTATGATCTGGAATCTTATTTTATTTGACCGGCTTATGACATGTATAGTCATATTAAAGATAAAATTAAACTATTTGGATTATAAATGTAAATTATTTGTGTTAGGATATTTTTAAATGAACCAAAGAAACTTGAACATGTGCTTGAGTTTATTTCAACATGAAGTGTCTACGAAGGTTAATTATAAGGTAATTATAAGTTAGATTTAAGACAGAAAATTGCTCAAATTTATATATGGTGAAGAATGTTGCTCAGATGTTGTTATTTTACTCTGTTTGATGTATGTCCCTAAAGCAGTTTATTATTGAAATATTATTGAAATGGCAGATGAAAGTATTAAGAAAATGTTGGAGGAGATGTCCAACAATATGAGGGAGATGGAAGCTAGGAATATTAGTCCAATGGAGGAGAATGCTAGTAACTTGTCAGCTAATTTGTCTGCTAGGCTGGATGAAAGTTTGAAAGTTATTCAGACCAGTTCTGCAAACCTAGAAAATGATATGTCGCGTTTACAGATCAGTACCCAGGGAATAGAGAATGCCGTGAGTGACATTCATAAAGATGTGTCTGATGTTAAAATAGATGTGTCTAAGGTACAAAAGGATCTTACTATGTTGAATCTTGACGTTGCTAATGTCCGGAGTGATATTTCTTGTGCTAGGGCTGAAGTAGGTGTTGTTAAAAATGATGTTGCGACTGTCCAAGACAAGGTTGAGGAAGTCCAAAGAGAAGTCCAAAATGTTAGAACTGATGTGTCCAATGTTCAGGTTGATATTAATAACATTCATTCGGATGTAAATGAGATGCAAAGTGATATAAATATGATTCAAGTAGAAGTCAACACAGTTTTCGTAGATATTGCTAAAGTCCAAACTGATGTAAATAAAGTCAGGGAAGAAATAGAAAATTCGAAAACACTTTGTACGCGTAATATGAGTGCATTAACGACTAGGCTAGTTGATGAGTCAGTTAGAACGACAGCGTCTTTAGCAGGTTTAAAGTATGATGTAGAGGTCATGAGAACCCAGGTATTAGACCATAATAGATTACTCAAAGAAGATATCGAAGGAGACATAGCAGAAATGTTAACGGCAAATGTAGCAGTATGGAAAGACGAGTGGAATAGGTCAAGTGAGGAACATGTAACCCAAATTCAGGAACGTATTGAAAGAAAACTTGCCAGTACTAAAATAGATATTAACAATGAAGTAGTACAGATTAGGAAAGATTTAAGCGTAAGGATGGATTCGCTATCCGAGAGACAAGTAGAAGATAGAACACAAATAGGTCAGGATGTGCAAGCATTAAAATCTGCGTTAGAGGATCAGATTCATAAAGTTGTGTCTGATGTAAATGAAACGACGAGCAAACTGCAGAATTTGAAGCTAGGAGAAGCTAGTTTGATGGAGACCTACAAAGAAGAGTTAATCAGGAAAGTCTTAACGGAAATCAATGACAAGGATACAGAAGGCTTGGCTTGCGAAACCAATAGGAATTATGCCAGAAGATATAACCTAGATCCAGAAGAGAGAGATGTGACTCCTGAAGAACGTATATCCAGATTCAGGGAGGAAGATGACGAGAGGAATAGGGAACCTGAGTGGAACTATCGAGATAGTGGGAAAAACTACCCGGATTCATATCCGAGGAATGTAACGGTCATCAGGAATTTTGAAGACAAACCGCAAAAATTCAGCAACACTGATAGTTTGACGCCTATAGAATATGTCAGGAACCTCAAAGATTATTTCATCGAAGCTCACATTCCCAGAGAGAGAGAGATGAAGATAGTGGAAAGATTTTTGATTGGAGGACCCCTTGAATGGTTTAGAGCTTTTAGATACACTTTCAGTAACTTTGACGAGTTTGCAGAGGCATTAATCAAACGATTTTGGTCCATAGAAGCGCAGAATTCGTTAAGAGCGGAGGTTTATTCAAGAAAATACTCAGGTACTCTTCCAACACGGTACGCTGATTTCTTTACGAGTCAATTGTCCCGCTTGAGATTTTTGCAACCCCCATTGTCAACGGAGCAATTAATTGATGCGATTTCTCGTATGCTGCCTGTGGAAGTGAGGAGACTAATCATTTCATCAAACATCAGGGATTTGACCAGCATGGACGAATTACTGAGGAGGTTAGACTACACAAGTCCAATGCCTAACGTGGTACAGAAAGGTCAAAGGCATGACTTCAAAGAAATAAATACTGTATATATGGACCAAGTTCAGCAAACTGACAAGCCAGATGAAGAGAAAACTGACAATGTAGGTCCTCACAGGAATAATCAGTTTCGGAATAACAGATCGCAAGGTTACCGTCCGTATCAACAGAGAAGAGGCTGGAACTATAATCGAGGCAATTACAACAATGGAAGAGGCAGATATTACAACAATAATGGTTATAACAGAAATTATAATAGAAATAACCAGAACCAAAATAGAAATCAGGATTCTCAAGGTCAGGTTATGACACCCGATCAGTATCAGGAAAGAGAGAGGGAAAGCCAGCAATACCTGAAGGAGTTACGGGAAAAAGAAGCCGAAAATCAAAAGAAAAGGCAGGATGTTGTGATCGATCCTGGGCCTTCTACGAGCCAGCATAATTCGGAAAACAGAAATTCAGGACAGAAGAGACAGTAGAGAGGAGAGAATACATTAGCCACACACAAACCAGAGAAGAAGAGACTTATGATTAAGGAACATAAAGGAAATATCATATAAGAGTAAGCCAATAATAATTCAATTTCGTGTTCAAGTGAATTGAGATATTTATAACACAGAGTTTAAAAACAATTTGCAACTGTTTTTAAAACGTGGTGAAGGGAGAATGCCCCCGGAAATTGAATTATATTGAGACCACGAGGGCTGTATTGGAAAATATCAGTAAAGTTAAGGATGTCATAGTTATGACGTGGATATTCATGACGTAGGCACGGATGACGTAGAATTCATGCCAGTAGGCTGATGGAGCTGAGATTCTTGGTGACGTCATGATTTTGGTCGAGAAAGATCCGAGATTTACGACGCAGTCGCAGGAAACAAGGTATTGTGCTAAGGAAGAAGCTACGCTATTGGAGGAGAGACGCGAACCAATGAACGATAGTTTGGAAGGAAGAAGGAGATTGCTGAAACTACGATATTCGATTACTTTTGGCATGCAGATTTGTGGAAATCTATTTTCAGTTATGGCATTGATTTGGAATTTTGAAGAAATTAATTTTGAGTTTTTGAATTTTGAAAATCCGTCAAGTATAGCCAAAGTTAAAACTTTCAGCAATGACGCAGCAACAGGCTATGGAAGGGATGAATACGCCCCTTAAGAAGTTGATAAAAGGTCGTGCACAGGAGAGAGGAGCTCTCATACTCAGATCTCATACGCTCAGATCTCATATGTCAGATCGCATATATATTTCTGGTGATATAGAGTTATTTTCAAGTGATTCAGTGAAGTAAGTTGTCTTTAGCGTGAGGTGAAAGCCTTGCCGCATCGAACGAACTCGGAGCAGTTCCATTCTACGCTGCTCGAAACTAGGTGAAGTTGAAGCGCGCACATTAACGTTTCCACCAGTCAAGATATCAAGCGCTAACTTCAGCCTTTATGATAATTCTATTAGGCAGTATAACATTGTGGTGTATACAAGATTTGAACGATTTCACAGTGATACTTCGAAAGATATTGGAACTTTAAGGCTGCCAACAAAAGTGATTTTCTCGCCACAGGAGAAACACTTTTATATTCCACATTATACACTACGGCTGACACGTGGAGTGCAACAGTTTGGTATTACAACGATACATTCGACTATGGAACATTATAATATTGCAGTGCTTTTGATGATTATAATAGTAGGTGAGATGGAAGGCTAAGGCTTTGATGCAATTGGGACATATATTATTGGAGTAAAGTAACAGCATGGAACTTCGTTAATCGTCTTTCTACAAAAGCGAGCATGTAGTGAACATCCAACTACACTCATGCATCGTTAATCTATCGCTGAATTATACCAGATAACAGTGGAAATATTTTCATACTCCACAACTATGAATATTTCTGCGGAAATAACTACACTAAACTTCATGGCGAATTCCTGCAAGAACTTCAGAGAACTTTCAAGAGAGGCCAGGGTTATCCCGGCGCACAATGAAGAATTTTGCCGGAAGGATGTTTCTCGTATCCACGGAGCAGTGCAATTTCGGAGGAGGAAGCAGTTCGATTCTCCGAGGACGCTGATTCCTGTTTCGAGGATGGAGCTCATCTTTACGTTGGTGAAATGGATCCATCAGCAGTCTTCTTTGGGGAATTTTCCTCTGGAACTTCAATCGGCAGATAAGGTAGTCGTGAACGTTTCTTGTATTATTTGAGTATTGTAGCGATATTTGAGCAACCATTCTTCCCATATTTTCTGTCCTACCTTTTGCCCTATTTTATTGATTGATATTTTTGTACTCAGTACACTTCGATGATTTATGCCTTTTTCTTCGATTTTTGAGACATTGCTATGTCATTGGCATACTTAAATAATTTTGGATCAGTTGAGACTGATGATTTAGATTCTTTCAGTAATTTGCATATTTTTGTAGTCACGATTTGACTGTAAAGTTAACGATTTGCTATGGCAGATTTGAATTCAGACAGCGTGTCAATTTATTAAAGTAATTCTATTCAGTAAATTACTTTGACCAATTTTCTGTCATCCTCAAGAAAGAAGAATAATTAAAAGATTTTAGAGCGTTAAAATCTTTTACGATATCGACGATCTTTGAAATACTAGTCGTCTTATGAACATGATTGCAACATAGACATTTATCATTGCATTATAGACAATTTTATGAAATATGAACGTTAATTACAATTTATTGAATACACTATAGTAATGAACATTTGATAGGAGTTTTTCTCAATTCTAGATTGGAATAATAATGTTTGCATTCCACAATCTGATTGTATTCTATTCGACTATTTTGCAGTTTAGTTGATCTTTATTTGAAGATAGTATTTTTATACTGCGTTACTTTGAAGATGTTAATCTCAATTTTGATAGACCTGGCAGGAGTGTCTAACCGTATTTGCTATTAAATTTATTTGTGATTGGCAAATTTTTACTTCATATCGATTCATGAATGAAACCCACGAAGGTTAAATGATAACAGTCATTATTACAATTGATGAATATAAGAATTTTTAAAGAGGAACAATGGATGTATAATCGATAGTTCAGTGGACGTGTAAAAGTCGCTGTTGAGTAATGCCCTTGAATAATGAAGGAGGTTCCCACAATAATTAATGAAGTTGATGAATATAAGTGGAGGTTTTTTGTGTGTAGTTTGGAAGATTTTTATGCCATATATATAAAGATATATGATGAATTTTGGGCCAATTGTTGTGCCATTTTTGTGCGTTATGAGCGAAGTATTTTCCCGCTGAATGTTATTGTTCTTGTTCTTTGAAAGATTATTCATATGAAGATACTGTTAAAATTAACAAGAGTGTTAAATAATTTGAGATAAAGATTTTGAATGGAGGTTACAGTCACAAATATTAATAATTATTATTAAACATTATTAAACCTGAATTTGACAGTTTAATATAACTAACCTTCATTGGTCGTTTATATCAACACGATTTGAGTAATTATCAACCGGATAGACGTGTGGTTCAATGTTTTCCTTGTATAAATAATATAAATAATTAATATTGTAAAATAATTTTGTAAATATCTTGGTTAAATAATTTGAAATGATAGTGATTAATAGAAGCGTGTATTAAATTTTCAATGGTCATTTGACATTGTTATAAACAATTTGTTATTGTTATAAATAATTAATGAACTTTTGTTATTAACATTTAGAGTTTTTTTTATATACTCTAAACAATGCAAGTTAAGCAAGTGGTTTGAACAAATAATCATGATTTGGGATTGTTGGAGGTGTTCCACTGGTGTTTGAATGAAGCATGTAAGACATTTGCGTGATAATATTTCAGTTGAGATGTGAACATTTACGTATTTGAAAAGAGAGAGCCGAGCTCTGAGGTAACACGCTTATGGTAGGGTTGAACGAACGGGTGTCCGCTTTGACTATACAGGTGCTTTGCAGCTGGTCCGGACAACTGTGTTACTGAGGCCAAGGGCGTTCCATAATAGCCTTGTGGCTATAAATAAAATGTGCAGTATATAAACACGCAAAGCAATTGATATATGTGTCTCATCCCAAATCCCGTTTCCATTCCCAGTGCATTGTTATATTTTGTTGCTATGAGCTTGAGAAAGCTAAAACATTATATGTAGAGAATACAGGTCCTACAGGAGGACATGGTTATGTGGTCAATGGCTTCTGATTGCCACGTATATTTTGTAGTTTCATTTTTGTTAAAAATCATTCTTTATGTGAAATAAATTATTGTGCAGTTTAAAGTTTCTCGTCTTCGATCTGGTTCATTTTAAATATCATGGTGGAGGTTATTGTGAGGACATACTTTTAAGTGATCCAGTTGACAACTCAGTCCCCGAGATATATTTAAGAGGTAAGTAAAGGTAAGTATGAACCCCCGTATATTTTGGTGTGTTCCACAATAATTTTCTTGTTAACTATTGTGCTCTAATCTCGATAGTATCTGTCAGTGCCATTTTCATTGATGTAGCTATGCCGGCGCGTTTGATTATTGGCAATCCGATTGAGGGGGCGGATATCTGACAGCCTACTATCTGGGTTATCGGGTACAGTACTAAGATAGCAAAAGGATAAAAACACAATAAATAGCCTAGCCTAAGGGAAATAAACTACAGGGAAAAGATATTTCCTCAATTCTCGAAGAATGAGGAAGAAGGACTTGGAAAGACCAGCTCGTGATGTAGTGATTAGCATTCATGGCTGTCGTCCCAGAGGCCCGGGTTCGATTTCCGGCTCTGCCATCCTGGAAGTTGTTTCCCGTGGTTTCCCATTTCTACTCCAGGCGAATGGTGGGATGGTTCCCAACTTAAGACCATCTGAAGATTATGGGGTTTGAAGCCATTTTTTCATTTTGCCTTAGTAAACAAAAGTTTGGTGCTTTTCAGTCGGTCAACACGAATTTACCCAAAAGTGTAAAAAAAATACATGAGATTAATATACACTAGCATAAAATCTCACGTAATTTTTTCAGGATTAGGGTATAATCCAACTCTTTTGGGTAAATTCATGTTGACCGACTGAAAAGCACAAAACTTTTGTTTACCATCTGAAGATGTGTGACATGCATGATGTTTCTATTAACGATTACCGAGCGGGCGGGCAGGCCACACACGCTGCGGTTAGCCCAGAATAAAACAATAATTCAGCAATAATGAGCTTGTCGCTAGCAACGCCCTCTAGCGTGACGCCCCGCCCACAACCCTCCGGGATCGGGACCGGGACACGAGCATTATTTATGTGTTCCGAGCGGTTTGCAACCATGATTGGTGACGCGATAAATTGTAAACACAACAATATCAACACAGAAATTTATACCCGGTCTTGAAAATATTGCTAAATCAAATGAGTATGGTGAGCGGAAAATGTTTCCGTTCAGCTTGGATACAGCCCTATTTATCCTGTTGTTTTATTTAAATCGCTAAGAGCATATTGGTCATGTACTTGGGTGTGTGTTGAATTTGTCTGTTTCCAGGGTGACTGTGGTAGTAATTATGTTAGTAATATTGTTTTAAGGGGCGGATCAGCGAGAACTTCTGCCCCTGAAGTAATTAAGGGTCTAGGATTGGAGTGGGTGCCCCAGGATACCTATACCTTTCTTGTCCCTAATATAGACTACAGCTACACACACTACTACAGTCAGCACATAAATACAGGTTATCAGACAAATACAGTAGATTTCAGCCCGGTGAAACGGTGTAGATTTGTGCCAAAGGGCCTAAATAAAGGGAATGGAGAGTGCTATCTAAAATTTATGTTGTCAAAAACCTTCCTTGGGGTGTGCACTACAACACAATAACATTTCAATGTAATCGCCTAACGGTGTCGGAGTCCATTAACTTCGGACAGATATAGATCTCCATTTCTTTGCCTATTTCCATTTATGAAATAATAAAAAGGCTTATGAGATCACCTCTTGTCCGTGTGTGTGTGTAAGTGTGTCCGTCCGTGTGTGTGTCCCCTAATAATTTCTAAGCGGCTGGAGCGATTTCAACGAAAGTAAGGTCATAGTACTATTTCGGCCGACCCCGACCGTGCGCTTCAAATATTATTACCTCTCACCAATCCAACATGGCGGCTGTGTAAAATATTTCACCGGCATTCTATATCTCCGAAACTATTTCTCATATCGCCTTGAAATTCTGTATGGTGTTAAAGAGGACTATTAGAAGTTCACCTATGTGACTTTCAGAAACCTGTTAACACCAAACGAACATGGCGGCCAAGTGAAATTGAGACATTTAAATAGACTTTTCTCGCGATTTAACCATCCAAACGCGGTGAAACTTGGTACAGAAAAAGACTATGGTCTACAA
Source organism: Meconema thalassinum (assembly GCA_946902985.2). Taxonomy (NCBI): domain Eukaryota; kingdom Metazoa; phylum Arthropoda; class Insecta; order Orthoptera; family Tettigoniidae; genus Meconema; species Meconema thalassinum. Next base: position 553,859,872 of record OX336388.2, read on the forward strand.
AGTGCAATGCACTGACATCTAATTTCATTCAATTGTTTACATAACCTCAAGATGGTGGCTGTGCGGAATTTTAATTTTTTTTTTATTTCTTGTGTTTTAATCATGCGATCGAAATCAACGTTTGAATAATGAATGTACACAATAATCCTCATCTAATAGTGTACAACTCTATGACATACATATATTAAAGTCCAACATGGCGACTATCCGAAATTTTTAGATGGTTGTCAATATCTATTAATCCATGACAGCAATCAAACTGAAATTGTGTATGTATACCCTGGAGCACAGTATAGAGACTATAAACATAAGTTCACCTATGGGACGTACAATAACCTGGTGAGCACAAATCCAACATGGCGGTGACGCGAAATATAAATATTCAAATGGACTTTTCTCGCGATTTAACCATCCGAGCGCAGTGAAACGTGGTACGTTAGGCCTATATGCTTATATAAATTTTAATCCACTGGCATCTAATTCAATTAAATTATTTTCATAACCTCAAGATGGCGGCTGAGCGAAAATTTAATATCTGGTTTTTATTTCTTGTGTCCTAATCATGCGATTAAAGTTGGAATAAAGCACTTACACAATAATCTTCATGTAAGTTAATAGTATATCACTCTAAGGTCTATATATAACAAGAAGTTCCGTGAAGAACTATACAGCCTACTTTTCATGTCAATGATTATTCTACAGAATATGAACCTATCTAGAATAATGACGAAATTAAGTTGGTAATATCGAAATATCTAATTAGTTCAAAATATACCTGGTATAATGTAGCCTAATAGAGCACTATAGTTGGCAGCCCTGGTGACTGAATATATTCTTAGTTCCATCTCTTAAGGTACAGAATACAAAATTTGGTTGAAGTCCAATGGACGTTACATGCAGTTAGACATTGGATCTATCAGCACGCGTAAAAGCATGTTGCCAACAATGTCATGCGTGTGCTGGTCAGAAATAATCTGAAATATTATATCTTGTTGTGCCAATTTTGGATGAAATACATTTGTTAGTATAGAAGTTACATGTATTTTAAAATTGGACATATCAGCAGGCATAGAATCATGTTGGCAGCACTGCCTTGTATTAATTACTCCAAATTAATCTAGAATGTCAGGTGCTATAGGCTACGTGTGCAAAGTATAGAGCTGTTGGCTTGCATACTTTCTGATATATTGATATTAGGGTAAAAAAATATAGACAGCATTTATTAACAGTTGGCAGCCCTGATTGCTCTTAACAATACTAATAGTAATATCTGTTATGGTACACATAGCACATACGAAATTTGGTTGAAATCCAACTGATAGTGTAGAAGTTACATGTATTTAAAAATTGGTACTATCAGCAGGTTTATAATCATGTTGGTAGAACTGACGTATATAAGTTACTCCAAATTAATCTAAAATGTCAGAATATACGTGTGCATAGTTTAAAGCTGTTGGCTTGCATACTTTCTGATATACTTGGATGAAGGAAATTGAGAGAGCAATTATTAACAGTTGGCAGCCCTGGTGGCCTTAAGAATACGCTTAGTCATATCTGTTTATGTACAGATATTACATACAAAATTTGGTTAAAATCCAATTGATAGTTTAGAAGTTATATGCATTTAAACATTGGACCTATCAGAAGGCTTAACATTATTATGGCAACACTGTCATGGTTGGCCTCTTGGAAATTAAACTGAAATAGTCTTATCTACATGTGTGCCAATTTTGGAATAGCTCCCATGCATACCTTGCAAGATATCCAACATGGAGCTCAAATTTCTAGTGCGTTTTTTCAGCAGTTGGTAGCACTGACATCCTTTTCAAATATGGACGTGAGATATTCCGGTGCACACTTTTACTCATACTAAATTTGGTTTTGATTACTGCAGCCGTTTAGGAGTTGATAGGGGGGGACACACGCACAGCCAGACAGACAGACAGACAGACAGACAGAAGGACAGACAGACAGACAGATAGACACACATTTTCCCGGATCGATCTCATAAGTCTACTTTTTCCTCATTTTTGCAAAATGTGAAAAGTAGGCTAAAAATCCAACATGGGGACCATCCGAAATATTTAGACGGTTCTCAATATCTACGAATCTATTACAGCACTCAACCTGAAAATCTGTATGTTGATAGAGGCAATTAATATAAGTAGGATATATGAAAACCGGCTATTTAGTTCTTCACGGAACTACTTGTTAAGATTAATGAGTCTTGCATGAAATATAATCACCTGTATTCAAATAATTTGGTTTACAAAGTCGTCATTTACACTGAAAACAAAGAATTTTTGTCGAAACCTAAAGTAGGCTACTTGATCATTGAATTTCTAAGTGTGTAAGGAAATAATAATAATAATAATAATAATAATAATAATAAATGAAGTTCTGAATGGGCCCCTGATGCCGTGCCTAAACTTTAACATTATCTACTCACATAAGCGCACTGAAGGTAGTTTTGCGAACTGGTGGAGACTGTTTTGTATCACTACGAATCTACGATTACAGCTCTGCCTCCGATCGTATTGATGCGTGGATGTAGATACAGTGGCAATGGGTGATGGACATTGACTGTACGACAAACACGCTCAACATCAGCTCGGCAGGTAGGAAGGACAGAAGCAACAGTGCTGGGTTCGAATTAACTGGATGATGGGTTCACACTCAATCGCGTCGTGTTTGCCACTAGCTCGTCACCTGTTAGCTTGGTGCATTTGCGGGTTGATTAGCGGTGACTTCAGCAGGCCGTGATCATGACGTCACATGTTATAGGATAGGGTGATGAGCACAGGTCTAGCGGTGACTTCCGCTGGCAGTGGATCATCACATCACACGATAATAGGCTAAGGCGATGAGCACAGGTCTAGCGGTGACTTCAGCTGGCCGTGGATCATGACATCACACGATAATAGGCTAAGGCGATGAGCACAGGTCTAGCGGTGACTTCAACTGGCCGTGGATCATAACATCACACGATAATAGGCTAAGGCGATGAGCACAGGTCTAGCGGTGACTTCAGCTGGCCGTGGATCATAACATCACACGATAATAGGCTAAGGCGATGAGCACAGGTCTAGCGGTGACTTCAGCTGGCCGTGGATCATAACATCACACGATAATAGGCTAAGGCGATGAGCACAGGTCTAGCGGTGACTTCAGCTGGCCGTGGATCATAACATCACACGATAATAGGCTAAGGCGATGAGCACAGGTCTAGCGGTGACTTCAGCTGGCCGTGGAACATAACGTGACACGATATAGGCTAAGGTGGTGAAATAGGACTCATGGGCACCCGCTAGCGGGGGAAGGGGGGGGGGGGGGCATCGACGTCACCGCCCTGATTTGTGGCATTCTCAGGATTGATTCTTACTGCATGGAAATGCAAGACCCCCATACTGCTTTATCTGTTACCGAGCATCTGGCCACACATTCTGTTATTGCCATCCCACATCCGCCATATTCTTCCGACTTCTCCCCTTGCGATTGTTTCTTGTTTACGCGAGTGAAAAGGCGACTGAAAGGAACGATTCATCAAGATATCGCAGATATCCAACGTGCTGTGACAAATGAGCTTACAAACATCGCAGTTGACAATTTCTCTGCTTGCTTCAAAGACCTCCAGAAACGTTGGCAGTTGTGTATACTGTAGATAGCCAAGGGGACTACTTCGAAAGCAGCTAGGATCGTAACTTGGTAAGAGCAATTTGTATCCCCAACCTCTGCCCTAGAACTTTTCTGGCCAAGTTGTATACTGATATAATATGTCTGATAACCTGTTCTATTGATGTGTTAGTAGTAGTAAGTGTATTTGTAATTCAGGTAAGAATTAGAAAGGAGGCGATCGTGGTCTTCAGTTAGGAACAATCACAGCATTTGCCTGGAGGAGTGGGGAAACCACGGAAAATCACTTCCAGGATAGTTGAGGAGGGAACCGAACCCACCTCTTCTCGGGTGTGCCTCACGAGGCCAAGTGTACCCCGTTCCAGCCCTCAGACCAGAAAACAATAGTATATTGGACTGTATAGGCTACAGTATTTACGTGTGAAACGCAGTACTGCAGTACTGGGGTTCATTTTCCCTTACAGTGCAATATAGAGAAATGAACATAACGTAAATTGATCCATTGGACAGATGTTGTTGGGCTTGGGACACGTTGGCCATCAGCCCCATGTAGTTGGATGTGTGTTGAACTGGTCTGATAACCTCTATTCCTGTGATGGCTGTAGTAGTGTGTGTAACTGTATTAGAGGTAGCGATGGGGTAGGCGTCTCGGAACTTGCAGTAAAGTAGACTTCTATCTCGGCATTTACCTGGAGAGAGTGTAAAGAAAACGGGAACAAACAACACTCAGGACAGCCTCTGTCAGTACTGGGATTCGAACCTGCGACCTCCGGAATTGCTGCAGTTGCTCACGCGGCCGTGGTGTACGATTTAACGAGCACGGCTACGATGTTGACACAATATCCACATATTGCTGGGAGGCGTGAGCAGCCTTACGGAGAAGAATGGGAACAAATTATATTTTCAGATATGCTGCGAGGATACATGCCAGGAAGGATTTCTAAAAAAATAATATTGTAGCGGCCAACACAATATAATTACAATTACTGGAATATGAGAAAGAAACCCTGAAATAAATAAGATTTATATATATATTGTTACGGACTATTGAAGAAGAAGAAGAAGAAAACTAAGGGATGACATGTTTCGCTCACCAAGCTAGCATCATCGTTTCAAAATATGCAAGAAAAATAGCTCTACAAAACACTACCAAACCTACAGACAGTCTCTGCCCTCCAAATACAAAATACAAGAAAACCCGGCAGAAAACTTAGTAGAAGATTGGTTGGTTGGTTGGTTGGTTGGTTGGTTGTTTCCTCAGTTTAGGGGCTTCGACAACGCGGTCATGTAGCCCCGTGTACTTTGGGTGTGTGTAGAATCTGTCTGATAACCGGTGTTAATTGTGATGGCTGTGTATCTGTTTTTTAATTCAAGAAAGGACTGCAACTTAGAATTTTTTAAATAGTTCCTACTTTTGCCGCCAAACGCCACCTATGACTACTAGGCCTAGATCAGAACTTAGCTACTAGACGCCACCGCAGTCGGCTCTTGGCAACGAACGTAGAAACCAAAAGCGTTGTTTACATTCCTAACCTATACAATTTAGCTTCACACAGGTGTAATTAGTGGAAGGTTCTTTAACATGCCATACTCTATGACATGGGACCACCGACTTTACTTCCCCTCCGAAGGAAGGCATACTGAGGGATTTTTAACTCTCTTAAAAATCCGACGGCTTCGGCCGGGTTTGAACCAGCGATCTTGAGCATAGAACTTAGTATAAGTGTGGTAATTATTACTGATAAATATTAAAGCATTAATCACTCGAAAAAAAAAGCTATTTATTATAATGTTGCATAACTTAGAAATGACGATCCCGTCGAGAACAAGTACAGTAGTTCCGTGACGGTGGGTGAGTGGTTATCGTGTCCGACTACTAACCCCCAAGCTTACAGGTTCGCTCCTGGCCGGGGTAAGGGATTTTTGAAAGGCGGCAAAATATACGACACCATGTCATACGATGTTGGCATGTCAAAGAACCCAGTTGAATTCAGTAGGCCGTGTTCATAATGGCAAAAATAATCTCGGGAGTTTCCGCCAACACAAAGTTCCTCATTTCTCTACTAGAAAGCGCTATAGTGTTCAAGGAGCTTAGATATCTAACCTCCTTGACTTTCATAGCGTTCCAAGGAACAACAAAATTCGACATGCAAGCTGCCCTCTGGGTGTCATATAACAAAGCTTGCACCCGGCACTCGAGGCCATACGATATTATTATTATTATTATTATTATTATTATTATTATTATTATTATTATTAGTTCCGTGAAGCCTCCGTGGCTTAGGCGGCAGCACGCCGGCCTCTCACCGCTGGGTCCGTGGTTCAAATCCCGGTCACTCCATGTGAGATCTGTGCTGGACAAAACGGAGGCAGACAGGTTTTTCTCCGGGTACTCCGGTTTTCCCTGTCAACATTTCATTCCAGCAACACTCTCCACTATCATTTCATTTCATCTGTCATTCATTTAATCATTGCCCCAGAGGAGTGCGTCAGGCCTCGGCAGCCGGCACAGTCCATATCCTCGTCGCTAGATGGGGGCTTCATTCATTCCATTCCTGACCCGGTCGGAGACTGGAAGCAGGCTGTGGATTTTCATTTTCATTAGTTCCGTGACGAACTAAGGAGTATATTTTACTTAAAATTTAAGATTCATGCCAATGATTAACCTAATCTATATAGACCTATCTAGAATAAAGACGAAATTAAGTTGCTAATACTGAAATGTTTAATTACTTCGAAATATACCTGTAATAGCGTAGCCTAAAGGAACACTGCAGTTGGCAGCCCTGGTGACTGAATATATTCTTAGTACGATCTCTTAAGGTTCAGTAGGCCTATGCACATACACAATTTGGTTGAAGTACAATGGATAGCATTGACGCTCCATGCAGTTAGACATTGGAACTATCAGCGCACATAAAATCATGATGGCAACAATGTCTTGTAGGCCTATGTGTTGCTCAGAATTAATCTGAAATATTATGATCTAGTATTGTGCCAATTATGGATGAAATTCGTATGTTAGTACAGAAGTTTCATGCATTTAAAAATTGGACCTGTCAACAGGCTTAGAAACCATGTTGGCAGCGTTGACGTATAACAGTTACTCCAAATTAATCTAGAATGTCGGGTACTATATGTGTGCTAAGTTTAGAACTGTTGGCTTGCATACTTTCTGATATACGGTAGTGGGATAGAAACAAAAATAGACAGCATTTATTAACAGTTGGCAGCCTTGTTGGCTCTTAAGAATACGCATAATCATATCTATTATGGTACACAAAGCACATACGATATTTTGTTGAAATCCATTTGTTAGTATAGAAGTTACATGCATAAAAATTGACCCATTTGCAGGCTTAGAATCATGTTGGCAGCACTAACGTTTATTAGTTACTCCAAATTAATGTAGAAGGACATGTACTAGATGTGTGCGAAGTTTCGAGCTGTTGACTTTCATACTTTCTGATATATTGGTATTAGGATAAAAACAAGTAGTTCCGTGAAGAGCTATACAGCCTATTTTCATATATCCTGCTCATGTTAATTGTCTCTATCAACATACAAAATTTCAGTTTAATTGCTATAACAAATTCGTAGATATTGAGAACCGTCTAAATATTTCAGATGGTCGCCAGGTTGGATTTTTATTTTTGTACTATTACATTAAGATTATTGTGTACGTGTGGTATTCAAACTTCAATCGCATGATTAGAACACAAGAAGTAAAAACGAGATTTTAAAATTACGCACAGCAGCCATCTTGTGATTATGCAAACAATTGAAATAAATTAGATGCCAGTGGATCAACATTTGTATAAGCATTTAACGTGCAACGTTTCACGGCACTCGGATAGTTAATTCGCGAGAAACGTCCATTTAAATATTTATACTTCGCGTCGCCGCCATGTTGGATTTGTGCTCACGAGGTTACTGAAAGTCCTTTAGGTGAACATATGTTCATAGTCTCTATGAACATAAAAAAAATCAGTTTGGTTGCTGTAAAAGATTCACAGATATTGAGAACCGTCTAAATATTTCGGAAGCTCGCCATTTAGGAATGTTATATGTATAGGCGATAGAGTTATGTACCATTCAAGGACAATTATTGCCTAGGTTCATTATTCAAACTTTCACTTCGATCGCATGATTACGACACAAGAAATAAAAACTTAATTTGAAAATTTCGCACAGCCGCCATCTTGAGGTTATGCAAACAATTGAATTAAATTAGATGGCAGTGCATTACAATCTGAAAAATCATTTACTGTACCTCATTTCACTGCGCTCAGAGAGTTAAATCACGAGAAAAGTCTATTAAAACATTTCAAATTCGCTTGGTCGCCATGTTCGTTTTGTACTTTACAGGTTTATGAAATATACATAGGTAAACTTGTATCAGTACCCTTTATCACCGTACAAAATTGCAGGGTGATATCTGTAATAGTTTCGGAGATATAGAATGTCAGTGAAATATTTCGCACAGCCGCCATTTTGAGGTTATGTAAACAATTGAACTAAATAAGACTCCAGTGGATTACAATGTGTATAAACATTTGTTGTACCGAGTTTCATTACGTTTGGATAGATAAATCGCGAGAAAAGTCTATTTAAAATTCTCAAATTCGCTTGACCGCCATGTTGGTTTTGTAGTCACCAGATTTTTGAAAGTCTCATAGCTGAACTTCTAGTAGTGCCCTTTATCACCGTACACAATTTCAGGGCGATATCGGTAATAGTTTCTGAGATATTGAATGCTAGTGAAATATTTCGCACAGCCGCCATGTTGGATTGGTGAGACGTAACAAAATTTGAAGGGCACGGTCGAGGTCGCCGGAAATAGTGCTATGAACTTACCGAGTTTCATTGAAATCGCTCCAGCCGTTTAGATTTTATTAGGGGGACACACACACACACCTCACACACACACACACGCACACACACACGGACAAAAGGTGATCTCATAAGCCTATTTTTTCAAAATTGAAAATAGGCTAAAAAATAGAGAGCGCATTTATTAACAGTTTGCAGCCCTGCTTGCTCTCAAGAATACGCCTAGTCATGTCTGTTATGGTACACATAGTACATACGAAATTTGGTTGAAATCGAATTGATAGTATGGAAGTTACATGCATATAACGATATGACTTATTAGCAGCCGTAGAATCACGTTGGCAACACTCTCATGTATGGCCTCCTGGAAATTAAACTGAAATGTTATCATCTATATGTGTGCCAATTTTGGAATAGCTCCCATGCATAGCTTCCGAGATATCCAACATGGAGCTCAAATTTCAATTGCGATTTTTCAGCAGTTGGTAGCACTGGCGTCATTTTCAAATATGGCCGTAGATATGCAGGTATCGATCTTTACTCACACCAAAATTGGTTTCGAAATCTGGAGCCGTTTAGGAGTTGATAGGGGGGGAAACACAGACAGACACACATTTGCCCGGTTCGATCTCATAAGTCTACTTTTTGCCCATTTTTACAAAATGTGAAAAGTAGGCTAAGAACAGTCTTTCTCCCTCAAACTAATCTATGGAGGTGTAGCTAGTATTTCTGTGAAACATTTATTTCACTGTTTCAGGGGGCGTGATATCGAAGCGGTCTACCTGCTCGCTCTGACCCAGGTGGATCGGGTTCGATTCTTGGTTAATGTGTGTGAGATTTTAGAAATTCAAAGTCACGTCCAGTGATTAATTGAACGTAAAAAGGGAAACTCGGTGCCTTATGCATGCGAGATTTCAAATCATGCTTGCTTGGCATTGTTATACCTACTTTGAACTTGACGTATATCCTACCTCAAAATATCACGTTCTCTTCCTGATGATCCTCAACTTACAACCATTTCTGATGATTGCAAGCCTATGTTCGATCTTTCAGAGTTAAATAGTATTGTATTCCACGATGTTTGTTGATTTGATTATTAAAAAATTAATGCATTCAGGCTGATTGCTCGAAGCTTTTTATATTTGTTTTATAAAGACCATAAGTATATTTGTGTGTTGGTTATGAAAAAGCCTTTTAAATCAATGCATGTTGATGAATAAGAATAACCAATGAACCAGAATTTAAATATTTCGTTATGACTGAGCAGCAATAAACTTTCAAAATATGTAAATCAATAAAGATGCAAATAGTATTCTATCTATTGTATTTAACTGATTATATAATTGTAAACTATAGATTTTGTAAAATTCATAACTTATCTTATCGTCATGCATATTAATAATGGAATTGATAATTCACTGTTTTATCAGGCTATGCAACCCAGCTAGAAACATATTGAGTCGTCAACCGCATTTCCCATCGTGATTATGAAGATACTTTTTTTTTTAAATTGAGGTACAGTCAGATCACATACAAACTGTTTCATCAACCAAGTCATGAGACGTCCAGCTTAAACGTCTTTGCCATAAAAATTAAATCTTGTTTTAATTTATTTGTATTTGTTTCCCCTGAGGCTCACATGGGACTAGACGCCAGCTTGTGCCTATCTGTCGACCTCCCTTGGTCAACACTTGTTCTATTCCAAACCCGACGGTATTAGGGTATCTGATGCCAATCTTGCCTTAATAGGACCCTATCTCATCTATCCAGATAACCTACACGCATTCTGCGAGGGGTCACACCTCTTCTTTTTTTCTTCCTTGTATCTCCACACAAGGCCTTAAAGGAGGCAGGGTGTGTGTAACCTTGCCACGTATGGTGCACTCTAGATAGTGCTACACCCTCAAGGGCTCACGGCTGGTGAGCTCGGAAGTTGGCAACTCCGAGTGATTCCTGAGCTGGGTCATTTTCCCCATTTTCCATTGCCTTTGGGGCTGACCCTCTCCTCTTTACCTTTCCTATCTGCCTTTCATGGCTATACTGATCTCCGAGTGACCCCTCGTGGTGTAACGGCTAGCGTTCTTCGCTGTTTCCCCGGAGGTCTGGGTTTGATTCCCGGCTCAGCCAAGAATTTTTAATTCTGGTGTGAGTGCTAGAATGGGGTCATTTAGCCCCGTTTACTTGGGTGGGTGTAGAATTTGACTGATGACCTGTGTTACTGTGGTGCTTGTAGTAGTGTGTGTATTTGTCATTCGAGTGAGGATAGGGAAGGAGGTGACCGTGGCATTGAGTTAGGAACCATACCGACATATTCCAGGAGTAGAAGTGGGAAACCTCGAGAAACCACTTCCAGTATGGCTGAGGTGGGAATCGAACGGACTGTCTCTAAATTGTTTAAATAACACATAAATACTAACAGTCTAAGTCTTCAATAAAATGTTGCATCACCATTTGTATTTTATTCAATAATAGGCTATACCAAAATGTATTTCAGCTCACCAAAGCGAGATGTTTACCAATGTTCTCTTCAGGTTAAATAGTAAGTGGTCACATGGATCATTGTGATGGCAGTACTAGTCTAGTATTTGTCTTTGTAATTGGGGCTCGGATATGAGTAGGAGGTGGCCGTGGTTTTGATTTACGTTCCTCCGGCATTCGCCAGGAGTAGAAGTGGGAAACCACGGAAAACCACCTCCAGGATGGCTGAGGAGGGAATCGAGCCTACCTCTTCTCACGAGGCTGAGTGTACCCCGTTCCAGCCCTCAGACCAGAATTAAGTTTCTTGGCAGAGCCTGGAATAGAACCCGGAGCTCCAAGGCGTTAGCCAAGAATACTAGCCGCTACACTACGAGGTATTCTGTCAACTCATAATGGGAGCCATTGAGCATGCCTAATTACAGTTGTATCATGTCGGCTATATGTGGAATCATTTGAAGTGGCTAAAACTGCATTGGGTCAAATTTCGTAGCTTGTCGGGAAACGTGAAAATCTTTTATCGGATAGTATGGAAGCACTTAAACTCTTTTAATCTTACTTAGGCTAGTTGACTCCTAATGCATGTTTATGTTTTAAATTGATTTTGATTCACAAATACCTAGAAGTGCACAATAATTGTGGGCTGTGACTTGGGTAGGCTAGGAAAGAACCGAGTCATCATTCAGGCTGGTTTGAAAAATAATGGCTAGTTGATGCACGTGTGTTTAATGTGAAAATAGCAAATGTAATATTGTGGTTGCAAATCTGATATTAGCGCCATTTTCTTTAAGCATCTATTATTTGTTAATTTCTGGGATCGATATTATCATCTGTTTGCCTTAATTTCCTCATTCTAAATTGTTTATTGGCTTTATTCACGTTATTGAAGGCAGTGAATGTGTTTTAGATACAATGTTCGTTATTGATGTTATTTTTTGACTCTTCAGTCTTTTAACTGGTTTGATGCAGCCCTCTATGCTTCCCTGTCCTACCACACCTCACACCCGAGACAATCTGTTTAACATATTCTAACCTTGGTCTACCGATACAGTTCTCGTCCTCGACCCTTCCCTCCATAACTAAGTTTGCTATTCCTGGGTGTCTTAGTATGTGTCCTGCCAACCTATCTCTTCTCTTCATTAGCTGTTGCCAGATGCATTTCTCCTCTCCCACTCGTATTGATACCTCTTCATTTGTTACTCTATCTACCCATCTGATCACCATTCTGCTGTAACACCACATTTCAAATGCCTCTTTTCTGCTGCTCCAACAGTCCAAGTTTGACTTCCATAGAGCGCCACGCTCCAGACAATGTCTTTCAAAAATGACTTCCTAATACCCAAATCTATTGTACACACATCAAAAAAAGTTTTGCATCACCTCGGTTCCCAGATCTCCGGCATATAGACGTTGACTGTGTATATTGTATCAAAGATACAGTCCCTTTGACTGTTCATAGATGTCACTAAAACTGCTCAAAGATGTAAACAACCATGCATGAGCAGGGCCTATTAGACGGAGGGGGTACGACAGCCGATCAGTTCCAGTCATTCCACCAGGACGAAGGTACGCTGCTCATGTTGTCTGTAGTTCTACCATGCCTAGAAGGTCAATACCGCAGTTCGATCGCGTCCGCATTGTTACTTTGTGTCAAGAAGGGCTCTCAACAAGGGAAGTTTCCAGGCGTCTCAGAGTGAACCAAAGCGATGTTGTTCGGACATGGAGGAGGTACAGAGATACAGGAACTGTCGATGACAGGCCTCGCTCAGGCCGCCCAAGGGCTACTACTGTAGTGGATGACCGCTACTTACGGATTGCCGCTCGGAGGAACCCTGACAGCAATGCCACCATGTTGAATAATGCGTTTCGTTCAGCCACAGGACGTCGTGTTTCAACTCAAACTGTGCGCAATAGGCTGCATGATGCGCAACTTCACTCCCGACGTCCATGGCGAGGTCCAGCTTTGCAACCCCGACACCATGCAGCGCGGTACAGATGGGCCCAACAACATGCTGAATGGACCCCACAGAATTGGCATCACGTTCTCTTCACCGATGAGTGTCGCATATGCCTTCAACCAGACAATCGTCGGAGACGTGTTTGGAGGCACCCTGGTCAGGCTGAACGTCTTAGACACACTGTCCAGCGAGTGCAGCAAGGTGGTGGTTCCCTGATGTTTTGGGGTGGCATTATGTGGGGCCGACGTACGCCACTGGTGGTCATGGAAGGCTCCGAAACGGCTTTACGATACCTGAATGACATCCTCCGACCCATAGTGCACCCATATCGGCAGAATATTGGAGAGGCATTTGTCTTCATGGACGACAATTCTCGACCTCATCGTGCACATCTTGTGAATGCGTTCCTTCAAGATAACGACATCGCTCGACTACAGTGGCCAGCATGTTCGCCAGACATGAACCCTATCGAACATGCCTGGGATATGTTGAAAAGGGCTGTTTATGGACGTCTTGACCCACCAACCACTCTGAGAGATTTACGCCGAATTGTCGTTGAGGAGTGGGACAATTTGGACCAACAGTGTCTTGATGAACTTGTGGATAGTATGCCACGACGAATACAGGCATGCATCAATGCAAGAGGACGTGCTACTGGGTATTAGAGGTAGTGGTGTGTACTGCAATCTGGACCACAAATGCTGAAAGTCTAGCTGTATGATGGTACAACATGCAATGTGTGGGTCTCATGAGCAATAAAACGAGCTGAAATGTTGTTTGTGTTGATCTCTATTCCCTTTGTATTTAAAGGTTCCGGAACTCTTGGAACCGAGGTGATGCAAAACTTTTTTTGATGTGTGTATATTGGATGACAACTATTTTGTTTTCTGTTTCCTTTCGTGAGCCAACGTACTTTTTACATCATCTTTGCGTCGCCCATCATTGGTTATTTTGCTTCCTAAGCAGCAGAAGTCTCCTACTTCCTTTAGCTTTTCACCTGCCAATTGGACGTCAGTAGGGGTTTCTGATTTCTTGTAGGACTTGAGTTATAGTTATGTGTCTGATAATTATAATATTAATCAAAACATGTTCCACTAAAAGTGTGTAGAAAAAGAATTGTATTGACAGGTGGATAAAGTCAATAATCAATTTAGACAGACGCGTTAATACGGAAATATGACTCCTATATATGGTCTATAATTATTTTTTCTGTATTGACGTGTATTAATTCGTCATTGCTTACTATGTAAGTTTTGTTACACTGTCAACGCTGATGAAGATAAAATGATAAAATGTCGGCAAAGTTCTGAATATTTTTAATTTCTTTTTCATTGCACATCATAGGACAACTTCAGTGTCCCGTATACACATCCATCTAGTTCCCGAATCTGCTACATTCCCGTGCACATGGGTGCTAACCATATCAACGGGACTTCCGGGCTGTGAAAGCCATTCGATAAAATGAAGCAATATATCGTACACTAATGAAATTGTGTCTTCCTACATCAAGCCAGATCACAGGTGTATAATGAAGGTATTGACCAGTGGGATGTAGCGAGCCACCCTGCATTATTTCACGTATTATACTGTACGCTTAGGGTCTTGTATGCACCAGTGAATAACAAAAGATTTCAATTGCAGAATATTTTTAGGGTTGGTTGTGTTTGGTTTCATCAAACAAAACCCGATAGTGATTATCGACCCGCGCTATCGATAAGCCTCCCCCTGCCCCTTCCCCCCTTCAACACCCCACCTCCAATAAGCAGATTAGCGCCTCCCAATTTGTTATTTCCGATTTTGTTTGCCGCCTCTTCCGCTTCGCTCTTCCAGAATCAATCTGGCATGGGCAATCCTTTTATTGATATCACCGTCTATAGCAGGTGGCCCTGGAAAACTAGCGTGCAACTTAATCCTCCGTTAAACACAACTAAACCGGCCGTTACGGGAATTAACATTTGATTTGAATATTGTTCATGGATTGATTAAAGGGAAACCCCCTCCCCCCTCGTCCCTTCCCTCAGCACGCTAATTGTCACATATGGGGCTTTGCCTGCTCCCATCACCATCTGTTCAGTTTTATACGCGAGAGGAATAATAATAAAAATAAAAAAGCCCTACTACCTAAAGGTTATGTAACAGAATATGTGATTGGTTAATACTAACTGACAACTGATAAATTAGCCAATAGGATTACCGGTTATACAAACTGGCCATATATATTTTTTTTACTGTAAAGAGAAGGGTGAGCCTGGTTTATGGGGGGTAGCGCCGTATATCTGCGAACCACGTCCTGACAATTACATTAATAGATAACAATTTTTATATATGCGCGAAAAATGTATTTTTTTTTCAACAAAAGTGTCGCCGTAGTGGTAGCTAAAGAGCGTGATTGACGAGTGACAGCTGTTATTGGAAAGACGAGACGACCCGTCAGGATCAGGGGGTTGATGAACGGCCCTATTGATACCTCTCCAGTCCACTTTTACTATCGACATCAGTTACGTATTGCACTCGCACGGCTCACGGCTTAGCTCAGCTACGTTGAGGATGACTAATTTAAGTGAACGTACGTGTTGATAGTTCTCAGTATTAAGGATGCTTTATTGCGCGTAGCACAACGGGTACAGCCATCGCGAAAAGGTGCGAAGATACGAGAGATCCTCTTGCTACTGGAGATATAACTATGACAATAAACTGGTCCATAAATTTACCCACGTTTTATGTCACTGAAATGCCAGTGCGTTTCTAGATAGACTAAGTTTGTGACCGACCAGAAGCTGAACTAGATTTTTGCCATAAATAAGTTGTTGTTGTTGATTCTTTAGGGGTTTTGCGACATCGTGGTCATGTAGCCCCGTGCACTTGGGCGTGTGAGTGGAATTTGTCTGATAACAAGTGTCCCTGTGGCCGACAGTGGTAAGCTACGTTCGCTGAAGTGCAGCGCCAGGCCAAGGAGCCAAGCTCTCTGTGGACTCGGTAGACGTGGATTCGAGCCCCACCGTCGGCCGTCCTTGAAATTATTTTCCGTGGTTTCCCACTTTCAACTCCAGGCAAATACTGGGATGGTACATTTACTTGAAGCAGCTTTTATTTTGACTTTTGGAGCTATTTGGCTTATTTTATGGAAGACAATAATTATCTAGATGTTCCTTTTGGCACAGCCTTCTCGATGCGACTTCCTTCCTATTCATTCTTGACAGTCACGGCCGCGGAGTGAAATTGGTTGGTTTCCCAGATCATTTTCGTCCGACTACAATGAATGTCACAAGTGTTGGTACACCTGTGCTGTAATTGTCAGTTGGTGAACGATAGGTCTAATGGTTGCGGCTGGAATAACGGGACTGATGACATTAAAATGCCATTAAATTCCTTCATTACCACACCTCGTATAATTTGAACAAATACTGCACAATATCGAGTAGTTTATAATGAAGAGTGACGACCATAATTCACAAGTCTTTCGTGTTAAATATAGGATTCGTACATCTCCTAAAAAAAACAGGGTGTCTAGGAATTTTAATTCTTCCTTTTGGCCTACAGTTTGAAGGCACAGTTCCATTGAATCGACTTCTTCGGAAATAAGAGCCTATTATTCCTGACGTGAGTAGGCTATACCACGGTAGTCTTTCTTGTTTTTCTTGGTTTTTCCTTATTTCTTTCCCCAAAACTCTCCTTAAATATTGAACTGGATTCATTCTTGTGGATTTTGGGAGGGGTGTTACGCTGTTTCTGGGTGTTTTGCAACAGCCACGGTCACGTACTTTGGGCGGATCATAGTCTTGCTGGAAGATGAAGTCATTCTGAAGGTTCATTTCCTTGATAGCCTACATGAAGTTAGTTTTGTTTTTCAAAATAGCAACATACATCTTATGATGAATTAGTCTACACAGTCTACATCATGAACCATTCCTGTTCGTGTAACTCTCACGCTTCCCCCACACCAACATATATCCACCCACAGGTCTGACTGAGACGCAGGGTCTTAGACCCCGCCATGCTATGTGCAATCAAAATATTGTTGGAATTTGACGAGGTATAGCCTCCTAATAAAGACATTTGTGGTCTTTGATTGATTGGTTTCTTAGTTCAGGGGCTGCGATAATGCGGTCATGTAGCCCCGTGTACTTTGGGTGTGTGTAGAATCTGTCTGATAACCGGTGTTAATTGTGATGACTCTATTAGTGTGTGTTATCTGCTTTTAATTCAAGTAAGGACTGCAGACGATAATTTCAAGTAGTTCCTACTGTCGCCACCTAATGCTACCGTCCACGACACCTAGCTGTGAACTTGGCTACTACTAGATGCCATCGCAACCAGCGCCTGGTGACGAACGTTGGAACTTAAGAGCAAAAATCAAACCTAACGTACACATTTTGCTTCACACAAGTTTAGATAGTGGCAAGTTATTTTACAGGCCATAAATCTATGACATGGGCCCGCCGGTTTTATTTTCCCATCGAAGGAAGGCATACTGAGGGATTTTTAACGCTCTTAAAAAAATCCTATAACTTCGGCCGGGTTTGAACCCGCAACCTTGGGCATAGAAGCTCAGCATGCTACCAACTATGCCACCGAAGCCGCTTTTGTAGTCTTTGTAATGCCTTCAGTCTCGTTATCAATTCCCAACCGTTATCGTTCACCTGCTGATAATTGCAGCAACCTGGATGTAGCCTACAGCACGATTATTTTTGGCATTCACTGTACGAGAGCCAATTCAAGCATAGGGCCACAATAAATGTTGATTTAGGTGCTTTGTAACATCGTGGGACCCGTCCTGAAAAAGAAAAATACATGGCCATTGACTGCATTAAAAATATAAAAATTATCTCCGTAAACTTGGGTAGGCTTGGTGTGTAATTTTGTCTGATAGCTTGTGTTATTGTAATGGCTGTATTAGTGTGTGTATTTGTAATTCAGGTGATGATTGAGAATGAGGCGGCCATGGCCTTAGATTATGAACCATTTGCCTGGATTAGAAGTGGGAAACCACGGAATACCACTTCCAGGATGGCTCAGGTGGGAATCGAACCACCTCCTCTCAGTTGTACCTCACGAGGCAGAGTGTACCCCATTCCCTCATACTATAATAAAATTTCTTGTCAGAGCCGGGAATCGAACCTGAACTCCCGGGGTGATGGCCAAGAATGCTAGCCGCTACATTGCGAGGTGGCCTCACAGTGTGCAGCGGTATGAAGACGGCGAATACTGAGGCGCTCCGTAAGTCTAATCGTCATGGAATGCTCCACGACTGCACCCGATCCCACAGTGTCCCAACAGGTGAAGGATACGCTTCAGGAATTTGACTTGGAAACACTTTGATATTCGTTCTACAGTCGCGAACCCTCCCCAAGAGATTTATATAATTTTTGGCGACTGGAAGAGACATTCTAAAACGGAAGAGGGCGTTAGTGACTGGGGCGTGGTTCCGCCAGCGACCTAAATATTTTCACATGAAAGGGATTGTCTCCAAATGGGATGAATGTATTGATTACACCTTGTGGCGCAGTGGCTAACATTCATGACTGTCACCTCAGAGCTTCGGGTTCGATTCCTGGCTCTGTAAAAAAATAATTCTGGTCTGAGGGCTGGAACGGGGTACAGTCAGCCTCGTGAGGCACAACTGAGAGGAGGTGGGCTCGTTTCCCACCTCTGCCATCCAGGAAGTGGTTTTCCATGGTTTCCCACTTTTACTCCAGGAGAATACTGGACGGAACCTGAATCAAAACCACGGCCACCTCCTACTCATATTCGAGCCCCAATTACAGCCATCACAATGACACAGGTTATCAGACAGATTACACACAACCAATTATACGAGGCTACATAACCACGATCTCGCAAAGACCCTTAATGAATGAACAATTACAACATCATATTGAGTTGAGTTTCTGTTTCACTTGGATGACCAGTTTTGATCGCCAAGTGATCATCATCAGATTCCTTACACTTACTGTCGACCAAAGTATTATGTGTACTCGAGTTTGAAGGTTGTTTGTGACGTAACCAATAGACCTACATCAAATCCAATAACATCATCATTTTCGTCGTTCTATTTTACGTGAGTTCATGTAGGTTTGGAATTTTTAGTTTATATTTTAATATTTTTATCGCAGTTGGAACACAAAAAGGTGCCCGTTTTTAAGCGTGTTTCAACCATGCGTCACATTTGAGAATTATTATCTCCAAAACCCTTCATAAGATTGAATCCAAATTTTAACACAATATACACTGGAATGGCGTACAACAGGTTTATTAATTTTAAAATTTTGCGTGTTCAAGAAACAAAGTTGTTATCATTTTTGTAAGGTAACATTTTCTCGGCTTGGGGTGGTCGGAATATGTAGTTCCTGGTCGCGTTGTAATTCTTATACATCAAAAAGTTATGCTGTATGACTTTAAAATACGTAAATTAATTCAGTTATTTTATATCGGTTTGTATTTGAACGGGGAAATAAGACCTCGCCTCGCTCGGCAGTGATGGGCTCCATCTCAGCAACGCTGTACAGCTTACCCCGGAGCGGTTAGCTGGTGAATCATGCCTTATTTCCACGAACAAATACAAACCGATATAAAATAAGAGAATTAATTTACGTATTTCAAAGTCATACAGCATAGCTTCTTGATGTATAAGGATTACAACGCGACCAAGAACTATATTTTCCAACCACCCCGAGCCGAGAAAACGTTACCTTACAAAAATGATAACAACTTTGTTTCTTGGACACACAACATTTTGAAATTAATAAACCAGTTATACAACATTCCAATGTATATTGTGATAAAATTTGTATTCGATCTGATGACGGGTGTTTGAGATAATAATTCTTAAATGTGACGCATGGTTGAAAAACGCTTAAAAACGGGCACATTTTGTGTTCCAACTGCGATAAAAAAATATTAAAAGATAAATTAAAAATTCCAAACCTACATGAACTAACGTAAAATAGAACGACGAAAATTATGATGTTATTGGATTGTATGTAGGTCTATTGGTTACTTCACAAACAACCTTCAAACTCGAGTGCACATAATACTTTGGTCGACAGTAGGCTATTAAATCTATGTCTACAAGTATGGATGATGGTATTTACAATATGTACACTTAGACTATATAGTTGGAGTATTAGTTTTGTTTTTTGTTGTTAATTCATTGGAGGATCTTAGGACATCTTGGACATCAGCCCCGTGTAGTTGGATGGGTGTTGAACTTTACTGATAAACTGTATTCCTGTGATGACTGTACAGTGGTAGTAATAGGCTTAGTAGTGTGCTTAAACATGATGGTGTTCTAAACTAAGGTAAAAAGGTATTCACCCACTCTATAAACATTGCGTGAGAAAATGTATGTTGTGTTTGTAGTAGCCGGAGATATTGTTTAGTGATGTAATGCGTCACTACAATCGTGTTGGCCGACTGAAAAACATCAAATTTCGAATAAGTCTTCAATAAAATATGACATCACCATTTGTATGTTATTGGATAGGAAATCAATAATGTACCAAAGTGTATTTGAGTTCTACTGAATTTAGGACCCATGTGGCCACTTAGCCTACTCTCTTGGAGAATCATCTTATCATTTTCATTTGAGACTGTTTTGCCTTTCAGTGTCCAGACTACTTTGCAAGCCTCCGTTTGCGAACTAGTCACCTCCCATGATCCCTTATTAGCAGTTAGTTCCTCTTCCTCCATGACCTTAATCTTGAAATCGTTGAACTCTGAATTTAACCATCGCCTCCTAGATCTACCTCTGTTTCTATTACCTTCTACTGTATAAGTTATGTCAGTAGTTCATTTCAAACTTTTATAGAGGTGTGTTTAATAGGGTTTCCATACGTCCTGAAACAGCGGGACTTGTCCTGATTTTAGGCAAAGTAAAGAACGTCCCTCCATTTTTTTAAAAAAATATAGCCTACTTTAATGTTCTGAATTGTAAAAGTCGCATTATGAAAGCATATTTTGCTGAAATATTTCCTGGTTACGTTAGCGTTGGCGACACACATTGGACAAAAACAAAGCGATACTCAAAGTCAAGGAACTTATTCATTAGTACTTTAGTAAGCTGCCGTATCGTTGAACACTATCACAGATACTTCATTTTATAATTCTTTTGTTTATTATGGCGAGGTTACCCAACGTCTGTAGTTTGAATTTATAAATATTTTGATATATGAATCGCAGCCAATGGCCATAAGCTGGGTATTTTTGATTGAACGCCCGAGGGCTCCCAACAAGTTCAATTTCAAGTAGTTCCAACTTTGGCTACCAGATGCTAATGTCACTGATACTAGCGGCGAACGTTGGAACTTGATAGAGCGTTCCCTACCAGCCAAATATAACCTACTAATTTTGCTACACACTACCAATTGCAGTGGTAGGTTCTTTTACATGCCATAAATCTATGACATTTGCCCACCAGCTTTACTTCCCCTCCGAAGGAAGGCATACTGAAGGATTTTAACGCTCTTAAAAATCTGACGATTTCAGCCGGGTTTGAACCCGCCATCTTGGACATAGTTGTCCTTGGGGCAAAACTGTTCTCGTACAAAACTATCGCTTTCAGTGACATCGGCCAAAAGCAGCGCATCAAAGCGGTTCTCATCAGGAGAAAAATAAATATTCTTTATCCGAGTGTCTTTTCAGCAAATAGGCCCTACAATAACATGTAGCCTAAATCGAAATTTTCTTGATATTTTTGCACTGTGGGATTGTGTTTGTAATTACTGAAAATTATAACACGGTGAGTCAAATCCTGGTTAAAGACTTTCCAAGTTCAATGAAGCGTCGACAAAATAATTCATATAGCCTACTGTACGTTTTAAGAAAATTTCCACAATTTTCAATCAAACTTGTTGATTTTTTTGTGGTTAACTAGAATGTAAATAAAGGCAGTCATTCCAACAGAATGGATAGTTCAAAATGTAAGGAGTATCCAAAAATTTATTTTTATAAAAAATAATTGGCATTTTTTGAGATCACCTAGCAACTACCACAATGAATCCAGGCTATTTCAATTTTTCCTTCACATAACTATTAACCTGAGGTTTTTGATGTCACCTACTAAATGTATTAGTTTATCACTATTATACCTGGAAATATAACATATTCTTTTAAAAATTGCAAAATTTTAAAAATATTGTTTTCATTTCTTCATATTCAGTTTTTGAATGTGGATATACAGTATTCAATCACAGCTTTAGT
Organism: Meconema thalassinum; assembly: GCA_946902985.2. Classification (NCBI taxonomy): domain Eukaryota; kingdom Metazoa; phylum Arthropoda; class Insecta; order Orthoptera; family Tettigoniidae; genus Meconema; species Meconema thalassinum. The sequence goes on from OX336388.2 coordinate 553,881,969, forward strand.
ACAGGACATTCCTAATTTAAGGGGGAGACGTCAATGAAATCCACCAAAAACTGGATTTTTTTATAAATTGTCACATTACGTTGCTTAGACTTTAGAGATTATTAGTTTCAGTTCTTCCTTCATTTTCATCATTGTAGACAAGAACAGTATCATCTGTGGCAATTTTGATAGTGATGAAGATAAGAAGATTTTAGGACATATAAACTTTTACAGTTAATACACTGAGAAGAATCCATATTTTACTGCAACAGAAATCTTATAATTGCAAAACCAAGTTTTTTAGAAGGCATTTATTTGCATTTTTTTCACTATTTTTTTAATGCAAGATTTTAAAATGTTGTAAAATCGTTGATATTACACCAAGAACAAGACGTTCTGTGACGAACTAAAGAGCCTACTTTCCTTAAAATTTAAGATCCATGCCAATGATTAATCTATATGGATATATCTAGAATAATGACGAAATTAAGTTGGTAATATTGACATTTCTAATTAGTTCTAAATACTGTATAGGCCTACCTGGCATAATGCAACCTAATAGAGAACTACAGTTGGCAGCCCTGGTGACTGAATATATTCTTAGTTCCATCTCTTAAGGTACAGAATACAAAATTTGGTTGAAGTCCAATGGGTAGCATGGACGTTACATGCAGATAAACATTGGATCTAACAGCGCGCGTAAAATCATGTTGGCAACAGTGACATACATGTATTGGTCAGAATTAATCTGAAATAGTATGATCTATTGTTGTGTCAATTCTGAATGAAATCCAATAGTTAGTATAGATGTTACATGCTTTTTAAAATTGGGCCTATCAGCAGGCTTAGAATCATGTTGTCAGCACTGGCGTAGACCTATATTAGTTACTCCAAATTAATCTAGAATGCCAGGTACTATATGTGTGCAATGTTTAGAGCTATTGGCTTGCATACTTTCTGATATATTGATATTAGGGTAACAAAAATAGAGACAGTATTTATTAACAGTTGGCAGCCCTTGTTACTCTGAAGAATTGGCGTAGTCATGTCTGTTATGGTACACATAGCACACACGAAATTTGGTTGAAATCCAAATGATAGTATATAAGTTACATGTATTTAAATTTGGACTTCTCATCAGGCTTAGAATCATGTTGGTAGCACTGACGTATATCAGTTACTCCAAATTAATATAGAATGTCAGGTACTATACGTGTGCATAGTTTAAAGCTGTCGGCTTGCATACTTTCTGATATATGTGTATTTGGATTTAAAAAATTGAGAGCATTTATTAACAGTTGGCAGCCCTGGTGACTCTTAAGAATACGCTCAGTCATATCTATTTATGTACACATAGCACATACGAAATTTGTTTGAAATCCAATTGATAGTGTAGAAGTTATATGCATTTAAAATTTGGACCTATCAGCAGGCTTATAATCATTTTGGCAACACTGCCATGTCCTCTTCGAAAATAAACTGCAATATTATTATCTATACGTGTGCCAATTTTGAAATACCTCCCATTAATACCTTCCAAGATATCCAACATGGAGCTCAAATTTCAATTGCGATTTTTCAGCAGTTGGTAGCATTGACATCAATTTCAAATATGGCCGTGAGATATTCAAGTATAGATCGTTACTCCTACCAAATTTTGTTTCGATTGCTGCAGCCGTTTGGGAGTTGATAGGGACACACACACACACAGCCAGCCAGCCAGCCAGCCAGACAGACAGACCGACAGACAGACAGACAGACAGACAGACAGACAGACAGACAGACAGAAGGACAGACAGACACACACACATTTGCCCGATCTCATAAGTCTACTTTTTCCTCATTTTTGCAAAATGTGAAAAGTAGGCTAAAAATACCCTTGCGCATATTTGTTTAAACACTAGACCTATTGGTGATTTTAAATCTCAATTTTTAGAAAATTTGAAATGAAAATTTCTTGGAAAAAGGTACATAAATTAATATTCAAAATTAAAATTTGGAATGTCAATATAAACTCCAAATTTTGAGATATAAATCTGAAAAATGCAGACATTTTAGCTTATTGTAGGCCTACTATTAACAGGCATATTACTAACGTTCCATGCCAATCTGAGTAGCGGTATGAGAGATATATGTGTCTTTCAATGCATATGCTTATTGGTTGACGTCCCCCTTTAATGCTTATTAATTTGAGACCTTCTTGATGTTGATAGACGAATTACAGATGACTTATTGATGTCTTAATCCATAAATCACAATTCTTAGTTGTTGAGTAAATTAATCTTAAGGTTTTGCATTGCAATTAGACACAATTTTTGAGCATATTTATGAATGAAAAAACAAATACATTTTCTTCAAGTAGAAAAACTTCATCTGGACACAAAAAAGGAGTGAAAATTCCGTCCAAATACGCGATTTCAAACGTATATGAACACCTTAAGCGAGGGACACATGACCATGAAGCATTCTAAAACACATGCAAGTAAGTATCCTTCAACAAATATACATACAGTAAAGACATGTTTACAAATTATGAAACTCTATTGGAGATAAAACTGATTGCCTGATGAGTATATGATTAATTAATTAGAGTGCCATATCCCCTCCAGGGACGTAGGCGACCTGAATTAGAGCCCTTGACTCCGTCAAAGGATCACTAACCAGGCATCCTGAGCCGGAGTTTGCGTGTGGTAGGGTGGCCAGTTCCTTTCCACTCCTCGTCCTGCCATAGCATCCGGCAGGTTCCCGATTTGCATCACGAGGCTGGGAGAACCCGTATCAGACCATACCAAGACTTTTAAATTTTTGGCAGAGCCGGGGATTGAACCCGGTACCTCGGGGGTGACAGCCAACAATGCTAGCCACTGCGCCACGAGGTGGTCGATGATTATATAGTTCATTATTTTGGAATATCCTACATAAGAAAAAAATTGTCCTCATGACCATTTTAAAATGTATGTGAAGTTCCTGTTCTGATTTAATGTTGAAAACACTTTTTAACAGACAAAGTCTAGGTCCCCCATCTTACCAAAAACGTAAAATTAAGCAATTCCGTCAATTGAGCCAAAAATTAAAGGGCTAAAGGCCAAATTTCGACAATCACTTGTGGCCTAAATGCTGTTCCGGTAAACAGCCTCGTTTCTTTACTCGTTTCCTTTTTGATTTTACATAATTCTTTCTTTAATGTGTTCCTTTATTCAATAACCTCAGGATTATTTTTTTTAATATTCACACCGGAAATTGTTATAAGGGCTTAAGTAAAACTCTGCATTGACTGACACTAGCGCTTGTAGTGGTAGAAAAGGCAAACTGCTATTCTAATCGACCACATAGGGTTGAGTTACATTTAAGCACACTAGCACTCGTCCCCTAAAGGAATAGTGTTCTTTGAAGGTCTAGTCTATGACATTGGGCCTAAAGGATTTTTTCAACGTTGAGTTGCTTGCCCGAAGGACTAGAACTGTGTTTTTTTTTTTGAATAGCATAGACAGACCGTGGTCAGTCAAAAGAAGCGGCTTCTGTAGCGTAGTTGGTAGCATGCTGAGATTTTTTAAGAGCGTTAAAAATTCCTCAGTATGCTTTCCTTCGGAGGGGAAGTAAAGCCGGCGGTCCCATGTAATAGATTTATGATAAAGAACCTTCCACTTACAGTTGTGTGAGGCTCAATTATAGGTTATCTTTGAGTAACGCTCTTAGGTTTCAACGTTCGTCGCTAGGAGCCAACTGCGGTGACACCTAGTAACACAGTTAAGAACTAGTTGGTCGTTGACGGTGGCGTTTGGTAGCATAAGATGGAACTAGCCTACTTGAAATTAAATTGTATGCAGTCCTTACTTGATTTTTTTTTTCGTGTGACCTCCTGAGAGGCCGAGTGCAGGTCTTTCTAGTCGACGCCCGTGGGCGACCTGCGCGTCGGGCTGAGAGATGGAATGGATGAAGGCGAATGAAACTCGGCAAGGATGTGGAAAGAAGCGGCCGTGGCCTGTCAGAAGGTACCGTCCCAGCATTTCCCTGGTGTTGAAAATGGGAAACCACCGAAAACCATTTCAAGGACGGCCGACGGAGGGGTTCGAACCCATGCGTCTAACGAGTCAGCAGAGAGCTTGGCCCCATGACCTAACACTGCGCTTTAGCCAGCGTAGCCACTACTGTCGGTCTTACTTGAATTAAAAACAGATAGGCCTACACACACTAATACAGCAATCACAATTAACACCGGTTATCAGGAAAGATTCTACACAAACCCTAAGTACACGGGGCTAAATGACCGCGTTGTCGCAGCCCCTAAACTGAGGAACCAACCAACCATCAATCAAGAGATGTTTTTGATACTCCGTCGCACTGTCCTGATTTTTTGTCACAATGTTCTGATTGTGTGCCCTACCGTTATGGTAACCCTAGGTGTAAGCCTGAACTCCAGATGGTTGGTTGGTTCCTTAGTTTAGGGGCTGCGACAACGCGGTCATGTAGTCCCGTGTACTTTGGGTGTGTGTAGAATCTGTCTGATAACCGGTGTTAATTGTGATGACTGTATTAGTGTGTGTAGGCCTATCTGTTTTAATTCAAGTAAGGACTGCAGACAGTAATTTCAAGTAATTCCTACTTTTGCTATCAAATGCTGCCGTCCACGACACGTAGCTTGCGGACTTGCCTACCATCGCAGTCAGCACCTGGCGGCGAATGTTGGAACTAATAGAGCGTCAATTCTAACCTACAAATTTTGGCTTCACACAAGTAGGCTATAGTTAGTGGAATTTTCTTTTTCATGCCATAAATCTATGACATGGGACCGCCTGCTTTACTTCCCCTCCAAAGAAAGGCATACTGAGGGATTTTTAACGCTCTTAAAAAATCCGACGACTTCGGCTGGTTTTGAACCCGCGACCTTGGGTGAACTCCAGATGGTTAAAGTTACTGTATCTTGAGATGTTGGTGGACACCCCACCAAGCAGATTAAACTCATCTTGCTGCAAGGCACACCACAATCAACCACAAAGGTCTCTTGTTGAAGCCGCGGGCACCTCAAGCTTGCAGCACTTCCCGCAAGAGGTCTCTGCTACCGCCGAGTGCGCTTAACAATAGTGTAATAGAGGAACCGTAATTTGTTACTCATTTCGTGCAGCATTCTGTGCTCTTCTACAACATGAGATGGCCAAGTCGATAAAGCGCTGGGAGCCTGGGCGAATTGATCTTAAATCAAACCAGACCAGACCAGAGCAGCCAGCTCGATGCGGGCGCCGAGCGGTGTGGGGCGCTGCAGTAATCATGGAACATGAGGCACGGCCCTCTAGAGAGCACTAACGCTCGCTCCGTTCTTGTTCCAGCAGGCCGTGCTTGTTGTCTTGGTTAGCGTCGCTCGTTAGCCGCAAGATGGCTGTCGGCAACATGGCGCATGTTCCCGCTTCCCTGTATCAGAACTCGTGGTTTATTTTTGTTGGCTGGTGTCGGATCAATTAACGGCTCTGTATCGAATGAGTTTTGGTAATCCCACGACAAATGTGCTTAGTGAGACATGGAAATGGAAAAAGTTAATGGCGCTCCATTACAAGGCGAGTGTGCTGCTCTTCAGATTAAAAGACTGAAATGTCCAATGTCCGTAATCCAGAGGGAAGTTAGAGCTTAAAACAGAAAGTTCTCATTTATGTATCCACTGAGTTAGCCTACTTTATGAGAATAAAAACAAGATAGACTACATCGTAAAGAATAAATCGCCATTTTTTGTTTCAAAATGCAGTGTTCCGTTAGTAATAGAGGGCCGCTTTTGCAAAACCTACTTATTACTTATTATTAGTCTATAATTGAATTGCAGTCAGTGGCCATTGCGGGGTATTTTAATTTGACGTCCGTAGGCTCCCCATCAAGTTCAATTTCAAGTAGTTCCACTGTCACTGACACTTAGCGGCGAACGTTTGAACTTTAGAGACGCCGCGTCGGGGTGCCAGAATTTTGCCCCGAAGGGGATCTTTAAAGTGTCAATAGATTTACTGGATGACTCAGCTCCCTCGCATTTGTGCACCCTCAAATAGCAACTAGATGTGCTAGGATTCGATCCTGCAACCTTAAGGCTCGTTCTCACGATGCCACTGATGTCACGACATTGCTGTCATGACATGAAATGTCGCAGCAGTGTCATTGTCGGAACAGGTTTTGATGCCACCGTCACAGTGCCGTGGCAGTGGTGTCGCGTATTCAAAAGTTTTGATATATGACACTGCTGCATCATCGCTGTCGTGATACTAACGTGACCTTCCACACGCAATGTCGTCATGAGAACAGGTTTGTGCCAGTCGTGTCTTGACATTGCATCACTAGACCACGTGTATTGTGTGTAATTATATTATGGCTGCGTTTGATATTATTCAGTTTCTAGAACACTATCGGCAATATCCCTTTCTTAAGAGTTCCTCAAACATATTCTCGTCGATTCCTAGAAAATTGCTCAATGACCGAGAATCTTCCAATTCTCTTAGTAAAGTTTCAGATACACCTAGTTTTCCTCTGCGTAGCATCCATTTTCTCACCTACACTTCTTTCTCCTTCTTCTTACATGTTCTCTCCTCCAGAGCTATCAATTCTCCGACAATACTGGCAACGGCACAAACAACGTCCACCATGTTGCGCGGAAATGCCATGAAAGCCCAAACTTCTGTAATTACCTATCGTGTTGTTACGTGCCACCCCCTAGTGGCACTTTTGTTAACTGGATTACGGAGGGTAGAAAACACAACACCAATTACTGCTTTAAAGAGAAGTTAGCTTTATTGTTTGCAGGAAGAGGTACACTACTCATCAGCAAATACAAGCAATTGGAACCTTACTCCAGTTTCCTCAAGTCTCTTCCTTGAGCGCTCTTGGCCCTGTCACTTGTCAACAAACCACAGAAGTTAAACCGTCTTAATGAGTACGGTGGCCTTGACAGAAACTACCGGCTCCTCTCCCTTATGTACACCAACTCCAGTTACTTACGATAGCTTGCTGCACGCTGTTCACAAGCTGGGAAACAATGTCACTGGGTTTCGTAACTCGCACGGCACTACACTTCTGTCGCTCAGGAAAACACGCACTAGCTCTGAAACACACGCCCACAGAGAACTCAGTCCCCTCACTTTGAGGCCGCTTATATAGCAGGCTGGTGACTCAATGAATTCTAGAATCGTCCAGGACACACGGCTTCTAGAGATTTCCTTCACTGGCTGGGTCACGAATATTCTGGACCATCCATTTCACTTCGCAGCCCGTTGCGTAACGCGCACGTAATATACTGAGGCAGAGCACACACAGTCTGGGGGCAGCTGTGACTCAACGCGGCGAGGCGACAAAACAAACTCACAGCCGTAACACCACCCCCTTCCTAAAAGGCTGATCGTCCCGATCAATCATTGGTCCGTCTGTGTCCCTCCGTAGGCTGTCAGGCGATCTCGATGCACGATCTTCATCTTCGCCCTCGGGCTCCGCTGGATCCTGTAGACGACATCGTTGATCCGTTTCACGACTCGGTACGGGCCCTCCCAGGACTTTTGCAGTTTGGGTGACAGGCCTTTCTTCCGTAATGGGTTGAAGAGCCAGACCAGGTCGTCCTCGTGGAATCCGCCGGCATCCGTCTGTTGGTCGTATCGGGTCTTCATTCGGTCGGTCTCGATCCGCAGTTTCCTCCTCGCGAACGCGTGCACGTCCTCCAGTTGGTCGACCAGTTCTTGACAAAACTGGCTTACCGGGACCGGATCATTCCCAGGTCGGCCGAAGGCAAGATCGACAGGTAGACGGAGCTCCCTCCCAAACATGGCCTGGGCTGGAGTGCAACCGGTGGCTTCATGCACGGCGGCGCGGTAGGCCAGGAGAAATAGTGGAAGATGTTTGTCCCAATCCCTCTGGTGCTCGCTGACGACTATTCGGAGATGGATCTCGATGGTGCGATTGAATCGCTCTACCATCCCGTCGGACAGAGGGTGTAGCGGCGTTGTCCTTGTCTTCCGGATTCCCAGCAGCTGGCATAGGTTCTGGAACACCTGCGACTCGAAGTTCCTCCCTTGGTCGGAGTACAGCTCCAGGGGTACTCCATACCGGCTGACAAATTTCTTCACCAGGGTCTCTGCAATCGTCGCGGCTTCTTGGTTAGGGAGCGCATACGCCTCCGGCCATTTGGTAAAGTAGTCGCTGACGACCAATATGTAGCGGTTCCCCGCCTCGCTTAACGGGAATGGCCCAGCAACATCGATGGCCACTCTCTCCATGGGGCCGCCCACGTTGTAGGCCTTCAGTGGACCCCGTCATCTTCGTCCTGGGCCCTTGCTGGCTGCGCAATCGTGGCACCTCGCGCAGTGGTTCTCTACGTCAGTTCGGCATCCGATCCAGTAGAACCGCTCTCTCAGCTTCTCCAGGGTCTTCTTTATCCCTAGGTGTCCACCAGATGATCCTCCATGGACTTCCTTCAGGACTTCCTCCGTCATAGCCTTTGGAACGATGACTTGTTCCCGAGATGTCTTCCCGTCGGTGCTCTCCCAGGTACGGCATATGAGGCCATCCCTCACAACCAGCGAGTCCCACTGCGCCCAGTAGGACTTAAACTTGGGGTTGCAGTCACTCACAATGTTCCACCCGGGTCTGGGGACACAGGCCCTCTTCCATTCGGCTATCAGTCCCAGGTCATTATCTTCTGCTTGTGCCCGCATGAAAGATTCGCGGCTCCAGCTCCCTTGAAGTTCCACGGTAGTCCTTCGGCACTGTATCCCGGTGTTCTCCTCCCTTCGGGCACAGAAGGTGCAGTCTTCGGGGCACGGTCTTCGTGACAGGGCGTCGGCGTTAGAATGCAGTTGGCCTTTCCTGTGCTGAATCTCAAAGTTGTACTGTTCAAGCCTCTCTAACCACCGCGCGAGTTGACCCTCGGGCTGCTTGAAGTTCAGGAGCCACCGCATGGATGCATGGTCGGTCCTGATGAGAAATTCTTGCCCATACAGGTACTTGTGGAAGTGTTCAATGGTCTTCACGATAGCGAGCAGCTCCTTCCTGGTGACACAGTAGTTCCTTTCTGGCTTTGACAAGGCCTTGCTGAAGTAGGCCACTACTCTCTCCTCGCCGTCCACTACTTGCGACAGAATTCCCCCTATGCCAAAGTTGCTGGCATCGGTATCGACGATGAACCTTGTTCCAGGTCTGGGGTAGGCCAGAATAGGCGCGGTGCACAGAGCCTGCTTGAGTTGTTCGAAGGCACTGTGGCATTCTGCTGTCCACGTGAAGAGTTGGTCCTTCTCAGTCAGTCGATGTAAAGGTTTGGCGATGTCGGTGAATCCTTTCATGAAGCGACGGTAATAAGTGCAGAGTCCCAGGAAGCTTCGTAGTTGGGACTTGTCCTTCGGAACTGGCCACTCCCTCACAGCTGCGGTCTTCTCTGGGTCGGTGTGCACCCCCTCCTCGGAGACGATATGCCCAAGGTACTGGACCTGCTTCTTGGGGCTCAACTTCAGCTGGGCAGCCCGTAGCTTCATCAAGATCTCCTTCAGGTTGCTGTAGTGCTCCTCGAAGCTTCTCCCCAGAACGATGACGTCGTCTAAGCAGACCAGGCAGGTCTTCCAGTGTAGTCCCCTCAGAATGGACTCCATTAGCCTTTCGAAGGTTGCAGGGGCGTTGCACAGACCGAATGGCATGACGGTGAACTGCCAGAGCCCGCTGCCTACAGAGAACGCAGTTTTCTCGCGGTCCTTAGGGTGGACCTCCACCTGCCAGTAGCCACTCTTCAAATCCAAGGTGGAGAACCATCTCGACCCTGATATGGTGTCCAGGGTGTCGTCGATCCGGGGTAGACGGTAGCTGTCCTTCTTCGTGACGTCATTCACCCGCCTGTAATCCACGCAGAACCTGGTGGAACCGTCCTTCTTCTTAACTAGCACGACCGGAGAACTCCAAGGACTATGTGATGGCTCGATCACCCCTTGCTCCTTCATCACTTCTACCATCCGGTCGATTTCGGCTTGCTTGGCGAGCGGGACACGTCGCAATGGGGCCCTAATCGGTGCGCTGTCCCCAACGTCAATTCTGTGCTGGACCAAGCATGTCCTGCCGAAGTCTTTGCTCCCCACGGAGAAGACGTCCTGGAATTCGCGTAGCAGGTCCTGAAGTTGGCGTGATTGTACCTCGTCTAAATGGTCCTGGGATCCTTGGTACAGCTTCTGTAGTTCTTCTGGCAATGTGCGTCTTCTTCGGTTGTCCGTCTGCAGGTGTCCGTCCGTCGTACTGTGATGCGGGCAATCCAGGTAACGGGCTCGCAGACTCCTAGGTTGGTGTCCCCGTGAACCGTAATGTTGTAGTCGTTCAGGCTGGACAGGCGGACGTACGGCCGAGACGTCGTGTTGATGAGGGTCTTGGCAATTAGCAATCCTTTTGTCTGGATGTCCTCATATTTTGGCTCGATAACAGCCGCCACTCCCTCAGCAGTTCCGTCGACAATTACGGCAGCGCTGACCTCTGTCCTGGCGGGAACGATGACGTCTTCTCTCAGCCTAACTCGTCGTGCGGTGATGGACTCGTGCGCAGGTTGCAAAGCAAGTTCCTCACCTCTGAAGTGCAGAGTGTTGGTACTCAGATCCAAGATGATGTTGTTCTGGTCCAGGAAGTCCAGTCCGATGATCACTTCATTTGATACGTCAGCCACAAGCACTGGATGCTTTATCGCCCGTCGACCAATGACGAACTCCAGTGATGCTTCGCCATGTACCGGTGCGGTCTCTCCGGTCGCGGTTATTAGCTGGAGGTTCCTTTGTGTGGGTCGCGCTCTCCACTTCGTTATCACGGTGGGACTGACGATGGTCCTCGATGCTCCCGTGTCGATTAGCATGGGCCAGCTCTCTCCGTTGACGACTCCGGCGAACATCAGGCTGCTATTGTCCCTCCGTAACTTCTTCACACGAACTTGGACTGCCGGGGCTTGACGACTGTCACAAGCCAACCTTTGCCCCCCAAGGCTGACTGATACTTGCTTTCCTGGGCAACGCGGTTTCCCTACGACTGACTGTCCCGACGGAAACCCTTGGCGGCGGCGATCACCGCAGTCCTTGCTCAGGTGGCCTCTCTTACGGCAGGTCCAGCAGGTCGGTAGTCCTCTTCCGGGCCGCCTCTCCGGATGTCCTTCGGCTACGTTTTTGTTGCTGGTACTGCGACTCTTGAAGAACCGGCCTAGCGCCTCCATCAGTTCATCGGCCAGGGGCTTGGTCTTGTCGGCTTTGGCTGGTTCGTCGACGTCCACCGGACGTACCCGCGCGCGCATTCTAGATACCTGCTTTGCCTTCTCGAACTCAAGTGCGTGGCTCAGCGCATCTGCCAGGGTCTTATTGCACGCGAGTCGCAGCGCCTGTTGACTGTCCGAGTCCCGTAGCCCGTCGGTTAAAGTCTGCGTCGCTATCTGCTCCAGAAAGTCGGCCGGCGCTGTTGGGTAGGCGAGCCTTACGAGACGTGCGATGTCCATCTCGAACTCCTGCAGGGTTTTCGCGTTCTTTTGCACCCGGGTCCGGAGCTGCATCTGGTAGGCCTGCTGAAGATGGCTATCTCCATATCGGGACTCCATATGGGCGATCAGTGAAGCGTAGTCCTGGGATCCAGTCGGGATGGCCTGAAGGACGTTAAGGACGTCACCTCTCAGCGCTACAATGAGAGCTGTAGCCTTTTCTGTGTTGTTCCAGTTATTTATGGAACAGGCCGCCTCGAACTGACGTAAGTAGGTGCTCCACGGGATCTTTCCGTCGAAGGTTGGGGGCGTCACTCTGCTTTGTCCCGTTCCTGATGTCCCCGGTGTACCTGTGGTCGGGCGTCGGCGCAGCTCGGCAACTTCCTCTTGAAGAGCGTTGAATTTCTCTTCCACCCCCGTGATTGGGCGTTGGCGCAGTTCGGCAACTTCCTCTTGCAGGGCTTTGACTCTCTCATCCACCCCGGTCGGCGGGCGTCGGCGCAGCTCGGCGACTTCCTCTTGTAGGGCTTTGAATCTATCTTTTATCCCTGTCGGCGGGTGTCGGCGCAGCTCAGCAAATTCCTTTTGTAGAGCGTTGAATCTCTCTTCCACCCCCGTCAGCGGGCGTCGGCGTAGCTCGGCAACTTCTTCTTTTAAGGCGTCGAACTTCTTTTCCACTGCCGTGACTTCCTCACGCAGACCCAGTTCTAATTTCTTCAGGTCCTGTGCAAACTTATTCTGCCCGTCTTCCATCTTCTTCTGGCCGTCCTCTATCTTCTTGGTTAAATTCTTCTGGCCATCTTCTAATTTAGCAGTTAGGTCCTCGGCCAACTTCTTCTGGCCGTCCTCCATCTTCTTCTGGCCGTCCTCCATCTTCTTCAGGTCCTCCGCTAACTTATTTTGTCCATCTTCCATGTTCTTCTGGCCGTCTTGTAATTTGGCAGTTAGGTCCTTGGCCAACTTCTTCTGGCCGTCCTCCATCTTCTTCAGGTCCTCCGCTAACTTATTTTGACCGTCTTCCATCTTCTTCTGGCTGTCTTCTATCTTGGTTTCCATGCCACTTAACTTTTCTAGCAATGCTGCGAATTGCTCTTCCATTTTAGATGTTTGTCTTGTAAGGGGCATGCGCTCACAGGAAAATTAAAAAAATTACCTGCTCGGGTTTTGAAACCAGGACCGTCAGGTGTTGTGCTTGTGCTTGCGTTCGTAATCCGGCTTCTGACACCAGTTGTTACGTGCCACCCCCTAGTGGCACTTTTGTTAACTGGATTACGGAGGGTAGAAAACACAACACCAATTACTGCTTTAAAGAGAAGTTAGCTTTATTGCTTGCAGGAAGAGGTACACTACTCATCAGCAAATACAAGCAATTGGAACCTTACTCCAGTTTCCTCAAGTCTCTTCCTTGAGCGCTCTTGGCCCTGTCACTTGTCAACAAACCACAGAAGTTAAACCGTCTTAATGAGTACGGTGGCCTTGACAGAAACTACCGGCTCCTCTCCCTTATATACACCGACTCCAGTTACTTACGATAGCTTGCTGCACGCTGTTCACAAGCTGGGAAACAATGTCACTGGGTTTCGTAACTCGCACGGCACTACACTTCTGTCGCTCAGGAAAACACGCACTAGCTCTGAAACACACGCCCACAGAGAACTCAGTCCCCTCACTTTGAGGCCGCTTATATAGCAGGCTGGTGACTCAATGAATTCTAGAATCGTCCAGGACACACGGCTTCTAGAGATTTCCTTCACTGGCTGGGTCACGAATATTCTGGACCATCCCTTTCCCTTCGCAGCCCGTTGCGTAACGCGCACGTAATATACTGAGGCAGAGCACACACAGCCTGGGGGCAGCTGTGACTCAACGCGGCGAGGCGACAAAACAAACTCACAGCCGTAACAGTGTGAACAGGTAACTGCCATGGCAGCGAATGCCGTGACATTTCATGACAGCAAAGTCGTGACATCAGTGCCATCGTGAGAACGAGCCTTTAGGCACAGCAGGCGAGAACGTTACCGCTGAGCCACGCAGCTGGTCAAATTGTCACTTAAACTAGGCTATAGCCCGCCATTAATGCACTGGTAAGGTGCAATGGCGAAGCTGGAGGGGAATCTTTGAGCTTTAGAATACCCATTTCATTCTCAAGGAGCATGCATATTTAAATTAGCCTATTTTTTATTGGTATAGGCAAATTAAATCTCTAGTTTTCGGTATTATTCTCCGTAGTCATGGTGGGATTGACGCCAGCTTCTCAGCGTTGGACTGAGCAGCCAGGGAGTCCCCTTTGAAACAGGCTCAAGTCTCTGTGGGTAGAGAAGGCAATTGCGCATGCCCCAAGCGGAAGGTCTATATCTGAATACGTCAGCAGAGAGCCTAGGCTCCAAGCAGTACATCATTCTTTAGGCGGGCGGTATCTCAGCGCGTGCATGTTCGTTTGTGAGTTTTAAAACATGGATCAGTGTAATGATTCAATAGTGTAGCCTATTTAAAATCAAGACCATTTTCTTCGTTGTCCTATGAAGAGAATATTTCTTCAGCATAGGCCTAGAAAAATTATATCAAGAGACAGAGCACCTCATAAGACTGATTATTACCTTTCCTGTGTTTACTGCTTCGATTGAACGAAGTATGAGTGCATTGAAGAGAGTTAAGACATTTTTATGGAACTCCATGTCAGATTCTAGATTGAGCAATTTGAGTACTCTGACTATTGAGAAGAGTTTGGTGAACTATCTTTCCATGGATAACATCTTCAAAGAACGCATCGATATCTTTCCTGAGCGAAAAACACAACGACTGGAGTTTATCTACAAAAACCCTTAAGGTGTGAACTTTAGAATACCCAGCTGCATGAATGTAGCTTCGACACTGGTAAGGTGTCTCTTAAGTACTGAGTAATGAGTCCTTATGTTCCATTACAAGTTGCACGCTTGGAGTTCTTCGGGGCGTCTTAAAACTTGCAAATACAGTATTAAAAATGAAGAACCAAGGCGAGAACTAGGAATGGATTAACCCAGGTCAAGATGCAATCAAGGCGATGGGGTACCAGTGGAAACATTCCAAAAGAGCAGAGAAGTGCGGTAGCCTACAATCCAGATTGGATGAGAAGCATGAGATGGGGATAGAGTAACACCAACAGAGGAAGGAGGTGGGGAAGAGGGAAGTGAGGGTTGGGAAGAGCGGGGACTAAATTAATTACACGAACTGTAGTGGATAGGCTACTGTCTGATCGGCACCTCCCATACAAGGCACATTCCTTTAACTTCATCGTACGCCTTGTTGTTGTTGCTTATTTTAGGGCTGCAACATACAGCCCCGTGTATTTTTGGTTGTGTGCGTAAAATGTGTGTGATAACCTGTATTATGGTAATGGCTGCACTAGTGTGTGCACAGTGAACCCTCACTATTTTGGGTTTCACAAATTCAGAATTCGGATAATTCAGACAGGTTTTCATCACCACAGTACACAGAAATTATTCGCACCAATAATCCCTACCTCGGTTACGAATAGGCATAAGTAGGTAATATAAGCCGAAGCTGGGGCAGGGGCTAATGGGCAAGATGGCCGCAGCGCGCAATCACTCTATGTTATTCTTATGGAGGGGTCAGTCAGAGCTGGGGCAGGGGCTAATGGGCAAGATGGCCGCCATGTCCTGAGACCATGGATGATGTCACAGGGGGAGTTCGGCCGTGTAGTTTCTAAATGGAATATTTATTATTATTATTATTATTATTATTAGGTAATTATTAATTGATCATGTATAATCAAGACCAGCCTTATATTGTCAACCACTTGGTGTAGTGACTAGCATTCTTGGAGGTCATTCCTGAGGTTCGAATCCTGGCTCTGCCAAGAAATTTAATTTCTGGTCTCAGGAGTGGAACGGAGTACACTCAGCCTTGTGAGGCAAAACTGACAGGAGCTGGCTTTTGATTCATACCTCAACAATTCTGCCTAACCCAACTTCACCTAACCTAACCTAACCTAACCTAACCTATCCTAACCTAACTTCAAAGTCAAAGCAAATATGAGAGCAAATGTGAGAGCACACATAATAAACTAAGTTATAACCTAACCTAACTTCACTTAACCTAACCTCACCTAACCTATCCTAACCTAACCTAACGTAACCTACCTAATTTAAAATTGCAAGCGAAAAAAAAATAGCAAAAAGTATGAGAAAAAAAGTGAGAGCAAATGTAAGAGCACAAATAATAAACTTAGTTATAACCTAACCACACCTAACCAAACCTAACCTAACCTAACATAACCAAACTTCAAAGTGAGAGCAAAAATGTAAGAGCAAATAACAAAGCACAAATAATAAACTTAGTTATAACCTAACCTAACCTAACCTAACATAACCAAACTTCAAAGTGAGAGCAAAAATGTAAAAGCAAATAAGAGAGCACAAATAATAAACTTAGTTATAACCTAACCTAACCTAACCCACAGAAACCTCATTTAAAGATTTTAGATTTTATATTTTAACATTTTAGATTTTTGATTTTTTTCATTTTACATTTTTTAGATTTTACATTTCACATTTTTGATTTTTTGTATTTTAGATGATAGTTTTTTTTTTTTTAGATTTTACATTTTAAATTTAAGATTTTTTGATTTTAGATTTTACATTTTCCGAAAAGAGTAAACTACAAGGCTACATACCTAACCTCACCAAACCTAACTTTACCAAACCTAACTTAAGCTAATCCAAAGGCTAATGCACATACACAAAGTATATAAGGGTACAAGCAACTATCCTTATGCTAGTTTTATAGGTTACTGTACAACATGATAACTACCCCAACCGTTTTTTTTTTTCATTTTTTTGTTTACACATATGAAAATTTTCCAATTTCCCATTTTCAGTTTTTTTAATGTTAGTTTTAAGTTTTTCAATTTCATAACAAGGAAACATGGATTTTGCATTATGTTGTTTACACATTTACCAATTCACAATTTCCCATTTACAGTTCTTAAAATGTCAGTTTAAAGTTTTTCAATTTCATGATATAGAAACATGGATTTCCCAATTTGTTGTTTACACATTTGTCAATTTACCAAATTCCAATTTACAGTTTTTAAAATTTCAGTTTAATGTTTTTTTCTATTTTGTCAATATGGAAACATGGATTTTCCAATTTGTGTTTTACATGTTCATTTTGCATTAGGAGTGGAGAGAGGTGGGTAGTAATTAAAAAATGTACAAGCAGTGTCCATACTATATTTTTTATTTTAAATACATGTACACTATTTACACATAACACATTTTATATATATTCTTTTTGTTATAAATTGTACAGTTGTTTTTATTTTGTTTTCTATTTTATTTATTTTTTGATTATGAATACTAGTTTTTTTAATTTTTGTAGTGCTATTGTTTTATTTCCTAAATTGTTTTGTTTTATGTATTTGCTAGTTGCAGGCAGAAGATTTTGAAATTCATAACTTAACTCTTTAAGCATAGTCAATGATTGAGTAATGACCATAGGCATGTGTACCTATACCATCAGCATCAATCACTCTTTTATCATCACCAGGACACAAAGCAATTTTGTTTAGTCTTATAGATGATATGTCATGTTGTTTAGAAGCGATAATGTTCATTGGTATTCTTTTTACATTGTTGTTCATGACACAATCCTTATAATCTTGAAAGCTTATACAATTTTTGACAACACCTTTGCTAATACCTTTAATCTTTTTGATTTCTTTACCATTTATGTCTAAAGCATACATTTTAGCTCTAAGTCCAATAAATGCTTTTATAATTTGTCCACAAGCCTCGTCTTTAAATTTCCCCAACGTTTTCTTGTTTGATGTAGAGTAACATATGTGATTAGTAGGATAATCTGATGTGTCCAGGTGTTCTAGGAAATCCAACTTGTCTTGATATACATCTTGGGTGTTAACCAAATAAATGAACGAGTCGGTATCCATATACATGAGTTTAAGATTGTTCATTCCATAATAGGGTAGCAGGACATCATAGTGGTGGGAATACATGAGAGTTTTTGAAATATCCAGTATACACATTCCAATATATATAGGCTTATTGAATACAATGTTACGTTTAGCCATGTGGAAAGCAGCTAGGTTAGGACCATAAATAGTTCTGTCAATAAATGTCGGCTTTGCTATTAGCTTTTCTGCCTTTTTGCTGTCAGTCACAAGACGTATGTCTATTCTTTTACGGATATTTTCCATTGTTTTTCCAAAAATGGCATTGTTGAATAATTTGTACAGATTTTTCTCAAACTCATTTTTGGCTTGTTTTCGAAGGTTGTTATTAAAATCAACGTATGCCTTTAACCAAGGTCTTTGCTTAAACTTTAACACACGATGAATTTTTATCAATTTTATTCCATGATCTAAAGCCTGTTTTAATGCCATGTAGTGAACAACATATCGCCTTCGATTTCCAAGATGAGGAATTAGTTTTTTCAGAGACGAATCCTTAGGTTGTGTACACTCTGGTAGGAAAGGTAAATCGTTGTGTAGATCATGAAGGTCAGATGGGTAATCAACATCAACGTCTAGAATGTATCCCACAGGATCGTCTTTCTTCAGTTTTTCTAGATCAACGGTATCTGGAGAAACCCACTGAAATCCGCCATAAGGAAGAGAGTGACACATAGCCCACCCGTATTGGTTGTTGGCATCATCATAGGTTATAAACTGTGATGGTTTCTCAGAATCATAGGTTTCCATGTATTTATTGTTAGCTTCAGCATACCGATGAGACACCTGGCATATGCCTCCACGTATTCCAGACTCGATTAAAAGAATCTGATCGTAATCCTGTAGCAATTCCAGTTCAATGCCTGTGTAAAGGAGCATTGCCTCGAAACTTAAACCAGGCGAAGTGAAAAAGTGTGCAGCATCCACTCGGTGTGTTTCTAGTGTTTTGTTTCTAAACGTTTCAAAGCTGTCTGCAAGAAGGAGTACATCTGAAGTTAGGTAGAGGTCACTATATTCCCCTAGAGTTTTAATGTTGAACTGATTCCACACATTTTTAGCATGTTCATAGTCTTCTTGACTAACATCTTCTTGACTTAATTTGTTAAAGAATACCTCTTTTGGAGGTAAACACGTTTCACTTAACTTTTCCCATGAGTCAATGTAGTCATAACAAAATACCCCTTTACGAGTCATGAGCATTGCATTTTCTTTTCCAAAGTACTTGTCTGTTTCAGGGTATAATGTTAAGTTGGAAACTAAGTTTTCCAAACTACTTGGCATTAACCGAAACGTGTCCACAAATCGAAGCTTAACATTTCCAACATATTTGGTGAAAGAGATGTACTTTTCTTTGGAGTTAGGGATAACGTCCACTCTTTCAGTAGTACACCCCAATTGCTTTACAATGAAATTTGCGTCGTAGCTACTCATATTATGTAGAAATACAGGAACGGGGTTACGTGTTTTACACCTCAAATTACAGTTATTGTGAGCACTTCCACGGTATTCCCCTGTAATATGACAATGGTCTCGAACTTTCCAGTCCTCTTTGGTAAATGGTTTATGACACAAATAACAGGTTTCAGAAGATTGGAACTCTGCTTCTTGATGCTCAGTTAAAGCTTTTGGAACATTTAAGCTGTAAAGACGATCAATTTCATTTGCTATTGAGATCAAACAGTCCATAAACTTTTCTGCAGCGTCAGGTCCACGATAAATAATAGGTTGGCTCGGAAGGTTTGTCTTTATGTGTTCCACAGCTGGTGAGGGTTTAACATATATACCAAAGCTCATAGGAACATGACTCTGGTATGGCACTGTATAACTTGCCTCAGGATTAGGTAGACATGTTTGATAGGGTAACAGTATACTTTCAAAATCTGCATAGATAACGTAAGGTATTCTAAGCATTTTTTCCACATTTACGAATTTCACAATTGGGTTTTTAATAGGCATTTCAACCCTAGCAATGTCATGCTGGACACACAAAGCTCTATGTTCTTTTAATTTTTCCATTCCTTGTTGCCCATATTGATTATCAAAGTGAGTAAAACACCGTTTACACGTATATATCTTATGTCCATGGCGGGTAATCTGATGTCCTACTAGTTTATCAAAATCTTTGATAAAGACGTAGTGGTTCTGGCCGGATGAAGAACTTAGCAGAAGGAGGTCGCGATGGTCTTGCAACTCTTGATCCACAACCTTTAGAGGGAACAATTTGTTGTCTTGTTCCAATCCAAATACATTAATGGATATATCGTTGGCTTTTTCAAATTTGGGAATGTCAGCTAGCGATGTAGGAAATGATATTACTGAAAAATCATACTTGTTTTCCAGATCCTTGTATTTACTAACGCGTTTAGCATCAGTTTTAACCAGTTTTGCTAAAATGGCATACATAAAACACCTCTCGTCCTTAAAGTTTTGAGGATTAATGCAGGCTTTTCTTGCTTGTATAGCTGCTGGTAATGGAATATATGTGCTGCCACGCAAGGGATTGTACTTATTTATTTTCAATCGTACTCCTTCCACTGCTAACAAAGCCCAATTACTGCCTTTTAGCTCAGATTCTTCCATTTCCGTAGTTAACTTTGTAAATTGTGTTTCCAAGAAACTACTTAAGTCCGTTTCCAAAAATAGGGCCTGATTTCGTGTTTTAAAAGCACGATCTGTAATTTCATTGGTAGATGTATGAATGAATCTACATTCAGCCACAAGATTAACTTTTATCGACTTGTGCATTGCTAGTTCTTTCTGCATAGCTTGTATTATTTGCTGTTTGGACTCTTTAAGGTATGAATTTAAATCCTTGCACGTATCGCAACGAATGAAATAGGATTTAAGTCGACCTTCAAAAGATGTCTCATATTCAATAAGTCCATTTTTGTCAGGGACCAATGACAGTAGGTAATGTTTTGTAGGCTCTGCCTTTTGTCTTTTAGCTGCCGACACAACATTACAACATTCTTCATGACGACGTCCATTGTAGGCATTGTTGAATGTACTACCACAGGTCTTGCACTCATGAAATTCACCACACGATACTTCATGTCGCTTCCTATGATAGTCTCGAAGAAAAGTCTTTCCACACTCTTTACACATATAGCTAGGAATGGCTTCTTTCATTATGAATGTTGATTTCTGCAAACAGCTGCTTACTGCGTATCACAGGGCTAGAGGTTGGTCGGTGAGACGGTCTTTCACGATGTGAACACCGTGAGAGGTAGTAGTCAACTGGTGATATTCTTGTGAAGGGTCCTCTAATATACCCCTAGTCTAGACCAACAGCTCTTTACAGCGTATGACAAGGCTGTATACTGGATAGTGAGACGGTCTTTCACGATGTGAACACTGTAACAAGTAGTAGTCAACTGATTATATACTTGCTAAGGGTTCTCTAATATACAATAGTCAAGACCAACAGCTACTTACTGAGTAGTACAAGGCTGTACAATAGTTGTTTTAACAGTCTTTCACGATGTGGTCACTGTGAATGGTGGTAGTCAACTGATGATATTCTTGATAAGGGTCCTCTAATGTACCCCTGGTTAAGGGTAACAGCTGCTCACTGCTTATGACAAGGCTAAAGACTGGTTGCTTCAACGGTGACAGGTAGTAGTCAACTGAAAATATTCTTATGGCCTACTCAAGGTTATCAGGTACTTACTGCATATCAAAAGGCTGTACACTCATGTGTGTTAGGCACTCTTTCTTGCTAAGGACCCCAATATTCCCTACACAAGGCTATACATGTTAGTTCTAAACACTTAGTGATTAATTGTATATTCAATTTTTGTACAAAGCTTATACAAGCACGTTTTTTATGAGGTAAAACTTTCTTAAATAGCTGCATGCGACACGCAAAGTATGTTTCCGCTATCTAGCGGTGACTATGAGAACTATTTGAACGACCAGCATGCTACCTAGCGCTCCATTTCAACACTCGCTCACTGAACGAACAGCATACTATCTAGCGGTCGATAGCAATACTCCTCGACTACCAGTCTGCTATCTATCGGTCAATATGACAACTCACTCAACTACCAACATGCTACATGGCTTTTTTGGTCAGTTTTTTGTTGGCTTTTTTTTTGTTGGCCTTTGTTGGCCTTTGTTGGCTTTTGTTGGCTTTTGTTGGCTTTTTTGTTGGCTTTTGTTGGCTTTTTTATTAGCTCTTTCATATTTGCTCTTGCTTGTGGGGGGCTTATTTGGTCTTGGAAAGTATGTCAGTCCTTTTTCATGGCTGCAAAATGCTTACAGCCATGTTTGTAAGCAGCAACAACAACAACACACAATATTCCAAAACAATCCAAAGTACTCTAAGGTTTATCAATGACTCTCAACTTTTACACTTACCTCTATCCCATGCCTAGTCAAAAATAGTGTATTTTTCAAATTTTTCAAAAAATATTTGGAAAGTAGGCTATATCATTAAACTAAAAATCCTAAAAAGACATATGTTAACTCCGACACCTACCTATATACCATTCTTAGTCCAAAAATAGTGTATTTTTAAATTTTCCAAAAACATATTTCCAAAATGGGTTATATTTCCAAAATTAAAAAGTTTACAAAAATGTTTGTTTGACAGAAATGAATGGCCTTTACCCCCTCTACCACGGTACCAAGTCCCAGGTCTCTAGGACAACAAAAATAAAATTTTGAAAATGGGCTTTATTTCCAAAATTAAGAATTTTACAAACAAGTTTGTCTAACGTAAATCAATGGTCTTTACCCCCTCTATTCCCATACCAAGTCTCAGGTCACTATGTCAAGAAAATATTTTTTTTAAAAAATGGTCACTATTTTGGAAACTAGGAATTCTACAAAAAAGTTTGTTTAACATAAATGAAAGGTCTCTATCCCCTCTACCGGTAAACCAAGTTACAGGTCTGTACGACAAAAAATGAAAAAGTTCAACAGGGAAAGTAGGCGATTTTTCATAAAACCAAACATTCTAAAAAGCGTTCTATAGGCTTAAAAGAATGGCCTCTATGTCCTTTATTTTTTGTAATACAACTTTGTTATTTTTTTATATTTTTTGAAAAAAGCGTAATTTTGAAATTCCTATATTTTGGAAACTAGAGTTGTATTACAAAAAATAAAGGACATAGAGGCCATTCTTTTAAGCCTATAGAACGCTTTTTAGAATGTTTGGTTTTATGAAAAATCGCCTACTTTCCCTGTTGAACTTTTTCATTTTTTGTCGTACAGACCTGTAACTTGGTTTACCGGTAGAGGGGATAGAGACCTTTCATTTATGTTAAACAAACTTTTTTGTAGAATTCCTAGTTTCCAAAATAGTGACCATTTTTTAAAAAATTTATTTTCTTGACCTAGTGACCTGAGACTTGGTATGGGAATAGAGGGGGTAAAGACCATTGATTTACGTTAGACAAACTTGTTTGTAAAATTCTTAATTTTGGAAATAAAGTCCATTTTCAAAATTTTATTTTTGTTGTCCTAGAGACCTGGGACTTGGTACCGTGGTAGAGGGGGTAAAGGCAATTAATTTCTGTCAAACAAACATTTTTGTAAACTTTTTAATTTTGGAAATATAACCCATTTTGGAAATATGTTTTTGGAAAATTTAAAAATACACTATTTTTGGACTAAGAATGGTATATAGGTAGGTGTTGGAGTTAACATATGTCTTTTTAGGATTTTTAGTTTAATGATATAGCCAACTTTCCAAATATTTTTTGAAAAATTTGAAAAATACACTATTTTTGACTAGGCATGGGATAGAGGTAAGTGTAAGAGTTGAGAGTCATTGATAAACCTTAGAGTACTTTGGATTGTTTTGGAATATTGTGTGTTGTTGTTGTTGCTGCTTACAAACATGGCTGTAAGCATTTTGCAGCCATGAAAAAGGACTGACATACTTTCCAAGACCAAATAAGCCCCCCACAAGCAAGAGCAAATAAGAAAGAGCTAATAAAAAAGCCAACAAAAGCCAACAAAAAAGCCAACAAAAGCCAACAAAAGCCAACAAAGGCCAACAAACAAAAAAGCCAACAAAAAACTGACCAAAAAAGCCATGTAGCATGTTGGTAGTTGAGTGAGTTGTCATATTGACCGATAGATAGCAGGCTGGTAGTTGAGGAGTATTGCTATCGACCGCTAGATAGTATGCTGTTCGTTCAGTGAGCGAGTGTTGAAATGGAGCGCTAGGTAGCATGCTGGTCGTTCAAATAGTTCTCATAGTCACCGCTAGATAGCGGAAACATACTTTGCGTGTCGCATGCAGCTATTTAAGAAAGTTTTACCTCATAAAAAACGTGCTTGTATAAGCTTTGTACAAAAATTGAATATACAATTAATCACTAAGTGTTTAGAACTAACATGTATAGCCTTGTGTAGGGAATATTGGGGTCCTTAGCAAGAAAGAGTGCCTAACACACATGAGTGTACAGCCTTTTGATATGCAGTAAGTACCTGATAACCTTGAGTAGGCCATAAGAATATTTTCAGTTGACTACTACCTGTCACCGTTGAAGCAACCAGTCTTTAGCCTTGTCATAAGCAGTGAGCAGCTGTTACCCTTAACCAGGGGTACATTAGAGGACCCTTATCAAGAATATCATCAGTTGACTACCACCATTCACAGTGACCACATCGTGAAAGACTGTTAAAACAACTATTGTACAGCCTTGTACTACTCAGTAAGTAGCTGTTGGTCTTGACTATTGTATATTAGAGAACCCTTAGCAAGTATATAATCAGTTGACTACTACTTGTTACAGTGTTCACATCGTGAAAGACCGTCTCACTATCCAGTATACAGCCTTGTCATACGCTGTAAAGAGCTGTTGGTCTAGACTAGGGGTATATTAGAGGACCCTTCACAAGAATATCACCAGTTGACTACTACCTCTCACGGTGTTCACATCGTGAAAGACCGTCTCACCGACCAAACTCTAGCCCTGTGATACGCAGTAAGCAGCTGTTTGCAGAAATCAACATTCATAATGAAAGAAGCCATTCCTAGCTATATGTGTAAAGAGTGTGGAAAGACTTTTCTTCGAGACTATCATAGGAAGCGACATGAAGTATCGTGTGGTGAATTTCATGAGTGCAAGACCTGTGGTAGTACATTCAACAATGCCTACAATGGACGTCGTCATGAAGAATGTTGTAATGTTGTGTCGGCAGCTAAAAGACAAAAGGCAGAGCCTACAAAACATTACCTACTGTCATTGGTCCCTGACAAAAATGGACTTATTGAATATGAGACATCTTTTGAAGGTCGACTTAAATCCTATTTCATTCGTTGCGATACGTGCAAGGATTTAAATTCATACCTTAAAGAGTCCAAACAGCAAATAATACAAGCTATGCAGAAAGAACTAGCAATGCACAAGTCGATAAAAGTTAATCTTGTGGCTGAATGTAGATTCATTCATACATCTACCAATGAAATTACAGATCGTGCTTTTAAAACACGAAATCAGGCCCTATTTTTGGAAACGGACTTAAGTAGTTTCTTGGAAACACAATTTACAAAGTTAACTACGGAAATGGAAGAATCTGAGCTAAAAGGCAGTAATTGGGCTTTGTTAGCAGTGGAAGGAGTACGATTGAAAATAAATAAGTACAATCCCTTGCGTGGCAGCACATATATTCCATTACCAGCAGCTATACAAGCAAGAAAAGCCTGCATTAATCCTCAAAACTTTAAGGACGAGAGGTGTTTTATGTATGCCATTTTAGCAAAACTGGTTAAAACTGATGCTAAACGCGTTAGTAAATACAAGGATCTGGAAAACAAGTATGATTTTTCAGTAATATCATTTCCTACATCGCTAGCTGACATTCCCAAATTTGAAAAAGCCAACGATATATCCATTAATGTATTTGGATTGGAACAAGACAACAAATTGTTCCCTCTAAAGGTTGTGGATCAAGAGTTGCAAGACCATCGCGACCTCCTTCTGCTAAGTTCTTCATCCGGCCAGAACCACTACGTCTTTATCAAAGATTTTGATAAACTAGTAGGACATCAGATTACCCGCCATGGACATAAGATATATACGTGTAAACGGTGTTTTACTCACTTTGATAATCAATATGGGCAACAAGGAATGGAAAAATTAAAAGAACATAGAGCTTTGTGTGTCCAGCATGACATTGCTAGGGTTGAAATGCCTATTAAAAACCCAATTGTGAAATTCGTAAATGTGGAAAAAATGCTTAGAATACCTTACGTTATCTATGCAGATTTTGAAAGTATACTGTTACCCTATCAAACATGTCTACCTAATCCTGAGGCAAGTTATACAGTGCCATACCAGAGTCATGTTCCTATGAGCTTTGGTATATATGTTAAACCCTCACCAGCTGTGGAACACATAAAGACAAACCTTCCGAGCCAACCTATTATTTATCGTGGACCTGACGCTGCAGAAAAGTTTATGGACTGTTTGATCTCAATAGCAAATGAAATTGATCGTCTTTACAGCTTAAATGTTCCAAAAGCTTTAACTGAGCATCAAGAAGCAGAGTTCCAATCTTCTGAAACCTGTTATTTGTGTCATAAACCATTTACCAAAGAGGACTGGAAAGTTCGAGACCATTGTCATATTACAGGGGAATACCGTGGAAGTGCTCACAATAACTGTAATTTGAGGTGTAAAACACGTAACCCCGTTCCTGTATTTCTACATAATATGAGTAGCTACGACGCAAATTTCATTGTAAAGCAATTGGGGTGTACTACTGAAAGAGTGGACGTTATCCCTAACTCCAAAGAAAAGTACATCTCTTTCACCAAATATGTTGGAAATGTTAAGCTTCGATTTGTGGACACGTTTCGGTTAATGCCAAGTAGTTTGGAAAACTTAGTTTCCAACTTAACATTATACCCTGAAACAGACAAGTACTTTGGAAAAGAAAATGCAATGCTCATGACTCGTAAAGGGGTATTTTGTTATGACTACATTGACTCATGGGAAAAGTTAAGTGAAACGTGTTTACCTCCAAAAGAGGTATTCTTTAACAAATTAAGTCAAGAAGATGTTAGTCAAGAAGACTATGAACATGCTAAAAATGTGTGGAATCAGTTCAACATTAAAACTCTAGGGGAATATAGTGACCTCTACCTAACTTCAGATGTACTCCTTCTTGCAGACAGCTTTGAAACGTTTAGAAACAAAACACTAGAAACACACCGAGTGGATGCTGCACACTTTTTCACTTCGCCTGGTTTAAGTTTCGAGGCAATGCTCCTTTACACAGGCATTGAACTGGAATTGCTACAGGATTACGATCAGATTCTTTTAATCGAGTCTGGAATACGTGGAGGCATATGCCAGGTGTCTCATCGGTATGCTGAAGCTAACAATAAATACATGGAAACCTATGATTCTGAGAAACCATCACAGTTTATAACCTATGATGATGCCAACAACCAATACGGGTGGGCTATGTGTCACTCTCTTCCTTATGGCGGATTTCAATGGGTTTCTCCAGATACCGTTGATCTAGAAAAACTGAAGAAAGACGATCCTGTGGGATACATTCTAGACGTTGATGTTGATTACCCATCTGACCTTCATGATCTACACAACGATTTACCTTTCCTACCAGAGTGTACACAACCTAAGGATTCGTCTCTGAAAAAACTAATTCCTCATCTTGGAAATCGAAGGCGATATGTTGTTCACTACATGGCATTAAAACAGGCTTTAGATCATGGAATAAAATTGATAAAAATTCATCGTGTGTTAAAGTTTAAGCAAAGACCTTGGTTAAAGGCATAAGTTGATTTTAATAACAACCTTCGAAAACAAGCCAAAAATGAGTTTGAGAAAAATCTGTACAAATTATTCAACAATGCCATTTTTGGAAAAACAATGGAAAATATCCGTAAAAGAATAGACATACGTCTTGTGACTGACAGCAAAAAGGCAGAAAAGCTAATAGCAAAGCCGACATTTATTGACAGAACTATTTATGGTCCTAACCTAGCTGCTTTCCATATGGCTAAACGTAACATTGTATTCAATAAGCCTATATATATTGGAATGTGTATACTGGATATTTCAAAAACTCTCATGTATTCCCACCACTATGATGTCCTGCTACCCTATTATGGAATGAACAATCTTAAACTCATGTATATGGATACCGACTCGTTCATTTATTTGGTTAACACCCAAGATGTATATCAAGACAAGTTGGATTTCCTAGAACACCTGGACACATCAGATTATCCTACTAATCACATATGTTACTCTACATCAAACAAGAAAACGTTGGGGAAATTTAAAGACGAGGCTTGTGGACAAATTATAAAAGCATTTATTGGACTTAGAGCTAAAATGTATGCTTTAGACATAAATGGTAAAGAAATCAAAAAGATTAAAGGTATTAGCAAAGGTGTTGTCAAAAATTGTATAAGCTTTCAAGATTATAAGGATTGTGTCATGAACAACAATGTAAAAAGAATACCAATGAACATTATCGCTTCTAAACAACATGACATATCATCTATAAGACTAAACAAAATTGCTTTGTGTCCTGGTGATGATAAAAGAGTGATTGATGCTGATGGTATAGGTACACATGCCTATGGTCATTACTCAATCATTGACTATGCTTAAAGAGTTAAGTTATGAATATCAAAATCTTCTGCCTGCAACTAGCAAATACATAAAACAAAACAATTTAGGAAATAAAACAATAGCACTACAAAAATTAAAAAAACTAGTATTCATAATCAAAAAATAAATAAAATAGAAAACAAAATAAAAACAACTGTACAATTTATAACAAAAAAGAATATATATAAAATGTGTTATGTGTAAATAGTGTACATGTATTTAAAATAAAAAATATAGTATGGACACTGCTTGTACATTTTTTAATTACTACCCACCTCTCTCCACTCCTAATGCAAAATGAACATGTAAAACACAAATTGGAAAATCCATGTTTCCATATTGACAAAATAGAAAAAAACATTAAACTGAAATTTTAAAAACTGTAAATTGGAATTTGGTAAATTGACAAATGTGTAAACAACAAATTGGGAAATCCATGTTTCTATATCATGAAATTGAAAAACTTTAAACTGACATTTTAAGAACTGTAAATGGGAAATTGTGAATTGGTAAATGTGTAAACAACATAATGCAAAATCCATGTTTCCTTGTTATGAAATTGAAAAACTTAAAACTAACATTAAAAAAAACTGAAAATGGGAAATTGGAAAATTTTCATATGTGTAAACAAAAAAATGAAAAAAAAAACGGTTGGGGTAGTTATCATGTTGTACAGTAACCTATAAAACTAGCATAAGGATAGTTGCTTGTACCCTTATATACTTTGTGTATGTGCATTAGCCTTTGGATTAGCTTAAGTTAGGTTTGGTAAAGTTAGGTTTGGTGAGGTTAGGTATGTAGCCTTGTAGTTTACTCTTTTCGGAAAATGTAAAATCTAATATCAAAAAATCTTAAATTTAAAATGTAAAATCTAAAAAAAAAAAAACTATCATCTAAAATACAAAAAATCAAAAATGTGAAATGTAAAATCTAAAAAATGTACAATGAAAAAAATCAAAAATCTAAAATGTTAAAATATAAAATCTAAAATCTTTAAATGAGGTTTCTGTGGGTTAGGTTAGGTTAGGTTATAACTAAGTTTATTATTTGTGCTCTCTTATTTGCTCTTACATTTTTGCTCTCACTTTGAAGTTTGGTTATGTTAGGTTAGGTTAGGTTAGGTTATAACTAAGTTTATTATTTGTGCTTTGTTATTTGCTCTTACATTTTTGCTCTCACTTTGAAGTTTGGTTATGTTAGGTTAGGTTAGGTTTGGTTAGGTGTGGTTAGGTTATAACTAAGTTTATTATTTGTGCTCTTACATTTGCTCTCACTTTTTTTCTCATACTTTTTGCTATTTTTTTTTCGCTTGCAATTTTAAATTAGGTAGGTTACGTTAGGTTAGGTTAGGATAGGTTAGGTGAGGTTAGGTTAAGTGAAGTTAGGTTAGGTTATAACTTAGTTTATTATGTGTGCTCTCACATTTGCTCTCATATTTGCTTTGACTTTGAAGTTAGGTTAGGATAGGTTAGGTTAGGTTAGGTTAGGTGAAGTTGGGTTAGGCAGAATTGTTGAGGTATGAATCAAAAGCCAGCTCCTGTCAGTTTTGCCTCACAAGGCTGAGTGTACTCCGTTCCACTCCTGAGACCAGAAATTAAATTTCTTGGCAGAGCCAGGATTCGAACCTCAGGAATGACCTCCAAGAATGCTAGTCACTACACCAAGTGGTTGACAATATAAGGCTGGTCTTGATTATACATGATCAATTAATAATTACCTAATAATAATAATAATAATAATAATAAATATTCCATTTAGAAACTACACGGCCGAACTCCCCCTGTGACATCATCCATGGTCTCAGGACATGGCGGCCATCTTGCCCATTAGCCCCTGCCCCAGCTCTGACTGACCCCTCCATAAGAATAACATAGAGTGATTGCGCGCGGCGGCCATCTTGCCCATTAGCCCCTGCCCCAGCTTCGGCTTATATTACCTACTGGCATACACACACTATTGCATAACCACTACAATAAAGCAGGCTACGAAAAAAAATCTCTACCCACACCCAAACACATGGAGCCGATGATCGCAATACCAAACCACTATATGAAACCATAGAAAATCAATATTGTTTCACACAGACCCTGAAGTACCGTAGATGAGCCAAAAGCACAACAATAACATCGAGCAATATTCCTTGAGAGTTCTCGCTAGTATTACGGACACATCAGGAAGTAGACTCCAGGGTGTGTGGACCAGGAAATGTCACGGAAATGATCAATATTTACCTCATATTTTGGCATTCACGGGAAGACGAGACGTGACAAACTGGCTTCACGTGTAAACATCAATAAAACTGAGAAACGTAAACAAGATAGCACGAAACAGACGTGCAGCCAGCTGTTATCTAGGTGAAAGTCACGCTGGCCGGTTTCACGGAGAGGGTGGGAACACGTTAAAAATTGGAGCGTGGTGGCGCATTGGTCAATCTGTTTGACTCTCACCAAGATCGACGGGGTTCGATTCTCGGCCAATGCATGTGAGATTTTCCAAGTAATATAGCCTACCATGTTCTGTGGTTCGGATTCCACGTAAAAAGGAGGCCCCGTCGCAAGATTAATGGTCACGTAAAACTGCCAGCGTCCTTTCACGTTAACAACATGATTGTCCCTTCCCCTCATGAACAACGCAGTTGCTAGACCTGTTCCGGTGAACAAACTCACACTAAGTGATTGCAGTAACATATATTTTTGGTAAAACTTTCCGGCGTAAGTTACGCAGATCCGCCCCGGACCTAATTTATTATGCTCCACAACATAGAGCTGTTATCAGCGCCGGGTACTTGGGTGTGTGTTCAATTTATCTGATAGATAACAAGTGTTTCTGTGCCAACTGTAGTATTGTGTATGACTAATTATTAAGGTTGTTGTTGTTACTTTTAATTTAGGGTCTTCAACAAGGTGGTTACTTCACTCCTGTGTAAATTACTTGGGTATTTGTAGAAATTGTCTGATAATCTGTGTTATTGTGGTGTCTTGATTAAGCGTGTATTTGTAATTGAGGTGCGAATAGGGATGGCGGATGCTTGGAAACATCTCACCATTTTCCTGAAGTAGAAGTGCGGAAACCATGGATAACCACTTCTAGGATGGCCGAGGTGGGAAAGAAACCCGTCTCTTTTCAGTTTTGAAGGAAGGAAGCTTGTAGTGACAGTTATTATCGCAATCATGAATCACGGGACCTCCATTATTACGTGGAATCCGAACCACAGGACGTGACATTTCACTTGACCGGGAAACGAACTCGGTTCGCCTTAGCGAGAGTCAAGCAGCTTGACCGCTACACCATCACACCCCTCGTATCAGGTTTGCTTCACGACGGTGAGTGAACCCCATTTTAGCCCTCAAAACACAATCTAATTTCTTGACAGGACTCGGAGTTCCGGTGAAAGAGCCAAAAATGCTAGCCGCTACACCATAAGCGGGTAGGATAGGAAATGGGATAGGTGGCCCGGGACTTGAAACAAGGTGACCTACTATCGCGGCATTTTCCTGGAGGGAGTGTGGAAAAAAACGGGGAAAACCATACTCAGGATAGCCGCTGTTACCACCGGGAATCGAACCTACGATCTCCGGACTTCCTGCAGCTAGCCACGTGATCGTGGTGCACGATTTAATGAGCTCGGCTACGCTGCGGGACAAATTCTGATATGCGTCATAAGTTCTAGAACACTGTAGCAATCATAGTAGCCAACTGTAGTACACACATATTCACGGGGCTAAATGACCACGAAATCCAAGCCCTTTAAATGAAATAGACTAATAATATCGTATGGCCTTGTGGGCCGGGTGCAAGCTTTGTTAATTGACGCCCAGAGGGCAGCTTGTATGTCAAATTTTGTTGTTCCTTGGAGCGCTATGAAAGTCAAGGAGGTTAGATGTCAAAGCTCCTTAACACTATAGCGCTTTCTAGTAGAGAAAATCTCGAGTTGGCGGAAAATCTTGAGTTTAATTTTGCCAATATGAACACGGCCTACTGAATTCATATGGGTTCTTTAACATGCCAACAACGTATTAACATGCATGTCGTGATTTTTGTCGCATTTCAAAAATCACTTACCACGGCCAGGAACGAACCTGCAAGCTTGGGGTTGGTAATCCGACACGATAACCACTCACCCACCGTGGCAAGCCTTTAAATGAAATAAAAACAACGCTGTGGAAATGGATTCCAAGTTATCTATACCGTATAAACGGACAAAGCCGGCCCCATGGTGTTGGAGTCCCTGGGTTTGATTCCGGGCTCCGTCAGGGATTTTAGAAACTGACATGAGGGCTGGAACGGACTGCACTCAGCCTCGTGAGGACAATCAAGTAGCTGTCTGACAGTGAGGCAGATTAACGACCTAGAAGAAACGATGCGCTGACCAAGCGTCATCCCACATTCTAGTAGGGTGAATGGCTGCGTAGCGGTAGCTTGGTTGGCCAAGGCTCTTCACGGGCTGTGGTGTCATGGAGGAGGGATAAACGAATAAAAAATATGTTTTGAAATGTCTCATAATCAACTCATATACAGTCGACTCGCGATAATTTGACACTCGATAATTTGAATCTCATGGTAATTGGAAGATGTTTCGCTGTCCCTTGAAAAATACTCGATAAATTGAAGAAAAAAACGATGTGATTTGATCCCCTCCGTAATTTGAAGTTAGTGGAATGACATCTTCTTCGCCGACATTCCATAATTTGAAGTCGGTGATTACATTATTGTTATTATGCACAGACGTGTCGTTTGTTTACATCAATAACGAGATGTAAGAGTGAGTTCGCAATCTTTTTTGATGAGTATCAAAAATGAGTTCAAGAAAGAACAAGTGTCTTTCCATAAGTGAAAAAATAAGCGTGTGTGATTCAAGCCGTGGGGGATGGACAATTTAAAAAAAAAACATACAAATGTTCGGCATTTTACCATCGACGTTGTAGATGATTTTGAGAAACAAAAGAAAATTATGGACTTTTATTTTGTGTATGTACGTATGTCTACCCCTTATTATTCCCGTTTTCCAACGAGGTCGGGATGAGATGCTTTGGAAGTCTTTGTGGCGATGGTTTTTACGGCCGGATGGCCTTCCTTACGCCAACCTCACGAGAGGAGTTAGTGAGAGATGAAATGAAATATGGTGAATGAAACTGGGCAAGGATGTGGAAGGAAGCGGCCGTGGCCTGTCAGAAGGTACCGTCCCAGCATTTTCCTGGTGTTGAAAATGGGGAAACCACGGAAAACCATGTCAAGGACGGCCAACGATGGGGCTCGAACCCACGCGTCTACCGAGTCAGCAGAGAGCTTGGCCCCAAGACCTAATGCTGCGCTTTAGCCAGCGTAGCCACTACTGTCGGTGGACTTTTATTTTGTGTAGACTATAATTGTACAAATGTTGTGAAATAACAAGAAGTTCCGTAACGAAATAAAAAGCCTACTTTTCTTAAAATTTAAGATTCATGCCAATGATTAATCTATTTGGACCTATCTCGAATAATGACCAAATTTTTAATTAGTTCGAAATATACCTGACATAGTGTAGACTAATAGAGCACTAAATTTGGCAGCCCTGGTGACTGAATATATCTTAATTCCATCTCTTAAGGTACAGAATGCACATACTGTACAAAATTTGATTGAGGTTTAATGGATAGTATGGACGTTACATGCAGTTACACATTGGATCTAACAGCGAGCGTAATATCACGTTGACAACAATCTCATGTATGTGTTGCTCAGAATTTATCTGAAATATTATGATCTATTCTTGTGCCAATTTTGGTTGAAATCCATTTGTTAGTATAGAAGTTACATGTATTTAAAATGCTTAGGATCATGTTGGCAGCACTGACGTAAATTAGTTACTCCAAATTAATTTAAAATGTCAGTTAACTTACTATACGTGTGCAAAGTTTAGAGATGTTGGCTTGCATACTTTCTGATATATTGGTATTAGGATGAAGAAAATAGAGAGATCATTTATTAACAGTTGGCAGCCCTGGTTTCTCTTCGCACAGTCATATCTGTTATGGTACACATAGTATATACGATATTTGGTTGAAATTCAATTGATAGTATAGAAGTATCATGCATTTAGAAATTGGACCTATCGACAGGCTTATAATCTTGTTGGCAGCACTGACGTATATTAGTCTCTCCAAATTAATCTAGAATGTCAGGTACTATACGTGAGCAAAGTTTAGAGCTGTTGGCTTGCATACTTTCTGATATATTGGTAGCCAATTAGGATGAAAAGATGGAGAGATCATTTATTAACAGTTGGCAGCCCTGGTTGCTCTTAAGAATAGGCTACGCACAGTCATATCTGTTATGGTAGGCTACATATAGCACCTACAAAATTTGGTTGAAATCCAATTGATAGTATAGAAGTTACATGTATTTAGAAATTGAACTTATCGGCAGGCTTAGAATCATGTTGGCAGCACTGACTGATGTTCGTTACTCCAAATTAATCTAGAATGTCAGGTACTATACGGTGTAAAGTTTAGAGCTGTTGACTTGCATACTTTCTGATAATATTGGTATTAGGATTAAAAAATGGAGAGAGCATTTATTAACAGTTGGCAGCCCTGGTGGCTCTTAAGAATACGCACAGTCATATCTGTTATGGTACACAGTAGGCCTACATACGAAATTTGATTGATATCCAATTGATCGTGTAGAAGTTACATGCATGCATTTTGGCAACACTGTCATGTGTGGTCTCCTGGAAATTAAACTGAAATAGCATTATCTATATGTATGACAATTTTGGAACAGCTCCCATGCATACCTTCCAAGATATCGAACATGGAGCTCAAATTTCAATTGCGATTTTTCAGCAGTTGGTAGCACTGACATCATTTTCAAATATGGCCTTGAGATATTCAGGTACCGTATAGATCTTTACTCGTACCAAATTTGGTTTCGATAGCTGCAGCTGTTTCGTAGATGATAGGGGGGTCACAGACAAACAGACAGAAGGACAGACAGACACATATTTGCCCAGATCGATCTCATAAGTCTACCTTTTCCTCATTTTTACAAAATGTGAAAAGTAGGCTAAAAGTCACTAAGTAAGTAAAGTTATAAAATAACGAAAACCAAACTCTTGCTTATTTCCCTCCCTCCCTCTTGCTTATTTGAATATTTCCCTCCCTCCCTCTTGGTTAAATAACCAACTCTTGTTATTTTGAACTCTCTGTAAATTGAACCTTTTTTTTCTGGTCCTCTGAGTTGAAAATTATCGAGAGTCGACTATATTTTAAAGTATGTCCGTCTTAAAGGAAATTAAGTTTTTTTTTTAGCGTATGGCTTTTAGTGCCGGGAGTGTCCGAGGACATGTTTGGCTCGCCAGTTTTGTAGCTGCTTCGAGACGGACACCCAATGGGTGAGCTACAAGTACCGTTGGGGAGGGAAGGAGGGAAGTTGGAATGTAAGGACGAGGAGTTGGAAGGTAGCGGCTGTGGCCTATAGTTAGGGACCAACCCCGGCATTTGCCTGGAAGGAAGATGGGAAACCACAGAAGACCATCTTCAAGGTTGCCGGCGGGGGGATTCGAACCTCCTCGCCTCCCGGATGTGAGCGACTGCCATCAGTCATGCCGTAACCACCACGGCTAACTCACGCGGTAAGTTGGGGTAGAATAGGTTTAAAGGAGGTTATTACTTATAGGGCATTTGGATCTCATGTATGTGACACACTTGGCAACAGCGTTTGTATATACGCATTTAATATCCCTGATAGAATATGTGGGATGTCATGATAAATGAGACACTTGGCAACAGCGCCTGTATATAAGCATTTAATATTCCTGATAGAACATGTGGGATGTCATGATAAGTGAGCTTCAAATGATTGATATGACAATCTCTCCACGCAAGTGACAACTACAAAATTGGTTAAAAATTAATCAATCGCCCCTTATCATTTGTGTGTTCACAATTCTGAGTTAATCAGCAGTGTTCTAATTGCACAGTTCTCGTGTTAGATTATAACGTATTCAGTATATTCAAATCGCCGTTTGTTGGCGGGCTCAATTCAGGTCGTTCATGCATTGCCATTTAGACTGACAAGTGAGCTCGCGGTCACTGAGGGTTCGAATTCCACCTGGAGTAGAGCTGTAGGCATATCATGTCTCTAGGGTGGTCAAGTTATTTGTGGGAAGGGCAAACATTTCAGTGCTCTTGTATGTAGACTACCAACATTATAAATCTACCTTATTATGTCTATTATTATTATTATTATTAACTCCAGACAACATCGTCGAAATTATGCTAAGAAACCAGTACAGCTGGGAGAAGGTCGCTTTCTTTGTCGAAACGGTTCTCCGTCATAAAAAGAAAGAGGGAGACAGCCTATATGATTTAAGGGAGTAAGGCTGAGATCTACGTATTGCATACGAATAGAGAAGTAAGAAAGTGTTCGAAAAACATAGAAAACGATACCATCGTGAAGTAATACGAAAGTGGTCCCGGAATGGATTTTGTCAAGAGAATCGAGTGTGGTTTTTAGTGGGCAGGAATCCCACACGCTTGCGGAGTGCGGGCCCTAAAGTGTCTTATGTAAGATTTTCCACTTCCCCCATAATATATATATTCTTTTGCATACACACCTATGTTCTGAATAATACTAATAATAAACGCAAAAAAGGTATAACACAAATGTAAGATACAGCGAGGCGGAGAAACGTACGGGCACAATACGTAGGAGAAGGATAAAATGTTATGGACACCTCACAAGGATGAACAAAAAGGTTGACCAAAAGGATATTCATTTACATCACCAAGTTGAAGCCCACCACAAAATGGGTTAAAGAAACAAGAAAGGATCTCCAAGGAGTTGAAATTAATCCAGAAGATTTACTAAACAGAACAGGATTTCGACGGAAGGTTGATATATTCAAAAGGTTTCAGGAAAAACATTGGTCTAAAACCAAGGTCATCTGGTCTGAAGACAGCAGGAGAAGACTTAGTGACCGTATGAAGACATTCTAGGAGGAGAAAAAGAGATCGGTAAGTCGGTCGATTGTTTACAGCGGTCCACAGTGGGCCAAAATTGTCAGAATAATAATAATAATAATTAATAACAATAATAATCCACCTGGATCTGGCAAAGAAGCACTGCTTAAGTAATATATTCCTGATGCTGTTCTGGAGAACGATACACACAAGCTACTCTGGGACATGTCAGTGATCCTGATCACACATGGACTTATATCAGCAAACAGGCATTCTTAAAGATAAAGTGCAGAAGAGAACCCTTCTAATAGACATCGCAATCCCTAACTCGCATAATATCCGACACATTCATGCAAAGTGACCAAATAGCCTACATACCTCAGGCTGAAGAGATCCGACAGATATGGCGACAGGCATTTGTTACTGTATTGCCTAACATACTGTAATCTCTTCCACTGGGGTTATACCAGAGTCGCTGAGGACCAACCTCGATAAACTAGAGCTCCACCATAATCTGCATATCAGTATGCAGAAAGCAGTCGTTTTAGAGACCTGCTCCATAGTTTGCTCGTTCCTCAACCTACCGACAGAGAACTCCACTCCATCTGAGAACAATAATTGCCGATAAAATGGTGGATTGTACCCAATGACATGATGAACATATGAATAGTAATCATAATAATAATAATAATGCTATTGGGTGTAAGATCCTTTTAACTACTTAGGGTGTTAGAGACGCCGGGGTGCCGAATTTAGCCCCAAAGGATCTTCCATCCTGCAACCTAGGGGACAACGGCTTCGGTGGCGTAGTCGGTAGCATGCATAGCTTCTATGCCCAAGATCGCGGGTTCAAACCCGGCCGAAGTCGTCGGATTTTTTTAAGAGCGTTCAAAATCCCTCAGCATGTCTTCCTTCGGAGGGGAAGTAAAGCCGGCAGGCCCATGTCATAGATTTATAGCATGCAAAGGACCCTTCCACTAACTACAATTGTGTGAAGCTAAATGTGTAGGTTAGATTCGATTAACGCTCTGTTAAGTTCCAACGTTCATCGCCAGGTGCCATTTGCGGTGGTATCTAGTAGCCAAGTTCGCAGCTAGGTGTCGTTGGCGGACGCATTTGGTAACAAATATAGGAACTACTTGAAATTGATCGTCTGTGGTCCTTACCTGAGTTACAGATAACACACACTAATACAGCCATCACAATCAACAGACAGTTTCTACACACACCCAAAGTACATGGGGTTACATGACCGCGTTGTCGTAGTCCCTAAACTGAGGAACCAACCAACCTAGGGGACAGCAGGCAGGAACGTTACCGCTGCGCGACGCAGACAGTTTGTTTCTACCTTGAAAGACAATAGCCTACACGTTTAATTGAGAGCTCTATACACACTAAGTCTTGCAAGGCCAGGCATATCATGTCACAAGACTCTACTTATTATTAGTTAGATGTTGTTGTTTTAAGGGGCGGAACTACGAGGTCATCTAATAGCAATAAAAAACAATTACATAACTGCACACAATATAATATTTTTTTATGTTATGTGTTATGTATATAGGCTAATATTACATTTTCACGAACACAATAATGCTAGCAGTAGTACCCGGCTTCGCCCGTTCGATTGATCATGAATTCTCAAAGTTTCCTTAAGTTTCCTGAGTCTGATAATACTCTAAGTCTAAGTGATGAATGGTATTTATTCATTGTATTTTTGTTTGATTATTTGTTTATTTATTTATTGAATGATTGATTTGATTTATTTATTATCAAACTCTGCTGTTGTCGAATTGCGCCAGCTAATCATACGAGTTGATCTTTCTTATCTTGTCATTCCATCGCACGATCCTTTCACGCCACTTGCCCCTGGCCAAGTTCTTGTTCTTTCGCTGAAGTCATCCTACCTTCCGTCTCCTACCACTGCCATTGTGAAAAGCCAAACGCGGAGTTGGTCTTATTTGTACTTGCAGAATGACCGACTGGTTCTTGAATTTCCTGCAAACACTCTGTCATGCAGGGCTGTACAAAATGCATTGGGATCTAGCACAAAACACTGAAGCAAACACTGTGCCTATGTTCTTTTAAAAAGCCACAGCTTAGCGCCATTACATTATTATTATTATTATTATTATTATTATTATTATTATTATTATTATTATTATTATTATTATTATTATAAAAAAGTCAACCCCTGTCACTATACAGCTCATGAAGGGCATAGGCCGACCAAGCGACCGCTGCCCAGCCATTTAGCCTGCAGATATTGGGGTGATGCGTGATCAGCGCATCGGGTCCCCTTGGCAGTTAATCTTGGTTTTCGTGATCGGGGCGCTGCCTCACTGTCAGACAGCTACTCAATTGTCCTCACGAGGCTGAGTGCACCCCGTTCCAACCCTCACGTCAGTTTTAAAATCCCTGACGGAGCCGGGAATCGAACCCGGGGCCTCCGGGTGACAGGTAGGCGCGCTACCCCAACACCACGGGGCCGGTATTATTATTATTATTATTATTATTATTATTATTATTATTATTATTATTATTATTATTATTATTATTATTATTATTATTATTATTATTATTATTGTAGTCCTCCGTGGTGTATAGATAGCACGCTTTTCTCTTACCTAGGAGGTTCCGAATTCGATTCCAGCCAGAAATATACGATCTGACATGAAGGCTGGAAATGGGTTTTGTTTGTCGTTTATTCATTTTGAGGGCGTTGTGACATCGTGGTAACCTATTGTAGTCCCGTGTACTTTAGTGTGTGGAAACTCTGTTATTGTGACTGCTGTTGAGTAGACTACTATTGTGTACGTTTAGTTGGACTAGGATGGGCTTAGGAGGAGGCCATGGCCTTAATTTAGGTACAGTTTCGGTATTTGCGTAGAGCAAAAATGAGTAACTATGGAAATACCACTTCCAGGATGGCTGAGGTAGGAATCGAACCCGCCTCTTCACAGTTTTGCCTCAGGAGCAGGAAAGGGGTACACTCAGCCTCGTGAGACTATTGAGTACCTACTCGTTACGTGAAGTAGCGCCCCATGGCCTAAAGTCAAGGACATGTGGCATGATAACAAATTCAGTGATATAAATAAAAAGTATTTAATGATTTCGAATCCCCTGAGAATACTCACGATTTTCCTGGATAGTCAGCCCCCCCTGAAAAAAAAATGTATATACACCCCTGGTTCAGCATGCTACGCCACCGAAGCCGTATTTCACATTTAGCAATATCCAATTTCACTTTCGATGTAGATTTTAAAATATTTCAAGAAATGTGCATGTCTCCTTGTCCGCCTACATGTGCTGTAGGATCAAAATAAAAGTAAATATATTTATATCCACTTTATACCGTGTTACATCTTAAAACTATAGGGACAGATGGCCTCGATGTGCAAGTCATCTAAACTACAATCACCACCATCTTAAACGTAGCAGTGCCTAACGCGCCACTCAAGCATTACATAACCTAGAAGGGACTCGAAAGCCCATCCTGGACAGATCGCGAGTTCACCCTCGCATCGCGGGGTGTTTGCGGTCGGGAGGGGAGAAGCCAATTAGTAGAGGAAGAAGGCGGTACTTTTCCCAATTAAACTGCCAGTACAGATTCTAATTTCATTTGTGCGCCCGCTGGGTCTGGTTGTCATGGCGACGGTTCTGCTCGGCACGCTACACCGTCAAGACACAAGAGGCTGAGGCTAGCTTTGCTCGGAGTTTGGGTGTGTGATGTGATGTGTCACACATCTTTAACCGAGTGGTCAAAAGAGCAAGACATCACACTTCCCCTACCCCCTACATCCACCCAGCCCTACTCTGTACACGTATTAGGCCGACTACTTTGCCATGCGAGTTGAGCAACTGGTTTGAAATGTGATTGTTTCGAAACATTAGTTGCTATAATGGGTTGCTGTTGATCGCATACGAAGCAATTAAATCTTTTCCGGAATGATATCTGTATCAACGTGTCTAGTGAAAAGACTTGTAGTGAGATGGTTTGTTGACATTCTTCTACAAGTTGTTATTATGTCGACCAGAAGCGATTTTTTTTGTCGTCGTGTAGCCTCCTGAGAGGCCGAGTGCAGGTCTTTCTAGTCGACGCCCGTGGGCGACCTGCGCGTCGGGATGAGAGATGGAATGGATGAAGATGAATGAAACTGGGCAAGGATGTGGAAGGAAGCGGCCGTGGCCTGTCAGAAGGTACTGTCCCAGCATTTGCCTGGTGTTGAAAATGGGAAACCACGGAAAACCATTTCAAGGTCAGCCGACGGTGGGGCTCGAACCCACGCGTCTACCGAGTCAGCAGAGAGCTTGGCCCCTTGACCTAACGCAGCGCTTTAGCCCGCGTAGCCACTACTGTCGGTTACCAGAAGCGATGAGGAGGACGTTATTCTTTTAAAATTATTATTAATGCAGCCGATGGTCATTTACAAACATCTAGTAGGCCTATTTCTACCTGACGTTGCTTGGATTAGAAATTTGTATTAAGGGAACAGCAACGTTTGAAAATATACTGAAGTCAGTGCAACCATTATACGCTGTTGAAGGTATATTCTAAGCCCCCCCCCACCGTTCCTTCACAGTCATAGCAAGGAAACAACACTTGGAGTTGGCCATACCACGACTGCAAGGTTCGAATTCCGGAGCTGACAGAAGTTATCCTGCGTGTGGTTTCTTCCTGTGCTTTCCGCACTTCCTCCAGGCAAATGCCGGGTTAGGCCTAGTATCGTATTTCAAGTGGCACCTAGTCTATTCCCGACTCTAACATAACTTACAGTTTTCTGTGACGGGGAGCGTGGCTCAGCGGTAACGTTCTCGCTTGCTGTGGCCAAGGTTGTAGGATCGAATCCTGGCGCAGTCAGTTGTCAGTAGATTTACTGGCACGTTAAAGATCCCCTTCGGGGCAAAATTCGGGCACCCCCGGAGTCTCTAAAAGCAGCAGAAGTTAAAAGGAACGTAAATCCAATAACATCTTATTATATAATACGCTAAGGTGTATGTTTCACAAAACTCAAGCTCCTAAACCATAGAGAGTTAGAAGGTGTAGTTTGTACCAAAATCTTCCAAATCGTCTCAATAGTACAGGAAAAATGTGCATTTCTTGAAAACATATTTGTTTATTAAGTGCTCTTAAACAAATAAACAAGACGATAGCCCTTGGTAGAACTGTGTCGCGTACAGCCCACATAGCATTAGGGCCGGGCGGGTAGTCTGTACACATGGGGCGCACATAACCCATTATGCGAGAGTTCTCGCACGGGTTCGCTAGTTATTACTGTATTAACACTATTAGAGTAAAAGTTGCTCAAAGCGTAATCGCAAGTGTCCGAATTATTTTTTCGAATTAGACAAGTTTCCGGATTGAGCAAAATTATGCAAAAAGATACACAAGTTACTTACTCCTGATTCATTAGTCTATAGTAGTTTTGGTGATACACTATCTCAGCAATTCCCCAGGGGCTCACATCTAGTTAGACATCGGTTGGTGACCATGGGACCCCAGCTAAGTCCGGCATTGCTTCCACTTCCTTGTGCCGGGCTCCTCTCCGTCTTCTTTCCTGTCGACCTCTCTTGGTCATCTCTTGTTCTCTTCCGACCCCGACGGTATTAGGGTATCCGAGGCCTAGGGAGTATCTTCCTTTCCCGCCTTAATTGGTCCTTCTCTCATCTTTCCTGATCCCTCAATCTTCGAGGGGTCAGGCCCCTTGCTTTTCTTTCAGGTATCTGCTGCCTTCTGCTCAAGGCCCTCAAGCTGCCAGGGTCTGTGTAGCCCCACCATTTCTGGCGCACCTTGGATAGTGCTACACCCTCAAGGGCTTACAGCTGGTGAGTTCGGAAAATGGCGACCCCGAGGTATCCTGAGCTGGCTCCGGTCTTTACACCTTTTTCCTTTGTCTCTGGGGCGGGCCCCCTCCTCTTTCTCTTCCCAATGCCTTTCATGGCTCTCCTTCTTTCCAAGTCTCTCAATCCTCATTCTCCGAGGGTTGAAGCCATTTATTTTCCCTTTCTTTTATTCCCCTTACTCTTCTCTTGTTTTCCTTTTCTTCTTCTTGAGTGTAAGTTGTAGGCCTAGTTAGTTTTAGTTGTAAGTTTGTAGTTAGATTTAATTATAGGTTCAGTTTCATTTTTATGAACACCAAACCATTAGGGGCCGATAGCCTAGATGTTAGGCCCCTTAAAACAACAATTATCATTAACATACAATATCTCAGTAAGTTAACACAATATATTGATGCATTTTGTTGTTGTTTACTGAAACCATCGTGGTGGCTTAACAACTGACACAAAATTACTGACAGGACACAAAGTTACAAAACTGTTTACATTAGAATTTGGCTCAAGGTGAACATCGAGATAAGGATCTCTGCGAACCTTGGCAAGACCCAGGCAATTAGTGGAGATTGAAATTCCATTTTTCGATGAATTTGGGAAACCCGGACCTCAAGAGCAGCGTGATACGATACGTAAACATCTGGCACACCCCCTGGCGAAGTATTTATGTAGCAATTTTACTTAAGTATCGGATATGCCTAAATAACTTACACAGCTTAAGTTCCACATTATACAGTAAGGTTTGAACAGTTATATTTATAATTTATTTCCGTTTCCGCATTGAACAGATTCCGTTTTATACAACACCAGCAGTAGTTCCCGGCTTCGTCCGGTGTATTTATTTGTTTTATGGATGATAATGAATACTACTACAGAACTGGAGTGCTCAAGGATAAGGATCGGAAAGCGCCAACGCTTATTACAGCTGATAACCTCAGTTTAGACCTACTGCACCTACACCATCGCCCTTAT
The DNA here is from genome assembly GCA_946902985.2 of Meconema thalassinum. Classification (NCBI taxonomy): domain Eukaryota; kingdom Metazoa; phylum Arthropoda; class Insecta; order Orthoptera; family Tettigoniidae; genus Meconema; species Meconema thalassinum. Next base: position 553,925,700 of record OX336388.2, read on the forward strand.
ACAGAGGCATATGCTACTATTGTCATGATGATAACTGTTTTAAGTGGCTTAAGAAATCTTTTTGCACTAATTACTCCCCGTGACTGCAATTTATAAGCAGCTCGCAATTCTGCACCTGAACACTGGTAGGGGTGACGTGATGCAGCCCGCATTGCCAGGCAACAATAGACTCAGGTATTATTGAAGCTGTTCGGGAGCACTAGTTCTTCCGACTTACTGAACAAAAATCAATCCTTAAGGTTACCTGAGAGGTGTAGCCTAATGCTACATAGCCTAAACTATTCCTCTTTAATCAAGCTATCATATACAAAAGTGAATAGTTCGAATCCGACTGGTAGTTCCAGAGATTAGCGCGCTTAAACACACAAACAAACGAACTCTTCAGCTATATTACAGTATATTCGTACATATAAATAACACGCAAAGGCATAAGCCTACCAAGTGCGCTGGGACCATAACTTTCGTTCACATTGGACAAGTTTCCGCTTTATGGACGTTCCACTTTGGGCACGTTTTACTGCAGGCAGGATATATGGTAGTAAGTTAACCACATAATCACAGATTGTTGCTGTTGGAGTCTTTAGTCTTTTGACTGGTTTGATGCAGCCCTCTATGCTTCCCTGTTCTGAGCTAATCGTTTCATCTCTACATAGCTACCATACCCTACATCCGAGGCAATCTGTTTAACATATTCTAACATTGGTCTACCCCTACAGTTCTTATCCTCGACTTTTCCTTCCATAACTAACTTTGCTATTCCTAGGTGTCTTAATAAGTGTTCTACCAATCTATCTCTTCTCTTCATTAGCAGTCGCCAGAAATATCTCTCCTCTCCCAATCGTCTTAATATCTCTTCATTTGTGACCCTATCTACCCATCTGAACTTCATCCTCCTCCTGTAACACCACATTTCAAACGCTTCAATTCTCCTCTTTTCTGCTGCTCCAAAAGTCCAAGTTTCACTTCCATAGAGCGGCACGCTCCAGACAAAGGCTTTCTAAAATGGCTTCCTATACGGCTTCGGTGGCGTAGTTGGTAGCATGCTGAACTGCTATACCCAAGATCGCGGGTTCAAACTGGGCTGAAGTTGTCGGTTTTTAAGAGCGTTAAAATCCTTCAGTAGCCTATGTCTTCCTTCGGAGGGGAAGTAAACCCGGCGATCCATGTCATAGACTATTTATGACATGTAAAAGAAGCTACCACTACAATTGGTAGCCTAGTGTGTAGCTAAATTCGTAGGTTATTTGGTTAGAAACGCTCTATCCAGTTTCAACGTTCGCCGCTAGGTGTCAGTGACAGTGTTTGAATTACTTGAAATTGAACTTGAGCATTCAATTAAAATACATTGCTATGACCATTGGCTGCAATTCAAATACAATAAAAATGACTTCCTAATACCTAAATCTATATTCGATGTCAACAGACTAATTTTCTGTAGAAATACTTTCCTTGCCTGAGCCATCCTAATTTTTATATCCTGTTTGCTTCGTCCATCACTGGTTATTTTGCTTCCTAAGTAGCAGAAGTCTCCTACTTCCTTTAGCTTTTCACCTGCTAATTCGACATCCATAGGGGTTTCTGATTTCTTCCGGCTGCATTCTATGTAGGCCTATTTTTATCATTTCAAATGATCTTGTCGACTTCATCGTTATGCTTTGGTCTACCGTTATGCGTGTATGACGTCATCATGTTGTTCAGTGCATATGCACCGAGTCTGAGTTTACTCCTGGGGTCTGGCATTATGCGATACGGAGACGGCGAGTGCGTGACGTCATGCAGCTGAGTGCACCTCCCGCTCTCGGTTCCCCGCACGGGAAGCCTAAGTTAATGGGCCATGGAGTCTGTTGAAAGAGTCCTGGGGCTTCGAGCGAAGGGAGAAGCCCTCCTGAGCCTTTCTAACATGTGTAGCATTTGTAGCATGCGTCATTTGAAATGATATAAAGTCTAGTCTCTCAGACTGACTGTATCTTTTTGATTTACATTTATTAATTTTCATCATGAATTATTTCTTCAAGACAGAATCCATACCATTTAAAATCAGAAAATTGAGCACACGCTTAAGTACTAGAGGCTGATGACCAAGATGTGTCAAGTTCCTAAAACGAATTAACAAAATCCTTTCTCCGGATGGAAGGAGTGGTAACCTGAATGAGGTGGAGGTTGTTATTGTAAGCATTTGCCAGGAAACCAAGCGTTCAATGAGCTGATGATCACTTGGGCCAGCTACTAGGCCTGCACAGACCATTAGTGGCCATATGCTGCATTACACTCTCCGTTGTGTCAACATCGATAACGCGACAAGCATATTCATACGCTTAATAATGGGCAGGGGTAGCCAGAGAACTCGAGATTCATTCGCTGCTTGCATTGCTGTCGCGCGCGCTGAAACAAGCGAGCATCGCGACACGAGCAGCGGGCGGAAAAACAAGTGCAGGCTCCAGCCAAAAGCACACGGCTCGGCCTGATGGATCCTTAAGAAGTGTGTGTGTTGTTTGGAATGGAACAGCGATTACTGGTCACGGGCAATTACATTCACAAACATAGGGACTTGACCACACATAGGAGTGCCGTCTGCATGCATAACCTCTCGGGCTTCGAACTCTGGCCTTAATCCCTCTCCTCCAAGAGGCCAACAACGAAGACTTTTTTGTTAACGTTTTTATTCTAAACATAATAAGATTGTTGTGTTGTCTTTAGACCTTGAGTTGGTCTTATTACAATTAATATAGTGCGGTACCTAAGCGTGTTACCGACAACGGTTTCTAGGCTATATTTTAAAAAAAGATACGAGCCTTACAGTAGTCGCATATGATGTGTAACATCTGACATGTTATCCTACTCGTATACTACACAGCTTGGGCATTCTTAAGATGTTAATTTACGCTCCATTTTCTTACCGGTACCATGATGAATGTATAGATTGAATTGGAGATATGCTACTGTCACATTTGTGGCGCAGCGGTCAAGCTGTTAGTCTCTCACCAAGGTAGACCGGGTTTGATTCCCGGTCAATATTCTACATGTGAGATTTTCGAATTGAAATGCCATGTCCTGTGGTTCGCATTCCACGTAAAAGGGAGGTACCGTGGATCATGATCGTGAGATTAACAGACACGCAAAACTACAAGCTTCCTTCCTTCCTTTTACATTAATAATTCATAATAACAAAGTGACACACAACGTCGACAGTACTCTCAAATACTGTGAGCGCATTCCTCAGTAACTATAACAATCATTATTCTCAAGGCTCTCATATAGTTCGTCGTAAACAATCAAAACATGGCTTCCTACAATCATGAAATGACCTAGTCTCACATATGATGAAAATACAGCTTTTATTCCACTCATATAACAACATTCTGTTATGCATTTAATATTTGATTACTCACCCAGAGCTTGACAATAATGCCGCTTACTTAAATGGCATTTGTCGTCTTTGTCCTACCCCATGTGATATTCAACCTTGAACGTGAAGCTTCATAAACTGCTCAATGACAAATGAAAGTCGGTGAAACATTTGCCACTGTGCTCGTCAAACCAGTGCCTGCTAAATGCACTGCCTACTGTATTGCCATAACATTCTCGCACTACAGAGCACAATCTGCCTTGTTTCCAATACACACATTTTCAATTGTACATCCAGCTGGCAGTGCGTCTTCACTTCCGTCTGATCCACTTCCGCCCGATTCACTTCCGTCCCATTTTTCTGGCAGTGCGTCTTCACTTCCGTCCGATCCACTTCCGTTCGATCCACTTCCGCCCGATTCACTTCCGTCCCCAATTTTCAAAATCACTCCCACAAAACTATCCAGCAACCGAGCGGAAAGATGTTACACATCAAAAAGTACGCTCGTTAACGCGCAGCGCTAGGCCATCGGGTCAAGCTATCTGCAGACTCTATAGACGTGGGTTCAAGTCCCGCCGTCGACCGTCCTTGAAATGGTTTCCTGTGGTTTCCCCATTTCCAACTCCAGGAAAATGCCGGGTCGGTACCTTATCAGGCCACGGTCGCTTCCTTCCACATCCTTGCCCGGTTTCCCTCATCCGTGTCGGCTCGGAACTCACGAGTATCAAAATTCACGAATTCCAACAAGCGGATGTAAGTGTATGATCTAACCGGTTTCGTTACCTGGGCCAGTCTCAAAACTCACGAGCCGGGGCAGTTCTTTGAATGGAGAAATGCCAATCCTACCCACATAACGACTAGATACAGTATCTGAAAATGTAATCGGAATTCTGCGAAAAGGTCCAGTTTTAGTACCAGCAAGAACTGCGTGACCTCTTGAAATAGGCACATCTCTCATCAAGAGAGTGTAACCTCGCACAAGCAGAATAACTGAGTTAATATCAGCGTTATGGTTGAAGAATTTGGTCTGAGGTGGGATGATAATCCAAGTTTACAATACATCGAAAATCCTTTCTAATACTGGATGGAGAAACAAGGGTTGAAGGGTAGTATGAGTGGCCGTGCGGTTTATCCTGCGGTCATCGCAGGCACGTGCTCTCCGGAGTCGTGAATTTTGAGACTAGAATGTCAATTTAGATACTAGTTTGTAGTCGTGGTTGTGCGATAATCGCACCAAGGCAAAATAGCGTCCACTGAGGAATGTTCGTACATCGCACCGTCTATAAATTGTCCTCGTGACAATACTGTTCTACATAGGCCTACAAAACAAACCTAACCTGGGGCTTACGCCCCAGACCACCTTGCTTGTAGTGCAATCAGTAATGTTCGTCCAGACAGTCATCTAACCAAGTAGCGACCAATGGTTTCGTCCAGGCAGTCTTCGTCCGTATCAGCGCGATTTGCAGGACACCGTAGTCGTGAGTTTTGATACTATTTGCATTATTGTATTTAGATCGTGAATTATGACTTACAGAATGACACTCGTGAGTTTTGACACGTAACTCATTCATCTTCAATCATTTCATCTCTCATTAACTCCTCACATGAGGTTGGCACCAGGAAGGGCATGCGGCCGCATAAACATCGAACCTCATCCCCGACCCCGTTGAAAATGGGAATAACAAGGGGTAGATAAGCATTACCTAAGCGTGCTAACAGGCCATTTTGTATCCATGAGACTGGCTGCGTGGTTCAGAGGTAACGTTCTCGCCTGCTGATCCCAAGATATCGAGATCGATTCCTGGCGCAGTCAGTTGACATTTGAGAGTTTTTAAATGTGAGTGAGCCGTGTCAGTAGATTTACTGGAACGTTAGAGATCCCCTTCCGGGAAAAATTCCAGCATCTCGGCGTCTCTAAAAGCCACAGTAGTTAAAAGGAACTTAAATCCAAAAACATAATTAACTTATTATATTATGTATCCATGAGAAAGTGTTACGGCAACAATACTGTGCCCGTCAACTACGGGTGTTAATTACCACACCAGTGTGACCCTCGATAACGGTTGCAGCACAGCATCACGTTCTACTTTAGTAGATTGTTTTTGTTATTGATTCTTTTAGGGGCGTGTGACATCGTGGCCATGTAACCCCGAGTACTTGGGTTCTGTGTAGAATTTGTCTGATAACCTGTTTCGCTGTGATGTCCGTATTAGTGTGTGTATCTGTAATTGAGGTAGGATTTGGGCAGGAAGCGGCCGTGGCTTTTAGTTAGGTACCATCCCGAGGCTGAGTACACCCCGTTCCAGCCCTCAGACCAGAATGAAATTTATTGGCAAAGCCGGGAATCGAACCCGGGCCTCCGCGGTTAGAGTCCATCAAACAGGAATGTGAACTAATACTGTAATGAGGCACAACAAGGAACTGTGTCAACAACTAGACATTGCTCCTCAACGATCACGTGTAGAAAAGACTATTGACTCTAATGAGATCTACAACAGAGGTAACTTAAGTACACAATGGTGATTAGAACATCATACTATTTCCTGTCACTAACAGCCCAAACTCTACGCCCCGAAGGCATATGCTATAAGTAGACTCCTGCGCGGATAAACAAAACGCATCAACTCCGCATCCGCACGACTGTTATCCGCATCCGCCCCGCATCCGCACGACTTGAATGATGTTAGCTTAAATCATCATCTTACATTTGTCATGAAAAAAACATAACGGAAAAATATGTGTCATAACATCCGGGTCCTAATAATGATATTCAGCAAGTTCGGATTGTATTCTGAAAACTATCCGCAAAATTACTCCAAACATTATCCGCAGCTTATCCGCTATCCGCACAACCATGCAAACTATATCCACATGGCGATTTTTTTTTGCGGATATCCGCATTCGCACAGTGCTTTAGCTATAAGCTTTCCCCACATCGATACGAGGACACCGCGAATTCAGCCACACCATTGGTCGCGAGGAGTGGCTGCTGTTCTCAAGCGATATGCTGCTGTCATTGGCTAATGCAGTTGCAAAAATGCTATGAAACTAGGGGAATGTCACATTGTTATCTAACACGTAGGCTTAGGTGGTAGAGAATGTAGGACTACAGGCAAACTACTTACATTTGGTTGCGTTCTTAACAGGTATCTTCTTCTAGTGGAGAAACTACAGGGGGGATTAAGGGGATCAATCACCCCACCGGGCCAAATAATTTCAAAAGCCTCATTTTATGAAAATTTTATTAAAAAAGACCAATTTTCGGATTGGTGACAAATTTATAATTTGAGAACATCATATATATTAGGCTATTTCAGTAGTATAGATCCCTCCTGCGGCGCTCACAAGTGACCGATCGTGACAAATGAGCATTCAAATGAAAGAGAATAGGCATTAGCAGTGACTAATTGCACTCCAATTTCATAAACATCTATAATATCTTTAAAAGATGACTTTAAAAAAATGTACGAAGTGCAGACACTGTTGCTGTAGGAAAATACGCTCCATAATAGCTGTCCATTGACATTTTGGCCGCTGTGACGCCTGTTTCATGTAATTTTAACATTCTGAGGTCTTCCCTTTATCATTTTGCATAAATTTCAAAAACAGTAAATCAAAGGAATGAGTACTCAAATCGAATAATTTCATAAATATTGAATAACCGGTGAGTGTTACAGCTAAGCTGTCATAAGAAGTGTGCAATTTGCAAATACTGATGCTATAACATGCTGCAATTATGAGTTGTCTTCTAAAACCTTAAAACTATTAAACGTTAATTCCTTTACAGGTTTTTCTTCTGCAATCTAATTTCATAAAAACATAACAACCTTTCTCCTTGAGTGCCTCATTATAAACATATTGTGGTTTATGAACAAGCGAGATTTCTCGCACGGGCCCGCTAGTTTATCTTTATTTGTGTAAAATATTTAGTGTTAGGCACATTGAGAGGTGCAAATGCTGTCGAGATCAAACATGTGAACGTGTAGGCCTAGGTTTGCTTTCATTGATTGTCTTATTTTGTCAGGGGGCGTGGTGGCTCAGCGGTCTAGCTGTATGCCTCTCACTAAGGCGGTCCGGGTTCGATTCCCGGTCAGTGCATGTGAGATTTTCGAAGTGAAATGCCATGTCCTGTGGTTCGGATTCCACGTAAAAAGGAGGTCCCGTGGCTCATAATCACAAGATTCACGGTCACGTAAAACTACAATCTTCCTTCCTTCCTTTATCTTATTTTGTCCCCACACAAAGCAAAACCAAACACATTACAAAAACAGGAAACAAAATGCAAACTTCGAAAGCGAAAGCAGAAAACAAACACAAAATCAAAATCAAAAAACAAAAAGCAAAAACCGAAAACGGAAAAAAAGGAAAAAGAAAAAAATGGAAAACAACGAACACAAAATCAAAAACGCAATTAGTTGAGATTTGACTCCGCTCATCCCCCTCCAGAAGCAAATCGTAGTTATGCTACTGTCTCCTTCCAGCGCACATTACTATTCTACGCGTTCGTACAACTGTCAACAACCCAACTGTAGAAAGCACCAGGTGGCAATAAAATAAATATTACGATATCACTCCGCAATTAGCCTAATAGCCTACAACAATACTACGTAGGCCTATATCAAAAGCCGACAATTTAACATCACTATCTTCTAAATCAATCCTCTTCTACAAACATTGCAAATATCAAGGCTCTATTGACTAAATATAGCGAAATATTAAGTATTCAAATTTTAGGCCTATCGTGAATACGGATAGCTGCCTCCACATAAATTTAAAATCAATAGGCTATTGCAAATCTATAATGACCATTTATTTTTATTACTAAAATCAAATGTATAAATATGTGCTCATAAGTCAACATAATAAGACCGACCCCGGTGGCCGAGAGCGCTAACGCACTAGCTCGTGCCTCACAGGCATCGGGAGAGCATAGGTTCGAATCCCACCTCGGCTGTCCTGAAAATGGTTTTCGTTGTTTCCCATTTTCACCACCAGGCAAATTCCAGGACGGTTCCTTTCAATAGGTCCACGGTAAATTTCCTTCCAAAACTCCCCGACCAGACCTGAATATAAAATAAATGGCAAATGGCTACATTAATAAAATAATTAGACTATAAGTCAACATATTGTAAAATACATTAGGCCTAAAACAGCTAAAATAGACAATTACAGGCTGGCAAATTTGCAACCCATTCAAATCAGGCACCAACAGATGGCAAAATAGAAACATTGAACGTAATTTGACTAATAGTTCCTTATAACTCATCCATTGTACACCGCTACTATCACCATTACGAAATTAATATTGAACTCTCTAAAAACATTGAAATGTTAGGAATTTAAAATTTTGAGGCCTAGCGTGTATTGTGGGCAGTAAATAGGAGCTACAACCTTCATTACCTCCATATAAATTCAATATAACAATATACATCTATGAAGACCATTTATTATCATTACTAACCAAATATATAATATCTTCATAACTCAACATAATAACAACAAAACATCGATAACAACGGGCTGGTTACATGAGAGCGCCATCTTCACCAATAGTCACGTGGCGCCATTTACTCTGTATAGCCTATATCAATGTAGGGAATGCTGAACTCATATATGGGAGAATTTGCTAACTCTGCAGTACAGCTAATTCAGTACGACTTGAAATATCATTCCTGCAGAGACGAGTTTCTTTTCACCAGTTGTTTTGAGTCAGCTATTTAATTTTTACTGTGAATTTCAAAACGACAAATGCTACCACCTGGTGGTAAAATCGTGAAAGCCTGTGTTGTATTTTATTTGTTAAGTAATACAATCTCATGTGATACATTTATGCGGTAGTGATAGTAACGGAGCGTTTTATTAGACTGATCATATTGCAGATTTAGACAAGGTATCGTGGATTTAGCCCTAGTACCCGTAATATTTAGACAACCCATGACAGATCTAATTTTAAGAACTGAATTTATGTCACAAATAGGTTATGTAGCAATTTAATTTATATGTTTCTATTTTTGAACCCTTTCCCTTAATTTATCTTGTTTACCATCAACCTCTTAATATTGCGGACTTAGCTGATTCTCCCCTAATTTTATTAATGCAAACAATGGCCATATTTTATATTTTATATTTTATATTTTCATGGCAGGTCAGGGAAGGGATTTTGCCCGGAGTGGAATGGACCCAGGAACGAAAATACTCGTACATCCACAGAGCGAGAATTAGTGAGTAGGCCTACAGTACTGGGGTAAGAAGAAAGCGCGCCAGAGTTAAGAAGCACGCTTTCAGAGTTGAACGAAAAAGAAAGAAACATTCAAAATGGTTGGTTGGTTGGTTGGTTGGTTCCTTCCTCGCGACAACGCGGTCATGTAGCCCCCGTGTACTTTGGGTGTGTGTAGAATCTGTCTGATAACCGGTGTTAATTGTGATGGCTGTTTTAGTGTGTGTTATCTGTTTTCAATTCAAGTAAGGACTACAGACATTGAATGTTTTCAAGTAGTTCCTACTTTTGCCGCCAAACGTCACCGTCAACGACTACTAGTTCAGAACTTGGTTACCAGATAGCCACCGCAGTTGGCTCCTGGCGACGAACGTGGGAACCTAAGAGCGTTTGTCAAATGTTTAACCTACAATTAATTTAGCTTCACACAGGTGTAATTAGTGGAAGGTTCTTTAACATGCCATAAATCTGTGACATGGGACCGCCGGCTTTACTTCCCCTCCAACATTCAAAATAATGTGGAATTAAAAGATCATTGTGGAGAAAGATTCCTCGTCTTCCTGCCAGTGCTCGGTTGATCACGGCTGTGCAGGAAGTTATTGTGTACTGTAAGGTCCCGTGAAACCCCTGGCCAATATGGTAATCCATTAAGGTAGCGCCCTGACCGGTGTTTACAAGAATGAATATAGCTGATAACGAGCTTTTAACTTCTTGTATGAGCTGTTGAAGTGCTGCTATTAGATATCCAATCAATCCACTAGCTCACCCATGAGTGCAGGAAGCCTGCCCACTTCACTCATACGAGGGCTTGAAGGTGGTGGTCCCCCAAGGGCCTCACATCTATAGTTGGGCGTGGGCTGGCGACCACGGAACCCCAGCTGAGTCCGGCATTGCTTCCACTTACTTGTGCCAGGCTACTCTCCGTCTTCTTCCCTGTCGACATCCCTTGGTCAACTCTTGTTTTCTTCCGACCCCGACGGTATTAGGGTATCCGAGGCCTAGGGAGTCTCTTCCTTTCCCGCCTTAATTGGCCCTTCTCTCATCTTTCCTGATCCCACATTCTTCTAGGGATCAGCCTTCTTTTTCTTTTCATTATATTTCCTTTTCTCTTTAAGATTCCCCAATGGTTTTGTGAATTGGCTCCCCGTGTATCTAAATTACTTTTTGTAGGTATTTTCAATCTAAGTTGCATTTTGTAAGTATTTTCAACCTAAATTGCATTTTGCTAGTATTTTCAACCTCAACTGCATTTTGTAAGGATTGAAAATCTAAATTGCTCTTTAGTAAGTCTTTGAATAGGCCTATAGGGTCGGTATTTTTGTGAGTATTTTTAATTTCAATTGCATTTTGAAAGTATTTTCAACCTAAACCGCATTTTTCAAGTATTCTCATTCTAAATTGCATTTTGTAGGATGGGCATTTTGTAAGAATTTTGAATCTCAATTGCATTTTGTGAGTATTTTGAATCTAAATTACGTTTTGTAGGTTGACACTTTGTAAGTATTTTGATTCTCGATTGCATTTTGTGAGTATTTTTAATCTAAATTGCATTTTGTAAGTATTGTCAATCCAAATTGCAATGTTTTTTTTACTCTAACGTGCATTTTGTGCGTTTTTTCATTCTAAATTACATTTTGTGTATATTTTCAATCTCCGTTAGTTTCCGTTATGGTTTACGTCTCATTGTCATTTTCGCTATCACCCAGACCATTAGGGGCCGATAAACTAGATGTTAAGCCCCTTAAAAACAATTATCATCATGATCATGGAACGTGGAGGTCGTCTGCCCCTTGTAACATAGTCTACAGGGAAAATGGACGGGTTCCGCTTTCTCAAGAAATGAGGATATCGAAAACAGAAAGGCGAAGAAGTAAGGCCATGAAAGGTGGGAAATGATGGCCACCCTAGGCCAGCGTCTTTCATTACCAAACGGAAATGTCACAGAATTATAGCAAAATTGTATCAACCAAATGTGGTACTGTTTTATCGATAAGCAAAGGTATTTTAATTGAGAACATCTCAGTATTTTCAAGCATTGTATGAATTTGGCCAGTCACATTCTGAGTGATTCAGGCGGCATGTGCACATATATTATGTTTGGATATTGAGTTCAAGAACTCATCCAAACATTGTGACACCCCATGAACAGCTGATGTCAGCCGACAAGTGTGTGTGTGGGGGGGGGGGGGGGGGGCGCGCTTCACTGATAGATATCATGGCTGGAAGGATCAAGAGCCATTAAAGATTTACGTTTTTCACCTCAATATTCACCTGGAAGCGACGTCTACTACTAAGTTTTAATAAACCAAATTGAAGGAGTGTGACTTGGGCAGTTTTCGAAAGGATTTCTAAAACGAAATTCATTTATAGCCTACATTTCACCAGTATTATTAGTAACTTTATTTTTAGTAACAACTTTTTCTAGTATGTAAAATTTAATTTGTATGTGAGATTTTAATCTTATTTTTAATCAAAATTTTGTATGGGTACCCATTTCACATTTTCATGGTAAACTATTCAACTATCAACGCTGATGGAGATATCATTGTCTTTTCGAAACATGTATCCTACGTTTAAAATATTTTATTAAACGATATTTCATACAGTAGTATTGACAAGGCGGATTACACAATAATATATTAAACGAAAATATGTCAGGGCAGGAAGCCTCCGAGGCTTAGGCGGCAGCACGCCGGTCTCTCACCGCTGGGTCCGTGGTTCAAATCCCGGTCACTCCATGTGAGATCTGTGCTGGACAAAATGGAGGCAGACAGGTTTTACTCCGGGTACTCCGGTTTTCCCTGTCAGAATTTCATTCCAGCAACACTCTCCTCTATCATTTCATTTCATATGTCATTCATTTAATCATTGCCCCAGAGGAGTGCGTCAGGCCTCGGTAGCCGGCACAGTTCATATCCTCGCCGCTAGATGGGGGCTTCATTCATTCCATTCCTGACCCGGTCGGAGACTGGAAGCAGGCTGTGGATTTTCATTTTCATGTCAGGGCAGGAATTCATCAGTAGACAGTCTGTAGCGGTCGGAAACGCTTATCCACTATGTCCTTGTCACTAAATGACCCATGGTAGCACTGTTGGACTAATATACCAAACCCAGTACTTAACCGGCCAGCCAGGTCACACAGTTTACACACTTCCCACACACTCCTCAGATCATCTCTTAAGGCAAACAAACACCTTGCATCTGTGTAAGTAATATGTGTGAGCGTGTCTGTGGAATTCGAGTCAATATTTAAGAATGCGTCTTTCTTTCAGTAGGCTTTACGTTCATTCACTGCTGATTACACCCTAAGCCGTTGAACGTTTGAATTATAGAATGTCGGTTTCTTTTGTCTTATGGATTCTCACTTCTCTTCCTACGTGACAGTAGATTTACTGGCACTTTAAACCTAGAACGGTAGTGCTAATTGCAACGTTGTTATTACACATTCAACATTTGATTGCCGCCTTGCGTGGCTGCGCCTGCGTTCGTTGTTTATTGTAGCATGAGCCCCGCGGGGCGAAGCGGAGCACACACCGATGACAGAGTGAACTCTGCATATAAGTCAAGCAGCATTGCGTCGGATAAACGTCACAGGAGCTCATGTTACCACGGACAGTTAAACGATGACTGAGGCTACTGGAGCTGAGTCATATCCTACTCACCTGTCAACGAAGCAGGCTGACTGTGACACAAGTAAACAAAGAATAGTTCCCATCTCGACCGCCAGCAATCAATTCGTGAAAGGGTAATATCGGTAGCGTTTAAAATCGGCGACGACTACGATTGTAGAAACCGATTATCAATACCACTTAACTTATGTCAACTTTCAATTCACTCTCTAGCCTAACACACTGGAGACAGTTTTTGAATAATTTAGTTTGACTTTTTTATTTATTTTGACTAACTTTTTATTTAATCAGCAATTCTTCTAGGTTTGTGCCGTGTCTTGTGTCGGGTTTCGCCTAGGACACCAATCTGGCTCATCGGAGGGCTCTTGGTGTCCCCGCCCGGACCCCCACTGGAGTAGCGAACTGCGCGCCACCTCCCTTTATATAAGGTGCAACTGCACCTCTTGACTGCGAGAACTAAAAGCCCAAGCAGCCTTAACCTCCCTATGAAGGCTTCCAAAAAAAGATGGTATATTGGCTTTCACGGCCAGTGAATTAAAACTCAGCAATTCTTCTAGGTTTGTGCCGTGTCTTGTGTGGGGTCCGGGCGGGGACACCAAGAGCCCGTGAGCCAGCTTGGTGTCCTAGGCCGTGAAAGCCAATATACCATCTTTATAATTTAATGTTTTCATTTTATATTTGAGCTGGTTTTCACTAATTTTGATTATGTGATTGTTTTCTTTTTGGATGTTGATTATTTTAGCTTACTTTTCTCATTTTGCAAAAATGTATAAAAATAATATTCACCTCTGTCTAGCACTGGAGATCAGATTTTAGTCGAGCAATTAGCTCTCTTCTCTCTTCGCCAACGCAGTTATCTTGATAGGTAGCATGATTTGAATTGTAATGTTTGACGATATTGTATTCTTTTTTATTCTTTAAAAAAGTGTGACATATCAACTTGCCGTCCACTGGCACTGGAGTTGGTGCTGCTAAATAATTAAATTCCCAGGAAGAGTTGCTTCCACCACTCACCTCTGATGTTGAACTTCTTTTTGCCATTCGCAACTTTTCTACGACTAATAGGTCTATACCGTTCTACAGGGTCATTATCTATGTGCGTCCCGATAAACACGGCAAGCTAAGCCGGCTTTGACTTGCGCAGATTGCGGCCGCGCGTACACCGTTCAACCGGTGGTAGGCGCGCACTTTTACACTTTTACCAAACATGTTCAATAATGTGTACATACAGTGCTCATAGCCGATGCTGAAAATGTCCTTCATTTCTTGTAACACACACCTGGCATATTCTGATGAAAGAATGGACAACATTCTGAAGTTCCACACCAGTGATGGCTTCGATTTCATCTCTTAGCCTATGTACTGTTTAAGTTCAGTTCACAGTAATCACAATACTCATAAACGTGCAACACTAACGTCTAAGCTTTGCAGATACACGTCTATATGAATGACAAACACGTGTGAACTAACAATATTAGTCATCGGATCGGGTAATGTGAGGTTCACTCGCTGTGCACCTGGCCAGCCAAATGAGTGGACCACAGCAAACTATTGCGTCATTTGGCTGGCCAGGTGCTGACCTCGCAATACCCCACTCCACTGACTCATATCGTTCAGTGAATTATCTGAAACAGGACGAAAATTTCGAATCATGTTTCCAGAAGACCTATGCCTAATGCCAGTACAATTAGGAGGCTCGCTAAACGATTCAAGGAAACTGGCTCCGTAAATAATAAAATGTTGACAGACAACAAAAATTAGATGAGATCGTTGTCCATTTTTTCATCAGAAGATGTCAGGTGTGTGTTACAAGAGGGGGAAGACATTTTCAGCATTGACTGAGCACTGTAGGCTAAGTACACATTATTGAACATGTTTGGTAAAAGTGAAAAAGTGCGCGCCCACCACCGGCTGACCCGTGTACGCGCAACCGCGATCTGCGCCAGTCAAAGCTGGCTTAGCTTGCCGTGTTTATCGGGGCGCACATAGATAATGCCCCTGTATTTAAGAGGAGGATATCAGAATCTCCTTCTTGCCTTGCTTGTCATATGACCCATTCCAAAATGAGCAGCGTGTTTAGGACAGGAATGTGGAGGTGGAGGGAGGCAAGTCCATCTTCTCCTCTCTAGCAAGAGAAGGTAGTGAGAGGAAAAGCTGGCGGGAGTGGTGGCGGAGCGGGGCTTAGTCTGCCACGGAGCGAGTCTCGGGGCAAGCCGTGGCACCACAGCCACCAGTGGCATGGCAGGACAGGCCTGATCTAGATGCTCACTATAGTGCTAAAATATCTAATTGTATGTATTTTCATTAAGAATATGCAGAATACCTACAAATATGAAAACAATGAGGTCCAGTTAGGCCTATAATAACCATAATATGTGGTATGGGAAGATATATCGTTTCACAGCATTTAAGTAGCAAGGAAAAAATTTGTAATTACATAGAAATCCCATCCCTAGATTATAACCCTGTAAACTGTATCCCATCCCCTTCTCTCTTGTGGTGATGATTGATGTAGACTCTTAAAGAGCAGAACATCTCCATTAAAGTTCGCGTTCAGCGGCTTCGGTGGAGTAAGTTAGTTGGTAGCATGCTGAGCTTCTATGCCCAAAATGGCGGATTTCTTAAGAACGTTAAAAATCCCTCAGTATGCCTTCCTTCGGAGGGGAAGTAAAGCCGGCGGTCCCATGTCATAGATGTATGGCATGTTAAGGTACTTTCCACTAATTACACCTGTGTGAAGCTAAATTATATAGCTAGGTTAAACATTTGACAAACGCTCTTTGGTTACGACGTTCGTCGCCAGGAGCCGACTGCGGTGGCATCTGGTAACCAAGTTCTGAACTAGTAGTCGTTGACGGAGGCGTTTGGCGGCAACAGTAGGAACTACTTGAAACAATTCAATGTCTGCAGTCCTTACTTGAATTGAAAACAGAGAACACACACTAATACAGCCATCACAATTAACACAGGTTATCAGACAGATTCTACACACACTCAAAGTACACGGGGCTACATGACCGCGTTGTCACAGCCCCTAAACTGAGGAACCAACCAACCAAAGTTGGGGTTCAGCTTCAGACTATAAAGATACTGGAAAACAAAGAATAAATCATTTAACAACTTTCGCAGCTATTCTCCTGGTGTGGTCTACGTAGTGGCGTAGTCTTTAGGAATCTTGGCTGTCACCCCCTGAGTTCCGGGTTTGATTCCCTTCTCTGTCAAGAAATATATTTCTGGTAAGACGGCTGAATGGAGTATACTCGACCTCGCTAGGCAGAACTGAGAGGAGGTGTATTCAATTCCCATTCCAGCCATCCCGGAAGTGGTTTTCCGTGGTTTCCCACTTCTACTCCAGGCAAATGCCGGGATGGCTGTTAACGGAAAGTCACGGACGCCTCCTTCCCAATCATCAACTGAATTACTTAATATAGGTCTACACACTAATACAGCCACCACAGTATCACAGGTTATCAGACAAATTCCACACACACCCATGTACACAGGGCTACATGACCACGAATCGCAAAACCACTCAATTAATCAACAACATAATACTGTACCTCTTCACTTGTTACTCTACCACGGCTGCCTCCTTCCTAATCCCCATCTAAATTACAACTACACACACTAATGCAGTCATCTCAATAATACAGGTTATCAGACAAATTCCACACACACCTAAGTACACGGGGCTACACGACCACGATGTCGCAAAGCCCCAAATTAATGAATCAACAACAACATTTGCGTGAAATCATATAGAACTTTTCTAGTAGACTATTAAATACTAGACTGTATCTAATGCATTTATAGCACATGCGTGTGATTGAGCAGGTCATTCGTTTGATACGGAGTATACCGGCGCAGCCTTCTGTCACCCTCATAGTTCCAAGTGGATGATTAGACTTTTGTTCGGGATTTAACAAGTGCTCACGCCATGAGAAGAAAGTTAAATATTGATTCTTGTGTCGCAAACCTAATGAGACGTAATGCTTATAAATATGAATCACATTTCATCCCATTATCGTGTGTACTTTCTTTGCCATTGCCACGTCACAATGGCCGCCAAGGCCTCCCCCACCACCCCCTCTTACGACAGCTGTCATGGCCTCCTACAAACTCTCTAATTGTGTTGACTCCCCAATTCCCCGAGCACGAAGTTGAAGATAGAATTAGAGCCCTCTCCCTCACTCCTCTGTCGTGTGTTCGCTTCGATAGCTGGTGAAATAAGAAACACAAATAGCGTGCAGAATATAAATATATTTTAAAGAAAAGTTAAAATGTCGTTGCGAAAGATAAACATGAGCTAGCTGCAATTAGCGACTGCCAGTAGAGGGGGCATTTTCATTATTGGTGCATAACTACCTCCATTATCCCCGGCGGCAAGCTGCATTATTCATTGGGCTGCTACCGCTTGGGGTTTCGTCTCAGAGTAAATAGCGCGCCAATTGGATGCTAACACACCGCTCGTAGCGCCATTTGCTCGTGTGTATGTTAATTGTGAAGACCCTGTGGGGCCTGGCTGCAAACATCGATCTCACAAAGCAACAACTGGAGCGAACTCTGTCACCTAGTCTACTATTCTACTACAATTATTAGAAGCAAGAGTTGTTGTTTCATTTATGGGCTTTGGGCATCGAGATGCTTTCGGCCCCGTGTACTTGGAGGTGGTTGGTTGGTTCCTCAGTTTAGGGGCTGCGACAACGCGGTCATGTAGCTCCGTGTACTTTGCGTGTGTGTGGAATCTGTCTGATAACCGGTGTTAATTGTGATGGCTGTGTTAGAGTGTGTTATCTGTAGGCCAAAGGTGAGTTAGCCGTGGTCGTTACGGCATGACTGCTGGCAGTCGCTCACATCCGGGAGGTGAAAATGTTCGAATCCCCCCGCCGGCAACCTTGAAAATGGTCTTCTGTGGTTTCCCATCTTCCTTTCAGGCAAATGCTGGGGTTGGTCCCTAACTATAGGCCACAGCTGCTACCTTCCAACTCCTCGTCCTTACATTCAAACTTTCCTCCCCAGACAACACTTCACACGCGACGGTACTTGTAGCTCACCCATTGGGTGTCCGCCTCGAAGCAGCTACAAAAAACTGGCAAGCCGAACATGTCCTTAGACTATCCCGGCACTAAAAGCCATACGCTAAAAAAAAAAAGAAATCTGTAGGCCTAATTCAGGTAAGGACTGCAGACGATCAATTTTAAGTACTGAAGTTCCTACTTTTGCTACCAAATGCTACCGTCAACGACATCTAGCCACGAACTTGGCTACCAGAAGCCACTGCAACCGGCACCAGGCGGCGAACGTTGGAACTAATAGAGCGTTAATCAAATCTAACCTACACAATTAGCTTCAAATAATTGTAGTTAGTGGAAGATTCTTTTACATGCCATAAATCTATGACATGGGCTCGCCGATTTTACTTCCCATTCGAAGGAAGGCATAGTGATGGATTTTAACGCACTTAAAAAAACGATGAATTCGGCCGGGTTTAAACCCGCGATCTTGGGCATAGAAACTCAGCATGCTACCCACTACGCCACCGTAGCCGTCGTACTTGGAAGTGTGTAGTTTTGTCTGATAACCTGTATTATTGTGGTTTCAGTATTAACTTAGTTCTTAATCCTAATCCATTCCAATTTGACCATTCACTAACAATCACAGATATCACAATAAAGAAGCAAACTTGACGGTCAATAACCAATAACAATATCTTAACAAACAATCACATTTATAACTCACAAATCTTTATAATAACTGCTGTAACTAAATAAATGCATATTGTAAATACTTGCAGACATAGATATAACAGCCGATTTTCCGAAGTAACTGATATGAAGGAAACACCAATGATTGCTGGGACAAAAACAGTGAGGGCCATCCCTAAAGAACGGGGCCTTCTAAATGCCGTGCCGCCGACATGTCGCAATGACTCACCGTCACATTTCTATAGCATGTGCCGATTAGGCTACAACAGCGCGCCGCGCCGTGCAGCCCAGGATGCTGACATTGCTTATATGAGATACGCAGCTGGGAAGATACCTTAGTTGTGATAATTGTGACTTGCTGTAAAGTACTGTAGCCTACGTCGTATCACGTGAACATGGTTAGGTATTGAACAAAACATCGAATGGAAACTTATCTTCTCAAGAAGAAGTCTTTCAGTAATTGTGTTCGTACGTTTCAGCGCCATGCGATTTTGACGTAACGACGTCAAATGAATTGTTGGAATACAGTGACGTTCGTGAAAAAGTGTTACAGTGAAAGATGATGATATCGTTTTATCTCTCTTCAGCTGCAACGCTCTCCCTCTCTCTCTTCTGTCGCTGCGCTCGAGTGTCGCTACTGTCATTTTTGGATGTCACGCGTGAACCTCTGGATGGATTTTGATGTGGTTTTCACCATTCTGTAAAGGATATCTCGAAGAAGATTTCTGTAGCCGAGCAGTAACGATTTCAGTGAAAAAGTCGAAAAAATCACATGGCGTCCGTGCGCTTTTTAAGCTTACGCTGGGCAAACCGTTAAAAGTATCTATAGGCTATGTATAGGCTACTATGAGTGTAAGAATTGTTCAGCATGAAAAGTTCTACAATCGCGCACTATAGGCCTAAGTGTTTTTACGTTTTCATTTCATCCAACAATCTTCATTCAAATACTGAGGCGACAGTCTACGAGCTAGCCAAGGGCGAGCCAATCACCCAAGTTACAGCCTATCTAGCGGGCGAACATATTACCCCCAGATACAGCCAGCAGCAAACTGTCGAGTCGTTTTGGGTTAAAACTTCAGAAAAAAGTGGTTGTGTAGGAGTTTCCCTGGAAGTGCAACTCGGCTTTTCTTCATTTCGCCTGTGAACTTTCCGTTCCACAAAATAGGCATATATAATTAAAAATTATACGAAGCTGAAATTTCGCAAGCGCGACATTTAAACAAATCAGTCCGAGAGTACGTTGTCACGCTCAAATATACCTCAAACAAAAGGTATACAGAAACAATCCACGTACTCTGGAGGCTCTCGAGAAGGAAATAACTGCACTGATATCAAATATCAGCGAGGAAGAATTACAGCGAGTGTACCAAAACTACCTACGTTGGTGCAATGTGTTTTTAGAAAATGAAGGACAGCATTTCCAGGAACAACTGTGAAATTAATGTAAGTAAATATGATTCCAAATACGTAAAAGAGTTTAAACGTGTTAAACTAGTTTGGTGCTACGCTGCTGCTAGCGCCAGTGCCTTGCTCGACAGGCCCGCCCATCACGCCTCGCATCCGTGGCTGCGTGCTTTAGGGATGGTCCTCACTGTAGATGGGTGCAAAGAATGAATGGCACTCGTAATGAAGTGTAGGCCTACCCATAATGAAGAAACAAATGGTAAGTTAGAAATTATTTATTTATTTATATTTAGAGTATGGCTTTTAGTACCGGGAGTGTCCGAGGTCATGTTCGGCTTCAAGTGGACACCCATGGGGTGAGCTACAAGTTGCGTTCAATTTCAAGTAGTTCCAACTTTCGCTACCAGATGTCACTGACACTTACTGGTGAACGTTGGAACTTTGATAGAGCGTTTCAACGAACTCTAATGTAGAAATTTAGCTTCACACAAGTTTAGTTAGTGAACGGATCTTTTACATGCCATAATTCTATGACAAGGGACCGCCGGCATAGGCCTACTGAAGGAAATTAACACTCTTAAAAAATCCGACGACTTCGGCCAAGTTTGAACCCGCGATCTTGGGCACAGCAGTTCAGCATGCTAGCGACTACGCCACCTAAGCCGCAGAAATGAACACGTTAGATGAAGCTGTTCGAATGAGCCGACTCGGATGGCGGGGTCATGTGGAGAGAATGGGGGAGGAGAGATTACCTAATAGGCTAATTGACTCGGGTATAGAGGATTAGAGAAACAGAGGTAGACCTATGAAGTAGTGCTGTACATAAGTTATTCGAACATGAAATTATTCATTGTTCGAATAATTTCGAACACGAATATTTGATTCGAAATTGCGAATATTCAAATTCTTTGCACATTCCAATATTAGAATTATTCGAATTTCTAACCTATTCGAATATTTCGAAATATTCGCATTAATAAAATAACCCGACTATTCAGTAAATAATGGAATAATTTGACGAACAAGTTGAATTATTAAAATGTTCCAATAATTATAACAAACATAGAAAGAAAGAAAGAAAGAAAGAAAGAAAGAAAGAAAAGATATAACGAATAATGTTTGTTTTGAATTATATTTATTTATTAGGGTTTATCAGACGCAAATGGGGAAGGGGTTAACCCGATCGCTCCCTTGGATTGGAACGACTCGTCCACTGGACGATAGTTTGATGCTTTTCAGTCTGTCAACACTGAAAATGGCTTCAAACGCCATAATAATCGTCCACTGGACATATTTTTTTACACAAATTTCTGTGATTTTCGGGTACTTAGGTCTATCATCTTGGGATAATTCAAATATTTGAACTGATCGTTTTAATTTAATAATTATTTTTAATAATCGGCTATTGCAAACGGTTCCAATGATTCGAGCAACCAAAGTATTCCGACATCCGCATTGTTGAGATATTCGAATAATTTATTCGAATTTCGAATTGGCGAACATTCGAAGTAGTTGAATTATTCAAATATTCGGAATACTAGGAAGCGAAGATTAGAGGCCGCACTGCAAATAAGGGATCATGGAGTCGACTCTTTCGTTAACAGACGCTTGCAGATTAAACTGGACGCTGAAAGGCAAAACAGACCAAAATGAAAATAAATTAATGAATGGTGGTTTTTAACTTATTAGATCATCATCATCATCATCATCATCATATAATTCTATTTAGCTTTCCGACGTCCCTCTTCAGCTCGAACAGTCAGTGGGTGAGTGGCTGGTGGAGGTGTTAGTGCCCCACAGGGGAAGCCCCCAGGGGATCACTACTAGCGAGACATGGATCAGTGGTTGTCGAACGGGAGACCGCATCCCTCTAGTGGCTTCGCCAAACACAAACTATACCTTTATGCAGGAAGTCCAGTAAATGGAAGAGCAAGCCGAGTAAGGTCAAACAAGGTGTACCTTCAAACAGCGTATCCCGGAAACCACGTTCAGAAGAACACTGTGTAAATTGACATTAATGGATATTGTTTTGTTTCCTATAGACCACTGTACCTTGAATGCATATTGCACACAAATAATACAGTACATTTCGCAATACTGCACAGCACCCACACGTAGCCTTATTGCTAACAATTCTGGGAAGGTGCATGCAATGTAGGCCTATGAGTCATCATCCGGCTTCCACTGAACACATGAGCAAGTGCAGCACGTTCTGTGAGAAGACACGGAACGTCAGCAAGGATGACTTTTGACCAATGCAATTCGTTAGGTTAGTTTTCTATTAGAAGCTCTGGGGAAAATTGGATAGAGACGTCCGTATGCGTTCCATCATGATTTGTGTATTTTCTATTGCTTCCCAGAGGAAATATCTTTCTATGATCGATAGGGTCACTATGCAGCACAAATATTTTGCTAAAAAGTCTGATATTAAGGCAGCGTACTAGTTGCTCGCCTTCTAACAGGTACACAACAAAGTGTCGAGGGATGAGTAACTACTGCTTGGACGAGCACGTGCTAAGCAGGATGCATGGCACGCACCAGCAACCGCCTTCTAACAGGTACACATCAAACAGTCGCGGTAAACTATCGAGGGATGTGGGACTACTGCTTGGACAGGCACGTGCTAAGCAGGATGTTTGGCACGCACCAGCAACCACCTTCTAACAGGTACACATCAAAGAGTCGCGGTACGTGGGGCTATGGACGAGCACGTGCTAAGCAGGATACATGGCATGCACCAGCCACCGCCTTCAAATAGCAGGTACACAACAAACAGTCGCGGTACGCTGGGCGGGCTATGGACGAGCACATGCTAAGCAGGATGTTTGGCACGCACCAGCCACCGCCTTCTAGCAGGTACACAACAAACAGTCGCGGTACGTGGGGCTATGGACGAGCACGTGCTAAGCAGGATGTTTGGCACGCACCAGCCACCGCCTTCGAACAGGTACACAACAAAGAGTTGAGGGATGTGGGAATACTGTTCGGACGAGCACGTGCTAAGCAGGATGTTTGGCACCCACCAGCCACTGCCTTCTAACAGGTACACATCTAACAGTCGCAGTACGTGGGGCTATGGACGAGCGCGTGCTAAGCAGGATGTTTGGCACGCACCAGCCACCGCCTTCTAACAGGTACATAGCAAACAGTCGCGTTACGTGGGGCTTTGGACGAGCACGTGCTAAGCAGGATGTTTGGCACGCACCAGCAACCTTCTAAAAGGTACACATCAAACAGTCGCGGTACGTGGGGCTATGGACGAGTGCGTGCTAAGAAGGATGTTTGGCACGCACCAGCAACCACCTTCTAAAAGGTACACATCAAACAGTCGCGGTACGTGGGGCTATGGACGAGTGCGTGCTAAGAAGGATGTTTGGCACGCACCAGCAACCACCTTCTAAAAGGTACACATCAAACAGTCGCGGTACGTGGGGCTATGGACGAGCACGTGCAAAGCAGGATGTTTGGCACGCACCAGCAACCACCTTCTAAAAGGTACACATCAAACAGTCGCGGTACGTGGGGCTATGGACGAGCACGTGCTAAGAAGGATGTTTGGCACGCACCGCCTTCGAACAGGTACATAACAAACAGTTGAGGGATGTGGGAATACTGTTTGGACGAGCACGTGCTAAGCAGGATGTTTGGCACACACCAGCCACCGCCTTCGAACAGGTACACAACAAGCAGTTGAGGGATGTGGGAATACTGTTCGGACGAGCACGAGATAAGCAGGATGTTTGGCACCCACCAGCCACCGCCTTCTAACAGGTACACATCAAACAGTCGCAGTACGTGGGGCTATGGACGAGTGCGTGCTAAGCAGGATGTTAGGCACGCACCAGCCACCGCCTTCTAACAGGTACATAGCAAACAGTCGCGTTACGTGGGGCTTTGGACGAGCACGTGCTACACAGGATGTTTGGCACGCACCAGCCACCGCCTTCTAAGAGATGCACAACGAACAGTCGCGGTACGTGGGGCTATGAACAAGCACGTGCTAAGCAGGATGTTTGGCACGCACCAGCCACCGCCTTCTAACAGGTACACAACAAACAGTCGCGGTACGTTGGGCTATGGACGAGTACGTGGTAAACAGGATGTTTGGCACGCACCAGCCACCGCCTTCT
This sequence comes from Meconema thalassinum, assembly GCA_946902985.2. NCBI lineage: Eukaryota > Metazoa > Arthropoda > Insecta > Orthoptera > Tettigoniidae > Meconema > Meconema thalassinum. The sequence goes on from OX336388.2 coordinate 553,950,131, forward strand.
GACAGGTACACAACAAACGGTCGCGGTACGTGGGGCTATGGACGAGCACGGGCTTAGCAGGATACATGGCATGCACCAGCCACCGCCTTCTAACAGGTACACAACAAACAGTCGCGGTACGCTGGGCTATGGACGAGCACATTCTAAGCAGGATGTTTGGCACGCACCAGCCACCGCCTTCTAGCAGATACACAACAAACAGTCGTGGTACGTGGGGCTATGGACGAGCACGTGCTAAGCAGGATGTTTGGCACGCACCAGCCACCGCCTTCTAGCAGGTACACATCAAACAGTCGCAGTACGTGGCGCTATTGACGAGCACATGCTAAGCAGGATGTTTGGCACGCACCAGCCACCGCCTTCTAGCAGGTACACATGGAACAGTCGCGGTACGTGGCGCTATTGACGAGCACATGCTAAGCAGGATGTTTGGCACGCACCAGCCACCGCCTTCTAGCAGGTACACATCAAACAGTCGCAGTACGTGGCGCTATTGACGAGCACATGCTAAGCAGGATGTTTGGCACGCACCAGCCACCGCCTTCTAGCAGGTACACATCAAACAGTCGCAGAACGTGGCGCTATTGACGAGCACATGCTAAGCAGGGTGTTTGGCACGCACCAGCCACCGCCTTCTAGCAGGTACACATCAAACAGTCGCAGTACGTGGCGCTATTGACGAGCACATGCTAAGCAGGATATTTGGCACGCACCAGCCACCGCCTTCTAGCAGGTACACATGGAACAGTCGAGGTACGTGGCGCTATTGACGAGCACATGCTAAGCAGGATGTTTGGCACGCACCAGCCACCGCCTTCTAGCAGGTACACATCAAACAGTCGCAGTACGTGGCGCTATTGACGAGCACATGCTAAGCAGGATGTTTGGCACGCACCAGCCACCGCCTTCTAGCAGGTACACATCAAACAGTCGCAGTACGTGGCGCTATTGACGAGCACATGCTAAGCAGGATGTTTGGCACGCACCAGCCACCGCCTTCTAGCAGGTACACATCAAACAGTCGCAGTACGTGGCGCTATTGACGAGCACGTGCTAAGCAGGATGTTTGGCACGCACCAGCCACCGCCTTCTAACAGGTACACATGGAACAGTCGCGGTATGTGGGGCTATGGACGAGCACATGCTAAGCAGGATGTTTGGCACGCACCAGCCACCGCCTTCTAGCAGGTACACATCAAACAGTCGCAGTACGTGGGGCTATGGACGAGCACATGCTAAGCAGGATGTTTGGCACGCACCAGCCACCGCCTTCTAACAGGTACACATCAAACAGTCGCTGTATGTGGGGCTATTGACGAGCACATGCTAAGCAGGATGTTTGGAACGCACCAGCCACCGCCTTCTAGCAGGTACACATCAAACAGTCGCTGTATGTGGGGCTATTGACAAGCACGTGCTAAGCAGGATGCATGGCACGCACCAGCCACAATTGTCGCCAAGTACTCTTTTTTTCTTTTTTTCAGATACTACTGCATCTTCGAAAATTCCAATATTTCGGTCGTGTGTAATTTCCAAGTAGGCTAAGTTATTATAATCGATCACATTTCAATAGATTAATTGCCAACCCATCTGAAATCGCATCTTCGTATGATGGTTGTAAATTGCTGGAGTTCTAAAATATTCATATTGAATATTATGTGCATTCGCCATATTTAATATAGGTTATCTCTCTCTATATATAAAAATGAAAGTTTGTCTTTTTTTCTGAATTTCTACGGAAATTTGCGTTATTTACGCGTTTCAGACTGTTTTATGACACATGCGCGCGAAAATAATGTTTTTGTCTGTCTGTCTGTTTGTTTGTTTGTTTGTCTGTCTGTGGACAACTTTGTCCCCTAATAACTCGAGAACGGCCGGGTGGATCAACGTAAAATTTGGTACAGGTATCCTTCAGAGGCACGACAGTAATCATTGATGTAACTCTTCTCTGTACCTCTCATAAAAGGGGGCCTACCCCCTTAAAACACTTGCTGAAATAGGCGTAGAAGGGCGAGACAAAGCTCATTTTCAGCCCCTCAATGTGAGAAACGAAACTCACCTTTTTAGGCCCTAAAACTAACAGTTTTTGAGATATTCCCAGAAAACTAATTTCATTTAATACAATAATGAAAGAATGCAAAGAGTCGAGGAAGGAGGAGCGGGAGGAGTAACCATCTCGTTAAAAAAAACAGGGTTTAGCTGGCCTGGCTGATAGCACCCTGTAAGGGTCCCTGCCTAGGGTACAGGTGAAAACTGGATAACGGCTTCTGAGGCGGATGAAGATAGTTGGCATCATCTCAACGGTAAGAAAGGCGGAAAAACCAATATGGGGAAGATTGGTCTCCTCAGCCTTGGAAGGCAACCAATCTACGGGAGACAACCCTAATTCTAACCTACTGGACCCCACAACCTCGGTAGTAACTTGATCAGGGGGTTAGCCTCTGATCCCCCTAACCAATCTTCAACTAAAGCATGGAAAGTAAACGCACGGAATTAACTACCCCAGGTGGTATCAAATCCACCTCCACTGTCGGCAGTGTTAGTGGGTGTTTGGAGTCTGGGGAGCCCACACCATCATGCTTTAAGGACGGGTCGGAGCGTTCTTGAACCACTAACAACAAGATAAGACATAAACAACAGAACTACTTCGCCACATTGAATATCAACTCGCTACTTAAGATTGGCAAACTGAAGCATTTAACAGACACTTTGACTAATCACAAGATACTGCTCACAGCAATACAGGAAACCAGATATACTGATGAACATGCCTTTGACTCCCAGGGCTACCGTATTTTCAAAGGAAAGGTAGGACGTAGGAGAATGAAGAACGTACCACACCTGGGGACTGGTTTTATTGTAAGCCATAAGATACTGGATTCAGTTATTGACTTCAGCGCACTCAATAGTCGAGTGTCTTTAATAACCTTCCGGTGCACAAACAAGGTCTACACTGTAGTAAATGTCCATGCACCCATCACTGAGGACAATAAGCGTAACCCTGAAAATACTGACAAGTTTTGGGAAGAACTAGAGGACATCATATGCAAGGTCCCAGAGCGTCATACAATCATCTTACTCGGTGACTTCAACGCCCAGCTAGGGAAAGAACGCAAGTACAGAGACATTGTGGGAGACTTCCCGGCCCACACAAGGACAAATAGGAATGGAGAGTGCCTAGTAGGACTTTGTAAGGCCTTCAACTTGGTAATGAAGTCAACGGCTTTCAAGAGACTGCCAAGGAAGCAAAAGACCTGGACATCACCTAACTGTCTCTTGGGAGAATTCCAAATAGACCATGTTGCCATCTCAAAGAAGTCCCATAGAGATATCCAGAATGTTCGAGTGTTAAGAGGAGCAAATTTGGACTCCGACCACTATCTCTCCAAGGTCAAGCTAAGATTTCTACCTCGGAATACTAAAAAAAAAAAAAAAAAAAAAAGTCACTCAAACTTACTAAGTTTGATTTAGAAAAACTTTCAAATTGCAACCAGTTCACGTAGAAAATGGAAACCCTGGAATGTAAAACCTGGGATGAAGTGAGGGAGAACCTAGTGAAAGTTGCCACGGAGATTGCGCCATTGCTGAAGCAGAAGAAGCATGCCTGGTGGACGACTACCTGTGATGAAGCGGTGACACAGAGACAAGCAGCCTGGTTTAAGTGGAACTCACAGAAGACACAAAACAACAGGGATAAGTTCATAGAGCAACGAAAGTTAACTGCCAGGATTATCCGACAAGTAAAACGGCAGTTCACAAAGGACCAATTGACTCAGTTGGATGACGATTTCAAGAAGAACAACACCAGAAATTTCTACAGAGGCTTTAAACGGAACCTCGGCCGTTATAATCCTCCCAGCCTCCACTTCAGAGGACCGGATGGACAGATAGCCTATAATGATATGGACAATTGCCACGTTCTGGCCAGTACTTCGAGAATCTCCTTAACTGTAAATCACCTGACACATTCTTCACTTATCAAGACACCATCAGGCAACCAAACTCTCAACCACCAACCAAAGAAGAAGTGATAGACATCATCAAGTCCTTGAAAAACAACAAAGCATCAGGAGAAGACTCAATTGTAGCGGAACTATGGAAGCAAGCTGGGAATAGGACTATAGGCAAGTTGACAGATATCTTTCATGACATTTGGGAGACTGAAACATTGCCTAGTGACTGGACCTCTGCTTTGATTCATCCCCTACATAAAAAAGGAGACTTGTCCGACATCAACAACTATCGAGGAATCTCGTTAGTACCTGTGACATACAATATCTTTTCTAAGGCCTTATTAATCAGAGCTGAACCTCAGCTAGACCCTCGACTAGGAGAATACCAGGCAGGATTTAGAAAAGGACGCTCTTGTACGGAACAGATAGGCTACTCAACTTGAAATCAGTGCTACGGCAAGCAAAAATGGCTAGTAAGAAATATGTCATCATTTTTGTTGATTTTAAGGAGGCGTATGATTGGGTTGACAGACCTACTCTCATGAAGATCCTGCAGGAACTAGGACTAGACGAGAAGACACATGCCCTTATCCAACAGACTTTAAAGAACACCAGGTCACGAGCGAAGTTCAGAGGAGCCCACTCTGAAAGTTTTGAAATTAAGTCAGGAGTAAGACAGGGAGACGGTCTCTCACCTCTCCTCTTTAACTGTGTCCTGGAAAAGGTAATAAGGGAGTGGCGAAAGGAGCTAACTAGTCAGGGGGTACCAAGTGGTATCACTTTGGGACACAAGTGCAATGGGCTCAGTGTTGATTGCCTAGCATTTGCCGACGACCTGGCACTTCTATCTCATTCAATAAAAACGTCTGTGAAACAACTTAATGTTCTCACGCAACAAGCAGCTAAGGTAGGACTACATGTGCCACTTGAAGAAACACAGTTCATCACAAACATCAGTGAATCTCCTTGTACACTGCATTTGGACCAGGGAGAGATCAAGAAAACTGACAGATATAAGTACCTAGGAGAAAGGCTTGAACCGAATCTCTCGGAAGTAAGGGCATTATCAACTCGAGTTAACAAGTTAGAAATGGTTTATCAACTAACCAAGAACACATATAATAAGAAGTGTCTCTCTCGAAAGACTAAAATGAGACACTACCAGACAGTTATAGGTCTACGTCCTGAAGCCTTATATGTTTCAGAATGTCTAGTATTCAACCGGAAGGGACTAACGGACAAACTCGAAGTACAGGAGAGAAAGATAATGAGGAAGATATTGGGGCCTGTTAAGGAAGGTAATGAATACAGAAGGCGGCCTAATCAAGAGCTCTACACGTACTGTGAAAGAATCACGGGCGTTGTTAAGAAACGACGTCTAGCATTTTATGGACACGTCTACAGGATGCATACTACCAGGATGACCAATCAGCTCCTCGGTTACTGGCAAAAGCGGAACACCAAGTCGCCATGGTTGTGGGAAGTGAGCAAAGATCTGCAAGAACTTGGAGGAACGGAAAGAGACTTAAAAGACCGGACATCTCTCAGGAAGATGCTTCAGCAATTGAGGTTCCAGGACAAACCGCCAAGAAAGAAAACAGGTGCCCTCTGCACCCAGGAGAGGAGGGAACAACACAGCCAGAGAATGCGTAATTACTGGGCAAACATCAAAGCCCACTCCAAATGTAACAGTTGAATGTCGTGGTCCTTAGATGGCCTATACGAAACAAGAAGAAGAAGAAGAAATGCAAGCAGGTAACCATGACAACAGAACCTCACAGGTCCATCTATTGCTGCAAGACGCAATACAATTCCATTTTTACTGAGATAGTTTGCAAAGGGCTATAAGGTTATAACGGAACCAAATTAAGCTGTAAAATTCATCAATAACTTACATATAATGCCCTTAAGAGGGTCAAGGGGACTCTAGAATTTTTCACGTGATTTACACGTGTGGTACGGAAGGTCTATTACGTCCCTATCCCTATATTGTTATATTATTTTTATTATTATACTACGGCCTACAACGACGAGACAAAGCTTATTTTCTGTCTCTTGGTGTCAGAAATAAAATTCGGGGACCCTAAATAGCCGTAAAGGGTCCCCGAAAACTACATTTTAAGGCTCTAAAACCAACAGTTTCTGATATTCCCAGAAAACTAATTTCATTTAATAAACTAATGAAGGAATGCACGCCAGTAGCCATGACAAAAGCATCTCAAAAGGTGACATCCAACTTTCCATCTATTTCTGCAAGAAGTAATGCCACTCCATTTATTAAATTTCTGTGAACGTTTGCAAATGGCTATAAGGTTATCACGAAACCAACTAAAACTGTAAAATTCATCAATTCGCTTAAGGGGGTCAGGGGTTACCATAGATTTTTTCACACGACTTAAACGTGCGATATGTCGTACAGAAGGTCTATTATATCTCCAAACAGCAACATTATTTTCAAAAATTCCTGAATTGAAATAGTATTTTTTTTCTTGCTTTTAGGAATTTTGGCCATTGGAGGCTAAAAAACCTAAATTTTCATGCACCTCAAGCCTTTATAATTTATTAAAGGGGTCTTCCTCTGGATGGAGTCTTGACACAACAGTGAGGGTCAGTTTTTATGTGACGTGTATTGCGTTTCGTCTACGAGGTTTTCAATGTTATTTTCACGTCAGGAAGTACACGTTAGGTAAATTTAGTTTCAGAACATATTTTAACTAATCATACTTCGTTGGTTGGTTGGTTCTTAAGTTTAGGGGCTGCGACAACGCGGTCATGTAGCCCCGTGTACTTTGGGTGTGTGTAGAATCTGTCTGATAACCGATGTTAATTGTGATGACTGTATTAGTGTGTGTTATCTGTTTTTTTTTTTAAATTTAAGTACATACTGCAACATAGAATTTTTCAAATAGTTCCTACTTTTGCCGCCAAGCGCCACCGTCAACGACTACTAAATCATATTTCTTTGTCGACAAACAGATTCCAAGCCCCTAACCATTGCAACAGTAGCTCAATTGATTACGTCTGGCTATTAATACCGAAGACCGTTCGAAGAATGGGTGCATCTGCTAGTAAAAGATTAAACTTGATAGATCACCATATAATTAACTTAGAATGTTGACGTAACCCGGATAAGGTTCAACATATGCTTCTTTCGATATTACCCAAACAGTGGAAGTATGTGTGGCAATGAACGAGCGCGTGCTAAGCATTTTCCACTCCACGTACTAGCCACAAGTGTTGCCAACAACTCATGTTTGGATAGTGTTAACCGTGCACATCTTTACTCGTAACAATCTAGCCTATCTACTGTACGTACGATGCGACGGTTGGAAAATAGGTTTGCTAGTCTGACATACACAACAAACAGTCGCGGTACGTGGGGCTATGGACGAGAACGTGCTAAGCAGGGTGTTGGGCACGCACCAGCCAGAATGAGTGTTAATCAACTATTGACGCAATTGTCCCAACCTATCTCGAGCTTGTAGGATCATTGTTGGTTTTGGGTAGTGGACTGTTGTTTCAACATGATTGGTGATGAAATGGCCCACTTCCGGTGTCCTCTTCAAATTAGGGAAGGAATGGAAGTCGCTGGGTGTCAGACTGGGGCAAAGCGCGTTCAACTAAGGATGCCATTATGGTTGGCCGTTACTTCTTCCGTGTGGGGTCTCGCAGAAGGGTGAGTACTGATCTGAGAAAGCTAGGCTTCTGCCGTCGAATGGTATTCAGTAACACAGCACTGCACCTGCGCCGTTCGTACTGCACGATAAAAGTCGCACATCCCACAACAAGCGAAGAAGGATGCCTTTGTGAATACAACACATTGTCAGCCCACCAGTTCTACTCATTCTCCAGAAATAAAATAGTTTTTTTTTTTTTTACTCTCCCACGTAGCTCTTCTATGCTTGGGTTGTACTTTGTCTTCCAGACAGTCTCGCAATTAACGATGCTTATAAAATATGAAAATGAAAATCCACAGCCTGCTTCCAGTCTCCGACCGGGTCAGGAATGGAATGAATGAAGCCCCTATCTAGCGGCGAGGATATGGACTGTGCCGGCTGCCGAGGCCTGACGCACTCCTCTGGGGCAATGATTAAATGAATGACAGATGAAATGAAATGATAGTGGAGAGTGTTGCTGGAATGAAATGTTGACAGGGAAAACCGGAGTACCCGGAGAAAAACCTGTCTGCCTCCATTTTGTCCAGCACAGATCTCACATGGAGTGACCGGGATTTGAACCACGGACCCAGCGGTGAGAGGCCGGCGCGCTGCCGCCTAAGCCACGGAGGCTTTAATTATAAAATATAATATAATAAAATAAAATATAGCTTTCTGCACGTCTAAACAATGCTAGTCTATTTTATTTATTTATTTAGTTAGTTATTTATGTATTTATATTTTCCTGATTGTGTCAATACGATTGAAACCACGAACTAAAATTCTTTCCATCCAGTATTACAGTTTTAATTTTACCATCTATCCAAAGTGCTCGTCTTCCATTACGCTAACATTAGCCTACCCATAGGCTACAGATCTCCAATAGAAATCGGGGCCAATTTCTCAAAGAATGGAATAAAGGTAAATAAATATTATTACTTCTTGAATGTGCCACCTGGTGGCAAAGTGGTCTCTAATGCCCTCCTTAACGGCCTCGCTAATAGCGGATTATCTTGGCCGACAATTTATTCGTAATGGCGAATTAAGGAGAGATCTTAGCAACCAATAATGTGCACTCTCATTCTTCATTCCTTTTACGAGCAAATAAATCGGGGATTATTGCTTCCCGTGCCGTGTTTTAATCTTTGGTGGGAATGAGACCTTAACCTTCCCTCGGCACAGGGAGATCAGAAAGTCTGTAGCCTATCGTAAACACTGGGCGCACTTCTGTAAGGGAAAGTGCTGTGCATAACAGAGTTGTATGTCTAAATAAGTAAGAACCAGAACTCGCTCTTTGGTTTCGTATTACTAATACAAGGTGTGCTCAAAGTAGATGAATGAGTTGTTGTTGTTTCATTAGAGGAGCTTGGATATCGTAAAGCCCCGTGCAATTGTGTGTGTGTATAGAATATGTCTTATGACCTGTGTTATTGTGGTGACAGATGAATGATGAGCGCCCTCCATCCTCGTGGGCCGGCTAAAAAGGCTTTCTTTATCTATTGTGTATTCTTAAAAGAAAAATATGCGTGATTTCAATTATCAGAAACAAGGTGTAGGGAGAGCAAGCTTACCTCTTACCTAGGAAGCCCTGGGTTGTATTCCCGGTTCCGCCAGAAATATAAGATCTGACGTGAGAGCTAGAACGTGGTAACTGAATGAGAATTAGCGCTCCACGGCTTAAAACCAAGGTAGGCATAGCGTATACATGAGGGATATATTTTAACATGATTCCCGGCGATGAAAGGGACCATTTGCATGTAGTATTCCCAAAGTATTTTGACATTACTTGCTCGTAAATGCCCGGATGTTACATATTTGTATTCCCGGGACACCTGCTTCAATCCCATGCGCAAAATACAGTTACACAAAGTACTGTAACTTACTTAAGTCATCGCAATAGCACTAGTAGTAAGACTAATACATCACTATCGGCTATTAATTAATTATGACCGGTCACATGATGGAGAGTTAGCAAGCTTGCGTCTTACCTAGGAAGCCTTGGGTTCTATTCCAAGTTCAGCCAGAGATTTAAGATCTGACGTGAGGGTTAGAACGGGGTAGTTGCTTGATATGAGGAGTAGTGCTCCATGGTCTACATCCAAGGTAATGTGACTGAGGGTGTCATCGCGCAAACCATGCGTTCGCCGTAATCCTCTGGGCGGCAGTCATCCCGGGATGCGCGCCCTCCTTTGGGCTCAATCGCGGGATATAGTGCGTTTTTTTTAACTCTATACTAGAACAGGAAGCTCATGATCAAAGATTTCCCAACAACAACTGATTACCATATTAAGAATAATATTTCTTGAAATTACAAGATAAAAATCTTTCCGTCTAATGAGTAGTCTAGGTTGTAAATGTCGAATTTAATAGTAGGACGTTTCAAATGTTAATCATATCCTTCATCGATTTATTCTCTTATCATCGAAATCTAGTTTTAATATTGATACTTCCTCTTTCGGCTACCAAGTTTATGAAGGTGCATTAATTAATTACTTAATTTACTTACTTATTTGCCTGTTTAATTGCTCATTCACCCACTTGCCCACTTATTTATTTATTTATTTATTTATTTTAGCCTGGCGTGTATCTACCGTGATTGGTCGTCTTCTAGAGCATACAGTCGTTGATTTAAAGGCAATGGAATGAAAACAAATAACTATATTTGGATACTTGCAAAGATTGTGTTAAAATCTGTCACATTCAAATCAGAAACTAAAAAGTGATAATGTGTGACACTATAAAATAAGGAGAATAAGGAAAACAAGAAAAGGGATAAGATAGGTGAGAATGTCGTAATTTGATATCCATTCTTTACTTGAAAAATTTTCATGACAACCCAGTCTTGCGGCGACGTTTTTCCCAAATCCTCTTCATTCGCGTAGGCTACTATGTTCTTTCTTCCGTTCGTCCGTTCACATTTTTCCTGGCATCTTTGGTAGCAGTTATTCTTTTTCTTATTATTATTGTGACATCTTTATTTCACGACATTTGTTGGCTAAAATCAACAGATCGTCGACCTTCTTTGCAAAACGGTATGGCAACAAGGGCAACTTCCTTTAGGATACTACAAATGAACGAACTGAGTATGGAATAGATCTCCAAGATGACTGCTTTCTGCATGATAATATGCAGATCAGAGTGTAAACAACGCTCTTAGGTTTCTACGTTCGTTGCCAAGAGCCGACTGCGGTGGCGTCTAGTAGCTAAGTTCTGAACTTGGCCTCGTAGTCGTTGACGGTGGCGCTTGGCGGCAAAAGTAGGAACTATTTGAAAAAATGCTAAGTTGCAGTACTTAAAAATTAAAAAACAGATAACACACACTAATACAGTCATCACAATTAACACCGGTTATCAGACAGATTCTACACACACCCAAAGTACACGGGGCTACATGACCGCGTTGTCGCAACCCCTAAACTTAAGAACCAACCAACCAACCAACCAACCAACCAACCAGAGTGTATTCCCAATTTTCCAGGTTTCTACCCATTGATAGCCTATAGGCTGCACCACTACACTTTCCTGATACCTGGTAAGATACTTGGTAATTTTTTCACAGCAAGTGTGTTGAAGATTATGAGAATTAAATTGGGCTCTTCGATATCAACGAGGATTCTTTTTTGCACTTTGTCCACGATATAATGTTGTTCATTATTATTATTATTATTATTATTTCATTTCAAACTTAGGCCTATTTTAATAAATGACATTGTATTTATAGAAAAGTATTTCGTATTTTCCCGTAGGGACATAGCAAAATGGAATTGGCAACATTGAATTAGGCTTACGTATGCAACTTTCCTGACGTAAGGACTTCTACCCAAAAAGGACGCATTGTTCTTCTTCTCAGCTATAGAGGAAAGGGAGTGGATACTTATCGAATCTAAATCAGAATTTGGCAGACCTATCGATGTAAGAATAATGTTTCCGCATGTTTAACGAACCATTCCCGTGGTGTTGTTTGTGGAGTGACGTTATCACGTCCACATAGGCTACTGTATTCAGGGGAGGAGGCTCTGCGGTTTGTGACGCAGTGGTGAAGTGGAGGAAGAAATTGAATTCTTCCAGACAGAACCCAGATATATCTGAATTCCACTTAGCATAAGATCCATCACTAGACTTAAGATTCTTGAGCGATCAAGGTGGTTACGGGAGCTAAAGTCCCGTGGCTCATGATCGCTAGATCAACGGTTACGTAAAACTACAAGCTTTCTTCTTTTCTTTTTTTTTTCTCTACCCAGTGGCGTAGCCATGCGCGTTAAATCGCTCACCATGACCGCGATGGGGAGCTGCAGCAAGCCCGGAGATTGGAGGTTCGAATCCCGGCGCTTACTGTGGCTATCCTGAGTGTGCTTTTCCCTGAGTTTTCCCACACTCCGTTCAGGAAAACGCTGGGATTAATTTAAGTCCCGGGAAATGTATCCTATCGTTACAGTTACACACACTTTATAGCAGTCACCACATTGAACACACACCCATATACACGTGGCTGATGACCAAAATATCCCAAGCACCTAAAGCGAATTAACAACAACTGCCCGCCTCGTTGCGTAGTGATTAGCATTCTTGGCTGCCACCGCGGAGGCCCGGGTTTGATTCCAGGCTCTGCCAAGAAATTTAATTCTGGTCTGAGGGCTGGAACGGGGTACACTCAGCCTCATGAGGCAAAACTGAGAAGAGGTGGGTTCGACTCCTATCTCAGCCATCCTGGAAGTGGTTTTCCGTAGTTTTCCCACTTCTACTCCAGGCAAATGACGGGATGGTACGCAACGTAAGGCCACGGCCACTTCCTACCCAAATCTTACTTTAATAACAAATACACTAGTAGGCCTACAGATATCACAGTGACACAGGTTATCAGACTAATTCTACACACACCAAGGTACACGGGGATTCTTGACGACGATGCCGCAAAGCCCCTAAAGAATCAACAACAACAACAACAACAACACCAACAACAACCTACATTTTCTTCTTTTTGTCGAGACAAGACCTTACCAGCTGACCGAGAGCGCTGTGAAAATGACTATTAGCCTAATTCTTGGCTTCAAGTAGCAGATTGACTTGAAAACTCCTCTAACATGGATCCATTATTCAAAGAAAGATAGGCTAAGAATAATGGACTGATCAAGCTAAGATGATCTTCCTGTATCGTATAGTAGTCCATGCGCAGTAGGCTACGTTGACAAGGGGATTCAGGAGATGTGCAAAGCATTAAGGGGCTGATAACCTCGATGTTACGCACATTTAAACAATAATCACCACTACAAACACGAGCAGGAGTCACAATTGCGCTTGTATGAATACTGTACATGGAAATTTGCTCGCGTGCAGGAGTTTTGTCAAGCTGTTGCACCTTCGTCGCACAGATACTACGCTCGGCATCGGTAGATGTATTAGCCAGCTTTTTTTTAAATTTATGTATTTATTTATTTATTTATTTATTTATTTATTTACTAGCAGAAGTACCCGTTCTGCGAACGGTGTTCGTTGTTAACACCAGACATTATCAATTGAGCTACTGTTGCAATGGTTAGCGGTTTGTCATTCCTTCAAGTTTATCAGAACGAAGTTAGTTTACTGGGAATATCACACACACTGTTAATTTAAGGCCCTTAAAATGTAGTTTTCGGAGACCCTTTAAAGATTCCCGAATGTTGGATCTCACATTGAGAAGCGCAGCATATGCTTTGGTCGTCCTTCTAGGATAATTTTTATATTTCGCCTATTTTAACATAAGTTATATTGACAAGTTTTTCTCTATATCCACCCTTCTACTGTATGAAAAGTACGGTGAAGAGTTTTATAAATGATTGGTGTATTGACTCTCATGGTTACCATACCTAATTTTACGATGCACCAAGCATCCGAACACGAAGTTTAGGCGTACATAAAGATACACAGAAAGACAGACAGACAATTCTATTGTCTACAACATATTACCCAGATATCCAAACATGGGTATATCTACCACACAGTATCAAATAAAATCATCCTTAGGATGAACCCGTATGTCGACAAAAAAAAAAAAAAGTTAAAATGTGCTCTCAGACTAAATTCACCTAACGTGTACTTCCTGACGTGAAATACAATTGAAAGCCTTGTAGACGAAACGCAATACACGTCACATAAAAACTGAACCTCTACGTTGTGCTAGATGCCCATAAACAGGAAGACCCCTTTCATAAATTATAAAGGCTTGTGGTGCATGAAAATTCAGGTTCTTTAGTCTCAAATTGCCCAAATTCCTAAAAGCCGCAAAAAATGCTGGTTCAATACAGGACTTTTTGAAAATAATGTTGCTGTTTGGATATATAATAGACCTTCTGTACTATATGTCGAAAGTGAAAATTGCATGAAAAAATTCTAGCTTACCCCTTCACCCTCTTAATTGCATTGATGAATTATACGGTCTACGTTAGTTCCGTGATAACCTTATAGCCATTTGCAAACTTTCACAGAAATGTAATAAATGGAGTGACATTGCTTGTTACAGAAATAGAAGGAAAGTTGTATGCCACCCCTTGAGATAATGTTCTCATGGTTACCGATCTAGTTTGTTAAATTACATTAAATTAAATTAGTTTTCTGGGAATATTTCAGAAACTGTTGGCTTTAGAGCCTTATAATGTAGTTTTCGAGGACCCTTTAGGGCCCCCGAGTTTTGTTGCTGGCACCGAGGGGATTTATCTCGTCGTTGTACGCCATAATACTAATAATAATATAATATAGGGAGAAATTATAACACCTTTTTTTTTATATTTTTAATTCAGCCAATGGCCATGTACTTCAGGACGGGTCAGGGAAGGGATATTATCAGAGAAAGAAGCATTCATATCATGCATGAGCAAAATGGAAATGACCTACCATTTAACTAAGGACATCTATAAGAAAAGGTCAATATCCTTCAACGCAAAACTAAAACATTACTGCAGTGTCACCCGTCCGGAGGTCTTGCATGCTTCTGAATGCCTCACGATGAACAAAAAAGGCTTAGTCGAGAAACTGGAGGCCAAAGAAAGGAAAATTTTGAGAAAGATATTGGGTTCCATCAAAGACAATGGGGAATACAGAAGACGGCATAACCATGACCTATATACTCATGTGGAGAAGATAAGCAACGTCATCCGGAAGAGGAGGTTACCATTTTATTTTGGGATGTGAAACGATTGAGCCCAGCGAGACTGACCAACCGCAACATAACTTACTTTCAGGAGAGGAAAACAAAATGGGCCTGGTTCATTGAACTAGATAAAGATCTGAAAGAAGTGGGGATTACACCAACAGACATACTGGAGCGCGCCCCACTCAAAAGGAAACTTCAAGCTTGTAAAGGTTTCCAAGAAAAACCGAAGCAGAAAACGGGAAAGATTTGAACCCAGGAACGGAAGGAAGTCAACCGAGAACGAATGCGGGCGTACAGGGCAAACATCAAAGCCAGTAGGAGACGGTTGGAATGACGCGGTCCATAGATGGCCTATACGAAATGAATGAATGAATGAATAATACGGGGATAGGAATATAATAGACCTGCCGTACCACACCCGCAGGTGTAAATCGCGTGAAAAAATTCTAGAGTACCCCTTGATCCCCTTAAGCGCATATACGTATTGATGAATTTTACGGCTTAATTTGGTTCCGTGATAACCTTCTAGCCGTTTGCAAACTTTCACACTAATGTAATTAATGGAATTGCATTGGCTTCGGTGGCGTAGTTGGTAGCATGCTGAGCTTCTATGCCCAAGATAGCGGGTTCAAACCCGGCCGAAGCCGTCGGATTTTTTAAGAGCGTTAAAAATCCCTCAGTATGCCTTCCTTCGGAGGGGAAGTAAAGCCGGCGGTCCCATGTCATAGATTTATGGCATGTTAAAGATCTTTCCACTAATTACACCTGTGTGAAACTAAATTGGATAGGTTAAGAATGTAAACAACGCTCTTAGGTTGCTACGTTCGTTGCCAAGAGCCGACTGCGGTGGCGTCTAGTAGCTAGTTCTGAACTAGGCCTAGTAGTCGTTGACGGTGGCGTTTGGCGGCAAAAGTAGGAACTATTTGAAAATTCAAAGTTGCAGTCTCTACTTGAATTAAAAAACAGATACACACACTAATACAGTCATCACAATTAACACCGGTTATCAGACAGATTCTACACACACCCAAAGTACACGGGGCTACATGACCGCGTTGTCGCAGCCCCTAAACTAAGGAACCAACCAACCAACCGGAATTGCATTGCGTCTTACAGCAATAGATGGACATCTGAGAATCCGTTGGCATGGTTACAGGCTTGCATTCGTTCATTAGTTTATTAAATTAAATTAGTTTTCTGGGAATATCTCAAAAACGGTTGGTCTTCGGTCCTTAAAATGTAGTTTTCGGGGCCCCGAGTTTTGTCTCTCACATTGAGGGGCTGAAAATTAGTTTTGTCTCGTCCTTCTACGCCTATTTCAGCATGTATTTTAAGGGGGTAGGCCCCCTTTTATGAGAGGTACGGAGAAGAGTTACATCAATGATTAGTGTCGTGCCTCTGATGGATATCTGTACCAAATTTTACGTTGATACACCCAGCCGTTCTCGAGTTATAAGGGAACAAATTTGTCCACAGACAAACAAACGAACAAACAAACAAACAAACAGACAGACAAACAAAAACTTTATTTTCGCGCGCATCCATCATAAAACAGTCTGAAACGCGTAAACAACTCAAATTTCCGTAAAAATTCAGAGAAAAATGCACAAATTTTCATTTTTATATATAGAGAGATATAGACTACTACACCGCTCGGTGTTGACCGTGTTTTATTGCACAGATTTTGGTTTTACTCGCTAACCGTTGGAGATATACGAAAAGTGATAAGGACCTTTCGGATAGAAAATTAAATGTTAAGCTCATGTATACCATCAAAAGTTTGCTATTTCTTAGCGTTCACTTTTAATTTGAAAAGGAAATATGAAATTTTGAAACTAAAGGGTGTAGTGACGACACAAATGTCGGTTTTACTCGCTAACTGTTGGAGATACACGAAAAGTGATAAGGACCTTTCGGATAGGAAATTAAATTTCAAAGCTCATATGTATCATCAAAAGTTTGCTATTTCCTACCGTTCTCTTTTTATTTGATATGGAAATAGGAAATTTTGAAACCAAAGGGTCTAGTGACGTCACTAAAATGGTCGCCATTTTTAATAGTGCAAAATTTCGAAATAGAAAGTTTCCTATATGTAAACCTGGTAAATCAGCTACATCCATGCAAAATTTCATTTAAATCGGACCAGTGGTTCTTGCGTTATTGAGTAACACACAGACAGACAGACAGACAGACACACACCATCTCATTTTTAGCCTACTTTCGATTTTTGCAAAAAATGAAAGTAGACTTATGAGATCAACACAGGGCGAAAAAAGTGTGTCTGTCTGTGTGTGTGTATGTGTGTGTGTGAGTCTGTGTGTGTGTGTGTATGTGTGTGTGTGAGTCTGTGTGTGTGTGTGTGTGTGTGTGTGTCTGTGTGTGTGTGAGTGTGTGTACTCTGAATGTCTGTCCCCCCCTATCAATTCGAACACGGTGAATGCGAATTGAACGAAATTTGGTACAAAGGTAGCACTTGCAAAGGACACCTCAGTGTCATGTTTTATATCGCCGCCATCTTGACGGAAACGTAATGGCGGCCACACAAATGTTCAAAGCTTAGATCAAATTACGACTAACCTAATCATCCGATCTCTACCAAATTTTGCAACAACATACCTTTATGGGGGGAGCATCCTTTGACCAAACCAATAGGCCATCAGCTTAATAGTTTGCGGATGGCGGCCATCTTTGTGTGGAAATCGATTCCCCCTATTAATTCGAACACGGTGCAACCGAATGGAACGAAATTTGGTACAGAGGTAGTACTAACAAAAGGCACCTCAGTGTCATGTTTTATATCGCCGCCATCTTGACGGAAACGTAATGGCGGCCACACAAATGTTCAAAGCTTAAATCAAATTACGATTAACCTAATCATCCGATCTCTACCAAATTTTGCAACAACATACCTTTATAGAGGAAGCTTGACCAAATGACTAGGTCATTAGCCTAACAGTTTGCGGATGGCGGCCATCTTTGTGTGAAAATCAATTCCCCCTATTAATTCAATCACGGTGAAACCGAATGGAACGAAATTTGGTATAGAGGTAGCACTAGCAAAGGGCATCTCAGTGTCATGTATTATATCGCCGCCATATTGACAGAAACGTAATGGCGGCCACACAAATGTTCAAAGCTTAAGTTAAATTACGACTAACTTAACCATCCGATCTCTACCAAACTTTGCAACAACATTCCTTTATGGAGGGAGCATCCTTTGACCAATTTAATAGGTTATTAGCCTAATAGTTTGCGGATGGCGGCCATATTTATGTCAAAATTGATTCCCCCTATTAATTCGAACACGGTGGAACCGAATGAACGAAATTTGGTACAGAGGTAGCACTAGCAAAGGGCACCTCTGTGTCATGTTTTATATCGCCGCCATCTTGACAGAAACGTAATGGCGGCCACACAAATGTTCAAAGCTTAAGTTAAATTACGACTAACATAACCATCCGATCTCTACCAAACTTTGCAACTACATACCTTTATGGAGGGAGCATCCTTTGACCAATCTAATAGGTCATTCGCCTAATAGTTTGCGGATGGCGGCCATCTTTGTGTCACAATCGATTCCCCCTATTAATTCAAACACGGTGAAACCGAATGGAACGAAATATGGTACAGAGATAGCACTAGCAAAGGGCACCTCATATTCATGTTTAATATCCCTATAGCACGTTGTATTTCAACAAGCTACTACAACCAACATTCAATCATACTCCTTGAAAAGGACAAAGAGTTATAACAATACCCATGCATTTAGGAGAAAGTAGGCTATATGTTCTTTACTGAACATCTTGTTATATATTAGTATGATTTATTTATTTATTTATTTATTTATTTTATAACAGGCACCTGAACCGTGGCTCGTGATGGTGAAACTCATAGAAATTTCATTTTGTGACAGAGAAAAGAATTAGGCCTACATGTCTTACAAGAAGTAACATAATATCTCTAGGCCTACTTAGTATAAAACGAAGTCCCCGATTCTTGGATGTCACGGGTAATCTTGAGAACCATTGGATGGATTTTGATGCGGTTTTCACCAATCTGTAAAGGATATCTCGAGGAAGAAAATAATTTATGTATGATGAAAGGAAGTCAAGCAGTAACGATTTCAGTGAAAAGTTGAAAAAAAAAAACCTGGCGTCCGTGCACTCAGTTAAGCTGAGCAAACCGTTAAAAATATCAATATACTATGATGAGTGTAAGAATTGTTCAGCATAAAAATGTATACAAAAGAGTCCGCGAGAGCATATCTCTATTTTCAATACATCGCCCACTATAAGTGTTTTTACATTTCCATTTCTTCCAAGAATCTGCATTCAATTACTGAGGCGACAGTCTGTATACGAGCTTGCACGTAATACATTCATAGCAGTTCCCGGGCGAAGCCGGGGCGGGTTGCTAGTAAAGTATATAAAGAGACAATAATGTATAAAAGTTTATCATTTCGAGTAATCAATAAGATTTATTTTTACATTCTGGAAGAGAAGGAGCCACTCAGGGAGACTATTGAAGTAATTAATAGAGTAATGTCACTAAGAGTTGTTACCATACTTGGACGACTGAATGGGGTTAGCTCCTTTTTCATGCGCATGCAGATCAGAGTTCTACTTACTCAATGTATTGGAATGAGCTACCGTATTTTTAGCCTACTTTCGATTTTTGCAAAAAATGAAAGTAGACTTATGAGATCAACAAAGGGCGAAAAAAAGGTGTGTCTGTCTGTGTGTATGTGTGTGTGTGTGAGAGAGAGTCTGTGTGTGTGTGAGTGTGTGTGTGTGTGTGTGTGTGTGTGTGAGTGTGTGTACTCTGAATGTCTGCCCCCCCCCCCCCCCCCCTATCAATTCGAACACGGTGAACGCGAATTGAACGACATTTGGTACAAAGGTAGCACTAGCAAAGGACACCTCAGTGTCTTGTTTTATATCGCCGCCATCTTGACGGAAACGTAATGGCGGCCACACAAATGATCAAAGCTTAAATCAAATTACGACTAACCTAATCATCCGATCTCTACCAAATTTTGCAACAACATACCTTTATGGGGGGAGCATCTTCTGACCAAACTAATAGGTCATCAGCCTAATAGTTTGTGGAAGGCGGCCATCTTTGTGTGAAAATCGATTCCCCCTATTATTTCGAACACGGTGAATTCGAATGAAACGAAATTTGGTACAGAGGTAGCACTAGCAAAGGGCACCTCAGTGTCATGTTTTATATCGCCGCCATCTTGACAGAAACGTAATGGCGGCCACACAAATGTTTAAATCAAATTACGACTAACCTAATCATCCGATCTCTACCAAATTTTGCAACAACATACCTTTATGGAGGAAGCATCCTTTAACCAATCTAATAGGTCATTAGCCTAATAGTTTGCGGATGGCGGCCATCTTTGTGTGAAAATCGATTCCCCCTATCAATTCGAACACGGTGAAACCGAATGGAACGAAATTTGGTACAGAGGTAGCACTAGCAAAGGGCACCTCAGTGTCATGTTTTATATCGCCGCCATCTTGACCGAAACGTAATCGCGGCCACAAAAAATGTTAAAAGCTAAAATGTAATTACGACCAACCTAATAATCTAGTCTCTACCAAATTTTGCAACAACATAGCCTATCTTTATGTGGGAAGCATATTCTGACCAAACTGCAAGATCATCAGCCCAATAGTTTGCAGATGGTGGCCAAGTATGTGTGCAAATCTATTCCCCCTATCAATTCAAACACGGTGAAACCGAATTGAACGAAAGTTGGTACAGAGGTAGCACTAGCAAAGGGCACCTCAGTGTCATGTTTTATATCGCCGCCATCTTGACGGAAACGGAATGACGGCCACCCAAATCATCCTTATAATTTGATCTCGACCAGATTTTGCAACAACATGCCTTTTTGTGGAAAGCATCTTATGACTGACTACAAGGTCATCAGCCCAATAGTTTGCAAATAGCGGCCATGTATGTGTGCAAATCCATTCCCAATATCAATTCAAACACGGTGAAACCGAATTGAATGAATTTTTTTTACAGAGGTAGCACTAGCAAAGGGCACCTAATATTCATGTTTAATATCCCTATAGCACGTTGTATTTCAACAAGCTACTACAATCAACATTCAATTATACTCCTTGAAAAGGACAAAGAGTTATAACAATACCCATGCATTTAGGAGAAAGTAGGCTCTTTACTGAACATCTTGTTTTATTTTATACTAGCAGTAGTACCCGGCTTCGCCCGGTGGAATGATGATAATGTCTCAAAGTATCCTTAGAAATATAATGGATTTAAAATCTAGGTCATTTGCCCCCAAAGACAATGAGGGCATAATATCTAGGTCATTTGCCCTTTTGATCAGGATGATAATGAAAACTACTGTTGAATTGACACGTCAAACTTACAAACTACCGTAATGGAAATACATATTTCAAAATTCACAGGCGAGGAAGACTTATTGTGTGTGGTGATCAATGGTGTAATGGGCGTAACATCTAGGTCATTTGCCCTTATGATGAGGATGATGGGAAACTACTACCTATATTGAATTGACACTTCAACTAATAATGTACACAATGTACTGTAATAAACATAAATATTTTAAAAATCACAGTCGAGAAAGACTTTATGCGGCGGTGATTAGTGGTATGATGCGCGTAATATCTAGGTCATTTGCACTTAAGATGACAATAATAAGGTAATGAAAAAATTACTACTAAACCAACATGGTGTAATTTTAAAACTGATATAGGTAATTCAGATGTCTAGCTTCGATGTCTTTCAAAGTCTCAACCTTATTTTCTGGCTTAGGCCTGTACTCGAAGCGTCTAATGAAAGAGCTTATGGTGTTCTGCTCGGCAAAGAATATGGGTCCAAGGTGCACGAACCTGAGATGATCGCAGATGATGACGAAATATGATGGACACACATTCGGGGATCCCCGCCGTATTTAGATTGGCCGGGGAATCACTCACTCTTTCGCAACACCACAGTGGCTTGAGCAAAGGCCCTGTGCTGGCATCAGCATAGACAGCAGATAACACGGTGGGCTCTGGAAAGTCCTCTCATGTCACCTCGCGATGAATCAGTAAGCTATTCTCACAACTGCCCCCCCCCCTGCGTCTCACGACTTGTGGGACGTGGGTTGGCGACCACGGGATCCCAGCTGAGTCTGGCATCGCTTCTACTTCCTGATGCTGGGCTCCTTTCACTTCTCTTTCCTGTCGGCCTTCCTTCGTCAACTCTTGTTCTCTTCCGACTCCGACAGTATTAGGGTATCCGAGGGCTAGGGAGTCATTCAATTTCCCGTCTTAATTGGCCGTTGTCTCATCTTTCCTAATGCCCTCATTCTTCGAGGGGTCTGCCTTCTTTTCCTTTTCATAATATCTCCTGTCTTCTGCTCAAGGCCCTCAAAGAGGCAGGGTGTGTGTAGCCCCACCACTTCTGGTACACCCTCAAGGGCTCATGGCTGGTGAGTTAGGAAGCTGGCAACCCCGAGGGATTCATGAGCTAAATGCAGGGAAATGGAGTGGTATGTCAGAAATTTCAAGTGGACAGTGTTACTCATCGGGTTCCAAATTTGGTTCAGATCGGTGAAACCGTGTAGATTTGTGCCAAATGGCCTAAATGCAGGGAATAGATTGGTCTGTCCGAAATTTCATGTTGACAGTGCTACTCGTCGGGTTCCAAAGGGTAATTATAAACAATTTGGTTCAGATCAGTGAAACGGTGTAGATTTGTCCCAAAGAGCCTATATGCGGGGAAATGGGTGGTCTGTCCGAAATTTAAAGTGGACAGTGATACTCGTTGGGTTCCCAAGAGTGAGTATACAAATTTTGGTCCAGATTGGTGAAACGATGTAGATTTGTGGCAAAGGGTCTAAATACAGGAAATGGAGTGCTCTGTCCGAAAGTTCAAGCAGACAGTTTTACTCGTCGGGTTGCAAAGGGTAAGTAACTTACATAAAGATTGGTTTAGATGGGTGAATGTATGTTGATTTTTGCCAAATAACCTAAATGCAGTAAAAAGAATGGTCTATCCGAAATTTCATTTAGATAGTGTTACACGTCGGGTTCCAAAGGGTAAGTAGGTAAAATTTGGTTCAGATCGGTGAAACAGGAGAGATAAGGGCCTAAATGCAGGGAATGGAGTGGTCTGTCCAAAGTTTCAAGTGGACAGTGTTACACGTCGGGTTGCAAAGGGTAAGTATTCAAATTTAGGTTGAGATCGGTGAAACGATGTAGATATGTGCCAAAGGGCCTAAATGCAGGGAATGGAGTGGTCTGTCCGAAATTTAAAGTGAACAGTGTTACTTGTCGGGTTCCAAAGGGTAAGTTTATAAAATTTTAGTCAGATCGGCGAAACGGTGCAGATTTGTGCCCAACGGCCTAAATGCAGGGGTTGGAATGGCTCTCCGCAATTTCAAGCCAACAGTGTTAGTCGCAGTGTTCCAAAGGGTAACTTAAATATACAAATTTTGGTTGAGATCAGTGAAACGTTGTAGATTTGGGCCAAAGGGCCTAAATGCACGGAATGGTGTGGTCTGTCGGCAATTTCAAGCCGACAGTATTTCTCGTAGGGTACCAAAGGGTAAGTATCCGAATGTTAGTTCTAATCGGTGAAACGGTGTAGATTTGTGCCAAAGGACCTATATGCGGGGAATGGGGTGGTCTGTCCGAAATTGTATGTGGACAGTGTTACTCGCAGGGTTCCAAAGGGTAAGTATACACATTTTGGTTCAAATCGGTGAAACGGTGTAGATTTGGACCAAAGGGCCTAAATGCAGGGAATGGGGTGGTCTGTCCGAAATTTAAGTGGGTAGTGTTACTCGCAGGGTACCAAAGGGTAAGAATACGAATTTTGATTCTGATCGGTAAAACGGTGTAGATTTGGACCAAAGGGCCAAAATGCAGGGAATGGGGTGGTCTGTCCGAAATTGTAAGGGGACAGTGTTACTCGCAGGGTTCCAAAGGGTAAGTGTACAAAATTTGGTTCAGATCGGTGAAACGATGTAGATTTGTGAAAAAGGGCCTAAATGCAGGGCATAGGGTGGTCTGTCCAAAATTTCAAGTGGACAGGGTAACCCGCTGGGTTCCAAAGGGTAAGTATACAAATTTTGGTTCAGATCGGTGAAACGGTGTAGATTTGTGCAAAAGGGCCTAAATGCAGGGAGTGGGGTGGTCTGTCCGAAATTTTAAATGGACAGTGTTACTCGCAGGGTTCCAAAGGGTAGGCCTAAGTATACAAATTTTGGTTCAGATCGGTGAAACGGTGTAGATTTGTGCCTAAGGGCATAAATCCAGGGGATGGAGTAGCCTCTCCTCAATTTCAAGCAGACAGTGTCAGTCGCAGTGTTCCAAAGGGTAAATATGCAAATTTTGGTTGAGATCGGTGAAGCGGTGTAGATTTGGGCAAAAGGGCCTAAATGCAGGGAATGGAGTTGTCTGTCCGCAATTTCAAGCAGACAGTGTTACTCACAGTGTTCCAAAGGGTAGGTACACACATTTTGGTTCAGATCGGTGAAACGGTGTAGATTTGTGTCAAAGGGCCTAAATGCAGGGATTGGAGTGGTCTGTTCGCAATTTCAAGCAGATAGTGTTACTCGCAGGGTACCAAAGGGTAAGAATACGAATTTTGGTTCTGATCGGTGAAACAGTGTAGATTTGGACCAAAGGGCCTAAATGCAGGGATTGGGGTGGTCTGTCCAAAATGTTAAGTGGACAGTGTTACCCGCAGGGTTCCAAAGGGTAAGTATACAAATTTTGGTTCAGATCGGTGAAACGGTGTAGATTTTAGCAAAAGGGCCTAAATGCAGGGAAAGGGGTGGTCTGTCCGAAATTTAAAGTTGACAGGGTTACCCGCATTGTTCCAAAGGGTAAGTATACAAATTTTGGTTCAGATCGGTGAAACGGTGTAGATTTTAGCAAAAGGGCCTAAATGCAGGGAAAGTGGTGGTCTGTCCGAAATTTTAAGTTGACAGGGTTACCCGCATTGTTCCAAAGGGTAAGTATACAAATGTTGGTTCAGATCGGTGAAACGGTGTAGATTTTAACAAAAGGGCCTAAATGCAGGGAAAGGGGTGGTCTATCCGAAATTTAAAGTTGACAGGGTTACCCGCATTGTTCCAAAGGGTAAGTATACAAATTTTGGTTCAGATCGGTGAAACGGTGTAGATTTGTATACATAACAGACAGACAGACAGACAGACAAACTTTGTGCTTTATATATAGAGATAGCATGACAGCAGAAGCTTTATTACGGTGATTATTCAGAGATAGCACATTACTATATCGGTATACCAGTTTGCTTGGTGTTAAAATGTGTAGATATTCAGTATTTAGTGCTATTTTATGCAATATGTTGACCTTTCCAAAGCAATCTTTAATACAGGATGCCCGGATATGGATCATGTATGTGAGATGGGCTTCAATGAGTGCTTGAAGTATACTCTTCAATAGCCCTCGAGAAGAACTGCATTTCAGTCGACTTAAAATACCAATGGCTGGAACTACCTTACCACAAACGTAGCTATTTTCCACGCGAGCAACATACTATGTCCACGTGAAATTTTGGACATTTTGGTCATTGTGCTGTAGAATATGAAATCTGCAATCAACTAGTCAGTGGTAAGGTCACACATCAAGTTAAATATTAATCTGTCACCTATTAGCAAAGCCTATTTAATCGGATAGTCAATATAAAACTCAATAATCTCTACTGGAGCTTCAGTCAAATCATTCCCATTTCAGTTTGACAAGTGAGGAATTAATCATCAGTCCTGTCAAATAAGATGGATCGACTCTCTATTTGGAAGCATCAGGTCTCACGTAATTAGATATCAACTGATAATAGATAAAGCATTCTAAAATACACTTGTTTAATACTGTACTTCAGTCCAAGGACCCGCTGGCTGCTTTCCTCATGTCCAGCGGTCAGTCTCCGTAACATTTAAGCCATCATCAACAGCTGCAATATTCTTCATTGGTCACTATCGCAGCGCGTCCAGTACACTCATGAAGCTGGAAATTCCAACACCATAAAGGAGTGGAGCTGCCAATTAACATGTAGGAGGATGTTTGACTGTGATACAAAGATAACATCTTCAGGTCCCTGTGACTTCAAATGTGGACGTTCCTACCACGTGCTGAATCCTTGGAGGTATGGAGTCAATAAGGCCCTGGATCACTGCTTGAGGAATATTTTGGACCATGGGTCATTTGTTCCAGAGTTGTGGGTGGCCAGTTGTCGATCCATCATGTCCCATACATGCTCAATAAGACTGAGGTCAGGAGATTTGGTAGGCCATTATAAGGTTGTGATGTCGTGGAGAGCTTCCGTAAAGATACGTACAGTATTAACCCTGGCATTGCACTGCTGAAACATCCCATTTGCGATCTTCGCTATTATAGGGACAGCCATTGTATTAAGTACCCTGTCATCACACCTTACTACGTGCAGTTGAAATGGCTGAAACTCCACGAGCTCAGTCAGCTATCAGTTGCCATTCTGACACATAAAATATTACATACCAAGACCCCGTTATATCTCTACAATACCTTTGCACCAATGCATTCTGTTCATAATGGAGAAAATAGGCACACAAAATTAACACTCCAGATTCCTATTTACCGAACCATGAAGTTTAATAAATCTTTGGTTTGCACCGCCTCACGCCACTTCAACACCTTTAATTTATATGAGTTCGTCAACATTGCAAGTACTGCAGCTCTCAAAAGACGCCTTTCATCCTGCTTCTTGGAGCAGTATACCTGATTGCTGCATTATGTTAAAATAGGCCCACTATTTTTTAGTTTAATTATAACATCAGGACAATAGCAGAAAACTTAATAATAATAACCTATGGCACTACTAAGTTCTTCTTAAATGTCTAAATGTACTGATTTATCTAATAAATCTATACTAATATAATAAAGCTGAAGAGTTTGTGTGTTTGTGTGTTTAAGCGCGCTAATCTCTGGAACTACCAGTCGGATTCGAAACATTATTTTTGTATATGATAGCCTGATTCAAGAGGAATAGTTTAGGCTATGTCAAATTTCGGACAAACCACTCCATTCCCCGCATTTAGGCCCTTTTGCACAAGTCTACACCGTTTCACTGATCTAATAACGTGACGGACATATTGTCGCTAGGCGACAACGACTAACACTGTATCATGATAGTCAACGCCACACCATTGATGGACAGGTTGTCACTAGGCAACAACGATTTACTCTGTATCATGATAGTCCGGTAAAATTTGCTAAAGGACACATGGGAAAACTGATCGATTGACAATCAAGGATTGTATTGTACTGTAGTATTCTCTATGCTATCGTATGCACAGTTAATATTTCATTTGCGGGGCTTAGACATCGTGGTCATGTTGCCCCGTGTACATGGGTGTGTGTGTAGAATTTATGTGATAACCTGCGTTATTGTGATTGTTGCACTAGCATGTGTAAATACGGTATAAAGCTCAATGTTGGTTTGTCGGTTATTTATACAAATCTACACCGTTTCACCGATCTGAACCAACATTTGTATACTTACCCTTTGGAACCCTGGGAGTAACGCTGTTTACATGAAATTTCGGACAGACCACTCCATTCCCTGCATTTAGGCCCTTTGGCACAAATCTACACCGTTTCACCGATCTGAACCAAAATGAGTATTCTTACCCTATGGAAACCTGCGAGTAACACTGTCTACGTGCAATTTCGGACAGATCACTCCATTCCCTCCATTTAGGCCCTTTGGAACAAACCTACACCGTTTCACCGATCTGAACCAAAATGAGTATTCTTACCCTTCGAAACCCTGCGGGTAACACTATCCACTTGATATTTTGAACAACTCTCTCCATTCCCTACATTTAGAACAACAGACAAAATGAACTTGAAAACTACGTTTCAAGGTCCTAGAACCATTCATGTCCGTATAGTGTAACTGTAAGAATAAGTCAATTGTTGGCTGGCAATGCGAGCTGCAATCACGTCACCCCTACCAGAATTGCGAAAATAGTTACAACTTGCACTGCTTATAAATTGGAGTCACTGAGAGTAATTATTGCAAGAAGATTTCTTAGGCCCCGTAAAACAGTTATCATCATGAAAATATTATGCCTCTGTATAAGTGCGATAGTGTTGGTGCAGTACATTGAGGTAATCAGCTGCAATAAGCGTTGGTGCTTTCAAATTTACTTTCATTTATTCAGATCTTTATCCTTGAGCGGTATATGGCGATAAATGACTCTATTGCTACTTCAGGAGTTTGGGACAGCCGAAGATTTCCAAAGTGCTCTGATTATTTTCCTATGGCACTATGTGACAAAGGACGGCACTATTGATCTCTACTTTTCTAACAGCCAATGAGATATAGGCCCTAGGCAGTGTCTTTTATGCCACTTACTCCTCTTTCTAATCATATTTTTCAATTCGTTTGTAAATTACATGTGTCAGTACTGTAGTTAGTAAATAGCCGTTTCCCTATTCATTATTGTCATTATCATTACGGGAAAATGCCCTGAATGTTACGTCCATTATACTGTACTACCTATCATCCCCACCACCACCACCACAAAAAGTTAAATTTTTTAAATATTTTTTTCTCTTAATTTAAGTATTATATGCCAGTTCTGTAGTAGTATTCATCATCATCCATAGGACAAACAAATCCACCAGGCGAAGCCGGGCACTATTGCTAGTTATAAATATTATTGTAATGTCAATGGATTCGGATATAAACGTGCGGATGCGGGGCGGATGCTGGGCAGATGCGGGGCGAATGCGGACCGGATGCGGATAACGTTATGTTTATCCGCGCAGGGCTCTATCACTAAAGCCCTGCGGATGCGGATATCCGCAAATATTTTCGCCACGCGGATATAGTTTGCATTGCTGTGCGGATAGCGGGTAAGCTGCGGATAATGTTTCGAGTAAATTTGCGGATAGCCTTTAGAATACAATCACGATAATATTACATATTTGATATGCCAATCTACAGCTTCATGCTTAAGAGAGGAATACTCCTATTGCCTATTGCGTACGAAATATTCAGGTCCATATTGCACTTATACAAGAGAAGATTATTTTACTCGTATGCTTTCAACTACATTTTATTAAGTACCGTATGTTTGTAGTAGATGGTCTTGACATCTCATCGTCATCAATTCTCACTGCCATTATTACTATACGTACGAGATATAATGCTGTTAGTAAGCTTGTTAGTTCATCGTGGTGACATCATTAACATTCCTCATGTCAGCTACTTCGCCATCTTAGCTATCCTGGAAGATCGGGATCCAGGTTTATCTGTAGATTCATTTCCAACTTGTCACTGAAGCACGTTGGCTGTGATATTGCAAAATCAACTATGACATCAACTATGCGAACATGGATGGGTCCAGAAGCAGAAGGATGATGACTGACTTGGAATTTCCGGCCAAATGCCAATCCCTTTCTCCAAGCGTAGAGAGAAGTTCACTTAGTGAATGTTACCTCGACCGTGACTATGCACATCATATTTTCACCAACATGGATAAACTATCTACTAAAATAAAACAAGGTGAATGTTCAATAGCGCGTGAAACAAAGCTCAAGTCAACGATATGGCAGACATTTGGTTACGTTTTCAATGGAAACGAAAAGGTGAACGATATAGTGATGTTTTACCTGTAAAAAAGTGTATTCATACTCAGGACACAAATGGGGCACATCAAACTTACTGACGCGCAAGTTCGAAAGTAGCCAAAAAAGTATAGCCAATTTTTTGTCTAAAGCGGAGGTCAAGGAACCAGAAGAGTCATCCCACTCTAAGTCCCTTGGAATGCCAACTTGAAGTTCCTTGCAATGAAGCAAATTGTCAGGAACGACTTTCTCCTCAAATGTCTAATAAATATGTTGGTTTAACACGTTATGCTTGATCTAATAAATTAATCATAATATTGAAATATCAGCGGATTTGGATAAAGGTCATGCGGATGTGGGGCGGATGCGAGTAAAAGTTATTCGGATGCGGGGCGGATGCGGATAACAGTCGTGCGGATGCGGGGCGGATGCGGATAACAGTCGTGCGGATGCGGATAACGTTTTGTTTATCCGCGCAGGGCTCTATCTATCAGCCGTTAAGTAGGCTAATTTGTTGAGGAAACGTTGCACCTTCTTTCAACATTGCATTGCTTTGTATGTTATGTAACTTATATGTGAGTAACCAATTAAGAAATATAACTTATATTAAAAATAAAGCTGATAGGCCTAGTTCTTGACCAATAGCATGCTTACTCTATCTCGCCACGTGGAGTCCATAGTCCAGTTCTGGCTGGCGGATCGCTTGTCAGGCCTGCACAATTATGTCCAGTCTCGCGGCTACGGTGGAGATGTGACAACGCTGTGCCTCCAGCTGGGAAAGCCCTGGCTCCACATAAACATGGAATGTAGACATGGCCGCCCAGCTAGAGTACAAAATCGAGCCAGCTGTTAACAAGGGAAGCGAGAGAATCAGCTCCCAGTTGATAAGACGTAGGCTACTATATCGTGAGGTACAGTAGTAAACTGATACCACTCTTGAAAGAAGTGACGTGTATTTCTCAGAAGTGTAGACCGTTTGTTATCTGTGGGAGCTGAATGATGCTCTTGTGAACACACTATTTAGTTTGTAAGCAGCTACTAGCTGATAAGTCTGGGAGTTGCACTTGTACCATAAGTGATATTCAGCGTCAGCTACTAATTGTAGTTAGCCTATTCTGTGTGGGAATTTGCTATCTCACTCAATGATACGTTTCATAAGCCTGAAGCATCTTTCCTCTTGTTGTGGATTCTTTTAGGGGCTCTGCGACATCGTGGCCATGTGGCCCCGTGTTCTTGGGTGTGTGCAGAATTTGCCTGTAAACCTGTGTTATTGTGAAGTGTATAGTAACGCTTCTATTTGAAGGGTCCACGGGAAGAAGGGGGAATGTCACTCAAAATGTAAGATCGAGATATCAGTGCGATCTGGTGGGTTTCTTTGCGATGTATTGAAGGCACAATTGTGTCTGGCTAAGAACAATGAGAGTCGTGAGAAAATGACGTTTCAAGTTGACGCGTACATACAGTTTGTTTTATATGCGACGGGGACCCTCGCTTGTCCGCTCGCCCGCGTTGCGCGTCTGTCTCCGGCCAGGCACTTTGCCGTTCTGCGGTGCTCGCGCGGCACTGCGTCATTGAGTATAGGAATTTGTACTTACCTAGTTCACAGCTGGTGCTGAAAATGTTCGACATTCACTGCTACACATCGCCGGCACATCGTTATGAAATTGTCCTTTACTTTCTGGAGTTCCTCAGCACCGATTGACTGTATTTCAGCTGTAATATAGCCTGTAAGCTCATTTATAGTGTGAGGATTTCTCGCATACACTCTATTTTTAAGCGTCCCCCACAGATAAAAGCCACATGGTGATAAGTCTGGGATTCGCGGGGGCCACACGTCCCGACTTATAATCCTAGTACCGAAAATGCGACGCAATTCTGTCATGGATTCTTCGGCAGTGTGAGCAGTGGCAGAATATTGTTGAAAATAATTTGACAATCGCTCTCCGTAAGTCAGTTCGTCAAAAAATTGGTCAAGGATCACATTGAAGTACAAATTTAAGTACAAATTCCTATACTCAATGACTCAGTGCCGCGACAGCGCCGTATTACGGTAAAGTGCCTGGCGGGAGACAGGGTCGCAACGCGAGCGAGCGGGCGAGGTAGGGTCCCCGTCGCATATAAAACAAACTCTCTGTATAAGTACATATAAGTAATGAAACGTTTGGCTTATTTTTAGGCGGCTGCACGCCGGCCTCTCACCTCTGGGTCCGTGGTTTAAATCCCGGTCACTCCATGTGAGATTTGTGCTGGACACAGCCGAGGCAGAGAGGTTTTTCTCCGGGTACTCCGATTTTCCCTGTCACAAATTTCATTCCAGAAACACTCTCCACTGTCATTTCATTTCATCTGCCATTCATTTAATCATTGTCCCAGGGAGTGCGACAGGCTTCGGCAGCCGGTACAGTTCATAACCTCGCCGCTAGATGGGGGCTTCATTCATTCCATTCCCTGACCCCGTCGGTCGACTGAAAGTGGGTTGTGGATTTTCATAATTAATGAAACTTTAAAACTTGAACATTTTACATTATTTGACATTCCCCCTTCTTCCCCTGGACCCTTGATTTGTAATTCAAGTGGGAATTGGTAAGGAGGCGGCTGTGGTTTTAAGTTAGGACCCGTCTCGGCATTTGCTTGGGGGAGAAGTGGGAAACCATTTCCAGGATGGTTGAGGTGGGAATCGAACCCGGCCCTCCAGGGCCACAGCCACTACAACACCACGTGGTCTGTTTTAATGCCATCACGGAGATTTGTGTTCGATTCCCACCTCAGACATCCTACAAGTTGTGTTCCTTATTACTCAAGGCGTATGCCGTGTTGGTCTCGGCCGCGGCCGTCTCCTGCCCAAATCCTAACGCCAGTACAAATTACATGCACTAATACAGCCATCACAATGACACAGGTTACCAGATAGATTACACACACTCAAGTACACGGGGCTACTTGATCACGATGTCGCAAACACATATACAATGAATATCTTTGGCAAAGAATATTCATGTTATTGATTCATTCAGGGGCTTTGCAACATCGTTGTCCTGGAGCCCCGTGTATAATAAAGTAATGTTATTTGTTTGAGGTCCCTTTTAACTACTGAGCTTTTAGGGACGCTACGTCGGGGTGCCGGAATTTTGCCCCGAAGGGGATTTTTAACGTGCCACAGGGGCGTATTTAAGGGGAGAGCTGTGGCGGCTCGAGCCCCCCCCCCCCCCGAAAAAGCCAATAGAAATTAAGAATGTGTTGCTTTGGTAAGAGCATAAAATAATTGTAAATTTGGTTGTACCCTAATCTTAACTTATTGGTTAAGTTATAAACAATATTAAGATTGAAATTAGACTAGCGCTTGACTAGACTTGGATGCCGCCACGAAGGTCCGAATTCGATTCCTGGCTCTGCCAACGAATTTTAATTCTGGTCTAAATCTTGGAACGGGGTGCACTCAGCCTTGTGAGGAAAAACTGAGAAGTTTAAGATTAAAATTTTATTTGTGTGTTGTGTTGTATTTTACAACTTTTTTTTTTGTATTTTCACTAAAAATTGTAGGTTGTCGGCTATATAAACTTAGAATTTAAAATTAACTCTTATCTAAAAGAATTACGCAAAGTTATATGCTCTAAGATATTGGTTGATATTTCTGGGTATTTTGCGGTGACAATCCCATGACAATACTCACAATTTTCCAGGATAGTCAGCCGCCCCCTCCCCCCCTACCCCCGAAAACAAATTGTATATACGCCCCTGACGTGCCAGTAAATCTATTGACACGGCTCCTTTGCATTTGCACGCCACTACGCCAGTATTCGATCCTGCAACCTTGCAGCCGGCATGAACGTTGCCAGCTAGGAGGAGCCCCGAGTACTTGGGTATGTGTTGTTGTTTGAGTCTTCAGTCTTTTGACTGGTTTGATGCAGCTCTCCATGCCTCCCTGTCCTGTGCTAATCGATTCATCTCTACATAGTGAACCCTTTATCCTCTGATGGATAAATGATTAGATGTTTTATTTCTTCAATTAATTAATATTTCCACCAGCGTCATAAAATAGCCAGACGAAGATGAGGAAACTTCAAGCATTTGTTGGAGACAGTTGGACATACCTGCAGCAGTTTGACAAAAGGCTAGATACTTAAGGATTGTGAAAAGAAATAGCATAGCAATGATTCAGAAGGACAGGTGGTGGCTACCTCAAAATAGAAGGGGCGCGTGGTGAGACATGCTTATGGCATGTGCATTGTACTATTCGCGCCTAGAAAAAATATAATGCAGTAACGTGAGTGGTTGATGGTACCACTGGACACTCCTACGAGGTCGAGGTCTGATAAAACTGCGAAGTTAACAGAAAATGTGGAACCAATGAGAGATGAATGCTTACGAGCGCGCAAGTCTAGCTTGGGCACGCGATATCTAGCATTAACGCGGGAGATCGGCTAGACAACATCTCTACGATCGATTCTTGAATTAATGGGCATATTCTTGACCTGCGCAATTTTACGAGTTCAGTGATATTTGTTTCATTCCTGTACCACTATTATTTTGAGAAATTTTTATATAATTTCCCCCTCTATCGATACCTAGGGCCAGTTCATTTATAAGTGGCGTGAAGAGCCAAGAAGCAGGACTATATTTTGTGCGTCCGAGGACGTAAGACTAATATTACATTGTGTGTGTCGGAAGACACAGGTTATTACTACTACTGATTATATTTTTTGCGTCCGAGGACGTAAGGCTGATTACATTTTGTGCGTCTAAGGACGTAGGCACTTGTACTTTGCGTGTCATGAGGACACAGATTTTTATTAATACTAACGTGTGTTAAAATCAGTGTGATAGATGGTCATAGTACTATTCTTGAAGGGACAGTATCTTCGAAAAATTCGCCAACAGACTGTTTTCTGGGGAACTAAGTACCTAGAACGGCGAATTTAGTAGTCAAATATCGAGTGTATAATAATCTATAACTTTTTTACATCAGCACGAGAGATGACATCACTGACCATGGAAGAAGTTTGGAACCGACAACACTCCGTCGAAATGTTTGAGACGAGCTAAGCAGCATTAGTTGGGAAAATGGCTGCAGATGTCCGTTGACGGTGATTGGCTGAGGATGAGTACTGAATAATATTCTTATTATCTGATAAATTAACCTATGGTATATGGGACAAATAGTTTTTGTAAATATCTTGCTTGTGTTGATTAACGTAGTGTATTTAGTTTTGGTCTGACACACCTTTTGCATGGAAACAGCTCGCACAATTTTATTTAGTTGTAGTTTTCTTGTTTTTTTTAATTAACTAACGTGACTATGTGGACGACCGTGTTCGCATATGTTTACGTAATGCATTTAAGAAACGTCTCTCGGAGATATGTTGTGTTTCAGAAGTAGGACTGAATTAGTATAATCATGCAGTAGATTGGAGGGTAAATTAATATTTGTAATGTTTATTATTGATCAGATTCAGTGATTTTATTGCCGCTGGAGCAATGTGATTTGTGGCGAGGAGCAGTCAGCTCTCTCGTAGGTTTTAATTTTTTTTAAATTAGTTTGTGAGCTTCTTATTCAACCGACCTGTGTGAAAAGTGTTATGTCATTCCCAGCAGTGTGTGTATGTGTGTTTTTATTGGTCATTACAAGCGGGAATTTCAGCGTAGACTGATTTCTGTCAGCTTGATGCCAAGCCCATATCGTTACCTTGCGAGGACGTATGTGGCTATTTCGATTAATGTCTTACCATATGTTTATGTGGTTGAGATTTGTTGCTGTTGATTCTACGAGATAACGGGACAGTTGGTCTGGTTATTTTTACACACTGGGCTGGACGAGGACAGGTGTTGTGGTAGGGGGAAGCTGGTTTCACAAGGCGGGCTGAAAGGATTGCAGCAAGTTCATTAGGGAGTGCTTTGGCTCCGTAAAGTTACTTGAAATACAGAATAAGAACTGATCAATGGTAAAAATTGTTTAAATAAATGGGAGTTGCCTACGAATCACTATAATCTCCGAAGCGTTAGCTTAACGTGCATGTTTGTTCATATAAGGTAATCTCAGCCGTTGAGGCTTTTGTAGTTGTTGGTTTAATTCCATATTTATGTTTCATATTTGTGACCCGTGTAGTCACGTGCGATGCTGTCTTTCCTTGTTTGTGTATTGAGCAATTGGCCGGGTTGGCAGCTCATTTGTCAGATGCGTCACCGCATTGAAGGGGGGTCTCAAGGGAGATTCATGTAGATAGTAGATTTTAGATTGTGTATCAGCATTAATTTTTAAGGGTTTTTATTAGTGTTGTGTCCCATATCCGTAAACGTTGATTTACGAGATGATTGATCGTAAGCATCGTGGCTGTTACCCGATGTAAACGAACAGTCATCCAAAGTACTCATTCCTCGTATTTAGTCATTACGCATACATGAAAATCCAATGCAAGTTAGTGGAACTTGGATCCACATTTTTATAAGGGGGAGATCCGTCTGACTCCTCAACATTGATAGATATTTTGTCATGGGAAGATTCAGGGAGGAATTTTATTATTGTTGTTGTTTATATTCATTTCATTTTTGCACAAATAGTCATTAAATTATGTTATTATTTTACGTCTTGTCACTTCTTTCTTGATTATAGTTTTAATCCTATGACCCTTACCTCAGTAGAGCATGTTGTTTGGTGAACGTAAACATCACACTATGAACTGAGCGCGACCCCTTGATTAAGATTTCTTACATATAAACACTGCAATACTAAAGGGTTCAATAGCTACCACACCCTACATCCGAGGAAATCTGTTTAACATATTCTAATCTTGGTCCACCCCTACAGTTCTTGTCCTCAACCCTTCCTTCCATCACTAAGCTTGCTATTCCTGGGTGTCTTAGTATGTGTCCTACTAAACTATCTCTTCTCTTCATTAGCAGTCGCCAGAAACATCTCTCCTCTCCCACTCGTCTTAATACCTCTTCGTTTGTAACCCTATCTACCCATCTGATCTTCATAATTCTCCTGTAACACCACATTTCAAATGCTTCAATTCTCCTCTTTTCTGCTGCACCAATAGTCCAAGTTTCACTTCCATAGAGTGCCACGCTCCAGACAAAGGCTTTCAAAAATGACTTCCTAATACCTAAATCTATGTTCGATGTCAACAGATTCCTTCTTTGTAGAAATGCTTTCCTTGCCTGAGCCAACCTACTTTTTATATCCTCTTTGCTTCGTCCATCACTGGTTATTTTACTTCCTAAGTAACAGAAGTCTCCTACTTCCTTTAGTTTCTCCCCTACCAATTTGATGTCCATAGAGGTTTCTGATTTATTTCGGCTGCATTCCAGTATTTTTATTTTACATTTATTAATTTTCATCATGTATTCATTCCGTAAGACGGAGTCCATACCATTCAAAAACTCATTCAAATCCTCAGGCGTGTCGGCCAAGATGACGATGTCATCAGCAAATCTCAGAGTTGAAATTATTTCTCCTTGAATCTTCACTCCCACTTTAAATTTGTCTCCAATTTCCTTCATTGCTTGTTCAATGTAAAGATTGAAAAGTATGGGTGATAAGTTGTAGCCTTGCCTTACACCTTTCTGAATACCAGCTTCTCTCTCATGTCCTTCAGCTCGAATGACTCCTGTCTGGTTTCTGTATAGATTGTATATCGCCCTCCTATCCCTGTATGTGTTGAATCTGTCTTATAACCTATGTCATTGTGTTGGTTGCACTAGTGTGTGTATTTATAATTGGCGGTAGGATTTTGGGTATGAGGCGACCGTGGCCACAAGTTAGGTACTGCTCGGGTCCAAGCTCTGTGAACTTGCGGGGTGAGGGCAAAGAGCAGGCGAGAAGAGAAGGGCCTGTCAACAGCCCGCCGTGATATCTGGTATCCCTTTCTATTCCAATACGGCTAACATAGGGCCGTTGCTCAATCAACTGTGGTATTACGAATGAGTGAGTGAGTCACCGACCAATGTATTTGGTTCTGTACTCTGCACGGACCGAGTAACCTCA
Organism: Meconema thalassinum; assembly: GCA_946902985.2. Classification (NCBI taxonomy): domain Eukaryota; kingdom Metazoa; phylum Arthropoda; class Insecta; order Orthoptera; family Tettigoniidae; genus Meconema; species Meconema thalassinum. Next base: position 553,987,483 of record OX336388.2, read on the forward strand.
GCACTCGTCAACACCACTTCTCATAGTCCGCGTTGCACATTCCTCTCAGGTTCACGCAGCTTAGACCCGAGCTGTACCATCACGGCATTTGCCTGGAGTAGAAGTGGGGAAACCACGGAAAACCACTTCCAGGATGGCTAGGGTGTGAATCCAACCCACCTCTTCTCAGTTCCGTCTTACGAGTTACACCCCGTTCCCGTGTACAGACCAGAATTAAATTTCTTAGCAGAACCAGGAATTGAACCCGGATTCCCCCCAGGGGCTCACATCTAGCGGGACGTGGGTTGGCGACCACGGGGCCCCAGCTGAGTCCGGCATTGCTTCCACTTACTTGTGCTGGGCTCCTCTCCGTCTTCTTTCCTGTCGACCTCACTTGGTCAACTCTTGTTCTTTTCCGACCCCGACGTATTAGGGTATCCGAGGCCTAGGGAGTCTCTTCCTTTCCCGCCTTAATTGGCCCTTGTCTCATCTTTTCTGATACCCTCCTTCTGCGAGGGGTCAGCCTTCTTTTTCTTCTCCTGTTATCTCCTGCCTTCTGCTCGAGGCCCTCAAGGAGGCAGAGTGTATGTAGCCCCACCACTTCTGGTGCACCCTAGATATTGCTACACCCTCAGGGGCTCACGGCTGGTGAGTTCGGGAGTTGGCGACCCCGAGGAATTCCTGAGCTGGGTCCGGTCCCCCCCCCCCCCCCTTTTATCCATTACCTGTGGGGTGGACCCTCTCCTCTTTCCCTTTTCTATCTGCCTTTTATGGCTCTCCTTCCTTCCAAGTCCCTCAATCCTCATTCTTCGAGGGTTGAGGGCATTTCTTTTCCTCCTGTCCTTTATTTGCCTTATTCTCTTTTTGTTTTCCATTTCTTCTTCTAGTATATAAGTTGGTAGTTAATTTTAGTTATAGTTTACATTTCATTATCATCTTCACGATCACCCAAACCATTAGGGGCCGATAACCTAGATGTTAGGCCCCTTAAAACAACAATTATCATCATCATCATCAATTTTAGTTATAGTTTACATTTCATTATCATCTTCACGATCACCCAAACCATTAGGGGCCGATAACCTAGATGTTAGGCCCCTTAAAACAACACCGGATCTCCACGGTGACAGCTGAGAATGCTAGCCACTACGCCAGGAGGCGGCCAAAAAAGAATATTCAGCGAGTCAGGCTATTGTTTTCATGTCGGAATGTGTGATGTTGATGATCCCACCCTTTATCACATTCAGCGTGTGCTAAATAAACTGCCGAGATTGAATTGTGGGGAACTCGATTAATGAGCGCGACGTGTTTAAGTTGCACTGATAGTTTGTTATTTGTTTCATGGCGGCTCGCTGTGGTGGCGCTCGAGCAAATATTGAGGTCACTGAGGGCTCAAAGAAATTATATCAAATGAGACTGGGCTACTGGACTGATTAGGCTACTCCCAATGGGACCCAGCACTGATTTGTGGACAGCAAAAACTTTCCTCAATTGTTGTTGTTAAATAGGGGTTTGGGAGACTTGGTCATCATCCCCGTGTACTTGGGTGTGAGTGGAATTTTGTCTGATATAGCCTAATCTGTGGCTGTATTAGTGTGTGTATTTGTAATTCTCGTAAGAAAGGGAAAGGACGCAGACATGGCCTTAAGTTAGGCATTTGCCTAGAGTACAAGTGGAAAACCACGGAAAACCACTTCCAAGTTTGCTGAGGTAGGAATCGAACCCACCTCTTCTCAGTTTTGCTTCACGAGGCTGAATTTACTCATTTCCGGCCATCAAACCCGAATTAGTTATCTTGGCAGAGCCGGGAATCGAATCCGTACCACCCGGGTGACAGCCAAGAGTGCTAGCCGCTACATTACGAGGTGGTCTGTTCAATTTGTCTGATAACCTGTGATACAGAGGTGACTATATAAAATATGAATTGAATTCGGCAGTCAACATTTTATTTAAAAAAGACGAAAAGCATAGAATGTTTTGGTTTGAACATGCTTAGAGATAACTTTGATCCTTTCATCAACAATTAAAAATTAAATTATTCCTTAAAATAACTAATTCATATAAACTAAACTAACATAACCAGTGATGGACGAAGCAAAGAGGATATAAAAAGAAGGTTAGCACATGAAAGGAAATATTTTTTTTTACCGAAAAGGAATCTGTTGACATCGAATATAGATGTATGTTAGGTATTGGATGTCATTTATGAAAGCCTTTGTCTGGAGCGTGGCACTCTATGGAAGATAAGCTTGGATTGTTGGCGCAGCAGAAAATGTGGTGTTACAGAAGAATGATGAAGATCAAATGTTTAGATAGGGTTACAAATAAAGAGCTATTAGTACGAGTGTGAGAGGAGAGATGTTTCTGGCGACTGCTAATGAAGAGAAGAGATAGGTTGGTAGGACGCATACTAAGACACCCAGGAATAGCAAACTTAGTAATGCAAGGTAGGGTCAAGAACAAGCAACTGTAGGGGTAGACCAAGGTTAGAACATGTTACACAGATTGCGTCGGATGTAAGATGTGATAGCTACTGTAGGCCTACGTAGAGATGAAACGGTTAGCTCAGGTCAGGGAAGCATGGAGTGCTGCATCAAACCAGTCAAAAGACTGAAGACTCAAAGAACAACAACAACAATCTGTCCTTTGGTATGTGTTTAATTTATCTGATAACCTGTGTTACAAGTATCGAAGTTTTACCTTAAATAAGGGGGTGGGACAAAAACAAAATGGATCTACCTACCAGTATCAATAGACAGTTAGTTATTGTTGTTTCAAGGGGTGGAACTACTAGGTCATCTGCCCTTTATCAATAGACTACTCCATCAATACAAAAAATGTAGGCCTATATAGCGGAACACGTATTGGCCAACACGGTGGCCTTGTTCAGCTAATAAGATAGAACATTGATGAAAAATCTGAGAGTTGCTATTACATTAATTGAGAATATGCAAAAACTAGGAGTACACATGAAGTTTATTGTCTTAGCAAGATACAAATAAAAATAGAAAAAAAAAACAGTCTAATGATTAAACTTAAAAATAAATAATAATAGACTAAAATCGTCTAGTCTAAATTAAAAATATAAATAAAAATAAAAAATAAAGTCTAATCATTACAAAAATAAAAATTATCTTAAAAATAAAAATAAATGACTTAAAAAACAAAGATGAAGATAATAAAATAAATATTAAAAATAAGAAAATAATAATAATAATATTCTAATAATATTATTAATAATAAGAAAAATATTCTAATATAAGTTTAAAAATGATCTCGCCTTAAATGAATTGTTGTTAATTATGAACTATAATTATCAAAGCTTAGAAACTATATTCTTACAGAGATGTTAATGGATTTTGATAAGTAGACACACTAATTAGAATTGTGTGCAGGCTATGCATTAACAGGCTTTTCTCATTAAACTAGTTCTAAGAAAACTTGTCATCAATTATGTTCTTGAAATCTTGTAACAATTATAAGAAATAACAGATCCGATCACTTAGTAACTATCGTATTGGTTGATAAAAATAAGGTAATGGAAATGGTTGATATATTAAGTTACTCACTGCACTATGCAAAGTATGTTGTGTTTGTTGCATAAAAGAACCTGTTAATAGTTTGAAGATCTATGAGTTATAATTCTGTGATGTTGAACAACGTATGCTTAATGATTGGAAAATATAGGCCTATTGGATTGGATTAGAAATGTGTTATTAAAATATTAATGGGAGTTGTTTCAATATGGTGTGTTCCACAATAGAAATATTAAGTTACAATTATTAGCAGAATAGCAATGACGGCTATTAAGAATAGCAAAAGCTGTTAATATTTCAGAGGGGCTGTGAATCGAGAAGTAAGTTCTTACGAGGTAAAATGAAGTATATACAGTCAAATCTGCCTTCTACGGACCCCTTATTAAACGGAAACTCGTCCTAAACGGAAATATTTGACGGTCCGTGAACTTGGAGGCGAAAAACATGTTAAATTCCCTTCATTGGAAACTGTGTTACGCGGACAACGGAAATAAAAATACAGATTTTGACGGAAATTTTCCAAGTGCCAGAATGCAGTGTTTAGAAAATTTGCGGGCACCCTGTGAACGTCTACCTTGTCTCTTGTATAGTTGACTCTGTATCTGACAAGGAATGTGCAAATAGGTCTTCCTATTTTTGTTCCCCAACTTACAGATCAAAGTGTACGTTTATTTGCCTGTTTCCTGTAGCCTAATGCTTGCTTTAATGAGCTGTTAGTCAACAAATGCCTGTCTTTATGTTCATTGTAAATTTTGCTTGTACAGTACTGTATTAATTCATAGCATAAATAGCCTATGTAAATACAACACTGAATAACATATGTACACTAATTTAGTTTTTCTCAGTATGACCATTATATGCATGTCCTTGGTTTAATTATTTCAGCATAGGCCAACCTCCGTTAACCGGAAACCTATGTTTAACGGAAAAATTTGCGAGTCCCGTTTGTTTTCGTTGAAGGCAGGCTTCACTGTATTAAAATACAACTAATAGCAGAATGACGGCGATTATGAATAGCGAAAGATGTTAATAATTCAGAAGTGCCCACGCAACACACTCTGAAGTAGGTGTTGCCCCACGCCACTAGGAGCCTTCTTGCATCAGCCATGAAACGACCAGCGGAGTTAACCGTGCCATGTCAGTAATCTGACGATGATGATAATTGTTGTTTTAAGGGGCCTAACATCTAGGTTATGGGCCCTGTCAGTAATCTGGACGGTGCTCGAGCCGTGCAGCGAGCTTTAGTTTTCCAGTGTGGGACACAGTATATTGAGGTATTGAAGTCCAAAACTATAATTTGTTATGCACATAAGGTGAGAAAAAATGTAAAAAGCGTAATTCTTCGTTTTTTTTAACCTACTTAGGCTAAGTTCCGCCGGAAAAAAATCTGGTCTTTGTACAACCGTATCACCGATCGGCACTGGTGTTTGGGCTTTTGAAGACGTGCAGATGAAATATTGTGAAGGGTCACATGACTGTCTGGTAGCAGTGCATCACAGAACCCCAAAGCGACAAATGTGCTCTTTCAAGGCTGGACCTTAATTTATTTTGTCCGACGAGCTTATCATGCTATATTTCGAAAAGTTATTAATTCGGAGAATTGTTATAGGTGTACACTCTATTAACTGAACAAGTACTTATTAGATAAGACAATGAGATTGTGTTTAATGGTAGGCTATCACCATGGCCACGCAGTAAGTGACGTGAACTCAGGGCAAAGAAAGAAATGAAGGACAATGAGTGATGGACACTCGAACCATGAAACAAGAATTTAAGCCATGCAGAGAGGCCCAAGATTCTTCCCACATTATATGTTCGAGATACATGGATTCCATTTCAAGCTCTGTGAAACGAAAGGATATCATGAGCCCAGTATAGAGTGTGTTTGCAAATTGTGTGAAAGATATTGAGGAAGCTTTAACATTACCACGGAGGAAACTGCAAGCTGTATTCATTGACTACAAAAAAGCTTTTGACACCCTTAACAGACAAATTATCATCGACAAACTTGAGAAATTGGTAGGCGAGTTTAGCTACTTAGCTAGATTCATTAGGAATCTGCTGAATAGTAACCTAATAGAAATCACTGACGGCATCATCACTTCTGAACCAATCGAGCAAACGAACGGGGTCCTTCAAGGTGATCCTCTCAGTCCGATATTGTTTACAATAGCAACAGCTGACGTCACTACAATAGTTCCACCCAATGTCAAAATGTATATGTACGCAGACGATATGGTAATGACATCTACAAGTGCAGAAGACCTACAATTCGCCGTGAACAATGTAGCAGTATGGGCCGAAGATAACGAAATGAGTTTGAACGAGACGAAGACAGTCACTATGTCCTTCAGAAGGGGAGGAAAGCCCGCGACGTTTCATTACAAAGGCACCCCCCTGACTACAGTCTCCCATTTCCGGTACCTGGGGGTGACTATGCAGACATCTGGGAACGTCTTTACGATGCACGTGAGAGAGAGGCTGGTCGCTGCACTGACGGCTATGAGCGACATCGAGCATCTTCGCAGCCTATCCCTGAAGACGGCAAACCATTTTTTTGGTTAAAAATAGCACCAGTCGCGATGAATGGCCTGGAAATTATTTGGAAACATCTTAGGCACAGACATCTGGCAACGCTGGAAAGGATCAAGGCAATGTATCTAAAAAGAGCCTTATGCCTATCCAAGTTCACGCCCTCGCGGCTTGTGTATGTCATGACAGGGGAACTACCCTTTATGGAAGAAGTCAGATTACAGATGCTCCTGCCGCACACACCGGGATTTGGGGAGTATTTGCGTCTCATGACAGCAAAGAGAAATGACATTTGGCATGAATTTTATACGACGGACGCTATGACTACACAGGACTGGATGCAAGGATCCTACGAGCTGAGAGATATCTTGACGCGCTTTGCGGTCCATGGTTTCCACCACCGGATCTGCATGAGAGACGTCTATCACCAACCCGACGAACTATGCGTGTGCAAGCTTTGTTAGGGTCCATGCGACAGATACCACGTGAGAACGTGCAAGTGCAGAGAGGTGTCTCTGACGAAATTCTGTGAAAATTAGAAATATATGGACACCCCTCGGAAAAAGACATTTACAGTGACAACGACAACATTTTGTATTAATGATGGTTCGTAAGAACCACGTTCATGCACATTGTGCGCAATAAAGTATTTATTATATGTTCGATTGCCGGATAAAGCCCTGACAATTCGGGTCGTAGGCTACTACATAACGGACCAGTGGTGTAGTGAGGCGTATTAACTCCTGTATATATTTTCAATGTGATCACGTTCTTCACTTGGTAAATGCCCTAAACTTCACTCACGGCGAGACTCCTCCTTCAGCGTTAACGCTAGTCATGTATCAGCTTTGCTGTCTAAGTGTGCGATCGGTAAAATTTTTCACGTCGTTTCGGGTTTCTTTAAATGTGCATATCTGTGTCACTATGTGTCTGTTTCGTTAAAGATAATTCAGTACATGACGAGTTTCTGCAATTTTTCCAGTCAATGAATTATACAGATAAGGCCATCAAGATAGGCATATTTTGTGAGTTAGTAGTAGCCTAATGGCAGTGAGAACATGGACAGAATAGCGATATTATAAGCAGTCACATATGGACAAAAAGATACCACTCCATCATTTCATTTTTATATTTAGTTAGGTCCTACTGTATGCCACAGTTAAAAAAATATTTTTTTCATTTTTTTCATTGTGCTGGAAAATATAATAAAAATAATTTTCATGCAAAGAGAATCTTTATTTAATTGCAGTCGACAGTCACTGGTGAAAGAATGAAGTTGACACCCCTATAAAAAATAGCAGCTCCATCGCGGAAGACATCCAACCAGATAAGTAGGCTAATAGCCGACACTATAGCCTACAGTACAACCATTATTTATTTATTTAGCGTATGGCAATAACAAAACTGAATTACAACATAATAAATATACAAAATTAATTTAACTAAGTCATTAGATTTATAATTTAATATCTAAATTCCCTATCCATTGAAGGACTGCCTCTGTCACTTCATAGAAATCGTTAAGATTTCCAGGGTACGCTCGACGGCTGCAACTTGATATAATGTGTTGGATGGTCTGAAGTTCACTGCCACAATCACATTGGGGAGATGGGACCTTTCCCCAGTGGTGAAGACTCTCGGCGCAGATGCCATGGCCTGTTCGAATCCTGTTAATTGTCCTCCATGCATGTCGTGGGAGTTCCATGCCTGGTGACTTTGTGGTGGTTCTTATTAGAGTCTGATGCTCGACGTTATTAGTTCTACTCCACATTTCCGACCACTTCTTGTTCATGTTAAAGCCCATTTCTTGTAACTATTCTGCCAATATTATGGATGGCTGCCTCGATTTTAATCTACTCCTTTTATGCATAGGAACGTCAGAGTGAATTGGGAGCTGTGGATTTTTAATCAATTTTTCATATTCCTTGAGAAGGGCATTCTGTCTTCGCAAATCTGGTGGAGCAATATGACTTAAAGGTGGTAGTCATTGTAGAGGAGTAGATCTAATGCATCCTCTTATTGTCCTCATTGCTGTATGTAGTTGAACATCAATTTTCCTCACATGAGGGCTATTAAGCCATACTGGGGCGCAATATTCAGCAGCAGAGTAGACAAGACCTAAGGAAGAGCATCTTAAAGTTGTGGCTGTTGCACCCCATGAACTTCCACTCAACTTCTGTATGATGTTATTACGTGAGCTCAACTTTGAAGCGATGTTTTCTATGTGTTTCTTGTAGGACAAAGTTCTATCAAGAGTAACACCTAAATATTTTGTGTAGACTTGATGGTGAAGGACTTGACCGTTGAAGGTTACGTTGAGCTTTGCATTAGCCAGTCTATTGCTAAGATGAAAACAGCTAACTTCGGTCTTCGTTGGATTTGGTGTCAATCTCCATTTCTTGAAGTAATCATGCATAATATTTAGATCTGCACTAAGTATCTCTTCACCAGCTTCAAGGCTTCTATGTTGTGTCAATAAAGCCAGATCGTCTGCATATATGAATTTCCTTGACTCTGTTGCAGGTAGGTCAGATGTATATAAGTTGAATAGAACTGGAGCCAAAACTGAACCCTGAGGAAGACCATTGTTAAGTTTTTTCTGTCTGCTTAATTGATTGCCAAGAACCACTTGAAAATATCTCTCAGATAACATGTTGTTTAGAAGCCTTAAAATGGTTTGACAAGAAATAATACTTGCGAATTTGTACACTAGCCCTTCTTTCCATAGTTGACTTTTACAACCATATAGTAACTCCAAACAGACAAATTCCGGATTTCAAACACCATTTTAGCATTTCACCTAACATCATATATACTACAACTAGCATACACTGAAAAGTTGCATTACCAATACTGCAACTAAATAATTGTATAGGCTAATATTGTAAATATTTTCACCTGTATTTTCAAACAAAGATTTTTCAGCCTAAGTGTAACGGATCTGATGATGATCGCTTGACGATCGAAACTGGTCATCCTAATGTATTTATTAATCTCATGTAATTTTCTTCAAGATTAGGGTATAACTCAACTCCTTTGGGTACATTCGTGTTGAGCGACTGAAAAGCACCAAACTTTAGTTTTATTTTGCTTTTGATGAATAACTAGCAGTAGTGCCCGGCTTCGCCCGGTGGAATTATTTCTTTTATGGATGTTAATCAATACTACTACAGAACTGAAACATGATGCTTAAACAAACAGAAAAATATATAGGCCTATATATATAACTTTTTAAGGTAGTAGTGCGGGTGATAAGTAATACAGTATAATGGACGTAACATTCAGGTTTTCCCCGTAATGATAATGATAATAATGGACGGGGAAACGGTATTTACTAACTACAGTACTGACACATGTAATTTACAAACGAATTGAAAAATATGATTAGAAAGAGGAGTTCTGTAAGTGAAATAAAAGACACTGGTTAGGGCCTGTATCTCATTGGCTGTTAGAAAAGTAGAGATCAATAGTGTCGTATTTTGTCGCATAGCGCCGTAGGAAAATAATCCGAGCACTTTGGAAAACTTCGGCTGTCCCAAGCTCCTGAGGTAGCAATAGTGTCATTTATCGCCACATAGCGCTCAAGGATAAAGATTGGAATAAATGAAAGTAAATTTGAAAGCACCAACGCTTATAGCATCTGATTACCTCAATGTACTGCACCAACATCATCGCACTTATACAGAGGCATAATATTTTCGTGATAACTGTTTTAAGGGGCCTAATAAATCTTTTTGCACTAATTAGGCCTACTCCCCGTGACTGCAATTCATAAGCAGCACAAGATGTAACTATTTTCGCAATTCTGCACCAGAACACGGGTAGAGGCGGCGTGATGCAACCCGCATTGCCAGCCAACAATAGATTTGTTAAAATTTTCTTACAGTTACACTACTACGGACATGAAAGGTTCTAGGGCCTTAAAACGTGGCTTTCAAGTTTTACTTGTCTCTTACTCTAAATGTAGGGAATGGAGAGGGTTCTCCAAAATATCAAGTGGACAGTGTTATCAGCAGGGTTTCAAAGGGTACGTAGCCCTATGCAATTCGGTGCAATTAGGTGAAACGGTTCAGATTTGTGCTAAAGAGCCCAAATGTAGGGAATGGAGTGGTCTGTCCGAAATTTCATGTAGACAGTGTTACTCGTCGGGTTCCAAAGGGTAAGTAAGTAAAATTTGGTTCAGGTCGGTGAAATGGTGTAGATTTGTGCCAAAGGGCCTAAATGCAGGGAATGGAGTGATCTGTCTGAAATTTAAAGTGGACAGTGTTACCCTCAGGGTTCCAAAGTGTAAGTATACACATTTTGTTTCAGATCGGTGAAACGGTGTAGATTTGTATAACTAATAAGAGTGGTGTCACGTAATGCGAATCTACGGCACTACCAAACAGTTGTTGGTGAAATCGAAAACCACGAACGTAAAATCCTCAGGAAAATATAGGGCCCTGTTTACACTTCATGTAAAGCCAACATAAGATTTAAAAAAGGACAGTTGCACTATCTGACGCGTGGTTTCATGAGATGACTGAATTTCGCCATCATATAATATAGATAATTGTTTTTGTACATTAAGCTATTTGACGGAAAGTCAGGACCGTCACTTCATGAAGTCCTCGTGGTGAGATAAGTGAGCTTTCCAAGAGTCACCCTCGTTGCGTAGTGGCTATCACTTTTCCAAGAAATGTAATTCTGGACTGAGGACCGGAACGGGGTACACTCAGCCTCATGAGGCAAAACTGATAAGAGGTGGGTTCGATTTCCACCTCCGCCATCCTGGAAGTGGTTTTCCGTGGTTTCCCACTCTGCTCCAGGCAAATGCCGAGATGGTTCCTAACTTAGACCTAAGGCCACGGCCGCCTCCTTTTCAATCCTCATCTGAATTGCAAATACACACACTAATAGGCCTACAGCCATCACGATAACATGGGTTATGAGACAAATCCACACACACACACGCAAATACACGGGTCTACATGACTATAGAGGTATGCAAATTATTAGACTCAAATAAAGAATTTAAATCAGTCTCAATTTTTTTAAATCATTTTATTTTATTCTTACGGTAACCTTTTATCCTACTTAGTAATGCTTTCTCCCCTGTGGACTCACAACGTTTCCCGTTAGGACATTTTGAAAATTGGAGATTCTGAGGGGCAGCTGATCTGAGTCCATTTTTAGCCTATTTTCATTTATGAAAAAAAATAGACTTATGAGATCACCTTTTGTCCGTGTGTCTGTCTGTATGTGCGTGTGTGATGGTGTGTGTCCCCCCTAATAACTTCTAAGTGGCTGGAGAGATTTCAACGAAACTCGGCAAGTTCATAGCACTATTCCGGACGACCCCGACCATGCCCTTAAAATTTTGTTACGTCTCACCAATCCAACATGGCGGCTGTGCGAAATATTTCACCAGCATTCAATATCTCCGAAACTATTACCGATATCACCCTGGAATTTTGTACGGTGATAAAGGGAACTACTAGAAGTCCTCCTATGAGACTTTCAAAAACCTGGTAACTACAAAACCAACATGGCATCCAAGCGAAGTTTCGACTTTTAAATAGACGTTTCTCGCGATTTAACCAACCAAACGCAATAAAACTTGGTACAGTATATATTTATACACATTATAATGCACCAACATCTAACTTCGTTCAATTGTTTACATAACCTCAAGATGGCGGCTGTGCGAAATATTTCACTGGCATTCTATATCTCTGAAACTATTAGCGGTATCACCCTGAAATTTTGTACGGAGGTAAAGGGCACTACTGGAAGTTCATCAATAAGACTTTTAAAACTCGGTTAACTACAAACCGAATATGGCGGCCAAGCGAATTTGAAGATTTTAAATAGACCTTTCTCGCGATTTAATGATCCAAACGCAATGAAACTTGGTACAGCAAATGTTTATACACATTGTAATGCACTGGTAGGCCTATCTAATTTAGTTCAATTGATTACATAACCTCAAAATGGCGGCTGTGCGAATTTTAAAATTAAGTTTATATTTCTTGTGTCGTAATCATGCGATCGAAGTAAAAGTTTTAATAATGAACCTACGGAATAATTTTCCTTTAACGGTACATGACTCTATGGCCTATACATATAACAATCTAACATGGCGACCATCCGAAATATTTAGATGTATCTCAATATCTACGAATCTATTACAGCAAACAAACTGAATTTTTTACTGTTCATTGGGGCTATGAACATAAGTTCACATATGGGACTTTCAATAACCTGGTGATCACAAATCCAACATGGCGGCGACGCGAAGTATAAATATTCACATGGTCGATTCTCGCAATTTAACCATCCGAGTGCAGTGACACTTGGTACAGTAAATCCTTATACAAAATGTCAATCTACTTGCATCTAATTTTTTTCAATTGTTTCCATAACAACAAGATGACAGCTGTGCGAAATTTTAAAATCTTGTTTTTACTTCTTGTGTCCTAATCTTGCGATTGAAGTTTGCATACTACACGTACACAATAATCTTCATGTAACAGTACATAACTCTAAGACCTACATATATAAAAATCCAACATGGCGACCATCCGCAATATTTAGTCGGTTCTCAATATCTACGAATCTATTACAGCAATCAAACTGAAATTTTGTATGTTGATAGAGGCAATTAACATAAGTAGGATATATGAAAATAGGCTGTATAGTTCTTCACGGAACTACTTGTTTCTTTTTATCATTGACTTTGGAACGTATCCTATAAATCAGGTGATTTCATCAATTGTCCACGAATCTTTGAATAGTTACAGAGTGGACAATCAGTAATAAAAGACTTGCAGTCTCTCTGGTCTAAATTCACACGAAAACTAGAATAAAGTATTCCAAACTAAACATGTGGTATTCTGCATTAACAAGGCTCCACTTTTAGTGGAAACTGTAAAAAATTAGTTTACTGTCAGATTCTTTAAATAAATGGTATTTAACATCTTAAATGATTTCAGCGCCTTGCAAAACATTTCTACTGTATTAAGTCACAAAACATAGAAAGTAAATGTTGGACAACTTCCAACAAGTCTAATAATTTGCACACCTCTGTACGATGTCGCAAAGCCCCTCAATTAATCAACAACAACAACAACAACAACAACAGCTTTCCAAAAATTAATAGTGGCAATATAGGCTACTGAATGAAAGTCACCGTGGACGTTCAAAAGCTGTTGTTTCTTGAGGCGTACTTTTACCAATTAACGATTTCTGTAACGTTTTTGTTCAGCCTACACATTTTAATAAAGATCTGCTGCTATATTATTGCTGTTATATTATTGTTAATTCATTTTAAACCAGAGTAAACAAACATTAATTTATTTCTTGGAATAAGACGTGAATGATGGTGAAAAATCAATGTAGTTCTATGCCCCCATTGCGTCACTCATTTCACCAAGATTCGAATCATGAAGTGCCTCGGCCGATAATGTAAAATCATTTCGTACACCATCTGCCTAAATCGGTCCGTCACGTCAAGAAGAAACTCGTCAAATGGTGTAACTATCCCTTTTTACATCATATGCCGGCTTTTGATGAAGTGTCTAGAATTTTCATGAAATGACAGATTTCACTATCTGACTACGATATTTACATTCCATGTCTGTGTGGAGCCATGGCTTCCCCTGCTCTAGGCACAGCGTTGGCAACTCTCCACCGTAGCCACTGAGAGCAAGGAGTGAGACTGGGCAGAATTGCGTGCAACTGTGCAACACAGGAGACCTGACAAGCGAAAACCACAACTCGGCTGAACAGCCTGTGGCTGATATTTAATTAATTTTTTCTTGTAATCAGTGGTCACAAAATGTGATACGAGAATTATTTTACGAGCAAACATCGTAGGACACGGAGAGTCATGGATTTTTATCACCCTTCAAAAAGACGACTTTGTTGGCCAAGAATTGAACTCACGATCTTGGGACCATGAGGTGGACAATCTACAACTGACTCACCAAGAAACTAGGCCTCGCGACGTAGCAGTGCACCACGACTGCGTGGGCAGATGCAGCAAGTCTGGAGATCGTCGGTTTGAATCCCGGCGCTGACAGCTGCTAGCCAAAGTGTGTGTGTGTGGTTTTCCCCCGGGGTTACCCACACTCCCTCCACGTAAACGCCGGGATAGTACCTTACTTGAAGTCTCGGGACGCCTGTCCCCAATACCGTTACACACACTACTACAGTCATCACAGGTTATCAGACAAGCTCAACTACAGGGGGCTAGTTACCAAGATGTCCTAAGCCCCTTAAATGAATTATTATTAACAACAACATCAAGGAAACTAGTTTACATAATAATCTTGTGTAGTAAGTCTATTCAAATATTCCTGTAGTGGCTAGCATTCTTGGTTGTCACCGCGGAGGCCCGGGTTTGATGGAAGTAAAGCTGGCGGTCCCATGTCATAGATTTGGTTATAGGACAAAACGTACCACGGACATAACGTACCACGTACATAACGTACCACGGACATAACGTACCACGGACATAACGTACCACGGACATAACGTACCACGGACATAACGTACCACGGACATAACGTACCACCGGACATAACGTACCACGGACATAACGTACCACGGACATAACGTACCACGGACATAACGTACCACGGACATAACGTACCACGGACATAACGTACCACGGACATAACGTACCACGGACATAACGTACCACGGACATAACGTACCACGGACATAACGTACCACGGACATAACGTACCACCGGACATAACGTACCACGGACATAACGTACCACGGACATAACGTACCACCGGACATAACGTACCACGGACATAACGTACCACGGACATAACGTACCACGGACATAACGTACCACGGACATAACGTACCACGGACATAACGTACCACGGACATAACGTACCACGGACATAACGTACCACGGACATAACGTACCACGGACATAACGTACCACCGGACATAACGTACCACGGACATAACGTACCACGGACATAACGTACCACGGACATAACGTACCACGGACATAACGTACCACGGACATAACGTACCACGGACATAACGTACCACGGACATAACGTACCACGGACATAACGTACCACGGACATAACGTACCACCGGACATAACGTACCACGGACATAACGTACCACGGACATAACGTACCACGGACATAACGTACCACGTACATAACGTACCACGGACATAACGTACCACGGACATAACGTACCACGGACATAACGTACCACGGACATAACGTACCACGGACATAACGTACCACGGACATAACGTACCACCGGACATAACGTACCACCGGACATAACGTACCACGGACATAACGTACCACGGACATAACGTACCACGGACATAACGTACCACCGGACATAACGTACCACCGGACATAACGTACCACCGGACATAACGTACCACGGACATAACGTACCACGGACATAACGTACCACGGACATAACGTACCACGGACATAACGTACCACGGACATAACGTACCACGGACATAACGTACCACGGACATAACGTACCACGGACATAACGTACCACGGACATAACGTACCACGGACATAACGTACCACGGACATAACGTACCACGGACATAACGTACCACGGACATAACGTACCACGGACATAACGTACCACCGGACATAACGTACCACGGACATAACGTACCACGGACATAACGTACCACGGACATAACGTACCACGGACATAACGTACCACCGGACATAACGTACCACCGGACATAACGTACCACGGACATAACGTACCACGTACATAACGTACCACGGACATAACGTACCACCGGACATAACGTACCACCGGACATAACGTACCACGGACATAACGTACCACGGACATAACGTACCACCGGACATAACGTACCACGGACATAACGTACCACCGGACATAACGTACCACGGACATAACGTACCACGGACATAACGTACCACCGGACATAACGTACCACGGACATAACGTACCACCGGACATAACGTACCACGGACATAACGTACCACGGACATAACGTACCACGGACATAACGTACCACCGGACATAACGTACCACGGACATAACGTACCACCGGACATAACGTACCACGGACATAACGTACCACGGACATAACGTACCACGGACATAACGTACCACCGGACATAACGTACCACGGACATAACGTACCACCGGACATAACGTACCACGGACATAACGTACCACGGACATAACGTACCACCGGACATAACGTACCACGGACATAACGTACCACGGACATAACGTACCACGGACATAACGTACCACCGGACATAACGTACCACGGACATAACGTACCACGGACATAACGTACCACGGACATAACGTACCACCGGACATAACGTACCACGGACATAACGTACCACGGACATAACGTACCACGGACATAACGTACCACGGACATAACGTACCACGGACATAACGTACCACGGACATAACGTACCACGGACATAACGTACCACGGACATAACGTACCACCGGACATAACGTACCACCGGACATAACGTACCACGGACATAACGTACCACTTGAAAGAGTGAGAAGTATTTAGAGTGCATGAAACCCTAACCACCCGGCCACTTCCTCGGTATTGCTCAATTAATCCTGGTGATAAATACGTGGGCAATAACATAACATAAACTAATATAAAATATGATAAGTTTTTGGATTCCCATCACACTTTATCCAGGCTTTGGACTGGCAAAATGTTTATAAACATTTTGGCGTGGGTTAAGCTCTGGTCATTTTTCGATTTCTTTACTTTGTTTTTTATTTTATTAAAAAAAGTTTTACGTGGGGTTTATATCCTAGCGATTAGCAAGTTCGCCATGTGAAGTTTCATTCCAAGATCTGCGAATATGACAGAGCTCTCAAGCAAGATTTCAAGTTTCCATTCTCTTCATACCGCTTCATTATTCTGTCAAGCTGTTCACCATACTTGACATATTTCTTCTTTCTCTTTGAACTTTCAATGTACAATTCGTACTTCATCCGTCGAAGTGCGCACATAAACCGCCCTTATTCGTTGTACACAACTCCATGTTACAATACAGTGTGATCGCCACTGATGTTTATGTGGTAATGAACCTGTAACTGGAATGCCCGTCTGGCATCAAGTGGTACGTAATGTCCTAGCGTAAATATTTGGGGATTACGGGAAACCCGTTCTTAGGTAGATAACGACCTAGGTGGTACGTTATGTCCTCGAAAGTGGTACGTTTTGTCCGTGGTACGTTATGTCCGGACACCCATAGATTTATGGCATGAAAAAGAACCTACCACTAACTACACTTGTGTGAAACCAAAATTTGTAGGTTAGAATTGATAACGCTCCATTAGTTTCAACGTTCGCCGCCAGGTGCTGACTGCGATGCCATCTAGTAGGCAAGTCCACTAACTAGGTGTCGTGGACGGTAGCATTTGGAAGCAAAAGTAGGAACTACTTGTAATTACTGTCTGAAGTCCTTACTTGAATTAAAAACAGATAACACACAATAATACAGCCATCACAATTAACACAGGTTATCAGACAGATTCTACACACACCCAAAGTACACGGAGCTACATGACCGCGTTGTCGCAGCCCTTAAACTAAGGAACCAATCAACACTCAGCCTCGTGAGGCAAAACTGAGAAGAGGCGGGTTTGATTCCTACCTCTGCCATCCTGGAGGTCGTTTTCCGTGGTTTCCCGTTTTTACTCCAGGCAAATGACGGGATGGTGCCTAACTTAAAACCACGGCCGCGTCCTACGCATTTCCTACCTCAATTACAAATACCCACACTAGTACAATACCGACATCACAGTGAAACAAGTTTTCAGACAAATTCTAGACACATCTAAGTACTGCTCGGTTCCTAGCTCTGTGAACTTGCGGGGTGAGGTGACGCGGGAAGCGGGAAGAGAAGGGCCTGTCAACAGCCCGCCGTGTTATATGGAATTCCTGTATATTCCAATGCTGCTAACATAGGGTCGTTGCCTAAACCACAGTGGTGTTGAGAGTGAGTGAGTCACTGACCAATGTATTTGGTTCTGATACTTCACACGGAACGGGAACCCCCCACATCAATCCTCATCGTCCGCGATCCACATCCCTCTCAGGTTCATGGAGATTGGACTCGAGCAGTACAGAGGGCTACATGACCACGATGTCGCCAAGGGCGGGCATCAATAAAATTCCACTCGGTCGAACATCAATTTCCCTCGATTTTCCTTAATTCCAATCGGTCCTCCAAGGGACCCAAAAATGAGTTCCTCAATTCCGCTCAGGCTTTGTCAAGGGGTCGGCAAAGGGGTTATCCCCAATGACGTAAACTTGGCAGACTTATTTAAAAGAATATTTTGAATAATTTTAAATCACTTGTACTTTCTGCCATATAGGCCTAAGTTATAATGTGCCAAACACTTTATACCTGATTTAACAAATGAGCGGACTTGACATCAGAGCGGTTGACCGATGGCACAACAATGTCTTGCCAACACTACCACGCCATTGGTCAAGCGCTCTGAAGTCAAATGTTTTTCTACAAATTTTATGCATTGTTTTTAACATGTGCATAATTAAATGTTTGTATGTTTTCTAATCTAGTCAGCATTATAAAATTAAATTTAGATAATAATAGGTGTATAATTTTTACCTAACAACATACTTTCGATATCAGCTGCGGATGCTGAAAATACTGTCTTCCAGCCTAGAACGGAAAAATCAGCTGCATTCAAGAATTCGCTCATGCACTGCAGAAGGTGTTTGACCCGGCCCTTGGTATGCGAGCAGGAGTGTTATGACATTTGTTTATGTCATTGGGGATAACCCCTTGCCAAAGCCTGAGCCGAGTTGAGGAACTCATTTTTGGGTCCCTTGGAGGACCGAGTGGAATTAAGGAAAATCGAGGGGAATTGATATTCGACCGTCGCAAAGCCCCTAAATAATCAACAACATATAGGCCTATTCCTAATTTCCTAACACTAATGGGTGTCAAAATCTGTTGCCATCTCTTGATGAATGCACGTGACTTTTCACCGATATCTGAATCTCTTGTGATTATATGGAAGCTACTGAGGTGTGAGTGATGCTGACGTGAGTAATGACTAGGGACATTTATGCACTGAAAACGATTAAAATATACATGCACTAAAAATGTAGAAAATATGCATTAAAAATTGAAAAATATGCACAACAATAAGCCAATCTTATTCACTAATGTTATACAGTACGGTACATTTATAATTCACTGCAGAAAGAAGCTGCACAAGAGGTAAGTGCAAGTTTTTCAATGTTTTCAGGAGACAAATTACGTCTATTTTAATCGTTTTCGATGAATAAATTCCAAGTCCCTAGCCTTCAGTTGAATAATTGTTTTAATAAATACTTTCTGCTGCTTTTCTCTTTAGGCATTTTGAGTTATGGATATGCAGACTAAGAATAAAGTAACACATTAACTGAAGAAACTCCTCACAAAACTAACCCAGGGCTGTCGAGATGGTGAAAGGAATGTCTCACCACATTCTTTTCTTCAAATAGCCAGGCAGTACGAGTAGGCTACTGACATCTCGTTATCTGTTTCTCAGAAAGTTGTTTACAAGGGATACTGCCCAGATGGTGAAAGGAATGTCCCACCCCATTCCCTTCTTTAAATAACCAGGCAGCATGCTTGCGTAAAATATTAGTTATTATTATTATTAATCTGTTGCTAAGAAAGTTGCTTAACTTACAAGGAAAATCCAACACGCAGGCGAAACCTATTTTGTTCAAGATGTTTGAAATTATAAGTTACTTAAATTCAACTGTAGCCTATATGCTAAAATATGCTGTTATGGTCAGAATAGCTTGCCACAGTGGGTGAGTGGATAGCGTGTCGGTCTACTAACCCCAAGATTGCAGGTTCGCTCCTGGCCGTGGTAAGTGATTTTTTTTTTTGAAAGGCGTCAAAAATACGACACGCTTGTCATACGATGTTGGTATGTCAAAGAACCCATTTGAATTCAGTAGGCCGTGTTCATAATGGCAAAATTAATCTCGGGAGTTTCCGCCAACACAAAGTTTCTCATTTCCCTACTAGAAAGCGCTATAGTGTTCAAGGAGCTAAGATATCTAACCTCCTTGACTTTCATGTTGATTCAAGGAACAACGAAATTCGACATGCCAGCTACCCTTCTTCTTCTTCATCATCTTATCCCACTTCAAGTGGGGTCGATGTTTCTGGCAAGTCTTTTCCATTTTATTCTGTCCCACACATCGTCGTCCCTTAACTGCTTATCCATTAGGTCTTCATGGATATTGTCAGTCCATCTTCTTCGAGGTCTGCCTCTATTCCTCGTGCCATCCACAACCAGAGACATCGCTCTCCTTCCTACATGGTTGTTATCTCGACGCATAACATGCCCATACCACAGCAGTCTTCTCTCTTGGATCTTCTTGGAGACTTCTACCCTCTGGGTGTCAAATTACAAAGCTTGCACCCGGCACCCGAGTCCATACGATATTATTATTATTGTGTTCAGAATATACAGAAAATCCAATAAACCCTCAAAATAAACATTTGCATTTTCAAAATATCCGGTCCCTAGTAGGCCTAATGACTAGATCTCGGATTTTAGTGCAAAAGCCTATTTTGTTCCTTTAAAGGATGGAAAGTAGGTGATGTGATATATTTGCGTCTCATGAAAAGTTTTCAATTTCTATGAAGTTTATTTGTGCCCTAATAGCGGCTTGGGTGGCTATGCCCGAGATAGAGGGTTGAAACCCGGCCGAAGTCGTCAGATTTTCAAAAAGCGTTAAAATCCTTCAGTATGCCTTCCTTCGGAGGGGAACTAAAGCCGGTGGTCCCATGTCATAGATTTACGGCATGTAAAAGATCCTTCCACTAACTAAACTTGTGTGAAGCTAAATTTCTAGGTTAGATTTCGTTGAAACGCTCTATCATAGTTCCAACGTTCACCACTAGGTGTCACTGACGTCTGGTAGCGAAAGTTGGAACTACATGAAATTGAACGGGACTTATAGCTCACCCCATGGGTGACCGCATAGAAGCAGCAGAACATGTCCTCAGACACTCCCGGCACTAAAATAGGTACATTCGCTAAATAATAATAGTGCCCTTAAATGCCTATTTGACCCGTTGGTGCCTATTTTATATTTTTAGTTGGCCTACCTAAAAGGCCTAAAAGTGAATTTTTAGTGTATTGCTGGGAAGGGTTGTTGTAAATTGACGGTGATTTTAAATTAGTAACGCAAACTGTAATTGTAAAAGATTGGGGTACATAAAGGAGAAACAAGTAGGCTACTGAATCCAGTCTTTCGACTAGAATGCAGTTTATTGCGCTTTGAAGGTCACTTTCCTAGAGAATGAAGAGGGTAGCGAGATGACAAAAGTGAAAGTTGTCAGGAATGCAGATAAGAGGGTGCAGGGTGCAGTTGAAAGGTGTTTTTCTGCTTTTAAAATGATTTTGTATGATAAAGGCATAGTCTGACGGTTGACAATTTGGAAAGAATGTTAGTAATATACTGTGCAGCCAATTACGGTAGTGGACATTAACCACAATATGTACACAAACTCCATAAAGCGACAGTTAATTGGTTTTGTATTTAGACTTGCTCCTAGTTCCTGAAAAATTGTTTACTCTTTAATTTAGTGACAAATAAATTGTTTTCTTGTCGTTACTTATATTTTAGCATTAACTGGTCACTCAGTTTTTAATTTTTACTACCTAATTTCATAGGGTTCAACCTAATATAATTTGCTCTAATCTTCTTCTTCGCGAATGGGTCGCTTAGGACCACGAGAAATCAACACTTTCTAGCCTTCCTGTTGGCCCAGTATCGCCTTCATTCGCAACGAGTGGGTCTGTTTCCGTTGCTCGGACCATTGATGGTTTGTAGTCTTCTTCTCTTCTTCCTCGAAACCCCGTGTCTGAGTGATTTTCCTGATTTCCTTCCGGTCATGTAAGTTTGGTGATCCTAATTCCTTTAAGGGACACTAGGGCTGAGTTTTTAGGCAAAAATTACAAAATAACGGTTTTTTGTTTTTTCCATATATATATCTTATGGACCCCTGTGGATCATTTCAGTCAAACAGTTTTCATGCACCGCCATTTTTAAAAGCTCAGCGACATTTTTAAATCTCCTCTGCGTAAAAAGAAGATGGAAGGCACATCATAGAAAGTAGGCTATACTTTTAAAACTCGAAATCCTAGAAAGTCGTAGGTTAACTCAAACGAAAGGTCTCCATGCTCTTTATCTCTACAACAAAACATTGTATTTTAACATTTTTTCCACAAAAGTTTCATTGGGTGAGCCAAACTGGTTAATATAGCATGCGATTTTATAAAAATGCTTTTATCTCCCAACAACGTTTTTAGGTAATCAAAATGCTCCATGTGCATGAGGTGTTCACCAATTTTACTTAAAAAAATCACAGGATATTCAGGAACACATGTGTTGCAAGATAACATTGCAATATCTCCAGCCACTTTGTAAATTGCAGACCAAAAAAATAAAAAACTATGAAAAATTATCAAAATTCATAAAACATGATGGCACATAAAGAAAAAATTAATCTGACAGCATACATGTACCACTTTCCTGAAATGTCTCAATGTTATAATACTTAGAATAGTTTTATGTATATGTAATGAACATATCAAGTGTTTTATACAATTGTTAATGCGCATGGAGCATTTTGATCACACGGTATATTTTAATAATGTAATTAGTAAAAAATCAATTACTTTACATCCAATTGTTTTCAAATTTGGTACGTAACTTAGTGTTACTATTCTAAATATGCAGTATAAATTTCAACTCATTCTGATAAGAAATGTGGAAGTTGAAAAACTCAGCCCTAGTGTCCCTTAAGTCTCTCTCTGTAAATTTATACCAATTCGGTCTAGTAGCCTTGTTCTTTAAGAAAGTATGTATTTTGTGTGTCAGTCTGTTCGGGTCCATTCTTTCTATGTGTCCCATAAATTGGATTCTTCACATTCGCATTGTGTCTGTGATTTTGAAAACTTTTTTGTATATTTCTGTATTAGGCTTTGGATAATGTACACCATCCTTTGTTCTCGGTCCAAGGATTTTTCTCATTATTTTACGTTCTTTCACTTCTATGTGGTGTTTTATTGTTTTGTGTTGGAGATTGAGTGTCTCTGAAGCATAGAGAGCTTCAGGTTTGATTGCAGTTGTTTAGTGGCGAATTTTGCAGTTCCAGGAGAGACTCTTTTTGTTATAAATATTTTTTGTTGATTGAAAAGCAGTTTCCATTTTCTGAAGCCTCGATTCAATTGCTTTCCTTTCGTTACAGTTTGCTGTAATCCATTCACCTAAATATTTAAATTCGTTTACTCGAAAGATTTTGTTGTTGCCAATTTGAAGTTCATTTGATGCGGTTTTGATGTCAGTCATAATTTTTTTTTTCAAACGAGATTTGTAGTCTAATCCAATTTTCGCCGCTTGTTCTTGTAGTAGTTCAATTTGCTTTAGGCGTCAGAGATATCTTGGGCAATTAGTGCCATGTCATCAGCAAATGCTAAGCAGTCTAATTCTATGCCTTTCAGTTTTGGCCCCAGTCGGTGTGTTGGTGCACCAGCTTTTCTCCATTCCCGTACAACTTTCTCAAGAGCACAATTGAAGAGCAACGGGGACAGTACATCGCCTTGTTGTACTCCTGTTTCTATTTGAAAGTCTGTGCTCAGTTCTCCCATAAATTTCCCCTTGGATTTGGTCTCCTGAGTGTTTCTGTGATAATGTTTGTCGTCTTGTGATCAAGTCCAAATTCTGCTAATACTTTGAAAAGGGATCCTCTGTCTATACTATCGTATGCTTTCTTGAAGTCGACGAATGTGATGACATAATTCTTGTTTGATGAGCTGTGGAAATATTTCATACAGTTCTTTAGATTTATAATTTGCTCTACGCATGACCGTCCTTTTCTGAATCCTCCTTGGTATTCGCTGATTTCTGGATCCAGTTGAGATTCTGCACGGTTCAAGAGAGCTTTGGACAGAATTTTATAAGCTATTGAAAGTTGTGAAATTCCACGATAATTGTTGGGGTCTGTCTTGCTTCCTTTTTTGTGCAGTGGATGTATGATCGCCATTTTCCATTCTGCAGGGATATTTTCAGTTCGCCAGATTTCTAATATTAATAGGTTGGTGCCTAATTTACCAGTTTTAAGACCTATTTTAGGTGCCTAAAATGCGAGGTCTAGTAATGACATTCGTAACACAGCTCATGTCCCTGGATGCTATGAAAGATGTTTCTCACAGGTTCAGTGCTTTATCGGTACTTTCTGACTCAGTGAGGAAAGCACTGCCAAACTACCTCACCTGATAACAGCGTGGTGCAGTGGTAAAGTTATCGCCTGCTGTACCCAAGGTTGCAGGATCAAATCCTGGCACTGTGAGTTGGCATTTGAGGTTGCGCAAATGCGAGAAAGCCATGTCAGTAGGTTTACTGGCACGTTAAAGATCCGTTTCGGGACGAAATTCCGGCACTCCGGTGTCTCTAAAAGCCACAGTACTGTAGTCAAAATGGACGTAAAAGTATTAACATTATTATTAGCCTACTAGCGGACCCGTGCGAGAACTCTCGCAGAATGGGTTTGTGCGCCCCATGTGTACAGACTACCCGCCTGGCCCTTGTGCTATGCGGGCTGTACGCAAAACAGTTCTACCAGGGGCTATCGTCTTGTTTATTTGTTTAAAAGCACTTTATAAACAAATAAATATATTTTCGTTGACTTTTCGAGAAATGCAAGATTTTTCCTGTACTATTGAGACGATTTGGAAGATTTTAGTACAAACCACACTTTCTAACTCCCTCTGGTTTAGAAGCTTGAGTGTTGTGAAACATACACCTTTGCAATGATCATGTAATATAAGAGATTCGTCACTTTTGGTTATAGAATTTCCGAGAGAGAGCACCGCCTGAGGCTATGCACTGCTCTACCAAGTCTGGCAACATAAAAAGTAAAAAGCCATATGAATGTCGCCTTTATTACACGTAATTGAACAGTATGATCTGCGAAGAGTTATTGATTATTGATGAAAATAACACAAATATAACTGCGCCTTTCGCTAGGCGCTGAAATATACGTCCAGATAGGAAAATAATACGTTTTATGTTGGCAATAGATTTGTCACGAAGGACACAGTTATGCCGTTCTAGAGCTTAATTCACCTTTAGGCTAATTAAACATTGCTCTCCTACTCTACAGAATTGTTGGGATATTCGATGGATATAAAAAGAACTGTCCAAATGCACACACTATATTGCCATAACCTCACTTTTTGCCTACCATGCTGGCTGCCACCCACCCCTCCCCGACGCCCTAAACCACAAATTGTATTGCAATGCAAAGGAGAATGGGTAAGAAAACAAACAAGAGATGAAATGCATACTACACATGGTCAACACCAGATGAAAATTGCCGTATTGTTCTTACTATCATTTTAATTCTTACATCCCGGTGCTTGGCGATTTTCCTCCCTTGCAGTGGCATGATTGACTCTCAATTCAATACAAATAAATAATCAAAATACCAAAAAATCAATACAACCAACAACACCACGAGGAAAATCAATCAAAACAGACTATTCCCGCTTCCGCCAGTCGGTTTGATGTGAGCGTTCATGAGTGCCAACTACGGAACCTTAGTGCTAAAATTAATTCTTCATTGGTTGGCAGAACATCCAGAGCAGAGCTTTACCGCGACCCACGCGCTCCCTATGATCTGTCATCCCCCTGCACCTTTGCGTATTATATAATAAGATCATTATTATTAAGACCGGGTACGCGGCCGAAAGCGCCAAAGAGCTAGCTTGGGCCCCGTTGGCATCGAGAGAGCATGGGTTCGAATCTCACCTCAGCCGTCCTGAAAATGGTCTTCGTTGTTTCCCTTTTTCACCACAAGTCAAATGCCGGGACGGTTCATTTCAACAAGTTCACAGCCGACATCCAAAATCCCTTCCCTGATTCTTCTTTAGACTAATTAGACCAAAGATAGCGGTCACCTGGGCGATCGGCCCGTCACTGCTGACGAAGTATGTTCAGCTCCCAGATAGCGTCCTTGCGACGGTAGACGAATGATCTCTTGCAGAGTACGTGGGCGAAGCCCAGCTGGGAGCATAAGCGATTTTAAAAAAATAACCATAAAGTAATTAATTGTTTGTCGTTAATTTGTTTTAGGGGCTTGGGACAGCTTTGGTCATCAACCCCGTATACTTGGGTGTGTGTTGAATTTCTCTGATATCATGTGTGACTGTGGTAGAGTGTCTACCTGTAATTACCAGGGTGAGGGATGGGGTTGGTGCCCCGGAATTTGAAACGCGGTACTATCTCGGCATTTGCCTGGAGGGAATATGAAAAAATCTGGGAGAAATCAAACACACGATAGCCGCTGTCAGCGCCAGGATTCGAACCTCCGATCACCGGACTTGCTGCAGCTTCCAAAAGCGATTCCTGTGAGTGATCACCACAATAACACAGGTTATCGGACAAATTGATTATACACTAAAATGTCTGGAACTGTTTACGAATATGTCCCAGGCCCCTAAATAATATAACAACAAATAACATGGCAACTTGATTCAGATTAGATTTTTATTTGAGACGTAGGTAACGGGTCACTGTAATCCATTACGATAGACGGATTAGGTCTATTCGTGTTTTAATTGATGATGCTAACAGTCTTTATTATTATTATCATTATTTTACGTCTTTATGCCCATCTGTGGAGTGCGATAGAACTTTCTTCTTTTCTCCCCAAATCTCTTCATCTGGGCACTAACAATCTTCCGCCGTTCTTCCGTCCATGATTTCTTGGTCCTGGTAGTAGACTATTTTTCTCAGTGAAATGATGGGTATTGATTAATGTTCTGAACGGTCGAACATCAATTCCGCTTGATTTTCCTTAATTCCACTCGGTCCTCCAAGGGACCCAAAAATAAGTTCCTCCACTTCGCTCAGACTTTGACAAGGGGTCAGCAAAGGGGTTATCCCCAATGACGTACACAAATGCCATAACCCTCCTGCTCGCATACCAAGGGCCGGGTCAAACGACCTTCTGCAGCCCATTTCCAGTCCATATTGTTATTTAGCAACAGTGATTAATATCTAGCTCTTTATGTATTATGTTTATATCTGATTTAACGAATGAGCGGACTTGACTTCAGAGCGTTTGACCGATGGCGGGGTGGTGTTCGCAAGACATTGTTGTGCCATCGGTCAACCGCTCTTATGTCAAGTCCGCTCATTCGTTAAATCAGGTATAAAGTGTTTGGCACATTATAACTTATATGGCGGAAAATACAAGTGATTTAAAATTAATCAAAATATTCTTTCAAATAAGTCTACCAAGTTTTCTATTTTTCCTACAAATTTTATACATTGTTTTTAACGTATGCATAATTAAATGTTTGTTTGTTTTTTAACCTAGTCAGTCATTATTCAATTAGATACTAATAGGTGTATAATTTGTACCTAAAATACTTTCGATATCAGCTGCGGATGCTGAAAATACTGTTTTCCAGCCTAGAACGGAAAAATCAGCTGCATTCAAGAATTCAGTCATGCCCTGCATAAGGTGTTTGACCCGGCCCTTGGCATGCGAGCAGGAGGGTTATGCCATTTGTTTACGTCATTGGGGATAACCCCTTTGCCGACCCCTAGTCAAAGCCTGAGCGGAGTTGAGGAACTTATTTTTGGGTCCCTTGAAGGACCGAGCGGAATTGAGGTAACCCTGGCTACCTGATTGTAATTCCCGATCGGAATTGATGCCCACCCTTCTGAACTGCAGCCGATCTTGTGAAATTTCCTCCGTATTGCCAATTTCTTATTACATCATTTTTGCCCTTATGGACAGGGTTTGAACTCGAAAATCTCACGATGACATAGTTTTCACTTCTTTCACTTCTTCCTCCTCTCTTCCCAAAATCTCTTCATCCTTTGAATGTGCTCCTGTTTCCTATGTTCTGTCTACAATGTTCCCGTCTTCTTCTTTTCAGCTACTATATTTTTTATACTTAATTTTGTTTCTGAAGTGTCCTCTATCGCTTATCATTTGCCTCGTGATCCCTGCCTGTCTGCCTGAAGTCTTGCTCTGTTTCACGAAACCAATTTGTGTTCGTGCTTGAACGGTTTACTACATCAAATATATTCTTTGTAAGTCTATTGTTGTTCATTCTCTGTATGTGCCCGGAGAAAGTTAGACTGCGTATTCTAATCATTATTATTATTTATATTTTCTGGTGTAGCCTATCACAGTATCTGACAACAGTCTTCCTGAGTGTCGCTTTTCGTTCACGCTTCACACGAATGATGTAATAATGTTTTCTTACAGGTCGCCGGAGCTTGCCACGGTGGGTGAGTGGTTAACGTGTCGGATTACTAACCCCCCAAGCTAGCAGGTTCGCTCCTGGCCGTGGTAAGTGATTTTTGAAAGGCGGCAAAAATGACGACACGCATGTCATACGATGTTGGCATGTTAAAGAACCCATTTGAATTCAGTAGGCCGTATTCATACTGGCAAACTTAATCTCGGGATTTTCCGCCAACACAAAGTTCCTAATTTCTCTACTACAAAGCGCTATAAAGTTAAGGAGGTTAGATATCTAAGCTGACTTTCATAGTGATTCAAGGAACAACGAAATTCGACATGCAAGCTGCTCTCTGGTTGTCAAATAACAAAGCATGCACCCGGCATCCGAGGCCATATGATATTTAAAAAAAACAGGTTGCAGGGAAATCGATTCAAATTAGTCTGCCTCAAATCGCGTGTCCAACTACAGAGCCCACAATAACACAGCTCAATAAGCACTCAAAGAGGTGCTGGTTATCGTCATGTCTCAAAGTATGAGTAACCACAGGCCACAACCGTTTCCTACCCAAATCCTACCCCAATTACTAGGGCTGGGATTTCTTTGTAACTACGATTTTTTCTTGCTATTTAAATGCTGGGAAACGATATTGCCTACAGTATCTTCACATACCACTATGTTACGGTTATTAGCCTATAACTGAACTTCATGTAGCTATTCTACGTATTCTTAGTGAAATTTCATATTTGAGCGCTTTCGTTTTCTCATATCATAGGCTATAAATTGCTGCTTAATGTGGGGCTGTTGTCTGTTAGGCCTACATAAACAGGGGGGATTAAGATTGTTATGAATGATGGAACAAACAACTGACAAGTGCAGGTAAAGGTTTTTCCAAAGCCTACACTGCTACTGCGCCGGGTCTTGACATTTGTCATCCCTATTAGAGCTAACTAAACTGTCCACTTGCATTGTTTCCAGAAATAACAGACAGTGAACGTATGAATGACCATACGGCCATTTCAAGTTCAAGGACAGTCTCCAAAAATACTTTTCTCAACACATTTCTGAGACGTCTTTCTTACTTAGGAAATTCCAAATATGCCTAGACTATATTATTTTCTTTTGAAAACGATAGTGGTGGCTACGCTCGCTAAAGTGCAGCGTTAGGTCATGGGGCCAAGCTCTTTACTGACTCAGTAGAAGCGTGGGTTCCAGCCCCACCATCGGCCGTCCTTGAAATGGTTTTCCGTGGTTTCCCCATTTTCAACTCCAGGCAAATGCTGGGACGGTACCTTCTGACAGGCCACGGCCGCTTCCTTTCACATCCTTGCCCAGTTTCATTCAACTTCATTTCATGTCTCATTAACTCCTCTCATGAGGTTGGCGTCAGGAAGGGCATCTGGCCGTAAAAACCAAGCGCCACAAAGACTTCCATCGCATCTCATCCCCGACCCCGTTCGAAAACGGGAATAATAAGGGGTAGACATGCATTCTTTTCTTTTGAAATGTCTCAACTAGATTTTAGTTTCCTTTTAAACACTGAAGAACATCGTTCCTGAACATCAGACTTCTCTAGAGCCAATATGGCACCAGTTGCATCTTCGCTGGCTTCAAAGTTAAAATCATGGATTGCTGTTGAGGAGTCCTTTACAACAGATGGCAAAGTAGTGATTTGTCATGCTTGCAACAAACATAGCCTATCACGTGTTCCATGAAATATCAGCTTAAAAACCTGCAATTAAGACTACAAAAGGAACAAATAATTTTAACACAGATGCAGCCTTCACCTTCAGGTAACCCTCTGGAGTGCGATGATTGCAGCCAATATTCCATGGTATAAACTTGAAGTGCCTGAATTCACATCTTTCCTGGAAAAATACTGCAAGCAACATGTTCGTCACCAATCAACACTACGCGAGAATTATATTCAAGTCTGCTATGAAGAAGCAATGTACAAAATAGGACAGTATACAGAAAATGCTTTAATATGGATCGCTGTTGATGAAACAACGGATGCTAAGAGTAGATTTATTGCAAATCTTGTGGTGGGGAAGCTCGAACCTGACAGCACCTCAAAGCCGTGCTTCATCTACTGTAAAGAGCTGAACTGAATAAATCACGCAACTATTGTGGAGATTTGTGATTGATGGATTAAAAGCGCTGTGGCCGAGATGGAAAATGGAGGCTTATTAGAATACTGTAGGTCTATTCCGATGCTGCAGCATATACGCTTAAAGCTGCAACTGCTCTAAAAGTGCTTTATCCCAATATGCTCCATTTTACGTGATTGGCTCATGGAATGCAACGTGGTGCCGAATATATTAGAGCAAAGTTTCCACATGTGAATAGTTTAATTTCAGCAACAAAAAAGATTTTTCTAAAAGCCCCACAACGAGTGCTATAGTAGCTTATAAACAGCAATTGCCAGAGGTACTACCGCCCCGGGAACCAATATTAACGAGGTGGGGAACATGGGTAGAAGCCGTTACTTTCTATAGTGAGCATCTTGATGTTACCTGTTATGGATTCTTTTGATCCTGAACGTGCTGTAACCATTTGTGAATCACAAAATGCTTTTAGTGACTTTAAAGCGCCTTCATCAGCAGCAACTCCAGCGGGCTTCCAGAAAGCATCAAACGACTAGAAACATGAGGACTGCCACTGCAGGATTCTATTGCTGTCATAGAGGATGCTATTGAAAAAAAGTCCTCTCGGCACGCCGGAAGGCGGAGGTAGATTTCACCGGAAAAACTAGAGGATAGGCGAAAATAGGCAGAATATGCAGGTTTTCGTAGAAGGATCAGACCTCATTTATTGTGAGAAATTATTTTATATTTGGCGCTTAATTAACTTAGCTTTTCGTTTTTTTATGCATATTTTTGACATTTTATTGTCTTATGGGGACAGTAAACTTCTCGTCATTTAGGGTCCATTTTCATACTTGTGGTTAGGGGCCGATAACCTAGATGTTAGGCCCCTTAAAACAACAATTATAATCTTCATCATCATCATCATACTTGTGGTCACACTGTCCTTATGCAAGGTTTCGACACTGATGTGTAACTATCTAGCGGTCTGTTACTTCTTCACGCAAAATTTTATCTCCCGCAGAGATGTTGGTTGGTTCCTCAGTGCAGGGGTTGCGACAACGTGGTCATGTAACCCCGTGTACTTCGGGTGTGTGTAGAATCTGTCTGATAAACGGTGTTAAGTGTGATGGCTGTATTAATCTGTAATTCTGGTAAGGACTGCGGACGGTCAATTTCAAGTAGTAGTTCCTAATGTTGCTACCAAATACTACCGTCAACGACACCTAGTTGTGAACTTGGCTACTAGATGCCACCGCAGCCAGCTACTCGCAACGAACGTTGCAACTTCCCATCCAAAGGAAGGCACACTGAGGGATTTTTTGCGTTATTAGAAAATACGACGACTTCGGCCGGCTTTGAACCCACGACCTTGGGCATAGTTCAGCATGCTACTAGTTACTTCACCGAAGCCGCTTCCCACAGAGTCAGGTGGAAAAATGAATGTGATCTCGTGCAATGGTGTTGTCATGGCAACGTCTGATGGCTCATCCCTCATCAATTCAGTAGTGTTGTCATGGCAACGTCTGATGGCAGTTGGCATTTTCTTCTAATTCCGAAATCATTTTGCTCATCCCTTGGCGTAATGGCGGGTCATATCGAAAATTCTTTCAGACAAAAGTTTTAGGTAATTATTTGGGGAATATTGTCCACTTCGTACGGTTTTGATATTGTGACTATTAAGAGAGATATGATTAATGTTTCCCAAAAAACCCACTTTTTCTCACCCCTTTGGTGAATGATTGGTGCTGTCAAAAAACGTTTCAAGCATAAATTTTTTGGCCTTATCCGACACATAGTATGAAATTTAAATGGATTCGATATTTCAAATATTGAGAGAGTTATAGCGATATTTCAGTTTTTCGAGAAAAGCCCCCCATTTTCACCCCCTTCGACCGATTGTGCCCATTAACGAACTCGACCGAGATTTTATAGGGATACATATTATGTAAAAAATTCAAAGTGATTGGTGCAAAATTGCGGTAGTTATCGTGTCCCCAAGAAAGTGATATATGTATTTCATTATATACATATATACATAAATTATATATAAACTTTTGAACTGACGGTGGTTTTGGGGTCTGGCGGATGTGAAACGCGAAGATATGTCGAAATTTTTCGGAAGTCGAAACATGTTACCCATTGCAATAGTTAGCTTTCTAATGAAATCTACCTAAGCGAAGTGCTGTGCATGGGGAAACTGGTGGAAGTGTATTGAATAAATTGCAAAACGTTTTGAAGAGAAATCCCGGCTATTCAACATTTCAAAGCGTGTGCCAAATTCTAAGAGGAGACGACGTTTATCTACCCGAGGACATTTCTACATCAAAACTCCCTCTCCTGAAATTTGCCTCAGTTAGATCATGCGACGTCCAAAGACCTCTGCATACAAAAATATTCTGAGTGACAAACTTCTTTCAATGACCCCATACGTAGGCTAATTGTTCACCGTGCTGCAAAATCTAATGTGTACACGTGCTTCGAGTGTTGAAAGTGTTGATTAGTTTGTAGGATATTGATTATGGTATATTGTTATATAACTCCAGGGAACATGAAACATGTATTGTTTATTGTGCTACGAAATTTGTGTTTTGTGTGTGTTAAGTTTATATTACATATAGCCTATGTGATATTACTTATTTTGCCCATTCTACATATTTTACTACACATTTTAATGTTTTTTGTTACACATTTATGAACATATTTTGCCACTTGATTCTACATAAAAATTCCTGCTCTACCAATTACAAATACACACACACTAGCATATACACCATTGTAACACAGGTCATCAGACAAATTCCACACACACACACACACACACAAGTAGACGGGGCTTCATGATCACGATGTCACAAAGCCCCTTAATCAATAACAACAACAAGTAACCTGGGTGGAGGAATTTCAAGCAGTCTAATAAAAGTATTAGCCTACAGATTTTATGCTAGGTAATAGGCTTACGGTATATGAACGTTATGGTCATCAACTCCATGGTGGTGGCCGGATGAGCGGAGATATTTGGTGGGTAGATGATCACCCACGTTTACCCCCTAGCACTCTCCCTACTTAAACAACAACAATATTTGTTTGTTATTTTATTATTGGATTTGTTTTTAAATTTATGGAAGCCTCCGTGGCTTAGGCGGCAGCACGCCGGCCTCTCTCCGCTGCGTCCGTGGTTCAAATCCCGGTCACTCCATGTGAGATCTGTGCTGGACAAAACGGAGGCAGACAGGTTTTTCTCCGGGTACTCTGGTTTTCCCTGTCAAAATTTCATTCCAGCAACACTCCCCACTACCATTTCATTTCACCTGTCATTCATTTAATCATTGCCCCAGAGGAGTGCGTCAGGCCTCGGCAGCCGGCACAGTCCATATCCTCGCCGCTAGATGGGAGCTTCATTCATTCCATTCCTGACCCGGTCGGAGACTGGAAACAGGCTGTGGATTTTCATTCATTTCATTAGTTTTTAAATTTATGACCGTTTAGGCCTATACGTAGGCCTATATTGCTAAAAAGAATTTAAGTTCTTTAAGATTCCAGGAGGAGATAGAAACCCATTAGGCTTCTAAATGGTTGTTGTTGGTTCTCTAGGGGCTTTGCGGAATCGTGGTCCCATGCACTTGGGTGTGTGTAGAATTTCTCTAATGACATGTGTTAGAGTGATGTCTGTACTAGTGTGTGTATTTGTAATTGAGGTAGGATTTGGGTAGGAAGCGGCCGTGGCCTTAAGTTAGATACCATCCCGGTATTTGCCTGGAGAAGAAGTGGGGTAACCACGAAAATACTCTTCCAGGATGGCTGAGGTAGGAATCGAACCCACCTTTTTTCAATTTCGCCTCACAAACCTCAGTAGGCTATACCCCGTTGCAGCCCTCAGACCAAAATTAAATTTCTTTGCAGAGCTGGGAATCGAACCTGGGCCCCCACGGTGACATCCAAGAATGCTAGCCACTACTTAACGAGGCGGCCTTTTAAAAGGCTTGACATAATGATGACAGGAAAAACTGAAAAAAAAATAGTAGAAAGCTAAACAGTCCTTTTAAGGGTTGGAGGAAGTAAGAATATTTCAAGACAGGAGGTGAAAGCTTTGTTTTTGGAAAATTAATTTACTAATGCTATGGATATGATATTAAATAGGCCTTCACTTTTCTAGAAATCTTCGTCTGGACTGTGACACTCCTTTAAGCTGAACTTAGATAGATGGTAAAGAAAAAGTTATAAAACTCAGCAATTTACGTAGGTTTATGCTGTGTCTTGTGCGGGGCTTCACCTAGGAACATCAAGATAGGCTCATCAGCGGGTTCTTGGGGTCCGTACCCGGACCCCCATAGGAGTAGCGAACTGCTGCCGTGAAAGCCAATAAAACCAATTTTTTTTTAAAGAGAATTATAGCTTGGAGGCTTTTGGAAATGAACTTTGTAAGAAGAATAATGTTCAGTTAGAGTACGAGGGGGTGTTATGGACTGTAAGAGTAAAATATAAGCCTATTCTTGCAGCGAGTTGTGATGAATGGTTTGCATTGATTTCTTGTACCAAAGAAGCTTCAGGTATTAAGCAGTGTAACACGTCATGAAGCGTGCAGGAATCGAACCTACAACCTTTGGTTTGGTCGCCAATGCTTTAGCTATTGAACCAACGCGACAATGAGACCTCGGTGGAGCTAGTGTATTCCAACTCAGCCCGCTGTTGGGCTGGCTCACCTTTCCACCAGGGCATTGGTAACCAAGGAGGCCATGGTTACCTTGGCCATTGATGGGGTTGTGAAAATGCAATTTAAACTACTGTACATGTTGTTGTTTCATTTAGGAATAGGGACATCATGGTCAACAGCCCCTTGCCAACCTGCTAGTGAGTATAGGTTAGCTTATAAGTTTTCTAAGAACCTTTGTTATTGTGGCGCTTGTAGTAGTGAGTTACGTAGGCTATTTAAGTAATGTTCTACCCCTTTCTACGATATCGTGGTTTAGTCCTAAACCGCGCAGGGCATTTTGAAGGTTAAATTAAAAAATAAGGTAGAATAACTACGGTGTTCTCTTGACTTTCATCTTTGTCTCGATAGATCGGTAGGCCTATGCATTAGACTATAACGCTTAGTTACCTCAGGGCCTCTGAAACGTCAGTTAATTGTAAACATAGGCTATCCTTTGGAAACTTCAATGAGAAGAGGTTGTGTAGGGTATAACGCAAAGCATGGAGGCAGGAGCGGATTCAAGGGAGGGGGGAACAGGGGGGTTGTATTCCCACCCCCCCCCCCCCCCGCCCGAAAATTTGGAAACTATTAAGGACGTAACTAAAGAAAAAAGTATTCACATTAGGCTAATTACTGGATACAATGTATTAGAAACCCTCGTCGGCTTCTTCGTTAAATGTGTAGGCTATAACTTTGTAAGACAATTATTTGATACAGTAGACTATATGTTCATGAATTCGATGACACTTGCAGATTTTCTTATTGTAGCACCTCTTCAACCCCCCCCCCCCCCCCCCCCGAAAGCAAATCCTGCGTCCGACCCTTCATGGAGGTATGTATCAGATCAGACTGATGAATGATGACTCATATAGCACTATAAACCCAATGTTCATATTTACCCACCCTTGAATGGAATGCCGATACTTAAATATTGTGCATTTCAGATTTCTAATGTAGAAAGAACCTTGATGCCTTTCCTCGTTGTTTCCTTTTTCTTTTAGATTAAAGTAATACTAATAGCATAGCCCTCATCTGTAGACTACAGGGCATTTTGAAGGTTAAATTAACCATGTTATAATGAGTTTTTATAATTTTTAAACATCTTAATTAAAGGGCCAACCCGCCCCGGCTTCGCCCAGTATCTTTAACGATTTACCCAGCGTAAGCTTAAAAGGCGCACGGACGGCGGGTCCCAGACGCAATTCAGAAAAGCCGAGGT
Organism: Meconema thalassinum; assembly: GCA_946902985.2. NCBI lineage: Eukaryota > Metazoa > Arthropoda > Insecta > Orthoptera > Tettigoniidae > Meconema > Meconema thalassinum. The sequence continues at coordinate 554,023,867 of OX336388.2, forward strand.
GAACAGCGAAACTCCAAACACTTATACTCTTCTCTCAAGTCTTAACTCGACACGACTCGACAGTTTGATGCTGGCCGAAGCTGGGGGTGATAGTCTCGCTCGCTAGCTCGTAAACTAGCTCCGAAGCTAATAATTTAAATTTCCACTGAATGGAGATTGTTGTAAGAAATGAAAACGTAAAAACACTTATACTGTAGTTGGTGATGTATCAAAGATAGAGATATGATGCCACGGACTTTCTTGTAGAACTTTTCATGATGAACAATAGGCTAATTCTTACACCAGGTCCTATAGTATACAGACTAGATATTTATAACGGTTTACCCAGCGTAGGCCTAAGCATAAAAGGCGCACGGATGGCAGGTGTTTCTTCGCCTTGATTCACTGAAATCGTCACTTCTCGGCTTCCTTTGATCATAAATGAATGTTTTTCTACAGAAACCTTCCTCGAGAAATCCTTTGCAGAATGGTGACAACCGCATCAAAATCCATCTAATGGTTCTCGAGGTTACCTGTTACATGCAAGGAATGGGGAGTTTGTTTTATAGTCTACCTACTTTGTAGAGATACATTTGTATGTTTTCTCCTCATACAGGCAACGTGAATATTGTGATATTTTCACTTCGAAAGCATAGTCTACAGACAATAAAATAGCCTATAGGCTACCTTCTTCCAACCTTCAAATGATAAATGTACACAGTAGGCTACATAGCCTATAGCCTCTACATCGGTTCCACGTAATAGTGTCAACTATTCTATTTTCTTTCTCTCTGCTATTTATAACTTATTACAAACCTCTATCTCATTTTAATCTTATCTTTATATAACAATGGCATTCCTACATAGAGCTGCTTTTGGAGAAACATTTTTCATAAGTTGGGCTATTAATAAAAAAATTTAGCAGATCTAATTTGATTATTTTTAAGTGATTTAGACATAAGACATTTTGGAAATATTATTGAATCGCACCTCTTTCATAAATTTAATTTTTAGGCTACTTGTTGAACTATTTATCTCGACAACACTTAGGAAAGTATTGTCTTACATCATCATATTATTTCAAGAACTTGCAGCTTCTTACGTGTTTCTATTTAGGGCCTACAGTACATACATATTATCTACTTGCTAATGAAGACCATAATGTGACCAAAACCGGTACTTTAGAACTTTAATAATAATTTTATTGACTGAAGGTAGCCTATATTTTCGTTGTCTCTCAAACTTTGTCAATAGGCTTAAGGGTCATTTTATAGACATGGTTATTTTCCTGTCTCTACGTTAACTAACACAAGGTAATAAATTAACTCCTACCTTTGATGTTTGTAACTTTACTTTTTATTTTTAATCTTTTTTTCTTTTTACTTGTTTCGGGTTTTTAATTTGTTTCCAGGATTTGGTTTCTTTTTGTACATGAAGACGTCACACACACCCATTCTCCTAACCAGAAGAATTAGCCTAACTACACGAGATTGAATTCCCCATGACCCGCTCGGGAATCGAACCTGGGACTCATCGGGCCAAAGCCTAGCATGCTAACATATTAGCCACGGAGCTGGACTTGATCGACAGACCGATATGCATTAGCCTATAGGTCGAACGCTTATTTACCTCTGAGCCCCTAAAAGTTACACCATTCTCATCGGCGAATATCTTACTAACCAATTCATTTGCCTGGAACCTCATAGGAAAAATAAAAATAAAATATGATTGGTTTTACGTCTTTTTAACTACTGCGGCTTTTAGAGACGCCGGGGTGCCGGAATATTGTCTCGAAGGAGATCTTTAACGTGCCAGTGAATCCACTGACAAGGCTCCCTCACATTTGCGCACCATCAAGTGCCAGCTGACTGCGCTAGGATTCGATCCTGCAACCTTGGCCACAGCAAGCGAGAACCTACGCAGCCAGTATAGGGTACGGGGTAGGCCTACCACTACAGAAAGAAAGCACAACCCTCCTTAATATTAGTTTTATCTCATTGCCACAGACCACCTCGTGCTGCAGTGGTAGGCTTTGTTGACTATCATGCCTGAGGTCCAGGGAAGGGTTCGATTCCCGGCACTGCCAATAAATTTAATAGCCTACTGGTCTGAGGACTATAACGGGATGTAGGCTACACAACCTTGTGAAGCAGTACTAAGAAGAGATGGGTTCGATTTCCACCTCAGTCATCCTAGAAGTAGTTTTTCCGTAGTTTCTCACTTCTGTTCCAGGCCTACCTAACTCCAGGCCACGGACACCTCCTTCCCAATCCTAGCCTCAGTCACAAATACACACACTAATACAACCAACACAACAATAGGCTACAGGTTAGGCCTATCTATAATGATAATGTTCTTGGTTTTACGTCTCTTTTAACTGCTGCGGCTTTTAGAACCGCATGGGTGCCGGAATTTTGCCCCGAAAGGGATCTTGAACACACCAGTAAATCTACTGACAAGGCGTCCTCAGATTTGCGCACCCTCAAATGCCTGTCCCAAGGTTGCAGGATCGAATCCTCGGGCAGTCGGCTGGCATTTGAGGGTGCGCAAATACGAGGGAGTCGTGTCAGTAGATTTACTGGTGTGTTAAAGATGCTCTTTGGGGCAGAATTCCGGCCAGCTGACTGTGCCAGGATTCAATCCTGTAACCTTGGGAACAGCAGGTGAGAACATTACCAATGAGCCACGCATCCAGTCGAGACAGGGGGCTCATGACCACGATGTCGCAATGTCCCTAAATAAGTCAACAACATCATTGCGGCTACAATTAATATGGACCTACCTGTGAGGTCGGGGAGTCGTGGGTACAGCATGCCGGTTCTCGCCAGCCACTCGAGTTGCATGTGTTGGAGATGTTGCTGGTGTACCCCCTTGTCCAGAGGGTGGAACGCCGACGACCCACCGGCCAGCAGCTGCTGAGGACCGCCGTAGTACAGCCCCGCCGTCGGTGGGTGCATAGGAAGGAGGCCGGGACGAGGAACCAGCGCCGCCGTGTGGGGTGGCACCAACTCTTCGGAGCCCGGAGAGATCGGCGGGCTCCTCGAACCGGACGTCGCAGGGCTATCGGCACCCCCATCTTCATACCGCCGCCCTTCGTCACTCCTGGCCAACAGCGCCTCGATACAGAACGATTTTTTGCTGCTATTATTGTTATTAATGTTCGTGGCGGGAGTCGCCGGACTGGTCCCTTCAGAACGAGGCAACGTCGTGGCCATACCGCAGTCCATGGCTAAACCAAACCAACACTCACTAACACGCACAATCCATGGCCTCCTTCAACAAGTTAATAATAACGACTAAAAATCAAAGCCTGCTGAGTGTATGGCTCATGGCGCACATTGTCTCGTCCCGACACGAGGCACGCTGGCACGCTACTACATCACCGCTCAGTGAGTCGCCGACTCCTGCCGCTGGAGGGCGCCCATTGGCTCGGTTCGGGCCCGCCCAGACCAGGGGGCGGGGCTTCGCACTGATCTATGGTGCCTTACTTGGCTGTTTTAACATTTGTTTTGCGGGGAGGCGTCTTTAGCTCTGCTAAGTGGAGTGGTGGGCATCAGACCACCGCAGCGACGAAGAACTAAATCTCCCACTTAGAGTGAGGTTAAGATACGCTTAACGAGCGATACGCATCAACACTGAGGGTTGCATATCCTCAGCCGCCAGGCGTCGCTGGGCTCACCAGAAGCCAGTCTTCATGCTGTAAATTCAAAATTGACGTCTTTGTCATCAGTCTTATTTCTTTAGTTATTTATTTATTGTTTATCACCCAGAAAAAATACCGTAGAACTCACAACCTTGTGGTTCGTCTCCAGTATGGGTTTAGTTTAGGAGTCATCACAAAGGAACTACTTCCTTATGCATAGGCTGATAAATATATTTATAGATTTGACAACTTCCAGTTTAATTTAGAACATCTACTAAACTAGAAGTCGGGAGACGATACCTTTTGAAATACAAGCTCACAATATTGAAAACATTTTTTTTTTTTCAATTTCTTTTCATAGCATATTATTTCATTTTTTCTTGTTGGCGTGAGTTACGTATGAAGATTTTTCAAATAATTTTCGAGGTTAAAAACTTCAGAATGGAATATCGTAAAAATCCATTGAATTACCGGTCTATGTTCATCATTCGTTTAATGTATGAAGATCTCCCAAAATTCATAGAAAATATCGTGAGAATGTTTACCACAACAATACACCTTGAACATCAATTAATTAAATTTAATTAATTAATTTAAATTCATTTATTAATTTAATTATTTAATTTATTTATAGTCTATACGTTTTGTTTGTTGATTTAATTATTTAATTAATTATTAAGCATATATGTTTTTATTTTTTTGTTTGGTTCTATGTTTATTTATCAATTTATTTATTTATTTATTTATTTTTCATTTATTCATTTATTTCTTGTAACAGCTTAGGCTTTCACGGCCAGCGTTCATGATTGGGCACAAGTTGTTCGGGCTTGGAGACCATGGCCTACAAGCCCGAAAAACGTGTAGCCTACCCATTTATTTATTCTTTCTTTCTTTCTTTCTTTCTTTCTTTCTTTACTCGTTTGTTTGTTGATTTATTTATTTAACTCTGTATTTATTCATTTGCTTATTTATTTGTTTGTGTGTTGGTTTGCCTATTAATTGATTGATTTATTGATTGATTTTTCTTATTTATTAGGTTGTTTGTTAGTTACTTTCTTCTTTCTTTCTTTCTTTCTTTCTTTCCTTTTATATTTGAGCATTTGTTTGATTATTTATTAATTGATTTATCTATTTATTTATTCATTTGTTTGTTTACTTATTTATTTGTTTGTTGATTGATTAATTAATTTATTACTTTATTTATGTATGTAGACTATTTATTTTATATTTATTCTTTTATTAATTCATTTGTTTGTTTGTTTACTTGTTAATATATTTTTGATTTGTTTTTTTACCGGTATTTGTATATTTATTTATTTATTTATTTATTTCATTTCTTATTCATGTATTCATTTATCTATTTGCATTTATTTATTTATTTTATTTTTTGTTTATGTATTTATTAATCTATTATTTATTTACCACGTACAAAAAGTACAAAAAACACTACCAAATGACAAGAAAACGTTTGGGATTTTTCTTTCATGTACCAAAACTTTTTAGGCTTATGGACTACGTACCTTCTACAAAACTTGAAATAAAATCATCAATTAGGTAACCCTATTGGTTTAGTGTCCACGAATTAATGTAGCCTACTGTAGGCTATGGTTAGGAACGACTATGAAATGAAGTTATATTTTTCGATACTTCAAGTGTAGGGCCTAGTAAAAAAAAAATAAAGAAAAAATTAGTCACTTCACAATGCTGTTGGTACAGGTGGGGCGTGTAAATGACCAAATTATTTAAATAAAATATTTAGTGAAATTTGGAACAAAATTAGTCTATAAGACCAGGAAGATTTTGCTGAAAATAAACTTAAAACCATTGGTAGACACTGTAGAATGTAAATCTATATGAATTCGATACGAGGATTGAGAATGAGGTGAGCGTGGCCTTAAGCTAAAAAAAGAACCGAGATTTGCTTGGGGTAGAAGTGGTAAACCACGGAAGACCCCTTTTAGGATAGCCTACTATGTGATTCAAAACCACCTTGTCAATCTCTAAAGAATGTACCGGTAGTTTAATTACTGATTATACGTACATGTTTCGGTATTCAATGTCACCCTCGTCAGCGTAGATTTAATTAAAATAGGCTAATCTTAAAACTAAGTTTACAACGATAAAAGAGAAAATGGATATCCTTACAAAACACAACTAGAAATTTAAATAGAAAGAAAGCTCATAAAAAGAATTATAAAACGCATGAATAAATAAGAATAGAAAGAATATAAATGTACCTTAAAGGACTGCTTGTTAATAAATATGGTTCGATTACAGTGAATTGGACGTCGCTGCTATATGATGTATCATCCAGTTATATCACAATACTTCAGTGTGGTTTAATATTACCGGACGTAATATGACTATAAATCAACTTTAATGGATACGGCAGTCTGTATCACATTGATGTTGTCTAACCTTGAAATAAACCAGAAGATTCCTAATAGTTGGATCGTTCTGTTGAAATAAGGATGGCAGAGGTGGGAATCGAAGTAGGCTTATCGGTGAAACCCCACACAAGACACGGCACAAACCTAGAAAAATTGCTGAGTTTTAATTTACTGGCCGTGAACGTCAATATACCATCTTATCTCAGTCTTGCCTCACGAGGCTGAGTGTACCACGTTCCAGCCCTCAAACCAGAATTAAATTTCTCGCCATGGCTGAGAATTGAACCCAGGACCTTTGGTACCGGAGTCTCAATCTACGTACCCCGAGACCACAGAAGGCAGCTATTAGCCTTTCAAGATACGAGTGCTGGTGGTCGAGGTGGGAACTAGGCTATTCTTTGTTTACATGTGTCACGGTGTCAGTCTGCTTGGTTGACAGGTAGCCTACATATGACTCGGCTCCATTAGTATGTTATCGTGCCCCTCTCCGTGGTGACATGTGCTCCTGTTAAGCTTAGCTGTGCTGTTGCGAAACATTTAGAAACGCACCATTCTTAATTCGCCCATTATTATAACTTTTACCATTCACAGTTCAAAATATAACTTCTGTCTAACACAAGTAGCGCGCGGAATGCTGCTTGACTTATGTGCCGACTGTACTCTGTCATCACTGTGTCTGCCTGCTCTTCCTGCAAGGCTTCAGCTGTTATTGTCAACAAATGCTGGCACAGCCAAGTTTATCGGCACTTTGAAAGGTAAATATTGTAGCCTACTTGTTTTCTGTAGGCTCTCAGTAATAGCCTAGGCTTATGTCTATCTCAGTACAGTCCTCTAAAATTACACCGGGTGTAAGGATGGACCAAAATACAGTTGACAGCTTAAATATCTAGCCCAGGGGTTCCCAACCTGGGGGGCGTGAAGTGTTTTCCATTATTTTATTTTCTTAACTGGAATATTACAATTTTGTATAATAAACATTTCTCGAATCTCTCCAAGTGATCATCGCGCCAAATTAATCGTTAAAAAGCACTGGTAATTGCTGATTGTCGGCGCAAACCTGTGCCGAGCCGCGAAGTTGGAGGTGAAATAGGGGATTTGCTGTCTTGTGAGGAGAAAAATCAAGTCTGTGAGCAGATGCGCGAACAAAACCACTCAATACACGTTAAATTGTACATTTTGTGGACCTACTTGCGTGAAAGTAAACTATGACCATACGCGACATGTTTCAACTCATCAACGATGTAGGCTACCTAGTAGGCCTAGTTGCTTTCATTTTCAAGTATTATTGTTACATACAAGATTTTATAATTTGTGTAATTATTCCATTATGTAGTGTTATTAGGTTAGGTCTATATCCTCCACGTCAGTTTATCGAAGAGGTTATAGGAGGGAGGGGGGGTCGATGACCAACCGTATCTGAAAAGGGGAGCGTCAGCTGACAAAGGTTGGGAACCACTGATCTAGCCGATCGCATGGTATAGAGATCTCTCACCTAGGAGGCCCCAAGTTCGGCTCCTAGCTTCATGAGAGATTAGCCTAAGTTAAGATCTGGCGTGAGAACTGGAGTGGGGTACCCTACACTCAGTCATGTGAGGAAATTTGAGTAGTTACTTGACATGAGAAGTAATACCCCATAGCCTAAGCTCAAGACAATAATGTTGAGGATGTCACGCTGGCAATACGTTCCCCATAATCCTTCGGCTATGAGCTGGGTTGCAGCCGTCCTTGCACATGTTTGAGGCTCAATGCGGGGATCACTTTAGCTTACATATTTAGCAAATGGATGATGTGATAGGCCTACTGTACTACACATTAAGCAGTCTACCCGTTCTTAATGATGAGACTCAAGCTGTGTAGATGTCCCGACCCAAACAGCTCGCTGTTTATGCCAGGACACGGGCGCGCGACACGATATAACTCAGCCCGGAACACGCTCCACAAACAGTGGAGAGACCCGCCCACCACTCATCTTCCAGCCATTTGATTTCTCTTAAAACACCTTGCTTAAACACACCATCAGGTGGCATAATACAGGCTCTTCCTTACACACGTACCGCGAACACGAGTTAGGTCTTACTAGTTGACGTCCGTGGGCGACCTGAACGTCCCAATGAAGATGAAGACGTCGCATACACCCAGTCCCCGGGCCAGGGGAATTAAGCCCAGGACATTAAAATCCCCGATGGCCTGGACGGGAATCGAACCCGGGCCTCCACGGTGACAGCTAATATGCTAGCCATACGCAACGAGGCGGACTATAAGATTACATGACAGTTCCCCACACTGACACTTCCACACACTGCCCAAAATACTTACACTTCCACACAGCCCTTGAACGCGACTACCTGTTTAATGACTCAGAAATATTCCCGACTGATAGTTCCACACACATCCCCCCAGCCCTAAGGCTATAGGCTTCAGTGATCATCGTTACAGCCGCACCTGTGACAATGCACCTTAACATAATACTCATTTGGAGTGAAGAAAAGCGTTCGGTCTATGTACTTCATTACTAACACGGTCTCGAAAATATCATTGTGATGTAGTGTAATTTCCATCAAAATAAAATAAATGCAGAGTCTGATTTGCATCACACTTTATCCAGGCTGTGGACTGGCAACATAATAACAAAACCGATCAGTTTGGTGTTGTTATCATTTTGGCGTGTTTAAATTCAGCTTTCTAGGCTTCATCAGTTGTTTTGCTGTTTTTTTTATTTTTTTGTTTTGTTTTTTTGTTTTTTGTTTTTGTCATATTTGTTCAACAATAATATTAACCTACTCCATTTTCTGTAAATAGGCAACTGCCTTCTGAAAACTTTTCATATTTTTGTCATTTTCGAACTTTTTCTGAATGTTCTCAATCCGTCCGTCCAGTTTGACATATTTTCGTCTTCTTTTTTTCCTTCCATGTTGAGCTCGGCCTTTAAAAATGCGCAGTTTGTTTTCTCAGCTTCCGTCTTCAACACGTTGACAACCTCTTTTAATTTGGGGTGAGGTCTCCCGACAAGATTGTTGAGTCGGTTGTTCCAGCCCTCAACAGCATTCGTTGTCCTGTGTCGTGCTTGGTGGCAGTTCCACATCTTGATCGGAATGTCTTGGTTATCTAGCCAGTTGTCAACGAAGTAGTCAAAAAACTGGCTACGTTTGGGACTTTCTGGGGCTTGAGAGTGTATTTCCACCCATCCATCGAGCACATCTTCAGGCTTTAAAAACGCAAGTGCTGCGCACATACGGACATGAAGGCGGATTTCGTTATTCTCTCGGTACTCCACCGATAATCCGAGATCCTGTACTTTTCTCCATAAGCATTTTGTCATGTGAAAATGACAGCCATGTAATTTTGTTGTTGGAAATACGTCTTTCAGAGAAGAAATTACAGCAGCTTCAAAATCCACATTTACGTCTTCTGGTCTCCACTCCGGAACAGCCTGGAGGAGCGGTCTGAACAGTCTCGTATACGTTTGCTTCTTCTTGTTTGGTAGAATTGCGAATGCGATAGGAAATATATTAGTCTCATCATTGCTACTCCCAAAATCGGCGTGAATGGTATATATTTGACAAAACTGCTTGCTAGAGCTCTTGAAAGTACCATCCATAAAAAATGGCTAAATCATTTCAAGCTCTCTTTTCCTTTGCTGCCGCAAAAAAACAATAATTCTTTCTTCATTTCCGTCGTCGGCCAAAAGGAAAGATGAACCGTCAATCATAGTCACCGAATTGATATCAAAAACGATATTTTCTCTGTGTTCCGGCTCCTTTGTGCTTCTCTGGGCACTGCTTTTGTGTCGATAAAGTGACCTCACCATAGACTCTGTCCTAGGCATTTCGGTAACGAAGTCATAACCTGAAAACAAACCATCTATCCTATACTCTAAAGCAAGCAATGTATGTACATGAGAAAACGAAAACTGGCCTAACAATTTTAATGAAATCTCGGAATAAAGTTTTTTTTTATTTACAAATAAAAATTGTTTCATAAATAGAAAAAAATATTTTAAAAATATGGTTAAAAATCAAAATTTCAATGCTAGAGTTTGGAAAAACAAATATAAAAAACAGGGGTCTGCTTCATAAATCTATAAAATGTTGTAAACATGGATACCAACTGAGTAAACAAAATACATTAATAAAGCACCATAGTACAGTAAAAAACAAATGCTTAGAAATGTTAATAATGCAGTGTTATGCTTCCAATCCGCGCCTGGAGTAGAAAAGCAGCTCTGCACGCGTATGTTTTATAATAAAAAAAACAACACACTTTTGACATTGATAGAACAAGACCAATGCTTGAAACTTGTTTCCAAATAGTTCATGAACATAAATTAATATAAAATATTTTTTTTAAATAGATTTTTGATAATTGTAAAATATGATGAGTACGTTGGGCCGCATTATCAATAAATAAATTTTAAATAGAAGAAACTACATTATTTACGTATGTGTTGTTTGAATGAGTTTACTAAATTCACTCAGTGGTACCCTACTACTAAAACTAATACTAAGAACACATACCTTTATCATGAAGGTCACCCATGACGTAATTGTAAATTTGACTAATGCTGGCATCTTCTTCGCGTGCTCTCTTCACCGCGCCTTGGACGTGCTTCGAAACCTCTATACGGGCAACATCAGGATCACCACACTGATGCTCACTGTTTGGTCCACGGGTTAAAATGTTTTCTTTGGACTGAATTGATGAATAACACTTTTTCGAATACTTGAAAACACACACCCACGTCACAACACCACTTTTCGCCATTCTTAACTTTTGGTATTCGTAACCTTCATGGTAAACGCACTCCCTTCCCTTAGATGTCCGACCAAATTCTAACTCCATATTACTCACGATCCTAACACTGCAAGAGTAAAAACGGCAATGCCAGTAGACTGCGTAGGTACTTGCTTCCGAAAGAATTTACACCTGCTACCCCATTGGCTAATCCATAAAACGGAATGTGACCGCATAAACCAGGAATCCAACAACAACAGGTCACGAAACAAATATATAGTTTATCTACTTGCACGATACATTTTTAAAGTGTGCTGTATTATACAGCTGTAAAATATCAGGGGAATATCTACGCTATACTTATACTTCAAAGGCTACTATGGGGAGGAGGCTTTGGAAATTTCTCATTTTTAATGTACTTGTACTTGTACTCATAATAGCAGAAGAGTGTTAAACATTTTTGCCTCAAACCTTATACAGTACTTCAGTAGTTAAAGCATATAATATAAGATTCCAGAGATATTAAAAGTGCTAAACAACAGTAGGCCAAATTTCAACTTGATCTTTTCCATAGTAGCCTTGGGGGAGAGGGGAGATGTGTGTGGAAATGTCAGTCGAGATTATTTCCGAGTCATTAAACAGGTAGCCACGTCCAAGCACTGTGTGGAAGTGTCAGTGTGGGGAACTGTCCGGACACCGACTATAACTACTGTATTGTCTTGGAGAGAGAAACTTACGAACCAACTTCCGTTTAAAGCATACACCCCTCATTAAACGCCGATAGGCGATAGGCGATAAGCTAGACCTTAAGCAATATGGCATTTACGTTCGACGATGTCGAAATGTAAATATTATAGACTATGTCAGAAAACTGCATCATGAGGGTCATTATAACACTATTTTTCACTATGAAACAATTTCTACCACCAATCAGAGCTCAAGAAACAGTTGTGTGACCACTTAGGTAAGGACTGCATCACACCTGCGCTGAGTTCCACGGCCTCCTAATTTAAATTTCACTGTGTAACTAGTGTCATAGTGGAGTAATCGAGGATGCCATGGTCAAATACAAGGTATTCTCTGCGTCCCATGCGCTCTGTTCACTACATAAAAGTGGCGAAGTCTCGACAGATATTTAGACTATGAATATTTATTTTCGAACTTCAAATAGTTATAGCCTAATTATCGTCGAACATAAACAGTCGAATGCAACTCGCCTATAATGGCAATTAAGACACTAGTATGGAAATTATAAAACTCGTGTCTTAATTATTGCCATTATAGGCTCGTTGCATAATGTATTATTTTGTAATAGGCCTACATCTTATTGAACCCATATGCTATTGGTTCAAGGGTCGAATCCATAATGTATTGGCAAAAGAAGAGAGGAAAAAATACAGTCTTTAGAATGACTTAGAAAGATTTTACGAAGGGGACTGTTATAAAGTGGCGCAATAATAAGGGACCACGAGTCACGCGGAAATGATATCATGCATGACGCATTGATAAAGAGCCGATCATGACTATTAATAGAACGATAAAAACTTTCCACTGCGTGTAAGAGAGATGAGGTTTCGGAAATTGACCTTACGCAGCAATAAAATGACAACCTCGCAATTGCGCAAGAATAGAAATAATTAGAATTAAGCCATTTGCGAGCATTTAATTAATAAAAGAAACACATCATTGTGGATCATTTTGGAAGAGAGATTTTTTTTGTGGGGACAAAGTTTATAATATTTGCACAGGAAAGAAGTGCCGACGCAGCATGACGTAATTAAAAATTCCCCGAGACCAGAGTTGGTAAGGATAGAAAAATAAACCGCAACACCCACGTATCTGAAGAGCAAAATTATTTAATATCATGGAATTGTGCGATCGATTTTCATGATCAAAGAAATCAGTTTACGTTTAGAACAGGAGCTGTCCAGAGATATATTTTTAAAAATTATACGACAATTAGTTCAAAAGTTAGTGCTGGAGAAGATGAGGATTTTATCTTTTTGTCGCCGATTTGTATAAAAACCCTGGCGAAGCCAGGAAGATCATGCAGTCTTTACCGGACCTTGAGAGGTCGTGATACGCTGTATCAGCAACGAGCACCCCGTATGGGAGTGGCCGAGCAGTATCGTCATTAGTATCGCCGTGTGAAGACATATCAGAATCCTGGTATAGGATTAATACAGGCAAGCTTCAGACTTTATCGTTAAAGTTCATTAGTACAGTCAAAGTTAGGCTGTGTACTTGAAGAAATAACAGGCGATAGGTACTCGAATAACAGTTCAGTTAAAGACATAAAGCGTCATAAGGTTTCGAAGTACCTAAGGAAGTGAAATAAACAGTTCTATCGAAGTTAAGGAACCCAATCAGGGTAGAACGAAATAAATAACGCCTAGTGTTCCGGAAAGATAGGGACTAGAGCGTAGGACGATCAGAATTAGGAATTATAGTTCAGGCTTGGTCTAGGCAGGCAAACAAACCAGTAAACATTGGGGAGGACTCCAATAAGCTACGAATTAAAGTAATAGCAAATTAATGCAAGGAAAGTACTAGGTCACCGATAAACTATTCGAGCGGCTGTAATAGTAATACCTAAAGGACAAACTTTATCTAGACGAACAAGTTAGCGTCTAAGAAGAAACGACATCGTGCATTTAAAGTATAGAAGCCGATAGTCAAAACCCGGATTTGAAGATCAGCCGTTTCAGTGAGGTGTAGTTCAATCGAGACTTTCCATCATCTGGTCAGATTAGGAAGTCGAAGTTCTATAAATGCCACCCTTGGAAACGGGAAAGAAAAGAAGTCACGTGTGTAAGGCGAATAATTAACGCCCAAGTGATAAAAGTGTTATGTAATATAAATATTGTGAACATTCTTGAGTGTAATATTTTTTGTGAATTTATATTGTGTTAATTGAAACGAATACAAAAATGGTGTTCAATATATTCCAAGTGATTAAGGTAAATATTTTCTGTGTAGTTAAAAAAGTGTCATTAAGTGTACGTGTATCAATGAAAATGGCTTAGAAAGCAGTGAGTGGGCAAACATGTTCCATCGTTGGAGGATTCGGTCGCTGACCGGACAGTCATGTGAGTAACTATTTCATTATGATATGTGTTTGGGAAGATTTGCGTATAATCCACTTAAAGAAAGAAAGAAAGAAAGAAAGAAAGAAAGAAAGAAAGAATAGGGATGTTGAATAAGAGATAAAGGAATAATAGCGCGATCTGAACGATAAATTTGAGATAAAAATAATAAATATGTGAAATGTAAATGAATCCCATGGGGAATGTATTCAGTAAAATAGTGTAAATGATAAATGATATAAATATAAGAAAGCAAGCGTAATGATAATAATAATAATGTTTACATAAATGAATGGATAAGTAGGATGAATTTTATATTGAAAGTAGTAGCTTCCGAGCTCCTTTAGAGGAATTAACACATGTTATGAATACATGTTCTTTATAGTAAAATGATTATTGTCAAGGGAGAAGAGTAATATATATTTGAGATGTAGATCAAACGTAGATGTTGAATTTAGTAATTCTTTGAAGGCAACTTGGCTAATTAAAGTAAAAGCGCCATGTAGCGCATTGAAGTAATTTATCACGCTAGGAAGGCGTTGAAATGCTCGGTAAAACTAATTATGAGGGGCAGTTGGTCGGGGTAATTGAACTATGGTAAGTCCTCAAAAGTTGTGATATGGTCACGAGGCATTGTATGTTGTATGGTAAAAAGGGTGCTATTATGAGCGCTGGTATAAGGTGAGCCCTGCCCTAAGTCGCTAATGTTATAAGTCCTCCATTTTGGGATACTGATCCCGAGGCATTTGAAAGGATCGAACTCAGAGTCGTCCGTGTTGAAGCCCCTAAATATTGGTTGTATTATTGAATTTTTCTTACCCGCCAATGAAGACACTTCATAATTACTACATACCGAAGCTTAGAGAAATAGGTCTGTTGAACCTAAATATGTTGTGTTAAGAATCTGTATTTAAAAGCCTTGTCAGTCAGAGAATTACATTTGAAGACAGCTGTGTGAAAGCTGACGGTAGCCAGTCTCTTGTAGCAGCGAGACTGGGGGCTCTCTGTCTCTCTGCAATAAATCACGCTAAGTAGCCAAGGCTATGGCCTCACCCTTGACGTATTGTGGTAGGTCGGTGAATGGTCTGTCTGGGTTACAGTGCACAGAAGTGTTTAGAGTTTGTTTTAACGACCCGGTCTTGGAACCGATGTCCCTTTATATAAATGATTATCGCTTGCAGAGTAGATCGTGGCTTTCTTATAATTGAATGGTCTTTTAAGACAAAATATGATAAATCCCTAATGCAATGATTATATGATTCGGTGATTCACGAGTTCGATTGAAGACATTAGATTCCGGGAGTGATCTAAATTTTGACGTGTTCAGTAGTCTTCTGTAGCTCGGGAGTACGCAAGTTTTTCCCAATCACAGTAGTGAGTTGTTGACTTGAGAGAGAGGGATGGTAACATATGAACATTGTGAAAACCCAAAATTAAGTAATGATTAACAATACTTTGGTAATTTTGATATTTTTGATTAAAAGATATACTCATATAAATAATAATGGATGTGTATTAAAGTGATAGCACATTGTAAGTAAACATTACCGAGCCGTTTGGAGCTCTTATTTTAATGATTGTGAAGTGATACTATATGGAAGTGAAACTTAGTAGAAGTTTGTTGGGTTTATCTTATATTTGTTTAATATGAATTCCTTGTTCAAATTTGAACAAGTATGATGTGAAGGGTGAGTATTTTTTTTTAAATGTTTTGTAGCGCCATATATTTGGATAATTAAATATTTTAATAGTAAGAGTTGATTTTTGTTGTTTTTGGAAGTGTATCCTCTATTTAATCCAAAGTGTGTAAGTTACGGAGTGGGAGAACAAACCATGAACCCCGATACTCCCGATTGAGCATTGCTGGCAAACTGTGATTTGCATATTTCATTGCTGAATGGGCACATTATATCGTCCCTTCACGTGCAATACCTCGGATCCCACAATGCTCTTCGTTTCCAAAACCTTCCTTATGATTGGTCTCGCCTCCTAGCCGTAGCCTATGTGAATGTGCCGTCCAACAGAGCAAGTCACGGTAACTTCATTTTCCTGTGGATAAGCATAAAGAAAAATGAACCTTAAATATAGCCTACTCTTTTGTCGATTATTTTAGGGGCTTTGCGACATCGTGGTCATGTAGCACCGAGTACTCGGGTGTGTGTAGATGTTGTCTGATAAACTTTGTCACTGTTATTATTAATATCGTATGGCCTCGGTGCCGGGTGCAAGCTTTGTAATTTGACATCCAGAGGGTAGCTTGCATGTCGAATTTCGTTGTTCCTTGAATCACTATGAAAGTCGAGGAGGTTAGATATCTAAGCTCCTTGAACACTATAGCGCTTTCTAGTAGAGAAATGAGGAACTTTGTGTTGGCGGAAACTCCCGAGATTAATTTTGCCATTATGAACACGGCCTACTGAATTCAAATGGGTTCTTTGACATGCCAACATCGTATGACATGCATAACTTATCGTATTTTTGCCGCCTTTCAAAAATCACTTAGCACGGCCAGGAGCGAACCTGCAATCTTGGGGTTAGTAGACCGACACGCTATCCACTCACCCACCGTGGCAAGTTTTTGTCACTGTGATATCTGCCTATATTAGTATAGGCTATTAGTGGGTGTACCGGTCGGGTCCAAGCTCCGTACCCCCAGAGGCTCACATCTTGTGGGACGTGGGTTGGCGACCACGGTATCCCAGCTGAGTCCGGCATTGCTTCCACTTAAACTACTTGTGCCGGGCTCCTCTCCATCTTCTTTCCTATCGGCCTCTCTTGGTCAACTCTTGTTCTCTTCCGACCCCGACGGTATTAGGGTATCCAAGACCTAGGGAGTCTCTTCCGTTCCCGCCTTAATTGGCCCTTCTCTCATCTTTCCTGATCCCTCATTCTTCTAGGGAGCGGCCTTCTTTTTCTCTTCATTATATTTCCTTTTCTCTTTAAGATTCCCCAATGTTTTTGTTAATTGGCTCCCCGTAGACTATATCTAAATTACTTTTAGCGAATGTTGTGCATCTACACTCCATTTTGTAGGTATTTTCAATCTCCGTTGCATTTTGTAAGTCTTTTCTATCTAAATTGCATTTTGCGAGTATTTTCAACCCCAATTGCATTTTGTAGGGATTGACAATCTAAAACGCATTTTAGTAAGTCTTTCAATGTACGAGTAGCACATTTTAGTGAGTTTTTGAATTTCAATTGCATTTTTAAGTATTTTCAACCTAAACCGCATTCTGCACATATCCTATTTTCAATCTAAATTGCATTTTGTATGGTGGGCATTTTGTAAGCATTATGATTCTCAATTGTATTTCGTGGATATTTTGAATCTAAATTACATTCTGTAAGTATTGCCAATCCAAATGAGTAGTTTGAATCTACCATGTATTTTGTAAGCATTTTCCATTTCAATTGCATTTTGTAAGTACTGCATTTTGAATTTCAATTGCGTTTTGTGAGTATTTAGAATTTTAACGGGCGGTTTTCAATCTAAATTGCATTGTGTATTTTCAATTGCAATTGCATTTTGTTCGTATTTTGAACCTCAATTGCATTTTGTTCGTATTTTGAACCTCAATTGCATTTTGTTCGTATTTTCAATCTCATTTGCATTTCGTAAGTAGGCCTATTTTGAATTTCACTTGCATTTTGTAAGTATTTCGACTTTAAATTGCATTTTGTACGTATTTTGAACCTACACTACATTTTGTGCGTATTTTTCAATCTCTTCCTTTTGTGAGTATTTTCGTTCTAAATTCCCTTTTGTATGTAGGCCTATTGCCGCTCTCCATTTTGTGAGTAGCCTAGTTTGATCTGAGTTCCTTACGTAACTATATTCCATCTCACTTAATTTTCGTTCTGGTTTCCACTTCATTGTCATTTTCGCTATCACCCAGACCATAAGGGGCCGTTAACCTAGATGTTAGGCCCCTTAAAACAACAATTATCCTCCTCCTCCTCATCATCATCATCCAAGCTCCGTGAACCTGAGAGGATTGTGGATAGCGGACGATGAGGATTGATGTGGGGGGTTCCCGGTCCGTGCATAGTACAGAACCAAATACATTGGTCGGTGACTCACTCATTCGCAACACCACACTGGTTTGAGCAACGGCCCTATGTTAGCAGTATTGGAATAGACAGGAATACCAGATAACTCGGTGGGCTGTTGACAGGCCCTTCTCCTCTCGCCTGCCCCTTCCCCTCAACCCTTAAGTTCACAGAGCTTGGACCCGAGCAGTAGCCTACTTGTTATCGAGGTAGGATTTGGGTAGAAAGCGGCCGTGGCCTTAAGTTAGGTATCATCTTGGAAACCACGGAAAACCACTTCCTGGATGGCTGAGGTGGGAGCCGAACCCGGGCCTCAGCTTCTGACTGCCAAAAATGCTAGCCACTACGCGTAAATATAAGTTTCTGTACTAGAGGAGTGCATAACTACAGGAAATTACGTTTCTACAGTACGTATCCGACCAGGATGAATGGCACGGATTATCGGAAAACACGGATAATCCAACTGCATGGGCTTATTGTAAGAAGAATGCCTTCTCTAATTTTTGAAGTATACAGTACCATATAAAGTAGGCTAGAATACATTTGAAGACCTCACGGAAAGAACGGGGAAGACCATTTTTTTTCTTTCCGAAAATGAGTTTATGGTGCATTCTGGTGGCCAGCCATCGTCACTACAGATCAGTTGAAATTAATTTCAAATAAAGCGGAATATCACCGAGATACAGAGGTTTTTATTTTTAGTGGAAACGGAAAGAACGTCCCATATCATCTCACTTTTTTCATAATTTAACTGAAGTTCTTATTTGTTTGACATAGCCTATACTTCCTTTATAAGAAATACATTGGGCAAAAAAAAAAAAAAAAAAAAATTGCTTACCCTCAATGGGGGTATTTTAAGAATGTGACTTATCCCGTGTTTCCCGGGGAGTCTTCATTTATGAAGATAACTCACCCACGCTATTGTGCTGTCTGTAATGCTTCATCTGCTTCCTTACCTCGAGACGTAGCCTAATTTGCGTGCGACGATAATGTCACCATATTCAAACCCTCCTTGTCCCGTATAATCCAACAGGGTATCTATACATTGAAGAGACATCTTACCGTATTTTTTAACAGCTGTTGACCATTTAAGCAGATCCCTCAATGGAATTCAGACAGAAACCTTGAAAAAAGCCTTCCGTCCACCTCCTTACGGAACTTACAATTCCCTATTACAAGACTAGAAGTCGTCCCCCAGTCACAAAGTACAATACTAAAAACAAGATGTTCAGTAAAGAACATATAGCCTACTTTCTCCTAAATGCATGGGTATTGTTATAACTCTTTGTCCTTTTCAAGGAGTATGATCGAATGTTGGTTGTAGTAGCTTGTTGAAATACAACGTGCTATAGGGATATTAAACATGAATATGAGGTGCCCTTTGCTAGTGCTACCTCTGTACCAAATTTCGTTCAATTCGGTTTCACCGTGTTTGAATTGATAGGGGGAATCGATTTGCACACATACTTGGCCACCATCTGCAAACTATTGGGCTGATGTTCTTGCAGTTTGGTCTGAATATGTTTCCCACATAAAGATATGGTGTTGCAAAATTTGGTAGAGACTAGATTATTAGGTTGGTCGTAATTACATTTTAGCTTTTAACATTTGGGTGGCCGCGATTACGTTTCCGTCAAGATAGCGGTGATATAAAACATGACACTGAGGTGCCCTTTGCTAGTGCTACCTCTGTACCAAATTTCGTTCCATTCGGTTTCACCGTGTTCGAATTGATAAGGGGAATCGATTTTCACACAAAGATGGCCGCCATCCGCAAAATATTAGGCTGATGACCTATTAGTTTGGTCAAAGGATGCTCCCTCCATAAAGGTATGTTGTTGCTAAATTTGCTAGAGATCGGATGATTAGGCTAATCGTAATTTGATTTAAGCTTTGAACATTTGTGTGGTCGCCATTGCGTTTCTGTCAATATGGCGGCGATATAAATCATGACACTGAGATGGCCTTTGCTAGTGCTATCTCTGTACCAAATGTCGTTCCATTCGGTTTCACCGTGTTTGAATTAATAGGGAGAATCTATTTTGACACAAAGATGGCCGCCATCCGCAAACTATTAGGCGAATGACCTATTAGATTGGTCAAAGGATGCTCCCTCCATAAAGGTATGTAGTTGCAAAATTTGGTAGAGATCGGATGATTAGGTTAATCGTAATTTGATTTAAGCTTTGAACATTCGTGTGGCCGCCATTACGTTTCAGTCAAGATGGTGGCGATATAAAACATGACACTGAGGTGCCCTTTGCTAGTGCTACCTCTGTACCAAATTTCGTTCCATTCGGTTCCACCGTGTTCGAATTAATAGGGGTAATCAATTTTGACATAAAGATGGCCGCCACCCGCAAACTATTAGGCTAATAACCTATTAGATTGGTCAAAGGATGCTCCCTCCAAAAAGGTATGTAGTTGCAAAATTTGGTAGAGATCGGATGATTAGGTTAATCGTAATTTGATTTAAGCTTTGAACATTCGTGTGGCCGCCTTTACGTTTCTGTCAAGATGGCGTTGATATAAAACATGACACTGAGGTGCCCTTTGCTAGTGCTACCTCTGTACCAAATTTCGTTCCATTTGGTTTCACCGTGTTAGAATTAATAGGGGGAATTGATTTTCACACAAAGATGGCCGCCATCCGCAAACTATTAGGCTAATGACCTAGTTATTTGGTCAAAGGATGCTTCCTCTATAAAGGTATGTTGTTGCAAAATTTGGTAGAGATCGGATGATTAGGTTAATCGTAATTTGATTTAAGCTTTGAACATTTGTGTGGCCGCCATTACGTTTCCGTCAAGATGGCGGCGATATAAAACATGACACTGAGGTGCCTTTTGTTAGTACTACCTCTGTACCAAATTTCGTTCCATTCGGTTGCACCGTGTTCGAATTAATAGGGGGAATCGATTTTCACACAAAGATGGCCGCCATCCGCAAACTATTACGCTGATGGCCTATTGGTTTGGTCAAAGGATGCTCCCCCCATAAAGGTATGTTGTTGCAAAATTTGGTAGAGATCAGATGATTAGGTTAGTCGTAATTTGATTTAAGCTTTGAACATTTGTGTGGGCGCCATTACGTTTCCGTCAAGATGGCGGCGATATAAAACATGACACTGAGGTGTCCTTTGCTAGTGCTACCTTTGTACCAAATTTCGTTCAATTCGCATTCACCGTGTTCGAATTGATAGGGGGGGACAGACATTCAGAGAACACACACTCACACACACACAGACACACAGACACACACACACACAGACTCACACACACACATACACACACACACACAGACAGACACACTTTTTTCGCCCTGTGTTGATCTCATAAGTCTACTTTCATTTTTTGCAAAAATCGAAAGTAGGCTAATAACTTACCCCCACTGGGACTACACTGCAAAAATATCTACGAAAAATAATCTCAAACGTATTCAATTTACAGTACAGTATGAATTAAGTTACAGAGAAATGTTTGTAAAGTATAGCCTACTGTATTGTCAATTACACACATCAAAAAAAGTTTTGCATCACCTCGGTTCCAAGAGTTCCGGAACCGTTAAATACAAAGGGAATAGAGATCAACACAAACAACATTTCAGCTCGTTTTATTGCTCATGAGACCCACACATTGCATGTTGTACCATCATACAGCTAGACTTTCAGCATTTGTGGTCCAGATTGCAGTACACACCACTACCTCTAATACCCAGTAGCACGTCCTCTTGCATTGATGCATGCCTGTATTCGCCGTGGCATACTATCCACAAGTTCATCAAGACACTGTTGGTCCAAATTGTCCCACTCCTCAACGACAATTCGGCGTAAATCTCTCAGAGTGGTTGGTGGGTCAAGACGTCCATAAACAGCCCTTTTCAACATATCCCAGGCATGTTCGATAGGGTTCATGTCTGGCGAACATGCTGGCCACTGTAGTCGAGCGATGTCGTTATCTTGAAGGAACGCATTCACAAGATGTGCACGATGAGGTCGAGAATTGTCGTCCATGAAGACAAATGCCTCTCCAATATTCTGCCGATATGGTTGCACTATGGGTCGGAGGATGTCATTCAGGTATCGTAAAGCCGTTTCGGAGCCTTCCATGACCACCAGTGGCGTACGTCGGCCCCACATAATGCCACCCCAAAACATCAGGGAACCACCACCTTGCTGCACTCGCTGGACAGTGTGTCTAAGACGTTCAGCCTGACCAGGGTGCCTCCAAACACGTCTCCGACGATTGTCTGGTTGAAGGCATATGCGACACTCATCGGTGAAGAGAACGTGATGCCAATTCCGTGGGGTCCATTCAGCATGTTGTTGGGCCCATCTGTACCGCGCTGCATGGTGTCGGGGTTGCAAAGCTGGACCTCGCCATGGACGTCGGGAGTGAAGTTGCGCATCATGCAGCCTATTGCGCACAGTTTGAGTTGAAACACGACGTCCTGTGGCTGAACGAAACGCATTATTCAACATGGTGGCATTGCTGTCAGGGTTCCTCCGAGCGGCAATCCGTAAGTAGCGGTCATCCACTACAGTAGTAGCCCTTGGGCGGCCTGAGCGAGGCCTGTCATCGACAGTTCCTGTATCTCTGTACCTCCTCCATATCCGAACAACATCGCTTTGGTTCACTCTGAGACGCCTGGAAACTTCCCTTGTTGAGAGCCCTTCTTGACACAAAGTAACAATGCGGACGCGATCGAACTGCGGTATTGACCTTCTAGGCATGGTAGAACTACAGACAACATGAGCAGCGTACCTTCGTCCTGGTGGAATGACTGGAACTGATCGGCTGTCGTACCCCCTCCGTCTAATAGGCCCTGCTCATGCATGGTTGTTTACATCTTTGAGCAGTTTTAGTGACATCTATGAACAGTCAAAGGGACTGTATCTTGGATACAATATACACAGTCAACGTCTATATGCCGGAGATCTGGGAACCGAGGTGATGCAAAACTTTTTTTGATGTGTGTAGTTTTAATTAGTCGAAAACGTGCACGGTTAATCCACAAACCAGATAATCCGCGCCCGGATAATCGAGAGTATACTGTACAATGAATTTAAAGGTCATGCTTACAGTATACACAGGAAGATGAACCTAACGTCAATTGTTCTGCTGGACGCACATCCACATACGGCTGGGAAACGTGACAATCATAAGGGAAATATTTGAAGCAGTGTGGGATACGAGCTATTGCACGTTAAGAGACGATATATTACATTAATTAGGAAGAAATTTCACCTTTTACTAAAACTAAAATATCTTGACAAGTAGACTAATGTGATATTAACCACGCTGTAGAGCAGAGGTCCTCAACCTTCATCTGTCGCGCCCCCCTTCTGAAAAATGAAATATCTAGCCCACGCCCTCTTATTCATCTTTCCGATGGAGGGCAAGCATTATCTCTTTTTATCACTGCTTATCCATGGGCAATGGCGTTACTTGTATCAGTTCATCGTGAATCGGGCTAACTACTTCCACTGAACACGCGCTAGAATTGACCTGTTCACTCACTGTCTGTGAACTGTCTGCAAAGACCTGGCTGAATTCGAGTCGGCAATGGTAGACTATAAATAGAAGAATCTATTTTTGTAAGGAAGTGGCGGTCACATTGTCAAGCGGCTTATTGTCATTAGTGGTTGTTAAGTGTTTGGTAAGGAGATTTCGCTGCGGGTGGCGGGTGAAAGAGTGCTGTGTGGGAAATGTTACTCCACACCTCAGAATTCCTGCTGGCAGGATCTACCGGTTTGTTCTTGTGAAACAAGACGGCAAAAGTACGAGTTTATTAGTGTTGAATGGTCTTGGGAGCTTCCTGCCTATGATAAGTTCATTGATATGAGGATAGCAAT
Source organism: Meconema thalassinum (assembly GCA_946902985.2). Classification (NCBI taxonomy): domain Eukaryota; kingdom Metazoa; phylum Arthropoda; class Insecta; order Orthoptera; family Tettigoniidae; genus Meconema; species Meconema thalassinum. The sequence goes on from OX336388.2 coordinate 554,047,600, forward strand.
AGTCTATTTGTTACAGAATAGCGGCTTCGGTGACGTAGTTGGTAGCATGCTGAACTGCTGTGCCCAAGATAGCGGGTTCAAACCCGGCCGAAGTCGTCGGATATTTTTAAGAGCGTTAAAATCCTTCAGTATGCCTTCCTTCGGAGGGGAAGTAAAGCCGGCGGTCCTATGTCACAGATTTATGGCATGTAAAAGATTCTTCCACAGACTAAACTTGTGTGAAGCTAAATTGTTAGGTTAGATTTCGTCGGAACGCTCTATTAAAGTTCCAATGTTTGCCACTAGGTATCATTGATATCTGGTGGCGAAAGTTGGAACTACTCGAAATCTAACGGAACTTGTAGCTCACCCTAAGAGTGTTCGCTGGAAGCAGCTACAGACTCAGGCGAGCCGAACATGTCCTCGGACACTCCCAGCACAAAAAAACCATACGATATTTTAAACAAATAAATTAATTAATATTGTCATTTAGACTTTCACGGCCCGTGTTACTATTCATAATGTAGAATTTTGGGCTTATGCCGTGTTTATTATATTAAAATTTTAATATAATAAACACGGCATAAGCCCAAAATTCAACATTATGAATAGTATGGAAATTAATTAATGTTACAGAATATGAAATATAAATATATATATCAGAGCCGGCGGCCCCCTTTATCACTCTCTGCGCCTTCCACTGTGAGGACATATGGAGAAAGGTGCGAATAAGTGTTGGGGGAGGGACCAAGCCGGATGAGACCCTACTTGCTTACGTCACTGAGAGTGGAAAATAAAACATGTGCACGTTCCATTCAGAGAGCGGTGTGCACTCAAGTGTGACAAACTGCAGCGTGACGGTCGAACTAAATCTTGTAAGTCGCATGATTTGTACTGTATAATTGGATAAGCCACATGAGCGAATTATATTCATTCAACTGCAATCGTTGTGCTTTGTGCATAACGAACCAAACAATACAAATGAAGGTTAGATCGTGTGGGAGGGTTGGAGCATAAGTCATGACAATTAGCTTTTTCCTCCCGCACAAATGTCATTGCGGCCAACACATACCCATGCGGTGTTCTTTCATCTCATAAGGGCATCATTCCCCACAGCTTCCATAAGCCATGATATTCTCTGGCATTGCGACCCCGGTGAATGGCCTGTTTGATATGTTGTAAGCACGCTGTTCTTATCTCGTAACATCCATTCTGACTCAGTATTTAAGTCCCATCATCCTGTGCGCGGAACATTACTTAAACATAGGCCTACTACCCCAAACAGTTAAGGGCCATCGGCACTGGCCAGCTACTGGATGGTTGTCCAACGCCTGACCTCACCACATCACCAAATAACACCCAAATAGTTTCAAACATAATCCAACCCATTTAAATCATCATAATTTACAATACTGTTACATAAAAATATTACATTTTTATAAAAAAAAAACAGTGTAAAAATGATGATTTAACCTTCAGCCAATCACAGACCAGCAAACCCTTGAATCAGCCAATCAACATGGCGGTGTACAATGCCAACTAACAGCATCGGCAGGCTAGTGAATGGTCTCAAATTGACCAAAATTTACTTCCTCGCCGTATCTACTGTAGCCTACGCTGAACATGACTGCTACACTTATTTTCCCTTCTTTAACATGTTTTAAATTAGGCTACATTAAATTGAACCACCAACACAACTCAATTCCCTCGCACAACAATATTTAGCCTACTTTTCAAATTTTGCAAAAATGAGGAAAAAGTAGGCTTATGAGATCGATCCGGGAAAATGTGTGTCTGTCTGTCTGTCCTTCTGTCTGGCTGGCTCCCCACCCCCACCCCCCACCCCCTATCAACTCCTAAACGGCTGCAGCAATCGAAACCAAACTTAGTATGAGTAAAGATGTAAAGATGTAAAGATGTATACCGGAATATCTCACGTCCATATTTGAAAATGATGTCAGTGCTGCCAACTGCTGAAAAACCGCACTAGAAATTTGAGCTCCATGTTGGATATCTTGGAAGGTATGCATGGGAGCTATTCCAAAATTGGCACACATGTAGATAACACTATTTCAGTTTAATTTCCAGGAGGCCATACATGAAAGTGCTGCCAAAATAATTTTAAGCCTTCTGATAGGTCCAATTTTAAATGCCTATAACTTCTACACCATAATTTGGATTGCAACCAAATTTTGTATGTAATATGTGTTCATAAACAGATATGACTGGGCGTGTTCTTAAGAGCCACCAGGGCTGCCAACTGTTAATAATTGATCTCTCTATTCTTTTATCCAAATACCAATATATCAGAAAGTATGCAAGCCGACAGCTTAAAACTATGCACACATATAGTACTTGACATTTTAGATCAATTTTGGAGTAACTTATATACTTCAGTTCTACCAACATGATTCTAAGCCTGCTGATAGGACCAATTTTTAAATACATGTAACTTCTATACTATCAGTTGGATTTCAACCAAATTTCGTATGTGTTATGTGTAACATAACAGATGTGACTATAAGTATTCTTAGGAGCAATCAGGGCTGCCAACTGTTAATAAATGCTGTCTATATTTTTTAACCTAATATCAATATATCGGGAAGTATGCAAGCCCACAGGTCTATACTTTGCACACGTATAGCAGCTGACATTCTAGATTAATTTGGAATAATTAATATAAGTCAGTGCTGCCAACATGATTCTATGCCTGCTGATAGGACCCATTTTAAAATACATGTAACTTCTATACTAACAAACGGATTTCATCCAAAATTGGCACAACAATATATCATAATATTTCCGATTATTTCTAACCAGCACACGCATGACATTGTTGCCAACATGCTTTTACGCATGCTGATAGATCCAATGTCTAGGTGCATGTAACGTCCATTGGACTTCAACCAAATTTTTTATTCTGTGCCTTAAGAGATGGAACTAAGATTGTATTCAGTCACCATGGCTTCCAACTGTAGTGCTCTATTAGGCTACATTACACCAGGAATATTTCGAACTAATTAGACATTTCGATATTAGCAACTTAATTTCGTCATTATTCTAGATAGGTTCATATACTGGAGAATAATCATTGGCATGAAAAGTAGGCTCTTTAGTTCGTCACGGAACTTCTTGTTAATTTTTGGTATGATGACGCTTAAATGTCACTTCCAAATATTTTAAATTCACTCATAACATAGCATCAAATTAGTCCCCAAAATGCGGAACGTGTGCCATCTCGTGTTGTGTCCCTATACTATGGGTGTCATGCTTTGCACTACCGTGGAAATGTGAGAAAAGAAATAAGTTAGTCGCCACGACTTATAACTTATACCGACCCTCGTAGATGGAAAGTTGAGCATTTAAATGTTGATCCATATGGGGGTCGAAACCATGATCTCCAGCTCCATTGGCATGTCTTCTTCTCTTTGTTCAATACACGACCTAGCGTCTTCGGTGGCGTAGTTGGTAGCATGCTGAACTGCTGTGCCCAAGATCGCGGGTTCAAACCCCGCAGAAGTCGTCGGGTTTTTAAGAGTGTTAAAATCCTTCAGTATGCCTTCCTTCGGAGGGGAAGTAAAGCCGGCGGGCTAATGTCATAGATTAATGGTATGTAAAAGATCCTACCACGGACTAAACTTCTGTGAAGCGAAATTTCGAGGTTAGATTTCGTTGGAACGCTCTATCGAAGTTCCAACGTTCACCACTAGGTATCAGTGACATCTGGTAGCGAAAGTTGGAACTACTTGAAGTTGATCGAAACTTGTAGCTCACCCTATGTTTGTCCGCTTGAAGCAGCTACAGCCTCAGGCGAGCCGAACATGTCCACGGACACTCCCGGCACTAAAAGCCATACGATAAATAAATAATAAACGATCTAATAGCTTGTTGTTTTTGTTTAATTTGAAGGGCTTGGACATACCTTAGTAGTCATCTAGCCCCATTTACTTTGGTGTGTGTAGAATTTGTCTGATAACCTGTCTTATTGAGGTGCATGTAGTTGGCTAGTGTGAGTATTTGTAATTCATGTGAGGATTGGGAAGGAGAAAGCCGTGCCTGGGGTACTGTAGAAGTGGAAAGCGATTTCCAGAATGGCTGAGGTGGGAATCGAATCCGGACATCAGGGGTGATAGCCAAGAATGCTAGCCACTACACCATGGCGCGGACGGTCTAATAGCTGAAAGCTCCCATTGTGCTAGTAACAATCACTTTGTGGGGAGACTGTTGAACGTCATTGCAGTAAAATTGATTTTTGGGAGAACCACTCACCGTATACAGATCCATCCTGGGTCACATTTCTTCGCTTTGTTAATGTTGCACATCTTGGTGCAAACACTAATAAGTCTACAGAACGTACGATTAGCCTGCTAGATATGTTTAACCCTAGAATGGTAGCGCTAATTACAACGTTGTTATCGGCAGTGTTTCGCATCGGTGACAACTACGATTCTAGAAACTGATAATAAATAAGTTACCACTCTCTAGGATAGCGAAATGGAGACTGCTTTTCAATAAATTTGTTTGATTTTTGTTATTCTTTCTTCTTTTTGCAGATTTTGACTAATTTTTATTTATTAATTTATTTATTTTGATTTTTTCCCCTTCCACTCACTCAACTTTACTTTACGTTTTCTTTATCTGTTCAATTGATTTACACTGGCGGTTTCGGTGGCGTAGTTGATAGCATGCTGAGCTTCTATGCCCAAGATCGTGGGTTCAAACCCGGCCGATGTCGTCGGATTTTTAAGAGCGTTAAAAATCGCTCAGTAGGCCTATGCCTTTCTTCGGAGGGGAAGTAAAGCCGTCGGCCCATGTCATAGATGTATGGCATGATAAAGAACCTTCCACTAATTACACTTGTATGAAGCTAAATTAGAGGTTATATTTGACTAACGCTCTTAGGTTCCAACGTTCGTCACTGTAGTGTAGTGAGCTCTTTGTGTAGTGAGCTCTTTGGGAAACAATTGAAGTGTTGTATTGAATGTAAGAGAATGAAGGGTTGATGATTAACATGCAGTCAGACTGATACATTACATTGGCATCTAGTAACAAGGTTCAGAACTAGTGGGTCGTTGACGGTGGTGTTTGGTAGCGAAAGTTCGAACTACTTGAAAATCGAATGTCTGCAGTCCTTACTTGAATTAAAAACAGATAACACACACTAATACAACCATATCAATTAACACCGGTTATCAGACAGATTCTACACACACCCAAAGTACCCGGGGCTACATGACCGCGTTGTTGCAGCCCCTAAACTAAGGAACCAACCAACCGATTTACACTACTAGGACTCAAGACAAGATATCCCGCGCTCGTCATGTTGTAGGTACACTCCTTTGTGCTGTACAGCGTTTTTACGCCAGGCACCAAACTTATAGCCTAGCAACGAGGTGTTTCAAAATGTAATTTGGCCATGTTTTCCACGTGAGCACGCGGAGAATACCTCATACATCATTGTTTGGCCATAAACTCAATTTGCCAAAAAAAAAAGTGCTATACAGCGTTGTTCGGTGGCTTTTATCAATTTGTGTTGACCGACTGGTAAGCTTCCTTTAATAGAATTAGGCAACACTGATAAATGGCTTCTATCATTTCAAATTTCCATATCATTTCAAAATTTCCATTGGAGGAAGAAGATAAATAGCCTACAGTAGTCTACATAGTCTATTCCAACCTAAGCTCCACTCCGTAACGAGCCGTTATTCATCTCATAGATCTTATCAAGATATTTTTAAGAAAATTTGTTTAGACTAATTTATAGGAATACTAGCAGTAATGCCCGGTGGTTTCATTTGTTTTATGGATGATAATGAATACTAGGCCTACTACAGAACTGGCACATGTTACTTAAACTAACAAAAAATTAAAAAAAAAACTTTTTGTGGTGTGCTAGTGGGGGTCATAAGTAGTACAGTATAATGGACGTAACATTCAGGTCATTTTCCCGTAATGATAATGATAATAATGAATAGGGAAACGACAATTTACTAACAACAGTACTGACACATGTAATTTACAAACAAATTGAAAAATATGATTAGAAAGAGGAGTAAGTGAAATAAAAGACACTGCCTAGGGCCTATATCTCATTGGCTGTTAGAAATGTAGGGATCAACAGTGTCGTCTTTTGTCGCATAGCGCCGTAGGAAAATAATCAGAGCACTTTGGAAAACTTCGGCTGTCCTGAGCTCCTGAGGTATAATAGAGTCATTTATCGCCACATACCGCTCAAGGATAAGGATCGGAATAAATGAAAGTACATTTGAATGCACCAACGCTTATTGCAGCTATAATAATAATAGTAATAATAATAAAATAGCGAAATAAAATAGCTCTCGCGGACCAAACACACTGCTCCAGGAACTAACAATCCCTGGTTCTAAGCTACCAGCGTAAGCTGGACATTAATTACAAGCAACAATGACTCGTACAAGTAATAACAAAATTACTCCAGGTGGACGATCCACCCGTCGTCAGACGGCAACCAAGCTTTCCGATTCTGGGGAGCTTGGGAATGTGCGAGAGAGTAAGTCGGAGTGCTCTGGTAAACTTCCACGGAAGACCCATACGTACATTGGAAAGTTCAACATTCAAACACTTGTTCAAACTGGTAAGCTACACAATCTCACGACGGAACTTTCCAAACAGAAAATCCAGATTCTTGCCTTACAAGAAACACGCTTTCCTGACTCAGACATATTAGATTACAACGACTATAGGATCTTCAAAAGCGGAACCAAGAAGAAAATTTGCAAAGGCACATCGCTATTTGGCATGGCCTTTATTGTAGACAAAAAAAATCTGAATTCAGTAACGGACGTGAAACCCATCAACAATCGACTAATGACCATGAGAATTAAACACACGAACAAAAATTACACATTCATCAACGTCCTTGCACCCACAAATGCTGACAACAAAAAAGAACCCGAAAAGACTGACAAATTCTGGGAAGTACTCGAAAACGAAATGTCCAAAATTCCATATGATGACGTTAAAATTCTCCTCAGGGATTTCAATGCACAATTAGGCAGATAAAGAAAATACCAAAAAACAGTAGGTGATTACCCCGCGCACGAATTTACCAACAAAAACGGGACTCGACTCATTGAGTTATGCCAACAAAACAATTTGAAAATTATGTCAACCTCACTACGAAAATCCCCCAAGAAACAGAAAACATGGCGATCACCTATCCACCACTTAGGCGAGTTTCAAATCGACCATGTCGCAATCTCTTACACCTATCAGAAATAAATTCACGATGTACAAGTACGCTAAGGAGCGAACATTGATTCTGACCACTATCTCTCCCGAATCAAAATCAAATTCACACCAAGGAGAAAATTTTACAAGACACCCTCAATGATTCCAAAATTCGACATAAGCAAAATCAAAGACTCCAAAATCGCTGAAAAATGCGAAGAACAACCCACAGAAAACTGGGAAAATTTCAAAGGAAAAATCATCGAGACCGCCAAAACCTTGATTCCCCTGACTAAAAATCGAAACATCCTTGGTGGAATCAAGAATGCGAAATCGCCCTCGACAACAGAAAAACTGCCTTCCAAACCTATAACAGTAACAAATCTGAGAAAACCCTGAAGATCTTCTTCGAGGTACGTAAACAGACGTCCAAAATTCTGCAACGAATCAAACGGAAGTATATCAATGATTAACTGACTTCGATCGAGAACGACTTCAGAAACTACAATACGCGTGATTTCTACAAAACATTCGCCAACCAAATCAAAGGGTACACACCACAAAACTTATGCTTCAGAAAACAAGACGGAAAACTGGCATTGACAAATCGAGACAATTGCCAAGAGCTAGCTACATACTGAACCCTTCAGAATAGCAGTGTTTTATGCAAGAATCTTTGATCAAGGGGTCGCGTTCAGTTCATAGTGTGGTGTTTACGTCCGCCAAACTACGTGCTTTTCTGAGGCAAGGGTTATAGGATGAAAACTATAATTAAGAAAGTAAGGAGGCAAAACGTAAGATAATAACAAGATTTAATAACTAATTTGTGCATAAAAGAATAAAACAAACAATAATAAACAAATCCTCCCTGAATTTTCCCCTGACAGGAATATTTATCACTTTGAGGAGTCAGATGGATCTCCCCTTTTCTACTAAAATGTGGATCCAAGTTCCACTACCTTGCATGTGAATTTATGTTCGCGTGGTGACTATCTACGAGAAATGAGTACTTGGATGATCATTCGTTCACAACGGGTTAACAGCCACGGTGCTCACGAACAATCATCTCGTAAATCAACGTTTATGGATATGGGCATAACATTAATAAAAATCCTTAAATCTAATTCTGACACACATATTACAACTCTACTATTTACAGGCATCTCTCTGAGACCCTTATTAGTGTGGTGACACACTTCACCAAATGAGCTGCCACAATGGCCAGATACTCAACAACAAGGAAAAACAGCGCCGCACGTGACTCACGGGTCACTGACATGTAAAAATAAACATAGAATAAACCAACAACAACAAACAACCTGAGTGGTTAAGATTACTTTATATTAACAAAACTGCATGTTAAAGATACGCTTCGAAGATTATCGTGTTTCGTAGGCAACTCCCATTTTATTTAAACAATTTTACCATTGATCAGTTTCTCACATTTATATTTATTTTCAAGTAATTGGGAGCCAGACGTGCACTCCACTAATGATCTTGCTTGCTTGCGAAACTCAGCCAGCCCTTGTGACAACAACTCACCCTTTCCATAATACCAGTCATGTCCCCCTTCCAGTGTATATAAATAGCCGACCAGCTGGACTGTTATCTCAAGGAATCAACAGCAACTAACATCTCCTCCAACTCAACATATGGTCAGACAATAATCACATATCCATAATTGTCCTCGCAAGGATACAATATGAATCTGGTACCAAGCTGACAGAAATCAGTCTCTGCTGAAGTTCCCGCTTGTAATACCACAAAAATATACTCACAAAACACACATCTGGGACTGACATAACGCCTTTCACACGGGTCTGCTGAATTAGAGCTCGCAAACATTTAACACAATATTTAAAACCTACGATAGAGCTGAATACTCTTCGTCACAAATTACATTGCTCCAAAAGGCAATAATCACACTGAATCTGATCAATAATAAATCTCAACAAAAATTTAATTACCCTCCAATCTACTATATAATTATATTAATTCAGTCCTACTTCTGAAATACGACATATCTCCGAGAGACGTTTTTAACCGCATTTCGTAACATAGGCGAACACGGCCGTTCACATAGCTACGTTAGTTAACACAACACAAAGAAAAGAACTTTCCATTAACTACAATTGTGCGAGCTGCTTCCAAACAAAAGTGTGTCAGATCAAACAAAATATACTACATTAATCACACAAGCAAAGTATTTACAAAAATATGTCCCATAAACCATCAGTTAATTTAACAAATAATAAATAATATTATTATGTACTCATCTCTGTTGTAGTCACCCGTCAAAGAACATCAGACGCCATTCCCCAACTGGATGGTTCTTTATCTCATATCAGCCATCTGGACGGAGTGTTGAGAATTCCAAACTTCCTCTGCATTCATCGATGTCATCCTTTGCGCTGATACAAAAATTAGGTTATTATACACTTTATGTCTGACTACTAAATTCGCTTGTTCAGGTACTAAATTCCCTGTCACTGTTCGTTGGCGAATTATCGACGCTACTGCCCCTATAACTATAGTACTATGACTATCTATCACTGCATTTAACACTTTACAATGAATATCTTGTGTCTACGTCCGTAGACGAACAGAATAATAATAATGTCTTGGCTCTTCGACACACTTATAAATGAACTGGCCCTTGGGTCTAGATGGAGGGGGATTTTATGTAAAAATTTCTCGAAATAATTGTGATACAGGAATGAAATAAATATCACTGAACTCGTAATATTGCACAGGTCAAGAATATGCCCATTAATCCTAGAATCGATCGTAGAGATTTTGTCTAGGCGATTTCCCGCGTGAATGCTAGCCACCGCGTACCCCAGCCGGAGTTGGCGCGCAAGTAGGCATTCTCTTCTCATTGGTTCTCCATTTTCTGTAATTTGGCGGTTTCTAGTAGATCTTGGCGTCTTGGGAGTGTCTATTTTCTTCATCAGCCATTCACGTTACTGCATCATATTTCTTCTAGGCGCGAATAACACAATGAACATACCAGAACCATGTCTCACCGCGCGTCGCTTCTAAAATTGAGGTAGCCACACCTGTCCCTATGATACATCGCTCTGCTATTTCTTTTCATAGCTCAAGTATTTAGCCTTTTGTTAAACTGTTGCAGGTATGTCCCTACTGTCTCCAACAAATGCTTGAAATTTCCTCATCACTGTCTGGCTACTTTCATGATGCTGGTTGAAATATTTATTAATTGAAGAAATAAAAGTAGAATCATTTATCCAACATAGGGTAAAGGGTTCACAACTCTCCCACTCACAAAATTTCTAACTTAGGAATAAAGTCGACAATTTTACAATACTTCCGTAGGCCAATTTGTTTTATTTCCAGAATCACCCCTTCTTCTTACTTGGTCTAGGCGCTCCTGTCTTCAATGGCATTTACTCGTTTTCATATCCTGCTTGTCTCTCCCCCTTCCAATCTTGCGTGACGCTCTGATGCCTGCGGCAACACCTTGCTCGCCTCGTTAATGTTTGTCAACAACAGCTCTACTTCCTCCTTCACTACGTGCCGTATTCAACTGCTCCCCGTTGACTTTGTTGATAGTAGGACGTCCGTATATTCAAACAGCGTCATTATTTCGGCGCTACCATGGTTCACTTCGACGATATATTTTTAGGTTGGCAGCGTTGTAAACTGACATTGTTCCTGTGCTTAATTCTTTCACTCTGTAAGCATTATTTCCAAGGTTTCTTACGATAGAATAGGGTCCTATGAATTTCTCGCAGAATTTACTAAAGATTTTCTTTTCTGGGTCCGATGTAGCAGGTCGTTTCACCAAAACGAGCTGGTTGACTTCAAGATCACTGTGGAACCTCTTATTTCTTACTCGCCGTAATCTGCGGTCTGCTTGTTTTCTCATGTATGCTCTCGTTCTTTCAATTCTCAGGTCTGGTGCTATCATGGGATCTTGTGGACAGTTAATGATGCTTTTCCACGTTCTTACTGGATACTCGTTCTTGTGTAGGACCATAGGGATTTGTCCTGTTGACTCGTGCCTGGTAGAATTCATGCATGTCTCTACGTCCTTAATTTTATCGACCCATTTGTGGTGTTCGTTCGGAATGAAGATCCTCAAGTATGCAGTTACACATTTAATTACTCTCTCACTTGGATTTGCTTGGTCATGTCGGATACTGCTTAAAACATGTTTTATACCCATGTCTTCCATTCCTTTCTTGAATTCGGCGCTTGTGAAATAACTGCCGTGATCTGATAATATAAACTCTGGTTTTCCAAGGGTTGGAATAACTCTATTACGAATGCGACTGAGTACCTGCTTCGATGTTGTTTTCTGAATAGGGCATAGTACTACAAACTTAGAAAATACATCAATGCACACTAGCAAATGACGGCAACCTCTCCTTCCCTTCGGAATTGGACCAAGTCAGTCCATCGCCAGCAGCTCACATGGTTTCTGAGGTAGCAATGGTCTAGGATATTGCCTCAGTAAATAATTATTTGGCTTTGTTCTCTGACACGGGTCAGAAGTTGTAATGACGTCACATATAGTTGTTCTCATACGTGGCCATGTAAATGTCTCTCCTATTGTCGCTTCGCACTTGTCTAAGCCCACGTGACCGTAACTTTCGTGCGTATGCCATGTCAATCCTCGTTGTAACGATGCAGGTACTAATATGCGTAACTTGGTGTGGTCATTATCTACCCATTTGTGCAGCAAATTGTTGACATAAACATATCTTCCTTCTTTGGCTTTCGCTTCTCGAAATGCAGGTGTTCCTGTAAGTAGTTGCTTTTTGAAGTATTTAATTAATAGCATCATCCATGGTTCCGCTTCCTGTTCTCGCTGTATCTCACGTAACTCCTCCAAGAATTTCCGGTCCTTCGGTGTTAATTCCAAGTGTTGTACCATCGCTGTTTCTTCATTATCAGGCTCTGGGTTCCTGCTGAGTGCATCCGGTATCACGTTCATCTTCCCTGGACAATGTTCAATTTCAATGCTGAACTGCTGAATGTATATAGACCAACGTGTCACACGTTCGCTTGCCATTGACGTCTTAAACAAGAATGTTAGTGCCTTGTGGTCAGTCCTGACAACAATCGGGTAACCATAGATTATTCGTTTCCATTGTTGGAGCGCATGAAGGATGGCCAACAATTCTAGCTCGGTTACAGTATAATTTCGCTCGTGCTTACGCAATTTTCGGCTGACAAATGCCAAATATGTTTTGTGCTGCAGGTTAGCTGGATCCTCTTGGTAGAGCATAGCACCTATCCCAATTAGTGAAGCATCCGCTTGGATTATAAATTTGTGCTTGAAATCTGGATATCCTAATTTAATGCAGTTTTCTAATAGCTGTTTTGTTGCTTGGAATGCCTTCTCACATTCCGCGTTCCATGACCATTTGTTATTTTTCTTTAACATTTCTTGCATTGGAGCTACAGTCTCCGTATAACCTGGACAGTTTTCTTTAAAGAATCCCGTTACGCCTAAGAAAGCCCGAATGTGCTTGACTCTCGTTGGTGTAGGGAAATTCTTTATCGCTTCAATCTTAGCTGGGTTTGGCTTCACTCCCACCTTGTCAATGACGTGACCCAAATATAAGATCACGCTCTTGAAGAAATGCGATTTCTTCAGGTTTACTTTAAAATTCGATGCATTTAAGTTGCCCAATACTTTATCTAAATTTTCCAAGTGAGTTTCAATGTTGTCGGATGCCAACAGAATGTCGTCAATGTATCGCACCGTCATCTCCTTTACTTCCTCGGTTAGGTTCCGGTCCAGTGCTCGGATTAAAGCACAGCCCGCTGTTTTGACTCCAAAAGGCATTCTGACGAAACAAAATGTCTGGTTATCGAATAAGAAGCCAGTTAGAAGCTGTGACTTCTCATCCAACTCAAGATGGTGGAACGAGCTCGTCAGGTCGACTGATGAATAAATGCTCTTGTTTTTAAAGCCTTTTAATACGTCTCTGATAATTGGCGCTCTGTCATACTCAGGAAAAATGAGTCTCATGTTGAGATTTCTGGCATCTAAACAGAGTCTAATAGATCCATTTGGTTTTGTGACTGCCAAAATCGCATTTAGATAAGGTGTAGGTGTCTTCCTTATCACTCCAGCTTCTAACATCTCATCTATAATGATTTTAACTTGACCACGATATTTTTCAGGAATTGGGTACAATCTGCTTTTGAAAGGTGACCAGTCCTCGACTTGCATAGAGTACTTGAAATTTAATATTTTCCCAGGTACTGTATCAAATACTGTTTTGTGCTTCCTTAAAATCTCTTCCAACTGTTTTCTGTGTTCACCCCCAAGTTGAATGTCATTGAGCCGCTCCTGTAGTAACTCTTCAAATTGTGCGTCGCTGTTATCTCCTTCTGTTAATAAAGACCATATCTCCTGGGATTCTATCTCCTCATCTAGTTCCACAACAGCCCCTTCTATGATGTTATCTTCCGCCTTTCGTACCTCCTCTTCCGTCTCTTCTGATATTGCTTCCAATGCCCAAGATTTTACATCTCTTCCGGTAGTGCTTTCATCCATATGCAATCCCACGTTTTTCAGCTGGTCATATTCTCTAAAACTGACTGTATTCTTGTGTAAATCTATCACTGCTTGATAGTCACAAATGAAATTTGCACCAAGAATTATATTGAAATTCATCTTTGCCATGATAATGAATGTTTGCCCAAAAGTGTGTTCCAATATGTTCAGCTCTAAGTATGCCTGACGTTTACAAGTAACGGTGCGTTCAGGAATAACACCCCTCACTTTGAGCTGTGGTACCGGAATTACAGGAATATTCTGAGTCCGTCCCAACTCTCGAACCAAGGCCTCCGATACTAGACTGATCTGTGACCCCGTATCCAATAAACATCTTATATTAATTCCACCAATCCTTGCGTAAATAATGGGTAATTGTCTAATTTCATCGTTCCGTGGTTTCACCGTCTCCTCCAGGCAGTCTTCTGGTAAAGCAATCCATTCTTGTATGTTCGCTACTATCCATCCATCTTCAACTTCCGACTGTTGTGTCTGGAGACTGTCTCCTTGATCCGAAATTAACATTTTTTTAGCTCCATTTCGACTCCCATCATCCTTCTGTCGCTCATGTCCTTGATATTCCTCTTGTCTCAGTAGACTTCCAGCTTCCTCAGTATGTGTATCTGGGTTCTTTCTGTTCCCAATGGCCTTTTCCCATCTTCCTAGCTCTCCACCTTGACTAGCGTGTAACTCCTCTAAGTAATTTTGTAATTGAGCGTGCCTATCATCCCAGTCATCTCGATAGTTACGTTGCTCTCCTTGATTTTGATCTCTCCTTCCTTTCCATCGTTGATTGGCATTGTAATCACCGTATCTTCCATAAGGCCTGTCATTCCTTCGATTATCACGCCATTGTTGATATCCTCTCTGTTGGTATCTATTGTTGCCCTGGTATCTATTGTTGTAGTGATTTTCGTTACGCTGATATGGTCTGTTTTCCCCTTCTTCCTGGTTTCGCCTAGGTGTGGAGGTGCTTGTATTAGTACCCTGCGTTTTAGTATTTCCTTGTTTTGTTTTTACGACCTCTGTGGTGTTGACTAATTCCAGCTGTCTTCCTCCTCTAAAATGACTATGAGATGTGGTCTCATCTATTTGCCGTAATATCTGCTCCGCATGTAGGGCCGTACTGACGTTTGCTGCGACTAGTACTTGCTGTACATTAACTGGCATTTGCCTTGCTATTGTCATCACCAAATCTGCTTCGTTTAATGGGTAATCTAGGTCGCGAAATTTTAGCATTTGCATGTTAAAGAAATCTGAGTATTTTGTCTGCTGGGTAGTTTGATATTTTCTAGAGTAAAGCTCCATTCTTAAACTCTGTTGTATGGCGGGAGACCAGTATTTGCGCAGAAACGCTAAATTAAAGTCTGACATGGTTCCAAATGTATATTTGAAACTTAAAAACCAGGTGAGAACATTTCCTGATAAAAATCTCTCCATCATTCTCAATCTACGTGCTTCAAGTACCCCAGTGTCATTGAAATGGTCTTCAATCTCTTTGATAAAGGCCTTAGGTGTTACCCCTGAATTTTCGGTGTATTTCTGCGGCTTGTAGTCATTTGAGCGAATTACTTGAATAAGTTGTGTGGGCTGATGACCGTCCTGTGGTGTTGAGCTTCTATCTACGTTCTTGCGAAATCCGTCCGTGTTTGTTGTTAATGGGCTCTCTGCTTGAGTCTGACTTCCTGCTATGCTGGGTTGGGGACTATGTGAGTCATCCGGCTTGTCTTTCAATGCTCCCGTTTTAAATATAGATGATTGTTCTAATGAGCGGAGTTCGGCTTTAATGATCCTGTCTGTCTGCTCTTTAAGTTTATTTTTTACCTCTTGCTCCAAAGCTTGAATACGCGTGTGGTTTTCGCCTACTGTTTTAAGAATAGTGGATCTTTCCTCTCTAGAATCAATATTCATTTTCTTCCAATCTTTCCTGATCTGTTCTTTAATCGTGCTTATTTTTTCTTCAATCTGGCTCTTATTTTCATCCTGATTATTTTCTATCTGGCTTAGCCTTTCGTCTAATGTACTCTTAAATTGTTCTTGTTCCGTTTCTAGGCTTTTCCACTGTTCCGCTGATTTTATCTCGAGACGGTCCATATCTTTAATTATGCCTGATATGTTCTCATCGACTGCTGATATTTGTCGTTGAATGACCCTGCCACTTTTCTCCATCTCCTTAAATCGACCTTCCAACTTATCCTGAGCTATTTTGACCTCGCTTGTATTCATTGTGCATGCTATTTCAATCTGCTCTAATTTAGCTAACACCGTTTCATCGAGAATGCTAAGTTTTTTAAATCAAAAATACTCTCCATTTTTAGCCTATTTTCAATTTTGAAAAAATAGGCTTATGAGATCACCTTTTGTCCGTGTGTGTGTGCGTGTGTGTCTGTGTGTGTGTGTGTGATTCGTGTGTGTGTCCCCCCCTAATAAAATCTAAACGACAGGAGCGATTTCAATGAAACTTGGAAAGTTCATAGCACTATTCCCGGCGACCTCGACCGTGCCCTTCAAATTTTGTTACGACTCACCAATCCAACATGGCGGCTGTGCGAAATATTTCACCAGCATTCAATATCTCCGAAACTATTACCGATATTACCCTGACATTTTCTATGGTGTTAGAGGGAACTACTATAAGTTCACTTATGTGTCTTTTGAAAACCTGGTAATTACAAAACCAACATGGCGGCCTAGCGAATTTGCGACTTTTAAATAGACGTTTCTCGCGATTTGACCAACCAAACGCAATGAAACTTGGTACAGTATATGTTTATATACATTGTAATGCACCGACATCTAACTTCGTTCAATTGTTTACATAATCACAAGATGGCGGATGTGCGAAATATTTCACCGGCATTCTATATCTCTGAAACTATTAGCGGTATCTCCCTAAAATTTTGTACGGAGATAAAGGGCACTACTGGAAGTCCATCTATAAGATTTTCAAAAACCGGTTAACTTCAAAACGAACATGGCGGCCAAGCGAATTTGTACATTTTAAGTAGACCTTTCTCGCGATTTAATGTTCCAAGCGCACTGAAACCTGGTACAGGAAATATTTATACACATTGTAATCCACTGGTATCTAATTTAGTTCAATTGTTTACATAACCTCAAGATGGCGGCAGTGCGAATTTTAAAATTAAGTTTTTATTTCTTGTGATGTAGTCATGCGATCGAAGTGAAAGTTTGAATAATGAACCTACGCAATAATTTTCCTTTAATGGTACATGACTCTATGGCCTATACATTTAACAATCCAACATGGCGACCATCCGAAATATTTAGACGATACTGAATATCTACGAATCTATTTTAGCAATCAAACTAAATTTTTTAATGTTCATAGGGGCTATGAACTTAAGTTCACCTATAGGACTTTAAATAACCTGGTGATCACAAATCCAACATGGCGGTGACGCGAATTATAAATATTCACATGGACGTTTCTCGCAATTTAACCATCCGCGTGCAGTGAAACTTGGTACAGTAAATCTTTATCCGAATGTTAATCCACTGGCATCTAATTTATTTCAGTTGTTTCCACAACCTCAAGATGGCAGCTGTGAACATTTTTCAAATCTCCTTGTTTTTTCTTGTGTCCTAATTATGCGATTGAAGTTTGAATACTACACGTTCACAATAATCTGCATGTAACAGTACATAACTCTAGGACCTACATATATAAAATCCAACATGGCGACCATCCGAAATATTTAGTCGGTTCTCAATATCTACGAATCTATTACAGCAATCAAACTGAAATTGTGTATGTTGATAGTGGCAATTAACATAAGTAGGATATATGAAAATAGGCTGTATAGTTCTTCACGGAACTACTTGTTTCAATCTGCTCTAACTGTTTCTCATTATTTTTGCTTACATCAAGGGCCAGTAATATCATCTGTTGGTTTGTGTGCTCTTTCATCTCTGCGGTTAACGAAGCTAATTGGTTCGTGTTTTTTTTATTATTTTGCGCCTCTAACTGTGAATTTATAGTGTCATTAATTTCACTCTTTAATAACCTAGCTTGTTCCGCCTGATATTCATTTTGCTCAATTCTACTGTTATTTAACTGTGTCCGCAATGATTCACTTTGTTCTAACAGTTTAGTATTTAGCGATTCACTTTGTTCTGACAGTTTAGTATTCAGCGATTCCCTTTGTTCTGACAGTTTAGTATTTAGCGATTCACTTTGTTCTGACAGACTAGTGTTTATTTGTTCAGATAATTTTGTATTCAACGCTTCACTTTGCTCTAACATACTAGTGTTTATAGATTGACTCTGTTCTGATAATTTAGTATTCAACGCTTCACTTTGTTCCGCTAATTTAGTATCCAACAATTCCTGCGTTCTCCTCGCTGCACTTTCAATGATCTCCTGGATCTGCGCCACCGTTGCCATGTTTTATAATATATATGAGACATATGGGAAATGGCATACGCCAATGCCCTTTGACACGCACATAAATCCAATGCACATTTAATTTCTTTATCCTACTCAGTTCATTTATTTTTACCTTAAATCCCATTAGTTGATTGCATCTCTGAGTAGTTCTAGTTTTACTCAATTTAATTTTAACCCCAAGCACATATTTGGTCATTAAACAGTTATCCTGATCTGATATTAACACTGACTAATTAACAAAGTATTAATTGTCATTTTAGGCTACAGCCTCTTAATACTTCCATGAGTTTGACTTTCTAAACAAATCTAGTTTTAACTTTATCATTGGGCGCCCGGTATCACATCTTAATTTTACTTTAATTTAAAAGACAACAACGTGAACCGTATTTTACTTTGCAAACTCCTGATTTTAATTTATCTTTCACACATTTGGCGGTATCCACTTCGCCTCAACTACTTTTAATAAAATATCACTTCCCGGTGATTAAATACTGTCATATCTGCCTGCACTTGCGGCATGCCAGTTTTACTCAAATACGCCACTATTGACATGTGTAATCTCCCCGTTACACCACAGTGAATAGCCCCACCGTTGGCCGCCAGTTTTCACCTATGAACCCTTCAGAATAGCAGTGTTTTATGCAAGAATCTTAGATCAAGGGGTCGCGTTCAGTTCATAGTGTGGTGTTTACGTCCGCCAAACTACGTGCTTTTCTGAGGCAAGGGTTATAGGATGAAAACTATAATTAAGAAAGTAAGGAGGCAAAACGTAAGATAATAACAAGATTTAATAACTAATTTGTGCATAAAAGAATAAAACAAACAATAATAAACAAATCCTCCCTGAATTTTCCCCTGACAGGAATATTTATCACTTTGAGGAGTCAGATGGATCTCCCCTTTTCTACTAAAATGTGGATCCAAGTTCCACTACCTTGCATGTGAATTTATGTTCGCGTGGTGACTATCTACGAGAAATGAGTACTTGGATGATCATTCGTTCACAACGGGTTAACAGCCACGGTGCTCACGAACAATCATCTCGTAAATCAACGTTTATGGATATGGGCATAACATTAATAAAAATCCTTAAATCTAATTCTGACACACATATTACAACTCTACTATTTACAGGCATCTCCCTGAGACCCTTATTAGTGTGGTGACACACTTAACCAAATGAGCTGCCACAATGGCCAGATACTCAACAACAAGGAAAAACAGCGCCGCACGTGACTCACGGGTCACTGACATGTAAAAATAAACATAGAATAAACCAACAACAACAAACAACCTGAGTGGTTAAGATTACTTTATATTAACAAAACTGCATGTTAAAGATACGCTTCGAAGATTATCGTGTTTCGTAGGCAACTCCCATTTTATTTAAACAATTTTACCATTGATCAGTTTCTCACATTTATATTTATTTTCAAGTAATTGGGAGCCAGACGTGCACTCCACTAATGATCTTGCTTGCTTGCGAAACTCAGCCAGCCCTTGTGACAACAACTCACCCTTTCCATAATACCAGTCATGTCCCCCTTCCAGTGTATATAAATAGCCGACCAGCTGGACTGTTATCTCAAGGAATCAACAGCAACTAACATCTCCTCCAACTCAACATATGGTCAGACAATAATCACATATCCATAATTGTCCTCGCAAGGATACAATATGAATCTGGTACCAAGCTGACAGAAATCAGTCTCTGCTGAAGTTCCCGCTTGTAATACCACAAAAATATACTCACAAAACACACATCTGGGACTGACATAACGCCTTTCACACGGGTCTGCTGAATTAGAGCTCGCAAACATTTAACACAATATTTAAAACCTACGATAGAGCTGAATACTCTTCGTCACAAATTACATTGCTCCAAAAGGCAATAATCACACTGAATCTGATCAATAATAAATCTCAACAAAAATTTAATTACCCTCCAATCTACTATATAATTATATTAATTCAGTCCTACTTCTGAAACACGACATATCTCCGAGAGACGTTTTTAACCGCATTTCGTAACATAGGCGAACACGGCCGTTCACATAGCTACGTTAGTTAACACAACACAAAGAAAAGAACTTTCCATTAACTACAATTGTGCGAGCTGCTTCCAAACAAAAGTGTGTCAGATCAAACAAAATATACTACATTAATCACACAAGCAAAGTATTTACAAAAATATGTCCCATAAACCATAAGTTAATTTAACAAGTAATAAATAATATTATTATGTACTCATCTCTGTTGTAGTCACCCGTCAAAGAACATCAGACGCCATTCCCCAACTGGATGGTTCTTTATCTCATATCAGCCATCTGGACGGAGTGTTGAGAATTCCAAACTTCCTCTGCATTCATCGATGTCATCCTTTGCGCTGATACAAAAATTAGGTTATTATACACTTTATGTCTGACTACTAAATTCGCTTGTTCAGGTACTAAATTCCCTGTCACTGTTCGTTGGCGAATTATCGACGCTACTGCCCCTATAACTATAGTACTATGACTATCTATCACTGCATTTAACACTTTACAATGAATATCTTGTGTCTACGTCCGTAGACGAACAGAATAATAATAATGTCTTGGCTCTTCGACACACTTATAAATGAACTGGCCCTTGGGTCTAGATGGAGGGGGATTTTATGTAAACATTTCTCGAAATAATTGTGATACAGGAATGAAATAAATATCACTGAACTCGTAATATTGCACAGGTCAAGAATATGCCCATTAATCCTAGAATCGATCGTAGAGATTTTGTCTAGGCGATTTCCCGCGTGAATGCTAGCCACCGCGTACCCCAGCCAGAGTTGGCGCGCAAGTAGGCATTCTCTTCTCATTGGTTCTCCATTTTCTGTAATTTGGCGGTTTCTAGTAGATCTTGGCGTCTTGGGAGTGTCTATTTTCTTCATCAGCCATTCACGTTACTGCATCATATTTCTTCTAGGCGCGAATAACACAATGAACATACCAGAACCATGTCTCACCG
The DNA here is from genome assembly GCA_946902985.2 of Meconema thalassinum. Taxonomy (NCBI): domain Eukaryota; kingdom Metazoa; phylum Arthropoda; class Insecta; order Orthoptera; family Tettigoniidae; genus Meconema; species Meconema thalassinum. Next base: position 554,068,737 of record OX336388.2, read on the forward strand.
CGCGTCGCTTCTAAAATTGAGGTAGCCACACCTGTCCCTATGATACATCGCTCTGCTATTTCTTTTCATAGCTCAAGTATTTAGCCTTTTGTTAAACTGTTGCAGGTATGTCCCTACTGTCTCCAACAAATGCTTGAAATTTCCTCATCACTGTCTGGCTACTTTCATGATGCTGGTTGAAATATTTATTAATTGAAGAAATAAAAGTAGAATCATTTATCCAACATAGGGTAAAGGGTTCACAACTCTCCCACTCACAAAATTTCTAACTTAGGAATAAAGTCGACAATTTTACAATACTTCCGTAGGCCAATTTGTTTTATTTCCAGAATCACCCCTTCTTCTTACTTGGTCTAGGCGCTCCTGTCTTCAATGGCATTTACTCGTTTTCATATCCTGCTTGTCTCTCCCCCTTCCAATCTTGCGTGACGCTCTGATGCCTGCGGCAACACCTTGCTCGCCTCGTTAATGTTTGTCAACAACAGCTCTACTTCCTCCTTCACCACGTGCCGTATTCAACTGCTCCCCGTTGACTTTGTTGATAGTAGGACGTCCGTATATTCAAACAGCGTCATTATTTCGGCGCTACCATGGTTCACTTCGACGATATATTTTTAGGTTGGCAGCGTTGTAAACTGACATTGTTCCTGTGCTTAATTCTTTCACTCTGTAAGCATTATTTCCAAGGTTTCTTACGATAGAATAGGGTCCTATGAATTTCTCGCAGAATTTACTAAAGATTTTCTTTTCTGGGTCCGATGTAGCAGGTCGTTTCACCAAAACGAGCTGGTTGACTTCAAGATCACTGTGGAACCTCTTATTTCTTACTCGCCGTAATCTGCGGTCTGCTTGTTTTCTCATGTATGCTCTCGTTCTTTCAATTCTCAGGTCTGGTGCTATCATGGGATCTTGTGGACAGTTAATGATGCTTTTCCACGTTCTTACTGGATACTCGTTCTTGTGTAGGACCATAGGGATTTGTCCTGTTGACTCGTGCCTGGTAGAATTCATGCATGTCTCTACGTCCTTAATTTTATCGACCCATTTGTGGTGTTCGTTCGGAATGAAGATCCTCAAGTATGCAGTTACACATTTAATTACTCTCTCACTTGGATTTGCTTGGGCATGTCGGATACTGCTTAAAACATGTTTTATACCCATGTCTTCCATTCCTTTCTTGAATTCGGCGCTTGTGAAATAACTGCCGTGATCTGATAATATAAACTCTGGTTTTCCAAGGGTTGGAATAACTCTATTACGAATGCGACTGAGTACCTGCTTCGATGTTGTTTTCTGAATAGGGCATAGTACTACAAACTTAGAAAATACATCAATGCACACTAGCAAATGACGGCAACCTCTCCTTCCCTTCGGAATTGGACCAAGTCAGTCCATCGCCAGCAGCTCACATGGTTTCTGAGGTAGCAATGGTCTAGGATATTGCCTAAGTAAATAATTATTTGGCTTTGTTCTCTGACACGGGTCAGAAGTTGTAATGACGTCACATATAGTTGTTCTCATACGTGGCCATGTAAATGTCTCTCCTATTGTCGCTTCGCACTTGTCTAAGCCCACGTGACCGTAACTTTCGTGCGTATGCCATGTCAATCCTCGTTGTAACGATGCAGGTACTAATATGCGTAACTTGGTGTGGTCATTATCTACCCATTTGTGCAGCAAATTGTTGACATAAACATATCTTCCTTCTTTGGCTTTCGCTTCTCGAAATGCAGGTGTTCCTGTAAGTAGTTGCTTTTTGAAGTATTTAATTAATAGCATCATCCATGGTTCCGCTTCCTGTTCTCGCTGTATCTCACGTAACTCCTCCAAGAATTTCCGGTCCTTCGGTGTTAATTCCAAGTGTTGTACCATCGCTGTTTCTTCATTATCAGGCTCTGGGTTCCTGCTGAGTGCATCCGGTATCACGTTCATCTTCCCTGGACAATGTTCAATTTCAATGCTGAACTGCTGAATGTATATAGACCAACGTGTCACACGTTCGCTTGCCATTGACGTCTTAAACAAGAATGTTAGTGCCTTGTGGTCAGTCCTGACAACAATCGGGTAACCATAGATTATTCGTTTCCATTGTTGGAGCGCATGAAGGATGGCCAACAATTCTAGCTCGGTTACAGTATAATTTCGCTCGTGCTTACGCAATTTTCGGCTGACAAATGCCAAATATGTTTTGTGCTGCAGGTTAGCTGGATCCTCTTGGTAGAGCATAGCACCTATCCCAATTAGTGAAGCATCCGCTTGGATTATAAATTTGTGCTTGAAATCTGGATATCCTAATTTAATGCAGTTTTCTAATAGCTGTTTTGTTGCTTGGAATGCCTTCTCACATTCCGCGTTCCATGACCATTTGTTATTTTTCTTTAACATTTCTTGCATTGGAGCTACAGTCTCCGTATAACCTGGACAGTTTTCTTTAAAGAATCCCGTTACGCCTAAGAAAGCCCGAATGTGCTTGACTCTCGTTGGTGTAGGGAAATTCTTTATCGCTTCAATCTTAGCTGGGTTTGGCTTCACTCCCACCTTGTCAATGACGTGACCCAAATATAAGATCACGCTCTTGAAGAAATGCGATTTCTTCAGGTTTACTTTAAAATTCGATGCATTTAAGTTGCCCAATACTTTATCTAAATTTTCCAAGTGAGTTTCAATGTTGTCGGATGCCAACAGAATGTCGTCAATGTATCGCACCGTCATCTCCTTTACTTCCTCGGTTAGGTTCCGGTCCAGTGCTCGGATTAAAGCACAGCCCGCTGTTTTGACTCCAAAAGGCATTCTGACGAAACAAAATGTCTGGTTATCGAATAAGAAGCCAGTTAGAAGCTGTGACTTCTCATCCAACTCAAGATGGTGGAACGAGCTCGTCAGGTCGACTGATGAATAAATGCTCTTGTTTTTAAAGCCTTTTAATACGTCTCTGATAATTGGCGCTCTGTCATACTCAGGAAAAATGAGTCTCATGTTGAGATTTCTGGCATCTAAACAAAGTCTAATAGATCCATTTGGTTTTGTGACTGCCAAAATCGCATTTAGATAAGGTGTAGGTGTCTTCCTTATCACTCCAGCTTCTAACATCTCATCTATAATGATTTTAACTTGACCACGATATTTTTCAGGAATTGGGTACAATCTGCTTTTGAAAGGTGACCAGTCCTCGACTTGCATAGAGTACTTGAAATTTAATATTTTCCCAGGTACTGTATCAAATACTGTTTTGTGCTTCCTTAAAATCTCTTCCAACTGTTTTCTGTGTTCACCCCCAAGTTGAATGTCATTGAGCCGCTCCTGTAGTAACTCTTCAAATTGTGCGTCGCTGTTATCTCCTTCTGTTAATAAAGACCATATCTCCTGGGATTCTATCTCCTCATCTAGTTCCACAACAGCCCCTTCTATGATGTTATCTTCCGCCTTTCGTACCTCCTCTTCCGTCTCTTCTGATATTGCTTCCAATGCCCAAGATTTTACATCTCTTCCGGTAGTGCTTTCATCCATATGCAATCCCACGTTTTTCAGCTGGTCATATTCTCTAAAACTGACTGTATTCTTGTGTAAATCTATCACTGCTTGATAGTCACAAATGAAATTTGCACCAAGAATTATATTGAAATTCATCTTTGCCATGATAATGAATGTTTGCCCAAAAGTGTGTTCCAATATGTTCAGCTCTAAGTATGCCTGACGTTTACAAGTAACGGTGCGTTCAGGAATAACACCCCTCACTTTGAGCTGTGGTACCGGAATTACAGGAATATTCTGAGTCCGTCCCAACTCTCGAACCAAGGCCTCCGATACTAGACTGATCTGTGACCCCGTATCCAATAAACATCTTATATTAATTCCACCAATCCTTGCGTAAATAATGGGTAATTGTCTAATTTCATCGTTCCGTGGTTTCACCGTCTCCTCCAGGCAGTCTTCTGGTAAAGCAATCCATTCTTGTATGTTCGCTACTATCCATCCATCTTCAACTTCCGACTGTTGTGTCTGGAGACTGTCTCCTTGATCCGAAATTAACATTTTTTTTAGCTCCATTTCGACTCCCATCATCCTTCTGTCGCTCATGTCCTTGATATTCCTCTTGTCTCAGTAGACTTCCAGCTTCCTCAGTATGTGTATCTGGGTTCTTTCTGTTCCCAATGGCCTTTTCCCATCTTCCTAGCTCTCCACCTTGACTAGCGTGTAACTCCTGTAAGTAATTTTGTAATTGAGCGTGCCTATCATCCCAGTCATCTCGATAGTTACGTTGCTCTCCTTGATTTTGATCTCTCCTTCCTTTCCATCGTTGATTGGCATTGTAATCACCGTATCTTCCATAAGGCCTGTCATTCCTTCGATTATCACGCCATTGTTGATATCCTCTCTGTTGGTATCTATTGTTGCCCTGGTATCTATTGTTGTAGTGATTTTCGTTACGCTGATATGGTCTGTTTTCCCCTTCTTCCTGGTTTCGCCTAGGTGTGGAGGTGCTTGTATTAGTACCCTGCGTTTTAGTATTTCCTTGTTTTGTTTTTACGACCTCTGTGGTGTTGACTAATTCCAGCTGTCTTCCTCCTCTAAAATGACTATGAGATGTGGTCTCATCTATTTGCCGTAATATCTGCTCCGCATGTAGGGCCGTACTGACGTTTGCTGCGACTAGTACTTGCTGTACATTAACTGGCATTTGCCTTGCTATTGTCATCACCAAATCTGCTTCGTTTAATGGGTAATCTAGGTCGCGAAATTTTAGCATTTGCATGTTAAAGAAATCTGAGTATTTTGTCTGCTGGGTAGTTTGATATTTTCTAGAGTAAAGCTCCATTCTTAAACTCTGTTGTATGGCGGGAGACCAGTATTTGCGCAGAAACGCTAAATTAAAGTCTGACATGGTTCCAAATGTATATTTGAAACTTAAAAACCAGGTGAGAACATTTCCTGATAAAAATCTCTCCATCATTCTCAATCTACGTGCTTCAGGTACCCCAGTGTCATTGAAATGGTCTTCAATCTCTTTGATAAAGGCCTTAGGTGTTACCCCTGAATTTTCGGTGTATTTCTGCGGCTTGTAGTCATTTGAGCGAATTACTTGAATAAGTTGTGTGGGCTGATGACCGTCCTGTGGTGTTGAGCTTCTATCTACGTTCTTGCGAAATCCGTCCGTGTTTGTTGTTAATGGGCTCTCTGCTTGAGTCTGACTTCCTGCTATGCTGGGTTGGGGACTATGTGAGTCATCCGGCTTGTCTTTCAATGCTCCCGTTTTAAATATAGATGATTGTTCTAATGAGCGGAGTTCGGCTTTAATGATCCTGTCTGTCTGCTCTTTAAGTTTATTTTTTACCTCTTGCTCCAAAGCTTGAATACGCGTGTGGTTTTCGCCTACTGTTTTAAGAATAGTGGATCTTTCCTCTCTAGAATCAATATTCATTTTCTTCCAATCTTTCCTGATCTGTTCTTTAATCGTGCTTATTTTTTCTTCAATCTGGCTCTTATTTTCATCCTGATTATTTTCTATCTGGCTTAGCCTTTCGTCTAATGTACTCTTAAATTGTTCTTGTTCCGGTTCTAGGCTTTTCCACTGTTCCGCTGATTTTATCTCGAGACGGTCCATATCTTTAATTATGCCTGATATGTTCTCATCGACTGCTGATATTTGTCGTTGAATGACCCTGCCACTTTTCTCCATCTCCTTAAATCGACCTTCCAACTTATCCTGAGCTATTTTGACCTCGCTTGTATTCATTGTGCATGCTATTTCAATCTGCTCTAATTTAGCTAACACCGTTTCATCGAGAATGCTAAGTTTTTTTAATCAAAAATACTCTCCATTTTTAGCCTATTTTCAATTTTGAAAAAATAGGCTTATGAGATCACCTTTTGTCCGTGTGTGTGTGCGTGTGTGTCTGTGTGTGTGTGATTCGTGTGTGTGTCCCCCCCTAATAAAATCTAAACGACAGGAGCGATTTCAATGAAACTTGGAAAGTTCATAGCACTATTCCCGGCGACCTCGACCGTGCCCTTCAAATTTTGTTACGACTCACCATTCCAACATGGCGGCTGTGCGAAATATTTCACCAGCATTCAATATCTCCGAAACTATTACCGATATTACCCTGACATTTTCTATGGTGTTAGAGGGAACTACTATAAGTTCACTTATGTGTCTTTTGAAAACCTGGTAATTACAAAACCAACATGGCGGCCTAGCGAATTTGCGACTTTTAAATAGACGTTTCTCGCGATTTGACCAACCAAACGCAATGAAACTTGGTACAGTATATGTTTATATACATTGTAATGCACCGACATCTAACTTCGTTCAATTGTTTACATAATCACAAGATGGCGGATGTGCGAAATATTTCACCGGCATTCTATATCTCTGAAACTATTAGCGGTATCTCCCTAAAATTTTGTACGGAGATAAAGGGCACTACTGGAAGTCCATCTATAAGATTTTCAAAAACCGGTTAACTTCAAAACGAACATGGCGGCCAAGCGAATTTGTACATTTTAAGTAGACCTTTCTCGCGATTTATGTTCCAAGCGCACTGAAACCTGGTACAGGAAATATTTATACACATTGTAATCCACTGGTATCTAATTTAGTTCAATTGTTTACATAACCTCAAGATGGCGGCAGTGCGAATTTTAAAATTAAGTTTTTATTTCTTGTGATGTAGTCATGCGATCGAAGTGAAAGTTTGAATAATGAACCTACGCAATAATTTTCCTTTAATGGTACATGACTCTATGGCCTATACATTTAACAATCCAACATGGAGACCATCCGAAATATTTAGACGATACTGAATATCTACGAATCTATTTTAGCAATCAAACTAAATTTTTTAATGTTCATAGGGGCTATGAACTTAAGTTCACCTATAGGACTTTAAATAACCTGGTGATCAAAAATCCAACATGGCGGTGACGCGAATTATAAATATTCACATGGACGTTTCTCGCAATTTAACCATCCGCGTGCAGTGAAACTTGGTACAGTAAATCTTTATCCGAATGTTAATCCACTGGCATCTAATTTATTTCAGTTGTTTCCACAACCTCAAGATGGCAGCTGTGAACATTTTTCAAATCTCCTTGTTTTTTCTTGTGTCCTAATTATGCGATTGAAGTTTGAATACTACACGTTCACAATAATCTGCATGTAACAGTACATAACTCTAGGACCTACATATATAAAATCCAACATGGCGACCATCCGAAATATTTAGTCGGTTCTCAATATCTACGAATCTATTACAGCAATCAAACTGAAATTGTGTATGTTGATAGTGGCAATTAACATAAGTAGGATATATGAAAATAGGCTGTATAGTTCTTCACGGAACTACTTGTTTCAATCTGCTCTAACTGTTTCTCATTATTTTTGCTTACATCAAGGGCCAGTAATATCATCTGTTGGTTTGTGTGCTCTTTCATCTCTGCGGTTAACGAAGCTAATTGGTTCGTGTTTTTATTATTTTGCGCCTCTAACTGTGAATTTATAGTGTCATTAATTTCACTCTTTAATAACCTAGCTTGTTCCGCCTGATATTCATTTTGCTCAATTCTACTGTTATTTAACTGTGTCCGCAATGATTCACTTTGTTCTAACAGTTTAGTATTTAGCGATTCACTTTGTTCTGACAGTTTAGTATTCAGCGATTCCCTTTGTTCTGACAGTTTAGTATTTAGCGATTCACTTTGTTCTGACAGACTAGTGTTTATTTGTTCAGATAATTTTGTATTCAACGCTTCACTTTGCTCTAACATACTAGTGTTTATAGATTGACTCTGTTCTGATAATTTAGTATTCAACGCTTCACTTTGTTCCGCTAATTTAGTATCCAACAATTCCTGCGTTCTCCTCGCTGCACTTTCAATGATCTCCTGGATCTGCGCCACCGTTGCCATGTTTTATAATATATATGAGACATATGGGAAATGGCATACGCCAATGCCCTTTGACACGCACATAAATCCAATGCACATTTAATTTCTTTATCCTACTCAGTTCATTTATTTTTACCTTAAATCCCATTAGTTGATTGCATCTCTGAGTAGTTCTAGTTTTACTCAATTTAATTTTAACCCCAAGCACATATTTGGTCATTAAACAGTTATCCTGATCTGATATTAACACTGACTAATTAACAAAGTATTAATTGTCATTTTAGGCTACAGCCTCTTAATACTTCCATGAGTTTGACTTTCTAAACAAATCTAGTTTTAACTTTATCATTGGGCGCCCGGTATCACATCTTAATTTTACTTTAATTTAAAAGACAACAACGTGAACCGTATTTTACTTTGCAAACTCCTGATTTTAATTTATCTTTCACACATTTGGCGGTATCCACTTCGCCTCAACTACTTTTAATAAAATATCACTTCCCGGTGATTAAATACTGTCATATCTGCCTGCACTTGCGGCATGCCAGTTTTACTCAAATACGCCACTATTGACATGTGTAATCTCCCCGTTACACCACAGTGAATAGCCCCACCGTTGGCCGCCAGTTTTCACCTATGAACCCTTCAGAATAGCAGTGTTTTATGCAAGAATCTTAGATCAAGGGGTCGCGTTCAGTTCATAGTGTGGTGTTTACGTCCGCCAAACTACGTGCTTTTCTGAGGCAAGGGTTATAGGATGAAAACTATAATTAAGAAAGTAAGGAGGCAAAACGTAAGATAATAACAAGATTTAATAACTAATTTGTGCATAAAAGAATAAAACAAACAATAATAAACAAATCCTCCCTGAATTTTCCCCTGACAGGAATATTTATCACTTTGAGGAGTCAGATGGATCTCCCCTTTTCTACTAAAATGTGGATCCAAGTTCCACTACCTTGCATGTGAATTTATGTTCGCGTGGTGACTATCTACGAGAAATGAGTACTTGGATGATCATTCGTTCACAACGGGTTAACAGCCACGGTGCTCACGAACAATCATCTCGTAAATCAACGTTTATGGATATGGGCATAACATTAATAAAAATCCTTAAATCTAATTCTGACACACATATTACAACTCTACTATTTACAGGCATCTCTCTGAGACCCTTATTAGTGTGGTGACACACTTAACCAAATGAGCTGCCACAATGGCCAGATACTCAACAACAAGGAAAAACAGCGCCGCACGTGACTCACGGGTCACTGACATGTAAAAATAAACATAGAATAAACCAACAACAACAAACAACCTGAGTGGTTAAGATTACTTTATATTAACAAAACTGCATGTTAAAGATACGCTTCGAAGATTATCGTGTTTCGTAGGCAACTCCCATTTTATTTAAACAATTTTACCATTGATCAGTTTCTCACATTTATATTTATTTTCAAGTAATTGGGAGCCAGACGTGCACTCCACTAATGATCTTGCTTGCTTGCGAAACTCAGCCAGCCCTTGTGACAACAACTCACCCTTTCCATAATACCAGTCATGTCCCCCTTCCAGTGTATATAAATAGCCGACCAGCTGGACTGTTATCTCAAGGAATCAACAGCAACTAACATCTCCTCCAACTCAACATATGGTCAGACAATAATCACATATCCATAATTGTCCTCGCAAGGATACAATATGAATCTGGTACCAAGCTGACAGAAATCAGTCTCTGCTGAAGTTCCCGCTTGTAATACCACAAAAATATACTCACAAAACACACATCTGGGACTGACATAACGCCTTTCACACGGGTCTGCTGAATTAGAGCTCGCAAACATTTAACACAATATTTAAAACCTACGATAGAGCTGAATACTCTTCGTCACAAATTACATTGCTCCAAAAGGCAATAATCACACTGAATCTGATCAATAATAAATCTCAACAAAAATTTAATTACCCTCCAATCTACTATATAATTATATTAATTCAGTCCTACTTCTGAAACACGACATATCTCCGAGAGACGTTTTTAACCGCATTTCGTAACATAGGCGAACACGGCCGTTCACATAGCTACGTTAGTTAACACAACACAAAGAAAAGAACTTTCCATTAACTACAATTGTGCGAGCTGCTTCCAAACAAAAGTGTGTCAGATCAAACAAAATATACTACATTAATCACACAAGCAAAGTATTTACAAAAATATGTCCCATAAACCATGAGTTAATTTAACAAATAATAAATAATATTATTATGTACTCATCTCTGTTGTAGTCACCCGTCAAAGAACATCAGACGCCATTCCCCAACTGGATGGTTCTTTATCTCATATCAGCCATCTGGACGGAGTGTTGAGAATTCCAAACTTCCTCTGCATTCATCGATGTCATCCTTTGCGCTGATACAAAAATTAGGTTATTATACACTTTATGTCTGACTACTAAATTCGCTTGTTCAGGTACTAAATTCCCTGTCACTGTTCGTTGGCGAATTATCGACGCTACTGCCCCTATAACTATAGTACTATGACTATCTATCACTGCATTTAACACTTTACAATGAATATCTTGTGTCTACGTCCGTAGACGAACAGAATAATAATAATGTCTTGGCTCTTCGACACACTTATAAATGAACTGGCCCTTGGGTCTAGATGGAGGGGGATTTTATGTAAACATTTCTCGAAATAATTGTGATACAGGAATGAAATAAATATCACTGAACTCGTAATATTGCACAGGTCAAGAATATGCCCATTAATCCTAGAATCGATCGTAGAGATTTTGTCTAGGCGATTTCCCGCGTGAATGCTAGCCACCGCGTACCCCAGCCAGAGTTGGCGCGCAAGTAGGCATTCTCTTCTCATTGGTTCTCCATTTTCTGTAATTTGGCGGTTTCTAGTAGATCTTGGCGTCTTGGGAGTGTCTATTTTCTTCATCAGCCATTCACGTTACTGCATCATATTTCTTCTAGGCGCGAATAACACAATGAACATACCAGAACCATGTCTCACCGCGCGTCGCTTCTAAAATTGAGGTAGCCACACCTGTCCCTATGATACATCGCTCTGCTATTTCTTTTCATAGCTCAAGTATTTAGCCTTTTGTTAAACTGTTGCAGGTATGTCCCTACTGTCTCCAACAAATGCTTGAAATTTCCTCATCACTGTCTGGCTACTTTCATGATGCTGGTTGAAATATTTATTAATTGAAGAAATAAAAGTAGAATCATTTATCCAACATAGGGTAAAGGGTTCAATACTTCTCACGACTTTTGAATTTCCCAGAACCCACGAAAAGATTCCCAAAGAAACAATCAGACCACACATCAGAAGAATCACTACCACCAACTCAAGATGAAATCCACTCCCACATCAATAGACTCAAAAACAATAAAGCCTCAGGTGAAGACGGCATCACTGCAGAACTACTTAAAAACCTAGGACCCAATGCACTCAGAGAAATTACACTAATCGTCCAAGAAATATGGTAAACAGAGAAAATACCTGATGACTGGAAAACAGCACTCATCCACCCTCTACACAAAAGAGGAGATAAGTGGAGATAAGTCTGACGTGAACAACTACAGAGGGATTTCTCTTCTTCCCGTCGCCAACAAAATTTTCTCAGCTTGTCTATTGACACGAACACAGGAACAGCTCGAACCAAAGTTGTCAGAATTTCAAGCAGGATTCAGACCAAACCGATCCTGCCCTGAACAAATCATCAACCTTAAAACCATTGTCAAAATGCATGCAATTCGAAATAAACCAATGATGTGCACATTTATCGATTTCCAAAAAGCATACGACTCGATCGATAGACAATCACTCTTCCAGATCCTTGAAGAAAGAGGATTAGATCACAAAACACGGAAACTCATTGAACAAACGCTGACCAACACAAAATCCAAAGTAAAATTTATGGGAGAAATCTCCGAACCTTTCGAAATTCAGACAGGTGTGCGACAAGGAGATGGTCTTTCCCCTCTCTTGTTCAACATTGTCCTGGATAAAGTCATGGAAGAATGGGAAAAAGAGCTCAAGAAACAAAATGTCTGGAAACCAGTTACACTTGGCTATCGTAAAAACAATCTCTCTATACCATATCTTGCCTTCGCCGATGACTTGGTTATACTAACAGAAAATCAAGAGACCGCAATAAAACAAATAGAAACACTCCAAGAATGCGCCGAAAAAGTGAGACTTCAAATATCATTCGAGAAAACTCAAGTGCTAAGTCACAAAGGCGACAACATGCAAACAAAATACGGAACCATCAAAAGAGTCCCACATTTCAAATATCTGGGAGAATTTATCGAACCAACTGGATCCGAATATATCCCCACTAAACCGTCTCCAGAAAACCAGGAGAGCATTCGGACTTATCCAAAACCTCTATAACAAAAAAAAAAGCATGTCAAGACAAACCAAACTTCGACATTACAACACTGTCATCAAACCGGCAAGTCTCTACGCAAGCGAAACACTTACACTCAATAAGAAATATGAACTTGAAGACATCAAGAAAGAAGAAAGAAAAATCATTCGGAAAATACTGGGAGCAAGACTCACTCCTGACGGGTACCGACTACAATCAAGACAACTGAAAAATACTTAAACATCGAAGTCGACTTCAGAAAAGGACGATTGAAATTCTTCGGGCACATAAGTAGACTGCCGAATACACGACTAACCAAAAGAATACTAGATTACATATTGAACCCTTGCAAAGAAGCTTATGAGACTCAGTTTCGGGGGGGTGTAACAGTCCATATCGTAAGTTGTTGTTAAAGCGCTTCCTTAACATGCAGGATAACATATAACAAAATAACATGCAGGAAAAAGTGAAGCCAGGGTTATAACAAATGAATTTAATGACAGATCATCTATTTACAAAAATGAATTAACAAACAAAACTCCCATAATGACTCCCACTGAATAAAATAATTTGCCAAAACTAGGCCAAATCTCAGGAGAGATTATTACTCGGACCAAGTGTCCCAAAAAAATCAACAATAATGACAATGTATGCGCGCGTGTTGTTCTACATGCTTCACGATGAGTACAATTCAATGCATGATTCGTCATCATCCGGAATAAACTTTCAGAAGACGAATCCGCATTACTTAGAGCTAGACAGACGCGGGGAACAACTATACACAACTTAAAACTAAACCGACACTTCCTATACTTAAAATAAACAACACAATAATTTCCGCATGAAATTGGAATCAAAACTGCCGTAGCAAAACATTACTGCCTAAAATTAGGACTTCTCACAAATCAACACAAGTACTGTAAGTTAACACGTGACCAACAACAGAAATACACATATGACCGCCGTCATTTTTACAAGTAATATACCACTACACCACACGGGTGTCACACACTAACTTACGTGAACTGAGTCATAGAACAAATCACTAGGCTCAAAGCCAACATTTACATTATTAACACAATATTCCATCCATACGACATGCAATAATCCGTAACAAACATGGCGAACTCCCCAATTAATTATGGTTCAAAATAACCATCACAAAAAGAACAGGTTTGCTAAATGAAAGCTTAAAGGGGCCAGTCGGACAACAGGACTGCCTAACAAAATAAGTCACCAGGCTAGACGGGCGATTCGTGGAAATCTGCATATCTGTCAACCCACGTGTCAAAATAACCTCGACCTCCCAAGGCATGGGATCCAGTCTCGAAGAAGCGTGCCCCAAAGCACAATAATACGTGTGTGTGTGTCAGAACAAAATATATCTCAGCATTTCCCCTAGGAAATCCAAGAATCAGCATATGGACAAGGAACAGCGGTCTCCTCGGAGCACCCTGCCTTTCCATCAAAATACAACAACAACAAAATATGAGGGCGGTAGGACCTCTACCCCTCTTCACGTAGAATCAAAACACACACCTGACACGATAACACACACAGAATCACACGTATGGGTTTGACAGACCCTGAAATAAAATGACATAAATATTTTCCACCAGCTGGCGCCTCCGTTCTATGCCTGTGACTATCGAACCTGAAAAGGACTCCAAAAAAATCTAAAAAATTAGAACTAAGGTGTTCTACCATTACATCTTAAATTGTTGCGCTCGGCAACCCTAATATGAATAATAACCTGTTCAGCAAACATCTTACAGTAATTACCTCCCTTTCCTATCAAAAATATGAACTTTAATAAAGCACCACTTATCGAATGTAACGGGTTTTGCATTCGCATGGATAAAAATCACGTACACGCTCCGTGTACACTAAATATGACTCCAAAGAAAAATAATACACAACAAACAACTTTGGCCACGCACCAACGTACATTTAAAACATTTAGTGTCGGTGCAAGAAAAACAATCTAAAACAAGAAAAAGAAGAAAATGAACTATTTACAAAGTTCCCCCGCCATATCTAACTACATATTGAATAATCAATTTTTGTACATCACCGTATCAGCTTGTAGATCATATAACTTCCATCTCGGTTCATTTCCCTACGGGAAATTAGCCCTCCATCGTTGTCTTCGTAGAAGCGTTGGACATCACTCCGGCTCCTGACCACACGTCGGACATCTTGGTGTAGTCTCCTCGACAGAAAAGTTCAATGTTATTATAAATTGACCTGGCTATAATCGCTTGTGAGTTACTAATTTCGCCCACGATTGTCCTATGCGATTAATCAACGAAGACTTTCCCTAGCTCTCGCTTACACACGCACAATACAACACTTGAAAAAAATACAATAAAAATTTACATGAACTATACACTTCAAACCCATCGTCACTGGCTTGACAATACAAGTTTTAAATCTGGCTGTCTCGCAGTCGTTATCTCGCTCAGTAATCTCTACTGCTCTTGTGAACCTTTGCTCGCGTTGAGCGCTAATTGGAATGTTACTCAAGTCTTGCCCCTAAGAGCTGAAAATAGTTGTCTTCAAGATAATATTTAAGTACTTAAGATCACCACGCAAACTGGCGTGAAGTTAGCTCACCAGAGCTCAAAACGTTAGACTTCAAATAATATTAGAGCTTTAAAAATCACTACGCAAACTGGCGTGAAGTTAGCTCACCAGAGCTCAAAACAAATGACTTCGAAACAGCGTCTCGTCGATCAATTTATTGGAAACTGACAGAGTGAGGAAGAGTGGGGTGAATTAAGAAAAAAATTCTAGAGTTTTCATCTCACACACACGGGACTAGCGTCAATCTTCATCATTTAATTCAAACGTCTCATCGCACTCATGCGGAGATAATTCGGATCGGCGGTTCTTTAGATAATCAATTCCGCGCGCTTTTTACCAGTGACGCCACCCATCGCGTGGTTTTGGCTTGGTCTCTCCTGATTGGGTGATTCAATCATAGGTCGGTTGCAAGGAAACTCGTGACCATCCCCTTATGACTCCAATTCTGGTGCATGCTGTTACACAATTTGGCCTTGAACTCAGCTTACCCAGCCGTTTTCAAGAATAGCTACCAAGCTCTGCTTCTGTGGCAATCATTACAACACGCTAACTTGCCTTCCTCTTTGTCAACTTCCACAAGTACTGCCTGGGCCGCAGTAATAATAATAATAAATCATGAATACTTATTTATCGCAGATTAATAAGGGTTCAATATCATCACTCAAATGTACAACACCATGGATGAAAGAAGTACAAAAAGACATGCGAACTGCTAACATAACCGACACATCAGACAGAGACTCCTTCCGTAACAAAGTGAACAACTGGGAAGTCCAACCAGAGCAACCAAAACCTACACCTTACAGACCTCAATGGTCTGACGAAAGAAAATTGGCATTCTCCAACAGAATGAAACAATATTGGCAAGACAAGAAGAACGTCAAGAATTGAGTCAAACTGCTTAACGCTTTCCAATATTGGGAAAATATGCTGTAAATAAATAAATAAATAAATAAATAAATAAATAAATAAATAAATAAATAAATAAATAAATAAATAAATAAATAAATAAATAAATAAATAAATAAATAAATAATAATAATATCGTATGGCCTCGGATGCCGAGTGCAAGCGTTGTTATTTGACACCCAGGGGGTAGCTTGCATGTCGAATTTCGTTGTTCCTCGAATCACTGTGAAAGTCAAGGAGGTTAGATATTTAAGCTCTTTGAACACTATAGCGCATTCTAATAGAGAAATGAGGAACTTTGTGTTGGTGGAAACTCACGAGATTAATGTTGCCATTATGAACACGGCCTACTGAATTCAAATGGGTCCTTTAACATGCCAACATCGTATGGCATGCGTATCGTATTTTTACCGCCTTTTGCAGCTGATAACCTCAATATACTGCACCAACACCTTCGCACTTATACAGAGGCATAATATTTTCATGATGATAACTGTTTTAAGGGGCCTACGAAATATGTTTGTTCTAATTACAGTACTCCCCGTGACTCCAATTTATAAGCAGCGCAAGATGTAACTATTTTCGTAATTCTGTACCAGAACACTGGTAGGGGTGACGTGATGCAGCCCGCATTGCCAGCCAACAATAGACTTATTAAAATATTCTTACAGTTACACTACTACGGACATGAATGGTTCTAGGGACCTAAAACGTGGTTTTCAAGTTCATTTTGCCAGTTATTCTAAATGTAGGGAATAGAGAGGGTTGTCCAAAATATCAATTGGGCAGTGTTACCAGCAGGGTTTCAGAGGGTAAGTATGTAAAATTTGGTGCAATTAGGTGAAACGATGTAGATTTGTGCTAAAGGCCTAAATGCTGGGAATGGAGTGGTCTCTCCGAAATTCAAAGTAGACGGTGTTAGCCGCAGGGTTCCAAAGGGTAAGTATACAAAATTTGCTTCAGATCGATGAAATGGTGTAGATTTGTGAAAAAGGGCCTAAATGCAGGGAATTGAGTGGTCTGTTCGAAATTTCAAGTAGACAATGTTACTCGTCGGGTTCCAAAGGGTAAGTATGTAAAATTTGGTTCAGATGGGTAAAACGGTGTAGATTTTTGCCAAAGGGCCTAAATGCAGGGAATGGAGTAGTTTCTCCAAAATTTCATATATTCAGTGTTATTCGCAGGGTTCCAAAGAGTAAGTATACACATTTTGATTCATATCGGTGAAACGGTGTAGATTTGTACCAAAGGGCCTAAATGCAGGGAATGGAGTGGTCTGTCCGAAATTTAAAGTGGACAGTGTTACTCGTCGAGTTCCAAAGGTTAGGTATGTAAAATTTGGTTCAGAAGGGTAAAACGGTGTAGATTTTTGCCCAAGGGCCTAAATGCAGGGAATGGAGTGGTTTCTCCAAAATTTCATAGCCTATAGCCTATACAGTGTTATTCGCAGGGTTCCAAAGAGTAAGTATAACTTACAAATTTTGGTTCAGATCGGTGAAACGGTGTATATTTGTGCCAAAGGGCCTAAATGCAGGGAATAGAGTGGTCTGTCCGAAATTTAAAGTGGACAGTGTTAACTCGCAGGGTTCCAGAAAGTAAGTAACCTATACACATTTTGGTTCAAATAGGTGAAACGGTGTAGAATTGTGCCAAAGGGCCTAAATGCAGGGAATGGAGTGGTCTGTCCGAAATTTAAGGTGGACAGTGTTACCCGCAGGGTTCCAAAGTGTAAGTAAGTTATACACATTTTGGTTCAGATCGGTGAAACGGTGTAGATTTGTATGAATAACAGACAAACCAACATTGAACTTTATATAGGAGACACAAATACCAACTTATTTAGATAGGCCTAAGCGGCTTCGGTGGGGTAGTCCCCTGATGAACCAGTTTGGTGTTCCTAGGCGAAACCCCACAAAAGACACGGCATACACCTAGAACATTGCTGAGTTTTAATTCCTTGGCCGTGTAAGCAAATATAATAATAGTCTACTATTGTTTTATTATCATTAAAATAAAGCCCACTTTGTTACAGATCTGTTTTTAACTATTTTTTATAAAATATTTCGTAGAAAACCCAGTAAAATATTATTAATAAAGCTTTGCTCGTAATCACATTAGTCTCTTTCCTTTTAATAAACATTGCTGTAGAAGGCCATACTATGGCCGAAACTGGTACATTGAATGAATTAATGTACATAAATTCAATTTTATGTACTAAGGTGTAGGCTAATAAATTTATCAAATGCCTATTGGTATTTCATTTAGTTTAAACGTCAATACGGAAGCTCTTAAGATCATATCACTATGTATAGTCTACATTTTTCACGGTTTTCGGCACTTCCTTACCTGTGGAGTAGTTCTAGACTACGGCTACTCCACCCACTCTGTATTGTTGCGCTGCCACCAATGACTCCTGCACGTATCCCAGTTAGACGTCCCCCGCCCTACTCTTTGTGCAACACCATCTGGTATGTCTGAGCCAGTGGCGTACGCATTCATACAGTAGTAGTGTACATTATTACAATGTGCAGATTTGAAGCCATTCTATTTTCAGTGTTGCCTATACAAATTGTCCTTTGCAGCTTGCTATTGAACCACAATAGTGAAAATTAACCTTAACATAGTGATCAAGATCTGACGATGGCCACTTGAGGGTCGAAACATGTAGGTGTGGATGTCTATAGGCTAAGGGAGCATCGCTGTCAGGAGAACAATTAGTTTTTTCTAGTAGATGCTAAAATGAGTTACAGCTAACGATAGAGAACGTTAGGGCTCAACTCGACTTCCTTAAGGGCCTTGAGCAGAAAGCAGGAGATAACGTGAAAAGAAAAAGAAGGCTGCCCCTCGGAGAAGGAGGGTATCAGAAAAGATGGAACGAGGGCCAATCAAGGCGGAAAAGGAAGAGACTCCCTAGGTCTCGGATACCCTAATACCGTCGGGGTCGGAAGAGAACAAGAGTTGACCAAGTGAGGTCGACAGGAAAGAAGACGGAGAAGAGCCCAGCACAAGTAAGTGGAAGCAATGCCGGACTCAGCTGGGGCCCCGTGGTCGCCAACCCACGTCCTACTAGATGTGGGGTGTGGTTCAAAATACGTACAAAATGCAATATAGAGTCGAAATACTTTACTTACAAAATGCAAGTGAAATTCGAAATACTTTCAAAATGCAAATTTCAATTGCATTTCGTAAGGATTTTGAATGTCAATTGCACATTGTGATTTTTTGAAATCAATCTAAATTGCATTGTGTATTTTCAATTTCAATTGCATTTTGTGAGTAATTTGAACCTCAATTGCATTTTGTATGTCTTTTCAATTTGTAATTGATTTATTATTACAGTGCGTTATTCTAAATTGTACACACGTGCATATACACCGTTACTCACGTAATTCATAAAACCTTGCAACACAAAACAAACCTAACATAACGGGATTCAAATTACGAATCAACATCACACTGTTACGTGCCACCCCCCTAGTGGCACTTTTGTTAACTGGATTACAGTGGGTTGAAGCACAACACAGATTGTTCCTTTAAATGAAATAATTAACTTTATTGCGGCCAGAACATACACCACTCATCAGCAAATACAAGCAATTATTACCTTACTCCAGTTTCCTCAAGTCTCTTCCTTATGGAGAGCTCTTGACCTCTTTCACTTGTCAACAGTTAATCTTCTCGCTAATGAGTCTGGTGGCCTTGACAGAACTACAAGCAACTCTCCCCTATGTACACAAACTACAGTTACTTACGAAAACCTGCTACACGCTGCTTCGCTGTTCACGAGCTGGGAAACAATGTCACTGGGTTTCGTAACTCACCACACTTCTGTCGCTCAGGATAAACGCTCGCACTCGCCCGTAAAACACAACAACAACTGCTGCTTGACAGGTCGCTCTTATATAGCAGGCCGGTGACTCAATAAATGCTTCTAGACCCATCCAGGGTTCACGGCTTCTTGAGGTTTCCATCGCTGGCTCAGTCACGAATATTCTGGACCATCCCCTTTGTCCTAGTAGTCCTGTTGCATAAGGCGCACGCAATACACTGAGGCCGAGCAGCCCAGCACTGGGGCAGTTGAGACTCATGCGGCGAGTGATGAAACAAACTCACAGCCGTAACACCACCCCCTTCCTAAAAGGCTGATCGTCCCGATCAATCATTGGTCCGTCTGTGTCCCTCCGTAGGCTGCCAGGTGATCTCGATGCACGATCTTCATCTTCGTCCTCGGGCTCCGCTGGATCCTGTAGACGACATCGTTGATCCGTTTCACGACTCGGTACGGGCCCTCCCAGGACTTCTGCAGTTTGGGTGACAGGCCTTTCTTCCGTAATGGGTTGAAGAGCCAGACCAGGTCGTCCTCGTGGAATCCGCCGACATCCGTCTGCTGGTCGTATCGGGTCTTCATTCGGTCGGTCTCGATCCGCAGTTTCCTCCTCGCGAACGCGTGCACGTCCTCCAGTTGGTCGACCAGTTCTTGACAATACTGGCTTACCGGGACCGGATCATTCCCAGGTCGGCCGAAGGCAAGATCGACAGGTAGACGGAGCTCCCTCCCAAACATGGCCCGGGCTGGTGTGCACCCGGTGGCTTCATGCGTCTTCTTCGGTTGTCCGTCTGCAGGTGTCCATCCGTCGTATCTGTGATGCGGGCAATCCAGGTAACGGGCTCGCAGACTCCTAGGTTGGTGTCCCGGTGAACCGTAATGTCGTAGTCGTTCAGGTTGGACAGGCGGACGTACGGCCGAGACGTCGTGTTGATGAGAGTCTTGGCAACTAGCAATCCGTTTGTCTGGATGTCCTCATATTTTGACTCGACGACAGCCGCCACTCCCTCAGCAGTTCCGTCGACAATTACGGCAGCGCTGACCTCCGTCCTGGCGGGAACGATGACGTCTTCTCTCAGCCTTACTCGTCGTGCGGTGATGGACTCGTGCGCAGGTTGCAAAGCAAGTTCCTCACCTCCGAAGTGCCGAGTGTTGGTACTCAGATCCAAGATGATGTTGTTCTGGTCCAGGAAGTCCAGTCCGATGATCACTTCAATTGATACGTCAGCCACAAGCACTGGATGCTTTATCGCCCGTCGACCAATGACGAACTCCAGTGATGCTTCGCCATGTACCGGTGCGGTCTCTCCGGTCGCGGTTATTAGCTGGAGGTTCCTTTGTGTGGGTTGCACTCTCCACTTCGGGATCACGGTGGGACTGACGATGGTCCTCGATGCTCCCGTGTCGATTAGCATGGGCCAGCTCTCTCCGTTGACGACTCCGTCGACCATCAGGCTGCTATTGTCCCGCCGTAACTTCGTCACACGAACCTGGACTGCCGGGGCTTGACGACTGTCACAAGCCAACCTTCGCCCCCCAAGGCTGGCTAATACTCGTTTCCCTGGGTCGCGCGGTTTTCAGACGACTGATTTCCCGTCGGATACCCTCGGCGGCAGCGATCACCGCAGTCCTTGCTCAGGTGGCCTTTCTTACCGCAGGTCCAGCAGGTCGGTAGTCCTCTTCCGGGCCGCCTCTCCGGTTGCCTTCCGGCTGTGTCGTTACTGGTGGTGCCGCGACTATCGAAGAAACGGCTTAGCGCCTCCATTAATTCGTCGGCCAGGGGCTTGGTCTCGTTGGTTTTTACTGGTTCATCGACGTCCACTTGACGCACCCGCGCGTGCATTCTGGATGCCTGTTTTGCCGTCTCGAACTCAAGTGCGTGGCTCAGCGCACCTGCCAGGGTCTTATTGCGCGCGAGTCGCAGCGCCTGTTGAATGTCCGAGTCCCGTAGCCCGTCGGTGAAAGTCTGCGTCGCTATCTGCTCCAGAAAGTCGGCCGGCGCTGTTGGGTAGGCGAGCCTTACGAGACGTGCGATGTCCATCTCGAACTCCTGCAGGGTTTTCGCGTTCTTTTGTACCCGGGCCCGGAGCTGCATCTGGTAGGCCTGCTGAAGATGGCTATCTCCATATCGGGACTCCATATGGGCGATTAGTGAAGCGTAGTCCTGGGATCCAGTCGGGATGGCCTGAAGGACGTTAAGGGCGTCCCCTCTCAGCGCTACAGTGAGAGCTGTAGCCTTTTCCGTGCTGTTCCAGTTGTTTATTTAACAGGCTGCCTCGAATTGACGTAAATAGGTGCTCCACGGGACCTTTCCGTCGAAGGTTGGGGGTGTCACTCTGCTCTGTCCCGTTCCTGATATTCCCGGTGTACCTGTAGGCGGGCGTCGGCGCAGCTCGGCAACTTCCTCTTGAAGAGCGTTGAATCTCGCTTCCATCCCCGTCGACGGGCGTTGGTTCAGCTCAGAAATTTCCTTTTGTAAAGCGTTGAATTTTTCTTCCACCCCCGTCAGTGGGCGTTGGCGCAGTTCGGCAACTTCCTCTTGTAAGGCGTCGAACTTCTTTTCTACTGCTGTGACTTCCTCACGTAGGCCCTGGCAGACGGTGTTGACTTCCTGACGCAGACCCTGTTCCAATTTCTTCTGACTTTCCTGTAATTTCGTCAGCAGACACTCTTCCAGATTTTTCTGGCCATCCAGAAATTTGGCGGTTAGGTCCTCTGCTAGCTTATTCTGACCGTCTTCTAATTTGGAAGTTAGGTCCTCGGCTAAACTTTTCTGGCTGTCTTCCATCTTCTTCAGGTCCTCCGCTAACTTATTTTGACGTCTTCCATCTTCTTCTGGCCGTCTTCTAGCTTCTTCTGGCCGTCTTCTAATTTGGCAGTTAGGTCCATGGTTAAATTCTTCTGGCCGTCTTCCATCTTCTTCTGGCCGGCCTCCGTTTTGGTTACCATGCCATTTAACTTTTCTAGCAATGCTGCCAATTGCGCCTCCATTTTAGTTGTTTGTCTTGTAAAGGGCATGCACTCACAGGAAAATTAGAGAAAATGACCTGCTTGGGTTTTGAAACCAGGACCGCCAGGTGTTGTGCTTGTGCTTGAGTTCGTGATCCCACTTCTGACACCAGTTATTACGTGCCACCCCCCTAGTGGCACTTTTGTTAACTGGATTACGGTGGGTTGAAGCACAACACAGATTGTTCCTTTAAATGAAATAATTAACTTTATTGCGGCCAGAACATACACCACTCATCAGCAAATACAAGCAATTATTACCTTACTCCAGTTTCCTCAAGTCTCTTCCTTATGGAGAGCTCTCTTTCACTTGTCAACAGTTAATCTTCTCACTAATGAGTCTGGTGGCCTTGACAGAACTACAAGCAACTCTCCCCTATGTACACAAACTACAGTTACTTACGAAAACCTGCTACACACTGCTTCGCTGTTCACGAGATGGGAAACAATGTCACTGGGTTTCGTAACTCACCACACTTCTGTCGCTCAGGATAAACGCTCGCACTCGCTCGTAAAACACAACAACAACTGCTGCTTGACAGGTCGCTCTTATATAGCAGGCCGGTGACTCAATAAATACTTCTAGACCCATCCAGGGTTCACGGCTTCTCGAGGTTTCCATCGCTGGCTCAGTCACGAATATTCTGGACCATCCCCTTTGTCCTAGTAGTCCTGTTGCATAAGGCGCACGCAATACACTGAGGCCGAGCAGCCCAGCCCTGGGGCAGTTGTGACTCATGCGGCGAGCGATGAAACAAACTCACAGCCGTAACAATACTATAATACGTGCTATTGAACCACAGTTGTGAATTTACAGTAGTGAAGTTAACCTTAACACAGTGATCAGGATCTGACGATGGCCACTTGGGGGTCGAAACGCGTAATCCTAAATGGCCCATTTAAGCGTGATAACTAACTAATACATGTATTTTTTTTCCAGGAGTGTGTTTACATATTTATAAGTTGTACCCCGCCCAATTCATTGGGCACAATCATGTTGACCGCCTGAAAAGGTTTAAAAGACAATTACATTGAAAATGATATTTCGATTATTATTCATAAAAAGCAATAATTAAATAAACATTCTCCTTGCATGACAACTATATTAATTAGCCTATATTTTCTAACACAATAAACAAGAATTGCAAATACTATTGCAAAAATTAATAAAAACCCTTTGTAACTAAATTAACTAAAAGATGCATTGGTGACAATATGTCCACACGAGATTGCTTATAATATTGACATTATACGTGAGAAAAATTGAGTATTGCTGTCCATGTTCTTACTGTCATTGTTGTTGACTATCACAATCTGCTACATGTCTCTATGACTTTATCTGCAGACAATCCTTTTACAATTATTAACTACATAAAAGTAAACAGTAAACTAAGTGGGTAAAGAAACCTCACTGGCGGCAGTGTACAACACTTAACAGGTGATAGACGGATCCAGCTGGCAGTGGTACCATGTGGAATATATATAACATATGGATTACTTCAAGGTTTGGAGGCGCCATTACAGATATTTCTACAATGAATCATCATCAAGTTGTCGTTCTTTGGTGTAAACATATTCATTAAATCATATTTGCTGAAAACAATTATGATTTATTAAGAGTCTGTTTTTCAATCTCTGGATGAAAGTGATGGGCATCCACTGGCCGTGTAACTTTCCTCAGCACTTTCGTACTGAACGGTAAACGCTCATGCGAACTCTGGTGTCAACTCATTGAAACACAAACCACATCTCTTCGTATCAGTATTTCAATGATGATATGCTTTTATATGAAACATTGTAACTAGTTGGAAAAGCCGGTATTATGTTTCTGCACAATGGCTATTCAGATACAGGGTGCCAGGAAATGTTCTCCTCAGTGGCTACGTGTAGCTGCGAGAGTTAGCGTCATCAGTTTAGTTGGCAGCACAGTGTCCTTGATAGGATGAAGGCCAAATATGCATGGGCGCTCGCAGGTAATTTTCATTTCTTAACCCCCCCCCCACCAAAAAAAATCGTTTCATTTCTTACTTGCTGCGTGAAATTCATTATTTGACTGCTCTCAATCCGTTGGCTACTTTATGGCAAGATTGGGAGGAATATTTTGTTTTTAGTTCACAGTTGTTATCCATGAAAGCCCGCGTTTCGTCTGTTGTGATTCATTGTCTTAATGTTGAGGTCTTAAAAACATGTATCGACAATAATATAAAAAGCAAGCAGTTCATTAAAATGCTAATGTAAATCCAATTCGCCTATTTTCTAAATAACTGGAGGACACATTTTCAGATATTTTCAAATTACTGACTTAAATTAAACTGTGGAAATATCCCTACATATGAATCTCTCCAATAATTCAAATAGCTCTGTTTTACATCTAGATTGTACTGGCTGTTACAGCGGATCCATCACGTTTTTCCTCTTCTTCACAAGCTATCAGGAATACTTCGCATTGCTCTTCTTAGCATAATGAATTTTGTGCGAAATTATAAATTCGTATTGTACGTCACTCGTACTTGTGACGCCCATGGTTTAAGCAAATATTCGTTTTATAAAGAAAATATAAGATTTGAGTATTGCTGACCGTTAAGCAAAATATATAAAAAAACTAAATCATGTACTTCTTACTTAGTCGGTTTGATAACGATACAAACATCGCAGGAGCATTTAGCCTAACTATTATATATTCGTACTTAAGAATGTCACATAAATGTTCCTTAAGTTAAGAGCCTGCCAATGTCTGTTCTGTAATTTTCTTCTTTCAGAAGCACGTCGTTATCAATTCCTCCTTGAACTTTGGCTTTATCACCGAATTGATCTGTATTGAATTGTAACTTTCAGTCGGTCAATACGACTATGAGCCCAATTAGATTAGGATTAAATTAGCTTCTCCGCTCAAATAAGTAGGCTACATGTTGCGCATCGAAAATTGCCTTGCGTAAAGATTCCATTGGAATCATATACAATAGCCTACAACATTACGAAGTCTATCAGTATTGAATCACCATTTTGTCTCAACTAATCTGCTGTCTACATTCCATTGAGAGTGCGAATCTCAGTCGCTTTGATAACGGCGCAAAAACACCGCAGAACAATTTAACTATTACCTATAAATTGCTTCGATCGTAGAAGATTTAACACTACAGGTTAAGAATCTACAACATTGGTAGATTGCTGTTCATTTGTAGCAATAATTGCTCTGTTCTCAACAAATGGATCACAGTAATGTACCCGATACCTAGTTTAGGCTATCGGCTACGCCAGCAGACATTAAGCCGTAGTTGAGATTTTGGGAAGAGTTAGGAAAAGATAGCGCCCAGATCGAGTCAAGAGGAATGTCAGGATGACGTAGTAGGTCTAGGATCAAGAAGGCACTGACATCTGTAAGAAGATGGAATTATGGATAGAATTATGAAGCTTTATTAAGATTTATATGGAATATGATATTTAAACATCTTAGAAGAGAAGATATAACATGCATTATATGTGGTAATAATTTAAAGGAAGTTAGATAACCCTTAAGTTATTTTATAACGGAATAGCCGAGATGATGAGGGTTCGAGATTATAATTGTGACGCGAGAGCATAGTGGTGGGGTGAACGCCACGTGTCTGCGCCAGGCAGATAAGGAAGAAGACAGTGCGGACACATTCAGTCTAGCTCTGTCAGCCGAGCAAGCAGGGTCGAGCAGTAGCGCAAGCCAAACGCATGGTGAAGGTCGCGTAGCGAACCGAAACTGTCACGGCAAAGTGTAGGCGACAGTTTCAACATCACCGAGCAGCGAACGACAAGCGGGTCAATAAACCGGGCGGACTTGCCGAGCAAGCAAGCATAGACGGCCGGGATATGTTAGGACAGCATTGCAAGTAGTTGGAGACTTTATTCTAAGCTGCTTTTCAACGCAGAACAGAACAGTAAAGCGACATGGCGAGGTCAGCTTTAGGCGGAGATGATTATATACGCAAGCATTATAACAGAAGCTGAACTTCATTGCTACATTGAGTTAGAAAGTTTATTCAGCATTTGAATTATACAGATTGTTACGAGATACTGCAACTTTGAACTTCGAATGAACATAGTTTTTCTGAATAACATTGCGACTATGCATTTCATAACGCATTCCAAGTAACATTAACAATTTCAAGCAAACGGAATGTTGTAAGCATATGCACTGATGAACATTAGCTCGTGCATTAATGAAATTATTTCTTATGCAGTTTTATAAATTACCGAGTATGAACACAACTACAGGGTGTTTCATAAACTTAGACACTCTCAGATAAAATTTTATTTTACGAAAGTGAGACTTAACAGTTATTGGAGATTGAACTTTCGACACTCAAACTGAACATTTTATGGAACAGTGGCGTAACGTAGAAGAGGAATAGGGGGTCCGCTGTTTCCATGAACGTTTTCGAGAGGATTTGGACAATATCCGCTATGGATAATCAGAAGTTCATCATGTCGGAGTAAACGCAGATAGAGACGCGATGGCACCGCAGAGCGATGGATTCGATTCCTGACGAGAGGAGGTCCACCAGCTGATTCACTTGGGATTTCGAATGCAATCGTCATTTCATGGATGGAATGATATTCACGCCGATCTTTCGAGAAATTCATTATGTAGGGAAAATCGACGATCTTGGAAATTTAATAACAGCTGATTATGAAAAGGTACTGTAAGAGTCATAACTACCTGATACGATTATTTTCATGAATACTGGGCACACATGTATATTTTTCTAATAGGAGTGATACGATTATTTAAACATGGTTTGACTTTATATGCTTCGAATTTGCTAGAATATGGCATGACCATATGATATGGCAGGCATCATTATACGAAATTCTCACCATTGGTTGGCTTTATTAAGCAGATGTTTGGTCTTTTAGACATTTTTCCAGCAAGGATATTTTTCATGAATAGTTTTTTTTGTGTGACGAGTATTTCGAACTCGTGATCTGCAATTGATTATCTAAAATTACTTCGTCAGTTCATTGCATACTAGCGAGTGTATATTATTCATCAGTAGGGATTTTTTTCCATTGGATTGTTTGGAGATATTAAGAAGTTATTCACTTTAGTGAATGAATATCGCTTTTATATGACAACTAGAAACTTGTTGATTCCTATCTGGTACATTCACTCATATAGTCTACGAGATGGGGTCTTTCGTATTTATACGATTGTATGGTGGCTACTCATCTTACCCATCGTTTAGGGCACTATCATGATTAGTCGACGAGGCGAGGTCTTTCGTATTTATACGACTGTACGGTGGTTACTCATCTTACTTGCCATTGAGGGACTCATTTTTATCATCCGAGTGTACATGAGATTGTAAGTGAATCAAACAAGGAACTACTAGTCACATATCAGTCGAACTTTTGTTAAATAAAGTAACGATAAATGTCAGCAGGGTTACATTTGTAATTCTTGTTTGCCAATCCAATATTTTGTTGCTATACTCTTTTGAGAGTAATTTCAGTTTAACAGCTGTTATAGCTGATGCTTTTGATGATTTTTATAATTGTGTTTGATACCTTTGAGAAGGATTTAAAGTAATTGAATCTTGTAAGATGAATCATTAATGGTCAGATTTATGTTAAGGCAGATCAGTATTGCAGATTTTGATATGAGAGATTATAGCACATTGGTGTTTTTCTGTGATGTGAATTATGAGAATTGTAAGAGAATTTATGCTATTTGAAAGCAAATCTTGAATTACTAAGGTAATATTTTTCCAATTGTTTAAGAAGTTGTCTAGATGTGATCAGAGTAATTACAGTTATTGGAGATTGTGTGCGTTGATAATTTGAAGCCAGTTAAATATTTTTTTGTAGATCATGCAACATGGTTGAGTGGAGTTTGTGATAGGCATTTTGTAGAAGTTGCGTTGTGATAGTAGCAATGTTGCTAATGTATTTTGAGGCAGACATGAGGTCGTCGT
Source organism: Meconema thalassinum (assembly GCA_946902985.2). Classification (NCBI taxonomy): domain Eukaryota; kingdom Metazoa; phylum Arthropoda; class Insecta; order Orthoptera; family Tettigoniidae; genus Meconema; species Meconema thalassinum. Next base: position 554,097,290 of record OX336388.2, read on the forward strand.
ACCCAGTCTAGCGTAATTGTTGAGATTCATGCTGTATATGCTGAATATTTGTGGAGTTTTGTGGAATAATTGTTGTATTCAAATGTGATATTTGAAGAATTGAGGATATATAATGTCGTTGTGGATAGTTAGATCCAACGTGATGTCGTGAAGGCAATAATATTTTTTGGCATGATAAATTAAAACACGAGATATAACTTGGAAGTAATAAAACTGTAAGACAACGTTCTATAACCCATATTAAACAATTTGTTAGGAAATTAAACAAATAAATAAAGTTGATAATACAAGATTTTCTGAGAATAATAATTAATGAAATAATAATCTGAAATTTAAGCATATTAACGATCTGACCTAATGAAATAAAAATCAGAATGACTAGATGAAATAATAAAAATCTAAATAACCAGAAGAATGAAATTTAAAAAATTTGATAAATTAAATTTTGGAATAAATCAATGAATTAAATAAGTGGATGAACTAAAGATTGGATAAATAATCTGATTTAAATAAATTAATAGACGATTGTAATGATGATGAATAACTGAATTAGAAGGTGATAATTATTTAAAGAAGCTGATGATTAATGAATTTATATGGAATTAAATAAATTTAATTGAGATATAATTTGAGGAATTGCAACTTGAGTTGAGGATTTAAATGATGTAATGGTGATGAATTAATGATTCTGACAGGAATATGTAGAATTTTGAGATAAGAATTAATGAGAGAAATGTTTAATTTTGATGATGATGATAACGATGACCAATAAGCCGTGAATTTTCTGTAATTCACGAACAAGAGATTATTAATGACGATGTAAATAGTGTAAATTAATTATTCGATGTTTAGGAGCATTTGACTAACATGTTCAACATTTAAATTATGCCATGCAAGCCATAAATTACGTGATGTTTAATATATGTGATTATTATATGTGTATGTTTAGACAGATTAATAACTTTTTTCAAATCCACATTTATGATGTTAAATTAAAGAGAAATTAGGTCTCAGGTTTCACAAATGTCAGTGACGAAAGACATAGTGCTACAGTGATCCTGAGAACCCAAGAGAACTTTAGAGATTTTTCTTGTTCTACGTGGATGAAATATTTTTGATTAGAAAAGAGATGGTTCGATTTTTGGACAATGACAATTTAACGTTGGCATTCGACCATGCTCTCAGGTAGGAGGTAAATTTAAAATGTCTGTCTGACTAACAAAGTGAAATAAATTTGTTTTTATCTTAGTTGTGATCTGATGATGGTGTGATTTTCCTTTTTCTTTCCTTGTCTTGAGTAAGGCTTAACCGGAAAGGAGGTGGTTTGCTAGGAATTCAGTTGATGGCGCCCATTTATATTTGCATTATTTTTTATTAAACTTAAGCCCGTAACGACCCTAGAGATACTTTGTCTCGTGTTACCCACTGCTTTTTCGATAACTCAGCTGAATTTCCGACACATTCCTTATTTGACTAGAGGTTCATTTAACTCCGCTCTGTCCTGGAACTCCAGGAATGCGATGTTATAGCAGACGGGTCATCGCATCCCCAGGACGAACGGGTACAGTAAGGACTCATGCACACCTTGAATAAAAATAACGGCATTTCGCAGCACGAATAACGATCGCAGTAAGGCAGAACGGCGCAAAATTAGACGAGTGTACAACACAGTCAGGCCCGTATTTAGGGCTCCTGAAGACCCTGGGCAAAATTATATTAAAATAAAAAATCTTTGCAACCCCCGACTTTTAAATATGTAGATTTATTCAAGTTTCCTTAACATATGGGACTGTTTCTTCACTGAGCGTGTATTTAACTATGAGTGGCAAACACTATAAATGGGTTTACTAAAAGTTAAAAAAACGGACCCTGCTCCAAAGTGGGACAAACACTAGGAAGATGATGATGATGACTAAAATTACAAATAGGAAAAATAACGGTCGCCTCCGTAGCGTAGCGGTCAGCTTGGTTAGCTGCCGCCCCGGAGGTCCTGGGTTCGATTCCCGGCTCTGCCACGAAATTTGAAAAGTGGTAGGGGTGGCCCAAATGAGTAGAGGGGTTTCGATTCCCCCTCAGCCATCCTTGAAGTGGTTTTCCGTGGTTTCCCACTTCGTCTTCGGGAAAATGCCGGGATTTCTTCAAGGCCACGGCCGCCTCCTTCCCTCTTCCTTGTCTATCCATCCTAACCATCCCTTACCTTCCCTCATAGGCCCCTGTTCGCTTTGCAGGTGAGGCCGCCTGGGCGAGGTGCCAATCTCACCTCACCAGTTGTATCCCTTCCGATTCGATGTTCCCAGCACTAGGACACTGCCCGCTGAAGCGGTAGTGGTGAGTTCCCTCGCTGAGACCGTGGGTTCCACCAACCTGGAAGGTAAACGACTAAAAAAAAAAAACTAACTTAATACAAGGAATTTACATTTAAATTTTAAAAGATATCATACACAACCAATAGCAAGAACACCAATTATTTAAATAACATGGGGCTTCCTTCTTGCCATGTCATCTGCAAACAAGATTAGGATTTTATTAGTCCAATTTTACTTTCAAGTCAGATTCAAAAGCAAGATCACCAAGCTGACCAACAGGATCCTTATTTTGCGTGTCCTTAATTAATCAACATTGCAAATGTGCGACAATGGATAATGCTCTTGTGTGTGTGTGTGTGTGTGTGTGTGTGGAGGGGGGATTAAACTTTAATAACTTGGCGTTTAATGTCCAGGCGGTTTTGTACAGTTTTCCAGATTTTTTTCCACCCCTAAACCCTGCCACTCTGGGCAGCTGCCCTGTTTGTGGCCCCGTAATTACGGGCCTGAATACAGTAAATAACCCAATATTCTAAGCACGACCTTAAGCAGTGTTTTACTAGTCAGCAAAGAAAATCTCGCTTTATGGGCGTTGCAATGTATAAAAATACCTCCAGATCGTGCTCTCATATCGTCACTGCCAAAGTGAGGAGGCTAAAGTAGTAGCCAGCCTAATCACTTTAGATAGCGTTGGGTAAACATACACTAGGCATCACCGTATTGCAAAATGGAGCAATGTTTCCATTGGTGGTCTAGTGCATAACATCATTAGAACTATATAGTTTTGAATATAAATACTTACTACGTCAGCATTTTAAAGAGTTTTCTATTGTAATATTTGTCAGAAACTTCAATTTATGAAATAAACTGGTGATAATGACCAATCGGATATCAACATTCTCGTAATTCCAGGGGGGGGGGGGGGGGGCACGACCCCACCTTGCCCTTCCCTGCGGGCGCCCATGCAAATGTGTGAGCTGTGGACTGTCAAAATCGTCAGTGTGTATATTGGAAGAGTGCAACAGTATGTAATGAATGGCTGTGGTGAGTATAAAGTTTACTGTTTGTTTTGATACAAGCGACAGCCGCGCTGCCAACGTAACTGGTAACGCTATCTCTCGCAGAAGCTTGTAGACACTGCGGAGAACAATCCCTGGCGCCCTGTATTAACCCACATTGCGGTAATGCAGTGATCAATGTAATAGCCTATATATCGATGAGTTTATATGGGAACTGGGCTAGCCTTTCATAGACCACTATGGGAATTCCCTTTACTGTCAAGTAAGCGTATTCATATCTAATTTAAAACTCAATTCCACGCAGGAACATTATGAAAAAAAAAAGCAAAATATTAATGGAGCATTAAAAGATACTTCCATATTATTACCGGCACATGAAAATGTGTACCCGTCTTGTCGTCCAAATGTCTGTCGTGTTAATGGCTGCGTGGATAACATCTGGTCTGCGAATCTGGAGATCTTGGGTTCGAACCCCAGTCTCGGCTATTATTTTTGCTACCGGATTATCGATTTAAAGGAAAGGAAGGAAGGAAGCTTGTAGTTTAACGTGACCGTTAATCTTGTGATTATGAGCCACGGGACCTCCTTTTACGTGGAATCCGAACCACAGGACATGGCATTTCACTTCGAAAATCTCACATGCATTGACCGGGAATCGAACCCGAACCGCCTTGGTGAGAGGCATACAGCTAGACCGCTGAGCCACCACGCCCCCTATCGATTTAAACGATATATATCATAACATTATGCGTCATTTTAACAGAATCTACATGAAATTACGATTTATCTAATTTTAATGACAATAGTTTGCACCAAGCAGGAGTTGGGAAATTTTATTGTATTGAACATTATTTCTAGTAGTCTATAGATAGGCTAGAGACTATAGTTTCATTCCTCCTCTTAATTTACAATATAATATGTCCTTCTTTGTTCAAACAAGTGTGACAGTAGCATACCTACAATTCAATCTATACATTCATCATAGTACCAGTATGAAAATGGAGCGTAAATTAGCATTTTAAGAATGTCCAAGCTGTGTAATATGCGAGTAGGATAACATGTCAGATGACTTCACATATATAAGGTGCGTTCAAAAAGTAACGTTTTGGAGGCTGGAATACGCAAACCGGTGACGACATCGGCTAATCGTGGCGTGTGTAACGAGGTGTGGTTCCAACCAGAGCGTGGAAGGTCACAGCCCGTCGCTAGAGGGCACGCGTGCACGTCACGTGACCATACAAAGCGAGCAGCAGAATGCATAAATCGTCCAACCAAGACCAAGACAGTAGGCCATTCGACATGCTTCCTGGTGTGGTTGAAGACTGTGGGGCACCCATTGGACACACACTTTCCGCAAGTGAAGTCGTTCCTTCATGATGGTGTGCACACTTCCGACGCTCAATCCGACCACGGCGGCTATGGCGTTCACTGTCATTCGGCAGTCCTGGGTGCATCAACCAGCTGGACGTTGTCATCGGTAATGCAGGGGGGTGCCCCAGACCGGGCATCATCGGCTAACGACACCCGACCTTCCCTGAAGTGCTTGTGCCACGTCTTGACCCTTGCAAGGGACATGCAGTGTTCGCCGTACACTTGTGACATTCGGCGATGAATGTCCGTTCCCCCTACTCCTTTCGCTGTCAGAAACCGAACAACACCCCTTTGCTCTTCGTTTGACGCATCCATGTCACTGTTTGCAATGCGACTGGCAGCGTTGGACGATTGATGCATGCTGCTGCTCGCTTTGTATCGTCACGTGACGTGCACGCGTGCCCTCTAGCGACGGGCTGTGAACTTTCCACGCTCTGGTCGGAACCACACCTTGTTATACACACCACGATTAGCCCTTGTCGTCACCGGTTTGCGCATTACAGCCTCCGGCTCGTTACTTTTTGAACGCACCTTATATTTCATCTCAATTTCATAGTAGGATAACTTATCAGATGTTACACATCTTATGCGACTACAGTACTTTAAGGCTCGTATCTTTTTATTTTTTATATTGTTGTATAGTTTAACTCTTTACACGTGCATAATATTCATATATAGATCGCAAACATAAACTGTAATAGGCCTACATCATGGAATAGACTAACTTTATCAAATAACGAGATTCACTGCGAATCATAAATACAAACATTAACAAAACAAGCTACACAAACATTATAGGAAATACATAGTTATAAATATTTGTATAATTTTAAACTATAACCCTTGTGACCAGGATCTCATGATGACCGCGTGATGGTCGAAACGCTAATCCCAAATTCACTCCTTATCAGTGAATCATATTAATATACTACATGTAGGACTAATTGTTTTCAAAAAGTGTGTTATATATATAGTTACCCCACCTAATCTAAATGAGCAAAAGCGTGTTGACCGATTGAAAAGCATAAATTGATATATTAAAATGAAGGAACTTGGTAGACTAGTGTCATAGCCTATTTACATTACATCCAGAATACTCATATAAGGAAAAGTGAGTAGGTATATATGTGGGAAGGGATTTTGGCAAGCGAATAAACCGAACACGTCTTGTAGTAATTTGAAGTATAAAAACTGTATTTACACATAAGATCACAACAGATGAGATTGCACAGAACTTAGCGTGACTTCACTAGACACAAAACTGTATAACTGATCGTCTTAGTTTCTCGCGACTTCCACTTGACTCTTCTACACGGCGCCACCAGGCAGTGTCGGGGCTGGCGGGAAACCCAAAAACGTTCATTATTTTCAGATTCCCACAATTGGCCATCCTGCAGATCATCCGCCTCGGATGATGAGAAGTCTTCAGCCCAGGGTTTGAGGAATTCAGCACAAGTAGTTGTTCGGTTGGGGCCTAAGTGATTCCCTTCACGACAGAGGTCGTAAATGTCATTCAGTTTGACTCTGGAGATTCTGTAAGGCCCAAGGTACTTTTTCTTCAATTTAAGGCCTGGTTCAAACTGGGTCCTCTTGATGGTGACGATATCGCCAACTTGGTACTGGCGAGCAGGCCGTCGACTTCGATCAAACGACACCCTGTTTTCTTGATGCACTTTCTGGATTTGTGCTCTCGCTTCTTCACGGTGTTCATCTCACCTGGTCTCAAACTCGTCTATCATCTCTTCATTGATCAACTCAACTATTCTCAGGTCATTTTCACAGTGCATTTTGGCTCCTATCAAAAGTTCGAACGGCGTCTACTTGATACTGCGGTTGTAAGTGGAATTCATGGCTCTTCGATCAGATTCGACGTGTTTGTACCAATCTCCAGGGTTTTCGATGGGCAACTTGGCCAGCACGGATATGATCGTGGAGTTCATCCTTTCTATCTGGCCATTGGCACGAGGGAGTCTGGTCGTGATCAGCGAGAGGGTGATGTTGTTGGCAGTGCAGTACCCTTCGAATTCATGTGAAATATGCGCGGTTCCACGGTCGGTGACGATCTGCGCAGGATTAGCAAATACTCCTTTTTGCACGTCCAGTTTCTCCGTAGTTTCTTTCGTGATCGTCGTTTTAGTGGGATACAGCCACACAAACTTTGTGAAGCTATCCGTTACTGCGAGAATATGCTTGTATCCTTTTTTCATTGAATCCAAGGGTTCTAGATGGTCAGCATAGTAAGTGTGAAATGGTGTGCTTTCTTTAAATAAGGGATGCAATAGTCCTTGTTTCATCGTGATGCTCATCTCAACGCTGGTACTCTTCGCCTCTTCCGATGCCTTTCCTATGTCCATCTCATCGGCTGCTACCACGTCGATTCGGTACAAGTACGCTTCTGATATGTCCTTGGACATCTTGACACCGGTTTTGCTGATGGTAGTTATGGCTTGGTCCAGCAAGTCGTTACCCATGATAGCTGGCAACTTTCGTACATCTCCTGACACCACATAGAAATCAGTCAAGTAAGTGTCGTCGTCAACCTGGACGTCGGTTGGAAAATACCCTAGGGGACGCACCTCACTATCTCCGAAACCCTTGAGTACAATGGCGGTAGTCTTCAGCTCCGGATCACCCATCTCTGTGTAAATGTCTTCACGGATCAGATTGATTGGGCAGCCCGTGTCAACCATTGATCTTCTGGCCCTGGAGCAACAATTCCTTCATCTTCATAATCGACTTGGTTCCCAAAGCGACGTTCACTGTCTTCTTCCCGGCATTCTGCACAGGGTTTGGGCACTTGGAAGCTATGTGTCCGAAACTGCTGCAATTGAAGCACTTTGGACCCTGACTCTTGTGTGGACATTCTCTGGACTCATGACTGTTCTTCTGACCACAATTGTAACATCTCTTGACAGACGAGGTCTGCTTCTGCCTGTTGTCTTCTCTTGGTGTAGGTTTGTCGTCTTCTCATTTATAGTCACCTTCTGGGAGTTTCATGCGTAAGCACTCTTGTAGATCTTCAACTTGTCCTTGAATTCCTTGATGTCCCTTGCTCCATATGGAATCATCTTGGATCCAGTGTCATCCTCGATGCCACCGATGACGTATTGTATCAGTGATTTATCATCGATTGTCGACCTGCTGGCTATTTCTCGCATCACCAGGAAATATTCGTGAAGAGTTTCAACTTTTGTTTTTCGTCGGTTGGTTAGCAGTCGATGAATCTCTGCTGCACTGGTATCATATCGGAATTCATTCTTCGGGGCTTTCTTCAACTTGTGCCAGGATGTGATGCCACGTTCACTCTGCACAAACAACTTAGCCAGACCTGTCAGCGACTTTTTTTCAAAAACATAATTTTGCAGCTCGTCCCAGCCCATCAACGTTGCTGTTTCCTCGAAGTCCTTAATCCAACGTCGTACCGGATAGTTCTCGCTGCCGTCATAGGCTCTGACAGAGCCCTCTACATCTCGAAAAGTTAACGCAAACTTGTGTGTGACTCCCTGGTTTGCAGTGTGCATGTCCTGTTAGACTTCCCCTTCACTTCAGCTTACTTCTCCAGTCTTCGCTTTGTGTTTGGTCTTTGTTGTTTTCTTTTGTTTACCTCCTATTGCTTTGGAGAGTTTCTGGTCTTCGGACGAGCTAGATGAATCCGATGATGATCCTCACGTGCTAGAGGTTGAATGTTTCGAGGATTTCATCCCAGCCATTTTTTCCTTTAACTCACGTAATTCCTCCGCCAGTGCTTCGTTTGCCTCTTTCATCTTGCTCATTGCATATTTCTTTTTGCCCATCTCTTCTTCTTCTTCTTCTTCTTCTTCTTCTTCTTCACTTTGTTTGTCTTTACGCATCCCCAGCCACGAAAGGTCCGTTAATTTATCACAGACGCGTTGCACAAGCATAGCTTTCTCTCCCGTATATTCAAATTTTTGCCTATTTTCAATTTTGAAAAAAATAGGCTTATGAGATCACCTTTTGTCCGTGTGTGTGTGCGTGTGTGTGTGTGATTCGTGTGTGTGTGTCCCCCTAATAAAATCTAAACGACAGGAGCGATTTCAATGAAACTCGGAAAGTTCATAGCACTATTCCCGGCGACCTCGACCGTGCCCTTCAAATTTTGTTACGATTCACCAATCCAACATGGCGGCTGTGCGAAATATTTCACCAGCATTCAATATCTCCGAAACTATTGCCGATATTACCCTGACATTTTCTATGGTGATAGAGGGAACTCCTATAAGTTCACTTATGTGACTTTTGAAAACTTGGTAACTACAAAACCAACATGGAGGCCAAGCGAATTTGCGACTTTCAAATAGACGTTTCTCGCGATTTGACCAACCAAACGCAATGAAACTTGGTACAGAATATGCTTATATACATTGTAATGCACCGACATCTAACTTCGTTCAATTGTATACATAATCACAAGATGGCGGATGTGCGAAATATTTCACCGGCATTCTATATCTCTGAAACTATTGGCGGTATCTCCCTAAAATTTTGTACGGAGATAAAGGGCACAACTGGAAGTCCATCTATAAGACTTTCAAAAACCGGTTAACTACAAAACGAACATGGCGGCCAAGCGAATTAGAAAATTTTAAATAGACCTTTCTCGCGATTTAATGATCCAAGCTCACTGAAACCTGGTACAGGAAATATTTATACACATTGTAATCCACTGGTATCTAATTTAGTTCAATTGTTTACATAACCTCAAGATGGCGGCAGTGCGAATTTTAAAATTAAGTTTTTATTTCTTGTGATGTAGTCATGCGATCGAAGTGAAAGTTTGAATAATGAACCTACGAAATAATTTTCCTTTAATGGTACATGGCTCTATGGCCTATACATTTAACAATCCAACATGGCGATCATCCGAAATATTTAGACGATACTGAATATCTATGAATCTATTTTAGCAATCAAACTGCATTTTTTAATGTTCATAGGGGCTATGAACTTAAGTTCACCTATAGGACTTTAAATAACCTGGAGATCACAAATCCAACATGGCGGTGACGCGAATTATAAATATTCACATGGACGTTTCTCGCAATTTAACCATCCGAGTGCAGTGAAACTTGGTACAGTAAATCCTTATACGATTGTTAATCCACTGGCATCTAATTTATTTCAATTGTTTCCATAACCTCAAGATGGCAGCTGTGAAAATTTTTTAAATCTCCTTGTTTTTTCTTGTGTCCTAATTATGCGATTGAAGTTTGAATACTACACGTTCACAATAATCTGCATGTAACAGTACATAACTCTAGGACCTACATATATAAAATCCAACATGGCGACCATCCGAAATATTTAGTCGGTTCTTAATATCTACGAATCTATTACAGCAATCAAACAGAAATTGTGTATGTTGATAGTGGCAATTAACAAAAGTAGGATATATGAAAATAGGCTGTATAGTTCTTCACGGAACTACTTGTTTAACACTGTGCAAATGGCAATCAGGTCAGCCTCGGTGAATTCGGTCTCAATGAACTTCAATTTCACCAGCTGTTCTGGTGAGTCACGTTCAAACTCGAATCCTGGGAATTCTCTTAAGCGCTGTCTGTTCTTAATGTCATTATTCACTTTTTCAATATCTTGTAAACACGCCACTTTGTCCGCCATTTTTCTTTATCTTTCGGCACTCGCGCTAAACACTTTTCTTTTCGTCGTCGTCGTCGTCGTCGTAGGCTTCAGGATCCTGGAACTCGTCTTTTGTAGCCTGCACGAACCACCACGTCTTTGGAGGTTGAACAGCTGCTCGTCTTCTATATTCCACGGACCCACGTCTTCGTCGTAAATCTTGCCAGAAAAATGTCGTCAATTCACGCCTAGCCAAAATTGCCGTTCCGCACTCGAAATCCTTAATATCTCGGACGAGCCCCCAAATGTGGGAAGGGATTTTGGCAAGCGAATAAATCGAACACGTCTTGTAGTAATTTTAAGTATAAAAACTGTATTTACACATAGGATCACAACAGATGAGATTGCACAGAACTTAGCGTGACTTCACTCGACACAAAACTGTATAACTGATCGTCTTAGTTTCACGCGACTTCCACTTGACTCCTCTACACGGCGCCACCAGGCAGTGTCGAGGCTGGCGGGAAACCCAAAAACGTTCATTTTTTCAGATTCCCACATATATAATGTCTGGAATTGAAGTTACAGGCTACGACAACTACCCGTCTGTTGTATTTAAAGCCTTGTTGTTGCTCTGACTAGGTTGTTCAATGACCACCTCTCAGTACAGTGTCTGGCCAGCACAACCAGCCGCCTGATACAGAGTGCTTTATTGACAGACCTCCCTTACATAATCCTGTTAATAGTATCAGTCCCTTATTCAACACAGTTGCAGGCGCGGATCTAGAGTTTGGTTTTTTTTTTTGGGGGGGGGGGGGTCAGCAAATCGATCTAGAGTTTGGCTTGGCGGGGGGGGGGGGGAGGGGGTCAGAGAATCGAAATTGTTAAGAAAAATGGTATCACTGAAAACGCAATCACAAAATAACCAAACGTACAAAACCAGACCAATTTTTTTGCAAGCTTCATGGATAGAAATTTGATGCGTTTAGCGCACCAAAAATATTCGTACAAATTGCAACGGCGTGTTTTGCGACTTTTACATCGAGCTTCGAGAAAAGGATCAAGGTACGTAACAGTTTCGGCAAGTCGAGTTGGTACCGACAAAGGGAGAAAGTCACAGCTTAAATTGCCAACCAAGCTTGCAGTTTGGACGTCGGCAAAAATTTTTGGTGCGAAAAAAGCCCCAAATTCCTATCCGTACATTGCTGCACATTCATCGTGACATCACTATAAGCATCGATTCGGTAATCATAAGGTTTGCCAAACAAAATAGACAAGTTGATTTTATATTAATAATCGTTTTTATATAACAGGTATGAATTTGTAAATATGTAGAGTTGTAACAGAACATAATAATTGCAATAAAGGTATTTTCAGTAATGAATAAAATAAAAATAAACTGTTTTTCAGTTAAAATTCGTTAAGTTTTATTTGTCTGGTTATTGTGTTTTCGGTTTTTTTTTTTTTTTACTTTGCAAAAAAATTTGGTCTCCGTTTGGGGGGGGGGAGGGTCATGACCCCCGTGACCCCCCCCCTCCCCCTTGAATCCGCGCCTGCACAGTTGTACCTTTTGAGCGACTTATGGTGTTCATAGTATTATTATTATAAGACAGTTACACAGTCAGGGTGAATTCTGCTATAGAAACTATTTTCAAAACTACTAATACAGCTGAAATAGATAAAATACTTAAAACAGAACGAAGAATAATTAGGATATGCATAAATTATCAAGTTAATGGTCGTTGGAGAATAGCATCAAATAATACGGTCTATAAGGAAATTGAACCAGTATTGAGTACAATTAGAAAGAAACGGATCTCATTTTCGGACGACATCGTCTTCGAACACCGGAAAATAGAATTAGTAGAAAGATAGTAGAATAAAATATGTAATAGCAATACCAGGATTAAATGGATCCCAGAAATTAAGGATGATATTAAGGAACTCCGAATAACACTTGACGACATGAAGAATAAAACTGACAGAATCAAAATTTTACAAGACTCGCACATTAGACTACCAACCAAAATTAATAAAAGGAAGGTTGTTCTCTGCTGCAGACAAAATGTTGACATCTGAGGGGATGAACACCTATTGGCAAATTAGAAGACTAAATTGGCTAAGGCTGTGTATAATTCAATGCATTGGTCCAATGTTGGCTATAAAATATAGTACATTATGCAACGAGCCTATAATGCAAATAATTAAGACACGAGTATGTTTATAAAACGAGCGTATGCGAGTTGCATACGACTGTTTATGTTCGACGATAATTATTATAACTATTTTATGTTCGAACATAAATATTCATAAATATCTGTCGAGATTTCGCCAGTTTTATGTACTGAACAGAGCGCATGAGACGCAGAGAATGCCTTGTATTTGACCATGGCCTCCTCGATTACCCTACTATGACACTAGGCCACGCAGTGAAATTTAAATTAGAAGGTTGTGAAACTCAGCGCAGGTGCAATTTTATCCTCATCTAATTGGTCAAACAACTGTTTCTTGAGTTCTGATTGGTGGGAGAAACTGTTTCATAATGAAAAATAGTGTTATAATGAGCCTCATTATAGTACAGTTTTCTTTCATGTAATAGTCAGGGTCGAACATAAAATAAATAAATAAATAAATAAATAAATAAATAAATAAATAAATAAATAAATAAATAAATAAATAAATAAATAAATAAATAAATAAATAAATAAATAAATAAATAAATAAATAAATAAATAAATAAATAAATAAATAAATAAATAAATACGTTATTATTAGACTATAGACTAATTATTTCTCATAAACGAAGACTTTAATCTATTCGGTCGTAAAATGCAGAAATAGTGCATGGCAAATAGATGGAAATCAGAGAATTAAAATGTGTGACCCACGCGGGATTCAAACATGGTACTGCGCCTACTTACTGTGACTGAATTCCACGAATTGGAGTTTTACAACCCAGTGAGGAGCAATCAAGACTTTAAGCTATCAAGCCATAAAATGGACAAATGCTGTAGGCTTAACTCATGTAGATGAAAGTTAGGTCAGCGTCATAAGAGTAGTAGCCTATATCAGTGCTGTCGGGCGCACATAATCTGTGAGATTAAGAGGAAATACTATTTACATCCCAGGCTTGGGTTTTTCCATGAACGGTGCGCGCGTCCCAATAGCTTCCGCTCTCCCCGCCAGTTGCGTGAGGGTGAGGTTTCAGTGCCCTTCGCTACTCCTTGGTGAGCCGATCATCCAGGAGATTAAGTGCGCCCGATTGTGTATTAAGTATTAGTAAGTTATGCATTTGTTTACGTATGTGTATCTATTTTTTGTCGAATATTGATTAATAAACATTCTTTTATTTTAGTTAATTTAATCTGTGGCTTGTTTAAATTTCAGTAGAGAAGCTTGGGTGTAATATGATTGCGGAATTTGACTCTGTTAATTGTAAATGTGAGATCCTGTTAACGACCAGGAAAAAGGACAGACCAATGAGTGGGATAACACTTGGAGGTGGACAGCTGAAGATGGTGGAAAGTCTCAAGTACTTGGGGGAAGAATAGTGGAGGAAAATGGGAGAAATGACAAAGAGATTACGGAACGTGGCAGACAGGCAGAAGCATTTCTGAAAAGCATTAGGAGCTTACTGTGGAATTAAGATGCCCCACAAAAAGCAAGGAAGTGTTATACAGAAGTTACTATATCTCGATACTGACCTATGCATGAGAAACGTGGATAATGAAGAAAAGAAACATAAGCAGAATACAGGCAAGTGAAATGAAGTTCCTGCGAAGTAGGATCGGAGTAACAAAAAGAGACAGGGTGAGGAATGAAAAGGTCAGGGAAATAGTGAGAGAGGAGCCCTTGCAAGGTAGGATTGAGACATCAAGACTGAGGAGGTATGGACACTTAGAGAGAATGGAAGAGAAGAAGATTCCCAAGAGGATACATGAGATGCAGATGCAGAAGAAACGACCAAGGGCAGCGGAGAGGTGGAAGAAAGGACTAAGTGGCGAGGCTTATGTTCCAAACAGACCCAGCCTGGGGCTGGAGACTGTACAAGATGACGATGATGATGATGATGATGATAAATTGTAAATATGTGATTAGTTTATTTTTAAATTTTAGTAATAATTGAGCATTTTATAATTTAAAACGAATATTTTTCTTTCGTCAAGTAAAAATACAACAGTTAGCCTAAATACTTACTCATTGGCACTACAGCCCGTGAAGGACGTTGGCCTCTCGTACATTAGCAGCCCACTCTCCTAGGTCCATTGCCTTGCTTTTCCATCTTCCAACACCCATCTTCCTGAACTCCTCCTCCGCATCATCTAGGCACCTTTTCCTTGGTCTTACATCGCGGGTTCAAATCCGGCCGAAGTCGTCGGATTTTAAAGGGCGTTAAATTCCTTCAGAGGGGAAGTTAAGCCGGCGGGCCCTTGTTATACATTTATGGCATGAAAAAAAAACACTACAATTGGTAGTATGTAGCCAAATTTGTAGGTTATATTTCGTTAGAAACGCCCTATCACGTTCGTCGCAAGTGTCAGTGGCATCTGGTAGCCAAAGTTGGAAATTGAACTTGCTCATTCATCTTAATTCATTTAGTCTCATCCACATGCGACGGTACTTGTAGCTCACCACTTGGGTGTCCGCATAGAAGCAGCTACAAACTCTGGCGAGCCGAACATGTCCTCGGACAATCCTGGCACTAAATGCCATACCGTACGCTACATAAATAATCGTGGTCTTCCTTTCAATCGTCTCCCACCTGGCTTTCCCTGATATAGCCTTCAGTACTTTATTAACCACTCTCTCTTTAGGCATTCTTTCCACAGTCCTAACCATCTAAGTCCATTGTTTTTTTATTTCAGAAACAATGTCTAGTTTTTCAAATAGGATCTCAATTTCTTCATTATTTCTTATTCTCCATTCCCCATTGTCATACATTGGACCATATAATATTTTCTTAATACTTTCCTTTCCCATCTCCGGAGGAATTCTTCATCTGCCGAGTTAGCCTAAATGAGATGCCAACTTCTAGTAACCTACTGTTTCTAGGCGATATAATGTATATTATATATATATATATATATATATATATATATATATATATATATACATACATACATACATACATATATTCTTCTTCTTCTTCTTTAATCGCATCGGCCAACTAAGGACCACGTTATTTCAACTGGCTTATCTGGACTTTGATCTTTGCCCAGTGTTCCTTCATACGTTGCCGGTATTATTATTACTATTATTTGCGTACATTCCCCTCTAAGGAGAGCGCTAAAAAACACAAAAATCTAGCTTTTGGTTGTGGCTTTTTTCTTCTGTTTATCTTCCAAAAACATTTCATCCGTTCACTGTGTCCTTCTTCTCTTCATCTGTCCATTTACGCCTATTCCTTTTGTGTTGTGATCTAAATTCAAATTTCTGGTTTCTGATTTTTAGCCTATTTTCAATTTTGAAAAAATAGGCTTATGAGATCACCTTTTGTCCGTGTGTGTGTGCGTGTGTGTGTGCATGTGTGTGTGAGGAGTGTGTGAGTGTGTCCCCCCTAATAACTTCTAAATGGCTGGAGCAATTTCAATGAAACTCGGTAAATTCATAGCACTATTCCGGGCGACCCCGACCGTGCCCTTCACATTTTGTTACGTCTCACCAATCCAACATGGCGGCTATGCGAAATATTTCACCAGCATTCAATAGCTCCGAAACTATTACCGATATCACCCTGGAATTTATTACACTGATAGAGGAAACTACTAGAAGTTCACCTTTGCGACTTTTAAATAGACGTTTCTCGCGATTTAACCAACCAAAGGCAATAAAACTTGGTACAGTATATGTTTATACATATTGTAATGCACCGACATCTAACTTCGTTCAATTGTTTACATAACCACAAGATGGCGGATGTGCGAAATATTTCACCGGCATTCCATATCTCTGAAACTATTAGTGGAATCATCCTGATATCATGTACGAAAAAAGGGCCCTACAGAAAGTTCATCTACGAGACTTTCAAAAACCGGTTTACTACAAAACGAACATGGCGGCCAGGCGAATTTGAAAACTTTAAATACACCTTTCTCGAGATTTAATGTTTCAAACGCAATGAAATCTGGTACAGGAAATGTTTATATACATTGTAATGCACTGGTATCTAATTTAGTTCAATTGTTTACATAACCTCCAGATGGCAGCTGTACGAATTTTAAAATTAAGTTTTTATTTCTTGTGTCGTAATCATGCGATCAAAGTGAAAATTTGAATAATGAACCTACGCAATAATTTTCCTTTAATTGGACTGTCCCCGTATATTCTAGAGGCGGTCTGTTGGATATCCGAAGCAACAGCTGGATTCGTAGACCCTGACTGCTCCGGCGCAAAATACTAGTCAAGGATCTACTTCCAACTAGACCCTCGCGAATATACGTGGCGGAAATTACGACACAACTGTGAATTACATAAAAATGCACTTAGCTCGCAGTAGAACACCTACCTTTATTCTCGGGGATCTCGTGGTCAGCCTCTGGACCTATAATGGGTTTCACAGTTGCATCTCCTTATATTTAAAATAAATCATGACGACGCGGCTTCTAATAAAACTAAACGATATAATAACAAAAGATGTAAACTATGGCTAAACATTCATACAATAAAATAAAATAAAAACACACTCCCATTCTCTCATCTTTACACTCACGCCACTGATAGAACTGCGTTCTATGAACGCTATAATAAAATTTGGGTTAGCTTGTGTCAATACATCAAGCTGTACAACCATTACACACCCCTGTGTATTTACATTCCTTTGGCGCGTTCCAATGAACATCTGGGCGCTAAGAGCGCGCGACCCTCGCCACGCGTCTGATGACATAACATTCACCGTTACATTCCCAGTGCTAGCTGGTTTAAAAAGGTGCAAGCCGTGCGGTTCGCAACAACTCTCTCCATTTGTGTGGCCTAGCCGTGGCCTTGGCTAGAAACGAGTTTTACAGAAGCCCTCGCTATTCTAACCTGGCCCACAAATGCACTCTCCACACCAATAAAAGCTGTGTTAAAATTAAACAGATTCACGTCAGACAAATACGTGAACTGTACGCAAATCCTACACGCTAATAACATAAAACTTCTATACACACTTCCATTCATACTCTCGCATCGTGACGTCCCAATGGAGTTCATTTCATTCACACTGAACAAGAAACAAACCACATCCAGTCACATACTCATTCATACTCTAACCACTACGTTAAAATAATCCATAAACTTTCTACACCTAACATATTATACACTTGATTGGCAAGTAATGAACGTTAACATTAAATTAATTTATAATGACGCTAATAGCCTCAGCTATAGTCCTTTCAAAATAAGTAGCGTCTATATACACTGAGATCCTTATAATCTTCTACACCTCCACAAATAACCACCACCAGTCTCTCCTCTCTGATCTGGTGTCAAAATCGTTTAAATACATTCGACCACTCAAGGTGAAACATATGTCGTTACATACTTGGGTTTAATAATCTCGATAGGAGTAGATGTCATTATCTATTTCCCGTTTCAATTTCAACCGTGACCCTTCATGTCCTCTCTAATCCAAAGTCGTGTATACAAAATAAGGAGTACTCTCTACTCCCACCTTTATGCCTTGCCAAACTTTAGTCATGCCCACGCAATGACTGTATTATAAAATGCGGAACACCCTCGCAATAACCTCGTATGCCAACTACATACGGAAATACATATAAAACCACTTTCAAAGGGTTATCAACGTCACTTCTTTCAAACTGGCCTTCTTTAAAAAGGGCATAATTCTTCAGCGTTGTCACAACAATCGCTGGTCCAATGAACAATAACAACAATTGCTAAATCATTAATTTATACATCATAACGACCTTTGGACTTTACGATACTAACCTCCTCACTTATTACTCTTGAAACGTTACTCTGATAAATATAAACTGTCGTGCATACATTTAATAAAAATACTGCATCTCACCTTCATACTTCTGGGTTCGACTTTAATCGAGGAAGGAATATTATGTCTACAACGTGACATGATATTACTCCTCGTAAATATTTAATCACAACATTATATCTGTGTGTGTTCAACAAGAATCGATCACGACGAGGATATCAAACGATAACTACCCTAATGTCGGATGATAATAAATCTTCCAAGAAGATTCTAGCTTCAAATAAATTAAATGATTGAAAGTTCATAGCTTTCTTCAATAAAACATACAATTAGTCATATTCGTATTCTCTCCATTCAGAACGAATGTCGAGTTCTGACGATAATAATCGTGTCCACGTTAAATGTTTTTTTTTTCCACAAGATGTCATGATATTTCACAATATATCACTACCAAGATCTTCTACTCTTGACGTTTCTTCTCGACGGATAAAATGCCCAAATTAAACTAATAAAAATTAATTTAATGGGTAACATAGACGAAAATGTCTATCACCTGAATTCAGAATGAATTCAAAAACGTCGAAAATAAATTACTGTTCCTTAAAGGAAATGACCAAAGCTTGTTCCTCGAACAAGTAAATAATTTCAGTTCAGCAACTGGATTCCTAACAAACAAAGCTAAAAGCGTCGCAAGACGATCACTACAATAAATTTCGAAGAATAAAAAGGCTATACATGGAGTACATAAATATTGTGTCGAAATATGGATAAAGGATTTGCTCAGAAAATGTCACTACAAGCTCTAACTACAAGGTTAGTAAACAGTGCTACCTGGTCTCGAAGTCTAGAAGATCAAGATAGAGTATTAGAAAATACTCGGATGTTACATCTCCCAAAGATCTGGGCTGGATCCTAGCTCGTCTCCAAGAACTCGTGTCCTCAGGAAAGGAACGAATTCCCCTACTGGAAAACAGCAAGCTCCGACCGGGATCGAACTGCGGGCCTCCAATCATCATCTTCTTTGTGACCGGGATAACCCTGGACCTCTTGATAATCTTGATGTTTCTTCTTTCTCCGTCACAGCACAGTTTCATCATAATAGCGAGTAGCGTCGAAAGTTCGGCTTTCCACTTCGAAAGGCATTCGAAAAGAAAGTCATGGACCTCACTCGCATAACGAACATTCATGTAGATGGAATATGAACATCGTTCTGTAGTCGCTGATGTTAATGTTGAGCTCATGTTTGACAAGAATGCACGAGAATAGAGTTGTACATCAAGCCTCATGATTGCTCACTAAGTAGACGTTCATGAACAGTCTCCTCTAACGAAGCTCTATCGCTGACTATATTGCATCTATCTGCCTATACTACTGGCGCACATAATAATTTAGTCCATCATACTCTTCATAATAGTAGACTGAATAATGTTCTTCACTATGGAATACATCTCCATCCTAAGTGTTGTAATACAGTTCCACACAAGCAATGCTAACATACACCCGTACTCACCTGTGGCTGGTGCATGCGCTGTAGTCGCTCGGACAAAGTGTCTTATCGCGCTGGAAAGAAACACTTTTCTCGCGCTTCTCAAAACTGCTTATAATTGCTGAAATACTTTCCTCAAACTTCTGAAAGTTCGTAATGCACAATATCTGATAGCAAGCTACAATTTGTAGTTGGAATAATGTCTCTGAAGCCGATCAGACCGAAGTAAATGCGGCATATAAGTTCATCGCAACTTCACTCAATTTCAAGGCGCGGTAATCTCCTAACTCTACCCTCGCTTACGCCTGGTCTCCACGAGTCACCTTCTACAAGTTCGGTGAAACACTCGGAACTCCTCTCTCTTCCAGTAACACACTGTGATATTTTTATCATAGTAGCGCTTCGGTGGTGAGATCATGAACTATGCATATATGAGTGCTAATCTGTGGAATCCATGGAGAAGGATCTAGCGGTAGAGGAAGTGGCTTATCTTAGAAAAGGCAAGAAGATGATATATATGAACACTGGATGTAGGAGGATTTTTAAAATCATTATTGTAGGTTTGGAGATTATGATATGGGTATGTGCTTGTATGTGTGAACTGGAAGATTTTGTTAAACTGAATGAACGTGTATGGATTGTTTATCTTTGCTGGTCCCGTAATGCTTCTAGTAGAGAAGATTGCTTTTAATAAAGAAAGATCTAGGAAATCATATACTTTTACTGGAGCAAAACAAATATATTATATATGATATTAATATTTCTCCTCAAACCGTAAGTAACATTCCCTGTAATTGATTGTATATTGCAGTAGATATCTAAACTTGCTTTCCTCACTGATGGTATCTTGGTTGGTATTCAGAAATACCCTACCCCTTGAGATTGTAGAGGACTAGTGTTTCTATTTCATTGAACAAAAGATTGATTAATCATAGATTTAATTTGTGTATGAGTTGGCGCCCACCCGGATTTTTCTTCTTATCCGTAAAACTTTTTCAGGTGTTACTTTAATGGTGGGATTGGTTGTTGGTTCTTATATTTACCCTTTCAGTAATAATTTTAACATTCCTTTTAATAACAACAACTTAGGGGAACCATTAGTAAAAAAAACCATTACATTTGGCACCTTAACGTGGGACTCGAGAACCAGGATACATCAGTGAGGGAGTAGGAGAGTGTGACTTGTGCAAGTGTTATCTGAGGGATAGGTTATTGTGTACGTATTTACATGGAGGATGAACGAATGAGAATAATGAATGGGAATGGAGTGAGTTGTAGCAGGATGGAGATGAATGGAGAAAATGTCGTGGTGTGCATGTTGGAGAGTGATGGGAATGAGACTGGCAGTAGTGTGATGGAAGGAGAGATGACTGATGTACTAGTACAGGATGTTGTAAGGCCAGTACAGGATGTGTTAATGCTGGTGCAGGATATCCTAAATATGTTAAGGGAAATGAATGAAAAATTTGATAAGAATAATCAGGAGATGTTAAGGCAAATGGATAAAAATATGATAAGAATAATCAGGAGATGTTAAGGCAAATGAATGAAAAATTTGATAATAATCAGGAGATGATAAAACAAATGAATGAAAAATTTGATAAGAATAATCAGGAGTTGAGTAAGAAATTGGATAAAGTAATGCATGTTAATGAGGAGTTAGATAGGAAGTATGGATTGTTACAGCATAGTATTGAGGGGGTAAAACAGGAAATTAGAGGTGAGGTAAGGAGTATGGTGGAGGAAA
The DNA here is from genome assembly GCA_946902985.2 of Meconema thalassinum. Classification (NCBI taxonomy): domain Eukaryota; kingdom Metazoa; phylum Arthropoda; class Insecta; order Orthoptera; family Tettigoniidae; genus Meconema; species Meconema thalassinum. Next base: position 554,118,741 of record OX336388.2, read on the forward strand.
AGGCGGAAGCAATTATAAAAGAAGTAGATCAGAAAATGATGAAAATGGAAACGAAAATACCAGAGAAATTAAATGATATGACTAGAGAAGCAGATAATAAATTGGAAAGGGTACAGGAACATATTCTAGAGAAAATTGAGAAGGTTGAAAAGGTGACTGGTGAGAGGATATTAGATATGGAAGTGAGATTAAAGTCTAAAATAAAACATGAGAATGGTCAAGTTAGAGTGGGTTTATTAGGAGTGAATAATCTGAAAGAACTAGAATTACTGAAATTTAACAATAAACAGGGTTGCCCTATGGAATTTATGAAAATTGTAGAGAATAGATTTAAAGATACACTTAATGAAGGAAGTATAGAGTGGAGTCAAGTTTTAGAACTATTAGATCAAGCTTTTGTAAGTGAAACTCGGAACTGGTTCCTAGTATGTAGGAATTCATTGGATAGTTGTAGTAGTTTTAGGAAGAAATTTTGTGATAAATATACAAGCACAATTAAGAGAAAGAGTGATATTTGGACAATACGATAGTAGAGATGGTATGAGTATGACTGAATATTTTCTGAGCCAAGTGTTAATATGTAAATATTTAGATGGGATGGCTAAGGATGATGATGTAGTAAGGCTGTTGCTTAGGCATTTTCCTTATAGAGTAAAGGAGGCGTCATGTATGCAAAAAGTTACTAATATATCGGAATTAGAGAACTTATTGGGGAGCTTCGATGCATTGGGGGAAGAAGTGAGAATCAAGCAAGTGGTTATGGGAGCCGCATAAATCAGGACCAGAGAGGTCGAGATAATTATAATTATAGGGATAATAATCAACAACTAAATTCCTCTAATAATCAAGGGATTCTTAGACAAGGTAATCCTTATCAAAATCATAATAATAGAAATAATAGATGGCGGAATGATAATAATTATCAAAGGAATAATCCCCGTAATAGACAAGAAAATGTAGAGGATAGAAGAGAGGAGAGGAGACAAGAGAGTAACAATGATAGGAGTCGAAATGTGGAAACAATGGATGAGTCTAGGGGAAATTTAAACTAGACGGTAATGACAGGTCAGATTATCAGTCTGATATTATATCCGCTAATGCTATATTGTCCGGAACTTATGACCTAGATAAAAAGAGTGATCTCTTAGAAGATTTAGTAGAGGAAAAAGTACAATCCGCAAAGGTTAATGGGATTTCTATTGTGGAATTGAATGTGTTGGGGGCTCAGGTTGATGTTTTGTTAGATAGTGATGGTGAGAGTGGTAGGGCAAAGTGTACAAGGTTGGCTGTGGTAAACCCTGGTTCAAGTATTAAGGAGAAGGATAGCCTGGAAGGTGTTCCAAGTTTACGTTTTCAATTTAGGGAGGAGATGAGGAGAGATCATAAGGAGAAAATTAGATTAATTGGCCAGTGGGAATAAAGAACGGTAATCAGGAGATAAGTAGGAATGTTTGCCAGAAATTAGATGAGAAGGGGCAGCAGGTAGAGGTTATTGATAAAGCAGTAGAAGAGGAGAAGAAACCACAGTTAGAGGTGATGTTAGGTGAAATTGGAGTGGATGAACGGCAGGTAGAGGAAATTGTAGGTGAAATTAGAATAGAAGTTGAGGAAAGGCTGGAAATAGATGATGGTAGAATAGATGTGCATCAATTAAGGGAATTGATAGGTGATAGTAGCTTAGATGAGAATGACCAGCAGTTAAAGGAGATGTTACGTGAATGTAGAGTAGAGGATGAGGAAAGGCTAGAAGTAGGAAATAGTAGATTTGATGTGTGTAACCAGATGATCAGGGGTGGAAATCTGCAGGGAGATCCCAGTAGACTGGGAACACAGAAGGTGGAAGTAAGGAATTATAAGAGTAGAAAAAAAGGATAGGTCCTTGTGCATAATGTTCAAGAAGATGAAGGGAGAATTCTGTATGGTACATATAATGTACAGTTATTACGGAAGTATATGTACATCTATGCCTGGCATTTAGAGATAGGTATTATGTATGCAGAGTTTATGGTTTAGTAAATTATGTTTATGTATATTCTTATGTCTGTAAGAAGTGTGTATGTGATGGATGTATATTTGGAATTAAATGTGTAGGGGGCGTGTTACGCGACTTCGATATTATTATGATTCATGTTTTGAGGCATATTATGTCTATCTTGTGATCTAACTTAGGATATATTTGCACAGGGTACATTTGTTGGTTTGCTGTAATGTACATATATTTTAGTGAGAATGTTATTTAGTTTTCCTTCTTATCTTTAGTCAATCCATTAATTCTGTCCTTTTTAAATATCTTTTGACCAGAGTTTACCTTGGTTTTTACATCTGTTAATTTGATTTGGTACAGTAATTTTGTATAATTGAAATATGATTTCTAAGTTTTCGTATTCAAGAAGTCTAAATATGGTAATTATATGGAGATATGAAGACTGGTTATGATAGACCCTACATAATGATGCAGTAACCACAGTAACTCGTGCAGTTTTAGTTAATGGAATATACTTCAATGGCAACTGGACAAAGTTCCTGGTTAATTGAAATGTCTGTTAGTGGGGATGAATATGAGTCGTCCAGTTGCAAAACTCGTTTAATCCACTTGTGAATAAGGATCATGTCGTAAAATTATTTTATTTTATTTATTTTATTATTTTTTGATTTTGTTTTGTTTTATTTTATTTCGTTTTATTTTGTTTTAAATTGTTATTTTTTGTTTTTTTGTTTTGGTTTGTTTAGTTTTATTTTTGTTTATATTTTCTTTTGTTTATTTTGTTTTATTTTGATTTTGTTTTGCTTATTTTGTTTTACTTTAACTTGTTTTGTTTTGTTTTGATTTTCCAGGAAACAAACACAAAAACAAAAAACACGAAGCAAAAATCAAAATCAAAAACAAAAGCAAAAGCAGAAAACAAAAAACAAGAAACACAAAGCAAAAAGCAAAATTCAGAAACAATAGCAAAAGCAGAAAACAAAAAACAAGAAACACAAAATAAAAAGCAAAATTCAAAAACAAAAGCAAAAGCAAAACAAAAAATAAGAAGTACAAAACAAAAACCAAAATTCAAAAACAAAAGCAAAAGCAGAAAACAAATACAAAACCAAAACCAAGAGAGAAAAGCAAAAAGTGAAATTCAAAAGCATAAGCACAAAGCAAACAGAAAAACAAAAAAAAAACAAAAAAAAAGTAGAAAACAACAAACACAAAAGATACGCGAGGCTAAGTCCAGAGAAACGTTTCTCATGAAAATCATTCTTATTCACAAGTGGATTAAACGAGTTTTGCAACTGGACGACTCATATGATCATATATCAAATGTCTCCGATTTGGCATTTGTAAGAATTGTCTGTGACCATCCTTCAGTATTTGACAAGTCTCAAACACCTAACTCGCGGAAGGAAAAAAGCGAATGTTTAAAAGCTAGAAAGATTCGCTACGCTGGTAACTTTGGCAAATGTATCAAAAAGTCAAATACTGAAGAAAATAAATTGTTTTTACAGCTTTTCCTCTTGTTTCCGTGTATTTGGCCAAAAGGTAATCAGAAAGCCATATATTCTATCTTAAACCGCTATAATGATCTACAGTCCCTCTCTGAAACCGTTCTTCGTAATTTATTCACTTTCCTAGCCCGCAAGTTGTTTACATCTACAAACATAACCTCAACCATCTTGAGATTAGACAGCTGAGCATGGTAATGACCAGACTTCAGAAATTTTGAGTATATACTTCATATTTGTAGCATATACTTCTTTTATTCATACCACATTGGAGTATATACTCACTAACTGATGTGAGTATTTACTCCCACCCTTGAGTATGTACTTCTCAGTGAGTTTAAACTTCAACTTTTTATTCATACCATTCTGAGTATATACTACAAAATTGTTGAGCATGAGCATATACTCCGTTTTATTCATATCACACAAGATCTGAGCAGTTTCATACGTCATGCAATGATGTGACAAATATGGATATGGTGCATACAACAGATAGCTATATGTATGGTAACTTCCTTGACTACCAAGCAATTCAGCTGGACTACCAGGGAGATATACTCCTCATGTTGATTCTCTTGCCATGAGGTTGTGGAGATAGCAGAGAACTGGATGAACTCTCTTGGACTGTGAACCTCTCTGCTGTTCAAAATGGACTGAGGCGAACAAAAGTTGATGTGACTCTCCCCAAGTTCAAGATGGAACAGACTATTCACATGAATGAAGATATGCAAAAGATGACTATGGTGCCAAGGATCTTCACAGTGGAGGGTTTGGTGGAACTATGTATGAAATAATGCCTGACTGGATATAACATCTCAGCACCCTTGTCAACAAAAATGGAAAAATCCTGGTGAAGGGTATTCGTGAAGATGTTGCTCCAATTACTGAAGACGTAAATGGTCTTGGACTTGGTATCTAACGTACTTATGGATATTTGGGTTAAATGTGTATCAGAAATCCCTCCAAAATGACGTTGTTGTCAAGATATCTGGGGGCGAATGTGATATTTTTTATCATAGTAGCGCTTCGGTGGTGAGATCATGAACTATGCATATATGAGTGCTAATCTGTGGAATCCATGGAGGAGGATCTAGCGGTAGAGGAAGTGGCTTATCTTAGAAAAGGCAAGAAGATGATATATATGAACACTGGATGTAGGAGGATTTTTAAAATCATTATTGTAGGTTTGGAGATTATGATATGGGTATGTGCTTGTATGTGTTAACTGGAAGATTTTGTTATACTGAATGAACGTGTATGGATTGTTTATCATTGCTGGTCCCGTAATGCTTCTAGTAGAGAAGATTGCTTTTAATAAAGAAAGATCTAGGAAATCATATACTTTTACTGGAGTAAAACAAATATATTATATATGATATTAATATTTCTCCTCAAACCGTAAGTAACATTCCCTGTAATTGATTGTATATTGCAGTAGATATCTAAACTTGCTTTCCTCACTGATGGTATCTTGGTTGGTATTCAGAAATACCCTACCCCTTGAGATTGTAGAGGACTTGTGTTTCTATTTCATTGAACAAAAGATTAATTACTTATAGATTATATTTGTATATGAGTTGGCGCCCACTCGGATTTTTCTTCTTATCCATAAAACTTTTTCAGGTGTTACTTTAATGGTGGGATTGGTTGTTGGTTCTTATATTTACCCTTTCAGTAATAATTTTAACATTCCTTTTAATAACAACAACTTAGGGGAACCATTAGTAAAAAAAAAACATAACAACACGTCTGACCTCTCGGACATTCAGATGATAAAGAGCCTCGATGCTTGGCATCTCCCCTCCAAGTCTACCGATTCTGGCCGCCTTTTTGAGCTCCCTCTCAAATTCGCGCGGGCTCTAGCAAATCGCTTATTCCTTCCAATAGCGACCTGCTATTGACTTATAAAATATTTCCAATATTTTATTATCATATTCTTCTCTTTATCACTATATAAATTCACTCTCTAGGGGCTTAAATGAATTAAATATCCATAAAAATTTATTTGCTGGAACTCCCGTCTTCTCTAAAACTTCTTCCTATTGGCTGTAAGCTCATATCCAATCGGATAATTTATAACAATATTTAAACAATTCCTGGGAATATTCGCTGTTGCTAGATCGATTCTAAGCTTCTGGAAACTTCCATTGCGCAATACAATCACGTGACGTAATTTCCCTCCTGCTCAACGTCGCCTCACGACTGGTTTCTGCCAAGTTCCAGCCATCATATTCCTTGGTTAAATTTTATCATGGGCTTCGAAAAAAATGTATTATTCCCATTTTCATCCCTTATGATTCATTTTACGGGGGCAGTACATGACTCTATGGCTTATGCATTTAAGAATTCAACATGGCGACCAACCGAAATATTTAGACGGCTCTGAATATCTACGAATCTATTATAGCAATCAAACTGAATGTTTTTATGTTCATAGGGGCTATCTTAAGTTCACCTATAGGACTTTCAATAACCTGGTAATCACAAATATAACAAGGCGGCGACGCGAAGTATAAATATTCACATGGACGTTTCTCGCAATTTAACCATCCGAGTGCAGTGAAACTTGGTACAGTAAATCCTTATACGAATGTTAATTCACCGGCATCTAATTTATTTCAATTGTTTCCATAAGCACAAGATGGCAGCTATGCGAAATTTTAAAATCTCCTTGTTACTTCTTGTGTCCTAATCATGCGATTGGAGTTTGAATGCTACACGTACACAATAATCTTCATGTAACAGTACATAACTCTAGGACCTATATATATAAAATCCAACATGGCGACCATCCGATATATTTAGTCGGTTCTCAATATCTACGAATCTATTACATCAATCAAACTGAAATGTAGTATGTTGATAGTGGCAGTTAACATAAGTAGGATATATGAAAATAGGCTGTATAGTTCTTCACGGAACTACTTGTTTCTCTTCAAATGCTGTGGTCGTGAATGTCTTCTATGGTGATAAGTATTTGCTATAAGTCTTCCATAGCTTCTTTGTGCCAGGAAGTACCCAATTTAGATGTAGAAATTAAGTTGAGTATTCTTTTAGTCAGTCTGGTATCGTTCATTCTGGCGATATGTGCAAAGAACTTCACGCATGCTGCGTTGTCTGTTGAGTGTCGTGGTAGATTCAGTATTTCTGTATAATTCTTCTGTTAGTTTTTTTTTTTGCCAGAAATTATCTCTGAAAAAAGCGCCGTAAATTTTTCTCAGAAATTTCCTTTCTCCTTTTTCAATGTCTTTAATTTTGGCCATTCCTTTGGTGCTTGTGGTTTCTGATGCGTATACGGCTTCCGGCAAGACTGCCGTTTTCGATTGTCGTAATTTCGCAACCGTGGAGATGCATTTTTTATTGTATTGGGGCCAGCTAAATTTGTAAGCTTTCTGTAATTAGAGACTTTCTTCGTTAGCCTTTGTGTTAAGACCAGATTTTTGCATGATTTCTCCTAAATATTTGACTTGTACAATTTATGCGTATTTTGTTTCTATTGGGAGTATGTTTGAGGATTTTGTATCGGAAAACTGCGTTTTTTCATACGAAATTTGGAGCCCGGTTTTCGTAGTGATCTCGTGGAGTTTCTCTAAGGCGTGGTGAGCTTCTGTTCTAGTATTTGTTAGTATAGTGATGTAATCTGCGAAAGCGAGGCATTTTCTATGGATTATGTTTTCCTTTTTTACCTAGTTGAATTCCTTTGACTTCTTTTTGCATGTACGAATTATTTTCTCTAGAACTACATTGAATAGGATGGGTGAGAGGCCATCGCCTTGTCTGATGCCGGTTCTGATTGGAAAGGGTTCTGATAATTCTCCCATAAATGTGACCTTGGAGACGGTATGAGTGAGGGTATCTCGGATGAAAGTTCGTGTTTTAATGTCTACTTTCATCTCCTCTAGAGTTTGGAAAAGTGTGTCTCGGTCTATGGGGTCATAGGTTATTTGAAAGTCTACAAAAGTCACTGAATTACTCCTGCAGTGTCTTATGGACAAGATTGTACAAATCTGTTCGCTGCAAGAGCGATTTTTCTAAATCGCGGCTTGATATTGCCAATTTTGGAGTCAATTTGTGGCTCCAGACGGTTTAACAGAGCTCTAGATTTTTTTTATAAGCTACTGGAATCAAGGAGATTCCTCTATAGGCACCGTGCGTGTCACTCTAGCGGCCGGGTGAAGAACTATAGGTGAGGCAGACTCCAGGCTCGCAGCACACATTACTTTACGCTCGCAGTCTCTGTTGTGTTATGAGCGTATAGTCACTCCGACGATAATGGCAGAGAAACGAAGATCAAGTAAACGCAATTGTTGTGTTGTCGGTTGTTCCAATACTTATGCAAATACAGGAAGTGAAATACATTTTTATTGTTTTCCAAAACGAGCGATAGAAGTGAACCGAAGGAGGCGATGGATATACAAGCAGTTAACCGAAGGAATTAAGTACACGTACATACTGCAAAAATTTGCAATAAGTTCAACTGACCCGATTTAATTTCATTTTGGTGTTAATTTTTAGCATTGATGGATCACTTTGGCGACCTACGACTTACTCAAGAATATGCAGTGCACATTTCATCGGAAACAGAAGATCTGGACACCCACTAAGACCAGCCTATGTTCCGACAATATTTCCTGATGAATACAAGAAGAGGAATGCTTCGCCGGGTCCTAGCTTCCAGAGCTTTCACAGACAACTCAAACGATTAAAAAAGGAAGAATCAGGCGGAAAAGTTTCAGCTACAGTTTGCGCAAGTAACATAACCAAGGATGCATCCGCGGGAACAGACGCATCTGATTTTCATTGTTCAGACTTAATGTTTACTTGTTCTGTAAATGTAAACGACGTAAATACACAAGCATGTATTCCACTTAATTTCGGTCTGGGAAGGAACATTTCGAAACGTGATCAAATGTGTGGAACGGAAGACGATCATGCAGACGTCACGAGCTCAGGTTTCCAAGGTTACAGTTCCATAAGGAACAATACACAAATGCGTGATTTAACAGGTGTAAACTTCCACGTCTTTGCCTTACTCATTGCGTTATTACCAAATTGTAACGTTTCCAAAGTATGTAAAGAAACCAGATTATTAATTTTCCTAATGAAAATGAAAACTGGACAGTCCTATTCTGCTTTGAGAGTGCTCTTCGGTGTTCACAGGACTACAATTTTTCGTATTTTTACGACCGTTCTTATGCAACTCGCCAGGCGAGCGAAAAATTTCATATTCTGGCCTAGCAAGGAAAGTGTTCAAGAAACAATGTCTCCAGCATTTAAGAGAAATTACAATAATTGTCGAGCCATTATTGACTGCACGGAATTTAGGGTTGAACAGCCTCCCCAAGTAGATCAGAGAGTGTATTTCTATTCTCAATACAAGGGTTGCTACACTGCAAAACTTTTAATTGCTATCACGCCTAGTGGTATGATCGCCTTTAAATCGAAATGTTATGGTGGAAGAGATAGCGACTCATTCATAACAACTGACAGTGGTTTATTAACTTTACTTCAACCTGGCGATGAGGTCATGGCTGATGAAGGATTTCCTGGCATCAGAACTAACTTATCTGGCCGCGGTGTCGTAATTTGTTTTAATAGTGACGCCACCGTTCTTACATGGCGGGAGATTAACAGTTGAGGAGGTTGACAGTACTTACAATATTGCGAGTGTTAGAATTCATGTAGAAAGGTATATTCAAAGAATCAAAATATACAATTTATTACAGAAATTGACAACAGAACTGTTTCCGTACATAGATGACATTGTGCATGTGTGTTGCGTTTTAGTAAATTTGCAAACTCCAATAATTAAAGAATAGTTCGAGAATTTTTCTACCATCAGTTTGTTTTATATATTCTTTGTTTTCATTTTCTATTGAACTGTTCAGTGTTTACCAAGCACAAATGATTACTTAATTATCATTAGGAATACAGCTAATTTTTGGCAAGTAATTACTGAAATAGAACTTTGAAATTTTGGTGAGACATTCCTCGACATACTTATTGTCCTTATAAACAGGTATTGTCAACTGTTGTGCTTTGCTATATACATATAGATCACATTTTTCTAAGCCAGTTATGTACATTAGTATTTGTATTTGTGTGTAATACATATGGCTTGTCGTTAAATGTATGTTTTTTTTGCCCGTCAGCGTAAAGATAACGAACTCTCACATTCCCTGCCTCATCAACTATTGGTTTATCTTTACAGGAAGATGGACACTTAACTTCTAACACTCTGCCAGCTACATTCCCCTTGAGAACTATGCCATCTGGAGAGCCACAAATTCAAGGTTGTTTTTGGTGGATTATTAACCCACACCGAATAACACGAACACTGAATGAACTTGCATAACATTCTATTGCCTCACTTTCCATTTCACTTCCGTAAGAAAGATTGTTCATAGCAGCTCCCCCAATTGGTGAATCAGTTACAAATGCGAGATCTAAAGTATCAAAGTTATGTCTCCTAGTTTTCATCCGATGTGCTTTCGTGCTAGCAGATATTCGTATCTTTCTTTCTTTCTTTCTTTCTTTCTTTCTTGAAACCATCGAGGGCTTCGTGATTGAGGTACAGATTTCCAGGGAGATTTTAATTATCTGATCTGTATCAACCTGAACTTTGCTGGTAAAAACATTTCGTCACTCACAGTGACTTGTAAATGTACTAGCTTTGTCACAATTTCCTCACATTCTTCTCTCTCCACATCATTCACTACCCTGTCCATCAACGAGCTGACTACGGCCCTGCACGATTGTTCGATTTCAGTTCTTGCTTCTGCTCGAAGTATTGCACGAAGACTGCAAGGGATGTGTTTTAAAATATCCTCTTTTAATTCAAAGGGAGGAAGAGATGTCTCTAAAGTATTTTTGCCGAACAGTGCTTCTACGCGTTTGCCTTTCCTGTATTTTTCTTTTGACACTGTTTTCGGACTCGGTTTTCCCCATTGTTGCGGATGGTCTGTTTTCGAGACAACACTTTCATTATTTACAAAATACACTACCGCAGCTACGTGTTTGCAAGTTCCTCTGGCGCCTGCAGGACAGGAACATTCACTGTTCGACACATTACGATTCTGGTCAACCTAAACACAAAATAAAAATGGTTACAAGTTATTAATACATAGCAAACATGCAAACGCGTCAGCTGTATATATATATTATAGGAGACCTAATATCCCCAATTAAAATATTACGATGTCATTTAGTGGTCGTGAAAGTCTGCGTATTGAGATACATTAAGTAATTCTTCCTAAATAAACTTTATAAATTGTGACCTAACCACACCATGCATACCTCAAGTTTCACGATATAAGGCGGCAAAGTCACAGACGTTTGCCGGGTGACTTTTCCTGTGATATATCCGAGAGCATTCGAAATTAACTCTTCCACGTCGTTCACGTGGCCACTGACAACTAGGTTTTTTCCTTTCTTCCATGATAATTCACTTAGATCCCCGAATTGAATCTCTCTAAACCCGCAACTTGTTCGAACGTCACATATGCTGTACTGAGACTCTCGCAATACGCCTCACCTCTTGTTTCAGAACGGGCCACTACGTAGCGCTAGTAGTAGCATTTCGAGTTGCCTGCACGGTGCCTATAGTTGTTCGGGTTTTTGTAAATTGGATGAATGATGGCCAATTTCCAATCTTCTAGGATTTTACCTGTGATCCAACATTTTTTCGATAATTTTGTGGATTTTGGGTCTGATATTTTCATGATCGAATTTCCAAATTTCTGCATTTAAACCATCTTCACCCGGAGCTCTGTTATGTTTCAGTGTTTTGATTATTTCTATGATTTCTTGTAGGGTTGGAGGCTGCGAGTCTGGATTGGGTTCAGGAGTTTCAAAGTGCGATTGTTTTTACAGTTGAGCAACTTGTTGAAATATTGAGAAAGAATTTTACAATTATTGTTTGTGTTTGTTTCCAGGAATCCATCTGGTTTTCTGAAACAGAGATTGGGTAGTTGGTATCCGGTCATGTTTTCTCTGAAGGTTCTGTAAAAATTTCGTATATTGTTTTGCGAGAAGTCTTCTTGGATTTCTCGGAGGCAGCTGTTGTCATAATTGCGTTTTACTTTCCGAATAGTTTTTGGTGATTGTTTCGTAACTGATTTGAAAGTCTCCCAAGTTTCAGGTGATTTGTGACTGTTGAAGTTTTTCCAGGCAGAAATCCTGTTATCGATCACATGGTCGCAGGTTGCATTCCATCATCTGTGTTTCCGCCTTCGTGGGGGTTGCCCTAGTTTTAACAACTCTTGGATTTTCTGGGAGAGTGCTGTCAAATTGATTTCAAAAATCTTGGAGAATTCTTGTGTGATTTTTTCTTTGTTAATTTTGTGATATTTTGGGTCCGTTCTGAAGATCGTTTTTTTTTCTGACGTTTTTTGTTCGGGATAAATCGAGTTTTGATTTGGAGTATGTGGTGATCTGAGTTTAAGAATCCTTTTCTTGTTTTCACATTTAGAATTTCTTGTGAATTTTGCCTGGAGATAGCGACGTGGTCTATCTGAAATTCACCCAGGAAATTGTTACGTGATTTCCATGTAGTCGGCTTCCTGCGATGTTTCGCCAACTGGGAGGTTGAAATTTCGACAGAGATTGATCACTCTGTCACCATTAATTTTGTGCGTTTGTGTGCGGTGTGCAGTCCAGTGAAGGTTTTCTTTTCCTTGCCCCACTGTGCGTTATTTATTTATCGTATGGCTTTTAGTGCCGGGAGTGTCCGAGGACATGTTCGGCTCGCCTGAGTCTGTAGCTGCTTCCAGCGGACACCCTTAGGGTGAGCTACAAGTTCCGTTCAATTTCAAGTAGTTGCAACTTTCGCTACCAGATGTCAATGATACCTAGTGGTGAACGTTGGAACTTTGATAGAGCGTTCCGACGAAATCTAATCTAACAATTTAGCTTCACTCAAGTTTAGTCTGTGGAAGGATCTTTTGCATGCCACAAATCTATGACATGGGATCGCCGGCTTTACTTCCCCTCCGAAGGAAGGCATACTGAAGGATTTTTCACTCTCTTAAACAATCCGACGACTTCGGCCGGATTTGAACCCGCTATCTTGGGCACAGCAGTTCAGCATGCTACCAACTATGCCACCGAAGACACTACTGTGCGTTAAAATCACCTAGAAGAATTTTCACATGTTTTGTGGGGAGTTTGTTCATGATTTATTCCAGGTCTTCCCAGTATCTCTCAACCATCTGTGGATTTTTTCTGTTCTTTACCATTGTAGGTGCGTGTGCATTAGTTATTGTGTTGATTTTATTTCCTGCCTTGAACGTGAGGGTGGACATTTTCTCGTTCTTAGAATCGAAGTTTACTACAGAGTCTATGACGGATTTGTGTACGGCGAATCCTGTGCCGAAGATATATCCGTTTGAATTGGGAATTTTACTGGCTGGCTTTCCTTTGAAAATTCTGTAGTTTTCCGAGTGTATTTCGTCTGTGATATCACACTCGTTAATTTGACAGATTGGTTCCACCTGACGAACAGTTGTGTCCCACAACACTCAGTAGTCGGAGCACCGGTGTACAAAGCCTGCGGTCACGGGTTCGAGTTCCACATGGGTCATCGTCTTAAATCTCTAACTCCGTTACATAGCTTGCGTGTTCTGTAAAATACGCCTAATTTTAATTACTGTGGCTATAGAGACACCGACTGACTGTGAGGCTCAGCGGTAACATTCTCGCCTGCTGTGTCCAAGGTTGTAGGATCAAATTCTAGTGCAGTCAATTGGCATTTGAGAGTGCGGAAATGCGAGGGTACCGTGTCAGAAAAAATTACTGGCACGTTAAAGATCCCCTTAGGGGCAAAATTACGGCACCTCTGCGTCTCTTAAAGTCACAAAAGTTAAAAGGGACGAAATGATAATAATAATATCGTATGGCCTCGGTTGCCGGGTGCAACCTTTGTTATTTGATACCCAGAGAGCAGCTTGCATGTCAAATTTTGTCGTTCCTTGGAACGCTATGAAAGTCACGAGGTTCGATGTCTAAGCTTCTTGACACTATAGCGCTTTCTAGTAGAGAAAGGAGGAACTTCGTGTTGGCGGAAAATTCCGAGATTAATCTTGTCATTATGCACATGGCCTACGGAATTCAAATGGGTTTATTAACATGCCAAAAACATATGACATGCATGCCGTGATTTTTGTCGCCTTTGAAAAATCAATTACTACGGCCAGGAAGAACCTGCAAGATTGCGGTTGGCAGTCCGACAAGATAACCACTCAACCACCGTGGCGAGCTAAAAGAGGGACGTAAAACCAATAGCATTATTATTATATTATACTGGCACCACGTTGGGGTGCTGGCGTGACGCTAGCGCATTTAAACAACCTCAAATGTCATCCAACTGTGTCAGAAACGAAACCGCAATCTTGGAATTTTAAGACCAGCAGTTAACTAACTCTGCTGAAACCAATACTTTGTGCTATAAAGTGGAAGCGTATTGTAATATGCTTGTCTACATAAAAGTCAAGCAGGTGGAGGGAGGTACATCGCCCTTGTCCCTTGTAAACTGGCGCGAACACTGAGTGATGAGGGGGAGCCAAATGGAGTGCCTACAGTGTGCTCGTAAAATGTTTGTCAACAATTTGATCGATCTTCCCCCCTCGAGAACAGACAAGAGCGCATGTCCAGCAACTTCTCGTTCGCGAGGGTATCTAGGAACTTTGAGTAACTGATACTGACACCCCCAGGGGCTCACAATTTGTAGGACGTGGGTTGTCGACCACGGGACCCCAGCTGAGTCCGGCATTGCTTCCACTTACTTGTGCCGGGCTCCTCTCTGTTATCCTTCCTCTCGACCTCCCTTGGTCAACTCTTGTTCTTTTCCGACCCCGACGGTATTAGGGTATCCAAGGCCTAGGGAGTCTTTCACTTTCCCGCCTTAATTGGCACTTGTCTCATCTTTCCCGAACCCTCATTCTTCGAGGGGTCAGCCCTCTTCTTTTCTTTTCATTTTCTTCTGCCCCACCACCCTGGATAGTGCTACACCCTCAAGGGCTTACGTCTGGTGAGTTGGGGATTTGGCGACCCCGAGGTTTTTTGAGCTGGGTCCGGTTTTTCTCCTTCTTCCATTGCCTTTGGGGCGGTCCCTCTCTTCTTTACCTTTCCTGTCTGCCTTTCCTGGCGCTCCTTTCTTCAAAGTCCCTTAATTTTCATTCTTCGAGGATTGAGGGCATTTCCTTTCCACCTGTATTTTGTTTCCCTTATTCTTATTTTCAGCCTATTTTCATTTATGAAAAAAAAAATAGGCTTATGAGATCACCTTTTGCCCATGTGTATGTGTGTGTCTGCGTATGCGTGTGATTCGCGTGTGCCCCCCATCCCCCCCTAATAAAATCTAGACGGTTGGAGCGATTTCAATGAAACTCAGTAAGTTCATAGCACTATTTTGGACGACCCCGACCATGTGCTTCAAATGTTGTTACGTCTCACCAATCCAACATGGCGGCTGTGCGAAATATTTCACCAGCATTCAATATCCCCGAAACTTTTACCGATATCACCCTGGAATACTGTGTACGGTGATAAAGGGAACTACTAGAAGTTCACCTATGTGACTTTTGAAAACCTGGTATCTACAAAACCAACATGGCGGCCAAGCGAAGTCGTGACTTTCAAATAGACGTCTCTCGCGATTTAACCGACTAAACGCAATGAAACTTGGTACAGTATATGTTTTTACACATTGTAATGCACCGACATCTAACTTCGTTCAATTGTATACATAACCTCAAGATGGCGACTGTGCGAAATATTTCACCGGCATTCTATATCTCTGAAACTATTACCGGTATCACCCTGAAATTTTGTACGGTGATAAAGGGCACTACAGAAAGTTCATCTACGAGACTTTCAAAAACCGGTTTACTACAAAACGAACATGGCGGCCAAGCGAAGTTGAAAATTTTAAATAGACCTTTCTCACGATTTAACGATCCAAACGCAATGAAACTTGGTACAGGATATGTTTGTACATATTGTAATGGACTGGTGTCTAATTTAGTTCAATTGTTTACATAACCTCAAGACGGCGGCTGTGCGAATTTTAAATAAAATAAGTTTTTATTTCTTGCGATCGAAGTGAAAGTTTGAATAATGAACCTACGCAATAATTTTCCTTTAATGCTACATAACTTTATGGCCTATACATATAACAATCCAACATGGCAACCATCCGAAATATTTAGACGGTTCTCAATATCTACGAATCTATTGCAGCAATCAAACTGATTTATTTTATGTTCATGGGGGCTATGAACATAAGTTCACCAATAGGACTTTCAATAACCTGGTGATCACAAATCCAACATGGTGGCGACGCCAAGTATAAATTTTAAAATAGACGTTTCTCGCAATTTAAACATCTGAGTGCAGTGAAACTTGGTACAGTAAATACTTGTAGAAATGTTAATCCACTGGCTTCTAATTTATTTCGATTGCTTCCATAACCACAAGATGGCAGCTGTGCGAAATTATAACATCTCGTTTTTACTTCTTGTGTCCTAATCATGCGATTTAAGTTTGAATACTACACGTACACAATAGGCCTAATCTTCATGTAACAGTACATAACTCTAAGACCTATATATAGTCTATATATATAAATCCAACATGGCGACCATCCGAAATATTTAGTCGGTTCTCAATCTCTACGAATCTATTACAGCAATCAAACTGAAATTTTGTAAGTTGATAGAGGCAATTAACATAAGTAGGATATATGAAAATAGGCTTTAGTTGTTCATGGAACTAATTGTTGTTTCCCATTTCCTCTTCTAGTATGTAATTATGTAGTTAGCTTTAGGTTTAGTTTCATTTCGTTAACATTTTCACTATCACCAAAACCATTAGGGGCCGATAACCTAGATGTTAGGCCCCTTAAAACAACAATTATCATCATCATCATCTTCCATAGCTGACTGATTCAATCCACAATGTGCGTTGAGGATTTTGGTAGATCTAGGGTTCGAAAGCCGGTGCTTAATGAGGCCTTCCTGAGTTTTTTTTTTTAATTCCTGGGGTTTCTCACACTCCATCTAGACCAGAGGTGGTCATCTGGACGCTCATTTACCCAGGCCCAGTGCAGCCGGGCAGGCGTGACGTAAATGCGGGCGACTTACCAGCATGTATACTTCACAGTGTAGCGAGACGAAGCGAGAGAGCGTGCCCAGTCTCACCGGGCAGGCATTGCGAGTCGACTACTGTGTCATACCGAGATGGGATAGTAATTCAGGGGCGGCAGGTTCAATCTAATACTGTTTTATTATTGGCAATGTATTTACATTACAAAAATGCAGGCATTCATGTGTGTTCATTATGATGTACTGTATAAATTATGTCCCATGTTTTGCTGTAAGCGAATGAATGTCTAGACGAAGAACGGCCCTCAGATCTATATATTTAAAACAGTAAGTTGATTTTTGTTACCACAAGATTGACAGAACGGCTGAACCGATTGACTTCGTAGTGCACTCTGACGAAAGCCCTTGATCTGTATATTTGCAGAGTGTCTTAAAAATATGTTTCCATATATTTTTAAATTTATAAACAAAAATGCATAAATAATTGGTCCTAGCGCATGCGTAGAATCAGTTTGGTCATGACAGACATGGCGGATGTCCAGCGCGTTTTAATGTGAGAGTTATTTATAAGAATTATAAAGGAGAAGGAGATTCATTAATTGTTGAGAGTAGGTACTCGCTCTTTTTATAACTTTCACAAGGCAGATTATTGAAGATACATTATTTATGATTCACATACCTTTCTGGGAGTCATAAGAAGTTGATTTCAATTTGAATTGTTACTGCTGCACCGGAAATATTTATTTTATTACGACAATATATCATTTTCATACCTTATTTTATCTTTTGGGGAGCCTTCGTGGCTTAGGCGGCAGCATGCCACTCTCTCCGCGTTCGGTCCGTGGTTGAAATCCCGGTCACTCGATGTGAGATTTGTGCCAGCAGTATGTTGCAATGTCGCGACTGCAATCTTTTGACGCCCTTAAAGTTGCAATAGTACCAAAAAGTAATCGTACGAAGAATGTAACTTATTTAGGAAACTTCTTCAGCAAATATGTTGTTCATTGTCCGTCATGTTTTGACGGGTTTCAACTAGTCTGTCATTAATTTTGTGATCGATGTCTTGATTTGCAAAGCTTTAATGCGGAGAAAAGTTGTTCACATAAATATGTAGAACAAAACCTGCACATTATCGCTGACGCTCAACGTTATATCTTTTAGCTATAACAGAATATCCACATACTAAACATTTAGCATTTTCTCCAATTGGCAAAAAAAAGCACTGTCCTTCCAATTGGGATTCTTGCTGCACGCTATTTGCGGTAGAACTTGGTCTCTTCTCAGCTGACTCCATATACGTAGCACCAGCTGTCACTGCAGTGACGTAATCGGTTGGTTTACGCTGGCAGAGCTACTCTGCCCGCTCGCCACCCGTGCACGGAGCTGGCGCCCACTTGGCGAAATGCCCGGTACGAGCAAGCCTGACTAGACAAAAACTACAATGCTAACATATTTCAAGTCTCAAACGTATAGACAGAACGATAACACAGTATCGGCTTTATGACAAATGACACACCCAAAAAAGTACGCCCACTAAAAGCAATGACAGTCATAGACCCTAAATCAGGAGTGAGATGGAGCCCATCACTACCGAGCGAGGCGCGCCATGACGCGATATGGGCTACATCTTGGCAACGCTGTACAGTTTCCCCCGGAGCGGCGAGCTGGTGAACCATGTCTTATTTTCCCGTACAAATACAAACCGATATAAGATAATTGAATCAATTTACGTATTTCACAGTCAAACAGCATAACGTTTTTATGTATAAGGATTACAAAGCGACCAAGAACTATATTTTCCAACGACCCCGAGCTGAGAAAAAGTTACAGTAGGTACCTTACAAAAATGATAGCAACTTTCTTTCTTTCTTTCTTTCTTTCTTTCTTTCTTTCTTTCTTTCTTTCTTTCTTTCTTTTTGAAATTAATAAACCAGTTATACAACATTCCAATGTATATTGTGTTAAAATTTGGATTCGATCTCATGACGGGCTTGTGAGATAATAATTCTTAAATGTGACGCATGGTTGAAACACGCTTAAAAACGGGCACGTTGTGTGTTCCAACTGCGATAAAAAAAAACATATACATTATGCATTCCAAACCTACATGAACTAACGTAAAATAGAACGACGAAAATGTTGATGTTATTGGATTTTATGTAGGCCTATTGGTTACTTCACAAACAACCTTCAAACTCGAGTGCACACAATATTTTGGTCGACAGTACGTATTATTGAAGCTGTTCGGGAGCGCTTCTCCTTCCGACTTACTGAACAAAAACCAATCTTTAAGGTTACCTGAGAGGTGTAGCCTAATGCTACATAGCCTTAACTATTCCTCTTGAATCTGGCTATCATAAAATACAAAAATATTTTTTGTAATCCGACTGGTAGGCCTAGTTCCAGAGATTAGTGGTTTTAAACACACAAACAAACTCTTCAGCTTTATTATATTAGTATAGATATCAGTGCAAACAGTTTACACGTGTTCTACTCGCTACTGAAAGTCTTATAATATTTTCTTGATTAATTCATTTGTGAAGTGTAGTCTACCTTTTTTCTTTCTTTTTGAGTGGCTTCGGTGGCGTAGTTGGTAGCATACTGAGCTTCTAGGCCCAAGATCACGGGTTCAACCCAGCCGAACTCGTCGGACTTTTAAGAGCGTTAAAAATCCCTCAGTATGCCTTCCTTCGGAGGGGAAGTAAAGCCAGTGAGCCCATGTCATATATTTATGACATGTAAAAGAACCATCCACTAACTACAATTGTGTGAAGCTAAATTTGTAGGTTAGATTTGATTAACGCTCTATAAAGTTCCAACGTTCGCCGCTAGGTAACCGGTTGTGGTGGCATCTAGTAGCCAAGTTCACAGCTAGATGTCGTTGACGGTAGCATTTGGTCGCAAAAGTAGGAACTACTTGAAATTGATCATCTGCAGTTCTTAGGTCCTACCTGAATTACAGATAACACACACTAATACAGCCATCACAATTAACACCGGTTATCAGACAGATTCTACTCACACCCAAAGTACACGGGGCTACATGACCGCGTAGACGCAGTCCCTAAACTGAAGAACCAACAATCCTTTTTCAGTTCGCTTCAGACGCAAAATTGTCAGCTAAGCAATTTGCAGTGCCTTCATCCCCTTTAAACCACATGGAAACGCTGAACACAACTGTTGTCCACAGAGAGGCGGTCTGAGGGGCAAGTTTGTGGAGATGAAAGCCTTTCAAGTGGGTATCGTTTGGGTGACTGAACTTGGTTTTATACACGAGGCTGAATGACCGCGACGTCCAAGCCTCTCAAATGAAACAACATCGACCGAGATTATAACCCGGGTCATTACACTGTACAGACCACGAGGGGGGGGGCTATAGTGGACATCAACACATAAAATTGCAATTTAATTTACGTGTCTGCCGTTAAATAGAGAACGTGCCTGTGTGCGAGAGAGAGAGAGAGAGAGAGAGAGAGAGAGTGAAAAGGTGCGGGCTAGTAATCAATTATAAAAACAATATTTAATTTTGTTACTTAAGCGTTTAATTACCATAACAATTTTGGCTTTAAATCTAACACGTTTCCTGTTCAGTGGCGGATATTCCCAACAGGAAATGTTTGTTAGTTTCCATGTATATCATTGTATGGCTGGTGATATAGGCTACCTCGGGCGCGATACTTGCTGCTACTTCTCGTATGCGAACATGTGAAGTAGGGTAATTAATTACAGTTGAGGTAAGTTTAAATAAATCAGGAGTCTTCAACTATTTTCTACCCGATGACCACGTTCAACTCGGGAAAGATTGCCAAATGCGGATTTTGCCAACCTATTTTTTAAACACTCATCAATTAAATACACATTAGTACATTATGCAACGAGCCTATAATGGCAATAATTAAGACACGAGTGTGTTTATAAAATTCGCATACGCTCGTGTCTTAATTACCATTATAGGTGAGTTGCATACGACTGTTTATGTTCGACGATAATTATTATAACTATTTTATGTTCGAACATAAATATTCATAAATATCTGTCGAGATTTCGTCAGTTTTATGTACTGAACAGAGCGCATGAGACACAGAGAATGCCTTGCATTTGACCATGGCCTCCTCTATTACCCTACTATGACACTAAACCAGGCAGTGAAATTAAAATTAGAAGGCCGTGGAACTCAGCGCATCTAATTATCTAATTGGTCAAACAACTGTTTCTTGACCTCTGATTGGTGGGAGAAACTGTTTCATAATGAAAAATAGTGTTATAATGAGCCTCATTATAGTACAGTTTTCTGACTTAGGCTATAATAGTCAGGGTCGAACATAAACACATTTAATGCATTCTATTTCTCGTTCATTATTGAATTATTTATAAATCCATTTATCTCAAATTGGGACATCATGTTTAGGACTCTGTATTATTAATCCACACCTAATAATAATCTCTACATAGTAGCCTATAAAACAAAGTTCCCGATTCTTGGATGTAATGGGTAATCTCAAGAACCACTGGATGGATGCAATTTTCACAATTCTGTAAAGGATTTCTCGAAGAAGGTTTCTGTAGGAAAACATTTCTTTATGACCAAAGGAAGCCGAGCAGTAACGATTCCAGTAAATAGCGTCAAAGAAAATCCTGACATCCGTGTGCCTTTTTAAGCTTACGATGGGTAAACCGTTAAAATATCTATATATGCTACTATGAGTGTAAGAATTGTTCAGCATGAAAAGTTCCACAAAAAAGTCCGTGACAGCATATCTCTATCTTTAATACATTGTCCACTATAAGTGTTCTTACATTTTCATTTCTTCCAACAATCTACGTTTAGTGGAAATTTAAATTACTAGCTTTGGAGCGAGTTTACGAGCTAGTGAGTGAGCCTATCACCCCAGCTTCGACTGGCATCAAACTGTCGAGTCGTGTCGAGTTAAGACGTCAGAGAAGAGTATATGTGTTTGGAGTTTCGCTGTTCACCTCGGCTTTTCTAAATTGCGTCTGGGACCTGCCGTCCGTGTGCCTTTTAAGCTTACGTTGGGTAAACCGCTAGAGATACCGGGCGAATGTTGCTAGTATTAATTACATAATAGACTAATCAATAATGATAATAATATGTATTTTGGCAGGTCTTGTGCAGAACAAATCCTCAATCTTAAGACCATGCTGCAAATCCGTAGACTATACCTAGACAAGCTGTGATCACATTTCGTAGACCTCAAAAGAGCCTATGACTCAATAGACAGACAGGCCCTTTTCCGTGTAACTTATTAGAAGAATTCAAAGTAGACTGGAAAACAAGAGAATCAATCAAGCAAATTAACGAGTATCAATTCAAAGGTTAAATTCTTAGGTGAATGTCTGAACCATATGATGCTAAAACTGGATTACGACAAGGAGATGGACTATACCCCTTGTTCTTTAGTCTTGTTCTAGATTAAGCACTCTTGGCAGTCACCGCGCATGGCCGGGGCCGATTCTTATTTGTTATTACGGAATTAATTCGTTTACCCCCTCCCCACACGTCATCAACGTAATCGAGCTTCGAACACTCGGAGTGCAGTGCTTTTCTCCCGCCCTTCAAAACTTCACTGCCTTGGGTCAGAATCGAACCCTTGATATTGGAATCATGAGGTGGACACTGTAACACTGACATATCTGGGAAGTTACCCTACTTACAGCCCACCCTGTATGGGACTTGTTTTGAGCCCCTGAGTAGAGTACTGTACTTACTCACCCAATATGCAGCTCCATGAGCTAGCTCCTGGTATACCCAGGATCTGTTCTCCTCCGAGATGACGAAAGATTCCCCTCTGTGTAAGACTGGTTGTGGGCCCCTGAGTATATGCCTAGTTACTCAGTGTGCAGCTTCATGAACTAGCTCCTGGTGTCCCCGTCATCTGTTCCTCTCGGAGTTCACGATGAATGATTCCTCTCATAAGCACTGTGAGAAGCTGGTTGTAGGGCCCTGAGTATAAGCCTAGTTACTCACCCAGTGTGCAGCTTCATGAACTAGCTCCTGGTATACCCATCAACTGTTCTCTATCGAACTGACGATGAAGGATTCCTCTCACAACCACTATCATCCCTCAGTACATTAGGTGGGCAAATCTGCATGCATAACCACAGAAAGCATCCCCAGCTTCGTTAGATGCTCGCCATCTACCACTCATTTGTCTTTGTTTTTCTCTGGGGGCCCAACTCAGCGTAGCGCCTGCAGCAAATTACTGGCAGGGTCCTTCTCTCCAACACCCGATCTCCAAAAATTATCTCTATCGAATTACTCGAACCTACTGTCTTTGTCTCTGTCCCACTGATTGGCTCTCCAGTCTCCTTTCTCCCTCTGTGATTGGTTCTCTGTCTGACTTTCCCTCCCACGATACTCTCGCAATCAACGGAGCGACCATCCGGGCAGAAAACATCGTAATCAACCCCCATCCACCCCCATCCCCACCTCCACCTCCCTCGGTCCCCGGCGGATCGGAATGCAGAGCGCGCGCCGGGCTGAACGCGGGACGAAGTGAAGCGAAACCACCCTTCTTTCTTCCTCTTGAGCTCTAACCCTAATTTATAAGTCAATATATCTTAGCAGCACATTTTTTATCCATTTTATTCTTGCTGTATCGGATCTTCACAAAGGCAAGCGCAGCATTGAATGACAAGGCTCATATCTTGTCTCGTCGCGTGTCGACACTCAGACTTGAGTATACTCGGCACTCAACAGAATCATTTCTCGTTCCTAACAGACCAGACTGCCGGAGGTATGATCTCTTTCTCGATCAATTGGGGTACCAGCCAGAGATATTCACTCTCATTTACGCCGAGAAGTACTGGGATTCTGGGAAACTCAGGGGCTAGGTGATCCAATACCCAATAAACTGAGAACGATGTGGCGAGTGGCGGAGCTCCTTCCGAGCACGGAAGTTACATTTTAACCGAGTGAGTGGATCTTGATGATAGGCTAATAAATCCACACTCGTAAAATAAGACAATGAATGCATACAGGAAGGAATAATTTGGGAAATATGTTATAGGAGGAGGATGCACCATGTATCTATTTTTCAACAAACCACTCCAGAAATTAGGCAGTATTGCAGAACACTATTCCATCTAATAGACCGGTCAGCAGCATATATGGGGAGATGGCTTAAATGGCCTGCAATAGTAATGAAAACAGTTCCAGAATCTATAATATACACCATTTTATAAGCCATTCCAACCTCACGGTCAGTGTAAGTTATAATTTCCGATAACAGATGTCACGCAAAACGTTATTCGAACAACGCTGCTCCGACTGCCGCTTCACCAGTAGGGAGGAAGCTGGTGACAGGGTAACTGCTGTACGGTGATAGCTCTACCGAGATAAGTAACCGTATTGGCTACAAATAGAATTCTAGTGCATGGTCTAATTTTATTTATTTTTATTTTTATTTTATTTATTATAGTCTATTGTGCTGTTCTAAATTGTAGGCTATACACGTGCATACTGTAGTACCATTATTCATGCGTAATTCACAAACGCTTAAAATAAACCAATCTCATAACGAGATTCAAATCGCTTATCGTATTATAAACACCAAAAACGCACTACAATTTTGTAGTTAGATAATATATTAGTGTACGGTATACTCGTACATTTAAACCTCAACACAGTGATAAGGATCTGGTGATGACCGCTTGAAGATAAAAACGCGTAATCCTAAATTTCCCCCCATTATAATAGTGATCAATCCTGATCATAAACTAATAGGAGGCAGTGACTCAGTAGGTCTGCTCGCAACGATGCTCCCGAATTTGTTCATTTTATATGGTTACTTTGCGCTACCAAGACTATTTTACAGTTTAGATGTTAATTTTGGATGATTTACTACCGGTATACATGACTTCGGAATGTTTGAGAGTATTTTTGTAGTCATGTTTGACATATTTGACTAGCATGACATTTTGTTTATCTGGTTGCTTGGAAATAAGTTGGCCTACAACCAGGTTAGGTTATGTAAGTTGTCATCAGTACGTCGCTGTTAGATTTGAACCATATGTTGCGTGTTTATAACTTCTTTCATCCAGTCTCTAACTGAATTTGGATCAGATATTGCTGCAAAATAAATTGTTGAATGGTGTTATGCTATATAGGCTACTGTATGTTGTGCAAATTAAGTGTCTACTGGTGTGACATCAATGAAACCCAGGATCTACGAGTATAAATTGTACCCTTAGTTTACTAGCACAGCTCGTTGCTTTCCCCCCTCCTATCACAGTGAGTATTTATGCATTTCTATACTGCTTGCATGTGCTCAACTTTGGTGAATTGCGTACATATTTAACACGAAGAGGTCGATTAAGATCTGATAGTTCCAAAGCAGGTTAAGGATAACTTGTCTCATACTCTTTCGATATCAGCTTCTAAAGCATCGGAAAAATTTACAAGCAATGATTACTAGACTATTAATCTAAGGTAGCAGGTAGGGACCCTCTTCGGAGGTAGCCCTGCCCAGGGATTGGCGCCCCTGCCTATGTGAGTCCCAGAGCATACTGGCCCGGTGTGTACCATCTGGTAAGGGTCCCAGCTCACGGTTACGAGTGAAGACCTCAACGGAATCTACAGCGGAGAAGATGGACTTCGGAACGGTGGAGATTGCGGACGAGACAGCCCAGTACTCAGGGAATAATGTGAGTGCACTAAGCATCAGCAGCGTCTGTTTCCCATGTTAGGGGCGGCTGCAAGGGCGTCTGTTCTCCATGTAAAGGGCGGCCTGAATACTTGCTGGCAGTAGCTCTAAAATGCCTTTGGGAGTGGCGACCCCATTGTAATTAACGCTCCTGAATAAGATTCGAGTGGCCAACCTTGAAGGCGTTCAGTCTTCACCCCTAGTAAATCTCTTTACTAGTTCACATACGATGATAAACAACGACGCAGATGTCACTACCCCAGGGAGTATCCAATCTCCCGTCACCAATGGTGGCGCATTCAGGCCTTCGGACTCTGGGAAGCCTGACCTCATCGTGCGGGGCAAGTCGAAGTTCCCCTATACTGTCAACCGATTGAGACCCAAAACTATCACACACATTGGAACTATCAATATTCAAACTCTTTGTAAGACCGGAAAACTCAAGCAATTGACCGATATCCTGAATAAACGCAAAATTTTAATAACAGCAGTCCAACAAACCAGATTTACTGATGATGTGGCTTTTGAGTCAGAAGGTTATAGAGTAATTAAGGGGAAGCCGGCGTCTAAGAATAAACAAGGCTCTAGCGTTTTTCGAACAGCCTTTTTAATACGACGTGATGTGATGGATTCTGTCATCGGATTCACATCAGCTAGCGAACGTATCACCGTATTATCTCTCAGGTGCGGCAACAATGGATACTCTATTGTAAATGCACACGCTCCAGTTAATGATGACAACAAGAAGAACCCTGAAAAGGTCCAAAGTTTCTGGCAGTTGCTAGAAGACGAGATCAGTAAGATCCCCGATCACCACGTCAAGTTCCCGGTAGGTGACTTCAATGCTCAACTGGGGAAAGAACGACAGTACCAAGACATACTGGGGCCATATACAGCACATAGACGAACCAATACCAACGGCAAACGCTTAATTGAACTGTGTAGGTTGTACCAATTAAAGATCATGTCCACAGTTTTTCCTAGAAAGGCAAGATACCAGACCACCTGGCAGTCACCGAACATTGCTATGGGATCATTTCAAATCGATCACGTTGCAATCAGTGTAAAGAGTAGGAAAGAGATCATGAATGTCAGAGTTCGAAAAGATTGGAATGTTGACTCGGACCATTTCTTCACACAAATTAAGACCAGATTATTACCTAAACGAAATATACCTCCTACCATAATTCCACCACGGATTGATCCTCAATTCCTTATGGAGAATAGAGAACGCTTTAAATCTGACATCGTGCAAAATGAAATGACAGACTGGAACCACCTGAGGTCCACTATATGCGAAGCGACCAATAACCTCGGACAACCTCGAGGGAAGCGACGCCATAGATGGTGGAATTCTGAATGTGACCTTGCAGTTGATGAGCGTGCTGCTGCTTGGATGAAGTGGAACTCGACAAAACGACAAGAAGATTGGGAGAATTTCACAGTGGTGCGGAAACTGTCGAGCAAGACCATAAGGCGTGTGAAGAGATCTTACGATAGGTCAAGACTGGAAAAGTTGGATGAAGAATTTAAAATGTATAACACCAGAAACTTTTATCAGGTCTTCAAAGAGGAACTCTCTGGGTATAGACCACAATGCCTTCACTTCAAGGATATAGCCGGGGAGCTGGTCACCAGCAACCGCGAGAACGTGGAACTTTTGGCAAACTACTTTGAACAATTGCTTAATTGCGAAGAGCCCACGGACAGATTGCCTGTTGAAGATCCTCCAGATATACACCTGGCATCTAACCCACCAACTTTGCAGCAAGTTGCTAATGCCATCAACCATCTTAAGAACTACAAGGCACCCGGGGAAGATGGAATCATTGCAGAAACCCTGAAAGCAGGTGGAAATACGATCGCAGAGGCCGTACACCAGATCTTAATCGAATGTTGGGAGACTGGCAGGATCCCTGATGACTGGAAATCAGCTGTCATACACCCTTTACATAAGAAAGGCGATCACAGTAATGTAAACAACTACCGGGGGATATCTCTGCTGTCAATAGCATACAAAGTGCTCTCCAGGATTTTACTGGACAATGTAGAAAGTCAATGTGACCAAACAATTGGTGAATATCAAGGAGGATTTCGGCGTGGAACGCCCTGTACCGAGCAGATCTTCAATCTGAAAACCATTCTCCAACTAAAACAAGTAAGGAGTACGAACATTACTGTGGTTTTCGTCGACTTCGCAAAAGCTTATGATTCCATCGACCGTCAGACACTGTTCTCAATACTCCAAGAACGAGGTGTGGATTATAAGACACGCACCCTCATCAAACAGACTCTCACGGATACAACCTCTAAGGCGAAGTTCAGTGGAGAACTATCTCGGAGTTTCAAGATCAAAACCGGAGTACGACAGGGTGATGGTCTCTCGCCCATTCTGTTTAATCTGGTGCTGGATGAAATCATCAAGACCTGGGAATGCACATTGAGGAATCTAGGAATCAAACCAGTTGCCATTGGAGCTGGAACCCGAAGAATCGAGATCAGGTGCCTTGCCTTCGCAGATGACATTGCAATCTTGGCCAACAACTCTAAGGATGCTGGCATAGCTGTCCAAGCCCTGCACGAGATAGCTGTGAAATCTGGATTACAGATATCTTACGATAAGACCAAGTACTTTGAGAATCGGCACTCCGGAAACACCCCTTTGACGACCATACATGGAACGATTGGAAGAGTCTATCGCTTTCGTTATCTTGTTGAATGGGTCCACCCCAATGGTAGAGATGGCACCTCCATCTTAGCAAGGCGTACCAAACTCAACGCAGCATACCAACTATCCCACAATTTGTACAACAAGAAATGCATTTCGAGGAATGCTAAGATCTGCCACTACAGAACTGCTGTCAGACCACAGTTTCTGTATGCCGTAGAGACCCACTTGATGAACAGAAAAGGCACCATGGATGACCTGGAGAAAGCCGAAAGACGTATCCTCAGGAAAATCCATGGCCCGAGATTGCTCCCAGATGGAACCTACCGTTTGAAATCTAATTCTGACCTGTATTGACAGTTAGAATCAGCCAATACCAGTATGCGACGTAGGAGGCTAAAGTTCTATGGGCACCTACAACAAATGAACAGCAACAGGCTTACCAAGAAGATCTTCTCCTTGGTTAAAAGCTACAAGACTGGAAGCCTGTGGCTTAATGAAGTACTAAAGGACTTGGATTCGGCTGGAATTGCTGACCTTGATGTAGAAGATCGTTCTAAATTTTGTGCTATGGTAGAATCTTGGACCCCACCACCTAGAGTCTCTAAATGTCGGAAGCCCCTTTCGCAGGAGAAAGGAGAAATTATCAGCAGGGCTCAAGAGATATTGGGAACGGAAAAGAGCATCGAAGAACTAGTCATAAGCGCTCCGTAGTGGGCTTAAATCAATAATAATAAATAGGCCTAACTTACATGTATTTTTTCCCAGGAGTGTTATTTACATATTGTATACATTGTACCCCCTTGTGTGAAGCCAAAATTTGTAGGTTAGATTATTTGATAACGCTATATTAGTTCCAATGTTCATCACCAGGTGCTGGCTGCGATGGGATCTAGTAACCAAGTCCGCAGCTAGGTGTCGTTGACGGTAGCATTTGATAGCAAAAGTAGGAACTATCTGAAATTGATCGTCTGCAGTCCTTACCTGAATCACAGATAACACACACTAATACAGCCATCACAATTAACACCGGTTATCAGACAGATTCTACACACACCCAAAGTACACGAGGCTACCTGGCTGCGTTGTCGCAGCACCTAAACTGAGGAACCAACCAACATTGTACCCCGCCAAGTCATTGGGAAAAATTGTGTTGACCGACTGCAGAGTTACAAATAGTCTTCTTCTTTTCTAGCGTGTATCCCGCGATGGTGCAGGGTCCGCTTGTTTGGTTGCTGTTCGCCACTTCTTCCTGTCAAGGGCATCTTCAGGTCCACACATCACCAAGTCTTCCTTGATTCTGTCCAGCCATCTTTTCTTTGGACGTCCACGGGGTCGATTTCCTCCTGGATCGTATTGGAGAGCTGTTCTTGCCACAGAGTTCTCATCACTTCTAGTGACATGCCCATACCACCGAAACCGTGTTTCTCTCATTTTATCGGTAATGGCTGCAACTGCCATCTGTTTCCGGATATGTTCATTCCTGACATGATCAAGGCGTGTAACACCCATGGACCAACGTAACATTTTCATCGCCATTCCATGTAGGGCTTTTTCATGCTTGGTTGAAGCTGGCCAACATTCTGTGCCGTAAAGTGCCACTGGTCGTATCATGGACTTGTAAACTTTCCCTTTCAAAGGGATAGGTACTTTCTTATCGCACAGCACTCCTGTGACTTGGCACCACTTCATCGACGCAGTGTTAACTCGTGCTCGAGCATTGAGAAGCGTTTCGCCATCTGAAGTGATAAGGGAACCGAGATATTTAAAGTGTGTAGTTTTAGTGAGATGATGCTCTTCAATGCTGATGGTACCGTTGGTCTGTGTACCACATTGCAAGTATTCAGTTTTCCCTATGTTGAGTTTCAAGCCATTTTTGCTCAGGCATTCCTTCCAGCACAGAGTTAGATTTTTTAGATTTTCGCGAGTTTGATCTGCGAGAAACAATCATCAGCATATAAGATCGTCCATGGATGAGCCATCTTTTCTTTGGACGTTAGCACCTTCTGACGCATCAAGTTGGTTATACAGTTCCTGATAATGGTGGTTTTTCACTCTGGCAACAGCGTGTTTTGCAGCAGAATTCAGATGAACAGAAGCGGCGAGAGTGCTGATCCCTGATGAACTCCAACAGTGATAGGGAAAGCAGGTGAAATTCCAGCTGGACAGCGTACCATAATTGTGACGTTGCAGTAGAGGGACAGAATACATCGGACGTAAACTTCTGGTATTTTGTGAGCTCGAAGTGATCTCCAGATGAGCTCATGTGGCAACCTGTCAAAAGCCTTCTCGAGATCCAAGAATGCGAGATGTAAAGGTTGGTACTTTTTCCATGTTTTTCCACAAGTAGGCGTACAGCATGGATTGCATCTGGCGTACCAACCCCTTTGACAAAGCCACATTGGTTAGGAGATATCTGGATCATGCAGCGCAGATGACTGTCAAGAATACGCTCAAAGACTTCCATTGTGTGGCAGAGCAATCGAATTGGACGATAATTGAAGCATTCGCCAACATCTCCTTTACTCTTCCAAATTGGGATGGTAGTACTAGACTGCCAGATTGTCGGTATGCAGCCATCCTTAAGGATACGATTGAAAAGTGCCGTGAGAATTTTAGCACCAGGATATCCAAGCAACTTCCAGATTTCAGATGGTATGTCATCTGGTCCTGTCGCTTTGCCATTTTTCATTTTACTTACAGCCGTTAATACCTCTTGTTCGGTAATTTGAGGTACAGGTCCTACAATTGGATCGCTGGTCAATTCAGGTGTGTGTGTAAACTCTTCATTATATATTTCATTGTAGTAGGCATGCCATCGATGGAGTATGGCTGTTGGATCCCTAAGAGGCTGGTGGCTCGCATCTTTAATCTCGAGTACATGCCCAATATCTTCCGTTGCTCGATGGCGGGATCTTGCAAGGCGGTGGATCTTGTTAGCACCTTCTGACGTATCAAGTTGGTTATACAGTTCCTGATAATGGTGGTTTTTCACTCTGGCAACAGCGTGTTTTACAGCAGATTTCAGCATCTTGTACCGATGTAGATCTTCACTCAGCCTTGTTTGGCGCCAAGTTTTGAAAGCTTGCTTCTTTGCTTTAATGGTCATTTGAACGTCTTCGCTCCACCACCAGGTGTGTTTATCAATACAACGTTTTCCCTCCTTCGTTATTCCGAGGGTTTCAGTTGCTATTGTGTGTACCTGGTTTGTGATTTCTCTCCAAATGGTCTCTGCTGGTTGGTCCGTGTTTATAGCAAGTGTATTGAGCCTTGATGCAAATTCATCCTTCTTCTCGTCAAGCTTCCACCACTTTATCCTCTGTGGACCATTTTTGTGAGGTTGGATTGTTCTGATTTTCCTATTTCGCATGTCTAGACCTAGTAATTTATGCTGTGGTGCAATATTTTCAGATGGGATTACCTTAGCATCTCTTGTCAGTTTAAGATCGTTCCTTCGTATCAGCCAGTAGTCAATTTGAGTGGAGTAATCACCACTGGTGTAAGTGATAAGATGTGTAGGTCTCTTTCTGAAGAAAGTGTTGACAAGGACTAAGTCATGAGCTTCAGCAAAGTCTAAAATCTTGCACCCGTCTTAATTTCTCACTCCAAATCCTTGACCACCATGACACTGCGCATATCCATCTCTAGTTTTTCGTACATGACCATTGAGGTCTCCACCAAGAAAAATATATTCTTCTGGAGCTATCTCCTGAACGTGAATACTCAGTATCTCCCAAAAGTCCTCCTTTTCAGTTTCAGGGCATCCAGTTTGGGGAGCATAGCAGGAGATTACTCGAAAAGTTGTTGTGCTCGTGTCAACCTTAACTGCTATAATGCGCTCTGATATTCGATTCACTTCAACCACAGAGTCACGTAGTTTCTGGCTAATGGCCACTGCGACCCCATTTCTGGCAGAATTTGTGCCATGATAAATAATCTTGTCGACTTCGCCAATGTCTTTTGATTTTGAACCCTTCCACCTTGTCTCTTGTACACACGCGATGTCAATGCGTCGGTTCTTGAGAGTATCTGCAATTGAGAGTGGCTAATCGTAGTTCGGGGACTCACTTCGTTAGCCTCTCCGTCCATGAGCGGTTTACAATAATAATAACTTGGCTTAATTTGTTGATTGTTGATTTACCTGTCGCGTAGCAACATCGTCGTGTTTGAATTGATAGGGGGGGGGGGGGGGGGGGGCAGATATACACACTCACACACAGACAGACTGACAATTTTTGGCCCGTGTAGATCTCATAAGTCTACTTTCATTTTTTGCAAAAATCAAAAGTAGGCTAATAAGAACAATTTATTTTTATAAACAACAAACAACCAACTCCTAACATTCTCATTATCAGGATCTCTTCACTATGCCAATACTTATGAGCTTTTAAAACTTGACTGACTAATAAATTTCAAAAACAAGACTTTTCTTAGAAGTATACATAGGCCTATAGTCTGCTGATACCGCACCAGGAGATGGCAGATGGGTTTGGACTGCAGATGTCTTCCCGCTCACTGCGTATCGCACATTCCAAAAACATTAAGTTGGTCACTACTTGCTTCACTAACTCAGCTCATTCATTCATTCTTTCTTTCTTTCTTTCTTTCTTTCCTTTATGACTGGCTGCGTGTCGTCTGCTGCGATAACAACCATTACCGTGTGGGAAGCCGATATATTTAGGTTTGGAATAGGCGAAATATATGCGACGAACAGCAGGAGTCACTAAGTGGGATCACAAACGAAATACAGAAGTGCTGAAAGGTCTTAACAGAAGACCTGTATTGGAATACATCCATGAATACCAGAGCAATTGG
Organism: Meconema thalassinum; assembly: GCA_946902985.2. Lineage (NCBI taxonomy): Eukaryota > Metazoa > Arthropoda > Insecta > Orthoptera > Tettigoniidae > Meconema > Meconema thalassinum. The sequence goes on from OX336388.2 coordinate 554,151,476, forward strand.
CTAGGACACCTCAACAGGATGGACAGAAGCAGAATCCCAAAAGCAGTAGTCAACTATTGTCCCGGTGGGAAGAGATCTCTAGGTCGCCCCAGGAAAATATGGCGTGAAAATACATCTTTTTTGTACGGACCGTAACAGTTCTTCTAGAACTAATACATGAAAGGATGATGATGATGGAAAAGGCAAACCGCGCATGCGTACTGCAAGACCCCCGCTCCCCGTCAGAGCGTGGTGAACTGCCGTCTCCTGGCGCGATGACAATACTTTAGCAACTGTTCAAACACCAGTGGTGAAGCTACATTCATGTAACTGGGTATTCTAAAGTTCATACCTTATAAACTCCAGTCGTCGTGTTTTAAGCTCAGCAAAGATATCAATGATGCGTTCTTTGAAGGTGTCATCCACGGAAAGATAGTTCACCAAACTCTTCTCAATACAGGGGCGTATATAAGGGGGGGGGAGGGGTGCTGAGGGGGCTCCAGCCCCCCCCCCCCACCCCCCTCCGCCGAAAAAAGCCAATAAAAATTAAGAAAGTGTTGCTTTGGTAATAGCATAAAATAATTGTAAGTTATAAACAATATTAAGATTGACATTAGACTAACTCGTGGTATAGTAGCTAGCATTCTTGGCTGCCACCCCGGAGGTCCGAATTCGATTCCCGACTCTGCCACGAAATTTTAATTCTAGTCTGAGGGCTGGAACGGGGTACACACCGCCTTGTGAGGTAAAACTGTGAATTCCAGAGTACGGTACTTTTGAGAAATAAATTATCTACTTGTAAAAAAAAAAACTGTTAACCTTTCTGCTTAGTAAATTGACAATTATTTAGATATTTGCCATTCATATTCCATAGATCATAATAGAAAATGTATTAAGTATAAAATTTTATTTATGTGTTGTGTTGTATTTTACAACTTTCTTTTGTATTGCCAGTAATTATTGTATGCTATAATAAACTTTGAATCTTATCTAAAATAATTAAACAAAGTTATATGCTCTAAGATATTGGTTGATATTTCAGGGTATTTTGCGATGACAAACCTCTGAGAATACTCACGATTTTCCATGATAGCCAGCCCCAGCCCCCCCCCCCCCCGAAAAATGTGTATATACGCCCCTGTCTCAATAGCCAGAGTATTCAAATTGCTCAGTCTAGAATCTGACATGTAGTTCCTTAAAAATGTCTTAACTCTCTTCAATACACTCATACTTCGTTTACTCGAAGCAGTAGAAACAGGAAAGATAAGAATCAATCTTATGAGGTGCACTGTTTCTTGATATATTTTTTCAAGGCCGTTGTTCAAAAAAATATTTCAGTAACAAACCTGCAGGCAAGTGCTTTGTTTGGTCAAAATATACATTTATTAGTTCATTTTGAAGCTGTTCACTGTCAAAGTATGATTACCTTTTCATCAATGCACTCAACTCACAAACGAACATGCACGCGCTGAGATACCGCCCGCCTAACGAATGATGCACTGCTTGGAGCCTAGGCTCTCTGCTGACGCATTCAGATATAGACCTTCCACTGGCGCATGCGCAATTGCCTTCTCTACCCACAGAGACTTGAGCCTGTTTCAAAGGAGACTCACTGGCTGCTCAGTCCAACGCTGAAAAGTGACTACAGAGAATAATACCGAAAACTAGATATTTAATTTGCCTACGCCAATGAAAAATAGGAAGATTTAAATGTTCATATTTCTTGAGAATGGAATGGGTATTCTAAAGCTCAAAGATTCCCTTCCAGCTTCGCCACTGTCAAACACTAGACAATTTAAGTGTGTTGTTACAGGAAGAATGGTTGGATGTGTCGCGCAAGCTTATCCTTGAAGATTTTAGCTCACCGTCAGTGAGCAGTGCTTTAAGCTAAAACAGAAGATCTCTTCGAGGAACAGCCTCCTCCGTAGACTGGCAGGGACTAACTGGGGCATCCATCCCCAAACGTTAAGGACAACAGCATTGGCCTTATGCTATTCAGCAGGAGAATATGCCAGTCCTGTGTGGTACAAGTCAGCCCATGCAATGCCGGTGCATGTAGCCTTAAATGAGAGCTACAGGATTATTACAGGTTGCTTGAGGCCAACTCCCACCAGTAAAGTGCACTATCTTGCAGGGATTGCTCCGCCTGATATCAGAAGAGAAGTGGTTGCAAACAACGAAAGAAGTAAATCATCTTCTATGACCTCACACCCACTCTTCGGATATCGACCTACTGAGAGGAGATTAAAATCGAGAAATAGCTTCTTAACAACTATTCAACCATTACAAGGAACAGCAGCAACAGCTCGAGTTGCCGTGTGGAAGAAGAGGACCAGCAATCTGTCTGAATGGATGAAACCAAAGGAATCTCTACCTCCTGGTCACACAGAGAACTGGCTAATCTGGAAGTTCCTGAACAGACTGCGGGTGGAAGTTGCAAGATCCAGGGACAACTTATATAAGTGGCATTTTCCGACCAAGACAGTCCTGTGTGCTTGTGGCTCAACCCAGACAACACAACACCTCTTCTCCTGTCCATTGTGCCCGTACAGCTGCACAATGAATGACTTGAATGTAGCTAATTCAAGTGCTATCGAAGTGGCTAAGTTCTGGGCAGAAACCGTTTGAAGTCGTCTGTTCAACACATACTTTGAATTTCTGACACGAATAAATAAATACCTAAAGCAACGCTTATCGGTAAAACTTTTACACAGGTAAGGTATAGAAACACATGGATTTTGTGGAAGATATCGAACTATTGGAGGAAGGCAATGATGATTTCCAAGGAAAGGAACATTTGGAAAACACAGATATTGTAACACATGTCTCAGGATTCTATCCGCCACCTTTATGGTGGAATGTCTCCTCCCATCGAGAGGGAGCACTGCTCCATATTGAATTCGTGCTTTGTGGAAGCTAAACAACGACTCTCTATGCGTGAAAGACAAAACACCACAGTATATATCAGCCTGTGATGTTTTAATGGAGTTTTAAGAACGGAAATAGAGTATAGTAATTCTATCTCTTCGTGTCTCTCGTCTATTGAAGTGGAGAGGGGATGGTCTTACCTTGTAAACACTTAGAATACTACATGAGGCTATTTGCGATAAAACGAGCCAATCGTCGTGGATATAAAGCTTCGGTGGCGTAGTTGGTAGCATGCTGAACTGCTGTGCCCAAGATAGCGGGTTCAAACCCGGCCGAAGTCGTCAGATTTTTTAAGAGCGTTAAAATCCTTCAGTATGCCTTCCTTCGGAGGGGAAGTAAAGCCGGCGGTCCCATGTCATAGATTTACAGCATGTAAAAGATCCTTCCACAGACTAAACTTGTGTGAAGCTAAATCATTAGGTTAGATTTCGTTGGAGCGCTCTATCCAAGTTCCAACGTTCACCACTAGGTATCAGTGACATCTGGTACCGAAAGTTGGAACTACTCGAAATTGAACGAAACATGTTTGTCCGCTTGAAGCAGCTACAGCCTATGGCGAGCCGAACTTGTCCTCGGACACTCCCGGCACTAAAAGCCATACGATAAATAATAATACTAATAATAATGGGATAAATGGGCGGACTGATACTGATTTGTTCATGTGTTTTCTTATCAAAATATATACTGCTGAAAAGTGGTTTGGCGCAGTATTGCACTTCATCGGATGGCAATTCCTTGTAATCATCTTCTTCTTTGTCCTGCCGCTTGCCCCTTTTTGAATCTAATGACGTCATCTTGCCCGATTTATAAAAGGGAAGCGATAGGCTATCTCTATATACACGTGCAGTTAACATATTTTAGTGGTTCCCTATGCTAGATTTCACAATAATCAGATCATTCAGTGAAAAGTTTTGTGAATTCATATGAGGAATTGATGTATGCGCCATTTGTAATTTCCTAAGCTACAGATATACTATATGCACCTGTGGGTTTAGATTATAGAAGTCGTTCCGTATACTGGGTTTACCAAAGATAGGATCATTCCTTAACAAGTTAGGAGAAATCATTTTTCAGGAATTGACATGCGCGTCATGTATCATTTTTGAAAAGGAAGCAATCTAGGTCAAAATTGGTTGTGTCTGTTATCTGACGTCATCGTGGTATGTTCATTCGGGATAAAAACAAATAGTTAAGTGACAAACTAAAGAGCCTAACTTTCTTAAACTATATTTATTTATTTTCCGTGTCCGAATCAAATTAGATTTTGCCAGTAAGTATCAACAGTTGTAGCATTAGCATTTGCAGCCAAAAGATCGTATCTTGAACATATGCCCTCCATCAAGGGGTAGATCGGCAGGTGTTCTGGATCTTGTAACATGCTGCAGTCACAGAACACATCATTGTTGACGAGCATGTTCCATTTCTTGGGATTGTTCTTGCAGCGTGAAACCCCCGTCCTCAGCCTGTTCAATGATTTCCAAATTCCATATGGCAAGTTGTGACCAGGTGCCATTTTTTCTGATAGAGGAATAGTTGGGTCTGTGATCTCTGTCTTCCATATCTTCACACGGGCAGCTTCTTGTGAGCCTTCGAGGGCTGTTACTCCCCTCAAAAAGCTGTTTCTGGACTTAAGTCTCTGTTGGGCTGGTTGTTGGCCGAAAAGTGGATACCGTGAATCGGTTTCTTGCCGTTTCTTCTCAGATGCTGCTGCTACCATTCTTCGGACATGAAGTGGAGAAATTCCTATAAGAGGATAGATCTTCTGAAGTGGTGTTGTCTAAGACCCCCAGATACAATCCTGGAAGTCTCATTCAGAGCTATATGCACCTCTTTGGAATGAGGAGAAAAAAGCCAAACTGGTGCTGCATATTCAGCAGCTGAGAAGCTCAGTCCAAGGGCTGAAGTTCTGAGAGTGGTGAGGTGAGCACCCCATGTCCTTCTTGTTAGGCATCTTAGTATGTTATTTCGTGCAGATACTTTAATTTTGGTGTTCAAGCAATGTTGCTTAAAGACCGAGTTCGATCGAGGGTGACACCAAGATATTTTGGTGTAAAACAATGAAGGATTATTTCACCTTGCCACTTAATACTCAGTGTCCTCTTTGCTTCTTTATTTCGCAAGTAGAAAGCACAAACTTGCGTTTTGGCTGGATTTGGCTTCAAATTATTTCTGTGATAGTATCGACCAAGTTCTTCCAAAGCACAGGACAAAGAATGTTCTACTTCTTCCAAGCTACGACCTTGCACGGCTACTGCAGTGTCATCTGCGTAGATAAATCGCCTGGTGCCTTCTGTTCTGGGCTGGTCATCGGTGTATACATTGTAAAGCAGTGTGCTAAGACGCTACCTTGAGGTAGTCCATTCTTCTGGAGGCGCCAACGACTATTTTTCCCAAGGAGAGACACGCAAAATCTTCTGTTCTCAAGGAAAGTTCTTAGCAGTGAGGTCAGCCCGTAGTCCTTTGTCAGTTCATAAATCTTACGAAGTAGTGTGTTATGATTAACAGTGTCGTAAACAGAAGTTAAATCTATGAAGGCTACACCAGTAATGCACTTATCCTCAAATCCATTCTCTATGTGCTGAGTAAGGTTCAGAATTTGTCCACAGCATGACCTCCCTGGTCTATAGCCTGCCTGTTCAGAAATCAGTTTGCTAACGATAGAATCAGATATTCTATTAAGAATCATTCTCTCCAGCAACTTATAGGTGAGACACAGAAGTGAAACTGGCCGAAAGTTCTTTGGGCTATCAGGAGTCTTCCCAGGTTTTAAGATCGCAACTATGCGAGCTTTTATCCACACCTTAGGAATCTTCAGCCTGGATGTACAGTTGTTCATCAATGAACGTAAACATTGTAGTGTTGCTGGTCCAAATTGTTTTATTTGCTCCGCTCTGAGATCATCCAACCCAGCTGCCTTGTTCGATTTCAGACCGTCGATTGCTTTCATAAGTTCTTCCATCGTAAACAGGTCCTTAAGGAATTCCGTCTCTTCTTCCTACACCGTTCAAGTTCCTCTGTATTTGACTAAGATGTTGAAGTCTTTCCATTTAAGATCAGTTGGTGTGTTATCTGATTATCAGTTACTTTAGTCAAGTTAAAAGATGGGCTAGTTGGATCTCCACTGAGATTCGATCCTTATTCCTTTAATTAGATCTGTTTATAATGCTGGCAGCACTGACATTATAAGATTGCCCAATAGAGCAGTGCAGCAGTTAAAAATTGTTTCCTTACATGGATTCTGAGATATTGAAAATCTACGGCCCAAATATCCAGGGAGAGTTATTAGGTAGTTAGCATGTGCACAAATATTTCTTATGGCATACAGGGTATAGTCTATACACAATTTGGTAGAAATCCACTGAATGTTATGGAAATTACAATCAGTTCAATACGGAACATATAAACGTACGTGGAATTATTTTGGTAACATTGATATACTGCCTATAGCCAATATACGTGTTGCTCAAAATTATTCTGCAATAAGGTACTCGATCCAAATAAGGCCCGGTTCCAAATAAGGCCAATCTGTGATTTTATTAGTAGAATATTCGAAATTTCACATGGTTCTTAGTGTTTCTGATAGCTAATAGCCTTTAATGGCTAGACTAGCAACTACAACTGTTGAAGCGATCGATTCCGCGATGTTTGCTTCAGCTGAGTAGTAAACGGTGTCTGAAGTTATTTTTGATACTATTTCTTGGTATTTTAATAAACCTTCTTCAAGTTTTCGAAATTTGACTTAAGTTACACAAACCTGGTGCAAATAATTTCAAAGAATGTGATCTGTAGATTAATATAGGCCTAGCCTACTGTATTGATATTTTCCGCTTAATGTGCATTTCATTATCTCTTTTCATTTACATATCGGGCTTATTTGGAACAAGTAGTGGGCCTTATTTGGAACGGGTGTTCCTAATAAGGCACGTTACTCACATTTTAAATATTGTATTATTACTGAAATATTTTCCAGTGATTCTAATTATCAAGCCATGTTTTTATTACTGCTTGGCTTTCAAGTTAAATCCAGGAAAATGTTCAGATTTTCCCCCCTTCTAGTAAAAATATAAACAATCTTTAAACGTTTAGTGGGTCTTATTAAGATAAAGTGTATAGAGTTTCAAACTGTTACAGTAATATGAACAGATCTATAATATTGTGTTTAGGGGCTCAAATGTTCCCAAAATGTTACTAGGTAGAAAGTAGTCTTGTGAACGCCTTAAATAGCCATACCTATGTCTGCTAAGACATAGCCTATTGTTACGGCTGTGAGTTTGTTTCGTCGCCTCGCCGCGTGAGTCACAGCCGCCCCGGGCTATGCTCTGCCTCTGTGTGTTACCTGCGCCTTTCGCAACAGGGCTGCGAGGACAAAAGGGATAGACCAGAATATTCGCGACCCAGCTAGTGATGGAAATCTCGAGAAGCCGTGAATCCTGGACGAGTCTAGAAGCATTCATTGAGTCACCAGCCTGCTATATAAGCGGCCTCGCCAGCGAGAGGGACAGTGTTTTTTTGACCGAGAGTGTATACCAGTGCGACAGAGATTATTGTAGTGAAGTGTTGTGTGAATTGCGAAACCCAGTGAGATTCTATCCGAGCCTGCGGAACAGTGTGTAGCAGACTCGTAAGTAGCCTAACGGTAGTTTGCGTACTCAAGGAAGTGTACAGGTATTTCGGTGAGTGACAGACTGGCTGGACACAGGCCTGCCTAATTAGTGAACGGACAGCTGCTCGAGAGAGTGAAAGGGGAGTGTTCCCAATCAGAGAGGACCTAGAGTGAGATACTAATTGCTTGTATCTGTTTATTGTGCGGTGAACTGTAACTTGCTAAGACCTGCAAAAAAAAACTTTTTCTTTAAAAGTACCATTGTGTCGTGCTTCTACCCACCGTAATCCAGTTAACGAAAGTGCCACAAGGGGTGGCACGTAACACTATATTGAACGTACAAAATTAAGTGTAAATCCATAAATTAGTATGGCAGTTTCATGCAGTTGAACACTGAAAATTATACGCATACATAGAATTATGTTGGTAGCACTAATTTACACTAAATTTGTCCAAAATGTCATGAAATTACACTGAGTTAAGTTTGAAGTTTTTCCGTCACATGTTCTGAGATATTGACTATATGATTCAAAAGTCATGAGAACATTGATAGACAGTTGATAGCCCTGGTGACTCGTACAATAATCGCAGAGTTCTAAATCATACATTGCACATAAGAAACATTTGTATGAAATTAATTCTTTAGTATGGAAGTTACATGCAGTTAAACATTGAAAGTATCAACGCGCATAGAATCGTGGTGGCATTACTGTCATGTAAGGTTTACTCAAAATTAATCTGCAATTGTATTTTCTATACGTGTGCTATGTTTAGAACTGTTGGCATGTATACTTTCTGATATATTGAGACTAGGGTTCAAAATTATGGAGAGCATTTATCAACAGTTGGCAGCCTTGGAGACTCTGAATGTATGCCTAGATTCATCTCTTAATGTAGCCTACACTTTGCACATACAAAATTTGGTCGAAGTCCAATAGATAATATGAACGTTACATTCAGTTAAACATTGAACCAATCAGCAAGCGTAGAAACGTGTTAGCAATACTGTCGTATATGGGTTGCTCGAAATTATTTTAGTGGTCAATGTGTCGGTTCGCTCCTGGCCGTGGTAAGTGATTTGTGAAAGGCGGCAAAAATTACGACACCATGTCATACGATGTTGGAATGTCAAAGAACCCATTTGAATTCAGTAGGCCGTGTTCATAATGGCAAAATTAATCTCGGGAGTTTCCGCCAACACTAAGTTCCTCATTTCTCTACTAGAAAGCGCTATAGTGTTCAAGGCGTTTAGATATCTAACCTCCTTTACTTTCATAGTGCTTCAAGGAACAACGAAATTCGACATGCAAGCTACCCTTTGGGTGTCAAATAACAAAGCTTGCACCCGGCATCCGAGGCCATAAGATATTAATATATATATATATATATATATATATATATATATATATATATTTTAGAATATTGTAGTCTATATACGTGCCAATTGTGGAAGAAATCCATTTGGTAGTATGGGAGTAACATGCAGTTAAGAACATTGAACTTATCAGGACGCGTCGAATCAAGTTGGTAGCACTGTCGTTTACGGGCTTCTGGAAATTAATTTGAAATATCTTAACTCATACTAAGTTTGGTTTCGATAGCGGCAGCTACAGCTGTTTAGGAAATCATAAGGGGAGACAAGCACAAAGGGACAGACAGACACATACACAAATCTGCCCGGGTGATCTCATAAGTCTATTTTTTCATAATGTTTGCAAAATGTGAAAAATAGGCTGAAAATCGTTCACGTCGTGCTTAGAAGCTTAGCTGTTAGAGACAGAGTGAGCCTACAGCTGTACCACAGAGCTAGGCGGGAGCGTCCCGTGTGCTTATATTTTCGTAATGATGTAGTAAACGTATGATAAGAGGAGGAGAGAGACAAGGACTGGGGCATTGGGAAGCGTAGAATGGGAGCGACTTACAGAACGAGCGAGAACTGCGGGCAGTGTTGCAAACCGCACCCAACTAACTTAACAAAGCCGAAGTGGACTTTCTTATATTTCACGTCTCTATTGTTCATTTGTTCATAGACCAAATTCAAGTAGGCTAAGAATTATTCGTGTGTGAGAGTGCTTGCAGCGGAGATCCAATGCACTGTTCAAGTATTGCGTTTTCTCCCTCGTATCTCTCACTGTTACCGGTCTTGTGTAGCACACGCTATCTCCGAATCTACTTGCCAGAATCGTATTGGCTATACCACGGTCAATTTGCCACTAATTCGTAATTCGGAGGACAATTTGCTAATCAAAGACGATAGTGCTCTAGAAGCGGGACACTCTGCAGAGCTACAACGATTTTTCATCAAATTGATTATTATCAAACTATAAATGTGAGGTTTGAGATTTGTAGTTTGTAAGGTGGGACAAGGGTGGTGATCAGATATCACTCTGAAATGTATAGACTACCTTTGGATATCGAGGAATTCTGGCTATCAGCAGCAATAAGTAATTGAAAATAATGCCAGTAATATTGAATATAGGATATGACAACCTTAAACAGTTCGTTAAGATTAATGTAGACCGTGTGACAATATTTCCAATGTTAGAATAGTGACTGCCATCGCATGGATTTATGACCCTATTCGCTTTGTATAACCTAACAATTTCCGTCATTATGTCAGCAGTTTAAAACAAAGCCTTCCTTCTTGGGTTTCTGTCGCTCTCGGCCTCCAAACGAACTGCAACATCCCCGGTCCAAGCCCTAATTTGATGGCGACCAATCAGACAAAGAGCGCCGGCCAAATCGAGTGTTGGATAACGAAGCACTCCGCCCGGCTCCGCGCACCTTAATTTGAAGACAGACAGGCAGGCGGGCGCAGTGCAGGGGGCCATGGAAAAAACTAGAGAGATGGTGTAATGAGCGAGGCAAGATCGAGGCATCAGTGGTATCGGCAGACAATTAATGTGAACTACTTAAGTAATGAAAAAGATCAAGGCACCAGTGGAGGAAAAGAGAAAAAGAAAGACAGCCGTGGACGATCAATGCAGATAATGTGCACAGAGGGGAATGGCAATATTGGCTGAGGCAAAGAGAAACGAGCTTTATGACACAAAGGCTTTGAAAAATCGCCCTCTGCTGTTCGAGGAACGAGATAATGCAATCGATGTCTTTACCTGCCTCTTGATTAGAGCGAGCTCAAGGTTTACATGGGAATGCATTGTAACGGTTGACAACATTAAACTGTACACAGGATGTTCTCTAATTGCATGCCCAAACAACAGGCATCACAATAGCGACTATATAGCACATCAAGTGCTAAACATGCATAACTGAGAAAACAGCATTAGAACGTTTGAAGCAATGGGTGAAGCAGTCCAGGGGCACATCCTGAGAGGGGTGCTGTTAGGACTACAGCTCCCTCTGAAATGCTCCCGTCATTTCTAGGAAAATTACACTTTACAAATGTGGCCATATTATTAACATAAATTCTTAATTTTAGCTGTAATATGAAAAGAAGCTTCCACGACTAGAATGCGACTTGAGGAAGCCTAACATCTTCTAAACTGGTCAGGTGAATTCTATAGAATGTTGTACAAAAATATAAAATCATTTTTCTGATTAAAAATTAGCAAACATTTGCTGCCGAAATAACCTCATGCATCCACTGCATCTAATTTCACAAAGTTTTAAGCAAAATTCTATATTTTCATGTTCATCAATATTGATATTAATAGACCTCAGTCACTCACTCAGAAGGCTTCTATGGGACACGGAGATCCCGCGCCTATCTCACAAAATGCCTCCACTGAACTCTGTTTTGGGTGAGTTCTTGCCAGTTGTCCACATTCAGACGTCTACAAAGTTTGGAGAATTCATTTTTCCTGGAACTTCGTGGTCTTCCTACTGGCCTTTTCCTCTGGGTTCTTCTTTAAAGATTTGTAAGACAATCCTATCATCTCCCATCCATAGTACATGACCAGCCCATTGAAGTCTTCTGGAATTAATGATGTTGAGTTTTGGTGCTTGCTTTGATAGTGAGTGTCCTTCCAGCTTTGAGATGCGGGGTCCAAAAATGTTCCAAAAATTTTCCTATACACTTTATTTTCGAAAACCTGGAACTGGTATTCTTCCCGTCTTGTTAAACTCCATGATTCTGCACCATAAGCTAGAACTGGCCTAATGATGGTATTGTATATTTTCAATTTTATATTTCTCGTCAAAAATCTGGATCCCAATAAAAACTGCAGAGAGTAGTAGGCTTACACTTTGTTAGCTTTCTGTATTCTAACTTTAATTTCCACTTCTCTATGATTCTGTTCATCAATCATGACTCCTGAAAATTTGGAATGTTCAAACCACTGAAATATATGCTTGCCAATAAGAAGAGGTAACCTATTCCCAAACACGTCAATATTCCCCCCCCATTACCATGTAAGGCCTACTGAGGTTTTTGGTCATTAATTCTATGGCCTAATTTTGAAGCTACCACTTCAAGTTCAACAAACAATTTCCTTATCTCAATCTCATTTCTTCCTATGAGTACAATATCATTTGCGTATGCAAGCGCTTTATTATACTGTCCGAGATACATGCCAGCCGGAACTAATTTTAGTGATCTGATAATTTTTTCGAGAGCAATGTTGGAGAGAAGAGGGGATTTGATGTCAGGAAAGTAGATTACAGTAGATTCAATATCCAAAATTCTAAATGTTTTTTCAAAATTCAAAACTAATCGCCAACTTTCAAAATTGAACTTTTTTGGCTTTTATCCTAGGGACCTGAAACTTGGTTTGTGGGTAGAGGGGGTAGGGACCATTCATTTTACTTTAAACACACCACTTTGTAAAATTCCTACTTTCATAAATATAGCCTACTTTCAAAATTCAACTCTTTTGAAAAAATGTAAAAATATAAAGTTTTGTTCTAACGTTAAAGGACATAGATACCTTTTGTTTAAGCATATTGTACCCAACTGTCATCATGTGGAACATGTGTTCGTATCCCAGCTAACTCACGGTCTTTCGAGGTATGGGACGTTCCTGCCCACCATACGACCACATGCTCAGGATTTGAGTCTACCAGGTAACTACTCTACATGAAATACACAACATATTCCTAAAATAAAATATTTACTGGTATAAAATCATGGCTATACAACAAATACAAATAAAGGACAAATTATATTTAATTCCCGCAAATAAAAATAGGGTTATTTTGTGAGTTGTCTTCTTAAAATAGTGCTACAGTGCACTCAAATCTAATTCTAGCATCCTATCAATGATATTTTCAGACTTCCATGGGTTTCCATAGTGTTCATCATGTGACACAATTTTTACTTAACTGGAGTACCACAACACAAAAGTCACATATCACATCAAAATGACATTAATAAAACATTACTCCGTTTCTTATGGCATTTACTTTGATTAGCATAAATTCATTATTTTTCTGCTTTAATTAACAATAATTTGTTGTGTCGTGTGAATCATCTTCCTTCTTTCCATCAATATGAAACGCTTAAAAAGTGGTACTTTTCCCTTCCAAAATAGACATGGATAGAAATATTTATAGTTTCACCATACAACGATTCTCTGGGTCTTGTCGGGATTATTATCGTTACAAATGTGTCATGTTCTTAGAAATCACATACCCGTCTGCATAAATTAGCGTGAACTGGCAAAATGCATTCTAAATGGATGCCTAACACTTTATTTGGTTCAGTGTTCCTCTTCAGAGAATAACTGGGCCAAATATTATCCGATATCTTTGATTCAACAATGTATGTGTGTTGGAACACATCATTTAATTCAATTGGCATCACCATAACACTCATATCATAATTGCATATTGAAATATCGTGATTCTTCAGTGTCCTACTGTGACCCTAATTTAAAGGACTGGCGGACCGATGTCCCCTCTTCCTAGCAGGCAATAAAATTAGTTCCGGCCACGGCACAAGATGGCCGCTCGTCTCATCTGCTGGCAAGGTCAGGTTTGTTTACAATTGCAGAACAGCAGAGATACGCTAAGTGTTGTTCCTAAGTAATTGAGTCATTTAAATTATATAACACCTATAATTAGTGCATTGGGCTCAACTCGGCTCCTTATTAACATTCATGGCTGGGAATGATTCCGGTGATAGCCTTGCCGTTCTATGGTGAATACTAGTGGCTTTTGGACGCGCATCATAATGAGAACACAGGATTCTCACCAGCAGCTGTCACAATAATAACATGAGGAAATCTGCGTTTCCTAAACGACGAATATGATCCTTACCTCTCAGGGTAGATCATTTATACACATGCTCACGGAGTCTCGACGGACATCATTCGTGGCCATAATTCATGCAAGCGATGGATACAGACAGGCTCTGTCCAATTCGCTGCGAATAATAGAGTATACACAAAGGCGGTACTGACTCGTAGATCAGCCAACTTCTCACCTAACGCGCAAGCTATACTAGTTTGGTCCCCGCAATTATTTATTTACTTAAATCACTGGATTCTACGTTACTTCTGCACGCTTATATGCGGCTTCAAACAATACTTCACATAGATGACTCAATTATTAAGACACCCGCGTTCTCTCTGTAATCACACTTAAGCCAAAGCTTTAAATAGCTCCTAATAACAAGGTATAAATTTACTGGCTTACTTTACTTTAATGGTCCTCAAATACAATCCTAAGGATTGACCATATCAAATATTCATTCAACATTTCACTGACACTGGAAAACTCTCGTATCTCGCTATATTCCACGTTACATTCTTACTGTTTACCAAAATATAGTATCTTTATATTAGACATGACACACTTTGAACATTATTTAGGCCAAAAATGCCTATTACTTTACTGTTGCCGACCCCAGATAATTATTATTATTATTATTATTATTATTATTCATCATTTAACGTTGCCGTTACATCCATCACTATTTTCGGCCTGAATGGCCCTAAACAAATCACCTTTCAAACCATATTTTATTCAAGACGAGTGGTGAAAACTCGTTCAATAAGTGACTGTTACATCTTAGTCTCAAAGTGATGCATCGTTATATGGTGAACTATTTAGTTATAATAACATTGTAAATTGGTACTCACTGTTTTATTTTCGCTGGATGGTACCAGCACCTCAGCTTCAGGCCTACCATGACGCTTGATTTAAGCCATCATGTTATATTTTTCACAACACTTAATTTCCCACATTTCCCACATGATAAACATACTCTTATCGGTGGCCTCTTTCACTTTTACACAATGCATATTAATCACTATACACATGAACACTTTTAAATCACTATTACACAATTTATGTACACTTATTCACTACTTCACAGGTTGAACCTTAATCGGACTCCTCCTACGCCTGATCTCAGAGATGCGATGCAATTACGCCAACCGCTGGTCTCCGTGAAAGTTTAACTGCGTTTACGGATGTTCGATCCTCGTCACCTGCAATATCGTTCAGCTCACTGTCAAGATTAAGTGGCGATGCTTCCCAAGCTCCCATCATTGTAGTGATCCTGATGAAAATGTCATATACAACTCTGACAATACCTCCTGGTATGTGTAATGTTCAAAAACATTATAAGTTCCTCTTTCGCTGTAGCGAATTTATATTTGCGTCAAATAATAGATAAATTTCTGTATTAAATTAACTTCGACGCACTTCATGATTATTTATGAAGCTGTATGACTTGCTTCTATTGTTATTCAACGGCTGAGCGTCGATACTTTAATATTTCGCGCGCTTACTGGCAGCGTATGAGTTACGTGTAGACTTGAGAACAGACTGAAGACAACTCTCGACAACTCTCGACAACTCTGGCTTGGTCTGCCTCACTCCTCCTTATAAAGGTTTCTCGTAAAAACTAGTCCACCGGACACATGGGTGCGACTCCTTCCTTGAAATAATACATTTTCAGCCGAACTGACATATACACTTTGTTTATTTAGGTGTGGAGGTTTCATAAACGTTCGCGTGCTGGCGATCGCTTCGGCCAATTAATTACAATTAATTGCCTTAGTTCAGCGCGTCAGGACGCCCCCATGGTAATTCCCCTCTGACTGGTCACCAAATTACTCCTCTCGAGCGTAGGCTCGGTGGTAACACGTTCATTTGGAGATATAGGCTTTAATTTAGGTGTAAGATCATCCCTAAATTACCTCTCCTTGAATATATTCACCTGGGTGTACATTTCACTCCATTTCAATGCTCCACTTGGCTGTAATTAATTAATTAATTTCCGTGGGCAGTCCTCCCCACCATAGCTTCCATCGTTGTCAGGCGGTGAATACCCGAGTCATTAATTTTAAGCTGTCTCCTCGCTCCAGACGAAAGTAGGTCCCTTGGCGTCTACGATCTCCACCCATTTTCCAACTGCAATTAGTAAAACGTCAACTGGCCTCCTCTCGTTCTTGTATGCTTCGAAAACGTATATTTGCTTGCATTTGCTTACAATTCTTCACCTTAAAACTGCTATGATATTCACATATTGGCCGTGAAATCATGCTACATTATTATATGTCATTATTTAACGCATTGCTCTTTGGGTTCCCTAAAACTGTTCCCCCTCAGATCAATGGTTCGATTCTAGTCAGCATCATGTGCCTGGTCTTCTCAGATAAGACCTGAGTTCGATGCCAGTCTACCGTGACCGATTGGGCACAATATATATGGCTTTTTAGGATGTTTGGTTTTCAAAATATAGTCTACTTTCAAAATTGAACATTTTTGGATTTTCTCCCAGTGACCTGAGGCTTGGTTTGTTGGTAGAGGGGTTAAAGACCTGTCATTTATGTTAAATACACCTTTTGGTAAAATTCCTAGTTTCCAAAATATAGCCCTTTTTTAATTGAACGTTTTTGGAAAAAATGACAAAAAATCCATGTTTGGTTCTAACGATGAAGGACATAAAAGCCATTGGTTTGAGTCTATATGTGACTTTTTAGGATGATTAGCTTTCAAAATATAACCTACTTTCCAAATAGTTTTTAGAAAAATTTAAAAAATATAATATTTTTCGACTGAGAGTGGGATAGACGTAGGTGTTAGAATTAACATATGACTTTATATGATCTTTTTAGATTAAACATATAGCCTACTTTCCCCATTCACCGTTTTTGAAGAAAATTGAAAAATATGATGTTTTTGACTAGGCGTGGGATAGAGGTAAGAGTTGAGAGTACCTTAGAGTACTTTGGATTTTTTGAAAGTTTAGTGTGTTGTTGTTGTTGCTTACAAACATGGCAGTAAGCATTATGTTGTGATTTTTTTTAGCGTATGGTTTTTAGTGCCGGGAATGTCCGAGGACATGTTCGGCTCGCCAGTTTTGTAGCTGCTTCGAGACGGACACCCAATGGGTGAGCTACAAGTACCGTTGGGGAGGAAAGTTGGAAGGGAAGGACGAGGAGTTGGAAGGTAGCGGCTGTGGCCTATAGTTGGGGACCAACCCCGGCATTTGCCTGGAAGGAAGATGGGAAACCACAGAAGACCATCTTCTAGGTTGCCGGCGGGGGGATTCGAACCTCCTCGCCTCCCGGATGTGAGCGACTGCTATTAGTCATGCCGTAACGACCATGGCTAACTCACCCGGTTATGTTGTGATAAAAAGGACTGATATACTTTCCAAGACCAAGAGAAAAATCCACTACATACATTGACAAAAATAACTTGTCAAATAAGCCAACACAAAAAAAGCCAACATAAAAGCCAAAACAAAAGCCAACAAAAAACCAACATAAAAGCCAATATACAGAATAAGCCAACACAAAAAGCCAACATAAGACCCAACACATAAACTAATACATAAGCTGATTTATAAAGTGTTAAACACTAGCATAGTATTACATTTAAGGTAATGCAAAATTCCCCATACAATTGCGCCATTTAACTTTCTCTTACACTATATAAACAAGATATATTTGTATTAAACGATAAAGCAAACCCGCTGTGTGTATTGTTAGTGGTATGAACAAATGTGTTCATTATCGGAATGCATACTAGTAGTTGAGTGAGTTGTCATATTGATCGATAGGTAGCATGCTGGTAGTTGAGTGAGTGTTGATATCGACTGCTAGATAGCATGCTGGTCGTTCAGTGAGTGTTGATATGGAGCGCTAGGTACCATGCTGGTCGTTTAGGTAGGTCTCATAGTCGCCGCTAGATAGCGGAAACATACTTTGCGTGTCGCATGTGGCTATTTGACAAAGTTTTACCGCGTGAAAAACGTGCTTGTATAAGCTGTGTATATAAATTTAATATAGAATTAACCACTAAGTGTTTAGAACTAAAATGTATAGCATTGTGTAGGGAATATAGGAGGTCCTTAGCAAGAAAGAATGTCTAACCCACGAGTGTACAGCCTTTTGATATGCAGTAAGTACCTGATAACCTTGAGTAGGGTGTAAGAATATGTCCAGTTGATGACTACCTTTGACAGTGATCACATCGTGAAAGATTGTCTCACCGACTAGGCTCTAGCCTTGTACTACGTGGTAAGTAGCAGTTGGCCTTGAATAGGGTATATTAGAGGACCCTTAGCAAGAATACAATCGGTTGACTAATACCTTTTACAGTGTTCACATCGTGAAAGATCGTCTCACCGACCAGCCTATAGCCTTGTGATACGCAGTAAGCAGCTGTTTGTGGAAATCAACATCCACAATGGAAGAAAATATTCCTAGCTATATGTGCAAAGAGTGTGGAAAAAAATTCTTCTAAACAATCATAGGAAGCGACATGAAGTATCGTGTGGTGAATTCCATGAGTGCAAGACCTGTGGTAGTAAATTCAACAATGTGTACAACGGACGTCGTCATGAAGAATGTTGTAATATTCTGTCATCAGCTAAAAGACAAAAAACAGAGCCTACAAAACATTACCTGCTTTCAATGGTTCCTAACAAATATGGACTTACTGAATATGAAACGTGTTTTGAAGGTCGTCTTAAATCCTATTTTATACGTTGTGATACGTGTAAGGATTTAAATTCATACCTTAAAAAGTCCAAACAGCAAATAATACAAGCTATGCAGAAAGAACTAGCAAACCACAAGTCGATAATAGTTAACGAAAATACAGATTGGGCTTTTAAAACACGAAATCAGGCCCTATTTATGGAAACAGACTTAAGAAATTTTTTAGAAACACAATTTAAAAAGTTAACGACTGAAATGGAAGAATCTGAGCTAAAAGGTAGTAATTGGGCTTTGTTAGCAGTGGAAGGAGTTCGATTGAAAATAAATAAGTGTAATCCCTTGCGCGGAAGCACATATATTCCATTACCAGCAGCTGTAAATGCAAGAAAAGCCTGCATTAATCCTGAAAACTTGAAACATGAAAAGTGGTTTATATATGCCATTTTAGCAAAACTGGTTAAAAAGAATGCTGAACGCATTAGCAAATACAAGGACCTGGAAAACACGTATGATTTTTCAATAATATCGTTTCCTACATCACTAGCTGACATTCCCAAATTTGAGAAAGCCAACGACATATCCATCAATGTATTTGGACTGGAAGAAGACCACAAACCGTTTCCTCTAAAGGTTGTGAATGAAGAGCTACAAGACCATCGCGACCTTTTTTATTTTACTAAGTTCTTGATCTGGTCAGAACCACTACGTCTTTATCAATGATTTTGATAAACTAGTAGGACATCAGATTGGCCACCGTGAGCATAAAATATATACGTGTAAACGGTGTTATACTCACTTTGATAATCGATATTGTCAACAAGGGATTGGTAAATTGAAAGAACATAGAGGTTTGTGTGTCCTGCATGACATTGCTAGGGTTGAAATGCCTATTAAAAACCCAATTGTCAAGTTTTTAAATGTGGAAAAAATGCTGAGAATTCCTTACGTTATCTATGAAGATTTTGAAAGTATACTTTTACCATATCAAACATGTCTACCCAATCCTGAGTCAAGTTATACAGTGCCATACTAGAATCATGTTCCTATGAGCTTTGGCATATATGTTAAACCCTCACCAGCTGTGGAGCACATAAAGACAAACCTTTCAAGCCAACCTCTTATTTATCGTGGACCTGACGCTGCAGAAAAGTTTATAGACTGTTTGATCTCAATAGCTAATGAAATTGATCGCCTTTACAGCTCAAATGTTCCAAAGGCCTTAACTCAGGATCAAGAATCTGATTTCCAACCTTCTGAAAACTGTTATTTCTGTCATAAACCATTTACCCAAGAGGATTGAAAAGTTAGAGATCATTGCCATATTACAGGGGAATATCGTAGAAGTGCTCATAATAAGTGTAATTTGAGGTGTAAAACACGTAACCCCGTTCCTGTATTTCTACACAATATGAGTGGATAATAAAGAATAAAGAATAAAGAAAAGCCTCGAATATCCCTTAAAGGGCAAAGGCCTCGTATAAACGGGTAGCTCTTTTTCACTTATGTGGTGAGCTAGTCACATTAGGATTGTGCATGGCAATTGTATGGTTTGTTTTGTCTTATTTTCTATTGTTACACTTTGAATTTGAGTGGATACGACGCAAATTTCATTATAAAGCAATTGGGATGAACTACTGAGAGAGTGGACGTTATCCCTAACTCCAAAGAAAAGTACATTTCCTTTACCAAATATGTTGGAAATATTAAGCTTCGATTTGTGGATACGTTTCAGTTAATGCCTAGTAGTTTGGAAAACTTAGTTACCAACTTTACATTATACCCTGAAACAGACAAGTACTTCGGAAAAAAATGCAACGCTGATGACTCGTAAAGGGGTATTTCCTTATGATTATATTGATTCATGGGAAAAATTAAGTGAATCGTGTTTACCTCCAAAAGAGGCATTCTTTAACAAATTAAGTCAAGAAGATGTTAGCAAAGAAGACTATGAACATGCTAAAAATGTATGGAATCAGTTCAAAATTAAAACTCTAGGGGAATATAGTGACCTCTACCTAACTTCAGATGTACTCCTTCTTGCAGACAGCTTTGAAACTTTTCGAAACAATACATTAGAAACACATCGAGTAGATGCTGCCCACTTCTTTACTTCGCCTGGTTTAAGTTTCGAGGCAATGCTCCTTTACACTGGAAATGAACTGTAATTGCTACAGGATTACGATCAGATTCTTTTAATAGAGTCTGGAATACGTGGAGGCATATACCAGGTGTCTCATCGGTATGCTGATTTATTTATTTATCTAAATTTATTTATTTATGCTGAAGCTAACAATAAATACATGGAAACCTATGATTCCGAGAAACCATCGCAGTTTATTACCTATGATGATGCTAACAACCAATATGGGTGGGCTATGTGCCACTCTCTTCCTTACGGTGGATTTCGGTAGAATTCTCCAGATACTGTTGATCTAGAAACGCTAAAGAAAGACGACCCTGTTGGATACATTCTAGACGTTTATGTTGATTACCCATCTGACCTTCATGATCTACACAACGATTTACCTTTTCTACCAGAGTGTACACAACGTAAGGATTCGCCTCTGAAAAAACTAATTCTTCATCTTGGAAATCGAAGGCGGTACGTTGTTCATTACATGGCACTTAAACAGGCTCTAGAGTATGGACTAAAATTGGTAAAAATTCGTCGTGTGTTAAACTTTTAACAAAGACCATGGTAAAGGCATATTTTGGTTTTAATAACAACCTTCGAAAACATGCTAAAAAATATTTTGAGAAAAATCTGTACAAATTATTTAAAAATGCCATATTTGGAAAAACAATGGAAAATATTCGTAAAAGAATAGACATACGCCTTGTGACTGACAGCAAAAAAGCTGAAAAGCTAGTAGCAAACATTTATTGACAGAACAATTTATGGTCCTAACCTAGCTGCTTTCCACATGGCTAAACGTAACATTGTATTCAATAAGCCTATATATATTGGAATGTGTATACTGGATATTTGAAAAACTCTAATGTATTCCCACCACTATGATGTCCTGCTACCCTATTACGGGTTGGAAAATCTAAACTTATGTATATGGATACCGACTCGTTTATTTATTTGGTTAACACCCAAGATGTTTACAAAGACAAGTTGGATTTCCTAGAACACCTGGACACATCAGATTATCCTATTAATCATGTGTGTTACTCTTCGTCAAACAAGAAAACGTTGGGAAAAATTTAAAGACGAGGCTTGTGGACAATTTATTAAAGCATTTGTTGGACTTAGAGCTAAAATGTATGCCTTACACATAAATGGCATAGAAATAAAAAAGATTAAAGTTCTTAGCAGAGGCGTTGTCAAAAATTGTATAAGCTTTCAAGACTATAAGAATTGTATCATGAAAAACGAGGTAAAAAGAATACCAATGAACATTATCACTTCTAAGCAACATAACATAACATCCAAAAAACTAAACAAAATTACTTTGTGTCCTGGTGATGATAAAAGAGTAATTGATTTGGATGGTATAGCTACACATGCCTATGGCCATTACTCAATTGTTGACCATGCTTAAAGAGTTAAGTTATGAATATCAAAATCTTCTACATGCATCTAGCAAATACATAAAACAATTTAGGGAATAAAACAATAGCACTACAAAAATAGATTGTAAGTATTATGTGTAAATATTGTAAATGTATTTAAAACGAATGAATAAAAGAATTTTGTATGGACAATGCTTGTACTTTTCTAATTACTACCCACTTCCCCCACTCCTAAAACTGAAAAGAAAGAATAAAAAAATGAATAAAAGCTTTTACTTTTAAAAACTTAACTGACTTTGTAATCCTAAGCTTGTTGTGCGTAGCGAACATATTGCACAGTAGCCACAATGCAGGTGTTAGCTTTACCTTACTGTCTATAAGACTAACATAAAGATAGTGGCATGTGCCCTTATATACTTTGTGTATCTGCAGTAGCCTTTAGCTTAGCTTTACAGGTTAGGATATGTTGGTGTTAGCTTATGTTAGGTTAGGTTAGGTGAGGTTAGGTTAGGTTTGTTAAGTTAGCTTGGGTTAGGTTATGTGAGGTTTGTTAAGTTAGCTTAGGTTAGGTTGTGTGAGGTTTGTTAAGTTAGCTTAAGTTAGGTTATGTGAGATTTGTTGAGTTAGCTTAGGTTAGGTTAGGTGAGGTTTGTTAAATTAGCTTAAGTTAGGTTAGGTAAAGTTAGATTAGGTTAGGTTAAGTTAGGTTAGCATGCCATATGTGTAAGTGGTTGTGTGCAGTGACCATTTTGTGTATTAGCCATGTGCTATAAAATAAATTAAAGATTAACTAATAAAATAAATAAATAATACTACCCTTACCGTCCCCCGCTAGTTAGCACTGTTTTTGGTTGACCGACTAAAGATACTTGCACTTAGCTACCCTCTCGCTATTTTAACTGCTCTGCATTGTCTTTGACCGCCATGCTTAGCGGCCATCTTGCCCATTAGCCCCTGTGCCAGCTATGACAGTCCCCTCCATAAAAATAACATAGAGCTGATTGCGCGCGGCGACCATCTTGCCCATTAGCCCCTGTGCCAGAACCGGCCTATTATACCTACTGTAGTTCGTCAACTAACATCTTGAATAAATTATTTACAAATGGCAAGAATGCCAATTTCAAACTTGAAAAATATATACATCATTTCTATTCCTTCTTATCTCAGCTTAATTCTTTCAGAATATTGAAAATCATCCACGTTGCTATGTCATTTTCAGTACCAATAGTTTCAATTCAGGATTCTATAATCCGTACAGTTAAGTATAGACATAGTTCGTTCACCTCCACTGTTCTCTCGTTTAAATAAAAAATAATTAATAAATATAACTTTCCTATTTCGTCGAATAACTACCATTAACATCAGTGACTATTTAGAACCATTTAGAAAGACCTCAGTTTACTTTCAGCTTTAACAAAGATCCATTGTTCCTATAATTTCTTTCCGATACAACTTCAACAAGGATCAGCTGTCCTACTAGTTTCAAGGAATTTCAACTGTATCACCTATATCGATAATTTCAAATAATCCTTTTACAACAATACTGCATCTTAACAATTCTTACTTCCAATACCATAAATATTTCGCATATCTGTCTCTACAGATATATCTCCAACAATAATGAAACAGTGACATAAATACAATACGTTCCTCCGTCAATACGGAAATATAATAAATATCTATCTGATATACACTTCGCAGTCCTTCCTAATACATCATTGTATTCTCAAAATACATAAATTCATGTTGCGAAATTCTTATTGTAGTTCATACACATTTAATAAAAATTACAATAATAAAAATATTGGTTCCTTCGATGTACTATCTTAATAGGTAATATAATAAAATACTCTTCTTTCATTAACATTTTTAATTCATGCTTCTATCAGCTGTTATACTTCACTCGAGTATTTCTTTAACATTATATTCTTTCAACATTATAGCGTAACTTGCTTTACCTTTGTTTATATGACAATATTATTCTGTTTCTTTCACTAATTCGTTTACAATAAAATTCCATACTTTCACATTTGTGAATAACGTAATAATTCACTTTCCCATCGACCTTTCGTGTCTCTATTTCCTTCAAAGTCTCTCAATCCTCATTCTTTGAGGGTTGAGGTCATTTATTCTCTCTTATCTTTTATTTTCCATATTCCTTTTTGTTGTTGTTTTCGTTCATTTCTTCTTCTGGTAGGCTAAAGCTAGAAGACCTAGATACTTCGTCCCTTAAAACAAAAACACCCCCCTCCCCTCTCCAACCCCTGATCTAGGTATTATTCTTCAATTATGAGAGATGTTCTGGGATGAAATTCAATATCTGCCTGCACATAATGTAGACCAGCGGTTCCAAACATTTTTCGACTCGCAGAACCCTTCTACAACGATCTGAGTTGGGTGAACCACTGACAACAAAATGTACATGTAACTGTTCCTTAGTGGGTTCGCGGTACTGTTGTTAGTAATGTTAGAACACAAAGAAGCTGGCAGACTAAATTTCCATTGTAGAGAAATCAATGCATTCCTAACGTTACATAACTGTATATCAGGCATTCGCGGTAAATATTAATTTATTGTGGAAATAATGTGATAAATTGCCGATGTTACACATTTGTAACAAGGGGCATTACAGGATTAATTTAATTTTAAAATAATAATAATATTAATAATAATAATAATAATAATGACAATAACTCCACCTGCAGCAACTACTGGGTGGATTGAGTAGCTCAGTCGTTGCTGTTGCCGGTCCCAAGTCCGGGTAAAGGAGGAGGGTTGGCTCGAAGCCGTAAAATAATATTCAGCCCAGAACACCAAGAGGCACCAGTAAACCACAGCATAACATCAGCTGCCGTATGAACTAACAATCCTTACGATGAGAGTGAATTTTATGGATTATCAGCGATTCACTCGCCCTGGGCTCACGCCCACCAGCTAAAATCAACCACGAACTTAGCATGATGGAAGCACAAGCAAAAAAGCAACTACCTCGGGCCAGAGCTAAGAAGAGCGAAGGCGAACCTGGTCATTCGGCTTCTGGGGGACCAGGACGTCATGCCGGGAAGGATCGGAGCTTCCCAAAACTCCTCAAACCTAAGCGAACGCAATTCATTGGTACACTAAACGTACAGACGCTGACCAAAACTGGGAAACTCAAGACACTGACGGACACCAGCGACAGATTCGGAATTCTCATACTTGCAGTACAAGAAACACGATTCCGTGATTGTGATCACTTCGACTCCGGTGGATACCGTATCTATAAGGGAAAACCAGCAACTAAGCTAAGAAATAGTAATTTACATGTGTTCGGAACAGCATTCCTTGTGCACAACAGTATCCAGAACTCAGTGATAGACTTCACATCACCTTCGAATCGTCTCTCTCTACTCACAGTTTAATGCGCCAATAAGGCCTATAAATTGATAAACTCACATGCTCCAGTTAACAATGATCCTGACATAAACAAAGTTGAGAAGTTCTGGTCTCAACTTGAACGGACACTTACTAAGATTCCTCAACACCACATTAAGATCCTCCTCGGAGATTTCAATGCGCAAATTGGCAGAGAACGGGAACACAGACATATCATTGGGAATTTCTCGGCACACAAAAAGACGAATGCGAATGGGCTTCGCTTAATCAACATATGTGGAATGGCCAACCTACAACTAATGTCCACACATTTCAAGAAACCACCACGAAAAATGACTACATGGAAATCTCCCATAAACCACATCGGGGAGTATCAAATAGATCATGTAGCAATAACCAGGCAATTCTCTCCATAAATCATGAACGTGAGGGTACGCAAAGGTTACGTAGGGTCCGACCATCATCTCTCGCAGATCAAAGTCCGCTTCATACCCAATCGTAAAAAGCGTCCAAATTCCAAACTCCCACGCATAGATCCGGAATACCTAAAAGAACACGCACAGGAGTTGACACAATCATTACAGACTAACACGGAAACATGGGATGAACTTCTCAAGGCCATCCAAGAATCAACAAGAAAACTCGGCAAACCACCAAGGAAACGAAAACACAGATGGTGGAGCATAGACTGTGATAAAGCCCTAGAGTCCCGAATCCGAGCCTGGAAGACATGGAATTGCAACCGAACACCAGAACATTGGCAGAACTTTTTAGAAACGCAGAAGCAAACATCCAAAACAATCAGACGAGTTAAACGCATGTACCACCTCAAACGATTGGAAGAAATCGATAATGACTTTAAGAGGAACAACACACGAAATTTCCACAGGACATTTAGGGAAGAACTGACGAACTACAAGCCGCCCAGTCTTTGTTTTCGCCGCCCTGATGGCACACTTGAGACAAACACAAAGGCCAATTGTGATATCCTGAAACAGTTCTTCGAGGAGCTTCAAAATTGTGAACCACCTGCAGAGAATCTCCAACTCCACTTTACTGCCCCAAACCAGGACTCAGTACCACCAACATATGATGAGATACAAAACATCATATTACATCTCAAAAACAACAAGGCACCAGGAGAAGACGGTGTAATCGCCGAAGTGCTCAAGATTGGAGATGAACTCTTGACTGAAAGACTACGAAACGTCATTGCTAATATATGGGAGAGTGACACCATACCGGTTGATTGGAAAACTGCTTTGATTCACCCACTACACAAAAAGGGCGACAAGACAGATCCGAATAATTACCGAGGCATTTCACTCCTGCCAATCGCCTACAAGTTACTCTCACGTGCCCTCCTCACCAGATTGGAGCAACAGACAGAGCACATGATCGGTGAATATCAGGCGGGAATTCGACCGCGTCGATCGTGTGCAGAACAGATCTGGAACCTCAAGATGGTACTCCAACATCGCCAGTCGAATCGCACAGTTGTCACCTTCGTAGATTTTAAGAAAGCATATGATTCAATCGACCGCGCAACTCTGTTTAATATACTTCGTGAATATGGTGTGGACAACAAAACAACTACATTAATCCAACAGACCTTGACAGATACAACTTCTAAAGTTAAATTTATGGGTGAAGTGTCCGAACCTTTTCACATTAGAACAGGCTTAAGACAGGGTGATGGGTTGTCCCCACTCCTATTCAACCTGGTACTAGATAAGATCATCAGAACATGGGAGAAAGAAATACCTGGAATAAGTATGGGAACAAAAGAACAACGAATCAACATAAAATGCTTCGCCTTTGCTGACGACCTAGCAATAATTACCCGGACTCCAGAAGAAGCCAGACATGCCATCGAGAAGCTTCATGAGATATCAATCAGAACCGGCCTCCATATCTCTTACGAGAAAATGCAGTACATGGATTCCAAGAGCACAAACCTGGCATCATTTACAACCAAATATGGCGACATCACACAAGTTAAGCACTTCAAGTACCTAGGTGAAATTATCGGGAACACTGGTAACGAAAGAATGGCTAACAAAACACGTGCAGAAAAATTACGCAAAGCTTACACAATCACTTGGAATATTTACAACAAGAAATCACTTTCCACTAAAACCAAACTCCATCACTACTACACAGTCATCCTCCCAGAGGCACTCTATGCGATTGAGACGTCATCGTTAACCATCAACATCAAATACATTGAGAAGATAGAACGACAAATACTGAGAAAAATCTTTGGACCAAAGCTTCAGGACGGTATCTGGATGAGGAAAAGCTCAGACGAACTGTATTCACGGACTGAACGATTCGCCTCACTCGCACGTAAAAGACGCATGAAATTCTACGGACATATAGCTCGAATGGACAACTCCCGACTGACCAAGAAAATCCTCCTCATAGTCAATGGAAACCGACAAACCAAAGTACGCTGGATAGCAGACACCCAAAAGGACCTCACTGAAATCAATATTGACCCACTGACAACGACGCGGACTGCATATAGACCAAAAGTAAATTCGTATAAGTTTCCACCCAAGATCCCTACGGGACAGAATTTGAAACTTAAAGCTGCATGGACACAAGAAAGAAGACAGGCACATAGCGAAAGGATGAGGAAGTTTTGGGAAGATAAGAAGAACAAGAAGACCAATGTTAACTAATGGTTCTACGTGCTCCTTAGAGGGCCAAACGCATTATATTATATATATATATATAATAATGATAATGCCACAGAAATAAAGGAAACAGTAATAGGACTAACCTCGACACCCGCCATTATGGATAATTGTTTGGCGATCCCCATGGGAGTTCGCAAAATAGTTCAAGGGGTTCGCCAAACACTTATCCATAATGGCGGGTGTCGACGTTAGGCCTATTACTGTTTCCTTCATTTCTGCGGATTGTGATATTACTATTATCTATGCTATTATTATTATATTTATAATACGTTAAGATATAATACGTTAAGATATAAAATAAACGACCCCCTCCAATTATACAATCTGAACGAACGTTTTAAACCACAGCAATGAAGTTCCATTTACTATTTTCACTATACTTATTTTTCGAAATGTTATAGCCCGTCCTCAGTCTGAATTGTGAGAAAGGAAATACCTTTGGTCAATTTATGCTGAAATATAGACTCGAGGAGCATCGATTGGACGGACTTGACGATTATTGTGTTCCGTCATAAGTGGTTGTGATGTTGCGACCTCAATATCTCATTTCTTTTCTTTTTAGTACTTGTTCCTAATCACTATTCTTGTATGTCTGATCTTAAAGAGTTCGAGTTTTAAAATTCAGTACTGTTTGGGTCGTAACCAATACAGAGGGGTCCAATAAAATATACTCAGTGTTTGTAATTCAATAATGTTGAAACAAAGAGACTTACACTTACTAATCTCATGCAGAAGTGAATTGTGACTGTTAAAATAG
Organism: Meconema thalassinum; assembly: GCA_946902985.2. Taxonomy (NCBI): domain Eukaryota; kingdom Metazoa; phylum Arthropoda; class Insecta; order Orthoptera; family Tettigoniidae; genus Meconema; species Meconema thalassinum. The sequence continues at coordinate 554,180,201 of OX336388.2, forward strand.
TCATGTGTAGGCGGCGATGGTAGGTAATTCGAAGAGGTGCTTTTGAGCACCTACCACGGTCTCCTGATGTTTCACCTTTGGACTTCTACCTGTGGGGGACCGTAAAGGATGACATTTATCGACAAAAACCGTCCTACGTGAAAATATAGTAGCGTCCTGTTTGTCAGATACATTGACAGCCGTAGTTCGGTCTGCAGTTCGGCGCCATCGGCGTTGTGCAGAAGCTGCTGGTGGTCATTTTAAATATATAACATAACTCTCTATTAGTACTATACCCGTTTATCCTAGGAGTTTATCCACCAATATCCACAGATGGAGAAGGATCGCAGCATCTTTTAGTCCTCGGCTAGAGAAACTGCTACGAGCTACTGACGAATACACTCCGGATAGGGTCAAAGGATATTTAAATGTAGGCCTACTATAGAAAATTAACTACTCCGGTTAAGGGTTCTAAAAATACTCGGGAGAACGAGAATCAAAACAATCTCGGGCGATGGGATAAGGACCAGGTTAATGACGTCACCTCCACCTCCATAGCATATTGAACTACCAATATACTACAAAAGATCATGCAAATTACTATAAAACGAATCAGGAATACGTAAGACACGTACCTGCCTATTTATTCCATCGACACACGTTACAAATAAAATTAACAGAAATCGCATTAATCCTGTAGTAAAACATAAAATAACTTCGCTACTCTAGCTCGATTAGATTAAATAACAAGTAGTTCCGTGACGAACTAAAGAGCCTACTTTTCTCAAAATGTAAGATTCATGCCAATCTATATAGACCTATCTAGAATAATTACGAAATCAAGTTGGTAATACTAACATTTCTAAGTACTTCAGTTTGAAATACACCTGAAATAGTGTAGCCTAATAGAGTGACTTACTACACTTGGCAGCTCTGGTGACTCTGAATATATTCTTAGTTCCATCTCTTAAGGTATAGAATGCACATACAAAATTTGGTTGAAGTATAATGGATAGTATGGACGTTTCATGCTGTTTGATATTGGATTAATCAGTGCGCGTAAAATCAGGTTGGGAACAATGTCATGCATGTGATGCTCAGAATTAATCTGAAACATCACGATCGATTATAGTGCCAATTTTGGATAAAATCTATTTGTTAGTATAGAAGCTACATGTAATTAAAAATTGAAACTATCAGAAAGCTTAGAATCATGTTGGTAGTACTGAGGTATATTAGTTACTCCAAATTGATCTAGAATGTCAGGTACTATACGTGTGCAAAGTTTAGAGCTGATGGCTTTCATACTTTCTGATATATGATATTAGGATCAAACAATTAGAGAGGGCATTAATAACAGTTGGCAGCCCCGATGGTTCTTACGAATACGCATAGTCATAACTGTTATGTTGCACAAAGCACATACGAAATTTGGTTGAAATCCATTTGCTAGAATAGAAGTTGCATGCATTTAAAAACTGGACCTATCAACAGGCTTAGGATCGTGTTGGCAGCACTGCTGTATATAAGTTACACTGAACTAAGGTAGAATTTCAGGTAGCCTAATATACGTGTGCAAAGTTTAGAGCTGTTGGCTTGCATACTTTCTGAGACATTGATATTAGGGTTAAATAATAGAGAGAGAGTTTATTAACAGTTGGCAGCCCTGGTGGCTCTTTAGATACGCACAGTCATATCTGCTGTAGTACACATAGTACATACGAAATGTGGTTGAAATCCAATCGATAGTATAGAAGTTAGGCCTACTTGCATTTAGAAATTGAATCTATGGGCAGGCTTAGAATCATGTTGGCAACACTGGCATGTATGGGCTTCTGAAAATTAATCTGGAATGCTATTATCTATATGTGTATCAATTTTGGAATAGTTCGCATCCATAGCCTAACTTCTGAGATATCCAACATAGAACTCAAATTTAAATTGCGATTTTTCAGCAGTTGGTAGCACTGACGTCAAGTTCAATACAATACAATAACAAACTCCTGTCTCCTACACTACCTCTCATCTAATTAACGGCCGAGTAAAATAATCTTCCCTACGTCTATCAATAATGAAATCTATATTAAACTTGTACACACTTTCACTATATCTGACTACACAACACAGCTTTCTAAACACTTAATAACGAATGAATTCTATCTACAACAAAACTTTCATTAAATATTTGACTTCCCCCTGCATTCTACAATCTCCTATAATCTCCACTATACTTGGTTTCATATTCGGTAGTATGTGTCAATCCTGGATTCTATAGAACATACAATAAAGTAGAGATATAGATTATAACATCTCCCTGGCCATTCCATATTATTATTATTATTATTATTAATAATAATAATAATAGTAATAACTTCCAATAAAATAATAATTACCAGTATGACCTGTTCTAATTAACACAGAACCACATACATGAAATGCAACCTCAGCTATCATATCGATCAGCTGTTCCTAACTGTTTCAATGTGGTTGAATTATCCATAATAGTCCGGTCAGGATACTCAAACCCGTGCGCTTTTTTTTTGGGGGGGGGGGCTTTTTTATGATTGCAATTTATTATTGACATGCTAAGGATGAAATTTAGAGAGGGAGCAATTTTTGTAATTTTGACATTTGGCCGCCATTTTGAAAAATGGCGATATTACAAAATACAAAAATCTCCCAAACTACTTAGATAATTTTCATGTTTAACCTTTTAACTGGAATGTATTTCCAGATGGTCCTCCTCGTTGCGTAGTGGATGGCATTCTTGGATGTCACCGCAGAGTGCCGGGTTCAATTCGCAGCTCTGCTAAGAAATTTCATTCAAGTCTGAGGGTTGGAACGGGGTACACTCAGCCTCGTGAGACAAATCTGAGAAGAGAAGGGTTCAATTCCTACCTCAGCTATTCTGAAAGTGGTTTTCTGTGGTTTCCAATTTTTATTCCAGGTAAATGCAGGGATGGTACCTAACTTAAGGCCACGGCCGTTTCCCACCCAAATCCTACCTCAATTACAAATGCACACGCTTCTGCCTTATGTAGCGACTGACTAAACGGCCTTTCACTACGGGAAACAAATCAGACTTTTAGGAAGGTTAGGTCTCCTGAGCCCCCTCCTGGGTACGGTAGACGTTTAGATGTTGTCAAAGGTTGTGTTGGATTGGTGTCAATGATTTGCGGAACACAAGAAAACGCCAGCAATTCAACTTGTCGGTGATCAAACAGTTTATAAATAGGCTACAGTATATTGAAGAATATTTATAAAATGCTGATTCAAAGATGTGTTGAGAATCACCCAGATCTAGAATATGTAGTGGATATCACAGCAGAACAAGAAAGTGAAAACTTCGTAGCATCAGATTCATTTAACACATTTTTGCATGGGATGTTTCGAGATATCTTCGATTCTGACTCAGATAGGGCAACATTTTGGCTCTCTTACATCATCGATGTGGAAGTCCTGTTTCAGCACTACCATTGTCTGAGGAGTGGAGTAAGTTTTGAAGAATACTTAAATGGTTGTCGCAGAATGCTTCCTCTTCTAGCAGCATATGGCAATAAATTATTTGCGCTACCCCTCTCTCTACTACTGGCTGGCAAATGTCCACCTTGACAAAGGAAGAAAAGATACATATGCCGTCATTATACTCATTCTCGTCGACTGGCAAGAGTTTCAGCAAATTGCCTCCCGGTCGGGTTATTGAAATGACCGTGAACAAACAGTCTAAGAACCGAAGAAGTGGTGGCTGGGTTGGATTCTCCAAGAATCTCCCCATGATCGCTGTTAACACACTAAGCAGACATGCTGTGTTGTACTTATGGGATCAATTACAACAAACCATAAATTTAAAGAAGCCTCTCTACCGCCACCCAGAAATGGGTCCATCAAGGATTAACAAAGACTTGCTCTGGAGGAATGGGATATGGACCCATGGAACATAAGCCAACCAAATCTTCGCTCACTGTGCACTGGGCAGCCAGCGACGAAGGAAGTAGTCAAGAGCCTGCACAGTCACACAGCCCATGATGAGGGGAATACCATGGCAGTAGCAATATTGGACAGACTTTCTTCTGAACTAGATCTCTGCACGATCCTATCAGCAAAAGAAAAAGCAAAACATTTGCCACACAGACAGTGTACATTGCAAAGAGCAAGCAAGATGTAAGGATATTGGTAGACCACACTGCAACGAAGCAAGCTATCAATCTCTTAACGAGTGGAGAAACTCCTATCATGGCCCTACTGGATATTATGCAATGCAGAATAACAAAAGTGAGCCTATCTCTTTTTACAGCCGGCGTATGTTTCATAAACCAGACAAGTCAAAATTCAGGACACTGTTGACTCTTCAACCTGTGATGTCGCCACAGCATTACCATGCCATCATAGATGTCGGAATGGAATGGGACAAGGTACCAGCGTGCAAGGCTTGGAGTGAGTATGCCTTCAACCTCTACAAATGCATTAAAAATCGCCATTCTCAAGCCGTAGCTTTTTACCTAATCAATGATATTTACAATGAAGAAACAATGATTGACAGTACCAAATATCATGAGCAAAAACGTCGTATGCAGTCGTATGGGTTCGTCCCAAACGTTTACCCAGTTGCTGACCAGCAAATGCCAACAGGGAATGCCTGGCATTCATTTCTGTCGAATCCTGCAAACAAACAGAGGCTGCAACATTTCCTTCTGAATGAGTGGCAATCCTACGTGCATAATCCTGACTCGTATTACACCATGGATCTTTACTGCTATGATTTCACATCTGGCGAATGCGATCCTCGTTTCGAAGCACCATGTTCATGTGAAGCTGATACCAGGGCGTTTTTCCAAGCAGCACAGTTAGGCGGTTCTGATTCAATTGTTGTTTTCGAGGACACAAATGTATGGGTTATTGCTTCATACATCAGTCACATAACTGAACAGGATATGTAGCCTATATGTACAAGAAAAAATCGGGAAATGGTAAAGAATTCTACTACTGTCACTCACTGTTCTCAGAACAAGACAAAGCCTGTGCTGCTCTTGGAGTCTACTCATTCACCGGTTGTGACACAAGAAGGTTTCTTCGGCTTGGGGAAGGTCAAAGCAATGAAGCGCATTCTTCAGCCAAATATTATGCCATACCTACAGATAATACAGCAACTTGGAGTTAATGAGGAACTATCCGATGAGCTGTTCGTTCAACTGCAGTTGATCACAATTAGGATCATCTACAATGACCCAGTGAGCAAACGATTGTGTGAAGCCCGAGCACGTAAATGGCTGCAGTTGCGATTTACGATTCTGCCAGATTGCCTCCCGACGGTCACTCATTTAGACATCACTGTGGGGCGTGGTGGCGCAGCGGTCAGGCTGTTCGTCTCTCACCAATGTGGACCGGGTTCGATTCCCGGTCAATGCATGTGAGATTTTCGAAGTGAAATGCCATGTCCTGTGGTTCGGATTCCACATAAAAAGGAGGTCCAGTGGCTCATGATCGCATGATTAACGATCACGTAAAACAAAAAAAAGCTTCCTTCCTATACAACACTGTCTTCGAAGTCACTTGCAAGCTTATAAATATAAGAATGCAAGGCTTGCAAAACGGCTGCTCCCGACTAACTTCGGATAGGAACAGCTCCAAGATGGATTGCGACCCATCACGCACACCATACCCTCACTTCCAAGTGGAGTCCAATTTCCTCAAACCAAACAGATTCTTGTAGGGGAATTTGTCGAAGAAATAGAAGGAGAAGAAGAAGAAGAAGACAATTCACCCGTTCATTATTAATCCATAGAATACAGCGACTTAGAGGAGGAGTTCAGTGATTGACAGATGGATAGTCTATGTGACGTGGCTTTCACATGTTCAACGGACATAAAATTAATGATGCACATAGATTTGAAAACATTCTTATTGATGCTACTATAGATACGTCTATCCTATGAAGACATTATACTAATGACATTACCGGTATTTGATAATCAGTAATATTACATCATAAGTATACATTCATAAATAAACATTACAAAAATGCATCTGTGTTTCCTTTTCCCTTTCAGATTAGTACCAGTCAAATTGTAAAACATATAGAACGATTAAATACCTATCCAGAGGTTTCTTAACCATGTCTTAAATTGTCCAAGTAGTTTGGGAGATTTTTCTATTTTCTCATTTTGTGAAGACTGGCCGCCATTTTTCAATATGGCGGCCAAACGCCAAAACTACAAAAGTGGCTCCCGAGCTAAATTTTATCCTTAGCATGCCAGAAATGAATTGCAATCATAAAAAAGTTCCCCCAAAAAGCGCACGGGTTTCAGTTTCCTGACCGGACTATAAATACGTATGCCACGTCCTTCAGACTGACTTCGATGCAAGACAACAATCCTTCTCTAAAAATACCAACAATATTCCTTCTTTTCGTCTACAACTTAATAACTTTGACTATCTGTCAACACAGATATCAACAACATTTCAATCTCAATGAAACAATGTCATATAGCACATTGCCATTACCACAAAATCCAACATGACACTCCTCCGTCTACCGGTAATACTACATCAACCTTTCTCAAAACAATATACAGTATATCATTGCAGCTTCATGCTTAACAATTCGTTCACGTCTGTATCTTTAATAAACCTCTGACACATAAACATCAAATTGCCTTCCTCTCTGATTGCAAACAAATCCTGAAAAATATTCCAATAAATTATTGGTTCTCTAGTTGTCCTGATATTACTGGTAATATAATAACCTTAATAAATGCAATAGCTCTAATACACATTCTATTATCGTTATTTCAGGACAATCTTAAATGTCAACTCCTTAAGAGTATTTATTGAAACTTCAATCATCCTAAATATGACATTAATAACTTTCCGTCAATATGCTTAATACATCATTCACATGTCTTGTGAGAAATATTCGTCATCTGATGTGACAATAAGTCGTTAATGACTTAACCTCACTCTATTGTTTTTCCAAAATAAAATCTTAAACTAGAATAAATTCGAAAGTCGAATTATAAACCTATCTAAATCAAAACGTAATACGATAAAATCTCCTCCATAAATTAAAGAAATCCAAAAACATTAATTACGAAAACTCGATTCAAAAACATCAAACCTAGATACTCCTGCCTTCTCATAAAAATAATTAAACTTGTCGATTTTAAACTATAAAACTCTAAATTAAAAAAGCAATCAAAAATTACTAACCAAATTTATAATAGGCTACTTAGAAAAATGGCTAAAATGACAACATAGAATAATGGTCAGATGTTCTCGTACATCTTCAAACTACAACAAGACGTTCAGACTTTCTCCTAAATGCATGGGTATTGTTATAACTCTTTGTCCTTTTGAAGGAGTATAATTGAATGTTGGTTGTAGTAGCTTATTGAAACACAAAAATGCTATACGGATATTAAACATGAATATGACGTGCCCTTTGCTAGTGCTACCTCTGTAAAAATTTCATTCAATTCGGTTTCACCGTGATTGAATTGATATGGGGAATCGATTTGCACACATACATGGCCCCTATCTGCAAACTATTGGACTGATGACCTTGTAGTTCAGTCAAAAGATGCTTCCCACAAAAAGGTATGTTGTTGCAAAATTAAGTAGAGATCAAATGATTAGGTTGGTCGTAATTTGATTTAAGCTTTTAAAATTTGGGTGGCCCCCATTCCGTTTCCGTCAAGATGGCGGCGATATAAAACATGACACTGAGGTGCCCTTTGCTAGTGCTACCTCTGTACCAAATTTCGTTCAATTCGGTTTTACCGTGTTTGAATTGATAGGGGGAATCGATTTGCACACATACTATACCCTTGGAAAATAGCATGTAGACAAGATTCAAAATTTCGGGGTCGTAATGGATTCTTGTGAATGTGATTTAGAGATTTATGCTATCAACATAACTTCCAGGGTTCATAAGGTTAACTAATTATTACAAAGCCAAGAAAACAACAGGATCTACTAACAAATGAAATTTAATAACTGAATCAAACATAAAAAACACTTAACAATAAACCACCCTTATATTGTTCACTCGCACGTGAACAGATCTGACACTGACCAGCCTGACGTACCATGATAACACGGCATGACAGCTGTCAAACAAGCATTGTGACTGCAATGACACTTAATTCAAAGTAACATAAGAAAACGGATCACAAGATCCAAAAATAACAAACAAATAAAATAGTACAAGAATTTAATATTTATGAGCGACACGTTTTTTTTAAGACTAGTTCAAGTAGTGAGCACTTTGACGGGCGCTCGTTTCCGAACAAAACAGTCGGTTCGGGAACTAACTCCGTACTGCGAAGGACGAATTACGGAAATGTGGGAACAACAATTACATATTTAAATACACTACTGACAAGCTCTAACCTTATATTACCACAACCAAATACACGTGTGTATTATTTAAAATAAGGGCTGCGGAATTACCGTCTTATACCACAAATACTAGGAAAGCATAACATGACATGAACAAGTTTGGCCGCTTGCCGAATTATATTTATAATGAATACAATGGCCTTGAAAATAAGAGCCAACAACAACAAAATACAAATTTTAATTTTCACGCCAGAAAATTTGGCGTTTTAAAACAATGAACAAATAAGTCATAGCCATCGACAACATGGCAACTCCCCAAATTAAACCAAATAAAATAACCTTAACTCATTAGGCTTTAAAGCAAACATTACGTGTCATAACCGAGCTGGAGACAGCCGAGTCTGTTATGACATATCTGAGTAGGTGGCTGATTTCTTCCCCCAACGTAGTAATTAGTGCCACGCTAAATATAGATTCTGGCCCATAGCCAGCGTCCAGCAACCTTTGCTAATCGCCACCTGTTAAACGCGTACAAACAAAATATCACATTATCTCAAAACATCCTCTCAGGGATTTTTAAGAACACATCTCCAGGTCAAACTTACCCCCAAGGGTAACTAATTTGCCGGAATGATGTCGCAGTCAAGGACAGGCTTTACCTTTCCTCATCATCACTTACACCCAAAAACACGTGGCACTTTCTCGAAGATCTCGTCGCAGCATGTACCAGCACACCTCTCAGATAAATGACACACAACATGTCCAAATGACAATAAAGAATTAATAACTGGAATCAGAATTAGCCCGAGTTATCAAAGCAACTAAAACACTAATTTTCCCCCCACGTCTAGCTTTAGTTTTACACATCATTAATTCAGTCCATTTATCATTGTCGTTCCTAGGTTCTCATTCATGGCTACACTTTTTTATTGATACGTTAATCATATGCGGCCATTTCGCTATAAGAATTACGTATACATAAGGACAACATTTAAGTTACAAAATTTTACTGTACAACATAATTGTCACGCAATGCCAAAAATTACTACACGCATGTCAGTTAAGAAATCAAACCCTAAAATTTAAATTAAACCACACAAATAAAAATCTGTACAAAGTTCCACACATCTCTCGCGATTCCCCTCGTCCAAAGTCAATAAATCAATTTTTTAATACTCATCACTTAAACCGCTTTCCAGAGGCCTTCCGCCTCGTCATTTCCCACCATTAGGCCGTTAGCCCATAACACTGATGGTAATGTAGGATGAAACTTCTTGTCTTCTTTCCATGGTCGTCATCTTGCTGCTGTTAAAAACACAATTAAATTAAAGTTTTAAAACAGTTCTATCTGCTTTATGAGTATTTTATTTCCTCATATTGTCCTATGCAGAATCGTAGACTTTCCCTATTCTATGGCTAATTGCCATCTCACAATTTATGAAATTTATAACTTCGTTGTCGACACACAACTAGAATTTTAAAACCATACCGTCTTAAGGACGTCTTAAATTGACTGTCGAAGAATAATTAGGAGTGCCCCGGTTCATCTCAGACATTTGTATATATACAGAAAGCCTAAAGTTCCAATGGTGGGAGAAAACAGCTCCTCAATATTTTAAATAATGGGCCTATAATTATGTGTGACCTCTCAAAAATCTTGTAATTTCTCACAGGTCGCGAATCTGCCGCCGAACACGCAAACCGATCGCTAGATCTTTTTATATCCGATTGGCGCGCAAAACACACTGATGCTATGTTCTGGCGTCCTGTTTTCTTATTGGTCAGATAAGTTGGCGTCGGAGTTCTGACCTTACAAATCCCACCCTTATTTTGACGTCACGACACTTGTCCTCTCTCTCACTCCTCGCCTTGGACCCATCATCGTGGCCTGTCGATGGTCACGTACGCCTCAGCGTCATACCTGATTTTCTCAGAAGAATAAGAATAGCATTGGTTGTGAAACTGTCGGTAGTTTCCAGCCAGCACGTAGCCCGTCTTACCAAGTCCAGATTGCTTGCTACATCAATTTTACTCAAATATCCAGCATATCATGTATTTAGTATTTCCAGCGTTTTTAATAATATGAAACATTATTATTGGACACAATGATAAGGGTTCAATACATGGCCGCATTATGCAAACTATTGGACTGATGACCCTGTAGCTTGGTCAAAGAACGCTTCTAACATAAACGTATGTTGTTGCAAAATGTGGTAGATATCAGATGATTAGGTTGGTCATAATTTGATTTTAGCTTTTTATATTTGGGTGGCCACCATTACGTTTCCGTCAAGATGGCGGCGATATAAAACATGACACTGAGGTACCCTTTGCAAGTGTTACCTGTGTACCAAATTTCGTTCAATTCGGTTTTACCGTGTTTGAAAAGATGGGGGGAATCGATTTGCACACATACATGGCCACCATCCGCACATTATTGTAGTTTGGTCAAAAGATTTTTTATACACAAAGGTATAAGTTAATGTTGCAAAATTTAGTAGAGATCAGATGATTAGGTTGGTCGTAATTTGATTCAAGACTTTAACATTTGGGTGGCCGCTATTACGTTTTTGTCAAGATGGCGGCGATATAAAACATGACACTGGAGTGCCCATTGCTAGTGCTAAGTCTGTACCAAATTTCGTACAATTCAGTTTCACCGTGTCTGAATTGATAGGGGGAATCGATTTGCACACATACATGGCCGCCATCTGCAACCTATTGGGCTGATGACCTTTCAGTTTAGTCAAAAGATGCTCGTCATATGAATATAGCCTAAGTTGTTGCAGAATTTTTAGAGATCGGATGATTAGGCTTGTCGTAATTTGATTTAAGCTTTGAACATTTGGGTGGCCGCCATTACGTTTCCGTCAAGATGGCCGCGATATAAAACATGACACTGAGGTGCTCTTTGCTCGTGCTACCCCTGTACCAAATTTCGTTCAATTCGGTTTCACCGTGTTTGAATTGATCAGGGTAATCGATTTGCACACATACATGGCCGCCATCTGAAAACTATTGGGATGATGACCTTTTAGTTTGGTCAAAAGACGCTCGCCATATGACTATAGGTAGTTGCAAAATTTGGTAGATATCGGATGATTAGGTTAGTCGTAGTTTTATTTAAGCTTTGAACATTTGGGTGGCCGCCATTACGTTTCCGTCAAGATGGCGGCAATATAAAACAAGACACTGAGGTGCCCTTTGCTAGTGCTACCTCTGTACCAAATTTTGATCAATTCGGTTTCAGCGTGTTTGAATAGATGGGAGAATCGATTTGCACACATACATGGCTACCATCCACAATGTATAGGGTTGATGACTTTGCAGTTTAGTCAAAAGATTTTTTCATACATAAATATAATGTTGCAAAATTTGGTACGGTTGGTCGTAATTTGATTTAAGCTTTTAACATTTGGGTGCCCGCCATTACCTTTTCGTCAAGATGGTGGCGATATAAAACATGACACTGAGGTGCCCTTTGCTAGTGGAATTTTCAGTAACCTGATGAACACAAATCCAACATGGTGGCGATGCGAAATTTAAATATTTATATAGCCTAGTTGATTCTCGGAAAACCTTTGTAATAGGCAGGGGAATTTTAATGGAAAATGCCATTGGGATATTTGAAAATAGGCTACTTAGTTCTTCACGGAACTGCTTGTTTAGCTTATTTTCATTTATGAAAACATAGACTTATGAGATCACCTTTTGTCCTTTTGTGTGTGTGTGTGTATGTGTGTGCGTTAGTCCGTGTGTGATCCCCCATAAAATCTAAACGGCTGGAGTGCTTCAATGAAACTCAGTAAGGTCATGGTACTATTTTGGCCGACTTTGACCGTGCCCTTTAAATTTTATTACGTCTCACCAATCCTACATTGCGGCTGAGCGAAATATTTCACCGACATTCTATATCTCCGAAACTATTAGCCTACTGATATCACCCTGAAATTTTGTACGGCGATAAAGGGCACTACTAGAATTTCACCTGTGTAACTTTCAAAAACATGTTAACTACAAAACGAACATGGCGGCCAAGCGAATTTGATACATTTAAATAGACTTTTCTCGCAATTTAACCACGCGAACGCAGTGAAACTTGATACAGCAAATGTTTATAAACACTTTAATGCACTGGCATCTAATTTAGTTCAATTGTTTACATAACCTCAAGATGGTGGCTGTGCGAAATTCCAAAATTAAGTTTTTATTACTTGTGTCCTAATAATGCGATCGAAGTCAACGTTTGAATAATGAATCTACGCAATAATCGTCATCTAATAGTAGGGCAGAGTTAAGTTACTCCGTGATATCAAGTAACACCGTGGTAAAGCGTATTTCCTCTATCACAACGTAGGTTCAATTCCGAAATTTCTAAATTTTTACCAACAGATGGCAATGGAAACCAGGCATCCTGAAAGCCCTTGCGCTCTATCTTTGTCCAACTCAATAAAGTTTAAAACATATATTATCAGAGAGTTGACATTTCAACATGTGATCCACATCCAGTGAAATCTGTGGTGAAGATTTTAATTTCTTATAAACAGCTGTTTCATTGTATAAGTTTCATTTTAACACCAGTCAAAGATAAGATGCAGACCTTTCACATGCAAAACTGTATTGTTACGCATGCAAGGTGTGTGAGCTTAGCAATAAGTACGTTTTTCTTAGGTTGGACGCTGAAATGGCGCCAAAACGGAATAAAGAGGCTCGCTCCTACACAGCTGAAACACTTAAAGAAGCATTGAGGTAGATGAAGGTAGAAGGATGGTCAATATACAAGGCTAGTAGACGTTTTAATATCCCGTGTAGTACACTACAGGATTATTGCACAAAATATTCAGCAGATGCAGGAAGTGCAACCCTTACAAAAATTGGAAAGCCAGTCGTTGGGTCACCTGAATTTGAAGTGAAGATAATGTATCAAGATAGACACAATAGATCGGTCTTGGCCTAACTCCAGACCCCAGAACAATGACGATGATGGTTGTGGTGCATGAGGTGGCTCCCCTGGCGGATGACACCAAGAGGAAGAATGGAGCCGAATGGATTGATCACCGGTATCAGTTTTGTAATGTCTGGTACCGATAATGTCTATTTTATGTGTGATAGGTGTGAGGAATCTGATAGTGACTAAGGAGACTTGAGATATTTTTAATGGAATATTTTTAATAGAATGTGTTTTTTCTATTTTAAAAAATGTGTATTGAAATGCTTTAATATAGGCAATATGGGGTAATAAAAACGTATAGTTTACATACAATTTGAACACTTTCATTACATTAAACATTAGTTTTCACGATAAAGAAGTAGGCTACACTGAATGGTGAACACCATACTATCACGGAGTAACTTGAATATCACGGCGTTACCTACTTCTACTACCGGATTTCGTTAGTTAATACCTCGAAATAACTTCTATGAATATTTGTAAGATACATGCCATAAATGTTCCGTAGGGTAGGCCTATCCCTCTTATACATGAAATGTCTGAAATCTAAAATTTCTGAAATAGTAACAAAAAAGCTTAGTATCACGGAGTTACTTAACATTATCCTACTTAACACTATGGTCTACATATCTATATATATAAAGCTCAATGTCTGTCTGTCTGTCTGTCTGTCTGTCTGTCTGTCTGTTATGTATACAAATCCACACCGTTTCACCGATCTGAACCAAAATTTGTATACTTACCCTTCGGAACCCTGCGGGTAACCCTGTCCACTTGAAATTTCCGACAGACCACCCCATTCCCTGCATTTAGGCCCTTTGGCCCAAATCTACACCGTTTCACCGATCTCAATCAAAATTTGTATACTTACCCTATGTAACCCTGTGAATAACACTATCCACTTAAAATTTCGGACAGACCACCCCATTTCCTGCATTTAGGCCCTTTGGCGAACATCTACACCGTTTCGCCGATCCGAACCAAAATTTGTATACTTACCCTTTGCAACCCTCCGGGTAACCCTGTCCACTTGAAATTTCGGACAGACCACCCCATTCTCTGCATTTAGGCCCTTTGACCCAAATCTACACCGTTTCACCGATCAGAACTAAAATTTGTATACTTACCCTTTGGTTCCCTGCGGGTAACACTGTCTGCTTGAAATTGCGGACAGACCTCTCCATTCCCGGCATTTAGGCCCTTTGGCCCAAATCTGCACCGTTTCACAGATCTCAACCAAAATTTGTTATTTACCGTCTGGTACCCTGCGAGTAACACTGTTTGCTTGAAATTGCGGACAGATCACTCCATTCCCTGCATTTAGGCCCCTTGGCTTAAATCTACACTGTTTCACCGATCTGAACCAAAATGTGTATACTTACCCTTTGTAACTCTGTGAATGTCACTGTCCACCTAAAATTTTGGACAGACCGCCCCATTTCCTGCATTTAGGCCCTTTGGCAAAAATCTATATCGTTTCACCGATTCGGACCAAAATTTGTATACTTACCCTTTCGAACCCTGCGGGTTACCCTGTCCACTTGAAATTGCGGACAGATCACCCCATTCCCTGCATTGAGGCCCTTTGGCACAAATCTACACCGTTTCACCGTTCAGACCCAAAATTTGTATACTTACCCTTTGGTACCCTGCGAGTGACATTGTCTGCTTGAAATTGCGAACAGACCACTCCATTCCCGGAAAGACGACAGGGTACGTCCCAAAGGCAATGGAAAAAGGTGTAAAACCGGACCCGCTCAGGAAACCCTCAGGGTTGCCAGCTCCCGAAATCACCAGCCATGAGTCCTTGAGGAACTAGCACTATCCAGAGTGCACCAGAAGTGGTGGGGCTACACACATCCTGCCTTCTTGAGGGTCTTGAGCAGAAGACATGAGATATTAAGAAAAGAAAAAGAAGGCTGACACCTCGAAGAATGAGGATATCAGGAATGATTAGACAAGGGCCAATTAAGGCGGGAAAGTGAAAGAGTCGCTAGGCCTCGGATACCCTGATACCATCGGGGACGGAAGAGAACAAGAGTTTGACCAAGGGAGGCTGACAGGAAAGAGAACTGAAAGGAGCCCAGCACCAGTAAGTAGAAGCAATGCCGGACTCAGCTGGGGTCCCGTAGTCGCAAACCCACGTCCCACAAGTTGTGAGACCCTGGTTGGTGGAGGGGGGAGGAGGGGGCAGGTGTGAGAATAGCTTGCTGATTCATCGCGAGTTGACATGAGAGGAATGTCCAGACCCCGCCGTGTTACCTGGTATTGCTGACTATGCTGATGTTCATACAGGGTCTTTACTCAAACCACTGTAGTGTTACGAAAGAATGAGTGATTCACCGGTCAATGTGAATAGGACCGGGAACCCCCTCGAACGTCTGTCATCACATATCGCCATCATCTGCGATATTCTCAGGTTCGTGCAGCTTGGACCCGAGCAGTACTCGATAAGCTCTTTCACTACACGCATCGAATATAGGCCTAAGCCAGAAAATAACGTTCAGACTTTGGAAGACATCGAAGGTAGAAATCTGAATTACCTATATCAGATTTAAAATTACACTATGTTCGTTTAGTAGATATTTTTCATTACCTTATTATTATCATAAGGGCAAATGACCTAGATGTTATGCCCATTATACCACTAATCACCACACACAATAAGTCTTCATCGCCTGTGAATTTTGAAATATTTCTTTCTATCACGGTAGTTTGTAAATTTGACGTGTCAATTCAACAGTAGTTTTCATTACCATCCTCATCAAAAGGGCAAATGGCCTGAATATTACGTCCATTATACTACTAAGTCCACAGTCTTCATCGCCTGTGATTTTAAAATGTGTATTTCCATTAGTTTGTAAGTTTGATATACCCGTTCAGTAGTAGTCGTCTTCATTATCATCCTCATCAAAAGGGCAAATGACCTAGATGTTACGTCCATTATACTACTAAGCAACACCAGAGTCTACCTAGCCTGTGATTTTAAAAAAATGTATTTGCATTAGTTTGTAAGGTTGATATACCCGTTCAGTAGTAGTAGTCTTCATTGTCGTCCTCATCAAAAGGGAAAATGACCTAGATGTTACGCCCATTATACCACTAGGCAACACCACAGTCTTCCTCGCCGGTAATTTAAAAATATGTATTTCTATTAGAGTGTAATAGTCGTCGTCAGTATCATCTTCATCAATGACGTTGAATGTTAAGGAGACTGAAATATTATCATCATTCCACCGGGCGAAGCCGGGTACTACTGCTAGTATTAAAATAAAACATAGTGACTATCCGAAATAATTATACGGTTCTCGATATCTACTAATCTATGACAGCAATAAAACTGAAATCTTGTATGTTGATAGAGGCTATAGCCTAAACATAAGTTCACCTATGGGACTTTCAATAACCTGATGAGCACAAATCCAACATGGCGGCGACGCGAAATTTAAATATTTAATGGACGTTTCTCGCGATCTAACCATCCGAGTGCACTGAAACTTGGTAGAGTAAATGCTTACACAAACATTAATCCACTAGCATCTAATTTATTTGAATTGTTTACATAACCTCAAGATGGCGGCTGTGCGAAATTTTCTATTTATTTTGTCCTAATATGCGATTGAAGTTTGAATAGGCTAATTCACCTATGGAGTAATCTTCTTGTAATAGTACATAACTCTATGGCCTAGATGTATTAAAATCCAACATAGTGATCATCCGAAATATAGTATTCAGATGGTTCACCAGATGGTTCTACGAATCTATTACAGCAATCAAACTGAAATTTTGTAGGTTGATAGTGGCAATTAACATAAGTAGGATATATTAAGATATGCTATATAGTCTAGTTCTTCACGGAACTACTTGTTCAGTGTTCAAACTTTAATGTTTTTGTTGGTCAACACGACTGTACCCAAATGTAGGCCTAATGGACGGTTCCAAAAAAAAAAAAAAAAAAAAAAAACCGAGATTAATAAATGCACTTGAATGAAGTTTCAATGTTCAAGCCGTCATCATCAGATCTTTTACACTTAGACTATTGAATCTATGTCTAAAAGTAAATTATGGGTTTTGTTACGAGGTAGGCCTATTTACAATATATAGCCTAGAAGGCTAAACTTATTTAGTTGCAGTAGTAACTTAATTAAACTAGCACAACTAGTCAAGTAGCCTATGTGTTTTTTGTTGTTGAGATACTGATTGATCTTCAAGTTTGCTTGCTGCAGCGGGTGGTGTCAGCTACGAGGAAACGGAACACTCATCGCTCTAACAGCTAAGTTCACAATCCAGAATAACCTGAACTTTTTTATAATGACAATCACATAATCACAGTAAGCAAGCTAACTTGGAGGGCAATCCCCACTATCAGTGTCTCGACAAAAAATCACATAGGCCATATTGACTGGTTTTGCAAGCCTCCGTGGCTTAGGCGGCAGCACGCCGGCCTCTCACCGCTGGGTCCGTGGTTCAAATCCCGGTCAGTCCATGTGAGATCTGTGCTGGACAAAACGGAGGCAGACAGGTTTTTCTCCGGGTACTCCGGTTTTCCCTGTCAACATTTCATTCCAGCAACACTCTCCACTATCATTTCATTTCATCTGTCATTCATTTAATCATTGCCCCAGAGGAGTGCGTCAGGCCTCGGCAGCCGGCACAGTTCATATCCTCGCCGCTAGATGGGGGCTTCATTCATTCCATTCCTGACCCGGTCGGAGACTGGAAGCAGGCTGTGGATTTTCATTTCATATTGACTGGTTTTGCTAGTTTAGGCCTACTGCTGCAACTACAGTCCAGCCACCGCGTGTCCGGCTCTGACATTCCTCATGAGGGAGGAAGGCAGCGTTGCCGGTTCTGTACCGCGAAATATAAAACACCGTGGACTACATAAAATATTTCACATGTTTTTAAATGAATTCTGACGAACCGCTGACCATATTACTGAAGTAATATACTTACACACAGTTAACCGGTAATTGTGCACACACAAGAATATAATGCAACAAACCTGCACTAACACAAAGAGCAACTGGACCACATATGAGAGTCATGGCAACATCGTGCTAAATTTAAAGACCGGCGTATCGAGAATACCGCTGATTGGTACAGGTGACAACATTCCTCATGGTAGTAAGCGGCTTCGCCAACATAGGCCGAATCTACTGAGATTTAGAATTTAGGTTTTGTAACCGCAAAATGTCGGAATAACAAAATGATGCATAAAATTGCAAATGGGGCGTGGGACTTCCACGATACATAGACTAATAGTGAAGATGCTAGAGAATGATGGCTAGTTTCGAGGTTCTATTAACAGCTTCTCACTGCCGTAAGTTGGCTATATTGTTCTCTCTACCCATCTTCTCCCTCCATCGCCATACGTCAGAGCCGGACATTCAGCGGCTGGACCGTAAATAGCCTTAGTGTAGGCTATAACTTATATTGTAAATATCATAACCCTAGGCTAACCCATACTTGTAGACATATATTTAATAGCCTAAGGGCCGGTTTCACCAGCTCCGCTTAACGAAATAAGGGTGGTTTAAACTATCCTCAAGGATGTGGCCCGTTGCACCAGACCACAAGCAATGGCTTAAACGAGGCTTAGATTGAGCGGCCGTGCACGGTGGTTTAAGACTTAAGGATGGTTTAATCCGTTCACTCATACGCCAAAATGGCGGCCGGGGCCCCATTGTGTCTGATCCATATCTCAGTTGGTTGGAGGTGTTGTTATATAATGTAGTCAACGAAATAATAATAAAAATACATTATTTAAATGGTTTATAATGACGGCACAATACACTGAAGAGATATTTTCTTCCGTGTGCTCACTTGCTAAGCATTAGTACTATACCTGTTGATAAAGGGGTAACGTATATCGTCATCCGTGGTTGAGTGGATAACAATTCGGACTCTCGCCCGGAGTGACGGGGTTCGATTACCAGCGGGGAGGAATATTTTTGCTTGACTTTTATTGTTTTTATTGTTTTATAATTACTCAGTCGTTATAATATAAAGCATACATAGTGTGGATTCTGCGATACAAATTAAATATATACGTATAACATTCTTTCAACGCGTTGCCACAGGGATTTCCTTCACGTTACTAATAAAATCGCGGTTGCTTGTAGTACAGATATCATAGCTTTTGACAACGTAAAATGAAATACTCTTCTTTATATTGGCAGTAACGCAATGCACATTTTTGGTTGTTGAACTAAATATTAGCCCAGGGACGGATGTAGAAATCCATAGCCAATGACGAACTAGCCTATTGTGGATGCTTGCAATACAACATGCTGTGTCATTCGTATACATACTGTATATATATATCATTAGAAAATACGCACTATACGTGCTTAATGCTATAATATATGCGTATTTATAAACAAGCGATATAATGAAAACCAAGTAAGAAATCATAACCTTCGCAAGATGCGACCACCTCAATGTGGGGTGTAGTCAATAACATGTTCAGGAAGTAGGCTACCGTAATGATAAGGAAAATACACTGCATTATATTTCAACAACGGTTTTCCCAGCGTCTACTACAGCTGATGCTCACGTCTCGCAAATACAGTAGGCAATTCTTTCTACAACTAGTAATGTATTTTTGGTCGCCAACCCCAAAAGTAGAACAGCTGTAGTCGTGGAAAATTATTGCGACGGCTAGAAACAAAATGATAACCGTGACCAACATAACAAACAAAATCAATCTCGGAGGATCAATACTGCCGAAATTATTTCATATTATATGTATGATGCGAATACAATAATAGCGTTCAAATAGCTCCCTAGATACTTAAGTTGTCATTCTTTCCTTATATTGCATATGATCGTTACGCAAGTAATCCAGCATGGCTGGGATTATGTTGGCATAACGGTAAGACTACGTATTCTTTGCTGCAGGAAGCATTTCTCACGCAACGAAGATCTTTGACTCCCACCGTAAACTCAGTTCACCTGAGCGAAGTACGAGACGAGTTGGTGCAACACCCAGCCTTAAGCCGTCGTATTTAAGATCGCTTAACCGTAAACCACCCTTAGCAAAGCAGGGTTTAAGCGGCCTCGTGGTGCAACCGGCCCTAAGTGTAAAGGATCTGATGATGATCGCTTGACGATCGAAACTGGTTGGTTGGTTCCTTAGTTTAGGGGCTGCGACTACGCGGTCATGTAGTCCCGTAATTGTGATGGCTGTATTAGTGTGTGTCATCTGTGGGTGCAGATGATCAATTTTCAAGTAGTTCCTACTTTTCTACCGTCCACGTCGCCTAGCTGTGGACTTGGCTACTAGATGCCATCGCAACCAACACCTGGCAGCGAACGTTGGAACTAATATAGCATTAATCAAATCTAACCTACAAATGTTAGCTTCGCACAAGTGTAGTTAGTGGAAGGTTCTTTCACATGGCATAAATCTATGACATGGGCCCGCTGGCTTTACTTCCCCTCCGAAGGAACGCATAGTCTACTGTGTGATTTTTAACGCTCTTAAAAAATCCGCGATCTTGGGCATAGAAGGTCAGCATGCTACCAACTACCCCACCGAAGTCGCTGCCAGATAGACCTCCAGCCCAAAAACATGTCCGTGCTGAAAGTAGAATTACAATAATTAATTGTGTTATTGCTACTCGTTTTTAAGGCTGATGTAGGACTTGCGGTCATAAAAACTGGAATAGCGATTTATTGACAATCTTGGATAAGCAAGAGCCATACTGAGGCCGACTCAAGAGGCTCAATAATGGTGTAATAAGAAGATAACGACTGAAGATGGAGCTCGCTGGGATACATGTAGTTAGCGCGTAGACAAAGAGAGAACGCTATTCAATTAATTTAAAGAGAGAGAGGGGAACTTCCGCTTTGATGCTCTCTGATGGTGGAACAGAGAAAGACGTGAAAATCAGGTAATTTCCACGGTCGAAAATCGACGTGGCAATGGCAGAAAGGGAACACAGAGAGTTAATTTGGAAGCAGAAAGCAACGCCGTAATAGTTGAAAGGGAGAATGAGTTAACGCATTGTCAGAGATCGAGGTGGCAGAGGAAGCATACAGTTAATTTGAAGACAGAGACGGAGCAGTACGTGGTCGAAGATCGAGGCAGCAGTGGAATATCCTGTTAATTTGATGACGTGCTCTCGCAAACACAAGACAAAGAGCGATAGTTGACTAAAAAGAGATGGAGTGAGGTGTGGAGGGGAGGGAGAAGAGAAATATCCAGTTAATTTGCCGGCGACCAATCAGAGATAGGGCCGGAGATATGGAGGGGGAGACAGCAAAGCCCCCTGAAGCAATTTGATAGAAGCCAATCAGTGTCTTTTCCCGCAGAATGCAGCCAGCGGGCCGTGCCGGAGGATTTCAAGAATTGGCGATTGAAACCTCGTACACTCTGTTCCGCTACTACTTGAGTACGGCGAGAAGAATTGAGAGAGAACAGCGGGCAGATAGAGACAGACGAGCACAGAGACTCCTTTAAGTTGCTTAGTCCTTACACTTTAAAACTCAGGAGATTTAGAATCTAGATAGTTGATAGCAGCAATCGTGTTGACACAGACTCAATAGCTTAGTCTCGAAGAACTTAACAATTTTCGCAATGTCTAAGAAACGAATGCCAACTCGTATCACAGTCATTTTCAAATAGCTGTTATTGATGTGTAACATCTTTCCACTCGGTCGCTGGATATTTTTGTGGGAGTGATTTTGAAAAATGGGACGGAAGTGGATCGGAACGATCGAGGTGGCACCAACTGCCACACTTCCGTTCGATCGATTACCAGATTATCATTTTAAACGATATCTATCATATCAATATGACTCATTTTAACAGAATCCATATGAAATTAGGTGTTGGTCTGTGAATCAAGAGTACCTGACATTTCGATCGAACGGAAGTGTGCTAGCTGGCAATGGTGGATCGAACGGAAGTGTAAGACGCACTGCCAACTCGATCGATCAATCCAGCTGGCAGTTGTAAGATCCAGCTGGCAGTGGTAAGAGAAACAATGAGCGCGTGGTGTAGGAAATTGATACCATGACGTACTCTCGGCCACGTGGAATGTATATGACATACTGAACGGAAAACGCTCATGCGAACTCTGGTGTCATGTGATTGAAACAAATCACATGGTACATGTTCGAAGTCTTCGTGTCAGTATTTAAATGGTAAAATGCCTTAATATCAAACATTGTAAGTAGTCGGCATTGCCGGTATTATGTTTCTGCACAATGGCTATTCAAATATTAACCCACATAACGGTAATTTAGTCATCAATATAATATAATCGTTGTGGTTATACGAGAATTGAGCAAGCCTTCATGAACTATTGCTGAATACATTCTCTTTTCTCACAAGAGGGCCTATTCATAAGGCATTTTAAACTCAATTTCACGCAGGAACATTATCGGAACAAGCAAAATATAAATGAAACTGAATTCCGTAATGCAGTATTATTGGAACGTGGAAATAATTCACCATCTTGTGCACAATATTTGCATAGTCGAAATAGCTATTATTGACGTGTAACGTCTTTCCACTCGGTTGCTGGATATTTTTGTGGGAGTGATTTTGAAAAATGGGGCGGAAGTGGAAGCGCCTATGACTGTGAATCTAGAGATCTCGGATTCGAATCCCGGACGGGGTGGATATTTTTGCTACCAGATTATCAATTTAAACGATATTTATCATATCAATGACTCATTTTAACAGAATCCATATGAAATTACGTGTTGGTCTGTGAATCAAGAGGACCTGTTTATAAGGAATTTAAGGTTATGAGCGTTGTCGCCTTTATTAATCTAGTTGATCCATATCGTATTCTTTATTTAGGCTAGTGCTGGTGGAAGCTACAAATCATCTAATAAAATGAGTTCCGTATTATAAACTACAATATCTGTAAAATACTCCCTTTTAAAATAGATTAATATTAGTGCCAATAATACTATAAAATACCAGTGTATCAACAATTTCACGTGAGGTATCTTCTATGTCAGATGTTACACATCATATGCGACTACTGTAAGGCTCGTCATTCTTTTAAAAACATTTCGTGCAAGTAAATCAAGGACAGGAAATATAAGTGTATGTCAATACATTTTCATTTGAAACTGTTTTACCTTTCTAGTCTGCAAGCCTCTGTTTGCGAACATGTCGCCTCCATGATCCCCTATTAGCAGTTAGCACCGCGGTCTGCTCTGCTTTTACAATAGGCTACACATCTCACGTTGCAATCTTTCAACTTTGAATCTAACCATCGCCTCCTAGGTCTTCTTCTGCTTCTCCTACCCTCTACAGCCAAACTCATTAACCTCTTAGGAAATCTCTCCTCCCCATGGCCCCACCATATGAGTCGGCTCATACGTACAACTTCATCTCCCTTTATCTCTTCTTTATGATTACTTTTCTGCCATTGCTCCCATCTATTTGTCCCAGCAATCATTCGGGCTATCCTCATACCAATTACCTAGAGCGTATGTATCAGATATACCGAATTTGCTTAGCTCTCGCTTCCATAGAGTAAGGTTGATCCAAAAGACACGGACAGTCAGTCTGAAAGACTGGACTTTATATAATTTTAAATGCTAGCTGCCGAGAACCAAGAAGGCAGTGCGAGAACAGAGTTTCAAGATTCTATTTTGTTTCTTCACTGCCTACTTGATTGTTCTCGTACTGCCTTCTTGAAACTCTGTTCTCGCACTGCTTTTTGGTAATCGGCTGCTACATCGTACTATGACGTCACACACCTCAGTGCATTCTAGGTACATTTCGTCCCGTCACCGTAACGTAACGTCAGACCTCAGCGTAACGACGAAGTCGACAAGATCATTTAAAATGATAAAATACTGAACGATTAGGGAGAGTATCGTCGATACACTAACTTCTTTCTTGCATAACACTGTAGAACGCGACTGGGAACTCACTACGGTACATTGGTTTTCTTGCACCTCGACTCTATTTCTTTACGCATACTACCATCCTGAGAGAATATAGCCTACAGCCTAAGTACGGTACTTAAAATGGTCCACCTGCCTCAATTTAGTTCTTCCTATCTTCGTTTTTGAATGCGATGGACTCTGTCTTGAGGAGAGAATTCATGATGAAAATCAATAAATGTAAAACAAAAATATTGGAATGCAGCCGAAATAAATCACAACCCTCTATGGATATCAAATTGGCATGTGAAAAGCTGAAGGAAGTAGGAGACATCTGTTACTTAGGAAGCAAGATAACCAGTGATGGACGAAGCAAAGAGGACATAAAATGTAGGTTGGCTCAGGCAAGGAAAGCATATCTACAAAAAAAAGGAATCTGTTGACTACGAATATAGATTTAGGTATTAGAAGTCATTTTTGAAAGCCTTTGTCTGGAGCGTGGCACTCAAGGGAAGTGAAACTTGGACTATTGGTGCAGCAGAAGAGAGGAGAATTGAAGCGTTTGAAAGGTGGTGTTACAGGAGACTGATGAAGACCAGGTGGGTAGATAGGGTTACAAACGAAGAGGTGTTAAGACGAGTGGGAGAGGAGAGATGTTTCTGGCGACTGCTAATGAAGAGAAGAGATAGGTTGGTAGGACACATACTCATAAGACACCCAGGAATAGCAAGCTTAGTTATGGAAGGAAGGGTCGAGGACAAGAACTGTAGGGGTAGACCAAGGTTAGAATATGTTAAACAGATTGCCTCGGATGTAGGGTGAGGTAGCTATGTAGAGATGAAACAATTATCTCAGGATAGGGAGGCATGGAAAGCTGCATCAAACCAGTCAAAAGACTGAAGACTCAAACAACAACAACAACATCTGTCATTCTATTCTCTTGTTTTTCTCCCCTATCGAAATAATCATCGTTTTTGAAATGCTCTTGCTCCTGCCTATGTCTAAAAAAAAGCAGAGAGTAGTAGTTGACTTAAAAGCTTGCTGTTGTTCGGGACTATGAACCTTGCGATTATAGCTTCAGAACCTCATTTTGAAGCGGAATAGACTACGAGCTAGAGAACAGGATTTTTTGCCTATTTTCATTTTTGAAAAAAATAGGCTTATGAGATCACCTTTTGTCCGTGTGTCTGTCTGTGTGTGTGTGTGTGTGTGTGTTTGTGTGTGTGTGTGTGTGTGTGTGTGTGAGAGAGAGAGAGATAGAGAGGATTTTTGTGTGTCCCCCCACCCCCTCCCTAATAAAATCTAAAAGGCTGGAGCGATTTCAATGAAACTCGGTAAGTTCATAGTACTATTCCGCGCGACCCCACCGTGCCCTTCAAATTTTGTTACGTCTCACCAATCCAATATGGCGGCTGTGCGAAATATTTCACCAGCATTCAATATCTCCGAAACTATTACCGATATCACCCTGGAATTCTGTACGGTGATAAAGGAAACTACTACAAGTTCACCTATGTGACTTTTGAAAACCTGGTAGCTACAAAACCAACATGGCGGCCAAGCAAAGATGCGACTTTTAAATAGACGTTTCTCGCGATTCAACCAACCAAACGCAATTAAACTTGGTACAGTATATGTTTATACACATTGTAATGCACCGACATCTAACTTCGTTCAATTGTTTACATAACCTCAAGATGGCGGCTGTGCGAAATATTTCACCGGCATTCTATATCTCTTAAACTATTACCGGTATCACCATGATATTTTGTACGGAGATAAAGGGCACTACTGGAAGTTCATCCATGAGTCTTTCAAAAACCGGTTAACTACAAAACGAACATGGCGCCCAAGCGAAATTGAAATTTTTAAATAGACTTTTCTCGCGATATAATGTTCCAAACGCAATGAAACTTCGTACAGAAAATGTTTATACTCATTGTAATGCACTGGTATCTAATTTAGTCAATTGTTTATATAACCTCAACATGGCGGCTGTGCGAATTTCGAAAATTAAGTTTTTTTTATTTCTTGTGTTCTAATCATGCGATCGAAATCAACATTTGCACAATGAACGTACACAATAATCATCATCTAATAGTACATAACTCTACGGCCTACATATATTAAAATCCAACATGGCGACCATCCGAAATATTTAGACGGTTCTCAATGTCTATTAATCTACTACAGCAATCAAACTGAAATTTTGTAAGTGTATAGATGTTATAAGCATAAGTTCACCTACGGGACGTTCAATAACCTGGCGAGCACAAATCCAACATGGCGGCGACGGGAAATTTAACTATTCAAATGGACGTTTCTTGCGTTTTAACCATCCGAGCGCAGTGAAACTTGATACGGTATAGCCTTGTACAAATTTTAATAGACCGGCATCTAATTCATTAAATTATTTTCATAACAACAAGATGGCGGCTGAGCAAAATTTTAAAATCCCGCTTTTATTTCTTGTCTCCTAATCATGCGATTGAAGTTTGAATAAAACACCTACACAATAATCTTCATGTAATAGTACATAAATCTAAGGCCTATAATATAAAAATCCAACATGGTTACCATCCAGAATATTTAGACGGTTCTCAATATCTACTAATCTATTACTGCAATCAAACTGACAATTTGTATGTTGATAGAGGCAATTAATATTAGTAGGATATATGAAAATAGGCTGTTTAGTTCTTCGCGGAACTACTTGTTAGTTTTGAAAATCCCACATGCACTGGCTGGGAATGGTGAAACGACCAGTTAGACCACTCTAAAACTTGTAGCAAGCAAGCTTGTAGTTTTATGTGAGCGATCATGAGCCACGGAACCTCCTTTTTAAGTGGAACTCGAATCACAGGACATAATATTTCACCTCGAAAGTCTCACATACATTGACTGGAAATCGACCCGGTCAACCTTGGTGAGAGGCAAACAGCCTGACCGCTATGCCAAAACGCCCCTGGATCACTTTACAATTGCTGAATTGAGAACGAAGAGTCTGCTGTACCTTAATGGCTAAATCACACTGCACGATAATGAGCATAAATCACAATTTCCTGTGTATTTCTCACAAATAACTTGTTATAAAAGTTTATTGTTGATTCATTCTAGGGGCTTGTTATATTCTGATTATCAGCCCCGTACACTTGGGTGTGTATTTAATTTGTCTGATAACCTGTGTTTCTGTGGTGACTGTAATAGTATGTGTAGCAGTAAGTTAACTATTAAGGTCCAAACTTAGGGTAGATGTCCCTAGAGGGAGCGTGAAAAAGAAAGCCAAAATCTACACTTAGCCTACAATGTCAGCTGTCAGCGTCGGTATCTAAACCTCTGATCTTCGAACTTTGCAGTCGTGGGGCACGACTTAACAAGAATGGCTACTCTGCAGGGTTACAGAAGTTTATAAGTTATAGGCCTACTTAATTTACTCACAACGAATAAATTGAAATTTTCTTTGGCCGTTGTCAACACGATATCTGTCAGTTTTTATTTTTTTTAAGTACGACCACCTTGTGGTGTCGCGGCTAGCATTCTTTATTGTCTCCCCGGCGGCCCGGTCTCGATTCTCGGCTTTGCAAATAAATTTTAATTCAGGTATGAGGTCTGAAACGGGGTACACTCTGCCTCGTGTGGCAAAACTAAGAAGAGGAAGGTTCGATTCCCAACTCGTAAGTGGTTTGCATGGTCCCCCCCCCCCCCACTTCTAGACTATTCCAGGCAAACGCTGGGATGGTTCCTAACTTTAGACCATGGCCGCTTCTTTCCCTATCCTATCCCCCAATATAATACACACACTAGTACAAAGCCTATCACACAAATTACACATAGGCCTACACACACGTAGGCAACACTGTGCTACGTGACCACCATGCTGCAAAACCCCTAAAATAAGCAACAAGAACAAAAAACAAAAAACGTGTTTCGGGCTCAAATGGAGCCCTTCTTCAGCTGAAAACCACTGCCAGGATGGCTGATTGTACATTACTTTTTGATGTGTGACATCTTTCCGCTCGGTTGCTGGATATCTTTAGCCTACTTTTCAAATTTGCAAAAACGAAGGAAAAGTAGACTTATGGAGCCCTTCTTCAGCTGAAAATCACTGCCAGGATGGCTGATTGTACATTACTTTTTGATGTGTGACATCTTTCCGCTCGGTTGCTGGATATCTTTAGCCTACTTTTCAAATTTGCAAAAACGAAGGAAAAGTAGACTTATGGAGCCCTTCTTCAGCTGAAAACCACTGCCAGGATGGCTGATTGTACATTACTTTTTGATGTGTGACATCTTTCCGCTCGGTTGCTGGATATCTTTAGCCTACTTTTCAAATTTGCAAAAACGAGGGAAAAGTAGACTTATGAGATCGATCTTGGCAAATGTGTGTGTGTCTGTCTGTCCGTCGTTCTGTCTGTCTGGCTGTGTGCCACCCCCCCCCCCCCTCCCCTATCAACTCCTAAACGGCTGCAGATATCGAAACAAAATTTGGTATGAGTAAAGATCTATATCTGAATATCTCAATGCCGTATTTGAAAATGATGTCAGTGCTACCAACTGGAGAAAAATCGCAATTGAAATTTGAGCTCTATGTTGGATATCTTGGAGGTAAGTTATGCATGGGAGCTACTTCAAAATTGGCGCATAATAATATTTCAGTTTAATTTCCAGGAGGGCATATAACCTATGACAGTCTTGCCAAAATGATTCTAAGTCTTCTGATAGGTCCAATGTTTAAATGCATATAACTTCTACACTATCAATTGGAATTCAAAGAAACTCCGTATGTACTATGTGTACCGTACATAAACATATATGACTGAGCTTATTCTTACGAGCCACCAGGGCTGCCAACTGTTAATGAAAGCTCTCAATTTCTTTTACCAAAATACCAATATATCAGATACAGTAGGCAAGCCGACAGCTTTAAACTATGCACACGTATAGTACCTGACATTCTATATTAATTTGAAGTAACTAATAAACGTCAGTGCTACTAACATGATTCTAAACCTGCTGATAGGTCCAATTTTAAATACTTGTAACTTCTATACTATCATTTGGATTTCAACCAAATTTGTTATGTGCTATGTGTACCATAACAGATATGACTATGCGTCATCTTAAGTGCAACCAGGGCTGCCAACTGTTAATAAATGCTTCCCTATTTTGTTACCCTAATATCAATATATCAGAAAGTATGCAAGCCAATAGCTCTAAACTTTGCACACGTATAGTACCTGGCATTCTAGATTAATTTGGAGTAACTAATATACGTCAGTGCTGCCAACATGATTCTAAGCCTGCTGATAGGTCCAATTTTAAAATGCGTGTAACTTCTATACCAACTAATGGATTTCATTCAAAACTGGCACAACAACAGATCATATTATTTCAGATTATTTCTGACCAACACATGTATGACATTGTTGCCAACATGATTTTACGTGCGCTGTTAGATCCAATGTCTAACTGCATGTAACATCCATGCTATCCATTGGACTTCAACCAAATTTTGTATTCTGTACCTTAAGAGATGGAACTAAGAATATATTCAGTCACCAGGGTTGCCAACTGTAGTGCTCTATTAGGCTACATTATGCCAGGTATACTGTATTTCGAACTAAGTAGAAATTTCTATATTACCAACTTAATTTCGTCATTATTCTAGATAGATCCATTTAGATTAATCATTGGCACGAATCTTAAATGTTAAGAAAAGTAGGATCTTCAGTTCGTCACGGAACTTCTTGTTAATGTGTAACATCATTCCACTCGGTTGCTGTATATTTTTATGTGGGGGTGATTTTGTAAAAAGGGACGGAAGTGGGACGGAAATGCAACGGAAAAAATGAGCGCGCGTGGTGGCGAATATTGGTACAGACCCATAACAGCTTTCCCAAGGGAATAATTGGACTGAGACTACCGACCAAAGTTTGGTCTCAGGTCTCAAACAAGTTTGCGCGGTTCGCTACGGCAGATTGGGAAAAACTTTAATGTGGTAGTGTAGTAGGTGTAGTATAGTGTATGTCAATTAAGTAATTATTTAATTATATTAGATAATATGATTTTTAGATAAATATATTATTATAATTTGGCCCTAATCAGATTCTAACCTATATAGCATGTAGCATGGCTTTAATCATAGTCAGGGATACATTTGTCACTTATAACTAAACATTCTTATGCTAATAAAATACATAACAGTACGTATATACACAGTTGCCAAATGATATTTAGCTACATTTAAAATTGCATTGTCATTAAGATAATTAAAATAAAAAAATACTAACTTATTAAAAATTATAAAATGTGATATATTAAATATTAAGATAAAAATTTAAAATAGTAAGATAATTGACTTAAAAAACTAATTCATTTCTTCAATAGATTCTTCGGCTGTTTATACTTATACATTGTACTAGAATCTATTCCGCCGATCTCTGTCGAGCTTGCTGGATGAAAGCTCCGCCTTGGCATGGAAGCTAGTCGATGCTGATAGGATTGCTTCTCTAATTGTTTTGATATTGTACATCTTGTGAATATCTTGATTCCTGGTGAATAGTCTAGCTTTCACTATCATCCTGAGTTGTTTGTTCTGAAAATTTTGAAGTAATTCGATGTGACTTTTAAAGGTTGCTCCCCAAGCAGGGGCAGCATACAGGATTACAGTCGATACCATGGCTTTGTATATCAACAACTTGTTTTTGACATTTAATGTTGATTTTCTATTTAATAAATGATAAAACTTATTAGCTACTTTGGTAGCCTTGTCTATTACTGTTAAAATATGTTTTTTAAAAGTCATTGTGTGATCCAAGGTCACACCTAGATATTTCACTTCCTTGCTCCATGGTATCGGCTGTCCCAGCAAGATAAGCTCATCCCTAACAGGTCTGCTTGGTCGTCTAGTGAAGTAAATTGCACTTGTCTTGGCAACATTTATTTTTACCCTCCACTTAGCACACCACTCTTCGATGTTCTTCAATGCCTCTTGCAGCCTGCCGGTGACCAATTCGGGTTTCCACGATTCCGCTAGTATTGCTGTGTCATCAGCGTAAAAAGCAACATCTGTATTCCTAGTTATAGGAAAGTCATGGGTATAAATATTATACAGCAAAGGACCTAAAATGGAACCTTGAGGTACACCAGCTTTAATCATTTTCTTACTGGATTTGGCGTTGTCATAAGTTACATAAAATTGCCTATTGTTAAAATAATTTTTTAATATCTGCCATAAGTTAAGATTTATACCAATTTTAAAAAGCTTATAGAGTAGGCCAACATGCCATACTCGGTCAAATGCTTGTGCTATATCAATAAAAACTCCGCCAGTTCCTTTTTTAAAGTTAAAACCTTTGATTACTTTATTTACTATTCTGGTCAGCTGGTGCACCGTCGAGTGCCCCGCCGGCCATGTGGCTATGTGGAATGTAAATCGCATACGGTTTACTTCAAGGTTTGGAGGCCTCATTGCAGATATTCCTACAATAAATAATCTTCAAACTGTCGTTCTTTGGTGTGAAAATATTCATTAAATCATATTTGCTAAAAACAATTGATTTATTAAATCTAACTACTTTTGCTGTATTCTTATTTAATGTAAGCACTCGAGGTACTGTCGGCCAAAATATAGCACTATGTATAATGTATATAGCATACGGTTTAATTCAAGGTTTTGAGGCCCCCGTAAAGAAATTCCTACAGTAAATCATCTTCAAGTTATCATTCTTTGGTGTGAAAATATTCATTATATCATATTTGCTGAAAGGATTTGGCACAGGAATTTTAGAAGTAGTGCGCGGTGGCAGAGATTGATACAACGACGTACTGTTGGCCATGTGGCTATGTGGAATGTAAATCGCATACGGTTTACCTCAAGGTTTGGAGGCGCCATTACAGATATTCCTACAATAAATCATCTTCAAACTGTCGTTCTTTGGTGTGAAAATATTCATTATATCATATTTGATAAAAACAATTGATTTATTAAATCTAACTACTTTTGCTGTATTCTTATTTAATGTAAGCACTCGAGGTACTGTCGGCCAAAATACAGCACTATTATAACATATTTGCTGAAAGGATTTGTCACTGGAGTTTCCCAAGTAGTTATTGCAGAAATAATAGTAATGAGAACTTAACGATGGTAATAACACGAAGGAATCCATCATGTTTGCTGACACAAGGTAGCACTATGAGTTCATTCTTAAAAAAATGCGAGTAAGTTATATGGAATTATTCGAATAACATGGCAGATGTTACACATCATATGCGACTACTGTAAGGCTCGTCATTTTTTAATTTACAGATACACATAGATTTTCTGTCTTAAAACACTTCATCTAAAACAATGCAATGTTACGAACATGTCATAATTTAAATATTTAAAAATATTTCACTTTATAAAAGTCTGCTATGTGAAATAGGCCTACAATTAATAATAGAAAGCAGGTTAATAATATTTATTCCTTTATACAAAAAGGAGATCATATTTTTCTCTTCATACTTAAAGATATTCATAGATGCTCATTGTTGACTTACAGTGGTGACTGAGAAACAGTGTTTTTAAACCAGACTTATTTTCCTTGCAAGTATATTCTTCAGTTAAAATTTGCTTTTCACTGAAACAAATTTGTATTTTAAAAATCCCTCTCGGCACGCTATCATGTGGAGGTAGATTTCACCGGGCAAAGAAACATATTTCGAATTCACTTAATTTGTCAAAGTTCCACATGTTTAGTAGCCTATACGGCATTTTGCTCATCCCTTGGCGTAAGGGTAGTTCATATCAAAAATTCATTCCGACAAAAAGTGTTAGGTAATTTTCAGAGGACTATTGATCATTTTGAACGTTTTTGATATTGTGCCTATTAAGAAAGCTATGATTCTTTTTCTCAAAACTCCAT
Organism: Meconema thalassinum; assembly: GCA_946902985.2. Taxonomy (NCBI): domain Eukaryota; kingdom Metazoa; phylum Arthropoda; class Insecta; order Orthoptera; family Tettigoniidae; genus Meconema; species Meconema thalassinum. Next base: position 554,213,234 of record OX336388.2, read on the forward strand.
TTTCCCACCCCTTTGGCCAATAGTTGCTGCTATCAAAAAACTTTACCGAGATAAGTTTTTGTTCCTTATCCGAAGAATAGAATTTACTTTAAATCGATTCGTTTTTCCACATAGGCTACTGTACTAAGTTTGCATTTGTCTGTTGTTGGCACAGGCTAGGCCTTCCACCGATGTCTCCGTCTCATTCATGGCCGTGATTATTATGTAAGCTACTGAGGTATGAGCGGTGCTGAGTAATGACCTTCAGGACACAGCAACTGTCTGTGGATGCTGTGAAAGGTTCTACTCGTAGGGTTGGTACTGCTGTACCGACTCAGTGAGGAAAGCAATGACAAACTACTTCACTCCTCACCATGCTTAGTACGCCTCATTATAGTGCTCCCTTTGGTTTTTGTGGATTTCAGCCCACATAACCGATAGTGGCACTTCTTGGGGATCCAACCAGCCTCCGGGCTGACTAACAGACAGACTGTAAACAAAAGTTTCGTGCATTTCAGTCGGTCAACACGAATGTAATGTAATTTATTTCAGTATTAGGGCATAACCCAGCTCCTTTGGGGACATTCGTGCTGACCGACTGAAAAGAACCAAACGTTTGTTTACTAAGGAAACACTGAAAAATGGCTTCAAACCCCACAAAGACAGAAAAGTTATAGCGATAGGCTATCTAACGTTTTCGTTAAAGGCTCTCCATTTCCACCCTCTTGGTTTGATTTTTCCCGTTAACGAACTCGACCGAGATTTTGAATGGTTATATTTTATGTATACATTTGGAAGTTTCTCGTGTCGGAAACATACAGTTGCTATACAGGTACATAAAAGGGAAAAACTGTCTAATTATATAACAAGTGCCCAATACTGAGCGACATCCAAGGTGCTCGGAGTGGCTAACAGGAGATCTTCTGCACAAGATGAAGAGCACCGAGGGCAATGAAGCATGTGTCTTGTGGTTTGTTCTTGTCCACATTCGCAAGACGTGTCACATGTACTGAGGGGCCCCATCTCCTCAGATTGTCTCGGGGTCTTCCAACTCCTGATCGTAACCTGTTTAGGGATTTCCACACCAACCAGCTTTCGTTGTGTCCGGGTGGTAGTTCTTCAGCTACTGGCATCCAACCGCAGGGGTGAGGGGTCGACTTCTTCCATACATCCAGCCTTGCCTTCTCCGGTGAGACGGTAAGCATCTCAGATGTCCTCAGGAAGCTCTTTCAGGGAACTCAGCCGTTGCTGAGGAGGATTATATCCATGCAGTGGGTGGGCGCTGTTCTCTTCCACTCTCAGCCTCTCCCTGTTTGCAGCTACCTCTCTGCGTACCCAAGTGATTGGTGCAAAAGGACGGTAGTTATTGTGTCCACAAGACAGTGATATATTAGGTGTAGGCGTACACTGTATATATAGGCTATACATTATATAGGCCTATGAACTTTTGAACTGAAGGGGTTTTGGAGTTTGGAGGATGTGAAACGCGAAGGTATGTCGAAATGTTCTGGAAGTCGCCACACGGTACCTATTACAATAGGTAGGCCTAGCTTTATAATGAAGTCTACGTAAAAGCGTTGTAATTATCGTTTATATCAATAGGTTAATTGTTGCAGTAGTACTAAAGAGGATCGAGCCAAGATCAATAAAAAGGAAGAATTTTATTGGTTTGAAAACGAATCTTCTTTAAGGATTAAACATAGCAAAATAACAGAGTTTTTCTTCTTTTTTTTTTTTTTTGGTCGTGTGGCCCCTTGAGAGGCCGAGTGCAGGTCTTTCTAGTCGACGCCCGTGGGTGGTTTGCTCGTCGGGGTGAGAGATGGAATGGATGAAGATGAATGAAACTGGGCAAGGATGTGGAAGGAAGCAGCAGTGGACTATCAGAAGGTACCGTCCCAGCATTTGCCTAGTGTTGAAAATGGGGAAACCACGGAAAACCATTTCAAGGACGGCCGACGGTGGGGCTCGAACCCACACGTCTACCGAGTCAGCAGAGAGCTAGGCCCCACGACCTAACGCTGTGCTTTAGCGAGTGTAGCCTCTGCTGTCGGTATATAAAGGAGGTCAAGGCAGAAGTAGGCTATATCCTGCAGTAACTTCTTTAAAGAAATGAGGGAATGTAGGCTACTATCCGCTGTCCCAATCACCCAAAGTTAGGGTGCTTCTGATCACAAACCTCGGGACCTTGAAATTTAAGGTGACTATAAAAGGTGACTTTCCATTTGGTAATTCGAACGAGCATTTCCCGGAATCGAACCGCGATCACCTCCATGGAAAAACTGGTGACTAAGCCTATGAATTATCATGCTCCGAAGGTATCAAATCCCATCCTCGATAATTATGGGTTATTGCTACTCCTCACTAGTATTCGTGTACAAGATGAAGAACCAATATGCTAGAGCTGGTGGTCAGTCGAGACCTGACCAGCGCAGCGGTGGAAGTGTTTCGGTAGCATGTCTCCTGGTCACCCCCTGCACAATAGGCCTATGCGTGCTGAGACAAGGCGAATAGAGGTTTCTCGAATCCAGCATACAGCAAGGATCCATTCCTTAGAAAATTAAGATTGATTTCACGAAAATTCCACACATGAGTCGTTTATTCAAATCTTAGTATTTTATATACAATAATTATATGAAACAAGAATAACAAGTAGTTCCATGAAGAACTAAATAACCTATTTCCATATATCCTACTGGTCTTACTAAGGACACGAGAAATGAAAACGAGATTTCAAAAAATTGCACAGCCACCATTTTTAAATTCTCATAAAATTCCATTGAATTAGACATCAGTATATTAAGGCTTGTACGAAGATATACCGTGCCAAGTTTCACAGTGATCGGATGAAAAGTCGCGAGAAAAATACATTTAAATATTTAAATTTCGCGTTGCCACCATATTGCTTTTGTGCTCACCGGGTTATTGACTGATCCATATGTGAACTTATGTTAATAGTCTCTATCAACATTTAAAAAAAAACATTTTGATTGCTGTAATAGATTCGTAGATATTGAGAAACGTCTAAATATTTCGGATAGTCGCCATGTTGGATTATTATATGTATAGGGCATAGAGTTATCTATCTACCTTTAGATGAAGATTATTGCGTAGGTTCGTTATACAAACGTTCACTTCGATCGCATGATTAGGACACAAAAAATAACAACTTAATTTAAAAATTCGCACTGCCGCCATCTTCAGGTTATGTAAACAATTGAACTAAATTAGATGTCAGTGCATTACAATGTGTGTAAACATTTGCTGTACCAAGTTTCACTGCGTTTGGATGGTTAATTCGCGAGAAAAGTCTATTTGAATGTTTCAACTTCACTTGGCCGCCATGTTCGTTTTGTACGTATCAGGTTTATGAAAGTCACATAGATGAACTTCTAGTAGTACCCTTTATCACCGTACAAAGTTGCATGGTGATATATATTACTGTTGCGGAGATATAGAATGCCAGTGAAATATTTCGCGTGGCCGCCATGTTGGATTGGTGGAACGTATTAAAATTTGAAAGGCACAGTCGTGGTTGGATCAAATAGTACTGTGACCTTACCGAGTTTCATTGAAATTGCTCTAGCCGTTTAGATTTCATTACGGACACACCAATACGCACACACACGTGGACTAAAGGTGATCTCATAAGCCTATTTTATCATAAATGAAAATTTGCTTAAAAAGGGGGATAATATGACCTATCTATTTTAGGGATATTCAGCAAGAATTGGAGTATTACTGACATAAAATGTGATAGCCTAATACAGGGGACACATTTAACCCGTTGAGTGCTTCGCAGTGTCTATAAACGGTGCACAAGAACCTTTTTTCTTTCATATTCCCCATTCGCTTTCGAATGCCGAGTCGATCTCTGGCATGTCTGACATTAATGGACATTATGTAGTACTGCTTAAGTACGGATTTATACTTCCGGTAGTAACTAACAGAGTATTTTGTGGACGTCTGTCCTCTACATCTGGAGTTCATCTGAGATGTAAACAAAGATGGCGGAATAAGAAGGAAATTCTTCACGCCACGTTGTTATTTTGGATCAAAGAATATCAATTTTTGTACTAATCAGGAGGAACAAGTAGTCTATTACTTGCCTACTGAGTTTAGAAGATAACTTTACTTTGGGCCCTTTACATGGCATGGAAATAATGCAAAATAGGAACAAAAATAATTTTTGATTCACCTCAAAATGGAAATAAATATAAGTGTACAATTTTGAATTTAAATTTAAATTAATAGACCCAAAACCTAAAGACATATTAAACCCCACTGAAAAGTTAATAATTACGACTTCTACAATTTTTAGCCCACTTTTCACATTTTGCAAAAATGATGAAAACGTAGTCTTAAGAGATCACCCGGGCAGATGTCTGTGTGCCTGTCCTTATGTCAATTCGTAAACGGCTGCAGCTATCGGAACCAAATTTGGTATGAGTAAAGATCTAAACCTGAATATCTCACGGCCATATTTTAAAATGACGTCACTGCTACCAATTGCTAAATATCACAATTGAAATTTCAGCTCTATGTTGGATATCTTAGAAGTTATGCTTGTGAACTGTTCCAAAATTGGCACACACATAGATAATAACATTACAGATTAATTTTCAGGAGCCCATATATGACAGTATTGCCAACATGATTTTAACCCTGCTGATAGGTCCAATTCGTAAATGCATGTAACTTCTATAGGCCTACTATCAATTGGATTTCAACAAAACATTCGTACGTGCTATGTGTACCATAACAAATATGACCATGCGTATCCTTAAGAGCAACCAGGGCTGCCAACTGTTAATAAATGATCTCTCTATTCTCTTACCCTAATATCAATATCAGATAGAATGCGAGCCAACTGCTCTAAACTTTGCACACGTTTAGTACCTGACATTCTAGATTAATTTGGAGTAACTAATATACGTCAGTGCTGCCAAAATGATTCTAAGCCTGCTGATATGTCCAATTTTTTAAATACATATAACTTATATACCAACAAATGGATTTCATCCAAAATTGACACAATAATAGATCATAATATTTCAGATTAATCCTGAGAAACGCATACATGCCATTGTTACCAACATGATTTTACGTGCGCTGATAGTTCTAATGTCTAACTGCATATAACGTCCTTGTTATCAATTGGACTTTAGCCAAATTTTGTATGTGTATTCTGTACCTTAAGTGATGGCACTAAGAATATATTCAGTCACCAGGGCTGTCAACTGTAGTGCTACAACTTATTAGGCTAGACTATTTCAGGTATATTTCGAACTAATTAAAAATTTCCGTATTACCAACTTAATTTCGTCATTATTCTAGATAGGTCTATATTGGCATGAAACTTAAATTTCAAATAATAAAAGCCGTCTTGTCAGTTAATACCAGTCAACCCGGATAATATTTAAAACCATCTTCATAAAGGTTAATGTCCACGCAGTTTATGAATCTTACATTTTAAGAAAAGCAGGCTCTTCAGTGCGTCCCGGAACTACTTGTTTAAAATGCAAATTATAAAACTCAGGTAGCAAATAGCCAAATCGGGAACTCAGCACCTAAAATGTTAATCGCACAGAGCTACAATACCTACATTTAACCTTTCAATATTTATTCAGTAAGCTAGTAAGTAGCTTAGCCTTGGGACGCAGCTCTAACGTCTCCGAGGGTTTTAAAATGTAACATTTTAGAGTCAACAAAAAATTCCTAAGAAGTTACAAAATTTAAATTTCTTCACAAGTGTTATTTTAAGAGCGCTAGTGCTCTAGGCCTATATGGCTACCAAGGCAACATGACCATAGAGTAACAGTCGTCAACAAAACTATATTTTGTTAGCTTGGGATTTGTATATCAATGACTTTAGTCATGATTCTTTTTTCCCGTTAGAATTCAAGATCTTTAATTCTACTTTTCCACTTGTCAATACAATATTCTATTGAAAAGTGAGAAAGTAGAATTAAAGATAATGATTTTGGAATTTCACATGACTTAACTTACTGCGTAGGCGCAAGACTCGCCGGCTACAGCAGCTTGCAATAAATGCAAGTGTACGTCGGTGATTGGCAGTCACGGAATTTGAATTTGGGGAGAAAGACAGACTGTAATTGGAGAAGATCAGAGTGGGGGGATTCACGGACTCGAACCCAGGATAACATTTGTTGGGCCGATATAATAATACCCAACTGAATAGTGCTGATAACCAAACATCCCGAAAAAATCGTAGGTTACTCCCTCTGTATATTTGATTTCTACAATAGGGCGACCCCGCGTGAAAGAATTACATTTAATGGCACGTGAGTATTTAAATTTAATTAAAACAAATTAAACTGGCATTATCTTACACAACACACACAAAAATTAATATTTTCAAAAACATAACTGTTCTTGCCGCCATCCAATCCCGAATCAACTAAATCAAAATAGGATACTCATTCCTTCAGCTCAGTATCTCTGTCAATGAGACATACCCCACTCGGATATCCTCTACTCCATATTCTCCCCTTCAACCGGACTGGACAGCTGCTTCATCTCCATGTTGTCGGATGTCTAGATACCATGTAATCCTTCCTTACTGGCGACGCGGGTGGGCTGTAGATTGTACTGTCTCAATTAATATGCACAAAAACAGGACCACAGCATAAATCAGGCTTACCCGCGTAGCCTACGCCTTGTACGATACGCAACTCGATCAAACCTATTCTGTACTTTCACAGGCTACTAAATTCACCCGACTGTTCATTCGTAGCTTCCTTCACTATTATAATTCACCGGCTAACAATAGCTCATCAGCTAACCTGTTTAATCTCACTTATACAGGGTGAAGGAAAAAACGCACTTGGAGGTCGGCATGCCATTTCCAATCGATGTCAAAGGTTTATCTAGCAAAACCTAGTCCCGCCAATAGGTTTAATAGAAATGTGAGTTAAGAAATGAGGCTCTGGCAACTCTGAAACTGCGTGCAGCGTGGCCAAGAACAGATCGCATGAAGTCGGCGCTGTGTCGGAGCTGTCTCATTAGGCGGTTGGTCACTAGTCGTGGCCGAGTGAGGTGCGCGAGTGCCGAGTTGTGTAATCGCATTGGAAGAATGTACGTTTAATAATACCGGTGCTTCCGATAGTTCCACGGGTGTACTGATCTTCTGTGTGTCATTCAGACAATACTTTTTCAAGTAGTGCTCCAGATAGGCAATCAAAACAAGAAAACCCCGCTGAAAAATCATGTCCGCATACCAGAGGAAACACAGTACGCTGTCAATGGGATCGGCAGTGTTCTCGCCCCACACCAGGGGAAATTCACCGCTGGATTAGTGATACCCTCCGGTTGACTGTCGACCAAGTAGAGGCCATCCAGTTAAATGCGCAAGAAAGAACCATGTACATCAAGGTAATCAGCATATCTACTTATCAAAAATTGCTAAATACTTTTGAAGCCCCCATTAAATTTCAGTATGACTCCGGTGAGGTGACTAACGTTAAGCTCTCCACATCGGATTCAAACTTTGCCACAGTGCGTATATTTAATGACCCACTCGAAGTTCCCCCTGAAATTTTCAAATCCGTCCTGTCGAAATATGGCACTGTGGGTGACGTCAGGAAAGAACAATGGTCTTCCGCTTATCAGTTCCCGGTGTATAATGGAATCCGTGCAGTCACTATGGAAATCAAACAAGATATCCCCTCCACTGAGGCTTTTGATGGCCATTCTGGCTATATATCTTATAATGGACAGAAACAGACCTTTTTAATTAGCAATGAAAACTCTCTTCTCCGTATCAACTGCCCAAAGAAAATGATTGCCCACGGTATTACTCCTACACAACAGCGACGAGTCCAATAGTCTGATGTTGTGACAGAGCATATGTCACAGAAAAACATGCCTATTGATCAGTCAGCTGGGACACCAGCTGAAGTGGCTTCAGACACACATGACGCAGACAACATACGAGTACCTTACACTGAACAGATCACCGAGCTACATAGCGTAGCCCCTGCGCTATCGGCCACCTGTATGGCAGCCATAGAGCCAACTCAGCCACCACTACAGGCTGAACCAGACATTTTGTCTTCACTGCCACCAAATACCCCGGTACCTACCGACTCACTGAAGCAGGTTGATTCGGGATCTGAGAACGTAACTAAGAAGATTAAAACAAATGCCTCGATCGCTGTCCCTGCCCCGAAGAATCAAACCGGTTCTACACATGTTCCAGCAGCTATGAAAAAGAAACAAAATATTCCTTCTACGTCATCTAGGGATCCAAGAACACTCTCAAACGCTGACAGCCGACCCATGCATGGCCCTCATAAGGAAATATCTCACCCTAATTTGACCTAGTGCAGCAGTATATTACTCACGCGTGTCTTTCTTCATTTCCTTCTTTCTTCTTTTTCTCGAGTCGACCTTACAGTATGTCTAGCACAGCAACATGGTGGCTGAGTGAACAACACAGCAGTGAGTAGCTCCGAAAACATTGTGTATTTAAGAGTGTATTCGAGGAAGAAACTAAACCATATCTGTCACCCAACAATATAAGTGTATACGTTGACCAGTTATTAATAACATCATCAATTGCAATTACTAACTTCCTCGTAAATTGGTTAAACAGGAGTTTTCACTTGCATCGTCAACATGGGCGACTGTGGAGAGTGTGGTGGTAGCTTGGGGAAGGCTGGAAAGGTACAGTGTGGTTCATCTAAAAAGTGGTTCCACAAGAAGTGTGTGAATACATTGAACAGATTCACCGAGTGGCTGTGTGTGCAATGTGTGGACTATAGTGCAACAATAAGTGATAGTGTAAGTAACGAAGACGCCCCATCAATGGAGAATATTTATGGAATGCTGAAAGATTTAAAAGAACAACTTAAAATCATAAAAGACGAACAAAGAGCGAGAGAGACTGATCTTGGTAATTCAATGGAATTGTGCCATAAAAAACTAGACGATTGTGTAACATTAATTTCAAACCAGCAGATAGAAATTAAGGAATGTAAAGGACACATTGAGTCATTAACTCAGCAGAATGTCAATCTTAAGGCGAAGCTAAAATCCCTTGAAAACCGCCTAGGAGAATCTGAGCAGTACACACGTAGGAATACGGTGGAAATACACGGTGTCGCGGAGGTTCCTAACGAAAACATTATTGAAACAGTGAAGAAAGTAGGTCAAGCTCTGGATGTGGTCATCACTGAAACAATGGTGGATGCCTGTTATCGACTGCCTAAGTCACCTAATCATCAACACAGTGGCATCATCATAAAATTCGTTCGGCGGGACGACAAGGAGCATCTTTTGGAGCGACGCCGGGTGAAACGGAATCTCTCTACTCGTCTCGTTGGTCTTCCTGGTGATAATGTAATTTATGTGAACGAGAGTTTATCCCCGGAAAAGAGGAAGTTGCTGGCCCAAGCTAGGAGCATCAGAAGAGAGAAAGAGTATGCTTTCTTGTGGGTAAGAAATGGACATATTAAAATACGCAAATCTGAAGGTTCTCGGGTCATCGTAATTCGAAATGAGGATGACCTGAACACTCTCTAATGGTATCAAAACCTAGAGTATCCATTTATTATCAAAATGTAGGAGGAATGAATACAAAATTAGATTTATTCAATGAAAACCTGATCACCAAACAGTATGACTTAATTCTAATTACAGAAACTTGGTTATCTAGTAAAATCGCTGACAGTGAGGTCTGTTCTGATATATACAGAGTGTACAGGGCTGAGAGGTTTGCCAGAGCAGGGGATGGGGTGGCTGTCTTGGTCAGGAGCGGATTAACGGTACTCAAGGTCGACAGAATGACTGGCACATTGGAATGTCTATTAGTGAAACTGGTCATTAGCGGAAATATTTGGTACGTCTGTAATATGTACATTCCACCAGCTTCAAAAGTAGAAACATACAGGGAACTATACCAGTGGTTGGAATCCAGAACAGAAATATATGATCAAAATTTAATAATCTTCGGCGATTTCAACATCCCAACAATACAAAGTACACTAATTAAAGACGACAACATTCAAACAAGAGAACTCGTAAATTTTATTAATTATCTTCAGCTTAAGTCTTATAATTCAGTACTAAACCGTAACGGGAGGACGCTGGACTTAGTTTTATCCAACAAAACCAACATAAATGTAACTGAAAACACTGATCCACTCTTACCACTGGATCGCCACCACCCTGCCCTGGATGTGGAAATATCTATATATATAAAGCACAAAGTTTGTCTGTCTGTCTGTCTGTCTGTCTGTTTGTCTGTTATGTATACAAATCTACACCGTTTCACCGATCTGAACCAAAATTTGTATACTTACCCTTTGGAACCCAGCGGGTAACCCTGTCAACTTTAAATTTCGCACAGACCACCCCATTCCCTGCATTTAGGCCCTTTTGCACAAATCTGCACCGTTTCACCGATCTGCACCAACATTTGTATACCTACCCTTTGGAACACTGCGAGTAACACTGTCCACTTAAAATTTCGGACAGACCACCCCATTCCGTGCATTTAGGCCCTTTGGTCCAAATCTACACCGTTTCACCGATTTGAACCAAAATGTGTATACTTACCCTTTGGAACCCTGCGAGTAACACTGTCTGCTTGAAATTGCGGACAGACCATTCCATTCCCTGCATTTAGGCCCTTTGTCCCAAATCTAAACCGTTTCACCGATCTCAACAAAAATTTGTATATTTACCCTTTGGAACACTGCGACTAACACTGTCTGCTGTAAATTGTGGAGAGACTACTCCATCCCCTGCATTTAGTCCCTTTGGCACAAATCTACACCGTTTCATCGATCTGAACCAAAATTTGTATACTTACCCTTTGGAACCCTGCGAGTAACACTGTCCACTTAAAATTTCGGACGGGCCACCCCATTTCCTGCATTCAGGCCCTTTGGTCCAAATCTACACCGTTTCACCGATCAGAACCAAAATTCGTATTCTTACCCTTTGGTACCCTGCGAGAAACACTGTCTGCTTGGAATTGTGGACAGACCACTCCATTCCCTGCATTTAGGCCCTTTGGAACAAATCTACACCGTTTCACCGATCTGAACCAAAATTTGTATACTTACCCTTTGGAACTCTGCGAGTAACACTGTCCACTTAAAATTTCGGACAGACCACCCCATTCCCTGCATTTAGGTCCTTTGGCACAAATCTACACCGTTTCACCGATCAGAACCAACATTCGGATACTTATCCTTTGGTACCCTGCGAGTAATACTGTCTGCTTAAAATTGCGGACAAACCACTCCATTCCCTGCATTTAGGGCCTTTGGTAAAAATCTACACCGTTTCACCGATCAGAACCAAAATCTGTATACTTACCCTTTGGAACCCTGCGTGTAACACTGTCTGCTTGAAATTGCGGACAGACCATTCCATTCCCTGCATTTAGGCCCTTTGGAACACTGCGACTAACACAGTCTGCTTGAAATTGCGGAGAGGCCACTCCAACCCCTGCATTTAGGCCGTTTGGCACAAATCTACACCGTTTCACTGATCTGACCCAAATTTTACATACTTACCCTTTGGAATTACAATTAAAACTTACAATTTCCGCCTAGTCAATACTATACTAATGATTACTGTCAATACGGAACCTGAAATGTATAATATCTCTAATACTTACCCTTTGGAACCCGACAAGTAACACTGTTCAATTTAAATTTCGGACAGACCACACTATTCCCTGCTTTTTGGCCCTTTGGCACAAAACTACACCGTTTCACCGATCTCAAATAATTACCCTTTGCAACTCGACGAGTAACACCTTCCACTCGAAATTTCGGACAGACCACTCCATTCCTCGCATTTAGGCCCTTTGGCACAAATCTACATCGTTCACCGATCGAAAACAAAACGTGTATACTTACCCATTGGAACCCGTTGAGTAACACTGTCCACTTGGAATTTCGGACAGACCACTCCATTCCCTGCATTTAGGCCCTTTTGCACATATCTACATCGTTTCACCGATCTGAACCTAAATTTGTATACTTACCCTTTGGAACCCGACGAGTAACACTGTCCACTTAAAACTTTGGACAGACAACTCCATTTCCTGCATTTAGGCCCTTTGGCAAAATCTACCCTGTTTCACCGATCTGAGCCAAATTTTACATACTCACCCTTTGGAACCCGACGTGTAACACTTTCTACATGACATTTCGGATAGACCATTCCCTTTACCGCATTTAGGCTCTTTGGCAAAAATCTACTTAGTTTCACCCATCTCAACCAATCTTTATGTAAGTTACTTACCCTTTGGAACCCGACGAGTAACATTGTCTGCTTGAACTTTCGGACAGAGCACTCCATTCACTGTATTTAGACCCTTTGTCACAAATCTACATCGTTTCACCAATCTGGATCAAAATTTTTATACTTACTCTTTGGAACCCAACGAGTATCACTGTCCACTTTAAATTTCTGACATACCTCTCCATTCCCTGCATTTAGCTCAGCAATCACTCGGGGTTGCCAGCTTCCTAACTCACCCGCCATGAGCCCTTGAGGGTGTACCAGAAATGGTGGGGCTACACGCACCCTGCCTCTTTGAGGGCCTTGAGCAGAAGACAGGAGATATAATGAAACGGAATAGAAGGCAGACCCCTCGAAGAATGATGGCATCAGGAAAGATGAGACAATGGCCAATTAAGCGGGAAATTGAAAGACTCCCTAGCCCTCGGATGCCCTAATACAGTCGGGGTCGGAAGAGAACAAGAGTTGACCAAGGGAGGCCGACAGGAAAGAGAACTGAAAGGAGCCTGGCACCAGGAAGTAGAAGCGATGTCAGTCTCAGCTGGGGTCCGGTGGTCGCCAACCCACGTCCCACAAGTTGTGAGACTCAGGGGGGTGCAGTTGTGAGAATAGCTTGCTGATTCATCGGGAGGTGACATGAGATGACTTTCCAGAGCTGTCTATACTGATGCCAGCACAGTGGTGTTGCGAAAGAGTGAGTGATACCCCAGCCAATCTAAATACGACGGGGAACCCCGAACATGTGTCATCATATTTCGTCATCATCTACGATCATCTCAGGTTCGTGCAGCTTGGACCCATTTTCTTTGCCGAGCAGTACGCCATAAGCTCTTTCACTAGACGCATCGAGTACAGGCCAAAGCCAGAAAATAAGGTTGAGACTTTGGAAGACATCGTAGCTAGACATCTGAATTACCTATATCAGTTGTAAATTACAGCATGTTCGTTTAGTAGTCATTTTTTCATTACCTTATTATTATCATCATCATAAGTGCAAATGACCTAGATGTTACGTGCATCATACCACTAATCACCACCGCATAAAGTCTTTCTCGACTGTGATTTTTAAAATATTTATTTTTATTACAGTATATTGTGTACATTATAAGTTGAAGAGTCAATTCAATACAGGTAGTAGTTTCCCTCATCATCCTCATCATAAGGGCAAATGACCTAGATGTTACGCCCATTACACCATTAATCACCACACACAATAAGTCTTCCTCGCCTGTGAATTTTGAAATATGTATTTCTATTACGGTAGTTTGTAAGTTTGACGTGTCAATTCAACAGTAGTTTTCATTATCATCCTTATCAAAAGGGCAAATGACCTAGATATTACGCCCTCATTGTCTTTGGGGGGGGGGGAATGACCTAGATTTTATGTCCATTATATTTCTAAGAAGACTTTGATACATTATCATCATTCCACCGGGCGAAGCCGGGTACTACTGCTAGTCTCTAATAATATGTCGACACCAAGTACATATCCAGCCTAATGATACCTTTAACTTCCGGGAAGCCAATTTTGAGCAGCTGTACACTTGGTTGAGGAATGGCGCCTGGGGTCAAATATACGACTGCACTGATGTAAATACTGCAGTAGACCTGTTTTATCAAATTTTTAACGCAGTACTTGTCGAAACCGTTCCTATATGTAAACGACAAACGGGCAGAAAATATCCTGTCTGGTTTTCTAAGGAAACAAAAGGTAAACTGAAGGAGAAGGAATACCATAGGAAGAGAAAAAAATACTCTGATCATCATAGACTACGTTTTGAAGAATTAAGATCAGAAATTAAAAAGGACATTCAATTATCTTATAAGAAATATATCCGTAATATTGAACAAAACATTAGCCGGGACTCAAAGAAATTTTGGACGTTTATTAAGACAAGAAAAAATAGGAACACATGCGACACCTTTAAATATAATAATGAAGAATTGGACAGGGGTGATTCCATTGTTGAAGGTTTTGCGACGTATTTCAAATCAGTTTATGACTCTCAGTCAGCCCAATACAAAGTCCCAGCCTGCAATTCGAATACTCCCAACACCCTTCACATAAAACTTGTCTCAAAGGAAGAGGTTGGATATGCATTAAAAAAATTAAAACCAAAGTCGTCGGCTGGTCCAGATAAAATTCCACCGTATGTAGTGAAAGTCTCAGGGACCCGTTGCATTTTATATTTAACTTAGCCATACAAACTTCTACGTTCCCTGACGCCTGGAAAATCACTCGCGTCTGCCCTATACTAAAATCGGGAGATCCATCACTAATTAATAACTACCGTCCTATATCTATTTTATCTGCAGTAGCCAAGGTATTTGAATTCATATTGCACGGAAGAATATCAGTATTTCTCAGACCGCTCGTAACAGATAACCAACATGGTTTCCTATCCAGGAAATCAACGGTGACGAATGCAGTTAATTTTACTCAAATTATATCTAAAGAGTTAGATAAAGGAGGACAAATAGATGTCATATTTACAGATTTTGAGAAAGCGTTCGACACAATAAATCATGATATCCTTCTTAACAAATTGTGTATTTTGGGATTCTCCCACCCATTACTCAAATTATTCAGCTCCTACCTCAGAGACAGGAAACAATTTGTTTTGTTCCAGAAAATTGTCTCAAAGGAATACATAGTTCATTCCGGAATACCCCAAGGCTCGAACCTTGGACCTCTGATTTTTCTAGCAATGATAAACGATTTGCCACGTTGTATAATACACTCAAATAGTCTTTTATATGCAGATGACTTCAAAATTTTTAAATCAATTTCTTACGCTAATGACTGCACTCTACTACAAAATGACCTAAATAATATACACAAATGGAGTATAGAAAACAAATTATACTTAAATGTACCGAAGTGTGTTGTTATGACCTTTACACGTAAGAAGAACCCAATCACATTTGTTTATGGAATTGGACCTCAGTCATTGCAAACAGTAAGCGAGAAGAAAGATCTAGGAATCTTGTTTGACCGAGAGCTTGCTTTCACTTGTCATGTGCAAAAGACAGTCGGGGATGCTTACCGCATGTTAGGGTTTATAATAAGAAACACTAAGCCATTCATTAGGACCAGTACCTGCATAAACCTTTATATTGCCATGGTGAGATCCAAGCTCGAGTACGCCAGCCAAGTATGGAGTCCCTGGCAGAAAACATGCATTAAATCCATTGAGCAAGTTCAAAAGAAATTCCTCAGATATTTACACCTCAAAATAACGGGCAATTATCCACACATGGTACCCTACGGTGAACTTTTGTTGAATTTCGGCATGACTAGTTTGGAGTCTCGAAGGCAAGTGCATGATATGAAATTCCTTTATTAAGTTATTAACGGTCAAATTGATAACTCATTTTTCCTATCGCTCCTAAATTTCAACATCCCTCGCTTTACTACAAGATCAACTATAACATTCAAAAATGATATAACCAATACTACTTCACATAATAATTCACCTGTATCGAGGCTTTGCAGTATTTACAACGATGCGGTTCGTGTAAACTGGAAACTAGATTTCTGTCTCTCAATTGACCGTTCTTGGAAATTATAACCCAATCACTCTAATTCATACTTGAAATAAAATTATCACACAAAACAGAATCAACAATGTATTGTACCCAATCGTCATAAGGAACATGTGTTCGTATCCCAGCTAACTCACGGTCTTTCGAGGTATGGGACATTCATGCCCACCATACGATCACATGCTCAGGATTTGAGTCTGTCAGGTGACTACTCTACATGAAAGAAACAACATATTCCTAAATATAACATTTAATGATAGAAAATCATGGCTATACAATATAAAACACAAACAAAGGATAGTTTACATTTACTTCCCACAACGAAAATCAAAAGTTATCTGTGAGTCTCTCCTTAACATTAGTGCTTCACCGCACTCAAGTCTATTCCAAACATCCTATTATTGATACTCTCTGACATTTGCGAGTGTCCATAGTTCTTCACGTGGCACAATTTAACACAAACTGGAATATCACAACACAATAATCACAATTTATCTTTACATGACATTAATCTGCAATTATTGAACATTTATCCGTTTTACACGGGGCATTTACTTTCAGTAACATTAATTCATTATCTTATGCCTTAATTAATAAGTGTTGTGTCGTGCAACTCATATTCTTTTTTCCCATCAATTTGAAACGCTGAAGTGGTACGTTTTCCCTTCCAAAATACACATGGATAGAAATGTTTATAGCTTCACCATACAACGATTTTCTGGGTCTGGTCAAAATATTATCGTTACAAACGTGTCATGTCATTGAAATTACTCTACCCGTATGAATAAATTAGTGTAACTGGGCAAAATGCACTTTACAAAGATGCCTATATTTATTTGGTGCAGTATTCCTCCTCAGAGAACAACTGGGCCAAATATTATCCGATCACAGCGATCCAACATGGTATGTGTATAGAAATAAAGCATTTAATTCAATAGGCATCATCACATCAATCATATCTTAATTACTTTTCGAAATATCGAGATTCTTCAGTGTCCCACTACGCTTTTAAAATAAAAGGATCAGGTCAGCAGACCTCCTTTCCAAGCGGACAATAAATTAGTTTCGGCTGACTGAGAAAGATGGCCGCTGGTCTCGTGGCCTTCCTACCACCCCATCTGGCTTCTCACAAGGTCAAGTTTGTTTACTGGTGCAGTTATACTGGAGGTACCCTGAGTGTTGTGTCCCTAGTAATTGAGTCATTCTAATCATTTAACACCTACATTTAGAGTATAATGGGCTCAACTCGGCTCCTAATTAATATTCATGGCAGGGGATGGATCGTGTATAGCTTTGCCGTCCTGTGGCGACATTAGTGGCTTCTGGAGCGCATCTCAAGTGAGTATCGAAGTTCTCTCACCGGTGCAGCTGCCTATAATAAGGAAATCGGCGTTTCCTATACGACGAACCATTAGTCTTACATCTCCTAGCAGATCAATTAATACATGGGCTCACACAGGGTCTCTAATAGTTATCCCTGCTGGCAACAATTCTGCAAGCGGTGGATACAGACAGTCTCCGTCCCACTTCGCTGCAAATAATAGAAGTATGCTCCAAGGCGATACTATCTCGTAGATTAGGCGACTTTTCGCCTAACGCGCAAGCTATGTTTGGATTATCCCCGCAACGTATTGACGTAAATCTCTTGATTCTACGTTACTTGCTCGCTGTACGCTGCTCAAACAATACTTCTCATAGATGACTCAATTATTAAAGCACTCGCGTCCTCTCTGCAATTACTCTTAAGCCAAAGCTTTATGTAGCTCCCAAAACAAGCATAAGTTTACTGGCTTGCATTAACTACCCTAATGGTTCTCAAATACATCCCTGTAGAATTTACCATATTAAACATTCATTCAACAATTCAATGACACTGAAAAACTCTCATTATCTCGATATTTTACGTTTCTTCCTTACTGTTTACAATAATACAGTATTTTTACGTTAGACGTGACACACTTTGCACGTACTCTAGGCCTGACATGCCTATTATTTATTCATTACTGTTACCGACCCCAGATTATTATTATTATTATTATTATTATTATTTAACGTTACCGTTACTTTCATCAATATCTTAGGCCTAAATGGCCGTAAACAAATCATCCTCCAAGCCATATTTTACCAAAATACGAGGGATGTAAGCTCGTACATAATGAATGTTAATTATTAGTCTTAGAGTGATGCTTCGTTGTATGGTGAACTATTTAATCATATCAACATATTAAATTTGTACTCACTTTTCATTTTTACTGGGTTAGTCCAGCACGCCAGCCACGAACCTACCATGATGCTTAGCTTAAGCCATCATGATATTTATCACACGACACATGGTATACACTTCACACATGATAATCATATTTTCATCACTGGCATTTCTCACTTTGACACAATACATATTATTTTACCATACACATAAACACTTTTAAAATCACTGTAATACAACTTATATACAATTCCCGCTCTATTTCACATGTGGATCCTTAATTGGACTCCTACTAACGCCTGACCTCAGAGATGCGATACAGCTAACTTCTGACAACCGCTGGTCTCTTTGAAATTCTGTCTTGCGTGTGCGTGCGTTCGATTCCCGTCACCTACAGTTCATATCACGTCTACTGCAATTCTGATCAGTCCTCTGTCACCACTATTTGTAACGCCTTCCAGGCTCCCATAACTGTAGTGATCCTGATAATAATGTGTCATTTTATCTACGACAACATCTCCTGATATGTTCACTGTCTATAAACATCCTAAATTATCCCTACGCTGTATAGAATTTATACTTGCGTATGTTATTGGTTAAATATCTGCTGTAGACTACATCTTACACGATGCATAATTACTATGGTGAAGCTGCATGATGCGCTTCCATTGTTCTCCAAATATACTTGAGCGTCGATACTTTATCAATTCGCGCACTTTCTTGCTTGATCTGGCAGCGCGTTAGTTTACGTGTTGAGTCAAGACGAACTGAAGACGAACTAACTTCCCTGCGAAGCTTCCCCCTATATAAAGCTTTCATGTGAAACATAGTCCACTGGACACTCAGGACCGACTCCCTTCCTGGAATAATACATTTCCAGACAAAGTGAAGTATAATCCTCGTTTGTCTATGTGTGGAGGTCCCAAAATCACTCGCGTGCAAGCGATCGCTTCGGCCAATTAATTACAATTAATTGCCTTCTACCATGGCGTCATGACGCTATCCTGGTACTTCCCCTTCTGCTGGTCTCCAAAACCTTCCTCCCGAGCGGAAGCAGTGTGTTCAGAGGCTCATTTATAGATGTAGGCTTTAATTTAGGCGTAAGAACACTCCTAAATTATCTTTCCTAGAATATATTCACCTGGGTGTAAGTTTTATTTCATTTCAATGCTCCAATTGGCTGTAATCAATTAATTTCCATGGGCGGCTGCCCCCTCTCTACTCTGAGGCCTTGTGAACTGGTGGATCCCAGAATCATTAATCTTGAGCTGTCCCTGTGGTCCAGACGAAAATTAGTTCCCTGGCGTCACTTAAATACGCCCCTTCGCTAGCTCCGATTTGTTAACTGTCAAGCTGGTTTGCTTTCATGCATACGGCTTCTAAAACGTACATAGGCCTGCATTTTCTTGCAATTATCCACCTTAAAAAGCTATGATATTCCCGTTCTAGCCGTGAAATCCTGCTATTATGATTATATGCAGATATAACTCATTGCTCTTCGGGTTCCCTGTAGCTGTTCCCCCTCAGAGATCAATGATTCGATTCTGGGCAGAATCATGGGCCTGGTCTTCTTTGATAAGACCCAAGTTCGATGCCAGACTGCCGTGTCTAATTGGGCACATCTTTCCCTCGCTAAGCTCGGATAATTCATTTTACAAGTGAATTCTTTCAGGCCTCCAGATGGCATCGACTTCATACAGTGTTTACTTTAAGCGGTCAGTGCTCCCGGGCAATGGGATGTCTCGTTCCCCCACTCCACTACGTCTGCCGTCTCGTATTTCCTCGTTCTGCACCCTTAGCTGTTCATTCATTTCTTGGAGCTCTGCTGCTGCCTCACACAACTGGCTGTAATTTTTTTCCAACTGACAGCTGCATTCAACCCTCGTCTCATTTGGGTCTACGAGCCGGTTGTCTCGCTTTCTTTCTCCCTGGTGCGGGCTTTTCTCAGGACTCTCTGCGTGCATATATATAATGATTCCCTGTCCATTTGGGTGTGAATGGCTTGCTCTCCTATTGTTTCAAATTCCTCTGGCGGATTATATAACATTAAATTAGCAGCGTGTACCACAACTTCTCTGCCTGTTTCTTCATCTTTGATTCTGTAGGCATTATTTTGCAAGTCCCTTATAATCAGGTAGGGTCCATGATAATTATGTTGGAACTTTTTGTATTTCCTGCTCTCTGGATCTGAACTAGCCGTTTTTTTTTTTTTCAATAAGACGTACTCTCCCACGAGCAGTGGCCTGTGGTAGCGTTTCCTTCTATTCCTTCGCTGCCGTCTGTCCGCTTGTTTCTTGAGATAATTGAATGTTCTCTGGATCCTCTACTCGCGTCCAGGCTGTGCATCTACAGGTGTCCGAATGACGTTGTTCCATGGCCTCTCCGGTCTTCTATCAAGATGTAGGCTCACGGGCACTTCTCCTGTCGCTTCATGCACTGTATTGTTAATGCAATACTCGATAATTTCTAGTACGTCTATCCACTTCCAGTTTTCTGTAGAGCAGTATATTTTCATGTATTTCTGCAGTTCTCTCATCACTCTTTCAGCGGAGTTAGACTCCGGGTGTCGAACTGTGGACAAAATCTGTCTTATTCCCAGATTTTCCAACTCCCTGCGAAATTCTACGCTGGTAAAACAGCTCCCATGATCAGACAATATGTTCTCCGGCTGCCCTAGTATAGGAATGATTCTTTCTTTCAGCCTCTTAAGTACCTGTTTCGTACTGGTCTTCTGAATTGGACATAGGACTACCATTTTAGAAAACACGTCTAGTGCAACTAGGATGTGTCTATTTCCCCTTCTAGCTCTCGGAAGCGGGTCGAAATTATCCAGTGCCAGAAGCTGACATGGCTTCTCTGGCAGGAGTGGTATCGGTTTTTGCCTCATTAAATACGAGTTAGGCTTTACTCGTTGGCAAATATCGCATGTCCTGATTGTATTTCTGACTCTATCTCTAAGTTTTGGCCAAATAAATGCTTCTTTCAGCAGGGCAACAGATTTGTCTACGCCAGGGTGGCCAAAAGCTCTGTGTGCCAACCATACTAGCCTTCTCTGCAATGCTGGCGGTATAACAATCCTGGGTCGAGTGTGGTAGCATCGCTCCATTTGTGTAGCATCTGGTTAAACCATAAATATTCTGTTGATAGTGCCTCGGCTTCTATATACATCGGGGTTCCTCTGACAAGCTTTCCCTCGAAGTGATTAATCATTAACCGTATCCAGGGATCTTCACGTTGAAAAACGGTGATGTTCCTTAGATCATCTAAGGTCTTCTTGTCTCTATCTTCTACGTCGATAGCTAGAGCTTCCTCTTCATCAGCTGTCGGGTATCTGCTTAGCAAGTCAGGTATGATATTGTCCTTCCCCGGGCAATACTCGATTTCCACTTGAAATTGCTGTATATACAAGGACCACCTCGTCAGCCTTTGACTTTTCAAGTCAGTTTTCAACAGGAATGTTAGGGCTATATGGTCCGTTCTCAATACAAATCTGAACCCATAAATCACTTTTCGCCAATACTGTAAGGCATACAGTATTGCGAGTAATTCAATCTCCGTGACCGTATAATTCTTTTCATTAGATTTCAACCTTCTGCTTATGAATGCAATATAAGTTTTCTCCTCTGGCCTGTCCACATTTTCCTGGTAGAGCATCGCCCCTATGCCTATAAGTGATGCGTCAGTCTGGATAATAAATTTCTGAGTGTAATCTGGATATCCTAATTTAACATAATCTAAAAGCATCTGTTTAGATTTCACGAAGGCTTCCTCGCATTTTTCCGTCCATCGCCACCTTATCCCTTTCTTCAGTAAATCTTGGAGTGGTGCTACGGTCTCGGTATACTTCGGGCAATGGCTCGAAAAGAATCCAATAACGCCTAGATATTGCCTGACGTTCTTTACCTTCGTTGGTCTCGGGAAATGTTTAATGACCTCCAATTTTCCCGGATTTGGCCTAACTCCTTGCGCATCTATTACATGGCCTAGGAATTTAACTTCTCTCTGACCAAAGTTAGATATCTTTAGGTTGACCTTAAAGTTAGCCTGACTTAGGTCATCCAACAGGTTGCGTAGATCTCTGATGTGTTCTTCGACTGTTTCAGATGTCAGCAGTATATCATCTACATAGCTTATGGTTGTTGCTTTTACTTCTTCAGACAGGTTTCGATCAAGCGCTCGTATCAACGCTGAACCCGCTATTTTCAGGCCTAATGGGAGACGCACGAATGAGTATGTATGCTGATCGAATAAAAACCCAGTTAATAAGCTTGTTTTCTCCCCCAGTGCAAGATGGTGAAAACTTGCAGTGATGTCAAGATTTGAGAATACAGTCTTTCTTTTGAACCTTCTGAGGATCTCCTTTATGGGTGGCACTTGGTCAAATTCTGGTATGACCTTGGAATTCAAATTCCGCAGGTCCAGGCATATCCTTACACTTCCGTCCTGTTTAGGTACAACTACCAGTGGGCTGACATATGGTGTGGCTTTTTTTACAATGACGCCCGCCTCCAGCATCTCCTGTATTGCTTCCTTGACCTTTAAATAATGTTTCTTGGCTACAGGATAAGGCTTTTGTCTGAATGGTGTCCTGTCACTAACTTGGAACGCATATTGGAAATTCTTGATCCGGCCAGGTCTCGAATCGAAGACTCCTTTGTATTCAAATAGCAGTTCCCTTAACATTAGCTTATGCTCTGGACCAATTTTAGCTTCCTCTATCTTTTCTCCCAGGCATTCTTCGAATTGTGGTTCGAGGTCCTTTTCAATGTCTGCGGCCAGTGTTGCCAACTCTCCCTCGATGTCTTCTGTTGTCAACACTGCATCCCCAGTCATTTCTCCGTATGTATGCCATACGTACTCTTCTGGTCTCGTTTCACTGTGTTTTAATGAGAGCTCTAAATTTTCCTTTTCCTCACTTGCGCGAAACATAACAATGTCTTGTGAGAGATCTATTATGACCTTATATTCTCTTATGAAATCCATGCCAACAATAATGTTAAAAGGCAGCTTATTCACAAGTAGGAAGCTCTGTAGAAATGTAGAGTTCCCTATCTGTAAATCTAAAAATACTTGGTATCTGCATATCATTACTTTATCTGGTATCACGCCTTTTATCTTCACGCTTGAAATAGGTATTTTCAATACGTGGATTTTACTTTGGATTTCATTATATAACGCCTGGGTAATTAGACATACCCTTGAGCCTGTGTCTAGAAGACTCCTTATCTTCATGCCTGCGATGTTTACAGTTATAATGGGTAGTTCCCTTCTTACATTGACCGGCCCTTCATCTTGGTCTTCAATGAGTTCCTCATGTTTAGCAATCCAGTTAACCACATTCACTCTATTCCACCCTGCATTTATCTCTCCTATTTGGTCATTTAATTTTGGTGTTTTTTTCTATTGCTCCATTCTTTGTGGAGTTCTTCTGTCTGTCTTCGTACTGCTGAAGTTCCAGACTCTTGGCTCCGTTATCATTCTTATAGATGTCGTGTGATCTTCTATTCTTAATCGCTTCATCCCAATGCACTTGCGATTTTCTATTGTCGTCTCCACGCCCCTCCATATATCTTAGTGATGCGTGATAACGTTCTTCTGCTTCTTCGTCGAACCCACGACTCTGTTCTTGGGATCTCCATTCTCGGTTATTCCCATTTCGGCCGAAATTTCTCCTGTTATCAGGCTGTTGGTCTCTTGTATCGCGCTGATTCCAGGTTTTTCTTCCTCGGTATCCGCGGTTCGATCTCCCTCTGTATGCTGGCCTCCAATTCTGTTTTTCCCTTTCTTCTCGTTGCCAGTCCGACTTCTCCGTTTCTGTGCTAGTAGACTTACTTTTAGTCTGCGCCCTAGTCGATTCAGTTGGTGTACTAATCATGTGGACTTGTTCCGTGTTCCGACTTTGCCTTGTGTGCTGCGCTGTGGTGAGATCGAGTTGTCTCAGCACTTCCTCCATTTCAGTCGCTGTCTTGGCGTTTGCCGAGATTAATAGTCGTTGTACTTCATATGGTAATTGCTTGGCTATCGCTATACACAGATCTAGCTCTCTAGGGCTTTCATCAAGCTCCCGAAAACGGCATAATTGAGCTATGAAGAATTCGGCGTATTTCGTTGGATTATTTGTACTATAGCGTCTGGAGTACAAGTACAATCTGAGATTCTGTTGTATATTTGCATCCCAGTACCTGTTTAAAAACGCCTGGCGAAATTCGTCAACGGTGTCAAACGTGTAACGAAAACTTCTAAACCATAAGGCGCATTCGCCCTCCGTCAGTTTTTCGATAGCTCTAAATCTTCGCTCTGGCGGTACCTTCGCGTCATTCAAGTACTCGGAAACCTCTTTGAGCCAGTATTTGGGTGTCATATTTGAGTTACTCCCAGAATACTTTCTCGGTTTCTCGTCACTAGCCCTCACAACAGTGACTATCTGACTTTGTACAGCATTTTCATGCGGTGTGGACATAGCAATAGGTATACCAGGCGTGGTATACGGGCTGTCACTTGGCATGGCTGTATCCTTCGGAGAGGGCTGTATCTCTGTATCTGCCCATCTATTTCTCCTATTTTCATCTATGCTTCCTTCATTGGATCTAGGATTTCGCAATATGGACTCCTCATGTGCGATCATTCTAGTTTCCATTTGGCTGTGCCTATTTTCCGCTCTTTCTAAACGAGCTAATACTTCTCGTTCTATTTTTTCCAAACGATCCCGGTTTTTCTCTGCCATAGAAAATACTTTCTCCTTGTCATCTTTAAGGCTTTCTTTCATATGGGAAATTTCCCCCTCCAGACTTTGCCTTACCTCGGCAAGCGTTTTATCGCTGGCTTCAGTTTTCAAGCCCTCTCGAAGTTCCAATTCATCTCGTAAGCCAGTAAACTCTTTCTGGATGTGACCATGCATATTGGAGATTTCGGTCCTTATTTTGGTAATTTCTCCCTGGTCCTCATCTTGCCTTTTATGAATGACGGCTAGATCGATTTGAGTTTGTTCTAACTCTTTTTGAACCTTTTCAACCTGCGTTTTCATGTTTGAGATTATTCCCTTATTTTCTTGAGCGGAAATTTTTATTTCACTGATTTCCTTGCATTGGTCAAGGATATTCGGATCCTGCTTCCTTAATGCTTCGTCTACAGCTTTTGCGTAGCCTGCCATACGATTATTCCATTTTCCATCGCCGTCTTCAAGCCTTTGATCCACGGTCTGAGTGAACGTATTAAATTGCTCTTGCTGTCGCTTAGTATTCGCTTCGTTCTGATTTTGAATATCTTTAAGCTCTACGGACATATTGTTTAAGCTATCATTGATCTCGCGTTGTGATTCTCTGCACGCTTGCAGATTATTCTCGGGTTTTACCTCTATTGACTCAAAACGTTTGTCGTTATTTGCTTGCATCTCTGAAACCACGCTAACAATATTCTTAGTTACCTCTTGCTTAATAGATTCTATAACATCATCATTTTTTTATTGACCTCTAATAAGTTTGAATCTAATCTTTGACTGACCTCTAACTGGTTATTTTCTAACTGAGTGTTTACTGTAGCCAACATCTGGCTTACCTCAGTTTGATTGGTCTCTAACTGAGTATTTAATCTAGCCAACATCTGGCTCATTTCAGTTTGATTGGTCTCTAATCTAGTGTTCATTTCAGTTTGATTAGCCTCCAACTGATTATTTACTGTATCCAATCTACCCGCTATTTCATCTTGAAATGCTTTAGCATCTTCCCTACTCTTGGCATGAGTAGCATCAAAATGTTCCTTTAACTCCGCGATACACTTGAGTACCCCCTCAGTACCAGCCATCCTATATTTCTTATCTTGAGATTTAGGCAGGCCGTAGCTGAGCATGCTGGCGCGTTATATTGGGAAAAAGAATTCCGATATCGCGACAACAACAACATTCATTTTACACAGTGCTGTAACCACCTATGGAATGGGATTAGACCCTCGTACCAGTCTGACAACAGTGTCTAATGTCTGAGTATCACCTAAAAAAAACTCACAATCGCTCAAACACAGTTTGAGGAAAAGAATACTATTATGGTTTTCCCCCTGGAAACCATACTATTATTATGGGGTTTTCTGAATCCCACAAGCCCTCACGTATCTGGGCGCCATGATAAATAAGTAATAGAGGTGTTCAATGGTTGCCCCATTGTAAGACATCGGCCATATTCTGATTTATTTGTAAAACTGTCCAGGGAGTGGTTTTTATTGCCGAATGCCCCACGCTGGGCCATGCCATGATAAATTAATGGGAAAGACACGCACACCTATGGTGACCTGTATTTTAAACTGGCCCCACGTATCAGCGTCATGATAAATTAATGGATGGACCATGCTTTGCCCACACACGGGCGACATGATAAATGAATAGGTACATGCTCCTATGCTATGGTAAACATAAAGGGAGACATGATAAATATAAGTAGGTGGGTGCTCAATGAAAACAGGTTACATTTAAGCATGTCTTATGGAGGATTATCAATATTTATTTTAACGCGAAGGCTTATTAACAATGGGACACGGCCTTTTCCTAATATATCCTAATTTTTCTGCTATACTTGCCTCTACCATTAATATATTGGCCGAATTTTAGTAGTACCTGAGACACAATCCTAGTACAATAACATGACCTCCATGTACCCAATCGTCATCATAAGGATCATGTGTTCGTATCCCAGCTAACTCACGGTCTTTCGAGGTATGGGACATTCATGCCCACCATACGATCACATGCTCAGGATTTGAGTCTGTCAGGTGATTATTCTACTTGAAAGAAACAACATATTCCTAAATATAACATTTAATGATAGAAAATCATGGCTATACAACATAAAACACAAACAAAGGATAGTTTACATTTACTTCCCACAACGAAAATCAAAGTTATCTGTGAGTCTCTCCGTAACATCAGTGCTTCACCGCACTCAAGTCGATTCCAAACATCCTATTATTGATACTCTCTGACATTTGCGAGTGTCCATAGTTCTTCACGTGGCACAATTTAACACAAACTGGAATATCACAACACAATAATCACAATTTATCTTTACATGACATTAATCTGCAATTATTAAACATTTATCCGTTTTACACGGGGCATTTACTTTCAGTAACATTAATTCATTATCTTATGCCTTAATTAATAAGTGTTGTGTCGTGAAACTCGTATTCTTTTTTCCAATCAATTTGAAACGCAGAAGTGGTACGTTTTCCCTTCCAAAATACACATGGATAGAAATGTTTATAGCTTCACCATACAACGATTTTCTACGTCTGGTCAAAACATTATCGTTACAAACGTGTCATGTAACTGAAATTACTCTACCCGTATGAATAAATTAGTGTAACTGGGCAAAATGCACTTTACAAAGATGCCTATATTTATTTGGTGCAGTATTCCTCCTCAGAGAATAACTGGGCCAAATATTATCCGATCACAGCGATCCAACATGGTATGTGTATAGAAATAAAGCATTTAATTCAATAGGCATCATCACATCAATCATATCTTAATTACTTTTCGAAATATCGAGATTCTTCAGTGTCCCACTACGCTTTTAAAATAAAAGGATCAGGTCAGCAGACCTCCTTTCCAAGCGGACAATAAATTAGTTTCGGCTGACTGAGAAAGATGGCCGCTGGTCTCGTGGCCTTCCTACCACCCCATCTGGCTTCTCACAAGGTCAAGTTTGTTTACTGGTGCAGTTATACTGGAGGTACCCTGAGTGTTGTGTCCCTAGTAATTGAGTCATTCTAATTATTTAATACCTACATTTAGAGTATAACGGGCTCAACTCGGCTCCTAATTAATATTCATGGCAGGGGATGGATCATGTATAGTTTTGCCGTTCTGTGGCGACATTAGTGGCTTCTGGCGCGCATCTCAAGTGAGTATCGAAGTTCTCTCACCGGTGCAGCTGCCTATAATAAGGAAATCGGCGTTTCCTATACGACGAACCATTAGTCTTACCTCTAAGGGCAGATCAATTAATACATGGGCTCACACAGGGTCTCTAATAGTTATCCCTGCTGGCAACAATTCTGCAAGCGGTGGATACAGAGAGTCTCCGTCCCACTTCGCTGCAAATAATAGAAGTATGCTCCAAGGCGATACTATCTCGTAGATTAGCCGACTTTTCGCCTAACCCACAAGCTATGTTTGGATGATCCCCGCAACTTATTGACGTAAATCTCTTGATTCTACGTTACTTGCTCGCTGTACGCGGCTCAAACAATACTTCTCATAGATGACTCAATTATTAAAGCACTCGCGTTCTCTCTGCAATTACTCTTAAGCCAAAGCTTTATGTAGCTCCCAAAACAAGCATAAGTTTACTGGCTTACATTAACTACCTTAATGGTTCTCAAATACATCCCTGTAGAATTTACCATATTAAACATTCATTCAACAATTCAATGACACTGAAAAACTCTCATTATCTCGATATTTTACGTTTCTTCCTTACTGTTTACAATGATACAGTATTTTTACGTTAGACATGACACACTTGGCACGTACTCTAGGCCTGACATGCATATTATTTATTCATTACTGTTACCGACCCCAGATTATTATTATTATTATTATTATTATTTAACGTTACCGTTACTTTCATCAATATCTTAGGCCTAAATGGCCGTAAACAAATCATCCTCCAAGCCATATTTTACCAAAATACGAGGGATGTAAGCTCGTACATAATGAATGTTAATTATTAGTCTTAGAGTGATGCTTCGTTGTATGGTGAACTATTTAATCATATCAACATATTAAATTTGTACTCACTTTTCATTTTTGCTGGGTTAGTCCAGCACGCCAGCCACGAACCTACCATGATGCTTAGCTCAAGCCATCATGATATTTATCACACGACACATGGTATACACTTCACACATGATAATCATATTTTCATCACTGGCATTTCTCACTTTGACACAATACATATTATTTTACCATACACATAAACACTTTTAAAATCACTGTAATACAACTTATATACAATTCCCGCACTATTTCACATGTGGATCCTTAATTGGACTCCTACTAACGCCTGACCTCAGAGATGCGATGCAGCTAACTTCTGACAACCTCTGGTCTCCATGAAATTCTGTCTTGCGTGTGCGTGCATTCGATTCCCGTCACCTACAGTTCATATCACCTCTACTGCAATTCTGATCAGTCCTCTGTCACCACTATTTGTGACGCCTTCCAGGCTCCCATAACTGTAGTGATCCTGATAATAATGTGTCATTTTATCTACGACAACATCTCCTGGTATGTTCACTGTCTATAAACATCCTAAATTATCCCTACGCTGTATAGAATTTATACTTGCGTATGTTATTGGTTAAATATCTGCTGTAGACTACATCTTACACGATGCATAATTACTATGGTGAAGCTGCATGATGCGCTTCCATTGTTCTCCAAATATACTTGAGCGTCGATACTTTATCAATTCGCGCACTTTCTTGCTTGATCTGGCAGCGCGTTAGTTTACGTGTTGAGTCAAGACGAACTGAAGACGAACTAACTTCCCTGCGAAGCTTCCCCCTATATAAAGCTTTCATGTGAAACATAGTCCACTGGACACTCAGGACCGACTCCCTTCCTGGAATAATACATTTCCAGACAAAGTGAAGTATAATCCTCGTTTGTCTATGTGTGGAGGTCCCAAAATCACTCGCGTGCAAGCGATCGCTTCGGCCAATTAATTACAATTAATTGCCTTCTACCATGGCGTCATGACGCTATCCTGGTACTTCCCCTTCTGCTGGTCTCCAAAACCTTCCTCCCGAGCGGAAGCAGTGTGTTCAGAGGCACATTTATAGATGTATGCTTTAATTCAGGCGTGAGAACACTCCTAAATTATCTTTCCTAGAATATATTCACCTGGGTGTAAGTTTTATTTCATTTCAATGCTCCAATTGGCTGTAATCAATTAATTTCCGTGGGCGGCTGCCCCCTCTCTACTCTGAGGCCTTGTGAACTGGTGGATCCCAGAGTCATTAATCTTGAGCTGTCCCTGTGGTCCAGACGAAAATTAGTTCCCTGGCGTCACTTAAATACGCCCCTTCGCTAGCTCCGATTTGTCAACTGTCAAGCTGGTTTGCTTCCATGCATACGGCTTCTAAAACGTACATAAGCCTGCATTTTCTTGCAATTATCCACCTTAGAAAGCTATGATATTCCCGTTCTAGCCGTGAAATCCTGCTATTATGATTATATGCAGATATAACTCATTGCTCTTCGGGTTCCCTGTAGCTGTTCCCCCTCAGAGATCAATGATTCGATTCTGGGCAGAATCATGGGCCTGGTCTTCTTTGATAAGACCCGAGTTCGATGCCAGACTGCCGTGTCTAATTGGGCACAGTATATATGTGGATTGGCCTGTACCCAAGTTATTAATGTTACCTTTTAGTTTACAATGTAATAATTTCAAAACCTGCTTTTTATATATTTGACATTAGGTAAAATTTAGAATTAGTTTTTATATTACCTTTAGATTAAGCTTTTCACTACTATGCATTTCAATCTGTGTTAACTTCCTATTCTAATAATTACATTTAGATATTAATACTTAATGTAGAAATATCAGAAACTGCATTTTACTGTGTAGGTGCACTGTTATTGGGGCGCACACTGAGCCCTGTTGTGTACCGCCAAGAAATAAATAAATAAACAAATAAATAAATAAATAAATATTAATGGCGCAATTTCTCACTGTGGCCACTGTGAATATCAATGTAATAGAATGTCCCCTGAAATTTCAACTGTTGGAGAGATTCCTTCGAGATGCGGACAATAACATTGCTTTCATTCAAGAAGATGCTCTACCCTTTCTTCCCATATCCACATTTTTCATTCAACACATCGATACCGGTAATAATAATAGAGGGACCGGATACCTCATAAGACATGATATCCCACTCGAAGGTGTGCTATGTCATCCATCGGGACGAATAATATCTGGACACATAAACAATACCGTCCTGATAAATGTATATGCCCCATCGGGGTCCAAAAAACGTGTGGAACGGAATTTTTTTTTTCAACAGAGTATACTGCCTCATCTGCACGACGTTAAAGCAACACTTATTCTTGCAGGAGATTTCAATTGTATTCATCGCCTAGAAGATTAAAGGTGTCAATCCGGCTCTCAAGACCCTCCCTACTTCCTTACACCTCATTGATGCTGTGGATAGTTTAAGGGTACCCCTGCCCCAATTCACCTGTATAATGCACCCTTCAATAAAGCATGGTTTTCTCAAGAGTCATCTACGGGGTCGTGTTCAGTCCTGACTGCAATACACAGCTAAGTTCGCTTAAAAACAACATGCTCTAATGAATAGAAAGGTTCATGACAGAGGCTATACTAGAAATAAAATGAATAACAAGTAGAATAAAAGAAATTTAATGACTGAAAATTATGTACATAATAATAATAATAATAAATAAAAGAAATCCTCCCTGACTTTCACCCCCTAATAAATAATAATATAACACTGAGCGGTAGGAACTCGCTTGTCACAAGACAATGTGAATACAACTTCACACAAAATAATTAATTATAACATAAACTTTGAGCTGTAAGAACTCGCTCGTCAACATATGGATACAAGTCCATTTTTCCTGGTCAAGAAGTTATATAATGTGTGGTGTACTGCTCGTTAATAAGAAACTGAGTACTGATGCGAGTCCGTTTACAACTGAAACAGTCATATTGCTCACGGAGTTGCATCTTTTAAATCACACTACGGCTATGGGACCCACCCTTAATAAACACACTCTAATTACTACTGACACATGCAAGTTCTAATAATATAAAAAGAAATGAAGAATCTCCCTGAGATTCTAGCTGGTGCCAGAGCACATAAATGAACAAAAAGAGCATGCCAGAAATAGGCCAAAACGCTCTCATCACAACTTGGGAACATAGCCTCGCGTACCCAAATGCCAGACGGGTCATTGAACGCGTAAAATAAACACACAAGAATTAAAGCAAAAGCAACAAAATACAATCCTAAAGGCTGAAAAACTATGTTTACATTTTTATAAAACGCCAGACAAACAGGAGTTTCGGAAGCTACCTTACAACTATGGACAGCACCCATTTAATCAATCAAATACTCATTATAACCGATCAGGTTTTGTGAATTTTAAACAACGTCTTAAAGTGAAGTACAGGACCCAGGCTTGCTACTAATGACAAGTCGCGTTATCCGATTTGAGCGCGCCCCTCATGTATGAGTCATCGCTGCCTCAATTATCTCTCTCAGTCCCGCAAGCTAGGTGCAGTTTCCCTCTGGAAACGTCAACATATCTCACCCATCCACCTGGATGGCAAGAAAACACAAATATATACCACAAGTCCAGCCTCGCGAGTTCATGAACTGGGCTGACGTGGAGCAAGTCAGAATAATCTCCATGATATATTCTCGCTAGCACATCATAAAATCACAAAACGCACCAAAAGCTTGGACTGACTCTCATAAATATATCACTGGGTCGGCTCAAAACAGATCAACAATATTGCGTCCATTGACACATTAAAAAAAAATACACAACAAAACTCGGGTGCAAAGTGCCATCCCGTTCAGATCTGCTGAAAAAGCAACTATCAAAATAATCCTGGTCCGTCATAAAATTCTACTCACAAATAATCTTTACCCTCCAAATTCTATTTTTAATCACAAAATTAATTCAGTTCCATTTCTGTTATAAGGCATATCTCCGAATAATAATGCTTGACCGCGGTTTACGCAAGCAAACGCGAGCACGAGCTGCGCGCCGCCCCGTATAGTTGAACAAAACACATATCACAATATTTACAAATTACACAACGCTCGGCTTGTCCCATATTTAACGTGTCAGTAAAACAAGAACTAAGAATCTACATTACCAAACAAGCAAACAAATATCTACAAAATATGTCCATAATACCATAGCTGATTTAATAAATAAATAAATAAATTCATTTGTACTCAATCCTTTTAAACAGCCCCAATGAAACATCTGCAGCCATCTCCTTTAAGATGTTTATCTCGTCATCGACATCTTCTGGCAAATGTCCTGCTGGTTCCAAGATCCGGTCTCGTTCCTAGACGTCATCTCGTGCTGAATTAAATAAAGTTTTGTCAGATACACACACGATATATTTGCTATTAAATTCACCTATCAAGTACTAAATTCCTTGACAGTCTATTTGGTGAATTATTTCGATGAACTGGTCCTACTGGTAGTGCTGGGACTACAAATAAATCACTGAAGTTACACTTATAACTTGACGAAAATGTTCCATGTTCAAATACATGAAAATATTGCAGAGTATGCCTCGTGTCCTCGGACACCTTATGTCCTCAAATGCTCAAATAAAAATCAACTTTACGTCCTCAGACGCATAAATGAAAGTGTCGACGTTACATCCTCAGACGCACAAAAATAAGTCTTCTCTCGAAGCATTCTGGATCCTTATAAATGAAACTAACTAGGGTAGGTGTGGAAGGGGATTTATGAAAAAATATTCCATAATAATTATCAGACTAGCATGCGATCGGTATCATTGAGTTCGTAGCGATGTGGAGGTTACGATTATGCTGTAGCTGGCTCGAATCAATCGTGGAATTAATCTGTAGATAACTTCCGCGTTAATTTACCAGGGTGCGTTACCAAGCCGAGTTGCCGCTAAAACAAGGCGTCTTGATATTATTGGTTCAGACTCTTGTATGTCTTTGCGCGCTTTTACATGTATTTCTGCAACAGGGAGTGGTTAACATGAAGATTGACCAATTACCTCGTAGCATTCGATTTTTTTCTTGGCGCCAACACTCATAGCAACAGGCCATATTGTGCGTACCCAAGCCGTCTCCGCGCTAAAAGTTGCACCTGTCCTATGTGTCAAGAATATTTATGCTACTTCCTAAAATACCACAGGAGCTTAAACCATTGTGTCCTCTCGGCCACTGATTTCTCAATATTTCCCAACACCGTCTGGCTCTCATATCTGCTGTCTGTAGAAATGTATCAAAAGATGATGAATAATTATTAGAATCCTTTATACAGCCTGTGGATAAAGGGTTCACAATCCTCCTGCATTTAAAAATCGAACATAGCATATAGTCGATTTTTTTTAAAACACAAAACATCTGTAATCCATTTCTGCCAATCCTAGAGAAATCTCCCTCTCATAAGTCTCGTCTAGCCGCCACTGTCGTTGTAGTGTCAACACGCACTCGTGTTTACTTCCAGCTCCCTCATTCATTCAGACATTCCAATTCTGCCTGCTTGTCTGATCACCTAAGACTAGTACCTCCCCTTTCCAGTACCCTTATCTCTCCCGCTCGTTCTCTCGCTGTGTCGTCTTCTTCTAGTATTGACTCGTTTTCCGTATCGCACCGGTGTTTCTCTTCCCTACCGGGCTACGTTCTCTCATACTCCGTACTGGCATGCTTCGTTCGTCTTCCTGGCTGGCTGATATATTTGCTTCCTCTCCAATTTCTTCCTTAAAGGTGTCAGGATTCGACCTCCTATTAATGGCACGTTCCCAATGTCCTTGTTCGTCGCCTCCATTAGCGTGCAATTCTTCCAGATACCGCTGAGATTCGGCGTGCCTGTCGTTCCATTCATTCCTATTATTTTGATAGTCCCCCTGGTTCTGATATCTTCTTTCACGCCACTGTCGATTCTCATTATTGTTATTTTCGTAACATCTGAAGGGTCCCTCATTTCTCCTATTATTTCTCCATTGTTGGTATCCTCGCTGCTGATACCTATTGTTGCCCTGGTTCTGCCTATCATTATTATTTTCATATCGCTGGTATGACCTATTTTCGTCGCCCTCCTGACCTCGTCTCGGTGTTTTTGACACACTTGTATTTGTGGCCTGCGACCTGGTGTGTACTTGAGTGGGTTTTACCACCTCCGTTGTGTTTACAAGTTCCAGCTGTCGTCCCCCTCTTTGCTGCAAGTGAGATGTTGTCTCGTCAATCTGTGTAAGATTTGTTCGGCTCGAACCGCTGTGTCCACGTTTGCTGCTACTAACACCTGCTGAACATTGACTGGCAACTGCCCTGCAATCGTCATAACCAGGTCCTATTCTTCTAAAGGGTGATCAAGATCCCGGAATTTCAACAATTGTAGCGAAAAGAAATCTGAGTATTTCGTCTGCTGAGTTGACTGATATTTTCTCGAATAAAGTTCCATTCTAAGGCTTTGTTGTAGAGAAGCCGACCAATACTTTTTAAGGAACGCGTCCTTGAACTCGTCCATCCCTCCGAAAGTATAGTTGAAGCTCAAGAACCACGTAAGTACATTTCCCGAAATAAATCGTTCCGTCTTAAACGACGCGCGGGCGGTATATTATTATCATTAAAATAGTCATCCATCTCTTTAAGATACGCCTTCGGTGTGACACCATAATTTTCTGTGAATTTATTTGGTTTAAATTCATTTGATCGAATTACTTGTACGACTTGAAGGTGCTGATAGCCATGTTGAGGAGTAGAGGTTCCACCAACGTTGTTGTGAAATCCCTCCGTGTTAGTTGTTAATGGGCTGCCTGTCAGTCCGTGGCTACTCTCCGCGCTAATTGCCCCCTGGCTTGTTGAGTAAACTTCCTTATCTTTAGCGTGCTCTGTCTGAAATAACGTGTTCTGTCCTAGTGAACGCAACTCTGCTTTTATGATTCTTTCCGACTGTTCTTTCAATTTACTCTTGATTTCTTCCTCAAGTGCTTTAATGCGTGTATGGTTATCACCTACGGTCTTTATGATTGTTAACCGTTCTTCTTTAGAGTCGCTGCTCATCTTACGCCAATCCTTTCTGATGCTATATTTAATCGCTCCCAGTTTTCTTCCATCTGCTGTTTCGTGTCCTCCTGATTCGATTCTATCTTCTCAAGCCTGTCTTCTAGACGTAGATTATTCTCATCTATCGTACTCTTCAAATTATCCTGGTCCGATTCTATGTTTCGCTATCGCTCTGCTGATTGTATTTCTAATTTATCCATGTCCTTTATCAGGCCCGTAATACTATCATTTACTGCTGACAACTGTCCCTGGATAAACGTAGAATCCTCCTCCATTTTATCAAACCGCTTTTCAAGACCATCCTGTGCCATTTTAACCTCACTGTTATTTACCGTGCATGCTAATTCTATCTGAGCTAGTTTTGCTAATACAGTTTCGTCCAAATCATTTAATTTACGGTTGAAGGTGTCCTCTAATTTTTGTATCTGACCTAGCTGTTTGTCGTTATTCTTACTTATATCAAGCGCGAATTGAACCATCTGTTGTGTAGTGTATTCTTTCATCTCTGCAGATAATGTGGCTAACTGACTCATATTCCTACTTTCTTGCGGTTCTAATTGTTTGTTTATATTTTCATTTACTTGCGCTTGTAATGATTCACCCTGTTCAATTAATTTAATTTCTAATGACTCACTCTGTTCAGATATCTTAGCGTCTAATTTTTCACTCTGTTCGGCTAATTGTGTTTTTATAGTGTCATTCATTTGAGTCTGGAATGACTCATTCTGTTCAGATAGTTGTGTTTTAAACTCGTCTGACTGTTCGGATAACTTAATATCTACCTTTTCACTCGGTTCCTTTAATAGTTTCTGGGTTCGTGCCGTGGCAGTTTCAATGATCGCCTGGATCTCCGCTACTGTTGCCATTATCACACACAAAAATATATATCACTGAGAAAACAGAAGGATGGCATGCAAATGTCTCCCTGACACACACATATATAATTCTTGACATACATTTACTTCATTTGACCACTTTCAGTTCATTTAATCTTATTCCCTTTACTCCCGCAAATCAATCATCACTGAATGGTTCTAATTTTACTTAATAAATTTTTAACCCCGCACATATTCAGTCATAAAATTACTATCCAGATCTGATGTTAACACCGACTAATTAACAAAGTATTAATTGTCATTTAAGGCTACCAGCCTCCTAACATATTCATGAGTTTGACTTTCTAAACAAATCTAATTTTATATTTAATCAATGGGCGCCCGATTTCACGTACATTACTTTACTAATTACATCAATAAACAAAACGTGAATCGTATTTAACTTGCAAACTCGTGATTCTACTGTCTATTCCAATTTCTTGGCGGTATTTCTCTTCGCCGTAATTACGTTAACAAAATATCACTTCCGGTGATTTCAAACAGTCCCAAACAGCGAAATACCACATGTAGGGTAACAGTTTGTCTATGATCCGCTAGAAAAGCCCAAAACAGCGAAACGCCCCACGTAGGGTAACGCCAGCTTGTCTATGCTGACTATCCAACGAGTTCTAGCAGTGAACTAGCAACGAACTAGCCCCACGTGCGGCGCCAGCTTGTCTATGCACCCTTCAATAAAGCATGGTTTTCTCAAGAGTCATCTACGGGGTCGTGTTCAGTCCTGACTGCAATACACAGCTAAGTTCGCTTAAAAACAACATGCTCTAATGAATAGAAAGGTTCATGACAGAGGCTATACTAGAAATAAAATGAATAACAAGTAGAGTAAAAGAAATTTAATGACTGAAAATTATGTGCATAATAATAATAATAAATAAAAGAAATCCCCCCTGACTTTCACCCCCTAATAAATAATAATATAACACTGAGCGGTAGGAACTCGCTCGTCACAACAAGACAATGTGAATACAGCTTCACACAAAATAATTAATCATAACATAAACTTTGAGCTGTAAGAACTCGCTCGTCAACATATGGATACAAGTCCATTTTTCCTGGTCAAGAAGTTATATAATGTGTGGTGTACTGCTCGTTAATAAGAAACTGAGTACTGATGCGAGTCCGTTTACAACTGAAACAGTCATATTGCTCACGGAGTTGCATCTTTTAAATCACACTACGGCTATGGGACCCACCCTTAATTAACACACTCTAATTACTACTGACACATGCAAGATCTAATAATTAGACCTGGGATTTTAAGGCAAATGCCTATTTCGTTCCTTACGAAATAACATGATTTTTTTAAATATCTTGACGTTTCATGATAAATCCCTTACATTAATAGAGTTTTATAGTGCCCTAAAATGCCTATTTGGACCTTTAGAGCCTATTTTACTATTTTAGTGCCTAAAAATGCCTATTTTCTACATTTAAAATAAAATTCAACTTCTGTAATTTTTACAATCACACAATGGACATCCCTGGAACGAGCAGAACAGCAGAGGGTGGGTTTTTCACAGAAATGTGCTCTTCCCAGACAACTGTCACCAAAGGAATGCTGAGTGAAGGGTGGATGTGGAGGATTAGCTCAGAAGAACAACGAGCAGGTAGTCAAGGACGTACTGTGTCGAGTGACGGGGTGAGGGGGAGGATTATCTAGGAAGAACAAGGAGCAGGTAGTAAGAAGCGACATACTGTGTCAAGTCGCCAGTGAAAGAACATCTGTTTAAGTGAATATAGTTCATCATGCCTAAAACGAAATCATCTATGAGTGCGCTTATGCAACAATGGCTTGTACAATTTCCAGGGATGACTTTTGATGGCAAGATTATTTTC
Organism: Meconema thalassinum; assembly: GCA_946902985.2. Lineage (NCBI taxonomy): Eukaryota > Metazoa > Arthropoda > Insecta > Orthoptera > Tettigoniidae > Meconema > Meconema thalassinum. The sequence goes on from OX336388.2 coordinate 554,251,790, forward strand.
TGCCAGTACTGCAATAAACAGGTATGTGCCTATATCTTAAATTTCATATTAATCTAAAATTAAGGTTTTGATATTGGCTTCTCTAATTAATTGTAGAGACCTACTGTCGGCGCAGAAAGTATGTGCAGTCGAGTTTAAACGCTAATACAATTTGAACCAGTCCACCAATCTAAAATATAAATACACCATCGTAAAGCGTGTTTTATTCTGCGTTATCTCCTGTTACATGCATATTTCTATTGTGTTTCTGGTGAAAGATATATTAGGCGGAATGCAAAAAAATACCTATTTTCTTGTCCATTTTTTGTAAACAACAACTTTGTAGTTTAATTACATGAAAACGGAGAGCCTGTCGCTCGATTTCAAATAAAAATCGGTATAAAATACAGAAATCATTGTAAGTTTTCAGTATACAACGATTTGAAACAAAAATCTTCAGACCTTTGATGAACTCAGTCTCGATTTCGGAAGACCACCCAGTATCAAACGGACAGTCTTTTACAAAAACAATAACTTTTTTCCAACGTGTGTAGAGTAATTAAACTTCATAAATATATTTATAATAGTGCATTCCATAATCCACCTAAATTTCATGAAAGTCGAACAGTACGTTTTCATGTAACGGTACTACAAAGTTGTTGTTTACAAAAAAACGAGCAAGAAAATAGGTACTTTTTGCATTCCACCTAACATAACTTTCACAGGAAACATAATAAAAATATGCATGTACCAGCAAAGAATGCAGAATAAAACAAGCTTTACGATGGAGTGATTGCATTTTAGATTGGTGGACTGGTTCAAATTTTATTAGCGTTTAAACTCGACTGCAGATACTTTCTGCGCCGACAGTAGTCCAGGCGACCTGGGTTCGATTTCCAGTACCGGCAGTAATTTAGAAATCTATGAGGTCTGGAAGGGTGTTGACCCAGCATCGTGAGGACAATTGAGAAACTACGGTGGGCAGGGGTCACGGAGGCAAGGCAATACGGCTGAGGGATGTATCGTGCTGACCACACGCCACCCAATATCTGCTGGGCAGCAACCGTTATTGAAAGCCAAGGCCCTTCGGGGACTGTAGTGTTCTTGTTCTTAATTAACTTTAGAGTAATAATGGCTTAATTTAAATAGTTCAAAATTACAAAATGTCTTTTTTATTCTGTCTTAATTTTGCAGTTATTTCGGTTAAGAATAGGGATACCACGTTTGTTAAAGAAATAAACTATCACGTTACAGTTTAAGTGTATATTGAAATATTTTAAAGTCTATTTCCTGCCTATCCACACATTTTGAAAACATATTTTAAGTGCCTAATTTCTCTTTTAAAAGCCTATTTACTTGTTTTAAAAGCCTATTTACTTGTTTTAAAAGCCTATTTTAGGCGCCTAAAACTAATTTTTTAGAGCCTAAAATCCCAGGTCTGCTAATAATATAAAAAGAAATGAAGAATCTCCCTGAGATTCTAGCTGGTGCCAGAGCACATAAATGAACAAAAAGAGCATGCCAGAAATAGGCCAAAACGCTCTCATCACAACTTGGGAACATAGCCTCGCGCACCCAAATGCCAGACGGGCCATTGAACGCGTAAAATAAACACACAAGAATTAAAGCAAAAGCAACAAAATACAAGCCTAAAGGCTGAAAAACTATGTTTACATTTTTATAAAACGCCAGACAAACAGGAGTTTCGGAAGCTACCTTACAACTATGGACAGCACCCATTTAATCAATCAAATACTCATTATAACCGATCAGGTTTTGTGAATTTTAAACAACGTCTTAAAATGAAGTACAGGACCCAGGCTTGTAACTAATGACAAGTCGCGTTATCTGATTTGAGCGCGCCCCTCATGTATGAGTCATCGCTGCCTCAATTATCTCTCTCAGTCCCGCAAGCTAGGTGCAGTTTCCCTCTGGAAACGTCAACATATCTCACCCATCCACCTGGATGGCAAGAAAACACAAATGTATACCACAAGTCCAGCCTCGCGAGGTCATGCACTGGGCTGATGTGGAGCAAGTCAGAATAATCACCATGATATATTCTCGCTAGCACATCATAAAAAACACACAACGCACCAAAAGCTTGGACTGACTCTCATAAATATATCACTGGGTCGGCTCAAAACAGATCAACAATATTGCGTCCATTGACACATTAAAAAAAATACACAACAAAACTCGGGTGCAAAGTGCCGTCCCGTTCAGATCTGCTGAAAAAGCAACTATCAAAATAATCCTGGTCCGTCATAAAATTCTACTCACAAATAATCTTTACCCTCCAAATTCTATTTTTAATCTCAAAATTAATTCAGTTCCATTTCTGTTATAAGGCATATCTCCGAATAATAATGCATGACCGCGGTTTACGCAAGCGAACGCGAGCACGAGCTGCGCGCCGCCCCGTATAGTTGAACAAAACACATATCACAATATTTACAAATTACGCAACGCTCGGCTTGTCCCATATTTAACGTGTCAGTAAAACAAGAACTAAGAATCTACATTACCAAACAAGCAAACAAATATCTACAAAATATGTCCATAATACCATAGCTGATTTAATAAATAAATAAATTCATTTGTACTCAATCCTTTAAAACAGCCTCAATGAAACATCTGCAGCCATCTCCTTTAAGATGTTTATCTCGTCATCGACATCTTCTGGCAAATGTCCTGCTGGTTCCAAGATCCGGTCTCGTTCCTAGACGTCATCTCGTGCTGAATTAAATAAAGCTTTGTCAGATACACACACGATATATTTGCTATTAAATTCACCTATCAAGTTCTAAATTCCTTGACAGTCTATTTGGTGAATTATTTCGATGAACTGGTCCTACTGGTAGTGCTGGGACTACAAATAAATCACTGAAGTTACACTTATAACTTGACGAAAATGTTCCATGTTCAAATACATGAAAATATTGCAGAGTATGCCTCGTGTCCTCGGACACCTTATGTCCTCAAATGCTCAAATAAAAATCAACTTTACGTCCTCAGACGCATAAATGAAAGAGTCGACGTTACGTCCTCAGACGCACAAAAATAAGTCTTCTCTCGAAGCATTCTGGATCGTTATAAATGAAACTGACTAGGGTAGGTGTGGAAGGGGATTTATGAAAAAATATTCCATAATAATTATCAGACTAGCATGCGATCGGTATCATTGAGTTCGTAGCGATGTGGAGGTTACGATTATGCTGTAGCTGGCTCGAATCGATCGTGGAATTAATCTGTAGATAACTCCCGCGTTAATTTACCAGGGTGCATTACCAAGCCGAGTTGCCGCTAAAACAAGGCGTCTTGATATTATTGGTTCAGACTCTTGTATGTCTTTGCGCGCTCTTACATGTATTTCTGCAACAGGGAGTGGTTAACATGAAGATTGACCAATTACCTCGTAGCATTCGATTTTTTTCTTGGCGCCAACAGTCATAGCCACAGGCCATATTGTGCGTAACCAAGCCGTCTCCGCGCTATAAGTTGCACCTGTCCTATGTGTCAAGAATATTTATGCTACTTCCTAAAATACCGCAGGAGCTTAAACCATTGTGTCCTCTCGGCCACTGATTTCTCAATATTTCCCAACACCGTCTGGCTCTCATATCTGCTGTGTGTAGAAATGTATCGAAAGATGATGAATAATTATTAGAATCATTTATACAGCCTGTGGATAAAGGGTTCAATAAGTCACAATTCCTGATCAAGAATTGACCGTATCTACTTTTCACTAGCACTTATCCAGCCCAGATGATATGAAGTGATACCTGCTGGTTTCACTATCCAGCATGCAATCATATGTACAATCTCTTACCCCCATCCCGTTTTTCAAATAGGAAGAGATTATTGGAAACTAGGTGAAGTACCCGTTCTTCAAACGGCTTTTAGTACTTGCTGGCCTAAATCATTAATATATATAATCACACATTCCTAATGAAGTTATGTTATTTCCATATTACCAACTACATGTGTAGACTACATGTATTTTCACTCACCAAATTATTAATCAGAGGTAGGAAAGTGAAAATCCTTAGCCTGCTTTCAGTCGACCGACCAGGTCAGGGGATGGAATGAATGAAACCCCCATCTAGCAGCGAGGATATGAACTGTGCCGGTTACCGAAGCCTGTCGCACTCCCCTGGGGCAATGATTAAATGAATGACAGATGAAATGAAATGATAGTTGAGATTGTTGCAGGAATGAAATTGTGACAGGGATAAACGGAGTACCCGGAGAAAAGCCTGTCTGCCTCCGCTTTGTAGGTGAGAAAGTGCGTTCATATATTGGAAATAAATATCAGCCTCTATGTAGTAAAAGTTAAATTACCTGTCTAAATATAGAACACCAATCGTTTAACGTCTTCATACTATATTTAAACATATAAACGTTATGCTAAAAATACATCAAACTTGATAGCAATTATCATATCCGCAATAAGTAATATTGCGGAAACTACGTACCATGTTATGATAAAGAGTAACAGTAACGAAACAAACTTCAATCATCCCAAGTAATAATAACAAAAACAAATTAATCACAGAAAAAATTTCTAAGTTTATGCCGTGTCTTGTGCGAGATTACGCCTAGTAACTCCAAGATGGTTCATCAGCGGGCTCTTGTGTTCTAATTGCGGACTACCAAAGGAGTAGCAAACTGCGCAATACCTCAATTATTTTTAGAACACCTCCGCTACTTTACTGCGAGAGCTAAACGCTAAAACAGTCTTTCACCTCCATATAAAGGCTTCCAAAATGATTGTATAATGAATTTCAGGGCCAAGCAATTAAAACTCAGCAACTTTTCTAGGTTTACGCCGTGTTTTGTGCGTTTTTTTTTAATGGCCGTGAAAGGCAAAATACCAACTTTATTGAAATAAATTTGCCCAGTTCTGCGGTAAGATTAATATGAACACTAAATAAACAAATGTGACAGTCGTTAGTCTTCGACACATTCGTCTGTGAATTTGGGTTTCTGATCATGGTAAAAAACTACAAAAAGCAGATAAATATTGGCCAACTGAAATATTCATTTAACGAAAAACAAATCGATAAAAAGGATGAAAGCATAGGCTACCGTGCAAAGTACAAAGCACTATAACATTGTGAAACAGCGTAAAGATCCAAATACGGTACTCACATACAATAACCGGCACAAAGAGTATAAAATTAGACTCAAAATCACGTCTCGTTTCGGACCCCACAAACTACCTCTATAAATAAAACAGTTCATGTTGACACTAACATAGACTAACATCGCTCGGCGTTGGCCGTCTTTTATAAGACATATTTAGGTTTTAATCGCTAACCGTTGGAGATACACGAAAAGTGATAAGGACCTTTTGGATAGAAAATTAAATTTTAAAGCTCGTATGCGCCATCAAAAGTTTGCTATTTCTAAGCGTTCTCTTTTTATTTGAAATGGAAATATGAAAATAGTCGCCATTTTCAAATAGTGCAAAATATTGAAATCAAAAGTATCATATATGTAAATCTGGTAAATCAGCTACATCCATGCAAAATTTCATTTAAATCGGACCAGTGGTTCTTGCGTGATTGAGTAACAGACAGACAAACACCATCTCATTTTTATATATTAGTATGATGATGTTGATATACTGTAACCATGACGAATAGAAGGACCTAGTGTGAGGACTCCGCCATTTTAGCACGGTAGTTTCTGGTCCCGCCGCTACAAGCACTGCAAGCGATTATGTCCAACACGTACTGTGTTTCCGTCGAGTCGGGGCATAGAAAGTGCGCGAGAAGTTACTGTATGAGATATTTGTGTGAATTAAATTGAATTTTCTTTGCTTTCAGTTCTTAAATTCAGTTCATTTGTCTTGTGTACATCAGCGTTTTGTGTTTTGTGTACTTCAAACATATTTCTTATGTGGCTTGGTTCATTTAATAGTTCAACATGCCTTATTGTTTTGTACCTGGCTGCAAGTCAGGGTATGGTCGAGTAGTTGACGATATACGATTTTTTTTCACCACCGAAAGATACAAATCAATTTGAAAAATGGGCCAGAGCTATTCCACGAAAGGATACGAAGTTAACGCGTAGTAGTAGAATTTGTCAAATTCATTTCTCTGATGATTTGATAGTAAAATCAGATAATTTTATAGTGAATGGTGAAGAAGTGAAAATCTCTCGTATGAGGTGGAAGTTACGTCCTGGAGCAGTGCCTCATTTTCCCCCTAATTTACCGAAGTACCTGTCAAGTGAGAATAAGTCCCGTAAAGCTCCTAACAGGAAAAAGAATCTCGATACCACCAGGAAGAGAAGAAAGAAGATTGAAGATGGGAGTGAAGCAACGAATAAGGCATTAAAAGGTCAGTCTAATGTTGATAAGAATTTGGGTCATTCTAGTGTACTTACCGATGCTGAAAAGACTATAATATTGCTCAAAAGGCGCCTAAAGAATGCTAACCGTAATTTAATTCGCGTTAGATCCTGCCTCAACTCAGCAAAATCGAGAATTAATTTGCTGGAGAAGCGGGTTCGACATTCACAGGCATTTAATTACAAAGATAACAAACACCTTAGCAAGAAGGAAAAGATGATAATAGACACTATGCTCAAGAAATGCCAGGTAAAATCTCCCAATGGTATGAGGTACAGCAATGAATTCATTTTAGAGAGTTTATTGTTGAGAATAAAATCACCGAAAGGATTTCGTCATTGTCGGCGACATAATCTCTTGCCTCTGCCCTCAGAAAGTCACTTGAGAAAACTTTGTAAAGGACTTAAGTGCCCTTATGGAGTTAATACGCATAGTATAAATGCTATTTCAGACTATTTTAAGGAAGAAAAGAATGATAATTCACGTTACGGTGTTGTAATTTTCGATGAAGTGAAGCTAAGAGAAGAAATCCAGTTTAATAGTTTTTCTCATAAAGTAGATGGATTAGTTGATTTAGGTGAACACACACCTGACCTCCAGAAGAACGTACTTGCAAATCACGCTCTAGTGTTTATGTTCGTACCATTCATGCATAATTGGGTGCAGCCAGTTGCTGTTTATGCAAGCAGAAATGCTACTCCAGGGGACATTCTCGCAAAAATTTTAATACAGGTGATTTTGCAGTTAGAAGAGGCTGGGGCGAGGGTGGTTGGCTTTACTTGTGATGGTAGTCAGACAAATAAAAAGGCCTGGAGATCGTTAGGAGTTAGTGGCAAGACAAGCTCTCTACAACCTCACATCCTTAATCCTGCAGATGTTACGAGAAAGATCTGGGCTTTCTCCGACTTCGTTCATGCATTGAAATGCATAAGAAACCACTTTCATGATAAAGTAGAACTTCTCTATAATGACAAAATTATTAATTTCAATTTTTGTAGGGAACTGTTCAAAGAAGATCTCTCAGGGTATGCTGGGCTTAGAGCATGCCCCAAGCTGACAGTTGCTCATTTAGACCCATCATCTTTCCAGAGAATGAACGCTAGGCTTGCATTCCAACTTTTCAGTGACAGTGTTGCCAAAGGTATTAAATTTTATCGAGAAATGGGACTGGCAGGATTACAAGGTAGTGAGGACACTGAGACATTTACCAGTGATATAAATGTTGTTGCTGATGCACTCAATGCATTCATTCCGTCTCAGGCTCTTCGTAAAGGTTCACCTTCTCATACAGCTATTGTTAATTTTCTTCAGACCGTGAGATCTACCAATAACACCTTTGCCTCCAATAGAACCTTGGAATCACTAGTAGTAACCCTACAGAGTACTTTGGAGATGTGTGAATGGCTTTGGGAGAAAGGTTATAAGTATGTGTTGACAGGAAAGCTCACCCAAGATCCCTTGGAACGGCACTTCGGAATTATGCGGTCCTTCAGTTCAGATGATCATCCATCGACAATAGATTTCCTTCATTTGCATCTACTTCAATGTATATACGTCCCTATAAAACAGGCTTTAAATGTTGGTGGAAATTGTGAACCTAAACGGGAGCAGATCTTGACCTCGTATGTTAATCAGATGCGTATATTAGCCCGGAATGTGGAAGTGCATAACAAGACAGTGAAGGAATCAGTGGAAACATCCATTAAGGAAAAAATTGTGGTTCGAGATGCAGTAAATATCGAAGACTGGGAAAGCTCTGTACCTGAATTTGACAGCGCAGTTCGAAACTCTTCGATTGATAAGTGTTTAGTGTACCATTTGGCTGGCTATGTTGTTAAGCACTCTTCTAAATTTATTAAGTGTTCGCCTTGTGCTCATTCTCTACGTGACAATAATCTAAATAAATTTTCAGTTCTTACCGAAATAAAGGACTACGGCTCAATGAACAATGAAGTGTTTCTAACACGTCCTTCGAGAAGTGTATGTGACGTTCTTTTCCAGGCCGAGAAAGTAATTACCGGAAAATTAAACTCAAAATCGATGTGGAGCGAAATATTTTTTGATTGCATCGATTCCATAGAAACAATTTCAGTTGATCCTTCAGGAGCTGGCTGTTGTCTTCAGCATGTCATGGATGTTATCCCCAGACTTGTTTATCATTATATAAAGTGCCGATTTTTCTTCAGAACGAAGGAAATCCGCCGAGATTTGCAATCTCGAACATCCGCCAAGTCTTCACGCAAGCTTTCGAAAGTCCAGTAGCCGACAAAATGAATTGGTAAGTAGAGTGTTACTTTAAATAGTTTATGAGTGCTTGTTTTAATATGCTGGGGATTATGTTCTTTTTTTAATCTGTGTCTGTATACTCCAGGAATCTGTGCTTTTCGTAACATGTAATGAATACCGTAGTTCTTATTTCCGTGAATTATATTTTCCATTATGCCTTGCCGTGCTATTTTAATTGTAATCGCTAATTACTTTTTAAAAGAGTATTAGTTACAAAGTCATTCGTTTCCCTTAGCACCATCCCTAAGACCAGCTGAGCTGACACCGGCAGCGTGGAACTAGCCCCCTCCAACGCTGCCTGGCGGGGCGCGCTTGAACTTGATGAGTCTTCTCACTTTCTCTTTCATTCGTCATGCTGTAACATTGTGAAACAGCGTGAAGATCCAAATACTCACATACAATAACCGGCACAAAGAGTATAAAATTAGACTCAAAATCACGTCTCGTTTCGGACCCCACAAACTATCTCTATAAATAAAACAGTTCATGTAGAGACTAACATAGACTAACATCGCTCGGCGTTGACCGTCTTTTATAAGACATATTTAGGTTTTACTCACTAACCGTTGGAGATACACGAAAAGTGATAAGGACCTTTCGGATAAAAAATTAAATATTAAAGCTCGTATGTGCCATCAAAAGTTTGCTATTTCTGAGCGTTCTCTTTTTATTTGAAATGGAAATATGAAAATAGTCGCCATTTTAAATAGTGAAAAATATCGAAATCAAAATTATCCTATATGTAAACCTGGTAAATCAGCTACATCCATGCAAAATTTCATTTAAATCGGACCGGTGGTTCTTGCGTGATTGAGTAACAGACAGACGAACAAACACCATCTCATTTTTATATATTAGTATGATTGAATTGCTCGCTGTTACTTGAGGAGGAATGCCAAGATATTTTCAAACAGTACTGGAATCGATGGGTCCAACAAAAATGTAACTTTCCAGACTGAAGAAAGATCCCGACGTTGGAGAATGGTACGCTAGACTTGACAACATTCTTTGCCAAAGATAGGCCAGAAGTGTTTATACAGTTCATAAGGCAGCCTATCAACGAGGTCGGGAACGACGGGATACAGTTGAATTTTACTATCGAGTTCTTCGCCAGCTACAGCAAAGATCTGATGATGGGGATCGTATCTATGATCAGATTCAGGAAGTTAAAACCAAGCTCCTGTCTCTACAGCAACGAACGCTCGCTCATATAAACGTGGCTTTAAAAGATCGTACAGTACTCCCGGACGAAAGTGCAAGTGTCTACCATATCGCCAAAGGACAATGTGAACGGCAACGTAAATACTGTATATCCACTACCTCCGCACCAGTACTGGAAGTGTCTTCACCTCCCCTGACGCTATACGTAGTGAAATATCTTTATTTTATCGACGGTTCTACGCTAAGGCTCCAATTGATCCACAGCAGGTAACACTGTTGCTTTCGTCTTACACTACCCAGCTTTCCCCCGACAACAAAATTCTGCTCTGCACGGACATTACGGATGAAGAAATTCACTCAGTGGTTAAACAGCTCCCAAATAACCGCTCATCTGGCATTGATGGGCTGGCATATGAACTGTATAAACACTTCTGGCCTATCATTGGCAAATAATTTTGTCAAGTCTTGCATACCATTCTCTAACGTCGTGCTCTTAGTCAATCACATCACGAGGGTACCATAGTCCTAATACAAAACACTGATAGTCAGTCTGAAAGACTAGACTTTATATAATTTTAAATGCTACAAATGCTACAAATGCTGCGTGAACTCAAAGTCAGTTAGCATAAAAAAGGAAAAAAAGCAAGTGCAAACCAAGGTCAAAGGAGGTAACTGGCTGGATGACGTCACGCTCACCGGAGTGCGCGGGGAAAGGAGGAAGCTCAAGCAGTACTATGACGTCACACACCTCAGTGCATTCTCGGTACATTTCATCCTGTCACCGTAACGTAACGCCAGACCCCAGCGAAGTCGACATAATCATTTAAAATGATAAAAAAAACATCCTCTACAATGGAAGTTGGTGACTTACGACCAGTCACTCTGCTCTGCAGCGATTATAAAGTTCTCACTAAAGTACTTTCATGCCGATTGAAGACTGTTCTACATGACATCATTGGTGATGAACAATGTTGTAGTATTCCTGGAAGAACTCTGTTAACGAACTTAGCGATACTACGGGACCTACACTTAAAAGCCGAAGTGCTCCCCACTGAGCCAATGAGTTTTCTCACCTTGGATCATGATAAAGCTTTCGACCGCATCAGTCATGAATACGTGTACATGGTCTGGCAGAACTTTGAATTTCCTACAACCCTTATTGACTACATTCGTATGATAAATTGTAATGCTAAGTCTCGAGTGCTCGTCAACGGATTTCTTTCCCCTCTGATGCCAATACAACGATCAGTTAGGCAATGATGTCCCCTTTCCATGCTACTCTTTGTCATTGGCCTTGAACCGTTCATTCAGACTACCCAGTCGAAGCTACAGGGTTACAAACTATCCACACATGTTTTCGGCATGTGCGCCTAAGCTGATGACGTATCAACGTTGGTCCTCAGTAATGAAGACATCTCTCACATCGATAGCGCTCTTCAGCTCTACCACGTCACCTCTGGAGCACAATCGAACCCCAAGAAAACTGCTTTGCTTCAGCTCAATACTAACTCAGTGATTACCCAGCAGCCCTGGTTCCGAATAGTTCATGAAGTGAAAATTCTTGGCATTACTTGGAAGCAATCGCTTCTGGACACAGTGCAATCATGGAGTAAGGTCATTGCCAAAGTTAGGGGAGTGCTGATCCAATTTGGTCAAAGAATCCTCAATATAGTGCAAAGGGTCATGGTCCTCAAAGTGTACGCTTTCTCTAAAATATGGTATATCGCACAACTTTTCCCCCTTCCCAAAATTTTTGAGATCCAATGATTGTCAAACTATACAGGTTGGTTTATTTGGCAAGGATTTTTATTTCGAGTACAACGGGAACTTTTGTATCTCCCATCCCAGCAAGGCGGGCTAGGGCTAACAGCTCATGGCATGAAATGCCGTGCTCTCCTCTGCAAGAACGATATCATCATCGTTTCCCAACATAACACCTTTACGAATGCGCTATACAAAGACGTTCGAAACACAGACCGTGGTTGTGACAGAGCTTTGCCGAAGAAATTTAGAGACCATCAACAGCACCTTCTGGAAACTGTTCGCCAACTGCCTTCAGGGACTGTTCCAACGACTAAAAGTATTTATAACATGTTGCGGCCAAACCACGCATCGAAACCACCGCCCTCTATGTCCATTGGCCCACTGTCTGGAAAAATGTTGGTGCTATGACCATTTCTTCTGCTGTACACTCCCAGGATTTTATCTTCCTCAACAATCCCATCCCAACGGCTTTACGGAGATATAACATCCATCTCGAATCCTACCCATGGTGTACTATATGTGGTCAAGATGATACAGCGATACATCGCTTCACAACATGCACGCGAGTTGCCTCCACATAGTTGTGGTGTAAGAGACAAGTATGTCAACTATTAAATGTGGCCTTGGGTGACCTTGATGACAGGAAGTTGATTCGTTTATCGGTGAGCGCCTTCCCACAAATTAAACAGACTGTCATTGTGTGGATAATTGGCCAGTATGTAAACTTTGTGATGGACAATGATAAACATTTCTCGTTACTGGATCTCAAGTATCACCTGCAGAAAGAGCGCTGGAAACTTAGTGTAAGCGGACAGTTGTACGCCAAATATGGCCCATATTTGGATTTTCTTGTGAACTATTTGACTGGTTTTTCGTCTGAAAATTCTGTAATTCTATAGAGAACTAATACAAATAAAAATAAATAGTTCAGTGGGAAGAAGTAATACCGTGGATGTCGGTTATGTGGACGCGTCGATGGTCGAGTCGCGTTCGCGCCAATCGTTTTTCAGTTAAAGTATCATTTTTTATCAATGTACACCTCCACAATGCAATACATTACAATGTGCACTATGTCGTACCGTTACTGTTTCTCTTCTTCTTCTTTCCGATGAGGCCTGGTATGGACCACGTGCCAATTTCAATTCTTCGCTCCTTGTTGTTTTCTCTTCCGTTCTTCCCAATAATTATTTCATTCTTCGACTATGCTGCTTCTTTCTGTCCTCAGACCACTTCGCCCCAGGTTTCCTTTCCTCCCTGGAATCCTTCCATACTTAACACCTTCTTTCGAAAAATCTCTGTCCACAGCGTCTTCTTCTCATATATTATTTATTTCTGTTACCTTTATTTAAACATTCAAACATAACAAACTTCTTTCAAAAGTAAACGACCACTTTGTTTCGTCTATGGCACAAATAAAACCAATATACCGGTAACATAATAGTGGATACAGTAACATCGTCTGTATCGCATGAGGTACAAAAAAAACCACAATAGGTAGGCTGCACTAGATTGCCCATTATGCTACGCACTATAATTCCATTCTGTACGTTTGACGTCCAGTCTTATCTTCACAGAGCCGGGAACTGACGAAAATAAAAAGTGACCTGACGTGGATTCGAACCGTAGCTTGACGGTGGATGTGTATTTGATAACCCAGCAGTCTACTCCGTGAACTACGACGGCTGGTATGGTAGTGCGGGGTGAAACACATTCCTCTGTACATTCCGATGCGCTGCTGGATGTGACAGTGTTGTCAGCTACTCGTCTTCATACTTGTGTTTACAAACTGTACCCGCTCCGATTATGCTAAAGAAACTTTTGTCTTACATTTGGATGAGGAGTCGCACGCCAACCTCCAAGTGCGGCATTTTTTCTTCACCCTGTATATTCAACTTCTATAATGACACAATAGCGAACTTACAACTTTCAATACGTGTGGAAATTTCCGAAATGCGGAGCGCAAACTGACGCAGGCTTCGCGTCTCGTGCCTGGACAGGAACTGATGCTCGCCGGTGGAACTATTTAAGCTTTCGGGGGCCTTGTCACTTAAGTGGGGGCAGATTTTTTCCAAATTAGCAAAAAAAATCCACGTATAAAAACGTGTGATGGCTCAAAATAATCCCACCAACTCGTAGGTCAAGAATCCACCGTCGTTAACCCAAATCGATCGTTTGATTAGACACAGGAGCGTCCACGTCTAAACCTGGCCCTCCAGAAATGGGAATGTCCCGTGTTCACGTGAGATGGCTTTTACAGTATCTTCCATTGGCTGGAGCGTAGATCGATTTCATGCGATTATATCGATAGCCAAAATTTAAGTTATCAATTTATTAAAACGTTTTCCTTCATAAATAAATGTAGGGTAAAGTTAAGTAACTCCGCGATACTAAGCTTTTTTTGTTACTGTTTCAGAAATTTTAGATTTCAGTTATTTCGATTCGTTTATTGTTCAAAAAGGATACCCTACGGAACACTTCTGGCATATATCTTACAAATAGTCATAAGTTATTTCTAGTCATAAGTTATTTCGAGGTATTAACTAACAAAGTCCGGTAGTAGAAGTAGGTAATGCCGTGATATTCAAGTTACTCCGTGATAGTGTTCAAGTTACTCCGTGATAGCATGGTGTTCACCATTCAGTGTACTTTTTAATCGTGAAAACTAATGTTTAATGTAATAAAAGTGTTCAAATTGTATGTAGACTATACGTTTTTATTACCCCATATTGTCCATATTGAAACATTTCACTACACATTTTTTTAATAGAAAAAACACATTCTATTAAAAATATTCCATTAAACATAACTTAAGTCTCCTTAGTCACTATCAAATTCCTCACACCTATCACACATAAAATAGACATTATCGGTACCAGACATTACAAAACTGATAATCCATTCGGCTCCATTCTTCCTCTTGGTGTCATCCGCCAGGGGAGCCACCTCACGCACCACAACCATCATCGTCATTGTTCTGGGGTCTGTAATTAGGCCTAGACCGATCTATTGTGTCTATCTTGACAAATTATTTTCACTTCAAATTCAGGTGACACAACGAGTGGCTTTCCAATTTTTGCAATGGTTGCACTTCCTAGTGCTGATGAATATTTTGTGCAATAATCCTTTAGTGTACTCCACGGGTTATTAAAACGTCTACTGGCCTTGTATACTGACCATCCTTCTACCTTCATCGACCTCAGTGCTTCTTTAAATGTTTCAGCTGTGTAGGAGCGAGCCTCTTTTTCGGTTTTGGCGCCATTTCAGCGTCCAACCTAAGAAAAACGTACATATTGCTAAGCTTACGCACCTTGCATGCGTAACACAACATGCATATACGTTTTGTATGCGAATAGTCTGCATCTTACCTCTGGCTGGTATTAAAATGAAACTTATACAACGAAACAGCTGTTTATAAGAAATTAAAATCTTCACCACAGAGTTCACTGGATGTGGGCCACTTGTTGAAATGTCAACTCTCTGTTAATATTTTTTTAAAACTTCATTGAGTTGGTCAAAGATAGAGCGCAAGGACTTCCTGGATGCCTGGTTTCTACTGCCATCTGTTGGTAAAAACTTATAACTTTCGGAATTGAACCTATGTAGTGCTAGAAGAAATACGCTTTATCGCGGTGTTACTTGATATCACGGAGTAACTTAACTCTACCCTAGTTAATTTTGATAAGCAATCTGCTTTCTTCCTGGATTGAATGTGATGTATGAGTCAAAATGTTGACTTTTTTGACGTTATGAGGTGGGCATGATTTCATTCTCTGTCTCGATCGGCCTCGTCTTTCTTTGTCTTTTCTTCACCGACAAAAACCTACGGAAATCTCCCTCGGGACTTCAAATTCGCCTGGGACATCCCCTTTTTAAAAAAACTTCCCTTGTCTCTTCTCTGCAGTAGCTACTATCTTAAAATAACTTCCGCCCATTAAAAATCGTATCGGGTATTTCTCTTGCCCGCCTGACTGGTGCCATTTAAACACAAGAAAATACACGGAGAATCCTGTATTAATTCTAATTATATTGGAGACTTATATGCTAGCCTATAGCATAAGGACTCACTACATACTGTCACCTTTCAAGAATAGTTATTCTGCATTAAACAACGACTTTGTCTGTTGTTTCTTAGGCACTTGCCTTTAACAGGTTATATCAAAGTCAACCCCTGGCACTATCCAGCCCATGACGGGCTAAGGCCGACCAAGCGACCGCTGCCCAGCCATTCGGCCTGCAGATATTGGGGTGACGCGTGATCAGTGCGTCGGGTCCCCTCGGCCGTTAATCTTGGTTTTCGTGATCGGGGCGCTGTCTCACTGTCAGACAGCTACTCAATTGTCCTCACGAGGCTGAGTGCATCCCGTTCCAACCCTCACGTCAGTTTTAAAATCCCTGACGGAGCCGGGGATCGAACCCGGGGCCTCCGGGTGAGAGGCAGGCGCGCTACCCCTACACCACGGGTAACAGGTTATATACTCGTAATTAAATCGAAATGCCTTTGAGGTTTTGATTCTTTCTTACAAATAAATTTGATGGCAGCATATATTTGATGTACCTTTCGTATTTGTTCTCGTGTTCAAGAATTTTTTAAAATTTGATTTATTACCCTAATATTCCAAAACACTTGACAAAATCGACATAAAGGAAATTATTTTTAGACACTCAGAAATTGCATTTTGAATGGTAGTCCATTCTTTCATACTGTATGTAAGTCATCTTAAAAACTTCGACAGTAAAAACACAGCACACGTGACCATGAACTGTCACTTTTGGTAGCTTACTGGTCCTTAAAGAGTACGAGCTTGTTATTCAGCTGACGAACATATTTTCGACACATTGCACTATAAGTGCATCTCGAATTATGATATAATGTCGAGATATTTCACAGCCACAGCTCTGATTAACCAATTAAAATGGTTGTCGTCAAGTACAAGAAAATGATCCTGGTTGAAGAGATTTCTCCGGTCTACACATGAGTTGATCACTGGGTTCACCAGCATTGGCTTTCCGTTCGGTTTAGTTATTATACCTGAGTGCTTTCCCAGCTTGAACAATTTTTCGTTTATGCAGAACTGACACGTTAACATATGCCACTCAACATAGGCCACACTGGAATTTGTCAATTACTATTCCGAATTGCAGAATACACAGTGAGTTTTTTCCTCTCTTCTTCTTATTCTTCTTCTTCTTCTTCTTATTTTTCTCCTTCTTCTTCTTCTTCTTCTTCTTCTTCTTCGTGAGGCCTCCTGAGAGGTCGAGTGCAGGTATTTCTAGTCGACGCCCGTGGGTGACCTGTGCTTCGGAATGAGAGATGAGATGAATGGATGAAAGTGGACAAGGATGTGGTAGGAAGCGACCGTGGCCTGTCAGATGGTACCGTCCCAGCATTTGCTTGGCGTTGAAAATGGGGAAACAAAAAAAAAACATTTCATGGACGTCCGACGTTGGGGCTCGAATCCACGCGTCTACCGAGTCAGCAGAGAGCTTGGCCCTGTGACCTGAAGCTGTGCTTTAGCAAGCGTAGCCACCACTGTCGGTATTCAGTTACAACGGAGGGAAATGGCCAGACTTGACTTAGCGGTAACGATGGAGTGGGGTAGCCTGCTTCAGCCGCGTGTCGCCTTTACCTTTTCTATTCTTCTCTATTCTCGTCGACTCGATATTATCCTACAGAATGAACCAGTCAACTCGGGACCGATGAGTTAGAATCCAGTAATAATAATAATAATAATAGACCTAATAATACATGATGATGTGATGATGTCGAAGTCTCAACAGCATCATGGTTAATGTGTCATCTATTGTAAAAGGCCCTGGAATCCCTCCTTTAATTAGCTATTCAATCAACCAGTCAATTAACGAATCAATCATTTTATTGCTAATGTTTGCGGAAAGGAACAGACACTAAATCAACAAACGAGCTACTTAATCCTAACACTTCCCCATCTCGTTACAGGCAATCGTCCATCACAGACCCAAGTTCCTAAAGTGACGTATGGAAAAGCTTTTAAAGTTGGCGGAATTTAATTTTCGCGGAAAGCAATTAGAAGGTTGCGTGCCACCACTTACAGCCGTGGACAAGTAAAGAGGGCTTTGTGAGAGAAATGCTTTCTCTCTCTTTTTTTTACCTTTTTTTTTTCTCTTCACTTTACTTCGTTTTTCCCCTTTCCGTCTCTCATTTGCCCGGCTGTAAAGAAACAAAAGACGAGCTAGTGAGCAGCAATTTCCCAAAGTGGCTGCTCTGCTCAAAGCTCACCCCCTCCCCTTGCCGCCCCTCCCCCTCTTTCCATGGCCCTCTCCAATCCTTTCCGCTTCCTGCCTGAACAACATTACCGAGACTGTTTACTTGCTTGCTCGATATAGAGAAAGATTTCTGTCCTTCTTGAGAAAACTTTTTCCTTTTCTCATGTTCTTGACGAGGCGATTTTCAAAATTGGAAGTCGTCTTCTATTTTTTCGCTTGAGTAACAGAATGGAATCAAGACAGCAATGAGGAGAGCTTAACTGAATTATTGTTGTAGCTGGAAATGTCCTTGTCTATATCTGTCTCTGTCGTGCCGGGAGACATTCTATTTCCTTAATTAAATTTGAAAGTCAACGAACACGAGTCGCTGGCTCTTCACTCATATCAGAGGCGTGGCGCAGAGTGGCGCTGCAGTCGACAAGCTAGCGACACACACTTGATGCGGACAATGGCATGATAATCTTCCTGAATCAACGTCGCGTCGCGCTCTCGGCAAACCAGTAGCGGAGTAGCGCATCGGAATAGGCAATACATCTAAACTCTATAAATAAAGTAGGCAAATAGTTATTGTGGGGTTTGAAGTCATTTTTCAGTGTTGCCTTAGTAATCGAAATTTGATGTTTTTCAGTCGATCAACTTGATTTTACTCAATTGTAATGAATAGTTCCCTAATCCAAAACGAAAAATACACTATCGTTAAGTAATCATCATCAGATCCATCATCATGTTTTTAAAACAAATTTTGATGCCTGGTTCAATGTTTCTTCTTCTCCTTCTTTTCGAATCACCCACTTTGGGGTTCCTCAGATCAATCACTTCTTAGATTCTTGTGCTCTCCTTTTCTCCCATTACTTCTTCATTCTGTTTGATCTCATCTTACTTTCCTCTTCTGATATCTGCATCGGTTTTCTGGCGTCGAATCTAGCTTGGAACTTCTTAGTGTTGTCTTTGGTCACGGTTTTGGCTGTACCATTCACCAGTGCTGGATTACCCATTAGGCCCGACTAGGCCCAGGCCTAGGGCCCCCAATTATCTGCCCCCCCCCCAAAAAAAGAACAAGAACGATTAGACATGCTAAGTTTAATGTATATCGAGTCAGATGTTCTGCGGGAAATTGATTTTGATGACATTGTAGAAAAAACAGAAAAAAAAATATGATTACATTTTACAGAAGTAAAAATTAGTATGATTTGTTAAATTGTTCATCAAATCATCTGAAATGTTTTCAAATAACGATGATCGTTTCAATTGAAACGTAATATGTCTATATGATTTAATTTTTTTTTTTTTATTTAGTCAATTTACCCTCTAGGTTGGTGGATCCCACGGACTCAGCGAGGGAACTCACCACTACCGCCTCTATGGGCAGTGTCCTGGAGCTTGGAACATCTGGTCGGAATGGATACATCTGGGGAGGTGTGATCAGCACTTCGCCCAGGCGGCCTCACCTGCAAAGCGAACAGGGGCCTCATGAGGGATGGGAACGGATGGAAGATTGGGATGGATAGGCTAGTCCTCGTACCACTTTTCAAATTTCGTGGCAGAGCCGGGAATCGAACCCAGGACCTCCGGGGCGGCAGCTAACCATGCTGACCGCTACGCTACGGAGGCGACCTATGATTTAATAAAAAGTGTATTATTCATCTTGAGAAAAAACTCTTTTATATACTTTATTAAATGCACAGTTGATAAAAAATAAAAAGTGACAGTCAGTCTGTAAGACTAGATTTTGTATCATTTTAAATGCTACAAATGCTGAAAAAATGCTAGAAAGGCTGGACTCTTGACATGTTAGAAAATTATCTGCATAATACTTAGCTTGCTTATCTTGTTTCAAATTACTCGCGAAGGGCAAGTGCAAACCAAGGGCAAAGCAAGGTCCAGCGCGGGAAATGCCGCACGCTCACCAGAGCACGCGGGGACTTGTGCCTTCCATCCAGTCTAAAAACACTTATAGTGGGCGATGTATTGAAGATAGAGATATACTCTCGCGGACTTTTTTGTAGAAATTTTCATGCTGACCAATTCTTACGCTCTTAGTATAATGATATTTTTAACGGTTTGCCCAGGGTAAGCTTAAGAAGCGCACGGACGCCAAGTTTGTTTTCGACTTTTTCACTGAAATCGTTACTGCTTGGCTTCCTTTGATCATACATAAATTATTTTCTACAGAATCTTTCCTCGAGATATCCTTTACAGAATGGTGAAAACCGCATCAAAATCCATCCAGTGGTTCTCGAGATTACCCGTGACATCCAAGAATCGGGGATAACGAAGTAGAGATTGTCGGGGTACACATGCACCGAGCGGTACTATGAAGTCACACACCTCAGTGCATCTGTCCATCCGTAGCCGTTACGTAACGCCAGACCCCAGCGTAACGACGAAGTCGACAAGATCATTTAAAATGATAAAATTATTTTAAAAAAATAAAGGGGCCCTTAAAATCTGAGGGACTTGGGCCTCATTTTACCTAATCCGGAACTGCCATTCATTAACGTGAGTTCAGTAATCTGAAATTCTCGCAGGTCCTCTTCCACTTTCGTAAACTAATTAGGTTTATTCTTCTTTTTGGAAAAGAAGTCAAAGATTTGCTTGATTATTCGGGCAATGTTTATTATACCGTATTTCATAACTTCTTTTTATAATGAGATTTATATTACTTTTGTCGCCTCCGTAGCGTAGCGGTCAACATGGTTAGCTGCCGCCCTGGAGGTCCTGGGTTCTATTCCCGGCTCTGCCACGAAATTTGAAAAGTGGTATGAGGACTGGAACGGGGTCTACTCAGCCCCGGGTGGTCCAAATGAGTAGAGGGGGTTCGACTCCCACCTCAGCCATCCTCGAAGTGGTTTTCCGTGGTTTCCCACTTCGCCTTCGGGCAAATGCCGGGATGGTACCTAGTGTAAGGCCACGGCCGCCTCCTTCCCTCTTCCTATCCTATCCATCCCAATCTTTCATCCGTTCCCATCCCTCATGAGGCCCCTGTTCGCTTTGCAGGTGAGGCCGCCTGGGCGAAGTGCTGATCACACCTCCCCAGTTGTATCCATCCCGACCAGATGTTCCAAGCTCCAGGACACTGCCCATAGAGGCGGTAGTGGCGAGTTCCCTCGCTGAGTCCGTGAGAACCACCAACCTAGAGGGTAAATTGACTAAATAAAAAAATAAAAAAATATATTACTTTTACTGAATTTTGTAATTTGAGTTATATTTTTAGTATAGATATTTTATCATGTGGTTTGATTTTATTAAGATTTTGAATTTGATCATTAATGATTACTGCTAGAGAGCGTGCTTATCATGATAAATATTTTAATTCATTCTTCTTTTTTTTTTACTTTTAATATTATGTTGTACATTTGGAAGAATAAGATTATTTTCTTTTTATTTATTATTAGGGAGATTAATTCCTAATCAATGTTTACAATTTAGGACAGGAACATTTTGTTTTACTTTGATTTAGCCTAGTTTTCACAAAGAATGTACATTATTTAAAATTATAAGATACAATCATCTGATGATGATCGCTTGACTGGCCATCCAAGTGTACAGTATATATTAATCTCAGGATTAGGGAACCGCCCATTACAATTGGGTAAAATCGTTTGACCGACAGAAAAACATCAACTTTAGTTAGTTGTTTTAAATGGAGCTGGGTAACAAGCGAATTTCGGTTAATCGATTAATCGCTTAATTTAAAATGAATCCAAAGCGATCATCGATTGACTATTCAATCGATTAATCGACGAACCGAATAACAGATTAATCGACTAACCGAATAATCGATTGATTGATTTGTAGACACGAGATAAGAAAATAAGTTTAAATAGGCCTAAGGGGTAATCGCTTAGGTTAAGTTGCGCTTATTTTTGGAATGATGTATATAAATCTATAAAAGTTGCTGTTTGCCTAAATATACAAAGTGTCCTTCTTTGTTTATGTTTTCAATAAACAAATAAGAGTCAGTGACAGTGGAAGGACAAACATCATTCAAATTGGGAAGGGTTTCTACAAAAGAAAATGAAGGGTTTTCAGCAAAGATTTTGAATTCATGTTCAATGTTTACAATTTAGGACAGGAAAATTTTGTTTTACTTTGATTTAGCCTAGTTTTCACAAAGAATGTACATTATTTAAAAATATATGATACTACAGTATATATTTTATTTTCGACCCTGACTATTATTTTCTATGTGTCAGAAAACTGTATTGAAACTGTACCAAGAAATGATTCTATTATACTCTTTGATAAAAACAACGAGTTATAACTATACTCATATATTTAGGAGAAAGTAGGCTATATTTTCTTTACTGAACATCTTGTTTTTTCATAAAATCAAAATAGGCTAAAAAATTAAGAGCTTGAGTTTTGTGAAACATACACCTTAGCGTTTATATATTCTAGATCCTACTGTAGTTTAGGGCTTATTGCTCAAGTATAGCACAGCAATAGTAGCTACACCTTTATACATTAGTTGCAGGAGTGAGACTGTTAGTGGCTGCGATTGTCATCTGTCAGTCTTGCAACATTGTAGATGTATGTCTACCCCTTATTACCCCTTATTATTCCCGTTTTTCCTACGGGGTCGGGGATGAGATGCGATGGAAGTCTTTGTGGCGGATGATTTTTACGGCCGGATGCCCTTCCTGACACCAACCTCATGAGAGGAGTTAATGAGAGCTGAAATGAATGATGGTGAATGAAACTGGGCAAGGATGTGGAAGGAAGCGGCCGTGGCCTGTCAGAAGGTACCGTCCCAGCATTTGCCTGGAGTTGAAAATGGGAAACCACGGAAAACCATTTCAAGGACGGACGACGGTGGGGCTCGAACCCACGCGTCTACCGAGTCAGCAGAGAGCTTGGCCCCATGGCCTAACGCAACGCTTTAGCGAGCGCAGCCACTACTGTCGGTAGATATGGTATTAAAATAAATAATAATTAGTTATTTTAGTATTTATCAACAGTAGTAACCGCATTTTTCTAAGATTTTGCCGTGCGTTTAGTAGGTTGTTGTTGGGTGGCATTTTGGGTTTGGTAGAGTTTTGGTCAGTGGCATACGCAGGATTTCTTTCTGGGGAGGGGGTCGTTCATATGGAGTGCTAATCGTGTTCATTATTAAAATTACATTTCATTATTACATAAAAAGAAATAATTAAATAAACATGAAACTATTTTAATTATAATTTCCAGCACAATAAAAAAGAGAAAAAATCAATTGTTTAAGATATGGAAAACAGTAACTAAATATTAAATCTGAAATGATCCAGTGGTACATACGTGATTGCTTATAATATTGATATTATGTGAGAAAAAAAATAAAGTTTAACACCCCATGTTCTCACTGCCATCGACTCTCAAAATATGCTAATCTTGGTGGCTTTATAAGCATTATTTATCAATGCATGATGCATAATTGCATAAAACTCCTCGTACCGATTATCGTTAATGAAACGGATGTACAATGGCACAGATATGCACAATTAAAGCATCCCGTAACAACGTGAAAAAAGTTACCGATCGCACACTTTAACAGCAAAATTGATCCAAGAATAGCTTCAACGCTGTCGGAGGAATCTCGCTGCGAATGGAGTGCCAAGTGAAGAACCTGATCACATCTCTATGTAGTATTAAACCAAGTCCCCGATTCATGGATGTAATGGGTAATCTCGAGAACCACTGGATGGATTTTGATGGGGTTTTCACCATTCAAAGGATTTCTCGAGGAAGGTTTCTGTAGAAAAACATTCATTTATGACCAAAGGAAGCCAAACAGTAACGATTTCAGGGACTCGAGTTGAATAAAAGCCTACCGTCCATGCGCCTTTTTATCTTACCCTGGGTAAGAGTTAAAATATATATATATAATACGAGTGTAAGAATTGGTCAGCATAAAATGTTCTACAAAAATATTCCGCAACTGAATATCTCTGTATTTAATACATTGCCCATTTTTTCGTTTTCATTTCTTCCAACAATCTCCATTCAGGGGAAATGTAAATTACTAGCTCCGGAGCGAGCCTATCATCCCAGTTTCGGCCAGCACCAAACTGTTGAGTCGTGTCGAGTTATGACTTAAGAAAATAGTATATGTGTTTGAATTTTTGCTGTTCACATCGGCTGTTCTGAATTAACGTCTGGGACCTACCATCCATGCGCCTTTTAACGGGAGACGTAGGCAGTTTTACAGTGCGATATTCACATACGTGTAACTCCTACAATTTCTATCACATATCACTGAAATTTAGTACACATATTGATATCACTTGAGGCATCCTTTAGTAGTTTTTGAGAATTTCATTTTTACTCATAAATGAGTTATTGTCATTTACGGTTTTTTTACACTGTTGTTTTTCGGTACACTTTTCTCCTACATTTGGGTATTGAGTGTCAATTTTCGTGCACAGAACTAATCTGTGTTAGTAACAAAACATTTACATGCCGCAAATTTTTTGATAAGGATTCCAATGATTTTCTGTGAAATTTTGAACTTAAAGAAACTTTTTTCAAGAAAAAAGATAGACATTTTCATGCTCAACAAAATTGATGTAAGCATCATATTAAAATTCAGTTCCGTCAAAATCTTCACACTAGTTAGGAGTCAAGTCAACCCCTGGCACTATACAGCCCATGACGGGCTAAGGCCGACCAAGCGACCGCTGCCCAGCCATTTGGCCTGCAGATATAGGGGTGACGCGTGATCAGTGCGTCGGGTCCCCTCAGCCGTTAATCTTGGTTTTCGTGATCGGGGCGCTGCCTCACTGTCAGACAGCTACTCAATTGTCCTCACAAGGCTGAGTGCACCCCGTTCCAACCCTCACGTCAGTTTTAAAACCCCTGACGGAGCCGGGAATCGAACCCGGGGCCTCCGGGTGAGAGGCATACGCGCTACCCCAACACCACGGGGCCGGCTCACTAGTTAGGAGTACAAATGGGTAGAATTTTGTTAATATCCATTCAGTAAATTTTGAGAGAAATGTACCTTAAGTGCTAAAAATGTTTAACTCATAAATGTCAATGTTAAGTTTTCATAAAGGGTTCTTATTCATTTGCAGCCCAACAGATTATAATTTTTAAATGACATTTTGTAAATCGAATTTTGAAACAAAATTTTGGGATTATGTTCTCCAATTTATGTAGGCTACTTTCAAATCAAGCAATTTTTTATCATTTCAAATGATCTTGTCGACTTCATCGTTATGCATGAGTCAAAAGTTATGCGTTACGGAGACGGAGACGGTGACATCATGCAGCCGCGCGGGAAGCCTAAGTTAATGGGTAATGGACGGCGAGTGCGTGACGCCATGCAGCCACGTGGGAAGCCTAAGTTAATGGGTAATGGACGGCGAGTGCGTGACGTCATGCAGCCACGTGGGAAGCCTAAGTTAATGGTTAATGGAGTCTGTTGAAAGAGTCCTGGGGCGTCGAGCGACCTGGGGCTTCCAGCGAAGCGAAAAGAATACAGGGTGACTCCTAAAGAGGTGTACAAGATGCCAGATAAGAATACAGGGTGCCTCCGAAAGAGGTGTGCAGGATGTCAGAGCAAAATACAGTAAAAGATGCCAGATAGAAATACAGGATGACTCCTAAAGAGATATACACGATGCCAGATAAGAATACAAGGTGACTCTTAAAGAGGTGTGCAATATGGCAGAGAAGAATACTGGGTGACTCCTAAAGAGGTGCACAAGATGTCAGACAAGAATACAGGGTGACTCCTAAAGAGGTGTACAAGATGTCACACAAGAATACAGGATGACTTCTAAAGAGATATACAAGATGCCAGATAAGAATACAGGGTGCCTCGTAAAGAGGTGTGCAGGATGTCAGAGCAAAATACAGGGTAACACTTAACGAGGTGTACAGTATGTTAGATTCAATCAAATACAGGGTGACCCTTAAAGAGGTTTGCAAGATATCCGATTCAAATAATGGGTGACCCTTAACGAGTTGTAAAGGATGTCAGACTCAAATACAGGGTGACCCTTAAAGAGGTGTCCACGCGGGAAGCCTAAGTTAATGGGTAATGGAGTCAGTTGAAAGAGTCCTGGGGCTCCGAGCGAAGTGAGAAGCCCTCCTGAGCCTTTCTAACATGTGTAGCATTTGTAGCATTCGTCATTTGAAATGATATAACGTCTGGTCTTTCAGACTGACTGTAATTTTACGCTGGGTAAACCGTTAAAGATACCGGGCGAAGCCGGGGTGGGTTGCTAGTTTAAAATATATACAGGAGTGAAGTAGCTTCACTAGTGGTAGTGTAAAACAGGTGATAGATGGGTTTAGATCAGATGATGCTCACTTGACGAGCGAAACATTAAACCATTAAACCATTTGTTAGAGACGTGTGTTAATGTAGCCGATAAATAATCCATGTAACATTTCTTTCAGATAATAAAGTGATAAACTGATGATCACTTTCCACCCAATCTATTTGGGCACTCTTGTGTTGACCAACTAAAGAACAATGCCGTGATTTAAATAAAATTCCGTTCAGGCAAGCAACTCGATGTTGAAATAGTACATTATGCAACGAGTCTATAGTGACAATAATTGAGACACGAGTGTCTTAATTACCATTATAGGCGAGTTGCATACGTCTGTTTATATCCGACGATAATTATTATAACTATTTTATGTTCGAACATAAATATTCATAAATATCAGTCGAGATTTTGCCAGTTTTATGTACTGAACAGAGCGCATGAGACGCAGAGAATGCCTTGTATTTGACCATGGCCTCCTCGATTACCATACTATGACACTAGGCCAGGCAGTGAAATTTAAATTAGAAGGCCGTGGAACTCAGCGTATCTAATTATCTAATTGGTCAAACAACTGTTTCTTGAGCTCTGATTGGTGGGAGAAACTGTTTCATAATGAAAAATAGTGTTATAATGAGCCTCATTTTAGTAGAATTTTCTGACTTATAATAGTCAGGGTCGAAAATAAATATCCTTTAATGTCATAGACTAGATCCCGGTTCATCAAAGAATCTTACTGTTTAATGCATTTGTAATTGATTTTCGTTATTTTTTTCAGTTTTTCAAACCTAAAGGACGCACCAGTGGCGTAATTACGGGGAGTGATCATAGGGATCAATCCCCCCAAGAGCCAAGTTATGAAAATGTGGTATTTGATGAGGTTTTTAATTTTGATCGGAAATAAAATGCCATACGTATTTATTAAATAAATACACCTTAGTCAACCAATAACGAAAGTAGAAAAAAGCAGTATGGCCCTCTTCAGTAATTGATATCTAAAATAAATCAATACAATTTGAATTACGAGCAAAGTTATTTGGTTATCCTTTTCTTTGTTAAAAAATATTTCGTAAAATATTAAAAAAACAGATCTGTAACAATGTGGGTTTTAAATTAATGATATTCTAAATGGCGCTTACACTCGGATACTGGGGCAGATGACCTCATAGATGGCAATAACTAATAAAACTCGGATACTAGCAGTGGTGTATTTTTTAGGTAGATTTCATTAGAAAGCTAACTATTGCAATGGGTCCCATGATTCGACTTCCGGAAAATTTCGACATATCTTCGCGTTTTACATCCCCCAGACCCCAAAACCACCGTCAGTTCAAAAGTTTATATATAATTTATGTATATATGCTTCATATTGTACCCGATACCTAGTTTAGGCTATCGGCTACGCCAGCAGACATTAAGCCGTAGTTGAGGTTTTGGGAAAAGTTAGGAAAAGATAGCGCACCGATCGAGTCAAGAAGAATGTCAAGATGACGTAGGAGGTCTAGGATCAAGGAGGCACTGACGTCTGTAAGAAGATGGAATTATGGATAGAGATGTGAAGCTTTATTGAGATATATATGGAATATGGTAATTAAACATCTTAGAAGAGGATATATAACATGAATTATATGTGGAAATAATTGTAAGGAAGTTAGATAACCCTTAAGTTATTTTATAACGGAATAGCCGAGATGATGTGGGTTCGAGACTATGATCGTGACGCGAGAGCACTGTGGTGGGGGACTACACCACGTGTCTGCGCCAGGCAGATATGTGAGAAGACAGTGCCAGCACATTCAGTGGAGCTCTGTCAGTCGAGCAAGTAGGATCGAGCTCTGTAGCGCAAGCGAGACGCACGGTGAAGGTCGCGTAGCGTACCGAAACTGTCACGGCAGAGTGTAGGCGACAGTTTCAGCATTGCCGAGCAGCGAACGCCAAGCAGGTCATTGATCCAGGGGGACTTGCCGAGCAAGCAATCACAGACGGCCGGGATATGTTAGAACAGCACTGCAAGTAGTTGGAGACTTTATTACAAGCTACATTTCAACGCAGTTTGAACATAGTTCTTTTGAATAACTTTATGACTATGCTTTTCAATAACGCATTCAAAGTTATTTTAACAATTTCAAGCAAACGGAATGTCGTTAGCATAGGCACTGATGAACATTAGATCGTGCATTAATGAAATTTATTTCTTATGCAGTTTCATGAATTACCAAATACAGACAACTACAAGGTGTTTAATAAACTTGGACACTCTCAAGTAAAAATTTTATTTTACGAAAGTGAGACTTAGCAGTTATTAGAGATTGATCTTTCAATACTCAAACTGAACATTTAACGGAACAGTGACGTAACTTAGAAGAGGAGTAGGGGGTCCGCTGTTTCCATGAACATTTTCGAGAGGAGTTGGACAATATCCGCTATGGGTAATCCGAAGTTCAACATGTCAGAGTAGACGCAGATAGAGACAAGATGGCACCGCAGAGCGATGGATTCGATTCCTGACGAGAGGAGTCCACCAGCTGATTCACTTGGGATTTCGAAGGCAATCGTCCTTTCATGGATGGAATGATATTCACGCCGATCTTTCGAGAAATTCATTATGTAGGGAAAATCAACGATCTTGGAAATTTAATAACAGCTGATTATGAAAGGTACTGTAAGAGTTATAACTACCTGATACGATTATTTTCATGAATACTGGGCACACATGTACATTTTTCTAATAGGAGTGATACGATTATTAAGACATGGTTTGACTTTATATACTTCGAATTTGCTAGAATATGGAGTGACCATATGATATGGCAGGCATCATTATACGAAATTCTCACCATTGGTTGGCTTTATTAAGCAGATGTTTGGTCTTTTAGACATTTTTCCAGCTAGGATATTTTTCATGAATAGTTTTTTTTTTGTGTAACGAGTATTTCGAACTCGTGATCTGCAATTGATTATCTAAAATTACTTCGTCAGTTCATTGCATACTAGCGAGTGTGTATTATTCATCAGTAGGGATTTTTTTCCATTGGATTGTTTGGAGATATTAAGAAGTTATTCACTTTAGTGAATGAACATCGCTTTTATATGACAACTAGAAACTTGTTGATTCCTATCTGGTACATTCACTCATATAGTCTACGAGATGGGGTCTTTCGTATTTATACGATTGTATGGTGGTACTCATCTTACCCATCGTTCAGGGCAATATCATCCAAGTCGACGGGGCGAGGTCTTTCGTATTTATACGATTGTACGGTGGTTACACATCTTACTCGCCATTGAGGGACTCATTTTTATCATCCGAGTGTACACGAGATTGTAAGTGAATCAAACAAGGAACTACTAGTCACATATCAGTCGAAATTTTGTTAAATAAAGTAACGATAAATGTCAACAGGATTGCATTTAGTAATTCTTGTTTGCCAATCCAATATTTTGTTGCTATACTCTTTTGAGAGTAATTTCAGTTTAACAGCTGTTACAGCTGATGCTTTTGATGAGTTTTATAATTGTGTTTGATACCTTTGAGAAGGATTTAAAGTAATTGAATCTTGTAAGATTAATCATTAATGGTCAGATTTATTTTAAGGCAGATCAGTATTGCAGATTTTGATATGAGAGATTATAGCACATTGGTGTTTTTCTGTGATGTGAATTATGAAAATTGTAAGAGAATTTATGCTATTTGAAGGCAGATCTTAAATTACTGAAGTAATATTTTTCCAATTGTTTAAGAAGTTGTCTAGATGTGATCAGAGTAATTACAGTTATTGGAGATTGTGTGCGTTGATAATTTGAAGCCAGTTATATATTTTTTGTAGATCATGCAACATGGTTAAGTGGAGTTTGTGATAGGCATTTTGTGGAAGTTGCCATGTGATAGTTGCAATGTTGCTAATGTATTTTGAGGCAGACATGAGGTCGTCGTACCCAGTCTAGCGTATTTGTTGAGATTCATGCTGTATGTGCTGAATATTTATGGAGTTTTGTGGAGTAATTGTTGTATTCAAATGTGATATTTGAAGTATTGAGGAAATGTAATGTCGTTGTGGATAGATAGATCCAACGTGATGTCGTGGAGACAATAATATTTTTTGGCATGATAAATTAAATACGAGATATAACTTGGAAGTGATAAAACTGTAAGACAACGTTCTATAAACCTTATTAAACAATTTGCTAGGAAATTAAACAAATAAATGAAGTTGATAATACAAGATTTTCTGAAAATAATAATTAACGAAATAATAATCTGAGATTTAAGCATATTAACGATCTGACCTAATGAAATAAAAATCAGAATGACTAGATGAAATAATGAAAAACTAAATAACCAGAAGATTGAAATTTAAATAATTTGATAAATTAAATTTTGAAATAAATCAATGAATTAAATAAATGGATGAATTAAAGATTGGAGAGATAAACTGATTGAAATAAATTAATAGACGATTGTAATGATGATGAATAACTGAATTAGAAGGTGATAATTAACTAAAGAAGCTGATGATTAATGAATTTATATGGAATTAAATAAATTTAATTGAGTTATAATTTGAAGGAATTGCAACTTGAGTTGAGCATTTAAATGATGTAATGGTGACGAATTAAGGATTCTGACAGGAATATGTAGAATTGTGAAGTGAGAATTAATGTGAGAAATATTTAATTTTGATGATGACGATAACGATGACCAATGAGCCATGAATTTTCTGTAATTCACAGATAAGTGATTATGAATGACAATGTAAATAGTGTAAATTAATTATTCAATGTTTAGGAGCATTTGACTAACATGTTCAACATTCAAATTATGCCATGCAAACCATAAATTACGTGATGTTTAATATATGTGATTATAATATGTGTATGTTTAGACAGATTAATAACTTTTTAAATCCACATTGATGATGTTAAATTAAAGAGAAATTAGGTCTCAGGTTTCACAAATGTCAGTGACGAAAGACATAGTGCTACAGTGATCCTGAGAACCCAAGAGAACTTTAGAGATTTTTCTTGTTATGTGGATGAAATAATTTTAGATTAGAAAGGAGATGGTTCGATTTTTGGACAATGACAATTTAACGTTGGCATTCGACCATACTCTCAGGTAGGAGTTATATTTAAAATGTCTGTCTGACTATCAAAGTAAAATAAATTTGTTTTTATCTTAGTTGTGATCTGATGATGGTGTGATGTTCCTTTTTCTTTCCTTGTATTGAGTAAGGCTTATCCGGAAAGGAAGTGGTTTGCTAGGAATTCAGTTGATGGCGCCCATTTATATTTGCATTATTTCTATTAAACTTAAGCCCGTAACGACCCTAGAGATACTTTGTCTCGTGATACCCACTGCTTTTTCGATAACTCAGCTGAATTTCCGACACATTCCTTATTTGACTAGAGGTTCATTTAACTCCGCTCTGTCCCGGAACTCCAGGAATGCGATGTTATAGCAGATGTGTCATCGCATCCCCAGGACGAACGGGTACAATATATTATATGTATATCAGTTTCTTGTGGACACGATAACTGCCGTAATTTTGCACCAATCACTTTGAATTTTTTACCGAATATGTACACCTATAAAATCTCGGTCGGGTTTGTTACTGGGCTAAATCGGTCGAAGGGGGTGAAAATGGGGGGCTTTTTTTTCTTCGAAAAAGTGAAATATTGCTATAACTGTCGTAATATGTGAAATATCGAATCCGTTCAACGTTCATACTATGTGTAGGATAAAGCCCAAAAATTTATGTTTGAAGAGTTTTTTTATAGCACCAACTATTGACCAAAGGGGTGGGAAAAAGTGGGTTTTTCGGGAAACATTAATCATATCTCTCGTAATAGGCACAATATCAAAACCGTACGAAATGGACAATATTCCCCTAATAATTACCGAAAACTTTTGTCTGAAATAATTTTTGATATGACCCACCATTACGCCAAGGGATGAGAAAAATGATTTCGGAATTATAAGAAAATGCCAAGAGCTATCAGAGGTTGCCATGGCAACACTACTAAATTGATGAGGGATGAGCCATCAGACGTTGCCATGACAACGCACTTGCACGAGATCAGATTCAGTATTTCCATCTGACTAAGCCGGCCCCGTGGTGTTGGGGTAGCGCGCCTGCCTCTCACCCGGAGGCCCCGGGTTCGATCCCCGGCTCCGTCAGGGATTTTAAAACTGACGTGAGGGTTGGAACGGGGTGCACTCAGCCTCGTGAGGACAATTGAGTAGCTGTCTGACAGTGAGACAGCACCCCGATCACGAATACCAAGATCAACGGCCGAGGGGACCCGACGCGCTGATCACGCGTCACCCCAATATCTGCAGGCCAAATGGCTGGGCAGCGGTCGCTTGGTCGGCCTTAGCCCGTCATGGGCTGGATGGTGCCAGGGGTTGACTTTGACATCTGACTAAGTGGGAAGCGGCTTCGGTGACGTAACTGGTAGCATGCCGAATGTCTATGCCCAAGGTCGCGGTTTCAAAGCCGGCCGAAGTCGTCGGATTTTCTAAGAGCGCTAAAATCCCTCAGTATGCTTTCCTTTGGAGGGGAAGTTCCAACGTTCGTTGCGAGTTGCTGGTTGGGGTAGCCAAGTTCACAGCTAGGTGTCGTTGACGGTAGTACCTGGTAGCAACATTAGGAACTACTGCTTGAAATTGACAGTCTGCAGTCCTTACCTGAATTAAGACTACTACAGCCATTACAATTCACACCGTTTATCAGACAGATTCTACACTCACCCAAAGTACACGGGGTTAAATGACCGCGTTGTCGCAGCCCCTAAACTAAGGAACCAACCAGAGGTAGATTTCATTAGATAGCTAACTATTGCAATGGGTACCATGTTTCGACTTCCGGAAAATTTCGACATATCTTCGCGTTTTACATCCCCCAGACCCCAAAACCACCGTCAGTTCAAAAGTTTATATATAATTTATGTATATATGCTTCATATATTATATGTATATCAGTTTCTTGTGGACACGATAACTGCCGTAATTTTGCACCAATCACTTTGAATTTTTTACCGAATATGTATACCTATAAAACCTCGGTCGGGTTCGTTACTGGGCTAAATCGGTCGAAGGGGGTGAAAATGGGGGGCTTTTTTTTTCGAAAAAGTGAAATATTGCTATAACTCTCGTAATATGTGAAATATCGAATCCGTTCAACGTTCATACTATGTGTAGGATAAAGCCCAAAAATTTATGTTTGAAGAGTTATTTTTATAGCACCAACTATTGACCAAAGGGGTGGGAAAAAGTGGGTTTTTCGGGAAACATTAATCATATCTCTCTTAATAGGCACAATATCAAAACCGTACGAAATGGACAATATTTCCCTAATAATTACCTAAACCCTTTGTCTGAAAGAATTTTTGATATGACCCACCATTATGCCAAGGGATGAGAAAAATGATTTCGGAATTATAAGAAAATGTCAAGAGCTATCAGTGGTTGCCATGGCAACACTACTAAATTGATGAGGGATGAGCCATCAGACGTTGCCAAGATAACGCACTTGCACGAGATCATATTCAGAATTCCATCCGACTAAGTGTGAAGCGGCTTCGGTGACGTAACTGGTAGCAAGTATGCTGAATGTCTATGCCCAAGGTCACGAGTTCAAAGCCGGCCGAAGTCGTCGGATTTTCTAAGAGCGCTAAAAATCCCTCAGTATGCTTTCTTTGGAGGGGAAGTTCCAACGTTCGTTGCGAGTTGCTGGTTGCGGTGGCATCTAGTAGCCAAGTTCACAGGTAGGAGTCGTTGACGGTAGTACCTGGTAGCAACATTAGGAACTACTGCTTGAAATTGACCGTCTGCAGTCCTTACCTGAATTACAGACTAATACAGCCATCCCTAAGTACACGGGGTTACATGACCGCGTTGTCGCAGCCCCTAAACTGAGGAACCAACCAAAATCTCTGCGGGAGATATAATTTTGCGTGAAGAAGTAACAGACCGTTACATAGTTTCACATCAGTGTCGAAACCTTGCATAAGGACAGTGTGACCACAAGTATAAAAATGGACCCCAAATGTCAAGAAGGTTACCGTTCCCATAAGACAATAAAATGTTTAAAATAAGCATAAAATGACGAAAAACAAAGTTAATTAAGCTCAAATTATAAAATACCTTCTCGCAATAAATGAGGTCTGATCCTTCTACGAAAACCTACATATTCTGCCTATTTTCGCCTATCCCCAAGTTTGTCCGGTGAAATCTACCTCCGCCTTCCGGCGTGCCGAGAGGACTTTTTTGAAAGGGATGTGAGATGGGTGTCGCACTATCATTCAAGTTAAAGCCCACCTTGTTACAGATCTGTTTTTGAATGCTTTTTATGAAACAAATAGGCTATTATGCTTTATTGGTTTATTGATCGATATATGAATCGCAGCCAATGGCCATAAGCTGGGCATTTTGATTGAACGCCCGAGGGCTCCCAACAAGTTCAATTTCAAGTAGTTCCAACTTTGGCTACCAGATGCTGCTGTCACTAACACTAGCGGCGAACGTTGAAACTTGATAGAGCGTTGTGTACTAGCCAAATGTAACCTACAAATTTTGCCATAAATGTGCCATAAACCTGTGATATGGACCCGCCGGCTTTACTTCCCCTCCGAATGAAGGCATTCTGAAGGATTTTAACGTTCTTAAAAATCTTGTGCATAGCAGTTCAGCATGCTACCGACTACGCCACCGAAGCTTTCATTTATTATGTCTCATTATGTCCCCCCTCAAATCTAATTTCGCCCCCAGGGGCTCACATCTTGTGGGACGTGGGTTGGCGACCACGGAACCCCAGCTGAGTCCGACATTGCTTCCACTTACTTGTGCCGGGCCCCTCGCTGTCTTCTATCCTGTCGACCTCACTTGGTCAACTCTTGTTCTCTTCCGACCCCGACGGTATTAGGGTATCCGAGGCCTAGGGAGTCTCTTTATTTCCCGCCTTAATTGGCCCTTGTCTCATCTTCTCTGATTCCCTCCTTCTGCGAGGGGTCAGCCTTCTTTTTCTTTTCATATTATCTCCTGCCTTCTGCTCAAGGCCCTCAAGGAGGCCGGGTGTATTTAGCCCCACCATTTTTGGTGCACCCTAGATAATGCTACACCTTCAGGGGCTCACGGCTGCTGAGTTCGGGATTTGGCGACCCCGAGGGATTCCTGACCTGGGTCCGGTTTCCCTCTTTTGTCCCTTACCTGTGAAGTGGACCCTCTCCTCTTTCACGTTCCTGTCTGCCTTTCACGGCTCTCCTTCCTTCCAAGTCCCTCAATCCGCATTCTTCGAGGGTTGAGGGCATTTCTTTTCCTCCTGTCCTTTATTTGCCTTATTCTCCTTTAGTTTTCCATTTCTTCTTCTAATATGTACTGTAGGTTAGTAGTTAGTTTTAGTTTTTAAGTTTGCATTTCATTTTCACGATCACCCAAACCATCACGGGCCGATAACCTAGATAACCTAGGCCCCTTAAAACGACAATTATCATCATCAAATCTCATTTCAGCGCAGCTCATCCTCCTCCAGAAGCGAACCCTAGTTTCGCCACTGAGACGCACCAAACGTTTCTTACGAGGTGCCGACATGATGACACGCCCAAGACCGGGAACTCAACCATATCCGGACGATTAGATTAGAAGTTAGCCATTTCTACCACTACGAGCACTAGTGTGAGTCAATGCAGATTGCAGAGTTTCACTTTAGCCCTTATAACTACTTCCGGTGTGAAATTTTTCAATCAAAAATCGTCTAAGGGTATTGAACCAAGGAACACATTAAAGAAAGAATTACGTAAATAAGAGTCCCCACGGTAGCGTAGGGGTCAGCATAGCTAGCTGCCGCCCCGGAGGTCCTGGGTTCGATTCCCGGTTCTGCCACGAAATTTGAAAAGTGGTATGAGGACTGGAACGGGGTCTACTCAGCCTCGGGTTGCCCAACTGAGTAGAGGGGGTTCGATTCCTTCCTCAGCCATCCTCGAAGTGCCTTTCCGTGGTTTCCCACTTCGTCTTCGGGCAAATGCCGGGAAGGTAACTGCTGTAAGGCCACGGCCACCTTCTTCCCTCTTCCTTGCCTATCCATCCTAACCTTTCACTCCCTTCCCTCATGAGGCCCCTGTTCCCTTTGCAGGTGAGGCCGCCTGGGCGAGGTGCTGATCCCACCTCACCAGTTGTTTCCACTCTGAATAGATGTTCCCAGCTCTAGGACACTGCCTGAAAGGGCGGTAGGGGTGAGTTCCTTCGCTGAGTCCGTGGAAACCACCCTGGATGGTAAACTCGATTTTAAAAAAATGTAAATAAGTTAATTTGGCTAGAATTTGAATCGAAACGAAAGCGAGTAAAGAAACAAGCGATTATTCTGTATGCTGATTTTTAGCCTATTTTCATTTTATGAAAAAAAATAGGCTTAAGAGATCACCTTTTGTCCGTGTGTGTGTGCGTATGTGTGTGTGTGTCCCCTTAATAGCCTAACTTCTAAACGGTTGGAACGATTTCATTGAACCTCGGTAAGGTCATAGCACCATTTTGGCCAACCCCTACCGTGCCCTTCAATTTTTTTATGTCTCACCAATCCAACATGGCGGCTGTGCGAAATATTTCACCAGCATTCAATATCTCCGAAAGTATTACCGATATCACCCTGAAACTTTTTACGGTGATAAAGGGTACTACTGGAAGTTCACCTATGTGTTTTTCGAAACCCTGGTAACTACAAAACCAACATGGCGGCCAAGTGAATTTGCGGCTTTTAAACAGACGTTTCTCGCGATTTAACGAACCAAACGCAATGAAACTTGGTACAGTATATGTTTATAGGCTACACATTGTAATGCACCGACATCTAACTTCGTTCAAATGTTTACATAACCCTAAGATGGCGGCTGTGTGAAATATTTCACCGGCATTCTAACCTTTGTACGGAAATAAAGGGCACTAATGGAAGTTTATCTATGAGACTTCCAAATCCTGTTGACTACAAAACGAACATGGCGGCCAAGCGGAGTAGAAAGTTTTAATAGACTTTTCTCGCGATTTAAAGATCCAAACGCAATGAAACTAGGTACAGTAAATGTTTATACTGTACACATTGTAATGCACTGGTATCTAATTTAGTTCAATTGTTTACATAACCTCAAGGTGGCAGCTGTGCGAATTTTAAAATTAAGTTTTTATTTTCTTGTGTCGTAATCATGCTATCGAAGTGAAAGTATGAATAATGAACCTACGCAATAATTTTCCTTTAATGGTAGACTACATAACTCTATGGCCTATACATATAACAATGTAACATGGCGATCATCCGAAATATTTAGACGGTTCTCAATATCTACGAATCTATCACAGTAATCAAACTGATTTTCTTAATGTTCATAGGGGCTATGAACATAAGTTCACCTATAGGACTTTCAATAACCTGTTGATCACAAATCCAACATGCCGGCGCGAAGTATAAATATTTAAATGGAGTTTCTCGCAATTTACCCATCGAGTGCAGTGAAACTTGGTTCAGTAAATGCTTATACAAATGTTATCCACTGGCATCTAATTTACTTCAATTGTTTCCATAACCACAAGATGGCAGCTGTGCGAAATTTTAAAATCTCGATTTTATTTCTTGTGTCCTAATCATGCGATTGAAGATTGAATACTACACATAAACAATAATCTTCATGTAATAGTACATAACTCTAAGATCTACATATATAAAAATCCAACATGGCGGCCATCCATAATATTAAGATGGTTCTCAATATCTACGAATCTATTACAGAAATCAAAATGAAATTTTGTAGGTTGATAGAGGCAATTAACATAAGTAGGATGTATGAAAATAGGCCTTAGTTCTTCACGGTACTACTTGTTTGAACTGTATTTGGGCTGGGAGTGATTTTTAATTTGTATTTCTAGTTTGATATAGCTCTCTAAGACTCACAGTAGTAGGGCTTCTGGACCCGATGGATCTTCAACTTTTGACACAATTAAGGAAGTTGCCTAATTTTACGTTTCTGTTAAGAAATGTTGTCAAATTTTTAGAAATCTCTAATGTTTATTGTATATTTGTGCTATAATTTTAATACAAACACCTTCAAAAAGTTTACAAAAATACATTTCGAAGGAGGGGCATACAAAATGGAGTATAACGATGAGGCTCATTTAACATAAAGTGTTACTGACCAACACACAGTCAGTCAGCGTGCCAGAAGAACAACGGGTTACTCTTCATCATGTTTTCAACAAATCTGTGAACAAACAAACACGAGTCAATATATCTTAAAAATTGGATTTTCATTACTACAATGATGAGAATAATGTTAATGGCAATTCCTGAGATATTCCTCCTCCTATCGTTAATGTGGTAGCTTTCGGTCAGTCGTTGCTGTTTGAGTCTTGAGTCTTTTGACTGGTTTGATGCGACCCTCCATGCTTCCTTGTCCTGAGCTAATTGTTTCATCTCTACATACTGTAGCTAACACACCTTACATCCGACGCAATGTGTTTAAGATATTCTAACCTTGCTTTACCCCTACAGTTCTTATCCTCGATCTTACCTTCCATAACTAAGTTTGCTATTCCTGGGTGTCTTAGTACGTGTCCTACCAACCTATTTATTCTCTTCATTAGCAGTCGCCATAAACATCTCACCTCTCCCACTCGTCTGAATATCTCTTTATTTGTAACCCTATCTACCCATCTGATCTTCATCATTCTTCTGTAACACCACATTTCAAACGCTTCAATTCTCCTCTTTTCTGCTGCACCAATAGTCACAGTTTCACTTCCATAGAGTGCCACGCTCCAGACAAAGGCTTTCAGTCGGTCAACACAAAATAATTCCAATTACTGGAATATGTGAAAAAAAAACTGAAATAAATTACTATGTGATTAAGATGTAGCCTATATACAGGCCGTGTTGTGTAATTGTACAAGTGGTGCAGTATCTCAATGAAATTTATTCTGGACGCTGTATCGGTCCTGGATGTGATGTTGCATGGCCACCAAGGTCACCTGACCTTTCACCGCTGGATTATTTTTTGTGTGGTTGGTTAAAGAACGAAGTCTACAGGGAAAAAGTGCAATTAACGGAGGGCTTGCTTACTCGCATTTTACATCCGATTAGCAACACAGCATCTGTCTGTAAGAGCTGCAAAATGCATTGAACTTTGGGGGAGGGGGATTTTTGAGAATAAGTTGTAAAGGGGAATGGGCAATTACACAATAATTACACTTGCAATGGGAAATTGACAATTGACGATTAAATAATACGTCTGTATCTCGGAAGCCATTGCAAATAAAGCACATGTTCATATAGGCCTAATGTTTTCACTTTAGAATGACCAATTATATCACCTTTTTACGTATGGCCCCTTCGCCCTGGGACACCCTGTGTATTGTTACGGACTATCGAAAAAGAAGAAAACTAAGGGATGCCATGTGTCGCTCGTCAAGCGAGCATCATCACATTCAATTATGCAAGATAAATAACTCTACTAAAACTCAGCAAATTTTCTAGGATTGTGCCGTGTCTTGTGCGGGGTTTCACCTGAGACACCAAGCTGGCTCATCAGCGGGTTCTTGGTGTCCCCGCCCGGACTCCCACAAGAGTAGCGAACTGCGTGCTACCTCCCTTTTTATAAAGCGCACCTGCGCCTCTTTACTGCGAGATCTAAAAGTTCAAGCAGCCATAACCTCCCTATGAAGGCTTCCAAAAAGATGGTTTATTGCTTTCACGGCCAGTGACATTGGCGTGAAACCATCTTTTTGGAATCCCTTCACAGGGAGGTAATAATAATAATAATAATAATAATAATAATAATAATAATAATAATAATAATAATAATATCGTATGGCCTCGGGTGCCGAGTGCAAGCTTTGTAATTTGACACCCAGAGGGTAGCTTGCATGTCGAATTTCGTTGTTCCTTGAATCACTATGAAAGTCAAGGAGGTTAGATATCTAAGCTCCTTGAACACTATAGCGCTTTCTAGTAGAGAAACGAGGAACTTTGTGTTGGCGGAAACTCCCGAGATTAATTTTGCCATTATGAACACGGCCTACTGAATTCAAATGGTTTTTTTAACATGCCATGCGTGACGTA
Source organism: Meconema thalassinum (assembly GCA_946902985.2). Lineage (NCBI taxonomy): Eukaryota > Metazoa > Arthropoda > Insecta > Orthoptera > Tettigoniidae > Meconema > Meconema thalassinum. The sequence continues at coordinate 554,291,935 of OX336388.2, forward strand.
TTTTTGCCGCCTTTCAAAGGTCACTTACCACGGCCAGAAGCGAACCTGCAATCTTGGGGTTAGTAGACCGACACGCTATCCACTCACCCACCGTGGCAAGCTATAGGGAGGTTATGGATGCTTGAGCTTTTAGTTCTCGCAGTAAAGAGGCGCAGGCGCGCTTCATAAAAAGGGAGGTAGCGCACAATTCGCTACTCCTGTAGGGATCCGTGCGGGGACACCAAGAGCACGCTGATGAGCCAGCTTGGTGTCCTAGGCGAAACCCCACACAAGGCACGGTACAAACCGACCTAAGTTGCTGAGTTTTAATGCACTGGCCGTGAAAACCAATAAATCAGCTGTACTAAACACTGCCAAACCTACAGTGACACCCACAGACAGTCTCTGCCCTCCAGAATCAAAATACAAGAAAACCTGTCAGAAAACAGTAACTCAGTGAGTGTGGTACACTAATTAGTACTGACTAACGGACCCGTGCGAGAAATCTCTCATGTTCATAAACCACATTTTCGCCAATAGGTTTATATTGAGAGACAGGAGAAAGGTTGTTATGGTTTTATTTCAACCAAATTATTTATTTTCCTACAGCAACAATAGGCCTATTTGCAAATCGCACACTTCTTACAAAAATTGATATTTATGAAATTAGAATGCAATTCGTAACTGCTAATGTCATTTGTGTGCTGAGTCCATTGATTGACAGCTTAGCTGTAACACTCACCGTTATTCAATATTAATGAAATTATACGTTTTGAGTACTCATTCCTTTGATTTACTGTTTCTGAAATCCATGCCAACTGATAAAGGAAAGACCTCAGAATGTTAAATTGACATGAAACAGGCATCACAGCGGCCAAAATGTGAAGTGGACAGCAATTATGGAGCATTTTCGTACAGCAACAGTATTTGCAAATCGCACACTATGAAATTTTTTTAAAGTCATTTTTTAAAGAAATTATAGATATATATGAAATTATAGTGCAATTCGTCACTGCTAATGTCTATTTTCTTTCATTCGATTGCTCATTTGTCACGATCGGTCGCTTGTGAGCGCCACAGGAGGGATCTACAGTATACTACTGAAATAATGATAAGTATTAAAAACCCGAAAAGAGAACAATTTATTTTAATTTTACAAAACTTAGAAATGACCATTCCATCAACAAAAACAGACTTCGTCCCCAAACTAAGCTATGAAGGTGTAGCTGTTATTGCTGTGATACACTTAAGCAGTAAGTCCTCTTCAATAGTCCGTCATCATATCCTAAAGGAAGGCCTTGTCGCTGCAACCCCATTTGTCTCTCCCCTGCTGACCGTTTCAAATCAGCATATTTAGTCTGGTTGGTTGGTTCTTAATTTTAGGGGCTGCGACAACGCGCTCATGTAGCCCCGTGTACTTTGGGTGCGTGTTGAATCTGTCTGATAACCGGTGTTAATTGTGATGACTGTATTAGTGTGAGTTATCTGTTTTAATTTTTTTAATTTAAGTACTGCAACTTAGAATTTTTCAAATAGTTACTACTTTTGCCGCCAAGTGCCACCATCAACGACTACTAGGCCAAGTTCAGAACTTAGCTACTAGACGCCACCGCAGTCGGCTCTTGGCAACGAACGTAGAAACCTAAGACCGTTTTTTACATTCTTAACCTATCCAATTTAGCTTCACACAGGTGTATTTAGTGGAAGGTTCTTTAACATGCCATAAATCTATGACATGGGACCGCCGGCTTTACTTCCCCTCCGAAGGAAGGCATACTGAGGGATTTTTAACGCTCTTAAAAAATCCAACGACTTCGGCCGGGTTTGAAGCCGCGATCTTGGGCATAGAAGCTCAGCATGCTGCCGACTACGACTATGACTGACAACAACCGTAGCTACAGTGTTGTCAGGTTGAACCTTCCGACCTTTCTAGAGTCGACCATGGCTATGCCTATAAAGTATAATAAATATTGTTATAAATTATGCTATTGGATATCAGCCCAGAGCCAATGAGAAGAGGTGTTATTGAAGACGGGATTAACTTCAACTATATATAAATAACTGGCAGAAGTACCCGCTCTTCGAACGGTCTTCGGTATTAATAACCAGACGTTATCAATTGAGATACTGTTCCAATGCACAGTGGGTCAAAATCGAAATCTAGGAGAACAAAATTATTTATATTCATAATTAAAAATTTATTACTTCTACAGTATTCTCATATAATTGCCGCTCACTATTCTGGGATATAAACGCATCTTAGTGTAAATCTGTCACCACTGTTCGAGCAGTCTGAATTGGAGGGCGAATGTAAGTGGCTGTGGTTAGGTTGTCTTTGTGGTTAGTGTGATGCTTTAAGATGGAACATGCAGCGGAAGGTTTGATCTTTGTAACGTGTTTCAGTTATTAATGGGCGAAATTGTTACGTAATTTTAGCTATATTTGCATTATATAATATTTAACTATTATTTTTAAAATTATATTTTCACTTAGATTTTTAGTATGTCGCGTCACTCTGCGTCACTTTCTACTTAACGTTAAAATGTAGATAAAGTCTTGTAGTTTATAAGATTGTTTGCATCTTTTTGCAACTTACTTAGTTATTTTACGTTTTAGAAGATGCCGTGCAACCAGTTCTCATACGTTTACAACTGTTTGAAGCACTGGATTCGACGATTATGTCAAACTTTGTGACTTTGTTAAAAGTGGTAGAAAATTGTTCTGTCGAGATAACTGAATGCTGTATCCAACTCCTAGTCATAGACAATTTCTTGCATGTGTAGACTTGGCTTAAAAAAGGTCTTAACTGATGTTTATTATGAAGTAAACAAATTATATACGTTGCTTTCACTCTGAATTCATGATTAAAACGTAAACATAATTTTGTCCTCTTAGATTTCGATTTTGACCCACTGTGCAATGGTTAGGGGCTTGTCATTCCTTCATAAGTTTATCAGAACGAAGTTAGTTTTCTGGGTATATCGCAGACACTGTTAATTTAAGGGACGTAAAATGTGGTTTTCGGAGACCCATTATAGACTCCCTTAGTTTTGTGTCACACATTGAGAGCATAACATATGCTTTGGTCGTCCTTCTAGGAGAATTTTTATTTTTCGCCTATTTAGCATGTATTTTAAAAAGTTGTTCCTTATACCTATGAGAAGTACGTTGAAAAGTTTTCTAAATGATTGGTGTATTGACTCATGGTTACAATACCTAATTTTACGATGCTCCAAGCACCCGAACATGAATTATAGGCGTACATATGTATCAACCACACACTATCAAACAAAATCATCTTTACGATGAACCCGTTTGTCGACAAAAATGTGATTACTTAAAATGTGCTTTCAAACTGAATTCACCTAACGTGTACTTCCTGACGTGAAAATAATATTGAAATCCTCGTAGACGAAACGCAATATAGGTGTCAAACTGAAATTGACCCTCACTGTTGTGGAAAGTCCCCATCCCCAGGAAGACCCCTTTAATAAATTATAAAGGCTCGTGGTGCATGAAAATTCGGGATTTTTAGCCTCCAATGGCCCAAATTCCCCCAAAGCTGCAAAAAACACTATTCCAATTCAGGAATTTTAGAAAATAATGTTGCTGTTTGGAGATATAATAGACCTTCTGTACAACATATCACATATCGCACGTGTAAGTCACGTGTAAAAGTTCTAGGGTACCCCTTGACCCCCTTAATCGCATTGTTGAATTTTACAGTCTATGTTTGATTCCACGATAACCTTACAGCCATTTGCAAACTTAAACAGAAATTTAATAAATTGTGTGGCATTGCTTCTTACAGAAATAGATGGAAAGTTGGATGTCACCTCTTGTGACGCTGTTGTTATGTTTACCGGCTTGCAATACTTCATTAGTTTCTTCTTGTTCTTCTTCTTTCGGATGGGCCAGCTAAGGACCACGACGTTCAACTTTTCAACTTGGCGAGGGACTTGATGTTTGCCCAATATTCGCGCATTCTCTGGCTATGTTTCTCCTTCCTCTCTTTTGTCTAGATGATGCCGGTTTTCTTACGGGGTGGTCTGTCCTGAAAACTCTTCTGTTTAAGTATCTTTCTGAGATGTGATCGGCTTCTAATATCACTTTTCATTATCTTCAGTTCTTGGATATCCTTGTTAACTACTGTTAGCCACGGTGTCACGCTCTTTCTCTTCCCCCCAGTAGTTGAGAAGTCGGTTTGTTAGTCTTGTTTGGTTCATCCATAAGACATGTCCATAGAAAGACAGGTCTCTTCCTGGTCACATCTGTAATATTCCCTGTAGCACCTGATTTGGTCTTCTTCTGTGCTCGTCATCTATTTATTAGTTTATAAAATAAAAGTGTGCCATATCCCCTCCAGGGACGTAGGCGACCTGAATAAGAGCCCTTGACTAAATCAAGGGATCACTAACCAGGCATCCCGAGCCGGAGTTTGCGTGTGGTAGGGTGGCCAGGTCCTTTCCACTCCTCCTACCATAGCATCGGCAGGTTCCCATTTTGCATCATGAGGCTGGGAGACCATACCAAGACTTTAAAATTCTTGGCATAACCGGGGATCGAACCCTGTACCTCGGGGGTGACAGCCAACAATGCTAGCCACTGCGCCACGAGGTGGTATTTTTTAGTTTATTAAATGAAATTAGTTTTCTGGGAATATCTCAGAAACGTGGTTTTAGTGCCTTAAAACGCAGCCTCCGAGCCACTGAATGGCTGAAAATGAGTTTTGCTCGTCCTTGTAAGCCGTAATATAATAATGATTTAATAATATAGGGATAGGGATATAATAGACCTTTAGTACCCCTTGACCCCCTTAAGCGCATTATATACGTATTGATGAATTTTACAGCTTAAGTTGGTTCCATGATAACCTTATAGCCGTTTGCGAACGTTCACAGTATAGTAATAAATGGAATGGCATTGCGTCTTACAGAAATAGATGGACTTCTGAGATCGTGTTGCCATGGTTACCGGCTTGCATTCATTCAATAGCTTAATAAATGAAATTAGTTTTCTGGGTACATCTCAAAAATTGTTGGTTTTAGGACCTTAAAATGTGGTTTCGGGGCCCGTAGGGCTCCCGAGTTTTGTTTCTCACATTGAGACGCTGAAAATGAGCTTTGTCTCGTTTTTCTACGCCCATTTCAGCTTGCATTTTAAGGGGGTAGGCCCTCTTTTATGAGAGGTATGGAGAAGAGTTACACCAATGATTACTTTCGTGCCTCTGACGGACTTCTGTACCAAATTTTACGTTGATCCACTCAGCCGTTCTCGAGTGATGCGCGTGCAAAGTTGTACACAGACAAACAGACAGACAGACAATTTTTTGTTTTTGCGCGCTAGCGTCATAAACCAGTCTGAAACGCATTAATAACTCAAACTTCCGTGGAAATTCAGAAAAAACAGACAAACTTTCATTTTTATATATAGAGAGATTCATGTTTTTGGGCTAATGACGTGTGTATTTAGATTAGAACCATACGTTCCGGAGAAACCTTGCCTCCTTTTTCAGTGGAATCAAACAATGTGGCCAAAGAAAGTATATCAATGAGATTACAAAAATTACAAAAAATATAGATAAATTCCTCGGTTCGTCACCAGAGAGCAGCTGCCAGAAATTACTGTATGGACCATGGTAGAACGGCGGACAGAGTAGTAAGTAAGGAGAAGAAGGTAAAGGGGACGGGGTGAAAATATAGAGACACCTCGAAGAATGAGGATGTTCAAAGGAAAAGGGGGTGGGGGTGGGGGTGGGAGGGTTAGATGGATATAAGGAAACATAAACAAAAGGGAAGTGTATCTGAACGATCCCTAACGTCGTGCAGGCAACGGCGAAAAACAGATGGAAACTCCTCCAGTGCCGAACAAAGAAGATCAAATCCAGGCTCTGTAGCCATAGAGGAAAAAAGTACAATTTGAAATACGTGAAGAACAGAGATGAAATTATGCATTTAAACCCTTAGAAAGAGATTTTCTTAATTGGCAATGTAAAGAATATTAAAAGAAAATATGTCTGATACTTTAATAGCCGCAGAACGGTTGAACTACGCAGTAATAAGCATTGTTAATGTGCGCGCTAAAATTATGGTGGGAAACTGATATGGCCGCCAAATTTTCGACTAGGAGAGGGAGACCCAGGCATCGGAGTTCTTATTCCTACAGACTTTGAAGAGAGAGGAAGTGCTTCTTGGGTTAACTGAGATCCCAAAGCCTTAGTCCGAGTGCGGTGATAGACGACTCGTGGAGACGATACGGTAGCAGGGTTGAATAGTGGAGATCTCCGTGCTAGAATTTAGGCGAAGTTGAAAGGAGTCTTGATATTAGGATATTCATTTATATTTGAGATTATACTTCGGCCGAGTGAATTAATAGATAGTACAGTTCGAATACCATATTATATCAAAAGTTGAGCGTCATAATTCGAACCATTTTGAAGATATAAACTTGTAAAGACAGTTTTACAAATGTGTCGGACGTAGAAGCTGAAAAACACTTTTGTTGGAACGCGAAGATAGCGAACGTAGTCCGAGTGAACAGCAGTGGAGAACTTTTACATTGGCGCAGCAAATAAACATTATTATTATTGCTGTTAATATTTACCGACTAGTATCATTCAACATTATTAACATGTTTGAGATGTCGAACTAAGAAGTCATGCGCCAGGGACATATTTAATGCATTAATGCAGAGTTAAGATACAACAATGGAGCTTCGTTAGACAACGTATTTCAGAATACAGACCTGGTGTACGTTACATCTTGTACATTTTCGTCAATTTACGAACACTAATAGAACAACGATTAGCTATAGAAATAATTCATTCACCACCTACATGAATATTTCTCTAAAATAATTACTCAACGATGATGCTGATATATATTTGCGACGGAGAATGAAGATCTTACAGAAGAATATGGTCAATATGCCAGGGAAAGTCCCGGCAACCCAGAAGAATATGCCAGAAGGATGTCGTTCGATTCCAGACGGAGGTTGGTGATTACCGGAGAGGGAACGTTTTCTCATATCCGAGGTTGCTGGTCCGATGTTTCGAATGGAGGTCCATCTCAGTATATTGGACTGAGGAAATACCTGAGTTTTGTGCAAATACTTACCCTGATCTTCAAGATATCGTCTAAATAAGGTAGCAATGTTATTTATTTGTGGTATAGAGCTTGATTAGTGACATTCTGAGCCGACGTCCTTACTCCATATTTTATGTATTTCAGTGTTTCGATGTAAACTTACACTTCATATGTGTATCAAGATTTTTATGCTTCAAGATTATTTGAGATGATAGTCTTTCACCCGAGGCCATACGATATTAAAAATTACCTATTTTTCAATTTTTATTCTACGGATCAGTTGTTGAACTGACATTCAGATGTTGTTTGAGGAATCAGATTTCCTTATGTAAGACTAGTCATTTTGACTATCGAATTTTGATTTTTATTTGAACCAAGGATTCAGACATTGTGTCATGGATGCAAATTAAATTATTTTCAATAATTTAATTTGGGCACATTATTGTATCAACTTCAAGACCAGAAGAAACGTCGAATGATATCGTTATATCATTATTGTATATAAACTTTACGGCGATCTAGCAAGAACTAGTCGTTTGATAAGATTGATGTTATAAACTCATAGGCATTCTTCGTGCAGAATGGAAAGACATTGCGAAACTGACAATCCTTACTTTATTTGAAAAAGCTGAAAGCGTTAGTCAATTAATTGTTTTAGGAAATATCTCTTTATAGAAGATTATATATATCTTTGAATAGGAATTCAAAGCTAGTTTATCCTGGTCAAAATTGAATTCTATTAGACATTATAAATAACATGTGTGGTTATTTATACCCTATATGTGTAATATCACGTCATAATGTAGACCTGATATTGCAATGACGTGCAATTTAAAGCTTGACAAGTATGATGAAACAGAATTAGTATTTGTATTACGTGTATTTGTGACAGATGAGTTAACAATTAATTATCTTTTTGTGAAGTAAACTCAGGGAGGTCGTTCACGACAGTCTAAAGTCGTCTTTTATTTACGAAAGTTTTCTTTGAAGAACTGAAGGATATATTTTTGTAGATCAGTAGTTGAGTGTGACAACGCTGATGATTATGCCATTACTTGAAGGAGGTTTCTACAGAAGAAATGTTAATAACAATTAATCTGCATTTGGTTATTGTTTAGCATAGTAGAGGATATTTGTTTATACCATATACAGTGTTATGTGAGGTGTTGAAGAGCTATATCTGAGCTCATGCGATGGTGTTCCGCATTTTAAGGGAAGTTAATGAACATGATGAGAACATGGCATAGTCGTAAAGGAGTCATTGTATATAAGAAGTCCAGTACATTTGAAGTAACGTTTTAGCTGTGATGACACAAGGGTATGAGCGGAAAACAATTAGAGAAAGGTTGTCGACTTATGCCACTTATACCTTTATTAAATTTTTATTAGATCACGGAGTTGTATAGAAACGTGCAGTTGACCTTGGCTGGTTGAATGTATTTGACCGATATTGTATAAAAACCTATCTAAGACATTGTGTGTGCAGTATATTGAACACTGATGAGTGTTAAGAAAACGTTATATTGAGAAAACATTGGTATATATTTAACTACAAGTTGTATTTTGAGAGAGAACTGAGATTCTCGCATATAGCGTGTTGACAGCGTTAGACATCGTTTGTTATAACGATCAGATTACTTGTAAATATTTTTAGTAATTATTTAATTAGTTAAATAATTTTATAACGATTAATTAGTAGGATGTTTTTGTATTATAGTTTACTTTTCGAGTGAATGTTTTTAGAATGGATGATTGCCAGTTGTTAAGTATGACTGAACAACCTGGTCGGTTTTAGAACGACTCGGGGTGTGAAAGGAAGATAGTATTACATTTTTAGAGAGATTGTTAGAGAATTGTATGAGTTACAAGAATTTTTATAAAACCAGAATGTAAATTTTAAACGAGGCTACAAGACGCGCACCAGACAGCGTATATACAAGCAAATATGAGCGGATGTGAGTACAGTTAGGAATTCAAGGCCAGTCTATTATATAACGTGCAGCTTGGTGACAAGCCGCAGCCTTGCAAATGGAAATAGTTTCACGGCGCGACACTTGGCCGTCATTTGTATCAATGAAACAGAGTAAGCAGGTACATTATGAGACGCGTGGCATCCGTAGTAACCTCAAGGAATGCTGTCGAGGCAGGAATTTTTAGCCTACTTTTCACATTTTGCAAAAATGAGGAAAAAGTAGACTTATGAGATCGGGCAAATGTGTGTCTGTCTGTCTGTCTGTCTGTCTGTCTGTCTGTCTGTCCTTCTGTCTGTCTGGCTGGCTGTGTGTGTGTCCCCCCCTATCAACTCCTAAACGGCTGCAGCAATCAAAACCAAATTTAGTATGAGTAAAGATGTGCACCGGAATAGCTCACGTCCATATTTGAAAATGATGTCAGTGCTACCAACTGCTGAAAAAACGCACTAGAAATTTGAGCTCCATGTTGGATATCTTGCAAGGTATGCATGGGAGCTATTCCAAAATTAGCACACATGCAGATAATACTATTTCAGTTTAATTTCCAGGAGGCCAACAATGACAGTGTTGCCAAAACAATTTTAAGCCTTCTGATAGGTCCAATGTTTAAATGCATATGACTTCTACACTATCAATTGGATTTCAACCAAATTTTGTATGTAACATCTGTACATAAACATATATGAATGAGCATATTCTTAAGAGCCAACAGGGCTACCAACTGTTAATAATTGCTCTCTCTATTTTGTTTTTTTTATCCAAATACCAATATATCAGAAAGTATGCAAGCCAACAGCTTTACACTATGCACACGTATATTCTGACATTTTAGATTAATTTGGAGTAACTTATATACGTCAGTTCTACCAACATGATTATAAGCCTGCTGATAGTACCAATTTTTAAATACATGTAACTTCTATACTATCAGTTCGATATCAACCAAATTTCGTATGTGCTATGTGTACCATAACAGATATGAATATAAGTATTGTTAAGAGCAATCAGGGCTGCCAACTATTAATAAATGCTGTCTATATTGTTTTTACCCTAATATCAATATACCAGAAAGTATACAAGCCAACAGCTCTTTACTTTGCACACGTATAGCACCTGACATTCTAGATTAATTTGGAGTAATTAATACAAGGCAGTGCTGCCAACATGATTCTATGCCTGCTGATATGTCCAATTTTAAAATACATGTAATTTCTATACTAGCAAATGGACTTCATCCATAATTGGCACAACAAGATATCATAATATTTCAGATTATTTCTGACCAGCACACGCATGGTATTGTTGGCAACATGCTTTTACGCGTGCTGATAGATCCAGTGTCTAACTGCATGTAACGTCCATTGGACTTCAACCAAATTTTGTATTCTGTACCTTAAGAGATTGAACTAAGAATATATTCAGTTACCAAGGCTGCCAACTGTAGTGCTCTATTAGGCTACATTATACCAGGTATATTTTGAACTAATTAGATATTTCGATATTACCAACTTAATTTCGTCATTATTCTAGATAGGTTCATATACTGTAGAATAATCATTAGCATGAAAAGTAGGCTGTATAGTTCTTCACGGAACTTCTTGTTGTTAAATGTTTTTATCACTTACAGCAGGCCTAGACTTTTCAAAATGTTTGTGCTTTTAATTTACAGTTCAGTAAACGCAGTAGTACGTGTATAGTGGATGAGGAGCGAGTATGAATGTATGGATTATTTTATTAGTATTGTTTAATGTTAGATATAGTTAACTCATGTTTAAATAAATGTACACAGTTCGTTGTTCTTGATCGTCTGCGAGTGAGTAATTTTAAATATAAGGAACAAGGTATTGTGGATTGTAGATCACGGAGTTGTATAGAAACGTGCAGTTGACCTTGGCTGGTTGAATGTATTTGACCGAGAGAAGAAACGAAAGGTAGGTGATCAAGTGAGCCCCGTATATTTTGTTGTTATCCAAAATATCCTTGCAGAATGAAAAAATCCACAGCCTGCTTCCAGTCTCCGACCGGGTTAGGAATGGAATGAATGAAGCCCCCATCTAGCGGCGAGGATATGAACTGTGCCGGCTGCCGAGGCCTTACGCTCTCCTCTGGGGCAATGATTAAATGAATGACAGATGAAATGAAATGATAGTGGAGAGTGTTGCTGGAATGAAATGATGACAGGGAAAACCGGAGTACCCGGAGAAAAACCTGTCTGCCTCCGTTTTGTCCAGCACAGATCTCACATGGAGTGACCGGGATTTGAACCACGGACCCAGCGGTGAGAGGCAGGAGTGCTGCCGCCTAAGCCACGGAGGCTTGTACTCCTTGCAGCATACTGTATGTAAATTCCCGAAGACCTTGTTGGAGCGATTTCTAATGAAGTAATTAGCCGGTGCTATTAGAAATAGGCAATCCAGCTGGGCTATGGATATTCCGACAGGAAACTTCCCGAATTTACGGGTACAGTACCATCCCAGCATTTGTCTGGAGTACAAGTGGCGAAACCACGGAAAACTACTTCCAGGATGGCTGAGGTAGAAATCGAACCCACCTCTTCTCAGTTTTGCCTCACAAGGCTGAGTGTACCCCATTCCAGCCCTCAGAGCAGAATTAAATTCCATGGCAGAGTTGGGAATCGAACCCGGTCAAATGTCAGGATAGTAGGCTACATAACTTAAGGCCACGGCCACTTCCTACCCAAATCATACCTCAATTACAACAGCACAATCTAGTACAGACATCACAGTGTCACAGGTTGTCAGACATTCTCCTTTTGGATTAAACGTTGTTGTCTTTGTCATTTCATTTCAGGGGTATTTGATACTACTCACCCGGCGGTGTATACAGTAGATTCAGGCCCAGCCACCAGGAGCGCTTGCTATTGGATGTCGCCTGTTTTTATTAATCTGTGATGTTTGATTTAGTCCCCTGGTGGTGTATACACTACATTCAGGCCCTTCCTCCAGGAGCGCTTGCTACCAGGATGTCGCCTGTTTCTATTATTCTGTGGTATATAATACTAGTGCCCTGGTAGTGTAAACAATAGATCAGGCTCTCCAACCAAGAGCGCTTGCTACCAGGATGTCGCCTGTTTGTATTATTCTGTAGTATTTAATACTAGTGCCCTGGTGGTGCATACAGTAGATCAGGCCCTTCCACTAAGAGCGCTTGCTACCAGGATGTCCCTTTCTTTAGCCTGCCATGCTCGTTCTTGTTTTTCTATAGCTTTTTGATTTTACTCACTTAGTTGGGGGTGTGTACTTCATCCTGAACTCAGTACAGGTCTTTGTCCATGCGGCATCCTTCAACAGAGGGTCGTTGAGCAACCATCCAATATCCATATGAGTTGTAATTGGACTTATGTACTGATCTACGGGCCCTAAGCAAGAAAAGAAATACATTATTAGTTACACCGTTAGCTATAAATATTTGATGGGTCTGTAAACTGCCTCCAAATATTTTACACTTGTTGCCCATAACTCTAAGAAATGTTAGGACCATTTCCACATTTAAATTAAAATTTAAAACAAGTAGTTCCGTGAAGAACTATACAGCCTATTTTCATATATCCTTCTAATGTTAATTGCCCCTATTAACATACTAAATTTCATTTTGATTGCTGTAATAGATTCGTAGATATTGAGAACCGTCTATATATTTCGGCTGGTCCCCATGTTGGGCTTTAATATATGTAGGGCTTAGAGTTATGTACTGTTGCATGAAGATTATTGTGTACGTGTAGTATACAAACTTCAATCGCATGATTAGTACACAAGAAGTTAAAACGAGATTTTAAAATTTCGCACAAATGCCATCTTGTGGTTATGGAAACAAATGAAAACCATTAGATGCCAGTGGATTAACATATGTATAAGGGTTTCCTGTACCAAGTGTCACTGCACTCGGTTGGTTAAATTGCGAGAAACGACCATGTGAATATTTATACTTCGCTCCGCCGCCATGTTGGATTTGTGATCACCAGGTTATTGAAAGTCCTAGAGGTGAACTTATGTCCGTAGCCCCTTTGAACATTAAAAAATTCAGTTTGATTGCTGTAATAGATTCGTAGATATTGAGAACCGTCTAAATATTTCGGATGGTCACCATGTTGGATCGTTATATGTACAGGCCTTAGAGTCATGTACCTTTAAAGGAAAGTTATTGCGTAGGTTCATTATTCAAACTTTCATTTCGATCGCATGATTACGACACAAGAAACAAAAAAATAATTTAAAACTTCGCACAGCCGCCATCTTGAGGTTATGTAAATAATTGAACTAAATTGCATACCAGTGCATTACAATGTATATAAACATTTGCTGTACCAAGTTTCATTGCGTTTGGATCATTAAATCGCGAGAAAAGTCTATTAAAATCTTTCAACTTCGCTTGGCCGCCATGATCGTGTTGTAGTTAACCGGTTTTTGAAAGTCTCATAGATGAACTTCCAGTAGTGCCCTTTATCTCCGTGCAAAATTTCAGGGCGATACCGGTAATAGTTTCAGAGATATAGAATGTCGGTGAAATATTTCGCACAGCCGCCATATTGAGGTTATGTAAACAATTGAACCAAGTTAGATGTCGGTGCATTACAATGTGTATAAACATATACTGTACCAAGTTTCATTGCGTTTGGTTGGATAACTCGCGAGAAACGTCTATTTAAAAGTCGCAAATTCGCTTGGCCGCCATGTTGGTTTTGTAAATACCAGGTTTTCAAAGGTCACATAATTGAACTTCTAGTTGTTCCCTCTGTCACCATACAAAATTTTAGGGTGATATCGGTAATAGATTCGGAGATATTGAATTCTGGTGAAATATTTCGCACAGCCGCCATGTTGAATTGGTAAGACGTAACAAAATTTGAAGGACACGGTCGGGGTCACCCGGATAGTGCTATGAACTTACCGAGTTTCATTGAAATCGCTCCAGTCGTTTAGAATTTATTAGGGGGGGGGGGGCACACACACACACCTCACACACACACACACACGCGCGCGCGCGCGCGCGCGCACAGACACACGGACAAAAGGTGATCTCATAAGCCTATTTTTTCAAAATTGAAAATAGGCTAAAAAATGGGCCACCGACAAGGTAATGTATTCCGTAGAAGAATTCGAGACAATGTGCTTAGAGATATGAGTGTTTGTTTTTGTATATTGATCATTTTTTCCTGTGCCCCTGTAATTATGTATTCTATGATTTGACGACTCCCATAGGTATATTAACATTTTATCATGGAGAATGAATTAAAGAATGAACATTTATACGGTAGACAGGATTATGGGTTATTCATGCTAGACGTTTCAACTATATTTCGAGTTTTTATTTTATTTGTAGTGTATGGCTTTTAGTGCCGGGAGTGTCCGAGGACATGTTTGGCTCGCCAGAGATTGTAGCTGCTTCTATGCGGACACCCATTGGGTGAGCTACAAGTACCGTCGCGTGTGGAGTGTTGTCTGGGGAGGAAAGTGTGAATGTAAGGACGAGGAATTGGAAGGTAGCGGCTATGGCCTATAGTTAGGGACCAACCCCGGCATTTGCCTGGAAGGAAGATGGGAAACCACAGAAAAACATCTTCAAGGTTGCCGGTGGGGGGATTCGAACTTTCTCGACTCCCGGATGTGAGAGACTGCCTGCTGCCACGCCGTAACGACCACGGCTAACTCACCCGGTATATTTCGAGTAACTGGGGGACATAAATATGATAACAAATTTTAGAACAAATGTTGGAAACTGAATCACACATTTTCCTCTTTTAAACACATAAATAAATACATATTTCCGAAAAGTTAAACACATAATTATCCGGGCCCTGGTCATCACATAAATACAGGTTATCAGACAAATTCAACACGGGGCTGATGATCAAAATGTCCCAAGCCCGTAAAATGAATTAACAATAGATAGAAGGCTAATGTTACGCAGATAAAATTAGCGTACACATAGATCATTAGTTCTGTAAATTCTATGCTACCAACGTCACTAATATAGAGAGGCCTAGTGAATTATTTGCATCTGCTGTCACTAAACTATATAGTCTGCCGGTAGTTCATCTGTTCCTTCTCTCTGGGGGAATATCCAGCTCGGTCAAAAGGCAGCTGACGCCACGTCGTTAGGGTCAAGCCGTGAAGAGCCGAAGCCATCCATAATTATTGTGTTATTTTGCCCGGTAATTCCCGCGCATGGTTCAGCCTGTTATTGATGCTCCTGTATTGTTAATCAGTTTTTATGTGACACTGCTGAACGACGGCCGTAAATCACGAGCTGATCTCCACGCTACAGGGGGCCATGGCGCATTGCACGGTCCCATGTCACCTTAAACACTCGTAGAGCATTGTTCTAGGATTAACACATTATTATTATTATTATTCTCCCAGCTATTATTGTTGAAGAGAAGGTATTAACTCAGCATGGTGGTTACTTTTCAACTGAATTGAAAGTACGTATCTACTATTCAAAGTTTATTCTCAGCATAACTCCCTGCCGATGGGAGCTGCTTATAGTATTCTTGTTCTAAGCCCCCTTTCACAAACGTTAATTGGAATATAGAATGATAATAGGACAATTTCATGACACCATCTTCGTTATTATTATAATAATAATAATAATAATAATTATTATTATTATTGTTGTTTCAATTAGGGGCTTGGGCATCGTGATCATTTCAACCCCGTGTATTTGTGTGTGTGTGTGTGTATAATTTGTCTGATAACCTGTATTATTGTGATAGATGTAGTAGTGTGTGTATTTGTAACTCAGGAGAGGTTTGGGAAGGAGGCGTCCGTGGCCTTAAGTTAGCAATCATCCCAGCATTTACCTGGAGTAAAGGTGTGAAAACCACGGAAAACCTCTTCCAGGATGGCTGAGTTGAGTATCGAACCCACTTATTCTCAGTTTTGTCTCACGAAGCTGAGTGTACCCCGTCCAGCCCTTAGACCAGAAATAAATTCATTTTCATTCATTACATCCCTCATTAACTCCTCTCATGAGATTGGCGTCAGGAAGGACATCCAGCCGTAAAACCATCCACCACAGAAGAATTTCATCGTATCTTATCCCCGACCCCATTGGAAACGGGAATAATAAGGGGTAGCCTTACATTATTATTATTCTTGCTTCTTGCTGTCGTTTCGGCCATCTACGGACCACGCTATTTCAACTGCCCTTTTCCATGTCTTTGCGCCTGGGCCTTAATGTTCGCCCAGTATCCCCGCATTCGTTTCCTGTGCTGTTCCTTCATCGCTTCAATCCATGTCTTGCCAGTGTTTAGTTTTGGCTTTTCTTGGAATCCATGATGTTCTTGGAGTTTCGACTTTAGTGGAACACGTTTCTGGATATCCTCCAGGGTTATTCCCACTTCACGCAAGTCTTTTTCTACTTAGGTGAACCACACCGCCTTGGTTTTCTTGTTAAGAAGAAAACTGAAGATCCTACTGCTCAAACTTGTAGAACTCGAGAGCAGTGTGGCTATAGAAAACTATCCTTCTCTTACCACTGGTGTCCGTGATCTTTTCTACATTAGAGTAGAGTTCATGATTGTGTCGTCTTCTGAACTCACCATTTTCTTTGATTGGGCCTAGCATTTTTCTCAAGATCTGCCTTTCTCTTATTTCTAGCTTCTCGATCATACCCTTTTTATTCATAGCAATGCATTCGGCACCATATAAAGCCTCCGGTCGTATTACTGTGCAGAAATGTCGTATCTTGGCGTTAATGGATATTGATTTCTTCTTGTAGACATTTTTAGTTACGGTAGTTGATATGCCGTTTCCATTTTTTCTGATCCGTAATGTAAAGGCTTCTTTCTCCGAGGTGTTGGGATCTGTCCACTCTCCAAGATATTTAAATGTCCCTGTTCGTTTGATTTTCCCTTCTCCTACCTCTAGCACGTTGGGTGCTGACTTAATGTTTGATATAAATTGCATTTTCTCGAAGGATATCTGGAGTCCCACATTTGCTGCTTCTGCCTTCAGTTCACTGATTTGTTTTACTGTTGTTTCTTCGAGTCAGAAAAAATGCAAGGTCATCTGCGAAGGCCAGATAATCAACCGTCAGATTCATACTTCTATAACCAAGTCTAACTCCATTTTCAACTCCTTTATTACCCATTCCTTTCCGCCACTCACGGATGACTTCCTCGAGTACGTAATTGAAAAGTAAAGGCGAGGGTCCATTTGCTTGCCTGACTCCCGTCCTAATTTCAAAGGAATTCGAAATCTCTCCCATAAATATCACTATGGAGGTGGTGTTGGTAAGAGTCTGTTGGATAACTGCTCTCGTTTTATTATCTAGGTCAAATTCTTCCAGGATTTCGAGAAGAGTGGGTCTGTCAATCGAGTCGTAAGCCTTTCTGAAATCTACGAAGGTGACAGCTAATTTCTTATTTCTCAGCTTCAGGTAGGAAATGACAAATCTAACAATAAGATTCATGATTTGTTCGGCACATGAACGGCCTTTCATAAAACCTCCTTGGTATCACTCGGCTGTGGGTCCAATTGTTCCTCTGCTCTAGTTTGAAGTGCCTTCGAAAGGCTATTGTAGGTTATTAAGAGAAGGGAGATGCCAAGATAATTGTTTACGTCCATTCTGTCACCTCTTTTTATGAAGAGGGTGGATCAGTGCAGAGGACCAGCCACATGGATGTTATTATTATTGTTATTATTATTATTTACAAGTCAATTTATTTTAAATTGGCAGTCATAAGAGGCCTATTTTGTTCTGATCCCAAAAGCATCTTCTGGAGCTGTCAATAGCTACTCGCACTTCATTGTGCTCCATCTTCCAACTTTCCCAAACTTAAGAAAGTAAATTTAAGTAAAGTAAAGTTGGGAATGTATCGAAATAAGGACGCACAACTTCTATAGGCAATTCAAGAATGTTATAGCTAGTATTTCGCGTAATGCATTGTCTTTTTAGTACACTGAAAGGAACGTTTATTGTATCCAAAGTACTCCTGAAGATTACGTGTTCTCAATAGCCCACCCCTTTAAGGGTTTATAACATCGTGCTCATTTATCCCGGTTTACTTGGGTGTGTTTGTGGAATCTATCAGATAAACTGGGTTATTGTGATTGTACTAGCATGTGTATTTTTAATTGGAATGTCAACATTGGATTGAAGGCATTGCCAAGGTCTTAAATTAGGCACTACTGTATAATGGAATTTGCCTGGAGTAGACGTGGAAAACCATGGGAAGCCACTTCTAGGATGACAAAGGTGGGAATTGGACCCATCTCTTTTCAGTTCTGCCTCACGAGGCTCTGTGTGTCCCGTTCCAGCGTTTAAGCCAAAATTAAATTTATTTGCCGAGCCGGTAGCCTAATCGAACATAGATCTCAGGGAAGACAGCCAGAATACTAGCCGTTACACCACGAGGTGATAGAACTGTTGTGGAACGAAGACATGTCGGATGATGATTGTTGTTGTTTTCAGGAGCAGACCATGACCGGAATCAAAGAGGACTTCCCCGGGACGGCTGCTACACTGCTGGACAAGGGGCCCCACTGACTGAGCGACCTTGCGAGTACCTGTTTGTAAGCACTAATCGTTTTGCCGCCAATACACAATACACGTCGTCAAAGCACGCTTGATGAAGCATCCGCAGTGCTGTGTGCAGTACCCCGTTCCAAACCTCAGACCAGAATTACATTTCTTGGTAGAGCCGAGAATCAAACACAGGACCCTTGTATTCGGAGTCTCAGTACATACCTCGAGACCACAAAAGGCGGTTCATCAAGAAGGGCATTCGGCCGTAAAATCCATCCACCATTTTAGAAATTTATCGTATCTCATACCCGACCATGTTGAAACGGGAATAATAAGGGGCATACAGATTATTTTCCAGCGGCTTCGGTGGCGTAGTCGGTAGCATGCTGAGCTTCTATGCCCAAGATAGCGGATTCAAAACCGGCCGAAGCCGTCGGATTTTTTAGGAGCGTTAAAAATCCCTCAGTATGCCTTCCTTCGGAGGGGAAGTAAAGCCGGCGGTCCCTTGTCATAAATTTATGGCATGTTAAAGAACCTTCCACTAATTGCACCTGAGTGGAGGTAAATTGGATAGGTTAAGAATGTAAACAACGGTCTTAGGTTTCTACGTTCGTTGCCAAGAGCCGACTGCGGTGGCGTCTAGTAGCTAAGTTCTGAACTTGGCCTAGTAGTCGTTAATGGTGGCACTTGGCGGCAAAAGTAGTAACTATTTGAAAAATTCTAAGTTGCAGTACTTAAATTTAAAAAATAAAAACAGATAACTCACACTAATACAGTCATCACAATTAACACCGGTTATCAGACAGATTCTACACACACCCAAAGTACATGGGGCTACATGACCGCGTTGTCGCAGCCCCTAAACTTAAGAACCAACCAACCAGATTATTTTCCCTGTACCCTAGGGGCAGATGACCTCGTAGTTCCGCACCTTAAAACCCCAATAACTAACTCATTGTACCCATGAAGGGTTAGTGTCCTCAGTACAGTGGCAGCTGGAGGGGTATGAGCTGAGTCAAAACTACATTCCGGGAAGGGGAGAGGCTCGGACATAATGTGACCTAATCAATGAAAGCTAATATACAGACCCAAAGGTTCAAAACCTCCCATCTATTTTTGATTTGTTTAATTTCACTAGCATTTGATACTAAATTGATATTAAATTATAAATTCCAATTTTCTTCACGAAATAAGCTGGTCCCCCGACTGTGTATAATTATTAATAAACTACAGTTTACAACCAAAGTTTAACTTAAAACAGCGATACAAGTAAACACAATATTACTCCCTTTCCAGAATGACACGCAGACTCGGATACTAACAGGATGGTAATTTTGGGAAAGGGGTGAGGAAAGATAATGCCACACCCATCTCACTGCCACACCTCTGAACAACTGACCATTTTGCTGTTTCAGTTAGTGTTAAGTTAGGATAACGCTAACAATGTTACACGAGTGAAAAGAAATGCTTTCAAACACAATCCAATCGTTTGTCATCAATACGAAGATTGATTTAAAACAAATAAAACTTCAACAAATTTCATATTTTTATTATTTGGCTCTGGGAGTGATTGATTCCCCCTGATTACCCCTCGTAGTTACGCCACTTCCTCAGTATTCCACTTCATGAAACAACAACTATCACCATATTCCCAGTTTGGATCTATGACATCACCTAACACAACAGCTCGGATGTAACTAACAAGAAATAAGCGCCTGGTTGGGTTTGGTTTGGTTTAGTGCAGTTAGAGTTTGAAGGGGAGCATCACTGACAGCTTTATGAATAATTCAGCAAATAAATCAGAGATTTTTTTAAAATTTATATAGCGAACATATTTTAGTACTGGGGTCATGCTGGTCTAGAGTCTGCCATGCTTCGGTGGCGTAGTTGGTAGCATTCTGAACTGCTGTGCCCAAGATCGTGGGTTCAAACCCGGCCAATGTCGTCGGATTTTAAGAGCGTTAAAATTCTTCAGTATGCCTTCCTTCAGAGGGTAAGTAAAGCCCGTGGTCCCATGTCATAGATTTATGGCATGTAAAAGATCCATCCACTAACTAAACTTGTGTAAAGCTGAATTTTTAGGTTAGATTTCGTTGAAACGCTCTATCAACGTTCCAACGTTCACCACTAGATGTCAGTGGCATCTGGTGGCGAAAGTTGGA
The DNA here is from genome assembly GCA_946902985.2 of Meconema thalassinum. NCBI lineage: Eukaryota > Metazoa > Arthropoda > Insecta > Orthoptera > Tettigoniidae > Meconema > Meconema thalassinum. Next base: position 554,312,623 of record OX336388.2, read on the forward strand.
ACTACTTGAAATTGAATGGAACTTGCAGCTCACCCCATGGGTGTCCGTTTGAAGCAGCTACAGCCTCTGTCGAGCCGAACATGTCCTCGGACACTACCGGTACTAAAATCCATAAATAAATAAATAAATAAATAATGATAAATAATAATAATAATAAACAGACTCCAAATCTTAAAAAAAACGGTTAATCGAAGGATCTCGTCGGTACATGGATAAACAACGTTTGGTAACGCGGTTAGGTAAAGTAACTCAAGTGTCTAAATTCAAATACCTTGGAATCGTGATGCAAACAAAGAGAAATGGTAGGCCTATAAGTAGGCTTGCCAGATATCTAAAATGTTCAACCGGGACCCCCCCCCCGCTTCTAGGTTATTTAAGGGTACACACCCTTGACTGGTTTTTAGAGTTTTAGAGGGTAGTATATTCCTAATGCTGTAGATAATGAATGACAATTATTAATTGAAACATGTTAATATGTATTAGTTACAAGTAAGAAAAAACACTTTGAATAATGAATAAAACTTGGACAATATTTACATGTACTTTTACATTGGCTAGGACTTTTTTTCAGAAAGTTTTTTGGTTTTAATTTTGTTGTAAAAATCTTCACAATCTAATCCAATGTTAATTTTACAAATCATCAAGCCTTTAACTGTAGATTCCTTCATCAAACCTCTATCATCAGTCCATGCGTTGTTCATCAAAGAAAATACTCTCTCAACTGGTGCTGATGTCCCAGGTAAGCAGAAGGCATACTCAACTATCTTGATCAGATTGGGGGCTACTATGCGATTCTCGTTGAAGTGACCAAACAGCCTTAGCCATTTTTCTTCGCTTGAAATAATCACGTCTCTGGTAGTCTCTTCTTGCTTCCACTGTTCCCAATTTGACTGCAAATACTCCTTAGCAAGCACAACTTCGTCAAACAGCTGATCATTGTTTATTTTCATATTTTCATCAAGAAGACTAAAAGCCTCCGTGGCTTAGGCGGCAGCACGTCAGCCTCTCACCGCTGGGTCCGTGGTTCAAATCCCGGTCACTCCATGTGAGATCTGTGCTGGACAAAACTGAGGCAGACAGGTTTTTCTCCGGGTACTCCGGTTTTCCCTGTCAAACTTTCATTCCAGCAACACTCTCCACTATAATTTCATTTCATCTGTCATTCATTTAATCATTGCCGGCACAGTTCATATCCTCGCCGCTAGATGGGGGCTTCATTCATTCCATTCCTGACCCGGTCGGAGACTGGAAGCAGGCTGTGGATTTTCATTTTTCATTTTCATCAAGAAGACTGCTATTGATGATTTCAGCAGAAGTTTCGGCTTTTTCCCAATCAACAGCATCTGTTTTCGTCAGATTGACCCATAAAAACTGTTCAGGGTTTCCAAAGCTGTTCTCCCAGAGTTCTAAGTATGCAATGCATCTGTCATAAAAGCCATCAAATTCTTCTTTCACACTGTTACGTACTTTCTCATCTAGACTCCTGTAGATGTTCTTTGCACCCGTAGGGATAAAGTTTGAGGCCTTTTTTTCTGTCAGGTTTCTTTTGAGAGCTTTGTGAGCTTCAGCAACCTCAAAAGCTGCCGTGTTATTTTTTTACATTACCAGGATGAACTTGTTAAATAGTGCAAGCTGTCCGTGGACAAACCACAAGTAGAGCTCGCCCTTTGAATCAGTAAATAATGTTTTATTATTTATGGGCATATTTCTTGGTCTAAAAAAACGCTTTCAGACCTTCAAACATCTGTAGAATTATTTCCAGTGCCGGCATCATTGATAGAAACCGAGTGTTTCCGTGTTGAATTAGTTTACGGTACTCTATCTCTGCATATTCACAAAATGATTTTAGTTTAGTTACACGGACTGTGTATATGTGGAAGTATTTATAAATCTTCACCACTAAGGCCTCAATATCGATTGGGAGACTATCTATTGCAGTTTGCACTCAGTTGTGCACAATGTGTACTCCACATCCGATTCCATTGATTTCCCGTCCTAGGCTATTCTTGAGTTGATGGAAAACATTGATTTTCCCTGCTTTTTTTCACACCACCGAAGTTAGTGTTGCAGTTATCGCCACAAAAACCAACCACTTTGTTATTCAAATCGTTTTGCAACAAGACAGAGCATAAGTGATTTGTAAGAATTTCAGATGTTTCACCCTCCACAGATTTGAAATCTAACAGCATTACTTGCACACCTGAATTAGGATTAAAGTAGCGCACAACAATTGGCACAAGTTTTATATCTTTTCTGTTTGATGCATCCATACTTACAGATACGTAGTTTGACTTGGACAAGTCTTCTTTAAGCTCTTCCTGAGCTAATGGAGCTATGACATTTAAAACTATTGCTTCACACTTAGTTTTTCCGAGTGAGAATTTAGGTTCAAAAAACTTAGAAATTAGTTTTGATGAACAAGAATTGGAATTGAAACTTAAGCTATGGTTTGCTGTGTGGCAAGCAAAGGTCGCCTCTTTTGCTGCTAAATCTAAGTTTTTGTCATTAGAACTCGCAGTCTTAAAAAAAAACTGGTCAGTTTTGATGAGCTAGCAGCACATGCTAAACTCTTTTTGTGTTTACTCGATTGCAAATGATCTTTTATATCATATCGACCACCATGAGCAACCGAAAACTCAGAATTACAATGTGAACATTTAACTCTATCGTCTTGATCTTGATTACCAGTACATACCTTCTTCAAAAAAGGGAATTCATTCTGTAAATCATCGGTAAATTTACACGACCGTTTTTGCATTTTAACAGAGAAAGAATAAACTTTTAACTTAAAACATAAATAAAACAGCGCTAGCTCGCTAACACAACACGCACCGCTGACAAGGACTGACAACTGACTGAGTTTCATCTTCATCTCTATTGCAAGCCTAGTGCCGACGTGGGCGAGTCCAATGTTATTGCACGAGTGGGTGTACTGTGCAGCGACTACCCAGTACTAGACTCCCCCGGAGAGACTATCCCATCGCGTATAGTCACGGTTGGCTAAACAAGACGATACGATGACAATATTACTAACTAGAAAACCATCAATCTTCTATAGTTTTACTTTTCATACAGTGCAGAATTAATTGATAATATTATGATTATCCTTAATAATCCTACACAATTAATTATTTTAGACTTTTTTGGTCATCTAAAAAAACGAATTTATTTTTTCCGGGACGTGAAGGAAACTGGCCGGGACACCGGGACGTTGTCTGAAAACCGGGACTGCCCCGGTCAAACCAGGACGTCTGGCAAGCCTACTTATAAGAAGAATTTACAGATCTGTTCAATTTATTAGACTCAAGCTTTGTTTTTATTAAATCTTCCTTCATCCAGCAGGGCATTAAAAACTGCAATTTTACGTGAATGTCTTTGTTTTTTTTCTCATTATCCTAATACAGTCGGATTTTACTGCGCACGGCGCTAAATGATGGAAGGAATCGACAATTTAAATACTGTATATTGTATAATAGGCCTATAATATTTCGAAACTAACGGTGAGAAATGGCTACACTTAGGGGCAGATGAACTCACTGTTGCGTTCCTTAAAACAACAATAAATAACTAACTAGCTACACTTTCCTACCAACTTTCTATTAACAATATATTGCACTAACAATGGCCATAACCTCAAATTTTCATTGCTGTTGTTACTTTCGGTCACAGAACTCTCCCTTTAAAAACAAACCAGCTGAAGTTCAAATCAGAGTTTCCAACATCTTGGATTAATCGATAAATTAAGTGAAAACTATTCTTGCGCGTTACACCAACAATCTGACAAGAAAATTCCCTTTCCTTATGTTGAAATATAATTTAATATGGTGCGAATTTATGTGTCGAGTCTAATAATAATTTGAACAGATTTGTACTCCTCAAAATGTCAGCTTTGTATGAAAAAAGTTCGGGAATAAAGGTAATTTTCGTATTAAGGAATAGATTTTAGCGAGAAACTGGAGTCCAAGTCTTTTCCGCTAGCTGACTAAACGACGGCAGCTTAGGTTTTAGAGCGGGGAATACGCTAACACCGCAACACCAGTTTTGCTTTCTTTTTTTTATGTATATTGTCCAATAGAGAGTAAAATTTTAATATCTACAATAGTGGGTTTATTAATCGTAAGCACGGGTGTGGGAAATTATAAGGAAATCAGCTTTAGGAACGAACTACCAAGGAAATAAATATACCGGTACAAAGCGAATAGTCCTCAGATTCTTAGACATATCAAATGAAATGTCCAAAGTTATGTAGATTTTTCGCATTCCGGATCCCTTTGAAGTCGATTTCTGAAGAATGTGCTTGCATGGGATAGTAATATTGCTGCTACAATAGCTCGAATATAGCATTTTCAAAACTGGCTGAACAAAAAGATATTACAGTATTCCTTGCCACGGTGGGTGTGTGGTTATCGTGTCGGACTACCAACCCCAAGCTTGCAGGTTCGCTCCTGGCCGTGGTAAGTGATTTTTGAATGGCGACAAAAATCATCATCTAACCTCCTTGATTTTCATAACAAAGCTAGCATCCGGCACCCATTGGCCATACGATATTATTATTATTACAGTATCTAACAGCTCTATTTCTACCTCCTATTAATGTCTGTGCGTACGGTGTCTGGGATGACATGAAATTCCTTTTTAGGTCCGGATACCCTTTCTGACGCCAGACTTATAATCGGTGTTAAAGATGATTGGAGTTCGGAAAAATGTTGAAAGAAAGCTATATTGGAAGGTACCGTCCTCGCATTTGCCTTGAGTTGAATATGGGAGATCACGGAAAACTATTTGCAGGGCGCCTGATGTTGAGGTTCGAAACAACCCGTGTTTCAAGTCCAGAGTTAGCCTAACCTCATGGCATTTTATATTAATGCACTAAGTCGATTCAGTAGTTGACAACTATGAAAATATATTTTTACGTGTCATATTAACAGTCGGGGGAGGGAGAGGATCCACCCCCTTAAACTCATTTGAGAGGAGGGGTGTAACAGACAAGGTAGGATAGGCCTGGTTGAGCGGGGACATGAAAGAGTGTGACAGATGGAATGTTTGACAACCCCTGGGCTAGATCCCTGACGGCAGCACTTCTGCTCTTTGTGTGTGGTAGGTTGCAGTTCAATCAGGCGTAAGCTCTCGTTTCGCATGGTACGATGATGTACGAGTCTATAAGGATTGGGTATATTCGCCCATATTACCCAAGAGTTGCCGGGTTCGATTTCCGATTCCTTCAGAGATATGATGATGATGATGATGATGATGATGATGATGATGATGATGGTTGTTCTATGGGGCGGAACACAGTTAAAATAACCTACACATTTTGGTTAATTAAGAGTTTTGAATTGCCAAATAGGTCTAAGAAAACAACATAATATCAATAAAAACAAATAAAATTCAACTTATAATAATGGAGGATCTATATAGACAGGCAGAGAAGATCACGAACACCATGCGTAAGAGGAGACTGAAGTTTTATGGGCATCTCATAAGAATGGATGAGAATCGAATAACGAAAATAATCTTTGATTACATCACCAAGCTAAAGGGGACTACAATGTGGGTATAAGAAACGAGAAAAGACATGGAGGAAGTTGGCGTATATCCAAAAGACATCTGGAATAGGGCTGTGTTTCGAGCTAAAATTGATAACTTCAAGGGGTTCAAGGAAAGACGCTGTAGAAGGACCAAGAACACCTGGTCAGAGGAAAGGAGGAGGAACCACAGCGAAAGGATGAAGGAATTCTGGGTGAAGAAAAAGGAACTGTCCAGCAAATCAATTGTTTCCCGTGGTCCACAGTAGGCCAAATTCGAAGAAAGAAGGAGAATAATTAATCGAATACAAAAGTTAGAATTTCAAATCAAACAAGATGTTCAGTAAAGAACATATAGCCTACTTTCTCCTAAATGCATGGGTATTGTTTGTCCTTTTCAAGGAGTATAATTGAATGTTGGTTGTAGTAGCTTGTTGAAATACAAAGTGCTGTAGGGATATTAAACATGAATATGAGGTGCCCTTTGCTAGTGCTACCTCTGTAAAAATATTCATTCAATTCGGTTTCACCGTGTTTGAATTGATCTGGGGAATGGATTTGCACACATACATGGCCGCTATTTGCAAACTATTGGGCTGATGACCTTGTAGTCAGTCATAAGATGCTTTCCACAAAAAGGCATGTTGTTGCAAAATCCGGTAGAGATCAAATTATTAGGATGGTCGAAATTTGATTTAAGCTTTTAACATTTGGGTGGCCGTCATTCCGTTTCCGTCAAGATGGCGGCGATATAAAACATGACACTGAGGTGCCCTTTGCTAGTGCTACCTCTGTACCAAATTTCGTTCAATTCGGTTTTGCCGTGTTTGAATTGATAGGAGGAATCGATTTTCACACATACTTGGCCACCATCTGCAAACTATTGGGCTGATGATCTTGCAGTTTGGTCAGAATATGCTTCCCACATAACGATATGTTGTTGCAAAATTTGGTAGAGACTAGATTATTAGGTTGGTCGTAATTACATTTTAGCTTTTAACATTTGGGTGGCCGCGATTACGTTTCCGTCAAGATGGCAGTGATATAAAATATGACACATAGGTGCCCTTTGCTAGTGTTACCTCTGTACCAAATTTCGTTCCATTCGGTTTCACCGTGTTCGAATTGATAGGGGAATCGATTTTCACACAAAGATGGCCGCCATCCGCAAAATATTAGGCTAATGACCTATTAGTTTGGTCAAAGGATGCTCCTTCCATCAAGGTATTGTCCCCGTTAACCGGCATCGAATCGGATGACCCGGCGAAAACATCGCAATTCATGCCGATAACACAAGACATATATCAGATAAAGAATTTAAAAAAATGATTGAGGTCTGGGTTCGAATATCAAAAAAATACGCCGGTGGGTACGAGAACTCAAGTAGTCTCAGGGGTGGTTAACAGGATGTAGGTGTGACAGGTTAAATCAACACACTCCCAAACCTAAATGAAAGCAATAGCACAACAGAAATCAGAAGATAAGCACAATTAAAAATATAAAAATAGGCATCAATTTATTGGCAACTCATTGACCAATACAAGTATAGGAAACCCCCAAAAAAGCCTATCTTGCCTCGGAGATTCGATCTAAATGAAAGCTTGATGTGGACCGAAGAAAAAGAAAAATATTTAGAGTCCAAATAAACATAATTAAGTTTTAAAGGGTCAACGAAACTCCTTGGTCCTATCCTTAGACACAAATAAAATTAGGAGATATTCGAAGAAAATTAAATAAAATATATAAAAAAAGATTCAGTCACATTTGACTATCAACATGAACTAATCACGCTAAATGTCCATCAGGTAGTGTCCTAGATTAGTAATATTGTCACTCACTTGAGTTTATAATGAAAGGAAGTTAAATAAATAGCTGGCCTAAAAAAAATATAGTATTGATCTCCGTTCTAACTAATTTTTATTAATTATTAATTAAAAATAATTGCTGCAACAATATAGGTCCTACTTGACCACTCAATTAAAGTTGCAATCAGTATTTATATTTATCGTACAACGTTATTTCAGAGTCTCATTACTCAAAATATTTCAAGCAAACGTGCACCCATTATCCTACATTTATGCAAAGGTCGAAGTCATAGCTGATCATTATATCACAACTAAAAGTTCCCATCTTTCCCAATTCGATGGTATGCTTGCAATGTATTTCACTCCATCAATTACATAGTGATTAGATTATCGCCTGCCTACTCCTGTGAATACTACATTCACCACCATCTGACTGCATTTTGCATAGTCATGCTTATTTAGAAAGATATTACACTACTAATTATTATTACATTATTATTTTTTTATTCACAAAGGGATTCTTCATGATTAATTCTCAGAAAATTTGCCATAAGACGTTCACAGAATATGTGAACTATCATCCTAAATTTATTTTATTACATTCCATTCAATTCTCCCCTCTCTTTTTTTTATTAACAACTACACCAAACAATCTTTTTTTTTGTAGATAAACTCATTATCTTTTAATTATCATGACCTTTCATTTCATCACATGGCTAGTGTGCATAAATTATCTAATGCAGGCATGACCTGTAGCAATGTCAAATGGGTAGGAGTCGAAGCATAATGACGAGCATGCTTTTAATAATTAAATTCTCTATATCAGTGAATGTGGACGAAGAAAAAAAATGGAAATATTTAAAGTTATAATCCTTCAGAGTTCACATAATTAGATTCACCAAACGCTGAAGTCAAAATCAAAGAAAAAAATTCAAAACATGAACTCCACCCTAGATCTCGACAGCTAGTCTACCACCTTCATTTATTCCATCATAGATTCAGTTCAGTATCCGCGTCGTATTTCCAATCTTATCATCGTAGAAAAAAAATCTTATCATTCGAAGTAGTGGCGGATTTACAAAAATTCCCAAAAGAAAATATTAACTGGATCATGGTGCCAAGCATGGTGGATAGTTCCTTGCCACGTGTGACAACCCTACAATGTGAATCACTTCCTCATATAATTACCTAATAGACGAAGGAAAAAATGTGGCCATTAATATTAATTATAATAATAAAATGATTGATCAACAAATAAATAATAATTAGTTCAACTCCATGGCATCTAGTACTACTGAGTAGTACAAACTACTCACAACTACAAATTGAAGTAATGTTTTAGCTCACCAACTGGCCGAAATAAGAAAATATGGTACAAGCCTAGCATGCTCATAGAATGCAGAACCTCTGGAACCAATCTTCATTCAGGACCATCTCCTTCCCATTCCAGAACCGGCAGGATTCCATCTCCCACCATCTTCTTCCTCGCCTCCTCCAGGAATCGAAACTGAGACCTTCGCGTTTCATGGTGGCTGCGTCCTCCGACTCCCACGGTGTGGTTATGTCATGGCAACATCATGGCCTCATCTTGATGTAAATGTCACTCCGTCCAGTCCCCTCACGTATAAGCTTAGTGGCACATATTTTCACTGACTAGTTCCATTTCAAAATTCTTCATTGACACTTCAACAGCACAGGTTATAAAATGTCCTCGTTCCATTCTGGAAATTATAAGTTCCCGCGCCTCGAACAATGTAGATACAATTCTTCCTCTCAGCAAATTGCAACCGGCTTTACGTAAGCAGTAATTCAATAGCATTCACAGCTGTTCAGTTGCATCTACAAGTCCTCCATCCATGATAAGAGCCTCATCTATTCTCGAATGTTCACTGCACAAACTATTCCGTATTGTATCTCACGTCCAAAGCTAGTCGCAAAGGGCTAGTTCTCTCGTTATCAAGCCAACATGCGCCCGCACGACCGGGATTATACACGCTGGACTCGTCTGTCTGATATAGCAATCGCGCCCGGCATAACAGCGGTGATTCGTAACTATATGGTCTCTCAGGACTCCGATAAAATCACACCCGATACACAGCGACACTTAGACCTGTGGTGGTATAGCACACACGGCCCTCCACGATCATAATCGAATGTAAAAATCACTCTTGCCGCACAACGGAGTACTGTCCAGTCCGCGCTCAAAACGCATGTGTCTGCGCCTCTCAATGTGACCAGTTGCCGAAAACAAGAGCTGAGCACGTGGTCCGAGACAGCGCGCTCTGCCGGAGATAGTAGACAGATATGTTTGACGTCAGAAGCGTGACGTCACTCAACCTTGTGGTCGGGCCTTGGACGATAACATGTGGTTTTTTGGGCCGTGATTTACGCAGGGTTTCCAATCTGTGCTAAAACTGGAGTACTATGTTGGGCACATACTCCCCTCTCCCCGGAAAATAAGCGAGTTAACAAAAGCTTATTTTGTATTCTCTTCATTATGCCGCCAATCATGTGCCAAACATGTCCTGCTCGTTCTTCAACAGTAGTATCTCTTAAGGCTGGCAGCATTATACTTTCCTATCCTTGCTCCAGATCTTATATCTCTGATGTCATAGCAATTGTTTCCATAAGTCTCATGGACTAGGTATGGCCCAAAAAACAGCCTTGCAAATTTGCCGTATATCTTCAGTGCTAGGTTGGATGATACGGGTCTGCGTATTAACACTCGATCTCCGACACGTAAAGGTTGACTGTATTTCCCTTTTTCGGTCCTTCTGTTCCTCTTTTCGGCTTGTGTCTGAAGTCTCTCGCTAGCCAATTGGATTCTCCTCTCCATGTTGGGTTCTACAACAGGTGGTGTTTTGACAATGTGATCCCAGGGTCTTACTGGTTTGACATTGAAGTGGAGTACTTTGGGAATCTGTTGTGTGCTTTCATGCACTGTTGCATTTATGCAAAACTCCAAAATTGGTAAAACATCCATCCACTGATCATGTTTAAGGTGGCAATACAACCGGCAAAATTTCCCAATTTCCGCCATGACCCTTTCCACTCGATTTCCCTCAGGATGGTGTATGGAATTCAATATGTGCTTGACGTCAAGTCTGATCATGGCCTGATAAAATTCAGCAGAGGTGAATTGGGTTCCATGATCGGAAAGAATGTAAGTAGGCTTACCCATAGTAGGAAATACACCCTTCTCAAGCCTATTGATCACATAACGTGACTTAGCCTTCTGAATGGGGAAGAACATTACATATTTCATGAAGACGTCCATAGTAACAAGGATGAACTGGTTTCCCCTTTTTGATTTAGGTAATGGCCCATAAATATCAGTCGAATATAGCTCTCGCGGTTCTGATGGTAATATAGGCTTTGGTCTTTCCTTCAAGAAATGTGAAGCGAATTTACTTCTCTGTCAATCATCACATTTTCTTAAAATATTTCTTGCAGACGTTCGCATCCCCTTCCAAGTGAATTTCCCTTGTAGCACATGGATGGTTTTGTCAATACCACCATGTCCTATGGCCCTATGCGCCAACCAAACTACACGTTCAAATAGGTTCGGTCCACAAACTTGCATACCACATCTTCCACGATGACATAATCGTTAGACAATCTAGCAGTTGCTTCATATTCTGGATCGATATTGCTCATGCGTCCCTTCAGAAATCTATACATCATTCTCAAAGGAGTATACCTCTTCTGTGACTGCGGTAGTTTCTTAAGCTTCTCTAAAGTTTCCTGATTTTCTTGGACGATTTCTACTTGATGTATTTGCATTTCCTCTGTCGGATTTCTACTCAAAACGTCGGCTAAGAAGTTGTCCTTGCCCAGTTGATGCACAATGGACACATCAAATTGTTGGAGAAACAAAGTCCAACGGGCTACCTTGTCACTAGCTAGCTCTGTTTTTAGCATAAACTGTAATGCTTTATGGTCGGTGATTATGACAGTTTTATGTCCAAGCAATATCTTCTTTCAATTCTGCAATGCATAAATAATTGCTAATGCCTCTATTTCCGTGGTAGTGTAGTTCCTTTCTGGTTCACGTAACTTTCTACTGGAGAATGCTAAATAGTGACGCTCTTGCTTGTCATCTATCTGAAATAACACGGCGCTGATGCCAACGCGTGAAGCGTCTGATTCTAAATAGAACGTTCTCTCGAAATCCGGGTATTCAAGTTTAATATTCTCTATCAGCATAGTTTTTGCTTTAACAAAGGCCGCTTCAGATTTCTCATCCCATTTCCATTTGTTGTTTTTCTTTAAAAGATCTTGTAGTGGTGCCATCGTCTCTGAGTACATGGGACAATGTGCCGAAAAGAATTGGCACATTCCTAGGAATTGCCTAATCTGTTTGACCTTCCGTCGTCTGGGAAAACTCCTGATCGCCTCAATCTTATCAGGATTAGGTCTATATCCATTTCCATCAATTACATGTCCCAAAAACCTAATCTCTCTATGGCAAAAATGGCATTTATTAAAGTTGACCTTGAAACATGCTTCCCGTAGGTTCTCAAATAGTTTACGAAGATGTTCTATATGTTCCTCCATGGTTGTCGATGCTATAATCAGATCATCGATATAAGATAATACGTTTCCTTTTGCTTCTTACGTCAGATTCTGGTCCAATGCTCTGACCATTGCAGGACCACTATTCTACACTCCAAACGGTAGTTTCTTGAAAACGTAGGTAATGTCGTTGTACATGAATCCAGTGTATCGTTTGCTCTCCTCTGACAAACGTATATGGTAATAAGAAGCTGTAAGGTCTATTGTCGAGAATATGGTCTTTCCCTTAAATCGTCTGAGTAGTTCCCTAATCTTGGGAAGTCTGTCATATTCTGGCAAAATTCTCTTGTTGAGGCTTCTGGCGTCTAGACAAATTCCAAGCCTGCCGTCCTGTTTCTTAACAACGGCCAGAGGATTGAGATATGGGGTAGCCATCTTCTGAATTAGGTCGTCTTCTTCCATGGTTTTAATGGCTTTGCCTACCTCCTCATTCCACTTCTCTGGATTCGGGTAAAGCTTCCCCTCGAATGGTGACTCATCTTCCAGTTGTATCTGGTATTCGAAATTGCTAATAAAACCAGGTTTCTCATTGAAGATGTCTTGAAATTCCGATATTAATTCATCAAATTTCTTCCGGATGTGTGGTTCTAGTGTTTCCTTCTTGACATAGAATAACCTCTCTGCTTCTACCTCCATTTCATTTACCATGTTGTCTAAGGTGTTCCACCCAGGTAATTCTTGGCTATGTGATATACCAATTTCCTCATTCAATTTCCTTTCGTTTCCTCGGAAAGTTGCTATCCCTGCGTGTAAATCAATTACTATTCCATGCTCTGTCAAAAATTCCGCACCTAGAATCATGTCGAACTTAATATCTTTTAGTACTATGAAGACGTGTTCAAAATTTCTGTTGGCTATAGTGATATTAATCAATGCTTGTAATTTGCAGTTAATAGAACAGTTAGGAATCACTCCTCTAACCTTCATTCCGGATGCAGGTAATATAGTAATGTCTTCTGTCAAACTGATATTCTCAAAACACGCCTCCGATATGATACTGACCATGTCTCCTGTATCCAGCAATGTCTTGAATTTCCGTCCTCCGACATGAATATCAATCATTGGTAGTTCAGTTCTCTCTCTCTCCTAATGGGATTCTCTTCGTCGTAAATGAGGTCTTCATCTACAATTCTATGTACCGCGATGATCTCGATGATAGGTTTGGAATTACTGGAATCTACTGTGACTGGTGATTTGTATTTGACGTTTTTTTTGCTTGCGAGAAAATCGTACTAGGCCCTGGGTCTACGTTCCCTTGCCCTTGCTGCTGCTGAGTTGCTTCTCTCATCTGCTGCAAGTATGCTTGACTTTCTGCATGTCTCTCTTCCAAATTCACGCGATTGTCCCGAGGTTCATTTCTGTTCCACTGCCTATTATAGGTTTGAAATCTACCTCTTCCTTGCTGCCAAGAGTTTCTTCCCTTTATATCCCTGGGTCTGTAGGTTTGTGAATTGAGTTGCTGCTGTTGGTTCGCATAGTATGGCCTTCCACCTTGGTTCCATCTTCTATCTCGTTGATTATATCCACGATTCTCATAATGTCCTCTCCAATCTCCTGTATCCTGGAATATTCTTCTTTGTGGTGGTTCAGTCTGTATTTTCCGGTCTGTCACGACTAGATTCACCTCCTGGTGCTCTGATCTAGTGTTTCTCGCGTGCATTAAAGAACTGGTGTGATCTAATTTCCTCAGAATTTCGTCACATGTTTTCAAACTATTCGCCCCAGATGCTATAAACGTTCTCTGAACTTCTACCGGAAATTGCCTCCTTATCGCTTGAATCATCTCCTCTTCGGTTAACGGAGGTTCTAAATATTGTAACCTGGCTAAATGCGTTGTAAAATACCCCGCATACTGCGTCGGGTTAGATGTGGAATATTTCCTGGAGTAAAGTTCTGATCTGATGCTAAGTTGGTCTTCCGAACTCCAGAAACGCCTAAGGAATGCCTTAGCAAACTCCTCGTAATTCGCAAAGGTGCATCTAAAAGCTCTAAACCAGGTCAGCGCTTGATTCTCTAACGATCTTTCAATATCCCTTATCTCGCGTTCACTTGGGATCCGATTTTCATCCAAATAATCCCTGAGGTCTCGTAGGAACTCGATTGGGGTGATAAGTCCCACACCACTAAACTTTTTCGGTTTTTCCTCATGAGTTCTAATGATAGTTACAGGACTAGCCCCATTAAATCCTCTAGGTGTCGAATCCATTTCTCCCCATCGTTTCTCCTGGTTAATCTCTGGTGAGTTAATTTCCATCGTTTGAACCGGACTATTCATCTGTAAGAAGTTCTCCATACGCGTGATGCGGTCTAGGTGACTACCCTCCTGTATCTTTATGTTATCATTGACTGACGAAATCGCCCCATCCATTTCCGTTTTGACTTGTGTAATATTAGTATTGATTGCGTCCAATTTGTTTTCTATCTTCCCTGCTTCCTCATCCATGCGTTTTCGATTTGCATCCACGTCTTGCGCTAATGTGCCAACATTTTCTTCCATCTTCTGGATTTTCGTCTCTACTTTTCCTACTTGTTCCGTTAATTCCTTTCGAATGCCGACAGTAGTTTCATTAAACTCTTTCCTTACTTCCACTATCTCATGTTGGTATTCCCCTTTAAGCTTGTCTACATGAGCGGTTATATCAGATCCCAATCCTTTAATGTTTTCATCTAGCCGTTTTTCTAGGGTCCTGACGTGTGTATTCAATGCTCCCATGTCTTTCTCTACACCTTTCTGAATTTTCTGTATGCCCTCTATCAAATTGTCCTGCATAGTGGCCTTCAATGCATCAAGTTTTGCGTCCATGCTGCTATCCGTTTCATTTTGACTGTTCGTTATACGCTCTCCTAACTTGACTATATCTGCCTGTGTTTTTAACGCCTGATTAGCTGCCTCATTTCGGTTTTGATTAAATGTCTTGTCCAATTCATCATGATTTTGTTGGATACTATGATTAAGTCTACCCTCTAACTCCATTTGACCTTGCTTAAAGTCGCCTCTTGAAACATCCTTACCCTTCTTTAAATCAGTTTTCAAATCAGCTAACAGCTGCCTCAACTCTTCCATATTAGACATGTCAATTAGTACAATAAGACAATACAACATAAGGGAACCATCAAGAGTGACCACACCAAGATTGTACCATACTTTCTACTACTATACCATGGAATTGAACTAATATCAACGAGCTGCATAAATGGATCCTTATCCAATTCTACGCTATTGGATCATTAAACGAAGAACGAATGAAGATCAAAAACACCAATCCAAAGGAAAAAGAACTTCTGATCCTGTTGCCTATGTCATGGAAACTAGGAAACAATCTCATTACCAAAGGTAATTAGACCTTCCCAAGAGAAAAAATCATTAGCCTCCCATTCAAGTACCTCAAATGTGGTATTCCAATTTACTTGAGCCACTCAAATGCAAGTGCCAACGACACAACAACCCACACTGGCTGTCAAATTACATTAAACACATCTAATTGCTACTCCATCGTGTGTACGATTTCTCAATTCGAGGCTCTGCACGCTGGGCGCCATTTTATATGTCCCCGTTAACCGGCATCGAATCGGATGACCCGGCGAAAACATCGCAATTCATGCCGATAACACAAGACATATATCAGATAAAGAATTAAAAAAATGATTGAGGTCTGGGTTCGAATATCAAAAAAAATACGCCGGAGGGTACGAGAACTCAAGTAGTCTCAGGGGTGGTTAACAGGATGTAGGTGTAACAGGTTAAATCAACACACTCCCAAACCTAAATGAAAGCAATAGCACAACAGAAATCAGAAGATAAGCACAATTAAAAATATAAAAATAGGCATCAATTTATTGGCAACTCATTGACCAATACAAATATAGGAAACCCCCAAAAAGCCTATCTTGCCTCGGAGATTCGATCTAAATGAAAGCTTGATGTGGACCGAAGAAAAAGAAAAATAATTAAAGTCCAAATAAACATAATTACGTTTTAAAGTTCAACGAATCTCCTTGGTCCTATCCTTAGACACAAATAAAATTAGGAGATATTCGAAGAAAATTAAATAAAATATAAAAAAAAAAGATCCAGTCACATTTGACTATCAACATGAACTAATCACGCTAAATGTCCATCAGGTAGTGTCCTAGATTAGTAATATTGTCACTCACTTGAGTTTATAATGAAAGGAAGTTAAATAAATA
The DNA here is from genome assembly GCA_946902985.2 of Meconema thalassinum. NCBI lineage: Eukaryota > Metazoa > Arthropoda > Insecta > Orthoptera > Tettigoniidae > Meconema > Meconema thalassinum. Next base: position 554,328,716 of record OX336388.2, read on the forward strand.
GCTGGCCTAAAAAATTATAGTATTGATCTCCGTTCTAACTAATTATTAATTAATTATAAATTAAAAATAATTGCTGCAACAATATAGGTCCTCCTTGACCACTCAATTAAAGTTGCAATCAGTATTTATATTTATCGTACAACGTTATTTCAGAGTCTCATTACTCAAACTATTTCAAGCAAACGTGCACCCATTATCCTACATTTATGCAAAGGTCAAAGTCATAGCTGATCATTATATCACAACTAAAAGTTCCCATCTTTTCCAATTCGATGGTTTGCTTGCAATGTATTTCACTCCATCAATTACATAGTGATTAGATTATCGTCTGCCTACTCCTGTGAATACTTCATTCACCACCATCTGACTGCATTTTGCATAGTCATGCTTATTTAGAAAGATATTACACTACTAATTATTATTACATTATTATTTTTTTATTCACAAAGGGATTCTTCATGATTAATTCTCAGAAAATTTGCCATAAGACGTTCACAGAATATGTGAACTATCATCCTAAATTTATTTTATTACATTCCATTCAATTCTCCCCTCTCTTTTTTTTATAAACAACTACACCAATCAATATTTTGTTTTTGTAGATCAACTCATTATCTTTTAGTTATCATGACCTTTCATTTCATCACATGACTAGTGTGCACAAATTATCTAATGCAGGCATGGCCTGTAGCAATGTCAAATGGGTAGGTGTCGAAGCATAATGACGAGCATGCTTTTAATAATTAAATTCTCTATATCAATGAATGTGGACGAAGAAAAAAATGGATATATTTAAAGTTATAATCCTTCAGAGACCACATAATTAGATTCACCAAACGCTGAAGTCCAAATCGAAGAAAAAATATTCAAAACATGAACTCCACCCTAGATCTCGACAGCTAGTCTACCACCTTCATTAATCCATCATGGATTCAGTTCAGTATCCGCGTCGTATTTCCAATCTTATCATCGTAGAAAAAAATCTTATCATTCGAAGTAGTGACGGATTTACAAAAATTCCCAAAAGAAAATATTAACTGGATCATGGTGCCAAGCATGGTGGATAATTCCTTGCCACGTGTGACAACCCTACAATGTGAATCACTTCCTCATATAATTACCTAATAGACGAAGGAAAAAATGTGGCCATTAATATTAATGATAATAATAAAATGATTGATCAACAAATAAATAATAATTAGTTCAACTCCATGGCCTCTAGTACTACTGAGTAGTACATACTACTCACAACTACAAATTGAAGTAATGTTTTAGCTCACCAACTGGCCGAAATAAGAAAATATGGTACAAGCCTAGCATGCTCATAGAATGCAGAACCTCTGGAACCAATCTTCATTCAGGACCATCTCCTTCCCATTCCAGAACCGGCAGGATTCCATCTCCCACCATCTTCTTCCTCGCCTCCTCCAGGAATCGAAACTGAGACCTTCACGTTTCATGGTGGCTGCGTCCTCCGACTCCCACGGTGTGGTTATGTCATGGCAACATCATGGCCTCATCTTGATGTAAATGTCACTCCGTCCAGTCCCCTCACGTATAAGCTTAGTGGCACATATTTTCACTGACTAGTTCCATTTCAAAATTCTTCATTGACACTTCAACAGCACAGGTTATAAAATGTCCTCGTTCCATTCTGGAAATCATAAGTTCCTGCGTCTCGAACAATGTAGACACAATTCTTCCTCTCAGCAAATTGCCACCGGCTTTACGTAAGCAGTAATTCAATAGCATTCACAGCTGTTCAGTTGCATCAACAAGTCCTCCATCGAAGATAAGAGCCTCGTCTATTTCTCGAATGTTCACTGCACAAACTATTCCGTGTTGTATCTCACGTCCAAAGCTAGTCGCAAAGGGCTAGTTCTCTCGTTATCAAGACAACATGCGCCCGCACGACCGGGATTATACACGCTGGACTCGGCCGTCTGATATAGCAATCGCGTCCGGCATAACAGCGGTGATTCGTAACTATATGGTCTCTCCGGACTCCGATAAAATCACACCCGATACACAGCGACACTTAGACCTGTGGTGGTATAGCACACACGGCTCTCCACGATCATAATCGAATGTAAAAATAACTCTTGCCGCACATCGGAGTACTGTCCAGTCCGCGCTCAAAACGCATGTGTCTGCGCCTCTCAATGTGACCAGTTGCCGAAAACCAGAGCTGAGCACGTGGTCCGAGACAGCGCGCTCTGCCGGAGATAGTAGACAGATATGTGTGACGTCAGACGCGTGACGTCACTCAACCTTGTGGTCGGGCCTTGGACGATAACATGTGGTGTTTTGGGCCGTGATTTACGCAGGGTTGCCAATCTGTGCTAAAACTGGAGTACTATGTTGGGCACAGTATGTTGTTGCAAAATTTGGTAGAGATCGGATGATTAGGTTAATCGTAATTTGATTTAAGCTTTGAACATTTGTGTGGCCGCCATTACGTTTCCGTCAAGATGGCGGCGATATAAAACGTGACACTGAGGTGCCATTTGCTAGTGCTACTTCTGTACCGAATTTCGTTCCATTTGGTTTCACCGTGTTTGAATTAGTAGGGGGAATCGATTTTGACACACAGATGGCCGCCATACGCAAACTATTAGGCTAATGACCTATTAATTTGGTCAAAGGATGCTTCTTCCAAAAAGGTATGTTGTTGCAAAATTTGCCCGGATGGTTAGGTTAGTCGTAATTTGATTTAAGCTTTGAACATTTGTGTGGCCGCCATTACGTTTCCGTCAAGATGGCGGCGATATAAAACATGTCACTGAGGTGCCCTTTGCTAGTACTACCTCTGTACCAAATTTCGTTCCATTCGGTTCCACCGTGTTCGAATTAATAGGGGGAATCGATTTTCACACAAAGATGGCCGCCATCCGCAAACTATTAGGCTGATGACCTATTAGTTTGGTCAAAGGATGCTCCCCCATAAAGGTATGTTGTTGCAAAATTTGGTAGAGATCGGATGATTAGGTTAGTCGTAATTTGATTTAACCTTTGAACATTTGTGTGGCCGCCATTACGTTTCCGTCAAGATGGCGGTGATATAAAACACGACACTGAGGTGTCTTTTGCTAGTGCTACCTTTGTACCAAATTTCGTTCAATTCGCGTTTACCGTGTTCGAATTGATAGGGGGGGGGGGCAGACATTCAGAGTACACAGACTCACACACACACATACACACACACACATACACACACACAGACAGACACACATTTTTTCGCCTTGTGTTGATCTCATAAGTCTACTTTCATTTTTTGCAAAAATCGAAAGTAGGCTAAAAATAATGTTTCTTTTTTTGAGTTACTTAATAGGCTACTTGTACAGTACATTTGAATTGCTAGTCTGGACATTTGTTGGCGAATCGTTGTCTGCCCAACCATGCTTTCAATGCTCGAAAGAGGTGAAAATCACTCGGTGCGAGGTGTGGACTATACGGCGGAAGGTCGGAAACTCCCCTCTTGAATTTTGTGAGGTCTTTCGTCACGTTGTCACAGTGCGATCGTACATTGCCAATACCACGCCGGATGAGAGCATGACTCTTCGTTTGTTTTGATCGCTCTGCAGAGGCGACGTAAAGTTTCACAATAAACGTCCTTAGTTATTGTTGTCCCCTGCTTCATATAGTCCGCCAATTATATATTTATTATACAAAACGCTAAGGTGTATGTTTCACAAAACTCAGGCCTTAAACCAGAGGGAGTTAGAAGGGGTGGTTTGTGGCAAAATCTTCCAAATCGTCTCAATTGTACAGGAAAATTCGTCATTTCTTGAAAAGTCAAAAGAAACATATGTATTTCTTTATAAAGTGTGGTTAAACAATATAAACAAGAGATAACCCCTGCCAGAACAGTGTCACACGATCCCGCATAACAGCAAAGTCAGGCGGGTAGTTTAACACGTGTGGGATACCAAACTCCGTGGCTCTACAGCCCAGGAAGGGCCCAGGCCTACCAAGCGACCGCTGCCCAGCCATTTGGCCTGCAGATTATGGTGTAACGCTTGGTTAAGCGGCGGGTCATCTTGGTCGTTAATCCTTGACGGAGCCGGGAATCGAACCCGGTATCTCCTGGTGCGGGGCAAGCGTGCTATCCCAACACAACAGGGCCGGCCACAATATCTTACACACATGTAAATACATTTAGCATTCACTCTTGCAATGCATTGTTACCATTATCTTCCCTGTTTTTGCCATCGCCTACCATTTTGCTTGAATTTACAAATATGTTCTGGTAGGGGGCTGACGAAGTATTCTGGTTAACTCTTCCCCTCTTTTTCATACCTCCCTAAATAAGAATACTTTGTTTTTCCACTGTTTGAGTTTTATCTTGTACTCATGGTCATCCTACCTTTACATACCCCCATCAGTCTCCAGTCCCTACCTAATGTCTTCCCATGCTCCTTCTCCAATATAAGCTAAGTTTTTGCCTTTGTGTTTTGTAGACTTACAGAAGGCGAATTACAGTATAAGAATATTTATTTCATTTGGTAGTGTTCAGATTATCAGGGTGCATTTGTAGATGAGGACTGAATGATCACAGAATGATTAGGGGTTTCAATTCGCTTGACTGAGCAAGTTTCTTAGCGAAGTAAGTGTTCGAATAGATGACCTTCTATATTAATGCACATTTCAGCACGCCGTTGAATTGACATTCGGGTTCGTTAGAACATTGTAGGTGTTACAGAGTTACACGCCTCCGTAATATTGTTTCGAAGGCTTTCAGAATCTTCCGGCTGCTGAGTCGGGTGGAGTCAAGTCAGGCGATCTAGCAGGCCAGGTAACAGGTCCTCCCCTTCCTATCCATCGACCGGGATATGCAGCATTTAGGTGGTTGCAAACAGCTGCTGACATGTGAGCTGGAGCTCCATTGTATTGATACCACATGGGTACACGCTCACCCAGGGGCAAATATTCTAGCAGCGTTGGCAGCTGTTCTTGGAGAAACTGTTGGAACCGGGTTCCCGTCAAATGTTCCTCAAAGAAATATGGTCAAATTGGGTGATCACCCAGTATACCACACCAGACATTTACTTCCCATCTGACCTGAAATGCTGCCTCTCTCACCCAGTGGGGATTTTCAACACTCTAGTAATGCATGTTGTGACGATTCACAGAGCCATTGTTGTGGAATCGAGACTCGTCCGAAAATAAAATGTGAGACAAAAAAGCGTTATTATATGCCACTTGCGCCAGAATCCATGCACAAAAACAACCTGAGATTCAAATCTCGTCCGTGGAGCTCTTGATGTAGCTACAGGTGATACGGATGAAACAAACTATCATGCAAAATCCGCACCACAGACGACTGGCTGATGTTGGCCTGTTGAGCTACTGCCTGGGTACTAGTGTAAGGATTTTCCCCCAAACGTGTCCAAAACCATCTCAACAGTAGCGCCTGACGTAACTGGCAACTCTCTGATAGGAACTGTTCGAGAAAGTGACGAAGTTATACGCAAACGTCGCTCCATCGTCCTATAGGTATTTGCGACTGGTTGCCTTCTGTGTGGAAATCTCTCCTGATACAGGCGCTGTGCGTCTTGTGCGTTCTGTCTTGCTTCACCGGTTTTTTTTTTTAAATATAGATGAGCACCATGTCAACATACACGTCTGCCGAGAACATGGCGATGAAATGACCAGCGCCTCTAGGTTGCACACTGTGTTAAGCCAGTACACATTTAACCCTAAATAAACACCGCATAATATTGGTCAAATGTGGCACGAATGCCCTTGTATTTCATCCCCAAAGCTTAAAATCTGCATAAAAATCTTTAGAGGTGGTGGGATTCAAACCCACCTCCCAAACACAAGTCCGCTACCTTCTACGAACATGTACCATTGCTTTACGGCTGCTCGTCCCTACACCTTGCCTGAAAGACTAAGAGATGTGATACTGCTTTCCACTTCGAAGGTTCATTCACGTTTTTTATCAGTAAGCCACCGTACCCAGCGTTAATTTCGTATCCAACTGAAACCGTATAATCGGCATGTACATGCCAGTTTTATGCATTGTATAATCACTCGTAAAGGACTTGCTTCCATGCTTGTGATGAAACAACAAATTCCCTGTACAACTAAAGAGCCTACTTTTCTTAAAATTTAAGATTCATGCCAATGATTAATCTATATGGACCTATCTAGAATGACGAAATTAAGTTGGTAATATCGAAATTTCCAATCAGTTCGAAATATGTCTGTCATAATGTAGCCTAAGAGAGCACTACAGTTGGCAGCCCTGGTGACTGAATATATTCTTAGTTCGATCTCTTAAGGTACAGAACACACAATTTGTTTGAAGTCCAATGGATAGCATGGACGTTACATGCAGTTAGACATTGGATCTATCAGCCGTCGTAAAATCATGTTTGAAACAATGTCATGCATGTGTTGGTCAGAAATAATCTGAAATATTATGATCTATTGTTGTACCAATTTTGGATGAAATCAATTAGTTAGTATAGAAGTTACATGTATTTAAAAATTGGACCTATCAGCAGGCTTAGAATCATGTTGGCAGCACTGACGTATATTAGTTACTCCAAAATTATCTAGAATGTCAGGTACTATACGTATGCAAAGATTAGAACTGTTGGCTTGCATACTTTCTGATATATTGGTATGAGGGTAAAAATAGAGACAGCATTTATTAACAATTGGCAGCCCTGGTTGCTCTTAAGAATACGCATAGTCATATCTGTTGGGGTACACATAGCACATACGAAATTTGGTTGAAATCCAATTGATAGTATAGAAGTTACATATGTTTAAAATTTGGTCTTATCAGCAGGCTTAGAATCATGTTGCTAGCACTGACGTATATTAGTTACTCCAAATTAACCTAGAATGTCAGGTACTATACGAGTGCATAGTTTAAAGCTGTCGGCTTGCATACTTTCTGATATATTGGTATTTTGATTTAAAAAAATAGAGAGAGCATTTAATAAGTTGGCAGCCCTGGCGGCTCTTAAGAATACGCTCAGTCATATATGTTTATGTACACATAGTGCATACGAAATTTGGATGAAATCCAATTGATAGTGTACCAGTTATATGCATTTAAATATTGGACCTATCAGCAGGCCTAGAATCGTTTCGGCAACGCTGTCATGTATGGCCTCCTGGATTTTAAACTGAAATATTATTATCTATATGTGTGCCAATTTTGGAAAAGCTCTCGTGCATACCTTCCAAGACATCCAACATGGAGCTCAAATTTCAATTACAATTTTTCAGCAGTTGGTAGCCCTGACAGAATTTTCATATGTGTCCTTGAGATGTTCAGGTACAGATCTTTTCTCATACCAAATTTGGTTTCGATTGCTGCAGCCGTTTAGGAGTTGATAGGGGGGGGGGGACAGACAGATGGACAGACATTTGCCCGGATCGATCTCATAAGTCTACATTTTCCTCATTTTTGCAAAATGTGAAAAGTAGGCTAATGATCAGCGCTTCTATAGGCTGCACACTGTGTCAGGCCCCGACAGCGGTGGCTACGCTCGCTAAAGCGCAGCGTTAGGCTATGGGGCCAAGCTCCCTGCTGACTCAGTAGACGTGGGTTGGAGCCCCACCGTCGGCCGTCCTTGAAATGGTTTTCCGTGGTTTCCCATTTTCAATTCCAGGTAAATTCTGGGACGGTACGTTCTGACAGGCCATGGCTGCTTTCTTCCACATCCTTGCCCACTTTCATCCATTCATCTCATCTCTCATTCCGGCGTGCAGGTCGTCCACGGCTGTCGACTAGATACACCTGCACTCGGCCTCTCAGGAGGCCACATGACCTAAAATAAATGTCAAGCCAGTTATTGAATTTTTATGTATACCCAATTTGCCATCGGGAGACACACACACCAATTGCAAATAACTGAATAAATGAATGAATGTCGTCATAAATCTTATAAAGTCTTTTAGGGTAATTGTGGCTTGGCTATAGACGGGGAACTGTCGACCATGCTGCCATCGGACGTTGGAAGTGTGACCGAAAACTTAAAAAAATAAGGGGCAAAAGACTCACCCGGTATTGCTTACAGTATTGACAAGGCGGAATATATAAAATAAATAATTAAACAGAGGTAGATCTAAGGGGCGATGGTTTTATTAGTTTTTAACGATTTCTAGGTGAGAAGTGTAGAAGCAGAGCTAACTGCTAACTGAAAATAGGCGATCATGGAAGAGACTCGTTCGCACTCAGAGATTTGCAAACTAGACTGGACGCCGATAGGCTAAACAGTCTACCCCTTATTAATCCCGTTTCCAACGGGGTCGGGGATGAGCTGCGATGAAATCCCACGTGGCTGATGGTTTCTACGGCCGGATGCCCTTCTTGACGCCAACCTCACGAGAGGACTTAATGTGAGAGGAAATGAATGATGATGAATGAAAGTTAAATATCAAGTAGTTCCAACTTTGGCTACCAGACGCCACTGTCAACACCCAGCGGCGAACTTTGGAACTTGATAGAGCGTTTCTCACCAAATAACCTACACATTTAGCTACACACTAACAATTCTGGTGAGGGGCGTGGTGGCGCAGTGGTCTAGCTGCTGGCCTCTCACCTAGGTGGACTGGGTTCGATTCCCGGTCAATGCTTGTGAGATTTTCCAAGTGAAATGCAATGTCCTGTGGTTCGGATTCCACGTAAAAAGGAGGTCCCGTGGCTCATAATCACAAGATTCACGATCACGTAAAACTACAATCTTCCTTCCTTTCCTTCCTTCCAATTGTGTTGGTAGGTTCTTTTTCATGCCATAGACTAAATCTATGACATGGGCCCGCCGGCTTTACTTCCCCTCCGAAGGATCTTAACGCTCTTCAAAATCTGATGACTTCGACCGGGTTTGAACCCGCGACCTTGGGCTTAGCAATTCAGCATGCTACCGACTACGCCACCGAAGCCGCTTGATAGGCTAAACTGTCTCACATGAAAATGTTATTATTGCTATTGTTAGACTGTTTTTATTATTATGTATGCCTACGTGTGATGAAAGCGTGAAGATTGTCAAGCATAATTAGCTTAGATTGAGCGGTAATCTAGGATCGAATAGCTGTATTGTACTAACCCACAGGCTTCGTAATATTTTTTTGACGCATGCGATACAGTCTATCATAGGAGCCGTACGCGTAGCCATCGATATACTTGGTGTAGACATCAATAGCGTCACCAGAGCGTACTAGCTGTTCCAAGGGCTCGTGGTAGTCGTCACGCATAAAGATCTTGAAATGGCTCAGACCACTCATGGTTCGGATCAGGAGTATCCATGGAGAAAAGTAACCATTGTAGTGCACATCAAATTTGTGCCACCACAGCGCACTAGCTGTAGGTCGTCTCAGCTTGACGTCACGATAGTGTCGATAATACTAAAACCGGCAGCATGAGGCCTATATAGACCACTTTTATTCCTTGTATTCAATCCCCTCTACCCCAGCAGTGCAAGGGAAAATATTTTATATCTAATATTCTCATTTCATTTGGTAACTACTTTAGTTGAGTCGCCCAACGGATCCCCACTTCAGCGCCTTTAATTTCGAAAAACAAGCCACTCAGACGCACCCAGCTAGTTATAAGGGATTGTTGTTGGCTCCGTTTGCTTGGACAACAGAAGTCTTCAGAACTTCTACGAGCTTGAAGGGGGTAGCAGACACTGCTAACGGCATAGCTGCCACATTTTGCATCGAGTATTCCAAAACAACAGCTTTTATTTTTAAGGCAAAATCTATACTATAATATAATAAATTTGTAGAGTTTGTGTGTTTGTTGGTGTGTTTTTGTGTTTAAACGCGCTAATCTCTGGAACTACAAGTCGGATTCGAAAAATTCCTTTTGTATAGGGCCTATGATAGCCTGATTCAAGAGGAATAGTTTAGGCTATGTAGCATTAGGCTACACCTCTCAGGTAACGTTAGAGATTGATTTTTGTTCAGTAAGTCGGAAGAACAAGCGCTCCAGAACGGCTTCAATAATGAAAATGAAAATCCACAGCCTGCTTCCAGTCTCCGACCGGGTCAGGAATAGAATGAATGAAGCCCCCATCTAGCGGCGAGGAAATGGACTGTGCCGGCTGCCGAGGCCTGACACACTCCTCTGGGGCAAACGGCTTCAATAATACCGAAGTCTATTGTTGTCATGTAATGCGGGCCGCATCACGTCGCCCCTACCAGTCTTCTGGTGCAGAATTGCGAGCTGCTTATAAATTGCAGTCACGGGGAGTAATTAGTGCAAAAGGATTTCTTAGGCCCCTTAAAACCGTTATCATCATTACAATAGTATGCCTCTGTACAAGGGCGATGGTGTTGGTGCAGTATACTGAGGTTATCAGCTGCAATAAGCGTTGGCGAGCTGCTTATAAATTGCAGTCACGGGGAGTAATTAGTGCAAAAAGATTTCTTAGACCCCTTAAAACATTTATCATCATGACAATAGTATGCCTCTGTACAAGGGCGATGGTGTTGGTGCAGTATACTGAGGTTATCAGCTGCAATAAGCGTTGGCGAGCTGCTTATAAATTGCAGTCACGGGGAGTAATTAGTGCAAAAAGATTTCTTAGACCCCTTAAAACATTTATCATCATGACAATAGTATGCCTCTGTACAAGGGCGATGGTGTTGGTGCAGTATACTGAGGTTATCAGCTGCAATAAGCGTTGGCGAGCTGCTTATAAATTGCAGTCACGGGGAGTAATTAGTGCAAAAAGATTTCTTAGACCCCTTAAAACATTTATCATCATGACAATAGTATGCCTCTGTACAAGGGCGATGGTGTTGGTGCAGTATACTGAGGTTATCAGCTGCAATAAGCGTTGGCGAGCTGCTTATAAATTGCAGTCACGGGGAGTAATTAGTGCAAAAAGATTTCTTAGACCCCTTAAAACATTTATCATCATGACAATAGTATGCCTCTGTACAAGGGCGATGGTGTTGGTGCAGTATACTGAGGTTATCAGCTGCAATAAGCGTTGGTGCTTTCAAATTTACTTTCATTTATTCCGATCCTTATCCTTGAGCGCTCCAGTTCTGTAAAACAAATAAATCCACCGGGCGAAGCCGGGCACTACTGCTAGTATAATATAAAAGACTGATCATGGGCCACAGCATAACAATAGATATAAAATAAATAAATAAATAAATAAATACCAAATAAATATAAAATAAATAAATAAATATGGAATAAATAAATGAATATAAAATAGATAACTAAATAAAGAATACATAAATAAATAAACAAACAAATATAAAATGAACAAAGAAATAAATATAGAATAAATACAGAATAAATAGATAAACGAACAAACAAATATAAAACCAACAAATAAATCTATAAATGAATAAATAAAAATAATTAAACAAACAAATAAACAAATAGCCTAATATAACGTAAACAAATAGCAAAAACATATAAATAAACAAACAAATAACATAAACCAATAATTAAATCTCTATATATACACCCCTTATTAATCCCGTTCCCAACAGGGTCAGGGATAAACAAATCATTATCATCATTTATTGCACTTATGGGCCTTTAAGGCCTACAGTACATCAGAAGAACATAAGAAAGAACAAGTAGTTCCGTGAAGAACTATACAGCCTATTTTCATATATCCTGCTCATGTTAATTGCCTCTATCAACATACAAAATTTCAGTTTAATTGCTGTAACAGATTCGTAGATATTGAGAACCGTCTAAATATTTCAGATGGTCGCCTGGTTGGATTTTATTTTTGTACTATTACATCAAGATTATTATGTACGTGTGGTATTCAAACTTCAATCGCATGATTAGAACACAAGAAATAAAAAAGAGATTTTAAAATTGCGCACAGCAGCCATCTTGTGATTATGCAAACAATTGAAATAAATTAGATGCCAGTCGATCAACATTTGTATAAGCATTTAACGTGCTACGTTTCACGGCACTCGGGTAGTTAATTCGAGAGAAACGTCCATTTAAATATTTATACTTCGCGTCACCGCCATGTTGGATTTGTGCTCACCAGGTTACTGAAATTCCTATAGGTGAACATATGTTCATAGTCTCTATGAACATAAAAAATTCAGTTTGGTTGCTGTAAAAGATTCATAGATATTGAGAACCGTCTAAATATTTCGGAAGCTCGCCATTTAGGATTGTTATATGTATAGGCCATAGAGTTATGTACCATTCAAAGACAATTATTGCCTAGGTTCAGTATTCAAACTTTCACTTCGATCGCATGATTACGACACAAGAAATAAAAACTTAATTTTAAAATTTCGCACAGCGCCATCTTGAGGTTATGTAAACAATTGAATTAAATTAGATGGCAGTGCATTACAATCTGCAAAATCATTTACTGTACCACATTTCACAGCGCTCAGAGAGTCAAATCACGAGAAAAGTCTATTAAAATATTTCAAATTCGCTTGGTCGCCATGTTCGTTTTGTACTTAACAGGTTTATGAAATATACATAGGTAAATTTGTATCCGTACCCTTTATCACCGTGCAAAATTGCAGGGTGATATCAGTAATAGTTTCGGAGATATAGAATGTCAGTGAAATATTTCGCACAGCCGCCATTTTGAGGTTATGTATACAATTGAACTAAATTAGACTCCAGTACATTAAAATGTGTATAAACATTTGCTGTACCAAGTTTCATTACGTTTGGATAGTTAAATCGCGAGAAAAGTCTATTTAAAAGTCTCAATTTCGCTTGGCCGCCATGTTGGTTTTGTAGTCACCAAGTTTTTGAAAGTCTCATAGGTGAACTTCTAGTAGTGCCCTTTATCACCGTACACGGTAATAGTTTCGGAGATATTGAATTCTAGTGAAATATTTCGCACAGCCGCCATGTTGGATTGGTGAGACGTAACAAAATTTGAAGGGCACGGTCGAGGTCGCCGGGAATAGTGCTATGAACTTACCGCGTTTTATTGAAATCGCACCAGCCGTTTAGATTTTATTAGGGACACACACACACACACCTCACACACACACACACACACACACACACGGACAAAAGGTGATCTCATAAGCCTATTTTTCAAAATTGAAAATAGGCTAAAAAGAAGAGAGAAAGTGATAACAAAGGAATCAGTCACGAAGGAGGAGTTTTGTTTTAGCGTATGGCTTTTATGCCGGGAGTGTCCGAGGACATGTTCAGCTCGCCAGTTTTGTAGCTGCTTCGAGGCGGACACCCAATGGGAGAGCTACACGTACCGTCGCGTGTGGAGTGTTGTCTGGGGAGGAAAGTTTGAATGTAAGGACAAGGAGTTGGAAGGTAGCGGCTGTGGCCTATAGTTAGGGACCAACCCCGGCATTTGCCTGGAAGGTGGTGGGAAACCACAGACGACCACCTACAAGGTTGCCGGCGGGGGATTCGAACCTCCTCGCCTCCTGGATGTGAGCGACTGCCAGCAGTCATGCCGTAACGACCACGATGGAGGAGGTATCTACTGCAGATAGCATTCCAACGCTGCCGGTCTCTAGCTTCATCTTCCACCGCATTCGGCTCCACTTGATGAAGTATTGCCAATACTCGATCCTTCCATCGCGTCCTGGGACGTCCACTTGGGAGTCTTCCAGCAGGTTGTGAATGAAGGACTCGGTTTTGGATGGATTCATCAGCTCGAAATATGTGGCCAAACCACTGTAATCTCTTCTGTCCTCGTACTCGGCCAATTTGTGGTTTTCCAAACCGCTGATACAGGTCATCCTTCGTTCTTCGTTCCCATGGCATTGAAAACGGTTCCATACATTTTTAGTACCACCTTCCTCTCGAAGGCAGAGATGGCTTCTTCGGTTGTTGCTGACGTCGCCCAGGTTTCACAACCATACAAAAGTACCGGCCGTACTTGCGTCATGTATAACTTAGCTGAATCGTATTCTTATGCGACGATAGACGAGATTTGAATAAGTTATTCAGACTATAGAACATGCGATTAGCGTTTATTATTCGCTGACGCGCTTCTTTCGACACTTCACTTCTATTAGTTAGTATGGATCCCCGGTACCTGAATTCTTGAACTCGTTCAAAAGTATGTCCGTCAACAATAATAGAAGGAGAGTTTGACGGCGCGATACAACGAGATATTTAATTTATCCTAATTTACCACCAGCCCAATGTCCTTTGCATTGTGAAGAAGTCGGGAAGTATCAGTGCGTACTTGCTCCAAGGCATCGCCAAGAATCACAACATCGTACGCAAATGCGAAGATTGTGTCCGCTCCCACCATCTCCATTTCTCTGATTCGGCCAGTGTCACGACTAACTTTTTCCAAGGCCAAATTGAATAGTAGTTGCGCTCCGAATACCGGAAGGTAACGGCAGTTGGTTGCCGAACCGTATTTGACACGTTGTTTGAGAATAGCACGCTGCAATTAGTCGGATGAATTTCGTTGGAATGTCATATTCCTCCAAAGTTCTCCATAATCTGGAGCGATCAATACTGTTATAAGCTTGCCGAAAATCAATGAAGATGAGGTGCAATTCCCGATCAAGCTCATAAAATTTCTCTATCAGTTGCCTCAAGGTAAATATGTGAAGCGTCGACCGTCCAGGGACAAAGCCACATTGATAAGAACCTATAATTCCTTCAGCCAGAGGCGCCAATTGAGCCGAGAGCCGAGGCCCTTTGAGCGTTGTCCACTTACGATCCGAAAAGATACATTTTCGAACTATTATTTCTGAGCCCCAGTTTAAAACTGAGGTAAGGTACTGGGACACACAAAATCATTACTCCTGCCCGGAAACATCAGCGCGCGCACCGGTTGTTTTTTTTTTTTAATAAACAAGGTAACATGACTCTTCTCCGGCGCATCTCGCTTTTAAAGCACACCCTACGCATGCGCCCTGCGTTGCGCCGACAAGGTTTGAAAAGCAATGATGCACGTGGCATTAGAAGTTCGACATTTGATACTACGGTTGTGCCGTATTTATCCAAATCGGTGGAGCTTCAGCATTTCATCAGTTTCTGTCTAAACTTTGTTTGATTACTTCGTTTAAATTTGTGAAGTTTGTACTTTGTCACTGTGATGATCGTGAATCTGCTCGGCGTACCTGCTTCAAGCTGTTCTGCAGTGAGAAGTTTTTCGGTGATGAGACCACCTCTAATCTACGATGTGACAAATTAGACGGAACACGGAATTATTGACAAATTAGACGGAACACGGAATCATTGCTGTCCACTATCCACCAACTCGGAAATGGTTGACAAGCTCAATGACACGCGTCTTGCTCAAGAGTTTATAAATAAAGATCGACGGTAGTCCAGGGGTGTACCTCACCCCGAAATTCTGTCACACGTAATATTTGTTTATGAATTAAAACATTAAAAACGAATATACTTATAATGTACGGTACTATTGTTACTAAGTGACATATGGCAACGTAGCAAGGCGACGCGACGGTAGCGTGATGTAAGAAACAGTGTGACTATCAGTTTGCTCTGATCTCATAACAATAACCTCTTATTACCCTGCAGTGCCTTAGCTCTTAAGAACCTACCAAGAACAGCAATAAGTGCCCTTGAAGCGTGTCACAAAAGTCCCCCCCCCCCCTCTCCTCCCCCAACTTGTATACCCTTATCAAACCTTTGGCAATTTTGTCTGTCTCTGTAGCTACCGCCGAATAGAGTTGAAGTTTGAGTAGGCCTTGGTTGAAAACATACTTGAAGAAATTCTACTTCCGAAAACAGACTCATCGTTCTAGCATTGCTATCTATTCTCAGATGCATAAAAATCACTGTCGATGAAGTTATACACCCACTTGGTAATGCTACAAGAAACCTTGACTTTATATTATAGTGTAAGTTGTAAATCAAAACAGTAATTGAGGTTTTAAGCGGCGGAAGAGCGAGGTCATGTGCCCCAAATCCAAACAGTAATGTTCATTCTGTCTATCTAAATACTAGAAAGTGAGCAAGATGACTGTATTAATAAAAAGTAACATGGAATTATCTTAGTTGTGTTTGACAATAATTGTCGTGAATCTGGGAATAGTAGTTCCTGGAGTGGGAACTATGGTTGCGCGGGGTTGGCAACGATCAACCTACTTCACCCGACAATCTGTGTGGTCACTATGGCAGCGATTGTTTTGATCTGTAATAAGAAAAAATAGTCCTCTCGGCACGCCGGAAGGCGGAGGTAGATTTCACCGGACAAACTTGGGGATAGGCGAAAATAGGCAGAATATGCAGGTTTTCGTAGAAGGATCAGACCTCTTTTATTGCGAGAAAGTATTTTATAATTGAGCTTAATTAACTTTGCTTTTCGTCATTTTATGCATATTTTAAACATTTTATTGTCTTATGGGGACGGTAACCTTCTTGTCATTTGGGGTCCATTTTTATACGTGTGGTCACACTGTCCTTATGCAAGGTTTCGACACTGATGTGTAAAACTCTGTAACGGTCTGTTACTTCTTCACGCAAAATTATATCTCCCGCAGAGATTTTGGTTGGTTCCTCAGTTTAGGGGCTTCGACAACGCGGTCATGTAACCCCGTGTACTTTGGGTGAGTGTAGAAACTGTCTGATAAACGGTGTGAATTGTGATGGCTGAATTAGTCTGTAATTCAGGTAAGGACTGCAGACAGTCAATTTCAAGCAGTAGTTCCTAATGTTGCTACCAGATACTACCGTCAACGACACCTAGCTGTGAACTTGGCTACTAGATGCCACCGCAACCAGCAACTCGCAACGAACGTTGGAACTTCCTCTCCAAAGGAAAGCATACTGAGGGATTTTTAGCGCTCTTAGAAAATCCGACGACTTCGACCGGCTTTGAACCCGCGACCTTGGGCATAGAAGTTCAGCATGCTACCAGTTACGTCACCGAAGACGCTTCACACTTAGTCAGATGGAAATCTGAATCTGATCTCGTGCAAGTGTGTTGTCATGGCAACGTCTGATGGCTCATCCCTCATCAATTTAGTAGTGTTGCCATGGCAACCTCTGATAGCTCTTGGCATTTTCTTATAATTCCGAAATTATTTTTCTCATCCCTTGGCGTAATGGTGGGTCATATCAAAAATTGTTTCAGACAAAAGTTTTAGGTAATTATTAGGGGAATATTGTCCATTTTGTACGGTTTTGATATTGTGCCTATTAAGAGAGATATGATTAATGTTTCACGAAAAACCTACTTTTTCCCACCCCTTTGGTCAATGGTTGGTGCTATAAAAAAAAACTCTTCAAACATAAATTTTTGGGCTTTATCCGACACATAGTATGAACTTTGAATGGATTCGATATTTCACACATTAAAAGAGTTATAGCAATATTTCACTTTTTAGAAGAAAAAAAGCCTCCCATTTTCACCCCCCCCCCCCCTCTTCGACCGATTTAGCCCAGTAACGAACTCGACCGAGATATTTTATAGGTATACATATTCGGTAAAAAATTCAAAGTGATTGGTGCAAAATTACGGCAGTTATCGTGTCCACAAGAAACTTATATATATATATATATATATATGAAAATGAAAATCCACAGCCTGCTTCCAGTCTCCGACCGGGTCAGGAATGGAATGAATGAAGCCCCCATCTAGCGGCGAGGATATGGACTGTGCCGGCTGCCGAGGCCTGACGCACCCCTCCGGGGCAATGATTAAATGAATGACAGATGAAATGAAATGATAGTGGAGAGTGTTGCTGGAATGAAATGTTGACAGGGAAAACCGGAGTACCCGGAGAAAAACCTGTCTGCCTCCGTTTTGTCCAGCACAGATCTCACATGGAGTGACCGGGATTTGAACCACGGACCCAGCGGTGAGAGGCCGGCGTGCTGCCGCCTAAGCCACGGAGGCTTCATATATATATATATATATATATATATATATATATATATATATATATGTATTCCTAATGTCACACAACGAAATAGAGTATAATGATTCAGTACCGGGTTTGGAAGATGAGCCGGCCCCGTGGTGTTGGGGTAGCGCGCCTGCCTCTCACCCGGAGGCCCCGGGTTCGATTCCCGGCTCCATCAGGAATTTAAAACTGACGTGAGTCTTGGAACGGGGTGCACTCAGCCTCATGAGGACAATTGAGTAGCTGTCTGACAGTGAGACAGCGCCCCGATCACGAAAACCAAGATTAACGGCCAAGGGGATCCGATGCGCTTATCACGCGTCATGCCAATATCTGCAGGCCAAATGACTGGGCAGCGGTCGCTTGATCGGCCTAGGCCCTTCATGGGCTGTATAGTGCCAGGGGTTGTTTGGAAGATGAAGGCCGTGTTGCCGATGATTACCAACGACTGTTCCTCGATGCCGAGGTAAGTTTGAATGAAATACTAGCTCACCAGGCGACGTCGCTGGATGATTCAAGTCTCAATATAATAGTGGAGACGATATCGCAAGTAGACGGAAATTGAAACTCCTTAATCTAGAACTTCTGAAATTTGATGGTGATGTAAGACAGTGGCTACAATTCTGGGGACAATTCGAGAAGATAGATAAGGACCCTGACATTGTACCAGAAGACAAGTTCCAATATCTAGTGCAAGCCACGATTAAAGATTCTCGTGCTAGGGAAGTAGTCGAGAGTTTTCCACCTACCGGAGAAAATTATGTTAAACCTGTAGAAAGCTTGAGAAGTAGATTCGGTAGAGACGATCTACTTGTAGAAGTGTACGTCAGGGAATTGTTGACTTTAGTTTCGAAGAATGCTTCCTCTGTGAATAAATCTCATTCATTGTGTAGCCTTTATGACAGCCTGGAATCACAAATTAGGTCACTTGTAACACTAGGTGTCCCTTCCGATAAATGTGCTGCTATGCTATACCCTCTGGTGGAATCATGCTTACCTGAGGAACTGCTGAGGATGTGGCAAAGAAGCAGTACTTTTGTAAGCACTGGCGATGGTAAAGTTAGGTTAGAAAACATTAGGAAATTTCTGAAACTTGAATTTGAATCTGAATAAAGAATCAGTTTGGCTGCAGCAGGTTTTGGCATTCAGGATAATGTTAACAATAATGTCAAGTAATAAAGCTGCTACAGCTACTGAATTGCTAATTACCAGAAGGATAGATGATAAGAGACAGGTCTGTATTTTTTGTGAAGGTAGGCATGATGCCTCGAATTGTTTTAAGGCACAGAAGTTCAGCCTGTCAGAGAAACAAAGGGTACTAAAAGAAAAGGGTGGTTGTTTTCGTTGTTTAAAGAAGGGTCATTGCCTCAACAAATGTAAAATTGCTGTAAGATGGTTTGTTTGTGGCAAGAACCATAATGTTTTAATGTGTCCTGATGTACCTAGTAACGGAAGGAAAGACTGTAAGGGTAGTTTGGACCACAAACAAAAGATCAACCAGGAACAGCCTCCCTAAGCAGTAGCCTACTGCCAATAGACAAGTTCTATTACAGACTTTAGTTGTAAAAGTTAGAGGGCCTAAATCTTCTATTTCCGTACGAGCTCTGATTGATTCAGGCTCTTAGAGGTCGTTTGTTAGGAAAGAAATTATGGAGAAATTAGGTTGCACCCCACTGAAGAATGAAGTTATTAAACACAGTCTATTTGGAGGTTGTGGTGTTTGAAGCCATATTTTCAGTGTTGCCTTAGTAAACAAGAGTTTAGTGCTTTTCAGTCGGTCAACACGAATGTACCCAAAAGAGATGGATTATGCCCTAATCCTGAAATAAATTACATGAGATTAATAAAACACTAGGATGACCAGTTTCGATCGTCAAGCGATCATCATCAGATCCATTACACTTAGGCTACAAAATCTATGTTTGAAATACAGGTGAAAATATTTACAATATGTACAATTATTTAGTTGCAGTATTGGTACTGCAACTGTCAGTGTATGCTAAATGCAGTATATATGTTAGGTGAAATGCTAAATGGTGATAGCTATCCGGAGATTGTACTTTAGAGAGATTATATGGTTGTAAACTATGGTTAAACTATACAATTTTGGCTAACTACTTATCTGATTGTCTTCCGTATTACAGCTACTCGCAGTTTTCATGCTCACTGGAACTCGCTGTGCGGTCGACTGCGGTGGTTATCTTAACGACTGGTTTTTCCCCTGCCTCCTCCCCCCTGTCCCTACGTGCTGTGGGGAGTGATAGCGATGTGTTTATGTGAGGTGTTGCCAACCTAGATAAGATGTATGTTATTGAATGAGGTGGGTCCACAACTATTAAAGACCGTGGATTGGCCCTCGCCACGCGTGGAGCATAACCCATTCGAACTAAGCGTTGACGGTCTTATGAGGACGTCCCGGCATCTTTAATACTGCCGCGAATATGGGCCTTGGTTTATTGCAGAAGCAAAGTACATCGTACACCTGATCCAGATAACATTTACCTTAGAAATGACTTCAACAAAGGGATTAGTAATATGGAAAAGATACGTAGATGATGTAATTTGCATCTACGATACTGAACTAACAAGCGAAGAAACAATTCTCCAATCCATTAATAGCCTTCACCACTCTATAAAATTCACTAAGGAATCCGAAATAGACCGGAAAATAAATTATCTCGATATAACTATTGAACGTAAAGACAACGACCTTTCATATTCCATATTCCGGAAAGCAACACAAACCTCGCATGCAATCGACAATCAGTCTAATCACCCCAGTACGCACAAACTAGCGGGTTTCAATTCAATGGTGCACAGAGCTTTAAACATACCCATGTCAAAAGACAACTATAATAAGGAAATAAGAACTATTATGCAAATAGCAAAGGAAAACAACTTCTCGCCAAGCAAAATAAATCAAATTATAGCCAAACATAAAAATAAATATAAAACGATTCCCAAACCGGACAGTAATGAGAAAAAATTTGCGCGTTTCAACTATGTGAATGCGAATACATATAAAATCACTAACCTATTCAAAAAACAAGGCATAAAGATAGCTTTCACGACGAAAAACACAACCGCTAGGCACCTCCTAAATAGTAATCTAAATAAACGTGACCCGTATTCAAGGTCAGGGGTATATTCTATAACGTGCCAAGACACCGATTGTCAAGCTAATTACATCGGGCAGAGTGGAAGGCGAGTAGACACACGTTATAATGAACATAGGAATGCGATAAGATACGGAACACATTCAGCCGTGTGCGAACATATGTGTGACGCAGGGCACAGCTTTACCAACATAGAGTCGGACCTTAAAATAATCCATCACGAATCGAAAGGCAGAGCTCTTGACATAAAGGAAGCAATCGAGATACACCTAGCCAAACGAAACAATCCCAACAATCTAAATGAACACACGTTCATGGAGAGCTCACCCCTCTTCACGCTACTAAAAAACACACCCTGTCGGAAACAAAACACAATTTAGCGACACAGCCAAGCTAGATAAAAAAAGGGGGGAAATTAGGGGGTTTAATAGGTAAATGTTATCTGGATCAGGTGTACGATGTACTTTGCTTCTGCAATAAACCAAGGCCCATATTCGTGGCAGTATTAAAGATGCCGGGACGTCCTCATAAGACCGTCAACGCTTAGTTCGAATGGGTTATGCTCCACGCGTGGCGAGGGCCAATCCACGGTCTTTAATAGTTGTGGACCCACCTCATTCAATAACATACATCTTATCTAGGTTGGCAACACCTCACATAAACACATCGCTATCACTCCCCACAGCACGTAGGGACAGGGGGGAGGAGGCAGGGGAAAAACCAGTCGTTAAGATAACCACCGCAGTCGACCGCACAGCGAGTTCCAGTGAGCATGAAAACTGCGAGTAGCTGTAATACGGAAGACAATCAGATAAGTAGTTAGCCAAAATTGTATAGTTTAACCATAGTTTGCAACCATATAATCTCTCTAAAGTACAATCTCCGGATAGCTATCACCATTTAGCATTTCACCTAACATATATACTGCATTTAGCATACACTGACAGTTGCAGTACCAATACTGCAACTAAATAATTGTACATATTGTAAATATTTTCACCTGTATTTCAAACATAGATTTTGTAGCCTAAGTGTAATGGATCTGATGATGATCGCTTGACGATCGAAACTGGTCATCCTAGTGTTTTATTAATCTCATGTAATTTATTTCAGGATTAGGGCATAACCCATCTCTTTTGGGTACATTCGTGTTGACCGACTGAAAAGCACTAAACTCCTATTTGGAGGTGTAAAAACCAATGTTAAAGAACATGTATATTATAAAGTAGAATTGCATAGCTTGGGGGGTAAATATAAAATGTGATTTTGAAGCGCTGGTCCAGTCGATTATATGTGATGGTATTCCTTCAATCGAGGAAGGGCCTTGGTTAACTGATGTAGGAGGTAAGGATAGACCTGTAGACTTGCTAATCGGAGCAGATGTAGCAGGAAAGGTAATGACAGGGAGACTCAAAATGTCAGACTCAGGTCTAGTGGCTATAGAAATAAAATTAGGCTGGACTGTGATGGGTAAAGTTCAATGTCAGTCTGCGAATAATTTGGCAGTAGAGGTTACTTCACTGTTCATTCATGATGTCGGTGATCTTTGGAAATTGGAAACTATTGGTATCTTGGACTCGGCCACCCAGAAGTCCAAGGAGGAGAGAGAACGTGAGATCCAGATCAGTTTTCAAACGTGCATTAAGAAAACTGATGATGGGTGCTATGAGGTACCACTGCTTTGTAAGGAGGGCCATTTACCTCTTCCAAATAACAGAGATTTGGCATTGAAGAGACTTCAGTCCACGACTAGAAAACTTCATGAACAAGGGTTGTTTAGTTCATATGATGATGTTTTGAGTCAGTGGAAACAGCTTGATATAATCGAAGAAGTTCCACTTCAGGTGTCTATGGTTCATGGGCACTACATACCTACCACACCGAGCTGTTGTAAAGCAGAACAGCACCTCTAGGGTGTGTCCTGTGTTTGATGCCTCTGTTAGGCAGGGAAACACACCTTCTCTGAATCAGTGTTTGGAGAGTGGACCTAACCTCATTGAACTTATTCCCGCTGTATTGCTCAAATTTCGAGAAGGTAGGCTTGCTGTAACAGCAGATATAGAAAAAGCTTACCTCCAAATTAGTATTAGACAAGAGGGCAGAGATAGTGTTTGCTTCTTCTGGTGGGATAAAGAAGACCGTGAAAAGGTAAAAGTTTATCGTCACTAAAGGGTTGTGTTTGGATTGAGGTGTAGTCCATTTTTGTTGAGGGAAATTCTCGATTACCAGATTAATGAACCCTTGCGAAACCCTAACTATGACAATGAAATCATGTTGAAACTGAAACAGAGTATGTATGTTGACAATGTGGTTACTAGTGTTGAAACTGGGTCTGAATTAAAGCAGTTTATTAGCGAGGCCAGTGATGCAATGCAACTTGGCAAATTTAACCTAAGGGGGTGGCAGTCCAGCCACCACAGTTTTGATTCCGCTGAAAAAGTTGGAGTGTTAGGAATTTTTGGGACACTGCTTCAGATACTCTGACTTTACATTTAGAGTGGATGGACAATTTTGTAGTAGGTGTGGTGACAAAACGCACGTTTCTTTCTGTTGCTCAAAGGATATTTGATCCAATTGGTATAGCCAGTCCTGTATTGCTAATTCCTACGTTATGGTTACAAAAGCTTTGGAGGAATGCCATATCATGGGATGAGGAGATTGATTCTGGTACTCGAATTGAATTGTTGACGTAGTACCAACGCCTTTCACTGCTTAAGAATTTAAAAGTGCCTCGTTGGCTCTTTTACGTAAGAGGCAGCAGTAAAATAAGTATCCACTCCTTCTGTGATGCCAGTGGGCTAGCCTACGGTGCGGTTGTGCTTATGAGAATACAAAATAACAATGAGGTGAAGGTATGTCTTCTGGCTGCCAAGGCACGAGTAGCTCCTCTCAAAGCAGTCACTATTCCTCGGTTGGAGTTGATTGCTGCAGTAGTGGGAGCCAGACTATGTAGGTCTGTGCGAGATAGTCTTACAGTGAAGGATATTGAATTTTATTCCAGACTGATCCTTCCACTGTTTTGACCTGGATCCAGAAACGAGACAATTGGACAGTGCTTGTTAACAACCGCGTTAAGAAAATACGGAGTCTGACTCATCTCGAATCCTGGAAACACGTGCCTGGTTATCATAATCCAGCAGATCTAGTCTCGAGAGGGTGCACGGCTGACAAGCTGTAAACTGAGAAATGGTGGGAAGGACCAGATTGGCTGAAGAAAACACCACGAGATTGGCCTTCGGGAGAGATAGTTAATAAAGAGCAGTTGATTCTCCAAGAATTAGACGAGTCAACACGGGTGGTGAGTTGTCTTATGAAGGAATCAGTTTCCTGTGACTGGTGCAGTACTCCCAAGGAGTCTCACAACAATTATTGCAAATATCATGGTCTTAGCTGGTTCTATAGATACTTTTCCAGCTAAGATAGAATCGTAGGAATGATTGCGTGGATGAGGAGGTTCATCCACAACTCACGGAATTTGGGATTAAGGAAGAAGGGAGAATTATTATGCGATGAGATCCGTTTGGCTGAAAAGGTAGTGATCCGCCTGACGCAAAGGGAATCGTTCATCTCAGAGGATGACAAATGTCTCGCTACCATAAAAGCATTTGAATATAATGAGGGGATTCTGAGACTAAGGACAAAATTAGTTAATAGGCAAGATAATGGATATTTTTGTACGCCCATGATCTTACCGTCAGCTCATCCGGTGGTTTACCGACTGATTATGAGTGAACACAGAAAAAAAAACGCATGTGGGATTTCCAAACACTAATTAACATATTGAGAGAACAATTTTGGATCTTGAGAGCCGGGAAGACTACCCGAAATGTACTCTCCAAATGTGTCATTTGTTTAAGACAGGTAGGACATCATTTAGATGCCTCCTCGGCATCACCACCAATGGACCGAATAAGGATTCGGCTGTGTTTGAAGTGGTGGGAGTTGATCTGGCTGGACAGCTGTATCTGAAAGATGGTGCCATGGCATGGATTTGTTTATTTACGTGTGCCGTTTATAGAGCTGCGCTCCTGGAACTATTATCTTCCTTGTCAACAGAAAACTTTATGCAGGGGCTCAGACGATTCATTGCACGCCGGGGGAGACCTACAATAATATATTCTAACAATGGGAGGAATTTTACTGGAACTTCGAATGAGTTCAAGCCAATTGATTGGAATCGAATTGTTCAGTACAGTAGTGTTAGGAAATTCGAATGGAAATTTATTCCTCCTGCAGCCCCCTGGTGGGGGGGATTTTGGGAAAGATTCGTTGGGATCATGAAACAGATTCTCAGAAAGGTCTTAGGCAGAGCTTTGCTGTCTTATGAAGAAATGTCTACAGTTCTTTGCAACACGGAATCGCTTGTGAATGCAAGACCTTTAACTTATATTTCCGAGAATGACGGTGATGTCCTTCCCTTATCACCATCATTGTTTTTACATGATGTTAAAGAAACAAAAATTCCGGATTGTGATTTCATTGAGAAAACGTCACCCAACAATAGGCTGAAATATCGACATAAAATAAAGTCAGATTTACGTAACAGATTTAGGTCTTAGTATGTAGGCCTCTTAACCCTGAGATCAGAAATAAAGAAAAAAGAAAGCAAACCCAAATTAGGTGATATAGGCTGTTTGCCAAATGATGAACACTCTGCACTCGCACTCCACACTCTCATGTACACTTGCACTCGATCACTCTGTTCACACTCGAAGTGTAAACACTCGGTAATTTGGAACGTATCTGCACTCGCTCCCCTGGGCGCGGCGCGCGAAGTATGATCGCTGGCGGCACGAACAGCTGACCGTCTCATGTTTACATTGGTTGCGATCTGATTATCGCGATTAAGAAGGGGTACATCGTGTATTTGGCTCTGGCAACTTAAGTATGTGAGAAAAGTAAGCTAATGAGTAGCCGTGGGATGTAAAGGCTTCCATGTCTGATGAAGGATAATATAATTTGCAGCATTTCTACCCTGATAGGCCTACCTGCTACTGCAGTGTATTGCTTAAGAATAAATCCTACATTTATTTATTTAGCATTTTACTTCCATTTAGTCCAATGAGATAGTGCTCAATCACTTGTTAGTGGCGTAAAATGTATTACGTACTTAGGCCTAGGCTACCTACTGAATAAACTGGGAGTTAAGCTTTCAATCTCTTTCATTGTGGAGCATTCCATGAATTCTGTATCTCATCCCACTCCCATTTCCTTGTGTAGTAGAGGTGTACTGTAATCCCTATCATAAAGTATTGGTAAGGACACAATAACGATCCTGGTACATAATCTTGGAGAACCAGGTTCAATTCCCGATTAATGCATGGTCGACATAAAAAAAGAGATGCTGTGGCTCAAAATTGTCAAATTTGATAGTATTGATTTAACGTTTTCTATAATTGCAACGGTTTGAGATCCCAGGGTGCTAGAATTATCCCCTGGTAGGGTTCCGCAAAATGTCAGTATATAAACAGACACACGCCTCTTGCATGTAGTAGGCTAGACATGGGGCCTTATAGGCTGCACCACATACATACCTGACCAATCATAACTTTTCAGGCCACGTTAAAACTACTAGCTTGAGAATAATTACCTACCGCCATGTTATGGTACAACTTCCAAAACCAAGAGCATAGTTTTAAGAGTCTGTATTCTTACCTGCGGTAAATGTTTCCCAGCTCGTCAAAAGAAGATGAATAGGACGTTTGGTATAACGCCTGCATCGTGTTGACTGCGTTAAGTATGGTACTATACTACAGAAGCCATGAATTCCGTTGTGCACACAAGTAATGGCAAGAAATGGAAGGACTAGCTAGTCATAAATAAAATTTTAAAATTAGTACTTTTATTGTATTTTTGCCTTCTTTCTGCTATTTTTCTAAGAGTTTCACTGAACCAGTGAACATTGTGCCCACGTTAAGCCTGCTTTATATAGGGAGTATTTTCACATCTAGTGAATAACTTAATTATTAGACATGACAAACATACACAAACTGAGGCAGCTAAGTCACTCTGGTGTGTTGTCCAAGTGCCATGCTAGCTTTCAATTCATCCTAGAAAAAGCAGGTTTAGAGTCTATTTCAAATCGAGCAGCATGCATTCAAATTCTAGCATGGTATATTGCTTTTTTGCTCATTTCAGATTAACTGCATTCTGACAAGTTGACAAATCAGTGCATATGGCATGCATATGAGAGATGCATTGAGACACTGACTCGCATTGCCATTGTCCTAGAAGAACAATGTAATCCAAACAGGTTCAGAAAAAGTATTGTTTCAAAAGGCATAGAGTAACTTACATCAATCATTAGGTAGCTTCTAACAATATAATACTTCCACTCCTCAGCACTGAAACCTATTCTTAGCGTTTTGTTTAAAAAAAAATCAGCTCTACAGTAGTATAGCGGGACAGTCATGCTTCATTCTTGGAACATCCTTAATCAAATAATAATAATGTTATTGATTTTACGTTCCTTTAACTACTGCAGTTTTTAGAGATGCCAGAAAATCTGTGATACGACTCCCTCTCATTTATGCACCAACTGACTGAGCCAGGATTCAATCCTGCAACCTTAGGAACAGCAGGCGAAAACATTACCTCTGCACCATGCGCCTAAATCAGGCAGCACATCCTGTTGAATGATAACAGGCCTATTATGCAAAATTGTGATGTACCACAGGTTGTACCAATGTTGCAATTTTTACTGTTTATAAATACTTTCAGGAATAAAAGGTTGGAACACATTTAAATTAATGCAAACTGTACAGATATGATTTTGAAATTAAATTTCATTTCTCTATTTTATTGACTCTTCATATTATACATTTTTGTTTTCTTCTTATGTATATTGCAGCAATTCCACAAGGGAGGTCTCCCATTTCTTCTGTCTTGGTGTAGATCCTGTCCAGGCAGATTACATCGACAGGGTTGCTGGATGGAAGGGAGAGAATGTAAATGTTGTCAATATAATGGGGCTTATTATAAGCTTCCTTGACAAATTCCTCACCTGCCAATGTAAAGACAGAGATTAGCCAAATTAGGTGCTTAAAAACATTTCAAAATTATGCAGTCATAACATAAGGAACAAGAAGTTCCGTGACGGACTAAAGAGCCTACTTTTCATGCCAATGATTATTCTACAGTATATGAACCTATCTAGAATAATGACGAAATTAAGTTGCTAATATCAACATTTCTAATTAGTTCGAAATACTGTATACCTTGCATAATGTTGCCTAATAGAGCACTACAGTTGGCAGACCTGATGACTGAATATATTCTTAGTTCCATCTCTAAAGAAACAGAATACAAAATTTGGTTGAAGTCCAATGAATAGCATGGACGTTACATGCAGTTAAACATTGGATCTAACAGCGCACGTAAAATCATGTTGGCAACAATGTCATGCATGTATTGGTCAGAAATAATCTGAAATAATATGATCTATTGTTGTGCCAATTTTGAATGAAATCCATTAGATAGTATAGAAGTTACATGCATTTTAAAATTGGACCTATCAGCAGGCTTAGAATCATGTTGGCAGCAATGACGTATATTAGTTACTCCAAATTCATCTAGAATGCCAGGTACTATACGTGAGCAAAGTTTAGAGCTATTGGCTTGCATACTTTCTGATACTGTATATTGATATTAGGGTAACAAAAATAGGGACAGCACATATTAACAGTTGGCAGCCCTGGTTGCTCTTAAGAATACGCATAGTCATATCTGTTATGGTACACATAGCACATACGAAATTTGGTTGAAATCCAAATGATAGTATGGAAGTTACATGTATTTAAATTTGGACCTGTCAGCAGGCTTAGAATCATGTTGGTAGCACTGACGTATATAAGTTACTCCAAATTAATATAGAATGTCAGGTATTATACGTGTGCATAGTTTAAAGCTGTCGGCTTGCATACTTTCTGATATATTGGTATTTGGATAAAATAAATTAGGAGCATTTATTAACAGTTAGCAGCCCTGGTGGATCTCAAGAATACGCTCAGTCGTATATGATTATGCACACATACAACATACGAAATTTGGTTGAATTCCAATTGATAGTGTAGAAGTTATATGCATTTAAAAATTGGACCTATCAGCAGGCTTATAATCATTTTGGCAACACTGCCATGTATGGCCTCCTGGAAATTAAACTGCAATATTATTATCTATACGTGTGCTAATTTTGAAATAGCTCCCATTCATACCTTCGAAGATATCCAACATGGAGCTCAAATTTCAATTGCGATTTTTTAGCAGTTGGTAGCACTGACATCATTTTCAAATATGGCCGTGAGATATTCTGGTGTAGACATTTACTCCTACCAAATTTTGTTTCGATTGCTCCAGCGGTTTAGGAGTTGATAGGGGGGGACACACACACAGCCAGACATACAGACAGACAGAAGGACAGACAGACAGAAGGACAGACAGACACACATTTGCCCGATCTCATAAGTCTACTTTTTCCTCATTTTTGCAAAATGTGAAAAGTAGGCTAAAAATTGTTGTACATGCACTTAAAAAAAAGTTTGGAACACTGGCATAGAGAGTAGTCATGCCATATTGTTGCTTCATTGGAGGAGCTTGGACATTGTGGTCATTTAGCCCGTGTACATTTGTGTGTAGGCCTATGTATAAGAAAAGTCTGAAGGCTGTAGTAGTGTGTGTATTTGTAATTCAGGTGAGGATTGGGAAGGAGGTGGCTATAGCTGTAAGTTAGGAACCATCCCAGCATTTGCATGGAGTCGAATTGGGAAACCACAGAAAACCATCTCCAGGATGTATGAGGAGGGAATCGAACCCACCTCTTCTAACGAGGGAGTTAGCACAAGTTGCGATCGCAATTGCAAAATAGTTGTGGTTTGCATGTAAGAGTTTTACATCTACATTGCAAATAAGCACACAATATTTGCCATGGACAATTACACTGCACCTTACAAGCATGCGCATGTTCAGTCACCGAGTTCAAAAAATGGGTTGTTGGCAGCTATGGGCAAAGATTACGAGTATAAATATTAAATTTGGAACAGAGGGTATTCTATTCTATTCTTATCACAACTACAAATCCAAACTGCAGGGGCGTAGTCACCGTATGTACAATTTCTAACGTCACGAGGACAATTATTCCAAATTCTTGTTCCCGACACGAGGAATGAGTTACTGAAGGCAGCCACTGGACTGTAGCTCGATATGACGACTTCAGAACACAAATGTATTGTATACATGTATTTGATCAAATGGAATTAATAAAACTATCTATCTAGCTATCTATAAACACCGCCAGAACATATTTTTGATGTTCAAACGCAGTGTGATTTGGAAGACTGCTTAATGCTGTTATTCTTGAAGTGAATGAGATAACTTTGATAAGCAACTCTGCTTCCGGTACTTTATGCTCTGGTGACATGTTCATCCTCGTAATGTGAATGTGACTTTTTCATACCTTGTGTCCTCGTTTCATCATCAGGGTGATATTACGTATTTAAATTAGCAACCCTGGTCACTACTGAACCTCATATATGTGCTAAAGTTCGTAAATATGTGATGTTATTTATTGCTATTTTAAAGACGGCTGCCATGTTTCGACAGCGCTTGCATCTCATTCAACTGTCATCAAGACTCACTCTAGCGGCACGCACTGAGACGGACACATTGTTGCCCACATGTGGGATAAAAAAATCACTGTTGATTAAAAAAATCATCGGGACGCGTTAGGCTGAAAGCATTGTCGAAACACATTGATCTGGCCGCGTTAGGCCGTAACCATTTTCAAGAACCATTGGCTTGGACAAAACGAAGGTTAGAATGGTTACGTACAGGTGCGGTCTGGCCGTGCGCAGCTAGTGGGTCACGGATGACACAAAACCATTGGTCTGTGCGCGTTAGGCTGTCACCATTGTGATAAACCAATGGATTGGACAAAACGAAGGTCTGGTGTAGATGTGGCCTTGGCCACGCGCAGCTAGTGGGGCACGATTGACA
The DNA here is from genome assembly GCA_946902985.2 of Meconema thalassinum. Classification (NCBI taxonomy): domain Eukaryota; kingdom Metazoa; phylum Arthropoda; class Insecta; order Orthoptera; family Tettigoniidae; genus Meconema; species Meconema thalassinum. The sequence continues at coordinate 554,359,624 of OX336388.2, forward strand.
CAAAACCATTGGTATGTGCGCGTTAGGCTGTAACCATTGTCAAAACCATTGGATTGGACAAAACAGAGGTTAGGTCAGGTGTAGCCTTGGCTGCACGCAGCTAGCGGGGCACGGTCGACACAAAACCATTGGTCTGTGCGCGTTAGGCTGTAACCATTGTCAAAAACCATTGGATTGGACAAAACGATGGTTAGAAGGTCAGGTGTAGGTGTGGCCTTGGCGGCGCCTAGCTAGCGGGGCACGGTTGGCACAAAACCATTGAACTGGGTGTGTTAGGCTGTAAACATTGTCAAAACCACAGTTGTGCGAAAAATATGCACATATTTATTTCAGCGGAGCGATATAGGTCTACTGCATAGTAATTACAGAGCAGATGAAAATACTCATTTCAACCGTGGAAAAAATAATCATTACAGAAGAGAAATATTGCACACACTAGCCTAATTAGAGCGGTGAACTGAGTGCTGGGCACGAATGATGCGCACTAGAGGCTGAACTGGGCGTTTCTTTGTGTTACATAGTACCGTAAGGGCGAGGTTGGCAGTATTGGTTTGATGACAGACCAGCGGATCAGTGGGGCTATCGAAGAGACCCGAATACCCATGGCCGCAACCGTTGATTGATTTGGACTAATGGCGGCCACAGCTGAAATTTTGGTTATATAAGTCGTGATCCTATTTGGGACGATTGGGTGGGTCACAGACGGCCGAGGAGGAAACATCTATTAAAACATCGTTCCCTGATTTATTTCTCATCGCTTCTTAAGGTATTTTGACTAATTCATGTATTATAGAGAATGTTATCGCTCGTTCTATCTTCATTCAGCGCTACCATATTAAGCTACTGAAAAGATCTTACAGCAAGGAAAACAGATGGAGGTGACAAATATGTTTCTCCATCACAAGTAGAATGTGGAGGCAGTTTGTAGAGATTGAAGTAGGCCTAGGCCTACATGGAGTTCCTCATTCAACTTGATACAAACACTTATAACAAGACTCAATCACTCGCAGGAGTAACCAACTGTTATTTTATGGGGAGGAATATCGAACTTATCTGCAGGAGTAGGGGCAGATGACCTCGTAGTTCTTCCCCCAAAAACTACAATAACTTATCTGCAGGAGTGGCAAGCTGGATAAACCACAACATGTTGCATCCAATTGCCAGACGTTAAATGCAGCCAGCATAAATACAGTAATTAATTGGTCCTTGCTATAAAAACAAACTTATCACCTAACCCAGTTTATTTATTATTATTATTATTATTATTATTATTATTCAGAAATCACATATTCTTACCTATCTTGGAATTTTATATGGGTGGGTGCTGACTGTTCAAATTTGCCAAATCACATCACACCCGTGAGAAACAAAATCCGTTTTGAAAAAGAAGTTTCAGTTTTTCTTTTCACGTAATACTCCGTCATCGACCCTAGAAAATAAAAAGGAAAACATTATGAGTAAATGTTTGAAAGGCCATGGAAAGTTTGGTTAACCTCACAGGTTATGGAACACTACTAACATACAAATTTCATTGAACATTGCAAGTATGTTAAAACACAATCACCGCTATTGTAAAAGATAATTACTTACAATTAAATATAAGTATCCCTCCTTGTATAGCCTGAAATTCACAATTGATCATGTCAAGTGAGAATACAGATGTTCTGTCAAAATGGCGACATCACAGAGCCTGCACCGAGTGAACGAACCGAGTCTGCACCTTCAAAATGTCGCTATGTACACTCGCACTCGGCTCGTACACTTGCACTCGATCGTATTTGGAATACCACTCGCTGACGTCACTTCCGAGTGAGAGTGTGCAAGAGTGTACACTTTGGCTATTTGGCAAACAACCTAAAGTAACGTGCATCATTGCTTTTCAAACCTAGTCGGTGCAACGCAAGGCGCATGCGTAAGGTGTGCTTAAAAGGCAAGATGCGCGAGGGAAGAATCATGTTATTTTACCTTGCTTATTTCAAAACAACGAGGCGCGCTCAGTTTTAAACCAGGGCTCAGAAATAATAGTTCGAAAATGTACCTTTTCGGATCGTAAGTGGACAAAGCTCAAAGGGCCTCGGCTCTTGGCTAAGTTGGCGCCTCGGCGGAAAACGGCAGAGGGGACAAAAATAGACTGTTTATTTTTCGGTAGAATAAAGAAATTACGACTAAGAAGGCAAGATGGCTTTTCCCATTCAAACCCTGACGTAGTATTAAATCGTTTATGTTCGACCCTGACTATTATATGTCAGAAAACTGTATCATAATGATGGTCATTATAACACTATTTTTCATTATGAAACAGTTTCTCCCACCAATCAGAGCTCAAGAAACAGTTGTTTGAAAATTAGATAACGATTTCCACGGCCTTCTAATTTACATTTCACTGCCTGGCCTAGTGTCATAGTAGGGTAATCGAGGAGGCCATGGTCAAATACAAGGCAGTCTCTGCATCTCATGTACATAAAACTGGCTAAATCTCGACAGATATGTATGAATATTTATGTTCGAACATAAAATAGTTATAACATTTATCGTCGACCATAAACAGTCGTATGCAACTCGCCTATAATGGTAATTAAGACACTCGTATGGAAATTATAAAACTCGCATACGCTCGTTTTATAAACATACTCGTGTCTTAATTATTGCCGTTATAGGCTCGTTGCATAATGTACTATTATAGAATACTTTTTGGTTATTTTATTTTTAATCTTTTAAGTGTAGGCTACTTAAAACTTTTGCCTTGCACCTAAAACTTGGGGGGGGGGCAATATCCCCCTGCGCCCCTGAGATTTACGCCCCTGGTTCCGTGAATAACTGGGTTCATAATAGAACGATGGAGAAATAAAGGAGGTTTTAACGCTCAGTGAAGCGTGTGAGAGTACGTTCTCGACTCATAACGACGACTTTGAAAAATGTCCAATTCAAATTAGCCTATATATTGAACCCATGTACCATTGGTTCAAAAGGGGTCGAATCCATGTATATTTGTAAAAGGAAGGTAAGAAATATACAGTCTTTAAAGGAACATAGAAAGATTTCAAGCAAGGATGCTAGCCTAACGTTGTGTAAGAAGTTAGACCCAGGTGGCCAGGAAATGAGATCATTCCTGACTCATTGATAACGAGCCAGTCACGAGTATAAATAGACTGAGTGGAAAGTTTCGGCTGTATGAGAGAGAAGCACGTCTCGGAAATCGCCCTTACCTTGCATTAAAACGGCAACAGCGCAACTGTGCCAGAAGAAGAATAATTAGATTTAACCCATTTGGAAGAATAAAAGTAAGTTAATAAATACAGCATTGTAAATGATTTTAGAAGAGAGATTTTTGTGTGGAGAAAAAGTTTTTAATAACTATCCAGGAAAGAAGTGCAAACGTAGCCATACGTCATAGGGGAATTACCGAAGCCCGAGGAGTGGGGAATTAAAAATCGACAGCAACACCCACACAGCTGAAGACTGAAAATTATTTAATATCTCAGAAATGCACGATCGATTTTCATGCGCAGTGAGATCATTTTACGTTTAGAAAACGAGCTTTCTGGAGATATAATTTTTATAATGGTGCGACAATTATTTCAAAAGTTGGTCACGAAAAGGACTAGGATTTTATCTTTTTTTGACTAAAGAGTATAAAACTCCTGGCAGCACCAAGCCAATCATGCAGTATTCCGACAGCCCGAGAGGGGGCGTCACGCTGTATCACATCGAAGGCAGTATTATTCCGTCCAGGGGACGTGAAACCACATCATTCAGTTTACGACAGACTCCTTGAGGGGAGATGCTACATCACGTCATGCAGTTTACCAGTACTCCTTGAGGGGAGATGCTACATCACATCGTGCAGACATTATCCGATAGCCAAGAGCGTCGCGGTATCGATAACCAACGAGCATCCGAAAGGAAGAGCCAAGAAGTATTATTACATTATCGCCGTGTGGAGAATTAGGAAAATCCTAGTTACAGGATTTAGTTCCGACAGTATAAAATTTACAGTGAAAAGTTCAGAAATTACAGTCAAAGCAGGCTGCGAACTTAGAGCTCAGGGCGATAGGTCTTAAATTAAAACGACCAAAAGTATCATAACGTATTGAAGTAACGTAACAGCGAGATAAACATTCTATCAACTTTAAAGAACCCGAGTAGGGACGGACAGAACAAGGTTCGCAAGGTATTCGTGAAAGAGAGGAATTCGAGAACCGAATAAGCGGAAAGGAGAAGGAAATTATAGACATTGCTTCAAGAAAGCAAACGAACTATTAAAAAGCACTAAGTTACGAGGAGTATTAGTTGCTAGAAATCAATAGGTCACCGATAGATTATCTGGGGGAGCGTGGACGGAATAGACTTTCGCTAGACCAACCAATAGGGTCTAAAAGGGAGCCGTTCGAGTCAGAGATAATAGCAGATAGTCAGGAAACGGGATTTGAAGGAGAACTATTCCAGGGAGGAAGTAGATGGTTCGAGACTTTCACATTCTGACAGGATAGGAAGCCGACATTTACTAAATTTCACCCTTGGAGACGGGAGGTCAAGAAATCACGTGTGAAAGGCTTAAGAGGAGCCTCAGTGATTATAATCTGTGAAGTGTAAATATATAAAGATTTGTGTTAAAAAGTAATATTTTCAGTGTTTTATCGTGTATTCTAAACGAATACACCAGTGTATGTTAAAATGTTATCAGTGTTAAATGTATACGAGTTAAATGTGTGTCAAGATATGTCTGTACATGAAATGAATTTGTACAAGATGGTGTAATTTCAAAATAGTGGGCAAAAATGAAACATCGCAAGAAAAAGGAAGGTCAGGGACCGACCTATAACATGTGAGTAAAGATTTTCATTATGTTTTGTGTTGGGAAAGTGTTTGTGTAAAATCCACCGGAGTTTGAGATAGAGGGATGTTTCTAAATAACAAATAACAGAATAAGAGCGCGGTCTGAACGAATAAAATTTGAGAAATTATAAATAATTATGTGAAATCCTGTAGAGGAAATGTATGAAATAAAATGTCAGTGTATTTAACAAATACTGTGAAAGCAAGCGTAATAATAATAATCATAATGAAAGGTATATAAATAAAGATAAATTTGAATTATATGAAAGAAATAGCTTTTGAGCTTTTGTAAGGAATGAAGACATGATATGAATATATAAATAATAATAATAATGAAAAGAAATATAAATAAAGATTAAATTGAATGATAGGAAAGTAAGAGAGTTTGAGCCTTAATAAAAGTAAAAGACATGGTGTTAATGCATGTTCTTAAAAATATAGCGATTATTGTCAAGGGAAAGGATTAATATAAAAATTGAGATATGGATCAATTGTTAATGCGGAATTTATCAGTTCTTTGGAAGACGCTAGGCCATAAAATAATGTATAGCGCAATGTAGCGCATTAAAGTAAATTGTCACGCTAGGAATGCGTAGAATCTAAATGTACTTGGTAAATCACTTATGAGGGGTAGTTGATTACGGTAATTGAGCCATGATAAAGTCCTCCAATAGTGACGTAGATCACGAGGCTATGTGTGTTATGTTGTATTGTAATAGGGAGCAAATGTATGGTATTATGAGCGCAGGTAATATAGGCCACGGCCGACCCTAAGTCGCATTTATATAAGTCCTCAAGTATGGGAATGGTTCCCGAGGCATGTTCAGAGAGTCGAACCCTGACTCTTCTAGTTGTGGAAGCCCCTAAATATTCGTCGTTGTATGTGAATTACTCTTACCAATCAATGATGACCCTTCATAATTAATAAATGCCAAGGTTACGAAAGTGGTTTATGAACCTAATAATGTTTGTTGAAAGTAAATGAGAGAAGTAAAAACGCCAGGTCTCACCAGAGAACTGAAGAAAGAAAGAAAGAAAGAAAGAAAGAAAGAAAGAAAGATCTGTTTTAAAAGCATTGAGTATAGCTGCCACGCGCGGGCTAGGCAGGAGGTTCCCCTCTCAGCCATAAATCTCGCCCAAGTGATTACGGTCTAACCCTTGTTATTGTAAGTTGTGCCAGGTCGGAAAGGAACGCCTGAGAGAAGTAGTAACACACCGTGAGTGTTTAAAGGTTGTAAAGGACCCGGGGTTTGAACCGAGGTCCATGTAGATGAAATATTGCTTGCCAGTTCAGATCGTAGCTTTCTTATGTGATAATGGTCTTATAAAACAAATAAATAAAATAAAATCCCTAATGTAATGTTGTATGGATGTAGGATGCCATGAGTTTAATGAAGATAACTAGATTCCGGGAGTAATCATAGTTTTTGACTTTGTCAAGTAATCTTTTGTAACTCTGGAGTACACAAGTAGTTTCCCGATCACTGTAGTGGATTTGTGAAACTTGAGAGAGATGGAAATGTTGAGAACATTGGGGAATGCCCAAACATTTAAGTAGAGAAGTAATATGTACTTTAAATATGATTATATGTGTGTTTGATGAGAAGAAAACTCATAAAATGGTTATTGAGGTGTGTGAAAGAAGGACACCGTCATTTTGGAAAGTATCGAGCCATTAGAGCTCGTGATTACATTGGACTTTAAGATAGAGACTTTATGGAAGTGAAAATGATTATGAGTTGCTGGTTTGAAAGAAACCATTTGTTTTTAACATAATATTTGTTTAATTTTTATAGTTTTATTGTTCATTTTGAACAAGTTTAGTAGGATTTGGTTAATAGTTTATTTGTTTTATCCGTTTTCCAACGCGGGGCCTGTATGATTATATCATACACGTACTACCACTCATTATTTTTGGCGCCCAGTACGCAGGGATGAGTTTTCCTAGGAAAAACCCGAGTTTTCTCGAAAAATCAAAATTTTCATTTTTTGAAAAAAAAAATGGTTTTTCGAAATTTTGAATTTTTAAATACTTCCATAAAGGTTTATGAGATTGAATAAAGATATCAAAGGGTACGTTGTAGTAAATACCCGTACCAAAGTAAATTTTTGAAGAAATTGGGACACAATGGTTCAGATTACCATCTCTCAAGCATGTACCAGCGATGTGGCATGAGTAGCCCACAATATTTTAATAAGATGTCATTAAGTGAAGAGAGGCGGAGGCTCTCGGGGGATATAAGGGTAGAGAGTAAAGATAAATGTAAAACCATAGATGATAAAGGGACCCAAGTAAAGAAAATGTAAAGGTTTCTTTAGAAAGCATGCGTGCACCTGGAGACATAGTTACACAAAGAGAGGGTAACATGTCTGCAGACAATAGGGTAAAAGTTGAGCCTTTAGAGCTTCAAAAGGAAAGAGAAAAATGTGAACCGATTCCAAGGGAGAATGTAATTAGTACAGAAAATAATAATAGTAAAGGTAATTCAAAGTCTCACGTAGTAAGGCAGGTTCAAGTAGGCTCGGAAAATGAAGGGGAAAAGAACGATAGTCTTTGCGTAAAGGATCAGGAAAAAGTAGAAATGGCGACCTGGAAGGAAGTAGAAAAATTCTTGGATATAATTGATGAAATACGAAAAGAGCACTATAAGATGAGGAATGAACTTTGGGAATTAAAAGATTTCGACTTAAGAAGAAGGAAGGAATTGAGGAACAAAAAGAAAGTATTTGCGAGGAAATTGAGAAGATATTCGAACTTCGTAAGAGGGCATGTAAAAATACGTATGAGATACCCAAACTGGAGTTAGAAGAATTGTATAAAGAAATTCCTGAGATTAAAAGGTCATTTAGAGAGACGAAAAAGGAATTTGCGAAACGCATGGAGAAAGAAGGAAAAATAGAAATAGCTTCGTGGAAACAGATAGATACAATGGTTGGGGACGTAAAGGAAATAGGGTACTCATTACGGGATAGTGAAAGAAAATGGAATAAGATCTTGTGGAATACTGATTACGAGGATCACGATAGGAAGAAATACCTTAAGGAACAGATGGAGTATATAAAGGAAAAAGGGGATAAGATGCATTACTTTAATTTGGATATATATGATGAATATGGAATAATAAGTGTTCAGGAGTTAGCTGAAGTAAGAAAAGTCAAGATTCAGGAATATCAAGAAATATTAGAGGCCGTCCAAAAGAAATATGAGGAATATATGTTGGAGCAGAACCTTCAGTCAGATGAAGCCGCTGCCCAAGTTGAAAAGCAAGTAGAAATCGAAGAAGAAAAAGAAGTAACGATGCCGGAAGAGCCCGAAATTGATATTAGAGAAGAAGAACAAGAAGTAGAAATCGTAATGACTCCAGTGGAAACTGAGGAAAACTTTGAGATCCTTCCTGAAGAAGAAATGGAGACTCAAGAGGAAATGAGAATTCCAGACCAGGAGGACAGTCGAAATGAAAATGAGCTGCAAAGTGAAGAGGAACATTTTCATGAAAAGGTGGAGTTGGAAGAGCAAGAGATAATCCCAAAACAGGAGATAACAAAAGAAGTGAAAGTTGGGGAAACGGAAATAATAATTCCTGAAGAAATGGAGAAAGTAAATGAAACAATAATAGAAAGTATTGTCAAAGTACAGAAGGAAGCAGAGGTCCAAGATTTCACAAAAACGGAAAGAGAAAACTTAGAAGAAATTCAGGAAACAACTAGAAGAAGAAGAAGAAGAAGAAGAAGAAGAAGAAAAATTGAAAGCACAGATCCTAGAATTAATGATAAAATGACAGGAGTGCCGACGAAAGAAAAGAGAAATGGAAACAGATCCAAACGAGAGCCAAGAAAACCTCAAAGGAAAAGATGAGATTGTTGGAAGTAATGAAGAAAAGAGAGGAGATGCCTTTGAAAGTAATCAGGGAAGAGGAAGAATACCGCAATTGGTAGTCGGTTTACAAGAGAATAGAGACCATCTAGAAATTGAGAGGAGGAGAGATAACGTACAATGCCTTGGAGAAAGAGGACGCTCAGGAGTATTTCAGTTGGAAGCTTCGTAAAAAGAAAAGGAATGAAAGAAAGGAAAAATGGAAAAGGGGAGATAGAAGAAGAGCACGCTTATGGACAAGGATGAAAGGAAGACGGAGATGGTTCATAAAGCAAAAGAGATATAGAGTGTGGAAAAGAAGGAATAAAACTTATATAGAAATAAGAAGACGAGAGAATATGGATTGTAAGGAAATAAGAGAAGATGGAGAAAGAGTAAGGGATGAAGAGAGCAAGAAAGATGCTGAGATCATAAAGAAAATAGAGCATTATATAAGAGCCATAGTGAGATGTGAAGGAAATGAAGAAAGAACGATGCATTGTTTGAAACAATTATATAACTTACCGATAAATGTTCAGCATCTGGAGAAAACAGGAATTGGCAAGGTTGTAAATGGAATGAGAAAAAGGGACGGTTTGGTAGGAGATGTATCCCGAGCCTTGATAAAACTTTGGAAGGAAATGGTAATGGAAGACCAAAATGATGAAGAAGAGTGCGAAAGTGAAGAATCAGAAAGAGATACTATGGAAATAGAAGATAATGAAAGTAACGAAGAAGAATTCCAAGGTGAAGAGAAAGAAAGTGATGAGATGGAAACAGAAGATAATGAGAGTGAAGAAGAAGATGAAGAAGAAGAAGACGAAGAACAAGAGATGGTGGGATATGAAAGTATGGAATTGACAAATACCATCATTTATTATCAGAAAGCCATTGAAAGGTGTATGGGTAATGAAAATGTTTTGTTGTATTGCCTAAGCATATTAAAACATTTACCCATAACAGTTCGACAGTTAATAGAAACAAATGTTGTAGAGACGGTTGAAGGTATTCACGAACAAGGAGGGGATGTGAATATACGAGCTCAAGAGTTGCTTATAAAATGGGAAAATGAAATGATAGAAGATTAACGAGCAGGAGGAGAAGAAGTAATGGAAATGGGAGATATGCTCGAGGAAAATAATGAGGAAGACTTAGAAGAAGAAGAGAATGAGGAAGAAGAGCAAGGAGGAATAATAACAGTTGGAGATGTAAGGTGGAGACACAGGATAGAAAAAGATTATTCCAGCATAGCTAACGGGTTAAGCCGCATGCACCCATTAAAGGATGAGAGAAAAAAGGAAATTTTGCTTGAAATACCATCTCAAGAAGAGAAGAGGAAAACAGAAGAAAACCAAGAAGAGTCGGATGAGGATAGACCGAGCTCTTAAAAACCAAATGAAAATTTTACAGACTTGGAGTCTGAAAACAATAATGAAGACGTAACGGGTAAAGCCATTTGCACCCGTAAGGTATTTAAAGAAGGTCAATAGGTTGACAGTACAAAATAAGAAAAGAGAAACAGTCCGGCAGGATGCCCGTCTTATGAAACGAGGAAAGAAATAAAGCTGTTTGACTCAAGTTTGGAGAGAGCGCGCCAGGCTAGGGGAGAATCGTAAACACCCGAACGAGACAAGTAATTTATAACCCTGAGTGGAGACGTCCGCTAAGGAAAATGAATGAATGGGATCTTTGAAAGACCAAAGACAAGCCTGAGAGGAAGGGGATTTTAAAGGAATAAAGAAACAAAAGGTATGGATAACGTTATGATGGCTTCGACTGTTAAAAGAAAAAAATAAGATGTTTATGAATAATTGAAATAAATTTCCTCAAAGTTTTTCGAAAATTTATTTACCTAAGGAGGGGAGAGATGAACCCATGTACCATTGGTTCAAAAGGGGTCGAATCCATGTATATTTGTAAAAGGAAGGAAAGAAATATACAGTCTTTAAAGGAACATAGAAAGATTTCAAGCAAGGATGCTAGCCTAACGTTGTGTAAGAAGTTAGACCCAGGTGGCCAGGAAATGAGATCATTCCTGACTCATTGATAACGAGCCAGTCACGAGTATAAATAGACTGAGTGGAAAGTTTCGGCTGTATGAGAGAGAAGCACGTCTCGGAAATCGCCCTTACCTTGCATTAAAACGGCAACAGCGCAACTGTGCCAGAAGAAGAATAATTAGATTTAACCCATTTGGAAGAATAAAAGTAAGTTAATAAATACAGCATTGTAAATGATTTTAGAAGAGAGATTTTTGTGTGGAGAAAAAGTTTTTAATAACTATCCAGGAAAGAAGTGCAAACGTAGCCATACGTCATAGGGGAATTACCGAAGCCCGAGGAGTGGGGAATTAAAAATCGACAGCAACACCCACACAGCTGAAGACTGAAAATTATTTAATATCTCAGAAATGCACGATCGATTTTCATGCGCAGTGAGATTATTTTACGTTTAGAAAACGAGCTTTCTGGAGATATAATTTTTATAATGGTGCGACAATTATTTCAAAAGTTGGTCACGAAAAGGACTAGGATTTTATCTTTTTTTGACTAAAAAGTATAAAACTCCTGGCAGCACCAAGCCAATCATGCAGAATTACGACAGCCCGAGAGGGGGCGTCACGCTGTATCACATCGAAGGCAGTATTATTCCGTCCAGGGGACGTGAAGCCACATCATTCAGTTTACGACAGACTCCTTGAGGGGAGATGCTACATCACGTCATGCAGTTTACCAGTACTCCTTGAGGGGAGATGCTACATCACATCGTGCAGACATTATCCAATAGCCAAGAGCGTCGCGGTATCGATAACCAACGAGCATCCGAAAGGAAGAGCCAAGAAGTATTATTACATTATCGCCGTGTGGAGAATTAGGAAAATCCTAGTTACAGGATTTAGTTCCGACAGTATAAAGTTTACAGTGAAAAGTTCAGAAATTACAGTCAAAGCAGGCTGCGAACTTAGAGCTCGGGGCGATAGGTCTTAAATTAAAACGACCAAAAGTATCATAACGTATTGAAGTAACGTAACAGCGAGATAAACATTCTATCAACTTTAAAGAACCCGAGTAGGGACGGACAGAACAAGGTTCGCAAGGTATTCCTGAAAGAGAGAAATTCGAGAACCGAATAAGCGGAAAGGATAAGGAAATTATAGACATTGCTTCAAGAAAGCAGACGAACTATTAAAAAGCACTAAGTTACGAGGAGTATTAGTTGCTAGAAATCAATAGGTCACCGATAGATTATCTGGGGGAGCGTGGACGGAATAGACTTTCGCTAGACCAACCAATAGGGTCTAAAAGGGAGCCGTTCGAGTCAGAGATAATAGCAGATCGTCAGGAAACGGGATTTGAAGGAGAACTATTCCAGGGAGGAAGTAGATGGTTCGAGACTTTCACATTCTGACAGGATAGGAAGCCGACATTTACTAAATTTCACCCTTGGAGACGCGAGGTCAAGAAATCACGTGTGAAAGGCTTAAGAGGAGCCTCAGTGATTATAATCTGTGAAGTGTATATAAAGATTTGTGTTAAAAAGTAATATTTTCAGTGTTTTATCGTGTATTCTAAACGAATACACCAGTGTATGTTAAAATGTTATCAGTGTTAAATGTATACGAGTTAAATGTGTGTCAAGATATGTCTGTACATGAAATGAATTTGTACAAGATGGTGTAATTTCAAAATAGTGGGTAAAAATGAAACATCGCAAGAAAAAGGAAGGTCAGGGACCGACCTATAACATGTGAGTAAAGATTTTCATTATGTTTTGTGTTGGGAAAGTGTTTGTGTAAAATCCACCGGAGTTTGAGATAGAGGGATGTTTCTAAATAACAAATAACAGAATAAGAGCGCGGTCTGAACGAATAAAATTTGAGAAATTATAAATAATTATGTGAAATCCTGTAGAGGAAATGTATGAAATAAAATGTCAGTGTATTTAACAAATACTGTAAAAGCAAGCGTAATAATAATAATCATAATGAAAGGTATATAAATAAAGATAAATTTGAATTATATGAAAGAAATAGCTTTTGAGCTTTTGTAAGGAATGAAGACATGATATGAATATATAAATAATAATAATAATAATAAAAATACTAATAATAATAATAATAATAATGAAAAGAAATATAAATAAAGATTAAATTGAATGATAGGAAAGTAAGAGCGTTTGAGCCTTAATAAAAGTAAAAGACATGGTGTTAATGCATGTTCTTAAAAATATAGTGATTATTGTCAAGGGAAAGGATTAATATAAAAATTGAGATATGGATCAATTGTTAATGCGGAATTTATCAGTTCTTTGGAAGACCCTAGGCCTTAAAATAATGTATAGCGCAATGTAGCGCATTAAAGTAAATTGTCACGCTAGGAATGCGTAGAATCTAAATGTACTTGGTAATTCACTTATGAGGGGTAGTTGATTACGGTAATTGAGCCATGATAAAGTCCTCCAATAGTGACGTAGATCACGAGGCTATGTGTGTTATGTTGTATTGTAATAGGGAGCAAATGTATGGTATTATGAGCGCAGGTAATATAGGCCACGGCCGACCCTAAGTCGCATTTATATAAGTCCTCAAGTATGGGAATGGTTCCCGAGGCATGTTCAGAGAGTCGAACCCTGACTCGTCTCTTTGTGGAAGCCCCTAAATATTCGTCGTTGTATGTGAATTACTCTTACCAATCAATGATGACCCTTCATAATTAATAAATGCACAGGTTACGAAAGTGGTTTATGAACCTAATAATGTTTGTTGAAAGTAAATGAGAGAAGTAAAAACGCCAGGTCTCACCAGAGAACTGAGGAAAGAAAGAAAGAAAGAAAGAAAGAAAGAAAGAAAGAAAGAAAGAAAGAAAGAAAGAAAGATCTGTTTTAAAAGCATTGAGTATAGCTGCCACGCGCGGGCTAGGCAGGAGGTTCCCCTCTCAGCCATAAATCTCGCCCAAGTGATTACGGTCTAACCCTTGTTATTGTAAGTTGTGCCAGGTCGGAAAGGAACGCCTGAGAGAAGTAGTAACACACCGTGAGTGTTTAAAGGTTGTAAAGGACCCGGGGGTTTGAACCGAGGTCCATGTAGATGAAATATTGCTTGCCAGTTCAGATCGTAGCTTTCTTATGTGATAATGGTCTTATAAAACAAATAAATAAAATAAAATCCCTAATGTAATGTTGTATGGATGTAGGATGCCATGAGTTTAATGAAGATAACTAGATTCCGGGAGTAATCATAGTTTTTGACTTTGTCAAGTAATCTTTTGTAACTCTGGAGTACACAAGTAGTTTCCCGATCACTGTAGTGGATTTGTGAAACTTGAGAGAGATGGAAATGTTGAGAACATTGGGGAATGCCCAAACATTTAAGTAGAGAAGTAATATGTACTTTAAATATGATTATATGTGTGTTTGATGAGAAGAAAACTCATAAAATGGTTATTGAGGTGTGTGAAAGAAGGACACCGTCATTTTGGAAAGTATCGAGCCATTAGAGCTCGTGATTACATTGGACTTTAAGATAGAGACTTTATGGAAGTGAAAATGATTATGAATTGCTGGTTTGAAAGAAACCATTTGTTTTTAACATAATATTTGTTTAATTTTTATAGTTTTATTGTTCATTTTGAACAAGTTTAGTAGGATTTGGTCAATAGTTATTTGTTTTATTTGTTTGTAGCGCCATAATTTTGGTTAATTAAATGTTTTAAAATAGGAGTTGATTTTTTTTTTTTTTTGAAAGTGTATCCTCTAATTAATCCAAAATGTGTAAGTCACAGAGTGGGAGAACGTACCAAAACCCCGAAAATCCCGATTTGAGCATTGCTGGCATACTGTGATTTGCATATTTCTTGCTGGAAGGGCACAATATATAAAATTATCTTTTAGTGAAGAAAATGAAACACTGTTTTAATTATTTAGCATCTCATATACTATATTTGCCCGCTACAGTCAAATATCAACATCTTAAAAATTATGGGAAAGACATAATGTTTATCAAAAGCTTGTGATTTCATTAAAGTTTGCTTGGCATCAGGAGGGTTATTTAGGATTAATGAATAAATTTAACGCATTTTTTAATGTAGCGTTCGGCCTACAGTACCGTGTTATTTCAAGCTTTAAAACCTAAAACGAAAGAAGGTTCTCCTTGGTAGGTAGGCAACCTTAGTTTATAATTTTGACCCCTCCAAGTTTGCGAGGAGTTGTACGCCCCTGGATCATCAACATCATCTTCCTAGCATTAATCCCGCTTTATTGCAGGGTCTGCTTTTCTGCACTTTTTCTTCCATACTGATCGATCTTGAGCGTCTCTAGTTGTGGCATTCACTAGTTGCATGTCCTCCCGCATAGTATCCAGCCAGCGCTTTCTCGGTCGCCCTCGTGGTCGTCGGCCTTCTGGACAGATGTCAAGTGCAGTTCTCGCGACTGAAGAGTGATTGCTACGCAGTACATGGCCATACCAACGCAGACGGCTCTCCCGCATTTTTTCATGGATTGGAGCCACACCAAATGTAGATCGAACATTGTCATTCCTGATGCGGTCCAGTCTAGTAAGTCCATGTGTCCAGCGAATCATCTTCATCTCCATGACATGTAGTTGTTGTTCATGTCTCTTCGTTACTGGCCAGCATTCAGTACCGTACAGTGCTACTGGTCGAACGATGATTCTGTAAATTTTCGACTTCAGATATTGTGGCACATTCCGGTTAAAAGGACTCCAGTAACTTGGCGCCATTTCAGCCATGCAGCTTTGACTCTGTTTCGGACATCTGGGAGATCTGAAAAGATTAGCGTACCCAAGTATTTGAATACAGATGATTTTCGGAGTTCAGTGCCATCAATGTGAATAGATCCTTCACTTGGTACTCCATATACTCTGTCTTCCCAATATTAAGTCGTAGGCCATGGGTGTCTAGTGCAGTTTTCCAACATTGAACATGTTGTTCCAATTCTTGGCGAGACTTGCAGGCTACAATGATATCGTTAGCATAGAGCAAGGTCCAGGGATGTGGTTGCAGTAGTTCGGCTGCGATGGTGTCAAGACAGATGATGAACAGGAGCGGGGACAAAGCTGACCCCTGATGAACACCAACTCTGATGGGAAAAGTTGCGGAGTTTCCTGAAGCACATCGGACATAGCTGGTGACATTCCGATAAAGAAGCTGAACCCATTGAACATATGCTTCTGGTACCCCATGCTGTCGTAGTGCAAACCATATTAGATCACGAGGTACCCTGTCGAAAGCCTTTTCAAGATCCAAGAAGGCTATATGGAGTGGTTTCTGCTTTTCTAGGTGCCTTTCCATCAAAAGACGAGCGGCGTGACTAGCATCGATTGTCCCTGTACCTTTCATAAAACCACATTGGTTTGAGGCAATCTTGATTATGTCACGAAGGCGTGTATCCACGATACGTTCAAATATCTTCATAGTGTGGCAAAGCAGGCGAATCGGTCGATGATTTGAGCAGTTGTGCACATCTCCTTTACCTTTCCAAATTGGTATTGTTACACTGCTGAGCCAAGTAAGAGGAGTGGGGAGCCCTTGCACATTTCTCACACCATTCGGGCGATGATGATGCGCGTCGCCTAGAGCGGGGAACGCCCTAGCAGTTTCATCCATCCATAATATATATTCTAGCCAGTGCATTGAGATACAACAGAATTTGTTTTACCGACCGGCTTGTTTTTAAGCCTGCCATCGAACCCTCCTCCTTTCTCATCCCAGACTTGGGACCGGGCAATGGCGGAGTTAGTTGTACGCCCCTGGATAATTAATTAAAATGCTCCACCAATCAATACAAATTCTATTCTAATTAGTAAATGGGACCTTTTCAGCTAACTTAGAATCAAACCTTAAGAAACTAATCTAATAAAACTAAGAGTAGAGAGGATACAACGATTGGAGAACAACAATTTGGGTTCATGCAGGTAGGAGTACAACTGATGCCATTTTTGCACTCCGGCAACTCATCGAAAGGCATAAAGAGAAGAATAAGGGGCTACATAATGGTATTTATAGACTTAGAGAAAGCCTATGATAGAGTTCCACGCCAGGAAATCGGGACATGTCTGAGGACCAAAGCAGTCCCGGAAAAATATGTGCGGCTTATCCAGGAAATGTACGAGGGGGCTAAAACAAGAGTCTTGAGTAGCGTCGGGTTGACTAACTTGTTACCTGCTCAAGTTGGGTTGCATCAGGGGTCAGCCCTGAGTCCATACATATTCAATCTTGTCATGGATGTCCTATCTGATGGCTTACGTAGTGCAGCATCATGGTGCAAGCTGTTTTCCGATGACATTGTTTTGTGCGACACCAGTAGGAGGGAACTGGGAAGGCGACTGGATAACTGGCGAGAAGCCTTGGAGATCAGAGGCCTGAATATCAGTCGAAAGAAAACTGAGTATTTGTGCCTTGTTGGTGAGGGCAATTAATTAGTGCAGATGGATGGAGCAAGCTTACGGCCAGTCAGTAGCTTCAAGTATCATGGGTCAACAATGTCTGAAGAAGGCAACATAATTAATACTGAGATTAACCACAGGGTTCAGTCAGCCTGGATGAACTGGAAAAGGTTTCCTGGCATTCTGTGTGACAGAAGGCTCAATATAAGGGTGAAAGGAAAGGCCTTCAAGACAGCTGTGAGGCCAGCCATGATGTATGGTGCGGAGACATGGGCAATAACTAAGTCACAATGTCATAAGCTGGATGTGACTGAGATGAAGATGCTGCGCTGAATGAGTGGCGTCACTAGGATTGATCACATCACAAATGAGAAAATCAGGGGCACAGTTAAAGTAACAGAAGTCTCCAAGAAAATCCAGGAGAGAAGACTGCTGTGGTATGGGCAAGTTATACGTCGAAATAACAACTATGTAGGGAGGAGAGCGATGTCTCTGGTTGTGGATGGCACGAGGAATAGCGGCAGACCTCCAAGAAGATGGACTGACAATATCCATGAAGACCTAAAGGAGAAGCAGTTAGGGGAAGACGATGTGTGAGACAGAATAAAATGGAAAAGACTTGCCAGAAACATCGACTGCACTTGAAGGAGAAGAATAAGAATAAGTTGTTGAGAAACGAAACGAAATAAAATAAAATACTGGTATATAGGCCTACAGGATGAACTGAAGAATCTGGAAAACAATGAATAAGAACGATGAAAATATAAACTAAAAAGATACGAGACTTAGAGTAGTCGCATATGATGTGTAACATCTGACTCGTTATCCTACTATGAAATTGAGATGAAATGTATGTGAACTCATCTGACATGTTATCCTACTCGTATACTACACAGCTTGGACATTCTTAAAATGTTTATTTACGCTCCGTTTTCATACTGGTACTATGATGAATGTATAGATTGAATTGGAGATATGCTACTGTCACACTTGTTTGAACAAACATCACATATTATATTGTAAATTAAGAGGAGGAATGAAACTATAGTCTCTAGCCTATCTATAGACTACTAGAAATAATGTTCAATACAATCAAATTTCCCAGCTCCTGCTTGGTGCAAACTATTGTAATTAAAATTAGATAAATCGTAATTTCATGTAGATTCTGTTAAAATAACGCATTACATTATGATAGATATCGTATAAATCGATAATCCGGTAGCAAAAATTATTGTCGGGACTGGGATTCGAACCTGAGACCTCATGATTCGCAGACCAAGAGACCAAGATTCTATCCGCGCAGCCATTAAAACCAGAGAATTTCAGAGTACAGGACAGTTACTCATTCTCACGTGCCGGTAATAGGCTAATATGAAAGTATTTGTTTATGCTCCATTAATATTTTGCTTTCTTTCGATAATGTTCCTCCGTGGAATTGAGTTTTAAATTAGTTATTAATACGCCTACTTGATAGTAAAGGGAATTTCTATAGTGGTCCGTAAAAGGCTACCTCAGTTCCCGTACAAAAACATCGATATATATTACATTGATCCCTGCATTACCGCAATGTGGGTTAATATCTGAACAGCCATTGTGCAAAAACATAATACCAGCTTTACCGACTAGTTACAATGTTCCATATTAAAGCATATCATAATTTAAATACTGATACGTAGACTTTTAACACCAGAGTTCGCATGAGCGTTTACCATTCAGTATGAAAGTGTTGAGCAAAGTTACTCGGGGAGCGGATGCGCATCACTTTTATCCCGAGATTGAAAAACAGACTCTTAATAAATCATTATTGTTTTCAGCAAATATATATTTTTTATTTTTATTTTTTTATTTTTTTAGTCGTTTACCCTCCAGGTTGGTGGAACCCACGGACTCAGCGAGGGAACTCACCACTACCGCCTCTACGGGCAGTGTCCTAGAGCTGGGAACATCGAATCGGAAGGGATACAACTGGTGAGGTGGGATTGGCACCTCGCCCAGGCAGCCTCACCTGCAAAGCGAACAGGGGCCTCATGAGGGAAGGTAAGGGATGGTTAGGATGGATAGACAAGGAAGAGGGAAGAAGGCGGCCGTGGCCTTGAAGAAGTTACTGCACCCGTATCCACGTGGTCTTACCTGTTGAAATCCGATGGAACTGCTGGATCGTAGAATCTGGAAGTGCCCGGCTGAAATGCCCCTAAAATTCTACCAACTAGGATCAACCAGGGATAAGGATACCTCTCTTACAAAGAATGCGATAGGAAGATGCCAGTGGTCGATATAATGAAAAAGAAAAATAACTCAAAGTGAGCTAACGAGACTCTAAAAATGACTAAATTAATCTCGAGCGTGGCGCTAGGCATCCTAAAAACTGACCCACTGGTCCTCGTAGCGCATTCTATTTCTAGTATAAATGACCAGGACATCTGAAGTATTTAAAATTGACCAACAGTTTATTAATATAAAGACTGTTGCATGGTGGACTATCTCTCCACTAAACAAAATAATTCACCTCTGCTGAAGCGTAGAAATCTCATAATAACATTAGCATCGAAACATATTCAAAATGCTCTCAAAATACAGCATCCTAATCGCATGTAAAACAATTTCAAAAATATTTAAACATTATTATATACACTCGTTACATATTTAAATGATCCTCAAAGTTTATGATATTATTTACATTTATACATTATTGTACACGTTCAAATTCTTCATCAGTAATAAATTCGATTCCATCAATAAGCATTCTATAGTATTAGTTAAAGTCAAATTAGGGCATGTTCGACGAATGGTTAAGTTTATTGAACGCATTATCATAGCATAAAAATGTTAACAACATTTTAAATCACATAGTTATTCATGGTATTATTATTATTATATCTAAAGATTTTAGTGGTTATTATTACAGGATTATATCAATATTATAACTCGTCTTTCCAATTAACCTTTCTCCAAAAACAAATGTTATTAATTTGAACAATCCATTCTAGAACAATTATCACAATGCTGTTTCACTTAAATGTTGGATGTATTAACCTCATACTAGCCTTCTAGTATTACTATTCGTGACTATACTGCACGTTCAAAATATACACATAATTGTATTCAGACATAGCTCAATAGCTAATTTATACTAGACAGAAAAATGACATAGATCATCCATTGATGTCTAATATCTCATTATAACAATCAAATTCGCAAATACACGTTGCTTCATTCATAGATAAGCTCTCCATAGCTTGTAAACATTTTTCCAAACATCATTAAGTTCAAATAAGCTTTAACATAAAAGTCATGAAATATCGTGCATCAAATTAACATAAGTTAAAGTATCATGGACAATTTTTATCAGAACTAAGGCAAATATAATATAATCAGCTGTTTAAATAACAGTGCTTGAGAATTTTTGACGTTATCATTTCGCTTTGTAATGAAAATATTTTATACAATCATTTTTTACAATAGTAATTTATTTCTCATTATAATCTCATGTTCATAACTATATCTTTCAAGAAATTGTGGATAGATCACTGTAAAAAGAACGATTCAGCTCCACTAGACAAAAATTCGACTGGAGATCCTCACCCAAAGAAATACGAAAGATTCTACACCATAGTAATGAGCCTGTCTTAAGAAGGTACACGAAAACTATTAGAATCCAACGCTTAACCAGGATGGAGTTCAACAAACGAATCATGAACAAAAAGAAACTGAACGATCTAATAGTGTCTAAGACCACTCCAAAAAGAAAAATCTCAAGAGCTGTAGATTACCAAAGTTAATCCAAAAATCGCAAATATCTGCTCTATAAATCATTATGTTTCCATATTTATACTGCACTTGATGAAAAATAGACCCGCGCGTCTATTAGAGAAACTCGCATGAAATGCATAAGTGTTCAAGTTCAAATTCGAAATTCGTAGAAATGTCTATTCAAATAATCTTCAAGTATACGTAGCGTATTGGTCACCTGCTTGCTAACTACTATTCTTATATAAAGTTATCGTAGTCTTCTCTCTACTCTTCATATTAATCTTCTCAACAAGTTATACAATTCCATTAAATGCTCAGATTTAGAAAGGAAAAGAAGTGAATTAATGCATAAAAAATTAGCATAATAAAATATTAATGTTAACTACAAAAATAAAATACACTACAAAACAGAAGCGATAGAGAATCGGGTCTAGCCTTGGAATGCATTTTCTAACTACTAAGAAAAATTGGTGAAAAGGAACACTCTAGAGTATGTCTAATTCATACTGTCTATTATGAAAAGGGGAGGTCAGCTACCTTGTACGTTGCCATCTGGTTGAAATATGAGTATGCGAGAAACACCTCGTCCTCGTTCTGGAACTGAACCCTCGTTCATAAGGTCGCGTAGTCCTCGATACGACTGGATCTTGTAGAGAACCGAACCCGAGTCCGAACGTTTGAAAAGGAAAAACAGCTGTTCGCGAAACAAGTTCATCGCTCTCACACGTTCCCAAGATATAGCTGGAGCTTATTCGTAGTATGCCATTGTATTTCATGCAGTTACAGTATGAATGTATAATAAACATCTCCAAGACGTCTTCCACCTCTTCTTAAAGAGTTTTCTGCTGTTATATTACTCCATGTTTGGTGCTGGTGATCATCCTAAGTAGTCAATTCCACTATTGCATCGCATTCCTGCCTTCCATTTTAACCCATACGTGACATAGTCAAGTCTTGGTGAAGTCTCCGTTCAATCAACTTCTGTTCTGAAGTCATAATGATATTATGCTTGTATACTGTAAACTGTACTGTTGTAGAATAAAGTCTTGTACTGGCATATAAAATATCACACAAGTCCTGGTGAATACAAAGTTCACTGCTCTTGATGATGAAGTTTAACACAGTCTTCAGCTGTAATAAGCTGAGACATAAAAATTTGCGGTACGAACTGTCTAACTTTAAGTAAATACACATCCGCGTTGCTCGCGCACGATATGAGTGTCGTACTCCCAGCGAAGTATATTGCAATCTCGTGTCTCTGCCTGGACAGATCTTTACTTACTGCTCTGCGAAACCCATAGTGCTGTTCGTTCAGGAACGATATTGACTATCGATATCGACACTGGATCATGTTCGATAATATTCTGATATTTTGTTATCTGCATTTATTTATGTGTGAAACACACTCAAGTTTCCTCTTCTCTAAACATAATGCATTTGTCCATTACTATTCTGTTTCATGGCTACTATATCAAAGTATATCATTTTGCATCAGATTGACGTTACTGCTGTCTCCATTCTGTAGAGCTCCCTTGTACTAAAACAAAGCACGTGCTCCAGGCTGTATGGCGTGCTGCCTATTTGCTCCTAACCTCGCCACGGAGTATCCATGCGCTTGTGGGCCGTGCAAATAGCGCCTCAGGAATGCACCTAAGTACACACCTGTCCAACATAGATCCAACTCAATACAAAATACGGTCTCAGTATCATCCCGGCATTTGCCCGAAGACGAAGTGGGAAACCACTGAAAACCACTTCGAGGATGGCTGAGGGGGAATCGAACCCCCTCTACTCATTTGGGCCACCCGAGGCTGAGTAGACCCCGTTCCAGTTCTCGTACCACTTTTCAAATTTCGTGGCAGAGCCGGGAATCGAGCCCAGGACCTCCGGGGCGGCAGCTAACCATGCTGACCGCTACGCTACGGAGGCGACAAATATTATATAATGAATATTTTTACACCAAAGAACGACAACTTGAAGATGATTTATTGTAGAAATATCTGTAATGGCGGCTCCAAACCTTGAATTAATCCGTATGTGATAAACATTCCACATGGTACCACTTCCGTCCCAGTTTTCAAAATCACTCCCACAAAAATATCCAGCAACCGAGTGGAAAGATGTTACACATCAAAAACTTTACAACAATAAATATTTAAAATCTAATGGATAAGTATTCGTATAAGATGTAAAATAATCGAATCAACTTGAAATAAAATAAAATGGATATCCTTACAAATAATTTGATTAAATAAACGTTCTAAATATTTAAATAATTTGATTAAATAAATTCTAAATATATAAATATAATTTTCAAAAACACACCGGAGATGCATTTTCAAACTGCTCAATGGATGGATGGTTGTGAAGTTGAGAAACCTAACAGATGGAATTGTGACTTCCACTCTCGACATCTACCAAATTTAAAGCCAAAATCGCCGGCCTATTCTCGTTGTAGTCGTTCATAAAATGTTTATATACCTCATACGGATTTAATCATTCTGTGCTGTTATTTGAACGATTCTCTATATTATAGGCTCTAATTGAAAACCAGTGCTATGCTCTCATACGTCAAGTAGGCCACACTTACAATAGATTGGAATGAATGGAAATGTCCAAATGTTAGTTTTATCTTGATTCAGCTGTTATGGGAGATACTGTACTACAAAGTAGGCTACGGCGTGGTAGTGATGCCATATCTACATAGGCCCTACTTATTTTGTTGTGTGTACTTACAAATGCACATGTTGGTCGCATTTCTTTTTTAGAAGTAAATGGTTAATTACTGGGTTCATTAGTATTGAGATACTATTAATTCAACAATTATCAACTCATATGGACCCTATACAGTTTTGAGAAAGCAATGATTTGCTGATGACAATACTCACCAGAGTATTTAAATACATTTTTAAATGGTATGGACTCCGTCTTGAGGAAGGAATTCTTGATGAAAATCAAGAAATGTAAACAAAAATAATGGAATGCAGTCGAAATAAATCAGAAACTCCTAAGGACGTCCAATTGGCAGGTGAAAAGCTAAAGGAAGTACGATACCAGCTACTTAAGAAGCAAAATAACCAGTGATGGACGATTCAAAGAGGATATTAAAAGTAGGTTCGCTCAGACAAGGAAAGCATTTCTACATAAAAAGGAATGTGTTGACTTCAAATATAGATTTAGGTGTTAGAAAGTTATCTCTGAAAGCCTTTGTCTGGAGCGTAGCATTCTGTGGAAGTGAAACTTGGACTGTTGGCGCAGCAGAAAAGATGAGAGTAGACTCATTTGAAATGTGGTGTTACAGGAGAATGATGATCAGATGGGAAGATAGAGTAACAACCGAAGAGGTATTAAAACAAGTGGACGAGGAGAGATGTTTCTGGCGACTGCTAATGATGATAAGAGACAGATTGGTAGGACACATGCCACTCATGAATAGCAAACTTAATTATGGAAGGAAGGGTCGAGGACAGTGGCGTAGAAATCCAGAAATTGGAGGAAGGGCCATCAGCCTTTATATTTTCTTACGGCTTGAATAAATTTAGAACTTACAACGAAATGTTAAATAGGCTACCGTAATTGACAAAGAATGTAGGCCCTACTAACACTCTCAACACGGCCAGACATCATCTTCCGTGTCTGAAGGAGCAATTAAGATTGTGAAGGGATTTTCCAATTACAGTAGGTGCCTCAGTACTAGGGATACTGTCGCACCTCACCTCTTCCCAATCTTGATATGATCAAAATTAGCATAATTACTACAAACACCGACAGGTGTCATTTGACACATTTCAATAAGCACGAGGCAATTAATATCCTCAAAATTACAATTGCTTCAACCTTACGGTCCCTAACATGCCACAGCATTTCAAAAATACAGAACTACATGGTCACAGATGCGACAAGATGATAAATTCTCAAAAGCACGGGGCGATTACTGTCCCCAAAGGAAAGTGCACCTTGCACAGAACAAGAACGAGTTCGCCAAATGATAATTAGCTCAAAATTTCTCCAAAATAGGGACGACGACTTCAAGGTGACACAAATTCAAAGAAGAGAACAACTGACTGGCGCCTCAGCTTGGCGTTCAGCTCGAAACTGACGTTCCACAATTTTAAAATATTCACACCCGAGTACACGGGGAAGGCAAGAATTACATTTCCGAACTACAATCAGGTGCAAGTTGTAACAATATTAGCAAGTCAGCAGTCTAACAGATCAAGCTGCAGATTACGAATAACCCACTGACCAACCTGAACTAGATACATTTTCAACCGACAAGAGATGGTAGCCCGAAGGTTTCCCTGATCACAAATACAATTTCTATAGCCCTCACGTCAGCAACTGAACAACACACCGAAATGAGCATCACTCTGAAGCATCACACCTTATTTTCACATAAAATCAAAATTTCACTACCAACCTAACAAAATTATCACTAAATCATCCAAAAAAAATTTACTCAAAATATCAACCACGAATACGATGAACAAAACTCAGCTAACAGAAGCAGATCACAGCCTTTCTTGAGGATTACAAAAGATGACATAAGAGATTTGACTTCAGCGGAACAACTAGACCATCTCCCATCGCCCTGAACTTCATACCATCGCACTCACAAGAAATAGAACATCATAATTTCACCTTTTACACACCTCGAGTTTCTCGTTCACTAGCAGGTTTACAATTCGATATATGAGTCCTAAAAACACGTTTCCTAGACAGATCCTCTAATAACACGGTTACTTCAGAAGGAAAGGACAGAATCTCATAGGGGCCCTCATATTTTGGTTGCAGTTTATCTGATATCTGACGACCTGGGGCCTTAGCCCAGAAGTTTTTTGCATACACAAAATCTCCGACAGAATATCCACCCTGTTTTCGGCCCAAATTATATCTCTTAGCCAGCTTATCATGCGAGATCTTTATAGCAGCTTTGGCCTCCTTCCAGATTTCTCTGACACGATCAGGAGAGGGTTGGTCAGGAAGCAGATCATGAAGTGACCACAGATTCGTTAGAGGGGAATTTGGGACGAACGCATACATAAGTGAGAATGGCGTTTTCCCATGGGATTTATGCTCAGCAGTATTGAAGGCATAGGGCAACCAATGTAATGACGAATCCCACTTGGCATGATTGTCACGATGATATGCGATAAGCGCAGCTCTCAAATTTCGGTTAACTCTCTCTGCCAAACTAGGGTTGGGGTAATAAGGTGTCGTGGTGACATGGGAAATAGAATAATCAAAACAAAATTTTCTGAACTGATGAGAAACAAAAGCCTTGGCATTATCTGACACCAGGTATTGACTAGGACCGAAGGAAGAGAAAACAGACTTTAAACATCTTATGACAGTAGCAGAGTCACAATTTCTAGTGGAAAAAAATCCACGAAAAGCGAGAGAAACCATCAACACAAACAAAAGCAAAACGATTACCCAGTTTAGACCTCGGCAGGGGCCCAACGAAATCCACATACAAGCGTTCCATGGGCCTGGACGCAGATTCAGAAGCAAACTTACCAACCTTACCACTGACGGTAGGCTTACTCACCTTACAGTCATGACACCCCAGCACGAACTTTCTCACATCCTTATCGAGACCCTTCCAAACAAAAGACTGCCTTATTTTCTGCCGAGTTTTGAATATTCCTAGGTGGCCTCCAGCGGGGTGACTCGTGAAAATACATTAGCATGCCATTTATCAGCTGAGTAGGCAAAACAACTTTAGGCCTTCTATCACGCCTAGTTACACAACACAGTACACCAGACTTTAAAATATAAGGTTTTATCTTTTCTCCAGAAACTAATCGAGCAATTAAGTCACACAAGACGGGATCTTCCTTCTGATGGTCAGCAATGTCTCCAAACAATAACGGTGAATTTACTAACATGTGTTGAGCTGAATTAGCCCCAACAACAACAGGTTCCTCTAAAGAGGGAGTTTCACACCTGTCAGGAATTTCTCCATAGAGACGCTTAAGTTACACAGCACAAATATTTTCATGATTTTCCTCGGGAACGAGATTCTTACATTTATTAGGTACTTCTTCATACATGCGGCTAAGGGAGTCGGCTATGACATTTTCACAACCCTTTATATGACGAACGGTGAACTGAAATGATGAAATACGGGTTGCCCACCTGGCGATTCGCCCAGTGGTTCGAGGTCTAGCCAGGACCCAGCTCAGGGCCTGGTTATCGGTTTCAAGTTCGAAAGGAACATGTTCGACATACATTCGGAATTTCTCCAGTCCAAACATCACTGCGAGCCCTTCAAGCTCGTATACGGAATAATTTGCTTCAGCAGGGGACAGAGTTCGAGAAGCAAAACCAATAGGTCGTCTACCTAACTCACTTTCTTGTAACAACACAGCAGCTACAGCACCGAGCGATGCATCAGTCTGGATTATAAACTTCTTACTGAAATCAGGGACAGCGAGGACAGGAGCCCTACACAGTGCCTCCTTCAAATCATCAAAAGCTGCTTGCTGCGACGGACCCCATTCAAATTTCACATCAGACCTTCGCAGATGATTAAGTGGCAACGCGCACTGTGCAAAATTGGGTATAAATTTGCGCAGAAAGCCAGCCATTCCCACAAATCGGGCTACTCCTTTCACATTTTTAGGGGGTGAAAAATCTTTAATTCCTTGGGTTCGGGAGTCATCGACCAAAACACCTTCAGCAGAAACAACATGTCCAAGAAAGGCAATTTTAGGTTTAGCCAGGGACACTTTAGACAACTTTACGGTTAGACCAGCAGATTTTAACCTCTCAAATACTTCACGAAGATGGGGCACGTGGTCTTCGAACGTCTCGCTGTAAACAACAACATCGTCCAGGTAGTGATACAAATAATCAAATTTGATGCCAGAAAACACGTGATCAAGAAGCCTACTAAGCACAGCGCCCCCTGTAGAGAGACCAAAAGGCAATCGACAATATTCAAAGAGATTCCAATCGGTGGCGAATGCAGTCAGATGCTTAGACTCTTCAGCTAACGGAATTTGGAAATATGCCTGCGTCAGGTCAATGAGGCTATAATAGGAGGCGTTTTTGAACCAGGAAAAACAGCTATGTAAATCAGGAAGAGGGATGGATTCTAAAACAATCTTTTTGTTTAACCTGCGATAATCTACGACTGGCCGAAAACCACCTTTAGGCTTAGGTACTAAGAACACAGGTGAGGAATACGCTGATGTGGAGGGTCGAATCACTCCATCTAGTAACATTTGATCGATTAATTTCTTTAATTCCAACATTTTGGGTGGACTCAAACGGTAGGGAGGATGTCTGACGGGTATAGTATCCGTCACTTCAATTTTATACTCCAGGATCTTAGTCATTCCTAATTCGTCAGTGAACACCTCGGGAAAATACCCACACAAATCTCGAATCTCTTTAGCTTGAGCGTCAGATAAATTACTTAAATCCAAGGATTCAACCCCGGTGGACAAGACGGGTTCAGCATCACGGTTGACAACATGAGCACTCGCGCTAGGGACAGCAGTAGCAAGAAATATAAATTTTACCTCAGAACAAAACCTGAACCAGAATTATTCGTGTTGCATGTCTAGCAGTAAGCCAGTATAAGCAGAAAAATTAGCGCCCAGAATAATAGGACATGACAAATTCTTAATGACCCAAAAGGAAAATTTCCAACAAAATTTATGAATCCGAACTTTAAACTTCACAGAACCAAGAACGTCCAATTGAGCACCGTTGGCAGAAACCAACTTAACATCTACATTTGACAGGTTACTGAATTTACAAATGAGTTTCATAGACAAATACCAATTCTCGCTAACCAATGAAGCGGCACTTCCTGAGTCTAATAAAGCAATAATACATGCATCATTTATCGAAACTTCAACCCTAGGAGAGGGCAAGACCCCATCAGAAACCTTCGAACACACGCCACTTGCTCCGATAACTTTGGCGCGGTCCTTCGTTAATTCATTGCCTAAGGCCCACAACTGATTTTGGGCGGAACGAATACCTTGAGGCCTGCCCCTGGATTGTCAATCCCTTTTTACTGGACAATTCCGCTGCATATGACCGGTTTCCTTGCACTTATAACACGTCACAGGACGGTTATTAAAATTTTGGGGAGAACGACCCTGCCCAGGCGGGGTTCGAACCAAGGGAGGTCGAATGAAAGGAACAGAATTTCCTCGGTGAAAAGGCTGGCTATTAGCATACCTGGCAATGTCAACTGAACATACTGACTCGGCTTGAATACCGTCTTCACAGAGACCCTTAATAGTAGTAGCGGTGGTTCCGATACACAAACAATTTCTGAATTCCGGAGTTGCTCCAGCCAAAATGAGTTTTACAACTTCAGTTTCGGGCATGATTACCCCGAACACCTTCACAAACTTGGAAATATCAACTATATAAGAATTTATTGGCTCGGTCATACCTTGAGCACGATACAAATACCGCCCCTTCATAGTGTCCAAGGATCTGATTGGTACAAAAATTCTTAACACCTCGGTCATAAAATATTGAACGCTCCACCCCTCGCTCATGGCACTAGTCATATGCGTTCTCAATGTGTCTGACATATGAGGAGATATCAGCTGGAATACTACTTGGTCACTCACATTAAACTGTTCTGCACACTCGTGAATATCGACCAAAATCCTTAAGAAAATCACAATTTCTTCCGCCGTGTCCATTCTTCGCCGAGACAGCCTAGACACAAAACTCACAATAGGGTGTTTGACCGTACCAAAACTGGCCTTAGAAAATATAGAGTAATTAGAATCACCCTCGCTTGAAGCACCACGGCCTGACATCTCTACACACAAATCCTCTTGAACAGAACTACGATTTCTGGGACTAACAGTAGGAATGGTGTTACGCCCCGAGCTTGAATTACCTCTTAAACACCCCTGAGACTCGGCAATAAAATTTCCGGCACCTTCGAAGAAGGAATTTGGTTTCACAGTAGATGGCTGATGACCTGCATTACCCATAGCATTAACTGACCGAAAGGACCCAATACCTTTAGAAATTATTTTACTAGTGATTGTCCTATTAGAATTATGGTTAGGCAAGGGAACATTCCCGACAGATCAGGGTTCAAGCATTGACCCTGCCACACGAGATGAGACTGCGGTACCAGACACAGAATTGCACGTTACGCAGTTGCAAGTAGAATTTTCCCGCCCGGAACACCCTGAGACCAAGCCACCAGAATTGCTTCTGCTTAGATATGAACTCGGCTCTCCAGCGGCCAATGCCACTCCAGTACTTACTGAGGAAAAAATAGGAAAATCAAAGGATACATGGTTATTATTTGGTGCAGAAACCATTACAGCATTCGGAATATTTGATTCTGGATGCGAGGTACCAGTTTCTAATGCAACGACATTGGACCCGGTGTTACTTGTCATTATCTCAGAACTAACGGCATTGTGCTCGCGAGACGGACATAGACCCGACCCTTCGCGGCAAGGGGCTGGGTGGCCTAGCTCGTTCACAGCTGGCTCAACTGGGTTACCAACCTTGCAACACAAACTTTCAGACACACAGGCAGAACTATTTACAGGATTGCGATTGCTAATTTGTGTAGTATTAAGCAAATCACCATCTTTATCACAGGAATTGACACTATCCAAACACTGTGCGCACTCAACTAACTTGATCTCAGCATCTAATAAACCCTTCAATTCGGACATAGGTCGTGTTTCATCGGATTCCATTAGATCAACGCAGCGCAGGTAAAGATATTCAATTCGAGCTCGTAACTTAGTAAAATTGGCAGGACCGCATTCAACCTCTGAGAAACAAAATCTTACAACATTTGATATTTCTTGAACAAGACCACAAATCTTTGACTCACCCAGTTTGAATTCTGCCAATGACATTTTAGGTGGCGTTGCTGGAAATTCCACAGCATACTCCAAACTCGTCCTCGCCAGTTCTGTTTCGGCAGGTACTTGGAGATTACGTATTAGCAGTTCATATGTAATCTCCTCCTCAGTGAGATATTTCACCTTCAAGTTGCGTCTAGCCATCTCACAGATGTTTCATGTAACAGAATCAAAATCAAGCATTACACAGAATACAATTAATATCCTGGCTGTGTGGAGAGAAAAAGAATTAATAGGGGATGGTACAATTACTTTCTAAATTTTTATGTTGGATTAATACATTGCAATTAGTCAGCGGAAAAGATGGTTATCACCGGCACTGGAGAGAGAATCAACCATGCTCGGGATACCACTGTCGCACCTCACCTCTTCCCAACCTTGATATGATCAAAATTAGCATAATTAAAAGAAGTAATTAATTCGGTGACACTAAGGCAACCGGGAGGGAGCCCCACACGCCCAGTGGCATTCGCCACGAAGGAGGAATGGGGGGGGGGGGAGCGTTCTTATTTTCGTAGTCTTAGAAACGCCCTCAATAATTTAGATCAAGGCAGGAAATAGGCGATGCCAGGACAAGCCTGTTAATTGGAAGGGCTGGACTTACCCTGAGACCGAATGCGAACATTTCCCATCCAAAATGCCGAGGAAGGAACAAGGTAACCATTTCCGCTGAGCTTCATGCACAAATAATAATCATAATTTTAAACTGACTGCTCATTGTATTAACATAAGTATTACAAACAACTAAACTAGGCAACACCTTAAATATAAAAATGCTACACCATAAACATATGGTGCCAGTAGGTTATGATTAGGGCGACGCGAAATTAAAACCCCGTGAATTTAAAACGCGTTTCAACCAACACATCCCTCGTCCAAGTGACGATTTGTATTCCCGCATTATAATTCACAACTAAAAATACTAAAGTAATTCCCCCAAATAGTATGAAAGGAAATAACGACATGAAGTAAGGCAAAAGCTACTCCAGAAAACAAAGTTGTTTGACACAACCAAACAAATCGCTTATTGCGACCAGACCGTCTGAAGGACACCTGTCAACTGAGTTGGCGAGGAGCCGTTCTGACCAAGTTAAATCCAACACCCACCCTTAAGAGCAAAACGGAAAACTAAACAATGAAGAAATCCCCACCCTGAAATAATGCAACGCAAAATGAGGAGGACCACATCCCCTTCCAAAATGCCTTAACCTAAAACATGTCTTAAATTTATATCTGAATTGCCACACGACACGTGGCTAGGAAATGCACTACGAGAGTCAAATTGAAAGTTTTTAGAATTAACAGTCTTAGCAAATTCAAAGTTTTGTCAGATCCCTGTTAGATAAGGTTTTAGCAATAATATACTGTTTTATGCCTCTCCCCAGAGGAAAAGAAAATTTCCTCCGGGAAGGGGTCTTCGACACTCCCAAGTTCTGCGTGTGAGATTCAAGAAGGCTGGATACTGACTGGTTATTGTTCGCTGAGGGCTTGCTTTCCAGGGAGAATGTGACTACCCCCTCTCCACTGCACGGTTTGGTCGTGCCAACCTAACTTGGGGGCGCAGACCACCATAACAACCACATAGTCCAAGAGAAATGTTGGTACCACAACTGGTGCCATGACCCAAATCTTTAAGAGTTTACTCAGAAGTGCTACGACGAAATGTTCCCAGGGAGAAACTCAACCCACTAATGGGGCTTAAAGGGGTTTCTAGGAACCTGTGCGCAGCAGTTTACTTCACAACAGCAGCGTAGAAATGTCAATCTTCCAGGGTATTAACGTCAGCTCCTTTCTCAGGCAACAAATGTAGGTTCCAGAGTTTTGGAAACCAATTAGCTGGTAGCAGGAGTGCTTGCGAAATACACCAGCTTCAGGACGTTGCGAAATAGTAGCAGTCTTCATGTAACGATGTTAAAAGTCGTTACAGATACAACTAGGTGATAATGACAAAAGTCTACCAAGAAATTAGGAGATTGCCAATTTATTAGCAAGAGACCTTTCTGCAGGGGCCAGTGTGTCATCTTACACTCTCTTGTAAGCTTTTAATTTCCACTTCCCAGAAATAGCAGTGTTAAAATGTTCCAGGCTACAATACTGGCGTAGCGTGGTTGATGATGATGATGATGATAATAATTGTTGTTTTAAGGGGCCTAACATCTAGGTTGTCGCCCCTAATGGTCTGGGCGATAGCGAGAATGAAATGGGAACCATAACGAAAATTAAGTGAGACAGAAAATATTTACAAAAATGAACTCAGATTGAAACGACTCACATAATGTAGAGTGGAAATACTTACAAAAGGTAATTTAGAAGGAAAATACTCACAAAAGGAATAGATTGAAAACTACGTGCAAAATGTAGTTTAGGTTCAAAATACGTACACAAGGCAATGCAGATTCGATATAGGCCTACTTACAAAATGCAATTGAAATTCAAAATACTTACAAAATGCAAATTAGATTGAAAATACGTACAAAATGCTTTTGAGGTTGGTTGATTGTTGCAATTGTCGGGATTTACGCCGGTTACGTGTCTGTGCGAGAGGAGGGATACAGTGGTGGTATTGGGGAAGAGTCGCAAGTTGTTTGATAGTTGCTCTTTTCTTTCTTATTAGCCTACTTTCAATTTTGAAAAATGAAAGTAGTCTTATGAGATCAACACAATTTGGTACTAGAGTTAGCAGTAACAAAGGGCACCTCAGTGTTATGTTTTATATCGCCGCAATCTTGACGGAAACGTAATGGCGGCAACCCAAATGTTAAAAGCTTAAATAAAATTACAAGCAACCTAATCATCTCATCTCTACCTCATTTTACATCAACATACCTTAATGTGGGAAGCAACTTTTGACTAAACTACAAGGTCAGCAGCCCAATAGTTTGCAGATGGCGACCATGAATGTGTGCTAATCGATTACCCCTATCAATTCAAAGACGGTGAAACCGAATTGAATGAAATTTCGTACAGAGGTAGCACTAACAGAGGGCACTTCAGTGTCATGTTTTATATCGCCGCCATCTTTACGGAAACGTAATGGAGGCCACCCAAATGTTAAAAGCTTAAATAAAATTACGACGAACCTAATCATCTGATCTCTACCAAATTTTGCAACAACATACCTTTATGTGGGTAGCGTCTTTTGTTTAAACTACAGTACAATGTCATCAGTCTAATAGTTTACAGATGGCGGCCATGTATGTGTGCAAATCGATTCCCCCTATCATTCAAACTCGGTGAAACCGTATTGAACGAAATTTGGTACAGAGTTAGCACCAGCAAAGGGCACCTCAGTGTCATGCATTATATCGCCGCCATCTTTACGGAAACGTAATGGCGGCCACCCAAATGTTAAAAGCTTAAATAAAATTACGAGCAACCTAATCATCTCATCTCTACCTCATTTTACAACAACATACCTTAATGTGGGAAGCAACTTTTGACTAAACTACAAGGTCAGCAGCCCAATAGTTTGCAGATGGCGACCATGAATGTGTGCTAATCGATTCCCCCCATCTATTCAAACACGGTGGAACCGAATTGAACGAAATTTGGTACATAGGTAGCACTAACTGGTGTATTCTTTTGAACACACGGTAAGAAAGAGTAAGCTTTTGCTTCTCTTTGCTTATTTCATTACTTCCTTTTTTCGCAAACACCAACAGTGATCTCCTGGTTTCCTTTTGTTGGTATACTTTGCTTATACTACTTGTGAGTCTGTTCTAGATATATATCTTCCATGAACCACCTAGCGTCATCTAGCAGCGAATCTCTGAAGTTCCTCAATTTTTCCCTGTACAAGAGGACTTCTTTACCAATCTGGCCACCAGATCTCGTCGCTATCGCCAGCTATCATCTCTGTGATCATGAGGATTTCGTCTACTTTCTCATCCACCAGGCTTCGCTAATGACGCCTACTATCAACTCTTTGAAGACCATTTCATCAAGAGAATTAATTTTTACAATGTTGGTTATTCTTATGTATGTTCCTTTGTCTCCTACCCTCACTCTTTTCCCTTCACTGGTCTCTCCACGCTTCGTTGAGCTGGCCTCACTTGTGCTACAGTCGTCTAGACTTCCAGTCGAAGCTTACCTAGAGCTCGTCTCCTCTCCTCGAGAGACAAACTTTCAAATTTGGACGCCATGTCCAGATCGTAACTAACGGTCAACTAGGAGAATCGCCGTTCATCAGAAATGAGCTAAGTACTACTTGAACGTTCTTCAATTCATTTTAATTGCTTTTAAATAGCAACATGCTTTTTAACCATCATTTTACAGACAGTGTGATATTACTAAATGTGGGGCAATAACCATATTCGCGGGATTTTCGAGGTTGGGCTTTGTCTATCTAAGCTAATCTTAACATGAAGCAGCATTTCTTATGCTTATTAACTGAGATAATTTCTCACAACGTGGGACATCTTTAAATTACCCACTGTCTGTAGAAAACTAAGCTCGTTCCACCGCTGGACTTTTTCTGTCAATTTCAACCGTTATGATTGTTCTGGAATTTTCCATGCCAAACAATTCATCTACAAGTTAAACCTTCTAGTATTTTCCACTCACATATCGGTATACTATTTCTAACCAAGGAATCTTCCTTATGGACAGCTAATCAACACTTAATTTTTCTTCCTCCGTTGGAATTTTTCTGTTGCATTCAATTATAACCTACAAATTTTCAACGCAATAGACTCTCGCAAATCTAGTGCAACTAGTTATTTTTCACCATTGCAATAACTTTCCTTGCTATAAACTTTCTGTGCTACAATAGTGAACTTTTCAGCCACGTCAATAGACTATAGTGAAACAGTGCTCGTTCGATTTCTCATCCGCGTCGCGCTCGTCCGAAATAAATAAAATAGGCCAAGAACTTTCTCTACAAAGTTCCTATTTCCTCTTCCTCAACCCCTCTTTACTAACAAATTAGGTTAATCTTTAAATTGATGTATTTTGCAACGCGACCTCGCCAAACCATAGGCGCCCTCCCAAATTTCTCCACTTTCCCTTTATTCACTCTGTATAAATATCAGCAGTTAGAAACTGCTTATTAATCTATTTCTTTTCTTGCTAGCACAAGAATTGGTTATTGTCTACCAAACCTTTCATTTATCTCTTTAATCCAGGTTTCACGAAAGGGTAACTTGCCCCATTTTTTCCTCGTGATCCTGTTTAAATATAGAAGTTCTAGAAACGTCCTTTTAATTTTTCTCTTCAGGTTTCACAATAAGTGACCTGCCCTATTTTGTATAACCTCTAAACGTAATTCTGTATTAATATAAGAAGTTATAGAAAAATCTATTTCATTTCTTCCTGTTTTTTTGTTGTTACTTTCGAAGTTGTTATTTGTTCATATTTCTAAGATACCCACCTAGAAATCCTTAAAGTACACATCTTGTACTTGATTTATTATTTAACTTTAATTACGTTAATTATCTTTAAATTTTCTATTTATTAACCTTAGCACCATTTCAAAATCTTACGAAGATTTTAATGCTTATAACAGTTTCCAAACCAAAAAATTGTCAATTTCCTGGTGCAAGCTTTAAGTGATTTTAGGAGGTCTGCGTCCCCAATTGTTTGTAAAATCAAACTACATATGTGTCAAATTGATTACTCCTTTTTGCATTGTTAAATAAATCTAAATTTATCCTTTTGCTTTATCATTTCTCTAAAATAACGATTAGGCAAGCTTCTGTCTTCCCCTACTCTTCCTATGGGCTTAACTTTAAAAACCTCACAAATAAAATTAATAACGGTTCCACTTTTTGTTGCATTTGTGCAAGAACTCTTAGTCACAAACTTATTAAAGCCTCTTTTAGCTTTGAGAGCTAATTGTAACTGGCCAGTAAGGCAAGTATAGCTCGCTACGCCAGCTTCCTGCTTGTTGAGATTTTCTCTACAACTTATGGTTGGTTTTCCAAATTTAAGTTTTTCTCATTGTCTAAACTTTTAGTCGGCGCTTTGCTGGGTAAAAGCTTATCCATTCCTAAATGCAACTATTGGTGCTCTTACCAAAATTATTACCAAGGGTATAATTGCTTTATCCCTATCCTTCTTGGAAACATTCGGTCGCTTTTTTAGAAATTCTACAATTTCAAGAATTAAAACATCACGGCCAATTCAAACTATTTGTATTCTTCAAAATGTTTGTTTAAAACAAACTCCTTTGAAAAGAGACATAGGAAATTCATCATTTCTTTCTTTGCCAGACTACCACCCTTCACCATAGTAGCTGAATCTTGGCTTGGAAGGGAAGGTACCACCTCCTCTCGCCCGCAAATAGCCCAAGCTCTAGCTGCGTTTCCTTTTAGCTTTGTTCAGGTCCCCAATCACTTTAGTGATTTCATGGGCTTTGCGGTGACACTTTTCTTCAAAAATTATTGGTATTTGATGTTGGACTTTCGTCCTATTATCCACACTTGTTCCTCTGTCCGAAACCCACTTCCCTTTACTTCTTTATTCATCTTCCCTTGTGGGTAAGGTTAATTCTTTACAAAAACCTACCCAAAATTTGGTGCCGAAACCGGGGAAAGTCCATTTGACAATATTTTGCAAATCATTAAAATTTACTTTGAATTTTTCAGCCTTAACTACGCAGTGCAAAGCTGGTGAGGTGGAAAGGGATTGCTCCTGTCTCCTTTGGTGCATTTCTCCCTTTCAACTTGTTTGCTGCTGCCAGTCTGACAGCTTTTCCAAGGTTCCACAATTGCGTAAGTTATACCTCAATTTACCTATTTCGCCATGCCTTCCACAGATAAAGATAAGGACGGCAAGGATGAAAAACTTACTTCCGAACGAGCTTATTATAAAAGGCAACTTACCCGATTCCGAAAATACATCAAGGAATTAGATCCCTCAGAAGCTCAATTAGATTTGTTAAAACATCGCGTAATGGACTATGAACGTTCTTATGAAAACTATTGTACTATTCAAACCGAAATCGAAGCCTACATGCTCAATCAAACTGATGATCGAGTAGAGGTAGAAAATCAATACTACGACGGTATAGCCTTCGCCTTTAAAATAATTCGCCAACATGAGGAGGAGCAGAAAAGCGATGGTTCCGTTCTTGGTTCCCTTCACGAACAACAAACCTCTTCTCGTGAGGGCACTCACAAGCCCAAACCAATTCTACCTAAAATTAATTTACCCCACTTCTCAGGAGACGAATCTACTTGGGATTCCTTTTACGAACTATTTTGTTCTCTAGTTCATGAAAATGAAGATATTCAAATCATTTACAAGTTTCATTATTTGCGATCTATTCTACAAGGTCAAGCCCTGCAGTTAGTTGAAGCACTCCCATTAAGTGCCGAAAACTACCCCATTGCATTTAACTTGTTGAAGGAAAGATACGGTAATTTACGGCTACGTATTCAACGCCACATGAAGGCTCAATTCAATTTGCCTGCGTCACAGCACAATGACGTCACTAGTCTGCGTACCCTCATCGATACAACACAACTTCACGTTAAAGCTTTGTCCCAATTAGATCAACCCACTGATCACTGGGACACTTTCCTAATACATTTAGATGTTTCTAAAGTCGATGTTGCTACCCTCAAGGCTTGGGAATTGGAACTTTCCAAAGATGACAATTACTCGTATGAGCATTTAGTCACCTTCATAAATGCTAGATGCCAACTCTTAACTGCTTTAGCTAATCAAAGTGAACCCTCTTCTCCTAGCTCTAAACTTGAATTACTGTCTCTTAAATCTAAAACCGAACACGTAGCGTCTAGTACCCAAAAACCCGGGTCCAGCTCGTCTAAACTAAAGTCAAACGCCACTGGTTACCCAACTAGGTCTAGTGAACGCCGCATTGCTAGTTCTCTCACTTTAAACACTCAGAGCGAACCCCGTAAAAGTTTAAATGAACCATTAAAGTGCATACTTTGCAAGGATTCTCACGCTCTATACTTATGTAAATCTTTTAAAGAACTGTCAGTCGACGACAGAAGAAAATTAGTTTCCAGGAATAAACATTGCTTTAACTGCCTAGCACCCAAGCATTCTGCTTCTAATTGTAAGTCTTCAAGACTTTGTTACCATTGTGAAAAACCGCACCACACTTTACTGCATCGTCATGAATAATTGAGGTCATCAGCAGCATCTACTTCTCAGAAAAATGATAATACTGGCAATCCTAGTGCGTCTTCTTACATTCAAAACGCTCAGTCTTTGCGTAGTGCTCAAGTATTGTTATCCACTGTTCAAGTCGAAGTCCAGGACAAATTCGGCAACTGGGTCAGTGCTCGCGGTCTTCTTCATTAAGCGGCAACTCATGATTTTGTGTCCCATTCTTTGATTAGAACATTAGGCCTACCTGTAAATCCTACTTCTATCAATGTATCAGGCATTAACAGCTCAAAATCGCAAGCTTTACAGTTTTCAAAGCTAACCATAAGGGACACTTGTCACAGAAATAACTTTCACAAACTGAATTGTCTCAATCTCAATAGCATAGGAGAAGACACTCCAAGTCACTCTGTTGATATTTCAGGTTTAAACATTCCCTCGCATTTAAGGTTAGCCGATCCTTTGTTCAATGTACAAGACCCCATTGACATACTTTTTAGTGCCAATGTTTTCTGGAATTACCTTCGCAAACAGGTTCGTAAGTTATCCTCAAACGTGGTTGCCAGAGACACTAATTTTAGATGGATCGTTACAGGTCAACTTCCTCATTATTCTCCCCAACCCGTATCTCAATGTTATTTTGCTAATACTGATTTGGAACAGTTTTGGAGGCTCTAAAGCGTTGATTCTCCTAACGTAACTTCTTCAGAAAACGAATTCTGTGAGCAACTTTTCTTGAACACCACCACTCGTTCTCCTGAAGGCCGGTTCATTGTTCAGATGCCAAGATTACTCAATCCCCCCAAACTCATTAATTCTCAACCTAAAGCTCGAAAAGCTCTCTTTGCTATCGAGAGCAAATTCAAGAAAGAACCTCTTGTTAAACAACAGTACACTGATTTCATGGATGAGTATGAAAGCCTAGATCATATGGAAGTTGTCAGCAAATCTGATGACGAATTGCACCCCCCAAGCGAAACGGTTTTCTTAAATCATCATCCCGTGTGGAAAAACCCTCTTGTAAAGGATAAAATCCGAGTCGTTTTCAATGGTTCATCCCCTGACGTTAATGGCAACAGTCTTAACGATACTCTTTACTCTGGTCCCGCTATTCAGTCAGATTTATCTGCTATACTCTTCAACTTTCGATTATTTCCCATAGCTGTTATAGCAGACATCAAACAGATGTACCGTCAGGTTTTAATTCAGCCTGAACAACAAGATCTCCAAAGAATCTTGTGGCGCGACGAAATCAGCAAACCCTTCAAGATATTTCGCTTAAAGGCGGTTACTTATGGCTTAAAACCTTCCGCTTTCCTTGCTATCCGATCCCTACATTTGTTAGCCTCTCAAGATGGTCATTTATTTGATTCTAAAGCTTCCGAAGCACTAACTACATCATTCTATGTTGACGATTACTTGCAGTCCTTCCCCACTCTGGAGGAAGCTTCTTTCGTGTCACTAAAACTTCAGGCATTGCTAAAGAATGGAGGATTTCCACTTCATAAATGGAATTCCAATTCAGCGAAATTTCTCGCCCATTTTTCCTATTGAAGATGTTGACCCCTCCTCCGTTAAAATTTTTGGAATTTCCGAATCCATAAAAACTCTTGGAGTTCATTGGTGCACTAGCACTGATACTCTCATCTATAACGTTTCGCTTGCCGAAGAGCTCCCTAACACAAAGAGGCAAATTCTCTCTGAAATTGCAAAAAATTTTGATCCGATTCAATTCCTTGCTCCGGTTATTGGTATAGCCAAGCTTTTCATGCAAGAGCTATGGTCGCTCAAGTGTGAATTGGACGATACTGTTCCCCTTTCTTTTCTTAACAGATGGCTCTCTTTTCGTAGCAATTTGCTTGATCTTTCTCTTATTGAAATTCCTAGGAATTTAATTAACGCTCATCCTAATACATATTTTTTCCTTCATGTGTTTGCAGACAGTTCCGAAAAAGCTTACGGTTGCTGTGCATATTTGGTTTATCGCGGTTCGTTAAATGAATCTTCAGTTTCCAACCTTGTTTGTGCCAAATCGAAGGTTGCTCCTCTTAAAACTTTTACTTTGCCTAGGCTTGAATTGTGTGCTGCACTCATGGCCACAGAACTTGTTAAGAAATTACGGGAAGTCTTAAAAGTCGAATTTTTACAAACCTATCTGTGGAGCGATTCCATGATCACTCTTTCTTGGATCGCCAAAAACCCCGTTCATTGGTAAACTTTTGTTGCAAACAGGGTTTCCAAAATTCAAAATCTTTCTTCGGGATGTCAATGGAAACATGTGCCCAGTGCTGACAACTCCGCCGACATCATTTCTCGTGGATGTTTACCTTCTCAATTACTAGAATCTCAGTAGTACTGGCATGGGCCCTCGTGGTTAATCGAAGACTCTTATTGTTGGCCTTCTAAACCTCCAGTTACAAACTCCAACTTGCCTGACGCTAAAGTATCTAAATCTACTGCTTCGTGTCTTGTTTCCAACGTTTCTCATCCCTTGTTGTCCCGCTATTCTTCCTTTCACAAATTAATTCGAATTTTTGCCTATCTTCTTAGATGGAAATATTTTGTGGTTGACCAACCTCTTCTCCCTAAACCACACCTTACCAATCATGAATTGAATCTCGCTACCATTAAGGTTTTGCAACTAACACAGCAAGAAACCTTTTCTTCTGAATTGTCTTTGCTTTCTGCTAAAAGGGATCTTCCGAAATCCAGTCGTCTTCGTGCCTTAGCCCCGTTCCTTGATGACAATAGGTTACTCAGGGTAGGTGGTAGGCTCTCGCAATCTTTGCTTTCTGAGGACAAAAAGCCTCCTGTTATTTTGCCTTCTAAACATCACGTAACTTCTTTAATTATACGCGACTTTCATTATCGTAATCTGCATGTTGGTACACGCACACTGCTTTGCTTCTTAAGGGAAAAGTACTTGATCATAAATGGAATTCATGAAGTTTCCTCTGTAATTAACAAATGCATTCCTTGCTTCAAAGCGAAACCTAAAGTCAATACTCAATTAATGAGCGATCTGCCCTCTTTCCGCTCTTCTCCTATACGTCGTTTTGCTTTAACTGGTGTGGACTATATGGGTCCGTTCCAATACCAATGCAATTCCCCTGAAGCTAAACGCAAATTGTTTGGTAAGCTCTATGTTTCTCTCTTTGTGTGCATGGTTACTGGCGCGATCCATTTGGAACTAGTAACGAATGCCTCCACTTCTTACTTTTTGTCAGCCGTCTCTCGCTTCGCTGCTAGGCGTGGTGTTCCTTCTGAGATGTTCTCTGATAACGCTTCCACTTTTCAAGGCGCAGCTTCCTTGTGGAAGAAAGCTCTCACATCTTCTCCTGCCATGGAACAGATTTCTATTTTTTCCTACTCAAAGGGTTTCAAATGGCGTTTTATACCTCCCTACGCCCCTCATCACGGTGGTAGGTGGGAATCCTGCGTAATGCTTACTAAACGTCATCTAAGAAAGGTTTTAGGTAATCGCATTCTGACTTGTGAAGAATTTAATTCGCTGTCTATTCTGATTGAAGGTGTTGTTAACTCTCGCCCTTTAACTCCGCTTTCCAATGACCCTGATGACCTGCTCCCACTCACACCTGGTCACTTCCTCATAGGCACTTCTCTTTCTGTCCCTCCTCCCCTTCCCAACTCTTACAGAGATTCTAATTTACCTATTGTTTGGCGTACACTTGAAGTCCCCCGTAATTCATTCTGGAAGAGGTGGAATTTGGAGTACTTAACTTCCTTGCAACGGAGACAGAAGTGGT
Organism: Meconema thalassinum; assembly: GCA_946902985.2. Classification (NCBI taxonomy): domain Eukaryota; kingdom Metazoa; phylum Arthropoda; class Insecta; order Orthoptera; family Tettigoniidae; genus Meconema; species Meconema thalassinum. The sequence continues at coordinate 554,402,191 of OX336388.2, forward strand.
TTCTTTCTAATCCCGACATTAAAGTAGGGGACTTGGTCCTGGTTAGGGATGCTTCTCCTCCATGGGTCTGGATCTCTGGTCGAGTGACCGAGTGTTACCCTGGAAGGGATGGGAGAGTTAGGGTAGCCAAGATCTTGACCACTAATGGGCATATTATAAGACCACTATCCTTAATTGCTCCTTTACCTTTAAGTTCTTAATTCATGTCTTTCGTTCTCTGTTGGTGTTTGCCCCTCCCAGCTTGGTGTATTCTTTGGAATACACGGTAAGAGAGAGTAAGCTTTTGCTTCTCTTTGCTTATTTCATTACTTCCTTTTTTCGCAAACACCAACAGTGATCTCCTGGTTTCCTTTTGTTGGTATACTTTGCTTATACTACTTGTGAGTCTGTTCTAGATATATATCTTCCATGACCCACCTAGCGTCATCTAGCAGCGAATCTCTGAAGTTCCTCAATTTTTCCCTGTAAGAGGACTTCCTTACCAATCTGGCCACCAGATCTCGTCGCTATCGCCAGCTATCATCTCCGTGATCAAGAGGACTTCGTCTACTTTCTCATCCACCAGGCTTCGCTAGTGACGCCTACTATCAACTCTTTGAAGACCATTTCATCAAGAGAATTAATTTTTACAATGTTGGTTATTCTTATGTATGTTCCTTTGTCTCCTACCCCCACTCTTTTCCCTTCCCTGGTCTCTCCGCCCTTCGTTGAGCTAGCCTCACTTGTGCTACAGTCGTCTAGACTTCCAGTCGGAGCTTACCTAGAGCTCATCTCCTCTCCTCGAGAGACAAACTTTCAAATTTGGACGCCATGTCCAGATCGTAACTAACGGTCAACTAGGAGAATCGCCGTTCATCAGAAATGAGCTAAGTACTACTTCAACGTTCTTCAACTCATTTTAATTGCTTTTAAATAGCTACATGCTTTTTAACCATCATTTTACAGACAGTGTGATATTACTAAATGTGGGGCAATAAACATCTTCGCGGGATTTTCGAGGTTGGGCTTTGTCTATCTAAGCTAATCTTAACATGAAGCAGCATTTCTTATGCTTATTAACTGAGATAATTTCTCACAACGAGGGACATCTTTAAATTACCAACTGTCTGTAGAAAACTTAGCTCGTTCCACCGCTGGACTTTTTCTATCAATTTCAACAGTTATAATTGTTCTGGAATTTTCCATGCCAAACAATTCATCTACAAGTTAAACCTTCTAGTATTTTCCACTCATATATGGGAATACTTTTTCTGACCAAGGAATCTTCCTTATGAACAGCTAATCAACACTTAATTTTTCTTCCTCCGTTGGAATTGTTCTGCAGCATTCAATTATAACCTACAAATTTTCAACGCAATAGACTCTCGCAAATCTAGTGCAACTAGTTACTTTTTCACCGTTGCAATAACTTTCCTTGCTATAAACTTTCTGTGCTACAATAGTGAACTTTTCAGCCACGTCAATAGACTATAGTGAAACAGTGCTCGTTCGATTTCTCATCCGCGTCGCGCTCGTTCGAAATAAATAAAATAGGCCAAGAACTTTCTCTACAAAGTTCCTATTTCCTCTTCCTCAACCCCTCTTTACTAACAAATTAGGTTAATCTTTAAATTGATGTATTTTGCAACAAGGCCTCGCCAAACCATAGGCGCCCTCCCAACTTTCTCCACTTTCCATTTATTCACTCAGTATAAATATCAGCAGTTAGAAACTGCTTATTAATCTATTTCTTTTCTTGCTAGCACAAGAATTGGTTATTGTCTACCAAACCTTTCTTTAATCTCTTTAATCCATGTTTCACGAAAGGGTAACTTGCCCCATTTTTTCCTCGTGATCCTGTTTAAATATAGAAGTTCTAGAAACTTACTTTTAATTTTTCTCTTCGGGTTTCACAATAAGTGACCTGCCCTATTTTGTATAACCTCTAAACGTAATTCTGTATTAATATAAGAAGTTATAGAAACTTCTATTTCATTTCTCACTGTTTTTTGTTGTTGTTACTTTCGAAGTTGTTATTTGTTCATATTTCCAAGGTACCCATCTAGAAATCCTTAAAGTACACATCTTGTACTTGATTTATTATTTAACTTTAATTACGTTAATTATCTTTGAATTTTAAAGCCTCCGTGGCTTAGGCGGCAGCACGCTGGCCTCTCACCGCTGGGTCCGTGGTTCAAATCCCGGTCACTCCATGTGAGATCTGTGCTGGACAAAACGGAGGCAGACAGGTTTTTCTCCGGGTACTCCTGTTTTCCCTGTCAAAATTTCATTCCAGCAACACTCTCCACTATAATTTCATTTCATCTGTCATTCATTTAATCATTGCCCCGGAGGAGTGCGTCAGGCCTCGGCAGCCGGCACAGTCCATATCCTCGCCGCTAGATTGGGAGCTTCACTCATTCCATTCCTGACCCGGTCGGAGACTGGAAGTAGGCTGTGGATTTTCATTTCATCTTTGAATTTTCTATTTATTAACCTTAGCACCATTTCAAAATCTTACGAAGATTTTAGTGCTTATAAAAGGTTCGAAACCAAAAAATTGTCAATTGCCTGGTGCAAGCTTTAATTGATTTTAGGAGGTCTGCGACCCCAATTGTTTATAAAATCAAATTACATGTCTCAAATTGATTACTCCTTTTTGCATTGTTAAATAAATCTAAATTTATCCTTTTGCTTTATAATTTCTCTAAAATAACGATTAGGCAAGATCCTGTCTTCCCCTACTCTTCCTATGGGCTTAACTTTAAAAACCTCACAAATAAAATTAATAACGGTTCAACTTTTTGTTGCATTTGAGCAAGAACTCTTAGTCACAAACTTATTAAAGCCTCTCTTAGCTTTGATAGCTAATTCTAACTGGCCAGTAAGGCAATCATAGCTCGCTACGTGGGTAGATTATTGGCTGGGGAATAACCTAACCACCAAGGGAAGATGATTAAGAAAAGGAGATAGGTTTCGGACTGGAGAAAAAGGATAGAAAAATAGGAGGAGAGTCACACAAAAGTTATAAATTTAACCTTAAATGCACTGAGAGGCGGTTGCCACCGCAAATCCGCTCTCTGATACCTAAAGTGGGTAAGGACTTGGTCGAAGCTGACGGGAACCGCAGCTAGGACTTGGGCGGTTTGCCAGAGAAAGGCTTTAGCATATTCCCTCTCAAGCATGCATATGCCTACTATGGGGAAGGGTGATGGTCTGGCAAGACTGAGAGTAACAGATTTATTGTATGTCTGTTCAAAGAAATTCGTTTTTCCAAAGTAATCGAAGAATGCCAATAATTTGAATCAGGTTTGGTATTTCCAGTTTTCGAAGTTATAGAGTTCCTGAAAAAGCGACCAAGTGCTTCCAAGAAGGATAATGATAAAAAATTATACCTTGGGGAGTAATTTTGGTAAGTGGACCAATGGTTGCATTTAGAAATGGCTAAGCTTTTACTCAGCAAGGAGCCGGCTAAAGGTTTAGACAAAGAGAAACACTTATCTTTTGGAAAACCAACCATAAGTTTTCGGAGAGGATCTCCACAAGCAGGTAGCTGGCGTAGCGAGCTTTACTTGCCTTACTGGCCAGTTAGAATTAGCTTTTAAAGCTAAGAGAAGCTTTGACGAGATTACCACTAAGAGTTCTTGCTCAAATGCAACGGGTGGTGAAAGCCCTATCAATAGATTTAATGGCATTGAGTAGGGAGAGCTAAGGAAGAAAGAATCTTGCCTAACCGTTGTACTAGAAAAATGAAAAAGCGAAAAGAAACGCTTAATTTATTTAACAATTCAAAAGAAGTTGATAACTTTAACAAATATATATTTTCAATTTGGTTAACAATTTTGGGGTCACAGACCTCAGAAAGCATTAAACGTTTGCGCCAGGCAATTAACAATTTATGAGATTTCGAACCTTATATATTTTCTAAAATCTTTGTAAGAAAAAAAATTAACAATAAATAGAGTACAAGGTGTGTACTTTAAGAAACTCCTGAGAGAATATTCTAGAAAGAGTGACAACTTCGAAAATAACAATAAGAAAAACATGAAGAATAAGATAGAAGTTCCTACAACTTCTTATATTTAAGCTGAATTACTGTTGGTTATCATACAAATAAGGGCAGGTCACTTACTGTGAAACCTGAAGAGAAAATCAAAAGGAAGGTTCTCGACCTCCTATGTTTAAGTAGGAATCACGAGCCAAATGGGGCAGTTTCCATTTCGCGAGACCTAGAAATAACTCACTCAAGAGTTGAAAGAATTGCTTTCCCTGATTATAAGGTAGAAACAATGTAAGTTTGAACCGTGTATAAAACACGTAGTTATGCAGAAATTAATTAATGATAAACAAGCAAGATGGAAGGGCACTTCGTTAGTGACACCTTATTGGAAATGATCCAGAGTTACAATTTTATTAATATGGTTTGTTAGTAGAAGGTTTAGGAAAGATCAATTGGGATTGAGGATAAATGTTCATGGCCTTATTTAATGTAAACGGACGATCGCGACGCGGTAGAAAAGTTGAACAAGCACTAGTTTTCACTATAGTCTGTTAAATAGATGAAAAGTTCACTGTAGAAACACGAAAGTTTATGGGAAAGAAAGTTATAGCAATGATGAAAATAACTGGTTGCACTAGGTAGGCGAGAGTCTATTTCTTGAGAAGGTTGTGAATTACAATTAAATGAGCCATAGAACATTCCTACGGTGGAAGAAAATTCGCTATTGCAGTAATTTATAAGGAAGATTCGTCATTTTAAATAGTATTCCCACAAGTGAGTGAAAAATACATGACGGCAAGACTTGTAGATAGAGTGCAGAATCTGGAAGGTTCCAGAACAGTCCTAATAGAAGAATTGGGCCAAAGTTAATCCAGCGGAGGAACTAGCTTGGTAATTTATAGACAGCGGGTATTAGATAATTTCCCACGTGGTGAGAAGATTTCTCATTTAATTAGCTTAAGAAAAGCTACTTTCTATTAAGGTTGGCTTAGACAGACAAAAGCTCAACATGGCAAATCCCGCGAAGAATGATTTTTGCCCCAAATAAGTAATCTCACGCTGTCTATAAAATATCGTTAAAAGCATGTAGAAGTTAAAACCGATGAAGATGAAGTTAAAACTTGAAGTAGGTACTTATCTTTGTTGCATGGCGAAGGTGAAGTTCCCTTTCACAGATACTTAATGTGCCAACATGGCGTATAACGTAGAGAGTGCCTCTTGGTTTGAGGAGACTGGCTCTAGTTGAGCCTTGACTGACCGAGTCAACTGCCAACTTACAAGTGAGACACACTCAGCGAAGCGGGGAGGGTCCAAGGAAGGGAAAAGAGTGGGGGAAGGAGACAAAAGGAATACATATCAAAATAGACAACTTATCAAAAATAAATGTTCTTCTTGATGAATGGTCTTCAAAGAGTTGATAGCAGGCGATACTAGCACAGCATGGTGAGTGAAAAAGTAGACTAAGTTCTCTTGCTCATGGAGATAATAGCTGGCGATAGCAACGAGATCTGGTGGCCAGATGGAAAATGAAGTCCTCTTGCACCAGGAAGAATTGAGGAACTTCAGAGATTCGCTGCTAGATGACGCTAGGTGGGTCATGGAAGATATATATCTAGAACAGACTCACAATGACATAAGAGATATGACCATCAAAGAGAAAATAGAAGATCACTGTTGGTGTTTGATAAAAAGGAAGGAATGAACATGCAAAGAGCATTAAAATTTATATTCTCTCGTACCGTGTATTCCAAGAATACACCATACTGGGAGGGGTAAACACCAACAGAGAACAAATAAGCAGTTAAACATTTAAAGGTAATGGAGCGATCAAAGACAGTGGCCTTGTGATCGGACCATTAGTGGTCAAGATTTTGGCCACCCTGACTCTCCCATCCCTTCCAGGATAACACTCGGTCACTCTACCAGAAGTCCAAACCAGGGGGGGAGAGACATCCCTAACCAAGACCAAGTCCCCCACTTTAATGTCGGGACTGGAAAGAAACTACTTCTGTCTCCGTTGCAAGGAAGTTAAATATTCCAAGTTCCACCTCTTCCAAAAGAAATTGCGGAGGGCTTCAAGTTTACGCCAAACAATAGGTAAATTAGAATCCCTGTAAGAATTGGGAAGAGGAGGAAGGGCAGAAAGAGAAGTGCCGATAAGGAAGTGACCAGGTGTGAGTGGAAGCAAGTCATCGGGGTCATTGGAAAGAGGAGTTAATGGACAAGAATTAACAACACTTTCAATCACAAAATAGCTAGAAGCTGTGGGAAATAAAGCACTAGTAAAGATTGCGATAAGATGCGAAAGAAGAATTAACAAGTTTAAACAAAGCGTATAGAAACAAGTACATCTATTAAGGATAAGAATATACCAAATAAACAAAGGAACTATGCGAGTAGAAAGCAAGAACGCCATAGGTAACAACAATCTAGTAGCCATAAACAATGACCTTAAGTTATAATAAGTATCAAAGGGGTTAATCAGAAAAATACTTAAGTCAGCGAGAAACGTGACATAACAAGTATAAATACAAAAACACATCGAATGTAACGACGAGAAAGAACAAGTTTGTTCATCAATGAACAATAAGATTGCAAAATATGTAAGCAAGGAGCAATACATGAGCGCGTGAAAAATATGCAACGATGTTATGAAACAAGAATCGAAGCAGTTGTAGGATACGAGCGTGAGTAAGTGGGAGACATAAGCATGAACGACCTTGACCCACATAATACAGCGAGATAAGGAATATAAATATCTGAAAGAGTCCTCAACCGGAACAAGTTTATTTTGGTAATGAGGTGAACGGCTTCTGAACTTACGGAAGCGACTCACAAGACAATGGTTGGCAGTCAGCCAGAGTTGAGATAAGGGAAACTTGCTCTGACCTTTGGCAAGCATACCGGAAATGAACAGCAACTTGGCCTTACTCAAGCTTGTATACAAACAAAATGGACAAACAAGCAGTTCGAAATAAACAAACAACACAAGCACAATCAGCTGTGGCTTAAAGCGAAGCAAGTGACACGACATGCAGTCATTCGTGGCTTGGAGGTGAAAAAACAATTTAGAGACATATGAAATAAAGTAAGAAATCAATTTCGCATAATTTTGAGGATTACGAAATCCGACAATTTTCAACAGAAAAAAGCTTGATTCTTCCGAAATAGGAAGAGAAGCTGGGACATTGAGAATGAGTTTATGCGTAAGAATAGTTATTCTAGATGCTAGAGAATTCAGATTTTCAAGCGGTTTCAAAAGCGGCTTCCAATTGTGAGGAAGGGGGAAGGAGCCGGCCGTGGCCATCCTTCTAAATAGCGAAAGAAGTGAAACATAGCTTACAGCGAAGTGATGGAGACTGATAGCCATGGTTTTACACAAGGGGAAGATAGTTTTCGATAGAGAGTTTAAGCAATTACCTGCTATAAAAAATGACATGAGAAGGTAAACGAAGTAACACAAGGTGAGGCCAACTTGAATTGCCATTTTATGCGGGAAGAAGGCAAAATCATTTAAACAACTTACAAAGGTGGCGTAGTTGTTCACGATGAGACATCGTTTCGGCAAGTGTTTTTCAAAAGTATCGAGATCGAAAACATAGGCGTTCTCTTTTTCAGAAAGGGGATTTATGTCAGCTGTAACGAAATGACATTGCGCTTTGGTTTGAACACTGGGATGTTGGATTTCACCAGTAATAACCAAACCAAAATCGGTGTCTCTGGCGACCACGGTTGAAGATAACCTACGTGTTTGTTTGCGAAGGCAATTCCAAAAAACTTTGGCACTGAAAAGTACATCAATGGGACCTTGAGCATTAAACTGAGGATCAGCTAACCTTAAGTGCGAAGGAATCTTTAAACCGGAAGTATTAATAGAGCTGCTAGGAGTGTCCTTGCCAATACTGGTAAGAATGAGACAGTTTAAGTTAAGATTGGTGTTTCTTTGGCAAACGTCTCTGATTTTCAATTTTGAAGACTGCAAAGCTTGAGTTTTCAAATTGTCAATGCCGGATACATTGATGGGAGTAGGCGATGACGAAAGACCTAGTTTTTTAATTAACGATCGCGAAACAAAGTTGTGAGTTGAAGCGGAATCGAGAAGACCGCGGGTTCGAACCCAATTTCCAAATTTATCTTGGATTTCGAATTGTACAGTGGACAAAAGGACTTGCGCACTGTGAGAAGTTTCGGCGTTAGAGATGCAGGAAGAAGCATTAGTTTGTTCGGAGCTGCTCTGCATGGAGTTTGCAGAAGCGGGTACTGATGACCTCGATTTATCATGAACGTGCAATAAAGAATGGTGCGGTTTTTTACAATGGAAACAGAGATTGGATGACGTACAGTTTGAAGAAGAATGCTTAGGTGACAAGCAGTTGAAGCAATGTTTGCTATTGAAGACAAACTTCCTTCGGTCTTCGACAGACAATTCTTTAAAAGATTTGCAGGAGTACAAAGTGTGAAGCTTTTTACAGAGCGTGCATTTTAAAGATTTGTTGAGCGGCCTGATATGTTCTCTTGGATGGTTAAAAGAAGCAGAACGAGTTTGCTTGTTCTCGACAGATGGGGGCTGATGACCATTTGAAAAGACAAGTTTTTTCTCAAAAATGTGACCCTTATGACTCGTTTCGACATTTTCGCACTGAAATGAGAGTGCTGTAAGGACTTGGCACCGGCTGTTGAGAAACGAGATGAGGTGTTCGAACGAAAATTCCTCCTTGCGAGTGAGTTCGATCTCCCAAGCCTTTAGTGTCGAAAAATCGAATCTGGGTGTAGCTAGATGAATAAGGATGGTGTTCCACGTTTGGACTGGTTGCTTGAGTTGATATAACCCTCTGACGTGCAATTGAATAGAGTCTAACAGGTCTCTTAAAGAGGTGACGTCATTAGGTTTGACGGCTGGCAGGTTGAACAGACAGCGGATGTGGCGAGCGACACTCAAACGTAAATTGCCATATCTCTCTTTAAGGAGATTAAAGGCGATGTGATAGTTATCTGCGCTTAAAGGCAGTGACTGAACCAAGGCCAAGGCCTCGCCTTCCAAGGACGCACGCAGGAAATAGAACTTATGAATGTCGACAACGTCTGAGTTTTCATGAATAAGGGAGCAGTAAAGTTCATAAAAAGAATACCATTCACCTTCCTGGCCTGAGAAGTGAGGTAGGCTTATCTTTGGAAATAACGGTTTCGGTTTATCCTTGTGAACTGAAGCGGGTGCGAACTGGGCCGGATTGATGACCCTAGTGTCCGGTTCTGAGATACTGCGGATCAGTTGGTGGGCCTTGGCAATCCCTTCAAAGTACAAGGGTTCGACCTCGTCCCGATCCGATTGAAGTTCTGGGCAAGCGGATTCAATCTCGGTTTGAATTTGATCGTAATAATCATAGGACCGTTCGTACAACTTAAGACGTTGTGTCAAGATGTCTAAATCACACTCGGCGGGATTTAATTTGTTGATGAAATTTCTGAATCTGGTGAGTTTCCCTTTATAGGAAGAACGTCTAGCAATGAGAGTTTCATCTTTTTCAGTAGGAGCCATGACAAAGTAAATAGATTGAAATGTAACTCACGAAACTGTGGAACCTTGGAGATGCTGTCAAGCTGGCAGCAGCGAATAAGTAGAAAGAACGGGACACACCAAAGGAGATAGGAGCGGCCTCTTTCCCATTCACAGGCTTTGCACGATGTAGTTATAGCTGAAAGATTCAAAGCAGGTATTAATAATTTGCAAGGTGTTGTCAAATGACACTTGACAAAGAATAGAAATAGCAAATGGACTCTCCCGGGTTTCTGGTACCAAATTTTGGGTAGATTATTGGCTGGGGAATAACCTAACCACCAAGGGAAGATGATTAAGAAAAGGAGATAGGTTTCGGACTGGAGAAAAAGGATAGAAAAATAGGAGGAGAGTCACACAAAAGTTATAAATTTAACCTTAAATGCACTGAGAGGCGGTTGCCACCGCAAATCCGCTCTCTGATACCTAAAGTGGGTAAGGACTTGGTCGAAGCTGACGGGAACCGCAGCTAGGACTTGGGCGGTTTGCCAGAGAAAGGCTTTAGCATATTCCCTCTCAAGCATGCATATGCCTACTATGGGAAAGGGTGATGGTCTGGCAAGACTGAGAGCAACAGATTTATTGTATGTCTGTTCAAAGAAATTCGTTTTTGCAAAGTAATTCGAAGAATGCCAATAATTTGAATCAGGTTTGGTATTTCCAGTTTTCGAAGTTATAGAGTTCCTGAAAAAGCGACCAAGTGCTTCCAAGAAGGATAATGATAAAAATTATATCTTGGGGAGTAATTTTGGTAAGTGGACCAATGGTTGCATTTAGAAATGGCTAAGCTTTTACTCAGCAAGGAGCCGGCTAAAAGTTTAGACAAAGAGAAACACTTATCTTTTGGAAAACCAACCATAAGTTTTCGGAGAGGATCTCCACAAGCAGGTAGCTGGCGTAGCGAGCTTTACTTGCCTTACTGGCCAGTTAGAATTAGCTTTTAAAGCTAAGAGAAACTTTGACGAGATTACCACTAAGAGTTCTTGCTCAAATGCAACGAGTGGTGAGAGCCCTATCAATAGATTTAATGGCATTGAGTAGGGAGAGCTAAGGAAGACAGGATCTTGCCTAACCGTTGTACTAGAAAAATGAAAAAGCGAAAAGAAACGCTTAATTTATTTAACAATTCAAAAGAAGTTGATAACTTTAACAAATATATATTTTCAATTTGGTTAACAATTTTGGGGTCACAGACCTCAGAAAGCATTAAACGTTTGCGCCAGGCAATTAACAATTTATGAGATTTCGAACCTTATATATTTTCTAAAATCTTTGTAAGAAAAAAAATTAACAATAAATAGAGTACAAGGTGTGTACTTTAAGAAACTCCTAAGAGAATATTCTAGAAAGAGTGACAACTTCGAAAATAACAATAAGAAAACATGAAGAATAAGATAGAAGTTCCTACAACTTCTTATATTTAAGCTGAATTACTGTTGGTTATTATACAAATAAGGGCAGGTCACTTACTGTGAAACCTGAAGAGAAAATCAAAAGGAAGGTTCTCGACCTCCTATGTTTAAGTAGGAATCACGAGCCAAATGGGGCAGTTTCCATTTCGTGAGACCTAGAAATAACTCACTCAAAAGTTGAAAGAATTGCTTTCCCTGATTATAAGGTAGAAACAATGTAAGTTTGAACCGTGTATAAAACACGTAGTTATGCAGAAATTAATTAATGATAAACAAGCAAGATGGAAGGGCACTTCGTTAGAGTGACACCTTATTGGAAATGATCCCGAGTTACAATTTTATTAATATGGTTTGTTAGTAGAAGGTTTAGGAAAGATCAATTGGGATTGAGGATAAATGTTCATGGCCTTATTTAATGTAAACGGACGATCGCGACGCGGTAGAAAAGTTGAACAAGCACTAGTTTTCACTATAGTCTGTTAAATAGATGAAAAGTTCACTGTAGAAACACGAAAGTTTATGGGAAAGAAAGTTATTGCAATGATGAAAATAACTGGTTGCACTAGGTAGGCGAGAGTCTATTTCTTGAGAAGGTTGTGAATTACAATTAAATGAGCCATAGAACATTCCAACGGAGGAAGAAAATTCGCTATTGCAGTAATTTATAAGGAAATTCCTCATTTTAAATAGTATTCCCACGAGTGAGTGAAAAATACATGACGGCAAGACTTGTAGATAGAGTGCAGAATCTGGAAGGTTCCAGAACAGTCCTAATAGAAGAATGGGGCCAAAGTTAATCCAGGGGAGGAACTGGCTTGGTAATTTATAGACAGCGGGTATTAGATAATATCCCACGTGGTGATAAGATTTCTCATTTAATTTGCTTAAGAAAAGCTACTTTCTATTAAGGTTGGCTTAGACAGACAAAAGCTCAACATGGCAAATCCCGCGAAGAATGATTTTTGCCCCAAATAGGTAATCTCACGCTGTCTATAAAATATCGTTAAAAGCATGTAGAAGTTAAAACCGATGAAGATGAAGTTAAAACTTGAAGTAGGTACTTATCTTTGTTGCATGGCGAAGGTGAAGTTCCCTTTCACAGATACTTAATGTGCCAACATGGCGTATAACGTAGAGAGTGCCTCTTGGTTTGAGGAGACTGGCTCTAGTTGAGCCTTGACTGACCGAGTCAACTGCCAACTTACAAGTGAGACACACTCAGCGAAGCGCGGAGGGTCCAAGGAAGGGAAAAGAGTGGGGGAAGGAGACAAAAGGAATACATATCAAAATAGACAACTTATCAAAAATAAATGTTCTTCTTGATGAATGGTCTTCAAAGAGTTGATAGCAGGCGATACTAGCACAGCATGGTGAGTGAAAAAGTAGACTAAGTTCTCTTGCTCATGGAGATAATAGCTGGCGATAGCAACGATATCTGGTGGCCAGATGGAAAAGGAAGTCCTCTTGCACCAGGAAGAATTGAGGAACTTCAGAGATTCGCTGCTAGATGACGCTAGGTGAGTCATGGAAGATATATATCTAGAACAGACTCACAATGACATAAGAGATATGACCATCAAAGAGAAAATAGAAGATCACTGTTGGTGTTTGATAAAAAGGAAGGAATGAACATGCAAAGAGCATTAAAATTTATATTCTCTCGTACCGTGTATTCCAAGAATACACCACTACGCCAGCTTCCTGCTTGTTGAGATATTCTCTACAACTTATGGTTGGTTTTCCAAATTTAAGTATTTCTCATTGTCTAAATTTTAGTCGGCGCTTTGCTGGGTAAAAGCTTATCCATTCCTAAATGCAACTATTGGTGCTCTTACCAAAATTATTACCAAGGGTATAATTGCTTTATCCCTATCCTTCTTGGAAACATTCGGTCGCTTTTTTAGAAATTCTACAATTTCAAGAATTAAAACATCACGGCCAATTCAAACTATTTGTATTCTTCAAAATGTTTGTTTAAAACAAACTCCTTTGAAAAGAGACATAGGATATTCATCATTTCTTTCTTTGCCAGACTACCACCCTTCCCCATAGTAGCTGAATCTTGGCATGGAAGGGAAGGTACCACCTCCTCTCGCCCGCAAATAGCCCAAGCTCTAGCTGCGTTTCCTGTTAGCTGTGTTCAGGTCCCCAGTCACTTTAGTGATTTCACGGGCTTTGCGGGGACACTTTTCTTCAAACATTATTGGTATTTGATGTTGGACTTTCGTCCTATTATCCACAATTGTTCCTCTGTCCGAAACCCACTTCCCTTTACTTCTTTATTCATCTTCCCTTGTGGGTAAGGTTAATTCTTAGCAAAAACCTACCCACTAACAGGGGGCACCTCAGTGTCATGTTTTATATCGCCGCCATCTTTACGGAAACGTAATGACGGCCACCCAAATGTTAAAAGCTTAAATCAAATTACGATCAAGCTAATCATCTGCTCTCTACCAATTTTTGCAGCATCATACCTTTGTGTGGGAAGCGTATTTTGTTTGAACCACAAGGTCATCAGCCTTATAGTTTGCAGATGGCGGCCATGTATGTGTGCAAATCGATTCCCCCTATCAATTCAAACTCGGTGAAACCGAATTGAACGAAATTTGGTACAGAGTTAGCACTAGCAATCGGCACCTCAGTGTCATGTTTTATATCGCCGCCATCTTGACGGAAACGTAATGGCGGCCACCCAAATGTTAAAAGCTTAAATCAAATTACGACGAACCTAAACATCTGATCTCTACCAAATTTTGCAAAAACATACCTTTATGTGGATAGCTTCTTTTGTTTAAACTACAGTACAAGGTTATCAGTCTAATAGTTTGCAGATGGCGGCCATGTATGTGTGCAAATCGATTCCCCCTATCAATTCAAACTCGGTGAAGCCGTATTGAACGAAATTTGGTACAGAGTTAGCACTAGCAAACGGCACCTCAGTGTCATGTGTTATATCGCTGCCATCTTTACGGAAACGTAATGGTGGCCACCCAAATGTTAAAAGCTTAAATCAAATTACGATCAAGCTAATCATCTGCTCTCTACCAATTTTTGCAACATCATACCTTTATGTGGGAAGCGTATTTTGTTTGAACCACAAGGTCATCAGCCTAATAGTTTGCATATGGCGGCCATGTATGTGTGAAAATCGATTCCCCCTATCAATTCAAACTCGGTGAAACCGAATTGAACGAAATTTGGTACAGAGTTAGCACTAGCAAACGGCACCTCAGTGTCATGTTTTATATCGCCGCCATCTTCACGGAAACGTAATGGCGGCCACCCAAATGTTAAAAGCTTAAATCAAATTACGACGAACCTAATCATCTGATCTCTACCAAATTTTACAACAACATACCTTTATGTGGGAAGCATCCTTTGACCAAACTACAAGGTCATCGGCCATATAATTTCAATGTGGTGGAAGTATGAATCATGCCATTATTATAGCCTAACTGTAACTTACGATTAAACAAGGCCTACCTCAACAATTCAGCTTATCGTACATAGTGCGCCCTTATCCTATAGGCCCCAGGCTAAGTTCGCATGGTTCTTCGTCATACAGAGTGTATATCGTTTAAATGAGCTTCAAATTACAGAGGAGATGGAAACCGGATTGCATATTATTTAATCATGGCAAGCGCCCGATCTGGGTTGGAAGTCGAGCTCATGTACGTCGCAGACAGTACCAGCGACGTATTGCCTAAAATTTGCGAATACAGCGAAGTCTAGAACATATTTCTATGCTACGCATTGGCCAGAGCAGGTGCAACATTCCAAGGACTTCTTGGGAAGCTGACCTCAATAATTTGTTCTCGTATGTTCTACGCTACGCCGCATGTTAGCAAAGCCCCGCCCCTAAATCACTAAATAAATAAATTGTGACAATACGATAACACCCAGGATCGAACCCTTAACGTCATTAAACCTGGAATATTCCTAAGATTTTTCGCCAGTCATCAAACTGAATAGATCATCATGATATCATTAAATCGATGATCAAGGAAATTAGTTTCTTACGCCAACAGTCTGGGGTGGAGAGTTTGGTTGCGCTGGTAGGGATAGCGTCCATGTCGTCAGAAATAGTGCCAGGGGACGCAAGATGGATATTTATGGAAGCCACGATCGAACGTCGATGACAATATGATAATAATACGGCCTTATTATCAATATCAATTTGCATATATTGTGAATATGGTGTGCGGTCTGAAAGAAGAGCTCCCGACAGCGTATGAAGATTAGTGTTGACCGCCGCCATGTGAAAGATATACCCCCGCACTCTCGTGGTCGCAGGAGTTAGTTGGCAGTAGTCTGGAGTAGTTTCGCGTGAGCAGTGCTGCGTAATGAGTCAGAGTCCGGTTTGCTAGTTGGTTGGTGACAAACGGCGGGCGAGAAAGATTGTCGCATAACTACGGGCAGTTAGCAGTGGGAGCACGCCGAGCTAAAATAATATTGCACCACAATTTGTAAAGTACAAGGGGACGATATTTAAAGAGACATAAATTGTGTAAAATAAAGTATTCATATGCGGGAAAGCAATATATTCGCTCAAATTTGTATAGTAGACTTTCCACGCCAAGTGCAGAGACGGTGATAGCAGACGCAGGAGTGAGGAAGACGTAGAAGGGCAATCGAGGTCCGAACCGGAGTCCAGTTGAACCGGCACGTCATCTGCGAGCTCACCATTCGAAGGGAAATACGCGCAGAATCGGTCAACCCACAGCATCGTGAAGAAAGAGCTAGTGAGATAGAAATACGTGTGGTTATATTGCGCAATCCCTGCAAAGTGTATAAAGTGTCTAGAATAATAAATTACGTGTTTATTAGGGTACTAGTATGTGATACCTTATGAAAGTGTCAATAATAGTTTGTGAAGAGAATCAAGTGAGACGCAGCGAAATTATGATGAAGAATTAATCAGTGTAATAATGTATTCAGTGATGATGTGTAATTGTGATATCATGTAGAGCCCTGGAGAGGAGCTGTGAAGGATCCCTGCTGAAAGGAATGATGGCAGCTGACAGGAGATCACGATGAGTACTAATCTTTGATTATATTAAGTCATTGTTTATGGGTGTATTCTTAGGATTACCATAGTTGTGTAAATAATATGTTAGTGATTAATTTTTGAAGTTAGATTTATTTTGCTTAGATATGTGTGCACGTGATGACGCGACGCTGTTGATTTATTTTGAGATGCTTGGCAGAAATAACGCTCACATGTCGTACATGTTGGATACACTGGTAGGAATGTATGTTTATTTATTTGCTAAAGTATGTGTATTTCAGCCCAGGAAAAGACGGAAGAAGCCCAGAGTGAGGCATGTGGTTTTAGGTAAGAAAGAGAGAGAGAGAGATTCTAACATTATTTTTTTACGGACACAATAGTAACACAAGTTATTAATAATAATAATAATATTAATAATAATAATAACACGAGTAATGGAGGGGAATTTTTAATTCCGTAATGCTGGTATTTTGATTTCACAACTGGTGAGATATTTATTTAGCTAAGTTACGCCCTGGGAGTAAGCTAGGAACGTTACCTTTGCGTCTCCAATATATTTGCTCTAATCAGGTAAGATACGATTTGTGAGAGAGTGCACTGAACAACTGTCTGAGTGTTTTGGAACATGTATGAGCATTGGGTCGTGGTGATATGTAGAAATGTTATGATAAAGGCATGCAAAATATGGTATTGGGATGGTCCCATGTGATTTCAGGTAAGCTACGACGAATGAAAGAAAAAGAAAATGGTAAGGATTATGAAATATGTGCAGTTAGGCTGTAGCGGACATCGCCATGTGTCCCATGATGTCGCCAACTGAAAATAAAAAGGTAAGAAGTGTGTATTGAGGCATGCCATAAGATAAGAGGTAAAGCCGAACGGCGCTTGTAATTATTTGAGTGAAATGATGAACCACGATTGGGTATGTTCCAAAGTTTATACTACGCTCAGCTTCGAACAGGAGACCACTAGGCTTACGAGACTAGCTGCTCGTATTTTTTTTCCATTTCGCTTAGTTGGTGCGAGATTAATAGGATGTTTTTGGTTACCACTGGGTGTGTTGGCTCAACACATGTTTGTCCTAGGCCAAGGTCATTTAACGTTTTCCCTTTCGCTTTGGATAACGGTATTTCCGTCACTCCCCTCTTGGCCGTGTAGAGAGCCGAGCTTTTAGTAAATCATAGGTTTCCTGTACCGAGTTTAAGTCTGTGTTTGTTGAGCACATTTCTGAACTGATAATAATAACTTATCAAATAATGGTATATTGTAATAGGGTGCAGATACACAGTGAACTATCATGACCTAGCGTCCTCGCAGTGACGAACAATGATAATAATAATAACAATGATAATAATAATAACAATAATAATAATAATAATAATAATAATTATATAATCAATGGATTCTGTAAAAGGGTACGAATATCCATTGACCTATCGCGTCCTAGCGTCATTGCAAACTAACATCACTGTGGGAATAATATTGGATAATACTAATAATAATAATAATGATAATAATAATAATGATAGTTATGTGATTAATTTGATAATGGTGTTCTACGGAAGGGTGCAGGTATTCATTAACCATTTGAGGTAGAAGTGTATTCTCTCTCTGATACTAGCGACGGTTGCAGATATGCCATGCCCGAAACAGGTAAGTCGAGGTCCTTACTTCGAGACCTATTTGTGTACATATTTTGTGAATATGTTTTGTAGATACAGTTGTGCCATGCCTTTATTTACAGTGTCGGGGAAACATCGTTGTCGCTTACACTCATCGTTGTTTTCAAATGTTATTTGTCACCGTACGAAGTGTGAGCATAGAATATTCTTATTATTGCATTGATGCAAATTTGCATATAGTCCAGCGTTCAATTTTAGCCTTTGGTTTTTGTCTTATATAAGAGGATATTTGAGGGGATATTGCAAGCATCTCAGTTATTGTATATTAGTATAGTTAACATACACCCATAAACTCTGACAGACAGTATCGAATTCGAGACCCAAAATGAGGTATCGAATCTTGAGTTCGATTCTTGGATAATCGTGTTCTCATGCATTGGTGTTTATTATAATGTGCCAGTATAGCATATCTCAAGTCCTATTGTGGTGTACATCTGTTGCATACACGAGAGCTCATAAATAAATGTACCAATTTTATATCCAGAGAATAAAAAGGGGGCAAGGCTTGTGTTAAGAGTTTGGATGCATAAGAAGTGTATCTTTATGAGAGTACCTTTAATCCATACAAGGGATCATACAGGCGATATTGCCAGATTATATTAAGATGTTGGATCATGTTTGAAAAGCCTTTGCTTAATAGTGTGATGCACGAATGATTTAATTAAAGTAATGTTAATTTACATGGTACATTACGTTATGGTGAGATGACATGATACTTGATGTAATGAGCTCACAGTGTGGAATTTTCAATGAGTACAATACTGATTGTAGTGAGATCAGATCATAATTTTGCTTACGTGTTTGATCAAAGATGGATTAATTAATTTATGTAATTATTAATTTGAATAAGTTGTTAATGGTCTTTAATTGGATTGATATTTCCCAATCGGGATTCAATGATTTGATTGATCGCTTTGATCCACTTAATTAATCAAATTGATTGTGTAATTAATTTAATTGATATCCAATTAATTTAAATTTTGATTTTGATCATTTTTTTATTCAATTTTGTTATTTTTGGAATCCGTTCGGATTGATTTTGATAATTTGTGATTTTGAGTAGGTTATTTTGGAGTTTAAAACTTATTTTGGATTTGCTTCAGAATTTCATGATTTATTAGTTTACTTTCGCCTTAATTCATTTCTCGTTAAGATTTTGATTTTCTTATTTGGATATTTAGTTTTACTCTTTCTTTTTTTTTTTTTGGTTTGTATTTGTTTATTTAGTGTTAATAAAGTTTGCTTTCCTTTTATTTTGAATTCTGTGTGTGATGATTCATTGATCAGCCCTATCGATCTTCCAAATGGTGTATGCCAGGACAGTTGTTAGCTTCAAGTAGGAACGCTCCGCCCCCGAGGAATGAATCCTGTCCTGAAGGTCCTATGTTCAAAAGGGTACATAGGGCATGGGTAGATTGTTATCTATCCTTTCGTCGAATTTCTTTTATTTATGGAAGATCATAGTGGTTAACACACACAGACGCATTCGGGTGACCTGCATACTATGATTTATTGTGTGATGCCTATTCGTACGGCATGGTAGATGCGTTTGAGCTTCATGCATCCGTATGGGGTCGATATCCCGAAGTATCCCCGACGGCATTAGCTGCCCCGGCGGGAATCCCAATCTAGGGATAATCCCGCGAAACCCGGCCATCCGTGGTGGAGTGGCCGAACCGTGGCGCCCAACGTGATAGGGGCAGATGCTTGAAGCATTCGTGGAACTCAATCAATTAACAGTTACTGTGTTTCAGAATTATTGCTATTTTAACATTTTAATTACACAGTAAGCTGAATAAAACCCTTTAAAGTTTCGATATTGAGTTTCCATGAGGGACTCATAGAGCCTTATTTGGTGAGGTTTACGGAAGGCATTAATTTCTTTGTAAAATTGATGTTTTTCAAGAGTCCACGAAATTTTGTTGTTGTATACGGGGATTAGATTTTTTTTTTACTTTATTAACACTGCGCGATTAATTACTTAAATTCAAGAGAGGAGGATATTGTTTGGTTGAAACAGATACTCATTGAAGGATTCACATGAAGGGTTGAGATGTGCTATGCATTTGTGTAGTTGTAGTCGTTGTTCAGCATGGGTCGGTGCAGCTCCGTTTATTTACATTGATTGTAATGGCGTCTTTAGAAGACATTAAGGCTCTGATGGAGCAGATGAGTGGAGAACAATTAGCACAGTTAGCACAACAGGGAGCGCAATTAACAGAACAGATAGCGCAGTTGAAGGTTGACAACCAAGAACAGTTAGCACAACAGGGAGCGCAATTAACAGAACAGATAGCGCAGTTGAAGGTTGAAAATCAAGAACAGTTAACACAACAGGGAGCGCAATTAAGAAACGACATTCAAGAACAGATAACACAACAGGGGGCTTACTTGACACAACAATTAGGTCAGTTGAGGGTTGACAATGAGACACAATTCGATGACATTAGGTCGGAAATGAGTCGAATAAGTCGCACCTGCGAACAAAACAATGTGCAAATGCGAGAACACAGGGCTGCAATTGAGAGTCAGGTCGATAGTCTTACCCAGAGAATAACAGCTTTGGAAATCGGTACACAGGCACAGATATCCACAGTTGAGAAGGGACTCGTTGCTGCACGAGCAGACATTGATGAGTTACAAGACGGCCATATGGAAACATCAACTAGAATCGAATCAGTTGAGATTGACGTTTCCAAGTTCAAAGAAGAAGTCAAAGAAACCTGGCGAGTGATAAGAGAGGAATTAAAGGAATGTCAGGAAGGAAAAGGTGAGGCATGGATTCAGGATAGAGAAGATCTCAGGAGAGACAGGGAGATGGCATACGAGGACCTTCGTAAGGAAATTAAGGAAGAAAATAAGAACATGTTGCGAGAATTTGGGGAAGATAAAAAGACACGTCACAGAGTGGAAATGGATCTGTTATCTCGACTCGAGAAACAGGAGAATAAGCAGGCCAAAAATGAAGTAAAGATTTCGATACAAGATAGAGCCATAACTGACCTACAGATGGGGACGGTCAGACCAGCAACAGAGACCCATAGAGCGGATAAAATAGGATTCCAGGAACAGCTCAACCTCGGAGATGATGGGAGGCCCTATAGTCCTGAATTTCGAGACATAAGAGGACAGACGTCAACGCCAGTGGAGCAAAACGTGACTACTCAAGTGGTGCAAGTCATCCGGATGAATGACGATCGGCCAAATAAACTTTCTGGCACAACAAACGTCACGCCAAAAGGTTTTCTCCGGGAGGTAATGGAGTATATAAAGGAGACCAAGGTTCCTGAAGACCGTCAGCTAAGAACAGTGGAAAAGCTTCTGACTGGTAACGCTCTACAGTGGTTCAGGAGTTTCCGTTACACATTCAACACCATGGAGGAATTCCGGGAAGTATTTTTAAAGAAGTACTGGAGCTTATCAGCTCAACAGAATTTGCGGGCTGAGTTGTACGCTCGTCGATACAGTACGACATCCCCAACGAAATACTCTGAGTATTTCATAACCCAATTGCACAGGATGAAGGAACTTGACATGCCACCGTCGGAGGAGGAAATGGTAACAGCAATTGAAAAACAGCTACCACTTGCGGTACAACAGATCATGGCGACGGCAGATGTAAAAACCGCGGTGCGTGCAGAGGAAATACTTCGCCATTTGGATGAAACCACGGTGCACAGTCCGCAACGCACACATCGGACAGTAGAAAACGTCAATTCGGCTGAAATCTCGGAGCCACTTTGTAAACGACGAAAAGGAATGAATGCTGACGCCATGGAAAAACAAACGAGATGGGAACAACAAGGACGCCAGAATCCTGGATATGGAACCCAACAGCCTGAGATGCCTCAGAATGCTGGATGGAGACGCGAATGGAAATACAGCGGAACATGGAGAGCGGATAGAGGAACATCTAGGCCCAACCCTTGGAGAGGAAGAGGTTTCTGGAGAGGCAGATCCTCATGGACTCGAGGAGGAAGACCATGGCAAAATCGGAGGCCGCATCCATCGCATCAAGAAGAGATGGAACGATGGCATCGAGGAACACAAAGATACCTGGATGAGCTCCAAGCCCAAGATTTACGGAAGGAAGAAGAAGAGGATAAGTGGACGAGAGGTATGGAAGCGAGGCAGAATCCGGACGTAGTGGAAACTGGGGCCGAAAGTCTAGAATTTCAGGCTAGCCAGAGGTCTAGAGGACAAAACACTAGGGAAGCGTCCCAAGATAAAAAAAACGTCAATTTTAGGCCATCAGGACGATGCAGACAATCTAAATGGGTCGTATAGATACATGGTTGTCGCTCAGATAAGTGACTGGGTGGTGAAAGAAGAGGAATTGACCGAGGATCTAAAGGGGCCAGAAATCAAAGTTATTAGAGAATTACCGGTCATACATGCCCGAGTAGGAGGCTTAACTGTCAAATGCATGGTGGATACAGGAGCTAGCATTAGCATAGTCTCACAAGCATTGGTGAATGAGTTGGGAAAGCATTTTAAGATCCCAATCTTGCCCCTGTCCAATGTCAAAATTAAAGGTATTATTCCAGACAAATCCACCACATGCAAATTTCAAACTTTTCTAGATATTGACGTGCAAGGGTACAGCATGCCACACCCATTCCTCATAATGAGCAAAGTAAGTTATAATGTCATCTTAGGGGCAGACTTTATTCGGGAATATGGTGCCGTCATTGATTTGGCCAATAGAATCATCCAATTTAAAATTGTGGACGAGGACCGTGCCATGAAGATCCCGTTGAATCCGGACGTTCCCAGAAATTCGGAAGAGATATGGATGGTGCAGAGTTGCAGCAGGTTGAATCAACGGCTCAATGACATTGACGACGAATTAATAAGACCCGAGATATGGACCACGACCACAGAGGATGAGGTCGAAGGACTTGAGGCGAAATTTGCAGAGAAAATGCAAGAGGCAACAATTAGTGATGACGATCGGATAAAGCTGGGGGAGATATTGAAACGGCATCGACAAGTTTTTGATTCTAAGCCCGGGAGGATCAAAGGGTTTAAATATGCGATGCAAATTAATGACTGGTCACCTTTCAAGAAAAAGGCATACCCTGTTGCTGAAAAATACGTCAAAGAAGTTGCCGCGACTCTGAAGAAGATGGAAGAAGGAGGTGTGATCGCCAAGATGGCTACTCCTTTTGTGAACCCCTTGGTGGTAGTTTTGAAACCCAACGGGACAGTGCGAATCTGTTTGGACGCACGAGAAATAAACGAGAGATTGATCCCAGAATATGATCAGGCTCCACCAATCAAGGAGATAATCCGAAAGTTCAAGGACAAGGTCTATTTCAGTTCAATTGACTTAACGAGTAGTTATCATCACCTGGAGTTGGATGAAAGATCACAACTGCTCACAGGGTTTCTGTTTGATCAGCAGACCTATGTATTTCAGAGGTTACCATTTGGCATTAAGACGGCCGGGTCGGCGTTAATCAGGGCTCTCGAGCGTAATCTGACGCCAGAAGTCAAGAGCATAACCACCCGATACGTGGACGACATCTTACTGGCTTCTGAAGATTTGGATGAACACTTATCAAACTTGGAGAAGTTATTAGCTAACCTCGAACAGGCAAATTTCAAAATCAACATTGAGAAGTCTCATTTTGGCCAAAGAGAAGTCTTATATTTGGGTCATGTTATTGATGGTGAAGGTATCAGCCCGAATCCAGCTAAATTGGAAGCAATTCGGAACTTCCCGAAGCCTACGAGAGTGAAGCATGTTCGCCAATTTTTGGGCATATGTAACTTCTTCGCTGATCATTGTCCGGGGTATACAGAGATAATGGCTCCACTCCAAAATATGCTGCACAAGAACAACCGATGGGCATGGAATGATGAATGCGATAGCGCTTTTAGGAAGGCCAAGGAATTATTAACCGGAAGCATTAAGTTGGGTTACCCTGATTTTACACGTCAGTTCATCATACAAACTGACGCATCACAAATTGGAGTCGGTGCGATGTTATACCAGGAAGACCCGGAAAATCCTCAGACTAAAACTTACCTAGCTTTCGCAAGTCGCAAATTGAGGACACATGAGATGAATTATACTGTCACAGAGCGAGAGTTGTTGTCTATAATATTCGCTCTACAACAGTGGAGAAAAATTGTGTATGGATTCAAAATTCTCATCAGAACAAACCATAGAAGCCTGGTTTTTCTATTGAAAACGCCGATGGCATGAGAAAGGGTCAACAGGTGGTCGCTGTACGTCCAGCAGTTTGACATCACCATTGAGCACTATCCGGGAAGACTCAACCTAATACCGGATATTCTAAGCCGAAATCCAGATCAAGAGGATCAGATTGAGTCTGTGAACCAAATTGAACTCACCCGGTCAGATCAAGAATTTTTGGAAAAATTAGGGGGTATCAAAATTGAGCAAGAGAAGGATCCTTGGATGAACATGATCATAAATTACTTCAAGAAAAAGTTACAACCTGGAACTCCCGCATTCATCGAGGCAGAGAAAATTTCTGATAATTATATGTGGTATAACGAATTGTTACACAAGTTCGTAGACGCAGATCGTACCAAATTGAGGATTATGGTGCCGCCCTCATTGCAAAAAGGGTTGGTGTGGCACGCACATCGTATTTCAGGTCATGGTGGAATTGACAAAACTAGCGCTTTAATCCAGGAGACATTTGTGTGGCCGAAGTTACGTGAGACCACCCAAAGAACACTAAAGACGTGTGACCAATGTCAAAGAGTGAAGCCCAACTCGTTTTTGATGAAACAGTATCCGAAACCATTATTGCCTCAAAAGCCGTGTGAGCTCATCGCCATGGATGGATACGGTCCATTGCCCAAAGGCAGAAGGGGATGTAAATACATCTTGGTCAGCATAGACGTATTTTCGAAATACGTGGTCTTATGCCCTCTTCAGAAGATGAATACCCGTCAGGTTTTGAACCGAATCAAAGCTAAAGTAATTCCCACGTTTGGAGAGATAAAATTTTGCCTCACGGACCACGGAAGTTATTTCACCAGCGCCGAATTTAGCCGGGAAATGGCAAGGTTGAATATTCGACACGTCCTAAGCTCTGTTCGTCACCCGGAGGGAAATCCGTCGGAACGAATTATGAGAGAAATTGCCAAGTTCTGTCGAATATACTGTCCACAACAACACTGGAAATGGGTGGATGTATTGCCGATAATCGAGTCGTGTATCAATAATACCATACACGAAAGCACGGGTCGGATTCCCGCGGTTATGCATTTCAACCGACACCCTGATCGACCATGGAATAATGTTGTACCGTGTCCGGTAGACGCCAGACTGAGCCATGAGTTAGTGATCAGAGACACAGCGTCATATTTGAAGAAACAGGCTGAGCGCCGTTTAAGAAGGGTAAGGAATGGGAGGTTTCATCGACCACTTGAATTGGAAGAACTGGTGCTCGTGAAGAAGCCGGCAACATCTGATCCTCAGGCACGAGTATATGCTAAATTTTGTGAGTTGTTCCATGGACGGTACAAGATTACCAAGGTGATTGGGAACAATGCGTACAAGGTCAAACATCTGGAAACAGGAGTGGAAGCAATCTACAACGCTCAGAATCTGAAGGTTTATTACCCAATGGAAGAAGAAGATACGGGCCAACAAGTCAATGTTATTGAGGAAGAGAAGGAATGATCGGAAGGTCAGCGTACTCAACATTTAAACGATGCATGACAGAGTAACTATTAAGAAGGGAGATGAAGTTAATAAATCTCGAAAAACCATCACATCCTGTAGATAGTTTTTCGAAACCCAAGGAGGGGGAAGATGCGCCCTTATCCTATAGGCCCCAGGCTAAGTTCGCATGGTTCTTCGTCATGCAGAGTGTATATCGTTTAAATGAGCTTCAAATTACAGAGGAGATGGAAACCGGATTGCATATTATTTAATCATGGCAAGCGCCCGATCTGGGTTGGAAGTCGAGCTCATGTACGTCGCAGACAGTACCAGCGACGTATTGCCTAAAGTTTGCCAATACAGCGAAGTCTAGAACATATTTCTATGCTACGCATTGGCCAGAGCAGGTGCAACATTCCAAGGACTTCTTGGGAAGCTGACCTCAATAATTTGTTCTCGTATGTTCTACGCTACGCCGCATGTTAGCAAAGCCCCGCCCCTAAATCACTAAATAAATAAATTGTGACAATACGATAACACCCAGGATCGAACCCTTAACGTCATTAAACCTGGAATATTCCTAAGATTTTTCGCCAGTCATCAAACTGAATAGATCATCATGATATCATTAAATCGATGATCAAGGAAATTAGTTTCTTACGCCAACAGTCTGGGGTGGAGAGTTTGGTTGCGCTGGTAGGGATAGCGTCCATGTCGTCAGAAATAGTGCCAGGGGACGCAAGATGGATATTTATGGAAGCCACGATCGAACGTCGGTGACAATATGATAATAATACGGCCTTATTATCAATATCAATTTGCATATATTGTGAATATGGTGTGCGGTCTGAAAGAAGAGCTCCCGACAGCGTATGAAGATTAGTGTTGACCGCCGCCATGTGAAAGATATACCCCCGCACTCTCGTGGTCGCAGGAGTTAGTTGGCAGTAGTCTGGAGTAGTTTCGCGTGAGCAGTGCTGCGTAATGAGTCAGAGTCCGGTTTGCTAGTTGGTTGGTGACAAACGGCGGGCGAGAAAGATTGTCGCATAACTACGGGCAGTTAGCAGTGGGAGCACGCCGAGCTAAAATAATATTGCACCACAATTTGTAAAGTACAAGGGGACGATATTTAAAGAGACATAAATTGTGTAAAATAAAGTATTCATATGCGGGAAAGCAATATATTCGCTCAAATTTGTATAGTAGACTTTCCACGCCAAGTGCAGAGACGGTGTTAGCAGACGCAGGAGTGAGGAAGACGTAGAAGGGCAATCGAGGTCCGAACCGGAGTCCAGTTGAACCGGCACGTCATCTGCGAGCTCACCATTCGAAGGGAAATACGCGCAGAATCGGTCAACCCACAGCATCGTGAAGAAAGAGCTAGTGAGATAGAAATACGTGTGGTTATATTGCGCAATCCCTGCAAAGTGTATAAAGTGTCTAGAATAATAAATTACGTGTTTATTAGGGTACTAGTATGTGATACCTTATGAAAGTGTCAATAATAGTTTGTGAAGAGAATCAAGTGAGACGCAGCGAAATTATGATGAAGAATTAATCAGTGTAATAATGTATTCAGTGATGATGTGTAATTGTGATATCATGTAGAGCCCTGGAGAGGAGCTGTGAAGGATCCCTGCTGAAAGGAATGATGGCAGCTGACAGGAGATCACGATGAGTACTAATCTTTGATTATATTAAGTCATTGTTTATGGGTGTATTCTTAGGATTACCATAGTTGTGTAAATAATATGTTAGTGATTAATTTTTGAAGTTAGATTTATTTTGCTTAGATATGTGTGCACGTGATGACGCGACGCTGTTGATTTATTTTGAGATGCTTGGCAGAAATAACGCTCACATGTCGTACATGTTGGATACACTGGTAGGAATGTATGTTTATTTATTTGCTAAAGTATGTGTATTTCAGCCCAGGAAAAGACGGAAGAAGCCCAGAGTGAGGCATGTGGTTTTAGGTAAGAAAGAGAGAGAGAGAGATTCTAACATTATTTTTTTACGGACACAATAGTAACACAAGTTATTAATAATAATAATAATATTAATAATAATAATAACACGAGTAATGGAGGGGAATTTTTAATTCCGTAATGCTGGTATTTTGATTTCACACCTGGTGAGATATTTATTTAGCTAAGTTACGCCCTGGGAGTAAGCTAGGAACGTTACCTTTGCGTCTCCAATATATTTGCTCTAATCAGGTAAGATACGATTTGTGAGAGAGTGCACTGAACAACTGTCTGAGTGTTTTGGAACATGTATGAGCATTGGGTCGTGGTGATATGTAGAAATGTTATGATAAAGGCATGCAAAATATGGTATTGGGATGGTCCCATGTGATTTCAGGTAAGCTACGACGAATGAAAGAAAAAGAAAATGGTAAGGATTATGAAATATGTGCAGTTAGGCTGTAGCGGACATCGCCATGTGTCCCATGATGTCGCCAACTGAAAATAAAAAGGTAAGAAGTGTGTATTGAGGCATGCCATAAGATAAGAGGTAAAGCCGAACGGCGCTTGTAATTATTTGAGTGAAATGATGAACCACGATTGGGTATGTTCCAAAGTTTATACTACGCTCAGCTTCGAACAGGAGACCACTAGGCTTACGAGACTAGCTGCTCGTATTTTTTTTTTCCATTTCGCTTAGTTGGTGCGAGATTAATAGGATGTTTTTGGTTACCACTGGGTGTGTTGGCTCAACACATGTTTGTCCTAGGCCAAGGTCATTTAACGTTTTCCCTTTCGCTTTGGATAACGGTATTTCCGTCACTCCCCTCTTGGCCGTTTAGAGAGCCGAGCTTTTAGTAAATCATAGGTTTCCTGTACCGAGTTTAAGTCTGTGTTTGTTGAGCACATTTCTGAACTGATAATAATAACTTATCAAATAATGGTATATTGTAATAGGGTGCAGATACACAGTGAACTATCATGACCTAGCGTCCTCGCAGTGACGAACAATGATAATAATAATAACAATGATAATAATAATAACAATAATAATAATAATAATAATAATAATAATAATAATAATAATTATATAATCAATGGATTCTGTAAAAGGGTACGAATATCCATTGACCTATCGCGTCCTAGCGTCATTGCAAACTAACATCACTGTGGGAATAATATTGGATAATACTAATAATAATAATAATGATAATAATAATAATGATAGTTATGTGATTAATTTGATAATGGTGTTCTACGGAAGGGTGCAGGTATTCATTAACCATTTGAGGTAGAAGTGTATTCTCTCTCTGATACTAGCGACGGTTGCAGATATGCCATGCCCGAAACAGGTAAGTCGAGGTCCTTACTTCGAGACCTATTTGTGTACATATTTTGTGAATATGTTTTGTAGATACAGTTGTGCCATGCCTTTATTTACAGTGTCGGGGAAACATCGTTGTCGCTTACACTCATCGTTGTTTTCAAATGTTATTTGTCACCGTACGAAGTGTGAGCATAGAATATTCTTATTATTGCATTGATGCAAATTTGCATATAGTCCAGCGTTCAATTTTAGCCTTTGGTTTTTGTCTTATATAAGAGGATATTTGAGGGGATATTGCAAGCATCTCAGTTATTGTATATTAGTATAGTTAACATACACCCATAAACTCTGACAGACAGTATCGAATTCGAGACCCGAAATGAGGTATCGAATCTTGAGTTCGATTCTTGGATAATCGTGTTCTCATGCATTGGTGTTTATTATAATGTGCCAGTATAGCATATCTCAAGTCCTATTGTGGTGTACATCTGTTGCATACACGAGAGCTCATAAATAAATGTACCAATTTTATATCCAGAGAATAAAAAGGGGGCAAGGCTTGTGTTAAGAGTTTGGATGCATAAGAAGTGTATCTTTATGAGAGTACTTTTAATCCATACAAGGGATCATACAGGCGATATTGCCAGATTATATTAAGATGTTGGATCATGTTTGAAAAGCCTTTGCTTAATAGTGTGATGCACGAATGATTTAATTAAAGTAATGTTAATTTACATGGTACATTACGTTATGGTGAGATGACATGATACTTGATGTAATGAGCTCACAGTGTGGAATTTTCAATGAGTACAATACTGATTGTAGTGAGATCAGATCATAATTTTGCTTACGTGTTTGATCAAAGATGGATTAATTAATTTATGTAATTATTAATTTGAATAAGTTGTTAATGGTCTTTAATTGGATTGATATTTCCCAATCGGGATTCAATGATTTGATTGATCGCTTTGATCCACTTAATTAATCAAATTGATTGTGTAATTAATTTAATTGATATCCAATTAATTTAAATTTTGATTTTGATCATTTTTTATTCAATTTTGTTATTTTTGGAATCCGTTCGGATTGATTTTGATAATTTGTGATTTTGAGTAGGTTATTTTGGAGTTTTAAACTTATTTTGGATTTGCTTCAGAATTTCATGATTTATTAGTTTACTTTCGCCTTAATTCATTTCTCGTTAAGATTTTGATTTTCTTATTTGGATATTTTGTTTTACTCTTTCTTTTTTTTTTTTGGTTTGTATTTGTTTATTTAGTGTTAATAAAGTTTGCTTTCCTTTTATTTTGAATTCTGTGTGTGATGATTCATTGATCAGCCCTATCGATCTTCCTAATGGTGTATGCCAGGACAGTTGTTAGCTTCAAGTAGGAACGCTCCGCCCCCGAGGAATGAATCCTGTCCTGAAGGTCCTATGTTCAAAAGGGTACAATAGAGAGGTTTAATCTGTCCTCAAAGAGGTGACCGGTAGGTTATTAGCATATTATAATAGAATATGTAACCGTAGAAGTAAGCCTCCGTGGCTTAGGCGGCAGCACGCCGGCCTCTCACCGCTGGGTCCGTGGTTCAAATCCCGGTCACTCCATGTGAGATCTGTGCTGGACAGAACGGAGGCAGACAGGTTTTTCTCCGGGTCCTCCGGTTTTCCCTGTCAACATTTCATTCCAGCAACACTCTCCACTATCATTTCATTTCATCTGTCATTCATTTAATCATTGCCCCAGAGGAGTGCGTCAGGCCTCGGCAGCCGGCACACTTCATATCCTCGCCGCTAGCTGGGGGCTTCATTCATTCCATTCCTGACCCGGTCGGAGACTGGAAGCAGGCTGTGGATTTTCATTTTCATGTAACCGTAGAAGTGACTAACAGGTCAGGCTTACCGTGTCATATCGTCGTGGGCCCGTGCCGTCCCCATTGTCAACATGGCCGCTATTTTCCCCCGTAAATACATATATTTCCGCAACTTCCTATGTTGATATCCTTTTAGGAATGTACTGAACAAAATAATACATATTTAGTATCAAATGGTTTATAGAATACGTTGATTTCAACACAAAATATGATACAGTTAGTTAGTTAGTTAGTTAGTTATTGTTGATTTAAGGGGCGGAACTACGAGGCCAACTGCCCCATGATACAGTTATATTAAACCAGTTGTTTATCAAGTATTACCGTAGGGCATCAGTGGCGTAATGGTAGCGACTTGGGCTCTTAGTCTGGGCTTTCGTGGATCAAATCACTGCAGGTTCAAATTTCTTTATTTCGTTCCGTTTGGTATTTATTGGTTTATAACTACTCACACGTTGCAATGTTAAGCATATATACTGTAGTGTGCATTTGCAATTGAAAATATTATATATATATATATATATATATAGGCTACTTATAACACCACATATTTCAACACTCGAATACAGCGATTAATATTCGTTGATCGTGATCCGCGGTAGAGACTATTGCTGTTGTTTTGCTGTTGATCCCTTAGGGATTTGCGGCATCATGGTCTTGTAGCACCATTTACTTGGGTGTGTGTAGAAGTTGTGTGATAACCTGTGTCACTGTGATGCCTGTAGGCTTACTAGCGTGTGTACTTTTATACGAGGAAGGATTTGGGTGGGAAGCTGTTGTTGTTTCATTTGAGATGCATGGACATCATGGTCATTTTAGCCCCGTGTACTTGGGCGAGTGTTGAATTTTTTCTTATAACCTGTGTTATTGTGATGGCTGTATTAGTGTGTGTATATATAAGTCAGGTGAGGATTCAATCAATCAACGTTTAACATCCATATAGCTCGTTGTATTTCAACAAGCTACTACAACCAACATTCAATTATACTCCTTGAAAAGGACAAAGAGTTATAACTATCCCCATGCATTTGGGAGAAAGTAGGCTATATGTTCTTAACTGAACGTCTTGTTTTTGTCACAGTATCGAGTGTTTACAACATGGACCGCTTTGTCATAAAGAAGCCAAAACTGGATACATCTTCGGTAAGTTATGAAAAGTTTTTATTGTAGGTGCAGCAAATTGAGGCCCCCATATCATAGGCACAGCTTTTACAAATAATTTTCTCTGCGCGAGAAAGACGCATTGTTCACTGATACAATGTAAAGATATTCGATTTTCTTTTTACGGTTCGTATTTATTTATTATTTAAATGGTATTATAGTTTCCTCTGAATAATAATAATAAAATTATTAATAGTAATAATACTAGTCTAATAATAATAAACAAGAATGAAGTCCACGGAAACCGTTAGGCTTACATTGAAGTAAGAAACACCTTTATAGGGGCGAAAAAAATGAAAAATATTTTTTGGCGTTTCTTATTTACAATGTAGAGAACAGGAAGTCGAAAAAATATGAAAAATGGTCATTTTGTAAGATATGAATGACTATGCTGCACCATGAAACAACGCCCACTTTTACAGAGATTTATGTTTGTGCGTATAACTTCTGAACAATTATAGATAGATTTCTGAACTCACTTCTGTTGGTAACAATGACAACTTCCTGCATTGTTTATGTTACAAGTGGTTACTGAACATCGTCATAATACTATAATCACTGTTATTTAGCACTGACCTATTGAAGAAATATTGTTTTAAGGGCTGGAACAGCGAGGTCATCTGCCCCAATTATTGATAGCCTGATTGAATCGGTGATTTGAAGATGGAAACAGATCCACTTGTTTACAAAAATAAAGGTTGAAATACGCATCTATTTATGTATATTGTTTTCATTTACTTATTTATTTGTTGATTTATTTATTTATTTGTTTATTTATTTATATTGTTTATTTATTTATTTATTTATTTATTTATTTATTTAAAAGCCAAAGGAAGTAGGAGACTTCTATAAGGGTTAAAATACAAAACACAATCATAATATGAATACAAAACATAAAACAATAATTGTCAACGTCGAGATAAAGACCCGAACACTGCCCGCAGGGGCGCATATAGAGTTTTATTTGGGAGGGAGGGGGGGGGGGGGGCAAACGGGAGTTTGGTGGCATGGAATGGCTCCCAAAGAAAAGGGGTCCGGGGTTCCTCCCCAGGAAACCTTTGTTTAATTTGGTGCAAAATGATGAGTTTTGAGGCTATCAGTCATCACTTTTTCTACCAATTTGTTGTGATGTTTTATGTTTGATTATTGTCGAGTTACGCTACCCGCGTATCTGTAGAAAACTTGGTACTGAATATAATCCATTTCGTTGTGTGACATTAGGAATAGATTTATTATATAAGCATTGCAACTACACATATCAAAACAATCGCCGCCATAGCGACCACACAGATTGTCGGGAGACGTAGGTTGATCGTTGCCAACCTCGCGCAACCATAGTTTCCACACCAGGAACTACTATTCCCAGATTCACGACATCCTTCCACCTGATTTGGTGGAAAACAAATCAAAATTACAGAGAAAAAAAATCTATATATTATACAACATTTTCAAGTTGCACACAATTGGAAAAAAAAATGGAAAAAACATACAAATACAATGAAAAGTTAGTAAACAATATGTTCAACAATCACAAATTTAGTCTTACAGGCATCTTGATTGGCCTTCCTCTGCTGGTAGTCCTTGGTATTCCTTCACTCGAGGAATTGACCTGGGAAGCATCAAGTTGATCTGAAGACCTAAATTTTTCTACCCAGCCGGACGAGACCTCTAGAGGGTAAACCCTTAGAATGGGTAGAACAGATGTTGCTGTCTGTAACCGTACTAAACTAGTGACATTGTCTTTACCCGTTAAAATTTCAATAACTCGTCCCAAGGGCCAATCTATACGTTTTACATTATTGCTCCCTATAAGGACAATAAGTTCCACATTTGGTGCTACGCTTGTGCCGTATTTATCCAAATCGGTGGAGCTCCAGCATTTCATCAGTGTCTGTCTAAACTTTGTTGATTACTTCGTTTAAATTTGAGAAGTTTGCACTTTGTCAATGTGATGACCGTGAATCTGCTCGGCGTACTTGTTTCAAGCTGTCCTGCAGAGAGAATTTTTTATTTGGTTGGGATGGGGGCAACCGGGAGTTTGGTGGCATGGAATAGTCCCCAAATAAATGAGGCATCACTTTTTCAACCTATTGGTTGTGATGTTTTATGTTTGATTATTGTCAAACACAACTAAGACAATTTCATGCTCCTTTTAATTAATACAGTCATCTTGCACACTTGATAGTATTGTTACGGCTGTGAGTTTGCTTTGTCGCCTCGCCGCGTTGAGCCACAGCTGCCCCGGGCTGTGTGTGCTCTGCCTCAGTGTATTACGTGCGCGTTACGCAACGGGCTGCGAAGTGAAAGGGATGGTCCAGAATATTCGTGACCCAGCCAGTGAAGGAAATCTCGAGAAGCCGTGTGTCCTAGACGGCTCTAGAATTCATTGAGTCACCAGCCTGCTATATAAGCGGCCTCAACAGTGAGGGGACCGAGATTTTGAGGACAGTGTTTCTGAGCTAGTGCGTGTTTTCCTGAGCGACAGAAGTGTGGTGACGAAGTGCCGTGCGAGTTACGAAATCCAGTGACATTGTTTCCCCAGCTTGTGGACAGCGAAACAGCGTGTAGCAGGTTTATCGTAAGTAACTGTAGTTTGTGTATATGAGGAAGAAGTGCAGGTAGCTTCTGTCAAGGCCACCGGACTCATTAAGACGGTTTAACTTCTGTGGTTTGTTGACAAGTGAAAGGGGCAAGAGCGCTCAAGGAAGAGACTTGAGGAAACTGGAGTAAGGTGCCCTTGCTTGTATTTGCTGTTGAGTAGTGTATCTTTCTGGCCGCAATAAAGTTAATTATTTCTTTAAAGGAACAATCTGTGTTGTGCTTCAACCCACCGTAATCCAGTTAACAAAAGAGTCACTAGGGGGGTGGCACGTAACAGTATTTAAATAGAAAGAATGAACTTGGATTTGGGGCCTATGACTTCGCTCTTCTGCCGCTTAAAACCTCATAACTGTTTTGATTTACAACTTACACTTTAATATAAAGTCGAGGTTTCTTGAAGCATTACCAAATTGGTTTATAACTTCATCGACAGTGATTTGTTTGTCTCTGAGAATAGATAACAATGCTATACCGATGTGTCTATTTTCGGAAGTAGAATTTCTTTAAGTACTGGTATGTATTCAACCTACTCAAACTCCAACTCTATTCTAGCTACAGAGACAGACAAAATTGCCATATGTTTGATAACGGTATTCAAGTTAGGGGGAAAAACTTTGTCACACGCTTCAAGGGCACCTATTGTTGTTCTTGGTAGGTTCTTAGGAGAAGGCACTGGAGAGTAATAAGAGGTTATGTTATGAGATCAGAGCAAACTGATTGTCACACTGTTTCGTACATCACGCTACCGTCGCGTCGCCTCACTTTGCTACGTTGCCATTTATCGCTTAGTAACAATAGTACCGTACATTATAAGTAACTTGTATTAGTTGTTAATGTTTTAATTCATAAACAAATATTATGTGTGACAAAATTTCAGGGAAGGAGGAGGACACCCCTAGACTTACGTCGATCTTTGTTTAAAAACTCTTGAGTAAGACGCGTGTCATTCAGCTTGTCAACCATTTCCGAGTACGTGGCTAGTATACAGCAATGATTCCGTGTTCCATGTAATTTGTCACATCGTACATCGGAGGTGGTCTCATCACCGAAAAACTTCTCTCTGCACGACAGCTTGAAGCAAGTACGCCGAGCAGATTCACGGTCATCACAGTGACAAAGTGCAAACTTCACAAATTTAAACGAAGTTTAGACAGAAACTGGTGAAATGCTGGAGCTTCACCGATTTGGATAAATACGGCACAGCGTAGCACCATATGTCGTGTAATGAATTTAAATAGTAGTAATTGTTAGGGGTCAACCAACAACAACAAGCCCCACCGTTGGGCGATCATGTAAATGATTTTTTAAATATTAGTACCGTATTTAATGTCGTTGTCGTGATTGGTGTTTCCTTTGTCCATCCCCACGTTGGTGCGTCAATGTAATAAATTTAAATAGTAGTATGCCTAATGGTCGAAACCAACAACATGGCCCACCGTTGGGCATTCAATGTAAACAAAACTTTTCATATGTTGGTCGGGGTCAACTAACCAACAACAACAAGCAAAACCGTTGGGCGATCAATGTAACTAAATTTATTTCTTCTAATAATAATCTTCGGGGTCGATATAGCGTTAAACACGCAAAGAAATAAGAAATACAATACTTTTAATACGTGTTTGTGTACATGTAAGCAAGTTTCCATTACCTGCATCTCTTTTTTTTTTAATTACATTGATTTATTCATTCTTGTGTTTACAAAAAACAGCTACAAACACTGGTCAGTAAATACAATTCCCTCCTCAAGGTAATGTTCAAAGTTCATTGTAGTCTTTGAGAAAAAACAAAGTATAAAAACACACAAAACACCAAGCATCACAAGACTGTAGCACAATGATGACCACACGTATGTTGTTAGAATTTATATAAAAGGTTGCCAAAAGCATTGTTGAGACACTTCCGCTGTACGAGTTTCCATCGTTCTTTCCGGAGGTGATCCAGAAAACCAGGCAGGGTATTCACCAGGGGTGTCCGGTAACCAGTAAGGTTGTAGTGGATTGCTGCAGCTTCTAGCCATAAGATGGCATTCTTTTTCGGCTCACCAAGTACATCCCGTATTTCGAAGTTCAAGATCTCCTCGTCCCTGTTGCGTGCTAGCCCAGTTATGCTGTGAATAGCATTCATCGTCCATCGCCACACGCCGTTCGCACTCCCACATGTAGTGATGCGGTGGATGAGGGTGTCAGTATCATCAGCCACTTGTTCGTGCCGCTTCATTTTTTCACCAGTGGGGATGATTTCATTAATGCAGTCGCCATTCTAAGGGAAGCCATTTTGCGCACATTGCCCCAGATATGCTTCCAGTCCTTGTTGGGGTATTTTAAATGCACCAGGGGTGTGAAATTACGGAGTTGCAATAAAAAAGCATAAATGTGTTTAGCTTCATTAAAGGAACCATCGGAGATGTGGGCAGTGGGAAGTTTTAGCAAAAGGGCCAGGGCTTTCCTGAACAAGGTTCGGAACGGATGGGATTGTCGTAAAGGAGTAGTTTCAATGACTTTCAGAGCAGCACAAACGAACGGATCTCCTGTAGACTGTCTCGCCTTGATAATATGTTTCAAGAAGAGTGAAGAGCATTTCAGTTCAACTGCAAAAAGTCGCAGGCCACCACACTGTTCTGGTAACTGCAGTTGTTCCCGTCGAATTATATAGCGATAGCCTTTCCAAAGATAGAATCCAATCGCCATTTCAATACGCTGGCTGATTATATGTGGAGGGGGAAGTACTTGCGACATATACCACAGTTTAGATAGAGCAAACACATTAATGTGCCAGGTTTTTTGCAGAATATTGAGCCGTCTTGCAAGTTCCTCTTTCAGTTGGAATCTCAGAACATTTAATCGGGCAGCCCAGTTGGTCTGTATGGTCTCCGCAATATCTCGACTGAAAGTTATACCCAATATTTTGCATGCGGTGACTGTAGGAATACCGGTAGTATTGGAGTAGTGCCTATTGTCACCTGGGCCTAATAGCAATAAGGATGACTTTCTCTAGTTTACTTGTGCTCCACTGGCCTGACAAAATGACTCAAGGGTCAGTTGGACGAGTATCACGTCGCCTTCATTTGTGAGTAGTATCGTTATGTCATCAGCATAGGCTCGCAGTGTGAAACGCTCTCCGTTGATCGTGAGGCCAGTGAGTACGTTGTTCATCATCCTGACTATGGGTTCCAGCGCCAAGACGAATAGAGCCATTGATAGGGGGCATCCTTGTCTGACAGACTTCTTGACTGGAATTTTCGATGACAGAAACCCGTTGACCATTTCACGAGAAGAAGCCGTTTGGTAAAGACGTTGGAAAGTTGCTATGATTGTGTTGGGAAAATGAAAGCGTTCTAATACCTTCCATAAATACTTGTGGGCTATTCTGTCAAAGGCCTTATTAAGGTCAATGCTTGCAAGTGCAGCTGCGGGGTTATCAGTGACAGAGTAGTGTATGATAATATCACGAATGGCTAGCAGGTTGTGCACGATATTTCTTCCTGGAATGGTACAAGTTTGCCCAGTGCCAATTAAAGCGGGAAGAATGCGTCTGATTCTGTTTGCTAACACCTTGGCCAGAAGTTTATAATCGGTATTTAAGATAGTAGGCCTAATGGGTCTGTAGGCAGTGATATAGACACATTTCGATTGTTTCGGAATCAGAAGAATAACCCCTTCTGTGAAGGTATTCGGAATGTCACCGGTCAATGCTTGATTAAGCACACTTGTCAGGTCATCTCCGACCATGGTCCAAAAGTGTCGGTACCACTCGTACGGGATGCGATCAACGCCGGGTGTCTTATTAGATGCAGTCTGGTCTAGAACATGTTTCACCTCTTCCTTGGTGATAGACGTCTCAAGAAAATGGATGTCATCGTCCTCAAGGTGTTTGTCAACAGATCGCGAGATATTATTTACATGCAAATCACTAACGCTGTCTTCTCCCAACATGTCACGAAAGTAGCGC
Source organism: Meconema thalassinum (assembly GCA_946902985.2). Lineage (NCBI taxonomy): Eukaryota > Metazoa > Arthropoda > Insecta > Orthoptera > Tettigoniidae > Meconema > Meconema thalassinum. The sequence continues at coordinate 554,440,350 of OX336388.2, forward strand.
TCACTTTCGGCGAGTATGTGTTCGTGAGTTCTGATGACCATGCCTTGTTCATTAATCCATTCATGCACAAATTGTCGGTTTGCTGATCTTCGCATTTTGGCTAAATGAAAGAGCGACATTCGTTCATCTGCTAAGATGGAGGTTCCTTTAAAGTGAGGGAGCTAGTCCTGGAGACTCTGCTCTTTAATCCCTATAATAGTCTTCTTGATGGAACTGAGGGGTGTTGAAACATTTTCTCCTAGCCGTTCCTTCCGATGCAGGTCATACATGACTGTGGTATAAAAGTCGAGTTTCCTGTTTAGGTCGTGGTACCGTTCATAGGTGAAAGTTTTGGTTGTAGATCTAATGGTAGGCTTTAACTTCTTTATCCACCAGTCTAGAATATTATGGTATCGATCTTTTGTTGCAGTACTTTGTTGATAAGTGGTGGCAAAGCATCGGTCATTGTCGTGGGTTTGAAAAGCATTCTTGTTCATTTTCCATGAACCCCGACCAATGAAGCATCTGTCTCCCCGTTGCGCTTTAAGAGTTAATATGACACTGTGGTGGTCACTGCAGGCTACGGGAACTACTTTACAGCTAGCAAGAAGATGGGCTTGAGGCTGGGAGATATAAGCGCGATCTATTCTAGATCTGGAATCCCCACGACAGAAGATAAATTCCACGTACGAACCATGTAATCGTTGCCAGGCATCCACCAGCTGCATGCTATGGATAAGTGTCTGCAGCCCTGGACAGAAGTTGAATGCGCCTGTTTGATCACAAGGATGCAGTGTGCAATTGAAATCACCGGCTAATATCACCGGACCTGACGTCGTTACATGTGTCAAGATGTCATGGCTGAACAGTGCGTTCCGGTCATGCTTGTAATTCGTCCCAGACTGGCCGTATACATTGATCAGTCTGATTTTATTGTAGGAAGCTGACAATATTCTACCTGAGGGGTCCATGATGACATCGGTAATTTCGAAACCCTTTCTATACACGATGGCGGTGCCCTGGACGGTGTCCCCCACATTCACAACATGGTCATAATTGTACAAGTAGCCAAAATTGTTTTCATTGACCTCCTGCAGAAACAATATATCAATATCATATTATTTCAAGAACCTACCCAGCAGGGCCGGTGTGGTGACATTGTTCACGCCATTGACATTGAGAGTAGCAAACGTCGTGAGAATACTGGCCATGCTCTGGAAAACGAGCACGAAATGTAGAAACAAAGGAGAGAAATACATGTTCTATATGCGATAGTGGCCCGTAAAACTGACGTTATTGATGAAAAACAAAGGAACAGCAGCAAATATTGTAGGTCAGCGTTTAGAATTGCCCAGGGATTTGTCAGTACTCTTCAGTCTCGGAGGTAATCGTGGGTCTCGATGACTAAGCGTGACGGGTTTCACAGGAGGGATTTCCTTGTGCGTTGTAGCAGCTGATGGGGTTAAGGACGTAGTCTTCCCAGTGTTCGCAACCGTCACGTGGCGGTGAGCAGTACTAGCTGTTCCACTCCCAGCAACCTCAATTTCCATATCGTCATCTGTGGCAAGGCTGTTTGCACTGTCAGTTAGATTGGGCAGTGGGGCCGTCGGGGGAAGATCCGGAACGTGTGGTTATCCTGCAGCAGATCAGAGCTTGTAGGCGCAATTACTTCAGCTGTTGTGTACACGCCGGGAATCCCGTCATGGGTTCCTGGTGGTGGTGGGACTGTTAAATCGGTACCTTCACTGTCCGGTTTCCGACGTTTGTGTGTGCTTTCATCAAGTGTGGGGAAGTCCGAGTGATCAACAGCGTGCTTAGGTGCTGGAGCTGATGGCGGGACAACGTGTTCCGGGGCCCATGCTGGGGTTGGATGACTCGAGGTTGATGGGTCGCCACTATCCGGCAGGGCGGTATTTTCTGGTTCAACAGTGTCAGGTCCTACCGTACGCTGGTCGTAAGCGCGTGCTCATCGCAGGGGACACTGGGGTCGTAAATGGTTTGTCGAATTACATGCAAGGCAAGTTTGCATTTGACCATCATAAACAATCTGTGCACGATAGCCTTCAATGGAAATGAACGAGGGGATGGCTTCCTTCAAGTCCATGCGCACTGCGCGTATGCCATTCTGCACTCGAAATGGGTATTGCGCAGACCATTCTTCATTTCGATGCTCATTCACTTTACCATATTTGCTAAGAGTACTTATTGTTGAACTGATGAGGACCTCCGGGGGAACATTGAGAATACGAACTGTTTTGATGACATTGTCGGCAGCAGTAATTAGCACAGACCCTATTCGACCATCTGACAAAGTAATTTTCTGTTGGCCCGCATGTATACTTAACAACCTCTCAAACAGTACTTGGGAAATTACCTTTAAATATACGGCGTTGTCCAAATTGTCGAGTTGTATCATCTCGATCTGGTCAGCAGTGACTTTCAAACAAGTGGAGATCCAATTGTGCACCTCCCAAGCGCTGGGCCTGTTGTCGCGTTCAAAAACACATTTTAAAGTGAGCTTGCGCACAAATTTTGTAACCAAGGTGATTGTCGTTTACTAGTACAAGACGAGAGTTATGCGAATATGAACCGCTCACAGAACACCGTATTCAGTGGTTCGAGAGCAGATATACGCACAGAAATAGCCAAGCACAATACCGGTATCTCACGTGAGTCAGACGCGACCTCGCTCGACGAAGGCTGTCGAGCAACTTTCCATCTCGCACAGTATCCACAACTACCTTCATGAGGAAAAGGCCCCTCATAATACTTAGTATTCTTCTGCTCCATTCTTATCTTCTTGCATTTTCTTAAAACATCTTTTTCTACATCAGCATACATCAAGACATCATATGACCATACGTCCAAAACACTTCATCTTATTCCTCATTTATCTTAATCTTCCTATACATTCATTATTTTCCAAACCTAATATAACCCGCTCCAATTAAAACAAGCCATCCATCTTCACCCCAACAAGCAGACTAATCCATAATTCTCGACAAACCTACTACAATTCTCTCCAGTAGCATAGCCAGGTTCGGCCAATGGGAGGGGTTATAGGTACTCAAGCCAAATTCTACAAGCATTTCGTCCCGCGGCTTAGCCGCGCTCGTCAAACGTTCACCATGGCCGCGAGGGCATCTGTGGTAAGTACGGATATCGTAGGTTCGAATCCCGGTGCTGACAGCGGTTATCTGAGTGGTTTTTTTTCGGGTTCTGGCACACTCCCTACAGGACATTGCCGGTATAGTACCTTGCTCAAGTCCCGGAGCGTCTACTCCATCCCTGTCCCAGATACATTTACACACACAACTACATTCATCACAGCAATACAGGTTGCTAGACAGCTTCAACACACTCCAAACTACACGGGTCTGATGGCCAAGGTGTCTCTAGACCCTCAAATGAATTAACAACTCTACAAGTATTTCCATTTCTCTATGAGATATTATTACACAAGAAAAGTTTCAAGTATTTTGATCCCGAATTTTTCGAGTAATACAATATGCTCAAAAGACAAAAACAAATCAGTTCTTTAAAAAATTAAGTTAATTTTTGACTAAATTGTCTCACCTCAATGATAAATCTAGAACATTCCTGTTCCCCTGACAGGAACAAATTAAACTCAAATATATCTGTGCTACTAACTTGAAGACTGCGTGTCTCTCAACAAGAGAAATTATTTACAGAGGTCTCAGCAAAAGTGGCCATGTCCTCTCCCGATGTATCATGTTGATTTATGAGTAATTCAATACCGGTACTCATTTTCATGTTTATTCAGTTTATCCAACAAGATCCTGTGATTTATATTGCAATTTGCCCTCATATTCGAAGATTTTTGTCACCTACCAAGGTCCTTCTTACCTTACAAATGCTACATGCAGCCGGAAAAAGGTTTAATTGCTTACACTACTCAGGCGACAAATTTCACTCATTCGTAACTGGGAGATAACCGTAATTTGAGGAATTGCTGGACATATATTTACGTAATATGAATCAACTCGGCTGACGCTTATCTCATGCTCAAGATGTTAATAATTATCCCAAAATTAGTGTTAATGTACCCATAGAATTTTCTAAGTCATTATAAAAGCGCGTTATTTTTAATAAAAACTAGATTAATTTACGTATAACTTCTCTCCCGCCAAGAAAAGAAAAAAGGTAATATTGTCCCGCTGTGTGGGATTCAAAATTATTTGGCGCTAGCCTCAGTTTGAAATAAGCTATAAGTAATTTCGCGAGGGAAAAGTTAGATTGGCAACCCTGGGAGGACGGAGTTGTATTACCACAGTCTAACATACACAGTCGCGAAGCTCGCTGCGCTACGAAATTGCCTCCTCTTTGTAGGTGAAGAGACACTAGCACTCGCAGCGGCCAGCAAGCTGGCAACTGCCTTGAGCACGTTATTCGCGGAACAGATGATTTCACTTTTGCAAGGGCTTTTTGAATTTTAACACACCTGAGTGATTATTTCCATTGTAAACATAAGTCACGTTAAATCACCAACTACTACAGAAAAAAGCCACAATGTTGATATTCAGTACACTTTTAATTCATAGAAACATAAAAGAATGCTTTGTTTTTAATAGTTCAGTCCTCATAAGTATCCCTAGGTACAGTTGTATGACGTATTTAATGAGTCTTACGTAGAATTCATAGTCCATACTAGCTATAAATTCATGTATTTGTTTTAATGATAGTCGCTGGCATCTCTACATAAAACCAAGTCCACGATTCCTGGATGTAACGGGTAATCTCTAAATCCACTGAATGGATTTTGATGCGGTTTTCACCATTCAGAAAAGAATTTCTCGCGGAAGGTTTCTGTAGGAAAACATTCATTTACGACCAAAGGAAACCGAGCAGTAACGATTTCAGTGAATCGTGTCGAAGGAAAAACTGCCGTCCGTGCACCCTTTAAGCTTACGCTGGGTAAACCGTATGCTATGAGTGTAGAATGGGTCAGCATGAAAAGTTCTACAAAGAAGTCCACGACAGCATATCTTTATCTTTAATACATCGCCAACTATAAGTGATTTTACGTTTTAATTTTTTGCAACAAATCCATTCAGTGGAGATTTAAATTACTAGCTTCGGAGGGAGTTTACGAGCGAACGAGCCCATCACCCCAGCTTCGGCCAGCATTAACTGTCGAGTCGTGTCGAGTTAAGACTTCAGAGAAGAGTAGACTATGAGTGTTTGGAGTTTCGCTGTTCACCTCGGCTTTTCTGAATTGCGCCTAAGACCTACCGTCCGTGCTCCTTTTAAGCTTACACTGAGTGACCCCTTTAAGATACCAGGCGAAGCCGGGCGGGTTGATAGTATGGGTATAATATATCAAATTATTAACCATATCAAAAGCTAGTTATTCCGTTAACATTGTAGTTAATTAGTAAAAATAGCAGTGTGATTTGTGAAACGAAAAGTATAAAAGGATCTTAAGGTCTTAAATGGCTCAATTGTAGGTACTTCGTATTTTTTCTGTGGGTATGAAACCTTTCATTCCTGAATTTGACAAAATAATACAATGCCAATTTTACAAAATATCGGCAGTAACATTTGTGTACCGTATCTTAAGAGCAGCCATGTGGGAGACCAGGTATTTCATAAGAGAATTAACAAACAGTTTGTGAGCATTATCCTGACGATATAAATTGGTTTGCTTCCAAAGAATTCGAGAATGAGTTTATATTATTGTACAAAATCTTTATTCTATAAATCAGCTCTCTGACTATTAAACAGCCATTTTCTACATCTGAAAATTAAAGCGTCGGCACGTGTTTGAGATGACATCTTTTACGTTTACTTAGCCTACCGTATGTCTTAATTTTCAAAATGCATAGATATTTATATTTGATTTTCAGCCAATGGCCATAGCAGGGCATTTCACATGAATGCCCGTAGGTTTTCCAAATTCAATGTCGTTGTTGTTTGAGTCTTCAGTCTTTTGACTGGTTTGATGCAGCTCTCCATGCCTCCCTGTCCTGAGCTAATCGTTTCATCTCTACATAGCTACCACACCCTACATCCGAGGCAATCTGTTTAACATATTCTAACCTTGGTCTACCCCTACAGTTCTTGTCCTCGACCCTTCCTTCCATAACTAAGCTTGCTATTCCTGGGTGTCTTAGTATGTGTCCTACCAACCTATCTCTTCTCTTCATTAGCAGTCGCCAGAAACATCCCTCCTCTCCCACTCGCCTTAATACCTCTTCGTTTGTAACCCTATCTACCCATCTGATCTTCATCATTCTCCTGTAACACCACATTTCAAATGCCTCAATTCTCCTCTTTTCTGCTGCACCAATAGTCCAAGTTTCACTTCCATAGAGCGCCACGCTCCAGACAAAGGCTTTCAAAAATGACTTCCTAATACCTAAATCAATATTCGATGTCAACAGATTCCTTTTTTGTAGAAAGGCTTTCCTTGCCTGAGCCAACCTACTTTTTATATCCTCTTTGCTTCGTCCATCACTGGTTATTCTGCTTCCTAAGTAACAGAAGTCTCCTACTTCCTTCAGCTTTTCATCTGCCAATTTGATCTCCAAAGAGGTTTCTGATTTATTTCGGCTGCATTCCAGTATTTTTGTTTTACATTTATTAATTTTCATCATGAAGTCCTTCCGTAAGACGGAACCCATACCATTCAAAAACTCATTCAAATCCTCAGGCTTGTCGGCCAAGATGACGATGTCATCAGCAAATCTCAGAGTTGAAATTATTTCTCCTTGAATCTTCACTCCCACTTTAAATTTTTCTCCAATTTCCTTCATTGCTTGTTCAATGTAAAGATTGAAAAGTATGGGTGATAAGTTGCAGCCTTGCCTTACACCTTTCATAATACCAGCTTCTCGATCATGTCCTTCAGCTCGAATGACTGCTGTCTGGTTTCTGTATAGATTGTATATCGCCCTCATATCCCTGTACTTTATTCCAATAGATTTCAAAATTTCAAACAATTTAGTCCAATCAACGTTATCAAAAGCCTTTTCTAAGTCTACAAATGCCATGAACGTTCTCTTATCTTTCCTTATTCTACCTTCCAAAATCAGCCTAAGACTTAGTACAGCTTCCCTTGTTCCTACATTTCTCCTGAAACCAAACTGGTCTTCACCCAACTCCGTTTCTATCTGGCTTTCAATCCTCTTGTAAATTATTCTAGACAGGATCTTTGAAGCATGAGTAATCAAGCTGATTGTACGGTAATCTTCACATCTGTCAGCTCCCACTTTCTTTGGTATAGGGATGATAACATTCTTCTTGAAATCAGGGGGTACCTCACCTGTCTCATAAATCCTACACACCAAGTGAAATAACCTGATCAGACCTTCATCTCCTATGCAGCGTAGCAACTCAATCGGTATATCATCTATGCCTGGTGCTTCGTTCCTGCCTAAGTCCTCTAATGCTCTGTCAAATTCTGATCTCAATATTAAATCTCCTTTTGCATCCTCATCAATTTCCTCCTCCCTTTCCATTACATGATTCTCAATCTCCTTTCCCTTATACAAGCACTCTATGTAAGCTTTCCATCTCTCAACCTTTTCTTCCCAATCTGTTAGAGGCTTTCCATTTGTGTCCCTAATATTACAGCACTTAGTCTTCTTTTCCCCAAAAGTATTCTTAATCCTTCGATAAGCTGTGTCTACTTTTCCTAATTTCAGACACTTTTCTATACCTGTACATTTCTCTTTCAACCATTCTTCTTTCGCTTCCTTGCACTTCTTGTTAACCTCATTTCTCAGACGTCTGTATTCTGCTTTCCCCTCTTCATCTCTTAGATTCTTGTTTCTCCGCCTTTCATCCATCAATTCTAGTATATCCTGAGTGATCCACGGTTTTCTACCTATTCTTTCTTTCCTACCAATGTTTTCTTCTGCCGATTTTGTTATTTCATTCTTCAAAAGTGCCCATTCGTCTGCAATTGAAGTTTGTTTAGGAGTTTTGATTAGTCCTTCCTTTATACTCTTCTTGAATCTTTCGTTCACATCCTTTACTTTCAGTCTGTCTATTGCCCACCTTTTTGGCTTTTGACTTTTCTTCAGTTTCTTCAACTTTAATCTGCATTTCATTACAACCAGATTGTGGTCAGAGTTTATGTCAGCACCAGGATATGTTTTACAATCCAAAATCTGGTTTCGAAACCTCTGCTTGACCATAATGAAGTCTATTTGGTAACGCCCTGTATCTCCTGGTCTCATCCATGTGTATATTCTTCTATTGTGGTTATTGAATAAGGTGTTAGCTATGACCAACTCATGTTCGGTGCAGAATTCCATCAGCCTGCTTCCTCGATCATTCCTTTCACCTAATCCGAAATCTCCTACTATCTTCCCTTCCCTCCCTTTTCCTACTACAGCATTCCAATCTCCCATTACTATAACATTTTCATCACCTTTGATATACCTCAGAATGTCATCTATTTCTTCGTAGACCTTTTCAACATCCTCATCATCAGCTTGACTGGTAGGCATATAGACTTGTACCACTGTGGTGCACGTAGGTTTAGTGTTGATTTTTGCTACAATAATCCGTTCACTATATTGCTCATAATATTCCACCCGCTGTCCAAGTTTCCTACTCAATATGAGACCAACCCCTGCTTGGCCATTGTTTGATTTAGTGCTAATGACCCTATAGTCTCCAGACCAAAAGTCCTGTTCTTCCTGCCAGCGCATTTCACTAATCCCAACCAAATCCAACCTCAACCTATCAATTTCCCTTTCTAAGTTTTCTAACTTTCCACTTCCTAGCAGACTTCTAACATTCCACGCTCCGATCCGTAGAATGTCAGATTTCCTCTTTGTCACTTCTGTGATGTTAACCCCCTCTCGAGTAGTCCCCACCCGGAGATCCGAACGGGGGACTAGTTTACCTCCGGATTGAAATTTTACAAGAGAGGAGGCCATCATCACATGTAATTATGCATAGAGAGGTGCATATCCTCGGGAATAGCATTACGGCTGTAGTTTCCCGTTGCTTTCAGCCGTGCAGCAGAACGCAGTGTAGCCATTAGTTGGCTTATATTATCAATATCTTAACCGTCTATTAGACTAGTAAAGAATTGATTTATTCTGAAAGGCTGCTACTCCCTTTCAGAATAAGTAAAGAGCAATTCTACTACAAAATACTAACCTTCTACTAACAATTAAATACCAAAATTCTACTAACGAAAAAAGTACTAAAGTTTCACCAACAACAAATACTACCACTAAAACAGTCTGTCACCAGGCCCACTCACATGCACCCTCACCAACACACTCACACACCACAGTCTAATAGAACAATGACATATATCTAATAAACAAATTAACTTCATACTTACAACTAAAACTAACTACATACTTACTGTACTGTAATTTGAATTGACAATATTTACAAAATTTAAAATGATAATCTGGTAGCAAAAGTATCTACCCCGTCCCGGATTCAAACCCGAGATCTCTAGGTAGGTCGGTAGATACCCACAAAACCTCAAAGCAGACATTATAAATTAAAGTTATTCGTTATTAATTATAAGTTTTGCGATCTAACCTGTTTTGAATAATTTTGAACTTCCTAAGATGATCATCTTCAAAGTGATTAAGAATGTCCACGAACAAAGCAGTCATCCGTTCTAAGCTAGATTATGGCTCCATTATATACACACATCAAAAAAAGTTTTGCATCACCTCGGTTCCCAGATCTCCGGCATATAGACGTTGACTGTGTATATTGTATCCAAGATACAGTCCCATTGACTGTTCATAGATGTCACTAAAACTGCTCAAAGATGTAAACAACCATGCATGAGCAGGGCCTATTAGACGGAGGGGGTACGACAGCCGATCAGTTCCAGTCATTCCACCAGGACGAAGGTACGCTGCTCATGTTGTCTGTAGTTCTACCATGCCTAGAAGGTCAATACCGCAGTTCGATCGCGTCCGCATTGTTACTTTGTGTCAAGAAGGGCTCTCAACAAGGGAAGTTTCCAGGCGTCTCAGAGTGAACCAAAGCGATGTTGTTCGGACATGGAGGAGGTACAGAGATACAGGAACTGTCGATGACAGGCCTCGCTCAGGCCGCCCAAGGGCTACTACTGTAGTGGATGACCGCTACTTACGGATTGCCGCTCGGAGGAACCCTGACAGCAATGCCACCATGTTGAATAATGCGTTTCGTTCAGCCACAGGACGTCGTGTTTCAACTCAAACTGTGCGCAATAGGTTGCATGATGCGCAACTTCACTCCCGACGTCCATGGCGAGGTCCAGCTTTGCAACCCCGACACCATGCAGCGCGGTACAGATGGGCCCAACAACATGCTGAATGGACCCCACGGAATTGGCATCACGTTCTCTTCACCGATGAGTGTCGCATATGCCTTCAACCAGACAATCGTCGGAGACGTGTTTGGAGGCACCCTGGTCAGGCTGAACGTCTTAGACACACTGTCCAGCGAGTGCAGCAAGGTGGTGGTTCCCTGATGTTTTGGGGTGGCATTATGTGGGGCCGACGTACGCCACTGGTGGTCATGGAAGGCTCCGAAACGGCTTTACGATACCTGAATGACATCCTCCGACCCATAGTGCAACCATATCGGCAGAATATTGGAGAGGCATTTGTCTTCATGGACGACAATTCTCGACCTCATCGTGCACATCTTGTGAATGCGTTCCTTCAAGATAACGACATCGCTCGACTACAGTGGCCAGCATGTTCGCCAGACATGAACCCTATCGAACATGCCTGGGATATGTTGAAAAGGGCTGTTTATGGACGTCTTGACCCACCAACCACTCTGAGAGATTTACGCCGAATTGTCGTTGAGGAGTGGGACAATTTGGACCAACAGTGTCTTGATGAACTTGTGGATAGTATGCCACGGCGAATACAGGCATGCATCAATGCAAGAGGACGTGCTACTGGGTATTAGAGGTAGTGGTGTGTACTGCAATCTGGACCACAAATGCTGAAAGTCTAGCTGTATGATGGTACAACATGCAATGTGTGGGTCTCATGAGCAATAAAACGAGCTGAAATGTTGTTTGTGTTGATCTCTATTCCCTTTGTATTTAACGGTTCCGGAACTCTTGGAACCGAGGTGATGCAAAACTTTTTTTGATGTGTGTACAATTCAGCCCCTGCATCAGCACTTAAATTACTTGAACCTATTCAAAACACATCTCTAAGGATCATCTTTGGAGCTTTTAGAACCAGTCCGATCTCCAGTCTACTAATGGAAGCTTATGAACCTCCGCTCCAATCTCGCAGAAAACTACTGACTATTAATTATGCAACAAAGGTCGCAGCGTCTCCGCACTCCAAAACTTACACCTATGTTTTCCCAAATAAGCAATCTCTTCGCTACCCCACGCAGCAAAGAAGACATCTTCCCATCCACATTAGACTTTCACGCCTCCTACATGATGTCCACTCTCATTTTCCCCCAATGTCAAGTAGTTCCAATTTAAGCTACCAGGCGCCACTGTCACTGAGACCCAACGGCGTACGTTTGAACTTGATAGAGCGTGTTTAACCCAACAGCCTACACATTCTGGCTACACACTACCAATTGTAGTTGTAAGTTCCTTTACGTGCTATAAATCTATGACATGGGCCCGACGACTTCGACTGGGTTTGAACCCGCGAACTTGGGCATAGCAGTTCAGCATGCTACCGACTACACCACCAAAGCCATGCATAGATATCCTTCCGAGACATGCTTCTATTTTATAACCGACTGGCTCCGTGTCTCAGCGGTAACGTTCTCGCCTGCTGTTCCCAAGGTTGCAGGATCTAATCCTGGCGCAGTCAGCTGGCATTTAAGGGTGCATAAATGCGAGGGAACCGTGTCTGTAGATTTACTGGCACGTTAAAGATCCCCTTCAGGGCAAACTTCCGGCACACCGGTGTCTCTAAAAGCCACAGTAATTAAAAGGGACCTAAAACCAATAACATTATTATTGATTTATAACCAGTTAAAGACCTGGTTCCGTTGTTTGATTGAAAAGCTTTATAATACTTTCTACTGCATATCCCAATTAATTGTGGTCGCCGGAGCCAATCAGGCTCATTTTGGTTTTGGCCAGGGATATAAGGCCGGATGCCCTTCCTGATGCCACGTAATTTTTCAGGTGAAAATTCCACCCCAATGTCACCGGAATTGGAACTCCGGCCGTCCCGGTGATTGACGAGCAGCTAAGCCACTGCACCATCACGGTCCCCTTGAAAAGCCTAAAATCCATAACTTAGATCAAATCTTACCTTTTAGGGTCCTTTGAAACTCGGGTGTCGTCTTGCTATTTGAACAGTCTGACTTCCCAGTCGATCAACACGAATACACCCAATTAGATTGGGCGAGGAGAAACAATTAATTTCCTTGTGTAATACATAATACAATAATTATTTATACATTTAATAAAACGCTTCTCATACAACCACCCACCCTCCTCTCCCCTTTATGAGAGAAGTGTTTTATTAAGTATATAAACGATTCATGTATTTTGATTTCAGGCATTAGGAGATAAATTGTCACTGCCCACCTAATCTAATTGGGTACTGTACACTCGTGTTGACCGACTGAAAAGCGATCATATAGGCTATTTAGCAACACTGAAATATTTCTTCTAATATTAGATCTGTTTATTGAACTGCACATCTCCTCTTGTAAAGCACATGTTAAATTAACGATATAACCTTTTCACAATGCTCACATGCAGTAAATCCAGCAACAATAACATACACCAACATAGCGCAACCGGCACATGCTTGCTGGCTGCATGAGAGCATTATTGTCTGGAGGTAGAAAAATATGAGCCAAGCTTCGCGATCTGTAGGTAGACTGTGCGTATACGTTGTCATGAAGAAGTGTGTAGCCACAAATGGGGACCGGGCCGTAAGGCGACAACAGTACATCACCACAGACACAACTTTACTCACAACCTGCCGATTATCCAATGGGGGGGGGGGGGGGGGTTCCAACCCCCCTAACCCCCCCCCCTTGGCTACGCCACTGATTCTCTCCATCTTAATATATAAATATAACCTCTTCCATTCTCTATCCATAGTAACACTGAATAAGACATAACACCATGGAACAATAATATTCTTCTTCCATGATAACACTATCGGAACAAGCAGGCTTAAAAAAAACACACACACACACTGAAAAATAGGAATATAGAATAACCTACATCAAAGAAACTTCATTGGGCAAAGTCCCCTGCCAATTGCTGGACCACCACAAAGTAGTTGGCAAATGCACTAAACTCCTTGTCAGTAGCGTAGCCAGGATTTTAGTTGGGGCGGGGGGCTCATTAGGTCCTCATCTATTACTGCAGAAGTTAACATATTTTTTCTGATTATAAGTTAAATCAATGCGAGAGTGAACTGTTAGTGTAATCTTGGAACTATTGTAGTCTAATATTCTTGTCAAGAATAAAGGATGGCGGTATAATATTGTTAACTTTAATAATGTTTAGCTTATGTGACATTGATAAGCTATGAGCAAGTTGACATCTTATATTAATAATATAGTGAGAAAATATACATATAGGTACCAGTCAGTAACTTGTTAACCCTTTATGGGATAGTGGTCTCTATATTAGCCACCTCTCATAAGGACAGTTTATGCTTTCAAAGATGCTGATAGTTGAATCTTTAAGCCAAATTTTGGAGAATTTTCATGTTGAAGTGCTAATATTTCTAAAAATCAAATATTATATAAGTTACGTATCTACTTGACGTGATGTGTTGGATAAAATTTAAAAAAATCTAAAAACATTAACAATTGAAGTGCAAAAATAAAATATAAATATAGAAATGGAAATCATAAAAATAAAATTACAATTATAAAAGAAATATCAAAATTAAAATAATAAACATAACTATAAAAGAATTATGAAAATAATTGTAAAAATCAATTCGAAATTAGTTAATTAATGCAATAAAAATATCAATATTGAATCTATAAGAACATAATTGAAAATTAAAAATAAATATATAAACATGAAAATTAGAGAAACAAAAAATAACATTATTAATAATTATAATAAATAAAATAAAATATAAAAACACATAAAAATAACACATAGTTTTGCCCTATAAAGGGTTAAAGAATGGGCAGTTTACTGTACCCCTAAGAAAGAGTCAGTCTTCGAGCACTATGTCCATAATGTTTGACAATCTCACCAATATTCACAATGATGTCTCGATGAACTGCCATGAGTGCAAGAGCCGTCAGCCTTTCCTCAGCAGATTTACTTCTCAAGTATGTCTTTAGCCTCTTCAGCGTGGAGAAGCGTCTCTCTACAGAGTTTGTAGTTACTGAAATAACAGCCAGGATTGTAAGGAGTGTAGCAATGTTTGGAAAGGAGGTCATGTCGATTTTTTTGAGAACTTCAATTACAGTCTTTGGTTGACTTTCTGTTGCGATTCTGCAGTTCAGCTTCCACAAACGCCACTCTGCCTCCAGAATGTCTTTGTTTGTGGTTTGAAGATCACTTCTGTAAAATTCAATCGCATTCCCAATGTCACCAAAATCTTTCAAAACTGCATTATGTGGCAGCAGACACTCCAAGCCCTGCTTCCAGTCGACCCGCAGTCGACCGACCGGGTCAGGGAATGGAATGAATGAAGCCCCCCCCCATCTAGCGGCGAGGATATGATCTGTGCCGGCTGCCGAAGCCTGTCGCACTCCCCTGGAGCAATAATTAAATTAAATGATAGTGGAGAGTGTTGCTGGAATGAAATTGTGACCGGGAAAACCGGAGCACCCGGAGAAAAACCTGTCTGCCTCCGCTTTGTTCAGTACAAATCTCACATGGAGTGACCGGGATTTGAACCACGGACCCAGTGGTGAGAGGCCGGCGTGCTGCCGCCTAAGCCACGGAGGCTCTAATACACTTTAAATAATAATAATAATTTAATACGAACCTTTTAAAACAAATCGAATAACTTTACATTCTATCAGTGAGCAATGCGTCTTTCTCGTGCAGAGAAAAGTATTTGTAAAGGCTGTACCTATATAATGAAATGTGGGCCTCAATTTGCTACACATAAAAATAAAAACTTGCATTAACTTACCAAAGATTTATCCATTTTTGGCTTCTTTATGACAAAGCAGTCCATTTTTAAACACTCGCTAATGTGACAAAAAGAAAAGAGCAACTATCAAGGAACTTGCGACTCTTCCTCAACACTACCATTGACTGTATACAGGGGCGGTTCGAGTGGGGGGGTTGGGGGGGGGTGTCTCACCCCCCTCAGGTATTTTCTCAGTCGGCAAATACGACATCAGTCGGCAGTCGGTAAATCCTGAAGAAGTCGTAACATTTCCCAAAACAGCATTTAAAAAAGCAAAACGGGGCATGGCCATATACGATTTGGTCCTATTTCTTAATATATTATATATTATACTGACAGTCAGCATTTTTACCGACAGTCGACACAATCGGACGCAGCAATAATTTCGTGCAGCCATTTTAAAAGTTTCACTTCCAGACCTCGGTGCACCGGCTGCCACTTGCCATTTCGTTTCTGTGTATGGAAACTGAAGAAAGAATGACAGATGAGCAATATGGGACCAAGGACAAGGGATGAACTCATCGGCACGTTCCTGGGTGGGAGTGATATCCCGCGTTGGTTATGCAGAGCGACTCAGCTTCACAGCGAAGCGAGCCCAGCATCTGTGCCATGTGGCTAGACAAAAGGTGTTGGTGAGCGCATTGATAACTTGAGGTCAAGCCAACTCATTTTGATGTTGTCGGAGGAATGTTATGATCTGCTACCGCTTGTCTCGGCGCGTCCTCACATATCCGCACTATTGTGACAAAATTGACAGGTTTATGGTTCCTAGGTTCCTCACGGGGTGGTGTGCTCACTATGATCAGTGCAGTGGTCACTGAGAATGAGCGAAAGCAGTCGTTCCTGAACCAGCAACTTTTACAGTGATAACTAGGTGCAAATACAGTAGCAGTGGGACGTGAGTTTTCGCCGGCACGGAACATTTTCACGGAGCATCGCGTACCCATCAAACGTACGTAATAATAATATAATAAATACATACATTTTTTTCAGCCATGTTTATGTTTAATGGTGTTATCAAGAAAAAATGCCCGATACATCCATAAAAGTCTACCTTTGTGGGGGGGACGTTGTTCTCTTAAACCATCATTTTATTTAAATAAAACCTACAGAGTGTTTTAAAACCCAGTGACAAGAAAACCGGGGTGGGCTGGAGGAGACAAATCTAAGTAACTTTGTCGATGGAACGAATATCCGGAAAAGCTCCCCTGTGACGCTCGACGTCTTCAAACGGTTGAACTTAATGCCCATCGGGTAGCTAAGGTAAAATTAACATCAAAATCTACCGTTGAGCCATCGCCTACCGTTGAGCCATCGTCCACCGTTGCGCCATTTACCACCGTTGAGCCATCGCCCATCGTTAGCCATCATCTACCGTTGAGCCATTGACCACCGTTGCTCATCGCTAACCATTGAACCACCAATATCCCCCAACACATCTGACGTTCGCAAGTTACGAGCAGCTGGAACTTCATCGGATGCCGGTTGTAGTGGTGACGGTCCTACACCGCGTAGTAGAGAATTTTCCTGGATTGTTTTTTCTGGCCAAGTTAGTGAGTTTATAACGCATTTCAAAAGAGTTGAAGGTATTTTGCAAACAATAAAAGAAGACGCTATTCCGAACACAAAACTTTTTATGGTAGAAATGATAAGACTGCTTATCCAGAATCCACGATGAAAGCGGTCAGTTGTTTCAACGAGCAAGAGAGGAGGAAAATAACATGCGTGCGGACGCAGTACACATTCAAGCGGGCGGTTTCCCTGTTAATCGCGATCCTGCAAAACGCAAAAGAATTATCACGGCAAACGAACGACTGTACCTGACTTCGCTTGGGGCCTTCCAGCCAAAACTTAGTGTATTTCCAGCAAATCCAGACATACCAGAAAATAAGCAGCATCGATTTAATCCTGCCTGGTATACGGATTTTCTCATGTTGAAGTACAGCATTGAAAAAGACGCGGTGTTTTGTTTTGCCTGTGGCTTATTTCCAAACGGGCGAGGAAGAGCGTCCGCAAGTGAAGAATGGTCGCACGCGGGAGTACGTCAGTGGCACAAATTGAAAAGTAGCGGAAAGATGATAAAAGGCAAATTACAAGAACACTTCACTTCAGAAGCTCATCAAGCAGCTATGGCAGATTTGTGCCACTTCGTCAATGGAAAAGGCCACATAGACTTTTTCCTTGATAAACATTTACGGACGATCAGAATTGAGGAAGAACAAGAAAAGGAGTACCACAAAAAAGTTATCCAGATACTTATTGACACTGCAAGAACCCGTTGTCGGCAAGGTTTGGCTTTCCGAGGTCACGAGGATGGAATCACTCAAGATAATGGAAACTTCACGCAAATTGTGAAGTTACTTTCACGGAATAGTCCGGTCATGAATAGGTGGTTGGAAGAAGTGAATACGCTGAAGCACAAGGTTACGTATATGAGCAAGGACTCTCAAAATGAATTCATCCGTCTTCTTGGAGGGAAAACTCGTGAAATAATTGCAGAAGAGATCAAGAACGCCGGTATGTTCTCCGTTATAGCAGATACTTCTCCCGATATGTTACATAAAGACCTCCTCGCGTTAAATATCTGATACGCCGTCGAAAAAGATGAAGAGCTCGTTCCTGTGGAGCGTCTTTTAAAAATAGACGCTGTTTTAACAAAAATAAGACTGGAGATGAGTTGGCTGAAAACATATTTTTAATTTTAAATTCAGAAGAACTTTTACTTCCACTCGATAAACTAGCGTTTCAATAGTACGACTTTGCTAGTAACATGTCTGGCATATACAACGGCACTCAGAAAAAGCTATCAGAGAAGTGCAAAATATATGTTCCGTACGTTCCATGCCAAGCTCACAGGTTAAACATTTTCGTAGAGACAGCTTGTAATGCTAGCGCACATATCAGAGAGTTTTTTGACACTCTTGAAGCATTGTACGTTATATTTTCGGGTAGCACGAAACAACATTTAAGCTTGCAGGAAGAGCTGGATAAAATTGAAAATTCACTTCAACTTAAGAATTTATCAAGAACAAGGTGAACTGCGCGCGCCGAATCGATGAGAGCTGTTTCTACGTCTTATGAAGAGATAGTCACAGCAATGGAAACAATGAAAACCTCATTCGATTCTGAATTTGACAGTAAAACCCGAACTTTTGCGTCTGGCTTGCACAAAAAGCTTCTACTTTGATTTAATCTGCGGCATGTACTTTACCGAAAACATCATGTTTAAAAATAATAACGTAACCGAGCTTTTAGAAGCGGAGGAGCTGAATGTAGTCGACGCGATGCATCTGATTCAGAGCGCTTTGAAGTCTTTTGAAGATATCAACGACGACGGCAAGATGAACGCATCGTCATTTGCGAAAAGTATGCTAGTACTGTAAATGCGGAGGAAGACTTCTTAAAGCACCACAGGATCCGGCGACTTGCAAAAAAGTACGATGCGAATGCTGAAACGACAGCACAAATTTCTTTTCTTACATTCTACAGAGAGGATGTGGATGTATTTACTACAAGCGTGCAAGACAATCTCGCAAAACTAATTTCTTTGCTAGAGCCATTCCACATAATTTTCAAACTACCCGCTGATAGAAAAAAAAACTCCCTCATGATGTTGTTTTCAACGAAAGATAACGTCGACGACATTGAAATTACGGAGATAGTGGAGAAGAAGTCCTTGTTGAAACATCGTAGAGTAGGGTTTTAGAAAGAATAACTAGATTGTTTTAATTCTTGTAATATTTAAACACTTATTTTGTTCATTTATAAACTTTTCCTGCGAATCAAAATTCTGGAACTAATAAAATACATTTTAAATGAAAGCCATTAATTATGTATATTTGTCTTGTGTGCCGTTGCGCCCCCCAACCTCCTCTCCCTTTCCCTCCCGTTGCTCAGTTTTTTAAACGTATAGTCGGCAATGTTAATCAGCCAGTCGGCATTTTTTAAATTCTCACCCCCCCCCCCCCCCCCTAGATGTACAAGGTCGGACCGCCCCTGACTGTATATCGCCTCTCGCAGACACAAAACCTCCGTAAATCCCGACAATGGCGACAATCAACCACGCGGCGTCAGTATTGTAGCCATTATTGAACACTGCTATTTCTAGGAAATGGTAATTAAGAGCTGACAAGATAGTGTAAGCAGACAAGCTATAACTGGCCCCCTGCAGAGAGGTTTTTTTGCTAATTGGCAATCCTAATCTCTTGGCAGACTTTTGTCTCAATCACCTGGTTGTATCCCCAGTATTGAGGCCCGTACTGTAGGCCTACTTGAAAAATCCCCTCTCGTCACAATTCTAATTGCTACCCTGTTATTTCAGCTCTTTCAAGCAGTGCAGGCACGGAAAATGATGTCTGGTCGTGCTGCGAGTGTTTGTACATTCTTTGTCATTGCATTTACTGTACGTTATTTAACATTTCGTTGTAGGTTCTAAATTTGTTCGAGCCGTTGGAAAATATAAAGCCTCGTGCCCACCCCGATTTCTGGAATTATTTGGGGGGGGGGGGGGCGGTCCCTCTGGGCCCCTCCCCTGGCTACGCCACTGCTCCTTGTAGTGCCCAATCAACAGGTGACCCTGCTTCAAACCTAAAAAAAAAAACATAATACTTTGACAAGGCAAAAACGTGAGGGTTAGTCATGTAACCAAATAATTTCGGTTACAGAACGCCCCCGCGAAGATTAATCTCTTACTCAGGGTTATAGATTCATCCTCGACCCTCACACAAATACATAAATAAATTACACATCAATCATACACTGACTAAAACAAAACAAAACACCAAGTAAAACAAATTATAGATCTCCACTCCAATTAAAACAAGCCATCTATCTTCAACCCAACAAGCAGACTAATCCATAATTCTCAACAAACCTACTACAATTCCTTCCATCTAAAAAAAAATAATAATAATAACATTGTCCATTCTCTACCATAGTAACACTGAATAAGACATAACACAATCGCAACAAGCAGACTTAAAAAAAAACACACACACTCAAAAAAGGAATATTGAATAACCTACATCAAAGAAACTCCATTGGGCAAAGCCCCCTGCCACCTATATTACATGATCCTTGTGCTGGACCACCACAAAGAATTTAGTTGGTAAATGCACTAAACTCCTTGTAGTACCCCCCACCCGCCCCTCTCCGAAGGTGACCGTGATTCTAACCTAAAAGTAGATACAAAATTAAAATACTACGTCAAGGCTAAAACGTCAGGGTTACAGTCGAACTTCTCAAGTCGCGTTCATCATTGCCATTGCTTTCCAAACCTTGTCGGCGCAACGCATGTTATTTTGCCTCGCTTATTTCAAAACAACGCGCTGTTGTTTCCGGGCAGGAGTAATGATTTTGTGTGTCACAGTACCTTATATACCTCAGTTTTAAACCAGGGCTCAGAAATAATAGTTCGAGATGTACCTTTTTGGATCAACGTGGTGAGTGGACAAAGCTCAAAAGACCTCAGCTCGGCTATCGGCTCAATTGGCACCTCGGCGGAAAACGGCAAAGGGGGCGAACATAGACTGTTTGGTCGGTAGAATAAAGACAGATTAAGAAGGCAAGATGGCTTTTTCCATATAAAGCCTGACGTAGTATTGAATCGTTTATAGAATACTTGGGCTGGGGGGAGGAGGCAATACCCCCCCCCCCCCTTGTGTTTTACGGCCCTGAAATTATCTATTATTCAATATCGTACGGCAAATTCCTTACATTTTTCTAAAATGGTAAATGTTTTTGCTCTTTATATAACTTATTACTGTGTAATCTTGAAGGGATAACATTCCTTCATGGGTGGAAGTGAAACTCCCATTTGCCCGTTGGCCTTTGGAAAATGGATTTAATATGGCGGGATGCATACTTTTTTTTTTTTCAGCCCGAGCCTAGCCACAGTATGTAATTCTGAGCCTCTTATTGGCTGTTATGTGATGCCATTCTCCTGGTTCCGAATCGAGACGGTAGGTAGTAGCAGGGGTCACATCCGATCAAACATGGAGGAAGGTTATCGAGTGAGATGTGGATAATATTCGATGTTGAATTGCATTATTAGCGTGAAACAGGCATGGAACGTGCTTTAGATCAAGTTTAAAACAACCCACGCAGCAAATTACTGCGTTCCAATCAACATTTAAGGTCTAAGTGAAATCATTCGACATTTAACCACATGTATTAAGACCTATGATAATATACTTCTTTTGCGAGCACAAGTGGTATCGTGCGAGCTTGGTAACTTTGTGTCCCGGCTTTAAGACTGCCTGAGGGCAGACATTTTTACTTCTTTTGAATTATTTTATTATATCCTCCCTCCTTTTTACAGCATGTTTTATGCCTTGCTTTATTAAAATTATCTGTATGGGTGATTGAGCATAATGTTAAAAAAATGCAAATACTTCTAAATGGAACTACAAGAATAGTCAACCAAGACCGACTACTCGGGCTGAAAAAAAAAATGCTGGCGGGATTGTGGTCCAACCAGGTCCAACGCTGTTATTTTCATAATGCATTCTGGTGATTAGCCAGCGAAACTCGAACTAAAAAAATAAATAAATAGCGGTAATCATTCTGCCAACCTTGGTCTTGTAATGGTAACTTTTGAATGGGAAGATTGGCTACCATGTATTTCCTGGTGATGAAAATTAACGTCATCACGGTGGTCGTCGCAATTTTGTGTAGTTTTGCGGAATTTGTTGCGTCAGACAGCTGATCGTCAATTCATGAATTGTTTCGGTGGAAAGTAGAGGAGAAGGAGTTGGGACTAATCAACAGAAGAAGAGCCTTTACTTTTGTCAATATCTCGTTTTATCTGACTTGTTATGCGGTGGTTCGAAGGAAGCATACCTGAAGCTATTGCCGCCTGTAAATCAAGGCGAGCTGTATTCGTCGTCTTTGTGGAAGGTTGGTTTATGCCGGTGATTCATTGTGTGTAAATTAATTCATCGTGTAACATACTGATTAAGACTTTTTTTTGTTGCCATTGCTGATTTAGGTCTACCAGCCCCATTCCTTTTCTTCGTATAAATTAATCTTTATTACACAAAAAGTGTTATCAACTACCTGGTGTGAAGTGATGATTTGGTCTTTTTTGACAGGTCAAGATGATATATCGAAGAACACACTGTCAACCCTTGAGGATAGTTCCATATCTTCCCAGCTTGAATCTGATGACTTCATAGTAATAAAACTGGATAGTGGGAGTGAGAGCTACCGTCAATTTGCACAAATTTGTATCCTTTAATTCAGAACCCTTATGTGGGCTATTCTACACCAGGGGACGACAGTTAACGAGCATATGAATGGTGCCTCGTGTTGAGTTTTGCATTATTTATACTGTATTTGTTGAGCCAAACTTCTTTTTCTATAATTTCCAGCCTCCCTAGATCAACCCTTGGTCCATTTTTAAGTTTAGTTACAGAAACTTTTAGTACCAGGCATAGTAGGCTATATGTTCTATACAGTACTGTTAAGAAGTTCCTGCATAAAAAGTTTTACCTATACTAGGGCCATCCTTCCGACTTGAAGTTTCAGTGCTACGTCGCAACTACACTCTAACCAGCCAATCACAAGCAGCCATTCAAATTGATATATCGAGATAAATCGAGTTTCGCTGATGATGTTGGCAGCTAATATCTTGCGTTCACATGATGTTGTCAGCTGTTTGCATCGTGCTTGGTTAGTTTCATTGGCGGTCTTTGTGTAATCTCGTATTTCTTGTATATTTTTCTTTTTGATATTAATCTAGTCTGTTGTTATTTAAGAGCTTAGTATTTGTTTGTCGTTTGACATAGTGTAGTATAATTACGTGTTGTTGTAGGTTAGCTTAAGGTGAGTGTTTGTGTTGTTTCTGCCATGCACGTGTGTAGGTCTAATAGTGTCATGCCGGAGTCTAGCACGAGGAAGCCACGCACCATGAGAGGAAAGGCCTTAGGACGAGGGACTCCACTAAGGAGTCAAACCCGGGAAATTATTAGTAATGTGCGAGCACAATTGTTATGGACAATGCACCGTATCATAGTGTCATTCACGACAAAGCTCCAACAATGGCAGCAAGAAAGAATGGGTAATTCTGCACGCCGTGAGAACATGCCTTTTCGTAACTTTTAAGGAGGTATATTATTGAAAATATAGGATTTATGATTTACATACCTTTCTTGGAGTTGTTGGGAGTCATTTCACAATCTCAAATACAACTGCCGCACCTCAATAATGTTTTTTTTTTTTGCGAAAATAAAGAATTTTTATCGTGTTCGTTTCACTACGGACGCCATCTTGGACACTCGACAGACGGAAATGTGACTACGTTACCAACATGTCGCATACAAAATTCACCATTTCACACGTAAAGACGTAAAGTACTGCCTGGCCGAAAATTACTGCTAGTACCACAAGCAAGGGGGTCTGGGGCGTAAGCCCCAGGTTAGGTTTGTTTTTGTATGTAGAACATTAATAAGATAGAATTTATGTCCGCTACTAGGTTAGGTACCGCCTGGCCGAAAATTACTGCTAGTACCACAAGCAAGGGGGTCTGGGGCGTAAGCCCCCAGGTTAGGTTTTTTTTTATGTAAAACATTAATAAGATAGAATTTATGAAGTAATTTCACATGCCACACAATCCATGGTTAAAGTACGACTGACGAGTTGGATTTGGCGCAATAGTATATTACATTATCGACACTCTTTTGTTTCTTTGTATACCCGGTGCGAGATAGTATCAAATGCGTGGGGTTGGCATTCCTGACTTCGTGAGAAATATGTCTCCTAGAGACTTCATTTCAACTATATAAGTAGTGTTGCTATTTGGGATGGCTGGGTGGGTCTATGACAGCGGACGAGTCAACATCTATTAATTTATCATCTCCAGATACCATTACTACAGGTACTTTGGCTAATTTCATTACTCAATTTTTTTATACACACGTTCTCACGGTGTGCAGCGCTACCGAAAGAATGTGCTCATTGAGTGGGGTCAGACAGCAATAGTGACTCCGAAATGAGTGGTGTGTTCCCTTTATAGGTTTATAATACATTTTCTCGAACTCTGAACATCTTCGACTCTGGACACGAGACGGTAATGGTGAGTAATTTATGTGTTACAATTTTTTTCTGCTTCATTATCAGAAATATTCTGTTAACCGCAGTATACGTGTAATTTCTGCTACTATGTATTTATTCACGAGTATGATGTTGTGTGTAAATATGTCTGTTCACATTACGAGTGTTTTCTTAACTTGACGGCTATATTCATGTATGTCAGCTGATTCGCGTCAGTGGACTGGCAACACTGTATCGCCAGCCGGTGATCTGTCAAGTCGGAAGTAACGATGGCGACACTATAGATGTTTACTCCTCTGCTGTATATAACCCACCCGCCATCCTTAATAGGAACACGACTTGCATAGGCTAGATGAAATTCCAGCTGTGTCCGCCATCTTTGTCATTAATTATGCACTAGTACAGTATTGCCAACTCCGCACTTACGGTACTACTTTGTGTATGCGTTGTACCGTGAAACAAAATAGCGCAGAGTGCACTTGACAGTAAGCTGAGTTCGAACCAGTTCGCAATGGCTTGTGCAAGCTCTCTCATTACTATAAGTAATTTAAATCGGCATTGACTTGAAGGAGTGTTTCTTGTTTTGTTTTCTCCACATTGAATGTGTGTTTTTCTGTGTTGTGTTTCCCCCCACTGTAATAATTCATGTTCTTTCAATAATAATTTTCATCCAAACCAAAAACTGTGCTACATACAAACCTAACCTAGGGCTTACGCCCCAGACCCCCTTGCTTGTAGTGCAATAAGTAAGTTTTATTCAGAGAGTCATCTAACCGAGTAGCGACCAATGATTTCGTCCAGACAGTCGTCGAGCCAAGTAGCGACCAATGGTTTAGTTCAGACACCCATTTTAGTTCTTCAGTATTTTTGTCCAGACAGTCGCCAAACCTCGCTACAGGGGGTTGCGGTAAAGTGGAGTTGGCACAATTGCCTCGTACAAGCATTATTTACAAATTCAAATAACACACAAAAGCCCAATTATTTCTTTTCTCACATAATTACAACGTTACGTGTGTCGTCTGGTGTATTTTGTATCGGACATGTTGGCAACTACTGACGTCAATGTGTGCGCCTCGTTGCAGCAGTTTCACTTACTAAATATGCTGAAGAACATGGCTGCGATTGTTAAATAAACAATAAATAAAAACACATATTTACATGATTTAGCACATACAGTATATCCGGTGCAGAAGTGATCCAGGTCTTTCTTTATTCGTGTCAGAGGCACCTTCTTTACATGACATATATACATATTTACCCTCTATTTTAAAAAGGGAAACAAGTTAAGGGCTGGCAGTCTTGCAGCTAGATGTTAGCTGCCCAGTAGCGGGCGACGTCGATCGCATTGGGAGTGGCTGCAATTAGGTCATCCATAGTGCAAGTTGAAGGGCACAAGGTGCACTGACAAAGATGCTGTGTCATCTGTTGCTCTCCACAATCGCAGAGGATGCATTGGATGAGAAACCCCACTTCTGCAGATTCACCCCTGTCCTTCCAACTCCTGGACAAAGTCTATTTAGGGCCTTTCATGTTGACCAGTCTTCCTTGTGGCCACATGGGAGACTTTCCTTTGGCTCCATCCAGTTAGAGAGATGTTCAGTTTTTTCTTTCCACAGTTTGGCAGCTTCTTTCCCTTCATGATTGACAGATGAATGGAGGAAGCTCATCCTAGATTTCAGCCTCGTTGGAGCTGGAAGGTAACTGTAAAGGGGATGAGCTTCTGATGTTGAAGTGATCAAAAGATGAAATACGGTATGGAAATGATATACAGTACAGTAGAGTCCCGCTATTCCAAACTAATTGGGACTGAACCCTGTTTGGTTTAGCGGGAATTTTGGAATAGGCGGATTTCATTAATAATATTAACGTAGTGACTTGTTAAGGCATAAATAAACTGTAGGGACATCTGCTAGTGTCAGCACTGCACAGTATTGATCAGCCCGTGAACAGGCTCAGTGAAAGTCGGAAGAGAAGGACAGTGACCTTCGACTACTCATAGTGCAGACAATCGATTGTGTTGTAAAAAATAGACTTGTTGCCTCACCCCACCCCGCACCCTACCTATTCCTCTTGTCCCACATTCCATACACACGACTCACTGCATTGGGCTCTCTCTAGTCCTATCTATCAGGTCAGTATTTACTCTGGCGAAGTTTGATGAACTGTGTGCGCTTATTGCAAACTGTAGCCTATTCTCTAATAGCATTTATTTTACTTCCTTGTACAGTATAATAATACATGTACGTTTTAACACTAAAAAAAAAAACCAACGTCTTCTTGTTTTCTCATGTTTCTAAGCAAAAAAGAAAAAGTAAAAATGAACAATCGGTATTTTTCTGAACTCTGTTCGGAATAGCTGGACTCTACTGTATTGTCAAAATGAAAGCGAAAAGGAAAAGAGTGATACGTCGTGCACAATTAATATAGGAATTATGACTGTATATTAGGCTAGTCACCAAGCATTGAGTACCAAAATGTTGTATCTTTGAGTTATCTACTTGAATCCCTTGTTGATAGGCCTAGGAGTCATAATCCTT
Organism: Meconema thalassinum; assembly: GCA_946902985.2. Classification (NCBI taxonomy): domain Eukaryota; kingdom Metazoa; phylum Arthropoda; class Insecta; order Orthoptera; family Tettigoniidae; genus Meconema; species Meconema thalassinum. Next base: position 554,466,985 of record OX336388.2, read on the forward strand.
GTTGTCATGTGAAATCGAGCCTACATATGAACGAATCGGGGATTCTATGAACCTGACAGAAACTTCTTGCAGAAAGTTCAATAAAAATTAATGTACCGCTCGAATAAAATGCTTCTGTGTAGGTTATATTCCCGGGTTTTGAAGTTCAGAATAAAAAAGTACATTTTCCTTAAGGTTGGGTTTGCTTCAACACACGTCATAACAATCGTTGAAACCATTATTTTCAGTTTGGATACAAAGAAAAACAGGGATAATTTTGCATTGCGATGCGGTCGGGTATAAAATTCCCCTAAAAACAAAATGGCGTCTACCATGACGTCATCAACGACGTCACTCCTCTGGCAAGCTTACGGGAAAAGCCTGGGTAATAGGGGGTTTTGGGTGGGGAAACACAAAAACCTTCGAAACGAGGTGTGCATAGCTCAATTATAGATTCCGATGCGTAAAAAATTTTGCGATTCCAATTGATATTTTTCATTGTCCGCATCGAAATCTATAATTGGCCTAAGTAGATCAATTACAGATTCCAATACACATCGTAATTCTTGTAATTTCATAATTAAAAAACCATGCATCGAAATCTGCAATTTAAATGTGGTAATTTTAATTTTCCGCATTGAAATCTAAAATTGGCCTATATAGCTCAATTACATAATACGATACATATCATAATTATTTGAAATTAATAATTACAAAATTGTCGGCTTCTGTGATATTATCAACGACTTTACGAAATGCTTCTCTGGCAAGCTTACGGGAAAAACATTGGTTATACAGTATATTATTTTGGGTGGTGACAACTCAATAACAGAAATAAGCATTATAAAAAACTACAAAACGAATTGTGAATATCAAGATATGGTTATGTATATATTTTTTTCCAATGTTGGCTACAAATACGCAAACACAAATACGATAACATATGCAAAAACAACCAAAAACTAAAGCATTCTAATTTCCGTATAAAACATTGTGGTCAATAATGTTGTTTTCTTTTGGGGGGGGGGAGGGGGGGGGGCTGCGCCAAAAGATTTCTGTATTTTTAGGTTTTCGAATATTGACTGAAAATACTTAATTAGAAATCACCATCCATTACAGACTGTCTAATAACGCCACACAAACATACTGTATGAAACGTAAAAACCGACCAATATATGTCTGGTACAAAAGACTGTTAAATGCCTTTGCAAGTGTTCTTGTAAATGCCAATTTTTCTCTATATTTTACCCAGGCGTATTCCCTCTCTCCCACCTTGCCTGACGTAATATTATCGTTTAGACAAATGGCATTATCTATGGCTTTAGAAAAATACAGTACAACTGTTCAATTAAATGCAAAATCCAAAATAAATAAATAAATAAATTTATGAACAACGTAAAAAACAAACTTACTGATAGGTCCCACAGTTCGTATTATTCCACATGTACATTAAGAACCAGTAATTTTTGACCACTCGTTCTCCTCACGTAATTTTCGATCACACGTTCTCCTCACGTAACGGCATTTTATTTGAATACAAAGACTTCAGGAATACAACAATTTTATTACGAAACGCCAACACAATCGTGCAGACGACACTGCTAATAACAAAATCTTGTTCTATAGGTTCTTCACAGGAATAATAATCGTTAAAATTACGTTCACCAACCGCTAACAGGTGAAAAAAAAAATGCACGACTTTCTCGAAGAAAACCGCGCGCGAAACTGACGTATTAATCAGCTGACAAGCATGCGAAGCGACTCCCGGCAGGCAAAGCGGCAATACGTCAGCCGCGACATCCGTGGCCGCACGCAACATCACGGTGACGTCACTGATGTCCCTAAAAATTCCCTAGACGCGGCCGCATCGCAATGTAACAATGAACCGAAAAACAATTGAAAAGCGCCAAAAGGGTTACGCTCCCCGCAGAAGCAAGTCAATCCCCGCCCAGCAGTTTATCCACTATATTGTGTTGAAATTGCGCGCCGAAATGTTGCTATTGTGTAACGAGCCATACCTCCAGGTTGTTTGTTAAATTTGTGCGTGGTATTGAATACATCATTGTAGTGATTTTATCTTCGTGTTTTGTTAACAAAGATAATCTCACAACGTCGAGTAATTTATCAGTATCTACATGTGAAGTTTGCGACCGAAGCTTTACAACCAATAGCAACTTAAAAAGACACTAGAGGAAAGTGCATAATATTAATAATTATTGTCCTAAAGGTTTTGCTATGAAATGTCCAGAGGGCTGTAGCTTTCCTTTCAGAACAAGATGTCAGTTAAGATTTCACTTGGAATCAATGGCGATGAAACACCAATTATCACTATTCCCCCACTTTATATCTCAGGATCAGCTAGTTGTTATTTAGATTGGAACAGTATGTCCTCGGAACGTTTGAATGGAACAGAATTCAGCGCTGGAGCTATACAAGTAGTTATTTCAATGACCAACAGAGGTCTCTATTCCCTAGGGGATTACGCTCCTTGCAGCTGCAAGTATTGGAAAAGGCTTGGGGAACAGGAAACTGGTAATTAGCCGTACACTTTGACATGCACAGTAAGTAGAACTAAGGATAGGCTACAGAATTAACTGTTACAGTAGACAAGGGAGACTTTCTCAGGCACGATACAAAACCATTGTTCGGGCACAGGTCCATCTGATTAAAAATCCCTTCCTGGGAGCCTCAATGGGCGACACGTCAGGCGAACACGCAGGCCAGGGAAATAGTGGTACCCAACATTCTCTGAAGAAGGCTTCCATATTCCTCGCCACGTGTTTGGTGGGCATTGTCCAACTGAAATGTAGCCTGAAGGAAGGGCAGTACTTTGAGCTCTAAAACCTCCATGGTGTAGCGGTTGTTGTTCAGATTGCCTCAATACGTAATAGTCATGATCACACGTTGTATTCAATGGTGCCCCAAACCATCACTATGCAGGCTGCCAGATTGCAGTGCCAGGGTAGTATCTTAACACGATAGATTGAAGCGGGACTCGTTCAGAATCGCTACATTTTGCTACTCAGCATGCCAGCGACAGGACTCGCTTGCCCTTTGCAGTCTGAGGGATAAGTGATTTTAGGACAATGAAAGCCAAAAAATGGGATGCTTGCCATCAGTTCAATTCACAACAGACAGTGTCAAAACAGGTCCACACCCATCGCAGTGCTCCTGTGTCTAGCCAACACTGTGGATGAAGCAGTGCCATCCATTACAACCATCTGGACAAGATGGCGATCATACTATACTGGGGTCACTTTGTGTATGGGTCCAGTAACTGCTCATTTCTGTGTACAACCCTATTCTATCCACTAGTTCCACTATGATATAGCAGCTCACCGTATAGAAGCCGAAATATCATGGTGTAAAAACCAGTTTCGCAGATACCAAGCGTTCCCAGTCACTCCCATGCTGTTATTGCCCACTCTGTTATTCCGCTGCTGACTACGCTAGCCCTGTATGGTATCACTCAGCTCATGCAAAACGGGGGGATATTACATGCGATGAGTCATGCAGAATAATTACTGGCTGCTTGAAACCTAACCTGTGTACAAACTACATTTCCTTAGAGCCATAGCCCCTCCTAGAGTACGCCATGAGATCATAGCGCAAACTGAACTAAAATAGTAGAGTACCATGCGCACCCTCTCTTTGGTCACCGACCTCCAAGAAGATGGCTCAAATCAAGGAAAAGCTTCCTGTAAACAACAATTCTCACTGCTAAACCCGAAGCTATGGCAATCCACTACACCACCAGAAAGGATGAAGGCTGGAGAGAGCCTTCCTGCAGGCCACGACAGTAACTGGAAAACTTGATCACTCGATAGACTTCGGAGTGATGTTGGGATATGCAGAGTTTATCTTCATAAATGGAGATATCTACAGGGATCGGAACTCTGTGTCAATGCATGTGAGATTTTCAAAGTGAAATGCCATGTCCTGTGATTCGGATTCCACATAAAAAGGAGGTCCTGTGGCTCATGATCGCAAGATTTACGGTTACATAAAACTACAAACTTCCTTATGCCATCCCTTTTTAATCTTAAATCCCATATTGTTGGTAGGAATGCTTCAATTCATTCTAGATCCGTATTGACAAACGCTGAGGAAGAAGACTAAAGACTAACATTTGTGGAAACCTCAACACTCAGAAAGAAAGGCTCAATTAATCCAAACTCTGATGGTGTGTAAAACCAAATATCACGGTGTGCATGACGCATGACATTCAAAATGGGACAGATAAGTTTTTCACTGTCGTTAAACAAATTGTATTTCCCATAATCTACAGTGTTTTTTCTTACGTAAAAGTAATTTTAAATAACTTATTTAGGCAACAAGTTTTTTGGTAATTTTCTAACTTTTCTTTTTTCCTTTTTTTTTCTTTTTTTGACATGGCTTTCGACCCATTAGACTCAATAATATTTGAACAAGAAGATTCATTTATGGACACGTTTCAACAAATAGTAAAATAAGTAACAAGTTTATTCAAAGCCCATTCTACAACAGACAAGGAATTGGAAGATTTATTGAAGGCCAATGGCAATTATTTTCGAATAGATTCAGTCTATGTTCATACAACTACATATTGCATAAAATAATTCCCATCTATAGGTATTCTTTGCAATAAAAGTAACAAATGTTATATTTTGCCATTTTCTTTACAGGCATTTTAATTGACATTTTATTATTTTTAAAATAGGTGAGGAAATTTTACAATATTGCTCGATAACTTGTTTATCCAACATGTACCGTAAGGTGGGGGGAATACCGATCAATTTTCTTGATATATTTAGTGTAACTTTCCCAGAAATTATTATATTGAACTGCAAAAGTTAAATTATGTTTAAGCATTAGTTGTCGTTATTTCGTCAATGAATTTAATTTTTTTCAGCTTTTCATAAAATAGATTTAAAAAAATATGTTGTATGATCAGTGTTACCTCAGAGTTTGGGGTAATACCGATCATATACTTGTTTTACATTATATACAGTATAAGACCATCATTGGGGTTATACCGATCGTTATTTTAAGTTTTAAAAAATATTATTGATGGCTCCAGATGGGATGCAGCAGCGAAATAAATTTAAGAACATAATAGTCTAATACAGAAATCATAATGAGTACGCATACTAATAAATATGGATTACAATCTTAATTTTCTTATAACTACAGAAACAACCTTACATAGCCTATATTCTTCAAATGCCCTCCTAATGCTTAATTTGCCAGTTGGTACAGCTTTAATGGCATTTTCCATATACGGTATATGGGATTATATATACATCTACCCCATGGCCTGGTCAACTTCTTATAAACTCTTCCCATGATCGGTGTTACCCTATAAAATTACAAAATTTCATATTTATGTAATTATATAATGTTTATATTAACTGAAGAACACAACTAAATTTATTTTACACATCACTAGTGATCCTAGATCACATTTTTAACACCACTTACCTTCTGAATGCCGCAAGTCTTGCTGTGCAAATGAAGTTATTCTTGTAACTTTAATGATAAAGATTTCAGTCTTTCATTATTATATTTTTATTTTGTTTGAATAATGATCAACACGTGCGGTCGGTATTCATTGTTGTCAGCAAGTACTTCAACTGTGTAGATTGCCTACGCTATAATAATAAATAATATCGTATGGCCTCGGATGCCGGGTGCATGCTTTGTTATTTGACACCCAGAGGGTAGCTTGCATGTCGAATTTCGTTGTTCCTTAACTATGAAAGTCAAGGAGATTAGATGTTAGATATCTAACCTCCTTGAACACTATAGCGCTTTCTAGTAGAGAAATGAGGAACTTTGTGTTGGCGGAAACTCCCGAGATTAATTTTGCCATTATGAACTCGGCCTACTAAATTAAAATGGCTTCTTTGACATGCCAACATCGTATGACGTGCGTATCGTATTTTTGCCGCCTTTCAAAAAATCACTTACCACGGCCAGGAGCGAACCTGCAATCTTGGGGTTAGTAGACCGACACGATATCCACTCACCCACCGTGCCTACGCTTGGACCGGATCAAACACAGGGGTGTCCAGTAGATGTACATTTTCAAGTAATAACGCAAATGATCGATGTGACCTCATTATATTGGTGTTACCCCATTTTACGGTATAAAGCTATCAAATGAATAAGAAATTGTTATTGCAATTGGATTTAAGTACCGTAACCCCAGTGTATGTGTTTTTTTCATTAATGAAAGACTTTTATTGATCAAAAAGCATCTTTTATCTTTCGTATTAATGTTTTAAAATATGGTGGTTTTTTTTTAGCTTGCCACGGTGGGTGAGTGGATAGCGTGTCAAGTCTACTAACCCCTACAGGTGTATTTTCCAGAGTTGGAATCTGACAGTTCGGCGGAGAACCGTTGAACTAAAGGCAGCGTTGCCACGTATGCTACTAGCCAGCACGTGCGTACTTCCACTTTTCCATCCTTTTCCTCATGCTCATAATATCATTAGCATTGTTATTACATTTATTATATTTTTTCTCAGATGGTTTTCAAAAATCTTAAACAAAGCAATGCTTAAAACAACTGTTCGGTACACACTATAAAATAAAATAATAGCCCGTCAAATTGAGGAGAGGCCTAAAATATTATAATGAATAGCAATATTACCGGTACGGATACCAGTAGCCTACAATCATAAAGCAAAAATGTTCAAAGCGAAACGACAGAACGTGATTGTTTCCGTGTTATTTAGCAATTTATATCTCCTGTAGAATAAGTTTCAAGGCACAAGAAACATATAAATGTATTACAAAATATACGTTCATTGTATAGGCTATTAACTCACCATTTACAAGACAGAAGCTAATCACTGGGAAAAGGCTCCATCCCATCCATATCATCATCATCATCTCGGTCCTCTCCATCACTGGATCCTGCACTGGTGGGTGAGGAATCGCCGAGGGAAATTATGAGGTCGTCCACAGCTATGTCAATAACACCTTCACGTTCCCGCGCTTCGCTTAATACTCTTTCCACATGCGACACCACCTTCGCCCAGTTTTCAGCTGTCAACACCCTCATCCTAATCGCAACCTATATTGCCAAGACCTGTACCATGGAAAAAGTTGTCCAACCCATCGCGTCACCACTCGCAAACAAAAAGAAAGCTACGGGTAACCTTTATCTAATTCACACGAACCTAAGCTTAAACTTACACTAACACTATATAAATAACGGACATTAATGAATTATAAATATAAGTATAAAGTATAAATAAGTATAAATCCTACACGAGAAAGTAATTAACTAATTAATTCAATACAATTATAACGCAGCATGGTCAGTGTGCACTCGGGAGGCAACCAAACAAGGGACTGGTCAAGTGACAAGCACGTGGCCAAATAGCGTCATTCAAATTGGCAGCGCTGTATGGTTTCCATGGCAACAAGCCTTGCATGGGATCTAGTCGTCAACTGTTTTTGCCCACTGGTGCCGAACTGTCAGATTCCAACTCTGGATAATACAACTGTAAATTGCAGGTTCGCTCCTGGCCGTGGTGATTTTTTTGAAATGCAGCAAAAATACGACAGGCATGTCATACGATGTTGGCATGTCAAAGAACCCATTTGAATTCAGTAGACTGTGTTCATAATGACAAAATTAATCTCGGGAGTTTCCGCCAACACAAAGTTCCTCATTTCTCTACTAGAAAGCGCTAGTAGTGTTCAAGGAGCTTAGATATCTAACCTCCTTGACTTTCATAGTGATTCAAGGAACAACGAAATTTGACACGCAAGCTACCCTCTAGGTGTCAAATTACAAAGCTTGCACCCGGCACCAAGGCCATACGATATTTTAAAAAAATTAATAAAAATTTGTCAAATATTTTTAGATTTTAGTTTTTGAAAATAATATTATCTTTAATTTATGGACTTCACTGGGTGTACAGAGTGATCAGCGCCATTTGGAAAGAAGGGAAGATTCCAGAAAACGACAAATGGCGTCATTGTTCCCTTCTTCAAGAAAGGAAGCAGGCTAAAATGTGGCAACTATAGGGGAATAACACTTGTCGCATGGACTGAGGTTAATGGAGAAAATTATTGAACAATGTTGAAGAACCAAAATTTGTGGAAGAACAGTATGGATTTAAAGGCAACTGAACAACAACAGACCTTATTTTGGCTGTTAATATGATAATGGAAAAACACTGGGGGAAGGGATAAGATATCATCTTTGTATTCCCGGATGTAGAAAAGGCATACGACAGATTTTGGGAATGTCTGGAAAAAGGAAACATGCCAGTATATCTTATCAACAAAGTAAAAATGTTATATACCCAATGCCAGAGCTGTGTCCAGATAGATGGTTATTCTGAATGGTTTACCACCAGTAAAGGTGTGCAACAGGGCAGCACTTTTGTCACCCTTCCTGTACATCATGGTGATGTATGAAGTCATGGAGTGAAGAATGAATTACATATTCTTTGCAAATGATGTGGTGATTTGGGGAGGAACAGAAGTAGAAGTACAACAGAAGCTAAATATTTGAAAAGAACAGTTTAAGCGGTTTGGCCTCAAAATCAGTCACCCGAAAAAAGTTGTGATGCCTATCAGGCGGCAGGACCTTGGTCAACATCACACTGGATGGTGAGAAACTAGAAAATGTTAACCATTTTCAATGTCTTGGCAGTATTGTAACTTGTGATGCCAAGTCCTCCGCTGAAATCACCAACAGAGTTTAAAAAAAGGAACACAATTCTATCACCAATTAAGGTCTCTTCTATGGGATAACCAAATACCTTTCAGCATAAAGAGAATCCTTTATCAGGTTATACTTCTTGCCAATAACTACATATGCTTTTGAAACATGTACAATCAACAGCAGGGATAGTAGCAGAGTCCAAGTGGCTAAAATGAAGTTCCTAAGGTCAATGCTACAGAAAACAAAGAGATAAGATTCGAAATGAAGAGATTCATCAAAATATGCACATGGAACAGTCGCTAAGCGAACAGGTGAGAATATCAAGACTTAAATGGTATAGTCATGTACTGTAAAAAGGATGGATCCAACAAGAACTGCTAGAAAATGGCTATAGGTGGAACTGACAGTCAAGCTCTCTAGAGGCAGACCAAGAAAACGTTGGATCAGTCTAGTCGAGGAGGACCTAGAAGAAGAGGAGTGGAATGGCATCAAATCGAGGAGGAAGAAATGTACCTGGACAGAAAAAGATAGAGAGCGCTCTTACATCGCCCTAGGGCGACTGGATACGGTTAAAGGATGATGATGATGATGATTAATGTCTTTAAGTGTGTTATTATGTAAGTTTTCACATAATTTTGGCTGATGCAAAACATGTACCAAGTGATTTGAATAATTACAAATAATGGAAAAGGTATTGACTAGGTGGAACTTCTTACCTAATTTCATTACCCTATTATACCATAATATAGGTACACTGTTTCACACACACTCAGAGTTTGGATTAATTGGGCAATTCTTTCTGGGCGTTGAGGTTTCCACAAATGTTAGTGTATTTACATTGTTTTATAGTATCTCTTCTTCTTTCTCAACTGACTGCATGGCTCAGCTTTAATGCTCTCGCCTGCTGTTCCCAAGGTTGCAGGATCGAATCCTGGTGCAGCCAGTTGGCATTTGAGGGTGTGCAAATGCAAGGGAATCATGTCAGTAGATTTACTGGCACATTTAAGATCCCCTTGAGGGCAAAATTCCGGCTCTAAAAGCTGTAGTTGTTGAAAGGCACTTAAAACCTATATTATTATTATTACTTCTTCCTCAGCGTTTTTCCCGGCTGATTGCAGGGTCCACTACATCGTTTTACAGTATACTGTTCCTTAACTTGTAAAGATCAACTTGTTCCTGTGCCATCCCTCTTCTTTATTGGTGTGAATGGTACACCCCTGGAGGTTGTTGCTGGTGAGATAGCTGTTCCAGATTTATCAGGTCGCATTAAGACAGTACTACTTAAAAGTGGTAAAACCAACTCCCAAGGTGAGTACAGTGCTGTATTATATCTAGGGGCATACAAAAATTCACCTTTGAGATCAGGCAAATTTTAACATTTTAATGAGTACAGTACATCTGTTCTCATATACAATAGACTCTCAATTATCTGCTCAATTGGGGGTTGTAAAACCATGGATAATCCACAAATTAGAATAAAATTATTATTAAGGAGCCATTTGCTACATTAAAACATTTAGTTAAACCAGGTATTCTCAACCTGGTGCTCTCGTCATTCGAGCCAAAAAGTGCTCACGAGCACAAGCTTCCCTCAGATCCATTCGAATTCAAATTCTTTTGCACGAACCGGAATAATAGTGTTTTCAGAACTTTTATCATTTTGTGAAGTAGTATTTTTAATCTACACTAAAAGGAATTGAAAATGAAAATCCACAGCCTGCTTCCAGTCTCCGACCGGGTCAGGAATGGAATGAATGGAGCCCCTATCTAGCGGCGAGGATATGAACTGTGCCGGCTGCCGAGGCCTGACGCACTCCTCTGGGGCAATGATTAAATGAATGACAGATGAAATGAAATGATAGTGGAGAGTGTTGCTGGAATGAAATTTTGACAGGGAAAACCGGAGTACCCGGAGAAAAACCTGTCTGCCTCCGTTTTGTCCAGCACAGATCTCACTTGGAGTGACCGGGATTTGAACCACGGGACCAGCGGTGAGAGGCCGGCGTGCTGCCGCCTAAGCCACGGAGGCTTTGTTTTACAGTATACTGTTCCTTAACTTGTAAAGATCAACTTGTTCCTGTGCCATCCCTCTTCTTTATTGGTGTGAATGGTACACCCCTGGAGGTTGTTGCTGGTGAGATAGCTGTTCCAGATTTATCAGGTCGCATTAAGGAATTAGATATCCCTATTTTATGAGTAACCTGAAAGATTTTTTAAAATAATTTCAAATCAATTTAACTCGGTTGACATGGGGTTTCTTCTGTTCTACACAGCTTTTCCAAAGACATCTACGTAATTTACGATATCTATCATGGTCCGCATTGACCAGTTCATGTTCCATTTTTCGTATCAAGCACTATAATTTAAAGGACTGGTCACTCAGTAATATGTACAGTGATTAATATCTAAGGCCAAAACGGTTGATTGGACCAACTTCAACGTAGAAGAGGAATTATTTTACATGGACATGGTGACAGACATTCTGAGTTTCGATATAGTTGTATAAGTTTATACGTATGTGTATTTTTAGTATATTGTTTTAATGTTTGTTTGTGTGAGCATCTTTTATAATGAGATATCTTTGAGAACGCACGATGACATTGAGGAGATGAAATGGCTGAAGAAGGGAGCAGCATGGCCCCGAATAATGTCCCACGAATGTGAGTGTTAATACAGTTTAACATAATTTGTTTGGTATTGATTCACGGAAATATATTGTACTATATTGGTTTATAACAGCAACTCTACTCCGACCGGAATGAATGGCGAGCACTTGTATATCACACCCGGGAAACTGGAACTGGAAAATGATGATGATGATTGCTCATGAATCTTCCACTTCTCTTTTAATTCACATTTCTTTTATACTAAGGTATGTAACATTCTCATTTCAGAGTCTATACCCCAGCAAAATGAGCCCTTTGCCAGCCCAGCTCCCTCCACTTCATCGGGAAGCCCACCATCACCAAGTAAGTACTTGTATTGTATGTAAAGTTTGTCTTCAGTTGTATGCCAGCTAGGTTCTTTTTCCAGGTTTTTACCTTTGAACTCCCTAGGGCCTCACAACTAGTGAGATAGAGCCTTTAATGGCTTGAAACTTTTGTTCCTTATTGGTGCATTGTTGGCATGGATAAGATAAAAGAAACGTGTTGCTGGTCAAAATGTCAGTCAATTTTAAAGTAGCAAGCGCGGCTTGGCTTTGATTATCTTGTGTATAATACAGAGTGGGCCAAGATTAACCAAATAATGGACATCTGAACTGCAAGGCTATTTTATTCTTTTATATAATTAGAATACAGACAGAAGCCTGCTCACACACAATTCTCCATCTCTACGTGCACTGCTGGAAGTGTGACTGCCATAGTCTTGGCACAGGTGGCCCAAAGGATCACATTCAGTGTGACTCACTGTAACATGTTCCATTTGATGTCGGTGTTGGTGTTGCATATATTCTATTACAGCCAATCTGTAGTTCATGAATTTTTTTATATGCCTTGTCCTTGAGGTTGCCTCCTTAGATCAGGGGATCGTGGAGGCCATAGATATTTTGGGACTGTTTTGTTAGGAATGAAATAAAGAATGCAATGATTCCAAGGCATGTGCTGTTGCGCTATCCGGGTGGAAATACAGTATGTGAAAAGGCATTCATGTTGCATCGATTGAAGTTCAAAGAATTCCAAGATGTTGGCAATGCAACATGCTGAATTTACTGTGTCTTCTAAGAATTGGTCCAGTGATTCTGATTGCCGATACAGCTCACCACACTCCAATCTTTACATCATGCAGCAGTAGCTCAAATATTTGTCACAGGTTTTTAACACATCGATACTGTGCCCGTTTGCCGAGAAATTCGGGGAGCCATCGACCTTAAAAATGACCCTTCCGAAACCCCCCATCTCCCAGGAAGACATAAAGGACGGGAAGGAATGCATTCTTGGACTGGGAAAACACTCAAGAATCTGTACTCGGGGGTGTCGGGTGTAATAAGAGGTGAAACTACCAGCCCAGAGGAATACAAACACAACAAATACAATAAAAAGGCAAGGCTTACATTTAAATCGCACTCAGTTTATTCAAAAAAGTGGCAGACCCCTAACTACTTCCGAGAGGTGAAAACGGCTAGTCCGTGCTAAACAATGTTGATAATAATGTTATCGTCTCCGTGCGACAATCCTAATAAATTAAGCCTCTCGAAGTCCTACGCAAAAATGGAAAATCAAAGAATGCAATCTAAGAGAATGACACGTAGATCTTCCCTATACAATTACTTAGGAGATTCAATAATAATAATAATAGTACAAGCATGATTCTACAGCAAAGATAGTTATTTACTTGTTTACAATGCAAGGTATCAGTTACATTTAAAGCATAATAAGTTTAAAGCTACGCTATGATGGTGTCATCTCCAACATTTAACGTTATGATCATTTAATCTAATACCTATCGTACGTTAATAATAACATTGATGTAAATGAGAAGCGTTTCATCCTAAATTTATTTTCAAGCTAAAGCTATGCACATTCTGAACCTAACAGAGCGCATGAAAATCTATTCTAATTCACAACACAAATGAGTAACATGTAACCCTCTTAAATTACTTGCGCAATGGGCGCCACTGTTCCTTCATCGCAAATTCACTGTTTGTGAACTTGGGTCATGTTTCGTGTTGGGAGAGAAAAATTAGGTCGGCGACTGCATGAGTAAAACATGTCTAACGTCGCATTATCAGGTTAGCTACCGCGTTTAAACACGTAACCAACTGATTGTCGTCGCTCAATAGGGAAAGCTATATTTATATTTAAGTGTGTCGAAGAATCAAGTCTAAGTTATGGTCATCAAGGTTCATTTAAGTTTATAGGTTTATTTACATTTTATTAGACTTCCTAGCTCGTTGTTTATGTTCATTTTTAAGTTGAAAATCCTGATATTTGATTATTACCTTCTTATTTATCAGATTAGTTCAGTCCTATCAGTTTCATTGTATTTTTTTAATGACCATGCTAAATTCGTAAAGTGTAAACAATTGGTGTACAAAGCATCCAATCTCATACACATCATTGGAAGAAAAATCAATTCCAAAACATCAAATAGCACCTCAGTGTGCTGATCAATACCACTGATCCATTGATCATCTGCTGCAATAACGAGACAAAAGTCGTGTGCGTTATCAGCTCATAAAGTACCAAAACTTGTACTAGCATCTAAGGGTAATCATATCCTACCGCTGTAGTGCGTTTTAACATAACATGGTTCTGACTAAATTTATACAATCCAAGCTTGAGGATAAGGTTTAATCTTGCTGTAATAACAGCTGTGTACTCTGAACTTATAGAAAGGCTCATTATTTACTCATATGTCAGACGTCTAATGTCTGGAAAACTTGTCTTAATAAACCTGGGTCTTTTGCTTACAGTCCTATAAAATTACCCCTTCCTTCGAACTCAAGATAGCCTGCTCAGCTCATCTCGCAAAGCTACAATTCATAGCTTGTTTGGCAGTCGTCTGAATGTCGAATTTATAAAGTTATTCTTTCACTTCTCCACATTTCATAAACAGGTTTTCAGGTAGTAATGTCTAGTGTTCACTCCGCTCACAGCCTTCTAACTAATTTTATCAAGAAAAGAGTGCGCTGTCATCGCGTTTACAAGGTCAAAATAAACAAAAAAAAGTGTGACATTGACTTCTTTCACGGCCAACAAGTGGTCGTTGAGTTTACTGCTCCAATAAAAATGCAGTTATTCAGACATGATTATGTAACAAAATCCTACATGTTAAAGTGTGTTGGTTCGATGCACTGTCGAACTAGGAAAAGTTCTATTTACAAAAATTGTTGGCAAATGCGTTTATCCCAAGCAATTGCAAATGATACGACATAACTTGTTGTTACTCCACCACTAGGAATACATGTTAATAATTATAAGCCTACCTAAAAATGTGCGGCGTAAGGTCTTATTAAACTAATCTAATCCCCATTACGAGATCGTACATAAAAAGATATTTCGGCTATCAGCCAGACTCACGTGCGTGCTTCACATTTTCTCAGTGATATGACTTGCCTGGTTTATGGAGCAAGTAAGGCATAAGGGTGAAATGCCTATTATACACGTGCCTTCCTTATAGTGTGATTCAGCCATCACTGAACCATTTATAGTGTGATCCAGCCGTCGCTAAACCCCGCCTTCCTGTGGGTTTTTATTCCATTCCTAATTCCATTGTAGAAGGAATAATTGGCATTTCTTCATCATGAAAAATGTGTATTAGCAATGCCATAATGCTGTTGGATTCATTGGTTAGCACTGAATTTACTGTTAGATTCTAACTAGCAATTGCACACTGAAGTTACACTTATCAGCGGGTGGCAAGTAATAATGGCCATCGATTTTCCGCTCACAGTTTAATAACAGCAGCTTGTGCCACTGTGCACACTAAAAACTGGGTGACTTTAATTCACACGTGATCTGTTCTTTACTGTATTGCATTGTTCCTAGCAATATCGTTGCACTTTCGGAAAACGTGGTTGGCAGCGTGTTTAATGCCTGCGTAGAATAATTACCAGAAATATTACAAATATCAAAATTTGCATCCACTGAATGTTTTAAATTCACTTAACAGCTTTGCTGCACGGAAAAGCGTATCACAGTTCGTTGGATTAAGCTATATTCGACGGATATTTCTCGATTTTGACGAGCACAATTTTAACGTAGTCGCAGGACCATGCCTGCATTAAGTTGCACGTCAAGCCAAGACCATGCTTGTGATAAGAGTGTTTCAGTAAGAAGCCGGATGCACTATCTAGCCATCAGTCAATTGTGCGACTGTAAAATATTTATGGCATTCTCAGTGGGTTTTTAATATTCATGTTTCCTTTTCATAGTAAATTAAATCATGCTTCTGTGCATCAAAAATATGTACAACATTGGTTAACAATTACATCCTTATCAAATACACAAAAATATATACATTCACGGTGCCTCAACTCATATGAATCAAATGAGCGCTTTACATGCCTTCTCCTTGGAAGTTTCTGCTTCTCTCAAGGATGGTAAGCTCCTCATGAGCCATAGAAGTCACATGGCAAATGTGATTTCGGGTTCAATACCAAATGGCATTTTGCGAATTAACAGAACTGCTCAGATGAAACCATGCTTCATCCATCATGAAGTAGAGGTTTGGATCAAGAAGGCCACTTTGTTTCCTGCAATAGCCATGTGCAGAACTGTTCACATCTAGCATGATCTGCAAGCTTTAACCGTTTCAAAGCATGATCTTGTATGGCTTCAGGTAAGGTCCTTCAGAATATGCCAGCATGTTGTTCACAAAACTCCCACCTGCTGTAATGACTGCCACCTCATGGACTTAGTGGGGCTCTATAACATCTGCTGGCAGATAACTTTTTTCTTTGCCTTGGTCCTTTTCAAATTAGGGTATTCATGCATCTTATCAACCACATGTCCAGATGTATGAATTCTCTTAGAGATGACTTTGACGGGTGGTGTCCTGTTGAATTTGGGACAGAAATGTTCTTGTACACCCTTCACTCATCTGTCCTGGGAGTAATATTCCTTTATGATGAACTAGCAACGGTTTACCCAGCGTAAGCTTAAAAGGCACATGGATGGCAGGTCCCAGACGTAACTCAGAAAGACCGAGGTGAACAGCGAAATTCCAAAGACATATACTCTTCTCTGAAGTCTTGACACGACTCGACAGTTTGAAGCTGGGGTGATAGGCTTACGCGCTAGCTTGTAAACTCGCTCCGAAGCTAGTAATTTAAATTTCCACTGAATGGAGAATGTTGGCAGAAATGAAAACTTAAAAGCACTTGTAGTGGGCGATGTATTAAAGATAGAGATATGCTGTCACGGACGTTTGTACAACTTTTCATCCTGAACAAGTACTACACTCATAGAATATAGATATTTTTAATGGTTTACCCAGCATAAGCTTAAGAGGCACAAGGACAGCAGGTTTTTCTTAGACTCTATTCACTGAAATCGTTACTGCTTGGCTTCCTTTGGTCATAAATGAAGTTTTTCTACAGAAACCTTCCTCGAGAAATCCTTAACAGAATGGTGAAAACTCGTCAAAATCCATCCAATGGTTCTCGAGATTACCAGTTACATCCAAGAATCGGGAACATTGTATTATACTATGTAGAAATATCCTGGTCTACTTCGTCAGTTGCATTTTTGTGTCTTCACTGGCAATAAGCTTCACCTCTATTGTTGCCTGCCTCGTCCCTGAACTTTTTCCTCTCATAGCTATGTCCCCATTATTATTCATCATAGTCATGGATGAAATCCACAAGAATGTCAAACAGAGATTGGGACAAGAAGCAACAAAGGCCATGCTGTTTGCAGATGATATAGTTATATGGGGTGAGGATGAAAAGGATGTACAAAAACAACTAGATGTATGGAACCAAGAGATAGAGAAATTTGGGATGAAAGTAAGCACAGAGAAGAGCAAGACAATGGTAATGTCAAGAGGAAGGAAGAGGAAAGATAGAATTGAATGGCAAAATTCTAGAAGTCGTTAAAAGTTTCAAGTATTTGGGAAGTGTGATCACAAAAAATGGAAAGATAACTGAGGAAATTGGAAAGAGAATACAACAAGCAAACAGTTTTTACCAGAGTGTAAGGGGTATTGTGTGGAACAGAGATGTCCCAAAGAAAAGCAAAAAAGTATTATATTCAACCTACTACAGACCCATACTAACATACGCAGCTCGAGCGTGGACTACTACATAAAGAGAGGAGAGTAGAATACAAGCCGCAGAGATGAAATTCCTGAGAGGTATAGAGGGCAAGACCAGAAGAGATAGAGTTAGAAATGAAGAGATAGAGAAAGGACAGGAATATTGAAGCTGCAGGACAGGATAGAAACAACAAAGTTAAAGTGGTATGGACATATGATGAGAATGGGAGAGGAGAGAGTACCAAAGAAAACTTTCTGTGAAAAGATGACAGGGAAGAGACCACGAGGTAGGCCCCGGAAGAGATGGGCAGATACAGTGTGGGAGTGTGTAGAAAAGAAGGGAGGAAAACCCGAAGATGTACTAAAATCAGGAGAGGAGTGGTGGAGAGACAGGCAACGATGGAGGTCCTTAATTCACAACCCGACCCAGGAAGCTGGAAACGGGAAATGATGATGATGATGAGCTATGTGAAAATAAATTATTGTTATTGTATTTTGCTACAGTAAAGAATATTCTCCCATGACGCCTTGCAGCTCACGAGTCTGGTTGGGTTTGGTTTCTCTTGGCCCCCTATGTATGATGAGATCACATCTATTGTGTGGGGGGAGACACACACAATACTATCTTATAAAATATAGGTATGAGATAATTTCACTCAATTTGGCTTGGTATTCTGAGCTCAGTCACTCCCGTTAGGCTTGGTATCAAAACAGTTAAACTGATAGGATTTAATGGTTCATTGTTTCAGGCATTTCAGACAAAGTTGAGCGTGCCAAAGAGCTTATAGAGAAAAAGAGACAACTGAAGCAAGAAGAGGAAGAAAAGGTAAGTACATTTCCTTCAGGTGTTTGTCCAGTTAGTTGTAATCTTTTGTATACATAGCCTGAAATAAAAACCATTATGTTGAGTGGAGATTTCCTTGCAGGCAGAACAGGAACGTGAGTTGGAACGTCGCCGTGTTGGTCAGGAAGTACAGAAGTTGCGGAGATGGCAACAAGAGCAGGAAGTGAAGGATATGCGGGAACAAAGACGCAAAGAGAAGTTAGAAGAGCAAGCTGCCAGGCAGCGAGTTTTGGATCAAATCAGCCAAGACAAGTAAATATTTTTTTAATATCAAGTCATGTATGAACTTTACTTGCAATTACTAAGTTATATATTTAAATCAACCATATAAAATCTCCTTCTCAGGGCAGATCGTGCAGCTCGGACGACGACGACAACAGATACAGTTACAGCTCCGAGTGAACACAAAGAAGAGCCAAGAGTGCCCACTCCACGAAGGTACCACTTAGCTTGATCTCAATTTTTCTATTAAATTATGGTTGACTGTGAGAATTTTATTTTTAATACAAGGTGATGTTCACTTAACCAAACCGACATAATTTTTATTTTTTATGAACTCTCCATAGTTCTATGGTTGTCATCTGCCACCAATGAGGATTGAGAAAATAATAATAATGTTATTGGTTTTTCGTCCCTTTTAACTACTGCAACTTCTAGAGATTCTAATATGCTGGAAGAGAAAAAATTGCCTGTAAATCTACCAACGCTGCTGCTCATTTAAGCACCCTCTAATGCCACTTGATTGCGACTGGATATGATCCCATAACCGGTTCAAATATATACTGCAATTCCTACATGTCCACAGGAATATTTTAGTGTAATCGGTGACATACGGCATTGATGCTGGTTTGTTCGAATGTTTCAATTGTCGCCTTGTAACTGCTAGAAATGTAGTGCTCTTCAGCTGGTCCACACTATTGTTTGTAATTGTAATGGGTGTTTCCCTAATCTTAATAGGTGCTGCACACCAAATCAACCAGTTTCCTTAATCCTGAAAGAAATTTATATGAGATTAATAAATTCACTTGAATGACCAGTTTCGATCGTTACACTTAGGCCATTAAATCTAGTCTACAAGTATGTGGGTGATGGTATTTACAATATACAGGGTAGGTGGAGTCAGATCCGTTATCTGAGAACATACAAATCCCTAGGTCAGGAAGCACCGAAAGACAAGAAAAACATATAGTAAAAGGCGCGTGGCTTAGGAGAGAAGGGGAGCAAATGTATGTCACTCATGGCAACGCTGCTTGCTGCTGTGTACAAGACCGGATCGAGGTAGTGCAACCAGACTGACAGAACAGCCGGTATTCACCGGAGTAGCGGTATTCAACGGAATATGTCTCGCAAACAACTGATACGTGAAGATCAGTTCCACAGAGGGGAGGTAACTTGCCCAACCAGTTCCCACAGTCTAGGATCAACAGAGTTCTGAATATGCTTCCCTTGCCCTTCAAGATAGGACATGTACACGCGACAGCTGATGCGTATTGTCGGCCTGGACGTAACAAATAGCCTTCCCGAAAGTGATTATCATAACATGGAATTGTTTGAGAACCACTCACCATATGCAGATCCACCCTAGACATTATTTCCTTGTTTTTTTTTATGCTGCATAGCATGGTGCAATCCCAAAGTCATAGGACCAACGATTCGCCTGCTAGACACATTTAAGAAATGTCACTAAACCAATTTTTTTCCAACAAAACCATGCACCTTTCAATATACGGTTTTCACGTCTTTCAGCGCGTCCTGACCTACGGAATAATATGTTACAGACAGTCGATTTAATCTCCACCCAACCTGTATACACTTACTTGGTTACAGCAACTTTCTAGTTACGTGTGATTTTTTGTCAAGTTATTGTTTGCTTGCTTAGTGTGATATCTGTGATTTTTAGTAAATTGTGAGGTTGGAATGGATTATGAACTTAACTGGATGTTTCAGCGATGTGTGATCCATACTCGTGCAGTTGTCCATTCCAACCTGACAATTTACTAACAATCACAAGCGAGCAAACTTGACGGTCGATAACCACTAACAATATCTTAACAAAAGATCACATATAACTAACAAATCTTGACAAGTTGCACAAGTTTATAATAACTGCTATAACCAAATAAGTGTAATAGACAACGAAAATATACCTTCAGTGAAAATGAAAATCCACAGCCTGCTTCCAGTCTCCGACCGGGTCAGGACCTTCAGTCAATAAAATAATTATTTATGTTTTCCAAAGTACCAGTTTCGGTCACATTATGCCCTTCATCAGCAAATGTAATTAATAGAAACAAAAATGAAGTTGTAAGTCTGTGTGATAATGTTATAAAGGTAAAACAATAATTTAAGTGTTTGTAATAATTTTCGACAAGTAATAAATAAATTTATAAATGGAGTGAGGTTCAATACTATTTCTAAAATGTTAACTACAGTATCTACATTATTTAAAAATAATCATCATCTTGGTGATAACAAGTATCTGGGAATTGTCATTGAAGAAAATGGGGGAAATGCCTTGGAATTAGATGAAATAGGAAGGTGTGCTGATTGATTCTTCAAGAGTGTTCGAGGCCTGAAAAGGAGCAAGGATGTGCCACAGAAATGTAAAGGGATCATAAACAAGACATACTTTGTGCCGATCCTAGCATATGGATCAGAAACTTGGGTGATGAAGGAGAGAGATAAAAGCAGAATACAAGCAGTGGAAATGAAGTTTCAGAGGATTCGTATAGGTGTAACTAGAATGGACAGAGTCAGAAATGATAGTCAGAGAAATATTAAAGGAAGAACCCCTACAGGATAGGATTGAAAAATCAAAGCTACAGTGGTATGGACACTTGAAAAGAATGGGTGAAGAGAGAATATCACAGAAAATATTGGAAATGGAGTGGAAGAAAGAGACCTAGAGGTAGACCAAGGGATAGGTGGATGAAGTGGGTAAAGAAAAGTGTCGAGAGAAAAGAAGTGAATTGGACAACAGTGACGAAGAGAAGTGGTGGATAGACAGAAAACGATGGAGAGGCTTGAGCTCCAAGCAGACCCAACCTACGGTTGGAAACTGCTCTAGTTGATGATGATGATGATCATCATCATCATCGATTCTCCACTCCAGCAGGCCGGGTGTGGGAATGAACAAGCCCCTTCCATAGCTGTCTGTCCTGCCACCATTCTTCTTACATCACTGTCCTTCATTCTACGCTCCTCAGCCAAAGCTCTGAGGACTTGCTTCATCCGCCCATCTCGAGGCCTACCTCTTGGTGTCTTGCAAATCATCTCCCTTTCGAAATAGGCTTTGAGTGTTTTACTAGAGGGCATCCTCATCAGTTGACCGAACCATTTCAATTTCAACTCCTCAAGAATGTCTTTTCAGCCCTAGCTTTCGGCGGACTAACTCATTTCTAATTTTGTCTCTTCTGGTCTTCTGAATACTTGATCTTAGATATATCATCTCAGTTGCTTGTATCCGGCTGTTGTCCCAGGGAGTCATTGTAACAGCTTCTAGACCATAGGTCAATATGGGAAGTAAGTAGGATTTTTAAGTGATATTTTAGCTTCCTGAGGAAAGTTTTCGTCCCACAGAAGCTGTGAAACAGCGTTGTAAACGTTTGCAGCTGCTTGAACCCTACTGCTGGTTTCTTGGGTTAACCTGTTATCTGTAGACAAAACTCTGCCAAGGTATTTAAAATGTTGAACTATTTGATGTCATGTCCCAATTTCAGCTCAAGCTTTGCCTGCTCATCACTTAAACATAATAATTAAAACTAATAAAACCAGATCTGTTACAAATTTTGATTAATATGAAAAAAATATTTCTCCAAAAGCAGCTCGATCTAGGAAATGCTATGTTGTAGAAACGATGTATAAGTGCAGTGTAAAATTATTGTTTTACCTTTATCACATTCTCACAAACTTCCAACTTCATTTTTGTTTCTATTTATAAATATTAATTACATTTGCTGTTGAAGGTCATAATGTGACCGAAACTGGTACTTTGGGAAATATAAATAATTATTTTATTGACTGAAGGTTTATTTTCGTCGTCTTATTTCGTTGTCAATAAGGATCACTTTCTAGATATGGTTATTTTCTGTCTCTTCACAAATAAGTGTACATAATTGTAAATACCATCACCCACATACTTGTAGACATAGATTTAATGTCCTAAGTGTAAAGGATCTGATGATGATCGCTTGACGATCAAAACTGGTCACCCAAGTGAATTTATAAATCTCATGTAAATTTGTTTCCAGGATTAGAGAAGCCCTCCTTACAATTGGGTACAATTGTGTTGACCAACTGAAAAGTATTACATTTTGATTACTAAGGCAACACTGAAAAATGACATCCAAGACAATAACTCGGCTAGGTTTCAAACAGTGCGTAGTCAAATGCAGATGCAGTCACATGTGTTCTAATGGAAGGTTTGGTCGTGAGTTATGAATGTTCTTAAATTAGTTTTAGTTGTCCAATTTAATTGAAAGGTTGCACTGCACTCTTCTAAGCCATGGTGAGACTAAATCCTTGGCCACTACTAGGTTAGACCACAGTCTGGATGAAACCATTGGCCATTACTACGTTAGACAACTGTCTGGATGAAACCATTGGCCGCTACTAGGTTAGACCACGGTCTGGATGAAACCATTAGCCTCTACTAGGTTAGACCACGGTATGGATGAAATCATTGGTCGCTACTAGATTAGACCACTGTTGTGACAGAACCATTGGACTCTACTAGGTTAGGCCATTGTTGGGACAGAACCATTGGCCACTACTAGGTTAGACCACTGTATGGACGAACCATTGGCCACTACTTGGTTAGAACCATCGAGACAAAAGCATTGGCCACTACTAGACCACGGTATGGACGAAACCATTGATTGCTACTAGGTTAGACCACTGTCGAGACAAAAATATTGGCCACTACTAGGTTAGACCACAGTATGGACGAAACCATTGGTCGCTACTAGGTTAGACCACTGTCTGGACGAAAATTACGGCTTGTACTATAAGTCAGGGAGTCTGCCATGTGTCAGAACCATTGGCCACTACTAGGTTAGACCACTGTATGGACGATCCATTGGCCACTACCAGGTTAGACTACTGCCGAGACAAAAGCATTGGCCACTACTAGGTTAGACCACTGTTTGGACGAAACCATTGGTCACTACTAGGTTAGACCACTATATGGATAAAACCATTGGCCACTGCTAGGTTAGACCACTGTTGGGATGAACCATTGATTGCTATTTGGTTAGCCCACTGTCTAGATGAAAATTACTGCTTGTTTTATAAGCCAGGGAGTCTGGGGTGTATGCCCCAGGTTAGGTTTGTGTTCTAAAGCCTTATTAACACAGAATTTCACATGTATGTATCATTTAAACCAGTGTTACCCAAATAACTTGGACTGGCTCTGAGACCACATGTAGCTTTGGAGGCTGAGCAGAATTTGATGAGCGACTGTCACGTTAAGTGATGAGCGCACGGGTGACCAATTGGCTGTAGTTGCCCAGTGAGGACTCAGGATGTACACTCGACACGAACGATGCTGATAGCAATAATAATGTCAAACCCCCAGTCTGGCTCATATTTCGATCCTGCATTATGGAGAATAATTATAAACAACGGGAAAAAAACTAATGTAAAACGACATAACAATAGTCGCCATGCACAGCTGTCTGCAAATGTTATAGTTGATGATCGCTCTACACACATAATGAATATGCAAGAAGAATCTAGAGACATTAGCGTAAGTGCTTCATATATTTGTAAAATTGTTAATGTTTCTACCACGTTCACTTTATTTTTAGTAGAGTTTTAACTGTCCTCAATACATTATCGCTATTGTATTTAAGGGTTCACTATGTTGCACTGAGTTGCTCCTTTCTTTTCCTCGCATATACAGTACTATGTTTTGGAAAGGAGCTTTTCTAGTGTCTTCCACTCTTGTCTGTCTCTTGCTCTTCTTGTCCATTGTGGTCCGGCAAATTTCTTGAATGTCTCAGCCCAGCATGTCCTCTGTCTTCCTACGTTTCTCCTGCCGGTTCTGGGATCCCACATCGTTAGTCTGTGCGTCCACCTCCTATGCTCCATCCTCGCTACGTGGCCTCCCCATTTCCATTTTAGTCTGTCCGCTGTATTGATGAAGTCTTTAATACTGGTTCTTCTACGTATCTCCTCGTTCCTTATTCTGTCTTTCAGCGTGAAGCAAATAATAATAAGAGAGCTCACAAGCGTGCAGCAAATAATGATACATTATATATTTAAAAATTGTGGTTTTCTTCTTTGAACTTAAATATTCTTCGTGTAACAATCTTACAAAATAATAAAGCCTAACAGCTCTGAGTACAGCAGAAAGAAGGCTGAGGCCGAACACTGCTACCTAGATGTAAAAAGTTTTGGTGAGGGAAGCCACTGAGCCAATTTTCAATCATACCCAGGGCTGTTTACTTTGGAGCTAACAACTAGGCCTATGACTAGGAAATGAAACTCGTATTTCAATAAAGGCATTTAACGTCTATTAACACCAAACAAATACAAACACAATACTAAAATAATAACATGCATAAATAAACTAAGATGTGGCTTCCAACGTACAATAATAGTACGATAACTTACTTTCAGTAACTGTGATGTCATTCTCCGTTTACCAAGGTATGCATCATTAAAGCTAGTACGGAGTAGTCGTCCAAACTTAGTATCTGGACAACTATGAGCCATGTTCAAAGACTAGAATCAGAATCTCAATTATTCGTAATGTAGATTTAATATGCCCAAGGGGTTGGCATAATGTCGAATTGACACCAAATCCATTTAAATAATATTTTAATCCCAATAGATGTCTTCTAACACGGAACTCAATCAAATACTTTCACTTTCCGTCAACATGGCTACCTCGATCTTCCTATGTTTCCTTCCCAGCTGATTGCCAAACATTGCTTACAATGAAATTAGGCCTAACTTCGGTTTCATTGCCAAACCAAGAACGTGCAACTAATAAGATTCACTTACTTCATTCTGGAAGACGCACCATTACCATCACTAATACTTACATAATTCCTTCTATATCGTACCTGGCCTCGAAGTGATTGACTACTCATTTCCCCTTTGAAGACCAGACACAATAACAACATAAATAATATCAATGCAAGGAACATCATTCTTCATGCAAATATTTCCACTGGAGGTGTCCATTCCAAACGCCGTGTATCATCTTTCCACATCAAACACGCTCACGATCCGGTTCACTAAGTTGGCATAATCCATCGTATTTTAATAAATTAAAGGCAATTCCATAAGATTTTATGTCAAGGTACTGTGTAAGCCATAGCTGTTACATTCTGAAGTCAAACGGCATCTTTGGCAGCTAATAGCTACTGTTTCCCGAAGGAAACTCTTCAATAATCGGTACTACATCTTGTCTCGTTGAAATCCAAAATCCGACTCTTATTATTACAACGATAAAGGTTACTATGGTGTTCATCACAGACAAAAGACACACCATTTGACTATTAGCCTGTTTCGGTTTCTCCATGCTTGCTCGTCCGAGAACTTATATCATCGCAGACCCTTAAGCTACTACCACCTAGCGGTGAATCCCGGTACTAACAGACCAGTTGGCGAGCGCCGAATACGAAGACCATTTCCAATAGTATTGTACTTACAGATCTATCGTCTCACTTTGCATAATCGTCGCACCCTGCTTTTTTCCACGAGTGCGACGATTATGCAAGGAAATACGGTAGTGTGCTCAGATACGGAACGTTAGTCAGCCCTTTTCCTTGCTGATACCCAGTCTACTTCCCCTACCTTTATGGCCAAGCTAACCAGGCTGATTGGCTCCCAAGCTCCCCCTACTTTTCCGGGAGGGCTCTGGTATGCATCTCTGGTTTAGTGTGGTCCATGACATCATGGATGCCACCATTTTGTATCTAGTGGAATTTTTAGTGTAAGAAATCGTGATCTATACTGTTCGTATTTACTTCAAAAGAATCAAGATATGGTCCCTATTCACTTGTTCATAAACCACGCTGATATCTGAATCTTACATCACAATATATAACGACATCAAATTATATTCCGAGGTTGCGAGCCGAGTATACTTACGTCAACATTGCATAGAGAAAGGTGTATTAGAAGTCTGTGGAAGGATCGAGCAAGCTGTGTACTTGACCAGAATCATGAAATGGAAATAAATATTTAAATGACAGAAGACATGGACAACTTAGTAAGCTGAGCTGGAAATTTACTGCATATTATTTGATATCAATCTACAAGGGAAAAATTAATGTAAAACAACATTATAATACTCACCATGCACAGCAGTCTGCAAATGTTATAGGTGATGATCGCACTACACTTCTGGAATAATCTGGAAACACTAATTCCGCTACAGTACTTGTCAGCACGAGTGGGTTAATTTGTGCATCAGACCTCAAGTTATTGAAATCCTTTGAAATATTGTGGAGAATATTTATTTAGCTGTGCAGAATAGTAATGCATTGAACATTTCATGTAATTCTTTGGTGCATAAATTAAATATTTGCAGATTCTGGACCCCATGGTCGGACATTTTGCTGTGTGATAACATGCTAGAAATTGCTAAGTCGTGTATAAGAGCAAAAGGGCCGAATTATTATTCGGAGATACTGTGTGTGCAGTGTAACTTCAATGTAGAAGACTTTGGAAGCCAGAATGCATTGATAAAATCAGATAAATTTAGTCTAGTGTTTTACCTGAGGGAATACTATTAAAACAGTTTCTGCCTAGTCAATACCATACTGTTTTTATTGTATACCCTCGGATATAATAACAGTCAATACGGTTCCAAAATGAATCGCTGTATTCCTCAAAGTCTAGCGTTTGACAAGGGGATGACCACGCAGCTGAGCTGTGTCAAATCTTAACAAGTGCAGTAGTGAAAAGAAACAGTGTCGGATTCAAAAGAGAGCAAAATTATTTATTATATTAAAAGAATTGACAAAATAAAAAATTATAAAATACCCATCTTGTTCAAGTAGAACAATCTCTTAATGAGATCTGTGTTGAAGCCAGGCTGAAATGGTTCAGTCATCTCAAAAGAATGGACACACAAAGAACAGCTAGAGTGTGGTTTGAAAAAGAACTGAAAGGCAAGAGACCAAGAGGTCGACAGAGGAAGAGATGGATCTACCAGGTTAGAAATGATCTTACAGGGAGAGGTCTGGATTTACAGCAAATCGTGGAGGAGGAAACGTTCTTGGAATTCACCGCACCCAGCAAACTGGAGCCGGTTCATGATGGATTCACCGCACCCAGGAAACTGGAGCCAGTTCATGATGATGATGATGAAAAGAATTGTAGAAGCAGTGCATCGTGAAACTTCACATCATAAAGAAAATGTATATCACTGGTTCAAACTCACTTCATTGCTAAATAAAGCCTTACATGCTGGTGGAGGTGTCTTTCTGATCACAATGGCCATTCAATTCAATCCAGGAGGGAGGAGTCCAAACGGGAATCAAAGGGCTAACTTCCAGGAATGGAGGCACTGATTTTGAAGGTACAGGAGTGCACCACTTCACCTCATTGTAGTATTAATTAAATGCAGATTACGTTCTTTCTTTTTATATTTTTTGAAATTTTTTTTATTTAGTTTGCTAAAAGGCCTCGAAGGTGACCAAGAATGCGGAGTACAAGTGAGAGTCTCTAAGAGAAGAGGGACCCAGCAGTAGCTGGAACAGGATTTGGATTTTTTTTACTATCCCCTGAAAGTACGTCAACTATTTTGCAAAAATGTTTGTATCCTGGACTTTAGTCTAACTTCAATATTCTTAACCAGAGTTACAGTTTTTCAATGCAATGCTCCTTTGTTGAATACTTTGTATGGTAGATAGGAAACGCAGTGTTAGGTCATGGGACCAAGCTCTCTGCTGACTCGGTAGACGCGTGGGTTCGAGCCCCACCGTCGGCTGTCCTTGAAATGGTTTTCCGTGGTTTCCCATTTTCAACACTAGGCAAATGCTAGGACGGTACCTTCTGATAGGCCACGGCCGATTCCTTCCACATCCTTGCCCAGTTTCATTCATCTTCATCCATTACATCTCTCATACCGACGCGCAGGTCGCCCACGGGCGTCGAATAGAAAGACCTGCACTCGGCCTGGACCCATTCGTATTCTATGGACTTGAGCCGTGTCATAACTTTACTTTCGCTTCCTTGCACTTCTTGTTGACCTCATTTCTCAGACGTCTGTATTCTGCTTTCCTCTTTTCATCTCTTACATTCTTGTATTTCCGCATTTCATCCATCAATTCTAGTATATCCTGAGTGATCCACGGTTTTCTACCTATTCTTTCTTTCCTACCAATGTTTTCTTCTGCGGATTTTGTTAAGACGAGTGGGAGAGGAGAGATGTTTCTGGCGACTGCTAATGAAGAGAAGAGATAGGTTAGTAGGACACATACTAAGACACCCAGGAATAGCAAGCTTAGTTATGGAAGGAAGGGTCGAGGGCAAGAACTGTAGGGGTAGACCAAGGTTAGAATATGTTAAAACAGATTGCCTCGGATGTAGGGTGTGGTATCTATGTAAAGATGAAGCGATTAGCTCAGGACAGGGAGGCATGGAGAGCTGCATCAAACCAGTCAAAAGACTGAAGACTCAATCATCATCAGAAACTATAGTACCTAAGATAATGAATCTTTCCGGAGAGTAAACCAACAGCATGTGACTGCAGACAATAACAACCGTTTGTGTGTAATTTTCATTTTGAATTGTGTTTCTTTCTCTCAATTTTGACTTTTCTCTTTTTATTTTCACAGTAATAAAACAAATATTTTTTGTATGTTGTAGTGCTATTGTAACATAGTATGTTACTTAGTAGAATGGTACAGCAACTCATTTTCAATGATCAGGAAAAAGTTTGGGGGTATATCTTCAAAAATACAAAAGTTATTATGATTTTAGTACAACATTGCAATTTCTTGAAAAGAAGCCTGGTATTCTTCACACATACCACCTATAAGCGACTGGTACTAAAAGGGTTAAATGGCTTTTGTTAGATTATATGCCATTTTCCTGAATCGTGACTCAAAAGCTGTCTTCTCGGAGAGATTGGGGGTCTATCCACTCACCCAGATATTTGAATGCTTTTGTTTGCTTGATTTTCCCTGCCCTACATCCAGCTCTGTTGGTGCTTGTTTCATATTACAGGTGTATTTTCCAGAGTTGGAATCTGACAGTTCGGCGGAGAACCGTTGAACTGAAGGCTGCGTTGCCACGTATGCTACTAGCCAGCACGTGCGTACTTCCACCCTCCCGTCCTTTTCCTCATGCTCATAATATAATTTGCATCGTAATTACATTTGTGTCGCCCAGTTCCATAACACGTTATGTCCAAAAAAATGAAATTCCTTTTTATTGCGCCATTTTGTAGAGGGCATTCATATGCATGTCTTCAATATGCCAAACTGTTCCGTAAGTCGCTATTTCACGCTTAAATTGAGCATTGAAAATAGAGTACTGTTCCAAAACTCGTCATGTCCACAGCAGAAACTGTTCCATAACCCGTTATGTCCATTACCAGAGCACAGAAACAAAACTCGTCATGTCCAACTCATTTCCCACACTTGGCAAGTGTTACAGTTCCATACATCGTTATGTCCGACAAATTAATTCAGCTGGTTTTGCCAACATATTTCGGGTATTAAGGTGTTGTTCCGTTTCTACAACTGAACAAATGAGGTTAGGGAACTTTATGGAGGTTGGTACACTTGTTTTGTTTTGAAAGGGGACTGTAGTAAAGCCATAACCTGGCATTCTGCTTGTGTGTTAGTTTTCAGCTGTGAACGTTTAATTTTTCTCTGTTATACAGTGTTTGAAAGTGTTTTAAGGCTAATTTAAACATGGGGAATGACGAAGGGATTGTTGAGGGTGACGTTATTACTCCGGCACGACCAGGTCAATCAAGGAAAAGAAAGAAAAACCAGGAAGCATGGACAAAAGTTGTAGCCAAGAAAATGAGGTTAGTGCTATAGCCTAGACAATTTATGAGCCTTTTTATTAAAGAATGTATTAATTTACTTCATAAATCTAATAATGGGGTTTCTCTTTCAGGTATTCTTCAAAAGGTCCACCATCCATGCCTACATGTGGTCATGTAGGGGGAGTTTTTAAATGTAGTGAACTAGGAATGCAAGACATCCGACGAATGAACCAACATTTTTATTCAACACAAAACCGCCAGGTTCAGAATGAATACATTTTGAAATATGTAACAGTTGAAACTCCACACCGCAGCAGATCACGAGTAAATATGCAACAGAAAAATGTGACCATCAAGTATTTCTGCAATAAGCAACGAGATGGAGTTGTAACGAGGTTGCAGATATGTAAGAAGACCTTTATTAATATCCTTGGTGTTAGTCGGGATCGTGTTCAAAATGTATGCAGAAAGTTTTTTGAATCAGGAACCACACCTGTGGAAAAACGGGGAGGTGACACAAGATCAGGCCACTTTCAAAGTAGGCGAGATGCTGTCAAATCCTTCATTCTATCAATTCCTCCGCTTGGGAAACATTATTGTAGGTCCAGAAATGTTCATAGGTACTATCTACCAAGTGAGCTGTCAATAACAAAACTATATCGCATGTACAATGAAAAAGCTACTGAGGATTTGAAAGTTAAGTATGAATTTTTCCGAAACATTTTTGATAACAACTTCAATATTGGATTTGGGTCCCCGGCAACTGACGTTTGTTCCTTTTGCCTAATGCATCAAGAAAAATTAAAACGTCTGCCTACCGGAGAGGAAAAACAAACGGTGCAAGCAGAACTAACAGTTCACAAGGCAAAGGCCAAGGCCTATTACGATAATCTTCGAACCGAGATAGAAGGTGTCAAAGTTATTAGTTTTGACTGTCAGAAGAATCTGATATTACCAAAACTACCAGATCAGTCATCCTACTACTTAAGACAGTTGTATTACTATAATTTTACTGTTTGTGAAGGTCTATCAACTGCAAGTCAAACCAAAGATAACACGTTTTGCTATGTATGGCTCGAGCATGAATTTCCCAAAGGTTCTTGCCAAATTGTGTCTTCAGTTTACCACCGTTTGTGTAACACTGACTTGAAGGAAGTAACTACCGTTAAGCTAGTTTCTGATGGTTGTGGTGGACAAAATAAAAATTCAACCATGGTTGGAATGATTTGTATTTGGCTTGCACAAAATGCTCCAGATAGTGTAAAGAAAGTCATCCTTTTGTTTCCAATAGTAGGCCACTCCTACATTCCACCAGACCGAATATTCGGACGTATTGAGAAAGAAGTTAAGACCAAAGCTTCAATTTTAATTCCAGAAGAATATGAAGCCCTGTTTGACTCAATTGGGACCGTGTTTAAAGTTGGGACCGATGTAAACGTATATGATTGGAAAACTGCTGCAATGGGTGCTCCTAAGAAAGGTGAGATCCCTGCCATCCCAGGGACTGCCAAGCCAATAGGTAAGTGGCACTTCAAGTTCCAGCCCAGCAAACGAATAATTATCACCAAAGAGTCTAACAAAACCATAAAAGTACGAGGTGAAGTAGCCTACAACATGAATTTGGGGAGTTCCCGAAGTATCTGTCGAAAGGGCAAGTCCTGGACCGAAACCACACCCAATCTCATAGCCAAAGGTGTCCTCATCAAGCCTCAAAAATTGAATGATGTAAAATCACTGCTACAAACCCACTTCGGGTCAGATTGGAAGATGGATCCAACCCTTAAGTTTTATTCTCAACTTTGTGCCGATCAGCAAGCTCTTGTCGATCAAGGTGATACACTTCGACAGGAAGAGGAGGATGATGTCGGGGAAATTGCTATGGAGAGTGAGGACATTTTGGGAGTGTAAAATGTTGAGACTTTAGAAAACAAGTTACATTGCTCATTTTCATGAATATGTTGGGGAAATTGCTATGGACAGTCAGGACATTTTGATATTGTAAGATTTTGAGACTTAAAGAAAACAAGTTAAATTTTTCGTTTTTATGATTGTATCCGAATGAACATTTATTTCATTGTAACAATAAAACATTTCCTTACAGAAAGCAATATTTGCATCTTATTAAAACCAAAATTAAAAACTTCCATCCTAAAAACCTGTTCCAAAACTCGTTATGTCCATTTTCCAGTTCCATAACTCGTTATGTCCAACACAATTATGCATTTTTAACAGAAACCTCCATGTACACATTTTGTAGAGTGAGACAGCCTAAATCTGTACGGCTTAATGTATAACTAGAACGAAAATTCGGTAAAAAATCTCTCATAGGAGAGAAGATACGAGTTTTTCGTGTCTCCTGTAAAATTTTGGTAAATGGACATAACGAGTTATGGAACTGGACGACACATTTATTATATTTTTACTCGGATGGTTTTCAAAATTCTTAAACAAAGCAATGCTTAAAACTGTTCGGTGCACTCTGTAAAATAAAATAATAGCCCGTCAAAATTGAGGAGAGGCCTAAAATTTGTAATGAATAGCAATATTACCTGTACGAATACCGGTAGCCTACAATCATAAAGCAAAAATGTTCAAAGCGAAACGACAGAACGTGATTGTTTCAGTGTTATTTAGCAATTTATATCTCCTGTAGAATAAGTTTCAAGGCACAAGAAACATATAAATGTATTACAAAATATACGTTCATTGTATAGGCTATTAACTCACCCTTTACAAGACAGAAGCTAATCACTGGGAAAAGGCTCTATCCCATCCATATCATTATCATCTCGGTCCTCTCCATCACTGGATCCCGCACTGGTGGGTGAGGAATCGCCGAGGGAAATTATGAGGTCGTCCACAGCTGTGTCAATAACGCCTTCACGTTCCCGCGCTTCGCTTAATACTCTTTCCACATGCGACACCACCTTCGCCCAGTTTTCAGCTGTCAACACCCTCATCCTAATCGCAACCTAAGCTGCCAAGACCTGTACCATGGAAAAAGTTGTCCAACCCATCGCATCACCACTCGCAAACAAAAAGAAAGCTACGGGTAACCTCTATCTAATTCACACGAACCTAAGCTTAAACTTACACCAACACTATATAAATAAATAACGGACACTAATGAATTATAAATATAAGTATAAATCCTACACGAGAAAGTAATTAACTAATTAATTCAATACAATTATAACGCAGCATGGTCAGTGTGCACTCCGGCGGCAACCAAACAAGGGACTGGTCAAGTGACAAGCACGTGGCCAAATAGCGTCATTCAAATTGGCAGCGCTGCATTGTTTCCATGGCAACAAGCCTTGCGTGGGATCCAGTCGTCAACTGTTTTTGCCCACTGGCGCCGAACTGTCAGATTCCAACTCTGGATAATACAACTGTAGTGATGAATTCTGTTTTTTTTTTTTTTTTTTTCAGAGGAGATCCTAGGCCTGTTTTTGCTGCTTGAATTTAGAGTTCTTTAATTTTCACTGCAGCTGCATCTAAGGAATCTAAAAAAATTGCAAGATCATCTGCGAATGCTAGGTAGTCAACTTTCAGGTTCTGTCTTTTGTAGCCCAATCTGACTTCATTTTCAGCCCTGTTAACATTCATTACTTTTCGCCACTCTCGGATGACTTTATCGAGCCTGCAGTTGAAGAGTAAAGGTGATAGTCCGTCTCCCTGTCTTACACCAGTCTTGATTTCAAAGGGCTCTGAAATTTCTCCACTGAATTTAACTTTGGAAGTACTGTTGGTTAAGGTTTTCTGAATAATTGTTCTTGTTTTGTTGTCCAGTCCCAGTTCTTTCAGTATTTCAAATAGGGTGGGTCCATCAATGGAGTCATAAGCCTTTTTGAATTCAATGAAGGTCACTACAAACTGCTTGTTTCTAAGTTTCATATATGAAAGAATCGATTTAAGGTTCATAATCTGTTTGACACATGATCGTCCCTTCCGAAATCCCCCTTGATATTCCCCTAATTGTGGATCCAACTGTTTTTCTGCTCTAGTTCTGTTTGAAGGACTTTTGAGAAGATTTTGTACGTTATTGCGAGGAGGGAGATGCCACGGTAATTGTTCACATTCGTTCTGTCGCCTTTTTTGTGAAGAGGGTGAAGCAGAGCTGATGTCCAATCTTAAGGGAGTTCCTCCTTTTCCCAAATCTCACTGATTATTTCTGTTAGCTTAATGATAGCTACGTTGCCAGCATGCTTCCATAATTCGGCGATTATTGAATCCTCACCTGGTGCATTGTTGTTTTTAAGCGACTGAATGATCTGCATAACTTCTTCTTTTGTTCGTGGTGTAGAATCCGGGTTTGTATTTGGATTGTCCTCAAATGAGAATGGGGATTCTGGGCTTTCACAGTTAAGGAGAGTCTCATAATAATTTGCCAGGATATTGCAGTTGTCCTTGTCATTATAGGCAATTTTTCCCTCAGGGTCCTTGATGTTAGGCCAGGTGGAGTGTATTTAGTGAGATTCTGTTTGAAGGTTCTATAGAAATCTCGAGTGTTATTCTTCTTGAAGTCTTGTTGAATCTTTTCCAACTGACTTTTGTCTTAGGCATGTTTTACCCCGCGTATTGTTTTTGCGGCATGTTTCCTAACTAACAGAAAACTCTCCCAGTTATCTGAATTCTTCTGAGAGTTCCATCTCTGCCATGCGAGTTGTCTCTGCCTTATTACTGCTTCACATTCACTGGACCACCAGGGATGTTTCCTTCTTTTTGTTAGCGGCTCCATCTCTTTAGCTGTTCTCACCATGCCATCTCGTAGTTGTTCCCAGTTCTGTGGATCCAAGGTTTCAAGCTTCTCAGTAAACTCGTGATTCAGGTGTAGCTTCTTCGTGTCAAACCTGTTAATCTCTCTTCGGCAGACCCTCCTGGTATTTCTTGGAAGAAGTTTAACTTCGACTTTGGAAAGGTAGGGTCGGAATCAAGATTTACGCTTCAAAGAACTTTTACATTCTAGATCTCTCTGTGTGCCTTGCGTGAAATGGCGACGTGATCGATTTAGAATTCACCGAGGTTAGGATTTGGAGCAGTCCATGATTTCTGCTTCTTTGGCAGGTGTTTAAAAGCAGTAGATTTCATAACAAGGTTGAATGCCTTACAGAGCTCTAGAAGTCTCTCTCAATTGCGGTTGGTTCTGTGATGAGCTAGGTAACTTCCTACAATTTTCTTTCACAGCCCAGTTGGGCATTGAAATCACCAAGTAAGATAATCATATGTTTGTCAGGAATTTTAGATAGTATATCCTCCAATTCTTCCCAAAATTCATCCATTCCTTCACGTTTTTTTTGTTTTCCTGATTAATTGGCGCATGCACATTAACCATAATATATATTTTGTTCGTGCATTTGAAAGTTAGGATTGCTACTTGGCTATTAAGAGGGCTGAAATCTAGAACAGAGTCTAAAATTCGTCTACTGACAATGAACCCCATGCCAAGGTGAGGGATGTTGCTACACGTTTACCAACTTTGCCTCTACATGGTGTCCACAGGCAGGAAAAGTCAGGAATTTTGTTTTTGGTCAGGAAAAAGTGTGAAAAAATGGCATGAGTCTGAGAAAAATGGCGAAAAGTATTAGAAAATCAGGAATTTTATATTAACCATACAGTATTTTGTGTTTTACAGCCATATTTTGATTACTAGTTCAACTAATCTCTGAAGATAAAAAGCAATAACTCACAGGCATTATAGTAAGTTTCCATTTTTACAGTACATCATAGTAAAAACCTCTTTTACCTATTTTTTGTATGCTTTTTTGGCGTTGGCATAGGGATGTGGCGACCCCATCACTATAGTTTAGGTTATTAAGTACTTTGATTTATGTATTACTAGCTGAAGTACCCGTGCTTCGCTACGGGTCGTAAATAAATTAAAATGTGAAGGTGACAGTTAAAACGGGATAAGCGAGGTGCTGCGCAGAGGGAGATTAAGGATGGAACATTTTGTCCAACTACACCGCTCTGCCTTGACCGTGTTTTATAGCACACATTTAGGTTTTACTCGCTAACGGTTGGAGATACATTTCGGAGAGAAAATGCAATTTTTAACCTCGTACATGCCATCAAAAGTTTGCTATTTCTTAGCGTTCTCTTTTTATTTGAAATGGAAATATGAAAGTTTAAAACCAAAGGGTAGAGTGACGGCACTAAAATGGTCGCCATCTTTAATTAGTGCAAAGTATTGAAATCAAAAGTAACCTGTATGTTAACCAGGTAGATCTGCTACTCCCATGTAAAATTCATGTAAATCGGACCAGTGGTACTTGCGTGATTGAGTAATATACAGACACACACTATCTCAATTTTAGTCTCGCTTCGCTCGCGTTATAGTCGTGTCATATTGTTATTCAATGAATTGCAGGTTTAACCCCGTTAACACCCCTTTAGAACCTGAATATCCAAAAATCCCTCCTTAGTAGATGTTTTCGACTCACGACAAACATATCCTCAAAATATCATTCTTCTAACATTAATAGTTTTGGTTGGTCGATGAGAGTGAACATCCAAAAATCCTTCCTTAGTGGACGTTTTTCTTCCAGAATTTCACCCCTCCCCATAGGCCCCTTAAATTGGTTTTATGAAAAGACGGTCGAACACCTATTTATTTTATTACGTTCTCGCTTGCTGAGCCCAAGGTTGCAGGTTCGAAACCTGGCGCAGCCAGCTGGCATTTGAGGGTGCGCAAATGCGAGGGAGCCGTGTCAGTAGATTTACTGGCACGTTGAAGATCCCCTTCGGGGCAAAATTCCGGCACCCCGGCGTCTCTAAAAGCCAGTGTAGTTAAAAGGGACGTAAAACCAATAACATTATTATTATTTATTTTATTTATTTATTTATTTATTTATTTATTTATTTTAAGCTGATTGATTTCCTCCGAGTTTCAAACTCCTCGCCTATGTCGTTTAAGAGATACACGCTCCGTTAAGAATCTTTCAACCCCCACTTTTCATCCCTTTCACCTCATAATATACACTATATCGAAAAACCATTAGACATGTGTCAGCTTATTTTTAATGATTAGTATATATGCCAAGTATCAATCCCCAAATGAAACCACTCGTGAGATATTGTTATTCAATGAAATGCACGTTTACCCCCTTAACACCTATTAAGAACCTGAATATTCAAAACTCTTACCTTAGTGGACGTTTTCGACATAAAACGAACATATCCCCAAAATTTCATGTTTCCAACTTCAATAATTTTGGCTGGGCGATGATGAGTGAGTGAGTCAGTCAGGACATTTTCTTTCATTTATATTTGATAATTTCACCACTCCCCATGAACCCCTTAAATTGGATTTATGAAACAAACGGTCGAACACCTATTTACTTATTTAAAGCTGATTTCCCCCTGAGTTTGATGAGTGAGTAAGTGAGTCAATCAGTTAGGACACTTTCTTTCCTGTTTTATCCCCCCAGAATTTCACTCCTCTCCAAGGGCCCCTTAAATTGTATTTATGAAAAAACGGTCGGACACATATTTACTTGTATTTTAAGCTGTTTTATCCCGCCGAATTTCAAACTTCTCGCCTATGTCGTTTAAGAGATACACGCTCCGTTAAGAATCCCTCAATCCCCAATTTTCACCCCTTTCACCTCAAATATACACGACATCGATAAACCTTTAGATATATGTCTGATTATTTTTAATGATTAGTTTATATACCGAATATCACATCCCCAAAGAAACAACTCATGAGATATCGTTATTCAATGAAATGCACGTTTATCCCCTTAACATCTCTTTAAAACCCGAATAAAGAAAAATCATTCCTTAGTTGACGTTTTGACATACAGCTAACATATTCCCAAAATTTCATTTTTCCAACATTAATAGTTTTCGCTGGGCGTGATGAGTGAGTGAGTCAGACAGGACATTTTCCTTCAATTATTTTTACCAGAAATTCACCCCTCCCCATGGGCCCCTTAAATTGGATTGATGAAAAAACGCTTGAACACCTATTAACTTATTTTTTTAGCTGTCTTTTTCCCCTGAGTTTGATGAGCGAGTGAGTTAGCCAGTCAGTTAGGACACTTTCTCTCCTTTTTCCCCCCAGAATTTCACCCCACCCCATTGGCCCCTTAAATTAATTTATGAAAAAACGGTCGAACACCGATTTACTTAATTTTTTAGCTGATTTTTTTTCGCTGAGTTTCAAATTTCTCACCTATGTCGTTTAAGAGATAGGCCTACACGCTCCATTAGGAATCCTTCAACCCCCAATTTTCACCCCTTTCACCTCATAATAATACACCACATCGAAAAACCCTTAGACACATGTCTGCTTATTTTTAATGATTAGTTTATATGCCGAGTATCACATCCACAAATGAAACCACTCGTGAGATATTGTTATTCAATGAAATGCAGGTTTAACCCCCTTAAGACCCCTTTAGAGCCTGAATATCAGAAAATCCACCTTAGTGTACGGTTTTGAGATACAACGAACATATCCCCAGAATGCCATGGTTCCAACTTCAATATTTTTGACTGGGCGATCATGAGTGAATGAGTCAGGACATTTTCTTTCATTTTTTTCCTTCAGAATTTCATCCCTCCCGATGAACCCCTTCAATATGATTGATCAAAAAAACTGTCGAACAGCTATTAACTTACTTTAAAGCAGTTCCCCCCCCCCCCCCCCGAGTTTGATGAGTGAGTCAGTCAGTCAATCAGTTAGGACACTTTATTTCCTGTTTCCTCCCACCCACCCAGAATTTCACCCCTCCCCATGGGCCCCTTAAATTGGATTTATGAAAAAACGGCCAAACACGTTTTTACCTATTTTTTATGCTGATTTTTTCCGCTGAGTTTCAAACTCCTCGCCTATGTCGTTTAAGAGATACACGCTCCGTTAGGAATCTTTCAATTCTTACTTTTCACCCCTTTCACCTCATAATATACACCACATCGAAAACCCCTCAGAGACGTGTCTTCTTCCTTTTTAATGATGAGTTTATATGTCGTGTATCATATTCCCCAATGAAACCAATCGGGAGATATTGTTATTCAATGGAATGCAGGTTTAACCCCCTTAAGACCCCTTCAGAACCTGAATATCCGAAAATCCTCCCTTAGTAGACGGTTTTGACATACAATGAACATATCCCCAAACTGTCATGTTTCTAACTTAAATAATTTTGGCTGGGCGATGATGAGTGTGTGAGTGAGTGAGTCAGGACATTATCTTTCAATTTTCTTTTTTCAGAATTTCACCCCTCCCCATGAACCCCTTAAATTTGATTTAATAAAAAAACTGTCGAACAGCTATTTACTTACTTTAAAGCAGTTTTTTTCCCCTGAGTTTGATGAGTGAGTGAGTCAGTCAATCAGTTAGGACACTTTCTTCCTGTCCCCCCGCAGAATTTCACCCCTCCCATGGGCTCCTTAAATTGGATTTATGAAAAAACGGTAAAACACATATTTACGTATTTTGTATTCTGATTGTTTTCCGCTGAGTTTCAAACTCCTCACCTATGTCGTTTAAGAGATACACGCTCCGTTAGGAATCTTTCAATCCCCACTTTTCACCCCTTTCACCTCATGATATACACCACATCCAAAAACCCTCAGACTCTTGTCTTCTTATTTTTAAGGATGAGTTTACGTGCCGAGTATCACATCCCCCAATGAAACCAATCGGGAGATATTGCAATTCAATGAAATGCAGGTCTACCCCCTTAACACCCCTTTATAACCTGAATATCCAAAAATCCTCTCTTAGTGGGCATTTGCGGCCCTTTGGGAAGCTGCATACCAAATTTCATTCCAATCCGTCGGTGGTTTCTGAGATTTCGTGATGAATGAATGAGTGAGTGAGTGGTATTTGACAAATATATATAGTAGATGATAGAGTCAAGTCTTTGTTATGCTAAACTCGGTTGACAGTGCTGTGTGAGTAGTTGAGTAACTAACGGGATTTCAAGTAAAGATCCTCTTTTTCTATACCGGTAGTGCAGAGCAGAACTGGCATCCGGTCGGCCGTGTCTCGACTTTAGCTATGTTGCCATGGAAACTATCTGGCTTGCCATTCCTTCATGAGTATATTTTATGATTTGATTAGCCTGTGCTTGAGTGCAAAAGGGCCGAAATCAGAAGAATGAGAAAGACTATCGAAAATTCATGTAGCCAGCGGTTCCTTCTGGATCCTAAACTATATGTATGCAAAATTTGGTTGAGATTGGCGGAACGGTGTAGATTTGTATACGGAACAGACCCACATACATACATACATACATACCCACATACAGACTTTCACTTTTATATATAAGATTGCAATATAATTTACTTTATTTTGTATTTTAAATGAATAAAGAGGCAAACGTTGGGCAGCTATGGAGCTGGGGGAGGCTGCAAATAAAAAAGATATATATATTTGCTCAATAAACCTTTTTTCCAATGTTACGATGACTTCGCGAGTCAGGAATTTTGTTGAAAAATGGTCAGCAAAATTGACATTGAAAATTCTGTGGACACCATGCTTTAAATATTCTATACCCCTGAGACTCAAAAGGATGTTCATCTGTAAACCTTGTTTCTTGTACTGCCGTGAAAAGAATTTGATGTTGGGAGAGAGTATCAGTGAGATGTTTAAGTTTACCAGTCTTCAAAAGGGAGTTCATAGTAACGGTAGCAAAGAAATTCTGATGTTTGTGTGTTGCAGACTCCCCAGAATCCGAAGGTCTGCATGAATCGCTGAATGCGATGGTGGACTGGTTACCACCTGGGGTAGTAGCTTTTGCTGAATTTTCCTCCATGCTTTCTTGAGACAGTTGAAAAACTGTAGTTGGGGTCGGTGGTATTTCGTACCGGCCAAAGTATTACCAAGGTTGTGAGCCTTGGAG
This sequence comes from Meconema thalassinum, assembly GCA_946902985.2. NCBI lineage: Eukaryota > Metazoa > Arthropoda > Insecta > Orthoptera > Tettigoniidae > Meconema > Meconema thalassinum. The sequence goes on from OX336388.2 coordinate 554,507,991, forward strand.
CCACCAGCACTGATCGGCTCAGCGACCCAGTTTCCCATTGGGATTGGTTACCCAACCTTCCACTGGGTTACTCGGCATAACAGGGGACACTTCGTGTAGGTTACGTGCTGGAGTTGGAGTGAAAGAGGCTAAGTTGGATTGTCTTGCCGAATCCAATATGTTTGAGTTGCAGGTGACATGCAACGACTCATTTCACTCCCATTTGTACAGAGACACATAGACTCCTCCCAGGTTGATTCCTGAGACCTTTCATGTACTATTATATATTAAGTACTAACGGAAAGTGGCAGGAGGGTACAGCAGAGCAATGCATTCTATCAAAGTGTGAGAAAACTTGTTTGGGATAAGGAAGTACCAAGGAAAAGCAAGGAGGTAATGTATACAATGTACTATGTACCCATATTAACTTATGCAGCTGAGACTTGGACCCTGACGAGCAGGCAAGAGAGTAAAATTCAAGCCAGTGAAATGAAATTCCTAAGAAGTATGATAGGTAAGACAAGGAAAGACAGAGTGAGGAATGATGATGTTAGGAAGGAAGTTGGGATGGGAAAACTAAATGAGAGAATTGAGAAGAATAAACTAAGGTGGTTTGGACATGTAAAGAGGATGGAGGAAAATAGAATACCAAGACAGATGCTGGAGGCCAAGTGCAAGGGTAAGAGACCAAGAGGAAGACCTAGAACAAGGTGGATTGATTCAGTGAAGAACAGCGTGAGAAAAAGGAATCTGGACTGGGACAAGATCGTGGAAGAAGAATTGTGGAAGGAAAGAGGAAAGTGGAGAAGTGCCATAAATACCCCGACCCGGCAGGAGCTGGATAAGGGGAAATGATGATGATGATGATGATGATGATGATGATGGAAAGTGGCAAACTGCAGTCATACCGGTTTATGAGGACTTTACTTGAACATTGAAGTTTAGTCACAATGGACTCGGGGCCGCAGTGCCCGTGACACTGTCTTTGAAACAAAGTTTGCATGACTTTTAATTTAGTTTTTAACCAGTTTTCAACCATTTTTAATACAGCCTATGTTTTATATTTTATGGTTTTATGTCAATGATGTGTGCACAATAGTGACCAAATTTCTTAATTGTGGCTGATAAAGTGCTAGATATGGAGACCGGAACATGTACCACTAGGTAATAAGTAAATGAAGGTATTGATTGACGGCCAATTCTATTTAATACGATACAAACCAGCATAGTCAATACGGACCAAAAAATGGAGGAAGTAACCCCCAGATTACTCAATATTAATCTACAATTTCAGGTCCTATGTGTGTGCAAAGTTTAGAACTGTTGGGCTGCATACGTTCTGATATATTGAGATTAGGATAAAAGTTATAGGGAACATCATTCAACAGTTGGCAGCCCTGGTGACTCTAAAGAATACGCACACTCATTTATATTGCGGTACGCAAAGCACATACGAAAAGTGGTTGAAATCTAATTGATAGTGTGAAAGTTACATGCATATAAAAATTTGACCTAATAGCACATGTAGAATCATGTTAGCAACATTGTCATGTATGGGCTCCTGCACGTTAACCTGAAATATTATCTATATGTGTGCCAATTTTGGAATAGCTCCCATGCATACATTTAGAGTTATCCAACCTAGAGGTCAATCTTCAATTGTGATTTTTCAGCAGTTGGTAGCACTGTCATCATTTTCAGGTGTAGGCCCACCTATGAACATGTAATCTATGGGCAGGTCCTTACTTTTGATTTTAATGAAAAAAAAAAAGGTTTTTTTTCTTTGACGTATTGCTTTAAATGGATGCTAAATATCACAAGTTTTTTGCAAATTTTCATATTAGTCTCGCAAACTCGGCACTCGGTAACACGGCACTCTGGATATCTCGGCCATCCTGACAGGAGAAAAAAATCATGATTTTTGTTTGTTTTTGTGTTTCCGCATAGAGCATCGTCATGGGTGTTTTTTTTTTTTTTTTTTTTTTTTTTTTTTTTATCGCTATGGACATTCTGTTTCTTCACCGTCTTCGTGACGAGGCTTCAAGAAACCGGTTTCAAAGCGAAAAGCAAAAGAACATTACTTTCTTTTTTGCAAAAAAGTAAATGGTAATTTTCATTAAGTGAAAAAACTATTTCCGTACAGGAATTGTTTTGTACATATTATAAAAGTAATTTGTAGGCCTAGTTTTTCTAAGTTTTCTTTTATGATTTAATTGTTTCCCTTGATTTTTATGCAGTACAGTAATACAGTACTGAACTATATATTAAAGTACCGTACTGTAATTGTTGTGTCTTAATCGTTCTAAAACTTGTGTTTCTGTTAAAAGCAAATAAATGTACTGCATTGCATTACTTTTAAACCAAAACAAACAGCTTATTTCTTCTTTTTAACACATTTCCCGATAACTCGGCCACCCTTCGGTCTACATTAGGCAGAGTTTGTGAGACTCGACTGTATCTACAATTTTGTTTTGTGCAACTTATTATGAAATTGACTATTTTTTTCACTATTGTTTTATGTTGAAAAAATAATTCATGTTAACAGTATTGAGTCTTACAAAAATTTGTTCTGTAAATTGTTTTCCCATCCTTGGGTTATTCCATTACCAATTTTGTTAAAAGTCATACAGTAATGTTAATCTTTTCACTCTTCCAAGTTGTATTGTTTCCTGAAAATCTCCCTTCCTCCACCCCCATTGCTTTCAGATGTCCGGCTTAAATCATAGCGTTAGAAACCCATTTATGAATTTGTAAGTTTGAAATACTAAGAGCCAAAATGTATGTACACAACACTAATGGTACATCATTATCAATATTGTAATTTGAGGTATAATTTATGCTGCTGTAACATGCAAGAAAGAAATCAGAAACCCTTATGGACGTCAAATTGTCAAGCGACAAGCTAAAGAAAGTAGGCGAGTTCTGCTACTTAGGAAGCATAATTGACAAAGCAAAAAGGATATAAAAAGTAGTTCGACTCAGGCAAGGAATGCATTTCTACAGAAAAGAAATCTGTTGACATCAAATATAGATTTAGGTATTAGGACGTCATTTTTGAAAGCCTTTGTCTGGAGCGTGGCGCTCTATGGAAGTGAAACTTGGACAGTTGGTACAGCAGAGAAGAGAAGAATAGAAGCGTTTGAAATGTGTTGTTACAGGAGAATGATGAAGATCAGATGGGTCGATAGAGTAATAAATGAAGAGGTATTAAGTAAGACAAGTGGGAGAGGAGAGATGTTTCTGGCAACTGCTAATGAAGAGAAGAGATAGGTTGGTAGGACACTTACTAAGACACCAGGGTCACCGAGAGGATTTAAGGGCCCCTATATTTTTTTTTTCTCGGGCCCCTCCTGAAATACTTTTAATTATTACTATCCACTACTAGTTATTCCGGAAAGACAGTGTCATTTTGAGGAAAGCATTTGACGCTCAGTCATAATTTTTTTTTTAAACATACAAATCTTATTTCATAGGAAACATTTTAGTATTTATTTATTGAAATATATTTTGCAAAGTGCACTAAACGATTTTGGATTTTCAATACAGTTAACATGTACAGAGAAATATTTTGCAATTCTGTAAGTCTTCACTTTAATTACCAGTATGTAATCAAAAAGGAGCATTTTAAAACTTTGTATTAGTTTGATAGCAGATTCAACACTAAATTGTAGTAGATTATTCCTAACCAGTTATAACTCCTAACGGAGTCATATATGGAATTTAATGCTCTTCTGGGATAGAATAAGGTACACTGAAACCTTTTTTTGTAAAAATTTCAGAATCGAGGAACTTCTTTTACCAAATGAATGGTTTCTGCCAAAACTTTTGCACTGTCATACACACGTCAAAAAAAGTTTTGCATCACCTCGGTTCCCAGATCTCCGGCATATAGACGTTGACTGTGTATATTGTATCCAAGATACAGTCCCTTTGACTGTTCATAGATGTCACTAAAACTGCTCAAAGATGTAAACAACCATGCATGAGCAGGGCCTATTAGACGGAGGGGGTACGACAGCCGATCAGTTCCAGTCATTCCACCAGGACGAAGGTACGCTGCTCATGTTGTATGTAGTTCTACCATGCCTAGAAGGTCAATACCGCAGTTCGATCGCGTCCGCATTGTTACTTTGTGTCAAGAAGGGCTCTCAACAAGGGAAGTTTCCAGGCGTCTCAGAGTGAACCAAAGCGATGTTGTTCGGACATGGAGGAGGTACTGAACCCGATGGGGTTATGCTGACTGGAATCGAACATGGTTCTCAGAGACTGTGATCTCAGTATAAAGGTTCCACCAGGAAGCGAACCAGAGATCTGTAGAGGGAGTTTCTTGGTAAAAACCCCTCGAAAGAAATGTATATTTAATCACTGGTGTGATTTTTGATGAAATGGCATTATTTAGTAAAATAATGTAGGAAATAATGAGCAGATTATGTCATTATAAGACGATTTGGTGTAAGCTATTGGAGGCTTGAAGCACAGAGGAGGGCAGAGCTGACATTTACTAATTGGCCCAGAATTGTGGGTTGGTCCCAGTGGAGCCACGTCCATCTCTGTCACCCCATTATGTCGTCTGGAGCAGGGGTGAGGCCTGAATAATGACATAGTTATTCCCCGACGGAGAATGGATTTGGAGTAGGGGCGGAGAAATGCCCAGAAGAATCATTGATTACTCGTGATTGGAGTAACGAATCGAGATGAGAGTTGCACACAGGTGAATATCTTGGCAAGAAGATAATTTTAGAGTCTTTTACCTGCGAAATTGGTGCATATTTAATGATGTGCGTAAGGACTGTAAAACGACCATTGTTCGCGGATGGATGTGAAGATGTTGCCGGGGGTTTCCCGTTAGGTAGCGTCCCACGCCATGGAGAAAGGAATTAATATTAATTAATTGGACGAGCGATTCCTTTGCACACAGATAGTTTTGGGACCTGTGAAGAGAGAGGAACACAATGATCATGGTTTGAAGACCTGAATCATGCTGTGAGAGGAGCCAAGATTACGCGGGAAGATGTTGCTCTACTTTCTGTGGAAATCCGATATAAGGGAGTAGACCCCAGGAGGAGCTCTCAGCTATGCTCAGTTGTAAGTCAGTCAAGCTCAGTCACGCAGTCTACATGCCGCCAAGCGCAGTTACAGCCAGTTACAGTCTTACTCAATTGTCAATTGTAGCACAATGGCAATAATTTGCAATCAGTATGCAGCAAATGTGCAGCAGTACGAGACAGCGTGTAAGCCGCATACAGAAGTCTTCAAATAAGTTACGTGCAGTCTTCGAGTGAAACTTCAGTCAGCTACAGCCAGGTTGAAGCAAGTTCGTCAAGGCAAAACGCATGACGATTCTATTCATCAAGACGCCGAACAAAGACGGATATGTGTAATAGAAACAGTAAACATGCTTGTATGAAAAATAGTAGTGATACAGGCATAATCAGCAGCACGAACTATGACGTGTTCAGTTACGAAGCACCGTATAGACTAACGGTAGAACTATTGTATATAATTATTTGTGAAAGTGTTGAACTTTATTAAGCGCAGTGTGTATAGTATTAACTAATCGTGTATGTGTAACTACGATAGAATGCGCTAAAGAAACTCTACTAAGTGTTTGGTATTGCCATGAGAGTACCAGATGTTAACGCTCATGTTTGGGAGCCAGCGTATTGATGTAACGCAGGACGCTTACTGTAGGAATGATATTCATAAAAACTGTTGGAGAGTTCCGAGAGCAGATAACCAGACTTTCAATCAGGAGTTGGTAACGTAAGATGCCGTCGACACCTGCAATTTCGATCTCTGCTAGGGAATTTCAGCATTGAAGTGTGTATAAAGTGACGAGTGTTCAGTGTAATGCATATGTAAAAATATCATTTAAAGTAGTGTTTGATGAAGTGTTTCACATGTTTGGGGAGTGATAACTTCCTGAAAGGTATGCAACGTGTCGTGTTGGTGATAGAAATTATGTGTAATCAAATGTGTGTAAACAAGAGAAATATGTCGCGTTAAACCCATTATGGCGGGCGACATGGAAGAATATGATTGGTCGGAGCCACCTTAGATGCCTATAGAGATGTAAGTACCCCACAAATTATGGTTATGATTATGTAGAAGTAGGGACCGCTGCATGTCTGTGATTCCGTAAAGATATTGTGAATTCCTTATAGATGCCAGTAAAAATCAGTTAGGAGGCTGATCCTTCATGTTTAATCAGTATTGAGTTGATTTTTATAGAGTTGAGATGTTGATTTGCATCATTAAGTGGAGTAATTATTCCCACTATGAATTAAGAATGGCAATCAGTTATGTAAATGCAACGAACGCGATTGTTCGAGTTTAAAACGTCTAGCTATGTCGGAAATTTTGGTAATTTATGTGAGAATAATAATAAATGATGATTTTGGTCATTTATGTCAATGAGATTTATAATAATAATAATAAATAATGATTTTGATCATTTATGTCAGTGAGAAATGATGACAATAATGATAATGGTTATTAAGAGTATGAATGAACACATCAGGAAACAAATAAATGTTGTAAGCGAGAATTATTAACGCTAAGTGCAAGACTTATCAATCTAAGCAGGAAGATGTTACAGTGAGATTACATTACAGTAACTATGGAAAGAAGTTTTATATCAGAATATTGCAGATATTCAGTAATGATACCAGTAATGAAAGAGCTTTTAGTGAATTGAATTTGCAGCTTAATTGAGAAGCTTATAGAGTAAATGTTAGATTTCTCTTAATATTATAGGTCGGAGTGTCGTAGCATGGAGCATTAGGGGCCAGATAGTCTATTCTACGTATGAATTCTCCTATGTCGTGGACATTGTTGGAGATATTATTTATTCCAGAGTTGTAGTGAAGGACCCTAACTCTGAAGAAAGGATTGAAATGTGTTCCGGACTGGAATCTTGATAGAGTCGAGGAAACAAGGACACCTCGGAGCTCTATGATTTCCCGAGAACTTATTGATGAGTTATTTACGCTCGTGGGCAGCGAAACTCATGGCGACAGTGGTTTTCTGCGCCTATATTATACTTGAGACATCGGTTACCCAGCCTGGCTCATGCATTGCGAACCCCGAACCTTCATGTTGAATGGACCCATGTGAGGCCATTAATTAATCATTATCGTCTACGTAGGAATAATTACAAAAGCTCATTCAATACCTGTTGGCATAATAGTCAATTAAGATCCTTTGGGAACATGTGTGTCGGTCAGGACACAGTATTTGTCTTGTAAATCTCCACTGCTTAGAGAGGGAGGCTTTCAAACTTTTAAAGGTCGAGATAATTGGTGAAACGACCCATTCCGCTTTCTATTGTGTAGCGACTTCCTTAGCCGAGGGTCGGTGCTAGCCACCCGGGCCGCTCAGGCAAGTTATAGAGGGAAGAGATTCTAGACCTTGTTAAAAGGACATATAATGCAAGATTGTTATGTTGAGTATTATAGCCATGTGGTTTGTGAACACATGGATAATTATAGTTCATCCTGATGGTTCATTATTTTAGCTATCTGACGAATAGTTACATGATATATTTGCACTGTCACTGGAGCCAAGTCATGTAGTTGGTTACTAGATGCCAATCGCCATGAGCGCGAGGTAGTCTATCGTACAATCCGACATAAGCTATAACGTAACGTTTTATCTAGGAATCACAGACAGCATGCGGTGAAACCGTATAATTGGAGGATGTGTAGGGGGTAGCTTACATAATTATGGAGTTGCACGTTGATTTTGGTGCAACGTCCAAATAGGTAAATGCATGCAAAGCATTTCATTGGTGAGAAGAAAAATATCAAAACACGCACGGCACACATAATTGTTTAACATAAAGAGGTTTAAGGAATAATCCTTGTTGTAATATTAAAGAAGTCACATTGTATGACTGTTATGTTAATGTACAGTTTGTTTTGAAGTCGTAGGTGCATCAGCGCACTAGTATATCCTTGTGAAGTTCACAGAAGGGTAAAGCCTTATGGCTAGGTATGACTTTGTTGTGATTTTATATTTGTTCACTTGTGGATTGTGGAAGTAAAAATTTTGTTTGCTTTATTTTATGCTTTTTGGGTATTGTTTTGTGTTTGAAGCCATGATTTATTTTACTGAATTAAAGTTTTAGAATAGAGTTGTGCCTTGTCATTGTAGAGTTGATACCTGTTAGCCTCAAATCCAAAAATATGTGCTGCTAAATTGGGGTTACCGTACACGCCTGAGAGCTGATGCTAGTTGGAGGCAGATGCATATTATCCACCGAGATTACTCACATGGGTACATGGGAATTGATGTCCTATACTGTGATTTGAGCTAAAGGTACGACTAAAGTCGGTCAGATTTATTGCACACAACTCTATTAAAGTAAGAAGTAACGAAGTAGGGTGTGACCGCTCCTAATCCATAGCTAAGTTCCGATACGTATATATAAATTTTGATACCTATAGACATCACTTCTATTAATTTATCATGGCGTGGCCCAAGTGGGGCTTTCGGCAGTAAAAACCACTCCCTGAACAGTTTTTATAGTAAATTAAAATATGGCCGATGTCCTACTAATACCACCCTCTGATCTCATTTATCATGGCGCCCAGAATACGTGAAGCTTATGGGATTTAGGGAAAACCCATAGATTTTTATGGTATTTCATGGGGAAAACCATAGTAATTGTTTTGCCTCAAACTATGTTTGAGTGATTTTTGAATTCAGTAGGCTTTTGAGGTAACGCAGAATCTCTCTATTGAGAAGAGAATGGCCTAAGGGTACGAGCGTTACTTACCCAATCCACAATCTACCATAATATTATCAGGTTTTGTACGACTTCACAATATGTGTGCAGTGTTTGATGTTTCTCTTCGAAACGTATCCACATATTTTTCCAGGAAGCCTGCCTGCATATTTAAGTGTGTTATTGGAAAATGTCAGGTACACAGGAGATCTTGCAAGTTATTGCAGGACTGAAACAGCATTTTGATGCTGTTCACGAGCAGAGTAAACTGGAAACCAAGGCGTTCCAGGATAGTATAAACACTCGGTTAGATGAGAACCAGATTGAATTAAACAATCGATTAGAGGCAATTAATGCAAATCAGGTTGCAATGGATAATAACCAGATTGAATTAAACAATAAGTTAAGTCAAATGCAAGAGGTTATTAAGACCGAAGTAACAGATACTGTTGTAAGCATTGTATCGGAAATGCAGGTAAATACTGATAAACGTTTCGAGGCCATAGAAGCCAAACTTGAGGGTAATTTGCAAGCGTGTAGGCATGCTCAGGAGCAAACCAACAGTAAATTAGAGGCGTTGTCTAACGATATTAAGGATATTCAGATCCAAAATGAGGCGAATCTCGAACGCCAAGCAAAACAGTTCGCAGAGTTTACGAAAACAGTAGACCAGAGATTAGAGGAGAACGACTCCAAATGGGACCAGAAATTGAAAAGCTACGCTAGAGCAATTAACGGTGACCTCAAGAAACAGGACCAGAATATATTAGGTCAATGCCAGGAAATAGGCGAAATTAAGGCTATCGCTCATGAAAGTAAGGAGCTGGTAGGCAACGTGAAAAGTCAGATGGGTAAAGTTCATAAAGAACTGGACCAAGTTCAGAGTGATATTGTCATGGTCAATAAAAGACAAGAGGAAAATAGAGGCGAGATCACCAAGGTCCGGAATGAATTGTCTAAAGTCAATGGACACATTCAAGATGAAATTAAAGGTCTGAGAGAAGAACTCGAAATAAGAGAAGGCCAGAAAACAGAGGCAAGCGACAAGACCCTTGCTCAAATTAAAGAGGACGTAGAGGATGAAATCCCATATCAAACAAAGTCTGAAAGAAGACAAGGTGAAAATTTTTCAAGTAGCCGAGGAAAACCGAGATAGGCTTACAAGAATAGAAAAAGAAGTCATTACTCGCCTAGAAAGAGCAGAAATGCGCCATAACCAAATGGAGACTAGGATAATAGCACAGGAGGAGACACTTCTGAAAGATCCTAAGTCAAGCGAAGGCAGCCTAGAGGATATGAGAAAAACAAGGTGGGCAGACCTAGAAACCCAACCTATAAGCAGGAACGCTGCAGGCGCAGGAGAAAGTCCTTACATGACGCCAGGTGTACCAATTGCGGCATCGACGCCACATGAAAACGCGATGCACACCCAGGTGATAAACGTCATTAGGGCAAGCGAAGAAAAACCTAGGAAATTTTCAGGTAGTCACTGTAGTATGACACCAAAATATTGGTTAAAGGAAGTGACTGAATATCTCAATGATGCACGAATACCGCAGGAGCGTAGGCTACGTGCTATAGAGAAGTTAACAGAGGGGGAGTGCGCATTATGGTTTCGCAGCTTCCGTTACACTTTTGATACTGTTGAGGAATTCCGCGAGGCATTCTTGAAGAGATATTGGGACGCCGCGACTCAGCAGAATTTACGGCTGGATTTGTATGCCAAAAAGTACAGCACGAACAACCCGACGAAGTACGCAGAATTCTTCATATCGCAGATGTGTCGTTTTAAAGAGCTGGATCAAAAACCTAGTGAACTGGAGCTATGCATTGCTATCGCCAAACAGCTTCCATACGAGATCCAAAGGCTACTAATCTCGGCTAATGCGAAAACTGCTATGGAAATGGAGACAGTTCTAAGGCAACTGGACCTCACCACAGCAAATACTATGCGTCAGAGTCGAACCGTGGAACAAGTCCACGTGACCAACACACAGACTGACCAACAGCAAGCTCCAAGGAACAACAAGGCCACGAGCACAGAAACTTTAGATTCCTATGGACGGCAATGGGAACAGGAACCCAGAAAATGGCAGTCAAGGTACGAAGGAAATGCTAATAAAGCAGGAAGAGGTCGAAGTTCATGGAATAAACACAATAACAGGGGCAAACCGTACCATAACAATGGAGGTAATAATGGCCAGGAAGGCAATAATAGAAACTGGAGACCCCAAGAGAGAAGAAATAACTTCGATGACGAGGCAGAAGAGCGATATCATGCTTCTTTGCGATACCTCGAAGAAAGGGGAGATGAGCCCCAGAAACCACAAGTCCGCTGGCAAGAAGTCATGCAGAACAGGACATCGCCAGACAGATATGGAGATGGAGCTAAGAGTTTGGAACTACAGCGCAGCGAACAGGAGAGAAGGAACTCCAAAGGGGCGGGCGCTGAAGAAAAAAAAAAACGCCAAAATTAGAAGAGCTCGAGACTGATGGATGGAAGTCTATTAACATCATCAATTGGATAGCCAAACCAGAAGAATTGATTGAGGATACAGGAGGACCACAGGTCATGGTCAAGAGAGAATTGCCTATTATAATTGTGAGAGTGGCAGGATTAAAAGTCAGAAGTTTATTAGATACGGGATCAACAGTAAGCCTGATGACACAAGCTCTATATAATGAAATAGCCCGGAGAGAGAACATTTTGAAGATACCGATCTCCAGTGTAAAAATTAAAGGGGTAATTCCAGACAGAACAATGATATGTAAATACCAGGTATTCCTAGATTTACAGATAGGAGGCTCTATTTTCTCACAGAGTTTTCTGTTAGTAAACAAACTACCTTATAACCTACTTATTGGGGCAGAGTTTATAAGGGAATACAGAGTGATAATTGACCTAGCACAGGACAGGGTTATGTTCCATGTGAATGAAGAAGCTGAAGGCTTAGAGGTCGCACTCAATGAAATTGAACCAGGATCCAGTGAACAAGTATGGCATACATACAGAGATGTGGCTGATGAAGAAGTGTTAGCTATTGAGCAGTTAGAAGCGGAGCTCAAAACACTAGCCACAGACTTGGAAAAAGATCTGGAACCCAAATTGGAAGAATACATTTCGGAGAAGCTAGAAGAAGCGAAAATTGGGCTAAAAGAGAAGGAAAATTTAAAGCAGTTATTGCTGGAACAGAAGGAAGTCTTTGATTCGAGACCTGGTCGGATAAAGAACTTCACTTATGCTTTTCAAGTCAGTGGTTGGACACCATTTAGGCAGAAACCCTACCCTATAGCTGAAAAGCATTATGCTAAAGTGAAAGAGGCAATTCAGGAGATGTTGGAGGCCGGCGTTATCGAGAAAACACCTACGCCTTATGTAAGTCCATTGGTAATTGTACCAAAGTCAGACGGATCTGTCAGAGTCTGCTTGGACCTGAGACGCTTAAATTTGAGAGTTATTCCGGAATTTGACCAAGTGCCACCTATTAAAGAGATCCTCAGGAAGTTTAGAGGGAAAACTATATTCTCAAATTTGGATATCACATCCAGTTTCCACCATCTGGAATTAGAGAAGAAAACTAGTCTGTTGACAGGATTTATGTTTGATCAACATACATTCACATTTTTAAGGCTACCTTTTGGGTTGAAAACAGCTGGTTCAGCCCTGATAAGAGCGTTAGATCGCAATCTATCAGATGAGGTTAAAGAGAGTACCATCAGATATGTAGACGACATTCTACTCACATCAGAATCTCTGGAGGAGCACATGAGAGACCTGAAGAAGTTGCTAGACGACCTTCGAGAAGCGAACTTTAAGGTCAATATCAAGAAGTCGCACTTCTGTCAGAGGGAAGTTAAATTCCTAGGGCATGTTATTGATGCAAATGGAGTGAAGCCTAATCCAGATAAATTGGAGGTAATTCGGAATTTCCCTCGACCCACGAAAGTTAAGCACGTCCGACAGTATTTGGGAGTAATTGGATTCTTTTCGAACCACTGCCCAAACTATACTGCGACAGTAGCACCACTGCAGGACCTATTGAAGAAAGGCGGCAGATGGAATTGGACGGAGCAATGTCAGGAAGCATTCGTGAGGTCAAAACAAATGCTTTTGGAATATGTGAAACTGGGATACCCAGATTATACCCAGAAGTTTATCATACAGACGGATGCATCACTTATTGGGATTGGAGCGATGCTATTCCAGGAAAATGTTGACCAGCCTGAGAAGAAAGTTTTTATCGCCTTTATAAGCAGAAGACTGAGAGCCCATGAGAAAAACTACACGATCACAGAGATAGAATTGCTCGCAATTTTGTACGCGTTGCAATCGTGGCACAAACTCGTGTACGGCTTCCGAATAGTTCTGAGAACAGACCATAAAGCTTTAACATTTTTGTTAAAGACAGATTTGTCTAGTCAGAGATTGACAAGATGGTCCCTGTATATCCAGCAATTTAATGTGGAAATAGAATACTGTCCAGGGAAAGAGAATGTAATACCGGACATATTAAGTCGTTACCCTAGAGAAGAAGAAGTACTAGCGGTCCAGATTGAGAATCGAGATCAGAAGACGTTGGATGACTTAAGGAACATTACCAACCTACAACGCGAAGACCCATGGTTGAAGATGATAATCGATTACTTCGAGGGACGCTTAGCAAGGGGAACTGCGATATACAGAGAGGCGGAGGCATTGGCAACAGATTATGTATGGTATAATCAGATATTACATAAGTGGGACGATGTGGATCACACACGTCAAAGGATTGTAATTCCTGCATCTTTGCAGAGGAGATTAGTATGGCTAGCCCACAGAGCATTTGGACATCCTGGAATAGATAAAATTTGTGCTCTGTTGAAGGAAGCATTTACTTGGCCAAAATTGAGAGAAACGGTGAGAAATGCTATTAGAACATGTGATCTTTGCCAAAGGGTAAAGCCGAATCCCTTTTTAATGAGGCAACGACCTATCCCGTTATTACCAGAGAAGCCAAGGCAGCTATTGAGTATCAACAACTTTGGACCATTGCCTAGAGCACGTAGAGGCAATAGACACATTTTTGTAGCCATGGATGTATTTTCGAAAATGGTGGTGCTGTGCCCCATTCAAAAGACAAGTTCAAAACAGGTCTTGAAGCGCCTGAAAGAGAGAGTTATTCCGATTCTTGGGAAGCCGGATAACATTCTCTCGGACCACGGAAGTTGCTTTACTAGTGCAGAATTTCGTCGAGAACTGGAAACTCTAGGAATTAGGCAGATTTTATCTACCATTCGCCATCCTGAGGCAAGTCCCGTTGAAAGAGTAATGAGAGAGATCCAGAAATACATGAAGATCTACTGTTCTGAAGCGAATTGGCGTTGGATTGAATTTCTAGAAGTAATTGAATACTGTATAAATAATACTGTACATGAGGCGACAGGTCAGGTTCCCGTTACTCTACATCTGGATCAGAGACCAGAGAGACCGTGGAATGGTGTTATTCCATTACCTGTAGACGCACAGCCCGGTAGAGAATTGAGGATCCAACGAACCTTTGAATATCTCAAAGCACAGGCGGAGAGACGTCAGAGAAGGAATCGTGCGAAGAGGTATCATAAACCGCTTCTCGTGGGACAGAAAGTTTTAATTAAGAAACCCGCCAGTTCAGATCCAGAGGCACGGAAGTATAAAAAGTTTATTTTTGCTTACCACGGCCCGTTCGAGGTGATAAGAGACCTCCAGAACAATGCATACAGGTTAAGGCATTTAGAGAATGGAAACGAGGTCGTTATGAACATAGCCAACTTAAAAGTTTATTACTCGCCAGAAGAATTCGACGAACCAGAAGAAGAATTAGTAACGCACACTCAACTCAACGTGGAGAGCGGAGGCAGCCAAGCAGGCAGACCTGAATGTTGGAACGGCGAGACGGGACGAGAAGCAGACAGTTTACCCAGTGTAAGCGGAGAGCAGAAAGAATGCCAGTGTTTGCGAGAATTCTATGAAGAAATGGTCAGAGTGGCCAGAGAGGTTGAGGCTGTAAACGCGACCCTTCGCAGGGAGAATAGACAGCTCAGAAACAAGGCCGAGTGTGGAAGGGGGAACACTACTAACCCACTCGCAGCCAGACAAGGTGAAGGACCCCAGACGTAAACACAGACGGTGGTCGACAGTCAGCTGGTTACTTATATAAGCCACTTGCATTGGACTTTTATAAGTTTTGCAAGGGGAACATGAACCCGATGGGGTTATGCTGACTGGAATCGAACATGGTTCTCAGAGACTGTGATCTCAGTATAAAGGTTCCACCAGGAAGCGAACCAGAGATCTGTAGAGGGAGTTTCTTGGTAAAAACCCCTCGAAAGAAATGTATATTTAATCACTGGTGTGATTTTTGATGAAATGGCATTATTTAGTAAAATAATGTAGGAAATAATGAGCAGATTATGTCATTATAAGACGATTTGGTGTAAGCTATTGGAGGCTTGAAGCACAGAGGAGGGCAGAGCTGACATTTACTAATTGGCCCAGAATTGTGGGTTGGTCCCAGTGGAGCCACGTCCATCTCTGTCACCCCATTATGTCGTCTGGAGCAGGGGTGAGGCCTGAATAATGACATAGTTATTCCCCGACGGAGAATGGATTTGGAGTAGGGGCGGAGAAATGCCCAGAAGAATCATTGATTACTCGTGATTGGAGTAACGAATCGAGATGAGAGTTGCACACAGGTGAATATCTTGGCAAGAAGATAATTTTAGAGTCTTTTACCTGCGAAATTGGTGCATATTTAATGATGTGCGTAAGGACTGTAAAACGACCATTGTTCGCGGATGGATGTGAAGATGTTGCCGGGGGTTTCCCGTTAGGTAGCGTCCCACGCCATGGAGAAAGGAATTAATATTAATTAATTGGACGAGCGATTCCTTTGCACACAGATAGTTTTGGGACCTGTGAAGAGAGAGGAACACAATGATCATGGTTTGAAGACCTGAATCATGCTGTGAGAGGAGCCAAGATTACGCGGGAAGATGTTGCTCTACTTTCTGTGGAAATCCGATATAAGGGAGTAGACCCCAGGAGGAGCTCTCAGCTATGCTCAGTTGTAAGTCAGTCAAGCTCAGTCACGCAGTCTACATGCCGCCAAGCGCAGTTACAGCCAGTTACAGTCTTACTCAATTGTCAATTGTAGCACAATGGCAATAATTTGCAATCAGTATGCAGCAAATGTGCAGCAGTACGAGACAGCGTGTAAGCCGCATACAGAAGTCTTCAAATAAGTTACGTGCAGTCTTCGAGTGAAACTTCAGTCAGCTACAGCCAGGTTGAAGCAAGTTCGTCAAGGCAAAACGCATGACGATTCTATTCATCAAGACGCCGAACAAAGACGGATATGTGTAATAGAAACAGTAAACATGCTTGTATGAAAAATAGTCGTGATACAGGCATAATCAGCAGCACGAACTATGACGTGTTCAGTTACGAAGCACCGTATAGACTAACGGTAGAACTATTGTATATAATTATTTGTGAAAGTGTTGAACTTTATTAAGCGCAGTGTGTATAGTATTAACTAATCGTGTATGTGTAACTACGATAGAATGCGCTAAAGAAACTCTACTAAGTGTTTGGTATTGCCATGAGAGTACCAGATGTTAACGCTCATGTTTGGGAGCCAGCGTATTGATGTAACGCAGGACGCTTACTGTAGGAATGATATTCATAAAAACTGTTGGAGAGTTCCGAGAGCAGATAACCAGACTTTCAATCAGGAGTTGGTAACGTAAGATGCCGTCGACACCTGCAATTTCGATCTCTGCTAGGGAATTTCAGCATTGAAGTGTGTATAAAGTGACGAGTGTTCAGTGTAATGCATATGTAAAAATATCATTTAAAGTAGTGTTTGATGAAGTGTTTCACATGTTTGGGGAGTGATAACTTCCTGAAAGGTATGCAACGTGTCGTGTTGGTGATAGAAATTATGTGTAATCAAATGTGTGTAAACAAGAGAAATATGTCGCGTTAAACCCATTATGGCGGGCGACATGGAAGAATATGATTGGTCGGAGCCACCTTAGATGCCTATAGAGATGTAAGTACCCCACAAATTATGGTTATGATTATGTAGAAGTAGGGACCGCTGCATGTCTGTGATTCCGTAAAGATATTGTGAATTCCTTATAGATGCCAGTAAAAATCAGTTAGGAGGCTGATCCTCCATGTTTAATCAGTATTGAGTTGATTTTTATAGAGTTGAGATGTTGATTTGCATCATTAAGTGGAGTAATTATTCCCACTATGAATTAAGAATGGCAATCAGTTATGTAAATGCAACGAACGCGATTGTTCGAGTTTAAAACGTCTAGCTATGTCGGAAATTTTGGTAATTTATGTGAGAATAATAATAAATGATGATTTTGGTCATTTATGTCAATGAGATTTATAATAATAATAATAAATAATGATTTTGATCATTTATGTCAGTGAGAAATGATGACAATAATGATAATGGTTATTAAGAGTATGAATGAACACATCAGGAAACAAATAAATGTTGTAAGCGAGAATTATTAACGCTAAGTGCAAGACTTATCAATCTAAGCAGGAAGATGTTACAGTGAGATTACATTACAGTAACTATGGAAAGAAGTTTTATATCAGAATATTGCAGATATTCAGTAATGATACCAGTAATGAAAGAGCTTTTAGTGAATTGAATTTGCAGCTTAATTGAGAAGCTTATAGAGTAAATGTTAGATTTCTCTTAATATTATAGGTCGGAGTGTCGTAGCATGGAGCATTAGGGGCCAGATAGTCTATTCTACGTATGAATTCTCCTATGTCGTGGACATTGTTGGAGATATTATTTATTCCAGAGTTGTAGTGAAGGACCCTAACTCTGAAGAAAGGATTGAAATGTGTTCCGGACTGGAATCTTGATAGAGTCGAGGAAACAAGGACACCTCGGAGCTCTATGATTTCCCGAGAACTTATTGATGAGTTATTTACGCTCGTGGGCAGCGAAACTCATGGCGACAGTGGTTTTCTGCGCCTATATTATACTTGAGACATCGGTTACCCAGCCTGGCTCATGCATTGCGAACCCCGAACCTTCATGTTGAATGGACCCATGTGAGGCCATTAATTAATCATTATCGTCTACGTAGGAATAATTACAAAAGCTCATTCAATACCTGTTGGCATAATAGTCAATTAAGATCCTTTGGGAACATGTGTGTCGGTCAGGACACAGTATTTGTCTTGTAAATCTCCACTGCTTAGAGAGGGAGGCTTTCAAACTTTTAAAGGTCGAGATAATTGGTGAAACGACCCATTCAGCTTTCTATTGTGTAGCGACTTCCTTAGCCGAGGGTCGGTGCTAGCCACCCGGGCCGCTCAGGCAAGTTATAGAGGGAAGAGATTCTAGACCTTGTTAAAAGGACATATAATGCAAGATTGTTATGTTGAGTATTATAGCCATGTGGTTTGTGAACACATGGATAATTATAGTTCATCCTGATGGTTCATTATTTTAGCTATCTGACGAATAGTTACATGATATATTTGCACTGTCACTGGAGCCAAGTCATGTAGTTGGTTACTAGATGCCAATCGCCATGAGCGCGAGGTAGTCTATCGTACAATCCGACATAAGCTATAACGTAACGTTTTATCTAGGAATCACAGACAGCATGCGGTGAAACCGTATAATTGGAGGATGTGTAGGGGGTAGCTTACATAATTATGGAGTTGCACGTTGATTTTGGTGCAACGTCCAAATAGGTAAATGCATGCAAAGCATTTCATTGGTGAGAAGAAAAATATCAAAACACGCACGGCACACATAATTGTTTAACATAAAGAGGTTTAAGGAATAATCCTTGTTGTAATATTAAAGAAGTCACATTGTATGACTGTTATGTTAATGTACAGTTTGTTTTGAAGTCGTAGGTGCATCAGCGCACTAGTATATCCTTGTGAAGTTCACAGAAGGGTAAAGCCTTATGGCTAGGTATGACTTTGTTGTGATTTTATATTTGTTCACTTGTGGATTGTGGAAGTAAAAATTTTGTTTGCTTTATTTTATGCTTTTTGGGTATTGTTTTGTGTTTGAAGCCATGATTTATTTTACTGAATTAAAGTTTTAGAATAGAGTTGTGCCTTGTCATTGTAGAGTTGATACCTGTTAGCCTCAAATCCAAAAATATGTGCTGCTAAATTGGGGTTACCGTACACGCCTGAGAGCTGATGCTAGTTGGAGGCAGATGCATATTATCCACCGAGATTACTCACATGGGTACAGTACAGAGATACAGGAACTGTCGATGACAGGCCTCGCTCAGGCCGCCCAAGGGCTACTACTGTAGTGGATGACCGCTACTTACGGATTGCCGCTCGGAGGAACCCTGACAGCAATGCCACCATGTTGAATAATGCGTTTCGTTCAGCCACAGGACGTCGTGTTTCAACTCAAACTGTGCGCAATAGGCTGCATGATGCGCAACTTCACTCCCGACGTCCATGGCGAGGTCCAGCTTTGCAACCCCGACACCATGCAGCGCGGTACAGATGGGCCCAACAACATGCTGAATGGACCCCACGGAATTGGCATCACGTTCTCTTCACCGATGAGTGTCGCATATGCCTTCAACCAGACAATCGTCGGAGACGTGTTTGGAGGCACCCTGGTCAGGCTGAACGTCTTAGACACACTGTCCAGCGAGTGCAGCAAGGTGGTGGTTCCCTGATGTTTTGGGGTGGCATTATGTGGTGCCGACGTACGCCACTGGTGGTCATGGAAGGCTCCGAAACGGCTTTACGATACCTGAATGACATCCTCCGACCCATAGTGCAACCATATCGGCAGAATATTGGAGAGGCATTGGTCTTCATGGACGACAATTCTCGACCTCATCGTGCACATCTTGTGAATGCGTTCCTTCAAGATAACGACATCGCTCGACTACAGTGGCCAGCATGTTCGCCAGACATGAACCCTATCGAACATGCCTGGGATATGTTGAAAAGGGCTGTTTATGGACGTCTTGACCCACCAACCACTCTGAGAGATTTACGCCGAATTGTCGTTGAGGAGTGGGACAATTTGGACCAACAGTGTCTTGATGAACTTGTGGATAGTATGCCACGGCGAATACAGGCATGCATCAATGCAAGAGGACGTGCTACTGGGTATTAGAGGTAGTGGTGTGTACTGCAATCTGGACCACAAATGCTGAAAGTCTAGCTGTATGATGGTACAACATGCAATGTGTGGGTCTCATGAGCAATAAAACGAGCTGAAATGTTGTTTGTGTTGATCTCTATTCCCTTTGTATTTAAAGGTTCCGGAACTCTTGGAACCGAGGTGATGCAAAACTTTTTTTGATGTGTGTATATGCCTCATTTCCCTTGACAGTTAAAAGATGATAATATGAAATATCTTCTGCAGAGCTTTAGACAAATGGACATCCGTACTCTGAAAAGCCTCGGACAGGTTGTAAGTTACAGCAAACATTTTACGTAATACAAAAGTAGTTACAATAAACTGAAACCAATGTGCACCTTTGCTTACGGGTCCCTATGCATTTGCTCTCCTTGCCCCCCTCTCGGCGGCCCTGAAGACACCCAGGAATAGCAAACTTAGTAATGGAAGGAAGAGTTGAGGACAAGAACTAGGGGTAGACCAAGATTAGAATATGTTAAACAGAAAAGACTGAAGACTCAAACAACAACAACAACAGGCAAGAATGAACAGTCCGTGCAAGTTCTTTCAGGGTGTTAATTACTTTTTGTGTGCAATTTGTTTCAATTTATCTTGCTTTATTGTTTATTATGAGCTTACAGTGTATCGTTCTAAGATTGCCCTTTTAAGTGCAATACATTGCTGTAGTTTTTCTCTGTAGGAATTTACCTAATTTCTAAGTTCATCATTACATTCTCATTATGTAATTAACTTATGGTTAAATTACTCATGCCAGCAGAGTTGACAAATTAAATATCTGATAATTTGCCGAATCGAATGTAAACTCAGTGGTGGGTTGGTAGCAAATTGAGTATGTAGCTTTACTTAAAAACTTCTTTTTCAGTGATGTGGCTCGCATTCAGTTTCGTCTACCAGATGGGTCATCTCATACACATTCCTTTTCTGCGGAGACCCCTCTGGCCGAGGTGCGAACTTATGCAGCTACAAATATGCAACTCCCTTTCAGGTAAAAACTTGATGTTTGAAATACAACATTTGAGATTTCAAGTTTGTAACCAGCTTTTTTTTTTAGACAACATTATTCAAAAAATGTTAAGTATCCACCTTCCTTTGGACTGTAAATAAATTAAATCTGTGTAGATAATATTAGAGTATACCAATAGTTGTGAATTTTGCCAAAATCCTGTCAACTTATGTATGTTATCTTAAATTATCTTTCTGTGTTGATTTTAGAGGTTTTAAATACAGTGTACTTCCGATAATTTGCATACGGTTAATTCGCGGTACTCCGAGGCTATTGTTTTTAGGGCCTGTTTTTCAATCGCTGGGCAAGTTTGGAGTAGCGTACTCGTAATGCCATATTGTGTTTTTCAATCGCTAGGCAGTGCCGCCAAGGGAATAAATGTGGTGGGCAAGTTGATCATATTTACTTGGTGCTATTTGTGCTGGATAAGCATTAAACCTTTGGAGTAGTGAAACTCCTTAGTTGCTTGTTGTTTTTCTCCTACCAGCTGTGAACACTTTATGATTTGTATCATGGATTTTATTCTAATTGTGTGAATCTTTATTTCATGGCTTATTTTCGATTATCAAAAAGTGCTGTAATTGCTGCGCTAGAATTATCAGCTTCAGTATGCACACAGGTGACAATATTTGTAAACATTATACGGCAGTAGAAAATTAAAAATTGCAAAGATCTCGTATACCACACATCTTGGACATTCTTAAAATTGTGACGAATGTGAATTTACGCTCGGTTTTCATACCTGTACTATGATAAATGTATAGATTGAATTGGAGATATGCTACTGGCACACTTGTTTCAACAAATATCACATATTTTATTCTGTAAATTAAGAGGGATGAAACCATTGTCTCTAGCCTATCTACAGACTACTAGAAATAATGTTCAATGCAATCAAATTTCTCAAATCTTGCTTGCTGCAACATCCCTATATACAGGTGTCACAAAAATGTACAGCAAAATTGCAGGACACATTCCTCACAGGTAGACAAAGACATTATGTTATATGAACATGGGTCCGGAAACCCTTTGTTTCCATGTTACATCTCATTGTCTCCAACTCGTTAACCATGGGAAACACACAAGAACAGAACGTTCGAATCATGGGGAACGTGCACTGTTGGTTACGTCTGGTTACGTTGTCATAATTGAAGGTGCACCACCAGTGTTTTGTTTTACATGGCCCTGTTGCCATGCGACCTACGTCATTGCTTGTTTACAGCTGTGCGACAAAACATGTACAATGAAGCACCTCCTCATTTTAGTGTTAAAGACCCTCGGCTTCTAAATAACAGATTCGGTGACAGATGGATAGATAGAGGTGTTAGCTAGTTAGTTATTGAGGTTTTAAGGGGCGGAACTACGAGGTAGAGGTGGACCAATTGCCTAGCGTCCATGCTCTCTGGACCTAAACCTACTAGACTTTTATTTGTGGGGTCATTTGAAAGCTCTTGTGTATCGATTCCCAGTACAAGATGTTCAGAGTCTCCGTGCCCGTATTATGGAAGGCTGAGAAACCATGCGCAATACTCCAGGGATACATCAGCGCATCCGCTAAGACTGCGGGTTGTTGCATGTATCAGTGCGCACGGAGGGCATATTGAATATCTCCTGTGAGCAAGAGTTGCATGTGGTATGCTGGTACGTTATGTTCTTGTGTGTTTCCCATGATTAATGAGTTGGAGACAATGAGGTTTAACATGGAAACAAAGCGTTTCCGGACCCATGTTCATACATGTGAGGAATGTGTCCTGCAATTTGTGCCGTACATTTTTTTGACACCCTATATGTTATAATAAAGTTTGTGAGTGCGTGTGTTTGTTACCTCTTCACACTAAAACGGCTGGACGGATTTGGATGAAATTTCAAATGGAGATAGCGTATACCCGGGATTAACATACAGGCTGCCTTTCATTCATAATAAAGCTCAATGTTCGTAGTTAGGCCGTTTGGCACAAATCCACACTGTTTCACCGATCTAAACCAAATTTTACATGCTTATCCTCTGAAACCCGACAAGTAACACTGTCCACTTCAAATTTCAAGCAGTCCTCTCCATTCCCTGCATTTAGGCCCTTTGGCAGAAATCTACACAGTTTCACGGATATGAACCAAAATGTATTGTACGTACTTACACTTTGGAACCCGACGAGTAACACTGTGCACATGAAATTTCGGACGGCCCACGGTATTCCCTACATTTAGGCCCTTTGGCACAAATCTACACGTTTCACCGATCTGAACCAAAATGTACGTACTTACACTTTGGAACCTGGCGAGTAACGCTGTGCACTTGAAATTTCGTACAGTTAGGCCCTTCGGCACAAATCTATATTGTTTCACCCATCTGAACCAAATTTTACGTACTTACCCTGTGGATTCCTGCGAGTAACACTGTTCACTTGAAATTTCGGACAGCCCTCTCCATTTCCTACATTTAGGCCCTTTGGCACAAATGTATACTGTTTCACCAATCTAAACCAAATTTTACGTACTTAGCCTTTGGATTCCTGCAGGTAGCAGTGTCCAATTGAAATTTCGGACAGCCCTCTCCATTCCCTTCATTTATGCCCTTTGGCGCAAATCTACACTGTTTAACTGAACAGAACCAAATTTTACATACTTATCTTTTGGAACACTGCAGATTACACTGATAGCTTATACCCTGGATTAACACATAGGCTGCCTTTCATCCATATATATAAAGCTCAATGTTCGTAGTAAGGCCCTTTGGCACAAATCTACACAGTTTCACCGATCTGGACCAAATTTTACATACTGTACTTACCCTCTGAAACCCAACAAGTAACACTGTTCTCTTCAAATTTCAAGCAGCCCTCTCCATTCCCTGCATTTAGGCCCTGTGGCACAAATCTACACCGTTTCACGGATCTGAACCAAAATTTACGTAATCAGGAATTTTCAATATTTTGAGAGGCATGTGAGGCAAAAGGGTTGTTGAAGAATTTCAATCCCTGGAATGTAACACTGGAAGAGGCTGCATAATGTACATCAGCAACCAAGGTGTGAGATATTTTACTGTAGGTCTATTAATAGCAACACGCTGACGTTGAAATCATCAATAATTGTGGGAAAATTACACCCTGAATAGCTTAAGGAAAATGCTTTTAATTTCCCATATTCCGATAGATTTGCCATTCTAGTGCAAGAGTGGTATTCCTTCTTCAAACAATATTCGCAATTACTATTAACAAAGAGCAATGACTCACACTTAACACCAGGCGTACATTTAGACAAAACCAGTTTTTCCCATAGGCAACTGTAGGCTATCTGGCCTGCTCTCTAGTATCCAGACAACAAAATCGTTAAGTCTCGGCAAAATATACCGAAACCAAAAACGTAATTTAAAATGTGTTCACATAAGGTAACATCGTACCCTGTACACTTTCTCAAATCGATGGAATTCCTATTTTGCAGCTCATACTAATGTACTGTAGGAGAATTTTCTGAATTGAAATAGACCCACCCAGCCGAGATTGCTGTAATAGAATAGACCAATTATTATCAGCAATAATGATGCATCATCCCCATTGTCTTCATCATGTGCGAAGCTGCAGGTACCTGCTAGTATTATAATAAAAATGAGATAAATCATAATTTCACGTAGATTCTGTTCAAATGACTCATAATGCTATAAATATTGTTTAAACCGATAATCTGGTAGCAAAAATTTCTGCCACGACTGGGGTTTGAACCAGAGACCTCGTGATTCTCAGACCAAGATGCTATCACCGCGGCTATTACAACCACGGGAATTGAGTATAAAACAGTTACTTATTTTCATGTACCGGTAATATTTTGGAAGTATTATTTTATGCTTCATTAATATTTTGCTTTTTTTTCGATGATGTTCCTGCATGGAATTGAGTTTTAAATTAATTTTCAATAGGCCTGCTTGGCAGTAAAGGGAATGCGTACAGTAGTCCATGAAAGGCCAGCCCAGTTCCCGTATAAAAACATCGATATATATTATGATAACTGCATTACCACAATGCGGGTTAATATCTGAATAGTCATTGTGCAGAAACATAATACCGGTATTGCCGACTAGTTACAACGTTTCATATTAAAGCACATCATTATTTAAATACTGATACGAAGACTGTGACCATGTGGTTTGTGTATTAATCAGTTGACACCAGAGTTCGCATGAGCGTTTACCGTTCAGAATTCAATTTTTACCAAGCACATAGCCCGTACTCTAGCTGTTCGTTGATATTTTCGTCGAGTAATAGCTCGCCGAGTGACTTCACATTGAAAAACATGTTTCAAATGCCGATGGGATAAAAGTGTAGAGCAAAGTTACTCGCCCAGTGGTTGCCCATCACTTTTATCCAGTGATTGAAAAACAGACACTTAAGTAGTTATTCTTACAGCAGCTAATCATCCTGCTAAATAAAATAACCCCTCTCTCGTTTAAAAGAATTTTAACGCGATACAATGCATGGAGACGAAATCATAGAGATTTGAGAAGACTAACTATTTGACACTGTGACTAACTTTATAATTTTGTTTCTAGGGAGTTTGCTATGTCAACTACTTTCCCACGACGTGAGTTCACAGCCGATGATGCCAGTCGCAGTGTTAGCGATTTGGAACTTGTACCCACAGCTGTTATCCTTATTCTGCCTGTAAGTATTTATATAATAAAAGTAATCTTGAACTTTATTGGTTGTCCCTTCCTATAGGTAGAGACATGTGCAAGGGGTAGATGGCCTCGCTGTTCTTCCTCTTAAAACAACCTTAACTAACTAGACTTGCGCAGATGTAGATAAGTGCAAAATTAGTCACCTGGTGGATGTGAACTACCTGTTGTCCACCACCTGGTGTAAAGACAAGCATTCTTGACTGTCGATCCAGAGGTCCGGGTTCGATTCCCGGCTCTGTCAAGAAATGTAATTCTGGAACGAGGTACACTCGGCCTCATGAGGCTAAACTAGAAGAAGTGAGTTCATTTCTTACCTCAGCCATCCTGGAAGTGGTTTTATGTGGTTCCCTTCTTTAACTCCAGACAAATGCTGGGATGGTTCCTAACAAGAGGCCATGGCCACCTCCTTCCCAATCCTCTCCTGAATTACAAATACCCACACTAATGCAACCTTTACAATAATACATGTTATCAGTCAAAATTTTACACACACACATAGGGTGACCACCTGTTGAAGGGAGGAATGAGGGACAAGACAGTCAAAAATGGGGGACATTCCACAATTTTGGGGGACAGCTACATTTTTAGCTGTAATTTTAAAACAACAACAATTTTAACATTTTCAAAAGCATTGTGTTGCCAGTTTCCTTCTTTTTTGACCAAGAGTGCTCTTACTGAAGTAATAATCATCATCATCATCATTTCCCTTTATCCAGCTGGAGCCGGGTAGGGGCCTTACTGAAGTAATAACATACAAAAATACATTTCACTCATCTTTATCATATGATTTATTTTTCAGTCCATGGGTTGAAGACCCTTAATCTAACTGAAAACATACAAAAGCCAACAAATTCTAAAATAATGAAATAAATATTAAACAATGTATAGCTTAAATGTTATCACAAGTTTACAAAGTTGGAAATAGAAGAAAGAATACATATTTGTGGTACTTCTTAGTTTTATCAATTACATGAAATACTTTCAAGCAGTACTTTTTCTAAATTTCAACTTCTAGTTAGAACTATTAAGTACAGAAATATAGAAAACCTCAACATAAATAAAACTATCACATCACTTAACTTGCTTGAAACTATATTTATTGTTACTTCTTGCACAAGCCAAAATGTCTTTGTCATTCAGTACTGTCTTATAGATATCTGTGCAACTCATTCCAAAATTTATTTTTATTTGTAGTTCTGATTTAAGAGTATTCATATGAAGCTTGATCCTAGAGTCTGACCATGAAATTTTCCCCTGGCTACAGTTTTTTTCTGTAAAGGCATTTGATGGATGAATAGAACACAAGAACTGTACCAGTTTTGAAAAATTACCATTAATTTGTTTTTCTTCAGGTAGCAAGTTTAAAAAAACTATCCATCTTTTCAAACAAGAATCTTCTGCACATTTGTTTGTTGCAGCAATGTTAATTGATTCTTTCAACTGAGAAAATCATCATCATCATCTTGTACAGTTTCCAGCCCAAGGCTGGGTCTGTTTGGAACATAAGCCTTGCCACATAGTCCTTTCTTCCCACCACCTCTCCACTGTCACTCTAGTCCAGTCTTCGCCTCTCTTCTTGACACATTCCTCCACTCCTTTCAGCCATCTATCTCTTGGTCTTCCCCGTGGTCGTTTCTTCTGCATCTGCATCTCATGTATCCTCTTGGGAATCTTCTCTTCCATTCTCTTTAAGTGTCCATACCACCTCAGTCTTGATGTCTCAATCCTACCCTGCAAGGGCTTCTCTTTCACTATTTCCCTGACCTTTTCATTCCTCACCCTGTCTCTTCTTGTTACTCCGATCCTACTTCGTAGGAACTCATTGCACTTGCCTGTATTCTGCTTATGTCTCTTTTCTTCATTATCCACGTTTCTGATGCATAGGTCAGTATCGGGATATAGTAGCTTCTGTATAACACTTCCTTGCTTTTTTGTGGGACATCTTTATTCCACACTAAGCTCCTAATGCTTCTCAGAAATGCTTCTGCCTGTCTGCCTCGTTCCGTAATCTCTTTTTCATTTCTCCCATTTTCCTCCATTATACTTCCCAAGTACCGGTACTTGAGACTTTCCACCTTCTTCAGCTGTCCACCTCCAAGTGTTATCCCATTCATTGGTCTGTCCCTTCTCACATTTACTGATGTTGAACTTCCATCCATACTCTCCCACTGTTTCTTCCCAAGCCTTCAGTTGCTCCTGAATTTCCTCCACCTTGTTTCCCCAGACCATGAGATCATCTGCAAACACCATTGCTTTCATCTTATCTTCTCCTATCTTTCCTGCTACCTGTGTCATTTCCTCGTCCATAACCACAATAAAGAGAAGGGGTGACAGTGCACTACCCTGTTTCAGGCCACTCATTTGTCTGAACCAGTCTGTTCTTTCTCCTCCAACTTACACACAACTCACACTTCCACAATACATCTCCTTCACTCTGTCTACAGTCCCTTTTTCCACTCCCATGTTTTCCATTGCTTTCCAAACCTTCTCCCTACACACACTATCATAGGCCTTTTCGATGTCCAGGAAGGCCATCAACAGATCCTCTCCAAATTCGCAGTGGTGTTCCTGGAGCTGTCTCACTGAAAATATGAGATCCACTGTTGATCTCCCAGGTCTGAATCCATACTGCTCCTCTCTCAATTCTCTCTCCACTTTGGCTCATATTCTACTTTCTAATATCTTTTCATATATCTTGGCACAGTGTGGTATGAGTGTGACTCCCCTGTAATTTCTGCACTCCTTTCTGCTTCCTTTCTTAAATATTGGGACAATTAATCCTTTCTTCCAATCTTCTGGCATCTTTTTCTCCTTCCATACCACCCTCATCACATGGTACAGCCACTGTTTCCCAACCTCCCCTGCTGCCTTCACCATTTCAACACTCACTTCGTCCACACCTGGTGCCCTTCCTCCTTTCATCTTGTCTATAGCCATTTCCAGTTCTCTCCAAGTCAGGTCCTTTTCCATTCCTGTGTTGTCTTCTCCATCTTCCAATAGGTTGTCTTCCTCCCTATGACCATTTGGATTCAGCAAATTCTCAAAGTACTCTTTCCACACTGTCTTGAGTGTCTCTTTGTTGTATACCTCATTTCCGTTTTTGTCCACCATTACCACATCCTCTCGCAGACCTCTTCTCTTACTTTTAACCCCCCCCCAGGGGCTCACATCTAGTGGGGCGTGGGTTGGCGACCACGGGACCCCAGCTGAGTCCGGCATTGCTTCCACTTACTTGTGCCGGGCTCCTCTCCGTCTTCTTTCCTGTCGACCTCCCTTGGTCAACTCTTGTTCTCTTCCGACCCCGACGGTATTAGGTTATCCGAGGCCTAGGGAGTCTTTCACTTTCCCGCCTTAATTGGCCCCTGTCTCATCTTTCCTGATAACCTCCTTCTGTGGGGGGTCAGCCTTCTTTTTCTTTTCCTTTTACCTCCTGCCTTGTGCTCAAGGCCCTTAAGGAGGCAGGGTGTATGTAGCCCCACCACTTCTGGTGCACCCTAGATAATGCTACACCCTCAGGGGCTCACGGCTGGTGAGTTCGGGAGTTGGCGACACGAGGGATTCCTGAGCTGGGTCCGTTTTCCCCTTTTGTCCCTTACCTTTGGGGCGGACCCCCTCCTCTCTCCCCTCTCCTCTCCGCCTTTCATTATATTTCCTTTTCTCTAAGATTCCCGCACCTTTTTGTAGGTATTCTTAATCTACGTTGCATTTTGTACGTTTTTTCGATCTAAATTGCATTTTGTGAGTGTTTTTCAACCTCACTTGCATTTTGTAAGGATTGCCAATCAAAATTGCTTTTTAGTAAGTCTTTCAATATAGGGGGGTCGTCTTGTGAGTATTTTGAATTTCAATTGCATTTTGTATTTTCAACCTACCCCGCTTTGTTCAAGTAGTTAAGTCTCAATTGCAATTTTGTGGGTATTTTGAATCTAAATTACATTTTGTAATTATTTTCAATCTAAATTGCATTTTTTAAGTATTGTCCATCCAAATGAGAAGTTTGAATCTACCATACCTTTTGTAAGCAATTTCAATTGCATTTTGTATTTTCAACCTACCCTGCTTTGTTCAAGTAGTTAATTCTCAATTGCATTTTGTGGGTATTTTGAATCTACATTACATTTTGTGCGTATTTTCAATCTCATTTCATTTTGTAAGTATTTTGATTTCACTTGCATTTTGTAAGTATTTCGACTGTACGTTGCATTTTGTACGTATTTGGACTTAACCTACATTTTGTGTGTATTTTTCAATCTATTCCTTTTGTGAGTATTTTCGTTCGAAATTCCCTTATGTACGTATTACCGCTCTCCATTTGGTGAGTAGTTTCAATCTGAGTTCCTTTTTGTAAGTATTTTTCCTGCTACATAAGGCATAATTGTTGGGGCTCACTGTCTATTTTATCTACACCATTTTCGTTTCATCCATAGCAGTGAGCTGTTTTTTATCTTCATCCTTTCATTTCAAGCCATTTCATTTCGTCAGGGGCCGATAACCTCGATGTTAGGCCCCTTAAAACAACAATTATCATCATCATCATTACTTTTGACCATCCCATAAAGTACTTTCTTATTTCCTCTGCTGTCTTCCTCCATCATCTCTGTCCACTTTACCATCCACTTCTTCCTCTCCTCTGCGACAATCTTGTTTGCTTCTTTCTTCTTTATCTTATAAGCTTCCCTTGCTAGATCAGTTCTTTCCTGGAACCACACTCTGAAAGCCTTGTTCTTCCTTCCCACAGCTTCTTTTACTCTCTCATTCCACCATGGTGTCTCTTAACACCGCTTTCTGTTGCTTGTTCTTCCACATACTGCCACTGCAGCTTCCACCATTGTATTTTTGAATTGATTCCATTCCTCTTCCCCTGTTTTAGGATTGTCTGTTGGCATCCTTTCCCTTATTATCTTCTGGATTCTTCCTTGACTTCCTTTTCCTTCAGTTTCCATACTTTGATTCTCCTTTCCTGGTACTCTGTCCTCTTGCTATCCTTAACAACTCCCAGGTTCATTACAAGTATTCTGTGGTCGCTATCTATGGCCTCTGATGGTATTACCTTTATATCTCTGACACTTCTCTTCATTTCCCAGTCGTACAGCATGTAATCTACCAAAGATTTCAATGTTAAATCACGGCTGTACCCCGTTACCTTGTAGCTTTCTTTCTTGCGGAACCAGGAGTTGCCTACAACTAAACCGTTCCTCTTGCAAAAATCCAGCAACTTTCTCCCTTCTTCATTCCTGCTGCCCCATCCTTTTGCTCCCATTACATTTTCATATCCTTGCCTTTCACTTCCTACATGTGCATTCAAATCTCCCATGACAATGATGCTCTGACCATTCAACTGCTGTTGTAGCTCCTCCTCAAAGTCTTCCTTCTCTTGAGCTGTACATATACCTGGGCTATCTCCAGGTTTCTTCCCTTTACAGTTATTCTGATCTTCATGATCCTGTCACTTATTCCCTTTACCTCTTCCTTCATTCCATCTCTCTCAACTACTCCTACTCCGCTGCTCCTTCCTTCACTGTTCCCACTCCAGTACAACCGGTACCCTTTCCTCAGTTCTCTGCGACCTTCTCCTTTCCATCTTGTTTCTGCCAAGCCCAGTACATCCAGCTTTCTTCTCTCCATCACATCTACAATCTCCTCCACCTTTCCTGTCAGTGTTTGAATGTTTAACGTGCCAACTCGTAGTCCATTTACTGAGAAAATACTGAATATAATTCATCAACATCAAGTTTCATTTCCAATTTCAAATCATGAACAAGTTTCAAAATAATGTTAAAGTCAACTTCTTTCCTCAAAGACATAACACTTATCTTAAATACAGTGGAACCTCGTTAGTACGTTTTTCAAAGGACTGATGAATTTGAACGTCAAAAGCGGGAAAACGTACTACCGAAAAATTATAATTAAACCTCATTAAATTGTTTCAGTAAGGGAAAAGTAAAAAAAAAACGCGTTAATCGGAAGTACGTGCTATCGAATATACAATTAAACAACCTCGGGGGAACCTGCAACCCCTAGAGGGCGCGTCCCCAGGTGGCGGATAGGGGGCCCCTACAGTAACGGTAGGGTTGGTTCGAATACCCTCCAATAGAACCCGCGGACCAACAGGTAGCCCAATTCTTGGGGGTTTTAGAATACTGAGACACCCTCTCTCCAGGGGCTATAAATATGGAGGGCCCTGCTCTGGGATATGAGTGAAGACAACAGCACCTGCGGTGGAGAAGGAGTCCTTTGGTACAGTGCAGATGGTCGAGGAGGCAACCCAGTGCTCGGGTTAATAGAGCAAAAGGTATATGTCCGTATATTGGACATATATCAGGCACCGAACGTCGCCCGGGATAAGGCGACCACTTTTATCAAGTGCCAAAGGTTTCTTCGGAGGGCGGATGAGCGGGTAGAAGAAGGGCACACTCTTGTCCTTGGAGGGGGAAACTGCTCCTAAAGGCGGAAGAGCTACTAGGTGACCAACGGCATAGAATGGAGAAGGCAACGGAAAACCACTCCATTAAAGATCCTAGGATATCCCAAGTATAGCAGCCATGATGAGTTTCTCTATTGATTGTGATTCTACCGATCATGGGAATCGGAAACCAAGATCCGGCAAGAGAGGTAACAGTAGCGAGGCCTCTTCGGTCGTCATTCAACGAAACCCTCGCAATGACAATTGCAAATTCACTGTTGGTACATGGAACGTAAGAACTCTTCTACAACCTGGACGGCTTGAGGAGGTAAAAAACTCTATGATTAAGAAGAATCTAGATGTCCTGGGAATGTGTGAAACTAGATGGGCAGGAAATGGAGACTTCATTTCTGATGACTTCAGGATAATCCACGCAGGCAATACCAAAGCTGGAAATAGTGGTGTAGCGATTGTATTAAGAGGAAAATGGACTCGCAACGTAGTCAACACTTATCACATTAGTGACAGAATTCTAATGATACAAGTAAAAGCAATTCCAGTTGATTTGGTGATAATACAAACATATTTCCCCACTTCAAATGCTGATGATGAAGAAATTTAAGAAATGTATGATCAAATAGAAGAATTCTTTGACATAGTAAAGGAGAATTCAAACATTATTTTAATGGGTGATTTTAATGCTTCCGTAGGCTCTCATAATGATGTTAAATATGCTGGTAAGTTTGGCATGGGTGATGTCAATGTGAGAGGAGAAAGATTACTGGAATTCTGTGAGCAACATGAGATGGTAATAACTAATACCTGTTACGAAGTTCCCAAGAGAAGACGTTACACCTGGATAGCACCTGGAGATAGAAGAAGGTTGCAAATTGACTACATCATAGTTAAACAAAGATATAGGAACCAAGTGAAAGCCAGCCATAGTTACCCTGGGGCGGAAATTGATAGTGATCATATCCTAGTTGCAGCTAAATGTGATATCAGGTTCAAGAGGAATAAAACATTTAGACGAAAGAGATGGTGTTTAAATAAGCTTCAGGATCCTAATGTAGTACAAAAATGTAAAGATGTTAGCAAATTGGTTAAGGATGAGACTTTAGGATGGGATGATATAAGAAATGGCTTAGAAACAGCCGCAACGGAAGTACTAGGCAAAAGAAAATTGGAACCGAAGAAGAAATGGATGACCCAGGAAATCCTGGAGCTTATTGAAGAAAGGAACAAATTTAGAAATATAGACACTCAAGCGTATAAGACTCTAAAGAATCAAATAACAACGAAATGTCGCAAGAAGAAAGAAAATTGGATGAAGCAGGTATGCATGGATATTGAGGATGACCTGAAGAATGGGAAACCTGACAAAGCTTATTTTAAAGTGAAATCTTTGAGCTATCAGCAACGTAGTAAAGGATTCCAAAGGGAAGCTATTGTTTGAAAATGATAAGGTATGTGAGCGATGGAAGGAATACCTTGAAGATTTGTATGATGGACCAGATATTACTGACAATAGTAGTTATATAGAAGATGAAGAACTAATTGAAGAAGATGATAAAGGTCCAACTATAACTAAAGCAGAGTTTTATGCAGCACTCACTAAACTGAAAGGAAATAAAGCAACTGGTGTAGATAACATTCCTGCAGAGCTCTTAAAATGTTGTGATGTAAGCAGTAAGGAATGCCTTTTTCAAATCATTACTAAATGCTATGAGGACGGAATTGTACCTCCTGATTTTATTAAAAGTCCAACAATCACACTACCCAAGAAAGGAAATGCTTGTGAATGTTCTAATTATAGAACTTTAGCCATTCTTTCACATGCATCAAAGATTTTATTGATAATCATCAAAGAGAGACTAAGCAAGAAAATTGAACAACATCTGGATAGTGATCAATATGGATTTAGAACGAGGAAAGGGACTAGGGAGGCTATCCTAGCATTACGTCAGATTTTAGAAAGAAGTCTGGAAGTTAATCGAAAAACCTATATAGTATTCATTGATATAGAAAAGGCATTTGATAATGTTAATTGGAAAACCTTATTTCTTACATTGGCCAAAGTCGGGATTGACTGGAAAGACAGGCGCCTTATTCTGAACTTATATAAAAATCAAACTACAGAAATAACAGTTAATGGCAATAAAAGAGAAGCAAAAATAAGAAGAGGTGTAAGGCAGGGTTGTCCTCTATCACCATATCTCTTTAATATCTATATAGAAGCTGCAGTAAATGCATTAAAAGAGAAAACAAAAGGATTAAAATTTAATGGAGTACAGGTTCATAGCATTCGCTTTGCAGATGATATTGCACTTTTAGCAAACTCTGCATGTGAAATGAATAGAATGTTAAACATTTTTCAGAAATCCTTAGGAAAATTCGGGCTAAGTGTTAATTCTCGGAAGACAAAATTAATGGTTGTTGATAAAAAGAAACAACCAATTTTAGCTAATATAATGTTAAATGATAGTGCCATTGAACAAGTAACGGAATTTTGCTATTTGGGAAGTGTGATTAATTATGACAACAAATGCATCTCAGAAATTAAGAAAAGAATAGTGTTGGCGAAGAAAGCCTTTCAAAATAAGAAGAATTTGCTGCTCAATGAGCACCTCAACTTGAAGATAAGGAAGTCATTTCTCAAGACCTTTGTTTGGAGTGTGTTGACCTATGGTTGTGAAACATGGACACTGGGGAAAAGAGAAGAATCAAAACTTGAGGCAGCTGAAATGTGGTTTTGGAGACGAATGACCCGAACAAGCTGGGTGGAAAGAAAGAGAAATGAGCTTGTTCTGAACCAAATTCAGGAGAATCGATGCCTGTTGAA
Source organism: Meconema thalassinum (assembly GCA_946902985.2). Classification (NCBI taxonomy): domain Eukaryota; kingdom Metazoa; phylum Arthropoda; class Insecta; order Orthoptera; family Tettigoniidae; genus Meconema; species Meconema thalassinum. The sequence goes on from OX336388.2 coordinate 554,542,819, forward strand.
CACCATCAAGAAAAGGAAATCAAAATTCATGGGACACGTACTCTGACATAACACTCTCCTCCAGGTCATTTTTGAAGGAAAAATTTTGGGGAAGAAACCAAGGGGACGACCAAGACAATCGTATCTCAAGAACATTGTCAAGGAAATGGAATGTGAATCGTATGTCAATATGAAGAGAACTGCTGAAGACCGTAAGAAATGGCTGCAACGACAAGGCTTTTAGCCTTTAGAAGCTGATGATGATGACAGAATTATTGTATTACAGAACTAGTTTACACAGCACAGAGAAACGAGAGCAATGAAAACAAGAGAAGAATGTAGCCTACTATACCAGTACCGTACTCGATTCAAATACTGTAGTATAAGTTTTTTTGTTTATCGATTTAGGCTTAAATGCATGTTTTCCTTGATATTCTGTGGAAAAGAAGTGCCGTATTCTTTGGCGTGAACAATTGGATATAACCAAAGTTTTTTTGAGGTTAGACATGCTCGCGCGTGTACAGAAAAAAAAGAAGAAAAAAACAACTTCCGCCATCACGCGATCTCGAGCAAATCTCAGAACATGGCAACACACAGCACTGATTAGTACTAGTCCAAATGTCCCTCACAACACCGAAAATTATATAATAAATGTAAGAATCAAACATCAATTACCAAAACCTTTTAAATTGGTTATGAATTTTGCATTACACCTACCTATTTTATAATCCTGTAACTTCGTTGTTGCAAACCGTACCAGGTCAACTGATGGATTTTAGCCACACACACAAATAGATTTTAACCTCAAACAAATGTATGTACAGTATGTAACAAATTAATAATTAATAATAATAATTAATGTATCTACACAATATTCCTTGGTCAAGGGGCTGAAGCCGACTTGTGCAGTTGGCAGGAAGGAAAACCACTTTCACATTCCTTGTGCGAACATTCACAGGGTGTGCAGCACATCGATCAATAATTAATAGAATTTTTCGATTTTTACTCCCCATTTTTGCATCTAGGGCTCGCAAAAATCTTCAAAAACAGAAGTAGTCATCCAAGCGTTTGCGTTTGCTTTATATTGGCAAGGAAAGCTCTTGACATTTTTAAAGCAACGAGGCTTCATTGCTTTACCGATGACAAGAGGAAGCAACTTCTCCGTTCCACTCTCATTGCAACAAAGAAGGACGGTTAACCTTTCTTTGCTCAATTTTCCACCATGGCAAATTTCTCCTTTATACGCAAGCGTCTTGTCGGGCAGAAGGCTGAAAAAAAAAGTCCCATTTCGTCAGCGTTGAATAAGTCTTGGGGCTTGTACTCTTTCAACAAGGACGGTAGCGTTTCATTGGTCCACGTTTCAACTGTGCCACTGTCAACAGCTGCTGCTTCACCCCGCACGCACTTGTAAACAAGACCATGCCTCTTCTTGAACCGCTCGATCCATCCGTTTGACGCTGCAAAGTCTGTTACTCCCATCTGGTTCGCTAGGTAAAGTAATTCGCTTTCTTACGAATTATGGTTCCATCCACTGGGATGTTTGCTGCACGGGCTTGATTGAACCATTGCAGGAGCATTGTTTCTAGTTTAGAAAATTTTCCTTCGCGCACACGTTTTCTCTTTCCATTTCTATTGTCTTTGTCTTTGTATGCAATTGCTATTTTGTCTCGATTGGTAACAATAGTGTTTAACGTTGGAGGAGCGAGTTTTAATTTTCGTGCCAGTTCCATGCGCTTAAGGTGAGAATTTCTGTCTACTTCTTCAAGAATTTTCATTTTTTTCGTCACTAGTTAATGATTTAACTACTTTCTTAGGCCTATCCACTATTTAAATACGACGCAACAAAATGATCACTAGGTTTCACAACTTCTTCGATAGTGTAATGTGTATTTGCGTGAATGCAGTAAGTAGCCTACTCGGTCACATAAACATTCGGTACATTTAGCTCGAGACGTAATGTAAGCGGCAAGACGGGGCGGAACACTATGTGCGGTAGACACAAAATAGCCGTGCCAGGGCGGGACTTGAGTCCACGTGGAGTGATTGAGGAAGCATTCTATTGGTCAGTAGCAAACAATGCTTATTGTCGGCGCCTGCTAATTACGTGGCCGCGGGGAAGGGAGACAACTATACCTGATATGTCCCAACACTCGCTCGCTTGCTGGCAAGGAATGTTGTCCCAGAGAGGCCGGGCCCACATTCCACTAGGGGTGAACAAAGAATGCTTTCAGGGCTGACTAAAATGCGATCGTACTAAGCGATGTGCCACAAATTATGCAACGTCATAAATGAGGTAATTTTACCTTATTTCCATCAGATAAGAATCGGGACTTGAAAATTACGACGTGATATCCGATAAAACGTACTAATGAGGAACGTGTTAACGAGGTTTCTCTGTAGTATATTTTCATCTGAGAAATCAAATCTAGAGGCGAGATATTTCAGTGCCACTTCATACCAACCTAGAAACTCATTCTGAACTTGTTGCAATCTTTCTTTAGCCAGATCATTAAGGAGTGTCGTTGTTTTTAAACCAAAAAACTTATCTGATATTCTTCCTCTAACTGTTTCCTAAGTGATTCCATTATATGATATACTTCAAATGCTAACAAGTCGTTTCTTTCTAAAGATATTGAAAGGTGAAATACTTTTAGAACACTACAGAAAAATTGCAAGTAGCACTCGGTTAGAGATATATTTTCATTGCCATTTTCAGCATCATCAAAAAATGACTGGATCGATACAGGGCAATCTTCCCCTAGTGAAGTGAAATAGGACTGAATGACAGGAAAACAACTTAAAAGTCTCTCTACTGGGTAAATACTTAGCCATCTTGTTGGTACATGTCTAATTATTTCCCTGTATTCAATGTTACAAAATACAAAGAATTCCATCAACCCTTTTTTAATGACAGGAAAAATAATTATACATTTTGCTTATAAAACCTTCAAGGTCAAAATGACTGAATTTGTCAATCGCATACTTGGCTGTATTATGGACTTTATGGGCAGAGCAAGGTGAAGGCAGAATACTTTCATTGTCAGTTTTCAACAATGTAAATACTGAATGCCTTTTACCAAAATTGACATTGGCACTGTCAGCAGAATATGATGTCACATTATTTATACTCAAATTGTGAGCACCTAACCTATGTTTTAATTGACCAAACACAGCATCTGCAGTTTCATGACTGTCTTCGTAATAGTCCAACAAAACATGCATAATTCCCTTGTCACAATGAAAGTATCTTAATACTATTGGAAACATCTTGACGTGACTGATTAGATGCGTCTGTAGATACAGAATAAAAAATATTTTTCTCTACTAGTTCTTTGACATGTTCTTTTACAGAAAAAGGCGCAAGTACATTCGTAACAATTGCTGTTGCTTTGGTCCGTCCTAGAGATATTCTTTTCCCTATTTCTGAATCTGGAAATATTACTGGGACTAGTTTAGAGTCACAATCGAAATAGCGATAAGTAGTGATGTGGGCCGGGTAAATACCCACTGGGAAGGTAAATATAAATTGGGTATTTACCCAGTGGTCATTTAAATACCCAAACTGAGGGTATATTCAGTTTTTTGAGCTTTGTACGACACTTTTTGATGTTTTGATGAAGTGTTGCACAAAGAAGAACTGGAACACAGGTATTTGATGCCTTAAATTGAAATCAGGAACAATATTGATCCTTAAAAACTTAAAAAAGGAAAATGGACATCCGGGTATTTTGGGGTATTTATATGTTTTGGCAAGCCTCCGTGGCTTAGGCGGCAGCACGCCGGCCTCTCACCGCTGGGTCCGTGGTTCAAATCCCGGTCACTCCATGTGAGATCTGTGCTGGACAAAATGGAGGCAGACAGGTTTTTCTCCGGGTACTCCGGTTTTCCCTGTCAAAATTTCATTCCAGCAACACTCTCCACTATCATTTTCATTTCATCTGTCATTCATTTAATCATTGCCTCAGGGAAGTGCGTCAGGCCTCGGCAGCCGGCACAGTTCATTTCCTCGCCGGTAGATAGGGGCTTCATTCATTCCATTCCTGACCCGGTCGGAGACTGTAAGCAGGCTGTGGATTTTTTTTCATATGTTTTGGCACTGTAACCTTGTCTTTAAGTGTGTGTGGTTTTTTTTTTTTTTTTTCCATAAACTAAAGTAAAACATTGGATAAAACCTTTTGGTTGTTTTGTTTTTTAAATTTTGAATAAATACCAAGATATTGAGAAGGTCGAGTTTTATTACGGTACTGGAAATGATCAACAAAGGTGTGGTGGGAAAAGCTATAGGCTATATGAATGATATTACAAACTGTTCTGAAAAACATATACAGTTTGTTGAAAACTGTATATTACACCTTTTGTAGAATTTGGCCAATGCTCTGAATAAATTTCCCCCAACTTTTATCTCAATGTTTGCAAAGAGGCCTAGTTCAATTCTAACCCTGAATTTTTCAGGTTATAAATATTGAATTTTATCTCCTCATCTAATTCCCAATTCTAATTCTGTTTTTAAGTCCCAATTCTAATTAAATTTAATTTTATTAACTATCTAATGTTGTTACATTTGTAAAACGTTAATGTAGAATGGTTTGCTTACCGGTACCCCTTTTTTAAGGTTCAACTTATCACGACACAGGATTTTTAATAAAAAATCTAAAATACCCTGGTATATACCCGAGTATATACCCTGGATATTTACCCCTATTTATAAATACCTGGGTATTTTACATCACTAGCGATAAGGCACGTTGTGAATAACATTGTGAAATACCTTTGTCACTTCTGATGCAGTCACTTTGTCTTGATGGACGGTACTAGAACTGGAACCAAAAAATGATATCGTCCTATTCTGGAGGGATAACGTAGCTGCTTTCTGATGTTCTTGGCCTTTGTTATGTCTCGCCACGTCGTAGAATCCTCCATGAGAAATACTGAACGTCTTCTTGCAAAGTTTGCAAAACGCCTTTTGCACATTACTACGATCAGGAGATAAGTATGGCATGTTGGATTCCCACTTTGAATTATATGAACATACACGTTTATTTTTCCCTTTTGCCTTCTCGGGTTTAAATGATGGATTCCATTTTTGTGACGAAGTAGAAATACAGTCATCATCACTATCTGACGTCAAATCCACTGCATAAATCACAAAAACTTAAAGTAAAACACCAGTTAATACAGATGCGCTTCGTGCTACAGAATGGCCACACACACGCCACGGACTCGCCATGGACTAATGATAACTCGGAAGTTAGAAGGCTCGTCCGGAACGTTTCTCCAAAGATACTATCATACTTCTTTGCACAAAGATTATTCTGTTGGCAACGGTTACGCTATGTTTAGTTGAAGCTAGATGGCAGGACGGTTGCCTATTGTGAAAATTCGTATCGATGACAGTAAGACAAAAATTCGTTCAGATAGAAAACAAAACAATTGCAGGACAAATGCCGTCCCGCGCGGGACATTTACAAAATACCTTAAAATGCGGGACGTGGGGTCACCCTACACACACACATTAGGTGCATGGTGCTAAATGACCATGCCCCTCAAGTGGAACAACGAACTACATGTTAGTGGATCAAGAAAGATGGCTGCCGCGTATGTAGACAAAGTATACCGCTCTCTTAAAGATATCGAAAATGTAGACGAGGACAGTTCCGTAATTAACGCCAGTGATAAAATATCGTGTAGGAAGACACCTAGTATGTGTGACATTGATAGTAAACGATCAGAGGTACATTTAGGTGTAAATACGAGTGATATACTGTGCACGCTGTGTGGCAAGGCATCGAGTGAGAGTGTGAAATCTCTACAGTTAATCATCGACATTTTGAATAGGGACCTTAAGCACACCCAAGAAGAACTATCTAAATTAAAAGCCGAAAACAGTGTACTCAGACATTACGTAAACGACCGCAACAATCCCCGTCATCGCCGGACTCGTGGAATGTGGTGGTGGCAAATCGCGGACGCCAATGTAGGCCTAAACCACGTGTGCGGGAAACAGTTAGCCAAGCTGTTCCCACAAAAAATATGTACGATGTTCTTGCTGAAACTGAATCCGTCTCAGAAGAAACACCACATAGAAGGGCATCAACAAACTGTAAGCCGGAAAAAGTGCGGAAGTTAGCCACGTACATAACCTCAAAAAGGAAAGTACTCCTCCTCAGTGACAGTCATGGGAAAGGATGTTCAGAAGAGCTCAATTTAAAAGTATCAAGGGACTTTGCGGTAAGTAGCGTCACCAAACCAGACGCTAGAGTTAAAAATGTTCTGGAAAATTGTGTTGAAATGTGCAGAAACCTTACTCATGAAGATTATGTTGTTTTGTGGGGGGGTACGAACGATGTAGCGAAAAACGAAGCGAATGGTGCAATACAAACCTACAAAGATAAGCTCCCACTACTTTCAGGTACAAACGTTATACTATTAGGCATCCCACTCAGACATGATCTAATGGAAGAATCGTGTGTCAACAAGGAGGTAAAGAGGACGAACAAAAAGCTTAGAGCACTATCCAGACTATATCAGCATGTTCACTTTCTTGATATTGATGTACCAAGAGAACTGTTTACCCGACATGGTCTTCACTTAAACACCAAAGGAAAGCAACAGATCTGTTCACAAGTAGCGGAGGAAATCAACAAAAAGTTCCACTCCCACGGAGCAGTCATCCCACTACCGCATACTGCAAGTCCGACTACTGTAGAATCAGTGAATTCACTTGGTGGCGAGAGTTTTTTAGAACAGAGGTAAGTGCTCCTGCAAGAACTATAATCCCCAAGCTTAACAACAGTACAAATGCACAGAGTTCCTCAATCAGAATATTTCACCAAAATGTACAGTCACTTAATAATAAACTAGTTCATATCGATATGCTTCTGCAAACATCACTCAAAGATATCCACATCCTGTGCTTGTCTGAACACTGGATGAAACCTGAACAAATCAATCATGCTGTCATACCAGGGTTTACTTTAGCTAGCTACTACTGTAGATCAACATCAGAGCATGGAGGTGTATGTATCTATATCAAAGGAAACATAGAATTTAAGCCTATACCATACCTGCCAACTTTTACGGTTTATCCGTAAAATTTACGGAAATTGCAGCATTTTACGGTTTTACGGACGAACGGTGTCATTTTACGATTTCGCGGACAAAAATTTGAAACGATAATTTACATTCGATAATACCGCCCACTTCCGTACAATCGATTGTTTGCGTGGGTCGAAGGCAAGTCCACGATAGTCGATAACTCGTTCTTTGATATGATTCGTACTTTTAACCGTGTGATGGTTGTGTCGTCATCGTAATTGAATTTGAAGCCGGGATAACCGTTCTTGCATGTGAATCTTAGGTGTTGACAGGCTCTGCTTCGCATATTCTTTGTTCCGCTCCGTTCGCTCGTTGCGATTTAAACCATATTCTTTGACCACGTTAGTTGTTCATTGTTCGCGAAGTTGGCGTTCCTTGAATGTTTTCGTCTTTTAAGGTTATGGCATATTTTAATGAAGCGTTCGAGTTTTTGGCTATAACTTCGTGCTTCGCAGTTTCCTGTATTCCTTGGACCAATTACATTCGTTCCACGTGTGTGTGTGTTTATTTTTTCTACCATGTGCATATTCTATCTTCACGAGGTTGGCGTCGTGTTCATTTAATGGTTGGTGTGTTTTGACATGTTTTAATGAAGTGTTGGTTGTCTTAATTGTTTTATGTTATAATTTTATGTGACGTTCAGTGATCCAGGTTCCTTTCGATGTTTTAGTAGATATCGAGAATGAACAAATCCAACAAGAAACAGTACTTCCAGACATTTAAAGAATCATACTCGGTTGATTTTCCGTGCATACTAAAATCAAGAAAGGGAGAAAAATTTGCCTTTTGCACGGTATGTGGGTGTGATATTAATATTGCATATGGTGGAAAAAACGATTTAAGTAATCATGTGAAGTGCGGTAAACACATTAGTTATGTTAAATCGAAGAAGATAGCAAGAAAATCAACACCTTTTTTGCTAAGTCTGGAAACGTTTACAGTGACGTAATTAGGGCCGAGTGTCTGTTTACTTCCTTTTTGGTGGAACACAATGTGCCCTTAAGTGCGGCTGATCATGCTGGAGCTTTATTTATGAAGATGTTTCCCACATCAGAAGTTGCAAAGAAATATAGTTGTGGTCGCACGAAAACGACATGTATTGTAAATAAAATGGCAAAAAATGCATCATCTGAAGTTGTTAAGTGCCTTCAGAACGGACCGGATACAGATAAATTCCTTTTCTTTTCATCAGTGAGAAACTACTTTTATACTGCCTGTGACTACATCATCAACAAGTTTCCACTCAAGGATGACGTGTTAAAGAATGCTCAAGTTGCTAGGTTAGACAAAATTGAAGATTCACAGTTATCTTCCATTCGTTTTTTCTTGGAAAAGTTTCCTATCATGTTATGCAAGGAAGAGAATGAAACTACAGATGAGGTGGTGAATGAGCTTCAGAGGCAGTTCACAGCTCTTCAGGTAGATGACACTTTGGCTGCACATCAAGATGCTGCAAGTGATTCCAGTTGGGCACAAATATCAAGAATTCGTGGAGCCGATGGACTTCTTAAGTATAACCGAATTTTTAGAGTATTGCTCTCTATTCTCACCATACCCCATAGCTATGCAGAATGTGAATGGTTTTTTTTAGCTTTGTGAAGAAAAATAGAACACAGTTCAGGTCATCCATGTCCAATGAATCTCTGGAGTCTATTTCTATTTTGAAGACCAGGAGTTCTGGTCCCTGTTATGACAAAACATTTTCTCAAGACTGTTTGCAGGAAGCTAAAAAGGCCACAACCATGACTTAAAAGTCGAACTAGCATGTGATTTGCAGTGTGTATTATATTATTTCTTGCCTGTGTTACGTTAAACAAGTTTTATTGTTTAAAGCCTTTTTCAATTATCGTATATCAGCTTAATCTATCAAGGAAGTCCTGTTATGTCTGCTCCAAACCGATATTCACCACGCCTGCTGCTGATTAACATGGATTTCTTCTTGATTGTTATGTTCATCTACAAATCATGTAAGTAGATATGATTTCATTGAAGTATCCTGTTTAAAGCATGAATTATTGTATTTTGTAGCCCAGAAGTATTATTATTTTCGTCAAGCCGGGGTATGTCGAAAATCGTTAGATTTTTTTTTGTCGCGCGTGAGTTTTACTGATAGCCCTTTTCAAAAGTTGGCAGGTATGCTATACCAATTCCCGATGACTTATGCATAGATAAAAATTTTGAGGCAACAGCTATTTCTATCCCAAAGGAAAATTTAATTCTCATCTGTATATATCGTTCACCAGGAAATAGTGCAAAGTTATTTCTGAATAAACTAGAAGTGATAATAAATAAAATAAATAAATTTAATAACAAAATAGTTCTTTGTGGAGATTTCAATATTAACTTTTTAGAGGAAAGTACGGAGAGAAGGGAATTGCTAAATTTGTTAAGCTCCCATCATCTAATTCACACAGTAACAGTACCCACAAGAATAACAAAAACTAGTGCAACCACACTTGACCAGATAATAATTAATGACAATGTGAACTGCAACTTTCTCGAAGTAATCAACACAGGTTTCAGTGACCACCGAGCTCAAATAATAACTCTAAATATTTCAAACCCAGTTTACAATGCTCAGTTTGATAAATGTCGAAGCTTTAGTCAGCACAATATAAACTATTTCAACAACTTGTTAAAAGGAGAAACTTGGGAAGGTGTGTACAAGTCAATAGATACAAACAAAAAATTCCAGGAATTCATTAATATTTTCATGTATTATTTTGATATTGCATTTCCTTTGAAGAGTATCAGACTGAAAGTTTCTTCTCCATCAAAACAATGGCTTACTCTTGGAATAATTACTTCATGCAAAAGAAAGCGTTTCCTCCACGATTTTCAAAGTACGCACGTAACCTCCAATGAATTTAACATGTATTTCAAGACCTATAAGACCATACTTAACAAAGTTATAAAATTAGCAAAGAGAATGTCAAATGATAATTATATCCTGGAATCTAAAAATAAAACTAAGGCTATGTGGAATATCATAAAAAATGAAACCAGGCAAACAAAACCGGCAGTAAATAACATAACGTTATCAGAAGACTCCAAGAAGATCAATGACCCACAAAATGTCTCAAGAATTTTTAATGAGCATTTTGCTACCATAGCTGAAAAACTACTAAATGTAAACAATATACAAGCAATAAAATAAACACTCGCGAATATAACATTTAATGGAAAATCAATGTTTGTTGAAAATGTTACAGAAGCAGAAATCCTCAATATTGTAAAGAACCTACAGAATAAACATTGCTCAGGAGTTGATAACATTCCTGATATACTAATTAAAAAATGTATCCAAAATATAATTACCCCCTTAACACACCTCTGTAACCAATCTCTCATGTCAGGAATATTTCCAGATATCTTTAAAATTGCAAAAGTAATTCCATTATTTAAAGGGGGAGATAGAGGAAACGTAACCAATTATAGACCTATTTCTTTATTGTCGATATTTTCAAAAATTTTAGAGAAGATAATGTACAACCGTCTAATTAGCTTCATAAACAAATATAAATTGTTAACTGACTCTCAACATGGCTTTAGAGAAGGAAAATCAACAATGTCAGCAATTTATGAATTTTTAAATCCTGCTTTTGAGTCACTTGATGAAAGGAAGAGAGTATGTGGCCTGTTTTTGGACCTGTCTAAAGCTTTTGATGTGATAAATCATCAGATACTAATTGATAAACTCCATCAATATGGTATCAGGGGTATCGCTAGTAAGTGGTTTCAGTCATATTTAAATAATCGCCAACAGATCGTCGAACAAAAAAGTTTAGAAAATACCACAAACATATTTAAATATTACCACTCAGATCCTATGTTTTTGAAGTATGGCATTCCGCAGGGGTCCGTTCTAGAGCCACTACTTTTTCTCCTTTACGTAAATGACTTGCCATCTCAGATACCTGCATTTAAAACTGTACTATTCGCAGATGATAGAAGTGTTTTGATGAGGGGTGAAAATGACACTGAACTTCAAAAATCAGTAGAGGAAGTAACAGGTCAGCTGTCCTTATGGTTCAACAATAATGGATTCCTTATTAACACTAGTAAAACAGTGGTTCTTAACTTTCACACAGCTCAGAATAAAAGTATTAATTCTCCCTCCATAATCTTAAATGACCTAAAAATTGGTAACGCCTCTTCTACTAAATTCTTAGGCCTTTGGTTGCAGGATGACCTAAAATGGAACTCACATACCACTAAACTTGCCAAGAAACTAAGCTCAAGTTGTTATGCATTAAGAGTATTAAGACAATCGACTAGCTGGAGAACTGTTCTTAGTACTTATTTTGCTTATTGCTATTCGCTTATGAAATATGGAATCATATTTTGGGGAAATTCACCTGCTGCTCACCAAATCTTTATTATCCAGAAAAGAATAATTAGAACAATGAAAGGGACTACTAGATTGCATACATGTAAGCCTCTGTTTAAACAACTGAAAATTTTACCTTTGCCATGTATTTACATCTTTGAACTTCTATTATTTGTCAAACAAAGCTTAGGAAATGAGGATATCTTTGAAATGAATTCAAATATACATAACTACCAGACCAGACAAAAGAACAATCTTCATGTACATGCTGCAAATACAACACTATGTAAAAATGGTGTATTCCATGCAGCTATAACGCTGTATAATCATTTGCCAAATAATATTAAAAGTACAGCAAATTACATAAAGTTCAAAATAAAAACTAAAGAGTTCTTGCTGGAGCACTGCTTCTACTCAGTTAAAGAGTTTTTAGAATATCAATAGTTATGTATTCATAGGACTAAATGATGTAAGGTTATCCTTGTGTAGGCCTATATTATTATTGTGATTGTAAATTAGTATTAATATAATTTGTGAATTGACGTGTCCTATATCATTGTACAATGTACATTATATGATTGAATGGATGAATAAAAAATACAATACAATACAATACATGGTAAACGGGAATTTATAGTGATAATGTTATTGGTTTCAAAATCCTTTGAACTGCTGTGGTTGTAACCTTTCTACTCTGAATGGTCAATTTGACCCAGATTTCACTTTGTAACTCCTAAAGCAGTCTCCTGCAAGAACAGTGCTCTGTGACGTCACCGGTCGGAGAATGTGTGCTCCGTTTCTCCAACGGAACGTGAAAAGAGGAATGTAGGGGCGGTGGAAGGAAGGGCAAACATGTCTAGCAGTGGGGGACTCCACTGAACTATGCATGCACAGTATTCTTTATAGTAATACTTGCACATTATAAAAGGTATATTTTGCTCTGTTAACCTATAGTGTTTAACATTTATTACCGTACTTATTAATGATATATATTTATTACTTTAATAAAAATTTGTTATAATTTAATGTACAATGCCTATTGGTTTCATGACAAATAATAATATACAAGTAAACATTCTAAACACACATACAAAATAATAATAATAAATAATAATGACTCTGATGGTTGAATTTTTTCACATGTTGAATTATCTTAAAACATACTAAACATTTCACTATTCCTCCATACTCGACAAACAAGAATAGTTCTTACCGCACAGACAAGAAAATGTTAGGAGTCTATGGCCTTCTGTTGACAGTTTCGTTAAAAAAAATATTAACTTTGTGAGGCGGCGTGCAACTCTGAATACTCGAACAGTCACCACTGCACCGACTGGCTGAGACGATTTAACTCTGCATTACAGCTCTGGAAGTATGGCAGTCATGGAACGGCAATTGCTGCTAGCTTTCAACCGAGTCGACAGGTGGGCTCACGACCGGGGTTTTCGTTTTTCAGCAGCGAAAACCTCCGTCGTCCATTTTTGTCGGCTCCGGAGGTTACATTTGTAACGTGTTTTTCGAGGGGTATTTATGCCACTGGCATAAGTCAGTAGGAAGCCATTCTATATTTATTTACGCGGCAAATTGTTCAGCCAAGAGAATTTTTCATATTAATTTATTATAATTATTAAGATATTTTCGGAGCATTTTATAAAAATTATAAGCATACAGATAGGTTTTCTATGTCTTAGAAAACACTATCAAGCAAATTATTACGAACGACAATATCATAGAAAATTATGTGATTACGGAATTTTACGGAGTTTTCGTCAGTTAGGATATTATGAGAGACATGACTCACTGGAAATTCAAATACAGGCTGATTCTTGTCAAGAAGTATTACGCAAGCTTGGGTCGCAGCGTCAAGAAAAGGCGGATAGTTGGAACGGAAATCGACTTCATCATCCGCGCGCCGTGTGTAATGAGCCAGAGAAGGGGAAGTAAAGCGTGGGGAGCAGCCAATCAGTGGAGACCACATAAGCTGGAAGTCGGTACCGAGGTGGGGAGCCGACAGGGGCATATATCGTCCGATGTTCCGTGGTGCGAGGACAATCAGTGTAGAACTTGCCGAGTATGGTTGCACGCGGGAGTCGCTCCGATGTTCCGTGGAGTGGGGGACAATCTGTGAAAGACTTGACTAGTTCGGTTGCAAGTGTGTGTCGCTCCGATGTTCCGTGGAGTGGAGAGCTATCTGTTTAAAACTTAACCAGTTTGGTTGTACAAGGGTATGGCTCCGATATTAGGACCATAAAGTCACCAAATCTACAAGTATATCATCAAATATCGACGGAGATGACGACTTCCAGGAGACTGTGGGAAGCACACAGCATCATCCAGTACGAGGGAAATGCTTTGGCAATTTCCAGTGGTAAGCGCAAATGACACAGAAGTACGCAATCTCTCGTTTCTCTTTGATTTAAATTCAGTATTTCAGTAACTTCATAGATTGGGAATAAGAGTAAAATCAATAATTTATCAGACTCCGTTTTCACGTAATTTTCTATCGGTAATATTAAAATCGCAACGCTCCAATTTAAATTTTAAACTTATTATTATTATTAATTTTGCTATACTTGTTTTATATAATAAATTAATTTCTTTTACAATGCAATCTTTGCTTTCAGTAGGTAGCATTAGATATAGACCAATTCCTTCTCCTGATACAATTGTTTGTTGGGTTAATGATCAAATCATACCACGATCTGAGTGAATAGATTCTTGAAGATGTTCTACCAGAGCTAGACGTTGTTAAATACAAATTTAGATTTCAGCATTGCGTTGAGGTCTTGGCGCCCATTAAAACAACATAGCTTAGCCAAAGGTAAACAGTTACATTTATCACCCAACAGTTAGGGGCAGCCAAACTGTTACACTTGTCTCTACCAACATGGGGCATTAATAACCATTACAATTGTACGCTCAACGTGGAGCAAAGTTAATTAACGTTACATTTGTCGGCGACAACTTGGGGCTGAAAACCTAATAACATTTGTGGAAGGAGAAGGGTATATATTTCTGTGCCTGTATTTTGGGGGTTATTTGTCTTTATCAGTGTATATCATTATGGGGGATGAGAAAGAAAGACAGATGAGGTTACGTAGTGGTCATCAACTGGAGAGTGATGATACGAGCAGTATGCCGAGTGATGGTAGTACCGGGGTAGCGGAGGTAAATCCCGATACTGAAACAGGGAGTGTAGGCGGCCAACCAGAATTAAAAACTTTACTTCTCGAGTTCATGTATCAGAACAAAGTTAGTAGTGATGCCTTAAATGCAAAATTAGAACAAAACAGTAGGGAAAATAAAGAGAGTAATAGGGAATTGAGCAATAGTTTAAACGCCAAATTAGAACAAAACAGTAGGGAAAATAAAGAAAGTACAGACGCTTTAAATGCAACACTGGAACAAAACAGTAGGGAAAATAGAGAGAGTACTGAAACTTTAAATGCTAAATTAGAACAAAACAGTAAGGAAATTAGTGTGAAAATGGAGCAGATTAGAGGAGAAATCAGAGGAGTAATGGAAGAGAAGGTTAAAGACATCATTGCAGATGTAGACAAGAAATTAGGAAAAGTACAGGAGGAGTTGGAAAGTAGAATCAGCACACAGGCTGAAAATTTAAAGGAATTAGTTAAATTAGAAACACTGCAGGTTAAAAAGAAATTGGGGGGAGAAATTGACAAGATTCAAGTATCAACTAAAGAGGTTAAGGAACAGCTGGGGGGTAGAATTGAGAAAGTCCACTCGCAAATAGTTGCAGAAGTAAATGATTTAAGAGAGAGTAATAGAGAGAGCATTAGCAAGATTGAGGAGAAACAAGCAAAGCTATATGATAAAGTAGAAGAATCAGAAGGAAACATTAAATTAACAGTAAACAGTATTGAGAGGAAGGCTGAGGAGAAAATCGCAGAATTAAAATTAAAAGCTAGGATCAGGCAAGAAAATAGTCAGAATAGGCCAGTTTTTGTGAATAGCACACACAGGGAGGTAGAACTGGAAGTTCAGCAATCGACAGGGGTGCCCAATGGAGTTCATGAACACTATAGAAAATAAATTCGGGGAGAGGTTGGAAAATGGTAGTATTGAGTGGTGCCAGGTAGTTGAAATTTTAGAACAAGTGTTTGTGGGGGAAACGAGGAATTGGTTTGCTGTCTACAGAGACAAGTTTACTGATATCAATGATTTTAAAATGAAATTCTGTGAAAAGTTCTGGAATGAGGTTATTCAGTTGCAGCATCGTGAGGGAGTAGTGTGTGGTAAATATAACCCTAAAGGAAGCTCCACCATGACCGAATACTTTAGGGCAGGTATTAGTGTGTAAATATCTGGATGGGTTGAAGGAGGAAAGTGATGTGGTGAGGTTGCTACTTAGGCACTTTCCCTATAGGATGAAGGAGGCTGCTTGTATCCAGAATGTAAAGACAATATCACAAGTAGAAAATTTGATAAGCACATTTGATGCACTAGGGAGAGGGGGTTATGAGGACAATTTCAATAGGAACCAGGGTAATAATAATAATAGGCCTAATGAAGCCAGGCATCAGGAAGTTCAAGGGAACGGTGGCGAAGGGGCCAACGCTCAAAATAGAAATAATAATAATCAGCTAAATCAGAACAGAGGAAATGGCTATGGTAATCAGTATCAAGGGAGGAGCAATGATTTCAGGGGAAATCAAGGGAGGAACAATGATTACAGGGGAAATCAAGGGAGAAACAATGATTTCAGGGGAAATCAAGGGAGAAATTATAATGACAATAATTACAACCAGAATAGGGGTCAAGGAAGAGGACAGCCTAGTGGTAGTAATATACAGCCAAACAATGACAACACAGCCCAGAACAACCAGACCAGTTCAGTAGTTAGTAGTACTACGGCCAGCTGTAGCGGTTCTTTAAACGCGAACCAGGCTGCGAAGTAAGGTCAGAATCTCAGTCTGTAGCATGCCCTGTCCATACAATTATACAGGAACCCTATGACCTAAATGTAAGAAATGAATTATTACATGAACTAAATGATGAAGGTATTATTCAGGAAGTGGTTAGTAAGAGCCCCATAGTTAAATTTAACGTGTCCGAGGCGTACACAGATGTTTTAATAGTGGTTGTATGAAGAGTTGCATAAGTAGTGCATTTTATGATAAAATGAAAGGAACTGGAGTAAATTTTGAGGAGATGCCAATTAAAAGCACTTTTGTTATCACAGCTGTTGGGAAGAGGTCTAAAGTAATTTCTAAGCAAGTTTTAGTAGACGTTAAAATTAATAATCATGTAGAGAAGCAGATTTGTCTTGTAATTCCAAATTTAGTATTCAGTGTTATCTTGGGTTCAGAGTGGCTAAGTAGAGTGTCTGGTAACTTATGTTATGATGTAGGGAGTTTGAAATTTAAATGGGGAGATTCTGAAGTAGAAGTAGCGTTCAATGACCATATTCAGAGGAGTAGTATTGTAGGTGTGATTTGTACTTTAAATGAGATATCGCCAGCCGTAGAGCGGGGTTCTCCATGTTTTGTGGGCAGTGTGATTACGAACGGTAGTCTAAAGGACTCGTTACGTGATGCTGCATTTCAGGGAAATATAGAGGATGAACAGTGTGTTCGGCTCTATGATGTGTTATTGTGTAATAGGAGAGTGTTTGAGGATCGCATTGGTATGGCCAATTGCTATACACATTCATTGAACGTTATTGATAGGTCAGTATTCACAGGACATAGATATCCTGTACCTTTCGCTTATCAGAGTGCAGTTGACGCACAAATTAATCAGATGCTTGAAGATGGGATTATTGAGCACTCTAACAGTCCGTATGTTAATTCTTTGATCACGGTACCCATGACCGACGGCACAGTTCGTATTTGTTTAGACGCTCGTTTGGTTAACAGTAGAATTAGTTCAGATCAGCTGAAATCTATGTCAATAGAGGAATTAATGCAAACATTTGAGGGGAAGAAGTATTTCACTTGTGTAGATTTGAGTTCCAGTTTTTGGCAAGTGCCACTTATGTACGAAGATAGACCATTTACAGCTTTTAGTCATAAATATAACCTTTATCAATTTTGTAGAACACCTTATGGGTTAAAGAGTAGTTCAGCAGCTTTAATTAGGGCTTTAAACATCGCATTAGGGGGTGACACAGGAGAGTTTGTAACCATTTACATAGATGATATGGTAATTAGTTCACGCAGTTTTGAGGAGCATCTACGTCATTTAGATATAGTTTTTCAGAAGTTAGATCAGGCAGGGTTCACTTTGAAGCTGTCTAAGTCGTCATTCTGTCAGTCAGAAGTGACATTTTTAGGTCATAGAGTGTCGAGTAGAGGTGTAACACCAGAAGAAAGTAGGGTTAATAAGATACTTAACGCAGAGGTGCCACAGAATGTTAAACAGTTAAAACCTTACCTGGGAATTTGCAACTTTTTCAGGAGGTTCGTTCTTAAATACTCTGGGTTGGTAGAACCATTCAGAGAATTGCTTAAAAGTGGGACTCTGTGGAGATGGGAGTCCAAGCATGATCAGGCTTTTAGAGCGCTGAAGGAAGGTTTTGAGAAAGCTGTAGTGCTGAAATAGCCGTTAAAAGATAAGGAATATGTGGTTATGACAGATGCTTCACATATAGGCATTGTTGGAGTGTTATGTCAGAAAGATGATGAGGGTAATCTGTGCATTGTATCTTTAGCCTCGCGAGGACTGACTGCAGCAGAGAAAAGATACACGATTACTGAGTTAGAGCTTTTAGGTATTGTTTTCAGTTTAGGGAAATTTAGAATGTATTTAGTAGGGGGGAAATTTGAGATCCATACAGATCACCATGCCTTACTGTATATGAGGACTTGTAAACTCGGTTCTAACAGAGTTAGTAGGTGGATTCTTGCTCTGCAGGAATACGAATTCACAGTAAAATATATTAAAGGTAAAGATAACATTCTTGCAGACATGCTATCGAGGGACACTAATTTATGTAGGGATTATCCTGTGGTTAAAGCGGAGGACGGTATTTTAATATGTGCATGTGTGGACAGTAGCAACAGGGCATCGTTACAGACACTGAGAAATATGCTAGTGGAGCAACGTTCATTTAAAGGGAGCCACTTGCAAGGTTGGAAGCAGGTGACGCAGAAACATTTATAGTTTCCAAACGTATTGGGAAACCAGCATATGTGCTGGAGAATAGTGAGGGAAACAGATTATACGGGACGTATAATATACATAGTCTCCGAAAGTATGTGTCATAAAGTGAGGATGTTTAGCCGGCGAGCCAGCCTATCAAATGAGTAAGTGTGGTATTTGGTGCGTGGGAGGAGATGGTCTTCCAGGCAGGCGTATCAGAAGTCACACAGGGGGGTAGTATGTAAGTAAATGAGAGTTTTTAAGGTACAGGGAAATATGACGGGATTGTCGGATGCTCTTGAGCACTAAAATGTCTCGATACACCAAGGCCAGAATTTGGTAGCGCTGGTGAATTCCCATTTGTCCCCAAGAGATGGGTGAGCGCTTGTACAGGGTATTTTTGCTTAAGGCGTCCACGGGACAAAAGATGGGCCATCAGAATGCGAGACAGTCCTTCATGATACTCATACATAACAGCACACGTGATTTCTGTTTACAGCCTCGCCATGTAAGATTTGTAAGTGTGTAATTTAAGGTAATTTGTACAAAGGTATTATTTGTGTGAGGAGAACTGGTCTGTGTTGAGAACTAGTATTAAGTAGAATATGGTCTACGGGAACTTAACAAGACAGGGCGATTACGGCACAGAAATATTTGGTGTTATATGTAATGCGCATTTACTGTTTTTTGTTTTTTTTTTCTTTCAGAAGTCAATATTAATTTCATCTTTTATAAAGAGAGATCAAGTATTATGGTCACGATGCGCTGGCACAATAGTGTGATCGTGTGCTCAGTGATAAGTGAGATTAAATTTCACCATAAGGAAGGGACCTCCAGTGAAATTAGGAAGTTCTATGGTGATATAAATATATCAGAACACCTTCAATGCGTGTGATATGACATCATAAATACATAGTGCTCACACATTAATTATGTCTATTTTTCCAACTTAGAGAAATTTGAGAGGCGGAAATATCCGTGGAACACTATTCTATATGAAAAACATTGGACTGGTTGCAAAGTGCAATCCACAGTGACAACAAACTTTGACGCAAAGTGCGTGAAGAAAAATTATGAGTGTATATATCTGTAATTTAGGGTGATTTCATTTATGTAATATGTATTTTACGTGTCTGGGATAATCGGATAATGGACCGTCGTCACGGTAAATCATCCGATGATCCGAGGCGAATATGTAACGTGTTTTTCGAGGGGTTTTTATGCCACTGACATAAGTCAGTAGGAAGCCATTCTATATTTATTTACGCGGCAAATTGTTCAGCCAAAAGAATTTTTCATTTTAATTTATTATTATTATTAATTTATTATAATTATTATTAAGATATTTTCGGAGCATTTTATAAAAATTATAAGCTTACAGATAGGTTTTCTATGTCTTAGAAAACACTATCAAGCAAATTATTACGAACGACAATATCATAGAAAATTATGTGATTACGGAATTTTACGGAGTTTTCGTCAGTTAGGATATTATGAGAGACATGACTCAATGGAAATTCAAATACAGGCTGATTCTTGTCAAGAAGTATTACGCAAGCTTGGGTCGCAGCGTCAAGAAAAGGCGGATAGTTGGATCGGAAATCGACTTCATCATCCGCGCGCCGTGTGTAATGAGCCAGGGAAGGGGAAGTAAAGCGTGGGGAGCAGCCAATCAGTGGAGACCACGTAAGCTGGAAGTCGGTACCGAGGTGGGGAGCCGACAGGGGCATATATCGTCCGATGTTCCGTGGAGCGAGGACAATCTGTGTAGAACTTGCCGAGTATGGTTGCACGCGGGAGTCGCTCCGATGTTCCGTGGAGTGGGGGACAATCTGTGAAAGACTTGACTAGTTCGGTTGCAAGTGTGTGTCGCTCCGATGTTCCGTGGAGTGGAGAGCTATCTGTTTAAAACTTAACCAGTTTGGTTGTACGAGGGTATGGCTCCGATATTAGGACCATAAAGTCACCAAATCTACAAGTATATCATCAAATATCGACGGAGATGACGACTTCCAGGAGACTGTGGGAAGCACACAGCATCATCCAGTACGAGGGAAATGCTTTGGCAATTTCCAGTGGTAAGCGCAAATGACACAGAAGTACGCAATCTCTCGTTTCTCATTGATTTAAATTCAGTATTTCAGTAACTTCATAGATTGGGAATAAGAGTAAAATCAATAATTTATCAGACTCCGTTTTCACGTAATTTTCTATCGGTAATATTAAAATTGCAACGCTCCAATTTAAATTTTAAACTTATTATTATTATTAATTTTGCTATACTTGTTTTATATAATAAATTAATTTCTTTTACAATGCAATCTTTGCTTTCAGTAGGTAGCATTAGATATAGACCAATTCCTTCTCCTGATACAATTGTTTGTTGGGTTAATGATCAAATCATACCACGATCTGAGTGAATAGATTCTTGAAGAGTTCTACCAGAGCTAGACGTTGTTAAATACAAATTTAGATTTCAGCATTGCGTTGAGGTCTTGGCGCCCATTAAAACAACATAGCTTAGGCAAAGGTAAACAGTTACATTTATCACCCAACAGTTAGGGGCAGCCAAACTGTTACACTTGTCTCTACCAACATGGGGCATTAATAACCATTACAATTGTACGCTCAACGTGGAGCAAAGTTAATTAATGTTACACAGTTACACCCTGAACTACATCTCAGGGATGCTGCGTTGCCGTTGGTTGACACTTATCGCTTTCTGGGGCTCCATTTTGATAGCAAATTAACGTGGCAGCCCCATATACTGCAAAAAATGACGTGTCTCAGGAAACTGAACATGTTCAAGTTTCTTAGTGGCACTACGTGGGGGGCTGACCGTGCGGTGCTGCTACGGTTCTATCAAGCCCTCGTCCTGTCCCGGCTAGACTATGGTTCTGCGGCATACGGTTCAGCAAGGCCGGCAACCTTGAAAATGCTGGACAGTATCCACCATAGTGGCGGTAGGCTGGCTACCGGTGCCTTCCGGACCAGCCCGATACCCAGCCTACTCGCCGAATCGGGTGTTCCACCTTTAAATTATAGACGCCAACATATGCTTTTAGCATATGCTGCCAATGTGCGTCAAATGCCGCAACACCCGACCTATCAAGCTCTCTTCGGTACCCAAAACCACCAGGGGTACGCCAACCGGTGCCTTCCGGTTGAGAGTGCTAAAATTTCAAGTTTGGAGGATGGAATGTCAATCAACGATCGGAAGGGGTTGATGTCATGTCACCACTACTTCTAAGGACCTTTACAGCCCTTTCAGCGATTAAAACCTCGTTTCAGCCCTTAAAAAGGACCTGATTCCCCAGGGGAAGGAGTGGTGACACAGGCACAGCTCCTTTTTTGAAACGTGAAATACATCTCGATTAAAACCTTCCTTAGGGGTGAATCGAGACGGGGTGGTTTGGTCCCATGCCAGTTGAGGGTGTTAGGCGGGGAAACATTGCTGGAGGCCTTAAGAACTTACTGCAATCAGCAACTGAGGACGGTGTGCAGGTTTTCAAGTGGTTAAACACGCCCGGTACCTTCTCAGACGCCCCCAATGATAGTCTATGTTTAGGGGATGAAGAAGGGGCTTGAAAATGCCCAAACTTCAAATGTAACGATTTCAGCATGTTTGTGGAACCTTTAAGAGCAACACTCATTAATTTTCGACTGCTTTGGTAACCTGTGACAAGTCCTACAGCGTTTTTCGCAAACTTCAGTTTTCTAAAATGGGCCGGTTTTGGGGGCGCTACCCCGAAACTACTCAAGTTGAGTAGTTGTGCTGAAGCATATGCTTGGTAGGCGTGAGGACAAACGTCATACTGAGATTTTGAGCTTATGCGGTAAACTTTTCAAAATTTGGTGGCCTTTGAAAAAAGTGGTGCTTTAATTTAATTTTTTATTTTTTTTGAGCAGTTTATATAATTATACTGTTGTGTGCACTTACAAATGCACAGTCTGGCTGCGTGGCTCAGGGGTAACGTTCTCGCTTGCTGAGCCCAAGGTTGCAGGTTCGAAACCTGGCACAGTCAGCTGGCATTTGAGGGTGCGCAAATGCGAGGGAGCCGTGTCAGTACATTTACTGGCACGTTAAAGATCCCCTTCGGGGAAAAATTCCGGCACCCCGGCGTCTCTAAATGCCAGGGTAGTTAAAAGGGACGTAAAACCAATAACATTATTATTATTATACAAATGCACATGTTGGTTGGGATTATTGGAATTAAATGGTTTATTATTGAGTTCTTTAGATTGCAGTTAATTCAACATCATTGCTTCCTTAAATCTGTATAGGGTCCATATGAGTTGTTTAAGATTTATGACAATTACGAGATGCAAAGGGATAATATGATGTGGTTTCAAAAGATTCATAGTACCGGTATATTGGTGTTAAATGTTTTAATTCATAAACAAATATTATATGTGACAAAATTTCAGTGAGGGTCCCTCCCTTTCTCCCTCCTTACATATGCCCGTGGTAACATCACAGTTGTATAATTCTTAGTCAATAGTACCTAGACGTATATCTATAATATGTTTTTGTGGTACAATATTGATGAATTAAAAATACAATATTTCACACTTAGAATTCTGAATGTAGCATTTTGATTTTGTAGTACAGTATACTCCCAATAATTTGCTTTGCGGTTAATTCGCGGGTCTCCAAGAGTTTTTTTTTTAAATAGTAATTCTTACAGGAATTAATCATCTCGCTAAATAAAATAATCACGCCGTTGTTTAAAAGAATTTTCACGCGTAATGATGCGTGGAGACAAAATCATTGAGATTTGAGAGGACTAACTGCGTTTCTCAGCTATGTAAAATTAGGCCTACTTGCGCACTGCTACCAGAATGCTGCAATTCGAGCATGTCGCCAAACAGGGTGCAGCACGATTTCTTTTATCAAAATCGAGAGAGTACAAAGAGGAATGCACTTTCACTCAGAACCTATCTTCCCTTTCCCAACAGCCACACCCCAAGGTCGCTACCCTGCGAGTTGTGATGGGTAGATGCGCGGACAGCATGCCGGTATTGTAGAGTGATTATTGCCTGATGACGAAAACCAGCGTGACGCCAAGAGCGTGTTTATTGGATGCTCTTCATGCAGTCAACAAGTCGTGGAAGAAAATTACCGCTACTACACTCTCACAAAAGCAAGCATTTGCCGCTTCTGTGACGACGATATTTCGATCAGGCAAGGTTACATTAAAGCAAAACCTAGATGGATGCCAAGATGCAGAATAAATTGACATTCAGCAGTTAAGACGTCGATAAAGACGATTACGGCTTCAGACATGAAAGCGAGGAGGATATTGTACGGAATTTGACTGCCGATGAGGAAAACGGAGATCCAGTAGATATCAAATGCGGGAGTGATGAAACGGAAATCCCGAAAGTTCCCACAGTCAAGCTAGTGTGTCTATAGTCACACTTCTATAGAAAATGGGGACGAAATTTCACTCTCATATATTGTTTTCCTCAGAAATGTACAATCTAAAATTAGAATAAATGAACAAAAAGTGATGACAGTATTTTTTCTTAGATATTTATGTTTGGCATAATCCACATACCTCTAGTCTAGTGTGACTTACAATACAATGTTATAAAGTGTTATAATTTTGTTTTAAGTGTTCATAAAATACATTTCAATATTTTAACCAATCTAGGCTTAAAAACATAACTGCGGATAATTTGTGGTTTTCGATAATTCGCGCAAGTTTGTGCATTAATTACCACGAATTATCGCTACTGTATCTATTATTTTCATATTTAGCATTTATCATACAAAGCAGCTTCATCAATTTCAACTGAAAGATTTATTTTCCTAACAAAATCTACTGTGTTCTCTCCCCAGTCAACTAAATTGATAATTTCTAGGGGTCCAGTTCGTTCTCCCAAATACTAGGCAGCTTGGTAGAAAGCATGAGCCTACTCTAGAAATTTTGCTACTTCTGAAGTTTCATCTCACTGGTCATGATATACTTTTAGGGTTCTCGCCATGTTGAAATAAGAAAACTATCTGTAAATAAAAATAAAAAATATTCTAGCAGTTTAAGGATCCTGCCTGCTTTGTAAATAGTGGAGTGTGATCCAATACTGTATGGGTCGTTGACATTTAAAAATGTAAGAAACTTTCTCTTATTAGTCACTATATTTCTGACAGGGACTGCTGTATGGAGTTCAGCAGCTAATGTGCCATTTTTTTAGTATGTTGGAAGAAAGTGTATTGTAGGTATGAGATAAAAAGTATCAACTCCAAATAAATATATGTGGGAGGGGGGAAGTGAGACCTCAAACAATGAGTGTGTCTGGAACAAGAGAAAGGGTAGAAAGAACATATATGTACACAGAACCCTCTCATCAAAATCAAGAGGATTGGAAGAAAAGAATAGTGGACCAAAGGAGGCCAAACAAGTAAAGTGGTCCTGAACGTATCATAAGTAAGAATTTGTGGCCTCCATGAAGCCCGGATTTGACAATCTGTGACTTTTATATGTGGGGAACACTAAAAGGTAGGGTGTGTGTTACAAGAGAGGGAGGACATTTTCAGCATCAGCTATGAGCACTGCAAGTACACATTATTATAATATGTTTGGTAAAAGTGTGCGCCAACCACCGGCTGAACCGTGTACGCGCGCCCACGATCTGCGCCAGTCAAAGCCGGCTTAGCTTGCCATGTTTATCGGGGCGCACATAATGACCCTGTACTTAGTGTCATTTATGAAATTCGTGAGCCTCCGTGGCTTAGGCGGCAGCACGCTGGCCTCTCACCGCTGGGTCCGTGGTTCAAATCCCGGTCACTCCATGTGAGAATGGTGCTGGACAAAGCAGAGGCAGACAGGTTTTTCTCCGGATACTCCGGTTTTCCCTGTCACAAATTTCATTCCAGCAACACTCTCCACTGTCATTCATTTAATCATTGCCCCTGGGTAGTGCGACAGGCTTCGGCAACCGGCACAGTTCATATCTTCACCGCTAGATGTGGGCTTATTCATTCCATTCCCTGACCCGGTCGGTCAACTGGAAGCAGGCTGTGGATTTTCATTTTCATGTGTAATTCATATTATATCATTTTCATGACTGAACTGTCATTTATAAAGCCTTTCAAATGAGATTCTGCATATGCCCTAAACGAATGTATTCATTTCATGAAATGTTAAATCTTTGTTCTCTTGTCAGGCTTCAACATCTGCCGTTGTCAGCTCTCCTGGCTATTTTGATGCAGTGACTCGCATGATATGGTCTCTGCTGGCTCCTCTGGCAGCTCTTCTCACCTACCTGCGGAATCTTGTGTTTCGTAGAGGTAGTGATTCAGGTGGCACTACTTTAGGTCCACGTCCACCCAACCCTGTGCCAGACAGCAACAGACATCAGTAAGCACTCTTTCTCAGTTATTTAGTTTAAGAGAAAATACACTGCATGCACATGAGAAATAGGATAGGAGAATTCAGCAGATTTCCCTAGATATTAAGTTGACTACAGGTCAGTATGAGTCGGGTTAATCACACAAAATACAAGTTTTTGGGTTCAAACCCGGCCGAAGTCGTTGGATTTTTTAAGAGTGTTAAAAATCCCTCAGTATGCCTTCCTTCGGAGGGGAAGTAAAGCTGGCGGTCCCATGTTATAGATTTATGGCATGTAAAAGAGCCTTCCACTAATTACACTTGTGTGAAACTAAATTATAGGTTAGATTGACTAACACTCTTAGGTTCCAACGTTTGTCGCCAGGAGCCGACTGCAGGTGAATCTAATAACAAAGTTCAGAACTAGTTGTCATTGGCAGTGGCGTTTGGTAGCAAAAGTAGGAACTACTTGAAAAATTGAATGTCTGCAGTCCTTACTTGAATGAAAAACAGATAACACACACTAATACAGCCATCACAATTAACACCGGTTATCAGAAAGATCGAGGGGCGTGGTGGCTCAGCGGTCTAGCTGTATGCCTCTCACCAAGGCGGTCCGGGTTCGATTCCCGGTCAATGCATGTGAGATTTTCGAAGTGAAATGCCATGTCCTGTGGTTCGGATTCCACGTAAAAAGGAGGTCCCGTGGCTCATAATCACCAGATTCAAGGGCACGTAAAACTACAATCTTCCTTCTTCCTTCTTATCAGAAAGATCCTACACACACACCCAAAGTACACGGGGCTACATGACCGCGTTGTCGCAGCCTCTAAACTGAGAAACCAACCAATAAGTTTCCACAGTCGATGCCTTCATTAGCAAGAGAGGGGGAGAACTACTGCTGCCTATTGTTGCATGTTTTCTCCTCTCTAGGAGCCAATAGCTACCATCATAATCATCTCCTCTCTCGCTGATGAAGAGAGCATGGACTGCTGAAAAGTTGAGTATTTTGTGTGACTTCTCCATGTGTACTGGGGCAGATCACTGTTCTACCTCTCAAAACAATAATCATCATCATCATAAGCATACTGTCCTGAAGTGAACTTAATATCTATGCAAGTATGTGGCATTCCATCTGTCCTGATTTATAATGTTATCAAATTATCTGTAAACAATATAACAAACTCGGAGGGGGTGTAGTTTGTCTATTTTTGTTTAACTAGAATGATATTAAACTTTAATTGATTGAATTGGACATGCATTGGCCTACAAGTTACATATCAGTAGGCTGCCCCCCTCCCCATCCCCCCCCCCCAAATCATCATCCCCTATCTTGCTGATGAAGAGAGCAGCGACTGGTATAAACATTGATAAGTAAGAAAAAAGACATAAAACAGAAGCATTAAAAATGTTTGGTTTTATGAAACACCAGTGTAGCAAAGAAGATTGAAATGACTATAGACAGAAGTAGGCCAAGAAAATATCTAGTTGTGATGAAGAACATTTCTGAAAGTTGTGAAGACTGAAACAAGATACATGACAAGGAACTTTACAGAGGCAATAGTCTAAGCTCATTACCAGCAACACCCAAGAACTCGAGTTATGATGATAGCTGGTTCAAAATAAGATGGTCAAAGCAGAACTTGCAACATAATATACATTATACACTATGTGATCAAATCTATCCGGATGCTTTCATGAAAGTGAAGTTCACACTGGCTTTCACTCTAGCGTGATGTCACATGGCATAACCTACCAATTCGATCGTATTCTCTTTATAAATCAGCAAAATTCAACGTACTCTTAACAGGAATACATCATAAGTGAACAAATGTGGCAATGTAGTTACATCCCCACTATAAGTGGAGCGGGCTGTCGTTCAATAAAGTATGCATACCCCTGGTTTCGAAGCACTATTCCACCCGTTCTCGCCCACCATGTACGGCCAGGCTTTAACCGATTCAGCCACCAATACATGGAAAACACCACGCACTGCACGTGCATAGTTACAGTGGCCGTCCCACCTCAAGCTTTTAAAGTCCATGTCAAAGTCTTCAATCATGGTTTATGGTGTTGATTTAACTTTCTACAGTTACAGATCACGTGGCATAAGCTATTAATTCGATCGTATTAAGTGTATGTCACAGCAATAAGTCACATGTTAATAGAATGGGCCTTAGTATTTGGCGGGGAAATGTTTACGGTCGTTTTTTCTTTGCTAGACCTATCACTCAATTAGATTGCTGTCACACAGTCAGAGCACAGGGTAATATCGACCATCCGGAGAAATGCAATGTTAGTTGGGTTTCATAAAACTAAATAATAAGGGGCTGGTGAACCACTCTGTATATTGGGCTTGCCATTCTGCACATTTGATGAAATATACATCTTAATTTGTTGTAGTCATCTGATTATTTTATAGAATGGGCATTGAGTAATGTTTTCTTGTGTGATATCCTATATCCTAAAAAGTTAAGTTTCTTAAAGATATTAGCACACCCAAGAACTCCGTTCTAGGGCCACTACTTTTTCTCCTTTACGTAAATGACTTGCCATCTCAGATACCTGCATTTAAAACTGTACTATTCGCAGATGATACAAGTGTTTTGATGAGGGGTGAAAATGACACTGAACTTCAAAAATCAGTAGAGGAAGTAACAGGTCAGCTGTCCTTATGGTTCAACAATAATGGATTCCTTATCAACACTAGTAAAACAGTGGTTCTTAACTTTCACACAGCTCAGAATAAAAGTATTAATTCTCCCTCCATAATCTTAAATGACCTTAAAATTGGTAACGCCTCTTCTACTAAATTCTTAGGCCTTTGGTTGCAGGATGACCTAAAATGGAACTCTCATACCACTAAACTTGCCAAGAAACTAAGCTCAAGTTGTTATGCATTAAGAGTATTAAGACAATCGACTAGCTGGAGAACTGTTCTTAGTACTTATTTTGCTTATTGCTATTCGCTTATGAAATATGGAATCATATTTTGGGGAAATTCACCTGCTGCTCACCAAATCTTTATTATCCAGAAAAGAATAATTAGAACAATGAAAGGGACTACTAGATTGCATACATGTAAGCCTCTGTTTAAACAACTGAAAATTTTACCTTTGCCATGTATTTACATCTTTGAACTTCTATTATTTGTCAAACAAAGCTTAGGAAATGAGGATATCTTTGAGATGAATTCAAATATACATAACTACCAGACCAGGCAAAAGAACAATCTTCATGTACATGCTGCAAATACAACACTATGTAAAAATGGTGTATTCCATGCAGCTATAACGCTGTATAATCATTTGCCAAATAATATTAAAAGTACAGCAAATTACATAAAGTTCAAAATAAAAACTAAAGAGTTCTTGCTGGAGCACTGCTTCTACTCAGTTAAAGAGTTTTTAGAATATCAATAGTTATGTTTATGTATTCATAGGACTAAATGATGTTAGGTTATCCTTGTGTAGGCCTATATTATTATTGTGATTGTAAATTAGTATTAGTATAATTTGTGAATTGACGTGTCCTATATCATTGTACAATGTACATTATATGATTGAATGGATGAATAAAAAATACAATACAATACAATGCAATCTTGAAGGAGTTATTGTTGGTGTATGTGAGTGTTGCTACTTAAGAAATGGTGGTTGTATAAGTATGCTTGAGCTATGGTTTGTATGGTGTTTGTACCCCTCCCATCCCTACCATGCCAGGCAGTCGAATGGAGGTGCTTTGCATGATGATAGTGCCCGTGAGCAACTCGAAGGAACCAGGATGGTCACAATATAAACAAAATGAGCCAAGAAAAATATCATGAAATCTCAGGGTGTCTACCGGTAACGAAAGTAAGGAAAAAGTAACAAATTTTACAAATGGGTAACGAAAGCAACGAATGAGTAATGAATTTTACAAACGGGTAACGAAAATTTTCCGAAGGCGGGTTGAATCCTTATAATCGCGCGCGCTAAGCTGGCTAGTCTCACGCACGCATGTTCGCCGATCCCACTAGTACAATACTCGACCTGTAACGTCAAGTCTCACATAGCAATAGACCTTGTGATTGGTGGATGGTTGAGCTACATCTGATTTGTGCTTTCGTCTACAGATAGCGCGCCACTCGCGTCTGCTGTGAACGAAAGTAGGTGGTAATGGTGTTGAATTTCAGGTTTGTAGGTTAGATTGTCGAAGTGAGAAGTCGCGTCCAGAGGTTCGGAATCCTCGTAGAAGGGACGTCCTGTAGCCTATAATCGCGAGGTTTAAGAACCATGTAAGATCTCAAATCTTTTTTTATATAAGTCAATACCGAATATCTGCAGGGTGTCGAGCAATATGGGAAATGGTGGAAATATAGGAGAAATTCGCATTTGATACGGGAAATCTTGAAAAGTCTCATAATGCCCGACTTCTAAGCCTCCGAATGCTCGGTAGAGTCCTCCCGCTCAGACTTCTATTTCGCCTACAGACTGCGCTGCCACCCGCAATTTGCGCCACTGATAGAGCGCTAAGCGGGATGAGAATCCAGCCAACATCGAATGCATGCTTTGCCAGCCCGACCGCTGGCCGTACCCTCTCCGCGCGGGGCTGCGATGACAAACAGAAATCAGTCCGCATTGTTATTCACAGAGGAGACCAATTGTTTTTTCGACCTGGGTTTCTCGACATGAGCAGCCCTTAAAGAAGCTAACCGCTCTAGATCTCAGAAAATTACAGACGCGGATGTGCTGCAATTTCGCTCCAACTGCCGAAAATTGTACATTCGTATCCTATGGCTGAAAAAAATCAAAGAGCGGTCACCTCTTGCTTACAAGATGACCCGAGCTATTTCCTGCCTAGACCCTACAGTGGTCGTTGAAACTCTTAAGTTGGCAGAAGATAGGATCGTCATTGCCCTGGAAATGATTTGTAATCAGAAGAATTTGCTTTCTGGCCCAATGCCTGACCGCATCAAGAGCAGCTACTCCGCACTTCTGTGACTGTCCTCCGTCACTGGGCGTTTGAAGCAGTTCGACGGAAAAGAGGCACGGCTCGACGTGGTGTAGTCTGAATTACAGTGGCTTCAGCACCTTCCTCAGTTCCTGCCAAAAACGATCTCACAAGCTTCGTTAAAATGATACTGATTTTGTATCACAGCAATGCAGCTCTAGAGAGAAGTTTCTCCCTGAACAAAAAATCATAAATCACAAAGAAGCAAGTCTGATTGGCATGCATACTGTTCAGGACGCTGTGAAGGCAGCTGGTGGAGTAGAAAAGATAACCGTGAGCAAGAGTCCATACTGCACGAAACTCCTACGCCGTGTTAAAGGAAGCAAAACAGGTGCGTGCCAGGAGGAAAAGGAAGCGACGCCTAAGATGGCAGTCGAAAGAAAAGCCACGAGAGATCTCCAGGAATTGGCTCACAAAAAAAGGGAGATTTTGAACGACGCCCCTTCTGAAGCAGAGAAAATTGAAGAGCAGATGAGTTCCCTAGAAAAGCTTTAAATTAATAAATCCCTGATTATTGTTTGTTTTATCTTATTTTGTGTGACTTAAGTTCCTAACCACAATCTAGCATTGACAAAGTGACTTATTTTATTTTGTGTATTATGAGCCTACAGTTCCTATTCAGAAATTAGTACTGTCAAAAGAACTTAATTTTGTGTTGTGTATAACTGAAGTTCCTATTACCAATCTTGTATTTGTCAAAGTGACTTATTTAATTTAGTTTTGTATTTTATTTTCCATTACCTACTCGGATGAAATAAATCTAAATTAAAAGGTATTCGTGGCGTGTGGAATTTTACTGTTACGTAGATTTCATTAGAAAGCTAACTATTGCAATGGGTACCATGTTTCGACTTCCGGAAAATTTCGACATATCTTCGCGTTTCACATCCCCTAGACACCAAAACCACCGTCAGTTCAAAAGTTTATATATAATTTATGTATATATACAATATATCACTTTCTTGTGGACACGATAACTACCGCAATTTTGCACCAATCACTTTGAAATTTTTACATAATATGTATCCCTGTAAAATCTCGGTCGAGTTCGTAAATGGGCACAATCGGTCGACGGGGGTGAAAATGGGAGGCTTTTTTCGAAAAAGTGAAATATTGCTATAACTCTTAATATTTGAAATATCGAATCCATTAAAAGTTCATACTATGTGACGGATAAGGCCCAAAAATTTATGTTTGAAAAGTTTTTTCATAGCACCAACCATTGACCAAAGGGGTGAGAAAAAGTGGGTTTTTCGGGAAACATTAATCATATCTCTCTTAATAGGCACAATATCAAAACCGTACAAAATGGACAATATTCCCCTAATAATTACCTAAAACTTTTGTCTGAAAGAATTTTTGATACGACCCACCATTACGCCAAGGGATGAGAAAAATAATTTCGGAATTATAAGAAAATGCCAAGAGCCATCAGAGGTTGCCATGACAACGCACTCGCACGAGATCACATTCAGTTTTCCACCTGACTAAGTGTGAGGCGGCTTCGGTGACTTAATTGGTAGCATGCTGGACTTCTATGCCAAGGTCGCGGATTCAAAGCCGGCCGAAGTCGTCGGATTTTCTAAGAGCGCTAAAAATCCCTCAGTATGCTTTCTTAGGAGGTGACGTTCCAACGTTCGTTGCGAGTTGCTGGTTGCGGTGGCATCTAGTAGCCGAGTTCACAGCTATGTGTCGTTGATGGTAGTATTTGGTAGCTACATTAGGAACTACTGCTTGAAATTGACCGTCTGCAGTCCTTACCTGAATTACGGACTAATACAGCCATCACAATTCACAGATTCTACACTCACCCAAAGTACACGGGCTTACATGACCGCGTTGTCGCAGCCCCGAAACTGAGGAACCAACCAAAATCTCTGCGGGAGATAAAGTTTTGCGTGAAGAAGTAACAGACAGTTAGATAGTTACACATCAGTGTCTAAACCTTGCATCAGGACAGTGTGACCACAAGTTTAAAAATGGACCCCAAATGACAAGAAGGTTACCGTCCCCATAAGACAATAAAATGTTTATAATATGCATAAAATGATGAAAAACAAAGTTAATTAACCCCCTTAGTGCCAGAGTCGCTGTGAGCGATCCTCATAAAATGAATGAAACTTGCCAGCGTCGCTCTGAGAGACGCTTCGTTTTTGTATTCTTAGAAGGGCTTATAGACCGAAAATGGCGTCTAAACTTGACGTGACCATTAAAGAGAGTTCTAGCTACCATTTTCTGGCAAACATCTTTTGTTTTCTGCCTATCGATATACTCGAGCGATATTTGAAGTTCCTTGACTTCTCTACGCGTGACTCGTAAAAGCATGGCGTCCAAGGGAAGGAAGCATTGTTTGAGAGAGGAAGAAATTGAAGAATTAATGATTGATGAGTCAAGTGGTGAACTCCTGGACTTCGTGGACAGTGATTGCGATCTTGTGTGTGACGAATCAAGTGCCGTTTCCGCTTCAGAATAATGCGATCGTACATAACCAAACAAATGATAGTGATGGTAATGATGTTGATAGTAATAGTGACTGAGAAGAAAGGAATGTTGACCAGGACAATCCTCCACAGGCTACACAACCACAAATGTGAAAGATAAAACTACAGGGTGCCCTTCTGTTTATTTATTTTCACTGTAATTATTTTTATTTTATTTATATCAACAATGCCATTGTTGGTGTACGGTATTTTATGAATATGCTAGATTTTAGAATTTCGGATTTTTGACACCCCTGCTGATATTTTTTAAACTAAAAAACTGCATTTCCGGGTTCTTTTGTTATGTATGTGTGCTCTGCAGTGTTCTTTTTTACTCCATTTATATGCGTGTGGTAATAGGAATAATCAAACTTTCTAATTTTATTTTACAGAAGAAATTATTTTAATTAATTAATTAATTAATAAAGAGAAGCCTCCGTGGCTTAGGCGGCAGCACGCCGGCCTCTCACCGCTGGGTCCGTGGTTCAAATCCCGGTCACTCCATGTGAGATCTGTGCTGGACAAAACGGAGGCAGACAGGTTTTTCTCCGGGTACTCCGGTTTTCCCTGTCAAAATTTCATTCCAGCAACACTCGCCACTATCATTTCATTTCATCTGTCATTCATTTAATCATTGCCCCAGAGGAGTGCGTCAGGCCTCGGCAGCCGGCACAGTTCATATCCTCGCCGCTAGATAGGGGCTTCATTCATTCCATTCCTGACCCGGTCTGAGACTGGAAGCAGGCTGTGGATTTTCAATTAATTAATAAAGAAAGACATAAGTTTCATAATGATCTGAAAATTTCCCCGAATTTAGATAGCTATGTTTTGCACTCCCTGACTAAATTTTGCTTTCGTATCTTTCAAAACAGAGGATGTACATATTTTTTTCTGAAAGCCTACATTTTCCATTAAAACATCCTGGCACTTTTAGACTTCACCTTTACCTTTTCGCCTGGCACTAAGAGGGTTAACCTTTTCGCTGCTGAATTGTTACAGTGTTAACGCACCCTCTGTGCTGGATTCTTTTAGGCAACCACTTTCACACAGAAATTCACCAATTTGAACATAAAATACAAGTGGTAACTGAAAATAATTTAAAGTAATTTACTCACCAGTGTGTTCATAAAGTATTGGCCACGGTTGATGTTTGGGATCCAGGGTTCGATTCCACATGAGTTGGTGAAATTTTGTCCAGTAGAAAAAAAATTAAAATTGTAATTTACACCGTAGACTATGCTCACTAAGTGCACGCACTATATACATCCCATACACACACACTTCCCAACAGAAACATTAAATTAACACACGATATAGCTTGCCACGGTGGGTGAGTGGATAGCGTGTCGGTCTACTAACCCCAAGATTGCAGGTTCGCCCCTGACCGTGGTAAGTGATTTTTGAAAGGCGGCAAAAATACGATACGCATGTCATACGATGTTGGCATGTCAAAGAACCCATTTGAATTCAGTAGGCCGAGTTCATAATGGCAAAATTAATCTCGGGAGTTTCCGCCAGCACAAAGGTCCTCATTTCTCTACTAGAAAGCGCTATTGTGTTCAAGGAGATTAGATATCTAACATCTAACCTCCTTGACTTTCATAGTCAAGGAACTACGAAATTCGACATGCAAGCTACCCTCTGGGTGTCAAATAGCAAAGCTTGCACCAGGCACCCGAGGCCATACGATATTATTATTATTATAACACACGATATCACTAAATAAACACCCGAATCCAATATTACCTCAACAGAAATATCTAAAATAATTCTAACACATACATTATCCTATACCTAAACTTTCGCAAAAAAAAAAAGCCTGCCTTCAACTAAATAGGCTATACAATTTATCTATACTAATAATTGAACACTAAATATGTGCAAAGATAAAGTTTACGCTTCTAAACATTCTAATAATTGGTATCGAGCCATTTCCTGAGCCTGGAATATTGACTGGGTGGCTTAGCGTCAACAGTCTGTTTATGAAACTTGTTTGTTTCGTCCGCTACCTTTGTCAACACCTCTTCATTGACAAATAACTCGAAATAATCTATTTCGTGGGATTCAGGGGTCAAATTAGTATTTGACATGCCTGGGTTTGGCACTTGGAATGCATGCACGTTTGGCGCGAACTCGTCCTCGGACCACGTGGGTAGGCCTAGGTCAGGTTCATTTCTTCCCCTCTCTATCGGAATATCTTCAACATTATCACTATCACTGTCACTTCCAAACAGTTCCCTAATATCCCCATCGTCACTTCCGACACTATCTAAATCCACATCAGACTCAATCTCCTCTAAAAGCGTAAGAATTTGCTCCGGACGCATAATGCGCGCGCTAGATGCAGCCATTACTCATACACGATGTTTATAACTGCGTGCCGAAAGAAAAACATTTTTCCCGCAACGTTACAAGTGTGTATTTAAGGAACTAAGTGGTTGAAAATGTAGCTAACAGATGGCGTAAGAATACACAACATTTACAAAGCATATCGAGTATACTCGATCGCAGCACTGATGGCACAAAGTTCTGATCGAGTATACTCGATCGCAGCACTGACGGACCGCTTGAGGCAGATCGAGTATACTCGACCGCAGCAGTGAAGCGGTTAAGCTCCAATTATTTAAAACTTTCTCGCAATAAATGAGGTCTGATCTTTCTACGAAAACCTGCATATTCTGCCTATTTTCGCCTATCTCCAAGTTTGCCCGGTGAAATCTACCTCCGCCTTCCGGCGTGCCGAAAGGACTTTTTTTTAGCCTTTCCATGGTCTTTAGGGAAAACTTACGGCTCTTCTTTCGCAGGGGAGATGCACATACCAAATTGTTTTAAAGTCCGTGTAAACACTCGCTGCAAATGTGTCACACATGCATAATTTTCAAAAACTACAAACAATATCTCACAGCTCTTGACATTTTACTATCAAACACCCGCCACCATCATGTGGCTACAAAATACACCACACAAGTCACAGAATTCTTGTCCTGAGGGCAGGCATTGTTTCAGTCGCTTGTTAACCACTGTCTGTGTCTGATTTCCTTTCATTGTCATTGTTTCATTACTTTTACTTCACCGAAGTTCGACCCGAGGACTGGACACATGCCGTACAGCATGTACAAAAGGAAATACTGAAGGCGTTCTGGATATCGCGGTGGGTGAAATGATTATTAACCTTGGCAATTCATCAAGCTCTGACGAAGACAATGATGGTGGTGATGATGATAGGGACATTGAAGGTATGGAGGGTGTCAAAGAAACCCTTGCCAAGTGACTTGAGGATAATTTATTTATTGGTGTCAGTTCGCTTGCCTCAGTCGATAATAGAGCACAAGCTATTGTTT
Source organism: Meconema thalassinum (assembly GCA_946902985.2). NCBI lineage: Eukaryota > Metazoa > Arthropoda > Insecta > Orthoptera > Tettigoniidae > Meconema > Meconema thalassinum. The sequence continues at coordinate 554,579,474 of OX336388.2, forward strand.
CCCGCCATAGTGTCAAAAATACCGCCTGTCATTCAGTAGCCTACAACTCGACAATATAAAACCACGGCAATAATATCGCCACAGAGCTGCTTGTTTGAGTGCTCAGTGCTAAATATGTCTTTACCTTAACTTTACTTATGTTTTATGACGAAAGCTAATATTAACCGTAGAGAGTGCTCTAAATTAGCAGATATTGTGCAGTCTTCAACGCCATAACTCTGGGAGAGAAAGTCGTTCAAGACCACATTCTACGGAACGGGCCCTAGGAAGGAGTCATTTGGATAACCCTTAGTGAGGGTCTTGGTCTTCTTAAAGGTGTTAAGATGGAGACCAGTTGTTCTGCCCCTTAGGTAGTATTAAATCACTGCAAAGTTTTGCCGGGAAACTGACATTCCTAAGAGTCTTGAGGATTCCAGGCCACGAAGCATTGTCGAAATCACCCTGGTGTTATTAACTATCACGAACCATTGGATTAACCAATTAAAGGTTTCCATTATCAGACAGAATTCTGAGTGCATTCAGAATCGAACCAAGTTTGAGCATTAAAGGATATGAAGGAGATATTAGCATATGGAAAACAAGAAGAGAGAGCATGTTGCTTTTAACATATGTATATATTTAACAATTGGATAACACATTGTTATAATCAGATGCTAAAAGGTTAGCACAATTAGAAACATTTTTACACTGAATAGGCTTTGCTTCATTATATAATAACTGACAAAGAAGAAATTATTTGCTCAATTTCTAAACATATGGGACACTCTGAGTGTTTTAATCCAAAATTGGTTTAAACAAAAGAAAGGAAAACGGTGAACCTTTTCCTATAAGGAAAACCTTAGTGAAAGTTACAAAGGTCATTTACATGAAAGAAAGAATAGAAACATAACCTATAGAAGGGGTTATGATGGTCAGGGCCTTACTCCTGCCGAACCTTATGAAAGAGAGAAAGGAAAAACTGTAAAAGCAGTTACAAAGAGAAGGCATGGCCTATAGAAGGAGCCATGGCGGTCAGGGGCCTAATCCTGCCGAACCTTATGAAAGGGAAAAAGTCATATGAGTTACCTTGATGTACAGAAAAGTAGGCCATGAATTATTTCCAAAAGGAAAATATCAAAAGCAAGGCCGTTATGTTAACTTTCCAAGAAAATTTCTAAAGCAAGCCGTTACGTAATCTGTCCTCGGGAGGCAAGAAAATAGCACAGTTGAACAGCACATTACATCTCACAAAATACAAGTTTTGGCATTAGTAACAGATTACTTATTTTAGTTGTGGCGTAGGTTAGCAACCTTAGTAGAATTCAGAGCGGTTGATGACATTACATGTCACACTTGTTACACTAAAGTATGACGAATGTTAAATCACTTGTAGAATTTTGTAGAATTCACAAAAAGAATAGCTTTAGAGTAAGCCATTAAAGACGAAAACGTAGTTAGTAACCTATTCACTTTGTAGAAGGTGCGTACAGGAATAGTTTTCCATAGCATGAATGACGTGAAGTTCACACATGAAAATGTTCATTTTTCAACATGTTGTTGAAACACAAAGATTGTGATCACGTTTAGATCACGAAGAACCGATGTCATACAGACATTGCGAAGCGTAGATATCACTTCCTTATGCAGAGTTTATGATGATACATGAGGTCTAGATGAAGTTTTAAGTCCTGTATGCAAGACTGGTGGGCAGCTCCGGGTCTGCCAAGGAAAATCACAAATTAGACAGCCCAGCAGGTCGCTTAAATAGTCGACCAGCTGAAGGTCTGGAAGCTTCCATGATACGTAGGGAAGAAGACGCGCGGTGATTGGCTGAAGCTTGGCCGAAGCATGGAGGCCGACCAATGAGCTATGGCAGCCAGATCCTCATCAACTCTCTTGCCGTGTAGATGAAATGTGACACTTCACTAGAACACTTAGAAAAATGTCTTGAAGCCTAGAATGGTTTACGAAATAATATGTTAGTAATTTACAACATACTTGATTTGAAGTAGAAGCATTATTACAAAATGAAATGTCACGAACACGTGGTGACCAAATTGAGGTTCTGAATTTTTTTTTGTCTGACTGACACAAATTACGTAAACTTGAAAAATTAATGAATTTATTTATTTGTAAATGCGAACACACCCGCTATATCCAGGAATATTCGGCGTATCCCTTTATTGTCTACTTACCTGATTCAGGCTTTCCTTTTGTTGATATTCCATTATCCTTTCTGGATAAACAGGTATTTTGTCACGAAACCGACAGTATTAAGCTATCTTTGACCTAAGAAGTTAATACCATGACCGCATCCGGGACTTTTTTGATCCACTATGGCGTAAAGATACATACTACTATAGTTAACGAACAATAACGACCCATACTCTATACACACACACACATGACAAAACGTTTGCGAGGTTCGTAATATTTAATTAGACTTATTAAAACAGACATTCTCTTAATGATCAAAACATTGATATGTTCGATAATTGGATAATTGGAAATCATACGAGTTATCACAGTTGATTATTTGGGAGAGGGCGCTATTCCTATAATATAGCGACCCCCAAGTTGGCGACCCCGAGGGTTTCCTGAGCTGGGTTCGGTCTTTCTCCTTCTTCCATTGCCTTTGTGACAGTCCCTCTCCTCTTTACCTTGCCTTTCTGCCTTTCCTGGCTCTCCTTTCTTACGGGTCCCATAATTTTCGTTCTTGGAGGGTTGAGGGCATTTCCTTTCCCCCTGTCTTTTGTTTCCTTACTCTTATTTCTGTTTTCCATTTCCTCTTCTAGAATGTGGATGTGTGGTTGGTTTTAGTTGTAAGTATGTAGTTAGTTAGTTTATTAGATATAGTTCATTGTTCCATTAGACTGTGGTGTGTGTGTCTGTCCATTAGACTGTGGTGTGTGTGTCTGGTGGCAGTTGCATTGTTTATTAGATATAGCTCATTGTTTCATTAGACTGTCATGTGTGAGGGTGCATGTGAGTGTGCCTGGTGACTGTTTTAGTGGTAGTATTTTGTTGTTGGTGGAACTTTAGTTTTTTTCGTTAGTAGAATTTTGGTATTTAATTGTTAGTAGAAGGTTAGTATTTTTGTTAGTAGAATTGCTCTATTACTTATTCTGAAAGGGAGTAGCAGCCTTTCAGAATAAATCAATTCTTTACTTGTCTTATAGACGGTTAAGATATTGATAATACACTGCTCACAAAAATTAGGGGATATTGTGAACTCAGCTATGTATGTTATGTGTTTCGAACCGCATTAGGTGCAATCGCTTTCCTTTACTCCCAGAGAAGGATAACGTGTGTTTACGTCACCCCTGCACGTACACCACATGACGGAGGGCACTGTGCGTACTGTTGGTGTCAAAGGGTCACACGGCGGTGGTTTGTTGCTGAGGTCCATTCCCCATTGTCAGTTAGTGACTTAGGGACATCAATGCCTCCACAACGTGATTTACCTGAATCAATGGCTTGGGGGGGCCATAAGACGGATGGAAGCTGGACAGACACAACAAGTTGTGGCTCGAGCCCTTAGGATATCTCAAAGTGTGATCTCAAGACTGTCGAATCGTTTTCAAACAACAGATACTGTTCACAGAAGGGTAGGACAAGGTCGCCCACGGGCAACAACAGCAAGGGATGACCGTTACCTCGTGTTATCAGCTCGCCGGAATAGACGGCAGAATGCAATTCAACTGAGAAGTGCTCTTCTAACAGCAACAGGACGCAGAGTATCAACTCAAACTGTCCGTAACAGACTTCATGCTCGTGGCTTTTATGCCCGTAGGCCCATGGTGTGTACCAGGTTAACTACACAACACTGTAGAGATCGCAGAAACTGGACGGAGGAGCATCGTGGGTGGAGGCATGCCGAATGGAGCTCAGTTCTGTTTTCTGATGAGTGGCAATTCAACGTGGAATCGAATAGTCGACTTGTTCGCATCTGGAGGGAACGGGGTACACGAAATAACCCATCTTTTGTACGAGAAAGATCCCCATATGTCGGTGGTGGGTTGCTGGTGTAGGCTGGAATTAGCCTGGGTGGACGTACGGACCTCTACATCATCCCACGTGGTACTGTGACTGCTGTAAGGTATAGAGACGAGATTCTCAGACTTTTGTCGAGCCGTATGCAGGTGCCATTGGTGCTTCCGTTGTGTTTATGGATGATAATGCACGTCCCCACAGAGCTGGGGTGGTGAACGACATGCTGTAGGAGGAGGGTATCCGGCGTATGCAGTGCCCAGCTTCCTCGCCGGACTTAAATCCGATAAAGTACGTGTGGGATGCATTAGGCAGGCGCATTGCAGGCAGACCAGCACCTCCCTCAACTGTTCCACAGCTGAAGATGGCTCTTATGGACGAGTGACCACGTATCCCCCAAGAACTCGTTGATCATCTCATTGCATCAGTGGCACACAGGTGTCCAGCAGGGCTAGCCGTTCGAGGAGACCATACACCTTACTGCAGAACAATATTCACCCATGGCCCACGATTATGGTTGTGTTAATGTTGTTTTGTTTGTTAGCCGTATTCTCTCTTCATTTATGTCATTTGATTCAAACACTCATCAGGGGATCTCTGGAATCGTGGGCTGCTTTATCTGTCAGTATAGCATTATGTAAGTAATAAATGGTTCATAAACTAAATGATCTCATATATTATTGCACCATTATGAGCTGACCTTACAATATCCTCTAATTTTTGTGAGCAGTGTATAAGCCAACTAATGGCTACACTGCGTTCTGTTGCACGGCTGAAAGCAACGGAAAACTACAGCCATAATGCTATTCCCGAGGATATGCACCTCTCTCTGCATAATTACATGTGATGGTGGCCTCCTCCCTTGTAAAATTCCAATCCGGAGGTAAACTAGCCCTCCGTTCGGATCTCCGGGTGGGGACTACTCGAGAAGGGGTTAACATCGCAGAAGATACAAAGAGGAAATCTGACATTCTACGGATCGGAGCGTAGAATGTTAGAAGTCTGCTGGGAAGTGGAAGGTTAGAAAACTTAGAAAGGGAAATGGATAGGTTAAGGTTGGATGTGGTTGGAATCAGTGAAATGTGCTGGCAGGAAGAACAGGACTTTTGGTCAGGAGGCTATAGGGTCATAAGCACTAAATCAAACAATGGGCAAGCAGGGGTTGGTCTCATATTGAGTAGGAAACTTGGACAACGGGTGGAATATTATGAGCAATATAGTGAACGGATTATTGTAGCAAAAATCAATACTAAACCTATGTGCACCACAGTGGTACAAGTCTATATGCCTACCAGTCAAGCTGATGCTGAAGATGTTGAAAAGATCTATGAAGAAATAGATGAAATTCTGAAGTATATCAAGGGTGATGAAAATGTTATAGTAATGGGAGATTGAAATGCTGTGGTAGGAAAAGGAAGAGGGGAAGATAGTAGGAGATTTCGGATTAGGTGAAAGGAATGATCGAGGAAGCAGGCTGATGGAATTCTTCACCGAGCATGAGTTGGTCATAACTAACACCTTATTCAATAACCACAATAGAAGAATATACTCATGGATGAGACCAGGACATGCAGGGCGTTACCGAATCTACTTCATTATGGTCAAGCAGAGGTTTCGCAACCAGATTTTGGATTGTAAAACATATCCCGGTGCTGACATAAACACTGACCACAATCTGGTTGTTATGAAATGCAGATTTAAGTAGAAAAACTGAAGAAAAGTCAAAAGCCAAAAAGGTGGGCAATAGACAAACTGAAAGAGAAGGATGTAAACGAAAGATTCAAGAAGAGTATAATGGAAGGACTAATGAAAAACCCTAAACAAACTTAATTGCAGACGAATGGGCACTTTTGAAGAATGAAATAACAAAATCCGCAGAAGAAAACATTGGTAGGAAAGAAAGAATAGGTAGAAAACAGTGGATTACTCAGGATATACTAGAATTGATGGATGGAAGGCGGCAACACAAGAATGTAAGATATGAAAAGGGGAAAGCAGAATACAGACATCTGAGAAATGAGGTTAACAAGAAGTGAAACGAAGTGAAAGAAGAATGGTTGAAAGAGAAATGTGCAGGTATAGAAAATTGTCTGAAATTAGGAAAAGTAGACACAGCGTATCGAAGGATTGAGAATGCTTTTGGGGAAAAGAAGACTTTTGTGCCGTAATATTACGGACACAAATGGAAAGCCTCTAACAGATAGGAAAGAAAAGGTTGAGAGATGGAAAGCTTACATAGTGTTTGTATAAGGGAAAGGAGATTGAGAATCATGTAATGGAAAGGGAGGAGGAATTTGATGAGGATGCAAAAGGAGATTTAATATTGAGATCAGAATTTGACAGAGCATTGGAAGACAACGCAGGAACAAGGCATAGATGATATACCGATAGAGTTGCTACGCTGCATAGGAGATGAAGGTCTGATCAGGTTATTTCACTTGGTGTGTATGTAGGATTTATTAGACAGGTGAGGTACCCTCTGATTTCAAGAAGAATGTTATCATCCCTATACCGAAGAAAGTGGGAGCTGACAGATGTGAAGATTACCGTACAATCAGCTTGATTACTCATGCTTCAAAGATCCTGTCAAGAATAATTTACAACAGGATGGAAAGCCAGATAGAAACGGAGTTGGGTGAAGACCAGTTTGGTTTCAGGAGAAATGTAGAAACAAGGGAAGCTGTACTAAGTCTTAGGCTGATTTTGGAAGGTAGAATAAGGAAAGATAAGAGAATGTTCAGGGCATTTGTGGACTTAGAAAAGGCTTTTGATAACGTTAATTGGACTAACTTGTTTGACATTTTGAAAACTCTTGGAATAAAGTACAGGGATAGGAGGGTGATATACAATCTATACAGAAACCAGACGGCAGTCATTCGAGCTGAAGGACATGAGAGAGAAGCTGGTATTCAGAAGGGTGTAAGGCAAGGCTGCAACTTATCACCCATACTTTTCAATCTTTACATTGATCAAGCAATAAAGGAAATTGTAGAAAAATTTAAAGTGAGAGTGAAGATTCAAGGAGAAATAATTTCATCTCTGAGATTTGCCAATGACATAGTCATCTTAGCCAACACGCCTGAGGATTTGAATGAGTTTTTGAATGGTATGGACTCCATCTTGAGGAAAGAATGCATGATGAAAATTAATAAATGTAAAACAAAAATATGCCGGCCCCGTGGTGTTGGGGTAGCGCGCCTGCCTCTCACCCGGAGGCCCCGGGTTTGATCCCCGGCTCCATCAGGGATTTAACAAATTCACAAAGAAATTTGATACAATGGTCCGGCTAGCTCAAAACAGTTGCCAGCGTTTCGCCCCAGTGTACCAATGGGCTCTTCAGTTGGTTATGGTACACCTCACCAAGACGCGTGGCTAGTACATACTGTGAAGGCCGCTGCAAGGCACAAATGTTGCCACGAGCAGCGCCAATGTACTATGGAAGTCAAAACTTCCTTTCAAAAATAATGTTAGCTTATCTAGCTAATCCATATTGGAAATATCTGTTCCCGTAGGAAACAGGATGTAAAATTGTCCGATTGAGGTATGTACATTAACAAATTCACAAAGAAATTTGATACAATGGTCCGGCTAGCTCAAAACAGTTGCCAGCGTTTCGCCCCAGTGTACCAATGGGCTCTTCAGTTGGTTATGGTACACCTCACCAAGACGCGTGGCTAGTACATACTGTGAAGGCCGCTGCAAGGCACAAATGTTGCCACGAGCAGCGCCAATGTACTATGGAAGTCAAAACTTCCTTTCAAAAATAATGTTAGCTTACCTAGCTAATCTATATTGGAAATATCTGTTCCCGTAGGAAACAGGGATTTTAAAACTGACATGAGGGTTGGAACGGGGTGCACTCAGCCTCGTGAGGACAATTGAGTAGCTGTCTTGACGGTGAGACAGCGCCCCGATCACGAATACCATGATTAACGGCCGAGGGGACCCGACGCGCTGATCACGCGTTACCCCAATATCTGCAGGCCAAATGGCTGGGCACTGGTCTCTTGGTCGGCCTTAGCCCGTCATGGGCTGTATAGTGCCAGGGGTTGTTGAGGTTGAAAACAAAAATATTGGAATGCAGCCGAAATAAATCAGAATCCTCTATGGACATCGAATTGGCAGGTGAAAAACTAAAGGAAGTAGGAGACTTCTGTTAGTTAGGAAGCAAAATAACCAATGATGGACGAAGCAAAGAGGATATAAAAAGTAGGTTAGCTCAGGCAAGGAAAGCATTTCTACAGAAAAGGAATCTGTTGACATTAAATATAGATTTAGGTGATAGGAAGTCATTTTTGAAGGCGTTTGTCTGGAGCGTGGTGCTCAATGAAAGTGAAACTTGGACTATTAGTGCAGCAGAAAAGAGGAGAATTGAAGCGTTTGAAATGTGGTGTTATAGGAGAATGATGATCAGATGGGTAGATAGGGTTACAAACGAAGAGGTATTAAGACTAGTGGGAGAGGAGAGATGTTTCTGGCAACTGCTAATGATATGGTAGGACACATATTAAGACACCCAGGAATAGTAAGCTTAGTTATGGAAGGAAGGGTCGAGGACAAGAACTGTAGGGGTAGACCAAGGTTAGAGTATGTTTAAACAGATTGCCTCGGACGTAGGGTGTGGTAGCTATGTAGAGATGAAACGATTAGCTCAGGACAGGGAGGGTGCATCAAACCAGTCAAAAGACTGAAGACTCAAACAACAGAGTCGCGATTCAGTGAGTGTGCTTGGTGCAATCTGTCAACTACTGTACTGTAAGCTGTGAATGACCTCCACTCAGACTTTTTTCATGTTAAAGAATAATCATTGCATGGTGACTGTTTTCATATTCATTAGCTGTAGAGTGTTTGCCTTCTTTGTCGTATTTATTGAATTGAATACCAAAGATAAAGGTATCATAGCTTCGGTGAGTAATTTATTTATTCATCCAAGTACCGTATTTCTCTGTTTGAATGTCCTCGGTGTTGATTCAGGATCAACTTTTAAAATATATTACGTATAATTGTACAGAAATAATGTCTGTCTTGTAGCGCTGTGTATTATTCAAATCAGTTGATTTACAACACTAAAAACTTGGCAACACAGCTCAGCTGTTTCAAGCTCCCGACATTTCCTTCACGTTCTTTCCTTTGAAATACAGGGTGTAGGTGAGAAGCATGCTCAGAATTCTTGCCGTGTGGCGGTTAGACGTAGGGCCTTCTTATGTGGCGACTGTGGGTTGCGAAGAGGAAAAGCGGGACATAGTGACAGGAAGGCTGTCAGTACCGAATGCTCGGGGTTAGCAATACTGTATTTGTCCCATCATTTACGCATGTAATAGCGGACACACCTCCAATTTTACTATACAAGTCGTGATCTAAAAAGGGATAGTGGGTGGGTAACATCTATTATTATATGACCCCCAAAATTATTATTCATTTTTACAAGGGGTATTTTGACTATTTTCAGTAGTGTCGAAAATTGTATCGCCTTGTTCCGGGCTCCTATAGAGCTTACACTTTCTTTCGTTCTTTCACTTGCCATAGGGCACCGGCGTATGGTTATGCATTACCAACTTCCAATTTAGTAATCGGGTAATGGAAGCAATGGGAACAGTGTGCTACAATTTTCCTTGCATGTAACTAAGCAAATTATTGTTGTTACGAGAAATAAAAGTTGTAAAATGCACCAAGAATGATATGATCTTCAATTATGTACAATGAGAAAGCTCTGCATGTGTTCGATCCTTATGTATTAATGAGGCGAAATGTCAGCTAACATTGTGCCACATACAACACTTGTAGTCTCTAAATGTTGCACTTTTCCCATAAATTTACAACAGATTATGTTTGAATTGCTTTTAAGATCGTGACAAAGGAAGTGTTTCTCCAATTGTATTATAGTATTTAACTGTATGGAAGTTGTATAATCTTGGCGAGGTGCGTTTTATTTTTCACAGAGCAACTTGACACCGTAGTAGGCACGCAGCTTTTTGTATTTAGTTTTCTGGCAACTTGTTTTAAATTATTGACAAATATTTCTAAATGCAGACAATCCATACCTCCATTAAGATTCGGGTTCCATAATTAATGAAAAATGAGGTTCGTTTGTTTGTGAAATTGAGGTCATAAACCCCCCCTACCCTTTCCCTGATTACCGTATGGTACTTTACGTAGACTAGGGTAAAGATGTAATTGAGCATTTTTTTTTAATTGTCGCCAGTTGTTTGGTCTATTAACTTACATATATAATTTTCAAAAGAAAAATATGTATTGTCCGTTGAGCCATCATATATTTAAACACAAATTGTGCTAAATGTTCCGGCATAACTCAACAAAATGACAGTGTTTCGCCCCGGTGTGCAATTGGGCTCTTCAGTTGGTTAAAGCACACCTCAGACAGCGAAACACTGTCATTTTGTTGAGTTATGCCGGAACATTTAGCACAATTTGTGTTTAAATATATAATGGCTCAACGGACAATACATATTTTTCTTTTGAAAATTATATATTCAAAGCCAAGGTAAGGTTATAATTGCTTTGGAGTGGAGTTTCGACTCCCATAGTGCACTGGCTTTGCTCGTGACGTGGATACACATGTATCAAATACGTCTTGCAATGGCCTTCCCAGTGTGTACTAGACAGTGTCTTGGTGAGGTGTGCTTTAACCAACTGAAGAGCCCAATTGCACACCGGGGCGAAACACTGTCATTTTGTTGAGTTATGCCGGAACATTTAGCACAATTTGTGTTTAACTATTAACTTACGGTAATATTTTCCGTAGGTACTGAAAACTAGGCACTGTTGGATTTTAAGGTGGAACCGCATGTGCTTTCTTGCACTACCTAGAATATGTATATAATTATAAAATGATTATTGGTTAAATAAGTGTTAATAGATAGGCATTAAATAAATATTAAAGAAGAAACGACGCATTGTTAGTAAATATTAGGCCTACTGGTACGGCGAATAGCCTATAACTCGTAGCTTCCGTCACAATTTAGCATTTAAACGGGTCACGTTAATGCATAATATACCGATATAACAACCGGATAGCAACTTATAATAATATTATCACATATAACATATTTAATTGGCACCAACTTAATACAATTGTAGTCTAAGATATGTTAGACCACTGGCGTTTGAAATGTGCAAATCACACACTTTGTAGGCAAGCTGTTTGTTATAGTCTTCTCTGATGTGAAGTTTTACTACTTACTCTTTTAGGAGACACTTGTCTTTGGAATATTCATGAAAGGCCAACCCTCTAGTTCTTATTTAATAAGTTGAACGCATAAAAACAAAACCACAATCCGAAATAAGAAAATAATCACGAACCATTCACTGCCATTGAAAATCAAATGGAGATTCGCGGACTGCAAGTTCGCTATGCTTAAGCTTCGATGCCATTTTTACTCGTGAAAGCTCTATACTGTACCATACGGTACCATACAATTAAGTCACTTCCCGTAAACATTTATTATGTGACACTCCTATACTCTCAACCCTCCTCAGTAAAACAGTCATTTATATCAGCTCTCCTCAGGTAAACGGTATTTTATTTGTGTTCGTAGCATCTCATCCCATCTGAGAGAGAGTTCACGCTACGGATTAGGCCTAAATCTGCTGAAATCTCCAAAAATGCAGTTACACTTGCGCTAGAAAATCTTGATTCGCGCTTTAAGATTCATTTTTCAGCCATTCGGTATGCGAACTCTAGTCTTAGAGAGTTTTAAAATATATGGGAATTTGGTGGATTTTCGTCTGAGAAATACGGGAATTTAAAAACAGGTCATCGCTCGACACCCTGTATCTGTATATAGGCATTGTCATAGCTACTCGCACGGAACAGGGCTGTATCCATAAATTAATAGCGAGACAAAGTGAGACATTTCTACATATAAAGGGCAAATATTACGATCTCATTGCCGTATCTCGGTAACAGTTTTTCACGGAGGTTGCTTTAAGTTTGTAGGCAAGGGTTCACGAAATTCAGTTTCTAATGGTTGAAAACTAGGGTCTGAAAAAAAAACATCTTAAACCTCTTGGAGTTTCAAACGTAATACTTGGCATTCATGCTCTTTGATAAATTTCAAGGGATACGTGTCCCAGAATTTTTTGATTTGATATAGTTTTAGTCGTTGAAACATGTGTGTGTCTCTAAAACTGCTTGAGTGATAAATCTCAAACTCTGAAAAAATACTCTTTTAATAAGGTATTCACGTCTGCAGCTCCCTTGTGTTCTCTGTAGACGCGAGTGATGCACTATCTCTTGGTGAGTGTGCGAATCAACTGTAGCCCAATCTTCTACCAATCATAAGCCGGCAGTTTAGTACCTATGCTATATATGAGACTTAACGTTATAGGCGGAGACATGCAGAGAACATCATGCATAGGCTTCAGTCCAAAGAGGATATAATAGATAGAGATGCATCTTAATGTATAATTTTGAAGCCAACCTATTGCTCGGCGCGAGTAGTTCCGACAGACAGCATGGGATGGCGCAGCAATGCACTTTCAAGTGCGATTCATCCACGACCTGCCGCCCCCTCCTCCGCCTACCGGGTTTTAACCCCACCCCCCACCCCTCTCCCCTTTTTCGTCCCACCCACTCCTTTTTACCCTATTTTTATTCATGAAAAAATAGGCTTATAAGATCACCTATTGTCCACGTAAATCTAAATGGCTTATAACGTCACTACTTCCTCTTGGGGAATCCAACAACAAAAATCTCCACGTATGTTGTGTTGTAACATTTTATTTTCAATTTGTTTCGGGGTAGTGGTTGATTATACATACAAGGGATATTTTATTTTAACAATAGGGCAGATAGACAATACATATATCTGATATATGTGATGGACATTCCTCTATTAACAGTTCATTACTCAGATCACCATCAATTAAAACATAAAGGAACCTGCACCTCACCATAGGAATACAGGTATTCCTTTAATTCATTAAATAATCCTCACTATACATCTTTTCATGCATCTATAAGCAATCCATTTTCATAATCCAAACATAACATATCCCTTTCTCTCACAGCTGAATCCCAATCATCTAACCATAACCTAGCGTAACATCTTCACTTTTTTTTCAACACATCACCATAGTGACCTCTCTGATTACCAAAGCCCCCTGCCACCTCATTACTAGGTCACCACAGAGAATCCAATATACACAAAGCACTAAACTCCCTGTAGTGCCCCAGCAAGAGGTGGCCAAGCTGCAAACTAAAAGTGCCCAAAAAGAATCGTTACAGGCTAGAGCGATTTCAGTGAAACTCAGTAAGGCCATAGTACTATTTTGGCTGACTCCGAACGTGACCTTAAATTTCATTAAGTCTCACCAATCCAACATTGGCGGCTGTGCGAAATATTTCACCGGCATTTTATATCTCTGAAACTATTGCAGATATCACCCTGAAATTTTGTACAGTGATAAAGAGCACTACTAAAGTTCACCTATGTGACTTCCGAAAACCTATTAATTACAAAATGAACATGGCGGCCAAGGGAAGTTGAATCATTTAAATGGACTTTTCTAGTGATTTAACCATCCGAATGCAGTGAAACTTGGTACAGCAAATGTTTATACACATTGTAATGCACTGACATCTAATTAAGTTCTATTATTTACATAACCCCAATATGGCAGCTGTGCGAAATTTTTAAATTAAGTTTTTATTTCTCGTGTCCTGCCGATCGAAGTCAACGTTTGAGTAATGAACCTCCGCAATAATCATCTAATAGTGCATAACTCTTATGTCCAACATTTATAAAAATCCAACATGATTACCATCCGAAATATTTAGACGTTCCTCAATATCCATTAATCTATGAGAGCAAACAAACTGAAATTTTGTATGTTGATAAAGGCTATAACCGTAAGTTCTCCTATGGGACTTTCAATAACCTGGTGGGCACAAATCCAACATGGTGGCGATGCGAAATGTAAATATTTAAATTGACTGGTTTCTCACAATTTAACCATCCAAGCGCAGTGAAGCTTGGTACGGTATATGCTTATACAAATTTTATTCCACTGACATTCAATTTATTTCAATTGTTTTCATAACCACAAGATGGCGGCTGTGCGATATTTTAAAATCAAGTTTTTATTTTTATTGTGTCCTAATCATGTGATTGAAGTTTGAATAATACACCTACACAATAATCTTCAAGTTTTAGGAAACTCTAAGGCCTTAGCATAACTCTTAAGGCCTACATTATAAAAATATCCATCATCGTGACCATCTGAAATATTAAGACGGTTCTCAATATCTACGAATCTATCACAGCAATCAAACTGAAGTTTTGTATATTGCTAGGGGCAATGAACAGGATATATGAAAATAGACTGTATATTTCTTCACGGAACTACTTGTTTATTCCTTCCTTTTTAAATCTAACTTGCATTGTGTATTTTCAATTTCAATTGCATTTTGTAAGTATTTTGAACCTCAATTGTATTTTGTGAGTATTTCGAATCTGCATTGCATTTTGTAAGTATTTTGAACCTAAACTACATTTTGTGCACCTTTTTCAATCTAAATTCCTTTTGTGAGTATTTTCCTTCTAAATTACCTCTTGTAAGTATTTCCACTCTACATTTTGTGAGTCATTTCATTCTGAGTTCTATTTTGTAAGTACAGTCGAACTTCGATATCTCAAAGTGCCTTCGGAGATAAAAAAAATTACTTCGAGATATCTTTTTTTTTTTTTTTTTTTTTTTTTTTTCTTCTTCAAAAAGAAAGAAAAAGAGAGGGAGGGATACCATTACAGTATTATAAACATACAAATAGACAACTGTTGTTACTTCTAATATTATTGTTACTAGAACTTCTCAAATGGGCCTACCAGCTAGGGTTTAATGCTATCGTATTAATTATTTAAAAGTTTCAATCCATTCTACTACATTGTGTCTATTTTGTCAAACTACCACACAATTATACAGTATTACTAATACATTTTCATTTTACAGTACTTACAAATTCAAATCTTTGAAAAGAAGTCCGTTAGTTTCTTTTGCTTCCTTTTCTGCAACACCCGGTTCGCCACGAAGTTTTCTAACAGGTTAACAGCTTGAAAAACTTCCTCTTCAACTGAAAGTTGTCCCTGTACGTAGCGACGAAAAGCGGCCAGAATATCTAGATCCTGTTCTCCAGTTGGCACTTCTTTCGATAGCGGCATTTCATTGTTTGTGATGTCCACATCCTCTTCCCCCGAACCATCTTGTTGCACTGTTACTGTTCCTAAGATTTCACTGTCTGTGGGGTGCTGAGTTATTAATACATGAGCATCAACATTAATGAAAGAGTCGCAATCTTCTTCACGTAAGAATATTTTGATAATCCGACCATTCTTCAGGCACAGGTTCATCCAGATCTCCTTGTACTTGAAACTCAAATTCAGTTTTGACAAAACCGGCTTTGCGGAAGCAGTTTGCAATTGTTTTTTCCGTTACATCGTCCCATGGCTTCTGCAACATCACAACAGCATCCAGAAGATTGATATCGTTGAGTTGTTTTCCTGTCGCAACGTTTCTCAATAACCTTTGGACACATTTCTTTCTGTAGTAGTGTTCCAAGTTTTTTATAACACACCTTGGTCCAGAGGCTGCAACTTTGACGTCATATTTGGTGGTAAATAAAACACGTATAGCTTGCAAGTTTCCTGTGTCCTTAGGATGAGAAGGACAGTTATCGACAAACGGAAGTATTTTCCATTTTTCACGTAAAAACTTTGTATCAAGTTTATTTATTTAACCAGGATTCGTAAATTTCACTTGTCATCCATGCTTTCTTATTGTTTTGATAGTCCACAGGTAATGATTTTACTCCTGAAAAACACCTTGGTTTCGCAGACTTACCGACTACCAAGAGCTTTTACTTTTCAGTACCAGTCATATTTGCCGCAACCATTACTGTCACTCTTTCCTTGATTCTTTTCCCACCGTGACAAGATTCACCTTTAAATGCGAGAGTCTTTTCTGGCAAACATTTAAAAAAAAAAACAGACCAGTTTCATCGGCATTGAAAACATCACGAGGGTCGTAATCTGCCAGTAGAGTTGGTAGAACGTCTCGTCGATAGTCTTTACAGTCAACCTCAGATACACTAGCACTTTCACCTGACATAACTTTCTGCACAATTCCGTTTCGAGGTTTAAATTTATCTAGCCATCCTGTACTAGCCTGGAACGATTCTATGCCTAACTCCTCAGCAAATTTATGTGCTTTTTCACGAAGCATGGAGCCTTGAAGTTGAATGTTTTTGACCCTCATACACTTTACCCACTTAAACATAGCTTCCTCCAACTGATGGTAACTTGAGCTCTTAAAAAGTTTCCCCTACGATGAAAAACGTGTCTCCTGAATAGCAATAGCAATCTTGTCTTTATTTTTCATAATCGTTGACAGTGTGTTAGCTGGAATGCCGAATTCCGCCGCAATATCTTTCTTCCTTCTCACACCCTTTTCCACTTCGTGAATTAACTTTAATTTTTCACTTGCACTTAAACATTTTAGAACACGTTTCTTCTCCATGGTGTTAGCATTACTGATTTACACAGTAGGTCAGAAACTACAGGACAGTGCTCTCTAACCAAGCTTATCAGCCAAGGACACCAAGGGTGCGGGCATGCCGTAAATAGCCGGAGTTTCCCTCTTACTGTTATTGTCTGAGGTGCACATTGACCAGAACCCGTCTCCTTGCCCTCAGGCTGCTCTGGAATGTAGCCGACCACACAATACTGACAGAAATTACTTCTCCAAGTACCGTACCGTATCCAAGGTGAACAAAAATCTCATATTCCAAGCCCCAAGTCACAACTTCAGTCTTCAAGGCAATTGTATTTTCATCCCAACTTCGAGATATAGAAAAATATTTTACACCTGGGGAATGAAATATTCCTCGAGTTATCGAAATATTCGAGTAATAGAACTTCAAATTATAGAACAAATGTAACATGTGAATTAGATACGATACCGCCGGGAAATGAAAATTACTTTGAGTTATCGAAAATTCGAGATATAGAAGTTCGACTTATGGAAGTTCGACTGTATTTTCAGTTCAGCTTAATTTTTGTTACGGTTTCCATTTCATTGTCATTTTCGCTATCACACAGACCATTAGGGGCCAATAGCCTAGATGTTGGCCCCTTAAAACAACAATTATCATCATCATATTGTATTGTAAAAATTGAATAAAGTCATCATAACCACACAGGCCTACCTCAAATGAAGTAAAAGCATTGAAAATTGCACCTAATAAATCTTAAAAGGTACCAGTACCAATATTACACCATTAGCAACCAAGGGGGAAAAACATGCCATACGGTAGGCTATATGTTGCTTGAGAGGGTAACAATTGCTGTTATGACATTATTAATTGAAAGCAGTCACAATAACTCATTAGGCTATTGTAATGTAAAAAGTTAAGTTGTAATGACTTATTTTCCCTCCGTTTACTTTATTCTCTTTGATTGTTCTGTACTTCCCATCGGATACAACCTTGGGCAGTCTAGATTTAACAGATAGGTAAATCAAGATGTTTAATTTTGCATTTAAATATACTTTTATTACTATCATGTTTCGAGGACAGTAGCTAACAGATATTTTACCATGTAAGTTCAATGGTTCAATCCTTGTAAAAATAATGTTGGACACAATACCTGAACTCAAATATTCCAGTGAAATCCTATTTATTGTGTTAATGTTTTCTTGCAATGTGTTTTCATTTTTATCTGGCTCAATGAAAACTTCATTTGATCAATGTGAACTTTCCTTACTAGTTATTGCTTATAGGTCTGTTGTGTGTGAAACTTGATCCAGATTTACACACTGCATATGTTGGAAGATGAGGAATAACATTTTCTTTTCCTATCTATCTGTTAATGACTAAGAAATGCAGGTCCGTGGTCAATATTCAGCCTGTTCAGCATTTGTTGGCTTGCGTCACTGCTTGCCAACTCCTTGCTAATGTACTGTTGCATACTCGTTGTGAATGAATGAGATGTTTTGTTTACACTTTATCAACTGCATCTCCTCATACCACGGCTGAAATTCTCCATGTTAGAAATGGGATTAAATCAGGGCCATGCGCACGATGAGCTCCTATGCTTGTAGATCGCTGAGACGTTGTGAAATAAGAGGTTGTTAAAAAGTAGCTCAAGGTAACTAAAAAGTAACTAATTTTTACTTCATACTTCCAGTAGTCACCCCGAATCTATACGAGGTGGTACTCAAAATATCTGAGAATTTCATTGTACCGGTCAACCAGTAGTAGGACGACATTCCGCCGCTTGGTGTCTCGAGGTACAAGTCTCAGCTCTGGCGGTACAAAGTTGCGTGATCTTTGGCGCATGCAGTAGTGAGTTGTAATGGTACGTGTTGGGATGTGTTCAGGACCCGTTGCGATTCTACTTGGATTTCTTCAATGGAGTCAATACGTCGCCCTTTCAACGTGATTTTCATATTCGGTAACATGTAGAAGTCTCACGGGGCTAGGCCTGACGAGTAGGGGGGTGGGGGACCGTTGCCATGTTGTTCTTGGCAAGGAATTCCTTCACAACGAGCGACATGTGTGCGGGTGCGTTGTCATGGTGCACCAACCAGTCTTTCTTTTTCCACAACTCGGGCTGCTTTTCACTCAGTCGCCTCAAATCCTCGCAGACATGTTCCATACGACAGCCCAAGTCTGTTAAAAACATCGTGAATTGTCTGCCTTCAGTCTTCGTGAATCACGTAACTCACTTTCATGATCCGATGTTGTGCATGTTGACGGTCGACAGAATGTTTGTCATCTTCCACACATTGTCGGCCTTGAAGCGCTTGAACCACTGAAATGATCTTGCTGGACTTGGTACACTATCATCACGTGCCTCTGTCAGCATGCAGTGGGTTTCAGCTGCAGTTTTCTTCAACTTAAACAGAATTTGATGAAAAATCCTT
This sequence comes from Meconema thalassinum, assembly GCA_946902985.2. Lineage (NCBI taxonomy): Eukaryota > Metazoa > Arthropoda > Insecta > Orthoptera > Tettigoniidae > Meconema > Meconema thalassinum. The sequence continues at coordinate 554,598,380 of OX336388.2, forward strand.
TACTCCTTCATGTTATCCATTTGAGAATTCGCCGAAGCCCTGAAACATGTCCGACACGCACCACTACAACTCGCAACTGCATGCGCCAAAGACCATGCAACTTTGTACCACATTAGCTAAGACATGTACCTCGAGGCACCTAGCGGCGAAATGTCGTCCTACTACCGGTTTAACCAGTACAATCAAATTCTTGGATATTTTGGGTACAAAACCTCGTATTACAATGTTTTGAACAAATTTCAAAAAATTATCAAGCCTATGGGTGAGATAATCTGAATCTTATCATGAAAACAAAGAAAATTAAAATTCTTATCTACCATATCCTAAAAACAAATGCAAAACCTAAGACATAACTGGAATGCCCTAAGAAAAACAAAATATGAAAAAAAAAAAAAATCTAAATGAGCAAATCTAGCCTAACATCTAAACAATCTTACATTAAAATAAGTTGCTAACTTGGATACTCCCACCAAAAACCTATAACACGATGTACGTGGTTACACACAAATACTAGAATGGTCAGAAGATAACAGAAGATAAAACAATTAAATGTACTAAAAATTGGAAGTCTTAGGCATAGCTAGAGACCCAAACAGAAATGAATTAGATCACAATTTTAAATGAACACACCTTGGAAGTATTGGAAGTTAAGTTACTACTAATAAAAAATTTATACACAAAGAAATCCACAAAACAAAATTTCAATTCGATCACTTTGAGGAAGAGTTAGTTATTGTTCTTTTAAGGGATGGAACAGAGAGGTCATCTGCCCCTACTTTGAGAAAGAATACAATAATAGAAGTTACAATTAAGTTAAACAGTTATTTAGGTTTGGTTCCTAATTGTACAAATTTACAAGTGTGTCACGACACGTCCTGACCTAGCCAAACTCAAAAGATGGCTGGCTCATGACACCTAACCTAGCTGTACACCAGACTGTCCTCATCATAAGGGCCATGAATTGTACAGGTCATCATCATCATCATCTTGTACAGTTTCCAGCCCCAGGCTGGGTCTGTTTGGAACATAAGCCTCGCCACTTAGTCCTTTCTTCCCACCACCTCTCCGCTGTCACTCTGGTCCAGTCCTCGCCTCTCTTCTTGACACATTCCTCCACTCCTTTCAGCCATCTATCTCTTGGTCTTCCCCTTGGTCGTTTCTTCTGCATCTGCATCTCATGTATCCTCTAGGGAATCCTCTTCTCATCCATTCTCTTTAAGTGTCCATACCACCTCAGTCTTGATGTCTCAATCCTACCTTGCAAGGGCTCCTCTTTCACCATTTCCCTGACCTTTTCATTCCTCAATCTGTCTCTTCTTGTTACTCCGATCCTACTTCGCAGGAACTTCATTTCACCTGCCTGTATTCTGCTTATGTCTCTTTTCTTCATTGTACAGGTAAAAAAGAAAAGAAAATATAGAATTTACATTAAGAAAAAGGGGTGCAATTCTGTACAGGTGAGTAAAAAATAATCTTCCACACCTTGAAGATAAAAGAACAATGCCAGGCAAGTCCAACCCTTACTTACAAATTCTCACGTCAAAGCACGATAGGCAACAATTACGAATTACAACAAATCCCTATTCATACCTGCCAACCCTTCCGATTTATTCGGAAACTTTCCGATTTTTCACCTCGTCTTCCGATCTTCTTAATTACTATTATTTCTTCCGAATTTCGGTCCCCAGTGATATATTGTAAAAGAAAAAGGAACTACAAATAATTTCTATTCACAAGGAGATTCTCTCGTAAGTCGTAATTGCTTTTGTGATTTGCGTAACCTTGTTTTTGTGTAAGTTTTTGTAAGTTCATCGCTTGGCAGTGAGCTCTATAGCCGCGATCTCGGAATGGTGAGTCAGCTGTTCTGCCTACCGCATACTGATAGATGGTATTTCACGGACAAATAGACGTCAAGCCTACGCTGATTAGTTGAGGCTGGCCACGTGACTGTGCAGAATGGGTGAAACCTTGTATGCTACGCGCGGCAATTGTGACTTCCTCCGTTTGACGCCACGTGTTTATACTCTGCTAGCGTCACGTTTAGTGCATTTAATTGAGGTATTAATGTGTGCGTCGGTAGATAATTATTTCAAAGAGTTGTGTCGATGATTGTTCCGTGTCGTGTGTTTTAAGTTTTTCTCGTCACGTTATGGTGACAAAACCTCATAAACGTTATCTCCAAGTGTTCAAAGAAAGCTATAAAACTGATTTCCATTCATTTTACCATCTAGTAGAGGAAACCATTTTGCTCTTTGTTCCGTGTGTCGTTGCGATATAAATATATCTCATGGTGGAAAAACTGACATTGTAACTCACAGCAACACTTTAAAACACAAGGACAGTGCTAGTTGTTTACAGAAGAACAAAAAATTAGGTACGTTTTTTGTTCACGGGAATGAAGACCATGCTGCCATTCGGGCAGAATGTTTGTTCACGGCGTTCGTCGTAGAACATAACCTCTCGTTATCATGTTCCGATCACGCGGGACAATTGCTTAGAAAAATGTTCCCGGGTTCGGAAAATGCGAAGAAATATGTCTGTGGCAGGACATAAACATCCGCCATTGTTCATGAAATGGCACGTGACGCCGATTCAAAAATGATTAATATTTTAAAATGTGGGCCTTTCGCGATCTCCACTGATGGTAGCAATGATAGATAGTAAGCTGTATCCTGTCGTCGTGTCATTTTTCAACAAAGAATCGAAGATGATTGAAAATCGTTTGCTATCCATGGAAAATTTGGAAGGTGACTCGACTGGTGCTAACATTGGTAATTTGCTTCTGCGTCTTCTGGAAAGACATGCCATTCCAATGGCAAACTGTATAGCTTTTAGTGCAGACAATGCCCCTGTTATGTAAGGAGGAAAAATGGTGTTGCTGCGAAATTAAAAGAGCAGTGTAAAAACATTATTGTTGTAGGATTCCCATGCCATTTAATTCATCTGGCTGCTGAGAAAGGTGCTGATTCCCTTCCTGTGATAATTGATGAGATAATGATTGATATTTATTATTATTTAAACAAAAGCTGCAAGAGCAAAGTTCATCTGAAGTTATATCAAGCTCTTTACCAAACTGATGTTAGAAAAATACTGAAGCATGTGTGCAGCGTTGTTTGTCCTTGGGTAAATGCTTAGAAAGACTGATTTCACAGTGGAAGCCACTGCTGAGTTTTTTAAGGATAAGGTGAACCAATCTACTGGCACAAAAACATCTCTCAAGTATTTCAAATTCCCAAAGTAAAGGCACATGAAGATAAGCCTGCAGAAGTGGAATTTGGTGTTAGTGTGAACAACAGAGTACAAGATCAAGCACGTGTTATCATTGGCAAAAGGAAGTTGGAGAGCAGTTCTTCTTCTCCGATTGTAAGGAAAAAAGTGACGGAACCAAGTCAAACTGTTGGTATTTCAAGACAGGAGAGACTATTTCTTTTTCTGTCATCTAAGTTAAATGAGGCATTTTGCTTGTTTCTGGCATTTACCATCCCTACATTTGAAAAATATAACAAAGTTCTTCAATCGCAAGCACCTCACATCCATGTCCTAAGATCCATACTGATTGATTTGCTGACGGAAATTCTCTGTAGGTTTGTTAAGCCAGTAGCCATCAAGAAATATTGCACAATTTTAGAAGTGGTCTATCACACAAGAGAGAATCAGAAAGGTGATGATGATTTGGTAATTGGTTCAACAACATCTAGTTGTGTAGAAAATCTGGCTTCTGAGGAGAAGAAGGTCTTTTATTTGCACGTCAGGAACTACTTCACTGCAGCTTCTGATTATATTATTCATAAATTTAATTTGGACAGTGAGTTTTCTGTTAATGCTCAAGTGGCACAGATAAGGTCTTTGTCTACTGCTTCCTTTAGTGCCGTGAAGTATTATATCTCTAAGTTTCCAATTATGTTGCCAAAAAAAAGACTGTGAAGATGAGCACCAAGCAATGGATGCATTACAATGCCAGTTTTGTGCTCTCCAAATGGAGGATTTGCCATCTTCTATTGTGGAAGGAAAAAGAGCAGATTGTTCTTGGTCTGCTATAGGGGACATACGAGGTGGAGATGGGTGTCTGAAATATGACAGACTAGCTAGAGTAATGCTGTCAATATTAACAATCCCACACAGCAACGTTGAATGTGAGAGATTGTTTAGCCATGTGAAGAAGACAAGGACACAATTCCGATCATCTCTGAATGACGAAAACCTCAACAAACTGTTAGTGGTGAAATCAAGCCTAAGTGGAAATTGCTACGAGCAGCAGTATGACGGGGCATTTTTGAAGAGAGCAAAGTCGGCTACAAGGTCTGCATTAAATCAGTAAGCAGTCTCAAGATTACCATCCACATATATATACATCACATAATTATAATTAGGTAAGTTGTCCATGGTTGCCTAATTAACTTTAGTTTGACAAAACTTGAATATGTGGTAGCGAATGCGAAGTGTAATCCATCAGAATGATTGTATGCAATTTCTTTAAACACAAAATTGTGTTCTCTTACGTTTAAATATTTGCCATACATACTACTCGTTGATTGATGATTGTTTACATTTTTGTGAATTTTATGCTGAATTCATACTTTGCCAATAAAGACATGCAGGTCTTTTGTGTACCCTCTTTTGCCCACGCCACTGTATACTGCACATGATGAAATCTATAATTTTAAAAAATCTTCCTATTTTTGACTTCCGAGGGTTGGCAGGTATGCTATATACACACAGTGATGACATTACTTAACCTGCAATAAAGAAAGCCAAAACAGCTCGTAGATCCTGCTCAAAATCACTCTTATCAGAGAAGACCGTCATTTGTAGCTCTCCAGTCGGTAAACACAAATATGCCCAATGACTGGGTGGGGTACAAAGTATTTGTAAATAAACTCCTGAAAAAAATTACATGTATTAGTTAATTATCACTGTTAAAATGGGGCAATAGTGATAATTAACTAATACATGTATATTTTTCCAGGAGTGTATATACATAGAGTAGGCTATTTATACTTTATGCCCCGCCTAGTCATTGGACAAATTCGTGTTTACCAACTGGAGAGGTACAAATGACAGTTTGCATAGGCAATGCTGAAACAATGGCTTCAAATCTTTACATATCACCACATTGTGCAACATAAAGCAACAAATCCCAACACATAACCTCAAAATAAATGCAAACAAATAAGAAGCATATATCTGGCGCATTCCCTTAACTGCAAAGCATGGTATAGTGAGTTACTAATCACAATTCTGACATGTACATGTTTAAAGGACAGAAAAAAAAATCTTGTTAAAAAGTTCAAATTTTTCAATAAGCTCTATATAAGGAAAGTCTGTTGGCAGAACTCTATTAATTTGTACAGTTTATCTGCATACCAATTCCATTAGAAATTGTTACCTTGTTCAGTTTACAGATTACTATTAGCAGGAAGGGACCTCAAGGGTCAGAATCCCTGGACGAGGATGACCTTATTACCTCCCTGCGAGCTGCAGTCTGTGTGAGAAATATTCAGGCATGCTTTAAGTTCATATGTGCCAGTCCGAAACAGCCCTACCAACACTTGCACAGGAAACTGCTCCAATTCAATCACTTCATCCATTTGCAGTCAAGTGTTCATGTTGGACAGTTATTACACATGTTAGTGGTTGCACCCTCAAGGTGCCACAGCGGGTATGGTGACGTTGTAGAAATGTTCTACATGTTGAGACCAATGCAATGTTCCCCTAGATTTGAGAATAGGTCTTCGTTGTCGTCGGAGAGCTGCCTCAAAACCAGACATGCTCCTTTAATGAAGAGAATATCTTCTAAAGTGGTCTTCGCCTTGTTCATTGGTTTGCAGGTTAGGGGAAGGGTAATACAGTACTTGTAATGTGACAACTGTCCCAGTATTGACTAGGTATCGTGTCTGGCATTGTTCAGGTGGCACCTTTGTCTGATATAAAAAGACAGGTGCCGATACATTTTATAAATAATTGAATGATAATTTGCAGTCTATCAACACTGAATTTTAAAAAAGAAGAAAAAAATTGCAGAAGTATATTTTATTTTTATTTTTTATTTATTTTTTTTAACTTACAGACATGTCTATACCATTTGTGTATTAATCAAAATACAAATTAAAACTCCTACATTTAAATTGATTTTTATTTTGAGACAAATTAAAATTTTTGTGCCCCACTTGCATTATCTTCATACCATGTAAAGCACCCCAAAATAAAATTAATACATGTTGCTCGTTACTAGTGGTTAGTAACGGAAGGATTTTTTGATCTGAAATCTCAACGCTGTGAGAAGAACTTGCTTCTTGTTCCGCCATGCTTCTTTACGTCACATGAACTCCAGCTGTAGAGGACAGACGTCTACAAAATGCTCTGTTAGTTACTTCCAGAAGCAAAAAACCCAAATTCCAGTATTACTACATAATGCACAACAGATGGCAGAAGAGGCCAGAGATAGACTCGGCACTCAAAGGCAGACACAGAATACAAGGAAAGTTCTTTTGCACCATCTATAGAGAGGCATAGCACTTACCAGGTTAAAAGAGTAACAGTGAAAAATGGCTTTGATGCTATCAATACATTTTATGTTGTAAAATTCTACCTTTCTGTTTTTCATTGCCTTGCTTTGGTAATTTTACTATTTTGTTTTTCCTGTTTTCATTGTTCTCTATACTGTAGTTTGTACATTTTAACAATTTTATTCACCACCAGCAAATTGCATCCTGTATCAAAGTTATTAAGGAACTTCTAACTTGTTCCAACAGTTCCTATTTTGTATCATTGTGCTATTTGTAGTCTGATGAAGGGACTGTAAGTCCTGAAATATGTACCAAGTGTATGAGACATTTTTAAACTCACCCATTGACAGGGCTAACTTCGCAACTGTAAAATTTTACATACTAATAAAATTTTCTCTATTAATATACCATAGATAGCTTGCTTGATGTTGCTTTTTTAGTAACCACCTTCTATAGTTCAGTTGATGTGGGTCACTAAAAGCAATTTTTCCAGTTGCAAGAAATATTATATGTGAGCACTCTGTAAACTCGTATATTATCCTCCACAGAACCGTGCGACGCAGGACTGCTCATACAGATACCCCATCCAGTATCCAACGCCAAGGAAACATTCATCGACTGTCCAATCGACGAGACTCGAGTGATGATGAGAATAACACCTGGAATGGGAATTCCACACAGCAGATGTAAGGTGCAAAGCGAGGACTCGGACAGTGAAACTGTGATCTGTATATAAATGTATTGAAAACTTATAGTTGTATAGTTAGTTGCAGTGGTGTGTTTTATGTAGTAGGTTAATAAATTGGACCCAAAATGGAGAAACCATTCCATATATCCTTCCATGGTATTTATCACATAAAAACATTGCAATGGTGTATGTGGTAATTTTTTGCAGGCTTAAACTATTTGGGTAACCAAAGTACAACATCTTGGATAAAAAGAGAACAGCATGCATAAATTTCCAACATTTTGTTCACCAATCGGGTATGTTTGCTGTGTTGTCCCATCATTTCAGTCTTATTCGTCTTCAATGATGTTCAATGGTGTGGTTTTCAAATCAATCTATTATCTATTGATAACCTTTTTAGTCTACTTTCGATTTTTGCAAAAAATGAAAGTAGAGTTAGGAGATCTACACAGGGCCAAAAATTGTGTGTCTGTCTCTGAGTGTGTGTACTCTGAATGTCTGCCCCCCCCCCCCCTATCAATTCCAACATGGTGAAACCATATTGAACTAAATTTGGTACAGAGGTAGCACCAGCAAAGGGCACCTCAGTGCCATGTTTTATATCACCGCCATCTTGACGGAAACGTAATGGCGGCCACCCAAATGTTCAAAGCTTGAATCAAATTACGACCAACCTAATCATCTGATCTCTACCAAATGTTTCAACGTTATACCTTTATGTATGAAGAATCCTTTGACGAAACTACAAGGTCATCAGCCCAAAGTTTGCAGATGGCGGCCATGTATGTGTGCAAATAGATTCCCCCTATCAATTCAAACGGAATTGAACAAAATTTGGTACAGAGTTAGCACTAGCAAAGGGCACCTCAGTGTCATGTTTTATATAGCCGCCATCTTGACGGAAACGTAATGGCCAAAAATTGTGTGTCTGTCTCTGAGTGTGTGTACTCTGAATGTCTGCCCCCCCCCCTATCAATTCCAACATGGTGAAACCATATTGAACTAAATTTGGTACAGAGGTAGCACCAGCAAAGGGCACCTCAGTGCCATGTTTTATATCACCGCCATCTTGACGGAAACGTAATGGCGGGCGCCCAAATGTTCAAAGCTTAAATCAAATTACGACTAACCTAATCATCTGATCTCGACCAAATTTTGCAACAACATACCTTTGTGTGAGAAGCGTTTTGTGACCAAGCTACAAGCTACTGATGACCAGTCCAATAATTTGCATATGGCGGCCATGTATGTGTGCAATTCGATTCCCTCTATCAATTCAAACACGGTGAAACCGAATTGAACGAAATTTAGTACAGAGGTAGCACTAGCAAAGGGCACCTCAGTGTCATGTTTTATATCGCTACCATCTTGACTGAAATGTTAAGAGCTTAAATCAAATTGCGACCAACCTAATCATTCGATCTCTATTGAGGTCAGCCCAATAGTTTGCAGATAGCGGCCATGTATGTGTGCAAATCGATTCACCATATCAATTCAAACATGGTGAAACTGAATTGAATGAAATTTTGTGCAGAGGTAGCACTAGCAAAGGGCACCTCATTCATGTTTAATATCCGAATAGCACGTATTTCAACAAGCTACTACAACCAACATTCAATTATACTCCTTGAAAATGACAAAGAGTTATAACAATACCCATGCATTTAGGAGAAAGTAGGCTATATGTTCTTTACTGAACATCTTGTTAATCTTGTAATTGGCCTTGAATAACCATTAGATTGTGCATATGTTGCATTGCAAGGAGAAACTAATATCACTACAATGTTAATGTTGTTTTCATACATAGTACTTGGATTTGTCTCAAAAGTCTTGATTACACACTGAAATTCAGTTGTACTTGGACTTCTTACAGCTACCTGTTTATAGCACAAATTTGTATGATTTAAGGTTTTTACAAATTTTGTGTGTCATGAAATTTCCGGGTCATGAGTCACAAATTTTGTTGATGGTTTATTTTTATGCCATCAGGAATAAATTTCAAAGATCTAAGGTTCTTTTTGTGGCCAAAAAGAGAAACTTAATTCCACATTAAATATTGTATTGATGTTTCACATATTCTTCTTAATATTGTCAAAAATCAGAATTCTCGATGTGTTCGAAGTACTGTACATGAATACATTATTTTGATCCATGTAGTTGTGTCCTCTGTCAGCCCCGTCGTTCTCCTCGACTTCCTGCTGTGAAACACGATCAGCACTTACTGATTATTCTCCACACAACCTTATGTTATCATTTCTGTGTTGCAGTACCTTTGAGTCTGTGGTTTCTAGCATACCAAAATATAAATGTTAGCATTTTAACATCAGTGCTATTCAGATTTAGCATTTTGTAGTTAACTGATAAAAAAATAATTGCTTGTCATGTAGCCTGCCCCATATACGCAAATACCCGCCACACATTAACATGCACACAAACTACCCAACTTAAACTCTGAAACTGGACTGTAATGGTGGCTGGCAAGATACCTGCCAACTTTTATGGTTTTTCTGTAAAATTACTGTACTGCAGTGTGTTTTCCGGATGAACTAAATATCTCACGTGGCAAGATTCTCAAGACTAACTTCCACAGACCTGGTGTGTGGCCAGCAAATATACGATATATCGCTCTGATTTGTATTTTACCGAACAGTCTTCGATCATGGATGCGGCTCTCCTCATAATTTTATTGCTTCTAAATCCGTCACTTTTTAAAATTTATTTTTTAATGCAAAACTCATTCATCCTATTGCCCTTTTTGTTTGTTTGTCCTTCACAGTGAATTGCGACAGTTGCAGAGCCGAAGTCATGTACATGTGTGAATTATGTTGTGTAAATTTTAAAGATCTTTGTGGTGGTTCAGATGGAATGTTTTATCCCTTAGAATGTCATCAGTTAATTGTAGCATTTTATAATAATGCTGAAGAGCACTACTATGTTGATGTGCGTGCGGTTTCCAGCGTATTCATGTCTTGCTGCAAAGTTTAAAGATTAGTGGTATTTATATTCAGGGGCATAAAACAACAGTGGGGAGGGGGAATTGCCCCTCCCAAGTTTTAGGTGCAAAACAAAATTTTTAAGTAGCCTATCCTAAAATAAAATTTAAAAAAATAACCAGAAAGTATTCTATAAACGATTTAATACTACGTTAGGCGGAAAATGGGAAAAGCTATCTTGCCTTGCTTAATCGAAATGTCTTTATTCTACGGAACAAACTTCTGTTTTTGCTCCCTCTGCTGTTTCCCATTGAGGTGCCAACTCGGCCGAGAGCTGAGGCGCTTGAGCTTTGTCCACTTACCACGACGATCTGAAAAGGTACATTTTCGAACTATTATTTCTAAGCCCTGGTTTAAAACTGAGGTGAGGTACTGGGACACACAAAATCATTACACGTGCCCAGAAACAAAAGCGAGAGCGTCGTTTTATGAAATAAACTAAGTAAAATAACATGATTCTTCCCTCGTGCATCTTGCGTTTTAAGCACACGCTACGCTTGCACCCTGTGTTGGGCCGACAAGGTTCAAAAAGCTTTGAAAAATGTCCATTTCAACTTATTAAATTAAAGTATGTTTTAATTGTTCAGCATCTCGTATACTATATTTACCTCCTACAGTCAAATATCAAAATCTTAAAAATTATATGTTTATCAAAAGATTATTATTTCATTAAACTTAGCTTGGCATCCGAAGGGTTACCGGTAATTAGAAATAATGAATAAAATTAACCTCTTTTTTTTTTTAGGCCTATCGTCAAGCTTTAAAGCATAAAACGAGTTCTCCCTGGTGGGTAGGCAACCGCAGTTTATAAATTTGAATCCCTTTAAGTTTGCAAGGAGTTTTACTCCCCTGGTGATATTCACCAGAGTAGTCTTGTGACGCCGGGTGTGCACATACTGTAATATCACGGCCGTCGAAAGTTGTACTAGTAACCTTCAGAGTGCTATCAACGAAACGGTTCGTCAGCAAGTGTGTCACGTGGTGGTGCTAATGACAAAACTGTTCGTCGCTAGGCGCGCGCCCCTTTAATTACACATTCCAGCTGTTTGAGGCGATGTTATTTGAAAGTAGACTTGCCTGCTCTTTGGCGATTGCCCATAGAACCATTTACTTTGCATTTTTAATCTCTATGGTGATTCGAATTACACTTCATTTGTTCAAAGTTTGACTTCTGTGCAATGTAATGGCTGACAACAGACCTTGTAGTAGTTTGAGTAGTAGTGATTCTAAACGTTTACTGTACCCAGATGGGGACATAGGGGGTATATCCCCCCTACAAGTCTGATTTTTCACCCATAGTGAAAGGCTGTTTAGTCAGTCACTAACACAAGGCAGTCTTTCTTTACCTACATCTAGTTCAACTATCCCCCCTTCCCAGAAATTATTTTTCGGGTGTGCCCCTGAAGAAAACTTATTCGAGTAGATGCGTGTAATGTATTCCAATGTAATGTGTAATACGGTATATGGAACCAATAGGAGAAGATGGAATATATTAAAATGATTTAAGACCTTAATATAGAATGGGTCTAAGATGTGTGAAAATAACTCAGCACTTGAGTGTTTAATCATCAGGAAGCAGTTAAAAGGTTAAGTGATGTCAACCTTATTACTTGGTGTGCGCAAACTATAAAATCAGCCCCCAAAACTGTCTTAATGATTGCCCCTGGAATGCGTATCCTACCACAAACTCCCTTGGTTTTGCTTTGCTGAGATTCACCTTACGCAGAAGAGTGGCGCCGATATTATTTCAGGGTGTGCATGCACCATGATAACACCAACTCATATCAGTTCTAAAACTGTGCCTAATGATTGCGAATGATACGCATATCTTGCCGTAAACTCGCTAGCTTTTGTGGTGCTGAAGTTCACCTTTGGCTCGTAAGTGATGCTGACCTTATTTCCAGCCATGCGCTTATCGTAATCTCATGAGATGCCTCACGTTGACTTTTTAATATTATGACATTCTTAAGAGTCCTGATTATCCAGACCATATGGGTCAAGGGCAGTCCAGTTATGAAAATATTCTGATTCAAAGAGTAAAACTACCTGTATTATTAAACGGACCTAGTAAAGTAGAAAAAATTACTCACATTCATAGTAAACTATTTGTTATTCATGCGGTTCAGAAATTTAAGAACATTTAGCCATAAACATTGTATGGTTATAATAATTATTAAATAAACTGAATATACAAATGAGACACTTCGAAACCAAGGGGGACAAGTGATGGCTGAGAAGTGTGGGGAAAAGGACCCTTGAAACATAACTTTCTTCAGGGTTGTTTTACAAATGTCACAACCCTGGCCTTTTTTTTTTCTTCTTTCTTCCAAATTCTCACCTGGCATATTCACTTGTCATACCAGGAGACCAATTTAATTATTCCCTCATGAAAAGTTGCCATGTATTGCATCAGCTAGTCCATGACAGCATCCCATACGTCATTGTCAAATAATTTTTCGCAAGGTGTTACTTCATCTTTGAAAACTGGTAAAAATCCAACAGCACCAAGTTTGGACTATAGGATGGATGTGACAAGTCTATATTGTTGTTTTTTTACTTAGCGATGGCTAGGTTGAGCTGTGGCACTTGAGCGGTTGTTCATTAAATTTCAAAGAAAATGAAATACTTCGAAAATTTGATCCGGCTAGTTCAAACTGGTTTGCCAGTGTTTCGCCCCAGTGTTCCATTGTGCTTATCAGTTGGTATGGTACACCTCACCCAGACACTGGCTACTACATACCGTACTGTGAAAGCAACTGCTGGGCTGCTGTGAACTACAAGCAGCGCCAATGTTCTATGAGAGCATTCAAGCACGTCCAGACATTGTGTGCTAATTCATTTGGAAGATGCAACCAGCCCCTTGGTGAATGTCACAAGATTTGTTTTCAGGAAGCTAAAAACTAACTGGTTGAGCTTCACAGTTGGCACGATTATCAATATGCAAGTTCATTGTTCAAAGGGGCTTCACTCAACCATCGTAAAAGTTTTACTAGAAATAATAGTCCGCCCAGTTAATACAAACTTTCTTTTTATTTAATTGTCGTACAAATTTCAAGCCTTGTGGCCCTTCTTCAGCAACAATTCACTTCTGAACATTTTCATCACAGTTAAAATTAACAATATGTAGCCTATTACATCTCTATTTCAGAAAACATGCATAATGATAAAATGGAGTTCTTTAAACATATTTATTTACTATGTCAATTTTCAAATACTGGTATGTACTCTTTTTGTTAAGAGACTGCAAAATTACAATGTTTTAACTTAACCTTTAAAAAATTATTTAAAAATTATTCAATGATATTTATATTGTAAAATATAATACTGTATATTCATTAGGAATATTGCAGGCATTTACATCTTTGCCAACCAGAGAAGTCTGCTGTGAATATACAATGACAATATAGCCCCAAAGCTATACGTTATGGACCAAGAAGATGGCAACGAAACTATACAGGGCAGCCACGATCTGCTGGAGGGATAACCAACACCTCTAATTTGAGTTCCTCTCCAAAGAAAAAGACAATTACACATTTTTTAAGACTTATATGGCAATGCAACATTGCCACGTTATTTACATAATGACAAACTAGGAAGTGGACCAAAGAGTATATCTCCATATAAGGGCCAAGTTTTTCAATTGGAATATTCATATGTTTGTTTTTGTACTGTGTCTATGCCTTCTTGTATATGAACACAGTTAAGAATAATATATTACTGTATATTATCATCACATACCTGCCAACTTTTACGGTTTATCCGTAAAATTTACGGAAATTGCAGCATTTTACGGTTTTACGGATGAACGGTGTCATTTTACGATTTCGCGGACAAAAATTTGAAACGATAATTAACATTCGATAATCCCTCCCACTTCCGTACAATCGATTGTTTGCGTGGGTCGAAGGCAAGTCCGCGATAGTCGATAACTCGTTCTTTGAGTTGATTCGTACTTTTGACCGTGTCATGTTTGTGTCGTCATTGTAATTGAATTTGAAGCCGGGATAACCGTTCTTCCATGTGAATCTTAGGTGTCAACACGCTCTGCTTCGCAAATTCTTTGTTCCCCTACGTTCGCTCGTTGCGATTTAAACGATATTCTTTGACCACGTGAGTTGTTTATTGTTCGCGAAGTTGGCGTTCTTTGAATGTTTTCGTATTTTAAGGTTATGGCATATATTAATGAAGTGTTCGAGTTTTTGTGCTATATCTTCGTGCTTCGCAGTTTCCTGTATTCCTTGGACTAATTACATTCGTTCCACGTGTGTGTTTTTTTCTCTCTACCATGTGCATATTCTTTCTTTACGAGGTTGGCGTCGTGTTCATTTGACTTGTGTGCTTTGACTTGTTTTAATGAAGTGTGGGCTGTGTTTTATGCGATTTATGTTATAATTTTATGTGACGTTTAGTGATCCAGGTTCCTTTCGATGTTTTAGTAGATATCGAGAATGAACAAATACAACAAGAAACAGTACTTCCAGACATTTAAAGAATCATACTCGGTTGATTTTCCGTGCATACTAAAATCAAGAAAGGGAGAAAAATTTGCCTTTTGCACGGTATGTGCGTGTGATATTAATATTGCTCATGGTGGAAAAAACGATTTAAGTAATCATGTGAAGTGCGGTAAACACATAAGTTATGTTAAATCGAAGGAAGATAGCAAGAAAATCAACACCTTTTTTGCCAAGGCTGGTAGACAGTGACGTAATTAGGGCCGAGTGTCTGTTTACTTCCTTTTTGGTGGAACACAATGTGCCCTTAAGTGCGGCTGATCATGCTGGCGCTTTATTTAAGAAGATGTTTCCCACATCAGAAGTTGCAAAGAAATATAGTTGTGGTCGCACGAAAACGACGTGCATTGTAAATAAAATGGCAAAAAATGCATCATCTGAAGTTGTTAAGTGCCTTCAGAACGGACCATTTTCTTTGGCAACGGATGGAAGCAATGATACGAATGCCAAGTTGTATCCTATTGTTGTTACATTCTATGATGTTCGGCAGGAAAAAGTAGTGAGCACTGTGCTATCCATACCAGCGTTGGACGGGGACTCAACAGGGCGAAACATAGGTAACCTGATGTTATCACAGCTGAGTTCTCATAATATACCAATTGAAAACTGTGTGGCTTTCTGCTCCGACAATGCTCCTGTTATGATAGGACACAAAAATGGGGTTTCAGCAGTTCTGAAGGAAGTTCAACCAGGTATTGCCATCATAGGGTGCATTTGCCACCTGATTAATCTAGCAGCTGAAAAAGGTGCTGGAAGATTACCAGTTAAAGTGGATGAGATCCTTGTAGATATATTTTATTTCTTAGAGAAGAGTGTAAAGAGAAAAGAACGCCTTCAGAAATTTCAGAACTTGCACAATAAGGAAGCAAAGAAAATTCTGAAGCATGTATGTACTAGGTGGTTATCTTTAGGCAGATGTTTGGATAGACTACTGGACCAGTGGGATCCTCTTCTTTCTTTCTTCAAGGAGGAAGTAATATTATGTACCCAAAACATTTCCACAAGCTTGACATCTTTCAGAATACCTAAAGTTGAACAAAGTGGATCCAAAGAGTATCAGAAGAAGAGAATTCTTGATTCTGCTACTACACATGCCCCTAAAAGAATAGCATATTCTTCCAAATGTGACAAACCCATCCTAAAAAGTAAGACTTCTGCTACAACTCGTGAGGAAAAATTGTTTATGTTCCTGTCCTCAAACTTGAACAAGGCCTTTTGCACTTTTCTTCATGTGACTATTCCTGTATTTGACAAATTGAATGTTGCCCTTCAGACTTCTTCCCCACAAGTTCACTTGTTATTAGAACTTCTAATGGATTTGCTAAAGCAGCTGTTCACCAAGTTTGTTAAGCCCAAAATTGTCAAAAGCTCCTCATTGCTTGAAGTTGAGTACAACTTGATTCAAAATCAAAGAAGTGATGATGAGTTAGTTATTGGCATTCAAACTTCGAACATAGTGAATGATCTCCAGGATACAGATAAATCCCTTTTCTTTTCATCAGTGAGAAACTACTTTTGTACTGCCTGTGACTACATCATCAACAAGTTTCCACTCAAGGATGACGTGCTAAAGAATGCTCAAGTTGCTAGGTTAGACAAAATTGAAGATGCACAGTTTTCTTCCGTTCGTTTTTTCTTGGAAAAGTTTCCTATCATGTTATGCAAGGAAGAGAATGAAACTACCGATGAGGTGGTGAATGAGCTTCAGAGGCAGTTTACAGCTCTTCAGGTAGATGACACTTTGGCTGCACATCAAGATGCTGCAAGTGATTCCAGTTGGGCACAAATATCAAGAATTCGTGGAGCCGATGGACTTCTTAAGTATAACCGAATTTCTAGAGTAATGCTCTCTATTCTCACCATACCCCATAGCAATGCAGAATGTGAACGTGTTTTCAGCCTTGTGAAGAAAAATAGAACACAGTTCAGGTCATCCATGTCCAATGAATCTCTGGAGTCTATTTCTATTTTGAAGACCAGGAGTTCTGGTCCCTGTTATGACAAAGCATTTTCTCAAGACTTTTTGCTGGAAGCTAAAAAGGCCACAACCATGACTTTAAAGTCGAACTAGCATGTGATTTGCAGTGTGTATTATATTATTTCTTGCCTGTGTTACGTTAAACAAGTTTTATTGTGTAAAACCTTTTTCAAATATCGTATATCGGCTTAATTTATCAAGGAAGTCCTGTTATGTATGCTCCAAACCAATATTCACCACGCCTGCTGCTGATTAACATGGATTTCTTCTTGATTGTTATGTTCATCTACAAATCATGTAAGTAGATATGATTTCATTGAAATATCCTGTTTAAAGCATGAATTATTGTATTTTGTAGCCCAGAAGTATTATTATTTTCGTCAAGCCGGGGTATGTCGAAAATCGTTAAATTTTTTGTCGCGCGTGAGTTTTACTGATAGCCCTTTTCAAAAGTTGGCAGGTATGTCATCATCATCTTGCACAGTTTTCAGCCACTGGCCGCGTCTGTTTGGAACACAAGCCTCTCCAACGTCTTCTGTCTTCCCACCATCTCTCAGCCTCCGCCCTTGTCCAGTCTTCTCCTCTCATCTTCACGCTTTCTTCCACCCCCTTCAGCCACCTGTCTCTCGGTCTCTTTCCTTCCCACTTCGTCTCGTGTACTCTCCTGGGTATCCTCTTCTCCTCCATTCGTTTTACATGTCCATACCATCTAAGTCTAGATTTCTCTATACCATCCTGTAATGGTTCCTCCTTCATTAATTCTCTGGTCCTCTCATTTCTTATTCTGTCCATCTTTGTAGCTCCAATACTGCTTCTCAAGAACCTCATCTCACTGGCCTGTATTTTGCTCTTCTCCCTTCCTTTCATAACCCAGGTCTCCGAGGCATACGTCAGGATAGGGACATAGTACGTCCGATATATGATCTTTTTGCTGTCCTGAGGGACATCCTTGCTCCATAACATGCTTCTCACACTCCTCCGGAATGCTTCAGCCTGCCTCCCCCGCTCATTTATTTCTGTCGTTTCTTCCATTATCTTGTATCAGGCTTCCCAGATACTTGAAACTCGCCACTTTCTTCAGCTGTTCCCCACCAATTGTTATTCCCGTTGTGGTTCTTTCCTTCTTCCTTGTTGTGATCACCATCTCACTCTTATTTATGCTAAATTTCATCCCATATCCTTGTATTATTCCTTCCCACACGTCCAACTGTTCCTGTACCTCCTCCTCCTTGTTTCCCCAAATCATCTGTAAACACCATTGCTTTCATCTTTCCTTCCCCAATTACTTGTGCCACTCGGGTCATTATGTCATCCATCACCACAATGAAAAGTAACGGTGACAGTGCACTTCCTTGTTTCAGGCCGTTTCTCTGTTCCAACCAGTCTGATCTCTCTCCTCCCACTTTCACACAGCTCACGCTTCCCTTGTACATCTCCTCAATTATGAGCACACTAAGACCCATTGGCAAAAACGCTCGAACACGGGCAAACTATTTTTTTAAGAAGAGCAAACCCTCCAAATTTGAACACTACGGGTAGAAAACCACATGGCGACCTCTTCTTGTAAGAAGAATATAATTTAGGCAATCATTGTTCATGCATTTATAGTGTTATATATAGAATATTTGATGACTATAAGCAATTTTAGACAGGTAATTTGTTAACGTATTTTGCATGAAAGAATGTAGTTTATTTTAGTTAAAGATTTTGAATTGGAATTAACGATTTTGCACAAGCATTGTACTAGTTTAATTTGAATGTCAAATGTTTTTTAAATAATGTACTTTTTGATGTCAGTGACGTGATGGAAGGTTGTGTCATAAGTAGGGCCCGGTTATTGATGACATGTCATCTTTTTACTGGGTTGTCTAAAACAATGCTGAAGTACATAGAAACTCCGGACGGGCCACCCCGTCTTCAAATATGTCATTTTTATTTTGCATTTTTTGCTATTTTTCCATTTTAAGAGCATTTTCTTAAGTTTGGTAGATTTTTTGGTCTTATTTTAGAGAAATCGGCCTTTTGAGGTCATTTTTTTCCAGTTTAGTCATGTCACAGCTTTAAATGAGGGAATTGAGTCTCTCAGAATTAAGAAGAAGTTAGTAGCTGATACAAGATAATTTGAAATATTGATTCCATTTCCTTAATCAACCGGGAGGAAACTAGACTTATCAACAATCGTGGCGAAATTATGCGGGTATTATATCAAAACTGAAAAAATTGCCGGACAAAAGCTCCGGGTATAAAACATTATGCAAAATCTCAGACATTCCTTCTGGTGAAAACTACTGCACGGATGGAATTGAGAAGGATTTAGCAGCAAACGACCTTCCTCACTTCAAGTACACTCCGATCACATCAGTTGATGTTGAACGCAGCTTTTCGAGATATAAAAACTTGTTGGCTGATAATCGCAGATCATTTACATTTGACAACATCAGAATGACATGCGTAGTGCAGTGCAACTCAGACCAAAGTGAACATAAACCTTTTGTTAAGTGCTAGAAATCGATTTTGATTGACTTATCATATAGAGCAAGATGTCATTTTAGAAATATTGGTGAGTTTATTATTATAAGATCATTTTCTCCTTTTTATAGTGCATTTTTCAAATTTTTAGGACATTTGTTACAGTAATTTTTGAAAATTTTAAGTGCATTTTTTAAACTTTTTTACGGCATCAATATACGTGCCCTAGTTATAATTTTTTTTATGTAATACTAGCTGTACCCGGCATGTTTTGCAATGCCAATCAAAGAAAGTGTTGGCATTGTAACTTTGTTGAAGTGCTTTTGGATTCTCAATATTTTTTTTCTTTTTCCGTTAACCACCTCTGAACTATTGTAAAATTGATTTACTATCTCAAAAAAATCATGGGAGCGTGCTCAACAACTCAACAAAGTTTCATCGCAATGAAATGAATGGCATATGAACGCATACGGGACTTTGTTGAAACGATTCGAGCGCCGTCACCCATTTGTTGAATATACTCGTACGCTACCTATTGTAAAATGGACTTAATAATTGAAGTGATGCGCCGAAAAGGGATCTAACCGACATTTTTTCCGAAAGTGAGGTTTCAACGGAATAAGGATCTATATGCACGTTCCTGCATAGTGGCGTTGTCATGTGGAAGAATTCGGAACTTGTTGCTGTGCTAGAGGGTGGAGAACTTCCGTCTCGCGCGGAAAAGGGATCTAACTCCAGTCCAAGATGGCGGAGCATAGCTCATTGCTTGTGACAACGAGTGCATTAAAGCATGAAATTTCAAGTAGAAACGCAATCGTAATGTGAATGAGTGGAAGGACGTCAAGCGCAAACATCTAGGGGATACTGGCTTGGCATATACATCAAAGAAAGGTGCCGCAGTTCCAGGGAGAAAAGCACCAGAGCCGGTGTCTTTTTGTTGTAAATAATTTCTTTTTTACGTTGTTCGAGGACTGTCTAATGGTCTCAATCATCATACTAGTTACCAATCTGTACATTATGGCACAAATTATACATAAATTTCGTTTAACTACGTTTTTCGCAATTATCTCAAAATACAGTTTTTGGTGGTTAGACCCCTATTCGGCGCATCGCTTCAATTCGAAAACCTTCCCTGGTGTGTACACAACAGCTTATCAAAGTTTCATCGCAATCGGATGAAGGGCATATGAACGCATATGGGATTTTGTTTAAACGATTCGCGCGCCGTCACTCATATGTTGAATCTACTTGTGCGCCACCCATTGAAAAACGGATTTACTAATTCATACACCTTCGCAGGACTGTTCCCAACTCCCTAAAGTTTTATCACAATCGGATGAATGGTATATGAACGCACCCGGGACTTGGTTGAAACGATTCACGCTCTGTCGCTCATTAGTTGAATCTACTCGTGCGCTACCAATTGTAAAATTGATTTACTAAATCAGAAATCTTCGCGGGAGTGGAAACAACATTTCACCAAATTTTATTGCAATCCCATGAATGGTATATGAACGCATACGGATTTTTTTTAACGATACGCGCGCCATTCCTCATTTGTTGAATCTACTCGTGCGCTACCTATTGTAAAAAGGATGTACTAACTCAGAAACCTTTCCTGGAGTGTGCACAACAATTCACCCAAGTTTCATAGCAATCGGATGATTGGTATCTGAATGCATACATGACTTTGTTTAAACGATTCGCGTGCCGTCGCTCATTTGTTGAATCTACTTGTGCGATACCTATTGTAAAATGGATTTACTAAGCCTGAAACTTTCCCCAGAGTGTACACAACAACTCACCCAAGTTTAGTCGCTAACGAACGAATGGTATATGAACGCATACGGGACTATGTTGAAACACTTTGCGCGTCTTGGCTCATTTGTTGAATTTACTTGTGCGCTACCTATTGTAAAATGGATTTACTAAGTCTGAAACTTTTCCTGGAGTGTACACAACCTCTCACCCAAGTTTCATTGCTATCGGACGAATGGTATGTGAACGCATACAGGACTTTGTTGAAACGCTTCGCCCGTCGTTGCTCATTTGTTGAATCTACTCGTGCGCTACCTATTGTTCAGTGGATTTACTAAGCCAGAAACCTTACCTGAAGTGTATAGAACACCTCGCCCAAGTTTCATCGCAATGGGACTTTCTTGAAACAAACGCACGCCATTTTGTTGAAGCTACTCGCGCGCCATCTATTGTAAATTGGATTTACTACGCCTATAACATTTTCGGGACTGTGCACAACAACTCGCCAAAATTTGATCGCAATCGGATGAATTGTACATATATGAACGCATTGCCAACACGCATTTGTTTAAACTACTCGCGCGTTGTCTATTGAAAATTGGATTAACTATGCCTATAATGATTTCGGTAGGTGCACAACAACTCACCAAAGTTTAATCGCAATCGGATGAATGGTTTATGAACGCATAAAAGACGAACAAACGAACATCCTTTTTTATATATAAATAAGATACGGTATGCTATCAACGTTTACATTCATTTTTCAAATGTCAAGCATATCATAGCCGAAGAAGACTCTATTAAGAGTCGTAACGTGTAGTAATTTGTTTATTATAAATAAATTGTGTTGACTAAGGTGCATGCGATTTTTTTTATTTTTTTTGTACGGTATTGTACCTCTTGATCAAAAGCATAGGCCATTTAAAACATGTTAAAATAATGCTTCCTCTTGTTAATTTAAATCAGTTTGTACTGTTTAATTTTATTATGGTGTTATGTTAGTTACTGTTGTTTTAAGGGGCAGAACAGCGAGTTCATCTGCCCCTTTGTTTGGTCTATTTGTCTATGTGGATTGACATCAAAATGTAATTGTTAGATTTAAAAGTATAACATCTATGTTTGAATAGTAATATTTGGGACCACTTCGTAGCATAGTGGCCAGCATTCTTGGCTGTCACCCCAGAGGTCTGGGTTCAATTTCTGGCTCTGCCAAGAAATTCTGGTCTGAGGGTTGGAACTGGGTACCGTATACTAAGCCCCATGAGGCAAAACTGAGTAACGGCGGGTTTGCTTCATCCCTTGGCCACCCTAGAAGTGGTTTTACGTGGTTTCTCTCCAGGCAGGGGCGTATATAGTTTTATTTGGGGGGGGGGGCATGGATTATTCCAATTGTTGTATACCTACAAAAGTTCCACATGTTTAGCATAAATGAGAAGCCCCGTCTTATAATTCCCAAAACATTTTGCTCATCCCTTGGCATAAGAGTGGGTCATATAAAAATAAATCAGACAAAAGTTGTAGGTACCGGCAATGTTTAGAGGACTCCAAACGGTTTTGATAGTAAGATTTGTTTGTCTCAAAAAAAACATTTTTTCACCCCTTTGGTCAATGGTTGGTGCTAGCAAAAAACTTTACTGAGATAATAATATTATCTTATATTACGGTAGCCTATAAGTTTTTGGCCCTTATCCGAAGAATACCGGTAGTGCGAATGTTGAACGGATTCGATTTTTCACATATTAAGAAGGTTATAGCGATGTTTCACTTTCTCGAAAAATGACCATTTCCACCTCCTTGGTTCGATTTTGCCCATTAACGAACTCCACCGAGATTTTATATGGTAATATTTTATGTAGGGTAGCCTATATATTTTAAAGCGATTGATGGAAAATGGCGGCAGTTATCGTGTCCACAAGAAAGTGATATATAGGCCTACCGGTACATAAACTTTCGTCAATCACTATTAATTTTGCTTCTCAAGTAGCGGAATTATCCTACTTTCTACAGCCTTTCGCCTGTCAATTTGATATCAATGGGAGTATCTGGTTTCTTCCCTCACTCTCCTGTGGGAAAACACGTATTTATTTTGTTGGTGTAAGATTGCACAATGCTGTGCAAGCTGTATGGTCAGGTCTGGCAGGTGTTGGGTACTTGTCACCTTACGAGCTCCAGCGATAACCGCAGAATGTGCAGTTCATATTACTTCTATTTACCTTGTGTGCAGTTGGCTAATCGTATCTTTTGTTTCTTTGAGGCGAGCCATTTCCGTTTCTCACCACAACACATCCTAGCAAGGACAAGGTTCATCCTAGGGTAGGGCAGGGGTGCACAACCTTTTAATAAGTGGGGACCGAATGTATCTTTCAATTCTTAAATAGTGGCAGGCCACTATAGGTAGACTGCAAATAATACCTGATGGCGCAAACCTGCGGGAATTCGCGAGCGACGAGAAGGAAGGTGAGTGGATCACTGCAGTCGCTATGAGACATTTCCTTAGCAACGAGCGAAGCGTAGGCTACGGTTCTTCCGTCTCACTCCCGCTGCAGCACATGGACTCGCCCGCATACGAAACAATTTCCGTACTCATGTGCCATCAGGTAATAATTGCGGTATACCTTCCCACACTTGCCGACACCCTACCTCAATTTTAACATTTCTTGCTTATCTTATACTACCAGAAAACGTAAAAGGTGCAGCGAAACCATTATGAAAAATGAAAATCCACAGCCTGCTTCCAGTCTCCGACCGGGTCAGGAATGGAATGAATGAAGTCCCCATCTAGCGGCGAGGATATGAACTGTGCCGGCTGCCGAGGCCTGACGCACTCCTCTGGGGCAAGGATTAAATGAATGACAGATGAAATGAAATGATAGTGGAGAGTGTTGCTGGAATGAAATTTTTGACAGGGAAAACCGGAGTACCCGGAGAAAAACCTGTCTGCCTCCGTTTTGTCCAGCACAGATCTCACATGGAGTGACCGGGATTTGAACCACGGATCCAGCGGTGAGAGGCCGGCGTGCTGCCGCCTGAGCCACGGAGGCTTAGCGAAACCATTATCATGTCCTTAAAATTTAAGGCTAAAATAAGCCTTTCTCACAATTTTTTAAGGTTTGAGCTAAATGTCCTTACTAAAGTCTAAACAAAACATAACTTACTCATAATACAAGGTGTCCACAGGCAGGAAAAGTCAGGAATTACATTTTAAGTCAGGAAAAAATGGCGAAAAGTATTAGAAAGTCAGGAATTTTATATTAACCATACACTATTTTGTGTTTTACAACCATATTTTGATGTTACTAGTTCAACTAATCTCTGAAGATAAAAAAGCAATAACTCACTGGACATTATGGTAAGTTTCCATTTTTACAGTACATCATAGTAAAAACCTCGTTTACCTATCTTTTGTACGCTTTTTTAGCGTTGGCGTAGGGATGTGGCAACCCCATCGCCCAGCACATTGCACTTTAGGCTATTTTGTATTTTAAATGAATAAAGAGGTGAGCGTTGGGCAGCTATGGGGATGGTGGAGGCTGCAAATAAAATATATATATACCTTATATATCTGTTTGCTCAATAAACCTCTTTTCCGATGTTACGATGACTTCACGAGTCAGGAATTTTGTTGAAAAATGGTCAGGAAAATAGACATTGAAAATTCTGTGGACACCATGTAATAGGAAACGGTTTAGGTCCTAAACTTCAGGGTTACATAGAGTAATGAAATATAGGTCAGCACCCTCACCCTTTCCCCCAACGCCGAATTTCCAAACCACGTAGGTAGTGACTCAAAACAGCGGAGTAGTCCATAAGGTATTGATGTGAGACTGTAAATGTACAAAGTTGGTTTCTATTTCAATTTGTTTGTTCCTAATGCAACAAAGCCAGATGATTTTTTGGTACTTATTTACTGCAGCCTACTGTTTATTATTATAATTTGCTTAGCTTAGTAGGGATTGGCTTTCACGGCCAGTGACTTAAAACTCAGCAATCCTTCTAGATTTGTGCCGTGTCTTATGTGGGGCTTAGCCTAGGACACCAAGCTGGCTCATCAGCGGGCTCTTGTGGTCCCCGCCTGGATCCCTACAGGAGTAGCGAACTGCGCGCTCCCTCCCTTTTTATGAATCGCACATACGTCTCTTCACTGCGAGAACTAAGAGCTCAAGCAGCCATAATCTCCTATTAAGGCTTCCAAAAATATGGTATATTGGCTTTCACGGCCAGCGAATTAAAAATCAAGAATCCTTCTAGGTTTGTGCCTTGTCTTGTGGGGTTTCGCCTAGGACACCAAACTGGCTCATCAGCGGGCTCTTGGTGTCCCCACAGGAGTAGCGAACTGCGCGCTACCTCCCATTTTATGAAGCGCACCTGCGCCTCTTCACTGCGAGAACTAAAAGCTCAAGCAGCTATAACCTCCCTATGAAGGCTTCCAAAAAGAAGGTATACTGGCTTTCATGGCCAGTGAATTAAAATTCAGCAATCCTTCTAGGTTTGTGCCGTGTCTTGATTAATATTGTCAACACGCTGCGACGGGGTGCGGGTCTTGCAGTAAGCATGCGCGCCGCATATTGCTATTCCAAACCTAAATATATTGGATTCCCGCAAGTCAATGGTTGTGACGACACGCGGCCAGTGAAAGAAGAAATGTGTTGTTGGAATGAAGCAAGTAGTGACCAACTTAATGCTTTTGGATGCGCGATACGCAGTGAGCGGGAAATCATCTGCAGTTCAAACCTAACTGCCATCTCCTGAGCAGATATCAATACCTGCCACTGTGAAGATCTTGCGGGTGAGTCAGCAAGGGCTCGGGGGCTCATGCGGCCCATAGTAGGGCAGCAGGCGTCTTTTCCACATACTGTTAAAGAATCATGTCTTCCTTGGCGTGCGTCGAGTTTATCATGGTTGCGTTCACGGTAGCAAACAGTTGATCAACTGCTCCAAAGCTGATGCATCGGGAGCGGGATCAGGTTTTACGTGTACTTGTGAACGGTTTGCTCCATCTGATCTGTAGCAGCGCGCGTTTCGAAAGTGGACAAGGCCGATGTACTATCCTCGAGCCTGCGATGTTGAAATGATCAGATAATCTTGTGAGAGTGAATGCTGATATTAGATCAGTATCTAATTTACCTTTAGTTTTGCAACTCGGAACGAGATTGGTCTGAAACTATGTACCGAAGGCTGTGAACATGTATCAAACCATACCTTGCTCCCGATAATATTAGGCCTACGTTCGTATATTTCTTGCCTTTCTGCTACGGCATTTATTGTGTTATGCTAGTTCGGCTACGGTAAAGAAAACTTAACAGTTTAACGTATGGTACGGTATATTAAGGTGGTATATCCCAAGACTTATGACAATTGAAGTAATTTTAATCCCTTCAAATTGAACAAGGTAGGTTAGGCCTATGTCTCAATAGACCGAATATTTATTCAAGAATATCAATATAGCTTCGATTTTATTAATGTAGGGTTATAACCTATGAGAAGGGTCAAGAATCTGTAAGTCTAGCAATAAACCTCTTACCAGTCATCCACACATGATGACTTCATTATTTGTTAGCATTGCTTCATCTATTTAATTTGTTCATAGGTATCCTTCATGCTGATATTTTCCTGCTTCTTATATCTTTTCTTTTTCACTCTAGTTTTCTTCTCAAGGATTTGAAGCTTTTGGATTTATTCATCAGCTTAACTGTGCTATACAGATTTTAGTTACTGTACTATAAAAAATAATTGTATTTACAAAAAAATCAGGTTAGATAGCAAAATTAATTTGAAACATTACAAGAATATAAATCACATTGTCCCTACCTGTCAACTAGAGGTATTTATCTGGACCATTACCCTTCCCCTATCTAATAAGGTCAGATGACCTCAAGGTTCCACACTTTAAAATTATAACCAGCATCTAGAAATAAAATTTCTGGGTCCCTCATTTAAAGCAAAGGAAATCATGGTATGAGCCTGTATTATCCTTGTTATGCCTAACTTATTT
The DNA here is from genome assembly GCA_946902985.2 of Meconema thalassinum. NCBI lineage: Eukaryota > Metazoa > Arthropoda > Insecta > Orthoptera > Tettigoniidae > Meconema > Meconema thalassinum. The sequence goes on from OX336388.2 coordinate 554,625,278, forward strand.
ACTCCCCAATATTAGTACTTAAAGAGAAAGGCACAACATGAACTGTTGATGGATTAACTTAGTCTCTTACTTGGCAGTCCATTCTCCTCCTATCAATACACAACTGGTTTCCATACCATATTCCCTATATGCCACTGTTCATCTAATGAAAATGAAAAATGTTAGGCTACAGATTTTGGTTGAAAACAGTTGTCTAAAAGATGCTTTCACCATTTATTTTTTAATAGATCATGTCATCAAATGGTCCACTAACATAGAAAGAATTAAAAAATAGGGCATTTTAAAATTATTGCTACCTAAGTCTGGACAGTACAGAATGAGGTAGAGGAAACTACACTGCAAAAATATAAACTGAAGAAAATAAGATATACAAATCAGGATAGTACCAGGATGAATGATACCTAGGAACAAAGATAAATGAAGCAGTGCTAAGGAATACATCTTTTCTGTGATAATTTGAAGCCATTCTATTTCTTTTTTTCAGTGTTTCCTATACAGATTGTCTTTGCTGCTTCTCAGTCGGTCAACATGGGGTACAAAATTATTATGTAAACCTACTCCTGGAAACAGTTACATGTATTAGTTGCCCATTGCCCATTTAAGTGTGATAACTAACTAATACATGTAATTTTTTCCAGGAGTGTGTTTATATATTTATAATTTTGTACCCCAAAAGCAGCAATGACTACATTTTATCTTGAATTTCAGTACATAATCATTACCAGCTGCTTGAAGTACGATACTGGTACTTCATTGGGGCTTGGCTAGTGGGCTCGTACAATTACATACCATTACCGAAGGTAACATTCATGACTCATCACTCTCTTGAAGGCAATGATACTTGGTTACTAACAATTCCCTTTGTTGCTCAATATGTGCCTGGTAGAGAGATGGTTGGCACGAATCAGCAAACTAAATGTTAAAAGAAGTAATATCTTCCACCTAGGCTCATTACCAGATTGAATACAAATGAAACTACAGTACAGCAAAACTATAGGTGTCGTTTTGTAACAAACATAGTTCATTCAGTCACCGTACAAGAACATCAGGTCTTCTGTGGTCAGCAGCAAATACTGCTGTGTGATAGAATATGCAGATTATAAAGTGAAGCATCACTGTAATGAGGTGTTAAAATTCAGGCAAGCTGCGATAAGGTAAGAAAATATTGGACAAACTGGGTAAGTGCTGTGTTGAACAGTGCTTAATCTTTTCTGCTTGTGTAAGAAGAGAAATATATTTCTTGAGTTGCAGTACATAGGCCTAGCCATTACCAGCTTCTTGGTAGCCTACTGCAGTGAACCTAGGCTAGTGAGCTTGCCTAATTGTAGCCTATACTGTACAGTACAAGTAGGCAATATTCATGAAACCTCACTCCCTTTAAGTTATCATTTTACTAACAATTTCCTTTACAGGTTACTAAGCTTGTAACTTAAAGCCTCCTTCCCAATCCTAGCCTCAGTTAAAAATACATGCACTAATACTGACACCACATTATTTTGAAATGTATCCTGTAGCCTAGGCTACTGTTAAAATATAGATCAATAAGTAGCATACACACAAGAGAGTGAGTGAAATAAATTAGCCTTATGTCACGATTTCTAAATCCATTCTCATAATGCATTTTACTTAATAGCCAGTTCCTATTTGAGTACAGAGACCTAACCTGACCCCTGAGAGAAAATCATCGCTCGTTTGACAAAAGGAAGTCAAGGATGGAAATTTTGGTGTTGGATTAGTTGAAGCATGGACAAAATACAGTATGTGCATACAATAATTGTCACAAAATGTTAATACTCAGGCATGTTGAGATACCATAAGTGAAGGAAATAAAGGACAAACTGGGTAAGTGCTACCGTATGTTGAAGAGTGCTTAATTTTCTCTCCTTGTGTAAGAAAAGAAATTTATATACAGTATATATATATATTATATCTTGAGTTTCAGTGCATAATCATTCCCAGCTTCTTGATGTATGGTACTGGTAGCCTACTGCAGTGAACATTGGCTATTGAGCATGCCCAATTATAGCCAATGGTACCAGTATGGTAGTTAATATTCATTACATTGAAAGGAATGTGGATGTTTAATCTAGACCTGAACAGCAACCAAGAAGCAAGATAACTGTTAAGATAAGGCTGCTAATGCCATGAAAAGAAAAGTAGCCTAATGGTTACTGGTACTTGAAATGCTTACCAAGGGAAGCTGGTTTCTTTCAAACATAGAAACATATTTATAGGCTAGGGCCTATACATGACCAAATTAACTTCATTCAGTCCAAGCTGAAAGCCAGGGGGGGGAGGCTAATCTAGACCTAAACAGCATCCAAGAAGCAAGAGAACTGTTAAGATAAGTCTAATAATACCATGAAAAGAAAAATACTGATAGGCTACTAGTATTTCCCAGTCATTACATTCTGATCAGCCAAACACTCAGTTTTCTATTGGAAGAATCACCTAATAATGCAGGCACAGACAGACCTACGGTAATTCTTATATCCTATTGCATACTAATCCTTAACCCAACAAGTACCGGTATCCTAGGTATTGAAATAATTCAGAATTTGGGGTAGGCCCAGTACAATGCAGGTATTTTTATACAGTACCGGTAGCCTACGATTGCTCCAAATGAAAGGTATTTTTATACAGTATCGGTAGCTTAGAAGTTTGATTTTCTCTATACTGCCTACACAACAATACATTCGTCGAGGTACAGTATTTAGCCTAAAGCATAGGTTAAAATTGTATTTTCAGACCAAATTACCCCAGACAAGTGATGAAAAAACGCTGAAACATTGATTTAAAAACTTTATAAATGCACATTGCCACTAAAAAGGAAACCACACACCTGAATTCATATAATTTTTAATACACACATCAAAAAAAGTTTTGCATCACCTCGGTTCCCAGATCTCCGGCATATAGACGTTGACTGTGTATATTGTATCCAAGATACAGTCCCTTTGACTGTTCATAGATGTCACTAAAACTGCTCAAAGATGTAAACAACCATGCATGAGCAGGGCCTATTAGACGGAGGGGGTACGACAGCCGATCAGTTCCAGTCATTCCACCAGGACGAAGGTACGCTGCTCATGTTGTCTGTAGTTCTACCATGCCTAGAAGGTCAATACCGCAGTTCGATCGCGTCCGCATTGTTACTTTGTGTCAAGAAGGGCTCTCAACAAGGGAAGTTTCCAGGCGTCTCAGAGTGAACCAAAGCGATGTTGTTCGGACATGGAGGAGGTACAGAGATACAGGAACTGTCGATGACAGGCCTCGCTCAGGCCGCCCAAGGGCTACTACTGTAGTGGATGACCGCTACTTACGGATTGCCGCTCGGAGGAACCCTGACAGCAATGCCACCATGTTGAATAATGCGTTTCGTTCAGCCACAGGACGTCGTGTTTCAACTCAAACTGTGCGCAATAGGCTGCATGATGCGCAACTTCACTCCCGACGTCCATGGCGAGGTCCAGCTTTGCAACCCCGACACCATGCAGCGCGGTACAGATGGGCCCAACAACATGCTGAATGGACCCCACGGAATTGGCATCACGTTCTCTTCACCGATGAGTGTCGCATATGCCTTCAACCAGACAATCGTCGGAGACGTGTTTGGAGGCACCCTGGTCAGGCTGAACGTCTTAGACACTCTGTCCAGCGAGTGCAGCAAGGTGGTGGTTCCCTGATGTTTTGGGGTGGCATTATGTGGGGCCGACGTACGCCACTGGTGGTCATGGAAGGCTCCGAAACGGCTTTACGATACCTGAATGACATCCTCCGACCCATAGTGCAACCATATCGGCAGAATATTGGAGAGGCATTTGTCTTCATGGACGACAATTCTCGACCTCATCGTGCACATCTTGTGAATGCGTTCCTTCAAGATAACGACATCGCTCGACTACAGTGGCCAGCATGTTCGCCAGACATGAACCCTATCGAACATGCCTGGGATATGTTGAAAAGGGCTGTTTATGGACGTCTTGACCCACCAACCACTCTGAGAGATTTACGCCGAATTGTCGTTGAGGAGTGGGACAATTTGGACCAACAGTGTCTTGATGAACTTGTGGATAGTATGCCACGACGAATACAGGCATGCATCAATGCAAGAGGACGTGCTACTGGGTATTAGAGGTAGTGGTGTGTACTGCAATCTGGACCACAAATGCTGAAAGTCTAGCTGTATGATGGTACAACATGCAATGTGTGGGTCTCATGAGCAATAAAACGAGCTGAAATGTTGTTTGTGTTGATCTCTATTCCCTTTGTATTTAAAGGTTCCGGAACTCTTGGAACCGAGGTGATGCAAAACTTTTTTTGATGTGTGTACTTGGAACAAAAGAAAGGCTGTAACATCCGATATATCAGGTTATGTTGTTTCACACATAGGTTAAAATTTGTCGCAACTGCGGTCCGTAAATCGGAATAAAGATATATCACGAATTTAACTCAATGCAGGTCATTTTATAGGCTATAAAGGGACCGTGATGTTGTGTTCTTCATTATTATTTCAGTATTCATCAGTTTAGGAACTATTTTGAGCGATTTCCACAATGTTTACATTTGTTTTCAAATCTACTTCATCTATACGCCATGTTGGTTTTAAACATGTTCCGTGGATGGAGCGAAGTTTTTCTACGCTCCATAAAATGGCGTCCGCTCCATGGAACATGTTTAGGGAGCGCTCCATCACACCGCGTTCACAGCGTACTTTCTTCAACAGTTCATCAACTGTTTGCTACCGTGAACGCAACCATTGTGCCGAATCCTGTAGGTGCCTCCCTCCCAGTATTCTCCGCACGATCTTCCTCTCCTTGAGTTCGAGTTTCCTGAGAGGGTCTTTCTTTACTGAATATCACAAGACACTGAGAGACGTAGAGAACAGATGGTTTTATTACTGAATTGTAGTGTCTGAGTTTAAGATTCTTGGAGAGGCACTTTGATGTGTAGCCTAAATGCTTCTGCAAGAATGATAGGCCCTCTCAAACTTGAGGCAGGGCTGGCATGCGAAATGAAATGTATTATGAATTGAAATTAAATTGTTCAATGGAATAAAATTTCACTCCTGGTGTAAAATAAATTCGTTACAGACTTTTAATTTCGCTCCTGGCGCGAAATAAAATTAGTTACAGACATTTAATTTCGTCCCCGGCGCGAAATACAATTGCGTTACAGACTTTTAATTTCGCTCCCGGCGAACAGATTTTAAATTTCTCTCCAGGTGCAAAATAATATTCTTAACAGACTTTTTATTTTGCTCCTGGCGCGAAATAAAATTCATTATAAGACTTTTAGTGTCGCTCGTGGCGCGAAATAATAATAGTTATACAGTCTTTTAATTTCGCTCCCAGCGCGAAATAAAATTAGTTCACGACTGTTGCTCCTGGTATGAATCAAAATTCCCTAACGGCATATAGTTTCGTCCCCAGCGGTTTTTTTTTTAAATTCATGGAACATTTCATTTCGTGTCTGAAATTAAATCTGGGCTGGCATGCGAAACGAAATGCATTGCTGTGGGTGCGTCATCATCTTGTACAGTTTCCAGCCCCAGGCTGGGTCTGTTTGGAACATAAGCCTCGCCACTTAGTCCTTTCTTCCCACCACCTCTCCGCTGTTACTCTGGTCCAGTCCTCGCCTCTCTTCTTGACACATTCCTCCACTCCTTTCAGCCATCTATCTCTTGGTCTTCCCCTTGGTCGTTTCTTCTGCATCTGCATCTCATGTATCCTCTTGGGAATCTTCTTCTCATCCATTCTCTTTAAGTGTCCATACCACCTCAGTCTTGATGTCTCAATCCTACCTTGCAAGGGCTCCTCTTTCACCATTTCCCTGACCTTTTCATTCCTCACCCTGTCCCTTCTTGTTACTCCGATCCTACTTCGCAGGAACTTCATTTCACCTGCCTGTATTCTGCTTATGTCTCTTTTCTTCATTGTCCATGTTTCTGAGCATAGGTCAGTATCGGGATATAGTAGCTTCTGTATAACACTTCCTTGCTTTTTTGTGGGACATCTTTATTCCACACTAAGCTCCTAATGCTTCTCAGAAATGCTTCTGACTGTCTGCAACGTTCCGTAATCTCTTTGTCATTTTTCCCATTTTCCTCCACTATACTTCCCAAGTACTTGATACTTTCCACCTTCTTCAGCTGTCCACCTCCAAGTGTTATCCCACTCATTGGTCTGTCTTTTTTCCTGGTCGTTAACAGGATCTCACATTTACTGATGTTGAACTTCCATCCGTACTCTCCCACTGTTTCTTCCCAAGCCTTCAGTTGCTCCTGAATTTCCTCCTCCTTGTTTCCCCAGATCATGAGATCATCTGCAAACACCATTGCTTTCATCTTATCTTCTCCTATCTTTCCTGCTATCCGTGTCATTACCTCGTCCATAACCACAATAAAGAGAAGGGGTGACAGAGCACTACCCTGTTTCAGGCCACTCATTTGTCTGGATCAGTCTGTTCTTTCCCCTCCAACTTTCACACAACTCACACTTCCACAATACATCTCCTTCACTCTGCCTACAGTCCCTTTTTCCACTCCCATGTTTTCCATTGCTTTCCAAACCTTCTCCCTACACACACTATCATTGGCCTTCTCGATGTCCAGGAAGGCCATCCACAGATCCTCTCCAAATTCGTAGTGGTGTTCCTGGAGCTGTCTCACTGAAAATATGAGATCCACTGTTGATCTCCCAGGTCTGAATCCATACTGCTCCTCTCTCAATTTTCTCTCCACTTTGGCTCGTATTCTACTTTCTAATATCCTTTCATATATCTTGGCACAGTGTGGTATGAGTGTGACTCCCCTATAATTTCTGCACTCCTTTCTGCTTCCTTTCTTAAATATTGGAACAATTAATCCTTTCTTCCAAACTTCTGGGGTCTTTTTCTCCTTCCATATCACCCTCATCACACGGTACAGCCACTGTTTCCCAACCTCCCCTGCTGCCTTCACCATTTCAACACTCACTTCATCCACACCCGGTGCCCTTCCTCCTTTCATCTTGTCTATAGCCATCTCCAGTTCTCTCCAAGTCAGGTCCTTTTCCATTCCTGTGTTGTCTTCTCCATCTTCCAATACATTGTCTTCCTCCCTATGAACATTTGGATTCAGCAAATCCTCAAAGTACTATTTCCACACTGTCTTGAGTGTTTCTTTGTTGTGTACCTCATTTCCGTTTTTGTCCATCATTACCACATCCTCTCGCAGACCTCTTCTCTTACTTTTGACCATCCCATAAAGTACTTTCTTTTTTCCTCTGCTGTCTTCCTCCATCATCTCTGTCCGCTTTACCATCCACTTCTTCCTCTCCTCTGCGACAATCGTGTTTGCTTCTTTCTTCTTTATCTTATAATCTTCCCTTGCCAGATCAGTTCTTTCCTGGAACCACACTCTGAAAGCCTTGTTCTTCCTTCCCACAGCTTCTTTTACTCTCTCATTCCACCATGGTGTCTCTTTACACCGCTTTCTGTTACTTGTTCTTCCACATACTGCCACTGCAGCTTCCACCATTGTGTTCTTGAATTGCTTCCATTCCTCTTCCCCTGTTTTAGGATTGTCTGTTGGCATCCTTTCCCTTATTATCTTCTGGAATTCTTCCTTGACTTCCTTTTCCTTGAGTTTCCAAACTTTGATTCTCCTTTCCTGGTACTCTGTCTTCTTGCTATCCTTAACAACTCCCAGGTTCATTACAAGTATTCTGTGGTCGCTATCTAAGGCCTCTGATGGTATTACCTTTATATCTCTGACACTTCTCTTCATTTCCCAGTCGTACAGCATGTAATCTACTAAAGATTTCTTTGTTAAATCACTGCTGTACCACGTTACCTTGTGGCTTTTTTTCTTCCGGAACCAGGAGTTGCCTACAACTAAACCGTTTCTCTTGCAAAAATCCAGCAACTTTCTCCCTTCTTCATTCCTGCCACCCCATCCTTCTGCTCCCAATACATTTTCATATCCTTGCCTTTCACTTCCTACATGTGCATTCAAATCTCCCATGACAATGATGCTCTGACCATTCAACTGCTGTTGTAGCTTCTCCTCAAAGTCTTCCTTCTCTTGAGCTGTACATCCAACTTGAGGGGCATATAACTGGGCTATCTCCAGGCTTCTTCCCTTTACAGTTACTCTGATCTTCATCATCCTGTCACTTATTCCCTTTACCTCTCCCTTCATTCCATCTCTCACAACTACTCCTACTCCGCTGCTCCTTTCTTCACTGTTCCCACTCCAGTACAACCGGTACCCTTTCCTCAGTTCTCTGCGACCTTCTCCTTTCCATCTTGTTTCTGCCAAGCCCAGTACATCCAGTTTTCTTCTCTCCATCACATCTACAATCTCCTCCACTTTTCCTGTCAGTGTATGTATGTTTAATGTCCCAACTCGTAGTCCATTAGCATATCCGGGTCGTCGTCGTTTGCATCCGTCCTTTCCGAGGCCTGTTCCTGTTTTGAAAGCAAATATAATATCCACTACTGGCTTGTGGGTGCGTAAAAATTTTAATTTTGCCGTGAGCGTGATATTCGGGTCCGAAATGATATTGATTGTCGGCGTGAAAATCTATCTATCTTCTTCGCCTTTTGAGACCACATAGTATCACTTTAACCAACCATTAGTTCGTCGACTTGTAGGAACTGTACGAGCCGTGCGGTCCTCCCAGTATTTATTCATGCGTATTGATCGGCTCGCCCTTTCTTGGGCGGAAAATATTCTTGTTAGAATTTTCTTTTTTTGGGTGGAAAATGAAAAGTCATATTTTTAAGTGCTGTAGTTATACTTTTCTTATTTGCAGCATATTAGGCCAATTTCTTTTAAGTCCTCTCTGATTTCTTTTAACCATCGGCATCCAGTTCATGGGCGCCCGCAGGATTTTTTCCAGAGGGGGGGGGGGAGTGAGTTATAATTTTCATTTTATTCCCCCCCCCAATTTTCGTTTCATTTCTTACTTGCTTCGTGAAATTCATTATTTGCCTGGCTGCTTTATGGCAAGATTGGGAGGAATGTTTTGTTTTTAGTTCATAGATTTTGTCCATGGAAGTTCGCGTATCTTCTTTTGCGATTCACTGCCGTAATGTTCAGTTCTCAAAAACAGGTAAAATATAGTGGTATCACCATGTATCGACAATAATATAAAAATCAAGCAGTTCATTAAAATGCTAAGGTAAATTCAGTTCGCCTATATTCTAAATACGGTAACTGGAGGACATATTTTCAGATATTTCCAAATTACTGAGTTAAATTATACTGTGGAAATATCCCTACATATTGTTACGTGCCACCCCCCTAGTGGCACTTTTGTTAACTGGATTACGGTGGGAAGAAGGCACAACACCAATTACTGCTTAAAGAAATAATTAACTTTATTGTGGCCAGAAAGATACACTCCTCAACAGCAAATACTATCAATTATTACCTTACTCCAGTTTCCTCACGTCGAGAATACTTCTCCTTTCACTTGTCAACAGACCACAGTTAATACTTTCGCTCAGGGGCGGCTCCAGGCCACACAAGGAGTAGTGCCAAGTAAAAAAATACGAAAATATTGGTATTTACATAACATGATAGCAGAGCTGTCCCCTTGCTCATTTCTCACCAAGGGTGCGATTTCCGTTGTATAAAATTGCATAGGTAAAACTTATAAATCCATTCAACATTGGGAATGGGCAGTATTTGGTGTGGTAAATCCTGTGCTGTTGACTGGTATAGATACGAAAATGAACTAGCTCTGTATCGCGATCGGCGTACGAAAACTCTCACAATAATGGTAGAACGATGCCTCTCGCAGTGAAAGTCTTAATCACACTTCAATATCTAAAACAAAATAAAATAACGGTTGGATAAAATCTTACTCATCCATTGTTGCAATAAATGATCTTAAGACGCTGTCACTGTCCACTTAAAATGAGCGGTAAACCAGGTCCATTCTGCGATCCTTTTTACTTGCAAATCGTTCCATGACTTTCTTGTTAAAATTGTCAATGTTATTGACAAAACGCTTCTCACAGGACAGCATGCCTAATGCTGGCAGTCTTTCTTCGTTCATGGTGTTCCTCAGGAATGTCTTGACTCCTTTCATCAGCGAAAAAAAGCGTTCAGCTTCTGCAGTTGTCATCGGCATGGTAATTAACAGTTTCAACAGTTTAACAGTTTCTTGAAACGTGTCACTTAACTCGTCGTTCAGAATTAACATGAGAAATGGTACAGCACCGAAACAGATCTCAGTTCTGGCCTGGAGAAGCAGACCTGTAGCTCACTTTTAAGTTTTTTTCTCTTCTAGAAACGGGTATGCTTTGACCATTTCAGAGAGGTGTAGGTCAGGAAAATTTAGTTCAAATGAATCAAATTCGGCAACATCAAACAAGTTCGTTGCAACCAGAGGTCCCGTAAACTGCAATCGAGGTCGTATTTCCAATCAAATTGTATCGCATACTTCTACAGCTTCCCTTTTTTTTTTTTTGCTGTCAGAAAGCACAGTGTTGATACGTCTTCTCTTTAGTGGAACGGTTTCGCTATCATTTCGAATTTCAATCTCGACTTCTTCGATTAGTGTGTCAATTTGTTGGCGTATTGATTGCATACAGGCTTCAAAGTGTTGTAGACTTTGACGCACTTTCACTGGGTCAATCTTCTTCTTTTTTAGCTGGTTGAAAAGTATCTCCACGTGTGGCATTACCTTATGAATAAACGTTAGCCTAAATACAAAGTTTACTTCATTCAGCAGTAGTTCGTAAGCACTGGCTTGAGCGAGGGTGGATTGCATTCTTATGTCATCACGGTTTCCTATCGACTGCATAACATCAATGAGATCTTTCCTGTGTTCAAACACCGTTCTCACTCCGCGAGAATGAAAGTTCCATTGCGTTTGAGAAGCTCGAGGTAACCTTCTCTGGACAATCTCATCTAAAATTTGTGCGCGTTGCGAAGAGTTTGAAAAAAATGAGCATATACCTGATAGATTTGCAAAAAAAAAAGCGTACTTGACGATTGATTGACGCTGCCTTAGACATAATTAAATTCATTTGATGGGCGTAACATTGAATATAATTAGCATATGGGTACTTGTCTCTTACTTGCTTCTGTACGCCATTTAAACCACCACTCATAACGGACGCGCCATCAAAGTTTTGAGCAATTAGCTTATTACAGTCATTTCCAATAATTAATTGTAGTTCGTGTAGTATGCAGTTTGAGATTGCATTTGAGTCATGTCCATCGGGGTTAATAAATTTCCAGAATATCTCAACTGGCTTTCCCTTAACTATGTATCGTAGCACGATTACTAATTGAAACTGATTGGACACGTCATTAGTTTCATCCGCAATGACCGCTATGTATTCAACAGTTTTGATTTCTTTAAGAACTTCTTCGTGATATACTTCTAACATGCATCCAAGTAACTCGTTCTGTATTGTTTTTGATGTGTATTTCGTAGCAGATGAGGTATATTGAGAACGACCGAGGTGTTCCTCGAGGTCATGATCTAGCTCGGCACTGAATTGAATTAACTCCTTAAAAATACCTTTGTTTTCAGACTCATCGCTTTCATTTTGCCCCCTTAAGGCCAATTCCAAGGCGCTGCAAAATCGTATACAATTAATTATAAGATATAAAACATAGCGGTTCTTATCAACCTGCTCATTGTGTTTTGCAATGGCTTCCCTATACTGCGAACTCAATCGGATTTGAATGTTTACCTTGCCTAGCATGGACAAACTCATTACTAGAGACGGGAATTTGCCTATTTGCCTATTTTATTCCTGTGTTTAGAAACGTAGGCTTTCGAGATATAAATACGTTTTAGGTTCTTTTAGAATGGATTTCGTTGGTTTTATTGTGCTTATAAATGCCTATTTCAAGGGTTTGTGCCTAGTTGGAGTATAACTGCCCTTTTGATGCCTTTTGACTGTTTTTCTTTAATGCAGCCAATGGCCATGTACTTTTCTTTTCAGGACGGGTCAGGGAAGGGATATTGGAAGGAAATCGGCCGTGGACCTATTGAAAGGAACCGTACCGGCATTTGCCTGGTGGTGAAAATGGGAAACCACGAAAACCATGGGATTCGAACCCACGCTCTCCCAATGCCAGTGAGGCACGAGGTAGCGCGTTAGCGCTCTCGGCCACTGCGACTGGTCTTTTGACTGTATTTTTAAGTGCATTATATTGCAGCTGGTGTGCTCGACAGAATTATATTCTCATTTCTCAATATGTGTTTACCCCACGAACAAGAATGGGAATTCTCGGAATTCACCAGAAATAGCGCCTGGGTTCTCGATATTAAGCCTCCAAACTTAACAACCCTTCGTTTTGTATTTCGCTTCTCTTTTTATTGAAAATTTACCCGTTAGTATGTGTGTGAATTAACATCATAAACTGTATGCTAATTGAATTACAAAAGAACTAACTTAGTGCCATGTTTTCGAATTTTTTCAATCTCGATATTAAGCCTCCAAAGTTAAAAACTCTTCGTTTCAGGTATCGTCCCCTTCTAAAGCAGCGTTAGGTTGGCGCTGCAACCTAACTGTGAATTAATATACAGTATATCCTGTACGCGCCTGAGTGTTGAATGGGCAGGCAGTTAAAAGCAGCCAGGAAGGATGCGATTCAGCTGGCAGTTAAAATGCCGCGGCGATCACAGTGGGTTGGCGCTGTAACCTATCTTGTGTTGAATGGACAGGCAGTTTAAAGCAGCTTGGAGGGATGCGATCTAACTGGCAGCGGGTGTAGCATGGCCTCTTACCGAGATAGATGGAAACTTGGTGGTCCCGCCTTGAACTACTGTTGCCATGCAGCCAGGAGGGATGCGATTCAGCTGGCAGTTAAAATGCCGCGGCGATCACAGTGGGTTGGTGCTGTAACCTACCTTGTGTTGAATGGACAGGCAGTTTAAAGCAGCTTGGAGGGATGCGTCCTAACTGGCAGCGGGTGTAGCATGGCCTCTTACCGAGATAGATGGAAACTTGGTGGTCCCGTCTTGAACTACTGTTGCCATGCAGCCAGGAGGGATGCGATCCAGCTGGCAGTGAAAATGCCGCGGCGATCACAGTGGGTTGGAGCTGTAACCTATCTTGTATTGAATGGACAGGCAGTTTAAAGCAGCTTGGAGGGATGCGATCTAACTGGCAGCTGGTGTAGCATGGCCTCTTACCGAGATAGATGGAAACTTGGTGGTCCCGTCTTGCAGCTTGGAGGGATGCGATCTAACTGGCAGCGGGTGTAGCATGGCCTCTTACCGAGATAGATGGAAACTTGGTGGTCCCGTCTTGAACTACTGTTGCCATGCAGCCAGGAGGCATGCGATCCAGCTGGCAGTGAAAATGCCGCGGCGATCACAGTGCGTTGGTGCTGTAACCTATCTTGTGTTGAATGGGCAGGCAGTTTAAAGCAGCCAGAAGGGATGCGATCCAGCTGGGAGTGAAAATGCAGCGGCGATCAGTGCGTTGGTGCTGTAACCTATCTTGTGTTGACTGGACAGGCAGTTTAAAGCAGCCAGGAGGGATGCGATCCAGCTGGGAGTGAAAATGCAGTGGCGATCAGTGTGTTGGTGCTGTAACCTATCTTGTGTTGAATGGACAGGCAGTTTAAAGCAGCTTGGAGGGATGCGATCTAGCTGGCAGTGGGTGTAGCATGGCCTCTTACCAAGATAGATGTAAACTTGGTGGTCCCGTCTCGAGCTACTGTTGCTGTGGAGATGGCCGGTCTTGCTATTACTTCATCAGTTTATTTTCTGCTTTTATTAGCCTTTGCTTGAGTGCAAAAAGGCCGAAATCAGAAGAATGAGAAAGACTATCGAAAATTCATGTAGCCAGCCGTTACTTCTGGGTCCTAAACTATGTGTATGCAAAATTTGGTTGAGATTGGTGGAACGGTGTAGATTTGTATACGGAACAAATCCACCCACCCACATACATACATACAGACTTTCACTTTTATATATAAGATAAGTATGTTATTAAATTATAAGTTGCTTTTTGTTAATTCTTTTTATAGTAATTAAATATGTTATTAAATTAAAAGAAATTTTTTCATGCCTATTTTGTTGCCTATTTTACACGTTAGTGCCTATTTACATGCCTATTTTGGCTATTTTAAGAGCCTATATGCCTGCCTATTTTAACTGTTTTTAGTGCCTATAATTCTCGTCTCTACTCATTACATTGTTCATGTGGTCTTTCGATTTCTCGTGAGCTTTCATCTTTTCCCATATGTGAACTATATCTGTAACACCACCCTTTGACCAGTTGAATTCGCCTTCGAAAAGCACGCATGGGAAGCAGAATAACGCACCCTTTTCTTCGCAGCCACACAGCCATTTATTTTTGCTATACAAATCTTTGTTGAACTTCCTGGACCTATGAACTTTGGCACTTTTTTGTACCTACTTGATAGTCAAGACTGGGGTTGGTCTACCTAATTGTTTAACTTGAATTTTGTCATCATACGGCAACGAAGAAAATGGCCTATTCAACAAAGCAATAATCTTATTCATGTTTGACTATTAACACATATATACACTAATGTTGATAGTCAACATTTCACATCGGGACTTACCGATAATATATACAAAAAGAAAATAAGAAACATTTCCACCACTCAACCATGAACCATTCACTCACGATTTCACGAATAGCGCGCAATAGCCTACAGCACAAACTCTCTAACACCTTGTAACTCACTAAAAATAACCACGAACCGTCAAGAACTGAAGACAGCCAACATATTTCGCGCGATATCTTCCAGACCTGACAAGTGCAGGTGGTTTATCAACCATTTATTTTTAGCTACCGAGATTAATCCGTGAAGCCTGTACATGTAATCATGATCGTACTTTTTTCTCTTTTATTCCCTTAGTTATTCACTTTACCAGAGAAGAATTATTAAATACATATTATATTCACTATTTATTAGGTCAAGTGTAGATTTCGAATGTTGTATGCAGAGCACTCTTTTAGAGAAACCTAGAATTAATATTCTTTGTGTGAGAGCGATTAGTTGTCAGTTTGTGTCAACGAACCCCCCCCCCCCCCCCCGCCAATAACCAATGAGTGTTAAATTACTTCCAGGCCATTGGTCTACACCCTCTTCTGCTCCTCCCCTCGTGACAGACAGGTTTAGCAAAGGCCCAGTACCTCTTAATGGCCGATAGATAGCATTGCACTTTACTTTCTGTACTGCCACGAGCCAGGCTGCATTCGGCACGGAGTCCAGTTTATTTCCCCATAGCCAGTGACGGGAGAGGTTATGAAAAGGATCGTAAATTGAACTGCGCATGCGTCAACCGTGCCGCTTAGACCGTAACACAAGATATCACAGGCGGGAAGATGGAATCAATGATCATACTCTACGGACGGAATATTTAAACTACTAAGTAATTTGAAACTAATTAAATACCAGTATTAAACTGTAGACGTTTGAAATTATTATTTGAGGATTATGAATAATTCGTTATCTCTTTGAGGGCAGTGCCATGGCACGGTGGCACTACGCCTAGAGCCGCCCCTGCTTTCGCTAATGAGTCCGGTCCCGTACGCTGGCTAGAAATAGCTGCACTAGGTCTGTCACTCACTGTTTTGCAACTCACCACAATGACCTCTCTCGCACTGAGTAAGCACACTCGCTCAAAACACAGGCAGTCCCCTGTAAGCTCCTCACTCCCTTCGCTGTCAAGAGAATCAGCTTCACTAGGGGTTTCGCAAGTCACCACACTTCTGTCGCTCAGGATAAGCGCTCGCACTCGCTCGTAAAACACAACAACCACCACTGCTTGACAGGTCGCACTTATATAGCAGGCCAGTGACTCAATAAATGCTTCTAGATCCATCCAGGGTTCACGGCTTCCCGAGGTTTCAATCGCTGGCTCAGTCACGAATATTCTGGACCATCCCTTTGTCCTAGTAGCCCTGTTGCATAAGGCGTACGCAATACACGAGGCAGGGCACATCCCAGCCCTAGGGCAGTTGTGACTCATGCGGCGAGCGATGACACAAACTCACAGCCGTAACACCACCCCCTTCCTAAAAAGGCTGATCGTCCTGATCAATCATTGGTCCGTCTGTGTCCCTCCGTAGGCTGCCAGGCGATCTCGATGCACGATCTTCATCTTCGCCCTCGGGCTCCGCTGGATCCTGTAGACGACATCGTTGATCCGTTTCACGACTCGGTACGGGCCCTCCCAGGACTTCTGCAGTTTGGGTGACAGGTCTTTCTTCCGTAATGGGTTGAAGAGCCAGACCAGGTCGTCCTCGTGGAATCCGCCGGCATCCGTCTGCTGGTCGTATCGGGTCTTCATTCGGTCAGTCTCGATCCGCAGTTTCCTCCTCGCGAACGCGTGCACGTCCTCCAGTTGGTCGACCAGATCTTGACAATACTGGCTTACCGGGACCGGATCATTCCCAGGTCGGCCGAAGGCAAGATCGACAGGTAGACGGAGCTCCCTCCCAAACATGGCCCGGGCTGGTGTGCACCCGGTGGCTTCATGCACGGCGGCGCGGTAGGCCAGGAGGAATAGTGGAAGATGTTTGTCCCAATCCCTCTGGTGCTCGCTGACGACTCTTCGGAGATGGTTCTCGATGGTGCGATTGAATCGCTCTACCATCCCGTCGGACTGAGGGTGTAGTGGCGTTGTCCTTGTCTTCCGGATTCCCAGCAGCTGGCATAGGTTCTGGAACACCTGCGACTCGAAGTTCCTCCCTTGGTCGGAGTGCAGCTCCAGGGGTACTCCGTACCGGCTGACGAATTCCTTCACCAGGGTCTCTGCAATCGTCGCGGCTTCTTGGTTAGGGAGCGCATACGCCTCCGGGCATTTGGTAAAGTAGTCGCTGACGACTAATATGTAGCGGTTCCCTGCCTCTCTTAACGGGAATGGCCCAGCAACATCGATGGCCACTCTCTCCATGGGGTCGCCCACGTTGTAGGTCTTCAGTGGACCCCGTCGTTTTCGTCCTGGACCCTTGCTGGCTGCGCAATCGTGGCACCTCGCGCAGTGGTTCTCCACGTCTGTTCGGCATCCGATCCAGTAGAACCGCTCTCTCAGCTTCTCCAGGGTCTTCTTTATCCCTAGGTGTCCACCAGATGATCCTCCATGAACTTCCTTCAGGACTTCCTCCGTCATAGCCTTTGGAACGACGACTTGCTCTCGAGATGTCTTCCCGTCGGTGCTCTCCCAGGTACGGCAGATGAGGCCATCCCTTACAATCAGCGAGTCCCACTGTGCCCAGTAGGACTTAAACTTTGGGCTGCAGTCACTCACAATGTTCCACCCGGGTCTGGGGACATAGGCCCTCTTCCATTCGGCTATCAGTCCCAGGTCATCATCTTCTGCTTGTGCCCGCGTGAAAGATTCGCGGCTCCAGCTCCCTTCAGGTTCCACGGTAGTCCTTCGGCACTGTATCCCGGTGTTCTCATCCCTTCGGGCACAGAAGGTGCAGTCTTCGGGGCACGGTCTTCGTGACAGGGCGTCGGCGTTAGAATGCAGTTGGCCTTTCCTGTGCTGAATCTCAAAGTTGTACTGTTGAAGCCTCTCTAACCACCGCGCGAGTTGACCCTCGGGCTGCTTGAAGTTCAGGAGCCACCGCAGGGATGCATGGTCGGTCCTGATGAGAAATTCTTGCCCGTACAGGTACTTGTGGAAGTGTTCAATGGTCTTCACGATGGCGAGCAGCTCCTTCCTGGTAACGCAGTAGTTCCTTTCTGGCTTTGACAAGGCCTTGCTGAAGTAGGCCAATACTCTCTCCTCGCCGTCCACTACTTGCGACAGGATTCCCCCTATGCCAAAGTCGCTGGCATCGGTATCGACGACGAACCTTGTTCCAGGTCTGGGGTAGGCCAGAATAGGCGCGGTGCACAGAGCCTGCTTGAGTTGTTCGAAGGCACTGTGGCATTCTGCTGTCCACGTGAAGAGTTGGTCCTTCTCAGTCAGTCGATGTAAAGGTTTGGCGATGTCGGCGAATCCTCTCACGAAGCGACGGTAATAAGTGCAGAGTCCCAGGAAGCTTCGTAGTTGGGACTTGTCCTTCGGAACTGGCCACTCCCTCACAGCTGCGGTCTTCTCTGGGTCGGTGCGCACCCCTTCCTAGGAGACGATATGCCCAAGGTACTGGACCCGCTTCTGGAAGAGCTGACACTTCTTGGGGCTCAACTTCAGCTGGGCAGCCCGTAGCTTCAACAAGATCTCCTTCAGGTTGCTGTAGTGCTCCTCCAAGCTTCTCCCCAGAACGATGACGTCGTCTAGGTAGACCAGGCAGGTCTTCCAGTGTAGTCCCCTCAGAATGGACTCCATTAGCCTTTCGAAGGTCGCAGGGGCGTTGCACAGACCGAATGGCATGACGGTGAAATGCCAGAGCCCGCTGCCCACAGAGAACGCAGTTTTCTCGCGGTCCTTAGGGTGGACCTCCACCTGCCAGTAGCCACTCTTCAAATCCAAGGTGGAGAACCATCTCGACCCTGATATGGTGTCCAGGGTGTCGTCGATCCGGGGTAGAGGGTAGCTGTCCTTCTTCGTGACGTCATTCACCCGCCTGTAATCCACGCAGAACCTGGTGGAACCGTCCTTCTTCTTCACTAGCACGACCGGAGAACTCCAAGGACTATGTGATGGCTCGATCACCCCTTGCTCCTTCATCTCTTCTACTATCCGGTCGACTTCAGCTTGCTTGGCGAGCGGGACACGTCGGAATGGGGCCCTGATCGGTGTGCTGTCCCCAACGTCGATTCTGTGCTGAACGAAGCTTGTCCTGCCGAAGTCGTTGCTCCCCACGGAGAAGACGTCCTGGAATTCGCGTAGCAGGTCCTGAAGTTGGCGTGATTGTTCCTCGTCTAAATGGTCCTGGGATCCTTGGTACAGCTTCTGTAGTTCTTCTGGCAGTGTGCGTCTTCTTCGGTTGTCCGTCTGCAGGTGTCCGTCTGTCGTATCTGTGATGCGGGCAATCCTGGTAACGGGCTCGCAGACTCCTAGGTTGGTGTCCCGGTGAACCGTAATGTCGTAGTCGTTCAGGTTGGACAGGCGGACGTACGGCCGAGACGTCGTGTTGATGAGAGTCTTGGCAACTAGCAATCCTTTTGTCTGGATGTCCTCATATTTTGGCTCGATGACAGCCGCCACTCCCTCAGCAGTTACGTCGACAATTACGGCTGCGCTGACCTACGTCCTGGCGGGAACGATGACGTCTTCTCTCAGCCTTATTCGTCGTGCGGTGATGGACTCGTGCGCAGGTTGCAAAGCAAGTTCCTCACCTCCGAAGTGCAGAGTGTTGATACTCAGATCCAAGATGATGTTGTTCTGGTCCAGGAAGTCCAGTCCGATGATCACTTCATTTGATACGTCAGCCACAAGCACTGGATGCTTTATCGCCCGTCGACCAATGACGAACTCCAGTGATGCTTCGCCATGTACCGGTGCGGTCTCTCCGGTCGCGGTTATTAGCTGGAGGTTCCTTTGTGTGGGTTGCACTCTCCACTTCGGGATCACGGTGGGACTGACGATGGTCCTCGATGCTCCCGTGTCGATTAGCATGGGCCAGCTCTCTCCGTTGACGACTCCGTCGACCATCAGGCTGCTATTGTCCCTCCGTAACTTCGTCACACGAACCTGGACTGCCGGGGCTTGACGACTGTCACAAGCCAACCTTTGCCCCCCAAGGCTGGCTAATACTCGTTTCCCTGGGTCGCGCGGTTTTCAGACGACTGATTACCCGTCGGATACCCTCGGCGGCGGCGATCACCGCAGTCCTTGCTCAGTTGGCCTTTCTTACCGCAGGTCCAGCAGGTCGGTAGTCCTCTTCCGGGCCGCCTCTCCGGTTGCCTTCCGGCTGTGCCGTTGCTGGTGGTGCCGCGACTATCGAAGAAACGGCTTAGCGCCTCCATTAATTCGTCGGCCAGGGGCTTGTTCTCCTTTGGTTTTTACTTGTTCGTCGACGTCCACTTGACGCACCCGCGCGTGCATTCTGGATGCCTGTTTTGCCGTCTCGAACTCAAGTGCGTGGCTCAGCGCATCTGTCAGGGTCTTATTGCGCGCGAGTCGCAGCGCCTGTTGAGTGTTCGAGTCCCGTAGCCCATCGGTTAAAGTCTGCGACGCTATCTGCTCCAGAAAGTCGGCCGGCGCTGTTGGGTAGGCGAGCCTTACGAGGCGTGCGATGTCCATCTCGAACTCCTGCAGGGTTTCCGCGTTCTTCTGTACCCGGGTCCGGAGCTGCATCTGGTAGGCCTGCTGAAGATGGCTATCTCCATATCGGGACTCCGTATGGGCGATCAGTGAAGCGTAGTCCTGGGATCCAGTCGGGATGGCCTGAAGGACGTTAAGGGCGTCACCTCTCAGCGCTTCAATGAGAGCTGTAGCCTTGTCTGTGTTGTTCCAGTTATTTATGGAACAGGCCGCCTCGAACTGACGTAAGTAGGTGCTCCACGGGGCCTTTCCGTCGAAGGTTGGGGGCGTCACTCTGCTATGTCCCGTTCCTGATATTCCCGGTGTAACGGTGGGCGGGCGTTGGCGCAGCTCGGCAACTTCCTCTCGTAGAGCGTTGAATTTCTCTTCCACCCCCGTCAGTGGGCGTTGGCGCAGCTCGGCAACTTCCTTTTGTAAGGCGTTGAATTTCTCCTCCACCCCCATCAGCGGGCGTTGACACAGCTCGGCAACTTCCACTTGTAAGGCGTTGAATTTCTCCTCCACCCCCATCAGCGGTCGTTGGCACAGCTCGGCAACTTCCACTTGCAAGGCGTTGAATTTCTCCTCCACCCCCATCAGCGGGCGTTGGCGCAGCTCGGCAACTTCCACTTGTAAGGCGTCGAACTTATTTTCCACTGCTGCGACTTCCTCACGTAGGCCCTGTTCTAATTTCCTTTGGCTCTCCTCTAATTTCGTCAGCAGACACTCTTCCAGATTTTTCTGGCCATCCAGAAATTTGGTGGTTAGGTCCTCTGCTAACTTATTCTGGCCGTCCTTCAGGTCCTCTGCTAGCTTATTCTGACCTTCTTCTAATTTGGAAGTTAGGTCCTCGGCCAAACTTTTCTGGCTGTCTTCCAATTTGGCAGTTAGCTCCTTGGTTAAATTCTTCTGGCCGTCCTCCATCTTGGTTTCCATGCCATTTAACTTTTCTAGTAATGCTGCCAATTGCGCCTCCATTTTAGTTGTTTGTCTTGTAAAGGGCATGCACTCACAGGGAAATTAGAGAAAATGACCTGCTCGGGTTTTGAAACCAGGACCGTCAGGTGTTGTGCTTGAGTTCGTAATCCCACTTCTGACACCAGTTGTTACGTGCCACCCACCTAGTGGCACTTTTGTTAACTGGATTACGGTGGGAAGAAGGCACAACACCAATTACTGCTTAAAGAAATAATTAACTTTATTGTGGCCAGAAAGATACACTCCTCAACAACAAATACTAGCAATTATTACCTTACTCCAGTTTCCTCACGTCGAGAATACTTCTCCTTTCACTTGTCAACAGACCACAGTTAATCCTTTCGCTAATGAGTCTGGTCCCGTACGCTGGCTAGAAATAGCTGCACTAGGTCTGTCACTCACTGTATTGCAACTCACCACAATGACCTCTCTCGCACTGAGTAAGCACACTCGCTCAAAACACAGGCAGTCCCCTGTAAGCTCCTCACTCCCTTCGCTGTCAAGAGAATCAGCTTCACTAGGGATTTCGCAAGTCACCACACTTCTGTCGCTCAGGATAAGCGCTCGCACTCGCTCGTAAAACACAACAACCACCACTGCTTGACAGGTCGCACTTATATAGCAGGCCGGTGACTCAATAAATGCTTCTAGATCCATCCAGGGTTCACGGCTTCCCGAGGTTTCCATCGCTGGCTCAGTCACGAATATTCTGGACCATCCCTTTGTCCTAGTAGCCCTGTTGCATAAGGCGTACGCAATACACGAGGCAGGGCACAGCCCAGCCCTGGGGCAGTTGTGACTCATGCGGCGAGCGATGACACAAACTCACAGCCGTAACAATATGAATCTGCCCAATAATTCAAATAGCACTGTTTCCAAATATCTAGTTTGTACTGGCCGTTACAGAGGATCCATCACATTTCTCCTCTTCTTAAGAAGCTATCAGGAATACTTCGCATTGCTCTTCTTACCATAATGAATTTTGTGCGAAGTGATAAATTCGTGTTGTACGTCACTGTACTTGTGACGTCCATAGTTTTAGCAAATCTTCGTTTTAGAAAGAAAATATTTCATTTGATTATTGCTGACCGTTAAGTGAAATATATAAAACTCACTAAATCATGTTCTTCTTACTTAGTCGCTTTGATAATGACAAACATCGCAGGATCATTTAGCAATTATACATTCGTACTTAAGAATGTCACCTAAATGTTCCTTGAGTTAAGAGCCCGCCAATATCTGTTCTGTAATTTTCTTCTTTCAGAAGCACATCGTTATCAATTCCCCCTTGAACTTTGGCTTTATCACCTAATTGATCTGTATCGAATTGTAACTTTCAGTCGGTCAATACGACTATGAGCCCAATTAGATTAGGATTAAATTAGCTTCTCCGCTCATATAACTAGGCTACATGTTGCGCATCGGAAATTGCCTTGCAAGAAGATTCCATAGGAATCAGCCTACAACATTACGAAGTCTATCAGTATTGAATTCTCCATTTTGTCTCAACTGATCTACCGTCTACATTCGATCGAGAGTGCGAATCTCAGTCGCTTTGATAACGGCACAAAACACCGCAGAACTATTTAACTATTGGCCTGCAAATTGCTTCAATCGTAGAAGATTTAACACTACAGGTTAAGAATCTACATCAATGGATGATTGCTGTTCATTTGTAGCAATAATTGCACTGTTCTCAAGAAATGGACCACATCTCGCGCGCAACCATATGGCGGTATAAACGTGAGTGATAGTTCCTAGCCAGAATTGCTTTTAGAAGGTAACAAAGTAGAAGCAGTGCATTGCAAGAGTGATCAGTGAGAAGTAAGTCAACAGCAGAACGTTCGGTGATAAACGCAGTAAGTTGAAATATTGCTGTTATTTTGATAAACAAGTATTAAAGTGTGTGAGAGGTTAGAGTTGAAAACTACAAAATGACGGGAAAAGACAACCAAAGAAGGCAGTTGACCGCAGTGGGGAGCGCGGAGTTCGTGAACAAACGAAGGGTGGACAGCGCAAGCAAGTGAAAGCAGACGACCCTAGCGCCCTAGAGAGGATCGGAGCAGGTAGCAGCTCGGGAGAACAATTGAAGACCGTGGATCGCAGTCAGGGTGGGGGTTGTCGCAATGCTAGCGAAGCTGACGGCTCAAAAAGGAACTGGAAGGACAGTGGCACTACTTTTTCATCAGTGGACCACAACCAAGCTACGCAGGATGTGCGCCGAGACTCAGCTGACATTTTAAGCCTGCTGAGTAATACGAACCTAATCGAGGAGCTCGTGGATCGAGTTGCTAATAAGGTGATTGATAAACTAAAAGAAACAATAGATGTTAACACCCAGGTCATCAATGAACTCAGACAGGAACTTGCCAGGCGAGACGACACTATAAATCAACTTGAGCTGCAACTGAATGACCGCACTGACGAACTTGAGCAGTACCAGCGTCGAAATAACTTGAGAATTTTTGGTATTCCAGAAACTCCAGGTGAGGACACCAACAGGTGTGTAATGGATGTTGCTGCCAAGTTGAATGTAACACTCGATCCCCAAAGAATAGACCGATCTCATCGTGTAGGACTCCGGGATGCTGGAAAGAAGCGGCCAATAATAGTGCGGTTCGTGTCCTATGCAGATCGAGCAGCACTCTTCAGGTCGAAGAAATACTTTAGGAATACCGGCATAACTGTAAGAGAAGATCGGACGAAAACCCGGACTGAAATTGTAAAACAAGCAGTAAGCCACTTTGGGTTACACGGTGTCTGGACTGCAGATGGCGTTGTTCTGATCCGCATTGATGACACGAGGCATCGTGTGAGAACACTCCGAGAATTGGACTTTTTGAAGAAAAAGTTTCCCGCTCCTCGTACGTAAAGGACCCTCATACGTGCCAGTGTGAGGGGGCTCAACTGATCAAAGTTACAAGTGTAAGCACAGACATGTAATATGGTTACTGGTGGAACTTTAACTACAGTGTCTAGCCAAAATACAAGCCGATATTATTGATTAATATTTAGAAAATAGCTTAAGTTTTAGATTTTGTAATTTTTGATATTTCTTGTTTAACAATTTTACAATAACTTTCAATTATCTTTTGCATGGATATTAGTACCAATGAGTATGGTACGCATGCTTATCTTTGTGATATAGCTGATAGATTACCCAATGATTTTAAAGTAACTCACCTGAACACGCAGTCACTTAAAATGCTAGAACATTTCGCAGAATTTGAATACACATTTGTTAACTCCGGTATTGATGTAATCGCTGTTAGTGAAACATGGTTCAACAAGTCCATTACTGATTCATCTGTAACCTTGCCAGGATATAATATCTACCGCAATGACAGACAACGTAGAGAAGGGGGTGGAGTAGCAGTGTATGTTCGACAGCACATTAAGTGCCGGGTTATCTGCAAATCCCCAAATAATGAGAATTTCAGACCTGAATACCTCTTCGTAGAGATTTGCCTGAAATATACTAAAGTATTATTTATTTGTGTTTATAGAGCACCCAAAGTCGGTTTTATGGAACTATTATTAAATGACATGCTTTCACACATTTTTAGTTATAAATATGTAATATTAGCCGGTGATTTCAATGCCCATTTTGGGTCGGCTACATTTGAAACGAAGAGCATAGTAGAAACTCTAAATACTTGCAATCTGTCGTGGCTCCCGTATCAAGATACACATCACACTGCAACCTCCTCTTCTACTCTGGATCTAATAGCATCCAACTGCAATGAGCACGTGATTGAGTTTGGCCAAACAGCTGCTTCTGGCTTCTCAGCACATGATCTCTTATACGCAGTATATACCCTGTCAACTCCAAAATATAAGCCCAGTATTCGAACTTTTCGAGACTTCAGCAGGTTTAATTATGAAAGGTTTAAGGCTGATGCCATCTCAGTTCCATGGCACACTGTTCTCGAGCAGCAAACTATAGATGAGAAGGTCGAAACATTCAACACATTTTTAATTGATTTATATGATCGCCATGCCCCAGTGCGCTCAGCTAACGTGAGGCACGCACCAGCTGCCTGGATCAACACAGAAATAAAAGATCTAATAAGATCTCGAAATAGAGCCAGAAAGAAGTGCAACAGAACACAGAAACCCGAGGACATTGTAGAATACAAAAGCTTACGCAACAGAACCCAGCAAGTTATTCGTAATACAAAGATACGTTACACTCATTCGCTAATTAATTCAGCTAAAAACTCTTCGGCTTTGTGGAGAGCTATAAAAACTCTCGGTGTTGGAAAATCCAGACACAAAAGCAATAACCCAACAATGAGCGCTGATGAGCTTAATAAGCATTATTTAAACGTATCAACCGTTGTAGACAGCAATAGAGTTTTGTCAACTGTTGCTAACTACAGGGAAAAATTTACTGACCGACGGGAAGAATTTCATTTTGGCTATATCCAGAGGACATTCATTTAGCCATATTTAGGATAACTTCAAAAGCCATAGGACCAGATCATATATCTATTACGCTATTGAAAAGGAATATGGACCTTCTCATGCCAGTTTTATTGCATATATTTAACTATAGCCTGCAAATGGGTATTTATCCGACACAATGGAAAAACGCCAACATCAAAGCAATACCAAAATTCACGAACGCCTTAAACTGTAGTGACTTTAGACCAATAAGTATATTGTGTGCAATTGGGAAAGCGTTAGAACGGATTGTTTTTGATCAGTTTTATGAATATATAAATTCCAACAATATCCTAAACCCGAACCAATCTGGATATAAATCAAAACATAGTACTCTGACAGCCCTTATTAAAGTCACAGACGACATTCGTCTTGCAATGGACCGGAAGGAAATAACTATATTATCTCTATTCGATTTCAGCAAAGCTTTTGACAGAGTTCACCATGAGATCCTACTAGTTAAATTAAGAAATCTAGGCCTTTCAAAGTCAGTAACGAACTGGTTTAGGTCTTACCTAACAGGCAGATGTCAGAGAGTAGTCCTAGCAGATGACAATGTTTCAGAATGGTGTAAAGTAACAACAGGTGTGCCGCAGGGTTCGGTCCTTGGTCCACTCCTGTTCTCCGTGTATATAAATGACCTTCCATCTGTCCTTAAATTCTGTCAACATCATATGTACGCAGATGACTTTCAGCTGTATCTACACACGGATCTGAAATCCATTCATTTGAAGGTAGCTCTAATTAACAGTGACATTCAAAGCCTATCTCAGTACGCACTCGATCATAATCTAATACTTAACTTCGAAAAAACGCAACCGATCATCATCGGCTATACCAAATTACTCAGTTCCCTACCTGACCCAGTACCACCTTTACAGCTTGCATCCCAAACAGTTCCGTACCAGTCAGCAGTAAGAAATCTGGGAGTTATTTTTGACTCTCGATTATCGTGGCAGGATCACACAAACATGATTCTGAAAAGGGTTGCATCGCCATTATATCAAATTAGGCGAACTTGCTTCTATTTGCCCCAAAATGTACGAAAGATACTGATACAGAGTTTGATATTACCAATATTTGACTATGGATCTATAATTTACCATGATATGGGAGAGGTCCTCAATACAAAATTGCAAAGAATGCAAAATGCTTGCTTGCGGTTTGTTCTCAATGTACCAAGAGAGTCTCATATAACTCCATTTTACGTCCAGATTGGATGGCTTAAGTTAAAGGAACGAAGACAGTATGCCATGGCTCTGACTGTGATAAAAATTCAAAATTCCGTCTTATATTTACTGCACACTAACTCCCATGCAATCAGTGCATAACCGTGCGAATAGACACACTGCACAAATGCTCCAGATACCTCATCACAGAACCGAAAAATGCAAAGGTTCATTCCGTATTTCAGCTAGTATTCTCTGGAATAAATATAAATTGCACCAGTATTCAGGACTTCCTATCAGAGCGATAAACACTCCCTTCATTGTAATCTATCAGCTATACAATTATCATGTTCAAGGTGAACAGATGTAACAACAAGAACTTCTATTGTCAACTGTATGTATAGGTTAAGTTTTTCTTTTCTTTCTTCATTTATTCTATTGTATATAACCGCCCTCTGAATGAAGAGAGCTGCATAAAGAGGCTTTGTAGCCTCAGTGGCCTGTATAAGAGAAACAATAAATTCAAATTCACAGTACTATGGCACACCTTGAAGAAAAAAAAATACGGCATTTCGCAGCACGAATAACGATCGCAGTAAGGCAGAACAACGCAAAATTAGAAGAGCGTACAACACAGTCAGGCCCGTATTTAGGGCTCCTGAAGCCCTTAGAGTAAAAAAATTAAAATAACAATAACAATTATTTGCTACCCCCGACTTAAAATATGTAGATTTATTAAAGTTTCATTAACTTATGGGACTGTTTCCTCACTGAGCGTGTATTTAACTATGAGTGGCAAGCACTATAAATATGTGTTCACTAAAATTACAAATTGAAAAAAAAAACTTAATCTAATACAAATAATTTAAATTTTAAAAGATATCATACACAACCAATGGAAAAACACCGGGTGAGTTAGCCGTGGTCGTTACGGTGTGGCTGCAGGCAGTCGCTCACATCCGGGAGGCGAGGAGGTTCGAAGATGGTCTTCTGTTGTTTCCCATCGTCCTTCCAGGCAAATACCGGGGGTTGGTCCCTAACTATAGGCCACAGCCGC
The DNA here is from genome assembly GCA_946902985.2 of Meconema thalassinum. NCBI lineage: Eukaryota > Metazoa > Arthropoda > Insecta > Orthoptera > Tettigoniidae > Meconema > Meconema thalassinum. Next base: position 554,653,069 of record OX336388.2, read on the forward strand.
TACCTTCCAATTCCTCGTCCTTACATACACTCTTTTCTTCCCCAGACAACACTCCACACGTGACGGTACTTGTAGCTCACCCTATGGGTGTCCGCATAGAAGCAGCTACAAACTCTGGCGAGCCGAGCATGTCCTCGGACACTTCCGGCACTAAAAGTCATACGTAAAAAATTATAAATTAAAAACACCAATTATTTAAATAACACGGGGATTCCTTCCTGCCTTGTCATTTGCAATCAAGATTAGAATTTAATTAGTCCAATTTCACTTTCAAGTCAGATTGAAAAGCAAGAACACCGAGATGACTAACACAATCCCGCTTTGTGTGTCCTTAAATAATCAACATTGCAAATGTGCGACAATGAATAATGCTCTTGTGTGTGTGTGCATGTGTGTGGAGGGGGTTAAACTTTAATAACGGCGTTTAATGCCCAAGCGGTTTTGTACAGTTTTCCAGATTCTTTTCCGCACCTAAAACATGCCGCCCTGGGCAGCTGCCCTGTTTGTTCCCCCGTAATTACGGGTCTAAATACAGTAAATGACCCTATATTGTAAGGTCTACCTTAATGGACCAGTGCTTTACTAGTCAGCAAAGAAAACCACGTTTTAGGAACTGAAATCCGCGATCGGTGTTGCAATGTATAAAAATATCTCCAGAACGTGTTTTCATATCGTCACTGCCAAAGTGAGGTGGCGAAAGTAGTAGCCAGACTAACCAATTTTGTTAGTGTTGGGGAAACATACGGTACATTTAACACTAGACATGACCATATTGAAAAATGGAACTATGATTCCATTGGAGGTCTGGTGCATGACATCATTCGTTCATTCGTGTCAGAAACACTTACAGTGTGAAATTGAATATACAATAAATACATAATATTATATACAAAATTTTAAATATTTTTTGTTCAAACTATAGCCGCCCAGAAGTTGGCGACCTGTATGGCATTAGGTGTTGCACGTAACAGGTCTTCTAGTGTAGGTACATGTTGTTGGGCACTGACTGCACTGAAGCAGATGGTAGGACGTCTGCGTTCTTCCACATTCACAAAACGGTGACTCCACATGGACACCCCATTTCATTAAGTTGCTTTTGCATCTTGTGACACCCGACTGACGTATGTTGAGTGATATCCAAGTACTCCGTTTCTCTGTGAAACAGGTTGGTAGTTTTTCAGAGGGTGGAAACCATTGTCCAGGGCTGTAGAACCTTGCACGCCACAAATTGGTTCGGGATTGTTGTGAAATCCCGACAAGAGCTTCTGTTGTTCTGAGGAAGCTTTTCCTAGATTTTAGTCGGGGTTTTGCATGTCAATGTCCAAACAGAGGATGGGCTTAAGAAGTGTCTGCCCTTTTCCCCCCTCATTTTTCAGGGGGTGCGATACCAGCAAGGGTGTACAGATTGTCCAGCGAAGTGGGCTTGAGGCACCCAGGCACTTACGAATGACATCATTAGAACCATATAATTTTGAATATAAATACATATTATGTCAGCAACATTAAAAAAGTTTTCTTTTGTAACATTTTTGTCAGTTGATCAGAAACTTCAATTTATGAAGTAAACTGGTGACAATGGCCAATCGAATATCAACATTCTCGGAATTCCAGGGGGGGGGGGCACGGCCCCACCTTGCCCCTCCCTGCGGGCGCCCATGATCCAGTTGTTGTGTTTTTTGAAGCAAGATTGTACTGTACTAGTTGTTTTAGAAGGCGTGAATCTGGCATTCTCATGATGTGCCCAAAGAATCCTAGTCTTTTCTTTCGCATGGTATATGGGTTCTAGGTTGTTATAGACCATATTGTTAGGTATTATTCGCCATTGCCCATCTTTTTTATATCCTTTGCTGATACTAGTTCTTCCAATTCGCCTTTCTATCTTCTGTAATCTGTCGGTTTTAGAATGTTAATTTAGATGGAATAATGCTTCTTCTGCATATGTGGCTTCCGGTTTTATGACTGTATTGTAATGTTTAATTTTTGCATTAATTGATAAGCATTTCTATTTGTAAGTTTCCCATGTTAATTTTTGTGTTCTAGATAACTTGTTGGTTCTTATTTGAATTGATGCTTTCTCATTTAAATTGTTTGTTATTAACTCTCCTAGATATTTGAATCGTGTTACAATTTTAATTTTTGAATCAATCTATCTATCTATCTATCTATCTATATATATATATATAATACGCTAAGGTGTATGTTTCACAAAACTCAAGCTCCTAAACCAGAGGGAGTTAGAAGGTGTGGTTTGTACCAAAATCTTCCGAATCGTCTCAATAGTACAGGAAAAATCTTGCATTTCTTGAAAAGTCAAAGGAAATATATTTATTTGTTTATAAAATGCTTTTAAACAAATAAACTAGACGATAGCCCCTGGCAGAATTGTGTCGCGTACAGCCACATGGCATTAAGGTTAGGCGGGTAGTCTGTATACATGGGACGCACACAACCCATTGTGCAACCAGCAACAGTGAGGAATTGCTCTCTTAATTCATAAATATCGACAATGTGTTTAAAAAGTGCGTTTAAACAAGTAAACATATTTATAGAAGCCCGCATAACAGTTAAGACAGGCGGATAGTTTATACAAATGCGAGAGTTCTCGCACGGGTCCGCTAGTATAGGCTACCTTTTATAAAACGCTAAGGTGTAGGCTATGTTTCACAAAATTCTATCTCCTAAACCAAAAGGAGTTAGAACAGGCTGTTCCAAATCCATGAGTTTGAGTATGCGTATACGCGAGTACTCAGCAGTAATGCTCGGAGCGCGGTTGGAGAGGGACTGGGGATGATAGCCAATACGTCACTGGGCGAAGGTCATAGTACAAGTCTATGCGTTCCTGCCAGTCTTGATATATCCACCGCGAAGTGACGGCAGCCCCCCACAGCAGAGCTGTATTGCTTGTTGCAGGTTTACTCACGAAAGGCGGCGAGTACTCTGCTGCTCACGAGCGAGCTGCTCGGCTGGAACAGCCTGAGTTAGAAGGTGCGGTTTGTACCAAAATCTTCCAAAACACTCAATAGTACGGAAAAAATCTTGAAAAGTCAACGGAAATATTTCTATTTTCAAGATTACGGTATATATTATCCTTGCGCTCATAAATCTTTTACTGTTGCCATCCAAACATGGCCGAGCCACTACTCATTAAATAACTGTACGCGCCTATTGATAAAGCTTCCATGTATTTGAAGACGGACATCAGGCAAATCCTGATCAGTGGCGGTTTTTGCTATAGCGCAATGGCTTATGAACCTCCACTAAATTTGACAATATATTTAGCATTTTGTCCCACTACGTAACAGAAATACAGTATTTGTCAGAACACAGCGCGGAGTTCAAATGCAGATAACGAGCGCTACTACTCTCATGCCGTGCAAGCATACCACCTTGGAAGAAGGTGAATGCGGGAAACAAAAGTTGGAGACTGATGCCCGTAAACCGGGCTTCTTTTACTCCGCTTTGAGGGGAAAAGACTTGATAATAGTAATAATTATTTGATGGAATAAAATATTACAACTGGCAACGATATGTCACTAACCATTGCCAGCGTATTTGTTGTGCAAAGAATTATTTTGTGCAGGAATTATAATAATAATTGTTAAATTAATTAGTTAGTGAACTAATTAAATTAAAGGAGCAGTGCTAATTTAAAATGAGAGTAGCAGAACGTTTCAGCTTATGGTCAGGTCATGAAGTGCACTATGGTCATTGTTGACCAGGCTCGAACCTGCCGATGCTGTTGGTGTTGTTATTATCGCTACGCTCGCCATGGTTAAGCTGTGTGTAAGGTTTGCTGTGTGTATAATGGTTTTAAGTTACGCAGCAGCTTCGAATTTAAAGTGAAAAATTAGAAGACCTTAAGTAGGTTGAAATTAAAAGTGCTTTAGAAGAGATGAAATATAAAGTAGGTTTGTTATTGTTTGGAAACAAGAGGCTTCAGCTTCCGCCTCTTATGGTTTAAATTTGTGTAGAGTGCTCATGGACTGTGTAATTGTAGTGTAATGTATGTCACTGAAGCGGGGAGTTTGAATTTAAGTGTGCTGTGCGCTGATTGGCTGGAGATGTGCTGTGATTGGATGTTGCTCGTATGGAGTTTAAATGTACTTGTAGTTGATAGTGTTGCTATATTATGAATAATTATTGTTGATTGAGTCTGATTTTAGTGTAATTTGTTAGTTATGGATTTAACAAGGTGCGGAAGCCAGTCCAGCGGAAGTCAGTTCTTGGGGCTGGTCCCGCTAACCTGGTCTTCCTAGTGTGTATTTGGTTCGTATCTTGAAAAGCGCTCCAGTGCAATTGGATGTGTTATATTAGGAGTTCCCTGGTCCGCGGTTCGACATCCCGGGCGGGGTCGGCCGTGGCCTTTAGCCCCCAGGCAGTAAAACCACGGGGCCAGGGGTTTGTTTGAAGGTAGTGAAGACGTTAGGATGTACTTGGGAGTCGGCTCTGGGTTCGATTATGCTTTAATTCACATGGTGATGGCTGTGAGTTGCTGAAGTAGGCTCAGCAACTGTGTTAGAGCATTGTCGGGCTGTGTAGGAAGGGGGGGGGGGGGGGCTAGTGCAAGAGACATGAGGGCAGGGGGACTTGTGTTTAAGCGTTGTCTGAGTTGCAACTGTCTTTGCCGTATGGCAGTTTTAATGTAACTGCAACCATTATAAGAGGCCGCGTGTGCTCCCCTACACTTGACGCACTTTGGGTGGTCCCGAGGTACCTTGCACATAGAGTGGTGATGAAAATCACCACACCTATTGCAGCGGGTGTCATGAGGGCAGCTAGAGGCATTATGATTCAGTCTTTGACAGTTGTAACATTGAATGATTAGTGTAGCTTGAGGTTTGGGAGGGGGGGGGGCGCTTATTCACCCGTGTACTTGGCTGTGGTGGTGAGGCCACCGTGTTGATGGGAGGGGGAGGGGAGGTTTCAGTGAGGTTTATGTCAGGGCTAGTTTCTTCTGATGAGCTGGGCTATGGATTTTGGGATTGCGCCTTATGTTTAGGTTTAGATTTCGTTGTTTGTGCATGATGTTTTACTGCAGTGTGTTTGCTGACCGGGGCCAGAGAGATTTGGGCTATTGGAGTGATTGATAGAGAGTGAACTGTTTGAGTTGCACGAGCATGATGGTTGTTAGGCATTGGAGATGGAAGAGGAATTGTTTGAGTGTCCTGTTCTGTGTACGGGCTAGAATCTGATTGTGTTTCCTTGTTAAAGTAATCTGGAGCGTGTGGACTGAAAAGGGCTGTTGGAGGAATGGCTGAATGTTCCCTAAGCACTGCGCACAGGGTGTTGAGGTGTCTGTCATGCATTGGGATGACTGTAACATAGTGTTGAGCAGTCTCCTCAATGCATGCTATGATTTTGGAATGCGGAGCTAGTGTTTGGCAGATGGCCTGTCTTAGAGTTGTGGGATGTAGATTGCGGGGAGGGTAGATCATAACCATGGTGTTCTATTGTGGAACAGGTTTTTTATGGGAGCAATAGCTTAAAGTTGTTCAGATGCATCTATTACTAGAATCCAGTTTGTGCGTGTTGATGAGCGAGTTGTGTCCCTGAAGGTATCCCAGGCAGGTTCGGTTGGATCGTACTTTTCAGGGTTGTGTCTGTGTGAAGAATTCATGTTTATGTAGTGAGTGTAGGTGAATGTATGTGATGTATGGATAATAGGTCAAATGTCTTAGACAGACCTGTTAAAACGTTGTTTGGCTTCGCCCAAGAGAAAGTGCCAGGTCGTCCAAAGTTTCCAGTTTTTAAGCATAGGGGCTGCGACAATGGACGAGCTGGCTGAATTTAAATTTAATAATTAATTAATAAGCTATTAATTAATTATTGGCTGCTGGGGGATGGAGGGATGAGTAGAACTTGGCTGTAACTCGGGTGATGGGATTTTCTTGTTGAGGAAGGCTTGGCAGGTCGGTTATGGCTTGGCTGGGGTAATGGCTTCAACAATGGATAGCGGTTGGACTGGAGGATTATTGATTTGAATTGAGGAAAGGAAGGATTAACGATAATGGGTAGGATGGGGTAATGGCTTCAACAATGGATAGCGGTTGGACTGGGGGATTATTGATTTGAATTGAGGAAAGGAAGGATTAACGATAATGGGTAGGCTTGAGTGTAACGATGATGGTAGCAGTGATATGACGTCTTTGAGGCAGCTGGACCATCGGTTGCATCTATTATCGGCGGTATGCTCGGAGCTCGGTGTAGCGGCGTGCGTCTTGTACAGCAGCTAGACACAAAACAACCGCTACCTATAACGAGCGCGAGGATGTCTTGCCGGCGCAAGATCTGGTTTGAACCCCCCAGTCTTGGCTAATCCTTCCTGCAAAGAATAGGCGAGTAACGTAGAGTGGCGGCATGGGACATGAAGCGGGAGTTACAGTTGTATTATCCAGAGTTGGAATCTGACATTTCGGCGCCAGTGGGCAAAAACCGTTGACGACTAGATCCCACACAAGGCTTGTTGCCATGGAAACCATACAGCGCTGCCAATTTGAAGGACGCTTTTTGACCACGTGCTTGTCACTTGACCAGTCCCTTGTTTGGTTGCCTCCCGAGTGCACAATGACCATGCTGCGTTATAATTGTATTGAATTAATTAGTTAATTACTTTCTCGTGTAGGATTTATACTTAATTATACTTTATACTTATATTTATAATTCATTAGTGTCCGTTATTTATTTATATAGTGTTAGTGTAAGTTTAAGCTTAGGTTCGTGTGAATTAGATAAAGGTTACCCGTAGCTTTCTTTTTGTTTGCGAGTGGCGACGCGATGGTTTGGACAACTTTTTCCATGGTACAGGTCTTGGCAGCATAGGTTGTGATTAGGATGAGGGTGTTGACAGCTGAAAACTGGGCGAAGGTCGTGTCGCATGTGGAAAGAGTAGTAAGCGAAGCGCGGGAACGTGAAGGTGTTATTGACACAGCTGTGGACGACCTCATAATTTCCCTCGGCGATTCCTCACCCACCAGTGCGGGATCCAGTGATGGAGAGGACCGAGATGATGATGATGATGATATGGATGGGATAGAGCCTTTTCCCTGTGATTAGCTTCTGTCTTGTAAAGGGTGAGTTAATACCCTATACAATGAACGTATATTTTGTAATACATTTATATGTTTCTTGTGCCATGAAACTTATTCTTCAGGAGATACAAATTGCTAAATAACACGGAAACACTCTCGTTCTGTCGTTTCGCTTTGAACATTTTTGCTTTATGATTGTAGGCTACCGGTAATATTGCTATTCATTACAATATTTTAGGCCTCTCCTCAATTTGATGGGCTATTATTTTATTTTACAGTGTGCACCGAACAGTTTTAAGCATTGCTTTGATTAAGATTTTTGAAAACCATCTGAGTAAAAATATAATATATGTAATAACGATGCTAATGATATTATGAGCATGAGCAAAAGAACGGGAGGGTGGAAGTACGCACATGGTGGCTAGTAGCATACGTGGCAACGCTGCCTTTAGTTCAACGGTTCTCCGCCGAAATATCAGATTCCAACTCTGGAAAATACACCTGTAGTAGAGGAAGGGAGCAGTGGATACAAGCCAAACGTATATCTATCCTACACGCATGCGCAATAAGATTGCTGAATTATTTCACTAGTTCAGCACAAGCCCTTCAAGGTTGCGGAAAAGGTATACACTCCGCCATCTATTGACGTGTTGGTAAAATAATGCGGCCAATGTGAACATACAGCGAAAGTGGCTTCTAGGGGCGCTTTTGAAAGGGTGCTTCATGGCTGCCTTATTAGGCCTAGTCTGTTTATATGCACCCGTAATTTATCCGTGAATGTATGTATATAAAGTAAACTACCTAGCTATTTGTTGTATTTGAAGGCTAATTAAATAAACGATTCATTTAGATTGAAATAATACCAATAAAATAGCGTAAAAGGGTGTCTTGTTACGCTCCGGAGTTTCCCAATCCACTACTGTAGTTCCACTATTTTCTCAGATTTAAGTTAGTCACTCTGTCAAGAGCGGGAACGTAAATTACTTTCAGTATGTCCTTGTGCCTATTAACTGCGTGAAATTAGTGACTGTGTAATTCGATTATTTTTTCCGCGTGTGCGTGTGTGACAGCCCGAAAGGTAGGGAGAAAAAATATGGCTTTAAATAGTGTTCAAAGGCTTATGAGAACTAACTTTTCCTCTCTTACGTTAGAACAAAAAATAGAGATAAAAGGATTGTTCGGAAACTTAAACCGGACATGTACAAGAGTAGAATGGATTTGTGGGTGCACTATTATTAATAGATTTTCTGTTTCCCGTGTTTGTGTTTCTCAAAATGGGGATGGATAAGGAAACTGGATAAAAGTAGGTGTCGCAGACCTTGGCCATTTGTCTCAGAAAATGAAGAAACATGAAATTTCAAAATCACACATGATTGCTAAGCTTGAATTCGATCTCCTGGGAAAGCATGATATTCGACAGCAGCTTGACAGTGCCTACAGGCAATCTGTGGAAAGACATACTGATCAAGTGCGGAAGAATCGTTATTAGTCCAGGGAACGAAAAGGTATAGAGGGAAATGTTTGGAAGACAATTTTTGACTTCGTTACTTTTTTTTGGATTAGTTAGGAGGTGAACATATAAAAGTCCCCACCCGTAGCCTTTGAGTCGGGGGGGGGGGGGGAGAGAGGGGGGGTGGGGTGTTTGAAGGTCCCATTTTTCGGTTTTTCGCTTAAATATCTGAAACTAAGCGTCCTACCGAAATGACTGCTCTTTACAAAATGAAAGCTGATTAAATTTGCTACAAGTTTTCGATATATTGTATAGTATTCGCGTTATCCACTCTTGAAAGTCTGTAATTTTGGAGAAAAAAATATTTTGCTCAAATTGTTTGCTATTTTTGACCGGATAACTCTTCAACTATGCACCCAAAAAATAAATGCCGGCCAGAGGGTTGTAGAACATTAAATTCCCTTCAATAATATATATTACTTTACTATTTTATCTATTTTCCTTCAAATATTAATGCAATTTCAGTGTTGAGCGCGAAATCTGAAGTCTTGCGACAACTGTCGACTAATGAATCTTTCAATTTCTCACCATTCCCAGTCAACGTATTGGTTAAAAAAATGCACTATTATGTACACATAGTGAGTACTGGACGTCTAAATAGCACAGATACTCATTTTAGAATATGTATACTTGTGGGCCCGCTGAGCAGGTTCCTCACACATAATGAAAGAAGATCTAGACTATTTTAATGGGAAAATATATTGCTATGACCATGTGTGTGCGTATATGAGTGTCTATAAGGCATTGGAAAAGTTTTAGAAATCACAACCATTAAATTAAAATGAAGTTTATTGACGTAGAAAAGTGAATTAACATAAAACATTAGAACGGTAGGTACCATTGAGTCAATTTCTTGCTCTCTTGGGGTGGGAAGGACCTTCATCCTCGTCTTCGTTTCCATCTTCTTTTTCCCAAATATCTTCTCCATAGGACCCCTTTAGGGAAAAGGCCAGAGGATCCCCCTGTTCTTCTTCATCTTCGGAGCCAACTTGAGGGATCCCATTTTGGCAGTTCCCCTGGAAATTTTGGCATGATGATGAGCTTTTGAGGCTTGCTATTGTGCAGCCACACTTCGTACTAGCACAGTCTTTCGAGCATCGGCAGAAAATGATTTTCAGGATATCCTCCGGTGCAGCTGCTAACTCACTGTGCACTGGGACCAGGCAGTTGTTCTCAATCTTCCACCCATACATCTGAGGAGGCAGGTCATTTCCCAGCCACAGCTGAACTTGGTGGAATGTTCGGAGGGAATGCTGTTTTACAGCTCGCTCAGTGGGAGGAAGACAAGAGATATCGGACTTGATGGTGGCCACTGATTTCAAGAATGACTTGTACCTGTAGGCATTGAGGGAGACCTTTTTCGCTGGAGCCCCATACCACCTCAAGATGCAGGTTTCACCTGCCTTTTGTACTTGGACGGTGGTGAAGGAAGGGTCTGAAAAGACCGCTGCTGCTTTCAGGATCTCTGTCGACTTCAGATACAACTTCGAAAACGCGACCTTGCTTTTTCGAAATGTGGAAGATGTTGTGTCGCATGCTGTAAAGGCGTGCAAAAACAGCACGTCCTTGAAACCTTGTTGCTGAAGCTCTTTGGACGAGAAGAAGGAAACCCTTATCTTTCCACGTCCAGGCTTGATGAAAATAATGTCCTTATGCGTAATCAGCTTTAGCCATCAAGAGGTCTATGAGGTCGACATCTGCACCCATAATGCCGACAGTGTTGTTTCGGACATTTCCACAGCCGTATCCATGATCAGAACGTCCGCATCACTTTCTGCTTGAAGGGTCCTGATCCCATTGTCCTCAAGCTTCACCTTGAGCATGTTGATGAGCCTGCTTTTGTTGAACTTGTTCGACAGAAAATCTTGTTTATCTCGTTGTCTTCGGTGAAATTGATGTCAGCAGATTTGCTGAGTCGATAGCGCTTTTGCTGCTCTGCTACTTTCGTGCTTGAAGTTGATGAGGAATAGCCGTCAAAGACTACAGTACATCTCCTTCCGCGGTAGTTCTTCGTGATAAAGTGGATGTAGCTCTCGCAGATTGTCGATATCTTGGCACCTCTTTGCCAAATTACTTTATGGAGAAGGAGCCCTCCGTCAAATACGATGTATAACTGTGCGACACGTACATCCTTGGTCGTAGTGTTGAATATTTTGTACAGCGCCGACTTAGTCGATTTCCTCATCCCACTCTCACTGAATAGGGATAATGGGAACGGGGCTCATTCGTATCCCATGTACAGCTTTAAATCTTCGTCTGTATGTTGCTGATGGATATACGTCCGAATAGAAAGAATGGGGCCACAGGAATCTTTTCGTCGTTTATTTTGATCAACGAGCTCACAGTCGACAGGGGAAGAGCTCGATCTTTTCGAGAAAATTTGGTGTTAGAAAATGCCGAATTGGCCATTTTAGCCATTGCTTGCTTACCAACTGCAACAGAATTGTAGTAGGTGATCGTCGTATTTCCAACAAGTCCTGTCGAGATAGATATGTCACTGGTCTCTGGGAAGGGAGGAAATTTCTCAAACCAATCAGTGAGCTAGGCAATGTCAGCTGTATCCTTGTTTTGGCGGGCTTGTCCCGGGCCGCCAATACGTAGCCAGCGCGTAAGTCTGTGTCAATGGGTTTTAACGTTTGAAGGAAGGGAGTGTGATAGAAGGATACAGAGATATGCTGGCGAGAATGAGCAAGTTTTCTCGGTCGCCTCGGCTTGCACTCTGGCACAGCAAATAAGGCGAGCCCGTCAATTTGAATCGCGCGCTCGGAAGTAACAAAGTAACCTCATTTTCTCGAAGGGAAAAATTTTCTCCGCCAATCCGATTGCCGCATCGTCTTTTACATAACACGCAGAGCGTCCCTGGTTTTTTGTCAGTATAATTAAGATACACCCTGTATACGAGGCACGTCCAGAAAGTAAGTTCCGTTTGGTAATAAAATTAAATTGTTTACAGATACAGATAAATTATTTATTGCACAACATTCTACACCTCTTAAACTACTTTTCCACATAACTGCCGAACTTTTGCAGGCATTTGTCATAGCTTGGCACAAGTTTTTGTATACCTTCTTCATAGAAGATTGCCGCCAGAACACTGTGCACATCATTTTCCGAGGTGTCAAGATTTGTTTCGGCTTAACCTTTGCTGGGGATGAAGTGTGCCTCCATTCCATTGATTGCCGCCTACTTTCAGGGGTGTCGTAAGAAACCCAAATTTCATCTCCTGTGACTATCTGTGTCAGAAATTCTTCGCCGCCTTCATTGTAACAGGTCAAAAACTGAAGTGCACTACCCATCCGTTTTGTTTTGTGTTGCTCCGTAAGAATCTTTGGTACCCAACGTCGGCAAAGTTTATGAAAGTTCAGTTTTTCGGTAACAATTTTATGAATTAGTGATCGTAAGATTTGGGGAAATTCCATAGCGAGAGCACTAATTGTAAACCTGCGGTTTTCTCGGATCTTGTCATCAATCGCGTGAACCAGTTCTTCTGTAACCAAAGATGGACGCCCACCTTGTTCTTCATCGTACACTTCACTACGTCCTTCATTGAACTGTCGGACCCATCTTCTCACCATTGAATCACTCATCGCATTTTGTCCATACACTTCGCAAATTTGCCGATAAATTTCAATTGGTTTCACTTTCCCAGCATTCAGAAAACTAATCACAGATCTGATTTCACAAGCGCTGCAGCGGAACGTACAACTAGTTGAAGACACAGGCGGCACACGTCTATGAAGAAGGTATACAAAAACTCGTGCCACGCTACGACAAATGCCTGCAACATTTCGGCAGTTATGTGGAAAAGTAGTTTATGGGTTGTAGAATTTTGTGCAATAAATAATTTTTCTGTATCTGTACACAATTTAATGTTATTACCAAACGGAACTTACCTTCTGGACGTACTTTTATTGTTGAAGGGAATTTAAAGTTCTACAACCCTCTGGCCGGCATTTATTTTTTGGGTACATAGTTGAAGAGTTATCCGGTCAAAAAGAGCAACATAATTGAGTCAAAATAATTTTTTTCTCCAAAATTACAAACTTTTAATAGTGGATAACGCGAAAACTATACAAGATATCGGAAAACTTGACTGTATAAAACTTGTAGCAATTTAATCAGCTTTCATTTTGTATACCGTAGTTATTTCGATAGGACGCATAGTTTCCGAGATTTGTGCGAAAAAACTAAAAATGGAACCTTCAAACCCCTCCTTCCCCCTCAGCTCAGAGGCTACGGGTGGGGTCTTTTAATATGTTCACCTAATAACTAGTCCAAACAAAGTTACGAAGTCAAAAATCGTGTTCCAAACATTTCCCTCTATACCCTTTTTAGAGAATTCGTTGACTGGACTATTATATACTATCAAAAATAATTGAATGTGTAAAATTCTGTGGTGCCTTCGAGTTACCACTTCGTGGACATGATGAGACAAGTAAATCGTCAAATACTGGCATATTTAGGGGCCTCATCAATTTTAGTTCAGAGCTAGATGTTGCGCTTAGAGATCACATGTCTAAAGGAACAGTTTTTAAGGGCACCTCGAAAGAAATTTGGAATTAATTACTCTCTTGTATGCTTTAAATCTGTCATGAGAAAATAAAGAAAGAAATATTCACAGCAGACTTTATCTCGATGATAGCAGACGAGACCACCGATGTATCAGCGGTTGCGCAGTAGGTCATCGTGTTGCGTTACGTTGTTCCAAGAATCAAACCAGTTGAACGATTCTGGAGATTTCTCTCACCCGATGATCATAGTGCTAAAACATTAGCAGAATGCCTGAGATCTACTTTAAACAACGTACTAGACAATCCGGATAAATTAATTTCACAGAGTTATGACGGAGCAAATGTAATGAGTGGCCGCCATTCAGGAGTTCAAGCTCTAATTCGGAAAGATTTTAAGTATGCACACTGTGTTCACTGCTACGCTCATATGTTGAACGTGATTATGGCACAAGCTACGAGTTAGAATACAGAAGTACGCATATTTTTCGCAGATCTGAATGAAATACCCACCTTCTTTCATAACTCCCCACAACGATTTGTGGTGCTGAATGACGTTGTCGGCAGGAGGGTTCGTCATGCTTCCAGTACAGGGTGGAACTTTAAATCTAGGACCGTTGAAGTAGTGTACGACGGTAGAAGCGCCCTTATTGAGGTCTGGAACAACTCGAAGGTACTTCTCGACAGCCATCTACAATTACGCAAGCAAGAGGATTGCGTTTAAAATTAGAATACTCGACTTTTCAGTTCTGGTTGGCCGTATTTTACCAAATTATGCCTCATGTTGACATCTTGTATAATCGGCTGCAAAAGAGAACATCAGACCCTCGAGACCAGAAATGCAATTTCGAATTTCGAGGCTGCTATTAAAAAACAAGATGTTCAGTAAAGAACATATAGCCTACTTACTCCTAAATGTATGAGTATAGTTATAACTCGTTGTTATTATCAAAGAGTATAATAGAATCATTTCTTGGTTGAAGACCTTAGAAACTACTTACCTCTACCAAACGCCACAACCTAGAAAAAAACTACTACCATCATTGAAGAAAGATAGAAAAGAAGTATCTCAAGAATGTTATGGATCTGGAGACCTAATGGACCGCACTGGCTGCGTGGCTCAGCGGTAACGGTCTCGCTTGCTGGGACCTAGGTTGCAGGTTCGTATCCTGGCGCAGTCAGCTGGCATTTGAAGGTGTACAAATGCGAGGGAGCCGTGTCAGTAGATTTACTGGCACGTTAAAGATCCCCTTCGGGCCAAAATTCCGGCACACTGGCGTATCTAAAAGCAGCAGTAGTTAAAAGGGACGTAAAACAAATAACATTATTATTATTGTTATTATTACATAACCGACCTGCCGCGGGCAACATCCAACTTTGAGTTGAGGCATGTCTTTACACGTCTGGTTGTGCATGGCTTTCACAACCCTAATTGAATTAACAAATCTTTCCATGACCCTACAGAGACGTGTGTACACAAACTATGTGGATATTTTCGATTGCTATTTGCCTGAAATAAAATTATTAATTAATAACCTGAACTAGCACCAACGGCTAGAATTCAGTTACTATGTGAAATCGTTTTGTTCTTTACTTCAAATAACATTTTCAAATAACGCACAATAGGCTGCTACAAACCCTTTAAAATAAAAAGTAAAAATTTATCGTAGTATCATCTTGCCATTCTTCAAGTTCGATGCGCATAGAATGCCAATGGTATACGGTACTAACCAATGGAGTCCCACGTAGACCAGTCGTGACATCTAGTGGAGAAGTATCGAACAATATAACCCTAACCAGGACCTTCTATAATACCGGACCTGACACTAGCGGCGGGGCAGAGGGAAGATGGCTGTCGCTGTTGGTGATTGCATGCTTTGTTTATAAGTTGAATCGTTTTGTTTACGACGTGAAAGTGATGTGAATTTCGGTTAGCAATCGTCTCCCTTGATTATCTGTGCTTATTGATTATTGCTTAATGATATTACACGTTCGTGTAAGTATATGTTTGCATTAGTGCTTCATAAATACGAGATACCGGTGACTTCTGTTACGCTTGTGATCCCATCAATAATATTGCCAATCAGTGGGTAAGTTTGTTCTATTTATTATTCTGTTTAGGGTTTATAAATTATTAGTAATTGCAATTTATTATGAGCAGGCATACTAATAATTATCGTATTCCAATTTAAGGTCTAAGAAGATCTGAAAATTGATTACCGTACGTAGGAACATAACCTACTTTTTAAATTGTCTGCAGTGTTCTCTCTTCCAATTATATGCCTGTTAGTTCAAGGATATCAATCTTATCACGTACTTGGTGTGGATTCCGTTTTAATAAACTACCAGTAGGAGTTGGTTCGCAGTAAGTTTAGCTACACCATTCAGTCAGTTTGTTCAGGTTATCTGCTCTTACTCCTCTTGTCAAATGGTCGGCTGAGTTATCCTTGCCAGGGCAGTGTCTCCACTGTGATGGAGTTGTGGAGGCCTAAATCTCAGTCACTCGGTTGCAGACAAACGTTTTTCAACGATTTGGGTCATTCCTTATCCATCCTAGTGTAACAGATGAGTCGCTCCAAAGAATAGCTTCCCTGATATTGAAATGTGTTGCCTTGCAGTAGTAACGGAGAAGTCTTGCCCCCATTAACGCACCCAGAAGATCAAGTCGAGGGAGAGTGACCTTCTTCACAGGCGCAAGTCGGCTCTTACTGCAGATCAGATGGACTTTAGCGTGCTTGTGATGGGTGTTTCTCATGTACAGAACGGCGCCGTACGATCTCTCCGACGCGTCACAGAAGACATCGCCATCGAGTTGCCAGGTCGTGAGGCAAGATGTCATCCCATGCAACTCCGCGTGTCCGGGCATCTTGGAAGAGAATTTTTCCCACTACAGATACCGGTGAAATAAAACCTAAGGGGTCGTAGATACTAGCAGTGACCTGTAACAGAGTCCGTTTAGTTGCTACCGCTGTTTCCAATTTGCTTGTAACTTCCTGTTGGGCGAGAGAAAACGTGTCAGTATCTGTGTGCCAGGAAATTCCCAATAGGCTACATGAGCATTGTGTGAGATCTTTCGTCTTTCTGCCTTCCATATGCCCGTTAGCTGAAATGAATTTGTTGCCCATTTAGCAAGTGGAAGCTGGATTTGCCTCATGAGGGATACGAGCTCGTAGTACAGTGCAATTACGTCGTTGTCGTCATCTGCACCTGAAGCGAAATCACCCATGAAGGTGTTTTTATCTATGAGCGATGCGGCGATAGGAAACTGGGCTTGGTGAATAGCTGCTAGTTCTCTGATTGTAGCCGTTAGTAGATACGGACTGCACGTCAGACCAAATGGGAGCTTTGTGAACCTGTAGACGGCTCTCTCTCTAGAGGTGGTAGGGCTTTCCGTTCCATTATTAATGATGCGGTAGGCTATGTTGAAATTGTGTGTTTTTTTGTCGTGTGGCCTCCTCAGAGGCCGAGTGCAGGTCTTTCTGATATACCTTGAAACTGTTGTGTAACTGGATGCAAATCCAATTATTATAAAGACAAGCCATTGGTGCCTATTTTATAATTTCCCATCAGGGGAATTCAATCCACACCCAACTTCACGGGGCTGATGACCAAAAAGTTCTAAGCCCATAAAATGAATTAACAGCAGACAAAATCACGTCATGATGTCATTTTGTGTTGGGTTGGATTCTGACACATGTCATGCGTTTGACAGAGTGCCATTTAATCTCATGAATAGGAATGAATGAATACGACTAGCCTACTTGTTGACGGATTTACAGGAGGCAGTCGTGACCTTATGATAGGAATTACCTAGGCATTTATATTCAGTATGTGTGGGAACCCATTTTAAACCACTTGCTGGGTGGCTAAGCGGAGAATCGAACCCAACATTTCCCGGTTTACCTCACTAGGCTGTGTGTACCCCGTGCTTACCCTCAGACTAGAATTAAGATTTCTTGACAGTCAGGAATCAAACTTGAACCCCAGATGTGACAACCAAGAACTACACTACCTGGTTGGTCACATTTATTTTTAAGAATAATATGTCTGTTAGGTAGTCAGCC
Source organism: Meconema thalassinum (assembly GCA_946902985.2). Lineage (NCBI taxonomy): Eukaryota > Metazoa > Arthropoda > Insecta > Orthoptera > Tettigoniidae > Meconema > Meconema thalassinum. The sequence continues at coordinate 554,670,179 of OX336388.2, forward strand.
CGAAGGCTGGTTGGATCCTCAAAAGGCACTGCCGTTAGGTTATGTGGGTAGATACCCACAAAAACCCATGGCAGCGCTATATTGAGGCGTACTAGGCAAGATGAGGAATGAGATAGTTTGCCATTGTTTTCCTCACTGAGTCATAACAGCAGTACTAACCCTATGAGTAGAACCTTTCACAGCATCCACAGGCACTGACTGTGCCCTGAATGTCGTTACTAAGCACCACCCATATATCGGTAGCTTCCATATAATCACAGCCATGAGTGAGACTGAGACATCGGTGAAAAGCCTCATTTTACTCTAGCCTGTGCCAACAGAAAATTGCAAATGTATTGCATTCATCAAGAGATGGCACACAGGCCCCGAATAATATGTAACTTACTAAAAAGAGATTGAAATTCTTACAGGAACATTTGCAACTTTCCCTGTTCACTCAGCCAAGATATTCTGCAGATCTCTCCTGTGGGCCTCAACATTATTTTATTTTATTCCTTTCCTGATGGAACTCCGGTGCGGTAGTACCTTATTTTAACTCCCGGAGCACCTCCCCATGCCTGTCCCTTACACAGCTACAAAACTACTACAGTCATCACGTAATCGGAGGAATTCAACCCAAACCCAACTGCACGGGGCTGATGACCAAGATGTCCCAAGCCCATAAAATGAATTAACAGCAGACAAAATCGCGTCATGATGTTATTTTGTGTTGTGTTGGATTCTGACACACGTCATGCGTTTGATGTCCGACCACCAACTACGGCGGCCATCTTGGATTGCAGTGTCAGGTCCGGTAGTATAGAAGGTCCTGCCCTAACAGGGCGAGTGCATTCTAGTGGCCATAAGAAGAAACTTTTCAAGAAAATCTTGAAGTTAATAAGTAGGCCGGTGTGCAGTTACCTTTTTGGCTGCTAGATGTCTCTAGCAAATCTGCTGGTGAATTATGTTTTAATTAAATATATATTTTCCACCGTAATATGCAAAATATAACGCTTACTTTTAAAGCGTCTGAATCATTACAGAACAATAAATATATAACATTTCAAGCATAAAACAATAACTCCGATGGGGTTTGAACCATAGGCATATGAGTGATAGGCCAACGCTTTACCACGGAGCCATTTGTGCCGACGAACATCGTTCTATATAAAATGACTTACATATAACTTGTTAGCAAATAATGATTTAGACTAAACGATTTCATCAGTGGAGTATATTATTTATTTATAAAGCATTTCATACAAAGTTTATTTATTTTGTATCAGTACGCTATATTGCATGCAATACTCAAATTAGTGAAATATAAGTCAGGCATACGATATCCGCTGCCATCTTGTCTACTTACCGAGACGGCTCAGCTTTTTAAAAACACTTCTGCACTATAGTATTACAAAATAAACTTTAAATTTCGAACGTGCCTCTTCCTTTAGAACAGTTAAATCGATTCTCGACTCGGTAATCGGAACTGGTGGGTCCCATGATATGGATTATAAAGTTTGCATAATTCGCACGGCCGCCATCCTGAAATGGTACGGCGGATGACCTTGTAGTTTGGTCACAAGACGCGTCCTATATGAAGGTATGTTATTACCATATTTGGTAGAGATCGGATAATTTGGTTAGTCGCTATTTGATTTTACGTTTTGAACGTTTGAGCGGCCGCCATTCAGTTTTGGTAAAGATAGCGGCGATATAAAACATGACACTGAGGTGCCCTTTGCTTTTTCTACCTCTGTACCAAATTTCGTTCAATTCGGTTTCACCGTGTTCGAATTGATAGGGGGGGGGCAGACATTCAGAGTACACACACTCACACACACACACACACACACAGACTCACACACACATACACACACACAGACAGACACACAATTTTTGGCCCTGTGTTGATCTCATAAGTCTACTTTCATTTTTTGCAAAAATCGAAAGTAGGCTAAAAAAAATAGGAACCGCAAGATTGATGAAATTGCTGATGAACACGACGCCTTTCCTCCACCGGGCAAGTTACAAAGAATACAGCCACGAGTCCCAAAATGTGTTGCTGCGAAAGAGATTTGTGATACCGTAAGAACGGTTCGAGTTCACTAATCACGTTCTTGCAGGAAATCTCTTCTCATCAGAGAGTTTTGCTACGTATGAGAAGCAGTTTCCACATTGTATTCTTCACAAAGCCTGTGAATCATATCTATTCCTCAACAAAGCAAAACTTAGAACCGAATTAGAGATTCTTTATATGCGGGAAGATTTCCGGGCTGTTTCAGACGCTATTCTCCTTTTGCAGTTTATCATAGAAAATAGGTTAGCAAAATCAGTGAATGTGTCAAACTCTTGAAAATTATTGTTATCGTTCCTATGACAACATCAGAAGCTGAAAGGTGCTTCTTAACTCTGAAGAGAATTAAGACCTTCTTACGTAGTTCGATGGCTGAGAACAGACTAACAGCACTGGTTATGCTCTCCATAGAAAGAGAGTTTGTCAGGGACATTGTGGATTTCAATGAAGCAGTGATAGACTAGTGTTTGCCTCTATTAAGGATCATAGGATCGATTTTTATACAAGCAGTCTACATAGGGTGAGTAAATCTATGAACATTTCTAATACTCTCATTATATGCTGTGCTTGCACCTTCGATTGCTGTTAGATTTGAAGTGTTGCATGTTCTTAACCAGGCTCATCACCAGATGGAACCGTCATACAAGTGCGTGTTTGTGCGTGTGTTTGAGAGAGAAAACTTTGATGTTCACTAATAATGCTGATCCAGGGATCAAGTTCTGGTTGAGACAAATGATTTGAACTCACTGTGTTTGAAATCGCTCATTGTAATGTTCATAACTATCTGTACGAAATTTGAGGTACCACATGTATACTGTTTATCTTTGTAGAAGATTAAGGGTGGAATTCAGAGATATTTCTTGAGGTGAGGAGACCTTGACTAAGGAGGCCTTGAGGCTTCCTCCAATCTGAAGGTCTCCTTGAGATTGATTTTACCGTCAGAGTCATTTCCTTAAGGTCTCCTTACTCAAGGGATCCTCAAGGCTTCCTCAAGGCTTCCTCGAAAGTAATATTCTCTGGTACCAATCACATACGAAAAGTTTCACTAGTGTTATTCGAATAAGAATTAAAGCTGACGTGTCTTACAATATAATCTGATGTTGCATGATATTAACGTTGATATTTTAAACATTATAATTGATCGTCATCTAGTCACGTATGATACATGTGTGATTAGCGCGTACTTATTTCAATATTACTTTTTGAGACTTTTGGCAACGGTCAGTGTAGCTTTTGTTTCCAGACAAGCTATGAAGCAATCTTCACGCCCCGGTGTTTCAAACGACATGGAGTATAGAGTGGAGTAATAAAGAAATTGTTGTGTGTAGAGGATAAACATTTTGTGCTGCAAATCGTCCTCCAGTATAAATATATTCTTGAAAATAACAAGACGGACGAAGTTACCGTGGAAAAAAGAAGAGAACATGTCAAAATATAACGGAAGCGTTCATCTGCGTGGTTGAGCACAAGGTAAGATTTCCTCAATTTTCGTATTATCTCTGGAGTAAGACGCACCGCTGTTGATAATTTTAAAGCACCAATACGTCCAATAGACGTACTGACTAAAAGGTACATAAATGAAAGAGTAGCAAAAACGTGAAGTAGTAGCTTACTTTTAAGGTTACCGTACCATAACCTATTAGGGACTACGCGCAATAAGCAACCAAAATCCGGAGGTATGCACGAAGTTTTAAATCATATAATGAAATGCACACGGACTTTGAAAGTGCGTTACTTTTTATGAAAATTTCGTTACATTGTATGATTCTCTCCATTCAAGAACGTGGTATCTTCTCAGCTTGAAAGCTACATAGTTCAAAGACATGCCAGGCAAGTTACGGTACCACTCATTGCAGCATACTCTAATTTTAAAAGATGCAGCATGAAAAACTAAAGTTCCCCGAGTACAATATACTAACATAGCATGTGAATAAACCATTTTAGTGCCACAGGTGAAGATTATTAACAAGCTTTGAGCAAATGTTCTTGTCCTGTGACTTATAGGCCTATTTACTCCAGGAAAGGTCTTACGATAATTACTAAACTTGTTGGTGGTTCTTTGATGAGGCTGCAGATTCAGTTTGCAAACCTCATAAGGAGAGAGATAATTGTACTTTTTTTTTTCAGGAGAAGCATTTAAAGATTTTGAGTCGTTATGAAAAATAGTAAATGTTACTTGTAAAAAAAAAAAAAAAAAAAATGACATCTGTGTTTCGTATGGTGCCACATGGCATAAATGAGGTCACAGACCCTCTCGAAATACTGTGATAGACAACATGGTGGATTTGTTTATATGGGTCTGATGTCGTCATGTACAGTAGATCAGGTGTTTTACATGTTTAGGCCTATGGAATAAAAATTGTTTTAGAATGTTTAAATAATGTTGATTGGTTAGGTCTGGTGGATAATAAAACCATAACATGATAGTTAAGCTTACTATTACCCCCCCCCCCCCCCCCATACATTTGAAATTGGTGCCGAAACAACTATTATCCAAAAATCACTGATAAGTGACAGGTTAGGCGAGGACTGAAGATCCACTGAAAAGTACTGTCACAGTGACTCCTACGTTCCCCCCTGCCTGTATCATAATCCACCTGTGGATCATGAGCATGGTTAGGACAAAATAGCCCCATTTTGCAAGGGGGTATCTGAATTAAAATGTTTCCTTCTCGGAGAGATTGCAGATTGTACTGCATAAGTGTACATACGATGGTAGGCACACTGTCACACATCGGAAAACCTAGGGTACTAACCTACAAATTTTAGCTTCCACAAGACGTATAGTTAGTAAAGCCAAAGTAAAGCCAACTCCGTGCAGGCCATGGAAGCCCTGGGAGTAGTGGAAGGTAGAGGCTTCCACACTTTGTGACATCGGCACTAGATGGGATGGAGTTGTCAGCTCCATGCCCGGCCGTCTTTGCTCCCAGGAATTACCCTGGTACTCATTTCTGGTGTAGGCTGAGTGAACCCCAGGGCTATTTGCGTTTCCGAAAGTGGTAGTTTTGTTTCTAAAATCCACTACCTGGGTGGGGATCGAACCCACTCCCTTTCAGTTAGTATCTCAGCGCCTCTACCGACTGCGCCGTGCAGCCCCCTCAAGTGTAGTTAGTGGAAGGTTCTTTTCATGCCATAAATCTATGACATGGGACCGTAGGCTTTACTTCCCCTCCGAAGGAAGGCATGTTGAGGGATCATGTTTATTTTGACATGAAGGTTGCTAGTAACGTGCTTTAGCCTCTTAAATGTCCGGAATATCTGGCAGATGACTGTGCAGGTGAATGTTGTCAGTACCGTGGATAGGTAAATGAAACATTTCGGTGTATTCCTATGCAAATAAAATCGTTTTATATGAATCACCCTGTAGTTGGTAGAGGTAAGGGAAGTTACCATCCTCAACATCAGGGGCTGATGAGGTAAAATGTGTTGGCTTGGATTCCACATAACAAGGACGTCACGTGGCATATGATCACAAAATTAGTGGACTCGTAAAACAATAAGCTTCCTTTCTTCCTGATAGGCCACACCCTGTCCAGTGAAATCGATGAGTTCGGTGTTTGTTTCTTCTCCCATCAATTTGGAGTTTAGGACTGTATTTAGTAAACCTTTTTTGCTAATTATTTTATGACAGGTTATGAGCCCAGTTAAACGCTTATTGCTGTTAATGTGTGGACTATGTGATGGGAGAATGTCGGTCGTTAAAAGTTGTTGATATGTGCGGCGCACATGTGGACGGCAGTTAAGTGTGCATTCAAGATAGTTTTTGGTGAATTTTGTGGACGATTTTCTATTGTGAGGACTATTTGTACGTTTTATTTTAAGTATACATACTAACATAGATGCAGCTACGGGAAGCAGCGAGCGAGTAGTTGCAATAGTGAGGTTACAAGACGACAATTGGGAAGCGTGGAGCACCCGAACAAAGGCATTGCTTCAAACAAGGCGTCTGTGGGACGCGGTTCAAGGTTTCCCACGAAAGACCGATACAGGAGAGGTAGAAGGTACACCCGTTGAAGAGTACTCCGAGGCCCTACTGGGCAAAGATCAAGACGCGAAAAACTTGCTTATAGGTTTGGTCACCGACCCTTTCCTAGGTGATATCAAAGAAGCGGAGACAGCTAAGGAAGCATGGCAGAATCTTCTGACTTCATGTTGCGATACCGGAGTCCTTCAAATTGTGACGATGTTAGAAGAATTGTGTCTTTTTAAGAAAACTAGTGACATTAGCATGCGTACATTTGTTGATAAAGTGCTCACTTGGTGTGCACGGTTGGACGATGTAGGTATAAAATTTACGGATAAGGCCAAAGCTGCTTTTATTCTCAGAGGACTGGAAAAGCGGGAGTACGAAAATTTGATACGTTCATTGGAAAGCAATGAAGAAAACTTAAGTGTAAAGGTAGTGCGAGCCAAACTATTGTTGGAGGAGAGAAAGAACAAGTTGGACAAACTAAAGATGGAGCGAGAACAGGAGACTTATGCGAGGCTGAAGAAGGAAGAATCTGAGGGTGAAAGCGTGAAGGCAATGGTGGCAGCCATGCGCTTAAATTCCAAGGGGGTCGTCAACAGCAGCAAAAGTGTCAACAAGCCAACAGGTAGTGGTGGATTCATGTGCTACAAGTGCCAAGAACAGGGGCATATAGCGAAGTTCTGTGATTTAGTTCATGAAGCAAGAGAGAAAAGTTCAGTTTTGTGTTTTAATTGTGCCAAGATAGGTCATACTTCCCGGAATTGTAGTAATGGACGCAAGAAAAATGTTAAGGTTAAGAATCGTGAGGTTATTGCCACGGTAAAGGACGATGAGGCGGCAAACGAATGTGTTCAGGTTAATGCTAGTAGTGTTAAGGTAAATGCTTATGTGGCAACTGAAAGCAAGGATGATGCATCTGATTGTGTACGCAGGTGGTATGAGGATTCAGAAGCCACTGAGCACCTGACACCTTATAAGGATATTCTGTATGATTACACCCCAAAGGTTTCTGGTAGTGTAGACACAGCTGATGGATCCGTAATTAGTGTATGTGGTATGGGAAGTGTGCTTATGAAGCTATCTGACAAGTGTGGAGGTTCTTTTCTGAAACTGAAAAGAGTGTTGTATGTCCCAGGTCTTCAAGACAATTTAATATCTGTAGGTCAATTTGACAGGAAAGGTGCAGTCGTAACCATTAAAGATAGCAAAGTTGTATTGTCAGATCATGAGGGTATATTGCTTACGGGTGAGGCCGTTGGAAATATGTATGAGGTAAATTGTGATTATTTTATGGTAGAACAAGGGAAAGAATTTGATTGTAATGACGAGGTGGAGGTTGTGTATGCTAAGAACAACAAAGCTGTAACTAGCGGAATATGGCATCAGCGTTTTGGCCATGCTCTGAACATTCCAGATCGTGATTTTATACCCAAAGAAAAGAATCTTGATCGTGATATTTGTAAACAAGGTAAAATGAAAAGACTTAAATTTAATGAAAGAGATCATGTATCTCAGAAGCCATTAGATGTTGTGTTCTCTGATGTATGCCAGCTAGAGCACCCATCGATTGGAGGTAGCAAATATTTTATTACATTTACTGATGATTGTACCAGATTCTCATATGTAAGGTTTCTTAAGCAAAAGAGTGATGCATTTAATGAGTTTCTCAAGGTTAAGGCCCTAATGGAGACAGCACAAGGGACCAAGTTGAAATCTTTCCATTCAGACAACGGTGGAGAGTATTTAAGTACAGAGTTTTGTAACTATCTTGAAAAGGAAGGTATTGTTCGTAGGTTAACAATGGCTTACTCTCCTCAACAGAATGGCGTTGCTGAACGCCTCAACCAGCAACTTCTCACCACTAGTAGGTGCATGCTCATTCAGTCAGGCATGCCAGTTCAATTTTGGGGGGAAGCCATCAGCACAGCCTGTTATATAAAGAATAGGTGTGTGTCATCAACTGTAAAGAACATCCCATTTGAACTGTGGACGAGTAGAAAGTTGTAAGACCAGGAATTGCTTATGTTAAAATCGTTTAGTTGTAAAGTTTCGATCCATAAACGTAATGTGGAAAAGTTAGTGCCAAGGGCAAATGTTGGTGCAATGCTAGGGTACCCCGATGACTCGAGGGGCTACCGTGTATGGGACATCGAAAAGAAATGTGTCATTAAATCCAGGAATGTAGAATTTGTTGAAGATGTATTTCCGTTTTCTGTAAAAGCCCAGGAAAAACCTGTAACTCAGATAGATTGTGAACCTAGAACAGTTGGAGAAGTGTTTGTCAAGCAGAAAGATTGTGGAGGTGACGTGTTTGAACACGAAGTAGCCGAATCAGGCAATGAAAATTCTGTAACAAGTGATAGTGATGCCTCTTTGTCAGATTCTGATGTCATAATAGACGCTCCATTACAGCCTGAACACACAGTATTACGCAGGTCGAGTAGAGAGAGTAAACTTCCCAGTAAGTGTGTGTGTTGTAATGAAATCAAGGTCAAATGTCGCATTGTCATGTTAAGGTCAGAATATAACGATCCGGTGTCTTTTCAAGAAGCCACCTCACGAGATGACAAAGATAAATGGTTTGAGGCAATGAACCAAGAGATTGCCCTCTTGGTAAAACATAATGTGTGGACACTTGCAGAAGATGCAGGTGGCAAGACTGTCATAGGCACCAAATGGGTGTATAAAACTAAATGAAACCAAGAAGGTGAAGTACTTAGGTATAGAGCACGTTTAGTAGCTCAAGGTTTCAGTCAGATAAAGGGTACTGATTTCCTTGAATCCTACAGTCCTGTGGTAAAAAGGAAAACTATTAGGACCCTTAGAGCCATACGAGTAGAGCGTGAATGGGATAATTGTCATTTGGACATTGTATCGGCATACCTTAATAGCAAAATTAAGGAAACAGTATTTGTAAGTCAACCAGATGGTTTTCGCAGCGTAGAGTACCCCGACTATGTACTAAAATTCAACAAGAGTATTTACGGTTTATGTCAAGTTGGTAAAGATTGGCACAATTGTATCACTGCACAACTTGTCAAGCTTGGCTTAAATCAAAGCAAATGTGATCCATGTCTGTATTTTAGCCCAGATCATGATCTGTATGTTGCCCTTTGTTACCATACAAGGATTGATGTACAAATGTTTGTTGTTAGTGTAAGGCTAGTTATGCATTTTTTTTTTTTTTTTTTTTTTTGCAATTTGTGAATGGGGGAAGTGTGAGTTTGCATTCACAAATTCTCATAGTGTGTTTCTTTTGTTTTTGTATACCGTAAAGTCAAAAAGTCAAATGTACTTTTTGGAATATAACTGTCTGTTTCCGGTTGTGACCAATGGATGTCGGTGTTTGTTTCTTCTCCCATCAATTTGGAGTTTAGGGCTGTATTTAGTAAACCTTTTTTGCTAATTATTTTATGACAAATTAAGTAATTATAATTTTACCGTTCATGGCGTAATTCCACACAAAGCAGTCTGTGTTGTGTAAGTTTTGGATTATATTATCTGAATTGTAATTTAAATCACTGAGAAATTTCAAAAAATTCTATTAAATGGACCTCTTGAAAGTATTCTTATAAATTGTACTTGCCAGAAACTTAAATAGAGTGCAACCTTTAAATTACTTTTGTAAAGGGTGGTGGAGAGGTCAAACCCTTAACAGTAAGGACTATCATCACACCACATTCCTATGAAGATTTCACCACTTATCCATAAAATTAATTATAATTATATCACAGTAAAATGTTTTCTTTATAACAATGCCCATTTAATATAATCTACAGTTTACATGAACTATCCAAGGAATTCCAGACCTTGTTCATAATATAATTTACATGTAGGTTTAATGTGTTTCAGAGCCATTTCCAATGAAGAAAGGTTGAGAGCCTCATGCAGTGGCTCTGAAGAAAAACTAGCATACAAGAAAGGTGTCTTCGGATACAAACCCTGTTGGCGCAAGACAAAAAATTACATGTTAAGCAAGTCAGGGAAATTAATATCAAGTTAAAGGAGCAAGAATTAATTCTGAAACAGCAGACTTCCTGTCCCAAATGAAATGTATTTATTAATTGTACAGTATATAGTATGTAAATAAATACCTATGAAAATGAACCCTTGCATTATGTATTTAAAATAAAAAGTAAACTATAGAACATTGCAAACAGCTGCTGAACTTGTGGCCTATTGTTGATGTAGCTTAGCCGGTATAATAGGAAGATAGATTACTTCAAAAGTTAATTTTTTCCAAAAAGGAAAAAATGCTAATGTTGCAGATTCTTGCACTGTGATCGGTCAAGGCAGATCTCTCTAGTCTTTTTTAGCATTTTAAAAGTTGAATTTTATTGTCTTTTAGTATGTGTCTGCTTCCCTGCGCTTTAAGGGTCAGAACTGCTCGTGGCAAGTTAAAACAAAAATTTTGAGGTGGTATGTAGTGCAAGGTATTCCAAAAGTCTAACTTGCTAGACCTGATTGAAACCTCATAATAGGGCTTTGAAGCCATTTCTTCAGGGTTGCCGTATTGATATTACAACTTTTCAGTTGGTTAGTACAATGTGACCGCAATCATTCCATATGTTGAAAAGCCTCCACATATCCCATTAATTGGGATAACATTGTGTTGACCAACTGAAAAGTTGCAAAATCAATCTCCACAATTGACAAGACGAAAAACAAATATTTGTTGGAGTTTGAGTATAGGACTCCGTTTCATATGGTATCGCTGTATAAGTGTGGTCCAAGTTACACACTACAGTTACCCCCTTTCTGCTGTAATAATAAGGAATTCAGGTACGTATGGCATTTATAACCATATTACTAGTGAGTACCTAATGAGGAACTGTTGAGCACAAGTTTCTACTAGATACATTCAAATGAAATTCATCTGCCTAGTCAATACTCATGTTTATTTCATTTTCAACAGTACATGTTTCAGAAGATTTTATGGAAATGCTTGAACAAAGTTTGCGTCATCAAGAGTTTTGTATGTTTAACCATACAATTCCTAATAGGTTTCAGTTCTCCTAAGCATCTAATAGGAGTAGGCTTCCCAGAAACCAAAGGCCTACGTGCACGTTGATTCCCCTTCTGCTTTCTTCACGTTCAAGCATAAATGCTTGATTTCCGCGAACAGTTACCACCTGGCGTAGTGACTTCTTTATGACGACATGCAATAATGATTGATTGTTTAGAATGGTGTGGGTCGCTTCTTCCCGGTAATAGAACTGAGGTTGTAAGCCCCAGAGCTTGAAGACAGTCTGTCCAGTTATCCACCGTTGGGACATGGAGTCCTCTCCCGCTTTCAAAACCGTTGACCATCTTCACCTGTAACCCAGGCAAGGGACCCTTACAAGGTACTACCAGCTGGGCCAGCTGGACCAAGGTTTTTAAAGAGGTATTATTCCTCTAACACTCACCCTTTGTCCTGGCTTGGAACACGCAGAGCCTGGCTTGCCAGATATTGGGCCCAGGATGACGGGTTTCCCACTACCTTTATGTAAATAACTATGGCATGTGAGTAGCTAGATCAATATTCTAATCTTAGCCAACGAAATGCCTCTCTATAAATGTTTGCCTCACTTCCATATGGCACATGTTGTTAACAGTGAATTATGCAGTCTCAAATTGCCGAAAATAACTATTAGATTGTTTGGAAGACCAAAGAAGAGAAGGATGCACCAAATCCCACTAGACATGTGACATTGAACTGGATGTGGCAGAAGTAATAGAGCAGGAGAAGTGGAATAATAGACAGGAGTGGTAGAGGCTAGTTTACAACACCCGGGTGCCTGGGGTTGGACACGGATAATGATAATAACAATAAAAATATTAATAATAATGATGATGACGATGAACTATAAAGCTTTAGATATTATGTAAATAACTTTTGCATGTGAGTGGCTAGTTCAATATTCTATTCCTAGCCAATGAAATGCCTCTCTATAAATGGTTGCCTCACTTCCATATGGCACATGTTGTTCGGTGTTCCCAGCGAACTATGCAGTCTCAAATTGCCAAAAATAACTATAAAGCTCTAGCTTTTATGTAAATAACTATGGCATGTGAGTGGCTAATATTAGCCAGCAAAATGCCTCTATAAAAGCTTGCCTCACTGCCATATGGTGCAAGTTGTTCCCAGTGTTTTGCACAGGAACTTGTTTAATTTCAATCACCTCTTCATCGACAAAATCTCGGTCATTCAGTATGCCAATGTTGTGCAACATAGCACATGCAGCAAAGATTCGGGTAGTGGTCCTAACTTTATTGCTTAGTTTTCTACTCAAGCAAGGAAATTTCCTCTTCCAAATGCCGAACATTCTTTCCACTGCTCTCCGTGTTGCCTTGTGTGCACGGTTATAACGTTCCTCAGCTGCATTTCTAGGATCCGGTATTGGAGTGAAGAGGTAATTTGATTGTTCATAACCTTGCATCGTGAGCGGATCCAGGCTATCGAATAACGATGTCACAGATTTCAACGCACTGAACATTGAGAGAGAAATATCCTTTGCGATTCCTATACACCTCTGCCGTTGGTCCACAAGGGTTTTCGATGGGTATGTGGGTACAGTCGATGCACCCACTGACATTAGGGAAATTAGTCATTTGGAAAAATGTCCTTCTCCTTCTAGCAAATTCTTCCTGTGAGTTCGGGAATCTTATGTATGTTGGAAGATTTTGTGCCAAATGCTCGGATGTTGGACTGGCTTACTCCCCGAAGTTCACCACATAGGCTACAGTCTGAAAAAAGTTAGTTATTGTTGTTATAAGGGGTGGAACAACAAGGTCATCTGGCCCTAAAAAGAAAATAGATGAGACAGCCTAGTTACAGAATGTTAAAGTTGTTTTTGTATGATTCAAAATTAACGCACTATTTCATTTTGGTGAGGCATAGCCTACACGTCATGGTCAATAAAATGCCATTGTGTTGTCAATCAGAAAGCTGTTATATTTTTGAGATGAGGAAGGTAAATCCACATTCATTTTCTCAGATAATATGTATTATCAACTGGAAGTTTTATGTAACTAGTCTGTAACATAGGCTACCTTTTCTTGTGGAACACTGAAGTCATCTGCCCCAGAAGTATATCCCATTGATGTAGGAGGAATACTAACTACAGTACATGCTTTAGCATACGTTATTGATGCATTGACCTACGTTATATGGCCTTTGGATTAGCCTACTACATCTGTTGTGCTTTTTATGCGAAGATCAATTGGAACAGCCAGTTTCTTGGCCACCTTCTGTTCTTGGGGGTACCGGTATGTACATGATTAGAATCCAGTTCCTAAGGCTAATTCTCGCCTGCAGGTTGGAACAAGGTGCTCGTGCCTTGTAAGGAAAAACTGAAAGGAGGTGGGTTCGATCCCCATGTAGGCCATCATGGAAGTGGTTTTCCACGATTCTCCAATTCAGTTCCACGGAAATACCGTGATGGCTCTTTTAAGCCACCTTAACCTTAGCATCAATTTATTACAGACACAAAATAACCCATGAGATCAGACAGACTATAGCCTACACATGCCGGTACTCAAGTAGGCCTACATGGGGTTGATGACCATGATACCCTAAGTCCAGAATTAAACAGCAAGAGGCTGTTTCATGTCTTTAACATAGATTATAAATAAGTTGGTACCGGTGCTAATTTTTATAGGAAATTCAAAGATGCCTTGAGGCACTATCCCGAAGCCAAAATATAGGCCTATCCTAGAAACACAATTCATTAGAATTCATTAGGCCTAACTGACTAGCGTATCTCATTTTAATTTGTAAGTTACAGTAAGGGCACACATTAATTTCCATTAATATATGGGGTGTGTCTCCGATTAGTGCAGTCAGGAGCAAAATGGTTTACCCTACAGAAATTCACTATTTTTGCGTGATGTTTGTTCATTTTAGGGTCTTGTGACATCTTGGTAATCAGACCCGCGTAGTTGGGTGTGAGTTGAATGTCAGGTGACTTGTATTTCTATGCGTACTATAGTAGATTGCGTATTATAGACCTATTAGTAGTGTGCATGTTTGCATCTAGTCTTTTTTAACCCAATATTGAGGCCAGTAAACAGGATTATTATGAGAAATCATCCAATGCGTGTTCGTAAGGCCTATATGGGCTATTACTTTACATTACCGTACCAGTATTGTAGGTTATTTGGTGCCGTGTATCGGTACTGGAAGTACGGTATGAAAGTCTTGCATCAAAATAAGCTAACAGGCTAATCGTGTAACTTACGTAACTTAATGTAGGCTATAAAGACGCACACATAAACCTGATACGGTACCGGTATAGTATGTAAGCAGTCAACCTACCAGTAGGCTTACAACATACATTATTTTATATTCCTGAATGAATTGTAATAATTGCACTCGACAAAGAACTTTATTCACACCATGCAACATTACCGTACGGCTCTTATCCTGTGGAAAATACAGTTATCAGTCCTTCAACAATCTGTCTACAATACCATCAAAATATCTTTAATAAATAAACAAATACCGGTAATACATTTGCAAATTATAGCCTACACTGCAGTAACTTACCGTACCGTACCTAACCAACAAAAGAACCGTACCTTAATTCGGTACGGTAGTCTACTTTCCGTATCGCTATTTGATTTTATTCTAAATGCTCCACTTAGGCCTACCGGTACCTGAAAATTTCCGGTGGCATAAAATCGTAGACTTATTAAAGTTTGAAGCATTGGAGAGATTGGATGTCCTCGTCCGTTTCGCCGTCCTTCAGAACCAACGGCAAAATGACGTTTGTCACAACATCCTTTGAAAAACGGTATCGTCTCCGAAAATCTTTCCAATGGGTTTTCAAAATCTCTTACATATCGTCTTGGCACGTCATCTTCTTCAAATACCGCTTCAATATAATAAAGAAATTCGTCGTCCGCCAAGCCTACGTCCATTTTTCTTGTGATAAGGATTCCTTAAGGTAGCTTGTCCCCTACCTTAGCACACGACAAGTCGTGGAGAGCTGCATCAAACCATTCAAAAGACTGAAGACTCAAACAACAGTATGTACTGAACGCGAATTCGGTTTGACTCAAGGGATTGTTTGAGGCAAGGATCGAACCGACTTGCGTACTAAATTTAGGCCTATGCAAGAAATAGAAATTAAAATTGGAACAATATTTTATTCACATAGCTATTTTATGATGTGAATGGAATATATTGATGAGTTTTGGAGAAATTTGCAGCATTTTTAAAGAATTAAATATTGGAAATATTTCAGTGAATATTATTTTAACCAAGGGAGAGTCCAATCTATAGACACTGGAACATGACCAAAGTCTCAAGTTAGCTCGTCAAGGACTGGTTTTTGTTCGCCGAGTCAACAATAACAAAATTTTGCACACGACAATTTGATAAGAGGCTAGACCAATGAGTTTTGCTTCATAACTCAAGAGCCAATCAGAAAAAGCTACATAAATATAGAGAGAATTGTTATTATATTTAATTCTGAAGAATAAAACGATATAAGCACTCCTACATTTAGAGAAGACGAAATGATATTTTCCAATTGAAACAGAATTAGAAATTAATGAATACGAGAGAAGATATGAGCGAATTACAGAAATCAGGACTGTGTTGGAGGCTAGTCCGCCATTTCTGACAGTAAGGAGCACGGCATTGGCGAGCGGGTAGATTCAGTCCTTTACTGCGACAGGTACAGTGCAGACCTGTGTGACTGTTCGTCCGAGAGAAGCTAATACGCATATACGAGGTACGGCAAGGAACTGAAGACTTGACCGGAGGAGACGCAGCACTCACCGAGGAATGATAGGAGATGCCGGTGAAGAGACAATAGCAGTATTTTGAAACTTGAAACGACAGATTATAATACGACGTTTATAAGAAGCAGTCTACATTGTTGAAAAGAAGATACTACTACATCATTTTTTTAATGTTTTAAGAAACATGACATTGTTATAGTCATTTGTTATTAACACGATAGAAATATGAATGAAATTAGGATCATATCGTTGACAGACAAAGTCAAGATGATGCCTAAAGATATAAACAATTTTATTGATGTAATTGGTTATTACGAATATATAGACCGGGTGATTTGTTGATCAACACATATGTACATGAATAATTAATTCATTGAGAAATACCAGGAAGGGAGGAAATGATTTATTCTTATTAAATGTGAAGACGAGCGGACTAAAGCCTTATAAAGTTTATATTTTATTGTAACGTGGATAATATTTTAATGTGAAGGTAATTAACGGAACTTTGTCAGTTGAAGCAATGTGGAAAAATCGTGCAACAATGTAATTATGTGAACAGAAATAGTATTGAAGTATAAAGAGCACGAAGGTAATAGTTTGTGGAAGAGAGTTGTTAGAGTACATCATGAAAGATATTTCACGTGTTAGTGATTATCTAGTAGGGTCACTGAATCTTATACATGTTTGGAAATGTATCAAGCTGGGTTTTTATTGGAGAAATACCGTTCATTATTATCGTCAGAAGGAAAGGGATGTGTTGAGAAATGTATGCGTAAAGCTAACGCACTATTGAGAAGTTGTTCACAAGTTTATGAAGGTTTATAAGTATATTGCTAGAAAGCAATCGTTCGGTACAATATGTAGAAGAAGTTAACTGACATATGAGTGTTTATTTGTGTTGTACATGTCAGTGTAGAGTAATTCCACAATCCACGAAGTTTATTAAGAGTGATAGATTAGTCTCGCATCGTACTGCCAGTATATCGAATTTTATTCTTTGATAATGACATTACAGAGCCGTAATTAGCTTTGTTGCTCGTTGCGAAGGTTCTATTGATTGTGACAAAAACAGTAGATACAAGGTGAAATATTGGTTGTGAATTGTATTGGAAGAAATGTATTAGTGAAAGGAAACACAGCGAGATAGGTAGATCACGTAAGATCTTGTAAATATTTTGTTAGAATATCGTGCTGGTCATGATAATTCGATTATTGTAAATACTTTAATAATTTAATAATTTTATTAACATAATGTTAATGTGTCTTAGGAACGATAAATGAATAATTTACGGTCTTATATGTTATCAACTACAGTTTTACAAAAGCTAATGATAACAGCTGATCATTTCAGGCCGTTCTTGAAACCAAGTCACGTGGTGACCTCCGAAAAAGACTTTCAGTATTATTATTATGCGAACAAATTTGATTCTCGAATTCTTTCGCATGGAAAGTCAATATAGATAGAAGAACTATCTACATTTTATGTTCAAATATTTTATTTTTAATTTTTAAATCTTAATATTTGTGTTAGGGACATCTTTTATAGTATGTTATTTTTTAATAAACTTACAAGCACTCTTTAGTTTGGTTGCCCTTTTTTATAGAAACTGATAATCTTTTCATTTTGCAATCGACGTGCGGTAGTACTACTAGTTGGATACTAGAACTCACTTAGTCTCAACTTCACCGTTCACGCTCGAGATCCGAGATTCTCGTCCTACCATTTGTTTTAATTGTTTGATTGCTATTAAATGTGTAACTAGTTAGTAGTGCTATTGCATGGCCGGATTGCGCCGAGGATTTCCTAGTTATTCACCTAGTAGGGACGTGTTGGTTTATCTGGCTGGGTATCAACGTCCTTGCAATCCTTTCCATCTCATCGGATATAGGTGGTGGCTATGCGGAATTCGGGCACAGTACGTATACCTATGTTCAACATTGTTTTTTAGCCTGTTTTCATTTTATGAAAAAAAAAGTAGGCTCAAGAGAGCACCTTTTGTCCGTGTGTGCGTATCTCTGTGAGTGCGTATGTGTGGTGTGTGTGTGTCCCTAATAACATCTAAAAGGCTGGAGCGATTTCAATGAAACTCGGTAAGGTCATAGCACCAATTCGGTCGACCCCGACGGCGCCCTTCAAATTTTAATACGTCTCACCAATCCAACATGGTGACTGTGCGAAATATTTCACCAGCATTCAATATTTCCGAAACTATTACCGATATCACCCTAAAATTTTGTACGGTGATAAACGGCACTATTAAAATTTCACCTATGAGACTTTCAAAAACCTGATAACTACAAAACTAACATGGCGCGAAGTGAAGTTACGACCTTTAAATAGACCTTTTTCGCGATTTAACCATCCAAACGTAATGAAATTTGGTACAGCAAATGTTTATACACGTTGTAATGCACTGGCATCTAATTAGTTCAATCGTTGACATAACCTCAAGATGGCGGCTAAGCGAAATATTTCACTGGCATTCTACATCTGCGAAACTATTAGAAACTATTACTGATATCACCCTGAAATTGTGTCCTATGATCAGGCCCCCCACATTATTCTCTGGGCCCCGTTACTAAAAGTAAAATCTAATAAGTACCGGTATTTCACAAAAATTGGCCTTACTAATAGCCTACTAAAATCAACTTAAATTCAAAGCTACAAACCATGTACACATAAATTAACGTTATATGATGCATTGTAGTGTTTCTGAGTTCTGATAATTTATTGAAAGAATGAAAGGTACATTTTTCTGGCTTTGATCATTGAGAATTTTACAATTACATCACTGAAGTCAAGGCTTGATGCAAGACGGTGTTCGATTGCTAACACTCCAAGTGAATTAAGACGTTATTGAGTCATTGATGAACGTTGCCATGTATTCAATACGTTGCCCAACTGACTAAATGCTCTTTCTGCAGATGCAACAGAAACAGGTATCGTACAGAAATTCTTAATGCAATACATACATTTATGAATATTGATTCTAACTGTTTAGCATGGATTGCATTCAACAACTCTAACGGGTTACTTGAAATGTTTTTTGGTCAACGTGAAACACAGAGCTGAATATATGTTTCAGGTGTATAATTTCATCCGAAAGGTTTACTGATACATCATTCTTATAAGTTTTAACTAAGTTTTCCGCCTTATCCCTTAAATCACTGTCTTCCATTGAGCTGAATTGAAGAACTGGGCTGAAGATTTCAGTCAGTGCATCAGTTGCTTCAAATCTTGTCTTGAGATCAGACAAAATAAGATCAAAAGCTCTATACACAATATTAGTTTTAAAATGGTTTTCTTCTTCTTCTATAGTTGTTTCCAATTGAGGGCGACCTCTTGACTCTGGAAACGTAGATGGTACGTTGATGGATTCTGCCACTAAACGTGACTCACTGACGTTGTCATCCCACGAATTTCTCAGTCGTTGCATGTCTTACTTCAGATAATTCATCAGTTTCACTGCAATGTCCAGAGAAATACTCTGCGACTGAATTATTACACTCTTTTCATTGATGCAGCCCAACTCTTTGTACCAAAGTACTGTCATACATAAGCCTTGAAAAGAAGAAAAGTATTTATTAGGACCCATACTTTTATTGTATGCTTTTGGTTCTAAGCTTGACTTCAACTCAGGTTGATTGGTTGGTTCTTAAGTTTAGGGGCTGCGACAACGCGGTCGTGTAGCCCCGTGTACTTTGGGTGTGTGTAGAATCTGTCTGATAACCGGCGTTTATTGTGATCAGGGGCGGATCTAGGGGAGGGCGAGGAGGGCGACAGCCCAGGGCGAGGAGGGCGACAGCCCAGGGCCCCGCGGTCCGGGGGGCCCCACGCCATGGATTGTTTTAAATATAATTAATTAATTATAATTTTCAAACTAATTTTTAATTCATAATATACTTTTTTCACTGCAGCTTATGACCTCCCGTGACCTTTGGCAAGTTTAGATTTCAGTGAAATAATAGAAGACTTCAGCCGGGAAAAAAGTCGCAAAATAATATTTTAATATTTCATAGTTTACATAATCTTCTTAAGGGGACTTAAAGGTTTCTTTCATATTATAAAAAATGTACTGTAGTGTATTCAAAATATTGTAACTATTCTTTTTATATTATTATTACAAAACTATTTTCCATTTGATTGGATTTTTTATTATTTCCTATTGTTGTGGGCCCCACCTTATCACATCGCCCAGGGCCCCGCAAGGCCTGGATCCGCTACTGATTGTGATGACTGTATTAGTGTGTGTATCTGGTTTTTTTTAAATTTAAGTACTGCAATTTAGAATTTTTCAAATAGTTCCTACTTTTACCGCCAAGCGCCACCGTCAACACCTGTTAGGCCAAGTTCAGAACTTAGCTACCAGACGCCACCGCAGTCGGCTCTTAGCAACGAACATAGAAACCTAAGAGCGTTGTTTACATTCTTAACCTATCCAATTTAGCTTCACACAGGTGCAATTAGTGGAAGGTCCTTTAACATGCCATAAATCTATGACATGGGACCGCCGGCTTTACTTCCCCTCCGAAGGAAGGCATACTGAGGGATTTTTAACACTCTTAAAAAATCCGACGGCTTCGGCTGGGTTTGAACCAGCTATCTTGGGCATAGAAGCTCAGCATGCTGCCGACGACGCCACCGAAGCCGCTCGACTTCAACTAAGTTAATACTCGTTTTAAGGCCGTTAATAGTCCTGGGCAGTGCATTGCAACGGGAACAACGGCTTCGAATCTTTCGTACCACCTTGTTTGGTGATTGTTTTTTTTTGGTGAAAGCGACACTTCAGAAGTCAAAATATCCCATCTTGTAGGACTATGGGCGAGAAAAGAATACATTGTTTCCAAGTTTCCAAAGAAGGTCATAATTTCGGGGCATATTTTTACTGCATTAACTCCTATTCTGTTTAAGGAGTGAGCTCCACATGGTGAATAAAATGCCACATCTTTTTTCTCTAACAGTCTTGCTTTTACTCCTTTGACTTTTCCACACATGTTAGATCCACCATCATACGCTTGAGCCCTGCAGTCCTCAAGAGGGATGTTATTTTCAGTTAAGACAGTTGAAATTTCATTAGTAATATCTTCTCCACTTTTTCCATTACAGTTGACAAATTTCACAAACCTTTCTTTTATTCCATATTGCTTAGAGTGTTTATTTTGAATGACATATCTCAAAATAAATACATTTTGTTCTTGATGTGATACATCAGGAGTTGCATCAACAATCAGTCCATAATAAATAGTTTCTTGCCTTTCTTAAAGTATAAATTTTAAAACTTTTTCACCACAAAGTGAACTCATTTTGACTCTTCCAATATAAGTAATGGGCTTGTCCCTTTCATGTTTTTTCCTTGCAATTGCAGAGTTTTGATCTTAGCCAAGTGCTCCCTAGTTATTTCATCGTATTTTCCAATTAACTCCAAAGTCCCCAGAAAATTTCCATTATTTGCATCACCAATTGATACATTATCTCCTTGAAAAGGCAACCCCCTTGATGCTAGAAAGAGTGTCACGTCTAAAATCCGTTGTAAAATTGCTTTCCACTTTTCTGCTTCGCTCAAAATTTGTTTTTGAAGACCACTGTCAATACCTTTTGAATTAATTGATTGTTGGAGGGATTTCCATTGACTATAAGACTTACGATGGTTATTGCTATTTTCGTGTTCGGGAAGTTTGTTATACAACATTTTCCGTGGAAATTGTGCCGGTGAAAATCCTATGTTTGTAAATTTGCTTCTTTTTTTGGCTATTTGAAAAAAGAGTACAGGCAATGCAATGAAGTGTCTGTTTTGAAGAGCTCCAAATTAACCAGTCCCTGGGTTACTTTTATCAATTGTTTATAGATTTAGTGTTGAGAAGATAGTTAGGAAACAGTTTTCCTGTTTTGTCTTTAGGGAATGTCTTAGCCTGACTACATAATTCTTCAAATGTTATATTCTTTTTATAGACAATATTGTTTAGCTTTTAAGGGCTGAAACTGTGTACAAGGGGGTGTAGTGTGTTGGAATGTCTGGGGGCTGTTTACGGGGAGTGTCGTCTACAAGAGTGATAGATAGATAGATAGATAGATAGATAGTTTTATTAATTCCATTTGATTAAATACATGTATACAATACATTTTTGATATAGGACACGTCAGAATTTACATCTATAAAATAAAAGTACTAATAGGTATATACAGTAATACTAATACTATAACTATTTATAACTTATTATAATAACAGATCTTAAAAGATACAATCTTATTGGACAACTATTTACACCTCATTCTATTATCATAATATGAAAACTTAATTCTATAAATACAACAACTTACAGCTAGGTATTACAATTAAAATAGAAAAGTAAAATATAATTATAGATTTCATCGTTTCTATACACTAAGATATTCAACTACAGAGTAAAAACAATGGCACTGCAGACAAGCTTTCAACATTCTATCAAAGGTTTTTATTTTTGGGGCAACTTTTATATACTGGGATAGTTTATTGTATAATTTAACTCCTGTGTGATCAGTTCCTTTTTGATATATGCTTGTGTGCGTGTGTGAAATATCAATGTTTTGATTTTGTCTTGTGTTATGCCTATGAACATCGTTGTTTGTTTTAAGAAAAACGTCCTTATTCATTAAATTCTTTTTACAAAACATAATACTTTCAAAGATATATATACAGGGCAGAGGGAGAATGTTTAAATCTTTAAACAGAGGTCTACATGATTCTCTAGTGTTACATTTGCCATAATTCTAATAGCCCTCGTTTGATCCTAAACGTGCTTAGTACATCTGGCGACATACCCCAAAATATGACCCCATATCTTAAGTATGAATGGAAATAAGCAAAATAAGTATTTCTTAATGTGTGCATGCTAGTGCAGGTTTTCAAAATACGTAACGCAAAGCACATCGAGTTCAGTTTCGTATTCAGATATTGTATATGTTTATTCCATTTCAAGTCATGTTGTATCCATAGAACTAAAAAAATCGTTTCTGATTTATTTTCTATTTGATGACCCTTTAATGTTATATTGGGCTTCGCAGGATTATTATTCTGTATAGTGTGGAAATTTAGACATACTGTTTTTTTATAGTTGATTATGAGGCGATTATCTTGTGACCATTTGGTTAACTCTCCTGTAACGGAGTCAGCAGACTGCTGTATGACCTGTTTAGTTTCACCTTTTATTACGAGTGTTGTATCGTCCGCAAACAAAATTTCCTTATATGAATGAACGTTCTGTGTTATATCATTGATATATAGAAGAAAGAGTAGTGGGCCCAAAACCGATCCCTGGGGTACTCCAAATTTAATAATTCCCTCATTGGACAATGTTTCATTAAGTAATTTGGTTCCATCATCCTTGTGTCTCAAGCTATTTGTTTACGCCTTGTTAAGTAAGTCTCTATCCATTTATTAGCTAGACCTCTAATACCATATTGATTTAGTTTTGTAAGGAGGATTTTATGGTCAACAACATCAAATGCTTTCGATAAATCCAAGAATAGGCCAGTTACATGTTCCTTGATGAAAATCCACAGCCTGCTTCCAGTCTCCGACCGGGTCAGGAATGGAATGAATGAAGCCCCCCATCTAGCGGCGAGGATATGAACTGTGCCGGCTGCCGAGGCCTGACGCACTCCTCTGGGGCAATGATTAAATGAATGACAGATGAAATGAAATGATTGTGGAGAGTGTTGCTGGAATGAAATTTTGACAGGAAAAACCGGAGTACCCGGAGAAAAACCTGTCTGCCTCCGTTTTGTCCAGCACAGATCTCACATGGAGTGACCGGGATTTGAACCACGGACCCAGCGGTGAGAGGCCAGCGTGCTGCCGCCTAAGCCACGGAGGCTCCTTACATGTTCCTTATTGTCAATTAATTTCAGTATACAATTTATACATTCATAAATTGCTGTCTGTGTAGATTTTTCCGTTCTGAATCCATGTTGTGAGTTTGATAATATTTTATTTTTTTCTATAAAATTTATCAGTCTCTTATACATGATTTTTTCCACAATTTTTGCGACACCAGTTGGTAAGGTAATATGACGATAGTTATCTAATTCATCTTTTGAACCGTTTTTGTGCACTGGAATTACTTTTGATAACTTCAAAATATCCGGGTAAGTTCCTTAGAGAATTGAACTGTTTAAGGTCTACGCACACCGGTGCGGGATGCGGGAACGGGAGCGGGAGCGGGACTGTCGCGAACTTAAGCGCACATGGCGGGATATGCATCCACTCAGACAGCTGCGTCACAATCCCGCACAGATGGCGGGATTGCTGCGTAAAGGTCTACGCACACCGGTGCGGGATGCGGGAATGGGAGCGGGAGCGGGATTGACGCGATACCCGCAGTCGCTGCGAAATCGTAGGTCTACGCACACCGGCGCGGGATGCGGGAACGGGAGCGGGAGCGGGATTGAAACGATACCCGCGGTCGCTGCGAAATCGTGTTTTCATCTGACCAGCGCGGGAAACAGATCCGAAATGGATTCGTCTGATGAAGAAGTGCTTCTGCTTTTAGCTGTTGCTGAAGATGATAATGATCGCAGGTTCGTAGTATTATTAATCCTCTTGCTATTAATGCATCATAACATCATTCATAAAACTTACAATAAACATAATTGGGACCAGTGGCGTAGCCAGAATATAACTTCGGTGGTAGGGGGGGGGGGGGGGATATCTTACGGGGTTCCTACAAGCACTCCCTCACAGTTGTTTTACTTAAACTGATAAAATGGTTTTCCAGACCTGTTAAATGCCATAACCCTAGCATTACATGTATTCTGCTGAATTCAATAGAAATAAAGCAGCGTTCTTAAAAATTTTCAAAAATCATAAACATCTTGATATCAAACATCCCCCCCCCCACCTCTGGCTACATAGTTGGAACCGGAAGTATACTGTATGCAACGAATGGACTAAAAGCTTACAATTTTAACTACAGGAAGAAAAAAAAGAAATGGGTGCATGACATCAATCTTCAGCGTCATTCTTTTGGAGAATACCATACGTTAATGGAACAGCTAAGAAGAGACGAAAGAAGATTTTATATTTATTTTCGAATGACTACAGACAAGTTTGACGAAATTTTAAATTTGATTGAGTACAACATAAGGAAAATGGATACCAATTATCGGGAAGCCATCTCACCAGAAGAACGTCTTGCTATTGCTATTAGGTAAATAATTCTATTTTTTAATTTTATTATTGTTTATATTTCACTCTGGAGTTGTTCTTTACAAAGGTGTGAATGTGGAAAACAGAGATTTTGCTGTGATGTTTTCACACGCTGTATTTTGTGACGCTGACGGTGGATGAGGGATGTTGGCTTCTTCCCAGGTATTCAGCATTATTGGGCTCGGGAGAGGGTGATTGTAGATACAGGACTCCGAAAACTCCGGAAACTCGATGCCACAGATGAAGATGCTGAAGCTGTTGTTTGATATTCTTGTGCAGCTGCTTCTTCTTCTGCTTGTTCAGTTTCCTGTTCCATGAAAATCTGGGCTATTTTCATTTTTGTTATCGCCTGCCTTTGTGGTGTGAATGTTTGTAGAGTCTTTGCATAACTGAGAAAAAGCAGTTCGTTAGCATTCATGTCTGGGGTTCTACGTTTATTATCCAGATACTGAAGAACTTTATCCACATTAGAAGTTTCATCGCATACCGGTAGTTTCCTTTTTCTTGACCTTCGTTCAATTGTACGGATGGATTCATTACTTGAAGGTAACTGACTGCTTTCAAGAGCCTTTTCTGTACTCTCGTCTTCATTAGCAGTCACCGCGCCCAATTCTTCATTGCAGTCTAGATCACATTCTGCGTCTCTTTCCTGACATACTTGTAAAGTTTCCAGGTTTGTGTCTGTTTTGGCGTAAGCAAGAAAAGGCTTCAAAAAGTCCATATATTTTGCCCACTGCCATTTTTTGTAGTTTTTCTTTGCACTCGTGCCTGTTGTACATTTAGAGGTTTTCAGAAATTTAAAGTAGGTATCCCTAAGATTTCTCCATTTTTTCTTCAATTGATCTCCTGGAAATAGAGATTGAATATGCTATAGCTATATGCTATATTATAACCAAGTATACAGTAGGGTGAACTTTGGTAATTGCCTGATAATATTAAAAAGTCCATGAAATACTGTATATATTAACATTTGCAAGCTCTACTTCTAGGAGTACTAATGATTTCGTGATGCAATTTTTAAAAAACTATCGCGAAATTATTACCCAGGTTTATCTGATATAACTTACTGCATGTTTATGTATGTGTTCTGTTCTATTTTCAGATTTTTGGCTACTGGGGATTCGTACACGACAATTGGTCACAGTTTTCGCGTTGGATTCACAACTGTTGGAGCTATCGTGAGAGAGGTTTGCCAAGCTATCTGCGATACAATGCAAGTCATATATATGCCGGAACCATCTACCGCAACATGGAATGAATCAGCTGACGGTTTTAACAAAATGTGGCAATTTCCGAACTGCATTGGCAGTATCGATGGGAAGCACGTCACTATCAAGTGCCCCAATAAAAGTGGATCCAACTACTTTTGTTATTTGCATAAGTTTTCTATCGTGTTGTTGACAATTGTTGGGCCAGATTACAAGTTCCTGTGTGCGGATATCGGTGGGTACGGGAAAAACAGTGACGGTGGTATTCTTCAGCATTCGTTAATGGGACAGCGACTAGAAGCCGGTACTCTCGGTGTCCCTTCAGAGAAAAACCTTCCTGGACAGAACGAGCCTGCACCTCACGTCATAATCGGTGACGAAGCTTTTCCTTTGAAAAGTTATTTTATGAAGCCATTTCCATACAGGCAATCAAGAGGTGACAGGCGCAAAGAAACCTACAATTATCGACTCTGCAGAGCGCGAAGGGTCGTGGAAAATGCTTTTGGCATATTGGCACAGAAATGGAGAATATACTACAGGCCTATAGAAGTTAATACGGACACTGCTAAACTTATCATTAGGACAACGTGCATTCTCCATAACTTTCTAAGAGGAAATACAGACTATTTCGAACATTTAGATCCACCGGAACCAAACCTAGGAGCTTTTGGGAATGCTATCATTGATGCACGACGGGCGCCTACAGCTGCTTTCGCTGATCGAGAAAAATTTGTGGAGTTCTTCAGCACGCATCCTCTTACAACGCAATAGGCAAAGATTAATAATCCCTGTGTTGTGTAACGTATGATGTAATGTAGAACGATTGTGCAGTTTATATTTAGGGTAGTTCAGTTAGGTTTTCTTTGTTAATAACCACGTGAGAAGTGTATACAGAAACAAATAGTGATATTATTTAAAATTATATGCTTACCAGGTACTTGCAGTTCCTGTCCTATTTCATCCCAGAGCTTATCTTTCTTCCTTATATTTCTATAATCTGCGTTACTCATGTCATATAAGATAGGATGTTTCCTGACACACTCTATTAGCAGTTCCGTCGCCATTGCTAAAACGAATGCGGGACGCGAGAAAACGCTGCAAGCTGCGTACTCCTGGAGTAACGCAGCAATCCCGCCATCTGTGCGGGATTGTGACGCAGCTGTCTGAGTGGATGCATATCCCGCCATGTGCGCTTAAGTTCGCGACAGTCCCGCTCCCGCTCCCGTTCCCGCATCCCGCACCGGTGTGCGTAGACCTTTATTAAGTGTGTAAGTGGATTTATATTTTCTGCTCATTTCTTTAAATTGCATCTGGGATGCCATCAATGCCAGCACAAAATTTATTTTTTAGCTCTTTTATAACTATTCTTACCTCTTCACTTGTGACATGATTTATAAATAAAGAATCACTACATATATTTATTTTATTATTAGAATTTCGTGTATTTACCTGTGATTTATTTAATAATTTTTGTGGAATTTCCAGAAAATAGCCATTGAAAGTGTTTGCTATTTCCTCTGGATTATTTATCACTTTATTAGTTCTGGTCAGTGTAATTTTCCTTTGTTTTTTTGCTGATTTTCCAGTTTCTTTCTTTATCACGGACCACATAGCCCTGTTTTTGTTAGATGATTGGGAAATAAAATTATCATTATGCATTTTCTTTGCTAGTCTTATTACCTTATTTAATATGCTAGTGTATTTTTGTAGTATAAATTGAATTCAGGTGTTGTGTGGTATTGTTTATATAATTTGTGTAGACATTTCTTTCTTTGACATGAATTTATAATCCCTGTTGTTATCCAATTGCTAGTTTTGTTTTTTTTGAACAGTTCTTTGTCTAAAGGGGAATGCTGTTTCAAAATAGTGTTTTAGGGTACTGTTAAATGCATTAAATTTATCATTTACATTCCTTATTTAATAAGTCATTGAAATATGTAACATATGTTTCAGTGAATGACCTGCACTTTGATTTTACTCCATTGTCATTATTATTGATTGTTTCGGGTACTTCAAAACTCAGTATTTGTCCATGTTGGTCACTAAAACCCGATCAATAGACTTCTACTGAATGGTGAAATTTATCTGTATTTAAAAAAAGTGATCAGGAGTGGTTTTACTAAATTTTGTTAATCTTGTTGGGGTATTTACTGTAGGTTTCAGTCCATAGGAAATTAGTAACTGTGTTAATAATTCACAATTTCTATCAAATTTTAAGAAATCCACATTTACATCCCCACAAATTATTATATCGAAATTTACTTTGCTCATGTTATTGAGTAACAATTCTAATTTATCTATAAATAAAGGAAACTTTCCTGACGGAGAACGGTACACGCATACAATTATTAACTTAAACTGCTGTATTTTTACGGCAGAGAATTCAAAATCCTATTCCATAATTAGATAATCATAAGCTGTTAACTGTTCATGATCTAAATTATTTCTTAGGTAGATACAAGTACCAACATGGCTAATATTAGTTCTAGAGTATTTACTAGCTTATATCAACCCTGGGAATTGAATTAATTCAAGTTGTTCCTCTTTCAGCCAATTTTCTGAAATACATAGTGCTGAGATGTCTAAGTTCATTTTTAAGCATTAAATTTATGTAATCAATTTTATTATAGAGAGACTGAACATTCTGATGGTAAAGTTTAATTTTGTTACTTTTGCAAGCTTGTGTTGGTGATTTATTTACATTATTATTAATATCATAATTGTTATTATTATTGTTGATAGACAAATCCGAAATACCATTGTTCCACTCAGTTAAATTCGACATCGAAAGATCTGAATGCCAAACCTCACGTTTGGCTTCTCTTACAAGTTTCCCTGCTTCCACTCTAAAGATATTACTGTTGAACTATTCTTACCATTTGAATTTACAATTTTGCAGATTTCTTTCCTAAGATACTTTTTTCCTAACCTATTTAAGTGTAGGCCATGTCAAGTGTGGAACTTCCTGTCTAATTTACTTACATCTATAATTTGGACATTTGGAAAACTCTTAAAAATTTTACGAATTTTACCATTTGTAGCCTCTATTTCTACATTTACACATGATTTGGGAATTAAATCGTATCTCTTCGGAATGTTTACAATAATGACATTTGTATTAAGCATGGATGGCAATGTACCCTTTAAATCTTTGATTACCTTTTTACTCTCATTTCACAAATGTCGTTTGCTCCAGCGATTATTACTGCATAGTCCTTTGAAGTGTGGGTTGCACACTCTCCTATCATTTCGTTCGTGACCGCTGCAATGGGTGCTCCTGGCTTTACTGTAGAAGTGACCTCCATTTCTCCGCTTCTCTCCAATACGGTTGCTGCTACATCTCGCCCGTGACTGTCCGCAAATATCCGCATCTTCCTGGATTTTCTCTTTATGACTTTCTTCTTTCCTTCTTGAAGAATGTCATCATTTTCTTCGACGAGCGCTCCAAATGAATTTTGTACCGGTACAAAGAAGACCTTAGTGTGAAAGAGAGCCCCAATCCCAGAACCGTGTTAGAAGCTATTGTGTTCATTATCTTAACTAGGAAATAAAGAACAACGTATTTGCAAAACAAATATAATATAAGAAAAAAATCAAATTACAAATAAAGAACAGATCAAGGAAGAGTTAATTAGTTAATTAGGTTAGTAATTACATCCAAAAAACACCAAATACATCAAAGGAAAAACAAGGTAATACCATCAATTACAATAGGTAAGGCTTATTACAAACCCCGAAAAATAATAATAATTCATTAATCAAGTGAAAGGGCAGGGGAAGAAAATCGTAAAACCAAACCCCTCTTAAGAGGTCGAAAGAGTGCCCAAGATTCGGCAAAAGTTATATTATAGCCCGAAGGAAAGTTTAAACAGTAATTACCGATATGTTATGTTTCAAAATAGTAAACCTCGCAAGGAAGGTCGAAATCACATCACGAATGACAAACTGAAGTTTATCCGATCGAAATATTAAACCAAATACGTAATGAAGCGGATCAAGTTACAGCTCGACTGACTGCTTTCATCTCAATCTTATGACCATATGCCAGAAAAAAGGTAATGGCGAACGTCGCCAGGAAACGAACAATAATGCGAAACAAAATTTTATAAAAGGGAGTTACTACCATCAGAAGGCCAAGAAATAAAAGGAAAATAAATTAATAATTAATATGAGAGCTGTGGATCGCACAATTTTAGGTTATGTGATTTGGCATAGGTTTGGTACTGTACCCGTAATCCACGTGGTCTTACCTGTTGAAATCCGATGGAGGAGCTGGATCGTAGATTCTGGAAGTTCCCGGATGAAATAACCCCTAAAAGTCTACCAACTAGGATCAACCAGGGATTAGGATACGTCGATATTAAAGAATGCGATACGAAGATGCCAGTGGTGTATATATTACAATGAAACGAAGCTCTTAAAAGAACTCGAACAAGAGACTAAAAGAAAACGAAAGTATCTCAGGCGTTAATTTTAAGCAAACTCAAAGAAAAACCACCCACTGGTCTTCCTAAAGCACTCCCTTTTCTAATAGAAAACACCAGTCGTTCAAACATTTTTTTTAAAATTAAATTCAGTTTATTAACTGGCAAATGGTGTATGTCTGTCAATTAGACAAAAATGAAGAAAGTTTCTCTAAATCAAATGACGAAAATAGTTTCAATAAAAGCCTATAATAAGGCCCCATCTTACTGCTCTAAATCGCAGTATTTAAATATATCATTCATTGAACACATTGCATGAAAAATAAAATATTATATCATGCACTGATGCTATACTCTTATTAAAAATTTATACATATCTTACATTTTATATACAGATTATATCCTTAGTTAGGATTTTGTTATTATCGCTGCCCATTTCCATTTAATTCGACAAGTATATCTCAAGGTTATAATTCTCTTAATTTGTTGCATTCAACAATCAATTAAGATAATCGAATAGTGTTACAAGTTAGAAAATAGTTTATTAACTATCCAGATGCTTCAATGAATGCAGTATATTTTTGTTAAAATCACTGAAATATCAAATGTATTATATTGCATGAATTAATTAAAGTTATTCGAAAAGTGGCTGTGTCACTTAAATATGTGTGTCACGATATAAGCAATCCATCTCCGGCAAATCTTAATAGGCAAGAATAAAAACGTAGGGTTACTTGAAGTAATACTGGCATTTAAGAGAAACATTCGTGATTCCAATTCACGTTCACAACAACTTCCTATTCAAAAGCTAATGTCACTCTTACAAAAAGAAATGACTACGTTAATGTCTTCACATAAGACTTCGAGTACATTATACAATATTTATGTTGACCATCCAATGATGTCAAATATTCGCTTCATTAGCACAATAAATTCGTATTCATTAAATTGCAATACATTAATTCAGCTTTCAAAAGCTGTCAAAAATTTTTCCCAAACGTAATTAAACACAAAACCTTTCAATAATTACTCTGAAGATATCACGCCTTATCGTAGACGAATATAGAAGTGTAACAGAGTACCTCTTTCCCAACTTCACTCAACAAGTTGCAACAATTTATTAGATAAGTTGTATTATCTACTTCCATAAATTATCGTCATTTAAGTCTATGGCAAATTCTGTTATACTTGTTTGAACTGTTAATTTAGTTCACTATTCCTATATATATATAATTATTTCCATAATAACTTATATATAAAAAAAATCGTAGATAGACACTAGTAAAATAGTCGGTTCAGTTTCGCCTATCCAAACTCGAAAAACGGCTTAACTACTCAGAAGAAAACACGTGAGATTTACACCATGGAAAGGAGTCTATTATCGTATCAATAGATACACGCAAACCATTAAATCAAACGATGATCTAGCCAAGAGCCTACCAAAAACGAATTAAAATAACACAAGCTGAAGACTGAACGAACTAAAGTTTCAGTAAAAAAAAACTCTAATCTAAAAGAAATATGAAAGTAGGCTACAAATGCCTCGACAATCAATTCACAATTGTTCTCGCTGGACGATTTCTACGATTCCATACCCATGGAAAATAATTATGAAAAAGAACTATCATTTCTAAAAGAAAGAAATGTCTACTAGAATGTCATAAGTCCAAACTAAGAGTATCACTGAAATATTTTTTGTAATAGTTCAAGTGCACGTGTGTGTGGCCATCTTCTT
Source organism: Meconema thalassinum (assembly GCA_946902985.2). NCBI lineage: Eukaryota > Metazoa > Arthropoda > Insecta > Orthoptera > Tettigoniidae > Meconema > Meconema thalassinum. The sequence continues at coordinate 554,702,486 of OX336388.2, forward strand.
CCTAATCGCTATTCTTATACAAAAATATCGTCGTCTTGGTCCTAATTATGCTGCAGATGTCTTCCCAACAAAATTCAATGCTTGGTTTTATTTCCACAATTTTCAAAAAAAAAGCACAAGTAATGCTCTAAATAGCATTACGTTTACTGTTAACTACAAAATAAATTACACTCTCCGACATAAATGATACAAGGAACTAAATCTAGTCTTCGAATGAATTTCATACTATTTAATAAAATATTGGTGAGAAGTGACGAACTAAAAGTAACAAAGTCTACTGTCTACAAGAAAGAAAAGTTTTCCAGCTACCTTGGGCGATGTTCTGGTTGAGATTGAAGAAAGTAAAGGAATATACATTCCTTTCAGGAACTGGACCCTCATCCCTGAGTAGTCCATGGCTGGAGCTGTAAGTCGTCGAACCAACTTCCTCCTAACTCGAAAACCACTGTCTACGAAACGGAGTTCCTACCTATTACTTGTACAAGGCTCCCTCGACGTTATCAGTAAAGTAGTTTCGTTCATTTGGAGTTGTTTCTTCATTATCATGTACTTCAAAACCACAGGATCAGAACGAACGCCTACAATCGTTTCTTTTTCTTCATTGTAGTATTTATAAGGTTGTCATTCCAAATGATCAATCCTGGCTCTGCATTGCATTCCTGTACTATCTGCTTAGCCCAACATTGCTACAGCAGCTAGATTCTCACAATAAAGTCCAGTCGTATTGTTCTTGATAATACTTTCCTGCATTTCAACCATATATGTAGTAGATTTCCTCATCGTGGAGTTTGTACTGACAAGTCCATGCAATAACTAAGCTCACTCGCATATATCTATTTTCTGGGTTATGCCAAACACGCCAGAAATACGAACAACCGCATGTTGCTATGAAGCAATCCGCCTGTTCGCTCCGCGCCGTGATTAGAGTACACTCGTACGACTGCGTGTTTAACGAAACTTTTCTTACAAAGCCGATAGCACGTTCACTCCGTGTGTCACAAAACTCAAGTGTCTGTGATTCCAGAACTGCTCGCAGACACGCCACAGCTGGCAGTCTACCCATGATACATCTCTCCTTGTATCGAGGTTGACAATCGAACTCTGTCGATTATCATCTTATATATATGCATCAGACAGTTGCAGAAATAAGTTAGTGAGCATGTCCTGTCCACGTGATCAAGAGCATGGCGAGATTGCCTATCTATCTCCTAAGTGAATGACGAGTGTATTGCTCCTCAAGCCTGCAGCCAAATTAATGCCAAACAATAATTTTAAAATACGTCTCGTTGTCGTATCAGGGTTCAAGTATACAGCAAAATACTGGCTCATCCTCCTCCCAACCTAGCTAATAAAAGTGTGCAAATACTTTTATTACACCATTCTAGGTATTCGTTAATGAACAGTATTTTGTGTTTTATTCCACTCTCTTAAAATACTTTCTGAGGTTCTTCACATTGAATTTTCCTATTTCCTCGTTCGTGTGGATGTCTAGGACTTGGTAACTATTATTCCCGTACACTCTGCCTACCTTGTAGGGGCCAATGTACAGGCTACTGAACTTCATGTATATCTTCCTCGCTGCATCTGTTTTAGTGAATTTACGTACGAGAACTAAGTCATTAGTTTCTAGAGGCGGGTTGTAGCGCTTTCCTTCATTTCTTTTCTGTCTTTTTCCCGCCGCATCCATCAGGCTTTCTCGGGCATTATCCACCCTTTCCTGCTCTGACGGTTCAGCATCTTTAGTTAAGAATTGTGTTATTTCATCACAAGCTCTTTCTGGCTTTCTGTTATGATGAACTAACACTGGAATATCTCTCAGACTTTCATGATATGTCGTATTTAGGCATTTCTCCATCAGAGGTACATATTTTACCCAGCTAGGATGATCTTGAGGGCAGTATAAACGTGCAAACTTGGCAACCTCTGACATTAGACGTTCCGAACTGTTGGACTCAGGATATCTGATGCTGGAGAACACGTGACGTATTCCAAATCTCTCCATAGCGACTTTGAATTCATGGGAAGTAAATTGTGATCCATTATCTGAAAGAATCGTTTCTGGTCTTCCAGCTTTTGTGAATACACTCTTAACTAAGCGACTTATAACTTGCGCTGCTGTTGTGTTCTGCAAGGGGTCTAGGGTGACGAATTTCGAAAACACATCCACGGTAACAAGTAGAAACTGGTTACCCCTGGCACCTTTTGGACAAGGGCCAAACAGGTCACAAGCCATTAATTCACGTGGTCTATAGGGGATAATTGCTCTCGGCTCCTCATTAGAAAATGCCGAAGGATATTTGCTCCTCTGGCAACTGTCACATGACCTAATAACCCTCGCAACGGACTGACGCAACTTAGACCAATAAAACGTCTCCTGAAGCGTTTTCATGGTCTTATCCAGGCCACCATGGCCGATACTATTGTGTGTTAACCAGATCAAAGGTACAGTCAATTTGGGAGGCACCACTATTCTAAGTTTGTTCTTGTGCTTGTCCACAAATTTACAAACAACTTCTCCACAAATAGCGAATTTGTCAGAACATCTCCTAGTTGCCTGAAAATACTCATCCGAGTCATCCATGTGGCCCTTTAAATATCTGTACATGTTCCTTATTGGAGTGTGTCTCTTCTGTGACACAGCTAATTTGCGTAGCTTTTCCAGGGTTGCCTCATCTCCCTCCTCCAATTGTACCAAGTTTACTGCTAATTTATTAGAGGGGTTTCTCGAAAGAGCATCAGCAAGAAGGTTGTCCTTGCCTGGCTGATGTCTGATGGTGGCGTTAAACTGCTCTATAAACAACGTCCATCTCGTCAGACGATCAGAAGACAACTCGGACTGAAGCATGAACTGCAGAGCTCTGTGATCTGTAATTATTACAATCTGATGACCTAGAAGTATTTTTTTCCACTTCTGCAAAGCTGAGACAAAGGCCAGAGCCTCAAGCTCTGTAGTGAAATAATTCTCCTCATGAGGCTTTAATTTCCTTCTGTAAAAATCAATGTAGTGCTTATTCCCCTGTTCATCCTTTTGATACAGGACCGCACTTAAACCTACTCTGGAAGCGTCAGATTCAATATAAAAAGTGCGGCTGAATTCCGGATACTCTAACTTAATGCATTCCTTCAGCATAGTCTTCGCATTCTCGAAGGCCTGCTCAGTTAAGTCCGTCCACTTCCACCGATTATTTTTCTTCAGCAGTTCATATAAGGGTGCCATGGTCACTGAGTATCCTGGGCAGTGACTACTCAAAAATTGGCACATCCCAAGGAATTGGCGTAGGTGCTTGATTCTTTTTGGTCTAGGGAATTTTGCAATTTCCTCAATCTTCTTAAGATTGGGATGATAACCGTATTGATCTATAGTGTGGCCTAGGAAATGTATACGTTCCTTCATGAAGTGACATTTATCGTAGTTGACATTAATATTGGCCTCTCGAAGCTCTAGGAACAACTTTCTAAGTTCTTTCAGATGTTCTTGAACATTAACTGAAGCGATGATGAGATCGTCAATGTAGCACGTGACGCTGCGTTTGACTTCATCAGAAAGCTTACTGTCGAGAGCCCTAATGAGCGCTGGACCGCTATTTATCATACCGAACGGTACACGACAGAACACGAAGGTTGTTTTGTCAAACAGAAACCCTGTGTACTGCCCGCTGTCCTCGGCAAGTTCTACTTGATAGAAGGATGCTGTTAAATCGAGTACGCTGAAACATGCCTTGTCTTTAAATTTCCGTAACAAATCTCTGATTTTGGGAGGTCGGTCCATTTCTAAAAATATCCGGGAATTTATTTTCCTAGCGTCTAAGCATAGACGAAGCTCACCATTGCTTTTCTTGACCACCGTAATAGGGTTTAAGTAGGAAGAGGCTTGTTTCTTAATGATTCCCTCTGCTTCCATTCTCTTAATGATCTCCCTGACCTCTTCATAATATTTATCCGGAATGGGATACAGTTTTGCCTGGTATGGAGTGTCATCGTTTAATCTAATCTGATACTTGAAGTTTTTAATTAGGCCTGGCTTATCATCGAAGATATCAGTAAACTCCTCGATCAAGTCTTTGAATTCTTTTTCTATTTCTGTAAATCCCTCGACGTAAAGTGCATAATGCTCTCTTTCTTGCTCGGTCTGGTTTATTATATTTTCTAAAATTTCTTCCCTGATCAAATTTTCCACATCCTCATTGGAATCAATATCTTCAGGTACTATCTTCCCAATAGTTTTCTCTGGGAACCTGATAATTCTCATGTCCATGTCAATGGTGATTCTGGCACGGGTAATAAAATCAATCCCTAGGATTATTTCGAAGTTGATATTTTTGAGCACCACAAAAATATGTTCAAAACCACTTTCATTTATACTGAACTTCATCTGGACTTGTAATTTACATTTCATCGACTTATGCTGAAATAGTCCTCTAACTTTGATCGATGAAGCTGGCAACGTGGCAAATTGTTGTTCCTTTTCTAATTTCAAAAAGCAATCTTCGGACATGGAATGACCGCTCCCGTGTCTATGAGAGACCTACAATGTTGTTTACCCACAGAGATTTCAATAATAGGCAATTCAGCTCGTTCGCTCACAATTCCTTCCTTTTCTTCTTACAACAAATCTTCGTCCGTGACCACATAAACATCTTGTATAATTATGTCAAATGGAGACGGCTGGCTGTTTAATCCCTCCGGGATTTAGTAATTGGCGTTTTTTTTCTCTTGTGAACCCCTTTCATTGTCACTAGTGTGATGGCTAGTGTTAGGTTCTGGCTCACTTTCTGTGTACCTTCGATCCTTCCTTTCTTCACGCCTATCCCTGTCCTTTCTAGACTGTTCTTTATCTTCCTGGTTATGATAGTTCTTGTCTCGGTAGTTTTTGTATCTGGCAAACCCTTGTTGACCTCTGTTCTGTTGCTTATACTGGCCTTGTCTATCCCTATTATCGTAGTATCGGTTATTGATCTGATAACTTCGATACCTGTTGTTCCTAGGTTGGTATTGTTCCCTTTCCTGATTTCCATTCATATACCTGTCATTCCTATTTCTACCTTCGTAAGGTTTATATCTTTCTTGATTACGATCTGTTTGGTTAGGACTATCCCGGTCTCGGTCATATCTCTGTTGGTAGTTTCCATATGGTCGCTGGTTGTTTCTATCATCAAACCTTCGACTATACGTTCTACTGTTCCTCATCAGACCTTCCCATCTAGATTCTGTCCTATTTGACCTTTCTGTTTGTTGAGTTTGATCAACGACTACCGCGTTCACGGTCTTAGTTTCCGTCCTTCCGCTTTTGACTATGGTAGGCGACATAGAAGTATGGTCGAGCCTACGCAGCAAGTCGTCCATTGCCGCTAAATCCTCTACGACTGATGAGATTACATTCCTTCTAACTTCCACCGGTAACTGGCGTGAAATTGTCTCGAGAATTTCCTCCTGTCTCAGTGGGGGTTGAAGATATCTAAGGCGGGCTAACTGAGATGTGAAGAATTCAGAGTAACTGGTGGGTCCAGTACTACTATACTTCCTTGAATATACTTCCGCCCTCACTGCGTGTTGTATCTCTATCGACCAGAATCTTTTAATAAATGCTTCCGAAAACTGTTCGAAGTTATCGAAAGTGTATCGGAAAGCGCGAAACCAATTTAGCGGTGCATCTGCCAGTTGATTCTCAACAATCCGCAGTTCTCTGTACCTTGTAACATGATGTTCCGCAAAATGATCCTGTAGATTTCTAATGAATTATATGGGAGTTAAGCCCTTCGTATTTGAAAATTTCTTAATTTCCTCCTCGTAATTCCTCACCATCATGACATTAGATCTGTCATTAGGCGTTGATGTCCTAAAATCTCTGGGATTTATTTCTGATGTAGTCTCATTCGGGATCTCTGATCTAGCCTGACTCTGTTCTGTTTCACGTGCCTTATTCAACCTCGCTAAATAGTTTCTAGCTGGAGTGGTGGTATCCATCCTGTCCCTTAAATAGTGTACCGTTCCTTCCCCATCGGAATTTATAGGTTTCCCCAACGTGTCCAATTGTGACTTGATTTCCTCTCTTAATTTATTTATGTCTATGTGATCCTTTAAACTGAACGTTTGCAACTCTTGTCTAATCTCGTTTAATTCCGATGTTTTCTTTTCACGCTCTGAGTTTAGATCTATCTTAACTTGGTTTACTTTCAGAATTACGCCTTTAATCTGCGTTTCTAAATCCTCCCTAAGAACAGTGACGCTTTCGACCTGCATAGTCTGTACTGAATCGATTCGTTTATCAGTGTCTTTTCTAGCCTGGGAAATATCTTGGTTAAGTCTTATTTCCGTTCTGTTAATCTTTAATTAAAATCTGACTTAATACTTTTAATGACGTCTTCATTTATTTTTGTGATTTCTCCCCTTAAGAATGATCACTTGATCGTTAACAATAGCCTTGAGATCGATCTCTATATCCTTTCTCAATACCTTGTTGTGTTCTTCAACCTTTTCCTTAAGTTGGGCCATATCACCCTCTAATTTGGCTAGAGTTTCTTGCGTTGTAATTGCTTCGTTTGAAAACTGCAATTGCAATGCATCTAAGCTATTTTTATTTTATTTTTGGTTACTGTCTAGTTCCGATTTAATATTTCTAACATCCTCCTTTATGGTAGAAATACTAGATCTATACCAGTTACAATGTCTTCTGTTAGGTTAATTTTAGCCTGAGTGGCATCTATCTTTTTCTCAGTCGAATCTATTTTATTTTCAGTTGAATTTATTTTATCCTGCATTGCAGTTATATCAACTTGAGCTGCATCTAATTTGCCTTCAGTTGAATCTAATTTATTTTCAGTGCTTATGGCTCTTACTTCTAATGATGCAACATTAGATCTAACATGGCTAACTTCTACATTAATGTTACTAATATCAAGTTGAACAAGCCTGACATCGGCCGTCACACTGTCGATGCCCGTTTCTATATCATCTATCTTTTCTTTTATATCTTTAGTTTTAGCTGAAATCTTGCGATTACTATCTTGAAGAAATTTGAGGGACAAGTGCATTTGACTAATCTCTGCCTTCAAATTCTCCCCTACAGATTCCTGAATTAATTCAGTATTCGTATTGACAATGGCGTTGATATTGTCAAAACTAGTTTGGCAATTACTCCTGATCTCAGCTAATTCATTGGTGTGACTGCCCATCTTCTCCTGTATTGCCGTCAACATATTGGCAATGTCCTCATTTGACACAGCTGTCATGATAAATACAATTATAGAAAACACAGGAATGCAATACATAAATAGCAGAATTGACACATTTAGAATGACCCATTTCACCAATACAAGCATTGTATTTCGTTTTGCTTCTAAACTTATTATATAAATTAAGTCTATAAGAAAAGAGGAGGAATGCAACGACGGTGATTTATATTAGAAACGGTTTAAATTAAAGTTGAGATGCTGAATTATTTATTTGATTATTAAAGAAATTGATTCTATCATTACAGATGATCTACAAATAATCATCGCCGGTGACTAACACGAAATGACTGACAAGCATGGAGTGAAAAATGGCCCCATGTCATGTCCCATCTGACCACGCTGATCCATAAAAAAAATCCTAGAAATATCTTTTATGATCATGTCGTAATCAATCAAATTACATTTTACTAGGCACACACAAAACAAATAAATTTAAGCAATGGCGATAATTCTATCTGTATGCCAGGTAGATTGAGTAAACTCATCTTCACGTTTTGAAGAAACGTGAATTCCCAACGAATTCGACGTGTATAATCGTAGCAGTGCCAAAGAAAATTTTGCTAACGACTACATCGTTCGAAAACTGCTAAACTCAATAACCTCATAAAAATGGATTCTCACACATGGGTTAAGCATTGGAGAACTCGAGAATGCCAATTCGAAAGCCCCATAGGTTGGGACGCCATATATAGATGTACCCGTAATCCACGTGGTCTTACCTGTTGAAATCCGATGGAAAAGCTGGATCGTAGATTCTGGAAGTTCCCGGCTGAAATAACCCCTAAAAGTCTACCAACTAGGATCAACCAGGGATTAGGATACGTCGATATTAAAGAATGCGATACGAAGATGCCAGTGGTGTATATATTACAATGAAACGAAGCTCTTAAAAGAACTCGAACAAGAGACTCTAAAAGAAAACGAAAGTATCTCGGGCGTTAATTTTAAGCAAACTCAAGAAAAAACCACCCACTGGTCCTCCCAACGCACTCCCTTTTCTAATAGAAAACACCAGTCGTTCAAAGAATTTTTTTAAAATTAAATTCAGTTTATTAACTGGCAAATGGTGTATGTCTGTCAATTAGACAAAAATGAAGAAAGTTTCTCTAAATCAAATGACGAAAATAGTTTCAATAAACGCCTATAATAAGGCTCCATCTTACTGCTCTAAATCGCAGTATTTAAATATCTCATTCATTGAACACATTACATGAAAAATACAATATTAAATCATGCACTGATGCTATACCCTTATTAAAAATTTATACATATCTTACATTTTATATACAGATTATATCCTTAGTTAGGATTTTGTTATTATCGCTGCCCATTTCCATTTAATTCGACAAGTATATCTCAAGGTTATAATTCTCTTAATTTGTTGCATTCAACAATCAATTAAGATAATCGAATAGTGTTACAAGTTAGAAAATAGTTTATTAACTATCCAGATGCTTCAATGAATGCAGTATATTTTTGTTAAAATCACTGAAATATCAAATGTATTATATTGCATGAATTAATTAAAGTTATTCGAAAAGTGGCTGTGTCACTTAAATATGTGTGTCACGATATAAGCAATCCATCTCCGGCAAATCTTAATAGGCAAGAATAAAAACGTAGGGTTACTTGAATTAATACTGGCATTTAAGAGAAACATTCGTGATTCCAATTCACGTTCACAACAACTTCCTATTCAAATTAGTGATAGCTCAAAAGCTAATTTCACTCTTACAAAACGAAATGACTACGTTAATGTCTTCACATAAGACTTCGAGTACATTATACAATATTAATGTTGACCATCCAATGATGTCAAATATTCGCTTCATTAGCACAATAAATTCGTATTCATTAAATTGCAATGCATTAATTCAGCTTTCAAAGCTGTCAAGAATTTTTCCCAAACGTAATTAAAATCAAAACCTTTCAATAATTACTCTGAAGATATCACGCCTTATCGTAGACGAATATAGAAGTGTAACAGAGTACCTCTTTCCCAACTTCACTCAACAAGTTGCAACAATTTATTAGATAAGTTGTATTATCTACTTCCATAAATTATCGTCATTTAAGTCTATGACAAATTCTGTTATACTTGTTTTACTGTTAATTTAGTTCACTATTCCTATATATATAATTATTTCCATAATAACTTATATATAAAAAAAATCGTAGATAGACACTAGTAAAATAGTCGGTTCAGTTTCGCCTATCCAAACTCGAAAAACGGCTTACCTACTCAGAAGAAAACACGTGAGATTTACACCATGGAAAGGAGTCTATTATCGTATCAATAGATACACGCAAACCATTAAATCTAACGATGATCTAGCCAAGAGCCTACCAAAAACGAATTAAAATAACACAAGCTGAAGACTGAACGAACTAAAGTTTCAGTTAAAAAAACTAATCTAAAAGAAATATGAAAGTAGGCTACAAATGCCTCGACAATCAATTCACAATTGTTCTCGCTGGACGATTTCTACGATTCCATTCCCATGGAAAATAATGATGAAAAAGAACTATCATTTCTAAAAGAAAGAAATGTCTACTAGAATGTCATAAGGCCAAACTAAGAGTATCACTGAAATATTTTTGTAATAGTTCAAGTGCACGTGTGTGTGGCCATCTTCTTCCTAATCGCTATTCTTATACAAAAATATCGTCGTCTTGGTCCTAATTATGCTGCAGATGTCTTCCCAACAAAATTCAATGCTTGGTTTTATTTCCACAATTTTCAAAAAAAAGCACAAGTAATGCTCTAAATAGCATTACGTTTACTGTTAACTACAAAATAAATTACACTCTCCGACATAAATGATACAAGGAACCAAATCTAGTCTTCGAATGAATTTCATGCTATTTAATAAAATATTGGTGAAAAGTGACGAACTAAAAGTAACAAAGTCTACTGTCTACAAGAAAGAAAAGTTTTCCAGCTACCTTGGGCGATGTTCTGGTTGAGATTGAAGAAAGTAAAGGAATATACATTCCTTTCAGGAACTGGACCCTCATCCCTGAGTAGTCCATGGCTGGAGCTGTAAGTCGTCGAACCAACTTCCTCCTAACTCGAAAACCACTGTCTACGAAACGGAGTTCCTACCTATTACTTGTACAAGGCTCCCTCGACGTTATCAGTAAAGTAGTTTCGTTCATTTGGAGTTGTTTCTTCATTATCATGTACTTCAAAACCACAGGATCAGAACGAACGCCTACAATCGTTTCTTTTTCTTCATTGTAGTATTTATAAGGTTGTCATTCCAAATGATCAATCCTGGCTCTGCATTGCATTCCTGTACTATCTGCTTAGCCCAACATTGCTACAGCAGCTAGATTCTCACAATAAAGTCCAGTCGTATTGTTCTTGATAATACCTTCCTGCATTTCAACCATATATGTAGTAGATTTCCTCATCGTGGAGTTTGTACTGACAAGTCCATGCAATTACTAAGCTCACTCGCATATATCTATTTTCTGGGTTATGCCAAACACGCCAGAAATACGAACAACCGCATGTTGCTATGAAGCAATCCGCCTGTTCGCTCCGCGCCGTGATTAGAGTACACTCGTACGACTGCGTGTTTAACGAAACTTTTCTTACAAAGCCGATAGCACGTTCACTCCGTGTGTCACAAAACTCAAGTGTCTGTGATTCCAGAACTGCTCGCAGACACGCCACAGCTGGCAGTCTACCCATGATACATCTCTCCTTGTATCGAGGTTGACAATCGAACTCTGTCGATTATCATCTTATATATATGCATCAGACAGTTGCAGAAATAAGTTAGTGAGCATGTCCTGTCCACGTGATCAAGAGCATGGCGGGATTGCCTATCTATCTCCTAAGTGAATGACGAGTGTATTGCTCCTCAAGCTTGCAGCCAAATTAATGCCAAACAATAATTTCAAAATACGTCTCGTTGTCGTATCAGGATTCAAGTATACAGCAAAATACTGGCTCAGTACTTCGTAAGGCTTACAAGGGCTTGGCAGATTTTGTCCGATCTCAACCAAATGACATAAAACGGCTCTCAGGCCGTAGCACAAGGCAAACACAATTAATTAATCCATGAAGGAAATACGACATATAAACCAAGTAATAAGTGATCATACACAGGAACAAAGCCAAAGGTACTCAAATAAAATAAAAGGCAAAATTAGGTACTACAGAAATAAAACTCAAGGTTCCGTACCATTTACAATTAAACAAGTAGAGTAACAGATAAAACTTAATGCTGATCACAAGCCGAGAAATAGGTATTGGGTCTCGGGCAAATCTGCCATCCCACTGCTCACTCACAGTACATCTTAAACATACAAACATTACCTTTGCTGCAGATTATAATTCAAATTAAGTGATAAATTTCGCTTTAGTGTAATGAGTACAATACAAACTCTTCGGGGTTCCGATACGAGTAAAACTCGCCCTCGATAAATAAAATAATAAAAAAAACATCTGACGTGCTAACTCTTCCAAGATGGAGTGTCGAAGTTTTTTTATTTAAATTGTTGACCTTAATTCAGTGTTGATTCGGAACTGCCAACACAACCTCAGACTAGGCCATAACTTGACAATTAGGTCACAATTATTATTGCTTAACAGTTGTCGGCACTTGCAAAATGGCAATAGCCAATCACCTTTCGACAGGAACGCGATCTCATTGGCCACAGCTGATAATATTCGAAAGTTTCAGGAACGCGATCTCATTGGCCACATCTGATAAAATTTGAAAGATTTGTGGGAAATACATGGAGAGATGAATCTTATTGATGTAGGTTGGATTTCTAGGTTACGTTTATGTACATAGGCAAGTTGTAGAAACATCAGGCAATGTAACGTGAAAATCATGGTACAATTCTCCCCCCTCCAACTTTCACCCTGGGAGATGTGTTGACACCAATTTCCAACTCTTGGACCGATGAGCAAGGATGTGGTTACAATCGAGGCATCATTGCAGCTCCAATTCGGTATCAGTCAGGGCACTCCAGACGTCTGCCAGCAGAAAATCCAGAGAGACTCCCTTCATGATGTTGACATGCTCCTGAACTGCTATCAGACGACCCTGGCCAGACATCGCTGACAGCAATAGTACCTTTACAGCTCTTGGGCACCAAACTTTCTCTGCAACACATAAACCAACCCAGGAAACGGCCCCAGAAGAGGAGCTCCGGGTCATCAATCATCCCATTTCATGACCTGATCGCATATTAACTGCGAAGAATAAGATCCATACTCCATCACGTAGTTTGAGTTTGACTTCATAGTTCTTTTGTCATTTCTAAGTTGTCGACGTACATACTTTCGCATCAGATTTTATGTCAACAATAAATATTACTTCCCCTATTTCATTACATTTACCTTCAGCAGCCAAAATTAAAGAGAAGGTGCCATTACAAATTACGTTTGAAAATAGAAAGATCCACAGCCCCATAATTAAATGAATTAAAAGGTAAACAACAAAATAAAGAAAATCAACATTACATAAAGTTTTAAAATTTATACTTTGGGTTCGGTCTCCCTTTCGCCTGCAGATTTGCAGTACGATAGATGAGTCCGATAGATTATTTTATTTAATGAGTCTTTCAACAACACAGTTACAGGACCTAAAAATGACAAAATTTTATATGGACCTCTATATCGTGCTTGGAGCTTCCCCGAGATTTGGTGACCCGGATCTTTAGGCAAAAAATTCTTAATATAAACAAGATCACCAATTTGAAACTTACACGGAGTACGTCCCAGATTGTATCTCTCAGCAAGTTTATCATGAGATATTTTAATAGCCTGTTGTGCCTCTTTCCATAATTGTTTAACACCGTCTGAGCAAAAAAGGACAGAAGGTTAACGTGGATAGACCACCCAACAACCTTTAGGAATGACAAGTTACATCACTCACCAGATCCAGAAAACAATAACAACATTTCCAAAATCAGTCAAAATAGGAATAAAGCAAGAGACAACACAATATCACAGTGAGGATACGAACTGGAACCTCTTACACACTCCATTCATACAGGCACATTCAAATTCAAAATTTCCCAATAAAATTTTACCACCCACTAAAATAAAATTACAGTAATGCTCAAGTATGCAAATAGGAATCGCCAAAATATCATTACAAATTACAATCACACTTTGGACTCCCTGGAACATTACACGTTTTACGACACCAGACCTACACGGAGTAGCAGAGCCCCCCCCCCCCCCCCAAACAATCCCCAGTACTTACCTTGCCCAAACAAAACGAATTCATCGTCCGGAGAACATTAATGGAATTGTACCAACCCCCCAAAATAATAACCTTACCTTTCATCGTCACATCTCACAGCCTGCAATCAGTTAAAATCGGGTAAGCCTGGCCAGACTTCGAACCAAGTAAGATGCCACATTCTGTCCTCGGCACGAAGCAACCAGCAGATACCACAGCAAAAAACCATTTGCACACTTGGCTTAGTCGCAAACGATTAAATCTATCGTATAGAATAAAAATACAGCCTAACCTTAACACAATAATACATAACCTCACTTGACACCACCCGCAACATAATTCACAACAAAACTAAGTTACCACTCGTACACACCGATTCATAGTTTTCACACGACAATATCCCAGAAGATCTCTTAGCAAACAGAAGATTTCCAAAACAGAGCATACATCACGTTACACAAACAACCCAGTTCCAAAATAACAATACAATTTACACAAGATCGAATTTAAATGAATCACACCGTGGTCAGATTCCCCTGAATAGTCAATTACGTTTAAGTCTACAAAATTTTGCAGTATGACCTGAGCGCCCACATACAGTACACTTAAATGGTCTACCAACATCAGCATTATTAACTTTTCCATGTGGTCGCACAGGCCTAATATCAGGAGGTCTAAATTTGGGAGGTGGAACCTTGGCACAACCCGCTGAGCATCAGCTTGACGAATACATTCTGCTTCATTAGCAAGTGAAAGGTGAACACGCGGCGAAACATAATTATTACTTGCCTCAGGCAACGGAAGACCACTGGGTGCATAAGAATATCGACGTGACCGTTCCGTAGGAACGCTAGGTTGTCTACAACCAACGGCAATGTTCATTCTAGATATCGAAGTAGAACAATCACATACTGGTCGAGAACCAGCACGAGCAAGAGTGCCGTTAACAAACGAGTTAGAATTATTTATGGCCAAAACAGGCATAGAGTTACAACTGAGGCAATTGGCCTACCAACAGACACATTCACTTTCGGCTAAGACAAATCAACATACTTATTCAGACTGGTAACATGACTGACACACGAGACGATACAAGGATCAGAAGATAGAGATAAGTTTCTTGAATATTATCCATGTAAAGAAAAGTTTGCTTTACTGCACCGCATTTTATGTCTATCATATTCACTACAATTCACACGCGAGCCTACATTATGCTGATAACTAGCATCCCCACTAGAACTAACTCTACAGCTCATTCTCGGGCTACTATAAACAGCAGAAAAACTAGAAGATGTTACGACAGAATTAGGTATATTAACAGATGATGTTATAAAATTCCGAATAGGCATACTATCGGATGTTCCAGCAGTTACGTTATTCAAATTAGCACCACTAATAATGCCACTATCAACATTAGGAATAATATTTTCTAAAACTTTAGAATATCCTACATTCTCAGTACACACATTAGCAACAAGGCCAGAACTAGTCGAAGTTACTACTTGGGTCTCCAAATTAATATCTCTAGCATTATCAAAAATATAGGAATCACACTCCTCGAGTTTCATTTTGCAATCAATTAAAATCTGCATATCATCACTCGAACGATGACCAGAAACAATTAACACATCATCAATACGGGTAAACAGATATTTTATCCGAGATCACATCCTATCATATTGGGCATTACTAATACCGTCCAAAAAGCAAAAATTAACTACATTTACAATTGCATCTACATCTGATACAATCTAGAACTTACTAGATTGAAATGCATCATCATCAAGCATTTGGTGAACCACATCCAACTCAGCATTCTCCGAAAGAATTGCCCGGGCCAAATCCTCATCTCCGGGTCCCTCCAAGTTACGTATAGAACGTTCATACTTCACTTAGTCACTCGTCAAGAATTTGATTACAGGATTTGGATGAGCCATTACATGAAAACAGGAATACAACACAAGAATTAAAAAAAATACACAAGACACTCCTAATCTAAATATCGTTAAATTTCACGATAGATACAACCAAATATAACTTGAGAAACGATAACCGCGCGAATGCTACCAAATAACTGTACCGGTACAAAGAAGACCGTAGTGTGAAAGAGAGCTCCAATCCCAGAACCGTGTTAGAAGCTATTGTGATCATTATCTTAACTAGGAAATAAAGAACAACGTCTTTGCAAAACAAATATAATGTAAGAACAAAATCAAATTACAAATAAAGAACAGATCAAGGAAGAGTTAATCAGTTAATTAGGTTAGTAATTACATCCAAACAACACCACATACATCAAAGGAAAAACAAGGTAATAACATCAATTACAATAGGTAAGGCTTATTACAAACCCCGAAAAATAATAATAATTCATTAATCAAGTAAAAGGATAAATGGCAGGGGAATAAAATCGTAAAACCAAACCCCTCTTAAGAGGTCGAAAGAGTGCCCAAGATTCGGAAAAAGTTATATTATAGCCCGAAGGAAAGTTTAAACAGTAATTACCGATATGTTATGTTTCAAAATAGTAAACCTCGCAAGGAAGGTCGAAATCATATCACGAATGACAAAATGAAGTTTATCCGATCGAAATATTAAACCAAAATACGAAATGAAGCGGATCAAATTACAGCTCGACTGACTGCTTTCATCTCAATCTTATGACCATATGCCAGAAAAAAAGGTAATGGCGACCGTCGCCAGGAAACGAACAATAATGCGAAACAAAATGTTATAAAAGAGAATTACTACCATCAGAAGGCCAAGAAATAAAAGGAAAATAAATTAATAATTAATATGAGAGCTGTGGATCGCACAATTTTAGGTTATGTGAGTTGGCATAGGTTTGGTACTTCGTAAGGCTTACAAGGGCTTGGCAGATTTTTTCCGATCTCAATCAAATGACATAAATGGCTCTCAGGCCGTAGCACAAGGCAAACACAATTAATTAATCCATGAAGGAAATACGACATATAAACCAAGTAATAAGTGATCATACACAGGAACAAAGCCAAAGGTACTCAAATAAAATAAAAGGCAAAATTAGGTACTACAGAAATAAAACTCAAGGTTCCGTACCATTTACAATTAAACAAGTAGAGTAGCAGATAAAACTTAATGCTTATCACAAGCCGAGAAATAGGTATTGGGTCTCGGACAAATCTGCCATCCCACTGCTCACTCACAGTACAGCTTAAAACATACAAACATTACCTTTGCTGCAGATTATAATTCAAATTAAGTGATAAATTTCGCTTTAGTGTAATGAGTACAATACAAACTCTTCGGGGTTCGGATACGAGTAAAACTCGCCCCCGATAAATAAAATAATAAAAAAACATCTGACGTGCTAACTCTTCCAAGATGGAGTGTCGAAGTTTTTTGTTTAAATTGTTGACCTTAATTCAGTGTTGATTCGGAACTGCCAACACAACCTCAGACTAGGCCAAAACTTGACAATTAGAAGGTCACAATTATTATTGCTTAACAGTTGTCGGCACTTGCAAAATGGCAATAGCCAATCACCTTTCGACAGGAACGCGATCTCATTGGCCACAGCTGATAATATTCGAAAGTTTCAGGAACGCGATCTCATTGGCCACAGCTGATAAAATTTGAAAGATTTGTGGGAAATACATGGAGAGATGAATCTTATTGATGTAGGTTGGATTTCTAGGTTAAGTTTATGTACATAGGCAAGTTGTAGAAACATCGTGAAAATCACGGTACAAATTTATAGGCCTAGGCATATTCCACCTTACCTTACCAGCAACCACTTTGGACCAAGTTTCCTTGCTTTCCTCTCTGTTTCCTTTTAATTTATTCAACTCTTCCATTAACTTAGTAATATCTTCCTTTAGCAGCTTTATAATTTCATCTTTTGAGGACAGTTCGTTTCTCAGGTTATGACATTCGCATGACGGTACCGGTACGCCTACATTACGACAATCGATTTCAATTTTCTCCTCACTCAATTTTACCTGAGATCTTGTGATGATTTTATTAGCATTTTTTACTTTTATTTTGCACGACGAGCATAAATCCGTAACGGTTACATTACCTGACGAGACACTAACACTGTTTACTGCCGACATACTAGAGATCTAAGTTAGCCTTGATATTTACACCAAATTACACTAAATTTATGTTAATTATTACTACCTAAATGAATTAATCTAATTACCTACCAATAAAGAAGAATGTGAAATACGTATATCTTCTAATCGCGTGAAAACTCGTAAAAGCACCACTGCTCTACTTGGTTCAAACAGCGATTGAAGAAGTCACCGAATCTTAGGATACACGTTCCCACAACTTAGTTTGAGTTTATTAAATTATCAATAAGAATTTCT
This sequence comes from Meconema thalassinum, assembly GCA_946902985.2. NCBI lineage: Eukaryota > Metazoa > Arthropoda > Insecta > Orthoptera > Tettigoniidae > Meconema > Meconema thalassinum. The sequence continues at coordinate 554,720,282 of OX336388.2, forward strand.
AAATACTATCAATATTCCATATTTCAATTGACCTAAGGAAAGTAACTTGATAGATTTTAAACCTCTGTTATAATATTGTGACAGACACGTGTGAGCGCACCTGGTGGCAGACTCGTGCGAGCGCGTGGCGCGCTGGCTGCAATTGTGAGTTGGGCTGGCAAGCTGGCAGTGGATGAATCGAGAAGGCGACGATACGACAGAGAAGAGATTTAGGATTCGGTGAAAAGGCAGTGTTGAGATATGGAGTGTGGTAGTCTCAGAAAGACTAGAGCTCGACGTTCCCAGTTTAAATATTAATGAACACTACATTAATATTTAGTAGTGTAAGGTTTGCTAAATAAAGAAGTACGGTAGTGTATTTGTATATGCCTGACCGGTTATTTCAAGAACCGTAAACGTAACAACTGGTGTCAGACGTGTGGGGTCAGGCTATAGAGTAAATACATAGTGAAAGTCTTGAGGTACCGCATTTTAGAGTGTGAAATGACGACCAGGAAAGTTAAACTTTCAGCACTGAAGGTTTCGGAGTTACGTCAGGAACTGGAAGAAAGGGAAGTTGATTCTACGGGAATAAAATCTGTGCTGCAAGCGAGGTTAAGACAGGTACTGGTGGACACAGGTGAGGATCCAGAAACATTTCTTTTCGAGATTACTGGTGGGACTGAGGATTTATGTCAGGTATTAGAAAACATGGAAAAGAAAATAGCGGAAAACTCAGAGAATTTGGAAAGGAAGTTAATGGAAAATACTGCCAACCTCGAGAGGAAACTTCAAGAAGTAACGCTCACTACCGAAACCAAACTGAGGGAAGAATTTCAAGAATCCCTGCGGACGTTTGAGGACGAGCTTGCGAGCGGTGTGCTTCCAAATAAAGACAAGCAGGAAAACGAAATCATTACCGCTGGTGGACCATCGGAAGGTAAGGAGCGTATACCTGTTTCCGCGTTTGGTCGGACTGACCTGCCGACTTTCGATGGGAAGTCTGCGTGGGAAGAATACCTCACCTTGTTCGAGACCGCTGCCATGATTAATGGATGGTCGGATGCCACGAAGGCTTCATTGATGAGTTTGTCGCTGCGCGGGGAGGCCCTACGAGTCCTGCAGGCTGTTCCCTTGTCGGAAAGGCAGAACTACAACATTCTTGTACAGAAACTTGAAATGCGGTTCGGTCATCGTCACATGGAACAGCTGTATCGCTCCCAGTTGAGAAACCGTTGTCAGAGACCCAACGAGAACCTACAGGAGTTCGAAGCAGACATAGTACGTCTCGTTAGGAGCGCCTATCCAACAGTGCCCAGCGATGTGTATGAGAGTCTTGCTACCGAGAAGTTTCTCGATGGGCTCCGCGAGATTGAGACGCAGCGGGCTGTGAAACTGGCGCGTCCGCAAACATTGAATGATGCCTTGACACTGGCTCTTGAGTTTGAGGCTGTCGAACAATCCGTGCGCGGCCAGGCTCGCATTCGAGCTCTGGAGAGAGACAAGGAGGTCCAGCCAGTGCCTTCCATAGAAGAAATCGTGGAGAAAGTACTTCAAGCCTTGCAGTCCAAGAAGAAACGGACGAGGTGCTGGGGCTGCGGGGAGATGGGGCATCTCAGAGATCGATGCCCTAAGTTTATGAACGGGAAGCACCAGCCACAGGAAAAACTAAACAGGGTTGATAGAAAGGGGCGACTGTCAACCAGTGGCAACACCAGAAATGCCCCCACTTCTATCGTCGCGTCTCTGGGTTGTCAAGCCAAATCTATTTTTATTAGTGGCCATGTGGACGGAGAGCCCAGAGACCTACTGCTGGATACAGGGGCCACAATGACAATAATCAGACCAGGCATCGTGAGACGAACAGTAACAACCACGAGATGGACACTGCGAACGGCTACGGGGGAACCAGCCAACGTTCACGGGGAGGTAGACGTCAACTTCGTCATCGGTGATACCCAGTTTCGCCATCGTGTCTTGGTCGCTGAAGTGGAGGAGGACGTCATTCTCGGGATGGATATCATGACTGAGTATAAATTTAGACTGGACCTGGAGAGTGGGATTTTGAGAGTCGGAAACGAGGAAGTAGTGCTGCAGGGGAGGAACGCCTCATCGGTACGGGTGATCGCAGCGGTAGATGTTGTACTACCTGGGCTTAGTGAAGTGATGGTAGAAGGAAAGCCGGATGGTGGAGTTCCTCATGGCTGTGTCGTCATGGTAGGGCCTAGGTTTGCTGACGATGAACCTGAACGTGGAATACTGGTAGCCAGAGCTTTGGTCCGTGCAGGGGCGAAAATTCCAGTGCGAGTAATGAACCTTAATGAACGCTCGATAATCGTTCGGAAAGGAACCAGTTTGGGAAGCTGTTCGTCTGTGTCCTCCGTCGTACGCCAAGTACAAACAGCTACTTCCTCATCCGATATATCTTCGGTGTGGCTCGACGGTCTTATCGAGGCAGCGTGTCAAGAGCTTAATCCTGGGCAGAGCCGAGAAGTGAGGGAACTTCTTCGACGTCATAAGGATGCCTTCCAGGACGGGACCAGTAACGGAAGAACGAACGTGGTTCAACATCGCATCGATACGGGTGACTCAAGACCAATTCGCCAGACTCCCAGAAGATTACCACTAGCCAAGCGAGAGGAAGCAGAGCAGATAATAAATGATATGGCTCGCGATGGGGTGATTGAACCTTCAAGCAGCCCATGGGCTTCGCCAGTGGTCCTGGTGAAGAAGAAAGATGGATCTACACGGTTTTGTGTAGACTACCGTCAACTGAACAATGTGACGAAAAAGGACAGTTACCCACTACCACGCATCGATGACACCCTAGACACCTTGGGTGGGAGCACGATCTTCTCCACGTTGGATCTCAAGAGTGGATACTGGCAGGTAGGATTGGACCCCAGGGACAAGGAGAAGACCGCTTTTACGATTGGTTCTGGGCTTTGGGACTTCACAGTTATGCCATTCGGACTCTGTAATGCCCCTGCGACCTTTGAACGACTGATGGATCGCGTTTTAAAAGGGCTGTCTTGGGAAACATGCTTGGTCTACCTGGATGACATCATCGTTCTGGGAAGAACTTTTGAAGATCACCTGAGAAATCTCGACCAGGTGTTCTTACGTCTTAAGCAAGCCAACCTTAAGCTTAACTCCAAGAAGTGCTTCCTGTTTCGGAAACAAGTTAACTACCTCGGCCATGTTGTTTCCGGAGAGGGAGTCACCGCGGATCCGGAAAAGATTAACACGGTGAAGGAATGGCCAGTACCGAAAGATAAGCAAGAAGTCAGGAGTTACCTCGGACTGTGCACCTATTACCGTCGATTCGTGCCAGGATATGCTAACATTGCTAAGCCTCTGACCAGACTTACCGAGGAAAGTCGGAGTTTTGTGTGGGACGCGACCTGTCAACAAGCCTTCGAACAACTGAAGGAGGTATTGACCAATGCTCCTATCCTGAGTTACCCACAACCGGAAGGACTATTCGTTTTGGACACCGATGCTAGCAATGTGGGAGTAGGTGGCGTGCTTTCCCAACTGCAAGGTAGGCAAGAAAAGGTGATAGCTTACTTCAGCAAGGTTCTTTCTAAACCGGAGAGGAACTACTGCGTAACTAGAAGGGAATTGCTCGCTGTAGTGAAGTCAGTGGAGCATTTCCACAAATATCTCTATGGGAGGAAGTTCCTTCTACGGACTGATCATGCAGCGCTTACGTGGCTACTGAGCTTCAAGAACCCGGAGGGACAGGTAGCCAGGTGGATTGAAAGGCTCGAGCAGTACGACTTCGACACTGAACACAGGGCTGGCCTTAAGCACCGAAATGCTGATGCTCTGTCAAGGAGACCATGCGCACAAGACTGCAAGCACTGCAATCGGATTGACGAAAAAGTTGTAGCAGTGAGAAGAAGCACTGTGATCGACGACCACTGGAAGGATGAGGAAATCCGTAAGGATCAAGAAAATGACCCGGACTTAAAACACCTACTGCGGTGGAAGACGTCTGAGCAACGACCGTCTTGGGAAGAGGTAGCACCCTACACGCGCACTGTGAAAGCCTACTGGGCTCAATGGAATTCCGTGATTTTGGAAAACGGGGTGCTAAAGAGGGTACTGGGGAGAGAGGACGGGGCTCAGGAGAGGCTACAGGGTATTGTTCCACGAAACAGAGTGCCCGAGGTACTACAGTTGCTGCATGATGGAACCTCTGGGGGGCACCTTGGAGTTCGAAAAACCATGGAGAAAGTTCGAGAGCGGTTTTATTGGGCTAATTACTCAGATGACGTACGTGAATGGTGTAGGAAGTGCGTGGTTTGTGCCACTGCGAACGGGCCACAGAAGAAGGGAAGAGCAGCGATGAGACAGTACAACGTTGGTGCCCCGTTTGAACGGATCGCCATCGATGTAGCGGGCCCTTTCCCTACGACTGAGAGTGGGAATAAATACATCTTGGTGGCAATAGATTACTTCAGCAAGTGGGTAGAGGCATATGCGTTGCCCAACCAAGAAGCTGTGGTGGTTGCCGAGACGCTAATAAAGGAGCTGGTGAGCCGATTTGGTGTACCCTTGGAACTGCATTCCGATCAGGGGCGAAATTTCGAGTCGTCGGTGTTCCAGGAGATGTGCCAGATTCTCGGAATCCGGAAAACGAGAACGACTGCCCTGCACCCACAGTCCGATGGAATGGTGGAGCGCATGAACAGGACAGTAGAGAAATACCTGTCAAAAATTGTCTCCGACCACCAGCGGGACTGGGACAAGTTTCTCCACTTGTTTCTACTAGCATATCGCTCTTCTATCCATGAGACCACAGGCCAAACACCAGCTAATGTGCTGTTTGGCCGAGAACTGCGGTTGCCGTGTGACCTGGCGTTCGGTTGCAAACCTGAGGATAATGTCGTTGGGGAGGACTACATCTCCGGCCTTCGTCGAAGGATGGATGACATTCACGACCGCGTTCGCACAAACATTCAGAATGCGAGCGACAGGATGAAGGAGCGATACGACGTAAGAGCCGAATCAGGCGGGTACCAAGCAGGAGATCTAGTCTGGCTTTTCGACCCTAAACGGCGGCGAGGGTTCTCTCCAAAGCTGCAACGCTCCTGGGACGGACCATATGAGGTACTGAAGAGGATTAACGACGTCGTCTACCGTATCAGGAGGAGACCGAATGGCAAACCCCGAGTGGTCCACTTCAATCGGCTGGCATCGTTCCTGGGCGACAACCATGACGAGGAGCACGGGCAACTCGCCCGTATATGTCGAGTCCCGGAGTCGGAACGATCGTTCGAAGAATTCATGTCCCAATGTGGTACTGACCGCAATGTTTGTTATGGCGTCAGTACTGAGATTCGGCAGGATTTATTCCAAACCTCCAGTGAGTATGCCTTGGCTCACTCTGTGGCTAAGGACCTGAGGATGAGCCGAGGAATCGCCCAAGTATTCCGGCGGAAGTATGGTGGGATTGAAGAGCTGCAGCGTCAAGAGCCTCGTGTCGGAAACGTGTTGTATTTACCCAGGAACGAGCGATCGCTATTCTATCTAGTGACGAAAGAACTTTCCCATCAGAAACCGACCTATCGTGCCGTCTGGGATAGTCTACTTGCGATGCGAGAGCTCCTACTGCAGCGGAACATATCCAGATTAGCTGTGCCCAAGTTGGGCTGTGGGCAGGATGGATTGGACTGGAGGATCGTAAGAAGCATGCTAGAAGAAGTCTTTCGGCGCACAGGGATTGAAATTCTGGCATGCTGCTGGTCCCAAAGACGAGGTGTCTGCTCCGGGACGGAACAATCTTAAGGAGGGGACAGTGTGACAGACACGTGTGAGCGCACCTGGTGGCAGACTCGTGCGAGCGCGTGGCGCGCTGGCTGCAATTGTGAGTTGGGCCGGCAAGCTGGCAGTGGATGAATCGAGAAGGCGACGATACGACAGAGAAGAGATTTAGGATTCGGTGAAAAGGCAGTGTTGAGATATGGAGTGTGGTAGTCTCAGAAAGACTAGAGCTCGACGTTCCCAGTTTAAATATTAATGAACACTACATTAATATTTAGTAGTGTAAGGTTTGCTGAATAAAGAAGTACGGTAGTGTATTTGTATATGCCTGACCGGTTATTTCAAGAACCGTAAACGTAACAATATTTTACCACTTTCATCGAATATTTACACTAGCTGCTATTTCACTACCCTCTCACTGTGACGCCATCTTGGTGTTAGAGGTGCTAGGGGTACTCTCAGTCAGTCAAGGAGGATCTTACCACTTGCCTAAGAACGAGTGTGCTTTTACAGCATGAGGGAAGTGCGTGCATTCGTAGAGTAGAATGGAACTGCTTGACTAGCACTTTACTCAAGTCGGTAGACGAATTGCTTACATAGTGTTTACAAGCATGCAATTAAATTACACTAGGGACTGGGATTTGATGTTTATAAATTAGCGTGTAAGTAAAATAAACTATGAGACCAACAGTACGTGTGAATGAGTAGTTTAATAACTACTGTGCTAGAAGAACTAAGACTTCACAAATCAGTGTTTGTGCATTTGGACACTACTTCTTGCAGAAGGCGATAACAATCTTACAACCTTTGTGTGGGTGTGGAGTGTGGGGATAAACGTCGGGATAGACCCGTAAGCACACGTTACCTTTACTACAGCGTCTGATGATGATGACAACAGGTAGTCTACAGAACTATAGACCTAGATGCCTGAGGCGTGTGGCAATGTATAGTCGTGGCCACTGGGGATTGGCATGTCGGCGCATACTTGACACACTTGTGTAGATAGTGGATGGTGTTGGGACATGTTGGTGAAACAGTAGGTTCGTATTGTTGTTGATTCCCCTGGGTGATTAGGGTGTTGTTTAGAAATGGGGGCTGAAGGGGGTGTAGATGGTGGTCAGATAGTGTAGACAATGTGGGTGTGATTTGTAGGTATATGTAGATAATTATAGATGTATGTCAATGTACCTCTTAAGGACAATATGTGTCCTTAAAGGTGCAAGAATATTCTGGCAATTAATATCACTAATTATTTTCGGCCATGTGCCTGGGTCGGTAAAATCTAAAATTGGCTTATCATTGTTAGAACTCTCGTCATTTGAAATGTCGTTTTCGTTATTATTACCCGCATTGATTGAATCTACAACATGTCCTACCTGCTGCACCTCAGAGGAAGTCTTGCCTGTATTGTCATCAGTTTCAAACATTAATTCACTGGACACAGACACACTATCATCAGTAGTTTTACAAGTAGATAAACTGTCACGTCTAACACTTGCATCATCATCACACTGAGAACGGCTATCACTATCATCATTCTTTTTAAAAACCTTTGTAATATTCTGCCGGCCCAAAGCCCCTTTTGCATCTTTAATGGCTTTTAACTTCCGTTTTTGCGCCCCGGATTTGTGCTTGAAATAACTTGTAGACATAATGACTAATGATATAATAAAGCAACTATTAAATGTTTAAAACAATTACATACACAAACTGTCATGCGGCGGAAACACACTACTCAGTACCAAGCACCTGTTAGGGTTGTTAATTCACTTACGTCACGTCAGTGAGTGGTGCAAGCGGGCCGCAGTGTGAGGTAGAGGGGTAGGGCCTACACTAAAATAGCAACGTCATTGACCTTGACCCAAGTCGCAGAGGGCGGGCCCGGCGGGCAGTGTCACTGCCATCGTAATGTCCAGGCCGCAAGGTTCCTGTAGTGACGTCACGCTTAGGGCCGGTACAGCCGCCGCAGCAAATCAGACGGCTCCTTTCACTCGCAGTCACTCCAAAGCGAATATAAATTCATATTTATAGGAAAATTGGCAGTTAGATAAGTTACCACTAAATAGGCCTAATTATCGCTCCGCTAGTTCGAATCCTGCCGTTGTAGCGGGCATTTTGCGAGTGAACAAAATGGCACATCGTCAGTGAACTTACTTGGACGTTGACGCACAGAGACAGGGCAAAATTGCAGCATTTTGACATCCTGTAAATGTTAAATCAATAAAAAGAGGTATTGAAACAGTTACTCAAGATGTACCACAACGTCGATAAATCGCATATGGCTAAACTCGGGATTGAAGGAAGGAAATATTCGAATATTTCAATACACAAAACAATTTGCAGGAACAGTTTGTTAATAAAATAAATCTATGTACCCACAAAAATATTACATAGACAGGTACACTTTTCTGTGCCTACTGCCAGAAAAACCCTCGAACTGAGCTTAAGTTATAACATTCGAGAAAACTACAGAATCTCTCTTGCAAGGATAAGATACCAAATTATGTGCATCTCTAATTCTGTATTTTATTTTCCTTTCTTTTAGATAACCGGCCCCCACCACCCCTTACTGCCTTCTTGAACACTCTGCCCCCAAAATTCATTATATACGGTAGCAACAGAAATATTCATTTCTAGACCTTGTTTATCAGAAATAAATCAACAGAGAAGGTAACTCTGGATCTCACGCACAAAAACTGCCAGTATCCTTACTCACCAGTAAAACAGAATAACATTACAAAAATACTAGCTATTCACTTCTGGACTTGCATGAGAAAAAAGGCTAAGTAAGAAATCTGCCATTCTTGACAGTCAGTAAATCAAAGTTATGAAAATGATTCCTCCTCTCTAAACAATTCCAGCAAAATCCAGATATAAAAATATACTTTTGAATTTTTGTATATTTATGCACTAACCAAAGTAATTGGGGCCAAAAGCCACTGTTATTTTAATGAGGATCTTCTTCAAATAAATATATATTGTACAATATAACCGTTATCCCCCTTGACCTGTCAGAAAAATGGTTAAATTTCAAAAGGTCAATGTCACTTTACTGAGGATTCCACAAAAAACTAATGCTATCACTGTTGTCCAACTTCATTTCTTCTCACAGAAATGAATGACGTTCACAAAACAGGATATTCTTCGAATAAACATAATTAAGTATAAAAACACTATGTCCCCCTTGGCCTCCTGTCAAAAAATAAGGTTCAAGACCCACTTCTTCGCATAAATTTGTATGTACCAATTCACTGCGGTACTACTTGACCACCAGAAAAATGTTAATCGTTAATTTCAGTAGTTAAAAAAAAGTTTTACTTAAAATTTTATACAAAGGAATACCTCTCCAAAAGTTTTACCGAATATCCTAATCTAAGTGTCATAATTTGAGTCAGTATTGAGCTACTGTTGTGATACCAGCACTAGAGTTTAACCTCTTATGGAGTAAGCTACAGGACAGAAAAATTAATAACTAATGTAGCCTATCTATCTACTATAGGCCAACATGTCTACATAAATTCTAGGCTATTCAACAGATCACATTCTAAACTACCTACTCGTGGCTCATGCTGCACAACGTAACCTATCTTTAACTGTAATCAATGCACAGACCATTATTGTGTTCCCTGTAATGCGCAAATCTTTTCTAGGAATTTTAAGTTTCCATTGCTTTCTTAAATTTTCGTCGGCGGGGAAGAAAAAACAAGGCAGATAACCTAATCATCTCCATCATACTAGTTGCTTTCGCAACCGGTAACACAACAACTTTTCGGCATGCCAGGGACCTGGGCAGGAATAATTGTTACAATGAACAAATAGAATATTGTATTACCATCCAAAAAGCCTGCATTAGTCGAAAATAAACGATGCAAAGGTTCTAACTGAACCACAACATGCAACATGCCTGCAACTCAAGCTTTTTTATAGATAGGCCTATAGGCTAATAACCTACCTACAGAATGAACATTTGCTTCAGGAAACAAACGGAATAATCCTCATTCTGGATGACGTAAGTAGTAGCGTTCTTACGTATTGCTTTTCACTCGGACACTAATTAAAATGTATAAACAGCACACAACAAACGAGACACATTTAAGCAAATGGCCGTTACATCTCCGACTCTGTCGATCAGCTGATCACGTGGTAATGGCCGCTGCCTGACAGCCTGGACATTACGATGGCAGTGGCAGTGTTCTGCTTCTGCACACGCACTGTCAGCAAGGTGTCCCGTGTTGTCGTGTTCACGTCAGCTGGTGGTGGTTTTGTTACTCACAGCTGTTGTAGATTCAGACAAGTTTTGTACGCAACGCACTGCATATCCAATGAACCAATTTATAACACTCTGATGTAATATTTCATTGATACACATACATCTAGTCCTAGTGATTTCATTATTGTTTTCTTTATATGCTTTATTAAAAATGTTCTACTTTTTCATTTTTCCCCGTCCTTGCGGGCCCCTTGGCCCACGGGCCCCATTGTCGCAGCAACGGTAGCACCGGGCATGTGGGGGCCCTGACTGTGATAAAGGCCACTACTTAAAGTTTATCAATGTAATTTTCAAAAACCTGTAAAGTACAAAACGAACATGGCGGCCAAGCGAAGTTGAAACATTTTAATAGACTTTTCTCGCCATTTAACCATTTTAGCGCAGTGAAATGTGGTACAGTAAATGATTATACATATTGTAATGCACTGGCATCAAATTTAGTTCAATTGTATACATAACCTCAAGATGGCGGCTATGCGAAATTTTAAAATTAAGTTTTTATTTCTTGTGCTGTAATCATGCAATCGAAGTGAAAGTTTGAATAATGAAGCAATAATGTTACCTTAATAGTAAATAACTCTATGGCCTATACATATAACAATTCAAAATGTCGACCATCCGAAATATTTAGACAGTTCTCAGCATCTACGAATCTTTTACAGCAATCCAAATTACATTTTTTTATGTTCACCTATAGGACTTTCAATAACCTGGTGAGCACGAATCCAACATGGCGGCAACGCGAAGTATAAATATTTAAATGGACGTTTCTCGCGATTTAACCATCCGAGTGCAGTGAAACTTTGTACGGTAAATGCTTATGCAAAAGTTAATCCACTGGCTTCTAATTTGTTTCAATTGTTTTCATAACCACCAGATGGCAGCTGTGCGATATTTTAAAAACTCGTTTTTACTTCTTGTGTCCTAATCATGCGATTGAAATTTGAATACCACACGTACACAATAATCTTCATGTAATAGTACACATATAAAAGCATGGCGATCATCTGAAATATTTAGACGGTTCTCAATATCTACGAATCTATTACAACAATCAAACTGAAATTTTGTATGTTGATAGAGGCAATTAACATAAGTAGGATATATGAAAATAGGCTGTATAGTTCTTCACAGAACTACATGTTTGTTAATGAAATAAAGGACTCTTTTCTTCAGACAACGGGTTATCGAGGTAGTAAGTAGTTTAGCCAACGAATACAGATACGTACACCATTAGCAGTCCGGCTCCGTGACTAATAGGTTAGCGTGCTAGGCTTTGGCCTGAAGGGTCCCGGGTTTGATTCCCGGCTGGGCCATTGGGAATTTAATCTCCTGAGGTTAATTCCTCTGACTTGGGAAATGTGTGTTTGTGACGTCTTCAATGTACAAAGAAATCAAACACTGGAAACATATAAACAGAAATAAGTAAACAAAACAAAAAAATAAACGCAATGGGTAACTTCGGACCTCAAGAGTCCAGAATCGATCGCACCTCTCGGTGGCTACTTTTTTTTACCACTGAAATATTGTTTTATCAAGGAATATTATTAACGTTTTACATTTTGTAAGTGAGTTATGCAGGAGTTTACAGGAATTATAGTATTTCTTCCATAAATCCGGCAAGAAATAAGCGAAACACATCCTTCATGATCGGCGCGTTGCATGCTTGCATAGCAAAGCTGTCTAATATAAGGGTCGAAGATGTTAGAAATACGTAACCCAACAACTGATCTTTGGTTTAAATTAAGCGCCAAGATGCGCAACGCCCTTGGTAGCGGTTTTAGTTACTATAATATTCTTGTTGATTCTTTTGTCTTCCTTTTTATATTACGCCTGTATGTGACCTGGTAAGTTAGTTCGTATTAAAAGTTTATCCTCCATATACGCCCAGTCGTCATTCTCCTGCGATTTCCTCCAATAAGCTATGGGCCCAGGATCATTGACAAGTGTATAGTTTTCTACCTAGTGTGATTCTATTTGAATGGACAAAACTGTGATCTTATGCAATAAGTGTGTGCATAATGGCGGAATCCAGCACCGGTTCGCTTTATAACTTCGAGCAACTGAAGGGAGAGAAAACTACATTGACTGGCGTTTCCAGATGAAGAATTATCTTATGCACGATGATCTTTGGAAGTGCATATCTGGTTATGCACAATATAAAACGGACGCAGAGGTCAAGGCACGGCGCTACGAACGTACCTTGTGGAAGATAAAGCAGAAAGAATAGCGGCTAATGACAGGATACAAAGCAATGAAACAGTCTTGGAACTCGTAAATTCTTTTAAATATTTAGGGATCACATTTCAACCACCTTCCTTTAGAAGCCACGTAAGAGAAAGGTACTTGGCAGCTATCAGAAACATATATGGTGTCACCGATCCCACTAAATTGTCTCTAAGAACAGCAATGACACTATTCTATGTAACGATCTTCCAGCCCTAACATATGGATTGTAACTGATATGGGCTTGCCTAAATCTATCCGACCTCAGAGTTATAGAAAATGTCAAGGTGAGATTCTTGAAAAGAACTTTGGGAATCTAAAAAATGTCACACTCCAGGCTAACATATGAATTAGCTGGAGAAACTTTTCTTATTGAAGAATTAAGAATTAGACTACAATTGTCTTCTACAAGTCAAGAACGGGAGTTCCTAAGGTTGCGCCGAAGAAAGCAAGCGGAAATCGATCTGGAATTCTACGGGACAGATGCTATGTCTAACAGAAATTGGGCCGGCCCTAACAATGAAATGAGGAGTGCTTTGAATAGAATTGCTGTACTCGGTTTCTATCACAAGCTGTGCGTGAGGCGTGGCTTTTATGAACCTTCTATACAGTGTGTGTGCGCAGTATGTGCTAAACGGTGTGGCCGATACCATTTAGTGAATGTTCTAAAAGAATACTTTCCTTATTGGATTGCTCCAAAATCCAATAAGGAAAGTGTTCTCTTCCTACTCATTTGTGCGCAGTTCCTTTATTGATTATGTATATAACTGGCCATTTGGCTGCATTATTCAATTATTAAATAACTCAGGTTCTGTAAGTGCAAATGTATCAGCAGTGTCTTGTTTAAGTGATACTAAAATGTTTGTTCATAAAGTTTTAACCACGTGAGGATGAACTTGTTAAAACGGTTTGGCTACTGGTACTGATTTTTCGGGTGAAAAGCAGCTCTGTGCTCCATGTATAGAAGTGAAATAAGCTCGACAGCCCTTCAAGACCACCATGTATTGTGCCAAGAACTGACTGGACCTGCTGCACAGTGACCTGTGTGGACCGATGCCTGAGGAATCCTGGGGAGGAGCCAGATATTTTCTCACCTTCATCGATGACCATGCGAGAAAGGTTTTTGTCTTTTTCTAAAGAAGAAAAGTGAGGTAAGAGAAATCTTTGCACAATTCTGTTGAAACTGAGTGTGAAAGGAAAATCAAGGTCATACGCTCTGACAATGGTGGGGAGTACTGTAATAAAGCTATTGATGAATTTTTCAAACAGCATGGTATCAAGCATTAGTTAACACCTAACAGTAAGGCACACACCAGAGCAAAATGGAACTGCAGAACGCATGAACAGGACTCTGAATGAGAGAGCACTCGCCATGATGCAAGGTGCAGCTTGTGACAAACGGATGTGGGCAGAAGCTGTCAATACAGCTGCATATCTTGTCAACAGGTCTCCTGCATGGAAAACACCAAATCCAACACCAGAGGAAATGTGGACTGGAGAGAAAGTAGACCTGACACACTTAGAAGTGTTTGGTTGTAATGGCTACGTTCATGTTCCAGATCAGCTGAGAAGAAAACTTGATCCCAAGACTGAGAGAATGGTATTTGTTGGGTACTCGGGTGAGAAAAAGGCGTACCGGCTCCTGAATCCAGTGATCCATGAATTAATCACAGCGAGAGATGTGATAATTGATGAGAAGTCTTTCTCTGCTCTAACAGATCCTCCAGTGGTACCAGGGAATACAATAATACCCCTAACCACTGAAGTCAGTAAACCACTATTGACTGATGTTCCAGATCCAGCTCCACAGCGTGATGAAGAAGTGGAAGTTGAGCCTGCTCATCAAAATAATCCATCACAGCACAATGAAAAGGCACTTCGCTACCCCCCAGCGAGAAAGAACACCAAGACAATATCCTGATTACATTCTGCATTACACTCATTGGTCTGATCCAAATGAATCATGTACAGCAAGTGAAGCCTTGTCATCACCTTTTTCCTTGGAATGGCATAAAGCCATGAAGTGCGAAATGGATTCCATGATGGTTAATAAGGCCTGGGTTTTAGTTCCTAAGCCAGAAGGTAAAAACATTGTACCGTACAGAATAAGTGGGTGTTTAAAGCTAAGCGTAATACAAATTGTGATGTTGTAAAATATAAAGCAAGGTTGGTTGCAAAGGGTATTTGGCAATTTGACATTGACTTTGTTGAGACATTCTCACCAGTTGTTCGGCATGGCACACTCAGAATGTTGTTTGCTTTAACGGTTGAATTAAATGTACAGATTGATCATCCAGACATTGAGACTGCTTTTCTCGATGGAGAGTTACAGGAGGGTATACATGTATTTATGTGTCAGCCAGAGGGCTTCCAGGTGAAGGAAAAGAAGATCAGGTATGTTTGCACAACAGGGCCATTTATGGACTAAAGCAGGCTGCAATATGTGGCACAGAAAGGCTCATACAGTTCTGTCTGCTTTGGGCTACACAAACAGTCATAATGAGGCGTTTATAGAAAGAGTATCGGCAATACTGTGATTCCTGTTGCTCTGTATGTTGATTGTTTTATGTTCCACAATAATCCACAGGAAGTTAGGAAACTAAAAGATGTCTTGAAACAAAATTTATGATCTTGGACCTGCTGCTCAGGTTCTTGGCATGAAAATAGAAAGGGACACAGATAACAATATACTCAAAATTTCTCAGACTCAGTTCATAAAGAATATCCTCAATAAGTTTGAGATGACTGACGTTAATCCCATCGGTACTCCTATGGATGTAAATATGAAATTGTCTAGAGCCAAAAATGTGGACGATAAACCTATCAGCAGCTGATGGGTTCACTTATGTACGGTACTTGAGTGTGTGTAGGCCTACTAGACCACATATTGCCTATGCTTTGTCATATTTAAGTCAGTTTAATTCTTGCCACAGTGAGGAGCATTGGCCTGCAGCCAAAAGGGTACTTCGGTATCTTAAAGGTACGAGAAACCAAGGGCTCATTTTTTAAAAGCACTGGTTTAGATTTGGTAGGGTTTGCAGATGCCAGTTTTTCCACAGATAGTCATATACTGGTTATCTGTTCAAGTTTGCTAATGCTGCCATATCATGGGAAGATCGCAAGCAGAACTCAATTGCCACCTCATCGACTGAGGCTGAGTACGGTTTGTCAGAGGCTGCGAAGGAAGCAGTTTATCTCAAGTCTGATGTTTGATTTGATTGGTTCTGTAACCGTACACTTATTTGGGTTATGGTGGAGTTTGAGGGGCGAGTGTGTATTCACATTAAGGGAGAGCAATTTTAAACAAAAACATATATTTATCTATATTTACAATAACGCATACCCTTCCACACATCTTGTTATTTATCATTACTCCTTTCTTCTTTCTTTAATCTCATTCCTTTCTACTAATACTATTCTATCCTTGTCTTTCTATCCAAAACATCTTAATTATCATCCCTCATGGAACTAACAAATCTAAGTCTAAGAATATCAAAACTATATATAAAAAACAAACTAACATCGTAAAAAGAACTTAGAAAATACGCTGCACCGGCAAGGCCTCCCCATTACCCCACTGCCAGAAACTAGATATCTCTAACTTTGGGGCAATGGACAGCACTCCCAGCAAGCGCCATTTTCTTAACCTAACATAACTTCTAAGAACATGTAACCTCATAATCTAATGTCACAGTTTTAATCAAGGTCCAATAAAAATTGAATTGTTAAAGGTGAATGTGATTTGCAGTGTGTATTGATGAATTATAATCAAGAAATTGATTTATATAATGACAGTCAAAGTGCACAGAAAATTGCCAAAAATCCTGTTTTTCATAGGCGCTCTAAACACATCGACACTAAACATCATTTCATTAGGGAAAAGGTTCAAGAGAGAATAATTTCATTGCACTATTTGTCCACACTAGAAATGATTGCAGATATTGTCACCAAACCTTTGCCTAAAACAAAACATGTGTATTGTAACCAAGGAATGGAATTGGATTGTTAATTAGTACCGGTACTTAAAGTATACATTGTGTACAAAAAAGTTTTCAGAAATTGTATTACCGTATGCTAATGTAGGGTACTGTGTGATTGAAGTCTGGTTGACAAATGTCTATTACAATCTAGATCAGCTATTGGTTTAAATCTAGAACGCTTACAGGGGTGACGCGCCACCCCACCATGTTCTTTTATTCTGTTTTGCGTCGCTGCGCTTGCGCATTGGACTCTCCCTTTCTCAGTAGTCTCTAATAAAGGCAAGCCGGGTGACGCCATCAGTGTTGCGTAGGCATGCGCTGATTGTAACTGAATCGAGACGTGTGGTGGGGTTATACAAGCCACCCCGTTAAGCGTTTACGTATGTGATATTTCATTCACTGCATTAGTGTGAGTTTGCATTCACAAATTCTCATAGTGTGTTTCTTTTGTGTTTGTATTTCTCAGTGTTCTTTTGTTTTTGTATACCGTACAAGTCAAATGTACTTTTTTGAATATAACCGTCTGTTTCCGGTTGTGACCAATGGATGTCGGTGTTTGTTTCTTCTCCCATCAATTTGGAGGTTAGGACTGTATTTAGTAAACCTTGTTTGCTAATTATCTTATGACAATTAGAAGTTATAGCCGTTTTTATAATGGAAATTAGTGTGACGGACACTAACTTTACTGATAAGGTTCTCGCCATACTTGATGAAGAAAGTGAAGGTGAAAATGACAGTGAATTTCAGGAAAGGGAGGCAGAAGATAATGTTGAGGAGGATTCTGATAACCCTACTGAAATTAGCGCGTCAGAGGATTCTGACGGTGAAACTGACATTCCTGGAACTGTTCTGAAGGGGAGGAATGGTCACGTGTGGTCTTCTACTCCACCTCCTCGGACCCGAACTGCTGCGCGCAATATTGTTGTACGACTTCCTGGTGTCAAGGGCGAGGCCAAATATGTAAAAAGCGAAGTGGAATCCTGGCAAATTCTTTTTACAGATAATATGATTGACTCTATTGTCCTGCATACGAATGAAGAGATTTCCCGCCAGATGCAGGCATACTGTAAAGAGACAAAATTTGTGGGAGCTTGTGATTCTATGGAAATTAAAGCCATGATAGGACTACTCTACATAACTGCTGAACAAAAGGACAATCATCTTACACACACAAGAAATGTGGTCAAGTTATGGAGCTCCAGTGTACCGTGCCATTATGAGTGAGTCAAGATTCAAGTTTCTATTGAACTGTTTGCGGTTTGATGACAAAGAGAAAAGGAAGAGAGATGACAAATTTGCTCCAGTTCGTGAATTATAGGAAGAATTCATTTCTCATTGTGGTAGGCT
This sequence comes from Meconema thalassinum, assembly GCA_946902985.2. Taxonomy (NCBI): domain Eukaryota; kingdom Metazoa; phylum Arthropoda; class Insecta; order Orthoptera; family Tettigoniidae; genus Meconema; species Meconema thalassinum. Next base: position 554,737,856 of record OX336388.2, read on the forward strand.
ACTGCTTACACACCCTCATGAGTACTGCACGATTGACGAACAGTTACTTGGATTCCGTGGAAAATGCCCATTTCGAGCAGGACTGGATGCATATTTTTTTTCAGCCCGAGCCTAGCCACAATATGTATTTCCGAGCCACTTATTGGCTGTTATGTCAAGACCAACTACAATACTCAGACCTTAATGTAGAAAAAACATGGCGGCGATGGTTGCCCTACCAATAGCTAAGATTATTTCATCGGGCTTGTAACAGTTCTTGTAAATTATTATTTTTACTCACCTAAGAGCATGGAAGATATCACAAGACGAGATATCTGAACATAATTATGAAGATTACCACACACAAGGACACAATAATATGTTACCATCTAACCTATTAAACATTCGCTGTTACCGTTTGGAATAGTTGTACGCTGGAAATAGTTGATTTAGTAAGTAATGTAGGTAGGAAAGCACCATCTCCCTCTTACGGAATTATCGCGGCACTTCTTCTCGCAATATAAGTACATAATTGGCAAGTTACCCACAACACTTTATTACACACATCATAATAAAAAAATATCTTGCAAGCTGTAAGAATCACAAAAGTATGAATAATGACGGAACACAATGAATTCACTGTTTGGCACAGGGGGTACATATTCCTTAACCAATAAAACAGAAGTTCACTGTAATTTTTGGCGTGTATACAAGGCAGTGTAGAACATCGGCTAGTCTGGTAAGGATTTACGAAGGCTCATGAAGCTGAGCGTTCAAGATTACGTCAACGGTTTGATCTTGCCGTAGATGCTCATTGCGTTTTCCCTTTACGTACTTAAGTTCGACACTACCGGTACTGAAGTGTACTAAGCTATTATTATACTGTCACTAACTAGCAAATCATTGCGGTGTATGTTTTTGAGACACTTCTATTAATGCTTTAGTCTTAGGTACCTCAACATCTGCAGTAAATGACACAATGCCATCGGTCGACTGAACAATCATCACACAATCGAACCAGTCCATAATAAGCGTATTATCACATATTTACACACGATTGCAGTACATTAACGCGAACTGGACTTAACAGACACACTGAAGACACAACAAATTACAGATGATTAATAGTTTATCCCAACTTTCATCAAACGAAGCTAATCAAAGCTAATATTGTATCCCAGCAACGAATGTAAACAAACAATATCTCGGGCTTCCGCATACGCCATTTTCACACTTTCGATACCTAAATTAAGGTCTGAGTATTGTAGTTGGTCTTGGCTAGGCTCGGGCTGAAAAAAAAATATGCGGGCCGGATTTAGATTTTATGCACTCCTAGGCCCATGGGTTTTTGCCGCCTCCTCTTCATACCATCATGAAGGAGGGAGAATTTTGACCTCAGAAAGGTCTTTGTGAAGGTAATTTTTATTTTATTCTAATCGATCGTGAAGTAAAATCAATTAAATAATTTAAAATAATGAGAGAATTAACTGCTTCAAAATTTGTAAATATAAACTATAAATAAAACAGACTCATTATACACTTACAGATATGTAGATATACATATACATATACATTAAACTACATCATGCAATCTACAACTATGCATAAATTCAAATTAAACTGATATTAATATTCAAGACTTAAATTTTCTCCTAATAAATCATAAAACATTCCTGTTCTAAAGTTGAAGTCGAAAAATCTGCTGTTGCAAAACATTTGTTGGAAAATGGTGGCCACAATATAAATTAGAAAAGTGTCAAAATTAGTGGAGAGCATGTAGATGTAGACATGTATTGTAGTCTATAACATGTTATGGAAATTTTCTGACCAAAAATTTACGGATTAATTTTGTGCCCCTCAGCATGGTGCGCCCCTAGGCTGTGGCCTATGGGGCCTATTGGTAAATCCAGCCCTGATTTCGAGTATACATTCCAAGCAAGCCAGATAAGTACGGCTTGAAAATAGTTGCAATGTGTGATTCTTGATCTTACTACATGGTGTCTGCTATTCCGTACATTGGAAGACAGGATCGCGATAGGAACTCTGAGCCACTTCCCGTTTACTATGTGAAAAATCTTACAGCACCAATACATGGAACCGGAAGAAACATCACTTGTGATAATTGGTTCACTTCAGTACCTTTAGCTCAAAAAATGGTACGTGATTATAATCTAACAATGGTAGGAACTCTGCGCAAAAATAAACTTGAAATTCCAGCTTCGTTCCTTCCGTGTAGAAAAAAGAAGTTCTTTCGTCTCGGTTCGCATTTGATCACGAAACAACATTAGTTTCATTTTGTCCGAAAAAGGGGAAATCAGTGATATTGTTGTCAACAATGCACAATGACAATAAAATTGATAGTGTGACAAAGAAGACAGCAATTTATCTATTTTACAACTCCACGAAGGGAGGGGTTTACACGTATGATCAGATGTGCCACAGCTACTCCACGGTGAGGAATACAAGGCGTTGGCCCCTTCGGTTCTTCTACGGCATGCTGGATCAAGCAGGGATTAACTCCAGAGTAGGCCTACTCTACAAGTCGGCAAAGAGAATTGAGAAGCTGAACAGACGTTCCTGCTTGAAAACTTTTGGAACTGAACTTGCTAGGTCCCATATGCAACGACGATTGACTCAACCAATCTCTAAAGAGCTTGCTAATAATATCAGAACTGTGTTAGGTGCAGAAATGGAGGACGCAGAACCAGAACTGAAAGCAAAGAAAGTAAAACAAGGGCGCTGTGCTATCTGCCCAAGTGCCAAAGACTGGAAAACGAAAACTAGCTGCGTTTCATGTGACAGACTTGTGTGCTCCCAGTACAGGGTTGATATTTGTACAGAATGTGCAGCAAAAGGTAACAAACCATTCAATTACTGATGAAAATGTGACTTTTTTCAGTTTACCAGAAGTACATTTAGAATGCAGGACGTACGTGCAAGTAAACTGTGAAACGAGTAGAGCCATTTGTGTCTTTTGTCCCTTCAATTTCAGACTGCTATTTCCCAAGATTGTGTTTCAGTATGCCTCGGTATACACTAATATAGTTATAATAATTAGAGTTTATGGGCATGGTACCTTTTTAGAGTGTCTAATACTATTCGAAGTATTAAGAATTTTGCAGATGTAAATTTAAGTACCGTAGATTAAAACGAAGTATACATTTTAGTGTAGGCTGCTGATTGTGTTTCTGATTTCTATTTAACTTCACGCACCATATCCTACTGCTCTATGGGTTCTGTGCAAATTAAATGCAAGTGCATAGAACAAAATATGTCCATATATCAGAGAAACAGGAAAGAAACTAATGGGGTGACGCATCACCCCAGGTAAGCGTTCGTGAGTGGCAGAAACAGGTAAGCATTCTAGGGTTAAGTGGGTGTGTTACGTAACCCAACAACTGATCTTTGGTTTAAATTAAGCGCCAAGAAGCGCAACGCCCTTGGTGGCGGTTTTAGTTACTATATATATTGTTCCACGGCCGTGAATATTCTTGTTGATTCTTTTGTCTTCCTTTTTATACTTTATTACGCATGTATGTGACCTGGTAAGTTAGTTCGTATTAAAAGTATATCCTGCATATACGCCCAGTCGACATTCTCCTGCCATTTACTCCAAGAGAAGACATGTCACTTACATTGACCAAAAAGAGAGGAATGTTATTTGGTGCCAGGGTGCCAGGGTAACTATCTATCGTGAAGTTGTGGAACTGTTCCAGAAGTTCGGCTTAGAGAAGAATCACCTGATCAGCCTTGCTTAAAAGTTTGAAAACATCATTGCTGACTCGATGTCCATATTTGCAGCACCATATCTACAAGAATGCCAACACTGATATTTCTGATATGAAAATACAGCTTAATTTCCAATGTGTTCCACAAAATGTATGCTAAAGGAATGCCTTAACAAGGGTTGAGGGCTGTGCTGAGTCTTAAGGCATCTTGGTAGAAACCAAATAGCTCCAGTTTTTTATGTATATAAAATGCTAGGCCTAAGGTGTGCGTTTCACAAACCGCAAACTCTTAAACCAGAGTGAGTTAGAAGGTGCGGTTTGTGCCAAACTCTTCCAAATTGACTCAATAGTGCAGGGAAATTCTTGGATTACCGTACCTGAAAAAACAACGGATATATATTATGATTATAAAGTACGTTTAAACAAATAAACAAGACGAAAGCCACTGCCAGAACTGTGTCACGTCAAGCCCACATAACCTTAAACTGTGTGGGTGGTTTATACACGTGAGAGTTCTCGCATGTGTCCACTAGTTGTAATTACAATCGAAGCAAACATAAATTCAAAGCACAATAACGTAGTAGAAAGTGACGTGAAAATAAATATAGTGCGAAACGAATACGTGGCACTGGGGCTTGCTTTCCTGCCACGGTAGGTCTAAATGCGCTGAGGGTAAGAAGGAAGTAGTAAGGAATGCCAAGCTTCTCCGATACTTCGAGGGAGCAGGGAACATTTCCGAGAGACTATCCAGTGGCGCATATAGGGGAGGGGTGTTGGGGTTCAACCTTTCTCTCGAAATTTCCGGGAGTGAAACAAAAATAATGTAGGAATAGGAATGAACCCCCCCCCCCCCCCCGCGTTGTTCGAGCGACTCCCCTCCGAAACAGAGCTCTATATACGCCACTGGCTGGTACTGTCACAGATGATTTACTGTTATTTGTAACTCTTCAGGAGGTCAACACTAATTTGCTCAATAACTGGGCGGGATACAATGTATATAATATGTAAGTAACACTCCTGAAAAAAACCTACATGCATTAGTTTATGATAATTTCTCCGCTATAATCATGAATTAATGCATGTAATATTTTCCATGAGTGTTATTTACATATTATATTCATTGTATCCCATCCAGTTATTGGGCAAATTAGTGTTGACTGACTCAACAGTTGCAACATGATTTAACTATTGAAACGAATAGGTATATATTAATTTCGACAACAACAACGAAATGAAATGTTTCATGCATTTTAAATTCACGTCGGGGGGTGAAATTAAATACCGCTTGGGAATTTTATTTCGCCTCGGAAGAGAAATTAAAAGTCTGTAACGAATTATATTTCGCGCCGGGAGCGAAATTAAAAGTCTGTACCGAAATTAATTTCGCGTCGGGAGCGAAATTAAAAGTCTGTAACGAAACTAATTTCGCGCCGGACGCGAAATTAAAGGTCTGTCACGAAATCAATTTCGCGCCCGGAGCGAAATTAAAAGTCTGTAACGAAATTATTTTCGAACCGGGAGCGAAATTAAAAGTCTGTAACGAAATTTATTTCGCTCCGAAGTAAGTTTCGTTTTGATTTAATTAGGCGCCGACAATCATTATCATTTCACCCCCGAATATCGCGCTCACGTCGAAATTTAATTATGTTCGCTCCCACAGCCATGCATTTAATTTCGCATGCCAGCCCGGGTAGGGACACCTGGTGTCTATGGCTAGGTTCTCACTCTGGTTTCCTGAGATCCACTCTCCGAGATACTTAACCACCGGGACTTTTCTGATAGTGGTGTCTCCTAGTGGAATTGTGGACACCCTTCCTTGTAATTTTAACCAATAAAAAAGATTGGTCTTACTGGGCCACGGTCCGCATAAACTGACGTTGAGGGTCACATGCGGGTCGCCGGATGTGTACATCTTGGTTAGGGGGTGGGTAGGGTAAACCACTCGACTGGATTTATTAGTATGCCGGATCGATGCGACACAGGACAAGGGCTATCGTCTTGTTTGTTTAAACGCACTTTATAAACAAATACATATATTTACGTTGTCTTTTTCCTGAACTATTTGGTACAAACCACACCTTCCAACTCCCTCTGGATTAAAAGCTGAGTTTTATATACAGTAGGTGTATGATAACAGGTGTAATGAAGTGTACGTTTCTTGTAATTTTACTTTGCACACATTTTGCGCATTAATAAATTATTATCATGCTTATTGAATTATTTCAATTGATATTTTTTCTTTCTTGCGATCTAATCTTCCGAGATCAATGAAACTTAGCACAACGAATCTTTATTCAGAGCTTAGTTCAGATACACCTCATGTTCAATGGTAAAAAAAAAAATGGCATGAGTTCATTTTTTTTAATGTCTCATATCCTAGGCTATTCGAGTGATTGAAGAGAAAATTTGTATGGGGGCTGTTATTCGAATAATAATCATTATTCAATGGCAATACATTCTGTAGCTTGCTGTTTGTAAATCATAAAAGCCGTGCATTTGACTTTTCTTGAAATACACTCCCATGGTTCATTCAGAAAGATGCCATCTCGAGGGAGGAGTCTTATACATCACCGACACCAAAAGTTATTTTATTCTAGCACATACAGTAATTTCTCAATGGAAAATCCTTCTAATAGGCGGGAGAGTTTTCAACGGAAAAGATCACTAAGGTATATGAAAATAGGCTGTTTAGTTTTTCATGGAACTACTGGTAGCCTACTTGTTTTCTTTACATTACTGTTAAGTGAACAAGTTTAAACTGAATACTGTAGGCCCACCGCAGGTATTTAACTATAACTTGCTTCCGCCTGGCGGAAGGGCCTGTAGGTGGGAAATATTGTGAAAGGGATAGTGGTGTGGATAGGTCGTTCACCTTCACCTTCGGAGAATATCCCATTTGTCTAATATGCTCGCCTGCTGCCCCGTCCGTCCGCAATGCACTTGCAATGTTCACTGATTGACACACAGTGAAACTATTCTTTGTTTACTTGGATCATGTTGTCAGTCTGCTAGGTTGAAAGGTACGGTTTCGTGGGTAGAATATGAATCAGATCCAGTAGCCATTGTCATCGTTCACCTCTACGTGGTGACAAGTGCTCCTGTTACGTTCAGCTGTGCTGTTGCAAGACAATTAGAAACGCGTCATTCTTAATTCGCCAATTATTCATATTTTTTTGTTCACAATTTTCGCATTATAACTTGCAACACAAGTAGCGCGCGCAATGCTGCTTGACTTAAGCACAGACTGCAGTCCGCAGGTTAATAATACCTGATGGCTAGGGGTGGAGATTTTTCGCGAATGCGATATAGCACGAAAAGTCCAGAAAGCCTTGTACCAGGTACAACAAATGTATATACACATTGTAATGCACTGACACCTAATTTAGTTAAATTGTTTACATAATCTCAAGATGGTGGCTTTGCGAAATTTTAAAATTGAGTGTTTATTTTTTGAGTCCTAATCATGCGATAGAAGTCAACGTTTGAATAATGAACCTACGCAATAATCGTCATCTAATAGTACATAACTTTATAGCCTATAAATATGGAAATCTAACATGGCGACCATCCGAAATAGTTCGACGGTTCTCAATATCTACTAACCTATGACAGCAATCAAACTGACATTTTGTATGTTGATAAAAGCTATGAACATTTTGTACGTTGGTAAAAACAATGAACATATGTTGACCTATGTGACTTTCAATAACATGTGGAGTACAAATCCAACATGGCGGCGACGCGAAGTTTAAATATTAAAATGAACGTTTCTCGCGATTAAACCATCTGAGCGCAGTGGAACTTGGTACGGTAAATGCTTGTACAAATTTTAATCCACTGATATGTAATGTATTTCAATTGTATTCATAACCACAAGATGATGGCTGTGCGAAATTTTAAAATCTCGTGTCCTAAGCATGTGATTGGCGTTTGAATAATACACCTACGCAATAATCGTCGTCTAATAGAGTAGTGGAGTAGTGAGAGTTCTAACCCACAAGGTGCTCAAAAAGTTAGTACACACTTTTGGCTTATTCATATCTCGTGAACCCATGGTCGGATGTTGACAAATGAAGTGGTGTTGGACTCGAGCTGACGTCCTCTTTCCTATGGACTACTCGGTATATTTTTTCATTTTTTTTTGGAAAATTTTTGTTTTCGAAAGTTGGTGATAGTTTGAAAACCCAACATGGTAGAACGTTGTGCCATGGCTCAAACGAATGGTCATGATGACCTTTATTTTTGTAATAAAACTTTATGTTTTTTTGAAAACAATCGAATTTTGAAAATCCTATATTTTGGAAACTAGGAAGTTTACAAAAAAGTTTGTTTGACATAAATGAAAGGTCCCTACACCTTTTAGCCGCAAAATAAATTTCAAGTCTCTAGGATAAAAACCTGTAGTAGTGCTAGATGGGGGTGCTGCTTCCAAAAGCAAGTTGTGAGCCCCTGCGACCTTGGAATGGAAAGAGTCATGCTAGGAGGGCGTGCTTGGATTAGTTTTTTCGTCTCGTTGGGCTCTTTACGGGAATGTAGGTGTCGAAAAGGTGAAAATCTGGAAACATGTTTTTTTTTGGGTTAAAACCATGATTTTAAACATTTTGCTCTATCTCGCGAACCAATTATGCCAGAGGCGTGTACGACGGGTCCAAGGACTCGAGGTGACGTCCTCTTTGCTATGGACCAATCGCTATATTTAAAAAAAAATGGAAACTCGATTTTGGGGTAAACAAGTGTTTTTTGTGATTTTTGCTGATTTCTCACGAACCAATAACGCTAGAGGCATGTACGAGATGTCCTAGGACTCGGGCTAACGGTCCCTTTTTGAATCTATGGTTGAAATTTTGACAAAGGGCCTAACGACAATTTTGTTAAAAAAATCTTTACCTGTTTATAATGTCCATGAAGCGTGGTGGTTGAGAGAGACGATACTGCTGGGTGTGTGTTTCAACGAACCTGTCGCTGACCACGGTGGCTGTGCTCAATAGATCAATCGATATTTCGACGGGCCGGTTTATGACAGAGCGAGGGTGCGTTTTTTCTGATACTTTACCCCGAAGGGGATCTTTAACGTGTGAACGGTGATGAGAACTTGGTTCTATGTTGGTCGAAGCGAGTACAGAATACAAACTTGCAGAGGAGCAGACTAGCAGGAGGTGAATGTCATTTGAGCTTATTGGAATGCGCTGATCAGACTTGACAACAGGTGCAATGGAAAATGACAAAGAGGCAGAGGACACTTGAAGGTGAAATAATCTGACCATCGTGGTGGCAGGGAAGAGCGAAATGCATGCATACACGTGTGAGATGACATGTACGCACGCTAAACAAGTTACATCCTGTCTTGCTTCGTACGTGACAAAATGCAAGTTCATGTGAAATTTGATCTGGCACAGGTGTTCACCTGGGACGTTATCTGTCCACGTGCACGACAAGAGAATGTTCAAAGCGTGGGAAAAAGGTAACATATATAAAGACATGTCGTTATCATTTCCACACTCACTTAGGTGACTATCTTTGAACACACTGCGTTGCGTGAAACACTTGGTCTTGTTTAACAGTTTTGGTGTTGGTGGAAAATACTTAACCTTGTTGTGAGGTAGGTATATATTTATTCACTTATATATTTATTGATTTATATATATATTTACAAGCAATTATTTATTGATTGTTAAAGTTATAAATAAATGTTTATTTATTTGTTTGCAGATAACGTGTATAGCATAACTGTTGTGTGGCTGTGGGAAAGAGATTGAAAAAGAGAGAAAGACAGACAGACAGAAAAGGAAACCATTACCACACTAGCTTACGAGACGATAATAAAGCAAAGCATTACAAGTCAAGGTGAGATTTTTTTAAAATATATATAACCTGTTTGATTTTGTTTTGTTTATGAAATGCATAAACTATATGGAATTGATATGCTTATGGTGGTTTATTTTATTTCTTTTTAGAGTGTTGTAAAACGCTTGACCACTGTTGATAACCTGGAACGTGTGTGTTTGGGACCATTGTCAAGCAGTCTACAGCTGAAAACTCAGGTGAGAGTGTTCTTTCAAAATAATGTCTTTTACTGCTGTAGATACGTTAACTTGGGAACCCCTAAACAGTTGTTTCCAATCGCGTGTGTGCTCTGGTGTGGTCAATGTTAGAAAAAGTTTGATTCCCAAAGAATTTTTAGAATCTTGTTTTGAAATTTTTAAAATTGAAATTTGTACAGCGCAAATGTTGCATACGGCTTTAAAGGTGAATACAGAACTAGTGTGCCATTTCATATATATAAAAAGGACGTAGAGCATAAAGAGACATTTTATATTTGCAGTAAAATGCAAGAGCCCATAATTTGGAACAGTGGTATGAAACCCACGTGGTCAATGCCTTGCTATCAAAATTTGATAAACTGCAACAAGGACCCAGTGGTTTAGCGTTAAACAAAATTCATCATTTGCAAATCAACATTTGTCAATTCAACCCGTTGAATGCTGGGTCTAGCTATATTAAAACACCGCCAGCAATAGCTTCGAAAAATACTGTGGTGAATATTGAAAATGCTGATGATGATTGCTTCCTGTGGGCTGTGGCTGCGTATTTGCAACCAGCACAACGTCATTAAGAGAGACCAGGAATGTACAAGGCCAAGTTTGTTGAATTAAAACAAACGTTAAATTTAACTCGAGTGTCGTTCGCTATGGACTTAACCAAGATCCATAGGTTTGAACAAGATAACCAAGACTTTTCGTTCATGGTGTATGATCTTGACGGTAATGAGATTCTGGGTCCTCTTTATGCTACAAAAGAACCGAAACTACACCACATTAATCTTTTATATCTGTCTGAGGGAGAGGTGAATCACTATTGCCTCATTAAAAGCTTAAGTAGATTGCTAAGCAATCAAGCGTCCAAGCATAATGGTAAGAAGTACATTTGCGACCGTTGCTTGCAATATTTTACAACCCCTACGCATTTAGAACGTCATAGGGTAGATTGTGTTACTCAGGAAGCGGTGAGATTGATATTGCCACAAGGGGACAAGGCTGTGTTGAAATTTAACAACATTCACAAGCGTGACACTGTCCCCTATGTGGTATATGCAGATTTCGAAGCACTCACCACACCCATGGCGGGATGTGAACCAGATCCCACCATCAGCTCAACCACACCCATTCAAAAACATGAACTCTTTGCCATAGGATTTAATGTGGTGTGTGCCTATGACCCCACGCAATCCGTTTATAAATACCGTGAGGGGCCAGATTGTGGCAAATGGTTCTTGGTTGAACTTGTCAATTTGGCTCATGATGTACAGGAATTACAGGACCACCCAGTACCCATAAGCCTATCTCGAGAACAGCAGCAGAGGTATGAGCATGCCACGACATGCCATATTTGCGAAAAGCCTATTTTAAATAGAGAGGAAAAAGTTAGAGACCACTCGCACTTTACGGGGGAGTTTCGTGGAGCAGCGCATAGTAAATGCGATTTAAGCTTTCCAGCTCCTCTTTTCATGAGTGTCTTTTTCCACAATCTGGCAAATTATGACATTCAGTTTTTGATTCGTGAATTGGGTCATGCCAACAAGGGCTCGTTTACCATTATTCCCCAAAACCATGAACGTTTTACAGCCCTGACATGGTGGTTGGGTGACTTTAGCATTCGATTTTTGGATTCCTTTAAGTTTATGGCATCCTCGCTAGACAGCCTTGTGAATGGCTTGAATGAGGAGAAATTAAAAAATACTAGAATGCATTTCAATGATCCTGAGCAATTTCAATTGTGCAATCGGAAAGGTATATACCCGTATGATTTCTGCAACAGCTGGGACGTTTTAAAGCAAAGAAAACTCCCACCACAAGAGAAATTTTTCTCGAAACTAACACGCAGTACCGTTTCCGATGAAGACTATGCACATGCATGTCAAGTTTGGCGAGTGTTTGGCATTAAGACGCTAAGTGAATATGCTTTGCATTTCCTAAAACTGGATGTATTGCTGGTCACCGATGTGTTGGAAAAATTCCGTGAGTTGTGTCAACACATTTACGGTCTTCACCCGGCTCACTATTATACGAGTCCTGGGCTCTCGTTTGATGCCGCTTTGAAATACACTCAAGTGGAATTGGATTTACTCACTGATGTAGACATGGTTCTATTTTTTGAAAAGGGCATTCGTGGCGGCTTTGTGTCGCTTAACCAACGCCATGCCGAAGCGAACAATGTCTACATGCCTGATTATTCACCAGACAAACAAGAATCGTACTTTATGTACTATGACGTGAATAATTTGCACGGTTACGCCATGAGTCAGCCTTTGCCCTATGGGAAGTTTGCTTGGCTGACAGACAAACAAGTGTCAGAATTTGATGTGAACATGGCTAGCCAAGAAACAGGCCGTGGATATGTGCTAGAAGTGGATATTGAATATCCATCATCCTTGTATGATGAACATGCCGATTTCCCATTCTGCCTTGAGCAAATGGTTCCCCCTGACAGTAAAGTGAAAATTGAAAAACTCATGGGCACACTTTACAACAAAAATCGGTATGTGCTACATATCCAAATGTTGGTGCAATGCCTCGCCCAAGGCTTGGTGTTGAAGAAAATCCACAGGGGTATTTCTTTTGCTCAAAAAGCATGGCTTGAGTCATACATGCGACTTAACACAGAGCACCGACAAATGGCAACACAGCAGTTTGATTTTTTTTTAAATTAATGAACAACTGCATCTATGGCAAGTCCATGGAGAATGTCCGCAAATACCGTGACATTAAATTGGTCAATATCTGGGAGGGGCGTTGGGGTGCACGGCGGTACATTGCCAAGCCAAATTTTAAATCGATCATCATTATCGATGAGGATTTAGCCACTATCGAAATGAGTAAGACCAGCGTGACCATGGATAAACCCATTTACTTGGGCCAAGTCACTTAAGACTTTTCTAAATCGATCATGTGTCGATTCCACTATGAGTCGCACACTGACGCATAGACGGTATTTTTGCCATGGCCACTTGCTTATGGTGATTGTAATCCGTACAGGGTTGCAATTCACTCAACACAGGGTCTTGAGTCCAAGATTTTGGTACATGTTGCCAGATTTCTTTGACCGCGTTGGCGGCCACATAATAAATGAACGACTTGGGGAGCGCCAAGAGTTCCTCTTTGGTAAAACTGTCTAGTTTCCTTTTGCACACAAAGAACTTGCCGATGGCTTTGTCCGTAGCATTGCCTTTCTCAATGGTATCACGTGCTGTAGATGTTTACACGTCGCTTGTAGAAATCTCACTGGCGTCATTCACAGGTAAATCTTGAGTTATAATTTTGTTCAACAACTCCCAGCAGGCATGGGTGGTTAACCAATGAAAGAGATGCCACGCATGCGATAGGGCTGTAAGGGTAATGTTGCCACAGGAACAAGTATCCATGAGCGTTTGCAGGGAGGGGCAGCCCAACTCCAATAGGTCGATACTGAACCCATGGGCCATAGGGTCCATGAAGGTCGAACCCATGTCCTTAAGGAAGAAATGAAAGAAACGTATAGTTTCCTAAAGGAACGGAGAGAGATTTTAAGCCAGGATTATAGCTTAACATTGTGCAAGCGACTAGGGACAGATGTTCCTTAGATGAGATCACCCCACTCGACATTCAAGAGAGGGCTGGTCACGAGTATTAATAACTGAATGGAAATTTCCACCGTGATAGACAAGGAAGCCTGAATCGGAATTCGAGCTGACGTTGCTGGAAATTGACAACATCGCTTATGCGCCAGAAGAGGAATAATTAAAATTAACACGTTTACGAGCATAATAATGAGTAAACAAGCACAGTACAGTGAATCATTTTGAATGAGAGATTTTTCAGTAAAGAGAAACCATTTAATAATTGCGCAGAAAAAACTGCCGACGTAAGACGACGTCATTGGGGAAGTACCTAAGCCTCTGTGGAGGGGAGAGAGCAAAAGAAATGCAACACCCACACAATTGAGGACGAGAAATTAATTAATATCTCCGAATTGCACGATCGATTCTTAGGTGCAATGAGATTATGTGACATTGAGAAGAAGAGCTTTCGGAAGGTATAATTTTTATATTTGTGGCACCATTATTTTAGAAGTTGACCACAGAAAAGGCTCAAGTCTTATTTTTTTGTAGTAAAATAGTATAAAGCTTCGGGGTTTACCAAGCCAACCATGCAGTTATTGTCAGCCTGCGGGCATGACACTGTGTCACGATCATCATTGAATGCAGTCTTGAACAGCCCGAGGGGTGTTGCCACGCATCACGCAGTACGAATCCGTCCAGGAGGACGTGAAGTTATATCAGCACATGCAGTCATACGAGCACTCCGTGAGGGGAAGTGCTGCACCACGACGTAGAAGTAGTCATTCCGACAGTCCGTGAGGGACGTAACTCTGCGTTACATTGAAAACAGCTACCAGTACTCCTTGAGGGGAGAAAAGTTGTGTTACACCGCAGAAGTAAGATCCGATAGCCACAGGCGTCGCAGTATTAACGACTTGCTTGCCTCCATAAGGAGTGGTCAAGACGAAATTTTAAAGTATCGCCGTAGTGAAATATTAGGAAAATCCTAATTATAGGATTTAGGCCCGACTGTATACAAGTTAAAGTGAAAATTCGTAAGATATAGTCAGAGCAGGCTGCGAACGTCGGACTTAAAGGCGATAGGTCGTTAAATGTACGAACGAATGGATCATAACGTACGGAAGTATCGTACCAGACAGATAAACTGTTATTTAAATTAGAGAAACCTAAAAGGGAAGAACAGAATAAGGTTCGGAACGTATATCAAAAACGTAGGAGTGTTAAAACAGTTCAAAAAAAGAAGATAGGAGACTATAAACATTATCTCCAGAAAGCAGGCGAACTATTCTAAAAATACTAGAATTGAGAAGTGCTAGCTGCTATAAACTAAATCTATAGGTCTTTGAGAGGACCTCGATCCGTATAGACTTTCGTTAGGATCGATAGACAGATCTACAAAGAAGCCGTTCAAGCTAGATAAATAGCCGGTCATCCAGGATAGGAGTAGCAGAATTGGACTCCAGGGAACAGTAGATGTTTCGGGACTTTCGCATTCTGCAGGATAGGAAGCCGACATCGAATAAATTTCACCCTTGGAAACGGGAATTTAAGAAGATCACGTGTGATAGGCTCAGAAATACGGCCTAGTGATCGAGAATTGTGAAGTGTAAAATAATCAAGATTGTGTGTTAAATAATATTTTTAGTGTTTATTATGTGTTCAAAAGGGACACACAGTATATAAAAATGTCGTCAATGTTAAGTGTTTTAAATATATGTCAAAAAGTGTTTTTACGTAAGATGAATACCTTTAATATGGAGTAAAAAGTTCAAAGTGGGCCCAAAAATGAAGCACCGCACCAGATTAAAGATCATGGGATGATCTTTAATCTGGAAACATGTGAGTACTAAATTCATTCTATTTTGGTGTCAGAAATTGGTTGTGTACAAACCCACCGGAGTTTTTGAGTGAAAGGGATGTGTTTTAATAAATAAATACTGAATAAGTAGGAACACGGTCTGAACGATAATAAAAAAAATTGAGAAATTATAAATAATTATGTAAAGAATAAATCCCGTAGAGGAAATATGTGAATAAAGGGTTAATGTATTTAACAAATGTCATAAGAGCAAGCGAAATATCATTAATTATCATGAAAGATATTGAAATAAAGTAAAGTTGAGATATGAAAGAAATAGCTTTTGAGCTTGTATAAAGAATAAAGATAATAATAATAATTAAATATGGAAATGTTAAATAAAAATCAAATAAATTGATATGAACATAAGAACGTTAAGCCTTAACGTATGTGTAAGAGATGAGGTTCAATGGAATATTTTAAAACAGGGAGCGATTTATCGACAACGGAAAGATTAATATGTGAATTAAAATAATATGAATTGTTACTAAAGAGATTTTATCAGTTCTTGGGAAGACATTTTCGGCTTAAATAATGTATAGCGCATAATGAGCGCAAATATAATATTAAAGTGTCACGCTAGGAACGCGTAGTGGTTAAAATACTTGGTACATTACTTATGGAGGGTAGTTGGTTGCAGTGAATTGATAATTGTATAAGTCCTCTATTTGTGACATAGTATCACGAGGCATTGTGTATGTATTTAAAAAGGGAGCTAATATATGGTATTATTGAGCGTATGTCATATGGGCCACGGCCGACTCTAAATCGCATTTTGTGTAAGTCCTCTGTAAGGGATTGGTTCCCGAGGCACGTGAAGAGATTCGAATGCAGAATCCTCTTATGATAAAAGCCCCTTTAATTCTCCGTCGTCGTATGTGTATTAATCTTCCCAATCAATGAGGACCCTCTCATAATTAATAAATGCCAAGGATACGAAAATGGTCTTTGAACCAAAGAATAGTTGTTTGGATAAATACGGTACAGTAAAGCCCGGTCTCCCCAGAACTGGATATAATGGGAAGGTTTGTTTTGAAAGCCTTGGAAATAAGATACTAACGTTGGGTCAGACAGGGAGTCGCCGTCACCCTACGTGTCATAAATCGCACCCGAGTGGTATGGTCTAGCTCTCTTAAAAGCGAGGGGGAACAGAGACCGTCTCGTAAGCTGTTGTAAAGAGAATGAAGACACCAGGAGTGTTTAAAGTTGTTAACGACCCGGGCGTTGAACCGAGGCCTTTGTAGATGGATATTTCGTTTGCCGGTTCAGATCGTAGTTTCTTATATGATAATGGTCTATTAAGACATAAGAGATAAATAACAATCCCTATTGTAATAATGTATGGACGTGGGATTCCACGAGTTGGTTGAAGGCAACTGAGTTCGGGAGTAACTATAGTTTTTTGACTGTGTCAAGTACCTTCACGCTCTGGAGTACACAATTGATTTTCTGATTACCTTAATATATTTGTGAAATAAAGAGAGATGATAACAACTGAATGTGTGGACATGCCCAAAATATTGAGTTAGATAATTAACATAGATTTTAAATATAATTATATGTTTGTTTTTGAGAAATAAGAAAATATAAAGGATAGTGTTTGAGGTGTACAAGAATGACACCTTAATAATGTAAATGCATGGAGCCAAAGAGCTCGGAGTTATGTAAACTTAATGTTAGTGCTTTATGGAAGTGAGACTAAGTAAAAATTGTTGGTTTATGTGGAAACCACAGGTTTTGAATACAATATTTGTTTATTTTATTTGTGATTCCTTGTTCATTTGGAACAAGCAGTTGATTATTGGGTCAGTAATTAAATTGTTAAAGTGTTTGTAGCGCCATTAATTTTATTAATTAAATGTGTTTAAATAGGAGTTGATTTTGTTGTTATTTTTGCAAGTGTATCCTCTAATTAATCCAAAATATGTGAGTCACAGAGTGGGGGAACTTACCGCTGCCCCGAAAATTCCGAATTGAGCTACGCTGGTATACTGTGATTGGCATATTTCTTGCTAAATGGGCACAATACATTGACAGTAAGACGCCAAAAATGTTTGCAACCATTGACGTTTTTCATTACCTTTCATAAATACCACATTGGCCGAGGACAAGTGTGCTTTCATGACCACGTCCAAATATTTATAGGAAATGGTTCCCTGATTCCAGTCTAGTTGCCTATGATTTTCAATCCACTGGGTTTGTTTACGGTCTTTTTCACACAACAAATCAAAAGCATGGGGTGGTTTAAATAGCAAATGCGTAGCTTGCGATATCCAAAACGTGGTACAATCGATAATGGCCACTTGTTTAAATATAAATTTGTTGTCACCAATTTTAAACCCTTGGCAATCCACAATGAGTGTGCGCAACATGTTGACGCTTGCCTGGACCAAGTTCAACTGACGACTGACTGACGATCGAGGGATCGACCACTAAAGTGTGATCATGACATGGACTTACCTGCCATGCTAGTTTCAAATTGAGGTTAGGGTAGGACAGGGGGACATGCAAAAATAAGAATTTAAGAATTACATAATTTTATTATCATAACACGTCTTACAGGCTTTTGTCATTTTGGGATAAGGACGATACCAAGTGATACAACAATATAGTCTCTTGTGTTTGTAACGTCCATAACTCCGATGATGTCCCAATGTCTCTAAACTAGGCGTTTTTGATGGTGAGCTGCTCACCGAAGCACCATGGACACCATACGATCCACACGTATCGTAACTTGTTTTTTCATCACCCAGAGACACAAGTGAGGGATAGCTTGAATGACAGGGTATATTTCCCACTTCCATTCTACACAGGTAGAGGTAGGTGGGTGACCAGCGCTGATGTTCCTGCATAGGTTCATCGCCCTCCTGTCATTGGTCTATGATGATGGGACAAAAGGCACATTTCACTTCATCTCTTGTTTTTAAATAGTAGAATCCAGCGTCCGCCAAGGCTTGAGGGTTTATGAAAGGCACCGGCCACGTGGCAAAAGTCTTGAAACGTTGTTGCTCAGAGTTTAAATTCATGGATGTGACGTCTCTTGAGGCTCTAAAGCAAGACATGACTGAGCGGCTTGACATGGGTTGACCTGTTATTTATACACTCGTCACTTGGTTGGACAGTGGAAAATAGTTGACTTGTTTGTGATGAATAATCACACAGTAGGCCGTCGTATTGGCTGGTACATTGTCATGCGTTTCAAAATCTAGTCGAAAGTCAATATTGGATGGCTTGACAGACTCTTCCATGTAAGAACAGTCAAAGACAATCAGTGGTGCTCTTGCCTTAAACGCTTGGGGTAGTAACATGGGGCCGTTCTCTTTTTGATAATACGACCATCGAAATTTAGAAAACAAGTCGTACAGGGGGCCAAACTTATTTTTTGAAAAATCAAAATTCAGTCCTTCATAGGGAAACACAGCTCCGTTGAGGAAAAAACGTGCATTTCTCAATTGCAGGTGATCAAATTGCGTGGCATCTTTGGTTTGTTGATACTTGCGATTCGTTTGAAAACCCACGATCAGGTAGAGTGGTCTCTCTGTATAGCGAGCTGTTTTTACAGACCAACTGTGTGTGTTGGTGGTGGGCAATAGCGGGTACTCATGGAGTGCCCAGCTTCTAAATTCCATGGGTAGAGGCATATCTCTACCATTTTGAGTATGTCCAGTTTTTTGCTATCGTCAAGGGTCACATGGGGCACTTTCCATAGCAAGCGTTGTAGTTGAATTTTTGAATCTATGGGGGCATTGTCGGCCCCCTTGAGTGCATTATTATCACTCCTGTCTCTCACTAGATAAAGCACTTGCCTTGCGTTGACCACAATGCGTTGGTGATCATGGAAACTAGTTTAAATAATAGAATTGGTGATGTTCGGCAAAGCCTAAAATCAGTTTAAGAGGTAAATATCCAGTAAAGGTCCCATTGGTATGTACCATCCAGTCATTGGTCGAGTCAGGACACCAACCTGCCATGCAAAGTGTTTTACCTTCTTCCTCACTATAAGAGGGGTATAGTTTCATGACACTGGAAATGCCCACATTTCGAGTGCTATCCACCACGATATCGTTACTCACGTACCGTAACGTATTTCAGAAAACAGAAAGGCCAAACCATGGTTGGCCAACTTGGATGTGATGGGTGTAGAGCCATCGGCTTTGGTGAGCCGACCTTCAATCTGAATAACACTTTCATGCGGTAGGTTGTAAATAACTTGGCTGTTGATAACAAATTGAATTTCATCATTGTTATTGAGTCCAGGTGTTTGAGCTTGATAGGAATGGAGATCAATTCTTACCACTCCTGGTTGCTCCTCGATGCGGTTCGCTATCTCTAGGATAGAATTCATCATGAGGGTTGACGTGGTAACCCAAATGCTGTAAAATCTGCTTGCCTTGAGATGTTAACGTGTATTCACGTGGCAAACAACTAATACCATTCCTAGACGGTGTTGTTGCTTTATACACAAACTTCATAGTGGCTTTCGCACCAACTTGTAAGTCACTGGTGTGGTAGATTCTAGATCAATGAGCTGGTGATCTCTATTGATCAGTCTTAATGTTATATTAATAATACTATCGACAGCCACAGAATGAAAAAGCACCAATGGAGGGTTTTCACCCAATGGGCGATGTCACAATAAAGTCATAAAGCGAATGCGATGGTTCTTGGTTGATGTACACTTGGCTAATAATATTACACGTCACCGACACATGATGGTCCTCAATGAATTTCACTTCATGGTCTGAATCATGTCTTTTGTTGGGCTCCAACACACGTGGTTTAAATCCTATTAATGGACCAATGGAATCGGGTGTGTTTTAAAGTCAATGTTGAATGTGGAGAAAATACTGCAGCGATGAGTGTTGGTATTGCCTACAAGTTCAAACTTGCGCGTTCCATCGAGAAATGACTTTAAACCATATTCATTGATCAACACCACATAAATGTGTTCATAAATATCATCGATCGTGTATCCACCAGAGTTCAGGGTGAGCACAGAATCATCATAGTAAAACTTGTTGTTCACATTTTCACGTATGTTGTATATTCGATTGTACGTTTCAAGAGAAACAAGTCCTAAACCATAGGGTTTTTCACTCAATTCGATAGGCGGGTAAAAGTCTAGGCTGACTTCAGGTCCACGTCCATGCAGTGTAAACGTTTTACTTTCTGCCGAAATACTGGTGGCGTTTTTGCTTATGCTGCGTCTTATATAAAAAAAATTAAACACAAACGTCCACACTGTTGGCTGTTAAACGTTAGATCACGTTTCACATTATAATATATCTTGGTCCTGTTTCCAAAATAGGTCACTAGTTCCATGGGCGGGGGCAAATTCCCAAAACTGTCAAAGTACCATACGCTGTATCCCTCTTTGACATAAGCTACATAATGTGTTCCTGGTCCTCGGTGATCACCCAAATTGACAACAGCACATTCCTGTTTCCAGGGTCGTGGGGGTAATTGGTTTCGCATAAACACACCTCGAAAATGAGAAAGCTTTAGTTGTTTAGCATAGCTTTCCACTTGTTGATGCGTCAGGGCATGTCTTGCTATGGCTGAGGTTATTTTTTTATATATTTCGAAATGGTGAAATCCCAAATCCTTGTTGATAAAAGGCTGGCTTTAAATTGGCATTTCTAGCCCCCATAGCAATCGCTTCCATCGTTTCATTGTGTCGCTCGCTTTATTTGAGTTGTTGCTTGCCCTGCTGCACGGCTTTAATGGTTTTCGCCACTGCACTGGCCCCGCCCAAAAGTGAACCCAGAGCAGCCAAACCGGCAAATAATGCAGATAAAAATCCCGCTCGTTTGGAGACGGAAATCACTCGCCCTTGTTTTGAACCCTGTCGGCGACGATTTGGAATAACATGTCTCTGTGCTGCTCGAAGGGCTTTCCTTATGGTCAATACATTTTTTCTTTTTTTTTCTTTCGCAAGGGCTTGTCCACGAATGTCTTAAGTCCAGGCTTTGCCAAGGACAGGGTCTTTTTTTAGTCTTTCTCACCACATACCTTTGTTTCACCATGATGATAATGACCAACAACCTTTCACAAGAAAGTTTAAATCACAACTAACGTCAGATTGTTATTTCATGGCTGTATATTCCAATTCCACATAAAGTGGGAAATCGTTTATGGTTTTTCCCGCTTGCTTTTCATCCCATGTCAACATGAGATGAAAGGATAATTCGTCACATGCATTTGCCATTTCATGGTTATGGACCAACATCCTATGACCATTTATCTTTATTTGTAAATGGTTCTCATCAGGTATGGCATATTTGATGTGAATGGTTCCATCATAGTGTAATCGATAGTGGCTTAAACCCGAAGCAAGCACATAGGTCAAGTGCTGGTCACGAGCTAGCGGTAAATGGTTTCTGCCATTCAAAGGTTTTTCATTTGTCAGATACACTAAAAATACAAATGGGATAAATTTATACAGCCTTTTCATTTCATAGGTCACGTAACGCTTGGTACAGACATCGTCTTCGTCTTGCGGGTCTTCCACGCGAATAATCCGATGGTGATTAGCGCTATAGCCATTCACTGTAAGCTGAGGCACTTTATCATAAAACTCATACACCTTGTTATCCACCTATTTTTTGTAGTAACGTCTGTAGACACTTGAGGATGTTTTACATGGGTTAACCGCTTTCCCTTAAAGTCATAATCTCCCTGTTTTGTGCGTGGCACTACTGACCTATCCACATAGTGTTTATTAGTAGGATCTGTTTCATGTTTAGGATCATGTATGGGGACAGACCTAGCTTTGGCTATGAACGCACGTCCAAAGACATCCATCGTCAGCCTGTAGTATAAGTCTACTGTTTCTATAACAAGGCTCGGTGTCCTGTATATAGACAGCCTGCTAGCCTGGCTAAGCCTTAGTTGAAATGAAGATTATTAAGCAGCAAGAGTCATTCCCCGTGGGGGACATGGTTTCCCATCTCTGTCCCACATCACGTGAACAACGCCATGGTTCACTGTTTCCATCTTCCATTCGCTGCATCATTGTGGGGCCTTCCGGCTGTGGAAAGACTAAACTTTTGTTGACGCTCATTACAGCGCCCAATGGTCTGCGTTTTCAAAATATTTATATTTTTGCAAAATCTCTCTACCAACCTCTCTACGTGTTTCTGTATCAAGTCATGTCTGGATTACAAAAAGAGAATATGGGTTATTTCACATTTTCCATGCAAGAAAATGTGATTTCACCGGATGAGGTAAAGCCTGATTCACTCATGATTTTCGATGATGTATCCACTGAACGTCAAGGCATCATTCAAAGCTATTTCAGCATGGGTCGACACAAACATATCGATTGCTATTATCTTGGACAAACGTATTCTAAAATGTCCAAACAGTTGATTCGTGACAATGCCAATGTCATTGTTTTATTTCGCCAGGACGAGAGGAACAGTCGTCACATTTATAATGAACATGTGAATCTGGATATGACCTTTCAAATGTTTACAGAATTGTGTGCCAAGTGCTGGAACACTCAACGTCATGCCTGTTTAGTGATTGACAAACAAAGTGAACTCAACCAAGGACGGTATCGCTTAGGGTTTGATCATTTTATTGCTATTTAAGGCCCTGTCTAATTCCCTGTCAAGTCATTTTTCAAGACACCATGGCGTTAGCAGAGAGTCAATTGAAAAAGCATATTATTAGAGCAAAAAATACTATTCGCCAAAAGTTTCGTCAATTGAAACGATCGCGTGCCGTTCATGCTTTGTTTATTCAACAACATTTAGCACCTCCGCTAAAACCATGTTGAAACCCTCTTTCAAGCCATCTGAAACGCTAACCACCGTTTCACAAGCCACTCAGACGCTGCACGAGGACCCTGAGGAAGAGGAAGAGGAAGAGGAACAGGAGCAGGAAGATTTGACTAGTGTTAGTGAAGTTGAGGATGACGAGGAACATGTGTTTACGCCTCAAAAAAAGGCCGCACCCCTTGCAGAGTTTTTGAGAAAAAATAAATCCTTGGCCATGGTCGAAACACCTTGCCCTTCCAGAGCGTCTCCGTTTACACAACTCTTGGCCACCCCTCAACATAAAGCTCAACTGAAAACCATTTTAATAAAATATTATGGATCAACATTGGAACCCCATTTCGCCGATCTATTTATTGGAAACACAGATACCACGTATGGTGTTCGCTATGAGGATGATAGTTTTAAAATTGGCGATTCATCCATTAAATTTGCTCGTACTAAAGCTGTCATTAAAACATCAACTATAAATTAACGCCAGGACTGTTAAAGCTGCTCTTTTCTCGGACCCCCTCTTCCCATGATTATACACCAGAGGATCTTGACAAATATAAATCCATTTTATTTGACACCCATGCCCACAAAAGACAGTATGATCCCACGCAACAAGTAAATGCCAATATATCTCAAGAATATAAAACCATCATTGCAAAAATGTTTCCCACCAGTCAAAGTGGTCGTCGTAAAATGTCCGCTTCGGGAGTGACATTTAAACCATTAAAATCCCTTGTGGATGTTACCTACTGGCACAATCCCAATAAGCTCGTCCAGCGGCTACAGTTGTTGCATGCCTCACGTCAAGCTGGCCATACCGGTCACGATTGGGAAATTCAAGAAATTGAACAAGAACTTCGAAATGCCAAAATTATTGTTTAAGCCCTCACCCATTAAAATGGGTATTGCTCACGAGTTGCATCGCCCAGCTAGGCGTCACTATCCACGACTCAAAGTGATTTCACGAGGTGTGGATGAACTTTGGCAGGCTGACTTGGTTGAAATGATGCCCTATGCTGGCGTTAACGACGGTGTACGCTATATGTTGACCGTCATTGATGTCTATTCCAAAATGGCCTTTGTTGAACCTGTGCGTCGCAAGTCTGGTCCACTAGTTACCAAGGCCTTTCAACATATTATTCAACACTCCAAACGTCAACCTCAGCTGCTACAAACTGACCAGGGGAAATAATTTTTCAACAAGGATTTCTCCAGTTTTCTCAAATCTAAGGATATTCACCATTACACCACGTACAGCAATCTCAAAGTCAGTGTGGTCGAGCGGTTCAACCGAACATTGAAAACCCATATGTGGAAAGCGTTTACCGCTCAGGGCACGTATCGCTGGTTGGACATGTTACCAGAGCTAGTGTCACGTTACATTGACACCAAACATAGAACGATTGGGACCACGCCACTCCTCGTGACCAAAAATAATCAGCGATTGGATAAACTGTTTAACCCCATAAAAACAGCCGATCCTAAACGTCACCGACTGAAAATTGGGGATTTTGTTCCTGTGAGCAAATTTAAGTCTGCCTTCAATAAGAGCTACACGCCTCAGTGGGGGACTGAACTATTTCGAATTCGTCAAGTCAACTTGGACACTCCAGTCACCTATTTACTCCATGACCTCAACCATCAACCCATAAAAGGTAGATTTTATCTATATTAACTTCAGTAAACAGCATTTCCTAAGCATTATCTTGTTAAAAAAGTGTTGAAACAAAAAGGAAATAAACTATATGTCAAATGGTTAGGGTTTAACTCTACGTTTAATTCTTGGATCAATAAATTACATGTTGTGTGAACCTGTGCACTTTTTTATTTATTTATTCTCACATGTTGTACACCACCTATAGCTCTATGTTTAAAGTCCTCAGCTCCACATATTTCTTCCTCTTTCCACCTGTGTTCTCTCTTACATTACCCCTCCCCCTCTCCCCCCCCTTCACCTCCCGACACTGCTGTTCGCAGCTCTTGCCTATCTATTGGTTGTGACATCATTCCCACAAGTTGCATCATACTTTTTACTGATTCAGCGATTCCCCCGCTTTGAACATTCTGTTATCGGACACGTGGACAGATAACGTCCAAGGTGTACACCTGTGTTGGATCATATTACACGTCAACTTACATTTTGTCACGTACGAAGCAAAACAGGATGTGACTTGTTAACAGTTATCGTACACGTGTACAGCTAACGCCCAAGGTGAACACCTGTGCCAGGTCAAATTGCACATGAACTTGCATTTTGTCACGTACGAAGCAAACAGGATGTAACTTGTTTAGCGTACATGTGTTTTACATGTGTTCACATGCATTTCGCACTCCCCTGCCACCACGATGGTCAGATTATTTCACCTTCAAGCGTCTTTGTCATTTTCCATTGCACCTGTTGTCAAGTCTGATCAGCGCATTCCAATAAGCTCAAATGACATTCACCTCCTGCTAGTCTGCTACTCTGCAAGTTTGTTTTCTGTACTCGCTTCGACCAACATAGAACCAAGTTCTCATCACCGTTTACACGTTAAAGATCCCCTTCGGTGTAAAGTATCAGAAAAAACGCACCCTCGCTCTGTCATAAACCGGCCCGTCGAAATATCGATTGATCTATTGAGCACAGCCACCGTGGTCAGCGACAGGTTCGTTGAAACACACACCCAGCAGTATCGTCTCTCTCAACCACCACGCTTCATGAACATTATAAACATGTAAAGAATTTTTTAACAAAAGTGTCGTTAGGCCCTTTGTCAAAATTTCAAACATAGATTCAAAAAAAGAGACCGTTAGCCCGAGTCCTAGGACACCTCGTACAAGTCTCTAGCGTTATTGGTTCGTGAGAAATCAGCAAAAATCACAAAAATCACTTTTTTACCCCAAAATCGAGTTTCCAATTATTTTAAAAAATATAACGAGTGTTCCATAGCAGAGAGGACGTCACCCCGAGTCCTTGGGCCCGTCGTACACGCCTCTGGCATAATTGGTTCGCGAGATAGAGCAAAAAGTTTAAAATCATGGTTTTACCCCCCAAAGAACCTTGTTTCCAGATTTTCACCTTTTCGAAACCTACATTCCCGTAAAGAGCACAACGAGACGAAAAAAACGAATCCAAGCACGCCCTCCTAGCATGACTCATTCCATTCCAAGGTCGCAGGGGCTCACAACTTGCTTTTGGAAGCAGCACCCCCATCTAGCACTACTACAGGTTTTTATCCTAGAGACTTGAAATTTATTTTGCTGCTAAACGGGGTAGGGACCTTTCATTTATGTCAAACAAACTTTTTTGTAAACTTCCTAGTTTCCAAAATATAGGATTTTCAAAATTCAAGTGTTTTCAAAAAAACAAAAAAACAAAAAATAAAAAAGTTTTATTTCAAAAATAAAGGTCATAAAGACCATTCGTTTGAGCTATGGCACAACGTTCTACCATGTTTGGTTTTCAAACGATCACCAACTTTCGAAAACAAAAATTTTCAAAAAAAAATTGAAAAAATATAACGAGTATTCCATAGGAAAGAGGACGTCAGCTCGAGTCCAACAACACTTCATTTGTCAACATCCGACCATGGGTTCACGAGATATGAATAAGCAAAAAGTGTGTACTAACTTTTTGAGCACCTTGTGGGTTAGAACTCTCACTACTCCACTACTTAATAGTACATAACTTCATGGCCTACATAGTACAGGATATACAAATCCAATATGGCGACCATCCGAAATATTTAGACGGTTCTCAATGTCAACTAATCTATGACAGAAATCAAACTGAAATTTTGAATGTTGAATGTCACCTATGGGACTTTCAATAACCTGCTAAGCACGAATCAAACATGGCAGCGACGAGAAATTTAAATGGACGTTTCTCGCGTTTTTATCCAACCGAGCGCAGTGAAACTGGTTACGGTAAATGCTTATACAAATTTTAATCCACTGATATGTAATTTATGTCATTGGTTTGTACGGTGATAAAGGGCACTGCTAGGAGTTCACGGAGACCGAACCTTGACCGTCTGTGTAAAAGTCCACGAGCTAAGCCACTGTGCCATCTCGCTCTCATAACCTCAAGATGGTGGCTATGCGAAATTTTAAAATTAAGTTTTTATTTCTTGTGTCCTAATCAAGCAATTGAAAATTGAATAATAAACCTACGCAATAATCTTCATCTAATATAGTACATAAATCTATAGCCTACACATAAACACATCCAACATGACGACGATCCGAAATTTTTACACGGTTCTCAATATCTACGATTCTATTACAGCAATCAAACTGAAATTTTGTATGCAGATAGAGGCAGTTAACATAAGTAGTATATACGAAAATAGGCATTTAGTTCTTCACGGAACTACTTGTTAATAAGTAGAATAGGTTTTTATGTTTAAAGTGTAGCAAAAGTTGACACAAATTCCGCGAAACTTAAAATTAATGCCTAATTGTTAGAAGACAACCTGATTGTAACGAGAGTGTAAATATTTTACATATTGGTACGTCTTTTATCATATGTGAATTATTCAAATCAAATAAAACAAAGCATGACGGAGGTGTTTTTCACACTCTAGCTCGTTTAATTAATTTTGTTTATTTATAATATAGGGTTCTTGGTAATAATAAGATATTTATTCCCACTTTTCTGGCGGTAAATAACCAAACAATAAGATTTAAGCTTAAAAGTGCTGAACATATTTGAATTTTCCGGAATGTAGGATTTATTTCCGTCTACTAGAACTAGGAATAAACACTATAGTCTCATTTACTTTTAAAAATTATGGACAAAAAAATCAAATATACTACAATAAATGGAACAAAACTGCAATCATGTATTTTTAGGTACTACAGAATTCATGATTCGGAAAATTGTTTTTGTATTGAGAAGTATGGAAAAAATAGGTAAAAACCTAAGAATCCGGTCCCTACTATATGGAATTAATTTGCCCCGATAGTATTAGGTACCGTAGTTTCTCTGTTGTTGGAAGTGAATTTTTGCACAAACTCAATTGTCTACAATAATTTAAATAATAATAATAATAATAGCCAGGTGACACGTATGATCCCAGACAGGATATCAAAACCGATATTGACGTGCTTTCAAGATAAGAAAACCAAAGGGGCATGGATCACGGAAGTTGAAAAAGATCTACGTGAATTGGAAATTTCCCCTAAAGATATCCAGAAGCGTGTTTCACTTCAGGAAAAACTACGTACGGTACGCACAAAGGTTTCCTGGAAAAGCCAAAGCTGAAGACAGGGAAGCCGTGGTCCCAAGTGAGGAAATAACACACCGGAGATGAATGCGGGAACACTGGGCGATAGTTAGAGCTCGGGAGAAGAGAAGTTGAACTGATGTGGTCCCTAGTTGTACGAATCGAAGAAAGTAGAAGAAGAATCATAATAGTCCAATAATTATGTAAATAATAACAATACCGATAGACTAATATAAGGTGCGTTCAAAAAGTAACGAGCGGAGGCAGAATTACCGAAACCAGTACCTGTATGTTAGAAGTATTGGCCCTGGCTGTTGAGGCACTTGTCCCACTGTGACACGAGGCGGTGAATGGCTGTCTCACAAAATTCCCTAGGCTGCGATGTGGACCAGTTCCGCACGTACAGCTGGACGCGTTGGCCCCTTTTTCAGGGGACCAAACATGGCGTAATCACAGGGAGAGAGGTCTGGACTGTATGGAGGGTGGCCGAGAACCTCCCATTTGAATTTCTGCAGGAGTGCCGCGACTGTGTTGGCCGTATGAGGTCGTGCATTGTCTTGGAGCAGAATGACCCCACGGGGAGATTGCCTGGTCGTTTTGTTTTGATCGCTTGGCGAAGGGTGGTCAAGGATTGCGAGTAACGCTGGGCATTCACTGTTGTCCCGTGCGGCATGAAGTGTATCAGAAGGGGGCCATCTTGGTCAAAGAAGAACGTCAGCATTACCTTTCCTGCACTCGTGTGGATGGTCTTGCCTTTTTTTGGGTGGTGGTGACCCTAGATGCTTCCACTGGAGGCTTTGTCGTTTGGATTCTGGTTCGAAGTGATGACACCATGACTCATCTCCAGCCACCACTCGTGCCAGGAACCCATTCCCTTCCCTCGCATAGCGCTGCAGATGACCAGGACAGTGGGCCATTCGACATGCTTCCTGGTGTGGTTGAAGACTGTGGGGCACCCATGGGGCACACACTTTGCGCAAGTGCAGTCGTTACTTCATGATGGCGTGCACACTTCCGACGCTCAATCCGACCACGGCGGCCATGGCGTTCACTGTCACTCGGCGATCCTGCGTAATGGGTGCATCAACCAGCTGGACGTTGTCATCGGTAATGCAGGGTGGTGCCCCAGACCGGGCATCATCGGCTAACGACACCCGTCCTTCCCTGAAGCGCTTGTGCCACGCCCTGACCCTTGCAAGGGACATGCAGTGTTCACAGTACACTTGTGACATTCGGCGATGAATGTCCGTCCCCCCTACTCCTTCCATTTTCAGAAACCGAACAACACCTCTTTGCTCTTCGGTTGACGCCTCCATGTCACTGTTTGCAATGCGACTGGCAGCGTTGGACGATTGATGCATGCTGCTGCTCACTTTGTATCGTCACGTGACGTGCACGCGTGCCCTCTAGCGACGGGCTGTGACCTTCCACGCTCTGGTCGGAACCACACATCGTTACACACTCCACGATTAGCCGATGTTGTCACCGGTTTGCGCATTTCAGCCTCCGGCTCGTTACTTTTTGAACGCACCTTATAATAAGTTTTTCGCTGTCCTCTTAGGGTGACGATGTGGGTAAGACATATAGCCTTATTTTGAAAGCAGAGAAACAGAACCTAATGTTTTTATGACATTAAATGATTGGTAATGATATGCAAGCCGACCAAAATTTTATTAAATTAGGAATCGTCTTTACTCGCCTCTCAAACTCCATGCAGGTTGAAATTTATCAATTTTATATTTGGTCTCAATCCCCATGTCTCGGTGATAATTATCAACGTTGAAGTACAATCAAACACTATTCCCGCAACTTAGATAGGCGACGTACGGTGGGGCCAGTGAGATGTGCGTTATATATGTTACAGGGAAAGTCGATTCTTAGTAAGAGTTGACTCTCCCTAGGCAGAGTCAACTCTTACTAAAAGTATCAGTAATAGTTGATTGAAAACAAACAGATCAACTTTTCCTAGGGAGAGTTAACTATGCCTACTGTGGTTTAGTAAAAGTTGATTCACAGATGCTGCTCTGAAAATGTAACCACGCGCGCCAAACCTTTGTTATGATTATTAAAATATTGCCATTTGGACTCGTACTTCCATTATTGGACCGACCGTTATCGATCTGAACATTTCTTTGTTTTATTACCCCACCACACAACAGGCAGTTGTCACTCGTCATTACTCGGCTCTTTATTGTTGCGCAATAGTGACAAAATATTCATTTACGTATAAATTATTAGTTTAAGTGTGTAATAATTATGTCACACACCACGGCAGGACTGTTTCGTGAAAAACTGCAGCAGGAACGTTCGACTTAAAAGGTAAATTCACTGATATTGATCAAATTGAAATATGATAGCTGCATTCAAAAAGTGAAAAATTTTAAAACTGCAATTAAAACGAAAGTAAGGATATGAGGTTTTCAAGACGATATGACATTATTGAAGTAAATGGTATTACAAAACTAATACACCTTGTCACAGACCAAGACAGCATAAGGTATTATGTTTTTGATGCGTTTTTGGAGTTCTTAATGAAGCACACATAGCCTATCCACTGGACACGGAGGAAGAGATCGTATGATGCAGCAATTGAAAGGGAAATTCCAAAATGTTATTACAAAGGACATTTTACTATTTTTAAGCTTGTGTGAACCTTGAGATCAAAAATTTAAACATAAAAGGAAAGGACCGGTTGTAAAGCCTTTGTTATTCAAGGAAATGAATTCTATCTCTTTATGTACCGGTATATTAAAGGTTTTTCATTTTTATTAGTTCCTCTTAAACATTTCTCTCTCTTAATGTATTGGTTTTGACTTCCTATTTGTTTTTATTAGCTAGTACCGTTTCCTTGCAAATAGTCAACTGTTACTACCTCAAGACAGTGAGAGTATACTTTCCCTAGGTATAGTCAACTCTGACTAGTAAATGTTGATCGAAATTGAACACTTACCGGTTTTAATCAACTTTTACTGAAAAGATCAGTAAGAGTCGACTTTACCTAGGGAGAGTCAACTCTTACTGGAGAATCAACTTTCCCTGTAACATATATACGGAAAAGGTGCCACTGAACCGCTTGAGAGCACTGTGCTTTGCCCAAGCTCACAAATCCACCGATCGAAACGAGGGGACGAAGTCACGCATCTTCTTTTGGGGTACATGATCTCTACATTAGCTGAAACAGAAGGCCGGCGTGATGTGAGGTGAGCGGGAAAATGGGATTGTGTGGTGGGAAGAAAGGAAATGCATGCGCCGTGTTTGGATGTGATTTGACCACTAACGCTGTAGTCCCAATAAAAATAAGAACTACATCGCACTGCTCTACTTGACCTTGAGCTGTTCCGTTTTTATAAGCAGAACGTTCCGAACTGTAACGTATCGGATATTCCTCTGTTCATTTCGGTACGTCACAACGTAACGTTCCGCCCAGCTCCAATCTGCTGTATCGGTACAGGCTCGGCCAACGTTCCACTGTTCCAGATACCGGGTATGGTTTCAGACTCCGTTCTGTTCCAGGACAGATAACGTTACGCATTGGAACAGACAACGGTAACGTTACAACTTGGAAATAGCCTTGGAGATGACGGATTTTCTCAGTTCCACATTGACAAGAGTTCCGTTCCGCGTTACGTTCTGTTCCGGGTCCCTTGTACACTTGTATTTTCATTTTACATGACCTCTAAACCATATTTTAACGTGTTTCAAAAATGTGATAAAATGCGAATTTTTCTCAAAATGCGAAAATTACTGTAAAATACGATATATGTTCTAAATCTACGATTTTTTTAAATAGATTTTTCTGTCTTTATTTATTTACTTCTAGAAATATCATCTCAGGAATGAATATGATTCTGACGCCCTTGTCCACCACACCGTTCGGAATGTGAAACTAAACCCCTCATTCCTTCAAGGAACACGTCTAGACCGTCGCATCGAGTATTGCCTCTTTTATTCCCATCGCGTTAAGTCAGCTAAGATGGTGAGATCGAAAATATGTATTAAACAGCGGGCAAAAGATTATTAACATTTTTTTTTTTGTCAGTGATGATATTTTAATGTGTAAATTGTGTAGCCTAATCAGCGCCAAGAGTGGCAAAAGAAATACGTTTCTGTATGTTGCTTCAACCTATATTAATTTAAAATATAGTCACAATTTGTTTATCTCACTATTAGCCCTTTATTAATGTGATATTAATTTCACATTAAAGCTTTTATCAGAATTAATTCAAGATATATGTTTTATTCAAAATGCTACAAAGTGCTAAATTGAAAATGTATTAATGCTACAAAATGCTAAATGCACAGATCAAAATGCTAAATTTCTGATTTCGAAGTGCTATAAATCACCACCCATACTGATGGCGCAAAACTTCGTGAGTGATGAGGGGAAAGGAGGAGAAGGAAGGTAGTGGAGGGAGCTACTGCTGCTGTGTTCCTGAGAGACGCTCTAACGTTCAATAAAGGTATCATCACAGTAGGAACCGGGTGAGTTAGCCGTGGTCGTTACGGTGTGGCTGCAGGCAGTCGCTCACATCCGGGAGGCGAGGAGGTTTGAATCTCCCCGCCGGCAACCTTGAAGATGGTTTTCTGTGTTTTCCCATCTTCTTTCCAGGCAAATGCCGAGGTTGGTCCCTAACTATAGGCCACAGCCGCTACCTTCCAATTCCTCGTCCGTACATTAACACTTTCCTCCCCAGACAACACTCCACACGCGACGGTACCTGTAGCTCACCAATGGGTGTCCGTATAGAAGCAGCTACAAAACTCTGGCGAGCCGAACATGTCCTCGGATATTCCCGGAACTAAAAGCCATACGCTAAAAAAAAAAAAAAAAACACTGTAGGAGCCAATGTGAACATTTCCGTACCAACGAGTGAAGTGAAGGTTCCTCCCCTCTGAACCACGCCCGCATACGCAACGTTTTCTGCTCTCATGTGCCATCATGTAATAATTATTATTGGGTTTGTTTCCCCTCAGCCGCTACTGCATAAGCACAGTCCTTAGAAATGTGGTTGCTAAAAAGCTGGTCGGTGGTTGGGGAGAGAAGTGGTCTTTTAATAGAGGTATACATTGCTTTGAAGTTCTTGATTTCAATGTCGGTTCCTCCAAAAATCGGTCGTTAAGGGTAAGGGGGCACTCAAGAGGAGTGGTCTTTACGAGAGGTTTTACTGTACTGTATTTCTGCCCGCCTCAGGAACTCGTTCTTTTGGTCCACTCCTACTTAAATTTCCCATCACTTCCTTAAACGACTTATAAGACTGGCCGCGTAGCGTAGCGGTACCGGTAACGTTCTCGCCTACTGTACCTAAATTTGTAGAATCGAATCCTAGCTCATTCAGTTGGCATTTGAGGATGCTTATTGATGATGATAATTATTGTTTTAAGAGGCCTGACATCTAGGTTATCGGCCACTAATGATATGGGTGATAGTGAAATGAAAGATGATCAAATGAAACCTGCAACTAAAACTGTTGTTGTTGTTAATATTGTTTTCGGGGCTTTACGTCATCGTGATCATGTAGCCCCGTATACTTGGTTGTGTGTAGAATTTGTCTGATATCCCGTGTCACTATGATGTCTGTACTAGTGTGTGTATTGGGATTTGGGTTGGATACGGCCGTGGCCTTAAATTATATAACATCCCAGCATTTGCCTGGAGTAGAAGTGAAAACCACATCCAGGATGGCTGAGGTAGGAATCGAATCCACGTCTACCCATTTTTGTCCCACGAGGTTGAGTGACCCCGTTCCAGCCCACAGACAGAACCGGGAATCGAATCCGGGCCTCCACGGTGACAGCCAAGAATGCTAGCCACTACGCAACGAGGCGGACAACTAAAACTAACTGCTGATTTACATACTAGAAGAAGAACTGGAAAACAGAGAGGAGAATAAGGTAAATATAAGACAGGAGGAAAGGGAATGCCCTCAGCCCTGGAAGAATGAGAATGACGGGACTTGGAAGAAGGGAGAGCCATGAAAGGGAGATAGGAAAGGGAAAGTGGAGAGGGCCATCCCCCAAAGGCAATGGAAAAAGGGAAAAACCGGAGCCAGCTCAGGAATCCCACAGGATCGCTAACTTCCGAGCTCATCAGCCGTTCGCCCTTGAGGGAGTAGCATTATCCAGCGGCCGATTGTCTTCCAAAATTCCTTCTTACCCGTCCTGAAAAGAAAATACATGGCCATTGGCTGCATTAATAAAATTATTATTATCCAGGATACACCATACTGTAAGTGGTGGGACTACACACACCCTGCCTCCTTTAGGGCATTGAGCAGACGGCAGGAGATTTCATGAAAAGAAACACAAGAAGAATGAGGGATCTGGAAAGATGATACAACCAAGATTAACGGCCGAGGGAACTCGTGGTATTTTTCTTAATCTTTTGTTTTTAAATTTGTATGGCATGTTTTACACTTTTTTTTTTTTCAGAGCTCAGGCGTTACGGATCTAAGGTTTCTTGCCACATTTATACTTTTTCACTTCTCTTCTGCGTTTGCGAGTTTACCCATTCCTATAGTAAATTTTACAGAGTTTCATGGCAGCTGGCTACTTAAAGTAGTCGAGTTCAGCTCTGAATATTTATTTTAATCAAATCTCTTAGGCAACTTACCTCTAAATTCTGATGTGACAAACTTTTACGACCATAATAATTCATAACGTAGCTTTGAGGGTATTAGGTTGAGATATAAAACGCATTGACGTGTTTCGGGACAACTGCATACGACTGTCGACCAATATATTATGTGCACTCGAGTTTGTTTATGAAATAATCAATAGGTCTACAGAAAATACAATAGCACCATCAGATTCCTCGTTCTATTTAACGTTAGATCAATAATAATAATAATAATAATAATAATAATAATAATAATAATAATAATAATAATAATAATGTCATTGATTTTACGTCCCGTTTAACTACTACTTCTTTTACACACCCCGAAGTGGATGCTTTACTTGGCAATACATCTACTGACACTGTTCCCTTGCATTTAAGCATCCTCAAATGCCAGGATTTGATCCTGCAGCCTTGGGAACAGCAGGCGAGAATGAAACGTTAGGTCATGTATGTTTGGATATCCGTTTTTATTCAAATAAACAGTATTAAGAAGTCATGTCGCAGTAGCTCGCTCCTGCTTACGTGCCAGCCTGACCTCTCCGCTGCACCCTACCTGTCCTTCCCACATACTGTATGAGTCAATGGAATTCCGAAGTGGTTGTGACCCCCCCCCCAAAAAATAAACACACCATTTACTGTATTTGTGGTTCAGATGATCGTGAATGCCGTTTCTTTTTTTTTTTTACCTTCGAGGACGAGAATCTAGATCTGTTTCCTATATCAACAGGCAATTGATTGCTATGGAACATTACTTTAGTCCGTAAAAGATGAGGTCAATAATAAAGAAAATGACAGCAAAGGTATCTTCTACTCCAAAGAAGAGACGACTGTCAGCAGGACGACCTAAAATTGTAATACAGTAGATCAGCTGACTATTGGAGTTATTAAAACGCACCTTTCACAGCCTTTTTGGAGGGTTTTCGGTCAATTTCGAACTTAAAAATGAGACTTGAACATTCAATGACAGACTTTCCCGAAAAATCCCTTGAGATACTCGGAAAATTGCTCACAGCAACATATTTCGATTTAAAATACTGAATAAAGAAACCTATTCATATGGACTCGTTGTCGATAGCAGCCTCAAGGTTTTAAGAAGGTTTCGTTGACTTCGGGACGAAATATGGACAGCGTGACAAGTCCCCTCGGCCGTTATTCTTGGTTTTCGCTGCCTCTCGACAGTTACCGTACTCAGTTGTCCTCGTGAGGCTGAATGTACCTCAGTTCATGCCCTCACGCCAGCTTCTAAAATCCCAGACGGAGTCGCGTATCGAACCCGGGACCTACGTGGCGAGGGGCAGGTGCGCTACCCCAACAACACGGGGCCGGCGTGGGGCCGGCCTTAAAGCGATGGGTACAAATTAGAAATTGATGATATTTCTGGTTATGAACTGTAAGATGACTCTAAACCAATTGTAAAAATTTAGATACCGGTATACACAAATTGATACGGTACAATTTTAAGATCCGTTCGACGTTATTTCCATCTAGCGGTCACTAGTAAAACATCTAAGAGATCATAATTTCGGCTCGCCTGGAAAAGAAATGCGCCCGCGAAGGAGAACCCATCTTAGTCTAAGACACACGCCTTCGGCGATTATTATCGCGACAAAATTGTTATGACGAGGAGAGCGATAAGATGTTGAGCCGACATAATGCCTACTACCGACTATTCTATTGAAAATGTTACGTGTTAATTAATACCTATTGATCTTCGAGGTTTTTTTTTCGTGTAGCCTCCTTAGAGGCCGAGTGCAGGTCTTTCTAGTGACGCCCGTGGGCGACCTGCGCGTCGGGATGAGAGATGGAATGGATGAAGATGAATGAAACTGGTATAAACGCTGAGAAAACATGACGGGATTCAGGCCTCTGTCTGGCAGTGGAGATTTCGTGTCATATGAGATAATTATTAAATGAAATATCATCAAACACCTTCCAGAACGTCTCGGAGACTCAGCTAAGTGAAATGATACCTTTGTAACTCTGTATAATCGTGTTTTGAAGAAGATTATTATTCAATGCATTTTTCCCAAGTTTCAGTGTTAAAAGTTCCTTAATTTAACCTGCTAAAGTAGGGTTAAACTGGAGATCGTTCATGTTTTTCTTTGAGGTTATCTGGTGTTTATTTTGGGTCCCTAGTTATTCGTTACATATACGTACGTAGTGGAGAATCGACTTGTTTGTTTTGGGGTTTATTCATTTTAAGGGATTCTTGTTGTTGTTGTTGTTGTTTCATTTTCGTATCTTGTAATGTTTTATTCTTGTGCGTGTTCTTGCGATTGTTTTGGTCACGAAAAAAGATTGTATTTCTGAGAGATGTTTCTGACCAGTTCCTAACCCCTCGTAAAAGTATGGTATTTTTCGAGGACCTTTAGGGACTGGTATCTTTAGGTTAGTTTCGCGGTTTGTATCCTGACGAGGGTGGGTGTGTTCGTTCAATTGCCTTGGATTTTCTTCTGTATGGTCGGAACGCACATCAAGTTTTATTTTATGTTTTAAGGGTTTTATTTTCAGTGTCTGCATTTGTGCAACTCTAGGATGGCCGTTTAGGTTTTCTTTTATCCTTGGAGACTGGCAGACACTACCATGTATGCGTCTGAAATATGTCTCATTTATAATCACGGTTCTAGACTTATTTTAAGGGTGGGTTTATGTCATTTGTTTAATTGGGAATTTGACTGAAGGCCGAGGGTCATGTTTTGTGCTGTTCTGTTTTGTTGTGGCTTTCAGTCAGCAAGCAACGCGTATCCCCATTACGTTATTAAATGAGGTATATTGGTTACTCTTCCGAGATTATGGAATGTGTGTTCGTTGTATGTGTCCGGGACTGCAATTGACGCTCATTTGGTATCTCGTAAGGTAACCGAATCTTGTGCTTTCGTTCGATAGAAGTTTTATTCTACCAGCTCATGAAATCGTCTTGTTTTATCTTCATTTGGGAGTTTGCTTGTTTTATTTTATTGAACCGATCTATGCTTCTTGCGGGGTTTGTATGTCACGTCACATCATGTTCGGTGAAGTGTTGTCGTTTTGATGTCGTGTGTTTTAATTTGAATTTCTTGACGTGACATTTAAGGGTCGTTGTTATTGTATGTGTTTGTTTCTTAGGGTAGTTTGTTGTGACATACATTTTAAATATAAGGGTGAACGGATAGACGGTTCGTGGGATACAGGTTTTCATGTACTTCTCAGGATGATTCTTCTGACTACTTTCTTGTGGTCAGCCTGTGGTGGAACGAAAAGTACTATTAACACTATTGTTAATTTCTGCCCCTCTACTGAACGATCTCCAGTGACTTAGGCACCTCCTCGTCGTGAACATTCTCTCTTTTATAGTTCTATTTTCAGAGTTTTATATTTTATTGTTTACTGTTTTATAATCATGTGTACTATTTATTACGTGCCCATCATCCCTCATCTTACCATTTCATGCACCCCTCGTTTCCCGTTTGCTATGCCTTGTTTTTTGATATTAAATTTTTATTCTACAACCTCTACTCGAATAATGTGGTCATTCCTTAGTCGGATCTCCATCTAATTCTAAATGCGAATGGTACACAACATAGGTTTAAGATCCATGGCCGGTCCCCATTCCACGCATGCGGGGAGCCTTTTCGGTTCCTCAGTCTTGCCATAGACTGTGTGCGTGGTTTGGTGGTCACCACGCGTGTCAGTTGGTAGCAGAGCGTGGTTGTGTCAATTTCACATTTTGAATATTGGGAGATTGATTATGTGATTACTGCATTTTTCTTTCATTGGTTGTGTTGACCGTTTTATCTTAAATTTAAATTCGTTAGTTTACTTTTCGGAGATGTCCTAAGTCACCCGGTATTTCCTGTTTCTTAATTTGTGTGGAACGTATTACTGTACCTTGGTTTAATAGAAATGAGCATTACTGGCAAGTGTAGTGGGAGACTAAACTACTAATCTGCGTAAGATCTGTTTGACACGAACATTCTCTGCCTCGACAATACATATGATTGCTATTTAAAGCGTTATTCTGCCTTCCTTGAAATCTACGTCTTTGGACTCCGTACTGCCATTCCTTACTATCTCTTTGGCGAGCTATTACTAATCAGCTGTGACTTATTCTGACGTCTGGCCATTGATACAACCCAAAATCCTCTCTGCTCCGTGTTACGTCAGGGCCCGACTATCACGTGATGCGGACAAATGACAGTCACATTACCAGTTGATTAATGTCAACATGAATCCATGTAGTGATTGCCTTTTACATTCTACGTTAGACTTGTAAACTGCGTCCTAGATTGGGGCCGTGGAGAGATGATACGGTACAATTTTAAGATCCGTTCGACGTTATTTCCATCTAGCGGTCACTAGTAAAACATCTAAGAGATCATAATTTCGGCACATCTGGAAAAGGAATGCGCCCGCGAAGGAGAACCCATCTTACACCCCGATTCTGTAAGAAATGGTTAAGCTATAACAAGTCTTTAGGACCCGTAAAGACTGGTTAGCAGTCGAATTGGTATTCTGTAACGCCAAATCGCATCCATGTTGTGACGTAGGTCTTACCGCTGAACCATCCACCGTAAAGGCATGTTCCGAGGACTTGTTAGCCGTTTTCTAGTCAATGGTTAGCTTATTTGCAACGAAAAATCAAAGATGGAAGTGAACAGCTGATATGTATGTTATCACTTAATGGCTTGAATATTAAGTTATTCATTAAAGATGGTCTAAGGTAAGTGCAAAACAATATATTTTTGATTCTTCAAGTTGTGCAAATATCTTTCTTTGACGATTATGGTAAATAGCATACCGGTACTTATTATGAGTAATGTCCTGTGTAATGTTATTTAACTTACACTTTTATTTTTGGTTTCAGATGCAGGAAGCGATCTAAAACGATTATTTGATGGAGAAGAAACTGAAGCGCTATTTTACTACTTTGGAAATAATTAGCTTTCATTTTAATTGCAGAATTCGAATCATACTTGCGGAAGCTTGTAGTCACTAGTCCTCCAAGCTTGTTTCTAGGTTATGGAAATAATTGCTTTCTGGAGTTTAAAGACACCTACCTAATGTACGGCAACTGTGCTTTTAATTATTTAAATTAAGGCTGCAAATGTTACATTTCTTCTCGGCCTTGGCCTATGCCATTGGTAAATTATAATTAACTTAATTGTGGTGAAGAGACATGACAATATAATTATCATAATGGACTTTCACAAACTGAAATTTAAACAATAGGCTATCATTTAAAACCTTGGCAAATAGCCTTAGTAGGCAGGCTGGAACATCAAGAGTATCAGTATTGTACTATGCTTTCATATTGAACTAATGAGGGAAGTTAATGTTACATACATGTAATGCATGCAGTCGATTAGGCTAACAGTGTAGGGGAGAAATAAGAAATAATATCAGACCCCAAATGAATTAAAGTTTTTGGTCAGTCTGCTTGGCAAGTTGTCATTGCGAAGGGAGGACTTTCATGTAAAAGATTACATTGCATGCTACTACTGGAAACTAAAACCTTAGCACTGGCTACACGTAGTTGCTCTAAATGTGTCACCTGAGCCCAGTATGTGATACTAGGATCTGTATTCCATTTGGCCTGAAGCAGCATCTGCTGAGAATTGCAATACAAGGACTATGTTTTTTTTATAGAGTCTCTAAATTACTCATGTGAATTGTTTCTGTAGACACTCATGGTGTATTACCAGTAGGCAATTAAAATGTGATAAATCTTATTGCTGTTACAGGTGATTCTGGCCACTTGGTTGAGTCTGTTATTTATTCCAAATTTAAATCCTGCTAGATTGTTCTTACGAGGAATAAACATCACAAATGTTCCAAATAGTTCTCACAGTTTTAATAACCTGGTATGACACAGCTCGGTCATCTAAATGGATCAGATGAGAAAGAAAATTCACAACATGGTGCTTTGGGAGTTTGTCTAACATCAAGGTACATTAATTTTCATCATTTCATTGTGTTATCATTTGAGAACTAACCTACATGCAACAAGGTGTAAAGCTTTCCAAGAGTGGAGTTTACCTGAACCGAAGTAAAAAATTCTTAAACTACTGAAATTAGTCAAAATACCTGCAGTAATGGTATCTGGAGACAATATAGTAATAGATGTTTACTCCTTCGCTGTCTGTAACCCACCCAGCCATTCCAAATAGGATCACGACTTATGTAGATGAAATTCCGTCTGACTTTGCCATTTTTAGCACCATGTACAGTACTGCCAACCACACGTATTCGATACTATATCGCATCCGGCAGACCAATGGTTTACGCCTAGACCAATAACTGTTAGGTAGCGTTAGCTAATATAAACACCCCTGGTTTTTGTCACGCACAGTGGGGGTAGTCACGCGTCAGTAATCTTTATCCAGGCCAATGGTTTAGCCAATTATCTTTTTTCACATAATTACAAAGGTGTCATGTGGTGTATTTTGTATCGGACATGTTGGCAACGTAATATGACATCAATTTGTCAGCCACAAACATCTGCCGTCGTTGACCAAGCTACAAATAAAAACCATCATTTAAACAATATTAGTGAAATTTGACAGCTTTTTAAGGGGTGGAACTACGAGGTCATCTACCCCCTATGATTTATTATTAATGTAGTTATTGTTGTTTTAAGGGGCAGAACTACGAGGTCATCTGCCCCTATTATGAATGTAAGTGGAACGCAGATTGTACACTTGCAGCAGACATGAATGCAGCTTTTTACATATCTTGTGTCCTTGTTTCATCTTCTGGGCGATTACGTATTGAAATTACAAACCCTGGTCACTACTGCACCTCATATATGTGCTAAAGTTCGTAAATATATGTTTTTATTTATTGCTATTTTAAAAACGACAGCCATGTTTGGACAGCGCTTGTATCTCGTTCAACTGTCAACAAGGTGCACTTCAGCGGCACACACCGAGGCGCACACATTGTTGCGAACATGTGAGATACAAAATCACCGTTGATAAAAAGAAGTGAGATACAAAATCACTGTTGATCAAAAAAAAATATTCATCTGGACGCGTTAGGTTGTAACCATTGTCAAAACTCACTGGTCTGAGCGTGTTAGGCTGTAACTATTGTCAAAAACCATTGGATTGGACAAAACGAAGGTTAGAATGGCTGGATGTTGGTGTGGCATAGTACCGCAAGGGCGAGGTTGGCAGAACTGTTTTGATTATGATTGATGTGAACAGTGGCGGCCACAGTTGAAATTTTTCCTGGATAGTTCTTGATCCTATTTGGGATGGTTGGGTGGGTCACAGACAGCGGAGGAGGAAACATCTATTAAAACATCATTCCCCGATTTATTTCTCATCGTTTGATAAGGTACTATACAGAATGTTATCGCTCGTTCTATTTTCATTCAGTGCTACCAAACATTTGCCACGCTGAGCGTGTCTTGTGTCTGAAATTAGATAAAATACCGTTTCTCTCCTACCGCTGAGCTCTCAAGGTGAAATGTACAGCTAAACGCCGGAATCTGTATGGTGCGTTTTATAATAGTAATTTTTTTTTTAAATGCATACCAATGGCTTCTGCCTGGGCCAATAATTATTAGGTGGAGGGCTGCGTTAGCCATGTGCACGAATACACCCCTGGTTTTTGTCTCGCAAAGTAATGTAATTGATGTTTTTTGTGAGAGTGAAATTTCTTAAATCCAATCCAATGGGCTTTGCCTATACCAATAATTGCTACATAGCCGTTAGCCATACGCCTGGTTTCTGTCATGCACAGTGGGGCAATCGTGCATCAATAATCTTTATCCAGACCAGACCTGTGTGGTGTATTTTGTATCCCACATGTTGGCAACTGTGATGATAGTTTAAAATTTGAAATACACTTATCTTCCGTCTAGTCAATACTTTTTTGTGTGTTTATTTACGCCCTAGGACATTAACTAGACGGAATATGTATTTCAAATTTTAAACTATCATTCGTCAATACGGACCAATCGTGAACAATGTTAACCCCAACCTGTGGTGATGTCAATGTGTGCGTCTTATAAATAGTTGAAGAGACCTCGTTGCACTGTCGAACATGGCTGCCATCGTTGAATGAGCAATAAATATTAATACATATTTCTCGTGCAGTAGTGACCAAGGTTAGTAATATCACTTGGCGATGTCCCCCAGAAGACGAAACAAGGCATGAAAATCTTCCATTTGTACTTACATCTTAGGAATTTTAAACATCATATTTGTCCCACCATGGTCTCTGCACAGCTGAAGAAATCAAGCGAATCCACCTCACTTCATGATCTGGGCCGGAATGATACAAATGCATCTGTTTGAACCATTTTTTTATCGTTCTAATGACTGGCTCATCCCGCAGCTGCAAAATGTGGGAATCTTAAACAGTGTAGGTTTCAACAGGATGGGGTGCCGACTCACTTCGCAGTGGCTGTTCGACAACGTCTTTGGGAATCGCTGTTTCATATCACATGCAACACCATCATTCTGTGACTAAGCACTTGGTAATGCATTTTTAACGAGAGGTATGGCATGTCAGCTGTTCGCTTATGTCAACGAGTTGATTACTCTGACTCTCAAACTCCGGTCTATCATGCGAAATACGAGGTTCATTTGGAGGCTTTTATATGCTGGTCTACCAAATTAATGTACACTTGTATTATTTGCTGGGTAACTTTATTGTATTTTTAGTGGTTATCGAAATGACAGATTACATCAAGGTCATCTGCCTGACTGAGTAATAAATGAGATTATTAATCTGTAAACTGAAGATGGTTCATACTTTGCATGACATGAGGTTAGGCGTTCCTTAGTGTGTTGTCCATTTGTGACGATTGAGTCTGATAAGTGATTGCATTTATTGGTCTTGCTCAGTAGTATAGGAAGGGCAGTTTTCTCATTTCTTGAGAGTATTTCCAGACACTTCCCAGCATGGAAATTTAGCAAAATACTACACTACACTGCTCCTCAAAAAAAGAAGAGAAAAAACATTACCGGTATTATTATTTAAAATAATTATTCTTCTTTTCACATAAGTATGTAGCCGGATTAAATTGTTTTGTTACACTATAATGGCTAACTTGAGTTTAAGAATGTAGTGTATAGGCTACACAAGCACATCTCCAGGTATGATACAAAAATAAATCTGGAAATTTGTTTATAGATTTTTGTCACAGTACTGGTAACAATATCAGGGATTGATTTTCAATTTTCCAGGATTCTCTGCCAAAAATTCTGTGAAACACCCTCCAGTGCCCTGGTCTGAATGAGACGACGAAGAAACAAACTGAATTTGATTGCTCTGTAAACTGCTGTATTTTCAAATGTTTAATTTTATGTTATAAATTAAGTGTTCTATTTGAATAATAATTTGTTAAAGAAACCATTGTGTATGATTTGAGCCTTGCTTCCTGAACTGCTGCAATCCTAACACCAACTGTTCCTACCAGAACCAGTAGGCATTCCTTCTAATTCACGAGGTTTCTGTTTTCCTTCTTTATGTCCTTATGAAGGTTCTGCAATTAGAAAGTAGACTGTTTCATACTACTGTATGTGATAAGAATGTCAAGAATTCAGGTGAGAGTTATGTTATCCACATAATATTTCAATTTAGTTAGTCTTATCTCATTCCCAGTAGTAGTAGTAGTATTTAGGGACAAGGTGTT
Organism: Meconema thalassinum; assembly: GCA_946902985.2. Lineage (NCBI taxonomy): Eukaryota > Metazoa > Arthropoda > Insecta > Orthoptera > Tettigoniidae > Meconema > Meconema thalassinum. Next base: position 554,782,242 of record OX336388.2, read on the forward strand.
GCCTTTGGGGACACGCTAGGGATGGATCAACCCCTGCCCCCTACTCCCCAGAGATTTTTAATCTGCATGGTGCTGATACAAACCTCTGTTTTCTCTCTCCCCCTTTCCTTCATGTAATAATACATTGAGTGTGAGGATCAAAGGTCATACTGTTAGTTGAGTGCCGCCTCCCTTCTGTGTAGAATCTTGGGAGCATTGAGTTACAGCATTGTGATTGCTATGCCCTAGGGCCATATAGAGAAGAAAGGATTAGGCTAGGTAGAATATATTGAATTTAAAAGAAGGCTAGTAAATAACTTCATCTGAAGAAAACTGGAATAAATTCCATTAAGTGGTAAATATTGCTAAAATGTAGAATGTAGTTTTATTCTGGGATAAGGAGTTAGAAGCACATCAATGGCCTACTGATACTTGCTTTCTACTAATTTGCAAACTTGTAACTTAACATGTAGACCTATCGTACGCAAAAGTCCTAGACTTATAAATTGACGGGCGTAAGGGATTCTGTGGGTAGTTCCAGTGGCATGAGCTTTTCATTATTCCAGGTGCAACAGATCAACATAATGCACCCATACCCCACTCCTTTCTGCTCACAGTTCTTAAAGTGAGAAGTACCTTTAAGGAGAATAATACTAAACTGCAGTCTAAATGATCCTGATCTTGGCTTCCTACAATTCCCACGGACCTCTTGCCACCTCAGTTTTATTATTGAAGGCTGGTATTACGATGGATCATTAAATCACTCTTCGACTTTCTTGGCTGCAGCCAGAGGAGCAATGTGGTGTTCTGACTAGAACAGACTATAACACTACAGTAGGCCTACCGTGAAGAAAAACTGGCATACCATGGACTTCTATTGTGTTACTGCCCAAAGAGTTGATACCTCATTCTTGGAGATTTTTGAGCATTATTCTAAATGTATACACCTATTCTTAACAGTATTGTTGTTCATGTGTTAAACTGCTCTCGGTAGTCAATTAGGCCTACAGGTAAGTTGCCCAATAGCTTACTGGCCACATAAAACATTTATCTTAAGTTACAGTTCATGTAATCAACCAGAAAACACTCTATTTGATTCCTACTAAACTAAAATGAATATTTATGTGGACAGGCAATGTAATTTCTCTTCGAAAGAGAGTTGGGTGTATAAGGTTGACAGGATCCGCTGGAATACAGTATCCGTTGAATACTAGAAATAAGACACCCCTAAATAAAATAAGGTATTAGTTAAGGCAATAGCTAAAGAAAATCCTAACTGAAATAGATATTCATGTGAACAGACAGCGTAAATGATTTCGCAAATGGGGTTAGGTGTACCGTATCTTATCAAGTTGAAGTAATCCGTATGAATGGTCAATGCATACGATAAATAAAACGCCATAATAGGCGAAAGTATGGGTTAAGGCAATATGGAACATAGGAAATAGTTAAAAATAAAATGATACAAACTAATTGCGATATTGAGTGGTTTGAAATACGTTGAAATAACGCGCCAATCGATTTACCCGTCATCTAGTGGAAGACTTTCGTACTATGAAGATGGCTATGAAATCCTGATCCTGAACTCGTAACAAGCGTCATAACAAGGTGCCTTACAGAATACCACTTTGAGCCTCGCTAGCCATTTGTTGTTATGCCTATGGTTATGATTCCGTCGTAACCATTTTGGTGGGTTGTTAAGGAGTGAAGTTACAGAATCGGGGTGTTAGTCTAAGAAACACGCCTTCGGCGATTGTTATCGCGACTAAATTGTTATGACGAGGAGAGCGATAAGATGTTGAGCCGACATAATGCCTACTACCGACTATTCTATTGAAAATGTTACGTGTTAATTAATACCTAATGATCATCGAGGTTATAAACGCTGAGGAAACATGGCGGGATTCAGGCCTCTGTCTAGGAGTGGAGATTTCTTGTCATATGAGATAATTATTAAATGAAATATCATCAGAGACCTCCCAGAACGTCTCGGAGACTCAGCTAAGTGAAATGATACCTTTGTAACTCAAAAAATCGTGTTTTGAAGAAGATTATTATTCAATGCATTTTCCCGAAGTATCAGCGTTAAAAGTTCCTTAATTTAACCTGCTAAAGTAGGGTTAAACTGGAGATCGTTCATGTTTTTCTTTGAGGTTATTTGGTGTTTATTTTGGGTCCCTAGTTATTCGTTATATATACGTACGTAGTGGAGAATCGACTTGCTTGTTTTGGGGTTTATTCATTTTAAGGGATTCTTCTTGTTGTTGTTGTTTCATTTTCGTATCTTGTAATGTTTTATTCTTGTGCGTGTTCTTGCGATTGTTTTGGTCACGAAAAAAGATTGTATTTCTGAGAGATGTTTCTGACCAGTTCCTAACCCCTCGTAAAAGTATGGTATTTTTCGAGGACCTTTAGGGACTGGTATCTTTAGGTTAGTTTCGCGGTTTGTATCCTGACGAGGGTGGGTGTGTTCGTTCAATTGCCTTGGATTTTCTTCTGTATGGTCGGAACGCACATCAAGTTTTATTTTATGTTTTAAGGGTTTTATTTTCAGTGTCTGCATTTGTGCAACTCTAGGATGGCCGTTTAGGTTTCCTTTTATCCTTGGAGACTGGCAGACACTACCATGTATGCGTCTGAAATATGTCTCATTTATAATCATGGTTCTAGACTTATTTTAAGGGTGGGTTTATGTCATTTGTTTAATTGGGAATTTGACTGAAGGCCGAGGGTCATGTTTTGTGCTGTTCTGTTTTGTTGTGGCTTTCAGTCAGCAAGCAACGCGTATCCCCATTACGTTATTAAATGAGGTATATTGGTTACTCTTCCGAGATTATGGAATGTGTGTTCGTTGTATGTGTCCGGGACTGCAATTGACGCTCATTTGGTATCTCGAAAGGTAACGGAATCTTGTGCTTTCGTTCGAGAGAAGTTTTATTCTACCAGCTCATGAAATCGTTTTGTTTTATCTTCATTTGGGAGTTTGCTTGTTTTATTTTATTGAACCGATATATGTTTCTTGCGGGGTTTGTATGTCACGTCACGTCATGTTCGGTGAAGTGTTGTCGTTTTGATGTCGTGTGTTTTAATTTGTATTTCTTGACATGACATTTAAGGGTCGTTGTTATTGTATGTGTTTGTTTCTTAGGGTAGTTTGTTGTGACATACATTTTAAATATAGGGGTGGTCGGATAGACGGTTCGTGGGATACACGTTTTCATGTACTTCTCAGGATGATTCTTCTGACTACTTTCTTGTGGTCAGCCTGTGGTGGAACGAAAAGTACTATTAATGCCATTGTTAATTTCTGCCCCTCTACTGAACGATCTCCAGTGACTTAGGCACCTCCTCGTCGTCAACATTCTCTTTTTTATAGTTCTATTTTCAGAGTTTTATATTTATTGTTTACTGTTTTATAATCATGTGTACTATTTATTACGGGCCCATCATCCCTCATCTTACCATTTCATGCACCCCTCGTTTCCCGTTTGCTATGCCTTGTTTTTTGATATTAAATTTTTATTCTACAACCTCTACTCGAATAATGTGGTCATTCCTTAGTCGGATCTCCATCTAATTCTAAATGCGAATGGTACACAACATAGGTTTAAGATCCACGGCCGGTCCCCATTCCGCGCATGCGGGGAGCCTTTTCGGTTCCTCAGTCTTGCCATCGACTGTGTGCGTGGTTTGGTGGTCACCACGCGTGTCACAAAGAAAACATTTAATATACGGTACCGGTACCGTAATTTAAACATTAAATAAACATTAAGAAAAGATACGAGTCTTACAGTAGTCGCATTGGATGTGTAACATCTGACATGTTGCCCTACTATGAAATTGAGATGAAATATATGTGAAGTCAATTTGTTCGTCATATTATTGGTCGAATATATTCCAAGCATGGCAATATATGTAATTCTATTTTAAGGCGCGCAAGTTTAATTCTAATCGTGGTTAATACGCAATAGTAAGTTAAATCTTGAAAAGAAGAATGAATCGGGTATGATTGGAAATAACTTTTATCGAATAATTATATCTTTAATGAAAATTTTATTTAATTAACACAAGAAGTAATACAATTTATTTAAAAAAATACAATATTAATTATACATTATCTACACTATCGACCAGCCACTTAACGTTAGAACCAGAGCATTCATCTACGCAGATGACACTGCTGTTGCTGCTCAAGGATCAACGTTTGAAGAAGTAGACTTAAAGCTGACAAATGCTCTTGAAGACATAGCCATCTACTACAATGATACCTACTTGAAACCCAACCCAGAGAAAACCCAAATATGCGCCTTTCACCTGCGCAATAGGGAGACGAGAAGGCAGCTGAACGTCACCTGGAAAGGTCACAATCTGAAACATTGTGTTCATCCTAAATACTTAGGATTAAAGCTGGATCGCGCGCTAACCTATAAACAGCATTGCATGGAACTAAGCCTCCAATAATAAATAGCCTGCCCAATGGCCTCTGGGAGCTGTCCGCCCTGCAGATGTTATGTTTGCCGCTAGAGGCTCTGCATATCACCTACATGATCAGTTCAGTTGGCGGTATTTATACACGCGTACGCACGTATCAAGTTATATTACTGAAATAAGGCCATTGTATTACGATGGTACTGCACCCGAAATTTGAATGCTACATGATGAAAATGATGATATTTTTCGAGCCCCATGATACAGTTTAACATTGAAATACAGGGTGAACAAAAAATGCCGCACTTGGAGGTCGGCGTTCGGTTCCTCGTCGAAATTCACGACAAAAGTTTACCCTGCAAAACCTAGTCCCGCCAATAGGTTTAACAGAAATGTGTGTTAAGAAACGAGGCTCTGGAAACGCTGTAACTGCATGCAGCGTGGCCAAAAATATGTCGCAGGAACTCAGGGCTGTGCCGGAGCTGTCTCATTGTGTAAATGTAGAAATAGAGGCTACAAATGGAAAAAATCGTAAAATTTGAAGAGTTTTCCAAATGTCCAAATTATAGATGTAAGTAAATTAGACAGGAAGTTCCACACTCGACATGGCCTACACTTAAATAGGTTAGGAAAAGAGTATCTTAGTGATGAAATCTGAAAAATTGTAAATTCAAATGGTAAGAATATTTCAACAGTAATATCTTTAGAGTGGAAGCAGGGAAACTTGTAAAAGAAGCCAAACGTGAGGTTTGGCATTCCGATCTTTCGATGTCAAATTTAACTGAGTGGAACAATGGTATTTCGGATTTGTCTAGCAACAATAATAATAACAATTATGATAATAATAATAATGTAAACAAATCACCAACACAAGCTTGCAAAAGTAACAAATTTAAAATTTACCACCAGAATGTTCAGTCTCTCTATAATAAAATTGATTACATAAAATTATGCTTAAAAATGAACTTAAAGACATCTCAGCACTATGTATTTCAGAAAATTGGCTGAAAGAGGAACAACTCGAATTAATTCAATTCCCAGAGTTTATACAAGCTAGTAAATACTCTAGATCTAATATTAGCCATGGTTGTACTTGTATCTTCTTAAGAAATAATTTAGATCATGAACAGTTAACAGCTTATGATTATCTATTTATGGAACAGGATTTTGAATTCTCTGCCGTAAAAATACAGCAGTTTAAGTTAATAATTGTATGCGTATACCATTCTCCGTCAGGAAAGTTTCCTTTATTTATAGATAAATTAGAATTGTTACTCAATAACATGAGCAATGTAAATTTCGATATAATAATTTGTGGGGATGCAAATGTGGATTTCTTAAAATTTGATAGAAATTGTGAATTATTAACACAGTTACTAATTTCCTATGGACTGAAACCTACAGTAAATACCCTAACAAGAATAACAAAATTTAGTAAAACCACTCCTGATCAATTTTTTTTAACACAGATAAATATCACCATTCAATAGAAGTCTATTGTCCGGGTTTTAGTGACCACCATGGACAAATACTGAGTTTTGAAGTACCCTAAACAATCAATAATAATGATAATGGAGTAAAATCAAAGTGAGGTCATTCACTGAAACAAATGTTACATATTTCAATGACTTATTAAATAAGGAATCATGGTCAGAAATGTATAAACTAGAAAATGTAAATGAAAAATTTAATGCATTTAACAGAACCATAAAACACTATTTTGAAATAGCATTCCCCTTTAGACAAAGAACTGTTCAAAATAACAAAACTAGCAATTGGATAACAACAGGGATTATAAATTCATGTCAAAGAAAGAAATTTCTACACAAATTATATAAACAATACCACACAACACCTGAATTCAATTTGTACTACAAAACTACACTAGCATATTAAATAAGGTAATAAGACTAGCAAAGAAAATGCATGATGATAATTTTATTTCCCAATCATCTAATAACAACAGGGCTATGTGGTCTGTGATAAAGAAAGAAACTGGAAAATCTGCTAAAATACAAAGGAACATTACACTGACCAGAACTAATAAAGTGATTAATAGTTCAGAGGAAATAACAAACACAAACTTTCTTTATTTATAAATCATATCACAAGTGAAGAGGTAAGAATAGTTATAAAAGAGCTAAAAAATAAATTCTGTGCTGGCATTGATGGCATCCCTGATGCAATTTTAGAGAAATGTGCAGAAAATATAATAAATCCACTTACACACTTAATAAACAGTTCAATTCTCTCAGGAACTTACCCGGATATTTTGAAGTTATCAAAAGTAATTCCAGAGCACAAAAACGGTTCAAAAGATGAATTAGATAACTATCGTCCTATTACCTTACCAACTGGTATTGCAAAAATTGTGGAAAAAATCATGTATAAGAGACTGATAAATTTTATAGAAAAAAATAAAATATTATCAAACTCACAACATGGATTCAGAACGGAAAAATCTACACAGACAGCAATTTATAAATGTATTAATAGTTTATTGAAATTAATTGACAATAAGGAACATGTAACTGGCCTATTCTTGGATTTATCGAAAGCATTTGATGCTGTTGACCATAAAATCCTCCTTACAAAACTAAATCAATATGGTATTAGAGGTCTAGCTAATAAATGGATAGAGTCTTACATAACAAGGCGTAAACAAATAGTACAAATAGTAAACTTGAGACACAAGGATGATGGAATCAAATTACTTAATGAAACATTGTCCAATGAGGGAATTATTAAATTTGGAGTACCCCAGGGATCGGTTTTGGGCCCACTACTCTTTCTTCTATATATCAGTGATATATCACAGAACGTTCATTCACATAAGGAAATTTTGTTTGCGGATGATACAACACTCGTAATAAAAGGTGAAACTAAACAGGTCTTACAGCAGTCTGCTGACTCTGCTACAGGAGAGTTAACCAAATGGTCACAAGATAATCGCCTCATAATAAACTATAAAAAAAACAGTATGTCTAAATTTCTACACTATACAGAATAGGAATCCTGAGAATCCCAATATAACATTAAATGGTCATCAAATAGAAATAAATCAGAAACAAAGTTTTTAGGACTATGGATACAACATGACTTGAAATGGAATAAACATATACAATATCTGAATACTAAACTGAGCTCGATGTGCTTTTCGTTACGTATTTTGAAAACCTGCACTAGCATGCACACATTAAGAAATAATTATTTTGCTTATTTCCATTCATACTTAAGATATGGGGTCATATTTTGGGGTATGTCGCCAGATGTACTAAGCACGTTTAGGATACAAAAGAGGGCGATTAGAATTATGGCAAATGTAAACACTAGAGGATCAAGTAGACATCTGTTTAAAGATTTAAACATTCTCCCACTGCCCTGCATATATAGCTTTGAAAGTATTATGTTTTTTTAAAGAATTTAATGAATAAGGATGATTTTCTTAAAACAAACGATGATGTTCATAGGCATAAACCAAGACAAATTCAAAACAATCATATTTCACACACACACACACACACACACACACACACACACACACACACACACACACACACACACACACACAAGCATATATCAAAAAGGAACTTTTCACACAGGAGTTAAATTATGCAATAAACTACCCCAGTATATAAAAGTTGCCCCAAAAATAAAAACCTTTGATAGAATGTTGAAAGCTTATCTGCAGTGCCATTGTTTTAACTCTGTAGTTGAATATCTTAGTGTATAGAAACGATGAAATCTATAATTATATTTTACTTTTCTATTTTAATTGTAATATTGTACCCTTCAGAGTTCTTCTAGGATGCCGACTCTGGCTCGGGTAGTGCTCTGTACGGGGTGGCTCTAACTTATTCTAAACATCCTAGGAATATCGTCGAGGATCACAGGAGGCTTAACTTAGAAATCAGTATGTCAGAGAACTCATAATAAAAATAATTTTATTCACAAAAACATCATCTCCCATTCTCCCATCCATAGACAATAAACATCAAAATAAACTCCCTTAAATTACTCTAATCATCAACATCAAAAAATGCAAAAATATAAATTTATCACACTGGCTGAAACCAGGAAAAGCAAAATTAATCTAATTTACTGCAGTCCACTGCTTCAAGTTCAAAATTAACGTCAACAGATTTAGTTCATCAAACTATGGCTTAAATAACCCAGCCATTCTATCAAACAACTATGCGCACTCATGTTCATAACTTGCAAAATTGGTTTCTGGGAGCTCGGACATGTTCTCTCGTACAATCATCGTCTTTCCTCACAAGAGTCAGATAATGAAGGCAACAGACTTATTCTAGACCACAGGCATGTGTGTACTTCTAACTTGAAAAACAATTAATTCTCTCAGAGCCATAACTCTGTTAATTATGGTAAAACAAACAAGTCATCATTCATGAAGCATCAGATAAATACTTCGGCGGCCGGTGCCCCGCTATTGTTAATAAACAAAAAACTATAATAAATGCACTAAAACAATGACAATACAAGACGTCGCTTCCTAAAGCGGTACGGAGAAACCCTGGGAAACCAGACTTCCTTCCCTCATAGAATAACAATACATCCTCGACCTTGTGACAGACACTCTCTCCACACCATTCAGCTGGGCAGGCAATAACTTTCATTGCGGCTTTTAGAATCCAGGCGGCTGGCCGGGGTCCCTACCTGCTTCTTAAGACTCTCTTTGACTACCTGGGGTTCGAGCTGTACAATTACCTTTCCGACGGAGCTAAAGCGGACTCTCATCAGACAATGAACTCAATCATTTCACTTACCAGTTATATCCTCGAAGAACACGGGAATGTCACCTCCGTTATTATTTTCACTTACCATTATATCATCGAAGAAACGGGAATATCACCTCCGTTATTATTTTCACTTACCATTTATATCATCGAAGAAACGGGAATACCACCTCCGTTATTTATTTCAGCTCAACCCAGGATCAACTCTTAACCTTTTCTGAATATTTCAATCATCCAGCCATTTTGTCTTACCTTTCTATGCCTTAGTGTGATTATCAATTACCGTACTTACTGCCACATAGTTTCAATGTTACTTACTGGTCTTGTCACAATATCGAGCTGTTTTCCCATCTTAGCTTTTACGTTAATATCGTGCATAAGCACTCTCAAACCAATTATCCCCTTAATTATGCAATCAGCAAAATACTGGCACTCAAACAAAACATATTTTAAACAAAATTTCGATGCTCGAATACCATTTTACGTTATAAAACACACAAAACTAATCATTACTGATAAATACACAAATCTACACAAAACATGCCTGCTATGCCTAAAATATCTGTTTTATCATAATTGCTTATGATCGAGATAAACTTATCCGATTCCTTTGGTGGGATGCGCTATGGCAAACATGCCCCATACAATTATTTACTTATCTCGTATACATCCTGTCGATGCTCTGGTCCTTGTTATCAGTCCTCTGGATCAGTTGGTTCATCTTGCAAGGAGGATAATTTACACACGGCTTCCAAATTTCACCAAAGCAAAGGTCCACTGTGAATCATTACTATTATCACAATGCACGGTTCTCGCATATGAAGCTCCTATTTCCTATAGCTATCATCAACCTACTTAGTTCAGCTGACACTTCAATAGCTTCCTAGAACACTGATTTATCTACTAATAGCTCGTGCGGCTATCCCTATCATTATAACTGCGTTAAACCGTTACGGAATGCACTGTTCTAATTCGCACTCGCGAATACTTAGCGATATCCAAATTTCAGAGGAATGACTGCTTCTACTTATAAAACTATTACAGAATGTTACTTTTCAGAACTTATAAAAATCACGGTAATTTCTGATCGTCCCGGGCAAGGGCTTCCGCCTCCAGCAATGCCCCAAAGTTGACTGCCTTCGCTGCGTTTCAAACCATTATTTATATGATTTCTCTTAGGGGGACTTGGAGTAGGGAGCTTTTAAATTTATTTCCAAAATAACACTCACACGAATATACAAACTAGCTCCTTAGAACGTCCTCATTTCTAATGTCTCAATGACTTCTTTTTATCCAAAATCCGATCGCTGGATCCTTATATAATGAGCTCCGTAATTTCCTTCATTGTTCCTTAATTTCGGCGGGATTTGGTCGCGTCTCACGTCCCTCGCTGCTATTGGTAGTTTTAAATCCACCCCCTGATTTCATTTTAATTCTGGCAAAAATCACAGAATGATTCAATTTAAATTTTGACGATACTTCTGAGAGGCTGGGATGTTCCCCTACACGATGGTGTAACTCCTGTTTCTGTATTTTAATTACTGCTCCAATTTCTTTCAAATGGGCGGGGTTTATCTAATGAGTGTTCGTTGAATTTTGCGCATTCTCCCGCGTAGTTGAAGGACCTTCGCGTGGCCGTGATCGCATGTGGTATCCAGATGTTTAGCTTTCTCTTCCTACCGCCTTTGTCTGCGCTGGGTGAAAGCTACCTTAAGGCACGTACGAACTTCCCCTTTTGTCATGCCTGTTCCACAAGCAACATCTATTCTCACACTGGCGTTGAAACATGAATAAAATCTTGTTGAAATAAATATGTAGACTTTATGCAATCAGAGATGCATAAAGGTCACATTACCCTTCTGCAAAGGAAAAAAATCGACATGGATCATATGATTTTTTTTTCAATCCCGATCCGCCTCACGGATGCTGTAAGTTTCCGTCGCCACTCCTTATTTTGCTTATTTGGTTCGCCACTGCTGGTCGCGCGCAGGGATTCCCTTGCTACTTCTTGTGTCTCCCTTTCCACATTCTTGGCAGAATTAGTCTCTCGGCTCTCTGGCGCAGGTAGCTATTTCTCGCCTGTCTCGCCAAGTCCTCTCACTTCACGGCCGTTCATTGTAAGCACCGGGTCTGTTTATGACTGTCTACTTCCTCGTTCCACGTGCATTTGTCTCATCTTTACTTGATTTCCATAATGTTGACACCTGCGGTATTCCGTGGTTGATCAAACGGTTCCCTTTCATGATAAATTTTGAAGTTTGAGCAATTTACCACTGACGTGCTTCCGCCGTTTACGTCCCGTATCTTATACGCATTGTTTCCCAGATTTCTTATGATTCGATAAGGTCCTATGTATGGGAAACACCACTTATGAAACACTTTGTTTGCAGGATCAGAGATAGGTGGTCTCTTCAATAAAACTAATTCACCGGCGTTCAATTCTCTGTGAAAACGTTTCCCTTTTAGTCTTCTTAATCTCCTGTCAGCTTGTTCTCTCATGTATGTGACCGTTCGTTCGATTCTCAGCTGTGGTGCGGGCTGCGGATCTCTTGGGCAATCTAGTACTGTTGTCCAAGATCTCGGTGGTTGCTGGTTCAAATGTAACGTGTATGGAATTTGTCCAGTTGACTCATGACGTGTCATGTTAATGCAAATTTCAATGTTTTTCAAAGTATCAGCCCAGCGATGATGCTCAGTGGGTATGAACATGCGGATATGCTTCGAAACCTCACGTAAAACTCTCTCGCTAGGATTGCTCTGTGGATGGCGTATGCTAGATAGCACATGTTTGATGTCTAGCTCATTTAATCCGCGCTTAAATTCCGCTGATGTGAAGTAACTCCCATGGTCAGAAAGTATAAATTCAGGCTTTCCCATTATATGTATAACTCGATTCTTGATTCGGCTTAAGACCTTTTTCGATGTTGTCTTCTGGATAGCACATAAAACAACAAACTTGGAGAAGACGTCCACACACACAAAGACATGTCGCACTCCTCTACGTCCTTTCGGCAATGGGCCCAGACAGTCCGTAGCAATGAGCTCTAATGGTTTCTGTGGTAATAGTGGCTTTGGGTATTGTCTCATGAGGAAGTTATTGGGTTTTGCACGCTGGCACATATATCTCATGTCTTCAGGACATCGCGTATAGTGATCCTCATCCGTGGCCAAGTGAAAGCTTCACCTATCGTTGCTTGTGTCTTGTCTAATCCTATGTGACCAAGCGTATAATGAGTATGCCACACTAATTTCCTCTGTAAAGAAGCTGGTAACAATATCCGTAACTTGACGTGATCCTCATCTATGAATTTATGGAGCATATTATTGAAGTATGAATAACTTCTCGCTTGAGCTTCAATCTCTCGGTATGCTGGGATATCAGGTGTTATCTCTCTCTTGAGGAACTTAATCATTTGCCTCATCCATGGTTCCTTTTCCTGTTCCTGCGGTAACCTCTTCAGTTCTTGTAAGAAGTCTTGGTCTTCATTTGTCAGTTCAATGTGTTGCACCAATATCTCCTCCTTCTGCGCCTCCTCTTATGGATTTCGGCTCAAAATATCCGGGATTACATTTAATTTTCCTGATATATGCTCAATTTGTAGATTAAACTGCTGCGCATAGATGGCCCATCTGTTGATGCGTTCACTTACCATGGTGGTCTTAAATAAGAAAGTCAGCGCCTTGTGATCAGTGCGGATTGTTATGGGGAAGCCATAGATAATACGACGCCATTGTTGTAACGCGTATATGATAGCCAGAAGCTCCAGTTCTGAGATGGTATAACTCTTCTCATGTTTTCTTAATTTCCTGCTGATAAATGCTAGGTATGATCGGCCTGCTGTTCTCTCTGCGTCTTCTTGGAAAAGCATTGCTCCGATGTCCACTAAACATGCATCTGCTTGAATTATGAACCTCTTCGAAAAATCCGGGTAACCCAGTTTTATGCTATTTGACAATAATTCCTTCGTGGCTACGAATGACCTCTCGCACTCTTCGTTCCAAAACCAACGGTTATTCTTTTTTAGCATCTCCTTTAAGGGTGCTACTACTTCGGTGTATCCTGGACAGTTTTCACGAAAGAAATTGGTGGCCCCCAAGAACATCCTAATGTGCTTGACTCTGGTTGGTCGAGGAAATTTTTTAATGGCTTCAATTTTCACTGGATTGGGTCTGATCCCCTCTCCATCAACAATATGTCCTAAATATAAAATTTCGTGCTAAAGAAGTGCGATTTTTTTAGATTGATCTTGAAATTTGCCCTTTCTAGGTTCTCTAACAACTTGCTTAAATTTTGCATGTGTTCTTCACTGCTTTCTGATGCTAGTAAGATATCGTCGACATATCTAACAGTCATGTCTTTCACCTCTTCTGTCAAATTTCGATCCAGTGCTCGGATTAGTGCAGATCCGGCTGTCTTAACTCCAAATGGTAAACGACACCAGGTGAAACTCTGATTATCGAATAGAAATCCAGTTAACAGCTGTGATTTCTCTTCTAACTCAATGTGCCAGTAGCTATTCGCAAGGTCGACAGACGAATATATTTTTTTCTTGTGGAACTTCTTTAGTACATCCTTAATTAGTGGTGCACAATCGGTTTCATCAATTAATCTGGAATTGAGTGCGCGAGCATCGAGACATAGTCTCACAGAACCGTTGGGCTTCGCCACCGCTAATATGGCGTTCAAATATGGAGTTGGAGCCTTCTTAATTATGCCCCCTCTAAGCATTTCGTCAATAATTTTTCTAACTGCTGCCTGTTGTTTTTCTGGAATTGGGTAGAGTCGGCTCTTGAATGGAGTCCAATCATCTACCTGCATAGCATACTTGAAATTTAATATTTTTGCGGTAGTGTATTGAATGCTGCTGAATGTTTACATTGCATTTGTGCCAAGCAATTTCTTTCTTCATCATTTAGCTTCGCCTCTCTTAATTTTTCCTTCAAAGGTGCCTCAAAACTGTCTTTGTTGCCATCTTCTTCTACTGCCATGGACCACATCTCATCTTCCAATTCTTGCTTTTCCTCCAGGAGTCCTGTGTTCGAGTCCTCTTCATCTGCTTGATTTTTCTCTTCTTTTTTTCTCAGGAATCGTCTCCAGCGTCCAAATGTCAGCATCTCTATCTAAGCCGTGGTTATTCATGTTCAATTCCACCGCTGATAATCCTTCCATATTTCTGAATTTAATTACATTGTTGCGCAGGTCAATCACTGCTTGGTGCTCGTATATGAAATTTGCGCCTAAGATCAGATTTACGCTCATCTTGTTCATCACCATGAATACGTGTGAGAAAGTATGCCCTAATATTTCTAGATCCAATTGTACCTGAAATTTGCATACAGCTGATTTTTCAGGAATTACTCCTCTAATTTTGACCTGTGGTACTGGAATCGTAGGTATCCTCCGTTTTTCGCTTAGAGCTTTAATCAATGCCTCTGATACAAGACATAGCTGTGCCCCAGTGTCCACTAATCCTTTTACTCTTAGTCCCTCTATTCTCGTAATAATGACTGGTAATTTCTTCAAACATTGTTGTTCCGGTTGAATAATTTCACTCGTAAAATCATCAGGAGTTGCGACCCATTCCTCAATGTTCGCTATCAACCACTGTGTTTTATCTGGCGTGAAAATTAGCCTATCTCCTTCATCCTCTAGTACATTTTTTTTAATGGCCCCCGTCTGCCTCTTCTCATTTTGACTCTCGCGATGATGTTGCGCTAATTCACTTTCTGCTCCGGTGATCTCCACATCTGGATTCTCGCGATTTTCAATCGTCCTTCGCCAGCGATCCTTTTCCGTCTCTTGGCTGCGATGCAACTCATCTAGGTATCGTTGTGATTCCTCGTGTCTGTTCTGCCATTCCCGTCGACTGTCCTCCGTGTATCCTCGGTTCTCATCTCGTCCTCGGTTCCACGTTCTATTTTCTCTTCTATCATATCTGCGATGATGATATGGACCTTCGCGACCACGTCCTTTCCATTCATCTCTCCTGTACCGTTGCGGCTGCCAGTTCCTTTCGTTCCTTGGTTCATATCTCCTTTGCTCTTCTCTTGGCGAGTTTGACCTTCCATTGTCGTTTCCGCTCTTATGGCTAACATTTGATTTGGTGCTCTGCTCTCTAGTTTTGACTAGCTCGGCCTGGTGTACCAGCGCTGCGCTGTCACTTACTCTGACGTGCCTATTCTGAGAGTTTAACGAAGTTTCATCGAGTTGGCGTAACACTTCCTCTGCTTGTAGTGCGCTCGAGACGTTCGCTGCTATTAAGAACTGTTGTACTGGTAATGGAAGCTGTTTACCAATTGTCATCACCAGTTCTGACTCCAGTGGTAAAATATCCATGTCTTTCAACCTGAGTAGCTGAGCCGAAAAATATTCTGAATAACGCGTGGGCTGTGAAGCATGATACTTCCTGCTATACAATTCCATTCTCAGACTGTGCTGTAAGGACATGCTCCAATAACGGCGTAGAAATGCATGTTTGAAGCTAGCCATGTCTTCAAACGTGTAGCGAAAACTCCTGAACCACGTCAAGACGTTATCCGCTAGTAATTTCTCTGTTACTCTGAGTTTCTTATTCTCAAGAATGTTACTGTCTGTAAGGTAGTGTTCTAAATCTTTTAAAAAGGCTTTCGGCGTTTGTGATCCATCATTATTGAATTTTCGCGGGCGATCTTCCTGCATTCTAATTATTTGTACATACTGGGTAGTTGGGTTATTATTATTATTATTATCGCCAGTTGGCTGTTGAGGTGTTGAGGCGTGTCCTCTAAACGTTTGGAAACCCTCATGATTCTCGCTACCTGTAGTCGCGCGGCTTGGACTAAGTCCATTCATTCCTTCTACCTGAGTCTGGCTTGTGTTGAAATTTATAGCCATACCGCTTGTCCCTTTACTGTTAGTATGAGCTTTTAGTTCGAGAAGCATGTCTTGCTGTTGCAAAGACTGTATTTCTGTCTTAAGAATCTTCCGTTCTTGCCCCTCAATTTTCCCTAGTAACTGCAGTTTTACCTCCTTTATCCTTTTCTGGTTCTCTTCCATTTGTTCTATGAGTTTCTTTCTATCCTCTTTCCCGTCAATTCCAATTTGTTGGCATGTCTTGTTTATTTCTACTCTTATTGCCTCATATCTATCTTCCTCCTTTCTCGTTCCCTCCTTCTTATCACTTTCCAGCTGATCAAGCCTGCCTCCCATCAGTTCATTATTTTCACGGATTCTCTCTTTATGTGCATCATTCTCGTTCTCTTGAATACTCCATCGTTCTGCTGAAGTCAAAGCTGCCTTGTCTATTTCCGTTCTAATCTCTGTCATTTCCCCTTCTAAGCTGTGCAATTGCTTTGCCGCGGACTTAACCTCATTGTCTACTCCTTTAATTGTAGCCTGGATTGCTAACTGTTCTATCTTTATCCCTTTTGTATTAGCATTACATATTTCTTCCAGTTGTATGAGTTTCGCTGCCGTCTTTTCTTCACTGAACGCTATTGATTGCCTTAGGTTCATCTCCATCTGTCCTAACTGTGCGGTAGTCTCAAGTGTGATCTTAGCTATCTGCTCTGCTAATTTATCCGTCAATTCCTCTTTTAATGCTTCCTTATTCAGCCTACCCTGTTCTGCAATTTGTTCCGTTAATTCCTCTTTTAAAACTTCATTATTCCGCCTACCTTGTTCTGAAATTTGTTCCGTTAATTGTGTATTAGTAAGTGTACTTTGCTCCGCGAGTAGTGCATTATTTATCCTGCTTTGCTCCGCTATCTGTTCTACTAATTTATCCGTTATCTGTTCTGAGATATGTGCATTGTTTAATTCACTCTGTTCCCTACACTCCCTCTTAAATTGTTCGAACTGTTCCATTGTCCTAGCTACTGAAATCTCAATAATAGCTCGAATTTCCTCCACTGAAGCCATATCACAAAATATAACACTTATTTGAGAAGACTGGGGCATGAAGCCTCACGCACCCACCTTTTGCAATCACAACATGAGTCGCTTTATCCCAATCTACGTTATTCCCCATTAATTACTTTTATTTGCTTGAAGAGCTGCCTATTTGATGTCTGCTTTTATGAATAAATTTTCAGTTTACCCTTCTGCGTTAATTTTAACTTCCCTGTCCTGTCAATAAGTACTGACATGACTTTTACGGTTCACGCCGTCCTACAACATACATTTGGAGTTAGCTACTAATTATTCAATTATAAGGGCGCCACGGAAACGCTGCTTCTACCTAAATATGCAAAATAAACTCAGCATTTTCGACTATTTATTTTAAACAAACTCCTGGCTTTACTTTCCCCTGAATTACTTGTTAATTTGGCCACACCGTTGGGCGACATTGTTTAAATGGGGGTACACTCTGCATCTGTTTACATGGCCTCAAGGCGGCACGTATACTTCAGCAGGCTCCGGCTAGCTACTCTCTGACACTCTCCATCACTGTGATCCAATAATAAATAAAAGAAAACTAATATGGACATGAATAACTACTCTGTTATCACCTAAGCCATATGTACCCTTCAGTGTTTTTCTAGGATGCCGACTCTGGCTCGGGTAGTGCTCTGTTCGGGGTGGCTCTAACTTATTCTAAACATCCTAGGAATATCGTCGAGGATCACAGGAGGCTTAACTTAGAAATCAGTATGTCAGAGAACTCATAATAAAAATAATTTTATTCACAAAAACATCATCTCCAAATCTCCCATCCATAGACAATAAACATCAAAATAAACTCCCTTAAATTACTCTAATCATCAACATAAAAAATGCAAAAATATAAATTTATCACACTGGCTGAAACCAGGAAAAGAAAAATTAATCTAATTTACTGCAGTCCACTGCTTCAAGTTCAAAATTAACGTCAACAGACTTAGTTCATCAAACTATGGCTTAAATAACCCAGCCATTCTATCAAACAACTATGCGCACTCATGTTCATAACTTGCAAAATTGGTTTCTGGGAGCTCGGACATGTTCTCTCGTACAATCATCGTCTTTCCTCACAAGAGTCAGATAATGAAGGCAACAGACTTATTCTAGACCACAGGCATGTGTGTACTTCTAACTTGAAAAACAATTAATTCTCTCAGAGCCATAACTCTGTTAATTATGGTAAAACAAACAAGTCATCATTCATGAAGCATCAGATAAATACTTCGGCGGCCGGTGCCCCGCTATTGTTAATAAACAAACAACTATAATAAATGCACTAAAAACAATGACAATACAAGACGTCGCTTCCTAAAGCGGTACGGAGAAACCCTGGGAAACCAGACTTCCTTCCCTTATAGAATAACAATACATCCTCGACCTTGTGACAGACACTCTCTCCACACCATTCAGCTGGGCAGGCAATAACTTTCAATGCGGCTTTTAGAATCCAGGCGGCTGGCCGGGGTCCCTACCTGCTTCTTAAGACTCTCTTTGACTACCTGGGGTTCGAGCTGTGCAATTACCTTTCCGACGGAGCTAAAGCGGACTCTCATCAGACAATGAACTCAATCATTTCACTTACCATTTATATCCTCGAAGAACACGGGAATGTCACCTCCGTTATTATTTTCACTTACCATTATATCATCGAAGAAACGGGAATATCACCTCCGTTATTATTTTCACTTACCATTTATATCATCGAAGAAACGGGAATACCACCTCCGTTATTTATTTCAGCTCAATCCAGGATCAACTCTTAACCTTTTCTGAATATTTCAATCATCCAGCCATTTTGTCTTACCTTTCTATGCCTTAGTGTGATTATCAATTACCGTACTTACTGCCACATAGTTTCAATGTTACTTACTGGTCTTGTCACAATATCGAGCTGTTTTCCCATCTTAGCTTTTACGTTAATATCGTGCATAAGCACTCTCAAACCAATTATCCCCTTAATTATGCAATCAGCAAAATACTGGCACTCAAACAAAACATATTTTAAATTTCGATGCTCCAATACTATTTTACGTTATAAAACACACAAAACTAATCATTACTGATAAATACACAAATCTACACAAAACATGCCTGCTATGCCTAAAATATCTGTTTTATCATAATTGCTTATGATCGAGATAAACTTATCCGATTCCCTTGGTGGGATGCGCTATGACAAACATGCCCCATACAATTATTTACTTATCTCGTATACATCCTGTCGATGCTCTGGTCCTTGTTATCAGTCCTCTGGATCAGTTGGTTCATCTTGCAAGGAGGATAATTTACACACGGCTTCCAAATTTCACCAAAGCAAAGGTCCACTGTGAATCATTACTATTATCACAATGCACGGTTCTCGCATATGAAGCTCCTATTTCCTATAGCTATCATCAACCTACTTAGTTCAGCTGACACTTCAATAGCTTCCTAGAACACTGATTTATCTACTAATAGCTCGTGCGGCTATCCCTATCATTATAACTGCGTTAAACCGTTACGGAATGCACTGTTCTAATTCGCACTCGCGAATACTTAGCGATATCCAAATTTCAGAGGAATGACTGCTTCTACTTATAAAACTATTACAGAATGTTACTTTTCAGAACTTATAAAAATCACGGTAATTTCTGATCGTCCCGGGCAAGGGCTTCCGCCTCCAGCAATGCCCCAAAGTTGACTGCCTTCGCTGCGTTTCAAACCATTATTTATATGATTTCTCTTAGGGGGACTTGGAGTAGGGAGCTTTTAAAATTTATTTCCAAAATAACACTCACACGAATATGCAAACTAGCTCCTTAGAACGTCCTCATTTCTAACGTCTCAATGACTTCTTTTTATCCAAAATCCGATCGCTGGATCCTTATATAATGAGCTCCGTAATTTCCTTCATTGTTCCTTAATTTCGACGGGATTTGGTCGCGTCTCGCGTCCCTCGCTGCTATTGGTAGTTTTAAATCCACCCCCTGATTTCATTTTAATTCTGGCAAAAATCACAGAATGATCCAATTTAAATTTTGACGATTCTTCTGAGAGGCTGGGATGTACCCCTACACGATGGTGTAACTCCTGTTTCTGTATTTTAATTACTGCTCCAATTTCTTTCAAATGGGCGGGGTTTATCTAATGAGTGTTCGTTGAATTTTGCGCATTCTCCCGCGTAGTTGAAGGACCTTCGCGTGGCCGTGATCGCATGTGGTATCCAGATGTTTAGCTTTCTCTTCCTACCGCCTTTGTCTGCGCTGGGTGAAAGCTACCTTAAGGCACGTACGAACTTCCCCTTTTGTCATGCCTGTTCCACAAGCAACATCTATTCTCACACTGGCGTTGAAACATGAATACAATCTTGTTGAAATAAATATGTAGACTTTATGCAATCAGAGATGCATAAAGGTCACAATACCTATCTGTAAGTTGTTCTATTTATAGAATTAAGTTTTCATATTTTGAAAATAGACTAAGGTGTAAATAGTTGTCCAATACGATTGTATCTCTTAAGGTCTGTTATTATAATAAGTTATAAATAGTTATAGTATTAGTATTATATAACTATTACTACTTTTATTTTATAGATGTAAATTCTGACGTGTCCTATATCAAAAATGTATTGTATACATGTATTTGATCAAATGGAATTAATAAAATCTATCTATCTCAGTGAGACGAGGTAATGCCATAAATGCCTGT
This sequence comes from Meconema thalassinum, assembly GCA_946902985.2. Classification (NCBI taxonomy): domain Eukaryota; kingdom Metazoa; phylum Arthropoda; class Insecta; order Orthoptera; family Tettigoniidae; genus Meconema; species Meconema thalassinum. The sequence continues at coordinate 554,803,014 of OX336388.2, forward strand.
TGTGCGGACGCGCCGATATTCGAGTAGACTTCGCGCCATTTTTTTTGCAGTTAATGTATCAAATTGCATCCAATGTACACCTCCACAATGCAATACACTATGTCTTACCGTTACAGTTAGCTTTATTTAAACATTCAAACGTAGCATGAACTTCTTACAGACGTAAACAACCCCTTTGTTTCGTCCATGGCACAAATAAAGCCAACAGAACATAATAGTGAACACAGAAACATCATCTCTATCCAATGCGGTACAAAGAAGCACAATATTGTAGGTAGCCTACACTAGATTGCCCATTATGCTACACACCTCAATTCCATAGTGTACGGTACGTTTGACGTCCAGTCTTATATTCACAGAGCAGGTACGTACATTTACGGGCAACGGTCACTTCACAGCAGATGTTCAAAGCGACTACCTTGCACTTGCAAACACTTCACCAATCTCTGGAGCATACTTTGCCAGACCCTATGCAACACACCTGCATCCACTATTGCCGATGCAGCATGCCCGCGAGCTATTAGGTCTTATACATCCATGGGTGGAGTACTATAAACTTGTTCCTTTAAGTGTCGCCACAAATAAAAATCTAGTGGATTAAGGTCCGTGGAACGTGGAAGCCAGAACATTGGACCTCCTTTTTCCAATCCATTTCCCTGGAAACGCTTCATTTAAACATTACGCACAGTCATTCCAATGTATGGCGGTGCAACATCATGCTGAAATCATAGCTGTCGCCGAACACCTAGTGGAACGTTTTCCAAAGCGTCAGACAAAGTATTGCCAAGAAACGTACGATAGAGGGGGGCATTCAACTTGTCTGGCAATAGGTAAGGGCCTAAAAGCACTCCTCCTAAGATTCCAGCCCACAGGTTTATGCCAAAGCGTGCCTGAAAGCCACGTTCACGGGTGATATGTGGGTTGTGGTCGGACCAATAATGACTGTTGTGATGGTTGAAAATACCTTCCCGAGTGAAGCAACATCCATCACTCCATATAACATTTTTCATAAAATGTTCGTTATCTTCAACTTGTTGCAAAAGCCATTCACAGAACTGTACTCGTTGAATACGGTCTTCTGGCCGCTGGTGTTGAGTTAACGTGTAATGATACGGATGCAGTTCTTCGTCGGGCAACACGTCAACAAACAGTATTTGAGATACCTGGAACTGCCTTGCAATATCACATGTACTTCACCGAGATGAAGTTTCAAGAATTGCGTCCTGTGTTTGTGGAGTATGTCTAGTCCTTGGACGACCTCTGTAGAAATCGAACCCCCTCTACTGAGAAGAACCCGTACCAGTCCTCATACCACTTTTCAAATTTCGTGGCAGAGCCGGGAATCGAACCGCGGACCTCTTTGGTGGCAGCTAATCACGCTGACCACTACGCAACGGAGGCGACTCACGCCATCATGTAACAAAATTATGTCATGCTTACAAACGCAGTTCAACGACGGGAACTAGGGAACTGACAAAAACAAACTGACGTAGATTCGAACCGTAGCTCAATGGTGCATGTGGGTTTGATAAACCAGCAGTCTACTCAATGAGCTGCGACGGCTGGTACGGTAGAGCGGGTTGATCCACACTTCTCTGTACATTCCGATGCGCTGCAGGATGTGACAGTGTTGCCAGCTTCTCGTTTTCATACTTTGTTTTTAAACAACACCCGAACCGATTTTGCTATAGAAACTTTAGTCTTGCAATTTGAGGAATCGCATGCCGAACTCCAAGTGCGACATTTTTTGTTCACCCAGTATAAATCCTGGAAATTGGCTCAAAAGAATTCTTTTAGTGAACGCAGGCAAGGGGAGAACCCAGTCACGTGATTAAAAATGCTCGAGAATATACTAGAACATTGAAAAATGCCTAGCAACAAGACAAAAACGCGAAATATAACCAATTTATTGTTATAAAATATATCATTGGATATATGCCCACAGCCAATGGGAGGAGGGTTTATGGAAGCAGATATGGATATTACCTAGTTAATGTGATTAACTATTCCATTTAAGCTCTATGTAACAATTTTATTCCATTGAAATTATCAAGAAAATTTAGAGAAGACATTAGTAATACCGTGACGAATAGAAGGACGTAGTGTGAGGACTCCGCCATTATAGCACGGTAGTGTGTGTTCCCGCCGCTACAAGCACTGCAATCGATAATGTCCAACAACATGTCCTGTTGTTGGGTCGAGTCGGGTCTTAGAAAAGTGCGCGAGAAGTTACTTTGTGAGATATTTCTGTGAATTAAATTGAATTTTCTTTGCATTCAGTTCATTGTGTCTTGTGTACATCAGCGTTTTGTGTTGTGAACTTCAAACATATTTCTTATGCGAGTTTGTTAATTTAATAGTTCAACATGCCGTACTGTTTTTTGCCTGGCTGTAAGTCAGGGTATGGTAGAGTAGGTGACGATATACGATTTTTTTCACCACCGAAGAATACAAATCAATTTGAAAAATGGGCCAGTGCTATTCCACGAAAGGATACGGAGTTAACGCGAAGTATTAGAATTTGTCAAATTCATTTCTCAGATGTTTTGATAGTAAAATCAGGTAATTTTTTAGTGAATGGTGAAGAAGTGGAAATCTCTCGTGTGTGGTGGAAGTTACGTCCTGGAGCAGTGCCTCATTTTCCCCTAATTTACCGAAGTAGTGAGGATAAGTCCCGTAAAGCTCCCAACAGGAAAAATAATCTTGACACCACCAGAAAAAGAAGATTGAAGATGGTAGTGGAGCAACGAATGAGGCATTAAAAGGTCAGTCCAATGTTGATAAGAATTTGGGTTATTCTAGTGTACTTACTGATGCTGAAAAGACTATAATATTGCTCAAAAAGCGCCTAAAGAATGCTAACCGTAATTTAATTCGCGTTAGATCCTGCCTCAACTCAGCAAAATCGAGAATTAATTTGCTGGAGAAGCAGGTTCGAAATTCACAGGCATTTAATTACAAAGATAACGAACACCTTAGCAAGAAGGAAAAGATGATAATAGACACTATGCTCAAGAAATGCCAGGAAAAATTTCCCAATGGAATGAGGCACAGCAATGAATTCATTTTAGAGTGTTTATTGTTGAGAATAAAATCACCGAAAGGATTCCGTCATTGTCGGCGACATAATCTCTTGCCTCTGCCTTCAGAAAGTCACTTGAAAAAACTTTGTAAAGGACTTCAGTGCCCTTATGGAGTTAATACGCAGTGTCGGATCCAGGCCTTGCGGGGCCCTGGGCGATATGATAAGGTGGGGCCCACAACAATAGGAAAAAAAAAGAAAAACAAGTAGTACCGTGAAGAACTATACAGCCTATTTTCATATATCCTACTTATGTTAATTGCCTCTATCTACATACACAATTTCAGTTTGATTGCTGTAATAGATTCGTAGATATTGAGAACCGACTAAATATTTTGGATGGTCACCATTATGGATTTTATATATGTAGGTCCTAGAGTTATGTACTGTTACATGAAGATTATTGTGTACGTGTAGCATTCAAACTTCAATCGCATGATTAGGACACAAGAAGTAACAACGAGAGTTTAAAATTTCGCACAGCTGCCATCTTATGGTTATGGAAACAATTGAAATAAATTAGATGCCAGTGGATTAACATTCGTATAAGGATTTACTGTACCAAGTTTAACTGTACTCGGATGGTTAAACTGCGAGAAACCTCCATGTGGATATTTATATTTCGCGTCACCGCCATGTTGGATTTGTGATCACCAGGTTATTTAAAGTCCTATAGGTGAACTTATGCTCATAGCCCCTATGATCATAAAAAAAATCATTTTGATTGCTATAATAGATTCGTAGATATTCAAAGCCGACTAAATATTTCGGTTGGTCGCCATGTTGGATTGTTAAATGTATAGTCCATAGAGTCATGTACTGTCCCCGATAATCCGGATAGTAGGCTGTCAGATATCCGCCCCCTCAATCGGATTGCCAATAATCAATCGCACCGGCACAGCTACATCAATGAAAATGGCACTGACAGATACTACCGAGATTAGAGCACAGTAGTTAACAAGAAATTATTGTGGAACACACCAAAATTAACGGGGGTTCATACTTACCTTTTACTTACCTATTCAAATTAATCTCGGGTCTGGGTTTTCAACTGGATCACTTAATAGTATGCCCTCACAATAACCTCCACCATGATATTTAAAATGAACCAAGACGGAGATAAGAAAATTTAAACTGCACAGTAATTTATTTCACATAAAGAGAATAATTTAACAAAATTTAACAACAAAATATACGTGGCAATCAAAAGCCATTGTCAATGTAACCATGTCCTCCTGTAGGACTTGTAGACTTTACATACAAAAATTCAGCTTTCTCTAGCTCAAAAGAACGTAATAATAACAATGCACTATGGAATGGATGAGGGAGCTGGGACGAGACATATAGCATTTGTTTTCCTTTTTCATGAACTTCACATTTTTATTATAACCGCAAGGCTGCTATGTAGATGACCTTGGCCTCTATCATACAGTTGTCTGGCCACCTGCGATACACCCTGCACCGTGCCGCATGCTTGCATCGTCAAATGGGCGCACCTGTTCATCCAATGTTAGCATCTGCTAGTTACATCAGAGCCTAGCTCCTTTTCAAAACACTTTAAATGTCCACATCTCAACTCAAATATTATCACGCAAATCTTTTAAATGCTCCGTTCAAATATCAATGAATTACTCTAATAATCCCAAATCTTGTTTAATTGTATATTTCAATTGTTTAACTAGCGTTGTTTAGAGTATACTAATGAAAACGCTTAATGTTTATAACAAAAAGTTCATTAATTATTTATAACATTTTAAATTGTTTATAACATTGTCAAACGACAATTGAATAATTTATACACGCCTCTATTAATCCCGTTCGTTTCAAATTATTATTAAAGATATTTACATAATTATTTACATTATTTATATTATTTATATTATTTATATTATTTATATTAGGAATACATTAAACCACACGTTTATCCGGTTGATAATTACTTAAATCGTGGTGATATAATCGACCAATGAAGGTTAGTTACATTTAAATGTTAGATTCAGGTTTAATAAGGTTTAATAATTATTATTTTTGACGGTAATCTCCATTCAAAATCGTCATCTCAAATTATTTAAACACTCTTGTTAATTTTAACAGTAACTTCACATGAATAATTTTCAAAGGACCTGGACAATACACTCAGCGGAAAAATACCTCGCTCAAAACGCACAAAATTGCACAAAATTGCCCATAATTCATCATATATCTCAATATATATGGCATCAAAATCTTCCACAATACACACAAAAAACCTCCACTTATAAATTCATCATCATCATCAATATTACTGTGGGAACCTCCTTCACTTATTACAGGGCATTATTCATCAGCGACTTTTACACGTCCACTGAACTAACGATTATACATCCATAGTTCCACTTTAAAAATTCTTATATTCATCAATTGTATCAAAACTGTTATTATATTTAACCTTCGTGGGTTTCATTCATGAATCGATATGAAGTAAAAATTTGCCAATCACAAATAAATTTAATAGCAAATACGATTAGACACGCCTCCCTGGTCCATCAAAATTGAGATTAATATCATCAAAGTATCTTAGTATAAAAATACTATCTTCAATCAAAGTTAATCTAAACTGCATAAATAGTCGAATAGAATACAATTAGACTGTGGAATGCAAACATTATTGTTCCAATCTAGAATTGAGAAAAACTCCTCTCAAATATTCATTACTATAGTGTACTCAATAAATCGTACTCAAAGTTCATATTTCATAAAACTGTCTATAATGCAATGGTATTTCATAATTGACGATAAATGTCTATGCTGCAATCATGTTCATAAAACGACTAGTATTTCTAAGATCGTCGATAAAGTAGTAGATTTTAACGCTCTAAAATCTTTTAATCATTCTTCTTTCTTGAGGATGACAGAAAATTGGTCAAAGTAATTTACTGAAAAGAATTACTTTAATAAAAATGACACGCTGTCTGAATTCAAATTTGCCATAGAAAATCGTTAACTTTACAGTCAAATAGTGACTACAAAAATATGCAAATTACTGAAAGAATATATATATTATCAGTCTCAACTGATCTAAAATTATTTAAATATGCCAATGACATAATAATGTCTCAATAAATCGTAGAAAAAGGCATAAATCAGCAAATTGTACAGAGTACAGAAATATCAAGCAAGAATATGGGGCAAAATATATGGGACAGAAAATATGGGAAAAATGGTTGCTCAGATATCGCTAAATGGCTCAAATAAAACAAGAAACGTTCACGACTACCTTATCTGTTGATTGAAGTTCTAGGGGAAATTTTTCCAAAGAAGACTGCTCTTGGTTCCATTTCACCACCGTAAAGATATGCTCCGACCTCGAACCTGGAACCAGCGCCCTCGGAGAATAGAACAGTTTCCTCCTCCGGAAATAGCACTGCTCCGTGTAGACGATAGACATCCTTCTGGCAAAACTCTTCTTTGTGAGCCGGGTCCACCCTGGCCTCTCTTGATAGTTCCCTGAAGTTCTGGTAGAAATTCGCCATGAAGTTTATTGCAATTATTTCCGCAGAAATGTTCATAATTGTGGAGCATGAAGATATTTCCATTGCCATTTGATATAATTCAGCGATGGATTACGATGCATGAGTGTAGTTGGATGTTCACTACATGCTCGCCTTTGTTGAATGACGATTAACGAAGTTCCATGTTGCTATTTCACTCCATTGATATATGTCCCAATTGCATTAAAGTTTTAGTCTTCCATCTCCACTTCCGTTATAATACTAGTCGAAAGTACTGCCAGATTATATAGTTCCATTGTAGAATGTAGCGTTGTATCACCAAATGTAATCTTCAGTATCACAGTTGCAATACACGTGTCAGCCGTAGCGTAGAATGTGGTATTATAAAAGTGCTTCTCAGGTGTCGAGAAAATCACTTTTGTCTGCAGTCTTAAAATGCGAATATCTTCCAAAGTATAATCGTGAAAATGTTCAACTTTCTTACACACCTCAATATTGTAATGCACAATTGAATTAGCATAAAGGCAGTAGCTAACTCTTGATAGATAATCTTGTAGACTCGTTTATGTGTGCGCTCCAACTTCGCCTAGTTTCAGTAACCGTAAAATTGTACTGCTGCACGCTCCGTGCTTGTTCGATGCTGTGGGCTCTGCCACACGTGCTAATGACGACTTGCTTCACTGAATAACTCGAAGTCTGACAATGTGAGAATCAGAAAAAATGAGCCATGAGAGCCTTGAGACATGAGACTATGAGCCATGAGACTATGAGAGCTTCCTCTCTGCTGTGCAAGGCCTTTTATCAACTTCTTAAGGGGCGTATCCATCCCTACCATAGCTTGTTCCTCCGTCATTGCTAGAAGTTCTAACTTTGGCTATACTTGACGGATTTTCAAATTTCAAAAACACATAATTAATTTCTTCAAAATTCCAAATCAATGCCATAACTGAAAATAGGTTTTCACAATTCTGCATGCCAAAAGTAATTAAATATGGTAGTTTCAGCAATCTCCGTTTCCCTCCAAGCTATCATTCATTGGTTCGAGCCTCTCCTCCAATAGCGTAACTTCTTCCTCAGCACAATTCCTTGCTTCCCTGCGACTGCGTCGTAAATCTCAGATCTTTCTCGAACAAAATCATGACGTCACCAAGAATCTCAGCTCATCCAGCCTACTTGCATAAAGTCTGCGTCATCCGTGCCTACGTCATGAATATACACGTCACAACTATGACTGCCATAACTTTATTCACATATGCCAATACAGCCACCGTGGTCTCAGTATAATTCAATTTACGGGGGCATTCTCCCTTCACCACGTTTTAAAAACAGTTGCAAATTGTTTTTAAACTCTGTGTTATAAATATCTCAATTCACTTGAACACGAAATTGAATTATAATTCTACTCTTGTATGATATTTCCTCTATGTTCCTTAATCATAAGTCTCCTCTTCTCTGGGTTGTGTGTGGCTAATGCATTCTCTCCTCTCTACTTTCTCTTCTGTCCTGTATTCCTGTTTTCCAAATTTTGCTGGCTTGTAGAAGGACCAGGATCAATCACTACATCCTGTCTTTTCTTCTGGTTTTCAGCTTCCTTCTCTCGTAATTCCTTCAAATACTGCTGACTTTCTTTCTCTCTCTCTTGATACTTGTCCGGTGTCATAACCTGACCTTGAGAATTCTGATTCCGATTCTGGTACTGGTTATTTCTGTTGTAGTTTCTATTATACCCATTGTTATTATAGTATCTACCTCTTCCGTTATTATAATTCCCTCTATTGTTATTCCAGCCTCGTCTTTGCTGATATGGACGGTAACCTTGTGATCCGTTGTTGCGAAAATGATTGTTCCTGTGAGGACCTACATTTTCAGTTTTCTCTTCAGCAGGCTTATCAGTTTGTTGAACTTGATCCATATAGACTGTATTAATGTCTTTGAATTCGTGCCTCTGACCTTTTTGGACCAAATTTGGCATTGGACTCGTGTAGTCAAGCCTTCGCAATAGTTCGTCCATACTGGTCAAATCCCTGATATTTGACGATATAATAAGCCTTCTTACCTCCACAGGCAGCATATGAGAAATAGCATCTATCAACTGCTCTGTCGACAATGGGGGTTGTAAGAGTCTCAAGCGCGATAACTGGCTCGTGAAGAAATCAGCGTACCGTGTTGGAAGAGTACCTGAATACTTCCTCGAGTATACCTCAGCTCTTAATGAATTTTGTGCTTCTATTGACCAGAATCGTTTTATCAGTGCCTCTGCAAATTCATCGAAATTACTAAAAGTGTACCGAAATGCTCTGAACCATTCAAGGGGTCCTCCAGCTAGAAATCTTTCTACGATTCTCATCTCTCTTTCTCTAGGAATATGGGCTTCAATAAAATAGTCTTTCAGGTTCCTGATATACTCTATCGGTGTTAGACTATCTGTATTACTAAATTTCTGCGGCTTGTCCTCAAAATTTCGGATGACTGTCACATTTCTTGGATATGAATCCATGTAATTCTTCCCACTATCACGATATTTCCATTCAGGTTCAATATTCCTATCCTCTTCTTCTTCCCGGAATCTGAATATACGTTCCTCAGGACTAATATCTCTCTCTTCAGTAGCGAGGTTACATCTTCTGACGTAATTTCTATTATCTTCACAAGTCAACCCTTCTGGATCCTTATCTGTGATTTCCGTGATGACTTTCCTAATCAACTCTTCTTTATACGTTTCCATCATACTAGCTTCTCCTAGTTTCAAATTCTGAAGTTTTCTCGTAGTTTCATTGACATCAGAGACAACCTTATGAATTTGTTCCTCTAACGCGGTTTTTAATGCTTGCACGTCCTGACCTATTTGAGTTTTATCCTCTACCTGCTTTTCGGATAGCGAATCCATCCTTATACTCAAATCCTTTCTAATTTGAACTACTTCATTATTTATATCTACCTGTGTACTGGCAAGTTTTCGTTCAATTCGCTCCTGAATCTGATTGACATGTTCCCCACCTGACCTGTTCCATTCATCTTTCCAAACCGTTACATTTGCAGTTAACATTTCAGCAATATCTACTTCAATGACTTCCTTAAGTAAACGATTATGATCTAAGACTTGGGTCCTCATGACCTCTACATCATATTTTAATCCAGCTAAAGAAGCTGTTGTCCTAACAGACTCGTCAACCAATCTAGTTGTTAAAGCACTAATGTTACGAGTACAAAGCGTTTTTGAAGTTTCAATTTCTTCTCTAACTTTATTAACATCTGTTTGAACTTTGGCAATGTCTACAAAAACTGTATTAACTTCTATTTGTATCTTATTGATATCGCTTTGCATATCATTAACATCAGAATGAATATTATTTATGTCTACTTGAACGTTTGACACATCGGTTCGAACATTTCTAATCTCTCTTTGAACTTCTTCTACCTTGTCTTGTACAGTAGCAACATCATTCCTAACAACGATTACTTCTGCTCTAGCACATGAAATATCACCCCGGACATTAGCAACATCAATATTCAACATAGTAAGGTCTTTCTGTACTTTGGAAACATCAGTCTTAACATCTGAGACATCTTTATGGACATTGGATAAATCTACTTTAACATCTGAGACATCTTTGTGAATGTCAGTCACGGCATTCTGGATTCCCTGGGTACTGGTCTGTAAACGCGACACATTATTTTCCAAGTTTGCAGAACTGGTCTGAAGAACTTTCATATTCTCCTCCATTCTAATAGACAAATTACTAGAATTCTCCTCCATTCGACTAGTATTCCTAGCTTCCATCTCTTTCATGCTTGCCTTCAAGCTATCTTTCAAGCTGTTGGACATCTCCTCCAACATCTTTCTCATACTCTCATCTGCCATCTCAATAATATTTCAATAATAGACTGCTTTAGGTACATATATCAAACAGAGCAAGATAACAACATCTGAGCAACATCTTTCACCATATATAAAGTTTGAGCAATTTTCTGTCTTAAATCTAACTTATAATTACCTTATAATTAACTTTCGTAGACACTTCATGTTGAAATAAACTCAAGCACATGTTCAAATTTCTTTGGTTCATTTTAAAATATCCTAACACAAATAATTTACATTTACAATCCAAATAGTTTAATTTTATCTTTAATATGACTAAACATGTCATAAGCCGGTCACATAAAATAAGACACCAGATCATAGGCGATTTTTCTTAGTTTCCAACCTATTTAACCTCTCTCAGGTTGTATAAGATCTGATCTTTTCTGAGTGTAATTTTCCTAATACAACACAACATTTAATCCCTATATAATCACACTCTCAAATTCTACAATTGGCCAAGACATCTAACAAAGAATCAACCTCTTTATTTGAGTCTTCACAATCCCATTGACATCGATAACTTGGTAATCCAATGCTATTCGAGCACTCCACGAAATTGCGGTGCCAATCCTACTTCAATAACTTGGTAATCCAATGTTATTAGAGCACTCCGAACTTCGAGTCAATCGAGCCAATCGAGCCAATCGATCCCCACGGATTAGGGTCGCCATTCCTACTGGCGTTCAACCTGGTAATCCAGTTTTGTCGAGCCCCACGTAATTGCGGCGCCAATCCTACTGTCCCCGATAATCCGGATAGTAGGCTGTCAGATATCCGCCCCCTCAATCGGATTGCCAATAATCAATCGCACCGGCACAGCTACTTCAATGAAAATGGCACTGACAGATACTACCGAGATTAGAGCACAGTAGTTAACAAGAAATTATTGTGGAACACACCAAAATAAACGGGGGTTCATACTTACCTTTTACGTACCTATTCAAATTAATCTCGGGTCTGGGTTTTCAACTGGATAACTTAATAGTATGCCCTCACAATAACCTCCACCATGATATTTAAAATGAACCAAGACGGAGACAAGAAAATTTAAACTGCACAATAATTTATTTCACATAAAGAGAATAATTTAACAAAATTTAACAACAAAATATACGTGGCAATCAGAAGCCATTGTCAATGTAACCATGTCCTCCTGTAGGACTTGTAGACTTTACATACAAAAATTCAGCTTTCTCTAGCTCAAAAGAACGTAATAATAACAATGCACTATGGAATGGATGAGGGAGCTGGGACGAGACATATAGCATTTGTTTTCCTTTTTCATGAACTTCACATTTTATTTATAACCGCAAGGCTGCTATGTAGATGACCTTGGCCTCTATCATACAGTTGTCTGGCCACCTGCGATACACCCTGCACCGTGCCGCATGCTTGCATCGTCAAATGGGCGCACCTGTTCATCCAATGTTAGCATCTGCTAGTTACATCAGAGCCTAGCTCCTTTTCAAAACACTTTAAATGTCCACATCTCAACTCAAATATTATCACGCAAATCTTTTAAATGCTCCGTTCAAATATCAATGAATTACTCTAATAATCCCAAATCTTGTTTAATTGTATATTTCAATTGTTTAACTAGCGTTGTTTAGAGTATACTAATGAAAACGCTTAATGTTTATAACAAAAAGTTCATTAATTATTTATAACATTTTAAATTGTTTATAACATTGTCAAACGACAATTGAATAATTTATACACGCCTCTATTAATCCCGTTCGTTTCAAATTATTATTAAAGATATTTACATAATTATTTACATTATTTATATTATTTATATTATTTATATTAGGAATACATTAAACCACACGTTTATCCGGTTGATAATTACTTAAATAGTGGTGATATAATCGACCAATGAAGGTTAGTTACATTTAAATGTTAGATTCAGGTTTAATAAGGTTTAATAATTATTATTTTTGACGGTAATCTCCATTCAAAATCGTCATCTCAAATTATTTAAACACTCTTGTTAATTTTAACAGTAACTTCACATGAATAATTTTCAAAGGACCTGGACAATACACTCAGCGGAAAAATACCTCGCTCAAAACGCACAAAATTGCACAAAATTGCCCATAATTCATCATATATCTCAATATATATGGCATCAAAATCTTCCACAATACACACAAAAAACCTCCACTTATAAATTCATCATCATCATCAATATTACTGTGGGAACCTCCTTCACTTATTACAGGGCATTATTCATCAGCGACTTTTACACGTCCACTGAACTAACGATTATACATCCATAGTTCCACTTTAAAAATTCTTATATTCATCAATTGTATCAAAACTGTTATTATATTTAACCTTCGTGGGTTTCATTCATGAATCGATATGAAGTAAAAATTTGCCAATCACAAATAAATTTAATAGCAAATACGATTAGACACGCCTCCCTGGTCCATCAAAATTGAGATTAATATCATCAAAGTATCTTAGTATAAAAATACTATCTTCAATCAAAGTTAATCTAAACTGCATAAATAGTCGAATAGAATACAATTAGACTGTGGAATGCAAACATTATTGTTCCAATCTAGAATTGAGAAAAACTCCTCTCAAATATTCATTACTATAGTGTACTCAATAAATCGTACTCAAAGTTCATATTTCATAAAACTGTCTATAATGCAATGGTATTTCATAATTGACGATAAATGTCTATGCTGCAATCATGTTCATAAAACGACTAGTATTTCTAAGATCGTCGATAAAGTAGTAGATTTTAACGCTCTAAAATCTTTTAATCATTCTTCTTTCTTGAGGATGACAGAAAATTGGTCAAAGAAATTTACTGAAAAGAATTACTTTAATAAAAATGACACGCTGTCTGAATTCAAATTTGCCATAGAAAATCGTTAACTTTACAGTCAAATAGTGACTACAAAAATATGCAAATTACTGAAAGAATATATATATTATCAGTCTCAACTGATCTAAAATTATTTAAATATGCCAATGACATAATAATGTCTCAATAAATCGTAGAAAAAGGCATAAATCAGCAAATTGTACAGAGTACAGAAATACCAAGCAAGAATATGGGGCAAAATATATGGGACAGAAAATATGGGAAAAATGGTTGCTCAGATATCGCTAAATGGCTCAAATAAAACAAGAAATGTTCACGACTACCTTATCTGTTGATTGAAGTTCTAGAGGAAAATTTCCAAAGAAGACTGCTGTTGGTTCCATTTCACCACCGTAAAGATGTGCTCCGACCTCGAACCTGGAACCAGCGCCCTCGGAGAATAGAACAGTTTCCTCCTCCGGAAATAGCACTGCTCCGTGTAGACGATAGACATCCTTCTGGCAAAACTCTTCTTTGTGAGCCGGGTCCACCCTGGCCTCTCTTGATAGTTCCCTGAAGTTCTGGTAGAAATTCGCCATGAAGTTTATTGCAATTATTTCCGCAGAAATGTTCATAATTGTGGAGTATGAAGATATTTCCACTGCCATTTGATATAATTCAGCGATGGATTACGATGCATGAGTGTAGTTGGATGTTCACTACATGCTCGCCTTTGTAGAATGACGATTAACGAAGTTCCATGTTGCTATTTCACTCCATTGATATATGTCCCAATTGCATTAAAGTTTTAGTCTTCCATCTCCACTTCCGTTATAATACTAGTCGAAAGTACTGCCAGATTATATAGTTCCATTGTAGAATGTAGCGTTGTATCACCAAATGTAATCTTCAGTATCACAGTTGCAATACACGTGTCAGCCGTAGCGTAGAATGTGGTATTATAAAAGTGCTTCTCAGGTGTCGAGAAAATCACTTTTGTCTGCAGTCTTAAAATGCGAATATCTTCCAAAGTATAATCGTGAAAATGTTCAACTTTCTTACACACCTCAATATTGTAATGCACAATTGAATTAGCATAAAGGCAGTAGCTAACTCTTGATAGATAATCTTGTAGACTCGTTTGTGTGCGCTCCAACTTCGCCTAGTTTCAGTAACCGTAAAATTGTACTGCTGCACGCTCCGTGCTTGTTCGATGCTGTGGGCTCTGCCACACGTGCTAATGACGACTTGCTTCACTGAATAACTCGAAGTCTGACAATGTGAGAATCAGAAAAATGAGCCATGAGAGCCTTGAGACATGAGACTATGAGCCATGAGACTATGAGAGCTTCCTCTCTTCTGTGCAAGGCCTTTTATCAACTTCTTAAGGGGCGTATCCATCCCTACCATAGCTTGTTCCTCCATCATTGCTAGAAGTTCTAACTTTGGCTATACTTGACGGATTTTCAAATGTCAAAAACACATAATTAATTTCTTCAAAATTCCAAATCAATGCCATAACTGAAAATAGGTTTCCACAATTCTGCATGCCAAAAGTAATTAAATAAGGTAGTTTCAGCAATGTCCGTTTCCCTCCAAGCTATCATTCATTGGTTTGAGCCTCTCCTCCAATAGCGTAACTTCTTCCTCAGCGCAATTCTTTGCTTCCCTGCGACTGCGTCATAAATCTCAGATCTTTCTCGAACAAAATCATGACGTCACCAAGAATCTCAGCTCATCCAGCCTACTTGCATAAAGTCTGCGTCATCCGTGCCTACGTCATGAATATACACGTCACAACTATGACTGCCATAACTTTATTCACATATGCCAATACAGCCACCGTGGTCTCAGTATAATTCAATTTACGGGGGCAGTACCATTAAAGGAAAATTATTGCGTAGGTTCATTATTCAAACTTTCACATCGATCGCATGATTACGACACAAGAAATAAAACTTAATTTTAAAATTCGCAAAGTCGCCATCTTGAAATTATGTAAAAAATTGACTAAATTAGATACCAGTGTATTACAACGTGTATAAACATTTCCTGTACCAGATTTCATTGCGTTTGGAACATTAATTCGCGAGGAAGGTCTATTTAAAATTTTCAAATTCGCTTGGCCGCCATGTTCGTTTTTTAGTTAACCGGTTTCTGAAAGTCTTATAGATATACTTCCAGTAGTGCCCTTTATCTCCGTACAAAATTTTAGGGTGATACCGCTAATAGTTTCAGAGATATAGAATGCCGCTGAAATATTTCGCACATCCGCCATCTTGTGGTTATGTAAACAATTGAACAAAGTTAGATGTCGGTGCATTACAATGTGTATAAACATACAGTGTACCAAGTTTTATTGCGTTTGGTTGGTTAAATCGCGAGAAACGTCTATTTAAATGTCGCAAATTCGCGTGGCTGCCATGTTGGTTTTGTAGTTACCAGGTTCTCAAAAGTTACATAGGTGAACTTCTAGTAGTTCTCTTTATCACCGTAAAAAAATCCAGGGTGATATCTGGAATAGTTTCGGAGATATTGAATGCTGGTGAAATATTTCACACAGCCGCCATGTTGGATTGGTGAGACGTAACAAAATTTGAAGGGCACGGTCGGGGTCGTCCGGAATAGTGCTATAAACTTACCGAGTTTCATTGAAATAGCTCGTGCCGTTTCGATGTTATTAGACACACACACACACACACGGACAAAAGGTGATCCCATAAGTCTATTTTCTCATAATTGAAAATAGGCTAAAAATGGAAAATAGTTTTGTAATAATAATTAAAAAAAATAATAGTTACAATATTTTGAATACACTAAAGTACATTGTTTTAATAATATGAAAGAAACCTTTAAGTCCTCTTGAAGAAGATTATGTAAACTATGAAATATTAAAATTTTATTTTGCGACTTTTTTCCCGGCTAAAGTCTTCTATCATTTCACTGAATTCTAAACTTGCTAAACGGTCACGGGAGGTCATAGCTGCACAAAAAAAAAAAAGAAAAAAGAATATGAATTATAAATTAGTTTGAAAAGTTTGAAAATTATAATTATTAATTAATCAATTACATTTTGAAACAATCCATGGTGCGGGGCCCCCCGGACCTCGGGGCCCTGGGCGGTCGCCCCCCTCGCCCGCCCCTAGATCCGCCCCTGTTAATACGCATAGTATAAATGCTATTTCAGACTATTTTAAGGAAGAAAAGAATCATAATTCACGTTACGGTGTTGTAATTTTCGAAGAAGAGAAGCTAAGAGAAGAAATCGAGTTAAATAGCTTTTCTGATAAAGTAGATGGATTAGTTGATTTAGGTGAACACACACCTGACCTCCAGAAGAACGTACTTGCAAATCACGCTCTAGTGTTCATGTTCGTACCTTTCATGCATATATTGGGTGCAGCCAGTTGCTGTTTATGCAAGCAGAAATGCTACTCCAAGGGACATTCTCGCAAAAATTCTAATATAGGTAATTTTGCAGTTAGAAGAGGCTGGGGCGAGGGTGGCTGGCTGGCTTTACTTGTGATGGTAGTCAATCAAATAAAAAGGCTAGGAATTCGTTAGGAGTCAGTGACATGACAAGCTCTCTACAACTTCACATCCTTAATCCTGCAGATGTTACGAGGAAGATCTGGGCTTTCTCCGACTGTATACTCCAGGAATCTATGCGTTCCGTAACATGTAATGAAGACCGTAGTTCTTATTTCCGTGAATTATATTTTCCATTGTGCCCTGCCATGCTATTTTAATTGTAACCGCTAATTACTTTTTAAAAGTGTATTAGTTACAAAGTAATTCGTTTCCCTTACCACCATCCCTAAGACCAGCTGACCAGGACCTTCTATAATACCGGACCTGACACTGGCGGCGGGACTGATGAAAGATGGCTGTCGCTATTGGTGGTTACATGCTTTGTTTATTAGTTGAGTCCTTTTGTTTACGATGTGATAGTGATGAGAATTTCGGTTAGCAATCGTCTCCCTTGATTATCTGTGCTTATTGATTATTGCTTAATGATATTACACGTTCGTGTAGGTAAATGTCTGCAATAGTGCTTCTTAAATACGAGATGCCGGTGACTTCTGTTACGCTTGTGATACCATCAATACTATTGCCAATCAGTGGGTAAGTTTGGTCTATTTATTATTCTGTTTAGAGTTTATAAATTATTAGTAATGGTAATTCATTATGAGCAAGCATAGCAATAATTAACGTATTCCAATTCAAGGTTTAAGAAGATCTGAAAATTGATTACCGTACGTAGGAACATAACCTACTTTTTAAATTGTCTGCAGTGTTCTCTCATCCAATTATACGCCTGCTTGTCCAAGGATATCAATCTTATCACGTACTTGGTGTGGATCCCGTTTTAATAAACTACCAGTAGGCTTACTCACATATAGGTTATGCTAAAATTGTGGCGATATGCCTTGAAACTGTTGTGTGACTGGATCCAAATCCAATTATTATGAAGATAAGCCATTGGTGCCTATTTTCTAATTTCCCATCAGGGGAATTCAACCCACACCCAACTTCACGGGGTTGATGACCAAGAAGTCCCAAGCCCATAAAATGAATTAATAGCAGACAAAATCACGTCATGATGTTATTTTGGGTTGGGTTGGATTCTGACACACGCCATGCCTTTGACAGATCTTGGTTGGTTCTTAAGTTTAGGGGCTGCGACAACGAGGTCATGTAGCCCCGTGTACTTTGGGTGTGTGTAGAATCTGTCTGATAACCGGTGTTAATTGTTATGACTGTATTAGTGGTGTATCTGTTTTTTAATTTAAGTACAGACTGCAACTTAGAATTTTTCAAATAGTTCCTACTTTTGCCGCCAAACGCCACCGTCAACGACTACTAGGCCTAGTTCAGAACTTAGCTACTAGACGCCACCGCAGTCGGCTGTTGACAACGAACGTAGAAACCTAAGAGAGTTGTTTACATTCTTAACCTATCCAATTTAGCTTCACACAGGTGTAATTAGTGGAAGGTTCTTTAACATGCCATAAATCTATGACATGGGACCGCCGGCTTTACTTCCCCTCCGAAGGAAGGCATACTGAGGGATTTTAACGCTCTTAAAAATCCGACGGCTTCGGCCGGGTTTGAACCCGCTATCTTGGGCATATAAGCTCAGCATGCTACCAACTACGCCACCGATGCCGCCCCGTTTGACAGAGTTCCATTTAATCTCATGAATAGGAATGAATGAATACGACTAGCCTACTTGTTGACGGATTTACAGGAGGCAGTCGTGACCTTCTGATAGGAATTACCTAGGCATTTATCTTCAGTATGTGTGGGAACCCATGGTAAACCACTTGCTGGGTGGCTAAGCGGAGAATCGAACCCAACATTTCTCGGTTTACTTTACTAGGCTGTGTGTAGCCCGTTCTTACCCTCAGACTAGAATTGAGATTTCTTGACAGTCAGGAATCAAACTTGGACCCCAGAAGTGACAACCAAGAACTGCACCATCTGGTTGGTCACATTTATTTTTAAGAATAATATGTATGTCTGTTAGGTAGTCAGCCCGAATGCTGGTTGGATCCTCAAAAGGCATTGCCGTTAGGTTATGTGGGTAGATACCCACAAAAACCCATGGCAGCGCTATATTGAGGCGTACTAGGCAAGAAGAGGAGTGAGGTAGTTTATCATTGCTTTCCTCACTGAGTCAGTATAGCAGTACTAACCCTATGAGTAGAACCTTTCACAGCATCAACAGGCACTTACTGTGTCCTGAATGCCATTACTAAGCACCACCCATACCTCAGTAGCTTCCACATAATCACAGCCATGAGTGAGACTGAGACATCTGTGATACTCTAGCCTGTGCCAACAGGCACTTACTGTGCCCTGAATGTCATTACTAAGTAGCACCCATACCTCAGTAGCTTCCATATAACCACAGCCATGAGACTGAGACATCGGTGATACTCTAGCCTGTGCCAACAGACACTGACTGTGCCCTGAATGTCATTACTAAGCACCACCCATACCTCAGTAGCTTCCATATAATCACAGCCATGAGTGAGACTGAGACATCTGTGATACTCTAGCCTGTGCCAACAGGCACTTACTGTGCCCTGAATGTCATTACTAAGTAGCACCCATACCTCAGTAGCTTCCATATAACCACGCCATGAGTGAGACTGAGACATCGGTGATACTCTAGCCTGTGCCAACAGACACTGACTGTGCCCTGAATGTCATTAATCAGCACCACCCACACCTCAGTAGCTTCCATATAATCACAGCCATGAATGAGACTGAGACATCGGTGATACTCTAGCCTGTGCCAACAGACACTGACTGTGCCCTGAATGTCATTTCTAAGCACCACCCATACCTCAGTAGCTTCCATATAACCACAGCCATGAGTGAGACTGAGACATCGGTGATACTCTAGCCTGTGCCAACAGGCACTGTCTGTGCCATGAATGTCATTACTCAGCACCACCCATACCTCAGTAGCTTCCTTATAATCACAGCCATAAGTGAGACTGAGACATCGGTGATACTCTAGCATGTGCCAACAGGCACTGACTGTGCCCTGAATGTCATTACTCAGCACCACCCATACCTCAGTAGCTTCCATATAATCACAGCCAAGAGTGAGACTGAGACATCGGTGATACTCTAGCCTGTGCCAACAGACACTGACTGTGCCCTGAATGTCATTACTCAGCACCACCCATACCTCAGTAGCTTCCATATAATCACAGCCATTAGTGAGACTGAGACATCGGCGAAAAGCCTCATTTTACTCTAACCTGTGCCAACATAAAAATGCAAATGTACTGCATTCATCAAGAGATGGCAAACATGCCCCGAATAATATGTAACTTACTAAAAAGGGATTGAAATTCCTACAGGAACATTTACAACTTTCCCAGTTCACTCAGCCAAGATATTCTGCAGATCTCTCCTGTGGGCCTCAACATTATTTTATTTTATTCCTTTCCTGATGAAACTCCGGTGGTACCTTACTTCAACTCCTAGGGTACCTCCCCATGCCTGTCCCTTACACAGCTACACACACTACTACATTCATCAGCAGAGAGCTTGGCCCCTTGACCTAACGCAGCGCTTTAGCCCGCGTAGCCACTACTGTCGGCTGAATTCTACGGGAATGAACTCTCCCGGATAACATGTCTTGACTCTACAAAGTCTCCCAGAATAAGAACTCATCTTTGTTGATCGGTCATATCAAACAGGAGATGACAACTAACCTAACCTAATTTTGACATTGATGGTATAGCATTGTAATTATTTGAAATTATAGAAGAAGGGAACTTTAAACCAGAGATAGTGTTAATAATCATATTATCAGAGTAATATCGTTAAGAATGTAAACTTTGGAACGATAGACGTGTGTAGATATTGTATATAAATTTGTCTTTATTATTAAATTAAGGGTTTTTATTATTTTTAATAATAATTATTTACTGCATGTTTTTAATATTGTCTATAGCTAGTAAGAGTAAATGTTTTTGAAGTTTGCGATAGCGATGATTGATGTGTGTATGAAGGCTTCATCAGTCATGAATGATGTAAGTGAATGATAGGAAGAGTATTGTGTAGTATGAATGTGTTTGGAAGAGAAATGGCTATTATGCAGAGAGTTTTGTATAATGTAATTGTTTGAGAATATTATGTGTTTCCACTGAGTCCAGTTTACGTATTTCATGTGTTAAAACGGACAGGAAACTTCGATAGGTGTAACACAAGCAAGCGCCGTTAGGACGGCAAGGTCAGATTATTAAATGGAGCGAGTTTTGCAGCTGTGTGTTTTATGAATGAACAGGTCTGTGGACCGTGTCGAAGCTTTTATGAGATGGCAAGCCAGTTATGCAGCAGGCACGCGTAAAGAATATTAAACGCTTTTATATGGAATGCCAGACTCAATAGATTTCAAGTAAATTGTTTTATTATTTTATGCTTTTGTAAATGGCAGAGTCTTTACATGTTGTAACTAGGAATGTTAGTGTGTATGTGTGAAGTCTTGAGAACTTCGGTGGCGTGAATGAAGGTTATTTGGGTGTTATTTGTTATTTATTGTTAAATTAGTTTTATTAATAAATTTATATTTTTCTACGTTCTGTTTCGCGTGCCTTATTTTATACTATAAGTAGAGACGTGTTATGGAACAGCCTAAATTAGATAGGATGTCCTTATTTATCATACAAAGCCCCGAGATTAAGGTAAGTTTCACACTCTACCAATTAAAGCTAATTTGTATTATCCATAACACGATCGAAGACTACTGTGTATAATCCCGAAGAGCTTGTTGGCGTGATATTGATTGTTCATCTATCCGGAAACTTCCATCATTTTACAATCCAGCTTTGCTTTGGATGTCTAGCAAATAACTTCTCGATTTTTACGGGTACAGTACGGTATACTGTTGCGTGCAGTTTTGTAAACAAGGCTCTAGAAATAATGTTCCTGGAACTAGTTTTCATGAATTTCCAAGTCCAGAGCCAACTAGGAAATTATGGATTAAAGCAATAAGACAAGGAATGTAGCCTACGCTGACCATGCGACTGAAAATTAGGTGATCTTGTATTATTGCTCCAGTTCTGATGATGATGATACCTGACCTCGCCGTGTAGTGGCTAGCATTCTTGGTTGTCGCCCCCAGAGATCCATGTTAGAATCCAGGCTCTACCAAGAAATTTAATTCTGGTCTGAGGGCTGGAACGGGGTACACATAGCTTCATGAGGTTAAACTGGGAAGCTGTGGGTTAGATTCCCATCTCATCCTTCCTGGACAGGTTTTCCGTAGTTTCCCACTTCTACTCCAGTCAAATGCCGGGATCGTTCCTAACTTTAGGTCACCTTCCAAATCATCACCGGAATTACAAATGCACACGCCGCAATGACACAGGGTAGCAGACACGGGACTAAATGACCAAATTTCTATAACAAGAGCTGCAATGGCCTATATTGGAGGGTATTTGGTACGAGCTGTCGAGTCCGCCTCGTTGCGTAGTGGTTAGGATTCTTCGCTGTCACTGCAGAGGCCCGAGTTCGATTCCTGGTTCTGAGGGCTGGAACGGGGTACACTCAGTCTCATTAGGCAAACCTAAGAAGAGGTGGGTTCGATTCCTACCTCAGCTATTCTGGAAGTGTTTCCCACTTCTACGCCAGGTAACTTCCGGGATGGTACCGGTACCTAATTTAAGGCCACGGCCGCTTCCTACCCAAATTTTACCTCAATTACAAATACACACACTATTCCAGACATAACTGTTACGGCTGCGAGGTTGCTTTAATCCCTTGCGCGTGACTCACAGCCGCCCGAGGCTACCCCCGGCCGGCCGCTTGCGCAGCGAGAACAAAAGGGATGGACCAGAATGTTCGTGACCCAACTAGTGACGGAACTCTCACGTACCGTGAAACCTGATCCGCTCCAGAAACATCCATTGAGTCATCAGCTCCGATATATAAAGTGCGACCCTGGCCGGTGATGATGAACTGTGTTTTGAGCGAGTGTGTTTTCCAGTGCAACAGAGGTTATTTTGGTGTATTGCGAAACACAGTGGACTGTTTCCTAGCCTGCAGACGTCGAGACAGTGTGTATTCAAGAACAAGTGAGTGTCAGACTGTGGCTTGTTTACAAGAGGAAGAGTGCAGTTATTTCTAGCCAGGACACGGGTCTACATCATTAGTGAGGGATTAACTTCTGTGAGTGAGAACAAAAGGATGAGTGTACTCGGAAAGGGAGGAACTTGACTGAGACTGGTAATTGGTTTCTAAGTGTTTATTTTGGGGTGTAACTTTCTAGACTTGCAATAAAGCTAATATTTCTTTAAAGGGACAATTGTGTTGTGCTTTTCTTACTGTGATCCAATTAACGAACTTGCTACTAGGGGTAGCACGTAGCAACAGGTGAAAGAAGCCGGATTACGAACCCAAGAACAAACACAACACCTGCTGGTCCTGGTTCAAAACTCCATCAGGTCATTTTACCACAGTTCACTATTTCTCCAGTAAGTGCATGCCATTCACAAGACAAACAACTAAAATGGAAGCCCAATTACAAGCACTGCTGGAAAAGTTAAGTGGCATGGAAACCAAGATGGAGGACGGCCAGAAGAAGATGGAGGACGGCCAGAAGAAGATGGAAGACGGCCAAAAGAATTTAGTCAAGGACTTAACTTCCAAATTAGAGGACGGCCAGAATAAGATGGAAGACGGTCAGAATAAGTTAGCAGAGGACCTGAAGAAGATGGAAGACGGCCAGAATAAGTTAGCAGAGGACCTGACTACCAAATTTCTGGATGGCCAGAGGAAGATGGAGGAAAGCCAGCAAAAATTTGATGAGTGTCTGCTGACTAAATTAGAGAAAAGTCAGAAGAAATTAGAATAGGGCCTACGTGAGGAAGTCACGGCAGTGGAAAAGAAGTTCGACGCCTTACAGGAGGAATTCACCGAGCTGTGCCGACGCCCGCCGACGTGAGTGGAAGAGAGATTCAACGCTCTAAAAGAGGAATTTGCCGAGCTGCGCCAACACCAGCTGACGGGGGTGGAAGGGAGATTCAACGCCCTACAAGAGGAAGTTGCCGAGCTGCGCCAACGCCCGCCCCCAGTTACACTGGGAACGTCAGGGACGGGACAGCAGAGTGACGCCCCCAACCTTCGACGGACAGGTCCCGCGGAGCACCTACTTACGTCAGTTCGAGGCAGCCTGTTCCATAAACAACTGGTACAACACGGAAAAGTCTACAGCTCTCATTGTAGCGCTGAGAGGGGACGCCCTTAACGTCCTTCAGGCCATCCCGACTGGATCCCAGGACTACGCTTCACAAATCACCCATATGGAGTCCCGATATGGAGATAACCATCCTCAGCAGGCCTACCGGATGCAGCTCTGGACCCGGGTACAGAGGAACGCGGAAACCCTGCAGGAGTTCGAGACGGACATCGCACGCCTCGTAAGGCTCTCCTACCCAACAGCACCGGCCGATTTTCTGGAACAGTTTGCGACACAGACCTTCATTGACGGACTACAGGACTCGGATACTCAACTGGCACTGCGACTTGCACACGATAAGGCCCTTGCAGATGCGCTGAGCCACACGCTTGAGTTCGAGACGGCAAAGCAGGTATCTAGAATGCACGCGCGGGTGCGTCAAGTGGACATCGACGAACCAGCCAAAACCGATGAACTGATGGAGGCGCTAGGCCGGTTCTTCAAGAGTCGCAGTACCACCAACAACGACGTAGCCGAAATACATCCGGAGAGGCGTCCTGGAAGAGGACCACCGACCTGCTGACCTTTCGTAAGAGAGGCCACCTGAGCAAGGACTGCGGTGATCGCCGCCGCCAAGGGTTTCAGTCGGGAAAGTCAGTCATAGGGAAACCGCGCGGCCCAGGGAAACGAGTATTAGCCTGCCTAGGGGGGCAAAGGTCGGCTTGTGACAGTCGTCAAGCCCTAGCAGTCCAATTTCGTGTGACGAAGGTACGGAGAGACAATAGCAGCCTGATGGTCGACGGAGTCGTCAACGGAGTGAGCTGGCCCATGCTGATCGACACGGGAGCAACGAGGACCATCGTAAATCCCACCGTGATTCCGAAGTGGAGAGTGCAACACACGCAAAGGAATCTCTAACTAATAACCGCGACTGGAGAGACCACACCGGTACATGGCGAAGCATCACTAGAGTTCGCCATTGGTCGACGGGCGGTGAAGCATCCAGTGCTCGTGGCTGATGTAGCAAATGAAGTGATCAACGGACTGGACTTTTTTGGACCAGAACAACATCATCTTGGACCTGAGTACCAACACTCTGCACTACGGATGTGAGGAACTTGCTTTGCAGCCAGCACACGAGGCCATCACCACACGACGAGTAAGCCTGAGAGAGGACGTCACCGTTTCCGCCAGGGCGGAGGTCAGCGCTGTCGTAATTGTCGACGGAACTGTTGAGGGAGTGGCGGCTGTCATCGAGCCAAAATATGATGTCATCCAGACAAAAGGATTCCTGATTGCCAAGACCCTCATCAACACGACGTCTCGGCCGTACGTCCGCCTGTCCAACCTGAATGACTACGACATTACGGTTGACCGGGACACCACCCTACGGGTGTGAAAGCTAGTTACCTGGATTGCCCGCATCACAGACACGACGGACGGACCCCTGCAGACGGACATCCGAAGAAGACGCGCCCTGCCAGAACTACAGAAGCTGTACCAAGGATCCCAGGACCATCTAGACGAGGAGCAATCACGCCCACTTCGGGACATGCTACGCGAATTCCAGGACGTTTTCTCCGAGGGGAGCAATCACTTCGGCAGGACAAGCCTGGTCCAGCACAGAATCGACGTTGGGGAAAGTGCACCGATTAGGGCCACATTCCGACGTGTCCCGCTCGCCATGCAAGCTGAAGTTGACCGGATGTTGGAAGAAATGAAGGAGCAGAGGGTGATCGAGCCATCACATAGTCCTTGGAGCTCTCCGGTCGTGTTAGTGAAGAAGAAGGACGGTTCCACCAGGTTCTGCGTGGGCTACAGGCGGGTGAACGACGTCACGAAGAAGGACAGCTACCCTCTACCCCGGATCAACGACACCCTGGACACCATATCAGGATCAAAATGGTTCTCCATCTTAGATTTAAAGAGTGGCTACTGGCGGTGGCGGTCCACCCCAAGGACCGCGAGAAAACGGCGTTCTCTGTGGGCAGCGGGCTCTGGCAGTTCATCATCATGCCATTCGGGGTGTGCAACGCTCCTGCGACCTTCGAGAGTCTAATGGAGTCCATTCTGAGGGGACTACACTGGAAGACCTGCCTGGTCTACCTAGACGACGTCATCGTTCTGGGGAGAAGCTTCGAGGTGCACTACAGCAACCTGAAGGAGATCTTGATGAAGCTACGGGCTGCCCAGCTGAAGTTGAGCCCCAAGAAGTGTCAGCTCTTCCGGAAGCAGGTCCAGTACCTTGGGCATATCGTCTCCGAGGAAGGGGTGCGCACCGACCCAGAGAAAACCGCAGCTGTGAGGGAGTGGCCAGTTCCGAAGGACAAGTCCCAACTACGAAGCTTCCTGGGACTCTGCACTTAATACTGTCGCTTCGTGAGAGGATTCGCTGACATCGCCAAACCACTACATCGGCTGACTGAGAAGGACCAACTCTTCACGTGGACAGCAGAATGCCAAAATGCCTTCGAACAACTCAAGCAGGCTCTGTGCACCGCACCTATTCTGGCCTGCCCCAGACCTGGAAACAAGGTTCATTGTCGATACCGATGCCAGCGACTTTGGTAAAGGGGGAATCCTGTCGCAAGTAGTGGACGGCGAGGAGAGAGTAGTGGCCTACTTCAGCAAAGCCTTATCAAAGCCAGAGAGGAACTACTGCGTCACCAGGAAGGAACTGCTCGTCATCGTGAAGACCATTGAACACTTCCACAAATACCTGTACAGGCAAGAATTTCTCATCAGGACCGACCATGCATCCCTGCGGTGGCTCCTGAACTTCAAGCAGCCTGAGGGACAACTTGCGCGGTGGTTAGAGAGACTCCAACAGTACCATTTTGAGATCCAACACAGGAAAGATCAACTGCATTTGAACGCCGACGCCCTGTCGCGAAGACCGTGCCCCGAAAACTGCACCTTCTGTGGCAGAAGGGAGGAGAACACCGGGATACAGTGCCGAAGGACTACCGTGGAACTTCAAGGGAGCTGGAGCCACGAATCTTTCACGCGGGCACAAGCGGAAGATGATGACCTGGGACTGATAGCCGAATGGAAGAGGGCCTGTGTTCCCAGACCCGGGTGGAACATTGCGAGCGACTGCAGCCCAACGTTTAAGTCCTATTGGGCGCAGTGGGACTCGCTGGTTGTAAGGGATGGCCTCATCTGCCGTACCTGGGAGAGCGCTGACGGGAAGACATCTCGGGAACAACTCGTCGTTCCAAAGGCTATGACTAGGAAGTCCTGAAGGAAGTCCATGGAGGATCATCTGGTGGAAACCTAGGGATAAAGAAGACCCTGGAGAAGCTGAGAGAGAGATTCTACTGGATCGGATGCCGAGCAGACGTGGAGAACCACTGCGCGAGGTGCCACGATTGCGCAGCCAGCAAGGGCCCAGGACGTAGACGACGGGGCCCACTGAAGACCTACAACGTGGGCGATCCCATGGAGAGAGTGGCCATCTATGTGGCTGGGCCATTCCCTTTGAGCGAGGCAGGCAACGGTTACATATTGGTCATCAGCGACTACTTCACCAAATGGCCAGAGGCGTATGCACTCCTAACCAAGAGGCCGCGACGATCGCAGAGACCCTGGTGAAGGAATTCGTCAGCAGGTACGGAGCTGCACTCCGACCAAGGGAGGAACTTCGATTCGCAGGTGTTCCAGGACCTATGCCAGCTGCTGGGAATCCGGAAGACAAGGACGACGCCGCTACACCCCCAGTCCGACGGAATGTTAGAGCGATTCAATCGCTCCGTCAAGAACCATCTCCGGATAGTCGTCAGCGAGCACCAGAGGGATTGGGACAGACACCTTCCACTATTTCTCCTGGCCTACCGCGCCGCCGTGCATGAAGACACCGGGTGCACACCAGCCCGGGCCTTGTTCGGGAGGGAACTCCGTCTACCTGTCGACCTTGCCTTCGGCCGACCTGGGGACGATCCGGTCCCAGTAAGCCAGTATTGTCAAGAACTGGTCGACCGACTGGAGGACGTGCACGCGTTCGCAAGGAGGGGACTGCGGATCGAGACCGGCCGAATGAAGCTCCGATACGACCAGCAGACGGATGCCGGCGGGTTCCACGAGGACGACCTGGTCTGGCTCTTCAACCCATTACGGAAGAAAGGCTTGTAACCCTAACTGCAGAAGTCCTGGGAGGGCCCGTACCGAGTCGTGAAACGGATCAACGAGGTCGTCTACAGGATCCAGCGGAGCCCGAGGGCGAAGATGAAGATCGTACATCGAGATCGCCTGGCAGCCTACGGAGGGACACGGACGGACCAATGATTGATTGGAACGATCAGCTTTTTAGGAAGGGGGTGGTGTTACGGCTGCGAGGTTGTTTCATTCCCTTGCGCGTGTCTCACAGCCGCCCGAGGCTACCCCCGGCAGGCCGCTTGCGCAGCGAGAACAAAAGGGATGGACCAGAATGTTCATGACCCAACTAGTGATGGAACTCTCACGTACCGTGAAACCTGGTCCACTCCAGAAACATCCATTGAGTCATCAGCTCCGATATATAAAGTGCGACCCTGGCCGGTGATGATGAACTGTGTTTTGAGCGAGTATGTTTTCCAGTGCGACAGAGGCTCTTGTGGTGTATTGCGAAACGCAGTTGACTGTTTCCTTGCCTGCAGATGGCGAGACAGTGTATATTCAAGAACAAGTGAGTGTCAGACTGTGGCTTGTTTACAAGAGGAAATGTGCAGTTTTTTCTAACCAGAACACGGGTCTACCTCATTAGTGAGGGATTAACTTCTGTGAGTGAGAACAAAAGGGTGAGTGTACTCCGTAAGGGAGGAACTTGACTGAGACTGCTAATTGGTTTCTTAGTGTTTATTGTGTATTGTAACTTTCTAGACCTGCAATAAAGCTAATATTTCTTTAAAGGGCCAATTGTGTTGTGCTTTTCCTACTGTGATCCAATTAACGAACACCCTACTAGGGGTAGCACGTACCATTACAGTGACACAGGTTATCAGACTAATTCTACACACACCCAAGAACACGGGGCTACATGACCACGATGTTGCAACGCCCCTAGAGAAACAACAACAATAACAACGGGTTGAAAACCATAGCCTACCTATATCATGTCAAGAGTGCTTGCTAAAATTAGTAGTATCCCGAGTTAGTTATTGTTTTAAGGGACGGAACAGCGAGGTTAACTGCCCCTCGGTATCAAGAGTCCATCTCCAGTAATGTCACTAATTTAAAATTCAAAGACAGAGGGAAAGGTGGTCTCCGGCATCACAAGCCAGATTTTGTTTCGCTGGAAGATGTAACGGACGAAATTATATAGGTTACGATGAGCAGTCCAGGAATAGCATGAACATTAACTAGAATACTGTTCCCACATGTTGCTAAAAATCATATTCTACAGTGTGGAGTAAGTGATCATCCTGAGGAAGTCAGCAGGATAAAATTGCAAATGTTTCTGCGCCCATCTCTCATTAACTACACCAATGACACGAGACTACGTCTTGAGAAGGAAAACAAATTATGAAAAGAAAGAAAGGATCACAAAAATTAAGAAAATTCGTTCCTTTTCACTGAAACTCTATGGCACTCTGGTAAAAATATTCAGTGCAACCTTCTACTGACAGTACCGTACCTTACTCTTGTAGGCCTACATACCAGTCAGTTCTGCGCGCTATCTAATAAGGGAAATCCACAGTTGAAACGAACTTCTAGTAGTAAAAGATGAACATCTCTTATATTTTACTTAATTCTACTCAACAATGTGTATTCATGTACTGTAAATATAGTGTATAGGTATACTTTTGCTGGTTATAGCTTGCGATAGCAATGCTATTACAGGTAAATGTTAGATGGGTACTCAGCGCTGCAGTGGTCAATACGCGCACTGCTAGGAGGACAGTGTTGATGCAGAGAACGCCACGATTGAGTAGGCTTTATATTATTGGAGGCTAAGCATGGGCACCAAACGGAAAGTATGCACCAGGAACAACATCATTCGGAAGCTCACAAACACCAGCCTAGTGTCCTGCTTACAACTGCCCTTGCTCTGAGTTTCTCTGCTGCAGATTATGCTGCCCCAGTCTGGAGGAACTCTGCTCATGCCAACCAAGTTGATGTTGCCCTCCATGAGGCAGGCCGCATTGTGACAGGCTGTCTACGCCCAACTTCTGTCGACAAGCTCTTTCCGCTCATGGGAGTAGTACCACCAGAAGTTAGAAGACAATAGTAGCGGCAGAAGTAGAGAAGAAAAAGCAAAAAACAGATCAAAGACCGTCACTCACTACGGCTTTATTTTCCTTGCTTACATCAATCAACAATTCCCTCAGCAACTGTTGCTATGCACACCCGCACACCATAGCTGCCAAACCACTGCCTCCTCATCCAACATACACTCCCATCGATCGCATCCCTCCTGGCTGCTTTAGCATCAATCACCATGTCCCTCAGCAACTGTTGCTATGCACACCATAGCTGCCAAACCACTGCCTCCTTATCCAACATATACTCCCATCGATCGCATCCCTCCTGGCTGCTATCCAGCTGTTGTTGTTTAAAGGGGGGGGGGGGGGGGGGACTAGGAGGTCATCTGCCCTATCCAGCTGGCAGTGCGTCTTATTTCCTCTTATTAGTCCTTGATAGACTCACTAATCGAACCTGACCTCGAGGAACACTTCTGGATGTGATCTGGTCACATAGCCTGCACACATAGTTTGTGTTTGGTTCATGGAAAACTTTGTTTTTACACATCTTGAAACGGAACCCGTGGACAGCCAGTCTCGTGACTATATGCCTCAGTTGGTAGCCCGTTTCCAACCATTTCCGATCCGTCATGGCCTCCGTTGAATAGAAGTCCTCCCAAATGCCCCTCCCTTTTCCCTCAGCTTATGCAACAGATTGTCATATGTTTTTTTTTTTTTGCTTACACCAATCAACATGTCCCTCAGCAACTGTTGCAATGCACACCATAGCTGCCAAACCACTGCCTCCTTATCCAACATACACTTCTATCGATCGCATCCCTCCTGGCTGCTAGGGATGCGATCGATTCAGCTGTCAGTGCGTCTTACACACTTCCGTCCCATTTTTCAAAATCACTCCCACAAAAATATCCAGCAACCGAGTGGAAAGATGTTACACATCAAAAAAGAATGTATAAGTTGCCAAAGCCCTCATGAGCAAAGCTGATGGGAAATGTTTTTCATGGACTCCTAATACCATTTGCTTGAATTGATGAAGTTAATCACAGGTTACTTTTAAATATTGGAGAAGCGGCCAATACCAAGCGGGGCGTGGCATGGCTGTGTCCCGTACAAATAGAAACTGATTAAAAACGTATTTCATAGTTATGCAGCATAACTACTGGATATGAAATAAAGTTTACAACGCGACCAAGAACGCAATTTTCGAACCACCCCGAGCCGAGAGAAAGTTACCTTACAAAAATGAGAACAACTTGGTGACATAGCATTCTGAAATTAATAAACCAAATATTCTATGGGACTGATGCCATGCCTCAGAGAAATTGGACTGAACCGAACAATGAAATGAGGAGTGCTCTGAATAGACTTCCTGTGCACTGCTTCCATCATAAGTTGTGCGTGCGGCGTGGCTTTCATGGACCTTCTGAACAGTGTGTGTGCATATTATGTGCTAAACAGTGTGGTCGATATCATTTTAGTAAATGCTCTAAGAGAACACTGTCCTTATTGGATTACTCGAAAATGTAATGCACATTTTTGCGCAGTTCCTTTATTATTATGATATCGATCACGTGAGGCATTGCACAGACCAAGGGTCATGTAATATGGGGCGCGCACTGGTCGGTGGGACCCGGGTCTCGAGCGCGGTTTGTGGTGGAAGCCGGTGGAAACCATGCACCGCTGGTCTATTTATTTAACTTCTCATCTGACTGTGTTTGTGATTTTATGATGTATATATTTCAAATTCACTTTCTTGCGCATTTATACTATTATTAAATATACCACATTCCAATGTATATTGTGTAAAATTTGGATTCGATCAGATGGCGGGTGCATGAGAAATTAATTGCTTAAGTTGATGCGCGGTTGAAACACGCTTAAAATTGGGTAGGCCTACTTTTTGCGATCCAACTGCGATTAAAAAAAACAAAAAAAAAAACTGTAAATGAAAAATCCAAACACACATGACCCAACATGAAATAGAATGAGGAAAATTATGATGTTATTGGATTTTCTGTAAGTCTATCGGTTATTTCATAAACAACCTTCAAATTTGAGTACACATTCACTAATACAGTCATCACAATTAACACCTGTAATCAAACAGATTCTACAAATACCCAAAGTATATACACGGGGCTACGTTTTCACAGCCCCTAAATTAAGGAACCAACCAACCGAGTGCACATAATATTTTATAAACATAATGAGACATACCGGTAACGATTATACAATTTTGGCATTTCTGTTATGTAGGCAATGGAAAGTGTCTGTAATAAATATTTCAAATATAGGATGTTAAATTACACCACTACTTTGTATTTAAATATTTTTTTCCGCGGTGAAAGTTATTTTTTAATATGTCAATAACAGTACTAATACCTCTTTCTAAACTACTCCAAAAATAGAAGACAAAGGGAACGAGAAAGACTGGAACAATAGAGAAAGAGAAAATTGACTACGTTCTAATACCGTCCCACGATTGTCAATGTATTGTGCATGACAACCAATTAATTTACTAGCCCTTCATGACGTATGCAAGAAACCTGTAGCTGAAGAAACTGAACGCACTCGCCCTCCCGCGATTTGTTTTGTGTCAGAAGAAAACGAAGACGCCATTCTATTCTTTGGCAATTCTGTTAACAGGTGTAGTCGTTTGGTGTCAATTGGATTGTCGTTGTTTGATGGTCTGAATTGGTAAGTGTATTTTGTAAATCGATTCACCCTGTATTATGAATTGTAAAATATGTGCCTACTGTGAACTTGAGTTGTATTATTTTGTTCTGGTTGTTGGCAGTTCTTGACGAATGTGATTTTGCACGTGCGTAATTTTTCTCCAGGTTTATTTACTGTTTGTTGTCTCCTAGTTCAAATTCTCATGGTACTATGAGCTTAAGGGTACGTCTACTTACTCCGTAATAGAAACATATTTACTGTTGAAAGTGGGTCACTTTTCAGAGTAGTCTGCCGCTTATGGCACTAAATTTACATCTTCCCGTTATATTGAACCCTGATGCTCGTTCTTCTGTATTCTCTGTGGAACTATATATTTCTTATTGCTACTTAAAGATCTGGTATTTGCGTAAGTTAACGTGTGTTCATGTATGTTTTACTTGCGGTTTTGACGGGTCCCACATGGTTCATAAAACTACGGGTTTGCCTTATTGGATGTTCAGTGGTGGACTTGTATGGGAGTCAAATTGCATACTAGCCCATTTTGCCTATCATCATCGGCTGTAGATAGAATTTATAATATTTTAACATCATTTGGTGTTCGTTGGGAAGTTGTCCTAGTCCTTTGTCATGTGAAACTGCGTGTTCTTCTTATCAGTGCGTTCTGGCGGCGAGTGGGGTTGGAGTTTACTGTACGACCTCAAAATAGCCTACATTTTATAGGTTATTAGCTGCATAATGAACTGCTTGCTAATTCGAACGCCTGAGCTTTTATTTTTTTCCGCATTAAGATTTTTGAAAGTTAGAATTGCTACAGCATTCTTAGGCAGTGTCTCAAAGCTATTAACGATACTCTGTATTACCAATAATGATCGCTGACAGCTGTCAAAGTTAGCAGGTGGGGAAATGTTGCATTGCCACTGAGGCAGATCATGACTCATAACTAGAGACGGGAATTTGCCCATTTCATTCCTGTGTTTAGAAACGTAGGCTTTCGAGATATACATCCGTTTTAGGTTCTTTTAGGCTGGATTTCGTTGGTTTTATTGTGCCTATAAATGCCTATTTCAAGGGTTTGTGCCTATTTGGAGTATAATTGCCTATTTGATGCCTTTTGACTGTATTTTCAAGTGCATTATATTGCAGCTGGTGTGCTCGACAATTATATTCTCATTTCTCAATATGTGTTTACCCCACGAACAAGAATGGGAATTCTTGGAAGTCACCAGAAATAGCGCCCGGGATCTCGATATTAAGCCTCCAAACTTAACAGCCCTTAGTTTTGCATTTCGCTTTTCTTTATATTGAAAATTTACCCCTTAGTATGTGTGTGAATTAATATCATAAACCTTATGCTGATTGATTAACAAAAGAACTTCGTGCGGACAGCAGCCATCCAAGAAGTACACCATACCACCAAATGTAGGAAATATGTGTTTATCAATAAACACGCCAGAATATGTATTTATTAAAACTAAAAATATGTAAATAAATAGAAAATATTTAATTACATAAAAAATATTTAAACACATAACTATCCGGGCCTTAGTTATGAGTTATGAGTCATGATTTGCCTCAGTGGCAACGCAGCATTTCCCCACGTGGTAGCTTTGACAGCTGTCAGCGAGCTTTATTGGTAATTCAGAGTATAAGTAAAATAACGCACCTTCGAAACGGGCAACGGATACTACAAGAGAGCCAAAGTGTTTTCCGGCTCTTGTGTATTGTCCGTTGCCAGTTTCAAAAAGTGCGTTATTTTTCTTAGTAGCGCTCTGAAAATGCTACCTAACCTTTATTGGTTTAGGCAAAAACCATTCGTCCATGGGCTGAGAGATGGCATCCCCATTAATGGACTTACTTTCTTCAGGCTAGCAACCCGTTGGAAGGACATTTTCATTGCTTTCAAGTCTTGTAAAGGAAAAAACCGGACGGTCTATAGTTGACGAACGTGGCAAAGGAAAGGATACGAATTGGAACAGAAAGGATATTATTAGATGTGCTACCTGGAATGTTCAGGGTATTGGACACAAAGATGATCAATTAGACGATATTCTATCTAAAAAAGATATTTCAATTGCAGTTATTTCTGAAACAAAGAAAAAGCTTCAGGGATCCAAGGAGACAAGAAATTATTTACAGTTTTATAGTGGTGTTCAACGAAATGTTAAGAGCACAGGCAGGGGTGATGTTTATGGTTCACAAGAGATTACGATCAAAAATTGAGAGCTATACTTTTTGGAATGAAAGGATCATTCAAGTAAGAATAAAACTATCCAGAGGATATTTGACAGTTATAGGGGTATATGCTCCGGTTGAAGGATACTCGAAAGAAAGTGATATTTTGTATAATGATCTACAGAAGATAATCAATATTACTAATACACAAGATATGATACTGTTAATGGGAGACTTTAATGGCAGAGTTGGTAATGAGAAAATTCAGAATAACATTGGAATTCATGGAGAGGTAACCCGCAATAATAATGGAACAAAATTAATAGATTTCACTATCTTCAATCAGTTTCGGATTATGAACACACTGTTTCCACGCATGGACAGTCATAAAGAAGAACACATAACTAAATCAGAAATCAATTATTGATTATATCATTTGTAATGGAAAATTGGCAGATTTAGTTTTGGATACGAGAGTTTATCGAGGACCTGAATTGGAAACAGACCCCTATTTATTAGTTGCTCCTATTCGTTTCAATCCCACGGTGGTTCAAGAAAAAGAAACAAAGAACACAGGAAAACGAAACCTTATATAAGGTTAACCTTTTAATTGATCCCAGTATAAAATGGCTGTACCAAAACAGGCTTGATAGTCACGTTCAGATGATTCCACTTTCTGACGATGTGGAAGATGAGTGGTCCAATTTGAGTTCAGCTCTAAAACAGTCAGCATTTGAAAGTTTGGGAGAAAAAAGATGGCAGAAGAAAAAGGGTGTAAGAATTTAGGACGAAGAAATTGCAAAAGTAATCTCCGAAAAAAGAAATTCATATAAAAAGTTTCTGTCAACTGGTAAATTAGAAGATAAAATTGAATACCATCATAAGAGAGCAATAGCAAAAAGATAAGTTCGAAAGAAACACAGGGAAAGTTGGGAAAACTTTGTCTCGTACCTGGAGACTGACATAACAAGACCACAAACCTATAAAATTTTGAAAAAACTAAATAGGGAAGTAAAAGATGTAAAAATTAATGCAATATCTCACAAGGAATGGCTTGAGTATTTTCAGAGCCTTTGGTTGAGTCCAAATATTGAACTTGTTTTACAAGCATCTAACAACAAGTCTTCGGAAAATATTACACTCGAAGAATTAGAACAGGTCTTGAGGAAACTTCGAAATGGGAAAACACCTGGAGAAGATTCAATAAATGCAGAAATGTTGAAATATTCAAGCGATGCCTTCAAGAAAAGATTTCTCAGATTATTGAATTTAACGGGTAATAGGCCTCCAGAAGATTGGCAAAAGGCAATAGTAGTTCCTCTTCATAAGAAAGGAAATATTAAAGATTTGGAAAATTATAGAGGAATAAGTATACTTAACTCTGGATACAAAATTTTTGCAAATATTGTTAAAGAAAAATTACTGAAACATTACTCTGAGGTGATAGGGAATGAACAACTTGGGTTTAGAAAAGGTCGCACATGTGCAGATGCCTACTTCACCTTAAAAATTTTGATCGAAAAACGCAGGGAGTTCAATTTGGAAACATACATATCATTTGTTGATTTTAAGAAAGCCTTAAATTTTGTTGACAGAAACAGACTTATTGATATATTGGCAGGGATTGTCCCCCAACAGTTAATTGATAACATTTACAACATGTATAGTGGTACTCTTATTTGGTCTGGGGAAACAAGGAGGAGGAAATTCAGGAGCAACTGAAGGCTTGGGAAGAAACAGTGGGAGAGTACGGATGGAAGTTCAACATCAGTAAATGTGAGATCCTGATAACGACCCGGAAGAAGGACAGACCAATGAGTGGGATAACACTTGGAGGTGGACAGCTGAAGAAGGTGGAAAGTCTCAAGTACTTGGGAAGTCTAATGGAGGAAAATGGGAGAAATGACAAAGAGATTACGGAACGTGGCAGACAGGCAGAATCGTTTCTGAGAAGCATTAGGAGCTTAGTGTGGAATAAATATGTCCCACAAAAAAGCAAGGAAGTGTTATACAGAAGCTACTATATCCCGATACTGACCTATGCTTCAGAAACGTGGACAATGAAGAAAAGAGATATAAGCAGAATACAGGCAGGTGAAATGAAGTTCCTGCGAAGTAGGATTGGAATAACAAGAAGAGACAGGGTGAGGAATGAAAAGGTCAGGGAAATGGTGAAAGAGGAGCCCTTGCAAGGTAGGATTGAGACATCAAGACTGAGGTGGTATGAACACTTAAAGAGAATGGATGACAAGAAGATTCCCAAGAGGATACATGAGATGCAGATGCAGAAGAAACGACCAAGGGGAAGACCAAGAGATAGATGGCTGAAAGGAGTGGAGGAATGTGTCAAGAAGAGAGGCGAGGACTGGACCAGAGTTACAGCAGAGAGGTGGTGGGAAGAAAGAACTAAGTGGCGAGGCTTATGTTCCAAACAGACCCAGCCTGGGGCTGGAAACTGTACAAGATGATGATGATGATAGTGGTACTCTTATTGCAGTAAGGTTAAGTAATCATAAATCCGAGTGGAAGCCAATCAGCAGAGGGGTAAGACAAGGCTGTGGACTCTCTCCATTGCTATTCATAATCTACATGGATGCTATAATAAAGGAATGGAGGTGTGAAAGGCATGGTTCAATACCTATCAGCAGGCATCTAAGAAATTTAGACGCTATACTATTTGCTGATGATGTTGCATTGGTAGCAGCATCTGAAGATGATCTGCAGTGGTCAGTATTCAACCTCCAGAAAGTGGCATCAAAATTCAGCATGTGCATTTCTACTGAAAAGACTAAAGTAATGGTCTTTAAAGGTAAGGACCCTATCCCCAGTAAAATTTGTCTGGATGGTAAAATTTTAGAAAGAGTTAACGAATTCAAGTATTTAGGATATAATTTCTTTTCAAGAAGAACATAACTGCAAAAATAACTAATTATACCAGAACAGGAATCGTCAATCACGTCATGAAGCCATCTCTTGTCCAAAGGCATACACTCTTGCGTTTGTATAACACATTAGCCAGACCAACCTTGTGCTATGGCAGCGAGGTATGGACAATAAGATCTCAGGACATCTCCAGACTCACAGCACGCGAAATTACCTTTATGCGCCGAACAGCAGGCTATACTAAATGGGATCATAAGAGAAACGAGGATGTGCTGAAGGAACTAAAGGTGAAACTAATAACTACATACATTTGTGACTACCAAGAGAACTGGAAGCGTCATGTCCAAAGGATGGAACCTGGAAGATTACCAAAGGAGATCCTTCGCTACCAGCCACGGGGAAATAGATCGATAGGGCGTCCGCTGAAGAGATGGAGGGAAAGTGCAAGACCGTAACGGGTCATTTGGCCCAATACTTGGAAGGAAGATGATGATGAAAAACCATTCGTCTGGATGAAAATATTGGTCTGGAAACAATACTGTCGACACTCTGAAAAAATGCAAAATGTAATTACACTCTCTAGCGATAAAATATTGAAGTCCTGTATATTAGTAACATTGGCCATTTCTATAGAAAATTTTTCGGATTTTAATGGCAGCGGGCAACGGACACTACAAGAGTTCCGCCTTAGTAGTTAACTCCCTCCCAAATATTGGTTTGTTGTAAATTTGTAGAAACCTGTTGTAGCCTAGCCTCCTGTCAGTGTATGTTTCATGTTGCTATGACAACACAATTGACAGATGGGGAGTAACAATTGGGGATATTTCTCACCAGATTATTATTATGAATATGAAGTAATAAAACTTAATTAATTTATTATTAAATTACAAGAACTAATTTAGCCTATTTTATGTAAATCCAGGCTTTACTATAGAGAATAACTGGCTCTTGAGCCTTGCCGGATGCCTCTTTTAAATAATTTGTTACCATCTCTTGATGAATGCAGTACATTTGCATTTGTTTGTTGGCACAGGCTATAGTAAAATGTGGCTCTTCACTGATATCTCAGTCCCATTCATGGCTGATTATATGGAAGCTACTGAGGTATGGGTGGTGCTTAGTAATGCCATCCAGAGCACAGTGCCTGTGGATGCTGTGAAAGGTTCTACTCATAGGGTTATTGCTGCTGTTTTGACTCAGTGAGGAAAGCAATAGCAAACTACCTCACTCCTCATCTTGCCTAGTACGCCTCAATATAGCGCTGCCTTGGGTTTTTGTGGGTATCTAGCCACATAACTTAACGACGGTACTTTTTGAGGATCCAACCAGCCTTCGGGCTGACTGCTTAACAGACAATAAGCCATTGGGTACTAGTGAAGTAAACAAGAACCTACGAAAAAAATTCTTAACTACCGAAATTAGACATAAATACCTTTTGTAATGTTTCAAAATTGATCTGGAAACGAAGTACCTTACCGTAAGACTTGGCTCCATTTTTTTGTGGCAAAGTGTTTGATTCATGCTAATCATCTTCATTTCCCGTTTCCAGCTTCCTGGGTCGGGTTGTGAATTAAGGACCTCCAAAGTTTCCTGTCTCCACCACTCCTCTCCTGTTTTTATTACTTCTTCAGGTTTTCCTCCTCTCTTCTCTACACACTCCCACACTGTATCTGCCCATCTCTTTCGGGACCTTCCTCGTGGTCTCTTCCCTGTCATCTTTTCACAGAAAGTTTTCTTTGGTACTCTCTCCTCTCCCATTCTCATCATATGTCCATACCACTTTAACTTTGTTGTTTCTATCCTGTCCTGCAGCTTCAAGATTCCTGTCCTTTTTCTAATCTCTTCGTTTCTAACTCTATCTCTTCTGGTCTTGCCCTCTATACCTCTTAGGAATTTCATCTCCGCGGCTTGTATTCTATTCTCCTCTCTTTTTGTAGTAGTCCACGCTCCAGCTGCATATGTTAGTATGGGTCTGTAGTAGGTTGAATATAATACATTTTTACATTTCTTTGGGACATCTCGGTTCCACAGAATACCCCTTATGCTCTGGTAAAAACTGTTCGCTTGTTGTATTCTCTTTCCAATTTCCTCAGTTATCCTTCCATCTTCTGTGATTACACTTCCCAAGTACTGTACTTGAAACTTTTAACCACTTCTAGAATTTTCCCATTCAATTCTATCTTTCCTCATCCTTCCTTCCTTCCTCTTGACATTACCATTGTCTTGCTCTTCTCTGTTCTTACTTTCATCCCATATTTCTCTATTTCTTGATTCCATACATCTAGTTGTTTTTGTACTTCCTTTTCATCCTCGCCCCATATCACTATATCATCTGCAAACAGCATGGCCTTTGTTGCCTCTTGTCCCAATCTCTGTTTAACATTCTTGTGAATTTCATCCATGACTGTGATGAATAGTAAGGGGGATAATACACTTCCCTGTCGGAAACCTGTTTCCACTTTAAACCATTCTGTTTCTCCTATACTGGTCTTCACGCTACTCACACAATATTTGTACATAGCTTTTAACAGTGATCATCGCTGGAGCAAACGATGTCTATAGAAATGAGAGTAAAAAGGTAATCAAAGATTTAAAGGGTACATTGCCATCCATGCAAAAAACAAATGTCATTATTGTAAACATTCCGCAGAGACACGATTTAATTCCCAAGTCATGTGTAAATGTAGAAATAGAGGCTACAAATGGAAAAATTCATAAAATTTGTAAGAGTTTTCCAAATGTCCAAATTGTAGATGTAAGTAAATTAGACAGGAAGTTCCACACTCGGCATGGCCTACACTTAAATAGATTAGGAAAAGAGTATCTTAGTGATGAAATCTGCAAAATTGTAAATTCAAATGGTAAGAATAATTCAACAGTAATATCATTAGAGTGGAAGCAGGGAAACTGGTAGAAGAAGCCAAACGTGAGGTTTGGCATTCACATCTTTTAAAGTCAAATTTAACGGAGTGCAACAATGGTATTTCGGATTTGTCTAGCAACAATAATAATAACAATTATGATAATAATAATGTAAATAAATCACCAACACAAGCTTGCAAAAGTAACAAATTTAAAATTTACCACCAGAATGTCCAGTCTCTTTATAATAAAATTGATTACATAAATCTAATGCTTAAAAATGAACTTAAAGACATCTCAGCACTATGTATTTCAGAACATTGGCTGAAAGAGGAACAACTCGAATTAATTCAATTCCCAGGGTTTATACAAGCTAGTAAATACTCTAGATCTAATATTAGCCATGGTGGTACTTGCATCTTCTTAAGAAATAATTTAGATCATGAACAGATAACAGCTTATGATTATCTAATTATGGAACAGGATTTTGAATTCTCTGCTGTAAAAATTCAGCAGTTTAAGTTAATAATTGTATGCGTATACCGTTCTCCGTCAGGAAAGTTTCCTCTATTTATAGATAAACTAGAATTGTTACTCAATAACATGAGCAAAGTAAATTTTGATATAATAATTTGTGGGGATGTAAATGTGGATTTCTTAAAACTTGATAGAAATTGTGAATTATTAAACCAGTTACTAATTTCCTATGGACTGAAACCTACAGTAAATACACCAACAAGAATAACAAAATTTAGTAAAACCACTCCTGATCAAATTTTTATAAATACAGATAAATATCACCATTCAATAGAAGTCTATTGTCCGGGTTTTAGTGACCACCATGGACAAATACTGAGTTTTGAAGTATCCGAAGTAATCAATAATAATGATAATGGAGTAAAATCAAAGTGCAGGTCATTCACTGAATCAAATGTTACATATTTCAATGACTTATTAAATAAGGAAACATGGTCAGAAATTTATGAACTAGAAAATGTAAATGATAAATTTAATGCATTTAACAGTACCCTAAAACACTATTTTGAAATAGCATTCCCCTTTAAACGAAGAACTGTTCAAAATAACAAAACTAGCAATTGGATAACAACAGGGATTATAAATTCATGTCAAAGAAAGAAATTTCTACACAAATTATATAAACAATA
The DNA here is from genome assembly GCA_946902985.2 of Meconema thalassinum. Lineage (NCBI taxonomy): Eukaryota > Metazoa > Arthropoda > Insecta > Orthoptera > Tettigoniidae > Meconema > Meconema thalassinum. The sequence goes on from OX336388.2 coordinate 554,844,913, forward strand.
CCACACAACACCTGAATTCAATTTATACTACAAAAAATACACTAGCATATTAAATAAGGTAATAAGACTAGCAAAGAAAATGCATAATGATAATTTTATTTCCCAATCATCTAATAAAAACAGGGCGATGTGGTCCGTAATAAAGAAAGAAACTGGAAAATCTGCTAAAATACAAAGGAACATTACACTGACCAGAAATAATAAAGTGATTAATAATCCAGAGGAAATAGCAAACACTTTTAATGACTATTTTCTGGAAATTCCGCAAAAATTATTAAATAAATCACAGGTAAATACACTAAATTCTAATAATAAAATAAATATATGCAGTGATTCTTTATTTATAAATCATGTCACAAGTGAAGAGGTAAGAATAGTTATAAAAGAGCTAAAAAATAAATTCTGTGCTGGCATTGATGGCATCCCTGATGCAATTTTAAAGAAATGTGCAGAAAATATAATAAATCCACTTACGCACTTAATAAACAGTTCAATTCTCTCAGGAACTTACCCGGATATTTTGAAGTTATCAAAAGTAATTCCAGTGCACAAAAACGGTTCAAAAGATGAATTAGATAACTATCGTCCTATTACCTTACCAACTGGTATTGCAAAAATTGTGGAAAAAATTATGTATAAGAGACTGATAAGTTTCATAGAAAAAAATAAAATATTATCAAACTCACAACATGGATTTAGAACGGAAAAATCTACACAGACAGCAATTTACGAATGTAGTAATAGTATACTGAAATTAATTGACAATAAGGAACATGTAACTGGCCTATTCTTGGATTTATCGAAAGCATTTGATGTAGTTGACCATAAAATCCTCCTTACCAAACTAAATCAATACGGTGTTAGAGGTCTAGCTAATAAATGGATAGAGTCTTACTTAACAAGGCGTAAACAAATAGTAAGCTTGAGACACAAGGATGATGGAACCAAATTACTTAATGAAACATTGTCCAATGAGGGAATTATTGAATTTGGAGTACCCCAGGGATCGGTTTTGGGCCCACTACTCTTTCTTCTATATATAAATGATATAACACAGAACGTTCATTCACATAAGGAAATTTTGTTTGCGGACGATACAACACTCGTAATAAAAGGTGAAACTAAACAGGTCATACAGCAGTCTGCTGACTCCGTTACAGGAGAGTTAACCAAATGGTCACAAGATAATCGCCTCATAATAAACTATAAAAAGACAGTATGTCTAAATTTCCACACTATACAGAATAGGAATCCTGCGATGCCCAATATAACATTAAATGGTCATCAAATAGAAAATAAATCAGAAATAAAGTTTTTAGGACTATGGATACAACAAGACTTGAAATGGAATAAACATATACAATATCTGAATACTAAACTGAACTCGATGTGCTTTGCGTTACGTATTTTGAAAACCTGCACTAGCATGCACACATTAAGAAATACTTATTTTGCTTATTTCCATTCATACTTAAGATATGGGATCATATTTTGGGGTATGTCGCCAGATGTACTAAGCACGTTTCGGATACAAAAGAGAGCGATTAGAATTATGGCAAATGTAAACTCTAGAGAATCATGTAGACCTCTGTTTAAAGATTTAAACATTCTCCCACTGCCCTGCATATATATCTTTGAAAGTATTATGTTTTTTAAAAAGAATTTAATGAATAAAGATGTTTTTCTTAAAACAAACAATGATGTTCATAGGCATAACACAAGACAAAATCAAAACATTCATATTTCACACACACACACAAGCATATATCAAAAAGGAACTTTTCACACTGGAGTTAAATTATACAATAAACTACCCCAGTATATAAAACTGGCCCCAAAAATAAAAACCTTTGATAGAATGTTGAAAGCTTATCTGCAGTGCCATTGTTTTTACTCAGTAGTTGAATATTTTAGCGTATAGGAGTGATGGAATCTATAACTATATTTTACTTTTTTAATTTAATTTTAATACCTAGCTGTATGTTGTTGTATTTATAGAATTAAGTTTTCATATTATGATAATAGAGTGAGGTGTAAATAGTTGTGCAATAAGATTGTATCTATTAAGATTTGATATTATAATAAGTTATAAATAGTTATAATCTTAGTAATATATACCTGTTAGTTCTTTTATTTTATGCATGTAAATTCTGACGTGTCCTATATCAAAAATGTATTGAATGCATGTATTTGATCAAATGGAATAAATAAAAATCTATCTATCTATCTATCATTTGGACATCAGCTCCGTTAACTCTCCTTTTCCTTAATACATTCCAAACCACCTGTCGAGGCACACTGTCGTACGCTTTCTCAATATCAATAAATGTCATCACCATGTCTTTTCCAAATTCCCATCTTTTCTCCATCATTTGCCTTAATGCAAAGATTAGGTCAAATGTTGATCTGTCTTTCCTAAAACCATACTGTTCTTCTTCCATCTCTTCTTCTATCTTCCTCCTCAGTCTGCCTTCCAGAACTCTCTCAAAGATCTTAGCTACATGAGCGATAAGAGTGATCCCTCTGTAGTTATTGCATTCCTTTATGTCACCTTTCTTAAAAATCGGGATAATTAATCCCTTTCCCCATTCTTCTGGAATCTCTTTCTTCTTCCAAATTATTCTAAATCTATACAACCACTGTACACCTATTGGTCCCGCTGCTTTTATCATTTCCGCGGACACCTCATCCTCTCCTGCTGCTTTACCGCTCTTCATCTTCTGTATGGCTTCCTCTATTTCTAGCATAGTGATCTCCTTTTCTTCTTGTTCTTTTTCATCTTCCAGTTCAATGTATTTAACATTTAGTAGCTTTGAAAAGTATTCTTTTTAATATATCATCTCTTTGATACAATATCTGTCCTGCTTCAGTTTTTACAAATTTTGTTTTCCCTACCTTTTACACTGTTTTTCACCAATCCATATAGAACCTTTTTACTTCCTTGGATATCCTCCTTCAAAGTTTCCGTGAAACCTTCCCAACTTTTCCTTTTTTCTTGTACAATTTTTTGGCATGCCTTCTTTGCTTCTCTATATTTTTGCCATTTCTCTGCATTCTTACTGCCTATCCACTTCCTCCATGCCATTTGTTTTTCTTTAACAGCTTCCTTTACCCTGTTTTCCACCAAGGAGTCTCCCTTTCCTTTTTCTTCCCTGATAGTCTTCCACAAGTGTTTACTGCACACTTCGCAAAACAATTTCTAAAACATGCCCATTCCTGTTCGACACTTTTTGCTTCGTCTTTGGGAATTTCCTTTTTCAAGTCTTCTCGGAACTTTTCCATTGCCTCTCTCTCTTTTAGCTTCCACACCTTTATTTTTCTTTCCCTTTTCTCCACAAGCTTTGTGATTTTCCCAAGCCTTAATTTGGCTATCACCACTTTATGGTCTCCTTCAAAATCTCCTCTTGGCATAGCTGTCACATCTACCAGTTGTCTAAGTTTATCCTTTTCCACTAGGATAAGATCGATCATTGTTTTTGTCTTTCTGTCTCCCCATCCATACCTAGTTATTTTTTGCGAGTTCTTTTTCCTAAACCATGTATTTCCAACAATTAATCCATTCCTTCTACAGAAATCTATTAACATTTCTCCTTCATCCTGATTTCCATAGCTAAATGGGCCAATTATCTCTTTTTCCCTGCCTATCTGTTCCCACATGTGCATTCATATCACCCATTATTATAACCTCTTTGTCTTCTATACACTTTTCCAGTTCTTCTAAGAAATCCTCCAAACATTCATCTACCTTCCCTGTCTGGGGTGCGTAAATCTGTATAAAATCCTTTGTTCCACTCTCAAGTCCTAGTCTAATTTTCATCATTCTGTCATTAATTTGGTCTACTTTCTCAACATACTGCACTAAGTCTTCTCTCAATATTATTGCAACACCATTCATTGCCTTATTTCCTCCACTCCAATATATTCTATATCCCTTCCCTTTCTTGACTTCTTTCTCACCTTTTCCCTTCCATTTCGCTTCACTGACTCCAATCATTGCTATTTCCTTCTTTTCCATATAGTCCACCAATTCTTCTGTCTTGCCATTAAGGCTCATCACGTTTATGAAGGCGATGTTTGTGGTGTCTGGTAGCCTACTTCTCACAGTTCCCCCAGACCCCTGGGAACTGCGCGTCGCCTGCAGGGGACGCCCTAGCACTTTCCGAGGCCTCAATTCACACTCACTCATTTTATAGGCTATTAGTACGATGAGTTCGCCACACTCAAAGGCATTTTATGACCTACTGCCAGGTATTGTTCTAGGCCGCTCCTCTGGAGTACAGACGCTACAGAATTCCCTCTTCCGCCATCGACGCCGTACCGAAGTCCATCCTCTCCGCCGCAGATACCGTTGGGGCTTCGCCCATAACCCTGGGCTTGGGCCCTCCATATTTATGACCCCTGGAGAGAGGGTGTCCCAGCATTTTAAAGCCCCCAGGAACTGGGCTGCCTGTTGGTCCGCGGGTTCATTTTCCGAGGTATTTGAACCAGCCCACATTTCTGTGAGCCCCCTATCCGCCACCTGGGGACGCGCCCTCTAGGGGTTAACAGGCTCCCCCGAGGGTGATTCATGCTAAATGGAAATTAAAATGGTGGAATTTTCTCCCTTTTCAAATTTAAATACTTTTGGAGGTCAAAGGAGTTATCAGTGACTATAAAAACGGCTTACAAAACACAAAATAACAATAGTAGGGCGATTCCATGGTTACGGGTGTTACATTCGGACACTTAAATTTTACTTTCTTTACTAAACTGAAAGTTTTTAACTAAATATAACAAGACTAAAATTTTTACCATAAAATTCCAATCAATTTGATACAATCAAAACTGGTTTGTCCTTTCATAAATGCAGGAAAAAACTAAATAGAGGTGTTACGGGTGTTACAGAAAATGGACATGGTGTCTGATGGACATGTGTTAATACAACAAACTCTGTGAATGTTGTAGAGCAAAATTTATATTTACATTAATTTGTTGTGTATTAAAGTACAGACTATACCATAGTGCAGTTTCTATGTTTTTAAATGTTTTGCATTCCACTCGGTAAATTAAACCGTAGCGTTACGGGTGTTACGAACATTGTTACGGGTGTTAACGTAGTACAACAATCTACAGTTTATGTACGTGTTTTATATTAATTTAACACATTTTGGTAGATGAAATGCATATACTAACACTAGCAAAAGGTTGTGAGGGATATATAGAGGTTTAAATGAACTTTTTTTTGGTGTAAATTATTACACTTTTACTCAAACAACACAATGTTAATACAAAAAATACCCAATTGTCTCAATTTTTGTTTATAGACTTACAGTTAAAAAAAGACCTTAAAACCTATTGATAAAGTTGTACAGAGTTCAATTATTTTTAAAGAATTAGATTGAAACACAGAATATTCTCTAGTAGGCTACTTGGATAACACACTTCTTGGTAATAAATATTGCACAACATTTTGCAGAACAATAAATTGTATAATCACAAAGAGTTCATAACTTAGTATGATACTTCAGCATTCTTTTACGCAATGTTCTTCCACCTTTCCTCTAAAAGGGGTTCTACCACTTTAAAAACTCCACGATTTGATACAGGAATAACTGAACTACACTCAATTTTCTTAAGAATTTCTTCCCTTGAATAAAACATTTCATCAGGAGGTGAAGGCCATTTCCAATTTGGTCCTGACTTCATCATACACTGTACCTTAAACAGAGGATGGTCACTGTCCAGTTTAACATCAGATATTTGTCCTGGGAAATACTCTCCCTCACATACCAGCACGACAAAGTCTTTTACTTTTATGCCCTCAGAAATGCAGGAAATTTCTTGTCGGGAAGGGTCGTCATTTTCATAGTCGGACAGTTCCGAGTCTGTGTAGACCTCGTTAAATTTCAGACGCCTCTTGGCTCCTTGAGCTTCATCTAAGTTTAAGAAAATTGGAACTCTCTTCATCAAGGAAGTTGCAGTTTTAGAAATTAGATGATCTTGATCATCTTATGGGCGAAAATGGTGGCAACTTTGAACTCCTGTTATGGGGACAACTTTCTCCCATCTCTTGTTCAAGAAAGGTACACATTTTTCGACATCTTCTCTGTCGATGTACAATGACTTAATTTTTTTTTGAAGACTTGGTCAACATACTGGTGAAAGTGTTTGGCATTATCAATTAAAACCTTCCTTGATTTTACAGCTGTCCAGACATTTCTTTTGGCCGTGCCACCAATTCCATCCATGGCTCCTTTGCCATGAGAACTAACAAAGAAGTTCCAATTTAAACATAAAAACTGTTTTTTAAATTGTTTATGACCAATTACTTAATGATGAGTACCTACCTGTTAAAATATACAAATAGCTTAGTTGTGAGCAAAGAAAAATATTTTAGTTCGTGTTACGGGTGTTTCATTGTTATATTGTAACACCCGTAACATTAGTTTTGTAACACCAAATTTCAGGGTGTAATAAACTTTTTTAACACCTCAAATTTATAATCTTGATGTTTGAAAAGAACACCTCACTTTCACAAAAGGTTTTTGTAAACAAACATTTCACCTTGTTGATAATTAAACGTTTACATGTATTTTGTTGCGGGTGTTACAAGCTGCAATGCCTTACAAAAAATATTAATAACACATTAAATCCTATACTTATTTCAATGAAAGTAGTATCAGAAGTTCATATAATGTTGTAGACTCTATTCACATGTTTCCCAGGCTGCCAACTGTTTTTATTGTTATTTTTACAAACAAACAAAGATCTTAAAAAACCAGTCCTATATCAACCAGCATGTGGATGTAACAACGTAGGTGAAAAACACTTCAAAATAACATATATATATATATATATATATATTTTTAATCGCTTATGCCATGTGAACGAGTATATATTTATGAGTCCAAATATCAATAAAACAAATTTAATAAAAAAAGTTTTAAAATTACTTGTTGGCTCACTTTTTTTGGAATTGCCCAGTAATATTTTGTTCAACCACAACAGTGTAAACAAAACAAATAAATTCAACAAATTAGGAGTGTACAGATTAGCTTGTACTTAATTATGATCGCCGGACGTGAAAGCCTAAGCTGTTATATTACCGTGTAAAGATCGCAAAACAACCTATTTTGGACAAACTGGTAGATCTTTCAAAATAAGATATCTTGAATATATGTTAATGCCATCAAACATAATAAATATTCAGCCATGGCCAATCATATGATAGGAAAGAAATACAGTTTCAAATCAATAGGCGAAGAAAAATCACACACCTTTAGAATAAAGGTAAGAAACTAAACATTTTGGTAGAAATTCATCATGCACAAAAGAATGACACCATTAACAATTTCAACGAATTGACCTACAGTACAACGTTAGCATATTCAACATAATATCAGAAATAATAAGAAAAACATCAATAAACACAAAACACCATCATCCCTCTATTAGTACACGCCCACCCCACACTCCCGCCATACGAGTAGCAAGCCACACTGATACAGAGCAAGCTAGCAGTCCAGGCTCGGACGCATATAGCTCCACACGACGGTGAAATCGGCTCCGCTATAGGAACGGTACAATTCAAATTAATCAGCAGTTTATAACAAATTCCAATAAAAAAAGGAATATACAGGGACTTCGTTTTATATGCCGCGGGGGTTTTCGCTAGCCCGCGTTGCAAGTCTGTCTCCCGCCAGGCACTTGGCCGTTATGCGGCGCTCGCGCGGCACGGTTTTAAAAATTAAATAAATATCTCGAAGAAGATATAATCCGGGAGGGTGCCATTTCATAGGTTATATATCATCATCTTGTACAGTTTCCAGCCCCAGGCTGGGTCTGTTTGGAACATAAGCCTCGCCACATAGTTCTTTCTTCCCTCCACCTCTCCGCTGTCGCTCTGGTCCAGTCCTCGCCTCTCTTCTTGACACATTCCTCCACTCCTTTCAGCCATCTATCTCTTGGTCTTCCCCTTGGTCATTTCTTCTGCATCTGCATCTCATGTATCCTCTTGGGAATCTTCTTCTCATCCATTCTCTTTAAGTGTCCATACCACCTCAGTCTTGATGTCTCAATCCTACCTTGCAAGGGCTCCTCTTTCACCATTTCCCTGACCTTTTCATTCCTCACCCTGTCTCTTGTTATTCCGATCCTACTTCGCAGGAACTTCATTTCACCTGCCTGTATTCTGCTTATATCTCTTTTCTTCATTGTCCACGTTTCTGAAGCATAGGTCAGTATCGGGATATAGTAGCTTCTGTATAACACTTCCTTGCTTTTTTGTGGGACATCTTTATTCCACACTAAGCTCCTAATGCTTCTCAGAAATGCTTCTGCCTGTCTGCCTCGTTCCGTAATCTCTTTTTCATTTTCATTTTTCATACTTCCCAAGTACTTGAGACTTTCCACCTTCTTCAGCTGTCCACCTCCAAGTGTTATCCCACTCATTGGTCTGTCCTTTTTCCTGGTCGTTAACAGGATCTCACATTTACTGATGTTGAACTTCCATCCGTACTCTCCCACTGTTTCTTCCCAAGCCTTCACGTCCATAACCACAATAAAGAGAAGGGGTGACAGCGCACTACCCTGTTTCAGGCCACTCATTTGTCTGAACCAGTCTGTTCTTTCCCCTCCAACTTTCACACAACTCACACTTCCACAATACATCTCCTTCACTCTGCCTACAGTCTCTTTTTCCACTCCCATGTTTTCCATTGCTTTCCAAACCTTCTTCCTACACACACTATCATAGGCCTTTTCGATGTCCAGGAAGGCCATCAACAGATCCTCTCCAAATTCGTAGTGGTGTTCCTGGAGCTGTCTCACTGAAAATATGAGATCCACTGTTGATCTCCCAGGTCTGAATCCATACTGTTCCTCTCTCAATTTTCTCTCCACTTTGGCTCGTATTCTACTTTCTAATATCTTTTCATATATCTTGGCACAGTGAGGTATGAGTGTGACACCCCTGTAATTTCTGCACTCCTTTCTGCTTCCTTTCTTAAATATTGGGACAATTAATCCTTTCTTCCAATCTTCTGGGGTATTTTTCTCCTTCCATATCACCCTCATCACACGGTACAGCCACTGTTTCCCAACCTCCCCTGCTGCCTTCACCATTTCAACATTCACTTCGTCCACACCTGGTGCCCTTCCTCCTTTCATCTTGTCTATAGCCATTTCCAGTTCTCTCCAAGTCAGGTCCTTTTCCATTCCTGTGTTGTCTTCTCCATCTTCCAATACATTGTCTTCCTCCCTATGGCCATTTGGATTCAGCAAATCCTCAAAGTACTCTTTCCACACTGCCTTGAGTCTCTCTTTGTTGTGTACCTCATTTCCGTTTTTGTCCATCATTACCACATCCTCTCGCAGACCTCTTCTCTTACGTTTGACCATCCCATAAAGAACTTTCTTATTTCCTCTGCTGTCTTCCTCCATCATCTCCGTCCACTTTACCATCCACTTCTTCCTCTCCTCTGCGACAATCTTGTTTGCTTCTTTCTTCTTTCTTATAATCTTCCCTTGCCAGATCAGTTCTTTCCTGGAACCACACTCTGAAAGCCTTGTTCTTCCTTCCCACAGCTTCTTTTACTCTCTCATTCCACCATGGTGTCTCTTTGCACCGCTTTCTGTTGCTTGTTCTTCCACATACTGCCACTGCAGCTTCTACCATTGTGTTTTTGAATTGCTTCCATTCCTCTTCCCCTGTTTTAGGATTGTCTGTTGGCATCCTTTCCCTTATTATCTTCTGGAATTCTTCCTTGACTTCCTTTTCCTTGAGTTTCCATACTTTGATTCTCCTTTCCTGGTACTCTGTCCTCTTGCTATCCTTAACAACTCCCAGGTTCATTACAAGTATTCTGCGGTCGCTATCTAAGGCCTCTGATGGTATTACCTTTATATCTCTGACACTCCTCTTCATTTCCCAGTCGTACAGCATGTAATCTACCAAAGATTTCTTCGTTAAATCACTGCTGTACCACGTTACCTTGTGGCTTTCTTTCTTCCGGAACCAGGAGTTGCCTACCACTAAACAGTTTCTCTTGCAAAAATCCAGCAACTTTCTCCCTTCTTCAATCCTGCTACCCCATCCTTCTGCTCCCAATACATTTTCATATCCTTGCCTTTCACTTCCTACATTTGCATTCAAATCTCCCATGACAATGATGCTCTGACCATTCAACTGCTGTTGTAGCTCCTCCTCAAAGTCTTCCTTCTCTTGAGCTGTACATCCAACTTGAGGGGCATATACCTGGGCTATCTCCAGGCTTCTTCCCTTTACAGTTTCTCTGATCTTCATGATCCTTTCACTTATTCCATTTACCTCTTCCTTCATTCCATCTCTCACAACTACTCCTACTCCGCTGCTCCTTCCTTCACTGTTCCCACTCCAGTACAACCGGTATCCTTTCCTCAGTTCTCTGCGACCTTCTCCTTTCCATCTTGTTTCTGCCAAGCCCAGTACATCCAGTTTTCTTCTCTCCATCACATCTACAATCTCCTCCACTTTTCCTGTCAGTGTCTGTATGTTTAATGTCCCAACTCGTAGTCCATTAGCATATCCGGGTCGTCGTCGTTTGCATCCGTCCTTTCCGAGGCCTGTTCCTGGTTTGAAAGCAAATATGATATCCACTACTGGCTTGCTAGGCCTATCGTAGTTTCACCAGAGCCCCGTCAGCCGTCACTTTTCAGGGTTCCCATAGAGCCTTCACAGCTACCGTAGCGGTCCCGGGGCACACAAAGTCCCCACTGTACTTCACCCCTACAGGCAATCCCCTACTTCATGCGTTTGCCCGTCTCCCACCACGTGGAGGAGGGGTTGGACTTGAAAAATATTTTAATATGCTGCACCAGACGTGACGTGTCTCCGACACCAACCAGGACACTACAGTAAATAAGGTAGGTTAATGTACGCAGTAACATAACCACAATTCATCGTAATGCCACTTACTATCTTGTAGTACCAAGGGATGTAAATATAAATTGTATCAATAGTGCAGTCACAAGATACAATTTCCAGTTTCATACCATCATTCAAATACTCATTTTATTCTGGTTTCCCTTCTTAGAAAAAATTATTTTAGAAACTATAGTCATATAACCATTACGATGCAATAAAGGAAGACAGAATGCTTCAATCTAGAACTTCCTTCAGGTTTATCTTTCATATAATGTCTTTCATAATAGCTTTCTTTTATCATCGCCAATAACCTCTAACCTCATTGTCTCTCTCTATCTCTGGAATTTTTTAGAGTAAGCACTCCTATTCCACTAGTTCAACTTACAACCACACAAGCGCTCGAACCTGCGCTAACCATTTTGCTTCCAAAAACGATCAATCTAGTTCAACCTTTCACCACATCGCAAAGAATATGAAGCTAACCAAATACAGATATATCACTGCCTGCACGATTTCAGTAAATATAACATTTCAGTGGGGCCAAAATAAAATCAGCTGATGTTGGGCAAAACAAAGTTGTCTCCCATAAGAATAGCATTATGAAGTGACTTTAAATCCCGCGTCAAGCATATTCCTTGTGATTAATCAACTATTTCTGTTGAAGGTGGCGTTAAATACAATTCCTTCTGAATATTGCTGTTTTTTTGGGGGGGGGATGAAAAGTGTGAAGTACCATCACTAGATGCAATATTTTGGCAAGTTGACATATCAGTGTTGGAATGCATAAAATGGTGACGTGTGCACATGGTTAGGAAATTATAAGATGGTGAATACAATATTTTACGTGTAATTTTGAACCGTAATAAACTCGACAAAGCATAGGCCTACTAGTAACATGTATGACTCTATTATGCTGGTTATGCTTTATGAATCAAGAATGTTGGCCGATGATCACCCGATCGGAACCATTAACCTAATTATAACTATCATCAATGAAAATTTCAAAACACTTATAATTTTATGCAGCTGATAACGTTCGTGGCCTGCCCTAAGAACCACCAGTACACTTACGTTATAAATTTCAGAGGCCTGCACTGTTAGTTAATACATTATTACAGTTATGAATGATCATGATTGTTTCAAGGGGCCTAACATCTACATTATCAGTCACTATCAGACACTCGTAGCAAATTGTTTAACATGGCGTCCGGCAGTACTAGCGTGATTGTATCGACTCCCGAGAAAGTAGGCGTAAAACGTGATAGTAAGTGTGGTAAATGCAATAAAATAGTTAAGAACGGAATTCTGTGTGGTATATGTGATAGATGGTGGCACTTCAAATGCGGAAAATGCTCCAGGGATGGAGAAATGAACGGGAATGAAGAATGGTTTTGTGAACAGTGCGTAGTGAATGTTGTTCTCGGTGAGGGTCTGAAATCCAATGAGTATGAAAATGCTTCGGGAATACTAACATTCTTCGAAGCGACATTGAGGCTCTTAAAACTGAAAATGATGAACTTAAAGACAAGATCAATGTTATGGAGAGGAAGTTTTTGAACAGTGGGTTAGAGCCTGAACTTAATTCAGCCTGGGAATGGGTGCGAGGTGAATCAGTTAGGCCTAATAACTGTAGAAGATGGGAATCTGTTCCAGTTAAACATTCGGGTTCTGGAAAGAGGATAGAGGACGATGGTGCTTTTCCTGTTTTAAAAAATAGATTTGAACCCCTTGGAAGCTGCACCAACGAATTTGACAATACAAATTCGGATGCAGTTTTGTCGAAGTGATATCGTTAAACCTAGTTGCAAAATCTCGCCGATTTCCGGGAAGGGGTGGTCGTTCAGTCTAGTTGACACAGATAGCAGTTAGCGATATCACCAAGCTCACTCGCTGTATCACGATTCTTCATGGTTAATAATCCCTATGTTAAGGTAAAAGAATATTTAGCACTGAGCAGTCAAACAAGCCACACTGTGACTATAGATCTTCCACAATTCAAAATGGCACCAAAGCTTATGCATAGTGAACTTCTGGTCCGCGATTCTCCATTGGACTTTCAATGACATTGAAATATGAATAGTCCGTTAGTATTTTCTTTTATTTCTGATTGTGGTTATGGTTTTAGGTGTTCAACTCATACCGTAAGTAGTAGAGGGTTGCCTTTCTGGGATGTTCCAAAGACAAGTGTCTCCGAAAACAATGGTTAGTAAATACTGTACATCAGCGTAGGCTTTCGTGGCCGGCGTTCATAACTATGCACAAGTTGTTCGGGCTTGTAGACAGGGGTCCAGGCAGGATGTTATCTCCCAACGTTCTACTGGAAACTGCATCCGGCATTATCCTTTTGTTAGTCAGTAGTGGAATGAGGAGGATAGGCAGGAGGACAAGGTGGAGGAAGAAAATGACGAGATGGAAGGCAAAGAGGAGTAGGAAGGGGACAGTTGGAGATGAGAGTGGAGGATCAGAAGAAGAAAATGGAAGAGAGGATAAGAGATCAAGGGAAAGAAAAGATAAGAAGAAAGGAACTGTTAAGCAAGATCAGGCAGATAAGAAGGAAGAGGAGGAAAATGAGGAAGGGAAGGCGAACAAGAAAAATAAGGGAGAGGAGAAGAAACTGAAGAAAAGGAAGGAAAGAAAGTGAAATGGAAGAAGGTGAAGATGGAAGGAAAGCTGGTAATAAAGAGGAAGAAGATAAACAAGCGCTGGATAAGGAAGACAAGGACAGGCAGGATAAGTTGGATAATGAAAAGCATGAGATGGAAGATAGGAATAGGAGAACCTATAAAAATGATAGAAATACTGTAATAGTTACTGAAACTCCGGCGGCAGCAGAGGCCGATTCTCTTGTAAGAGGAGTAGGCGGTACTGAAGTTTTGGAGGAAAGTGTGTAAAGATGATTTATTAGAAGACTCACTATGATTTTGGAACACTTAAAGCTATGAGGTCTATCAGAAGAATAGGTTTTAGTCTACAGTTAGTTTTACTTTGTGTGTGCAAATGTTAACATAGTGATTACTGGTAGTTTTAGTTAGTGTATTTTTCTATTTATTTATGATGTTTTGTGTGTGTGATTTTCACTTGCTACGCTCGTGAAAATCACATGGGGCGAAATGGTCACTGTTCATTTTGGGGTAGAAAGTAAGTTACTATAGTTTTTCTGGATGAAAAATTTAGAAATTGGCAAAATATAGATACTTTTCTTTTTCAACTTTGTCATTCTACCCTTTATTGTTCAAGCACTTTTTGAAATGCTCTTTAAGTACAAACTCCTTTTTATATATTTATTTTGGCCGCTACTGTTACTCGGGGAATTTTCTGATTTATCCTGGAAAAATCAGGGAATTGTCAGGGAAATCTGTTAGTTAGTTTTTGTAGGCACCCTGAAAATGGCCGCCTATTGCTGGGGCACTCACTACATGGAGTCTAGTACATTGTGCCTATTAGATTCTTTGTGGTGAACCAACAATAGGTGGCAGGGGGCTTTGGCGATAGTATTAGTAAGATGGTGATATGTTTTTTTGGGATATGAAATACAACTTAGATCAGATGCTGAAAGAAAAGCAAACTTTAGTGGACCATGTATTGAAGAAATTAAAGGAGTAAATTCTGTGAGTACTTTTCTTGTGTGCTAAACACTTAAAATGACCCTGATATCATTACCACCCCCTTATGAAACGTTACAATACTATGCTCTTTTTTGGGAGATGCACTGATCACAGAATTAGAAAATCCAGTGAGTCTATGACACGGCCGGCGCGCCCAGCTTATCTGTCTCCTGTAGAATCATCACTACCCGCTCGGCATAACATAGCACTTCGCTCACTTTATCCGTGCATGACATGAGATAACAATTAAAATTAAGAAAATAATTACATAAGCTCGTACCCTATGACAGGAGATGTTGGAAACTTTCTCCTCATACATCCACACATTTCCGGCATCGTCTTGGGAAACTCAGATTCACACGCATATGTTCGTCTTCCGTAATTGAGGCTTTATATCTCTCCGGATATGTTCTTTCAGTTCGCCCAACGTCTTGAGGAAAGAATTCATGATGAAAATTAATTAATGTAAAACAAAAATATTGGAATGCAGCCAAAATAAATCAGAAACCCCTAAGGACGTCAAATTGGCAGGTGAAAATCTAAAGGAAGTAGGAGACATCTGTTAGGAAGCAAAATAACCAGTGATGGACGAAGCAAAGAGGATATAAAAAGTAGGTTGGCTCAGGCAAGGAAAGCATTTCTACAGAAAAGGAATCTGTTGACATCGAATATAGATTTAGGTATTAGGAAGACATTTTTGAAAACCTTAGTCTGGAGCATCGCACTCTATGGAAGTGAAACTTGGACTAATGGTGCAGCAGAAAAGAGAATAGAAGCGTTTGAAATGTGGTGTTACAGGAGAATGATGAAGATCATATGGGTAGATAGGGTTACAAACGAAGAGCTATTAAGACGAGTGGGAGAGGAGAGATGTTTCTGGCGACTGCTAACGAAGAGAAGAGATAGGTTGGTAGGACACATACTAAGACACCCAGGAATAGCTAGCTTAGTTGTGGAAGGAAGGGTCGAGGACAAGAACTGTAGGGTTAGACCAAGGTTAGAGTATGTTAAACAGATTGCCTCGGATGTAGGGTGTGGTTGCTATGTAGATATGAAACGATTAGCTCAGGACAGGGAGGCATGGAGAGCTGCATCAAACCAGTCAAAAGCCCGAAGACTCACACTCAAACACAACCGTTAAATATGGGGACCGTGACAGCCATAAGTCCGTACTAATTACACGGTATTCAAAAATTTCCTCAATTAAGTTTAATGTGTCATGAGCCGTATGAGTGGTGGCAGTCTTGCTGAATATATCCATTTCGAGAGTTAGTGTCAATCAGTTCGTCAAAAAATGGTGTATCCCTGTACCTTTGTGCATTAATTGTGCCTTGAGAGAGAATAGGCCCTATAATGTATCCATTCACTGTGTACCATACCCCGACCCATTCGTTATGTAGAGGAATTTCGTATATGCGATGGGGGGTTCCTCTACTCCAATATCTGTTGTTCTGTGTCGCCGAGCCATACCCGTGTAAATGGAACCAAGCTTCGTCCGAGAAAAATATTAACATATCCGGAGAGAAATAGCCTCAATTACGAAAGACTAACATATGCGTGTGAATCGGAGTTTCCTAAGACTGCCGGAAATGTGTGGATGTAGTAGTAGAACATTAAGAACATCTCTTGTCATAAGGTAGTAGCAGCTTATTTTATTAATTTTAATTGTTATTGATCCGTTACTACGTTATTAACGGACCGATGAGATACGAGTTGTTGTATAGTCTGCCATCTGTAGGTTTATATTTGAAGCGCAACCTCTTCTGGAGTAAATAAACGCACCCGCTGTGGAGTTTGTGCTCTGGCTCTGTGGAACTCGACTGCAGTTGTTATGTCGAGAGAATCGTGTTGACAAAGAGAAGAAGTGAGAGTCGGAGACATAACTTCTATACCCCACGTCAGGTCAAGACCTGAGGAAAATATCCCTCCGCGCATCTTCTCTCTCTGTCCCGTCTTGTGTTTCCAACATGGCGCGCATCTGATCGAGTGTTTGAATCTACCTTAACCACAAAGACTTTATTGCGTTCGGACCTTTGATTCACTTCAATTACGAATTTATCTACGGCATATTCACTGAACCAAATATGTTTTCCTATCGTGTCGAAACCCGAGGCTCTGTGTTAATAAAAAAAGGATGCTTGTAGTTTTATGTTATCGTGCGATTATTTAAAACATTATAACATTGTGTTAGGCGAGGAATGACACATGGACGATGAGTGATATAAGAAGACGAAATTACGTGTGTCCTTGAACCCTATGAACCAACTAATTGCTTATTTGTCATCCGTCCCCATCTTATCTTGCAAAAGATCGAAAGTTGACAGGGAGAAACAGTTGCTTCCTTGAAGGGTTACGACACGTACTCTTGAGAATCAGAAGGCAGAATGATCTTCTGTTAGTACAAAGACTTAACTGTAACGTGAAGTGGAGGGTAATTATAAAACAAAATAATAATTATACCACGCATAGGAAAACAATACTGTCAGGTGTATATGCGTATTAGTCATCATCAAAATGTCATTACAAAACATGGCGAGTAGGCTATGTATTTTCGGTTGAGCTGACATAGGCTACTAAGAAGTAAACAATCTCCTATAAATAAGATTAAATGTTAGGATACAACATGTGTATATAACTTACAGATGTTGTCGCTAATCTTCCTCCATTGCTTCTATTCCACTGAGAACGCCGTCAGATGATTCACTACTATTACTATCACCATTAACTTTCACTGTCACTTTCGTCACAGTTGGAATTCCATTCTTGAGAAAAAGAAGAAAGCACTTTCCTACGAATTCCACACAGAACAAAATTCTAAATACCATGACACATGAACCCCCTTTTCTTGTGACGCCGGCCGACTTCTCGCCGGAGACTCACCATGAGCTTTGAATTTAGCGCGCACCGAGTCAACACTGTATGTCGAAACGCCAGTCAAGTATGCAGTCTTCTTCACCAACTCTTCTACTGTCCACTCTGGATTGTCATCCCTCAACCTACTACAGTATATACATTTAAAATCATTTGTTTGCACCTTTTACTGAACTTCTCCCCACTTTTATTATTTTTGAAGTATTTTGTTGGTGATTCAAGCTTTACAGCTGAATTGAACACGTTGTCTACTTGAAGGAGCCATCTTGAAGTCCGTGCAATCATAACAGTATTGCCAACGTTTGAACCTGATTTGCCACAACATTGAATGAGTCGGTTACTCTTTTGCAGCTCAAACAAGGTTTATACAGAACGAAATATAATATAATATCAAATTCGTACCGAATTGCTCTGCCTATCGTATAAAATACCACTACAAGCAATATTCGCGCACACAGTTAATCACATGAAAAACAAGGTTGGTGCAGCTCCCAGTTAACGAGAAAATGATTAATTTATTCATAGATTTATACCAAGGAATTTCTTAAAAGTAATCTAGCCAGTTTATCGAAACATAGCAACATGCGCTGAAACATCTTGTACTGAAAAAACAAGCAGAAAAATTGGGAACTATTTCCTTGCGCGTTAGCCTTTTCACAGACCAGAACATCAAAGGGACCGCTTAGGTCTTGACCAGACGTTCAGTATACTACCGTTTGGTCTGCTTAAAGATGCTGTTGTCTAATTATGAATATATCTACCGGATTTGGAAACGATCGATGGGACATGACAGAATTATGGCTATTGATACCACAACTTAAATGGACAGGAAAATGGAATTGTTATTAAAATGTTATATCGTCGAGAACATCCAGAACGTCGTATCCAAAGCTAAGTGTCATATTTTATCTTGAAGCCTATTATCAAAGAGTGAAGTGTAATATGCAGTTAAGCAAATAGTGTCATGTCCTCCCATCCTTTGGTGATAGTGTGTCCCTAGTTCCTGCGGTATTAAAGTTAGATTGGAGATTGTACTTGTTTTTGGTTATACTTGCTTGTCTATTGTCCTCCCCTTTGTATACATAGCGTGGAGAGGAAACGCGTTGTTGTTTGGGTTTTTATTTATGTTAGGTTTATTGCCGTTGTTGTTGTTGTTTAGTTTGATTGGTGTTATTTTTCTGCCGTATTTTTCTCATTGTTCGTCATGAAACGTGATTGTAGTTTGGGAGGTATTTCTTACTAACGTCTACTCCTTGTAATAGTATGGGATGTTACAAGATTTTTGAGGGGTTAGTAATTATAAGTTAGTTCGCGTATTTTGGGCCTCGACGTGGAGGGTGTGTGTTTGTGCTTCAGGTGACTTTCTGTCCTCGGATAGTCGGAATGCTCATCAATATTTTATTTGTTTATGTATTAAGGGTTATTGTGTTTCTTTTGAGATGTCAGTCATTCGTGCAACCTTAAGGATAACCGACTAGGTTCTCTTATTTTCCTTAAGGACTGGGCTGACATATTCATTGGTTTGTGTCGAAAGGCTTTTCATGGTATAATCACGTTTCTAGACATGTGGTTAAGGGTGGGTTAACGTCTTGTTTAAGTGGGAGCTTGACCGAAAGTTGAGGGTAATTTATGGGTTTGTGTTTGTTGCTTTCGGTCGGGAAACAACGTGCGTACTCTTTTTGTTTATTAAATGAGGTGTATCGATTATTCTTGCGGTTTGTGATATGTGTGTTTGTGGCAAGTACCCGGGGACTGTCATTGATGCTCATTTTACTTTCGGCAAGATGATTGAATCTCGTACTTTCGTCCGAGAAGAAGATTTATTCAGAGAGTTTATGAAGTCAGTTGCTGTTTTGTTTTGAGGAGTTGTAAATTGTTTCTCTTAAGGGTTGTGTATGTTTTTCTTTCCTTTTTATGGTCGTCGTCGTGTTATACTGTAGTAAGTGGATGATGTTTTGACCGATACCGTAGTTATCTGCTTACTGTAGTACTTGTTTGTGAGACATATTTTAGTTCATTTAAGGGGTTTTGTTCTTGGTTGGTACGACTTCATATGCTTTTTGATTATCTCTTCTGGTTACTTTCTGTATTCAGCCTGTGGTGGGACGAACGTATTATTTCTTATTTATTTTAATTAGCTTTCCCATTGAAGTCACAAATGGTAATTTCGCTACGATCTCCAATCTAACTAGGGTTAGGCTTCTCTGCTCTCCATTTTGATGGTCTTTTCATTGTGTGTGTTTTATTTTTATGTTTACCTCTTGCTAATTTGTATACTTTTATTTACAGCCCCCTCACCACTCATTTACCATTTCATGTGCTACTCACGTCCCCTTTGTTATGTCTTTTATATGATTAAAATTTTGTCTACAACCTTTACTCGAAGAGTGTAGTAATTTTTTAGTATCGATTCTCCATCTAGTTCTTAAGGTGCGAGTCAACTCGACTTAGGTCTCTATGGTCCACGTCCTAAACCGCCTTCTCAGTTATCTCATGTCGTGCATGGATAACGTTAGCGAAGTGCTATGTTATGCCGAGCGGGAAGTGATGAGTCAACGGAAGACAGATAGGCCTAAGCTGGGCGCGCCGGCCGTCCGAGTTGTGGGAGATACTCGCTGTATGTTGCTATGACCATCTGTGTGTATATGAGTGTCTATAAGGCATTGGAATAGTTTTATAAATCACAACCATTAAATTAAAATGAAGTTTATTGACGTAGAAAAGTGAATTAACATAAAACATTACAACGGTAGGTACCATTGAGTCAATTTCTTCCTCTCTTGGGGTGGGAAGGACCTTCATACTCGTCTTAGTTTTCATCTTCTTTTTCCCCAATATCTTCTCCATAGAACCCCTTTAGGGAAAAGGTCAGAGGATCCTCCTGTTCTTCTTCATCTTCGGAGCCAACTTGAGGGACCCCATTTTGGCAGTTCCCCTGGAAATTCTGGCATGCTGATGAGCATTTGAAGCTTGCTATTTTGCAGCCACACTTCGTGCTAGCACAGTCTTTCGTGCATCGGCAGAAAATGTTTTTCAGGATATCCTCCGGTGCAGCTGCTAACTCACTGTGCTCTGGGACCAGGCAGTTGTTCTCAATCTTCCACCCATACATCTGAGGAGGCAGGTCATTTCCCAGCCACAGCTGAACTTGGTGGAATGTTCGGAGGGAATGCTGTTTTACAGCTCGCTCAGTGGGAGGAAGACGAGAGATATCGGACTTGATGGTTACTGATTTCAAGAATGAGGGAGACCTCTTTCGCTGGAGCCCCATACCACCTCAAGATGCAGGTTTCACGTTTGCCTTTTGTACTTGTACGTTGGTGAAGGAAGGGTCTTAAAGATCGCTGCTGCTTTCTGGATCTCTGTCGACTTCAGATACAACTTCGCAAACGCGACCTTGCTTTTTCGAAATGTGGAAGATGTTGTCGCATCCTGTAAAGGTGTTCAAACACAGCACGCCCCTGAAACCTTGTTGCTGAAGCTCTTGGGACGAGAAGAAGGAATCCCTTATCTTTCCATGTCCAGGCTTGATGAAAATAATGTCCTTATGCGTAATTAGCTTTAGCCATCAAGAGGTCTATGAGGTCGACATCTTCACCCATGATGCCGACAGCTGTTTTTTCGGACATTTCCACAGCCTTTGTAACTGTACGATTACGTGTTCGTGGTTGTTTTAGCACAATGAGGGAGAAGCAATTATAAAAAAATCGTATTTATCTTTACTTACAATTAAGCATGACTTTCCACATATCTTTTTATCTATCATTACTCCTTTCTTCGTTCATTAATCTAATTTCTTTCTACCAATACAATTCTCTACGTGTGATTCTTTTCACCATAAAAAAACCTCAATAATCCTACTTCATGGAACTAACATTATCATAACCAAATTCATTAAAATCGCCACAGATACTAACTTCCTCTAACCAAGCACATACACAATAATCTCCATAGCTACTCTCAAAGATATTCACTACTAACTAAATCTTGCAGTATGGACTCCTAACAAGAAGTCAAAGATAGATATATATATAAAAACAGCATAAAAAAAAAGAAATAAAACTACAGATGTGGAACTTAATTTAGCATGGTCCCCTTTTACCTCACTGCCAGACCATTACAAGGAATACCATAGCCAAGCTCAATACTCCCTGCAATGATCTATTAGCAAAAAGGTAGCCATGCTATAACCTTAACCTAACATAATCTAACAAGGGGAGGATACGATGTATGGGTCACTGATTCGAACCATCTTTACTACACGTGTAGGGCATGACTAGGTGTATACCAGGTGCAAGTAGTAAGGTGCGCTTCTCAGCCGATTCCGAGAAATTAATTATTAATTATTCGTAATTGCTGTAGCTCGTTCATGTGTGCTGTACGTTAACTTGAAGACGAGGAGCGCATGGTTCAGTGGTAAGAGCCCTGCTTCCTAAGCGTGGGATCACTGGTTCGAATCCCACCGGTGAGCCTCTTTAATTTTTTTTTCTTTTTTTTTGTAAACTTAGGCAATTCGTACAACATTAGGTGTAGTGAATGATGTTCATTTTGCAGTCAATTGTAATAACGTGTTCTGTGAGCGGGAAAAGGGGTTCTGAAATCATCATATGGGGTTGAACATAGTGACATTACATAATGTACAGTCGGGGCATTGCAAATACATTGGTATTATAAATGGTCAGGTGTACTCTATTATATGTATACGTTTATACACTGAAGGCCCAGTCTGTTCCGTTCATTGCACGTCGGTGAACCATCAGACCACTCCGTACCCCGCAAATAGTGTCTCATGCTATGGGTATTGGTTGTGTTACAGTTTTTACTATTCGTGACATTCATCAACACACAAATATTTCTATTTTTTTACGCACTCATAATACATATCAATTCCAAGACTTTTTTTTTCTTCACTGCCTACTTGATATTTGTACTCCTGCACTGCCTTTTTGTTACTCTGTTCTCGCACTGCCTTCTCGATACTCTGTTGCTACAGTTGGAAAGTGTTCGGAACTGGCGAGGTCACCTGCACATGAACTAACGATAACAGTGGGCAGGAGGATAAACGGTTCACCCAGGAAACGTTGAATGCCGCATTCGTTCCTTGGCTCTTGAGGTAGCAACATCATAAGAGTGAGAATAATTGTGCGATGTCTGATATTACACGTTATAGTGATGTGCCGGTGCCTACAAAGGCCGATGGAAGTGGACCGCATTCAAATTCCGCGATGAGGATGTAATCTCCTGTAAGATTTATTCCCACTCCCCTTTCCCGCTCACATAACACGTTATTACAATTGACTGCAAAATGAACATCATTCACGACACCTACTATTGTACGAATTGCCTATGTTTACAAAAAAAATGCTCATCGGTGGGTTCGATCCAGTGATCCCACTCTTACGAAGCATGGCTCTTACCGCTGCACCATGAGCTTCTTGGCTTCATGTTAACGTACAGCGCACATGATCGCGCTACAGCAATTATGAATAATTAATAATTAATTTCTTGGAATCGGCTGAGAAGCGCACCTTACTACTTGCACCTGGTATAGGCGTAGTCATGCCCTACATGTGTACTAAAGATGGTTCGAATCGGTGACCCATGCATTGTATCCTCCTCTTGTAAGATAAACAGTAATACAAAAATATTGTAACCTCATAGTTACACCGTATCCACGATAGAACGCCCACATCACTTTCTGCTTGAAGGGTCCTGATCGCATTGTCCTCAAGCTTCACCTTAAGCATGTTGATGAGCCTGCTTTTGTTGAACTTGTTCGACAGAAAATCTTCTTGTTATGAAAGCCGGCTTTCATATAGCCGTGGTATGTTTTTTCGAGATCTCGGGAACTAAACGTCGCCCAGGGCTCAAACCTCGAATCAGTCAAATTTTTTTTTCTTCAAAAAAGTCTGCATGTATGTATCATGTGACGTTTTTGCGTTTAGCAAAGTACATGTCGCAATTTTCATGATATTGAGTTGAAATTTGGTACGGTGAAAGAGTTAGGGCCTGTGACGAACCCTACTGTTGGGCGTTAAAATCAGTGCAGGGCCGGAATTTTTTTGAGGGCCCTGAATTTCATCCTTTTTTTTCCAGACCCGTATTATCTCTGAAATGGTTGGTCCTATACAAAAAGTTAAATTTACAGGTGTAAGATCTCGGTGATTAGCAACTTTTTTTTATCCGTAACGTTTTTTTTTGATATCTCTCACAATTTTCTTTTTCTGGGGCCCTGAATTTATTTGTTTCTTCGAATCGTTATATATGGGAAACGGTTGGTCGTATCGGACAAAGTTAAATGTTCAGGTGTATGATCTCGGTGATTAGCAACTTTTTTAACTCTTATGATGTTTTGATATCTCTCCCGGTTTTCATTGACTGGGGCCCTGAATTTCTTCCTTTTTATTCGAATCGCTATATGTGGGAAACTGTATTCGTATCAAACAAAGTTAAATCTACAGGTGTAAGATCTCGGTGATTAGCAACTTTCCTATTCCATATAATGTTTTGATATCTCATCGTTTTCTATTTTTGGGGCCCTGAATTTCATAAGTTTTTTTCGAATCGTTATATCTCGGAAACCGTCGGTCCTATCGAAGAAAGTTAAATATACAGGCATAAGATCTCAGTAATTAGCAACTTTTTCTGCCTCTTATCATATTTTTTGATGTTATTAAATGTTTTTGGTTAAATAAAAATGGGGCCCAAATGTATATAATGATTGGTAAAAATTTAACTGATGGTCTAATTCAATTCTATGGAAAATTATCTATAATAACCCGTTTTAACCTTTTCAATAAGTTAAATAATGTATTTACAGATGTAAGATATTTTCCATTTCCGAGGACGTCCGGCTTTCATAACCACGTGATGGTGTCAGCATTGCCTAGAATATTATTTTCTAATTTTCCTAAATTTCCACTCAATCGGGCCGAAGGTCCAAAATGCAAGGCCTTGCCGCCAACAAAGTTGTTGTTTGAGATTATTACCCCTCCTGCTCGCCGTTATGTAGCCGCACCGTCTCATCCAAAGCAGGTCGTGCGGCGTGGACTCCTACTTGTTTATCTCGGTGTCTTCGGTGAAATTGATGTCGGCAGACTTGCTGAGTCGATAGCGCGTTTGCTACTTTCGTGCTTGAAGTTAATGAGGAATAGCCGTCAAAGACTACAGTACATCTTCCATGGTAGTTCTTTGGGATAAAGTGGATGTAGCTCTCGCAGATTGTCGATATCTTGGCACCTCTTTGCCAAATTACTTTATGGAGGAGCAGCCCTCCGTCAAATACGATGTATAACTGTGAGACACGTACATCCTTGGTTGTAGTGTTCAATGCTTTGTACAGCGCTGACTTAGTCGATTTCCTCATCCCACTCTCACTGAATAGGGCTAATGAGAACGGGGCTCATACCTATTCCATGTACAGCTTTAAATCTTCGTCTGTATGTTGCTGATGGATATACGTCCGAATAGAAAGAATGGTCCACAGGAATCTTTTCGTAGTTTATTTTGATCGAGCCCACAGTCGACAAGGGGAATAGGTCGATCTTTTCGAGACGATTTGGTGTTGGAAAATGCCGAATTGGCCATTTTAGCTATTTCTTGCCTACCAACTGCAACAACATTGTAGTAGGTGATCGTTGTATTTTCAACAACTCCTGTCGTGATAGATATGTCACTGGTCTATGGGAAGGGAGGAAATCGGTAAGCTAGGAAATATCAGCAGTATCCTTGTTTTGGCGGGCTTGTCCAGGGCCGCCAATACGTAGCCAGCGCGCAAGTCTGTGTGAATGGGTTTTAACATTTGAAGGAAAATGGTTAAAATGGTAAAGTAATTTACAGGGTGTATCTTAATTATACCGACAAAAAATCAGGGACGCTCTGCGTGTTATGTAAAAGACTATGCCGCAATCGGAGTGACGGAGAAAATTTTTCCCTTCGTGAAAATAAGGTTACTTTGTTACTTCCGGGCACACAATTCATATCTACGAACTCGCAGTATTTGCTGAGCCAGAGAGCAAGCCGCTGGCCTCTGCTGTCCTTCAAGCAAGGGAAGGGAGTGTGATAGGAGACAGATATGCTGGCGGGAATGCACAAATTTTCTCGGTGGCCTCGGCTTGCACTCTGGCACAGCAAATACAGCGAGCCCGTCAATTTGAATTTAGCGCCCGGAAGTAACAAAGTAACCTAATTTTCTCGAAGGGAAAAATTTTCTCCACCAATCCGGTTGCCGCATCGTCTTTTACATAAAACGCAGAGCGTCCATGATTATTATTTTTTGTCTGTATAATTACACCTTGTATATTATTGAGGGGAATGTAATGTTCTACAACCCTCTGGCCGGCATTTATTTTTTGGGTGGGGTCAATCCAGGCCAAGTTATCATGTAGTGAGCTTAACTTTTTTTGAATTACCGTTTTTAAATGGCGGCCATTTTGTCATAGGCCGATCATGTTTTTTTTTGTGTTTATAAGCATCTGCGTTTTTTTAAATATATCGGCAATGGGTTGCTCTAGGTCTATCAAATAAAAAGCATTGAATTCGGTACACTTTGGCCTACACGTTGAACCCTTTATCACTAGGGTTCATGTGTCTTTTTACAGATTTTTAATTAATCAAAATTTTTTGTTTTAAAATTCAAAAATCTGAATTTTCAATCAATAATTTTTCTAAGAAAGGACAGTTTCTCATCCCTAACATTTTTTGTGCTTCTACAAATCATAGTAGTGTAATTGTTTATAAAGTTTCAGTGGTGAGAAGTTACCCCTTAAAAAGTTGCCGACTTTTAAAAAACTGATTTTTGAAAAATTTTCAATTTTTGACCCGCAATATTTTGGTTGGGAGACTAGATATCATCATCATCCTCTTCGGCTTTTCCCAATTAATTGGGGTCGCCGGAGCCAACCCGGCTCATTTTGGTTTTGGCTGGGGATTTAAGACCGGATGCCCTTCCAGACGCCACGTGATTTTTCAGGTGAAAATTCCACCCCGCTGTCACCGGGATTCGAACCCCGGCTGTCCGGGTGAAAGACGAGCAGCTAAGCCACTGAGCCAGGTTGGGAGACTAGATAAAAATCTGAAAATTTCACATTTTAAAGATCTTTATAGTAGTAAACTTCAGTATAAATGTCAAGTTTGAGATTTAATTGGAAGTCAGTTAAAAAAAAAAATATTAGTAAAATTAAGTTCGCAATTACTCTACTTTTGAGGCACAAATTGTAGGGTGAATAAAATACACAAGTTGCATAGTAATGAATTTGTATTTAATTGTTAGAACTGATTAAATAAAGAATTTTAAGTAAAATATTGGCTAGACCATTCTTATTTACAGTTGTGCAATGATGTGTATGTGTCGTTGAATCGAAAGCCTCCGTGGCTTAGGCGGCAGCACGTCAGCCTCTCACCGCTGGGTCCGTGGTTCAAATCCCGGTCACTCCATGTGAGATCTGTGCTGGACAGAACGGAGGCAGACAGGTTTTTCTCCGGGTACTCCGGTTTTCCCTGTCAAAATTTCAATCCAGCAACACTCCCCACTATCATTTCATTTCATCTGTCATTCATGCAATCATTGCCCCAGAGGAGTGCATCAGGCCTCGGCAGCCGGCACAGTTCATATCCTCGCCGCTAGATGGGGGCTTCATTCATTCCATTCCTGACCCGGTCGGAGACTGGAAGCAGGCTGTGGATTTTCAATCAAATATACAAATTGTAAAATAAAAAACAATCAAGACTTTGAATGTCAATTCTTATGTTGAAACCTTTTTAAAAGAAATTTAACATTTATAGGTTTATAAATAGCTAAACTGACAGTTATTTTTTATTTACTTAGTAGCTCGTTGAATATCTGGGAGATTTCTTCACACACTTTGGGAGTTAACTCATTGCTGACCAGATGCCTGGACATGTCACATCGCCTGTGGACCGGACATTTTGCTACTGAGAATACTCCAGTGCACTAGATTATAAAAAGTACATAAGTGTGGAAATAACCTAGATATTATCTTTCTAGTTGATATGAGTATACACATACCCCTAGTAGTGCTCAAGGGGGTGATGTATTTGGAAACATGACACAATGTGCAGTGGCAGCTTAAGAAAGAGCAGATGGAGTATATTTGAGGTTAGATTGGGCAACAATCCAAGTACGGTATGTACTTTGGTTGTTATTACGTCGCCTAGAGACCTGAATATCACTGTCTCATTCAGTTTCCACTAATTCACTATAACTTGTGCCATGTGCCATTTGAACGATAATATAAACGATAAATCTTATCGTCTGATTATACAAGTCCACCATCTTGTCATTGATTGAACCAAGTTCGATGATTCGAAACAAAATCAAAAAATAAAAGAAGGCCATGAATAGACGGTAGATGGCACATATACATCTACAAATGTCCTTCTCAATGTGCTAGACCGAAATAGTTCAATACAGGGTCAAGAGATGTCGCAGGAAGACCGAAAACAATGACGTGTATAAAACCGAGATTTCTCGGGGCCCGTCATCTACCGATGGCGAGCGTACTACGAGATTTCTCGGGGCCCGTCTTCCATGTGTTAAGTTAAATGTTTGCCCCTGCATAGTTGGAGTTATTCTGTCAAAAAGAGCAAAAAAATTCAGGCAAAATATTTTTTTTCCAAAATTACAGACTTTCAAGAGTGGATCACGCGAAAACTATACAAGATATCGAAAAACTTGACTGAGTAAAACTAGTAGAAATTTAATCAGCTTTCATTTTGTAGAGAGTAGTAATTTCGGTAGGACGCATAGTTTCCGAGAATTAAGCGAAAAACCGAAAAATGGGACCTTCAACCCCCCCCCCCCCCCCCCCCCTTTCCCCTCGGCTCAATGGCTATGGGCGGGGAATTCTATATGTTCACCTCCTAACTAGTCCAAACAAAGTTACGAAGTCAAAAATTGTGTTCCACACAATTCGCTCTTAATTCCTTTTTTGAGCATTTGTTGACTGGACTATAATAAAATCCGCCTATTCCGAAATTCCCGCTAAACCGAACAGGGTTTGGTCCCAATTAGTTTGGAATAGCGCGACTAGACTGTAGTAGCATTTTATTTAAAGTACAGTATTTCATAGACTTACGCGCCTGCTAAGTCTTTCACTTTCGAATGAAGTAGGTTTTTCTAAGTGAACTCTTCCAATGAATGGTTAAATTTTCTGCCCTATTTAAGTATGAATTCACAACGGACTGAATTTCAAGAAAGCTTCATTCCACACGGGACCTGGTTAATCTATTAGTTCTTCTTCATCCCCTTGATTTTTGATGTCGTCTATATTGAGAACAGATACAAAACCCTCCAAGTGACTGTCTCCCAGCCTTTTGTGCCCTGAAGTCCAATCTTCTTAGTCATTGGTTACGTCAGAGATTATGATGTTATATCAGGGACCAAATAATCTGAGTCCTAGGAATAAAGAAAAGGTTTATATACTTCGTGAGCTGCCAGAATAGGATTGCCAGTTCTCGTCTCGCCATGTGTTATAACGGGGTTGCCAAACTGTAAAAGCCAGAGATACAGCTGACTAGGCACTGAAGCATGTGGGCTGTAATATGCAACACAGAGTATTATGACATCAACTATGCGAACATGCATTGGTCAAGCGGCAGAGGGGCGATGACTGACGTGGAATTTCCGGCGAAATGTTTATCCTATTCTGGCAGCTCACAGAGTATAGGAGAGACTACTAAATTGTGACAACATAAGATTAAATGATGCAGATAGTTGTAATAAAATTATGGGTGTTTTCCTCTAAATCCTGCTTTCCTACTTAAGTCCACACCATGGCACTATTACAATGGAACTGTAATAGCTATTCTGTTCATCTCGCTGAGTTACGACAATTAATATCTTCGTTTTCGGCTACCATTGTCTGTCTTCAGGAATCCAGGTTTCGTCCTGGACATGAGACAACAATGCGTCACTTCAAACTCTTCTCTAAAGACCGGATGGACGGAGCTGTGGCCGCTGGTGGCGTCTGCACTCTCGTCCACTCTAGCCTCTTTAGTGAAGAGGTGCCGTTGCGTACTCAGCTAGAGGCAGTTGCAGTTCGTACTTCGTTGCCAGTAATGGCAACAGTATGTAACGTGTATATCCCGCCTGATTCTCAGCCGGATTACGACCAGCTGGTGGATCTAGTCTCTCAGCTCCCCCCTCCTTTTCTCCTTCTGGGAGATGTTAACGCCCACAACACCATCTGGGGCTCCGCTACCACTAGCGGTAAAGGGAGAGATTTTGAGAGGCTGATCAGGCGGCTGGACCTGTGTCTGTTGAACACAGGGGAGCCTACGCACTTCTCTATTGCACACGGTACTTATTCAAGTATCGATATTACCCTGTGCAGTCGTGCGCTGGTTCCCCTGCTACAGTGGGGTGTACACGATGACCTTTGTAATAGTGACCATTTTCCAATTATCGTTACTCTTCCGAACCAGAGAGCCATCGAGTTACCAAGTCGATGGCTTCTCCGTCGGGCTGATTGGCCAACTTTCACGGCACGTGCGGTGTTTGCCGAAGATACCTTTGAGAGTGTCGACGATCATACCATTCACATAACGAATGGTATTTTGACTGCTGCTGAGGAAACAATACCTTCCTCATCCGGCAACTCACGCCGGAAGCTTGTCCCTTGGTGGACAGCCGAGATTGCAGCAGCCATTAAAGATCGTCGACGTGCTTTCAAATGCTATCGGAGGCAAAACACTATGGCCAACCTTATCACCTTCAGAAGGATGCGTGCTAGAGCCCGATATCTGATTCGGGAGAGTAAGAAAACGACATGGGAAAAGTATGTGTCGTCCATGACGGCGCATACTCCTTCATCTCAAGTGTGGACTAAGCTTCGTCGGATCTCCGGACACCCGACATCACTATCGATACCCGGAGTGTCCATCAATGGAGACATCATCACGGACCATCTCGCCATTGCCAACAGCATTGGCTCGCACTTCTCAGATGTATCCTCCTCCGGGAGTTACGATCCTACATTTCTGACTCTGAAGCGGGAGGCAGAGACTCACCCCTTGTCCTTTGCCACTGCTGCTTCGGAGTCCTATAATGTACCATTCTCTGAATGGGAACTGCGCAGTGCGCTTGCACTGTGCAGGGATACGGCTCCTGGACCGGATAACATACATAATCAAATGTTAAAACATCTGTGCGAATCCAGTATAAAAAGACTGTTGATCCTCTTCAATCGTATATGGATTGAAGGGGAGTTTCCATCTCAATGGCGAGAGGGGATCGTGATACCGATTCCCAAGGCTGGAAAGGATCCCAAGTTTGTAAGCAGCTATAGGCCCATTTGTTTGACAAATGGCCTATGTAAGCTGCTCGAAAAGATGGTGAACCGTCGACTGGTGTGGTTCTTGGAGGATAAAGGTCTCCTGTCTGAGTACCAATGTGGATTTCGCTCTCATAGGTCCACCACTGACCATCTGGTGCGACTTGAGAGCGCCATACAGGAGGCTTTTTTCCGAAAGCAGCACCTAGTCACGGTTTTCTTTGACCTCGAGAAAGCCTACGACACCACATGGCGCTACGGGATCCTTTCCACCCTTCACAAGTGGGGACTCCGTGGTAACTTACCGACTTTCATTGCGAATTTCATGTCCGTCCGACTCTTCCGTGTAAGGATCGGTAGGACATTATCGCAGTACTATACCCAAGAAAATGGAGTTCCTCAGGGTTCAGTGCTGAGTGTCACCTTGTTCACGATTGCCATTAATGGCATTGTTGCCGCCGCCGGGTCCGCGGTAGTTCCATCGCTGTATGTAGACGATTTAGCTCTGCATTACAGCTCTGGAAGTATGGCAGTCGTGGAACGGCAATTGCAGCTAGCCATCAACCGGGTCGACAGGTGGGCTCACGACCGGGGTTTTCGTTTTTCAGCAGCGAAAACCTCCGTCGTCCATTTTTGTCGGCTACGGAGGCTACATTTACACCCTGAACTACATCTCAGGGATGCTGCGTTGCCGTTGGTTGACACTTATCGCTTCCTGGGGCTCCATTTTGACAGCAAGTTAACGTGGCAGCACCATATACGGCAATTGAAAATGACATGTCTCAGGAAACTGAACATGCTCAGGTTTCTTAGTGGCACTACGTGGGGGGCTGACCGTGCGGTGCTGCTACGGTTCTACCAAGCCCTCGTCCTGTCCCGGCTAGACTATGGTTCTGCGGCATACGGTTCAGCAAGGCCGGCAACCTTGAAAATGCTGGACAGTATCCACCATAGTGGCGTTAGGCTGGCTACCGGTGCCTTCCGGACCAGCCCGATACCCAGCCTACTCGCCGAATCGGGTGTTCCACCTTTAAATTATAGACGCCAACATATGCTTTTAGCATATGCTGCCAATGTGCGTCAAATGCCGCAACACCCGACCTATCAAGCTCTCTTCGGTACCCAAAACCACCAGGGGTACGCCAACCGGCCTCGTGCCACTCGGCCGGTTGGTATTAGACTTGATAGCTCGTGTACTGAAATAGGAGTGGCTGTAGGTCCCTGTATGATCCGGACATCTAGCGAGGTGCCTCCGTGGCAAGTCCCGCGTCCGGAAATTCGGTTAGATCTGCACCGAGGTCCTAAGGTGAACACTGATGCTTCCGTTTACCGGAGGCAGTTCCACAGCATAGTTCACCAGTTTCCGGACGCTGGCATTCTATACACGGATGGTTCGAAGGTGGACGAGAAGGTGGGTTGTGCTTACGTTATTGATGGTGCAAATACCAAGATCTCTTTGCCTGAGGCCTGTAGTGTGTTTACTGCGGAGCTCGTTGCCATCTATGAAGCTCTGCAGTTTGCACTGCAGGATGCTCGAATCCACTTTCTCGTGTGTACCGACTCTTTGAGTTCGTTGCAGTCAATTGCTACATGTTTCCCGCAACACCCCCTAGTGCAGCGAATCCACGACATACTAGCCGGGCTGTGCCACGCTGACACTCGAATCACCTTTCTGTGGCTTCCAAGCCACATGGGAATTGCGGGAAATGAGTTAGCGGATCAAGCTGCAAAAGAGGCGGTATCACTACCACCTCGACTAATGGTGGTACCCGCTAGAGATATTCGCTCTCAGTTACGCCTACAAGTTCTGGCTTTTTGGGAGAGTCAGTGGCTAGCTGACCCACTGCCCAATAAACTGAGAGCGATCAAGGGAACTACTCGCGTGTGGCGGAGCTCCTTCCGGGCCCGGAGAGAGTCCGTCATTTTGTGTAGGCTAAGGATAGGTCATACAAGATCCACCCACTCGTACCTAATGAGAAGGGAAGACCCCCCACTTTGTACCTGTGGAGCCGTATTCACCGTGGCCCACATTTTCACCGAGTGTGTGGATCTTGCTGACTTACGAAGAAACCTTGGTTTGCAGACGACACTCAAACTTATATTAGCCGATGACGCGGTGGCTGCTGATCGCGTTATCCGCTTTATAAGTGAGAGTGGGTTAGGGCCAGCAATCTAAATTTTCCAGTGAACTTTGACTCAACGACTTGTTCGTTTTTGAATGATAATGTTTTGTTTTTTCCGTAATTTTTGTTTATTTTTATATATATTTTTTTTTTTTAATTTTATTTAATTGTTTGTTTTTGTTTTATTAATTTTTGGTCTTTTTAAATTTAGATGTCTACCTCAAAATTTTAAATTCAATTCAAAATTTGTATTCTTTAATCTGTGTTAAGAGGGGCAGATGACCTCGTAG
Source organism: Meconema thalassinum (assembly GCA_946902985.2). NCBI lineage: Eukaryota > Metazoa > Arthropoda > Insecta > Orthoptera > Tettigoniidae > Meconema > Meconema thalassinum. The sequence goes on from OX336388.2 coordinate 554,877,976, forward strand.
TTCCGCCCCTTAAAACAACAATAACTAACTAACTAACCTAAAGCAATGGCGTGAGGACTGAACACTGCAACACAGTTGAAATTCACATCCCGAAGTGTGATAGGTTTTGATTTCCCACTGTGTAAGTCCTGCAGATACTGGTGTACAATTTGTCGGCAATAAAAATGCTTCAGCACCCTTATAATTTCTTGGTCCATTGGTTGATGTCTGGTATGTGTGCATGGTGGCAAAAAATGTAAAGTCCCACCTTTTTAGGGTGCATAGGACAGTTGTCAACAGACAAAAGAATCTTAAATCTCCTTCATTATTTTGTCGTCCAGATCCTTTAACCGACAAATAATTCTGGCCATTCTGGTCTTCTTGGCTTTTTTAAATACATGAAAAGTTAATTTTTAAAACAACTGTAGTTTAACAGGTTTTTCTTTCTTAACCTGTGACATTTTTCCAAGCGATCAGCATTCACAGTGACAAGTACTGTTACTTTATCCTTGCTAATTTGCCCCAATACATTTTCCTCCTTTTAAAACTTATATTTTTCTGGCATTAGCTAAAGTGGGGCTCGTATCTGGTAATCGGACCAGATAGTGTGACATTTTACCACTTGGTTTCGTCGCTTTCTCAGGCAGATTCTGACTCCACATATTGGCGGTAAACGATTCCGTGCCTTTTTAAAAATCTATCAAGCTAATCATTCGAAGCAGAAAATGCAGTGTTTGAATTGTGCTATTTCATGTGCCTTTTCTTGAATAAAAATTTGTATTGTTTAATCTGTGTTAACTAACAAAGTTAAATCAATTATCATTATGTTTACAGTGTTCTCTTGAATGACTAGGCAGATGACCTTGCTGTTCTGCCCCTTAAAACAACGAATAAGAATTCTCTTGTATGACCTATACCTGGGGACAATAAATATAACAATAAGCTACTGCAAAAACAACTTCTTGAATTATAATAAGTCTCTCATAATTTTTATTTTGTGTAGCACTCATCATCAATTAGAGCAGTTTCCAACCACCGGTTGGGTCTGCAACTTGGGGCACAAGCCCCTCAATCATTTTCTGTCCATCCACCACTTCTCTTGTCACTGTTGTCCAATTAACTTATTTCCTCTCGACACATTTTTCTTCATCCCCTTTATCCACCTACCCCTTCGTCTTCCTCTAGGTCTCTTTTTCTTCCACTCCATTTCCAATATTTTCCGAGGTATTCTCTCGTCTCCCATTCTTTTCACGTGTCCATAGCACGGTAGCCTTGATTTTTCAATCCTATCCTGTAGGGGTTCTTCCTTTATTATTTCTCCAGACTCTTTATCATTTCTGACTGTCCATTCTAGTTATACCTATATGCCTCCTCTAAACTTCATTTCCACTACTTGTATTCTGCTTTTATATCTCCCTCATCACCCAAGTTTTTGATCCATACGTTAGGATCGACACAAAGCATGTCTTAGATGTGATCCCTTTACTTACTTTTCTGTGGCACATCCTTGCTCCATATCAAGCCTCGAAAACTCTTGAAGAATCCATCAGCACACCTTCCTCTTTCATCTAATTCCAAGGCATTTCCCCCATTTTCTTCAATGACACTTCCCAGATACTTGAAGCTCTGCACTCTCTTCAACTGCTCTCTGCCTAACTTTATGCCAGAGTATACTCGGCCCTTCTTACGTGTTATCACCACTTCACTCTTTTGCATGGAAAACTTCATTCCATAGGATGACACTACTTCGTCCCATGCATTGAATTGCTCCTGTACATCCCTTTCCTTGTTTCCCCAGATCAAGTCATCTGCAAACACCATTGCCTTCATTTCTTCCTCCCCAATATGCTGTGCTCCCTTGTGTATCAAGTCATCCTTCACCATTACAAAGAGCAAGTGCTCGAGGGCACTTCCCTGCTTCAGACCATTAGTCAACTCGGACCATTCGGATCTTTCCATACAGACTTTCACACAGCTTCTGTTTCCCTCATACATATCTCTCACTCTCATCACTTTTTCTTCAGTTATTGCTTTGGCTCTCATCGCCTCCCATGCTGTTTCTTACGACACTGTGTATGCCTTCTCAATGTCCATAAAGGCCAATACCAAATCTTCCCCATATTCATAGTGACTCTCTTGTAACTGTCTCGCTGCTGATGAGGTCAGTAGTGGACCTCTCCTGCCTGAATGCATATTGCTCCTCCCTCAGTTGCTGTTCCGTTACCTTATGTATCCGTTTCTCCAATGCCTTTTCACGTATCTTTGCACAGTGGCACATCAGTGTAATTCCCCGGTAGTTTTAGCATTTCTTCCTGTGTCCCTCCTTGTGGATGGGCAGTCTTCCAATCTTCTGGGACTTTCTTCTCCTTCCATATAGCTCGTATCACCCTATACGACCACTATGTTCCCACTTCCCCTGCAGCTTTTATAGTCTCCATGCTTACCTCATCTATACCTGGTGCTTTTCCCATTTTCATCCTCTTTATTGCTCCTTCCACTTCTCTGCCCAGGTTAGGTCTGCCACTTGCACATGGTTACTGACATCAACCCTTCCAGTATACTCTTTCTACTCGGTGCTGTCACATTCAAGAGGTCCTCAAAGTATCCTTTCCAGAGTGATTTAATCTCTTCTTTTCTATCAATGATATTGACATTTTTGTCCTCCGTTCTCTCTGTTAATCTTCCCACTTTTCCTTTTATTCTTAGCCATCGCATACAACAGTTTTCTAGTACCTTTACTATCCTCTTCCATCATCCTTGTCCATTTCTCCATCCACTTCCTCCTTTCCTCTGTTATCACCGTTTTGGCTTCCTTCTTGCTATATATTCCTCCCTTGCATCTGTTATTCTAAGTTCGAACCACATCCGGAAAGCTTTGTTTTTGTTTTCCAATACTTCCTTCACTCTTTTGTTCCACCATGGTGTCTCCTTCCATTGTTTCTCATCATAGTTTATCACTCGTCCTCCCGCATACCATTTCTGCTGCTTCCATTAGTGTTCTTTTCAGTCTTTCCCATTCCTCTTCCACAGTTCCCGTTTCCCCTCGGGGAAGCCTGCACTTTACTATTTCCTGATATTCCGTTTTGGTATCTTCCTCTTTGAATTCCCATACTTATATTTTCCTCTCCTGCCTTTCTATCACTCTTTCTGACTTCATTCTGTAGCTCATAACCACCAGGCGGTGTTCGCTATCCAAGACCTCTGATGGGATAACTTCAGTGTCCATAACATTTCTCTTCATTTGCGCATCAAAATTACTTAGTCTACTACCGATCTCCTACTCCAGTCCCTGCTATACCCTGCCCTCTCCATCTTGTCTCTCCTAATCCCAAGATATCCAGGTTTCTCCTTAGCATCAAGTCGACAATTTCCTCTACTTTCCCTGTGAGTGTCTTTATATTCAAGGTTTCAATTCGTAGTCAATGTTCATAGCCGGGTCGTTGGCCTTTAGATCTATCCTTTCCGAGGCTTGCTTGTGTTTTGCAAGCAGTTTATTTATCCACTACTGGCTTGCTAGGCCTATCATAGCTTCGCCAGAGCCCCGTCAGCATTAATTTTTCAGGGTTCCTGCATGGCCTTCACAGCTACCGTAGCGGTCCCGAGGCCCACAAAGTCCCCCCCTGTACATCACCCCTACAGGCAATCCCCTACTTCATGCCGTTGCCCATCTCCCACCACGTGGAGGAGGGGAGAGATTTCCAAATTGTACTCTGGTCACTTCTACTGAACTGTTGACTTCATGCTGCACAATATATCTGCCAATCTGGATCTTTCTAGCAGCACCTAGAATGTGTATTACCGAAATATGAAATTAGTTCATGAGCAAGCTAAACAAGGAAGCTACTAAGATGGTCCTATTTAGGTTCGGATTTTATGTTTATTCTAATATCAAGGTGTGACAGATTACAGATGTCAGAACAAGGTGCTGGAGGAAGGGCACGCGGTCTTGCCCGTGGGCGAGCCCGTCGTCAACCGCAGGCAGGAGGAACTCAGGAGCTTCATCCTGGAGGGCCTGGTACTCAGCAGGGACGTCCTCCTCAACAACAGCCACCGCCGCAGTCCCGTGGTGTTCCACAAGCCCAGCGAGCTCCACCGGCTCAGCGAGCTCCACCAGGCTTTCAGCAGCCCACGGCTGCCACATCCAGACCTCAACCACAAGCCCAAGCTCAGGTACTGCTCTCAACATTGTTCTTAAAATTGAAGCACTTGGAATTGGGGTGAATGCACTAACATTGTGTTCCACTGTAGCATGCGAATGACTAATTACAGTATACAGCTATATGAAGCATATGCTTGCCTGGGACAACCTATTTTTTTTTTACATCCGCATTGCTTCCTAAGTAGCAGAAGTCTCCTACTTCCTTTAGCTCTTCACCTGCCAGTATGATGTCAATAAGGGTTTCTGATTTCTTTCAGCTGCAATCCATATAATTGTTTTACATTCATTGATTTTCATCATTAATTCTTTCCACAAGATGGAGACCATACCATTTAAAAAAGTTTACAAATCCTCTGGTGAATCGGCTAAAATGACAATATTATCGGCAAATCTCGGAGTTGAAATTATTTCTCCTTGAATCTTTACTCGTATGTAAAATTTCTCTCTAATTTCCTTTGTTGCTTGTTCTATGTATAGATCGAAAAGTATGATTGATAAGTTGCAGCCTTGCCTTACAACTTTCTGAGTACCAGCTTCTGTCCTTAGGCTCGCATAACTGCTGTCGGGTGTCTGTACAGATTGTAGGTCACCCTCCATCCCCGTACTTGGTTCCAATCCTTTTCAAAATGTCAAACAACTTAAATCAACATTACCGAAAGCCTTTTCTAAGTTAGCAAATGCCATGAACATTCTTATCCTTCCTTATTCTACCTTTCAAGACCAGACATCTTCCCTTGTTCCTAAGTTTCTCCTGATACCAAATTGGTCTCCACTCAACTTGGTTTCTGTGTTTTCATCCTCGTGTAAATTATTGTAGTCAGCATTTTTGAAGCATGAGTGATCAAGCCGGTTGTGCGGTAATCTTCACATGTCAGCTCCTGCTTTCTTCAGTGTGGGGATAATTTTCTTCCTAAAATCGGAGGGTACGTCACCTGTCTGTATATCTATGTAAGCTATCCATCTCCTTTTCTTAATCTGTTACAGGTTTTCCATCTGCATCCTTAATATTACAGCACTTAATCTTCCTTTCCCCAAGAGAACTCTCAATCCTTCGATAGTTGTACATACTTTTCCCAGTTCAGGCAATTTTCTATGCTGGCACATTTCTCTTTCAACCATTCTGATTTCGCTTCCTTGCATTTGTTTACGTCAGTTTTCAGATGTCTTTTCTGCTTTCCCCCCTTCATCTCGTGCATTCTTGTGCTCCCGCCTCTCATCCTTCTAGTATATCCCGAGTGGTCCAAGGTTTTCTATCTATTCTTCGTTTGTACTGTACCCGAAATTACCTACCATCAGCTTGTTGAAATCCCACATTAACAACTGGATCGTAGTACCTGAAAAATCCCGGCTAAAAACCCCCCAGATCCTACCAACAAGTAACGGGGATAATAGGGCACAGGTCAACCTAACTGAGGAAACGTTAAGAAAAACCATTGCAAACCAAGAAAAAGCAGCTCGAAGAGCACGGGAATTATGTGGGAACGTAATCTAGGAGTGTGGGACACCCCCAAATACCCAGCAATGGTCTTCTTAACGTGAGCTCATCACTTTTATAAATAAATCTTCACACTCGAAGAATTAAGATAAAACTGAACAAAAATTTATTCAAAAATTGACATAGTAAAAATTACCATGTCCAAAGAACAACAATCTGAAAACCGTAGAACTCTTTAACTGAAGTTACGATCGTAGCATATTGAATGCAAACCAGTCACCACTGGCAAGACTATTTCACTAGATTCAAAAATCACTCAAGTATGTCATACTGATCCATATTACAGCAATACAAAAATAATTATACTGGATCATACATCTGAAAATTCCATATTTATAGGTTATTCATACCTACAAATTAATCAATGCCCTTATATACAATTACAGTTGAACCTGACTTGTACGTATATCACGGGGAAGAGGAAAAAACTGCTTGTAAGTCAGAATTACTTAGACAATTACTTACACAACATGTGACATATTTACTGAAAAACCAAAGGGATAGACCTACATGTGTAAATCCTAGCAAACAATACATACATTAAGGCAGAAAATATAGTACTGTATTATTTTGAACTTGGTCTAGCCTTATAGAAATCAGATAATTTGGCTTGTTTTCTTGCATTAAGTGCATAAACCTCCTTTTGCAAACGTGGTAATGAATTCAAAGCATTTTCACTACAACTTTTCGCACTGATGTTATGCCTACACACATCGATTGGACTTAACACTTCACTTGGTTCAGGTGTTTCAAGATTCAAGTCGTCACCTCCATCTCCATGATTGTCACTATCGCTTGTAGCTGGTCCGTCACCACCGCGTTGTTGACATACATCAGCAATAATCTCTTCATTCTGTTGTACGCCACATACAGCCAGATTATCATCGAAATTCACTCAAGTATCGAAATCTGCACCCTCCGGTAGCATTAGCTCATTGTCAGACATAATTTCGTCCCCATAATCATCATTAGAGGCAGCCTCTTCCAGAAAGACCAGCTTTGCGGAAACAGTTGCTAATTGTGGAGGATGACACCTGCTTCCAGGCAGCCGAAATAAAGTCCATGGCTTGTAAATTAATGGGAGAGAGTTTCATTTCCTGCATCACTCAGTGTCATTAAATGTTGAACCAGAATTCTTTTGCAATGATGCCCAAATCAAGCAGTTGTAGAATACTGGTACAGTTAGGAGGTATAAGTTCCACTCGGACATTCTCCAGAACGATTTGAGGTGGATGTGCTGCACAACTATCCAAAAGAAGAGGGATCTTCTTCTGTTTCTTTTTCATTTTAATGTCCAGTTTTTTGACCACTGTTCCATTAGAAGCATAGTCATGCAAGAATTTCTGTTGTATTCATATTCCATAGGCTTTGTTTTCGCACCCTTAAAACACCTCGGTTTCTTAGATTTTCCGATCACAAGTGGAGGAAGTTTGTCCGATCCATCTGCATTGGTGGCAAGAAGAACTGTATTTTAACAAATTCACAAAGAAATTTGATACAATGGTCCGGTTAGCTCAAAACAGTTGCCAGCGTTTCGCCCCAGTGTACCAATGGGCTCTTCAGTTGGTTATGGTACACCTCACCAAGACGCGTGGCTAGTACATACTGTGAAGGCCGCTGCAAGGCACAAAAGTTGCCACGAGCAGCGCCAATGTACTATGGAAGTCAATACTTCCTTTCAAAAATAATGTTAGCTTACCTAGCTAATCCATATTGGAAATATCTGTTCCCGTAGGAAACAGGATGTAAAATTGTCCGATTGAGCTATGTACATTAACAAATTCACAAAGAAATTTGATACAATGGTCCGGTTAGCTCAAAACAGTTGCCAGCGTTTCGCCCCAGTGTACCAATGGGCTCTTCATTTGGTTATGGTACACCTCACCAAGACGCGTGGCTAGTACATACTGTGAAGGCCGCTGCAAGGCACAAAAGTTGCCACGAGCAGCGCCAAGGTACTATGGAAGTCAATACTTCCTTTCAAAAATAATGTTAGCTTACCTAGCTAATCCATATTGGAAATATCTGTTCCCGTAGGAAACAGGATGTAAAATTGTCCGATTGAGCTATGTACTGAACCCTTCAGAAAAGCAGTGTTTAATGTAAGAAATCTTAATCAAGGGGTCGCGCTCAGTTCCTATGTGATGTTTATGTTCGCCAAACAACATGCTCTACTGAGGTAAGGGTCATAGGATGCAAACTATAAATTAGAAAGAAAGGTGACAAGATGTAAACTAATAACAAGATTTAATGACTAATAGTGCATAAAAAGAAATAAACAACAATAAAATATAAAAACAAATCCTCCCTGAATTTCCCATGATAGGAATATCTATAAATTTGAGGAGTCAGACGGATCTCCCCTTTATTTAAAATGTGGATCCTGGTTCCACTACCTTGCAATTTGGGTTTTATGTGCGCGTAATGACTAACTACGAGGAATGAGTACTTTGGATGACTGTTCGTTTACAACGGGTTAACAGCCATGATGCTTACGAACAATCATCTCGTAAATCAACGTTTACGGATATGGAACATGACATTAATAAAAACCCTTAAAAAGTAATGCTGACACACGCACTAAATTTACTATTTACAGGAATCTCTCTCGGGACCCTCATTAGCGCGAAGACGCACTTGACTTTGAGCTGCCAGACTGGCCAAATTGCTCAACACAAACAAGGAAATACAGCTTAGCATGTGACTCACAGGTCACTGAATGAAATCTAAACATGGAATAAACCAACAACAACAAAAACCTGACTGGCTGATATTACTTTATATGAACAAAACTGCATGTTAAGCTAACGCTTCGGAGATTATCGTGATTCGTAGGCAACTCCCATTTATTAAAACAATTTTTATCATTGATCAGTTCTTAATTCTGTATTTCAAGTTATTACTGAGCCACACAGGCATTCTCCACTAATGACCTGGCTGGCAATCCTCAGTCCGTCTTGTGAAACATCACATTTGCTCCAAAGGCAATAATGTCACTGAATCTGATCAATAATAAAACAAAAGAAATTAATTACCCTCCAATCTACTGTATAATTATATTACTTCAGTCCTACTTCTGAAACACAACATATCTCCGAGAGACGTTTTTAACCGCATTGCGTAGCGTATGCAAACACGGCCGTCCACATAGCTACGTTAGTTAAAACAACAAACAAGAAAAGAACCTTCTACTAATAACATATGCGAGCTGTTTCCATGCAAAAGGTGTGTCAGACCAAAACTAAATAGACTACGTTAATCACACAAGCAAATTATTTACAAAACAAAATATGTCCCATACACCATAAGTTAATTTATCAAATAATAAGAATTATTATGTACTCATCCTCGGTCAGCCACCCTTCAAAGAGCATCCGCAGCCATCTCCCAACCGGATTCTTCTTATCTCATCTCGACCATCTTGACGGAGTCTTGATATTTCCAGTCTTCCTCCATGGTCAATGATGTCATCTCTCGTGCTGATTCAAAAATTCAATAATTATACACTTGATGTCTGACTACTAAATTCGCCGTTCGGGTACTTCTTTCCCCAAAACAGTTTGTTGGCGAATTATCGAAGATACTGCCCCTACAAATAGGACTGTGACTATCTAACACTGAATTTAACACTTTTAATAATAGTTTCTGTGTCCTTCATGACACGCAAAGTATAAAAGCCTGTGTTCACTGACACACAAAATAACAGCCTCCATCCTCAGACCCAGCGGTGAGAGGCTGGCGTGCTGCCGCCTAAGCCACGGAGGCTTTCGATTAAACGACACATACACATCTCCCCTCTTCCTCAATCACCTGTCATTGTCCCACTCCAGTGTGTATAAATATAACTGACCAGCTGTGCCGTTATCTCAAGGGATCAACAGCAACAAACTCAACCACTATGGTCAGACATTAATCAAAATATCCAGAATTGCCCTCGCGAGGTCACACTATGGATTCGTCATCAAGCTGCCAGAAATCAGTCTACGCTGAAATTCCCGCCTGTAATAACGTAAAATACACACACTCACACACACACATCTGGGAATGACAATACGTTTTCACACAGACCGGCTGAATAGATGCTCGCCAACAATTAAAAAAATATAAAAACCTACGATAGAGCGGACGTACTAAGTCCCTATCCTGACGTATGCCTCGGAGACCTGTGTTATGAAAGGAAGGGAGAAGAGCAAAATACAGGCCAGTGAGATGAGGTTCTTGAGAAGCAGTATTGGAGCTACAAAGATGGACAGAATAAGAAATGAGAGGACCAGAGAATTAATGAAGGAGGAACCATTACAGGATGGTATAGAGAAATTTAGACTTAGATGGTATGGATATGTAAAACGAATGGAGAAGAGGATACCTATGAGAATACACGAGACGAAGTGGGAAGGAAAGAGACCGAGAGGAAGACCGAGAGAACGGTGGCTGAAGGGGGTGGATGAAAGCGTGAAGAAGAGAGGAGAAGGCTGGACAAGGGTGGAGGCTGAGAGATGGTGGGAAGACAGAAGACGTTGGAGAGGCTTGTGTTCCAAACAGACCCGGCCAGTGGCTGGAAACTGTGCAATATGATAGACGAATTTCATTACTCATATAGATTTACAGCTTCATTTCGCGTATGGAATTGCGTTGTTATAATTATACAATATCATTACATTTCATGTTAAATATATTACCTCTTATTTATTTAAATATCCATTGGAATTATTAACTCTGCTATACGTCAGTTTTATTACAGTCGCAAATCTTAAAAAAGACGTTCCTCCACATTAATTAAACCTGGGATTTACGTTGAGAAAAAGGGTGAATGTTTCATCAAAATATCCATTAGTCTAGAGACAATGCATTCAGTTATATGTGAAAATTCCATCTAGAGTGGATTTCAATAAGCTTGTATATACATGACTATCATGTAACAAAAACTTGGAAGTTCAACGAAGAAGTAAAATTAATCAAGCTAAAGTTCGGAACATCTCTTCTTGAAAATAGAGTAATGCCCCTACACCATCGACCTAGGTAACCATAACAGTTAGCGTACTATTGGCCGATTAGAAAACACTACAAGTTTCTATCTTCCACTAGAATAGAAAATGGTCCCTAGCAGAAGCGAAGGATAATTCTTCTTCATAAAAATAAGCTTCCAATAAAAATCATTAGAAATCTTCAAAAATGCAACTTGCGAGCGTAGAACTATCATGAAGTTCAACTATAAATGTAGCTCAAAAAAACTGAGAGCGAAAAAGAAATGTCGTAAATAGACTTTAGTAAGTGTACACCATACTATCAAAAACACGCAGAATTTACACTGAAGAAAATGGAAATTGCAACACCCAGAAGGAGTGGTGCTACATTGCTGCAATTGAACATGCAGGACGAGTGTTCGGTTGTGTTTCGATGATTACACTTTCAGGTCCCTCTGCCGCAAGTTTGGACAACAATCAATACAGGATGTGCCCACCACGAGCTGCAATACATTGATGAATTCTTCGAGGCATGGAGTCGATAAGGCCTTGGATCGCTTCCTGAGGAATTGTGGCCCATGCTTGCTGCACTGCACGGGTCAGTTGTTCCAGAGTTGTGGGTGGCTGAGGACGGTTGGCCAGTTGTCGACTTATCAATCATGTCCCACACATGCTCAATAGAACTGAGGTCCGGGGATCTGGCGAGCCATTCTAAGGTTGTGATGAGGAGAGCTTGTCTGGAGATGCGTACAGTGTGAACCCGGGCATTGTCCTGCTGAAACATCCCATTAGCAATGTTGGCCATCATAGGGACAACCACTGGATTGAGTACCCTATCAACGTACTGTCGAGCAGTCATAGTGCCCTCAACAAGCACTAATTGTGATTTCTCATTAAAGCCAATAGCTCCCCAGACCATAATGCTTGGTGTTGGCCCTGTGTGTCTCTCGGCAATAAGGTCTGGGCAGATCCTCTCCCCAGTACGTTGGCGCACACGATTCCGGCGATCACTGCGGCCAAGACAGAAGCGCGACTCATCACTAAAGACGACCCTATGCCATACGTCGATCGTTCTCGACACCAGGCCAGCCTTACACGTCGCTGATGCGGGGTCAATGGAACACCTTCCGCAGGGACACGGGATCGTTAGCCAGCTGCACGCAGGCGATTAGCAACTGTTTGTTGTGTAACGTGGGGTGCCACAGCTGCTCGAATTTGCGCTGCTGTTGCATGGGGTTCCATCCGGGCCATCCGAATGATGCGGCGATCCTCTCTCACAGTTGTCTGTCGCGCGGAGCCTGTGCCAGATCTACGAGTGTGGCTACCTTCATTTGACCACTGCTGCCATACACGTACCGTAGTTGCCTGTCGGCCAACACGTGCAGCGACAGTCCTTAGTGATAATCCAGCCTCACACAGCCCAATTATCCGAGACCTCTCAAACGGCGACAGTTGTTGATAGCGTCCTCTTCTCTGTCGTCGAGGCATGTTTGACGGGGAACACTTCACTGCACAGACTGCATGTCAACTACGCTACACCAGAGTCCGTATACTGGAGTAGATTCCTCCGCGACCAATCATGTGGGGAGACCTGTAGCAACAATCCAATGGGTCTGAAACATTGATCGTTGACATACCTACATGGCATCGTTCCATATCTTGAAAATCAACACAAACGCCCAATGCCTTCATGGTGTTGCAATTTCCATTTTCTGCAGTGTATCTCTTCTCCTACACTAAAGAAGATCCTATTTAAATTACCTGAATTTACTATTACCTAAATAGATCGTACTACTATATATACTGAAATTGGACTCATTCTTAACGAGAATCAAAATGCAGTCGGGAATAGTCAGTCATGAATAAGACATCGTGCCTAAACTCCATCCTTCGACTAAGCTACTCATCATCATCTTGCACAGTTTCCAGCCACTGGCCGGGTCTGTTTGGAACACAAGCCTCTCCAACGTCTTCTGTCTTCCCACCATCTCTCAGCCTCCACCCTTGCCCAGTCTTCTCCTCTCTTCTTCACGCTTTCTTCCACCCCCTTCAGCCACCTGTCTCTCGGTCTTCCCCTCGGTCTCTTTCCTTCCCACTTCGTCTCATGTACTCTCCTGGGTATCCTCTTCTCCTCCATTCGTTTTACATGTCCATACCATCTAAGTCTAGATTTCTCTATACCATCCTGTAATGGTTCCTCCTAAGCTACTGAGAATGCAAAAGAAATGGCAGCAAATGTAACGTTAAAATGTCTATGCTTTACTACAAATGATAAGACTGATTTCTCTGTACCTTGTCGACTCTTGGAGATTGGATAAAGAGCAATGATATGCCCTCCATATATCTTTCTTCACACATGGAAATAGCTTGGATTCTCCTGGTCTGCGAGAATCGAACCCCAGTCTCCACTCCACTGGTTTCAACTCGTCATCTGAATAACTACAACTGCTACCTCACCACGTATTGTCCATCTTGATCCAGAGAAAACGCCCGTCACATTGTAGTACCTCGACATTCGTGTCGAACCGAAACTTAAGTTCAATTGCATCGCGAATTTGCCACAGCGAAATGTCATGTTGACGATGATCAGCTGTGCTAACGGTACTAGAGTACGCGGCTGGCAATTTCGGCTGCACATTAGAATGTTCGCTTCGCTCACGTGGTGGTATTCACGTTTACTGTGCTTAACCTGCCATGGTTATGAAAATGTAGTGCATTTCAACCTTTGCTCCTGACATCCTGCTATTAAATGTATCGTGAATGTTACGAGGAATTCAATTCAGTATTCAAAAGTTGTAATTGCGTTACTAAATGCATACGTCCATATGAAATGCACTAATCCAAAATATGTTTAACTCCGTGAGTTGTAGCATGTCTTAATGTGTTTACTGTTCATCTCACTATTCATGATTGTTACTGCAAAGTTTGTTCATAAGTGAAACAACGTATAACTGGCTTGTAAAGATAAGTTTCAACCCAGTGTAAACTGATTGAAATATCCACAGATAGGTGTGATATTTTTCAGAGTTCCATTCGTCACTGGTCTCTGTAAGAAATTTATAAGTGTTCATACACATTCGAACCGAACTCGACACTTCCGACACCTGATATGTCTTTACAATATACGTGTAATGTTCCGATATCTCTTCCTCAGAGACACAATATGATCTGACTCCCCTGGTCTGCGGAAGTTTGCATGAAGGATCGCACCCGAGCGCTGCATGAATCGATAATCCATAGCCTTGACGTATGATAAATACAACTTAAGATGTTCCATGGAGCTCATATACATAAAAATACATAACTTTCACAACATGCTCCTTCTGAAATTCTGAAATACTGTAGAGCATGTATAAAGTTATTATTTCTTCTTAATTTGCATAAATATTCTTCTCGCGGCCGGTCGATATAAAATGTCAATACATCTGGGGCGCTCGTGTCGTCATAGCTCCGAAGTCAGCCCTCGGAGTGATTCGGAAGTACCGTAACGGGACATAGCCGGCTGCAATACACATCACCAGCGGCTGTGCGCCGTGCTCTCTTCAAAATTAAATGTCGCGCCGAAATACTTCACATTCTAAGCATGAGAATAATGGTACAGTACCAAAGTTTTTTCTGCTGATTTTGTTTTTTCATTCTTGAAAAGTGCCCGTTCCTCTGCTTTTGATGTTTGTTCAGGGTTCTTAATTACTGTATATACCCGAATATTATCCGCACCCTCATTTTTGTATGGAGATTTAAAAAAAACTTTTTTGTTTGTTTTTGACACTTTATTTTAAACAAAAATGTATACTATTAACACTGTAATACAGTAAAACTCGGTTAAGAAGTTCCCGCATAAAAAGCTTTTCCACTTAAGATGTCCGGTATTCTCTGTCCCGCTATTGAATCAAATCTCGTCAATCTCCGCGAAAGATAGTTCCGAATGAAAGAATACAGCAGTTCCGAGTATCCGCGGGTCTCCAGTGAATCATCTGACCGGGCGAACTATGTCAAGACTACATGACGTCACGCCATGACAGCAGCAGCCCATTGGACAGTGTTAACCTTGAAACATGTCTGAGGAGATATGGAAAACACTGGCTTCTGCTGGGAATACTTCCGCAAACTGCAAGAAAATTAAAATCGGGAAATACGACGACGTAGAACAAGATCTGCTGGTATGGTTTAAAGAGCAGCGAAGTTGAAACATTCCAGTGCGCGCACCGGGTTCGGCTCGGTCAAACAGGACACGGGCTGCCCACGCGAACGGAACGACCGCAGCCCATCGTGGGCTGGGGTGGTCAAATTGAATTAGGACAAGTCAAGGCGCGGACTTTGTGGAAAATCATAACTGCTCATTTACCCGCCGCGGTAGATCGCCTTCTGTTTAACCAGGATGAGGCAATATTACACAATACAGAGTTTGCGCGGTCTGCTCGCTTCCTGTTTGACCGAGCCTTTACTGATGCCATGCTATCATGCAACCAACGAAACTGACGCTTGTGTTTGGCTTGCGCGACTGGTCAAGCCATTAGACGGAAATAAACAAGTACACCCGAACAAGCACCATAATAGCGGATACTCGCGCGTGGCGGGCAATTTTAATCTTTAAAATTTGGATGATTCAATTAATACCTGCACCCCAATTTTTCACGTCCGATTTTGTATAAAAATGTGCGGGTGGTATTCGGGTATATACAGTAGTCCTCTTCAATCTTAAGTTCAAGTCCTTCAGTTAGTCTATTGCCCAACTTTTTAGCTTTCGAGTTTTCTTCAGTTTCTTCAGCTTTAATCTGAATTCCATGAAAACCAGATTTGTGTTAAAAGATTGTTGTATGTTTTGCAATCCAAACTCTCGTTTTCGGAATATCTGCTTTGACCATAATGATAAGTAACGTCTGCAGGCCATCTTTAGTCCAGAGGCACACGTGCCTCAAACTATACAACTTCCTAGGCAAACCTACCCTTCTATATGGCAGCGAAGCTTGGACCCTTCGCAAAGGGGATGAAGGGAGGGTAACGAGTGCCGAGATGCGGTTCACGAGGAGAAAGCTGGATACACATTATGGGATAGGAAAACCTGAGGATATCCTTAAAGAACTAAAAGTAAAACCAATTATCAACACAGTGCAGAATTACAGATCAGCTTGGAAGGACCATGTACTACATATGAAGACCTGCCGGATCACCAGAAGAGTACTCGAATACCAACCTAGAGGCAGAAGAGACGTAGGTCGACCTACAAAGAGATGGAACGAGACCGTAACAGGCTGCCTGGCCTAACACTTGTTAGGAAGAAGACCATAATGATGTCTATTTGGAAACTTCCTGCATTTCCTGGTCTTATCCATGTGTGTATTCTCCTATACCAGACCCAAAACAACTGTGAACATGGGCTAGCCCAGTAGCGTGCGTCCAGCTGAGCACTGTTGCCACAGCGGAGATGACACAGCTCTACGCTCGCAGTATACGCACGACCTGTTCCGTGAACACAAGGCGCTCCGAATGTAAGAACATGTACGAGCTGGGGGCCTAATCCTACGAATATCTATGCTCACAACGGAGTGCGCACAATGTGATATGAGGCAGACATAAGATATCACACAAACGTTATTTGTGCAAGTGTCCACCTCCTGGTGTAGCAACCAGCATTCTTGGCTGTGGCCCAGGAGGTCCAGGTTCGATTCCCAGCTCTGCCAAGCAATTAAATTCTAGTCTGAGGGCTGGAACGGGGTACACTCAGCCTCGTGAAGCAAAACTGGGAAGATGTGAGTTGGATTCCTACCTAAACCATCCTGGAAGTGGTTTTTCTGTGGATTCGCACTTCTACTCCAGGAAAATGCCGGGATGGTACCTTACGAAAGGCCACGTTCGCTTCCTACGCAAATCCTACCTCTATTACAAATATACACACTAGTACAGACATCACAGTGTCACAGGTTATCAGACAAATTCCACACACCCAAATACACGGGGCTACATGACCACGATGTCGCAAAGCCCCTAAAACAATCAACAACTACTCCTCTTGCTGTCACCCATGATGTCCAGATTCGATTCACGGCTCAATCAAGACATTTAGTTCTGGTCTCCGGGTTAGAACCGGGTACACTATGCCTCGTGAGGGAAGACTGTGAAGAGGTGAGTTTTATTCGACTCAATTACACGCAAAAAAAAAAAATGTCGACACCACTGCAACACAGGTTATCAGATTTTGTGTTTTTACGTACTTCTGTATTCGAAAGATTCTTTAAAAGGTCATATACCCTGAAAATTATATTTCTTGCCTGGCTGTTAGACTGCCACTCGGCTGCTAAGGAACATTGTTATGAGTTCAAAACTTCAGCTCACAGCACTAACTAGTTTAGGCTCCACTACTGAATTAATACAGCAATGCTGTCACTTTTCGTTATCTTCCCCAGCGAAACAAAATATTTCGACACCTAACCATTCTTCACTCTAATTATCTCTTCAGTTCAAGGATAGATGATATCTCCCGAACGGCTGGTCGTACCGTCACGGGGTTTGGACTGTTAACTTCAAAATGTTTAGCTCTGTAACATAGGTTCATCTAAATAATTGGATATTTAATGATTTTCGTTTGCGGAGGGAAATACAGATTTCATACGGCACAGAGAGCCCAGAGGTCGCAGTTAACTAGGCAACGCCACGCTATACAATTGGCTGGCGCGGGTGAGCGCGTGAATCTGGCTCCTCCCTCATGTTCACAGTTGTTTTGGGCCTGGTATAGTGGTTATTGAATAATGTGTTAGCTATGACCAACTCGTGCTCGGTGCAGATTCCATGTAGGCTTGTACTACTGTGGTGAACAACTGTTTTGTATCGATTTTAAGTACAATAATCTGTTCAGTATATTGCTCATAATATTCCACCCACTTTCCCAAGTTTCCTATTCCATATGAGACCTTCCACTGCATAGCCGTTGTTTGATATACATTAGAATCCCGCTGTAACGAACACCAGTATAATGCAATTTTCATCATCATAATCATCTTGTACAGTTTCCAGCCCCAGCCTGGGTCTGTTTGGAACATAAGCCTCGCCACTTAGTCCTTTCTTCCCACCACCTCTCCGCTGTCACTCTGGTCCAGTCCTCGCCTCTCTTGACACATTCCTCCACGCCTTTCAGCCATCTATCTCTTGGTCTTCCCCTTGGTCGTTTCGTCTGCATCTGCATCTCATGTATCCTCTTGGGAATCTTCTTCTCTTCCATTCTCTTTAACAGGGTGTCTACCGGTAACGAAAGTAACGAAAAAGTAACGAATTTTACAAATGGGTAACGAAAGGAACGAAAAAGTAACGAATTTTACAAACGGGTAACGAAAATTTTCTGAAGGCGGGTTGAATCATTTAAACTCGCGCCGCTAGGCTCAGAGATTGCGAGTTTCACGCAAGCGGCGCCGTGCCTATTGCATAGTACTCCGTGCCCGACCTCAAGGAAATACATACCGAGGATACCTTGAGCGGTATACATCGGTTCAACGTATATTTTCGGCCTCAAGAAGTCTTAAGTTTCGTGTGAAATATTTTTCTGTGTTACTATATTAGGAAACCTGACTTTTCGCGAGACGTTTATTCGCGAATACTTCCGAAACTAAGAAGAAATCTCTTATTTCTGTTATTTGGAAACTATGTCAAATTGAAGTCCAGAAATAACGCGAAACAATTTAATGTCGCAATCTTGCGGAATGTTACCGTTTTGAAAAAAAAAATGCGAAAAATCTTCGAAATACATATAACTTATTTAAAAAAATATGTCAAGTAAATTTGCGACATTCAGTATGGTTAATTCGAAATTCCGTTATAAGTCGATTTTTCCTTCGAACTTTCGTTCCATCGGATATATAATCTAACCGATTGTTTCGGTAACTTGTTGATAATTCGTGGTTCTCAATCGAAATAAAACTTGCCCTCTTGTCGTATTATTCGTGCAATCCTCTCAGAAAGAACAATTCGTAATATTCAATACCGTACCTACTTCGAACGTTCATCCTCCAAAATCGCATCCTCAAGACGGCCGGCTGACCGCACGACTTGCCTGCGGGAATCTCGTCAAACGGACCGATATAGACGTCAGTTGCGTAAAATCATAAAACCGTCCACTATCGTGAACTTGTGACCACGAGGACTGCGGGAATCCTGTCAAAGGTGATTGGGCACCCATCACGGGGCACCCATCACGAAACCTACTTGCCACTTTTCCCATGACCGTATACTTAAAAGCGTGCGGGGAGTGAGAAGTGCATCAACCCGCATAAAAATGGCAGCCTACGTAGCATCGACATACTAAATCCTCCTCGTGATCCACCCTGAACTCATGAACTCCCAACTACAGCATAGGGACAAAGGGAATCACGGCGCCGACCGAACAACATGTTCATAACTACGCTTGAATTTTAACCATGCCCAACCTTGAGCTTGCCTCCGCCATTCTATCAGGACAGATATACAGGCAGACAATCGTTGAACGGCCGGGTGCGGCGACGATTGCATAATATCTCGAGGACAACGTAAAACGGCCGAGAGCGGCAGCGATTGCGATACATCGCGATATTTTTCCGCATTCAGTGACGAGGACAACTGTATTCTTGTCAAACGGACAGCAAGTGGCGCCGATTGCGTAATAAAGCTATATTTTCTTGTGCCCTAACTCAAAGACAATGGAAATCTCGTCGAATGACTAAAAGTGACGCTGATTATCTAAATCGCGATTTTTCTCAGTTTTCTCTCGTGAAAACTACGGGAAGCTCACCAAACAACTGAGACCAGCGCCAATCGTGTAACATCTCGATATTTCTCTGCATTTGACTGCGAAGTCAGAATTCGGTGACGATCGTGTAACATCGCATGCATTTCTTCGCGACCTACCGTGGGGACGAAGGAAATCTCGCCAAATGGTCAAGAGCTGAGCAACCTCTTGGTACCGTAATAATGACATCATATTGTGGACAAGACGACATATTAGCTGAAACAACTCATTGGATATTAAGTATCTAGTAGACTATATATTTATTATTAGTTTAATTTTTAAAACATCATGTGAATTTCATTTAAAGTGGCTTCGGTGGTGTAGTTGGTAGCATGCAGAACTGCTGTGCCCAAGATAGCGGGTTCAAACCCGACCGAAGTCGTCGGATTTTTTAAAAGCGTTAAAAATCCTTCAGTATGCCTTCCTTCGGAGGGGAAGTAAAGCCGGCGGTCCCATGTCATGGATTTATGGCATGTAAAGGATTCTTCCACAGACTAAACTTGTGCCAGCCTTCTTTTTCTCTTCCTTGTACCTCCTGCCTTGTGCTCTAGGCCCTTACGGAGGCAGGGTGTATGTAGCCCCACCACTTCTGGTGCACCCTAGATAATGCTACACCCTCGGGCTCACGGCTGGTGAGTTCGGGAGTTGGCGACCCCGAGGGATTCCTGAGCTGGGTCCGTTTTCCCCTATTGTCCCTTACCTTTGGGGCGGACCCTCTCCTCTTTCCCTTTCCTATATGCCTATCATGGCTCTCCTTGTTCCAAGTCCCTCAATCCACCTTCTCCGAGGGTTGAGGGCATTTCTTTTCCTTCTGTCCTTTTATTTACCTTATTCTCCTGTAGTTTTGCATTTCTTCTTCTAGTATGTAGGTTGTTAGTTAGTTTTAAGTTCGCTTTTCATTTTCATCTTCACGATCACCCAAACCATCAGGGGCCGATAACCTAGATGTTAGGCCCCTTAAAACAACAATTATCATCATCATCATAAACTTGTGTGAAGCTAAATTGTTTGGTTAGATTTCGTCGGAACGCTCTATCAAAGTTCCAACGTTCACCACTAGGTATCATTGATATCTGGTAGCAACTTGAAATTGAACGGAACTTGTAGCTCACCCTAAGGGTGTCCGTTGGAAGCAGCTGCAGACTCAGATGAGCTGAACATGTCCTCGGACACTCCCGGCACTAAAAGCCATACGATAAATAAAAAACTTCTTTAAAAACAGTTCATTATTGTTTTTCTTCACCGCGTGATGAGCGCCTATGCTTGTAGACCGCAGACGTAACTTGAATTCAAAGGTAACTAAAATTAACTAAAAGGTACCTAAAAAGTAACTAATTTTTACTTCATCCTTACAGTAGACACCCTGTTTAAGTGTCCATACCACCTCAGTCTTGATGTCTCAATCCTACCTTGCAAGGGCTCCTCTTTCACCATTTCCCTGACCTTTTCTTTCCTCACCCTCTCTTCTTGTTACTCCGATCCTACTTCGCAGGAACTTCATTTCACCTGCCTGTATTCTGCTTATGTCTCTTTTCTTCATTGTCCACGTTTCTGAAGCATAGGTCAGTATTGGGATATAGTAGCTTCTGTATAACACTTCCTTGCTTTTTTGTGGGACATCTTTATTCCACACTAAGCTCCTAATGCTTCTGCCTGTCTGCCACGTTCCGTAATCTCTTTAACATTTCTCCCATTTTCCTCCACTATACTTCCCAAGTACTTGATACTTTCCACCTTCTTCAGCTGTCCACCTCCAAATTTTCAATTTTCAGATTAACTAAAATCTAGTTTGGCCTACTCCCATTTCCCTAATTACTGTATATTAAAACATTTCATTTTAATGAATTTCGTACTTTCAGTATAACAAATACAATTTCACATGTAAATTAAAAAAAAAGCAAAAACTGAAATTCATCCTCTTTTATGACAAATATTTTTCTTGTTACATTTTGTTATTCAGACGATATGACCGCCATATTGCATATATGTACCGTACATGATTTGGTAGGATATTGAATTGTGTAGCCAATAGGCTTCACCCCTTATCCAATCATCATTTCCCGTGTCCAGCTTCCTGGGTCGGGTTGTGAATTAAGGACCTCCAACGTTTCCTGTCTCTCCACCACTCCTCTCCTGTTTTTAGTACTTCTTCAGGTTTTCCTCCTCTCTTCTCTACACATTCCCACACTGTATCTGCCCATCTCTTTCGGGGCCTTCCTCGTGGTCTCTTCCCTGTCATCTTTTCACAGAAAGTTTTCTTTGGTACTCTCTCCTCTCCCATTCTCATCATATGTCCATACCACTTTAACTTGGTTGTTTCTACCCTGTCCTGCAGCTTCAAGATTCCTGTCCTTTTTCTAATCTCTTCGTTTCTAACTCTATCTCTTCTGGTCTTGCCCTCTATACCTCTTAGGAATTTCATCTCCGCGGCTTGTATTCTACTCTCCTCTCTTTTTGTAGTAGTCCACGCTCCAGCTGCATATGTTAGTATGGGTCTGTAGTAGGTTGAATATAATACATTTTTACATTTCTTTGGGACATCTCGGTTCCACAGAATACCCCTTATGCTCTGGTAAAAACTGTTCGCTTGTTGTATTCTCTTTCCAATTTCCTCAGTTATCCTTCCATCTTCTGTGATCACACTTCCCAAGTACTTGAAACTTTTAACCACTTCTAGAATTTTCCCATTCAATTCTATCTTTCCTCTTCCTTCCTTCCTTCCTCTTGACATTACCATTGTCTTGCTCTTCTCTGTGCTTACTTTCATCCCAAATATGAGATTTAAAACTATTGGCAGAGTTGAAGCGCCAAGTTTAAAATCTGCCAATGTAAGTTATGGTTTCATATCTTGTCAGTCTGTTTTGGTCATTCTTTTGTTTTGTATTCTTTGTATTGAACTTCGAAGTGGTGTTTGCGGCAGTCTTCTTCTATTTTTGTTTGATTTTCAACACATTTCGTTCATTGCAAGAACCGTCGGCGCATTTGTCCTAAGTAATATATCAAAAATTGATCCAAGACTAATTTAAGTTGTTGCAACCTTTCCTAATAAATCTGTCATGTTTATTTTTAAAACCAACTATGTGTATGGGGACTCATACAGTTTAGGATATTAATTACATTTTTCCACAATAATTTCCATTGTTGCATGTAATGCAGTTGCTTTGCGTGCAATATAGGAACAATTCTTTTAATTAGGCTACCATTATTAATTACTTTTGTGTACATACTGTGCAATGCACGTATATCATAATTTTCTTCTCATCAAATAAATATTAAGCTTTTTCATGAATAAAGGCATGTTGAAGTAATATACTGTAGATCATGCAACAAATATAACAGCAGGTGAATTCGGACGACCTGACTTGTTTCAGAATAACAATGTCACTAAAACAAATTAATTTCTGAAGTCCCCAAAATTTGTTATACTGGTATTTTACTGTAGTGCTAATGATCCTATTGTCTCCTGGCCAAAAGTCCTGTTCTTCCTTCCAGCGCACTTCACTAACCCCAACCAAATCCAACCGCAACCTATCCATTTCCCTTTCTAGGTTTTCTAACATTCCTCGCTCCGATTTCCTCTTTGTCACTTCTGTGATGTCAACCCTCCTTGATTGGTCCCCCCTCGGAGATCGGAACGGGGGACCAGTTACCTTGGAATTACAATTTTACAAGTGAGGATGCAATCATCACATGTAAGTATCCATAGAGGTGCATATCCTCGTAAAGGACATTATGGCTGTAGTTTCCCGTTGCTTACAGCTGTGCAGCAGTATGTAGCTTAGCAATTAGTTGGCTTTAGTTATCTTATCAATGTCTTCACAGTCGTAGGTAAAGCCCTGTGCAGATGCGGATATCCATGGCTAAACCCGAGCATATCCTCCGTGTGGAAATAGTTTGCATGGTTGTGTGGATAGCAAATAAGCTGCGGATAATGTTTGGGGTAAATTTGTGGTTAGTTTTTAGAATACAATCCGAACTTGTTGAATATCATGTTTGACATATCATATTTTTCCGTTATGTTGTTTTCATAACAAATGTATGATGCTGATTTAAGCTAATCTCATTCAAATCATGTCATTAAGTACAATTGACGCTCCGAACTGAAAGGGTTGCAATTCTGGCTGCATAAGATTCATTTTAAACAGCCCATGACATACATAGCCTAGGGGAACGATTTTCTCCTCGAATGTGTAAAATGTATTGCTTTAATACTTTATGCCTTGTCTAATTAAAAATATTATTTGAATACAGTAAAACTCTGTTAAGAAGTTTTACAAGGGACCATTAAAAAAACTTCTTAACAGGGAAACTTCTTAAAAGGGTAGCGGCCTGAAATGCATGTGAAACGTGCACTTTTTTGTTTGTGAATCCTACAATATACTGTACATAGGCCTATATAAAAGCCAGAAAAAGAGAAGCCCCAATATTAAAATCTGACTCACACCAGAGATAAAGAGAAATTAATTGGCATAACCCTCACAATTCACATTAAATGAGGCCACTGTTTGGGATGAGCAGGGCAGTGCTCCATAAACACCACAATCTTCCTGTTGTGGCTCCCCATTTTGGCATCCAGTGCTTGAACGTACTCTTCAAATAGGGAGCTTGTCATCCATGCTGATTTATTGCTTCTGTAAGTACATGGCAAAGTTCTGAAGTTTTCTTGATTTTCCTATGATCAGTAGTGGCAGCTTTTCCGTCCCTTCCATATTCGCACCAACTAGCACCGTAGCTCGCACTTGACTTAATTTGCCTCCTAGGCAAGATTCTCCCTTCAAAACCAAAGATTCATACGGAACAACCTGATAAAAAAAAGTCCGAATTCGTCAACATTAGAAACTTAACAATGTTTGTAATTACTGATTTTTGCCGGCAGCAGTGTTTCCTTCCACGCTTCCGTTTCCTCTGTACTTACACTCGCAGCTTCGCCACTAATATTCTTGTAAACTATGCCAGCCCGATTTTTAAAGCGATCCAGCCACCCATTCGACGCAGTAAAAGGCACTTGTAATCGACACGCGATTTCTTCGGCTTTCTCCTTCACGATAATCCCGCTCAAAGGAATGTTTAAACTTCGCTGCTGTTTAAACCACACGAGCAGAGCTTGTTCGAAGTCTTCGTATTTCCCGCATCTTCTTGCAGCTTGCCGAAGTATTCCCGGCAGAAGCCAAGATCCCTTCTTTCTTTGCTATGATGCCGTTCAAAGTAGACGGCGGCATTCTGACCTCCTTCGCAAGAGCAACATGTGAAAGGGTAGACGACTCTACTTTTCTTATAATGTCCACTTTATCTTTAATAGAAAGTGCCTTTCTTTTGATGCCTTTCATCTGAGATCCACTCATTTTCACAATGATTTGAAAACTTGACTTCACTGACTACGCAATTCTCGTAATCTCAATAATGTTATGCTACATCTGGCAGTGCTTGGCTAACAAGTTAGATCACACAGAACAGCGATAAAAGCCACGAACAAAGAATATAGGAGGCCACGAATGAAAGCATGATGCTGTATATTGTAGTCAGTCTTGGGCGGGTGTCATCATAGCGTGACGTCATTTAGCCTTGAAATGCTCGCCTGGTCAGTGACCCGCGAACACTCGGAACGGCTGTATTCTTTCATTCGGAACACCGGGCCCGGTCAGAGACCCGCGAACACTCGGAACCTCTGCATACCTGCCAACCCTTCCGATTTATTCGGAAACTTTCCGAATTTTCACCTTGTCTTCCTATCTTCTTAATTACTATTATTTCTTCCGAATTTCGGGCCCCAGTGATATATTGTAAAAGAAAAGGGAACTGCAAATAATTTCCATTCTCAACAAGGTGTCGACCGGTAACGAAAGTAACGAAAAAGCAACGAATTTTACAAATGGATAACGAAAGTAACGATAAAGTAACGAATTTTACATACGGGTAACGAAATTTTTTTGAAGGCGGATTGAATCATTTAAACTCGCGCCTCTAGGCTCAGAGAATTCGATGGAGCGCGTTTCACGCAAGCGGCGCCGTTTGCATAAGCTTTATTTCCCAGTGCCCGACCTCGAGGAAATGCATACTGAGGATACCCTGAGTGGTATACATCGTTCAGCGTATATTTTCGGCATCAAGAAGACGTTTTAGTTTTGTGTGAAATATTTATCTGTGTTATTAGGAAATCTGACATTTCGCGAGACGTTTATTCGCGAAAACTTCTGAAACTAATCAGAAACCTCGCATTTCTCGCATTTATTTGGAGACTGTCAAATTGAAGTCCAGAAATAACGAAAAATAATTTAATGTCGCAATCTTGCAAAATGTTCCCGTTTCGAAAAATCTTTGAAATACGTGGGCTATAACTTATTTTAAAAATATGTCTCGTAAATTTGAGACATCCAGTATGGTTAATTCGAAATTCCGTTATATGTCTATTTTTCCTTCGAACTTTGGTTCCATCGGATATATTATAATCTAACCGGTTATTTCGAAAACTTGTATAATTCGTGATTCGCATTCGAAAGAAAACGTGTCCTCTAGTCGTATTATTCGTACAATCCTCTCAGAATAATCTACTATATAAAGCTCAAATACCACTCACTGACTGACTGATTCATTCATCACGAAATCTCAGAAACCACCGAACGGATTCGAATGAAATTTGGTA
This sequence comes from Meconema thalassinum, assembly GCA_946902985.2. NCBI lineage: Eukaryota > Metazoa > Arthropoda > Insecta > Orthoptera > Tettigoniidae > Meconema > Meconema thalassinum. The sequence continues at coordinate 554,903,965 of OX336388.2, forward strand.
TGCAGCTTCCTCAAGGGCCGCAAACGCCCACTAAGAAAGGATGTTTGGATATTCAGGTTCTAAAGGGGTGTTAGACCTGCATTTCATTGAATAGCAATATCTCCCGATTGGTTTCATTGGGGGATGTGATACTCGGCATATAAACTCATTAAAAATAAGAAGACACGTGTCTGAGGGTTTTTCGATGTGGTGTATATTATGAGGTGAAAGGGGTGAAAAGTGGGGGTTGAAGGATTCCTAACGGAGCGTGTATCCCTTAAACGACATAGGCCAGGAGTTTGGAACTCAGCGGGAAAAAATCAGCATAAAAAATAAGTAAATAGGTGTTGGACCATTTTTTCATAAATCCAATTTAAGGGGCCCATGGGTAGGGGTGAAATTTCGGGGGGGGGGACGTAATATGTCTGAGTGTAAAATTATACATGGCCTATGTTGTAGACAATAACACATTACATCTTTTTTGTCTCTTGCTATTTCATCATACGAAGAATACTTAGGGAGTTATTAATGATTTTGTACTTTTTGGCCGGAATTTTCTAACTCTCAGGATTGACATAAAAATTGATTCGAATGAAATTTCAAAAAATAGTTTTTTTAATACTTTCATTATATTTTTCAAGTCTTTTAGGGTCCGAAACCAACATGATATTTTGATGTTTTTTTTTCGTCCCATGCATTTTTGGTTTCAGGTGATAGAATTATTTTCCACTAGGACCCATGCTTATCTATCTATTTAACTAATGTTATAACAGGATTACAAATGTTATTGCGGGCGAAGCCGCGGGTAACAGCTAGTTCTTAATATTTGTTATCTACTTCGAACATTCATATTCAAGACGGCCGGCTGACCGCACGACTTGTCTGCGGTACTCTCGTCAAATGGACCGAAATCGACGTCAGTTCGTAAAATCATAAAACCCACACCCTAGCGTGAACTTGTGACCACGAGGACTGCGGGAATCCCGTCAAAGGTGATCGGGCACCAATCGCGAAACATTCCGAAACCTACTCGCTACTTTTCCCACGTCCGTTGACTCAAAAGCGTACGGGGAGCGAGAAGTGCATTAACCCACTTATATATGACAGCCTACGTAGCGTCGCGATACTAATTTCTCCTCGTGATCCACCCTGAACTGATGAGCTCCCAACCACAGCATAGGGACAGCGGGAATCACGGCGCCGGCCCTACAACTTGTCCATAACTACTCGTGAATTTTAACCATGTCCAACCTTGAGCTTGCCACCACCATTCTGTCAGGACGAATAGACAATCGTTCAACGGCCGGGTGCGGCGCGGTACGCACAATATCGCGAGGATAACGTGAATCTCGTAAAACGGCCGAGATCGGCTGCATTTGCGGTTCATCGCGATATCTATCCGCATTCAATGACGAGGACAACTGGATTATTGTCAAACGGACAGCAAGTGGCGCCGATTGCGTAATAATGCTATATTTTCTCGTGTCCGACCTCAAGGACAATGGAAATCTCGTCGAACGACTAAATGTGACACAGATTATCTAAATCGCGATATTTATCCGTGTTCTACCACGAAAACTACGGGAATCTCGACAAACGCGTGAGACCAGCGCCGATCGTGTAACATCTCGAAATTTCTCTGTACCTGACTGTGAAGACAGAATTCAGTTACAATCACGTAACATCCCATAAATTTCTTCGTGATCTACCGCGGTGACCAAGGAAATCTCGCCAGACTGTCAAGAGCAGAGCATCCTCTTGGCAATTATAAAAACGCCTTTTGCACAAGACGACATATTACCTGAAACAACTCATTTGATAATAAATATCTAGTATTTATTTATTATTTTTAATATTTTTATAACTCCCGAAGTGAATTGTATTTACCGCTTTAAACACAGTTCATTGTTGTTTTTCTTCACCGCGTGATGAGCCCCTTGCAGATCGCAGACGTATCTTGAATTCAAACGTAACTAAAAGGTAGCTAAAAAGTAACTAATTTTTACTTCATCCTTACAGTAGACACCCTGCTCAGATTCTCTCGTAAGTCGTAATTTCTTTTGTGATTTGTGTAACCTTGGTTTTTGTGCAATTTTGTGTAAATTCCTCGCTTGGCAGTGAGCTCCATAGCTGCGATTTCGGAATGGTGAGTCAGCTGATCGCCGTACCGCATACTGATTGGTGGTATATTACGGACAAACCGTTGTCAAGCCTACCTTTGGGTGTGGCGAACCCATCGTACAAATAGCCTAAATATGATAGTGTGTGAGTCACGACCTCGGATGGAGGTCCTTGATTCATGCCCCGACCAGATCACTGGAACCGGGAAATGAAGAAGAAGAAGTTGTCAAGCCTACGTGAATATGTGGTAGCGAATTCGACGTGTAATCCATACGAATGATAGTATGCGTTTTCTTTAAACACACAATTGTTCTCTTACGTTTAAATATTGGCCAAACATACTACTCAATGATTGATGATTGTTTACATTTTTGTAAATTTTTTGCTGAATTCATACTTTGCTAATCAAGACACGCAGGTCTTTCGTGTACCCTCATTCGCCCTCGCCACGGTATACTGCGCATGATGAAATCTATAATTTAAAAAATCTTCCTATTTTTGACTTCCGAAGGTTGGCAGGTATGCCACTGTATTCTATCATTCGGAACACCGGACGTATCTTCCGCGGAGATTGGAGAGTTTTGATTCTAAGCCAGTTGCCTCTCCGTGAACTTCTTATACTCAAAGGGAATACAAAATCTGAACTATTTAATCGGGAAAACCTCTTATGCGCGAACACTTTATACGAGATAAATATACATGTATCTTATGGGAAGAATCACGGGACCGAGAATATCGGACGTCTTAAGCCGAAAAACGTTTTATGCGGGAACTTCTTAACAGAGTTTTACTATATTTATTGAACTAAACACAATGTGACAGTGGATTCAGATAACAAACATGCGGATAAGTCATGCGTGGCGGATGAGGAAATATTTTTGTTTATCCGCACAGGGCTCGATCTATAGGACAAGTTAAGAATTGATTAATTCTGAAAGGCTGCAGCTCCCCTTAAGAATAAAGTAATAAAACTTGCCAACGGTATGAGTCTGAGCTAGGCTACCCAACGATATGAATCTGCACTGAAGGTTACCGAACGGTATGACACTGCACTACTGCATGTCATACCGCTGTACGACACATGTAATTATGTATAGACCAAGCATATCGTGGAGAAGTTACCCTGGCTTTCAGGCGTGCAGCAGTACATAAACTACTGACTGTATAAGGGGTTTCAACTGGTTAAAATCTGGATCCAAGCGAGGGTCGAGAAGCCTTTGCGTGCTGTCCTTTTATTCTCTTTCCCAGGTAATTCCATACTGACGATTGAATTTGTGTGTAATTCTCTAATAGCAATCTTCTTCCTAATGCTATTAAATGCTATACATCTGCATTGTTTGATGGCCCATGACCAGAGAGACAGGGTAAAATTGCAACTGCGATAAATGCAAATACGGTATAACCCCGCTTTTACGTTCCTGCAATTAACGTTCTCCCGCCATTTTCAACATTTTTCCTCGGTCCCTTCAATTTTCCTATGTTTCAATGCAATCTGGTCCCCGCTTTTACGTTAATGAAATTTTAATTTCCTGCACCTCGTAGATCAGCAAACATAAAGAGAAGACAGAGATTTTAAATAATAATAATAATAATAATTACTTGATATAACAAAGCGAACAAAATGCCCACGAGACGATATTAAATGTTGCCAAGCCGTACCAAGCTGCTTATCGCTACCCCAAGGGAAACGAATTGTATGGCGTATTGAATGCAGGTGTGGGACCAAGCCATGTGTTATTCTTCATTATGTGACTCCGCATGGGAGTGCTACTTTTTCCATTAAAAGGTGGTGATCGTCTTAACAGATATCGATGTTGGTCGCTGTCACCGAAAAGACAGTTTTGTTTGAGAACAAGTCTCAGTTAAACTCCAAACCATTGGACATGCCGTGCGGTGTGTAGTATGGTATTCCAGTGGCCTTGATCATTCAGCTTCAGCAGGTAGGCCCCTAGAGAGCGCGCTAAGTGCTGGGAGCAGTGACCGGCACTTTCACCAATAACTGAAGAGCGAATTACTCTTGACGAGTTATGTAGATGTAGGTTGGTAATAACTGGCTCACTTATATTCTCTTCGCTGACATTCGGCAACATTTTCTTTGATGCAAATGGTGGCTTGTTTTCTTTTTTTCTTTTTCTTCGCATTGTGCTTCAAACTGTAACCTATTTCGACAAGTCGACATGCATTTAAATTGGGTGAGGTGTACTTTTACCAACTGAAGAGCCTAATGGTACACCGGGGGGAAACGATGGCAGGTTGTTGATTTATGCCGGAACATTTATCACATTTTGTGTTGAAATATATAATGGATAAACAGACAATTCATATTTTTCTTTTGGGAAAATTATATAAAGTCAACATATGCCGGATGACTTAAAATGTCCGACAATTTGATAGTTTGACATGTTACAGTTTCTCAAAGCATGACAAATCGACAATTTTGTCGGTAATCTGTTTCAAAACTTTGTAAAGCTGACGGGTAGAAATCTGACAAATGTCACATATGCCACCAGGTTTTCTTCATGAACTACTGAATATGTCAGCCGGTTTTGTACAATTGTCAATTTGTCATCGAAAACTCGACAGGCGCCTTGTTGCATGCAAATTATTACCATAACCTATCTTATTGCGGCGTGTATGGCAGTTTCCCGCCGAACCATTAATAGCGTTTTAGAATCGTTCGAAGGGAACGATTAAACAAGAGCAGTAGCAGTGATTAAGATCAGTGGTGTGTGCAGGATTTCTTTTTGGGGGGTTTCATTCATACAGTAAGGTCGTACATTGTTAAAATTATTATTCATAAAAATCAATAATTAAATAAACATTCTCTTTGCATGAAAACTATTTTAATTGTATTTTCCAGCACAATAAAAATATTGAAAAAAATTCATTTTTCATAGGCCTATAAAAAACTAACTAAATATTAAAACTGAAATTGATCAGAAATGAAGCTGCAATGTTCATATGTGACTGCTTAAAATATTGATATTAAAACAAACAAAAAGTCAACCCCTGGCAACTATACAGCCCATGAAGGGCTTAGGCTGACCAAGTGACCGCTGCCCAGCCATTTGGCCTGCAGATATTGGGGTGACGCGTGATCAGCGCATCAGGTCCCCTCGGCCGTTAATCTTGATTTGCGTGATCGGGGCGCTGCCTCACTGTCAGACAGCTACTCAATTGTCCTCACGAGGCTGAGTGCACCCCGTTCCAACCCTCACGTCAGTTTTAAAATCCCTGACGGAGCCGGGAATCGAACCCGGGCCCTCCGGGTGAGAGGCAGGCGCGCTACCCCAACACCACGAGGCCGGCAAAATATTGATATTATGTGAGAAAAATAATGTTTTGCTCTCCATGAGCTTTTTTTTGGCTCAGTATAAAAAACTTCCCTAATGATTTCCCTCGATTTTTCACTTCTTCATTCCAGACCCTTGAAAACTGTAAAAGAGGGGTTATACTGTATTACTTTTTTCTTGATTTTTCTTGTATTTGTAGATTGCAAAACTGAATGTCACCTAAGTGCGACGACTAGGGTTTCTTCCTAATTTTCCACATACATGTGATAAATGCCCAACTTGCTGGGAAATATTCAACAGGATTTCTTCTTATGAAATTTTTGCACCACACTTCTTAACCCTTTCCTTGTTGCGATTCCAGGTTTGATATCCTCAGAAATCGCCCAATTATTTTAGAATATGAAGTACTGTGGACATCGGTATAAACTCTTGCACATACCATTGGAACTACAGTAGAACGTCGTTGATCCGGACGTCAATTATCCGGACGAGCAAACCAAAAAAAAAAAAAAACAAAAAAAAAAACAAAAACTTACGCGTATGTACAAGAAAGAAGTTTTAAGTCGTTTACTGCTGGCAGAAGATGAGGAGAGTGTGATATGTTTTTCAAAAAAGATTTTTCTTAAGGACCACTGTTAATTGATAGCTGATGGATGGAACACTTTAACACCACAGAATCTTCGAAATGCATTGAATAAATTGGTAGGAGAACAAGAGACCGTTAAGACCACAGACACTGTTGATGAAGATTTGGATGCAGTGACGAATGAGTTATTCCAAGTTCTTGGATTTTCCGACTGTGATAGAGATGGCGCACAAGTTTGGTTGGTAAGTGACAGTGACTCAGGTTTTCAAATCTTAGATGATGATGATGAAATTGCTACTCTGGTGCAAGACGTAAGTGGGGAAGTCAAAAAGGATGAACGCCTAGATGAGAAAGATGAAGAAGGACCAAGACATGGAGAAGCTTTTACTGCATAACTGCACTATTGTAGTATGGCTGTACTATGAAATAAACGCATGCTCGATTATCCGGAATAATCGTTATCCGGAATACATTCGGTCCCAATTAGTCCGGATAAATGACGTTCCACTGTATATAATACAGTACATTTAAGTGAAATGAAATTTTACACGTGAATTACCTAGTCTTGCAATGACCCACAGTAATTACACTCACCTAGGGTCCTTGGTTTCAAGGCTGCCCTCATAATCTGGTCACAATTTTAAAACTATATGATCTGGCCACATAAATAATTATGAAACTTAAGTTTTAAAAAATGTCAGTAATGGAATTTTGCACCAACTGAACACATAATTACATTGTTTTCCATTTTATATCCTGAGGTCCCTGGTTCAGAACCACTCTGCATCTTTTTTTTTCTCCCAGAAAGGGTCACATTGGCCCATACTGCAATAGTTGTCAAATCCTAATTTAAATACGCTAATAGATACATCTCTGTAGCCTGCTCCATGGAGTCCTTAGTTCCCAATTCCACTCCCATTGCCAGTAAAATCATCTGGCGGAGTTGTTTTTTTTAAAGCGTATGGCTTTTTTATGCCGGGAGTGTCCGAGGACATGTTCGGCTTGCCAGGTTTGTAGCTGCTTAGAGACGGACACCCAATGGGTGAGCTACAAGTACCGTTGGGGAGGAAAGTGGGAATGCAAGGACGAGGAGTTGGAAGGTAGCGGCTGTGGCCTATAGTTAGGGACCAACCCCGGCATTTGCCTGGAAGGAAGATGGGAAACCACAAAAGACCATCTTCAAGGTTGCCGGCGGGGGGATTCGAACCTCCTCGCCTCCCGGATGTGAGTGACTGCCAACAGTCATGACGTAACGAACACGGCTAACTCACCCGGAGTAAAAGGCAGAGAAGGTTGAATGCTTGGTTGTAGGCTACCGTCACCACCGGCATTAACAGTACGCTAGTTTACTGTATCCTCATCAATATCACAGTCACTATCATTTAACTGATCATTTACATCTAAATCGCAAAGTAAATCACTTCCACACGAGCTCTCCGAATCGCTAACATCGCTTCTATTCAATTCTATTAGGACATCGACATATGAGAGACCTGCCATGTTGCCTCGCAGCAGCTGGGAGAAAGGTCAAGGAACAAACATTCATTGTTACCGCTAAAACAAACATTATGCCTTCTGAATGGTGTCCTATGCCTGCCAGACATATTACATATAGTTCACAATTAGTTTTAATTCTACACCATTTCAAGAGGTGGCAGGAGAATGCCAGAACACACATGGGCTCTTTAGCAGGGAGCTGTTACTTTCATATCCGGGCGCTTTGAGAAGGAAAAGGTTAATTTGTAAGATCCTAGCGATAATGATATATGTATTTGAACAAACATTCATTTTCGGTTCCGTATTGACAGTAGTATTCAAGAATAAATCTTGAAGATATTTCCGCTTTGTCAATACTATAATTTATAAACTTAAAAATATTCACATATTAGAGTACATGTTTTAAGGCTTCAATAAGCCCCTTCCTCAGCCCTAATTTTCCATACATTGGCCCACATCTCAAACATTGATATCTCAGCACAGTACAAACACGATAAACACATAACAGTTTAAAGAACTAAAGTAAAAAGCATGCGATTTGTTGTTAATTTTCTGATTCGCTTGTTAAAAGTTTGGATCCTGTGCAAGCAGAAGACATTAATTTTAACTAAATCCAACACGTTATATGGAAGCATGACTTTCATTTTAAACTATTTATTTTCTGTTCTTCTATTGTCCTATTTTATAAACCACTTGTGATGAGGTGTAACTTATGTTGGTTATCAAAAAACTCCTCGTTTGACGATGTATAGGAAAAATCTGGTGGGATAAATGTGAGCTATGTTGTAAGACTTCATATGGATCATATGGCTTGTAGGCATTCTCATTTTAACAGTAAAATATGAAATTCTTCCATATACGGTACCTGAAATGAATGATGTAATTTTGAGTTCTCTTATTTTGGAGTTATGACATAAAAAAAAGGAAAAACCTAGCCACGGTGTTCTTTGTCCTCGAGAAAGCCTGACACCACATGGGGCTACGGGATCCTTTCCACCCTTCACGAGTGGGGACTCCGTGGTAAATTACCTAACTTTAAAGCGACCTTAATGTCCGTCCGACTCTTTGTAAGAGTCTGTAGGACATTATCTCAATATTTCACTCAAGAAAATGTTCCTCAGGGCTCTGTGCTGAGTGTCACCTTGTTCGTGATTGCCATAAACGACACTGTTGCCCACAGTATTTCCATCGCTGTATGTAGACAATTTAACTCTGCATTACTGATCTGGAAGTATGGCAATAATGGAACTGCAATTAGCTATTAACCGGGTCGACAGGTGGGCTCACGACCGAGGTTTTCGTTTTTCAGCAGCGAAAACCTCAGTCGTCCATTTGTCGGCTCCGGAGGCTACATTTACACCCTGAACTACATCTCAGGGATGCTGCGTTGCCGTTGGTTGACACACATCATATCCAGGGGCTCCATTTTGACAGCAAATTAACGTGGCAGCACCATATACGGCAACTAAAGTCGTGTCGGAGGAAACTGAACATGCTCAGGTTTCATAGTGGCACTACGTGGAATGGGGGTGGGGGCTGACCGTGCGGTGCCTTACGGTTCTACCAAGCCCTGGTCCTGTCCCGGCTAGATTATGGTTCTGCGGCATTCGGTTGAGCAGGGCCGGCAACCTTGAAAATGCTGGACAGTATCCACCATAGTGGCGTTTGGCTGGCTACCGGCGCCTTCCGGACCAGCTGGATACCCAGCCTACTCGCCGAATCGGGTGTTCCACCTCTAAATTATAGACACCGACATGTGCTTTTAGCATATGCTGCCAATGTGCGTCAAATGACGTAACATCCGAGCTATCGAGCTCTCTTACCTATACCACCAGAGGTACGCCAACCAGCCTCGTGCCACTCGGCCGGTTGGTATTCGACTAGATAGCTCGTGTACTGAAATAGGAATGGCTGTAGATCCCTGTATGATCCGGACAACTAGCGAGGTGCCTCTGTGGCTAGTCCCGTGTCCGGATTATCGGTTACATCTACACCGAGGTCCTTAGGTGAACACGGATGCCTCAATTTATCGGTGGCAGTTCCACAGCACAGTTCACCAATTTTCGGACGCTGGTATTCTCTACACCAGTGGTTCTTAGCCGGTGATCCGCAGTGCCTCGGGAGTGGTCCGCGGGAGAAAAGGGTCCACCAGCACGTATAAAAAAGTGGCCAATAAATGGGGATTTCGAAAACTATGTGCGTTGAACGAGAATCGTCCGAATGTATTCGCGGCGATGACTTATCAGGTTTTGAATTGAGATATCTTTAAAATAAGTGGTTTTCAGGAAGGGTTACAACTGATTCAATTTCAGGCTGAGTGGTCCGCCGACTTCTACGGGTTCAGAACCACTGCTCTACACGGATGGTTCGAAGGTGGACGAGAAGGTGGGTTGTGCCTACGTTATTGATTGTGCAAATACCAAAATCTCTTTGCCTGAGGCCTGTAGTGTGTGTACTGCCGAGCTCGTTGCCATCTATGAAGCTCTGCAGTTTGCACTACAGGATGCACGAATCCACGTTCTCGTGTGTACAGACTCTTAGAGTTCGTTGCAATCAATTGCTACATGTTTCCCACAACACCCCCTAGTGCAGCGAACCCACGACCTACTAGACGGGTTGTGCCGCCCTGACACTCGAATCACCTTTCTGTGGCTTCCAAGCCACATGAGGAGATGAGTTAGCGGATCAAGCAGCAAAAGAGGCAGTATCATCTCCACCTCGACCAATGGAGGTACCCGCTAGAGGTATTCGCTCTGTTACACCGACAAGTACTGGCACTTTACGAGAGTCAGCGGCTAGCTGACCCAATGCACGGTAAACTGACAGCGATCAAGGGAACTACTCGCGCTTGGCGGAGCTCTTTCCGGTCATGGAGGGAGTCAGTCATTTTGTGTAGGCTTTGGATAAGGTCATACAAGATCCACCCACTCGTACCTAATTAGAAGGGAAGCCCCCCCCCCCCATTTGTACCTGTGGAGCCGTTTTAACCGTGGCCCACATTTTAACAGAGTGTGTAATTCTTGCTGACTTACGAAGGAACCTTGGTTTGCAGTTGACACTCAGGTGGCTGCTGATCACGTTATCCGCTTTATAAGTGAGATTGGGATAGGGCCACCAATCTAAATTTTCCAGTGTACATTGACTTACATACTTGCTTTTTTGAATGCTGAATTTTTTTTTATATTATAATTAGTTTTATTTAACTTTTGTTTTATTAATTTTTGCCCACCCCTAAACTTTTAAATTACATTCCAATTTTGTACACTTTAACCCTCTTAGTGCCAGGCGAAAAGGTAAAGGTGAAGTCTAAAAGTGCCAGGCTGTTTTAATGGAAAATGTAGGCTTTCAGAAAAAAATATGTACATCCTCTGTTTTGAAAGATACGAAAGCGAAATTTAGTCAGGGAGTGCAGAACATAGCTATCTAAACTCAGGGAAATTTTCAGATCATTATGAAACTTATTTCTTTCTTTATTATAGATTAACGGTCACGTTAAACTACAAGCTATTTTTTCTTTCTTTATTAATTAATTAATTAAAATAATTTCTTCTGTAAAATAAAATTAGAAAGTTTGATTATTCCTATTACCACACGCATATAAATGGAGTAAAAATGAACACTGGAGAGCACACATACATAACAAAAGAACCAGCAAATGCAGTTTTTTAGTTTAAAAAATATCAGCAGGGGTGTCAAAAATCCGAAATTCTAAAATCTAGCATATTCATAAAATACCGTACACCAACAATGGCATTGTTGATATAAATAAAATAAAAATAATTACAGTGAAAATAAATAAACAGAAGGGCACCCTGTAGTTTTATCTTTCACATTTGTGGTTGTGTAGCCTGTGGAGGATTGTCCTGGTCAACATTCCTTTCTTCTCAGTCACTATTACTATCAACATCATTACAATCACTCTCATTTGTTTGGTTATGTACGATCGCATTATTCCGAAGCGGAATCGGCACTTGATTCGTCATACACAAGATCGCAATCGCTGTCCACGAAGTCCAAGAGTTCACCACTTGACTCCTCAATCATTAATTCTTCAATTTCTTCCTCTCTCAAACAATGCTTCCTTCCCTTGGACGCCATGCTTTTACGAGTCACGCGTAAACAAGTCAAGGAACTTCAAATATCGCTCGAGTATATCGATAGACGGAAAACAAAAGATGTTTGCCAGAAAATGGTAGCTAGAACTCTCTTTAATGGTCACGTCAAGTTTAGACGCCATTTTCGGTCTATAAGCCCTTCTAAGAATACAAAAAACTAGGAGTCTCACAGAGCGACGCTGGCAATTTTCGTTCATTTTATGAGGATCGCTCACAGCGACTCTGGCACTAAGAGGGTTAATCTGTGTTAAGAGGGGGCAGATGACCTCATAATTCTGTCCCTTAAAACAATAACTAATTTATTGTGGAAATATTGTGATAAATTCTCGATGTTGCACATTGGTGTGGTTAACTATCACTAACCATTGGTTTAACCAATTAAAAGTCTCCATTACCAGACAGAATTCTGAGTGAATTCAGAACCAAACAAAGTTTGAGCGTTAAGGAACATGGAAACAATATTAGCATATGTGACACAAGAAAAGAGAAAGAGAGAGCAGGTAGCTTTAACATATATATTTTCTTCAACCATAAAAAACAATTAATGGAACAAGAGTTTTTAATCTAAACAGGTTAGCACAACTTGAAACATTATTTATACTTGGAAGGTTTTGCTTTACTAACAAAGAAGAAATCGTTTAATTGATCTTGAAACATTTGAGACACTAAGGGCCGATTGTATAAAGATCGCTTGACTGGGGATCAAATTAACTGGAGTTCAAAATCTGAACCAAGTTCAGTCGCCGTCCATGTTGTATAAATCTATTCGCGGATTCCGAGATCCTAGTTCAATTTGATCTCAAGTTCAAGGATTTCAGTATGGCAACAACGCAAGATAGTAAGGATATTCACATATAGAGTGCACTAAACTCATCTCGCCGAGCGATCTTCAACTTTTTGTTTGTTTATTTTTGTGTATGTTAACCTCAAAAGAAAGCGTATTGACATGTGCTGTGGATGAAAACTTAGAACATAACCTAAGTGCACACCATGTTTGTCTGAGCGGGAATGTTAAGACAAAAAATGTAACATAAAAGACCATTTCAGTACCGGTAACCGGAAAAAGAATGTTCCATAGACTTCAAATTCGCGGCCGAAATTTCGCAAAGGACTTGCCACCGAATCCATAAAGGTAGGTGAAGTCAATTGATATAATTATTTACAGCTTTTAAATGTACCCTAGATACGATTACGTTGCTGAAAGATATATAACACGGTTTGAAACCATTTTTTAAATTTCTTTCAGGTTCAAATTTGATTATAGCAGGCTGATCCAATCTGGTCCTGCCTGAGCTGGAAGTGGGATCACATGTGAATTGTGGTCTCATACACCTTGTGATATTCATACAAATCACTATGCTTCCTTCTGCATGAAATCCATGAAGGTAAGTTCCTTGCACATCTTTCAGTTATACTGTATAGTAAGGCATTTCTCCACCCCACCTATCCACCTAACTGAAAATAATCTACAATAGCTGAATTTGGTCCGTGTACCATAGTTTTATGCATTAATGAAGTGAATTTAAAGATGTAGAGGGGAAGATCATGTTGTTACCTAATATTAGGACCCTGAAAGTCTCCATAAATATAATTTTACATCAATTACACTGTTATAAAATATATGCTTAAGACAAGTAGGCTAGGTCATTCCTCAAGGTAAGTAGGCTACTGGTAGTGAACACTGAATCAATAGCCTCGATATTGTAGACTATTGATTGCTTAGTTTATTTGTGTAGCCTTCCTTGAGACTCTTGTCATTGTATCACAAAGGACAACAGGCTATCCTTTTTATTGGCACCAAGGCTCCTTAATCTTAATCCAACAAGAAATAATATACTAGCATGCATTGCTAGGTAATGCTATAGGTTCGGAACAGTATGGTATCCAAAGGTTTATTTAAATCAAAACTTTAATTTAATTTTGCAAATTAATGCCATATGGCAATGGCAATATCATAGCCTACTGTACATCATGTTTGGAAACTTATTGCTTTTCTTTCTCGTAAGCTGCAATTGATTACTATAACGTTTGCAACATTGTTGGTATGAAACTTCTTAAATATAAGTAGGTAGAAAAATGTGCAGTAGCCTATATTATTTAGAAAAAAGAAGTACTGGTATGTAAATAAATATACTGTATCATAACCAAGGAGGCTTCCAATTATTAGGTCATGGTGTAAGTTAGTGCAATTAGTTCAGGCAAAGATCTTACTCAGCTATTTTTTACAACACACGACCCAAGACTCCTTGGTCATATATGCAGTCATGAAAATCCAACTGAAATATACTGTAGGCTACCTGTTATTCTTTTTGCACCCTTGGCATTGATCTGTTATGCCTATTTTCTAACACAGCTTAACATGAAAATAAATGATCATATTACTGTCTTGTATAAAAATATAATTTTTTTCCTCTGGTCGTAGGCTACTTTACAGGGGGCAGTGAATTACAGTGAATTCTTTATCATGTATGCCAGGGCTGGATTCTTGCTCACAATTCAGTGTACCCAGGCATTTCTATTCAATTACACTGTAGCCACTGTTGAGCTCTCCAATTCAATGTTGTGGAGCCAGCTCATGAGAAACTAAGAGCCTGAACTTTTTTGCAGGCTTTGCGGGCAATGGCTACAATAGCTTACTGATGAACAGGTCATGTTAAAGCAACTTGATACCAATCTTTGATAGGGTTTTTAAGCAGCCTTTTTTTGTTTTTTGTTTTCTGCTTCATTTTGGGGATTAGGACATAGTCAACAACTCCTTGCACTGGGGTGTATATGGAAGTGTTGACTTATTTGAGATACACACTCTTTGGCCATACAAACTTAAGAGTTTCAATAACTTACATCAAAATGTATCAAGTGTTCTGTTTTGATTAAATAGGTCATGTTACTGTATTCTAAATTTAAGAAAACCTTTACAGGTACGGTCCATTGCTAGATCTCCTTAGCACGCTGCAGTAGGCAAACTTATCGGTTTACAGGAACTATGTTGAGATTGCTATTTATGGACAACATAAGCACAATGGTTAAGTAGCATGGTTTACCACAATCTCAAATTAACCTAAATGATGGTTACATTTTGATATAAAGATAAGTAAGCCTCTGTGGAATTTGTTACACCAGACTACATTTAATTGAAAGGGGGAGGAATGAAATCTTCTGATGGCATCTGGTTAGTTTTAGTATGTCAGCATCAAACATCGGAGGAAGCTACTAATTCCCAAGGAGTAGGCAAATAAACTTAAAATGTTCCCTACCGTATTAAATAAAACAAATTATTTAAGCATGATTTTTTTCCTGGACTTTTAATTATTATTTATTTATACGTGCACTTTCATAATCATCATCATCATCATCTTGTACAGTTTCCAGCCCCAGGCTGGGTCTGTTTGGAACATAAGCCTCGCCACTTAGTCCTTTCTTCCCTCCACCTCTCCACTGTCACTCTAGTCCAGTCCTCGCCTCTCTTCTTGACACATTCCTCCACTCCTTTCAGCCTATCTCTTGGTCTTCCCCTTGGTCGTTTCTTCTGCATCTGCATCTCATGTATCCTCTTGGGAATCTTCTTCTCTTCCATTCTCTTTATGTTATTTATTTATACGTGCACTTTATGCCCTAAGGCTAAATGAAGGCTTATCCATAGTGAGAATTCAGTTGTTGTAAAGTACACTCCACACTTCACATGTTATTTTCTAACATGTGTTATTGTTGCAGGTAGCTTTGGAGGTGCCTCTAGCAACAACACAGAGCAAGCAGAAGCCACTGTTTGGAGAGGACAATGGGCAAAATTAAAAATGAAAGAATAATTCGAATATGAAATGTTGAGCAGGCAGAAACTGAAGGAAATGAAATGTACTAATGCATTATTTAATAAAAATAAAATAAAAGGATGTAATGTTATTCTGAACTAGTTAATTCTTCAGGCCCTGATTATTCCTGAAATTGTTGCCACAATATTGTCCTCCATTGACTTAACAAGGTTACATAGTGATTGGAGTACAATGTCCCGAACACTCATTTGTGCTCTCTCTACAACTGAGCATGGATGATTTATATTTATAAAATTTTGTTATGTGCATATAAAAAAAAATGTTCCTGTTAAATGTGCAGCAGAAGACTGGTTTGTGTGTTTTTTTTTAGTTTTTTTTTTAAGCGTATGGCTTTTAGTGCCGGGAGTGTCAGAGGACATGTTCGGCTCGCCAGGTTTGTAGCTGCTTCGAGGCGGACACCCATTGGGTGAGCTACACTTACCGTCGCGTGTGGAGTGTTGTCTGGGGAGGAAAGTTTGAATGTAAGGACTGGGAGATGGAAGGTAGCGGCAGTGGCCTATAGTTAGGGACCAACCCCGGCATTTGCCTGGAAGGAAGATGGGAAACCACAGAAGACCATCTTCAAGGTTGCCGGCGGGGGGATTCGAACCTCCTCGCCTTCCGGATGTGAGCGACTGCCATCAGTCATGCCGCAACGACCACGGCTAACTCACCCGGTAGAAGACTGGTGAAGACTGCAGATAGGCTATGCTAAAAAATTGGTCGAGGGGCATTCAGCATTATTGATCAAAGTTAATGTCCAGTACAACTGTTATCATTTGTAATGCAACTAAAAACTTTAATCAGAAATCTGCTGTTTGCCATTTAATTACAGTTTTCATGTATGGGACAGTCGAAGCCAAGCTGTTAATTGCTTGCATATTGAATTTCTTGAAATTTGGTTAACATAATAACATTTGAATTGTGTAGGTTTTGGAGAACTTACTATGAAGCAGACCACTGTTTTATTGGAGGTTCCAGGTTCACTTTTCTTTCAAAAAGTAGTTTTTAAATATGGGTTTTTATCACTTTAAAAATGTAAATGTTAGAATATGTTATCAAATGGTTGTTGTAACATCTTGGTCAACAGCCCTGTGTACTTGGGTGTGTGTTGATTTTGTCTGATAACTTGAGGTGGCTGTAGTAGTGTACCAGTATGTAACTGTAATAAAAACAGTGGATTTAGTAAGTTTTCTATGGATGATATTTTAAGGAAAACCTGGAACAAGTTTGGGGTAAGTGACTCAGGACTTACAGGTACCCGTAAGTAGCATTCTAGCATTTGCCTAGTTATAGTGTGGGTACCCCTGAAGAGCCACACCTGGGATGATCAATGTCATCACTGGGATTAAAATATCTGGACTTGCTTTCCACAAAGAAAAGAAAGGAAATTGTGAATATACACCTTATATGCTACAGCTGATGATCTATTACAGTATTGTTTTAGCATTTTCTTGTTAATGTGATGCAGTTGTACAACATGGGGCTGTCCTCAAGTGCTCGGGGACACAGTCCTGGGGATGCTTGGATGACCTAACTCCAATGACACTTCTGGTATTTGGAAATAAAACTCATGAGCGCAGTAAAAGGTGGGGAGTGGAGAAGAATGGAAGCAAAATAGGATAGATGGAAATGTTCAAAAAACATTTTCTCAGTACAAATACATTCATATTCCTAGCAAAGATGTCTTGATCAAACATTTTGCATAAATGTAAGCCATTGAAATGTACATGTATCTAAATTTACACGAGGGACTATTTAGAAGTACCGTAGCTTATGGCACCCGGATATGGGCTTACAATTGTGGTGCATGTTTACTGCCATATGGGCTAAATAATGTGAAGTGTGTGTCACATGAATACTAGGCCTATTATACTGTAGTTCTTCTACAGGATATCTAATAGGCTACCCTATTAGCAAAGGTAAGATTAAGTACCAGTGACCTACCACTTTCAAAAACAAAAGGCACCGTGGATAAAATAGTTATTTAATGCTACTATTACCGTATCGTATGTGTGTGGTACCGGTATTAATATATTCACTGGTGGCATGAAGTACCTCTCGGAATGCTTTTAACCTCAAAATTGTGCATCGCATTCCTAGGCTTAATTACGGTATTGGTGCATATGTCAACGATACAAAGAAAAGTTACAACACCATCACTGATTAAAAACACTCAGTTTGGAGTGAAAACATAAATTGTTATCAAATGTGAACACGTATTACGTCCGTATAGCCTTTAGGCCTAATATAACCTTAGACTTGGAGGCACTGAACAACAGGGTTTATAGGTGACAATACAATACAATGTAAAAAAAGGTCATGTTTTGATATTTATTTAAAACTGAAGAAATATATCGTTCAAGTGTCTCATTGAGACACGATTTTTAGGAGAATGGCGAGCACGCGCAATTTAAGCCTAGTCCAGAAAGAAATAGTACCGTACCGCCGTATAACCTAGGCCTACTAATGTACAAGCTTTCTAACATATTTCTCATTTTAATACAGCCTAGAACTGGAATCTAAGCGCTAATATGTTTCACGGACAACAGCTGTGAACTAAGATCAACATGGCTGAACCGAGAACTGTCGCCGGTTAAATATGAACTCAGATCAAGACGCTGTGATCTTAGATTAACGTTTATACAACAGAAATTCTGAGTTCAGCACGTGTCAAGATCAGCTGAACCCGTTGAACTGAGATCAAATGCTTTATACAATCGGCCCTATGTGCTTTAATGCGCAGCTTAGTTTGAACTTTAAAAGAAAAGAATAGCAGCATAGCCTATAGAAGGGGCTAATAGCGGTCAGGGGCTGAATCCTGCCGTACCTTATGAAAGTCATATGAATTGCAAAAATGCACCAAAAAGTAAGCCATGAAATATTTCCAAAGAAAGTGAAATGGCAATAGCAGGTAAGCACGTGATACCTGAAAGTGAACCATGAAATTGTTCCAAAAAAATAATATATATATCAAAGGCAAACAGATACGAATTTTGAGAACTTCTAAAGCAACCCGGTATGAATCTTTCCTCGGAAAGAAATAACATGATACAGTAAATTACATTTTACAAATCACAGGTTATGTAACAGATTACTAACTGAATTGTGGAGTAGGTTAGCAACCTAAATGTTTGAAGACAATAGATATGTCACGTAGTACACTTGAGTGCGAAGTAAAGATGACATTAGTTATGTCATGTGGTAATAGAATTCACCAAAAGTATAGCTTTAGAGTAAGCCATTGAAGACGAAGTCCTAGGTAGGAATCTTCTCACTTTTGTATAGATTGCATATAAGAATAGTTTTCCGTAGCACGGAAGATGTGAAGTTCACATATGTTAATTTTCAAATATGTCGTAGAAACATGAAGAAAGGTGATCAACGTTGGATCACTAAGTTAAAATGTCGTAAAGACATTGCGAAACGTGTATATCACTTCTTGATGCAGAGGTTATGGTGTTACATGAAGATCTAGATGAAGTTTTAAGTCCGGTATGCAAGACTGGTGGACAGCTCGGTGACTCGACGAAATCACAAAGTTGACAGTTCAGGAGTCCGCTTAAGTAAGCGAAAGGCTGGCGTTCTCGATCTTTCGATATGACATGCTGAAGAAGGCGTTTGGTGATTGGCCGGAGCAATGGTGAGGCGAGTTAGGTGGCCAATGAGAGAATAGCTAATGGCAGCCACTTCCTCTCCATTTGCCTCGTGGTGAAGATGTACTGTGACACTTCACTAGAACACCTGGTAAAAATGTCTTAAAGCGAGAAGGACTATTGAAAAAATATGGAAGTAATTTACAAAGTACTTCATTTTAAATAAAGGAATTTTTACAAAACCAAATGTCACGAACATGTGGTGAACTGAATATAGGTTATGAAAAAACTAATTTTTATCTGACTAGACACTTAAAACTTGCAAAATTAATTTATTCGCAAATGTGAACACACATAAGCAACAAGGGGCATTGCAGGGCTATTTTTATAAAATAATAATGATAATATAACAATGCCACAGAAATTAAGGAAACAGTAACAGGCCTAACGTCGAAACCCGCCATTATGGAAAAGTGGTTGGCGGACTCCTTCAAATATTGTGGGAACCCACAGTGGTTTCGTGTACCACAGGTCGGGCATCTAGGTTTTATGGTCGATAGTTTTTTCCTGCGCCACATCAAAGGTCTGTGCGTGCGCAAGTTAGAGCAAGTTTGGACGTCCGCGGAACCTCGTTGCGTAACACACATTCACCCGTCAGCTTGATCAGTAAACATGGAGTGGACGGAGAAAAAATCTTGCTGTTCATTGGAAGGTACAGAGCTAAAGAAATGTTGTGGCTAGCCAGACATCTCAGGCATTTCCCCAAATTTCAAGGAATGGTGCTTGGGAGGTACTGAACAGTGGCGAGGAATGCTGGAAGAAAATTACTTCCTTGCTTTCTTCACTCCGATGGTCTGCTTGGTTTGCGTGCTTAATACCAATAAATAGGGTGCTGCATATATCTCCATGTTTGAAAGCTGCTCGATCTCAACTGGCGGTTTGGGTGTGGTGAGTGTTGGAAATGTTCAGCTTTGGCTCGCATGTCTGTACCTGCCTTTATCTAGTTACACACCCTATAACTATCACCAAGATGTTTCTTTGCTCCCCTACTGACGGGGGTTGAGTACAAATAAAGTATGTCCTGAGTCCAAAATATGAATTGAGATGTTCACCAAGAAATGAGCTGGTTTGTTATATTCTGAAAGTAACACATGTTAAGTTATTGGAATTTTTAAAAATTGTACGAGATTTGGGCATGCTTAGAGATAAGGAAAAATCGCAATTGCGATAAATGCGAATTTTACTCTTTCTCTTTTTTTTCAACTATTTGGTAACTATTACAACTATGTATACCCAGAATTTGCTAAACTGAATGTGCGACAAAGTGCGATAACTAAGGGTTCTTGCGAATTATTCCCATAAATTCGACACGTGCCCAATTTACCAAAAAATATTGGATATCATGTTTTGTTACATTTTCACGCTGAAACTTTTAAATTTGCGAGTTCCTAGCAATGGAAATATCTGCTAAATAATTGATATTTACGAATAATAATCGATATTTACGAACCTCGATTATTGTTGTGAAAACTGTCGAATACAGTAAAAATCAATTTGAAAATGGCTGCCGATGGCTGCTGTTATTGCCTCATAATATCCACTGTTTACCGCCATTAAAACAATGTTTTTGGGGACATTATTTCGTAGTTTCATTTGGTTGCGGAATATTCCAATCCTTTGTATCGATTCTTTTTTATAAATTAGAGCAATAAGGTCGAGCATTTGACCATTATAAATACAACAGCTGTAAACACGTATCGTGATATGAATAATGTGTTTAGGCGTTCTCCTTGCTTTGGGGAATGTTGTATAATATGATGAAAGTATTCTCTGAAATGTGTAAGTTATAGGTTGTTTCATTTCATCCGGCGATTTCTCCTTGAATTCGGATACGGTTTTACAGATTGTCAGCCATGAGTCGCAAAAAGGTATATCAGTAATTTCGTGTTTGCATATTCTGTTTAACTTAAGAAAACCTTTGAAACGGATGTGATCATTTAACCCTGGAATGACACACTCACAAAGCACATACGCATACCTACCAACCCTTGCGATTTATTCGGAAACTTTCCTAATTTTCACCTCTTCTTCCGATCTTCTTAATTACTATTGTTTCTTCAGAATTTCGGGCCCCAGTGATATATTTTAAAAGGAAAAAAAACTGCAAATAATTTCCATTCTCAAGGAGATTCTCTCGTAAGTCGTAATTGCCTTTGTGATTTGCGTAACCTTGGTTTTTTGTGTAAGTCTGTAAGTTCCTCGCTTGGCAGTGAGCTCCATAGCTGCGATCTCGGAATAGTGAGTCAGCTGATCGACCTACCGCATACTGATTGGTGGTATTTTACCGACAAAGAGGTGTCAAGCCTACGCTGATTAATCGAGGCTGGCCACGTGACTGTGCGGAATGGGAATGAAACCTTGTACGGTACGCGAGGCTATTGTGACTTGCTCCACGTGTTTATACTCTGCTAGCGTCTCGTTTAGTGCATTTAATGTGAGCATCGGTAGATAATTATTTCAACGAGTTGTCGATGATTGTTTCGTGTCGTGTGTTTTAAGTTTCTCTCGTCACGTTATGGCGACAAAACCTCAGAAACATTATCCCCAAGTGTTCTAAGAAAGCTATAAAACTGAATTACAATTTATTTTACAATCTAGTAGAGGAAACCATTTAGCTTTTTGTTCCGTGTGTCATTGCGATATAAATATTTCTCATGGTGGAAAAACTGACATTGTAACTCACAGCATCACTCTAAAACAGAAGGACAGTGTTAGTTGTTTACAGAAGAACAAAAAATTAGGTAGGTATATTGTTCACAGGACTGAAGACAATGCTGCCATTTGAGCAGAATGTTTGTTCACGGCGTTCATCGTGGAACATAACATCTCGATAAGATGTTCCGCATCACGTGGGACAATTGTTTGGAGAAATGTTCCCGGATTCGTAAATTGCGAAGAAATATGCCTGTGGCAGGACAAAAACATCCGCCATAGTTATTGCACGTAACGCCAATTCAAAAATTATTAATATTAAAAAAGGGGCTTTCACGATCTCCACTGATGGTAGCAATGATAGAGATAAGTTAGTTGTATCCTGTCGTCGTGTCATTTTTCAACAAAGAATCGAAGATGATTGAAAATAGTTTGCTATCCATGGAAAATTTGGAAGGTGTCTCGACTGGTGCTAACATTGGTAATTTGCTTCTGGGTCTTCTGTAAAGTCATGCCATTCCAATGGCAAACTGTATAGCTTTTAGTGCAGACAATGCCCCTGTTATGATAGGGAGGAAAAATTGTGTTGCTGTCAAATTAAAAGAGCAGTGTATAAACATCATTGTTGTATGATGCCCATGCCATTTAATTCATCTGGCTGCTGTGAAAGGTGCTGATTCCCTTCCTGTGATAATTGATGAGATAGTGATTGATATTTATTATTATTATTTAAACAAAAGCTGCAAGAGGAAAGATCTGAAGTTATATCAAGCTCTTTACCAAACTGATGTTAGGAAAATACTAAAGCATGTGTGCACGCGTTGGTTGTCCTTGGGTAAATGCTTAGGGAGACGAAAACCTCAGCAAACTGTTAGAGGTTAAATCAAGCCTAAGTGGAAATTGCTACGAGCAGCAGTATGGCGGGGCATTTTTGAAGAGAGCAAAGTCGGCTACAAGGTCTGCATTAAATCAGTAAGCAGTCTCAAGATAACCATCCACATGTATATACACACATCAAAAAAAGTTTTGCATCACCTCGGTTCCCAGATCTCCGGCATATAGACGTTGACTGTGTATATTTTATCCAAGATACAGTCCCTTTGACTGTTCATAGATGTCACTAAAACTGCTCAAAGATGTAAACAACCATGCATGAGCAGGGCCTATTAGACGGAGGGGGTACGACAGCCGATCAGTTCCAGTCATTCCACCAGGACGAAGGTACGCTGCTCATGTTGTCTGTAGTTCTACCATGCCTAGAAGGTCAATACCGCAGTTCGATCGCGTCCGCATTGTTACTTTGTGTCAAGAAGGGCTCTCAACAAGGGAAGTTTCCAGGCGTCTCAGAGTGAACCAAAGCGATGTTGTTCGGACATGGAGGAGGTACAGAGATACAGGAACTGTCGATGACAGGCCTCGCTCAGGCCGCCCAAGGGCTACTACTGTAGTGGATGACCGCTACTTACGGATTGCCGCTCGGAGGAACCCTGACAGCAATGCCACCATGTTGAATAATGCGTTTCGTTCAGCCACAGGACGTCGTGTTTCAACTCAAACTGTGTGCAATAGGCTGCATGATGCGCAACTTCACTCTCGACGTCCATGGCGAGGTCCAGCTTTGCAACCCCGACACCATGCAGCGCGGTACAGATGGGCCCAACAACATGCTGAATGGACCCCACGGAATTGGCATCACGTTCTCTTCACCGATGAGTGTCGCATATGCCTTCAACCAGACAATCGTCGGAGACGTGTTTGGAGGCACCCTGGTCAGGCTGAACGTCTTAGACACACTTTCCAGCGAGTGCAGCAAGGTGGTGGTTCCCTGATGTTTTGGGGTGGCATCATGTGGGGCCGACGCACGCCACTGGTGGTCATGGAAGGCTCCGAAACGGCTTTACGATACCTGAATGACATCCTCCGACCCATAGTGCAACCATATCGGCAGAATATTGGAGAGGCATTTGTCTTCATGGACGACAATTCTCGACCTCATCGTGCACATCTTGTGAATGCGTTCCTTCAAGATAACGACATCGCTCGACTACAGTGGCCAGCATGTTCGCCAGACATGAACCCTATCGAACATGCCTGGGATATGTTGAAAAGGGCTGTTTATGGACGTCTTGACCCACCAACCACTCTGAGAGATTTACGCCGAATTGTCTTTGAGGAGTGGGACAATTTGGACCAACAGTGTCTTGATGAACTTGTGGATAGTATGCCACGACGAATACAGGCATGCATCAATGCAAGAGGACGTGCTACTGGGTATTAGAGGTAGTGGTGTGTACTGCAGTCTGGACCACAAATGCTGAAAGTCGAGCTGTATGATGGTACAACATGCAATGTGTGGGTCTCATGAGCAATAAAACGAGCTGAAATGTTGTTTGTGTTGATCTCTATTCCCTTTGTATTTAAAGGTTCCGGAACTCTTGGAACCGAGGTGATGCAAAACTTTTTTTGATGTGTGTGTACATCACCTAATCATAATTAGGTAAGTTGTCCATGGTAATTAACTTAAGTCTGACAACATGGATATGTGGTAGCGAATGCTAAGTGTAATCCATCAGAATGATTGTATGCATTTTCTTTAAACACACAATTATGTTCTCTTACGTTTAAATATTGGCCATACATACTACTCAATGATTGATGATTGTTTGCATTTTTGTGAATTTTATGCTGAATTCATACTTGGCCAATAAAGACATGCAGGTCTTTTGTGTACCCTCTTTCGCCCACGCAACGGTATACTGCGCATGATGAAATCTATAATTTTAAAAAATCTTCCTATTTTTGACTTCCGAAGGTTGGCAGTTATGCATTCGTAAGTAGCACAGTGGAGTCTGCTCGACTCAATCATATTGCAGTCATTAATATCATATCCTTTGAATTTCACCACTTGTTCTTATTCTAGTTGTCTACTGCATAGTTAGACACCGGTAAATGACTATTATTATCTCTAGTGCTTATCTATTTTAATTAATTAATTAATTATGACAATAAAAGCAGTTACAGACTGTAAATTAAAGAGATACATAAAAATATGCATTTCTCGCTGGCACAGTGGACAACTATAGTCAAGTTTTGGAACATTTTTACAGTACAGTTATTAAACAGTTATAAAAACAGCCACTACAAAATAATATCACTGATAGTTCGCCTTAGCGAGAGGTTACAAAATGCTTCACAGGAGACGTTCGCAATCTACACATACCATGGCATGGTGGCTCTGGCAGAATGGTTTCGCACACCCTAATGTAACAATCTGATAGTCCTTCCTTGGAGTTGGCCATTCCATACACTGTCTGTAGCACTGAGGAAACAAGTGTCAGCTTGTTAATCGCATAGCAAGAACTGCAGCAGGAAGGCACACATCAGTAAAAGACAACCATAAATGGCACACTTTGTCCCACAGACGTTTGCTTCCGCTGACGGATCTGAATGACACTATCTGAGTGGGGCAAGGTGCTCACGCAATTTACAAACATGACTCGGTAGCCTACAGTTTCATTCAAGAGATTTATTCGATAATTTGTCTACCGCAGGGTCGCTGAGACCCCAGTGTGCCATTTCAGGGTTAAATCTTTGGTGTAATCTAGATATGAAGGTGCACAAAAACGTTCACAGGATTGTCAACATTAGTCTATACAGTACAAGTTGCATTGGCAGCAGTGTTAAGTCTCCTGTTGTGTGTTTTTTTTTTTACTAAGGGAGTGTTAGAAGTACTAAAATCCCAATATCAGTATTAAAGAAATGTAGAAACTTGACACCATATATATTTCTGAAATGTGAGATCTCTGGAAATAAAGGCATCACCTGGCTACTTGGCAAGATTGAGCTGGAGTGCTGTCGGCTGTATGACGCAAGACAAGGGCTCCTGAGCTATGATGAGAAGATCCAAAGGTCATGTTCTCATTATGCAATCAACAATATCAGGTGCTGTGCAGCAACTCCAATTACCCTGAGCTGCTGGTGTTATTGGTACGGTGCTAACTCCACAAGCGTGATGGAGAGAACGTTGGGGGCCGGTGGAGAGTTGTATTAGTTCACAAGGTGCTGATTGTTAGAATAAAGCGAGCTGTGGTCAGGCGACAATGCTGGTCTTGTGAAGTATACCGTGTGGCAGGAGGAATAACGACAATACCGGGCTGTCTTGAACTCCGTGGACAAATTGCTTCAAATTCTGTGAGATGTCTATGAAATCCCTATGAGTGGTTTCCCTACTAACTCCTTGCCACATTCCATTCATTTATCTTATCAACTTGTCTGATGGGGTTGGATTCAAGAAGTGCCATTTGACCATTAAAACACCCAGCAAATAGAAATTCAATGCACCTCTTCCCTGGCCCTCATTGAAAAGGGAATAATGAGGGAGTAGACGTACATTTCATTATTTAGTTAATTATCCGTTGTATGGTGTTTACTTGAAGTTTTAAATGCTTAACCCTTAGCACTCACGCGGCGGGGGGAGCCCCGACAACGAAAATATCTCGCATAGATCCTTTGTCGGGTCACACCCGACATCGAATTGTTCCGCCTATAACTTCGCTGTCGAGGTACACCCAACAAAATATCAGCAATACTGGGCTTCTCCCATCTTCTGGCGATACTATGCACTACCATTGCTATATTCTCTTTGGAAACAAGCCGTATGGAAAGGTATTTTGAAGGCCATGCAAGTTTGAAATGAACTGTTGCGTAGCAACTTGGCGATGTTAGAAGATCGTGAGAAGCAAATAGCGGGATATTTGGATGAAAGTGACGTTGATTTTAGCGATAGTGGAACTGATACTGAATTAAGTGGTGCGGAAGATCATGCAGAATTAGATGGTGTAAGTGAATTTAGTGACGGAAGAGTTCGTTTATGATAAAACATTTCGTAATAACAGTGCTGGTACCTCGAATGATGGTCGCTTATCGAGTTTAGGTGGTATGGATTATTTTTCTTGAAATTTAATTTTTTACTTCAATATGGGTAAATCGAGGGTGCTGATCACGAATATACTATTAGTTTTGCACCCACACCTATCGCCCTCGAGGGACGAGGGTTCGATTCCCCTCCCAGGTACTCTGTCATAAATTCGAATTTGCGGCTTGTAACCCGGGAAGTTACGGTATTGTGTTCATAAAAATAGTATGGAGAAGTTTCTTACATTGGCTGTGCTAAAAGTCACACCTATTGCCCTTGAGGGTTGAGGGTTTGATTCCTCTCACAGGTACCAAGTCATAAATTCGACATTGCGATGAATGACCCGGATTAGTATTGACTGGGCAGATCCATAATAAAAGGGTAATTCTTTATATAATCACACAGGATATTATCGACACAAGACCGTTTCGATCCGGGCCAGAGATTTCGAATTCGATTATTCCACTGAGTACGTGGGAGGGGAACCGAACTGCGACATTCAAGGGCGCTACTGATGAATTATCGCATATCCAAAATAAGAAACCTTTTCATACAATTTATATCGACGCAATGCCGTACAGATACGGCTTATACGTAGCAAATTCGAATTTGACTTAGTACCCAGGAGGGGAATCGAACTCGCGACCCTCAAGGACGATACGGGTGACTTTTTACACATCCGATGTAAGAAACGTTTCCATAAAATTTATATCAACACACTACCGTAGTATTCCGGGTCATTCATCGCAAATTCGAATTTATGACTTGGTACCTGTGAGGGGAATCGAACCCTTGACCCTCAAGAGCGTTAGGTGTGACTTTTCGCACAGCCAATGTAAGAAACGTCTCCATACTATTTTTATGAACACAACACCGTAACGTTCCGGGTTACACGTCGCAAATTCGAATTTATGATTTATTACCTGGTAGGGAATTGACCCCTCGACCCTCAAGGGCGTTAGGTGAGTGTGCAAAACTAATAGTATATTCGTGATCAGCATCCTCGATTTACGCACAATTGAAGTGAAAAAATCACATTTCGAGAAAAAATATCCGTACCAACTGAACTTCATTAGTGCCGCCGGTTCAGAAGGTTATGCAATTACCGCTAATTACAGGTACATCCTGAGTGTAAAATACAGAACACTGTGCCTGATATGTTGTATTATGTTATAGTTCATTGTAGTAATTAATTGTATTGTATTATATTGCATTAACCTATTAACCGGGTGAGTTAGCCGTGGTGGTTATGGCATGACTGATGGCAGTCGCTCACATCCGGGAGGCGAGGAGGTTCGAATCCCCCCCGCCGGCAACCTTGAAGATGGTCTTCTGTGGTTTCCCATCTTCCTTCCAGGCAAATGCCGGGGTTGGTCCCTAACTATAGGCCACAGCCGCTACCTTCCAACTCCTCGTCCTTACATTCCAACTTCCCTCCTTCCCTCCCCAACGGTACTTGTAGCTCACCCATTGGGTGTCCGTCTCGAAGCAGCTACGAAAACTGGCGAGCCGAACATGTCCTCGGACACTCCCGGCACTAAAAAAGCCATACACTAAAAAAAAAAAAAAAAAATTAACCTATTAAATTCACATCGCAAACATACATGTGGTCTGTTGACCTGCGACAAGCATATATTTAAATGGAGCTGAAGAGGAAATACTGTTCACAAATAATAGTGCTACCTAAGGGTTAAATGCCGTTTTTCAGAAACGCCCATATTTCCAATCCTGTGCATGTTTGAATTAGTTTCCTTGCATATTAATTTTGAACCTATTAAATTTGTATCGTAGCTGGTGACGAACTTTTAAATGCTACAAAATGCTAATTTTTAAATTTCAAAATGCTTCAAAATGAAAGTGCTACAAAATCAATTTCAAAATGCTATTTTCTCGTATCTTTACGCATGCTTACTTACCAATTGTGTTGCAGAGTTATGGGCGCGCGTCTCATCGCACCCCTCCTGTTCGTACCGAACCGGCTCCAGGAGATGTAGGAGAGTTGGCAAGTGGAGTAGCTCGTATGGAGATAGCTAGCGGTGGTGGTGGCAATGGAAATGGGGCCACAGTGGGGCGTGGAACGATGCGAGGTCGCCGTCCACTGAATGTGGAAGTTGTTCGTACAAGACCTGACCACATCACAACGAAGAAAGGTGAGTCTGTTCATCTATTTTTAGTTTGACCGGACCGGGTGCCAGTTTCCAAATAGTCTTGGGAACAATATTATCTTACAAGCACAGAGAATCTTTTTGTCGGGGCTGCAAGGTGACAGGACACAACTGAAAGCTTAATATTTGTGTCCAGACATGAATTACTATATTAAGAGAAAACAAGTTGTACAAACATGGAATTTATTTGATTAAAGATATGCTTGAGTGAGTTGATCATAAATGGAAGTCGCTTTAGATATTACGTTAAAATTTTCACTTCTATTAAAATAAAACTACCTAGTAAATATATTGGAGCTTACCAGATTTACTGTTGTATTATGGGCATAATGATTAATCATAGTGGGAACTTTCTTTCATTCAATATCATTCTTCGTCGTAACCTCAAAAGGTATCCTCCTTCCTTATAGAAAATCTTCCTTTTGCTCTTTAAACGTATGATTTATCTTTCATCCACATATAGACAGCAATCTGTATTTGACTCTTATACAATCACCTACCCAAGTATTTATATATATATATACATATCAGGACAATTCTGGACCATTTGTATAAATATGGGTTACTTAAAACTCCTTTTCTTTCTCCTTTTTTTTCTCTTTTCTTTCATAATTCTTGACAATCAGCCAACAACTCCTAATAACCTCTTTTACAGTCCACTTCCTTCTTATCTGTTTTTTATATTATCCATGGAGCATTATTTCATGTGACAGTATCAATGTACACCATCCTCTCCACGCCAGCAGTGCCATCTATCGGCTCAGCCTTCTTGTAAAGGGTAAACATGAAGCGCTAGACACATTTCAAAGTGCCAAGTAAGATCTCATTCCTGACGAAAAGTCATATTTATCCCCACAACGACATACATACGTAAGACCAATATATATATATATATATATACACTGACCGGCAAAAAAAGTGGAACAGTAAAAAAAAGTAATATAAATAGTATAAAACTAGCCATGAAAAGGATTTAATGACATTTTAAAAGCTTTTCACGCATTAGAACAAACATCTGAAACATCCGTGAATAGAAATTGATAATATGACATTTCTTAGGGTGGTTTATTACCACCAATTAGCCCCAATCTTCGATGAGCCTATCTTAATGGTTTTATGGCGGGAAGCACACTGTAAGCGTTTAAGTTTTATGAGTGTTGCCGCTCGCTTATTGTTGTTCTAGGGATAACAATTGGCATTTGCTGAACACGTGTGAACCATTGTCACACATTTTAGCAAGTTATCCATGTGCAGTTCACACTTAAACATGCCTCTTAGCCGTGAAGAAGCTGCACAGGCAGTTGCATTGGTGGAGGATGGCCGCAGCTTCTGTTATGTTGCCGAGGTCATTGGATCATCTCTCGGCAACATTCATCGTGCAGTGCAACATTACAGACAGCTCCAAACATACGACAGGAGACGAGGGTCAGGCCGTAGAAGAAGCACAAATGCCAGGGATTACAGATTTATCACCCTGCAAGTTCTGCGTGATCGCCATACCACAGCAGGAAGAAGGTTTGAAGGAGGTCATCTTTCGTCCAGGAGACCTGCACGTGGACCCGTACTCGAACGACATCGCAGAGAGGCGCGCCTTTGCTCGCAAGGCAGCATCTGGGATGGACCCACGAGCAGTGGGCCTCTGTTCTCTTCACTGACGAGAGTCGCTTTAACCTTAGATCTCCTGATGGAAGTGAAAGAGTGTGGAGAAGGCACGGGGACAGGTACAGCCCTGTTGCTTTCTCCTCCAGGACTCCATTTGGAGGTGGCTCGGTTATGGTGTGGGGTGGCATCAACGTTATGGCCCGCACTGAGTTGGTGTGCATCGATCACGGGACGCTCAATTCCCAAAGGTACATCGAAGAGATCCTGATCAACCATGTGATGCCCTTTGGGCCTTTCATTGGTCAGAATTTCTTGCTGATGCAGGATAATGCCCGCCCTCATACTGCTCGCTGTGTTTTACAATATCTGCAGGAAGTGGAATTCAAACCCTGGACTGGCCAGCTCGTAGTCCTGACTTGAACCCCATCGAACATGTATTGGATATGCTTGGAAGGAACGTCAGACAGCGTAAGCACACCACCTTGGCATAACTGAGAACATCGCTGCTGGAGGAATGGGATCGCATCCCGGCAGATGCCATTCGACGAGTTGTGAACAGTATGCCTGAGCGTTCACAAGCTGTCATAGACGCTAAGGGTGGAAACACTCTTTTTTAGTGACCAGTGTTCTCGTGCAGTGCAGTGCAGTGCAAACATTAATACTGTTTTGTTTGGCAATACATTTGATAAAAACCAGCCCAAAAGAGCATTACTAAAAAATAGAAAATTGTAAGATTTGCAAAAAGTAACTAAATTTGTGAGTTAAAGCGGGTTGTAAAGCGGGTTGTAAAACGTGTTGTGGTATTTTCTGTAGCCAACCATCTAAAATTTACATAAATAATGCAAATATTGGAAAACCGATACATTTTAATGGAATAAATTACGAAATTACATAAAAAATTACAGTGTTTCACTTTTTTTGCCGGTCAGTGTATATAATATCCCGCCTAAATATCTCTCTAAATGTAACTTCCATCTAATGATACATATGATTGATGAAAATGAAATGATTTAATATATATTACATTAATAATAAATTTGATAACTCAAACAAATCATGATTAGATCCAGGCTATTAACAACCTGGCCCCATCACAACACAATAAGGTGAGTTAAAGCCACCTGAAATAAGGAGGTTTTATATTGGACGTGAATGTAGTAATATAATTTCGAAGTAAGTTTGATATTGCCTATGGTATGTGGAGGAACATGGGTGTTCATAAGAATAGAAGCATAAAAATCATACTAAATGAAAGATTTTGATTTAATTTCACGCTGGCCACTGAATGTGGAAGTTCTTCATACAAGACCAGGCCACGTCGAAAAGAAGACTGGTGAGTTAAAGACACTTGAAATAATGAGGTGTTATATTGGATGTGAAAGTAGTAGGATAATTACGAAGTGAAGTTTCTGATATTGCCTATGATATGTGGAGGAACACGGGTGTTCATAAAAATAAAAGCATGAAAATCATACTCTCTCTTCTATGGGACAGGAAAATCCCGTGCCTCCACTGAACTCTTTTTTTGGGCGAGTTCTTGCCAGTTGTCCACATTCAGACTTCTACAGAGTTTGGAGATTTCATTCTTCCAGGAACTTGGTCTTCCTACTGGCCTCTTTCCTCTTGGTCTTCTTTAAATACTTGCAGACCGTCCTATCATCTCCCATTCTTAGTAAATGACCAGACCAGACCATTGAAGTCTTCTATATTTAATGAAGTCTTCTATATTTAATGAAGTCCAGTATTGTTGCTCTGCTGTGTGAGTGTATGTCTTCATTTGATCTTTTTTCCCAGCTTTGAAATGCGGAGTAAAGTATTGGTTCAAAAATTTTCCTACACATTTTATTTTCGAAAACCCTCGAACTGGTGTTCTTCCTGCTTTAACTCCCATGATTCTGCATCATAAATTAGAACCATTTATCTCTCTCTCTATACTACTGGCTGTCGCACTCGTCGCATTGGCCGCACGAAAATGTGTGTCCAGTAATCGGCTACATTTGCCTGGAGGTGCGGGAAGCTCTGTTCTCCGTCAGCTGTTCATTAGCATGTAATGAGTGGAAGGCGGGCAATATCTTATCGAAAATGGTCATTTCTTGTAAATATATTTATTCCATAACAGTTTCAGATTACACATTGCTGTTAATTAGTACAAACTTAATTTATGATCTGAGAAGAAAATATATTTGTTTTAAAGGTCCTGGTTATATGGTTAAGTCAGGTTTCTCATATGAATGGAGAGTAGTGAAAATGGTTCTGAATGTACTGTACTTCCTGTATTCTTGGCTCTCATTTCGGAGGCCTGGGATTGATTCCAGTTTCTTTCGTGGCCTTCTTGTGGCTGCCACCTTAGCCACCGCTTCCTTTTCCTCCTGGCTTCGCACCCGTTTAGCTTCCTTGCACACGGCGTAGGAGTTCCGTGCAACATGTTCCAAGCTCTTGCTCACGGATATCTCTCTCCACCAACTGCCACCACATCGTCCTGAACATTACACTTGCTTACCAGACTTGCTTCTTTCGGATTGACAATCGTGCACTCTTGTTCAGGGTGAAACTTCTCTCTAGAGCTGCATGTCTGCAAAATCAATATCATTTTAACAAAGCTTGTGAGATAGTTTTTGGCAGGAACTGAGGAAGGTGCTGAAGCCATTAATTCCGACAACAGCACGTCGAGCCATGGCTCTTTTTCCGTCGGAACTGCTTCAAATGCCGTGACCGACGGCAGTCTCAGAAGCTACTCTTGATGCGTCAGCCTTTGCGCCAGAAAGTAAATTCTTCCGATAAAGAATTTCCAGGGCAATGATGATCCTATCTTCTGCCAACTTAGGAGTCAGTCTCAGTGACCACTATAGGGTACAGTCAGCGGTCAAGCTGTTTGCCTCTCAACAAGAGCTTGATTCCCGGTCAATACATGTGAGATTTTCGGAGTGAAACTGCATGTCCTGCGATTCGGTTACAAGTAAAAAGGAGGTCCCGTGGCTCATGATCGTGAGATTAACGGTCGCGTAATACTACAAGCTTGCTCAACCACCATTCAATGTGAAACTCCATGTAAGTGTTTTTCTATTGTTTGGGTGCTCCACATACTGTACTAATTTACTGTAAGTGAATTTAATGCAGGCCTTCTTTTGAATTCATTTCAATAGGGTGATACGGAACGAAATGAAGCAACAGAATGCTCTTGCCCTGCTGGAGAAGTGGTATCCAGCAAGCACATTGCAGGCCCATTTTATCTCGCCAATATCAACCATTCAAGATTTGATTGCCGCTGAGCGTGGCTGCGCCAGAGTTTGTTTGTTGTCGCATGAGCCCCGTGGGGGAAGTGGAGAACATAGAGATGACAGAGTGCAGTCTATACATAAGTCAGACAAGAGTCACAGAAGCTCATGTTACAACGGACAGTTAAACGATGACTGAGGCAACTGGAGCCGAGTTATATCCTACTCGCGCAACTGTACCTGTCAACGAAGCAGGCTGACGTGTGACACAAGTAAACAAAGATAAGTTCCCATCTCGACCACCGGCTATCAATTAGTGAAGGGGTAATAATGAATGTCCTGTTTCTAAGGCTAGTTTGCCCCACACTTGGGGGATGCCTAACTATACAATTCTTCAAAAGAAACAATATTCCAAAGGCAAGCATGTAGAGGAATGAATTAAAACATACAGTTCCATTCTTGAAAGCATTTGGTTTCATCCACTACTGGCTTGCTGGGCCTGTCATAGCTTCACCAGAGCCCCGTTAGCCGTAATTTTACAGGGTTCCTGTAGGACCTGCATAGCTACCGTAACTGTCCCGGGGCACACGAAGTCCCCACTGTACTTCGCCCCTACAGTCAATCCCCTACTTTGTTCCGTTGCCCGTCTCCCACCACGTGGATGAGGGCTGGACTTATGGGAGACAGGAATGAAAGTGTCTGTTTTTACTGAATTCCTACGGAAATTTGAGTTATTAACGCGTTTCAGACTGTTTTATGATGGATTCACGCAATTTTTTTTGTATGTCTGTCTGTGGACAACTTTGTTCCCTTATAACTCGAGAATGGCCTGGTGGATCAACGTAAAATTTGGTACCGATATCCATCAGAGGCACGACTCTCATCATTGATTTATCTCTTCTCCATACCTCTCTTAGAAGAGGGCCTACCCCCTTAAAATGCATGAAAATATAGGCGTCGAAGGGCCAGACAGCTCATTTTCAGCCCCTCAATATCAGAAACAAAACTGAGGCTCAAAGGGCCCCGAAAACCACATTTTAAGGCTCTAAAACCAATAGTTTTTGAGTTATTCCCCGAAAACTAATTTCATTTAATAAAATAATGAAAGTATGCAACCCGGTAACTATGGCAACAGAATCTCACAGGTTCATCTATTTCTGTAAACAATTCCAATTATTACATTACTGTGAAAGTTTGCAAACGGCTATACGGTTATTACGGAACCAAATTACGCTGTAATTCATCAATACATACAGTAAACTGCGCTTAAGGGGTCAAGGGGTACTCTAGTAGATTTTTTTCACGTGATTTTCACGTGTGGGTGTGGTACGGAAGGTCTATTTAATCCCTATCTGTATATAATTGTACAATTATTACTATTGTTATATTATGGCACACAACGACGAGACAAAGCTCATTTTCAGCCCCTTGGTGTCCGAAACAAAACACTGGGGCCCTGTAGGGTCCCCGAAAACTACATTTTAAGTCTCTATACCCCACAGTTTGAGATAATCCCTGAAAACTAATGTAATTTAATAAACTAATCAAGAAATGCAAGCCAGTAACCATGACAACAGTATCTCAAGAGATGACTTCAAACTCTCCATCTCTTTCTGTAAGAAGCAATGCCACTCCATTTATTACATCTGTGTGAAAGTTTGCAAATGGCTATAAGGTTATCACGGAACCAACTAAGACTGTAAAATTCATCAATGCGCTTAAGGGGGTCGAGGGGGCACTGTATAATTTTATTCGAAGAACTTGTCGCTACGAGTAATAGTTACTGAGATACAAGCAAAAATCTAAAATAGGGCCCCTATAAAGGGCCCCTCTTCCTCACGCTCATCCCCCACCCATAAGGACTTTTTATTTTCTTGGAATTCGGATACCAAGGAACAACTGTACAAATTTTCAAAACTCCGGGATTTTTTCCCTTCGATTTGTCGTAATTTTACCGGGCTATAACAGTGTCTGTGATATTCCCAGAAAACAAACTTTGCTGTGATATACTTATGAAGGAATGACAAGCCCCTAACCATTGCAACAGTAGCTGAATTGATAACGTCTGGTTATTCATACCAAAGACAGTTCGAAGAACAGGTACTTCTGCTAGTATTAGTATAGATATTAGTCCGGAAACTAATGCCCACATATGGAGAATCTCTCTGGGAAAACTCGGTATGTGTTAATGGTGCGAACTGAATTCGAGATTCCCGCTTGACTATAAGAAGGATGAAAAATGACACACAAGACGCACAAGTCTCTTGTCCTGAGATTCATACTATCTATACTCAATAAATGACACTCCACTCTTATATACACTAAATACCGTAAAATATGTTTAAACGTGTCCATATCACATATCACACTGGTTTCACACACTTTCTAATTATCACACGGTTCATATCGTAGCACTGTTATTAGATTTGGATAAAATTTATCACTTATCAATTATATTGTCAAATATAATGAAGCATCTGATTTTATCAACAAATTAATATTCCATTTAATAATCGCACTGATTTTTACGTTTAGTGACTGTCTCAACCACATGTTTGCTTAAATAGTGAGAGGGGTTGGATTCCCACCTCAGCCATCCTCGAAAGTGGTTTTCCGTGGTTTCCCACTTCGTCTTTGGGCAAATGCTGGGATGGTACCTACTGTAAGGCCACTGCCGCCTTCTTCCCACTTCCTTGCCAAACCCTCCCACTCTTCCTATCCCTTCATCAGGCCCCTGTTCGCTTTGCAGGTGAGGCCGCCTGCGCGTCGTGCTGGTCATACACCCCAGGTGTATCCCAAGTTCCAGGACACTGCCCTTAGTGGCGGTTGAGGTGGGATCCCTTGCTTAGTCTGTGGGAAGAGCCGATCCTGGAGGGTAAAATGATAGGGGGGGGGGAGCGAGTTTAGCAAGGTCGTGACAAAATTCCAGAAAGCTACACTTTCAAAATACTGTGCATTCATATTTCTCAAGAATATTTGCGTAATTCAAAAATACCACAACTTTCCAATACTTTCAAAACAACGCCT
This sequence comes from Meconema thalassinum, assembly GCA_946902985.2. Classification (NCBI taxonomy): domain Eukaryota; kingdom Metazoa; phylum Arthropoda; class Insecta; order Orthoptera; family Tettigoniidae; genus Meconema; species Meconema thalassinum. The sequence goes on from OX336388.2 coordinate 554,940,594, forward strand.
ATTTCATCAACAACACACTCGTGCCACCATGCTTGAGGCCTGATAATTATCCAATATTACGGCCCTATGTCCCTGACCTGCCCGCTTAAACTGTTGCTAACACCTGTCTCTACTGAATGTAAAATTTTACCACACAAATAAATGTCACGACTGCTCTGGAATTTTCTACTCATCATTTGATTTACCTTTAACTGCATGTGAGAATAAACTTGACTATCACTTTAGTATTCATTAGTCATTCAGTTTGTGTCATTGGATTTATTCATGAACTCCTAAAAAATCAAACTGAGATGATTATTATTAATTTTTATTTGGCCTATTACTGATCCGAATCGTTCCACTATTAATTGTCATCGACAAATTAATCAAATATATAATCATTAACTCAATTATATTAAATTTTCACATAAGCATTTGTATGAATAAGACATCATTGTGCCCCAGATGAAATGTCAGGGGAGAAAATTAAACGAATGAATGATAGTAGTGGACTGTAATTCCATATGTACAATATAAGAAATAATTCTCATAGAATGCAAAAGAGCCAATGCTCTGAATAATAAAACAACGTTTAACCATGTTGGTTCTAACTTCCAATAATAAAGGTTGCTGCTGCCAACCCAAATAAATATACCTTGTCCTTGTACCAACTGTGGTAAAATAACATACAATCTCCATGAGAGTAAACATAGAACAAACAGAATTTGTTAATGAAAAATTTCTGTTCAAAATAACTCGAAAATATCCAAAATTATTATTTACAAAAATGGCTGTGAATCAAGAGGCGCATGCAGAATGCCGTGCTCTGAAGAAAATCCTAATAATACTCAAAATCAAAAGCCGCGTTGACAAATAGAACTATCTAGAATTTCCTATCACTGGCTATGAATATGCAGAAGAAATTACTAACTAAAGCTTGGGAATATGCCAGTAAGCATGATAAAAGGTTTAGAATACTTAACCTCTCAGTGTGGGAGGACTTTCACCTCACTGCTACCATGTGCTGCGGGAGGAGATGAGCCCAGAGCTTGCTTACAAGTGCACACCATCATATAAGACGTTATAACAGGGCCGAGAAGCATCGGATTTAAACCGAATTTTCAAAGTTATGACAAATGTAGTGAGGGAAAACACAAGTTACTGAAACCATACTATCCAATTTTAAAGACCATGCTTACCTTAGTAATGTAATTTGGTGTGGTAATTTTAAAACATTCCTCTATGCAGAGACCAGTTTCACAGTCTGGGCACTAGTACACTGATTCCTTCCTCTTGCCTTGCTTATAGCATACCACACACACCTCTTCTGTGGCCTAGCTTTGTTTGCGGTGGGGTGTATCCTCTGTAAAAAGTGCCATTCGGTGAGACGAGGCAGTGTTGTCAACTGAATGACGAATCGCTCACATACCTGGCTAGAATTCCCTCAACCAAATCTACCCTGAACATTAAGTGGTCAGCCCTGTTGTTCTGGAGGTTACACTTTCTTCTTCTTTTGAGACCACAAAGGATCACTTTACCCAACCATTAGTTCGTCGACTTGTAGGAACTGTACGAGCCTTGCGGTCCTCCCAGTACTACTTGATCGTCTTGCCCGTTCTTCGGCGGAAAATATTCTTATAGGAATTTTCTTCTTTGTGAGTGGAAAATGAAACGTCATATTTTTAAGTGCTGTAGTTAAACTTTTCTTATTTGCAGCATCTTCTGTTGTTAGGCCAATTTCTTTTAAGTCCTCTCTGATTTCTTTTAACCATCGGCATCCAGTTGTGTTTTTTGAAGCAAGATTGGACTGCACTAGTTGTTTTAGAAGACGTGAATCTGGCATTCTCATGATGTGCCCAAAGAATCCTAGTCTTTTCTTTCGCATGGTATCAGTAATGGGTTCTAGGTTGTTATAGACCATATTGTTAGGTATTATTCGCCATTGCCCATCTTTTTTATATCCTTTATTGATAAAAGTTCTTCCAATTCGCCTTTCGATCTTCTGTAATCTGTCGGTTTTAGAATGTTCATTTAGATGGAATAATGTTTCTGCTGCATATGTGGCTTCCGGTTTTATGACTGTATTGTAATGTTTAATTTTTGCATTAATTGATAAGCATTTCTTTTTGTTATTTATTATATAAGAATTGAAAACTGTACCCCTCAGGGGCTCACATCTAGTGGGACGTGGGTTGGCGACCACGGGACCCCAGCTGAGTCCAGCATTGCTTCCCCTTACTTGTGCCGGGCTCCTCTCTGTCTTCTTTCCTGTCGACCTCCCTTGGTCAACTCGTGTTCTCTTCCGACCCCGACGGTATTAGGTTATCCGAGGCCTAGGGAGTCTTTCACTTTCCCGCCTTAATTGGCCCTTGTCTCATCTTTCCTGATACCCTCCTTCTGTGAAGGGTCAGCCTTCTTTTCTTTTCCTTTTACCTCCTGCCTTGTGCTCAAGGCCCTTAAGGAGGCAGGGTGTATGTAGCCCCACCATTTCTGGTGCACCATAGATAATGCTACACCCTCAGGGGCTCACGGCTGGTGAGTTCGGGAGTTGGCGACCCCGAGGGATTCCTGAGCTGGGTCCGTTTTCCCCTTTTGTCCCTTACCTTTGGGGTGGACCTTCTCCTCTCTCCCCTCCCCTCCCCTCTCCTCTCCTCTTTTCATTATATTTACTTTTCTCTTTAAGATTCCCGCATTGTTTTTGTTACTTGGTTCACAGTGTATCTAAATTAGAGCTGGTAATAATCGAAGCTCCTTAAAACCGAATCGAATAATCGATTAACCGAAAAATCGATTAACTGATAGGACACACGAGATAAGAAAATAAGTTTTGAAAATGGTTTGAATGAGAAGTCATCGCTTAAGTTGAGTTAGGCTTATTTTCGGAATGATGTATAGAAATCTATAAAAGTTAAATTTTGCATAAAGATGCGTGTTCTTCCTTGTTTATGTTAACAATAACCAAATAAGAGTCAGTGACCGTGGAAGGACAAACATCAATAAAATTGGGAAGGGTTTCAGGAAAAGAAAACGAGGAGTTTTCAGCAATGCTTTTGAGTCTTGTTCAATTTTTGTTGGAAAGGCTGTTTACAATTTAGGACAGGAACATTTTTGTTTTATTCTGGTTTAGCCTAATTTCCACAAAGACCTGTAGGTTGTAACTCTTCAGGCGGTCAACTTGAACTTGCCCAAAGACTGGGCAGAGTCCAATGTATAAACTATATGAATTATAAGTAAACAACACTCCTAGGAGCATTACATGTGTTAGTTATGATCGCTATTACAATCACTATCACTATTACGTCGCCACACTCGAATGCTCCGAGTGGGTAAGAGATTTCACGAGCCTTTCATCCAGGAAAGCCACCTACAGCAATGAGGTTGTCATGTTTTGGGGTGGAATCATGTTTGGTTGACGTACGCCTCTAATTCCTATCCACGGTAACATGACTGGTCTGGTGTATACAGACAACATCCTTGAATCTGTCGTTAAAGGATTTGCTGCCACAATGGGTGAGGGCTTTACACTAGTGGACTATAATGCTCATGCCCATCGAGCTAGGGTGGTCAAACAGTTCCTTCAGATGCATGGCATACAGAGAATGGAGTGGCCTACCTATTCTGCAGACATGAACTGTAATGAACATGCCTGGAAAGAGCCCAAGAGGGCAATATCGCACCGTCCCAATCCTCCAACAAAGGGCAACTGATTGAAGCTGCTTTCCAAGAGTGGGGGAAACTGCCCCAAACCACGTTGTATTCGTTAGTGCTCAGTATGCCTCGTCATCTGAAAGCATGGATTAGGGGTCGTGGTGGCCATACATGGTATTGATATGCCCCAACATGAAAAGGACGGTTGTGTGCTCAGTCCCATATTATCACTTTTGTTATTCGTCGTGTGTTTCTGTCTCTTTTGCAAAGCAGATTGTGTGTGGTTTTTCTTTGTATGTACCCTATATTGTGTATAATATAACATACACATAGCAAAATAATCAAGTTACTGAATCACAATATGCGAGACCTTTTTTGGGCATTGTATAAGTTTACTTTGTTTAATAAGGGTTTGTGAATTTTTTATGAGTATTATGATCGTGTATGCAAATAAAAATAACACAATATAATAAATAAAATAAAATTAGAGCATGCACTTGAATTCTATTATGCATAAGTTTACATATCTCAGCGGAGCCTTGGTCGTACAGTTACGCTTTAGCCTGCCTACTCCCGCCGGGCTCATTGTGATCTTAACTAATACGTGTAATTTTTCAAGGAGTTCATTTACTTATTGCTCATATTTTATAACCCCGCACAGTCAATGGACAAATTCATGTTGACCGACTGAAGAGTTATAACTGACAGTTTTTGTACAGGCAACACTGAAACAATTGCTTCAGCAGTTCACAAACAAGATGCATTATTTAAAAATAAATGTGACAATATAAATAGACGGTCTGTTTTGGTGCAAAAATACTAGCAAGTACTCATATTCTGGGACGAGGCAGCTCCGCTTTGCAGTCACAATGTTTCCAGCGGGGAATATCAAGTATTTTGTCGCTAGTTTAGCGGGCCTTTGATATATTGTTTATTCATTTTTCACCTGTGAAAAAGGGCGAGTATGCAAGATAGACGTCCAGCTCGTCTTTTGCATTGATTGCAATATTTACGCTACATCTACAAGATTTCCTATTTTTACCGCGCTTTTTATAACTGCCCTACCATGAGATCATTGATTTTTATCGAACTTGCCTAAGTGTTGACTTTAGACATACCTTCGTTCGTAAGACGTCACATTTGTATCTTTCGAGTCGAAATTTAATGTTTTTCGGACGGTCAAAGACTTTTTACATGAGATTAATAAATACAATTAGATGATCAGTTTCGATCGTCAAGCGATCATCAGATCTTTACACTTCGGCTATTAATCTGTGTCGACAAGTATGGGTTATGCTTTTTTACAATACATACACTTTTTTTAGTTGCAGTAGTAATTAATCTAGCACATAGTAAAGATATGTTATTTTTTGTTGAGATACTGATACGTAGTTGTGATTGATCTTCAAGTTGGCTTGCTTAGTGCCATTATGTGATTGTTATTAAACGGTCAGGTTATTGTGTCAGCATAATCGTCCTCACGCTGTGCACAAAAAGGGACCACACATTGCTCAAACTGCGAAGTGCACCATTTAATAACTATCAGTATCTCAACAAAAAGCACATGTCTTTAGTTTGGTAGTTCAATTGCTACTGCAAATAAATAAGTGTATATATTGTAATTATCATTCCATACTTCTCCATATACAGTAGATTTAATAGCCTACGTGTAAGTGATCTGATGATGATCACTTGACGATCGAAACTAGTTATCCAAGTGCATACCTGCCAACTCTCCCGATTTAGGCGGGAGACTCCCGATTTCAGACCATTTCTCCCGCCCTCCCGCTTAACGTAATAAATCTCCCGATTTTTCAAAAATCCCACGCGTAATTTCGGATTTAATGTGTCGTCTATCGAACGGATCGACATGACGTGTTTCGAAGTTATATCTCGATACCGCAGTTTCGCTTTTTATCGATAATCGACAACTGCGTACTAACTCCCGCGTCGCGTCCTGCTGTTATAAAAAGTTGGCTTCGAATAAGTCTTCGTTTGAAATCGTCGAACGTTAATTCAGCGCTTGTTCCTAGATGTTTTGCATAATGACCAGTTGGTGAGAGGTAGTTGTACGCTGCGGAATATTGTATCTGCTTCACACGTGAAATTATATGATTTGTGTATAACTTAGATGTTGTTGGCGTTAATATGCCGGTAGGCTATTGTGATTTTTTGATCTGAGTGATTGCGTCGGTTCCTCGGTAATATGGCGAAGAAATATGATGTGACATTTAAAAGTGTGTACAAAGACAATATTCTCAGGGTGTCTACCGGTAACGAAAGTAACGAATTTTACAAATGGGTAACGAAAGTAACGAAAAAGTAATGAGTTTTACATACGGGTAACGAAAATTTTCCGAAGGCGGATTGAATAATTTAAACTCGCGCCTCTAGGCTCAGAGATAGCGATGGAGCGAGTTTCACGCAAGCGGCGCCGATTGCATAAGCTATATTTCCCCGTGCCCGACCTCGAGGAAATGCATACTGAGGGTACCCTGAGTGGTATACATCGTTCAGCGTATATTTTCGGCATCAAGATGACTTTTTAGTTTTGTGTGAAATATTTATCTGTGTTATTAGGAAACCCGACTTTTCGCGAGACGTGTATTCGCGAAAACTTCTGAAATTAATCAGAAACCTCGCATTTCTGGCATTTATTTGGAGACTGTCATATTGAAGTCCAGAAATAACGCTAAATAATTTAATGTCGCAATCTTGCGATATGTTACCGTTTCGAAAAAGGATTTTGAAAAAGATTCGAAATACGTAGGCTGTAACTTATTTTAAAAATCTGTCTCGTAAATTTGCGACATCCAGTATGGTTAATTCGAAATTCCGTTATATGTCGATTTTTCCTTCGAACTTTGGTTCCATCGGATATATTATAATCTAACCGGTTATTTCGAAAACTTGTATAACTTGTATAATTCGTGATTCGCATTCGAAATAAAACGTGTCCTCTAGTCGTATTAATCGTGCAATCCTCTCCGAATAATTCTTAACATTTGATACCTACTTCGAACATTCATACTCAAGACGGCCGGCTGACCGCACGACTTGCCTGCGGGAATCTCGTCAAATGGACCGAGATCGACGTCAGTAGCGTAAAATCATAAAACCCGTCCCCTATCGTGAACTTGTGACCACGAGGACTGCGGGAATCCCGTCAAAGATGATGGGCACCAATCACGAAACATTCCGAAACCTACTCGCTACTTTTCCCAAAAGCGTACGGGGAGCGAGAAGTGCATCTACCCACTTAGAAATGACAGCCTACGTTGCGTCGCGACACTAATTTCTCCTCGTGATCCACCCTGAACTGATGAGCTCCCAAAAACAGCATAGGGACAGCGGGAATCACGGCGCCGGCCATACAACTTGTCCATAACTACTCGTGAATTTTAACCATGCCCAACCCTGAGCTTGCATCCAGCATTCTGTCAGGACGAATAGACAATCGTTCAACGGCCGGGTGCGGCGCGGTATGCATAATATCGCGAGGACAACTTGAATCTCGTTAAACGGCAGAGAGCGTCAGCGATTGCGATACATCGCGATAGTTCTCCACATTCAATGACGAGGACAACTGTATTTTTGTCAAACGGACAGCAAGTGGCGCCGATTGCATAATAATGCTATATTTTCTCGCGCCCGACCTCAAGGACAATGGAAGTGACACCTATTATCTAAATCACGATATTTATCCGTGTTCTATCGCGAAATCAACGGGAATCTCGACAAACGGGTGAGACCAGCGCCGATCGTGTAACATCTCGAAATTTCGCCATACTTGACTGTGAAGACGGAATTCGGTTACAATCACGTAACGTCCCATAAATTTCTTCGTGATCTACCGCGGGGACAAAGGAAATCTCGCCACGGTTAAGAGCAGAGCAACCTCTTGGCAATTATAAAAACGCCTTGTGCACAAGACGACATATTAGCTGAAACAACTCATTTGATAATAAATATTTCGTATTATTTTTAAAATTTTTATAACTCCCTAAGTGAATTGTATTTACTGCTTTAAACACAGTTCATTGCTGTCTTTCTTCACCGCGTGATGAGCCCCTTTGCTTGCAGACCGCAGACGTATCTTGAATTCAAACTAATATTAACTAAAAGTTAACTAAAAGGTAGCTAAAAAGTAACTAATTTTTACTTCATCCTTACAGTAGACACCCTGATTCCGCATATAACTGAGTCAAGAAGAGGCGCAACATTTGCATTTTGTAGTGTCTGTAGGTGTGATTTCAGTATCTCGCATAGTGGGGGACATTTTCCAAAATTAAGTTTTTTGTAGATGAATTTCCAGCATGTTTACAGACACTCAAGACAATTTTAATGAGGAAATGGATGCTTTACATTCCCAATTCTGTAACTTCCAACTAGAGGATGTGACATCTATTGAAGAAGAAGAAGTGAGAAGAATTGATGTGAAGTGGGCACTGGTAGGCCAAATGATATGTAGTGGTGGGATACTCAAGTTATGCTTTCCATTCTGACCATTCCGCATAGTAATGCAGAGTGTGAGAGGATGTTCAAGTCATCTCTCTCTGACAAGACTTTGGACAAACTTATAACTCTGAAGTCGATTCAGAAAGGGAAGTGTTTTGAGCAAGAATATAGCAAGACCTTTTTGAAGAGGGCAAAATCAGCCTCAGTCACCTGCAACAACGACCAATTGAATAATATGATCTTCGATACGTCACTAGTTTTGTATGCCTGAGTGTGGTCGAAAGAAAGGTATGCTTGTTTGATAGACTAGTGAGAATTTAAAATGACTGTACTCAGTCTTAAGTACATTTGTAAACTGGGATGTCATATCATGTTAGTCATGTACAGTTTAATAAATAGTGTAACATATATTTGCTGCAATGTCTTAGCCTGTGTATGTATTATGTTGCATCCCGTATTTATTAACATCATGTAGTATTTTTTCAGGATTAGCGAACAAATTTTGATTTCTAAGGCAAGCCTGAAAAAGGGCTTACAAAACGGTAATCCTTGGAGTGAAGTTAAATGAAACCTCAAAGCAGGCGTTGAGCAGTGGCTAGCATTCTTGGCTGTCTCCACAGAGGTTTGGGTTCGATTCCCGGCTTTGCCAAGAAATTTAATTCTGGTGTGGGGGCTGGAACGTGTACACTCAGCCTCGTGAGGCAAAACTGATAAGAGGAGGGTTTGATTCTTACCTCAGTCATCCTGGAAATGATTTTCCATGGTTTCTCATTTCTACTCCAGGCAAATGCCGGGATGGTACCTAATTCAAGGCCACGGTCGGTTCCTACCCATATTCTACCTGAATTACAAATACACACACTGGTACAGACATCGCAGTGACACATGTTATCAGAAAAGTCTTAATCACACCCCAGTACGCGGGGATACGTGACCATGATGTTGCAAAGCCTCTAAAAGAATCAAAAACATCATCCATCATGGGACTGCCCTGGCTAACCATGTCGAGTGATTGCATTAAGAAACCAAGTTGTGTCATAGTTGGTTGATTCTGTGAGAGCGTAGTTAAAAATGCGAAATACATTGATTAATCGGCAAAACAAATCAAAAACCGATTACTCGATTAATCGAATAACCGATTGATAGATTTTTCTAAAAATCGATTATTCGAAATCTGAAATTAATCGATTAAAAGTAACAGCCCTAATCTAAATTCCCTTCTAGCGATTTTTTTTAAAGGCATTTTTAATCTACGTTGCTTTTTGTATGTTTTTTCGATCTAAATTACATCTTGAGATTGTTTTCAACCTCAATTGCATTTTGTAAAGATTGACAATCTAAATTGCTTTTTAGTAAGTCTTTCATTATGGCGGAGGGACCTTTGTGAGTATTTTGAATTTCAATTGCATTTTGTAAGTATTTTCCACCAAACCGCATTTCGTACGAATTTTGAATCTAAATTGCATTTTGTTTGGTGGGCATTTTGCACATACAGTATAACCCCGATTTAACGTGACCTCGATTTAGCGTAAACCCGCATTTAACGGAAGAAATTTCAAGTCCCGAAAATTATTCCATAAGTGCAATGCAATTTTATATTCGATTTAACGTAATTCGCGTTGCGCCAAAACCCGCATTTAGCGTTAGGAAATGCTAAAATTCGCGAGTATTTATTTCGATTCGTTATGGTTAAGCGACATTAAGAACCTATGAAAAAGACGTTATAAGCTCGTTAAGGATGATTCAAGGCAGAAAAGGAACTCCAGTATTTATATTGGATACGATCGATCATCTTCCATATCGATTCCTCGCTACATGCCCGAGCGAGCTCGAACTTGGTCGAAGCGGCGTCGCTTTACATGCTTGCACACGGCCGAGCTCTGAAGCGACGCAATACGTAAAGACGAAATCATTGAGATTCGAGAAGACTGAACTGCGTTTCTCTGCGATGTGAGAGTAGGCTTACTTGCTCAATCTTCGAAACATACGAGCATGTTGGCGCGAGTGGTATAGCACAGATTTCCTTATCTTGAAAGCCCAAACAATACAAGAGGAATGCACTTCACACTCGGAACCAACCCTACCTTTGCCAACAGCTGACCTGTGTGTTGTGAAGGATGGTGGATGGATGTGTGGACAGCATATTGTAAACAGCGATTATTGCCGAATGGCGCAAACTTGCGCGACACTGAGAGCGTGTTTGTTTGATGCTCTTCATGCAGTCAACAAGACATGGGAGTAAAACACCGCTACTACACTCGTACATAAGCAAGGGCGAGTTAGACGTCGATCAAGTCGATTATGATTTAAAACGTGAAACCAAAGAAGAAATAGCACAGAATTGGACTGTCGGTTAGGAAAACGGAAATCCCGTTGATATCGAGTGCGGGAGTGATGCTACGGAAATCCCTAAAATTTCACACAGTCAAGCTAGTGTCTCTAGTTACACTTATCTCTTAATAGAAAAACGAGATGAATTTTAGTTCTCATATGTTTTCTTCTGAAATGTGCAATCGAAAGGTAGAATAAACGATCTAAGAAACAGTTCATTTTCTAGGTTTAACAAAAATAACTGCGGATAATTCGCGATTTTATTCATGGAAGTTCGTGCATTAATTACCGCGAATTATCGAGAGTGCACTGACTTTTGTTGTTGTTAAATATTAATGTAGGCATAATCCACATAGCCCTACCTCTAGCCTAGCATGTCTTATAAGACACTACAATCAAGTGTTATAATTATTATTTTCCATGTTCAAGCCTATTTCTATATTTTAACCAATAGTTTTGTTTTTCTAGGCTTAACAATAATAACTGTGGATAATTCGCTGTTTTCGATAATTCGCAGAAGTTAGCGCATTAATTACCGCGAATTAACGAGAGTGCACTGTATGTGGAGAGAGTGCTGCAGTTAGTGATGAAACCTATCGAAACCTCGATTTAAGGTAAACCCCCATTTAAGGTTAAAAAATACCGGTCCCTAGAAAAACGTTAAATAGGGGTTCTACTGTATTTTGATTCTCAATTGCATTTTGTGGGTATTTTGAATCTAAATTACAGTTTGTCAAGTATTTTCAATCTAAATTGGTTTTTGTAAGTATTGTCAATCCACATGAGTCGTTTGAATCTACCGTACATTTTGTAAGCATTTTCAATTTCAATTGCATTTTGTAAGTATTTTGAATTTTAATTTCACTTTGTGAATAATTTGTATTGGAACTGGGATATTTCAATCTGAATTGCATTGTGCATTTTCAATTTCAATTGCATTTTGTAAGTATTTTGAACCTCAATTGCATTTTGTACGTATTTTCGATCTCATTTGCATTTTGTAAGTATTTCGAATTTCAGTTGCATTTTGTAAGTATTTCGACGCTTCATTGTATTTTGTACGTATTTTGAATCTAGCCTACGTTTTGTGGGTCTTTTTCAATCTATTCTTTTTGTGCATCTTTACGTTCTAAATTCCCTGTTGTAAGACCATATTGTGAGTTGTTTCCATCCGAGTTCCTTCTTGTACGTATTTTCCGTCTCACATGCTTTTGTTCTGGTTTTCATTTCATTCATCATTTTTGCTCTCACCCAGATCAATAGGGGCCGATAACCTGGATGTTAGGCCCCTTAAAACAGCAATTATCATCATCATGAAAACTGTAACATTTAAAAGCCTCTTGAAACGTTTCATGTACCATTTGCACATATTTTTCCTTTCTATCAAATAACTTTGCAGCATTTGGTCTTGGAGGTGAACACCACCCATGTATTTTTATAGTCAATTGCACAAACTGGTTTAATTTTTCCCTCCCCCCTCTTCCGCCGAATACTTGTCTTATCAATATAGTATGTTGAAATAAATGACACTACCTTCTTGTCCATCCATTTCACAACAGATACAGGTTCTGCATGCTGAGCTACAATATCACCTTTTTTTCAGCTTTGTGTCTTTCACTTTCTTTGATACGTGCTTTCTATTTAGTCGCAGTGTACCTACACAATCTGTTTTATTGTCTTTCAAGTCTTTGGCTAACTGTGAGCTGTTATAAAAATTGTATATCCACAATGTGTGTCCGCGATGAAGTAGAGGTTCTACGAGGTGAATAATAATTGCAGTGATCTTAGATGTATTACACGAAAGGACGGAAGAACTAAAAATTTGTCTTTTCCTGTGTATACCATAAATGACCATGATGTTGTTGTTTGAGTCTTTGGTCTATTGACTGGTTTGATGCAGCGCTCCATGCCTCCCTGTCCTGAGCTAATCGTTTCATCTCTACATAGCTACCACACCCTACATCCGAGGCAATCTGTTGAACATATTCTAACCTTGGTCTACCCCTACAGTTCTTGTCATCTCTTCTCTTCATTAGCAGTCGCCAGAAACATCTCTCCTCTCCCACTCGTCTTAATACCTCTTCGTTTGTAACCCTATCTACCCATCTGATCTTAATCATTCTCCTGTAACACCACATTTCAAATGCTTCAATTCTCCTCTTTTCTGTTGCACCGATAGTCTAAGTTTCACTTCCATAGAGCCCCATGCTCCAGACAAAGGCTTTCAAAAATGACTTCCTAATACCTAAATCTATATTCGATGTCAACAGATTCCTTTTTTGTAGAAATGCTTTCCTTGCCTGAGCCAACCTACTTTTTATATCCTCTTTGCTTCGTCCATCACTGGTTATTCTGCTTCCTAAGTAACAGAGGTCTCCTACTTCCTTCAGCTTTTCACCTACCAATTTGATCTCCATAGAGGTTTCTGATTTATTTCGGCTGCATTCCAGTATTTTTGTTTTACATTTATTAATTTTCATCATGAGTTCTTTCTGTAAGGAGTAGTCCATACCATTCAAAAATTCATTCAAATCCTCAGGCTTGTCAGCCAAGATGACGATGTCATCAGCTAATCTGAGTTGAAATTATTTCTCCTTGAATCTTCACTCCCACTTTAAATTTTTCTCCAATTTCCTTCATTGCTTGTTCAATGTAAGGATTGAAAACTATGGGTGATAAGTTGCAGCCTTGCCTTACACCTTTCTGAATACCAGCTTCTCTCTCATGTCCTTCAGCTCGAATCACTGCTGTCTGGTTTCTGTATAGATTGTATATCACCCTCCTATCCCTGTACTTTATTCCAATAGATTTCAAAATGTCAAGCAATTTAGTCCAATCAACATTATCAAAAGCCTTTTCTAAGTCTACAAATGCCATGACCGCTCTCTTATCTTTCCTTATTCTACCTTCCAAAATCAGCTTAAGACTTAGTACAGCTTCCCTTGTTCCTACATTTCTCCTGAAACCAAACTGATCTTCACCCAACTCCGTTTCTATCTGGCTTTCCATCCTCTTGTAAATAATTCGAGACAGGATCTTTGAAGCATGAGTAATCAAGCTGATGTGTGGTAATCTACACATCTGTTGGCTCCCACTTTCTTTTGTATAGGGATGATTACATTCTTCTTGAAATCAGGGGATACCTCACCTGTCTCATATATCCTACACACCAAGAGAAATAACCTGATCAGACCTTCATCTCCTATGCAGCGTAGCAACTCAATTGGTATATCATCAATGCCTGATGCTTTGTTCCTGCGTAAGTCCTCTAATGCTCTGTCAAATTCTGATCTCAATATTAAATCTCATTTTTCATCCTCATCAATTTCCAATGACCATAAATATCCGGCTTTGGATTCACAGAGTTCATATGTTTTTATGCCAAACTGCGGATCCTTCAGAGGAATATACTGCTTGAATGACAGTCTGCCTTTCCACAATGCGAGGGATTCATCTATTGCAATGTTTTGATCAGGGAGATACATGGACTTGAATTTTTGATTGAGATGGTCCATAACTGGTGAAATTTTGAAGAGTTTCATGGGACCCTGAAGAAGGGGTTTGGTGGTATTGTCAGTAAAATGTAAAAATCTTGTATTACAGTGAAACCCCTCAAATCCGAACCCCAGAAATCCGAAATCCCGGGTAATCCGAACTAGCTTTTTCGACAGTTATAAGATTGAAAAACACACACAAAAGAGAGAAACTTATTTATTTAGTCATAAAACAATTATACGAGTATATTCTACATTATAACCTTATTTTACATAATTAGTTGAAAAATTAACAAAGGAGTACAGTTAGCATACCTAACAAGGTGTAAATGTGCCTACATGCTTATCTCATCCAGGATTGAAAAACTGAAAAGTTGGTTATTGTAATTCCTTAGGTTAATCACTTGGCAAAAACAATGAAATGACAATAGAAACACACAAAATATCACTTAATCTTTCACTTGAAATCAGTTATCTTCAATTGTCGAAGCGACGAAAATCTTCCCGTGGAGGCAATTGAACATGACGTCGTTTGGGGCGTGGCTGCTGCGTGTTGTTCTACAAAGCGCAGTTTAAGTCAAATTGTCGAAGTTTCTTCTTCCCCACTGTCACTAGCCTGCCTTGCTCAATTTAAAGTCCTATACCGTAACGAGGGCTGGTTATTATGTTAGGCTATGGATATTTTTCGGCTAATCTGAACAAATTGAAATCCGAACAGGCTACAGCCCCAATTAGTTCGGATTTGAGGGGTTTCACTGTACTTGCAAATCTATCAAGTGAGATGGCAGAATTAAATTTGGGAGTGGCTAGTAAACGGCTTTTTGGGAAATAGGACCTTAGTGTGGGTTTTTGTACAATGCCCATCAGCATATATGGTGCAAAAACTACGTACATTTCTTCGACGGTAACTGGATCCCATTCATTTACCCTTCACCTGAAAGGAAAGAGCATACCATGTGCCATCATGTGCTGCTTAGCATAGATATTTATTTGTTCCACTATCATACTCTCAAATTCACACGTAAAAAATAACTGAAATATTGCCACAGGATCTAAACAATTCTTCGCAGCTTCTTGCGGCCCATAATTTCCCCTAAACACTTCCCTGTGGCGGATATGATTCCCCATGTCATCCCAGACAAACTCCTGACCGGCAACACTATTACCAGTGTTTACATCACCACATTCACTCTCTGTCACTACTTTCACTTTCAGACTCTATATCTGAATCATCATTCACAGAAACCAAGATTTCAAACTCATCATTCACTAAAACTTCACTAATATCGGAATCCGCTATCACAAGCACATGTTTAGCCGCCATTATGCGTTTACATACACACAACAAAAATCTCGCTCTTTGCAATCGGATTTATCTCGTGTGATCAATGAAAAATCGATATAATTCTCGACGAAAGATCAAAGCTTCCCCTATCGATATAACACAGCAAAATTGTAATAGTTACGAAAGTAGGCACGAGATGGAAGCACAAAGCAAGCACTGCAACGTGCGTCTAGGTAACTGCACTCCGCGACAGAGCGCGGCAAGTTCATGACGTGCAGTTCACGGTACTCCACGCTGGGTGGTTAAATAAGCATGGCTAAAGATTTGGAATACACATGACTAAGTTATACCAAGGCATGATCTGGTCTTACTTTGTGATGCTAGAGGATCTCGATCCTGCCCCCCTGTATGATGATGAATTGCATCGTTCAGGTTCCTTCCCGTGAAGTCTGGTTCCACGACTGCCTGTCTGCCTGGATCGAATGGTAGTGACCTCCGACGGTACTCCATCACATGGTTCCATTCGGGCTTCCTGGTCTCCTGAAATGTGGTCTCGGATCGCCGTAGTCTTCCTCCTTCCTCCCGTCGTACCCATCGCTGGCGTGTTTTGTGCATTCCCATAGTCGGATCGTAGAAACTTTTAGCAATATTCATTCGATGACCATAATATTCTTGCACACATTCTAGAATTAGCAGTGGAATGGTGCACTTCAATGTCCTTCCACAAGTTAGTTTACTAGAGTATAAATCATAGGCCATATGCGTTATATATTTCACTATACGTGCCCTCAATGAATGATCGGTACAGTTGATTGCTTGGTTCGAAACCTTGTTTCGCGACACTCTTTACTACGTGCAAATACTTTAAATATGATGGGAAAGTCTCCTACTGCAAGCTCCAAATAACTGGTTATCGCCTTCAAGCCTCTCCTCAGCGTGGGATATGCCCGCTGTTCACGAGTCATATCTTCACCGATAATTATAATTCCACTTCAAATATACTACAGTGTAATAGTCCGAGCCATTTGTAAAGTATTTCACTTGTTCAGCATAATATTGAAAGTTCCGCACATATTCTATGTTCTGCACAAATGCAATGTTCTCGAATCTAGAGTTCCCAATTGGGTTGGGCGTGGCCTAGCGGCACTTCGCACTGCACTGGAAAAAACTCGAGTCAAGGTGTTCGGCATATAGTATCACACTCTGCACACTAGGGGCATGGTATCGCTCCCAAAAGTAAGCTTACCTACAGAGATTCCGGTCGCTGTTTTATACTGTCCAGCGGCGTGAATTGTGATCTCAATGACTCAATGTGCTTTACCTTCTATAGTTAATCTTATCAACGCATTGTATGATTTACTTTTTTTTTTTTTTGCCAAATAGTCATGAAATTAGTGCTATTTTGTTTTATAGTGTGGTTCTCTTCTCTGCTATGCAACTAGGTAAGAATTATTAATCTTTCTAGCATGTACAGCTTCTTGCTATTTGCTGTGACTCCTCGTGCTAGCAGTGGATTGGCTTGTTTCCAGGCGGCGCTTGTTGGAAAGTCTGTGCGTGGCGCTAACATTCAAACTCTCAAATAACATGACTGCACCAAGGCCACGGGTGCATACAAATATTATATATATATAAAAATGAATTGCTGTTAGTTAGTCTCGCTAAAACTCGAACAGCTGGACCGATTTGGCTAATTTTTGTCTTGAATTATTTGTGGAAGTCCAGAGAAGGTTTAAAAGGTGAATAAATATGAAAGTTGTAGCGCACGAGTAGATTCAACAAATGAGTGACGGCACGCGAATCGCTTAAACAAAGTCCTGTATGCGTTCACATACCATTCGTCCTATAGCGATGAAACTTGGGTGAGAAGTTGTGTACACTACAGGCAAGGTTTCTGGCTTAAACATCCACTTAACAATTGGTAGCGCAAGAGGAGATTCAACAAATGAGCGACGTCGGGCGAAGCGTTTCAACAAAGTCCCGTATGCGTTCATATACTATTCGTCTGATAGCGTTGAAACTTGGGTGAGATGTTGTGTACACTTCAGGGAAGGTTTCTGGCTTAAAAATCCACTTAACAATTGGTAGCGCAAGAGGAGATTCAACAAATGAGCGACGTCGGGCGAAGCGTTTCAACAAAGCCCTGTATGCGTTCATATACTATTCGTCTGATTGCTATGAAACTTTGGTTGAATTGTTGTGCACACTCCAGGAAAGGTTTCTGACTCAGTAAATTCTTTCTACAATATGTAGCGCACGAGTAGATTCAACCAATGCATAACGGCTCGCGTATCGTTTTAAGAAATCGTATGCGTTCATATACCATTCATGCGATTGCAATGAAATTTGAAGAAATGTTGTTTCCATTTCCACAAAGATTTCTGATTTAGTAAATCCATTTTACAATTGGTAGCGCACGAGTAGATTCAATTAATGAGCGACAGCGGGTGAATCGTTTCATCCAAGTCCTGTATGCGTTGATATACCATTCTTCCGATTATGATAAAACTTTGGTGAGGTGAGTACAGTCCTGCTAAGGTGTGTGAATTAGTAAATCAGTTTTTCAATGGGTGGCGCACAAGTAGATTCAACAAATGTGACGACGCGCGAATCGTTTAAACAAAATCCCGTATGCGTCCATATGGCATTAATCGGATTGCGATGAAACTTTCATGAGTTGTTGTGTACACGCCAGGGAAGGTTTTTGACTTAGTAAATCCATTTTACAAGAGGTAGCGTACGAGTATATTGAACAAATGGGTGATGGCGCTTGAATCGTTTCAACAATGCCCCGTATGCGTTCATAAACCATTCATTTCATTGGGATGAAGCTTTGGTGAGTTGTTGAGCACGCTTCCATGATTTTTTGAGATAGTAAATCAATTTTACAATAGTTTAGAGGTGGTTGAAAAAGAAAAAAATATATTGGGAATCCAAAAGCGCTTCAACTAACAAAGTTACAACGCCAACACTTTCTTTGATTGGCATTGCAATGCATGCCGGGTACAGCTAGTTATATATATATAATATGCTCTTGCCATCTAGTCTAATGATTCTGATTGGTGTTTGTATTACACCATGCCTGGAGAAGGGAGAGTTCTGCTGTGCTTTACCGAATATTACTTGTTTAACCCATGAAAGCCTGAATTAATACTTTTTGAAAATTTTGCTTTTTTTTTTTTATTAATAAGTCATACGATAGGGAGTTATTAAGCTGCTCATACCATATTTTACGAAGGTGGCATCTTAAATTCCCGAAATACAGGGCGTTACATACATGTTACTCTAGGCGCTTGTGTTGTCAAAACCCATATTGCATATTCTGAGTGGTGATTTATATAATGCAATAATGTACTGTACCCGTCATTACCTACCATTACCTGCTGCAACCCACGAAGACTGCCGGGTCGTAGAACCTGAAAATCCCCGGCTAGAAAAACTTCCAGGTCCTACTCACAAGTGAATGGGATAATAGGGCACAAATACACCTAACAAGGGAGCATTACGAAAGACCATGGCCACAAAAGCAAAAGAAGCTCGGAGAACATGAAATTCCAATGAAAGGACACCTCGGAGGCGTGGGATACCCCGAAATACCCAGCGATGGCCTTCCTAATACACCCTTCCACCACCTCTCTAAAGCATCACGCCATCAATACTTTGAAATAAAAAATATTTATTCAGAAAAGGCGAATAATAAGCAAGAAAATTTCAGTCTTCAAAAGAATGCTCACACACCCTTCCCAAAGGTTAATAATATCGAAACAGGACAAAAAAAATCTCGTGTCTAACCTGGCACGTTTAATAAAGAACAATCTATGTAGCACCTCACATTATGAGCAATCCCCGCCCCCCAAAATAAATAAATAAATAAATAAAATTAGGTTGTTGCACACCCTAACACATGTTATAATTCATTCGCCACACCCGAACACATGTTATAATTCATTCGCCAAATACAACATATTAAAATGTCAAAGTTATAGCTATTTACAACAATTATAATTTGCATCAATGCATCACGTATGCATTTTCATTTTATTAACAGTGGGTTAATATTTTACAAGTCATTGTTCTCGTGGACAACATTATTTTATCAATGCCTTGTTTTATTTCTTTGACTTGGCTTGTTACAACCTAAAGCCAATTCAGTTTAAATCCATATTATATTGTTTCAAATTTGTCGTAATCATATTTAAATTCAACAAGCGATAAAGCTAATTGAAAGTTTTAAATAACTCATCCATGTAAATTATTTAAATTATAATCAATTAATTAATGATGTAGGCATATATATATTTCAATTTAAGATAATCCATCCATCTGGAATAATTTCAACATAATTTAATGCTTGGAGTGAGTATAGCAGTGAGGTATAACATATCCATGATCAAACAGCTGATCTTACATCCTATCACAAGGATCAATTAAACAATTACTCAACGACGTAATTTTCATAAAAATCTGAAATACTTGGCTCTCACTGGCTCAATTCCAACAATAAATTCACCATGAAACAGATTCATGTCTAATATCCATAATAATAAACTTAGCAATACCCGCTGGTATGCAGAACCATAATGTACACCTAACAATGGTGACCTCCTACGCTATACTTCAATCAAATGTCAGTGTCACTAATCAGTAATCACGAACATTCATAATAAATTCTTAACCTCATATTCATACTGCAGACTGAAATTAACTCTCCCTATTTGAATCAGAGTTCATTAAATTTGTTGAAATATACTCAAAATGGTATAATAATATCCTTACTGGGTTAGTCTTGATTCACAATATTTCATTACATATTAAATCCTATTAAACAAATACCAGCGGAATGGAGAATGGCTGTAATCCACCCAATTCATAAAAAGGGTGATAGATCAGACCCGAACAACTACAACTACTGTAAAATACAAGATTCTATCTAGAATTATCTTGACAAGAATTCAACAACTCGATCAAGAACTAGGAGAATATCAAGGAGGGTTCCGACCAGGTCGCAGCTGTCCGGATCAGATCATCAGTCTGAAATGGATAATGAAATATCATAGAATGAGACAAAAGGATTTGGTCATTACTTTTGTGGATTTTAAGAAAGCTTATGACAGTATCCATCGAGGGTCATTACTTAACATCCTTAGGGAATTTGGGTTACATCAAAAGCTTATCAACCTCATCGGCGTTACTTTGAAAGATACTAAATCAAAGGTTAAATTTCGAGGTGCCTTGTCTGAACCATTTTATATCCGGACTGGACTTCGACAGGGAGATGGGCAATCACCGTTTTTATTTAATTGTGTTCTTGAAAAGATCATGCGTGAGTGGAACAAAACTTGTCCTCCAAATGTAAAGATTGGTACTAATATAAAACTAAATTGCTTGGCCTTTGCGGATGACCTTGCACTGCTTGCAACCAGTATAGATGAGGCTAAACACCAAATTGAAGAACTTGGGTCTATTGCAGCAAAAGTAGGACTTCAAATTTCATTTGAAAAGACTGAAATAATGGCATCCTTTGATGTGGAAACACAAGCTATTACATTGATCAACAATAAAGAAATTAAAGTTGTACATAAATTTAAATATTTAGGGGAGATTATAACATGGAATTTGAATGAGAAAGTGTCAATCGAAAATAGAACAACAAAGTTAAGACAAGCGCAATATATTACTTGGTCTAGTTACAAAAAAAAAAATCACTCTCCATAAATGCCAAATTACGACATTACGAATCAGTTATTAAACCGGAAGCAATATATGCTTGTGAAACACTTTTCAAGTTAAACACTCGATCAGTTACTGACACATTACAGAAGATTGATAGAAGAATTCTCAGAACTATAATTAATAAAAAACATCAGGTGGATGGTCAATGGCGTCTATTACCAATTGAAGTGGTTTATAAAGAAACTGAGTCTATAGTCGATACTATGCGAAAAAGGCGAATTGCTTTTTTTTTTGTCATATCTCACGCCTGCCGGATACCAGACAATTAAAAGTATTATTTAATTATTTTTTCAAAAGTAAAACAAAGAACTCGTGGTTTATGGAAATTCAAAATGATCTGGATGAACTCGGCTTTACAATGTCCCAAATTGCTAACAGATGAGAAGAATATCTTGAAAAACAAGAACATCCGACTTCACTTAAAAACCTTTACCCGCAAAACTTACACCATAAGCGATGCCGAGAGAGCGGCAAGGTCGACTAGAATGAAAATGTTTTGGGAAAAGAAGAAAAATAAGAAGCTGAATCTTTAATATTGTTTTTGAGATATGTATATACTTGTTTTGGTTAAATGCTCCAATGAGGGCGTAACATATGTAAATAAATAAATAAATAAATCCTATTATTAATTTATATAGACTTTCTTCAAGTCTCGTCTGAAAAATTGCATAAAAAATAATATTTGCTGCTCGTCAAAATATCTAATGAGAAATTGATAAGTATAATATGTTAATAAATCTTAAGTTACAAAATGCACACACAATATGTGGCTTACTCAAAAAGAAAATTGATCAAATCAACACTCATTCAAATGGACTCAACATGTTTAATAATGCCCCCTACGCCTTGAATCTTAGTTAACACAATTAAGTTAATTATAATTGATTCATTAGGACACACTGTGAACATATCTTGAATTTCAGAAATTAAGTGAAGTCCTTTCATGAATAACTGAACAAAATCCTAATAAGACCTAACTTCAAAAACACCCTGTATCGAAACGATCTAAGAAATTCGCCAACAGTGTGCTAATTCAAATACTGAATCATTCCAATGTCAGCGCAGACTGCATGTACAATAAACCACGGCTATATACATTTTATAGTCCTGTCATAATTGACCAACACGTGTGAACATACACAAAATTTTTCTTCTCTACAATGAAAGTAAGCAAATACTACTACTAAATCAAGCCAAAAATAATTGTCACAAATTTAAACAAATGGATGCATTTATTTAATATAAATCAAAATCCGGGTAGGCAAAAGTCAGAAGCGACAAAATGTCGAGTCTGGACTCCTGTCCAACCATACGACAAAACGGAGCTAACTAGGACAATTATGGTTACTTGACAATACTTCTATGCCACTACTGAAAAAACTGAAGTTCTTCTACCTTCAGCCACGTTCCGTTGTGAAGTAAAAAGGATATCGTAATGTGCCATGGTAAAGATCTTCTATCTCCTCCAAGACACAAACTCCATACTCCAACAGTCTCGGGTCTCGAACCAGGAACACTCATCTCCATGCCCCCCTACGCCATGTCGACCGTATGCCACTGTCGAGCGATAGCATTCCGAGTAACAAAAACTAGCACACTTCTTTCGGTTGAAATAGAGCAGTATACAGCAGTGAGCAAGCATTTGCTTCGAACCATTTGTAATACTCGTCTCACTCAGATATGCGTAATACATTTCCACAATGTTAAGTAGCCTGGAACAGAAAACTGTGTTTCCAGACCACATGTTGTGATATGGTTAACCTGAGAAGTCTCCGCTGCATTGCAAACGTAGAGCTTGTGTCTATGGCTTAGCCTACCATGACTACAAACTTATTAATGTCTTTGAGCATTCCCCCCGATGTCTGATTGCCCAACATACTGAACTGGAAATAATGTTCCTCTTGTAAAAGAACTAAGCAAGTATTACAGCTTGTTCTATTGTCTCACTCAACAAGAGTATAGCGAGACAAAAGTTCTCGCACGAGCTAACTGTTCACAATAGCTGCCATCGACACACGCTTTACTGCAACTGAAAATATCCTTCCGCAACTTGAAATGTGAAATGTTTCTGCTCATTTATATATCGGAGCCCTGCATGTAATATGAAGGTGCTTGTATTCCATATTAATGTGCTCAGAATACACAGTTTATTCGTGGTTTCACCGGTCGTGATTTCACTGATCGTTTTGCTAAAACTCCCGGAACACGATGTTGCTATAACCACTCGTCCGTATTCCACAGTTTTATTAGTTCCTCCTCGAACTCACATTATAATCTGGTAACTCAACATTGGTTGCACAGCGCATCAGAGCTCCTACCCCTACCCCCGGGTATCTTAGTTCGACTTTGCTCTCCGCTAGAATGCAGTATACACGTTTTTCCAATATTACAGGCTTCTTTATAATAACATAAATACATGTATACACATTCAAGTATTCTGACATGTTATTTAGACTCAATTATACTGCGTAAAATACTCTAATTTGCCTTAATGTCCAATTCATTTTCTTAATACGGGTGTCTAGATTTCCTTGACGTCACGAAGATCACATGTTGCTTGTCATGACTACATTCTTTTCCGACGACGTGCTTCGAGCAGACTCGTGCATGCTCGGTTACCTTTGGCTTCCTTCTCAAGCATGCCATTTACATAGGGGTAAGTACCATCTGTTCCTGCTCAGAGTACCGTTCGAAAATAGTCACCTAGTGGCGCGCTAGCTATGAAATAAATGGTACAGTACCAATTTCATATTTGTTGCTCAATACTTATCTTGATAATATTACACTTTAAAAAGCACTCAGCAAGTATTTTGACACCTTCTTGATCCTTCGATCATATAGTCAAGTGACTAGTTACTTGGTGTGGAATGGCAAGGAGCATGATATGCAGTCCCACATCACATTTACAACATAAGTGCGGACACTGCTTGCACACAATTCACCGGCACACCGCCTCCGCTTATGTCCTGGGACGTTGACCAGATGATTGCGTCCATCATATCACAGGTCTTCAATGTCGCGGCCCTATCCTGCATGTGCTGTTGACCGCCGCCTGGCTCCACGTGGTTCTAAGTTTCTGCCAAGGTCAGACATCTAAATAATTATGTTATTGGATTTACGTCCCTTTTAATTGCTCTGGCTTTTAGAAACGCCTGGTTGCCGGAATTTTGACCCAGAGGGGATCTTTAACTTGCCTGTAAATCTACTGACATGACTCCCTCGCATTTGCGCACCCTCAAATGCCAGCTGACTGCACCAGGATTCGATCCTGCAAGCTAGGGCGCAGCAAGAGAGAACGTTGCCGCTGAGCCATGCAGCCAGTCTATACCTCTGAAATATCGAAATAATTCTCGTATTATATTTTCTGAAACACTGCCTGCAGACAGATATCTCGGCGAAGGTATGGTCTTGAATACGGTACTGGCATAAAAAATATGCTACGGTGACATCCTCCCTATATTCTGCTAAGGTCCCATTCCGGTTTTGTACCGAAAATAAGGTCCTGTTAACACCAACCTACACATGGGGTGCCTATAGAGCATCCAGCGTTTAGAAAAGACTGTGGGTCTTACGGGCTTTTACTTTTAACGAACCCCCCCCCCCCCCGCCCCTACACTGGTTTTGTTACCTCACCTATCATGAAGGAACTCTGAACATACATATTTTTCGTCATAGCTTCCTACAATTATCTGACAATTGATTACCATTGTTATTGCATACAAGTAACGTTTATATTACGTCTTAGTTATTTAAAAATTTTCGAGGTTTGCACGCTGGAAAGAAGAGCTACGTCCCACGCTGCATGCTCGCCCGGAGTGGAGCACGTGCTCAGTTCCGCCGGCAACACAAGTTTTGAAGCACTATCTGTCATTGGTGTTACTATTGTGTGTCTTTTATTTTTTTCTGTTCGATCGAATCGAAATGACTGGTGTTTTGGTGAAACGAAAACAAGGTGAGACGCTGAGAAGTAAGGAGAGGACAATAGTTGTAAACGTTTTCAATTATTTAAAGAGCAGAAATCCCGGCCAAAGTGTGAGTTGGAACGCCGAAGAAACTGCTGTTGCTACAGGTACATCCAGGGCATTAGTGTTCAAACTGCGCAGTGAATCGGCTCGTGGGCCCCTGATGACACCTAATAAGAAGCAGGAGAGAAAAGTGAAAAGAAAAGAAAATATACTTACGAAATTTAGTGATTTTGTTAAAAGTGCTATAAGGCGCATGTTTTCTTTTTAAGAAATCAGCCACCAACATTATCATCTGTGTTAACGGCTGTGAATACAGACCCCAAACTTCCGAATTTTAAAAGAAGCACGTCTCGTGCCCTTCTAAAAGATCTTGGTTCCGTTTACGAAAAGCGTGGTAACAAAGCTCTTATGTTGGAAAGAGACGATCTAGTTGCTTGGCGCCATAAATATTTATATCAAATAAAGAAATTTAGAGAGGAGAAGAGGAATATCGTGTACACAGACGAAACCTGGGTAAACCTGGGACATTGCATTGAAAGATACTGGCAAGACAGTACAGTTAAGTCATCAAGGCATGATTTTCTGGCTGGACTTTCCCCTGGCTTAAAGGCACCAACAGCGTGTAGGCCCCGCTTCGCTATTATCCATACAGGTAACGAAAGCGGATTTGTGAACGACGCAAAGTTAGTATTCCTGTGTAAAAAGAATACCGCCGATGCGCACGACGAAATAGATGGTGAGTGTTACGAACATTATTTTAAACTCCAGTTACTCCCCAATCTCCCGCCTCGGTCAGTAATTGTGCTTGACAATGCATCGTATCACAGTAGGAAGAAAGAGCGCATTCCGACAATGTCATGGAAACAGCAAAGCATACGAGAATGGCTTACGTTCAAAGGTGTCCATTATGAAGACTACATGCTCAAGAAACATCTTATGGAACTTGTGACTCCCGAATGCAAGCTCACAGCTGCGCGCCCCTACCCGCACCACTAACTCGCTACAATATTACAAATATTAATCAAAACAACAATAATAAAATTGAAAGAAACTAAATTAAGCCTAACTAATAACAAAAGAGGTGATGATCAACAGTATTGCTGACGTAAAAATTGTTAACATCATCAGCATACATCCGAGAAGGAAGGAAGGAAGAATTGTGCTCTCGACATCTATCAGTAATGCAAAATGAATGTCGTTATTGGTTCTGTTCGCTTATCCAATACGTTAACACCTGCAAAACTGCTCCTTCCAGGGTGTGTTCTATTTCAGGGGTTGTGTTGCTAACTTATGAAAGCGCAGTACTCGATGTGCGTATGACGTCAGCGCTACCTCTGCCTAGAGTTAGCAACACTGTCGCCATAAGGCGCCACAGTCCTTTCTCAACGCTGGATGCTCTATAGAGATTCCGCATAACCCTATGTGTGCCCGAAACGCACTCACTTCCTCTTTAAATGCCTCACAATTAGATAAATACCTTAAAAAACTTTTTAACACATTTCCACAACCCTCCAACTGCTCGTTATGTTGGTACCGTACTTTCCAGAAACAGCAAGTTTAAGGGCTTGCTGAATTGTCTGTAGATGTCTATCTAGAAGGTGAACAGTTGGATGTGGCCTTCTAATAAGGGGATGAGGTCAGAGATGTCTGTGCCAAATTCTTTGAAACTCAAGTATTTCGTCATGTGAAACATTGTTGTGAAAATCAACACCAGAGCTATCAGTCCCTACTACTTCACTCATAAATTGCAAAATATCTTTCAAGTACTCTGACAGGCACACTACAGAATGAAACCAAGAAGACCACCTGGCTAATACTGGTTCAGGAACAGTGGCACGTTTTGATCTGGATACTTGCCTTCTAGATATTCATGTCTGAAAGGCGCACTATATGACGCCACGCGTCGAGTAGATACTAGAATGAAGGGGCAGATGACCTTGCTGTTCCGGTCCTTAAAACCTCAATAACTAAGTACTGTAACTTACTAGGATGACTTCCCAGATTGTTAGAGATCGCTGTATGCAGAAAGTGAGGCCCGCTATCTACCGTTAAGTTTCCAATCTTTCCGTGTTTGTTGGATGCTCTCCATGCAGTAAAGTCATGGGAGAAGATTACCGCTACTACACTTGCACAAAAACAAGCGTTTGTCGGCTTCTGTGACAACGATATTTTAAACAGGCAAGGTGGTCTCACTGCGATGACATTAGGGCAAAACCTGGATGAATGTCAAGATGCAGAAGAAAGTGACATCCAGTTGTAGACTTCGATAAAGACAATCATGGTTTCAGAGATGAGGATATTGTATGGAATTCGACTGTCAGTGAGGTAAACCGAGATCCAGTACATACAGAATGCGTAAGTGATGCAACGGAAATCCCGAAAGTTCCCACAGTCAAGCTACTGTGTCTATAGTCACACTTATCTCTCATATAGAAAATCAAGATGAATTTTCGTTCTCATATATTGTTTTCTTCAGAATTGTACAATCTAAAATTAGAAAAAATAAACCATCTAAGAAAAAAAAAAGTGATAGTCATTTTTCTTAGTTTTTAATATTGGTAAAATCCACATAGTGTGTCTTACAATACTATGTTATAAAGTATTATATTTATTTCTTTGCGTGTTCATAAAATACATTTCGATATTTTTAACCAATAGTTTTCTCTTTGCTACGCTTAAAAACATTACTGTAGATAGTTCACAGTTTTCAATATTTCGCGGAAATTCGTGCATTAATGCCGCAAATTATCGGAAGTGCACTGTAAAGAAAAAAACGAAATAAGCTAAAATTGGCGTTTTCATGCAAAATTCATGCATAATTCGCGAAATTCGCGTCTTCATGCGAAATTCGCGAAATTCGCGAAATATTTTTTTCGCCATTTTTAGGGTTATTAAAACACATTACCATCTGTGTATTACTTCATTTAATAATTCGCGATCGAATTTTTCCAATCCCTATCCATAACATGCTTCTCACACTCCTCCGAAATGCTTCTGCCTACCTGCCCCGCTCATTTATTTCCCTATCGTTTCTTCCATTATCTTGTATCAGGCTTCCCAGATACTTGAAACTATCTACTTTCTTCAGCTGTTCCCCACCAATTGTTATTCCCGTTGTGGTTCTTTCCTTCTTCCTTGTTGTGATCACCATCTCACTCTTATTTATGCTAAATTTCATCCCATATCCTTGTATTACTCCTTCCCACACGTCCAACTGTTCCTGTACCTCCTCCTTGTTTCCCCAAATCATCTGCAAACACCATTGCTTTCATCTTTCCTTCCCCAATTACTTGCGCCACTCGAGTCATTATGTCATCCATCACCACAATGAAAAGTAACGGTGACAGTGCACTTCCTTGTTTCAGGCCGTTTCTCTGTTCCAACCAGTCTGATCTCTCTCCTCCCACTTTCACACAGCTCACGCTTCCCTTGTACATCTCCTTGATCTTTATCCTTTTGTGTATATATGCATTAAATGTATTCTAACTCATTTCATATGAATGTGCTACAGAAAATGTCTTGCCACTGACACTGTATCTGCCTAGCGTTACCATACAGTAATTTAGTCCCGGGCATGAGCAGGTATAAAATATAAAGGAACAGGTAAGATATGTTACCGAATTATAAATTAGATCTGTTTACTACCATAATCCTGAAGACAAAGTAAACTGTCTCCATTTTACGCAATATTTAGCGGGCTCTACCTTTTGCGGCATGCCATCACGAAATGAGAAACAAACCTCGAAATACACCCAATTGTTGGGACATCACCCAAGACATTCCCTAGTGACTGGTGTGCAGGAAATGAATCAATAGACATTCCTTGATCATATAAGTGCGAAGTTCGAATATCTTTCACTGGCAAAGGTCCTGTAGAACAATACATGCAATGACCGGTACTGCGTTACCGTATGGTAAGGCTAGGCGTTTATGGGTTAATCGTACTCAAGCTATTTGCCTATGAACTGGTGCCCACCCAATTATATTTTACTAGCGGAGCCGTGCAAGAAGTCGCGCATGTTGATTAACTATACTTTCCCCAATAGACTTAAGGAGAAAGGTTATGTTCTTATTTCAACCAAAAGATTATAGAACACTATTTACATTTCAGTTAGAATTCAAAGTTCTACATTCCCTAAATTAAGAAGACAATCGCTGAAAATTGGATCATAACACTCACCGGTTATTCGATATTTATGAAATTATAGGATATTAGTACTCATTCCTCTGATTTGCTGTTTCTGAAATCCATGCAAAATGATACAGGAAATACGTCAGAATGTTAAAATGACATGAAACGGGCGTCACAGTGGCCAAAATGTGAAGTGGCCAGCAATTATGGAGTGTATATTCCTACAGCAACAGTGTCTGCAAATCGCACACTTCGTACATTTATTTAAGTCATTTTTCAAAGAAAGTATAGATATTTATAAAATGAAGAGTGCAATTCGTCACTGCTATTGTCTATTCCCTTTCATTTGAATGCTGATGTGTTACAATAGGTCGCTTGTGAGCGCCGCAGGAGGAATCTATACTACTGAAATAATATATATGACTAGCGGACGCGTGCAAGAAAACTCGCTTGTTCATAAACCACTTTCCCCCATAGGCTTATAATGGGAGACTTACGGAGAAAGGTTGATAGTTTTAAGGTTTTAGATGACAACTCATAATTGCTGCATGTTTGAGCATCAATTGCAAATCGCACACTTTTTACAAAAACCTATAATTTTGAAATTAGAATGCAATTCGTCACTGCTAATTTCATTTGTCTGCTGAGTTCATTGATTGACAGCTTAGCTGTAACAATCACCGGTTATTCGATATTTCTGAAATTATAAGAATTGAGTACTCGTTCCTTTGATTTAGGACTGTTTCTGGAGTCCATGCAAAATGATCAATGAAAGCCCTCTGAATGTTAAAATTATATGAAACAGGCGTCACAGCATCCAAAATGTGAAGTGGACAGCAATTATGGAGCATATTTTCCTACCGCAACAGTACTTGCAAATCTCACACTTAGTACATTTTTTTAAAGTTATATTTTAAAGAAATTATAGATATTTATGTAATTATAGTGCAATTCGTCACTTATGTCTATTCTCTTTCATTTGAATGCCCATTTGTCACGATCGGTCGCTTGTGGACGCCGCAGGATGGATCTATACTACTGAAATAATATGACGACGATTACAACATAGTGGTGCACCCAACCTAGGAATTTTATTACACTCTATACCGAACAAAACTCACATTGCTGAATGAAATTGCCCAGTTTTCATTTTCATAAGAAAATGGAGTAAACGATTATCTCTTGTGATTTTCATTGCCTTCAGTTCCGGCAACTTTTTTGAAAGTGAATTAAACACCTAAATAAACACCTGCGAAGTCTCTCATTTCTGAATATTTTTTTATTGAACTCGGAACACGCAACATATAAATGACACTTTATATTGCAAGGGACTTAAAAGATGACCGTATAAGAGTGAAAAACGAATAATTGTAAAATTTATATCGGAAATAAATTAACATGGAAAGTATAGGGATTTTGCCGTGACCAGGAAAAAAATTGTATAAGTGTAGAAAACTTATAAATGTGAAACGTTTAAGAGAAGTTTTACTGTACTTGGAATTCATTCAGCATATACTCGGTGAGCTGCCAGAATAGGATTGACAGTTCTCGCCTCGCCATGTGGTCAGGGAACAAGGTTGCCAAACAGTTAGAATAACAAGTGATCACACTGTACAAGCTAGAGATACAGCTGACCAGGCACTAATGCAGGTGAGCTATAATATTGCAACGCAGAGTAGTTATGACACCAACTATGCGAACATGGATTGGTCAGGAGGCAGAGGGGTGATGACGGACGTGGAACTTCCGGCCAAATGTCGATCCTATTCACGCAGCTCACAGAGTATAGCTTAGGTGTCCTCGCAAAGTTTGTAAAAAATGGAAACTCATTTATTGATATATTTGTAACTTTTTTGCCACTCGACTGACAATCTGTACAACAGTATCCGAATTATTCAAGGGGAAATGGCTGGACGACATGAAACACATATTGTAATACCTTATTTGCTCGCGTATATCTCACACTTTTTGACCGAAAATATGTGTGAAAATTTTCGTTGCGAGATATACGTGGGGAATGTCCGTATTCCCGAAAAAACACAAAATTTGCCTTATTGAAACACAACTGGCATACGGTACTCGCCCTATTCATTGTCACTGCTGCCAATCTCCGAGGTACTCTCGCGTGCATCATTCTGGTCATTATCTCATACTGCTCCATCCTGACTTCCGTCCAATGCATTTGCGATGCCTGTCTTCAAGAAGCTCTTCACAACAATGTCCGTCGACACCATTTATTTCTATTTGTTATGGTTATGCGACATTAAGAACCTATGATAAAGAAGTCATACGCTCGTTAAGGATGATTCAAGGCAGAAAAGGAATTTAGAGCTCAGATGCTGATCACCTTCCATATCGATTCCTCGCTACATGCACGAGCGAGCTCTAACGTAGCCGACCGAGGCCAAAGACTAACGATGTACCACGTGCAACAGTCACGCCGCATGCCTGCAAGAGTGCACGCGGCCGAGCTCTGATGAGATGCAATGCGTAAAGACTAAATCATTGAGATTCGAGAAGACTGAACTGCGTTTCTCTGCGATTTAACAGTAGGCCTACTTGCGCAATCTTTGAAACATACGAGCATGTTGGCGCGAGTGGTGGAGCACAGATTTTCTTTATCTTCGAAGCCAGAGTACCGGTACTGATGTCTACAAGGCAACTGACGGACAACAATAAAGGAAACCTCTGCCGCCAAAACGAAGGATAACATTGCGTATTGATGACTATTGTGGAGCGTTAATCACTAAATCGATCATGTCTCAAGGAGGTGTCTCGCTCCCTAACCGGCTCGTATCGGACAAGTTCGGATCAACTCTTTGTTGCTCCCTCATCCTGTTAGTATCACTTCGGGTAAGTTCCTGGACAATGACGACTGTTGTGGCGCGCTAAATCGAACGTGTTTCTACCTAAAGATTATTACGGTCATTTATATGACGGCGTCAGAGATGAATGCGAGATATATGCGAGTACTTTTCCCCCCTGTAATTTCAAATAAAAAATGGGGTGCGAGATATACGCGGGGGGCGAGATATACGCGAGCAAATACGGTAATACTTGTTATTTATTTTATTTATTTATGTTTTTACACTGTTTACACCCACCAAAAATCACACCTTATGTACAAAGTCTTCAAATAATAAGTTCAGTTCTTAATACTTGATAATTTTATCTTAAAAAAATTGAGGTAAAATCAGTGAACGCAAAAGAAACCTGATCTATTCTTATCATGAACAGTACTTATTCAGTTTTATTTATTGTGGTCAACTACTATAGTCCAGGACACCTTAAGTTACTAGAAAACCAACATGGCCGCCACATTCAGTGTTGCCAACTTACATCATTTAACACCAAAAAGTCAGCACACACATCCATGTAACGTATCGCAAATGATCCAAACTAAGTAAAGGCTCTTTCACGAAAATACGTTTTACATGAAGTTGTGAAGCAGTCCTTGCTCAAGTTAGGGACATCTTGGTCATCAGTCCTCGACAGTAACTCTTAAGCAGTATTATGGTAGTGAAGTTAACTTAAATTATCTCTTCTAGATGGATTTTTAAAGCATCATATAAAATGCATAAGAACAGAAACATTAATACTTACTCAATTATTTTTGCCAGGGAGCTAAAGATGAGCATGTTCATTTCTTCTTATAGGCTATATTTTTATAATTAGTCCAAAAATGCAGACCATTCTGTTTTAAGATGAGTGTTCAGAGAAGGATTTAGGAGTAGGAGAGAAATATAATAGGGTACATATTACCTTATTATTTCTTTATTTTTGATAAGTACCGTACTCATTTCTTGCATGTATTGGCAACTCAAACTAACACTTGGGGCGCTGCGGTCGGTCTGGATAAGTAGGGTAAAAATACTCAATAACATGCGTTTTATATGGAACACTTTTTATTTTTCGGTTATAATCAGTAAATGTGGTCCCTAAAATAATGAAAGTGTTATTTTTGATTGTATATATGTATAACTGTGCGATACACGTGATCTAATTTGTGTGTTCCACTGGATTTTATGTGTCAATTGCATATTATCAAGCATCGGTTGTCTGCTGGTATCTGTTTTTGAGCAGTTCGAGTCATGGCGCTATTACTTTAAAAGCTATATTTGAGTTTGCTCACTGTACCATAGACTGTAGAAATTATTTGCTGCTTGGTAGGGCGAAGGGATGAGTTTAACTTGTATTAAAGCTCGGGGGACACAGGAATTGCTTGATTTAGATGGTTAGCTGGTGGGTTTGGTGTAGAATATCGGACTGGTAGCAGGTTCTCGCAGAGTAGATATTTACCCTGCGAAGTCAAATTAGGCCTATATGACTCGTAGTGGAATGGCTCGGATATCGCAGAGCGAGGTGATGGCGATTGGTAGGGTAATTGGAAATTAACTAGGGAGGGGGAAGGATACCTGACTGATGAAGCTTGGCTGTAGTCGGCTGGTGTAGGCCTAGCTGTCTTGGTACGGCTTGGCTCGGCGTAAACAGTGAACAATCCGTCCTGTCGTCAGTGAGTGTAGTGGCGAGTGGTCCAACCCGCTCCTGTTGCCCGTATTTATTTGGTATCGTCACCTTTTGGCTATTGCTATTTACATCTTTTGGAAAGTGATGAAAACTTATATCCGCAGCCCTCTTTTATGCATCGACTTACAGCCGTAAACTGAGCAATATACGTTGCTTTTACTCATTTTACACTCCATCAACGAGTAAAACTTATTACTTATGTATAAAGACACGAAGAAATTACCTCGATCTGCTTACGAATTCAAGAAACCATATACAACCAGTCACCACGTGACAAATGTACCCTACTTGGTAAGTTGCTAATTTTTACTGCTAAATGTCATATCAGATAGCTGGAGTTGCGAATAAGCCTACATATATGAAGGCAGAATTGAGACAAGCTGTTGAAAGCCTGTTGGCAAATCCCTATTGAGATGCAAGAAGATGGTTGATCCAATGCTTAGGCCTAAAACCATTCGAACTAGTCGTGGATTTTAGGGGCATTAGACTAATGGCAACTCGAAGATTTCGTCTTGGAATGGTAGAAAGCAGCAGTCGGTTGATTTTGGGGCCTTGTGACATCATGGTCATGTAGATCTGTGTACTTGGGCATGTGGAATTTGTCTGATAACCTGTGTTATTGTGATGACTGGATTAGTGTGTGCATTTATTATTCTGATGAGGATTGGGAACGAGGTGGCCATGGCCTTAATTTAGGAACCATCCCGGCATTTGCCAGGAGTAGAAGCGTGGAAACCACTTCCAAGATGGCTATGATAGGAATCGAACCCTCCTTTTCTCTGTTTTGCCTCATGAGGCTGAGTGTGCCTTGTTCCATCCCTCAGACCAAAATTAAAATTTCTTGGCAGAGCTGGATTTTGAACCTGGACCAACTGCCAAAAAATGCTAGCCGCACAACGCGAGATGGTTGGTAGAATTTTCTCCTGACCTCTCATCAACCGGCACATTAAAAGCCACTCGTAGAAAATTCAATGAATTCACTGGGAAATTGAAGAGTTAAGTACAGGCGTTGAAAGGCAAGCTTTGTCGACGGAGTAATATCTTGAAAATTATAATTATAAGATATCAACACAAAACAATTTTCTGTGGAGAGCCGAGTTATTTAAATTGCGAGAGCGGAATATATGAGAGGGAATTTAACTGAGGCAGCGTTGTCGCGAATGGGTACGTCCTCTACACTTCCACTCATTTCTACATGATCATAATAATAGCATTATCATGACGAATACAATACATAGTGTTATCACTGACCGAGTTCAAGTGCGCCCCGCTGTTGGCCAGCGCTATGGTGCAGATCCCCAACGCTACAGTCAACCGCAGTCAGCTGTTCAAAAATGGGATACGCGCTGGCCTGCGTAAACCTCTTTACGAAGGCTGCGGTTATGCTGATTACATCAAATTTTCAGTGCATATTCTAAAATAAAATAATAGCCTGCCTTCAACCAAAAATGTTGAAGGCAAAACGACATACGTCATAGAGGTAACACATCAGGAGTGATGAACCAAGTAGAATACTTAACTTAGCCTAAATACCTTGTGGAATGATGAATAATAATTATGGAAGTGATGTCCTAATAGATGTTTTCTCCTTCGCTGTCTGTAACCCACCCGTTATGCCCTTTTATAAAACGACATATACTGTAGTGAAATTTCAGTTTGATTCTGTACCATGTATCACTCTTTTTTCTTTTTGCTTTCACTTTGATAATATATCATTTTCATACCTTATTTCATCTTCTGGCGGGGGGGACTTTTTTTTTAAGCGTATTGCTTTTAGTGCCGGGAGTGTCCGAGGACATGTTCGGCTCGCCAGTTTTGTAGCTGCTTCGAGACGGACACCCAATGGGTGAGCTACAAGTACCGTTGGGGAGGGAAGGAGGGAAGTTGGAATGTAAGGACGAGGAGTTGGAAGGTAGCGGCTGTGGCCTATAGTTAGGGACCAACCCCGGCATTTCCCTGGAAGGAAGATGGGAAACCGCAGAAGACCATCTTCAAGGTTGCCGGCGGGGGGGATTCGAACCTCCTCGCCTCCCGGATGTGAGCGACTGCCATCAGTCTTGCCGTAACCACCACGGCTAACTCACCCGGTTAGGGGGGGGGGGGACATTATCAATTGTAACTACTAACCTTGATCACTTCTGCACCGGATATATGTGCTATATCACTTAAACATGTGTTTTTATTTATTGTATATTTAACAACCGCAGCCATGTTCGACAGCTTATTTGGTATGTGAAACTGCCGCAGTGAGCGATCACATTGACGTCATTAGTTACCAACATATCCGATACTAAATAGGCCTACATTAGACGACACATGTAACGTTGTAATTATGTGAGAAAAGTAAATAAACGAGCTCTTCTTGGTTAGACGACTGACTGGACGAAACCATTGGTCGCTACTTGTTTAGTCGACTGTCTGGACGAAAATTACCGATTGCACTACAAGCAAGGAGGTCTGGGCATAAGCCCCAGGTTAGGTTTGTTTTGTGTGTAGAACAGTATTTACCACTGTAATGAACGCTGATCGCAAGAATTTCATGTTTCGAACTAATCAGGAAAAAACCAGCGCCTCACTGCCTAAAAGTTATTGGTCTAGGCACAAATCATGGGTTTGGATGAAAATTATTGATGCGTGTCTACCCCCACTGTGCGTGACAAAATCCAGGGGTGTTTGTATGGCCCAATGAATT
Source organism: Meconema thalassinum (assembly GCA_946902985.2). NCBI lineage: Eukaryota > Metazoa > Arthropoda > Insecta > Orthoptera > Tettigoniidae > Meconema > Meconema thalassinum. The sequence continues at coordinate 554,976,835 of OX336388.2, forward strand.
AACAATTATTGGTTTAGACAAACAGCTTGCACAATCCATTGCGAACTGGTTCAAACTTGGCGCTATTTTGTTTCATGGTACCGCGCTTATACAAAGTAGTCCCGTAAGTGGGGGATTGGCAATACTGTACTTGTGCATAATTAACAGCGAAAATGGAAGACTCAACTGGAATTCCATCTATATAAGTCCTGATCCTATTTTGGACATCCTGAGATCTGAAAAATGCACACTTTGTCAGTAAAATGGATAAGGGGCACCTGCCACATTGCAACAAACTTGATGTGACTGCTAGAACTTCAGGAAACATCACACAGCTCTATTGGAATGCAAGAAAGCTGATGGATTGGAAACTGGGCTAGCCATAAGAAACAACAACAATGCTTTAATATGAAAAATTGAGGTAACGTGGGCCGCGTTAGCTAATATGTAACACCCCCGGTTTTTGTCATGCACAGTGGGGGTAGTCGAGCATCAATTATCTTTATCCAGACCAATGGTTTTGCTTTTATTTCATTATTCACGTCCAATGTCCAAGCTGTGTAGTATAGGCCTAAGAGATCTATAAAATTTTTCGTTTTCTATTACCGTATAATGTATAGCCTACAAATATCGTTACCTGTGTGCTACTAATTCTAGCGCAGCCATCACAGCATACAGTCACAATCATGTCCGACGCAGGTGTATAAGCCACTTTCTACTTTCATTCAGAATTAATAATACAAGTAGGCTATAGCTGCGACCAATATTTATAACTTATTGCAACCAGTGGCTTCGCCCAAACCGTGTCATCTAACCAAGTAGCGAACAATGACTTTGTCTCACCCAACATTAGTACATCAGTACTTTTCACCCAGACATTCAGTGGCGCAGTAACTTATGTCGAGAACTAAAAGAGAGCTATGAGATATTGTTGGTTTTCTCTGAAAATTTGCATATGTGACTCTGGCGCAGTGCATATGCCATGCACATGTGAGTATATGGCTCTTCAGAATGATGATTGATTCATGTTGCACAACCCTTGAAGTTCGTTGAAGGGCATCACACTACTCTGTCGCAACCATGACTGAAACAAATAAAAATAGGCCTAATATAAATATTTTATCTGCCTACTACTAAGTAGGCTATAGGTCAGTAGCCAAGTACATAAGTTATAAGCTTCATAAATAATCACCAATACATTCACTACCACCAACCGAGTGCGAATCATAGACTAGGCCTACTTCCAAGCTTAAGAGTTACCGGTACATGTGCAATGTATTATAATTTTATGGCTGACGGCATTTGGAAGTTGAGAATAATATACATTACTATATTAGAAGGCGAATTGAACCCAAGAATACATTGCCCGGTTCCTGGGGGCTTTAAAATGCTGGGACACCCTCTCTCCAGGGGTCATAAATATGGAGGGCCCAAGCCCAGGGTTATGGGCGAAGCCCCAACGGTATCGGCGGCAGAGAGGATGGACTTCGGTACGGCGTCGCTGACGGAAGAGGGAATTCTGTAGCGTCTGTACTCCAGAGGAGCGGCTACAAAAGGCGTCTGTTATCCAGTGGATCGGCCTAGAACAATACCTGGCAGTAGGTCATAAAATGCCTTTGAGTGTGGCGAACTCATCGTACTAATAGCCTATAAAATGAGTGAGTGTGAATTGAGGCCTCGGAAAGTGCTAGGGCGTCCCCTGCAGGCGACGCGCAGTTCCCAGGGGTCTGGGGGAACTGTGAGAAGTAGGCTACCAGACACCACAAACATCGCCTTCATAAACGTGATGAGCCTAAATGGCAAAACAGAAGAATTGGTGGACTATATGGAAAAGAAGGAAATAGCAATGATGGGAGTCAGTGAAGCGAAATGGAAGGGAAAAGGTGAGAAAGAAGTCAAGAAGGGGAAGGGATATGGAATATATTGGAGTGGAGGAAATAAGGCAATGAATGGTGTTGCAATAATAGTGAGAGAAGACTTAGTGCAGTATGTTGAGATAGTAGACCAAATTAATGACAGAATGATGAAAATTAGACTAGGACTTGAGAGTGGAACAAAGGATTTTATACAGATTTACGCACCCCAGACAGGGAAGGTAGATGAATGTTTAGAGGATTTCTTAGAAGAACTGGAAAAGTGTATAGAAGACAAAGAGGTTATAAAAATGGGGGATATGAATGCACATGTGGGAACAGATAGGCAGGGAAAAGAAGAGATAATAGGCCCATTTAGCTATGGAAATCAGGATGAAGAAGGAGAAATGTTAATAGATTTCTGTAGAAGGAATGGATTAATTGTTGGAAATACATGGTTTAGGAAAAAGAACTCCCAAAAAATAACTAGGTATGGATGGGGAGACAGAAATACAAAAACAATGATCGATCTTATCCTAGTGGAAAAGGATAAACGTAGACAACTGGTAGATGTGACAGCTATGCCAAGAGGAGATTTTGAAGGAGACCATAAAGTGGTGATAGCCAAATTAAGGCTTGGGAAAATCACAAAGCTTGCAGAGAAAAGGGAAAGAAAAATAAAGGTGTGGAAGCTAAAAGAGAGAGAGGCAATGGAAAAGTTCCAAGAAGGCTTGAAAAAGGAAATTCCCAAAGACGAAGCAAAAAGTGTCGAACAGGAATGGTCATGTTTTAGAAATTGTTTTGCGAAGTGTGCAGTAAACACTTGTGGAAGACTATCAGGGAAGAAAAAGGAAAGGGAGACTCCTTGGAGGAACAACAGGGTAAAGGAAGCTGTTAAAGAAAAACAAATGGCATGGAGAAAGTGGATAGGCAGTAAAAATGCAGAGAAATGGCAAAAATATAGAGAAGCAAAGAAGTCATGCCAAAAAATTGTACAAGAAGAAAAAAGGAAAAGTTGGGAAGGTTTCACGGAAACTTTGAAGGAGGATATCCAAGGAAGTAAAAAGGTTCTATATGGATTGGTGAAAAACAGTGTAAAAGGTAGGGAAATCACAAAATTTGTAAAAACTGAAGCAGGACTGATATTGTATCAAAGAGATGATATATTAAAAATATGGGAAGAATACTTTTCAAAGCTACTAAATGTTAAATACATTGAACTGGAAGATGAAAAAGAACAAGAAGAAACAATGGAAGAAGAAGAAGAAAAGGAGATCACTATGCTAGAAATAGAGGAAGCCATACAGAAGATGAAGAGCGGTAAAGCAGCAGGAGAGGATGAGGTGTCCACGGAAATGATAAAAGCAGCGGGACCAATAGGTGTACAGTGGTTGTATAGATTGTTTAGAATAATTTGGAAGAAGAAAGAGATTCCAGAAGAATGGGGAAAGGGATTAATTATCCCGATTTTTAAGAAAGGTGACAAAGGAATGCAATAACTACAGAGGGATCACTCTTATCACTCATGTAGCTAAGATCTTTGAGAGAGTTCTGGAAGGCAGACTGAGGAGGAAGATAGAAGGAGAGATGGAAGAAGAACAGTATGGTTTTAGGAAAGACAGATCAACATTTGACCTAATCTTTGCATTAAGGCAAATGATGGAGAAAAGATGGGAATTTGGAAAAGACATGGTGATGACATTTATTGATATTGAGAAAGCGTACGACAGTGTGCCTCGACAGGTGGTTTGGAATGTATTAAGGAAAAGGAGAGTTAACGGAGCTGATGTCCAAATGTTAAAAGCTATGTACAAATATTGTGTGAGTAGCGTGAAGACCAGTATAGGAAAAACAGAATGGTTTAAAGTGGAAACAGGTCTCCGACAGGGAAGTGTATTGTCCCCCTTACTATTCATCATAGTCATGGATGAAATTCACAAGAATGTTAAACAGAGATTGGGACAAGAGGCAACAAAGGCCATGCTGTTTGCAGATGATATAGTGATATGGGGCGAGGATGAAAAGGAAGTACAAAAACAACTAGATGTATGGAATCAAGAAATAGAGAAATATGGGATGAAAGTAAGCACAGAGAAGAGCAAGACAATGGTAATGTCAAGAGGAAGGAAGGAAGAGGAAAGATAGAATTGAATGGGAAAATTCTAGAAGTGGTTAAAAGTTTTGGGAAGTGTGATCACAGAAGATGGAAGGATAACTGAGGAAATTGGAAAGAGAATACAACAAGCGAACAGTTTTTACCAGAGCATAAGGGGTATTCTGTGGAACCGAGATGTCCCAAAGAAATGTAAAAATGTATTATATTCAACCTACTACAGACCCATACTAACATATGCAGCTGGAGCGTGGACTACTACAAAAAGAGAGGAGAGTAGAATACAAGCCGCGGAGATGAAATTCCTTAGAGGTATAGAGGGCAAGACCAGAAGAGATAGTTAGAAACGAAGAGATTAGAAAAAGGACAGGAATCTTGAAGCTGCAGGACAGGATAGAAACAACAAAGTTAAAGTGGTATGGACATATGATGAGAATGGGAGAGGAGAGAGTACCAAAGAAAACTTTCTGTGAAAAGATGACAGGGAAGAGACCACGAGGAAGGCCCCGAAAGAGATGGGCAGATACAGTGTGGGAGTGTGTAGAGAAGAGAGGAGGAAAACCTGAAGTACTAAAAACAGGAGAGGAGTGGTGGAGAGACAGGAAACGTTGGAGGTCCTTAATTCACAACCCGACCCAGGAAGCTGGAAACGGGAAATGAAGATGATGATGATGATGAATACATTCCCGAGAGAGAACTCACATAGGCTATATTTTAGGTTATGTTTGAATTAGGCCTATACGGAGAATGCAGTCGGAAGACTATTTCAAAATTTCCGAAGACCATTAAGGTTTTTTATTACGTTATTTGTGCTCTGACTGAATATAAAAATAAATAAAACAACGATTAAATAACTCTGTACTTTAAATTGTGTAGGTCTAGGCTAGGCCTACTTACTTAAATTGTAGTGATCTTTGTAGAGTTACTCCTATCCATCTCCAATCTTGTTCTCGTATTTTTTAGGCGTCATGATGAAATCTAAATAAGAATTTATCCAAAAATTAATTAAATAAAAGCTTCGAAACATCTCAGACATGTGGATTCGACACACACATATCAAGAGTCTATAATAACTGTATAAACTGTTTTAATCGATGTATATTACTAGTACTTACCTTGTACAGCTTGTTACAACTTCATTAGACTTGAATTTTCAAAGAAAACTGTGAAATTATTTAAATAATAAGTCATTAGTTACAGTCGTAATTATAATGTTGGTTGACTTTGTGAAAAATGCATCCTGGGAGTTATTGCCAGAAACATGTCGGCAACTGTGTGGTACGGAATTTTACTGGTATTATGGTCTTTGGAGATGGCGGGATTTTAAGCAGGGTTGGCGACAATGTGCTCGCACCTGAAAACAACTTACACGTAGGCATAGGGGACGGCTGTTAATGTTGCCTAACCTGTCTTGATCTAGTAACTCATTTAAGCTGTCCCAGACTATAGAATGGGCAATTCAATATACTAGGTACACAAAAATTTATTACTCTGTGAAAATGAATCAATACAAGCTAATAGAACATTCATTTTATTAGCACAACCAAATGAAAGTACAAAATAATTTCTCCAACGAACATAAGTTTTATCGGCTGCAACAAATAGATACCATTCGTGAACAGCAGTCATTTTCAAATTAAGCTAATATTGAATATTAGGTTGATATTTTCATTTCAGGAACTTACGAATCACAAACTGTGGCACTAACATTTGGTAAGAAGTAGTCATGTTGAATAATTTTCCATAAATTGGGCATTTTTAGCAATTATGTGGGAAAGTTTGCAAGAACCCATATAATTATGTCTTGCTTGATGGCAAGGCCAGTTTTTCAAATGTTGTTATACATTGTCATAATAGTCGACAAGAAGATTAAAAATCGAGAAGAAAGTAAAATGTTGAATTTATCGCAGTTCGATTTTCCCGTATCTCTAATATTATGCTATGTGCTTATTATTATTGATTGCTTTTTGCAGGTACTGCTGGCAGCAAAGTTCCGTTGACGGCCAACTATTATAAGCTGATAACACACACTGACTGGTGTTTGTATCAGTACCGTGTGGACTTCGCGCCAGAGGAAGACCGCATTAGTGTGCGCAAGGCTTTATTGAGGAACCATAAAAACACACTTGGTGGTTACATCTTTGATGGTGGTGTAATGTTCACCAGCCACCGTTTGACAGCAGATGTAAGTTAGCATTTTGTTTTGTTCAATCTTCACATGTTGATCAAATTTATATTGCTGTATGTTTCGATTTGTAATTTGATGGTTGGTGGATGCCGATCAAAAATCACCTAAGATAAATCAATGAAATGTTCTATAATCATTGTAGAAAATAAGCAACATCTCACGGAACTAGAGTGCTTGTATTACGGCAGTTTTATATTTTAAAATCATTAATTTTTTATAAAAGTACCGTATTTCCTCGCATAATAGTTGCACCCTACTTTTCAAATACAAATGAATTGGTTTATAAATTTCATCGCATAGCACATACTTATTCGTGCTCTGGTCAGTTGTACCCGCGACTTTATAACCTAGCGTGATCTTGTCAGAAGAAAGGATACCCTGCCCTTGTGCCTGCGGGCTATGGCTCGAGCTATGCAAGCGTTTGGCATTGTAGGTTGCACACATTGCTGCAAGCTTATAACCTGGCGAGCCCTTGTCAGAATAGAACATTCGTAGTATGTGCCGATTGGTTGCACACGCTGCCGCGAGTTTTTATATAGACGTGATCTTGTCTGAAGAAAGTAGCAGTCTCGTCTCTGTGCTTGCGAGCTTTGACCACATGATGCGAGCGGCCAGCATAGTCACTTAGCACGTTTGTATTAATGCGCTGATCGGTTGTACGCGCTGTGCGAGCTTATAGCCTGGTGTAACCCTGTTGAAAGGAAGGAGACTGTTTTTCTGCCTACAGGCTATGACTCCTGCTATGCGGGCGGCCAGCCCACGGTTCTCTAGACAGTGACTGAACTCCGAGCTTGTCCCGGGAAGTGAATCTATTATAGACCCATCCCTTCCTCGAGTTAGCCTCGGACTGATTAGATTCATTAAGCGCATCTCTCAGTTTAGCATCACCCACTTCGTGGATACATTGCACCTGAGACCCATGCGTCAAGTCACGCATGTGGTATTCATGTTAAGAAAATAGAATTATATGATGTTCTTGATGAAGTAAAATACGTGGGATTATAAATTAAGCAAAGAATAATACCATGTTATATTCTGTATAACTCGCACTAATTTGACCGAAGATTAGTTTGGATATTTGCGTGATGTATGCAGGGATTTGTTTGCTAAAGACCGCATTCCCGAAAAAACGAAAATTTGCATTATTGAATAAAGACCTGGCACTTCACTGCCTCCACTGCTGCCCTATATCCAAGCTACTCTTGGGTGCATCATCTGGTCGTCTTGACTTCCGTCCAAACAAATTTACGATGCCCGTCTCAAAGAAGCACTTGACAACAATGTCAACGCTATAACCTATTCCTGTATAACCCAATTGCACTAGAGTCAAACTGCCGACCTTCTTTATTTTGTCTCTTATAGTCAGCTTATCATAACTAACCATATCAGATCTCGTCATGCTCTAACCTAACAATTACCGTATGATCCCGAATACCACCCGCACTGTTTATCTAAAATATTTCTTCTAAAATTGGGGGCGGGTCTTATTTAGGCCTATGCAAAATTTACGTTCCCGAACACGCGTTCATCGAGCATCAGCACATTCGTACGGCCAGACTTGGTAACAGCTTTCTCCCGGCTCTCACTTTGTTAACGTGGCACCATACAGTATCGCGCACTTGTTCTCAGAATGTACAACATGAATTCTACAAAGCGTTTGCGGTCGTTTACTGTGAGAAACTGAAAGTTGTGAGAGAAGCCGAAATCATTGGAAATCGTGCCTCCGGTAGGAAATATGATATTGACTAGTCACGTATTTGCGATTGTAGAAAGAATAAAAATGTGTTGTTAACAAATAGTTGTGATCGTCGAGCTTTCCGTGGACTGAGTGTACAGTTTTCTAAAATTGAAAAAATAATTCATTAGTACGTAACACAAAGGCGGGAATTGGGAAATGGGTTGTCGACCGAAATGTGTCAATTCAAGGCATTACTGATTCCACTTGTTAATAATTTTGATTAAACTTTCTTTTTAAAATTTTCTGCAAAATAAGTGTGCGGGTCTTATTCAGGGGTGAGTGGTGTTCGGGATTATAAAGTACTTATTTAGTGTGTGGTGCACCAACAAAACTGCTGACAATCACATCACACCCCATAAGCTATGGCTGTTTAATTACATCGCCACATTTGATATCTCCTTAAGTGTTAGGTTAGTGGTTTCTAGTGCGTCTTTCTGCTGACGCCAGTAGGGAACATTAAATTCAGTCGCAATGAATTCTAGACTGGCAGTTGTATTATCATAGTCTTCTGTGTATTTTATCACTTTAGAGTTTAAACCCAGTTGTTTAACTTCCTAGTTCTTACACAACTAAAATATATACTTCCACAAGTAAACGCCACTCTTAACTGAAAAACAATGGAACGTGAAGATAGAATACTGGTACTTGTCGACAATGCAGCAGACGAACAACAAATGTAGTGAAAGAAATGAGAGCACCGCCGCCATAACGAACAAGAACATTGCGAGCAAGAAGAGTTATATCGAGTGGGTGGGGGTTCGATCTTAAAATTACTACGATCATCTTTATGAGGGCGTCAGAAATGAAAGCGAGATATATGCAGGGATTTCTTCCCCCTGCAATTTCGAGGGGTGCGAGATATGTCATGGCGAGTTATATGCGAGCAAATACGGTATATTGGTGAAAGCAACAAGAATGAATGGTCATGAGATTGTTGTCAATCTTTTAACTGTGAAATATTCTTAAGTTAGTATTATTTTTATTAAGATTGACAAATTATTTTTGATTATTGTAATGTTACAGCCAACCCAAACATTGGAGTTGGTGTCTACTAGGGTTGCTGATGAAGTCCAAATACTTATTACCGTTCGCTATGTTGGTGATATTATGATGGGGGACCACCACTACATTCAGTTCTTCAACATCCTGATGAGGAAATGCCTTGGCCATTTGAATTTGCAGCTTGTCGGTCGAAATTTCTTCGACCCCAGAGCCAAAGTAAGTTGATTTTTTGTACTTGGTAACTATGCAATGTATTTCAATAAACACTGCCTTTATGTTAGTAACAGATTTTTTGGCAGTCACAGTATTGTAAAATCTTCTATTATGAAAGTTTCTCAGCCTTTGTAACCTCCTATGAGAGAATGTGGAATTCCAAATTTTAGGGCTTTGGGAGATAGTCAAGTTTTAAGAACCACCAACTTTGCTTCTGATACAAAAATGAAGTCTGATTTGTCAATATATTGTAAAAAGAATCATGTTTTCATTCCATTGTTCAGGTATTCTTTAACTGGGGAGAAAATTTTGCTTTGGTTTTACAGTGAGATTTTTGTTTGCTAGGATCAAGTATCCTTTTTAATCTTGAGATGGTTGACTCGATACTAAACACAAAACAACTGTGAACATGAGGGAGGAGCCAGATGCACTCGTCACTCCCGCCAGCCAATAGCATTGGGCGGTGTTCCCTAATTAACTTAACTCCCTAAGCTCGCTCTGCTGTACGGAATCTTATTTCTCTCCGCGCATGAAAATACGAGGGCCATCCGGAAAGTAGTACCCGCTTGCGCCGCATGAAGCGCTGAAGAGACTGGGCAAAGTCAGGCCGCGTCGGTGGCTTGTCTGCCTGCTCTGTGCGAGGTTGCGTGACGCTAGCTTTGTCTGTGTTGCCTGTGATCGTTTATAATGTTTAAACAAATTGAGAACCCCACCAGTTGTAAAGTGAGGGCCGTGATTAAATTTCTTAATGCACGAAACGTTCGACATTGTAATATTCATCGCCAACTAAAGGAGGTGTATGGAGACCATGTGATGGATCAGTCGTCTGTTCGGCGCTGGTGTCAGAACTTCAACATGGGGAGGGCGTTCAGGGAGACCATCTGTCATTTTTGACTAACTGCTGAGCTCAGTAGACGAATGCATGAGCAACGATCGGCGCATCAAAATTGACGAACATTTTCCTAATGTGTCTGGAACAATTGATCATGAAATGTAAAGACCATCTGCATTATTCAAAATTCAGTGCAAGGTGGGTCTCTCGCATGCTTACAGACGAGCACAAAACCAAGAGTATGGCTGCAGCACTGATGTTTCTGGGACGTTATTCCGATGGAGACTCCTTCCTGACTCGCATCTTTTACTGGGGACGAAACATGGGTTTGTTATTCATCACCGGAGAGTAAACGACAGTCAATGGAGTGGCATCATGCTCATTCACCAACCAAACCAAAAAATTCAAGACAGTTCTGTCCACCAGGAAACTCATGGCTACCATTTTCTGGGATCAACGAGGTGTACTGCTCATTGATTTTATGGCCCGTGGAGACACAATTAATGCTAATGCGTATTGTGAAACACTAAAGAAATTACGGCGGGCAATACAAAATCGATGGCGAGGTCTATTGTCTACAGGGATCATTCTCCTTCATGACAATGCCAGGCCTCAGCAGCTGCAATAACATAACTTTTGTAGCAATTCAAGTGGGAAACCTTCGACCACCCTCCATATAGTCCGGACTTGGCGCCTTCGGATTTTTATCTCTCCTTTTTTTTTTTAGCATATGGCTTTTAGTGCCGGGAGTGTCCGAGGACATGTTCGGCTCGCCAGTTTTGTAGCTGCTTCGAGACGGACACCCAAGGGGTGAGCTACAAGTACCGTTGGGGAGGAAAGTTGGGATAGAAGGTCGAGGAGTAGGAAGGTAGCGGCTGTGGCCTATAGTTAGGGACCAACCCCGGCATTTGCCTGGAAGGAAGATGGGAAACCACAGAAGACCATCTTCAAGGTTGCCGGCGGGGGGATTCGAACCTCCTCGCCTCCCGGATGTGAGCGACTGCCAGCAGTCATGCCGTAACGACCACGGCTAACTCACCCGGTTTCATCTCTTTACGAAGCTTAAAAAAACTTTCTGGCGGGAAAAAGTTTTTACAGCGATGAATAACTTAAATGACAATGATGAGGTTGATGGATGGACAAGTAAAATAATACGTATTTATGTTCCATCTTACTTCTCATGCTAGGTGTACTTCAGTTGCCCGGTCCGCAGTAAGGAATAGAGTAGCGCGCGCACGGGTAACAATGTGTTACACCTGGGTTGACAATACTGTTTGCGCGGCTTTTCCATCACGGTATTCATTGATTATTATCTGCTCCTACATTCCTTAGCTAGGCTAGAACTTACGTCCAATTTTGTTTTTAATTGTGCCCAGGAATTGTTTTTGCAACACCTTTCAAACTCGACCTTGTATTATCAAGCAGACTTGGTTAAATTATTTTTAGCGGCTTCGGTGGCGTAGTTGGTAGCATGCTGAGCTTCTATGCCCAAGATCGCGGGTTCAAACCCGGCCGAAGTCATCGGATTTTTTAAGAGCGTTAAAAATCCCTCAGTATGCTTTCCTTCGGAGGGGAAGTAAAGCCGGCGGTCCCATGTCATAGATTTATGGCATGTTAAAGATCCTTCCACTAATTACACATGTGTGAAGCTAAATTAGGTTAAAAATGTAAACAACGCTCAGGTTCCTACGTTAGTCGCCAGGAGCCGACTGCGGTGGCGTCTAGTAGCCAACTTCTGAACTGGTAGACTAGTTGTTGACCGTGGCGTTTGGCGGCAAAAGTAGGAACTACCGTACTTGAAAAATTCAAAGTATGCAGTCCTTACTTGAATTATGAAACAGAAACGCACACTAATACAGTCATCACAATTAACACCGGTTATCAGACAGATTCTACACACACCCAAAGTACACGGTGCTACATGACCGCGTTGTCGCAGCCCCTAAACTGAGGAACGAACCAACCTAAATTATTTTATACTGATAATAGTGTGTTCTGGCCTGTTGAAACATTATTCATAATGATTTCAGGGTTGATACGCAACCGGGGAAAGTCAGGGAGTTTAGTTGTGGTCAGGGAAAACTGGGAAAAGTCAGGGAATTTTGTAAAAAAAAAAAGAGAGAAAGAAGAAAAGAAAGAAAAAAGATGAAAAAAATAATTTTTAAGGTTTGACAGTAATTTTTGGTTGTTATACCGGGGTGTCTACCGGTAACAAAGAGTAACAAGAAAGTAGCTAATTTTACAAACATGTAACCAAAGTAACGAAAATTCGCTGAGGTCGGTTAAAATCATTTAAACCCGCGCCGCTAGGCTCACGGATTTTGATGAAGAGAGTTTCACGCAAGCAGCGCCGATTGCGTAGGCATCCCCGTGCACGACCACAAGGAAATGCATACTGAGGATACCGTCAGTGGTATTGTCTACATCGGTTCAATGTATATTTTCGGCATCCAGAAGAGAGTTTAATTTTGTGTGAAATGTTTTTCTGTATTATTCGAAAAACTGACTTTTTGCGAGACGTTTATTCGTGATAACATCCGAAACTCAACAGAAACCTCTCATTTCTGATATCTTCTATCTTCTTCTATATATATAAAGCTCAATGTCTGTCTGTCTGTCTGTCTGTTATGTATACAAATCCACACAGTTTCACCGATCTGAACCAAAATTTGTATACTTACCCTTCGGAACCCTGCGGGTAACCCTGTCCACTTTAAATTTCCGACAGACCACCCCATTCCCTGCATTTAGGCCCTTTGGCCCAAATCTACACCGTTCTCAACCAAAATTTGTATACTTACCCTATGTAACCCTGTGAATAACACTGTCCACTTAAAATTTCAGACAGACCACCCTATTCCCTGCATTTAGGCCTTTTGACCCTAACCTACACCGTTTCACCGATCAGAACCAAAATTTGTATACTTACCCTTTGGTACCCTGCGAGTAACACTGTTTGCTTGAAATTGCGGACAGACCACTCCATTCCCTGCATTTAGGCCCCTTGGCTAAAATCTACACAGTTTCACCGATCTGAACCAAAATGTGTATACTTACCCTTTGTAACTCTGTGAATATCACTGTCCACCTAAAATTTCGGACAGACCACCCCATTTCCTGCATTTAGGCCCTTTGGCAAAAATCTATATCGTTTCACCGATCCGGACCAAAATTTGTATACTTACCCTTTCGAACCCTGCGGGTAACCCTGTCCACTTGAAATTGCGGACAGATCACCCCATTCCCTGCATTTAAGCCCTTTGGCACAAATATACACAGTTTCACCGTTCAGAACCAAAATTTGTGTACTTACCCTTTGGTACCCTGCGAGTAACATTGTATGCTTGAAATTGCGGACAGACCTCTCCATTCCCGGAAAGAGGACAGGGTCCGTCCCAAAGGCAATGGAAAAAAGGGGTAAAACCGGACCCGCTCAGGAAACCCTCAAGGTTGCCATCTCCCGAAATCACCAGCCATTAGCCCTTGAGGATGTAGCACTATCCAGGGTGCACCAGAAGTGGTGGGGCTACACACACCCTGCCTCCCTGAGGGTCTTGAGCAGAAGACATGAAATATTAAGAAAAGAAAAAGAAGGCTGACATCTCGAAGAATGAGGCTATCAGGAATGATTAGACAAGGGCCAATTAAGGCGGGAAAGTGAAAGAGTCGCTAGGCCTCGGATACCCTGATACCATCGGGGTCGGAAGAGAACAAGAGTTTGACCAAGGGAGGCTGACAGGAAAGAGAACTGAAAGGAGCCCGGCACCAGTAAGTAGAAGCAATGCCGGACTCAGTTGGGGTCCCGTGGTCGCAAACCCACGTCCCACAAGTTGAGAGACCCTGGTGGGTGGAGGGGGGAGGAGGGGGCCAGGTGTGAGAATAGCTTGCTGATTCATCGCGAGTTGACATGAGAGAAATGTCCAGACCCCGCCGTGTTACCTGGTATTGCTGACTATGCTGATGTTCATACAGGGTCTTTGCTCAAACCACTGTAGTGTTACGGAAGAATGAGTGATTCACCGGTTAATGTGAATAGGACCGGGAACCCCCCCCCCCGAACGTCTGTCATCATATATCGTCATCATCTGCGATTCGTGCAGCTTGGACCCGGGCAGTACTCGATAAGCTCTTTCACTACACACATCGAGTATAGGCCTAAGCCAGAAAATAACGTTCAGACTTTGGAAGACATCGAATGTAGAAATCTAAATTGCCTATATCAGATTTAAATTACACCATGTTCGTTTAGTAGTCATTTTTCATTACCTTATTATTATCATAAGGGCAAATGACCTAGATGTTACACCCATTATACCACTAATCACCACACACAATATGTCTTCATCGCCTGTGAATTTTGAAATATTTCTTTCTATCACGGTAGTTTGTAAGTTTGTCGTGTCAATTCAACAGTAGTTTTCATTATCAACCTCATCAAAAGGGCAAATGACCTAAATGTTACGTCCATTATACTACTAAGTAACACCACAGTCTTCATCGCCTGTGATTTTAAAATGTGTATTTCCATTAGTTTGTAAGTTTGATATACCCGTTCAGTAGTCGTCGTCTTCATTATCATCCTCATCAAAAGGGCAAATGACCTAGATGTTACGTCCATTATACAGTAGGCATACCTGCCAACTTTTACGGTTTATCCGTAAAATTTACGGAAATTGCAGCATTTTACGGTTTTACGGATGAACGGTGTCATTTTACGATTTCGCGGAAAAAATTTGAAACGATAATTTACATTCGATAATACCGCCCACTTCCGTACAATCGATTGTTTGCGTGGGTCGAAGGCAAGTCCACGATAGTCGATAACTCGTTCTTTGATATGATTCGTACTTATAACCGTGTGATGGTTGTGTCGTCATTTGTAATTGAATTTGAAGCCGGGATAACCGTTCTTCCATGTGAATCTTAGGTGTCGACAGGCTCTGCTTCGCATATTCTTTGTTCCGCTCCGTTCGCTCGTTGCGATTTAAACCATATTCTTTGACCACGTTAGTTGTTCATTGTTCACGAAGTTGGCGTTCCTTGAATGTTTTCGTCTTTTAAGGTTATGGCATATTTTAATGAAGCGGTCGAGTTTTTGTGCTATAACTTCGTGCTTCGCAGTTTCCTGTATTCCTTGGACTAATTACATTCGTTCCACGTGTGTGTGTTTTTTTTTTCTTTCTACCATGTGCATATTCTTTCTTCACGAGGTTGGCATCGTGGTTTAAGACTTTGTGTGTTTTGACATGTTTTAATGAAGTGTTGGCTGTCTTAAGTGTTTTATGTTATAATTTTATGTGACGTTCAGTGATCCAGGTTCCTTTCGATGTTTTAGTAGATATCGAGAATGAACAAATCCAACAAGAAACAGTACTTCCAGACATTTAAAGAATCATACTCGGTTGATTTTCCGTGCATACTAAAATCAAAAAAGGGAGAAAAATTTGCCTTTTGCACGGTATGTGGGTGTGATATTAATATTGCACATGGTGGAAAAAACGATTTAAGTAATCATGTGAAGTGCGGTAAACACATCAGTTATGTTAAATCGAAGGAAGATAGCAAGAAAATCAACACCTTTTTTGCTAAGTCTGGAAACGTTGACAATGACGTAATTAGGGCCGAGTGTCTGTTTACTTCCTTTTTGGTGGAGCACAATGTGCCCTTAAGTGCGGCTGATCATGCTGGTGCTTTATTTAAGATGTTTCCCACATCAGAAGTTGCAAAGAAATATAGTTGTGGTCGCACGAAAACGACATGTATTGTAAATAAAATGGCAAAAAATGCATCATCTGAAGTTGTTAAGTGCCTTCAGAACGGACCGGATACCGATAAATCCCTTTTCTTTTCATCAGTGAGACACTACTTTTATACTGCCTGTGACTACATCATCAACAAGTTTCCACTCAAGGATGACGTGTTAAAGAATGCTCAAGTTGCTAGGTTAGACAAAATTGAAGATGCACAGTTATCTTCCATTCGTTTTTTCTTGGAAAAGTTTCCTATCATGTTATGCAAGGAAGAGAATGAAACTACAGATGAGGTGGTGAATGAGCTTCAGAGGCAGTTCACAGCTCTTCAGGTAGATGACACTTTGGCTGCACATCAAGATGCTGCAAGTGATTCCAGTTGGACACAAATATCAAGAATTCGTGGAGCCGATGGACTTCTTAAGTATAACCGAATTTCTAGAGTATTGCTCTCTATTCTCACCATACCCCATAGCAATGCAGAATGTGAACGTTTTTTTTAGCCTTGTGAAGAAAAATTGAACACAGTTCAGGTCATCCATGTCCAATGAATCTCTGGAGTCTATTTCTATTTTGAAGACCAGGAGTTCTGGTCCCTGTTATGACAAAACATTTTCTCAAGACTGTTTGCAGGAAGCTAAAAAGGCCACAACCATGACTTAAAAGTCGAACTAGCATGTGATTTGCAGTGTGTATTATATTATTTCTTGCCTGTGTTACGTTAAACAAGTTTTATTGTTTAAAGCCTTTTTCAATTATCGTATATCAGCGTAATCTATCAAGGAAGTCCTGTTATGTCTGCTCCAAACCAATATTCACCACGCCTGCTGCTGATTAACATGGATTTCTTCTTGATTGTTATGTTCATCTACAAATTATGTAAGTAGATATGATTTCATTGAAGTATCCTGTTTAAAGCATGAGTTATTGTATTTTGTAGCCCAGAAGTAGTATTATTTTCGTCAAGCCGGGGTATGTCGAAAATCGTTAGATTTTTTTGTCGCGCGTGAGTTTTACTGATAGCCCTTTTAAAAAGTTGGCAGGTATGAGTAGGCCTACTACTAAGCAACACCACAGTCTTCATTGCCTGTGATTTATAAAATGTGTATTTCCATTAGTTTGTAAGTTTAATATACCCGTTCAGTAGTAGTAGTCTTCATTGTCATCCTCCTCAAAAGGGAAAATGACCTAGATGTTACGCCCATTATACTACTAGGCAACACCACAGTCTTACTCGCCGGTAATTTAAAAATATGTATTTCTATTAGAGTGTAAGTTTATTATACCCGTTCAATAGCAGTCGTCGTCAGTATCATCATCAATGACATTGAGTGTTAAGGAGACTGAAATATTATCATTCCACCGGGCGAAGCCGGGTACTACTGCTAGTTGACCTATAAATTTGTATATCTCAAATTGAAGTACAGAAATAATGGGATATAATTTATTGTCGCGATATTGCGAAATGATACAGTTTCGAAAGAAAATCGTAAAAATGCTCCGAAATACTTCGACGATAGTATTTTTTAAAAATCTATCCGTCTCGTAAATTTGCGACATCCAGTTCGGTTAATTCGAAACTCCGTTATATGTCTATTTTTCCTTCGAACTTTGGTTCCATTGGATATATAATCTAACCGGTTATCTCAAAAACTCGTATAATTTGAATTCGAAAGAAAATGTGCCGCTTGTCGTATTATTCGGGATATACTCTCAGAATAATTCGTAATATCCGAGACCTACTTCGAACGTTCATCCTCCAAAATCACATCCTCAAAACGGCCGGCTGACCACACGACTTGCCTGCGGGAATCTCGTCAAACGGACCGAGATCGATGCCAGTTGCGCAAGTCAAAAAACCAGTGCCCGGTCGCGAACTTGTCTACGAGGACTGCGGGAATCCTGTCAAAGGTGGTAGGGCACCCATCACGAAACATACCGAACCCTACTAACCACTTTTCCCATTACCGTATACTTAAAAGTGTATGGGGAGCGAGAAGTGCATCAACCCACTAAGGAATAACAGACTACGTAGCATCGTGATACCCATTTCTTCTCGTGATCCACCGTGATTTTCCAACCACAGCATAGGGGCTGTGGGAATCACGGCGCCGACAATGTTCATAACTGCTTGTGAATTTTAACCATGCCCAACCTCGAGCGTGCCTCCGCCATTCTACCAGGACAGATAGACAGGCAGACAAACGTTGAATGGCCGATTGCATACTATCGCGTTCTGTGTCCAACCCCGAGGATAACGTGAATCTCTTAAAACGACGGAGAGCGGCAGCGATTGCGATACATCGCGATATTTCTCCGCTTTCGATGACTAGTACAACTGGATTCTTGTCAAACGGACAGCAAGCAGCGCCGATCGCGTAATACTATATTTTTCCGTGCCGTCCTCAAGGACAATAGAAATCTCTTCGAACGACTAAAAGTGACACCGGATATGTAAGTCGCGATTTTTCTGTGTTCGATCGTGAAAACTACAAATCACGTCAAACGGCTCAGACCAGCGCCGATCGTGTAACGTGTCGATATTTCTCCGTACTTGACCGCGAAGACATGATTCGGTGACAATCACGTAACGTCGCATATATTTCGTGATCTTCCGCGGGGACGAAGGAAATCTCCCCAAACGGTCAAGATCTGAGCAACTTCTTGGTAATCATAACTTCTTGTACATAAGACGGCATATTAACTGAAACGACTCATTTGATATTAAATATCTAATGTTAGAATAAAATGTATGAGTTAACAGTTTCTAGATACTTTTATTGTGATTGACCAGAAAGTAAGAATTGGTCATTGATTCCTTTCTTCACATAACATTTATTGTAAAGTGTTCCGGTTCTTATTGTAATAAACTTAATTTATTACAGAAAAGAACTGTTTTTTTAAATTTATTTTTTGTTATTTTTTATACTTTTAAAGAAACGCGTTAATTTATACAGAGAGCTACATATATGTCCGGTTTATACACACATCAAAAAAAGTTTTGCATCACCTCGGTTCCAAGAGTTCCGGAACCTTTAAATACAAAGGGAATAGAGATCAACACAAACAACATTTCAGCTAGTTTTATTGCTCATGAGACCCACACATTGCATGTTGTACCATCATACAGCTAGACTTTCAGCATTTGTGGTCCAGATTGCAGTACACACCACTACCTCTAATACCCAGTAGCACGTCCTCTTGCATTGATGCATGCCTGTATTCGTCGTGGCATACTATCCACAAGTTCATCAAGACACTGTTGGTCCAAATTGTCCCACTCCTCAACGACAATTCGGCGTAAATCTCTGAGTGGTTGGTGGGTCAAGACGTCCATAAACAGCCCTTTTCAACATATCCCAGGCATGTTCGATAGGGTTCATGTCTGGCGAACATGCTGGCCACTGTAGTCGAGCGATGTCGTTATCTTGAAGGAACGCATTCACAAGATGTGCACGATGAGGTCGAGAATTGTCGTCCATGAAGACAAATGCCTCTCCAATATTCTGCCGATATGGTTGCACTATGGGTCGGAGGATGTCATTCAGGTATCGTAAAGCCGTTTCGGAGCCTTCCATGACCACCAGTGGCGTACGTCGGCCCTACATAATGCCACCCCAAAACATCAGGGAACCACCACCTTGCTGCACTCGCTGGACAGTGTGTCTAAGACGTTCAGCCTGACCAGGGTGCCTCCAAACACGTCTCCGACGATTGTCTGGTTGAAGGCATATGCGACACTCATCGGTGAAGAGAACGTGATGCCAATTCCGTGGGGTCCATTCAGCATGTTGTTGGGCCCATCTGTACCGCGCTGCATGGTGTCGGGGTTGCAAAGCTGGACCTCGCCATGGACGTCGGGAGTGAAGTTGCGCATCATGCAGCCTATTGCGCACAGTTTGAGTTGAAACACGACGTCCTGTGGCTGAACGAAACGCATTATTCAACATGGTGGCATTGCTGTCAGGGTTCCTCCGAGCGGCAATCCGTAAGTAGCGGTCATCCACTACAGTAGTAGCCCTTGGGCGGCCTGAGCGAGGCCTGTCATCGACAGTTCCTGTATCTCTGTACCTCCTCCATGTCGGAACAACATCGCTTTGGTTCACTCTGAGACGCCTGGAAACTTCCCTTGTTGAGAGCCCTTCTTGACACAAAGTAACAATGCGGACGCGATCGAACTGCGGTATTGACCTTCCAGGCATGGTAGAACTACAGACAACATGAGCAGCGTACCTTCGTCCTGGTGGAATGACTGGAACTGATCGGCTGTCGTACCCCCTCCGTCTAATAGGCCCTGCTCATGCATGGTTGTTTACATCTTTGAGCAGTTTTAGTGACATCTATGAACAGTCAAAGGGACTGTATCTTGGATACAATATACACAGTCAACGTCTATATGCCGGAGATCTGGGAACCGAGGTGATGCAAAACTTTTTTTGATGTGTGTATAATGAAACATTGCTCGAATATTTTTTTAACACTATTATTTTCATCTACTACAACATTTCTCCTCGCGTCTAAGAATAGCCTTGCACAAATAATTAGTCAAAAATAAGTTTTTCTAACTTAATCTATCATACAGAAGAACGTTTCCTAAAGGTAAATGCACTTTTGCAAGTTTTGGAAAACCTAAGGAACAGCGAGGGAAATGTCGTCCCATTGGTTAATGAATTTTCTATACTTTGCTCTGGAAAATCGGGGAAAGTTAGGGAAATAAACGACTCTGCGGTCAGGGAATTTCTTAAAATTTGGTCTGGAAAACCGGGAAAAGTCAGGGAAATTTGAAATCCTGAAAGCGTATCAACCCTGGATTTCCTCTATTTAAATGTATTTATAAATTAATAAATTTAACTCGATTACTTCTGTCATGACGAGGTGGACCTAATTGAGAGTGAGAACTTGGAATATGCCTCCTTTCGTCCCTTGGATATGTGTAAATTACTGTGTAGGCCTATATTCAGACTTATGCTACCGAATATCATTCCTGCGACCTAGGATCAGTGATTTCAATGGTAATGAATGGTGTTTTACAAATTAAATATTGGTCTAAGATGATCACACTCGTATGATCAACACCTTGATGTGTGTATTCAACCTCCCGTTGTCCCTTTTATTGAGGGGATTACCGTAGTGAAAGCAGCTTGACTTCATAAACCTTGCTTATTTTACTGGACAATAAGTTCACTTATAATATTCTATTGAATTAATTTATTTTCACAACTGTTTCCCTTGTGCCGCCATTGCTCACAGTGTTCGGCTCCTGGAATTTCCGAGAACAGGAAACTTAAAACTTAATCCTATCTTCCATTTGCTTTCCTGGGTTACATTTTGCTTCTTGTTCCTGGAGAGCGCTTAAAACTAACCCTAAAATAGCGTCCATTTCATCACACTTCCTCTTCCCGGGCGAATGTGTAGCAGTCTTTACTCAGGGAATTCTCCCATTAATCCTGGAAAAATCAGGGAATATTCAGGGAATTACTTTAAGATGAGTTGGTCGACACCCTGCATTATGAACACGGCCTACTGAATTCAAATGGGTTCTTTGACATGCCAACATCGTATGACATGCGTGTCGTATTTTTTCCGCCTTTCAAAAATCTCTTACCACGGCCAGGAGTGAATCTGCAATCTAGGGGATAGTAGACACACGCTATCTACTCACCCACCGTGGCAAGCTAAATAATTACAATAAGTTAATAATATAACAATATAGGGATATAATAGACCTTCTGTACCATACCCGCACGTGTAAATCACGTGAAAAAATTCTAGAGTACCCCTTGACCCTTGAAAGGATGTCCCTCAGAACAGCAAAAAGATCATATATCGGACGTACTATGTCCCTATCCTGACGTATGCCTCGGAGACCTGGGTTATGAAAGGAAGGGAGAAGAGCAAAATACAGGCCATTGAGATGAGGTTCTTGAGAAACAGTATTGGAGCTACAAAGATGGACAGAATAAGAAATGAGAGGACCAGAGAATTAATGAAGGAGGAACCATTACAGGATGGTATAGAGAAATCTAGACTTATATGGTATGGACATGTAAAACGAATGGAGAAGAGGATACCCAGGAGAGTGCACGAGACGAAGTGGGAAGGAAAGAGACCGAGAGACAGGTGGCTGAAGGGGGTGGAAGAAAGCGTGAAGAAGAGAGAAGACTGGACAAGGGTGGAGGCTGAGAGATGGTGGGAAGACAGAAGACGTTGGAGAGGCTTGTGTTCCAAACACACCCGGCCAGTGGCTGGAAACTGTGCAAGATGATGATTTAATATTAATATCGTATGGCCTCGGGTGCCTGGTGCAAGCTTTAATTGACACCCAGAGGGTAGCTTGCAGAGTCTGGAGACTCTTTTATATTATCAGTAACCCCTTACACTCTGCTGCATAGATAGTTTCATTTTGTCATTGCCAGTTGCCTCTTGTCGTGAATCTTTGTTTTCCTATTTTGTCAGAAGTGCTGATGTAAGTCTGATTTGCTATTCTGTAGTAAGTTCTGGTCTTGGCAGTTTTTATCCAGAGGCGTCATTTTTTACTCTTTACTGTAATGATATTTTTTGTAAATCTTAATGTTGCAATATTTTGTCTGTGAGCAGATTTATTTTTGTTAAGCTTAGGATTTAGAGGGAGTAAGTATTACCATTAAGACAAATGAGTGTTGAAAATTGTCATAAATAAAAGAAGGAAATCGCTGAATGTTTAAGTGTGCTATTCAGTGTGGTGTACTGCATCCCACATGATTGTGCAGTAAAGAATCCAGCCACTTAGCCCTCCTTCCACCTCCTGAATTGCTTACCCAACAGCAGCACACCAGACTTCCAAGTAGAGTTCCATGAATAGACTAGTCTAAAATCTCCATGCTGAGTTCTATGAGGGACAATAGCAATATACTTAACGAGTGGGGTGTACATAATTTTCGAACTAAGCACATATTGCCGTTATTTTGAAACAAGTAATAAGATATATAGTGGGTGAGCGGCTTTGCCATTTATGTTGTCACCAGCTCAGAATACACTCTTTAAATACACTGAATTTGTGCAACTAAGTCAACTTTGGGTGTGGCGAACCCATCGTACAAATAGCCTAAATATGATAGTGTGCGAGTCGAGCCTCGGATGAGGTCCTTGATTCGCGCCCCGACCCAGATCACTGGAACCGGGAAAAGAAGAAGAAGAAGGGTAGCTTGCATGTCGAATTTCGTCGTTCCTTTGAACACTATGAAAGTCAAGGAGGTTAGATATCTAAACTCCTTGACACTACAGGGCTTTCAAGTAGAGAATGGAGGAACTTTGTGTTGGCGGAAAATCCTGAGATTAATTTTGCCATTGAACACGGCCTACTGAATTCAAATGGGTTCTTTAACATGCCAACAACGCATGACATGAGTATCGTGACTTTACCATGGCCAGGGGCAAACCTGCAATCTTGGGGTTGGTAGTCCGACACTATAACCACTCACCCACCGTGGCAAGCAAGATGATGATATGTAATGATGATTTTTACAGCTTAATTTGGATCCCTTATAACCTTATAGCCGTTTGCAAACCTTAACAGTGATGTAATAAATGGAATTCCATTGTGTTTTACAGAAAATGTATGGACATCTGAGATTGTGTTGCCATGGTTACTGGCTTGCATTATTTCAGTAGGTTAATAAATGAAATTAGTTTTCTGGGAATATCTCAAAAACTGTTGGTTTTAGGGCCTTAAAATGAGTTTAGTTTCTCACATTGAGGGGCTGAAAATGAGCTTTGTCTCTCCCTTCTACGCCTATTTCAGCATGTATTTTAAGGGGGTAGGCCCCCTTTTATGAGAGGTATGGAGAAGAGTTACATCAATGATTAAGTGTCGTGCCTCTGGTGGATATCTGTATCAAATTTTACTTTGATCCACCCAGCCGTTCTCGAGTTATAAGAACACAGTTGTCCACAGACATACAGACACAGTCGTAAGACAGTCTGAAACGCACAAATAACACATATTTCCGTGGAAATTCAGAAAAAACAGACAAACTTTCATTTATTTATATATATATATATATATAGATATGAAACTACTGTCGACCAAAGTATTATGTGCACTCGAGTTTGAAGGTTGTTTGTGAAGTAACCAATAGACCTACATAAAATCCAATAACATCATTTTCGTCGTTCTATTGTACGTTAGCTCATGTAGGTTTGGAATTTTTAATTTATATTTTAATATATTTTGTTGCAGTTGGAGCACAAAAAGTGCACGTTTTTAAGCGTGTTTCAACCATTCGTTACATTTAAGAATTATCTCAAAACCCCGTCATCAGATCGAATCCGAATTTTAACACAATATACATTGGAATGTTGTATAACTAGTTTATTAATTTCAAAATTTTGCGTGTCCAAGAAAAAAAGTTATCATTTTTGTAAAGTTAATTTTTCTCGGCTCGGGGTGGTTAGAAAATGTAGTTCTTGGACGCGATGTAATCCTTATACGTCAAAAAGTTATGCTGTATGACAGTGAAATATGTAAACTAACTCACTTATTTTATATCGCTTTGTTTTTGTAGGCGGAAATAGCATATCGTTCACCAGCTACCCGCTCCAGGAAAAGCAGTACAGCGTTGCTGTGATGGAGCCCATCACTTCCGAGCGATGCACGCCATGATGCGTGATGGGCTCCATTTCGGCAACGCTGTACAGCTTTTCCGGGAGCGGGTAGCTGGTGAACGATGTGTTATTTCCGCCTACAAATACAAACCGATATAAAATAAGTGAGTTAATTTACATATTTCATTCATACAGCATAACTTTTTGATGTATAAGGATTACGTCGCGTCCAAGAACTACATTTTCTAACCGCCCCGAGCCGAGAAAAAGTTACCTTACAAAAATAACAACTTTTTTTTTTGGACACTCAAAATTTTGAAATTAATAAACCTGTTATACAACATTCATATGTATAGTGTGTTAAAATTTGGATTCGATCTGATGACAGGGTTTTGAGATCATCATCATCTTGTACAGTTTCCAGCCCCAGGCTGGGTCTGTTTGGAACATAAGCCTCGCCACGTAGTCCTTTCTTCCCACCACCTCTCCGCTGTCACTCTGGTCCAGTCCTCGCCTCTCTTCTTGACACATTCCTCCACTCCTTTCAGCCATCTATCTCTTGGTCTTCCCCTTGGTCGTTTCTTCTGCATCTGCATCTCATGTATCCTCTTGGGAATCTTCTTGTCATCCATTCTCTTTAAGTGTTCATACCACCTCAGTCTTGATGTCTCAATCCTACCTTGCAAGGGCTCCTCTTTCACCATTTCCCTGACCTTTTCATTCCTCAACCTGTCTCTTTTTGTTACTCCGATCCTACTTCGCAGGAACTTCATTTCACCTGCCTGTATTCTGCTTATGTCTCTTTTTTTCTTCGCCCCGTGTGGGTGCGGGTTAGAATACACCCACGGTATGCCCTGCCTGTCGTAGGAGGCGACTAATAGGGCCGACATGGCCGAATAACTTGCCAGTTTTGATTTGTTCAGACCCCCTGTGGATGGGGAGGGCAGAATTCATCCACGGTATCCCCTGCCTGTCGTAAAAGGCGACTTAGAGGGGGCCTTATAAAGGTCAATTTTTGTTTTCTGGTCCCAGCTCTGGTTTGACCAATAGAAATAAACATGCGTGCGGTTAGGGGAAGGGCCACCAGCTTGGCCATCTGGCCAGAAAGCCTAGACGGTATGCCCCATCCCGTCAGGTGGGTGCGCCATGTACCCTACAGTAGTATCCGCCTTACAACGAAGGTCCCTGCATGGCCGAATACTGGAGCTGCATAAATCCTGTGCATGCCGAGGGGGAAGTGCCTGTTCGAGGCACTGGGACCCCGGGCAATATCTGCTATGCCAGGTAGGTATTGCCTAGGCTGGGTGGCGCCCACAGTGATAGCCCCCGTTCGGAGTGGGCAGTATTCGGGGAGGATTTCGTCCGGGATGCGTAGTAAACGATCACGGACACCTGTACAGGGTGGCACCCTTAAAAAGCAGTCTCTGGAGTGTAGACCGAATCCCAAGGTGTATACGCCTTGGGATGAGGCATTTAATAAGAAGTTCCCTGTTGACAGGTCTCCTCGCTACCTGGTAGCTACCAGGACAGACGGGGGAGATTTTAAACAGGTAAAATCGATCCTATTTTCAGAGGAAATCGAGGGGAAATATCGCGACCTTAACGGGATTTCCAAGCTCCGGAACGGGCAGCTCCTGCTGCATACCGTTGACCGGCAGCAAACCGAAGCGTTGCTGGAATGCACGCATTTCGGCTAAATTCCCGTTAAGGTTGAGAAGCGCGATACGCTGAATGAGGTCCGTGGAGTTATATTCCATCGCGACCTCATTTTAAACAGCGACGCGGAATTGATGCGGGATCTGGGGAAGCGAGGCGTCACCAGGATTAGGCGCATCACCCGGAAAATTGGAAATTATAGCGTCGATACTGGCGCTTTCATTCTCCATTTTGAGGGTGATGTAGTCCCTAGGCAGGTGAAGGTCACGTCGTACCATTGCGACGTTAGACCATACATCCCTCCACCTATGCGCTGCTACAATTGCCAGAAATTCGGTCATGTTTCTGCCAGGTGCACTGCCAAGGCGGTGTGTAGAGAGTGTGGCAAGGGGACACATGACGGTGTGGGGTGTACGCCTCCCCCGACGTGTCCTAACTGCCAAGGAAGTCACTCTCCGCGGTCGAAGCAGTGCCCTGAGTTCTGTAAGGAAGCAAAGATCCAAGAAATCAGAACATTGGATCGGCTTTCATATCACGACGCTCGAAAGAGATACCGTGATATGACTGCACCCGAATTTCCGGTATCTTTCGCGGCTAAGGTGACGCCACCTATCACCCCTGCCACTTTCGTTCCCCGTGCTGTACCCTCGACGACGAACTACTCTGAGATCGTAAAGTCTCCCCTCGCTGTCCAAGCGAGACCTGGCAGCCCGAAGGAGGTTACTCAACCTTCTTCGGCCATTGTGAAAAAGGCGCCGGTTATACCATCTAAACCGGCGCAATCGGAGAAGAAGTCATCTTCTTCTCCGAAGCGGTCGGAGAAGAAGTCTTCCCCTGCCAACGAGGCAAAGAAGACTTCTGCGACCGGGGCTGGATCGTCATCCAGCCCACCTGATAAGACAAAGATAGTGGAGAAGAGGGAGACGGTGCGGCTCCGTCTCTCTCGACCTCCGGCTGATGGGATGGCTCCTTCATCTGCTGGGCCTTCTGCTCCGTCGACCATCAAGGGAGTGATGCCCGCAGAAGCCAAACCCATTAGAGTGGAGGAACTCCCCTATAGGAAAAATAAGTCACCGGCGGAGAAAAGAGGGGCGGTTCAGCGCCGTTTCTCTTCCTCTCCTGCATACAAGGCAGCTCAGCCATCTGCTGGCCATTCCGCTCCTACCATCACCAAATGAGAGGTGCCAGCTGGAGTGGCCTCGTTTTGCAAGGACCTGACGTCTGTGGGGAAGGGACCACCTACTTCCCCGAATAGACGTCTGCGTCGGTCTAGAAAGAAGCATGCTCGGGGCGTGTCGGGGACAAGTACCCCGTCTTCGGACAGGGAGAAAGTCCCTAGACACCGCTCTCGCTCTTCTCCTAGAGCGAGACTCGTGAGGTCCGACGACGACCGCGCGCAACCAAAGAGAGCACCCGCTCCATTTTCTTGGTCTTCGGAAGGAGATGTGGAGATTGAGGTGTGCTCTCCTGCCCCTACATCTCCAACTAGAGATGGGGAAGGGTGGCAAACGGTCAAGCATAAGTAGAAGACCCACTTCTACTTAAGTCCACACCATGGCACTATTACAATGGAACTGTAATAGCTATTCTGTTCATCTCGCTGAGTTACGACAATTAATATCTTCGTTTTCGGCAACCATTGTCTGTCTTCAGGAATCCAGGTTTCGTCCTGGACATGAGACAACAATGCGTCACTTCAAACTCTTCTCTAGAGACCGGGTGGACGGAGTTGTGGCCGCTGGTGGCGTCTGCACTCTCGTCCACTCTAGCCTCTTTAGTGAAGAGGTGCCGTTGCGTACTCAGCTAGAGGCAGTTGCAGTTCGTACTTCGTTGCCAGTAATGGCAACAGTATGTAACGTGTACATCCCGCCTGATTCTCAGCCGGATTACGACCAGCTGGTGGATCTAGTCTCTCAGCTCCCCCCTCCTTTCCTCCTTCTGGGAGATATTAATGCACACAACACCATCTGGGGCTCAGCTACCACTAGCGGTAAAGGGAGAGATTTTGAGAGGCTGATCAGGCGGCTGGACCTGTGTCTGTTGAACACAGGGGAGCCTACGCACTTCTCTATTGCACACGGTACTTATTCAAGTATCGATATTACCCTGTGCAGTCGTGCGCTGGTTCCCCTGCTACAGTGGGGTGTACACGATGACCTTTGTAATAGTGACCATTTTCCAATTATCGTTACTCTTCCGAACCAGAGAGCCATCGAGTTACCAAGTCGATGGCTTCTCCGTCGGGCTGATTGGCCAACTTTCACGGCACGTGCGGTGTTTGCCGAAGATACCTTTGAGAGTGTCGACGATCATACCATTCACATAACGAATGGTATTTTGGTTGCTGCTGAGGAAACAATACCTTCCTCGTCCGGCAACTCACGCCGGAAGCTTGTCCCTTGGTGGACAGCCGAGATTGCAGCAGCCATTAAAGATCGTCGACGTGCTTTCAAATGCTATCCGAGGCAAAACACTGTGGCCAACCTTATCACCTTCAGAAGGATGCGTGCTAGAGCCCGATATCTGATTCGGGAGAGCAAGAAAACGACCTGGGAAAAGTATGTGTCGTCCATGACGGCGCATACTCCTTCATCTCAAGTGTGGACTAAGCTTCGTCGGATCTCCGGACTCCCGACATCACTGTCGATACCCGGAGTGTCCATCAATGGAGACATCATCACGGACCATCTCGCCATTGCCAACAGCATTGGCTCGCACTTCTCCGATGTATCCTGCTCCGGGAGTTACGATCCTACATTTCTGACTCTTAAGCGGGAGGCAGACTCACCCCTTGTCCTTTGCCACTGCTGCTTCGGAGTCCTATAATGTACCATTCTCTGAATGGGAACTGTGCAGTGCGCTTGCACTGTGCAGGGATACGGCTCCTGGACCGGATAACATACATAATCAAATGTTAAAACATCTGTGCGAATCCAGTATAAATAAACTGTTGATCCTCTTCAATCGTATATGGATTGAAGGGGAGTTTCCATCTCAATGGCGAGAGGGGATCGTGATACCGATTCCTAAGGCTGGAAAGGACCCCAAGTTTGTAAGCAGCTATAGGCCCATTTGTTTCACAAATGGTCTATGTAAGCTGCTCGAAAAGATGGTGAACCGTCGACTGGTGTGGTTCTTGGAGGATAAAGGTCTCCTGTCTGAGTACCAATGTGGATTTCGCTCTCACAGGTCCACCACTGACCATCTGGTGCGACTTGAGAGCGCCATACAGGAGGCTTTTTTCCGAAAGCAGCACCTAGTCACGGTTTTCTTTGACCTCGAGAAAGCCTACGACACCACATGGCGCTACGGGATCCTTTCCACCCTTCACAAGTGGGGACTCCGTGGTAACTTACCGACTTTCATTGCGAATTTCATGTCCGTCCGACTCTTCCGTGTAAGGGTCGGTAGGACATTATCGCAATACTATACCCAAGAAAATGGAGTTCCTCAGGGTTCAGTGCTGAGTGTCACCTTGTTCGCGATTGCCATTAATGGCATTGTTGCCGCCGCTGGGTCCGCGGTAGTTCCATCGCTGTATGTAGACTATTTAGCTCTGCATTACAGCTCTGGAAGTATGGCAGTCGTGGAACGGCAATTGCAGCTAGCTATCAACCGGGTCGACAGGTGGGCTCACGACCGGGGTTTTCGTTTTTCAGCAGCGAAAACCTCAGTCGTCCATTTTTGTCGGCTACGGAGGCTACATGTACACACTGAACTACATCTCAGGAATGCTGCGTTGCCGTTGGTTGACACTTATCGCTTCCTGGGGCTCCATTTTGACAGCAAGTTAACGTGGCAGCACCATATACGGCAATTGAAAATGACATGTCTCAGGAAACTGAACATGCTCAGGTTTCTTAGTGGCATTACGTGGGGGGCTGACCGTGCGGTGCTGCTACGGTTCTACCAAGCCCTTGTCCTGTCCCGGCTAGACTATGGTTCTGCGGCATACGGTTCAGCAAGGCCGGCAACCTTGAAAATGCTGGACAGTATCCACCATAGTGGCGTTAAGCTGGCTACCGATACCCAGCCTACTCGCCGAATCGGGTGTTCCACCTTTAAATTATAGACGCCAACATATGCTTTTAGCATATGCTGCCAATGTGCGTCAAATGCCGCAACACCCGACCTATCAAGATCTTTTCGGTGCCCAAAACCACCAGGGGTACGCCAACCGGCCTCATGCCACTCGGCCGGTTGGTATTAGACTTGATAGCTCGTGTACTGAAATAGGAGTGGCTGTAGGTCCCTGTATGATCCGGACATCTAGCGAGGTGCCTCCGTGGCAAGTCCCGCGTCCGGAAATTCGGTTAGATCTGCACCGAGGTCCTAAGTTGAACACGGATGCCTCCTTTTACTGGAGGCAGTTCCATAGCATAGTTCACCAATTTCTGGACGCTGGCATTCTATACACGGATGGTTCGAAGGTGAACGAGAAAGTGAGTTGTGCTTACGTTATTGATGGTGCAAATACCAAGATCTCTTTGCCTGAGGCCTGTAGTGTGTTTACTGCGGAGCTCGTTGCCATTTATGAAGCTCTGCAGTTTGCACTACAGGATGCTCGAATCCACTTTCTCGTGTGTACCGACTCTTTGAGTTCGTTGCAGTCAATTGCTACATGTTTCCCGCAACACCCCCTAGTGCAGCGAATCCACGACCTACTAGCCGGGCTGTGCCACGCTGACACTCGAATCACCTTTCTGTGGCTTCCAAGCCACATGGGAATTGCGGGAAATGAGTTAGCGGATCAAGCTGCAAAAGAGGCGGTATCACTACCACCTCGACCAATGGAGGTACCCGCTAGAGATATTCGCTCTCAGTTACGCCTACAAGTTCTGGCTTTTTGGGAGAGTCAGTGGCTAGCTGACCCACTGCCCAGTAAACTTAGAGCGATCAAAGGAACTACTCGCGTGTGGCGGAGCTCCTTCCGGGCCCGGAGAGAGTCAGTCATTTTGTGTAGACTAAGGATAGGTCATACAATCCACCCACTCGTACCTAATGAGAAGGGAAGACCCCCCACTTTGTACCTGTGGAGCCGTATTCACCGTGGCCCACATTTTTACCGAGTGTGTGGATCTTGTTGACTTACGAAGAAACCTTGGTTTGCAGACGACACTCAAACTTATATTAGCCGATGACGCGGTGGCTGCTGATCGCGTTATCCGCTTGATAAGTGAGAGTGGGTTGGGGCCAGCAATCTAAATTTTCCAGTGAACATTGACTCAACGACTTTTTCGTTTTTGAATGATAATGTTTTTGTTTTTTCCGTAATTTTTGTTTATTTTTATGATTTTTTTTTTTTAAATTTAATTTCTTTTTGTTTTTGTTTTATTAATTTTTGGTCTTTATAAATTTAGATGTCCACCTCAAAATTCTAAATTTAATTCAAAATTTGTATTCTTTAATCTGTGTTGAGAGGGGCAGATGACCTCGTAGTTCCGCCCCTTAAAACAACAATAACTAACTCTCTTTTCTTCATTGTCCACGTTTCTGAAGCATAGGTCAGTATCGGGATATAGTAGCTTCTGTATAACACTTCCTTGCTTTTTGTGGGACATCTTTATTCCACACTAAGCTCCTAATGCTTCTCAGAAATGCTTCTGGCTGTCTGCCACGTTCCGTAATCTCTGTCATTTCTCCTATTTTCCTCCACTATACTTCAAGTACTTGAGACTTTCCACCTTCTTCAGCTGTCCACCTCCAAGTGTTATCCCACTCATTGGTCTGTCTTTTTTCCTGGTCGTTAACAGGATCTCACATTTACTGATGTTGAACTTCCATCCGTACTCTCCCACTGTTTCTTCCCAAGCCGTCAGTTGCTCCTGAATTTCCTCCTCGTTTCCCCAGACCATGAGATCATCTGCAAACACCATTGCTTTCATCTTATCTTCTCCTATCATTCCTGCAATCCGTGTCATTACCTCGTCCATAACCACAATAAAGAGAAGGGGTGACTGCGCACTACCCTGTTTCAGGCCACTCATTTGTCTGAACCAGTCTGTTCTTTCCCCTCCAACTTTCACACAACTCACACTTCCACAATACATCTCCTTCACTCTGCCTACAGTCCCTTTTTCCACTCCCATGTTTTCCATTGCTTCCCAAACCTTCTCCCTACACACACTATCATAGGCCTTTTCGATGTCCAGGAAGGCCATCAACAGATCCTCTCCAAATTCATAGTGGTGTTCCTGGAGCTGTCTCACTGAAAATATGAGATCCACTGTTGATCTCCCAGGTCTGAATCCATACTGCTCCTCTCTCAATTTTCTTTCCACTTTGGCTCGTATTCTACTTTCTAATATCTTTTCATATACTGTATCTTGGCACAGTGAGATATGAGTGTGACTCCCCTGTAATTTCTGCACTACTTTCTGCTTCCTTTCTTAAATATAGGGACAATTAATCCTTTCTTCCAATCTTCTGGGGTCTTTTTCTCCTTCCATATCACCCTCATCACACGGTACAGCCACTGTTTCCCAACCTCCCCTGCTGCCTTCACCATTTCAACACTCACTTCATCCACACCTGGTGCCCTTCCTCCTTTCATCTTGTCTATAGCCATCTCCAGTTCTCTCCAAGTCGGGTCCTTTTCCATTCTTGTGTTGTCTTCTACATCTTCCAATGCATTGTCTTCCTCCCAATGACCATTTGGATTCAGCAAATCCTCAAAGTACTCTTTCCACACTGTCTTGAGTGTCTCTTTGTTGTGTACCTCATTTCCGTTTTTGTCCATCATTACCACATCCTCTCGCAGACCTCTTCTCTTACTTTTGACCATCCCATAAAGTACTTTCTTATTTCCTCTACTGTCTTCCTCCATCATCTCTGTCCACTTTACCATCCACTTCTTCCTCTCCTCTGCGACAATCTTGTTTGCTTCTTTCTTCTTTATCTTATAATCTTCCCTTGCTAGATCAGTTCTTTCCTGGAACCACACTCTGAAAGCCTTGTTCTTCCTTCCCACAGCTTCTTTTACTCTCTCATTCCACCATGGTGTCTCTTTACACCTCTTTCTGTTGCTTGTTCTTCCACACACTCCCACTGCAGCTTCCACCATTGTGTTTTTGAATTGCTTCCATTCCTCTTCCCCTGTTTTAGGATTGTCTCTTGGCATCCTTTCCCTTATCTTCTGGAATTCTTCCTTGACTTCCTTTTCCGTGAGTTTCCATACTTTGATTCTCCTTTCCTGGTACTCTGTCCTCTTGCTATCCTTAACAACTCCCAGGTTCATTACAAGTATTCTGTGGTCGCTATCTAAGGCCTCTGATGGTATTACCTTTATATCTCTGACACTTCTCTTCATTTCCCAGTCGTACAGCATGTAATCTACCAAAGATTTCTTTGTTAAATCACTGCTGTACCACGTTACCTTGTGGCTTTCTTTCTTCCGGAAACAGGAGTTGCCTACCACTAAACTGTTTCTCTTGCAAAAATCCAGCAACTTTCTCCCTTCTTCATTCCTGCTGCCCCATCCTTCTGCTCCCATTACATTTTCATATCCTTGCCTTTCACTTCCTACATGTGCATTCAAATCTCCCATGACAATGATGCTCTGACCATTCAACTGCTGTTGTAGCTCCTCCTCAAAGTCTTCCTTCTCTTGAGCTGTACATCCAAATTGAGGGGCATATACCTGGGCTATCTCCAGGCTTCTTCCCTTTACAGTTACTCTGATCTTCATGATCCTGTCACTTATTCCCTTTACCTCTTCCTTCATTCCATCTCTCACAACTACTCCTACTCCGCTGCTCCTTCCTTCACTTAAATGTGACGCATGGAACGTGCACGCTTAAAAGCGTGCACGTTTTGTGTTCCAACTGTGACAAAAAATATTGAAATATAAATTAAAAATTCCAGACCTACATGAGCGAACGTAAAATAGAACGACGAAAATGATGATGTTATTGGATTTTATGTAGGTCTATTGGTTACTTCACAAACAACCTTCAAACTCGAGTACACATAATACTTTGGTCGACAGGGACTTCTCGGACACCCTGGAGAGCTAAAAATTTCGGAGCTGACTGTCCAAACCCTGTGGTGCTACGACCAGCCATTCGGGAGATAATATCTACCTTTGAACTGAAGGGATAATTAAAGAGAGAGTGATTAAGTGTCGATATACAGTACAGTGCACTCTCGTTAATTCGCGGTAATTAATGCACGAACTTCCTCGAATAATCGAAAACCGCGTATTATCCGCAGTTATTTTTGTTAAGCCTAGGAAAAACAAAACTATTGGTTAAAATATTGAAATAGGCTTGAACACGCGAAATAATAATTTAAACTCCTGATTGTAGTGTCTTACACGACATGCTAGGCTACTGGTAGGCCTATGTGGATTTTGCCTACGGTATTAAAAAAAGCAGTCATTACTTTTTGTTTCTTAGATCGTTTATTCTATTTTTCGATTGCACATTTCCGAAGAAAATATTATATGAAAACGAAAATTCATCTCGTTTTTCTATATAAAAGATAAGTGTGACTAGAGACACTAGCTTGACTGTGGGAAACTTTCGGGATTTCCGTTGCATCACTCCTGCACTCTAAATCTACTGGATTTCCGTTTTCCTCACCAACAGTCAAATTCCATGCTATTTCTTCTTTGCTTTTCTGTAGTAGGCCTAAATCATAATCGTCTTTATCGACGTCTAACTTGCCCGTTTGAAATATCGTCATTACAAAAGTCGGCAAGCGCTTGCTTTTGTACGAGCGGAGTAGCGGTACTTTCCTCCCGACTAGTTGACTGCATGAAAGAGCATCGAACAAACACGCTCTCGATGTCGTGCGCGTTTGCGCCATTACGCAATAATCGCTGTTTACAATACGCTGTCCGCGCATCCACCCTTCACAATTCACAGATCAGCGACCTTGGAGCGTGGCTGTTGGGAAAGGGATGGTAGGTTCCGAGTGAAAGTGCATTTCTCTAGTATTGTTTGTGCTTCAAAGACAAAGGAAATATGTGCTATACCACTCGCGGCAACATGCGCGTAAGTTTCGAAGATTGCGCAATTAGGCCTACTGTTGCATCGCAGAGAAACGCAGTTAAGTCTTCCCTTGTCTCAATGATTTCGTCTTTACGCATTGCGTCGCATCAAAATTCTTTGAAACGACAGAGAGATTGTTTAACTTAGCGTGATGATTAGTTGCTGTGAGAATTCCCAATTTAAAAAATACTCATGGAGACCCGCGAATTAACCGCAAAACGAATTATCCGCACGCGAATTATCGGGAGTGCACTGTATTTAGATTTGCTGGCGAAGGAAACGAACAGGGACAGTATTCCTGTATCAATTCAGTGTACAGTGGTGAAGCTTGAAGTGCTGTGAGCTGAAGTTTTGAACTCGTACCAATGTTCCTCAGCAAGCCGAGTGGCAGCCGAACAGTTTTACACAGCCAGGCAAGAAATTTAATTTTCAAGGTACGGTATATAGCCTTTTAAAGAAGCTTTCGAATACAAAATCGACTATTACATGTCAGGGTGTCGACCGGTAACGAAAAGTAACGAAAAAGTAGCTAATTTTATAAAGGTAACGAATTCTTATGTCTGGATAGTTGGAGGTAACGAAAATTCGCCGAGGTCTGTTAAAATCATATAAACCCGCGCCACTAGGCTCACAGATGCGATGAAGCGAGTTTCACGCAAGCGGCGCCGATTGCGTAAGCTATATTTCCCCGTGCACGACCTCAAGGAAATGCATACTGAGGATACCTTCAGTGGTACTGTATACATCGGTTCAACGTTTATTTTCGGCATCAAGAAGAGTTTAGTTTTCTGTGAAATATTTTTCTGTATTAATCGGAAACCTGACTTTTAGAGAGACGTTTATTCTTGATAACTTCCGACTCGACAGAAACCTCTCAATTCTGATATTGGCCTCTAAATTTGTATATCTCAAATTGAACTCCAGAAATAAGGCGATATAATTTGTCGCAATCTTGCGAAATGATATGGTTTCAAAAAATAATCGCAAAAATGCTTCGAAATACATAAGACTATATTTTAAAAATCGATCCATCTAATGAATTTGCGACATCAAGTGTGGTTAATTCAAAACTCCATTATAGGCCTAGGCCAATGAGTATTTTTCCTTCGAATTATGGTTCCATTGGATATAATATCCAATCGGTTATCTCGAAAACATGTATAATTTAAATTCGAAAGAAAATGTGCTCTCTTGTCGGATTATTCGTGCAATCCTCTCTTAATAATTCATAATAACCGATACCTACTTCGAACCTTCATCCTCCAAAGTCACATCCTCAAGACGGCCAGCTGACAGACTTGCCTGCGGGAATCTCGTCAAGTGGACCACGATCGACGCCAGTTGGGTAAAATTATAAATCCAGTGCCCGGCCGCGAGCTAGTGTTCTCGAGGACTGCGGGAATCACGGCGCCGATCATACATGTCCCTAACTGCTTGTGAATTTTAACCGTGCCCAACCTCGAGCTTGCCTCCGACATTCTGCCAAGACAGATCGACAGACTGCAATTGTTGAACGGCCGGATGCGGTGCCGATTGCATAATATCCCGTTCTCATTGTGCAACCGTGTGGACAACGTGAATGTCGTAAAACGACCGAGAGCAGCAGCGATTGCTATACATCGCGATATTTCTCCGCATTCGATGACGAGTGCAGCTGGATTCTTGTCAAATGGACAGCAAGCGGTGACAATTGCATAATAATAACTTACCATATTTTCCCGTGCCCGACCTCAAGGACAATTGAAATCTCGTCGAACGACTAAAAGTGACACCGATTATGTAATCGCGATTTTTCTCCCTCTTCTATCTAAAAAAACTACGAATCGCGTCAAACGGCTGAGACCAGCGCCGATCGTGTAAAGTCTATATTTCTCCATACCTGACTGCGCGAAGACATAATTCGGTGACGATCACTTACCGTGGTCTACCGCGGGGACAAAGGAAATCTCCCCAAACGGCCAAGATCAGGGCAACTTTTTGGTAATCTTAACTTCTTGTACACAAGACGGCATATTTGCTGAATCGACTCTTTGACATTGTGCTCGAGTCTTCAGTCTTTTGACTGGTTTGATGCAGCCCTCCATGTCCTGTGCTAATAGTTTCATCTGTACATAGCTACCACACCCTACGTCCGAGGCAATCTGTTTAACATATTCTAACCTTGGTCTACCCCTACAGTTCTTGTCCTCGACCCTTCCTTCTATTAGAGGTTTTAAAGCGGCAATGAAATGTAACGCTCGTTTAAATGTAACTCAACTGATTTATTTAACACAAAATACATGAACTGTTTAAATGCGTTGTGGCGTGAACAGATCATAAAACGAACTTTTTTAAAAGTTAGTTGAGGGCGCTAGTCGCGCCTATCGATCAGGATGGAGGTCGATACCAGCAGGTGCCGATCTCACCAACACTTCCCCTCGACCAACAGCCGGAGTTATCCTGGTGCATGTGGTCTCAAGCCAAGGCTTAGAGCACATTTCTCGTGCTTGGGCCTTGACAATCCTGTTGTCAATATGTCGGCGGGCATCTCATCCGTTGGAGTGTACTCCACCGAAACCACCTTTTTGGCCACGGCATCTCGGACGAAATGGTGCCCGATGTCGATGTGCTTCGTCCGTGAATGAAACATAGGATTCGACGTCAGCTTCTGCGCACCTACATTGTCGTTCTTCACTGGGACAACATCTATCGGTTTTCCGAAGTCTTTCAGGAGTTTCCTCATGTGTAGAGCTTCCTTCTGTCAAGACCATGTATTCGTCCTCCGTCGACGACAGGGCCACAGTAGGCTGCTTCCTGGACTCCCAACTCGCTGCAGCGCCGCCTAGTGTGAACGCGTATCCGGTGTACGATTTTCGATCCACCAGGCTGCTTCCCCAGTCAGCGTCCGTGTACATCACCGCTGGACAGCTGGATTTGGAGTACATGAGGCCGAGATCACTTGTGTTAGCGAGGTATCGCAAGACACGTTTTGCAGCCTTCCAGTGCTGCTGTCCGTGACAGTCGTTGAACTGAGAGAGAGAACTGACTGCATGGGATATGTCCGGCCTCGTTCCCACTGACAGGTACATCAGAGCTCCTATCAACTGTCGGTAGGGGACGCTCTCCGCTTGTTCGCCAGGGTTCACGTCTTCCTTCTGCAGAGGTGCCAACTATTACGGATTGTCCGTAATTATTACGGATTTCACCTCCCGATTACGGCATTACGGTCAAAGGGGAAATTATTACGGAAAAGTGACATTAACACGGGGAAAAAAATACATTTCTATGAAAAAGATGAAAGACGAAAAAATTCTCATCCCTTCGAGCATTACTGCTCAAGCCTCCTCCTTTCAACGCTTTTGAGTTGGCAACTGTACTTATTCGAATGCACTAGCCCTTACTGATAGTGACGCTTGGACTCACGAGAATCGATTCTGGCGGTTTCGAGAATGTACGAGTAATCCGTGCAAAAGACTCGACTCTGTATGGTGACGTCACGATCCGTAACTGCGATATCGCGAAAGAACCCGAATCTCAACGAAAATAACCGATGATGCATAGGCCTACCCATGATCCTCTTCACTTATCAGCTTTTCTTCCAAGCGGGTGTTTCTTTGTGTGTGAAGTTACAACTTTAGTCCGTTGCAATCCTAATTATATAGTCGTTACATTCTAAGTGATTGGTTTTGTAAAATGAAGCGGAGCAATTGTCAAATTGCATCTACTTCTAAGAAGACAGCAGTGTTACAAAAATATCGAGACGGTTACACGAAGGAATGGGCTTGCCTACTTGCTTCTCGTGTAAGCGATAACCACGTGTTCTGCAGTGTATGTTCGTGTGATTTCTCTGTGGCTCATGGAGGACGAGATGATTGCAGAAGACACATAGAATCCAAGAAACATAACACATACTGTGAAGCAAAATTACGAAATAAGTCTGTTTCATCATTCTTCGTAAAAGGTCGTGAAACTGAGGTGACAAATGCGGAATTGCTGTTCACTTCATTTCTTTTGGAGCATAATATCCCGTTATCTGTTTCGGACCATGCGGGAAATTTATTTAGAGCAATGTTCCCTGACTCTAAAATATCGCAGAAGTATGGTTGTGCAAGAACAAAAACCTCTGCTTTAGTTCAGTACACGGCATCTGAGACAAAAAGGGAAATAAGTGAACTATTGAAGAAAACTCCTTTTTCTTTAGCTACTGATGGTAGTACGGATTCAAACGCTGTTAAACTTTATCCTGTAGTTGTTTCTTTCTTTAATGCGCAGATAGGCCAAATATCAACTCTCTTGTTATTGTTAGAGAGTACTGACAATACAGGTGAGGGGATTTTCTCTGTTATCAATACTGAATTGTCTTCTCTTGCCATTCCATGGGAAAATTGCATTTCTTTTTCATCTGACAACGCATACACAATGATAGGAGCAAACAAAGGTGTTGCCAAATTTGTGAAGGACAGGCATTCTTCTGTTTATGTTTCCGGTTGTTCATGTCATCTCATACATATCTCTGCACAAAAAGCAGCAGCCCAATTACCAGTCAATGTAGAAAACTTTCTTGTTCAGTTGTATTACTATCTTGATAAAAGTTCTAAAAGGCAAAACACATTAAAATTATATCAGGCTATTTGTGGCACAGATGGTCACAAAATTTTGAAATGTCGGTACCCGTTGGCTCTCGCTTTTTCAATCTCTTAATCGAGTTCTTAAGCAGTGGGAGGCTTTGACACTGATGTTTTGTAGTGAGCTCCCCCATAAAAATGAGAGTACCAAGCAGTTTGAAACTGTAAAATCTTTCTTACAGGACCCACACACAAAACTGTTCTGCTATTTTCTTCAGAGTGCACTACCTGTCTTTAACTCAGTGAATGTATTTCTGCAGCAAGATGCTCCAGCCATACATCTTCTTAGGAGGAAACTTGGTCTTCTAACTGACCTATTGGTCAGATTTGTTCAGCCAAGTGCTATAAAATCCGATTCTACCTCCCTTTTGAGTACTGAATTCAAACGGAGGAAGTACCAGAAAGACAATGAGGACTTGGTAATAGGAGCAAAAGCTAGGTCATACTTGAAAGAGAATAACTGTGATGAACAGATGTTTTATAACTCTGTCAGAGAG
Organism: Meconema thalassinum; assembly: GCA_946902985.2. Lineage (NCBI taxonomy): Eukaryota > Metazoa > Arthropoda > Insecta > Orthoptera > Tettigoniidae > Meconema > Meconema thalassinum. Next base: position 555,016,836 of record OX336388.2, read on the forward strand.
TTTTATATGGCAGCTTGCAGTTATATAATCCGGAAATTTCCCCTTGATGATGAATTTCTTCAGCATGCCGAAGTAGTTGACATCTCTCTTAGAATGAAGGTTTCCTATTTATCTCTTGATTATTTTGTTCAAAGATTCCCAAGTTTGGTCGAGGAAAGTGAACATGACAAACTGGAAGAGGAATTTGCTCTTTATCAGTGCGATACTTTCCCTGAATATATTTTACAAGGACCTAGAATTGATATAAACTGGGGCAACATTGCTGAGCTTAAAAATGAAAGTGGACAGTTCAAGTATAAAACCTTAAGTAATGTGGTATTTGCAATATTAAGTGTACCTCACAGTAACTCTTCCACGGAAAGAATTTTCAGTGTTGTTAGGAAGAATCAGACAGAATTCAGACCTACATTAAGCACATCTACACTGGAATCGCTCATGATTCAGAAGACGAAAATGTCATCACATGGGGAAGTATGTTACAAGAAAACTTTCACGGAAAAGCAGCTACTGGGTGCAAAACAAGCTACAAGGAATTTTTTATCACAGAACTAGCAGGTAATGTGCAAATTTTATTGTGTAATATGATATTCTATACTCTAGGTTGCTTCCGGGTAGGGCAGAGGTGGTGTCATTATCTCGAAGGGAGGAGCATGGTTTGGATTTGACGTGAATTTGGGGGGGGGCAATACGAGGGATTACTGATAACCCACTTCAGAGGTTGGCACCTCTGCTTCTGCAGCTTTGTACCTGGATCAATGGGAGTGCTGACAGGCCTGCACTCTGCCATTCCGAATCTCTCCAGGACCTCGTCTATGTATCTTTTCTGGCTGAGTTTCATTTGGTTGCCGCTCCTCTCGAACTCCAGCCCCAGACAATACCGCGTGTCCCCCAAGTCCTTGATCTCGAACTTGGTATTCAGAAAGTCTCTCACCACGTCGATCTTCTTGTCGTCTCGAGCCATGATCATCATGTCGTCGACATAGATGATTATATAAATCCTATCTTCGACCGGTCCGATGTGGTACATGCATGGATCTGCATCCGAGCGAGTCGCCTTGAGATTTTTATCTCTTCCTCGAGACGGTGATACCAAGCGCATCCTGCCTGTCGCAGTCCGTGCAACGCTTTGTTTAGTGAGCACACCATGTCACTATTGGTCAACTTCTCCAGCATCTCATCTGCGGTCATTCGCACGGTCTCGTCATCCGACTCTTCTTGAACGGTATGGGCAAGAACGTCCTCGAAGTGGTCCGGGGCCTCCATGAAGATTTATTCCTCGACTTCTCCGTTCAAGTACGCCGTCTTGACGTCTAGCTGTCGGAACTTTAGATTATCTTGTACAGCTAACGCCACCGCAGTCCTTATTGTGCTCAGCCTTGCGACTGGAGCGAACGTGTCGTGAAACTCTATTCCTGGTCTCTGCGTGAAACCCCTCGCTACCACGCGCGCCTTCCGCTTGCTGATAGTGCCGTCAGGGTTAAACTTATTCCGGAGAATGAATCTGCTTCCTATAACACGTTGCCCCCTGGGACGGTCGACCAGCTTCTACGTATTGTTCCGAATCAGTGAAACTGCTTCTTCTGACATTGCTTCGATCCATGCAGATGAGTCATCTCCGGAGATAGCCTGGGTCACTGGGATTTCAGCGACGTTAGCCGCTTGCCCTGGTCGATCACCGTAGTCCTTGCGGGATCGCCCAGATTTTCCAGTTCTAATCAAACGAGGCCGTCCGCCTCTTCTCCTAGATGATGCCGCTTGTTGCTCATCGGATTGGATCTCCGGTTCAACAAAGTAATCGTCGGCAGGAAAGCCTATGAAGCCATCGGGGAATTCCCATTCAGCAACATCAGGTTGGTATTCTGCCAGAACTTCGTCTCTCGACACCAGCTCGAACTCCAGTTCATGGATCGGATCCTCTGGTTCAATGCGTACTTTGTCCGAAGAGTCACGCGGGAACAGATCGACTGATTTCTTACACGCGGTCATCTCCTCACGAGAAACTTCTCTCGTGATCTCGATCTTCGTTTCAGGAATCCAGATGCGGTAAGCCTTCGACTGCTCCGAATATCCAACAAAAATTTCCTCTTTTGAGCGAGGGCTAAACTTCCCCTTGTTTGGGGTCTTGTCCAGGCAGAACACCCAAAGTCTTTGAAATAGTGTGCAGTCTGAGTTCTGTCGAACCAGCGCTCAAATGGAGTCTTCCCGTTGAGCTTTTTGGTTGGACATCGGTTCCTCAGATAATTTGCAATGTTGATCGCCTCCGCCCAGAATGTCATCGGTAGGCCATATTGCAGGAATAAACATTGTGCTGCCTCTTCAAGGGTCCGATTTTTCCTCTCGGCCACACCATTTCGTTCAGGTGTATATCAGATTTCAAGAACTCGTCAAATTCCCTGTTGACATATTCACGTCCATTGTCGGACTGTACCACTTTATTTTCAGACCGTGCTGCTTCTCGACGAAAGCGTTGTACTCTCGGAACATTTGCAACGCCTCGCACTTAGTCTTCATAAACCGTACCTCTGTCCATCTCGAGTAGTCGTCCGTAAATGTGATCATGTACTTGGATCCACCGTTCGACACAATACTCAAATCGATCAACATCTTGTACAGTTTCCAGCCCCAGGCTGGGTCTGCTTGGAACATAAGCCTCGCCACTTAGTTCTTCCCTCCACCTCTCCGCTGTCACTCTGGTCCAGTCCTTGCCTCTCTTCTTGACACATTCCTCCACTCCTTTCAGCCATCTATCTCTTGGTCTTCCCCTTGGTCGTTTCTTCTGCATCTGCATCTCGTGTATCCTCTTGGGAATCGTCTTCTCATCCATTCTCTTTAAGTGTCCATACCACCTCAGTCTTGATGTCTCAATCCAGTGTTGCAAGGGCTCCTCTTTCACCATTTCCCTGACCTTTTCATTCCTCACCCTGTCTCTTCTTGTTACTCCGATCCTACTTCGCAGGAACTTCATTTCTCCTGCCTGTATTCTGCTTATGTCTCTTTTCTTCATTGTCCACGTTTCTGAAGCATAGGTCAGTATCGGGATATAGTAGCTTCTGAGCTTCTGTATAACACTTCCTTGCTTTTTTGTGGGACATCTTTATTCCACACTAAGCTCCTAATGCTTCTCAGAAATGCTTCTGCCTGTCTGCCACGTTCCGTAATCTCTGTCATTTCTCCCATTTTCCTCCACTATACTTCCCAAGTACTTGAGACTTTCCACCTTCTTCAGCTGTCCACCTCCAAGTGTTATCCCACTCGTTGGTCTGTCCTTTTTCCTGGTCGTTAACAGGATCTCACATTTACTGATGTTGAACTTCCATCCGTACTCTCCCACTGTTTCTTCCCAAGCCTTCAGTTGCTCCTGAATTTCCTCCTCCTCGTTTCCCCAGACCATGAGATCATCTGCAAACACCATTGCTTTCATCTTATCTTCTCCTATCTTTCCTGCTATCCATGTCATTACCTCGTCCATAACCACAATAAAGAGAAGGGGTGACAGTGCACTACCCTGTTTGAGGCCACTCATTTGTCTGAACCAGTCTGTTCTTTCCCCTCCAACTTTCACACAACTCACACTTCCACAATACATCTCCTTCACTCTGCCTACAGTCTCTTTTTCCACTCCCATGTTTTCCATTGCTTTCCAAACCTTCTCCCTACACACACTATCATAGGCCTTTTCGATGTCCAGGAAGGCCATCAACAGATCCTCTCCAAATTCGTAGTGGTGTTCCTGGAGCTGTCTCACTGAAAATATGAGATCCATTGTTGATCTCCCAGGTCTGAATCCATACTGTTCCTCTCTCAATTTTCTCTCCACTTTGGCTCGTATTCTACTTTCTAATATCTTTTCATATATCTTGGCACAGTGAGGTATGAGTTGTGTCTCCCCTGTAATTTCTGCACTCCTTTCTGCTTCCTTTCTTAAATATTGGGACAATTAATCCTTTCTTCCAATCTTCTGGGGTCTTTTTCTCCTTCCATATCACCCTCATCACACGGTACAGCCACTGTTTCCCAACCTCCCCTGCTGCCTTCACCATTTCAAAACTCACTTCATCCACACATGGTGCCCTTCCTCCTTTCATCTTGTCTATAGCCATCTCCAGTTCTCTCCAAGTCAGGTCCTTTTCCATTCCTGTGTTGTCTTCTCCATCTTCCAATACATTCTTCCTCCCTATGACCATTTGGATTCAGCAAATCCTCAAAGTACTCTTTCCACACTGTCTTGAGTGTCTCTTTGTTGTGTACCTCATTTCCGTTTTTGTCCATCATTACCACATCCTCTCGCAGACCTCTTCTCTTACTTTTGACCATCCCATAAAGTACTTTCTTATTTCCTCTGCTGTCTTCCTCCATCATCTCTGTCCACTTTACCATCCACTTCTTCCTCTCCTCTGCAACTATCTTGTTTGCTTCTTTCTTCTTTATCTTATAATCTTCCCTTGCCAGATCAGTTCTTTCCTGGAACCACACTCTGAAAGCCTTGTTCTTCCTTCCCACAGCTTCTTTTACTTTCTCATTCCACCATGGTGTCTCTTTACACCGCTTTCTGTTGCTTGTTCTTCCACATACTGCCACTGCAGCTTCCACCATTGTGTTTTTGAATTGCTTCCATTCCTCCCTGTTTTAGGATTGTCTGTTGGCATCCTTTCCCTTATTATCTTCTGGAATTCTTCCTTGACTTCCTTTTCCTTAAGTTTCCATACTTTGATTCTCCTTTCCTGGTACTCGGTCCTCTTGCTATCCTTAACTCCCAGGTTCATTACAAGTATTCTGTGGTCGCTATCTAAGGCCTCTGATGGTATTACCTTTATATCTCTGACACAATACTCACAGGGCCACAAACGTCTGTGTGAATAATATCGAGCTTACCGGTTACACGGTTTGACGCTTTCGGGAAAGGTATTCGAGTCATTTTGCATTTCGTGCAAATGTCACACGTTACATCCACATCTCCCTTTTAGTTGCACACCTCGAATGGATCCGCTCTTCACTGCCGTATCAATATTACGAAAGTTGACGTGACCCATCCTTCAATGCCACAGCTGCGCCACATTCTCTTCGCTGTCTTCTGACACTGTGTTTCGACATTTTTCCTGTGTGGTGCCCTGTATGTAGTACAGATTGCCCTTGCGCTTTGCAACTAACCTCATCAGTCCATTCTGGTCGAAAACTTCCGCCTTCTCTTTGCCAAAAACAAACGAGAAACCACGGTCTGTCATCTTCGAGACTGATAAGAGATTTGTGCGGATCTCAGGAACGTGCAAAATCTCATTGAGAGTAACATTGCAAGTTTTACCGTCTACACTTGTTGCAATTTTTGCAATTCCTCGGGCCTTTATCTCTGCGGTTGCACTGCTCGCTAACTTCAGCTTGCCAGTCTCGCCCTTGTCCATCTCTGTAAACACAGTCGCATCACCGCATAGATGAGACGTGCACCCACTGTCGAGATACCACAGGTTTGACGCTGCTCGTCGCGATCTGGCACTTATCAGGTTCCTCAACTGATAAGAGTGACACGTCCGACAGCTGATTTTTTGTTGACCTTAACATTGCAGTCCACTGCCTTATGTCCCTTGATTCCGCACTTCGAGCATTTGAACGGAAACGATTTCTCCTTGTCACTCTTACCACCGGAGTAGCCGTGGTTTTTGTTTTGAGGCTTCGACTGTGGTTTCCTTGAAGGATCTTTCTTCTTCACGTACATGGCTCCTTGATTTTCCATCGGTGTTGACGAGGCAACCCTGGCATCGTGTTCTTCGATTATCTTCGTACGTAGATTCTCAGGCTTCGGTAGATCGTCCCGGCTCTCGATGGTAATACTGAAATTTTCAAAACTTGCCGGCAAACTGTACAGCATCATGATGGTAAGTTGGTCTGGGTTAATAACTACGTCCATGTCAGCCAACTTGTCGACACAGTCAAAGTAGTTGTTGAGGTGCTCACGGATGTCGCCACCTTCAGTCATCTTTTGCAAGGTTCAACAACGTGGCCTTGCGAGCCGGCCCCTTCGACTGAAACGTATCCTCAAGTTTCTGCCATATTTCGCTTGATGACCTGCAGTTCTTCACCAACTTGAGCTGGCTTGGTCCGATTGACAGGATTAGGTCTGACATGGCCTTTTCATCCCTAGTCGTCCACTTGGTCACTTGGGCTGCATTGTCCTCAGCCGGCTCGGGTTTGACGATCTGGAGGTTGACATAACCCCACGCGTCATTCTTTATCAGAATGGCGCGCATTTGCAATTTCCAGGTGTCGTAATTATCGCGCCCTAAGGCCTCGATGCGCACTACACCATTTGAATTCATTGTCTCACTTCAATCGTGCCGCGTGTTAATGTCCGGAACACTCACGAATGTTCACAATAAATTTGCTGTGCCCCGTGTTATTGTTTGAAACACTCACAACCGGCCATACACTTTGCGTCGTGTGCTATTATCCGGAACACTCGCAAATAGGCCTACGGAATTTCGTGTCGTGCCTGTTTGTACACAACTCGCACGTTAAGCTAGTTTTCTTGCGTCACGTGTTATAGTCCAAAACACTCGCAATAAGCCAAAATTCTTGTCGCGTGTTATTGTCAAACACTCGCGATTAGCTTTTTCACTGTTCACTCACGATCAAGCACACGATATTCGAGAAGACGGCATTTGTTCCTTCTCGCTTTGTCGATGTCCAGAAGTTTCTCGAGAGAGCAAGATGTCTGCCGATTCGGCGAGTTCTTCTCTTTGTGTGTCCGCTTGATCCCGCTGTTTCCAGTTTTTCAGGTAATTTAAATCTGAGCCAATCGTTCTGGACCCCTAACCTATTAGAGGTTTTAAAGCGGCAATGAAATGTAACGCTCGTTTAAATGTAACTAGACTGATTTATTTAACACAAAATACATGAACTGTTTAAAGGCGTTGTGCCGTGAACAGATCATAAACGAACTGTTTAAAAGTTAGTTGAGGGCATTAGTTGCGCCTATCGATCGGGATGGAGGTACATAGCGGCAGGTGCCGATCTCTCCAACACCTTCCATAACTAAGCTTGCTATTCCTGGGTGTATTAGTATGTGTCCTACCAAACTATCTCTTCTCTTCATTAGCAGTCGCTAGAAACATCTCTCTTCTCCACTAGTCTTTAATACCTCGTCGTTTGTAACCCTATCGACCCATCTGATCTTCATCATTCTCCTGTAACACCACATTTCAAATGCCTCAATTCTTCTCTTTTCTGCTGCACCAATAGTCCAAGTTTCACTTCCATAGAGTGCCACGCTCCAAACAAAGGCCTTCAAAAATGATATTAAATATCCATTATTTACTTTTATCTAAATTTTTGTGACATAAGTGAAATTTATTCACTGCTTTAAACACAGTTCATTGTTCTTTTCCTTCACCGCGCGATGAGCTTCTATGGTTGCCGACCGCAAACTTATCTTTAATTAAAAGGTAACTAAAATTAACTAAAAGGTAGACTAATTTTTACTTCATCCTTACAGTAGACACCCTGTAAAGTTTATTGATAATCCCGTCTCGCAGTTTATCACTGCGCTCTTGTCATTAATTGCTTGCGTTTGACATTACGCTGAAAGTCGATAGAACTGTCTATCGATAATCACATCTCGCAGATAAGGCTGCATTTATATTACGCTTTGTGCTGCGACTGTAAGCCGGAAAGCTTAGTAGTAGTTTTGGTATTCGTGCAATTGTGTGACAAATTTTTGTGCGATTTAGTGTTTTCGTGATGAATTCAAGTAAGAAACATTAACATCAGTCTTTCAGAGAGGCATATTCCTCAGAATTTTTGGAAACTGGCACAATGAATTAGATAGTCTCACATCACCGAGAGTTTGTAATGTCTTTTCCTGTAGTGTTTTCTCGCTATTTTTAATACCTTGCGACGCATGTACGCGTTAAATTTTTGCGCTCTGGGATCTTCTGGTTTTCCATTTTTGAAAGTTGGCAGGTATGGAAGTATGAATCCATGGAAATCTACTTCAAGGATGGATGAGGTAGGAATCTAAATGACATCTTCTCACTTTTGCCTCGCAATGCTGAGTGTACCTCGTTCCAGGCCTCAGACCAGAATTACATTTCTTGGTAGAGCCATGAATCGAACCTGGGTTTCTGCAGTGACAACCAAGCATGGACAGCAGGTGTGCTAGCTAGTACACCGCAGGGTGGTACCCAGTAAACAAATACAGTAGTGGCAGCTTTTCCGTCCCATCCATATTCGCACCAACTAGCACCGTAGCTCGCACTTTACTTAATTTGCCTCCTAGGCAAGATTCTCCCTTCAAAACCAAAGATTTATCCGGAACAACCTGATAAAAAAAAAAGTCCGAATTCGTCAACATTAAAAATGTCACAATGTTTGTAATTACTGATTTTTGCCGGCAGCAGTGTTTCCTTCCATGCTTCAGTTTCCTCTGTACTTACACTCGCAGCTTCGCCACTAATAGTCTTGTAAACTATGCCAGCCCGATTTTTAAAGCGATCCAGCCACCCATTCGACGCAGTAAAAGGCACTTGTAATCGACACGCGATTTCTTCGGCTTTCTCCTTCACGATAATCTCGCTCAAAGGAATGTTTAAACTTCGCTGCTGTTTAAACCACGTCTTCGTATTTCCCGCTTTTAATCTTCTTGCAGCTTGCCTAAGTATTCCCGGCAGAAGCCAAGATCCTTTCTTTCGTTGCTATGATGCCGTTCAAAGTAGACGGTGGCATTCCGAGGTCCTTCGCAAGAGCAAAACATGAAAGAGTAGACAAATCTACTTTTCTTATAATGTCCACTTTATCTTTAGAAAGTGCTTTTCTTTTGATGCCTTTCATATGAGATCCACTCATTTTCACAATGATTTGAAAACTTGACTTCACTGACGACGCAATTCTCGTAATCTCAATAATGTTATCGTAAGTCTGGCAATGCTTGGCTAACAAGTTAGATCACACAGAACAGCGATAAAAGCCACGAACAAAGAATATCGGAGGCCACGAATGAAAGCATGATGCTGTATATTATTGTAGTCGGTCTTGGGTGGGTGTCGTCATAGAGTGACGTCATTTAGCCTTGAAATGCTCGCCTGGTCAGTGACCCGCGAACACTCGGAACGGCTGTATTCTTTCATTCGGAACACCGGGCCCGGTTAGAGACCCGCGAACTCTCGGAACTACTGGATTCTTTCATTCGGAACACCAGATGTATCTTCCGCGGAGATTGGCGAGTTTTGATTCTAAGCCAGTTGCCTCTCAGTGAACTTCTTATACTCAAAGGGAATACAAAATCTGAACTATTTAACCGGGAAAACCTCTTATGCACGAACACTTTATACGGGAAAAATATGCATGTATCTTATGGGACGAATCACGGGAGCGAGAATATCGGACGTCTTCAGCGGAAAAACGTTTTATGAGGGAACTTCTTAACAGAGTTTTACTGTATATATATGACAGATTGAATTTGGAGGTCCCATTCATCAGTTTTTCTATTACTGCCCCCTTTCATCTTCTTTAATGCTTCCTCCACTTCTTTCCATGTCAATTCCTTCTCTGAAATGTCTTGGTCACTGTTTCTTCCTCCACAATGTCCACTACGCTGGTTTTAGTTGGATTTAGGAGTTCCTTGAAGTATTCTCTCCAGATAACCCTTACTTCTTTCATATTTTCGACCTCTTTCCATTCCTGTCCACCATTCTGACATTTTCCCCTGTATCTCTTCTCTTTGCCTTTATCATTCCATACAACACTTTCTTACTGCCATCACAGTCCTCCCATCATTTCTGTCCATTTCTCCAGCCATTTCTTTTTCTCTTCCTTCACTACTTCTCCTGCTTCTTTCTTCCGCTCTTGGTATTCTTCTCTTGTTCTGTCTGTCCTCTGTTGAAACCATTTCCTGAATGCTTCATTTTTCTTTTTCACTGCTTCCTTAGTTCTGGGGTTCCACCATGGTGTTTCCTTCCACCTTTTCTTTCCACTAGTTCTGCCACACACGACTTCTGCTGCTTCTATCGACACGTCCTTGAACCTATTCCATTTTTCTTCACCTGTTTTCGGATCATCCTTCGGTAATTTGTTCCTCACTAATATCTGGAACTTCTCCTTATTTTCATCCTCCTTCAGCTTCCATGTCCTTATTCTTCTTCTTGGTTCTCAGTTCTCCTCTTTTCCTTCAGTCCTCTCACCTTGGCGACCAGCAGACGGTGGTCACTGTCCAGGGCTTCTGAAGGTAAATACCCTTATATCCGTGATACTCTTCTTTGTCTCCTTCCCGCATGGAATGTAGTCCACCACTGATTTCCCAGTCGAAACCCTGCTGTACCAAGTAATTTTATGGCTCTCTCTCTTCTTGTACCATGTGTTTCCAACCATTAGCCCATTTATCTTGCACAGTTCCAACAATCTCTCTCCTTATTCCTGTTTCCCCATCCTTCACCACCAATCACTTCCTCAAAACCTCTTCTATCAGTTCAGACATGGGCATTTAGGTCTCCCATGACTATCAGGTCTCTCCCCACCTACTGCTTCTGCAACTCCTCTTCAAACTCGTCCTTCTCGCCTTTTGTGCATCCCACCTGTGGTGCATACACTTGCAGAATGTCCAGGTTTCTACCTTTCACAGTGATTCTGGCTCTAATTATTCTATCACTTACCCTCTTTACTTCCTCCCTCATCCCTTCTCTCACCACCATTCCCACTCCATTTCTCTTCCCCTCCTCATTTCCTATCCAGTATAGCTGCAAGCCATTTCTCAGTTCTTCCTTCCCCTCTCCATCTAGTCTCTGCCAGTCCGAGTACATCCAGTTTTCTCCTCTCCATCATATCCACAATCTCCTCCACTTTTCCAGTCAATGTAGTTATATTCAAAGTTCCAATTCGTAGTCCATTTCCATAGCCAGGTCTCTGTGTCTAGTATTGGTTATAAATAGTGTGTGAATTAGTAAAGTCAGTGTAACTGTTTGTGTGATATCATTTTAGCAAGTATATTGCCCCACTACTTTTAGGTGGCAAGCTAGGAGAAGTATCATATTTATTACAATGGCGCCCAACGTGAAGGCGCAAAGAATTCAATGAATCGCACGAAGACAGGAGTAGGGATGGAGGAAAATAGAAGTAATATTGAAGCTGAGATGATGGGCATGGTGGGGAAGCTCATGTTTCGTAGCGACAAGTCCGTAGGGATGGAAGAAAGATTGTCAAAGAAGCTTGGTGAGGTCAGTGAGCATTTGTTGGAGAAGCTTGATAAGATCACGGAGCGTTTAACTGAGAAGCTTGATAAGGTCAGTGAGCATTTGTTGGAGAAGCTTGATGAGGTCTCGGAGTATTTGTCGGAGATTATCCCAGACAGCCACGTTACTAGCCAGGTCAGTGAAGTCTGTGTAGAAGCCACTAATCTGGAAACTAACCTGGGTGCTCAGATTGCTGTTCAGGAACAGAGCTACCCTGAAGTAAACAAGTTGGATGCTCAACAAGTTAAGCTGGAAGAGCAGACAGTGGAGATCATAGCATTGTAGAAGAGAGAGTTGAGATAGTCGAATCTGTGTGTGTCTGTAGAGGAAGAGGAGACATGTGAAGTACGTGATGCTCGGGGGCGTAAAGAAGTAATTGAAGTGGAAAAGATAAGGCGAGGTTGTAGAGGTATAAATAGGAGAGACCATAGCAGGCGAAGAGAGCAGGTGCGGAGGTAAACACAGAGGTCGCTGCCGACGTAACAGAAGAGGACGTCAAATGGAGGAGAATAAAACTGAAGACAAGGAGGAAGATGAGATAAAAGATTACGTGAAGAAGCGTTGGAGGAGAAGGACGAGGGGGATAGGCAGGGGTACAAGGTGGACAGAGGGAAGGATGATATGTAAGACAATGAAAAGAAATAAGAAGAGGAAGAGATGTCAGTCAGATCGAGATAAGAGAGTGAAGGATCAGAAGAAGACAAGAGGAGAAGATCAAAGGGAAAGAGAAAAGATGAGAAGTAAAGAATTGCTGAGCAAGATATGGCAGATGAAGAAAAAGAAGGGAAAGGAGGAAGGAGAGACTGAAGGCAAGTGGCTGACGCCCAAGCAGACGGCAGACCTTGCGTGTGCCCTGCTGCAGGCTCGCATCGCCCAAGGCATGGTGGCGCTTTTCCTAATCTTAGTTTAGATTAAAGCGGCAACACAATATATTTACATGTAATAGGCAGACATTGCCTTGGAGGCTGGATTTAGACAGCTCCTTAACCCGGTCCATGAGTCAATCCTAATTGGCTGCATGGATAATTCTTGCCAGGCGCGTCCACGTCGCGGGGGTTGGGCAACGGTACTGTAATATACCATGGAACTACAGTACCGGCTAAGTTCTGGTGAGGACCCAGTCCTATGGGGTATAACATAGGCCCCGTGCACAGGGTTACATGCGAAGACCTCAACGGAATCTGCAGCGGAGAAGATAGACTTCAGAACGGTGGAGATTGCGGAAGAGGCTACCCAGTACTCAGGGAATAGTATGAGTACAGCATCAATCGGCAGCGTCTGTTTCCCATGTTAGGGGCGGCTGCAAGGGCGTCTGTTCTCCATGTTAGGGGCGGCCTGAATAATAGCTGGCAGTAGCTTCATAAAATGCCTTTGGGAGTGGCGACCCCATCGTAATAATAGCCTAAAATGGAAATGGCACTTCCAGTGATTCGGAAAAGGTTAGGGCGTACCCTGCAGGCGACGCGCAGTTCCTTTGGTACTGGGGGAACTGTGAGAAATGGGCGACCAGTAACCGAAATGAAAGTGGGAATCATGAATGTCATGACCCTGACAGGCAAGGTGGAGGAGGTGGTAGACTTCATGGAGAGGGAGAAGGTTGGAATGATGGGGCTGAGTGAAGTGAAATGGAAAGGTAAAGGAAGGAAGAAATTGAGGAAAGGATATACATTATACTGGAGTGGTGGCCAAGAGGCAAAAAATGGCGTGGGACTGATAACCTCGAAACAACTGGAGGAGTATGTTGAAGTGGTAGAGTGTGTGAGTGACAGAATAATGAAAATTAGAATGAAGATGAAGAATGACGTGATGGACTTCATACAAGTGTATGCACCACAGACTGGACACAGAGAAGAAGATATTGAAGTATTCCTGGAGGATGTAGAAAGAGTAATCTCAGATGTAGAAGTGGTGATCATGGGAGATATGAATGCACAAGTCGGAAATGAGAGACAAGGAAAGGAAGAAGTCATTGGACCATATGGATATGGGAAAAAGAACCGAGAAGGAGAGGAACTTGTAAACTTTTGTGAAAGGAATGGACTGATAGTGGGTAATTCATGGTTTCGGAATAAAAACAGCAGGAAAATTACGAGATATGGGTGGGGTGATAGAAGAACAAAATCAGTAATTGACTACTTCCTGGTGGAAAGGACAAATCGCAGAAAGCTGATGGATGTGACAGCTTTACCAGGAGAAGCATTTGATGGGGACCATAGAGCTGTGGTGGCAAAATTTAGATGGGGAAAATTGGAAAACCTAAAGGAGATCAGAGAAAGTAAAATAAAAGTATGGAAATTGAAAGACAAAGCTGTACAGGAAGATTTTCAGGAGAGATTGAAGCAACAAATCCCAGTTACTGAAGTGGGAAATGTAGAAGAGGAATGGACCCACTTTAAAAAGGCATTTGCTGGTGCAGCAGAGAGTGCTTGTGGTAGGACGTCAACAAGAGTGAAAGAGAAGGAGACACCGTGGTGGAATGAGGAAGTGAGGAAAGCAGTGAAAGAAAAGAAGTCTGCATGGAAAGAATGGAACCGAGATCAAACAGAAGAAAGCAAAAGGAAGTATCACAACAGCAAACGGAGGTGTAAGAAAGTGGTAGGAGAAGAAAAGAAGAAAAGTTGGGAAGAATTTACACGAAGAATGGAAACAGATGTAAGTGGCAGTAAAAGGATGCTGTATGCGCTTCTAAGAAGTAAGAGGAAAGAAAGAGTTACTACAAAGCTGGTGAAAAAGGAAGATGGAGAGTTGTTAACACACCCAGAAGAGATAAAGGGACGATGGAAGGAGTATTTCGATAAGCTATTGAATGTGAGCAATTGTACTGGTGAGATGGAAGTGACACAACCTGACGACTCTATAACAGAAGATGATATAACAATGCTGGAGGTGGAATTAGCAGTACAGAAAATGAAGGTGGGTAAAGCAACAGGGGTGGATGAAATTAGTGTAGAAATGATAAAGGCTGCTGGACCTGTTGGTATGCAATGGCTGTATCGACTGCTAAAGTGTGTGTGGAAACGGAAATGTGTACCAGAAGACTGGGAGAAAGGGCTAATAATACCAGTGTATAAGAAAGGGGACAAGAAGGTGTGTGATAACTATAGAGGGATCACCCTCATATCACAGATAGTAAAAATACTGGAAAGGATATTAGAAAGAAGAATGAGAAGAAAGGTGGAAGGAGAGTTGCAAGAGGAACAGTATGGCTTCAGGAGTGGAAGATCCACAGTGGACCCAATCTTTAGCTTGAGGCAAGTGATGGAAAAGAACTGGGAATATGGAGAGGATTTGATCATGACTTTCATAGATCTAGAAAAGGCATATGATAGTGTCCCCAGAGAGAAGGTATGGGAAACCATGGTTAAGAAGAGACTGGGAAGAGAAATGTTGGAAATGGTGCAAGCAATGTACAACAACTGTGTTAGCAGGGTACTGACCCCAGTTGGAAAGACAGATTGGTTTAGGAACAAGACTGGACTAAGACAGGGGAGTGTGCTGTCACCTCTCTTGTTCATAATGGTGTTGGATGAAATTGTAAAGGAAACAAAGGAAGCATATGGACATAAAGAAATGAAGTTACTGTTATTTGCAGATGATATTGTGGTCTGGGGAAGGAACACCGAAGAAGTGCAAAAACAACTAGATGCACTGAACGAAAATGTTCAGAAGTACGGCCTGAAAATCAGTATAGAGAAAAGCAAGACCATGGTGATGACAAGAGGGGAAAGACAAGGAAAGGGCACTGTGAAAATTGGAAGTCAGAGTTTGGAAATTGTGGACACGTTCAAATACCTAGGAAGTGAATTGATGCAAACTGGTAGGTTGGACATTGAGATTGGTAGGAGGGTACAGCAGAGCAATGCATTCTATCAATGTGTAAGAAAACTTGTTTGGGATAAGGAAGTACCAAGGAAAAGCAAGGAGGTAATGTATAAAATGTACTATGTACCCATATTAACTTATGCAGCTGAGACTTGGACCCTGACGAGCGGGCAAGAGAGTAGAATCCAAGCCAGTGAAATGAAATTCCTAAGAAGTATGATAGGTAAGACAAGGAAAGACAGAGTGAGGAATGAAGATGTTAGGAATGAAGATGTTAGGAATGAAGATGTTAGGAATGAAGATGTTAGGAAGGAAGTTGGGATGGGAAAACTAAATGAGAGAATTGAGAAGAATAAACTAAGGTGGTTTGGACATGTAAAGAGGATGGAGGAAAATAGAATACCAAGACAGATGCTGGAGGCCAAGTGCAAGGGTAAGAGAGCAAGGGGAAGACCTAGAACAAGGTGGATCGATTCAGTGAAGAACAGCGTGAGAAAAAGAAGTCTGGACGGGGATAAGATCGTGGAAGAAGAATTGTGGAAGGAAAGAGGAAAGTGGAGAAGTGCCATAAATACCCCGACCCGGCAGGAGCTGGATAAGGGGAAATGATGATGATGATGATGATGATGAGGCAGACATTAGTGATGGCCCCGCAAATCAAAACTTACAGTTCAAACGTGTCATGCCAAATGGAAAGTTACTAAAGAGTCTTCGTTACAGCGTTACTCACCAAACCCGCACTGTGAGTTACAAAATTAAATAAGTTAAAATAAATATATCAAAGAAAGTAAGTTCACGTATTAATGTTCCATTTCAGGAATAAGAGAATGCAGTTTGTTACCTTAGTCCACCGCATGCCAAGCGTGCCTCAAGCCGGGCAAGCTTCAGATCGCTTGCCCAGCGGGTCTTTTCCGTTACATCGCTGCAGAAAGAATTAAAGATGCAAGGAGTAACTCCTTGCGTCTCACTAGGCGCGCCGTAGTCGAACGGAAATTTCCACGCACCAACTTAACTTGGCGACAATCACGTCACTATTCTTGAGGCAATAGTCAAGAGTTTGTATTTAGGGGTTGGTACACATAATGGTTTGACGAATAGTGTCGGCGGCATCGTAATTTGAATGTGTCTGGAACTTTCGAGAAGTCTGTAGAACACCACTACGGTGTGACCAGAAATTAGGTATTTTTTCCGCAGATCGAAAGTTTTGCAATTTAGGGCAGACATGCATTATTTAAAGTCCAGAAGAGAGGGCCAGGGGGAGGAGGAGTGGGGCGAAAGCTTTTTGTTGGGCTTCAGGCCGGCACAGAAATCATAACGAAAATTAAGTGAGACTGAAAATACTTACAAAATGGAACTCAGATTGAAACGACTCACAAAATGGAGAGTGGAAATACTTACAAAAGGGAATTTAGAAAGAAAATACTCAAAAAGGAAAGATTGAAAAACACGCACAAAATGTAGATTAGGTTCAAAATACGTATAAAATGCAATGTAGGGTTGAAATACAAAATGCACTTGATATTAAAAATACTTATAAAATGCAAATGAGATTGATTATGCATACAAAATGCAATTGAGTTTCAAAATATTGAGAAAACCAATTGAAATTGAAAATACACAATGTAATTTAGATTGAAAAAAGACTGGTCCAACCCCTAAAAAATGCAATTGAGGTTGAAAATACTTGCAAAATGCAATTTAGATCGAATAGACTCACAAAATGATACCTAGATTGAAAATACCCACAAAATGTAGTGTAGTTTCAACAAATCCGCTTCAGGTAATTTTGCATACACGGGGAGCTAATTAACACAAACAGTGCGGGAATCTTAAAGAGAAAGGGAAATAGAATGAAAAGAAAACAAGAGGTCTGACCCCTCGAAGGAAGAGGGATCAGGAAAGGTGAGACAAGGGCCAATTAAGGCGGGAAAGTGAAAGATTCCTGAGGCCTCGGGCACCCTAATACCGTCGGGGTCGGAAAGAAACAAGACTTGACTACTGGAGGTCGACAGGAAAGAAGACGGAGAGGAGCCCGGCACAGGGTAAGTGGAAGCAATGTCGGACTTGGCTGGGGTCCTGTGGTCGCTAACCAACGTCCCACCAGATGCGAGCCCCTGGGAGGCTTAATTTTATCATCAATGGGTTCCTGTACAATTTCTCTCATGAGGTGGTTTTCATATTGGTTTCTTCCAAGGAATAATTGTTTGCTCCACTATTGTCGAGGGTGGCGATTTTTCCTCTTCCTTTTCTTGATAAAAAAATGTCTATGACGGGAAACGCGGCCGCAGCTGCTGGAGTGACAAAACAAGTTGCCGTGTTGGCCACGAATCCAGAACTGAAGAAGGCTCGTCCTACTCGCTCAATGTTTAGCTCTGAATTGCGCTCCGTTTTGGGTAGTGCGAAACTTTACTCGAAGCGAGTGACTTTTGCGAGGGAGTTTCGCTAGTGTAAACACAGCTTTATAAGCAATGGGAAACATATCAAAGCGGCTGGGCCGGATGGGGTTTTTACAGAACATTTAAAAGACACACCCCATGACCTGTTAGATCTGCTAGCATGTCTATTTAACGAATGCCTAAAACTTAAATCAATCCCAGAACAATGGAGGAAGTCACTCATTGTGATCTACCTAGTCTTACCATAAATACTGTCCCAACTTTTGATGTGGCTGTACATGCCCCCGTACGAGGGAGCGGCTATAAAACCGGTATCGCGAAGCGTGAGTCATTGTTCGTTAAGCTGCAGAAGTGTACAGTTGTCTGTTTGAAGTTTTCAAGATGGAATGGGGGAGTATGAGAATAGTGTGGCAGTGATAGCGTTACACAAGGTAGGGCAATCGCCAGTGTAGACTTTCAAAACCCTCCTGAAGCTGAAAATTAGTAAGACGTTTGTTTACCGCACTATAAATCGATTTGTTGAGGCTGGAACTGTGAGCGATCGCCCGCGGCAAGGAAGACCACGCACAATACGAACGCCAGAACTTATCAAAGCAGTGGCGGCTCGTGTGTGACAAAATCCGGTAAGGAGACGGTCAGTGATGGCTCGTGAGTTACAGATATAAAAAATGTCTATGTCTCGCACGTTAAACATTGACTTGTGACTCGGTGCTTACAAACGATGTAAAGTACATCTCCTGACAAATGACATGAAGCGCCAGAGGCTCCTAAAATCAAAGCCCTTACTTAGGCGTTACGCAGCTAACGGTCATCGTCGAATCCTGTTTAAGGTTGAAAAGATTTTCAGTGTTGAGGAGACTTTCAATGCCCAAAACGACAGGGTATATGCCCATTTCTCTAGAAAAGCTGGTGAAAAGGCTCCAAGGATCCAGAGGGGTCATGAGCTTTGAGGGCACAACGGAGCTTCATTTCTGTGAAAACGGAGTCAACACTTCAGCTTAAGTGTACCAGGAGACTACTTGAGGGACTGGTCAAGAATCCCAACAACACCCTTTTCCATGGACGGTACTGGAGCTTCCAGCAGGACTGAGCTACAGCGCACAAGGCATGGACAACCCAGCAGTGGTTGGAGGCAAATGTTCCTGATTTCATTTCCACTTCAGATTGGCCGTCTGCAAGTCCAGATTTAAAAACCCTTTGGACTACAAATTGTGGTCCAAGCTTCAGGAGATGACTTGCAAGAAAAGACATTCCAATATTGAAAGCTTGAAGCAGTCTCTTCGGAAGGCAGTTGCAGATTTTCCAATTGTGTTGCGTAATTCCATTGATGAGTGGCCACAAAGACTTAAGGACTGTGTGCGTGGAAATAGTGGCCATTTTGAATAATTATTTGTGGTTATGGTTCATAATGCATGTATGTAACACTTGTTATTAGGATATTAAAATATCTCGAACCATTTTGT
This sequence comes from Meconema thalassinum, assembly GCA_946902985.2. Classification (NCBI taxonomy): domain Eukaryota; kingdom Metazoa; phylum Arthropoda; class Insecta; order Orthoptera; family Tettigoniidae; genus Meconema; species Meconema thalassinum. The sequence goes on from OX336388.2 coordinate 555,035,727, forward strand.
GTCAATTTTCTTAAATGTTAGGGACAGTATTTATGGTAAGACTAGGTACAAAGGGAAAGGGAAGGAGGAGGACCCAAACTCTTACAGGGGATTTGACCTGGAGAAAGTTATGTTCAAAACCTTCTCTAAACTCCTAATACGGATGGAACAAAGACTACGTGCTAACATACCGTCAAATCGATATAGCTTTACCCCGGGTAGATCAACTCCACAGGCTGTACAGGAACTTGTGCAAGAAATAACTACCTTAGGCCAACCCGGTAAGACCGCTGTATGCAATCTACATAGACTATTCCAAGGCATTTGACAGTATCAACAGAAGGATACTTATCTACAAACTGGAAAACACATTAGGCACCTCCAATAGTGAATTAGAAAGATTGAAATCGATTTTAAACGTGAACTATGTTACAATCTATGATGGCATCACCACGTCGAGGAGTATCACTAAAACAAAGGGGTTTCTACAAGGGAATCCCACGAGTCCAGTCCTTCTCAACGTAATGACCTTAGACATTGAGCAAACAATAGACTTGAACAGACAAATTACTCATGTACGCGGGCGACATGGTCATCCTCTCAAGATACCGAGTAGTCCTACAAACAGCTATGGTGAACATTAGGGTTTGGGCGGAAGAAAACTCTACGGAAATTAACAGCTCCAAAACAAAGGCTATGAAATTTAGAGGGGGGAGGAAGGATATCTAAAATGGACCAACTTGAGTGTAGAGAAGAACCTTTAGAATTCGTACCCAACTTCAAGTACCTGGGTGTCTTGCTACAAACTACTGGAACTGCTTTCTCCCTGCATGTACAGGAGCGAGCTACAGCAGCAACGAAAGCCTCATACAACAGTCCCAAACTACAAAGCCTATCCCTGTCAACAGGGATAAAGCTATTCAAAATTAACCCTTTTGATGCCATGCTATTGATGGGTGGATATGCTAAGAATGCCAAGCCAAGTTAAGTGAAATTACAATGGTTTGATAAAAGTTATCTCCTACCACTAATTCACCAAGATAGAACATTCAAATGTTTCTCTGTAGCAGGTAAAAATATTTGTAACGTAATGGATGCTAATAAATTGATGTTTCACTTAATTTTGTTCATTAAAAATACTTCAAAAATGTAAAAAAAAAAATAATTTCAAAATTTTAATAAAATGTTGACAGCCTCCACAATCTAAATACTATCTTTTGTTATATACCATATTTACTCGAATAAGACCCGCACCCTGATTTTGAAGAACAAAATTTAAAAAAAAAAATCCTCAAAATTATTTACTATCTTAACTAAATAAACAGAATAGCATTTATCCAAAATAGTTTCCAACAGATTTGAAGTCGTCCTAAAATAACACACATCAAACGATTAAAAATACAAATAAAAGTACACTAACATAGTCATCAGAAGTACCAACTTCGGAACTTCTATAATCATCACTTTCCCACTAAATGTCGTCATCACTGCCATCCATAGCATTCGAAATACTACATTTCTTGAAGCTCTTCCGTATGAGATCTCCAGAGATACGATTCCATGCCGTCAAAATCCATGAACACAGCAGCTGAACTTTCGGGCACTGAATACAACCAGTTGGAGTCGGTGTGTGCTTATCGGCCGCCATCTGCTCCGTATACAGCTGTTTCAAGGCTGCTTTGAACGGGCGGTTCACGTAGACATCCAGTGGTTTTAGCAATAACGTCATCCCGCTCAATCACGAATACTTGACTCGTCAATATCATATTTCCTACCGGGCACGATTTCCAATAACTTCCCTCACAACTTTCAATTTCAATTTCTCACTCACAGTAAATGACCGCAAACGTTTCGTAGCATTCATGTTTACATTCGGAAAACGTGCGCATGACTGTATGACGCCGCATGCTTACGGTAAAACAAAGTTATATCCGGAAGAAGGCTAGCACCATCTAGCGGATACTCGCAACACCTGATATCGCGCGCGACAGTCAATTTAGATCTTTCAAATTTGGATGACTCAAATAAGACCCGCACCCCAATTTTTCACGTCCGAATTTGTTTAAAAATGTGCGGGTGGTATTAGAGTATATACTGTACATGTTATTACTCGTGGAATGCTACATAAATGTTCCAAATTTGAAGTAGTTCTATCAAATAGTTTTAGAGTACGATCAGTTTCTACAGGTTTCTTGATAAGAGAATGTGGCATTAGATGGATTGTCAGTCTCATGTAACCTCTTCCCAATCACTGGTCGAGATGTCACTTGATTTATCATCGGAATCTGTACCTGGTGTATCACTGTCGATATTATTAGGCGCAAATCCTTCCTGTGGCGAAGGCATTCCTGAGTCTCGGCCTTGGCGTTGCTCTCGCGCGGTTTGCTGACGGGGCGGAATACAATTGTCACCGACATCGTCAGAATAAATACAGCCATCAGTCAAAAATTCACTCGCACACTTCACTCAGAGTTAAATCATTAGTTATTTCCTCTACGTTCAAAGAGCTGGCCATATTTATCACCAAGTAACTTAATTAGCTCCAAGCAAGAACTTCAACAATCACGACTTCAAGAGATAAAACACGGGCCAAGCCAAGCATGCTCAAAGAGTGCTTAATATTAATTTAATTGTTCATGGAACTCGATATATACAGAGTGAGAATGATTCCTGCGTTGTATTGGTTACAACAACAAAATCTCTGCGTTACTGGAAACATCGCTAAAATGTTTAGAAAAACGGGGCCGATCTCAACAACCTCAAGCTAGAGAGCGCCTAAGAGAGATTTATTAAGAGAGCTCTCTCTATCTCAAAATTCTCGAGGAACAGCTACACCTATAAAATAGCACAGGATACCTTCTTTATTGAAGACATAAAGCACTCCTTTGATCTACCGGTAACTCAAACTTATAAAATCATCGAAGAGAGATGGAAAAAAGCCGACAAGATACCCCAAGAAATAATGGAGACTGAAACAATGAAGACAAATATGTGGAATGGACCCATTTCAAACTTCGACATCTGTGTACGTGATTCGCTGTCCTTGGGTTCCATGGAAGGATCTCTTTCAGAATGAGACCTTTTATGAGACCAAGGAGGTCTGCTTCTGCAAGAATTGCAATAATCCATGCCCCAAATACCACTTATTGGAATGTGTAAGCAGGTCTCAATCTCTAATCGCAGAAATGACGAGTGGTGTTAAACTTTATTGTACACATTGTGTTTAATAAAATCATACATAAATGTATTTCCAGTTCTCACATTGTTCTTAATTTTCCTTGCAGGTAGAGGTGAAGGAGTACCATTTGGAGCTGTGGCCCGGTTATTTAACATCAATCAGGCAACATGAAGATAACATTCTCATGTGCAGCGAGATCACCCACAAGGTGATGCGCCAGGATAGCGTCTTGAATTTGTTGGAAGAATGTGTGAGAAAAGGAGACCGTGATTACCAAGTAGGTGGCATTTAGATAGTAACTTGTGAACTGTTTGCTTCCTGTTGCTCCTTTTTGAAGTGGGTTTACTTTAATTAGGCATTGGATGTTGATACCAGTGAAACTCGGGATGCTGGCCTTAACAGTTCTAGGTTTTGTTACTAATGTTTCATTTTTGAATTCTATGCTTTTTTTTAAATTTGTGCAATAAACCGATCACTTGGCTAGAAACTTATTATGGTCCTCCATTTGCAAGAATGATGCTCTGTTATTGCTCTTAAGCAAACAATAAAATATTTACCCTCTGTACTCGCCTTTGCTGAAACGATATTTGATCAATGCTGCTCCTGCGCAGTGTTCACTATCTCTCTTACATGTGGACTTGTATTTGTGCAATGATGTGCAGTTGAATCTAATCTTGTGCCGCTCTACCCTACATACTACCATTAATGGCAACAATCTCTGATTGACGCCACACTTCTGGCGAATGATGTGAATGTGATATCTCTATGGGTGCTCTGATTTGCCAAAACAGTGTATGATGAGAGAATGGAATGTTTTGTGAACGTGAAATTTGAGAAAACATACTTTTATATGTAAGTAGCAACCCGACCCTGCTTCGCCTGGGAACAGTTATGAATGCATTACGTGATAAGGGATTTCTCTTTTTCAATGTCAATGAACAACGACCAATATCCGTTTTGCGTCTCGGCATGATAGGTTAAAATCACTGACTGGACTATTAATTATATTATCATGGAGATGCATCTGCTACAAATTCTTGTCAGACGTAATTTAAGAATGGTGAGGGGCATGAAACACAAATACACCTTCCGTCCAATCTTAACTTGACTGTGAGTTTTGCGGAACGAAAAGTACACAGGTGAAATGAAGAAAACCCGAGTTGCACTTCCAGGGAAACTTCAAACATAACCACCCTTCTCAGAAGTCTTAACTCAACACGACTCAACGGTTTGCTGCTGGCTGTATTTGGGGCAATAGGTTCGCCCGTTAGCTAGGCTGTAACAGGGATGATAAGACTCGCCCTTAGCTAGCTCGTAAACTGTCGCCTCAGTAGTTGAATGGACATGGTTGGAAGAAATTAAAACGTAAAAACACTTATACGTGGACGATGTATTGAAGATAGACATATGCTCTCGCTGACTTTTTTGTAGAACTTTTCATGCTGAACCATTCTTACACTCTAGATATTTTTAACGGTTTGCCCAGCGTAAGCGTACAAAGCACTCGGGACGCCAGTTTTTTTTTTAGACTTTTCCAATGAAATAGTTACTGCTCGGCTTCCTTTGATCATAAATAAATTATTTTGTACAGAATACATCCTCGAGATATCCTTTACAGAATGGTGAAAACCGCATCAAAATCTATCCAGTGGTTCTCGAGTTTACCCGTAACAACCAAGAATCGGGGACTTTGTTTCATACTAAGTAGAGATTACTATTGATATACAACCTCCAACCTATTTCTTAACAATTTGAACTCTCGAAAATATGCGAATTTTGTAAATCAAACAAATTTGCTATATTGCGAAAAATATATTATTTTTGAAGCAATTAACAGAATGCGCAAAATTTCTATTTTGAAACATTTTACCGGTAATGAACAAATGTACATTATTTCTGTGTTGCAGGGAATGACTGTAAACTATGTGGTCTTTGCACAATCCGTGCTAAAAATGATATGGATGCCGTGTGCAAATGCAGATAGTGAACGCTTTTTTCTCATGTTACAATAATGTATTTTCTGATACGCATCATCGCTTGTCTACAGAAAACATCAGTCTTTTTTCTGAAATGTATATTGAAAGCTAAATTGTGAAAATACTGAAAAGTTCAATTGAAAACCGCGATTTTCACTTTAAAAAATCCCACTTTCTGCACTTCCAACGCGACAAAGAATTCCAATCTCTATATATGATAGATACAACTTTTGTGCTATAAAACTATGATTTTCCATATGAACTCAAGCTTGTGCGAACAATTTTTTATTCTGCTCTTAATGCCCGTCTACGTGATTCCTGCTGGTGAAGATTAACTGGAGTGTTTTCCATTTTTAAGTCCGTATTGACGCTTACAAATCGAAAGGTATTGATTGGGCAGAAACTTTTTTACTCACTATTTCGATTCCTGCTGATTCCCATTCAAATTTACAATGGACTATTATCCTTGCGATTTCAAACTCTTAGGTAAGGTGTCCCTTTACTATCCATCATCATGGCTGTGCAACAGATCCGCAGCATGTGTTGCTTGTATACAGACCAGGTGGTTGTGTGCTATGATCAGTCAAGTGCAGTAGGGCAAAGATCCATGGCATGGCAGACATCACTTCTGCACACATGGGAATATCTTGTAATGTTTGATGTTTCTATAACAGTTTTTTTACACTGCATTCAAAGTAGCAAAAGGAGACAAAAAAGTGCTCATTGAAACCACTTTGATGCTCTTCATGGGTGTATCAAGCGGGATTGCATTTTAAATGTTACCGTAGGCAGTTCCTGTGTAGAGTTCAATTTTCGGGCGCTGGCATTCTCTTCATAGATGGTTCGAAGGTGGACGAGAAGTGGGTTGGACTTTTGTTATTAATGATGAAATGAAAATCCACAGCCTGCTTCCAGTCTCCGACCGGGTCAGGAATGGAATGAATTAAGCCCCCATCTAGCGGCGAGGATATGAACTGTGCCGGCTGCCGAGGCCTGACGCACTCCTCTGGGGCAATGATTAAATGAATGACAGATGAAATGAAATGATAGTGGAGAGTGTTGCTGGAATGAAATGTTGACAGGGAAAACCGGAGTACCCGGAGAAAAACCTGTCTGCCTCCGTTTTGTCCAGCACAGATCTCACATGGAGTGACCGGGATTTGAACCACGGACCCAGCGGTGAGAGGCCGGCGTGCTGCCGCCTAAGCCACGGAGGCTTGTTATTAATGATGCAAATACTAAAATCTCTTTGCCTGAGGCCTGTAGTGTCTTTACTGTGGAGCTCGTTGCTATCTATGAAGCTCTGCAGTTTGCACTATAGGATGCACAAATCCACTTTCTTGTGTACTTTCCAATTGCTTCATGTTTCCAGCAACACCCCTTAATGCTGCGAATCCATGACATACTAGCCGGGTTGTGCCGTGCTGACTTTTGAATCGCCTTCCTGTGGCTTCCAAGCTACATGGGAATTGTGGGGAACGAGTTAGCGGATCAAGCTGTAAAAGAGGCGGTATCACTACCAGACCAATGGAGGTGCCTGCTACATATTGTTCTACCCCCTCGGGATTTACTGGGTTGGCTACTTGCTTGGCGTGTTTGAGGGTTTTCTCGTGAAGGCCCGGGGGATGCAGAACGGAATGCGACATGTGAGATGGGGGCGTGAGTAAGCGTAGTTGGAATGGGTATGGGCTAAGGATGGACATTTCCTACAGGTTGGTAAGCGGGCCACTCGCTCAGTCGATGGCAAGCGTGTGACCTTGCTGACACAGCTGGTTACTGTTACGTCAGTGCCCGTGGCTCCTAATCAAAAGATTTACGGTCACGTAAAACTACAATCTTCCTTTGTTACATCAATGGGCTGGTTGCAGGTTGTAGTGTAATTGTGGCTAGCGGAGCTGGGATTATGGTAATGAGGCATATGAGAGATTCCTTAGTTATAACTTAGGCTTTAATGCATTAAAGGGTGAAAGGGTTGTTAAAAGGGCAGAGGAGGAATGAGGGAAAGCTGGCACACTCACCATTGGAAGTCGGGTCTGGAAGTCTTTAGTCTAGCCATCGTCCACAATGGTGGTCCAGCCACGCCTTGAGGCGCTTGCCTCCGGTGTCCGTCGCACTGTCTCTTTTGTTCAACCGTCCTGAGCCCGTGGGTCCTCGCCTTATATGAAGGTTCAATTAGGTCGTCCGTTGTCAGCAGTATTTTGCTTATGTTTTCTGTTGTCGTTGTATAGGTAATGTTGCATACTTACAGGTAGTGTTATGGCCGTGAGGCCATAGTTGCTTCCTGTGTGTTCTCTAATAATTGCACTGTCTGTAATCTGTTCCTCATATCCCTTAAGGCTGGCTTTATTGGAGTTTTAAGGCGTTACAACCTTTTAAGGGCTGGGGCCGTAACAATATATTCGCTCTAGTATGCTGACAAATATTGGCGTTATGGGAGTCGGTAGCCAGCTGACACAATGCCCAGTAAACTGAGAGCGTTCAAGGGTCCTACTCGCATGTGGTGGAGCTCTTTCCGGTCACAGAGGGAGTTTATAAGTTTGAGTAGACCTAGGATATGTCGTGTGCAAGATCCACTTACTCTTACCTAATGAGACGAGAAGACCCCCTACTTTGTACATGTTGAGCTGTTTTCACCATGGCCCAAGTGTGTGGATCTTGGCGATATATTGAGATACTTCGGTTTGCAGATAACACTCAATTATATTAGCCGATGATGTGGTGGCTGCTGATCTTGTCGTCCACTTGATAAGTGAGACTGGGTTAGGGCCAACTGTCTGAATTTACAAGCATGTACGGTGGAAACTCGTTGGCATGTTCTCGGTTACCACAGTTTCCAGTTTAACGCGACTTTCTCAAGTCCCAACCCCATTCCTACTAAATACATGTTACTACACTGACCGGCAAAAAAAGTGGAACAGTTAAAAAATGTAATATAAATAGTATAAAATTAGCCATGAAAAAGATTTAATCACATTTTAAAAGCTTTTCACGCTTTAGAACAATCGTCTGAAACATCTGGGAATAGAAATTGATAATATGACATTTCTTAGGGTGGTTTATTACCACCAATTACCCCCGATCTTCGATGAGCCTATTTTATGGCGGGAAGCGCACTGTAAGCGTTTACGGTTTATGAGTGTTGCCGCTCAATTATTGTTGTTCTAGGGATAACAACTGGCATTTGTTGAACACGTGTGAACCATTGTCATACATTTTAGCAAGTTATCCATGTGCAATTCACACTAAAACGTGCCTCTTAGCCGTGAAGGAGCTGCACAGGCAGTTGCATTGGTGAGGGTTGGCTGCAGCTTCCGTTATGCTGCTGAGGTCATTGGATCATCCCTCGGTGGCATTCACCGTGCAGTGCAACATTACAGAGAACTCCAAACTTACGACAGGAGACGAGGGACAGGCCGTAGAAGATGCACAAGTGCCAGGGATGACAAGATTTCTCACCCTGCAAGTTCTGCGTGATCGCCATACCACAGCAGTCCAGGCACGAAATCAACTGGAAAATGTCAGAAATGTGAGAGTGAGTGAGCGAACAGTAAGAAGAAGGTTTGAAGAAGCTCATCTTTCGTCCAGGAGACCTGCACGTGGACCCGCACTCGAACGACATCACATAGAGGAGCATCTTGGCTTCGCAAGGCAGCATCTGGGATGGACCCACGAGCAGTGGGCCTCTGTTCTCTTCACTGACGAGAGTCGCTTTAATCTTAGATCTCCTGATGGAAGAGAGAGAGTGTGGAGAAGGCTCGGTGAGAGGTACAGCCCTGTTGCTTTCTCCTCCAGGACTCCATTTGGAGGTGACTCGGTTATGGTGTGGGGTGGCATCAACGTTATGGCCCGCACTGAGTTGATGTGCATCGATCACGCGACGCTCAATTCCCAAAGGTACATCGAAGAGATCCTGATGAACCATGTGATGCCCTTTGCGCCTTTCATAGGTTAGAATTTCATGCTGATGCAGGATAATGCCCGCCCTCATACTGCTTGCTGTGTTGTACAATATCTGCAGGAAGTAGGGATTCAAACCCTGGACTGGCCAACTCGTAGTCCTGACTTGAACCCCATCGAACATGTATGGGATATGCTTGGAAGGAACGTCAGACAGCGTGACCACACCACCTTGGCACAACTGAGAACATCGCTGCTGGAGGAATGGGATCGCATCCCGGCTGATGCCATTCGACGAGTTGTGAACAGAATGCCTGAGTGTTTACAGGCTGTCATAGACGCTAAGGGTGGAAGCACTCGTTTTTAGTAACCAGTGTTCTCGTGCAGTGCAGACATTAATACTGTTTTGTTTGGCAATACGCATGATAAAAACCAGCCCAAAAGAACATTACTAAAAAATAGAAATTCTAAGATTTGCAAAATGTAACGAAATTTGTGAGTTAAAGCGTGTTGTGAAACATGTTTCGGTATTTTCTGTAGCCAAACATCTCAAATTTACATGAATAACGCAAATATTGGAAAACCGATACATTTTAGTGGAATAAATTAAGAAATTACATAAAAAATTAGTGTTCCACTTTTTTTGCCGGTCAGTGTATATCCCCTTAATACGTATTCTATTCCCACTTACGACTATCAAATTTTCGTAGTACTATTTGTTATGGAACCAGATTTTATTCTTATATCATTATAAAATTCGGCATGTTGAAAACTGCGAAATTGCTTCCTACTCTCTGATAGTTATTGACAGTGTAGACGATTTTAGTGTGTATTGGCAGTGTGGAAGTGGCTTGAGGTCTGACTCAACACAGAAGATAGATGACTGTCTAGAAGTGGCTTGAGAGCTATGACACAACACAGAAGGTAGCCGACATGTCTCTCTCGCGCCAGTAGAACATGCAAGCTGAGTACAAAATCTCTACCTATAACATGTTCTTTGTTTCGAAATACACCACAGACTGGCGTGCGTATGCCGGTCGACCACTAGCGTCTCGTCCTTCTGTGAATGCTGCAGCTTGCGTTTGACAACCGGCTGGACCCCCATCTGTCGCGTATCGTGAGTTGTATAGCCCGTACGCACAAAACTCAAGAGAAGACTTTCTTTAAGCAAGGTAATGTTGCATATTTTGCCGTGCATCGCTTGGTACGATTTTCGTCAGCCCTAAAAGCATTCTTTGTCCACCTCTAGTGGAATGTGAGCCCAGCCGCTCTGAGATAACATTCTTTGACAGCAAGCAGGCGAGAGTTGAGACAATGGGTACCTGTATAGTCGTCTCACTTTTCCTGGTTAACTAGCGGCAGTATTATAGCACGCGCCGACAATGTTTCACATCTGTTCTGTCCGGTCTCGCTGCTTTCTCTGTGGCTACGGCAGTTAGTTACTGCGTTTACATGGCGAACTCGAATCGATTTGAATACGATCCTGTTTTTGGTATGATGCCCATTTACATGAGCAGTTTCAGTTCGCGATTTCAAAACGGTATATAATTTATGGTGGCCAACCTGTAGTTATGTTGGCTAACTCGTATTAAACAGTAAAACATAATGGACCCGTAATTATAATTCGGCGTTTTTTTTTACTGGTGGTTTGTAAACATGAAAATTGCATGCACAGAAGAATTTGATGTTGTTTGTTCTTAACACAGGGTGTCTACGACCCGGGAAAACCGGGAATTCTCAGGGAATTATGAATTTCTGGAATAATCGGGGAAAAATCAGGGAATTTCTTTGTTAATCAGGGATTTTTCTCAGTTTGGCTATATCCCGTAAAAGTGGAAGCAATACTTTCGAATTTTGCGAGAAGTTATCGCTCGCTACTGATGACAGTGCTCAGCCAATGAGCAGTGCCTTCTCAAGCTCAACTGAACGCATGATGTGGCAACCTGTCCGTTCGCCTTCTGTGCAGGAGCCAACTTCGCCATTTTATTGGGCTTTGAGCATTTTGTTCGTTGCGATCGGTATTGCCAATTTAGCGATTTTGTCAGTAGATGTAGCAACTTTGGCAACAAAATATTTTAAATTTAGTATTGTTTATACTAGCTTGGCTCGGAAACAGTTATGAATGCATTTCGTGACGAGCGCTTTTTTCCCCCGATGTCAATGAACTACGACCTAGGCCTATATCAGTTTTAAGTCTCGGCATGATGGGTTTAAATAACTGACTGGACTATCCATTATATTATCATGCAGATAGCATGAGCAACGAATTCTTGTCAGACGTAATTTAATGGCGAGGTGCATGCAACACAAATCCCCCTCCCGTCCAATCTAAAAACACGTATAGTGTGCGATGTATTGAAGATAGAGATATCCTCTCGCACTTCTCTTCCAATTTAAGATTCATGCCAATGATTAATCTATATGGATCTATCTAGAATAATGACGAAATTAAGTTGGTAATATCGAAATTTCAATTAGTTCGAAATACTATATACCTGGCATAATGTTGCCTAATAGAGAACTACAGTTGGCAGCCCTGGTGACTGAATATATTCTTAGTTCCATCTCTTAAGGTACAGAATTCAAAATTTGGTTGAAGTCCAATGGATAGCATGGACGTTACATGCAGTTAAACATTGGTTCTAACAGTGCGCGTAAGATCATGTTGGCAACAATGACATACATGTATTTGTCAGAAATAATCTGAAATAATATGATCTATTGTTGTGTCAATTTTGAATGAAATCCATTAGTTACTGTAGTATAGAAGTTGCATGCATTTTAAAATTGGACCTATCAGCAGCTTAGAATCATGTTGGTAGCACTGACGTATATGTTACTCCAAATTAATATAGAATGTCAGGTACTATACGTGTGCATAGTTTAAAGCTGTCGGCTTGTATTCTTTCTGATATATGGGTATTTGGATTAATAAAAATTGAGAGCATTTATTAACAGTTGGCAGCCCTAGTGGCTCTTAAGAATACGATCAGTCATATCTGTTTATGTACACATACCACCTACGAAATTTGGTTGAAATCCAATTGATAGTGTAGAAGTTATGTGCATTTAAAATTTGGACCTATCAGCAGGCTTATAATCATTGTGGCAACACTGCCATGTATGGCCTCCTGGAAATTAAACTGCAATATTATTATCTATACGTGTGCCAATTTTGAAATAGCTCCCATTCATACCTTCCAAGATATCCAACATGGAGCTCAAATTTCAATTGCGATTTTTCAGCAGTTGGTAGCTCTGACATCATTTTCAAATATGGCCGTGACATATTCACGTATAGATCTTGACTCCTACCAAATTTTGTTTAGATTGCTGCAGCCGTTTAGGAGTTGATAGGGGGGGGGGGGGGGGGGGCACCCAGACAGACAGAAGGACAGACACACATTTGCCCGATCTCATAAGTCTACTTTTTCCTCATTTTTGCAAAATGTGAAAAGTAGGCTAAAAAGCGCACGGACACCTGTATATTTTCGACTTTCTCACTGGTATCGTTACTGCTTGGCTTCTTTTGAACATAAATTATTTTCTTTTTATACTAAGTAGAGATTTATGGACTATTTATACTCCCGTTAGCGATCGAATTTTGACTACTACTGGGTGATGACGGGCTAAGGTAATTTACGTAGTTTTGTATGGGTGCGCGGACAACCTTTTCTTACAGCGCTTCATTCTTTTGTAATTATCTCCTCTCCGTCATAGATTTATGGCATGTTAAAGAACCATCCACTAATTACACCTGTGTGAAGCTAAATTAGGTTATAAATGTAAACAACGCTCAGGTTCCTACGCTCGTCACCAGGAGCAGACTGAGGTGGCGTCTAGTAGCCAAATTCTGAACTAGTAGAATAGTTGTTGACGGTGGCGTTTGGCGGCAAAAGTAGGAACTAATTGAAAATATGCAGTCCTTACTTGAATTGAGAAACAGAAACCCACACTAATACAGTCATCACAATTAACACCGGTTATCAGGCAGATTTTACGCACACCCAAAGTACACTGGGCTACATGACCGCGTTGTCGCAGCCCCTAAACTGAGGAACCAACCAACCTAAATTATTTTAGACTGATAATAGTGTGTTCTGGCCTGTTGAAAGATCATTCATAATGATTTCCTTCATTTAAATGTAGTTATAAATTAACTCAATTACTTCTGTCATGACGAAGTGGACCTAATTGAGAGTGAGAACTTGGAATATGCCTCCCTTCGTCCCTTGGATATGTGTAAATTACTGAGTAACCCTATATTCAGACTTATGCTACCGAATATCGTCATTCCTGCGACGTAGGATCAGTGATTTCAATGGTAATGAATGGTTTTAAATGTTAAATATTGGTCTAAGATTTTAACACACATATGATACACACCTTGACGTGTGTATTCAACCTCCCGTTGTCCCTTTTATTGGTGGGATTTACCATAAAGGAAGCAGTATGACTTCATAAACGTTGCTTATTTTACTGGACAATAAGTTCACTTATAATATTCTATTGAAATAAATTTATTTTCACAACTGTTTCCCTTGTGCCGCCATTGCTCACATCTGTTTGGCTCCTGATATTTCTGAGAACAGGAAACCTAAGTCTTAATCCTATTTTCCATTTGCTTTCCTGGATTACATTTTGCTTCTTGTTCCTGGAGAGCGCTTAAAACGAACTCAAAATAGCATGCATTTCATCACACTTCCTGTTCGCCTTTATTTTTGCTTGGCAAGGACATTCTCGCTCACGCCCTCCACCAGTGACTGCTCAGTTCCCGGTGACCTCGTGCACGTATGTACGATAGGATACGGCGCTTAAAATCAGTATAGTGCATTTTTACTCGCCATGTTTACAGAAGATGCTGAAAATGTTCCCCATCCACTGCCAAACATAACCGGCATTTCCTTAGGAAGTTTCCGGTTAATTTAGCTTCAGTAACAACGACATTTACGTCTATTTTTATTGTTTACTGAACCTGTACATTTGAATCTCTTAGCCAGTTGAGTTATTGTCCGATGTCGTTCGAAACTTTTGTCTTGTTCTAGCGCACGATTTCCTGCACTTTATGTACGTATTGTGCAGATATACTCATTCACGTAACGAATATTTCACATAAGGCATTACAGCACTATACACAATTACAATAAAACACTACACAATATGATATACAGTACCGGTACACAGTAGCTTGATAAAACACTGAAAGACTGAAACACCCAATTAGCTCGGAGCTCACATGTCTACAAAAGAGCGGGGGAATACCCGGGCAATATGGCTGGAGACTACGTGCTGGGGACCGGCGGCCAAGGTCGAGCGAAGGTCTGCACGATACATGACGTACATAACCTGCGCTAGAACAAGACAAAAGTTTCGAATGACATTTCCAGGGAGACCCATTCCTATAAATCGGACAATAAATCGACTGGCTAAGAGATTCAAACGTACGGGTTCAGTAAATGATAAAAATAGATGTAAGGGTTGTTATTTCCTTACTGAAGCTAAATTTACCGAAGTAACCGGAAACTTCATAAGGAGATGCCGATTATGTTTGGCAGCGGATGGGGAACATTTTCAGCATCTACTGTAAGCATGGTGAGTAAAAATGCGTGATACTGATTTTAAACACCCTATCCTGTCGTACATGCGCGCACTGCCGACGGGTACCGAGATGTCACTGGCGGAGCGCGTGAGCGAGAATGTCCTTGCCAAGCAAAAGTAAAGACCCAGTACTACAGTAGGTATATATAAACATTGGCACAGATCAACATGAAATAGATACTTTTTTTATCACCCAATATTCGAATTGCCCCCTAACTTTGCTGAATTTCTGAACTATGGCAGTTGCACTTGGAATACTCCTGCCCTCTAGTGACAAAACTTGGCAGAAAATAACCTAATTCAAATAAAAATCATCTGAATATTCACTAATTAATACATATATGCTCTTTTCATATAGCGGACTTTCCAGCAAGCCATTATTGGGTGTGTGGTACTTACTGATTATAATAACCGTACATACCGGATTGATGATGTAGACTTCAAGGCAACTCCAAACTCCACCTTTAAGCTGCGAGATGGTTCAGAGATATCCTACAGGAAATACTATCAAGAGGTAAGTTATGTGTTTCGTATGTGTTTCCCAAACATAAGATGGATGAGGGATTGTGTATTAAAAAAGTAAGCCTATTAATTTAGGAAATATATAGCCCCTTCATTAAACATCATATTTTTGGATTCCATTAACTATGCAGAGTAGGCTTTCCTTAGGGACTGCTAGGGTGAATATTTAATCTATACTAATGTTTTAATATATTTTATTCTTCTAGAAATACCAGCTGAAAATCGTGCAGGCTGAGCAGCCTTTGCTTCTATCACGGACTAAAGCACGTGAACGACGGTCTGGTATGTCCGAGATGGTGTATCTTGTTCCGGAGTTGTGCCGATTGACGGGACTGACTGATGAGATGCGGTCCAACTTCCAGTTGATGAGGGCCCTTGCTGAGCACACAAGAGTTGGTCCACAGAGCCGAATTGAGAAGCTGCAGCAATTTGCTAAGAGATTGCTTAAAGAAAATGGGGTAAGTTCTGCAATTTGAAGTGTGTAGGAAACCACGTTTGTTATTGGCATCTTTCATTCCTATAAAAAAAAAGTCTTGTATTTGGGACTTAAATATCTCAATTTTCAGTACAGCTATGTCTAAAATGGCTTCTGCTTGTGCTCCTCTCTTTCATCTTTCCTGTCTACCTTCTTTGGTCAACTCTTAATCTCTTCCGAACCTGACTTGGAGGACTACGGTATCTATCATCTTCCCAACTTGATTGGTCCTTTTTTTTTTCCATTGCCCACCGTGCACATCTGTCCACATTAGATACAGGATTTTTTTGGTGCAACTGAATCACCAGATTCGGAGTGTCTGATTTACTGGCAGGGCCCACTTCCCAGTTCATAGTGGAACTATGTTCGATGAAGTGAAGTTCGCCAGTCTTCATTAGACTTTACCATTTTATTTTATAGTATTGTTCGTGGGGGAGGTTGATGGTGCAGAGGTCAACCTGCTTGCTTCTCACCGAGGCAGCGGGATCGATTCGTGGTTAATTCACGTGAAATTTTCTAAGTGAAATATCATGTACTATGGTTTGGATTCCTCGCAAAATTCTAGGGGCCATGGTTCATGATCGCGAGACTATCACTCTCCTTCCTTGTATACTTAAGTTTGCCATAGAGCACACCGAATTGCATTTTAAAAATCACTTGAAATCAGAGAATTCGTGCTGTTGCAGGTGCAGATGTGTACATTATAAAAATAGCATTTATATACATAATTCATGCTTTTGGGCTAATGCCGTGTGTATTTTTAATTTAAACCATACGTTTCGGAGAAACCTTGCCTCCTTTTCAATGGAAATAAACAATGTGGCCAAAGAAAGTATATCAATGAGATTACAAAAAATATAGATAAATTCCTCTGTTCGTCACCAGAGAGCAGCTGCCAGAAATTACTACTCTGTCCGCCGTTCCACCATGGTCCATACAGTTAGGTTGCACTTAGCTGTTTGTCTTCACCTTGCCCACTGCTAGTTCAAAAGTACTGTTGCAGTCTTTATGGATCCCAATCCAATCCAGTATTTCCGGAAACCAATTTTCCATTTTCACATTTGCTACGCCTTTATTTTTCCACCCAACGCATTGTTTTCATTTGATGTCGAACTTGCTTCTCTGAAATAAGTTGACACTGAATAGTTCGTGATTTTGTAATCCTACACTTATGTATTAGAAGTAAAAAACAAACTACACCCGTAGCGCGACACCCCATGAAGGACCTAGGCTTACCAAGCAACCGCTGTGCTGTTCAGCCATGTAGCCTGCAGAATGTGGGGTGACGTTTAGTCATCCAACTTGTAGGCTACAGGTAAAATACTGTATAAGTGAAATCATAACTGCTCAGAGCATTACAGATTCTCTAATCCAAGCATAAAGAATGATATAATTTCAAATATAAACTACGGAAAAAACTTATGGGTGTGAAGAGGTTTTTTTTTAGATTTAGTGGAACGCCCTTGAATCGGTTTTGGTGGTGGCTCCATTTTTCAACATAAACGAAAAAATAACTCAACGTGATGACCGTAATGCTCTCCACCAGTCGTAGCCTACCTATATGTACATGTATCTCTTCACCCTCTGTAGCGTAGCGGTCAGCATGGTTCGCTGCCACCCCGGGGTCCTGGGTTCGATTCCCGGCTCTGCCACGAAATTTGAAAAGTGGTATGAGGACTGGAACGGGGTCTACTCAGCCTTGGGTAGTCCAAATGAGTAGAGGGGGTTGATTCCCACCTCAGCCATCCTCGAAGTGGTTTTCCGTGGTTTCCCACTTCGTCTTCGGGCAAATGCCGGGATGGTACCTACTGTAAGGCCACGGCTGCGTCCTTCCCTCTTCCTTGCATATCCATCCCAATCTTCCTTTCCCATCCCATCCCATCCCTCACGAGGCCCCTGTTTGCTTTGCAGGTGAGACCATCTGGGTGAAAAAAAGTATTGATTTGGCGGAAAATTGTTTTTAAAGTTGTTTAAAGTTGTGAAGTGCTGATCACATCTCCCCAGTTGTATCCAATCCGACCAAGGGTTCCCAGCTCTAGGACACTGCCTGGAAAGGCGGTAGTGGTGAGTTCCCTCGCTGAATCCGTGGGAACCACCAACCTGGAGGGTAAAATTGACTAAAAGAAAAAAATCTATTTTACCAGAAATACTGTCCAAAAAATAAAGTGCCGAAAATAGAACCCCTAACGGGCATTAAAAAATAATACTGTTGCAGGTAAAATAAATTAAATAAAAAGTAATTAATGAGATCGATGAACTAAAAACAAAGTCGTAACTAGGAACTGGTAAAATATCAAAGGATCACTCAAAAATAATAATTCAGAACTAACCAGCACAGTCAATCGCAATATTGGACAAGATGCTTGGGAATTCCATACCGTCTGGCAAGGTTGTCGCTCTCTCAAATCACTCTAGCTCCAATCCCCTCCCCCCAACTCTCCACCAACCCGCTCTCCATGACCTTGTTCTACTGTCGCACCTTGTTGCAAATGCAGTAACACTTTTATTCACAAACTTCCCAAAGTGATCCCGACGGTTCTATTTTACCGATTAAGGTTTTCGATGCGGCTTTGGAATCTGTGAGTAAAGCTCAACTTTCGTATTACCCGTTTTCTTTCGAATTTTAATCAGATATTTGAAAAACAAACAGCAACTTTCTGTTTTTGAAATTAAAATGTAAGCGATGAATTAATATCAATTCTGCTACTAGACAGAGTGCATAGCAGTTTTCAGATCGGAGCTCCCCTTCGATACAAAAATAAATAAATAAATTCAGCTTCGCTTGTGCTGCCATCTGTTGAAATATATTCTTACCAAAGTGTCGGGACATTTAGCCTTAAGACACCACTGAAAGTAATTGGCAATCAGTGGAATGGAAGCACACTTAATCCCCAGCAAAGGTTAAGCCGAAACAAATCTTGACACCTCGGAAAATGATGTGCACAGTGTTCTGGGACTGGAAAGGCATCTTACTCATTGATTTCTTACCGCGTGGTAAAACAATCAACGCAGATACTTACTGCGAGACACTTAGGAAATTGCGCCGCTCAATACAGAATAAGCGCCGAGGGTTGCTGTCTAAAGGTGTTGTTTTTCTTCACGACAACGCCCGACCACACACTGCAAATGTGACGAAAAACCTCCTACAGGGATTTGACTGGGACGTGTTTGACCACCCTCCATACAATCCTGACCTCGCTCCTAGCGACTTCTGTTCACACATCTCAAGTCTTTCCTTGGCGGTCAACACTACAACAATGACGAGCTGAAAGAAGATGTTTCCAACTGGTTGAAGACGCAGGCGGCAAACTTCTATGAAGAAGGTATCCAAAAACTTGTGCCACGCTATGACAATGCCTGCAAAAGTTCGGCGGTCATGTGGAAAAGTAGTTTAATCGGTGTAGAATGTTGTGCAATAAATAATTTTTCTGTATCTGTACACACTTTAATTTAATTACCAAACGGAACTTACTTTCTGGATGTGCCTCGTATTTGGGGTAAATATATCGTTGTGATAACGTGTATTATTTCGCGGGTATCATTAAAAACAAAAAATCCGGGGCTCTACTTATCGGGTAATAATTATTCTTGTCCTCAATATAATAATACTAGAAATATCCCGCTTGACTGTAATATCAAATATCCAAAACCGATAATAACATTGCATCTACTGTGCGAATTATCCTAAATGTGAAGAAATAGGATTATAAAATTTCATCGCATAGAATATTCATATTTGTGTGCCAGTCAGTTGCACATGCTGACGCGACTATGTCAGAAGAAAAATCTCTCCTTTATGTCTGTGGGCTATGACCTGCGACGCGAGTGGCCAGCTTTGTCAGCATATTCCGCGAGCTTATAACTTAACAAATTCACAAAGAAGCTTATAACTTGTCGTAACCTTGTCAGAAGAAGCCTATCTCTCGACTGCAGGCTATGACTCGCTCTATGGGAACGGCACGCTAAATACGATCGCGCTCAACTGAACTCCAGGGGTGTGAAACTTGTGTGGATCTATCGCTTCCGTGAGTTGGCCTCGGAATGAGGAGATTGAATAGGCTTCAGTACGAAGCGCTGCTAGTCCCAGTTGGTAGGTTTTTACTGAGTGCTAACACTACCTTAGGGAAGATGATGAGGAAAAAAGGGAAGTGGGTTTAGGTGTGGAAACTATGTTTAGTAAAAGGAACGAGAATCCAAAATAAAACCAGTGGAGTAATGATTTGACAAGTTACGCTGAGCAGAGCCCGTTGGTAGCTAAAATAAGAGGGGGCTCGGAGACCGTCAGCGGAAAGAGCAGCCGGAGCTACGGTTGCCCGAGAGATATAGCAATGTGTTCTTTCCCTCCCGAGCTGAGAATTGGGTATTGAGGGCAAGGGTGATACTCGGGCAAGGCAAAGTAAGACAAAAGGAAAGGATTTACTAACTTTCCCTTCAGAAGGGTTAGATTTTATTACGCATTCGAAAATGCTGGAAAGATTTGAATTTGCCATAATATTTTTATTTCTGGGCACTGTTGGATCTCTGGCAAAACAACCGAATGCTCCCAGAGTGGGAAGAGTGCTTTAGTGCTTTTTGGAATATTTCTACTATTTTTTTTTTTTTTTGTGAAAATCCTATAAGAGTACCAAATGTTGCTCTTAAGGTAGGCTAAGCTTTTACCCAGCAGTAAAACTGAGATTTTGAAAGCAAAACACAAGTCTACAAATAGGAGGGTGGCGGAGCAAGCTGTATTTGCCTTAATGATTTGCTAGAATTACCTGTGATAGCTAAGAGAAACTTTGAAAACTTTATTTTAATTTTTTTTTCAAACGCAACAAGTGGTAAAGGTTTTATTGTTTTAGAGATTGCTTTTCTATTTTGAAATAAGCAATAATTTTGGGAGAAGAATCGGGGAAGAGAAGGTCCTGCCTAACCGTGGTTCTAGCGAGAGATAAAACCAAAAATAATAAATAATTTATTTAACAATAAATATAAGTTTTAGTCAAGTAACAAATTGTTACAATGTTATAGTTACAAGTTTCAAACCTGTTACAAGCACTAAACCTGTAAAAAAGGGTTTAAAATGTACTTAGGATTAAGAAATTTAAAGCTTTCAAGGACAATAAATTGTAGAGTAATTTTCACCTTTATAACTTACGTAGGATACAAGTACTATTGGACTGCCCTTCTGGCAATCGAAAAGGCTATGAACAAATAGATTAAATTCCTGTTCGTAGCAGGAGGGAAAAGTAGCATTACAAACGGAGGTTACCGCTATTTTTAAACAGAGATTACTAGATGTGAGATACAAAAATGTACAGGTCGTATTTACGAAGCCTGGAGAGAAAAAAACAAAAAACAATTAAGTACAAAAGTTTAAAGATTCGAAGATTGCTAATTCCTGAAATAGCAGGATAAGAAAAAAAGGAGATAAATAAATGGTTGCTACAACCATTTCTAGTTATGTGGAATTGAATGAGTGAAACGGTCAAATAATGCAGGTCACCTTTGTGAAGCCTGGATTATACAAATTAGATAATCATTTTAGGAAAAAAGTAGAACTCCCTAGTTTTATAAGGGAAAAAACAATACATATTAAAATGTGGGCTGTAGCCACATGCGTTCAAGCAGAATGAATACATTTTAAACCGAACAAAATGGGAGGGCGCCTATGGTTTGTAGAGGCATCATTGAGTAGTAGCTAGGTACTTAAATTAATGTAAATTTTGTTAGTAAAGGGTACTTGGGAAAAGGAAGATAGGAATTTAAAGTTCTGGCCAGTTTTTTTTTTTTTTGCTCTCAAACACGGCACGGTTGAAGTTAGCACACACAAATACGAAGAACTGATAGTTTGTTGATAGGTTGAAAGGGTTCACTATTGTTGTGTATGTAAGTTCGTAGAACAAGAGAAAGTTATTGCAGTTATGGAGAACACTTAGTAAAATTTGAACTTGAAGAAGTTTATTGCATTTGAAAGTTTATGGTTTGCAGTTAGTAGTTCCATTTAACTTGAATTTCCAGGAATTTGACATTGTTGAGCATAGTTCTTTGCAGTTTGAAGTGTATTGGAAATGGAAAATTCTAGAGCTGTAGACTGTTAAATAGGGTGATTCCCCACACTCTTATAAGTTTCTATAGAAAGCATTTAGAATTTTAAAGCCATTAAAATATGTCTATAATCATTGAAGTTTTGTACTTTTTCATGTTGAGCAGGCGATGGTTCCTTGTAACCGTTAGCTTTAAAACACAGACATGGCGTCTATTTTAAAAATGTCTCGTGAAGACAGCAGACTGGCCCCTTGGGAGGGCTCCGATCTGTACACTTGACTGGACTAGAAGAGAGAGCTGCTGAACTGCATGCGGAGGGACTATGGAGAAGAGGGAGAGGGGGGTAAAAGACGAGGGAATATGTCAGAAGGGGAAACAATACAAAAATAAAAAACCCTTTGTACAATAAGTTTTCTTCATGGAGCAGTGTCTTCAAGAAGATGTTAGCTGGCGACGAGGACGACGCCTGGTGGATTGGTGAAGAAGTCCTCTTGAGCTCCGAGAGATTGAGGAACTTCGGTGGTTTGCTGGAAGATGCCGCTAGGTTTTCCATAGAAGATACACATCTAGAACAGACTCAAGACACAATAAATTCCTGCTCAAAGGAAAGAAGAAATACAAAGGGATCACTGTTGGTGTCTGCGAAGAAAGAAATTAAATAAACTAATCAAAGAGCAGCAAGAGCTAACTCTGACTGAACGTGTATTCCAAGAATACACCACCAGTTAGCCTACGTTAAAACTACTGGGCAGTGTAGTTTTAACACATAGGTAAATCAAGATGTTTAATTCTGCCTTTAAATATAATTTTATTGTTACTATTGACACCTACTCGCTTTGGGGGATAGGTTGGATGGGCCAACTTACCTTTTCTCGGAGGTCCGCTCACAACTGCAACTCACCGCCAGATGACATGCCCCACCAGAAGAACACCTAAAGACGGAGGAAGGTGGAGAAGAAGAAAACCCACAGGTTCGTCTACAGAAAACCCCCCGCCAACCAACAGAGCTGCCACCGTCGAAATAGCGCAACAACAGTTAGCTTCCTTTAAAAAATATTTAATTTTAAATGAACAGCTCCACCAGAGAACAGAAAATGCATCAGCCAGCATAAAATTACAAAAACTTAAACAAACCCCACCTAAAATTCTCACTGGAGATAAAAACAAGGCTTAAGGTCGATACCAATTAACAATTACCTGAGGGGATACTAACGAAACGTTTAGTTAAGAGACCCAAACAAGATTTACAACAACCATAATTATTTTGGTAGGAAGTTTGATACATAAAAGGTAACATACTATGAGGTATTACCTGAAGTAAGAGAAGGAAAAACCTTGAAATAATAAAAAAAAACTTAAAACACTTAACATGCAGCTGACATACTTTCAACCGAACCATGAGGTCCACGGAGAATCAAAAAAGAAGTAAATAGTGTAAACTTTACCATAAAGGAGGTACCGAAAGATACAAGCAGGAGTACTAAAATAGAAAACTCCAAATAAAGAAAACCATAGGATAATTTAAAACCAAAACAAGTTAAACATCACAATAACCCACGAACGTGCACTTCAAACACACGCCAGAAACAAAAACCCACAATGCACTACTGTCAACAAGTTACCATGGTGACCAGAACAGTTGAAAGTATATCAGTACGAATTTACATCAAACGCAGAATTTTTCATTTAAAAAAAATCTTCTCCAGTGAGAAAACAGGAAGATATAAAAAAAAACTCTAGACATGACGAGAACAAATAGTATTTTAAAAGGCTACGGATCAAAATAAAAACCGATCGACTAATGATCAAAATTAGGCCTACTACTCAATTGACTAGTCTGGTCAGTACCAGAATATAACAAGAAGAAAACTCCTTAGCAAAACACCAAATAATAAAATTAGAAGAAAAACATAGAAGTGTTCCCCGGACTGATATTATTTAACAAAATTTTACATATTCAGCGGTGACATTTTTAGACCTAGCCAACCTTCAGACAAAAAAACTTAAAACTCAAGTACACAATGAAAAATATGGAGCTCCAACAATTTAAAATAAATAAAACATCAAAACATACCTTAATAAAGCCTTTTGGGGAGACACTAATTTTTAAAACACTAATGAGATATCCTTAAAGGATTTATATCACCAAAAAAATTAAATGAAGATGGCTGCCAGCGGAACACGTTGAGATGCAAACAAATACATCATATCTCAATATTTAGGCAGAAAAAATCACGTTCACGAATATCACAGATGATAGTTGTACACCATATTCTTCATATTCATCAAAATAATGGGATATATCCCCAAGTTAGCGGAGACGAGGGCCAAAGCCCTCGTCCCAGACGAGACCCAAAATTTTCGTCTTCCTCAAATCAGCAATCAGTTACAAGTCCCAATTCACAAGATGGAGGACAGGTGCAGACAAGCACTCCCATCATGCACCAAGTTTATTTAAATTTGACCAATCCAAATGAGCCACATACTGTGACAATGTTCGTATCAAAATAATATTCACACGGCACCATTAAAGTAATTTGGCGGCATGATGCATATATAGTCTTATGATATCCCGATATCCAACATACTCCCACCTTCGAGTCAAGACTAAATTCTCAACGACTCGAACTAAAACAACAATTCAGAACACAGTACATGAATAACAATATTAACAAAAAATAACAATCAGTCAATCAAATCACAATCACTTTTGGAATCTAGCTGGGAGCTGTACTTTTCGTCCACATCTAGTTTGCACAAGCCCAACTACTTGTTTAATGACTTAGAATAATATACTTTTTCAAATATGTCTCCATTAGAGGCGGTTCCGGAAGACACCTATGTCTCGCTCTAGCGGTTGAAGACACAACCCACAGCTTGTAGTGCCGATAGGCGCTGCCATCTTGAGTTCATTAGCCAAACCAAGGCATCTTAGAGGGCACTTGAAATGGCAGATGGTACAAAGCATCGAAATAGATGCATAATAATGTTTGAGACAGGCTTTGCATGTCACAACTATCATGTGTCGAGGACAGTAGTTACCGGTACAGACAAATTTTAGCATGTAAGTTCAATGGTACAATGATTATCAAAATGATGATGGACACAATACCACAATAATCCAGTGAAATCCTATTTATTGTGTTAAGTTTTCTTGCAGCGTGTTTTCATTTTTATCTGCCTCAATGAAAACTTCACATGATCCATGTGGACTTCCCTTACTATTGTCCGTCCAGAGTTAAGAGTGTACTACGGGCTCTTATGGGCTTTTACATTTAGCGGACTCCCCCAGAATTGATGACTTCGAATTCTTTAAAACTGGATTTTCGCTATGGTATTTAATAGGTTAATGGTCATGGGTGGATAGTACATGATCCTCAGCATTCATTTAATGATATGTAATTCTTACATTCTTGATATGCAACATGATTTTGTAATGTATCTGACAGCAGAGTCTGCGCGCTGGATGGAACAGCGCGCACGCTGTAGTACGTGTCTTAGCTCTTCACTGAAGGCACGAGTCCAGATCTCTCCAAGATATTTGAAACAGTGTTGGAGTGTTAGGATCGTTTTGTGTAATATAAAAATAATTGTGATTTAGGTATAAGTGGCATTAAAGATATGGCTGATGTTCCGTTTGAGAAACGTAAACCCGGGGACATTTTAAGGCGCAGAGAACGACAGATAGTTTGTAACGTCTACCAATTATATAAAGACCAAGAATCAGGAGAAAAGTGCTGCTGTACGTTTTTGAAAAAACCTGTGATATTATATTATTATTATTAGTATTATAATTAATACTCACCTGAAATAATGTGCGTAACAGAACTTTCATGCAGTTAAACTACGCGATTTGTGGCGAATGAGAAGCTTGTACTTTTGTGTAAAATAAACCGAAAAGGCTCATTATGAAATGGATAATGATTGTTTTGAGAAATATTTTAAAGAACAGATTGTCGCAAATTTCCCACATCAGTCTGTAGTATTTGCCATTCATTGTCCAATGTACGTTGTGCCACTGAATTTTTTGTTTACTTTCTTTCATCTATCTATACCGAGCTCGATAGCTGCAGTCGCCAGTATTCGGAAGATAGTGGGTTTGAACCCCACTGTCGGCAGCCGTGAAGATGGTTTTCCGTGATTTCCCATTTCCACACCAGGCAAATGCTGGGGCTGTACCTTAATTAAGGTCATGGCCACTTCCTTCCCACCCCTAGCCTTTCCTGTCCCATCGTCACCATAACACCTATCTGTGTCGGTGCGAAGTAAAGCAGCTTGTAAAAAAAATCTTTCATCTACGCATGTAATAATATGTGGAGTATCATATGATAAGAACAGAATTACCGTATTTCCTCGCATAATCGTCACACTTTTTTTGCCAAAATTTCGCGGAAAAAAAGCAGGGTGCGACGATTATGCGAAGAATATTTAATTTCAAAGAATATACTGTATCATTATTTGCTGCACGGGCCAGTCATTCGCGTAGCGTGAGTCTGGCGTGAGTCATAGCCCACAGTCAGAGACAGGGTTCTTTCTTCTAACAAGGTCACGACTGGTTAACGCTCGCGGAATGTGCTGACGAAGCTGGCCATTCGCATCGCTGTTCATAGCCCAAAGGCATAAATACGATATTACTTTCTCCTGACAGGATCACGCCAGATTAGGCCTATACGCTCGCGGAATGTGCGTTGGCCGTTTGCGTCGCGGTTCATAGCCAAAGATTAGGTTACTTTCTCCTGACAAGACCACGCCAGATTAGGCCTATACGCTCGCGGAATGTGCGCTGGTCGCTCGCGTCACAGTTCATAGGCCGCAGGTCTAAAGATGAGATTACTTTTTGCTGACATGATCACGCCAGATTAGGCCTATAAGCTCGCGGAATGTGCGTTGGCCGTTCGCGTCGCTTTCATAGCCGGCAGGCTTAAATATGAGGTTACTTTCTCCTGACAAGACCACGCCAGATTAGGCCTATACGCTCGCGGAATGTGCGCTGGCCGTTCGCGTCGCGGTTCATAGCCGGCAGGCATAAAGACAAGATTTCTTTCTCCTGACAAGATCACGCCAGATTATACGCTCGCGGAATGTGCTGAAGCTTGCCGCTCGCGTCACAGTTCATTGCCCGCAAGCATAAAGACGAGATATTTTTCGTCGGACCAAGTCGCGCCAGATTATAAAGTCGCGGCAGCGTGTGCAACTGACTGGCGCACAAATACGAACATGCTATGCGACGATTATGCGATGAAATTTTATAAATCTATTTTAGTGTTTGAAAAGTGGGGTGCGACGATTATGCGAGGAAATACGGTACTTGTTATTTCAGGGTACTCTCTTCGCCTCTGCAGATGAAAGTGACTCACTGGGATCGGTGTAGGTGTCGTTGCGACAGATGATTTGTATCATGTCACTGACCTAGGCTGACCTTGGAGAATATATTGCCATATTTCGTATTAAACTTGATCCATATCTAACGGATGACTCAGGTTAGCTTTCATGTCATTTCAATTGTTTTGTCATAGCCATATCGTACGTAACTAAAATTCCAATGTAAATAAATAGTAAATTGTCGCAGTATTTATATCCGTTGTAAGCATTGTTATGTAAATCAATTACTATCCTCGGCTCCCCCACTCCTTAGGGGAATAACTTAGTCTTTATCTTTATTAAAAACTGTTCCAAATTCTGTTATTCTTACGGGAATTGTAGTAAAAGGTTGCAGATTATAATAGCGCGAAGGATCGAAATTCCGTCGGAATGAAGAGCTTGCTGATACTCAGTCCGGCAGCGGGCTGTACTACTCGTGTGGAGTGCTGTACAATAGCTGCCCGTCTACACTCGCTAGACGTGGCAACGCTTGTGCCATAAGAGCCCGTAGTACACTCTTAACTCTGGACGGACAATAGTTATTGTTTATAGAACGTAAACTAGGTCTGTTGTGAGTGAAACTTTGATCCAGGTTTACACACTGCATATGTTGGAAGATGAGTAATAATACAGTGCACTCCCGATAATTCGCGTGCGGATAATTCGTTTTGCGGTTAATTCGCGGGTCTCCATGAGTATTTTCTAATTGGGAATTCTCACAGCAACTAATCACGCTAAGTTAAGCAATATCTCTGTCGTTTAAAAGAATTTTGATGCGACACAATGCGTAAAGACGAAATCATTGAGACTAGGGAAGACTGAACTGCGTTTCTCTGCGATGCAACAGTAGGCCTAATTGCGCAATCTTCGAAACTTACGCGCATGTTGCCGCGAGTGGTAGCCTATAGCACAGATTTCCTTTGTCTTTGAAGCCCAAACAATACAAGAGGAGTGCACTTTCACTCGGAACCTACCCTCCCTTTCCCAACAATCACGCTCCAAGGTCGCTGATCTGTGAGTTGTGAAGGGTGGATGCGCGGACAGCGTATTGTAAACAGCGATTATTGCGTAATGGCGCAAACGCGCACGACATCGAGAGTGTGTTTGTTCGATGCTCTTCATGCAGTCAACTAGTCGGGAGGAAAGTACCGCTACTCCGCTCGTACAAAAGCAAAGGGCTTGCCGACTTTTGTAACGACGATATTTCGAACGGGCAAGTTAGACGTCGATAAAGACAATTATGATTTATTATTATTATTATTATTATTAATCTTGATTGGTCACATTGGACCACTTGAGTCGTTCCACAATCACTTCTTCTTTGAAGGTAGTACTGCTTGGTTCTTGCGCTCTTTCCAGTACTTTTTCATTCTTTCAGATCGGGATTTTCTCAACTCATCTGAAATCTCCATAGGCTTTCTGTGTGTCATTTCTGCAGAAAATTTGTGAGTTTTAAGTATGGTGTTAATTTTATTTTTCTCCTCGGCATCTGTTATCTTGAGTCCAACTGCTTTGAGATCTTGTTGGATTTCTTGGATCCATTTACCTCCAGTTTTCTTTCCTAGATTTCTCATCACCAGTTGGCGTACAATTCTGTTTTCTGGAAGCCGTAAGATGTGAAAAAAATATGAAATTCTTTTCTTCTTCATTGTGCTGGTGATTGGATCAATCTCACGATAGACAGTTTCATTTGGGAGAATCCTCCAGACTCCCTCAACCTGATACTTTTTATTTATGCACGTTCTAATGATTCTTCTTTCCGTTTTGAGGAGCTGATCAGTTCTTTGTTCATTTTTAATTTGGAACAGTGTTTCACAAGCATAAGTGGCTTCAGGGAGAGTTACAGTTTTATAATGTTGGATCTTAGTAGCTATTGATAGGCATTTTTTATTATATGTTGACCAGGTTAGAGATTGTGCCTTTTTCATTTTATTTGTTCTATTTATCCAAGTTACTATGATTTACTACAGAAAAGCAAAGAAGAAATAGCATGGAATTTGACTGTTGGTGAGGAAAACGGAAATCCAGTGGATGTAGAGTGCGGGAGTGATGCAACGGAAATCCCGAAAGTTTCCCACAGTCAAGCTAGTGTCTCTAGTCACACTTATCTTTTATATAGAAAAACTAGATTAATTTTCGTTTTCATATAATATTTTCTTGGGAAATGTGCAATCGAAAAATAGAATAAACAATCTAAGAAACAAAAAGTAATGACGGCTTTTTTTTAATATATTAATGTAGGCATAATCCACATAGGCCTACCAGTAGCCTAGCATGTCGTATAAGACACTACAATCAGGAGTTAAAATTATTATTTCGCTTGTTCAAGCCTATTTCAATATTTTAACCAATAGTTTTGTTTTTCCTAGGCTTAACAAAAATAACTGCGGATAATTCGCGGTTTTCGATAATTCGCGGAAGTTCGTGAATTAATTACCGCGAATTAACGAGAGTGCACTGTATGTTCTTTTCCTAACTGTTATTATTAAGAAATGCAGGTCCCTTATCAATATTCAGCCTGTTCAGTATGTGTTGCTTAAGTCACTACTTGCCAACTCCTTGCTAATGTACTGTTGCATACTCTTTGTGAATGAATGAGATAGTTATTTGCCAGAGCAATGCTTTGTTTACACTTTATCAGCTGCTTCCCCTCATACCTGGACTGAAATTCTCCATTGCAGAAATGGGAATTAAATTAGGGCCATATGCTTGATGAGCTCCTATGCTTGTAGATCACAGAGAAGTCTTGAATTAAGGGGTAGTTTAAAAGTAGCTGAAGGTAATTAAAATGTAACTAATTTTTACTTCTACTTCCAGTAGACTCCTCTTGTATGGATGTGGGAGTTTTTGAATCCGACAGTTAAATTTCCCTTTGCAAATAGATTTCTTTAGCATCATCTCTTATGATGTTCATACCTGCCAACTCTCCCGATTTCAAACCATTTCTCCCGCCCTCCCGCTTAACGTATTCAATCTCCCGATTTTTCAAAAATCCCATGCGTAATTTTGGATTGAATGTGCGAGATGACACTCCAGTCGTCGATCGAACGGATCGACTTGACAGTGTTTTGAAGTTATATCTCGATGCCGCAGTTTCGCTCTGTATCGATAATCGACAACTGCGTACTAACTCCCGCGTCGCGTCCTCCTGTTATAAAAAAGTTGGCTTCGAAGTAGTTGCACGCTGCGGAATATTGTATTTGTTTCACACATGAAATTTTATGATTTGTGTTGGCGTTAATATGCCGGTAGGCTACTGTGATTTTTCGATCTGAGTGATTGCGTCGGTTCCTCGGTAATATGGCGAAGAAATATGATGTGATATTTGAAAGTGTGTACCGGTACAAAGATAACATTTCGCATATAACTGAGTCAAGAAGAGGCGCAACATTTGCATTTTGTAGTGTCTGTAGGTGTGATTACAGTATCTCACATAGTGGAAAGGGGGACATTTCGTTTTCCAAAATTGAGTTTTTTGTAGATAAAGCATGTTAACAGACACTCAAGGCAATTTTAATGAGGAAATGGATGCTTTACATTCCCAATTCTGTAATTTGCAACTTGAGGATGTGACATCTATTGAGGAAGAAGAGAGAATTGATGTGAAGTGGGCACTGGTAGGTCAAATGAAATGAAGTGGTGGGGTACTCAAGTATGACAAATTGTCTAAAGTTATGCTTTCCATTCTGACCATTCCGCATAGTAATGCAGAGTGTGCGAGGATGTTCAGTCTTGTCAGAAAAACAAGAACGCAGTTCAGGTCATCTCTCTCCGACAAAACTTTGGTCAAACTTATAACTCTGAAGTCGATTCAGAAAGGGAAGTGTTTTGAGCAAGAATATAGCATGACCTTTTTGAAGAGGGCAAAATCAGCCACAGTCACCTGCAACAACGACCAATAATATGATCTTCGATAAGTCACTAGTTTTGTATGCCTGAGTGTGGTCGAAAGAAAGGTATGCGTGTTTCATAGACTAGTTGGAATTTAAAATTACTCAGTCTTAAGTACATTTGTAAACTGGGATGTCATATCATAGTCGTGTACAGTTTAATAGTGTAACTTATTTGCTGTAATGACTTAGCCTGTGTATGTATTATGTTGCATCCCCCACCCCCACCCTTTCGCCGCCGCGTCGAATCTCCCGATTTTTCATTTTGAGAGGTTGGCAGGTATGGATGTCCTATTCATCTCTTTAATATTTTGTTTAAAGATTCCCAAATTTGGTCAGAGATTGAAAAACTTGTAGATTTGTAGTTTACCACGTGATACCGTACTTGTTTACATTAGTCTCCATATTTTTAACCTAACTTTCGTGGAAGAAAGGCAGGGTGTGACGGCTATGTAAAGCAATAGGCACTGATTCATGCCCCTTAATTTAATGCGCTATAATTTTATACATGAATTCGATGCTTTTCACTCATGAATATCATTTTAGTTTTTGTGACATTATTACACTTTAGGGTCTGTTTTTCAATCTCTGGGTAAAAGTGATGGACATCCACTCCTTGAGTAACTTTGCGAGTCACTTTTATTCCTTTGGCATTCGAAACTTGTTTTGCAAAGCAAAGTTACTCGGCGAGCAACTACTTCACGGAAGTATCGACAAACGGCTACAGTGCAGGTTATGTGACCGGTCAAAATTTAATTCTGAGCAGTCAACGCTCCTTTGAACTCTGGTATTAACTCGTCGTCGGCCGATACTCTTATCCGAGTTGACGCTTCTCGCATGCAGTTCCATAATCCTTAGTCCAGGCGATAAAGATGGCGCTGATGGCTTATCAGGCCAATTCTTGTATAGAACATGCGACCACATATGTTGCATCCAATGGAGGGTGGAGGACGTGGTAGTGTTTGACGTATCTTCTTCCTCGGGCGAATTTCCTCTTCCTGTCTTCGACGTTCCTGCTCAAACAGTGCAACTGCAGCTGAGATGGTAGCACGCCAGCGAGGGCGATCCAGTGCAAGAGTATGCCAAGTATTTGGGTTTATCTCCACTCTTCTCATGGTCTGCTTTAAAGGAGCAGCACATGGCCTCTTGCCACATGGTGTAAGTCTTCGTATCGGTATTTAAAGGATGATATGCTGTAATATGAAACATTTGAACTCATCGGCAATACCAGTAGTATTTTTCTGCATTGCGGTAATGCAGTTTGAATGTAATATGGTTTCTAAAAATCATTCTGGGAGTAAGGAATGAATGTAGTAAAGAGGCCCCATTCCAAGATCTTGCCAGTCCCCTCCCTTACGTGCCAAATGATGCACAACTAATAAGCTTACACCGGGTTTCCCAAGCTAAAACCGTGGTGTGGGCTATGGAGGTTGTGGGATATCACCATAATTTACAGTACACATTCCATTCCCATTGTTCAGGGTGGGTGAAAAGTCCCTACCCACTGCTGCAAAGTTTTACAAGCGCATTACAAGTTTGTGAGTGATGATTGGGAGTACTATAGGTAGAGGAGGGGGAGGGGGCTGGCAGGAACACCAGAGGTGGAGTGTGGGGGTAGACAGTTATAGCCAAGGTCATGATGCTCAGTCTGCCAGTCTTGAGGGCGACAGGATGGAGGATACAAATGTGTTCAGTATTGAGGAGCGTCTGGTGGTATGTGTCCAAGAAGTGGTTCAATTATGGGTGAACTTAAGGAGGACTTGGTTGTGCGTTTTGGAAAACTGTCACCTAATCGAAAAACTTTTAACGTGGGTAAACAAAGCTTTTGCAACAGAAAATGTTCTTAATGTGCCACGTAGTGGGAGGCCAAGCACTTATGTCGAGACTTGTTCTGCTGTGGTGGAGTCAATTCAGCGATCGCTAATGAAATAAACACTTAAATGGTCAGCAGAGTTAGACATTCCAACGTCGACAGTGAGAGGTCATATTTCCGAAAGTACTTAAAATGATATGTTTCCGTCAAGTGTTAGTGAGTTAAGTGATGGGATGTGGAAAAACTTGTTTCAAAGCATGCCAATTGATGCTCCAGTGTTTTCGTACAGAAACAGCTAAATCTTAGTCGGTTCTCTGATGAATGTGCAATTTACCGAAGCTTCCGTAATCGAAACGTCCATTTCTGGACAAAAGAAAATGCGCATTTTTATGAAGAAATCGCGAACCATCCACCACATGTGATGATTTGGGCAGGACTGACCTGTAAACATCTGTTTGGCCCATATTTTTTTGATAGGTCTGTAAATCAAGATCCTTATCTGAGTATGCTGAACGAGTGGCTGTTCCTACAACTGAGAGCCATAGGAATAATGGAAACCGTCCTGTTTCAACAGGGCAGTGCTATACCGCATTTTGCATCGTCAGTTCGAAGGTGCCCTAACCAAGTATTTCCAAACCGCTGGATGGGTCGAGGTTCAGATAATGCTTCTGCCCCATTGCCTTGGCCTCCAAGAAGCCCTGACCTCACCATACCGGACAATGCACTGGGGGGGGGGGGTATTATTAAAGAAGAGGTGTGGAAACGTCAGTACACCACAAATGATCACCTGAAGGAAGCAGTTCGTGCTGCCTATAAAACAGTCACACCAGATTTGTTGAAGAGGATGAATAAACAAACATGGTGCCGAACCCAACTGTGCGTTGATACTCGTGGGATGCACACAGATGTTTGGGATCCCTCATCATGTAAGCATTGTTGATTTATTATTTACCCCAGCAGTGGGTAGGTTTTTTGCCCACCCTGTACTTAAAACTCCTCCAGTTGAAACATTTGAAGGAGGCATCTGGAAGCCATTAGAAGTTCTTAAACAATCTTGTTTGCCGCCCATTCTGTCATAAACAGGACCGTACCTTCTGTTCCTCCTGAGAGAAAAGCAGAGACATTATAATAATCTACAGTGCTTTTTTAATTATTGACGATATAGAACTGGTTATAAAATACCATAAGTATTTATTAAATTTAATACACCTTAGTCAATAAATAATGAAAATAGAATACATTATACCATCTTCGGTAATTCTTTTCTAAAATAAATGAAAACCATTTGAATTATGGGAAAAGTTATTGAATCAATATTAAACTTGGGTTTTCCTTTCCTTAGATAAGAAAAAAATCATATAAACTATTCAAAGAGCAGATCTGTAACAATGTGGGATTTAAATTGACGTTGCTCAAAATTTTCTGAAAGATATGTTCAGTGAAACCCCTAAAATCCAAACTAATGGGGGCTGTAGCCTGTTTGGATTTCAATTTGTTCCCATTAGCCGAAAAATCCCCATAACATACCTTATATACACAAATACCCACTGCCCATTTTTATTCAAAATCGGGCATGAAAAATCGGGGTGCGGGTATTTAGTCATCCAAATTTTAAAGATTTAAATTGCCCGCCACGTGCGATATAGGGTGTTGCGAGTATCCGCTAGAGGGTGCGAATGTTTGTTCGGGTATACCGTATTTTCTCGCAAAACAGCCTTATTTATTTTTTGAATTTTCGGCTTCAATGATTTCTCTTGATATAGATTAGGATGGCGTGGTATAAAGGCACACAAAGGAGCACCTAGCGTCTTAAAATCAACACTCAAAGTAGTTATTTTGACCTATACTTCATTTACGAAATAAGTGATAATTGCCCATTTAAATAGCCACTCTCTTGGATCATCACAGCTGACTGGTCAAAGCGCTTCAACCCGCGATTGCCGAGTTCAAGGTTACGCAGTGTTGCATGTTATGCGGCACGCGGCATTATTTAGCGATTTACAGCCTGACCATTGTCTCTTGTTTCTCGAACCCGCTCCAGAACTTTTATGTCCACATCTTCGTACTTTCGTGAGCGGGTGGTGGGGGAGTAGCCATTGTTGAGGTACCCAGGTGTTTCAGGCAGGAGCATGGGTTTTACAGTTTCGTGAGTTGCGTGATACGGTAGCATAGCATCGGTAACGTAAAACAAATGATAGAAATAGCTAACATGAAATCTCGTCATAGGTCGTAAATTGCAAAAGAAAAACTCAGAACCATCGCAGAAGCAGAAAAAATTGGAAATCCTGTTGCGGGATGAAAGTATGATGTCCATGAAAGCTGCATACGTGACTGGAAGAAAACTAAAACTCGTCTGGAGCAGACTAGCCGCAATCGCCAGGCATTTCGGGGACGAAAAGCGACGTTTCCGGAAATTGAAGAGCGGCTTTGTGCCTATTTAAGCGAAAAGTCAGTTTGGTTACACAGTTACAAGTGAAATGTGCCAGCTTAAAGCTTGAGCAATATCAAAGGAGCCTGGATTTGGCGGTTTTAAGGCAAGCCGTGGATGGCTCCAGCGTGCTTTTGCTAGAAATGGCCTCGGCTTTCGGAAGAAAACGAGTATATCACAACGACTTCCTGCTGATTACGCCGAAAAATTGGTTACTTTTCAAAGATATGTGATCAGTGATGTAAAATACCCAGGTATTTATAAATCGGGGTAAATACTCAGGGTATATATTCGGGTAAATACCCAATTTGGGTAAATACCTGGGTATTTTAGATTTTCATAAAAAATCCTGTGTCGTGGTAAGTTGATCCTTAAAAAAAAGGGTACCGGTAAATGTAACAACATTAGATAGTTAATAAAATTAAATTTAATTAGAATTTGGACTTAAAAACGGAATTAGAATTGTGAATTAGATCAGGAGATAAAATTCAAGTTATAACCTGAAAAACTCAGGGTTAGAATTGAACTAGTCCTTTTTGCAAACATTGAGATAAAAGTTGGGGGAAATTTATTCCAGGCATTGTTCTACAAAAGGTGTAATATACAGTAATTAACAGTTATACTAAAAAAGTTCTAAAAAAAATAGAGGCCTTACTTTATTTAGGTTTCTTCTTCTTTATTTGCTGTCTCCGCGTCGAAGATTGGCGATCATCATTGCAATCCCTTGCCTCGAAGTTGCCGTTCGAAACAGATGCTGTGTCAAGTTAAAACCATTACCACAAATTCTTCAGCCAGGAGATCCTCCTCCTCCCTTTAATCTTGCCTTCCATGATTAGCTGCTGGAGTCGATACGTGTTATTTCGAATCATGTGGTCAAAATATTGTAGCTCGTTAAAATGGCTGACCCGGAGATTCTTAGCACCCTCTGACCACTTACGGCCTGCCGGGGACTGAGGGCCGATATATTAATTGTCTCAGCCATGATGATTGTACTAGGAAACAATACGTGGTAGTTTTCCGTTGCTTTCCACGCGCTGTAGCTTCGCCGTTTTTGGTGGTTACTCCACCTACGCGTCTGCTGTATTCGGTGGTAGCTGTTTAACCCATCTATCGGTTAACACCCATCATCGTATTGGAACGCAGCTGCCCATGCCAGGGTAATATACAGGAGTGGTTTACCATTGCCTTCTCCCACGCAGTGTTCCTTGGCGTTGTCACCCAAGTGATCATCGGCCTCAGATGTTGTCCATACTGCTGCTGCCCAGTATAGGACCCGCAGCTGCCCCTAACATGGGAAACGGACGCTGCTTTATGATTTCGGGTGACATTTCCTTCATCCAGGGGACCATCACCCCACCTAAAGGGGCTCATCTGCCCAAAGCCGTTGACACCATGTATTAGGCTATTCATACATAATGAATCTCCTTAGGCTTAGGCCTAGATTACAATTTACAATGTAAAATATTGAGTAGTAAAAGTACAACTTGGGTTGAATCAATTTGAATATTTTATTATAGTTATAGTTATTAAAAATTTAAAACACAAAACAACCAAAAGGTTTTATCCAATATTTTCCTTTAATTTAAGGAAGAAAAAACACTAAACACCTTTCACACCTTTGAGATAAATAGGGGACAATTGCATTAAAGAGTGGATTGTGTTGGTGTCTTCAGTCCTTTGACTAGATTGATGCAGCCCTATCTCCACAAAGCTACCGCACCTTACATCCGAGGCAATCTGTTCATCATATTCCTACCTTGGTCTACCCTACAGTTATTTACTTCAAGCCTTCCTTACAGTGCCAAAACTATAAATACCCAAAAATACCCGGACGTCCATTTTCCTTTCTTTAGTTTTGAAGGATCAATATAGTTCCTGATTTCAATTTAGAGCATCAAATACCTGTATTTCCGTCCTTGTTTGTCCAACACTTCAACACATAAAAAGTGTTGTGCAAAGCTCAAAAAAACTGAAAATATCCTCATTTTGGGTATTTAAATGACCCAGGTATATACCCGGGTAAATACCCAATTTATATATACCTTCCCACTGGGTATTTACCCGGCCCACATCACTATATGTGATAGGTTTGCGCCAGAAGAATTCCTATTTACTATCACAAATTGGAAGCGCGGACCAAACACCCGTTTATTTTGAAATGCCAATTGACTACACAGTCAACAAGAAAGGTGAATCCAGCATTGTAGTGAGAACTGGTGGCTTTGAAAAACAGAGCTGCACAGTTACGCTTTCAATAACTGCTGATGGTAGAAAGCTGCCCCCCTATATTATCTTTAAACTCATGACAGTCCCGAAAATCACTGTGAATGGGGGTAATTGTGACGGCAAATCTGAACGGGTGGATGGATAGAGGCCTTGTAGTGGATTGGATTAAGCGAGTGTGGCAACGTGGCCCTGGAGCATTACTGAACGTGAAAAATGTGCTCGTCTTAGACAGCCTCCGCGGACACACAACGGACGACGTGAAAAATCTTCTGAGTGGGGGAGGAAAACTGACTTAGTGATAATTCCTGGGGGTCTTAACTGTGATAATTCCTGGGGGTCTTAACATCTGTTCTCCAGCCATTGGATGTGTGTGTCAATCGGCCTTTTAAAGTGGCTATGAAACATCGGTATATGTGATGGATGGCAGAGGAAAAGTACGAACTTACACCTAGTGGCAAAATAAGGCGTCCTGATGTGAAACTTATTTGTGAGTGGGTGAAAGGTGCCTGGCACTCCATTTCGCTATCGCTGGTGGAGAAAAGTTTCAAGAAATGTGGCATTTTGAATTCCCTCGACGGAACTGAAGACTGGATGCTATGGGAAGATGATGGCAATTACTCTCCAGCCAGCAATACTGAAAGTGACGACTGTGATGAATAGAAGTAAGGGTGCATAAAATTAACTCAACAGGGTGTATTCTTTTTCTGCCCGCATTTCTGCTGAATGTATTAAGACTCTTCCGGTAAATCAGACTGCAATGTTTTTCTAATGCAGGTGCTGGATGCCTCTCTGACATTCTGATGTGCTGCTTCCAGCTGAAATTTATACTATAGGGTTAGATTATTAAGAAATGAATGCGTACCTTCTTGTGTTTTATTTAATGATATGTAGTATAGTATTAATAGCATACATTTGTGTAAAAGGGATAAAAATGAAAATAAAAGTTTTTTTTTTAAATTTCCATTCAAAATTGAGGGTGCGGGGATTATACGGGTATACGCTGTAATGTCCAGCCCTTATTACGGTATGGGACTGTACTTATTGAGCCCGAATTCATATCTGCTATGTGACCTCCATGGCTCATGAGGAATTTGACATCTTGGAGTGAAGCGAGGAATTAGGCGAAGGCATAAGTAGCGCTCATGTGATTTATGAGTTGCCGCGCCACCAATGTAAATAATTTTATGTATTTCTACGAGACTAGATTGATAATCATTTTTGTACATAATTTCGATGCACTGGAAGAATATTTAATTTATGCTGAGAAGGAAACATAAAGATGAAACCCCGCAGAGAATGCCATAGGCATTTCAGTCACACATTTGACTGATAGATCGAGCATCCGGCATTTTGGAGAGGACCAGTCGTACTGCAGGCATGGTCCGGATGTGACATGTAAATTTTGTTGTCAAAATCAACTAGTATCTTTTGGAAGAAACTTAATCCTGTGAACGGTGATGTGCCTAAGCACGCAGCAAGGCTGCCAAGTTAATTTGGAACCATTAGTGAAAGCAGATTTCGAGTATTTGCGGAATTATAAAATTTTGTCCACGCTGACACCGAACACGTCGTTCAGCACGTGTTTGCCGAATGCACATAAAATTTTACAGTGTTACCAGGTAAATATACAGGGAATAATGCTAATCGAAAGGAGCATGTGTGATTTAATGCACCTAGTTTTGAGTGAGCTTACTAGCAAAAGCTGCTAAATTAATATCTGTGAGCGGAGGACACCAATGGCCATTCTTGCTATTACCCGCTAATAAAAGTGTCGAGTCAGTGCAAATCTTGCAATACTGTATTACCATGGAATTAATTACGCACATTCAACATGCTGAAGAAATTATTATTATTCCTATCATGACGGAGCTTGATATGGAGTAAAAACCTCATGATGGCGGGGTCGAGTGATGGCTGAAAATTATTAGGAAGGAAGGACGGAGTTCCTTGGCATATTACCATCATGCCGCCTTTGCAACTGAAACCAGGCAAGCAAATTCACAATGGAAATGTGAAGGAGACATGTAAGTCCGACTAGCAGTCGAAACACATTTTTATGTACGATCTTGTGATGGGGATTAGTTATAGTATGACCTTACGTCGCACATTCTTAGGTAGGACCTCAATTGATATGTTTTTCCTAGTGGTTAAGTAGCCACAACCTTATCCGTATCATTTGCCCACATTATTGTAAATACACATTTTTATAGTTCAACTGTGCATCGAACCAACACTCTTTTACGTGCAGGTATTTTTTGTTAGATAATCATGTCTGAACTCACCCTACTGGAACAGTAAATCCAGCAACCACCTGTTGGCCGTGAAATGAGCCAATGTCACATTCTTTTATTGACCTTGTAGACGCGATGACAGCGCACTCTTTACTTGTGATATTATTTAGAAGGCAGTGAGTGAAATGAACGCTCACCAACACTGCACAAAACCTGTTAATGATACATGAAGAAGCGGGAGTGTTACCTTAATAATTTCGACATTCAGACGGCTATGATACAAGCTATGATCTGTATTTTTGGAAGATGAGCCGAGCAGGCTATCTTGGGTTCGAAGTGAGGGGGGTCATTTTAGGACTGTAAATGAAAGACCCTGGTTTATTAATGCAAGTTTTCCCAGACCGTAGATGTCTGATATAAGAGCACATGTTGCACACTTTCTATATGTTCAGAATCCACAGCTGTTAGCACAGCAGAGTAAGATCTTGTCCACAAGCTGGAACTGTATAAAATTAGTCAAACTATTATGTTTGAATGCACTGCAGAGGTAGGATATGATAACCCTTAGTTGCCCAGTACATGTTTTGGTACTATATGAGCTGATATCGTGAACGACTTTTGTCTCGTTAATCAAGCTAATGACCGACGGGTCAGTGTTATTGGTCAGCACACACAGGTGCTAGATGAAGTTTGGAATGGAGTTTTCTTCCAATGATGAGTATGATATTGCATCCTTTTACACCAATTTTTCACACTTCACGAAGTTAACGTGGTCACTAAACAAATACAATGAAACTGATAGGACTGAACTAATCTGATAAATAAGAAAGTAATAATCAAATATCAGGTTTTTTCTATTTAATCATGAACATAAATAAAGTTCTATGAAGTCTCTTAAAACATAAATGAACCAATAAACTTAAAGAAACCTTGATGACCAGTACTTAGATTTGATTCTTCGACACATCTAAATACAAATACAGCTATTCCTATTGCGAGACGACAATCGGTTAGTTACATGTTTAAACACGGTAGTTGACTTGATAATGCGACATTAAACATGTTTTACTCATGCAGTCGCCGACCTAATTTTTTCTCCCCATACAAGTCATGACCCAACTTAACAGTGAAGCTGCAAAGTAGGCAGGTAGGCAAGTGACGTTGATCGCGCCGTATTAAAAGGGTTACATGTTTTTAATTTGTGTTGTAAATTAGGATAGCTTTTCATGTGTTCTGTTAGGTTCAGAATGTGCTTAGATCTTGCTTTGGAATACATTTTGGATGAAACTCTTCTCGTTTAAATCATTGCTACTATTAACTTACGATAGGTATTAGCTTAACTTACTGTAACGTTAAATGTTAGAAGTGACACCATCATAGCGTGGCTTTAAACTTAATTGTGCAGTAAATGTAACGAATTCCTTGCACTGTAAACAAGTAAATATCTTTCTTTGCTGTAGATTCACTCTTGTACTATTATTATTAATATTATTGCATCTCCGAAGTAATTGTATAGGGAAGGTCTACGTGTCATTCTCTTAGCTTGCATTTTGACTTCTTAATTTTTGCGTAGGACTTCGAGAGGCTTAGGTTTTTAGGATTTTTCGTACGGAGAAAAGTTAAATTATTATCACCATTGTTCAGCACGGTTTAGCCGTTTTTACCTCTCTGAAGTAGTTAGGGGTCTGCCACTTTTTTGAATAAACTGAGCGAGATTTAAATGTTAACCTGGCCTCTTTATTGTATTTTTGAGTTTGTATTCCCCTGGTCTGGTTGTTTCACCTCTCATTATACCCGACATCCCCCGAGTTTAGTTTCTTTAGTGCTTCCCAGTCCAGGAATGGATTCCTTCCCGTCCTATGTCTTCCTGGGAGATGGGGGTTTCGGAAGGGTCATCCAAGGCTCCCCGAAATCCTCTTCAAACGGTCACAATATAGCGTTCATGCGACGTCGATACGCAATTGCCTCCGCGGGAAGGAGTTTGTCACTTTGACAATTGAAGATAACTGATTTCAAGTGAAAGATTAAGTGATATTTTGTGTGTTTCTATTGTATTCATTGTTTTTGCAAAGTGATCAATCTAAGGATGGCCATAGCCCACTTTTCGGTTTTTCAATCCAGGATGAGACAAGTATGTCGGCACATTTACACTCCGTTATGTATGCTTACTATTTTTTTTTTTTTAATTTTTCAACTAATTATCTAAAATAAAGTTATAATGTACATTTTACAAGTCCTATTATACACCGATGGGGAGGGCAGAATTCATCCACGGTATCCCCTGCCTGTCGTAAAAGGAGACTTAGAGGGGGGCCTTATGAAGGTCGATTTTGGTTTTCTGGTCCCAGCTCTGGTGTGACCAATAGAAATAAACATGCATGCTGTTAGGGGATGGGCCACCAGCTTGGCCACCTGGCCAGAAAGCCTAGACGGTATGCCCCATCCCGTTAGGTGGGTGCGCCATGTACCCTACAGTAGTATCTGCCTTACAACGAAGGTCCCTGCTGCACCGCCCTTATTAAAATAAACATATTCTTGGCGTGCCTCCTAGCTGCATCACTGGAACCAACTAGAAAAGAAAGGAGTACGCAGTGGAAATGGATGTTAATTTCTGACCTGTGCTGGGCCCGTACTTGCAGGCCAGATGTGCCGAGCGACTCCAGACTCCGTGAAGGTGGTCCCACGACGAGTGGTAGGAATACCCTCCTGGTGCTAGACAGCTAGAATAAGTAGGGCCTAGGTTTGAAGAGAGAGAGAGAGAGAGCAGCCCGATCGCCAAACACTACTAAATAAGACACATGGGTAAAGAAATGGAAATTTAATGAATTGAAACCGAACACACAAAGAAACCCGGCCAGAATAACACACACACAAAAAAGTACCCTAGGGGTCAAATACAGTCACTTTCAAACGGGAAGGATGATTATAAACAATAAATTACTTACGATAATAAATAACGTTAACAAATTAACTTCATACCTGTGCTCACTTCCGTGAAAACGATGTAAAAAGGGAGGAAGTAAATGATCAAGAGGCAATGGAGCCGGTCGCTGGTCAACAACAATCACTTCTCAGCCTTGAGATGGATGGTTGTCATGACGACCACAAATAACAAGCATAGCAAAGATAAAACAAGAGGCTGTGTGCGTGTCGCAGAGGCTGTGGCGAGCAATGGGGATGCGATCGAGCTGGCAGTCCCCAGAGAAAAGAAATGCAAAAACCAAAGATACTACAAGGAGAAACAAATGACGTCCAGTGTCCGTGAAATATATCATGATACATACACGCAATCAAACACACAAAATGCCAGCCGTCGATGCAGTAATAAAACACAAAGCAACTCGTGCTTGTAGGTAGTCTAGCAAAACATGCTAAACCTATATGGTCCCCAACTTACGTTCCGAGTTCGAGCTGAATACGGTAAGGCCTACTTAAAGTTACCGCCGTGATCCAGTTGCCCGAAGCATGGAATGAAGGGAAAACATAAGGGCTAAAATATATGGTGTCATGCCTCGTGTTGGGAGAATGGTCGAAACGCCAACGTCCACAAACCACGGGAGACCCATTCGAAGATATGCCCAAATCAAAACAACTTCAATGCACCTGGCAGCAAGAAAAACATACACTCACAAAATCACTCGCAGATATATTTCACGGCACAAATAAAAGGTTAAACGAAGACTCAAACAAAATAAAACAGGAGACCGCCATTTCGATTGGTTCCACAGCAAATCCAAGCACACGACGAAGATCAAAAACAAAGGCTAAATTCAGGAAACGAGCACAGCGGACACAAGGTTAGATGTATTACTTACATGAGTAAATGGAAGGCTTCGGCATAATAACAATGTTAAATAAAAAGGAAAAACATTACATTTTAAATAATAAGGCGGAGAGCCTCAAGGCACGTCCGGACAGAAAGTATCTCACATGGCGTCTGAGTCAACCGAGACGGCCGCCAAAGAAAATAAAGAAAAGAGAGATGTTAAACATGGCTCACTGCATGGCCGTATACTGGAGCTGCATAAATCACTGTGCATGCCTATTCGAGGCACTGGGACCCCGGCAATACTTGCTATGCCAGGTAGGTGTTGCCTTGGCTGGGTGGCACCCACAGTGATAGCCCCCGTTCGGAGTGGGCAGTATTCGGGGAGGATTTCGTCCAGGATGCCATCAAAGCGATCACGGACACCAGTACAGGGTGGCACCCTGTCGAGCTAATCCCAAGGTGTATACGCCTTGGGATGAAGCCTTTAATAGAAGATTCCCTCGACAGGTCTCCTCGCTATCTGGTAGCTACCAGGACAGACGGGGGAGATTTTAAACAGGTAAAATCAATCCTATTTTCAGAGGAAATCGAGGGGAATTATCGCGACCTTAACAGGATTTCCAAGCTCCGGAACGGGCAGCTCCTGCTGCATACTGTTGAACGGCAGCAAACCGAAGCGTTGCTGGAATGCACGCATTTCGGCGAAATTGCCGTTAATGTTGAGAAGCACGATATGTTAAATGAGGTCCGTGGAGTTACATTCCATCGCGACCTCATTCTAAATAGCGACGCGGAATTGATCGGGATCTGGGGAAACGAGGCGTCACCAGGATTAGGCGCATCACCCGGAAAATTGGAAATGATAGCGTCGATACTTGCTCTTTCATTCTTCACTTTGAGGGTGATGTAGTGCCTAGGCAGGTGAAGGTCACGTCGTACCATTGCGACGTTAGACCGTACATCCCTCCACCTATGCGCTGCTACAATTGCCAGAAATTCGGCCATGTTTCTGCCAAGTGCACTGCCAAGGC
Source organism: Meconema thalassinum (assembly GCA_946902985.2). Lineage (NCBI taxonomy): Eukaryota > Metazoa > Arthropoda > Insecta > Orthoptera > Tettigoniidae > Meconema > Meconema thalassinum. The sequence continues at coordinate 555,080,128 of OX336388.2, forward strand.
CGTGTGTAGAGAGTGTGGCAAGGGGACACATGACGGTGTGGGGTGTACGCCTCCTCCGACGTGTCCTAACTGCCGAGGAAGTCGCTCTCCACGGTCGAAGCTGTGCCCCGAGTTCTGCAAGGAAGCAAAGATCCAAGAAATCAGAACATTGGATCGGCTTTCATATCTCGACGCTCGAAAGAGATACCGTGATATGACTGCACCCGAATTTCCGATATCTTTCGCGGCTAAGGTGACGCCACCTATCACCCCTGCCACTTTCGTTCCACGTGCTGTACCCTCGACGACGAACTACTGAGATCGTAATGTCTCCCCTCGCTGTCCAAGCGAGACCTGTCAGCCCGAAGAAGGTCACAAAACCTTCTTCGGCCACTGTGAAAAAGGCGCCGGTTATACCATCTAAACCGGCGTAATCGGAGAAGTCATCTTCCTCTCCGAAACGGTCGGAGAAGTAGTCTTCCCCTGCCGACGAGGCAAAGGAGAAGAGGGAGACGGTTCCTTGCCATCTCTCTCGCCCTCCTGCTGACGGGGTGGCTTCTGTATCTGCTGGCCTTTCCGCTCCCACGACCACCAAGGGAGCGAAGCCTGCTGAGGCCAAGCCCGTCCGTATGGAGGAACTCCCCTATAGAAAAGAAAGTAGATCGGCGGAGGAGAGGGGAACGGTTCAGCGCCGTTTCTCTTCCTCTCCTAAAGGCAGGGCTGTTCACGTATCTGCTGGCCATCCCACTTCCACCACTACCAGTGGAGCGGTGCCAGCAGGAGCGACCTTGTTTTATAAGGACCCGGCGTCTGTGGGGAAGGGACCATCTACTTCCCCAAACACACGTCGGCGCCGATCCAGAAAGAAATCTCTTCGTGGCATGTCGGGGACAGACACCCAGTCTTCGGACCGGGAGAAAGTCCCTCGACACCGCTCTCGCTCTTCCCCAAGAGCGAGACTCGTGAGGTCCGACGACGACCGCGCGCAACCCAAGAGAGCGCCCGCTCCATTTTCTTAGTCTTCGGAAGGAGATGTGGAGATTGAAGTGTGCTCTCCTGCCCCATCATCTCCAACTAGAGATGGGGAAGGGTGGCAAGCGGTCAAGCATAAGTAGAAGACCCACTTCTACTCAAGTCCACACCATGGCACTATTACAATGGAACTGTATTAGCTATTCTGTTCATCTCGCTGAGTTACGTCAATTAATATCTTCGTTTTTGGCAACCATTGTCTGTCTTCAGGAATCCAGGTTTTGTCCTGGACATGAGACAACAATGCGTCACTACAACCTCCTCTCTAAAGACCGGGTGGACGGAGCTGTGGCCGCTGGTGGCGTCGGCACTCTTGTCCACTCTAGCCTCTTTAGTGAAGAGGTGCTGTTGCGTACTCAGTTAGAGGCAGTTGCAGTTCGTACTTCGTTGCCAGTAATGGCAATAGTATGTAACGTGTACATCCCGCCTGATTCTCAACCAGATTACAACCTGCTGGTGGTTCTAGTATCTCAGCTCCCCCCTCCTTTTCTCCTTCTAGATGTTAATGCCCACAACACCATCTGGTGCTCCGCTACCACTAGCGGTAAAGGGAGAGATTTTGAGAGGCTAATCAGGCGGCTGGACCTGTGTTTGTTGAACACAGGGGAACCTACGCACTTCTCTATTGCACACGGTACTTATTCAAGTATCGATATTACCTTGTGCAGTCGTGTGCTGGTTCTCCTGCTACAGTGGGGTGTACACGATGACCTTTGTAATAGTGACCATTTTCCAATTATCGTTACTCTTCCGAACCAGAGAGCCATCGAGTTACCAAGTCGATGGCTTCTCCGTCGGGCTGATTGGCCAACTTTCACGGCACGTGCGGTGTTAACCGAATATACCTTTGAGAGTGTCGACGATCATACCATTCACATAACGAATGGTATTTTGGCTGCTGCTGAGGAAACAATACCTTCCTCATCCGGAAACTCACGCCGGAAGCTTGTGCCTTGGTGGACAGCCGAGATTGCAGCAGCCATTAAAGATCGTCGACGTGCTTTCAAATGCTATCGGAGGCAAAACACTATGGCCAACCTTATCACCTTCAGAAGGAGGCTTGCTAGAGCCCGATATCTGATTCGGGAGAGTGAGAAAACGACGTGGGAAAAGTATGTGTCTACGATGGCGCATACTCCTTCATCTCCAGTGTGGACTAAGCTTCGTCGGATCTCCGGACTCCCGACATCACTGTCGATACCCGGAGTGTCCATCAATGGAGACATCATCACGGACCATCTCGCCATTGCCAACAGTATTGGCTCGCACTTGTCCGATGTATCCTGCTCGGGGAGTTACGATCCTACATTTCTGACTGAAGCGGGAAGCAGAGACTCGCCCCTTGTCCTTTGCCACTGCTGGTTCGGAGTTCTATAATGTACCATTCTCTGAATGGGAACTGTGCAGTGCGCTTGCACTGTGCAGGGATACGGCTCCTGGACCGGATAACATACATAATCAAATGTTAAAACATCTGTGCGAAGCCGGTGTAAAACAACTGTTGATCCTCTTCAATCGTATATGGATTGAAGGGGAGTTTCCATCTCGACGGCGAGAGGGGATCGTGATACCGATTCCCAAGGCTGGAAAGGATCCCAAGTTTGTAAGCAGCTATAGGCCCATTTGTCTGACAAATGGCCTATGTAAGCTGCTCGAAAAGATAGTGAACCGTCGACTGGTGTGGTTCTTGGAGGAGAAAGGTCTCCTGTCTGAGTACCAGTGTGGATTTCGCTCTCATAGGTCCACCACTAACCATCTGGTGCGACTTGAGAGCGCCATACAGGGGGCATTTTTCCGAAAGCAGCACCTAGTCACGGTTTTCTTTGACCTCGAGAAAGTCTACGACATCACATGGCGCTATGGGATCCTTTCCACCCTTCACAAGTGGGGACTCCGTGGTAGTCTGCCGACTTTCATTGCGAATTTCATGTCCGTCCGACTCTTCCGTGTAAGGGTCGGTAGGACATTATCGCAATACTATATTCAAGAAAATGGAGTTCGTCAGGGTTCAGTGCTGAGTGTCACCTTGTTCGCGATTGCCATAAATGGCATTGTTGCCGCCGCTGGGTCCGCGGTAGTTCCATCGCTGTATGTAGACGATTTAGCTCTGCATTACAGCTCTGGAATTATGGCAGTCGTGGTACGGCAATTGCAGCTAGCTATCAACCGGGTCAAGTGGGCTCACGACCGGGGTTTTTGTTTTTCAGCAGCGAAAACCTCAGTCGTCCATTTTTGTCGGCTCCGGAGGCTACATTTACACCCTGAACTACATCTCAGGGATGCTGCGTTGCCGTCGGTTGACACTTACCGCTTCCTGGGGCTCCATTTTGATCGCAAATTAACGTGGCAGCACCATATACGGCAGCACCATATATGGCAATTGAAAATGACGTGTCTCAGGAAACTGAACATGCTCAAGTTTCTTAGTGGCACTACGTGGGGGGCTGACCGTGCGGTGCTGCTAAGGTTCTACCAAGCCCACGTCCTTTCCCGGCTAGACTATGGTTCTGCGGCATACGGTTCAGCAAGGCCGGCAACCTTGAAAATGCTGGACAGTATCCACCATAGTGGCGTTAGGCTGGCTACCGGTGCCTTCCAGACCAGCTCGATACTCAGCCTACTCGCCGAATCGGGTGTTCCACCTTTAAATTATAGACGCCAACATATGCTTTTAACGTATGCTGCCAATGTGCGTCAAATGCCGCAACACCCGACCTATCAAGCTCTCTTCGGTACCCAAAACCACCAGGGTTACGCCAACCGGCCTCGTGCCACTCGGCCGGTTGGTATTAGACTTGATAGCTCGTGTACTGAAATAGGAGTGGCTGTAGGTCCCTGTATGTACCGCACACCTAGCGAGGTGCCTCCGTGGCAAGTTCCGCGTCCGGAAATTCGGTTCGATTTGCACCGAGGTCCTAAGGTGAACACCGATGCCTCCATTTACCGGCGGCAGTTCCACAGCATAGTTCACCAATTTCCGGACGCTGGCATTGTTTACACGGATGGTTCGAAGGTGGACGAGAAGGTGGGTTGTGCTTATGTTATTGATGGTGCAAATACCAAGATCTCTTTGCCTGAGGCCTGTAGTGTGTTTACTGCGGAGCTCGTTGCTATCTATGAAGCTCTGCAGTTTGCACTTCAGGATGCACGAAATATACTTTCTCTTGTGTACCGACTCTTTGAGTTCGTTGCAGTCAATTGCTACCCGTTTCCCGCAACCCCCCCCAGTGCAGCGAATCCATGACCTACTAGCCGGGCTGTGCCACGCTGACACTCCAATCACCTTTCTGTGGCTTCCAAGCCACATGGGAATTGCGGGAAATGTGTTAGCTGATCAAGCTGCAAAAGAGGCGGTATCACTACCACCTCGACCAATGGAGGTACCCGCTAGAGATATTCGCTCTCAGTTACGCCTACAAGTTCTGGCTTTTTGGGAGAGTCGGTGGCTAGCTGACCCACTGCCCAGTAAACTGAGAGCGATCAAGGGAACAACTCGCATATGGCAGAGCTCCTTCCGGGCCCGGAGAGAGTCCGTCATATTGTGTAGGCTAAGGGTAGGTCATACAAGATCCTCCCACTCGTACGTAATGAGAAGGGAAGACCACCCACTTTGTACCTGCGGAGCCGTTTTCACCGTGGCCCACATTTTCACCGAGTGTGTGGATCTTGCAGACTTACGAAGAAACCTTGGTTTGCAGATGACACTCAAACTTATATTAGCCGATGACTCGGTGGGTGCTGATGGCGTTATCCGCTTTATAAGTGAGAGTGGGTTAGGGCCAGCTATCAAAATTTTCCAGTGAACATTGCCTCAATGACTTGTTCGTTTTTGAATGATAATGTTCTGTTTTTTCCGTAATTTTTGTTTATTTTTATAATTTTTATTTTTATTTAATTGTTTGTTTTTGTTTTATTAATTTTTGGTCTTTTTAAATTTAGAACTCCACCTCAAAATTTTAAATTCAATTCAAAATTTGTATTCTTTAATCTGTGTTAAGAGGGGCAGATGACCTCGTAGTTCCGCCCCTTAAAACAATAACGAAGTAACTAACACAGATTCTTACATACAGTCTCGAAACCACAGCACTAACCAATAGAGATAACTCTGAACTCCAGGCAGCCGAAATGAAATTCCTACATACCATTGTAACGCTTTCCAGACGGGTACTTACCTTTACCTTCTAAGTATGAGATTGATTTGATAATTGGGCACCAAGGAGCCAACATCAAGTTGAAACCTAAAATTTGTATTTATATCAACCCCTAGCTTGCGTAGAACACATGTGATACTCTTCGAAATCAGACCGTGGTATGATTGCATCATTAACCCTGATAACATTTGCATTGGGAGATGGTTTTGTCTTATATATAAAGCTACCTACTGGAATTAAAGATTGCATTTTGAATAAAATAGTTTTATAATCAAAGCACAAGACTGTGGAAAATTTAATAATAATAAAAAGGAACTTGCCATTACCACATGAAAATTACGTGAAATTGGAGGTCGGATGAATTTACGAGTATTACCAAGCTATGAAGTTGCTGTATTTACGATGAAAAATAATGAAAGAGAGAGATTGCGCAGATATGCGTCAGTTCCGCTCACCATTGGAGATACTTTCTCCCTCGTACTTGTTGCTTCAAGAGAGATTGCTGTAGATTCTTGGTCGGCATCATCTTCTTCGTTTCTTGATGAAGTAGCGAATTAATATGAAAGTTTGAATACTGTTTAGTGGTGGATCTAAGTCCCAAAGCCACTTATACGGTATGCCTCTTCACAACAGCTCGTATAATACCCATGACGACGAATTGGTCAGTGGAGTATACCAGTAAGATGTAGTTCACCATGGAACACAAGTTATAAGTCCAGAGACTAATGTTCTCTGAATCAAAGTAAAAGTCCGTCCATTACGGAACGAAAGTAATAAGTACATCCACTCTGAACAAAAGTTATAAAGTTAGTCCTCTCTTCACGCAGCGCGCTCACTAGATGCACTTGGCACTCTTCCCCTTCCAACGTCCAACTCCTCAATCTCCTACCTCGCCTGATGACCAATCACCATGCGTCTTCATGCTACTCACCACAGCCGGCTAACAGGTGCCCTCCTCATGATTGGCTGGGATATCCCACGCGCTTCTTCCCGCGTTAAAAGTTCATTGCTCTTGGTTCATTGCTCTTGCCATGAAGCTTGGATGTACATTTTCAGTTTCCACCAGACATAAAGCCTTTTCATCAATCCATGCTGTTGAAGAAGTTCCCTCGGTTGCGACATCAAGTTGTTGTTCTCCACGGCTATTTCTGGATCCGTACTTCCCAATGACGCAAAACTTGCTACTAGCCCTAAGTGAATATAAAATCCGTACTCTTCCGCAATCAAATAATTTACCTGTATAATGGATATCGGAGTAATCAGATTGATAGATCTATATTGGTTATAAAATTTGACAATATGACAATAATAATAATAATAATAATAATTCTAAATTAAATTCACTTGGCTGAATAATTTGCCGCGTTCGATTAACCCCTCAAGCGTGATACTGTGAAACTCTGCGCTGCACCCACAACGTGCATTATTTCTAGCCTACTCCCAATGGTAAGTATCATATGCATTTCGCTATAATTTCCAAACGCACTGGCAAAAGTTTTCAAAAAACTCACTCAATAACAACAACATATAACATAATATTATAAACTTTCAATAACCTGATTATCCCTGGTCAACGGCACGTCAATACTGGGACAACATCACAGTCGCCCAATGTGTTCGTATTTCTTGGCGGTCTATCACGAATTACATCGTCAGCGTCACTATCTGCACTGGAAGTTATAGCGAACTCATCCTTCATATCGCTGTCACAATCTGAATCACTTTCGTTGGCACCATTATCGAGCAAATTAGCTATTTCTTTGTCATCAATAACTGTGCCAGGACCTGTCATGTTTACAAGCAAACTCACGGTCCGCAAAAGTTGGAACACGTGTGCAGAGATCTGAAAAATAAATGGCTGTGAGGATATGCGACACCTCCTGGCATTAATAAGTAGCTCGGAGTGTAGCCAAAAGTTGCCTCTTCCTGCCATCTTACAACCAAATAAATAACTATTACGAAGTCCACGTAGCGGGCGATTCAAATTCGACGGCGCACCATTGCGCCGTACACGCTGTGAACGTAGCAGGCTAGTGGGCGCACCGTTGCGCCGTACACGCTAAGGGGGTTAAACATTAATTATGTTCCATCTGATTTTTGGCAGTGGCGTAAATACCCTTCGAAAAACAGGTTACACCATGATTCAGAAGACCTGGAAAGACATGATCAGGAATGAGAAGATTAGAGAAGAAGTAGGAATAGATGATTCTCTCCTCAATAAGATCCTGATCTCAAGACTGAAGTGGTTTGGTCACATGCAGAGGATGCCACCAAACAGAACTGCATGGAAGGAATTTGAGAGAAAAGTAGAAAGAAGACGACCTGTGAGAAGGCCACGAAATAAGTGGATAGATACAGTCAAGAACGATGCACTGCAGAGAGGTCATGATTGGGACAAGTTGGTGGAGGAGGAGTGGTACAAGGACAGGATGAAATGGAGGGGGCTCATATACCATACCCGGGCAACTGGAGTTGGTTCATGATGATGAATGTAGAATATATATTTGCCTTATGACCAAATAAGATTTTTCTTTTTTGTGTGTTTTTTTTTTTTTCAACCATAAAATTGTCGAAAATAATTTTTCGAACTATCCAGGATTTCAGATTTGTAGGGTTTCAGTGTATAACTAAAATATCTGGTGATAGTAAAAAGTTTTATAAATAGATTAAATTTTTTAAATAAATATCTTGAGATGGTTTTTCATAAGATGAAATAAAAGCTCTTAGCTGAGGGGAGCCTGCAAGCAAACGAGTGAGCATGATGATAACGAAAAATCAGGAGTCCATTCAAGATTAGGACTGATGAAATCCAAAAGAAGGTCAAACAGAGATTGGGACAAGAAGCAACAAAGGCCATGCTGTTTGCAGATGATATAGTTATATGGGGTGAGGATGAAAAGGATGTACAAAAACAACTGGATGTATGGAACCAAGAGATAGAGAAATTTGGGATGAAAGTAAGCACAGAGAAGAGCAAGACAATGGTAATGTCAAGAGGAAGGAAGAAAGAAAGAGGAAAGATAGAATTGAATGGCAAAATTCTAGAAGTCGTTAAAAGTTTCAAGTATTTGGGAAGTGTGATCACAGAGGATGGAAAGATAACTGAGGAAATTGGAAAGAGAATGCAACAAGCGAACAGTTTTTACCAGAGTGTAAGGGGTATTGTGTGGAACAGAGATGTCCCAAAGAAATGCAAAAACTTATTATATTCAACCTACTACAGACCCATACTAACATACGCAGCTGGAGCGTGGACTACTACAAAAAGAGAGGAGAGTAGAATACAAGCCGCAGAGATGAAATTCCTAAGAGGTATAGAGGGCAAGACCGGAAGGGATAGAGTTAGAAATGAAGAGATTAGAGAAAGGACAGGAATATTGAAGCTGCAGGACAGGATAGAAACAACAAAGTTAAAGTGGTATGGACATATGATGAAAATGGGAGAGGAGAGAGTACCAAAGAAGACTTTCTGTGAAAAGATGACGGGGAAGAGACCACGAGGTAGGCCCCGGAAGAGATGGGCAGATACAGTGTGGGAGTGTGTAGAAAAGAAGGGAGGAAAACCCGAAGATGTACTAAAATCAGGAGAGGAGTGGTGGAGAGACAGGCAACGATGGAGGTCCTTAATTCACAACCCGACCCAGGAAGCTGGAAACGGGAAATGAAGATGATGAAATATTATCTATGAATATACTGTCCACTGTCAATACAAATAATTTTTTACCTATTGTACTATTTCATAGGTAAAAAATAATAATTTTGTATTGAAAAGTGGACAGTATATTCATAGATATAGAATTCAATACGGGTAAAAATGGTAATCTTGACTAAAACCATACACATACATGAAAAATATTAAACAGATAATTAAAAAAGAAATAAAATCAAGAATGTAGGATGATCATATACATGGTTTGGAAATTTATTGTATATGTTTGCTTACAGTGTAAATGAAAATGTACTGTGTACCATAATAAATTCATAATTTTTACTGTTATTTCAAGTTATTCCGAGACTTATATTTGAGTTAATTTCAAAATTCGGTGCTCAATGGCAGGTGTCCGTTGAATTTTGATGAATATCGTTATGAGCCTACGAAAAGTCACTTGTGTATGATGCCTGTGTTCTCTTTCATTTTGCCTTTCACGACCCTTGTTTTTTTTCTTCTTTTTTTCCCCTTCAATATCCTGATTTTGCCCTTCTATAGTGTGGTTGTAGTTAAATGGAAATAGTGACCTCAAAGTTTCATACCCTATTACAGAAATCCCCACTTCCATTTCTACGTGTGGTAAATGTTCTTTAGAAAGACGCTTTTGAGAATTTAGACTGTGACGAAACTTGTCTCACAAATTCTTCGTATTCCTATATTGCAGGTTGTGACAGATTTGCAGGAATGGAATATGAAGTTGTCTGATAGGCTGGTAGAATTTGATGGACGTGTATTGCCTGCTGAGAAGATCATTCAGGGACAGAATGAATCTGGAAGGGAATTAAAATATGATCCTAGTCAGCCTACTGATTGGACTCGAGAACTTAGAGGTAAGCTTGTATTTTCCTCTCTTTATCTAGTTATGTTTTGTAGAATCGATGATTTGTGAAATGAATGCAAACTAATATTTTGGGTTGTTGTGTATTGCATTTTGTTACTAACCTACTAGATCAAGCATGTGCAACTTGGAACACAAGGTGGGCCAACCACATAGGACTTCAAGGCCTTTCTTAACAGTGCATAATATTTTCACAAGGAAGTAGCCACATTTAATGAAGAAAATTGTTCATTGCAAATTAACATCTCAAAAACACAAACAGTAATATTATAACTGTAACCAAAAACTACATTTATTAAAACAATAACTAACTTCCTATTTTAATGGGAAACTTGGCCCATCGTTTTCTGAAGCACTCTCCATCAGTGTTCATTGGTACTCAGGATGTTCCAAGGCTGTTTCCAAGGTGGAGATCGGTTATCCTTCCCCACTTTGGATTTCATCAGCTTCATGCATGAGAAGAGTTGTTCACATAGATACGTGCTGCCAAACAAGACTATCCTCCTTATATTGAAAGTAAATATGTTAGGGTACTTGTTTGAAGGAAAGTATCTATATATATAAAAGAAAGTCCTGTTAGTTACACTATTTATAACTCAAGAACGGCTGAACCGATTTGGCTGAAAATTGGTGTGGAGGTAGCTTAGAATCAGGAGACGGACATAGGATACTTTTTATCCCGTGACGTGACATAAAACATCAAAGAGAATACAAGTCACTATAAAACGCAACGCAAATGACAGCTAAGGCAAGTCGTTTCAGGCAACGGTAGCTCTTGACGAGACACGGCCAACTGGATGCGAGTAGCACTCGCCACTACCGGTATAGAAAATGAGGCTCTTAACATGAAATCCCGTTTGTTATTCAACGTAATTTGTATCCAATTTACAATAGATTGCGCGAGTAGCTTCAACAAAATGGCGTGCGTTTGTTTCAAGAAAGTCCGACATGTGTTCATATACTATTTGTCTGATAGCGATGAAACTTGGGTGAGATGTTGTGTACTCTCGGGGAATGTTTCTGGCTTAGTAAATCCATGTTATAATAGGTAGCGCACGAGTAGATTTAACAAATGAGCGACGACGCGCGAAGAGTTTATACAAAGTCCCGTATTTATTCCTATACCATTCATCCGATTGCTATGAAACTTTGGTGAATTGTTGTGCACCCTCCAGGAAAGGTTTCTGACTTAGTAAATCCTTTTTACAATAGATAGCGCACGAGTAGATTCAAGAAATGCGTAACGGCACGCGTATCGTTGTAAAAAAAGTTCCGTATGCGTTCATATACCATTCTTGCGATTGCAATGAAATTTGAAATGTTTCCACTCCCGCGAAGATTTCTGATTTTGTAAATCCATTTTACAATATGGTAGCGCACGGGTAGATTCAACTAATGAGCGACAGAGCGAGAATCGTTTCAACCTAGTCCCGTTTGCGTTCATATACCATTCATCCGATTGTGATAAAACTTTAGTGAGTTGAGTACAGTCCTGCGAAGGTGTATGAATTAGTAAATCAGTTTTTCAATGGGTGGCGCACAAGTAGATTCAACAAATGAGTGACGGCGCGCAAATCGTTTAAACAAAATCCCGTATGCGTTCATATGCCATTCATTTCATTGCGATGAAACTTTGGTGAGTTGTTGAGCATGCTCCCAGGAGTTTTTTAGATAGTAAATCAATTTTACAATAGTTTAGAGGTGGTTAACGGAAAAAGAAAAAAATATTGGGAATCCAAAAGCACTTAATCAAACAAAGTTACAACGCCAACACTTTCTTTGATTGGCATTGCAACGCATGCCGGGTACTGCTAGTTTCATATAAAAATCTCATAAGTAGGTGGCCTCAAATACTCTTTTCAAAACCACATCGTTCTGAAGTTCAATAAGTTCATATTTTCTGGTCAATGCTGAATGCTGATAAGAAATAATTGAAATGTACTTCTTTCTCAAGTCACTAAATCTGACATTAAATAACTTCAAGCAAATCTGCCGATGAGTCCGTGTAGAAAGTGCAGATACAGAATGATTTATCCTGCTGGGATAGGGTTTGAAAGTGACAGGTATTTTTATTCCTCATTTGATTATCCTATAGATTGTTTTCTCCGATAGGATTTCACGGATCCGTAAAGATCATGAGCCAATTGGTCTGGTGTTCAGCTTTGAATTCAACTCATTCAAGTGACAGGTAATATCCATAAGAAATGAAAGTTGTTGGTGCCAGGGCTTGTCTTAAAGAGTTGCCAAACCCAGAGAAGAAAGTTTTCGCACTGCATTGTCGTGGGTTGGAAAAATTCTCACTTCAGATTAATAGATTATATAAGAAATGGGTTTTCAATAACTGATAAGGCGGGTCATATGAAAGCTTGTCAGCATCCCGTGGACGGCCCAGGGCCCGGCTCTTGCACATGGTTGTGGACTTCAGTTTCCACATGTCATTCAAGAATGTTCCAGGCTGTTGTTTAAATATTAAGAATAAAGACTTGCTTCTAAACAAATACTGTAGATTTTAATACTTTTCATATTTTCTTTTTCTCTTTAAGATTCCCGCACTGTTTTGTGAATTGTCTCCCCGTGTCTCTAAATTACATTTTGTAAGTTTTTTCCAAATGACCTTTTGTGAGTATTTTCAATCTACATTGCATTTTGTAACTATTTTCGATCTAAATTCCATCTTGTAAGTATTTTAAATCTAAATTGCATTTGTAAGTATTTTGTAGTGGGAGGCTGACATATTGTGTGTATTTTGAATCTCAATTGCATTTTGTAAGTACAGTAAAACTCTGTTAAGAAGTTCCCGCATAAAACGTTTTTCCGCTTAAGACGTCCGATATTCTCGTCCCGTGATTCGTCCCATAAGATACATGTATATTTTTCCCGTATAAATTGTTCGTGCATAAGAGGTTTTCCCGGTTAAATAGTTCAGATTTTGTATTCCCTTAGAGTATAAGACGTTCACTGAGAGACAACTGACTTAGAATCAAAACTCGCCAATACATCCGGTGTTCCGAATGAAGGAATACAAAGAGTTCCGAGTGTTCGTGGGTCTCTGACCGGGCCCAGTGTTCTGAATGAAAGAATACAGCAGTTCCGAGTGTTCGCGGGTCACTGACCAGGCGAGCATTTCAAGGCTGAATGATGTCACGCTATGACGACACCCGCTCAAGACCCACTACAATATACAGCATCATGCTTTCATTCGTGGCCTCCTATATTCTGTGTTCGTGGCTTTTATCGCTGTTCTGTGTGATCTAACTTGTTAGCCAAGCATTGCCAGACATAGCGTAACATTATTGAGATTACGAGAATTGCGTCGTCAGTGAAGTAAAGATTTCAAATCATAGTGAAAATGAGTGGTTCTCAGATGAAAGGCATCAAAAGAAAGGCACTTTCTATTAAAGATAAAGTGGACATTATAAGAAAAGTAGAGTGTCTACTCTTTCACGTGTTGCTCTTGCGAAGGAGCTCGGAATGCCGCCGTCTACTTTGAACGGCATCATAGCAAAGAAAGAAGGTATCTTGGCTTCTGCCGGGAATATTTCGGCAAGCTGCAAGAAGATTAAAAGCGGGAAATACAGTAAAACTTCTTTTATACGATTCACACTTATACGTTTTCTACACTTACACGATTTTTTTCTTGGTCCCGGCAAAATCCCTATACTTTCCATGTTAATTTATTTCCGATATACGTTTTACATTTATTCGTTTTTCACGCTTATACGATCATATCTTACGTCCCCGAGAGAAAAATGAGTCGTTTATACGTTTACAACGGTTTCCCTACCTAAAATCTCGAAAAATATTGGAGCCAGAAACTTATGACACGCACTGTACGTTTCTCGGAAACCATCCCTCGCGCGGCACTATGTTGTGTCGAGAGCAACCTTGAAGTTGCGTGTGTTGCGAAATACATCATCACTTGCTGCAGTCATTGTTCTGCCTTGTTCGGTGCTTCAGTTGTGGTTAACCTTGATAGCAGTGAACATGGGTGAAAAGAAGAGGAAGTGCATTACGATTGCTGTTGTTCACTTCTTAACGGGGTCCATCGCTCGCCCGTGCTGCGGGCCTGTCTCCCGCCAGGCACTTTGCCGTAATGCGTAGCTCGCTCGGCCTATAGCCTATACTGTAGTTCACAGCTGGTGCTGAAAATGTTCGCCATTCACTGCTACACATTGCTGGCACCTCTTTATGAAATTGTCATTTACGTTCTGATGTTCCTCACCACCGATTGACTGTATTTCAACTGTAATATAGTCTTTAGGCTCATTTTCGCGAAAGATTTCCCGTACTTTATGAAGGTATTTACACACGTTCACGTAATGAAAATCGCATTGGAACATCACACTGAGCACTAAAGACGTGAACAATTGACTAAACTGAACCCCACACTGCTAAAGCACACTGCAAAGGAGGGAAACTTGTGGCGCCAAGAAGCGCATTACGGCCAAGTGCTTGACGGGGGACCGGCTCGCGGCGGGTGCGAGCGAGGGTCCGCGTCGCATATAACACAAGTCCCTGTATAACCCATAATGTCACATACATTTTGCAGTTTTTATTTAGCGACTTTCATTTACGCGTTTTTCACGCTTATACGTTTTTTTCATTTGGTCCCTTGAAAATTGTATAAGTGAAGTTTTACTGTACGAAGACGTAGAACAAGCTCTGCTCGTGTGGTTTAAACAGCAGCGAAGTTTAAACATTCCTTGAGCGGGATTATCGTGAAGGAGAAAGCCGAAGAAATCGCATGTCGATTACAAGTGCCTTTTACTGCGTCGAATGGGTGGCTGGATCGCTTTAAAAATCGGGTTGGCATAGTTTACAAGACTATTAGTGGCGAAGCTGCGAGTGTAAGTACAGAGGAAACAGAAGCGTGGAAGGAAACACTGCTGCCGGCAAAAATCAGTAATTACAAACATTGTGACAGTTTTTAATGTTGGCGAATTCGGACTTTTTTATCAGGTTATTCCGGATAAATCTTTGGTTTTGAAAGGAGAATCTTGCCTAGGAGGCAAATTAAGTAAAGTGCGAGCGACGGTGCTAGTTGGTGCGAATATGGATGGGACGGAAATGCTGCCACTACTGATCATAGGAAAATCAAGAAAGCCCCGGTGTTTCAAAAACGTCAAAACTTTGCCATGTACTTACAGAAGCAATAAATCAGCATGGATGACAAGCTCCCTATTTGAAGAGTACATTCAAGCACTAGATTCCAAAATGGGGAGCCAAAACAGGAAGATTGTGGTGTTATGGACCACTGCCCTGCTCATCCCAAACAGTGGCCTCCTTTAAGAAACATTAAAATTGAATTTTCTCCACCAAACACTAGATCGGTACTGCAGCCCATGGACCAGGGGATGATTAAGGTTCTGAAGCAGAGGTACCGAAAAACAGTAGTGTGTCGTATGCTGTCACGCATGGAAGCAGGTGGACCAATCTACAGGCCATCTCTTTTGGACTCCATGCATTTAATTGCCTCATCTTGGGATTCGATGGAGTCGACCACCATTGTATATTGCTTCAAGAAAGCTGGTTTTGATGGTGTTACTAGTAGCAGCATTTGTGCGGAAGTCTGCGATGAAGAGCCAGGGTGGTGGAAAACCGTGCAGGAGAAGATGGAGATAACCAGCAGATTCAGCTACTTTACTGCTGTTGATGATCTGGTAATAACTTGCGAGGAGCAGACCATTGACGACATATGCAAGGACATTCAGGCAGGAAATGAGGATGAAGGAGAAGAAGAGAATTCTCCAAGGCCTTCTTGTAGTGAGGCAAGTGTCCATCTTGGAAAACTACGGAAATTCATAGAAGTTGCTGCAGGAGTGCCTCACACAGGGTGTCTACGACCCGGGAATTCTCAGGGAATTATGAATTTCTGGAATAATCAGGGAAAAATCAGGAAATTTCTTTGTTAATCAGGGATTTTTCTCCATTTG
The DNA here is from genome assembly GCA_946902985.2 of Meconema thalassinum. Lineage (NCBI taxonomy): Eukaryota > Metazoa > Arthropoda > Insecta > Orthoptera > Tettigoniidae > Meconema > Meconema thalassinum. The sequence goes on from OX336388.2 coordinate 555,095,770, forward strand.
TCTATATCCCGTAAAAGTGGAAGCAATACTTTCGAATTGCTCGGGAAGTGATCGCTCGTTACCGGTAACGAAAGTAACGAATTTTACAAACAGGTAACGAAAGTGACGAAAAAGCAACGAATTTTACAAACGGGTAACGAAAATTTTCTGTAGGCGGGTTGAATCCTTTAAACTCGCGCCGCTAGGCTCAGAGATTGCGATGGAGCGAGTTTCACTCAAGCGGCGCCGATAGCATAAGCTATACTTCGCCGTGCCTGAGCTAGAGGAAATGCATACTGTGGATACCTTGTGTGGTATAGGCTACATCAATTCAACGTATATTTTCGGCATCGAGGATACTTTCTAGTTTTGTGTGAAATATTTTTCTGTGTTATTAGGAAACCTGACTTTTCTCGACGTTTATTCGCGAAAACTTCCGAAACTAAACAGAAACCTCTCATTTCAGTTATTGACCTCTGAATTTTGAGTCAAATTGAAGTCCAAAAATAACGTGAAATAATTTAATGTTGCTATCTTGTGAAATGTCACAGTTTCGTAACAAAAAATACGAAATAGCTTCGAAATACATAATAACCTACCGGTATTTTAAAAATCTGTCTCGTAAATTTGCGACAACTGGTATGGTTAATTCGAAATTCAGTTATATGTCGATTTTTCCTTCGAACTTTGGTTCCATCGGATATATAATCTAACTGGTTATTTCGATAACTTGTATAATTCGTGATTCGCATTCGAAAGAGAATGTGCCCTCTTGTCGTATTATTCGTGCAATCCTCTCAGAATAATTCGTAATATTCGATACGGTACCTGCTTCGAACGTTCATCCTCCAAATCACATCCTCAAGACGACTGGCTGACCTCATGACTTGCCTGCGCGAATCTCGTCAAACGGACCGAGCTAGACGTCAGTTGCGTAAAATGATAAATCCCGTCTCCTATCGTGAACTTGTGACCACGAGGACTGCGGGAATCCTGTCAAAGGTGATTGGGCGCCCATCACGAAACTTTCCGAAACCTACTCGCCACTTTTACCATGACCGTATACTTAAAAGCGTACGGGGAGCGAGAAGTGCATCAACCCACTTAGAAATGACTGCCTACGCTGCATTGCGATACTAATTTTCCCTCGTGATCCACCCTGAACTTATGAACTCCCAACCCCAGCATAGGGACAGCGGGAATCACGGCGCCGACCATACAACATGTCCATTACTACTCGTGAATTTTAACCATACCTAACCTTGAGCTTGCCTCCACCATTCTGTCAGGGCGGATAGGCAGGCAATCGTTGAACGGCTGGATGCAGCGCCGATTGCATAATATTGCGAGGACAACGTGAATCTCGTAAAACGGCCAAGAGCGGCAGCGATTGCGTTACATCGCGATATTTCTCCTCCTTCAATGACTAGGACAACTGGATTCTTGTCAAACTGGACTGCAAGTGGCGCCGATTGCGTAATAATGCTATATTTTTCGTGCCCGACCTCAAGGACAATGGAAATCTCGTCGAATGACCAAAAGTCACACCGTTTATCAAAATCGCGATTTTTCTCAGTGTTCTATCGCGAAAACTGCGGGAATCTCGTCAAACGGCTGAGACCAGCGCCGATTGTGTAACATCTCGATATTTCTCCGTACTTGACTGCAAAGGTAACTGAAAAGTAACTAATTTTTACTTCATCCTTACAGTGGACACCCTGATGACAGTGCTCAGCCAATGAGCAGTGCCTTCTCAAGGTCAGCTGAACGTATGATGTGGCGACTTTTCCGTTCGCTTTCTGCGCAGGAGCCAACTACGCCATTTTATTGGGCCTTGAGCATTTTGTTCGTTGCGATCAGTATTGCCAATTTAGCGATTTTGTCGGTAGATGTAGCAACTTTGGCGACAAAATATTTTAAATTTAGTATTTATAAATATACTATGTGAGCTCCTTGATAGGATTGACATTTCAGCGGAAATTCCACGTCAGTCATCACCGCTCTGCCTCTTGACCAATCCATGTTCGCATAGTTGTCATAATACTCTGCGTTGCAATATTACAGCCCATGTGCCTCAGTGCCTGGCCAGCTTTATCTCTGGCTTGTACAGTTTGGCAATCTCGTTCTCAGACTACATGGCGAGACGAGAAATGTCAATCCTATTCTGGCAGCTCACAGAGTATAATATACTAGCTTCGCCCGGAAACAGTTATGAATGCATTACGTGACCAGCGCTTTTTTTTTTTCGATGTCAATGAACTACGACCTAGGCCTATATCCGTTTTACGTCTCTGCATGATGGGTTGAAATCACTGACTGGGCTATTAATTATATTATCATGGAGATAGCATGTACAACGAATTCTTGTCAGACGTAATTTAAGAATGGCGAGGTGCATGAAACTCAAATCCCCCTCCCGTCCAATCTAAAAACGCTTATAGTGGACGATGTATTGAAGATAGATATATGCTCTCGCGGACTTTTTTTGTAGAACTTTCCATGCTGAACAATTCTTACACTCATAGTATATTAATATTTTTAACGGTTTGCCCAGTGTAAGCTTCAAAAGCGCAGATAGGTATATTATCTCGATAGTGCTTTCGGTACAGGAAGTGAGGTTTTACCGTGTGTATTGTCATTTCAAGTGTTAGCGCGCACCCGGGCAACATGTGTTAGACCTGGGTTGACAATACTGTTTGCGCGGCTTTTCCATCCCGGTATTCTTTGATTGTCTGCTGTAGTTCTACTGTTAATGCTTTAGTGTGCTGTTTGAAGTTTACTAAAAATATAACATTTGTGCCATTGTGTGCTAAATCTATATTGAAAACTTATGGTGTGCAATAATTTCTAGGGTGTTCTTGTGCTGCTGTTGATATATGATTTAGCCCCTAAAATACGTAGTCGTTCAAACACGTGGTTGTGCTACCCCCGATTATATCGTGTGCTATTCGATCTGTGTCTACTCTTGTGCATCGAGGCAAATAACCTCTCGCTCTGCTTACGAATATTTCATTTGGGATACCTTGTACTTTATACTGTAGTGATCAAAAGGCTTAACGGAAGCTCAAGCACTTGTGCTGTTGTCTAGCTCATGATCACTATGAGGTTGTTAATGTGATCATCTGAAGTCCACTTGGTATCTTTACCTTGTAGATGCTGCCAGTTATGTTCAGGCTGGTTCACGATTGGCCCGGGAATGAGAACGGGAAGCTTGCTGGGGCTCTGGTTAACCACTGGAACGGGAACAAGGAAAATGTTTGAAGTTTAATATGATGGATATGCCTAGTGCCCTTAAATGCATATTTATTGCTCCTATGTTCCTTGGCTAGGCTAGAACTTATGTCCTATTTTGTTTTTAATTGCGCTCAGGAAATGTGTTCGTAACACCTTTCAAACTCGGCCTTGTATTATCAAACAGACTAGGTTAAATTATTTTAGACTGATAATGGTGTGTTCTGGCCTGTCGAAACATCATTGATAATGATTTCCTTTATTTAAATGTATTTATAAATTACTAAATTGACGAAATTAATATTATATAAACAGTATTGCATACCAATTGTAACATATGGACTGGAAACACTGGTAACGAATAAAAGGCAAAATAGTAAGATACAAGCTGTAGAAATGAAATTTTTAAGAACGTCAGCTGAAAAGACCAGAAGGGATAGAATTCAAAATATTGAAATGAGAGAAGAGTTAAATATGGAACCGTTAAATCAGAAGATACAGAAAGCAAGGTTATGTTGGTTTGGACATGTAAAAAGAATGGGTAAAGAAAGAGTAGCAAAAAGGTAATTAGAATGAGAAGTCAAGGGAAAGAGACCAGTTGAAAGACCGAGAAGAAGGTGGTTGGACCAAATTTTGAAGGACATTGGAGAAGCTGGGTTGGATGTGGCAGAAGTGATGGAACAGTAAAAATGGAGGGACCAAAAGGAGTGGAGGAGGCTTGTAAACCACACCCGGGTGGCTGTAGTGGGACTTGGTTGATGATTACTCAATTACATCTGTCATGACGTGGTGGACCTAATTCAGAGTGAGAACTTGGAATATGCCTCCCTTCGTCCCTTGGATATGTGTAAATTACTGTATAGGCTTATATTCAGACTTATGCTACCGAATATCATACCTGCGACTTAGATTAGTGATTTCAATGGTAATGAAAGGTTTTACAAATTAAATATTGGTCTAAGATGATCCCACTCATATGGTGACACCTTGATGTGTGTATTCAACCTCCCTTTGTCCCTTTTATTGGAGGCATTTACTGTAGCATGAATTAATAGACCTAGCTTATTTTACTGGACAACAAGTTCACTTATTGAAATAAATTTATTTTCACAACTGTGCCGCCATTGCTCACATCTGTTTGGATCCTGGAATTTCCGAGAACAGAAAACATAAAACTTAATTCTATTTTCCTTTTGCTTTCCTGGATTACATTTTGCTTCTTGTTCCTGGAGAGCGCTTAAAACCAATCAAAAATAGCGTGCATTTCATCACACTTCCCGTTCCCGGGCGAATGTTTAGCATTCTTTACTCAGGGAATTTTCTCATTAATTCTGGAAAAATCAGGGAATAATCAGGGAATTCTTTTAAGATGAGTTGGTAGACACCCTGCTCACAGCACATGGAAAGCCGTGTGGGGAAATGGAGAGATTTATAGAACTAGAAAGCAGTAAAAAGCTCAAACAATCTACACTGGACAACTTCTTTTCAAAGTAGAGGCCTATATTTTTGTGGTGAGAAATACAGCATTTTTGATGGTGTACAGGTCAATTGACGTAAGCCACAAAAAGCCAAATTTTTCAGGACGGGCAAAAAAGTGTTTTCAATTCAGTCTTAGTTGTTGTTTATTTACATTCTAAAATGTGTCTATAATTGTAGTTGGCTGGAATATATGGTGTGTGCTCAAACAGTTATTGAAATTAATTCTATTTATGTGAATTGTGATGGTTATGCCAATTTATTTCTCTTAATCTCTGGTCTGATAGTCAGATTTTAATATTGGGGCTTCTCTTTTTCTGGCTTTTATATAGGCCTATGTACAGTATATTGTAGGATCCTTCACAAACAACAAAAATGTGTGCGTTTCACATGCATTTCAGGCCACTACCCTTTTAAGAAGTTTCCCTGTTAAGAAGTTTTTTTTGAATGGTCCCTTGAAAAACTTCTTAACAGAGTTTTACTGTATTTTGATTCTGGTAGGGCATTTTCAATCTGAATTGCATTGTGTAATTTCAATTTCAGTTGCATTTTGTATTTCCAATCTCAATTGCATTTTGTCAATATTTTCACTTTCAATTGCACTTAGTAAGTACAGTAGAGTCTCACTTATCCGACGCAAATGGGCCGCGGGGATGTCGGATTACCTGGAATGTCTGTTAAGAAGAAACAATATATCGTAAATGGTTGCTGGTGTCTTATTTGATAAGCAGTTACAGTAATTACTTTCACTGTGCAATACAATTTAAAGGCATAAAAAACTGGTTGATAAATATTCAAATTTGTATAGAAAGTTTGTAGTAGACTTTTGCCTGCCTGGCGAGTGTCTTTTTCTCGCCGCCATGTCGTGCATTCTCTGTATAACATTTGACTGGCAAAGAATGTTTTGAAAAGTTTTTGAAAGCTCTTGGGTTCTTTGATTTCCTGATCATCGCAAGTTTAAACTTTCGGTATGGGAACTAGTCGTAGAGAGTTCTATAATATACGGGAATTGGAGGTCTTTCGTATGGAAAATATACGGGAATTTAAAAATTGGTCATCGCTCGACACCCTTCCCTTCTGACAACACGGAATGTCGGATAAGCAAAGGTCGGTTATGCGAAACTACTGTATATTTAATTCCAATTGCATTTTGTGAGTGTTTCGATTCTACATTGCATTTTGTATGTATTTTGAACCTCACCTGCTTTTTGCACGTATTTTTCAATCTAACTTGCTTTTGTGAGTATTTTCCATCTAAATACCTTTTGTAAGTATTTCCACTCTACATTTTGTGAGCCTTTTCAATCCAAGTTTCATTTTTGTAAGTATTTTCAATCTACCTTGGTTTTTGTTTTTGTTTCAGTTTGTCATTTTTGCCATCACCCAGACCATTAGGTGCTGATAACCTAGATGTTAGGCCCCTTCTTCTGCTTTTAATGCCTCCATGGACCACTTCAATCATTTCTTGGTCCTCTTCTTCAGTAAGTTTCCTTCCGAGTTGCCCAGTAGCTTTCCTTTCGTTCTGATCTTCTCAGGCGTTCCTCAGCTGTAAATACCCTTTTTATTGTGTAACGTTTGTCTATTTTTCCCTGAAATCTTATTTTTATGTATTTCAGTTTTCTTAAATGTTTTGTTTTGCAAGTCATCCAAGGTTATTTCTAATTCTTTCATATCTTCTCTAATTTCCTTAATCCATCCTACTTGTTGTTTCATATTCTCAAGTTTCATTACAATTTTTCTAGATAACCTGGTTTCTGGTGTCCTCATGATGTGACCAAAAAAGAAATCAGTTTCTTCCGAATAGTATCAGTGATGGGCTCCAGTTCCCTTTACTACAACAATTTTCATAATCTATCATAATGCAACACAACGGATCTGTCCAGTGTGATATATGCTGGACAATAAATCCTATCATATGTATATTACAAAATATATTGCTTTAATGCGTGTTAGAGCTACTTCTGGTCGATAGCGCTGTTGCGTGCGGTATAGCCCTGTTGGCTATTTTGACCCTGAGCTTCCTTAGGCTCATCCTACACGAGCTGATCAAATGCTGCTGTTTGGCCACCTGCTGTCGCCCTTATAAATGTGTGATCTACACAGGACCGTCAAAACGTGGCTGTTAAACAGCGGTCAAAAAGCTCAGCAATTCAACACTGAACATTTAAAACTCTCATTGTGCAGGTCACTTTCATTGGACTCTGTTCAGATCGGGTGTATTACGGAACTTTTAATTGAAGAAATTCTGAACAGAGACGTTGGTGGATACACCCCACATTATCTATTCGCCTTTCTACAGGAAAGTTTCGTATCATGTTCGAGGGACACAGGTTGTATCCAGACAGATTCTTTAAGTTCCATAGAATGTCGGTTTCTTCATTCGATGAACAAAATACAAATGTGTTAATCGATTTCACAGATACATTTTTCGGTGACAAGCATAGCGAGTTATGCAACACCAGCGATTTATTTAATGAGGAACTAAACACAGCATGCAAGCGATAATGTGGACGCTGTTCAACAGCCTGCTACTTGTGTAGGTTGGTTCGCATTTATGCCGCTAGCTGTTGTACCGTCTCTGCAAGTGTTGTCGCCGCCTGTAGTCTTTTAAACGCCAACGAAGCCCGCCTTGTGGCACTCGTATGGATGCAACGGAAAGTTGTAAAGTCTTATTAGCCAGGGTTGCGGGTGGCCAAAGAGCGGCGTTTAAACAGCTAGTGTAGAATGGGCCTTATTGTGTAATTCCAGACCGTGTCGGTTTTTCCCCTAGGCCTTTGCAATAACAGGTAAATTAAGCATAGATTTAATTGAATTAAATTCTAATTACTTTTTGTGGATAGCTGTTAAGTGCAAGAATTTCGAAATGAATCTGCTTTGCTCAAATTATAGTACTGTTATTGTTGCAGATTTTTTTAAGGGGTAGAAGAATGGCGATGGCTACTCTAAAATGGTAGTTTTTTAAATTACTTACCTCTTTTCAGATAAGCCTATGTTGACCCTTCCTCCTCTGGATAATTGGGCTGTTATCTGCCCTGGCAGATTCAAGCGGGATGGTCAAGGTTTTGTTACAACTCTCATCCGTGCTGCCAGTGGAATGCGTTTTATCATTCCTCAGCCATACTTGTAAGTATTAAGAGTTTTTGGAAATTTGAGGCTGGGACATGTTGAAAAAATGTTAAAAAGAAACCATTTAGCCACATCAGAGTGCATGCATCTTAGTAACAATTTATAATATGAAATGATATTGTACACATTGCTACTAGTGAAGTGTCTTTATTTACTGCATAGTCTGATTTTGTCCCATTTTTACCCGTAGCAGACAATTTGTTTTTTCTTGTGTAGTCTTGTGCATCTTTTTTCTTTCTCTTTATACCACAGTAAACCTGAAGCACTATCATCATAGTCATCTTTCACAGCTTCCAGCCACTGGCCGGGTCTGTTTGGAACACAAGCCTCTCCAACGTCTTCAGTCTTCTCACCACCCTCGTCCAAGTCTTCCTCTCTTCTTCACGCTTTCTTCCACACCCTTCAGCAACCTGTCTCGCTCTTTCCTTCCCACTTCGTCTCGTGTATCCTCCTAGGTATCCTCTTCTCCTCCATTCGTTTTACATGTCCATACCCTCTAAGTCTAAATTTCTCTATACCATCCTGTAATGGTTCCTCCTTCATTAATTCTCTGGTCCTCTCATTTCTTATTCTGTCCATCTATGTAGCTCCAATACTGCTTCTCAAGATCCTCATCTCACTGGCCTGTATTTTGCTCTTCTCCCTTCCTTTCATAACCCAGCTCTCCGAGGCATACGTCAGGATAGGGACATAGTACATCCGATACACGAGGCACGTCCAGAAAGTAAGTTCCGTTTGGTAATAAAATTAAATTGTGTACAGAGACATGGACCCTGACAAGCAGGCAATAGAGTAGAATCCAAGCCAGTGAAATGAAATTCCTAAGAAGTATGATAGGAAAGACAGAGTGAGGAATGAAGATGTTAGGAAGGAAGTTGGGATGGGAAAACTAAATGAGAGAATTGAGAAGAATAAACTAAGGTGGTTTGGACATGTAAAGAGGATGGAGGAAAATAGAATACCAAGACAGATGCTGGAGGCAAAGTGCAAGGGTAAGAGAGCAAGAGGAAGACCTAGAACAAGGTGGATTGATTCAGTGAAGAACAGCGTAAGAAAAAGAAATCTGGACTGGGACAAGATCATGGAAGAAGAATGGTGGAAGGAAAGAGGAAAGTGGAGAAGTGCCATAAATACCCCGACCCGGCAGGAGCTGAATAAGGGAAAATGATGATGAATGATACAGAAAAATTATTTATTACCCAGCATTCTACACCTCTTAAAACTACTTTTCCACAAAACTGCCGAACTTTTGCAAGCATTTGTCATAGCGTGGCACAAGTTTTTGGATACCTTCTTCATAGAAGTTTGCCGCCCGTGTCTTCAACCAGTTGGAAACATCTTCTTTCAGCTCGTCGTCATTGTTGAAGTGTTGACCGCCAAGGAAAGACTTGAGAGATGTGTGAACAGATGAAAGTCGCTAGGAGCGAGGTTAGGGCTGTACGGAGGATGGTCAAGCACGTCCCAGCCAAATCCCTGTAGGAGGTTTTTCGTCAGTTTGCAGCGTGTGGTCGTGCGTTGTCGTGAAGAAAATAACACCTTTTGACAGCAACCCTCGGTGCTTATTCTGTATTGCGCGGCGCAATTTCCCAAGTGTCTCGCAGTAAGCATCTGCGTTGATTGTTTGACCACGCAGTAAGAAATCAATGAGTAAGATGCCTCTCCAGTCCCAGAACACTGTGCACATCATTTTCCTAGGTGTCAAGATTTGTTTCGGCTTAACCTTTGCTGGGGATGAAGTGTGCCTCCATTCCATTGATTGCCGCTTACTTTCAGGGGTGTCGTAAGAAACCCAAGTTTCATCTCCTGTGATTATCTGTGTCAGAAATTCTTCGCCGCCTTCATTGTAACGGGTCAAAAACTGAAGTGCACTACCCATCTGTTTTGTTTTGTGTTGCTCCGTAAGAATCTTCGGTACCCAACGTCGACAAAGTTTACGAAAGTTCAGTTTTTTGGCAACAATTTCATGAAGTATTGATCGTGAGATTTGGGGAATTGCAAAACCTGCGGTTTTCCCGGGTCTTGTCAACAATCGCGTGAACCAGTTCTTCTGTAACCAAAGATGGACGCCCACTTCGTTCATCATGCACTTCACTACGTCAATCATTGAACTGTCGGACCCATTTTCTCACCATTGAATCACATTTTGTCCATACACTTAGCAAATTTGCCAATAAATTTCAATTGGTTTCACTTTCCTAGCGTTCAGAAAACGAATCACAGATCTGATTTCACAAGCGGCGGGATTTTCAATCAACACCGACATTGTATGAGTAAACATGCACAGCAACGCGTACGTGGCTGACAGCACTCTCCAAATGGCGCACGTTTCTTCTCCTTGATACAGAGCGTCTACCGCCCATATGCGGAACTGCGCTGCAACGGAATGTACAACGAGTTGAAGAGACAGGCGGCACACGTCTATGAAGAAGGTATACAAAAACTTGCGCCACGCTACGACAAATGCCCGCAACATTTCGGCAGTTATGTGGAAAAATACTTTAAGGGTTGTAGAATTTTGTGCAATAAATAATTTTTCTGTATCTGTACACAATTTAATGTTATTACCAAACGGAACTTACTTTCTGGACGTACTTCGTATGATCTTTTTGCTGTTCTGCGGGACATCCTTGCTCCATAACATGCTTCTCCCACTCCTCCGGAATGCTTCTGCCCGTCTCCCCTGCTCATTTATTTCTTTATCGTTTCTTCCATTATCTTGTATCAGGCTTCCCAGATACTTGAAACTCTCTACTTTCTTCAGCTGTTCCCCACCAATTGTTATTCCCGTTGTGGTTCTTTCCTTCTTCCTTGTTGTGATCACCATCTCACTGTTATTTATGCTAAATGTCATCCCATATCCTTGTATTATTCCTTCCCACACGTCCAACTGTTCCTGTACCACCTCTACCTCCCTCCTCCTCCTCCTTCTCCTTCTCCTTCTCCTTCTCCTTCTCCTCCTCCTCCTCCTCCTCCTCCTCCTAGTTTCCCCAAATCATCTGCAAACCCCATTGCTTCCATCGTTCCTTCCCCAATTACTTGTGCCACTCGGGTCATTATGTCATCCATCACCTCAATGAAAAGTAACTGTGACAGTGCACTTCCTTGTTTCAGGCAGTTTCTCTGTTCCAACCAGTCCGATCTCTCTCCTCCCACTTTCACACAGCTCACGCTTCCCTTGTACATCTCCTCTATCCTCCTTATCGTCCATTTTTCTACTCTATCTTCCAGGGACTTCCGTTCTTGGTTTCTGCCTACACTGTCACATGCTTTCTCAATATCCAGGAAGGCCATCAGTAGATATGTTCCATACTCATAGTGCTGTTCTTGTAACTGCCTTACAGCAAAAATCAAATCCACTTTTGACCTTCCTGCTCTGAAGCCATGTTGTTCTTTCCTCATCCCTCCTTCTATCCTTGTCCTAATTCTCCTTTCCAAAACTTTCTCAAACATCTTTGCACAATAACTCATCAGTGTTATTCCCCGATAGTTTCTGCATTCTGTTCTACTACCTTTCTTGAAGATCGGGACAATTATTCCCTTTTTCCAGTCCTCTGGGGGTCTTCCTTTCCTCCTTCCATGCTGTCTTCATCACTCGGTTCAACCGTTGTATCCCCACCTCTCCTGCTGCTCTCACCATCTCCACACTCAACTCATCCACACCCGGTGCCTTCCCTCCTTTCATCTTCCTAACTGCATCTTCCACTTCTTTCCCTGTTTAGTCCTTTTCTGTTTGCAGTCTATCTTCGTCTTCCCAGATTCCTTCCTCCTCGCCGTGGTTTCCTTTTGGGTTCAGAAGTTCTTCAAAATATTCTTTCCACATTTTCTTCAGTTCTTCCCTATTTTCTATCTCTTGTCCTCTTTTGTTCACCATTCTAACATAATCCGTAGGATCCTTCCGCCTCATTTTTTACCATCCCATACAGGACCTTTTTGTACCTTCACTATCCTCCTTTATCTTTGTCCACTCTTCCATCCCCTTTCTTCTCTCCTCAGCCGCTACTCTCTTTGCCTCCTTCTTTAATTCCTGGTACTCTTCCCTTGTCTCTACCGTCCTAATTTGATTCCACCTCCCTTACGATATCTTTTGTCTTCTCATTCCACCATGGTGTTTCCTTCCACCTCTTCTTACTACTCGTCCTCCCACATACTGCTTCTGCTGCACCTACTAGTGTCTTCTTAAATCTAGCCCATTCCTCTTCCTCCCCTCTTTCTTCATATGTTGGAATTCCTTCCTTTACCATTTTGAGGTACTCAACCCTTTATCTCCTTCTTTCAGTTTCCATATCCTTATGTCTTGGCTGGTTCTCAGTCCCTTTCTTCTCCTTAGTCCCTCTCAGGTTCATTGCCTGAAGCACTATATGCCTCATTATTTTGACAATTGAGCCGTTGACAGGAAAAAGGTAGGAAGTGCAAAAAACAATTTGCGATCATTTTGTTATTCACTTTGGTTGGTTCTCAAGTTTAGGGGCTGCGACAACGCGGTCATGTAGCCCCGTGTACTTTGGGTGTGTGTAGAATCTGTCTGATAACCGGTGTTAATTGTGATGACTGTATTAGTGTGTGTTATATGTTTTCTTAATTCAAGTACTGCAACTTAGAATTTTTCAAATAGTTCCTACTTTTGCCACCACCGTCAACGATTACTAGGCCAAGTTCAGAACTTAGCTACTAGACACCACCGCAGTCGGCTCTTGGCAACGAACATAGAAACCTAAGAGCGTTGTTTACATTCTTAACCTATCCAATTTAGCTTCACATGGGTGCAATTAGTGGAAGGTTCTTTAATATGCCATAAATCTGACTTATTCACGTTATTATACATATTACTTCCAAATTGAAGAAATCCACTCACTTAACATATTAAAAAGCAATTTTCTGAATTATGCATAGCATGGTGGAAAAATAATTTGTTTATACAATGTAGAAATAGAGATTTCAACACTTCTTCTACTACAAACTCTTTTTGTTAGGCAAAGATAGTTAGTTATTGTTGTTTTAAGGGGCAGAACTAAGAGGTCATCTGCCCGTGTTAGGCGCAGAGATCCATGTAAAATGCATGATACTTTTATCCAGGAAGTCCATCATTGGTAATAAAATCCTTCTTTTTTTTTTGGCTTCATTGATGACTATTCTTCTTCCAAGGGGTTGCAAACTCTGAAAATTGGTGATGGCCTTGAATGACTAATGCCTTTTGAATATAGCATGTTCCTTCCACATTTCAATTTCATTAAATGACTCTCGTTTTAGTCACGGGGAAATCTTATCTTGAAATTCGAATCCAGCCAACGGTGCTTATTTTAAGAGCACCCATACTCAAATTTTCGAGATTCAGCAACAAAGTCAAGGAAGTCATTATTTTTCATAACTACATTATTGGGCTTGAAAACTTTAGCACTGCGAATGATTTCAGCTTCTTCTGGTTCCATTGGCTTACATTGTTTCTTTCTCTTTTCGATGATAACACATTTCCTGTCTCAGAGCATGTAAAATTGTCCGGAAACCAGGAATTTTATATCAACAGAATCAAAATAGATTTTGTCAATTATATAAATAATAACCATTTACACCATTCGATTTTTATTCTGCCCTGCACATTGTATTATTGTTTTTTCCATTTCTCCTTTTCTGAATGTTGACAACGTTAATCAGACCCACGAGATATCGATGGGTTTTCACCCATGCATTTCCTGTTGAATTAATTTTCATAAAAATATATTATTGTGCTTCCTACTTTAGCACTCTTTTATGTGTATACATAGTTTCTTATTAAAGTAGATTATTAATATTTGATATGGTTTTGAAGAGTATTATTTTGGATTCTTTTAGGCAACCACTTTCACACAGAAATTCACCAAATTGAACATAAAATACAAGTGGTAACTGAAAATAATTATAAGTAATTTACTCACCACTGTGTTCATAAAGTATTGGCCACGGTTGATGTTTGGGATCCAGGGTTGGATTCCTCATGAGTTGGCGAAATTTTGTCCAGTAGAATTTTTTTTTAAATTGTAATTTGCACCGTAGAAAAAGCTCACTAAATGCATGCACTATATACATCTCATACACACACACTTCACAACAGAAACATTTAATTAAACACACGATATCACTAAATAAACACCCGAATCCAATAATACCTCAAAGCACAAGTATCTAAAATAATTCTAACACATACATTATCCTATACCTAAACTTTTGCGAAAAAAATTATAAAAGCCTTTCTTCAACTAAATAGGCTATACAATTTATCTATACTAATAATTGGACACTAAATATGTGCAAAGATAACGTTTACGGGGCTAAACATTCTAATAATTCCTGCGTGAGTGGTAGTCTTCAAAGCAAGGTACGACACAGAGTGCAACACCACATGGTTGACACATGTATCGGGACTCTTTCCTCTTCCTTTCCCTCCTGACAGTATTGCTACATACATGACAGTGACGAGTTGGGTTAGATTTCTTATCAGTTGGCGGAACTAAGCAGGGAAAATGTCTTTCAGTTAGTCGAAGAACTGGGTCCGTGGATTTTGCAGATGGTCTTCCAGGAGTTGATTTTCTGGGGTTGTGGTATCTCTCCAAAATCTGTCTTATAATTTGAAGCTGAAATTCTGCCAATGAAGGACGCTTACCTGATGATAGACAGTATAGGGCATATGAATTTAGAAGTGCTAAGTCCAAAATATGAAAGAATAATTTCTTGTACCACTTGATACTCTTACGCACGCTATGGAGTGAACTAAGGAGCATGTCTGCCTTATCGACAGACCCCATGTTCATGTTATATTCAGTGACGGCCTGAGGCTTCAAGATAGATGCTCCAGACATGCGATCCTTTTTCATATATTTTTGTGCATGGTTGTAAGCACGAACACATCCCTCCTATCACGCCACTTGAGTGCCATCATTTTTGTGCTAGATTTCATTTCCAATTCCCCCTCTTCTCAATTGAGTTCCCAGTGCAGGCATGCCTTTCCTGTTCTTTCGCACTGTTCCACATGCATTGGTGGCTCGGTCATGAAGCAAAGAAAACAGCTTTGGGCCAGTGTACCAGTTATCTACAAATAAACTATGGCCTTTATCTAAATAATCATGTAGAAGTGTTGTAACAACTGCACCAGAAATGCCGAGTTTATAGGGGTCTGTGATTTCTGTTGATGAGCCAGTATAAGTGATACAATCTAAAATATAACCAGTCTTACAGTCACAGAGAACAAACAGTTAGATGCTGAAACAATGACGCTTAGTTTTTATATATTTTTGAAAGCAAGACGTCCCTTGAACAAAACTAGGCTTTCATCAACACACAAGTTAGCAAATGGGGTGAGATAGGTTTTGAACATTTTCCTGAAGTGGTCAATAATGAATCGAATTTTGTTCCGACTGTCAGTTTTGTTTGGGTTTTCATTGTCGGTGAAGTGGAGCATACTGAGTAAAATTAGATATCTATCACGAGACATAACTTGCTGAAAAATTGGGGCATGCAGAAGGGGATCACTGGACCAATGTTCCTGAATAGACGGATGTTTATTTCGAACCATCAGCAGCGTCACTGCTATTAGCACAAAAATCTCCTTATTGGTATCAACCCATTTCCTGAGCCTGGAATATTGACTGGTCGGCTTAGCATCAACAGTCTGTTTATGAAACTTGTTTATTTCGTCCGCTACCTTTGTCAACACCTCTTCATTGACAAATAATTCGAAATAATCTATTTCATGGGATTGAGGGGTCAAATTAGTATTTGACATACCTGGGTTTGGCACTTGGAATGCATGCACGTTTGGCGCGAACTCGTCCTCGGACCACGTGGGTAGGCCTAGGTCAGGTTCATTTCTTCCCCTCTCTGTCGGGATATCTTCAACACTATCACTGTCACTTCCTAACAGTTCCCTAATATCCTCATCGTCACTTCCGACACCATCTAAATCCACATCAGACTCAATCTCCTCCAAAAGCGTAAGAATTTGCTTCGGACGCATATTGCGCTCGCTAGATGCAGCCATTACTCATACACGATGTTTATAACTGTGTGTGACTAAAGAAAAACATTTTTCCAGCAACGTTACAAGAGTGTATTTATGGAACTAAGTGGTTGGAAATGTAGCTAACAGATGGCGTAAGAATACACGACATTTACAAAGCAGATCGAGTATACTCGATCACAGCACTGATGGCACAAAGTTATGATCAAGTATACTCGATCGCAGCACTGACGGACCACTTGAGACAGATCGAGTCGACTCGACCGCAGCAGTGAAGTGTTTAAGGGTACATAAGATGTTATGGCAGACATTTTTTCTTACGATGTGAGCTTAAGATGTTCTGCCAAACTATTCTTAAAAGTAATATTTACCCTATTTATCAAATAATTATCTGATTTTTCAACCTGTGGATGCTTAACAGTAATTGTGGATCCTAAGGTAGTCGTGAAAATCCAACATCTAACAACACAATTCGATTCACATTAATTAATATTGTTAGTTTGAATGTGTAATTTAATTCATTTTACGTTGAGACAGAACAATCGAAAAAGATAGTACAAAAATGAAAAATACAATATTTTGGGTTTTATGGAATAAATAGTCTATTCCAATTTCATCTTCTCCGTCAATTTCGTTGCAAGTCTTTGCAGAGCAAAAGGGGAAATGGCAGTTGAGTTAAATAAGCTGGGTTCAAATCCATTTCACACATTTTGAGACCTTTCTTGGTGCCAATACCCAACTAATCCTCTCCAACAGTTTCATAAAGTTGATTTCGATTTTATGCGTTTCTTTCTTGACGAAGGCAGTTTCAATATCTGTTATTTTCAATGGGCTACCTTCATTGTCCTTGCATTCGGAAGAATTACTTTAAGGAAAATTTTTTTCCGAACAAAGAAGTCGTGATGAGTCATAACGTCCTACTGTCTTGGCTAGTTTGGCCAGTACAACTATCTGTATACAGAGATACATCCTGATCTACCATTTGTGAATAACTGGGCATATTTCATTGCTCCCTCTTTGTCAATCAGCTCGACTCCGAACGTAACTAAATGCATTCCCACTTCCACTCTCTTGTGAACTCAGTACTTTCTAGAATAGTACAATAAGCAATAACATACTGTCTCGTGGGGGAATGTTCAAAAAATTTTGCAAATCAAAACTGGCACAGTCATTTGTCAATTTTGATTTTTGTTGATCAAAAAAAATTGTTTCTTGGTGTTTGTGTTCCTGCATAGAAATGGAGCTTTCCTCATTGTTCTTAAACATTTCACATTGAGCACGTATGTCTTCCTCTGGTAAATGAAAGCCTATTGTCACCACGCTACACTTTATCACGGTTTCAACTCTAGCACAATCTGCACAATTTTTCAAAGTAAAGCTGAATAACTTACCATTACAAGGTGGCAGAACACTGGAGTTTGTAATGTCTTTTTTTTAAATATCTCTGCACAAAGAAAGTAAGTTAGCCAAGTACTGTAGCTTCCTATACTCACATGTTGCCTGGAAAGGTAGAAAATATTGGTTAGATTGTCTCGTTTCCTGACCTGATCCTCGCGAGCAATGTCGGCGTTCGATGAGTTTGCCTGGTTACACGTCAACAATAACAGCTATCCGTGGCTTAGGTGGCAGCACGCCGGCCTCTCACCGCTGGGTCCGTGGTTCAAATCCCGGTCACTCCATGTGAGATCTGTGCTGGACAAAACGGAGGCAGACAGGTTTTTCTCCGGGTCCTCCGGTTTTCCCTGTCACAATTTCATTCCGCAACACTCTCCACCATCATTTCATTTCATCTGTCATTCATTTAATCATTGCCCCAGAGGAGTGCATACCTGCCAACTTTTACGCTTTATCCGTAAAATTTACGGAAATTGCAGCATTTTACGGTTTTACGGATGAACGGTGTCATTTTACGATTTCGCGGAAAAAAAATTTGAAACGATAATTAACATTCGATAATCCCTCCCACTTCCGTAAAATCGATAGTTTGCGTGGGTCGAAGGCAAGTCCACGATAGTCGATAACTCGTTCTTTGATATGATTCGTACTTTTAACCGTGTGATGTTTGTGTCATTGTAATTGAATTTGAAGCCGGGATAACAGTTCTTCCATGTGAATCTTAGGTGTCGACACGCTCTGCTTTGCAAATTCTTTGTTCCTCTACGTTCGCTCGTTGCGATTTAAACCATATTCTTGGACCACGTGAGTTGTTTATTGTTCGCGAAGTTGGTGTTCCTTGAATGTTTTCGTCTTTCAAAGTTATGGCATATTTTAATGAAGTGTTCGAGTTTTTGTGCTATATCTTCGTGCTTCGCAGTTTCCTGTATTCCTTGGACTAATTACATTCGTTCCACGTGTGTGTTTTTTTCCCCTCTCTACTATGTGCATATTCTTTCATCACGAGGTTGGCGTCGTGTTCATTTAATGGTTTAAGACTTTGTGTGCTTTGACTTGTTTTAATGAAGTGTTGGCTGTGTTTTATGTGATTTACAGAGGTGCCAACTATTACGGATTGTCCGTAATTATAACGGATTTCAGCTCACGATTACGGCATTACGGTCGAAGGTGAAATTATTACGGAAAAGTGACATCACGAAAAAAATACATTTCTATGAAAAAGAAAAAAGAAAAAAAAAAGTAATGTTACAGGGTCTCGACCGGTAACAAAAAGTATCGAAAGTAACGAAAAACTAGCTAATTTTACAAACAGGTAACGAAAGTAAAAGTAGCTAATTTTAATGTCTGCATAGTTGGAGGTAGGCCTAACGAAAATTCGCCGAGGTTGGTTTAAATCGTCTAAACTCGCGCCGCTTGGCTCACAGATTGCGATGGAGCCGATTGCGTATGCTATATTTCCCCGTGCCCGACCTCAAGGAAATGCATACTGAGGATACCTTGAGTGGTATATATCAGTCCAACGTATAATTTCGGTATCGAGAAGAGTTTTTTAGTTTTGTGTGAAATATTTGTCTGTATTATTAGGAAACCTGACTTTCCGCGAGACGTTTATTCGCGTAAAATTCTGAAACTCAACAGAAACCTCTCTTTTCTGTTATTGACCTCTACATTTGGAGACTATCTCAAATTGAAGTCCAGAAATAAGGTGAAATAATCTAATGTCGCAATCTTGCGAAATGATACAGTTTCGAAAAAAGAATCCCGAAAAGCTTCGAAATACATGTATTTTAAAAATCTATCCGTCTCAAAAATTTGCGACATCCAGTATGGTTATTTCGAAATTCCGTTATGTAGACTTTTCCTTCGAACTTTGGTTCCATCGGATAATTTAACCGGTTATCTCGAAAATTTGTATGATTCGAATTCGAAAGAAAATGTGCCCTCTTGTCGTATTATTCATGTAATCCTATCAGAATAATTCGTAATATTCGATACCTACTTCAAACGTTCATCCTCTGAACTCGCATGCTCAAGACGGCCGGCTGACTGCACGGCTTGCCTGCGGGAATCTCGTCAAACGGACCGAGATCGATGCCAGTTGCGTAAAATCATAAAACACGTGCCCAATCGCGAACTAGTGACCACGAGGACTGCGGGAATCCTGTCAAAGGTGATTGGGCACCCATCACGAAACATCCCGTAACCTACTCGCCATTTTCCCCATAACTGTATACAGTACTTAAAAGCGTACGGGGAGCGAGAAGTGCGTCAACCCTTTTAGAAATGACAGTCTACGTAGCATCGCGATACTCATTTCTCCTCGTGATCCACCGTGAACTCCCAACCACAGCATAGGGACAGCGGGAATCATGGCGTCGACCATACTTCATGTCGATAACTGCTCGTGAATTTTAACCATGCACAACCTCGAACTTGCCTCCGCCATTCTGCCAGGCAGACAATCGTTGAACGGCCGGGTGCGGCGTCGATTGCATATTATCGCGTTCTCAGTGACCAACCGCGAGGACATCGTGATTCTCGTATAACGACCGAAAGCGGCAGAGATTGCAATACAACGCGATATTTCTCCGCATTCGATGACGAGAACAACTGGACTCTTGTCAAACGTACAGCAAGTGGCGCCGATTGCGTGATTATGCTATAATTGCAAGGACAATGGAAATCTCGTCGATCGGCTAAAAGTGCCACCAATTATGTAAATAGCGATTTTTCTCCGTGTTCTATCGTGAAAACTACGGGAATCTCGTCAAACGGCTGAGGCCAGCGCCGATCGTGTAACATCTCAATATTTTTCTTTTTCTTAGAATGAACGTTTCCTATTCATCTCTTGATTATTTTGTTCAGAGATTCCCAAGTTTGGTCAAGGAAAGTGAACATGACAAACTTGAAGAGGAATTTGCTGTTTATCAGTGTGGTACTTTCCCTGAATATATTTTACAAGGACCTAGAATTGATGTAAACTGGGGCAAAATTGCTGAGCTTAAAAACGAAAGTGGATAGTTCAAGTATAAAACTTTAAGTAATGTGGTATTTGCAATATTACTTGTACCTCACAGTAACTCTCCCACAGAAAGAATTTTCAGTATTGTTAGGAAAAATCAGACAGAATTCAGACCTACATTAAGCACATCTACACTGGAATCGCTTATGATTCGGAAGGCGAAAATGTCATCGTAGGGGGAAGTATGTTACAAGAAAACTTTCACGGAAAACCAGTTACTGGGTGCAAAACAAGCTACAAGGATTTTTTTAAATCACAGAACTAGACGGCAATGTGCATATTTTATTGTGTAATATGATATTCTTTACATTAGGTTGCTTCCGGGTAGGGTAAAGGTTGTGTCATCGAGAACGGAGGAGCAATCTTTGGATTTGACGTGAAAATTTTTCAGTGGGTGGGGGGCAATATAAGGGATTACTGATAACCCACTTCAAAGGTTGGCACCTCTGGATTTATGTTATAATTTTGTGTGACGTTCAGTGATCCAGGTTCCTTTCGATGTTTTAGTAGATATCGAGAATGAACAAATACAACAAGAAACAGTACTTCCAGACATTTAAAGAATCATACTCTGTTGATTTTCCGTGCATACTAAAATCAAGAAAGGGAGAAAAATTTGCCTTTTGCACGGTATGTGCGTGTGATCTTATTATTGCACATGGTGGAAAAAACGATTTAAGTGATCATGTGAAGTGCTGTAAACACATAAGTTAAATCGAAGGAAGAGCAAGAAAATCAACACCATTTTGCCAAGGCTGGTAACGTTGACAGTGACGTAATTAGGGCCGAGTGTCTGTTTACTTTATTTTTGGTGGAACACAATGTGCCCTTAAGTGCGGCTGATCATGCTGGTGCTTTATTTAAGATGTTTCCCACATCAGAAGTTGCAAAGAAATATAGTTGTGGTCGCACGAAAACGACGTGCATTGTAAATAAAATGGCAAAAAATGCATCATCTGAAGTTAAGTGCCTTCAGAACGGACCATTTTCTTTGGCAACGGATGGAAGCAATGATACGAATGCCAAGTTGTATCCTATTGTTGTTACATTCTATGATGTTCGGCAGGAAAAAGTAGTGAGCACTGTGCTATCCATACCAGCGTTGGACGGGGACTCAACAGGGCGAAACATAGGTAACCTGATGTTATCACAGCAGAGTTCTCATAATATACCAATTGAAAACTGTGGCTTTCTGCTCCGACAATACTCCTGTTATGATAGGACACAAAAATGGGGTTTCAGCAGTTCTGAAGGAAGTTCAACCTGGTATTGCCATCATATTTTGAAGACCAGGAGTTCTGGTCCCTGTTATAAAAAAAAAAGACAAAGAATTTTCTCAAGACTTTTTGCTGGAAGCTAAAAAGGCCACAACCTTGACTTGAAAGTCGAACTAGCATGTGATTTGTAGTGTGTATTACATACCTGCCAACTTTTACGGTTTATCCGTAAAATTTACGGAAATTGCAGCATTTTACGGTTTTACGGATGAACGGTGTCATTTTACGATTTCGCGGACAAAAATTTGAAACGATAATTAACATCTGATAATCCCTCCCACTTCCGTACAATCGATTGTTTGCGTGGGTCGAAGGCAAGTCCACGATAGTCGATAACTCGTTCTTTGATATGATTCGTACTTTTAACCGTGTGATGTTTGTGTCGTCATTGTAATTGAATCTGAAGCCGGGATAACCGTTCTTCCATGTGAATCTTAGGTGTCGACACGCTCTTCTTCACAAATTCTTTGTTCCGCTACGTTCGCTCGTTGCGATTTAAACCATATTCTTTGACCACGTGAGTTGTTTATTGTTCGCGAAGTCGGCGTTCCTTGAATGTTTTCGTCTTTTAATGAAGTGTTCGAGTTTTTGTGCTATATCTTCGTGCTTCGCAGTTTCCTGTACTCCTTGGACTAATTACATTCGTTCCACGTGTGTGTTTTTATTTTTCTCTACCATGTGCATATTCTTTCTTCACGAGGTTGGCTTCGTGTTCATTTAATGGTTTAAGTCTTTGTGTGCTTTGACTTGTTTTAATGAAGTGTTGGCTGTGTTTTATGTGATTTATGTTATAATTTTATGTGACGTTCAGTGATCCAGGTTCCTTTCGATGTTTTAGTAGATATCGAGAATGAACAAATACAACAAGAAACAGTACTTCCAGACATTTAAAGAATCATACTCGGTTGGTTTTCCGTGCATACTAAAATCAAGAAAAGGAGAAAAATTTGCCTTTTGCAAGGTATGTTCGTGTGATATTAATATTGCACATGGTGGAAAAAACGATTTAAGAAATCATGTGAAGTGCGGTAAACACATAAGTTATGTTAAATCGAAGGAAGATAGCAAGAAAATCAACACCTTTTTGCCAAGGCTGGTAACATTGACAGTGACGTAATTAGGGCCGAGTGTCTGTTTACTTCCTTCTTGGTGGAACACAATGTGTCCTTAAGTTGCAAAGAAACATAGTTGTGGTCGCACGAAAACGACGTGCATTGTAAATAAAATGGCAAAAACTGCATCATCTGAAGTTGTTAAGTGCCTTCAGAACGGACCATTTTCTTTGGCAACGGATGAAAGCAATGATGCGAATGCCAAGTTGTATCCTATTGTTGTTACATTCTATGATGTTCGGCAGGAAAAAGTAGTGAGCACTGTGCTATCCATACCAGCGTTGGACGGGGACTCAACAGGGCGAAACATAGGTAACCTGATGTTATCACAGCTGAGTTCTCATAATATACCAATTGAAAACTGTGTGGCTTTCTGCTCCGACAATGCTCCTGTTATGATAGGACACAAAAATGGGGTTTCAGCAGTTCTGAAGGAAGTTCAACCAGGTATTGCCATCATAGGTTGCATATGCCACCTGATTAATCTAGCAGCTGAAAAAGGTGCTGGAAGATTACCAGTTAAAGTGGATGAGATCCTTGTAGATATATTTTATTTCTTAGAGAAGAGTGTAAAGAGAAAAGAACGCCTTCAGAAATTTCAGAACTTGCACAATAAAGAGGCAAAGAAAATTCTGAAGCATGTATGTACTAGGTGGTTATCTTTAGGCAGATGTTTGGATAGACTACTGGACCAGTGGGATCCGCTTCTTTCTTTCTTTCTTTCTTTCTTTCTTTCTTCAAGGAGGAAGTAAAATTATGTACCCAAAACATTTCCACGAGCTTGACATCTTTCAGAATACCTAAAGTTGAACAAAGTGGATCCAAAGAGTAATTCTTGATTCTGCTACTACACATGCCCCTAAAAGAATGGCATATTCTTCCAAATGTGACAAACCCATCCTAAAAAGTAAGACTTCTGCTGCTACTCGTGAGGAAAAATTGTTTATGTTCCTGTCCTCAAACTTGAACAAGGCCTTTTGCATTTTCCTTCATGTGACTATTCCTGTATTTGACAAATTGAATGTTGTCCTTCAGACTTCTTCCCCACAAGTTCACTTGTTATTAAAACTTCTAATGTATTTGCTAAAGCAGCTGTTCACCAAGTTTGTTAAGCCCAAAATTGTCAAAGGCTCCTCATTGCTTGAAGTTGAGTACAACTTGATTCAAAATCAAAGAAGTGATGATGAGTTAGTTATTGGCATTCAAACTTCGAACATAGTGAATGATCTCCAGGATACAGATAAATCCCTTTTCTTTTCATCAGTGAGAAACTACTTTTGTACTGCCTGTGACTGCATCATCAACAAGGTTGACAAGGATGACGTGTTAAAGAATGCTCAAGTTGCTAGGTTAGACAAAATTGAAGATGCACAGTTTTCTTCAATTGTTTTTTTCTTGGCAAAGTTTCCTATCATGTTAAGCAAGGAAGAAAATGAAACTAAAGATGAGGTGGTGAATGAGCTTCAGAGGCAGTTCACAGCTCTTCAGGTAGAAGACACTTTGGCTGCACATCAAGACGCTGCAAGTGATTCCAGTTGGGCACACATATCAAGAATTCGTGGAGCCGATGGACTTCTTAAGTATAACCGAATTTCTAGAGTAATGCTCTCTATTCTCACCATACCCCATAGCAATGCAGAATGTGAACGTGTTTTCAGCCTTGTGAAGAAAAATAGACAACAGTTCAGGTCATCCATGTCCAATGAATCTCTGGAGTCTATTTCTATTTTGAAGACCAGGAGTTCTGGTCCGTGTTATGACAAAGCATTTTCTCAAGACTTTTTGCTGGAAGCTAAAAAGGCCACAACCATGACTTTAAAGTCGAACTAGCATGTGATTTGCAGTGTGTATTATATTATTTCTTGCCTGTGTTACGTTAAACAAGTTTCATTGTGTAAAGCCTTTTTCAATTATCGTATATCTGCTTAATTTATCAAGGAAGTCCTGTTATGTATGCTCCAAACCAATATTCACCACGCCTGCTGCTGATTAACATGGATTTCTTCTTGATTGTTATGTTCATCTACAAATCATGTAAGTAGATATGATTTCATTGAAATATCCTGTTTAAAGCATGAATTATTGTATTTTGTAGCCCAGAAGTATTATTATTTTCGACAAGCTGGGGTATGTCGAAAATCGTTAAATTTTTTGTCGCGCGTGAGTTTTACTGATAGCCCTTTTCAAAAGTTGGCAGGTATGGTATTATATTATTCCTTGCCTGTGTTACGTTAAACAAATTTTATTGAGTAAAGCCTTTTTCAATTATCGTATATCTGCTTAATTTATCGAGGAAGTCCTGTTATGTATGCTCCAAACCAATATTCACCACGCCTGCTGCTGATTAACATGGATTTCTTCTTGATTGTTATGTTCATCTACAAATCATTTAAGTAGATATGATTTCATTGAAATATCCTGTTTAAAGCATGAATTATTGTATTTTGTAGCCCAGAAGTATTATTATTTTAGTCAAGCCGGGGTATATTCGAAGAAGAGTCCATTACAGGTTCCGTGTTGACGTTTTGTAATTAAGTATAACAAATTTAAAGTTTCCGTCTAATCAACACTCGTTTATTATTTAGTAAGCCTACGGGTACGTGTTTCGGAATCAGTACAATTCCTTCTTCAGCCCTTCATAATTCATATTCGGAAACATCATAGACTAAAAAGACCACGTCCATGTGAGAAACATAACACACTGATATTGAAATACTATAAAAGCTAACTAAACACTTTAAAACATGACAACCTTATGGACATTACATACAATAAAGCAATAAAAACATTCCTGCTGTTAACAGTCAAATTGATTAATAATCACTATTATGCACATTCTTGAAAGGTATGCGAAGGTCAAACTGTGCAGTCATTAATTTCTTTTTGTAAATGAAAACAAAGAGCACATTTCATTAGTGTTCAGGACACAAATAACTTGCTGTACTGATAAATGTTGACACAAGTGGAAACTTTGTTCGGCACTTTATTGAAAATGCGCTGACATGTGCTTAGTAGATGCAAAACTGAGAAAACCTTCTGATTATTAAACTTGTATTTTGCACATTAACTGAGTGTGTTAATCTTGAGCCGAAAGCTCCACAAACATGCAACGTTTCAGAGCAAAACGCCAAGGTCAATGAATATGGTGCTGGGTAGTAGGCTCCTACATCGGCGTGACTGCTAATGCGAAGCGATGTAGGTAAGGTCAAGTGTCTGGCGTTTGCGGTCCGATGTGTATACAGGCTAATCCGCTAGTGGAATGAGAGAGTCAGAGAGATGGTAAGAGAGGAACCATGCAAAATAGAATAGAGCGATCTAGGCTACAATGGTATGGACATGTGAGGAGGATCCAAGAGGAGAGGATACCGAAGAAGATGTTTGGAATGGAAATGACTGGAAGGAGGCCAAGGGGAAGACCAAGGGACAGATGGAAAAAAGGAGGACAGAGGAGTGTGCTGGGACACAGTAAATGACGAGGGATGGTGGATGGACAGGAAACGATGGAGAGGCTTATGTTCCAAGCAGACCCGACCAGCGGTTGGAAACTGCTCAAGATGATGATGATGGCCATGGCTATTCTCGAGCTGTGAGGGCTTATTTATTGACACATCAGGCATTGGCCAATCTGATTCTGGGTACCATTGAATTTACCAACGACGAAACAACTGTTGTCAACAGGCTACTAACAGGTGGACCAGTCCAGGGTTCTGGAAGCAGATGATTTCGAAGAAAACAAATCTGTGAAGCAGCGACAGCTGTCGACAATTTGCAAATCAGAGGTCCAACAGCTCAGCCCTGGGTTCAGTACTATAACTTGGTGACTCTTGTGAAGAAATTTATATAAGCAGAGTGGATGGCCAACTTTCAACTACAATTGGAGACTATCAAGATGATGGAAATATCTGTTCCCGGAGGAAACAGGATGTAAAATTGTCCGATTGAGCTATGTACATTAACAATATGGATTAGCAAGGTAAGCTAACATTATTTTTGAAAGGAAGTTTTGACTTCCGTAGTACATTGGCGCTGCTCGTGGCAACATTTGTGTCTTGCAGTGACCTTCACAGTATGTACTAGCCACGCGTCTTGGTGAGGTGTACCATAACCAACTGAAGAGCCCATTGGTACACTGGGGCGAAATGCTGGCAACTGTTTTGAGCTAGCCGGACCATTGTATCAAATTTCTTTGTGAATTTGTTAATATCAAGATGATGATACCATTTTTCCATGCTGCTGGACATTGCCCTTATGTAAAAAGTGCACATTTGTACCTTCAAGAAATGTCCTGTTTGGAAGACTGAATGAATCCGGCAGAGTTCCAAAAGTTAGCAGAAAAAGGTTATTTCACAATCCGAAGGTCAAACGAATTTTGGTCAGGCGTATGGACTGACGTGACAATCAAACAGAAACTCTTGAAAGATATGAAAGTTGGAGGTGGCTTGACTAGTGGAAGGGGAATGACAGACAGTACATTGTTGAAGTGGACTCTTTGAAAGAATTTGATAGCAAGACAACAGAAATATAAAGCATTTTGTCATGTTTAAATGAGAGAGAATGTGAAATGGTTTTATTTAGCCGAGGTTATGTGTTTTGTATGTTAAATGAACAGAGAACTGTGACCGGCTGCAAAGCAAGCAAGTGCCGTACTTCTCTTAAAGATATAGCTCAACAAATGGAGCAGTACACTGAAGTTACAGCATTGTCTTCAGAACATGTGGAGCTGAGGCCCAGCAGGATCACGCGGGACAAACAAGATGTGCAACGGCTGCTCTAATGATTTTCAAACCCCCCCCCCTTTTCCCTGAAGCAGAGGAAATTATGAGCATCAGCTCTGGTGTAGTTCGAAGTGAGCAGGTGAACTGCTACAAGGTTCAGCAAGTCGGTATGGCAGGACTCTCAAGAATAGTGGGACAACCTTCGGTCAAGTGTCTTTCAAAAAGGACCTTCAAAGTGTCCTTTAAAGGACAAAGTGATATCTTTAGCAGCTGACAAAAACATCTTGAAAGTTGGGCAGAAGAAGATTGCTGTGGACCCACTCACTCTATCACAGGATGTGCAAAAACTACCCAGGGCGACCTTGAGGAATACCTCTTATGAGCTTCCACCGTACCCTATGTCGTTCGACAAGGATGGCATGAGCAAGGGCACAAAGTCTGCTGTATATGCAGCGTTCACACCCCTGCCCATTGATTTCGAGCACCCCTCAAATAACCTCAGTTTTCGATGGTGGGCATCTGCTCCACAAAGCTGTGTGGAATCGAAATTTGACTTTTGGGCAAATTTGTGCCTACTATATCAAGTACATCCACCAGCATTATGGGTCAGTGGTGTTAGTCATCTTCGTCGGGTTCCCAGACAATCTTCTGATGAGTACCAAGAATGCTGAATGAGCAAGAATGCGCTAGCTGAACGCCTCAGCAGATGTGATATTTGATGAAGCCACTGTCAACACAACTCCCCAAGACAAATTTCTGTCCAATGAGAGCAATAAAAAACTATTTGTTGTCCTAGTCATGAACAAGCAAGCTGAGGAGGATGCTGACGTGTTCATTGACACCACTGCAACATCGTTGGCTTCTTCGTAGGACGCTGTAATTATTGTGGGGGATGACATCGATTTATTAGTCTTCTTCACTGGGAAAGCAAATACGATGAACAACGTATACCTTAAAAAAACAGAAAGGAGCAATTCACCTGACGTCATGTACTCCCCCTCTTCATTTATGTATGACTTCGCCAAGAACTTGCTGCTCATCCACTCCATCAGCGGGTGTGACACAACGTCAAACATTTATGGGTTCGGAAAGACCAAATTTTGTTCCCGGTTCGGGAGGTTGGAGATAAGTTATGTCTTCATGGACCCAGAAGCCACATTAGAGGTCATCTCCAAAGCAGGAGGGCAAATATTGGTCGTCCTCTATGGTGGGAAAATCGACTAATCACTTTCTGACCTCCGACACACAAAATGTGTTGCCACCACGACAAACTTCAACCTGGAAAAGCTGCCACCAACCTCTGATGCAGCGCGATACCACTCCATGAGGGTATACCACCAAGTGATGGCCTGGATGAGCAGGAAGAAAGATCCGATCATCTTTGGTTGGACAAGAGGAAGTAGGGGCTTGATTCCGACAACCACCACCAGAGATGCTGCTCCTCGTACCCTGCTGAGGACGGTATCATGCAGGTGTGTCACCGGCTGTTCCGCATGTGGATGCAGAAAAGCCGGTCTGCATTGCTCCATTCTGCTGTGGCGGAAAGTCCTGCAACAACCGTCCCTTGATAGTCGCTGACGAGGAAGAGGAAAACATCAACGACCCATCCATACCATTCGACGAAGGCCCTGCTGAAGAGTCAGCCCTCCCGACCCCCCTTGCGAAACCTCACTGGTTACTGTACCCCCCCCCCCCCCTGTACTTTTTTTAAAGTTTTTATTTTACTGTGTTCGTTATTCCCTAATAATTAATATATAAAACGCATTGTATTGTAATCTACCTACCTATATTTTGTAAATACACACTCCCTTTTATGTGTAACGAATTTGTTCTCTCCCATCGATTCATATTTATAAAAAAAAATGGTTCAAATATTATTTATATGCACTGCTGTGTTCAAAAAATTGTTGTAATACAATGCAAAGGAAAAACTTGCACCAACACGGCACTCCCGGGTTGAATCACAAAAACCGCATTTCTTCTAGTTTTCTTAAATTTACCCCCACTTTACCCATTACTCGTAATTTTCTTTTGATACATGCATTTTAACGACAATTAAATTCTCGACACCTTTCATTCAATAAACGTTTTGTTGAGATCAAGTCTGCCCCCTGTTTTTGCGATGGAAAGTGGAGCGCAAGTGAAACATTGGCCGAATCGCCAATTTTCGCCCTTTTTCGGATTCTTGTAGCTCAAATACGCTTGGTCGTACAAAAATAACTTCCACATCAAATTTGTTGGGCATTTAGTTATCTACATTTTCTTAATTTAACATATCTTCATAAAAAATTAAAAAAAAGAACTGGGAATGAGCTAGAGGCCAAAAACTGAAATAAGTGCCGATTTCTGACAGATTTTGTAAGATGGCTCTTATCCCATAATGCATTCATAACTGTTCCCGAGCGAAGCCGGGGCGGGTTGCTAGTTAACATATAAATCGGTTTCCTGGTCATAAATGCATTTTGTATTTAAGAGTATTCAATTGAAATAGATGAGATAGATTTTTGTTAATTTATACTCGTTTACATTGTAGCTTAAGTATTTTAAAAAAAGTTTGTAAAACGGCTCCGTTATTTTCACCCAGGTGAATACAGTACATGGAAGGTGACTCAGTTCGTGTAAAAATTGAGCTGTTCTTCTTTAGTGTAGCAGTTTTTTAAGTCATCCTTTCTTTCCCCCTCACTCATAACTGGTACTAAAAATCTGTTGGCAAATCGTGCCAAGCTATAGCCACGTTTGCCTCTTTCAAGGATCTTCTGAGATATAGTGCAACTTGGTTTTGACTTTCACACACACAGATCTCTGTACATGGATGGCTGGTAGCTAAGGCAGCAGTAAGCCGAATAGACGATGACAGGTATAGCAAGATGGCATGGTGCAATATTGCGAATCTGGCTCTGTGATTGGTTACTGATAGTTCGATTTTATACATTTATACTGGCAGTAAATATTTTGTTTTCCTTGTAGTTGTAAAATGGGCTGATTTTGGTAATTTAAAGCGTAAAATCTTGGTTGTAAGTACCGGTTTGGTGACCCATCAGTCCAGGCAAGCCGGTAATACCTTTACAGAGGTGCCAACTATTACGGATTGTCCGTAATTATTACGGATTTCAGCTCACGATTAGGGCATTACGGTCAAAGGGGAAATTATTACGGAAAAGTGACATCACGAAAAAAATACATTTCTATGAAAAAAAAAAAAAAAAAAGGAAAGTTGCAGGGTGTCTACCGGTAACGGAAGTAACGAAAAAGTAGCTAATTTTACAAACAGGTAACGAAAGTAAAAGTAGCTAATTTTTATGTCTGCATAGTTGGAGGTAACAAAAATTCGCCGAGGTCGGTTTAAATAGTCTTAACTCGCGCCGCTTGGCTCACAGATTGCGATGGAGTCGATTGCATATGCTATAGGTATATTTCCCCGTGCCTGACCTAAAGGAAATACAAACGGAGGATACCTTGAGTGGTATACATCGGTCCAACGTATAATTTCAGTATCGAGAAGAGTTTTTAGTTTTGAATGAAATATTTTTCTGTATTATTAGGAAACCTTACTTTCCGTGAGACGTTTATTCGCGAATATTTCCGAAACTCAACAGAGACCTCTCATTTCTGTTATTGACCTCTGAATTTGGCGACTCTCTCAAATTGAAGTCCAGAAATAACGCGAAATAATTTAATGTCGCAATCTTGCGAAATTATACAGTTTTGAAAAAGGAATCCCGAAAATGCTTCGAAATACATTTATTTTAAAAATCTTCTCGTATCGAAAATTTGCGACATCCAGTATGGTTAATTCAAAATTCCGTTATGTCGACTTTTCCTTCGAACTTTGGTTCCATCGGATAAATTAACCGGTTATTTCGAAAACTTGTATAACTTGTATAATTCGTGATTCGAATTCGAAAGAAAATGTGCCCTCTTGTCGTATTATTCATGCAATCCTATCAGAATAATTTGTAATATTCGATACCTACTTCGAACGTTCATCCTCCGAACTCACATGCTCAAGACGGCCGGCTGACTGCACGACTTGCCTGCGGGAATCTCGTCAAACGGACCGAGATCGATGCCAGTTGCGTAAAATCATAAAACCCGAGCACAATCGTGAACTTGTGACAACGAGGACTGCGGGAGTCCTGTCAAAGGTGATTGGGCGCCCATCACGAAACATCCCGAAACCTACTCGCCATTTTTCCCATGACCGTATACTTACAAGCGTACGGGGAGCGAGAAGTGCGTTAACCCTTTTAGAAATGACAGTCTCCGTAGCATCGCGATACTCATTTCTCCTCGTGATCCACCGTGAACTCCCAACCACGACATAGGGATAGTGGGGATCACGGCGCCGACCATACAACATGTCCATAACTGCTTGTGAATTTTAACCATGCCCAACCTCGAGCTTGCCTCCACCATTCTGCCAGAACAGATAGACAGGCAGACAATCGTTGAACGGCTGGATGCGGCACCGGTTGCATATTATCGCGTTCTCAGTGACCAACTGCGAGGACATCGTGATTGTCGTATAACGACCGAAAGCGGCAGCGATTGCAATATATCGCGATATTTCTCCGCATTCGATGACTAGAACAACTGGATTCTTGTCAAACGTACAGCAAGTGGCACCGATTGCGTAATTATGCTATAATTTCCCGTTCGCACATCAAGGACAATCGAAATCTCGTCGATCGGCTAAAAGTGACACCAATTATGTAAATAGTGATTTTTCTCCGTGTTCTATCGTGAAAACTACGGGAATCTCGTCAAATGGCTGAGGCCAGCGCCGATCGTGTAACATCTCGATATTTTTCTTAGAATAAAAGTTTCCAATTCATCTCTTGATTATTTTGTTCAAAGATTCCCAAGTTTGGTCAAGGAAAGTGAACATGACAAACTTGAAGAGGAATTTGCTGTTTATCAGTGTGATACTTTCCCTGAATATATTTTACAAGGACCTAGAATTGATGTAAACTGGGGCAAAATTGCTGAGCTTAAAAACGAAAGTGGATAGTTCAAGTATATAACTTTAAGTAAAGTGATATTTGCAATATTACTTGTACCTCACAGTAACTCTCCCACAGAAAGAATTTTCAGTGTTGTTAAGAAAAATCAGACAGAATTCAGACCTACATTAAGCACATCTACACTGGAATCGCTTATGATTCACGAGACGAAAATGTCATCACAGGGGGGAAGTATGTTGCAAGAAAACTTTCACGGAAAACCAGTTACTGAGTGCAAAACAAGCTACAAGGATTTTTTAAAATCACAGAACTAGCAGTTAATGTGCAAATTGTATTGTGTATTATGATATTCTTTGCTATAAGTTGTTTCCGGGTAGGGCAAAGGTGGTGTGGTGTCATTATCGAGAAGGGAGGAGCATGCTTTGGATTTGACGTGAAAATAATTTTTCAGTGGGGGGCGGCAGCATAAGAGATTACTGATAACCCACTTCAAAGGTTGGCACCTCTGCCTTTACAGCTCAGGCAGATAGGTCACTTAGCCGTAATTTTGAAGTTATTGTGAAGTTAAGTATACATAAGCGGTGGTGCTGAAGCAGACGTGATCGGGCTAGGCTATTGCTTTTTTTTAAATTTGATCCTATTTCAGGGTTTTTCGGTTCTGGGTGCGAATAGTTCGCTTAATAGTTGTGATTATCAATAAATGATAAAAATGGTCCGGTTAGCTCAAACAATGCCAGCGTTTCGCCCCAGTGTGCCGTTGGGCTCGTCAGTTGGTACAGACACACCTACCAATACGCGTGGCTAGCACATGCTGAGAAGGCCATGCAAGACACAAAATACAAGCAGTATTGACGTCACGAGCATGCCAATGTGCTACGGAAGTCAAAATCCCTTCCTTAAAAACAAAAGCCTTACCTTGGCAATCCAAATAAGGTTTTGAATATTACCCAAAGGGAATATGATGTAGTTTATTGATAATTCATCCGCTCAAATGGAAACTACATCATATTCCCTTTGGGAATATTCAAAACCTTATTAATAGTTGTGAAACGGTGGGGAGAGTATATTTTGAGTAGATTTTTAGTTGTGTTAAGTCTTATGTGGAGCTGAGGAGTGAAATTGCTTTGGCTTAAAGTGCATTTTTGGCTTCGATCTACTTCCCGTTATTATTAAGTTTATTGTGCTGCTAGCGTGATTAAAAGCTGTAGTATTTGATGTCGAGTGCTGGGATTACTTGGGGGAAGTCTGTTATTTCATGGAAACAGGAATTCATTACCAAGCACCGATTATGATATGTCGAATCTAGGCCTGTATAGTGAGCTATGTTTATAGGTACATCATTTGAAGAATGCATAATTTCGTGGCATATATATATATATATATATATATATATATATAATTTACCAGAATGTTTCCGGAAATAGTTTTTCACTCGTTACTCTGTTACTGATCACTAATTGCGTGTACTCAGCACCTAAGTTGATATTTGTCGGCCATTATTATACATTCATTTTTATTGCTATTCCGGAGATTTACTAACCTCGGAATGACGTGTCAGTGATCCCAATACCCTTATGCTATGAGTGAACATATCTCTATATTTTTATTTGTTCCAATGCACCATTAATAAAGATTTAAAATTGACTAGATTATCATTGCTTCCCCATAAGGAGAATGTGGGTATGCCAACATGGCGGACCGCTCAACCTGGCGTACTTTCTCGTGCAGCGAGCTGCCATCAGCTATCCATGTATAGCAGTGGTTCTTAACCGGTGGTCCGCGGACCACCCGCGGTGCCTCGGGAGTGGTCCGCGGGAGAAAAGGGTCCACCAGCACGTATAAAAAATAGTGGCCAATAAATGGGGATTTCGAAAACGAAGTGCGTTGAACAAGAAACGTCCGAATGTATTTGCGGCGATGACTATCAGGTTTTGAATTGAAATATCTTAAAAATAAGTGTGATTGAGGAAGGGTTACAACTGATAAGGTGTATTTTGGGCGGTGAGGGGAGGGTGAAGAGGGGGGGGGGGGTCCGTACATGATTCAATTTCACGCTGAGGTCCGCGGATTTCTACGGGTTCAGAACCACTGATGTATAGAGATCAGTGGTTTCACATCATTGATCTTGCAATCTACGATTTTCTTGAGCTGAATCCTCTTCACCTTACTGATTCCATTAATAGGTTTCTAGTTATTTGTAATATGCATAATTACAAAGAACTATCGTTTCCTAACACTCTTGTCTCACCATCTTTGCTGCAAGTTTCCAGGTATGTCTTAGGAGTCATTTCTGGTATTTTTCGGAGCTGATTTTCCACACGGCCAAATACTTGCTTGGGAGGTAAAGATTAGTGCCCTTAAACTGGGGGAAAGAAAGATGTACTTCTTTCACTGGGGTGGGGATTCCCGGAGTAGCCAGAAAACAATGGTATGAATCACATGTTGATTATTATTTTGCCCGGCACATCCATTGTCAATCTGAGACAAGTGATTGATTTTTCACTGTCAATGGAACTTTAAAATTGGTGATGGCTGATGTAACTTATTCTGTTCATCCGCCTCCTTGAGTTTCGTTCCAAATGTAAAATAAAGGCTCTGTGGCTTCTATGTTTGTTGCACAGAAACTGTACAAAGATATGTTTGGTATAAGAAGCCTCTCCAATGTTCAATTTTGGCAATGTTGGAACTTGTTGCAAACTATTATGACAGATATCTACACAAAGTTTTGAGTAAGAGACTTCTCCGGATATATCAGTTTTTCGCTCGGAAAGGAAAATCTGCTCCAGTTATCTGCAATCTGCTGGGGAAGAATTGGGTGTTAGTTTATGGTCCAGAATACAGTTGTAATAATAGCACCTTTTTTTCATCAGTATTACGATAAACACAATGACAGCCAGCACACTGTCCTAGGCCTCATGAACGTGGATCTGTCCTGAAGTTGGGCACAGTAGACATTAAAGCAAATGTCTGACAGTCTAGTCCTACCTACAATTGCATTTGGTGTCTTTTACGCAGTACCATCATTCCAAGTTTACAGTGGACTTGACGAATCCAGACGTCGGCCTGTTCGATGATTTCCTCACCAACCCTACTTCTATCTGGTGAGGTGGTAAGCTTTCGGTTGCTTTTTTCCCCCATCAGTGGGAGGGAGTTCTGTGCTCACCACAGCTACAGTCTGACCATTTCAAAAGTTTACTCAAAGACTTGGTTCTTTTTTGAATTCTGTTGTGTTTATTTATTTACACTGTTTATGCCCACATTGGAGCACCAAAAATCAAACCTTATATACAAAGTCTTCAAATACTAAGTTCAGTTCTTCATTCTGGAAGATCTTGCAGCCCGTTCTTCTGCAGATATAACATATTGCTTACACTGTGAAATTTTGAATGTTAGTCTAGTGTATTTGTTATTCAGAAGCCGTTTCTCCTCTCTGTTCAATTTGATGATGCTTAGTCATTTTCAATTCGTCTAAATTCATTTGTATTTCTTTAAACCATGTGATTTTTGTTTTACTGTTCCAAAAGAAGTCAAAATGTTGTTTCAGGAGTCTAGTATTTGGCAAGCGGGATATTGTGTCCTAAAAAACCAATCCTTCGTTTTCGCATCGTGTCAATGATAGATTCATTTTCCTTGTAAAGTATTGAATTGGGCAAAAGTCTCCACTGGCCCTCAACCTGGTGTTTATTATTGATTATTTTCCGAAGAATCAGTCTTTCAACCTTCTGTAGTTTGTCAGTTGTTGATCGGGTGTTTGGTTTAAATAAAGTTCCACTGGCATATGTTGCTTCTGGCTTAACGGGAGAGAAATAATGTCGAAGTTTAGCATTAATCGAAAGAGACTTTCTTATATGTTTGGCCAGGTAATCTGTTGTGCTCGTCGTAATTTGTGTTCTACTCTCTATTGATGATCTTTCATTGGCATTCTAAGTGATCTCACAAATATATTAAAATTTGTTCACAATCTTTATTTTCTGGGCATTATGCAGTACCATATGTGATGTGTCAAGTTGAAAAGAGGCATCATTTCCGGTTCTTTTTTTTTTTTTTTTAAATAAATTTTCAACCCAACCTTGGCTGCTAATCGTTCAAATTCCTCTACCTGAAATTTAGCTTCTTCGATACATGTGTTGATTAGTATAATTATTTTTTTAAATTATTTTTGACCATTTCATATTTAGGCTTCCACGTCTAAATTTGTATAATCCCTGTTAAGAGGGGCAGATGACCTCGCTGTTCTGCCCCTTAAAACTCCATTAACTAACGTAACTTCCTTTCTCATTTATAAGAAATTTCCTTAACAGGGGTTCTTGTCCATACGATAGGTGGGGTAGTCTAGTGTTCCAAATTCATTGTGTATATCTTATGTTTTTCGTTTTAAGAACATGCTTATTCTTTGTTGGTTTGCAGCCATGAAATTCCCGATGATAGGTCTGCTGTATATGTTGATGCTTTGGAAAAAGTGATTAACGGGAAGAATCCCCAGTTAATCATGTGCATTGTATCGAACAATCGTTCAGACCGGTATGGCGCCATCAAGAAGAAGTGTTGTGTGGAGCGTGCAGGTGAGTGTAGACTATGATCATTGAAACAATATTATCAGAGTTCTTCAAAATTATGTAGATTAAGCAATAGCCCTCATACTATAGTGCTTACATAAAAATATTTCTCAGTGTTGCCAAATCTGATTGCAAGGCCCCAAGTCCTAAACCCACACCTCTTTAGTATCCTGAATTTTTGTTTCGTTACAATTTCATAGTTGCAGTATGAAATCACTTCACTCCACAGTGTGGACGTTAGTACAGGAACCTCCGAGAATTAGCCGAGTCCATACAAGCACGTAATCTACTTGGATATATTTTACGTTTGTTTAAGTGAAATGAACTAACCAATTACAAAAACTTGTCACCTAAGCAGGGAATTGAAACAGTAATAGTTACTAAATAATTTAGAATGCAATCACTTGCAAAGCCTGCCTCAGTAGAAGTTAATGATTCAAGGTGGTTTTCACACTTGACACATAAATACAAAAGATCACACTTTCTCTTACAAAAGTGAAAAAGACTAAAGAAAAAAATTGTTTCAAAAAATTGACTCGTTAACAAGTTTTAACTAAGAAAACTCCTAGAACTTATTAACTGTAAGTACTGTTGTATGCTAGTGTTGTATTCATATCCTTCAAACCTAAATGAGCAGGATCTTGTGATGTACGCTTGACAAACGAAACTAGTGTGAAATCCTTTGAAGTTGGATAAGTTTGCCTGCAGTCAACATTCATGATCATTTATCCTGGCTAATTCGTCATCAAGACAATGTAAATTAGGCTTCAGTTTAACAATTGTCGATTTTATATTCAACTTTTATTTTTTACTGCTTGAATTTTACGACCAGTGTAACTATTTAATGTTCGTAAGTTTCAAACCAATTACTAGTTGTACATTTTCTTCTTGCTACATAACAAATGAGGTCGCTGCTCCTCTCTTTAATAATTTAAATAAAATCCTAGACTAAGTTCAACACAATGGCCTGGGAACCAGAAAAAACAGCGGTTACATTTTCAAGTCTTGCTCAACACATATGACCGCCCCATTTTCTATGACGTTACGTTAAGCGTGAGGAACAGGAAAAAAAACTGCCAGCAGAGTAATGAGGAGCGATACGAGCCGATGTGTGTAAATTATAGCCTTGTATTTTTTCTGATGTACTGTATTGATAATGTAATCGGCTAGTGAATTCTCAGATTATGTCCACTCATTTGGTGGGATTTACAGTTCCGTTCAAAAGCACAACACTTGGTTCTAATGATGAACATGTCTGGCAACCTATGAAATCGTTTGTCTCATTATTTTGATCATTAATGCCGTCTAATCAAATAGAGAAGCTATTAGGTATTCAACATTTCCTTTGCAAACTTACGTGCCTGCTGAGAGTCTTTTGGATGAAAACACAATGGTTGTAACCATTATACAATACAGTATAACCCCGCTCTTACGTTCCCGCAATTAACGTTTTCCAGCCCTCTACAACCTTTTTCCTAGATCCCTTCAATTTTCCTACGTTTACAATTCAATCTGGTGCCCTTTTTACGTTGATGCAATTTTAAATTCCCCGCAATTTACACCTAGTAGACCAGCGATCATAAAGTGAAGCCAGCGATTTTAAATATTAATAATAATTACTTGATATAACAGAGCAGACAGAATATGGGAAGGATATGGTAATTAGAGCCGGGCAAAAAGCTCTTGAGTTCCGATCGGTCTCGTTGGACGAGAATAAAGAAAGGAAATGCTGGTTCCGGAACTGGTATTACCGATAATGTGGGCTCGATAACGATAATTCTCGACATTATCGCTCGTTCTCGTTTGGGCAATATGGCGCTGTCTGAAGGCACTGAGGCTTGTTGTGTAAAGATTCAATGGAAATTGTTCATTCCGTTGACTGGAGTCTGCGAATTGGAAGAATCCACTCAACTTCAACGATATCATATTAACAGACTACCTAAGGTATATTGAGCATATCATCCTAATAACATATGGAAGGACATTTTGATAGTCAGTCGGTATTTTTTGTTCATTAAATTTCAGCAAAACAAAATGCTATTTGACGTGTAGGCTACATAATAAGATTTTTCGTGTAGTGCCACATTCAAGCACTACCGTATGTAACTTTCTCGTAATAAAACCTGAAAATTCATGCACTCGCTATATTACTGTGAGCAACTGTGTTCTGTCGTATCATTTTTGTAGTTATATACTGGTAAAGTGGTAGACATAAACAATAAAACGTAACGAAACAAAAATTAAAATCACTTCCCTTGCCGAGGATCGAACCCCGGACCTTTCATTCACGAGTCCAGCGCGTAACCAATTCAGCCATTTAGACTCTTATACAACGAGGGAAAATGTTACAAACATGAAAACTTTTGCGTTGGATACCTGACACTCTTTATCTCAAATGCTCCTACTAGTTTGAATAATATTCTCTAGTCGTCGGGCATACGAAAAAATAAAGTTCACCTTCAAGAATAAGATTGATTTTATATTTCGTCATAATGGCTTTTTCATATGCTTATGCTAAGCCACCGCCATTACAATCGCGTCCCTACGCACGTGCTCACACGTTGCATCATGGGTAGAGAGAGCAACGATATTACCTTGTGATCGAACGAGACTTTGGAGTATCGGACGAAGTGACATTCCCCCGCGGTAATGAGTTGTTCTCAGTGCAACTCCCGTCACACTATTCTCACTCAAACTGTCATATCATTGGCATTTATGGACAAATCAGTGAGGTGTTTGCACAGACATGATTAATATACTGCATGCCACAAACTGGTATTGTTTTCAAGCACAATATCAGAGTTTTTAGTTGATGAAATTAGTTGAAACTTTTCAGCGTAATATTTTCCAAGTGTATTTTCACCATCGCAGCCAATTTTTGCACTATAGTTGCCTCTAATTACAACCAGTTACAAGGTGGAGAAGAAGGTTGAAAGTATTCTTTAAAGCAAATTCCTAGTCAATAGGGCTAAAAATTCATGAGTTATACACGTGAGATTTTCTTGTAGCTCTTCTCTGCTACGCCAATTATTTGAGTTTTATTTTACTTTAGGGGCTACAACATCGTGATCATTTTTGTGTTCTTGTGTGTGACAACTTTGTCTAATAACCTGTGTTATTATGGTGTCTGTATTAGTGTGTGTATATTTGTAACTGAGGGTAGGTTCACATTCCGGAGTTATTACAGAAGGCTTTGACACTTGCAACTGCTTGAGTGACATGTGCAGCGGCGTGAGTGAGCTTGTTTTTCCTTGAAATAGATACTGTCGATAACGCCGAGAAAAAAGGAGTTCCGGTATTATCGAGACTCCCACTCGCTACCGGTATTATCGAGACTTAAGATTCTCGTTCAGCGGAGAGACCTGGCCTTGAGTGCGCTTGGTGGGGGGCGATACTAGCCATGCGGAAACTTACGATCCCGATCGGAACTAGAGCAAATTTGCCCGGCTCTAATGGTAATGACTTTCATTGATCTAGAAAAGGCCGATGATAGCAACCCTAGAACAAAAGTTCGGGAATGCTTAACAAATAGGGGGATAGACAAGGAACTGAGACATGATAAATGGAATGTGCATGAATTGCTACAGTAGTGTGAAGTCGGGACATTGGAATGTTTTAAAATAGACACTGGACTAAAGCAAGGAAGTGTGTTGTCACCCTTTTTGTTTTTAATGGTGACGGATGACGTCATGAAGGCAGCAATGAGAGACTATAGTAGGGCAAAGATGAAGGTAATGTTGTTTGCAGATGATGTTGTGATCTGGGGCAAGGATGAGATGGAGGTACAAGAACAGTTGGACGTATTAAATGAAAAGATTGAGCAATGGGCTTTGAAGATAAATTAATTGTAGTCAGTTTGATGCTGAATTCGTACTGACAACAGACATATAGCCCCTTTTGCTTGCTTCATGGTGTATTGTGCTTTTCAAACTCTTGTCATTGATAAAATCCGTGTTCACTGAAAACATCACCTAAAATGGATAAATGCATTGTTTGATAACCTGTTTTTTAAAGACTGCTTCAATTGCGAGCTATGCAGCGAGTTTGGATATTTAAATTGCCGTACCAGTATTTATGAAATTCATATCAAACGCAGATTGCCTAGGGGAAGATTACCTCGTAGTTCTTCCCCTGAAAACAACTTAACGCCAATTGCAAGCTCGAACTGCGCTGATGGCATTTGTTGTTAAATTGACTTTTTTTTTACCATTAAATAATCTCGACCGAAACTTTTTGGGTATGATGTGGTTACAATATTCACTCTTTATGATAAAGTTGTGAATTTTCATATTTCTTGTTTAGGTTTTATCTGAAGTTCTGCCCATTTTTAATGATTCGCAATGGTCAAATAAAAGTCTTGCCCAGATTATTCACAAAAATCATGTCTGTGCAGTAAAGTAGCATTTATAAGCTGAATGAAAGACTGGCTAGGCAAGGTTATGCTAGAGGTGAGTAGTAAGTAATAATGTTATTGGTTTTACGTCCCTTTTAACTACTCTGGCTTTTAGAGAAGCCGGGGTGCCGGAATTTCGCCCCGAAGGGGATCTTTAACGTGCCAGTAAGTCTACTGACATGGCTCCTCGCATTTGCACACCCTCAAATGCCAGCAAACTGCGCCCGGATACGAACCTGCAACTTCGAGTTCGGCAAGCGAGAACGTTAATGGCTGAGAGGTGAGTAGGCACTGAAGTGTCAGGAATGCATCGAAGTTTGTGCCCAAATCTAGTGTGTCATAACTTCTAATGTGCACCCTGGTGTTCGAGACGTAATTTTCATAGTGCGAGTATGTACGGTATATACAAAGGGAATTCATTGGATGACTTGAAACATACTCGCACGTTGTTGAAAATAGCTCCTTTCTTCTGCTTTTAGTCTCATTGGTCCTCTTCTTCAGTAAGCTTTCTTTCAGAGTTGCCCAGTAGCTTTTCATTCGTTCTGATCTTCTCTGACGTTCCTCATCTGTAAATACCCTTTTTAATGTATGACGTTCGCAAGTTATCCAAAGTTATTTCTAATTATTTCATTCATATATTCTCTTAAGTTCCTTAATTCATCCTACTTGTTGTTTCATATCCTAAGTTTCTCAACAATTTTTCTAGATAATCTGTTTTCCGGTGTCCTCATGTGACCAAGAAAAGAAATCAGTTTCTTTCGAATAGTATCAATGATGGGCTCCAGTTTTCTGTATACCACATCATTTGGTACTATCCGCCATTCTCCACCTTTTTGATATTTTTTATTTTTGCATGTTCTAGCTATTCTTTTTTCTACTTTTAGAATAGCTCTTATCATATTAATAAATATTACAACCTGAGGAGAAATTGGTGGTGAATGCAAAATGAACATTCTTATTCATTATCATACTTTGCAAAAAGTATGTATAATTATCTTCATCAAGTAAAAGCAGAAATGAGTAGCGAACGTGATACAAACCAATAGGAATGTTTCCTCTTACTGGGGAGGAAAGCTTTGAACACAGCTGTCACAAATATAAATTTCTAATTCCGGTCTACTTTAAAGTCCGTGAAAATCTGCGTAAATGATTAATTTACAACGAAGGAAAGACTTTCCAATACAGATATTTTGTGTGTACACCCCCCCCCCCCCCCCCCCTAGTCCTGAGAGTTCACCCTGGGAGCTAAGGTGAGTGCAGTGTCCCCTTTCCTGTCTGCGGTCTCTGCCACCATTTAGGACTGAAAGGAATTAACCCACTGAGTGGAAGGGCCGGATTGCCCACATTGCACTGAACAGAAATAAAATCAAGTGGTTAACAAAACAGAAAATATATTCTAAATATAAAAATAAAATAGAAAACGCAAACTAACAAGCAGACTATTAGCGAGAAGCTCAATTCCCTGAAAAGATAACAATAAACCCTAATTTAGGATTGCACGGGTCCCTACTACAATACACTATTGTCCGTCCAGAGTTAAGAGTGTACTACGGGCTCTTATGGCACAAGCGTTGCCACGTCTAGCGACCGTAGAAGGGCAGCTATTGTACAGCACTCCACACGAGTAGTACAGCCCGCTGCCGGACTGACTATCAGCAAGCTCCTCATCCCGACGGAATTTCGTTCCTTCGCGCCATTATAATCTGCAAACTTTTACTATAATTCGCGTAAGAATAACAGAATTTGGATGATCAGTTTTTAATAAAGATAAAGACTGAGTTATTCCCTAAAGGAGTGGGGGAGCCGAGGATAGTAATTGATTTACATAACAATGCTTAGAACGGATTATAAATACTGCGACGATTTACTATTTATTTACATTGGAATTTTAGTTACGTACGGTATGGCAATGACAAAACAATTGAAATGACGTGAAAGCTAATCTGAATCATCCGTTAGATACGGATCAATTAGTTTAATAGACCACGTAATATGGCAATATATTCTCCAAGGCAGGGGCGGATCTACGGGAGAGCGAGGAGGGCGACCGCCCAGGGCCCCGCAGTCCTGGGGGCCCCGCGCCATGTTTTTTAAATTTAATTAATTAATTGTACTTTTCAAACTAATTTGTATTTTTTTATATTTTTTTTTTCAGTGCAGCTATGACCTCTGTTGACCGTTTAACAAGTTTAGATTTCGGTGAAATAATAGAAGACTTCAGCCGGAAAAATGGGGCGAAGTAATATTTTATTGCTTACATAATCTTCTTCAAGGGGATTGAAAGGTTTCTTTCATATTATTAAAAAAAACGTACTGTAGTATACTCAAAATATTGTAACTATTCTTTATTTTATTATTTTTACAAAACTACTTTCCATTTCATTTCATATTTTTTTATTTCCTATTGTTGTGGGCCCCGCCTTATCATATCGCCCAGGGCCCCGCAAGGCCTGGATCCACCACTGCTCCAAGGTCAGCCTAGGTCAGTGACAGGATACAAATCATCTGTCGCAGTGAGTCACTTTCATCTGCAGAGGCGAAGAGAGTACCCGGAAATAACAAGTAATTTTGTTCTTATCATAATGATACTTCACATATTATTACACGCGTAGATGAAAGATTTCTTTACAAGTTGCTTTACTTCGCACTGACACAGATATGACTTATGGCGACGATAGCAAAGGAAATGGCTAGGGGTGGGAAAGAAGTGGCCGTGACCTTAATTAAGGTACAGCCCCAGCATTTGCCTGGTGTGAAAATGGGAAACCACGGAAAACCATATTCACGGCTGCCGACAGTGGGGTTCGAACCCACTATCTCCCGAATACTGGATACTGGCGACTGCAGCTATCGAGCTCGGTATAGATAGATGAAAGAAAGTAAACAAAAAATGCAGTGGCACAACGTACATTGGACAATGAATGGCAAATACTACAGACTGATGTGGGAAATTGCGACAATCTGTTCTTTAAAATATTTCTCAAAACAATCATTATCCATTTCATAATGAGCCTTAGCGGTTTATTTTACACAAAACTACAAGCTTCTCATTCGGCACAAATCGCGTAATTTAACTGCATGAAAGTTCTGTTACGCACGTTATTGCAGGTGAGTAGTTAATAATACTAATAATATTAATAATATATCATCACGGGTTTTTCGAAAACGTACAGCAGCACTTTTCTCCTGATTCTTGGTCTTTATATAATTGTAGACGTTACAAACTATCTGTCGTTGTCTGCGCCTTAAAATTTCCCCGGGTTTAAGTTTCGCAAACGGAACATCAGCCAAATATTTAATGCCACTTATACCTAAATCAAAATTATTTTTATATTACACAAAACAATCCTTACACTCCAACACTGTTTCAAATATCTTGGAGAGATCTGGACTCGTGCGTTCAGTGGAGAGCTAAGACACGTACAACAGCGTGCGTGCTGTTCCATCCAGCGCGCAGACTCTGCTGTCAGATACATTACAAAATCATGTTGCATATCAAGAATGTAAGAATTACATATCATTAAATGAATGCTGAGGAACATGTACTCTCCACCCATGGCCATTAACCTAATAAATAACATAGTGAAAATCCA
Organism: Meconema thalassinum; assembly: GCA_946902985.2. Classification (NCBI taxonomy): domain Eukaryota; kingdom Metazoa; phylum Arthropoda; class Insecta; order Orthoptera; family Tettigoniidae; genus Meconema; species Meconema thalassinum. The sequence continues at coordinate 555,140,596 of OX336388.2, forward strand.
GTTTTAAAGACTTCGAAGTCATCAATTCTGGGGGAGTCCGCTAAATGTAAAAGCCCATAAGAGCCCGTAGTACACTCTTAACTCTGGACGGACAATATAGTCTTCCCACGCTGTTGCCGACCGCATTGACAACTCTCAGCAAAGCTATTAAAATCCACAATGCCTGTTCCAACCAATGCAGTAGAAATAAAGTTTCCAACACCATACCTTTTGTGTGCGTGTTTACCAAGGCTCTACTCGTGTTCACTTCAAGGTTCAAGCGGAGACATCTTGAGCCTTCCCCACTCGACACGCGACAGTGTTGTGGTTCAGTCGCTGTGCATGCGCATCATTCTAAAGAACAGTCAAGTCATCTTGAGACAAAGATCCAGAAGCTACTCGGTGGTTCTGTGCTCGCAACATGCAACCATAATGACAATGCCCGCTATTACGCCGCACATTATTGGCGAATATATTCAATGAAAATCCTATTGTTGATAGATATAGATTGTCTTCCAATTTATGAAATAAGGCGCATAACTTTTAAATCAGAAATTAATAAAGAGTTTGCGAGTACCTAGTTTGAACCCAGGGTGATGTACTGTTGTTAGTTGAGGGCGCAAGGGTCAGTGTGACGCAAACGAGCGGCACAGTTACCAAAGTGTTGAATTTCTAAAGTTATTGTTTCTTTAAACAAAACATTAGTCTCTGTTTCATTGTGAGTGTAAATCAGAATATTAGTTAGAATTAGGCAGGTTTCAAAATAACTGGTTTTGAATGATAAAAGTTTTATTGTAGAGTGCACCATTGATATTGTACACAATATCGTATGATGACAGTGCTTTATGATCACTTCACACATTAAGTAAATCCTTACTGGCACTAATTCAACTCTTCTCCCATCCGTACCTTCCTCGTGTTATGATTTGTCGACTGCTAAAGCAAAAACTTTCACTTAATAAAATATAACACAACAGTTTCTCTATTTTCTTTCAAGGAAAATCTCTTCAAATTTAATTTGGTACAATATCCTTATTGTAGTGATTGAAGCCATTTTTCAGTCGACCGGCTGAAGAGCTATCTTGATTACAATTTCCTTATTAATAATAAAATATAGAAGTCATAGTATCCTTGCAAATGCATTTGGTGGGATTTCACAGCTTGTGGACCTTTTGGTAACACTAGGCTTTCAAATTTCCTGGTCTGATTTGATTTTGATTTTTTTGTTTTTAGTTCCCACACAGGTCATACTTGCAAAAAATTTGGCATCCAAAGGTGTGATGTCCATAGCAACCAAGGTAGCAATTCAAATGAATTGCAAGATAGGGGGAGCACCCTGGACTGTGGAGGTTCCATTGAGTGGTCTGATGGTTGTGGGCTTCGATGTTTGCCATGATACATCTTCCAAGGGCAAGTCCTATGGTGCCATGGTTGCCTCGCTTGATAAACCCTTCAGCCGGTACTTCAGTGCAGTATCTGCTCACACCACTGGGGAGGAGCTCTCCAATGATTTGTCGGCAAACATGTGCAGTAAGTATGAAATTTTATTGCATTTTTCTCTCCTTGCTTTTAATTGCTAGGAGAATGTTGTGGTTTTCTATTTTATTGATATGTGTACAGTCAAATTGTCTGATTGCTAGAGCAGAGAATTTTGTTTGATTTAAATTATTTTGTTTTTTATTGTGGCCAATTATCATGTAATTTATGTTATAGTATTCCAGCTTAATGGATGCTCTATAGTTAATGTATTTCATTTTGACATTGAAAAATTGTCGTGCTTTTAAGAGGAGGGTGAGTTAAAGAATTTTTATGCAAGTGTTTACCTCTATGTAGGAATGTTATTACGATGGACTTACAATCAATGGACATGTAAAGAACAGAAACATTTTAAAGTGGATTAATTACAGGCAGCATTGGACAGTGGAGAGATAAGGAACAAGTGTTTGCATGCAGTCAATCGTTTGACATGTAAAGAAGGATAGAAAACTCGATAAGGATAAACATTATAGGCGGGTGCGGGTGTTGAGGCATTTATAAGGACACGTTTAATATCCACAGCCTGACAGACTGTTTATTAAAGATGGGAAATCACATCAATCCAATCAATAGCTCTTCAATGCTATAATTAAAGCCCTGCGCGGATGCGGATATCCGCAACATTTTTCGCCATGCGGATATACTTTGCATGGCTGTGCGGATAGAGGATAAGCTGCGGATAATGCTTGGAGTAAATTTGCGGATAGTTTTTAGAATATAATCCGAACTTGTTGAATATCATGCGGAAAGTTGGGTAATTGTGCGTAGCGGGTAATCATGCGCATCTATGTTTTTCGAGTTGGTAGTACAACTAGCAACTCAATTCACTGCTACCCTCAAGCTGTCATCGTACCTATCAGATAGGGACAGTCAGCATGATGCCAGTTGCTATGTGATAACCATGAGGCTTGGATGAAGAAACATAACACGTTGCATGTTATTTTCTGTTGCCAGCAAATAAGAAGGTAACCCTACAGTTGTGATTCATTATTTAAAATTAAATGTAAATTAAATGCCAGTGTTTACAGTGGTTTAGCATGTATTTATTTTTCAATATAATACATTAGTTTACCGGGATTCAGTGAGTTTTTTTTAAACCAGAATGGGGTAATGGTGCTCAAATGTCTAAAAGATAAAGTATAAAGCAACACATTGAAAATATTATTGTAATGCCAGTAGATTCGGATAAAAAAACTTGTGGATAACAGTCGTGCGGATGCGGATGACAGCGGGGCGGATAACGTTTTGTCTATCCGCGTAGGGCTCTAGCTGTAACCTCCTTCCCCCACCCTGACGTGCCAGTTTCGTCCACCCATTCCCGTCAGGTCAGCCAGCAACCAGTTTTTCTCTCCTAACAGTGTGTAGCAGGGATTCAAATCTGTCTTGGAAGTGGAAGTTATAGGATGGGGTAAAAACTAACATACAGAGAGTCTTGACAAAGTGTGCAAGATTTAGACCGTAGTGGGGGGGAAAAAAAAAAAAAAAGGCCGCTGAGAGCTGTGAGTATTCAATTAACTCTCCATCGGTCGCACCGTATCTGTGAGATGCGTTACTCATAATGTCTTATCTTGCAAGTGTAAGGTTGTCCACCCTGCCATTATCAGTAGCTCCTCTTAGTCATTCTATGTATTCCCCGTCAGGGGTAGCTGCTTGTTAGTCAAGTTCCTAGTCCGTCTTGTGTTTGTTGAGTGATACAGTGTGACCAATCTTGTCAGGGATGCATATTACTGAGTACAGTGGAATTTCGTTAGTATGTTTTTGAAGGGACTGAAATAATCGGACGTCAAAAGCGGAAAAACGTACTACCGAAAACGTTATACTGTTTTTACAACATGTAAAAATAATTTTAAGAAGCGCGCCATAGATGCGCACGTGAAATTGCCGACCTTAAGAATTAGTTAATGGACTACTACAGTCACAACATAGACATAGGTTTGTCAGTAACTAACGGGGAATAAATAACAACGTAAAAGTGAATTACAGTACAGTATATGAACCAAATCCTAATAATACATCTTACCTCACAATCGAACACGAATATTTACACTGGGTTGAAATACAGGCGTATGGTTGTTGAATACCGTATTTGCTCGCATGTATCTCGCACCCCATTTTTAAATTGGAAATCACAGGGAAAAGCATATATCTCGCATTAATTTCTGACGCGGTCATAAAAATGATCGTACGGTAGTAATTTTAAAACACTATATTATTGTTCGTTTTTGCGGCGATGCTATCCTTTCTTTCACGGTGTTGTCTGTTGCATTGTCGGCAAGTAGGCCTACCAGTATTGTCTTCACGTTCCATTTTTGTTTCTCAGTTGAGTGGGATTGTTTTCTTGTGGAAATCCAAAAACGCGGAAGTTATACGGCTGGATTTAAACTCAGTGATCAAATACACAGACGACGATGGTACTAAAGCTGCCGGTCGAGAATTCATTGTGAATTAATTTTATATTCGCTCCTGGTGTCAACAGAAAGACGCACTAGGAACCAAAAACGAAATATGTAATGTGTTTTCAAATGTGGCGACGTAGTAAAATAACAATACGGAGTGTAATCAGTCAGCTGTTTTTGTTGGTGCTCCACATGCTACATAAGTAAATGTTAGGTTAGAACACGTCAAGATCTGGTATTGTTAGTCACGATAAGCTGACGACCGAAGGCAAAATAAAGAAAGCCGTCTGTTGAACTCGGGCATGATTGGATATAGCGGTATGGGTTATAGTGGAAGCACACTCGCTGCTAAACTGAGCTCAGCTCTCGGCCGCGCTCGAGCTTACGCAATCGCTTAACCTTGGCCGACAAGAAGCACACTCGCTGTCAAGCGCTTCGTAAGGTCATTACACGAAGCTCGTCATTCCAAGGCGGCTCTCGGAAGCGACGGATCCACACAGGTTGCACCCCGCTGCTCGCTGCTAAACTGAGCTGAGCTCTCGAAGTCCGACTGGACTGAAATACATATGGGCTGGCCAAAATATTGAACGGAAGAATGGCAAAATTTGAATGTAGTAAGCGGGTGCGCTAAAACTTACTAATGCAATATTTTACATACAATTTAGTGCTTCAGGACAGGGACATTTATAACTCGACCCGATATGCGGGAAAATGTTTGTGAGGAAGGTACTAACGGGATTCCACCCATCTTTTGTAACCACGTGCAAAAATGGAGCGATTAGACCCAGAAAATAAAAATTAAGCTCAATCAGTTCACTCTATGCTTTGTGAAAATGACGATGACAATAATGTTGAGGAAAGGGGAAAGGGATGCAAAAGTGAAGGATAAAATCGAAATAAAAGCATTTAATGATTTTCATCTGGCTTGAGCACTGAGGGCGAGGGAGCAACAACTACAGGAAATGAGGGGTATGGATGGCGTTGGCGTTACGACGATTCAAATTCTTTATCACGTTATCAGGTGTATCACGTTCGTTCATCGGCGAAGCAGAGAAGAAAGGCGGACATTTGATCGTCTAGCACCAATTCTGTACTTAATCACGAATTCATCAATAGTAAGGAGTGTTATTCTCTTGGTGAGAATGTCGCTCTTTATGAAAAATGGAAGCCTTCAGAGGAAGGTGCAGATCAGACAATTTCTTAAAAGCCAATAAAATATAGCATCGATATCTATAGCTTGCCACGGTGGGTGAGTGGATAGCGTGTCTGTCTACTAACCCCTGGCCATGGTAAGTGATTTTTGAAAGGCGGCAAAAATACGATACTCGTGTCATACGATGTTGGTATGTCAAAGAACCCATTTGAATTCAGTAGGCAGAGTTCATAATGGAAAAATTAATCTCAGGAGTTTCCGCCAACACAAAGTTCCTAATTTCTCTACTAGAAAGCGCTATAATGTTCAATATTATCTAACCTCCTTGACTTTCGTAGTGATTCAAGGAACAACTAAATTCGACATGCAAGCTACCCTCTGGGTGTCAAATTACAAAGCTTGCACCAGGCACCCGAGGCCATACGATATTATTATAGATATCTATGCTCTTGTGGTGGTTGGTTCCATAGTTTAGGGGCTGCGATAATGCGGTCATGTAGCCCTGTGTACTTTGGGTGTGTGTAGAATCTGTGTGATAACCGGTGTTAATTGTGATGGCTGTATTACTGTGTGTTACACGTTTTAATTCAAGTAAGGACTGCAGATGATAATTTCAACTAGTTCCTACTTTTGCTACCAAATGCTACTGTCCTCGAAACCTAGGTGCGGACTTGGCTTTTAGATGCCATCGCAGGTAGTACCCGGCTGGGAACATTGGAACTAATATAGAGTTAACCTAAAAATTTTGGCTTCACACAAGTGTAGTTAGGTTCTTATTCATGCCATAAATCTGTCGTGGGACCGCCGGCTTTACTTCTCCTACAAAGGAAGCCATACTGAGGGATTTTTACAGCTCTTAAAATATCCAACGACTTCGGTTGGGTTTGGACCTGCGATCTTGGACGTAACAGCTCAACATGCTACCAAGTATGGCACCGAAGCAGCCTTACGCTCTTGTGGATGCGAAAGTTTTGTATTCCTATAATCTAGAGATCTATGCTGGAAAGCAACTCGAGGGTCCTTACAAAATCAGCAATAAGCCAACGGCTATAACCCGAAGACTTGAAAAGCCCATTTGTGGGACCGGGTGTAATGTAATGGCGATCTATTAGGTAGATATCATTAGATAGCTACTACCTATTGCAATGGGTACCATGTTTCGATTTCCGGCAAACTTCGACTTATCTTCGTGTTTCACATCCCCCAGACCCCTAAATCAGTCAGTTCGAAAGTTTACCGCATTTCCTCGCATAATCAGCGCACGTTTTTTAGCCTAAAAATCGTGGAAAAAGGCAGGGTGCGACGATTATGCGAAGAATATTTAAGTTCAAAGAGGAAAACCACAATTTTTAAATACAGTATCATACCTGCCAAGTTTTCCGGTTTTCCCGGAAGGTTTCCAGATTTTTGGAGTGTTTTCCGGTTATCCGGATTAACATATTTTTTTCCGGATTTTCAACTCCCTAGCTTCTTTCCGTTCTCTGCACGCAAATCGCATTTCAGTTTTGATTTTTGATAATAGCTGCTATTCTGAGATGCGAGTGTTTAAATTCGACTGAAAATCGACTGATAAGACAAGTTTATCGATAACCCCGTCTCGCAGATTATCGCTGCGCTTTGGCATTAATTCCTTGCGTTTGACATTACGCTGAAAGTTGATAGAACTGTCTTATCGATAATCACATCTCGCAGATTATCGCTGCATTTATATTACTCTTCGTGCTTCGACTGTTTGTGAGCGGGAAAGCTTGGTTTTAAGTGGTACTTGCTGTAGTTCAGGTATTCGTGCAATTGTGTGACAATTTTTTGTGCAATGTAGTGTTTTCGTGATGAATTCAAGTAGGAAACGATATCATCAGTCTTTCAGGCAGGCATATTCTTCAGAATTTTTGTAAACTGGCACAATGAATTTGTCTCACATCACCAAAAGTTTGTAATCTCTTTCCCTGTAGTCTTTTCTTGCAATTTTTAAGACCTTGCGACTGATGTACTCGTTAAATTTTTGCGCTTTGGGATCTTCTGGATTTCTATTTTTGAAAGTTGGCAGGTATGCAGTATGTACTGCATTATTATTTGCTGAACGCTTGTGTGCTTTCTTCTTATTATTTGCTTTAAAGTTGCGAGAAAATAGTATTTTGAAATTGGCTTTGTAGCACTTTCATTTTGAAAAATAGCATTTTGGAGCATTTTGAATTTTTAAAATTAGAGTTTTGTAGCTTTTAAACGTTTGTCACCAGGTACGATAAACATTTAACAGGTTAAAAATTAATATGTACGGAAACTAATTCAAACATGCACAGGATTGGAAATATGGGCGTTTCTGATAAACGGCATCAGCATTTAATATAATAATGTGAATCGTACATTTACTTAACTTCAGATAAATACCATGGTTGGTTGGTTGGTTCTTAACGTTAGGGGCTGCGACAACGCGGTCATGTAGCCCCGTGTACTTAGGGTGTGTGTGTGTAGAATCTGTCTGATAACCGGTGTTAATTGTGATGACTGTATTAGTGTATGTTATGTTTTTTTTTTTTTTTTTTTTCAAATTTAATCAAATAGTTCCTACTTTTTCCGTCAAGCGCCACCGTCAACGACTACTAGGCCAAGTTCAGAACTTAGCTATGAGATGCCACCGCAGTCGGCTCTTGGCAACGAACGTAGAAACCTGAGCGTTGTTTACATTCTTAACCTATCCAATTTAGCTTCACCCAGGTGCAATTAGTGGAAGGTTCTTTAACATGCCATAAATCTATGACATGGGACCGCCGGCTTTACTTCCCTTCCGAAGGAAGGCATACTGAGGGATTTTTAACGCACTTAAAAAATCCAACGGCTTCGGCCGGGTTTGAACCCGCTATCTTCGGATAGAAGCTCAGCATGCTACCAACTACGCCACCGAAGCCGCCATACAACTGATAATTAACTGAATAATGAAATGTAAGTTTACTCGCTCTCTATTCCCTTTTCAATGAGGGCCAGGGATGAGGTGCATTGAATTTCTATTTGGTGGATGGTTTAATGGTCAAATCTCACTCCTTGAATCCAACCTCATAAATTAAAAGAAATGAATGGAACTTGACAAGGAGTTAGTAGGGAAACCACACAAAAGGATTTTATAGACATCTCACAGAATTTGAAACAATTCGTCCACTGAGTTCAGGACAGCCCGGTATTGTCGTCATTCCACCTGCAAAGACTTCATAAGACAAGCATTGTCGCCTGACCACAGCTCGCCTTAATCTAACAATTGGCACCTTGGTATCACTGAACTAATACAACTCTCCGCCGGCCCTCGACGTTCTCTCCATCTCGCTTGTGGAGTTAAATCCGTACCGAAAACACCAGCAGCTCAGGGTAATTTGAGTTGCTGCGCAACACCTGATATCGTTGATTGCATAATGAGACCTTTGGATCTTTTTTTCCAGCATACAGGGTGTCTACCGGTAACGAAAGTAACGAAACTTACAAATGGGTAACGAAAGTAACGAATTTTACAAACGGGTAACGAAAATTTTCTAAAGACGGGTTGAATCATTTAAGCTCGCGCCGCGAGGCTCAGGGATTGCGATGGAGCGAGTTTCACGCAAGCGGCGCCGTCCCTATTGCGTAGTACTAAGCTATATTTCCCCGTGCCCGACCTCAAGGAAATACATACTGAGGATACCTTGAGTGGTATACATCGGTTCAACGTATATTTTCGGCATCAAGAAGACTTAAGTTTCGTGTGAAATATTTTTCTGTGTTACTGTATTAGGAAACCTGACTTTTCGCGAGACCTTTATTCGCGAATACTTCCGAAACTAAAAGGAAATCTCTTATTTCTGTTATTTGGAAATTATGTCAAATTGAAGTCCAGAAATAACGCGAAACAATTTAATGTCGCAATATTGCGAAATGTTACCGTTTCGAAGAAAAAAATTGCGAAAAATCTTTGAAATACATATAACTTATTTAAAAAATATGTCTAGTAAATTTGAGACATCCAGTATGGTTAATTCGAAATTCCGTTATAAGTCGATTTTTCCTTCGAACTTTCGTTCCATTGGATGTATAATCTAACCAATTATTTCGATAACTTGTAGATAATTCGTGGTTCTCAGTCGAAATAAAACTTGCCCTCTTGTCATATAATTCGTAATATTCGATACCGTACCTGCTTCGAACGTTCATCATCGAAAATCGCATCCACAAGACGGCCGGCTGACCGCACGACTTGTCTGCGGGAATCTCGTCAAACGGACCGAGATTGACGTCAGTTGCGTAAAATCATAAAACCCGTCCCCTATCGTGAACTTGTGACCACGAGGACTGCGGGAATCCTGTCGAAGGTGATAGGACACCTATCACGGGGCACCCGTCACGAAACCTACTTGCCACTTTTCCCATGACCGTATACTTAAATGCGTGCGGGGAGCGAGAAGTGCATCAACCCACTTAAAAATGACAGCCTACGTAGCATCGAAATACTAAATCCTCCTCGTGATCCACCCACCCGGAACTGATGAACTCCCAACCACAGCCTAGGGAATCACGGCGCCGACCGAACATGTTCATAACTACTCGTAAATTTTAACCATGCCCAACCTTGAGCTTGCCTCCGCCATTCTGTCAGGACAGATAGACAGGCAGACAATCGTTGAACGGCCGGGTGCGGCGACGATTTCATAATATCTCGAGGACAACGTAAAACGGCCGAGAGCGGCAGCGATTGCGATACATCGCGATATTTCTCTGCATTTAATGACGAGGACAACTGTATTCTTTTCAAACGGACAGCAAGTGATGCCGATTGAGTAATAATGCTATATTTTCTTGTGCCCGACCTCAAGGACAATGGAAATCTCGTCGAATGACTAAAAGTGACACTGATTTTATAAATCGCGGTTTTTCTCCGTGTTCTATCGTGAAAACTACGGGAAGCTCATCAAACAACTGAGACCAGCGCCGATCGTGTAACATCTCGATATTTCTCCGTATTTGACTGCGAAGACAGAATTCGGTGACGATCGCGTAACATCGCATACATTTCTTCGCGACCTACCGCGGGGACAAAGGAAATCTCGCCAAATGGTCAAGAGCAGAGCAACCTCTTGGTACCGTAATTATAACAACATGTTGTGCACAAGACGACATATTAGCTGAAACAACTCATTGGATATTAAATATCTAGTATATATTTATTATTTTTAAAATTTTTATGACATCATGTGAATTTCATGTAAAGCGGCTTTGGTGGCGTAGTTGGTAACATGCTGAACTGCTGTGCCCAAGATAGCGGGTTCAAACCTGGCCGAAGTCGTCGGATTTTTTAAAAGCGTTAAAAATCCTTCAGTATGCCTTCCTTCGGAGGGGAAGTAAAGCCGGCGGTCCCATGTCATAGATTTATGGCATGTAAAAGATTCTTCCACAGACTAAACTTGTGTGAAGCTAAATTGTTAGGTTAGATTTCGTCGGAACGCTCTATCAAAGTTCCAACGTTCACCACTAAGTATCATTGACATCTGGTAGCAACTTGAAATTGAACGGAACTTGTAGCTTACCCTAAGGGTGTCCGCTGGAAGTAGCTACAGATTCAGGCGAGCTGAACATGTCCTTGGACACTCCCGGCACTAAAAGCCATACGATAAATAAAAAACCTCTTTAAAAATAGTTCATTGTTATTTTTCTTCACCGCGTGATGAGAGCCTATGCTTGCAGACCGCAGACGTATCTTGAATTCAAAGGTAACTAAAATTAACTAAAAGGTAACTAAAAGGTACCTAAAAAGTAACTAATATTTACTTCATCCTTACAGTAGACACCCTGGCATAGCTCAGGTGCCCTCGTCTCACGTCATAAAACCAACCGACAGCACTTGAGCTCAATCTTGCCAAGTAGCCAGGCTGGTGCCTTTATTTTCAGAGATCTCACATTTCTGAAAAATGTATGGTGTTAACACTGGGGTAGTCGCGCGAAATTTAGTAACATTAGTGGTCGCGCGGATTACTATTGTAATCCATTTTAATATAGGTTTTTTTAATATTATTTTTTATTTATTAGGGTTAAGGGTTTATGAGACACAATTTTGGGATAATCAATGATGCAATTTAAGATTATAAGTTTTATATAATGTATAACAAAAATACAAAGTTAAGCTAATATTTACGTATGTTTCCTATGCAGTTGAAAATTTTGAAGATAAAAAAGAATACTGATAAAAATCAAGTGTTTTCATATAGTAATATTTAGGATAAGAGTAACAAACACAACATGATTGAATATATACAGGTTTCTCCTTGTTAGCAACCTCTAATCAGCCTTAGATCTTGGCAGTTTTTAGTCGGCACACGCGTTGCATACACTCCTCTGATGTACAGGGCAGACCCATTTGGTGCACTGGAAACAGCGTTTTCTGGTGCTTTTATTTCTTGCTCTACCACACAGGTGACATTGTCCGATATTTCCCTGATCTGGCGGTGCTTCAGCAGGATTTTCTTCGATTTTTAGCATTACCTTTCCGCGATGTCTGATTTCTTTCGGTATCATCTCCATACTGATGCGCCTCTGTACTTCAGGTTTGATGAGGTCCAGGGCCAGGGTTTGTAGGAACATTCCACGGTTTACCATTTCATTGTTGTTGTTGGCTTTATACACAATAAGGGCATTCAGCCCTGCAACGTTCATGATGTGAAAAAACAGAGTTGTGGCCATCGCCGAGAGTTCCTAGAAACATTGTACTGGCCACACATTTTGTCTACCATGTCAACCCCAAATTTTGTGCTATTGTAAGCCGTAATCATAACTGGTTTGTGAGCTGCACCTGTTGTTTCATCTATGGCTTTGGAGTTGTACATTGTTGAGATCATCAGCACTACTTTGTTTTTTTTTTCGGCACGTAAGACATTAAAGCCAGATTTTCTTGGAAGCCGAACGGCGTGCTTTTTACTTCTCTGCTTTTGTCAGAGGAACTTCAGGTTTGTTCTTTTTTAGTGTTCCAATGAAGGTCAGAGACTTTGAATAGTTCCTTTGCAGCAGGAATTGATGAAAACCAATTATCGGCCGTTATATTTCGGTTTGAGCCTGATACTGGTTCCACAAGACGACTTACTACGCATTTGCAGGAGTTGCTAAGTTTGTAGGGACCATCAGGCTGTATTCCTAAATAAACATCAAGATTAGTTGTGTAATAGTTGTTAGCTGATGATAGAGCAAACACTTTGATGCCATATTTGGCCGGCTTCATATGCATATATTGCTTGATGGGGCACCTACCCCTAAAAGCTACCAGTTGCTCGTCGAAAGTAAGATAGTCAGTTGTTTTATACATGTCTTTACAGTTTTTGATGAACTTTTCAAAACTTCTCTAAATGGTGCCATTTTACCTACTGCCCTCCTAGCCAGGCGATCGTTAACGTCATCAAAGCGCAAACACCGCATGAGAAATCTGAAACGCTGTTCACTCATTGTTACGTAACAGGCGTCTACTCCAGTCCCGGTACTCATGTCCCACATACTCATTATGTTTCGTCTGCCAGCACGCAAGACTCACATAACAGAATACCAATTATTACTCTCATCTCAATCTCATCAGTTACTTTAGCATCCCTTTCTCTTTGGAAGTTTTGTTTTACCTTATCAATATTAAAGTGCTGGTAACAATTTTTTGAATCATATCAGCATCCAAAAAACACCCAATTGATTTTAAATGAGTGTTGGCATTTTTACCTTCACCTCGAGGTCCTGCCTTGTGCAACAAGGGAATTATATTGTCGCCTTGTTCGTGAAGTTCTAGGTTACAACGGTTCGAGGTACCATCTTGAAGTTCTGTCTTTTCCAAGGTAAAATTCTCGGTGAAGCCTACAATTTCTTGTCTTCTGTCTTCAGGGTCACTCTTCTGAACTGCTTTCGCCACTTTCAGTATCAGGCCTTTCTTCAACAAAGTCATCTTCTTCATCCCCATCTGATACTCCAAGTACACTTTCATTATCACTCTGTTTCTGCAAGCCAGCGACGTATTTGTTCACGATTTAACTCGGACATTACTCATCGATCAATGTATTAATTGCCAATTAGCCTTAATGAAATATATAAATAAAAAGCACTAAAAACACAAAAACAAAAAACTGCCTCACATAAGATAAAGTCACGTATATAGTCTCGCTGATTACTATTGTAATCCAAACGAATTTAAAAATCCACCAAAAATCGATGCGTCTACATTGAGCACTGCCACTTGACTGACAGCAGTATGGGTATGTGTCGGGAAGGTAGATGACAGCTCAAGGTTATAAGTGTTGCCAATCCTTAGTTGCAGCATAAAATTTACCCCTGGATTACAATAGTAATCTGCGTGACTACTCTAGTGTTAAGCTTCTGCATGTCTTTAATACTGATATTGGGATTTTAGTACTTCTAACACTCCCTCAGGAAAAAAAAACACACACACACACAACAGGAGACTTAACACTGCTGCCAATGCAACTTGTATAAACGAATGTTGACAATCCTGTGAACTTTGTTGTGCACCTTTCATGTCTACTCTAAAAGATTTACCATGATCACATTTTATCAGTCTCAAAGGTTTTCTTAAGTTAAACAAAATATGCAAACCTGCAATTACTGGTATACCTTTTTGCGACTCTTAACTGACAATCTGTAAAACGGTAGCCTATCCAAATTCAAGGAGAAATCGCCAGAAGACATGTAACATAACCTATAACTAGGGACCTGAAAAAATCGCATTTGCGATAAATGCGAATTTTTAAATTCCGTACAGAATCCAAACCTATGTTAATTTTAAAGTAAAAAACAAACATTTTTACGCATAAATCAAAGTGCGACAAGATGCAAATTGTGACCCAAAATGCGAAAATACCAGATAAGTGCGATTTTTTAGCGAAATTACTTTAAATCTGCTAATTTATTTGCGAATTAGTTTATTAAACAAAAGACAAGGTGGCCTAATCGCTCGTTAGCGATACCTCATCTCGGAATCGCAGTGGGCTACGCATACTGGTCGATATACCGTATATACCCGAATACCACCCGCACATTTTTATACAATATCGGATGTGAAAAATTGGGGTGCGGGTATTAATTGTGTCATCCAAATTTTAAAGATTTAAATTGCCCGCCACGCGCGAGTATCCGCTATTATGGTGCTTGTTCGGGTGTACTGTACTTGTTTATTTCCGTCTAATGGCTTGATCGGTCGCGCAAACCAAACACAAGCGTCAGTTTTGTCAGTTGCGTGATAGCATAGCATCAGTAAAGGCTCGGTCAAATAGGAAGCGGGTTGACCGCGCAAACTCTGCGCCCGACCGCTGCGAACTCTCTATTGTGTAAAATTGCATCATCCTGGTTAAACAGGAGGCAATCTACCGCGGCGGGTAAGTGACTAGTTGTGATTTTCCACAAAGTCCGCACCTTGACTTGTCCGTATTCAGTTTGACCACCCCAGTCCACGATGGGCTGCGGTCGTTCCGTTCGCGCGGGCAGCCTGTGTCCTGTTTGACCGAGCCGAACTCGGCGCACGCACTGGAATGTTTAAACTTCGCTGCTGTTTAAACCATACCAGCAGATCTTGTTCTACGTCGTCGTATTTTCAGATTTTAATTTTCTTGCAGTTTGCGGAAGTATTCCCGGCAGAAGCCAGTATTTTCCTTATCTCCTCACACATGTTTCAAGGTTAACACTGTCCGATGAGCTGCTGCTGTCATGGCGTGACGTCATGTAGCCTTGACATAGTTCACCCGGTCAGATGATCCACTGGAGACCCGCGGATACTCGGAACAGCGGAAGTATCTTTCGCGAAGATTGGCGAGATTTGATTCAATCGTGGGAACGAGAATATCGGACATCTTAAGTGGAAAAACTTTTTATGCAGGAACTTCTTAACCGAGTTTTATTGTATTACAGTGTTAATAGTATACATTTTTGTTTAAAATAAAGTGTCAAAAACAAACAACAATGACAAAGAAACCGATATTCAAAAACTTCCGGGCTTTACAAACATTCCATGTCATGAAATAAGGAAGGGCTACGATTCTTTCAAGGTTATTATTGAATCGCAGTTAAAACAAAATGAGGAGTGTGAAGTAGTACGTGCCTTGACTGCTGTCCAATATGAACATGAACATTTTGCCAAGAGTTCTTGAGATCTTTTGTGGACACCAACAAACAATGTGGACAGTGAGCGTGTTTTGTCGCACTACAATACAGTTGTTACAGACAGAAGGTGTAACTTGAAAGAGTGCAACGCAGAGTTATTTACAATGCTTTCATTTGAACATTAAATTGTATCTCAAGTGTCGCCAATAAAGTCATATAGTCCGTAAGAATCCGGAAAAAAAATAGATGCTAATTTTCCAAAAATAGATGCTAAATAGGGAAAAAATAAATGCTAATTTAAAGGAAAATAGATGCTAAATTTTCAGGTCCCTACCTATAACTCTCACATTGTAGAGAATACTTGTCATATTATACAACATTCCACAAAGCAAGGAAAACGCCCAACAAACATTGTCTATTCATATCACGATACATACTTGACAGTTTTATTTATAATTGTCAAATACTAGAAAAGAGGGCCGGCGCGATATAAACCAATACCGGTATAAGCATAAACTTATTACTCTAATTTTTAAAAAAGAATAGATACATAGGATTGAATATTCATTTTATAAGCACAACCCAATGAAACTACGAAATAATTTCTCCAAAAACATAAGTTTTATTGGCGATAAACAGTGGATATTATTCGTTAATAATAGCAGCCATTTTCAAATTGATTTTTACCGTAATCGATTGTTTTCACGACAATAATAGATGTTTGTACATATTGATTATTACTCGTAAATATCAATTATTTAGCCGACATTTCTATTGCTAGGAACTCACCAATTTCAAAGTTGCGGCACGAAAATGCAATAAAGCATTACAGTTAATATTTTTCGGTAAAATTGGGCACTTTTCGCATTTATGGGAATAATTCGCAAGAACCCTTGGTTATCTCACTTTGTCGCAAATTCTGTGTATACGGAAGCGATAGGTCCACACGAAGCTGGCCAAGCATAAATACGAGATTACTTTCTTCTGACAAGATCACGCCCGATAAACTCGCGCAATGTGCTAAGTGACAATGCTGGCTGCTTGCGTCACGGTTCATAGCCTGCAGTCAGAGAGACTGGCTTCTTTGTTCTGACAAGGCCATGACAAGTTATAGGCTTGCGGAATGTGGTGACGAAGTTGGCCACACGCGTCAAGGTTCATAGCTCACAGGCATAAAGACGAGGTTACTTTCTTCTGACAAGATCACACCTGATTATAAGCTCGCGGAATGTGCTATGTGACAAAGCTGGCCGCTTGCGTCACGTTTAATAGCCTGCAGGCTTAGAGATGAGATAACTTTCTTCTGACAGCGTCGCGCAAGGTTATAAAGTCGCGGCAGCGTGTGCAACTGACTGACGCACAAATACGAATATGCTATGGGACGATTATGCGATGAAATTTTATAAATCTATTTCAGTGTTTGAAAATTGGGGGTCAATTATGCGAGGAAATACGGTATATATAGCCTAATTAAGGACCATGATTTATGATACTATCAAGGGTTTCAAAGCGTTGAAATACATGTTTTCCCCTCTTAGCTTTAACCAAAAGCGTAACCAATAATTAGTATCTTTATATATATATATATTTTTTTTTTAAATTATGGGTATTATTAGTTTGTTCCTTAGGTAATCTGGTGCTCTCTGTTATTAAATTGGAATTATTGTTGATTTTCAGAGGCTCTGAGGAAATATATGGAGTACAACCAGGGCCACTTGCCTATGAGGATCGTGGTATACCGAGATGGTGTGGGTGAAGGCCAAATACCCTTCGTTTACAATCATGAGGTGGCTATGTTGGAGGTGAGGTGGAATAATTGCTATTTTATTTCACATTTATTTGTTTAATTGTTTACTTACAATTTGGGCATAATCGTGTTGACGGACTGAAATATTTCATTAGCATAAGAACTTGATGCAAATAGTAGGCTATTAACTGCAAGATTCGTATTGTTGCACACCCATTTCCAATATCCCTCTGAGGGAGTGGAAGCGGGACCTACCCCCAATTTAAACTACTCTGCTATTTCAAGAAAAGAAGTGGACAGTAAGGGGAAGTGGAGAAAGTACCTAGAGTAAGGACCATAGTAGGTGCAATGTACCAGATTCAGTTCAGTGAACATGCTTTTGTATTTCCTACGAGAGGGCATAATACAAAACAACCGTACAGAATAAAGACTAGTATAAATTGATTGATGCAGTTTTGGTTTGTTTTGGCTGAATGGATTAGGACTTATCCTTCAATTGAATTTTCCTCCTAATCAATACTTAAGTAATGGATAATTATACAGGGTCTTTATTTTTGCTTGGCAAGGACATTCTCCCTCCGCCAGTGGCAGCTCGGTTCGCGCGCGTATGTACGAGAGAATACCGCGCCTAAAATCAGTATCGTGCATTTTTCCTCACCATGCTTACAGCAGATGCTGAAAATGTTCCCCATCTGCTGTCAAACATCATCGGCATCTCCTTATGAAGTTTCCGGTTACTCCGGTTAATTTAGCTTCAGTAAGGAAATAACTACATTTTCGTCTATTTTTGTTGAATGAACCTGTACGTCTGAATCTCTTGGCCAGTTGATTAATTGTCCGATTTATAGGAATGGGTCTCCCTGGAAATGTCATTCGAAACTTTTGTCTTGTTCTAGCACACGTAATGGACGGCACGCAGGCCTATTATGCAGACCTTTGCTCATCTTGGCCGCCGGTCCCCGGCGCGTGGTCTCCAGCCGTATTGCCCGGGTATTCACTCACTCTTCTGTAGACGTGTGAGCTCCGAGCTAATTGGGTCTTCCAGTGTTTTATAAAGCTACTGTGTACCGGTACTGTATATCTTATTGTGATTGTGTATAGTGCTGTAATGCCTTATGTGAAATATTGGATACGTGAACGAGTAGATCTGCACAATACATACATAAAGTGCAGGAAATTGTGCGCTAGAACAAGACAAAAGTTTCGAATGACTTTTCCAGGGAGACCCATTCCTATAAATCGGACAATAAATCATCTGGCTAAGAGATAAAAATGTACAGGTTCATTAAACAATATTTTATTTATTTATTTATCGAGGACAAGTTCGGCTCGCCTGAGTCTGTAGCTGCTTCCAGCGGACACCCGAAAGGGTGAGCTACCAGTTCCGTTCAATTTCAAGTAGTTCCAACTTTCGCCACCAGACATCAATGATACCTAGTGGCGAACGCTGGAACTTTGATAGAGCGTTCTGACGAAATCTAACCTAACAAATTTTGCTTTACACAAGTTTAGTCTGTGAAAGGATCTTTCACATGCCATAAATCTATGACATGGGACCGCCGGCTTTACTTCCCCTCCGAAGGAAGGCATACTGAAGGATTTTTAACGCTCTTAAAAAATCCGACGACTTCGGCCGGGTTTGAGCCCGCTATCTTGGGCATAGGAGTTAAGCATGCTACCGACTACGCCACCGAAGCCGCTATGTCGTTATTTCCTTACTGAAGCTAAATTAACCGGAAACTTCATAAGGAGATGCCGGTTATGTTTGGCAGCGGATGAGGATCATTTTCAGCATCTACTGTAAGCATGGTGAGTAAAAATGCATGGTAGTGATTTTAAGCGCCGTATCCTGTCGTACTTACACGCGCGCGGTCGCCGGAAACTGATCTGTCACTGGCGGAGCACGTGAGCGAGAATGCCCTTGCCAAGCAAAAATAAAGACCCTGTATAACAATGGCTAATGAGCACATGTTTCGGGAATATGCAAACTTTACCACATCAGCTCCAAACATCTTGGACATTAAGACATATAAAGAATACATTCTAAACCCGTGCGTTTTAAACACATCATAACGTTGGGTCCTGACCATTAAATACATTAGATAAGAATATTCAGCATTTTTTGTTGCGCTTACAGCAACTATAAAATGTTCCCGAGTTTAAATCTAATTATATCTTTAATGTACTCGGCAGAGAAGTGAGAGGAAGGAGACCGGTAGGAAGGCCAAGAAATCGATGGACAGACACAGTCTGAGGTCAGCAAATGGTATGTGAAAAGGGAAGAAGTAGAACAGAAACTCGACTCTGACACAAAGAAATGGCAAGCGCTTGTATACCACACCCGGGGAACTGGAGCTGGAAAATGACTCGTTGCTTGTTTCTTAACTCGCCGATCGGTTCTACGTACGCGTGTACGTGCGGAAGTAGTTACTGCTCTAGGTATTTGGCGTACAGGTCTGCGCTTCGCACAGCGCGAGAACTGTGTTTGTGCGCAGTCTGTTGAGCTCATATGTAAACTGCTTATGCTTGTATATTTTAGAAGCCTTGACCTTGCTAACCATGTCTCAAGTTTTGGGGGGGGGGCATTGATATGCGAATCATCGCGCCATCTATTGAGGCAAAATAGAAACGACGAAACATTGACATTCACCATACTCTTGACTGCCATCTGTGGTAAGAATTTTAACCTCTTGTAATTAATTCGCATGGATTGGGAATATTGTCCGGGGAAGTCCCTAACAATTCCATTCTCGAAGTCTTACGTGGTCTGAAGTAAAAGGTTCTCTGATAGGTAAGGAAGACAGTATAAGGAGTTTTGCTAGTGACTCCGGTAGTGCAGAAAGTGACATATATTTTAAAATTTGTTTGCATTTTTATTGTGTCCTAATCGTGTGATAGAAGTTTGAATAATACACCTACACAATAATCTTCATGTTTCCGGAAGCTTAGAATAACTCTTTAAGACCTACATGTAAAAAATCCAATATGGCGACCATCCGAAATATTAAGACGGTACTAAACATCTGCGAATCTTATTACAGCAATCAAACTGAAATTTTGTATGTTGTTGTTTCCTATGGCTAGCCTGGATTCCAATCCATCAGCTTTCTTGCGTTCCAATAGTTGTGTGAGGTTTCCTGAAGTTCTAGCAGTCGCATCAAATTTGTTGCAATGTAGCTGGTGCCCCTTATCCATTTTACTTCCATGTTCGTGACAAAGTGTGCATTCTTCCGATCTCAGGATGTTGATTCGTTTCAGATGAGCTGCAAGGCAGTCATGGCCAGTGTTAAGTCTGAAGAAGGCTACAGCTTCTCTTCTTGGTGTTAATTTATATTGATCCCATTAAGCATCAATGTCCTTCCATAATTTGGTTTCTGCTGTTTTCTTCGCCATTTCTTCATACCTGTTTTTGATATTTTTCAAAATCCTTTTTGCTGACATAAAATCAGTCTGACAGGTTGTTGTAGTGTGGTACCTTTTTTTGCTAACCTGTCTGCCTCTTCATTACCTGCTATTCCAACATGAGTAGGGATCCACTGAATTGAGATCTGTTTGTGGAGCCTTTGAAGGGTTTTTATCATACAAACAAATTATTTCAGTTCTTTATTTTGAGGCTTATAATTTGACGAGACGGCTTGGATGGCTGCTTTTGAATCTGTAATGATAACACATTTTTGATAATCAGTGTTTCTGCCTAATAACTGATGGAGTGTATGTGAAATTGCTCTTATCTCAGCATCAAATTTTGTTTTGTTTGGGCCTACTGGGAAGTAGAGGAGTAGAGAGATAAATATATTCCTGTTCCAGTTCTATTTTCTTTTTCTTGTGAGCCATCTGTAAATATTTTTAGCCATTGATTAGATGGATATCTTTCTTCTATTGTACAGAGGACCAGTTGTTTTAGATCATGTGGTGAAGAGTCTTTCTTGCAGACCTCTTCTAGTAAAGTAAGATCTGCAGTCACTTCTATATATTCAATGGGGTTGACTGGCATACAGAGTGGTTCAAGTTTTATTTGCAGATTGCTCTTATTGATATATTCTTTGGCGAGACTTAAGGGATCTTTGTTTGTTTTAAGATTGGGGCTAGAAACTGGTTTTTTGATCCAGGTCATTTGAATAATAATAATAATGTTATTGGTTTTACGTCCCTTTTAACTACACTGGCTTTTAGAGACGCCCAGGTCATTTGAGGTAGTCTTTGTATACTGAGATGCATTGGCTGTTTGAAGTTTCGTCTCTTCTTCTATTGGTAAGTTGTGGCTATATAATTACAAGGCGGTTATAGATGTGGTTTTTATTGCGCCTGTTATGATTTGTAGGGCATTATTCTGACACCTCTCGAGGCGATCAAGGTTTGACTGGGGTGTTGTAGAGAGTACTTCACTGCCATATTTTATGATAGGTATGATGAAAGTATTGTAGGTTTTGTTGAGTGTGTCTTGAGTGCTCCCCCAAGTAGCTCCTGCTAGTCCCTTCAGTAATTTCATAGTTTGCTTACCTTAACCTCCACATGTTGTATGTGTTTGGTCCAGTTCAGCTTCTTGTCCATGATACCTACTGTCGACCAAAATATTATGTGTACTAGAGTTGGAAGGTTGTTTGTGAAGTAACCATTAGACCTACATAAAATCCAATAACATCATTTTCGTCGTTCTATTTTACGTTAGTTCATATAGGTTTGGAATTCTTAATTTATATTTTTATTTTTTTAATCACAGTTGGAACACACTAAGTGCCAGTTTTTAAGCGTGTTTCAACCATGCGTCACATTTAAGAATTATTACCTCACAAACCTGTCATCAGATCGAATCCAAATTTTAACACAATATACATTGGAATGTTGTATAACTGGTTTATTAATTTCAAAATTTTCTGTGTCCAAGAAACGGTTATCATTTTTGTAATGTAACTTTTTCTCAGCTTGGGGTGGTTGGAAAATGTAGTTCTTGGTTGAGTTGTAATCCTTTTACATCAAAAAGGTATGCTGTATGATTGTGAAATACGTAAATTAATTCACTTATTTTATATCGGTTTGTATTTGTACGGGGAATTAAGACATGGTTCACCAGTCAGCCGCTCCGGTGAAAGCTGTAAAACGTTGCCAAGATGGGCACCTTCACGCGTCATGGCGTGCCTCGCTCGGAAGTGATGAGCTCCATATCAGCAACGCTGTACAGCATTTCCCGGAGCGGCTAGCTGGTGAACCCTGTCTTAATTCCCCGTACAAATACAAACCGATATAAAATAAGTGAATTAATTTACGTATTTCAGTCATAGAGCAAAACCTTTTGATGTAAAGGATTACAACGCAACCAAGAACAACATTTTTCAACGACCCCGAGCCGAGAAAAAGTTACCTTACACAAAAGATAACAACTTTCGTTCTTGAACACACCAAATTTTGAAATTAATAAACCAGTTATACAACATTCCAATGTATATTGTGTTAAAATTTGGTTTCGATCAGATGACGGGTTTGTGAGATAATTCTTAAATGTAATGCATGGTTTAAACACGCTTAAAAACTGGCACTTTTTGTGTTTCAACTGCGATAAAATAATATTAAAATATAAATTAAAAATTCCAAACCTACAAGAACTGACGTAAAATAGAACGATGAAAATGATGTTATTGGATTTTATGTAGGTCTATTGGTTACTTCACAAACAACCTTCAAACTCGAGTGCACATAATTTTTTGGTCGACAGTAGGTACTTGGTTCTTCCACTTTTTGGAAGGTCTTGATTACTAAATTTGAGACTGAAAGTTGGACTGTGGTGTCTCAGGGAGAAAAAATGGTATATGCTTTGGTAATATTGATTTCCATATTATTGTTTTCAGTCCAGTTTTTGAGTTTTATAAGTGCCTGGTTCATTCTGCATGGTGTCCACAGGCAGGAATAGTCAGGAATTACATTTTTGGTCAGGAAAAAGTATGAAAACATGGTGTGAGTCAAGAAAAAATGGCGAAAAGTATTAGAAAGTCGGGAATTTTATATTAACCCTACACTACTTTGTGTTTTACAACCATATTTTGATATTACTAGTTCAACTAATCTCTGAAGATAAAAAGCAATAACTCACTGGACATTATGGTAAGTTTCCATTTTTACTGTACATCATAGTAAAAACCTTGTTTACCTATCTTTTGTAAGCTTTTTTTAGCGTTGGCGTAGGGATGTGACGACCCCATCGCCCAGCACATTGCACTTTAGGCTATTTTGTATTTTAAATGAATAAAGAGGCGAGCGTTAGGAGCTATGGGGATGGTGGAGGCTGCAAATAAAATATATATATATATCTCAGGGTGTCGAGCGATACGGGAATTTTAGTGACCCGGGAAAAATACGGGAATTATACGGGAAAATCTTGGAATCTTAGCTCCCGAACACTCGGTAGAGTCCTCCCGCTCAATCTTCTATTTCGCCTGCAGACCGAGCTGCCACCCGTAATTTGCGCCACCGATAGAGCGCTAAGCGGGATGAGAACCCAGCCAACGTCGAATGCATACTTTGCCTGGCCGACCGCCAGTCGTACCCTCTACGCGTGGGGCTACGCGCGCCGTGCTCGTTGCTGACAATGACATACAGGAATCAGTCCGCCTTGTTATTCACAGAGGAGACCTGGGTTTCTCGACAAGAGCAGCCCTTAATGAAGCTAACAGATCAAGATATCAGAAAATTCCAGACGCGGATGTGCTGCAATTTCGCACCAACTGCCGAAAATCGTACATTCGTATCCTATGGCTGAAAAAATCAGAGTGGTCAACTCTTGCTCACAAGAGACCCGTGCTATTTCCTGCCTAGACACTTTAGGGGTCGCTGAGACTCCTAAGTTGGAAGAAGTTACGATCGTCATTGCCCTGGAAATTCTTTGTAATCAGAAGAATTTGCTTTCTGGCGCAATGGCTGACCGCATCAAGAGCAGCTACTCCGCACTTCTGAGACTGCTCTCCATTACTGCGCGTTTGAAGCAGTTCGACGGAAAAGAGCCACGTGCTGTGGTCTGAATTAGTGGCTTCAGCACCTTCCTCAGTTCCTGCCAAAAACGATCTCACAAGCTTCGTTAAAATGATACTGATTTTGTATCACAACAATGCAGCTCTAGTCAGAGGTTTCTCCCTGAACAAGGAGTGCATGATCGTCAATCTCAAAGAAGCAAGTCTGATTGGCATGCATAGCCTACTGTTCAGGACGCTGTGATGGCAGCTGGTGCAGTAGAAAAGATAACCGTGAGCAAGAGTCCATACTGCATGAAACTCTACGCCGTCTTCAAGGAAACAAAACAGGTGCGAAGCGACGGCTAAGGTGGCAGTCGAAAGAAAATCCACGGAAGGTCTCCAGGAAGGAAAAAAAATACTGTCAAAAGTATTTAATTTTGTGTTTTGTTTAACTGAAGTTCCTAGTAACAATCTTGTATTTGTCAAAGTGACTTATTTAAGTCCGTGTAAACACTCAATGCAAATGCGTTACACATGCATACATTTCAAAAACTACAAACAATATCTCACAGCTCTCGACATTTTACTATCAAACACCCGTTACCAACATGTGGCTACAAAATACACCACACGAGAGACAGAATTCTTCTCGTATGGGCAGGCATTGTTTCAGTCTCATGTTAACCACGGTCTGTGTCTGATTTCCTTTCATTGTCATTGTCATTGTTTCGTTACTTTTACTTCGCCGAGGACTGGACACATCCCGTACAGCATGTACAGAAAGAAATACTGAAGGTGGTCTGGATATCGCGGTGGATGAAATGATTATTAACCTTGGCAATTCATCAAGCTCTGACAAAGACAATGATGGTGGTGATGATGATAGGGACAGTGAAGGAATGGAGGGTGTCAAAGAAACCCTTGCCAAGTGACTGAGGATATTTTATTTATTGGTGTCGGTTCGCTTGCGTCAATCGATAATAGACCACAGGCTATTGTTTCCCTTCATAGTGTTCAAAATACCGTCTGTCATTCAATAGCCTACAACTCGAAAATATAAAACCACGGCAATAATATCGCCACAGAGGGGCTTGTTTGAGTGCTCAGTGCTAAATATGTCTTTACCTTAACTTTACTTTTGTATTATCACGAAAGCCAATATTAAACGTGGAGAGTCGCGTGAGTGTGCATGGTGTTATCTGTCAACTACTGCAGTAAGCTGTGAACGACCTCCACTCAGACTCTTGTTTCATGTTAAAGGATAATCATTGCATGGTGAGTGTTTTTATATTCATTAGCTGTAGAGTATTTGCCCTCTTTGTCGTATTTATTGAATTGAATACAGATGATAAAGGTATCATAGCTTCAGTGTGTAATTCATTTATTCATCTAAAAGTATCGTATTTCTCTGTTTGAATGTCCTCGGCGTTGACTCGGGACCGTTTTTTTTTTTAAATATATTACGTATAATTGTCCAGAAATAATGTCTGAAGTATATAGCGCTGTGTATTATTCAAATCAGTTGATTTACAACAACTCTAAAAACTTAACATCACAGCTCAGCTGTTCCAAGCTCCCGGCATATCCTTCACGTTGTTTCCTTCGAAATACAGGGTGTAGGTGAGAAGCATGCTCAGAATTCTTGCCGTGTGGAGGTTGGACGTAGGGTCTTGTTATGTGGCGACCGTAGGTTGCGGAGAGGAAAAGAGGGGCTAAGTGACAGGAAGGCTGTCAGTACCGAATGCGCGGGGTTAGCAATACTGTATTTGTCCCATAATTTACGCGTGTAATAGCGGACACACCTCCAATTTCACTATAAAAGTCGTGATCTAAAAAGGGATAGTGTGTGGGTAACATTTATTGCTACATGACCCCCAAAATTATTATTTATTATTACAAAGGGTATTTTGACTATTTTCAGTAGTGTAGAAGATTGTATCGCCTTGTTCCGGGCTCCTTTAGAGCTTAAATTTTCTTTTGATCTTTCATTTGCCATAGGATGCGCCACCGGCGTATGGTTATGCTTTACCAGCTTCTGGTTTAGTAGTCAAGTAATGGAAGCAATGGGAAGTGTGTACTACAATTTTCCTTGCATGTAACTAAGCAACTTATTGTTAAGAGAACGTAAAATGCACCAAGAATGATATGATCTTCAGCTGTGTGCAGTGAGAAGGCAAGTGACATGTGTTCATTCCATATGTATTAATGATGCGAAATGTCAGCTAACGTTGTGCCACACACAACACTCGTAGTCTCTAAATGTTGCACATTTTCCTGTAAATTGCAGCAGTTTATGTTTTAATTGCTTATAAGATCGTGACAAAGAAAGTGTTCCTCCAATTGGATAATAATAATATCGTATGGCCTCGGGTGCCTGGCGCAAGCTTTGTTAATTGACACCCAGAGGGTAGCTTGCATGTCAATTTCGTCGTTCCTATGAACGCTATGAAAGTCAAGGAGGTTAGATACGGTATCTAAACTCCTTGACACTACAGCGCTTTCAAGTAGAGAATGGAGGAACTTTAGTTGGCGGAAAATCCCGAGATTAATTTTGCCATTGAACACGGCCTACTGAATTCAAATGGGTTCTTTAACATGCCAACAACGTATGACATGAGTGTCGTGATTTTTGTCGCCTTCAAAAATCACTTACCATGGTCAGGAGCGAACCTGCAATCTTGGGGTTGGTAGTCCGACACTATAACCACTCACCCACCGTGGCAAGCTCCAATTGGATGATTGTATTTAACTGTATGCACGTCGTATAATCTTGGCGAAGTGTATTTTTTTTTTTTTCACGGAGCAACTTAACACCGTAGTAGGCACGCAGCTTTTTGTATTTAGTTTTCTGGCATCTTGTTTTAAATTATTGACTAACATATTTATAAATTTAGACAATCCATACCTCCATTAGGATTCGAGTTCCATAATTCATGCAAAATGAGGTCCGTTCGTTTGTGAAATTGGGGTCATAACCCCCCTACCCTTCAGTGATTACCGTATGGTACTTTACGTAGACTAGGGTGAAGATGTAAATGAGCATTAAAAAAAAAAATGTTGCCAGTTGTTTGGTTTATTAACTTGCGGTAATATCATCCATAGGTAATGAAAACTGGGCATGGTTGGATTTTACGGTAGAGCCGCATGTGCTATCAAATCACTTTCTTGCAATACCTGGAATATGTATAGAATTATAAAATGATTATTGGTTAAATAAGTGTTAATAGATAGGCTATTATAATTATAATGATTAAATAAATATTAAAGACCGGGTGAGTTAGCCGTGGTCGTTATGGCATGACTGCTGGCAGTCGCTCACATCCGGGAGGCGAGGAGATTCGAATCCCCCCTCCGGCAACTTTGAAGATGGTCTTCTGTGGTTTCCCATCTTCCTTCCAGGCAAATGCCGGGGTTGGTCCCTAACTATAGGCCACAGCCGGTACCTTCCAACTCCTCGTCCTTACATCCAACTTTACTCCCCAACGGTACTTGTACTCACCCATTGGGTGTCCGTCTCGAAGCAGCTACAACACTGGCGAGCCGAACATGTCCTCGGACACTCCCGGCATAAAAGCCATACGCTAAGAAAAATATATATATATTAAAGAAGAAAGGATGCGTTGTTAGTAAATATTAGGCCTACCGGTACGGCGAATAGCCAACAACTCGTAGCTTACGTCACAATTTAGCATTTAAACGGGTCACGTTAATGCATAATATGCCAATATAACAACTGGATAGCAAATTATAATAATATTCTCACATATAAGATATATTATTTGCACCAACTTAATTATTGTAGTCTTAAGATATGTTAGACCAATGCCGTTTAAAATGTGCAAATCGCACACTTTGTAGGCAAGCTGTTTGTTATGGTCGTCTCTGATGCGAAGTTCTACTAATTACTCTTTTTGGAGACACTTGTCTTTGGAATACAGTGAAACCCCTCAAATCCGAACCCTGGAAATCCGAAATCCCGGGTAATCCGAACGAGTTTTCTTCGACAATTTTAAGTTTGAAATGCACACGCAACACAGAGAAACGTAATTATTTAGTCATAAAACCATTACATATTTTACATTATAACCTTGTTTTTCAATAATTAGTTGAAAATTAACAAAGAAGTAGTTAGCATACGTAACACAGTGTAAATGTGCCTACATATCTCATCCTGGATTGAAAATCGTAAAAGTTGGTTATTGTGATTTCTTAAGTTAATCCCTTTGCAAAAACAATGCAATAACAATAGAAACACACAAAATATCACTTAATCTTTCACTGGAAATCAGTTATCTTCAATTGTCGAAGTGACGAAAACCTTCCCGCAGAGGCAATTGCGTATGAACATGACATCGTTTGGCGTGGCTGCTTCGTGTTCTACGAAGCGCAATGCGATGTCCAGAGTAGATGCAGCCTCAGTATAAGTCACATTATCTGTCCAAGTTTCTTCTTCCTCACTGTCACTGGCTACATTGCTGTCATGTTGACTCACTATTTCATGTTCGGTGCATTCTTTATTGACATCAACTGTCGTCCACTACTCGAGACAACCTTCTCCAGCATCCTCATAACCTGCTATATGGATATTTTTTGGCTAATCCGAACGAATTGAAATCCGAACTGACTACAGCCCCAATTAGTTCGGATTTGAGGGGTTTTACTGTATTCATGAAAGACCAACCCTTTAGTTATTATTTCATAAGTTGAACGCCTAAAATCAAAACCACAATCCGAAATAATAACGAAGATAATCGCAAACGAACGTTTCACTGCCAATGAAAATCAAATGGAGATTCGCGCACCGGAAGTTCGTTATGCATAAGCTTCGATGCCATTTTAACTCGTGGAAGCTCTATAAGGTTACGATACCATACAATTCAATCACTTCCAGTAAATATTTATTACTAGCGGACCCGTGCGAGAAATCTCGCATGTTCATAAACCACACTTTCTCCAATAGGTTTATAATGAGACACTTTAAGGAGAAAGGTTATGTTTTTATTTCAACCAAATGATTATGGGGATAAAGGAAAGACCTCAGAATGTTAAAATGACATGAAACAGGCGTCTCAGTGGCCCGTGGGCAGCAAGTATGGAGCGTGTTATCCTACATCAACGGTGATTGCAAATCGCACACTTCGTACAATTTTTTTAAAGTCCTTTTTTAAAGAAATTATAGATATTTATGAAATTATAGTGCAATAAGTCACTGCTAATGTCTTTTCTCTTTCATTTGAATGCTCATTTGTCACGATCAGTCGCTTGTGAGCGCCGCAGGAGGGATGCATACTACTGAAATAATATATATGAAGATGTGACACTCCTATTCTCTACTCTCTCAACCCTCCTCAGTAGTGATGGGCTGCGAGTGGACTCGCGAAGAATCGAGTCTGGAACCGTAAAACTCGAGATACTAGAGTCCGGAATCGAGGCCGAGGACGCTGTCAGCGTTATCCGTGAGCCATATATGGAAACTACACGATATATAGTAATGTCGGAACGCCTTGGCCAAGTATTGTATTAGTTTCCAATCAATGCACAGTGATACAATAGAATATTCAAAATTGGAAACCGGCAAGAAGTGCACTGATGACAGAAAGAAAGAACGCGATACAGTAAAGAGAAATTTCCTTCAACGTGATAATTTGCTAAGCAGTAGTATATATCGCTGTTGATAACGCCAGTAGTCTTATCGATATCTCTGGTTGAGTGGTTAACGGTGCTAACTTTCACGCAGCGTGCTGGGGTTCAATTCCCGGCGAGGAGGTTTTTTTAAACTTGATTTTTTAAATTACATTTCTTTCTTTATCATTACCTAGTCGTTATAATATGAAGCATAGTGTGCATTTTGCAAAAGCCTCCGTGGCTTAGGCGGCAGCACGCCGGCCTCTCACCGCTGGGTCCGTGGTTCAAATCCCGGTCACTCCACGTGAGATCTGTGCTGGACAAAACGGAGGCAGACAGGTTTTTCTCCGGGTACTCCGGTTTTCCCTGTCAACATTTCATTCCAGCAACACTCTTCACTATCATTTGATTTCATCTGTCATTCATTTAATCATTGCCCCAGAGGAGTGCGTCAGGCCTCGGCAGCCGGCACAGTTCATATCCTCGCCGCTAGATGGGGGCTTCATTCATTCCATTCCTGACCCGGTTGGAGACTGGAAGCAGGCTGTGGATTTTCATTTTCAGTGTGCATTTTGCAAACGATTTCTCTTGTAAATCACTAGTAGAAAAGTCGTTTGCAAGTTTAGCGAGTGTTGGGAATTTGGCCGCATTCTGTCCTATATCGTAAGTACGGATTGTGACGTCACCGTGGAGACTCGAGTCCTTCGCACGGGTTACTCGTTCAGACTCTGAACTGCTAGACTCGATTCTCGCGAGTCCAAGCGTCACTCGCGCACATCACTACTCCTCAGTAAAACCTCAGGTAAACGGTATTTTATTTGTGTTCGTAGCATCCCATCCCATCTGCGAGAGAGTTTTTTCTCACACTACGGGTTACACTTATGCCAGAAAATTTTGATTCGCGCTTTAAGATTCATTTTTCAGCCATTCGGTATGCGAACTCTAGTCTTAGAGGGTTCTAAAATATACGGGAATTTGGTGGATTTTCGTACGGGAATTATACGGGAATTTGAAAAAAGGCCATCGCTCGACACCCTGATACCTGCTTGCTCAATAAACCTCTTTTCCGATGTTACAATGACTTCACGAGTCAGGAATTTTGTTGAAAAATGGTCAGGAAATGGCAGGAAAAGTCAGGAAAATTGACATTGAAAATTCTGTGGACACCCTGTGTTCAAGAAGCATTTGCTGATTTGGGCTGTTATGTGCTGTGTTCCAAATGATAACATCGTCTGCAAACATGCTGATATTCACATTACCTACTTCCTTAATTTTTTTTGGAAGATCGTTGATGTACACATACAGCTCCTTGTGGGAGGCCTAGTTTTGATTGCTTGCAACCTGAAGTTTTGTTGTTTTAACGAACATTGATCATTCTTTGTGAAAGGAATCTTGAAAACCAGTTTAACATACATCCATTTACTTTGAAGTTGATAAGCTTCTTTAGCAGCATGTTTTGCCATACAGTATCATCGGCTCCTTTAAAATTGATGAAAACTGCAATGAACACTTTCTCTTTGGTTATAGGCTTCTTTAACAGTTTGTGTAAAGCTCATTATTTGGTGGAAGGAGGACCTGTTTTGTCTAACCCCTGCTTGTTCTTCTGATCGAAGAGATTTTGTTTCCAAGTACCAATTGAGTCTATTTGTAGTCATTAAGGTTCGGATGTTAAGGAAAAGTCATATCTTTTTCCCGAGCTCATTTTACCCGTAATCTGAAAAATGAGTTTGAATGATGGATCCCTGACCACGTTTAAAGCAATTTGATGTTGCCTATAAATGCATATTTCTGCCATTTTTATTGTTTTGGTCATATTTTAGTGATATAAGGTCATATTTGGTTATAATTTCAGCATTTTTGTTTAAATTGAGGTGTCGTTAACAAGGTATGTGTTATCTGTATCGAGTTTCAAACACAGAATTTCCGAATAGTGTAGTGGATATAGTTTTCTTTCTTTTCCCTGAACAGGCAGATAGGTTTTGAAGACCTGATTCCAAGAAGGCGCTCCTCTACGGACGTCAGTTAGCTTTTACTTGGTTAGTGATACTCTACCTATCGCAAAAATTCGTCATATTTCATTGTTTTTAGGTCATATTTAGCTAGTTTTTAGGGCATATTTGCTTGCATATTTTGTACTTCTTTAGGTCTTAAACTTCCGAACCCTAGTAATCATCCTTTCGAGAATTTTTACCAGAATGGAGGTAAGTGCTATAGGTCGGTACGAGGGACTTGGTTTTTTGGCTTGCCTGGTTTTAAGATTGGAATGATGGTTGCTTTAGTCCAGTCTTTAGGTAGGTTATCATTTGATGTCCAAAATTTGTTGATTATGTTTAGAGCAGATGGACCTAGATTTTTTATGAATTCTGGGAATATATCATCAGGTCCTGGTTGTTTTCTGACTTGTGTGTTCTTTATTGCTAACATTAACTCTTCCATTGAAAATTCATTGTTAAAGATATAGTCTGCATTATTATTCTTGATTTTTTTGACAATTTTTTAAAGAGTCTTTTCTTCTTTCTTTTTCTGTTTTGATAGTCTAATTGAAGTGAAATGTTTACAGATGTGGTTTGCTATTTTATGACAGTCTGCAATTTCCTTATCATTTATCATAATAGGATTCAAAGGGGTGACTACGTGTTTGTTGTTGAGAGAATTGATAAGTTTGTGAGCTTTATTGCTGTCTGTCCTATAGTCAACTGTTGTTAGAAATGTGTTAGAAATTTTTTATGTTGTGGGTAATTAACGTAAGTAGGATATGAAAATAGGCTATATAGTTATTCACGGAACTATCTTGTTTATTCCTTCCTTTTTCTCCCCCGCCTTATTGCGGTCATGTTTTAGTAATTATTCTCTTCCAATGTATTAATAATAATAATAGGTGATATTTTTCTCCCTGTGATATCAGTTTTTTATTTTTTATACCAAAGGGCCCGTCAGCTAAGCTCCGGTTGTACTGCAGCCTTGAGGCTTATTGTACTACCCTGTGTACTCGGCACCAATCCATTATCCCTGTGTCTTTAATATGATAATACAGTCCCATGATGGACTCTGTTTCAATTTCTTTTGGTTCAATTGTCGATCTCCCAAAAAGATAGAATCTTCTGCGATCTAGAGCTTCGCAAGAACAGATTGTGATGGGCTGCCCGTTTCCTTCCTGCATAGTCTGCAGTCTAGGTTTACTTTGATTATGCCCATTTTGTTTAGGTGCTTTTTCACGGGAGCATGGCCCGTGAGAAGAGCCACTATGTATCTTACCTCATTATTTTTACATTTGAGTAATTTTTCAGCTATTTTCTTACATGGTTCGTTGATGAACATTTTCCCATGTTTAATGCCAGGGTTCGTTTTCAGTCTATCCCTATGTTCCTTTTTGATCCAGTCTTTAATAGCTTCTCTTATGGAGCATTTAGATACTCCTCCTCTGGTCCATGAAAGATTGTTGCCTCTGGTCCATGAAAGATTGTTGCCGATCCCTTTCGGGCGAGTTCATCAGCTTTTTAGTTTCCTTCAATGCCCTTGTGTACTGGGACCCATATCAATTTGACGTTATGTTCCCCCAGTTTAGTTAGGGCATTAAGGCATTCTTCCACCAGTCTTGAGTTCACTTTGGGGCGTATTAAAGCCTTCATTGCTGCCTGGCTGTCAGAGTATATAATAATCTTATTGGTATAAGATCTTTTTATATTTTCACATATGCATTGTAGTATTGCATAAACTTCTGCCTGGAATACAGTGGGATATTTTCCCAGGGGAAAGCTTATGCTTTTTCCTGGTCTCATTCCGTATACTCCCGAGCCTACCCCTGAGTCGTCTCTTGACCCGTCTGTGAACCAGATCAAAGTTTCCTCAGGATTTTCGGGTTCTGTCTTCCAGGAGTCTGTTTCAATTATTACTTCAAATGTTTTACTGAAGTTATATTGTGTAGGAGTGTAGTCTGATCGCATATAAAGTATGGAATCTTCTACAGTTTTTATTATTGATGATATTCCTGATTGTGAGTCGGGAATACTTCCAGCTTTACCCTGTTTCAGCCTATGGAATGCCATCCTTGCTTCCCCTTTGATCAGAATATCAAGAGGGGGCCAGATCTAGTAAGGCCTCCATAGCCGCTGTGGGGGTAGTTATTAATGTTCCAGTAATTGCTAGGCAGACTTCGTCTTTGAATTCTTCCCAGTTGTACCAGAGTTGTTTTATTTTGCACCTTGGTCCACCATGTTATTGAGGGTCTCGGTACCCTTGTATACAACCAGTCACGGTCGACTCTAGAAAGGTCGGAAGGTTCAACCTGACAACACTGTAGCTACGGCTATTGTCAGTCATACTTCGTCCATCTTCGTCAGACCTAAACTGAAACAGCTGTTTGCTAGCAAGGAAGGCGACAAAAAC
The DNA here is from genome assembly GCA_946902985.2 of Meconema thalassinum. Classification (NCBI taxonomy): domain Eukaryota; kingdom Metazoa; phylum Arthropoda; class Insecta; order Orthoptera; family Tettigoniidae; genus Meconema; species Meconema thalassinum. The sequence continues at coordinate 555,174,451 of OX336388.2, forward strand.
TACGGAATTAACATTGGACAAACATAATGTACATGTTTAGCAAAACATCTGTTGATTTTTATTTACACATGACCAGTGTTACAATCGGAAATAAACGAATAACATGCATATCGTAAAAAGTTATCAGAGCCAAGCAGCTGATATTAGGCATGAGTGACACGGACATAATTTATCAACATAAAAGTGTTTAGCAAAATAAAGAAAATTATTTTGGTTTCTTTTCGTATTTCACTACTCTGAAGTATGGTAATAAAACAATTGGCGGTGTTATAATAATAATATGGAGTAAGTACATGCAATTGAGGGTTATGTGATGCAAAAATGTAGGCTATCTCCCATAACATCTTCACACTGTAGGCCTATAAATCCTCGATTCCACCGCACATGTATGTAGATAATTTACTACCATTATAGAAATATTATGTTGCTGCTGGTATTCCAGAACTGTATCAGATTACTTCTGTTTCCTTCCTAAGGTGCTTCAACTTTCTCTTCCCATAACCAAGTTTGCTGACATCAACAGCATCATTCCTTGCCTGTGAATAATTGTTTATCAATACAGTGGCAATGACTGAAAGTTTTTTTTCACTTAATTGACTAATTTATGCAATCTACGAACCATTTCGAAGGTTCCCTAATCCAGGCCTGGCGCAGATTTTCGTCACTTGGGAACCTTACTTGGTTAATTTGCATTACAGTTGGGGATGCAACATGTATCTGGCATTGTTACGGTGCCGAAACATTCCAGGAAAATCAAAGTTTAAAACATGAAGTACGATACGGTATGTGATAATTCTATGAACCGTACCGTAGGCATTTAAAAAACACCATATTTGCCAGATACAAAGCATACTCGTCAGTGTGTTCTCGATTAGGGATTACAGTAAAAAAAACTCATCTGAAGGGTAGTATAAACGCTACTATAAAGCGTATAAAATTACAAAGCGTAAGAAACAAAATATAGAAGGAAATATCCCTATGAGATAAACAAGAACACCTGCCAGACAACGTTCCCTCGTGTTCCCGCCTGACAAGGGTATGACTGATGAACATGTTGCCAAGTCTCAGCCTACTGACCTGTCTAGAGTCGACCGTGAACCAGTGTATCATCTTAGGTTTTAGTCACCACGTATTTCCATACATCCTCCTCACAGTCATGAAGGAGGTTTCAAATTTATTGTATATTTTGTTCAAATGCTGGTTCCAGGTTAACTGGGAGTCGAGAATTACTCCCAAGTATTTAACCTCTCCCTTCATTTTTATTTCTTCACCTTTTAGAAGCAGGGAGCTTGTTTCCTTCAGGTTTCTTCTTCTGGTGAATGGGACAATGGCTGTTTTGTGAGGGCTTATTTTAAGTCCCTCACTTTCTGTCCAATTATATACAACGTTAAGTGCCATTTGCATTCGTTCCTTAATGGTGTTAAGCAAATTTTCCTTGGACTATAATGACGATATCGTCAGCATAGCCAAAGATATTGAAGTCTAGTTGACTTACTTTTTTAAGCAGTCCATCCACAACAAGGTTCCACAGCAGAGGGGATAAGACCCCTCCCTGCGGACATCCCCCCCCCCCGTAACCCTTGCAGACAGGCTGCTTTCCATACATGTTGTGTGTATCACTCTGCTTTTAAGCATGGCTTCGATCCACCTACAAGAGGTTTCGTCTAGTCCTCGGGCAGCAGTGATCATCGATTTAAGGGAGGTATTGTCAAAGGCTCCTTCTATATCCAGAAAAGCTCCCAACGCTACCTCCTTTTGTTCCCGAGTTTTTTCCAGTCTTTGTACTACTTGGAAAAGAGCTGTCTCTGTTAACATACCGGCTTGATAGGCATACTGGTTCCGGTGCAGAGGTCTCTCAGCCTGTGCATCTTCCCTGATGTGTCTTGTGAAGCATTTTCTCTCGAGTTTTTAGAATAAAAGACATGAGTGTGAGAGGTCTGTAGGACTTAGCCCGGTCTATACCTTTCCCAGGTTTGGGTATGAATACCGCCCTACAGTGTCTCCACCCCACTGATATATATAACCTAGAGCTAAACTGGCTCTAAGTATATTAATCATAATCCTCGCAAGCATTTGAAAGCCTTCTTGGAGCATGATAGGCATTATTCCATCACTTCCTGGGGATTTATACAGTTTAAAATGAGAAGATTGCCAATTTTTCAAGTTTCATAGTTAACCACCTTCCTGGCTATTTCCCAGTCTCTCCTGTCAGTTTTCCAGGATGGAAACTCCACTTCCAGGCTGTCCCAGTCTCCAGGAGGTTCTTCTATGATTTCCGAACCTGGGAAGCGTACATGAAATACTGTAGTTCTTCCATGGTCTCTTCCACAGTTCGGGTGTATTCTCCATTTTCTCTTTGGAGTGAGTTTCGGCTTTCTTTAGAGCAGTGGTTCTGAACCCTTAGAAGCCTGCGGACCACTCAGCCTGAAATTGAGTCATGTAAGGACCCTCCACACCACCATCCCCCTCACCCCCTTTACCCCACCCCACCCCTCCCCCGAAAACACTTCATCAGTTATAGCCCTTCCTCAATAACACTCATTTTAAAGACATTTCAGTTCAAAACCTGATAGTCATTGCCGCAAATACATTCAGACGATTCTCGTTCAACGCACATCGTTTTCGAAATCCCCATTTATTGGTCACTCTTTTATACGTGCTGGTGGGCCCTTTTCTCCCGCGGACCATTCCCTAGGCACTCGCGGACCACCGGTTAAGAACCACTGCTTTAGAGAGAATTCTTTGAAGTCTGGCACATTCCGGAGTCTCGCCTATCTCCGTGCAGTACCTTCTCCAAGACTCTCGCTTCGCCGATCTTAAGGCTTTGTTGTAATCGGTAAGAGATCTCCTATATTCCTCCCATTTTCCTGATTTTTTAACGGCATTACTCAGTCTTCTTACCTGTTTTCTTTGGTCTGCTAGGTCTTTACTCCACCAGGGGATATTCCTGTTGGACTGCCTGGCTACCTGAGGGCAGGTTTCTTGGTAGGCTGAGATTATTGCATCCTGTAATTGCTCTGCAACAATTTCAACTTCTTCTGTACTTTTAAAGTTTCTATTTATTCCCCTTTTGAAACTGTCCCAGTCAGTTCTCCGGGGATTTCTGTAATATTCTGTTTGTCGTTCTAATCCTGCCATGTCGAATATTATATATCTGTGGTCTGAACAACTAACTTCCTCAGATACATGCCATTCACTCCCTATGTAGGGGGTAGAAAAAGTTATATCAATAACCTCCTTTCTGTTTTTAATCACAAAGGTTGTTTTTTTTCCCCCCTTTGTTCAGTATGTTCAAATTACATTCCAGAATGAATTCTAACAAGGACTGACCTCTGGGGTGGTTGTTGGTCTTTCCCCAAGCCAGGTTATGCGAGTTGGCGTCACATCCTAAAATTAGGTGTTCGCCTTTTTATCACACCTTGCAACCCAGTCCATTACTTCCTTGGTTGGTGGTAACTATTCATCATCATAGGGAAGGTATGCAGATCCAAGGATAATTCTCCTTGACCCTTCCTTTGATGATGTCTGAATTGCCACTGTCGTGAGGTCTCTGGAACAGAAATCCATCAACCGTAGTATCTTGATTCCTTTTTTAGCACGTATACAGGTTCTGGGAGTCTGTGTTGTCCGACTGAATATTGGTTCACCTCCAACCCCTCCCAATCCCTTTATTTTGCCTTTTACAGCCCAGGGTTCCTGAATAAGAGCCAGGTCACAGTTTCTCCATCACGCACAGTGCTGCCGAGGCAGCCTTCAGTCTCTTTTTGATGGTTTCCACATCATTTGTAGCAGGTGGTCTATATTATATCATAGCACCAAATGGAAATCTTGTATGTCGAAAAGTGTGATTAAAATGATTGAAAGTTGCAATTGTATTTGTATGCCCTCGCCATATAAGGTGGGTGGTGGAGAAAATAGAACTGAAATAGTTTGACCTCACTGGTAAATCTAGTGTTAAATATCTCAACTTTGTATGTTGACTATTTCCTTCAACTTTTTTATTCAGTCTTGAGTTTAGTTTTGAGTAGGAAGAATGCAAATATGCCATAAATGATTTGGCAAGCTCCAGTTTAATCTGAAATATCTCCTAAACTAGAAGCCATATACAGTAGAACGTCGTTTATCCAGACGTCAAAGAACCGGAACGTCAATTATCCGGACGAACAAAAATAAAAGATGGAACAGCGTGCGCGTACTGTTGTCATGCGGAAGTGCGCGCTGCCTACAGTAGTGAGTTGGTGCTTGTTTTCAATTGTTGTCTCTGTTGTCCCCTACAGTTTGCTTCGACGTGTTACAGTATGTGAGTGTGAGTAAAACTGTACTGTATTGCGATGTGAATATGGCTTCTATGAGTGGCAAAAACGAAACCGCAATGTTTTATTGATTGAGAATAAGATGGAGTTCATTAATGAATTGTCTGGCTGCGTGGCTCAGGGGTAACGTTCTCGCTTGCTGAGCCCAAGGTTGCAGGTTCGAAACCTGGCGCAGTCAGCAGGCATTTGAGGGTGCGCAAATGCGAGGGAGCCGTGTCAGTACATTTACTGGCACGTTAAAGATCCCCTTCGGGGCAAAATTCCGGCACCCCAGCGTCTCTAAAAGCCAGGGTAGTTAAAAGGGACGTAAAACCAATAACATTATTATTATTCATTAATGAATTGAATAAAGGTGAGAGAGTGCAGTGTCTAATGAAAACTTAGTGTTGGAAAATCCACAATTGATGATATAAAGAACCAAAAATGTGAAATTTGTCATTTTGCATCTAAGTTAAATAGTGAAGAAGGGTCTAAAAAGAGAAAAACCATGAGATCAGCTACGGATGAAAAATTGGAAGAAGTGGTGTACTCATGGTTTATTCAGACGAGAAGTAAAGGATATCTCATTTCTGGACCTTTGTTATGTGATAAAGCGTTGCAACTTGGTGGTTCTCCCTATAAAATAAACGCATGTTTGATTATCCGGAAAAATAGTTATCCGGAACACTTTCGGTCCCAAATATTCCGGAAAAACTACGTTCTACTGTACTGGTAATAGTTAATTTCCATGCACATGTTTGACTACTTTTAAGAGAACTTTAATTACAATATATTTTGTATAAGCTGTAATGTATCTTACAGGAATTGAAACTTGTCTATTTCAGTCGAAACTCCAAGCAATGTATGGAAATAATCCTCTGAGAATGGCCTTCGTTGTGGTGACGAAGCGCATCAACACCAGGATTTTCCTAAGGAGCAATAATCCTCCTCCTGGTACGGTAGTTGATGACTGTATAACCATGCCCGAGAGGTGAGACATAAATATGTATATATAGATTTTTTTTTTTTCTTTTACTTTTTCTCTTTCTTAGCTTATTTTTGAGGTTTTTAGATTTCTCACTACCCAGTTGTTGGAGATGCTCAAAATTCTAGAGTGAAGAATAAAATTCTTGATTAAGTTGCATGAAAACTATCATGTTTACATTGTTCTACTAAAAGGAAAATATTGAATGTGAGGATTATGTTGATTCGGATGAATAGGAAGAATGCAGATAATGCTTTAAAGTTTTTGCCAATATCCAGTTGATGAAAAGGACGAAGGTTGTCAGTGAATTAGGACATAAGGGGTAGACATACTCTCACACATTTGTTAAGTCACCTTACAGTTAAATGCATGTCTAGAGGCTGCGATCAATAAAGATTCCATAAGAACTGGTTTTTATCATTTCAAATGATCTTGTTGAGTTTAAAGTTATGCGTTACGGAGACGGGAGTGACGTCGTGCAGCCACGCGGGAAGCCTAAGTTAATGGGTAAAGGACGGTGAGTGTGTGACGTCGTGCAGCCACGTGGGAAGCCGAAGTTAATGGTTAATGGAGTTTGTTGAAAGAGTCCTGGGGCGTTGAGCGACCTGGGGTTTTGAGCGAAGCGAAAAGAATACAGGGTGACTCCTGAAGAGGTGTACAAGATGGCAGAGAAGAATACAGGGTGACTCCTAAAGAGGTGCACAAGATGTGACAAGAATATAGGGTACCTCCTAAAGAGGTGTGCACATGGTGGCCACTACTCCTGGAAATCCTGGAAAACTCCTGGATTTTTATTAGGTCTGGAATACTCCTGGAAAAGTCCTGGAAAATTACAAAAAAAATGGAAACTCCTGGAAAATAGCCACTGTTAATTAATTATAAAAATCTTTCCATCTTAAATCATACTCCCGGTGCGGTTTTGAGTCAGCACTCTATCGTTGACGAAAGAAATTTCCTCAAGCTACCTTTTTCTGTGTGGGAGAATACGCGATAGTATTTTTGTAAAATATATTGAGTGTAGACAACTTCACGCAATAAAATTGCAGGCGGCATTCTTTTCTCTCTTTTTTTTAATAGCGAATATTTGAGTCACAAAGGCTTTCTTAAAACAACAATTAAATCATTTGTGTGTAGGCTTGTGTATCAATAACTCAATCACCACTAATTTTTGTCAACATCTGTATAAGTAAACCAAACACAACTGCTTTATTTTGGTCTTGAAGTGGGCAACCGATAAAGCCCCCCCCCCCTACCCGGGGTCCACCATATGTGCAGGATGTCAGAGCAAAATACAGTACAAGATGCCAGATAAGAATACAGGTTGACTCCTAAAGAGATATACAAGATGCCAGATAAGAATACAAGGTGACCCCTAATGGGTGACTCTTGAAGAGTTGTAAAAGATGTCACTCAAATACAGGGTAACCCTTAAAGAGGTGCCTGCGCGGGAAGCCTAAGTTAATGGGTAATGGAATCTGTTGAAAGAGTCCTGGGGCTTCGAGTGAAGCAGGTAGCCCTCCTGAGCCTTTCTAACATGTGTAGCATTTGTAGCACGTGTCATTTGAAATGATATAATGTCTAGTCTTTCAGACTGACAGTAATTTTTTTATTCATTTTTTTTTCTCTTTCAAATCTAAATTAGATGTTGTAAACAATTTGCCAAAGTTTATCAAGGGACATTTCTGGAAAGTCTGTCATAAGTTTTGAATTTAATTTTGAAATTGTTGGGAACACCCTACCCAAAAATAAGCTGTGAATGCTATGTCTAATAACTCCCAATAGTAAATTGATCTATTACAATGTGAGGTGGTCCTGCCAGTCGTCTCTTCTTTGCCGCATGAGATTATGTTTTTTAAATGCCATTTTATTCTTCTTCAATGCTCGTTTTACAGACCGAAGTGATATTCCAAGATAAACAGCTGTTTGTTGATGAATAGGAAAGCACTTTTCATCTGGTTTCTTGGCCTCTAGAGACAAACAAACAAACGGCATTAACGCCCTCAGAAGCTCAAATACAGTAAATGCAGGTCTTGGAGGCACCTTGCAGGAATCTGCACACTAAAGACTGAACTGATAAGAAGACAAAAAAAAAATGTTTTTATTTTACTTGCCACATCGGAATTCCATTGACTCATATGTGGAAAGGCCAGTAGGTAGGAGGGGTGAGGTCAGGTTCGGAAATAAACAGGAAGCATTGCATGTGCCACGATCTGCCCAACAGCCTCCTAATACTGTTTGTTTGAATAAAAACTGATATCCAAAGATTTATGACCTGACAAACTTTCTCTACTGCTGTTGCCTAAGTTGCAGGATGGAATCCTGGTGCAGTCAGTTGGCATTTCAGGGTGATTATATCAGACTAAGCAGTGTCAAATTTAATGACATGTTAAAGATTCCCTTCGGGGGAGAATTCAGGCAACCCCGCGTCTCTGAAAGCCACAGTGCTTAAAAGGGATGTAAAATCATTATTATTTTTATTATTATTGCCGGCCCGGTGGTGTTTGGTTAGCGCGTCTGCCTCCCACCCGGACGCTCCGGGTACGATTCCCGGCTCTTATCAGGCTTTTTATAAACTGACGTGAGGGCTGGTACAGGGTGCACTCAGCCTCGTGAGGAAAATTGTGTAGCTGTCTGACAGTGTGGCAGCGGGGTCACTGAAACCATGATTAATGGCTGCGGGGACCCGACACGCTGACCACACGTCACCCCATAATCTGCAGGCCGAATGGCTGGGCAGCAGTAAGTTGTTTGGTAGACCTAGGCTCTTCATGGGTTGTAGTGCCACGTAGGTTTGGTTGTTATTATTATTATTAACAACATTAAATAGAACGAGTGATCATATGAGTGAAGAAATCATGGTCCATTGATGGCCGAAACGTCTCCAAAAAAACAAATGGAACGAGGAAATTGGCTGTTTAAAAAACAACTTCCAAGCTCGAGTACATGTATTATAGGCTACTGTATTAGTCGATAGTAGCATGCATGCACTTACTGGAGAGGTCGACACGTGGTTTACTAGAAAAGTGTTCAAATTTGGTGGGTTTGATTTTCCTAAAAAAAACTATTTTACCCCTGTTTGAGGGTTTTTGCCAATGGGCTTTAGTGTGCTTAAAATTGAACTCTTAAAAAACAATCCTCGAAGTTTTGTAGTCTTATTCCCGCACATGTTTCCGGCTTGTGTCTGTGGCGTAGTCGTTAGCGTGTTGGCATTGGGAATGGAAGCTACCTTGATGGAAATCTACCTTAATCTTTTTAAATTATTTTCTTTTTCTTTCTTTGATATTTTTTATTTCATTTTTGCTTGTGGTTCAATATTTAAGTTGACAGATTACACCAAGTGCTTAATTATTTGTTGTTGCTTTCTCTACTCACAATATTAATAAATTAATATTTTCATTATTGTTTACATTATCTACAATATTTATCACATTTTCACTGTTGGTCTGACAATGAATCGCTTGAACTTGACTCATTTAGGTGGTACTTTTTCATAAAAACATTAGAAGCATTTTGAGACAACTAGCATATTCAATAAATGCAGGTGAAGAGCAATTGCTTAATGCATAATAATAATAATAATTACTTCATGCGGAAAACTGATATTTCACACTTCCAAACAGTTCTTTCATCTGATAACTTAGCTGCAAAGAAAGCATCTTTTATCATGTCTACGAAAGCATTAGATGAAAGTTGGTGATGAATCAGTGAATGGATTTTATACCGCCTCCGGCCGAAACCAATGACGAGTATAGCCTCCCTTATATCCCAGAGCCTAGATTTTTTATTGCAACTTTTATGACCCAGGGAGAGGGGACTTTGGACAAAACGTCCTTGGAGTGGTGTGCGGGATTCTTCCTCTGAGGGTGGGTTTAGGAATTATTAAAAAGGGGAAATGAGATCCGAGTTCGAAAATAAAGTAAAACGAGGTATATTCGAATAAAAGGGGATTACACAAGGGCGGGGGCAGACATGAAAAATAGAACACATACCTGATAAACCCCTGGGAGGGAAACTACTTAACACTTGGTGCCCAACCAAACAGTTACTGGGTTAAGAAAATAAACCCGGCAAAACACTAGAGTGCAAATGAGTCGTCTAGTATCAAAACCGGCCAAGTCACTGAAGGTATATTTTTCAGTATGGATGAAAAACCTCTAGAGACAAAGCAATGGTGGTCACAAAAGATTTTATTGCATAGTTATATCCGTAATGGTTTACTATTTAAGTTCTGCTATTTTGAGAAATCTGATTCATAATGAACCCATCTTTTTTGCTAATATTAATTTTGACTTGGCCGTTTTTGTTGCAATTTGGTATAATTTTAGTCTTTTTTTTTTTGTAAAACTTTTCTTTTTAAATTCCAAATTTCAGTGAAAAAGGCAATTAAATTAAAATAAATTGACATTGTAATTACCTGTCTTTATTGCAATAAAAACTACAGCATTCTGCTAAAATTGGTTAGTAATATATGAAGATGAACATCAGAAAGCTGAGGAGAATACAAAATAGGTATTATATCATTAAAAGTTAGTAGTTCACTTAGATCTTGAACACAGTAAAAGAAAATGAGTCACTTATTAACCCCTCAGGCCGGCTATTTAATCCGGAGGTTTTCACTTCTCCGGCGGTATTTAAATTGAGGCTCAGCAGAGGTTTGGACACCAACAAGGTAAAAAATTAATAATGTTAAATCTACGAAATATAACGTAATGAAATTTTTAGGATTACTTACTGAAATCGTGTCCAATGTTTCTCAGTAATATATGTGAAGACTGCTCTTCAGGGTTGTCCATAATCACACGCAATATTTACTAAAGTATAATAATTTGATAAGTTCCACTTTTGGTAATTGTTTCAGGTATATTTACAATGAAAGCAAGATATTTACATGATAATGTTCAATCTACATATATACATCTTTTTGGGGTATACCGTATTTCCTCGCATAATCGTCGCTACCGCGTAATCGTCGCACCCCACTTTTCAAACACTAAAATAGGTTTATAAAATTTCATCGCATAATCGTCGCATAGCATGTCCGTATTTGTGCGCCAGTCAGTTGCACACGCTGCCGCGACTTTATAACCTGGCGCGACTTTGTCAGACGAAAAATATCTCTTCTTTATACTTGCGGGCAATGAACTGTGACGCGAGCGGCAAGCTTCGTCATTTAGCACATTCCGCGAGCGTATAATCTGGCGTGATCTTGTCAGGAGAAAGTAACCTCTTCTTTAAGCCTGCCGGCTATGAACCGCGACGCGAACTGCCAACGCACATTCCGCGAGCTTATAGGCCTAATCTGGCGTGATCATGTCAGCAAAATGTAATCTCATCTTTAGACCTGCGGCCTATAAACTGTGACGCGAGCGGCCAGCGCACATTCCGCGAGCGTGTAGGCCTAATCTGGCGTGGTCTTGTCAGGAGAAAGTAACCTCACCTTTAGGCTGCCGGCTATGAACCGCGACGCGAACGGCCAACGCACATTCCGCGAGCTTATAGGCCTAATCTGGCGTGATCATGTCAGCAAAAAGTAATCTCATCTTTAGACCTGCGGCCTATGAACTGTGACGCGAGCGGCCAGTGCACATTCCGCGAGCGTGTAGGCCTAATCTGGCGTGGTCTTGTCAGGAGAAAGTAACCTCACCTTTAGGCTGCCGGCTATGAACCGCGACGCGAACGGCCAACGCACATTCCGCGAGCTTATAGGCCTAATCTGGCGTGATCATGTCAGCAAAAGGTAATCTCATCTTTAGACCTGCGGCCTATGAACTGTGACGCGAGCGGCCAGTGCACATTCCGCGAGCGTATAGGCCAAATCTGGCGTGATCTTGTCAGGAGAAAGTAATATCGTATTTATACCTGCGGGCTATGAACCACGACGCGAATGGTCAGCGCACATTTCGCGAGCTTAAAGGCCTAATCTGGCGTGATCATGTCAGCAAAAAGTAATCTCATCTTTAGACCTGCGGCCTATGAACTGAGACGCGAGCGGCCAGCGCACATTCCGCGAGCGTATAGGCCTAATCTGGTGTGATCTTGTCAGGAGAAAGTAATATCGTATTTATGCCTGCGGGCTATGAACCGCGACGCGAACGGCCAGCGCACATTCCGCGAGTTTATAGGCCTAATCTGGCGTGATCTTGACAGCAGAAGGTAATTCGTCTTTATGCCTGCGGGCTATAAACTGTGACTCACTCGGCCAGCGCACATTCCGCGAGTTTATAGGCCTAATCTGGCGTGATCTTGTCAGGAGAGAGTAATCTCGTCTTTATGCCTGCGGGCTATGAACCACGACTCGAATGGCCAGCTTCGTCAGCACATTCCGCGAGCGTTAACCTGTCGTGACCTTGTTAGAAGAAAGAACCCTGTCTCTGACTGCGGGCTATGACTCACGCGAATGACTGGCCCATGCAGCAAATAATGATACAGTATATTCTTTGAAATTAAATATTCTTCGCATAATCGTCGCACCCTGCTTTTTTTCACGAAATTTTGGCAAAAAAAGTGCGACGATTATGCGAGGAAATACGGTAATTTCCAGGAAAAGCTGAATTTTGAAAAGCTTTTTGGCCCCGTGTATGCATCCCGTGTCGAATTGTGAACAAAATGTAAATAGCGCAATATTATTTCAAACCTGTTCCTTGGCATTGTTTGAGGGAATATAGGGGTGATATAGCTCTCTAGGATAGGTTTCTGCATTATCCCCATCAACAATACAAGCCACAAGAACACACAAATGTTGTCCCCTGTCACTGACTCTCACTTCCTGGCACGCGCCCCTGTTGCTATCGGTGCTTCCCCTTCATAAGCGACTATAACTGTCAAGTTAGATATACAGTATAACCCCGATTTAGCGTAAACCCGCATTTAACGGTAGAAATTTCAAGTCCCGAAAATTATTCCATAAGTGCAATGCAATTTTATATTCGATTTAACGTAATTCGCGTTACGCCAAAACCAGCATTTAGCGTTAGGAAATGTTAAAATTCGCGAGTATTTATTTCGATTCATTATGGTTATGCGACATTAAGAACCTATGAAAAAGACTTTATAAGTTCGTTAAGGATGATTCAAGGCAGAAAAGGAACTCCAGCATTTATATTGGATAGGATCGATCATCTTCCATATCGATTCCTCGCTACATGTACGAGCGAGCTCTATCTTACCCGACCGCGGCTGAAGACACAATGTAGGCCTAAAGCGTGCTAACAGTCACGCCGGCGCCGCATCGCATGCTTGCGCGAGGTCTGTCCGAGTTTGTACGTTCGTAGCGGCACTACAGTATAGCGTCAGTTTACGCAAGTTTGCATCACTTCGTGTGTTATGGTTATGCGACATTAAGAACCTATGAAAAAGACGTCATAAGCTCGTTAAGGATGATTCAAGGCAGAAAAGGAACTCCAGTATTTATATTGGATACGATCAATCTTCTTCCATATCGATTCCTCGCTACATGCACGAGCGATCACGATCTCAGCCGACCGGGGCCGAAGACACGATGTACCGCGTGCTAACAGTTGCGCGGCGCCGCATCGAATGCTTACGCGAGTCTGTACGTTCGTAGCGACATTACAGTATATCGTCAATTTACGCAAGTTTGCATCAGTTCGTGTGTTATGGTTATGCGACATTAAGAACCTATGAAAAAGACGTCATATGCTCGTTAAGGATGATTCAAGGCAGAAAAGGAACTACAGCATTTATATTGGATACGATCGATCATCTTCCATATCGATTCCTCGCAACATGCACGAGCGATCACGATCTCAGCCGACTGTGGCCGAAGACACGATATACAGGGTGGTAACAGTCTCGCCGGCGCGGCGCCGCATCGAATGCTTACGCGAGTCTGTACGTTCGTAGCGGCATTACAGTATATCGCCAGTCTACGCAAGTTTGCACCAGTTAGTGTGGATAATCCAGCTGTATATCAGTTTGCTCACTCACATTCATTGTTTTAGTGACGTTGACTATGGCAGCTAAAAGAAAAACTCTGTCGCGGAGATAGTGAACTTGATTCGGGAAGTGGAGAGAAACGCAAATGTGCCCGTTAGTGAAATGGCTCGACGCCTGGGACTTGCACAGTCTTCATTGTCAGGCATATTGAAGAATAAGGAGAAGATTCTGGATCAAGAAACACAGTGCGGCTCAAAAGCAAAGAAAAGTAAAAATGTTAAAAAGTCGCCGTACGAAGAAATGGAATCGAAGCTAATGGAGTGGTTCAATGGAGCACGTGCTGGAAACTTACCAATCGACGGGGCATTGATAAAAATGAAAGCATCTACAATATCAGGGAAACTTGGGCTTACAGAATTCAAAGCTTCAAATGGTTGGCTGGATAGGTTCAAAAAACGCTATGGGATAACTTGCAGGGCAGTATGTGGAGTGCTGCAGTTAGTGATGAAAGTGTTGAACACTGGAAAGAAGAGGTGCTGCCAGCCCTCTTGGAAGGTTTCGAATCTCGGGATGTATACAATGTGGATGGAACTAGCTTGTTTTACCAACTCATGCCCTCTAAAACCTTAAGTGTTAAAGGAGAAGCATGCTATGGAGGAAGAATGAGCAAGCAGAGAATTACTGTTCTCTTATGCAGCAACGCAGATGGCAGCGACAAGCTAGAACCCTTAGTAATTGGAAAGTTCCAGAAACCACGTTGCTTTAAGAACAATTCTACGCTGCCATGTAAGTATTATAGCAACAAAAGTGCTTGGATGACTGCAGAATTGTTCAAAAAGTTCTTGCAAGCTTTTGATGCACGAATGGGTGCTAAAGACAGGAAGGTTGTTCTCTTTATGGACAAGTGTCCTGCTCATCCAAAAGACTTAGGATTCCTGCGGAATGTGAAAGTGCATTTCTTCCCTGCAAATTGCACTAGCAGACTCCAGCCCTTGGATCTAGGGATTATTCATAGCCTGAAAAGCAAGTATCGGAAAGCTCTTGTCCTTAAGGCACTGGCCTTTATTGATAGGAATGAAGTGCTTAAATTGAACATCCTGCAAGCAATGCATATGCTCACAGGAGCTTGGAAAATGGTAACTAAGGAAACCATCTCAAATTGCTTTCATAATGCTGGATTTAATGAAATGAGCACTCACGACAAAGACGGTGATGAAGCAGGAGTGGACATGCATGATTGGGTGCAGGTATCTGACAATTTGCTCACCACTTTTGATGAATTTGTGGCGTGTGTTGATGATGCCATCACTACATGCATCCGGGATGTTGAGGAAATCTGCGAAGATGAAGTCTAGCAGAATGATGATGGTATCGACGAAGACGATGTTAGGGATGAAGAAATACAACCGCCATCATTCAGTGAAGCTGTTGCCAGCATAGCATTGTTCGGAGATATGTCACAGCATTCAAAGTGGACAACTCTGTTATAGACAGAGTAAATTAATTGGAGATGGTCATTCTGCACCTAAAATCCAAAAGTGCTAAAAAGCAGACTACCATGTTTGATTACTGTATTTCAAAAAATGTGACACTGTGAAAGTTGTGTAAATGTGTGTTGTATATAGGAAAAGTAACTCTCTATATATTATATTACTGTAATTGTGTAAGTATTTTGTGGACGTTTTAATTTTGTAATGTGCTGGGAAACTACGATTTTTGACCACTGTATTAGTGCTACAGAAAGCCTCCGTGGCTTAGGCGGCAGCACGCTGGCCTCTCACCGCTGGGTCCGTGGTTCAAATCCCGGTCACTCCATGTGAGATCTGTGCTGGACAAAACGGAGGCGGACAGGTTTTTCTCCGGGTACTCCGGTTTTCCCTGTCAAAATTTCATTCCAGCAACACTCTCCACTATCATTTCATTTCATCTGTCATTCATTTAATCATTGCCCCAGAGGAGTGCGTCAGGCCTCGGCAGCCGGCACAGTCCATATCCTCGCCGCTAGATAGGGGCTTCATTCATTCCATTCCTGACCCGGTCGGAGACTGGGAGCAGGATGTGGATTTTCATTCATTAGTGCTACAGAAAAAGTTGTAATTACTCTATAGTGTGTAGGGTAGGTATCTCCTTGTTTTATTGTTGTTATTGTGTTAATTATGTGTGTTGGTGCAATTCCAGTCAATACAGTCAAAGAGGTCTGGAAAAGATTTGTTTTTTATCGAAACCTCGATTTAAGGTAAACCCCCATTTAAGGTTAAAAAATACCAGACCCTCGAAAAACGTTAAATAGGGGTTCTACTGTAGTTCACAAAACAATCTCGAGATGGCAGGAAAGGATTTGGTACCTTCTAAAGCAACTAACCTGAAACTCAATAGAGCGCGTTTCATGTTCCTTCGCTGATCGATATGAGTCGTCAAAAGCAACGGATATCGATCAACTTCGTATTAGTTCTAATTATGAAACAGAGATGGCAGGAAAGTACATAACTTCTCTGTTTATAACGTGAAAGAAGACCCGGCGAAGCAGCAGGGTTTCATGCGTAATAGGCATTCTAACTTCCGCCTGCACCGGACTTTTGTGGTACGTCGAACCGGCTGAACGAGTAGAGTCCAGCGGACGTACAGTGTACGGCCAACCGGCTTGAGGGGTTAAAATAGGAACGACTAGCGGACCCGTGCGAGAGAACTCTCGCATAATGGATTGTGTGCGTCCCCATGTGTACAGACTACCCGCTCGGTTTAGTGCTCTGCGGGCTGTAGGCGAAAAAGAGTTCTCGCAGGGGCTATCGTCTTGTTTATTTGTTTAAAAGCACTTTATAAACAAATAAATTATTTCCGTTGATTTTTCAAGAAATGCAAGATTTTTCCTATACTATTGAGACGATTTGGAAGATTTTGGTACAAACCACACCTTCTAACTCCTTCTGGTTTAGGAGCTAGAGTTTTGTGATACATACACCTTAGTCTTAGCGTATTATATAATAAGATATACACGTTACACTACACAATAATGACAAAATAAGAGCACACAGGATATAAGATTGCTTTCGCGCCAATGCGGTAAGAAGCCCGCGAATACGGAAGTCAGTGTTGCAAACGAACAAAATACAAATTGTTATGACTTCGAAGGGTATACAATATAAGGAAAAATGTTGCCTACTGATATTATCTCATTCTTGCATAATCTAACAATGCAAGATTCCAAACAATAATGCTGCGACATGAAGATTGCTACTCGTTCTTTGACATGGCCGGTTATGAAAGCACTGCCTGCATGACTCGGCCCATTTTGTTGCACGACCAAGAATTCAGTGCTCTGTAACATGAAGACATGGACGATTTTGAAGCATATTCTTGTTTCGCCTGATAGTGCTATACTTCTACTTCAAATTGATAACCATAACTCATTTTCGTAAATTTTGTGACTTGGCCGGTTTTGATACTAGACGACTCAAATGGATAAAGGAAATAAATTTCCAAAAGTAGAACAATGTTACAGGTGGGAGCATTGTGTATGAAGCAACAGAGGTTAACTTGCATCATGAACACGTGGTTCGAAATACAAGAGGCATCGTTAAAATTAAAAAATAACCTTAAGCCTGAACACCAAACGGCTCAAAATCCAATTCTCAAACAGTTAACCAAGAAGGAAACTTACTTGGCCTACAGGGAGACCATGCACTCGGACGCGCAGCACAAACAATGAAACAGAAGGACGACAATGGCAAGGGGCATACCGCCGTTAATTTAAATGTTTGCCCAATCCAAAATGTACATGTAAGTTGTGGTTAGTAATTACCTAAACAAATTACAAGACAATAAACCATTATGATGGCGCTTAAGTCTTTTTATCAGCGCTGCCTTGATCCGCACCAAGGCAACTAGACTCAATTAAATGAATAACAAATCTCATCGCGAGAGGAAAAGAAATATGCTTAAAGCAGTTCAAGGTTTTGATTTAATACAGTACAGTACCTTTTATCCACGCGGCAGCCAAGCTACCGTTAAGAGCCTAGCGCGGGCCAAGGCCCTCACGTTCGAGATGCGTCTCAATCGTTACATCGTCGAAAGCAGAATTCTCACGCCACAACAGCGCGCCAGGCTAGCTTGCCTCGGTGTGGTGTAACAGAAATCCCACTGGCCAACAGGCGACAGGCAGCACGAAATGGCACGGGCGAGCAGTGCCAACTTAGCACACGCACTCAGCATAGAGATGCAGTTAACAGAATTAGTTCTTAGCCCAAGAAAGGGTGGTATCATTTAACAGGTACAGTTGAATGTTATATTTTAATTGTTCTGAAATGATCAAGGAGCAGCTCGGATCCACAGCTCCGGAAGTATTATGGCGGCGGGGCAGCGGAAATTTCAAATATTTTAATAAAATAATTTTATTTATTTTAATCCGGGGAGGTGGCGAGTGGGCGGGGCGAAATTTTGTGGCGGTCAACTGACCGTCACAGATTTTTATAGCATCATCCCTCGTAGACGGATCTAATTATCCCCGTGTACAGCATGGACCGTGTTATGTAATTTCTAAATGAAACCTTTGACCTGCAAAAACAAAAGAGAGTATGCTTACACCTTTATTTCATATGATAAGCAAAGTATTCAATAGACGGACTTATTTTTTTATTACTTGTCGTAAAAAGTAGATATCGCATGGTTGGCAGAACGGGGTGCAATGTTGTGGGATGATTTCTACATAGCTCCAAAACCGAAGAGACCACAGCAAATTGATTATAGAAAACCAAAAAGACAATAAGGGATGTATCAGTAAAGGGGGGGAGTGCTGACGAAGGTCTGACTCGAACTCGAAACCTTAAATTCCCCATGCTAACGCGCTAGAGACTACGCCACGGAGACAATCCGGGAACGTGTGCAGGAATAGGACGAAGTTTGAGGATTGATTTTAAACGTTCAATTTTGAACACACTGAAGGCCCATTGACAAAAACGCTCTCAACTGGGGGCAAACTATTTTTTTATGAAGAGGAAACCCTCCAAATTTTAAAGCTTTTCTAGTCAACTACATGGAGACCTCTCCTTGTTGGATGCTTTATACATCTTGGCCTAATAGCCATGTTATGCATTTAAATGGTCGTAAGAGTTTCTCACAGCATAACTTACGGATGCTTTTAACTGAGCGATAGTATTCATTGGGGGTCTTCGGTACTGAAAATTTGGGTTCGGTTCGGTAAAAAAAAATCTACTTCAGTTCTCGGTACAAAATCGGTTCGGTACAGCTCGGCTGACTTTAACATGCTAAATTAGAGTAATTTGTAAACCATTATGAAAAAAGTAACGCATGACTTCTAATGATCATACAGTAAACCAAATACTTGCCAAATAGCACAATTTTTATTTAAAATACAGAAAAAATGTACAGCTAATAATCTCATACAATATTGCATTAACTTTCCCTTTTAGTGTTGAGTAAGCCAATTGATGCATATATTAAAAAGACATTAGGCTCACACTGGAACACTTAAGTCCATAATTTAATTTTATTTATCAGAAGAGTTATCGTGCTCTAGTAGTAAAACTTAACTTATACGATTTCCAGGGGACCATACGAAAAAAAAAAAAACGCATAAGTGTGAAAAACACGTGAATGAAAGTCGGTAAATAAAAACTGCAAAATGTATGTGACAATATGGGTTATACAGGTACTGGGTTTTAAAAGCGACGGGGACGCTCGCGGCGCGAGCCGGTTCTCGCCAAGCACTTTGCCGTAATGCGCTTCTTGGCGCCACGGCTTTAACAGTGTGAGTATCAGTTTAGTCAATTGTTCAAGTGTTTAGTGCTTAATGTGATGTTCCAATGCGATTTTCATTACGTGAACGTGTGTAAATACCTTCATAAAGTACAGGAAATCTTGTGCGAAAATGAGCGTAAAGACTATGGTATATTACAGCTGAAATACAGTCAAATCGGTGTTGAGGAACTTCAGAACGTAAATGACAACTTCATCAAGAGGTGCCAGCGATGTGTAGCAATGAATGGCAAACATTTTCAGCACCAGCTGTGAACTATAGGCTATAGTCTACTCAATAATGACTCAGTGCTGCGCGAGCTACGCATTACGGCAAAGTGTCTGGTGGGAGACAGGCTAGCAACGCGGGCGAGCGAGGGTTCCCGTTAAGAAGTGAAAGACAAGAAATAAGAAGAAGATTGTTTTACTATAATCGGCAATATGTAACAAAACAACAAGAGAAATGCACCCAGATATAACAAAACAAAGAAAATTGAGTCACTTTACGAAGTAGTCTGTTATCTTGACTTGTTTTTTGTTGGCCGAGGCCACGGCGTGAACAGTATTTTCAAACCGATATAATTCGGCCATTATTTCCTCAGAAACGTTATGGTGCGTCACAAAATGTTTGATAGTCCATAGAGCATTGACAGTATCATTAAAATCCACTGTATTATTCTGCGGCTCTTCATCGTCATTAATAAAATACCGTAGTGTAGGCCTAAATTAATTTATGGATTTTCATTTGTCTGAAGACGCAAGATTATTATAACACAGAATCAATCGCTTATTTTAATGGTTTTTACGAGAAGTCCTAAAAAAAAACACACGAATACAAATTATAAAAGCTGAAATAATATTTTTTTTAACATATTGGCGATCGTAAAACATTTCCGCTCATCTTAACATAAGCTTCAGATGCTGTCTAACTGTGTTTTATGGCTGCTTCCTGTTATTTTGAGTGGCTAACACAATAATAGCGCTTGCTTATGACGCAAGCTGTTCTTCCTTGTTAAGACTCTGACAAGCGAGTGTCGCCGTGACCACCGGTGTCGCTCAAGGCCATCGTAACATAATATAGCACGCGGCGCATCCTTCCGAACGGAAGTACAGGCTGTAACAAAAGTTTGCATTCGAACATACGTACTTTCTCAGAACACGCAACGTATAAATGATGCTTTATGTTGCAAGGGACTTAAAATATGATCGTATAAGCTTGAAAAACGAATAAATTTAAAACTTATATCGGAAATAAATTAACATGGAAAGTATAGGGATTTTGCCGGGACCAGGAAAAAATCGTATTAAGTGTAGAAAATGTATAAATGTGAATCGTATAAAAAGTTTTACTGTATTTAACTAACTATTGAAGTAAAAGATTGATGACCAAGGACAATACTTTGGATGTCTAAAAAAAAAAAAAAGGTTTCCTTAAATTATGGTATTTATGTCTCTTGTACCGTCTCCCATAAGTCCAACCCCTCGTCCACGTCGTTCGAGACGGGCAACGGCACAAAGTAGGGGATTGCCTGTAGGGGCGAGTCCAGTGGGGACTTTGTGTGCCCCGGGACCGTTACGGTAGCTGTGAAGGTCCTACAGGAACCCTGAAAAGTGACGGCTAACGGGGCTCTGGTGAAGCCACGATAGGTCCAGCAAGCCAGTAGTGGATGAAACCAAATGCTTTCAAAACTGGAACGAGCCTCGGACATGATGGATTTAAGACGACGACACGGCTGTACACACGGACTAAGATTTGGAACTTTAAACCTAAGAACGCTGACGGGGAAGATGGAGGAGATAGTGGATATGATGGAAAGAAGGAAGTTGGATTTATTGGGATTGGCAGAAACAAAGTGGAAAGGGGAAGGATGGAGAGAACTGAAAAATGGCTATAGACTGTACTGGAGTGGGAACGAAGAGGGAAAGAGGAATCGAGTGGGAGTAGCAGTACGAGATGGTTTAAAAGAAGTGAGGAGAATAAGTGATAGGATGATGAAAGTGAAAGTAGCACTGAGGGGAGAGACAGTAGAAATAGTGCAAGTGTATGCTCCACAAGTAGGCTGCACCTCTGAAGAGGAGGAGGAGTTTGAAGAGGAATTGCAGAAGCAGCTGGTAGGAAGAAATATGATTGTTATGGGGGATCTGAACGGCCATGTAGGAAGAGAAAGACAAGGTTATGAGAGTGTTCTAGGACCAGAGGGTTGGGGCGGAAGAAATGAGGAAGGAAAGAGACTGTTGGAACAGAGGAACAGCCTGCTAGTTGGGAACTCCTGGTTTAAGAAAAGAGAGAGCCACACAATCCCATGGTACAGTGATGACTTGGCCAGGAAGTCGGTGGTCGACTATATACTGTATGAGAAAGAACTAAATAAGAACATCACGGACATAAAGGTTATACCATCGGAAAACCAGGATAGCGACCATCAATTGCTGGTAATGAACCTGAGAGGGAGTAAGGAGAAGAAAGGGACTGAGAACGAGGAAAGACGTATAAGGATATGGAAGGAGATAGAAGGGTCGAGTACCTCAAAATGGTAAAGGAAGGAATTCCAACAGATGAAGAAAGAGGGGTGGAAGAGGAATGGGCTAGATTTAAGAAGACGCTAGTAGGTGCAGCAGAAGCAGTATGTGGGAGGACAAGTAGTAAGAAGAGGTGGAAGGAAACACCATGGTGGAATGAGAAGACAAAAGATATAGTAAGGGAAAAGAATAGAGCCTTTAGGAGGTGGTATCAAAATAGGATGGTAGAGACAAGGGAAGAGTACCAGGAAAGAAAGGAGGCAAAGAGAGTAGTGGCTGAGGAGAGAAGAAAGTGGATGGAAGAGTGGACAAAGATGGAGGATAGTGAAGGTACAAAAAAGGTCCTGAATGGGATGGTAAAAATTAAGAGGCGGAAGGATCCTACGGATTATGTTAGAATGGTGAACAAAAGGGGACAAGAGATAGGAAATAGGGAAGAACTAAAGAAAATGTGGAAAGAATATTTTGAAGATCTTCTGAACCCAAATGGAAACCACGGCGAGGAGGAAGATATCGGGGAAGAGGAAGACGGACTGCAAACAGAAAAGGACTTAACATGGAAAGAAGTGGAAGATGCAGTGAGGAAGATGAAAGGAGGGAAGGAAGGCACCGGGTGTGGATGAGTTGAGTGTGGAGATGGTGAGAGCAGCAGGAGAGGTGGGGATACAGTGGTTGTACAGAGTGATGAAGACAGCATGGAAGGAAAGGAAGACCCCAGAGGACTGGAAAAAGGGAATAATTGTCCCGATCTTCAAGAGGTAGTAGAACAGAATGCAGAAACTATCGGGGAATAACACTGAAAAGTCATTGTGCAAAGTTGTTTGAGAAAGTTTTGGAAAGGAGAATTAGGACAAGGATATAAGGAGGGATGAGGGTAGAACAGCATGGCTTCAGAGCAGGAAGGTCCACTGTGGATTTGATTTTTGCTGTAAGGCAGTTACAAGAACATCACTATGAGTATGGAACAGATCTACTGATGGCCTTCCTGGACATTTAGAAAGCATATGACAGTGTATGCAGAAACAAAGTATGGAAGACCCTGGAGGATAGAGTAGAAAATGGACTATAAAGAGGATAAAGGAGATGTACAAGGGAAGCATGAGCTGTGTGAAGGTGGGAGGGGAGAGATCAGACTGGTTGGAATAGAGAAACGGCCTGAAACAAGGAAGTGCACTGTCACCGTTACTTTTCATTGTGGTGATGGATGACATAATGACCCGAGTGGCACAAGTAATTGGGGAAGGAAAGATGAAAGCAATGGTGTTTGCAAATGATTTAGGGAAACGAGGAGGAGGAGGTACAGGAACAGTTGGACGTGAGGGAAGGAATAATACAAGGATGTGGGATGAAATTTAGCATAAATAAGAGTGAGATGGTGATCACAACAAGGAAGAAGGAAAGAACCACAACGGGAATAACAATTGGTGGGGAACAGCTGAAGAAAGTGGAGAGTTTCAAGTATCTGGGAAGCCCGATACAAGATAATGGAAGAAACGATAGCGAAATAAATGAGCGGGGGAGGCAGGCAGAAGCATTTCGGAGGAGTGTGAGAAGCATGTTACGGAGCAAGGATGTCCCTCAGAACAGCAAAAAGATCATATATCGGACGTACTATGTCCCTATCCTGACGTATGCCTCGGAGACCTGGGTTATGAAAGGAAGGGAGAAGAGCAAAATACAGGCCAGTGAGATGAGGTTCTTGAGAAGCAGTATTGGAGCTACAAAGATGGACAGAATAAGAAATGAGAGGACCAGAGAATTAATGAAGGAGGAACCATTACAGGATGGTATAGAGAAATCTAGACTTAGATGGGTATGGACATGTAAAATGAATGGAGAAGAGGATACCCAGGAGAGTACACGAGACGAAGTGGGAAGGAAAGAGACAGAGAGGAAGACCGAGAGACATATGGCTGAAGGGGGTGGAAGAAAGCGTGAAGAAGAGAGGTGGAGGCTGAGAGATGGTGGGAAGACAGAAGACGTTTGAGAGGCTTGTATTCCAAACAGACCCGGCCAGTGGCTGGAAACTGTGCAAGATGATGATGATGATGATGTCTCTTGTACCGAACCAAACTTTTTACAGAGTTTTTTATCGTCTCGAACCGAGGTTGATAATTTCCTTTGTACCGTACCGGAACCGAAAATTCGGTGCACAGTCGACCCCTAGTATTCAGTGCAAAACTAGACGGCTTTGAGTACTCAGCCGCCAGGAATATCTATAACAATTACAACTTAACAATAATCTAAAAATGAAAAACAAATTAGAGCTGCTAGCTGCTATTGGGGGTCCACTCTTCTGAGAAAACCTGATGGGAAACGTTTTTCACGACCTTACAATTTGCTTGAATTAATGATAGTTAATCACAAGTTACCGTATTTCCTCGCATAATCGTAATGTAATGTAATGTTGGAAAGATTTTGGATGGGGTTTTGGAAAACATGTGGGTTGTTCACTACTGAGTTTCACTACTTAAGTTTAAATTTTTGTTTTTGTTTTTGACAAATTTTCAAAACCACCGAATGATTCCATTTCAGATAGGTGGAGATCTCAGCGCAAAATACCACATTCACTTAATGTGCAAATTCCAAGTCAAGTAGTCGAATGAGTTTTCCACGATTTCTTATCTATAAACACATGTCAGCGCACTTTCAAAGAAAGTGCCGGAACCAAAGTTTCCACTTACGTCAACATTCACCCACCAGTACAGCAAGTTATTTGGATCAAGGACACTAACTAAATATGCTCTTTGTTTTCTTGACACAAATGTGATTAACGACTGCATAATTTGACCATCGCACACCTAACAAGAATGTGCATAAAAGTGATTATATAATTAAGTGGTTGTTAAAAGCAGGAATGTCTTATTGTCTATAAGCTTGTCATGTTTTTAAATTGTTAATTGTTTTTATAATGCTTTAATATTAGTGTGATATGTTTCTACATGGACGAGGGCATTTTGGTCTATGTAATGATGTTCCCAATATTAATTATGAAGGGCTGAAGAAGGAATTGGAACAAATTCCGAAACATGTACCCAGACGACGCTAACTAAAATAATAAATGTGTGTTGATTAGGCGGAAACTTTGAAATTTGTTATACTCAATTCTAAACGTCAACACGGAACCTGCAATGGATTCTTCTTCGAATAACACTACTGACCCGTACGATTTCACAATTGAAACTAAACGCAATTAGCAGTTTTTAAGCATAGCGTGAATAACATAGGTGCTAATTTGGCAATATCTGCAGCGCCACGTCCACTCAATCAACGCAGCTGGAATGTCTCTCCGCTCCCCTTCAGTCCCCTGAGATCATGAGCTGGTGGACAGACAGTAGAGCGGTAAGGAGGAAGTCTCAGAACAATATGCCCCGCATAGTACAAATTTAAAAAAAGCATTCAACGAAGCTTACAACATGTTTATAAGAAGCTTGATGTTAAGCCGCATATTAGAGAAGTAGGCCTACAATATCCTTACCTCGATGTAATTGGGAACCTTGCAATGGCTTCTTTAGAAAAATCATCTATTCCAGTTACGGTAAACACACGCTTTCGATGTTTGCCTGGTGTAACAAGGAGATCCCCCTTCCTAGACTGTAATATGACCTTCTGTACAGAAGGAAATCCATGTTGTAATAACATTAAAAGTACCATAGATAAAATTTCACAAATATAACATTGTAATATGTATCTTAGATAGGGGGTAGTGGCAATTATCACCATAAGGGACACATTTCCTAAACACACCTCTTCTTATAATCAATCTCTTACCTCTTTAAAACATAACATATTGTTAATTTCACACCCAATAATCACATCTCTAACACATAATTTATAAGCAATCTTCCAGCATGGCTTTCTACAATTTCCATAGATTTTCTAAACAGATACTCTAACAAATATTTTTACAGCATGGAATAAAAAAATAATCAAAGATATGTAAAAAAACAAAACACCATCAAAATAGAAATAAAAATACAGATGTGTCACTCTATGGTTCATGGCCCCCTCCCACCTCACTACTAGATCATTACAAGGAATACCATGGCTCAATACTCCTTGCAATGATCTATCAGTAAAAAGGTAGCCATGCTATAACCTTAACCTATAATCTAAGAGATTGAACAGTGACAATTGACCACTGTAACCACATGTTACAACATGATACATACATGCATATCAACTCACTGAGAAAACTACCCCAGAATACAGCACCAACCACTAGTAACCATGCCATTACAAGCTTGAAGTGTACAGTGCACTCCCGTTAATTCGAGTGCGGATAATTTGCTTTGCGGTTAATTCGCGGGTTTCGTAATATATTTCTTTGAAGTAGTAATTCATACACCCTCTAATCATTACGCTAAATAAAATTCTCTCTTGTGTAATTTAAAGAGAATTTTAATGCGATATGCTGCGTGGAGACGAAATCATTGAAACTCGTGAAGACTGGATTTTGTTTATTTGCTATGTAACAGTAGGCCTACACGCACACTGCTATAAGATTTCTGAAAACTTGTAAAAATACGAGCATGTTGCCAGGGGCGGTATAGCACAGATTCAGTTATATTGGAAGCGGAGACAATGCAAGGGGAATGCACTTTCTCTCAGAACCCACAGCTGAATCCCAAGGTCGTTGAGCTGTGAGTTGAGAAGGCTAGATGCGCGTACAGTGAGCGTACGGTATTATATACAGTAGTTTATTGAAGTTGAGAAGTGTGCTCGGCGTGCGTTCATCTTTTCAGTGTTTTGAAGTCAGCTGCGAGAGTTTTCAATAGTAATTTGTGGTTATCAGTTTTCGATAGGAGGGGTCGTAAAATGAAATACAAAAGCTTAAAGTTCAGTGAAAAACTGAAAGTTATAGAGAGGCTGGAGAGAGGCGAGACGTCATCTAAGTTAGCCCGCGAGTTTGGTGTGGGTGAAACTACAGTGAGAGACATGAAAAAACAACGGAAACCCTCATCAAATTTTCTGATAAGTGTGATCGTTCATCAGCCCGGAAATCAATGAGAACATCGGGCTATGAAAATCTAGATGAAGCCATGATATGCTGTTTTAATCAAAAACGAGCGGAAGGTATCCCTGTGTCCGGGCCAATGTGTGCGGAGCAAGCCAAACGTTTCCGCATTGCCCTTGGCTTAGGATGAGATTTTAAACATCTTCTGGCTGGCTTTCGCGGTTTAAGAAACTCCACGGAATACGGGAAATTGCGATTCACGGAGAGCGTCTTAGCGCAGACACGAGTGCTGCTGAAAACTTTGTACAGGAATTTCAATCATTCGTTGACAAAGAACAAGCTTGTCCTGAGACAGCTTTATAATGCAGTCGAGACAGGGTTGTATTGGAAATGTTGACCGTCCCGAACATTAGTGATGCAAAAAGAACAGCACGCCCCAGGCCGTAAAATATCGAAGGAAAGAATAACAATTATGGCGTGAGCTAACGCAAGTGGCGATCACAAATTAAAATTGTTAGCGATAGGGTAATTTTTTTTTTAAATTTTTTAATTCTTTTAACAAGAAAATGTCCCTCTGCAATACTACCATCAAAAGGTAGCGTGGATGGACCCACAAATATTTAAGGACTGGTTTCACAATCATTTTGTAAAACAAATGACGGCCTATTTAATTAAGCTGTCTTTACCAATCAAAGAATGTGCAATCTATGGACCAAGGTGTTATTGCTGCATTAAAATAGAACTACCGGTCATCTTTGTTACAGCAATTGGTTGAGGAAAGCATTGATATTCCAACATTTTGGAAGGACTTTAGTTTGTTGGATGCTCTTCATGCAGTCAACACGTCATGGGGGAAAGTTACCGGTTACACGCTCGCACGGTCATGGAAATCTGTTCTAGGCGAAGAGCAAGCGTTTGACGGCTTCAGTGACGACTATATTTCGAACGGGCCAAGTGGTCTCGCTACAATGAAATCATTACTGCAAAACCTGGATGAATGCCAAGATGCAGATGAAAATGACATTATTGAGAGGTTAGACGTCGATAAAGACAATTATGGTTTCAGCCATGAAAGTGAAGAGGATATAGTACGGAATTTGACTGCCGGTGAGCAAGACGGAGATCCAGATGATATAGAGTGCGGGAGAGATGCAACGGAAATCCCGAAAGTTTCCCACAGCCAAGCTAGTGTGTCTATAGACACACTTCCCTCTTATATAGAAAATCAAGATGAACTTTCATTCTCAGATATTGTTTTCTTGAGAAATGTACGATCCAAAATTAGAAAAAATGAACAATTATCTAAGAAACAAAAAGTGATTACTGATTTTTTCCATTAGATATTAATGTAGACATCTACATAGCATTTTGTATTTTCCTCTAGTGCAAGGATCATGTAAGTACAGTGGAACCTCGTTAGTACGTTTTTCAAGGGACTGAAAAATTTGAACGTAAAAAGTGGTAAAACGTACTAATTAAAAATGATAATTAAACCTCATTAACTTGTCTCAGTGAGGGAAAACTAAAAGCTTGATAATCGGAAGTACGTACTATCGAAAATACAATTTTAAACAAACTACAGAATTATTGTATTACAGAACTAGTTTATACAGCACAGAGAAACGAGAGCAATGAAAACAAGAGAAAAATGTACTGCCGTATACGGGTACCGTACTCTTAATTGAAGTACTGTAGTTCGATTTGAAATATTTAGTTTTCTATAATTGATTTCGGCTTAAATACATGTTTTTCTTGATATTCTGTGGAAAAGAAGTGCCGTATTCTTTGGCGTGAACGATTGGATATAACCGGAAGTTTTTTTTTTAGGTTAGACATGCTCGCGCGTGTACCAAATAAAACTCCTTATACAGTGGAATCTCGTTAGCACGTTATCGGTTACGACGTTTTCCCGTTTAACGCGATGATTTTCTCAAGTCCCAGTCCCATTTCTACTAACTACATGTTGATATAGCCCGTGAGCACAGAACTTTTAAACAAGGTCACGTTGCATATATTTTGCCGTGCATTGCTTTAGTACGATCGCATTTTCGTCTGCGCGCAGAATCGATTTCAATACGATACGCGTTTATATGTTCCTGAACACCTGTTTGGATACGATCGGATCCCACAATTTTACCGTATAGACCTTGAAACTCAATACGATCTGATTCACGCAAATACTCATTACACTAACGAAGAAGTGGTGAAACATAGTGATAATTTTGTTGCGTCGTATTGAAATAATGGAGGTGGCACTCCAAAGTAGGAGAACCTTTGTATAATCCTCACCTTAAGCGCGTGGAGTTTTTTATTTGGTACACGAGCTAGCATGTCTGACCTCAAAAAAAAAACTTCCGGTTATATCCAATCGTTCACGCCAAAGAATACGGCACTTCTTTTCCACAGAATATCAAGAAAAACCTGTATTTAAGCCAAAATCAATTATAGAAAACTAAATATTTCAAATGAATGTAAAGAAAACTGTCCAAATGCACACACTATATTGCCATAGGCCTAACCTCACTTTTTGCCTAGCTTGCCGGCGGCCACCCACCCCTCCCCGTAGCCCTAAACCACAAATTTTATTGCAATGCAAAGGAGAATGGGTAAGAAAAAGATGGAGGATAGTGAAGGTACAAAATAGGTCCTGTATGGGATGGTAAAAAATAAGAGGCGGAAGGATCCTACGGATTATGTTAGAATGGTGAAGAAAAGGAGACAAGAGATAGAAAGTAGGGAAGAACTGAACAAAGTGGAAATAATATTTTGAAGAACTTCTGAACCGAAATGGAAACAACGGCGAGGAGGAAGAAATCGGGGAAGAGGAAGATGAACTGCAAACAGAAAAGGACTTAACATGGAAAGAAGTGGAAGATGCAGTGAGGAAGATGAAAGGAGGGAAGGCACCGGGTGTGGGTGAGTTGAGTGTGGAGATGGTGAGAGCAGCAGGAGAGGTGGGGATACAATGGTTGTACCGAGTGATGAGGACAGCATGGAACGATAGGAAGACCCCAGAGGACTGAAAAAAAGGAATAATTGTCCCGATCTTCAAGAAAGGTAGTAGAACTGAATGCAGAAACTACCACGGAATAACACCGATGAGTCATTGTGCAAAGATCTTTGAAAAAGTTTTGGAAAGAAGGATTAGGACAAGGATAGAAGGAGGGATGAGGGAAGAGCAACATGGCTTCAGAGTAGGGAAGTCCACAGTGGATTTGATTTTTGCTGTAAGGCAGTTACAAGAACAGCACTATGAGTATGGAACAGATCTACTGATGGCCTTCCTGGACATTGAGAAAGCATGACAGTGTATGCAGAAACAAAGTATGGAAGTCCCTGGAGGATAGAGGAGTAGAGAAATGGACTATAAAGAGGATAAAGGAGATGTACAAGGGAAGTGAGAGCTGTGTCTTCTTAAATCTAGCCCATTCCTCTTCCACCCCTCTTTCTTCATCTGTTGGAATTCCTTCCTTTACCATTTTGAGGTACTCGACCCTTCTATCCCCTTCCATATCCTTATACGTCTTTCCTGGTTCTCAGTCCCTTTCTTCTCCTTACTCCCTCTCAGGTTCATTACCAGCACTGAAGTGATGTTATTATTTAGTTCTTTCTCGTACAGTATATAGTCGACCACCGACTTCCTGGTCAAGTCATCACTGTACCATGTGATTGTGTGGCTCTCTCTTTTCTTGAACCAGGAGTTCCCAACTAGCAGGCTGTTCCTCTGGCAGAAGTCCAACAGTCTCTTTCCTTCCTCATTTCTTCCGCCCCTACCCTCTGGTCCTAGAACACTCTCATAACCTTGTTTTTCTCTTCCTACATGGGCATTCAGATCCCCCATAACAATCATATTTCTTCCTACCAGCTGCTTCTGCAATTCCTCTTCAAACTCCTCCTTCTCTTCAGAGGTGCAGCCTACTTGTGGAGCATACACTTGCACTATTTCTACGGTCTCTCCCCTCAGTGCTACTTTCACTTTCATCATCCTATCACTTATTCTCCTCACTTTTCTTTTAAACCATCTCGTACTACTACCACTCCATTCCTCTTCCCCTCTTTATTCCCACTCCAGTACAGTCTATAGCCTTTTCTCAGTTCTCTCCTTCCTTCCCCTTTCCACTTTGTTCCTGCCGATCCCAAGAAATCAAACTTCCTTCTTTCCATCTTATCCACTATCTCCTTCACCTTCCCCGTCAGCGTTCTTATGTTTAAAGTTCCAAATCTTAGTCCGTGTGTACAGCCGTGTCGTCGTTTATTATATCTATCATGTCCGAGGCTCGTTCCATTCTTGAAAGCATTTGGTTTCATCCACTACTGGCTTGCTGGGCCTATCGTAGCTTCACCAGAGCCCCGTTAGCCGTCGCTTTTCAGGGTTCCTGTAGGACCTTCACAGCTACCGTAACAGTCCCGGGGCACACTAAGTCCCCACTGTACTTCGCCCCTACAGGCGATCCCCTACTTTGTGCCGTTGCCCGTCTCCCACAACGTGGACGAGGTGTTGGACTTGTGGGAGACAAATTTCTGGAGGCACCAGAACCTTAATGCTAAAATTAATTCTTCATTGGTTGGCAGAACATCCAGTACAGGGCCTTACCCCGACCCACGCGCTCCCTATGATCTGTCATCCCCCTTCTCTAGTGTGTCTTACAATACAATGAGAAGTGTTATAATTATTTTTGCTTGTTTATAAAGTGCATTTCAATATTTTAACAAATGGTTTTGCATTTACCAGGCTTAACAAAACTTACTGCGGATAATTCGCGGAAGTTTGTGCATTAATTACCGCGAATTAGCAGGAGTGCACTGTACTTCCTTGTTCACAAGTAAGATTTCACCCACTGAAATGTGTTAAATTCTACATAAAAGCTAAGTCACGAGTAAGTAATATGTGAATGATGGGGTTTATTACATTACATTGAAGAATAATAATGTTATTGGTTTTATGTCCCTTTTAACTACACTGGCTTTTAGAGACGGAATTTTGCCCCGAAGGGGATCTTTAATGTGCCAGTAAATCTACTGACACGGCTCCCTCGCATTTGTGCACCCTCAAATGCCAGCTGACTGCGCCAGGTTTCGAACCTGCAACCTTGGGCTCAGCAAGCAAGAACGTTACCCCTGAGCCACGCTGCCATACTTACATTGAAGAGGCATGGTTTCTGGCCATTAGGCGAATAAAAGCTCCCAGAATGGAAATAAGTTACAATGACTTACAGCACACTTAGAAGTCTACAATAAGAAACATCAATCGATTCCTATGCTAAATGACAATAGTGGGAGGCTATTTAAGCTAAAATGATGTTGCTACCGTAAGTTTCCATTTCATAAGGCTATGTTGAGGTTATGTTAGGATTGATTACGAAAGCTTCTAAGAAATTATCAAAATACTTACTCCCACCTGGCCAGCAATTCTTACAATTCTTTCCATATTACTACACTTAATTACTTTTTCCTCATATTCTTTCTTAAAGCAGTTGTACATTTTTATTTCCTATCGCCAACTGCAGTGAAAGAGTAATTAGGCCTACTAGTCTTCTTACGTGGAGTTTGTAGCTGTTTCTGGCCTCTTTTAGGCATTTTGACGAAATCTAAATAACAATTTATGCAAAAATAATGATTATGAACATTATCAAAGTTCCGACGAGTGCAAGTGTACACATACATATTATACACTGCTCAAAAAAATTAGAGGGACAACATTAGAAATACCTGCTTTATTTTCCCAGGAATGGGTGGAGTGAAACAGCCATGTTCTCTGGGAAATGAAACCTTTATTTAACGGAAATGTACATATCCTGTGCATGTCGTAGCACACACATTGGTGCTATGACCAGAAATGGAACACAATGTCGTCAACCAAAGTGGAGAGTCCTTCCATGACTGCACAGAGTGCATAAAAAGAAACAGTTCAATATCTGCTAGACCCTCCATGTGCCCGTAAACTTCCTCACATCTTCGTGACATGTTCCTGACAAGTCTGCGAATAGTTTCTTGTGGAATTTTGTTCCATTCCTCCATAAGGGCCTCTCCAAGTTGTTCCAGAGGCTGTTCCAGTTGTTGAGGCTCTACAGGACGGGCCCGAAGGTGTCTGTCGAGCATATCCCATAAATGATCAATGTGATTGAGGTCAGAACTCGACGCAGGCCAGTCAAATGTTTGAATCGCGATGTCCTGTAGAGTTTCCATGGTGGCTGCTGCTGAATGAGTTCTCTCATTGTCGAGTTGCAGGATAAACTGAGGACCCATTACCACTGCAGTGGGCATAACATGACCTAGTACAATCTCGTTGATGTACCTCTGAGCATTAAGTCAGCCTCTGGTTATCTGAAGGTCCGATGGGCCACCAATTGTGATGCCACCCCGGACCATGGCAGAGCTGCGGCCAAAGCTGTCCCTTTCTTGGACTCCTGCTCCATAATAACGTTCACCACGACGACGACAGGCAGGTATACGCGCGTCCCACCATGTTAGACGAACGCGGGACTCGTCCGTAAACAATACATTGCACCAGTAACGCAGCTGCCAGTCCCTATGGTCCTCAACAAATCGAAGTCGCTCTCTCTTGTGACGAGCAGTTAATCGAGGGGCCTGATGAGGTCGTCTTGGTCTTAAACCTGCCTCGGAGTCGGTTGCGCATTGTTTGGTCACTGACACTGCTACCAGTTGCTGTCGTGAGATCATTTTGCAGGTCCCGGGCGGTCACCGAACGCCAGCGGAGAGAACAATTCGCCACACATCGGTCGTCTCTGGCCGATGTTTTTTGTTTTCTCCCTTGCCCTGGCTTTCGTATGTATGAAGCAGTTTCACAAAATCGTTTCCGAACCCTCCCAACAACAGATGAAGCCACATTAAGCTCTGTAGAGTCGACAAATAGTCCAACCTTACTCCAGTAATGTCACTGCCCGAACATCTGTCTCATTCAGATGCCTCATTTCGACTAATGAAACGTACACCAAGTGGATAGTAACTAACGTATACTTCACTTACACGCACTAGAGGACAGAGTGCGAACTTGCTCGTCCATTTCACTCTGCGGCATAGCACGATACATGTGTCTACTGCCACGAAGCCATGGCTTTCCAATGACATGTGGAGGTGTCCTCGCATTCTTAAAACATGTCGGAAGAATACGGGCAACCATATAATATACTCTTATATCTTAATCACAGACTACCTACATGGTACATGCGATCAAATTCGTGTGCCTCTAATTGTTTTGAGCAGTGTATAATCTAGAAGTTTAAAATAATCCTAATAACTGTTCTAATTGATGTATTTTTGTAGCACTTACCTCGTACAACAGCACTAGACGTAATATTCCAAAGAAATATGATTATTTATCCAATTAATTGAACAGCCACATGCGTTTAGTGATGTTTTATACGAGAATGTTGGCCGCACTCTCTGGGACATTTCCTGCGTCTAGGAGTTTCAAAACTGTCTCAATTGTACGGTAAAAAATCTTAGTAGATGGAGAGATTTTCAGCAAGGTTGGCGAAACTGAGCTCGCACAAAAGAAAACTTAACTTCAAGAAATTGAAGCGCAAACCAACATGCGAGTAGGCATAGGGGATGGAAGTTGAAAGTTGGCTACCCTTTTTTTATTAGTAACTTATTTAAGCTCTCCCGGGCTATACACAGTGTTTTGAAATTAAAAATATTGATCAGGCCGAATATTTCATACTTTTATATTTTGTTACACATATATTGAACGCGAGTCACTCTTGTTTTTGTTTTAAGGGGCGGAACAGCGGGGTCATCTGTCCCTACCGTCACTCTGCTTGTACAGACAGGCAGTCGTTGAACGGATGGAGTAGTGTCGATTGTGTAATATCCAGTTATTTCTGTGTCCAGGACAACGTGAATCTTGTATTATCATTTTATACCTTATTAGGTTTTGAATATTTCTCTTTCTTTTTTAGATACGATTTCTTCCTCGTGTCACAGTCGGTTCGTCAGGGTACTGTGAGTCCTACGTCTTACAACGTTATCCATGACAATGTTGGCCTTGACCCAGACAAGCTCCAAAGGCTGACGTATAAGTTAACCCACCTGTACTACAATTGGAGTGTAAGTGGTTTTCTGCTTGGTTATTGTCTCCTCCTCTAGACAATGTTTCTTGGCATAGTTTTGTTAGAATTCGAGTCCACTAGTATAGATTGATCACTGTGTGAACTGAAACATATACCATGGAATCCACTTTTCTTTTTCCAGGGCACTGTGCGTGTTCCTGCTCCGTGTCAGTATGCCCACAAACTGGCGTATCTGGTCGGTCAGGCTATTCACCGTCCTCCCAGCAACGAATTGGAAGATCTTCTGTACTTCCTGTAACTTGTCCAGGCACCACACAGACTGAAGTATCTTGTAAGCTAAATTTGTACAGAACAAGTGTTACATGGCGATATTTAGCCATTAATATGCTGTAACTTGAGAGAGGTCGTGATGAGTGGGATGAGGTGGGAATTATAGATCAGCTGTCCATTACCCTTCACTCTTGTGCATTAAACGTTGCTCGTTTCATGCATTTCATTCATTGGTCAATGTTTGGATTGTATGAGTGATGTATTGTGGACAGTATGGTGGAATTACATTGCTCAAATGAGAAGTATTTTTACAACATTGGTACACATTATTTTTACCAATCATCCATTTCAAACATGAATTCAGGACTTGTACATAATGTTTTTGTAATTCAATTGTTTATGACTTTCATTCTCTCACCTCATCTTGCCACTGTTTTTATGTAGTAATACAGCAAGTGGATATACAAAATGTTCCTTTATTATATAATGTTAACCTATGTATGTTATGCCTACCTCCAGCAGCAGTGTTCTCTGGTATATTTTGTTTGTGCTGGGAATCATATTTAATAAATGCAAGATTATGATGTGGAAACAGGAGTACTTTTCAGTATGCTAAATACCAAACATGCAAGTTCTACATACTGATTGCAAGCAGAAATGGCAGGATGGGAAATCAGGTGTAGTTCTGAAGTTTGTTTTTTGAGCTCGTGGAGTGATATCTATGAATGGTCTTTGCTGACCTCATAGATGGAACTAATGTACTGTACATATGAATCAGCACTATGTACGAATGTTTCTTGATCAGCACCACAGTGTTGACTTATGCAGCTAGTCCTAAGTTTGTGTAGGTGGCTGTCCTGATTTGGTGAACTGCTGTGACTTGCTTGACACATTCCCTCCTGTGGGAGGTGATGAAGGTTGCTACATATTTGGGAAAGGTGCTGTAATGCAATGCCAATGCCATATTGATTTGACACTTGTTTGTTTTCTTTCCTTCAAATTTTGAGGCACTTATTTTCATATAAAAGTACAAAATCACTTAAGTGGGTGATTCTTAGGTTATATTTTTTTATGTTTTCATTATCATTTTATGATTAAGTTAGAAATAAAGAAGAGAAAACTTAACAGGTCATCGTAGGTGTAATATATTGCAGAGCAGGCGGTGACACTTAATTCTAGACAGGATGTGTTTGGTATAATTGTTGGTGAAATTTACAACTATTCATGTATTTGATGTATGTATGTTGTCTGTTCTGTGTGTATTCACTGTACTTAGCGGTGGTGAATTTTTGTTACCTACCAAGAAGTTTGTTTTAGTATTTGAACTTAAGGTTGTCTTTATTTTCCATTTTGGTCATGTGGTTGGTGTCATATGAATCTTGTTATGAAATACTCTTGTGTTCTGTTCTGAAAAATAAATTCTTGATATTTTTTGTATTTCTGAATATCTAGTTATTTACTTAGTTTATCTTGTGTTAATTTGAACCCTGTTGGATGTAGATTGGTAAGCACTTGTAAGTTAAAGTAATATTGGGGATGGGGAATTCTTAACATATTTGTATTGACTGTAATATTAAGCTTAATTCCTTCCCCCCCCCCCCCCCCCCCCCCCCCCAATTTATGCAGCACATAACTTTGCTCTGCTGTTAATTCCTCCCTAGACATTAGACTGTCCAACACTTCAATTTTAACATGTTGAATTGTCCTATTATCTAGCAGTTGTTGTCTGTATAAGCGTCCGCTCTGCTCAAGCTATCCACGTTTGGGGTATTTGGTAGTCAGTCCAAGGAAAGAGCAATGCAATTTTGTAATGTTAATCATGGTAACTACATGTGGCAGGCAAGTAAGAATGCATGAACTGGTATTCTTAATCTGTAGGTCTTCCTAATGGATGTCTAAATGGAAGAAGATATAGTCCGGGACAGCTTAAATAAGTTACTAGACCATAACGAATAGAATATAAAGTGTGATCTCTTCTCCCTCAATAGCATGTAATGAATACGGATCGGGTTGGCACTCGCCGATACGCGGCGCTACAGTCGATTTGAGATTGTTGATTTCCACATATGTTTATGTGTTTACGTGCGATATATTAAGTATTTAATCGATCGGAGTGTTTTGGTGGTGTTCTGTGCAAACGTTTATTGATATACAAGTGCTTACACTATTACTTCATAGTATTAATACCTGGAATGCTATTGTAGGAAGCATTAACTGAAATGGAATTTAATTTCTTGTCGTGTGTTGACGTTATCTTCGTGTGTTAATTTTATTGTTATTTAATGCAAGTAAACAGCAGTTTAGCCCTTACATTTTCATGAGTGCTTAATGTGAATAGTGAAGATGCCTTGCTCTATTGTACCATGATGCAGATCTAGCTGTGGGGACTTGAAAGAGGTCAGATGGTTTTTCAAACCTCCTAAAGATAAGGAATATTTTATCAAGTGCAAAGGGGCCATACCAGGGAAGGATAAGGAACTTACTTAAAAGTCCTACATCTGTGATGCTCACTTTTCAGAAGATGTAATAGTTAAATTTGACAAATTTCTGATAGAAGGGAAGGAAGTAGTACTTCTCTCAAGAACCAACTGGCGATTGAAAGACTATTCTGTTCCACATATATTTCCTAATTTGCCTAAGTATTTGTCCGGTATGGTGTAAATAAAAATGCTCTTGATGCCATTAAAGACTACTTCTGTGAAGAAAGGGATGAGAATAAAAAGGCAATGAGTTAAAGAAACATATATGTACCGTAATGCTGAAGGAGGCGTGATCAGTTTTAGGCAATAGCCTACTCTATGAAGGGGTCATAACTATGCCTTCTATGTCTGTTTAATGTTAAGTTCTTCTGAAATGATGGTAGTTTACTGATTTTGGTGTTTGTGGAGTGAAATTTATGGTTATTATTGAATTGTATAGTAATCTACTGTAAAGTTGAAAGTTGCGTTCGTACGGCTTTTTTTTTTCTGTGTTGCAAGTCTGTTAAGGGAATGTAAAATGTGTAACAATGTGAAGAAATCCTTTCTGATAGCGAGGTTAATTTTTCCGTTCTTTTTTTTTTTATTATTTACCGATAGCTGGCAAAACTAATTGCATTTTGAACTTGCTCTCTGTCTTCGCTTATTGTCGAAACTGGACTATTAAAGGAGACGACTTATTAAATTATAATTGGGCGCAGTAAAGTAAGTGGAGATGTCGAACTTATTAGCGCCTATGAGGATATCTTGCGGTGTTTTAACATGTAAAACAGGTCGCAAGGTTTTAAAAGTCTCGTAAGCGCCAATGCTAACTTACATCACAGATCGGAGCCAGCGCTGCGCTGCGGCGGACCAGGCGTACTAGGCCAGTAATATCACTTCTTATTCTACTCGTTATGACTAGACCAAAAACATGTAGCCAGCATTAACAGCCGCCCCCTATACCTACGTAAATGTTGGTTTATGCTTGAATTTCTTGAAGTTGAGTTGTTTTCATGTTCCAGCGCATTGTCGCCAACCCTGCTTAAAATCTCGCCATCTCCAAAAACCATAATACCACTAAAATTTCTTACCACACAGTTGCCGACATTTTTCTGGTGATAACTCCCAGAATGCATTTTCCACAAATTCTCCCAACATAATAATTACGACTTGAACTAATTACAATTATTTGAATAATTTCACAGTAGTCTAATGAAGTTGTACAAGGTAAGTTCTACTATGTGTGTGTTCAAACCCACTAGTCTGAGGTGTTTCGAAGCTTTTATTTAATTAATGTTGGGATTATTTAGATTTCATCATGACTTCTAAAAATCATGAAGATCACTGGCGAATCTACTACGATTTGAGTAAGTAGCCTAGTCCTACATAATTAAAAGTACAAAGTTATTTAATCGTTGTTTTATTTATTTTTATATTTAGTCAAAGCACAAATAAAAAACCATAATGGTCTTTGGAATTTTGAAATAGTCTTCTGACTGCATTTTTCGTATTATTCATACCAAACATTACCTGAAATATAGCCTTTGCAAGTTTACTGTCAGGAACATATATAGCCTACTTAGTAGTAGGCAGATAAAATATTTATATTAGGCCTATTTTTATTTGTTGCGACCGATTAGTGTGGTAGCCTTCAACGAACTTCAAGGGTTGTGCAACATGAATCAATCATTCTGACGAGCCATATACTCGATGTGCACGGGATATGCACTGAGCTTGAGTCACAGATGCAAATTTTCAGAGAATACCAACAATATCTCATAGCTCTCTCTTAGTTCTCGACATAAGTTACTGCACCACTGAATGTCTGGGTGAAAATTACTGATGTACCGTACTAAAGTTGGGTAAGACAAAGTCATTGTTCGCTACTTGGTTAGATGACACAGTTTGGGCGAAGCCACTGGGTGCAATACGTTATAAATATTGGTCGCAGCTAGCCTATAGCCCACTTGTATTATTAATTCTGAATGAAAGTAGAACGCGGTTTATACACTTGCATCGGACATGAATATAACTTTTACATACCTTGTGTCCTTGTTTCATCTTATGGGCGATATTACATATTGAAATTAGGAGCCCGGCGCACTCTAGCGGCACACACCGATGCGCGCACAATGTTGCTAACATGTGGGATACAAAACCGGCTTCCTTTGGTCATACTTAATTTTTTTTTTCTAAAATAACCTCCCTCGAGAATAGGCAGAGTGCAAACCTCATCAAAATCCATCCAGTGGTTCTCGAGGTTACCAGTTATATCCAAGAATCAGGGACTATATAGAGATGAGCACTGATAAAGGTAAGCACTTCGATTCTTTAGAACCATTTGAGGAGGCCTAACACTTTCATAATAATGTTATTAATATTACGATCCTGTAGAAATGAGCCGATGTGTTGTGGACGTAAGCACATTGTAGGCGTAGCCAGCAGCATTAGTGGCAACGCTGCCTTCATTTCAATGCTTATCCGCTGAACTGTCAGGATACATCTCTGAAAAATACAACTCTGGAAAAGACGACTGTCTAGACGGAACCATTGGCCGCTACTAGGCCAGGTGACTGTGGATGAAAATTACTGCTTTTAATACAAGCCCCAGGTTAGGTTTGTATGTGAAGCCTTATTCCGCGTTCACCACCCTCGAACTAAGAGGCAAAACCAGTGCCTAACAATAATGGCACTGCTGAGAAATGCAATAACACCCTTTAGCGATAAAATGTTCAACTCTTGTATCTTAGTCACATTACATAAGTTTCTGTAGAAAATTTTCCAGATTTTGATGGAGGTTGACTTGTATATTCCACTCTCGTAACTTAAATATCTCTACTTTCCACAGAAAATTGTTTTTTGTTGGTACCTTCTCGTCCCATCTGCTAAGTAACTTCCTAGCGCATGCGTATTGTCAAAGCTACGGACGTTGTCTAAATTCTGCGATCAGAGTATGTATTTCCTAGGTATTTTACATGGTGTCCACAGGCAGGAAAAGTCAGGAATTTTGTTTTTGGTCAGGAAAATTGACATTGAAAATTCTGTGGACACCCTGTTTTATCTCCTTAAGGGCCTGGTTTTCAATCGCTAGGCAAAGTTCAGAGTAGCATACTCCCACCATCAAACGCCATATTGTGTTTTTCAATCGCTAGGCAGCACTGTGAAGGGAATTACTGTGGTGGGCAAGTTGGTCATATTTACTCGGTGCTATTTGTGCTGATTAAGCATTAAACCTTCGGAATAGTGACACTCCTATCAGCTGTGAACACTATGATTTGTGTCGTGGATTTGTATGTTAATTGCATGAAACTTTATTTCATGGCTTGTTTTCGTTTATCGAAAAGTTCTGTGACGGCTGCGCTAGAATTGTTAGCTTCGGTACGCACACAGGTAATAATATTTGTAGGCTATACATTATATGGTAATAGAAAACTAAAAATTTCAAAGATCTCGTATAGTACACAGCTTGGACATTCTTAAAATTCACCACGCGACACGTGAATAATGAAATCAAAGGGAAAACCATTGGCCTGGATAAAGATTATTGATGCGTTAAAAAAACAGGGGTGTTATATATTAGCTAACACGGCCCGCGCTACCCCAATTTTCATATTAAAGCATATCATCATTTAAATATTGATACTCAGATGAAATTCCAGCAGAGTCTGCCATTTTTGCTGTTTATTATGCAAAAGTTCAGTGTTGCCAATCCCGCACTTACGGTACTACTTTGTATAAGCATGGTACCCTGAAACAAAATAGCACCAAGTTTGAACCAGTTCGTGATGGATTGTGCAAG
Organism: Meconema thalassinum; assembly: GCA_946902985.2. Taxonomy (NCBI): domain Eukaryota; kingdom Metazoa; phylum Arthropoda; class Insecta; order Orthoptera; family Tettigoniidae; genus Meconema; species Meconema thalassinum. The sequence continues at coordinate 555,215,413 of OX336388.2, forward strand.
CTGTTATTGTCTAGACCAATAATTGTTAGGTCGTTAGGCCATACAAACACCCCTGGTTTTTGTCACGCAAAGTGGGGGCAGACACGCACCAATAATTTTCATCCAAACCAATGGTTTGTGCCTAGACCAGTGGTTCTTAACCGGTGGTCCGTGGACCACCTTGCGAGTGCCTCAGGAGTGGTCTGCGGAAGAAAAGGGTCTACCAGAACGTATAAAAAATTGGCTAATAAATGGGGATTTCGGAAACGATGTGCGTTGAACGAGAATCGTCCGAATGTATTTGCGGCGATGACTATCAGGTTTTGAATTGAAATATCTAATAAGTGTTATTGGGGAAATGTTACACCTGATTAGGTGTACTGGGGGGAGGGGGTGGTCCGTACATGATTCAATTTCACGCTGAGTGGTCCGCAGACTTCTACGGGTTCAGAACCACTGGCCTAGACCAATAATTTTTAGGCAGTGAGGCGCTGGTTTTGTCGATCAGTTCGAAATATGGAATCCTTGCGATCGGCGTTCATTACAATAGTAAATACTGAACAAACCTAACCTGGGGCTTACGCCCAGACCCCCTTGCTTGTAGTACGATCAGTAATTTTCGTCCAGACAGTCGTCTAATCAAGAATAGCCTCCTTTCTTTTTTTTCCCCCCACATAATTACAACATTACACGTTTCTTCTAATGTAGGGCTATTTTGTATCGGATATGTTGGTAACTAATGACGTCAATGTAATCGCTCACTGTGGCAGTGTCCCATACTAAATATGCTGTCGAACATGGCTGCGGGTGTTAAATATACAATAAATAAAAACCCATATTTAAATGATTTAGCACATATATCCGGTGCAGAGTGATCAAGGTTAGTAGTTGCAATTGATATTGTCGTCGTCCCCCCACCCTCTGCCAAAAGATGAAAGAAGGTATGAAAATGATGTATTATCAAAGTGAAAGCGAAAAGGAAAAGATCGATAAGTGGTACAGAATTAATATGAAATTTCATTACAGTAGCCTATATGTAGTTTTATAAAAGGAGATAGCGGGTGGGTTATAGACAGCGAAGGAGAAAACATCTATTAGGACATCATTTCCACAATTATTTATGCAAGGTATTTATGCTAATTTAAGTATTCTACTTGGTTCATCACTCCTGAAGTGTTACGTATGTCGTTTTTGTTTGAAGACAGGCTATTATTTTATTTTAGAATATGCACTGAACATTTCAAGCACTTTGATTTTTTTAGAAACCATTTGAATATTACTATCATGATAATGCTACTATGATCATGTAAAAATTAGTGGAAGTGTCGAGGATGTACGCACATAGTAGGCATAGCCAGCAGCATTTGCGACTACGCTGCCTCAAGTGCAATGCAGACACCGTATTCCCTCTCATATATTCCGCTCTCGTAAGTTAACTATCTTGGCTCCACAGAAAATTGTTTTGTGTTGGTACTTATAATTATAATTTTCGAGATATTACTCCGTCGATGAAGCTTGCCTTTCAACGCCTGTATTTAACTCTTCAATTTGTTAGTGAATTTTCTGCAAGTGGCTTTTAATGTGCCAGGTGATGAGAGCTCAGGGGAGTATTCTACCATCTCGCGCTGTGCATCTATCATTTTTTGGCAGATGGTCCAGGTTTGATTTCCGGCTCTGCCAAGAAATTTTAATTTTGGTCTGAGGGATGGAACAAGGCACACTCAGCCTCGTGAGGCAAAACTGAGAAGAGGGTTCGTTTCCCATCTTAGCCATCTTGGAAGTGGTTTACGCACTTCTACTCCAGGCAAATGCCGCGATGGTTCCTAATTTAAGGCCATGGCCGCCTTGTTCCCAATCCTCATCTGAATATTAAATGCACACACTAATACAGCCATCACAATAACACAGGTTATCAGACATTCCACATGCCCAAGTACACAGATCTACATGACCATGATGTCACAAAGCCCCAATATCAACAACTGCTGCTTTCTTCCATTCCAGTCTGATGCTCCTAAAATCCACGACTAGTTCGAATGGTTTTAGGCCTAAGCATTGGATCAACCATCTTCTTGCATCTCGATAGGGATTTGCCAATAGGCTTTCAACAGCTTGTCTCAATTCTGCCTCCATATATGTAGGCCTATACATGCAAGAAATGAGTACGGTACTTATCAAAAATAAAGGAATAGTAAGCTAATATGTACACTACTATTCTATTTCTCTCCTTCTCTGAACAGTCATCTTAAAAGAGAATGGTCTGCATTTCTGGACTAATGATAAAAATGTAGCCTATAAGAAGAAATGAACATGCTCATCTTTAGCTCCCCGGCAAAACTGGAAAAAAAAACAACCCTTGAGTAAGTATCAAAGTTCCTTTTCTTATGCATTTTATACGATGCTTTAAAAATCAATTTAGAAGATATAATTAAGTTAACTTCACTACCATAATACTGCTTAAAGAGTTACTGTTGAGGACTGATGACCAAGATGTCCCTACCTTGAGCAAGGCTGCTTCACAACTTCATGTAAAATGTATTTTTGTAAAAGGGCCTTTACTTACTTTGAATCATTGGCGATACGTGTTACATGGATGTGTGTGCTGACATTTTGTTGTTAAATGATGTAAGTTGGCAACACGAAATGTGGGGGACATGTTTGTTTTCTAGTAACTTAATTAAGGTCGCCTGGACTATACTGGTGCTCCCTGTATCCTGTTTTAATCCTCTTAGTACCAAGCAGTTGCCTGAAATATTTGGAATGCAAAGTCATTTTCAATGGTCATGAAGACAATTGGAAGAAAAAAAACATAAATAGCAGATTTCCAAAGCTTGCCTACTCCCCTAGACCTAACACTACTTGCTTTCTTTCTGGGGTGTTTTGCCAAGAATCAAGCATACCAAACGTTGGTTCGTGATCTACCAGATGAAAGCCATCGCGTTCGAGCAGCTATCACAAACGTTAGACCTGTAGTGCTATGAGACACAGGGTGGAATACAGATGAGACTTTTGATTTGCCTTTAATGGTGTGCATATTGAGGTGTATTAGATAATTTGTAAAATAAAATAAAAATTAAAAGGAGTTCCTAAAAATAAATCCCCAATAGTTGATCCATTACTTTACAAGATATTAATTCTTATTTAATTTTAAGGCTATATCCAAGCTGGACATGCTGTATACATTGAAGTAAGGGATGCTGTTAAATGAATTATATTAACTAATTATAGCATAGAATTTAATCCTGCAGTAGGATGGTGGAAAAATTGAAAATCAAACCTCCTCCCTCATTAATTTTTTGACTGAAGTAATTTAATGTACAGATCCCTAGTAGGTGAAATGATAGCTGCAAATTGGAAATTAGTTATGGCGAGACCTTTACTGCAGTCATTGATACTCAAAATTAAATTAGAGTTGTTTGCACCAATTGGTTGTGTTGTGCAGGGAAATACATAGTTTGTGTGGTTCAGATAGCTGGAAGAAAGAATGCAAAAGTTTGCTTATTTAAAATAATTGGCCCCTGCTGTACATGGTAGGAGGTATGACTTTTACCTGCGCTTTGAAACCCTGTCATAGTCCACGTCGCCTTAAATCTGTTATTGTTCTCTCACTCCTTGTTAAAGTGCATCCACTCAAAACTTTAGGCAGTAGCATGTGCCGACAGTAGCTATTCTTCTCTGCTGACCCATGGCATGCTTCCTCTCGCTCCATGTGGACTCCATAGTATGGTCCTCGCAGCCAGCTCGCGTGTAATGCAAGTATTAGGTGTCTGGTGTTGCACAACTGCACGTAGTTCTGTCCAGTCTTGCTGCTCAGGAGCGTAAAACTCCTCGCAAACTTGGGGGGTTAAATTTATGAACTGCAGTTGCCGAGCGTTCCACCAAATGTCAAACTTCTAACACCAAGTGCTTGCTTTTTGAATCTCATCGGCGTAACGTAGGCGCATGCGTAGGGTGTGCTCAAAATGCAAGATGCGCGAGGGAAGAGTCATGTTATTGCACCGCTGGCCGTTAGACGGTTAGGGTCTGCCAACCCAATGCACCACCTTTACCAACCGTGACCCCAAGTAGCTTTTACGGTTTAGCTGGCTTCACCCAGTAGTCTGTGCAGACAACACTCCCGGCGGCCCCTCCCAGATGGAAACGGGTGGAAGGAGTACCGGTTTACCCACATGCAGAAATTGTGGGAAGGCTTACTTGTTGAGGGTCAGCCCCAGATGCAGCTGCTCCGGGGATGGGGATTAAGGGTAAATGAGGTCACAATTTGTAACAAATGGGGTATATATTGTATCACAGGAGTTGACATATTATACAGGAACTTAATACTATGTCACTCTTGTACACCAGGGGTAATATAGCAGAGAGAATGTTGATGGTTAATCCAACCCCAATATGTATTCCCTTAAGGGGACACCTTAAAACAACAAACGGGAAAGCATCGAAGTCACCGCGTGGCACGAACCCCGACCAAATTTGACCACCCAGTTAGTGGTACCAGCAATAAATTACGTCAAAATCCCTTCACAAATAAAACTATGCCGATCAACACAACAACTATTTGACTCTACCTTAAACCTCGTGCACGAGAAAAACCCAACCATGGGGATTTACGATAGTACCGTAGTAAAATGCTTGAGCTTACAACCACCAAGGTTCACAAAACGTTAACTCTATGAATAAACTAAACAGGAATAGACTGCATTTAAATTATGCTTACGTCCACAGAACCCAAGCGCGCTGACTAACCCCAGCCGCCATGGACGCGAGCCGAAACAAGACTCGTTTAAAAATGGCCCGACAACATATTCGGTGAATACATAAAAGAGACTGCTCACCTATTACCAGTATGGATATAATAAATGCATCGAGACAGGGTCAATACCAGAGAGATGGACAGTCTACAATAAAAGTTCTCTATAAAGACAAAGGCGACCCATATGATACAAATATGTACAGAGGCATTGCGCTGGAGAATGTACCATTCAAGATAATCACTAAAATAATAACGGAAAGAATCAAAGAAGAAATAGATGTACAGCTATCAGAAAGACTATTTGGATTCAGGAAAGGAAGATCAACTCTTACTGCAATGAAACTATTACTCAATAACATTTGGCAAGTCATGGAAAGAAAAGAGAAATTGTACGCAGTATTTATAGACTTAACAAAAGCTTTTGATCTCGTAAGCAGTGTTCATGTGAAACTGAAGCTGGAAAAAGCTCTAAATAAGAGATAATGTAAGGACAAGGGGGATCTGGGTCATTTTGCACGGAAGACTTGTCATAGACGACCAAAGGCTACTACGCCTTATACATTGGGACAACATAAGAATCTCTGATAATATATCGCTCTCTGATTCGATAATTCAGACGAATGGAGTACTACAGGGTGACCCAATCAGCCCTTTGCTCTTCATCCTAGCAGTGAAGACATAATGAGAATAACTCATATGACAGATATTGTATCATATGCGTACGGTGATGACATTGTGATCGGATCAAAGAATATCATAAAATTACAAAACATTCTAAAAGACATGGAGGTATGGTGCACTGAATATAATTTTGACATCAACACATCTAAGACAAATGGGTGTTTCGACAAGGAGTAAAGGTAGCAACTGGACGAGAAATTATCATACAGAAGTAAAGAAGAAAAATAGTTTCAGAATTCAAATACCTAGGAATCACTCTACAAACAAGTGCAAAATGCTTTACGAAACCTGTGATAGAAAAATCACACAAATGGTTCGGGCGATGCACGAAATAAGATATCTAAGAACACTCGGCTTCGAGGCAGCAATGGTATTATTTAAAAATAAAATACTACCAATATTGACATACGGAATAGAACTCATATGGCCTTTCCTTAGTGAGAAAAATCTATCACTTGAAAGTGTTAAGTCATGATGTATAAAAATAGCGATTGGAGTTCCCAAGAAGACCAAATCACGGCTAGTCTACCTCCTCGTGCAAGAAACATTCCTAATAGAAGACTTTAGAACACTTCTACTTTTACCTAGCTCAAGAGGCTCGGAAAACCTATGAACGACACTAGGAAGGAAGGAAGGAATTTTATGGAACGGGGTCCGGGTGTGACATCAGCTAGCTTTGAGATGAGGCACATCATGGTGTCCACAGGCAAGAATTTTGTTTTTAGTCAGGAAAAAGTGTGAAAAAATGGTGTGAGTCAGGAAAAAATAGCGAAAAGTATTAGAAAGTCGGGAATTTTATATTAACCATACAGTATTTTGTGTTTTACAGTCATACTTTGATGTTACTAGTTCAACTAATCTCTGAAGATAAAAAGCAATATCTCACTGGACATTATGGTAAGTTTCCATTTTTACAGTGTATCATAGTAAAAACCTCTTTACCTATTTTTTTCGCTTTTTTTTTTTTTTGGCATCTGCGTAGGGATGTGGCAACCCCATCACTATAGTTTAGCTCATTAAGTACTTCGATTTATGTATTATTGCATTATAATTTACTTTATTTTGTATTTTAAATGAATAAAGAGGCGAGCTATGGGGGATGGTGGAGGCTGCAAATAAAAAATATACCCCGTGTGGGTGCGGGATAGAATACACCCACTGTATGCCCTGCCTGTCGTAGGAGGTGACTAATAGGGCCGAATAACTTGCCAGTTTTTGATTTGTTAAGACCCCCTGTGGATGGGGAGGGCAGAATTCATCCTCTGTATCCCCTGCCTGCCGTAAAAGGCGACTTAGAGGGGGGCCTTATAAAGGTCGATTTTGGTTTTCTGGTCCCAGCTCTGGTTTGACCAATAGAAATAAACATGCATGCTGTTAGGGGAAGGGCCACCAGCTTGGCCATCTGTCCTGAAAGCCTAGACGGTATGCCCCATCCCGTCAGGTGGGTGCGCCATGTACCCTACAGTAGTATCCGCCTTACAACGAAGGTCCCTGCATGGCCGAATACTGGAGCTGCATAAATCCTGTGCATGCCGAGGGGGAAGTGCCTGTTCGAGGCACTGGGACCCCGGGCAATATCTGTTATGCCAGGTAGGTATTGCCATGGCTGGGTGGCGCCCACAGTGATAGCTCCCGTTCGGAGTGGGCAGTATTCGGGGAGGATTTCGTCCGGGATGCCATCAAAGCGATCACGGACACCTGTAAAGGGTGGCACCCTCAAAAAGCCGTCTCTGGAGTGTCGAGCTAATCCCAAGGTGTATACGCCTTGGGATGAAGCCTTTAATAGAAGATTCCCCGCTGATAAGTCTCCTCGCTACCTGGTAGCTACGAGGACTGACGGGGGTGATTTTATACTAGTAAAATCAATATTTTTTTCTGAGGAAATCTAGGGGAAATTCGGGGACCTAAGCGGGATTTCCAAGCTCCGGAACGGTCAGCTGCTGCTGCTGCACACCGTTGATCGGAACCAAACCGAAGCGTTGCTGGAATGCACGCAATTCGGCGAAATTCCCGTTAAGGTCTCAAAATACGAAACGCTGAATGAGGTCCGAGGAGTTATTTTCCATCGGGACCTCATTTTAAATAGCGATGCGGAATTGTTGCGGGATCTGGGGAAGAGAGGCGTCACCAAGATTAGGTGCATCACCCGAAAGATTGGAGAGAACAGTGTCGATACCGGCGCTTTTATTCTCCATTTTGAGGGTGATGTAGTACCTAAGCAGTTGAAGGTCACATCGTACCACTGCGATGTTCGACCGTACATCCCTCCACCTATGCGCTGCTATCAATGCCAGAAATTCGGGCATGTTTACGCCATGTGCACTGCCAAGGCCGTGTGTAGAGAGTGTGGCAAGGGGACACGAGGGTGAGAGGTGTACGCCTCCCCCGATTTGTCCTAACTGCCAAGGAAGCCACTCTCCACGATCGAAGCAGTGCCCAGAGTTCTGTAAGGAAGCAAAAATTCAAGAAATAAGAACTCTTGATAGGCTTTCATATCACGACGCTCGCAAGAGGTACCGTGATATGAATGCCCCCGAATTTCGGGTATCGTTTGCAGCTGCAACGACTCCCTCATTCACCCCTGCCGCATCTTTACCGAGTGTAGTACCCTCGACGCCCGTATTTTCAGCAGTATTCAAATCACCCCTCGCTGTACCAGCGAAAAATGTCGGCCCGAAGGAGGTACAACAACCTTCTTCGGCCCAGCAAAAGAAGGCGCCGGTTATACCATCTAAACCGGCGCAATCGGAGAAGAAGTCATCTTCTCCGAAACGGTCGGCGAATAAGTCTTCCCCAGTTAAAGGGGGAAAGAAGACTTTGCCGACCAGGGCTGGTCCTTCTTCCAGCCCACCTAATACGAAAAATATAGGGGAGAAGAGGGAGACGGTTCGTCGCCGTCTCTCTCGCCCTCCTGCTGACGGGGTGCCTACTGTCTCTGCTGGCCTATCCGCTCCCACTACCACCAAGGGAGCGAAGCCTGCTGAAGCCAAGCCCGTCCGTATGGAGGAACTCCCCTATAGAAAAGAAAATAGATCGGCGGAGGAGAGGGGAACGGTTCAGCGCCGTTTCTCTTCCTCTCCTAAAGGCAGGGCTGCTCACGTATCTGCTGGCCATCCCGCTCCCACCACTACCAGTGGAGCGGTGCCAGCAGGAGCGACCTTGTTTTATAAGGACCCGGCGTCTGTGGGGAAGGGACCATCTACTTCCCCAAACAAAAAGGAAGGAAGGAAGCTTGTAGTTTAACGTGACCGTTAATCTTGAGATCATGAGCCACGGGACCTCCTTTTTACGTGGAATCCGAACCACAGGACATGGCATGTCACTTCGAAAATCTCACATGCATTGACCGGGAATCGAACCCGGACCGCCTACTTCCCCAAACACACGTCGGCGCCGATCCAAGAAGAAATCTCTTCGGGACGTGTCGGGGACAGACACCCAGTCTTCGGACGGAGGGAAAGTCCCTCGACACCGCTCTCGCTCTTCCCCAAGAGCGAGACTCGTGTGGTCCGACGACGACCGAGCGCAACCCAAGAGAGCGCCCGCTCCATTTTCTTCGTCTTCGGAAGATGATGTGGAGATTGAGGTGTGCTCTCCTGCCCCATCATCTCCAACTAGAGATGGGGAAGGGTGGCAAACGGTGAAGCATAAGTAGAAGACCCACTTCTACTTAAGTCCACACCATGGCACTATTACAATGGAACTGTATTAGCTATTCTGTTCATCTCGCTGAGTTACGACAATATCTTCGTTTTCGGCAACCCTTCTCTGTCTTCAGGAATCCAGGTTTTGTCCTGGACATGAGACAACAATGCGTCACTTCAAACTCTTCTCTAAAGACCGGGTGGACGGAGCTGTGGCCGCTGGTGGCGTCTGCACTCTCGTCCACTCTAGCCTCTTTAGTGAAGAGGTGCCGTTGCGTACTCAGCTAGAGGCAGTTGCAGTTCGTACTTCGTTGCCAGTAATGGCAACAGTATGTAACGTGTACATCCCGCCTGATTCTCAGCCGGATTACGACCAGCTGGTGGATCTAGTCTCTCAGCTCCCGCCTCCTTTTCTCCTTCTGGGAGATGTTAATGCTCTCAACACCATCTGGGGCTCCGCTACCACTAGCGGTAAAGGGAGAGATTTTGAAAGGCTGATCAGGCGGCTGGACCTGTGTCTGTTCAACACAGGGTAACCTACGCACTTCTCTATTGCACACGGTACTTATTCAAGTATCGATATTACCCTGTACAGTCGTGCGCTGGTTCCCCTGCTTCAGTGGGGTGTACACGATGACCTTTGTAATAGTGACCATTTTCCAATTATCGTTACTCTTCCGAACCAGAGAGCCATCGAGTTACCAAGTCGATGGCTTCTCCGTCGGGCTGATTGGCCAACTTTCACGGCACGTGCGGTGTTTGCCGAAGATACCTTTGCGAGTGTCGACGATCATACCATTCACATAACGAATGGTATTTTGGCTGCTGCTGAGGAAACAATACTTTCCTCATCCGGCAACTCAAGCCGGAAGCTTGTCCCTTGGTGGACAGCCGAGATTGCAGCAGCCATTAAAGATCGTCGACGTGCTTTCAAATGCTATCGGAGGCAAAACACTATGGCCAACCTTATCACCTTCAGAAGGATGCGTGCTAGAGCCGATATCTGATTCGGGAGAGTAAGAAAACGACGTGGGAAAAGTATGTGTCGTCCATGACGGCGCATACTCCTTCGTCTCAAGTGTGGACTAAGCTTCGTCGGATCTCCGGACTCCCGATATCATTGATGGCACACGGAGTCTCCATCATCGGAGACATCATCACGGACCAACTCGCCATTGCCAACCGTATTGGATCGCACTTCAATGATGTATCCTGCTCTGGGAGTTACGATCCTACATTTCTGACTGAAGCGGGAGGCAGAGACTCACCCCTTGTCCTTTACCACTGCTGCTTCGGAGTCCTATAATGTACCATTCTCTGAATGGGAACTGCGCAGTATATGGATTGAAGGGGAGTTTCCATCTCAATGGCGAGAGGGGATCGTGATACCGATTCCTGAGGCTGGAAAGGATCCCAAGTTTGTAAGCAGCTATAGGCCCATTTGTTTGACAAATGGCCTATGTAAGCTGCTCGAAAAGATGGTGAACCGTCGACTGGTGTGGTTCTGGAGGATAAAGGTCTCCTGTCTGAGTACCAATGTGGATTTCGCTCTCATAGGTCCACCACTGACCATCTGGTGCGACTTGAGAGCGCCATTCAGGAGGCTTTTTTCCGAAAGCAGCACCTAGTCACGGTTTTCTTTGACCTCGAGAAAGCCTACGGCACCACATGGCGCTACGGGATCCTTTCCACCCTTCACAAGTGGGGACTCCGTGACCGACTTTCATTGCGAATTTCATGTCCGTCCGACTCTTCCGTGTAAGGGTCGGTAGGACATTATCGCAATACTATACCCTAGAAAATGGAGTTCCTCAGGGTTCAGTGCTGTGTGTCACCTTGTTCGCGATTGCCATTAATGGCATTGTTGCCGCCGCCGGGTCCGCGGTAGTTCCATCGCTGTATGTAGACGATTTAGCTCTGCATTACAGCTCTGGAAGTATGGCAGTCGTGGAACGGCAATTGCAGCTAGCTATCAACCGGGTCGACAGGTGGGCTCACGACCGGGGTTTTCGTTTTTCAGCAGCGAAAACCTCCGTCGTCCATTTTTGTCGGCTACGGAGGCTACATTTACACCCTGAACTACATCTCAGGGATGCTGCGTTGCCGTTGGTTGACACTTATAGCTTCCTGGGGCTCCATTTTGACAGCAAGTTAACGTGGCAGCACCATATACGGCAATTGAAAATGACATGTCTCAGGAAACTGAACATGCTCAGGTTTCTTAGTGGCACTACGTGGGGGGCTGACCGTGCGGTGCTGCTACGGTTCTACCAAGCCCTCGTCCTGTCCCGGCTAGACTATGGTTCTGCGCCATACGGTTCAGCAAGGCCGGCAACCTTGAAAATGCTGGACAGTATCCACCATAGTGGCGTTAAGCTGGCTACCGATACCCAGCCTACTCGCCGAATCGGGTGTTCCACCTTTAAATTATAGACGCCAACATATGCTTTTAGCATATGCTGCCAATGTGCGTCAAATGCCGCAACACCCGACCTATCAAGCTCTCTTCGGTACCCAAAACCACCAGGGTTACGCCAACCGGCCTCGTGCCACTCGGCCGGTTGGTATTAGACTTGATAGCTCGTGTACTGAAATAGGAGTGGCTGTAGTCCCTGTATGATCCGGACATCTAGCGAGGTGCCTCCGTGGCAAGTCCCGCGTCCAGAATTTCGGTTAGATCTGCACCGAGGTCCTAAGGTGAACACGGATGCCTCCGTTTACCTGAGGCAGTTCCACAGCATAGTTCACCAATTTCCGGACGCTGGCATTCTATACACGGATGGTTCGTAGGTGGACGAGAAAGTGGGTTGTGCTTACGTTATTGATGGTGCAAATACCAAGATCTCATTGCCTGAGGCCTGTAGTGTCTTTACTGCGGAGCTCGTTGCCATCTATGAAGCTCTGCAGTTTGCGCTACAGGATGCACGAATCCACTTTCTCGTGTGTACCGACTCTTTGAGTTCGTTGCAGTCAATTGCTACATGTTTCCCGCAACACCCCCTAGTGCAGCGAATCCACGACCTACTAGCCGGGCTGTGCCACGCTGACACTCGAATCACCTTCCTGTGGCTTCCAAGCCACATGGGAATTGCGGGAAATGAGTTAGCAGATCAAGCTGCAAAAGAGGCGGTATCACTACCACCTCGACCAATGGAGGTACCCGCTAGAGATATTCGCTCTCAGTTACGCCTACAAGTTCTGGCTTTTTGGGGGAGTCAGTGGCTAGCTGACCCACTGCCCAGTAAACTGAGAGCGATCAAGGGAACTACTCGCGTGTGGCGGAGCTCCTTCCGGGCCCGGAGGGAGTCCGTCATTTTGTGTAGGCTAAGGATAGGTACCTAATCACAAGGGAAGACCCCCCACTTTGTACCTGTGGAGCCGTATTCACCGTGGCCCACATTTTTACCGAGTGGGTGGATCTTGCTGACTTACGAATAAACCTTGGTTTGCTGACTACACTCAAACTTATATTAGCCGATGACGCGGTGGCTGCTGATCGCGTTATCCGCTTTATAAGTGAGAGTGGGTTAGGGCCAGCAATCTAAATTTTCCAGTGAACATTGACTCAACGACTTGTTCGTTTTTGAATGATAATGTTTTGTTTTTTCCGTAATTTTTGTTTATTTTTATAATTTTTATTTTTATTTAATTGTTTTTTATATTAATTTTTGGTCTTTTTAAATTTAGATGTCCACCTCAAAATTTTAAATTCAATTCAAAATTTGTATTCTTTAATCTGTGTTAAGAGGGGCAGATGACCTCGTAGTTCCGCCCCTTAAAACAACAATAACTAACTAAATTAAAAAATATAGGCTGTATATTTGCTCAATAATCCTTTTTCCGATGTTACGATGACTTCGTGAGTCAGGAATTTTGTTGAAAAATGGTCAGGAAAATTGACATTGAAAATTCTGTGGACACCATGCACATGATCACGCGCCTGGCAGTTCATGGTTTTCACAATTTGATTTGTACAATTAAAGCACACCATGATTCGGATGCCGCATGTGTATGTCAACTATGCGGACGCACATGTGAGCGCTACCATATAGATAAATACTGCAAAAGAATCAAGTCCATAAAAGACTATGCTGCCCACGGCGCAGGTGCGCAAACATAGTGTATATAAATGTATTATATGGCTGTTTAGCTGCAATAAAAGTATTATTAAAAATGGCGTCATGAGCAACCGACAACCCCATTGTCCGCCGTGACAAAACAAGTCACCCCAGTTGAATTTTGAAATTTAATTCCCCAAAGGAACAACGCGAAATAATTGGAACCAAAGGAATGAATTACGAACTAAAGCGAAATAAGATAAAGGGAAAAACGTGTGTAAAAATGGAAGAACAACGTGGATGAAAGTGAAAATAAATGGACCCCTTGACAAACGCTGCGTTCGATCGACCCAGGGATGCGCGTCACTCTAAAAGAAACCCTCAAGAAGTTACCAGAAACGGCACTACGTAAGTCACGGTTGGTTGGTTCCTCAGTTTAGGGGCTGCGACAACGAGGTCATATAGCCCCGTGTACTTCAGGTGTGTGTAGAATCTGTCTGATAACTGGTGTTAATTGTGATGACTGTATTAGTGTGTGTTATCTGTTTTAATTCAAGTAAGGACCGCAGGCATTGCATTTTTTTTTCAAGTAGTTCCAACTTTTGCCGCCACCGTCAACTACCAGCTAGTTCAGAAATTAGTTACCAGATGCCATCCAGTCGGCTCTTGACGACGAACGTAGTAACCTAAGAACGTTAGTCAAATGTTTAACCTATATTAATTTAGCTTCACACAGGTGTAATTAGTGGAAGGTTTTTTAACATGCTTTACTTCCCCTCCGATGGGAGCCCTACTGAGGGATTTTTAACGTTCTTAAAAAATCCGACTACTTCGGCCGGGTTTGAACCCGCGATCTTGGGCATAGAAGCTCAGCACGCTACCAACTACGCCACCGAAGCCGCCTACTCAGTCACAGTACCCGCCAAACACCGATGGAAAAGGAGGGCTGGTTCCGTCACTGTACAACCGGGCCCCAAGGGGAAAACTGATTAACAATTCTAATGTTGCACAAGACGAAGACACAACCCCCAACTTCCAGAGACGCCCAACCAGCGTTGCAGCCACGAGTAGCCCTACATTATTAAACACACGCAACAATAATTTCCAAATAAGCAAGGAAGTATAGTTCACGCTTCCCTAGTTCCCCGAACACAAGCGCACACTTATCAAATCACATCTTAAAAATAACCCATCCTCAAAAGGCTGGGGATACCTTTTACAGTGCACTCCCATTAAATTCGCTTTGCGGTTAATTCGCGGGTTTCGTAGAATATTTCTTTAAAGTAGCAATTCATACAGCCACTAATCGTTCCGCTAAATAAAATTCTCTCTTGTATCATTTGAAAAGAATTTTAATGCGATATGCTGCGTGGAGACGAAATCATTGAAATTTGAGAAGACTGGACTTCGCTTCTTTGCTATGTAACAGTAGGCCTACAAGTACACTGCTACAAGAATTCTGAAAACTTGTAAACATACGAGCATGTTGCCGCGGGCGGTATAGCACAGATTTCGTTATCCTGGAAGCGGAGACAATGGTTGCGTTCACGGTAGCAGTTGATCAACAGTTCCAAAGCTGATGGACCGGAATCGGTATCAGGTTTTACGTGTACTTGTGAACCGTTTGTTCCATCTGATCTGTAGCAGCGCGCGCTGTTCGAAGGTGGACAAGGGCGATGTACTATCCTCGAGCCTGCGATGTTGAAATGATTAGATAATCTTGTGAGAGTGAATGCTGATATATTAGATCAGTATCTAATTTACTAATATACACTTTAGTTTTGCAACACAGAACGAAATTGCTCTGAAAATATGTACCGAAGGCTATGAACATGTATTGAGCCCGTTAGAAGAGGTTATCCGGGTACCATCCGCCGAAAGAAATGGTACTTCGAACGACCCCGTCCTTCGAACCCACAACCTGAGAGAATCGGGTGCATTTCCTTAAAGGCTAGCATAGCACGGGAGGCTTGATCCAGGGGATCTGGGTCATTTTGCACGGAAGACTTGTCATAAACGACCAAAGAAATACATCCGCAAACACAAAGCTAACAATAAAGAGATCCAGTCTTAAGTAAAATTTCGTGCATGATTTATTCATAAAAAAAAGGCCCCTAAACTACTTCTGAGGGTTGAAATTGGCTAATCCCTAAAATGAAGGTAAGTAACCCTCGTGAAGTCCTAATTACAAGAAACTAATAATAATATTAGTTTTACGTCCCTTTTAACTACTGAGGCTTTTAAGAGACGCCGGGGTGCCGGATTTTGCCCCGAAGGGGATATTTAACGTGCCAGTAAATACAAGAAAACAAAAGCAACAACTACAACTAGGCGCGTGGTACGAGAGAAGACTAACGCGAAGCAAAGTTACAAACAAATGACTCGGTGTAAGTTACATTTAACATCAAAGCAAAACCAATCCCTGCCGTGAATGAAAATATTACGACGAGACGCGTCGTAATCAAAGAATTATTGCAAAAGCTAATGATAGTTGACCACAGACTATAAAAAAATGTATAAAATACACTCTTATAAGTAACAGGGTGCAATATGGGTAAATGCACTAGGAAGTAATCGATAAACACACAACACAAGTCTGCCTTCGCGAACTGAAGTACTGTTTGTACTCAGTCGTCATCTCATGCGTGTAAGTTAGGTTGGCAATGCGCAATCATCACTGCGACTTACAAGCTTTGAATCACGCGGGCCATAAGGTACGAACTACTGGTCCCGGAGATTCATGTCGTCGAAAAAGAAAGTGTCAGCTCATTTAAATTGTCATCACCCACAGGAAATGATGTAGAATCATGGTGTCAAAAATCACCAACAAGCAAATGGTTACAAATTTACTGGGCTGTAATTATTCAATTAATTAATCCGTCGTTTTAGGATAATTATGCATGTGATTTATAATCAAGGTTTAGATAATATATTAGATGGTTCAGTTTAAGACAACAGTCGTCGGCTGCATGTGATCTCACCAGAGATTCACTCGAAGAACTTTACTTCTAAGAGTCAACAACACAATGCTCGGAGCTAAGAAACTGCTCAAGCAACAATAACACAGGTTAACGCGTCTTACACCATTTACACGCAAATATCATCGGTCCTCTGGTCGCAGCTCAATTGACGCCGGAATAAACCAACAATCGTAAGGGGACATAAATCCGCCCTTCCTTACTATAACTATGTGTTCACAGACACAATAACAGCATTAGCTAGCCTGACATTGTATACAGGGTCTTTCATATAAAGTAAGAACGCCAAGTGGCGGGTTTGTTATCCGCTAGTGTGGTGGCCTTGACCGAGCTTGTAGCGAGCCGTGGCCCCCTGCTCTAAGCGTGTGTACAATCCTCTGTGAAATATTACCTTATAAAAGTTGCTGGAAGTTTCGTCCTTCCTGGGTTATACAGGCATAGTATCTGGTAACCACATTCTGGCTGACGCGAGTGAGTCATGCCACTGTATTTTTTCTGATTTTTTATTTTTGTTTTTTATTGAGCACTGAACCAGTAGTGTCAAAGTTATTTACAATTACGTGAATCTGTGCTGGTGAAGGTGGCACTTCATCAGGAAATTGCTGAACAAATGCATCACGTACCCGCCGAGCCGAATCGTAATTAAAATAAATTTTACATACAAAAATACGATGTTGCAATGATAACTGAGCCGGTTAGAATGACAGTGGTGTAAGTCAGTAAATTGCACAATCTGACTTATGTGTGGATATGTGTTCCATTTTAGTTCCTCTACCTGGTGTGATAGTGATGTAAGTCAATAGTACACAAACTGGCCACTAGGATCAGCACCAACTTTGTATATGGAACTGAACAGCTGTGTAGTTAAGAATGACACTGGTGTAAGTCACTTGCAAGGCTACGGATGTGTATTACTAGTTACTGTAACTACTGTAATCGATGTTTAGCAGAGTTGTGTGTGTGTTTCGATTCTTTATAGTGCTTTAATAACAATGTGTATCTGAAAACTAGCGAAGACTTATTGTATTTGATTTAAAAACAAATTATTTTGTTATGTGGTGTTTTGAGGTTATGTGAACTATTACAATCCTTAAAACAATATTAAAATGGCTAGGCTTAGTAACAGGTTTGAGCCTTTGAGCAGTCATTCTCAGTTTGAGGACGATCCTGATGAAGATACCGATTACAATGTAGATCTGTCACATATTGTCCCCCGTGCAAAAAGACTTGTCAGCTATTCGTCTACAACAAATTCCGAGGACTCAGAGCCTGACAATTCACAACATACCCCCGAGTCTATTGGGCCTGATAATAAAATTAAATCTAGAAAGAGGACCAGAGTTCTTGCAAATCATAAACAAAAAGAAGCCAAGCGCCTTAGAAATTCTGGTCAACAATATATCAACAAAACAGGTAGTATTATACATGAGAAAAAATATTCTGATGCAAAATGCAACTGCAAACTGAAGTGTAATGACAATTTTTCAAAAGATGAACATAAATCTATTTTTGAGAACTTCCGGCAAATAGGTGATTTTTGGAGGCAAAATGTTTACATTTGTGGTCTGATCCAGCAGCATGAAATTAAACAAAGGAGACCAAGGAAAGTGGATGGGTTAATAAGGGGAGGGTCATTGAAGTCCAAAAAGGGCGTATCCATGCACGTATGTAAAAAAAATATTTTCTAAACACGTTCGGTGTGTCAGGTGGGAGAGTTAACAGAGCCCTGAAAAAGATGGTTCAAGGAGACACTCCCGGGGAAGATCGTAGAGGTAACAAGGGCTGTCCAATAAAAAAATATCTGATGATGATACCAACTTGGTAATGGAACATATACGTTCATTTCCGTCCTACGAAAGCCACTACACAAGGAGAGACAATCCAAATAGAACATACCTTTGTGATTCTCTGAACATTAGAAAAATGTATGCACTTTATGAAGAAATGTGTATTTCATCTGGCAAAACCCCTGTAAAAGAACATTACTATAGGTATGTGTTTAATACCAAACTCAATTTACACTTTTATGTACCCAAGAAGGACACCTGTAAAAAATGTGACATTTTTAAGGTGCAATATTCTAATCCTGAATTGAGTGTTACTGAAAAGGCCAAGTTGCATACTGATCATGAATTGCACTTACGGAGGGCCGAATTAGCCAGAGACACCATGAAAAATGATGCAACTTCTGCTAAAAGTAATCCGGACAGTTATGCTTGTAGTATGGATTTACAGAAAGCTCTTCCTTTTCCCATGTTAACAGTAAGTGATGCATATTACAAACGGAATTGATATTGTTATAATTTCGGCGTACATGATTTGGGAAAAGACCTTGGTTACTTTTACGTTTGGGACGAAACTATAGCATCCCGAAGATCGCAAGATTTAGCCTCCTGTTTAGTGAAACTCTTAAAAATGTATGCTTCCAGGAAGAAACACGTAACTATCTACAGTGACACTTGTACAGGGCAGAACCGTAATATAAACATAATCCTTGCTTTAATGAGTTTTTTTTTTTTTTTTTTCAAAGTGACGAGACGGACATTGAAATCATAGATCAAAAATTTCTTGTGTCGGGACATTCGTTTCTCCCTAATGACTCCGACTTCGGTGCGTGGAAGTAGCTGCTAAAGGAAAACCTGTGTATGTACCTGAACATTGGTATAATATCATGACATCATGTCGTTGCACCAAAACGTTTATTGTTTGCTCAATGAATCGTGAAGAGTTTTACTCTACCAAACAGTTAGAACGAAATATTAGTAGGAGAAAAAGAAACGCAAACAAAATGGACGTAAACTGGCTGAAAATACAGTGGATGAGACTCGAAAAAAACCTTTCTTACAGCGTTAAGTACAAAGAAACGCTTCAAGAGTGCATTGACTATGACACACTAGATCTTACTCCAACAGGTCGAAAAGGGAGACCAGTACGTTTCAACAATCTGCCAGAGGACCTGTTGTACCCAAACATCAGGCCATTGTCCATAAAAAAGAAGGCAGACATGACAGATCTCTTACCATTCATACCACCAATACACCATGAGTTTTTTAACATTTTGAAAACTACCAACGCTGAAGACAACATAGGCCCCTTACCCCATTATGAAGACGTGGAGGTACTAACTTGATGAAGCAGATTGTGGAGGAAACTGAACGGACCCATAATAATTTATTTTTATTATAACAGATATCAAATTGATCTAAAACTCAGCAATTTTTCTAGGTTTATACCGTGTCGTGTGGGGTTTCGCCTAGGAATACCAAGATAGGCTCATCGGCGGGCTCTTAGTGTTCGTGCCTGGACCCCTACAGGAGCTGCGCGCTACCTCTCTTCTTATGAAGCGCACCCACGCTCCTTTACTGCACAGTTTGCTACTCCCGTGGTAGTCCGGGCACGGACACCAAGAGCCCGCTGATGAGCCTATCTTGGTATTCCTAGGCGAAACCCCAAACATGGCACGGCACAAACCTAGAAAAATTGCTGAGTTTTAATTCACTGGCTGTGAAAGCCAATATATCATCTTTTTCAAATTGATCCGATTATAAGTTTAGTTATAGTCATTCAAAGTTGTCTGAAATGGTATCAAACTGTGTTAGAATAACCAAACTAAAAAAAACTTCCGAACAATAAATGTGTATGTGACAATTCACTTTAACTTTCTTTCAGTGAACCCACTTACGGTGTAGAATGACAGTGGTGTAAGTCATTGCAATAACATTCAAATAACAATAAAACTTACTTACAGGCTTGTCTAGACCCTAACATTAATACATATTAATAAAGGGACTATGTTCAAACACGAATCCATCGCTTACAGTTAAATATATGCTATCTTGATTTTTTTATAGATACTTTCACAAAACCTTCGATTACTGAAAACAATGTTCGTATGACTTACACCACTATCATTCTAACCGGCTCAACTGTCTCAACATGTTAGCAGCTGTGGTTCAGACTGGCGACTGAACACCTGCACGCTTATTGCAAGGTCAAGTTTGTACTAGGCGCGCGCTTTCAATACTACAGCAGGGGGCCGTGGTGCGTCACAAGCTCGGCCAAGCCAGCTTCAGCAGCGAATGACAAAACCGCCGCTCGCCGTTCTTACTTTATATGAAAGACCCTGTATTTAAAAAAAAACTGGGTCAATTTACATGTGCGTTAAACCTTTATTACAGCTCGCTAGATGATTCATCTAATCAGCTAAAAATATAAGGAATTCAAATTAGCGAATATTCCCTCACTCTCATAGTGGTAAACTAATATCAGATGTTCACAGCTCGCATAGCTGCTTGCCAAAGCTTGGTTATATAATTGGAGACAATGACCTTCACATATCATGTGGTTGTGACGTAATTTAACAGTATAAAGTCGTCTCCCACTGAATTCTGGGTAAAGACAGGTTGCTACCGCTAGCATCTCGCGTGTCAAAATACACTCTACACAACATTGAGTGTGACGTGGCTTCATTCGTATGGTATCACCAAACTGTACATCTCATCTGACAGAAACGCATAATACAGTCCTAGTGTGCTCTGCAGATCGCGTTGAAATTGATTACTTCCATAATAGTGTTCGTTACTGTGTTTTATTCTATATAACAATATAACGTTGTAAAAATATCAAAGATTATCAAATTGAAGAATATACATTTCTCGTACTCGGCTCGTCCTTCATGGTTTTGGTCAAACATTACCCTCATGGTTGGATTATTTCCTCGCGTCTCCACTCATCATAAAAAAGTTATTCCATCTCGACGTTCACGCGTAGTTGGTGGAATACACTAATCACTTGGCACATTTCACACTGTATGGTGGCTATTAATTTCACAGAATCTACAATTTTACGTAGTAGGAAAATAATCTCACAGGCTTGACACAGATGCAGGTGGTTACAAAAATGGCTCTCGTTTATCCTACCACAGAATTTACGATACTGCAGATGGTATCTCTCGCAGAATTTACAAGTTTTGATATCACTGAAAATCTTGGCAATCAAGAATAAATACATTGCCATTACTCGTTTTATCAGGGGCGTTCGATGGGCTGTTATAATTCACAGTAACTTGAATATTTCGCCTGTCTTCAGACAGCGTGGTGACGTGAAAAATGTTACTTTCACCAGATATGAATTTCACTCCGTAAAATATTAATTCACCGGCCTTGCACGGCCAAAATATACACTTTTCGCTTCACTATTGCGGTGCGCTCAGCTCGATGGCAGTAGATAAATTGCACACTCTTATGAGTGCTCACTTTCGCCAAAACGTGGCCTTCGTCAACCTGACGGACAATGATAAGACACGTGTAGTCACGAGGGACTATCGCACTGGTGTATTTAATCAGCACAATGACTGCAGATAATTCCACTTCGCCAAACGTGGCCTTCGTCAATGATGACGGACAAACTATTCACTTTGCCAAACGTGGCCTTCGTCAACTATGACGGACTGGGATACGACACGTGTAGCCACAGTGGACTATAACACTGGTGTGTTGAAGCCAGGAACTGCTTCCCGGTTCCAAGGAAGCTATAAGTCATTGAGCGACTAATTACATCAATCCCCGCATGTCTGAGGTGTTAATACCTTAACCAAAAAGAAGATATACCAATTCCAAAGGTATACATGAATGGTAAATTAAGCAGAATTATATGTGGCATATTCCTGAGATATGTGGTATCAAAATTGTATGTAAAATATCTCCAGGAAGAAAATAAGCTGTCCTCGCCAAAGTCAAAATATCGTAAACATTATGAGGAAGCTTCAGAGTGCGTTCTAACGAACTGAGCATGTGGAGTAAGTATGCTCTCGAAGAAATATTGAAGGCATGAGCGGACACTGGCTCATATACCTCCCCGCGTTTCAACTAAAAATGTGAGACTTGCCTTTTTATTTGCCAACATAAGCAGTCCTAATCCTGATAATATTTCTTCACATCAGTGTCTTCCTCTTCAAACTGCAAGGTTCCAATCTCTCTCATCATCATCTGTGGGTGGTTCGTCGAAAAGAAATTCAGCACTCTCGATGGGCATTAATTCTCCTCGAAGGGATCTCCAAATCCTTCTCCATTTAGGTCTTGCCGTCATCGCACAGTGGTCCGGATTTGAAAAAAGCGGACAAAGATATTTTCCGCTAAATGAAATGAAATACTTTTGTATAAAACTTGAAATTAGATGTTACTATTAGGTAAATTTGTCTTAGTGCATAAAATTACTTACTTATTCATCCTCTGTCCGGATGAGTCGACTTCTTCTTCTTCTTCTTCCCCTTCCTGCTCCGTCTCGTCCTCGGGTATTGACAATAAATTACACACTTCCTGAGGCAACTGTCTTCTTTTCTTCTTCGGTCGACTTCCCGTGCTTGAAATTACTGGATCAGAGCTTAGCAATAGTCTATGGAACAAGTCAAAATTATTGGACATTCTTGAGGATTTTCTAGTATGGTATTTCCTATATTTTCTTACGTGTTGGTTTCTAGACTCTAAGACCTCTTCTGAAAGTTCTCCAATCGGCAAAATAGCTGCTTCTATAATTAAAGATCCATGGATAAGTATTTTTATAGAGTGTTGGAGGCATGTAACACCACGGATATAGCCGTACATATAAGCTTGCTGTTTCGCTGCAGTAGGAATTGAACTCGGAACTATCAATTTCATGACCAGAGGAAGTTGCTTTTAAAATTATTCCAAAACCAGTTAATACTACTTGAGGTTGATCAAAAAACCTTCGGGCAGTGTTGCCATCATTGGTTGTTCCATATCCAGGCTTCGGAATATCAACTAGAAGACCTAATCTCGTTCTGAATGAGTCTTGCACAATTTTTTCTTTCTTTCGAATAAGTCTCGATTACCATCTTTCACGCTCACTTTCCACTTTTTAAACCCAGGTGGTACGAAATATGCAGGAGACTTTCAAAAAATCGAAAGTGGGCGTGCGGTACTGAAATTCCAAACTCAAGTTGTAAATTGTCGACGAGCTTTTGTGCCACTTATGTAGATTTTTCATTTCTGAAAATTTCGCACCATTCGTTTGCCCCTTGTTGGTGTAGTCGTGGTAGCTTCTTTTTAGCTTGGCTGATGAATCGTCTCCCTCTGCCCTTGAATTCATAGCGGTCGCATAGGCAAGCTCTGATGAAGTGGCACTCTCCCTTAGGTCTTTAATTTTCCTTATTTTGCTTCTCTCCGTTAGCTCTTGAAATTATTTTGGAGGACGACCTCGATATACTGATTTAGCGGAGCCAGGAATGCTCGGAATTGATATCACAATTTCTGGTTTCAACCAGTCTGAATATTTCTTCAAAAAAGCATGTTCTAAGAAGTTGCACTTTCTCCACCGGTCAACATACGGCAAAAAGAAAAGGTTCTTATATTATTATCACTGTTTTCTCTACACTGTCGTCAACATTTAATTGGAATTTGTTAAGGAGATATGTTACCACAAACTTTCCATTACGCGCGCGAGACTGATTTTTGTTCTCACGAATCTTGTTAATAAGATCACTGCGACTAACAATGAAAATTCATTTTTCACTCCTCACAACACACACAACTACTACTAATCAATGACTTCTCGCGATTGAAGATTATTTTGGTTTCATGGCCTCGAGATATCCCTTGCGTTGCATAAACAAATGTCTCAACAGGCCCTTATCTCGCGCGAGTGTTTATCCTCAGAGCGCGCAGTAATGTTCTCTCCCTTCTCAATCACGCATCTGGTGGGTTCTGGCGATGAAACCTTTTAAGGATATATTCTCCAATCTTCATTTTAAAACTTGCATAAGTTTCATGGTATACATATGTATACTTTTTTTTGTAGGTCAAGCAAAATTTATTTTTCTTGAAGAAAATAATGCACTATAAAAATAAGTATAACAGTCCTTATAAGTGATCTGAAATCGAAAATCGTGCTATAATCAAATATATCAGATCACAAAATACATACAGATACAGTATTATAGACTCCGAGTTTCATTTTGAAGTTTGAATGTTATTTCAAAGTTTACTTAACGGAGTGCGGAATTCAGAAACGAAGAGTTGTATCACTCTTGTAGTATTATATCTGAGAAACACAGAAGCAATTTCCAAAGAAAAAGTAAAATTAATATACACTGATTAACATACTTCACTTGGGAGGTGGTTTGGCCTTTCTAAAGTTGAAAAATCTATTTTTGTCCGCTTTTTTACGGATCCGGACCACTGTGCGTCGTTCCTTGTCACGACGTGCTCGGTCCATCCTCTGCTGGATTCTATTGAACTCTTCTGTGCTCGTCACTGGTTCAATGTAGTGGATGTCAGCGGTGGTAGTGTTCCTTTGCTGATCCTGGGCTTTAGGTTTACCTTTCCGTTCCCTCGGAGAACGGTCCTGTTCTTCGTCCCTGTCATCTCTCAGCTGACGAATGTACTCCCTGCTTTCACGGGCGCGACCTCTCCAATCTCGGTCTGCTTGTATTCTTGGATCGCGGCTTTCGCGGTAACCTCCACTATACAGATAATCTCGGTGTATGTTGCCTGATTGCTGGTTACGAGGAGCGTTATTACGGCCTCGCCCATTATCATGCTGGTTACCATCGCTGTTCCTGTTCTCGAACCTTCGTCCCCAATATCCTCGATCTCCCTGTGGTCGCGATCGATCATACGGTCGGCGATCCCACGTTCTTCGATCGGGTCCTACTTCGTCCCTGCGGTACGGTTCTGAAATGACCTGTGCTGGTTTGGGTGTTTGGCACACTTTATCCACGGTCGTAGTTAACATGCCGGGTCTCTCCCCTAGGTTTATGCGTGGCGAACTGATCGTTCGTGCTGTCAATCCTCCTCAGGATTTGATCGCACTCTACAAACGTAGATGCATTCGCAGCAATGAGGGTACGTTGCACATCGGCTGGGTATTGCCGTGTTATAGTCTGAATGAACTCTAGCTCTGACAACG
This sequence comes from Meconema thalassinum, assembly GCA_946902985.2. NCBI lineage: Eukaryota > Metazoa > Arthropoda > Insecta > Orthoptera > Tettigoniidae > Meconema > Meconema thalassinum. The sequence goes on from OX336388.2 coordinate 555,240,428, forward strand.
GCGGTTGGAGCCATCTCAGTTTAGATAACTGAATTGCAGAATAATTTGCATATCGGGAGGGTTGATTAGTGCTATACCGCTTGGTATACATTTCGGCGCGAATTCCCTGCTGTATGTCTCCGCTCCAATACGTTCTTAATAGTGCCTATTTAAAGTCCTGGTATCCGGTAAATGCATACTTGAACGCTCGGAACCAAGTACTCGCCTGTCCAGTTAAAAGGCGTTTGATAAATCTGAGTTATCTTTCCAGAGTAACCGTGGTATCACGGAGGTATGATTCCACGTTCTGCAGGAACTCGACTGGAGTTACACTGCTCCTAGTTTCAGAAAACTGAGCTGGTTGCTCCTCTTTCTGCCTAATGATCATAACATTTCCTCATTGACTAAAGCTTCTCATCGGAGTAAACATATGTGCATTGTAATTAAGGGGTGCAGATGGTTCTATAGGTGCGTTATAATTAAAGGGCGCAGATGGTTCAGTCTGCATGTGATAGCTACCTACACTACTGGGTTACCACATGACTGTCCCAATGGTATGTTGTATGAATCCAGGAATGTTCGGGGGCTGGGTTTAGTTAAGGTTGAATGGGAAGCATATATACAGCATTTTAATTTAGTTCAAAAGTTACTCAGAGTGGAAGATTTTCATTTAGATATTTGTCGAAATCTTGACGAGGAAAAGAAAGAAATTCTTCAATATTTTAATTTTCCTACTAGTGATTGCACAGAATCAAAATCAGGACGTTGGGTACGAAATGAGCTTCGGAACCGTTCATTTGAAGCTTGGTGCAAACTTCCTCATAAAGGTAAAGGAGTGGAAGTTTATGAACAACATCCTAAGAACAACTCGTGGATAAATAGCAGAAAAGGCTTATCGTGCTCTGAATGGACGAATGCCATCAAAATGTCTTGCAACATCTCAGCGGTGAGAGCTGTGCCGGGGAGAAGTCAGCACACAACCCTATGCCGACAACCAGGATGTGACCAACCAGAGACGCTAGGACATGTCCTGGGTCAATGTTCTAAAGGAGAACTGTTACGAAATTCCCGCCATCACAGAGTTCGATCATCAATTGCCACTTCCCTGAGGAAATTGAAATGGGAAGTTTATGAGGAAGTACACCGCAATTCGGAAAATGGTAGTCACCGTAGAGCAGATATCGTTGCCATTGACAGGAAGAACGGAAGGGGTTTGGTCCTGGACCCCACGGTACGAATGGAAGTGGACATTCTGCAAGTCGTACGAGTCAACGAGGAGAAAGAGGCTATTTACCGACCATGAATACCTCACTTGAGTGAGAGATATAACTTACCTAAAAATGCATGGAAAGTGAATGGCCTTCTATTCGGAGCTCGTGGTACATCTTACAAGTTCGTCGTGGATATCCTCAAGAAGCTTGGCATCATCGAGGATGATCTTGAGAAGATCTGCTTGGGCATTTTGAGAGCTTCAATCAACATGCTACTTAACCATTTATTTGGTATATCGTAATGAATTATGTACTGTAGAACCACCAATGTACCTACACTGTAGATTATTCTGGACCTTTATGGTCTCCTGGAATGCCGGGTAGATGTCCTTCAGGAAATATATATATGCAGATGCAGCCTGTGTGCTGTTACTTACATTAGGAGTATTTACGTTAGGAGTAATTTGCGGTTGTGCCCCAACCGTAGCTAAGAGTCTCTGCTCTATGGCGGGTGCCTGTAGCGTTAAATCGTTAATCAGCTCCTGCAGTCGATGAATTTCCCCTCTTCATTTCGTATCAATCTCCCTGACCGAAAGTCTGACATTATTACTCAATTTGAGGTGCTCTGTAATCGCTACTTGTTCCAATCGGTGTCTCAGAAAATCAACGTCGTCTTTAACGATATTAGTGAAGCTAGTCTCCTGGTTCGCTGCTTCATTCTTGAGTACCGCGATGTCTATCGCTATCTCCTCTTTATGAATTTGGATGGCTTCTGTGTTTGTCGTCAATTCACAACGTAAGTTCACCAGTGTCATCGGAGATGGTTTGAATGTTATCGTCAATCTGCGTCAACCGGTCCTGTACCTCTGTACGGTTTGTCGCAAGGTCCTCGGATAATACATTTAAACTGTCATTAGCCTCTTTGTGGTGTTAAAGCATGTCCACTCTAAATGAAGCTAAACCTGCTAATAAATTGGCATTGGATTCAGCCCTCTGTGTTTCCATATCGTTACGAACTTGAGTAAGATCGCCCCTAAGTCGAGCTAGTGTGTTGGTGTTGGCTTCCACATCACGTCTAACTCCTACAAGTGTCACAGTGTTGGCTCCGACATTCTCCCTGATACGGTCGATGTCACCTCTAAATTCATTGAGGGTAACTGTGTTGGCTAATAGGGTAGTGTTTGTTTGGTTTAGGGCCTCAGCGTTATTGCCTAAATCGCCCCTGACTTCATTTAATGTAAGGTTAGAAGCTTCGATGTCATTCCTAACCACATTGATGTCACCTGTGACAGTGCCCAAGTCTCCTCTGACAGTGCCTAGATCATGTCTTACTTGATCTAGGGCAGCAGTATTGTTGCCTAGATCACCTCGTACGTTTCCTAGGTCCTCTCTTACAGTGCCCAAGTCACCTCTTATCTGATTGAATGAGGCGTTGATGTTAGCCATCATTCCACCCAGGACAAGGCTCAACGTCTCCTCATCTACCATTGCAAAAATATATATGAGAGGTAAGAGGGAATTGCCTCAGAAACAACCACTAAACACCATTACGGGGAATGTTTGTCCAGGCAGAAAGCCTTTAATAATGAACAAACATCACGAATTACTGCTGGACTCAACGTAAAACAAACAAGTTACAGTACAGGGTAAAAATACCAACAAGCAAAAACACAAGTTACATTTACTAAGGATAGAGCATTAGCAAAACAAATACCTCTTGAATTTTAAATATAAAGTGCTCTACCCCCCCCCCCCCCTCCCCTCTGGTCTAACATCAAAGAATGCCAGATGGCTATCGAAACATCTGTACGAATTCTGAGTTCGTACCAGCCCAGTTCAACTGCCTATGGACATTAATTATCTGATCCTCTCAAAAACGTGAAGCTGATGGCTTCCGTACAAACATCGGCAACACGTTGGGTGCCAAGAAGAGAGAAGAGGGTATGAGCCCGTTAGAGGAGGTTATCCGGCCGGCCCCCGATAAGCCGACCAGAACACATCCCTTCGCCACACGGTTCCAAGTTCAACTGATGGCGTCTGACGCCAAGAATGCACTTCTTCGGGTCGCGAAGGAATCTGAACGCGCCCGATCGCCAACAGATGACGATCGCGACACCAACTGACACATACAAAATGCGCGATGCATTGCGGTGCTGTTAATGCAGTGATAATATTTTTTGGGGTGGTAGCTTGATAATAGTATCACAGTCCCATGTAGATGTTTTATTGTTCCAAACATCGGAAGATCGCGGAACAATCCCGAGCTTCTTTTTGGCGCCATCATGTGTGTGAGCAGAGGGGGAAGGGAAGCGGGAATTTCAACGTTCCGAAAAGTACATGATTTTTTTATTTTATTTTTATTTTTTTAGCTCTCCTCGGGGATGACAGAACCGGGGGAGAGGGGGGGGAGGGCGAAATAAGTGGCAGTCAATAAACTGTCACAGCTTCCCCTCTGCTAACGAAGACCAAGGGGCGGAAGGGGAGGGCGCTGACATGGGGCGTGCCCCAAGAGTTCATTTCAATAGTTGCACACAGCAGTAGTACAGTCACTCGCAGATGTTCTCATGTAACGCATGCTCCACCCACAAGAGTATGTTCTTCCCAAATTGCATGCTATACCAGGGTACCAGACCAGTACTTATCTTCAAGATGCCCAGCAGGGCCAGGACGTCCAGGTAGGTATCCTCTTCCGAACCGCCAGCAGCCGTCAGAATCCACTATCAGATGAAGAAAATCGTCGGGGCCGACAGCGACCCTGTCCTCAGGTCACTGCCCCCATAAGTGTGAAGTTTGCACCCTTCACACAGGACCACTACTGAAACAAACCAAAAACCAGCAGCAGACTGCTTCCACACAGCAGGCGACTCGACAGGACATGTCGAGCCGAACTCCTCCTGTCACAAGCAGGAGCAAAGGAGTAGGGGGAGGGTCACAGTTGCACGTGACCACTCGAAGAACTCACTTGGGAACAACACTTTATTGGAAGGAGGGCATAGCACACTATGCGCTCACTTGAGCGAAGGCCTCTCTCATCACTATGAGGGGTCACCAATTGGCATGACGAAAGCACACGCACGCACCGCTTGAGCAAGGTAAAGTTACAATTTAACTTTAAGAAATTAACACCAGTTAAAATTCAGGACCAGCCATTATAATGTTATCAATTAGGGATATGGAGGAATTCCCACTTAAACCATAGTTAAATTAAATGTCTGAAGCACCAAGCTATTTACCCGACCAAAATCCTAAGATTCACATGCTAAGTATCAGAAAAGAAATTAGCGGATGCGCCACGTAAAATACAGAAAGCTCCCAGAGTGACAGGGTGACTCGGCTCTCATACGGGTAGACCAACACAGGGTCACTTGCCAACATGCCTGCCGAGTGGCCCAAATAGTAGTCATTTACAATTAATAAAAGTAGTTGTCTCAAACGCACTGACAACAAGCAGGCTCTTTACTCCAAGGAACGCCCATCAAGAGGGCACAGAAACCAAAGGAGGTACAAGACCTAAGGACAAATTCAGGAAACGCTGCTCGAAATATTATGGAAAATCCGGACCAGTACCTATAAGGCAATAAAATTTAGAAAGAACAAAAGCAACGATCCAGGACCACCACTCAATATCAGCACACCAAATAAAATTCAAAATTTACCCTGAAACACAAATATCAATGTACGTGAAACTCCATCCCAAACAACATCAAACGCCAGAGAGAGCATGGAATGACACGACATCTCTAACCTTCACTGCAGAGCACCAGAATTCTACGTAGACAAATACTGACCACTCCCGCTAGGTTAAAATCCACTTAGACGTTATCAGCACCAACACTGAGACACCATAGAACTGCTCCATAGACATCTTGCGTAGCCGAGCTCACTCAGGCCACACGATCACAACACTTAAAAGTGGGCCATACACGCTGAGATCTGTATCGAGAGACTGTCTCGTGAGGCGGACTCTAGATACAGGTCTCTCGTCTCCGTTGCGCTACACACGCCGAGATTACACATTTAATAAACGTACTGTATAGCTGTTTATTAATCGCGCCTATAATGGGATGGGAGTGCGCTCTATCGGCGACGAGTAGAAAGTTTCCAATTACACGTTATGCATGAGCTCTAATAACTGGGATTGTCAAGGCCGGTAACGAGTGCAGCTCGCATCCAGTCGGCCGTGCTCTGTGATACACGCGATACTTCCCTACACACGTTGATACTTGTATCGTGTTGCTTGTATCTATCTCAAGGTCTCTTGTCCAGAGCGAGAGACGTGATACCTGCTCCGTTGCGTCATGATACCATGTGAGACTAGCTGTGACAACGCTACACACGACGCAGCTGGTATCAGATACGCGTTTCATGAGACAGTCTCTCGATACAGATCTCAGCGTGTATGGCCCACTTAAATCACCACAAGAATTACCGAGCAACTCAGGCAATACTATCAACACTTTACTCGATACGGCTCACCACACCGACCAAGTACGACCTCTACGGTCCAACAATGACAATACTTCTCACCAAAAGTACTGACGTAAGACATCGTCTGACGAACAATTACCAAAGATTCCCCCCATTAAAGAAAACCTCAAGTCTAACTATCCTCAAAACTGCACCTTCCTATGGACCAGGAACTTCCTTTTAAACTCCAGCCATCATGACTAATTTGCCTAGACAATCCGACCTTACAAATTCCGAACCTAGCCATAATCCAGTCGTCACTCGGTAGGTCTGGATCAGCTGCCACATGCTCTAACGACAAGAGAATTCTAAAATCAACCCAATTAGGTATGTCAGCCTGCCAAGGGAAATAGCTCACACCTTGGAGCATGACAGGGGCATACAGTCACGACGACCATAAGAGGCAATCCTAACCTCAACAATAGACCTCACAAGGGTACCAACTTGCGACAGGGAATTCAGCATCCTGCGCACGACCAACAAAGGTCAGGGAATAAACATCCTGAACCACAAGAATAACCTCAGGGAATGGACCATCCTGGGCTACAAAAAGGACAGGGAATCAAACTTCCTGCACTGGCCAACACGACCAAATAAAGACACAGGGAAACACCATCCTGGCTTACTCACTCCAAAACCAAAAACAGGGAATGAATCATCCTGTAATGGTCAACATGCCTCGACCAAAGCACAGGGAAACACCATCCTGGCTTACTTCAACACAAATACTTAGACAACAATGGCACCAACAAACTAATCGGCAATTGCCGACAGGAGCCAATCATAACCCAAAACACAATAACCCTAAAACAATAAATAACACTCAACACAGGTACCAAAAACTAATCGACGCTTGTCGACAGGAACCACAACAGAATGATCGAACAAGGCCCGACACCTACACACTAGAGGGGAGAATCCCTCATGCCGAGCATAATCGAACAAGGACACAATAAACCAGACTACCTAAAAGGATAGACATCAAGAAACCGGAGGAGACAGGCACCCACCCAAGGTAACACACGGTAAGTCCAAAAACACCAAGATAAAACCCTTAAATAACCAACAGCAACAACCATTCACACATATCAGGTCCCAGCGCGTTCTTCCGAACAGCTCTTTAAACAAGTCCAAATTCCAGAAAATGCGGCCCGCTGAAATAAAAATATTTAGACAACTCAACTCCATGTGTCACCGACTGAAAATGAAATAAATTTTCTACGCACAAGAAATTCGAAAGAACAGGAACTAACGTCCACTCTGCACCCAGCAGGAACAGTACACCAGCAGTAAGTCGAACCCACTACCGATCACGTCAAGGTAGATATCAGCATCAACGTTCACGGGGCTCTACGAACTAAAACCCGGAATAGAACGACCGAAAGCAACAACACTTCTTCGCCGGCACTGCGTCAGGCTAACAGGAAATGTTTACAATAACCCAAGATCAAAAGTAGAACAACTCAGAAGTACCAACTTGACAATATCTGCATCACTTATACCAGGGAGGAACACTCGTACCAACAACTGACACACGTAGCATTCACCAATCATGGCACAAAACACACTCAAGTGCACCAGTTATACAACCCACAACAATCGAAAACAGAATACAATTAACCTCCCATTGAAAGTAATAAAACGGAACTACAGGATGGAATTACGATTCGCCAAAATACCATAAAGAAGCTCAACCCTAAAATGAGACCAATAACAAACAACACGAAGTTGTAGCCTCGACACAAAACAGAACTTCATCAATAGGCCACCTTGCATCGGAGAAAACCCTACATGCCACTTCAGAAAACTCGAATCGGGTAACTCACACTATGTACACCCTGCGTCTGGAATCGAAGAGAATAGTCACAAGACTCTGTCGACACAGACAACAGTAGGTATTCCAGCGAGAACACAATGTTTGTTCCAACACAGCGAATTATCGTTCGAGAACTGTCGACGCGTGCGCAGTAGCGCAGGAACCGTTCCAACAAACTTTACGAACGAGTTCTGAACTGCTAGTTCTCTATTTGCTCTGTTCCAACATGATCTGGAACTCGTTCGGAACGAGTGAAATCAGTTCTCAGTCAAGAGCAGGAACTGAGAGTTCTGATCATGCGCACAAGCCATCTTCACAGCTGCTTCCGTTGTTGAATGCGAAAGAAGAAACATAACCCTAGCGCGCTCTTTTCAAAATACACTTAGTTCATGTTGTGTTATTAAAATGAGTGATTTCGAAGGCGACAGCGACCTCTATTATGATTCAAGCACCGATGAAGACGATGATGACGCAGAATGGAATGTATTAAGAAGGAAGAACGAGAATTATTTAGGTAATAAGCAATTTGTTGATGATGATAATAATAATAATATAATTATAGCCGTTCAATTATCCTTCTATATTATTATTATTTAATATATTTTACTATATATTATTATGAATATACAACTTTATTTTAGGACAAACAGTTCCTCAGTATGAAGATGATTCTTTCCTGCAACATTTTCGGGTTTCACGAGGAACTGTTCAGAATATTGCTCATCAGTATGAAGGAAGTCAGCAGTATAAGAGGCACTCCGAGCAATACGGAAAAATCTCAGCTCTTAATCAGGTTGGCAATACTCTATAATACACTTGGAGAAAAGCTCGGAGGGAGTTGCCTCCGCTGCGCTAGCTGGTGCAAGCTGTTGAAGCCAAACAGTAAACCCCCTTTGAGCTGCCAGCAAATGGTTTGTTCCTATGTTAATGGGGGGAGGTACACCTTTCAGGATCGAATAAATTATTAAATTATTTGAATGACTAATCTTATATTTTCCATTTGGTGAAAACAAAATTAAAATATCTTCAATACTTCCCCCAAATGTTAGTTGCTGTCGCTTAAGCTGTTTCTTTAAATTCTACCCTTAGGTAAGTTTGAAGCCTGTTTCCCGAAACCTTTATTTTCGCACAGCGTTTACATGAAATCTCAATACTAGTCAATATATCTCAATGAAATTTTGCATGTTTGTGTATTGTAGGCCTACTAATATAAACAACATACACCAAGATGTTTTGTGTATCAAGCATACTTCCCATTTAAGAGAATATTTTTTACCCAACAGAAGTAAAAACAAATATACATTTTAGAATAATAATATGAAAAAGAAAGAAATATTTCCTGAATATGTGTATCAATTATGTTGGTGTATCTTGTAGCAGTGAATATTACCAACAGCTAAAAAGAACGTTCATGTAAATATTTTAAATTATGGGGTACTTATCATGTAAACGCTGTCCAACTGTACACAATACAGCTGAAACTTCGGTGGTATAATAATGCATGACTGCAAGAATATTATAAAATGTGTTTTGAGCATAATAATGAGTGAATATAGTACTCTAAGTTTAATAATCCTGAATAGTTTATATTAGGGGCTGCGACATCGTGGTCATATAGCCCCGTGTATTTGGTGTGTGTGTGTGTGTGGAATTTGTGTGCTAACCTGTGTTATTGTGATGGTTGTATTAGTGTGTGTATTTGTAAATTGGGGATGGGATTGGGAAGGAGGCGGCCGTGGTCTTAAGGTGGGAACTATCCCAGCATTTGTTTGGAGTAGAGGTGCGAAGCCACTGAAAACCCCTTCCAGGATGGCTGGGGTGGGAATCAAACCCTCCTTTTCTTAGTTTTGCCCCACGAGACTGAGTATACCTCGTTCCAGCCCTCACATCACAATTAAAGTTACTTGGCAGAGCCGTGAATGGAATCTGGAGCTCCGGGGCGCTGTCAAGAACGCAAGTCGCTATACAACAAGGTGGTCAGCCTTATAGTTTATAAGGGATGACGTAAACGGCTCTGCCGCATACACATTACACCAGGTTACGCCCACTTATAACTCGGCGCTTGGCTTCACACAAAACAGCTCTGGGCAACTTCCCTTGAGTCTCTCCTCCAATTAATACACGTTGCACTCTGATTCTTTTTTTTAATTTCATTTGAAATATACATTCGTCACGTTATAATTTTTGTATAACTTACAGGTTCTGATCTTTTTGTGGTTCATCGGCCATCAAACAGCAATTTTTAGGGATGTTGCAGATAGGTTTAACATAACTATCAGTTCTTTACACAGAATAATTGCACGAGTTGTAGTTTTTCTGAGTAACTTATCGTCCCAGATAATAACTTGGCCTACAGAGAATGAAAAAAGGAATACAGAGGAGCACTTTCGGGAAAATGGGTTTCCCGGTGTAATCGGAGTTATTGATGGCAGTCATGTAAGAGTTGACAAACCGTCAAACGATCCTGATTCCTACATAAATAGGAAAGGATTTTATTCCATACAGGTATTTCTTTAAAATTTGTACTTCTGAATAATGAAATTGATAAAAATTACTTACTTAAAAAAAATAAACTGACCCTAAAACAAATATATTTTCAGATGCAAGCTGTCTGTGATCATTCGAGAAAAATTGTGGACGTATTCGTGGGTTATCCAGGATCAGTACACGATAGCAGAGTGTTCAGAAATAGTCCCCTTGCAAATAATCTGGAAGCTAGGTGTGGTCACTATTTTCTACTTGGGGATAGTGCATACCCATTGAGAAAGAATTTGATGACTCCATTCAAAGACAGAGGACAATTAACAAGAAGGCAATTAAATTATAACGTAAAACTGGCGAAGAACCGTTATGTAATAGAACACTGCTTTGGTATTTTAAAGCAAAAATTCAGACAATTATTTCATGTTAAATTGCGAAATATTCAGTACATTGCCCATCTGATTAGAGCGGCATTTGTTTTATACAATATCTCTTTAAATGATGAATTATTTGAAGATATAGACGTCAGAGAAAGAGTCCTACCTCACCATCAGGTAGTCAATGGCGAATATGATGATGATTGATACGTTTCTACATTGCTCAAACTCTGGATTACTCTTCAGAAATATAATTATCTCCGACTTGCCGTTGAAAAAGAAAGAACTCTCTCCCGACATCTGTTGACTATATGTTGTACCAGTGTTGACTCAATCTAATACGTCACGCCATCTTGGTAGTGGTGGACGTACTTACTGGTTTGGTTAGTGAGACAAGAGATAACGCGCGTGTCCTTGTGCTCGCAGGCCGGTTATCGACCCATTCGACACTTCAAAAAAAAAACCTGTAACCAATAGCGACGTCTGTTGTGTATTATTGTTTTTCTGCTTGGAACTAGGAAGGTCACGATGTGATTTTCACGCGATCTAATATTTACGGGCCCTAGACGGGCTTCGGCCTGTCTAGAGGTATTTTCCCCAGTCTAAACACCTTCAATTATGTACCTACGTGTAAAGGCTAGTCCACACCAAAGTTAATGAACAATGTTCATGAAAAATGTTAATGAACAATGTTAATGAAAACATTTCTCAACATGTTTACTAAACATTTGTTAACAAACTTCTTCAACATTATGTCCACACCAAATAAACTTTTGTTAACAAACATCTTCAACATTTAAATAAACTGTTTGTGAGGTTATAATGGATAGGGTCAGGAAGGAGAAAGTACTTACAGCTGCATCTTTCATTATTTTAGTGCGTACAAAATTAGAGAAAAGCGCAGACGCAAGGTGTGGAAAAGAAAAATATTGGAAAGGCGTTTAGAATTAAGTTAATTAATATTCTCATGTGCTTCTTGGTATTTCATAATTCCGCGCAATATACGAGTCGCTTGCGATTCGATAGTCGATTTTAGAGAAGTAAAAGAGCATCGTATTCCGCCCTACGAATTTACAACCTTAATTGCGTCTTTGCGCATGCGCGAACCAAAATGTTAACGAAAACACGAAAAGTTAATGAAAAGTTTCATTCACAAAAGTTAAAGATATTTTGTTCATGAACATGCTAGAAAAGTTAACGAACACGCTATTTTGTTAATGAACAGTCAAAAATGTTCATGAACATTGTTCATGAACAGTGTTCGTTAACGAAAACATCTTGGTGTGGACGTACCTTAATAAGAATTTAGTTAATTCATACTTGGTTCTAAATTTGTAGAAATGTATCTTGGCAACTCGCCTTAAGGTAGGCTAACGGAAGAAATACTCGAAAGGTTTGTAACATATATATATCATCGGATACTGGATTATTCTTATAGTTGTTCATTGATATTTTGATACGAAGATGTGTTGTTTCCATGGTGTACTTCTTAATATGGTATGATATATTGCAGTTTATTTCTGTGAAGTGCTAACCTCAAATGGTATCTTTAGGCTGCTTGGTATGCATGTTCAACTATTTAATTTATTTTCCAGTAACCGAATTGGTGTTTTCGAGTTTAAGACTCCTAGGGATTTTATTTAAACGTTTGTATCTGGCCTGCCTTGTCTGTATGGTCCAGAACGTCATATTTTTCTCCGAGCAAAGATATTTTATTCTTAACCTAATTTTGTAATTTTTTCTCCATATCTTTGGCTCTTAGTATAGTTCCTTATGAACTCCGTGTCAAGTATCACTTATTATGATACGTATTTTATTTCATATAAAGTCTGGTTTGATAGGTCACGGCTCTATTTGTTGTTGTTCGTTTTTTTTTCTTTCTGGTTAACAATTATCGAGTGAATTTGTTATAAAAAAGGGTAGACATGTTTGGATTGGAATTAAGCTTGACGTGAAATCCTTCTGCTCTGATTGATTTTGGAAGATTAAAGACTCGAATGGATGATTAATATTTTATTGAACCTATGTCGTTCAGCTAGGTCCTTATGGACATATAAGGTAATTTATTGGAATTTCCTTAAGGGGTCTTGTTATTTTCCTTCACTTAGGTAACCCTAGTTATTTCACTAGACATTCGTGAATGTCATGTCCACGGTTCCTCGCTCATATTTACATTTTTGTATTTAACTATTTAATCTATTATTTATTTAAATTATTTAATGTTGTCATATTTATCTGTAATATTTTTCATTTCTTAATATATTGTCATGAAATTTTTCTTGCGTGTTTTCTTGACACTAGATTTAGCATGTGTAGTCTCTTAAAGCTAATTAACCTAGGTTATGATAGCATTTGGTCTAGCCCTTCCCATCAAGTCAGGTAGCAATGATGATGATGATGATGATGATAATGATAATGATGGTAGAGGTGCTAGGAGGATCAGGGACAACATTGTGAATACATTACGTATATAGTATTGATATGAAAGGATGAGGATTTATATTCTTTGTATATATTTTACATTTCAACTCAAGCCATTAACTCACTAAATAATTGCGTTACGAGGAACTAATTGATACTAGTGTTATTTTCACCACACATACATTTACAGCAGCACCTTGAATCTCTCAATATTCTATTCCTTTCTTCAATAAGTTCATTCCTTTTTTTCAACACTTCTACCTTCTCCATTTCAATTTTCAGTCTTTTCTCAAAATAAGACTTCCTGTCATTCCTAATATTTTCCAAATTGCTTTGGGGGCGTTTAACTCTCCTTCTTTCTGTATTTTCATCTTCAATGGACAAGCGTATCTGTGTATTTCCTTGGGATTCTGTGGGCTCAACTTCAGTCTCCTTTTCTGGAATATGTTCTGTTGTTGTATCCAGCAACAGTTCTGGATAAATGGATTTCTTTTCTCCATAAAAACGGTCCATTTCATTCGCGAATTCAAAAAACTTTCTTCCTCTCCCAGTTAAAGTTTTGTTCTCGATGTACTTTTTATAATTTCGGTCAAGAACTTTCCACTTATTTTCACAACTGTTTGCAGTTATATTAATTTTCAATTCCCTCCCCAACTCTTCAGCAATCACACACCACTTCTGCTTTTTGTTTCTCATCTGCAGGGACCCTACCCGCTTGCTGTATTTTTCATTCAAGTCTATGAGCATCTTTGTGCTGTTAGATGTCCATTTAAAATCTTGACTTTCAAGTTCAGCAGATGTAATACCGGTAGTACTAGTACTAGGAAATACTAGAAATTCTGTTAATCCTGGTAGGAAGAAAATGAATTTTATTAGAATTTATTTACGCGTCAACTGACAACCTACTTATATATATCAAAATAGAGAATGCTTAGGTTATTCGCTTATCTATGTCAATTAAAACTAATTTATGTACTTGGGATATTAATATAATGTAAACATGTAAACCTGCGTGAACTAATTATAAAATACCGTACATTGTAAGTGTGAGATTGATAATTAAATCATTTTATTCTTACCGCCCAGTTCCTCCATTTCAGATTTTTTCGTCTCTTTACTCTTTAGGTACTAGAATTAGGTACTTTAATATTAATTTATCTAGGCGACTAGGAAACCTTTTTATTCTTCCAATCTTTTTATGCCAACCAATGCCAACAGAAAGAAAATGACACAAAACTCACACAGAGTAAAGAAAGCAATCAAAGAACTTAATGCCTCCAAAGAGATCTTTGCTCATGGCCTCCACAACTCCCAGGTGGCGTTGTTTACGCAGGTTTAAAGAAAAACACTACCAAAGTGTTCCAACAAACATAATCCCGAACTAGTTCCGTATTCGTTCTCAATTGGCGCCTGCGCATTAAACAAAGGTGGTACCAGTTCGGAACGCGTTCAGAACTTCGTGTTGGAACAAACTTAATATCATACCGACGTATCCAAGACAATCAAAACCTGAAAAATTAAAATTAATTTTGACCTAAGATATTTCCTCAGAAAACATTTCAATGCAGATCCTATACTGCTTTCCCAGAAAACTATTAAAGCAAAGCTAACTAGCACACACACGTTTCACAGCAATACAATCAGCTTCCATGTTACAGTTGGCAGACCTGGTTCACCATAACACAACAGACTCCAGGTTCACGTTGAACATAAACTCAGGCACGAGGTCATAAGTATGAGATTCGAAATTTTCAAAAGAAGGATTTAAAACATCAGCATTAAATATTACAATTCCAAGGCAGTTAGCACTTCGTAGCTCTCAACACTGCTGGCTGGCAGGGGTACGGTATGTACACAGATAATCAAATTACACTCACGTTCCCTGTAATACAAACGTTTGACACAGCAAACAACAGCTGAAGGGTCTACTTCAAGATCTACAGGATCAATAACTACTGGCAAAAACTACGTTAATAGGGCAGGAATACCACTACAATAAAACTAATGTTGGCCTATAAAATTATGCGGATGACAAATATTCCACAGTACAGAAGGTGTGCTAAGAAGAACTACAGTTTCTATCATATGGCACACAACCAGAATAATTACCACTGATAACCTTAAACAGTTGGCAACACTGCTAAAACATAGCTTTCACATTTCAAGAGGCAACACGCCATAAAATTCACTGAAACAACTTTCACTTGGCTCACTGCCAGAAAATAATTTTTATTTATTTATACGTGTCCAGAACATAACATATTATAAATATATATATATACAAAGATTACAAAGTATATGTGCATCTTTATATTCTATGTTGTTGTTGTTTAAGTCTTCAGTCTTTTGACTGGTTTGATGCAGCTCTCCATGCCTCCCTGTCCTGAGCTAATCGTTCCATCTCTACATAACTACCACACCCTACATCTGAGGCAATCTGTTTAACATATTCTAACCTTGGTCTACCCCTACAGTTCTTGTCCTCGACCCTTCCTTCCATAACTAAGCTTGCTATTCCTGGGTGTCTTAGTATGTGTCCTACCAACCTATCTCTTCTCTTCATTAGCAGTCGCCAGAAACTTCTCTCCTCTCCCACTCGTCTTAATACCTCTATGTTTGTAACCCTATCTACCCATCTGATCTTCATCATTCTCCTGTAACACCACATTTCAAATGCTTCTATTCTCCTCTTTTCTGCTGCACCAATAGTCCAAGTTTCACTTCCATAGAGCGCCACGCTCCAGACAAAGGCTTTCAAAAATGACTTCCTAATACCTAAATCTATATTCGATGTCAGCAGATTCCTTTTTTGTAGAAAAGCTTTCTTTGCCTGAGCCAACCTACTTTTTATATCCTCTTTGCTTCGTCCATCACAGGTTATTCTACTTCCTAAGTAACAGAAGTCTTCTACTTCCTTCAGCTTTTCACCTGTCAATTTGATCTCCATAGAGGTTTCTGATTTATTTCGGCTGCATTCCAGTATTTTTGTTTTACATTTATTAATTTTCATCATGAATTCTTTCTGTAAGACGGAGTCCATACCATTCAAAAACTCATTCAAATCCTCAGGCTTGTCGGCCAAGATGACTATGTCATCAGCAAATCTCAGAGTTGAAATTATTTCTCCTTGAATCTTCACTCCCACTTTAAATTTTTCTCTAATTTCCTTCATTGCTTGTTCAATGTAAAGATTGAAAAGTATGGGTGATAAGTTGCAGCCTTGCCTTACACCTTTCTGAATACCAGCTTCTCTCTCATGTCCTTCAACTCGAATGACTGCTGTCTGGTTTCTGTATAGATTGTATATCACCCTCCTATCCCTGTACTTTATTCCAATCGATTTCAAAATGTCAAACAATTTAGTCCAATCAACGTTATCAAAAGCCTTTTCTAAGTCTACAAAAGCCATGAACGTTCTCTTATCTTTCCTTATTCTACCTTCCAAAATCAGCCTAAGACTTAGTACAGCTTCCCTTGTTCCTACATTTCTCCTGAAACCAAACTGGTCTTCACCCAACTCCGTTTCTATCTGGCTTTCAATCCTCTTGTAAATTATCCTAGACAGGATCTTTGAAGCATGAGTAATCAAGCTGATTGTACGGTAATCTTCACATCTGTCAGCTCCCACTTTCTTTGGTATAGGGATGATTACATTCTTCTTGAAATCAGGGGGTACCTCACCTGTCTCATAAATCCTACACACCAAGTGAAATAACCTGATCAGACCTTCATCTCCTAAGCAGCGTAGCAACTCAATCGGTATATCATCTATGCCTGGTGCTTTGTTCCGGCTTAAGTCTTCCAAAGCTCTATCAAATTCTGATCTCAATATTAAATCTCCCTTCGCATCCTCATCAATTTCCTCCTCCCTTTCCATTACATGATTCTCAATCTCCTTTCCCTTATACAAACTCTCTATGTAAGCTTTCCATCTCTCAACCTTTTCTTCCCTATCTGTTAGAGGCTTTCCATTTGTGTCCTTAATATTACAGCACTTAGTCTTCTTTTCCCCAAAAGTATTCTTAATCCTTCGATAAGCTGTGTCTACTTTACCTAACTTCAGACAATTTTCTATACCTGCACATTTCTCTTTCAACCATTCTTCTTTCGCTTCCTTGCACTTCTTGTTAACCTCATTTCTCAGACGTCTGTATTCTGCTTTCCCCTTCTCATCTCTTACATTCTTGTGTTTCCGCCTTTCATCCATCAATTCTAGTATATCCTGAGTGATCCACGGTTTTCTACCTATTCTTTCTTTCCTACCAATGTTTTCTTCTGCGGATTTTGTTATTTCATTCTTCAAAAGTGCCCATTCGTCTGCAATTGAAGTTTGTTTAGGGTTTTTCATTAGTCCTTCCTTTATACTATTCTTGAATCTTTCGTTTACATCCTTCTCTTTCAGTCTGTCTATTGCCCACCTTTTTGGCTTTTGACTTTTCTTCAGTTTCTTCAACTTTAATCTGCATTTCATTACGACCAGATTGTGGTCAGAGTTTATGTCAGCACCAGGATATGCTTTACAATCCAAAATCTGGTTTCGAAACCTCTGCTTGACCATAATGAAGTCGATTTGGTAACGCCCTGTATCTCCTGGTCTCATCCATGTGTATATTCTTCTATTGTGGTTATTGAATAAGGTGTTAGCTTTGACAAACTCATGCTCGGTGCAGAATTCTACCAGCCTGGTTCCTCGATCATTCCTTTCACCTAATCCAAAATCTCCTACTATTTTCCCTTCTCTCCCTTTTCCTACCACAGCATTCCAATCTCCCACTACTATAACATTTTCATCACCCTTGATATACCTCAGAATTTCGTCTATTTCTTCGTAGACCTTTTCAACATCCTCATCATCAGCTTGACTGGTAGGCATATAGACTTGTACCACTGTAGTGCAGGTAGGTTTAGTATTGATTTTTGCTACAATAATCCGTTCACTATATTGTTCATAATATTCCACCCGCTGTCCAAGTTTCCTACTCAATATGAGGCCAACCCCTGCTTGGCCATTGTTTGATTTAGTGCTAATGACCCTATAGTCTCCTGACCAAAAGTCCTGTTCTTCCTGCCAGCGCATTTCACTAATCCCAACCAAATCCAACCTCAACCTATCCATTTCCCTTTCTAAGTTTTCTAACCTTCCACTTCCTAGCAGACTTCTAACATTCCACGCTCCGATCCGTAGAATGTCAGATTTCCTCTTTGTCACTTCTGTGATGTTAACCCCCTCTCGAGTAGTCCCCACCCGGAGATCCGAACGGGGGACTAGTTTACCTCCGGATTGAAATTTTACAAGGGAGGAGGCCATCATCACATGTAATTATGCATAGAGAGGTGCATATCCTCGGGAATAGCATACGGCTGTAGTTTCCCGTTGCTTTCAGCCGTGCAGCAGGACGCAGTGTAGCCATTATTTGGCTTATATTATCAATATCTTAACCGTCTATAAGACTAGTAAAGAATTGATTTATTCTGAAAGGCTGCTACTCCCTTTCAGAATAATTAAAGAGCAATTCTACTAAACAACAAGATGTTCAGTAAAGAACATATAGCCTACTTTCTCCTAAATGTATGAGTATAGTTATAACTCGTTGTTATTATCAAAGAGTATAATAGAACTATTCTTTGTTGAAGACCTTAGAAACGATTTACCTCTACCAAACGCCACGACCTAGATAAAAACTGCTACCATCATTGAAGAAAGAAAGAAAGATAAGAAGTATATCAAGAATGTTATGGATCTGGAGACATAATCGACCGGACTGGCGGCGTGGCTCAGCGGTAACGTTCTCGCTTGCTGGGCCCTAGGTTGCAGGTTCGTATCCTGGCGCAGTCAGCTGGCATTTGAGGGTGCACAAATGCGAGGGAGCCGTGTCAGTACATTTACTGGCACGTTAAAGATCCCCTTCGGGCCAAAATTCCGGCACCCCGGAATAAAATCTGGAAGTTACCTTTTTGGCAGCTAGATGTCTCGAGTAAATCTGCTGGCGAATTATGTTTTAATTAAATATATATTTTACACCATAATGTGGACAATATAACGCTTAATAACATTTTCAAGTAACGCAAAATAGGCTGTTACAAACCCTTTAAAATAAAAAGTTAAAATGTATCGTAGTATCAACTTGTCATTCTTCAAATTCGATGCGCATAGAATGATAATGGTATAGTAATCAATGGATCCCCACGTAGACTAGTCGGGACATCTAGTGGTGAAATATCGAACAATATAATCCTAACAGAGCGAGTGCATTCTAGCGGCCAGAAGAAGAAACTTTTCAATAAAATCTGGAAGTTACCTTTTTGGCAGCTAGATGTCTCGAGTAAATCTGCTGGCGAATTATGTTTTAATTAAATATATATTTTACACCATAATTTGCACAATATAACGCTTAATTTTAAAACATCTGAGTCATTACAAAACAATAAACATATAACATTTCAAGCAAAAAAACTAGCTCTGATCGGGTTTGAACCATAGGAATCTGAGCGACAGGCTATCGCTCTACCACTGAGCTAATTGTGTCAACGAGTATCGTTCTATTTAAAATGACTTACATAGAACTTGTTAGCAAATAATGATTTATACTAAACGATTTCATCACTGGAGTATATTATTTATATATAAAGCATTTCATACAAAGTTTATTTATTTTTTATCAGTACGCTATATTGCATTCAATACTCAAATTAGTGAAATATAAGTCAGGCACAAGATATCCGCTGCCATCTTGTCTTATTAATGAATCAGCTGAGCTTTTTAAAATCACGTCTGCACTATAGTATTACAAAATAAACTTTTAATTTCGTACGTGCCTCTTCCTTTAGAACAGTTAAAACGATTCTCGGCTCGATAATCGGAACTGGTGGGTCCCATGATATGGATTATAAAGTTTGCATAATTCGCACGGCCGCCATCCTGAAATGGTATGGCGGACGACCTTGTAGTTTGGTCTATGAGATGCCCAGAATTCCGCTGCACGAACTGCCTTATCACTGGCGGCTACCAGATCGTCCATGGAGACAGGTTCTGATAGTTTCCTGCAGTTGAGTAGGTGCTGGTGGTCTTGATGTTCACCACACTCACATAGTTCGTCCTCTGAGATGAATCCCCATTTCTTCATGTTCACCTTACACCGAGATACTCCAGTCCTCAGTCTATTAAGGACCTTCCATGTCTCGTATGGGAGGTGATGACCTGCAGCAAGTTCTTCTTTGGGGTTGTCCCAATATTTCTCTGATGATGAGCTACGCCAGAGTTGTATCCGACGGCTTGCAGGTGGTGTCTGAATTGGTTGTGTCGTCTGGAGGAAACTTTTTCTCGATAATTAAAGGTACGGCTTTCAATTGAAGTACCTGCCAGAAAAACTGTGACAATAAAGTCAACACAATAACATAGCAATAAACAGCGCAATTCGTGATACAGCTGGGCACAACTTCCAGATACAAAATTTTGACAACACACGGTCATAACATAGGCAATTACACAGCCAGACACATAGCTTTAATACAGCTCGAGAACTGCAGGAACATTACTGCGACTTCCGAAAAATGGCAACATGACCAGGAAAATTTTCCACTAAATCACAATTGACATCACGGCCAGAATAATCACTTAATTTCACAGAACGTAGCACGTAGCAATTCAGGGCGACAGCACGACCACTTCACACGCAGATTAGCCATAAGACGATGAACACACCAAAACACAGGAGAGGAGTTGAGCGCAATACTTGTTAACCGTGTTTGGACTAGGCACAACAGTCTACAGGTTACATCAAAACTACTAGTACTATATTGGACTCACCACGGCGAGGTCTTCAGTTGCAGAAGCAACTCAGCAGAGAAAGAAAGAAAGCAGCAACCACCGAGCTCACCAAGCTCTAGGGAGGCTTTCCTCATTTACACATCATCATAATAGATGTAATAATGTTCACAGCTATTGCCAAAGGTATTTGTGGCGCACCATTTTGGCACGAGACCATGAAACCAAGGAAACAGACAGAGATTAAAAAATGCACAAGGCATACCGATTTTAAATTACATATTAAGTTACATTTACTTGCCCCAGCAATAAAAAAAAACATGACCACAGGAAAGGAGAACTTAGGTTAGGTAACCCAAAATATCATCCAAGAGAACACGGGGTAGCATCAGCACGTTGGCACTTCGATAACTAACCCTCCGGTACTACCACTGCAGTACCGGACTGAAAATAAATCGATAACAACGCCTCTGATACAACTTACTGTCCCGAAACTCCCCCGAAAGGAAGACAGGACAGCCTCCCCTTAGTGACCCAAGGTCTAAATGTTTAGGCTACCTGGAAGACCAAAGGAAGAGGGGTTTGGTCAGAACGACCATTGAGCAGAGGGCTGGGCAGGCTAACCTAGAGGGTGGTTTTCAGTTACAGGCCAAAAGAAAGTAGTCATGTAATCAAATCAGAAAAAAATAAAACAGAGATATATTTAAAACAAAAGGGACTACATCAGTAGGCGGGTGCACACATAAATAGGAGCACCGGTCCCAAGAAAAGGTTGGAGGTCCCCATGAAATGAACTGGTCAATCCAGGGCAACACGAGGCCCGAGGGTAAATAGCTCAGGAGAGCGAAGCAAAATATCTTAAATAAAATGCCCATATGAAGGGCTGGCAAGCGGCAAAACGTGGCGCCAGAAAACCACAGAAGTAAAACAGCCATCACAACAAGCGATGCAACCAAGGGAACAAATTTAAAACAAAATCACCCAGGAAGGCACACCAAGCCAAAGGCTCGAAATCAAACACTGCTAGCAAGGCAATGATGGGACCAAAACCAGGCCCAACAATGGCCCGCGCGAAATAACACCCCAACAATGGAAAGACCAAAGCGGGCGACAATTGAAGGGAACGCCGCCGCAAAATTAACCAAATTTCCCACCAAAATTACATATTTGATTATATTTCAAATAATATATATCAAGTCCTTGAAGTAAAAGATTAAAATTCAATTAAGCGCAAAATTTTAGGCTGGCGTCCTTAGTGATCAGATATGACATGTGGATACCCATGCTCTGGGAAACATGTATAGCGATGTGTTGACGAGCGAGAATCAATGATTTTCAGATTTATGACCAATTTAAGTTCCCGTAATGCAGAAGATGAATAACTTAGAAAGAATGCAATTTAGGCCATTTTAGTGGTACCACGACCGGGTGAGTTAGCCGTGGTCGTTACGGCATGACTGCTGGCAGTCGCTCACATCCGGGAGGCGAGGAGGTTCGAATCCCCCCGCCGGCAACCTTGAAGATGGTCTTCTGTGGTTTCCCATCTTCCTTCCAGGCAAATGCCGGGGTTGGTCCCTAACTATAGGCCACAGCCGCTACCTTCCAACTCCTCGACCTCCCATTCCAACTTCCCTATCCAACGGTACTTGTAGCTCACCCATTGGGTGTCCGTCTCGAAGCAGCTACAAAACTGGCGAGCCGAACATGTCCTCGGACACTCCCGGCACTAAAAGCCACACGCTAAAAAAAAGTGGTACCACACCAAAATTACAAGTTCAGGACACATAGCTTCACCGCGCACTGAAGCAAAAATGTAAGCCAATCAAAACTCCGACGGGAGTAAAATATAGATTTAAGAAACAGCTCAAGGTTCATGAAACAAAACAGCGCACAGCACCCGGTTACCGGCGCATTTGCAAACTAACCTCACTGCCGGCCGGCCCCCAAAAAGCCGACCAGAACACATCCCTTCGCCACACGGTTCCAAGTTCAACTGATGGCGTCTGACGCCAAGAATGCACTACTTCGGGTCGCGAAGGAATCTGAACGCGCCCGATCGCCAACATGACGATCGCGACACCAATTGACACATACAAAATGCGCGATGCATTGCGGTGCTGTTAATGCAGTGATAAATAATTTTTGGGGTGGTAGCTTGATAATAGTATCACAGTTCCATGTAGATGTTTTATTGTTCCAAACATCGGAAGATCGCCGAAAAATCCCGAACTTCTTTTTGGCGCCATCATGTGTGTGAGCAGAGGGGAAAGGGAAGCGGGAATTTAAGTTCCGAAAAGTACATGGTTCTTTTTAGCTCTCTCCCCGGGGAAGGCAGAACCGGGGAGAGGGGGGGGGGGGGCGAAATAAGTGGCAGTCAATAAACTGTCACAATCCCGTTAGAGGAGGTTATCCGGATACCATCCGCTGAAAGAAATGGTACTTCGAACGACCCCGTCCTTCGAACCCACAACCTAGAGATGGGCAGCAGTCGACTGAAAACAGTCGAATTAGTCGATAGTTAAAACAATCGACTTATTCGACTGCTTTTAAAAAACAGTCGAATGAATTCAACGACTACTCACCGTATCATAAACAAGTCGTTTGCAAACGACTGATCCCAAAACTATCGTTGGAAATCATTCGAATGAAACAAGTCGTTGGCAAACGACTACTTCCAAGCGAATGGAATCATTCGAATAAAAGTAGTCGTTGTAAACGACTGATCCCAAAGCAATCGTTGGAAATCATTCGAATGAAACAAGTCGTTGGCAAACGACTAATTCCAAGCGAATGGAATCTTTCGAATTTAAGTAGTCGTTCTAATCAAACGACTTCTTCAGGATAACTTCATGCTACAATTCATTGTGCTGTATATTTATTGTAGAGCTTTAATTAATAAGTTAAGTATACCTGTAGGTGCCTATAGTTCTATACAGTTCGTTGATTCTTTCAATGAAAGAGCCTAAATCCAATTGTCCAAGTTATTGGACAATTCAATATTGTCATTCAATATTTAGGTTATGTTTGAACTCCAGATACCGGTTTTGTGGCACATCATCCCAGGCAAGCCGGTAAATACCTTTGCCTCCCAGTCAGATGGTTCATTTAGCCGTAATTTTGAATTAGAGTAAGGTTGTAGTATGCGTGGTCAGATTTAGACAATAGCCTACTCCATGAAGGGGTCATGGCTACGCCTTCTATGTTCTTTTAATGAATAGAGTAACTGAAATGAGGGATGTATACTGATTTTAAGATTTGTGGAATGAGTTTATGATTTTTTTAATAGAATTTAATGAAGTCTTCAGTAAAGTTGAAGGAGACATGATCGTGTTTAGACAATAGCCTACTCCATGAAGGGGTCATGACTATGCCTTCTATGTCTGTTTAAGGTGTAGTGTGCCTGAAATGAGGGATGTTTACAGATTTTGGTGTTAGTGGAGTAGTCATTTCGTTTATAATTTAGGTTTTTGTGAAGCTTGTTGCAGAGTTGTTTTATGGATTTTATTGCTCTGCAAATGAAGTGTATTAGGGGGTTCTGGGTTTGGTTTAGCTGTAGTTTACAGGGTTATGGCTGAGGGTTGTTGTAGCAGGCCTAACAACTGTGTCAGAGCAGTGGCGTGCTGTGTGGGAGGGGGGAAGGGGTTAGTGGCAAAGACATGAGAGCAGGGATGGAAGAGTTGTAGCGTTGTCTGTGGTTAAACTGCCGTTGCCTTATGGCTGATTTTATGCACTGACATCCATCATAAGATAGAGTGGTGATCTGAATCTCTATATCTATTGCAGCGGGTACTGTGAGGACAGCTTGACCGTACGCACAAATTGATTCTGGTCGTCAATTCTTTGGAGAAGGGCAGCACCGCAGCAGTCGACTGAAAAATGTTAAATCCATCGACTTGTTTGACTGCTTTTAAAAAACAGTCGAATGAATTCAACGACTACTCACCGTAACATAAACAAGCCGTTTGCAAACGACATATCCCAATTGTGTTTTAACTTTTAACATGTAGAACGCGCTCGGATAGTTTTACGTTCCGGTCGTCAATTGTTTCAGCACATGGAAAGCGCGCGCATTAAAAAACCTTAGTATTTACATTGTTGCCAACGTCTCCACTGAAAGTTCGCCCTCGTTGCTGTTCTAAAGTGTTCTATTTTCGTGTGTATTTACTATAGGCCGTAATTTTCTTGTTCAAGTCGTATTTCAGCTCTACGTTCTTAGTACTTCAGAGAGGATTAAATTAGTGAACACATAGCCTAACTTGTTTATGACTCTATGGACATATTTTACATTTACTATTTTTGGCATTAAAATATGAAGTGTGATTATTTCAATGTTGGCTATGGAATTGTTCCCGGTACTTAAGAACTCCCTCTCATTAATAGTGATTTAATTTATTCTTAGGTTAATTAAGTATTGGTCTATTACTTCACTTATCCACAGTACATACAGGTAATGTGCCCTGTATCAATACCGGTATCGGGGAACTTTTTCTCACACATTTTGCATTAAATGAAATGTGCAACATTGCAAATAATGGCTGCACTCTACACGACGTAAACCACCATTTCGAAGCACAGTAAAGATAAATAAATAACTTTGACCAATTGCATGTTGCCGAGCGTCGAGTAGTCCAAACTAACGTCTGCAAAAATAGGTGGGTTAAGGAGAAGTTTGATTTTCATCCGGTGGTACGCCTCAACTCAGCGGGTAACGGCTTGCCGTGCTTTGTACGCTGCAAGTACGCTGCCTAGGAGCGACTACTTTCAGTCGAATACATGGAACAACACGCTTAGGAGCAATGCGAATTCAGGTAACCATTCGACTGAAAGTAGTCGACTATCTAGTCGATAGTTTCTTCCAATGAATGACTAGTCAGTCGATGGTTAAAAGTAGTCGATAGTCCCACCTCTACCACAACCTGAGATCGGGTGCATTTCTTTAAGGGCTAGAATAGCACGAGAGGCTTGATCCAGGGGATCTGGGTCATTTTGCACGGAAGACTTGTCAAAGACGCCCAAAGAAATACATCCGGAAACACAAGGCTAACAATAAAGAGATCCAGTCTTAAGTAAAATTTCGTGCATGATTTATTCATTAAAAGGCCCCTAAACTACTTCTGAGGGTTGAAATCGGCTAATCCGCTGATCTAATTACAATGATGAGTCAATCCCTAAAATGAAGTTAAGTAACCCTCGTGAAGTCCTAATTACAAGAAAACAAAAGCAACAACTAAGCTAGGCGCGTGGTACGAGAGAAAACTAACGCGAAGCAAAGTTACAAACAAATGACTCGGTGTAAGATACATTTAACATCAAAGCAAAACCAATCCCTGGGTTAGGATGGTACCACGTCCACATTTACAGTTACAATTAATGTCTGTCTAAATCCTGACGTGAATGAAAATATTACGACGAGACGCGTTGTAATCAAAGAATTATTGCAAAAGCAAACGATTTTTGACCACAGACTATAAAAAAAATGCATAAAATACACTCTTATAAGTAACAGGGTACAATATGGGTAAATGCACTAGGAAGTAATCAATAAACACACAACACAAGCCTGCCTTCGCGAACTGAAGTACTGTTTGTACTCAGTCGTCATCTTATGCGTGTAAGTTAGGTTGGCAATGTGCAATCATCACTGGGACTTACAACCTTTGAATTACGCGGGCCATAAGGTACGGACTACTGGTCGCGGAGATTCATATCGTCGAAAAAGAAAGTGTCAGCTCATTTAAATTGTCATCTCCCACAAGAAATGGTGTAGAATCATGGTGTCAAAAATCACCAACCAGCAAATGGTTACAAATTTACTGGGCTGTAATTAACAATTAATTAATCCGTCGTTTTAGGATAATTATGCATGTGATTTATAATCAAGGTTTAGATAATATATTAGATGGTTCAGTTTAAGACAACAGTCGTCGGCTGCATGTGATCTCACCAGAGATTCACTCGAAGAACATGACTTCTAAGAGTCACCAACACAATGCTCTGAGCTAAGAAACTGCTCAAGGAACAATAACACAGGTTATCGCGTCTTACACCACTTGCACGCAAATATCATCGGTCGTCTGGTCGCAGCTCAATTGACGCCGGAATAAACCAACAATCGTAAGGGGACATAAATCCGCACTTCCTTACTATAACTATGTGTTCACAGACACAATAACAGCATTAGCTAGCCTGACATTGTATATATAAAAAACTGGATGCGTTAAACCTTTATTACAGCTCGCTAGATGATTCATCTCATCAGCTAAAAATATAAGGAATTCGTATTAGCGAATAGTCCCTCACTCTCATAGTGGTAAACAAATATCAGATGTTCACAGCTCGCATAGTTGCTTGCCAAAGCTTGGTTATATAATTGGAGACAATGACCTTCACATACCATGTGGTTGTGACGTAATTTAACAGTATAAAGTAGTCAATAAAGTCGTCTCCCACTGAATTCTGGGTAAAGACAGGGTCCTACCGCTAGCATCTCGCGTGTCAAAATACACTCTACACAACATTGAGTGTGACGTGGCTTCATTCGTATGGTATCACCAAACTGTACATCTCATCTGACAGAAACACATAATACAGTACTAGTGTGCTCTGCAGATCGCGTTGAAATTGATTATCACTTCCATAATAGTGTTCATTACTGTGTTTTATTCTTTATAACAATATAACGTTGTAAAAATATCAAAGATTATCAAATTGAAGAATATACACTTCTGCAGCTTAACTGCCCTGACATGAAAGATATGTCACTCATTCTATTCATTGAACTCGTAAGTTCTGTGCATTGCTTGGCACATTCACAAAACAAAATTAACAACATCTAACATCTACGATGCCGTTTGAAATGATAAGCTTGTAGTTTTAACTTCATGTCCCATCCATCTTACTGGGCATGAGTTCCTTCTTCCCAGGAACTTATCGTAGTAAATAGTACTCACAAGAATGTCAACCAAATAGTACAAAAATGTTTCAGTATTTGTCGACTGAAAAATATACGGTAATCATGTGTTTGAAAATCATAAGAAGGGGCCTACAGTATAGGGTGTTCCCAAAGTGTTTCAGAAGTCTACATCTTCTGGCTTAAGATGTCTTTTACATGACATTAATTCAGCCTTCACCTGGCTGGTCTATTACACACTGAATTACATACAAATAAATGTGCACCTGCCGTATAGATCACCGTGGGTGAGTGGTTATAGTGCCAGACTACCAACCCCAAGTTTGCAGGTTCGCTCCTGGCCATGGTAAGTGATTTTTTGAAAGGCGACAAAAATCACGACACTCATGTCATGCGTTGTTGACATGTTAAAGAACCCATTTGAATTCCGTAGGCCGTGTTCAATGGCAAAATTAATCTCGGGATTTTCCGCCAACACAAAGTTCCTCCATTCTCTACTTGAAAGCGCTGTAGTGTCAAGGAGTTTAGATATCTAACCTCCTTGACTTTCATAGCGTTCAGAGGAACGACGAAATTCGACATGCAAGCTACCCTCTGGGTGTCAATTAACAAAGCTTGCACCAGGCACCCGAGGCCATACGATATTATTATTAGATCACGGTATCGGTGTCTAACGAAAGATTGTCCCAGATCCAAAGAAGAAAAGACATAATCTAGGTCTACCTAAGTGGTCTACTATCGTGTTTCGGCTAAAAATAATTACAACTCATGTCTGCCTGGACCAACCTTGTACAATGGTTGAAGATACAGGACTCACAGTGACTATTCCATGTTGTTCACCTTCCAAACTTCACGTTGGAAGGTGTAATATGTCCGCATTCCTCCTGACATATTTATTGGCAAAGCCAAGGGTCCTAGCCTGTCCTCTTCTTTCTCCATCTCGTACTCGGCTCGTCCTTCATGGTTTTGGTCAAACATTACCCTCATGGTTGGATTATTTCCTCGCGTCTCCACTCATCATAAAAAAGTTATTCCATCTCGACGTTCACGCGTAGTTGGTGGAATACACTAATTACGTGGCACATTTCACACTGCACGGTGGCTATTAATTTCACAGAATCTACAATTTTACGTAGTAGGAAAATAATCTCACAGGCTTTACACAGATGCAGGTGGTTACAAAAATGTCTCTGGTTTATCCTGCCACAGAATATACGATACTGCAGATGGTATCTCTGACAGTATTTACACGTTTTGATATCACTGAAAATCTTGGCAATCAAGAATAAATACATGCAATGTGTAACATTGACATTACTTGTTTTATCAGGGGCGTTCGATGGGCTGTTATAATTCACAGTTACTTGAATATTTCGCCTGTCTTCAGACAGCGTGGTCACGGTCCTCGTGGTGACGTGAAAAATGTTACTTTCACCAGATATGGATTTTACTCCGTAAAATATTAATTCACCGGCCTTGCTCGGCCAAAATATACACTTTTCGCTTCACTATTGCGGTGCGCTCAGCTCGATGGCAGTAGATAAATTCCACACTCTTATGAGTGCTCACTTTCGCCAAAACGTGGCCTTCGTCAACCTGACGGACAATGATAAGACACGTGTAGTCACGACGGACTATCGCACTGGTGTATTTAATCAGCACATTGGCTGCAGATAATTCCACTTCGTCGAACGTGGCCTTCGTCAATGATGACGGACAAACTATTCACTTTGCCAAATGTGGCCTTTTTCAACTATGACGGGCTGGGATACGACACGTGTAGCCACAGCGGACTATAACACTGGTGTGTTGAAGCCAGGAACCGCTTCCCGGTTCCAAGGAAGTTATAAGTCATTGAGTCACTAATTACACCAATCCCCGCATTGCTGCGGTGTAAACACCTTACCCAAAAATAAGATTTACCAATTCCAAAGGTATATATGAATGGTAAATTAAGCAGAATTATATGTGGCATATTCCTGAGATATGTGGTATCAAAATTGTATGAAAAATATCTCCAGGAAGAAAATAAGCTGGCCTCGCCAAAGTCAAAAGAGCGTAAAATTTATGAGGAAGCTTCAGCGTGCGTTCTAACGAACTGAGCATGTGGAGTAAGTATGCTCTCAAAGAAATACTGAAGGCATGTACGGACACGGGCTCAGTATCAAACCATACCTTGCTCCCGATAATATTACGTACCGGTACGTAAATATCTTGCCTTTCTGATACGGAATTTCTGTGTTACGCTAGTTCGGCTACGGTAAAGAATACTTAATAGTTTAATGTATGGTACGGTATATTACGCTGGTAGGCTATATCCCAGGTCTTCTGATAATTGAAAACAGTTGTCTAAAAGATGCTTTCACAATTGATTTTTCAATAGACCATGTCATCAAATAGTCCAGTAACATTGAAGGAATTAAGGAAAATAGGGCATTTTAAAATTATTACTACCCAAGTCTGGACAGTACAGAATGAGGTAGAAGAAAATACACTGCAAAAATATAAACTGAAAGAAAAAGATATAAAAAGCAGGAAAGTACCAGAATGAATGACTCCTGGGAACAAATGAGATAAATGAAGCAGTGCTAATGAATACATTTTTTCTGTGATAATTTGAAGTCATTCTTTTTTTTTTTCAGTGTTGCCTATACAAATTGTCTTTGCTGCTTCTCAGTCGGTCAACATGGGGTACAAAATTTTAAATATGTAAACACACTCCTCGAGACAATTACATGTATTAGAGTGCCCATTGCCCATTTAAGTGTGATAACTAATACATGTAATTTTTTCTAGGAGTGTGTTTATATATTTATAACTTTGTACCCGAAAAGCAGCAATGACTTAATTTTATCTTGAATTTCAGTACATAATCATTACCAGCTGCTTGATATATGATACTGGTACTTCAATGGAGCTTGGCTAGTGGACTCGCACAATTACATATCATTACCGAAAGTAACATTCATGACTCATCACTCTCTTATTAACAATTCCCTTTGTTGCTCAATATGTGCCTGGTAGAGAGATGGTTGGTACGAATCAGCAAACTAAATGTTAAAAGAAGTAATATCTTCCACCTAGGCTCATTACCAGATTGAATACAAATGAAACTACAATACAGCAGACCTATAGGTGTAGTTTTGTAACAACTATTGTTCTGCCCTCTTCGTGGGGGTTGAACTAGGGGGCGAGTATGTGAGGAGGGTGGTGTGCAGTTAGAGGAAGTTTAGCGGATATGTAGAACTGTCGGATGGGTGTTGGAAAGTGTTGAGGGTAAAGGGTGAAGCTCTATGGACGAAGGATCACAATTAAGGGATTCACCCTTGGGAGGAAGACAATACCTGAAAGGCTAAGGGGGAACGAGCGAAGCTAGTAGTGCTGATGGTGCGGTGTTACGAGCAGTGGGCGCGCGTGCTCGCTAGAGGACAAGGTCGCCAGAGTGTAAATAAATTGATAGCGCTGGTGCAGCGGTCTTTTGGCGGGGCAATGTCTGGGTGAGCTGTGTGTAGGGAAGCAGGCAGTATAGCAGGGTGAGCGCAACAATAATAACAATCGGGCGTTGATAATAAAAATGTACTAGTTTGATGATGATGATAATTGTTGTTTTAAGGGGCCTAACATAATGTACTAGTTTACTAGTGTCTTTGGTGTAGATGTAGATGCACTTTCCTTGAATGTAGGGATAGCTCAGACAAATGTAATTACAATTTGAATAGGTGTGACCAATGGGAAAGATAATAACTAAGTATAGGACCCTGAGAGACACACTCACATGAGGTACTGTACGCGTAATTCGAGAAGATGCGTGTTGGGAATCCATAGCACATGTTTGATTGCTTATTTTTAAGAGGGCTCCGGCTAAATATCCATCAGAAATTGCTCCAACAAGGTCTTCGGGAATTTACACAGTATTGATCAATGATATCGTGGTTATACAGCAAAAACATTGTAGCTCAGTTGAACACCTACCTTTATTTCTCCGGGTCTCTGTAGGGGCTTAGCTCCAACCTAAAAATGGATCCATGATACCACTGCTTCAATTATATTTAAAATAAATCACTCGAGGACGACAAAGGAAAACGAACTAAGTAAATTTATTTAACAAATGTAAACTATTACTAATATTTAAACAATAAATAACAATAACTAATTAATAAATTAATACACACATTCATACGCTCTCCACTGCTACAACACATACACTAATGAATGTACTATAATGTCTGTTACTCAGAAATAAATTTTGACTGGCCTACGCCTGCTAGAAGTTTTAAAACCTTCAACACTAGTTCCTGCGTGCCACGCATTCTTGAAGAGCTATAAAAACAGGCACGCTTCTCGCACTACATCTGGTCACGCGCACTCATTCATAGAATGATACACATTCGATCAGCCGTGGGCTGTCTCCCCTCAGAAGGCTGTGGACTGCTAACAACTCTCCACATTATATAATATACTGGCCTTGAGATATTTAACGAGAATACACTTCCCTTCTCGCTTGCTGTGACAGTCGCCTTGCTTAAATCTACATTCTCTGTTTACAAAACTGCTTATATCTCCTTCACTTCTCAAGCAAACATATTCAAATTTTAATACAATCTTTCTTGCATACTCTCTCGACATTCATGACTGTCGGAGTTGTTCAATCACACTTAACAACTTGAAAACATTCATTTCAAAAACATCCATACTAAAATACACCACTATTCCAAAAATATTTGATCGCATAATTATTAATAAAATAATTTCTATAATTAAATAATTGCGGAAATATTTACAAGTACCGGGTCGTTATGTTTAACGTTATATAATGGAGACTTAGCTCCCACTCAAAGTATACCTTCCTTTCAAGTATTTCACTATGTGTTCTACACATAAAAATTCTTAATCACACACCAATGTTACTATACTGCACACACTTTGTCAAATTGGGTTTATAGACATTATCAGTCAAATACGTTCAACCACCAAAGGTCAATTGCACGTAGATACTCAACTCCGTGTTATAATAAAAAGTTTAATAAAGGTATTAGTTAACATAAGTAGACAACATCTTTCTCAAATTATTTTTCCGCTTATATACTCTCATGTCAACACAGCTAGGTCGTGAATTTACATATATTGGAGTTCTTAACACAAAGACTCCTTTCTATTAATGCCGTGTTCTTACCACAAGAACTATACTTCAGTAATTTCCCTCGAATGCGGTACACTCTCGCATGAGAACATACTTCTCTTCACGCAGCCTCATATATCCACTGTATATGGTATTAAAATCACCTCTACTATGTTGAACAATTCTTAACACAAATTCATTGTTTCCAACATCTCTTCTGTAGGACTTGCATTTAAATTACTGGCATTATCATCAGCGTTGTAACACTCAATCGCTGGTATACTGAACACTTCCTTCTGTTATTAAAAGAAACTTCCTTATATAAAAGACGACCTAAGACAAGGCGTGTATGACCTCCATAAGTTTACTTCATAAAATGATACTTAATTGTCCACATTATTGTCACATAAACATTAATAAAAATACTGTTTCGTCCACCATTCTTATCTAGCTTTAAATTACACGTCTTTACAATGTCAGGTCCACAATATGACGTGACACCACATATAGTATATAAATAACCACATATGTTATTTATCTTGTCCAACAGAATTCAATCATGACGAGGGTAAACTAGTTTTGAATCCCTGTCGTAAGATAAAAATTATCTTCTATAAAGTTGTATTTCCAAATAGAATTAAATGATTAAAGCTCTTAGCTTTCTCAAATAAAGTAAGGATTGACAATTCCGCAATGTGTCTCCATTCGATACAACGAATGTCTATGAGTGTATGACTTCTATCATACCATGACGAATATTTCTTGTCAGAGCGACGTAAAGTTCATAGTAATTATAATGATAAAACAACATCATTCGTAGTTTCTTCTGCTCTTGATGATTTCTTTACAATAAGATGCCCAAATTAAATTACTTAGTAAGAATGTAATTGGCATCGACGACTAAATGTATGCAGCCTTAACTCAAAATAAAATTCAAAACGTCGAAAGTTAAAATGAGTGGTCTCAAATAAGGAATGCTGATTCTTTAAACAAATAAGCATGTCAGTTCAGAAACTGATCCGTTGAATATAAATGTAAAAATGATGAGGGACGACCATCTGAAATGATCTTGTAGAATAAAATCTTCTTACACACATGAAGAATAAAAATATGTCGAAACATCAAAATACATAAAGTATGGAGTAAAACGTTGGCTCAGAATGTCACTAAATAGCTCTCAATACAAAAGTAAATAGCACTGCTACTTTATCAGACGATATCTTGAAGATCTAGTTAAGTATTTGGGAAAATACTTAGATGTTTCCTCCATCCAAGATACTGAGTTGGACCCATGTCCATTTCCTCGGACCAGTGACCGCGGATAAGGAAGGAAATTTATCTCCGGTAATCACCAAATCCTCCTGGCATAATTCTTATGGGTTGCCGGGACTTTCCCTGGCATCTTGACAAATCTTCTTATGATGCATCTTCTTTCTCCGTCGTAGATATAGTTCAGTGTCATCGTTGAGTAATATTGTAGAAATATTCATGTAGATGGTTAATGAAATATTTCTCGAGCTCGTAGTTGTTATATTAAGTTCGTGAAATGACCTTAATGCACAATATGTAAGTGTACGTAACGTCTACATTCAGAAGTATTCTGGTTAGCGAAGCTCCATGTTGCACCTAAATTTCTGCTTCAAATATGTCCCTCGCGCATAAAGTTCTTAGATTATCATCGCAACATTGTGATACATATCGAACACCAAGTCTTGAGGAACATTAGCAGTCATAATGAAAATGGTTGTATACTGCTCCAATGTGAAAGTAAAAACACTGTTACTTGGCTTGTATTCACTGCTGTCTCGTTCCAACAAAAATGCCTTTCAGCTTCTGCGTCCGTCACTTTTCTAATTCACTTTTAATAAGTCTATATCTTCTGAAATATTCAATCTGCGACGCTTAAATTTCAACAAATACTAGTATTCAGTCTGTACTGAATAACTGTTCAATTGGCCGAAGTCTATCCTCAATTATTGATGAGTAAACGCAATAGTTAATGACTTGCGAACTTCGCCTAGTTTCAAAGCACGGGTATCTCGTATATCGCCCCGGAGATCACGCTGTCTCCTCGAGCGGTCTCAATACCGTACTCGGACAGAACCTTCGGGATCTCGGTTAACCCGGTAAACACTTCTACACTCTTCGAAGTCTGTAGGATAAATAATCTCGATGCTTGGGTCTCCCTCTCCAAGTCGAAATTTTGGCGGCCATTTCTGACTCCCTCCAGAAAATTAGCGCGCCCTTTAGTAAAGCTTATTACTGTGTAATTCGTCCTTTCGGCGACTTTCAAAGTATCTGTAATATTTTCCTTTAATTTTCTTCTCATTATCCATGAATAAAATATCCTTCTTGGGGCCTAAATGCATAAATTCTCCATAATAATATAGTTGAAGGTATTCCCGTCTTCAATAAGAGCTCTCCTCATTGGCTGGGTGCTTATGTCCAATGACATAAATTTCAACAATAATTAAAATATTCCTTAGGAAATTCACTGTTGCTATGTCGATTTCAAGCTTCTAGAAGCCTCTATTGCACAACATATCACGTGATCGGAATCTCCCTGCCTGCTCTCCACGCTAACACGACTGGTTTGTGTCAAGTTTCAGGATTTATATTGCCATGTTAAACTGTATCATGGGCTTGGAAAATATTCTCATTTAAGTCCCAAATAATTCATTTTTCGGGGGCAGTACTTCGGCGTCGATGTGGGCATTGGCGTGGAGACGGGCTGCGACAGACACCCCCCCCCCTCCTGTTTTGGAGGGTCTATTTATGTAATTGCATACTGCTGACTGTTGTGCGTTTACACATAGCTGTTTTAGTAGTCAGTTCCTGTATTCCTGTTTATGAATGTTGTAAGCATTTATGCAAGAGCTGTGGTTTAGCTCTGCTAGCTTGGTGTAGCAAGAAGTGTATTGCTATTGTTGTTGATTACAGCCTAGGGGTGTCTTGAAGGGCGAAATAGTGTAGGGTGCCGGGCAGAGAGGTGTAATTGGCGTAGATGTAATAGATAGTTATAGATGGATGTCTGGAGTGTAGATTTAATTGTTGGTTCGTTGGCGTATGTGAATATATCTCTTAAGGGCGCTATGTGCCCTTAGGGCCCTAACAATATAGTTCATTCAGTCATCGTACAAGGACATCAGGTCTCCTGTGGTCAGCAGCAAATACTGCTGTGTGATAGAATATACAGATTATAAAGTGAAGCATCACTGTAATCATGTGTTACAACTCAGGCAAGCTGCGATAAGGTAAGAAAATATTGTCAAACTGGGTAAGTGCTGTGTTGAACAGTGCTCAATCTTCTCTGCTTGAGTAAGAAGAAAATTACATTATATTTCTTGAGTTTCAGTACATAGGCCTAACCATTACCAGCTTCTTGATGAACTGGTAGCCTACTGCAGTGAACCTAGGCTAGTGAGCTTGCCTAGTTGTAGCCTATACTGTACAGTAACAGTAGGTAATGTTCATGACTCCTCATCCCTTAAAGTTATCATTTTACTAACAATTCCCTTTACAGGTTACTAAGCTTGTAACTTAAAGCCTCCTTCCCAATCCTAGCCTCAGTTAAAATACATGCACTACTACCGACACCACAGCATTTTGAAAGGTGTCCTCTACTGTTATAATAGAGGTGGATATGTACCGTAGCATACAGACAAGGGAGTAAGTAAAATAAATTAGCCTTATGTCACAATTTCTAAATCCATTCTCATAATGCATTTTACTTATTAGTCAGCTCATATTTGAGTACTGAGACCTAACCTGTTTCCTGAAAGAAAATCATCGCTCGTTTGACAAAAGGAAGTCATGGATGGAAATTTTGGTGTTGGATTAATTGAAGCATGGACAGAATACAGTATGTGCATACAATAACTGTTACAAAATGTTAATACTCAGGCAGGTTGAGATAAGGTAAGGAAATATTGGACAAACTGGTTAAGTGCTGTGTTGAATAGTGCTCAATTTTCTCTGCTGGTGTAAGGAGAAAAATATATTATATTTCTTGAGTTTCAGTACATAACCATTACCAGCTTCTTGATGTACTGATCGCCTACTGAAGTGAACCTAGTCTAGCGAACTTGACCAATTGTAGCCTATAGCCTACTGTACAGTACCAGTAGGTAATTTTCATGACTCCTCACTCCCTTAAAGTTTTCATTTTACTAACAATTTCCTTTACAGGTTACTAAGCTTATAACTTAAAGCCTCCTTCCAAATCCTAGCCTCAGTTAAAAAATACATGCTGACACCACAGCATTTTGAAATGTATCCTGAAGCCTACAGTTCAATTATAGATCAATATGTAGCATACACATAAGAGAGTGAGTAAAATAAATTAGCCTTATGTTACAATTTATAAATACATTCTCATAATACATTTTACTTATTAGTCAGTTCCTATTTGAGTACAGAAAGCTAACCTTTCCCCTGAGAGAAAATCATCGCTCGTTTGACAAAAGGAACTCATGGATGGAAATTTTGATGTTGGATTAGTTGAAGCATGGACAAAATACAGTATGTGCATACAATAATTGTCAAAAATGTTAATACTCAGGCATGTTGAGATACCGTAAGTGAAGGAAATAAAGGACAAACTGGGTAAGTGCTTGAAGAGTGCTCAATTTTCTCTCCTTGTGTAAGAAAAGAAATTTATATTCAGTGCCGTATATATATTATAGTCTATATCTTGGAGTTTCAGTGCATAATCTTTCCCAGCTTCTTGATGTACGGTACTGGTAGCCTACTGCAGTGACCATTGAAAGGAATGTGGATGTTTAATCTAGACCTGAACAGCAACCAAGAAGCAAGATAACTGTTAAGAAAAGAAAAGTAATGGTTACTTGAAATGCTTACCAAGGGAAGCTGGTTTCTTTCAAACATAGAAACATATTTATAGGCTAGGGCCTATACAAGACCAAATTAACTTCATTCAGTCCAAGCTGAAAGCCAGCGGGAGGGCGATCTTGCAATCTGATAAAGAGCTGTGTGAATTTAAAATACCGTACAATTTAGTGAAACATTTACGATTGTTTCAAGAAAAAATATGGGCCTAGTGAATAGGTTTTTTAGCATTCTTGAAAGGAATGTGGATGTGCAATCTAGACCTAAACAGCATCCAAGAAGTAAGAGAACTGTTAAGATAAGTCTGATAATACCATGAAAAGAAAAATACCGATAGGCTGCTGGTATTTCCCAGTCATTACATTCTGATCAGCCAAACACTCAGTTTTCTATTGGAAGAATCACCTAATAATGCAGGCACAGACAGACCTACGGTAGGGCCTAGGCCTAATTCTTAGCCTATATCCTATTGCATACAAAACCTTAACCCACCAAGTAGCCTATGGTATTGGAATAATTTAGTTTTGAGTCAAGACTCTTGACAATAGGTCTTAGCCTATCAGAATTTGTGGTAGGCCCAGTACAATGCTTGCTGGGAAAGAAAGATATTTTTTATACAATACCGGTAGCCTATAAGTTTGATTCTCTCCATACTACCTACACAACAATACATTCGTCGAGGTAAGCTACAGTATTTAGCCCAAAGTATAGGCTAAAATCGTATTTTCAGACCAAATTAACCCAGACCTGCTCCATTAAATTTTAGACAAGTGACGAAGAAACGCCAAAACATCGATTTAAAAACTTTAAAAATGCACATTGCCACTAAAAAGGAAACCACACACCTGAATTCATGTAATTTTTAATACTTGGAACAAAAGAAAGGATGTAACATCCGATATATCAGGTTATGTTGTTTCACACATAGGCTAAAATTTGTGGCAACTGCGGTCCGTAAATCGGAATAAAGATGTTGTAACTTATCCGCCTCTCAATACTTATGTATATACGGGGTGAGTGGGGGTTAAACACATGTACGATATAATCAACAGCAATAAACATGCACACCTAACTACATTAGTAACCTGATAAATAAAAGCACTTGAAATTCTGGTAAAAGCGATCGCGTATTATCATACCAGACTTAGAACAAACATTCGCAGGATCCTCATCGTACAGATTAATTACACTCCCTATCGTAGTTACACAGATACACGTATGCCACAATACAGATGACCCTCGGGAATAATGTTGACTGGTACTTACAGATGTTCGTTTTCTGAAGGCCTAAATTGTCGAAACTAGTTAATAGCTCTTCCAACTCCTCAATACTTTTCGCTTTCTGCATGCAGCTAGCCTGCTGTATTCTGCTGGGAAAATGTTTAAGCATCAGCCTAACAATGTCTATATCTGAGGTACCCCATCTAAGTTTTTCCACACTAATACGTGGGCTAGAAAATACTCTGTGAGGGATACCCCGTAGCGCTCCTTAAAATTTCCAAACATGAGGGTTTCCCTCTCCCTGGCTTGAATTGCTTCTCCCCAAAATTTGGCCTTAAATTTCCCTTTAAATCTTCTAAATTCCTCATGTTTGGCCTATAGATCTCGAACCAAAATTTGACATCCCCTTGAACGAGTGTGCCAGTATTTCCATTACCGTTTCCCAATCTATTAACTCATCGTCTAAATCTTTTTTAAATTTCTTTTCTACAGACTTCAAATACCGTACTCCATGGGATTAAATTGTCGCGAATTAAACTGTGGAAGACCCAGATCCATATTGGAAAAACCAAGTGACATTGCTCTTCTGTGACTCATCGGTCGGACTCTCACCTCTCTTCTCACTTTTATCAACTCTTCCTTAAGTTTTTCATTATTTTCCGCCAATGTCTCCCTTAAGTCTCCCTTAAGTCTCTCGATCTCCCCCAATTTATCTTCTACGATTCCTACTCTGTGTAAATATTCCTTTGGATCATCCCTTACGGTATTGCAAACCTCTGCACACGCTCCGCTCACTCGCTTTTCTATAAATTCCCCGTTAACAATAATTTATTTCCTGACTTCCCCCAGTTCCCGCTTCTGTTTTTCCTGATGGTCTTCCATCCCTGCTAACCTACTTTCCACGCTATCCTGCATTTTCGCTATTTCCTCTCTAAGAACATCTTCTCTCTCCTCTGTTTTACTACTAAGATCCTTCTCTAAGTTTTCCAACCTACTGCTCATAACTGATTTATGCTCCTGTACTTCCTTACTTAATTCTTCTATCTTAGTATTAGTGGCATCTGCCTGTTTCATCACTGCCTCATCTACATATAATTTCACCGATTCAACCTTCTTCCCTACAGCTTCTATCTTCCGACCCATAGACTCTTCTATCGACTCTCTAACCTCACCTATCTCCTTACTCATAGCCTCTCCCTGCGTCTTAATAGACTCTACTTTCTGGTTTACTGACTCTCCACGCTTCTTAACCTCTCCTATTTTCTTTCCTGTCGACCTCCCTTGGTCAACTCTTGTTCTATTCCGACCCCGACGGTATTAGGTTATCCGAGGCCTAGGGAGTCTTTCACTTTCCCGCCTTAATTGGCCCTTGTCTCATCTTTCCTGATACCCTCCTTCTCTGAGGGGTCAGCCTTCTTTTTCTTTTCCTTTCGCCTCCTGCCTTGTGCTCAAGGCCCTTAAGGAGGCAGGGTGTGTGTAGCCCCACCATTTCTGGTGCACCGTAGATAATGCTACACCCTCAGGGGCTCACGGCTGGTGAGTTCGGGAGTTGGCGACCCCGAGGGATTCCTGAGCTGGATCCGTTTTCCCCTTTTGTCCCTTACCTTTGGGGCGGACCTTCTCCTCTCTCCCCTCTCCTCTCCTCTTTTCATTATATTTACTTTTCTCTTTATGATTCCCGCACTGTTTTTGTTACTTGGTTCACCGTGTATCTAAATTCCCTTCTAGCGGTTTTTAAGGCATTTTTAATCTACGTTGCTTTTTGTATGTTTTTTCGATCTAAATTACATCTCGCGATTGTTTTCAACCTCAATTGCTTTTTAGTAAGTCTTTCAATATGGCGGAGGGACCTTTGTGAGTATTTTGAATTTCAATTGCATTTTGTAAGTATTTTCAACCAAACCCGCATTTCGCACGAATTTTGAATCTAAATTGCATATTGTTTGGCGGGCATTTTGCACTTATTTTGATTCTCAATTGCATTTTGTGGGTATTTTGAATCTAATTTACATTTTGTCAAGTATTTTCAATCTAAATTGCTTTTTGTAAGTTTTGTCAATCCACATGAGTCCTTTGAATCTACCGTACATTTTGTAAGCATTTTCAATTTCAATTGCATTTTGTAAGTATTTTGAATTTCAATTGCACTTTGTGAATAATTTGGATTGAAATTGGGATATTTCAATCTGAATTGCATTGTGTATTTTCAATTTCAATTGCATTTTGTAAGTATCTTGAACCTCAATTGCATTTTGTACGTATTTTCGATCTCATTTGCATTTTGGAAGTATTTTGAATTTCAGTTGCATTTTGTAAGTATTTCGACGCTACATTGCATTTTGTACGTATTTTGAATCTAGCCTACGTTTTGTGGGTCTCTTTCAATCTATTCTTTTTGTGCATCTTTTCGTTCTAAATTCCCTTTTGTAAGACCATATTGTGAGTTGTTTCCATCTGAGTTCCGTTTTGTACGTATTTTCCGTCTCAGATCATTTTGTTCTGGTTTCCAATTTCATTAACATTTTCGCTATCGCCCAGATCATTAGGGGCCGATAACCTAGATGTTAGGCCCCTTAAAACAACAATTATCATAATCATCATCATCTTCTCCTATTTCTCTGCTTAAAGACTCATTAGACTTACACTTTCCATTTTCTTACTTAAACATTCATTTATAGCCGCAAACATTTGGAGCAGACTATCGTTCACATCCCCTCCATTATCTATACTTTTAGTACCCTCCTGTATAGCGACCTGGCTTTGCTCGGAATTAATAGATTCCCCGGATGGTGTCACTCTTGTCCACGTCCATATTCCCGTTCTTTGCCGACATCTTAACGTTAATTTTACTAATAGCTCTATTTCTCAGTTCCAAACTTTCCTCTGATGACATCTAATCTGCTGACATTTTGGCTAAGTTTATTGCCGTATGCGTACACGTGAATGTTATTGTTTATTTTACTTCGAGCTCCACAGTTGGGCGTCAATTGTAACTTACCCGCCTCTCTATACTTATGTATATACGGGGTGCGTGGGGGTTAAACACCTGTACGATATAATCAACAGCAATAAACATGCACGCCTAACTACACTAGTAACCTGACAAATAAAAGCACTTGAAATTCTGGTAAAAGCGATCGTGTATTATCATACCAGACATAGAACAAACATTCGCAGGATCCTCATCGTACAGATTAATTACACTCCCAAGTAGAACATTCTTTGTCCTGTGATTTGGAAGAACTTGGTCGATACTATCACAGAAATAATTTGAAGTCAAATCCAGCCAAAACGCAAGTTTGTACTTTCCACTTGCGAAATAAACAAGCACTGAACATTAAGTGGCAAAGTGAAACAATCCTTCATTGTTTTACACCAAAATATCTTGGTGTCACCCTAGATCGAACTCTGTCTTTCAAGCAACATTGCTTGAACACCAAAAGAAAAGAAAAGTAAAGTAAAGTATCTGGACGAAATAACATACTAAGATGCCTAACAGGAAGGACATGGGGTGCTCACCCCACCACTCTCAAAACTTCAGCCCTTGGACTGAGCTTCTCAGCTGCTGAATATGCAGCACCAGTTTGGCTTTCTTCTCCACATTCCAAAGAAGCAAAGAGGACACTGAACATTTGGAGCAGACTATCGTTCAGCATGACTGCAGCATGTTACAAGATCCAGAACACCTGCTGATCTGCCTCTTGATGGAGGACATATGTTCAAAAGACGATCTTTTAGCTGCAAATGCTAATGCTCTGAATGAGACTTCCAGGATTGTATCTGGGTGTCTTAGACCAACACCACTTCAGAAGATCTACCCTCTTATAGGAATTTCTCTACCTCATGTCCGAAGAATGGTAGCAGCAGTATCTGAGAAGAAACGGCAAGAAACCGATTCAAGGCACCCACTTTTCGGCCAACAACCAGCCCGACAGAGACAGCTTTTGAGGGGAGTAACAGCCCTCGAAGGCTCACAAGAAGCTGCTCGTGTGAAGATATGGAAGACAGAGATCACAGACCCAACTATTCCTCTATCAGAAAAAATGGCTCCTGGTTACAACTTGCCATATGGAATTTGGAAATCATTGAACAGGCTGAGGACGGGGGTTTCACGCTGCAAGAACAATCTCAAGAAATGGAACATGTTCGTCAACAATGATGAGTTCTGTGACTGCAGCATGTTACAAGATCCAGAACACCTGCTGATCTGCCTCTTGATGGAGGACATATGTTCAAAAGACGATCTTTTTGGCTGCAAATGCTAATGCTATAACTGTTGCTACTTACTGGCAAAATTTGATTCGGACACAGAAAATAAATAAATTACACTCCCTATCGTAGTTACACAGATACACATATGACATAATACAGATGATCCTCGGGAATAATGTTGACTGGTACTTACAGATGTTGGTTTCAGCATTGGCGACCTTACTCTACTAATTCTGGGGTAAGTTCTCCCAAAGAATTAGTCCTATATGCTCGTAGCACAACTTAAATTTGTTTCACACGCCAGCTTTGTAATTATGAAGAATATGAATGTTACTTTGATGGTCAGCATCCAACGATTCAAACTGCTTCGTGGATCTGATTAAATGTACATGCTTAGAACCCGTGTGTTGGATCTTCGCATTTACTCCTCTCATGAATTTACTAATGCCTAGCATATTTGACTAGCATTCGTCGAAGAATAAATTTGCCGCTACCGTCTCGGAATATTGGTATACAGATTTTAGATCACAATACTTTGTGCAATTCGAGACAAGCAACCTTGGCGATATACCGGTACTTGAAACTAGGATCATCATTCACTAGGGAACTTATAGCCAGCAACGTCAGTAATTGTATCCTAAACACAACTTGTGTTACTCTGTAATACTTCCTCCTTGACCAACAAAAACACACAATACCAAAAGACAAGTCCTTCTCCCTCGTGGAGTACTGAAGATTGAGTACCGATCCGCCCGGGATCCTAAAAATGAGTTCCGCTCCACACGCGGTCTGAAAATTGAGTCTACTCCCGCCCGGAGTTCTAAATTGAGTGTCTCCCACTTGCTTCCACAGATCTAAGTAACAGTCATCATCCCCCTCCACAACCACTGGTTTACCTGGCTTCAACCTCTGATACAACCAACCAACAGAACAGAAGTGAAAGGTGAAAACAGATAGAATGAGCATCAACCTAATCAGAATAGGAATAGATTTAATCAGGGTGGCAGAGGTGACAATTTCAATAGAAAGAGTGAGGAAAACAATAATTGGAGGGCAGAGAATAATAGACAGGGGGGCAATTATCAGAGGAGAAATAATTTCCAAAAGCGGGAAAATGTTCAGAGGGGGCAACAGGAGGGGACAGTTCAGGGAACGAATGAATCTACGAGGGGACAGGAACCAGCTCAGATACAAGGTACGAGTGATTTAAACTCGCAGCGGGTTGTGTAAAAAGGTCAGGTAGACAGCCCGAAGGTGAATGTGTTAGGCAGTGTGTGATTCAGGAAAAAAAGATGGGTTTCACGCATATGACTAAGGAGGATTTGTTAGCTGACCAAGAGGAGTTTAAAGTAGAAGGTAAGAGCGAGAGATTTTCATCGGTCATTGAAGTAGGTATTTTAGGGAGAGAGATGAGGGCTCTGGTAGACTCTGGGAGTGAAAGGTCGTGCATAAGCTAGGTGGCTTATGAATAAATTATTATGGGTGGTCATGATTTGGAAGAGATACCTTACATATTATTACTGCTCTAGGAAGTAAAAGCCAGAAGGTCAGTAAGCAGATATTGTTGCCTATTAGGTCAGATGGTAAAGTGAGAAATCAATGTTGTTTGGTCATTCCCAATTTAATTTATGAGGTGGTGCTTTGTAATGACTGGTTGAATAAGCATAAGGTTGTTCTGAATTTTGTCAACGGAGTTATATGTCTGGAGAAAGGCATTAGTGGTCAGGGAATTAAGATGAGATGTGAGTTAGTTGAGGAGATGGATGGTGCGCGTATTACTAAGGGTTTGGAGGGGATGTCAGCAGAGGTGGCTGATGAGGAGGTACAGCTGGAGGCTGTGTGCCATATTTCGGTAGAGGA
This sequence comes from Meconema thalassinum, assembly GCA_946902985.2. NCBI lineage: Eukaryota > Metazoa > Arthropoda > Insecta > Orthoptera > Tettigoniidae > Meconema > Meconema thalassinum. The sequence continues at coordinate 555,285,115 of OX336388.2, forward strand.
ACATCGAGGTGATCCACTTTGGGAAGCCGTGGACAAAAGTAAGTTGTGTGATGAGAGTAAGGAAGATTTATTGGAAGTGTTGTTGAGTAACAAAGAGGTATTTAGTGATAAGCCGGGATTGACGCACGTATACACCCATCAATTCGAACTAGTTGATAGTTCACCTTTTTCAGGACCCAGATATGACATTCCTTTCAGGTATGCTGCCGCCGTGGAGGATGAGATTAACCGTATGTTAGACCAGGGTATTATAGAGCCCTCCACGAGTATGTATTCTAACGCTCTTGTTGTTGGGAAGAGTGATGGTTCAGTTAGACTATGTATTGACGCTTGTCAATTAAATTTGAGATTGGCAGGAGACACCCTGAGGCCTGAATGTATTGAGGACTTAGGTCAGAAGTTTACCGGTAGGAAGTGGTTTTCAACCATGGATCCGAGCGCCAGCTTTTGGTAAGTCCCTTTAAGAATGGAAGATAGGAAGTTAACGGCTTTTAGCTACAAGAGTGGTCTTTTTCAACATTTTGTTGTGCCATTTGGGTGCGAAACTAGTAGCTCAGCATTGCTTAGGGCTTTAAATTTAGTATTAGGAAGGGTCACACATGATTTCGTTACTATGTACATTGACGATCTTATTATTGCATCTCACACTAAAGAGGATCACATAAGACACGTGGACATAGTTTTGAGAAAGTTAAGGGAGGGGGTTTTACTGTAAAACTTAGTAAGTCTTCGTTTTCTACACAACAAATGACTTTTCTAGGGCACACAATCACTACTCAAGGGATTTTTCCTGAACAATCGCGTTTAGGGAAGATAAACAACACCGCTACACCACGTAACGCCAAGCAACTTCGAAGCATATTAGGGGTCTTTAACTATTTTAGGAGATTTGTCGTTAGGTATTCCAATCTGGTTGAACCTTTTAGGGAACTGTTGAAGCAGGGTGCTAGATGGGTGTGGAACCACGAGCACGAGGCAGCTTTCGCTGAGTTGAAGAGAGGTTTCGTGGAATCAGTTATACTGAAATACCCTAGAATAGATTGTCCTTACGTCCTTATGACTGATGCCAGTATGTTAGGGATTTCAGGGGTGCTGTGCCAGTATGATGACGAAGGTAATTTGGGTATAGTCTCATTAGCTAGTAGGGGTTTGAGTTCGGCTGAGAAACGTTACACTATCACTGAGATAGAGTTGTTGGCTATTGTGTACTCTCTCGGTAAGTTTCGGAGCTATGTTTTGGGGAGCAAGCTGAAGGTGCTCACAGATCATAATGCTCTGGTATTTATGGGTTCTTGTAAGTTGACCTCGAACAGGATGTCAAGATGGATCTTGGCAATTAGTGAGTACGATCTAGAGGTTACACACATCAAAGGTAAAGAGAATATCGTAGCTGACTTCCTGAGCAGGAACATAGGTGATGATGATCACCGGGTGGTGAGCATTCAACAGGGTGTTGTTTTATGTGTCACGAGGACGAAAGATTGTGAGGAGATTGGTAAGCTCCGGAATATGTTGGCAGAGCAGGAAAAAGACGAGAGCATGGCTCAGATCTTGGGGGAGTTGAGAGAGAAGGAGGCTGGAGCTAGAATCCAGGTGGGTAAATTGATCTATAAACTAGAGTGCGGCTTATTAGCGAGGTTACGTCACCTAGGTGAGTGGAAGGTATGTGTACCTAGTTCTCTGGTATCACCATAAAGCTTTGGGGCACTTTGGAGCAGCTAAACTTCTTTTCGCTGTTCAGCAGCATTTTATTTAGCTTAACATGGGAAGGAGTATCAGGAAAATTCTTGCGAGTTGTGATTCTTGTCAACGTTGTAAAGCCCCGACGTGATATTTGCAGGGACCTCGTCAGGCGGTAATCACTGAAAAACCGCGGGATTTACATATCACGAATTTAACACAATGCAGGTCATTTTACAGGCTATAGAGGGACCGTGATGTTGTGTACTTCATTATTATTGCAGCATTCATCAGTTTAGGAACTATTTTGAGCGATTTCCACAATGTTTACATTTGTTTTTAAATCTACTTCATGCTACGCCATGTTGAATTTAAACATGTTCCGTGAATGGAACGAAGTTTTTCTACGCTCCATAAAATGGCGTCCGCTCCATGCAACTGTTGAGGGAGCGCTCCCATCAGATCGCGTTCACAGCGTACCTTTTCAAACAGTTGGTCAACTGTTTGCTACCGTGAACGCAACCAATGCAAGGAGAATGCACTCTCTCTCAGAACCTACCCTTTGTTTTGCCACAACTGAAGCCTATGGTCGCTGACCTGTGAGTTGAGAAGGCTAGATGCGTGGATAGTGAGCGTACGACATTGTATACAGTAGTCTATTGTAGTTGAGAAGTGTGCTCAGCGTGCGTACGTCTTTTCAGTGTTTTGAAGTCAGCTGCGAGAGTTTTCAATAGTAAGTAATTTGTGTTTATCAGTTTTTGATATATGAGTGGTCGTAAAATGAAATACAAAAGGTTAAACGTCAGTGAAAAACTGAAAATTATAGAGGGGCTGGAGAGAGGCGAGATGGTCATCCAAGTTAGCCTGCGAGTTTGGTGTGGGTGATACTACAGTGAGAGGCATGGGTATTCCTGTTTCCGGGCCAATGTGTGCGGAGCAAGCCAAACTATTCCATATTGCCCTTGGCTTAAAAGGAGATTTAAAAGCATCTTATGGCTGGCTTACGTGGTTTAAGAAACACTACGGAATACGGGAAATTGCGATTCACCGAGAGCGTCTTAGAGCAGACACGAGTGCTGCTGAAAAGTTTGTACAGGAATTTCAATCATTCGTTGACAAAAAAAACAGCTTGACTTGAGACAGCTTTATAATGCAGACGAGACAGGGTTGCATTGGAAAGGTTTACCGTCCCGAACATTAGTGATGTAAAAAGAACAGCACGCCCCAGGCCGTAAAATATCGAAGGAAAGAATAACAATATTATGGCGTGAGCTAACGCAACTGGCGATCATAAATTAAAATTGTTAGCGATACGGGAATCTGAAAAACCTCTTTGTTTTAAACAAGAAAATGTCCCTCTGCAGTACTATCATCTAAAGGCAGCGTGGATGGACACACAAATATTTAAGGACTGGTTTCACAATCATTTTGTAAAATAAGTGACGGCCTATTTAATTAAGCAGTCTTTACCAATCAAAGCGCCTTCCCATCCTCACGAAAGTGAACTTAGAGAAGGCGATATTGTCGTCAAATTCCTTCCCCCTAATGTAACTTCTATTATGCAACCTATGGACCAAGGCGTTATTGCTGCATTAAAGAAGAACTACCGCAATTGGTTGAGGAAAACATTGATATTCCAACTTTTTGGAAGGACTTTAGTTTGTTGGATGCTCTTCATGCAGTCAACACGTCATTGGAGAAAGTTACCGGTAATACGCTCGCACGGTCATGTAAATCTGTTCTAGGCGAAGAGCAAGTGTTTGGCGGCTTCAGTGACGACGATATTTCGAACGGGCAAAGTAGTCTCGCTACGATGAAATCATTACTGCAAAACCTGGATGAATGCCAAGATGCAGAAGAAAATGACATTATTGAGTGATTAGACGTCGATAAAGACGATTATGGTTTCAGACATGAAAGTGAAGAGGATATTGTACGGAATTTGACTGCCGGTGAGCAAGACGGAGATCCAGATGATATCGAGTGCGGAAGTGATGCAACAGAAATCCCGAAAGTTTCCGACAGCCAAGCTAAAGTCTCTATAGACACACTTCTCTCATATGTAGAAAATCAAGATGAATTTTGAGTCTCAGATATTCTTTTCTTGAAATGTACGATCCAAAATTAGAAAAAATGAACAATTATCTAAGAAACAAAAAGTGATTTTCATTAGATATTAATGTTTACATAATCTACATAGCATTTTGTAATTTTCCTCTAGTGTGTCTTACAATACAATGTGAAGTGTTATAATTATTTTTGCTTGTTTATAAAGTGCATTTCAATATTTTAACCAATGGTTTTGCATTTACCAGGCTTAACAAAACTTACTGCGGATAATTCGCGGAAGTTCGTGTATTAATTACCGCGGATTAGCGGGAGTGCACTGTACTTAGATTAAGGCTCCGAGGCCCCCCACGTCTTGCTTAGTCAAACGACAGTCATATAAGAGAGCTGGTAACGCTTGGAAGCGCTACATATAAGAAATTCAAACTCTGGGTGACAAAAACACAGTGGGGGTAACACTAAAATCTTCCTTCCTCTTTGTTCAAGCTCCATTAGATGAGGCATCTTTGCGTTGCATAGGTTGACCAAGCTGTCCCGCAGACTTGTGGCCTTCTCCTGTTCGTCTCGTTAGTCGTCGCGAGATTTATCGGCGGCGGCACGATTCGATAATCGATACTGGGAACCAAAATTTAGGAGGCTAGCTCAGCCATATGGCTAGGCCTTTTTAGGTTATAGGAATACAAACGTCCGAAACGGTGAAATTTTGTTTTTAACACCATGACACGCGTTCCTTGGCGGCGAGGTCTACTGGAGATTCCGGAATTTTTCTTTTATTTCAGTTCACATGATCGTGAAGATCCAACTGTAGAAATTGCCAAGTTACATCTTCTTTGAAAGGTCGGGAAGGATGATTTTGAAGTTACGCTTCGAACTGGAAGTCCAGAGACGGGCAAAATATGGTAGGAACAGAATAATTTTAGGTAAAAGGGTCATTTCATGTGACATGAGAAGGGCACAGTTATTTTACTTTGTTGATTTCAAGAAACTACGCGCGTGCTGTTGCTTCCGGGCAGGAGTAATGAATGTGGGTGTCCCAGTATCTTACCTGTTTTAAACCAGGGCTCAGAAGTAATAGTTCGAAGATGCATCTTTTCGGATCGTCGTGGTATGTGGACAAAGCTGAAAGCGCCTCGACGGGAAACGGGAGAGAGGGGCAAAAACTGACTGTTCGTTCAGTTGAATAAAGATATTACGACTAAGCAAGGCAAGATGGCTTTTCCCATTTTCCGACTTACGTACTGTACTGTAGAATTAAATCGTTTATAGAATCAGGATATCTACCGCAAGGAAGAAGTAAATACTGTATTAGTTCATTTTTAGCTACCTTTGTTACCTACTAATTCAAAATGGCGCCTGCAAGCAAATAAGCTCATCACGTGGTGGGAACAAAAACAATGAACTGTGCTTAAAGTGGTATTATAAAAATGAAATAAATAAATAATAGATATTTAATATCAAATGATTTGTTTCAGCTAATAAGTCATCTTGTGTGCAAGAAGTTGTTAAGATTACCAAGATATTGCTCTGCTCTTGGCCGTTTGACGAGATTCGCTTTGTCCCAGCGGTAGAGCTCGAAGAAACATCGCGCTTTACACAATCAGTGTTAATTTTAGTAGTTTGACGGAGATTTCCCCTGATTTGACAAGAATCCAGTAGTCTTCATCATCGAAAGTGGAGAAATATAGTGGTATTACGCAATCGCCGCCGCTCTCGGCCGTTTTATGAGAATCACGTCCTCGCGGTTGGACGCAGATAACGCGATATTATCCAATCGGCGCCATACCCGGCTGTTTGATTGTCTGCCTGTCTTAACTGTCCTAGCAGAATGGCTAAGGCAAGTTCGAGGTTGGGCATGGTTAAAATTCACGAGCAGTTATGGACATGTTTTATGGTCGGCACTGCTCGGAAGTAGGGTGCCATGATTCCCGCTGTCCCTAAGCTGTGGTTGGGAGTTTGCGGTGATCACGAGGAGAAATGAGGATCGCAATGCTACGTAGTCAATGCAGCTTTTAAGTAGGTTGATGCACCTCTCTCCCCCCGTACGCTTTTAAGAACACTGTCATGGGAAAAGTGGCGAGTAGGTTTTGTGATGTTTCGTGATGGGTGCCCATTCACCTTTGACGGGATTCCCGCAGTCCTCGTGGTCACAAGTTCATGATCGGCCCAGGGTTTTATGATTTTACGCAACCGGCGTCGATCTCGGTCCGTTTGACGAGATTACCGCAGGCAAGGACGTGCGGTTAGCTGGTCGTAGGTATCGAATTTTACGAGTTATTCTGAGAGGAATGCACGAACAATACCACATTTTCTTTCGAATTCGAATAGCGTATTATATATTTATACAAGTTTTAGAGATAACTAGTTAGATTATAATATATCCGATGGAACGATAGTTCGAAGGAAATATCGTCATATGACGGAATTTCGAATAATCCATACTAGATGTCGCAAACTTACGAAACGGAGAAATTTTTAAAATATATGCACCGGCTTTTCCATGTTATTTCGCTTTGTTTAAACAGTATCAGCATAGCGTATGGAAGAGGAAGTGTGCGCTCTTCTCCTTTCACCCATAAGCCAACTGAAGAGTGTGCTGGTCTTTCCACCGATAGCAGCACCATCGATAGAGACGGCAATAGACGAGACTTGTCATTAGAGCGCGTTACATTTGTGTCAAGTTATCGGAATTTGTATTGCTCTCTATTGCCACTGTTCGGCAGTTTACATGGAAGTTTTCACGAGTGATTAGTGCGAGATGTGTTATGTTTTACCGTCTACAGTGCTACATACCTATTGTATATTGCACTTAGCTATTAATTGTGCCTTGAGGCAGCGTAATTCACCGAACGCAAAATGCCCACGTGTTTCGTACCTGGCTGTAGATCTGGATATCGATAGTCATCAGGTAGGCATTTCTTTAGGCCCCCTAAATATTCCAATGTGTTCCTGAAATGGGAGAAGGCTGTCCCAAGAAAAGACAGCAAACTGACTCGTGATTGTTCCGTGTGTGTTATATTTATTTTTGCGACAACTTCTTAATAAAAGTAGACTCGTTTACGGTGAATTGTGAAAGAGTAGAGATACTGAGAAAACGGTGGAAATTACAACCAGAAGAAATTCCCCATATATTTCCTAATTTGCCCAAATATCTCTCTAAGACAGTTAAGAAACGTGACTCTTCTGTAAAGAGGCAATCCACGCGAACAACTCTCTAATATAAGTCCTAATCAGAACGCACATGTCAGTGATCAGCCTGTATACTTAGCAGTTGAAGATAGCTCTGAATCCGCAAATGCTAGGAAATCAATTGCTTTGTTACAGAGGAGAGTGAAGAATCAGAAACGTAATTTAATTAGAACACGGAATAAACTCAATGACACTAAAGCTAAAACATACGTACTTGAAAGAAACATTTCAGATTTGAAATCAAAAGGAAATTCCATACAGTCAAAACAATTCGCCTCACTTAGCAAAAAGCATAAAATTGTAGTTGACACAGTGTTAAAAACATGTCAAGTGAAAAATAAAAAAGGAATGAGATATAAAGAATTTCTCTTGGATTCTCTTAAAAAAAAGGGGGCTTCCAAGGGTTATCGGCACTTCTTAAATCATGACTTTCTGCCTTTGCCATCTGAAGGCCACTTGAGGAAATTGGTGAAGGGCCTTAAATGTTCGTATGGCATAAATGAGCATGCTATTGCAGCCATTGCACAATTTTTCAATGGAAAGGAGGAACATGAACGCCTAGGGATGCTGATATTAACGAGGTAAAGCTTAGAGAGGAAATTCGTTTTAATAACTCGGATTCGTTACAAGTGAACGGTTTTGTTGATTTGGGAAAATTTACTCCTGAGGAAAGCAAGAATCAGTTGGCAAATCATGCTCTAGTTTTCATGTTTGTTCCATTTCTGTACAACTGGATTCAACCCATAGCAATATATGCTAGCAGAACGCCACCCCTGGTGACTTAATTGCAAACATTTCTATTCAGGTCATAATACAATTTAGAGCAAGCATGTGTAAGAATCATTGGTTTCACGTCAGATGGTAGCCAATCGAATAAAAAGTCTTGGAAATGTTTTGGAATATCCGGCAATATAAATGATCTCCGGTGTTATATTTCCAATCCAGTTGACTCAAGGAGAAAACTGTGGGCATTTTCAGACGCGTCACATATATTTAAGTGTGTAAGAAATCATTTCCATGACAAATAAAAAGTCAATTAGAATGGTGATATTGTCGATTACTCATTTTACAGTAAGGTTTAAATGTGACACTTCTCCCGAACTTTCCGGATTGAAAGTTTGCTATAAACTCACCTCTGCTCATTTGTACCCTAACTCGTTTGAACGAATGAATGTAAGGCTGGCGTTTTAACTATTCAGCAGATCTGTCACTAATAGCAGACGAATAGAATAAATAGTGTTATCACTGACCGAGTTCAAGCGTGCCCCACTGTTGGCTAGCGCTAGCAGCGCAGACCCCCAACTCTACACAGTCAGCTGTTCAAAAATGGGATACGAGCAGTATAAATTTCCCATTCTACTTTAAAGACTGCTGCTTTACCACTCCTGGTTTTTGTATGCTGTTCAGTCATGACCACTGTGAAACTGATTTACTTACATGCTGTCAACAAAGCGCATTGGACTTTACTAGCGACTGATGGATCGGCTGCACAGTTCAGCGCGCTCAGCCTGCCAAGCTCCTCCCACCACTTCAGAACCTACCTTCCAACAAAGCGCTCGGAGCCCTGGATTAGAGCACGGCCGGAGCGCTGTCTGGATGCCCCTGTTTTAGACTTATAAATATTACCACTGTCAAAAAGACATTATTAATATTCTCAGTCCCCAGCTTTTAAACCCCACTGTTAGTCGCGCATTGGTCTGACAGCTCCATTGTTCGTTTTAGTTTTAATATCAAGCCAACAGTTCAAGTTATGATCTTATCGTTTCGGGACATCTTACACCATACCATAGTAAGCACTTTTCTGGAGTTGTGAAATTATCAGCCTAAAATAACTCTACACGTGTATTTAAAAAAATTACATTTTGCCAGCGTGGGATTGATAGTACCAGCGTGCCAGGGCTGTGCAATAGGCAAGGTGATGCAGTGCTAGCAAGAAATTTACTCGTGCCGGCGAAGCGCAGCCCTACCATGGCCATTTCTGAGCAGTGCAGCACGACAGCACACTAGCACTGCAGCGCTTAGTCGCACAAGCACTGTCCATTTGATCGGGTACTGCAGTTCGTTTAGTACTGAGCGCAGAGCCAGGATACTAGGCGCACTAGAGCGAACATTTTGTCATATTCGTGTGGTTTGCCGTCTTTTGTGCATTGGGAGGACAAATATAGCATAGCGGGAACGTCACACATTAATGAAACACACCGAAGACGTATAAAACATGATATTTGGACGTACTGACCCAAAAAATGAATTATTTGGGACTTAAATGAGAATACTTTCCAAGCCCATGATGCAGTTTAAAATGGCAATATAAATCCTGGAACCTGACACAAACCAGTCGTTTTAGCGTGGAGAGCAGGCAGGGAGAATCCGATCACGTGATGTGTTGCGCAACAGAGGCTTCTAGAAGCTTGAAATCGACATAGCGACAGTGAATTTGCTAAGGAATATTATAATTATTGTTATAATTTATGTCATTGGACATAAGCTCCCAGCCAATGAGGAGAGCTCTTATTGAAGACGGGAATACTTTCAACTATGTTATTTGGAGAATTTATGCATTTAGGCCCCAAGAAGGATGTTTTATTCATTGGTAATGAGAAGAAAATTAAAGGAAATTATTACAGATACTTTGAAAGTCGCCGAAAGGATGAATTACGCAGTAATAAGCTTTACTAAAGTGCGCACTAAATTTCTGGAGGGAGTCAGAAATGGCCGCCAAATTTTCGACTTGAGAGGGAGATCCAAGCATTGAGGTTCTTTATCCTACAGACTTCGAAGAGTGTAGAAGTGTTTACCGGGTTAACCGAGATCCCGAAGGTTTTGACCGAGTACGGTATTGAGACCGCTCGTGGAGACAGCGTGATCGCCGGGGCGATATACGAGATCCCCGTGCTTTGAAACTAGGCGAAGTTCGCAAGTCATTAAATATTGCGTTTACTCATTAATAATTGAGGATAGACTTCGGCCAATTGAACAGTTATACAGTACAGACTGAATACTAGTATTTGTTGAAATTTAAGCGTCGCAGATTGAATATTTCAGAAGATATAGACTTATTAAAAGTGAATTAGAAAAGTGACGGACGCAGAAGCTGAAATTCATTTTTGTTGGAACGAAACTGCAGTGAATACAAGCCAAGTGAGTAACAGTGTTTTTACTTTCACATTGGAGCAGTATACAACCATTTTCATTATGACTGCTAATGTTCATCAAGACTTGGTGTTCGATATTTATCACAATGTTGCGATGATAAGCTAAGAACTTTATGCGTGAGGGACATATTTGAAGCAGAGATTTAGGTGCAACATGGAGCTTCGCTAACCAGAATACTTCTGAATGTAGACGTTACGTACATTTATATCTTGTGCATTAACGTCATTTCACGAACTTTATATGAGAACTACGAGCTCGAGAAATATTTCATTAACCATCTACATAAATATTTCTACAATATTACTCAACGATGGCACTGAACTATATCTACGACGGAGAAAGAAGATGCATCATAAGAAGATTTGTCAAGATGCCAGGGAAAGTCCCGGCAACCCATAAGAATTATGCCAGGAGTATTTAGTGATTACCGGAGAGGAATTTCCTTCCTTATCCGCGGTCACTGGTCCGAGGTAATGGACATGGGTCCAACCCAGTATCTTGGATGGAGGAAACTTCTAATTATTTTCCCAAATACTTAACTAGATCTTCTAGATATCGTCTGATAAGGTAGCAGTGTTATTTACTTTTGTATTGAGCGCTTTTTAGTGACATTCTGAGCCAACGTTTTACTCCATATTTTATGTATTTTGATGTTTCGACATATTTTTATTCTTCATGTGTGTAACAAGATTTTATTCTACAAGATCATTTGAGATGATCGTCTTTCATCATTTTTACATTTATATTCAACGGATCAGTTTCTGAACTGACATGCGTATTTGTTTAAAGAATCAGTATTCTTTATTTGAGACCAGTCATTTTAACTTTCGACGTCTTGAATTTTATTTTGAGTTAAGGCTGCATACATTTAGTCGTCGATGCCAATTACATTCTTACTAAGTAATTTAATTTGGGCATCTTATTGTAAAGAAATCATCAAGAGCAGAAGAAACTACGAATGATGTTGTTTTATCATCATAATTACTATGAACTTTACGTCGCTCTGACAAGAAATATTCGTCATGATATGATAGAAGTCGTACACTCATAGACATTCGTTGTATCGAATGGAGACACATTGCGGAATTGTCAATCCTTACTTTATTTGAGAAAGCTAAGAGCTTTAATCATTTAATTGTATTAGGAAATATAACTTTATAGAAGATAATTTTTAATTACGACAGGGATTCAAAGGTAGTTTACCCTCGTCAAGATTGAATTCTATTGGACATGATAAATGACATATGTGGTTATTTATGCACTATATGTGGTGTCATATCATATTGTGGTCCTGGCATTGCAAAGACGTGTAATTTAAAGCTAGATAAGAATGGTGGAAGAAACAGTACTTTATTAGTGTATATGTGACAATAGTGTTGACAATTAAGTATCATTTTATGTAGTAAACTTATGGAGGTCATACGCGACTTGTCTAAGGTCGTCTTTTATTAAAGGAAGTTTCTTTTAAGAACAGAAGGAAGTGTTCAGCATACCAGCGATTGAGTGTTACAACGCTGATGATAATGCTAGTAATTTAAATGCAAGTCCTACAGAAGAGATGTTGGTAACAGTGAATTTGTGTTAAGAATTGTTCAACTTAGTAGAGGTGATTTTAATACCACATACAGTGGATATATGAGGCTACGTGAAGAGAAGTGTGTACTCATGCGAGGGTGTACCGCATTCGAGGGAAATTACTGTAGTATAGTTCTTGTGGTAAGAACACGGCATTAATAGAAAGGTGTAATTGTGTTGAGAACTCCAATATAAGTAAATTCACGACTTAGCAGTGTTGACATGAGAGTATATAAGCGGAAAAATAATTTGAGAAAGATGTCGTCTACTTATGTTAACTAATACCTTTATAACTTTTTATTATAACACGGAGTTGAGTATCTACGTGCAATTGACTTTTGGTGGTTGAACGCATTTGACTGATATTGTCTATAAACCCAATTATGACAAAGTGTGTGCTGTAGAGTAACATTGGTGAGTGTTTGAGAATTTTTATATGAAGAACACATAGTGAAATACTTGAAAGAAAGGTATACTTTGAGTGGGAACTAAGACTCCATTATATAACGTTAAACATAACGATCCAGTACGTGTAAATATCTTCACAATTATTTAATTAGAGAAATTATTTTAATAATAATTATTTGTGCGATCAATGTTTTTGGAATAGTAGTGTATTTTAGTATGGATGTTTTTGAAATGAATGTTTTCAAGTTGTTAAGTGTGATTGAACAACTCCGGCAGTCATGAATGTCGAGAGAGTATGCAAGGAAGATTGTGTTAAAATTTGAATATGTTTGCTTGAGAAGTGAAAGATATATATGCAGTTTTATAAAGAATAAATGTAACTTTTTGACAAGGCTACTTTAGGCCAGCAGTGTTCGCAGCTCATGCTAAGCGAGAAGGGAGTTGGATCCCGGTTTTAAGAACTCAAGGCTACTGTAAAATAATTGGAGAGAGTTATTGAAGGCCACAGCGGGTTAAACGAAACCAGCTTGACGGCTGACTGTAAGTGTGTCAATAAATGAACGGGAAACCAGATGTCCATAGCAGGCGTGTGCCAGAGTAATAATCCTAAGAGTGGAATCAAGCATAATGGTAATCATGCATGTGACAGTAACAGGGACCGGTATGGAATCAGGAGAGTTAAAATACATTTTTAAAATTTGTTGACATAATGTCACAAACCAGCCAAGGAAGCTAAACACGTTAACGTGCATGGTCAGACTACTCCGAACCCAAAAGACCACCCACAGCCACTTCCTTCCTTACCGGTACATCATTAATTTCATTTGTCATTAACCCCTCTCATGAGTTTGGCTTCATGAAGGGCATCTATCCGTAAAATCATTATGGGTAAAACCAAAAAAACTACATTAGAACTATAAACCTGTATTTCATTAACAAGATTCTGAATTCACCAACTGACTAGATTGATGCTGTACAGGGATATGTGAGTTCGAGAAACATGCGTTAGTAAGTTTATCAGGATTTTAAAATGAAAAATATTCCGTTGCAATCTAAGATAATTTATATTCTTATTTTCAACATCGCCTGTAACAATTACTTACTTACTTAATTCCTGCCGCTCCTTCCGGAGCATAGGGCCTTGGCGAAATTTCTCCACGCAGTAAGGTTCCTGGCCATTCTCTTCACTTGACTCCAGTTCTTGTCCACCTCTGCAATTTCATTTTCGATCGTCCTCTTCCAGGTCTTCTTAGGTCGACCTCGCTTCCTGGCGCCTTGAGGAGTCTAGTCTAGCGCCGCCCTCTCAATAGCTCCGTCCGGCTTCCTTAGTGTGTGACCAATCCAGCGCCATTTCCTCTCCTTGATCTGGATGATAATCGGTTGTTGATTGGTGATGGTCCAAAGATCTTCATTTGAGATTATGTCCGGCCACCGCACATTCATGATGCGACGCAGACATCTGTTAATGAACACCTGTAGCTGGTTGTTGATCGGTTTTGTGACTTTCCATGTTTCACAGCCGTAGAGAAGAATCGACTTTACGTTGCTATTGAAAAGGCGGAGCTTGGTCTTCCTGGAAATGTTTCTATTTCTCCAGATGGGGTAGAGCTGGCCTGTAACAATACTTCATGGAATTTAACTAGGCATAAGATATACGGCAAAATAAACAAGTTGACATGAAATCCCTCTAACTTTTGAAGTTTTATGACAATTTTCATTATTTCAACAGCATGGAGACCAAGAGTGCTATTCATTGTAAAACAATTTGGCTCTGATAATTACAAAATATTTTGTCTGTCTTTCTACCAGCTTGTCGCTATTTCTTTCGGTTGAGTGCTTACAACTGTTTTGTTTGGTAGATTTTGGAATTAATCGGCTCTAGGGTTATGGTATGCGAACCCTCTCACTAACTTACCAGGGACTATGTAATGCCAAAAATACTAAGAAATGTGTACTTGTAAGTCGCGCAGTGTAGTAATTACATGGTATCGTGCAATTGATTGCGCTGATAATGGAAGAGACCACCTTGTGGTGCAGCGGCTTACATTATTGGTGGTCAGGGTTTGATTTCCTGCCCTGCCAAGAAATTTAATTTTGGTTTGAGGTACTGAAATGGTATCTATGACACGTAAGTCATCCAAGCAGGTTCATTTCGAGGACTTGCACCATGCCAGTGGGCACTACTTTCCCTTTTCTACATTCTTACTGTATTCTGCAATTCGAACATTGATATGGGAAATCTGAGAGCAAATCACTCCGTAGAGTTGTTAGAATAGCTTCCGTATAATATTCTCAAAGGTGTATGCTACAAGTAACCCTCATGAGTTAATCTAATTGCATATGTATATCTAGGCTAATCCAGATATCGTATTTAAGATATTTGATTTTCATTGCATTCTAAGTTCTGGGAATAGGACTACATCGAAGCTAATTTTCAGTGAATAAACTTCCAAAGTATAGTAATCTTCATGTAGGGAGACTGTGCCACATACAGAGAGTGCAAGAATTGCTTGAAGGCATGGCGACATAGTGCGTAATTTGTGTTTGTACAACGAAGGAGGTTGTCAGTGTAGGAGTATATGGCAGGAGAAAGACGTCTAGGCGTATATGCAGTATACATGTTTAATACGAACTGAACGACAAGGTTACAAACAGGCGTATATATACAAAAACATACAAAAGAATCAACGAGAACATTCTCGTAACTAGAACCGCCACCAATGGCGTTGCGCTTCCTGGCGCTGTATTTAAACCATGGATCAGCTGTTGGGTTACATATTTCTAACACACCCACTTAAACCAATAGCTGATCTAGAATGCAATAGACAGTTGTCATCAGACTTCAATCATAGAGTACCCTACATAAACATAATACAATTACTCAAAACATTTTTGAACACAATGTATACTTAAAATACTAATTAACAGTTCAATCCCATTCCTTGGGTACAATACACATGTTTTGGTTTAGGTAAAGGTTTGGTGAGAATATCTGCAATCATTTCTTGTGTGGACAAATAGTGCAATGAAATGATTCTCTCTTGAACCTTTTCCCTAATGAAATGATGTTTGGTGTTGATGTGTTTAGTGCGCCTATGAAAAACAGGATTTTTTTGCAATTTTCTGTGCACTTTGACTGTCATTATACAAATCAATTTCTTGATTACAATCCATCAACACACACTGCAAATCACATTCACCTTTAACAAATTCAATTTTTATTGGACCTTGATTCGAACCAATCAAATCAAACATCATATTCTTAAGATAAACTGCTTCCTTCGCAGCCTCTGACAAAGCTACATACTCAGCCTCTGTCGATGAGGTAGCAACTGAGCTCTGCTTATGAGCTTCCCATGATATGGCAAATTAGCAAGCTTGAAAAGATAACCAGTATAGGACTTACTATCACTATCTGTGGAAAAACTGGCATCTGCAAACCCTACCAAATCTAAACCAGTGCTCTTAAAAAGGAGTCCTTGGTTTATCGTACCTTTAAGATACCTAAGTACCCTTTTGGCTGCAAGCCAATGCTCCTCACTGTGGCAAGAATTAAACTGACTTAAATATGACAATGCATAGGCAATATCTGGTCTAGTACACACACTCAAATACATGAGTGAACCTATCAGCTGCTGATAAGGTTTATCGTCCACGCTTTTGGCTTTAGACAATTTCATATTTACTTCCATAGGAGTACCGATGGGATTAACATCAGTCATCTCAAACTTATTGAGCAGATTTTTTATGAACTGCGTCTGAGAAATTTTGAGTATATTGTTATCTGTGTCCCTTTCTATTTGCATTCCAAGAACCTGAGCAGCAGGTCCAAGATCTTTCATCATGAAATTTTGTTTTAAGACATCTTTTAGTTTACTAACTTCCTGTGGATTATTGTGGAACACAAAGAAATCATCAACATACAGAGCAACAAGAATTACAGTATTACCGATACTCTTTCTGTAAACACATGCCTCATTATGACTGTTTGTGTAGCCCGAAGCAGACAGAACTGTATGAGCCTTTCTGTGCCACATATGTGCAGCCTGCTTTAGTCCATAAATGGCCTTTTTGAGCAAACAAACCTGGTCTTCCTTTCCCTTCACCTGGAAGCCCTCTGGCTGACACATAAATATTTCCTCCTGTAACTCACCGTTGAGAAAAGCAGTCTCAATGTCTAGATGATCAATCTGTAAATTTAATTCAACCGTTAAAGCAAACAACATTCTGAGTGTGCCATGCCGCACAACTGGTGAGAATGTCTCAACAAAGTCAATGCCAAATTGATGTGAAAAACCCTTTGCAACCAACCTTGATTTATATTTTACAACATCACCATTTGTATTACGCTTAGCTTTAAACACCCACTTATTCTGTACAATGTTTTTACCTTCTGGTTTAGGAACTAAAACCCACGCCTTATTAACCATCATGGAATCCATTTCGCACTTCATGGCTTTATGCAATTCCTTAGAGTAAGGTGATGACAAGGCTTCACTTACTGTACATGGTTCACTTTGATCAGAACAATGAGTGTAATGCAGAATGTAATCAGGATATGGTCTTGGTCTTCTTTCTCGCTGGGGGTAGCGACGCGCTTCCTCATTGTGCTGTGATGGATTATCTTGATGATCAGGCTCAACTTCCACTTCTTCATTATGCTGTGGAGCTGGATCTGAAACATCCCTATCACATGCAGTCAATAGTGGTTTACTGTTTTCAGTGGTTAGTGGTATTATTGTATTCCCTGGTACCACTGGAGGATCTGTTAGAGCAGAGAAAGACATCTCATCAAAAATCACATCTCTCGCTGTGATCAATTCATGGGTTACTGGATGCAGGAGCCGGTACGCCTTTTTCTCATCCGAGTACCCAACAAATACCATTCTCTCAGTCTTATGATCAAGTTTTCTTCTCAGCTGATCTTGAATATGAACGTAGGCATTACATCCAAACACTTTTAAGTGCGTCAGGTCTACTTTCTCTCCAGTCCACATTTGTTCTGGTGTTGAATTTGGTGTTTTCCGTGCAGGAGACCTGTTGACAAGATATGCAGCTGTATTGACAGCTTCTGCCCACATGCGTTTGTCACAAGCTGCACCTTGCATCATAGCGAGTGCTCTTTCATTCAGAGTCCTGTTCATGCGTTCTGCAGTTCCATTTTGCTCTGGTGTGTACCTCACTGTTAGCTGATGCTTGATGCCACGCTGTTTGAAAAACTCATCCATAGCTTTATTACAATACTCCCCACCATTGTCAGAGCGTATGACCTTGATTTTCCTTTCACACTCAATTTCAACAGAATTAGCAAATTGTTAAAAGATTTCTCTTACCTCACTTTTCCTTTTTAGAAAAAAGACAAAAACCTTCCTCGTATGGTCATCGATGAAGGTGAGAAAATATCTGGCTCCTCCCCAGGATTCCTCAGGCATCGGTCCACACAGGTCACTGTGCAACAGGTCCAGTCGGTTCTTGGCACGATGCTTGGTGGTCTTGAAAGGCTGTCGAGCTTGTTTCCCTTCTATACATGGAACACAGAGCTGCTTTTCACCCGAAAAATCAATACCAGTAGCTAAACCATTTTTTAACAAGTCCATCCCCACGTGATTGAGATGGCCTAACCTTTTGTGCCACAATTCTCTGGAATTAGAACTTTTTGAACAAACACTTTTAGCATCACTTAAACAAGACACTGCTGATGCATTTGCACTTACAGAACCTGAGTTATTTAAGATATAAAGTCCATTTGACTCTTCAATCAATAATTGCACATCACCTGTAACTTGACAGTCACTGTCTTGAAACACTTTACAACCTTCTTCATCAAAAACAATTACATGACCCTTTTTAACAATACTGTTCACAGAGAGCAAGTTTGCTGTAAGGTTAGGTACATACAGAACATCGCTCACCTTTGTAAAAACATTTGCTTGTACTGGAACATCACCTATGCCGCCACTATATAGTTTACAATCGTTTGCTACGGTGACTTCATATCCAACCTCCCTTTTATCATCAAATTTTGACATCCAATCCACTCTACCAGTCATGTGTTTGGAGGCTGCGGAGTCTATGTACCAGCTGTCTGCTGAGTGGGTATCAACTCCAAGTGCTGTGAGCAGAGCCCTACCCTTCTTCTTTTCTTCTTTCTTCTCTAGTGGCTTGGCATCTGCTTGATGTGCTGCTGTCTTGTTTTGGTGTTTGCAATCTTGTTTCCAGTGGCCAGTTTTACGGCAGTTCCAACAGAACGGTTTCTTGGGTTTAGTATTCTTGAATCCACTCCTGTTGGTGTAGAGTGCTGTTTCTTTGCTGGAGCTGCGTTTGTCTTCCTGTAGCAGTTTACATTTCACAAAGTCACTAGTCAACTCTGCGCCTGAATTTTCTAATGCCATAATCATAGGTTCATAGTCATCATAAAGTCCCTGCAAGAGCAAGGCACCTAGAAATTCATCATCAAGTGGTTTTTTAACTGCTGCTAGCCGCTGGGAGAGCCCCAAAACTGTGGTGACATATTCTTCCATAGTCTTGAATTGTTCAAGCTTGGTGGAACACAGTTGGCGAAGAATTCTTGTGTGCCTGTTGGCGCCTTTATCTTCATATGCCATCTCTAGCGAATTCCATGCTGCTTTCGCCGTTTTTGCTTCCATGACGTACGGAAAAACACTCTTTTCCACCATAAGGTTAATCTTGCACAAAGCACGTTCGTCGCGCCGTACCTTAACCTCTGTGCCCGTTTTATCATCTTCTGCATAACCAGATATGCACTTCCAAAGATCATCGTGCATAAGATAATTCTTCATCTGGAAACGCCAGTCAATGTAGTTTTCTCTCCCCTTCAGTTTCTCGAAGTTATACAGAGAACCGGTGCTTGATTCCGCCATGATGCACACACTTATTACACGCGATCACAGTTTTGTTAATTCAAATAGAATCACACTGGCCAGAAAACTATACACTCGTCAATGATCCTGCTGGAGCCCATAACCTGTAGGAGTATATGGCAGGAGAAAGACGTCTAGGCGTATATGCAGTATACATGTTTAATACGAACTGAACGACAGTCAGGACGGTGATGATGGTGAAGGTGGTGATAACGATGAAGACGGTGATTTACTAGGTAGGAACCAAGGGAATATAAATAGCCGGCACTTTAGACTGAAGCGGATCTATGGGAAACACAAAATGAACTTGCAGGTTGATTGTGAAAGTACAGAAACTATCTAATCACCATATTTTTTGGAGATCGACTAATCCAGAAGTAGACATGGAAGGGAGTAGCCTAGCACAACAAATAGGTAGAAGCAAAGGTTGCTCTTGTGTGAAACCTCCATGGGCGTAGCCAGGACTCTGTATGCTACAAATACTGGAGTGCTGACACCTTAGCTCACGTTCAAAAAACTTAATTAAGAAGGTGATTCACTACAAACGTTAAGATGAAGCAGTAAAATTTCAGAAATGTTACGCGATCCATGTCTTCGTGCCTTCCTCATGTTAGAAGGAAAAATACAATGGGCATATTAATTGTTATCTCTATCTCTCTATATATAAAAATGAAAGTTTGTCTGTTTTTTCTGAATTTTTACGGAAATTTGCGTTATTTACGCGTTTTAGACTGTTTTATGACGGATGCGTGCAAAATTTTTTTTTTTCTGTCTGTCTGTCTGTCTGTCTGTTTGTTTGTCTGTCTGTGGACAATTTTGTTCCCTTATAACTCGAGAACGGCTGCGTGGATCAACGAAAAATTTGGTACGCAGTTGGTAATAATAATAATAATAATAATAATAATAATAGTATTCCCTACAGCAAGATGTTCGCCCACGAGATGGAAGACTTGTCCGAGCACGAGGCACTCTGCTACTTAAACATTTTGCGAGTGCGATGGCAGCACTTAGGATTTGGAAGTTTAATTGTGTTGTGTGTCGCGCAACAAGTATTGTGGTAAAAACTGTGTATTGAGTGGACACAATTCCACAGTTTTAGGGGAAGTTTCGTCGGTACTGCATTGAACTGTATAATTGAATTGAGTAGCTTATTACGCAGTCTAGCTAGTTGGTAATAATAATAATAATAATAATAATATTATTCCCTACAGCAAGATGTTCGCCCACGAGATGGAAGACCTGTCCGAGCACGAGGCACTCTGATACTTAAACATTTTGCGAGTGCGATGGCAGCACTTAGGATTTGGAAGTTTAATTGTGTTGTGTGTCGCGCAACATGTATTGTGGTAAAAACTGTGTATTAAGTGGACACAATTCCACAGTTTTAGGGAAAGTTTCGTCGGTACTGCATTGAACTGTTGTTTTATCTGCCATGATGAAGATTATGATGGGTTAAGTCATCGGATGGACGATGACGGGGGTGTCGTCAGGCACCGGGCAAAGCTGAAAGTGATGAGTACATAATTAAATTTATTTAATTTCAGACGGGGTGGGATCACGCGCAATATTGAGAAATTTGTTTGTAAATAATTTTTCATTTGCTGTGTTTTAAATGCAAATCCCTTCGCTGATATAATTATTTTCTTAGCATCACGTGACAATTTATTGTAAATATTTGATTTGTGTGTTTTTCTTGCGTCTTTTGCCCTTCGCTTTTATTAGAAGTGCTTGTTCTCATGTCGCCTCGTGCGCATGAAAGCATGGTACTAGTGAGATTATTTACGGCTGAAATGTTAGATAGTGGTGACAAATGAATCTTTATTAACTGTAATGTTAGACTTGGGGGAAAATTCCCGTCCTTTTTAAAATTATGATTGATCAGGCAAATGCTAGTTTACTTTGTTCTGCTTGGTGCAACTTTGGTTTCCACGGAAACTGTATTCTGGTCATTAGTCTAGTTTTGTAATCTATTCTTGGTCTGAAGTACGAGTAGGGGGTCATTTGGTCAAGCCTTGGTAGTTGTGTGTGCTATGTGTGAATTCTTCGATAGTGAGCAGGTATGGACAGTGGATCCAGTACCGTTGCTACTATATTTTCCAGCTTACGTGACCTGCGGGGCGTACTTGCTGGCATTTGAATCTTGATATTCCAAGGGGAATTTTTCAAGAATATGATTGAATTGATTTGTTATGTCTCGCGATTTCAGGGAGCCAAGTGAGGCTATCTTGGGGAATCCAGGCCAGATGCTTGGGTATTTTGTCTGCACACACTAAAAGCACAGTAGGGAGAGCTTGAGTGACCACAGTACTCAGATCTGGAATGTTGATAAGCAGTAGCGTGCGCGCTATGCATTCTTCGTGATAATTAGTTAAATGTCTTGCCTGATAAATTATAATATTTGAATTAATTGGGAAGCTATTCATGCCACTAATCTAACTATTTTCCGACCGTATTTATCGAAGTGTAATATTTTGTTTTATACGCCTGCTGAGGCAAGTTCTTATTTTTGCTATTGTTGCTTGGCTGATTTCTGCCAAGACTTGTAAATGTCACTTTAAGGTTGCATCCGGCAAACCATATGTTATTGCATGTCACGTGATTACCTTGTGTTGATTTGTAGGGCGTAAGACCGCTTGGTGCGGCTGCTATTAATTGTAAATATACAATTCGTGTATTATAGATTGTTTATAAAAGGGTTAGACTATGTCAGTGTGTTTATTTTAATATTAGCCATTTGTGTGTATTTCCATAATTGTCGTGATTTCTAACCCGCAGAACGGGAATTCATGACTTAATAGAATGGTCGAACGGGAATGAATTCTCGTCTGGTACTCTTTTACTGTATTTGTCCGACCGCGCACACAACACATAAACATGTTTTCTTTGTATTTTTGTATTCTGTATTTTTATTCAGTGTAAATTTCTCTTGAGGTGACATTTTGGTTCGCCTTTTGTTCTACAGCTGTCTAAGCAGATTTGTTTTGAGTTATCTATTTTTGAGGACTGATGTTTTGAGTCAGTCATTTGTGTTGACGGCTAACACGGTTTGAGGACACTCTGGTGACAAATATGGGCGGGACTTTCCGGGTCCCTGGCTGTTTTGTTTACATAGTGTCGGATACCTGGAAGTTGCATGTGGACTACTGGGTTGCTTGCAGGTCACTTGTGGCGGGAAAATGACTCATAGTTACACATAAGGATGGAATTAATTTATTGTCTTGTCAGATGATTCCGAATTAAATTGTTATTTGTTTAAACCTGTCATGTAAATTATTTGTAGTTTAAGTTCCCCTATGAATCCTGGAAAATGTAAGAAGCACGTTTCTTCTCATACTACTCTTTACGGACTGATCATGACCCCGAATCTAAGTCTTGTGTAGTGCTTCTTTTTCTAAGGGTACAATATGTAATGCGCTTAAGGGAGTCAAGGGGTACTCTAGATTTTTCACGCGATTTACTCGTGCTGGTGTGGTACGAAAGGTCTATTATATCCCTATTCCTGTATTGTTATATTATTATTATTATTATAATTATTATTATACTACTCAAACCAGATTGATGATATCGGTCGGCAGATAACAGAGAATCAACATGAAGAAGAGATGCTTCTTGAGACTGCCAGATCACTACTAAAGAAGATTATGGCTATTCCTCTTAAAAACTTAAAAATGGACATAAAAACGGTCTCATGAAGTTGGAAGAAGCTTTAGATGCTGGAGCAACATGTAGGTTGTCATGGAAGAAATCAGCAGGAGAACTCAAGCAGGAAATAACTATCATGGAGAATAAAGAATTGACCAGGACATCATTAGTAAGAAATGAAATGGTGGAAGATCCAGGAAATTGGGAGAAGGTTCTACCTAAGAGGAAGAGAAAGAAGAAGAGTGAGGAGAGGAAACCTGATGATATTCCAATGGAGCAGGTTAAAAACGATCTTAAAGATACAGCGGTTAGCGAGAGAGGAAAACGAACTTATTCTAAATTAAGGAGTCGTTCAGAAGCCGTAATCATCAAACTAATGAAGGGTAAGACTTTCGCTGATGTTCTGAAGGATATCAGGAATAAGGTGAAGCCGGAAGACAATGGAGCAGACATTCGATCTATCCGTAAAACTAGAGATGGGGCTGTTCTTCTTCAGTTCAAGAAAACAACGCAGATTGAAAACAGGGAGAAATTCAGTAAATCTTTGAGAGATGCTCTTGGACAAGATGGTGATGTAAAGGCTTTAATTCCCCGAACTACATTGGAGATTCGGGACTTGGATGGTATCACTACCGTTGCAGATGTGGAGGAAGCTGTAAGGCGGGATTGTGGTAATACTCATGGTGAGCTGAAAATTTCGGTAACTAAACCAAATAGTTGGGGACAGAAACTTGCCATTTTTGAAACTAAAGATGAGGATGCTCAGAAACTTCTGGAAGCAGGAAGAATTAAGATAGGATGGCTATACTGCAGAGTACGTGTTAGAACCATTTTACCTCGCTGCTTTCGATGCCTGTCATATGGACATTTGGCACGGAAATGCGAAGGCCCTGACAGAAGTAAGCTTTGTTTTATGTGTGGAGAAGCTAGTCATAAAGCAGTAGACTGTAAAAAGAATAATCCGCGATGCATTGTACAGATAAAGGTGTCAATGAAGTTAAACGAAACCATGCTCCTGGATCAGGTGCATGCACAGTTTATCGTGAAGCTCTTGAAAAGGCCAAAAATAACAGCAAATGATGCGAATCCTTCAAGCAAACATGCACAGGAGTCAAAAAGCTAACGACCTTCTGACACAGCTGATTTATGAGATGGAAGCAGACATCATTATTATTAGTGAACAATATCAAGAGAGGGACCATCCTGGGTGGTTTGCGGATAATCTTGGAACAGCAGCAATTTGGATACCAGATCTAGGAAAATTCTCAGTCGCAGAGCATAGATGTGAAAACGGTTTTGTCTGGGTACAGATTGGGGGAATCACTATTGTAAGCTGTTATTTTACGCCAAATGAATCTGTCCCAAACTTTCAAATGAAACTTGATGGCCTTGAGGATGCATTGCGTGGAATGGACCAAAGACTAGTGGTCGCTGGTGATTTTAATGCTCAAGCGTTGGAATGGGGCATGCCGCAAATAGACTCCAGAGGAAGACGCATAATGGAAATGGCAGCTAGAACAGGTTTAGTGGTCAATAACATTGGAAATGTACCAACATTCCGACGGCCAGGATGTCAGGGAACAATACCGGATGTAACATTCTCAACGGAGGATATCGCGCCTAAGATTACTGGATGGCAAGTTATTGAGGACTATACAGGGAGTGATCACCAATACATCATCTTTCGTTTACTTCAGGAAGTTCCCCAAGCAAGAAACATACTGCGCAGGCCAGCACGGTGGAATATAGCCAGCATTGACAAGGAAGCGTTTCTTGATGTAATACAAAATGGAATGGAGAACACAGCAGAAAAATGTTCTTGCTGTAGAGGAAAAGAAGCAGCTGGTGTACGTGTTGAAATCACCATGCAGCTAATCCAGCAAGCATGCAATACGGTACATCAATGTTCCGAAAGAGACCACGAACTAGCAGACGCCCAGCGTATTGGTCGACCGAAGAAATTGCAGAATTGAGAAGAAACTGTCTGCGACTTCGACGCATGGCACAGAGGACGAGAGGAAGACAAGTGAATACCTCAGTCACAGCGGAGTATAAGTCAGCAAAGAAGGAACTCGGCAAAGCAATTAAGAAGAGTAAAGCTGATAAATGGTGGGCTTTGGCTAAGGAAGTGGAAGATGATCCATGGGGTCTGGGTTACAAGATTGTATTGAAGAAACTTGGTAAATTCTCAAACCCGAGCATGGATTTACAAACCATTACAAAAATTGTGGATACGCTATTTCCCGACCATCCAGAGAGGACTGATTGTGAAGATGAAAGTGAACTGAATGATATACCTCTCTTCACAGTAGAAGAACTGAATACTGCTTTTAGCTCCCTTAGAAACAAGAAGGCTCCAGGACCAGATGATATACCTGCAGAAGTGCTAAAGATAATATCAGAACTTTGTCCAGAACTGTTGTTGAATATGTACAATCATTGCTTGCTAGCGGGTGTTTTTAATGCCCGATGGAAAATGGCTCGATTGGTTTTGATCAGCAAAGGAAAATCTGGTGGTTATAGACCTTTATGTATGTTGGACACAGCTGGAAAAGGCCTAGAGAAACTTCTGCAGCCAAGAATTCTCTCAGCAGTTCAGATAGCAGGGGATTTATCTGTTCATCAGCATGGATTTCGCAGAGGACATTCTACTATTGACGCAATATGGGAGGTGGTGAACACAGTAGAAAGAGCGCAAACGGGCAATCATCATTCTCGTAAAGTGACACTTCTTGTGACCCTGGATGTAAAGAATGCTTTTAATTCGGCAAGTTGGAATGACATGTTGGAAGCTCTTGAAGAGACTTTCAAAGTACCACAGTATCTTATGCGCATAATGAGAGACTACTTCAGGGATCGCACTTTGCTGTATGATACGGAAGATGGACAAAGGACAAAACGACTAACGGCTGGAGCAGCGCGGGGATCGATCCTTGGTCTAGATCTCTGGAACATCATATATGATGGCTTGTTACGTCTGGAGATGCCAGAGGATACGAATCTAGTGGGCTACGCTGATGATGTGGCTGCCTTGATAGTGGCCCGCAATGTTGAGTTGGCTCAAATTAAATTGAACCAGGTGATGCGGCGCATAAAAAACTGGATGACAAGTCACAGACTAACACTAGCAGAACATAAAACTGAGATAGTTCTTCTGACGAGGAAAAGGATTGATACTCTTGTACCAATGACTGTTGGAGATACAGTGATTGAAACATCTACGAGTACAACATATTTAGGAGTGACACTTGACTCTAAGCTCACATTCTGGAACCATATTCAGAGAGTGACAGATAAGGCAGTAAAATACATGACAACACTTAGTAGGCTGATGGGCAATATTAACGGCCCAAAATCAAGTAAAAGATGCCTCCTCATGACGACGGTTCAGTCAGTGCTCCTGTATGGCTGTGAAGTTTGGGCCGAATCCTTGAGATTTGCATGGTATCGGAGAAGGATAGCTGCCGTATAACGGAGAGCAGCTTTACGTATTGCATGTGCATACCGCACGGTTTCTGAACCTGCAATCCTCACGGTGGCAGCAATAGCCCCAATCGATCTGCTTGCATTGGAGCGACAAGAAATCTGGCGTACCCAAGGAGAGCTGGGAAAGAAATGTGCAAAGAAGCGTGCCTTTAATCAACGGATGAGGCGATGGTAACTCAGATGGGAAAGTGACCCTCGTGGTAAATGGACCAAGCGACTGATACCACGCCTGGATACCTGGGTCGAAAGAGTACATGGTGAAGTCAATTATTACCTCACACAACTTCTAACAGGACATGGATATTTCCGGAAATTCCCGCATAGAGTAGGCGGAGCGAGTGGTGCAACATGCATATATTGTGACGACATCGATGATGTACTTCACACCTTCTTCGTGTGCGGCCATTGGATGATAAAGAGAGAATATGTGGAAACTGAACTGGGAGAACTGACACCAGATAATATTATTGCTGTGATGTTACGGAGCCAGCAATCATGGGATCATGTAGCAGTGTATGTGGAGGATGTCCTCCGCCAGAAAAAGCGGGATCTGGAAGCGTACGAACGCCCTTAAGAAGAAATGAAGAAAGAAGAAGTCTGAAAGGCTAAGTAAGCACGACATCACCCTGAAGTAATGCGAGAGCGGTTCCGGGGTGATGAACGCATCGTGGGAAAAGGGATGTGGTTTTTAGTGGGTAAGAATTCCATACTACTGTGGAGTGCGGACCCTTCACAAGTGTCTTTTGAAGATTTTCCACAGTCCCTCCTAAAAAAAAAATACTACCGCCTACAACGACGAGACAAAGCTTATTTTCAGCCCATTGGTGTCAGAAACAAAACTCGGGGCTTCTAAACTGTCGTAAAGAGTCCCCGAAAACTACATTTTAAGGCTCTAAAACCAAGAGTTTCTGTGATATTCCCAGAAGACTAATTCCATTTAATAAACTAATGTAGGAATGCAAGCCAGTAACCATGACAACAGTGTCTCAAAAAGTTACATCCAACTTTCCATCTATTTCTGCAAGAAGTAATGCCAGTCCATTTATTAAATTTCTGTGAAAGTTTGCAAATGGCTACAAGGTTATCACGGAACCAACAAAATCTGTAAAATTCATCAATGCGCTTAAGGGGGTCAAGGGGTACCCTAGATTATGTCGTACAGAAGTTCTATTATATCTTCAAACAGAAACATTATTTTCAAAAATTCCTGTATTGAAATAGTTTTTTTTTTTTTGTGTTGTTTTTATTTGCTTTTGGGCCATTGGAGGCTTAAAAACCTGAATTTTCATGCACCACAAGCCTTTATAATTTATTAAAGGGGTCTTCCTCTGGATGCGGACTTGACATAACAGTGAGGGTCAGCTTTTATGTGACGTGTATTGCGTTTCGTCTACGAGGTTTTCAATTTTATTTTCACGTCAGGAAGTATACGTTAGGTAAATTAGTTTCAGAGCATATTTCAACTAATCATTTATCTTTGTCGACAAATAGGTTCCAAGCCCCTAACCATTGCAACAGTAGCTCAATTGATTACGTGTGGTTATTAATACCGAAGATCGTTCGAAGAATGGGTACTTCTGCTAGTTAGCCATAAGAATGACACAATGTTTATGCTGGACCCCACCATCAGATATGAAGTATCCATCGGCATAACAAGACGGGTCGTTTAGAGCAAACGATATGCTTCAAAGAGAAGTGAAAGATTGTGGTACGTTTCGAATAAGCGAGAGGAACAACATCAACATTTTTTTAATCACTTATCAAGTTTGGGTATGCCTAAGTATAAATGACCTAATTTTGCTATGAATGAATCCACTCAATAATAGAGAATTCATCTTCAATGTACTCGGGAATAGTATGAGACGTAGTGTATTTGTACCCAATAACATTTTATTGCTAATAATAATAATAATAATAATAATAATAATAATAATTATGAGAAGAGAAGAACGGCTTTAAGAAACCCTGCCGGGACAGGCTGGCTGCGCACGCCTGAACTGATGAGTTCCATCATAGACAGAGCTGACAGTGTGAGGCTGGGTCATTCGGCCCTAAAAGCACTTGACTGCAGGGCTGGCATGCGAAACTAAATGCATGGCTTTGGGGGCGAAAATAATTTAATTTCGCCGTGAGCGCGATATTTGGGAGCGAAATTAAAATGATTGTCGGCGCGTAATTAAATCAAAGCGAAACTTAATTCGAAGCGAAATACATTTCGTTTCAGACTTTTAATTTCGCTCCCGGCGCGAAATTAATTTCGTTACAGACTTTTACTTCCAATCCCGGCGCGAAATTAATTTCGTTCCAGACTTTTAATTTCGCTCCCGGCGCGACATTTATTTCGTTCCAGACTATTAATTTCGCTCCCGGTGCGAGTGTAATTTTGTTCCAGACTTTTAATTTCACTCCCGGTGCGAAACTAATTTCGTTAAAGTCTTTTAATTTCGCTCCCGGCACGAAATTAAGTTCGTTCCTGACGTATAATTTCGCTCCCGGCGCGAAAGTAATTTCGTTCCAGACCTTTAATTTCGCTCTCGGTGCGAAATTAATTTCGTTACAGACTTTTAATTTCGCTCCCGGCGTGATATATAAATCGTTACCGAATTTTAATTTCGTTCCAGAGACGAAATACAATTCCCAAGCGGTATTTAGTTTCGACCTCTGACGTGAATTTAAAATGCATGAAACATTTCATTTCGATTTTGAAATTAAAATATATTCGTTTCGAGAGTTAAATTATGTTCGGTACGATGTTCCAAGTCCCGACGTTGGCAACAGTATTAGCGCAGACCACCTGTACAAAATGGTGGGCCGAAACAGCAAAGTGAGTCATTCAATGGTCATCACTCCAGTGTAGGAGAAAGTCAGTGCTATGGCATCAACATCAGTATCGTCGTTGACTGAACCTCGAAATCGGGGCCGGCCTTTCCTGACGTTCATAACGCAATACTTTGTGTACAATGAGGCAACAAGTTCCTCTACCTTTTCCATAGCGGACAAGAAAACTAATGTGTCGTGCGGACATACATTGAAGTAAGTGAACAACACCCATTTCGCTGCGTCGCGTCGTCTGGGGGTGCTGTCGCATTATACAGGGTGATTCATAAATCCTGTTATAAATTGCTGTGGGTTGTAGAGGGGACTAAGTAGATCACATTTTGATTAGGAACCCATGTCCGGACATGTATCGTTTCGATACCAAATCAGTTTGACTCGATTGCACATTTCCCACTTCACTACAGACACGTATGCACTACAAGAGTTGTTCCACGTGGCGATACTCTGCTGTTCATTACACAATGTGTACCTGCACAGCATGTTGTCATACACACGTCCCATGAGAACTGGTGTGTGTTCAATAATGTGCGCTGCCGCAAGACCGCGTGCATCAAGATCTTCTTCCGACTCGACAGGAGTCTCATAAACAAGATTCTTCATGGAGCCCCACAGGAAAATGTCGAGGGGAGTTAAATCTGGTAATCGTGGTGGCCACGAAATAGGACCAACCCGACCTAACCATCTTTTCCCCAATGTTTGGTCGAGATGTTCGCGGACAGCACGTGCAAAGTGCACTGGTGCGCCATCATGTCGGTACCACATTTGCTGACTTAGTACTGAGCCCACCTGAGCTCATGCTGGTGATGATGTTTAGTTATAACATGGAATACTCCAACCATGAACAGTGAACGCACTCCGGAAGCTTGAATCATCTTCAGGAGAATTTTTGACTTCGTTTGGAAGCTTGAGAAGAATTAATCATGAACGCAGATGATGATCTACGATGTAAATCTTCGAGAAATATCATAATCCATAATTCTGCATTTTTAGCAACGTCAACATGGTAATATTTTGAGTAATTTAAAGGTATTTGCATCGCAGAAACGTGAGGAAGAAGGAAGTAGTTGCTAACTAATTTCGGCGGTATTCGAAGCCGGAACACGCCATGCAGGGAGGAAGGACAATCCCATGTGCGCTTGAACCGCACGGAAGTGTATTCTAATAAGTCCGGTCGAGTGACCGAGGAACATTTTGGTTGTTAGAAGACTAAGCAAGTCTCATCAAAGGATTGATAAAGCATCCTAAAGTTTATCAGCACCGCAGTGCTTGTGAAATTGTGTTCGACGGAATAATAATCACGATAAGTTGATATTTATAAAAACGAGTGATTTAGTGTTGTTTTTTTTGTACGTCCAGTACATGTGTAACGCGACACCACATGGTGGAATGTGGGTCGTGAAAATTCGTCAAAGCGTAAAACTATAGCACTATTCAACAGTATTGATTGCTGTAAAACTTGTGCTAATGTCAGAGAAATACGCCGTGCAAAGGCGAATCTCTCCCAAATATTCAAGTGATTGTGTTATAACATGTGCAATAGAATCTGTGAATGATAGCTTCAGTGAAGCAGGCACATGGCCAATTATTTTCTAAAGCCTGCACAGTTTAAAGCCAGTGTTGCTAGATAAATTATGATCAGTGATAAAAGCAGTGCTTTTCTAACTTATTCGCCATTTCAACAAGAACGTCAAGAATGTTTGACTATGACGACATGATAATTTACACCTGTACCACGAGGAACTAGATGATGACGTAAATATCCTAATGGAGGAGCCATTGATCATCTAACACCAGCAATATGGAAGCCGATACGAGAATTACGCAAACCATGGCCGAGGAAAATACTACTACAGACTGGGAACATAAGGATTTACCCATTAAATTGAAGTCTGGGAAGTTTCCTGAGAAACATGGTGCCGTGAGTTTTAGTTAATTTCCACTTGTATTTGGTTATGGTTTCGGTGGTGGATTAGTTGTAGTCAACCGTTTAGATATAACCGTCATTTAGGTAGGTCTTGTATTTTCTTGTAGACGCCGCTGACGGCATACTTTTCACTTTTCATAAGCTTCCACATTTTTGGTAGAAAGCTTATGCCTAGAGTTAGCCACCTCAGAGGGGTACAATTACATGTCATAATTTGTATAGTCCACAGAACGGACATCAGCTGAGAAGGAGCAATGATTTATTTGATGTAACCAGCTCAAAGTATTATTATTCATTTTTGGTAACTTTGAGATCCCATTATTTAAAGGTATGAATACGCCTCTGTTAGTCGGTCGTATCAGTTCGATGCTGTAAGGGTTACGCATCTACCGTTTTCATGTAAATACATTTTAAGGTCTTAGAACCTAGATTCAAGGTGAATAATGTCAGAGAATGGGAGTTGCTGTGGTCAAATCACTCGTAAACCGACCAGTCAACGTTAAATCGTATCATTTACAATAATAAGCCAGGAGAATGGTGTTGTTAGGAACATTTAGTTACTTTGAGTGCACTGCGTACGTTATTTTGGGAGAATTGGTTTTTGTGACACAGTGGAGTATCTTTTTAAAGTCTTTGCTAAGTGACACATCTTTCTGTTGCTTCTTCTTTGCCAAGCTGTGACCCAGCCTATGTATAAACTTCATTTTTCAAGGCGAGTTATGAGGCCTTGATGTCCAGATAGTAATGACATTGTATTATAATGTGTAAGAGATGAGAACAATAGATATTTTTCGAGTGCACTACACTAGTTTTCATACATGATTCTGATAGACTTTGATACGCAGTGAAGCGTGATGAATAACATTCGAGTTTCGTGAGAATGACAGCTAGCGAAGCTCAAGATTATTTTACTGTTACTTGCAGAGCAGCGAACTGGATTCTCAGGCGAGACAATTGACACACGACAGTACTCTTTTGTTTCTGCTAGTCAGATTATTTTTATCGAGCCGTACTTAGAGCTCGGTTGGAATGTCCAATTATCTTATTGTTATTGTTTGAGTACAGGGTGATTAGGAAGTTACATTCCCAATGTTTAATTGAATTCGCAAGTGTTGTAAGCGAATAGATGACGGATCTTTACCTTATATTTTTATACTCTCAGAGTAACTCTTAAAGAAACTAATTTCGTTAAAGTCTTTTAATTTCGCTCCCGGCACGAAATTAAGTTCGTTCCTGACGTATAATTTCGCTCCCGGCGCGAAAGTAATTTCGTTCCAGACCTTTAATTTCGCTCTCGGTGCGAAATTAATTTCGTTACAGACTTTTAATTTCGCCATGCAGGGGGGAAGGACAATCCCATGTGCGCCTGAGCCGCACGGAAGTGTATTCTAATAAGTCCGGTCGAGTGACCGAGGAACATTTTGGTTGTTAGAAGACTAAGCAAGTCTCATCAAAGGATTGATAAAGCATCCTAAAGTTTATCAGCACCGCAGTGCTTGTGAAATTGTGTTCGACGGAATAATAATCACGATAAGTTGATATTTATAAAAACGAGTGATTTTGTGTTTTTTTTTGTACGTCCAGTACATGTGTAACGCGACACCACATGGTGGAATGTGGGTCGTGAAAATTCGTCAAAGCGTAAAACTATAGCACTATTCAACAGTATTGATTGCTGTAAAACTTGTGCTAATGTCAGAGAAATACGCCGTGCAAAGGCGAATCTCTCCCAAATATTCAAGTGATTGTGTTATAACATGTGCAATAGAATCTGTGAATGATAGCTTCAGTGAAGCAGGCACATGGCCAATTATTTTCTAAAGCCTGCACAGTTTAAAGCCAGTGTTGCTAGATAAATTATCATCAGTGATAAAAGCAGTGTTTTTCTAACTTATTCACCATTTCAACAAGAACGTCAAGAATGTTTGACTATGACGATATGCTAATTTACACCTGTACCACGAGGAACTAGATGATGACGTAAATATCCTAATGGAGGAGCCATTGATCATCTAACACCAGCAATATGGAAGCCGATACGAGAATTACGCAAACCATGGCCGAGGAAAATACTACTACAGACTGGCAACATAAGGATTTACCCATTAAATTGAAGTCTGGGATGTTTCCTTCTGAGAAACATGGTGCCGTGAGTTTTAGTTAATTTCCACTTGTATTTGGTTATGGTTTCGGTGGTGGATTAGTTGTAGTCAACCGTTTAGATATAACCGTCATTTAGGTAGGTCTTGTATTTTCTTGTAGACGCCGCTGACGGCATACTTTTCACTTTTCATAAGCTTCCACATTTTTGGTAGAAAGCTTATGCCTAGAGTTAGCCACCTCAGAGGGGTACAATTACATGTCATAATTTGTATAGTCCACAGAACGGACATCAGCTTAGTAGGAGCAATGATTTATTTGATGTAACCAGCTCAAAGTATTATTTTTCATTTTTGGTAACTTTGAGATCCCATTATTTAAAGGTATGAATACGCCTCTGTTAGTCGGTCGTATCAGTTCGATGCTGTAAGGGTTGCGCATCTACCGTTTTCATGTAAATACATTTTTAAGGTCTTAGAACCTAGATTCAAGGTGAATAATGTCAGAGAATGGGAGTTGCTGCGGTCAAAGCACTCGTAAACCGACCAGTCAACGTTAAATCGTATCATTTACAATAATAAGCCAGGAGAATGGTGTTGTTAGGAACATTTAGTTAGCATATTAAGGCTTTCACGGCCCGGATTATTATATAAATAATTCATGCTTTTGGGCTAATGCCGTGTGGATTTTTAATTTAAACCATACGTTTCGGAGAAACCATGCCTCCTTTTTCAATGGAAATAAACAATGTGGCCAAAGAAAGTATATCAATGAGATTACCAAAAATATAGATAAATTCCTCTGTTCGTCACCAGAGAGCAGCTGCCAGAAATAACTGTATGGACCATGGTGGAACGGCGGACAGAGTAGTAAGTAACAAGAAGGTAAAGGGGGCGGTGTGAAAATATAGAAACTCCTCGAAGAATGAGGGGGGGGGGGGAGGTGGAGGTGGGAGGGTTAGATGGATATAAGGAAACATAGACAAAAGGGAATAGTAGCTGAACGATACCTAACGTCATACAGTCAACGGCGAAAAATCAGATGGAAACTCCTCCAGTGACGAACACAGGAGATCAAATCCAGGCTCTGAGCCCTAGAGGGAAAATGTACAAATTTAAATATGTGAAGAACAGAGAGACTGAGAGGAACTATGTCCCTAGATCCTTAATAACTGGTAGCCAAGTGTCACTTAGCTGATATCCAGTGTCTCTGTTAAAATTATTGGGACTTTTACGAATTTCAACTGCCTCCCTTATAATTCTAGACCAGTTGTGCTTAACAAGGGCAAGCGCATGAGCATCCTTGAAACATACATCGTGCCCTGAAGACAGGGCATGTTCAGCTATAGCTGATTTGTCAGGTTGGTTTAGACGGATGTTCCTTTGATGTTCTTTGATGCGAGTGGCAATGGACCGTTTTGTTTGTCCAATGTAGACTTTTCCGCAAGTATATGGGACTTCATACACCCCAGGTTGTAGTATTGGGGACAATTTATCTTTGTTTAATGCTAAACGTTGACCAATTTTCGTCATAGTGCCGAAAACTGTTTTTATCTTGTGCTTGCGGAGAATCTTAGCAACGCGGTCAGTGGTGTTGTGAATATAAGGGAGGTAAGCAGTTCCTCTCACGTCGGAGCTCTGAGAAGGTTGTCTATCCCTCCTTCTGGGATGTAGGGACCTATATATAGTGGATTCATTATAGCCATTACCCTTAAACATGGTTTGTAAGGCATGTAACTCTTCCTGAAGAGTTGATGCCTCACAAATACGTTCCGCTCTTTTGACTAGAGTTGTTATAATTCCTTGTTTTTGTGCTGGGTGGTGGTGGGAGTCCGCATGTAAATAGCGGTTAGTGTGAGTTGGCTTACGGTAGACGCTGTAAAAGTAATCTCGATTCTGTTATCTGATCCTGTCTACAGACTGTGCACTCGTGATCCAACCACTCGTGTATCCAATGCCACTGCTAAGCTTGTTAAACTGTCATCTTTCCAAAAGAAGAGGGAAGATGTCTTATTCCGAGAGATGCTGTTCCTCCGAGATTGTATGGTCTTCCATAAATCCATAAGCAAGACGTCCCTCTTCGACCAATTGTTAGCACAATAGGTTCTCCAACTTGTGCTCTTGCGCAATATCTCAGCAAGTTGCTTCAGCCGCACTTGGGGCGCACACAGTCCTACATTAGGGATTCAACCCATTTCGTCGAAAAATTGTCAACCATCGCCGTTCAACCAAATGCTATTTTGGTGAGTTTTGATGTAGAGTCCTTGTTTACCAGAGTGCCGGTGGACTCAGTCATGTCACTCATCAAGGATTTGTTTCCTGAGGACATTGCCCGATTATTCCACCACTGCTTGTGTTCCAGCTATTTCTTGTGGGATGGTAAATATTACGAGCAGACTGATGGTGTGGCCATGGGAAGTCCACTCTCGCCTGTCATGGCAAATTTTTTCATGGAACATTTTGAGGGGGAGGCTATATCTTCGGCGTCTTTCAAACCTGTGATTTGGTGGAGGTATGTGGATGATACGTTCGTGGTGTGGGAGGAGGGTTCTGAGAAACTGAACCACTTTCTGAACCACCTAAATCAGCTGCATCCTTCAATCCACTTCACAATGGAGCTAGAGTCAGGTGGATGCTTACCTTTTTTGGATGTTCTTGTGAGGAGGAAAGCGGATGGCACCATGGGGCACAGCGTCTACCGTAAGCCAACTCACACTAACCGCTATTTACATGCGGACTCCCACCACCACCCAGCACAAAAACAAGGAATTATAACAACTCTAGCCAAAAGAGCGGAACGTATTTGTGAAGCATCAACTCTTCAGGAAGAGTTACATGCCTTACAAACCATGTTTAAGGGTAATGGCTATAATGAATCCACTATATATAGGTCCCTACATCCCAGAAGGAGGGATAGACAACCTTCTCAGAGCTCCGACGTGAGAGGAACTGCTTACCTCCCTTATATTCACAACACCACTGACCGCGTTGCTAAGATTCTCCGCAAGCACAAGATAAAAACAGTTTTCGGCACTATGACGAAAATTGGTCAACGTTTAGCATTAAACAAAGGTAAATTGTCCCCAATACTACAACCTGGGGTGTATGAAGTCCCATGTACTTGCGGAAAAGTCTACATTGGACAAACAAAACGGTCCATTGCCACTCGCATCAAAGAGCATCAAAGGAACATCCGTCTAAACCAACCTGACAAATCAGCTATAGCTGAACATGCCCTGTCTTCAGGGCACGATGTATGTTTCAAGGATGCTCATGCGCTTGCCCTTGTTAAGCACAACTGGTCTAGAATTATAAGGGAGGCAGTTGAAATTCGTAAAAATCCCAATAATTTTAACAGAGACACTGGATATCAGCTAAGTGACACTTGGCTACCAGTTATTAAGGATCTAGGGACATAGTTCCTCTCAGTCTCTCTGTTCTTCACATATTTAAAATTGTACATTTTCCCTCTAGGGCTCAGAGCCTGGATTTGATCTCCTGTGTTCGTCACTGGAGGAGTTTCCATCTGATTTTTCGCCGTTGACTGTATGACGTTAGGTATCGTTCAGCTACTATTCCCTTTTGTCTATGTTTCCTTATATCCATCTAACCCTCCCACCTCCACCTCCCCCACCCCCTCCTCATTCTTCGAGGAGTTTCTATATTTTCACACCGCCCCCTTTACCTTCTTGTTACTTACTACTCTGTCCGCCGTTCCACCATGGTACATACAGTTATTTCTGGCAGCTGCTCTCTGGTGACGAACAGAGGAATTTATCTATATTTTTGGTAATCTCATTGATATACTTTCTTTGGCCACATTGTTTATTTCCATTGAAAAAGGAGGCAAGGTTTCTCCGAAACGTATGGTTTAAATTAAAAATACACACGGCACTAGCCCAAAAGCATGAATTATTTATATAACATTTAGTTACTTTGAGTGCACTGCGTTCGTTATTTTGGGAGAATTGGTTTTTGTGACACAGTGGAGTATCTTTTTAAATTCTTTGCAAAGTGACACATCTTTCTGTTGCTTCGCTTTGCCAAGCTGTGACCCAGCCTATGTTTAAACTTAATTTTTCAAGGCGAGTTATGAGGCCTTGATGTCCAGATAGTAATGACATTGTATTATAATGTGTAAGAGATGAGAACAATAGATATTTTTCGAGTGCACTACACTAGTTTTCATACATGATTCTGATAGACTTTGATACGCAGTGAAGCGTGATGAATAACATTCGAGTTTCGTGAGAATGACAGCTAGCGAAGCACAAGGTTATTTTACTGTTACTTGCAGAGCAGCGAACTGGATTCTCAGGCGAGACAATTGACACACGACAGTACTCTTTTGTTTCTGCTAGTCAGATTATTTTTATCGAGCCGTACTTGGAGCTCGGTTGGAATGTCCAATTGTCTCATTGTTATTGTTTGAGTACAGGGTGATTAGGAAGTTACATTCCCAATGTTTAATTGAATTCGCAAGTGTTGTAAGCGACTAGATGAAGGATCTTTACCTTATATTTTTATACTCTCAGAGTAACTCTTAAAGAATGGAGCCACACTTTTGCTTATTTTGAAGGCTTATTTCCTCACTTAAGGTGATTGATTGTTTTCCGTGTTTTGACACGTTGATCTATGGGGTGGTTTCCCGTTCATTTATTATGCCAGCAGATTCACAGGGATGACTGCTCAGATGAATTTTTTTCGTGATCCCGTGGAAGACACGTTTAGATATTTTGAGAATGGTAATTAGATGGAGCATTGCTTGCCCATCTGGAAATGTGTTATTGTGGACTAGAGCATATTTCTATGATATTGAAGCCGCTTAGTGCCCAAGATTGCTATGATTATTCGGATCATCCATCTCGTAAGGAGCTGTAGAAGACTTACGACTATGACTTATAACTTGTGTTATTGTTGACAAACAGATGCCACGTGCATTCTGTAGTGTTTAGTTTTCAGTCCATTAGCCTTGCATAGTTGGCCATTCAATAATTAAGACACTCTTAAACAATGATAGTAATAATCAGGAACCTAAATAATGAAAGAAAATTATTATTACACCGACCTCGGTTAAAACTTTAATTTTTGCGTAATCAACTGTTTAACTTTGATCATGATTGTTTTCACTTGGACCATTGCAACGTGCTTGAGATAAGATATCCCTAGAGGGGAACTTTAGAGAAATACATGGTTAGACTTGACAGGAATCAGTTTGCTGACTGAAGGTAGTCATCTAGTGGGTCGTGTATCACATGTTTGTTTTGACATGCTTTGAAATCATGCCTTGTCTGAATTCACAAACCCTTTAGATGACGGATGGAACAAACAGTCTCCATTTCGAAGTAGGTAGGGTAATAACAAGAATTATTGTGTTTTCTTGATTTATTTCAGTGAATTTTCCCTATGTGAATCCTACTGTTGTTTATTTTTGCAGTATTATTGTACAATTCTTTGTTATGTGTATGATTGTAATGAAATGACTCTTATACTAGTTTTGTTTAATTTATTCCCGGACATTTGGATCCGATGTTTCTGTAATTCAAGGTTTAGTTTAGACAGTGTTCAATCCCTGTGTTAAGGGATGGGATGAACAAGTGAGTGTTGATGTCTAATTTAGGGGTGGTTTCCTAAAGGGTGCAAGTTTACGCGTGATTGGGGGAAACTGCAAGTGTACGTGTTTGTAAAGGGATGTAGTGTAATGGGGGTACAAATCTATGGGGTCGCGATCACTTACGAGGGGATGTGCGACTATGAGGGAGCTATTAATTAAGAGTAGCGATTAAATATGAGCGAGTAAGAGCGAGCCTCTCTGCAAGAGTCGGCAGCTCGGCCGCTGGCTGACTTGCTACTATGCTGAGCACAATGGAATACCTGACGTTGCACTTCCTAGTATTCACGGTCAGGGACAATTAGGAAAGGGCAGGTAGGGCGTACAGGTGTAAAGTCAGTGCGTATTGATGTATAGGGTGTGAGTTACTGATCAAGTATTTATTTGATCAGTTATGGTAAATGTGGTGTTCCTTTTAGTGAGGGATAAATGTAATACAATTGTAAGTGTAGGTGTGGATGAAGGATTACAAGTTAATAAGGAAGTCTGAGCAAACTCTCTCACCTGGTGATGACGCTGTGTCCGAGCTGGAAATAGATGCACAGAGCCGTGGGCCGCAACAGATATTCGGTCTCCTCGGGGCCTTCCTCTTAAAGGTTCTCCAGTTGCTGAGTCGGCATGTCGTCATTGTTGATGTCCCAAATACCGGTGATAGTGTCTCTGTGTGTGTGTGTGATGTAAGGTGTTGAGTAACCACCTCGTGTCAGGTGGCCATCTCCTTACAGTGTAAAGAAAATGTATAGGCTTGTTATATTCCCAGCCTGGGGCGGATTTTGGGTAGAAGAAGGTGTTAATATGTTTTTGGAGAATTCTGGGGGTCGTGGGTTTAGATGTTGATGTCCAGCGTGTGAGGTCAGTGGTGTAGGTCCTCTCTCCCTTTTAGGGTCGTAGGGTCCTGAGCCCTAAGGGCTTGGCCCGTAACAAGACATCCTCTGCCTTTAGTTCGCGGCCTCGCGAACGGGAAGTAGTGTAGGTGTTGCGGTGTTGTGGTCCTTCTTCTTTTTTGTCTCCTCCTTCTTCTTCTCCTCCAGTAGTGTAGATGTCTGTGAGTAGAGTGTGCTCAAGGGTTTGGGTATTGGGAATGGAACATAGTTTTTTATAATCTTGATGTTAAATGTTACAAAAAAATGACATATACATATATATTTGGTGTCGCATACAGTGTACCCGTTCGTCCAGGGGATGCGATGACCCATCTGCTATTACATCGCATTCCTGGATTCCCAGGACAGAGCGGAGTTAAATGAACATGAAGTCAAATAAGGAATGTGTCGGAAATTCAGTTGAAATATCACAAAAGCAGAGGGTAACACGAGATAAAGTATCTCCAGGGTCGTTACGGGTTTAAATTTAATTTAAAAAAATACAAATAGAAATGTGCGCCACCAACTGAATCCCTAGCAAACCACATCCTTCCTGGTTAAGCCTTAATTAAGACAAGGAAAGAAAATAGGAAAATCACATCATCAGATCACAACTAAGATAAAAACAAATTTATTCAATCTTTGATAGTCATACAGACATATTAAACACTCATCCTACCTAAGAGCATGGTCGAATGCCAACGTTAAATTGTCATTGTCCTGAAAATCGAACCATCTCTATTCTACTCAGAGTGTATTTTATCCACATAAAATAGGAAAAATTTCTAAAGTTCACTTGGGTTCTCAGGATCACCGTAGCACTATGTCTATGCGTCACTGACATTCGTGATACCTGAGACCTAACTTCTCTTTAAGTTAACATCATGAATGTGGATGTAAAAATTAATGAATCTGTCTAAACACATATATTCTAATCACATATTTAAATATCACCTAATTTTATCGCTTGAATGGCATTATTCAAATGCTGAATATCTTAGTAAATTGCTCCTAGAAATCGAATAATTAATTTACACTATTTACACTGTCATTAATAATTGCTTGTTTGTGAATCACAGAAAATCCACTACTCATAGGTTATAATCATCATCATCAAAATTAAATATTTCTCACATTAGTTCTCATCTCAAAATTCAATATATTCATGTCAGAATAATTAACTCATTATCATCAAATCATTTAAATGAATATTATAATCAGCAATTCTTTATACTCTCTAATTATTCACACACTCTCATTTCATCATCTCCTTCAGATTAAATCATCTTAAATCATCAATATAAATTGTTTAATTCATCAACTCAAGTTCCAATTCTTCAAATCATTCAAATCATATCTCTCAATTAAATTTATTTAAATCCATTTAAATTTATTAATCATCAGCTTCTTTAATTAATTATCACCTTCTAATTCAGTTATTCATCATCTATTTAATCATCTATTAATTTATTTAAATCAGCTTATTTAGTCAATCTTTAATTCATCCATTTATTTAATTCATTGATTTATTCCAAAATAATTTATCAATTTATTTAAATTT
This sequence comes from Meconema thalassinum, assembly GCA_946902985.2. Lineage (NCBI taxonomy): Eukaryota > Metazoa > Arthropoda > Insecta > Orthoptera > Tettigoniidae > Meconema > Meconema thalassinum. The sequence goes on from OX336388.2 coordinate 555,326,089, forward strand.
TATTCATCTGGTTATTTAGATTTTTATTATTTCATCGAGTCATTCAGATTTTTATTTCATTAGGTCAGATCATTAATATGCTTAAACTTCAGATTATTATTTCATTAATTATTATTATCAGAAAATCTTGTATTATCAACATTATTTATTTGTTTAATTTCCTAACAAATTGTTTAATATGGGTTATAGAACGTTGTCTTACAGTTTTATCACTTCCAAGTTATATCTCGTATTTAATTATCATGCCAAAAATATTATTGCCTTCACAAAAACACGTTGGATCTCACTATCCAAAACTTCATCATCTACTCTCAATTTATCAAATACCATATTTGAATACCACAATTATTCCACGTAACTCCATAAATATTCAGCGCACAGCATGAATCTCAAAATTATGCTAGACTGGGTTCGACAACCTCATGTCTGCCTCAAAATACATTAGCAATATTGCAACTTCCACTTGGCAACTTCCACAAAATGCCTATCACAAACTTCACTTAACCACGTTGCATGATCTACAAAAATATATAACTGGCTTCAAATTATCAACGCACACAATCTCCAAGAACTGTAATTAATCTGATCACATCTAGACAACTTCTTAAACAATTAGGAAAAATATTACCTCAGTAATCGAAATCAAATTCAAGATCTGCTTTCAAATAGCATAAATTCTCTTAAAATTCTCATAATTCACTTCACAGAAAAACACCAATGTGTTATAATCTCTCACATCAAAATATGCAATACTGATCTGCCTCAAAATAAATCTGACCATTAATGATTCATCTTACAAGATTCAATTACTTTAAATCCTTCTCAAAGGTATTAAACTCAATCATAAAAATGTATCAACTGTATCAGCTGTTAAATGAAAGTACTCTCAAAAGAGTATAGCAACAAAATATTGGATTGGCAAACAAGAATTACAAAATGTAACCCCGCTGACATTTATTTTTAATTCGTTTAACAAAATTCGACTGATATGTGACTAGTAGTTTCTTGTTTGATCCTCTTACAATCTCAAGTACACTCGGATGATAAAAATGAGTTCCTCAATGGCAAGTCAGGTGAGTACCACCACGCAATCGTATAATACGAAAGGCCTTGCCCCGTAGACTAACATGATAATGCCCTGAGCGATGGGTCAGGTGTGTACCACCACGCAATCGCCTAAGGCGAAAGGCCCCATCTCGTCGTCTAATGAGTGAATGTACCAGATTGGAATCAACAAGTCTCTAGTTGTCACATAAAAGCGATATTCATTCACTTGAGTGAATAAAATCTTAATATCTCCAAACAATCCAATGGAAAAAATCCCTACTGATGAATAATACACACTCGCTAGTATGCAATGAACTGACGAAGTAATTTAAATAATCCAATTGCAGATCACGAGTTCGAAATACTCGCCACAAAAGAATAACTATCCAAGAAAAACTATCCTTACTGAAAAATGTCTAAAAGACCAAACATCTGCTTAATAAAGCCAACCAATGGTGAGAACATCGTATAATGGTGCCTGCCATATCATATGGTAACGCCATATTCTAACAAAATTGGAGCAAATAATGTCTAAGCCATGTCAAAATAATCGTAGAACTCCTACTAGAAATATATACAAGTATGCCCAGTGTTCATGAAAAAATCATATCAGAAAGTCATAACTCTTACAGTACCTTCTCATAGCAGCTGTTAATATATTTCAAAGATCGTCGATTATCCTCGTTTGTGCAATAAATTTCTCGAAAGATCGACGGAAATATCGTATCACCCACCAGAATAACGATTGCCTTCATATCCCAAGTGAATCAGCTGTTGGACCTCCTCTTCTTCAGGAACCGAATCCATCGCTCTGTGGTGCCATCACGTCTGCGTCTTCGCTTACTCCGACATGATGAACTGCATGTTATCCATAACGGATACTGTCCAAATTCTTCCGTAAAAGTTCATAAACGTAGCGTACCCCATATTCTTCTTCTATGTTACGCCACTGTCCCATACAATGTTCGGTTTGCTTGTGATAAAAGTCAATCTCCACAACAGCTGAATCTCACTTGCAGAAAATAATTTTATTTATAAAAGTGTATAAGTTTCTGAAACACCCTGTAGCTGTGTTCGCAATTGAAATATCAGAATAGTTCATGAAAAAGAATTATATTAATGCACGTGCCAATGTTCCTTAAGTGCATATACTTGTAACAGTTCGTTTGCCTAAAAGCATTAATGTTGGCTTGACCCCACGGTCGCTTTAAATATTCCGTTATAAAATGCATAATTTGATAAGCCGTAATGTCATTGGAATATCTAAGTTCATTTGAAGTTCACAATAGCAGTATATAATAACTATCTGCCTGCACAATTCGACTACCGGTACTGAATACAAGTCCAACCTCATAAAGTTGTTACAAAATGTCGAAATAAAGTTCAGCTTCTTGAATGTTGCCTGCTGATTAAATGTCGGAACCAGCACGCTCTGCTCTATTGCACTGTTCTAGAATGATCGACGCTTAAAGCTGGCCTCGCCACACCGCTTCGCTGTGCTGTCCTGCGTTACAAAATGCAGCTGGAAATAAAGTTCTCAATCTCGTTATAATGCTGCTTATCACTTTACATTTGAAAAGCATTGCTGCCTCGCATAGCTGTAACTACGATGTTGGAAATACTACTGTTCTAAGACCGGCTCTTCTCTCGCTTTCACGGCCTGTACAGCTTGCCTCGCCTCGCACTGCCCACCGTGCTTCTCTTGCCTTGACTGACTGACCTACTTTCCGTTCTCCCAGCTTATGTTGCTATCAGCCCCGCTTGTTGAACTAAAACTGTCGCTTTCACTCCACGCAACAAGTGCTGTACACTGCTCAACTTGCCGTTCTCTCTGCGCAACATGTGTTGTACTCGGCCCTGCTGGCTGAACTGATACTGCTGTCTCTAGACTGCGTTGATGAGCTCCTACTCGGCGCTGTCACGTGATGTTCCCCTACCTTCTGTGGTCATGCGTCACAAGTATAATCTCGACCACCATCATCTCGGCTATTAAGTTATACGATAACTTAAGGAGTTATCTGCCTTTCTTCAAGTTATCACCATATATATTGCTTGTCATTTCTTCTCTTCTGAGATGATATAATATTATTTTCCATATAGCTCTTAATAATACTTCAATATTCCTCCCATAATTCCATCTGCTTGACTGGTAGTGCCATCTTCATCCTTGGCCTTCTACGTCATTTCCTAACATTCTTCTCGACTCGATCTGAGCGCTATCTTTACTACTTTTCCCATAAATTTCAACTACGGCTCAATGTCAGCTGGCGTAGCCGATAGCCTCAACTAGGTATCGGGTACATCTCTCCCGTACATCTCTTTTTTTATCAGGCTTGAGAAATTAAATATACTCTCAGGCATTCTATACACAACATATGTACACGATAGCTCTACAATCCTCCTCTTACTCAGCATAATGATACTTTCTAATGCTAGCTGCGTTAAAAGTCCCCACAACTTCATTAGTATCCATTCTAACAATCGTGTAGCTGTTATTTCGGTATGTTTCATCAATTCGGAATGGACCAGCGTACAATGGCGCAAGTTTATGGTAGAACTTCAGTTGATGATTCGATGTGACTGGCTTCCTAATCAGCACCTCGTCATTTTCTTGAAATGGCTCATGAAACCTCCTTCCTGCGTGTCTCCTAGCTCTCTTCTCCGCCTGTCTTCTGAGTCTTTCTCCTGCCATCTCGACTCTTCTTTCTTGCGTAGGTTCAGGATCTACTGGTGCCTTCACGATTCGGTCCCATGGTCTATCAGGTTTCAACCCATGATGAAGTATGGACGGAATCTGTCCTGTGCTTTCATGTATGGTAGAATTCAAACATTGACTAATGATGGGTATCACTTCCATCCATCGGTGGAGTTGTCTTGACACATATAAACGATACATCTTACTGATCTCCGGCATAATTCTTTCGGCTGGATTTCCCTCTGGATACCGCACACAATTAAATACATGCCTTATTCCCAAACGTTCCATAGCAGTAGAAAATTCCATACTGGTGAACTGTGATCCATGGTCACTCAACAAAATTTCAGGTTTTCCCATACTTGGAATTACTGTTTTCTCTAATCTGTTGATCACGTACTTGGATTTAGCTTTCTGGATCGGACATAGAGATGCGTATTTAGAAAATACGTCTACTGTCACCAAAACAAACTGGTTTCCTTTCGTCGAACGAGGAATCGGACCAAAAATGTCCGTAGCCAAAAGTTCTCTCGGCTTGCTAGGTAATATTGATCTAGGAACTTCCTTCATTAACTTAGATGAATATTTGCTTCGCTGACAACTGTCACAGGTCTTTATGACATCGCGGATCGTTTGACCCATTTGTCTCCAAACGAAAGTTTATTGAGCAAGAGCCAAAGTCTTGTCTACACCTACATGAGCTGCGGTTCGGTGTATCATCCAAATAACCGGTTTGACAAGCTTGGGTGGGATCCCAACTCTAAGTTTAGTATGATCCTGATCGATATATTGGCATATAACATCTCCCATAATGTGATATTTTCTAGCTTCTATCTCCGTTCTTCTGAAATCTGGATCGGCGTTGTCCATCCTGCGTGTTAAAAACGGTAAATTCTTGGCAAAGGTGCATATCTCTTCTGAGTTTGCGCTAACATCTTCAACTTTTCCAGAGCTCCCTGGTCCTCTTGAACTAGATTTATATGGTTGACAATCACCTCCTCACAAGGGTTTCTGCTCAACACATCCGCTAACAGATTTAATTTCCCAGGTCTATGCTCAACACTTGGGTTAAATTGTTGTAAGAACAGAGCCCATCTGGTGATGCGGTCACTTGCTAAGTCTGTCTTCATAATAAATTGGAGGGCTTTATGATCTGTGATCACCGTTATGTCATGCCCAAACAACACCTTCTTCCACGTCTTAAGAGCATGAACCACAGCTAATGCCTCTAACTCGGTTGCATAGTAATTCTTTTCACAATTCCTGAGCTTGCGACTGGTGAAAGCTAAATATCTGTGTTTGTTTGTATCGTCCAACTGATATAGGATACCACTGATGCCTATTTTGGATGCGTCTGTCTCCACAAAAAATCTTCTAGCAAAATCTGGGTATTCAAGTTTGACATTCTGGATCAACATGTTCTTAGCTGCTAAAAACGCTTGATTGCATCTTTCGTCCCATTTCCATCGATTTCCCTCTCTTAGCAAATCCTGCAGAGGTGCCATCGTTTCAGTATATTCAGGACAATGTGTTGAAAAGAACTGACACATTCCTAAAACCTGCCGTACTTCTTTAAGGTTTCTAGGGGTTGGAAATCCCGAAATAGCCATGATCTTCTTTGGATTGGACCTATATCCATCTCCATCGATTCTATGTCCAAGAAATTCGATCTCTTCATAAAAAACTGATATTTGTTGAAATTCACCTTGAAGTTCGTCCTCCGGAGATCTTCAAAAAGCATTCGAAGGTGCCTGATATGCTCTTCAGCTGTTTCAGACGCTATAATCAGGTCATCAATATAGCTCACTACATGCTCCTTAACTGCATCTGATAAATTCTCATCTAGTGCTCGGATCATCACCGGACCACTATTCTTTACTCCAAAAGGTAACCGATTAATTACATATGTTTTATGATCAAATAAGAATCCTGTATATTGTTTGCAGTCTTCTGCTAGCTCTATATGATAATAAGAACTAGTCAGATCAATAGTAGAAAAGAAACTCTTTCCTCTGAATCTGCGCAACAATTCACGAATAACAGGTGGCCTGTCGTGTTCAGGAAGAACTCTTTCATTAAGGGCTCTAGCATCTAGGCATATCCTCAGCTTACCATTAGGTTTCTTGACAACAGCCAAAGGATTCAAATAAGCAGTCGGCATCTTCTTGATAATTCCATCTTTCTCCATATCGCTTATCATTGTACTGACTTCTTCCTTCCATTTATCCGGTATGGGATATAAATTCTTGTGGTATGGTTTGTCATCCATCAACTTGATGCTATAGGTAAAATTCTCTATGAGTCCTGGTTTATCATTGAATATGTCCTCATATTCTGAAATTGTTTGATCAAACTGCTCCTTAATTTCTGGATTCATCTTACTCTTCGTGTTAGTTTTATCCTCTATAGACCTTTCAATGCTGCATACTATCTCATCCAATATATTCTCTCTAAAGAATGTCATCTCGGGAAGGAAAAAACCCAGGGTGGGACGGGTGGTTGTGCCGTCCGCACGCTGTCTGAAAAAAATGCTCCCTGTATGTACATCGTGTAGACAAAATATCAGTGTATAAATGATTGAAAAAACAGAAAAATAGGTGCTTCGGGTGTACGTTAAGGGATTATATCAAAAATAGGTTTATTGTCTGGGGGTAAATGAGGCACCTTTACAAATTTTGACGTTAGTAAAAAGAAATGAAAAAAACAAAAGTGTGTTCACAGTGTGGCAGTGTTAAATGGTGTGACATATGATGTAAGATTGTGATAACGTTTTTGATACAGTATAGGATACATTGGTTATGATGACAGTAATAATAATAATCATAATTGCAATAATAATTGACGAAAATCTATTTTGCGTCTCAAGTAAGTGCACTGGTGCGTGCCTGGTTGGATTTCCTTTCCTTCTGAGATCGCTGATGTAATAGTTCTTAGTTTCCTCGTTAGAGGACTCCTGTGTACGGTCTCAGCTGTGATAGACTGATTTGAGCGCGCCCTAGTAGTGACTGGTAAAACTATCTCCTCGAGCTTGAATCTTGCGTTTTTGAGATGTCAGATGGTGTTTGTACGGCATGGAAATGAAGGTCGCTAATTATTAATTGTTTTAAAAGAGAACTTGGTGTTGGATTTTCACGGCGATAAGACGTATAATGTAACGACAGGGCAGTTCGTCGGAATGCCAATAGCCAGGGGCTATTTGGTACTTCCAAACTTACTTCTGGAATTTGGCCTAAACATCTAAATACGTTATGGAATAGTTTTCAAAAGTTTATTTATTTAATTGTAAAAATGGCAATTCAGTGGTAACTTCTACTTCGTGTGTACTGAAATGAAAGTGGGCTAGTGACCATTATATAGGTGGTTTGTCTGGTATTCTTAATGATCTTCGGAATTGGATCTCCTTTTTATTAAATTTAATAATGTAGCCTTGCTACTAAAGGAACTTCTAGTTGGTCGTCATTGGGACGTTGGGCATACTTCGTATTTTGTCAATAGAGCGAATTAGTATTTCGCTCGATATATGGTCAAGGTAATGTAAAGTGTCCTTATTTTATTAATGTACTCGTGGAGTGGCTAGTTTGTCAATGTTTATTTAATGGGTTCAACTCATGATTTCTCGCGGTAGGTTGGCATTCACTTTGGCCTAGTGAATAAGGGGTTTTAAATGCTTTTTGTTTGTAATTATTTTCTTCTTCCCCCTTTTCACCGTAGAATACCTTTGGTCTGTAAAACTTTATTTATTCTTATGGGAGGTTTTGTGATGTAATGTTTCTTTAGATTTAGTCAGCTGTTATGAAGACAAGAGAATGTGTGCCTGCCATGACAGTTTTTTGAGAGGTTTGATTTGACATCGGTCGGCTTTTGGATTCTGATTTAAAAGGGAATAATTAAGAAATGATGAGTAATTTGTCCTCTAGGGCATTATCCCAATAATTGTGGATATTGTACGACATCGTGAAGAATTTATTCTACTGGATAATTATATTATGAATCAGATCTATGAAAACTGTAATTGAGGGGTTTGTTCAAATATTGAGCTTCTAGTTGGCAACTATTTTGAAGGGTAAATGATATTGGATAAAAGTAGAATGTACCGGAGCTAAGGAAAATTAATCTCGACATTTCTGAAAACGTATTAAAGGTTAGAGGTGGAAAACCCACGTAAGAAGTAGTCATATCCACACCTTTGCATATTAATTTTATGTTAGTGTTATGAAATGTTTATGACTTGTAAGTGTTATACATGACGAATAGAGGTTATATGTCATTCTTTTACAGTGTATTATTTCTGGGCACTGGGTTTCTCAATAGTTCTATGGTAGCAAACCTCTGGGGGTATAAATAAGTGGCCTAGCCGTACACAGTCAAATAGTTAAACCTGAGCAGTTGTATCAGTAGCGTGGTTAGGTTTATTACTTTTGTTCGTTTTGGAACTATTGAGGGCCTAGGCTTACGAAAGTGTACGATGTTCTTAAACGTAAGATTTTTAATAGGGTTTTATTTTGGTGAATGTTTTTAATTTGTGTATTCTTTGTGTTTCATGTACCTTATTGTGCCAAAAATGGAAAAACGAGTTCTTCCAAACATATATTATCTGAGGAAAGATGAATTGGGGTTTGAAATCTTAATTCGTGGATGGATTCCACAGGGTAATAGAGAGGCTGACTTGGCTGTATTGAGGTCTTTACGTGATGCTCCTGTAAATATCCCACCTATTAACAGCGAATTTTGAAGAATGGGTAATTCTGGTGTCATTACATCTGTTTCAAACTTGTTAAGTGCTTGTGCTTCGTTGGAAGGTGTTATCGATTCGTCTGAATATCAGAGAAATAAATTAAAGTGGCATGCTCTGCATTGGTTATTGAGATTAGCTGATTTGATTAATGTCTGGTCAAAAGTTGATGACGGTATTTCATTTGCAAATGAATTGTCAAGTTTGCGTGATAGGTTGGCTGTTGTTTACGAACGTATGTTTTCTGGTGTAACCGGTGATTATAAAAGTGAATCTTTGGCGTCGTCAATCTGTGGAGGTTCTGAGAATGGTAATCGGTGTGAAGTGAATGTTGATAATAATTTGCTTGAAGATGTAGAATCTGTGTTGTCGATAAATGATTTACGAATTAGTATTCCTGCTGTTATGCCGAATCGCAATGGGTCACCTAGTCAGCCTTCGAGAAATATGTCATGTTTAGTTAGGCCTAATACTATTGACCAGGCTAATTTGAATATAGAGTACCACTTGTCACCTGGGTCCTTATTGAGAGAAAATAGTGCGAATGCCTCAATTAATCTAACTTCTGGAATGTCTCGTTGTGTGTAAACGGTACAAACCAGTGAAAGTTTAATTAATGTAACTGATGTTGTCGAGCATAATTTAATGAAGCATAATTTGAATTAGGTGATTCTTCTCAAGTGTGTGACCCTGGAAATGTCATGTCAGATAGCAATGTTAGATTTTCTACGTTACCCAATCCTGTAGCCTTGATTTTAAAAAAATTTCACATCTGTAATGGTACGGAAAATGATTCATTAGTGTAATTCCTAAGGAAATTTGTAGAACTAAAAGACAGTGCCGTGGTGTTTGGACTGTTCGAACGTCAAATATTTAGAATGGTGTTTCCTTGCACTTCGGGTATGCTTAGGCAGATCTTAATTAATAACATGTCTGCTGGAAATTCTTTAATTAATTTTCAAATGGAAGTTTTAAATTATTTTATTACCCCGCACACTTTGTCTGATCTTCATCGAAGCTATTTATTCAGAGGACAGAGAATGGATGAAACTCTGAACGATTACTTTGTGGATGTTAGGTATTATGCTAAAGTATTTATTGTTCAGTTGTCGGAGGAGCAAATCGTTGCCTCATTAGTCGAAGGAATTAACCCCATTTATAGATTGTGTTTAACCATGTGTGCTAGGCCTAAGACTTATAAGGAGTTTTATGATATTGTTCTTACTGCTGAGAAGTTTAAAAAGGCAGATGCTGTTCGCATGGCAAATTCATCGCTACCATGTTCTTCTATTCAGGGTACCTTTGGGCAAATTGGTTCTCAGCCTGTTTTTCAGTGGACCAGTGCTGTTCAGTCTGGAGGAAGACAACCTGTTCAGGGTTTTAATAATGCTTTATTTCAGGGAGAGGTATGTCAGGATGTTGTTCCAGTTTCTGGTTCATACCATAATTTTCAGGGGCGTTCCAACCGGAGATATGGTGAGAGAGGCACATATTAAGGTAAGCGGTGCGACTTATGTGGGTCTTATAATCATCTTAGACGTTGGTGTGATGCCAGAATGAATCATAATTCCTGAAGATGTTGTAGTGATCTTGTATGTACAGTATTATATTTTCAAAATTGTGTTTGATCTTTGGAAACCACACACATGTATGTATGTATGTATTTTCTGTATGAATTGTATGTTTGATGATGTGGTGGGTGTCACAATTTATTTTCAAAATTGTGTTTGATCCTTGGAAACCACACACATGTATGTATGTATCTTCTGTGTGAATTGTATGTTTGATGTTGTGGTGGTTGTCAGAATTTATTTTCAAAATTGTGTTTGATCTTTGGAAACCACACACATGTATGTATGTATGTATGTATGTATTTTCTGTATGAATTGTATGTTTGATGTTGTGGTGGTTGTCAGAATTTATTTTCAAAATTGTGTTTGATCTTTGGAAACCACACACATGTATGTATATATCTTCTGTGTGAATTGTATGTTTGATGTTGTGGTGGTTGTCAGAATTTATTTTCTAAATTGTGTTTGATCTTTGGAAACCACACACATGTATGTATGTATGTATTTTTTGTATGAATTGTATGTTTGATGAGGGACGGATGGATTTGTGTGTATTGTGTATAAATGTCTCTATTTGGAATCTTCTGCATTGTGTATGACCAGAGTGACCCATTTTTTTGCATCAAGTTGGTGTGTAGGCAAAAGGATAGAATTTTCTAAATGGCTTTGGCATTTTGTTGGTACGGAGAGGAATCTTATTTTGTATTATGGTAATAATTTTGAATTTTCAAGATTGTGTATGATCTACATGATGCTTTGGTGCGTGTTTGTAGTAGTGTGACCTTTATTTGAATCTTCAAAATTGTGTACTGGTTCTGGAGGAAGGTGGTACGAGTATAATTGTATGTAAGTGTATTGTGTTGGTATGAATGTGAATCACTAATTTGTCTTTTAATTTGGGGTGGGATTTTGTTCTTGTTTCTTGTTTTTATGTGTAAAGTTATGTTTTATTTTAAAAGTTTTCAATGGTAGCCGAGTATATAAATAGGGTCGTTGAAATATCCTTGTTAAGCTTACGATCCTGACGTATATGGAGTTATGGGTAGAGCCCTGCGCGGATAAACAAAACGTTATCCGCATCCGCCCCGCATCCGCACGACTGTTATCCGCATCCGCCCCGCATCCGCACAACTGTTATCCGCATCCGCCCCGCATACGCACGACTGTTATCCGTATCCTCCCCGCATCCGCATGACTTTTATCCAACTCTGCTGATATTTCAATCTATATATTTAAAACACTAAGGTGATTTTTGGTACCACGAGATTGAGAAAACGACTTAACCAATTGACTTCGTAATACATTCTAACGAGATCTCTTGGCATGTAGATGTGCAGAGTATATGGAAAAGGAAAATATATGTTAGGGTATATTTTTAAATTATTAAAGAAACATGTGATATTTGTCGCTCCCGCGTTTGCGCACAATGGCTCTATTCCACCAGAGAAATTGCGGATCCTTCGCGTCTTACTGAGATCTTTGTTTATGAGAATTAAAAAGGGGAGAAATATTGTTGAGGCTCTATGGGTCAAACGTTTAGAGTAAGGCAAATCACTTAATGGGCAGAGAGCTATAATCCTTCGACTTGATTTAACATCTTCCGATAAAACACATCAATTTTCCAATTTCCAATTCGCTTGGAGTACTTTATCACAATCAATAAAGGTCAAGTGGAAACTCTGGAACCTATAGGTCTCTATTTGCCTCAACAAGGATTCAGTCATGGCCAGTTATATGCTGCGAAGTCGATCTCTCGACGCCCTTAAAGTTGCAACAGTGTCGAAAAGTAATCGTTCAAAAAACACATTAGAAGAGAATCCTTCCTAATGACCGTCATGTTTTGACGGGTGTTAAAGTGTTAAACCAACACATTTAGACATTTGAGGAGAAAGTCGTTCCTGACAATTTGCTTCATTCCAAGGGACTTCTAGTTGGATGACACTTCTGGTTCCTTGACCTCTGCTTTAGACAAAAAACTGGCAATACTTTTTTGACTACTTTCGCACTTGTGCCTCAGTAAGTTTGATGTGCCTGATTTGTGTCCTGAGTATGAATACACTTTTTACAGGTAAAACATCGTACTATATCGTTCATCTTTTCGTTTCCATTGAAAACGAAACCAAATGTCTGCCATATCGACTTGAGCTTTGTTTCAGGCACTATTGAATATTCATCTTGTTTTATTTTAATATATAATTTATTCATGTTGGTGAAATTATGTTTATACTCACGGTCGCGGTAACATTCACTAAGTGAACTTCTCTTTACGCTTGTAGAAATGGATTGACATTTGGCCGGAAATTCCAAGTCAGTCACCATCCTTCTGCTTCTTGACCCATCCATGTTCGCATAGTTGATGTCATAAGGTCATAACTCTCTCCGTTCCAATATCACAGCCAACGTGCTTCAGTGCCAAATTGGAAATAAATCTACAGATAAACCTGGAACCATATTTTCCAGGATAGCTTAGCCGGCGAAGTAGCTGACTTGAGGAATGTTAATGATGTCACCACGATGAACTAACAAGCTTATTGACAGCATGATATCTCGTACGTATAGTAATAATGGCAGTGAGAATAATTGATGAAGATGAGATGTTAAGACCATCTAGTCTACTACAAACATACGATACTTAATAAAATGTTGTTGAAAGCATAATTATGAGTAAAATAATCTCCTCGTGTATAAGTGCAATAAGTGCCTGAATATTTCGTACGCAATAGGCAATAGGAGTATTCCTCTTTTAAGCATGAAGCTGTAGATTGGCATATCAAATATGTAATATTATCGTAAGTTTGTATTCTAAAAACTATCCGCAAATTTACTCGAAACATTATCCGCAGTGTATCCGCTATCCGCACAGCCATGCAAACTATATTCGCATGGCAGAAATATTTGCGGATATCCGCGGGTTTATCCGCGGATATCCGCATCCGCGCAGGGCTTTAGTTATGGGACTCAAATATTAGGTGGCATAAGCTGAATATGTATTTAATGGTAAGTATTTACTAACCATTCCGAAATAGTTTCTCCGAGTAGTGACCTTGTGCAATTATTATTGCTTGTTGAACTGAGGAAGTAGGTACTTACAGGTGAGTTGTGTGTGTCATGAGGTTAATGTGGTAATGGTCGTTGTTTCGTTGAAGTGAATTTTTTGAAATTCTCATCCGAAACAGCATAAAGATAATTGTTTATTTAAAGGGTATTTGGTGTAATGTGTCACGGTTTTAACGAACTCCTATTTATATTGAGGTGGAACATTTTGGGGATATTTGTGGTTAGTAACTGTTTTCTTGGATGAATTTTGATGTTATGCAAAGATGTGTGTGTGAATGTGTTGTGGTTTTATTTGGTCTGCACGTGTGGTCAGTTGATACTTCGTTATTGTTGTTTTCTTGGTCCTTCTTGCATTTTGAACCTGTTTGTGGTTTTCTTGGGTAAATATTTCCTGGTTGTCGCCTAAATGTGTTGTGACAGATGTGTGATGTGGGACTTATGCCTATGTTCATTTGGGATATTTTTGTTTTGGGAGTAATTATGTATTATGTATTCTTTTTCTTCTTGGATTTAGTATCTTTCTCTATGGGAATTAAATATGTTTGGCTTTAAGAAATCTTTTTTCATTTGGGGCGATTATTATTTCACTATTTTTAATATTTTGTTTGTCAATCCATGTTTTCTTTCTCTTACTAACGAATTTCATGTTTACATGCTATTGTACTTACAAGTTATGTCAATTTAAGGTTTATTGTAAAAAGGTGTGGAGTTTATTTGGGATAGGTTCTGCGTTGTTTTAACTGATTGCCTTATTTGTTTAAAAAAATATGTCAACTATTGTCATGTACGGTTTCGTTGTATACCTTTTAATTGAAAGCTATTCCATTGCGTTTTTTTCTGGCCTAGTACTTTGTGATTGCAGTGTACTCATTCTGGACTTGTCTGCGTGGATGATTCTTGTTGGAAGTGTAAATATCCAAGGGCCCAGATTATGGACACCTACATCAAGTAACTGCAAACGGATCCGTACTCGTCTTGAGAAGATGCCTTTACTCTGTACCATGTTGTTATATTTTGTACCTGTATTATGAAAGGACTGTACCCCATGTAAGATGCATGTTTACCTTTGGCATGTATGGTATATTGGGATGGATTTTCTGTAACATCTACTATGGATCTAGCTGCTAGTCGTCAATATGGTGTGGATTTGAATGAACTTTTGCAACGAAGAGTTTGATATTCTACCTATTAGATTTTATGCATGTGATGTGGAAAAAAAAACTTGTTTATCAACAAAATTGTGGAACAGAAAAGGTACATATTTTCAGGATTACAGTGTTACGTCGGCTTGGTTCTTAACCATCGCCAAGGTTGAGGGGCGGGAGTCTGACGCAAATCTATTTTGCGTCTCAAGTAAGTACACTGGTGCGTGTCTGGTTGGATGTGCTTTCCTTCTGAGATCGCTGATGTAATGGTTCTTAGTTTCTTCGTTAGAGGACTCCTGTGTACGGTCTCAGCTGTGATAGACTGATTTGAGCGCGCCCTAGTAGTGACTGGTAAAACTATCTCCTCGAGCTTGAATCTTGCGTTTTTGAGATGTCAGATGGGGTTTGTACGGCATGGAAATGAAGGTCGCTAATTATTAATTGTTTTAAAAGAGAACTTGGTGTTGGATTTTCACGGCGAGAAGACGTATAATGTAACGACAGGGCAGTTCGTCGGAATACCAATAGCCAGGGGCTATTTGGTACTTCTAAACTAACTTCTGGAATTTGGCCTAAACATCTAAATACGTTATAGAATTGTTTTCAAATGTTTATTTATTTAATTGTATAAATGGCAATTCAGTGGTAACTTCTACTTCGTGTGTACTGAAATGAAAGTGGGCTAGTGACCATTATATAGGTGATTTGTCTGGTATTCTTAATGATCTTCGGAATTGGATCTCCTTTTTATTAAATTTAATAATGTAGCCTTGCTACTAAAGGAACTTCTAGTTGGTCGTCATTGGGACGTTACCGGGTGAGTTAGCCGAGGTCGTTACGGCATGACTGCTGTGAGTCGCTCACATCCGGGAGGCGAGGAGGTTCGAATCCCCCCGCCGGCAATCTTGAAGATGGTCTTCTGTGGTTTCCCATCTTCCTTCCAGGTAAATGCCGGGGTTGGTCCCTAACTATAGGCCACAGCCACTACCTTCCAACTCCTCGACCTTTCATTCCCACTTTCCTCCCCAACGGTACTTGTAGCTCACCCATTGGGTGTCCGTCTCGAAGCAGCTACAAAACTGGCGAGCCGAACATGTCCTCGGACACTCCCGGCACAAAAGCCATACGCTAAAAAAAATTGGGACGTTGGGCATACTTCGTATTTTGTCAAGAGAGCGAATTAGTATTTCGCTCGATATATGGTTAAGGTAATGTAAAGTGTCCTTATTTTTTTAAATGTACTCGTGGAGTGGCTAGTTTGTCAATGTTTATTTAATGGGTTCAACTCCTGATTTCTCGCGGTAGGTTGGCATTCACTTTGGCCTAGTGAATAAGGGGTTTTAAATGCTTTTTGTTTGTAATTATTTTCTTCTTCCCCCTTTTCACCGTAGAATACCTTTGGTCTGTAAAACTTTATTTATTCTTATGGGAGGTTTTGTGATGTAATGTTTCTTTAGCTTTGGGGTTCGTCTTTTGTCTCATTGTGGAGGTTTTGTTGTTGCTTACAAGACTGACTGCCTGTCAGCTGTTATGAAGACAAGAGAATGTGTGCCTGCCATGACAGTTTTTTGAGAGGTTTGATTTGACATCGGTCGGCTTCTGGATTCTAATTTAAAGGGAATAATTAAGAAATGATGAGTAATTTGTCCTCTAGGGCATTATCCCAATAATTGTGGATATTGTACGACATCGCGAAGAATTTATTCTACTGGATAATTATATTATGAATCAGATCTATGAAAACTGTAATTGAGGGGTTAGTTCAAATATTGAGCTTCTAGTTGGCAACTATCTTGAAGGATAAATGATATTGGAGAAAAGTAGAATGTACCGAAGCTAAGGAAAATTAATCACGACATTTCTGAAAACGTATTAAAGGTTAAAGGTGGAAAACCCACGTAAGAAGTAAGTAATTATATGTCTTGTCATATCCACACCTTTGCATGTTAATTTTATGTTTGTGTTTTGAAATGTTTATGAATTGTAAGTGTTATACATGATGAATAGAGGTTATATGTCATTCTTGTACAGTGTATTATTTCTGGGCACAGGGTTTCTCAATAGTTCTATGGTAGCAAACCTCTGGGGGTATAAATAAGTGGCCTAGCCGTACACAGTCAAATAATTAAAGCTGCGCAATAATAATAATCATGCTAGTACAATAGAACAATATGAATATGCGCTTGGCGCTATATTTATATTATCAATAGTGGTGTCCATAATGCTGGGGTAATGTTATTTTCTGGATACGGTGATCCTACCTTTGCTTGAGTACTCTTACCTTATAACTATAATTTACAATTTTGTTTTTTGTTCAATAACTTAGAGATCTCTCGCTGTGGCCATTTATCTATACCTCTTACTCTCGTGCGCACTCTACCATCATGCCTTGTATGCCATTCCCTACTCAGCTGTTCCTGGTGCGGTTTAGTGGCTAGTCTGCTATTCTTTCGTTATACTTATTATGGAACCTCGTGGTTTTCCGTCGTGGGTCGGAATTCCACCTTAGGGTCGAAGGTTCGGCACTTACAACGTCCGTGCCGCCCTTAGATCCTGAAGTAACGCTTCATTTGCGTGTGGAGATGTGTTTGCGTTCAGCAATGTTCAGCATCCCACGCTTACTGTTCACTGCTGGCCGCTGACGTTGTCACCTTTAAGGGTGCAACTGAAACCGATGAGTAATGTGTTTGTGTGTGACATATTTAGTGTAGGATATGTGTGTCTGGGGTTTATATGCCTGTCCTTGGTCATCTGCAAATAATGGAGATTGTAATTATTGTTGTAATTGCACTTTTTACTGCTGCCCTGTAATGAAATTTGTTATACAGATACAAGTTTCACATATAAATGCACTGAGCATATATCATTCCATGGCCATTTGTTTCTATGCTAACTTATGCCGGCTAGCAACTTAATCTATTTTGCTTACTGCTATCGTGTTTCTCTTGTGTATTTGTGTGTCATTCCAGTGTATATAAATGTGTAATTGTGTGTATCGTCGTCGGTGCACCTTGCTTTTACCTGTCATCCTGAAGATCTGGTGTCCCTCGTTGCTGCAGTGGAGGAGCTCTTTTTCTGAAAAATACTTCATTAGTAATAGTACCTTTGGCCAATATCATTGTGCGCACCTACCGCGCAGCGCTGTTTAAGGGTTGACGTCGGTGTCATCGCCCTTCAGACCTCTTCGTTCGGCTCGTTTCATCGCGGCATGCACTTCGCGGAATACGATTTATAGAGCCTTTCCTCAACGACCGAGTGTCGAACATTTAACTCTCTAGGGATCGCTATCCCTATTTAAAGTAGACTAAAAATAATATTACCGAAGGTTTGTCTTCTTCTGACGTTCTCCCCTGTTGTTCGGGCTTACACGCCACCTAGTGGGTGTGCGACGCCGAATGCTATGGGGCGTTCGCATTGCGATTGCTTCGTGTAATTTAGTGTATTATCGGTCTTACCCTAGATGGTGCCGAATTATTATTAGTGTATGTAAAAGTGTACTTAACCTAGGTTGCTATTAATTAATGCTACAAAAAATGGTCCTTAGTCTAGTGCCGAAATATGCATTGTAAGCTACTGTTTTGCAACAGTGCTTATTAAATTTGCTTAAGTCTAAGTTGCCTTCCAAATGCAACTGTCTTACGTACTAGAATTTTGACCAGAGCGATCGCCTGGGGCAGTTTCCTCCCCAGGGCACCACACGTGTGTATTTTGTAAACACTGGTTGTTTCCAAAACCACCAGGCTAAAGCCCTTTTGCATTCCGCTCTTTTAGATCTAATTGTCGACTTCCCCCTTAATAACTAATGTGTTTGTGTATGAAGGTCTGTGTAATTGCGTTGCTAAAAGTAGCAAATATTTTCGCGCGGATATCCATTATCGTCTGCAGGTGCTGTGATAATTCATTCATATATATCTATGTATGGTTTATAGCCGCCTTATTTATCATTCATATTTATTAATGGGTTGCCCAGGCCCCTGTGGGGTGTCGCTCCTCTCCCTTGTACACCTCTGGGGACTCACTGCGCTTTCCATTTAAGCTCTGGGGGCCCGCTGCCCTCCATTTACTTGGGCACGGGAAAATCGTTCAGGAAAAATCATCCGATAAAATAATATCACCCGGCAATTTAGCGTCCGGGCATCCTCTTCGCCCCATGTCCGGATAAGGTCTTGCATGGCCAGGGGTTGTCCCTCTGAACCCTTGGCGCACTATCTTCACTCCCACGAGTGGAAGACTTGTTCCCCGCCTTAGGAACGCTACTTAGGCTACAAACTAGGTAAGAGTCTAGTCTTAATGTGGTCGTCTCTAGGTTCGTCTCCTGAGTCTAATACTGAGTTGGCTAATTCTCCTACCAGACGTCAAAAGTCTCCCCTGCAGGTCTGGCTTCGATGACCGTAGCGCATAATGGGTATAACCTTCTCCGACACGGGGGCAGAGATCTCGACGATTGCCCGCACTAAGTCAACGTCGCTTCGACCTTTCGTTATTCCGTCTTTAGTCTGGGTCAGGATCTATTGCCGTTTTTCCCGGCTCTGCCCTTCTGTGGCATTTCGCTCTCACCGACGTGCATATTTGTCACCACCTAGTGTGACCTCAGATTCCTTTTACTGGGGGAAGTGTAATTTTGTATAGTGTAGTAACTAGTGTGATTTGGTAAAATTTTAGTGTCCTGGGGTTGTAGAACATTCTAACCGCAGTGCCTGCTTTTGGCCTTCTATTGCCTTATCGGATCTCCAGCGCTGATGCTTTGCTATGTTTCTTGACATGTTAATAGGTTTATGGCATGTATGGTTCTTTGCTAGTAGGGTCCGATAGGGTGTTATTTGTTAAGTAAGGGTTGAAACGTGGTGGGGAAGGGTTACAGTATCGTTGGACTCTATGTTATTGTGGCCGAGAGTCGGTAATGCTATGAGGATGTTTTTACTGTGAGTGGATGGGGTTGGTTTTCCCCAGGTGTTCAAAATTGAAAATGTGTCATGCAGGTATGAAAAAATATAACCCTTGGTGTTTGGGTGGGATGTCTCATGCATCGTGATGGATATGAGCACATGTCTGCCCTCATTTGAGAAGAAGGGGTGTGTTAGTGTATATTAAGTTTATGTTTTCTGCATGCGGGATTATTTAAGAAAATATTTGTTAGTGTATTAATGTGGCCTCATCTCTATATAGAGATGCGCATACGGCGCTTAATATTGGTGTCCGAACCACCTCTAATATTGAGGTGGGGGCGGTATGGCACAGGGTGCAGTGGACCCGTACTTGTGAAAAGCAGGAACGTCTAATCAACCCCTATGTATAATTTCAATGTAGTGTATGTGTTTTATGTGTATGTGTGTTTGTGCAAGTTTGTGTTAGGTATTAGAATGTATGGAAGGGAGGGTGTGAGGATGTTTGCCCGTAAGCTATGCTGTGGCCATCCTGAGTGCGTTATCCACCTGTGCTCCTTTCATGGTGTGTCATTCTCTCTTGGCTGTGCCACATTTTCCTCCGCTCTTCGATGGTGTTTAAATTCGCACTCGCTGAGGGTCTACGTACCGACGAGATGCCTTACGCATCTAGTGTCCATCAAAATACCATTCTGTATAATGCCCGTGGGCCTGTTATCCCTTGCGGCCTCAAAAATATCTATAATATCCTATTGGACGCCCTTTGCTGTGCCTGTTCACTCTGGGTATGGTGACGGCTGTACCGTTCACGGTTTATCTCCTGTAGAATATTTATACTGTGGCTGGGGTGTATTTGCGCCCTTTGGCCTGTCTATCTGGCTTTAAATATAGCCGTGTCCTTTATGTGTCTATTATGTACTATCCTACGTCTCTGTTCATAATTAAAATGTTTACCATATCGTGGGAGTTCGTTTGTCCCTTTACGCGTGGGCTAGGCCCTTAGCCCGTTCTATAATGCCTGTGGTACCTCCCTGCGTTGTATGCTAAAGCCTTGTAAAAATGGTGTGTGTTATATATGTGCTAACCCTATGTCGCTATACTATTTATGTGTCTTGTGATTATAGACAGATGTGGCGGAATTGCCTTTGCAATCCCGAAAGAAATAATTAGGGAGGGGGGTTGGATTGTTCCTTTATGGATTCTGTGTTTACCCGCCCTTAATTAGTCTGTGTGTTTGTGTGGAATTGCCTCGCTCCCCTAAGTGCTGGGCGCATGAGGGCGGGGCGGCCGCGGCTTTAGCGCGCGTCGTGCCTTACGCCTCACTTCCGGCTGGACCGCTGCGTGACGCGTGTCCTGACATCGGAGTCGGCTTATCTGTGTCGCGTGGGCTGCTTGCCACACGCCGTCAGTGTTCACTATCACCGTTGTGTGTTTGTTCAAAGTTTATCCCTGATCGGCTTGAAATAGTGTAGCCACCTAATTTAAGTCTGTTCTTTCATACATGTAGCAATTTTTTAGGGAAAACCTAATATAGTACTATCCTCTCTTCCTGTGTAAACATCCAGTGTTGCATGTGCATGGCTTCCTCTATTGTTGTCAGCATGTTTATGTAATGTTGTGCCAGTTCGCTGTTGCAAATTTTCTTGCGCATACGGTAGGTGTCGTCACTCTTCAGCCTCGTGCGGGAATGACAACAAAACGAGCTGTCGACCCCTGTCCGTGTGTCGCCATATGTTTGTTTAAAAGAGCAATGTGTTAATCTGTGGAATTTCTGTGACTAGGCCTGTTTTGGAATCTGCTTCCCTAATTTCTCTGCCCTAGTGCAATTATATATTATCTACTTCTAGATAGCCTACTCGGCCTGTGTCCGGGGTAATTTTACTCCCCTTACTGAATATCCATAATTTTCATTCTATGAAATGTGGTGTTACCACGCTTTTTGTTAGTGTATGTCTGGTCCCCTAATATTCCCCGTGTTCGTGGAATACGTCTGTACAGGTGTATTTTTGTGTGATAAGTGTGTTTCTGCCCCAGGATGTCTGTTTCTGGGCTGTTTTTCGGAATCCGTCCTTCATAATCTGTTTGACCTGTGTCAATGTGCCTATCGTCTTGTCTTTCGGAGCCTATCTCGTCCGATTTCTGGGGTATTTCTGACTGTCCCGCATTAATTACTTGCGGAGTTTAGTGTTGAAATGTGGTATTCCCACCTTTTGTGTTAATGCATGTTTGGTTCGTTTATGGTCCCAGTGTTTCTAAAATGTGTCCTGTACATATCCATCTTTGTGTCGGCTGTTTGTGTGCATGTACGCTTTTGCTGTCCTGTGACCTGTGTACCTGCCTTGGGTGATCTTCAGTCGGTCATCCTCTCTCCCTGTTTGCCGTTGGGTCGCCCGTCCTTAGCAATAATGTGGACCATAAATTATGTATACCTACTGTGTTTTACCGTGTTGCCTCTGGTATCGTAGTTCGCAACTAGCTGTCATTGGTTAACTTTTTGCTAGGTACGCTTACTCTATCGGAGGTTGTAGATTATCTACTATGTTTGCGTTGTGTGACTGCGTATTTCCCAGACATGTGGCCTTGACGCAACCCGCCAATGTATGGTACGGATCTCTGTGCGTTTCGCCTATCCTAGCGATTATTGTGAAACAGGCATGTGTACGTCAGAATATGCCCTGTGTATAGTGTTTGTGAGCGTTTTGGTTATCTCTGATTTTGATTTGAGGGCGTATTGCGGAGTTGAATCTGTCATGAATGAGTTTCTATCGACCGTAATGTTATTATGACCGTGCTATGTTCTTGTTCTGCCGCCTTGTACGACGCGCGTTCGCGATGACTTTGCAACAGTGTCGTGTTACTTATGCGATAACACCTGATGGATAGCAGCTTGCTTCCTGGCCGTCTGACACCTCAAATGTAAAGTAAGCATGTTGTGACTTTGCGTGAGTTGCTCTGCCATTTGTTCAATCTTAATTGTAATAAGTTTTTGCCCCGTGTTGTTTTGTTTATGTACCATCCCTTGTCGTGGCTACGTGATGGGGCTACGTGTACGGTGAGAGTTGTGTACTTTGCTCCAACCAATCTCCCGAATGCCTTGGAAAAGATCCTGCGTCTACTTACAATTACCGCGTTCTCAATTTCTGTATCCTACTGTGTTTGATAAGTGTCTGCACCTTGATTATGATGTCTCTATCTGTGGAACTCATGCACCTGTGTATGTGTACCTCAGGGCCTCTAGTCGCATGTCTGGCAACTAGGTGTAGGTGGCAGGTTTGTTATTTTGTGCTCATTAATCTGTGTTATGTGGACTGTCTCTTATGTCTGCGCCCTCCATATGGATGGCTCCCGGACCTTGCGTTCCTGGTATGCAGAAGGTCGTGGGTTTGAGACCGTCTTTGTTCAGGATGATTATTCCTGTTGCCTCTTAGGCCGGTGTCTCTGTGATACCTTTTGTTAGTTTTACTGACTTTTTGTGGCAATTGAGCCTACTGTTTGCCTTCCGAAAATATGTGGGTTTCCACTAAATCTGGGATTTCACCCTATGGTGTTCACACTTAGCTTAGCCACTGTCGAAGGGGATGAGAAAAATGTCCTGTTCTGTGGCGCACGTTTTGCGCAGTGTCGTACAATGTGACATAGTAATATAACATAGAATGTTCATGTCCTTCTTACATTATAAATTTATAAGGTATGCTTTCCCTTACTGGATACCTTGTCTAGGGCATCTGGGAAATATGTTTTATAGTGTGTCTCTGTGTGAATGAAGGCTAGTGTCTATGAAAAGTTTTATAATTATGTGTCTTCCATTGCCGTACGTGTAAATGTGTGTTGATCCTCTCTGGGAGCCTGGGTTCGGTCTCATCCAAATCCCTACCCTTTTTGGCACATTCGGCCTCTTCAATAAGGGCTATATTCTACACGGATATCTCTGTTTTACCTTCAGTGTAGGCAATGTAAGGAATAATGTGCACATGTGAATCACATTTTATATATATACACCGTATAATTTTGGGACATGTATGCGCCCCTATTTTGTGAGGGCGTCTTAGTGTTTGAGTGTTTCTTATGAAAAATTTTGTGTGTATTGCCCCGTATTGTGAGGGTTTTGCGAGTATCTCAGTGTTTTTTTTGTGAAAAAAAATATGTGTAACTGGGCCTGGGAACATTTGGCTTTCTTTGGTCAGTGGATTTCACTGCCGACCGAGTGCCATTGCCCGTCGTGGTGAGTGACCTCGCCCTATGACGAAGGCGTAGGCTCTTGGTTCCCATTGGGGTGCCTTACCACCGTTTTCCTGGGGTGTTTTTAGTTAAGTGAGCCTGGGTCTATATTCACACTGATGCTTCCTTATGGGCTTAACCGCGTTCGCGCCTGAAGGGCTTAATTCTTGTCTCGCTACCTTAGCAGTGTTTGTGGGAGTCTGTACCCTCCTGTCTACGTGGCCTTGTGGGGTGGGTAATAAAACTTTCCTTACACCCCGTGTACTCTGTGTTTGGCCGTGGGCAGTGTGCAGTGTTGTGTGTTTTATCCCCTGAGGGGTTGAAAGTAACTCCCTTCTGTCGATTTGTCCTGAGGGGATTAATATTATTTCCCGCCTCCGTTCTGGCCAAGTGGCCTTCTGAACTGGTGCTATGGGTCGTGTGGACGTGTGTGAATGCCCCTGCAGTGTTTTGGAGCCTAAGCGGGCTGGTTTCCAACCTGTGGCCACGACGGACTCCTTCCCCTGTGACTTGTCAGGTGTATGTGTAGATGTTGGCGTGAATTGCCGAGGTAAACCCTCAATGTCGTCTGCCCATAGTGTGGGCTCCTCTATTTCCCTCTGTAGGGCTTCGGGCTGGTTAACTATCCTTTCAAACTGCATTTTCTTTTGCCCTGCAGATTGGTGTGTCGCCTCCGTTCTGGCGGAATCGCTCTCTGAACTGCCGCGGTAAATCGTGTGAATGTGTGTTGGTGTGTGTTAATGGAGATCGGGTTGGCCGGCTCCTATGTATGAGCCACGGCTTTCTCCTCCCCCCTCGTGTTGTGTGGTGTACTGATTGACATCCGAGCGAATTGTTGTTGGAGTGCATCGATATCATTGTTTCTCTGTGTGGGCCCTCCTGCCGCTAACTCGAATGTCATGTTGCTGGCCTGGAGTTCGCGATATGCCTCCCAAATTTGGGCATATTCCCTGTTAAGGCGTATGGCCTGTACAGCTAATTTTGTTCCGCTTGTCCCTATGTATAAATATTGTTCCCGCAGGCTGTCATAATGCTGGAACATAACCTCATGCAACATGTGTAATCTCCAGTGCGACTTGTTAATTTGTGTACTGAGGGTGGGGATTTTTGCCCTAGTATTTTGATTTCTGGCGCTGCTCCGTGGTCAGACAAGTGCCCTTATTATTCTCATATACTGAGCGTGCAGGAGCTGCTGATACCTCCTGAGGTAGTCCTGCCTTGTCTCAAAGACCTTGTGCCATTTAATAAGGTCTTGATACTCCCCTATTTTCTCTAAAACATTTACTCTGTATGATGGAGCCATATTTGTGTGTTAGTGTCTAGTGTTACTAAGTGTCCGTATATAAGATGTATAAATATGTCCCGTGGGGTTTGTGGGATACTTAGTGTTATTGATGAAAATGAATGTGAGCTTGTAGGGCTAATATATTTTTGATATGGCCGGTTAGTGGAGAAAAACAAAAAATCCTGGCCTCTGCACAATGCTTGTACCCAATGCCTTTCGCGAAGTACTGATAGCCTCTGACCTCTTTTTCGAGCGGTGTATCTTCTAACTACTTTTGAGGGAGGGTGGGTGGGTTCAATAATGCAAATCCCCGTGAAATAAAGATAAAATATGGGGCGTATTATGAAAAATTTTCCTACTTATTCCTACTTTTGCTTGGCTGCTTTAGGTACTTCTACCGATCTACCACGAGGGCTCGTTGTATGAGTCCCTACCCTTAATTTGCGTGATGCCGGGCATCCACCAATTTGTTCAATCCCTGTGTTAGGGGATGGGATGAACAAGTGAGTGTTGATGTCTAATTTAGGGGTGGTTTCCTAAAGGGTGCAAGTTTTCACGTGATTGGGGGAAACTGCAAGTGTACGTGTTTCTAAAAGGATGTAGTGTAATGGGGGTACAAATATATGGGGGTGCGATCACTTACCAGGGGATGTGCGACTATGAGGGAGATATTAATTAAGAGTAGGGATTAAATATGAGCGAGTAAGAGCGAGCCTCTCTGCAAGAGTCGGGAGCTCGGCCGCTGGCTGACTTGCTACTATGCTGAGTACAATGGAATACCTGACGTTGCACTTCCTAGTATTCACGGTCAGGGACAATTAGGAAAGGGCAGCTTGGGCGTACAGGTGTAAAGTCAGTGCGAAATGATATACAGGGTGTAAGTTACTGATCAAGTATTTATTTGATCAGTTATGGTAAATGTGGTGTTCCTTTTAGTGAGGGATAAATGTAATACAATTGTAAGTGTAGGTGTGGATGAAGGATTACAAGTTAATAAGGAAGTCTGAGCACACTCTCTCACCTGGTGATGACGATGTGTCGGAGCTGGAAATAGATGCACAGAGCCGTGGGCCGCAACAGATATTCGGTCTCCTCGGGGCCTTCCTCTTAAAGGTTCTCTAGTTGCTGAGTCGGCGTGTCGTCATTGTTGATGTCCCAAATACCGGCGATAGTGTCTTTGTGTGTGTGTGATGTAAGGTGTTGACTAACAACCTCGTATCGGATGGCCGTCTCCTTACAGTGTAAAGAAAATGTATAGGCTTGTTATATCCCAGCCTGGGGCTGATTTTTGGTAGAAGAAGGTGTTTATGTGTTTTTGGAGCATTCTGGTGGTCATGGGTTTAGATGTTGATGTCCAGCGTGTGAGGTCAGTGGTGTAGGTCCTCTCTCCCTTTTAGGGTCGTAGGGTCCTGAGCCCTAAGGGCTTGGCCCGTAACAACAGATAAATATTAAATGTAAATTCGGGATGGTTTTAGCGTCATTTAGATTTTTGCAGTCATATTTGACTACTTATTTATGGTATGATGATTCTTCCTAGGACATCGTTACCTTTTCCATTGAAAATTTAATTAGGGTTTTGTACCATTTTCCCCAGTTTTGCTAGATTTTTGATTGTAATTAGAGCTGATCGCGAGGGTTTAATTTTATAGATTATGGGTTAGTTTTCTTTCTTCGTTTGTATTTGATTAGATAGCGGATTAGCCGATTTAATGCTCTCGGATCCTAGGTTAGGGGTTGGATTTTATCAATAAACATTTCCAACGATCTTTACTTAAGACTGGACTACTTTTCTTCCGTAGTTTTTTTGGGGGAGTGTATTATCATGGTGACTTTGACATTGTAAATCATGATGGGAACCTGATCCTTGGGACAGGGGAGTCTCACAGCTGGCGAGCCCTTTTGGTTTGCACTTCTATCCTCTTCGTCGGTATGTGTCCGGAGGAAGAGGTCATCTGGGAGGCCATGCACGGTTGGTGGTAACCAGATGATCTCCTCAAACGGGCACATAACACTTATATCTATCCTTTTGGCGCCCAACGTGGCGTGATTTTTAGGGACATGAAGGCCTTCAGCTTCATGCCGTTTTGAAGAGAATGATATTTTATTGGTTATGGACAATTTTTCTGGACTGGGACGAATTCTAGACGTCGTCCAGCAGTGCAATAGGTCACATGGCTTTCTTTTAAGATGTCAGACCATGGGCGAATTACAACTATATTTAAAATTCAGGATAGGACTTATATTTTACCAGCACTTCGTCGTGAGTAAATGTAACTTTTTTTGCTTGCTTGCCGGTTGTTGTTAAAGTAAATGTAGAATCTGTTGTCTTCGAAAGTCCAGCAGTAGTCGTGGGTGTTTGTTTGATAAAAACTAACTTCCCCCCCCCCCCCCGGACCATTTCCATTTTTGTAGTTAGTTGGATGTAATATGATTCCTCCTACATCTCAAATTTGTATTAACGTTATGGATGAGGAGGGATTTACGGTCCTGTTGGACGGGATGCTGAGAAACATGAATCCTAACTTAGCCACTATAAATGCCTCCCTAGACACTGTTAAGGGCAACTTGAATGAAAATACTAGATTAATAAGAGGTGATATGACTACTAATGTAGCCAATATTAATTACTCCATAAATGAAAATGTAGCCAGTATTAATGCCTCCATAAATGAAAATGTAGCCACTATTAATGCCTCCATAAATGAAAATGTAGCCACCTTAAGAGGTGATATGACTAGTAATGTAGCCACCCTTAATGTCTCCATAAATGAAAATGTAGCCACCTTAAGAGGTGATATGACTACTAATGTAGCCACCCTTAACGCCTCCATAAATGAAAATGTAGCTACCTTGAGGGGTGACATGACTGATAAAGTAGCCGCTATTACTGCCTCGATAAATACTGTTAGGGGTGACCTCACAGCTGATATAGCAAGTTTAAATACTTCTCTTAGTGATGTAAGAGGTGAGATTGAAGGTGCTAACGCCACTTTGGTTGTTAACACCCAATCCTTAGCTGACCTTAGGCGGGATCTAGAAACCAATCGTGCGGAAGCTAATGCTAATTTACTTAAGGGGTTAGCTGAACTTCGCACTGACCTAGCCAAGGGTAGAAAGGAAACGGGAACACGGTTAGAGGCGATAGAAAAAGCATTGAGGAAAATAGTCAGAAAATAATAGAAGGCAAGAGTGAGTTGAAATTGCAGATTGTCACCATTAAAGAGCAACTAGGCCTTAGAGTAGCAACCATCGAGGGAAGACTGGACGAGAACCAGACTTTTCATGATGGGATCAGAAGAGAAGTAGCATTGGTTAGCACAAGCATGCGCGTAATGAGAGGCGTAGCTCTAGCCGTTCATGGGAACGTGAAAACCATCGCGAAGGAAATGGCACGTTTTCGGGATGAGCTGACCGGTAGTACTCAGCTTGTAGCTACTTTAACACTGAACGTAGAAGATCCTTCTCATCAACTGCACGCTAATCAGGCCGAATTGACAAGGGAAATGATTAGCGTCAAGGAAGACATGAATAACCATAAGACTAAAATCGTGAGCCGTCTGACCGAGCACAAGACGACCATTGAAACTACTGTTAAGGAAGTTAGAGATGATTATGCAGAAGTTAGGGAAGAATTCGTGGGAGTTAAGGATCAATTCACACTACACCAAACACTAATGGAGGGACGATTAGTAGAAGTTTCGATGGAGTACAAGAAAACCGTCCAGGAGGTGGACGAATGTCTTCGAGGGAAACTCGAACGTCTGGAGTTACAAGTAACTCATCTGTCAGCCACGAACAACACAACTATTAGCGAAGATCTCGAACAAGTAGAACGCAGATTGCTAGAAAAACTAGAGACACAAGCTAGGACTATTTCCTTCTCTACTCCTAAGGAAAATGTTCCTACTACCTCCATGAACACACCGAGGATGATGACTGCTCCGGTTTTTCTTGTAACTACTTACGAGCAACCGAGCAGGTCATACCCATGGTCAAGTACAACTGTACCAACTTCCACCGAGGGAACGAATTCATTTAGAGTACCAGGAACTATGGGTAATATTCCGGTACCAGCCACAGCGACGAATGTCACATCAACACTAGGTCCATGTTACACTACACCATTTGAGCAACCTAGTTATTTGAAATATAACGCTCCAGAGTTTTCACCAATGAGGCAGAGTCACAATCCGAATGTAATGATCATCAGATCGAGGGAAGAACAACCAGCCCGTTTTTCCGGCACAGGAAGCGGAATTAGTCCGGTCGAATTCCTAAATAATGTGGAAAATTATCTAAGAGACACATTTGTAACACCTGAGCGTGAACTGAGAGTCGTGGAACGCTTGCTTGAAGGTCAAGCCTGTACCTGGTTTAGAGCGTTTCGTTATTCTTTTACGGGATTTAGAGACTTCAGAGAAGCCCTATTACGGACATATTGGTCCAGCGAGATACAGCTAGGCATCAGAGCTGAAATGTATACAAAGAGATACAGCTCTGCACAGCCCACGCGTTGTGCGAAATACTTCGATTCGCAATTGGACAAGCTTCGTTGTCTGCAACCCACATTGGCTGAAGCAGACTTGATACAAACGATTATACGCCAATACCCAAGTGACGTCCAGCGCGTATTAATCGCGGCTGATGCCACAACGTTCACAAAGTGTGACCAAGTTTTGCGAAGGTTAGACACCAGTAACGAGCAGTTCACATCACCTAGATCCAGGGGAGAACAGAGGAATGAGGTGAAGAATCTTAATCTGACCACGGTGGATAAAGTGAGCCAGACTTACACACCAAAACCAGTGATTAATAATCAGTACAAACGTCGTGAAGGTGGACCTGACAGAAAGCCATGGAACAGACCACCATATGAACAAAATCGTCAGGTAAACAGACGACCATATTGGAGACGTCAGTCAGGAAGAGAGCTGAAAGACCAGCGCAATAATAATGAGAGACGACAACAAAATCAGAACCAAGATGAACGTCAAAACTATGGGAATCTCCTAAGGAGAGACTATCGCTACTCCGGCGGTTATAAGAGAGATAGTGATCCACGATACGGGACTGACCACGATTGGCGGGGACGTGCCCAGGAAGGCAAGGAATATATTCGTCAACTTCGGGATACTAAGGAGATAGAAAGAGCTCGATCACCGAGGGAAAGACGAGAAATTCTGAATGAAGTACCCTCGGATAATGAAAACCCGAGTACCTCAACGGGTAAAAGAAAAAGCGCCAAATTCACAGTGAGGAATGAGGAGAGAGGTACCAGAGTAACGGCTGTCATCTTACTCTGGGAACCACTCCAAGAGTACCTCCTGTGTGAAAGACGAACGACGACTGACGTACGACCAACCCAACTACCACTGATAGTAGCCAAGATAAACAATCAACCTATCTCTTTATTGGTTGACACGGGACCGATGTTGAGCGTCCTATCATCTGATTTTCATGCTATTTTGAAGATGAAGGACGAGAAGCTGCATGAGATACTAGCATCAACGATGAAAGTAAGAGGTATAATACCAGATCGAACGATCAAATGTACGGTACAAATTTTCTGTAGCCTGGAAATTGGAGGTCACATTTATAGACACGAGTTCCTTGTCCTGAAGAACTTGAAACATGAAGGGATATTAGGTGCAGATTTCATGCGCTTATATGAAGGCGTGATTGACATGGGAGAAGATACCATCAGATTCAAGCCTCTTGATGCCATTCCTATGAACCTCAACGAGAAGAAGAGAGAGGACATCTACGATGAGATCAAGATCCTGGAAACCGAGAACGAAGAAAATATGGAAAGCATCCAGGAATAATACAGAGCCGATCCAGTTTGCGAGGATCGTGAGATCTATTATTCAGAAGAGGAGCCAGATAGTCCTTGGGGGTAGACGAGCGCAGGAGAGCGTGGCCCACAGGAGAGAAATCCGCAAACGAGGAGAAGAGAGCGAAGACTCTGACTCCTCGAGGGATGACTTTCTGGATGGAATACTATCACGGTAACAGCGGAGATTTATGAGATGAAGATCGAACGAGTAACGTCTACGAAGGGTAAGGAACAAGAGGTTTCGCCAGCCACTCATTGAGGGAGATAGTCCTGATTCTTCGTCCTGGGATTTCCAATCCCCTGGAAAGGGTATATGCTCAATTTATGTCACTTTATTATGGTCCGAACCAAGTACTCCAGTTTCTAAACAATGGAAGCTTCATCATTGGAGATATGACCACTGGCGAACGTATTGGCGTCTTCAATGCAGCCAGTTTAAAAAAATATCACCAGGAATGATCGGATTGCCTCAGTAAATAAAAATGCCTGTCCTGCATTTTTAATTAAAACCACGGAGGGGCAAATGAGCCCGCCTGAGCTCATGCTGGTGATGATGTTTAGTTATAACATGCAATACTCCAACCATGAACAGTGAACGCACTCTGGAAGCTTGTATCATCTTCAGGAGAATTTTTGACTTCGTTTGGAAGCTTGAAAAGAATTAATCATGATCGCAGATGTTTATCTACGATGTGCATCTTTGAGAAATATCATTATCCGTAATTCCGCATTTTTAGCAACGTCAACATGGTAATATTTTGAGTAATTTAAAGGTATTTGCATCGCAGAAACGTGAGGAAGTAGTTGCTAACTGATTTCGGCGGTATTCGAAGCCGGAACACGCCATGCAGGGAGGATGGACAATCCCATGTGCGTTTGAGCCGCACAGAAGTGTATTTTAATAAGTCCGGTCGAGTGACCGAGGAACATTTTGGTTGTTAGAAGACTAAGCAGGTCTCATCAACGGATTGATAAAGCATCCTAAAGTTTATCAGCACCGCAGTGCTTGTGAAATTGTGTTCGACGGAATAATAATCACGATAAGTTGATAATTATAAAAACGAGTGATTTAGTGTTTTTTGTACGTCCAGTACATGTGTAACGCGACACCACATGGTGGAATGTGGGTCGTGAAAATTCGTCAAAGTTAAAACTAAAGCACTTTTCAACAGTATTGATTGCTGCAAAACTTGTGCTAATGTCAGAGAAATACGCCGTGCAAAGGCGAATCTCACCCAAATATTCAAGTGATTGTGTTATAACATCTGCAATAGAATCTGTGAATGATAGCTTCAGTGAAGCAGGCACATGGCCAATTATTTTCTAAAGCCTGCACAGTTTAAAGCCAGTGTTGCTAGATAAATTATCATCAGTGATAAAAGCAGTGTTTTTCTAACTTATTCACCATTTCAACAAGAACGTCAAGAATGTCTGACTGTGACGATATGCCAATTTACACCTGTACCACGAGGAGCCATTGATCATCTAACACCTGCAATATGGAAACCTTATACGAGAATTACTCAAACCATGGCCGAGGAAAATACTACTACAGACTGGGAACATAAGGATTTATCCATTAAATTGAAGCCTGGGATGTTTCCTTGTGAGAACAATGGTGCCGTGAGTATTCGTCAATTTCTACTTGTATTTGGTTATGGTTTCGGGGGTGTATTAGTTGTAGTCAACCGTTTAGGCATAACAGTCATTTAGGTAGGTCTTGTATTTTTTTGTAGACTCCGCTGATGGCATACTTTTCACTTTTCATAAGCTTCCACATTTTTGTTAGAAAGTTTATGCCTAGAGTTAGCCACCTCAGAGGGGTACAATTACATGTCATAATTTTGTATATTCCACAGAACGGACATCAGCTTAGAAGGAGCAATGATTTATTTGATGTAACCAGCTCAAAGTATTATTATTCATTTTTGGTAACTTTGAGATCCCATTATTTAAAGGTATGAATACGCCACTGTTAGTCGGTCGTATCAGTTCGAGGCTGTAAGGGTTACGCATCTACCGTTTTCATGTAAATACATTTTTAAGGTCTTAGAACCTAGATTCAAGGTGATTCATGTCAGCGAATGGGAGTGACTGTGGTCAAAGCACTCGTAAACCGACCAGTCATCGTTAAATCGTAGCATTTACAATTTTTTTTTTTTTTTTGTCGTGTGGCCTCCTGAAAGGCCGAGTGCAGGTCTTTCTAGTCGACGCCCGTGGGCGACCTGCGCGTCGGGATGAGAGATTGAATGGGTGAAGATGAATGAAACGGGTCAAGGATGTGGAAGGAAGCGGCCGTGGCCTGTCAGAAGGTACCGTCCCAGCATTTGCCTGGTGTTGAAAATGGGAAACCACGGAAAACCATTTCAAGGACGGCCGACGGTGGGGCTCGAACCCACGCGTCTACCGAGTCAGCAGAGAACTTGGCCCCATGGCCTAACGCTGCGCTTTAGCCAGCGTAGCCGCGGCTGTCGGTAGCATTTACAATAATAAGCCAGGAGAATGGTGTTGTTAGGAACATTTAGTTACTTTGAGGGCACTGCGTACGTTATTTTGGGAGAATTGGTTTTTGTGACACAGTGGAGTAT
The DNA here is from genome assembly GCA_946902985.2 of Meconema thalassinum. Taxonomy (NCBI): domain Eukaryota; kingdom Metazoa; phylum Arthropoda; class Insecta; order Orthoptera; family Tettigoniidae; genus Meconema; species Meconema thalassinum. The sequence goes on from OX336388.2 coordinate 555,359,146, forward strand.
CTTTTTAAAGTCTTTGCAAAGTGACACATCCTTCTGTTGCTACGCTTTGCCAAGCTGTGACCCAGCCTATGTTAAAACTTCATTTTTCAAGGCGAGTTACGAGGCCTTGTTGTCCAGATAGTAATGACATTGTATTATAATGTGTAAGAGATGAGAACAATAGATATTTTTCGAGTGCACTACACTAGTTTTCATACATGATTCTGATAGACTTTGATACGCAGTGAAGCGTGATGAATAACATTCGAGTTTCGTGAGAACGACAGCTAGCGATGCTCAAGGTTATTTTACTGTTACTTGCAGAGCAGCGAACTGGATTCTCAGGCGAGACAATTGACACACGACAGTACTTTTTGTTTCTGCTAGTCAGATTATTTTTTACGAGCCGTTCTTGGAGCTCGGTCGGAATGTCCAATTGTATCATTGTTATTGTACCGGGTGAGTTAGCCGTGGTGGTTACGGCATGCCTGATGGCAGTCGCTCACATCCGGGAGGCGAGGAGGTTCGAATCCCCCCGCCGGCAACCTTGAAGATGGTCTTCTGTGGTTTCCCATCTTCCTTCCAGGCAAATGCCGGGGTTGGTCCCTAACTATAGGCCACAGCCGCTACCTTCCAACTCCTCGTCCTTACAATCCAACTTCCCTCCTTCCCTCCCCAACGGTACTTGAAGCTCACCCATTGGGTGTCCGTCTCGAAGCAGCTACAAAACTGGCGAGCCGAACATGTCCTCGGACAATCCCGGCACTAAAAGCCATACGCTAAAAAAAAATTGTTATTGTTTGAGTAGCCACACTTTTGCTTATTTTGAAGGCTTATTTTCTCACTTAAGGTGATTGATTGTTTTCCGTGTTTTGACACGTTGATCCATGGGGTGGTTTCCCGTTCATTTATTATGCCAGCAGATTCATAGGGATGACTGCTCAGATGAATTCTTTTCGTGATCCCGTGGAGGACACGTTTAGATATTTTGAGAATGGTAATTAGATGGAGCATTGCTTGCCCATCTGGAAATGTGTTATTGTGGACTAGATCATATTTCTATGATATTGGAGCCGCTTAGTGCCCAAGATTGCTATGATTATTCGGATCATGCATCCTGTAAGGATCTGCAGAAGACTTACGTCTATGATTTATAACTTGTGTTATTGTTGACAAACAGATGCCACGTGCATTCTGTTGTGTTTAGTTTTCAGTCCATTAGCCTTGCATAGTTGGTCATTCAATAATTAAGACACTCTTGAACAATGATAGTAATAATCAGAAACCTAAATCATGAAAGATAATTATTATTAAACCGACGTGGGTTAAAACTTCAATTAAATCGTAATCAACTGTTTAACTTTGATCATGATTGTTTTCACTTGGACCAATGCAACGTGCTTGAGATGGGATATCCCTGGAGGGGAACTTTAGAGAAATACATGGTTAGACTTGACAGGAATCAGTTTGCTGACTGAAGGTAATCAACCGGTGGGTCGTGTACCACATGTTTGTTTTGACATGCTTTAAAAGCATGCCTTGTCTGAATTCACATACACTTTAGATGACAGATGGAACAAACAGTCTCCATTTCAAAGTAGGTAGGGTAATAATAAAAATTATTGTGTTTTCTTGATTTATTTCAGTGTATTTTACCTATGTGAATCCTACTGTTGTTTATTTTTGCAGTATTATTGTACAATTCTTTGTTATGTGTATGATTGAAATGAAATGACTGTTATACTAGTCTTGTTTAATTTATACACGAACGTTTGGATCCGATGTTTCTGTAATTCAAGGTTTAGTTTAAACAGGTAAATACTAAATGTAAAGGCGGGATGGTTTTAACGTCATTTAGATTTCTGCAGTCATGTTTGACTATTTATTTATGGTACGATGATTCTTCCTAGGACATCGATACCTTTCCCATTGTAAATTTAATTGGGGTTTTGTACCATTTTCCCCAGTTTTGCTAGATTTTTTAATTGTAATTAGAGCTGATCACGAGGGTTTAATTTTATAGTTTAGGGGTTAGTTTTCTTTCTTTGTTTGTATTTGATTAGATAGCGGATTAGCCGATTTAATGCCCTCGGATCCTAGGTTAGGGGTTGGATTTTATCAATAAACATTTCCAACGATCTTTACTTAAGCCTGGACTACTTTTCTTCGTAGTTTTTTTTTTGGCGGGGTGGGGGGTGGGGGGTGGAATGTATTACCACGGTGTCTTTGACATTATAAATCATGATGGTAACCTGATCCTTGGGATAGGGGAGTCTCACAGCCGGCGAGCCCTTTTGGTTTGCACTTCTATCCTCTTCGTCGGTATGTGTTCGGAGGAAGAGGTCATCTGGGAGGCCATGCACGGTTGGTGGTAACCAGAAGATCTCCTCAAACGGGCACATAACCAATGACAAATCTTCACAGAACTCAACCAGTAAGTTACCTCTTGCAGGAAGAGGACCTGTGAGGCAGTACGGAAGAAGGTACGACCCAATTAGGAATTAGATGGTCATCAAGCATACCAGCCCGTAATTGGTGCAAAACCGTTGCTGATATCCACGTGGCTGTGGGCATGCGGATTTTCTTCAGTCGAAATGTGACAGTTTCGACAGTTAAAAACTGCTTCCTTGGTGAATTCACATTCATCGGTGAAAAGAACGTGACGCGGAAAGTGGTGTGTGTTAATACACTGGTGTAGAAACCAAGCACAGAAGTTGGCACGTGGAGCGAAATCTGCCGGGCCCATTGCTTGAACTTTCTGTGGGTCGCAAGGGTGCAGTAGCTGGTCGCGCAAAACACGCCAGACACTCGTTTGGGACCCATTCACGGCATCGGCAATGTTTCGCGTAGTCGTCGACGGGTCCTCTTCTACGTAATGAAAGACGTCCTCTTCAAAGTCGACAGTGCGACGCGTCTGTGGAGCGATGCAGAAAACGTTCATGATACATGCGTTGTGCAACTCTACCATTACATCCAGCTTCGGCGTACATTAGTAACATCTCGGTGTACTCATCAAAAATATATGCCGCCATCCTGTATCGCTGAATGACTGGATCACAACTGCTGTCAAAGCGAACTCACTGTCACTGCGGTTTATAAACAGAAGACATACGTAGCCTACTGTATAATATCAGGGGACTGTAGGTACGGAAAATGAAAAAAGCTGGAAAAATGTTTCTTATGGAAAATGGGTTTTTGTGATTTTCCCTAATATTGCGAAAACGGAAAACGTGAGGATGACGTGCGTGATAGTATTTTTTCGTCTCGTTGTCCTCTTTACGTAGATGTAGGTATGGAAAAGGTAAAAAGCTGGAAATATGTTTTTTTGCAAAAAATGTGTTTTTGTGATTTTCCCTAATATTGGAAAAACTGAAAACGTGATGATTACGTGAGTGATAGTATTTTTTTCGTCTCTTTTTTCTCTTTACGGGGATATAGGTATGGAAAAGGTAAAAAGCTGGAAACATGGTTTTCTTATGTAAAAGGTGTTTTTGTTAATTTTCGAGTTATTTGGAAAACGAATCCGGCGATTTTTATGACGGGCATGTTGATGTATTTGCGTCGTTGTCCTCTTTACGGGAATGTAGGTATGGAAAAGCTGAAATCATGGTTTCCGTCATTTTTTTTTTCGAGATCGTTGAGGAAAAATGGGGAAAAAGTAAGAAACCAGATTTGAAGTCACGTTATGTTAAGCGCTAAGATATTGGTAAAACACCTATGCATTATTATTAGTATTATTATTATTATTATTATTTGTCATGGCTTGACTGGGCTCACACGCAGAGAGAGGACTTGCTTGATGAAATGAGAAATGAAAGCATTGAGACTGACCCACGGCGAGCCAGACAAGACAAGGGGTCTTATCATCGTACGTGCTTCGCAGCCAGAGAGGTAAGAGGCAGGTGTCATTATACAGTGTGCGGCTTTATACTGAGTATGTCATAGCCTTGGTTCATCATGGACTTATCATGCAACGCAAAGTTTGAAACGATGGGTGGGTGTATGACATCATGATAAAAGATTGGCATGGGGTTGAACAAGGAGGTTATTGGACATTTAATAAACAAAAGGGTGGGATTAATGAAAGGTAATATGATACATCTTTTTGGAAAGGGATTTTTTTCTAAATAACTAACTAAATAAATAAATAAATAGGGTTTTATTACAAAAAATTATGTTTATTGACCCATGAATTAAACGTGGAAGGAAACCCTAACCACTTTACAAAATATTTTGCACCTTTGACTTTAATTACTCGTTCAATGAGATAATCGTCGGGATATAATGTTTTTTGCACTTCTTCATAATAGAATCGTCCCTGAATGGGTTGACCGCCCTGATCTTCTAAGAGATGCGTCACTGGTTGACCTAGCTTGACTTGGTGAATTTTAAAAATTTCTGTCGACCATTGTGGAGTATATGATTTTGAAAACACACTCCTATGTTTACTGATGCGAACAAAATCTCCAATTTTAAGGCGATGTCGCCTTGGGTCTACCCTTTTTATAGGGTTAAACAGTCTATTGAGTCTGGGTAGGTTCTTGGTGACGAGGCGAGGTTTCATGCCGATGGTGGAATGAATGGTGATGTTGTAGCGTGACACAAGTTGAGGTAACCAGTCTATCCATCGATAGGAACCATGTATTGTAAACTCTTTCCACATATAACTTTTTAATGTTCGATTGAAGCGTTCAATAATTCAGAGCCGATCCAGTTTGCGAGAATCGTGAGATCTATTATTCAGAAGAGGAGCCAGATAGTCCTTGGGGGTAGACGAGCGCAGGAGAGCGCGGCCCACAGGAGAGAAATCCGCATTCGAGGAGAAGAGAGCGAAGACTCTGACTACTCGAGGGATGACTTTCTGGATGGAATACTATCACGGTAACAGCGGTGATTTTTTGAGATGAAGATCGAACGAGTAACGTCTACGAAGGGTAAGGAACAAGAGGTTTCGCCAGCCACTCATTGAGGGAGATTTAGTCCTGATTCTTCGTCCTGGGATTTCCAATCCCCTAGAGAGGGTATATGCTCAATTTATGTCACTTTATTATGGTCCGAACCAAGTACTCCAGGTTCTAAACAATGGAAGCTTCATCAATGGAGATATGACCAGTGGCGAACGTATTAGCGTCTTCAATGCAGCCAGTTTAAAAAAAATATCACCAGGAATGATCGGATTGCCTCAGTAAATAAAAATGCCTGTCCTCCATTTTTATTTAAAACCACGGAGGGGCAAATGAGCCCGCCTGAGCTCATGCTGGTGATGAGGTTTAGTTATAACATGGAATACTCCAACCATAAACAGTGAACGCATTCTGGAAGCTTGTATCATCTCAGGAGAATTTTTGACTTCGTTTGGAAGCTTGAGAAGAATTAATCATGATCGCAGATGTTTATCTACGATGTGCATCTTTGAGAAATATCATTATCCGTAATTCTGCATTTTTAGCATCGTCAACATGGTAATATTTTGAGTAATTTAAAGGTATTTGCATCGCAGAAACGTGAGGAAGTAGTTGCTAACTGATTTCGGCGGTATTCGAAGCCGGAACACGCCATGCAGGGAGGAAGGACAATCCCATGTGCGCTTGAGCCGCACGGAAGTGTATTCTAATAAGTCCGGTAGAGTGACCGAGGAACATTTTGGTTGTTAGAAGACTAAGCAGGTCTCATCAAAGGATTGATAAAGCATCCTAAAGTTTATCAGCACCGCAGTGCTTGTGAAATTGTGTTCGACGGAATAATAATCACGATAAGTTGATAATTATAGAAACGAGTGATTTAGTGTATTTTTTGTACGTCCAGTACATTTGTAACGCGACACCACATGGTGGAATGTGGGTCGTGAAAATTCGTCAAAGTGTAAAAACTAAAGCACTATTCAACAGTATTGATTGCTGCAAAACTTGTGCTAATGTCAGAGAAATACGCCGTGCAAAGGCGAATCTCACCCAAATATTCAAGTGATTGTGTTATAACTTGTGCAATAGAATATGTGAATGATAGCGTCAGTGAAGCAGGCACATGGCCAATTATTTTCTAAAGCCTGCACAGTTTAAAGCCAGTGTTGCTAGATAAATTATCATCAGTGATAAAAGCAGTGTTTTTCTAACTTATTCACCATTTCAACAAGAACGTCAAGAATGTCTGACTGTGACGATATGCCAATTTACACCTGTACCACGAGGAGCCATTGATCATCTAACACCTGCAATATGGAAACCTTATACGAGAATTACTCAAACCATGGCCGAGGAAAATACTACTACAGACTGGGAACATAAGGATTTATCCATTAAATTGAAGCCTGGGATGTTTCCTTGTGAGAACAATGGTGCCGTGAGTATTCGTCAATTTCTACTTGTATTTGGTTATGGTTTCGGGGGTGTATTAGTTGTAGTCAACCGTTTAGGCATAACAGTCATTTAGGTAGGTCTTGTATTTTTTTGTAGACTCCGCTGATGGCATACTTTTCACTTTTCATAAGCTTCCACATTTTTGTTAGAAAGTTTATGCCTAGAGTTAGCCACCTCAGAGGGGTACAATTACATGTCATAATTTTGTATATTCCACAGAACGGACATCAGCTTAGAAGGAGCAATGATTTATTTGATGTAACCAGCTCAAAGTATTATTATTCATTTTTGGTAACTTTGAGATCCCATTATTTAAAGGTATGAATACGCCACTGTTAGTCGGTCGTATCAGTTCGAGGCTGTAAGGGTTACGCATCTACCGTTTTCATGTAAATACATTTTTAAGGTCTTAGAACCTAGATTCAAGGTGATTCATGTCAGCGAATGGGAGTGACTGTGGTCAAAGCACTCGTAAACCGACCAGTCATCGTTAAATCGTAGCATTTACAATAATAAGCCAGGAGAATGGTGTTGTTAGGAACATTTAGTTACTTTGAGGGCACTGCGTACGTTATTTTGGGAGAATTGGTTTTTGTGACACAGTGGAGTATCTTTTTAAAGTCTTTGCAAAGTGACACATCCTTCTGTTGCTACGCTTTGCCAAGCTGTGACCCAGCCTATGTTAAAACTTCATTTTTCAAGGCGAGTTACGAGGCCTTGTTGTCCAGATAGTAATGACATTGTATTATAATGTGTAAGAGATGAGAACAATAGATATTTTTCGAGTGCACTACACTAGTTTTCATACATGATTCTGATAGACTTTGATACGCAGTGAAGCGTGATGAATAACATTCGAGTTTCGTGAGAACGACAGCTAGCGATGCTCAAGGTTATTTTACTGCTACTTGCAGAGCAGCGAACTGGATTCTCAGGCGAGACAATTGACACACGACAGTACTTTTTGTTTCTGCTAGTCAGATTATTTTTTACGAGCCGTTCTTGGAGCTCGGTCGGAATGTCCAATTGTATCATTGTTATTGTACCGGGTGAGTTAGCCGTGGTGGTTACGGCATGACTGATGGCAGTCGCTCACATCCGGGAGGCGAGGAGGTTCGAATCCCCCCGCCGGCAACCTTGAAGATGGTCTTCTGTGGTTTCCCATCTTCCTTCCAGGCAAATGCCGGGGTTGGTCCCTAACTATAGGCCACAGCCGCTACCTTCCAACTCCTCGTCCTTACAATCCAACTTCCCTCCTTCCCTCCCCAACGGTACTTGAAGCTCACCCATTGGGTGTCCGTCTCGAAGCAGCTACAAAACTGGCGAGCCGAACATGTCCTCGGACAATCCCGGCACTAAAAGCCATACGCTAAAAAAAAATTGTTATTGTTTGAGTAGCCACACTTTTGCTTATTTTGAAGGCTTATTTTCTCACTTAAGGTGATTGATTGTTTTCCGTGTTTTGACACGTTGATCCATGGGGTGGTTTCCCGTTCATTTATTATGCCAGCAGATTCATAGGGATGACTGCTCAGATGAATTCTTTTCGTGATCCCGTGGAGGACACGTTTAGATATTTTGAGAATGGTAATTAGATGGAGCATTGCTTGCCCATCTGGAAATGTGTTATTGTGGACTAGATCATATTTCTATGATATTGGAGCCGCTTAGTGCCCAAGATTGCTATGATTATTCGGATCATGCATCCTGTAAGGATCTGCAGAAGACTTACGTCTATGATTTATAACTTGTGTTATTGTTGACAAACAGATGCCACGTGCATTCTGTTGTGTTTAGTTTTCAGTCCATTAGCCTTGCATAGTTGGTCATTCAATAATTAAGACACTCTTGAACAATGATAGTAATAATCAGAAACCTAAATCATGAAAGATAATTATTATTAAACCGACGTGGGTTAAAACTTCAATTAAATCGTAATCAACTGTTTAACTTTGATCATGATTGTTTTCACTTGGACCAATGCAACGTGCTTGAGATGGGATATCCCTGGAGGGGAACTTTAGAGAAATACATGGTTAGACTTGACAGGAATCAGTTTGCTGACTGAAGGTAATCAACCGGTGGGTCGTGTACCACATGTTTGTTTTGACATGCTTTAAAAGCATGCCTTGTCTGAATTCACATACACTTTAGATGACAGATGGAACAAACAGTCTCCATTTCAAAGTAGGTAGGGTAATAATAAAAATTATTGTGTTTTCTTGATTTATTTCAGTGTATTTTACCTATGTGAATCCTACTGTTGTTTATTTTTGCAGTATTATTGTACAATTCTTTGTTATGTATATGATTGAAATGAAATGACTGTTATACTAGTCTTGTTTAATTTATACACGAACGTTTGGATCCGATGTTTCTGTAATTCAAGGTTTAGTTTAAACAGGTAAATACTAAATGTAAAGGCGGGATGGTTTTAACGTCATTTAGATTTCTGCAGTCATGTTTGACTATTTATTTATGGTACGATGATTCTTCCTAGGACATCGATACCTTTCCCATTGTAAATTTAATTGGGGTTTTGTACCATTTTCCCCAGTTTTGCTAGATTTTTTAATTGTAATTAGAGCTGATCACGAGGGTTTAATTTTATAGTTTAGGGGTTAGTTTTCTTTCTTTGTTTGTATTTGATTAGATAGCGGATTAGCCGATTTAATGCCCTCGGATCCTAGGTTAGGGGTTGGATTTTATCAATAAACATTTCCAACGATCTTTACTTAAGCCTGGACTACTTTTCTTCGTAGTTTTTTTTTTGGCGGGGTGGGGGGTGGGGGGTGGAATGTATTACCACGGTGTCTTTGACATTATAAATCATGATGGTAACCTGATCCTTGGGATAGGGGAGTCTCACAGCCGGCGAGCCCTTTTGGTTTGCACTTCTATCCTCTTCGTCGGTATGTGTTCGGAGGAAGAGGTCATCTGGGAGGCCATGCACGGTTGGTGGTAACCAGAAGATCTCCTCAAACGGGCACATAACCAATGACAAATCTTCACAGAACTCAACCAGTAAGTTACCTCTTGCAGGAAGAGGACCTGTGAGGCAGTACGGAAGAAGGTACGACCCAATTAGGAATTAGATGGTCATCAAGCATACCAGCCCGTAATTGGTGCAAAACCGTTGCTGATATCCACGTGGCTGTGGGCATGCGGATTTTCTTCAGTCGAAATGTGACAGTTTCGACAGTTAAAAACTGCTTCCTTGGTGAATTCACATTCATCGGTGAAAAGAACGTGACGCGGAAAGTGGTGTGTGTTAATACACTGGTGTAGAAACCAAGCACAGAAGTTGGCACGTGGAGCGAAATCTGCCGGGCCCATTGCTTGAACTTTCTGTGGGTCGCAAGGGTGCAGTAGCTGGTCGCGCAAAACACGCCAGACACTCGTTTGGGACCCATTCACGGCATCGGCAATGTTTCGCGTAGTCGTCGACGGGTCCTCTTCTACGTAATGAAAGACGTCCTCTTCAAAGTCGACAGTGCGACGCGTCTGTGGAGCGATGCAGAAAACGTTCATGATACATGCGTTGTGCAACTCTACCATTACATCCAGCTTCGGCGTACATTAGTAACATCTCGGTGTACTCATCAAAAATATATGCCGCCATCCTGTATCGCTGAATGACTGGATCACAACTGCTGTCAAAGCGAACTCACTGTCACTGCGGTTTATAAACAGAAGACATACGTAGCCTACTGTATAATATCAGGGGACTGTAGGTACGGAAAATGAAAAAAGCTGGAAAAATGTTTCTTATGGAAAATGGGTTTTTGTGATTTTCCCTAATATTGCGAAAACGGAAAACGTGAGGATGACGTGCGTGATAGTATTTTTTCGTCTCGTTGTCCTCTTTACGTAGATGTAGGTATGGAAAAGGTAAAAAGCTGGAAATATGTTTTTTTGCAAAAAATGTGTTTTTGTGATTTTCCCTAATATTGGAAAAACTGAAAACGTGATGATTACGTGAGTGATAGTATTTTTTTCGTCTCTTTTTTCTCTTTACGGGGATATAGGTATGGAAAAGGTAAAAAGCTGGAAACATGGTTTTCTTATGTAAAAGGTGTTTTTGTTAATTTTCGAGTTATTTGGAAAACGAATCCGGCGATTTTTATGACGGGCATGTTGATGTATTTGCGTCGTTGTCCTCTTTACGGGAATGTAGGTATGGAAAAGCTGAAATCATGGTTTCCGTCATTTTTTTTTCGAGATCGTTGAGGAAAAATGGGGAAAAAGTAAGAAACCAGATTTGAAGTCACGTTATGTTAAGCGCTAAGATATTGGTAAAACACCTATGCATTATTATTAGTATTATTATTATTATTATTATTTGTCATGGCTTGACTGGGCTCACACGCAGAGAGAGGACTTGCTTGATGAAATGAGAAATGAAAGCATTGAGACTGACCCACGGCGAGCCAGACAAGACAAGGGGTCTTATCATCGTACGTGCTTTGCAGCCAGAGAGGTAAGAGGCAGGTGTCATTATACAGTGTGCGGCTTTATACTGAGTATGTCATAGCCTTGGTTCATCATGGACTTATCATGCAACGCAAAGTTTGAAACGATGGGTGGGTGTATGACATCATGATAAAAGATTGGCATGGGGTTGAACAAGGAGGTTATTGGACATTTAATAAACAAAAGGGTGGGATTAATGAAAGGTAATATGATACATCTTTTTGGAAAGGGATTTTTTCTAAATAACTAACTAAATAAATAAATAAATAGGGTTTTATTACAAACAATTATGTTTATTGACCCATGAATTAAACGTGGAAGGAAACCCTAACCACTTTACAAAATATTTTGCACCTTTGACTTTAATTACTCGTTCAATGAGATAATCGTCGGGATATAATGTTTTTTGCACTTCTTCATAATAGAATCGTCCCTGAATGGGTTGACCGCCCTGATCTTCTAAGAGATGCGTCACTGGTTGACCTAGCTTGACTTGGTGAATTTTAAAAATTTCTGTCGACCATTGTGGAGTATATGATTTTGAAAACACACTCCTATGTTTACTGATGCGAACAAAATCTCCAATTTTAAGGCGATGTCGCCTTGGGTCTACCCTTTTTATAGGGTTAAACAGTCTATTGAGTCTGGGTAGGTTCTTGGTGACGAGGCGAGGTTTCATGCCGATGGTGGAATGAATGGTGATGTTGTAGCGTGACACAAGTTGAGGTAACCAGTCTATCCATCGATAGGAACCATGTATTGTAAACTCTTTCCACATATAACTTTTTAATGTTCGATTGAAGCGTTCAATAATTCAGAGCCGATCCAATTTGCGAGAATCGTGAGATCTATTATTCAGAAGAGGAGCCAGATAGTCCTTGGGGGTAGACGAGCGCAGGAGAGCGCGGCCCACAGGAGAGAAATCCGCATTCGAGGAGAAGAGAGCGAAGACTCTGACTCCTCGAGGGATGACTTTCTGGATGGAATACTATCACGGTAACAGCGGTGATTTTTTGAGATGAAGATCGAACGAGTAACGTCTACGAAGGGTAAGGAACAAGAGGTTTCGCCAGCCACTCATTGAGGGAGATTTAGTCCTGATTCTTCGTCCTGGGATTTCCAATCCCCTAGAGAGGGTATATGCTCAATTTATGTCACTTTATTATGGTCCGAACCAAGTACTCCAGGTTCTAAACAATGGAAGCTTCATCAATGGAGATATGACCAGTGGCGAACGTATTAGCGTCTTCAATGCAGCCAGTTTAAAAAAAATATCACCAGGAATGATCGGATTGCCTCAGTAAATAAAAATGCCTGTCCTCCATTTTTATTTAAAACCACGGAGGGGCAAATGAGCCCGCCTGAGCTCATGCTGGTGATGAGGTTTAGTTATAACATGGAATACTCCAACCATAAACAGTGAACGCATTCTGGAAGCTTGTATCATCTCAGGAGAATTTTTGACTTCGTTTGGAAGCTTGAGAAGAATTAATCATGATCGCAGATGTTTATCTACGATGTGCATCTTTGAGAAATATCATTATCCGTAATTCTGCATTTTTAGCATCGTCAACATGGTAATATTTTGAGTAATTTAAAGGTATTTGCATCGCAGAAACGTGAGGAAGTAGTTGCTAACTGATTTCGGCGGTATTCGAAGCCGGAACACGCCATGCAGGGAGGAAGGACAATCCCATGTGCGCTTGAGCCGCACGGAAGTGTATTCTAATAAGTCCGGTAGAGTGACCGAGGAACATTTTGGTTGTTAGAAGACTAAGCAGGTCTCATCAAAGGATTGATAAAGCATCCTAAAGTTTATCAGCACCGCAGTGCTTGTGAAATTGTGTTCGACGGAATAATAATCACGATAAGTTGATAATTATAGAAACGAGTGATTTAGTGTTTTTTTTGTACGTCCAGTACATTTGTAACGCGACACCACATGGTGGAATGTGGGTCGTGAAAATTCGTCAAAGTGTAAAAACTAAAGCACTATTCAACAGTATTGATTGCTGCAAAACTTGTGCTAATGTCAGAGAAATACGCCGTGCAAAGGCGAATCTCACCCAAATATTCAAGTGATTGTGTTATAACTTGTGCAATAGAATATGTGAATGATAGCGTCAGTGAAGCAGGCACATGGCCAATTATTTTCTAAAGCCTGCACAGTTTAAAGCCAGTGTTGCTAGATAAATTATCATCAGTGATAAAAGCAGTGTTTTTCTAACTTATTCACCATTTCTACAAGAACGTCAAGAATGTTTGACTGTGACGATATGCTAATTTACACCTGTACCAGGAGGAACGAGATGATGACGTAAATATCCTAATGGGGGAGCCATTGATCATCTAACACCTGCAATATGGAAGCCAATACGAGAATTACTCAAACCATGGCCGAGGAAAATACTACTACAGACTGAGAACATAAGGATTTATCCATTAAATTGAAGTCTGGGATGTTTCCTTGTGAGAACAATGGTGCCGTGAGTATTCGTTAATTTCTACTTGTATTTGGGTATGGTTTCGGGGGTGGATTAGTTGTTGTCAACCGTTTAGGCATAACAGTCATTTAGGTAGGTCTTGTATTTTTTGTAGACTCCGCTGACGGCATACTTTTCACTTTTCATAAGCTTCCACATTTTTGGTAGAAAACTTATGCCTAGAGTTAGCCACCTCAGAGGGGTACAATTACATGTCATAATTTTGTATAGTCCACAGAACGGACATCAGCTTAGAAGGAGCAATGATTTATTTGATGTAACCAGCTCAAAGTATTATTATTCATTTTGGTAACTTTGAGATCCCATTATTTAAAGGTATGAATACGCCACTGTTAGTCGGTCGTATCAGTTCGAGGCTGTAAGGGTTACGCATCTACCGTTTTCATGTAAATACATTTTTAAGGTCTTAGAACCTAGATTCAAGGTGAACCATGTCAGCGAATGGGAGTGACTGTGGTCAAAGCATTCGTAAACCGATCAGTCAACGTTAAATCGTATCATTTACAATAATAAGCCAGGAGAATGGTGTTGTTAGGAACATTTAGTTACTTAGAGTGCACTGCGCACGTTATTTTGGGAGAATTGTTTTTGTGACACAGTGGAGTATCTTTTTAAAGTCTTTGCAAAGTGACACATCCTTCTGGTGCTACGCTTTGCCAAGCTGTGACCCAGCCTATGTTTAAACTTCATTTTTCAAGGCGAGTTACGAGGCCTTGTTGTCCAGATAGTAATGACATTGTATTATAATATGTAAGAGATGAGAACAATAGACATTTTTCGAGTGCACTACACTAGTTTTCATACATGATTCTGATAGACTTTGATACGCAGTGAAGCGTGATGAATAACATTCGAGTTTCGTGAGAACGACAGCTAGCGATGCTCAAGGTTATTTTACTGTTACTTGCAGAGCAGCGAACTGGATTCTCAGGCGAGACAATTGACACACGACAGTACTCTTTTGTTTCTGCTAGTCAGATTACTTTTATCGAGCCGTTCTTGGAGCTCGGTGGGAATGTCCAATTGTATCATTGTTATTGTTTGAGTAGCCACACTTTTGCTTATTTTGAAGGCTTATTTTCTCACTTAAGGTGATTGATTGTTTTCCGTGTTTTGACACGTTGATCCATGGGGTGGTTTCCCGTTCATTTATTATGCCAGCAGATTCATAGGGATGACTGCTCAGATGAATTCTTTTCGTGATCCCGTGGAGGACACGTTTAGATATTTTGAGAATGGTAATTAGATGGAGCATTGCTTGCCCATCTGGAAATGTGTTATTGTGGACTAGATCATATTTCTATGATATTGGAGCCGCTTAGTGCCCAAGATTGCTATGATTATTCGGATCATGCATCTTGTAAGGATCTGTAGAAGACTTACGACTATGATTTATAACTTGTGTTTTTGTTGACAAACAGATGACACGTGCATTCTGTTGTGTTTAGTTTTCAGTCCATTAGCCTTGCTTGGTTGGTCATTCAATAACTAAGACACTCTTGAACAATGATAGTAATAATCAGAAACCTAAATCATGAAAGATAATTATTATTAAACCGACGTGGGTTAAAACTTCAATTAAATCGTAATCAACTGTTTAACTTTGATCATGATTGTTTTCACTTGGACCAATGCAACGTGCTTGAGATGGGATATCCCTGGAGGGGAACTTTAGAGAAATACATGGTTAGACTTGACAGGAATCAGTTTGCTGACTGAAGGTAATCAACCGGTTGGTCGTGTACCACATGTTTGTTTTGACATGCTTTAAAAGCATGCCTTGTCTGAATTCACATACACTTTAGATGACGGATGGAACAAACAGTCTCCATTTCAAAGTAGGTAGGGTAATAATAAGAATTATTGTGTTTTCTTGATTTATTTCAGTGTATTTTCCCTATGTGAATCCTACTGTTGTTTATTTTTGCAATATTATTGCACAATTCTTTGTTATGTGTATGATTGTAATGAAATGACTGTTATACTAGTTTTGTTTAATTTATACATGAACGTTTGGATCCGATGTTTCTGTAATTCAAGGTTTAGTTTAAACAGGTAAATACTAAATGTAAAGGCGGGATGGTTTTAGCGTCATTTAGATTTCTGCAGTCATGTTTGACTATTTATTTATGGTACGATGATCCTTCCTAGGACATCGTTACCTTTCTCATTGTAAATTTAATTAAGGTTTTGTACCATTTTCCCCAGTTTTGCTAGTTTTTTAAATTGCAATTAGAGCTGATCACGAGGGTTTAATTTTATAGTTTAGGGGTTAGTTTTCTTTCTTTGTTTGTATTTGATTAGATAGCGGATTAGCCGATTTAATGCCCTCGGATCCTAGGTTAGGGGTTGGATTTTACCAATAAACATTTCCAACGATCTTTACTTAAGACTGGATCACTTTTCTTCGTAGTTTTTTTGGCGGGGGAGGGGGGGTGGTGGAATGTATTACCACGGTGTCTTTGACATTGTAAATCATGATGGTAACCTGATCCTTGGGATAGGGGAGTCTCACAGCCCGCGAGCCCTTTTGGTTTGCACTTCTATCCTCTTCGCCGGTATGTGTTCGGAGGAAGAGGTCATCTGGGAGGCCATGCACGGTTGGTGGTAACCAGATGATCTCCTCAAACGGGCACATAACCAATGACAAATCTTCACAGAACTCAACCAGTAAGTTACCTCTTGCAGGAAGAGGACCTGTGAGGCAGTACGGAAGAAGGTACGACCCAATTAGGAATTAGATGGTCATCAAGCATACCAGCCCGTAATTGATGCAAAACCGTTGCTGATATCCACGTGGCTGTGGGCATGCGGATTTTCTTCAGTCGAAATGTGACAGTTTCGACAGTTAAAAACTGCTTCCTTGGTGAATTCACATTCATCGGTGAAAAGAACGTGACGCGGAAAGTGGTGTGTGTTAATACACTGGTGTAGAAACCAAGCACAGAAGTTGGCACGTGGAGCGAAATCTGCCGGGCCCATTGTTTGAACTTTCTGTGGGTGGCAAGGGTGCAGTAGCTGGTCGCGCAAAACACGCCAGACGCTCGGTTGGGACCCATTCACGGCATCGGCAATGTTTCGCGTATTCGTCGACGGGTCCTCTTCTACGTGATGAAAGACGTCCTCTTCAAAGTCGACAGTGCGACGCGTCTGTGGAGCGATGCAGAAAACGTTCATAATACATGCGTTGTGCAACTCTACCATTACATCCAGCTTCGGCGTACATTAGTAACATCTCTGTGTACTCATCAAAAATGTATGCCGCCATCCTGTACCGCTGAATGACTGGATCACAACTGCTGTCAAAGCGAACTCACTGTCACTGCGGTTTATAAACAGAAGACATACGTAGCCTACTGTATAATATCAGGGGACTGTAGGTACGGAAAATGTAAAAAGCTGGAAACATGTTTTTTTTATGGAAAATGGGTTTTTGTGATTTTCCCTAATATTGCGAAAACGGAAAACGTGAGGATGACGTGCGTGATAGCATTTTTTCGTCTCTTTGTCCTCTTTACGTAGATGTAGGTGTGGAAAAGGTAAAAAGCTGGAAACGTGTTTTTTGCAAAAAATGTGTTTTTGTGATTTTCCCTAATATTGGAAAAACTGAAAACGTGATGATTACGTGAGTGATAGTATTTTTTTCGTCTCTTTATTCTCTTTACGGGGATATAGGCATGGAAAAGGTAAAAAGCTGGAAACAAGGTTTTCTTATGTAAAAGGTGTTTTTGTTAATTTTCGAGATATTTGGAAAACGAATCTGGCGATTTATATGACGGGCATGTTGATGTATTTGTGTCGTTGTCCTCTTTACGGAAATGTAGGTATAGAAAAGCTGAAATCATGGTTTCCGTCATTTTTTTTCGAGATCGTTGAGGAAAAACGGGGAAAAGTAAGAAACCAGATTTGAAGTCACGTTATGTTAAGCGTTATGATATTGGTAAAACACCTATGCATTATTATTATTACTATTATTATTATTATTATTAATATTATTATTATTTGTCATGGCTTGACTGGGCTCACACGCAGAGAGAGGACTTGCTTGATGAAATGAGAAATGAAAGCATTGAGACTGACCCACGGCGAGCCAGACAAGACAAGGGGTCTTATCATCGTACGTGCTTTGCAGCCAGAGAGGTAAGAGGCAGGTGTCATTATACAGTGTGCGGCTTTATACTGAGTATGTCATAGCCTTGGTTCATCATGGACTTATCATGCAACGCAAAGTTTGAAACGATGGGTGGGTGTATGACATCATGATAAAAGATTGGCATGGAGTTGAACAAGGAGGTTATTGGACATTTAATAAACAAAAGGGTGGGATTAATGAAAGGTAATGTGATACATCTTTTTGGAAAGGGAATTTTTTCTAAATAACTAACTAAATAAATAAATAGGGTTTTATTACAAAAAATTATGTTTATTGACCCATGAATTAAACGTGGAAGGAAACCCTAACCACTTTACAAAATATTTTGCACCTTTGACTTTAATAACTCGTTCAATGAGATAATCGTTGGGATATAATGTTTTTTGCACTTCTTCATAATAGAATCGTCCCTGAATGGGTTGACCGCTCTGATCTTCTAAGAGATGCGTCACTGGTTGACCTAGCTTGACTTGGTGAATTTTAAAAATTTCTGTCGACCATTGTGGAGCATACGATTTTGAAAACACGCTCCTATGTTTACTGATGCGAACAAAATCTCCAATTTTAAGGCGATGTCGCCTTGGGTCTACCCTTTTTATAGGGTTAAACAGTCTATTGAGTCTGGGTAGGTTCTTGGTGACGAGGCGAGGTTTCATGCCGATGGTGGAATGAATGGTGTTGTTGTAGCGTGACACAAGTTGAGGTAACCAGTCTATCCATCGATAGGAACCATGTATTGTAAACTCTTTCCACATATAACTTTTTAATGTTCGATTGAAGCGTTCAACTACGCTAGCTTTGAGATTGCTATCGGTGGTGTAATGGTGAATATCCTTAGATTTGAGAAAACTGGAGAAATCCTTGTTGAAAAATTATTTCCCCTGGTCGGTTTGTAACAAGTGAGGTTGACGTTTTGATTGTTCAATAATATGTTGAAAGGCCTTTGTGACTAAGACACCAGTTTTATTTTTTAGTGTTTAAACAAAAGCCATTTTGGAATAGACATCAATGACGGTCAACATATAGCGTACACCGTCGTTAACGTTAGAATAAGGTATCATTTCAACCAGGTGTGCCTGCCAAAGTTCATCTATTCCTTCGATGAACACGACGACGTTCATAAATGCGTCGGGTTGGTTTATGCAATTCATGAGCAATGCCCACTTTGATGGGGGATGCTTATAAGATAATTTTAGCATCTCGGAGTTGTTGTTCAATGTGGGCGATTTCTGCCTCATGTCCAGTGTGACCAGCTTGTTTTGATGCATGAAGCAAGTATAAGCGCTCTACTAACTGATTGGGATTATTCCAAAAGTTTATATCTTGGTAGGGTTTTAATTTCTTAAACCGTACACAAGAGGCAGAGTGATGTTTTTGCTTACCAAAGATGTTTGCAATGATGGTTTTATTTTTTTGGGATATATTGGCATTGAGCTGCTGAGAGGATTCATAGTTACTTTTGTGAGCGTTGGTGTCTAACAAAATGGATTTGTATTTAGCAAGGTCCTCGGACGTAAAATCTTGTGGCGAGGGGGTGCAAGAAAATAGCAGCTTTAACAGACCTGGTGTTAATTTGTAGTTGATCGTTTTAATGACAGCTTCGTACGAGCAAATTTAATGGATGAATCCCCAATTTTAAAACTATCATTCTCATAGCGAACACCAAAATAGAAGGGTCAGATACGGTTCCAGGGTTGCCCCATAATGTTTGATTAAAATGTTTTTGAGTTGAGCTTTATTTTGAGGGGTTGCCAAGACTTGTAAAAACGGAGACGATGTGGAGGAAGACGGTGTTGCCTCTATGACGGAAGATTTTTGTTTTGTTTTTAGAAACTGTTGAAGGGGTGAGGATTTTTCTTTCTTTCAGGACTAAATATGCTTTCGCTTTCACTTTCACTTTGTTCATGTTGTTCTTCTTCTTGTTCTTCTTCCTGTTCTTGATGGTCTTGTTCACTAACATTAGAGGAGGAGGAGGATTTTACCTGTCGTGTGGAATCTGTTTGAGTAAATTTTGAACTTGTTAAGGGTTTGGTTTGAGAGGTAGCAGCAGCAGTAGCAACAGAAGCATTAGGTTTGAACCTCATGGAATCAACCTATTATGGAGCATGTTTTATCATGGGTAAAGGATTGATAATTTTTAAACGTTGCAAATCACGAAACTTATGTCGAATCGTATTTCGTGCCTCAATAATACGCTGCATGATTTGATCATGTTTCGTGTACCCTAAGACGTTCGCCATGGTAAAGGTAAAGACACACTAACAGGAAATGTCCAACCCTGGGTCTTTTTAAACAGAAATAAAATGATCAAACCCAAGCGATAACGTCCCTCACATCGTTCACTCTGTTTATTTATGACCAAACAGGCATGGGTATGATGGTTCCAACACGAAGCACACAATTGCGTGAAAGCTGTAAAGGACATATCTGGATTCACATGATTTTGAAAAATATGATAGAGATTTCTAGAGTCTTGGCGGAAGAGAACG
This sequence comes from Meconema thalassinum, assembly GCA_946902985.2. Taxonomy (NCBI): domain Eukaryota; kingdom Metazoa; phylum Arthropoda; class Insecta; order Orthoptera; family Tettigoniidae; genus Meconema; species Meconema thalassinum. The sequence goes on from OX336388.2 coordinate 555,379,100, forward strand.
ATGAGATTGGCATTGTCACGAATCAACTGTTTGGGGATTTTGGAATAGGTCTGAGCCAGATAAAAACAATCCACTTGTTTATGGCGTCCCATACTAAAATACTCTTGAATAATGGCCTGTCGTTGAGTGGCGATATCATCAAAAATTATAATGGAATCTGGCTGAATGCGGTCTGGTTGAATGACATCTTGAGGTGAGGTGAATGTAAAATAGCCCATGCCTTCTTTATTTAACGAAGACATAATTTGTTCCAGATACACGTACAGAGGCTGGTACAAGGATTTGGCAAAAATATAAATATTTTGAAATCTTGGGCCATGAGGCGCGGTAATAATGTTCAGCAAAACATTGGTCTTTCCACAACCCGAAGGCCCTACCATAATACATCGAATGGTAGATGGGAATAGGGTGCCATGACGTTTAGGTTCGCACACGGACAGTGATAGCTCTGAAACCAAATCAGAGACGGGCAAAGCATGGGGTTGTTTCATTAATTCCATTGTGTCGACAAGTGAGGTTTTTTCATGTGTGTATAAGGTTTATATACATAGGCAAGCGGTGAGTCGGATAGGTTAGTTAACGTCTATCACCATGGACGTGTTTGGGCGAGCTCGTGTAACCATGGCTACGGCCGCCTCTTCGTCAAAACAGTCACGAGAGGTGGCTACAAAAAGCTATGTCGATCGCAAAGTGTCTATCAAATGGCCCCGAGACTAACCGCTGAGGGCTATTCAGCCAATCATCATCGTATTATTGATGTGCAAGAGCCTCGAGACGAAAATGATGTCTGCACTTAACGTTATGTGACCTATCAAATGAAAAGGCTTTATAAATTTGTCCCATCTGTATTTTAGTGTACCTGTCAAATCAAAAACTGGACAATGACAGAAACTATTCCCCACCACCACTGGTGAATGATGATCTTACCTATATGCTTGCTTCCGGTTTAAGTCGTTATCGATTGCATTATGATGGTGTAATTCATATTAAATATGCCATGCCTGATGAGAAACATTTAAAATACAACTAAACGGTGATAGAGTGTTGACCCACAACCATCAAAGAGTAAATGTTGGAGATGAATTATCCTTTCATTTTATGCTTACGTTTGAGGAAAAGGAAGCTGGGAAAACGGTGAATGATTTTCCGCTTTATATAGAATTGGAATATACTGCTATGAAATAAGGTTCTCTACGTTAGTTGTTATCGAATGTTTGCTGTGAAAGGTTCACCAAGTAGCAGCATGGTGAAAAAAAGATATGCCATGAACATGAAAAAAACAAATTTCAAAAAGAGAAAAAAGCCAGGTCTGAAACCAAGTCGATCTGGCTCACACCCAGTGTTAAAACTTAAAAAAACTAAAAAAAATCTGAAAAGAGTGGCTATCGAAACGTTTTACAAGCTGTGCGATTGTCTACAGCTCCGAAATCGCACCATCATGCATCGACAAAAAGAAAAGAAAGAAAGAAAGAAAGAAAGAAAGAAAGAAAGAAAGAAAGTAAGAAAGAAAGAAAGAAAAAACGTGGGCGAGTCATTCCTGTTGCTACGCGTGGATTTTTTTTGCCGGCTTTATTTGCAGGGTTGGCAGCTTTGGGGTCCCTTTTGGGTGGTGCCAGTGCTGTAGCGAAAACCATAAAAGCCGTAGAGCAAGGCAAGCAACAACTCAAAGAAAGCGAGCGACACAATAAAACGTTAGAAGCCATTGCGATGGGAGCTAGAAATGGCAATCCTTTAAAGCCAGTCTTTTATCCACAAGGTAGTGGCCTACCGTCTAAGAAAAAAAATGTCCATCTTCGATAAGCGCTTAAGGCAACTGCCTCGTCATGCCATGACCCATAAAGAAGTGAAAAGCTATGTCAAACAACTAAAGATTTCTCATTTTCGAGGTGTATTTATGCGAAATGAATTACCCAAAGCACCGTGGAAAGAAGAACGAGCCATGATGAATTTAGATGATGATGCAGGCCCTGGAACCCATTTTGTAGCCTATGTGAAACAAGGTTCCACAGTATGGTACTTTGACAGTTATGGAAATTTACCACCCCCGATCGAGTTGCTACGTTATTTGGGAAACCGGGTAAAGATATTCTATAATGTGAATCGTCAACATACCTTTGGCAGTCAAGAGTGTGGCCGTTTGAGTTTACATTTTTTATATAATAGGTCACGTTAAGCCAACAGTTTCATCATTATGAATGTCAACGCCAAGACCTTTACCGTGCACAGTCGCGGGCCTGAAGTGTCCCTGGATTTTTTCCCGCCCATTGAATTGCATCCCGAACAATCCTATGTGCTAGGATTAATTTCTTTGGAAAGGTACAACATAATTTACAATATTCAACTGGATATTAATGACAAATTTTATTATGATGATTATATGTTTAGACTTCCCCCTGGAGGTTATACCATAGACGATGTGCATGAAGCCATTAGCGTGTCGATGATAAAACAATTTGGTGTCAAGCCATTTGCGGATGGAACACACAAATTTGAACTTACAGCCAATACGATTACTCATCTCTGTCGTATTTTCTCTACGTTTAACATTGACTTTGAAACACAAGTTCATTCTATTGGTCCTTTACTAGGATTTAAACCAAGAGTGTTGGCAGCTCACCAATCCCATGATTCAGATTATCCAGTGAAATTCATCGAGGACCATCACATTTCTGTGACTTGCAATATTATTAGAGACGTATTTACGAATCAAGAACAAAGCCATTCCCTGTATGATTTTATTGTCACCTCTCCTTGTGGCTATATTATTCGTGAAAACCCTTCAGTGGTTCTATATCATCCTGTGTGTGTCAGTGATATTAGTAATATTACCTTACGCTTAGTGAATAGAAACCAACAACTGATTGCTTTGGACGCCAACACCCCTGTGACCTTCAAGTTGGTTTTAAAGACGTTATGAAATTTATCTATAAAGCAACAACAACGTCTACGAGGTCGGTTAGTTGCCCGCCGTGTATGAAGCGGTAGACACGAGTAAACCGACAACGTTTACAACGCATTGGTTATACGTTACACCCCAATCATGAACAAGGAGCTGTTGCAAGGGTTAAATCCCATACAAGTGGAAGATAGCGTCGTGCGCATTGATATGCATTCCTATCAACCTCAAGCAACAGGACTGACTAACAATGACGAGATTCAATTCATCATTAACAATCAAGATATTTTTACTCTACCTCATGAAAGTGTCCTTCAAATTGAGGGTAAATTGATGAAAGCAGGTGGCAGCACACCCACAACGTCTGCGTTGGCGAATCATGGTTTGGCTTTTCTGTTTTCTGAAGTACGTTATGTGATAAATGATATTGTCATAGATATGACTCGAAATGTGGGCATGACTAGTCATATGAAATTATATCCATCCTATAGCGAGGAGGAAAGTAAAACGCTTTCTATGGCAGGATGGTGTCCCAACAGTAACAATGACTGGCTAGTTCATACCGATGGCACTTTTACAGGCTTCCTACCCTTAAAATTACTCCTTGACTTTGCCGAAGATCACAAGCGTATTATTTTAAACGCAAGACAAGTTTGTATCTGGTGAGAGACCGCTGTGATTATAATGCACTGAAAGGAGCCTCTGACCAAGTGATAGACTAAAAAATTCAACTGCTTCGTTTACTATGGAAAGTGCCCCATGTGACACTATCGGATCATAAAAAGCTAAGCATGTTAAATTTGGTGCAAAAAGATAAAGCCTTGCCTATCGCCTTTCGAAGTTGGAGTCTACATGAATACCCCTTGCTACTTACCACGGACACTCATAGTTGGAGTGTCTAATCGGCTCGCTCTACCGAGAGACCCCTGTATGTTATTATTAGTTTTCAAACCAATAGAAAATACCAACAAAGCAAAGATGTCACCCTGTTTGATCACATTCACTTGAGAAATATACGACTATTTTTAAATAATGTTTGCTTTCCCTATGAGGGGTTGGAACTCAATATTTCAAAAAATAAGTTTGGTCCCCTTTATGACATGTTTGCTAAATTTCAATCGTCTTATTATGAAAAACAGGATTGTCCTATGTTGTCGCCACAAGGGTTTAAAGCAAAAGCACCACTGATTGTTTTCGACTGTTCATATCTAGAAGAATCTATGAAAATCACCACCATTGATTTAAGGGTAGATTTTCAAACTCAAGAAAATGTCCCAGACCATACCAGTGCCTACTGTTTGATTATTCATGCTAGACAAGTGAAATATCATCCTTTGTCCAATTATGTCACCAGCATGTAAGCCACCTGTGGTCGGGTGAAAAAAAAAGATCATCATTCATAGGATTACTGCATGCACAGTGTCTGTTGCGCTCTGACACTGTGCACATATACAACAACAACAACAAACATCATGTGTCCCTCAATAAGCAACAGCAACAACAACAACAACGTGACAGACAAACCATGGAATTTAAAATGTGAATTTAATCGTCTGAAAACTTTTGAAACATGGACAGTTCCCTTTATGGATTGTGGAGATTTGACTGCGAGCGGATTTTATTACTTAAAACGTGGGGATGTGGTCAAGTGTATTTTTTGCAACATTGAAATTGGAAACTGGGAAATAGGGGATCGACCCTTTAGCGATCATCAGCGATGGAGTCCATCCTGCCCTTACCTCAATCGCTATGATGTGGGCAATATTCCATGGAGTTTGAATTACCCTGTTATTGTACCAGACCCTGCAAAACTAGGAGATACCTGTGGACCGTATGTGCAAACTATTCATTTGAATGCTGTTCCAAATTAAGCCAACAAACTTTGTAATAAAAGTGTAAGTGTTTTTTATGTTATGAATAAACCCTCAAAAAATATTTAGCTGTTGTTCAATTCATTTGTTTCTTTGTTTTTTTTCCTCAAGTCCTTTGACTTTGCCATGTTAAACCATGGCATGGGTTAGTTGTTGATTAGACATCAACGAAGTAACAAGTAAAAATAAAAGCATGATGCGTACACTCATCGTGGATTGTCAGGGCTTTAAAATTGCAGACAACAAATTTATATTTAAGGAAGTAGTTTTTATCGATTGTAGTACGTTTTGGGTGTCTAACCCAATCCATTTGGTGATTAAACCTCCCTATGCTTTCGAGTTGCTTAGTGAAAAAGATAAAAAGCAGAGCCAATGGAATGAAAATCATTTGCAATTAGCATGGAAAATGGGTGATATTTCTTACAAGTATCTTGATATCGTCATGAAAGCCCATTTGTCCCCGGCCAATGTCTTATTTGTTAAAGGGAGTGAAAAACGCCAGTGGTTTCAACCATTTTTACCCTCTCACTGTCAATGTATTGACCTTTTAGATTTGGGTTGTCCATCCCTGCAAACGCTCATGGACACTTGTCCTTGCGACAATATTCAGAATAAAGCCTTAGCGCACGCATGGCAATTGTGTCATTGGCTCACCACGAGTGCATGTTTGGAGTTGTTCAATAAAATTAAAACTGAAAGTGTATCGTCCAATGATAACAGTGAGACGTGTACACGTGAGATGATAACATCAACGTTATAAGCTTGCCACGGTGGGTGAGTGGATAACGTGTCGGTCTACTAACCCCAAGATTGCAGGTTCGCCCCTGACCGTGGTAAGTGATTTTTGAAAGGCGGCAAAAATACGATACGCATGTCATACGATGTTGGCATGTCAAAGAACCCATTTGAACTCAGTAGGCCGAGTTCATAATGGCAAAATTAATCTCGGGAGTTTCCGCCAGCACAAAGTTCCTCATTTCTCTACTAGAAAGCGCTATTGTGTTCAAGGAGATTAGATATCTAACATCTAACCTCCTTGACTTTCATAGTCAAGGAACTACGAAATTCGACATGCAAGCTACCCTCTGGGTGTCAAATAGCAAAGCTTGCACCAGGCACCCGAGGCCATACGATATTATTATTATTATTATTATCAACGTTATAGACATGGACGCCACTACAATCGACAAGGCTATTGTAAAGTTCTTTGTGAGCAAGAAAAAACTGATTAGCTTTACACAACATGAATTATTAGCACTATCTAAATCACTTCTTTTTTATGTTGCTGCCAACGCTGTCAAAGAACTTTGGGAAATGGCGCCTGCCGAGTGAACTAACGACCCTGTATTGGGTGAACTACAACCATGCAGTCATTTTTCCCATCACAAGCAATTAACCATGGCAAAAATACCTTCCATTCGACAGTGTGCCACATGCCAATTAATTAAATTATATCATGGTCATAAAACTCAGTGTAAAGACATTGTTTCATCATTCCATGGCTGCCATGCGGAAAGCAACCACCACCTACCATGCTCGTCAGCAACCGCCGACAAACAACAACAACAACAACAACAAAAACAACAAGAGCAAGAACAAGAAGAAAAAGAACAAGAAGAACAACAAAAAAGTGTTTTTCACCGATTGAAACCTCTATGTCCCAGGTGTACTGGCCGTGGAATTATCGATAACATCATTAAAAACTTACCATTCGAAGCTCACTTACCTGCTTACAGCTTCGGCGGCCCTGGTACTCGTCTTCAAGATCGTTTGAGGAGAGGGGATATGGGAATCAATGCTTTGGATCATGCATGCCTTAATCACGATATAGCCTATGAAAACAGTGATCCCACACTAAGACGCATTGCCGACAAAGTCTTGTTAAGCATTGCCAAGCAACGATTAACAGCTTCAGATGCCAGTCTATCAGAACGAATGGCAGCATTTATAGTGATTGGTTCTATGAAGAGCAAATTACTTTTATCTAGATATGGACTTTAACATGAGGAATTTATTTTTAAAAGAATGTATACGCCTAAAATCAAAACCCGCCAAATCCATATTTTATGAAAATTGAGATAAGCATTGTTTCATATAGCTTTTGCTGCGCTGAATTCATTAAAACTATTATTTTGTTACAAAACCCGGTACATCCTACTGTAAAACGAAGTCAAAGTTGAGGCTTAGTTGCAATATCCGCCAAGTCCAACGACAGTTTCGCCATTTTTTGGTCACAAAACCCGCCACATACACATCAGCCAATAGGAGCACCCAGATCCGCCATCTTACCTTCCATGATGCTTTGCGAAGTGTGTACTCTTTACCTACGTGCATTAGTCGGAGAATGTACCCCAGCCTGAAGTGATTAGAATGGTTTATGTTGTTGTACTTTCTTATAATAATTTGTTTTGGATAATTTTGACAAAGAACGAGAAGAACAATAACATTCTGGTCTGGGTGATGTTTTCCACAGAACTGACATTTGCGAACACAAACGTGTCACGAAACCTGATTTTGATATGACTCACGTAAAGCCAGAAGCCATAAACAGAGGGATTGTCCTTCAGGCACAAGAAGTGAAAGGTGTTTCGAGACTGCTTTCGAAGCATTCTGGAGAAAGATGGAGGTAAAATGTAGAGCTGCAGTTTTATTGCAATCTGCAAAGTCGTGGCGAACACGAAGAGAATGATGATGATTGAGAAACTACTATTGAGGATGAGGTAGAAACAGAAATTGTGTAGCTATAACTTCCAGTAAAGAATGTGATTTAATAATTGAATGACGATAGTTTTGTCTCTAAAGGCCTGGACCATAGTAATTGAATATTAATTTAATTTGACGCTTTTCCTTATTATTGTTCAGTACTGCAGGCTACAGTATTGCCGGCCCCGTGGTGTTGGGGTAGAGCGCCTGCCTCTCACCCGGAGGCCCCGGGTTCGATTCCCGTCTCCGTCAGGGATTTTGGAAACTGACGTGAGGGCTGGAACGGAGTGCACTCAGCCTCGTGAGGACAATTGAATAACTGACAGTGAGGCAGCGCCCCGATCACGAAAACCAAGATTAGCGGCCGAGGGGACCCGTTGCGCTGGTCATGCGGCACCTCAATATCTGCAGGCCAAATGGCTGGGGATTAGGCCCTTCACGGGCTCTAGTGCCAGGGGTTATTTACTGTACAGTATTATTACCCTTTCAGGAATTGATTGCCGGCGGTGGAGATGGGAACTACTCTTTATGTAATTGTGTCACACGTCAGCTTGCTTCGTTGACAGGTACAGTTGCGCGTGTAGGATATGACTCAGCTCCAGTTTTGGATTTAACTGTCCATGGTGACATGAGCTCCTTAGACGCTTATCTGACGCAATGCAGCGTGACCTATGTGCAGAGTGCACTCTGTCATCGCTGTGTCCTCCGCTTCGCCCTGCAGAGCTCATGCTACAATAAACATTAACGCTGGCACAGCCACACTCAGCGGCAATCAAATCTTGAATGGGTAATATGAGTTTTATTCTCTTTCTGTTCATTCTAATAAAACACAACCGCCCCTTAAAACAACAATAACAACAACAACAAAACACAAAAATTATACGATTTTTTAAATTTTATAACCTATATTTAGTTAACTTTCATTCGAATATTAATTTCCGAATAAAGCTTACGCAGTTTCTATAATCTCTTCGCAACTTCAAATGTATTAGGGCTCTTTGGTATCAAAACCTGCCAAATCCAAATCTTAGTAACAAACCCCGACAATTCCGAATTATTGCTTTATATTTTCTACATACATTTTTAACTATATCGGGGACAGCTTCGTACTTCGGCACTGTTTTTAAAAATAATTCATTCATTATTTAGTGAAAAAAGTATTTCGTTTTGGGTATTGGTTCGTTTGTGACAGTTTTTGCCACTTTGCCGAAAAAGTGAAGGAATGGATTTGGCGGGTTTTGATTCTAGGCACCTCGTATCACTGTTATCATGAAAAAAAAAAAAAGACAAGAGTCCATGTTGTGTTTTTTTTCATTATTATTATTCACTCATAGTTTCATCATTATAATTATAAATAAAATGTATAAAATGACATAAATGACAAACAATAAAAAGGGACAGCAGTGCGTCGTTATAAAAAATTAAATAAAAATTACTAATTGTAGTAAATCTATTTTTAAATCACAAACAATAAAAAAGGACAAAAGTCCATCATTTTAACTAATAGTTTCATCATTATTATTATAAAAAATGGTATAAAAATTATGTACATGGTAATTGTAGTAAACCAATTTTTAAATCACAAACAATCAAAAAAAAGGACAAAAGTCCATCATTATTCATCAATAGTAACATCATAATAATAATAATAATAATAATCAAAACTTGTATAAAAATTGCTATAAATGCTATTTTAAATCACACACAATAAAAAAGGACAAGAGTCCATTATTATTATTATTATTATTATTATTATTATTATTATTATTATTATTATTATTATTATTATTATTATTATTATTATTCATAAAGTAAGTTGAAACGTCATGTGCTTAAGGCTCGCTTGTTGTTGATCTAACAACCACAGGTAAAACAAAATCATGTTTTAAAAGTACGTGATACTGGCGTATGAAATCTTTATCTACTCTAGAACCATGTTTTTGTTAAACGCTTATTATTGAATAAAATAACATGTTATTAGAATTTGAAAAAAAAAAGTGTAGTGCAAAACCATGTCTGTAGTAAAGGCAATGTGACGTTAACTTCAAATTATTTATTTATTTAGTAAATAGTGTATAATAGATATCTTGTTAAAAATATCTCTCTCTCTCTAACCTTTTATTTCTTACTTGTGGCTGTGGTGCATAAGGGAGTGCTGAATGAACAAGCGAGCCTTAAGTGCATAACGTTTCAACTTATTAAAAAAACTATTTATGTACATGAAAAGTAAAAAAGGTAAACTAATTATAAACATGCATCATAGGCATGATTCTATTCATGTAGCCTAAGGCTTAAAAAATCTCCAATTAAGAGAACTTACAAAAATTAGCATTCACCTATGCTCAGCATAGACATCATTGTATTGGCATGACTTAAGGTTCAAAAAACAAACAAAAAATTCTACCATTAAGCACAAGTTTAGAAAATTTATTATTATTTACCATGATAAACGTTGGGCAACAAATAATAAACGTCAAACTGTTGAGCACCGAAAAATAATTTTATTTTATTATAGTTATTGAAGAATAGGGCATGAATAAACAAAAAGTCACGGCTAGCGTACAATGATTATTCGTTTTCTATTTTTACAAAACGAACCATGCAACGATTATTTTTTCACCCTCATAGATTAAATAGACAGGGTGAATACTGGATTTGACATCCTCCATGACATTATCAGGTAGGTTATTAAATCGTGTGGGAAGAAATGTCTCAAAGTCTTGACAAATGCAAAGAGCTCGTTCACCAAATTTGGTTTTTAGTTTTTGTATTTTATGTATGCGAAAAGGTGTTTGCGTAGGCAATTCACTCATTTTCTTGCGTGCAAAGCCACAATCTTGACCAATGGCGTTCAAGGCGTCCATGGTTGTCTATAACCAAAGAAAAGAGTGTTACTTTCTAACACTCTCGTCCTTATATTACAACAACAACAACAACAACAATAACTTTGTCTGTACATCAAAGTGTGTTGTTTTTTTAAGCCTGAGTGTGTATGGCCTAAATTTGTAGATAGTATTGGATAAATTAACAAAAATATAATAATGTTTGTATCCTTTTCAGTCAAAAAATACATTTGGAAATGTTTTATCAAAATTAAGTGTAAATCATTTTCAAGATCTCTCAAGGAGGTAAATGTATGTCTCTGTTGTCAATGGGAATTAGCCTATCATCCCCTTGTTGAATGACTTGTATTCGTTTGCCCTGCTGTTGTGCAAATTCACACTGCATTCTGTTAAATAAATAGTATCAACAAATACTGGGGGCAAACATCTGAATGCTGTTGGTAACCTATAAAAGGCAAAGTTAACACGCTATGCATTTAATAACCATGTCCACTACATCCAACAAACCAAGAAAGAAACAAAATAAAAAACTACAAATTTAAACCAGTGTGTATGACATACACATCAACGTGAATACACGATAAACTAAAACAAACAAAAAAATAGCAAATGTATTCTAAACGTCAAGTATGCACCTGAAAGCCGAATGTAAACAAAATAAAGTCATAATCATGACATGTTGTTTTAAGTTTCTAACAAATCTCATTCTATGAGGCGAATATTGATTGATAGGTAAGCTAAGACAAAGTTGGCGAAATGCTTGTTGTCGATATGAAGTGATTCGTTCCTCAGCAGGAAATTTATAAAAATGAAAACAAAACATTTGAGAGGTTATTGGAAAATAAACATTAAACAGGGGTTTTGTACATATTGTACACCAAAAATCTGCAAAATGATCCCCGTCAGCTAATTTAACAATCACTTGATTCATGGTTAAACCGTACCATGCTTTATGAATCACTTGTGTGGATACATTATTTTCAAAACCAAAATTTAGCATACAGGATTTACAATCGTGATGGCCTGGATCATAAACTATGTCATCATCCATAATGCTGTCATAAAACGTGGTATCAATGCGTACTTTCGTGTTTATATATTCTGTAGGATAGGCCACACGTTGAGGATTATGAGACACCATCGTGGCATATTCATTGAACGTGGTGTGTTTTGTGACGATAAAACAATCTTCATCATGGCTCATTATTGAATCTGAAAAGTAGTCGTTGCCGTTTACTAAGTGAATAAATAAAAATACTATGTACTATATACACTGTCTGTCCCCTAAGTCAATGGCAAAAAGAAAAGAAACAAGATGTTCAGTAAAGAACATATAGCCTACTTTCTCCTAAATGCATGGGTATTGTTATAACTCTTTGTCCTGTTCAAGGAGTATGATTGAATGTTGGTTGTAGTAGCTTGTTGAAATGCAACGTGCTATAGGGATATTGAACATGAATATTTCGTTCAATTCGGTTTCACCGTGTTTGAATTGATAGGGGGAATCAATTTGCACACATACTTGGCCACCATCTGCAAACTATTGGGCTGATGTTCTTGCAGTTTGGTCAGAATATGTTTCCCACATAAAGATATGGTGTTGCAAAATTTGATAAAGACTAGATTATTAGGTTGGTCGTAATTACATTTTAGCTTTTAACATTTGGGTGGCCGCGATTACGTTTCTGTCAATATGGCGGTGATATTAATCATGACACTGAGATGCCCTTTGCTAGTGCTATCTCTGTACCAAATTTCGTTCCATTCGGTTTCACCGTGTTTGAATTAATAGGGGGAATCGATTCTGACACAAAGATGGCCGCCATCCGCAAACTATTAGGCGAATGACCTATTAGATAGGTCAAAGGATGCTCCCTCCATAAAGGTATGTAGTTGCAAAATTTGGTAGAGATCGGATGATTAGGTTAATCGTAATTTGATTTAAGCTTTGAACATTCGTGTGGCCGCCATTACGTTTCAGTCAAGATGGCGGCGATATAAACATGACACTGAGGTGCCCTTTGCTAGTGCTACCACTGTACCAAATTTCGTTCCATTCGGTTCCACCGTGTTCGAATTAATAGGGGGAATCAATTTTGACATAAAGATGGCCGCCATCCGCAAACTATTGCGCTGATGACCTATTAGTTTGGTCAAAGGATGCTCCCTCCATAAAGGTATGTAGTTGCAAAATTTGGTAGAGATCGGATGATTAGGTTAATCGTAATTTGATTTAAGCTTTGAACATTCGTGTGGCCGCCATTACGTTTCAGTCAAGATGGCGGCGATATAAAACATGACACTGAGGTGCCCTTTGCTAGTGCTACCTCTGTACCAAATTTCGTTCCATTCGGTTCCACCGTGTTCAAATTAATAGGGGGAATCAATTTTGGCATAAAGATGGCCGCCATCCGCAAACTATTAGGCTAATAACCTATTAGATTGGTCAAAGGATGCTCCCTCCATAAAGGTATGTTGTTGCAAAGTTTGGTAGATATCGGATGGTTATGTTAGTCGTAATTTAACTTAAGCTTTGAACATTTGTGTGGCCGCCATTACGTTTCTGTCAATATGGCGGCGATATAAAACATGACACTGAGATGCCCTATGCTAGTGCTACCTCTGTACCAAATTTCGTTCCATTCGGTTTCACCGTGTTTGAATTAATAGGGGGAATTGATTTTCACACAAAGATGGCCGCCATCCGCAAACTATTAGGCTAATGACCTAATAATTTGGTCAAAGGATGCTCCCTCCATAAAGGTATGTTGTTGCAAAATTTGGTAGAGATCGGATGATTAGGTTAATCGTAATTTGATTTAAGCTTTGAACATTTGTGTGGCCGCCATTACGTTTCCGTCAAGATGGCGGCGATATAAAACATGACACTGAGGTGCCTTTTGTTAGTACTACCTCTGTACCAAATTTCGTTCCATTCGGTTGCACCGTGTTCGAATTAATAGGGGGAATCGATTTTCACACAAAGATGGCCGCCATCCACAAACTATTACGCTGATGACCTATTAGTTTGGTCAAAGGATGCTCCCCCCATAAAGGTATGTTGTTGCAAAATTTGGTAGAGATCGGATGATTAGGTTAGTCGTAATTTGTTTTAAGCTTTGAACATTTGTGTGGCCGCCATTACGTTTCCGTCAAGATGGCGGCGATATAAAACATGACACTGAGGTGCCCTTTGCTAGTGCTACCACTGTACCAAATTTCGTTCCATTCAGTTCCACCGTGTTCGAATTAATAGGGGGAATCAATTTTGACATAAAGATGGCCGCCATCCGCAAACTATTGCGCTGATGACCTATTAGTTTGGTCAAAGGATGCTCCCTCCATAAAGGTATGTAGTTGCAAAATTTGGTAGAGATCGGATGATTAGGTTAATCGTAATTTGATTTAAGCTTTGAACATTCGTGTGGCCGCCATTACGTTTCAGTCAAGATGGCGGCGATATAAAACATGACACTGAGGTGCCCTTTGCTAGTGCTACCTCTGTACCAAATTTCGTTCCATTCGGTTCCACCGTGTTCAAATTAATAGGGGGAATCAATTTTGGCATAAAGATGGCCGCCATCCGCAAACTATTAGGCTAATAACCTATTAGATTGGCCAAAGGATGCTCCCTCCATAAAGGTATGTTGTTGCAAAGTTTGGTAGATATCGGATGGTTATGTTAGTCGTAATTAAACTTAAGCTTTGAACATTTGTGTGGCCGCCATTACGTTTCTGTCAATATGGCGGCGATATAAAACATGACACTGAGATGCCCTTTGCTAGTGCTACCTCTGTACCAAATTTCGTTCCATTCGGTTTCACCGTGTTTGAATTAATAGGGGGAATTGATTTTCACACAAAGATGGCCACCATCCGCAAACTATTAGGCTAATGACCTAATAATTTGGTCAAAGGATGCTCCCTCCATAAAGGTATGTTGTTGCAAAATTTGGTAGAGATCGGATGATTAGGTTAATCGTAATTTGATTTAAGCTTTGAACATTTGTGTGGCCGCCATTACGTTTCCGTCAAGATGGCGGCGATATAAAACATGACACTGAGGTGCCTTTTGTTAGTACTACCTCTGTACCAAATTTCGTTCCATTCGGTTGCACCGTGTTCGAATTAATAGGGGGAATCGATTTTCACACAAAGATGGCCGCCATCCACAAACTATTACGCTGATGACCTATTAGTTTGGTCAAAGGATGCTCCCCCCATAAAGGTATGTTGTTGCAAAATTTGGTAGAGATCGGATGATTAGGTTAGTCGTAATTTGTTTTAAGCTTTGAACATTTGTGTGGCCGCCATTACGTTTCCGTCAAGATGGCGGCGATATAAAACATGACACTGAGGTGCCTTTTGTTAGTACTACCTCTGTACCAAATTTCGTTCCATTCGGTTACACCGTGTTCGAATTAATAGGGGGAATCGATTTTCACACAAAGATGGCCGCCATCCGCAAACTATTACGCTGATGACCTATTAGATTGGTCAAAGGATGCTCCCTCCATAAAGGTATGCAGTTGCAAAATTTAGTAGAGATCGGATGATTAGGTTAATCGTAATTTGATTTAAGCTTTGAACATTCGTGTGGCCGCCATTACGTTTCAGTCAAGATGGCGGCGGTATAAAACTTGACACTGAGGTGCCTTTTTTTAGTACTACCTCTGTACCAAATTTCGTCCACAGTAAAAGCAGCAGATATTTGTTTTTTGTTCTTGCATGAGGCCTACTAAGCCACAACCTAGTGTGGCCTATTAAGCCACATGCCTACTGAGGGTAGGTGCACACTTTGCCGAAACATGAGTCCTATTAAGCCACCACCACCTAGTGAGGCCTATTAAGCCACAACCTAGTGAGGCCTATTAAACCGCTCCTAAAAAGCCAACATGTTTTTAATCTAGCCTGTGCACAGTGAGCCATGCAAACGTTGATGCATGGCTCTCTTTATGCGTTGACAGGCAAATAGCACGAGACATACAGTTTATGTACAATTATTTACAGGCATTCACACATTCATGCATACATCCTTAACACAGGTTAAAAAACAAACATTATATGATACACTACAATTTTTTATTTTTATTCCGAGGCTTAAGATGGCATCACGCATTTGATAGCAACCAAACCAAACACTTGCCGTGTTGTACAACAACAATAGCAACAACCATTACTGGTTGTAACCAAATGGGACGCTTGTCATCATATCCTGACACCACTGTATCTTGTCGTCCAACAAAGCGAGTGTTTGTTTTTGCTGTTTCATTAAAAATAATTCATGATTTTTCGAGAGAATCCTAAACTGACTATGTGTCATGGCTGTGTGGGTCTGAAGGACATGCAAATAATCATCCACACAGAGTCGTTTAACGACATGCTGGCTAATCCCTTTGGCTCGCATAGATTCGCATCGATCCACCTGTCGAAAACTAAACATTTTCGGAGCGAGACCTACAAACTCAGTCATCATGGTGTCTGAACACTCATCTTTCATTAAACCAATTTCTTTTTTGTTCAGACGGGGGATATTGAACACGTTCTTCTCACTAAACGAGGACGTGTCAAACCATTTTGGGTTTTGTTTGATAACGACATACGGATCACAGTCACGGATATGGTAAATAAAACTATCCGTGTCTGTATATAACAAGGAAATGCTACCAAATCGCTGTATTGCAAAACCATAATGCAATTTATACATGTGCAGTTTTGAAAAGTCTAAAATTACTTGCCCTAAATAGATAGGCTTATTCATGACCACTTTAGTTTTGGCAAGTTCAATAGTCAGTAGATCATGATCAATAATGTTAAAAGATTTGAAATTTGGTTTCGCAATATATTTTTTAGCTCTCCATCTGCCATGCCATGTGTTGACCAATTTAATGTCCCTATACTGCCGTACATTTTCCAAACTCTTGCCATAGATACAATTATTCATCAGTTTAAAAACATTGATTTGAAATGGCTGAGTGGCACTTTGTCTGTGACTGGTATTTAAATACATGTACGGTTTCAACCACGGTTTCTGACAAAAAGAAATACCTCTGTGGATTTTTTCATGGTTAAGCCCTGGGCTAAACATTCTACCAGCATGTCAATATGCAACACATAGTGATTTTTATCATACAAGGTACCCATAAATTTCTTATGATTGCCCTTACTCTCGGGCGGTACCATTTTCTCTATGCAAAAGGGGAAATCACCATGTTGCTGTCTGAGATCGGGGGATAATCTAAGTCAACGTCAAGAACATACCCTACGTCCTGTTGCTTGCTGGCGCTATGCACATTAAAATCTTTAATTTCATCCTCAGACAGCCAGACAAAGTTTCTGTACGGCAGTGGTCGACTCATAGCGTGACCGTATAAATTGTTTACATCGAAATACATTAGATAGGATTCAGGTTCTTCGGGACAATAATCAGGCATGTCATGATTATTTGCCTTGGCATGTCGCTGATTGAGCGATACGAATCCCCCACGAATCCCTTTTTCCATCATCAGTACCATATCGGGATCCTTCAGTAAATCAAGCTCAATGTGAGTAAATTTGAGGGCTGCGTCCCAACTTAACCCGGGACTGGTATAGTAGTGGGCGGGGTCAAGGCCATAGATCGTGCGATATAGCTGACGAAACGTTTCAAACACGTCTGTCAACAACAACACGTCTAATTTTAAGTAGTGCATAGCATACTGGGCCATGGTTTCTGTGCCAAACACTCGCCAAACATGGTGTGCGTGGGCATAGTCTTCTTCACTAATGGTGCTTTGAGTTAACTGAGAAAAGAATTTTTGTCTTGGCGGCAAAGACGTTTCTTCAAGCACCTCGTAACTTCCCTCATAATCATAAGGAAAATCGCCTTTACGAACACACAATTTAAATTGATTTGTATCCGTAAAGTGGGAATGGGTATGCTTCAACTCATCTTCGCTTAAGCCTTTCACGAGACTATCCAGCGAACTAGACATAAACTTGAATGAGTCGAGAAAGCGAATGCTCATGCTTCCTTTTCTCCATGAAAGTGAGGTAAAGCTCTCATGGTTCTTAGCCAGAATGCTGAATTTGCTCTTATCTACACGAGCAAATTGTTTTACAATGAAGTGAAGGTCATACCGGGAGAAATTGTTTAAGAAGACAGGGAGGAAGCGAGGTGTAGAGTACTTCAAATTGCATTCGCTATGGGCAGCACCTCTAAAATGCCCTGTCCTGTGGCAGTGGTCTCATACACTTTTTTCTCCGCCTAGAATGGGCTTTTCACTTATGTGGCAGGTGGTGGCTTAATCATATTCTCTTTGCTGTACGTCATTCATCTGAATTGGTACAGGGTTGTCCAAATTTTTTTCTACTTTGCCCGCTAAAGCCGCCATTTGATCAACAAACCACTGCGCACAATCCTGACCTTTGTGACTTACATACACACATTGTGAATTATCATAGTGACAGACAACATAATAGGCTACAGCAAAAGGCTCATGTTTCTGCACTGGATAGGTTGAGCTTGTATGGGGGCTTGGTTCACATCCCTGAATGGGAACAATAAGGGCCTCAAAATCAGCGTAAACAGTAAATGGTACAATGTCTTGTTTATTAGTAGCCTTAAATTTTAAGACTGCGTCATTCCCTTCGGGCAAGACTAGCTTTACTGCCGTCTGCCCTTCACAGTCTTCCGTATGTCGTTTCAAAAGTTCATCAGTTCCAAAATACTGAAGGCAGCGCTCACAAATGTGTTTTGCACACTTATAATTGGACATTTGACTGCTTACCAAACTACTCAAATTCTTCATCCAACAATAATGGCTTTTATCCCCATCAGACAGGAAAATCATGTGAATGTGATGTTGCTTTACCTGTTTGGTGGCATAAAAGGGGCCCACAATATTGGATCCCTCGATGCCATACACCATGAATGAGAAATTTGGATTATCTTTCTCAAATAAATGAATTTTATCTAGAGGCATGGGAAATGAAACACGCTCGAGATTGAGAGTTGCTTTAAGTGGTTAAACACATCTTTGTACTGCCCTGGTCTATGAGCAACATGATTGTCTTCTTCACAGGGTTGCAGACAGCTAACTATACTCCACAAAAAGCAGTAATCGTCTTTATTGCGTATGTTGATCACTGCCTTTCTGGAAGCGACAAAGCTCGGTGTGGCAATATAGCTACTTCCTGCGTTCAATGGATTGTATTTACAAATATTGATTTGCAAATAAGCAATGCTATTGAGGGCCAAGCCACTGGGACCCTGTTGCAACTTATCAAATTTTGTGATAAGTGCTTGAATAGCTTTCTCCTGATACCGCGTTTCTAAATTATCGGCTATCAGTACTTTCTCCATTTTTGTACAAAGGTTGAAGGTGTGTTTCTCTTCAACATTATTTTTATCAATGTAAATTCACATAGTTGTTCGAAATTTATTTTTAAAGCCTGATGGAATCTTAAGCCTTGTTCATATTCACTCAAAAAATGGGGAAACATGATTCCACAAAATCTTTAGGGGACAGACAGTGATTTGCATTGTAAATTCGGCCAGAGCATACTCGCGTTTTGAAACATTATGCCAAAGGCTGCCACACTAACACTTCACTCTCTGATAAAGACATGATTATAAAATGGACTAATAAACGTGCAAACCTTACCTTAGAATAGGTTAATCCAAAACCAGCAATTCCACACGGCCACACTTATCTCTTTCACTGACTGGCACACAATCACGCTCACAGGCACACAATGGTCGTAGCAATTTGATGATGATTCTTTACAATTGGCCCCAGCAATAGATGATCACCAACAAGGTTTCTGTTGCATTTGTTTCCAACGATTTATCTGAAAAAAAACCACCAATAAAATCCGTTAATAGTCATGGTTATATACACTAAACCTGTGCATTCATTCATTGATTCATTCATTTGTTCATTCATTCATGCATTCATTCGTTGATACGAGTTGCTAAAAACAAAACAAAAAAGGTTTCAAGTGTGCACACATAGATAAGGCACTCACTCGAAAATAACATGGTCATTTACAAATAAAAGAATTAATCTATATTCATAGCTCACCTTATTTTAAAATATCGAAAGCGTCACGGTAGTTAAAATCTGTTCACTCGATACAAGTCTTCATTCTGAAACAATAATAAATAAACGCCATAAGTTTATAAATTTCCATGAAATAAATGGCATACATTTAACAACAACAACAATAAAAGTAATGGATCAACATGTACTCACCATATAATGAATTATAATGTTTTCAGCAAATGTGCTCTTTGCCGCCACTGTCACTGTATCTCTCTCTCTCCCTCTATCTGCTTTTCCAGACTTGATGTGTTTTTTTTAAATTTTCTTGCTCTTTGAAAATCTGCAACAAACAATATCCCCAAAAAATACAATCAGTCACTAACTTACTTTTCACGCATGCACAAAATAACAATAAAACCAATCATGTCATAATAAACAATAATGAACCTACCATAGTACAAGTAAGGCCGCGGTTCACGTAATTTTTTACAAAGAGCTTAAGGCACATGCATCCCTCGTCTTCAAAGATGATCACAAGAATGATGACTTTCTCTTACCCTCAGAACATATATGTCTCCTCAACAATATTCAAAGTTAACACTTTACTTTTTTGGTCCTACGCGTAGGATGTCGTGGAGCGCACAAGTCAGACTGATTCTCACAAGCTTTGCAAACTCTGCATGAGTGTGTGTGTTTGTGGGAATGCAATGATCAGCTTTTCGACAGAGCTGTATGTCCTTCATTGCAATATCGAGTTACATGTCTGGGTCAGATAACAGCCACCTGCAAGCGAACAACAGGCTGTTATCGCTCTCTGGCTGCAAAGCACGTACGATGATAAGGCCCCTTGTCTTTTCTGGCTCGCCGTGGGTCAGTCTCAATGCTTTCATTTCTCATTTCATCAAGCAAGTCCTCTCTCTGCGTGGGAGCCCAGTCAAGCCATGACAAATAATTATAATAATAATAATAATAATAATAATAATAATAATAATAATAATAATAATAATAATAATGCATAGGTGTTTTACCAACATCATAGCGCTTAACATAACGTGACTTAAAAATCTGGTTTCTTACTTTTTTCCCGTTTTCCTAACCGATCTCGAAAAATTGACGGAAACCATGATTTCAGCTTTCCCATACCTAGATTCCCGTAAAGAGAACAACGACACAAGTACATCAACATGCCCGTCATCGCCTGATTCGTTTTCCAAATAACTCGAAAATTAACAAAAACACCTTTTCCATAAGAAAACCATGTTTCCAGCTTTTTACCTTTTCCATACCTATATACCCGTAAAGAGAATAAAGAGACGAAAAAAATACTATCACAAACGTCATCATCACGTTTTCAGTTTTTCCAATATTAGGGAAAATCACAAAAACCCATTTTCCATAAAAAAACATGTTTCCAGCGTTTTACCTTTTCCACACCTACATCCCCGTAAGGAGGACAACGAGACGAAAAAATCCTATCACGCACGTCATCCTCACGTTTTCCGTTTTTGCAAGGGAAAATCACAAAAACCCATTTTCCTTCAAAAAACCATGTTTCCAGCTTTTTACCTTTCCCATACCTACATCCCCGTAAAGAGGAGAATGAGACGGAAAAATACTATCACGCACGTCATCCTCACGTTTTCAGTTTTCGCAATATTAGGGAAAATCACAAATAACCATTTTCCATAAAAACATGTTTCCAGTGTTTTATCTTTTCCACACCTACATCCCCGTAAAGAGGACAACGAGACGAAAAAATACTATCACGCACGTCATCATCACGTTTTTCGTTTTCGCAATATTAGGAAAAATCACAAAAACCCATTTTCCATCAAAAAATCATGTCTCCTGCTTTTTACCTTTCCCGTACCTACATCTCCGTAAACAGGACAATGAGACGAAAAATACTATCACGCACGTCATCCTCACGTTTTCAGTTTTCGCAATATTAGGGAAAATCACAAAAACCCTTTTTTGACTAAAAAACCATGTTTCCAGCTTTTTACCTTTTCCATACCTACATCCCCGTAAAGAGGACAACGAGACGGAAAAAATATTACCGCGCACGTCATGCTAACGTTTTCGGTTTTCCAAAAATTAGCAAAAATGTGAAAAACGCATTTTTTGACCCAAAACTCTATGTTCACCTTTTTGACACCTACATTCCCGTAAAGAGCGCAACGAGACGAAAAAAATGAAACCAAGCACGCCCTCCTAGCATGACTCCTTCCATTCCAAGGTCGCAGGGGCTCACAACGTCCTAAGTGTAGCAGTACCCCTGTTACCACACTACTGACGTGCATTGGGGAGGAAAAGGGGGCGGAATGGGGTCGTTGGGATGAGGGGAATGGCTAGCCGGGAGGCTTGGGGTTGAACTAGGGGATGTGTGTGAAGGGTGGCCTGTATTTAAGAGGTGTGTGAAGGATGATTTAAACTGTCAGTCTCTCCGTGAGGGATAGGGAATCTGAAGGGATCGCGGAGGAGGGCGAAGCTCTACAAATTAGCGATCGTTTAGCGTTTAACGAGCGAGCAGCAATGACGCGCGTGGTGGACAAAGTTAGCAGAGTGCTGAGAACGCAGTATAACTTGGTGTACGCAAGTGCTTGGCTAAAGGACAATGTCATGGGCAATAGACAAATCGGTAGCGCTTACGCAGCGGTTTACAAGGGAGCCAGTGAATTATAATGTGTGGAAAGGGGACCAGGCTGTGTTCAATAAAATAATAAACAAGTAGGCAAATTGTAACAAATGTGATGGTTTACTGCAGGGCTTGCAATTTAGTGTATTAGCTTCCCTAGATGTAGGGATAGCTCAACAATGTGAATGTAGTGTTTTACAAATTGAACAGGTATGGTAATGGGGTAGGAGGTAACAGTGTGTGGGACACTTGAGATCACACTCACCTGGTACTCTTGGCGTCGATTGTCAATCGGGCAGCGTCACGGGGTAACAGATAATCTCCCTCTGAGTGGGGATCTATTTAAATGTTTTGATGTGCTGACCGTTGCTAAATTGCCACATTGCTGTTCTAGTAGGCAGTTCCTCTGTATTTGCTGTTGGATGTAGCAAGCGCTTATTCAAGAGTTTATTCAAGCTCTGCCAGCTTGGTGTAGAAAGAAGTGTGTTGCTGTTGTTGCTTGTAGCTCTGGGGTGGATTCAAGGGTGAAGTGGTGTTGAGCATTGGACAGATAGGCGTAAGTGGCGTAGATAATAGGGGTGTAATTGTAGATGTTTGTAGACAGTTATAGGTGTCTGGAGTGGAGTTAGTTGTAGATTAGTCGTAGATTTGTAGGCATATGTGAATGTACCTCGTAAGGACATTATATGTCCTTAAAGGTATAACCACACCTCGTTCCGCTTTAGTCTACGACCCCGTAGATTGTAGACTATAGTTGTAAGGGGCGTTTCCCTTTCTCCTGGGTCCTCTTCCTTCTTCTTCTTTTCTTCTTCGGGTCCTCGTGGTCCTGGCGGCGTGGATGATTTGTCGTCGTGTGGGAAGTGTGGCTGTGTATGTGTACCTTGGTGTCGTAGCTGTAGCGGTGTGGTGTACGCACAGGTAGGGTAGGTTTTAGAGGAAGGAACAATGTTGTAAATATATATGTATCCTTTGTATGAAAGTAATCACAATATTGTATCATATAAACATGGAACTCATTAAAATCATAGGCATTTTATAGAATTATGGCGTCGATGAAATAAAAACATCGTGGCAATGAAATATCTTTGCTGTCATTGCAGCATGATGAGAAAAAAAATCATTGACTGCCTTAAATGTAATGTGTGAGAGTGTTATAGTGTGAAGGACAAAGAAAAAATAAATGCTCTGGGGTAGAAATTATGGGTGTCGTGCATAATGTTTTATTGTTGGTGAAAAAGAGCATTTTTACAATCGTGTATTTCAAGAAGGAAGAAAAGAAAAAGAGTACGTTTTTGAAGTGTACAATTTGATAACAAATATGTAGTGTATTCTGGCAATAATATTGGTCATGATAATAATCACATTGGGAATAATAATAATAATAATAATAATAATAATAATAATAATAATAATAATAATAATAATAATAATAATAATAATAATAATAATAATAATAATGGTAAGCATAATAATAATATTAACAATAATAATAAAATAATAAGCATAATAATAATGATAATAACAATCGTAATAATAATAATAATAATGTGCTGATAACATACAATATACTAGTATTTGCACCTTTGGTGTAATAAAAATGTGTAGAGCTCTCTCTCATGGCCAAATGCGTACCCTTATGCGCGCTAGCCTTAATTGTACTTATGATTTAGCCTGAGCAGCTAATGTTAAGAACTAGTCTTAGTGTCTAGGTGGCCATTCTATTTTAACCTGTGAATTCCCCTCCGTGGGTGGGAAAATTCACCCTGATAGCGGAGGTCGGTACTTACAAACCTGTGTCTCCCCTGGCTATCGCAAGTCACGTTTCATTTAAAGCGTTGTTCGTGTTCGCCGGTGATGCTTAACGTCCCACGGACATTAGCCATCACTGTGCGAACCTGTTGCCATCCCGCAGGTATAAAAGAAAGGAGATGAGTGTATCATAGTGTTGTTTAGGAAGAAAGAGAAGCTAAGAAAAATAAAGGACAAAGGTATTGTGTCGTGCTGTGGTAAGAGAGAGACATGTTTGTTTTCTGGCGTTGACAGCGTATATACGATAGCTATTTACATAGTTTCGCCATCTGCAAAAGAATAGAGAGTGTACATGTGAATGGTGTTGATGCCGCCTTGTTCGCTATCTGAAAATAAAAGGGCATGATTATTAACACTCGTCAATCGTCATGTCATTCATTCAACGCTAGTTATGTCTACCAATTGTTTTTCGTTGCTGCCCGCTGGGGAGCGTTATATTCTATTTTATTTTGTAGCTATTTGTAGTCTTAAGCTACCTACTTATATTTGTTATCTCTGTGTGTCCATGTGAGAGTGTGAATTGTTGTGATGTAGTATAGTGTAACAAATGTATTTTGTCGTGTGTAAGAAAAAAAGGGTGGTGCCTTGAGGCATTGACTTTACCTGTTGTAATGATCATTTTCTTGTTGCTGCGGTGGAGCTGGAATAGAATATACGATGGTTAGTAAGAACACTCAGGCCATAAATATGCTCGTTATATCCGTCGCGCAGCGCTGTTTGTGGGCGGGTCGGCCCTCGATGCGGCGTGACGTAGACGTCTGTTTCGGGCGCTTTATCTATTATACTTAACTATTACATACTAGCTTATGTATCTGTCTTATAGCGTTTTAGCCTAGTTGTGGTTCGTGGTGCACCTTTGTCAGCTGAGGTCTCCACCTGAATATTTCCGGGATTCAAACCACTGCTTCTGTGTGAGAGTCGACCAGCTAGTGCCTCATGTTCTTCCTCTATCTGCTGTGTGTGATCACTTAGGTGTAACTTAATCTGTCATGCCATTCCTATAACTATGTATCCTATCCATTGGCCATGTCCTCGACTATTTATTTTACATGTTTTCATTATCCATTTGATATAACCTCGACTACTCATTTTATATGTTTTCCCTATCCATTTGATATATCCTCCCCGGGGCTTTCGCAATTATGATCATATAGGCCGTTTCGCTCGTCTGTCATTCATCTATTGCATTCAATTCGCTTCTCCGGACTTATGGCCGGGAAATCATTTATTTTTATCGCAAGTCACTGGACTTACAGGCCAGGAAATCATTTATCACTGGTCTTACCGCCGAAGATCAGTCGGTCTTACGGCCAGGAAATCATTTATATCATTGGTCTTACCGCCGTGGATCAGTTGGTCTTACGGTCAAGAAATCATTCATTATTATTCATTCATTTATTATTACTCACGGGCCGCTGCTCCGACATTTAAATAGGCTACATCCGCAGGGGTTGGAGTATGCCCCAGAAAAACTCCAACTCATAGAGGGAGAACAGCAACAAGCATTAGCTTGGATTCAATAGCATTGTGGGGAAGCATTGAGACTGAATGATACCTTAATATGGGGCTGAAGGATTTCACACTTGAACATATGCTGGATAACAATGTATAATTTATTCCAATAAACAATCTGAATAAATAACCACAATAAATGATTTGCATAAATAAACACCATAAATTACTTTAAATTCTTGTTAAAATAAGCCTCCGTGGCTTAGGCGGCAGCACGCCGGCCTCTCACCGCTGGGTCCGTGGTTCAAATCCCGGTCACTCCATGTGAGATCTGTGCTGGACAAAACGGAGGCAGACAGGTTTTTCTCCGGGTACTCCGGTTTTCCCTGTCAACATTTCATTCCAGCAACACTCTCCACTATCATTTCATTTCATCTGTCATTCATTTAATCATTGCCCCAGAGGAGTGCGTCAGGCCTCGGCAGCCGGCACAGTTCATATCCTCGCCGCTAGATGGGGGCTTCATTCATTCCATTCCTGACCCGGTCGGAGACTGGAAGCAGGCTGTGGATTTTCATTTTCATTTTCTTGTTAAAATGAGTTCTTTATAAAGTTCAACTTTATCCACCTTAGAATTGAAGTTGTAATTAAAATGTCTTAAAATGAGTGATAAAGCACTTAACTTATCTTTGATGTCACTTTATGCGCAGAGTATGTCCACAAGGAATCCTCCCTCATAAGAAGGAATGTAGCCAAAACACAGTAGTAGGTTTCCATGGAGCAGCCTCAATAGGCAACCCACTCAACACACTTGAGACGGTAATATTACTTTGGTCGTGAACTTACACGGCTGGAGTTTGTTGACAAGCACTGTATGTAATGACTGACAGCGGTGCGAAGTAGCTTTTGTTGACATCCTTTACCAAGATTCCTTTCTGCGGCGAAGTATTTCTGAAGTTGATTTTAAAAGTCACACATGATGACATGGAAGATGATTCTTGCGGCGTTTTGCTGAGAAAATCGAAGAGTAGTGGCCGCAGAAGGTCGGCAGAGTAGTGGCCTAAGCATCTTGGCCAAAGAGAAGACGCAGAGTAGACGGCGGACAAAACATGAGAAGAGAGAGCAGCTCTAAAAAGGGGACTCGGAGTTATATAGGGGCAGAATTCCGCCGAGAAGACAGGTGATCAGAAACACAGCTGTTATTGGCTGGCCAAGAAAGTGATGTCACGAGCATGAGGTGGCGAGGTGCACGCAGCAGACGGAGCTCAGTGTCGTTCATGTAGTGCTATTGCGCGGTACACCTTTAACGCTCAGGTGAGAAACTTTAATATCCAATATTATAAGTGGTTAATTAGAACGTCATACATAACAGTTAAACAATTGGTGTAAATACAAAGTAAATAATGTCATTCGATGGTCTCGGATTACTACAAACAAATTGACCGACAAATGGGCCATAAGTTACACATTGAAAATATCACGAAAAGTGATCCTCCTCCGAGAACTCCGAATGAAAACAAACAAAAAGAACCAGTCAAAACAAACATAGACAACAGACGAGGAGTAAACTAAGACTCGAAAGACAAAAAAAAAAAAAAAAGATAGCAGAAATAGGTCTGGTGTAAAAACCTTTATTAGTTAAAACATCAACAACTCTAACGTGCTTATCACGGCCAAAGTGGCAGTGAATAACTCTGCCCAGATTCCACACGAGAGGCGGAGATGGGTCTCGTAGAAGAACCATGTCCTCCACTCGTACATCTGGTTGGGGAAGCTGCCACTTCTCACGCCTATTTAGCAAGCTGAGACACTCTAATTTCCATCGGCGCCAAAAAGAACAGCGCAAAGATTCTATTTTCCTCCAAAAAATAGGTAAGCCAGGATCACAGCGTCGAACCAGCAACGGAGGAGTGGCAGCTAGAGAACAGCCAATCAAGAAGTGACTGGGTGTTAAAGGTGAAAGATCATTAGGATCGTTTGAAAGAGGAGTCAGAGGTCTGTAATTTACGATACCTTCGACCTGAATAATTAAAGAATTAAATTCCTTATATGAAAGTATGGCAGGAACAAGAGTTTTCTTGAGCTGTCTCTTAGTAAGTTTTATACAAGACTCCCATCGGCCCCCATGATGTGGAGCATAAGGCAGGGTGAAATGTCATTTGAACCCTTTAGAATAGGAAAAGTTGGAATTTTATTATTTCGCAGAAGGGGAGCTTAACACTTTTTTTCCACAGATCAGATGCACTTACAAACATTTTTGCATTATCTAAAAAGACTTCAGATGGAACGCCCCTTCTAGCAGCAAATCTAGAAAAGGCGGCCAAAAAGTAAGATACAGAAGCATTCGTGACCAACTCTAGGTGGATAGCTCCCGTCACCATACATAGGATTAACGAGATGTAAAGTTTTCCTAAGGTTTTGCGCTTAGATGAAGGAGGATTGGTTTGATAGACATAGGGACCAGCGTAATCAATCCCACTAAGAGCGAAGGGCTTACTAGGTTTTGAACGAAACGCAGGTAAATTTCCCATAACCTGCGTGGCGGGGCGTGTTTTAACCTTAAAGCACGGTATACACTTTTCAACTACAGAGGAATCCTCATGAACGCCATTAATGACCCAATAGTGTTCACGAATTAGACAGAGCAAGGTGCTAGTGCCCGCATGAATGTGCTGATAATGGAACTTCTTTATTATAAGGGTAGTGATAGGTTGCTTTGAAGGAAGAAAGATGGGATGTATTTTCTCATCCGCACAACTAGACATAGCTAATCTTCCACCCACTCGTATTATGCCATCCTCATCTAGAAAAGGAGTGAGTGGTGAAAGCCTGCTAGACTTGGGTAAGTCCTTACCACTTATAAGTAGAGCCCTGCGCGGATAAACAAACCGTTATCCGCATCCGCCCCGCATCCGCACGGCTGTTATCCGCATCTGCCCCGCATCCGCACGACTGTTATCCGCATCTGCCCCGCATCCGCACGACTGTTATCCACACGTTTGTTATCCGAATCTACTGGCATTACAATAATATTTTCAATGTGTTGCTTTACAGTATACTTTATCTTTTAGACATTTGAGCAGAAAGTGGTTCCCCTAGGCTATGTATGTCATGTGCTATGTTTAAAATGAATGTTACAAACCCTTTTCAGTTCGGAGTGTTGATTAACCTTAATGACATAATTTGAATGGAATTAGCGTAAATCATCATGTTACATTTGTCATGAAAAAACATAACGAAAAAAAGTCATTAACATCCGGGCCCTGGTAAGGGATAGTGGGGGGAATTGTGCGCACTTAAGCAAGAATCGGTCTTGTGATGGTCTCATAAAACAGCTGCAGTTATGAATAAGGGAGCCTTAGTAATCCTATATTCGATGTGCAGAAACAAATTTAATTCAAAAATACATTTGGTGGACTATAATTCAAAATCTCGCAAATATGCACTTGCGCACCATCACAGGGTAATCATGTGCATGGGTTGGGGAATTGTGAGCAT
This sequence comes from Meconema thalassinum, assembly GCA_946902985.2. Lineage (NCBI taxonomy): Eukaryota > Metazoa > Arthropoda > Insecta > Orthoptera > Tettigoniidae > Meconema > Meconema thalassinum. The sequence continues at coordinate 555,407,836 of OX336388.2, forward strand.
GGGATGATTGTTGGAAAGCCATAATAATACAATGTGAATTGGCTGAAACTTGCATTGTGCATTAACATTAGAATATTCCAATGCTTTTTACAATAGCATAACAATGCAATGATTCTAAAATTCTGCAGTTTTGGATATTATAATAAAATATCTTCGTTTTGTCAGCATTAAAGGAGGCAATCCAATTTAGGCTTGTTTTTTCAGGTTGTCTCAACGTTAATGTAGGATTTCTCTTCAAGAACCCATACAACCAATCTTTGCCTGCCAGATCTTCAACTTTATTGAAATTATGGGGAATCTTATTCTGCTATGCAAACTTGAACGCAAACCGTCTGGCAAGCTTGGTGGGCGTTAAGCCGTAAAATAATTTTGCCAATGTCAAAACGTATTCGGATAATTGTGACTCCTTTTCGTTGGTAAAAACAGGTTTACGGCCTAGACGAGGTAGAACAAGCCTATTTTGCAGCAACTGCTTTCGTACGGTTGACTCGGAAATGTTGAAACGTCTCCCTACTTCCCTAATTTTCCTCCCATCATCCCCAATTGTACGTAGAGCTTTCTGCATATTTTCTGCTGGGTAGGAGTTTTTCTCCGCTTTCCGCATATAATTTCTTGGCATCTGGAGAACAAACACGAAATATTTTGCCATTAATTTCGCGTTGTATTTACTTGTATCATTATGTTCTGCGCAACATTACCCCACTCTGCTTTTAAAACGTAACTCAATGAATCCCGGTAAACTAATCTGTTATATTGAAAAATAAATACATGCATAAACACTGTAAAAACTGGTATTTAAAACAACATTTAATTTTAAATAATTGATCACAACTGTAGGCTTACCTTCTTATTTGCTGGCCACAGAAAATAACATGCAACGTGTAAGGTTTCTTCATCCAAGCTTCACGGCTTCACATAGCAACTGGCATCATGCTGACTGACCCTATCTGATATGTACGATGACAGCTTTATAAGGGTAGCAGGGAACTGAGTTGCTAGTTGTACTACCAACTCGAAAAACATAGGTGCGCACAATTACAGGCCGGACGTTTGTTTTAGACGATTGCCCTTGACCTTGAAGCCTGCGGGTGAGCCTGTACACAGTCACTCTCTCACCCTATCACTTCACATTTGTCACCACCGATCTGATATAATGGAATTCCAGACTTGAGCACGTGGCGACACCGACTAGCAGACAGTACAGTCAACGTCGAAGTAGTGTGTGACGCGGAAGTACACGTTACGTATTTACAAACAGAACGTAATTATATTTGCCAATGACTGTACTTCAGTAGGAGTGTGAGACAGCTTTGTCAAACATCGGACCGCTTGGGGCAGCTGATAACAACACAGGTACTGCAGTAACTCGCTCCAGGCTGCCATTAAGATTTTTAACTCGTCTAAAACAAACGTCCGGCCTGTACCCAACTTTCCCCATGATATTCAACAAGTTCGGATTGTATTCTAAAAACTATCCGCAAATTTACTCCAAATATTATCTGCAGCTTATCCGCTATCCGCAAATCCATGCAAACTACATCCGCATGGCGAAAAATGTTGCGGATATCCGCGGGTTTATCCACGGATATCCGCATCCACACAGGCCTTTACTTATAAGCGCTTGTTTTTCAGGAGCAAATACTTCCTGCTGTACAACCAACAAAACCTTGCGAGTAGCAAATTCTACCTCTATTCTGGTGAGAAAGGATTGAGACTTCAATGGCTGATCAATTACCAAATATTTCCACCGAAATATATAAGACACCACACGAATCAATTTATTAAATGAAGAATACCTCTGAAAAAGCCTAGTAGAAGTAGAAGTAACATGTGACGTAACAGAAAGAGCACGGGCATCAGGTACTTCTTCTGCGAATTGAATAGCTAATTGAGGCCAGCAAGATGATCCCTGGCTGAGCCAGGTAGGACCATTCCAGTACAGGTCTGAAGAAATCAATTTTTTAGGCATGCAACCACGTGATATTATGTCCGCTGGGTTTTCACGGCTAGGAACATGTCTCCATTGTTCAGAATGGGAGACTTCATGAATCTTAGCAACGCGGTTTGCCACAAAGGTATTCCAATGCGAAGAAGACTTAGAAAGCCAGGCTTGTACAATAGAAGAATCGCTCCAAAAATATGCAGGAAATTTTTAATTTTAAACTGACGTTTAGTTTAGTAGATAATTCTGCTGCCATCAAAGCAGAACATAATTCTAATCTAGGCAACGATACAGTTTTAAGTGGGGCAACTTTGAATTTTGCACACACTAAATTAGAAAATCCAGGAAAAGTAGCTGAGGAACGTCCTACTATGTATGCACAGCAGCCATAAGCCCGTTCGGAACTATCGGAAAATACTGTAGGTCATACTGATGGCATAAGTGATTAGAAATTAAAAGGTGGGGTATAGAAACTTTAGAGAGATCCAGCAAACTACTGCGATATTCTAACCACTCTTCTAAAATAGGGAAGGAGAGTTTTTCATCCCAGTCAGATTTTAATTACCAAAGCTTTTCCAGGAAAATATACTGCAAAGGGTCAAATTTTTTGCTATTTCTGACAGAATTTGCCTCTAACTTAGAGGGGGAGAATCAGACAAATGAACCTGATAAGAGAAAGTATCAGAAGAGGGAGACCAAAAACACCCAATGCTTTAACAGCCGCTTCCTCAGTAGGAATAGCAACAAATTCATTAACTGGGACCTCTGGAGAAAATTTTGATATGAATTCAGGAGAATTTAAAGTCCATTTATGGAGAGGAAATCCACCTCCAAGGAGAAGGGATTTCAAATCTTCACGCACAAGAAGTGCTTCAGAAATATTAGAGAAAGAATACAAGAAATCGTCGACATAAAATGCCGTTTTCAAAGCCTCAGAGGCCAAAGGACGATACAGATGACCATCTTGTTCGGCTAACATGTGGAGAGACCGAATCGCAAGAATGGCTGAAGGCTTCAAGCCATATGTCACAGTCTTCAACCTAAATATCTTTATGGGTTTGGAATTCTCGTCTCGCCGCAATATTCTTTGCAGATCCTGCTGCTCAGAATTTACGAGAATCTGTCGGAACATCGGCTTAATATCGGAGATTACAGCAATAGGAAACCGTCGAAAATTAAGCAGGACAGAGGTGAGATTTGTTTGAATAGCGGGACCACATTGCAATGTATCATTTAAAGGGACTCCATTGGAATCTGGTGATTAGCCATTAAAAACTACTCTTATATGCTCTTGTGTTAAAGAACTTTTCCATACCGGGTGATGATTTAAAATAAACTATCTCCTTAAAAGGATGACCAATTTCTTCTGATTTAGAAATTACCTCCATGTGATTGGATGATTCGTATTCCTCCATTAAGGAAGCATACTGAGATTTTACAGAAGCATCTTGTTTGAAACGATTTTCAATAACAAATAGCGCCTTGAGAGCTCTTGAATGTGAGCTTGTAAAGGCGGGAGGATTAGGAATACGCGGAAGAGTTACTATGAATCTGCCTTCAGCAGTGCGAACAGTGGTTTCCTTGTATAACTTTTCACAAATTTCGTCATTAGAGGAAGAAATCGAAATAGCCTGAACATTCTCAAGATACCAAAACCTCTTGACTTAAATCAGCATCAACAAAATAACAATTTGATACAGTCTGAATTGGATTACGATATATTTGACCAGTAGCGATCCAACCAAAATTAGTTTTGCGGAAGAAAACATTAGGAGCAATCTTTACTTTATTGGAATGTAGACATTGCCAAAACACGCTTGAGCTGAAAAGAAGCTCTTCGGGCGAAGCTGTGTTGAAATGCCAGTCGGCAAGTTGAACAAAATTTGGGATATGCCAACTTTGGATAGGAAAGGAAGTGCCGGGAATATTGTTGCCTATATACTTGATAATCAAACAATCTAATTGCAACTGGGTGCCAAGATTATTAGAGTCCTTCAAATCCACTTTAGCATAGCCTAAGGATTGAGATGTGGAGCAATTTATTCCTGTAACCTCTATCGAGCTAGGATGGTTTGGGAGACCTAACTTTTGCACCAATGATTCACTAATAACATTATTAGTAACGGCATTGTCTAATAATCCCCTGACAGATATCCATTTCCCGTAAGCATTTTTCAATAGAACCTGCACGGTAGATAATAAAACCTGAAATTTGCCAAGCGAGGTAGAGCTTTGAGCAAAAGACTGCGCACTATTTTGAGAAGTCTCAGAATTAGACTTGGTAGTGGAACTGCTGGGCCCTGATATTCGTGATCTCTCATGTCTATGCAGAAGAGAATGGTGCTTAGCCTTACAATGAAAGCATAAGCGTTGTGAACGGCAATTATTTAACATATGTGTTCCTGAAAGACAGTTAAAACAATGTTTTTTTATTCGTAATCAACTTTCGTCTCTCATCTACCGATAAAGATTTAAATTGATCACAATTATATAAATTATGTGATTGCTGACACAGACCGCAAGTTTGCAATTGGTTAGGTGACAGAACATTAACAGAAAGAGCATGTGATCTTAAAATTCTCTGATTGGAGCTGTTGACCTTGTCTTTTGAATTTGAAATACCAGTTTTTTGATTGGCTATGGCAGAAAAGACTTGGCTTCTAGCCTTCAAAAAGTTGATAATTGCCTCATACGTACATTGCAAATGTTGGGAGAGTTCTGTTTCCCAGGCTTTTAATGTACTTGCATCTAATCTTGCAGAAATAAGGTGAACTAGAAATAAATCCCAGTGATTAACAGGTTGGTTCAAATTGGACAGTGCTCTAACTTGGAGTTTTGCAGTATCAATCAACTTACGAAGCGATAAACTGTTATCTGCTTGCACATTAGGTAACTCAAATAAGCTTTGTATATGGCGCTGAATGCTCAAACGAATGTTTCCATATCAATCTTTAATAAGATCCAAAGAAACTTCATAATTATCGCTTGTTAAAGAAAGTGTTTGAATTAGGTTAAGTGCTTGGCCTTGAACTGCCAGACGCAAGTAATGAAATTTTTGAATTACAGGGATAGAAGTATTCTCGTGCACTAACGAATTAAATAATTTAAAAATGGCTCCCATTCGGAATCCCTACCAGAGAATTTGGGAATATCTAATTTGGGTAATATGATAGGTGAGGAAGATGGGACAGATGCTGTAGAAACTTGATCTTCTTGTTTTTATTTTAAAGTTAAAGCCCTAATAAGCTGTTTGGCTTCAGCAAATCCCTGATAGTATAATTTTTCAACTTCTAATCTATCACTTTGCTGGTCCGGGAACTGAGTTTCTATGTTACTTTGTATCTCATCATTGTCAAAGGCTTGCTCGTAATTCTTGAACCTCTGAGAAATGATGTCAATATTGCGCTCCTGGGGTTCAAGCTCTGTTACAAAAAAAGTACGAAAACGCGTGAGCTAACCCTTACAAGAGGTTCTGGCGTTACTAATTTTTTCATCGAGAGTAGGCATGTTAAACGTTGTATGTTACTCACGCCAATATTGTGACCTTGAATACTTGAAGCTAGAGACTGACAGCTTGCTAGGTAGTACGGCTAAAGCTGGGAGCACACACTGACTCCGTTCCGTTCAGTTCAGTTGACCTTGGATGACTTGCTGGCAATGCAACCTAGTGTCCAGCCGCACACTGCACCAGTTCCCTACCCGTCATCCCCCCCGCCATCCGGTCAGTCAAGTTTGCCCTGACAAGCAAAGTTGATGCAAGACGGAAGGCAGGTTCCTATTGTACTGTAGTGCTTTGTTACATATTTTAGTCCAATGAGTGCGATCAATGAGGAACTACTTATTGAAATTGTAAAACGATATCCTATTCTTTACGATCTGAGTGATAAAAATGATCATGATCTGACAAGGAATGCGAGGGAGATGGTTAGCGAGGCCGTAAACTGTCCAGGTATGTGTATTATTTACTTAACCTTACTTTTTATTTACTTTCATAAAAGGACCAATGCGTGTTTCTTAGGTTGTATACTATTGTGATAAATAGTAATAGTAAATAAATATTACGGAAGACAACAGCTTTTATTTAATTATGGAAACAAGTTATATACACAAAGTAATAATCATACTTTTTGTCTTAATACATTCTGGGAATATAACGAATTTAGCAATCGTGTAATCACTGAGATTCAATTGAAGGCCTTATTTTATTCCTTCATTGTGGTACAACTCTTTTAAAATAAATAGATCCCGGTCAATGCATGTGAGATTTTCAAGAATTCGACATTGCTACTATCACAGTGGTGTGTTCCAGGACTGGACGGATGGAGACTAGGGCAATGTGTGGCTGGGGAACTGATCCCAACGGATACGAGAGATACCGAACCGAAGCGAACTGAACCGAAGGTAGGCAGTGTGCTCCCAGCTTAAATCTGATGCAGGAAGAAACCGGCTTTGCTTACGTTTTCTCCTCCACCGTTGAACATGCGCACTCCAGGCTGAAACTTTCAATTTGAATTAGTGAAGGAATACAATAAACAATAATATTCTTAATGTTTAGTGTAAAATCCAAAATGTGAAAATTATGAAATTCCTAGGGTAATGTGCCCGATATTCCAGCCTTGGATTGCGTGGCCCGACTCATCGCGATCCCAGGTTGAAATTCGATATAACAGTAGTAGTAAAGTTTGCCAAAAGAAAATCGTGGATGATTAGGTATACGTCGGCATAAAGATGAGCTAAGAAAAAGTGAGACCTCAAGTGACCTCGGGGGTGAGAACATGGACTGGGGTATATATATTACCACCTAACGTCATCTCCAACCATCCACGTTACGTTGCGAAGCCACAGAAAGAATATGCACAAATAAGATAAAATTTCCACATTTTTATTCACCGAAGCACCAATACAGCCAATAAGAAATAATCATTCCTATACCCTGCAATTGGAGATTGACTAAGTTAAGTCTTGATGTGCGAACAAAAATAAATAAATGAAACTCGTGTTTAATTGGGACAAACTCTCCTTGTGACCTGCCTTTGGGTATAATTTAACATACGGAGATCCCGCATTGATGAGGACAGTTTAGAAATGCGAAGAAAAATAGATGCTATGAAATTCCTTTTCAAAATGACAAACAACAAGCTGTACCCGGCATGCGTTGCAATGCCAATCAAAGAAAGTGTTGGCATTGCAATTTGGTTTCTTGAAGTGCTTTTAGATACACAATTTTTTCTTCAATTTCCGTTAACTGCCTCTAAGCTATCGTAAAATGGATTTACTAATTTTGTAACATTTGTGGGTGAGTTCGCAACAACTCACCAAAGTTTCATCGCAATCGGATGAATGGTATATGAAAGCAGATGGAACTTTGCTGAAACACTTCACGCGTCGTCACTCATTTGTTGCATCTATTCGTGCGCTACATATTGTAAAATGGATTTACTAAGTCGAAAACCTTCCCTGGCGTATACACAACAAACCATCAAAGTTTCATCGCAATCGGATGAATGGCATATGAACGCTTACGGGGTTTTGTTTAAACGATTCGCACGCCGTCACTCATTTGTTGAATCAACTCGCGCGCTACCAATTGTACAATGGATTTACTAAGTCAGAAACCTTCCCTGCAGTGCGCACAACAACTCACCCTAGTTTCATCACACTCGGATGAATGGTATATGACCGCAGATGGAACTTTGTTGAAACGGTTTGTGCGCCGTCACACATTTGTTGAAACTACTCCTGCACAACCCATTATACAATCGACTTACTAAATTAGAAACGTTCCTTGCAGTGTGCACACCAACTCACCCAAGTATCATCGCAATTGGATGAATAGTAGGCCTATATGAACGCATACGGGACTTTGTTGAAGCGATTCGCGTGCCTTCGCTCATTAGTTGAATCTATTCGTGCGCTACCTATTGTGCAATGGTTTTTCTAAGTCAAAAACCTTCCCTGGACTGTGTGGTGTATTCTTGGAATACACGGTACGAGAGAATAATTTTTAATGCTTTTGTATGTTTATTCCTTCCTCTTTGTCAAACACCAACAGTGATCTTCTATTTTTTCTTTGGTGATCAAATCTCTTATATCTTTTATGAGTCTGTTCTAGATATATATCTTCCATGACCCACCTAGCGTCATCTAGCAGCGAATCTCTGAAGCTCTTCAACTCTTCCTGGTGCAAGAGGTCTTCCTTCTCCATTTGGCCACCAGATTTTGCTGCCATCGCCAGCTATTATCTCCATGAGCAAGAGAACTTCGTCTACTTTTTCACTCACCATGCTGTGCTAGTATCGCCCGCTATCAACTCTTTGAAGACCATCTCCTCAAGAGAATTTAATTTCTTATGTTGGTTATTCTGATATGTATACCTTTTGTCTCCTACCCCCACACTTTCCCTTCCTGGGACCCTCCGTGCTTCGCTGAGTAGGTCTCACTTGTAAGTCGGCAGTTGACTCGGTCAGTCAAGGCTCAACTCGAGCCAGTCTCCTCAAACCAAGAGACACTCTCTACGTTCTACGCCATGTTGGCACATTAGATATCGTCAAGGGGAACTTCACCTTCGACATGAAATCAAGTTAAGTACAAACTTCAAGTTTTAACCTCATCCTCATGGTTTTAACTTCTACATGCTTTTAACTATTATTTTATAGGCAGTGTGAAATTACTATATTTTGGGGAAAATCATCCTTCGTGGGATTTTCCATGTTGGACTTCTGTCCATTTAAGCCAATCTTTGTGAAAGGCAGCATTTCTTATGCTTGTCAAATGAGAAATCTTCTCACACCGTGGGAGATTATTGATTACCCGCTGTCTATAAAATTACCAAGCTAGTTCCTCCGTTGTATTAACTTTGGCCCCATTCTTCTATTAAGATCGTTCTGGAACCTTCCAGATTCTGCACTTGACCTACAAGTCCTGTCGTCATGCATTTTCACTCACTTGTGAGAATACTGTTTAAATTTGAAGAATCTCACTTCTGAATTAAAAGCTCAATAGTTAACTTTCTTCCACCGATGGAATGTTCTATGGCACATTTAATTGTAATTCACAACTTTCTCAAGAAATAGACTCTCGCCTACCTAGTGCAACCAGTTATTTTCATCATTGCAATAACTTTCTTTCCCATAAACTTTCGTGTTACTACAGTGAAATTTTCTTCTATTCAAAAGACTATAGTGATAACTAGTGCTTGTTCCACTTTTCTACCGCGTCGCGATCGTCTGTTTACATTAAATAAGGCCATGAACATTGATCCTAAATCCCAATGATCTTTCCTCAACCTTCTACTAACAAACCATATTAATAAAATTGTAACTTTTCTATAAGGTGTCACTCACGAAGTGCCCTTCCATTTTGTTGGTTTATCATTAATTAATTACTGTATAACTACGTGTTTTATACACGGTTCAAACTTACATTGTTTCTTCTCTATAATCAGGGAAAACAATTCTTTCAGCTCTTGAGTGAGTTATTTCTAGGTTTCACGAAATGGAAACTGCCCCATTTGGCTCGTGATTCCTACTTAAACATGGGAAGTCTAGAACCTTCCTTTTGACTTTCTCTTCAGGTTTCACCGTAAGTGACCTGCTCTGTTTGTATAATTGTTATAAAGTAATTCAGCTTAAATATAAGAAGTTGTAGGAACTTCTATCTTATTCTTCATGTTTTTCTTATTGTTATTTTCGAAGTTGTCACTCTCTCTAGAACATTCTCTCAAGAATTTCTTAAAGTACACTCTTTGTACTCAATTTAATGTTTAAACTTTAATTACTTCATTTGTTATTTTTTAAATCTTATAAAGATTTTAGAACATATATAAGGTTTGAAACCTCATAAATTGTAAATTGCCTGGAGCAAACGTTTAATGTTTTCTGAGGTCTGTGACCCAAAATTTGGTAATCAAATTGAAAATATACATTTGGTAAAGTTAGCAATTTTTTTTGAATTGTTAAATAAATTAAGCGTTTCTTTTCGCTTTCTCATTTTTCTAATACAACGGTTAGGCAAGATCCTGTCTTCCTTGGCTCTCCCTACTCAATGCCATTAAATCCATTAATAGGGCTTTCACCACTCGTTGCATTTGAGCAAGAACTCTTAGTGGTAACCTCATTAAAGTTTCTTTTAGCGTTAATAGCTAATTCTAACTGGCCAGTAAGGCAAGTAAAGCTCGCTACGCCAGCTACCTGCTTGTGGAGATCCTCTCCGTAAACTTATGGTCAGTTTTCCAAAAGATAAGTGTTTCTCTTTGTCTAAACTTTTAGCCGGCTCCTCACAGAGTAAAAGCTTAGCCATTTCCAAATGCAACCATTGGTTCATTTACCAAAATTACTCCCCAAGGTATAATCTTTTATCATTTTCCTTCTTGGAAGCACTTGGTCGCCTTTTCAGGAACTCCACAACTTTGAAAATTGGAAATACCAAACCTGATTTAAATTATTGGCATTCTTCGAATTAATTTGCAAAAACGAATTGCTTTGAACAGGCATACAATAAATTTGTTACTCTCAGTCTTGCCAGACCATCACTCTTCCCCATAGTAGGCAGATACAGGCATGAGAGGGATTACACTAAAGCCACTCTCTTGCAAACCGGCCAAGTTCTAGCTGTGTTTCCCGTCAGCTTGGACCAAGCTCTTACCCACTTTAGGTATCCGAGAGCGGATTTGCGGTGGCAACCGCCTCTAAGTGCATTTAAGGTTAAATTCATAACTTTTGTGGGACTCTCCTCCTATTTTTCTATCCTTTTTCTCCAGTCCAAAATCTACCTCCTTTTCTTAATCATCTTCCCTTGGTGGTTAGGTTATTCCTCAGCCAATAATCTACCCACTGTGCACCACATCTCAGCCAAGTTTCATCGTTATAGGACGAATGGTAGGCCTATATGAACGCGTACGGTACTTTGTTGAAACGCTTCGCGCGTCGTCGCTCATTTGTTGAATCTACTCGTGCGCTACCTATTGTAAAGTATACTGGCTAAGCCAGAATCCTTCCTTAGAGTGTACTCAATATCTCACCCAAGCTTCATCGCTATCGGACGAATGGTATATGAACGAATACGTGACTTTGTTGAAACGCTTCGCGCGTCGTAGCTCATTTGTTGAATCTACACGTGCGCTGCCTATTGTAAAGTGGATTTACTCAGCCAGAAACCTTCCCAAAAGTGTACACAACATCTAACCCAAGTTTCATAGCTATCGGACGAATGGTATATGAATGCATACGGGACTTTGTTGAAACGCTTTGCGTGTCGTCACTCATTTGTTGAATCTACTCGTGCGCTATCTACTGTGAATGTATTTACTAAGTTAGAAACCTTCCCTGGCGTGGAAACAACTTCTCACCCAAGTTTCATCGCAATCGGACGAAAGGTTTACGAACAAATACGGGACTCTGTCGAAATGCTTCGCGCGTCGTCGCTCATTTGTTGAATCTACTCGTGCGCTGCCTATTGTAAAATGGATTTACTAAGCCAGAAACCTTCCTTGGAGAGTGATCAACATCTCACCCAAGTTTTAGCGCAATCGGATGGGTGGTGTATGAACGCATAGGAGACATACACACCCACATACATACTATCAAGTAACATTGATTTTTATATAGAGAGACAAGCTGTACCCGGCATGCGTTGCAATGCCAATCAAAGAATGTGTTGGCGTTGAAATTCTGTTTCTTGAAGTGCTTTTGGATACACAACATGTTTTTCAATATCCGTTAACTGCCCCTAAGCTATCGTAAAATGGATTTTCTAATTTAGAACCATTCGTGGGAGCGTGCACAACAACTTTCAAAAGTTTCATCGCAATCGGATGAATGGTATATGCACGTATACGGGGTTTTGTTTAAACGATTCGTGCGCTGTCACTCATTTGTTAAATCTACTCCTGCGCTACCTATTGAGAAATGTATTACTAAGTCGAAGCCTTTCCCTGGCGTGTACACAATAACTCATCAAGGTTTCATCGCAATCGAAGAAGGTTATATGAACGCAATAGGGGATTTTGTTGGAACGCTTCGCGCGTCGTCACCCATTTGTTGCATTAACTCTTGCGCTACTTATTGTGAAATGGATTTACTAAGTCCCCTTCCCTGGCGGGTACACAATAACTGATAAATGTTTCATCGCAATCGGATGAATAGTATATGAACGCATACCGGCTTTTGTTTAAACGATTCGCGCCCCGTCACTCATTTGTTGAATCTACTCGTGCGCTACCTACTGTAAAATGTATTTACTAAGTTAGAAACCGTCACGTAAGTGTCCACAACATCTCACACAAGTTTCATCGCTATCGGACTAATGGGATATGAAGACATAGGGGACTGTATTGAAACGTGTCGTCGATCATTTGTCGAATCTACTCGTGTGCTTCCTACTGTGAAATGTATTTACTAAGCCAGAAACCTTCCTTGGAGTGTCCACCATATTTCACCCAAGTTTCACCGCTAACGGCAGAATGATATATGAACGCATACGGGACTTTGTTGAAACGCTTCGCGCGTCATCCCTCATTTGTTGAATCTACTTGTGCGCTGCTTATTGTATAGTGGATTTACTCATCCAGAAACCTTCCATGACGTGTACACAACATCTCACCCAAGTTTCATAGCTATCGGACGAATGGTATATGAATGCATACGGGACTTGTTTGAAACGCTTCGCGTGTCGTCGCTCGTTTGTTGATTCTACTCTTGCGCTACGTATTGTAATATGGATGTACTCAGCCAGAAACCTTCCCTGGAGTGTACACAACATCTCACCCAAGTTTCATCGCAATCGGATGAATGGTATGTGAACGTATACGGGACGTTGTCGAAACGCTTCGCGCGTAGTCACTCATTTGTTGAATCTAAACGTGCGCTTCGTATTGTCAAATGGATTTACTTAGCCAGAAACCATTCCTGGAGTGTACACAACACTTCACAAAACATTTATCACTATCAGGCGAATGGTATATGACCTTATACGGGACTTTGTTGAAACGCTTCGCGTGTCATCGCTCATTTGTTGAATCTACTGGTACTTACCTATTGTAAAATGGATGTACTAAGCCCGAAACCTTCCCTGGAGTGTACACAACATCTCACCCAAGTTTCAACGCTATCAGATGAATGGTATATGACCTTATATGGGACTTTGATGAAACGCTTCGCGCGTCGTCGCTCATTTGTTGATTCCACTCGTGCTCTACCTATTTTTAAAGGGATTTACTAAGCCAGAAACCTTCCCTGGAGTGCACACAAAATCTCAGCCTAGGTTCATCGCTATCGGACGAATGGTATATGAACGCATACGTGTCTGTTGAAATGCTTCGCGCGTCGTAGCTCATTTGTTGAATCTACTCGTGCGCTGCCTATTGTAAAGTGGATTTACTAAGCCAGAAAATTTCCCTGAAGTGTACACAACAGTTTACGCAAGTTTCATAGCTATCGGACGAATGGTATATGAATGCATACGGGACTTTGTTGAAACGCTTTGCGTGTCGTCGCTCATTTGTTGAATCTACTCGTGCGCTATCTACTCTGAAATGTATTCACTCATTTTGAAACCTTCATGTAAGTGTACACAACATCTCACCCAAGTTTCATCGCCATGGGACGATTGGTATATGAACACATACGGGACTTTGTTGAAACGCTTCGCGCATCGTCGCTCATTTGTTGAATCTACGCGTGCACTACCTATTGTAAAATGGATTTACTAAGTCAGAAACCTTCCCTGGAGTGTACTCAACATCTCACCCAAGTTTCATCGCAATCGGATGAATGGTATATGAACGCATAGGAGACATACACACCCACAGACAGACAAACTATCACGTAAAATTGATTTTTATATATATAGATAGATTCAATTGATGATTCCGAATTCCTCTCTCTCTTAAATTTCCATGTACCACGCATCAATTCTAGGAACAATATCACATTTGAAAAAAAAAACAGGACATCTGGCCAAAAAGAATCACCGCTGAACAGGCTATGTTATATTTTCAACACTATTGCTCAAAGAAATAATGCCATAGATTTTAGTACCTCCTTGACAGTATTTTTGATGGAATTCCTAACCACTGTCCAGAAATAATGACTCAAACCTTGCAAATTGTAAATCATGAATTCGTACCACTGTGTCATTCTACCTAGCCAACCTTGTATTACACATGTATTATTTGTACCATACTGTTTTAATTGTACACCTAGTTATTTTAATTAGTTTTATTTAGTTACTGTTTAGTTTAAGTTAGTGTAAGTTGGAAGATAACATACTGTGTAATTTTAATTAGTTTTTTAAAATTATTATTACTGTTTAGTTTAAGGTAGTATAAGTTTTAAGATAACATACTGTGTAATCTTTATGCCACTGTAATTGGGATGAAAATCCTGTTGTGCGCAAATAAATACATAAATAAATAAATAAATATTGGCTCCTATGGATTACGTTTTAGTTACACTTTTTATTTTTCATCCATAGTTTAATATAGAGTTCATATTTGGATGTTCTAGAAAACTGACTGCATTAAAAAGAAAAAAGAAAAAGAATATCATTGGGATTATTCTATTAGATCTCCTTCTAACTAAATCACGACTGGTGCATAGTGGATATTCATGCTTGTTCTATCAACAGATTTACAACCTATGTACACATGTGAATGTTCACATCACATCATAGCAACATTTCTCTTAACTCGCAATAGATCCAAAATGTCTTTGCCTTTACAAATGTATAGTCATTATTCAAGTTCTGTAACTTCTCACAATTATTTAATACCGTCTTGATTCACATTTTGATTAGTTGTGATTAAACTTTCCACTGGTATCTTTGACTGGTGTAACTCTCATTGATGTTGAGTAATTTTATTTCAGAAAGAAATATAAAGAATTATAAAAATATTCATCAGACAAAATTATAGGCTACAACTTTTACATAGTGACCTTTCACTAACTTCACACACATATTAAATGGCCCTCATGGCTTCGTTCTACACCATTCATAGGCTTATTCTCGACCAAAGCTACCATACTTTGCCTATTCTCACTTAATTACTTGCCCATTTATATCACAGTAAACTTTTTATCACACTATTATTTCTCATATATTCGCATATTTATAATCTTTGAATCACATCATTAAATCGCCACATTTTACCTGCTTTACACTTAATCATCTTAATTACTGAATTGCAGCGTTACTATTACCTGCCATTGGTTCTCTGAATCATAGAAGTTATGACATCATGTCGTGTCTACTGTCGACCAAACTATTATGTTCACTCGAGTTTGAAGGTTGTTTATGAAGTAACCAATAGACCTACATAAAATCCAATAACATCATCATTTTCGTCGTTCTATTTTACGTTAGTTCATGTAGGTTTGGAATTTTTAATTTATATTTTATATTTATCCCAGTTGGAACACAAAACGTGCCCGTTTTTAAGCGTGTTTCAACCATGCGTCATATTTAAGAATTATTATCTCAAAACTCCGTCATCAGATCGAATCCAAATTTTAACAAAATATACATTGGAATGTTGTATACTTGGTTTATTAATTTGAAAATTTTGTGTGGCCAAAAAACAAAGTTGTTATCATTTTTGTAAGGTAACTTTTTCTCGGCTCGGGATCGTTGCAAAATGTAGTTCTTGGTCGCGTTGTAATCCTCATACATCAAAAGGTTGTGCTGTATGACTGTGAAATACGTAAATTAAATCACTTATTTTATATCGGTTTGTATTTGTATGGGGAAATAAGACATCGTTTAGCAGCTAGCCGATACAGAGAACGCTGTACAGCGTTGCCGAGTTGTGCCCATCCCTTCCGAGCGAGGCGCGCCATGACGCGTGATGGACACACAATATTTTGAAATTAATAAACCAGGTATACACCATTCCAGTGTATATTGTGTTAAAATTTGGATTCGATCTGATGACCAGTTTTTGAGATACTAATTCTTAAATTTGACGCATCGTTGAAACACGGTTAAAAACGGTCACTTTTTGTGTTCCACCTGCGATAAAAAATATTAAAATATAAACTAAACATTTCAAACCTACATGAACTAACATAAAATAGAACGACGAAAATGATGATGTTATTGGATGTTATGTAGGCATTGGTTACTTCACAAACAACCTTCAAACTCGAGTGCACATAATATTTTGGTCGACAGTAGTGTGGTTGGTCTTAAACGCAAACAAATTCCATTGGGCGCCACTCATATACACTATGAGAATATATTGGAGAGAGCACAACATCTCTCCTCCAGGGTAGCAGGACAATGTGGCTTGCTTATGGCTAAAACACCTTCCCTCCTTCTCGTATGAATAATAAATATAAAGAATAAATAAATAAGAAATCACGAAATAACAACTACGGAGTATAATAATAGGAAGGAATGTTATTATATTTAATGAATCAATATATATCTTGCTAAACGGAAAGTGCCGTGCATTACATATTCTATTGGATACCTAGGCTTACTTGTGGTTGGGGTATAACGTATTGTTACGTGCCACCCCCTAGTGGCACTTTTGTTAACTGGATTACGGTGGGGGGTACAAAGCACAATACCAATTACTGCTTAAAGAAATAGAATTTATTACAGGCCAGAAAATTACACTAATCAGCAAATACAAGCAATTAGGAGCCTTACTCAGTTTCCTTAAGTCTCTTCCTTATGCGCTCTTGGCCCTTCCACTTGTAAACAGACCACGGAAGTTAATCCGTCCTAATGAGTACGGTGGCCTTGACAGAAACTACCTGTTCCTCTCCCTTATGTTCACCGACCACAATTACTTACGATCACTTGCTGCAGGCTATTTCGCTGTCCACAAGCTGAAGAAACAATGCCACTGGATTTCGTAACTCGCACAGCACTTCGTCACCACACTTCTGTCGCACAAGATAATCGCTCGCACTAGCTCGTAAAACACAACAACCACTGCTTCACGGGTCACTCTTATATAGCAGGCCGGTGACTCAATAAATGGTTCTAGATCCATCCAGAGTCCACGGCTTCTCGAGGTTTCCACCGCTGGTCCAGTCACGAATCTTCTGGACTATTCCTTTGTCTGTAGTAGCCCTGTTGCATAAGGCGCGCGCAATACAGGAGGCAAGCCACAGCCCAGCCCCTGGGGCAGTTGTGACTCAAGCGGCGAGCGATGACACAAACTCAGCCGTAACACCACCCCCTTCCTAAAAAGGCTGATCGTCCCGATCAATCATTGGTCCGTCTGTGTCCCTCCGTAGGCGGCCAGGCGATCTCGATGCACGATCTTCATCTTCGCCCTCGGGCTCCGCTGGATCCTGTAGACGACATCGTTGATCCGTTTCACGACTCGGTACGGGCCCTCCCAGGACTTCTGCAGTTTGGGTGATAGGCCTTTCTTCCGTAATGGGTTGAAGAGCCAGACCAGGTCGTCCTCGTGGAATCCGCCGGCATCCGTCTGCTGGTCGTATCGGGTCTTCATTCTGTCGGTCTCGATCCGCAGTTTCCTCCTCGCGAACGCGTGCACGTCCTCCAGTTGGTCGACCAGTTCTTGACAATACTGGCTTACCGGGATCGGATCATTCCCAGGTCGGCCAAAGGCAAGATCGACAGGTAGACGGAGCTCCCTCCCAAACATGGCCCGGGCTGGTGTGCACCCGGTGGCTTCATGCACGGCGGCGCGGTAGGCCAGGAGAAATAGTGGAAGATGTTTGTCCCAATCCCTCTGGTGCTCGCTGACGACTATTCGAAGATGGTTCTCGATGGTGCGATTGAATCGCTCTACCATCCCGTCGAACTGAGGGTGTAGTGGCGTTGTCCTTGTCTTCCGGATTCCCAGCAGCTGGCATAGATTCTGGAACACCTGCGACTCGAAGTTCCTCCCTTGGTCGGAGTGCAGCTCCAGGGGTACTCCGTACCGGCTGACGAATTCCTTCACCAGGGTCTCTGCAATCGTCGCGGCTTCTTGGTTAGGGAGCGCATACGCCTCCGGCCATTTGGTAAAGTAGTCGCTGACGACTAATATGTAGCGGTTCCCTGCCTCGCTTAACGGGAATGGCCCAGCAACATCTATGGCCACTCTCTCCATGGGGCCGCCCACGTTGTAGGTCTTCAGTGGACCCCGTCGTCTTCGTCCTGGGCCCTTGCTGGCTGCGCAATCGTGGCACCTCGCGCAGTGGTTCTCCACGTCTGTTCGGCATCCGATCCAGTAGAACCGCTCTCTCAGCTTCTCCAGGGTCTTCTTTATCCCTAGGTGTCCACCAGATGATCCTCCATGAACTTCCTTCAGGACTTCCTCCGTCATAGCCTTTGGAACGACGACTTGTTCCCGAGATGTCTTCCCGTCGGTGCTCTCCCAGGTACGGCAGATGAGGCCATCCCTTACAATCAGCGAGTCCCACTGTGCCCAGTAGGACTTAAACTTTGGGCTGCAGTCACTCACAATGTTCCACCCGGGTCTGGGGACACAGGCCTTCTTCCATTCGGCTATCGGTCCCAGGTCATCATCTTCTGCTTGTGCCCGCGTGAAAGATTCGCGGCTCCAGTTCCCTTGAAGTTCCACAGTAGTCCGTCGGCACAGTATCCCGGTGTTCTCCTCCCTCCTAGTACAGAAGGTGCAGTCTTCGGGGCACGGTCTTCGTGACAGGGCGTCGGCGTTAGAATGCAGTTGGCCTTTCCTGTGCTGAATCTCAAAGTTGTATTGTTGAAGCCTCTCTAACCACTGCGCGAGTTGACCCTCGGGCTGCTTGAAGTTCAGGAGCCACCGCAGGGATGCATGGTCGGTCCTGATGAGAAATTCTTGCCCGTACAGGTACTTGTGGAAGTGTTCAATGGTCTTCACGATGGCGAGCAGCTCCTTCCTGGTGACGCAGTAGTTCCTTTCTGGCTTTGACAAGGCCTTGCTGAAGTAGGCCACTACTCTTTCCTCGCCGTCCACTACTTGCGACAGGATTCCCCCTATGCCAAAGTCGCTGGCATCGGTATCGACGATGAACCTTGTTCCAGGTCTGGGGTAGGCCAAAATAGGCGCGGTGCACAGAGCCTGCTTGAGTTGTTCGAAGGCACTGTGGCATTCTGCTGTCCACGTGAAGAGTTGGTCCTTCTCAGTCAGTCGATGTAAAGGTTTGGCGATGTCGGCGAATCCCCTCACGAAGCGACGGTAATAAGTGCAGAGTCCCAGGAAGCTTCGTAGTTGGGACTTGTCCTTCGGAACTGGCCACTCCCTCACAGCTGCGGTCTTCTCTGGGTCGGTGCGCACCCCTTCCTCGGAGACGATATGCCCAAGGTACTGGACCCGCTTCTGGAAGAGCTGACACTTCTTGGGGCTCAACTTCAGCTGGGCAGTCCGTAGCTTCAACAAGATCTCCTTCAGGTTGCTGTAGTGCTCCTCGAAGCTTCTCCCCAGAACGATGACGTCGTCTAGGTAGACCAGGCAGGTCTTCCAGTGTAGTCCCCTCAGAATGGACTCCATTAGCCTTTCGAAGGTCGCAGGGGCGTTGCACAGACCGAATGGCATGACGGTGAACTGCCAGAGCCCTCTGCCCACAGAGAACGCCGTTTTCTCGCGGTCCTTAGGGTGGACCTCCACCTGCCAGTAGCCACTCTTCAAATCCAAGGTGGAGAACCATCTCGACCCTGATGTGGTGTCCAGGGTATCGTCGATCCGGGGTAGAGGGTAGCTGTCCTTCTTCGTGACGTCATTCACCCGCCTATAATCCACGCAGAACCTGGTGGAACCGTCCTTCTTCTTCACTAGCACGACCGGAGAACTCCAAGGACTATGTGATGGCTCGATCACCCCTTGCTCCTTCATCTCTTCTACCATCCGGTCGACTTCGGCTTGCTTGGCGAGCGGGACTCGTCGGAATGGGGCCCTAATCGGTGCGCTGTCCCCAACGTCGATTCTGTGCTGGACCAAGCTTGTCCTGCCGAAGTCTTTGCTCCCCACGGAGAAGACGTCCTGGAATTCGCGTAACAGGTCCTGAAGTTGGCGTGATTGTTCCTCGTCTAAATGGTCCTGGGATCCTTGGTACAGCTTCTGTAGTTCTTCTGGCAGTGTGCGTCTTCTTCGGTTGTCCGTCTGCAGGTGTCCGTCCGTCGTGTCGGTGATGCGGGCAATCCAGGTAACGGGCTCGCAGACTCCTAGGTTGGTGTCCCGGTGAACCGTAATGTCGTAGTCGTTCAGGTTGGACAGGCGGACGTACGGTCGAGACGTCGTGTTGATGAGGGTCTTGGCTACTAGCAATCCTTTTGTCTGGATGTCCTCATATTTTGGCTCGATGACAGCCGCCACTCCCTCAGCAGTTCCGTCGACAATTACGGCGGCGCTGACCTCCGTCCTGGCAGGAACGATGACGTCCTCTCTCAGCCTTACTCGTCGTGCGGTGACGGCCTCGTGTGCTGGTTGCAAAGCAAGTTCCTCACCTCCGAAGTGCAGAGTGTTGGTACTCAGGTCCAAGATGATGTTGTTCTGGTCCAGGAAGTCCAGTCCGATGATCACTTCATTTGATACGTCGGCCACAAGCACTGGATGCTTTATCACGCGTCGACCAATGACGAACTCCAGTGGTGCTTCGCCATGTACCGGTGCGGTCTCTCCGGTCGCGGTTATTAGCTGGAGGTTCCTTTGTGTGGGTTGCACTCTCCACTTCGGGATCACAGTGGGATTGACGATGGTCCTCGATGCTCCCGTGTCGATCAGCATGGGCCAGCTCACTCCGTTGATGACTCCGTCGACCATCAGGCTGCTATTGTCCCTCCGTAACTTCGTCACACGCACTTGGACTGCCGGGGCTTGACGACTGTCACAAGCCAACCTTTGCCCCCCAAGGCTGGCTAATACTCGTTTCCCTGGGCCGCGCGGTTTTCAGACGACTGATTTCCCGTCGGATACTCTCGGCGGCGGCGATCACCGCAGTCCTTGCTCAGGTGGCCTTTCTTACCGCAGGTCCAGCAGGTCGGTAGTCCTCTTCCGGGCCGCCTCTCCGTTTGTCTTCCGGCTGTGTCGTTGCTGGTGGTGCCGCGACTATCGAAGAAACGGCTTAGCGCCTCCATCAATTCGTCGGCCAGGGGCTTGGTCTCGTTGGTTTTTGCTGGTTCGTCGACGTCCACTTGACGCACCCGCGCGTGCATTCTGGATGCCTGTTTTGCCGTCTCGAATTCAAGTGCGTGGCTCAGCGCATCTGCCAGGGTCTTATTGCGCGCGAGTCGCAGCGCCTGTTGAGTGTCCAAGTCCCGTAGCCCGTCGGTGAAAGTCTGCGTCGCTATCTGCTCCAGAAAGTCGGCCGGCGCTGTTGGGTAGACGAGTCTTACGAGGCGTGCGATGTCCATCTCGAACTCCTGCAGGGTTTCCGCGTTCTTCTGTACCCGGGTCCGGAGCTGCATCTGGTAGGCCTGCTGAAGATGGCTATCTCCATATCGGGACTCCATATGGGCGATCAGTGAAGCGTAGTCCTGGGATCCAGTCGGGATGGCCTGAAGGACGTTAAGGGCGTCGCCTCTCAGGGCTACAATGAGAGCTGTAGCCTTTTCTGTGTTGTTCCAGTTATTTATGGAACAGGCTGCATCGAACTGACGTAAGTAGGTGCTCCACGGGACCTTTCCGTCGAAGGTTGGGGGCGTCACTCTGCTATGTCCCGTTCCTGATATTCCCGGTGTCACGGTGGGCGGGCGTTGGCGCAGCTCGGCAACTTCCTCTCGTAGAGCGTTGAATTCCTCTTTCACCCCCGTCAGTGGGCGTTGGCGCAGCTCGGCAACTTCCTTTTGTAAGGCGTTGAATTTCTCCTCCACCCCCATCAGCGGGCGTTGGCGCAGCTCGGCAACTTCCACTTGTAAGGCGTCAAACTTCTTTTCCACTGCCGTGACTTCCTCACGCAGACCCAGTTCTAATTTCTTCAGGTCCTGTGTCAACTTATTCTGACCGTCTTCCATCTTCTTCTGGCCGTCCTCTATCCTCTTCAGGTCCTCCGCTAGCTTATTTTGACCGTCTTCCATCTTCTTCTGGCCGTCTTCTAGTTTGGCAGTTAGGTCCTCTGCTAACTTCTTCTGGCCGTCCTCCATCTTCTTCTGGCCGTCTTCCATCTTCTTCAGGTCATCCTTCAGGTCCTTGGCTAATTTCTTCTGGCCGTCTTCCATCTTCTTCTGGCCGTCTTCCATCCTCTTCTGGCCGTCTTCCATGCCGGTTAACTTTTCTAGCAATGCTGCCAATTTCTCCTCCATTTTAGTTGTTTGTCTTGTAAAGGGCATGCACTCACCTGCTCGGGTTTTGAAACCAGGACCGTCAGGTGTTGTGCTTGAGTTCGTAATCCGGCTTCTGACACCAGTTGTTACGTGCCACCCCCTAGTGGCACTTTTGTTAACTGGATTACGGTGGGGGGTACAAAGCACAATACCAATTACTGCTTAAAGAAATAGAATTTATTACAGGCCAGAAAATTACACTAATCAGCAAATACAAGCAATTAGGAGCCTTACTCAGTTTCCTTAAGTCTCTTCCTTATGCGCTCTTGGCCCTTCCACTTGTAAACAGACCACGGAAGTTAATCCGTCCTAATGAGTACGGTGGCCTTGACAGAAACTACCTGTTCCTCTCCCTTATGTTCACCGACCACAATTACTTACGATCACTTGCTGCAGGCTATTTCGCTGTCCACAAGCTGAAGAAACAATGCCACTGGATTTCGTAACTCGCACAGCACTTCGTCACCACACTTCTGTCGCACAAGATAATCGCTCGCACTAGCTCGTAAAACACAACAACCACTGCTTCACGGGTCACTCTTATATAGCAGGCCGGTGACTCAATAAATGGTTCTAGATCCATCCAGAGTCCACGGCTTCTCGAGGTTTCCACCGCTGGTCCAGTCACGAATCTTCTGGACTATTCCTTTGTCTGTAGTAGCCCTGTTGCATAAGGCGCGCGCAATACAGGAGGCAAGCCACAGCCCAGCCCCTGGGGCAGTTGTGACTCAAGCGGCGAGCGATGACACAAACTCACAGCCGTAACAGTATATTCAGGTGTACTTTATATTCCGCTAACTTGCGACATATCTGCTTTATCTTATGAAGCATCATTTCATGAACACTTCTCCGTTATTTAGAGATACAAATATTCTCTATTAAAGAATTACAGTCACCAGGACATGTAGAATCTCGTCGAATTTTTAACAACAGCATCCATTCAATACCAAACAATTATCTAATAAAATAACTTTTACCAAAGCTTGTATATAGCTAGTCACCGCCACCTAGATTACTGTCGGTTTCTAATCAATGCGTTAGTTCGACGTTATACCGTGTCGCTCCTTAATGGCCTATACATCGTAGTAGTTTTTTTTTTTCATCATATAGAACACAAGGCCATCAGACAACAGCCTGGTTACTTATTTCTATTCCTTAACTGGGCACTTTCCGATTAAATTTACATAAGATACAACTATACATGACAATAAATAATGATGAGGAGTGTCTGTGCAGATCCAAGATCTGTCTCAGAACGCCCCCATATGGTTGAACGAAATACTTATAAGAGAAAGCATACAATAATAAAACTAATACGAGGACACTCCTCATCCAAAACGTTACAACCTATATACACAAACTAAACATGACGATATAAAAATACTAATTTAACTTTCTTCTTGGAAAGAGTCCATGCAGCACTCAGCGTTGTAAGTATAGTTATTCAGAGTAAACACGATAGGCCTTTTATTCTTGGTAGCCAAACACCAATAACTAGAGGTGTTAGTTTTTGTTAATTCGCGATAAAACGAAAAGTCATATTTAGAGGTTAGGATGTTTTATTTTCACGTATTTACATGTTTCGTGCCGCCCAGGAGTGAAATTAAATCGCGAAATAACGCGAATTTTGTGAATAACACCACAAATACCGCAATCTGCGAAATAAAAACAAATTTTCATATTTTTTCCCCACACCAATCCGAACATTTTTGTCCACAAGCCGATAATCGAATTTGGTTGGTGTTCAATTCGAGAGAATGATCGATTGTATAGTTTCGCGAGGGGTAATACTACGATATACGTCATATTACGATATACTGTCGATATTCTCGTTGGGGGGCGTGGTGGCTCAGCGGTCTAGCTGTATGCCTCTCACCAAGGCGGTCCGGGTTCGATTCCCGGTCAATGCATGTGAGATTTTCGAAGTGAAATGCCATGTCCTGTGGTTCGGATTCCACGTAAAAAGGAGGTCCCGTGGCTCATGATCTCAAGATTAATGGTCACGTTAAACTACAAGCTTCCTTGATATTCTCGTTACTCGTTGGATTTTAGCGCTGTGGTAAACAGCTGTTATATCGCGGCGTGAATAGTTTGGCCTACTACCTTCAAAAGGTTATGTGATAGTTGTTCATAATGTAAACTACGTTTGCCTCCTGTTACATCGGTAGCGAGTGTAAATTATAGTAGAGAATTCTATATAATTTAATAAAAAGTGCGCAAATTGTGCGTCATCATCGAAGCTAGTGTGTTATTTGCGTGAATCAGTTGGCGACCACGTGTTCGTCGTATTAGTTCCGAACTTAGCAGTACAGGAAGATGAGACGCGACGTAATTTAAATATTATGACACGAATTCAGAAATAAATTTTGCGTGTGGTTACGAATTTATACTGGCGTGTGACTACAGTCAACCGTGTGATAACAGTGTTTGTTACTGGGCATCGCTCAGTTGAGTTTAAAAATGCCGAAGGTAGCTGTTTCTGCCACAGACAGACTTAAAGAATATAAGAATGAAGGATTTATAATTTCTTGTGGCATTCTTATGTGCAAATATTGTGAGTGTCGGTTAGATTATCGCAGGAAAGATGCATTAGACAAACATTGCAAATCGGAGAAGCATTCAAAACGCCGAGAAAATTCGCGTCTTGAAGTTAGTGTTCCTAGGGTGGCCACCTTGAAAGAAACATTATCAAATGCTAGTCGTGTGAAGGATATGAAAGAAGAGTTTATTTTGGACACTACTACTGCGTTTGTGAAAGCTAATATACCAGTAGAGAAACTAGACAATCCTGCTATCCGTACTTGGTTTAATAAGTACGTTCGCGGAAGTGGAGATTTACCATCAGCAAATCAGATTCGTCAGAAATACATCCCCATGATTGGCGAAAGAAGGAGGGAAGAAATTAGGGAAGATATAAAAAACAAAGACGTGTTTCTGCTATGTGACGAAACAACTGACAAGAATGGTAGGTGTGTTTTCAACATTCTTTTTCGTCCATCAGTACCATCAACTGAAATGAACACCCATCTGGCTGCCTCTGTTGTTCTAGATTCTGCCAATAGCGTAAATTGCTCCAATGCGATATTGACACCTTGAATTCCTATGAAATTGAACGGGAGCGTGTAGTGGCAGTAGTTACGGACTCAGCACGCTACATGACAAAATGTGTAACTACTCTTCAAGGATTGATTGAAGAATTAAGTCATGTCCAGTGCTGGGCTCATAAAGTCAATCTTATCGGCTGCGTATTTGAAAACGAGCTGGACGAATTGAACATGTCTATAGTAAAGACAAAGAATGCCTTTTTAAATACGCGAAAAAGAAAAAGCAATTACGTTGCATTTCTAAGGGAGAAATATGAAAACACAGAAAAAGAGAATGAAATTCTAGCTTTCCCAATGCCTGTATGTACAAGATGGAATTCATGGTTTAAGGCTGCAATGTATATGGCCTCGCATGTGGAAGATCTGGTAGAATTTTTCAAAACATTGGAAGATTCAAATTCTGGGGTCAAATTTTTCCAACAAGCATCGACTTCAACAATACAATTTATACAATTACAAGCATTGTATGTTTCTGTTGTTGGTGCCTCTCTTATGGAATTGCTTAATTTCTTGGAGGGATCTAAGTACCCAACAATTCTCTTACTGGCTGGGAAGCTAGATGACCTTGAGGTAAAGCTCAAGCTATTAGGCGATGGTGGAATGTTCAATCATACGATCCTCCAGAACTTGGAACAGCTTCCTCAAAAGATGCAGATAAAGGTTAAGTCCATGCTTACGTGTGTTGCCCAGTCAGCTCTAGTGAAAGTCAGGACTTTAAGGACCACGGATCCAACCAGGAAGACTGTAGAAGCGATCGGGTCATTGTTTGATCCTCGGCATGCACCTAAGAACGTATCTCCCACAGAACTGCTCCAATTTAAGAAGAATGCCCCATTTCTTACGAAGATGGAGTCTCAACAGTTTTTAGAGGCTCACAGCATTTACCTGACTGCAATCAAGAACCAACTGCGTCATGAAGATAATGTGAATGTTCCAGAGATCCTCATGGGATTAAGGCCTGCTCACCGAGACTATGCAACAGCTGCATTAAAGTGTGTGTGGTATCCTTGTTCAAATGTGGATTCTGAAAGGTCATTTTCGAAATACAGTCTCATAGTAAGTGATAGGAGGCGAAAATTGACAGCTGCAAATGCTGAGACTTTAACCATGATCTACTTCCAGTGATTTCACCGCAGTATTTGGATAAAACTGAAAAAGGTATTCACTTAAATGTGTTTCGAGATGGTGAATGTAAAATAAAAATGTGACTTCCATATAAGTATTATCTCATTCTTCCATAGCCATGTTTAACGTTTTACCCTGCTGTTTTGTTTTTTACTTTGTTTTATTAATTGTTTATATTTTTAAATGCACTTATTGTACAAACCTTATCGCTTTCCAAATTTTAACATGTCATCCCCCGAAAAAATAATAAAAACACAAAACACCACCTTTTGAATTTTAAATCAACAAATCTTCAAAAAAATAACAACACTTTCGAACACCTCTACCAATAACGTCTGGTCCGACCACAGCTCCAATTGCAGTAGCACCAATAATGACACAGGGCTTGACTGTTTTGACAATCTCCTTAAGTTCCTGGATAAGTGCATGATTCTTGGCATAGTGAACCTTATATCCTGTCACACCTCCTTCATGTCTGTCATTCACAAGAATACCCTTGGACTCAACTATCCAAATCTTCTCTCAAGCGTCCTCTTCTGAGGTCCCCTCATTCATCATAGCCATAACACCCGGTTCAGCAACACCCAAGGATGCCTCATTAACTCCTTCGAAGAATATGGCATAGTCAAAAACACAGTCTAGTGATGCGAAGAAATTCCACAACTCCAACAACTGCGACAGAAGCATTTTCTTGAATATCATTGAAGGTACAATACCTATTACGATACATATCCAAGAAGCGGAAAGCATTGCTGTTGACAAAGTCTTCAACATGAACAAGTGTATTGTGTCCATATACGCTGTTCCACTCATTTATATACGTAGGTATATTATTGATATCCTTCACTAATTTCATGCACAATGATTCAATACGCCCAAATTAGAACTTCACAGTCTAGCATCACAATGTATTCATTGTATAACAGTTTATATGCGACAAGGTATGCTCGGCAATGTACCATTTCAGAACATGTAATGCAGCGGTCCTACGATATATATATTTCTTCAAATTAAAAATATTATATGTACCCAATATAGTACCATCTGATTTCATTAAAGAATATGCACATTTATCGACACGTCTCTCAATTGAGAACGGGCCATAATAGGGCAAGAAACATTTAGATATCTGTTTATCTTCAGCGGATGACGGAAATGGAATCTTGAGCAAAAATTTTCCACGCTGAATTCATCAGGAATACCCTTCTTTTGTTGGCAAATTCTCCTAGCTCCTGCCTTTTCCAAATTCTTTCTAGCCATCTGGAGTACTAACTCCTGAGATATGCCCTCTCCCTCAAAACGCTGTATCAGCTCCTCTACCGTTTCAGTACGCTGCTGATCTGACTGAATTCCAAGATTTAATAAGCGTGCATCGATACATAATCTTACCGAATTATCCTTTTTAGGAATCACCACCAAAGGATTTAAGTATTTACTACAGGAAGGTTCAATAATCCCATGACCCAACATGATATTAATTTGATCTTCTACTGCTTTAGCATATTTTTGCGCTATAGGATATCGGGGTCCTATAAACGTAGATTCATCATGAAGTGCAAACTTGTGTTCATATAGATGCGTTCTACCGGGCTTGTCACTAAACACCTCTTTATATTCAATCAATAATGATATTAACTTCTCACCTCTTTCATCATTTAACCCACATTTGGCTACAGTTTGATTCACCTCTGCCCAATGGTCCGTTTCTTTCGACATAAAGCCACATAAGACGTACGATGTATGACCAGAACTGTCATCTTCCCATTTTCCCTGAATACAACATAAAGTAGCAGACCGATCTTTATCTGCGATACTATACTCTAAATCCACGTCTTTATTCTCTTGACCCCAAGAAAAACAAACATTGCCCAAATGAAAATCCATCTTCACCCTATGAATAGCCAACCAATCAATTCCCCATATAATCGGATACACCAAATTAGGTACAATTAAACACGGCTGAAATACACATTCCTCTTTTATAATAATAGGAACAGCCACCTGCCTACATACCTTGTGGGATTTGCTACCCACAGCAGTCACAATAAAAGTACTACGTATAGGTATTTCTTAAATAGATTTATCTTCTTCCTTTATCAATTCGTAAAGCCTCGTACTCATGCATGACATTTCGCTACCTGAATCTAACAAAGCATTTACCTTCCTACCCCATACATCCACTTCAATAATAGGTATTACTACCTCACTGTCCACTTCGTCAAGAATAATAATAATAATAATAAAAGGGTCATTTCATTCCCTCCCAACGAGTGGGGGGGGGCCTCTATAGATGGCCGCACCATCTCTTGGGCCAGAGGAGGGGATTGAATGGAAGGTGGAGAGTTATAGGAGAAGGGTGGTGGTGGATTGTGTAAGTTGGAGAAGAAGAAATGATTTGACCTCTTGGCTAAAATTGAAGTTTTGAAAATTTTGTGTTGACGAAAAATTGCTCTTAAATGCATTGTACTATTGTAGGTGGTGGCGTTAGATGTTGAATTTTGAGATTTTAAGTTTAATGGTTTTGTAAGAGAGTTGAAATTTGGTGTTTTCTGAAGTTAGAAGTTAGAGTGGGTGATGAGCTTCGATAGGTGGAGATTTTTTTAATTCTTTTTTATTTTTAGAAGTGGATGATTATGTATTATGTGATGGGAACAATTGGTGGTGCTTGTGGTGATGTGAAGTGAGGGTGGGAGTAAGTGGAGAAAGAGTGGAGTTTGCGAGGAGTTGATCGTGTGTACGGTATGTGAGGGTATATGAAGATGGTATGGGATGGGATGATCAAGATTACTTTGTATTAGGTCATACAATCAGTTCATCTCTTATGTCTGGGACAGATGACCTCGTTGTTCCGCCCCTTAAAACAACAATAACTAACTAACTAACTAACTAACTAACTAACTAATAACTCTCTTATGTCTAAATCAAGAATATTATTACTTGATTTAACTATAGACTACAATTGTGAACCAGGTTATCGTTGAAGTGACTCATTGACCCTGCTGAGTAGACCATTGGGAGTTTAAATCATTTGCACTATCTAGTTGCTGTTGTTGAGGCTGTCGGCTCTCTCTCTCATTCCCTCTCCAGTCTTCTCTTTCATTGACATATTGCTGGTGATCTTGTCCCCTAACTGGATGGTCATTGTGTGGATTATAACCACGCCATGGGTGCCCATAGGATTGTTTCCGGGGGGGGGGGCAAGTAAATATTTTCGTTTCATTACCTACCTGTCCCCCCCCTCGCCCCCCCCCCCTCCCACACACACACATAAAGAGAAGGTTTAATTTCTTACTTACTTCGTGAAATTCATTATTTTACTGCTCTGAAACCATTGGCTACTTTGTGGCAAGTATGGGAGGAATGTTTTCTTTGAGTTTTTGTCCGTTAACGTTCGCTTTTCTTCGTGATTCAACGTCGTAATGTTCAGTTCTTAAAAACAGGAAAAAAACTAGTGGTATCGACAAAAATAAAAATCAATTACCGTAGTTCATTAAAATGGTATTGTTAATCCAGTTCGCCAACTTTCTAAATAACTGGACATATTTTCACATGATCCCAAATCACTAAGTTAAACTGTGGAAATATCCCAACATCTGAATCAGCCCAATTATTTAAATAGCACTGTTTCCAAATACGGTAGGCTACGGTATCTAGTTTGTACTGGCCATTACAGCAGATCGTCACGTCTTTCCTCTTCTAAACAACCAATCGGAAATACTTCGCATTACTCTTATTAGAATCATGAAACACTTGTAGCCTACGAACTGATAAACTCGAGCCTATGGTTTTAGTAAAAATTAGTTTTGTCAATAAAAATATTTTGCCTGATTATTACTAACCACTAAGTAAAATGGATAAAACCACTATATCACGTACTTCTTACTATCATTATTCGCATTCTCGACTGAAACAAGAGGAAAGGTGATACGAACGTAAACAAACCACTTCTTTCAATGTGTAATTGAGCCTTATGCTCAAGCTTTTCTCTGTTTATGAAAATAATAGACGATAAAATGAAACTAACAGATATTGTACAATTCCGTAGAGTTTTATAAAATTAACAAGTGATATATTTCGCCGTATTATTGTACCTGTGACGTAAATAATATACTGTCTAACCAATCTAATACAAATACTTTTTGAGTTTTTTTAAATTGATGTGTGTTAAGGCTACCCTTAAATAGGGGAAAATTAACCTTTTTATATTCAATAACTGGCATTGTTGTAAATGTTGTTGCATTATTTGTAAACGGGTTTAAACCTCACCCCTTGTACTTGACTCTGAGTGAAATTCCGGTTTATGTAATAGCGTGTCATTAGGCGAGTGTGTATAAGTAATGTTATTTCAGAGTACCGATACCGTAGTTTTGAGATGAGTGCCCCGGAACATGAAACATGATACATACGTGGTATTTCCCTGAAGGTAGTGTTGAAAATATCGTAGGCCTACTGGGGATGGCTGCTGTCAGCGTCGGCAATCAAATTTCGAATATTTAGGTAACCAGTCGTCATCGTGCAGCTTAAATTGAGGTACTCAACTACACAGATGGGCTTAAAGATCAAATTACTACATTATGTCCTTTCTTACAATGCATGCCACGTAAGGATTTACGTCGAATTGGTGACATTTTGGCAAAATAGCAGATCTATGGTGTTCATGTCTTCCAGATTTTTGATAGTAGCCTGGAAAAGAAAAGCGCTACTCACGCAGCCTTTTAACTTGGAAAGTACTTTTTTACACCCTTCATTTATAAGTTTGTTTACACTATTTCCCAGAATTGTCAGGCTAATTAAGGCACATATTAGGCCTAAATATGAAAGTTATGATCTTTATGTTTAATGATGATCAGATATCTTTTTGAATTTGTTGAAGTACCGTACCCATTTCAAATTGCTGGTTGTTACGATTAAGTATCAAGTCGAGCTTAATCTTTATTCAGTGAATAATATACTGTCTAAACAATCTAAATCAAAACTTTTTTAGTTTTTTAAAATTTATGTAGGCCTATTTATGTCTCATATGTTACGTATCCAAAATTGCCTGCTTTGCAAAAGGGTTCCATTGAAATCATACACAACATTACGAAGTCTATCACTATTGAATTCACCATTTTGTCTATATTCGATTGAGTGCGAATCTTAGTCACTTTGATTATGGCACAAGCATTGCAGGATAATTTAACTACTGTATTATAAATTGCTTCGATTGTAGAAAATGTAACACTGCAGGTTAAGAATCTACAACTGCAATGTTAGATTGCTGTTCATTCGTAGCAATAATCGCTTTGTTGTCAAGAAATGAGCCACCGACCAATTGAACACCTTTAAAATAAAAATGTACAGCATTTCGCGAAACGAATATAACAAACGCGGAAAGGCGAGCCGGCCTAATATGGCGAGAGTATAATACAGTCAGGCCCATATTTAGGGTTCTTGACGCCTCTGGGAGTAATCAACATGCAAAATTTCATTTTCATAGCCCTTGTGGTTACAAAGATACGATGATTTACGAGTGAGTACCTCCTTTTTGGATTATATATAATAAGAAAAGATTGCATTATTTACCTTTAAATGAAATACAAATCCATTCGTAGAAGATGCACACAAAATTAATAAATAATACTGTAAGCACACTGACACAGTCTAGGCGGCCGTTCATAGTGAACACAATACACACGAATGGAATGTAGGCTACGCGCATATAAATTACAACATTCCTTTGTAATATTACTCAAGTGTCTAATTTAAAGCGAAAGCACACCAGCACTATTGCATAACTCACTTAATATGTAGGATGATTTTAACCTTCCGGTGGGTGCTACTGATCTGACGGGCGCACGAGTTAATTCTTATCTCATATTCGTCAACATATTCGTCAACTACCTTTCAGTAGTTACGTCTTTCCACATGACATTCAAGTCCATATCGGACAGTTTGTCAATGACCCTTCTACACATTTGCTGTTGTTGCAAAAGTGATATGCGAGGCAGATTGCGCCTGATCGAGCACCATTACGTAATCTATATATATATAAAACAAGTAGTTCCGTGAAGAACTATACAGCCTATTTTTATATATCCTACTTATGTTAATTGCCTCTATCTACATACAAAATTTCAGTTTGATTGCTGTAATAGATTCGTAGATATTGAGAACCGACTAAATATTTCGGATGGTCGCCATGTTGGATTTTATATATGTAGGTCTTAGAGTTATGTACTGTTATATGAAGATTATTGTGTACGTGTAGCATTCAAACTTCAATCGCATGATTAGGACACAAGAAGTAACAAGGAGATTTTAAAGTTTCGCACAGCTGCCATCTTGTGGTTATGGAAACAATTGAAATGAATTAGATGCCAGTGGATTAACATTCGTAAAAGGATTTACTGTGCCAAGTTTCACTGCACTCGGATGGTTAAATTGCGAGAAACGCCCATGTGAATGTTTATACTTCGCGTCGCCGCTATGTTAGATTTGTGATCACCAGGTTATTTAAAGTCCTATAGGTGAACTTAAGTTCATAGCCCCTATGAACATAAAAAAAAAATCAGTTTGATTGCTATAATAGATCCGTAGATATTCAAAGTCGCCTGAATATTTCGGATGGTCGCCATGTTGGATTGTTAAATGTATAGGCCATAGAGTCATGTACCATTGAAGGAAAATTATTGCGTAGGTTCATTACTCAAACTTTCACTTCGATCACTTGATTACGAGACAAAAAATATAAGCTTAATTTTAAAATTTGCAAGGCCGCCATCTTGAGGTTATGTAAAGAATTAAACTAAATTAGATACCAGTGCATTACAATGTGTATAAACATTTCCTGTACCGGATTTCATTGCGTTTGGAACATTAAATCGCGAGAAAGGTCTATTTAAAATTTTCAAATTCGCTTGGCCGCCATGTTCGTTTGGTAGTTAACCGCTTTTTGAAAGTCTTGTAGGTGAACTTTCAGTAGTGCCCTTTATCTCCGTATAAAATTTTAGGGTGATACAGTTAATAGTTTCAGAGATATAGAATGCCGGTGAAATATTTCGCTCATCCGCCATCTTGTGGTTATATAAACAATTGAACCAAGTTAGATGTCGGTGCATTACAATGTGTATAAACATATACTGTACCAAGTTTTATTGCGTTTGGTTGGTTAAATCGCGAGAAAAAGCCATGTAAAAGTCACAAATTCGCGTGGCCGCCATGTTGGATTTGTAGTTACCAGTTTTTCAAAAGTCACATACGTGAACTTCTAGTAGTTTCCTTTATCACTGTAATAAATTCCAGGGTGATATCGGGAATAGTTTCGGAGATATTGAATTCTGGTGAAATAATTCGCACAGCCGCCATGTTGGATTGGTGAGACGTAACAAAATTTGAAGGGCACGGTCGATGTCGCCCGGAATAGTACTATGCACTTACAGAGTTTCATTTAAATCGCTACAGTCGTTTAAAAGTTATTAGGGGGGGCACACACACACCTCTCACACACACACACACACACACGGACAATAGGTGATCTCATAAGCCTATTTTTTCAAAATTGAAAATAGGCTAAAAATCGTGTTAGTTACACTATTTATAACTCAAGAACGGCTGAACCGATTTGGCTTAAAATTGGTGTGGAGGTGGCTTAGAACCAGGAGACGGACATAGGATACGTTTTTTTAAATCCCGTGACGTGACATAAAACGTCAAAGAGAATACAAGTCACTATAACACGTAACGCAGATGACAGCTAAGGCAAGTCGTTTCCAGGCAACAGTAGCTCTTGACGAGACACGGCCGACTGGATGCGAGAAGCAATCTCCACTACCGGTATAGAAAATGAGGCTCTTAACATGAAATCCCGTTAGTTACTCAACGTAATTTGTAAATCCAATTTACAATAGATGGCGCGAGTAGCTTTATCAAAATGGCGTGCGTTTGTTTCAACAAAGTCTCACATGCGTTCATATACCATTCATCCCATTGCGATGAAACTTGGATGAGATGTTCTGTACACTTCAGGTAAGGTTTCTGGCTGAGTAAATCCACTTAACAATTGGTAGCGCACGAGTAGATTCATCAAATGAGCGACGACGGGCGAAGCGTTTCAACAAAGTCCTGTATGCGTTCATATACCATTCGTCCGATAGCGATGAAACTTGGGTGAGAGGTTGTGTATACTACAGGCAAGGTTTCAGGCTTAGTAAATCCATGTTATAATAGGTAGAGCACGAGTAGATTCAACAAATGAGCGACGACGCGCGAAGTGTTTCAAAAAAGTCCCGTATGCGTTCATATACTATTCGTCTGATAGCGATGAAACATGGATGAGATGTTTCTGGCTTAGTAAATCCACTTAACAATAGGTAGCGCACGAGTAGATTCAACAAATGAGCGGCGACGGGCGAAGCGTTTCAACAAAGTCCTGTATGCGTCCGATAGCGATGAAACTTGGGTGAGAGGTCGTGTACACTAAAGGCGAGGTTTCTGGCTTAGTAAATCCATGTTATAATAGGTAGCGCACGAGTAGATTCAACAAATGAGCGACGACGCGCGAAACGTTTCAACAAAGTCCCGTATGCGTTCATATACTATTCGTCTGATAGCGATGAAACTTGGGTGAGATGTTGTGTACACTTCAGGGAAGGTTTCTGACTTACTAAATCCCCTTTACAATAGGTATCGCACAAGTAGATTAAACAAATGAGCGACGATGTGCGAACTGTTTCAACATAGTCCCGTATGCGTTCATATACCATTCGTCCGATGCGACTAAACTTGGGTGAGTTGTTGTGTACACTTCAGGAAAGGTTTCTGGCTTAGTAAATCCACTTTACAATAGGTATCGCACAAGTAGATTCAACAAATGAGCGACGGAACGCGAATCGTTTATACAAAGTCCCGTATGCGTTCTTATACCATCCATCCGATTGCTATGAAACTTTGGTGAATTGTTGTGCACCCTCCAGGAGAGGTTTCTTACTTAGTAAATCCTTTTTACAACAGGTAGCGCACGAGTAGATTCAACAAATGAGTAACGGCGCGTGAATCGTTTATATAAAATCCCGTATGCGTTCATATGCCATTCATTTGATTGTGATGAAACTTTGATGAGTTGCTGTGTACACGCCAGGGAAGGTTTTCGAATTAGAAAATCCATTTTACAATAGGTAGCGTGCGAGTCATCATTTTCTACTGCTTATCCCAATTAATTGGGGTTGTCGGAGCCAGCCTGGCTCATTTTGGTTTTGGCCAGGGATTTGAGACCGGATGCCCTTCCTGACGCCACGTGATTTTTCATTTGAAAATTTCGCCCAGCTGTCACCGGGAATCGATCCCCGGCCGTCCGGGTGAAAGACGAGCAGCTAAGCCACCACGCCATCACGCTCAATAGGTAGCGTGCGAGTATATTCAACAAATGGGTGACAGCGCTCGAATCGTTTCAACAAAGTCCCGTATGCGTTCATATGCAATTCATTTCATTGCGATGAAACTTTGGTGAGTTGTTGAGCACGCTCCCAGGATTTTTTTGAGATAGTAAATCAATTTTACAATAGTTTAGAGGTGGTTAGCGGAAAAAAAAATTGGGAATCCAAAAGCACTTCAACAAAGAAAGTTACAACGCCAACACTTTCTTTGATTGGCATTGCAACGCATACCGGGTACAGCTAGTAGACTATATAGAGAACGAATGAGTGTATTCACTAATAGAAGCAAAACTATTCTTCAGCAAACATTGTAATTTAAAAAAAAGCAGATTTCTGAGGTGTGCCAGACAGGCCTAATGCGCCCACTGCCACTATACAGTATTCAATGTTTGGCCTGTGGTGTATTCTTGGAATACACGGTAAGATAGAGTATAATTTTACTGCTCTTTGCTTGTTCATTCCTTCCCTTCTCTCAAACACCAACAGTGATCTTCTAATTTCTCTTTGGTTTAGGGTTCTCATGTTACTTGTGAGTCTGTTCTAGATATATATCTTCCATGACCCACCTAGCGTCATCTAGCAGCGAATCTCTGAAGTTCCTCAATTCTTCCCTGTGCAAGAGGACTTGCTTTTCAATCTGGCCACCGGATCTCGTCGCCATCGCCAGCTATCATCTCCGTGATCAAGAGAACTTCGTCTACTTTTTCACCCACCAGGCTGCGATAGTGTCGCCTACTATCAACTCTTTGAAGACCATCTCATCAAGAGAAATTAACGTTTCAATGTTGGTTATGCTTATATGTTTTCCTTTTGTCTCCTACCCCCCACTCTTTTCCCTTCCCTGATCCCTCTGTGCTTCGCTGAGTGTGTCTCACTTGTACGTCGGCAGTCGACTTAGTCAGTCAAAGCTCAACTAGAGCTAGCCTCCTCAACTAAAGAGGCATTCTTTTAATTCCACGCCATGTTGGAACTTTAATGTAAACCGTCAAAGGGAACTTCACCTTCGCCATGAAGCAAAGATAAGTACCGACTTCAGGTTTTAACCTCATTCTCATCGTCTTTTAATAACTACATGCTTTTAATGATCATTTTATAGGCAGTGTGAGATTACTATAATTGGGGCAATAATCATCCTTCGCGGGATTTCCTATGTGGGGCTTTTGTGTGTCTAAGCCAATCTTAATAGAAAGCAGCTTTTCTTATGCTCATTAAATGAGAGATCTTCTCACAACGTGGGATACTAATGAATACCCACTGTCTATAAAATACTTTGTTTGTTCCACCGCTGGAATAACTTTGGCCCTATTCTTCAGTCAGGATTGCTCTGGAACTTTCCAGAATCTGTACTCTATCTAACAGTCATACCGTCATGTATTTTCTACTCACATGTGTGAATACTTTTTCAAACTAAGGAATCTTCCTTATGAATTAACGCTCAATAGCTAACTTTTCTTCCTCCGTTGGGATTTTCTCTGGCGCATTTAACTGTAATCTACAACTTTCTCAAGCAATAGACTCTCGCCTATCTAGTGCAACTAGTTATTTTCCGTAATTGCAATAACTGTCATTGCCATAAACTTTTGTGCTACTACAGTGAACTTTTCATCCATTCCAACAGACTATAGTGAAAAATAGTGTTTGTTCAATATTTCTTCCGCGTCGCGCTCGTCCGATGATTGTAAATAAGGCCATGAACATTTATCCTCCATCCCATTTGATTTTTCCCAAACCTCTTACTAAAAAACCATAATAATAAAATTGTTACTTTAGGTCTTTTTCAATGAGGTGTCACTCTAAAGACGTGCCCTCCCTCGTTTGCTTATTTATCATAAATTAATGTCTGCATAACTACGTGTCTGGTACACGTCTCAAATTATCTTGTTTCTCCCTTCTAATTAGGGAATACAATTCTTTCAACTCATAAGTGAGTTATTTCTAGGTTTCACGAAAGGGAAACTTGCCCCATTTGTCTCGTGATTCCTACTTAACCATAGGAAGTCTAGAAACTTCCTTTCGACTTTCTCTTCAGGTTTCACAGTAAGTGACCTACCCTATTTGTATAACTACAAAAAAAGTAATTCAGCTTTAATATAAGAAGTTATAGGAACTTCTCTTCTATTCTTCCTGTTTTTGTTATTGTTACTTTCGAAGTTGTTACTCTTTCTTAGATATTTACTTAGAAATTCCTTAAAGTACCCACCTTGTACTTGATTTATTGTCTTAACTTTAATCACTTTAATTGTCTTTAAATCCTTTTTTTTTATCTTCGCCATTTCAAAATCTTGTGAGGATTTTAAAACATACAAAGGTTTGAAACCAAAAGAATTGTTAATTGCCTGGCGCAAACTTTAGATGTTTTTCGTAGGTCTGTGACCCCATTTGTTACAAAGTCTAAATTATATATTTGTCAAAAAACTACTACCCAACATTGTTAAATTCATTACACTCTTTTGCATTGTTAAATAAATTAAATATTTGTTTTTGGATTTATCATTTCGCAAACATAACGGTTAGGCAAGATCCTGCTTTCCTAACTCTTCCTAGGTTCATGCCCTACTTAATGCAAATAAATCTCTTATTAGGGTTTTCACCACTTGTCGCATTTGAGCAAGTACTCATAATTATAACTTATGTCAAACTCTCTTCCTATTTCTCCATCCTTTTTTCTCTGGTCCGAAACCCACTTCCTTTTCTTAATCATCTTCCCTTGGGGGTTAGGTTATTCCCCAGCCAATAATCTACCCAGCCTGTCGGAATGTTAAATATCTGAAGTATTTATGTTTAGAACAAATTAATTAGAATACTGTAAGCACTTTTGAAAACAAAACAAAAAGCGTTTGTTCTCAGTCTGAATTTCATGTTGTTTTATTTTTCAAGGATCCAGGGGGGGGGGGCATGCCCCCGCCCCTGCC
This sequence comes from Meconema thalassinum, assembly GCA_946902985.2. Classification (NCBI taxonomy): domain Eukaryota; kingdom Metazoa; phylum Arthropoda; class Insecta; order Orthoptera; family Tettigoniidae; genus Meconema; species Meconema thalassinum. Next base: position 555,446,555 of record OX336388.2, read on the forward strand.
GCCCGCACCAGTATGGGCGCCCATGAACCACGCCCCCCCCCCATTTCTTAAATCATTTCCTTACCTATTATCATGGCTTCTCTGGCTTCTATTATACTGCTGATTCCTATTAGCCTGTTGACCATGCCCTGTTTCATAATAATTCTGATAACCTCTTCCGAATATCCTACTACCATTACCAGGAGTATCACTATTCTGATTTAGAGCATCAACATTCTCTAATAGGGTCTCTAAACCTTTTATAGTACAAACTTGTTGTACATACTCTGCTTCCTTAATTCTATCTGGGTAGTGACGTAACATCAGCCTAATAATGTCGGTATCTGATCCTAACCCATCTAAATTCTGCCATATTAATACATGTGACAGGAAATACTCTGTTAACGAGATCCCCGTCTGTGACCTGTATTTCCCAAAAATAATATTTCCCTCTCTCTTCCTTGTATAGTTACATTCCATAACTTGTCTGTAAACTTTTCTTTAAAATTCTCTAAGCTCGTCATACTACATTTATACACTTGAAACAAAGATCTAGATGCGCCTACAAAAGCTACTGTTAATATTTCTAATTCACTATTCCAATCAACAATTTCCTATTCCAATTGACGCTTGAATTTCTTTTCCACCAGTTTCATAAATTCCATAGGGTTATTTTGTTTTCCTGTAAACTTAGTTACGGTAATTCAACTTCTCTACCTAGTAGGCCTAATCTATTCATATCCATGTTCATATATACGCCTCTATTTTCCCTTATTTCCCTCCGGAGTACACTCTGGCTATTCAAAACTTTCTTTTCTACTATTTCTTCCATTTTCTTCTCTATCCTCCCGAATTCTTCGTTTATTTCTTTATTATTTTCGTCCATTTTCTGCAATAAAGTATCTTGTTTCTTCTTCAGTTCTGTTACTTGATTAAATCTTTGTTCCATACCCTCTATTCTACTAAAGCATTCCTTTGTATTCTCCTCTACCACGCTATCCAACCTATCCATCCTCTCCTTTAAAGTAACTTCTAGCGCTTCACATTGTGTACCTATCCTATTTTCCAAAATCTCAATCATGTGACTTTTATCACCATACTCTTTCTGAATCTTATCTACCTGCGTCTGTAGTGTAGTCTTATTTACTTCCATTTCCACTCTTATCTTCTCACACTCCAAATCTAATTTCTCCTCCAATTTCCCTAGTTTATCATTCAACCCATCTACCTTGTTTTCGACTTTCCTAATACAGTGATCTATTTCGTCAATTCTACAGTTAATCTTATTATTCATCTCCTCAATTTTAGTGTTGGTATTATTATTCATTTCCTCCATTTTATTCATCAGTAATTGGAGCCAGTCAAGGTTAACCCTCTCTATGTTTTCATACGAGACCACATTCTCCTCGCTATTGGACCTTTCCGAACTACTTCTTGCACCTTCCTTTTCCGTCATCTCCCCCTCGTCACGCACAGGCACTAGTTTATCTCCAGATGAGTTAACTATATCACTGCCTATTATCTTACTACTCCTATCAATTTCCATTTTAACTTTACGCTGAATAGTACGTGACCTCAATACAATCTCTGATATTCCCCCCAAAATTCACTGTTAAAATTACTAGCTATCTTAATTATATCACCTATCATGTGCATAATTATTCAAGTTCCTACCTTGGTGAATTGCCATAAATCGGGCCCCTCGTAATGCGGCGTCACTTTGTGGTTGGTATTTCACGCAAATTCCATTGGGCGCCACTCATATACACTATGTGAATATATTGGTGAGAGCACGACATCTCTCCTCCCGGGTAGCAGGACAATGTGGCTTGCTAAAGGTTAAAACACCCTCCCCCCTTCTCGTATGAATAATATAAAGAATAAATATGGAAATCACAAAATAACAACTACGGAGTATAATAATAGGAAGGAAAGTTATCATATTTAATGAATCAATATATATCTTACTAAACGGAAAGTGCCGTGCATTACATATTCTATTAGATACCTAGGCTTACTTGTGTTTGGGGTATAACGTATATTCAGGTGAACTTTATATTCCGCAAACTTGCAACATATCTGCTTTATCTTATGAAGCATCATTTCATGGACACTGTTAATGAGTAGACTCAAGACCAACTACAATACTCAGACCTTAATGCAGGTCTCGAAAGTGTGAAAATGGCGTATGCTGAAGCCCCGGCATATTGTTTGTTTACATTCGTTGCTGGGATACACTATTTAGCTTTGATTAGCTTCGTTTGATGAAAGTTGCGATAAACTGTCGCTCGTCTGTAATTTTTAGTGTCTTCTGTATATCTGTAAAGTCCAGTTCGCGTTAATGTACTGCAATCGTATGTAAATATGTGATAATACGCTTAATATGGACTGGTTCATTTGTGTGATGATTGTCCAGTCAACCGATGGCATTGTGTCATTTACTTCGGATGTTAAGTATGAAGTTGAAGTACCTAAGACTAAAGCATAATAGAAGTGACTCAAGAATATACACCGCAATGATTTGCTAGTTAGTGGCAATATAATAATAGCTTAGTACACTTCATTAGTGCCGAACTAAAGTACGTAAAGGGAAAACGCAATGAGCATCTACGGCTAGACCAAACCATTGACGTTATCTTGAACGCTCAGCAATATGTGCCTCCGTAAATCCTTACCAGTCTGGCAGATGGTTTACACTGCCTTGTATACACGCCAAATAATACAGTGAACTCTTTTATCGGTTAAGGAAGATGTTCCTCCTGTGCCAAACAGTGAACTCATTGTGTTCCGTCATTATTCATACTTTTGTGATTCTTACAGCTTGCAAGTTATTTTTATTATGATGTGTGTAATAAAGTGTTGTGAGTACCTTGCCAATTATGTTCTTATATTGCGAGATGGTGTGCCGCGATAATTCCGTAAGAGGGAGATGGTGCTTTCCAACCTATAGTACTTTACTAAATCAACTATTTACAGCGTACAACTATTCCAAACGGTAACAGCGAATGTTTAATAGGTTAGATGGTAACATATTATCGTGTCCCTTGTGTGTAGTATTCTCCATAATTATGTTCAGATATCCACACGACGACTTCTTTGCATATTTTAATCAACTAATTCGGTGTGATGTTTTACCCGAGATTTTAGACAATTCCACGAGAGGTCTTAATTGAATTGTATCTCTATGGTGTTGGTTCGATTATTTCAGGCAACTATTCTCATTCCGATTGTGTACACAAATACTCTGCATGTGCTGGGACAGCACTTCAGTAACCGGGTACTTTCTTCTCTCCTACTTCAGAATCTGTTTGATTTTTTGCTAATAATATTAATCTATAATTACTGAACTTAAATACAAATCGTGATAACTCGCCAAAAAGCGTCTTATTCAACCACAGAAACAGTGAGACTATTGTAGCTGCCCCTTGGGTGAAGACGAAGAAACCTATAATTCGAGGCCAGCACTATCTAGATAAATTAATTCAGATAAGTCTAAATTATTGATGCATATTTCTTCGGAACCTTGTCTCGTCTTGCGATATCTTTTATGATATTAGGTGAGTAAAAATAATAATTTACACGAACTATGACAAGCCCGATGACATGATCTTAGCTATTGGTAGGGCAACCATCGCCGCCATGTTTTTTCTACATTAAGGTCTGAGGATTGTAGTTGGTCTTGGTAGACTTCACCCCGTCGATGTTGAAAGGAAGGAGTCGATTGCGCGTCGACTGGTTTTTGTTGCGACCCGTACTCGCGGGAGCGTGTAGTCAATTGTTTTAAAATTGTTAAAACTTACGACAGAAAGTAAGGACACAAAATAAAGATTTAAGCAATCGGTAAACGCAACAGCGTTTTATTCACGTCAAAAATGCATACAATAACATTGGCGCCCAACGCACGGCCATCGAAAACCGGAGATATTCGGAAATAGCATCGGCAACGAGCCGATATTACGGCAATCGGCATGACGGCAATACGCTTCACGGAGACGAACGTCACAAGACGGCAAATAGGTTAGAGAGTAGCCCAGACATAAAAATAAAATAATAAAAACGTTCCTAGAAATCCTTTGATAACCTAAACATAACATAATCCTTCAGAAGCTACTCATAACCTCAATTTCGACATGTCTCAACTTGCGAAATTAAAGCAATCGCGTGGCCGAGTAAAAGGCATGTTAACAAGAATAAACAATTCTATTACAGCTGACACATCAAAATCGGAAGCAAAGGTTAAAATTAAAAAATGTGATGAAGTATGGAGTATCTTTGAAGAACTACAGATCAAAATAGAGGAAACTGAGGCTGGATTAGCAGGCTTAGATTCTTCCGGTGAAAGAGCTGTGTTAACAAAGTGTCAAATACATATTCCAAGTATATAATTAATATTAAAAGTGATAGCGATTGTGAAATTTAGTGCAGTGCGTCAATATAAAAGTAGAATTGTAAAGAAATAAATCGTGAAAGTGTTTTTTTAGGATTAAATCAATCTTTGTCTAAACATACGGAAATATCCGCCATTTTGGAATCCAAAGTCCATAAATAAATAGAGTACTCATAGGATGCCGACACAACGAGTGAATAGTAGTTCCACAATCTCCTAGGAAGTGGATGGTAACGTCTATGTGTGCCCAAAATGCAACAAAGATGTCGCAAATGAGTGTCAAGCTGCAGGGCCGTGGAAAGCGACGACGGGCCCTGGGGCAAGAATCTCCCGGGCTCCCCTCTAAAACCAAATTCTGTAAAATTCTTGCAAATTTGCACAAACTGATTTTGCACATTTTTTATTTGCACTAAATGTTCATCACGAAATCAATTACAAGAACATAAAGAGCCATCTAGCAAGCAATAGTAATAATAATAATAATAATAATAATAATAATAATAATACTTGTAGCCCCTGTGAGGGCCCCTGCCTAGGGTTACTAGGTGAAAATTTTAAATCCAGACACGTCTGTGTGGTAACCACCGGTACTCTGGTCGGCGTCTGTTAGCTCTGTGAGCTCGGCTGTGATCCAATCTTCTGGAATTCAAAACTCCAGTCGTAATTCTGTGAGATCCCTTGGGGTTTCACCACCACAACTTGAACATAAATCAATAATCATGACAGAACGACGTGAACGAACACACTACCCTGGGCCCCAGTCAATAAAACTGGGTATTGTACCTGATCATCGGATTCCAGGGGATCAGGTATGTCATGAAGAGGAGAATTGCTTCTCAAAAACCCTCAAAACTAAGAGAATATTTTACATGGGAACACTCAACGTAAACACACTCCTGAAACTAGGTAAAGTGAAACAACTAACAAACATCATGGACACATTCAATATCAGAATACTGGCTATACAGGAAACGAGATTCTCAGATGAGAATCACTTCGATTCGGGAAGTTACAGAATATACAAGGGGAAACCAGCCATAACTATTCCAGGAAAAAATCTCAAACTCTTCGGAACAGGTTTTGTAGTCCACAACTCAATATTGGACTCTGTAATAGATTTCACCTCAAAATCTGAAAAAATTTCCACACTTACGATACGTTCTGGTAACAAAGCGTATACAATAATCAATGCTCATGCCCCCACAAATAACTACAATAACAAAAATCCACAGATGATAGAAGAATTCTGGGAAGACTTAGAAGAAATCACCAACAAAATCCCCACTAAGCATGTTAAATTATTGCTTGGTGATTTTAATGCACAATTAGGCCGCGAAAGAAAATTCAGAGACACAACAGGAAAACATACAGCGCACCAGAGGACAAACAAGAATGGAGAGAATTTGATAAACTTCTGTAGGAATTTTGACTTCAAAATCATGTCAACACAATTCCAGAAACCCTACAAGAAACTATGGACTTGGAAATCTCCAAACAGCGCCCTCGGAGAATTTCAGATAGACCACGTTGCGATATCTACAAAAAACACCAGAGAAGTTATGAATATACGAACGAGAAAAGGTTTTTTCGAATCTGATCACCATCTACTACAAATCAAGGCTAAGTTTATACCAAACAGACAAACTAAGAGAACAACCAGAATTTTCAGAACAGACCCAGAGTATTTACAATTAAACAAGAAAGAAATAACACAAGGACTTAAGAAAATTGAGAGTAACAACTGGACGGAATTGTCCGAAAACATGAAAGAACTGATAAAAATGGGGCAGCCCCCGAGGAAAAGGAAGCACAGATGGTGGAACGTGACATGTGACAGAGCCATAGAGGATAGAATACAAGCCTGGAAAAAATTTAACAGCCATAGAACACCAGAAAAATGGGAAGAATTCAACAGGATACAAAAAGACTCTTCGAGAATAATCCGCAGAGAAAAAAGAAACTACGATAACAACAGACTCAAGGAGATAGAAGAGGATTTTACCAAAAATAACACACGAAACTTCTATAGAACATTCAGAGAGAATATGACTGGATATCGACCACCGAGCTTATGCTTCAAAAGACAAGACGGAACACTGGAGACAAACCCGAAAAAGAACTGTACGATACTGGCACAATATTTTGACTCACTGCTTAACTGTGATAAACCAACACACAGATTACAGTTCGAAAAGCCAGAACCTAACATTGATTCCAAACCTCCAACACTTGAAGAAATCGTGGAAATAATAAAATCACTAAAGAACAATAGAGCGCCTGGAGAAGACGGGTTGATTTCGGAAATCTGGAAATTAGACCACGAAAATGTTACACCAAAAATACACAAAATCATCGAAAACATCTGGGAAACAGGGAAGGTACCAGAAGAATGGAAGTCAGCTCTAATACACACCCTCCACAAGAAGGGAGACAAAACGAACCCTAATAATTATAGAGGGATTTCACTATTACCCGTCGCATACAAAATTTTCTCCAAAGCCCTGTTAAAACGGATAGAGCCTCAGATAGATCCACAGATAGGAGAATACCAAGGAGGGTTCAGGAAGGGAAGATCGTGCAGTGAGCAGATTTGGTGCCTGAGAACAATACTAGCAACGAGAAAAACCAGGAACACAACAATCACATTTGTCGACTACAAAAAAGCGTACGACTCCATAGATAGAGAAACACTTTTTAACACATTAGAAGAAATGAAGGTCGACAATAAGTCCAGAAAACTAATCCAAGAAACATTAACAAATACAATATCCAAAGTTAAATTCATGGGAGAGATCTCGGAACCCTTCAAAATTAATACAGGAGTGCGACAAGGTGATGGTTTATCACCCATTCTATTCAACTCAGTTTTGGATAAAATAATCAAGACATGGGAAAAAGGAGTCAAAGGCATAAAAATGGCAAAACACCAGAAAAGGACAGTCAACATTAAGTGTTTGGCCTTTGCCGATGATGTAGCGATTATAACAAATAACAGAAAAGAAGCCAAAGAAGCTCTAGAAACGCTACATGAAATCTCTGCCAAAACAGGGTTACAAATCTCATACGAAAAAACACAGTTCATGGACACAAAATCTACAGACAAGCACCCACTGGAAACCAAGTATGGAAAAATAACACAAGTGGAAAGTTTCAAATATCTAGGAGAGATTATACAGAAAACAGGACTGAACTTGGCATCCAATGAAGACAGGATCGCTAAATTGCAGAAAGCATACCGACTTACATGGAACCACTACAATAAAAAATGTATTTCCATCAATGCCAAATTACGACACTATCGTACAGTAGTCTTACCAGAGGCCTTATACGCTTCAGAAACGACAGCAATCAAGGGACGAACAAAAATCAAGGAATTAGAAAAACAAGAGAAAAAAATTCTGAGAAAGATCTACGGGCCAGTTCAGAAAGAGGGAATATGGATGAAGAGACCGACAATAGAACTGTACAAACAGACAGAGACGATTACAAACAACATAAGGAAAAGAAGGGCAACATTTTATGGACATATACATAGGATGACCGAAGACAGACTGACCAAGAAAATTTTTAATATAGTTACGAATAGCACACTAAAAACCAATTGGGTAAAGGAAACCGTTGAAGACCTTAAGAAACTAAACATCTCTACAGAAGACATCGCAGACAGGAACAAATACAGAGAAAAACTTAGACTACAGAAGTTTGAGCAAACTCCCAAAGAGAGACAACCAGCAAAGAGGTGGACAGAAGAGAGAAAGAGGAAACATAGTGTGTATATGAGAGGTTTTTGGGAAAAAAGAAGAAAGGTCCAGAATGAAACATGAACATTGATTGTGTTGTAACGCTCTCCTTATGGGGAATTAACGAATAAATAAATAATAAATAATACTTGTAGCATGCTGAACTGCAATGCCCAAGATCGCGGGTATAAACCCGGCCGAAGTCGTCGGATTATTAAGAGCGTTAAAATCCTTCAGTATGCCTGTATTCGGAGGGGAAGCAAAGCCGGCGGGCCCATGTCATAGATTTATGGCATGTAAAAGAACCTACCACTACAATTGGCAGTGTGTAGTCAAAATTTGTAGGTTATTTGGTTAGAAACGCTCTATCAAGTTCCAACGTTCCCCGCTGGGTGTCAGTGATAGTGGCGTCTGGTAGCCAAAGTTGGAACTACTTGAAATTGAACTTGTTGGGGAGCCTACGGGCGTTCAATTGAAATGACCATTTGCTGCAATTCATAATAATAATTTTTAATGATATATTCCACTAAATCCAGGCTATATTTATTATCATAAGCAGAGCGTGAATTACTATCAATATAAATAAGTTAATGTTGGTACATACAATTTACAACATTGAAAGTGGAGGAATGCATCCAAAATTATTTGCAAATTCAATGTTTTTACTTGACAAGCGCGTACTAAAGCATTATTTTCAATTAACAAAAGTTAATATCAGATTAAAGCCATCAAAAACTAGGTACCGTAATCATTTTCATTACATTCACTATACTGTTTTGGCGTTTGACAAATCTAAATTTGTCTCGATGAGGTAACACTGTAAGCATGCGCAGTGTTCAGATTTAAAGTTCTGCAGACCCTCTTTAATATCAATAATTTTAAAAATTCAGTGATACTCATAAAATCAATATGGTCGTTTGTCGTACACAAATTTGAAAAAAGTTGCATTTACCGGACCAGTAATTGCATCGCTTTTACAGTATTTAACTTTGGGAAAATACTCACATTAAAAAAAGCTGTTGTCCATGAACTCGGGAACAGATGGGTTAGAATTCCACCGTCGGTGATTCTATGCTTATTTTCCATGATTCATCGTTTTAACCCGTTCATTCATTTCCTCCTCAATTCTATCCCTACGTCATAAGACCCAAAAATTAATCAACAGGAACTTCATCTCACTGAACTGCATGTTAAAAGAGGTGGAAAGGGTATACTGTACACTATGCAGTACTACGGCCTCTGTGACATATGACGTAATCTCTTTTCATAATGAAAACATGATTTTTACACAAAGTCAAGACGTATTTTAAAATACGTTTTACATATAGTGTTTTTATGTTGACATTCTTAAAATTTGCTGCCCTTGAAGAGTCACACTGACAAGTGTTTTGGTTGAACGGCGATCACACATCTTTGTACATTAAACAAAGCAAAATATATTTTCATAATTAACCACAGGTATACAGTACTCATACTTAACACAAGTTATTATGTGCTATCAGTAGATTCCAGCTGATCAGTGATAGTTTTCACAAAAGAAGAAAATGTGAATTTGAACTGTATTTTGTAATTGGCAATCAGTGGATTTCTTGTAATTTATTATTGCTTTGCAGTAAGCAAAACTAGAGCCAGATTTTCCTAAACATCCTCAATCCTATCTATGACTGGTGACCATCATGGGCGGATTTAAGCCAAGATTATGGGGGAGTGGACACACCGGGGATCTGGAGGTATGGATTATCACCAAGCTCAGAGTGGGGTTCCATTGGCCCTCCTCCGGAAAAGTTTGCAAAAATTAGGTCCAAATTATTGAGTTATAGGATAGGCCATTTGGGTGATCATTTTTGGGATATTTTGGAGTAAAAATTTGATAACCATTGACATTTAGTGGCTATAGAAAAGACTCTCCGATATTGAAGTAAACGCTCTCACATCTTCAAGTAAGACCCCGCGGTGTAGCTCACCAATGCCTGATGGGGGCCTACAGCAAGTCTACAGATCGGAGGTTCGAATCCGTGCGCTGACAGCGGCTATCCTGAGTGTGGTTTTTCACACTCCCTCCAGACCAATTGCTGGGGCAGTACCTTATTTCAAGTCCAGGGACACCTACCCTATGCTTAACCCTAATAATTACAGTAATAGTCGCGACGGCCAACGCATTCCCAGTCGGCCACTAAGAATTCGACATGCGATTTATCATGTCACAGAGGCCATAGCACAGCACAGTGTATACCGCGCTTTTCGTCCAGCAATTGATGGTTTTAAGAGGGTCTAAGTTTCTACACTCCAAGACAAATTGTTACAACAATGTTGCCAATACACCTCACTTATTATACAACAACCACAGTCTACACAATTAGCACATATTTTGGTTTTCTATTTTGTTCGCTTCATTACTATTTCTGAAAACTACTGCTTTACAGTCAACTTCATTCAATAACGTGCAGGCCTTCAGAAACAAACCGTAAAACTAACGCGTCAGCAAATACTGAATTATATCTACAGTACGGTACTATTTGATGCAAACCATCCCCAACCGAGCGCCAATGGTTCATTGTCCGCCAGTGATACTAGACCTACTAGCTACCAAGTACACGGGTTGAATGTTGCAAGCCCCTAAATGAATTAACATCTGTAACGACAAACAGGCCTTTTTTTTAACTGTTGAGTAAGACTACGAATAACACCGCAGTCGGGAAGCCAAATCCTGCATTCCTGCCGCGGCTTCCTTAGGAACCGGAGTCATTTCTAAGTCGTAGATAGAGAGAGCAATTAATTTTATGTTTTACGGTACTGAGACGTTAAAGCGTATCACGAAAGGGCTTGATTCGCAAGGGAAAATATCTCTTCGCGTCCTGAAAAATAAGTGCTTTGCACATCCTCCTAGGACGCCGGGCCCCCCTGGAAGGGTCGGGCCCCGGGGCACCAGCCCTGCCTGACCCCCCCTCTCGTCGGGCCTGTCAAGCTGTAGGATACGATGGCCCGTGCACGCGATGGTTTCATCGAGAATGTGCAGGAGTTAGCATGGGGAAATACAACATCATGAATTCCAAGAAATGCTCACTGCTATGGCTATGTCGTGAATGCAGTAATGATTACATGAAATTCAGGAAGGCATTGCCAAAAGAGGAAGACAAAATTAAAGAATTGAGAGAATGCATGGAAAGGAAAGATGCTGAAAATAAACTTATTCAAGAAGAGACACGTAATGAACTAAGTATGATTAAAACTATGATCGCATCGTTGAATATTAGGTTGCAGGGAAACTTGCAAAATAGCGTATCCTTCCAAGATAACGTAGGGAAAGATGGTGGGAGTAAATCAATAACAGAGAATGATCATCCCCCTCTCTATGTTGTTGCTGTAGAAGCTGGAGAGAAGGTATCGTGTTTGTGGCAACAGCCACAACTTTCCTCGTTGCAACTTCGTAATGAAAATAGAAAAGTTAATGGAAAGACCTTCCAAACGAACAGTCAAACCAAACGAAATCTCCATCAAACCGCTGATGAGACTGAGGAAAATGACGAACAAAACGATGTCATTGTGGAGAACGTGACCCAAACACCGGTAGAGAGAGTTTGGAGAACTGTCCCCACAAGAAGGACAATATCGAATCACAGTAAAGACATAATTGGAACGAAACACGACGATAACGACATTCAGGCAGCAGAAAAAATGGCATGGCTGTATGTAGGCCGACTATCAAACAATACAACAACAGATAAATTACGAAATTTCCTCAAGAAAAATGAAATCGATGACAATGTTCACTGCGAAGAACTTCAAACGACGGGTTACAACAAAGCCTACAAGATAGGCTTCCCTTTTAAACATATCAACAAAACGGAACAACCAGATTTCTGGCCCAATAGAATAGTAGTCAGGAAATTTCGCTTTCGGAGAATCCGACAAGATGACGGCGTGGAACTCGTCTAAATATGTTTCTCTTTTATTATGGAACAGTGAATGTTTAAAACAAGCAATGTCGTATATCTCTACAGATCACATAACAAATTTTGATGTCATAATAACTACAGAAACTTTCCTCACTAATCAATATAATATCCAGGAATATTACGCTTTCCATTCATTCGCCCTACCCACTGCAGGAAGGCCTTCAGGGGGAACCTCCATTTTCATCAAGCCTAAGCTAGGTCCAATAAAAAAATAATTAAGGCAGAAAATATGGTTATTGTCAAAACAAAAGAAGTCACCTTCGTTGGGTTATACATTAATCCAAAAACATATAACGAAACAGCTGTGGAAAAAGTAATGAAAGCCATCACAGAAACGAGCAGTGATGTTAGGGTAATTTTAGCTGGTGATTTAAATGCAAGGATTGATAAGCCAAACATGAAAACAGATCTACTATTGGAAACACTAGAGGAGGAAGGCTACACTCTCATAAGCAAACCACATCTGAAAACCTACTTTGCGCCTAACGGAACAAGCTCAATAGACTTTGTCTTTGTACGAGGTGAGGGTATAAACATAATAAGTCAAGAAGGTCTATGGTCTTCATCCATGGCTCCTATAAGGAAACACATACCAGTAATGACAAAAATCGAAATTGAGCAACTTCAACCTAAAAATACCTCATTGCAGTTCTCAGCATCCAGGAAACTAAATCAGGTTGAACTAGCTAAAAACAAATACAAAATATCGAAAGCAACATCACTTATTGAACTGAATCAATTAAATCAAGCGATAGACCTTTTCACAAACACTCTCCGATGTTGTAGAATACCCATCGGAAGCCGGAAAGCACAGCCTTGGTTCGATAAGGAATGCTACATCAAACGGAAAGAGACACTCGCTACACTAAACTGCGCAAGAGTCTCAATGCAAGAATCGAACCTTTCACAATATGCAAAACAGAGGCAATTGTATAAACAATTATTAAAAAAGAAGAAAACAAAATACATAGAAGAAGATGCAATGCGACAGCTTGAATTTGCAAAGGAAAATCCCTTCACAGTTCTTAGAAAGAAAAATCCGTCATTCACAAGAGAAATTCAAATTGATACATGGGAAAACAACTTCGAAGACATACTTAATCTACAACATAAGGACTTTGCTTACGAGCTTCCTTTAACAGAAATCGTGGAACATCTATATCCTATAACTAGAGAAGAAATAGAACAAGTTATAACTTCAGCTAAAAATGGAAAGGCCCCTGGACCAGACGGCATTTATGCTGAACATATCAAAGAATCCTTCTCTCTATCAGAGGACTACTGGTCAAAGTTGTTCAATACATGCTTGACAACTGGGAAAATTCCTGAGGCATGGAGAACGTCAACATTAAAAATTCTCTTTAAAGGTAAAGGTGAAGTGCATAGCCCTGACTCCTACCGAGGCATTGCTTTAGAAAATGTTAGCTTCAAAATGTTTTCAAGTATCTTAACTAAACGACTCATTGATAAAATAGATGAACAAATTCCAGAAAATCAGTTTGGGTTCAGAAAGAGAAGAAGCACCATCCATGCCATTTCCTTTCTAATAGAACAAGCTCAAGATACTTTACGACATCTTGGGCAAAAATACCACGTGATTTTTATCGACTATAAGAAAGCTTTTGACTACGTAGATCCAGAAAAGCTCCTCCATAAGCTCAGTCAGATGACTGGAGAATCAGATCCCGTTACAAGAGTCATTATGGATATATTGAGCCACACCTATATACAAATTGATGATGGAGTAGCATTATCTAAAAACTTACTCAAACCAATGGAGTTCTCCAAGGAGACCCAATGAGCCCAACACTTTTCAACGTCATGACAGCTGATGTTTCAAAAATCACCGAAAACACCAGAGCTACTCTGATTATGTACGCAGATGATATGGCAATAGGATCAGCAGATATAAAAGAGTTACAAGAAGTACTACAGAATCTAGAAGTATGGGCAAAAATAAATGGATTACAAATAAATCTTATGAAAACGAAACAGATGTCCTTTAGGAAAGGCGGGAGGATAAAAACAAAAGACAATTTGACACTACAAGATAAACCAATAGAGATAGTCCCAAAATTCAAATACCTTGGAGTAACACTTCAAACAACCTTAACCTCATTCAGAATCCACGTGCAAGATAAATCAGCCGCTGCAATAAGAGCAATATATAACATAAAATATCTTCCACTACTGTCAATAAGCACTGCAATGACACTCTTTCGAATTGTAATAATGCCTATAGCAACCTATGGTATTACTGTGATTTGGGATACTCTTCAAGTTGGGGATCTATCAATTTTAGAAAAGGTCAAGGCCCGTTACATGAAGAGGGTACTAAGCATAAGCATAACAGCACCATCAAGGTTAACATACATTCTGATGAAAGAAAGCTACTTTATAGAGGATATTAGACTGCAAATGTCTCTTCCAAATACAAGAGCTTATGATTTAACGCTCCAAATATTACAAAACAAAAGAAATGACATTTGGGATGACTTTTTCATTACGGATGCGATGACGAAGGAGGAATGGAAAGAAGCCAACTATCAACTGCGATACACCATCACCCGCTTTGCAGTGCACGGCTTTCATCATAAGATATGTACCACCAAGGGGTTCCATAATCCAGGCGAGGTCTGTGTCTGTCAATTCTGCAACGATCAATGTGGTCGATATCATGCAAGTGAATGCAGGGTTAGACAGATGTCACTCTCTAAATTGTGTACTGAATAACCTAGGATTTTGTAATAACATAATTAATTTTAAATTTTATGGCTATTTGCTGCAATAAATATTCATTCAAAATAAAGGAAACAGAGATCACTGATGAATTGGCAGCACAAGAGTTTCAAGTGGAATGTGAAGGAGAGCGGCAGCTGTTCGAATCCATTTATTTCAATGCAGTTACACGTTTGCAAACAATTATAGATGAAGCGGAAGAGGTTCAAAGTACTTTACTATCTCAATTGAATCCAGCTATAAACAACACCATTCATCAACAAGAAGTATGCCTACCAGCAATTCACTCTAAAAGAGTACAGAAATTACCAGAAATCAAATTATCGGAATTCAATGGAGAATTCACAAAATGGTTGTTCTTTAAGAATAGTTACGAGTCAAAAATTCATCATGATACTCAGCTGACAAACATCCAAAAATACCAATATCTGATTGGAGTCCTGCAGGGTGAAGCACGAAAGGTCATACAAGGATTTACTATCTCAGAGGAAAACTACACAAGTGCCTGGAACTTGCTTGTAAATACGTATGATAATCAAATTCTGATCATTGAGACACATCTAGATGAACTTTTCAAGTTTCCCACAATTTCAAAAGAGAATAAATCTGAATCCCTCAGGTGGTTACATCTTCATATCCAAACTCACATAGCTTCATTAAAGGCAATGAAGCAACAGGTGCAACACTGGGATACGCTGATTGGATTTCGTGGAGCAAAGAGATTGGCAAGAAAGAGTAAAAGGATGCACTCCAGAAGAGATGCCAACATTAGAATAATTTCTACAGTTTTTAACTGAACGTTCTCAATCATATATGCTGTTGAATTATAATAAAAACAAAGACTTCAATACTAAGACATATTCAAAGGACAAAAGGCCTAGCAAGAGAGTTGTTATAACAGCCACTCAGGAGGGCTGCATTTTGTGTGGAGGAAGTCACCCTATTTACATTTGTGAGGAGTTACTTCAACGATCAGTAGAAGACAGGAAGAAGCTTCTCCGAGAGAAACAACGGTGTCTTAACTGTTTGAAGCCAGGACACATTGCGAAAGACTGTAGAGGATCAAAGTGCAGGAAATGTGGACATTTACATAACACGTTATTACATGCAGAGGACGATAACAAACAAAAACAAAATATTGGAAAAAACGAAGCGAGTGTGAATCATTGTGTCAAATTTCAGGATTCACCTCCCCTCAATATAAGCTTGGAAAAAGAAAACACATCGCAAATACTTCTGTCAACGGCATTAATCGATGTGAGGGATGCTCAAGGTAGGAGAACAACATATCGAGCCTTATTGGATCCTGGATCTCAAATCAATCTGATGAAAGAGAATCTGTATAAGAAGCTCGGCTTGCCAAATGTTAAGAGAAGCATGCAAATCATGGGAGTTGATTGTTCCAAAGTAGAAACAAACAAAACTGCAAGAGTACAACTCGCTTCAAGAAATGACGACTTTGCCACAGAAGAAGAATTTGTGGTGTTGCCATCTATTACAGAACGACTGCCACAGCTAGAGATCAAGAAATACAAGTTTATTATTCCAAAGGATATTAGCTTGGCAGACCCGACTTTCAACAAGCCTGGGGATATAGACATGTTGATTGGTGCGGAAATCTATTGGAAGCTTGATATTGGTCGACCCAGAAACGAAGTACAAGGACAACCAGCTCTACAGAACACCCGATTAGGTTGGATTATTGGCGGTGAAGTTTGCGAGAATCAACAAGGATTATCAACCACGTGCATGAAGATCAGCAACCAACAATTAGCAGATCATTTAGAAATATTTTGGAAGCAAGAAGCAGTTCTGGAAATTCAGCATTACACAAAAGAAGAAAAAATGTGTGAAAGGCAGTTCACCGAGACTGTTTCGAGAGATGAAACAGGTAGATTCATCGTAAGGCTGCCATTAAGACCAGATGTCGTATTGGAGAGTCTAAAGGTCATGCACAAAAGAGACTAGAATCATTAATCTAGAGATTAAGCAGATAACCAGAACTCAAGACTGCGTACACGGATTTTCTAAATGAATATCAAAGGCTAGGGCGTATGACTTTGATGGAAGAGCAGAAAAATCAGGAAATGACAAACTCATATTTCATACCCCATCATGCAGTGGTGAGACCAGACAGCGACACTACTAAAGTTAGAGTGGTATTTGACGCCTCAGCAAAAAACATCACACGGTACATCACTCAACGACAAGCTCATGATTGGGCCTAATTTACAGAGAGACCTTTTTCATATTGTACTTAGATTCCGCAGTCATAAGTATGTCATAACAGCGGATGTGGAAAAGATGTTCAGGCAGTTCCTCGTCCACCCTGCTGATCGAGCATTACAGCAAATTATGTGGAAGGAGGATCCTTCAGCCCCTGTGAGGATTTATCAACTAAACACAGTGACATTCGGAACAGGGTCTGCACCGTACCATGCCATGAGATGGTTAAATGAATTGGCTAATCTCCATGAGAGTGAACTTCCAATAGCAGCCAAGGCTATTCGTGATGATTTTTACATGGATGACTGTTTGAGTGGAGGAAATATTCTTGAAGATGTGATTCAGCTACGGCAACAAATACAAAGTATCCTTTTGAGTGGTGGAATGCATTTGAGGAAGTGGAGGTCCAATGACAGACGTATTTTGCAGGACTTGGAGAGCAAAAGTAACGAGGGGACTTTGTTGATTTTAGATAAAGGTGAAGCCAGTAAGACTCTTGGACTTCTCTGGGACTCAGCACGGGATTGTCTTCAGTTTCGAGCTATACTAGCAAGGCAAACACCAAATTCCAAAAGAGAAGTGGCTTTCAAAATCGCACAGATTTTTGATCCTCTGGGGCTAGCGAGTCCAGTACTGATCAAAGGAAAATTGTTGATGCAACACTTATGGGCAGATGGATTAGATTGGGATCAGCCATTGTGTCCGAAGCACCTTCAAAGTTGGAACGACTATTATTCATCATTGGAGAGACTGAACGACATCAGAATAATGAGAAATGTAAATCCTGGAAATTGTTCTGACACTTTTGATTTGTTCAGATTTAGTGATGCTTCCGAGAAGGCCTGTGGAGCCTGCATCTATGTAGTTAGTCAAACACAAAAGGATCACTTCGTGACTAATTTACTTTGTGCCAAGACAAAGGTGATGCCTTTAAAGACCATTTCGTTTCCCAGGCACGAATTGGAGGCAGCACTTCTTCTTGCACAACTTGTCAAAACGACGGCAAGTGCTTTGAAAGAAGGAGTTGGTCGTGTCAGATTGTGGAGCGATAGTACAATTGTTTTAGGATGGATCAACACCGAGCCACGGTTGTTGAAGGCGTTCGTTGCAAATAGGATCGCAAAGATTCAAGAAGCCACCGATCCCGCCATGTGGAATCATGTTCCATCAACAGAAAATCCAGCTGATCTTCTCTCAGGGGGAATTACTTCTATAGAACTTGAAGGCAAAACACTTTGGTGGAAAGGGCCTCAGTGGCTCTGCACACAAATTCAACAACCAAGGCAATCCAAGGAATTTGAAACAGAACTGCCAAAACTGAAGATTACAACAGTGACATTAAAGGCAACTGCAACCAGCAATTTGCTTATCAAATTTTCGTCGTTCTCGAAATTATGCCGTATAGTAGCATACTGTCAGAGATTCATCTACAGCTGCACACATGATATACCAGAAAGGAAAACAAGCTCACTAGAGACAGGGGAAATTTGTCAAGCAGAGAGACATGTGGTCAGGTGGACACAGTTGGAAGCATCCTCTGAAATACAAAATTGTTTAACAAATAATCAAGACCTCCCAAGAAAGAGTCCATTTAATTCAGTCAGTCCTTTCCTAGACAACGATGGGTTGATTAAGGTTGGAGGAAGGCTTCGGTTTTCAGAGTTAGCATCAGAACAGAGACATCCCATACTTCTCCCTGCAAATCACCACATCAACAGGATAATCATGGAAGGGGAACATCGTCGTCTTAAGCACTGTCCGCCAGAGCAGTTATTACATGCAACACGACAGCGATATTGGCCCATCAGTGGCAGAAGAGAGGCAAAGAAGGTCATTAGAAGATGTGTGAAGTGTTATTGCTTTAATCCTACAGTTCCTGAGGTACGCATGGCAGATTTACCAAAGGAAAGAGTCACGCTGGTTCTTCGGCCCTTTGTCACCACGGGAGTGGACTACGCAGGTCCCATATCTGTGATAGAGAGCCGCAGAAGAGGCCGGTTCCATGTTTACAAGAGTTACATAGCAGTATTTACGTGCTTTAGCACCAAGGCAGTGCATCTGGAACTAGTGTCAGAGCTAACAACTGAAGCTTTCTTAGCCGAACTGCAACGTTTTACAGCTAGACGAGGTTTATGTAACCAGCTCTTTTCCGATAATGGAAAGAATTTTATTGGAGCATCCAATGCGCTACAAGATATCCAGTCCTTTTTAGAGAAAGAATCAACAGGCATTGCCTCCTCACTTGCTCAGCAACGAATCAATTGGAAGTTTATCCCTCCCCGATCGCCACATTTTGGGGGATTGTGGGAGGCAGCTGTCAAAATTATGAAGAGACATTTACTAATTGAAACGCAGGGACGTATACTAACCTTTGAAGAGATCTACACTATTCTTTGCGACATTGAAGCAGTATTAAACTCACGCCCTCTCACTCCGTTAGCAAATGATCCCAATGATTTGCAAGTTCTAACACCTGCACATTTCATCTTGAGTGACTCGCTTATGCAACCTGTACAGATTGATGTGTCGAGGGAACCTGATAACCGCTTGTCCCATTGGAAAAACTTGCAGAAAGTCCGACAACGGCTCTGGCAGAGATGGCAGCAAGAATACTTGCAGGAGTTGCAAAAACGTGTCAAGTGGCACAGTACTGATCGGGGTATTAAAATTGACTCTTTAGTACTGTTGATCGAAGACAATATCCCGCCTCTACAGTGGCCACGAGGTAGGATAATTCAAGTTCATCCCGGACGAGATGACGAGGTGAGAGTTGTCTCCATTCAGACTCCTGGTGGAACCTTCAGTCGAAGTATCAAGAAAATATGCCCTCTTCCCATAGAGGATGAAGAACAGGATCATTATTAATTATTATGAAATAGATTCAATCTGTATAATTGTATTAATTAATTAATTAATTGAAAGAATTCCTTTCAAGGTGGGGTGCATGTTAATGAGTAGACTTCATCCCGTCGATGTTGAAACGAAGGAGTCGATTGCGCGTCGACTGGTTTTTGTTGCGACCCGTACTCGCGGGAGCGTGTAGTCAATTGTTTTAAAATTCTTTAAACTTACGACAGAAAGTAAGGACTCAAAATAAAGATTTAAGCAATCGGTAAACGCAACAGCGTTTTATTCACGTCAAAAATATATACAATAACATACACTTATCCGTTATTTAGAGATACGAATCTTCTCTATTTAAGAATTACAGTCACCAGGACATGTAGAAACTCGTCGAATTTTTTACAACAGCATCCATTCAATACCAAACAATTATCTAATAAAAGAACTTTTACCAAAGCTTGTATATAGCCAGTCACCGCCACCTAGATCACTGTCGGTTTCTAATCAATGCGTTAGTTCGACGTTATACCGTGTCTCTCCTTAATGGCCTATACATCGTAGTAGGGTTTTTTCATATAGAACACAAGGCCATCAGACAACAGCCTGGTTACTTATTTCTATTCCTTAACTGGGCACTTTCCGATTAAATTTACATAAGATACAACTATACATGACAATAAATAATGATGAGGAGTGTCTGTGTAGATCCAAGATCTGTCACACTAGATTTACTATTCTAAGCTATCAGTGTGTTTAAAGAAAGATTTAATTATCTTATTTAAATGTTTAAATTGTGCAAAAATTATGCAGCATTACTTAAATTTCATTGAATATTTAGTTTAAATGATTGTTATCCATCAAACATTCCTTACAAATTTACTGATGTTATGGTGTAACTGTGATCAAGTTTATTAACAGCATCTTCTCAATAACTCCCTAATTTAATGTTTCATGTCTAAGATTACCTACTACTTAACTAGAATTATATCCACTATATCTTAAAGAACCAATTGTTTCTCTAGAAAACGTAAGAAAAAATGTTTCAATGTCACCGCACAATTAATGACTATAGATACCCTTAAATTATCGCAATAGAATTTGATGAGTGCTGTTCAAACCACTAAAATCTACTTCACTTAAAATTCTAGCTAGTTAGAATCATGGTGATGTCATATGTACATTAGAATTCTTCTTGAAGAAGTATGGAGTTCTTGTAGGACCAATGGCGACTCCCATCGTTCTCGCCATTTGGTCTTGACCCATCTCCAAGGCTCGTGGTCGGCTTGCGTTTGACTGTGGACCTCCATGCTCGTCTCCAGGAACGTCAGCCTCCTTCTAAATCTCCCATGTCGCGTGTTTCTTAGTGCGCCATCCTACGATATTGGAAGTTCTTTGCAAGATACGAATCGATGCTGGATCTGATGACCATCATGTCCAAAATTTCATAAAATTTCCGCCCGCCTAATATGACAGTTTATAAGTTTCTGGATATAATCGTGCAAACCGCACTTTGACAAACCGTTTGGTTCTCGAACTAGAGCCGTTTCCAAAACGCAAAGTTTGTACGTAATATCCCGTGGGATTGCAGTCTCAAACGTGGCCTCGAAACACCTGTGTGTTGAGCACGTCACAAGCGGTTGGCCTTGGCTCGCATACTGTCGCTCGGCACAATGACCTCACCCTTCCGTAAACAGAGTCTCGCTTCAAGCAGCTTACAGATTCACTGATAACATTGAATTTCAATGTCCAGCCTATCTCTAACAGCATTTCCTACGATATTGTAACCTCGTGAAAACATATAGGCTGTTACCGTACACGTATTGTCCGCACTTATGAAACATGAAGCCTCATTGTACTGCGTAAACTGTCTGTTCTATAACTTGTTCTGACTGATTGGATAAATCACTTTGAATACCGTATTTTGACATGCTGGCACTGCGATGCAGTCAGTCCTTCGCCACTAGACTGTAGTTGAATATGACTCATGCGCGCTCGCGCAACTGTCTTGACTAGTCGGCGTATAGAAAGCAAGTGGCTGACCTCAAGTCATCTGCTCCCCTTCAAAGCTTGCTTTATGTGTACGGAGCCCTCTGCAGAGTCCTCCTTGATCACGTGGTCTTCTTCTCCCCTCTCTGGTCCCATACGCCATTCGGAGATTCTTTCACAAATCCTCAGATAATAATTGTAAAATTATGAACTTTATATCCTTTCATAATTCAAGGTTTCTGGACATCTTGGAATCAATGTGGCCATGGCAGTGACGTCTCAAGCAATCATGTACGTCATCTGACTGCCCTTTAGATCACTTGGTGCGTTCTGACATCTTGACACATGACATATCAGGGACACACTCCTCCCAACCGGGCCGTCCCCGTGCTGTTGGGGTAGCGCGCCTGCCTCTCACCCGGAGGCCCCGGGTTCGATCCCCGGCTCTGTCAGGGATTTTAAAAATGGCGTGAGGGTTGGAACGGGGTGCACTCTGCCTCGCGATGACAATTGAGTAGCTCTCTGACAGTGAGACAGAACCCCGATCACGTAAATCAAGATTAACGGCCGAGGGGACCCGACGCGCTGATCACGCGTCACCCTAATATCTGCAGGCCAAATTGCTGGGGAGCGGTCGCTTGGTCGGCCTTAGCCCGTCATGGGCTGTATACTGCCAGGGGTTGACTTGACTCCTCCCAACCGGTAAATAATAATCGATTGGAGATCCGATTATAATTATTATACAATTCAATTGCCTGACAATCAGGCTCACCATATGGCATGTGTCTTATTTTCTTCTATTCTGCACATTCTGTACATCTTGCCATTCTACTCTCTACTTCTTCTTCACAAATTATATCTTCGTCAGTCATCTGGTGAAGAGCATGAATGCGGATCGCACTCGAGTTAAGGATCCTGTTGCTCGTTAGTTCCGGTCGGAACTTTCTGTTTTTCTTCTGTCAAGTTGGTTGAGACGACAGGTGCTCGGTCTCTGTTCATCCTTAGGGTTCGTTTGAGAATTCCTTTCTTCTTCTCGGAGTTGATTCAAGTGACTTTGAGTCTCCTGATATATATTTTCTAACTCTTGACGGTAGACTCGTTTATCATCTTCTCGATTGTTTTGCCCATCGTTTCCTCTATTTCTCTTCGATTTTGGTAATTGTTATATGGTCTTCTTCTCCTTGACCATGAGTCTCTTCCATAATTATTGTCTCCCCTGGATCCTCTTGAGTCGTATTGTTCCCTCCTATTTTGGAAATAGGGCCTTCGGTCATACGGTCCTCTCTGTTCCCTGCATCTGTTTACTCCATATATCGGGCCTCAGTTATCCCTGATGTACCTCCTCTGTTGCGGTTTCGTCTGTGCTGTACGGTCCATCACGATCAGGTCGACGTCTCTTGGTTCTGATCTGACGATATGAGGTTCGGTCAATGCGCAGATGTGGTCCAGTCTCCTCAGTATCTCGTCGCAAATCTCGAGCGTATTACCTCCTGATGCAATTAACACTCTTTGGACTTCAACAGGATATTGGTGGATTATCGCTTGCACTAGGCCCTCCTCACTCATTGGTGGATCCAAAAACTGGAATTTCGCGATCTGCGTGGTGAACTAGCTCGCATACTGCGTTGGTTTGGTCGTAGCGTATTTCCTAGCGTAGAGCTCCGCTCGGATACTCTGCTGATCATCTGTGTTCCAGAATCGTTTCAGGAAAGCTCTCGCGAAATCGTCGTACTGCGCTCGAAATCATGTCCAGCCTAGACTATGTACTGGACGAGATTCGAACGAAGACCATCTGAGAAAAGTAGCATATGAAATTTTTCGAGATTTGGATCAAACATGTATGCAGGAGGAGAGAAATAATTGGTAAAATTTTAGCCAATAGAAATATGTCTATTTGGAGCAGAAATGGAAATTTTGTAACCCAAGATATTTTAGCCAAGGGTGATGTACTCAGGCCGAGTCCAGGAAAATGCACAGTTTGTAGATGTTGGCCGCGAGAAACCAGTTTTCGAGAGCTAGGGAACAGAGCAATGATATGTAGAGGTCATGCACGCGACCAGAAGAAAACTTGCTTCGTTTTTCTAGAGATGACTTCTTTCCTCACTACTTAATTACGCGATAACGATACTGCTAGTTCGATGCATACAGTAAATCGACTCATTCCATTAACCCGAGAGCCGAGTCGCTCAATTTGTGCTCAACTATTTGTTTGTAGGCTATTCTGTGTGCAACTAGTTAGTAGTATGATTAGATATGCGTTATGTGTGATCATGGTTCCCTATTCATCAGTCCTGTAGTAATCGTTGATTCTTTAGCCGGGTGTTGACTCTCCTACGACCCTTATTTTCCATCTACGCGGATTTTGGACTGGGACCTGGCGGGATTCGGGCGCAGTACCCTTTAAATGAACTTCTGTTTGCTCTCAGCCAATTAAGTGCTGGTCCTTCAAGTGCACGTTCAATGATCCTTAATTCACGGTCTTCCAGGGTTCTTTGATCATCCAGGAATTCCCTCAGATCTCGCAAAAATTCTATCGGGTTATTAACTCCCGCTCCCGAAAATGGTTTTGGCGTATGTCTTGGCACCTAATAACAGCAACTGTCGGAGTTGAATGATGCGTGAATGGGGTTGAATATATTCTCTAGAAAACGTAAGAAAAAATGTTTCAATGTCACCGCACAATTAATGACTATAGATACCCTTAAATTATCGCAATAGAATTTGAAGAGTGCTGTCCAAACCACTAAAATCTACTTCACTTAAAATTCTAGCTAGTTAGAATCATGGTGATGTCATATGTACATTAGGATTCTTCTTGAAGAAGTATGGAGTTCTTGTAGGACCAATGGCGACTCCCATCGTTCTCGCCATTTGGTCTTGACCATCTCCAAGCCTCGTGGTCGACTTGCGTTTGACTGTGGGCCTCCATGCTCGTCTCCAGGAACGCCAGCCGCCTCCTAAATCCCCCATGTCACGTGTTTCTTAGTGCGCCATCCTACGATATTGGAAGGTCTTCGCAAGATACGAATAGATGCCGGATCTGATGACCATCATGTCCAAAATTTCACAAAATTTCCTCCCATCTAATATGACAGTTTATTTATTTATTTATTTATTATTCCCAACGGCAAAGCCAATATATACATGAAAAATACAACACGAATGATAACATTAAATAATTAATACATCAAGCAAAGATAGATAAACTAATTAAGAACTGATTTAACAACAATAACAAGAAGAAGAAGAAAAAGCTATTATAGGTAACGAAAAACAAGAACAAACTTAAAATAACAACAAATAAGGGTAACAATAATAACAGTATATTAAAAACAGAGATAGCTAATAAAAATAATTGAATTTAACAATAAAATAGTGGTAGTAATGGAAGCAAAGGTTAAAGTCGGCGAAAAGTGACAAGATGAGCCCATGCTTTATCTATAACAAATTTTTGGCTGAACTTAGAGGGCAAATGCTGAGAAGGAAAAGTGAGATCAATATCAAGGGCAGGGTGGTGGTTATCCTCCTTAACAATAGGATCCAAAGCACGAGTGACAACACAAGGCAAATCACTGAAAACCAAATTCAACTGAGAGCCCCGCATATTTTGACTATCCCACTCTGTTGGCGCATTCCAAGAGTGTTGGACATGTCATAAAGCCGGTCAGATGAAGACGAAAGGGCAAGCAGCACTATTTAAATTAAAATCACCAGCTAGAAGAAGACTGGGCTCATTACCCAATTGAGCATGAAGTTGTTCAATTGAGTCACGTAGAAATTGATATTTTCTAACAGGCTGATTTGGAGGCACATAGGCAGCAACAATAATGAATTGAAAGTGACCAATCTTAACAATCACACCTATAGCTTCAGATTAATAACTCGCAAAATTAACTAAAGAAGCAATTATTTTGAAGTGAGTAGCAATCATAACACCCCCACCACCTAATTTAGAACTGGTTTTAGTAGATCTATCACATCTATAACTATTGAACTCCTTGAGACCCAGCTCAGCATCAGTAATATCAGGGTTAAGTTTAGTTTCATGAACACAATCGCATCAAAATCATTAAGATTAACATTATTAACTAAGTCAGTAATCTTAGATCTAACACCATTTCCGTTCTGATAATATAACTTGAAAGATGAATTGCCGTTGGGTGAAACTAGTTTTTTTGAGCCTTATCAGATTTAACAATCATAGGGATACCGCTCTTATATTTAATGGTAAGATTATTCTCACCATCCGATGATGTACGAGAAGCAAGTTCAAGACGTAGTTTTTTTAGAGAATCTAATTCATTGGGAGTGCGGTCTCTGGAGAGCTTGACATCCTGAAGGGAAGGATCAGTAGAACGAAGACCATCAAGCGAAAAATTACTGAGCATCAGGTTCCTATCATGTTCCGTAGGAAAAACAAGTTTGAGAGGTCTAATCTTCGAGGGTTGTTTATTACCAACCCGAAATAACTTAATACTATCAGTCTCCACTTGCAGAACTGAGCAATTGAGTATTTTAGTAACCATGCCTTTGTCGTGTGCTTTTAAATCAACAGCAACGCTGCTTTGTAGCTCAGGGACATTAAAAACGATGATATTTTTCTTCCTGTAGTTACGTTCATTTATCTCAGCCATAATATTATCCATGTTTAAGCCTCCACCATCAGGCTCACGCTGTTCCAGAGAAGTGACTCTCTTATCAATTTCATCAAGCTTAGGTTCAATGGCTGTGAGCTTGTCCTGAATTGCCTTTATTTCAGACTTTATGATGCGAGTATCGTTTGGGACATCTTTTAAAGTATTTACTACTGAAGCAAGATCATCTACTTTAGTCACCAAAGTGCTCAAGATCACAGTTATGTTAATAGAAAATGATTTGGGAGTACAGTCAGCCCTGGTGCAGTGCCATTTATTAGCAGAGTTTCCAGCTAGTTTTGAGTATTCAGATTTGGAGACTCCGATACAGGACCTATGAAACCATCTACTACATGAATCGTCACACTGAAGCCCCACTTCATGATCAAGGACTTTCTTTACGCAAACAGCACAGACGTTATCACCAAGAGACAGCATAATGAGTGTCAACTTGAATTAATAAGTAGTAGGCTAGATAACGTTTAGTTGCGTAATAATTGTAATAAAATACTGATTATATAAATAATCTAACCAAAAACAGTGAAGATTATTCGGACAAAGGAATCGACATTCACTTGTTTCCAGACTGCTTCTTTAGTTTCTTTAGTGGTTTGACGTAGATCCATATTGAATTACCTTGCTAATCACCATAAATCCAGTCGATATTTCGAGTCAGTTGTGTTTGATGTCTCGCAATTTAAAGTTTAGCCCTAAAAAAGCACTAAGTCCTGTAGATCTTAAGATAGGTAGGGATGAACAGTTTATTAGTTTCTGGATACAATCGCGCAAACCGCACTTTGACAAACCGTTTGGTTCTCGAACTAGAGCCGTTTCCAAAACGCAAAGTTCGTACGTAATATCCCGTGAGATTGCAGTCTCAAACGTGGGCTCGAAACACCTGTGTGTTGAGCACGTCGCAAGCGGTTGGCCTTGGCTCGAATACTGTCGCTCGGCACAATGACCTCACCTTTCCGTAAACAGAGTCTCGCTTCAAGCAGCTTACAGATTCACTGATAACATTGAATTTCAATGTCCAGCCTATCTCTAACAGCATTTCCTACGATATTGTAACCTCGTGAAAACATATAGGCTGTTACTGTACACGTATTGTCCGCACTTATGAAACATGAAGCCTCATTGTACTGCGTAAACTGTCTGTTCTATAACTTGTTCTGACTGATTGGATAAATCACTTTGAATACCGTATTTTGCCATGCTGGCACTGCGATGCAG
Source organism: Meconema thalassinum (assembly GCA_946902985.2). Lineage (NCBI taxonomy): Eukaryota > Metazoa > Arthropoda > Insecta > Orthoptera > Tettigoniidae > Meconema > Meconema thalassinum. Next base: position 555,474,279 of record OX336388.2, read on the forward strand.
TCAGTCCTTCGCTACTAGACTGTAGTTGAATATGACTCATGCGCGCTCGCGCAACTGTCTTGACTAGTCGGCGTATAGAAAGCATGTGGCTGACCTCAAGTCATCTGCTCCCCTCCAAAGCTCGCTTTATGTGTACGGAGCCCTCTACAGAGTCCTCCTTGATCACGTGGTCTTCTTCTTCCCTTACTGGTCCCATACGTCATTCGGAGATTCTTTCACAAATCCTCAGATAATAATTGTAAAATTATGAACTTTATATCCTTTCATAATTCAAGGTTTCTGGACATCTTGGAATCAATGTGGCCATGGCAGTGACGTCTCAAGCAATCATGTACGTCATCTGTCCGCCCTTTAGATCACGTGGTGCGTTCTGACATCTTGACACATGACATATCGGGGACTGTACAACAAATATGTTTCCCGGGGTTGAGGTACCAATAATATGTTTCCCGGGGTTGAGGCACCAACAATATTCCCATAGGATTCCACATTTTGCTCTCTCTAATGGGACTATGTTCCTTGGTTTCGCTTCTAAAAGTCGATTCTCTAATTCCGGTTATAGGACTCGGTTCCTTATTTTCAGTGATATGAGCTGATCTCTGAATTTCAGTCATAGGACTCGGTTCCTTAATGTTACTCTGATCATTAGCACTAAGATTTTTTTTCTCTAACTTAGTAATTCTTTCTAGCTGTGTCTAATGATGTTAACTTTGTCTTCTAGAGAAGAAACAGCGATGGATCTCTGAGTTTGAATCTCATGATTCATATTTTGTGTCATCCCTTGTACTTGATCTCAGATGCCTTCGACTTTAGTGTTATTCTCTATGGTAATTTCTTTCATCTGCCCTGTTATATCCCCCATCTTCTTTGACCACTCTTCCTTCCAACTGACGTTCTCTTTATGTACTTCGTCATGTTTCTGTTCCCCTTCTTTAATGCTTTCCTTAAGTATCGTAACTTCTGCGTTCACGATTTCCTTTCTCTCTTCTACCTCCTTCCTGACGCTTTCCAATCCTAGTTTGATCCTATCATCCAGGCGTTTCTCAGCTTTTTCCTGATTTTTCACTAATTCTGCTTTTAATCCTCCCAATTTATCATCCACCTGCTTCTCCAAACCTATCATTTTCTTGTCTATTTGACTTACTAAGTCCTTTCCTTATCCTTTGAATTTATCGTTAAGTTGGGCTCCTATGCTATTATTTAACCGTGTACCCATATCGAGTTCTAAATCTTTCAGTCTCTCGTTCACGTGCCCTTCTTCACCTTATATTTGGGTTTCTAAACCTTTCATTTGTGTTTCTAAACGATCGTTCAGTTGTGTTTCTAAACCTTTTATTTGTGTTCCTAAACTTTCGTGTTGTGTTTCTATACCTTTAACCTTGTTGTTAAGTTGGGTACCCAACTATTCATTAAGTTGGGTTTCTAAATCTTTCAGCTTATTATTTAATTGAGTTCCCAGGTTCTCATTTAGTTGGGTTTATAAATCTTTTAATTTATCGTTTAGGCGTGTTGTTAGACTGTCTCTTTGCTCATCTAATCGTGTTTATAAGCCTTCGTTTTGCGTTGCCATTTGACTCTCTAGTCCTGTTAAATTATATTTTAATTTACGTTCATGTTCGCCTAATGCTTCCGTCACCTTTTCATGTGAGTTTTTGAGCTGTCGCTCCATACCTTTTTGACTACTGGCTAACTCCCCCAGTTTCTGACTGAGTTCCACAAACACCTTCTTAAACTCCGCTAAATCACCCATATTTATACCAAATATAATTCACAATGGGCATGGGAAATTCTCGGAAACACTGACTTATCCTAAAGACATAAAGCTATGTAGATTTTAGTGGTTGGTCTCAAATTCAATAGAGTGCATTCGGGATAAATGTGAGTTTTATCCACTACAATACCAGTGAGAAATTAAATGAAGTAACTTAATCCATTCCCTAGCCTTCACATACGCAACTTAAACAACATCACAGCCATGTAGAACAGTTAAGTTGGGTACTAGATCTCAGTTGGTTTTATTTCCCCAACCTCACCTGATCCTCATGTTTGAACGCTCATCCAAACAATACATGAAATCTAATTGACTTATGTCCAATTTTACCCAGCACCATTTTGCTGGTTCTCTGTCTGGTATCCCAGTTTTACACGAGCCAGCCACGTTGGCCGCCATTTTGCTGTGCCCGGTATTCCAGCCTTGGATTGTGTGGCCCGACTCATCGCGATCCCAGGTTGAAATTCGATACAACAGTAGTAGTAAATTATACCAAAAGCAAATCGTGGATGATTAGGTATACGTCGGCATAGAGATGTAATAAGAAAAAGTGAGACCTCAAGTGGCCTCGGGGGTGTGAACATGGACTTGGGTTCATATATTACCACCGAACGTCATCTCCAGCCATCCACGTTACGTTGCGAAGCCACAGAAAGTATATGCACAAATAAGATAAAACTTCCACAGTTTTATTCACCGAAGCACTAATACAGCCTATAAAATATAATCATTCCTATCCCCTGCACTTGGAGATTGACTAAGTTAAGTCTTGAAGTACAAACAACAAAAAATTAAATGAAACACATGTTTAATTGGGACAAATTCTCCTTGTGTCCTGCCTTTGGGAATAATTAAACTTACGGAGAACCCGCATATTGACTCCTATGGATTACGTTTTAGTTACAGTTTTTATTTTTCAACCATAGTTTAATATAGAGTTCAAATTTGGATGTTCTAGAAAATTGACTGCATTAAAAAGAAAACACAAAAAGTATCATTGGGATTATTCTATTCGATCTCCTTCTAACTAAATCACGACTGGTGCATAGTGGATATTCATGCTTATTCTATCAACAGATTTACAACCTACTGTATATACACATGTGAATGTTCACATCACATGATAGGAACATTTCTCTTAACTCGCAATAGATCCAAAATGTCTTTGCCTTTACAAATGTTTAGTCACTATTCAAGTTCTTAAACTTCTCACAATTATTTAATACTGTCTTGATTCACATTTTTATACGTTGTAATTAAACATTCCACTGGAATCTTTGACTGGTGTAACTCTCATTGATGTTGAGACATTTTATTTCAGAAAGAATTATAAAATATTCATAAGGCAAAATTATAGTCTACAACTTTTACATAGTGACCTTTCACTAACTTCACACGCATATTTTAAATGGCCCTCATGGCTTCGTTCTACACAATTTTCATAGGCTTATTCTCGACCAAAGCTACCATACTTTGCCTATTCTCATTTAATTACTTGCCCATTTATATCACAGTGACCTTTTTATCACACACTTATTTCTCATATCTTCGCATATTTATAATCTTTGAATCGCATCATTAAATCGCCACATTTTACCTGCTTTACACTTTATCATATTAATTACTGCATTGCAGCGTTACTATTAGCTGCCATTCATTCTCATTAACTGCATCATAGAAGTTATGACATCATGTCGTGTCTAGATTTACCATTCTAAGCTATCAGTGTGCTTAAAGAAAGATTTAATTATCTTATTTAAATGTTTAAATTGTGCAAACATTATGCAGCATTATTTAAATTTCATTGAATATTTAGTTTAAATGATTATTATCCATCAAACATTCCTTACAAATTTATTGATGGTATGGTGAAACTGTGACCAATTTTATTAACAGCATCTTCTCAATATCTCCCTAATCTAATGTTTCATGTCTAAGATTACCTACTACTTAACAAGAATTATATCCACTATATTTGAAAGAACCAGTTGCTTCTCTAGAAAACGTAAAAAAAATGTTTCAATCTCACCGCCTAATTAAGACTATAGATCCCCTTAAATTATCGCAATAGAATTTGATGAGTGCTGTCCAAACCACTAAAATCTACTTCACTTAAAATTCTAGCCAGCTAGAATCATGGTGATGTCATCTGTACCTTAGGATTCTTCTTGAAGAAGTATGGAGTTCTTGTAGGACCAATGGCGACTCCCATCGTTCTCGCCATTTGGTCTTGACCATCTCCAAGCCTCGTGGTCGACTTGCGTTTGACTGTGGGCCTCCATGCTCGTCTCCAGGAACGCCAGCCGCCTCCTAAATCCCCCATGTCACGTGTTTCTTAGTGCGCCATCCTACGATATTGGAAGGTCTTCGCAAGATACGAATAGATGCCGGATCTGATGACCATCATGTCCAAAATTTCACAAAATTTCCTCCCGTCTAATATGACAGTTTATAAGTTTCTGGATACAATCGCGCAAACCGCACTTTGACAAACCGTTTGGTTCTCGAACTAGAGCCGTTTCCAAAACGCAAAGTTCGTACGTAATATCCCGTGAGATTGCAGTCTCAAACGTGGGCTCGAAACACCTGTGTGTTGAGCACGTCGCAAGCGGTTGGCCTTGGCTCGCATACTGTCGCTCGGCACAATGACCTCACCTTTCCGTAAACAGAGTCTCGCTTCAAGCAGCTTACAGATTCACTGATAACATTGAATTTCAATGTCCAGCCTATCTCTAACAGCATTTCCTACGATATTGTAACCTCGTGAAAACATATAGGCTGTTACTGTACACGTATTGTCCGCACTTATGAAACATGAAGCCTCATTGTACTGCGTAAACTGTCTGTTCTATAACTTGTTCTGACTGATTGGATAAATCACTTTGAATACCGTATTTTGCCATGCTGGCACTGCGATGCAGTCAGTCCTTCGCTACTAGACTGTAGTTGAATATGACTCATGCGCGCTCGCGCAACTGTCTTGACTAGTCGGCGTATAGAAAGCATGTGGCTGACCTCAAGTCATCTGCTCCCCTCCAAAGCTCGCTTTATGTGTACGGAGCCCTCTACAGAGTCCTCCTTGATCACGTGGTCTTCTTCTTCCCTTACTGGTCCCATACGTCATTCGGAGATTCTTTCACAAATCCTCAGATAATAATTGTAAAATTATGAACTTTATATCCTTTCATAATTCAAGGTTTCTGGACATCTTGGAATCAATGTGACCATGGCAGTGACGTCTCAAGCAATCATGTACGTCATCTGTCCGCCCTTTAGATCACGTGGTGCGTTCTGACATCTTGACACATGACATATCGGGGACTGTACAACAAATATGTTTCCCGGGGTTGAGGTACCAATAATATGTTTCCCGGGGTTGAGGCACCAACAATATGTTTCCCGGGGTTGAGGCACCAACAATATGGTGGAATATGCTCCAGAAAAACTCTAACTCATCGAGGGAGAACAGCATCAAGCATTAGCTTGGATTCAATATCATTGTGGGGAAGCATTGAGACTGAATGATATCTTAATATGGGGCTGAAGGATTTTACACTTGAACATATGCTGGATAACAATATACAAATTATTCCAATAAACAATCTGAATAATTAACCACAATTAATAATTTGTATAAATAAACACCATAAATTACTTTAAGTTCTTGTTGAAAAGAGTTCTTTATAAAGTTCAACTTGGTTAAAGCACTAAACTTATTTTTGATGTCACTTTATGTGGAGGGTATATTCACAAGGAATCCTCCCTCATAAGAAGGAATGTAGCCAAAACACAGTAGTAGGTTTCCATGGAGCAGCCTCAATAGGCAACCCACTCAACACACTTGAGACGGTAATATTGCTTTTGTCGTGAACTTACACGGCTGGAGTTTGTTGACAAGCACTGTATGTAATGACTGACAGCGGTGCGAAGTAGCTTTTGTTGACATCCTTTAGCAAAATTCCATTCTGCGGCGAAGTATTTCTGAAGTTGATTTTAAAAGTCACACATGATGACATGGACGATGATTCTTGCGGCGTTTTGCTGAGAAAATCGAAGAGTAGTGGCCTCAGAAAGTCGGCAGAGTAGTGGCCTAAGCATATTGGCCAAAGAGTAGACGCAGAGTAGACGGCGGACAAAACATGGGAAGAGAGAGCAGTTCTAAAAAGGGGACTCGGAGTTATATAGGGGCAGAATTCCGCCGAGAAGACAGGTGATCAGAAACACAGCTGTTATTGGCAGGCCAAGGGAAGTGATGTCACGAGCATGAGGTAGCGGGGTGCACGCAGCAGACAGAGCTCAGTGTCGTTCATGTAGTGCTATGGCGCGGTACACCTTTAACGCTCAGGTGAGAAACTTTAATACCCAATATTATAAGTGGTTAATTACAACGTCATACATATCAATTAAACAATTGGTGAAAATACAAAGTAAATTATGTCATTCGATGGTCTCGGATTAATACAAACAAATTGACCGACAAATGGGCCATAAGTTACACATTGAAAATATCACGAAAAATGATCACGCAGTGATGACTGTTACTTACTTACATACTAACTAACTTAATACCTAATGGGTCGGCGTCAGTAGGGGTCGTCTGGGTGGGTCATCTGCTTATCTGGCTAGCCTTCAAAGGCGTCATCACACAGTATGGCCGATGTCGTCTTTGGTTAGGGTTAACATCGCGTCGGAAATTGAGTTGGCTATGCTCCTATCCGAAACTGGTTTTGTCCTAACATGTCTGGTTTTTGTTTAACAATGTCCGATTTTGGTCTAACCATTTCGATTGATTCCCGTGGTCTGTTCTCTTCCCCCCTGCTACTGCCCTTATGACTTTTTATTTACGTACCTTGTGTAATCTCAGGTTTTTGTTTTCGGGGGTGGGATGCTCGTGGGAAGGTGTGATTGGTGTGGGCTATTGGGCAGTGAAGTCGCGTGTGCTGCTTTGCACTTTGCACTTTTAGCTCAACGGACTTCCAAGCTGATATCTCTTACATAAGGTCTAGGGCGTTAGTAGGTCATTTTTGGAAACATGCCCGGGTTTATTAATGTGTCGCAATGGCGTGTTAGTATCTGGTTACCTTCGGTCACTTGCATGGGTTTAATTGTCATGCAGGTTGGGATGGAATCTTATTGGGCCTTTTTCTCTATGTTCTCGGGCTTTGTTTTTTGTTTTCAGGATTTTCGTTACCGGGGATGCATGCTTGTTGAAGGAGCTTAAGCATGTGTTATTTAGTGCTTGGGGTGGGGATAAAGGTTTGTTAAAATGGATTTTCCATGTGGGATGTATTAATTAAAAATATAGGTGTTTTACTTATATTAATAGGGTATTTTGTTAGTATTTCTTCAGCCATTATGCATGTTAATTATTGCACCTAACTCTGGGCTCGAGCTCTGTGCGCCTTGGGTGAGGTGCAGCTACCCCTCTGTTTGCTGAAAGAATGCCCTTTTTGTTGTTGGCATAATCATTGTCAGATTGGAGTAATGGGAAATGTCTTGTATTTTTGTTTATATGTGGTTCGTGTGGGTAGTTTGCATAGGGGTATATGGCACTTCTTGAGCTTCGATTGAAACGTCTGCCCTCTCTTGGTCCTGGGTTTGTGTGCTGAGTGTTGGTGCTATGTGAATCGGCGCTCTCCAGTCGACTGCGCTTAATGCCGCTGCATTATGGGTGCCCTTTATAAGATGTAGGTGATAATTCTCGCGTTATTTCCGTTCATGCGGTTGGACCAAGCCTTTGTTGCTAATTGTTGGTGCTTGACCTATGCGTATTGGAAACCTTCATCTTGCTTTTCGTACTTTGCTAACTGTTAGACAAATTGAATCTTGTATAATTGCTATCGTTTATTTAAGTGTTATCATTCGCGCTATTTGTATTTCTTCTCTGGGGTAGTTATTTTTCTTTTCTCCCTGCGCGCTATGCATCTGTCCTCTCTCGTTAGTATAGTGTCGCTCGATTGTTAAAGCCTGCTTGCCTAATTTCAAAGTTCAGGTTGTTAAGTATATATTATTACTATTTGTATCTCGCTCTACCGTATTTTTTTAATTTAAAGTGTAATTAATTAGATATGCCCTGCCGCTATTTAAATGTTAACCTACTGGTCTTGGTCCAATTTCGTTACCTATTTAAATATTATTAATAGTGATCTTTTTGTCCTTCATATGGGTAGTACATGTCTCACTTCAGTGTTCATAATTGCTCTTATCTTTCGTTAATCTATTATCGCCTCCTCATATTTATTTATTTATCTATTCCCGAATCTTAATTAGCGTATAAGTAGCCTATGCCTTATCGTCTGCGGTACGCACCGTATGCGTTTAGTAGTGGGGCGTGTTGTCCGCTTGTAATCATTGACATCATATCCCTTGGGTGTGTGGTATAATGGGAGTGTGCTTATATGTGTGACGTATAGCTTATGACGTCATTAAGTGTGGAGAAAAGACATGGCTGCCGTCCTGTCTTAGTGCCGTTATCAATGACGTGCACCGCTCGCGCCTGCCGTTTCCTAGGCCACCTGTGTGTGTGTGGCTTCTGATAAACCTCGTTCCGCGTCTCGCCTGGGCGGAGAATTGTGATATAATCCGTTCTGTATCCTAGCCTAGACCGAAATAAAATGGCTGCCTGTTATAAGTACTGAAAGTCTGTTGTTCCAATGCGCTTCCTCTTGATAGGGCTAATTGTAGCCATTATATCCATATGTGTCTTCTGTTTTACTCTTTTTGTGTTTATTTACTATTTGCCTATGTTGTGTGACTACTGATTATTCATTTAACCCCGATAATGTGTCGTAATGGGTGTATAAAATCCCTGGGACAGATTAGCGTAGCTATAGCCATAAAAGGGGTGGTGTCTTTAGCTGCTAATACAAAATAGCTTCTTCCCGTTTATTAATAGTAGCTAATTGCTGGAATAATAATTTGAATCTGTCAAAGAAATAGATTTCTTGTGTATCCTCTGGTCGCTAAATATTGCCGTCTGTCCGCCTATTATTACTAGTGGTAATATTGCCGTTTATAATAGTAACAACAATGTTATGTCTTGCTATTGAATAGTAATAAAATTATAATAATCTGTCTAACTAAATTGTATCTCCTCATGTTAATTATTCGTTGCATGATTTTGGGTTTCGCCTCCAGTGGAATGGGTTTCGCTCTGTCTCGGATTTCCTGTGTCTGGTGTCAATGCAATTTAATTATTTATGTGTCCATCTTCCTGCTTTGGATTCCCTGTCGGCTACATGTTAGCTAACCCCTACTATCTGTCTACGTATTCAGTTTTCGTCATTCGATGTGTCTGTGTGTATTACTGCTGACATGTGTTTATGTTTATGATTTCCTCGTTCCTTCCTAGCACGCGCGCTACGAAATCTGGAATGTTGTTTACATGTGTTATGTTGGCGGTTGGTAACGTGCTGTTGGACAATTCCCTTTGCGTAATCCATGCCATATGTTATTTTGTGTTCATGCGATGTTTTGACCATTGTCTGGAAAAGATGTAGCTCCACGTGCTTGGGTACATCTTTCGAAATGTGGTGTTCCCATCTGTGGTTATTGGTCTTGGAAAGAAAAGTTGTGCTGTCTGTTTATTTTAGTGTCCCTCATTATCCTATGGTTTTCTCCTAAAAACGATCTTCCCAATGTGTGTAATGTCGTGAACTTAATTGTGTTTTTCAAATGTAGCGCTCCCCTCTTGTGGTTCACTCTGTGGTCTTGTCACAATTAAGCAAGGTATTTCAAAATTACATAAAAATATCAACATCTATGCAATAGTACAATGCACTTAATTATTTTATACGTATTATATTCCCAAAGCATCATCTTCACACGAACACTGTTGTACATTAATGCTATGTCATGTAAAGCCTCACGTGTGCATTTCGCTCGTGAGCTTTTGCCCTAGTGTCTATGTAGGCTGTACGCGACATTTGAAAATATTATCCACGTGTTGACCTATTGTGTTATCATATTAACTAGACATTTGATGACATATCTAACAGTTTAGCTACGTGTTTGACGACATTACTGGCTGTGTCAAATAATCATATCTTTTACCGACGTGCAGGTCGAAATTTCTTACTAGAATAATAGGTATTTTCTACGCTAGGTTTTGTCTATGATCTGAATGAGTTTTCGTGAGCCTTTTATGATTTTCTCATGAGTATAGGCATACCGTGTCATATGTTTTCTAACCTCGTGTCGAAGCGTTGTATCGCCTGGTTAAATTAGTGTGGGTGTAGTGTGCAATGTAATTGAGAAATGTATATTTCCAGGTCGCCCTGGAGCTATATGGCTCTTGGTTCGTTGCCCTGCATATTACTCTACGGTGTGTGTGTAGATTGTTGTTCCCTATTTTTTTTTTTTTGCTGACGTACGCAGTTTTTCGACGTGCTGGTCGAAATTTCTACCTTTTGAGTACGGTATTGCTAGGCAGTAGCGATGACGCTATGTCCTTAAGAATGTTGTTAACAATGTAGCTTGTTCAGTGGCGTTGCTTACAGGTGCTTTGGAGTACTATTTCCTTTCAATGGTAATTAACATATGCACACTATGGTTCTGTGGAACATGTAATACATATATTTTATACGTATATGCACATTTTACTATGACTAATGGTAGACAGTAAGCCTTTTCCTTAAATTATTTCCCTTCCGCGTTGTTTTACCATGCATGTGCCTAATTGTTCGATCTGTTGTGTACCGAAGGTGTTTGTACTGTCTCGTGTATTTGTGTAGTTGTTTATGTGAATTCCCGTGGCATCTGTATGTCTGATATCCGTCCGCATCTATGAGGTCTTTGGTTCGTGCCTGGGATATGGTTCATTCTTTCTTTCTTTCTTTCTTTTCCTCGCTAATCAGTTTAACGCTTAGAATATGCGGCCGTTACAATGCCATGCTGTAAACCAGCATTTGTTGGGGTGACCTCTCCTTCATTCCTGTAAGGCTCCTGTTTCGATCCCTAGTGTTTGATTGTTATAATTATTCCCTGCAATGTGTCCTGCATCCGTCCAACTGTCTTGGCCCCATATGCGTGCATGTATGGGATCCATCCGCTTGTGTGTGTCCCTTAGCCGCACAGTTATTGATTGTGCGTGTGTATTTTCTATTCTAGGGGCCTGCTCGTCTCCCTAATAATGTTAGCTTTGAGTGTTAGTGCCGTTTTCAGTGTTCTAGGTTCCCTAGCTGGTTTGTGTAGCTAATGTGGGTTTAATAATTGTAGGTATTGGCGTTTTATCCCTTTGGCGGCTCTTTTGGTGACAATAGCTATCTATGGGGTGTCGAATTTGTTATTTAACATTTGGGGATAATCTCCTGGCTACTTGCCGTCCAGTGTAGAGCGTATGGCGAAAATTGCCATGCAGCGGAGTACTGTCTCGAGGCAGGTGCGTGCGTGCTACTGCTGAGTCACCCAGATGGCCCGTATTACTATGCTGGCACGTGCCATTGTGGTAACTTCATGCCGCTATCGTTCTTGTTTGATAGAATCATGTCCGTGTCCTCATTATACATTAAAATACGTGAAGCACATAAATTGCATGAGCACTATGGCATATTGGAAATATCTGTTCCCGTAGGAAACAGGATGTAAAATTGTCCGATTGAGCTATGTACATTAACAAATTCACAAAGAAATTTGATACAATGGTCCGGCTAGCTCAAAACAGTTGCCAGCGTTTCGCCCCAGTGTACCAATGGGCTCTTCAGTTGGTTATGGTACACCTCACCAAGACGCGTGGCTAGTACAGTGAAGGCCACTGCAAGGCACAAATGTTGCCACGAGCAGCGCCAATGTACTATGGAAGTCAAAACTTCCTTTCAAAAATAATGTTAGCTTACCTAGCTAATCCATATTGGAAATATCTGTTCCCGTAGGAAACAGGATGTAAAATTGTCCGATTGAGCTATGTACATTAACAAATTCACAAAGAAATTTGATTCAATGGTCCGGCTAGCTCAAAACAGTTGCCAGCGTTTCGCCCCAGTGTACCAATGGGCTCTTCAGTTGGTTATGGTACACCTCACCAAGACGCGTGGCTAGTACATACTGTGAAGGCCGCTGCAAGGCACAAATGTTGCCACGAGCAGCGCCAATGTACTATGGAAGTCAAAACTTCCTTTCAAAAATAATGTTAGCTTACCTAGCTAATCCATATTGGAAATATCTGTTCCCGTAGGAAACAGGATGTAAAATTGTCCGATTGAGCTATGTACATTAACAAATTCACAAAGAAATTTGATACAATGGTCCGGCTAGCTCAAAATAGTTGCCAGCGTTTCGCCCCAATGTACCAATGGGCTCTTCAGTTGGTTATGGTACACCTCACCAAGACGCGTGGCTAGTACATACTGTGAAGGCCGCTGCAAGGCACAAATGTTGCCACGAGCAGTGCCAATGTACTATGGAAGTCAAAACTTCCTTTCAAAAATAATGTTAGCTTAGTTTTGACTTCCATAGTACATTGGCGCTGCTCGTGGCAACATTTGTGCCTTGCAGCGGCCTTCACAGTATGTACTAGCCACGCGTCTTGGTGAGGTGTACCATAACCAACTAAAGAGCCCATTGGTACACTGGGGCGAAACGCTGGCAACTGTTTTGAGCTAGCCGGACCATTGTATCAAATTTCTTTGTGAATTTGTTAATTAACACTATGGCATATATAATATAAATGGCATATATAATGTAAATAATAGCCGTGGGATTCGTGTTTTTCTTCTGGGAGGAATTTGGTTCGAGTTTTACATGTTGTGTGAATGTAGTGCCTGCCTTAGTGTTTCGTGAAAGTGTGGGTTCGGATTTTCCCTCTTGATTGGATGCAGCGCTTGTTTCGGTGTTTTGGGAGGACGAGAGTTCGGCTCTTGGAGCATTGTTGGCTATCGAGGCATTTTGGTCTCGCTCGCCATGTGTATGTTTATGATAGCCAGGTTCAATTGCCCATGTTCCCGTATCAATTGCTTTTAGTCAGCGTGTAGCCTGGTGTTTTCTATGTTTAGCCGGCGCAGATTCGCGTTCGGCGGCAATTGACTGTATATTTCGTTTATCTGGTTATATATTCTGGTAGTGTTCATGTGCTTTCTATGAAGTCGTAAGTGTATTAGGTGCAATTGTTTATGCATGGTTCTGAGTTGTGCCCTTGCTGCTTCTCCTGGCGTGCGTGCTAATCTAGCCTGTGTCGCGCCTAGACGCATATGTATAGCATGTATTCGGGCATGTAGCCCTTGAATTCGGGTCTGGCGTGTTTTCAACAATGTAAATAACATTGTTGATGTCCTATCGCCTCTAGTGTGGTGTGCCCTTCCTGCAACCCTGTTGGCTCTGCGTTAGATCCCATGTTGTGCGTGTGTTGCCTAATTTGGCTGTGTTGCACTGTTGGCCCTGTGTATATTAGTGATTTCTATTGTTGCATGCGTCTAATCTCGTGTGTTTTTGTAATAATTTCAAGCTATCTGCCTGTACACGTCGTCTGTTGCTGTGTTCTGTCTCTAAGGGTTAATCTAGCATAGGCCTCTGGTATCCTCCTGGGTGGTCCCTTGTATCCCTTCAGAGGCGTCTGCTTATAGGGTAACCTTCGACCTTGCTCTAACGTACTCTTCCCTGGGCGCGTAAAGCGTCTGTGTATGTATGGCCAATGGTATGCGGCGGGGCGTGGAAATGGTGTTCGCAGGGGTAGGTAGCAGTACCTCTCTGGGTGGCTGAATTGTGGGGGTGGGGAGCAATATACGCCGGGGTTCCTGAATAATCTGTCTGTGAGCCAGCAATGTAGCTCGTATAGGTGTATGCGTGGTTGGCGAATGTATATTTGGAATCGTGTGCTTCGGCCACTGCACCCTCCTTCCTAATCGGGGTGTTGACTGTGATCCTCATGTTGCTAAACTGGTGTGTGATTTCCTCAATTGCCTTCTTTAGGGTCACAGGCTTGGGCATTTCTAAGGTTAACACCATATTGCTAGCTTGCAATTTTGAATAGTCTAGCCAAAGTGTGGCGTATTCCTGTGTTAATCGCCTTCCCTCGCTCCCAACCTGTGTACTCCCTGTTTGCATTTTTACGTGTTCGGCTGTGAGTTTGAGGTATTCCGCGTGTAATTGATTGTGTTGTTCGTGCAATCGATATTGCGTCCTGTTCAGTTGTGCACATATGGTGCCTCTTTTCAAATTGACTCTATTTTCCTGTGTGTCTCCCCCGTTTGTGTGAGCACAGGTCTTGAGAATCCTATTGTACTGATTTTTAAGGAATTCTTGTGTTTATCGCAGGTATGCCTGCCTAGCTTGAATCCCCTGGTGGCTTACTATCAACTGTTGATAGGCATGTACATTCTGCAGCATGGCCTTTCGCGCCAGTGTCGTCATGTAGTCTGTATGTGATATTGAGTTTATGTTTTGAATTTCCCTCTTCCTAATTAGGTATACACGGGAATTACATTTCGAGCTCGTTAGACTTTCGAATGTAAATGTGTTGTGAGTGTGTTTAAGTGTATTACTGTAGGGGGGCTATAATTTTCCTAGTTTCTTTCTACCTATAGAAAGCAAAAGTATGCGAAATCAATTGGACCCGTTTAAGTGTGACTTCGCCTTAAGGCAAGTATCTGTTATTATAGCTGAGGGTCCTGCACTCAATGGTACCGTGTGATCCCCTCTCTATATCTTGGGGCGGTTGGGTGTGATATCAATTCGTGTATCTGACTAGTATTCGGGGCTTGCCTGTTCGCTTCCGGATAATCTACTCACAATTTTTTTTTCTAACCTGGGCTACTTGGCTTTTGCAAGAGGGTTTCCGACAACCGTACCACGGAGTTCGTTGTCCGAAGCTCCTAAAACGTGGTACCTGGTGCCTCTACCACTTGTTTTACCCTTTAAGGGGGTAGAGCGGGATGATGTGTGTGAAGGGTGGCCTGTATTTAAGGGGTGTGTGAAGGATGATTTAAACTGTCAGTCTCTCCATGAGGGATAGGGAATCTGAAGGGATCGCGGAGGAGGGCGAAGCTCTACAAATTAGCGATCGTTTAGCGTTTAACGAGCGAGCAGCAATGACGCGCGTGGTGGACAAAGTTAGCAGAGTGCTGAGAACGCAGTATAACTTGGTGTACGCAAGTGCTTGGCTAAAGGACAATGTCATGGGCAATAGACAAATCGGTAGCGCTTACGCAGCGGTTTACAAGGGAGCCAGTGAATTATAATGTGTGGAAAGGGGACCAGGCTGTGTTCAATAAAATAATAAACAAGTAGGCAAATTGTAACAAATGTGATGGTTTACTGCAGGGCTTGCAATTTAGTGTATTAGCTTCCCTAGATGTAGGGATAGCTCAACAATGTGAATGTAGTGTTTTACAAATTGAACAGGTATGGTAATGGGGTAGGAGGTAACAGTGTGTGGGACACCTGAGATCACACTCACCTGGTACTCTTGGCGTCGATTGTCAATCGGGCAGCGTCACGGGGTAACAGATAATCTCCCTCTGAGTGGGGATCTATTTAAATGTTTTGATGTGCTGACCGTTGCTAAATTGCCACATTGCTGTTCTAGTAAGCAGTTCCTCTGTATTTGCTGTTGGATGTAGCAAGCGCTTATTCAAGAGCTTATTCAAGCTCTGCCAGCTTGGTGTAGAAAGAAGTGTGTTTCTGTTGTTGCTTGTAGCTCTGGGGTGGATGATTTAAGGGTGAAGTGGTGAAGAGTATTGGACAGATAGGCGTAAGTGGTGTAGATAACAGGGGTGTAATTGTAGATGTTTGTTGACAATTATAGGTGTCTGGAGTATGGAGCTAGTTGTAGATTAGTCGTAGATTGGTAGGCATATGTGAATGTACCTATTAAGGACATTATACAGTATGTCCTTAAAGATATAACAATATGCATCGACCATCGTCTGGTCATCCAGTGGGAGATGGTCCGTACGGAGTTGATCGTTGATGTGGGCGGGGTATTCCTGCCAGTTTATTGTGCAGAAATTCTCGACCATCCTGGTGGGTGCTAGTGGGGTATTGCGAGGGGGAAGTGGGAAGGTGAGTAAAACGGGAGCGTGATCACCTCCTATGAGGGGTAGGACAGACACGTCAAACAGATGGAGGACGGAGTTATGAGCAATGAATGCGTCGGGGGTGGTATTAGAGGAAGGACGGGTAGGTTTTGGGTGAGGGACGAGGATGGAGTCGATGTGACGTAGGTAGATGTCTAGCCTACGAAGTTCTACGGCCGAATGACAATGAAGATTGAGGTCGGCCATTAGAATGAAATGGGGGAAGACTTCAGCCACGTGGGCAATGAAGTCTTTGGGGATGGGGTGGTAGGGACGAATGTAGATGGTGGCTAGGTGTAGGACGCGGGAGGGGATATAGTCGGAGCAAATAAGGTTTTCGGGGAAGAAAAGAGACAGATTTCATTTCAGATTTCAGATTTTCAGATTTCATTTGAAATGAAATGTTCCATGCATTTTAATTTCAGGTCGGGGAGGGACTAAATGCCGGGAATGAAATTAAAAGTCTGTAACGAATTTTATTTCGCTCCAGGAGCGAAATTAAAAGTCTGTAACGAATTTTATTTCACGCCAGGAGCGAAATTAAAAGTCTGTAACGTATTTTATTTCACGCCATGAGCGAAATTAAACGTCTGTAACGAATTTTATTTCTTGCCAGGAGCGAAATTAAAAGTCTGTAATGTATTTTATTTCGCATCAGGAACAAAATTAAACGTCTGTTAAGAATGTCATTTCGCACCAGGAGCTAAATTAAAAGCCAGTAATGAATTTAAATTCGCGCCAGGAGCGAAATTAAACGTTTGTAAGGAATTTTATTTCGCGCCAGGAGCGAAATGTTATTCCGTAGAACAATTTAATTTCGCGACGCTAAATTAAATTGATAACACTTTTCGTTTCGCATGCCAGCCCTGCTTGACTGGCTCGCAGGGTACCACATCATAGGCTACTATACTCAGCTCGCTCGCACACGTAACTGTAAAAAATAGCGGCAGGTGGGGAGGGCCAAGGCATGACGTCACGCGCTTGTGGCTTACTTCTTAGACTGTCGGTAAGGGAGCAGCAGGATAGAACATACTACAGGCACTAGCTACGCAGGGCCTTGCAGCGCGCTCAATGATGTAACATTCTGTCAGTGATTTACAGGTGTGCTGTTATACCGATTATTTGGCTTGGTACTCTACCCGAAATTACCTACCATCAGCTTGTTGAAATTCCACGAAGATCACTGGATCGTAGAACCTGGAAAATCCCGGATAAAACCCCCAGATACTACCAACAAGAGATGGGGATAATAGGGCACAGGGTCACCTAACCAGGCAACGTTAAGAAAATCCACGGCTAAACGCTAAAAAGCAACAGCTCTAAGAACACGAGATCTACACAAGAGTGTAATCTCAGGCGTAGAAAATCAGAACTGTTTCGTTCAGTAGGTTATTTCCCCTGGTACACATGTTAATAATGACCCTGAAAAAGAATTTATACACATATATACAATTTGTTTCAACGCCTCTCAGAGTGTTCTGTGGAATACATGATGATCTACACCCTCCATGAGTGTAATTTGTTTAATTCAATTATGGTTTCGCGGTATATATTGTGCCCATTTTGAGAGAGCCCTTAGTCTGGATATGAGAGTCGTTTATCTGGAGTGCATTTTGAGGATTGGTTTGAAGCAAGGATCATGTAAGTATAAGAGATTTGTCACTTTTGGTTATAGAATTTCCGAGAGAGAACACCGCCTGAGGCTATGGATTGTACTGCCAAGTCTGGCAACATAAAATGTAAAAAGCCATATGAATGTAGCCTTTATTACACGTAAATGAACAGTATGTTCTGCGACGAGTTATTGATTATTGATGAATATAACTCAAACATAACTGCGCCTTTCGCTAGGTGCTGAAATATACGTCCAGATAGGAAAAGAATACATTTTGATATATATCAATGTTGGCAATGGATTTGTCACGAAAGACACAGTTATGCCGTTCTAGAGCTTAATTCACCTCTAGGCTAATTAAAAATGCTCTCATACTCTACAGAATAGTTGGGATATTCGATGAATATAAAGAAAATCGTCCAAATGCACACACTACATTGCCATAACCTCACTTTTTGCCTAGCATGCCGGCTGCCACCCACCCCTCCCCGTAGCCCTAAAACAAATTTTATTGCAATGCAAAGGAGAATGGGTAAGGAAACAAACAAGAGATGAAATGCACACATTTATTCTCTATATATTTTTATTCGAGAGTAGGCCTAGTCCATATTGCCCACTAGTTTTTCACATTGTCAACACCAGGAAGATAAAAATTGCCGTATTGTTCTTACTATCATTATAATTCTTACATCCCGGTGCTTGGCAATTTTTCCTCCCTTGCAGTGGCAAAATTGACTCTCAATTCAATTCAAATAAACAATGAAAATACTGAACAAATCAAAACAACCAACAACACCACGAGGAAAATCAATCAAAACAGACTATTCCCGCTTCCGCCTTTAGGTTTGATGTGAACGTTCATGAGTGCCAACTACGGAACCTTAGTGCTAAAATTAATTCTTCATTGGTTGGCAGAACAAACAGTACAGAGCCTTACCCCGACCCACGCGCTCCCTATGAACTGTCGTCCCCCTGGGTTTGAAGAGAGCGCCAAGGAACAGTTTGTGGGGAGCCCTGTAGAGCGAGGCGTTACGTCAGATGTGCGAAGTGGATGCGCACGGGACAGCGAGTCAGGTCACTGCACTGCGGACACCTGTTGTCAGGAGAGCAGTACAAGAGTGTACCGTACAGGATTCGTTTCATGCATAATCAAGCATGAATTCGAAGCGCTCATTCGGAACTGTATTACGAGTACCAGACATGTTGCCAGAAAATTAGCCTACGAGGAAACGCTGTTTCAGTGTTGTCCACTGATAGCATTTATGCAGTTGGGCCAGTTTTGTGTGTTAAAAACTGCTGTGGACTAATATTGAGTCTCACATATAGTTAGCATGTGTGCTGGAATATATTCCTAACCCGAATATTGAGAAAAGCATATATTCAATCAAATGATTTATTTTAGATATAATGTTGGAAAACATGGCAAGTAATCTTCGTCAGTGTACTGCGCTAATATCAGTTGAATGATAGCAAAGTCGCCGTGTACAGTTATACTTGTAACACAGACTTATTTCGGAACAGTAAATGACCGGGTGACAATAGTCAACTACAGCAGTCTAGATTACGTGGATTTTTATGGCACAAGCCATTGTGTTAATGGATACCGTACAGGAA
Source organism: Meconema thalassinum (assembly GCA_946902985.2). Classification (NCBI taxonomy): domain Eukaryota; kingdom Metazoa; phylum Arthropoda; class Insecta; order Orthoptera; family Tettigoniidae; genus Meconema; species Meconema thalassinum. The sequence continues at coordinate 555,493,285 of OX336388.2, forward strand.
TTCATAGTAGCGAACAGTCGTGATAAACTTTTGAATAATACTGGCATGAACCAAAACGTCATTATGGAGTTTTAAATCATATTTGGTGGTGCGATGGAAGCCGACGTGTTGGAACTTTGAATCGTGGCGAGGAACCGATGCGATGGAGACATGTGTGTTACCACACACGTGTGCTCAAGCATGCAGCATGGCGTGGACGTGGCGTGCTACAGCCATTGGATTCATCGTTGCGGACCATTATCAAGGGAAGTGAACAACATCTTTACTACCTAGTAATTAGTACATGTGATTTGCAGACTGTAGACTATTTCATTCAACCATTTTAGAGATCAACGTTTGATGCCAGCATTTATTTTTGAATTATGCAAGAGCATAATGACTGGAGCCTTCTTATGGATTTCTAGGCGATATTTTTGTCTGTCACGAATACTAGCATATCCACGGTACAGTTTTGTCGTGGGATGATGACATTCTTTCAAGGCATCCATGCTTCTATAGTTAGCTAGTCATTTTTCATAGATTTTCTGGTGTATAGTCTTGTACATAATCTTTTTTTTCTTTGTTGCATTTTTGATCGAAGGCTATCTTTCTTGGATAGTTCCTTGCGATGTTATTCTTTAATTAATGATTCTTGGGAGTTGATCTCAGTAATATTCGAGGAGATTAGATACTTAATCGTTACCTAATGAGATTGATTTTTCACAAGATTAGGATTTTTCTAATAATAATAATAATAATAATAATAATAATAATAATTGATGATTGTAATACTTTCGATAATACTTGATTGAATCATGTTGAATGATTATCGGGATTTTGAAGATCTGTTGGGATCGTAAACTTGGAATTTAATTATAAGAGGTACGTCCAGAAAGTAAGTTCCGTTTCGTAATAACATTAAATTGTGTACCGATACAGAAAAAATATTTATTGCACAAAATTCTACAACCCTTAAACTACTTTTCCACATAACTGCCGAAATGTTGCAGGCATTTGTCGTAGCGTGGCACCTTCTTCATAGACGTGTGCCGCCTGTGTCTTCAACTAGTTGTACGTTCCGCTGCAGCGCAGTTCCGCATATGCGTGGTAGACGCTCTGTATCAAGGAGAAGAAACGTGCGCCATTTGGAGAGCGCTGTCAGCCACGTACGCGTTGTTGTGCATGTTTACTCGTACAATGTCGGTGTTGATTGAAAATCCCGCCGCTTGTGAAATCAGATCTGTGATTCGTTTTCTGAATGCTAGGAAAATGAAACCAATTGAAATTTATCGGCAAATTTGCGAAGTGTATGGACAAAATGCGATGAGTGATTCAATGGTGAGAAGATGGGTCCGACAGTTCAATGAAGGACGTAGTGAAGTGCGCGATGAAGAACGAAGTGGGCGTCCATCTTTGGTTACAGAAGAACTGGTTCACGTGACATGACAATATCCGGGAAAACCGCATGTTTACAATTAGTGCACTCGCTATGGAATTTCCCCAAACCTCACGATCACTAATTCATGAAATTGGTACCGAAAAACTGAACATTCGTAAACTTTGCCGACGTTGGGTACCAAAGATTCTTACGGAGCAACACAAAACAAAACGGATGGGTAGTGCACTTCAGTTTTTGACCCGTTACAGTGAAGGCGGCGAAGAATTTCTGACACAGATAGTCACAGGAGATGAAACTTGGGTTTCTTACGACACCCCTGAAAGTAAGCGGCAATCAATGGAATGGAGGCACACTTCATCCCCAGCAAAGGTTAAGCCGAAACAAATCTTTACACCTCGGAAAATGATGTGCACAGTGTTCTGGGACTGGAAAGGCATCTTACTCATTGATTTCTTACCGCGTGGTCAAACAATCAACGGAGATGCTTACTGCGAGACACTTAGGAAATTGCGCCGCGCAATACAGAATAAGCGCCGAGAGTTGCAGTCAAAAGGTGTTGTTTTTCTTCACGACAACGCACGACCACACACTGCAAATGTGACGAAAAACCTCCTACAGGGATTTGGCTGGGATGTGTTTGACCACCCTCCGTATAGCCCTGACCTCGCTCCTAGCGACTTTCATCTGTTCACACATCTCAAGTATTTCCTTGGCGGTCAACACTTCAACAGTGACGACGAGCTGAAAGAAGATGTTTCCAACTGGTTGAAGACACAGGCGGCAAACTTCTATGAAGAAGGTATTCAAAAACGTGTGCCACGCTATGACAAATGCCTGCAAAAGTTCGGCAGTTATGTGGAAAAGTAGTTTAAGAGGAGAAGAATGTTGTGCAATAAATAATTTTTCTGTATCTGTACGCAATTTAATTTTATTGCCAAACGGAACTTACTTTCTGGACGTGCCTCGTATTTGACTTGTTGAGATATTCAATAATAATAATAATAATAAATTTATTGGGTGATAGTGAACCATTCTGTGGTGTTCACATAATCGAATTTGGATCAGATTATAGACAAGAGGTAATGAGGTCGTAATTAATAATGCAATTTGGATTTCTCAAAGGAGATGATGATAATATTTTCGAAAAGGAAGCTGCGGTGTAGAGCAGTTGTGTCAAATAGGGGAGTGTTTTGTAAGATGACTATTGGAAGGCAAAATAATCCTTAATGACAACTAAATGATTTATCCGGCATTGTGGTTGAGTTAAATTGGGAAGACATGCGTGTACTTATCCCACAGTATTTATTCTAATCCATTAATTGAAGAAATGAGGCTCAATGGAATTTAGAAATATGGACATAGTAATTATGATTAAATGATGTTGTATGTGATTGATGTTAATGATTTTGGAGGATGAATCCTCGTATTACGTGTCTCAAAAAGAAGGGTTTAGCCAGTGTAGCAACCCCACGCCTTCAACCAGATAACGTCATCAGTAGAATTCCGTTTTCTACTTATTTTTGCTCTCCCCTTACAAATATTCTACGGAATGACTTTGATATTCCAGAACGATCAATATATTTTGAAACTTTCAATATTATGTTGAAATATAAAATGTGAAGCCTATTAATGCTTAGTGATATGGGGCATTCAGGGAATGCTGACCTCGATTTGAGATGGATTTGTTAGCCGTTATAATTGATCCATAATTCATATAAAATTTAATAATTTCATGATAATAGCGAGTTACATCCAGATTTAATAAGTGAATAAATGTATTTCTTTTAAGAAATTATATTAAATCAACATGGTTGTTGGAGTGTTTAATAAATTCCAGGTGTGGAAATTTTCGATTGTGAAATAACTGATTTATCATTAGATAAATAGATTGCTCAAAGCCAATAATTTTGATGGCTTGTTAAATAATAGAGATAACTATTTCAGAATTTTTATTCATGACTTTTTACGTGATTGATATTGAAACTAAAAATAAGTTGGAGGATATTTTGGAAATATAATGCTGTTGTGACTTGTATATAATTTTCGAAGTGATGTCAGACTGGACTATTAATTGTCAGCACATCATTAATGTGTTTATGGTGTTTCGAATAACACATATTACAGTGATAAACTATAAATTTCACTAAATGTTGGAAGAATACTTGAATAATTTCGTTATTTAAAATTTTGATTGTTGAATTTAATTATTGCCGTTAATCGAATAGGGCATCTTTAGAACAGGGTCCCAGGGGGAGCGATAGGGTGATTTTTATTTCAGGAGTGTGTTTAGCGATCTCCCTGTGGAAAGAAAGACTGTATTAGAGTAGGATGGTTGAACGAATAAATTGACCTGATGCATTTTATCTAATAGAAAACTGGGGTCATTCATGATTTCTTGAAACTTAACTCATTTCTATCCTTGCTGTAGTGTACATCAGGATAACAGCTAAGCTGTTATATTAAATTACAACGTTGGTTGTTTGCTCATATTTTACCCCGAGATGTTTTTGAGCCTTGTGCTCTGCTGTTATTTAGATGTGCGCTTAAATGGACATGGGACATCCGTCAAACGGTCACAATATATATCATAGATATCTGGTGTCCCTCGGACCCAATACTCTTGTGAGAACAAGCAAAAATATCAAATTCATTCAACACTGATCCTAGAACTCATCAAATGGATGATTATGTAGCTATTAGCATTGCAATAAAATTCAGAAATCGGATAATAAAGATCATTACTCAAATTATACGTGCTCGTGTCTAGAAGTGAACGTTTCCTGATAATACATTATCGCTATCTAGTACGATATCTGTAAATCTATAGTTACTTTAAGTCACACCGGACTATTTATTCACCTTCCATTCAGCAATGGGTTTCATTATAATTATTTTAAACATTAATTAATTATTATATAATTCAACGGTGCCAATACCTGGTCTTATCCACATGACAAATCTACTCCACTGAGTATACATTATTACTGTTTCATAATTGCCATTTATATACTTATAATCATTAGTCACCCTCTATGGTGATACGAACGATTTTATCACTAATATTCCCGTACTTCAATAGTTACAGTTTGCTTTATATTTGCGTTTCTATAATTATACAGGATCGTTATACTTCATATAGAGTATCTAAAATGTTATCTCTTATGTCTCCAAATAATTATTGGAATTATTGTTAATGCTTTTACAATAGTTTATTACAATCACACGTTCGATTATCTGAGATTCTCGTTGAAGAAAAGATTGTAAATGCTGTTCAGAATGTCTTTAATAGAGTATAATTCGCATCGAAAAGTCTGAAAAATACTATAAGAACTGGATTTCTATCAGCTCAAAGTTAACTTGACATACGTGTGTCAAAACAATAAATTCAATAGGATCAAGATGTCTCAAGCATAAAAAGAAATATTCCTGCTCGAGTGGGTTCTGGAAAATAATATAAGGTTCCTACACCATCGACGAGGGTGATCGTAACGATAAGCACCAACATAGTCGATTAGAAAACCCTACTGTTTCCATAGCACACTAAAACTGGAAATATCTCTTAGCAAAAGCTAAAAAGACGAATCCTATCACACCAAGTGAATGCTTAATAAAGTCGAAACTATCTAACACAACGTAGAAAAATGTTCGAAAGAACATTAACAACTCTCCAACCAACAAACAGAACGATCTCTATAAAATAGATCCGTCGATAAATGCGAATAAACGTGGCAAAAGAAAAATAATACCACAATAAAAATTCAAAACCACTATATTAAATAGTGAAGACATAAAATTAAATCTTCCCCTAAGTTGATTCTCTTCACTACGACAAAAATGTTCCCATATAAATTACTATAAGTGACCATGAATTGTGTAAAAACACACTACAAAAATGGATGCATTCTTTTAAAAAGAATCAAAATCCAGTCGATAATAGGACCAGCCATGAGTAAGACGTCAAGTCTAAATCCTAATCTTCGACTATACTAAGAAAAAGAAAAATAAAATATGACAGTTACTAAAACATTTCAATATTCATTACTACTACTGATGAGTGTTTTGCTGTACCTTGTCGGCAGACGATGATGGAATCGAAAGCACTGATGTGCCTCCCATATCAAGTCTTCCTTATACATAGAAATGCCCTGGGTCATCCTGGAATGTCGATGGAATCGAACCCCGGATCGCCATTCACCAACGCACGGGTTCCAGACAGCCACCCGAACAACACCGGTTGTTACTGCAATCCACGTGCTGTCCGTATCGTTCCGAATAAGCATCTCGTCACAAAGTAGTAGTATTCGCCCTAAGCGATAATTGCATTTTAATGCCATCATGTCATGATGATCTGACATGGTAGAGAAAATTTAGCATTAGCGGTAAGGTTTTAAAAATGTCAGTGTCCATTCCGTAGAATGCATGTTGCATCGCCTACATCGCAGTATTCGCGTATAAAAGTTTAGCCAACCATAGCTATGAGGTAATCGTGAATGTAAACTCTTCCTCCCGACATCTCGTTGATAATCATGTCGGTAAAATAAGAGGAATGAGTAATATAGTTCATGTAGTGCTCAAGTATTACAATACTTATATCCATAGAAGTCGCATTATTCTGAAGTTAATTTTCTACTGCAGGTATTACAGTACACTTGCCAAAGTTAATGTTGCTCGTTGCATGGAGCTTGCCTTAATATATGTATGGCATGATTAAGCCTGCATGTTACATGATACATATTCAGAGTGAAGATTGCACTTACTACTACATGCCTAGGGTAGAGTTTTTCGACACATAACTCTAACTTCCTGACGATGGCCTCGCACACGTTTTCAAGTAGGCCTCGAACTCGCGATACATGTTGAATAATCGCGCTAGTAAGTCGTTCTGCTCTAGGCAGAGATGTATAAGTATCTGTCTTACTCGAACTGCCCGCAGATTCACGAGGGTGAACATCCCCCATTCTCACGGTGCGTAGATCGTTAAATCAAGACGTTGGCGCATAATCAAAATAGCTGTCATATATCATGAAGCCTTACCAATGAAATCAGCTCTTCAAAAGCTTGTACATTGTCAATACATCTTGGGTAAATGCTGAAAATCATAAATAAACTTCTCTTCCTCGTTATCATAGATGAAATGATCTTTCAATATTCAATCAAAGTCTTGGATCTGCGTGGATCATAAGTTCTGAGTGCCAAGCTCGCGCCTGCAACTTCGGAGAACCTCGGCTCGCCTCGGGCCAGCCTAACGGGATCCGTTCAGCTGTCGTGCCGCAAACTCGCCAGCCATGTGCTGCGTTGTGTTTCAAAACAAATCCTGCAGATCACAGTACTGCAACTAAAGCTCGAGGGTAATGGTACAGTACGTTGCCTTATTTAGTGGATATCAGTAAAGAGATAACGGCTTACGAAAACGTAAGGATGTAGGTGAAGTATGTCGTCTTCTGCTGAAAGATAACGAATTCCTAGTTCATGATTCAGTAATTTCAAAGAAATTTGTGACTGATACTGAAGACAAAGTTTAAACAAGATCCGAAAACTGGGATACTGACCATGATATTGATCAGGAGGACGGTAACGGAAGTTTATTTTATTGGCAGGTTGGCCATTATTATTATTATATGTCTGTTTCATTCTTGGCTATCACCGTGGAGGCCCGGGTTCGATTCCCAGCTCTGCGAAGAAATTTAATTCTGGTCTGAGGGCTGGAACGGTGTTCACTCAGCCTCGTGAGGCAAAACTGATAAGAGGCGCGTTCGATTCCTACCTCAGCTATCCTGGAAGTGGTTTCCCACTTCTACTCCAGGCAAATACCAGGATGGCTCCTAACTGAAGGCCACGGCCGCTTCCTATCCAAATCCTACCTCAATTCCAAATACACACACTACTACAGACATTACCATGGCACAGGTTATCAGACAAATTCTACACACACCCAAGCACACGGGGCTACGTGACCACAATGTCGCAAAGTCCCTAAAGAATCAACAACTATTATTATTTTAGGCCTATTATTATTAATACGCATTATAAATTTTTTCATTTTAGGTAAGGATGGCACAAAGTAGAACAAGTAACCATGGAAGGCTGCCTTCATTCCATATTCTACTGCGTGCCTTTCGTGATTTTACCTTAGTGGATAGAATATTTCGGTAAATTTTGAAAATGTGAGGTACTGATCCTGGTTTTAATTTCCACTTCACGCGAGGAAGTTCCACGTTCTCACAGTTCACTACGAAACAGTCCGCCTTCATAATAATTAAATCTTCCGAAAAACGCACGTCACAGATTCTACTTTTGATCGACAATTGCTTATCTTACTGCGGAATAACTCTCGCCCATTTCGCAAACAGATTTGTTTCTTTTGGCGGTGTGAACAAATGTCTACCATCGGATTTCCTTCCGTAACCCGACTTACATCCAGGAACGAAACAGTACGACATTTTCCCGAAACAGCAGAAAATTTAGTTGTTTGCACACACAAACCACTGCACAGACGTTCGTAAACCTTAACAAAGAAACACATTTCCTCGCATAAAATGACTTCTCGCGCACAGGATATTACAGTACTAACCTCGTGGGCTACTTGTCACACGTGCTTATGGTTCGGCGCGACTTCCGCGCCACACACTGTCTGGTCCATAAACTGCAATGCTTAAGGAGCGGAGTGAAGACACTGTTTATTTCCATTCGGCATGCCAATAGTATAAAAATTCTATCGGGATATTAATTCAGAGGTTTTACAAGACAGCGAACCAACGGAAAATTTCACACCTGATTTAAACTGCCTGATTGACGCGTTAAACTCATCCATCCCTACTCAAGCACTGTACAAAGGATCGCAGGATCATGAAACTTTAATACAGTGGCAGAATATCATCCGAGATAATTAAAAATACATTCGCGTCTCAGTGAACACTGGAGTCCTTGAGAGTTACCGTCGAAAGCACTTTAGAAGTGTGTGAATATTTGTGGGAAAACAAGTAGGCCTACAGCTACGTTTTTTTACAGGAGAATTTAATCAAGATCCCCTAGAACGTTATGTTGGTATTTTCCGAATATTAAGTTGTGACGATCATCCGTCAACTATTGAATTTCTACATTTGCATATGTAACAGTCCATTTACGTACCAACCAAACTTACGTTATCATCTGGCGGAAACTGTCAGTACCGAGCTGAATCACCCTTAAGGTCGTTTGTTAATCCTATACGTATTCTTGCAAGGTCAACTGAAAACAACTGAACACACAAGCTGAAGATACGATCAAGGAGAAAATTGTGAATTTTGAAGATGAAATTCAATTACCGGACTGGGAAATCCTGACTTAAGTGAGCAGAGTTTAGGCAAAGAATGTTTAGTGTATCATTTAGCTTGAAACATCGTGCGAAATATTTCAAATGTAACGCAGTATGCACGGTACCTGATTCGCTTACACGTCTTAGAAATTACGGTTCTACACAAAGCGGCGCATATCTAACGTATGCATCAGAAAGTGTATATAACGTGTTGTTGCCCGTGGAAAAGGTTGTAAACTAAAAACTATCGTGTGCTAATGGTTTGGGGGGGGGGGGTGTATTTTTTGAGTGTTTAGATAGTTAAGAATCTATTAAAGTGAAGTCGTCGCAATTGGGATGCTGTGGAGATCATGTGTTGCCTATGTTATCTAAACTAGTATTCCACTACTTGAAATGTCGATTCTACTTCCGCACAGAGGAGATACGGTGAGAGCTGGCTACGTCCAAGTCAGCAAAATCATCTAGAAAATACTCCCAAGTGTCCAGTTGCTGAAATCAACTTACACCGTGAGTTGCATGCTTCAGTTTCTTATGTAGATACTGTAGAACCAGTAGTACAAGCCTCTGTTGATCGCGGGGCGCAATAGGCGACACGAGCTCTATGCGGCACAGGCGCTACCAGAGCCATCTGTGTGGTGGTCCACAACTTCGAGCATACAATAGGATAGAGAGGGCGCCAGCTATGCTTCTACCGGCCGACCGTGGGGCCAAAATAAGATCAGCTGATGTTGGGCAAAACAAAGATGTCTCCCATAAGAATAGCATTATGAAGTGACTTAAAATCCCGATTCAAGCGTATTTCTTGTGATTAACAGACTATTTCTGTTGAAGGTGGCAATAACTACAATTCCTTCTGAATATTGCTGTTCTTTATTGTATGAGAAGTGTGAAGTATAATCGTTATATGCGATATTTTGGTGTGTTGACATATCAGTGTTGGAATGCATAGGCGACGTGTGTAGGGCCTACGTGGTTAGGAAATTATAAAACGGTGAATAAAATATGTTTACGTATAATTTTTATCCGTAATAATTGTCTGACTTGGTTATATTTGTAATATTTTTACATATCTAAAATAATAAACGCTACAAAGCATACTTTTTAGTGCATGTAGGCTCTATGTGTGGAGAAAGTGAACTAAAGCTCTTTCGAGCAATCTACTTCCTGTAGAAAATAGACAGTGTTTTGATTTACATAGTTTTGGTTTTGTTATCTTTGAGTGTAGTGTCTTTGGAATGTCTTTGGATGCGATGTTGAGTTGTGTTAATAAAATATTGATTACTGTATATTAAAATGATTTGGTATGGTATATAACTGGCGACCGTGACAGGACTACTGGCAATCTCAACATCAAATAAAACAGAACAACGATGACCGAACGTCGAGTATTACGCGGCGTATTTACACGTGAGGCAAATAAGCTTGAAGAACTGTTGGCGCTTGCTGATGGTGACCACGTGGAGATTCGTAGCAGATATGCTTCACTTGTGGAACGCTACGAGAAGTTAAAACGTCTGGATGATGAAGTATACAATGAGCTGCTGCAAAAGGAAGACCTTGAAGACATCGTGCTTGAAACAGAGATCAACAATTGCAGTGAGTACGACTTGAAATATTTTAAGGTTAGGGAAAAAGTGCAGGCCTTACAAGTTGGAGATCAAGCCGTTTCTGAAGCTAATACGAGTAACTGTTCACGTACTTCTAATCAGAGACTACTAAGACTACCAAAACTAGAACTGAAAAAAAAATGATGGAAACGTGAAGTGCTGGATTGGGTTTTGGGCGCAATTTACTAAAATACATGAAGATAGCAGCCTTAAAGATGAAGACAAATTTGTTTATTTGATTCAGTGTATGGAACCTGGTTCGTGTGCTCAGAAGTTGGTAGAAAACTTTCCTCCTTCAAAGGAAAACTACAAAAAGGCTATAGAATTGTTGAAGTCCAGGTATGGGAAGGATGAGTTACTCATCGAGTACTATGTTAGGGAACTTTTATCCTTGGTGTTAAAGAAGGATAGTTTAAGATCCATAGCCCAACTGTATGACAGTCTGGAGGGACAGTTGAGAGCACTTGATTCCTTGGGAGTAACAAAGGAGAAATACGCTGCAATGTTATTTCCACTAGTAGAGAGTGCCTTGCCAGAGGTTATGTTTAGAACTTGGGACAGGTATCGTGTATCAAAAGAAACGTCTACCAAGGAACCTGACTGTTGCTTGAGTGAATTGTTAGCCTTCTTAAAGACTGAGGTAGAAGGTGAAGAACGGCTTAAGCTAAGACATAGTTCTTTTGAAGTTAACGAGAGGACGGATCGAGTTAAGCAAGACGATAGGACCAAGACTAAGAATAGGGACGTACCTTCAGCGGCTTCTTTAATTTCAATAGAGGATGTTTCAGTTAGTAAGGGAAACAGAAATAACAAAGATACGGCTTGTATATTCTGTGGCAGAACCTCACATCTTTCTCAAGACTGTGCAGTAGCTATTGATTATTCTCAAGAAGAACGCCAAGTAACGTTAAAGAAAAGGGAGCTTGTTTTAGGTGTCTACGACCGGGACATGTCAGTGTTAAGTGTAAGATGTTTGTGAAGTGCCCATTTTGCAAGGGGAAACATTTCGCTTTGATGTGTGCGAAAACAGTCTCAGATGAAGCAAAGGGTAATTCGGTTCCATAAACAGTTAGCATGATGGCAGGTAGTAATAAAGGACATGTGACCTATCTGCAGACTTTAGTTGCTAGAGTAGTTGTTGGTGGATCCACGCACAGAGTAAGAGTTCTGTGTGATAGTGGATCGCAGAGAAGCTACATAAAGAAGTCTTGTGCTAAGGAATTAGAGTTGGAACAAACTGGAAACGTAACACTAAGTCAAGAATTATTTGGAGGTAGGAAAACAGCACCTGTTTGTTTCGAGTCCTATCAAATAACTTTGCTGGGTATGAACGAGGAAAACAGATGTGAGGTTGCAGTGTTAGGCTCTGATAGTATCTGTGGAGGTGTTCCCCTAGTTGATGCTGACTTGTTTAATTTACTGAGGGACAAGGGAGTTGAACTTAGTGATGTTGGCCAAGATAATGGTGGCACCAGTACTGACACACAGGTATTCTTAGGAGCTGACGTGTGGGCTCAGATAATCACGCCAGACGTTCTACATGTAAACAAGAGTCTAGTAGCTGTGAGAACTTGTTTAGAGTGGACACTTATGGGCTCTTATGAGATCACTTCAACTACTGCCTCGTCTTACACTCTACTTACTTTAACTCAATCAACAAGAGTGGCGGATTTGTGGGAAATTGAGACTTTGGGTATAAATGATCCTGGCGAACAGATAAAAAGGAAGAAAGGGAACAACAAGATCAGATGTTCTTCGATAGGACTGTGAAGAGAGAAGAGGAATCTGGGCGCTACATTGTCAAACTACCCTGGATTGATGGTTGTACTTCTCTGGAAACAAATCGTGAAATTTCTCAGAAACGATTATTGAACACTTCAAGAAAGTTACGAGGGATGCAGAAATTGACATTATGATGAGGTGTTACAGGAATGGGTAAACAAAGGGATTATCGAAGGTGTTGAAAACGAGGTTTTGGATGGACCTACACATTATTTGCCTCATGGAGCTGTGCTGAAAGATGGTGGCACTACAAAGATAAGGCCGGTGTTCGATGCTTCCAACAAAGACAGAAATGGTCATTCCTTGAATGATTGCCTCGAGCCCGGACCCAACCTCATCGACCTTGTTCCATCAGTGCTGACCAATTTTCGAACCTATCATATAGGTCTAATAGCTGATATAGAGAAAGCATTCCTGCAGATTATAATTGGTCCTGAAGACAGGGATATGCTCCGTTTTCTCTGGTGGGATAATGATAAGATTACCACTTTTCGACATTGCCGGGTGGTTTTTGGTGTTTGTTCCAGTCCCTTCCTATTGGTTTCTGTACTGAACAACCTTCTGGAAGAGCCCCCAACTCATTTGAAGGAAGTAGCTACAAAAATGAAACCTGCATTTTATGTGGACAACTGTCTTACTGGAGTCGCTTCAATGGAAGAAATTGGACCCTTTATTTTAAAGGCACAAGAATTGGTGTTATCCGCAGGTTTCAATTTGAGGGGATGGGTGAATTCCTTTGATTGTGGTGTTGGTAAAACTGAGAATGTCTTAGGACTTCGTTGGTATTGCGACGTAGATGAACTTGGATGTAACTTCAGCCCGACTACAGGTTTAGTAACCGTAAGAGTGGTCAGGGCCGTGGAGAGCGGCGACGGGCCCTGGGGCTGGAATCTCCCGGGCCCCCAAGACCCAAAAATTAATGAACAGGAAGTTCAGTTCACTGAACTGTATGTAAAAAAGGTGGAAGGGGTATACGGTACTGTACACTGTGCAGACTACGGCCTCTGTGACATATGACGTAATCTCTTTTCATAATGAAAACATGATTTTTACATAAAGTCAAGACGTATTTTAAAATAAGTTTTACATGACTTCTTAAAATTTAATATTGCTTTGCAGTAAGCAAACCTAGAGCCAGGTTCTCCTAAAACTCCCCAGTCCTATCTATGACTGGTGACCATCGGGGGCGGATTTAAGCCAAGATTATGGGGGAGTGAACAAACGGGGGATCTGGGGGTATGGAATATCACCAAGCTCAGAGTGGGGTCCGGGGGTCCTCCTCCAGAACATTTTGCAAAAATTAGGTCCAAGTTATTGAGTTATAGCCCATTTGGGTGATTACCGACAGTAGTGGCTACGCTGGCTAAAGCGCAGCATTAGGTCATGGGGCCAAGCTCTCTGCTGACTCGGTTGACGCGTGGGTTCGAGCCCCACCGTCGGCCGTCCTTGAAATGGTTTTCCGTGGTTTCCCCATTTTCAACACCAGGCAAATGCTGGGACGGTACCTTCTGACAGGCCACGCCCGCTTCCTTCCACATCCTTGCCCAGATTCATTCACCATCATTCATTTCATCTCTCATTAACTCCTCTCATGAGGTTGGCGTCAGGAAGGGCATCCGGCCGTAAAAACCATTGCCACAAATACTTCCATCACATATCATCCCCGACCCCGTTGGAATAAACGGGATTAATAAGGGGTAGACATACAATACAATAGGCCATTTGGGTGATTATTTTTGTAATATTTTGGAGTAAAAATTTGGTGACCATTGACATTTAGTGACTATAGAAAAGACCCTCCGTTAGTGAAGTTAAAGCTCTCGCACCTTCAAGTAAGACCCCACGGTGTAGCACACCAATGACCGTGATGGGGGTCTACAGCAAGTCTGCAGATCAGAGGTTCGAATCCCGGTCCTGACAGCGGCTATCCTGAGTGTGGGTTTTCACACTTCCTCCAGACAAATGCCGGGATACCGCAATACCGTATTTCAAGTCCAAAGACACCTACCCCACTCTTAACCTTAATAATTACAGTAAAAGTCGCGACGGGCAACGCTTTCCCACTTTCCCCAGTCGGCAACTAAGAATACGGCATGCGATTGATCATGTCACAGAGGCCATAGCACAGCACAGTGTATACCCTGCTTTTCGTCCAGCAGTGGGTGGTTTTAAGAGGGTCTAAGTTTCTACTCTCCAAGACAAATATATAGTTACAAAAATCTTGCCAATACGCCTCTCTAATTATACAACAACCACTAGCCTCCCCTTCAGTCTACACAATTCGCACGTTTCTTGGTTTTCTATTTTGTTCGCTGTTTGAGAATCTTATAATTTACTTCATTAATATTCGTGAAAACTACTGCTTTACAGTCAACTTCATTCAATAATGTGGAGGCCTTCAGAAATAAACCGGAAAATTAACGCGTCAGCAAATATTGAATTATAGGCTATCTACAGTACTAGTTGATGCAAACGATTTCCTACCGAGCGTTAATGGTTCATTGCCCTTCAGTGATAGTAGACCTACTAGCTACCAAGTACACGGGTTAAATGTCGCAAGCCCCTAAATGAATTAACAACTGTAAAGACAAATAGGCCTTACTGTTGAGTAAGACTACGAATGACGCCGCAGATGGTAAGCCGAATCCTGCAATCCTGCCGCGGCTTCGTCAGAACCCGGGGTCATTTCCAAGTCATAGATAAAGGTAGCAACTCATTTTATGTTTAACGGACTGAGACGTTAAAGCGTATCATGAAAGGGCTTGATTCGCAAGGGAAAATATCTCTTCACGTCCTGAAAAATAAGTGCTTTGCCGGCCAATGCTGCTCTTTGGAATAAACGGCGTAGAAATGTCCAATAATAATAACAGTCACTGCACCAGCTCTAAACAAAATTGTATTTATATTAATAATCGACAATACTTCATCTTAATTTTCTTCTAAATTAAGCAGAGTTCAATATTTGGTCTTAGAAAAGTCTGCACGGTTGTCTACATGCAACGTATTAATTTCTCCATCGCCATCCATACCACTGACGGTACTTATTGTTGTTTTAAGGGGCGGAACAGCTAGGCCATCTGCCCCTGCTACTGACGTTACTTATTGCTGTTTCATGAGACGGAACAGCTACGGTAGGTCATCTGTCCTCACCACTGACGTCCCATGAGAGGAATTGGGAAACAAAGTTGAGTGGTTCAGTGTCCTAGCTCAATTGCCATTTTTCTCCTGGTTAATTAAACACTCAGTCCAGAAAAATACAGGAATATTACCTTAGTTTCAGTCTTTGATACATTTCCCAACACTAGTACCAATAGTAGGGCTTAATATAGGTTTTCAATAAATCCCTTAATCACAAATGATTTGAGCAAGTACCTAGGATTGTTGATCGTATTGAATGAACCAGTTATAATAATAATTATACTGCACCTAAGCATACAGATTATTCAAATGTTAGCATTGTTTGCTCAATTCAGTATACGAGAAGATGAACAATTTCTCATGCACTTCTTCTATCTACGTTTGACAACAGAATCATCCCACCCTTTCGCAAGATATTTAGCCAGCAATGATAATTTTCACATAGTGCGAAATTGACATCAACTATAAAGTGAATTACTGGTAGGACGCTACTTTAAAATGTGTTTTACTTATCTGCCTGTAGGGCATACGATACGTCTAGTTAGACAATCATTTCAGACACTATCACCTCTAAATATTGCACCGCCCTCTTAAAATAAACATATTCTTGGCGTGCCTCCTAGCTGCATCACTGGAACCAACTAGAAAAGAAAGGAGTACGCAGTGGAAATGGATGTTAATTTCTGACCTGTGCTGGGCCCGTACTTGCAGGCCAGATGTGCCGAGCGACTCCAGACTCCGTGAAGGTGGTCCCACGACGAGTGGTAGGAATACCCTCCTGGTGCTAGAAAGCTAGAATAAGTTAGGCCTAGGTTTGAAGAGAGAGAGAGCGAGCAGCCCGATCGCCAAACACTACTAAATGAGACACATGGGTAAATAAATGGAAATTTAATGAATTGAAACCGAACACACAAAGAAACCCGGCCAGAATAACACACACAAAAAAGAATACCCTTCACCTAGGGGTCAAATAAAGTCACTTTCAAACGGGGAAGATAAATATAAATAACAATAAATAACTTACGATAGTAAATAACGTTAACAAATTAAATTCATACCTGTGCTCACTTCGGTGAAAACGATGTAAAAAGGGAGGAAGTAAAAGATCAAGAGGCAATCGAGCCGGTCGCTGGTCAACAACAATCACTTCTCTGCCTAGAGATGGATGGTTGTCATGACGACCACAAATAACAAGCATAGCAAAGATAAAGCAAGAGGCTGTGTGCGTGTCGCAAAGGCTGTGGCGAGCAATGGGGATGCGATCGAGCTGGCAGTCTCCAGAGAAAAAAAATGCAAACACCAAAGATACTATAAGGAGAAACAAATGACGTCAAGTGTCCGTGAAATATATCATGATACATACACGCAATCAAACACACAAAATGCCAGCCGACGATTCAGTAATAAAACACAAAGCAACTCGTGCTTGTAGGTAGTCTAGCAAAACATGCTAAACCTATATGGTCCCCAACTTACGTTCCGAGTTCGAGCTGAATACGGTAAGGTCTACTTAAAGTTACCGCCGTGATTCAGTTGCACGAAGCATGGAATGAAGGGAATACATAAGGGCTAAAATATATGGTGTCATGCCTCGTGTTGGGAGAATGGTCGAAACGCCAACGTCCACAAACAACGGGAGACCCATTCGAAGATATGCCCAATCAAAACAGCATCAATGCACCTGGCAGCAAGAAAAACATACACTCACAAAATCACTCGCAGATATATTTCACGGCACAAATAAAAGGTTAAACGAAGACTCAAACAAAATAAAACAGGAGACCGCCATTACGATTGGTTCCACAGCAAATCCAAGCACACGACGAAGATCAAAAAGAAAGGTTAAATTTAGGAAATGAGCATAGTGGACACAAGGTTAGATGTATTACTTACATGAGTAAATGGAAGGCTTCGGCATAATAACAATGTTAAATAAAAAGGAAAAACATTACATTTTAAATAATAAGGCGGAGAGCCTCAAGGCACGTCCGGACAGAAAGTATCTCACATGGCGTCTGAGTCTACCGGGACGGCCGCCAAAGAAAATAAAGAAAAGAGAGATGTTAAACATGGCTCAGGATCCACACCACCCCCCAAAAGAAAAATTATTTATAATAATAAAAGATTTTTCTTTTTACATCACTAAGTACCACCGCTTTGAAATCAATCATGTCCCAAGTGTTCCAAAATACACAACATCCTTATCACACAGGTGGTTTGTCAACAACTATAACAGTACACAAAATATGAGGGGGGAGGGTGATCGATATAACAATCACTTAAGCAATTGAGCCATATCAGAAAGAATACAGTTATAAAATGAAGTAATATATAAAAATAATCAGATCGCTTCGGCGATCGCAATATCAGGACAGAACTCCTTCGGGGTCCCCAAAGGCGCGCGTTCCTTTGACGATCCCTGGGCTTGTAATAATGGTATTACGGTTCGCCTGAGCGTTACAATGACAAGAAAAGTAGATAGAGACACGGACGAAAATCATAAACAAAAGACTTTCGCCCTTTGACGCCGAAGTCTGCCATTCTCCTTATACCCATCATGAAAGTGACGTATTAAAATAACAGAAGCGATATAATGTGTCCATTATTTATAGAATATAAATTCTCTACTGGCCGAATTCGCAAAAATAAATATTTTTACAATAAATATTAAGTTACACAGAGTATGTAGGCCTATTTCTTCTTGTATTATTTTCTTTCTTGAGCTCGTAAATTTGTACTTGACTCTGCCTCGGTCAAAATTGGTTCAATAATAGGCAGGTCAAGGAGACGCCATATGAATACTAGCTTCCTTGGATAACATAAGCAAATTATGATTGGCTAACCTACGCAGAAAAAGGACAACATTAATCACAGAAAATAAGAAGGTTACACAATAAATGGTTTCAATTGAGATATGTGAGCTCTGGATACGTCGGTGGGATTCTCCTTGGAGATCAATTCAACAGTGACAGGTGTTAAAAATCTAGTTATAGTTTTGGGCGTGCTCCAGCGAAGCATTAACTTAGCTGACTCCTTATTCTTGGCCGAACTCTGTGGGTGCAGGCGCACTAGCACGTCGTCATTCACCTGAAAACAAACAGGTTGCCTACCCTTGTTATAGCGAGACGCCACGCGATCTCGTGCCCTTTTCAGATGCCGTACAGCAACTTCCCATTTTTCTTTGACTGAGGTACGGCGGGATGGCGCAGCCAGATAATCTATTTTCCACTGAAGCTGAAGTGGATCAACAATACGCCTTCCTAAAAACAATTCCGAAGGGGTAGAATTCGTCGATTCATGAAGAGCAGTGTTAAATCCTAAGGAGAAAAACTGAAGATTTGCGTCCCAACGTGACTGATCTGCGTTGTGGAACGCACTCAAGCAAGCCTTCAAGTTACGATGAAACCTTTCAACGTGATTTGGCTGAGGGTGGTAGGGTGCCAAAAAGACATGATCAATTCCCCAAGAAAAACACATTGATCTAAAAGACTTGGACCGGAAAACGCTCGCGTTATCGGACACTAAAAACTTTGGAGGACCAAAAACACCAAAAATATGATTGGTCAAAAGCCTAACAGTGGTACGTGTCGTGATTTCCCTGACGGGAAATAACCATACAAATTTTGAAAATCCATCAACGACAGTAAGTATAGCTTGATGACCAGAAGATGACCTAACTAGGGGACCAAAATAATCTATAAACAGGCGCTCATTAGGATATGACATCGTGTCAGCGTGGTGAAGTCCAATGCGAGAATTCTTTGCTGGCTTAGAACGTTGACACGTAACACATTTTCGGACGAAAGCAAAAGCACCCGCTTTCAAATGAGGCCAGAAGAATTCCTGAGAGATTTTATGGAAAGTCTTCGTCATACCTAAATGTAATCCAAAACAGGATTCATGGAAATACGCCAAGAGCATACTTCGTATATTCTCTGGCACGAAAATCCTACATTTCGAAGATCGAGGAGCGGTATGCACTATAACATCATTGCGCAATGAAAACTCAGATACACCAGGATCTTTCCCGAGAATTTTTTCACGCAATGTGACACAAAATGGGTCATCTGCTTGGTACGTACGGATGTCAGTAAAAGACCATGGGATGTGTTGGAGAAGATTCACTGGCTCGGGGATCTCAACAATTGGAGGAGGTTCCTCAAACATGCGTGACAAACAATCCGCTACAACATTTTCACTGCCTCTGACGTGAATGATGTCAAAGCTGAAAGAGGATAGACGAAGAATCCAACGATTTATACGTCCCAATTTTTTGACATGCGAGCGCATCCAGGACAGAGCTTCATTGTCGGTATAAACTATGAAATGCCGATGTTCTAGAAAAGATCTGAAACGTTCACAGCCGAATACGACAGCCAGACTTTCTTTCTCGAAAGTGGAATACCGGCGTTCGCAATCATTAAGCATCCGACTGGCAAAAGCGATGGGTGCCAAATTACCATGCACCTGCTGACTAAGCACACAAGAAACTGCGACATCACTCGCATCACAATGTAACATAAAATCTTTCCCAAAATCCGGAGTTCGAAGGACGGGAGCAGAAGAAAGACATTCTTTCAATTTCTCAAAGGCGAGACACTGGTCGGGGCCCCACACGAATCGTACATTCTTCTTTTTCTTCAAATAATTCAGGGGCGCTGAAATGTCCGAAAAGCCCTTAATGAACCGACTGTAAAAGCCTGCCATTCCCAAAAAACGTCGGACTGCTTTCACATTCGTGGGAGTAGGGAACTCTTGGATACATTGCACACGCTCAGGGTTCACTTCTATGCCCCCATCCGAAAGAATGTGACCTAAAAATTTGATTTGCTTCGAAGCCAAAGAGATTTTGTCCGGGTTAACAGTGAGTCCGGCTCTGCGAAGACGACATAGGACTTCACGTAAATGGATCAGGTGATCCTCAAAAGACTGACTGTAAATCACGAGGTCATCTAGATAGTTAAACACAGATGAATACTTTAAATCTCCAAATAACTCGTCCAAAACCCTACTCAATACTTGTCCGCCGATAGAAATGCCCATGGGTAACTTATTGAACTCAAAAAGGCCGAACGGAGTGGAGAACGCAGTTACCTTACGGCTCTCGGGATCGAGAGGAATTTGATAATATGCACAATTCAAATCTAGGACGGAATAGTACTTCGCCCCGTGAAAATGCTGAAAAGCGCTCTCCAGAGTTGGAAGAGGAAAGTTGTCGAACACCACCTTAGAATTGAGTCGACGATAATCAACTACTAAACGAAAAGTACCCTCTTTCTTAGGCACCAGGAATGCTGGACTACCATAAGAAGACTTAGAAGGACTCACAACACCGCGTGCCTTAAGATCATCAATATATTCTCTCATGGCAATGAGTTTGGGTGGAGAGCACGAAAATGGCACCGACCTAACTGGAACCTCATCAGTTAAATCAATATGACACTCGTAGCCGATAGCGGAACCCAGTTCCGACGTGAGAACATCTGGAAATTCATTCACCAAATCAGATAAAGCGTCACGTTGACTCGTGAATAAAGTAGGAGGGATTAGAACAGCAGAGATACCAGAAAAATTACAAGGAACACTCGCTTCACAAGTATTAAAATGAAACCGCTCCTTGGATTTAAACAAAAAACTGAAGGAATGATCCGAAAAATCAAGCCTCAACCCTGCTTTGTGCATAAAATCAGAACCTAAGATCATAGGCGTAGATAAGTCATCCACCACATGGAAGTTCCAATCCCAAGAATAACCACATATCTTAATATGACATGTTACAACGCTAGAAACAGAAATAGATGACTTCACCGCAGAATAAAATTTTAAACCCCCATCTTGTGGACAAATCTGAGTAACAGGAAGCTGTTCCGCGATGGAGCGCTGAATAAATGAACGTGAAGCACCAGAATCCAGTAAAGCGGGTATCGACAATTTCTTAACACTTACAGGGACCCAAGGACAGAAGTTTCCAGTCGTGGAAATGTTCATTTCCCGGCGAACTTCATTGCATGGCCACTCCGGCGGGTCTAAACCGGGGACCCATGCTCGTTTCCCTGACGCGAAGCACATCTAGGACAGGCTATGTGCGTCACGTCACGAAGACCACATGTGTGACAAAACACACGAGAGGGCGCACAGCAGGAATTAAAATGATGCCCCAAACGATCACAATTCCAACATTTTATACGGTTATACATGTTCGGGTTTCGAGGTAACTGTTGATCCTGAGGAGCGGGATTCGCAGAAGAAGTAGCATTGGGAATACTCCCGACAATATGCGAGTGGGGACGGTTAACTGCCCGGTCCTCCTGACGAGATATTGAAGATGGGTGCGCAGTCCTCTGAATCTGGGATTGCGCGCATGCAGTCTCTGGAAACAAACTGTCAGAGGGGAGGGGTGGGGGTACATATGACTTGCGCAGGCGCCGATTGAACTCGTATTCACGTCCTTGATCAACAATGTCAGCCACACTATACACACTGGACCGGCGTATGAAAGACTTGTACTCAGGTGCTAGATTTCTATACACAATATCAACAGTTTCAATAAGGGGAAGGGGCTGCGACAACCTACTTATTAAAGTCATTAGCCCAGTAACAAAATCGTCTACAGGCTCTTCCAAACCCTGGGTACGGCGATGAATTTCAGCCTTCAAGTCATGTTCAAAATCATAAGTCGTAAACCGCTCCTTTATTGACTTACAGATATCAACCCACGAGATGAAAGATCTGTTGGTAAGTCGATACCATTTTAAAGCTAAGCCACTCAACAATAACGGTAGGCAGACAACAATGTCGTCTGGTTCGAGGTCATAACAATGGCAGAGTTCACTGACCCTGTCTAAGAACTCAAATACAGACGAAACTCCCACTTCACCAGAAAATGAAATTCCCCACTTGGACACTATATTGGCTACGCCTCCCTTGCGATGGCCTTTCACCTCAGTCAATGGATTAGTGTCTTTCCCACAGACACTTTCAAACGATAGCAGATCATCGTCAGACTGGATGAGCTCCTTCTTCACGTTACAACCTGGGAGAGAATACATGGCTAAACTACAGAAGTACTGCTAGCTACAATTCAAAACAATACCTACAAATGTCTTGCCTCCGTCCTGCGCCTGAAATGAGTACGAAACAAGAAGTAGGGTTGGTTAGTACATTACCAATGCTGGGGTTCGTTGATAGGGTCCAACTCATTGCACTCTCCTTACAGTTTGTTATTTTTATGGTCCATACTCCTTGGAAGTTCACATTGACTCTCAATATTTGTTTGCGTAGTATGCAATAGGGAACATGAAACAGAATAAAAACAACATTGAAAAATATGCAGCGAAATATTAAAATCCAATGGATATGGCTAAGCGACCAGGAGACTTAACCTCGCAACTGATACCATCTGCACCGCCCTCTTAAAATAAACATATTCTTGGCGTGCCTCCTAGCTGCATCACTGGAACCAACTAGAAAAGAAAGGAGTACGCAGTGGAAATGGATGTTAATTTCTGACCTGTGCTGGGCCCGTACTTGCAGGCCAGATGTGCCGAGCGACTCCAGACTCCGTGAAGGTGGTCCCACGACGAGTGGTAGGAATACCCTCCTAGTGCTAGAAAGCTAGAATAAGTTAGGCCTAGGTTTGAAGAGAGAGAGAGAGAGCAGCCCGATCGCCAAACACTACTAAATGAGACACATGGGTAAAGAAATGGAAATTTAATGAATTGAAACCGAACACACAAAGAAACCCGGCCAGAATAACACACAAAAAAAAGAATACCCTTCACCTAGGGGTCAAATAAAGTCACTTTCAAACGGGGAAGATAAATATAAATAACAATAAATAACTTACAATAGTAAATAACGTTAACAAATTAAATTCATACCTGTGCTCACTTCGGTGAAAACGATGTAAAAAGGGAGGAAGTAAAAGATCAAGAGGCAATCGAGCCGGTCGCTGGTCAACAACAATCACTTCTCTGCCTAGAGATGGATGGTTGTCATGACGACCACAAATAACAAGCATAGCAAAGATAAAGCAAGAGGCTGTGTGCGTGTCGCAAAGGCTGTGGCGAGCAATGGGGATGCGATCGAGCTGGCAGTCTCCAGAGAAAAAAATGCAAACACCAAAGATACTATAAGGAGAAACAAATGACGTCAAGTGTCCGTGAAATATATCATGATACATACACGCAATCAAACACACAAAATGCCAGCCGACGATTCAGTAATAAAACACAAAGCAACTCGTGCTTGTAGGTAGTCTAGCAAAACATGCTAAACCTATATGGTCCCCAACTTACGTTCCGAGTTCGAGCTGAATACGGTAAGGCCTACTTAAAGTTACCGCCGTGATTCAGTTGCACGAAGCATGGAATGAAGGGAATACATAAGGGCTAAAATATATGGTGTCATGCCTCGTGTTGGGAGAATGGTCGAAACGCCAACGTCCACAAACAACGGGAGACCCATTCGAAGATATGCCCAATCAAAACAGCATCAATGCACCTGGCAGCAAGAAAAACATACACTCACAAAATCACTCGCAGATATATTTCACGGCACAAATAAAAGGTTAAACGAAGACTCAAACAAAATAAAACAGGAGACCGCCATTACGATTGGTTCCACAGCAAATCCAAGCACACGACGAAGATCAAAAAGAAAGGTTAAATTTAGGAAATGAGCATAGTGGACACAAGGTTAGATGTATTACTTACATGAGTAAATGGAAGGCTTCGGCATAATAACAATGTTAAATAAAAAGGAAAAACATTACATTTTAAATAATAAGGCGGAGAGCCTCAAGGCACGTCCGGACAGAAAGTATCTCACATGGCGTCTGAGTCTACCGGGACGGCCGCCAAAGAAAATAAAGAAAAGAGAGATGTTAAACATGGCTCAATATCTAAGCTCGACGTGACGCAGCAAACTTGAAACTCTTGAGCTTACTGACCAAACACACCAGGGCAGCCCAGGCTCTCTTGGCCTTGGCGAAATAAGTGAAGGGATGAGAAAGTTATTTGAACGATTGGTGCATAAGCATAATAAGGGAAATTGAGAATAATGGAATGCTCTCTCTGTCTTCAGGTATATTCAGAGAACAATACATAGCGAAGCCCCGTCGCTAAGTTGACAACTTTGAGACAGTTGTTCTTCCCGCGAGCGCTTTGTAGAGGAAAATATTGTCCACTTGACAGAATAAGTTTCTCAATCCTTGTAACATTGTTCACAGACAGTTCATTGCATTCACTAAATGATTGCCAGTAGCAAATTAATGTCACATAAAGGCAATAATAAATCAATGCCCGATCGGGCCCATCTTCCGAGGACGCCGGGCCCCCCTGGGAGGGTCGGGCCCCGGGGCGCCAGCCCTGCCTGACCCCCCCTCTCGTCGGGCCTGAGAGGGGTACTATCCAGCGTGCAAAAAATATTTGATCCGATTGGATTTTCGGCCCCAGTAACTCTGATTCCCAAGCTCATTCTGCAGAAGACATGGCAGAAAAGTATAGGATGGGATGAGGTTTTACCAGGAGACATTTGTGAGGAATTCTGTCGATGGACTCAGCAGTTGCAATACCTACATGACTGTCGGATACCTAGAAGGATTTTCCTGAATGACAACATCACTTTGCATGTATTTGTGGACACTAGCAAAAGAGCGTTTGGTTGTTGCATATTTCTGAGAACGGTAGAAGAAGGTAAGATCAAACTGAGTCTTCTGATGGCTAAATCTTGAGTGGCGCCTCTCAAAGAACTGACACTAACCCGCCTTGAACTGATGGGAGCGCTCCTTGGAGTTAGAATGTCTTGGTTGAGCCTTCGATGCCTACACCGGAATGACATACAAACAGTGTTTTGGTCCGATTCAACAGTAGTCTTGGCTTGGATTGCTAATAAAGGGCTTTGGTCGGTGTTCGTAGAGAATCGGGTAAAGGAAATTCATGAGTACAGTAAGGCTAGTGCATGGAGACACATACCGGGCAGCCTCAATCCAGCAGATCTCCTGTCTAGAGGGTGTTCACCAACACAACTTTGGAGATCCAGATGGTGGGAGGGTCCGTCTTGGCTTGAATGTAAAGAAGAAGAATGGGTATTTAATCGTCCTGAACCATTGTTGGAAGAAGTCAACAGGGAAAGGAGGAAAACAGTTGTAGCTGCTAAGAACACTGTTGTGGAAACGATTTTACTGCAATTAAGTTCACGATTCTCTGGATACATCAAAATCGTTAGGACCATTGCTTGGATTTTGAGATTGAAACAAAGGAATCGTAGAGACCACGTATCAACGGAAATTGATAGCGAAGAGTTTCTCAATGCTGAGAAGAAACTGTACTTCCTTATCCAGAATGAAACGCTTTATGAAGAAGAGAGAAAAGAACAATTGAAGAATCTGGAGGTGTTCACAGACGATGAAGGAATTCTACGCATGAAGTCAAGAGTCGTTGATTCTGACGACACTCCTGAGTATACCTATCCAGTTGTACTTCCATCAAAACATGTGATGGTTGAAAGAATGATTGAACAATTTCATAGATTCCATAACCATGCTGGGACGCACACACTGCTTGTTTTGTTGCGCCAAAGGGTTTGGATAATTAGAGGAAGAAGGACGGTGGCAGCAGTTGTTCGGAAATGCGTGATCTGTCGTCGTAACTCTGCTAAGGGTTTTGAGGTACCTTTTCCTCCGTTGCCACAGGATCGAATCAAGGCATCGAGTGTTTTCCAGATCACGGGCACAGACTTGGCCGGCCCTGTGTTTCTACGAGGAGGAGAAAAGGGATGGATTGTGATATTCACTTGTGAAGTTTATCGGGCTGTACATCTAGAATTGATCACTTCCCTTAGTACGGTAGCATATATCCAAGCACTACGCCGATTTGTGGCAAGAAGAGGAAGAGTGAATACCATGTATTCGGACAATGGGACGAATTTCACCGGACTTCGCAGAACCATAGAGCAATTGGATTGGACTGAAATAGAGAGGACGTGCAGCCTTCTGAAGATTAAATGGAAGCGGAACCCTCCCACTGCAGCCTGGTGGGGAGGATTCTGGGAAAGGTTGATTAAGATTCTAAAGTATTTGCTTCGCCGTAATTTGGATAAAGCTTGCCTAAATTATGAGGAAATGTGTACTCTTCTGTGCGATTGTGAGAACCTAATGAACAACCGACCTTTGACTTATCTTTCTGAAGAAGATGAACTCAAGCCCCTCAGACCCTCCATGTTCCTACAGAGCCTAGAGGGTGATGATGTAACCGACTTAGACCAAATTCAAACCAGCAGTTTAAACGACAGATGGCGTTATCTACAAGCTGTTCGGGAGAGCCTGAGAAATCGCTTCAAAAAAGAATACCTGGGATTTCTCCGATCACGGAGCAAAAAGCAACAGGGATCCATACAAGTAGGAGACATAGTACTGGTGGAGAGCGACAACAAGAAACGGATCAACTGGCCCTTAGGGAGAGTGGTGGAGCTGTTACCTGGAAGAGACAGTGTGACTCGTCTGGTTAAAATTAAGACAGCAACTGGCATTCTATTTCGTCCAGTACAGCGACTTTATTCGTTAGAGATAAACTGTGTTAACAAAGGTGATTCTATCAACACTTCACAACACCGACTAAGTGAGCCGGTCCTTAATGAGGATATTCCCTGCAGTAACTCAGGAACTGAAAAGGAGAGTGAATTCAAGACTCGTTGTGGTAGAACTGTTAGGCAACTCAAGAAACTAGACTTATAGTGGTTCACATTCCTGAGCTCAATGTTGAACTATAATTTTGGAATGTTTACTTCAGTTTATGAGTGTGTGTTGCAAAACTACCTTTTGCAAGGTGGGAGAATGTGGAGAAAGTGAACTAAAGCTCTTTCGAGCAATCTACTTCCTGTAGAAAATAGACAATGTTTTGATTTACATAGTTTTGGTTTTGTTATCTTTGAGTGTAGTGTCTTTGGAATGTCTCTGGATGCGATGTTGAGTTGTGTTAATAAAATATTGATTACTGTATATTAAAATGATTTGGTTTGGTATACTATGCTTCTATTATGCTGGTTTTGCTTTATAAATCAAGAAAGTTGGCCGATAATCACCCGATCGAATCCATTAACCTGATTATAGCCTAACTATCATCAATTAAAATTTGAAATTTGCTCAAGTGTTCCGGAAATTCAAAACTAGTTGGAACTGATCCTTTCAGAAGAAATGGATGACCAAACCTCTCTTTATCAAAGCAGCTAGGTTCAAAATGCTTTGAACGAAGTTTACTATATTTTGATGGCTGAAATCCCCCTCTCTCTCTTTTATGGTCCATAGCTTTAGCAATTCAGGGTCTGAAGGGAAGCTGAAATAAGCGAATACATTTAATTATGCGTAGAAAGTGATATCCAGCTCTGCATCTTAAAAGAAAAACAATGATATCCCCACTCCCAATATTAATCACCTAGAGCAATAAATCTTACAAATATCCTAATGTTATCCCCCTCTCCACCATATTTAGTAAATTCATTTTTGGTGGCTAGGGACTTCCAGGTCATCGGCCCTGTGTACTTGAGTATGTGTTCAACTTGTCTGATAACTTAAATGTCTGTGATGACTGCAGTAGTGTGTATAGCTGCATTGGTGGTTGTTAATCGGAAATCCATTTAAGGGGCTTGTGACATCTTGGTCATCAGCACCATGTAGTTGGGTGTGGGTGAAACTTGTCTGATAACCTGTATTGATGTGATGATTGTAGTAGTGTGTAACTTTATTAGGGACAGGGATGAGGTAGGTGCCTCGGAACTTAAACTAAAGTGCTATCGCGGCATTTGCCTGGAGGGAGTGTGGAAACCCTGGGGGATAAACCACACTCGGGATAGCCGCAGTCAGCGCCGGGATTCGACCTGCGATATCCGAGCGTGCTGCATGATTTAACGAGCACGGCTACGCCGCTGGGTGCCAGCTGTATTGGGGAAATGTATGTAATCAAGTCTATGTATATTAGGTCATATATTTTAATTCTTAACTGTGAAAAGATACCCTGTTCCCTTTTTCAAACCTCTGACTGCAATTGTAAGCAGCGCAAGACATAACCAATTTCGCTATATAACTTCACATTCAGCCTCTTACATAAAGGAAAATGCGTATTTTATATATTTGTAATATGTTATACAGCAAAAATGGGCTTGTATATCGATAATTATTAAGTATAATATTTACGCTCACGCTGACAACTTGGGCATAGGCGCCATTTTATACCAACATCAGCTGATGTCATTCTGGCCCCATGTTCCGCTGGCAAAGGCCTCTCTATCCTGTTGTATGCTCGAAGGTCCACAATAACTTGTGGAGAGCCTACACTTCCTCTTCCATACGCTTTGGTATCAGTTTGCAAGATTGCGACATTAATTCACGCCATTTCTGGACTTGTTTGAGATAGTCTCGAAATTTAGGGGGCAATACCAGACATGAGTTCTGATGAGTTTTCGGAAGATTTCGCGAATAAAGGTCGCGAAAAGTCAGGGTCCCTAATAATACAGAAACATATTCCACACTAAACTAAACACTCTTCTTGATGTCGAAAATATACGTTGAAGCAATGTATAACACTCAGGGTATCCTCAGAACGCACGAGAAAATATAGCTTTATTACGCAATTGGCGGCGAATGTTCTAACTATCCACACTTAAAAATTAGCTACTTTTTGTTACTTCAGTTACCTGTTTGTAAAATTTGTTACTTTTTCGTTACCGGTAGAATCCCTGAGAATACTCTCTGGTTATTTTACTTTTATTATTGTAAGGGTGGGCTACTTAAAAATTTGGAGTTGCATCTATAACTTGCCCCCTCCCACGTGTTTTACGCCCCTCTCGCTGCTTGCTCTCAGTGGCTATGTTGGAGAGTTGACAACTCTGTGCCTCGTTCTGGAAAAGCCTTGGCTTCCCGGAGACATAGAATGTCAACATATCCGCCCAGCTAGGTTTCAAAAGCGAGCCGCTCGTTAACGGGGAAAGGCGAGAACTATACTGGCCATTTCTCCCCTATCACTATAAACATGGTGATGCATATTATAACTTGAATCAGGGCTGAATTTACTGTTGAAACTCGTTTTGTAGACATTGAAAGTGCACGTATAATGAAACTTGAAAGTTGGCAGCTGGGGGTAGTGACGAACCAAGGCTACTTGGCGCCCGGGGCTAACTAGATGGTAGTCGCCCCATGACACTAAATGTTTCAAGGATCAATGAGTTTAATTTAAACACAGTTTAATGTTCATAAATATTTATCTTTAATAAGTAGTAAGCAACTTTAATACATAATAAAGAGAAAATATGATTAAAAAAACTGTAGGTATTGAAAGGTTAGTTTGTTTGAAGAATCATAAAAAATAAAAATAAAGAGAAAAGATGTTTCAGAGTCAAAACAAGAATTTAACAAGAAGTTCAGTGTCGAACTAAAGAGCCTACTTTAAAAAAAATTAAGATTCAAGCCAATGATTAATCTACAGTATATGAACCTATCTAGAATAATGACGAAATTAAGTTGGTAAAATCGAAATGTCTAATTAGTTCGAAACATACCTGGTATAATATGGCCTAATAGAGCACTACAGTTGGCAGCCCTGGCGACTGAATATATTCTTAGTTCCATCTCTTAAGATACAGAATACAAAATTTGGTTGAAGTCCAATGGACGTTACATGCAGTTAGACATTGGATCTAACAGCGCGCCTAAAATCATGTTGGCAACAATATCATGCATGCATTGGTCAGAAATAATCTGAAATAATCTGATCTATTGTTGTTCCAATTTTGAATGAAATCCATTAGTTAGTATAGATGTGACATGCATTTTAAAATTGGATCTATCAGCAGGCTTAAAATCATGTTGGCAGCACTGACGTATATTAGTTACTCCAAATTAATCTAGAATGCCAGGTACTATGCATGTGCATAGTTTAAAGTTGTTGGCTTGCATACTTTCTGATATATTGGTATTTGGATAAAATAAATTGAGAGAATTTATTAACAGTTGGCAGTCCTGGTGGCTCTTAAGAATAACCTGAGTCATATTTGTTTATGTTCACATATCACATACGAAATTTGGTTGAATTCCAATTGAGAGTGTAGACGTTATATGCATTTAAAAATTAGACCTATCGCCAGGCTTCAAATCATTTTGGCAACACTGCCATGTATGGCCTCCAGGAAATTAAACTGAAATAGTATTAGTAGGGGGGCTGTGGGGGCTCTAACGAGTCACCTACTTTCTTAGTGACGTCATCCAAGATGGCGGCCATGACGTCATCCAAGATGACGGCCATGACGTCACCATGACGTCATTCAAGTTGGCGGCCATGACGTCACCATGACGTCATTCAAGATGGCGGCCATGACGTCACACAAGATGGCGACCATGATGTCACCATGACGTCACACGGTCATGACGTTGCCATGACATCACACGACCATGACGTCGCACAAGATGGCGACCATGACGTCACAAGATGACGACTATAGCTTAACTAACCTAGCCTAACCTAACCTCACCTACAAGGTGTGATCAAGAAGTTCCAAAATGTTAACTTTCCGGATGACGTCACCTACGAGGTGTGATCAAAAAGTTAACCCATAGCCTACTTTCCTGGTGACATCGCAACGAGAGGTGATCAAAAATTCCATAATGTTGATCCATAGCCTACTTTCCACTAACCAAAAATGGCGGCTAACCAAAATGGCGTCTAACCAAAATAGCGTCTAACCAAAATGGCGGTCATGGCTTAACTAACCTAGCCTAACCTAACCTCACCTACGAGGTGTGTTCGAAAAGTTCCAAAATGTTAATCCATAGCCTACTTTCCTGGTAACGTCACAACGAGGGGTGATCGAAAAGTTCCAAAATGTTAATCCACAGCCTACTTTCCTGGTGACTTCACAACGAGGTGTAAACAAAAATTCCAAAATGTCGACCCATAGCCTACTTTCCTGGGGGCGTCACATACTAACCTGGAAAAGCCGATATCCCCCGAATGCATGATCGGATTTTGACGAATGAGGTGTCGTTGAACTCGGACTAACATCCCTTTTCCTAAATTCCAAAATGTTGACGCACAGCCTACTTTCCTGGTGGCGTCACATACTGACCTGGCAAAGCCATATCTCCCGAATGCATTATCGGATTTTGACGAATGAGGTGTCATTGAACTCGGGCTAACATCCACTTTCCTAAATTCCAAAATGTTGACGCATAGCCTACTTTCCTGCTGACGTCACATACTGAATTGGCAAAGCCGATATCTCCCGAATGCATGATCGGATATTGATGACGTTCCCTTTCCAAGCTAACAAGTTAGATCCTGTTTGATTCGTACATGACAAAATGCAAGTAGATGTGTCACATAACCTCACGCAGGAGTTGGCCTTGAACGTTTGCTGCTCACGGGCATGATGATAGAATGCTCAAGAGTGTAAATTGTTGAGTCAGTAAAAGTAACATGCATGTGTAGGAATGTTGTAACCTCTAGTAGAGGCTGGGTAAGAGGGGTTGGGTGGAGGGTTTGAGAGGAAAGAGAGAGAGAGCAGGCAAGCAAGAGAAAGAAAAGAGAGATGTGTTGCTCATAACACTTTACTCTTAGTTACAAGTCTCTAACAATTTGGAACTTGTATGTGGAGCTGAGGACAGTATAAACACAGGGGTATAGGTCAAGCACTACATGAATGAATAAATAAATTAAAGGTACATGAGTTTACACAACATGTTATTTATTAATCCAAGAATTAAAGGCTGAGCTAATTCCTAGCCATTTTACATAGAGCTTATTTCCTTTTTGTTTCAACACTTTTTCCACAAGGTAATGTTTTGGAAGCGCTCTCTTGCAAAGTTCATGAAGATAAAACCTGCCTTATAGGTTGATGATTGAGATCCTCGAGTAAATATGTGACTGGGCTGTCCAGGTTGACTCGACGAATTCGAAATAGTTCAGTTCCCCAATGTGGTGTGTAGCCCTTATCAAGGACAGACTTAAACTTGCTCACACGAGCATGGTCTCCGATGTTGAGGAGGTGATATTTAGGGTCTGCTGTTTTTATGGGGTTAAACAGTTTATCCAGGCGTGGAATATTTTTGGTCACAAGTCGTGGCTTGGTTCCAATGGTTCTGTGTTTGGTGTCATTGTAACGTGACACTAGCTCAGGTAACAAGTCCAACCAGCGATAAGAGCCTTGAGCAGTAAACGCTTTCCACATATGAGTTTTCAATGTTCGGTTAAACCGCTCGACCACACTGGCTTTGAGATTGCTGTACGTGGTGTAATGGTGAATATTCAAAGATTTGAGAAAACTAGAGAAATCCTTGTTGAAAAATTATTTTTCCTGGTCGGTTTGCAACAACTTGGGTTGACGTTTGGATTGTTGAATAATATGTTTAAAAGCTTTGATGACTAGCGGGCCAGACTTGCGACTAACAGGTTGAACAAAGGCCATTTTGGAATACACATCAATGACCGTCAACATATAGCGTACACCATTGTTAACGCTAGCATAGGGAATCATTTCCACCAAGTCAGACTGCCAAAGTTCATCCACACCCCGTGAAATCGCTTTGAGTCGCTGATAGTGACGCCTAGCTGGGTGATACAACTCGTGAGCAATGCCCACATTGACAGGCGAGGGCTTAAACAATAATTTTGGCATTTCGAAGTTCTTCAATTTCTTGAATTTCCCAATCGTGACCGGTATGGCCAGATTGACGTGAAGCATGCAACAGCTGTAGTCGTTGGATGAGCTTACTGGGATTATGCCAGTAGGTAACATCCACAAGGGGTTTTAATGGTTTAAATGTCACCCCAGAAGCGGACACTTTACGATGAACACTTTGACTGGTTGGAAACATTTTTGCAATGATGGTTTTATATTTTTCAGATATATTAGCATTCACTTGTTGAGTGGGATCATACTGTCTTTTGTGGGCATGAGTATCCAATAAAATGGATTTATATTTAGCAAGGTCTTGTAGCGTATAATCATGCGAAGAGGGGTTACGAGAGAATAGCAGCTTTAACAGTCCTGGAGTTAATTTATGGTTGATCTTTCTAATGATGACACCAGTACGAGCGAATATAATCGATGAATCACCAATTTTCAGACCATCATTCTCATAGCGAACACCATATGTGGCATCTTTATTTCCAATAAATAGATCTGTAAGATAGGGTTCCAGTGTTGATCCATAATATTTTATTAAAATGTTTTTGAGTTGAGATTTATGTTGAGGTGTGGCCAAGAGTTGTGAAAACGGAGACGATCTGGAAAGGCAAGGTGTTTCAACCATGACCAATGATTTCTTTTTCCTTAAAAACTCTGCAAGGGGTGAGGATTTGTTTTGAGGCGTAAACATTTGATTATTATTATTTTATGATGAACACTTTGACTGGTTGGAAACATTTTTGCAATGATGGTTTTATATTTTTCAGATATATTAGCATTCACTTCTTGAGTGGGATCATACTGTCTTTTGTGGGCATGAGTATCCAATAAAATGGATTTATATTTAGCAAGGTCTTGTAGCGTATAATCATGCGAAGAGGGGTTACGAGAGAATAGCAGCTTTAACAGTCCTGGAGTTAATTTATGGTTGATCTTTCTAATGATGACACCAGTACGAGCGAATATAATCGATGAATCACCAATTTTCAGACCATCATTCTCATAGCGAACACCATATGTGGCATCTTTATTTCCAATAAATAGATCTGTAAGATAGGGTTCCAGTGTTGATCCATAATATTTTATTAAAATGTTTTTGAGTTGAGATTTATGTTGAGGTGTGGCCAAGAGTTGTGAAAACGGAGACGATCTGTAAAGGCAAGGTGTTTCAACCATGACCAATGATTTCTTTTTCCTTAAAAACTCTGCAAGGGTTGAGGATTTGTTTTGAGGCGTAAACATTTGATTATTATCATCCTCATCCTCAACCTCGCTGGCACTACTTAAATGTTCCTGTTCCTCTTCCTCTTCCAGAGGCTCCTCGTGTAGTGTCTGCGTAGCTTGTGAAAGAGTGGGCAGCGATTCAGATGGCTTGAAAGAGGGTTTAAACATGGCTTTTAGCAGAGGTGCTAAATGTTGTTAAATAAACAAAGCATGATCCGCACGTGATCGTTTCAATTGACGAAACTTTTGTCGAATAGTTTTTTTTCTCTAATAAAATGCTTTTTCAATTGACTCTCTGCCAACACCATGGTGTCTTGCCAAATGACTTGAGAGGGAATGAGACTGTCTTTTAAATAGTAATAAAATGATCAAACCCTGAGCGATAACGTCCTTGGTTGAGTTCACTTTGTTTATCAATCACCAAACAGGCATGGCGTTGAGTGTTCCAGCACTTGGCACACAATTCGGTTAACATTTGAAAGGTCATATCAGGATTCACATGTTCATTATAAATGTGACGACTATTCCGCTCATCCTGCCGAAATAAATCAATGACATTGGCATTGTCACGAATAAGTTACAATTTTAGAATATATTTGTCCAAGATAGAAGCAATCTATATGTTTGTGACGACCCATGCTGAAATAGCTTTGAATGATGGCTTGTCGTTCAGTGGATACATCATCTAAAATCATGAGTGAATCGGGCTTTACCTCATCCGGGGCAATAACATTTTCTTGCCTAGAAAATATAAAATGACCCTTATTCTCTTTTTGTAATTCAGACATGACTTGATCCAGGTATACATAGAGGGGTTGGTAGAGAGATTTTGCAAAAATATAAATATTTTGAAATCGCAGACCATTGGGCGCTGTGATGAGCGTGAGCAAAAGATTGGTCTTTCCACATCCTGAAGGTCCTACAATAATGCAGCGAATGGAAGACGGAAACAGTGAACCGTGACGTTGTTCATGTGATGTTGGATAGAGATGGGAAACCATGTCCCCCACGGGGAATGACTCTTGCTGCTTAATAATCTTCATATCAACTAAGGCTTAGAGAGGTGAGCAGGCTGTCTATATACATTGAACCATGTCTCGTCATAGAAACAGTTGACCTCTACTACAGGTTAACGATGGATATCTTTGGACGTGCGTTAACGGCTAAAGCTAGGTCTGTGCTCATACATGATCCTAAACAAGGAACCGATCCTGCTAATAAACACTATGTGGATAGGTCTCTGGTGCCACGCACTAAACAGGGAGATTATGACTTTACAGGAATGCGATTGACTCATGTGAAACATCCTCAAGTGTCTACGGATGTCACAACAAAAAGTATGTGGATAACAAGGCGCACGAGTTATATGACAAAGTACCTCTGCTTATAGTGAATGGCTATACGGCTAATCATCACCGCATTATTCACGTGGAAGATCCACAAGAAGAGGATGATGTCTGCACAAAACGTAACGTGACCTATGAAATGAAAAGGCTTTATAAATTTATCCCATCCATATTTTTAGTATATCTAACAAATGAAAAACATGTCAATGGCATAAACCATTTATCAATAGTCAATAACCACTTAACGTATGTGCTTTCATCGGGTTTAAGAAACTATCGATTGCACTATGATGCAAATATTCACATCAAACAATCCATGCCTGATGAGAATCATTTACATGTAGAGATAAACGGTCATAGGATGTTGATCCATAACTATCAAACAGTCAAAGTAGGTGATGAATTATCCTTTCATCTCATGCTCACAAGGAATGAAAAGCAAGCAGGAAAAAACATAAACGATTTCCCACTTTATGTAGAATTGGAATATACAGCCATGAAATAAGGGTAACACGTTATTTCTGACTTAAACTTTCTTGTGAAAGGTTGTTGATCATCATCATGGTGAAACAAAGATATGTAGTGAAAAAGACCAAAAAAACTTGTCCTTGCCAAAGCATGAGGTTAAGGCATTAGTGGACAAGCCCTTGCGAATAAAATAAAATAAACATAATGTGTTGGCCATAATGAAAGCCTTTCCAGCAGCACAGAGACGTATTATTCCAAAACGTCAGCGACAGGGTTCAAAACAAGGTCGAGTGATCCCTGTCCCCAAACGAGCAGGATTTTACCGGCTTTTGTCGCTGGTCTGGCTGCTCCGGGTTCACTTTTAGGCGGTGCCAGTGCGGTGGCTAAAACCATTAAAGCAGCAAAGCAGGGTAAGCAAGAACTGAAAGGAAGTTAACGACATCATGAAAAGATGGAAGCCTAGAAACACCAATTTAAAGCCAGCCTTTTATCAACAAGGATTAGGGATTTTTCCAACTCCAAATAACAAAAATGTTTAACCTCGACCATTGCAAGACATGCCCTAACCCATGAAGAAGTTAAAAGCTATGCAAAAAAAAAAAGCTCGCTCATTTTCGAGGTGTGTTTATGCGGAATCAATTACCACGACGATCATGGAAACAGGAATGTGCAGTTTTAAATCTAGATGAGAGTACAGGACCAGGAACGCATTATGTAGCCTATGTAAAAGAGGGATCCATGGTATGGTGTTTTGACAGTTTTGGAAATCTACCCCCGCCCATGGAACTAGTCACCTATTTCGGAAACAGGACTAAGATATATTATAATGTGAAACGTGAGCAAACGTTTAACAGCCAAGAGTGTGGGCGTTTGTGTTAAATGTTTTTATATAAGACACAGCATAAGCATAAGCAAAAACGTCAACAGTGTGCCGACAGAAAGTAAGACGTTTACACTGCATGGACGTGGACCTTAAATCAGCCTAGACTTTTACCCGTCTATTGAATTGAGTGAAAGACCTTATGGTTTGGGACTTGTTTCTCTTGAAACGTACAATAAGATATACAACATATGTAAAGATGTAAACAACACGTTTTACTATAATGATTCTGTGCTCACCCTGAACCCTGGTGGATATACAATAGATTATATTTATGAGCACATTTATGTGGTGTTAATCAACGAATATGGGTTAAAGTCATTTCTTGATAGGACACACAAGTTTGAACTTACAGGAAATACCAACACTCATCGCTGTAGTATTTTCTCTACGTTTAAGATTGACTTTGAATCACAACCCGATTCCATTGGCCCATTACTAGGATTTAAGCCACGAGTGTTGGAGCCCAACAAAAAACATGATTCAGACTAGGAAGTGAAATTGATTGAGGATCATCATCTGTCGGTGACGTGTAATATTATTAGCCAAGTGTATACCAATCAAGAACCATCGCATTCGCTTTATGACTTTATTGTAACATCACGCAATGGCTATATTATTCGTGAAAACCCTCCAGTAGTGCTCTTTCATTGTGTGGCTGTTAATCCTATTAGTAATATAACGTTAAGACTGGTCAATAGAGATCAACAACTTATTCAACTAGATTCTACCACACCAGTGACTTACAAGTTGGTGCTAAAGCCGCTATGAAGCTGTTGTATAAAGTATCAAC
The DNA here is from genome assembly GCA_946902985.2 of Meconema thalassinum. Classification (NCBI taxonomy): domain Eukaryota; kingdom Metazoa; phylum Arthropoda; class Insecta; order Orthoptera; family Tettigoniidae; genus Meconema; species Meconema thalassinum. The sequence goes on from OX336388.2 coordinate 555,530,868, forward strand.
ACCGTCTAGGAATGGTGTTAGTTGTTTGCCAGGTGAATACACGTTCACACCTAAGGACAAGCAGATTTTACAACATCTAGGTTACCACATATACCCCCATGATGAATTCAATTCTAGAAGTGGTGAACAACATCGAGGAGCAACCAGGGGTGGTAAGAATTGACCTTCATTCATATCAAGCGCAAACACCTGGACTCAATAACAATGATGAAATTCAATTTGTCATCAACAGCCAAGATATTTACACCCTACCGCATGAAAGTGTTTTTGAAATTGAAGGTCGACTCACTAAAGCCGATGGCTTTACACCAACAACATCCAAGTTAGCCAACCATGCTTTTTGCCTTTCTGTTTTCTGAGGTGCGCTATGTGATTAACGATATTGTGGTGGATAGCACTAGAAATGTGGGTATTTCAAGTGTCATGAAACTTTACCCCCTCTTATAGTGAGGAAGAAGGTAAAACACTTTGCATGGCAGGTTGGACACCTGACTCAACCAATGACTGGATGGTACACACCGATGGCACCTCTACTGGATTTTACCTCTTAAACTCATTTTAGGCTTTGCCGAAGATCACCAGCGTATTGTGGTTAACGCAAGGCAAGTGCTTTATCTGGTTAGAGACAGGAGTGATAATAATGCACTCAAGGGAGCTCAAGATGCACCCATAGATTCAAAAATTCAACTGCAATGAATGCTATGGAAAGTACCCCACGTGACCCTTGCCGACAGCAAAAACTGAACATGCTCAAGATTGTGGAAAGAGATATGCCGTTACCCATGGAATTTAGAAGCTGGGCGCTCCATGAGTATCCCCTATTACCCACCACCAACACACACATTTGGTCTGTAAAAACAGCACGCTATACAGAAAGACCTCTCTACATTATCATGGGTTTTCAAACCAATCGCAAGTATCAACAAACCAAAGATGCTACACAATTTGATCATCTGAAATTGAGAAATGCACGTCTTTTCCTCAACGGAGCTGTTTTTCCCTATGAAGGACTAGATTTGGATTTTTCAAAAAATATGTATGGCCCCCTCTACGACTTGTTTTTTTAAATTTAGATGGTCATATTATCAAAAAGAAAATTCTCCCATGTTGTCACCCCAAGCCTTTAAGACAAAGGCACCACTGATTGTCTTTGACTGTTCCTACTTTGAAGAGTCTGTCAAGCAATCCAATATCGACATTCGACTAGATTTTGAAACGCATGACAATGTTCCAGCCAATACCACGGCCTACTGTTTGATTATTCATCACAAACAAGTCAACTACTATCCACTGTCCAACCAAGTGACGAGTATATAAATAACAGGCCAACCCATGTCAAGCCACTCAGTCATGTCTTGCTTTAAAGTCTCAACAAGTGTTACACCTATGTCTTTAAAATCTGAGGAACAAAGTTTCAAGACCTTTGTGACGTGGCCTGTGCCTTTCATAAACCCTCAAGCCTTGGTAGCCGCTGGTTTCTATTATTTAAAAACAAGAGATGAAGTGAAATGTGTCTTTTGCTCCATCATCATAGATCAATAGGAAGAAAGTGATGAACCTATGCATGAACATCAGCGCTGGTCACCAACCTGTCCCTACCTGTGTGGAATAGATGTGGGTAATATACCCTATCATTCAAGCTCGCCCTCACTAATACCTCTAACTAATGAAAAAACAAGTTATGATACGTGTGGACCTTATGGCGTCAACGGTGCTTCGATGAGCAGCTCACAGTCAAAATCACCCAATTTAGAGGCATTGGGATATCATCGATGTTTTGGACGCTATAAACACAAAAGACTGTATTGTTGTATGAGTTGGTATCGTCCCTATTCCAAAATGATAAAAGCATGTAAAACCTGTTATACCAATAAAATGATGTAAAAAAAGGTTGCTGTTAATGTTATTATTTCTCATGTTCTCTGTCATATCCTAACCTTAATTTGTTTACTAGAATGGGAATGTAAGTCAATGTCATGAGTATACCTTAGTCGCTGATAGCCAGTTAGTGGTCAGTTGGATTTGGCTCAGACAAGCATCAACATGTTGAGCGCACTGATTGTGGATTGTCAAGGGTTTAACATTGGAGATAACACACTTATATTTAAAGAGGTTGCCATTATTGATTGTTCGACCTTTTGGATATCACAAGCTATCCATTTAGTGTATTTGTCCTCTGCCCATGTAGTATTTGTGAAAGGTAATGAAAAACGTCAATGGTCACAACCATTGTTAACACCTTACTGTCAATGTATTGATCTCATGACCTTGGGATGTCCCTCGATTCAAACACTCATAGACAGCTGTCCCTGTGGCAACATTACCCATAAAGCCTTGACCCAAGTATGGCATCTCTTTCATTCGTTAACCACCAATGCCTGCTGGGAGTTGTTGAATAAAATTAAAACTCAAAGTTCACCCGTGGATGACATCAGTGAGATTTTTACAAGCGACGTGTAAACATCAACACAATACCATGGAGAGAGGAGATGCTACTGATAAAGCGAATGGGAAATTCTTTGTGTGCAAAAAGAAACTAGACAGTTTTACCAAAGAGGAATTATTTGCGCTCCCCAAATCATTCATTTATTATGTGGCAGCCAATGCTGTGAAAGAAATCTGGCAACATGTACCAAAATCATGGACTCAAGACCCTGTGTTGAGTGAATTGCAACCATGTACGGATTACGATCACCATAAGCAAGTGGCCATGGCAAAAATACCCTCTATGCGACAGTGTGCTACTTGCCAGCTGGTGAAACTGTATCACGGTCATTTAAAGTCTGTGTAAAGACTTTGTTTCCTCATTCCACGGGTGTGATGGCGAGAAAAAGCAACAATAGCAACAACAAACATCGTCCACAGAGGAGGAGGAAGATCAAACCTTTTCACCACCAATGGAAAAGGATATATCAAACTTGTACTGGACATGGTCTCATTAACAAAGTCATTCAATACTTGCCTTTCAAAATTCATCTTCTTGGTTATCGTTTTTGTGGACCTGGAACTCGCCTTGAGGAATGTTTGCAGCGTGGTGATGTATCCATTAATCTTTTGGATCAAACATGCGAAGAACATGAACTTTCTTATCGCCATAGTCATCCTAGTTTAAGACATGTGGCGGATAAAGTGTTGTTGAAAAAAGCTAAACAACGTTTGGCATCCTGTGATGCCTCAGTGGGAGAGAGGTTGGCAGCCTTGATTGTGATGCGTGTTATGAAAGGAAAGTTAATGATGTGTGGACATAAACATTGAATAAGGAATGAGGAATTGGTATTCCTTTGAGTTCTATTTTTGTAAAGCGCTTTTGGCTATAAAATAAAAAACAAGGTTTCCAATACATTTTAATTGTTGTTTTTTTCCTAAAGTTGATAGGTTGATAAAAGTCATTTACCATTCCACTAATAATTAGCAACACGTCTTAATAACGCATCACTGTTATGATAAGCTATATCATTATTTCTCACCTGCATGTCTCTCCCACCTCTCAAACAATCATCAAGCTGAGTGCTGGAACCACAAAAGGAGTATCAAGGTAGGTATATTGTTTTTTCAAGGGTTTATATTCAATGAATTTATGAACAATTCCATAGCTAGTATGCCATACCCTTTCTTATCGCCATAGTCATCCTGGTTTAAGACATGTGGCTGAGCACCCACTTTTGCACCCACTTTTTGCACCCACTTTTGTAACCACTTTTTGCAGCCACTTTTGCACCCACTTTTACACCCTCTTTTGCACCCACTTTTTGCACCCACTTTTGCACCCATTTTTGCCTCCACTTTTGCACCCACTTTTTGCACCCACTTTTGCACACACTTTTTTGCCCATTTTTGCATTCAATTTTGCACCCACTTTTGCACTCACTTTTTGCACCCACTTTTGCACTCACTTTTGCACCCACTTTAAACTATTATTTACATAATCGTGTGAACTTGACTAGAGATTAGTTCATGCTTGACAATTGACATGGAAGTATCAACGAATAGCTATGCATACTATAAAGGATACACATATATTGTAAAACGAATCAATAAAAATGGAACTGTTGTTCGGCGTTGTTCAAAACAGTGTCGAGGTGAGCTGAAAAGTAAAAATAGTGAGGTCTTAAGTGTTGGTACTCATCAATGTGGTATATCAAATGAAACACCGTTAGTGTTAACAAAACATGATCAAAAGGACAAGAAAAAGCAAGCGCAACAAAAACATAGTACCGGTAACTTCTTTGTGAAAAATCATTTACCCTCTCCTCAAGAAGTCGTGTTTAAACCCTCTTCCAAGCCATCTGTAAAGCGAACAACACTATCAAAAACCACGCAAACTCTACAAGAAGTGTCCATGGAAAAACATCAAAACGAAGTGCATTGTTATAGTGATCATAGTTATAATAATGATGATGATTATGGTGATGATTATCATGATGATGATAATGACAATGATGGTGTAAAAGAAGAGGATCAAGTGTTTACACCTATAAAACCATTGCGGCTTCCCCAGTTTTTAACCACCTCCGTCCATGCCCCCCGTGGAAAACTCATTTACCGCAAGTCATGGGTTTTAAAAAACTACATGTATAACCACCTAGTGTAAAGAAAAAAATGTTGTAATTTAATTAAATAAAAAATAGCATGTATGAGTATGCTCTGTTTTCATTTTTTTTTTCTTACTTGTTATCCCCACGCTTTAACAACTCACATTCATGTTCCACGTTTCCAATTTCCTATTCACACTTGGTCAATGCCATGTCCTGTGGCTCGGCAATCATTCTTGCAATTGTTTCTTCAATCATTACAGTCATGCTTCCACTAAGCATAAGCCTCTGCCATTCACGATTCATGAAATATCAATGAATGCATTGTCAAGTATGAACACCGCATAAGATTCTACAATCCATGATTCATCAAATAGTGATGAATGCATAGGCAAGCATGGTCACCGCATAAGCCTCTGCGATCCATGATGTATGATACTTTTTACTGACTCAGCGATTTACACTCTTGAGCATTCTATCATCATGCACGTATACAGCTAACGTTCAAGGCCAACACCTGCGTGAGGTTATGTGACACATCTACTTGCATTTTGTCATGTACGAATCAAACAGGATCTAACTTGTTAGCTTGGAAAGGGGGCGTCAGCTCGAGTTCAACGACACCTCATTCGTCAAGATCCGATCATGCATTCGGGAGATATCGGCTTTGCCAAGTCAGTATGTGACGTCAGCAGGAAAGTAGGCTATGCGTCACATTTTGGAATTTAGGAAAGGGGATGTTAGCCCGAGTTCAACGACACCTCATTCGTCAAAATCCAATAATGCATTCGGGAGATATGGCTTTGCCAGGTCAGTATTTGACGCCACCAGGAAAGTAGGCTATGCGTCAACATTTTGGAATTTAGGAACGGGGATGTTAGCCCGAGTTCAACGACACCTCATTCGTCAAAATCCGATCATGCATTCGGGGGATATCGGCTTTGCCAGGTTAGTATGTGACGCCACCAGGAAAATAGGCTATGGGTCGACATTTTGGAATTTTTGATTACACCTCGTTGCGAAGTCACCAGGAAAGCAGGCTATGGATTAACATTTTGGAACTTTTCGATCACCCCTCGTTGTGTCGTCACCAGGAAAGTAGGCTATGGATTAACATTTTGTAACTTTTCGAACACACCTCGTAGGTCAGGTTAGGTTAGGCTAGGTTAGTTAAGCCATGACCGCCATTTTGGTTAGCCGCCATTTTGGTTAGACGCCATTTTGGTTAGCCACCATTTTGGTTAGCCACCATTTTGGTTAGTGGAAAGTAGGCTATGGATCAACATTTCGGAATTTATGATCACCCCTCGTTGCGACGTCACCAGGAAAGTAGGCTATGGCTTAACGTTTTGATCACACCTCGTAGGTGACGTCACCAGGAAAGTAGACTGAGGGTTAACATTTTGGAACTTCTTTTGGAACCTCGTAGGTGAGGTTAGGTTAGGCTAGGTTAGTTAAGCTATAGTCGTCATCTTGTAACGTCATGGTCGCCATCTTGTGCGACGTCATGGCCGTGTGACGTCATGACCGTGTGACGTCATGGTGACATCATGGTCGCCATCTTGTGTGACGTCATGGTGACGTCATGGCCACCATCTTGAATGACGTCATGGTGATGTCATGACCGCCATCTTGGATGACGTCACTAAGAAAGTAGGCGACTCGTTAGAACCCCCCCACAGCCGCCCCCCCCCCCCTACTATTATTATCTATACGTGTGCCAATTTTGAAATAGCTCTCATTCATACCTTCCAAGATATCCTACATGGAGCTCAAATTTCAATTGCGATTTTTCAGCAGTTGGTAGCACTGACATCATTTTCAAATACGGCATTGAGATATTCAGGTATACATCTTCACACCTACCAAATTTTGTTTCGATTGTTGCAGCCGTTTAGGAGTTGATAGGGGGAGAGGGGACACACACACAGCCAGACATTTGCCCGGATCGATCTCGTAAGTCTACTTTTTCCTCATTTTTGCAAAATGTTAAAAGTAGGCTAAACATTTGCCTCATTGAGGATCTTAAATTTCTTTATATAAGCTTCAGCTTACTAAAAGATCGTTCACAAGATGCCACAGACACTGGAATCGTTAAAAGTAAAAAAGGTAGAGTGTAGTTTTACGTGACCGTGAATCTCGTGATTATGAGCCACGGGACCTCCTTTTTACGTGGAATCCGAACCACAGGACATGGCATTTCACTTCGAAAATCTCACATGCATTGACCGGGAATCGAACCCTGGACCGCCTTAATCGTTAAAAGTAGTTTGAAAGCGATGATCAAGTTACTGTATGCCTCTAACCCCAAACAAGATAAATATAACAAAATATCTTTGGTTTTCTTCAAGTCGATCTTTTTCTGTGAACTTCATAATAAAACTATGACATCTTTAATATCTTCAAAGAGTTCTTATCCGTTCAAATCTTCAGGGTACTTCTCTGCTAGTTCTAAACATTCCCTCTTTATAGTGTTGAAAAAAAAAATTATTTGGGGTTTCATTATGAATATATTCCTCAAAATTACAGAGGAAGCCAAAACGTTCATCCAGTTTCTTGATATTGGCGAACCGTTCACTTAACTGACGATTAAGTTTATCTAAGAGCTCAATTGTGCTCGGATTTACTTCATCTTCGTTCCGTGGGTTCTCCCCATTCTTCACACTTGTTAGTAGCTTTCGATAGAACATCAACTGAAAGGGTTTCTCTCCACATATTAAGCTGATCTTGAAGAGATTGTAGACAAGTTATTAGCCTACATAAGTGAATGAAATGCCTTCGATTTGCAAAGTTTTCTACGTTCTGTCAATTTTTGGAAGTACCTCAGCCCAGAAAAATATCTGAGTTACAAAGTCAAATCTTTCTATTGCTTTAATTAACAGCGCTGCACTCTGTCTGGTATCGACGGTTTCAGTTGCAATGTCTCTCAGTTTCTCTAGAGCATGAAGCACGCTATCTGAGATGATAAGGCTTTCACGGCTTCTGCTTTAGAACTCCATCTTGTATCTGAGTGGCCCTTGACCAATAAGCTGACTTGTTCCTTGAGGACACTCCACCGCAGGTGCGTGTATTCCATGGATGTAAGGTAAGCATTGCTTAAACAAGTAAAATAATGACGGGTAAATAATTATTTACTTTGATTATAGTGATATTCCAGTCTCTGTGTCCTGTATTGTTTTAATGAACCCATTCACACTTCATTCTTCTTTGATGCCTACTGCGAGTTCCTTGCGGAGTCGCTTGAAGCAGCACAATAGCGTTATGCCCTCTTGTGGTATTTCTTGGTACTGCAGGGTGAGTGAAAGCGAAAGCTAGCAATCAATTCCTTAAGTTACATACCTTAGGCCGAAAACAAGGAGCGGTCAGTTTTCAAAGATAGTGTGTTCACTCGCTCATTATAGTTTGAAAAAGCGTGTCAGTGTTTGTGTAAAACAGCTTTTTATATGCTGTGTTAAAATGTGTGATTGGTTTACAGTGGTAGGCCGTCATTTTTATAGTTCAGCGATATAATGTTGTCTAATGCAATATAAGGGAGTAGGGTATGCAGTAGACGTTTTTGTTTACACTAGTAGGCGTGAGAAATCTGTAAATTTATGCCACCGGGACTTGGGTCTAGAGATGACAGCGTGTGATGTGCGGTAAATTTGAGAACAAAATATTAATTTTATTAAGAAGTCGTCCAACTCCTCAATTGAGTACGCCTATTAACACGAAAGTGAAAGCTTGTATTCGGTATTTTAACTAAACCTATAACATTATTATCATTGATTTCAATTGAGATAGATTTACTTTCTAAGTTCAAGACATCCCAATCTTCTACAACTGGGTCTTCAATGATTTTGAGAAGAAAACCATTGCTTACCCTAAGTAAAATTCCACCACACGCCACTGCTCCACCGGTGAGTCGAACAAGAGCAAAATGCATACACTTGTTGAGCTGTTCCAAAAAACGACACTGCACAAACGTCGACATGAGCAGCATGAACGCCAACCAAATTGAGTGAGTGGTTGTCACAGGGAACAAACACGGCTTGATGGTTCAATTGAAAAAGGTGGCAAGGTTCCTTCGAAACTATGGTATTTAATATTATTTTGACACGGCAATAGCCCAAAAATCATGAATAATTTCTATAGTAATCCGGGACGAGAAAGCCGTAATCAACTTTTAAACGTTCTTGGACACCATTGTGAATTCCAGCCATTGTCGCCTGATTGTCGTAGGACTGACCTCTACAGTCAGCAAAGTTCAAGTCATCCTCCTCCAGTTTCTTTTGATGTGTATCATCTTTCCGCTCGGTTGGTGGATAGTTTTGTGGGAGTGATTTTGAAAATTGGGGACGGAAGTGGATCGGAACGATCGACCTGGCAGTGGTGGATCGAACGGAAGTATGCACTGCCCGCTCGATCGATCGAACGGAAGTTTACTAACTGGCAGTGGTGGAAAACGGAAGTATGCACTGCCCGCTCGATCAATCGAACGGAAGTGTACTAGCTGGCAATGGTGGAAAACGGAAGTATGCACAGCCCGCTCGATCGATCGAACGGAAGTGTACTAGCTGGCAGTGGTGGAAAATGGAAGTATGCACTGCCCGCTCGATCGATCGATCTAGCGGGCAGTGGTAAGACCCAGCTGGCAGTGGTATGGGAAACAATGAGCGCGCGGTGTCGGAAATTGATACCATGACGTACTCTCGGCCATGTGGAATGTATATGACATACTGAACGGAAAACGCTCATGTGAACTCTGGTGTCAAGTGATTGAAACAAATGACATGGTACATGTTCGAAGTCTTCGTATCAGTATTTAAATGGTAAAATGGCTTCATATCAAACATTGTAAGTAGTCGGCATTGCCGGTATTATGTTTCTGCACAATGGCTATTCAAATATTTATCCACATAACGGTAATGCAGTCATCAATATAATATAATCGTTGTGGTTATACGAGAATTGAGCAAGCCTTCATGAACTATTACTGAATACATTCTCTTTACTCACAAGAGGGCCTATTCATAAGGCATTTTAAACTCAATTTCACGCAGGAACATTTTCGAAACAAGCAAAATATAAATGAAACTTAATTCCGTAATGCAGAATTATTGGAGCGTGGAAATAAGTCACCATCTTGTGCACAAAATTTGCGTAGTCGAAATAGCCGTAGGGTTAGTGCTTATGACTGGGAATCTAGAGATCTTCGGTTCGAAACCCGGTCTGGGTAGATACTTTTGCTACCAGATCATCAATTTGAACGATATTTATCATATCAATATGACTCATTTTAACAGAATCCATAGCTATGAAATTACGTGTTGGTCTGTGAATGAAGAGGACCTGTTTATAAGGAAGGTTATGAGCGGTGTCGCGTCTATTGATCTAGTGATTCATATCGTATTCTTTATTTAGGCTAGTGCTGATGGAAGCTACAAATCATCTAATAAAATGAGTTCAGTATTATAAACTACAATATCTGTAAAACACTCCCTTTTACAATAGATTAATATTTGTGCCAATAATAGTATAAAATACCGGTGTATCAACAATTTCACGTGAGGTTTCTTCTATGTCAGATGTTACACATCATATGCGACTACTGTAAGGCTCGTAATTTTTATTTTTTTATTATCTCAGCAATTCCATTGGCAGTTTTGTCTCTGATTGAAATAAAATCTATAAAACATTCCTTGATTTCAACTGAACTTCGCTTTACTCCCACAAATCTTATTACATGTGACATTTGTTCGTCATGTGACGTGTCAGGAGTGCTATCAAATATAATACTGAAGTACTTAGCACGCTTGCAGGAAGTAATAATATTGCTACGAACGTGGTCCCCTAGAAGGTTTATAATGTCATTCTGTATTCTTTCTAGGTGAAAGATATGATTGATGTCGAGGGTTATTGGACACTGATTGAAAATGGGCCCTCATAACAGGATCAAATTTAGCCAAATATTGCAATAGAGCAAAAAATTCCCTGAACTGCATGTAGTTTCTTCTAAAACTAATTCTCTGCGGCCTCTTTGGGCTGAGTTCTGTTGAGTCAATATCTGTGTGGTAGCAATTATCCATTCCAGAACTTCTCTCCAAATTCTGCTTTGTTCTAATATTTGTTGCTGAAGAGTGTTGTCAATTACTATGCCTTGTTTTAACCTTCGTTCTAAGCTTTTCCACTCCATAAAGTCATCCTATGGGTAGAGCTCTGCGCGGATAAACAAAACGTTATCCGCATCCGCCCCGCATCCGCACGACTGTTATCCGCATTCGCCCTGCATCCGCACAACTGTTATCCGCAACCGTCCCGCATCCGCACGACTGCTATCCGCATCCGCCCCGCATCCGCATGACTGTTATCCGCATTCGCCCCGCATCCGCACAACTGTTATCCGCAACCGTCCCGCATCCGCACGACTGCTATCCGCATCCGCCCCGCATCCGCACGACTGTTATCCGCATTCGCCCCGCATCCGCACAACTGTTATCCGCAACCGTCCCGCATCCGCACGACTGTTATCCGCATTCGCCCCGCATCCACACAACTGTTATCCGCATCCTCCCTGCATCCGCATGACTTTCATCCAAATCCGCTGATATTTCAATATTATGTTTAATTTATTAGATCAAGCATAAAGTGTTAAACCAACACATTTATACATTTGAGGAGAAAGTTGTTCCTGACAATTTGCTTCATTGCAAGGGACTTGAAGTTGGATGACACTTCTGGTTCCTTGACCTCCGCTTTAGACAAAAAAAACTGGCTATACTTTTTTGACTACTTTCGCACTTGTGCCTCAGTAAGTTTGATGTGCCTGATTTGTGTCCTGAGTATGAATACACTTTTTTACAGGTAAAATATCCTACTATATCGTTCATCTTTTCGTTTCCATTGAAAACGTAACCAAATGTCTGCCATATCGTTGACTTGAGCTTTGTTTCACGCGCTATTGAATATTCACTTTATTTTATTTTAATAGATAGTTTATCCATGTTGGTGAAATGATGTTTATACTCCCAGGTGCGGTAACATTCACTAAGTGAACTTCTCTTTACGCTTGGAGAAAGGGATTGACATTTGGCCGGAAATTCCAAGTCAGCCATCATCCTTCTGCTTCTTGACCCATCCATGTCATAACTCTCTCCTTTCCAATATCACAACCAACAAACAGTGCCAAGTTGGAAATAAATCTACAGATAAACCTGGAACCAGATCTTCCAGGATAGCTTAGCCGGCGAAGTAGCTGACTTGAGGAATGTTAATAATGTCACCATGATTAACTAACAAGCTTATTGATAGCATTATATCTTGTACGTAACTTATAGTAATAATGGCAGTGAGAATGAATATGAGATGTCCAGACCATCTACTACAAACATACGGTACTTAATAAAATGTTGTTGAAAGCATAATTATGAGTAAAATAATCTCCTCGTGTATAAGTGCAATACGTGCCTGAATATTTCATACGCAGTAGGCAATAGGAGTATTCCTCTTTTAAGCATGAAGCTGTAGATTGGCATATCAAATATGTAATATTGTCGTAAGTTTGTATTCTAAAAACTATCCGCAAATTTATTCGAAATATTATCCGCAGCTTACCCGCTATCCCCACAGCCATGCAAACTGTATCCGCGAGTTTATCCGCGGATATCCGCATCCGCGCAGGGCTTTACCTATGGGCAGGGCTGTTTTCATGATTTTGAATGCGCGGATTTAGTTTTCTCCACACTGCAAATCCTGACTCATTGTTAAAGTTAGATTTCATGTTTCTTTGAGGAAATAACACACAACAGAAACAAAACACAGCTTTTCTGGACGGAGAAAAACACAACCATGATCTGCTAACCTTTTCACCGTTCTTCAAAGTTTTTAGCCTACTTTCGATTTTTGCAAAAAATGAAAGTAGACTTATGAGATCAACACAGGGCGAAAAATTGTGTTTCTGTCTGTGTGTGAGTCTGCATGTGTGTGAGTCTGTATGTGTGTGTGTGTGAGTGTGAGTACTCTGAATGTCTGCCCCCCTTATCAATTCGAACACGGTGAAACCGAATTGAACGGAATTTGGTACAGAGGTAGCACTAGCAAAGGGCACTTCAGTGTCATGTTTTATATCGCAGCCATCTTGACGGAAACGTAATGGCGGCCACCCAAATGTTCAAAGCTTAAATCAAATTACGACTAACCTAATCATCCGATCTCTACCAAATTTTCCAACAACATGTGCAGTTCAAAAAAATTAAAGCACCACTTTTTTCTAAGGCCACCAAATTTTGAAAAGTTGACCGCACAAGCTCGAAATCTCGGTATGACGTTTGTCCTGACGCCTACCAAGCATATGCTTCAGCACAACTCCCCAACTTGAGTAGTTTCGGGGTAGCGCCCCGAAAACCAGCCATTTTTGAAAACTGCAAAACGACCAACCTAATTATTTGATCTCTACCAAATTTTGCAACAACATACCTTTTTGTAGGAAGCTTCTTTTGACTGAACTACAAGGTCATCAGCCCAATAGGTTGCAGATAGAGGCCATGCATGTTTGCAACTCGATTCCCCCTATCAATTCAAACACGGTGAAACCGAATTGAACGAAATTTTGTACAGAGGTAGCACTAGCAAAGGGCACCTCATATTCATGTTTAATATCCGTATAACACGTTGTATTTCATTAAGCTACTACAACCAACATTCAATTATACTCCATGAAAAGGACAAAGAGTTATAACAATACCCATGCATTTAGGAGAAAGTAGGCTATATGCTCTTTACTGAACATCTTGTTTCAAACCATTTTTTATGCAGAGAACGCCCGATTCATCCGTAGGAAAAGTAGAATGTTTATTTTGTAAGTGTAAAGAGCCTTGCATGACAAATATATCACGAACATTTTGTGAAATCTCCAAAGACCACGATCCAATATCACTTAACCACATTTTATCAAAATTGTCATTGTCATGATGAATCAAAGTTTCCTTGGGCTCATTTTCGTTATTTGAACTCGATAAAGGTTCAGCGCCAATTGCACTTGATTCCAAGAGTTGGATTAAAAGATTTGAATCGTCTGCTTTGAGACAGTTACCATCAAGATCATCGTGTTTAGCCAATTTATTAACTACTGTAATATTTTATTCATCAATCTCAAGGCATAAGTTGATACTGTCAAATTCACATTCTTTCTAAGTTTCATTGTTTTCAGAGATCAGTGATCCTTTTATAAAAGCTGTCATAAACGATTTCGAACTCTCAAGTGCTTTGATACATTGCTGTTTCAGTTGTCTATTTTGAGCCCCACTTGCCTTGTGTCGTTGCATAATGGAAACTGAAATACAATTAAACAAATTACCTTTTACTATTAGGCCTATCAATTATGATTCTTGGTGTCGATCGATAATGATTCCAGGTTAAAATTGCTTCAGCCAATAGCAAACGAAATAGACAGGAAACACTGTATTTTATTTCACTTTTAAATTGTTTTAGGGAATATCACCTAATATTTTTGCTAGTGCTTATTGCACTTCTGTTTTCTAGTTGTGCATGAACAAGAATTATTTGTACTTTTCAACTAAACGTGTAAACACACTGTATATTCACAATTCATTTATGCACAACGACTGCGAAATGAACGCAACTCAACTCCACAAATGAATGAAGTAAACTAAGGATTAAGGTTAATGACTAACAAACTAGCAATGGTCAATTCTGTTGTGACTTGATGCCCCCACCCCGCGCCGGCCAGCACCGTCATGAACCACGCATCCCCTCTCCATCGCCGCTCTGATTCCGGCTCAGGCGCTCTGTTCGCCCATACACCGTAGACTTCTCCTGTGTGCGCGGCGTGTTGTCTATAAATAGTTTAAAACGAAACGTTTATTTCATTTCTGAATAATATTACTGCAGTATCTAACAAAGTAATAAGGGAAATTTGACCAATAAAACCAAAATATTTTTCCCGAAAAAAATATTTTTTTAACAAAAAAAAAAATATTTTTTTCGATTTGGGATTTTGGCGCCCTCCTCTCTTTACGGCACCCGGGGCGACCGCCCCGTTCGCCCCGCCCCCCCCCCCCCCCCCCGCCCTTTGGTACGCTACTGGCTGGGGGTTATAATAATCTATCTTTATGCAATGTCGTTCAGGTATCATTACCGAGATAACAACCTATAATTCAATGCCCATTGAAAATCAGTGCTGCATTTCCACTTCATACGTGTTCGAGTTTATAGTCTTTCGACTGGTTTGATGCAACCCTCCATGCCTCCCTGTCCTGAGCTAATTGTTTTATCTCTACTTAGCTACCACACCCTACATCCGAAACAATCTTTTAAACATATTCTAACCTTGGTCTACCTCTACAGTTCTTCTCCTCAACCCTTCTCTTCATCAGTACCGTATTGGCCCGAAAATAAGCCACAATTTATTTATTAAAATTATTTGGGTAAAAAATCTGGGTGCGGCTTTCATTCGCTACCTAAACTTTTATGTCATGTACTGTTAAAAAAGGAATGCTCATTAGCAAGAACAAATCAACAATACAGTCTAAGAGAAACTAGCGGCATTTAATGACAACAATGCGAACTTATGTTTTGGCAGTGACATTATTCGGAAACACGGTATTGTTTCGTAAGCTTGAATAATCTACAGTAGCTCAGTCTCAGAAACATCTGTAAGAAAGCTTGTTAAACGCAGAAATGATTGATCAATTACCGGTAAAGTGAAAAGCTTCATGAAGCAAAGGAATTCGGCGTGCTTGAGATGCAGCCTTCAAACTTGTAGTTGTGCGTTATGCCAAAAGCACAACCAACTGAGAGGCTGGAAGAAAGAACGGATGTTAGAAAGACATGTTTACATGTTGGCAAGTACAAGAAAATAAACGTGTCTTTCCTTAATCCAGATTCGGCTTATTTTCGGGCATAAACTATCTTTCCTTTTCCTCTTCGAATATTATGGGTGCGGCTTATATGCGGTGGCGGCTTATTTTCGGGCCAATACGTTAAGTGCTATACCGGGGTGTTTTAGCAGTGTCCTACCAACCTCTCCTCTTTAGCAGCTGCCAAAATTATCTTCCCTCTCCCGCTCGTCTTAATACCTCTTCATGTGTTACTCTATCTACCCATCTGATCATCATTCTCGTGTAACATCGCATTTCAAACGCTTCAATTCCCCTCTTTTCTGCTGCGCCAACAGTCAAAGTTTCACTTAGAGCGCCGCGCCCCAGACAAAGGCTTTCAAAAATGACTTCCTAATACCTAAACCTATAATATGAAGTGATCAAATTCAAATCCAGACATTTCCACTTCTGTTAATTTTTCAGGAAATATAAAAAAACTTTTCCTGCTCAAAGTTTGTGCTCTATGCTTACCAATCTTTTAATTCATCGTTTGAATAAACTGTATTATTGAATTCAATAACTACTAGACGAAAACAATGTAGCATTTGGTAAATATAAGCAGTTTTATTTTGGAAATGACTGGATTTGATGTTGAACCATTTCAGATTCATGCCAATGTTTCAGTGATTATAAATATGCATGTATACTCATTTTACATCGTGCAGACTACAAACAAACCCCATAGCACCACAGGCCAAGAAGAGCCTTGGCCTACCAAGTGGCCGCTGCTCAGGCATTCGGCCTACATATTGCGGGGTGATGTGTTGTCAGTGCGTCAGATCTCCTCGGCCTTTAATCTTGATTTCTGCGACCGGGACGCAGCCTCATTGTCAGACGGCTACCGGTACTCTATTGTCCTCAAGAGGCTGAGTGCACCCCGTTCCAGCCCTCAAGTCAGTTTCAAAAATCCCTGACAGAGCCAAGAATCAAACCCGAGGCCTTTGGGTGAGAGCAGATGCGCTACCCCAACACCACGGGGCTGGGAATCAAACCCAAGGCCTTCAGGTGGGAAGCTGACACGCTACCCCAACACCACGGGACCGAGAAGAGTATGTTTCGGAAACTTGAATACGCAGACACGGATCTAATAATTTAACACCGGATCAGCATGTGAAGATATTTATTAGCCGCAGGTTACCTACGCGGGAATATTATCAGCTGCCACGAAGGGATGTCGAGCGGTCTAGCAGAGATGATGTCATTTGCTGATGGAAATGTCTGTTTGTTTCTAAACAGCATGTGGAAATGTCTTGGTTTGAATTTAACACACTATTTTCTCACAGCAGAATAATGGGGAATTTTAGTCATCATATATATTATTTCAGTAGTATAGATCCCTCCTGCGGCACTCACAAGAGACCGATCGTGAAAAATGAGCATTCAAATGAAAGAGAATATACATTACCAGTGACGCATTGCACTCTAATTTCATAAATATCTATAATTTCTTAAAAAAAATGACTTTAAAATAATTGTACGAAGTGTGCGATTTGCAAACATCGTTGATGTAGGAAAATATGCTCCATAATTGCTGTTCACGGGCCGCTGTGACGCCTGTTTCATGTCATATTATCATTCTGAGCTTTTTTCTTTTATCCTGAAATGTAAATAGTGTTCTATAATCATTTGGTTGAAATAAAAACATAACCTTTCTCCTTAAATGTCTCATTATAAACCTATTGGGGAAAGTGTGGTTTATGAACATGCGAGATTTCTCGCACGGGTCCGCTAGTATGATTTTAAATATGCAGCCTATAGATGCACAGATATCCTATCCATGCAAAAAGCTTACTTCCGAGAGAGAAAAAAGGGGGGGGGGGGGAGGGGAGTGTCGGAGTTTGAATTTGAACGCCTCATTTGATGTCAACAGATTTCTTTTCTATAGAAACGCTTTCGTTGCCTGAACCAACCTACTTCATAGAGACTGCATATTAAATCTACTGCGTATTATTGTAAGGATTGACTCACGATTAAGCCATCTATAGTTGACCTGCCACATTATTGCAGCCTGATTTTACGACTATTACGAAAGTAAATAGGTATTATGCCGTGTCTGGGCGAAAGTCTAGAGACAGCATACTACCTAGAACAATTGCTGTATTACTCTGGCCGTGAAAGCCAAAACATTCCAATAAGGGGCCTAACATCAAGGTTATCGGCCCATAGTGGTTTGGGTGATAGTGTAAAATATGATAAATGGAAACTACTGCTGCAATTTGTACCAAGATTACTAACTACTGTCTTATAGACACTAGAAGAAGAAATTAAGAAACAATAAGTTGGTAAAGAACATTTAGCCTACTTTGTAGGCTACTAAATGTATGGGTATAAATACAATTCTTTGTCCTTATCAAGGAATATGCTCTTGTAATCTAAGTGTTGTATCCTACATAAGACTCCCCGTTCACTAAGTTTCATTTGTAATTCTAATTTTGCATCCAGTGGAATTGATTGAAGCATTAGAAAAGTACGCCCATCGCTGACTTTTTTGTAGAACTTTACATGCTGAACAATTCTTACACTCGTAGTCTAGTGTATAGACATGTCTTCCGGTTTACCCAGCGTAAGCTTAAAAGGTGCACGGACGGCAGGTTTTTCTTCGACTCTATTCACTAAAATCGTTACTGCTCGGCTTCCTTTGGTCATAAATGAATGTTTTTCCACAGAAACCTTTCTCGAGAAATCCTTTATAGAATGGTGAAAACCGCATCAAGATCCATCCAGTGGTTCTGGAGATTACTCGTTACATCCTAGAATCGGGGACTTTGTTTTACACTACAGTATGTAGAGATGATGAATTTTCTGGATGGCCGCTGCATGTAATATGCAGCGTGATAGTCGACTAATGCAAGAGAGGTATCCTGTCTGTTTATCCCCTCTTGCAATATTGCGTCTTGCGCAATTGGGTCCCGACTAATTGATTTTGGAGTATAGCCATTTGTACAGCTACATCTTGTTGGATAGTAGGCTATATAAGTTACTGTTGAGCCCAATCGGACACCTTGAATATATGGTGGGTGTGTTGTATTGCCTTTGGCATGCAAAGCCCATACACGGTTCTGCATAACATTCGAATTGATTCACTATTAGGCGACATTTTAATATTACGCTCGGCCACCATCTTGAAAATGTAAAGTAGTATGCTTTTAGTATAAGTTACTCCATTTAGGTGTCTACCGCATCACTAATTTTTGTTATAGTATTTCTAAAACATAGAATATTATTTACTTTTAAATGAAAAAAAATCAGAATGGCCGCTGCGTGCTATATTCAGATTGATAAATTTATCGATACTGACACATTATATAAGACCTCACAGACAGAGTCGTCTAGTATCAAAACCGGCCAAGTCACAAAATTTACGAAAATGAGTTATGGTTATCAATTTGAAGTAGAAGTATAGCACTATCAGGTGAAACAAGAATATGCTTCAAAATCGTCCATGTCTTCATGTTACAGAGCACTGAATTCTTTGTCGTGCAACAAAATGGGCCAAGTCATGCAGGCAGTGCTTTCATAACCGGCCATGTCAAAGAACGAGTAGCAATCTTCATGTCGCAGCATTATTGTTTGGAATCTTGCGTTGTTAGATTATGCAAGAATGTGATAATATCAGTAGGCAACATTGTTCCTTATATTGTATACCCTTCGAAGTCATAACAATTTGTATTTTGTTGGTTTGCAACACTGACATCCGAATTCGCGGGCTTCTTACCGCATTGGCGCGAAAGCAATCGTATATCCTGTGTGCTCGTATTTTGTCATTATTGTGTAGTGTAACGTGTATATTGTTCCTATTTTAATAAGTGACTCATTTTCTTTTACTGTGTTCAAGATCTAAGTCAACTACTAACTTTTAATGATATAATACCTATTTTGTATTCTCCTCAGCTTTCTGATGTTCATCTTCATATATTACTATCCAATTTAAGCAGAATGCTTTCGTTTTTATTGCAATAAAGGCAGGTAATTACAATGTCAATTTATTTTAATTTAATTGCCTTTTTCACTGGAATTTGGAATTTAAAAAGAAAAGTTTTACAAAAAAAAAGACAAATATTATACCTAATTGCAACAAAAACGGTCAAAATTAATATTAGCAAAAAAGATGGGTTCATTATGAATCAGATTTCTCAAAATAGCAGAACTTAAATATTAAACCATTACGGATATAACTATGCAATAAAATCTTTTGTGACCACCATTGCTTCGTCTCTAGAGGTTTTTCATCCATACTGAAAAATATGCCTTCAGTGACTTGGCCGGTTTTGATACTAGACGACTCCCTCTTCTACCAAGTTTTGCCTTAACTGCAATAAATTACATCTGAGTTACTAATTTGCATACTTTTATAGTACGCCTACCGCCATCTTGAATCTATGGTAACACTCTTCTTATGCTTTGGGCATGCTAAGTGACCTAAAGCATTATATTTTAATACCTAATTTCGTTATAGCGCTAGGATACCGAGATTTAATATTTTATTTCGAAATTTAAAGATGACCACTGTGCGTTATATTCAGTGTGGTGGTCTTCTGACTAACGCATGTAAGAGTTCAAATATGATACCAAAGGAGGTTAAGAGATAACGACACTGGAAATAACTTCCAGTCCTGTGCAAACAACGGCAGAGACAACACCTGCACGGCAACGGACTACACATCGCTAAGGCAGCTAAGTGCACAATGACCAGACCATTTAATAACAATCTCATAACCACACTAAATAAGCAAACAAATTTGAAAGTCAATCACCACTATCAGTAGCTCTACACAATCACATATCTTGACAAGTCGTGCTAGTATAATCACCACAGCAACTAAATAAGTTTATATATTGTAATTATCAATTGTGCTAACCCGGCCTCGTGGACTTCACCACAAAGGACTAAGATTGAGCAGAGCTCCGTTTTCATGTATTTGAAACACTGCTACCAATAATTGACATCCTGCAAAAGAAAATACCCTAGAAAACACAGGGCGAAACGACCCCACAATAAGTACGAAATAAACAAACAACCGTAAGCGTGGCCAAGTTACACAAGAATATCAAGAAAAATTATTAAATGCCAATGAAAATATTGACCCAAACAAAATATAAAATTAAATAGAAACACTAAAATTGACTGGGAAGCAAACCAGTCAAAATATTAAGTTAGGCTACGTTGCAAAAAAAAAAAAAAAAAAAAAAA
This sequence comes from Meconema thalassinum, assembly GCA_946902985.2. Lineage (NCBI taxonomy): Eukaryota > Metazoa > Arthropoda > Insecta > Orthoptera > Tettigoniidae > Meconema > Meconema thalassinum. The sequence continues at coordinate 555,551,468 of OX336388.2, forward strand.
AAAACAAGAGCCTCTTAATGCGACTGTCTCGTCCGGCTGACCATGAACGAAGACCAGCCCCGTAATGGCCGCCTAACAAAGTTAAGTGGACTTAATTTAAGAAGCATGGTCCATGTAGTAAAATATACAGATCAAAAAAGTTTTGCATATCACTTGTTTGCTATGATGCAGAGCGTATTGTGGCCGAGGCTATTACGAAAGAGACGGCATTCTGACAAATCCTGCAGACTTTATTCATGTGTGAAAAGAGAATTACAAACAGGCAGACATTTGGCCTTGATACGGATCGGTCAAAGCAGGCATGACCTCCTACTTCGGATGAACCACAGGGCAAGCCCCAGGTAGAAAAAGTTTGACGGGGTAAGGAAAAGGGAAGGGGAAACAGAGTGAAAAAGGGTTAGGCACACTAACTAGAAAGAACAAGTTGCTTAATTTTGTTGAGTTTATGAACATCGAAGAACAAGCAGATAACAGCCAATATGTGAGCAAAAACTCAGTAACAGTAAATAAATGCTTTAAAGAGTAATGATTCATATAGTTAATAGGGAGCGAAAGTCCCATTTAAGCTTTAGAGAAAAACAGCAAAGTATGCTGGGAGAAAGCCCCATTTAAACTTAACAAGAAGCAACAATTAAAGTGGGAAAACTTCCCGTTTAAAGTTTTAAAACAAGAGAGAAAGTCCCATTTAAACAGGTTGGGAGAAAGTCCTATTTAAACTTGACAACAAGCAACAATTAATGTGGGAAGAAATCCACATTTAAACAAGTTGGGAGAAAGTCCCATTTAATGTTAACAACTGTACCAAGACTGGCACTAGAATCAAGCAAAAAATAGAAAAAGAGAGCAAAACCCTTGGTCTAGCAAGCTATAATTTCAGAATTAGAAAGCAAATCTTGCTTAAGAGAACATTTATGCAGTACTACTAAAGCTGAAAAACTTGAACAAATTTGAGCGGCCATAATTAGCCCAGAAGAAGAAAGTTGTAAGCTAGTTTTAGGTTATGAGATCTGATGTTGAAGTTGACTTGAAGCAATATTTATTATAATGTACTTATCTTTTAACTGCATGTCGAGGTTGCACAACACTGTATTACTAAGTAGATAATTCTCACCAGGAGAGAAAAATGAGCTATAGTAGCTAACACTTCATCGAAGCGGAGAATTAAAATCTTTGTAACACCTTTGGTATTACATGACAGGCTTTTTCCCTTAAGTGATCCTTCCTTCCCGAGTCCCTCCTCACCTTTGAATTCCTGTCCTATTCTCCTGTCATGCGTCTATATAATCATAAAACTTCTAACCTCACTTGGAGTGCCATGCCTTGACATTTCTGGTGTTGTTCCTACTGCTAGTTTAGCATTTCCGCCGAGAAAATTCCTGAAGCCGAAGGAGGACAACATGTAACAAATGAAGAGAAGAAGAATCAAGACTAGTGGACCAATCGACGAAATATTTCAGATGCGAGCCCGGAGCAACATAAACCAAATTACAAATGGACTATCTTTGAGGACAAGCTGCTATGTTGACACCTTAGAGCATAAATACAATTTCTGGTCTAAGGTTGACACTTAATTCCGACGACGCGATGCACGATTGTTTCCTACTACCAACTGAAGGATGGGCGACGTCACGGAACTTGGACTAAATCATCGGCAGATATACTGTAGCGAACGAGTACGGAATGTGGCAATGTGCAAATCAAAAGTTGGCAGTATATAACTGACTTGGAGTATCCACAATAAGATGTATTTTTGTCACCGCATATTTTCCTGTCATTTACAGACAGACGTTGTTAGTTAGAGTTTGACTTTAGCACATCGTAGAAAGGTGAAGTCCAAGCACCATAGTGATGGCTGGTATCAGCAAAGTTCGACTAGTTGTCGAAGTAATTGAATGTTGGTAGCATTTCAGCGAAGATTAGAGTGAAGATCCATAGTGACAACAGGTGTCTGCCACGTTTGGCTGGTGTCGAGCAGAAGATCGATAGTTTCGATCTTGGTAGATGACTTCGACGGTACCGAGTAAGCACGTACTGACGTGAAGACTGACGACGAGGCTCGAAGAGGGAATGCGTGAAGAATAGCGTAGCGAAACCGTCGAAGATGGGACGGATTCGCTGCATGTTGCATTGAGCCTTTCAGCCCTAAGGCCTTAAGCCAGTGGTTCCCTAAGTGGGGTCCGCGACAATATTTTTGGGGATCCGCAGACGCTTTAACAAAAAATAGAGGATACCCATTTTTTTGTTATCTGAATTGTAAAATCTGAAACACTCTTGCCGATAAACGGTGGTGACGCAACAAGTCAAAATTTTGGTAGCTAGTTTACCACTTATCGTAGGGTAGCTGAATTTTGATACTTAGCAGTTGGCAACACTGCGTTGGGCTGCGCACGCTTCTATATGGGACTTGTCGCTGATTGCCAGCTTGTCACGGCTTGCTATACCAGACCCGAAACAACTGTGAACATGAGGGAGGAGTCAGATTCACCCGCTCACCCGCGCCAGCCAATTGCAAAGCGCGGCGTTGCCTAGTTAACTGCGCACTCTGGGCTCACTGTGCCGTACGAAATCTTTATTTCTCTCCGCGCACGAAAAAAATAATTCTCCAATTATTGTTATGACCCTATGTTCCAGAGCTAAAGATTTTGAAGCTGGCTGGCCAAACCCTGTGGCGCTACGACCAGCCGTTCTGGAAAAAACATCTGGCCTTGAACTGAAGAGATAATTCGAGAGAGAATGATTTAAGCGTTGAAGTATTTCGGTTCGCTGGGGAAGATCACGAAGAGTGACGGCACTGCTGTATCAATTAGTGTACAGGAGTGAAGCTTTAAGAAGTGCTGTGAGCTGAAGTTTTGTATTCATAGGCTAACAATGTTCCTTAGCAAGCCGAGTGGCAGCCGAACAGTTTTACACAGCCAGGCAAGAAATATAATTTTCAGGGTAGGTCTATATGGCCTTTAAAAGAAGCTTTCGAATACAGAAGTACGTGAAAACACAACATCTGATAACCTGTGTTTTTGAGGTATCGGCAATTATGTTATTTTGTAATTGAGTCAAATAAAACTCACCTCTTCACAGTTTTATCTCACAAGGCATAGTGTACCCAGTTCTAACTCTGAGACCAAAACTAAATGTCTTGATTGAGCCGTGAATCGAATCCGGACCTCACGGGTCTGCGAAGGGCAGAAAGAGAACAGGTAAACTGACTATATTCTTTCCAGACATATTCAATTAAATTCATTTTATAATCAAATATTATTCTAAACAAATAATTTTTCAATTTATTAGTTTGGTGAAACCAAAGTGCCGATTTGGTATTCCGTTGCGCCTATAATAAAGACTGTAGATTTTCTACTGGTAAACGCAAGCTTTTAGCTTAATTTCGTTTCATAATACGAGATGATTTAATTATTTTCATTTTATTTATCTAGGCCTAATAATTGCGTAATTATGACCTTATTTAACTTCTAGTTCATTTTCTCTCTATGCCTGCAAACCAGTGTAACTGTTAGAGGCGTCATCCTATGTTACGGAGTGTTAATTTTAAGTGATTAATAATTGTATTTTTTAAATTCTAGCAAAAATTGTTAAAATGAAAAACTAATGTTGATTGGTTTTTGGATTGGGAAAATTTTTAATATGAGCGTCGACTGACCTTTGCTTAAAGTCGTGAGTTTCTTTTTTTTTTTTTAGTATTGTTATCGGCATCATGGCTGAAGAGTAGTGCTAATAAATCGTGCGCGATATTTTCAAAGTTTTGATCGTTTGAAGTTAGTTTAACTTCTTGATTCTCGCTGATTTAATCTGCTAAGCGTTCCTATGATTGGGAAATTAATTTCTGTTGCGAAATGTGATTTTTCGTTGGATTATCAAGTGATATATGAAACATGCTTGTAGCATGATTGTGGCGTCAGTTAGTCGCCATCTTGCCGAATTTGTGGGTTTGCTTCTTTTAAGTATGATAATTACTAATTGCCTTGAGCTTTAAATTGATATTTTGACGCCTATTTTCTGGGCGAGAATTATTTGTTTGGGAATTTCTATTCCCGATAATTTTGGTGATCTTTTCCTTTTTGGAAAAGTTAAGTTTCCAGCGGCACGTTGTCGTTAGGCTATTGGATTCGGTGGTTTGGATACGTGATCTATGTTTTTGTTCTTGGGATATTTCACTTAAATATTTTCCTTTTATTTATTTTCTCTAGGGCTTGTTTGCTTATTTTTCGGCTTTTGTTCTGCCTAATGATGCTTATTTCAACTCTAGTATTGAGTTGTCTGATTTAGGGTTCATTTTCCCTCCCAAGTTTTCAATAGGATCCCTATGTTATGTGTGTTTATCAGCTACCAAGTTCGCTCCTGTATTTGTTTGTGTTTTAAAATACATTCTGTTTCCTTTGTTTTGAACCATTTCCTTATGTTGAATGATCACAAGCCCGGCTTCTGGAAAACTGTCCAGAGCTTTCCTCAACGGACATTCTGTCCGAAATTCCTATAAGGTGACCCAATCATCTTTTCGAGGCTGGAAACAAATTGTTTACGAGCTCGGAGAGAAGGTTGGCGTAGTGACCAAGTACCATCTCGGTATTTGCCTGGAGTAGAAGTGCGAATCCACAGAAAATCCACTTTCAGAATTGCATTTCTTGGGAATCGTACCCGGGCTCCGCGGTGATAGCCGAGAATGGACAGCAATGTGCTAGCCAGTACACCACAAGGTGGTCTCCAATAAACAAAAAACTGATCCCAATAAATTGTTTTCTGTATTTCTGTTACCTTATAAAGAGTCCGCAAACAATGTTACTCAGAATGACATGTGAAATAATAACGTTGTTGTTTCATTTGAGGGGCTAGGACATCTTGGTGCTTTAGCCCCGTGTAATTTATGAAAATCTGGTTTACTGTGGTGTCTGTATTAGAGTGTGTGTAATTGTATTCTGGTGAGGATTGGGAAGGAGTCGGCCGTGGCTTTAAGTTAGGAACCATCCCGGTATTTTTCCTGGATTATAAATGAGAAACCACTTCCAGGATAGCTGAGGTAGGAATCTAACCCACATCTACCCCGTTCCAGCCCTCAGACTAGAATTAAATTGCTTGGCAGAGCCGGGAATCGAACTCGGACCTCCTGGGCCACAGACAAGAATGCTGTTCGCTACACCAGGAGTACACGAATAACTTTTTTGTGATATCTTATATCTGCCTCATATCATAATTATAAATATGTGCGTACTCCCTTGTGCGCATTGATATTCGTAGGATTAGGCCCTCCATCTCGTACATGCACCTTGTGTTCACGGAGAAGGTCGTGCGTATACTGCGAGTGTAGAGCTGTGTCATCTCCCGCCAGTCTCACTGTGGCAACAGTGCTCAGTTGAACGCGCGCTACTGGGCGAGCCCATGTTCACAGTTGTTTTGGGTCTGGTATAGCATTAATATTTTGCAAAAGTTCCACCTAATCAATACCTTTATTGTATTATATATAAATGATCACTTAGTGGCCATTGGTACACGTTTCAAGGCCTAATTGTTTTGGCCCCTTCATCAGCCTACATAGATAAAAAACAAGTCAAGGCAACAGGTGGTCGGATAGCTAAACACTCATAAAACATTCCCTTCAAAAAACCTTATTATGGTGCACCATAATGAAAGGTGAAAGATGTTTATCCAAAGAAACATAATGAAATAAAATACATAAAGAAAGAAAGAAAGAAAGAAAGAAAGAAAAAAAGAAATAAAGAAAGAAAGAAAGAAAGAAAGAAAGAAAGGAAGAATGATAGAAATAAAGAAGGAAAGAAAGGAAGAAAGAAATAGCTTAAATTTGGAAGAAAAGAAATGTGTGAACACACTCTAAAATTTCACCCTTTCTTGTTGATCACAGAAATTGTGCACTCTTCATGTAGTCCAAATCTTCTGAAATACAGTATGTGGACGACAATAACACATTTGAAATAAACCATACGCTATACCGTGGCTTGCAGATGTCAACGAAAATACAATGGCTCAGCTTTGTAGCAGTTCCATCTTACTGCGGTCTGTAGATGCTAAACGATACATAATCTGCTCTGTGGCAGCATTCCAGATTATATTAATATGCCAAATACAATCCACCAGTGATACATTTCATGTATCACAATACTTCACAATAGATGAGCCCCAAAAACCATGAAGCTGCAGTGCCGAAACAACATCTTGCCAGAATGCTTTGGAATAATTAAGGCTAAATGTCATTTTTGAAAGCCTTTGTCTGGAGCGTGGCGCTCTATGGAAGTGAAACTTGGACTATTGGTGCAGCAGAAAAGAGGAGAATTGAAGCATTTGAAATGTGGTTTTACAGGAGAATGATGAAGATCAGATGGGTAGATAGGGTTACAAACAAAGAGGTATTAAGACGAGTGGGAGAGGAGAGATGTTTCTGGCGACTGCTAATGAAGAGAAGAGATAGGTTGGTAGGACACATACTAAGACACCCAGGAATAGCAAGCTTAGTTATGGAAGGAAGGGTCGAGGACAAAAACTGTAGGGGTAGACCAAGGTTAGAATATGTTAAACAGATTGCCTCCGATGTGGGGTGTCGGAGCTATGTAGAGATGAAAAGATTAGCTCAGGACAGGGAGGCGTGGAGAGCTGCATCAAACCAGTCAAAAGACTGAAGACTCAAACAACAAATGTCCCGACACTTTGGTAAGAATATATTTCAACAGATGGCAGCACAAGCGAAGCTTAATTTATTTATTTTTGTATCGAAGGGGAGCTCCGATTTGCGATCTGAAAACTGCTATGTACTCTGTCTAGTAGCAGCATTGATATTAATTAATCGCTTACTTTCTAGTTTCAAAAACAGAAAAGTTGCTGTTCGTTTTTCAAATATCTGATTAAAATTCGAAAGAAAACGGATAATATGAAAGTTAAGTTTTACTCACTAATTCCAAAGCTGCATCGAAAACCTAAATCGGTTGAATAGAACCGTCGGGATCACTTTGGGGAAGTTTGTGAATAAAAGTGTTACTGTATTTGCAACAAGGCGCGGCAGTAGAACAAGGTCATGGAGAGCGGGTTGTTGGTGGGTTGGGGGGGGAGGGGAGGGGAGTGGAGCTAGAGTGATTTGAGAGAGCGACAAACTTACCAAACGGTATGGAATTCCCGAGTATCTAGTCTAATGTTGCGATTGACTGTGCTGGTTAGTTCTGAATTATTGTCAAGGTCTGGATATTTCTGAGTGATCCTTTGTTATTTTACCCGTTCCTAGTTACGACTTCTTGTTTTTAGTTCATCGATCTCATAAATTACTTTTTGTTTAATTTATTTTACCTGCAACAGTATTATTTTTTAATGCCCGTTAGGTGCTCTATTTTCGGCACTTTATTTTTTGACAGTATTTCTGGTAGAATAGATTTTTTTTAAAGTCGATTTTACCCTCCAGGTTGGTGGTTCCCACAGACTCAGCGAGGGAACTCACCACTACCGCCTTTCCAGGCAGCTGGGAACACTTATACGGATTGGATACTACTGGGGAGATGTGATCAGCACTTCGCCCAGGCGGCCTCACCTGCAAAGCGAACAGAGGCCTCATGAGGGATGGGAAGGGAAAGGAAGATTGGGATGGATAGGCAAGGAAGAGGGAAGGAGGCAGCCGTGGCATTACAGTAGGTACAATCCCAGCATTTGCCCGAAGACGAAGTGGGAAACCACGGAAAACCACTTCGAGGATGTCTGAGGTGGGAATCGAAACCCCCCTATTCATTTGGACTACCTGAGGTTGAGTAGACCCCGTTCCAGTCCTCATACCACTTTTCACATTTCGTGGCAGAGGCGGGAATCGAACCCAGGACCTCCGGGGCGGCAGCGAACCATGCTGACTTCTACGCTACGGAGGTGAATAGATACAAGTACATATAGGTAGGCTACGACTGGTGGAGAGCATTACGGTCATCACGTGGAGTTATTTTTTCGTTTTTGTTGAAAAATGGAGCCACCACCAAAACCGGTTCAAGGGCATTCCACTAAATCCCAGGGGAGATTGCGACTAAGTACCAAGAAAAGGAAGCCAGGCCCTAAAAAAAAAAAAAGGAAAAACACCTCTTCACACCGGTAAGTTTTTTTTTCCTAGTTTATATTTGAAATGATATAGGCTAATTATTTACGCTTGCGTTAGAGAATCTGTAATGTACTGATCAGTTATGATTTCACTTATATTTTACCTGTAGCCTACAAGTTGGATGACTAAACGTCACCCCGAAATCTGCAGGCTTCATGGCTGAACAGCGCAGCGGTTGCTTTCTAGGCCTAGGCCCTTCATGGGCTGTCGCGCCACGGGTATAGTTTGTTTTTTTACTTCTAATACATAAGTGTAGGAGTACAAAGTCACGAACTATTCAGTGTCAACTTTTTTTAGAGAAGCGAGTTCGACTTCAAATGGAAACAATGCGCTGTGTGGAAAAATAAAGGCGTAGCGATAAAATGGAAAATTGATTTCCGGAAATACTGGATTGGATTGGGATCCATAAAGACTGCAAACAGTACTTTAGAACTTCTAGCGGGCCAGGTGAAGACAAACAGCTAACTGCAACCAAACTTATGCGTTATTGCTTGCAGCCCCTAATTGCAAAAGGTTCCCGCTAGTATCAAACACCACCAGCAATGCTGCCGAAAATTATATGTCCCTTGTTGCAATATTCACGGGAGGTAAGCAGATCAATCGAGGGAAACGAAGTTCCTTCACTCATAGAACCAAAGCTGCCGGGATGATATTTCAAAATGGGCCATCCTGGCACTATAATACAATGAAATCAGTTTAGAAAAAAGAATACCTGCCACAATAGTGAAGGACACTGCACTCAGCAGAAAGAGGAGAAGAGCAGCTTTACGAAAAAGTTTATTTGTGTCGCGAGAAGGGGAAAAAAAATGTCCCGACAATAGTCTAATGAAATGAAACGTACTGTCTCACGTGATTATGGAAACCGATCAATGCAGTAGGATTTCGATGAGGTACTGTTGAGAGAGTTTAGTGATGAGAAGATCAAGCAACTAACGCTTAGTGAAGGCCATATACAAAAACTGGAAAAGGAAACAAGGGGCCAAAGGGAAAATGAAAAGTGGCACACAGCTAGAAAGGACAGACTTACGGCATCCAATTTTGGATATGTATGCAAGAGGAAACCTACTTCGAAATGGGCTCCAGTAGCAAAAAGCATTCTGTGCGGCGAATTTCACTCTAAAGCAATGCAGTACGACTGTGATAATGAGAAAAATTGCAAAACGAAATTTAGAGGCGAAATCGGTTGAAAATTCGAAGAATGTGGTCTTTTCGTACATAAAACTTATGGGTTTTTAAGTGCCTCCCCAGACGGATTAATATGAGACGACGCTTTAGTCGAAGTCAAGTGCCCTTATTCTGCACGGAATATGACCATACCGGAAGCCTGCAAGAAGCTAAAGGGATTTTGTTTGGCAGAAAGTAAGCGAAAAAAAAAGCCTAGAGAATGTCAAGAACAGTGCCTTTCAGAAGAGAACAGATTGATAACTCTCTAACACTCACATGATTTTTATTTCCAGAACCAGGGCCAGTTGGAAATAACATAGCGGGAAATATGTTATTTTGTGGAATTGACGCATAAGGACATTCACATAGAAACAATGAAGAGGGACGAAAAGTTCTTGAGACAAAAAATGCTTATGTAACTGACATTCTGCTGCGAGAAATTCTTGTTGCCTGAGATTATTGATCCCAGGATGACCAGATCAATGGATATAAGAGAACCTGAGGCGAAGTAAAATACTCATCATCATCTTCCTAGCATTAATCCTACTTTATTGCAGGGTCCGCTTTTCTGCACTTTTTCTTCCATACTGCTCGATCTTGAGCGTCTCTAGTTGTGGCATTCACTAATTGCATGTCCTCCCGCATAGTATCCAGCCAGCGCTTTCTCGGTCGCCCTCGTGGTCGTCGGCCTTCTGGACTGATGTCAAGTGCAGTTCTCGCGACTGAAGAGCGATTGCTACGCAGTACATGGCCATACCAACGCAGATGGCTCTCCCGCATTTTTTCATGGATTGGAGCCACACCAAATGTAGCTCGAACATTGTCATTCCTGATGCGGTCCAGTCCAGTAAGTCCCTGTGTCCAGCGAATCATCTTCATCTCCATGACATGTAGTTGTTGTTCATGTCTCTTCGTTACTGGCCAGCATTCAGTACCGTACAGTGCTACTGGTCGAACGATGGTTCTGTAAATTTTCGACTTCAGATATAGTGGCACATTCCGGTCAAAAAGGACTCCAGTAACTTGGCGCCATTTCAGCCATGCAGCGTTGACTCTGTTTCGGACATCTGGGAGTGTTCGGCCATCTGAACAGATTAGCGTACCCAAGTATTTGAATGCAGATGATTTTCGGAGTTCAGTGCCATCAATGTGAATAGATCCTTCACTTGGTACTCCACACTCCATATACTCTGTCTTCCCAATATTAAGTCGTAGGCCATGGGTGTCTAGTGCAGTTTTCCAACATTGAACATGTTGTTCCAATTCTTGGCGAGACTTGCAGGCTACAATGATATCGTCAGCATAGAGCAAGGTCCAGGGATGTGGTTGCAGTAGTTCGGCTGCGATGGTGTCAAGACAGATGATGAACAGGAGCGGGGACAACGCTGACCCCTGATGAACACCAACTCTGATGGGAAAAGTTGCGGAGTTTCCTGAAGCACATCGGACATAGCTGGTGACATTCCAATAAAGAAGCTGAACCCATTGAACATAATGCTTCTGGTACCCCATGCTGTCGTAGTGCATACCATATTAGATCACGAGGTACCCTGTCGAAGGCCTTTTCAAGATCCAAGAAGGCTATATGGAGTGGTTTCCGCTTTTCTAGGTGCCTTTCCATCAAAAGACGAGCGGCGTGAATAGCATCGATTGTCCCTGTACCTTTCATAAAACCACACTGGTTTGAGGCAATCTTGATTATGTCACGAAGGCGTGTATCCACGATACGCTCAAATATCTTCATAGTGTGGCAAAGCAGGCGAATCGGTCGATAATTTGAGCAGTTGTGCACATCTCCTTTACCTTTCCATATTGGTATTGTTACACTGCTGAGCCAAGTAAGAGGAGCTTCGTTTTCATTGATGATCTTGTTGAAGAGATCTGCTAGAAACTGAGCTGCTTGTGATCCAAGCATCTTCCACACCTCCGATGGGAGATCATCCGGTCCAGTTGCCTTTCCATTTTTCATTTTCTTCATAGCGGTCTCCACTTCGCAACCGTGATGGCTGGTACTGGACCAAGTACAGGATCCGCAGCTGGTAGTGGCGGATGCGCAAATTCTTCGTTGCTAATATTTTCGAAGTGCTGTTTCCATCGGTTAGCCTCCGTAGCGTAGCGGACAGCATGGTTAGCTGCCGCCCCGGAGGTCCTGGGTTCGATTCCCGGCTCTGCCACGAAATTTGAAAAGTGGTATGAGGACTGGAATGGGGTCTACTCAGCCTCGGGTGGTCCAAATGAGTAGAGAGGGTTCGATTCCCACCTCAGCCATCCTCGAAGTGGTTTTCCGTGGTTTCCCACTTCGTCTTCGGGCAAATGCCGGGATGGTACCTTCTTCAAGGCCACGGCCGCCTCCTTCCCTCTTCCTTGCCTATCCATCCTGACCATCCATTACCTTCCCTCATGAGACCCCTGTTCGCTTTGCAGGTGAGGCCGCCTGGGCGAGGTGCCAATCACACCTCACCAGTTGTATCCACTCCGATTAGATGTTCCCAGCTCTAGGACACTGCCCGTAGAGGCGGTAGTGGTGAGTTCCCTCGCTGAGTCCGTGGGTTCCACCAACCTGGAGGGTAAACGACTAAGAAAGAAAGATACATACTGTTTCCATCGGTTAAGGATCTCATTAGGTTTCCGTAGAGGTTGTTGATTTTCATTCTTAATGATCATAACATGTCCAACATCTTGAGTGGAACGATGGCGATTCTTCGCTAGTCTGTAGGTATTATTTGCTCCTTCTGCTGTGTTGAGCTCTTCGTACCTGCTCTTGTAATGGTCTGCTTTAGCCTTTGCCACTTCCTGTTTTGCCACCGACTTCAAACTTCTATACTGCTGACGATCAAGATCCAGTCCCGATTGGAGCCAGGTCTTATACGCTAACTTCTTCATCCTGATGGCATCTTGGTCATGAGAATTCCACCACCATATCTCTTTATTGATAAAACTGCGTCCAGGTTTTGATTTACCCATGATGTCAGTAGCACAAGTCGTAATATGTGTGGAGGCCTTTGCCCAGATTTCATCAACGTGTTGACCTTGTTCTGGCATAGATAAAGAACCTATATATGTTTTCAGCTGGATTTGATGTTGTTTTAATTTCCACCATTTAATTCGTTCCGATGTAGATTTAAGACTTTTCTTGCCGAGATCAAGGCGAATCCTAAAACTGAGGAGAAGCAGATGATGTTGGGGTGCAATAATGTCTGATGGTATGACTTTACATCAGTGACAAACTTCAGATCACTCCTTCGTACCAGCCAATAATCAATCTGCGTATTTCTTCCACCACTACTGTAGGTAATGAGGTGCGATGGTCGCTTTTTGTAAAAGGTGTTAGTCACAGCTAAGTCTAAGGCCTCAGCAAATTCCAGGATTCTGTTTCCATCCTCATTTCACTCTCCAAAGCCTTGTCCACCATGTACTCTCTCGAAACCATTTCGATTCCCTCCAACGTGGCCATTTAAGTCACCACCAATGAACAGGAGTTCTTCTTCAACAAACTGTAGGTAAATTTCGAGGTTGTTCCAAAATTCATCCTTCTCATCATCCGTGCACCCAGTTTGTGGAGCATAACATGAAACCACACGTAAGGTTTTCGTACCAGTGTCGATCTTAATAGACATCAATCGGTCAGAAAGACGGTTTACTTCAGAGACATGATCTCTGAACTTTGTACTCACAGCTATAGCTACGCCATTCCTGCCTGATATCTTTCCGTGGTAGAATAACTGGTATCCTTCACCAATATCCGTGGATTTTGAGCCAGACCATTTGGTTTCCTGGATGCAGGCAATATCTACTTGTTGGTTCTTCAAGGTATCTGCAAGTTCTCGGCTTCGACTCGTAAGAGTACCAATGTTAATGGTTGTCATTCTGATTTGTTGGTGAAGTAAAATACTGAGTGTGTGTATATCATGAAACGCGTGAGCAATTGGCCTTTTATAAATCGATAATAGCTGGCTCCATTGATTAGAATTTTTCAAGGTTTGTGGTCTTGTTTGTTATGTTTAGAAGACGATACCTAGAGTTGGACGTCTGGAAAACATTGGAGCATTGATTTCAAGAACAGGAAATAATTATGTTGTAACGTTTCGCGGCTAGTGCACAGCTTGGCCCATGCTTGGGTGACATGTTGTAACGTTTCATAGCTCGTGATATAAAATGAGTGCAGTAAATAGCTCGGTTAATAGGGCGCCAATCTCCAACAGACGGTTGTGAGATAAATTTATATTTATTAAATTGAGATTCTTTACTTTCGGGGGAGGGGCAGCAGAGGCTAGCTGTAAAACACCTTATTCTATTATCTTGACCTCTGGGAAGTCTAGCATGGGGTAAATCTTGACAGAAAGTCATAGATTGTAAAATTAATTTATTAACAAATAGGATGAGATGAATGACGTCTTGCGACCTTCCAAACAGATAAAATAAAAAGGTGAAGTTATTTCTTTAAAGGATTGAAGTTAATAGTATTTACGTCCGACTTGCAATTGACAAATATGCATGAGCTCACCGGGTTGAAGATCTTCATGGGCGATGTTGGCGGAGGTATCTCGTTCCTGAAGTAGACATCTCGCGTGGTCTTCCATGGTCCCAAGTACCAATCCTACCTGATAAAGCTATCTGCCCACTAATTGCACAGATACTGTTGCCTAGCTGAGTGAATGGAATGGTTTCACTCGTCTTCGATATTCAGCGCAATGCTGGAAATATCCTAGCTAGATCTCCACTGAGTTTACTAGTTGAACTTTATGAACTTTGGTAGTTGAATCTCAACAAGTGAGGTCCAAGTTTAGAATTTGGAGTGCTTTCAAGTGAAAACATAATAATATTCTTCCTGCCTCTTCATAAGCGGTTTATGACGGTTCAAGCGGTATCTATTGTCAGTTGTTAGTTCCACAAGTGAGCTCAAGAAATATATTTATTGGGGGAGGGGTTGTAAATTTACGGTTTGAAATCTCGGGTGACGTCTAATTACAAGAATGGATGAAAATGAACATATGATTTTATACTACCCTTAAACACAATAAATATATACATGCACTATCGTTGCAATTGCACATCAATATAGTACTCTTAGTTCAATTGTTTTGGGTGTGGTGTACAAACACCACAATCGCCCCCATGAGTCGACGAATAAATTCCCAATTTTGAGAATGACTCATCCCCTGAAAACAATTACACAACACTGAAATTCATATACACAATACACTTAAATCTTCAAATCAACAATACATTTAAAATGTCATTTCTTTCAATGTTTCCTGTTATCCAGTTTGTCTGAACTTATTTCACTCATAGGGCGTTCTTTATGACATACAACATTTCAACTGTAGAAGGTTGAATTTTACACGGATAATTGCACACGCATACACACGCAAAGTGTTTGCTCTTACAAAATGCAATTACAAGTCGGAGGATAAGATATGTCTTCTGCCTTGTGTGACACAATCTTTCAACAAAACATTACTCTTCCCAGTAGTCACTACTTACAGAAAATTTATTCTTAACAAAACTTCATGGTATCAAAATTAGACAACTTAGCGACATAGTGGTACACTCTATCTAACCAACTACCTGCGCTCCTACCAGCCTATATATCCTTACATTATTTCAATGCGTTACCATTACTGTTATTCTAACACTATGATTATAACCATCCTACACAATCTTACTCACAAATCTAAATCATATTCACACCCTGTATCTTAATCATTATTATATGAAAAACACCCTCAATTCTTCTCCGCCTCATCTAATTACTGTCATCGCTTCTGACATAACTTCAGAGTTCAGTAGCTCTCAATGCTTTCTCTCTCAAACTACTGGTAAACCGCTACTCAATTTAAATTTCTCACGAATAAGTCGTATTTTATTTACCTCTTTCTCTTCCTTGAATCCTACCACCTTTAACTCAATTAACTTCGAATTATAACAAATTCCTTTCAATAACTTATAAATATTAAGCCAACCATTTATTATTATTATTATTATTATTATTATTATTATTATTATTATTAGTATTACTTTCATGTGTGCCGGACAACAACACAACACACCATCAATTCGCTATCGCTCATCATCAGTAACATTTACAAGTGGTTTAACTGGGTATTTAGCGTTGCAATATATTTGGCTAAGTTCCAAAACTTGCGTATTAAGATCTTGAAACTATAACTTGGATCATCTCTTGGGTGTACTCCCTCATTACTCTGTTTCTTTGTGTGCATACATTCGTTCTGTTTATACTTCAAAACTCCCAACATCTACGAGTACTTCACGTATTCACGTAGACACCACAAAAACCTCCTCAAAACTCCCAACATCTACGAGTACTTCACGTATCCACGTAGACACCACAAAAACCTCCTCAAAACTCCCAACATCTACGAGTACTTCACGTATTCACGTAGACACCACAAAAACCTCCTGCTCAGAGTTATTAATCTCCTCTGGCATACTTACTTCTCCAAAACCTTCCTCCACCATAACTTCATTTGGCCACTTACCAACCTGAAACCTCATTGCTCAACGGCATTAAACCTCGCTGGCATCCTTACTTGTTACCTCACTCACGTCATTTACGTGAAATTTACACACACACACACATACTTACACACACATCCATCTCCAAGTACCAGATGTCCTATAGTTTAATACTTCCTTATTTCCATCATATGTTGGTTATTTCAGACCCTGCCTTACCATCCATCACTTCTAAACCACTTCTACATTTCTCCAACTGTAGTCGCTGATGACTTCGCTGTCCTCAAATGAAATTTCTTTACTGCATATCGATACTTCTTCAACTCGTTAATTTTATTCTCATTGTATCACATCACCTTAAATCAGTCACGAATCTCTACATTATTATTATTATTATTATTATTATGGTTGTCATAACAGTTCTTATTTTCATTAGGTTACTTACCATTTCTCTTATTACTTTCTCAGATATCCTAGGATACTTACTTCTGCAGACTACGCACCTTTTAATACAGTATATAATTATATATCGATAAGCGGTTCACCGTCTTTATCTAGTTTATAAGCATAAGCTTTTATTTGCTGCTCCCTCACTGTTTCATACAACTCTGAACTGATACACAATTTCAGGCTTCAAGAATCCACCCAAATTTAATTCTACGCCCCCCACACTTCTATTTAAACAATGAGCTGACATGCTCCACGACCTTAATCTATATTAATACTCTTTACCTCCTTATTGTAATATATAATTTTAATATCTGCGTCATAACTCCCTAATTTAATTACATTAAATAAATACACTTTAACTACACGACTAAGTCTCCGACCTATCTTTACACTCCCCTATTCGTTTAAGATTCCTTGTTCTATTGCTCTCATTTCTTTCTTTCTCCCTGGTTTAATTGTTACTCTTTCTTCTCTTCTCATAATAATAGTCTCTGCTTCCTCATTACTAGGCCTATATTTATCTATAGTAGTGCTACTCTTAGTCTTTCCTCCTAACGTTTCACCTAACATCTCTACTTCTAACCTCCATTCCAAATAGTAATCTTCATCCTTATCTTTATATCTCTTTCTAATCTCATCTAACAATGTGACCTGGCTTTTCCGCTTTGTCCTACTCCTACCAATTTTAACTTCCGTCATCTGCTTTCCGCGTTCACTGTAATCTACCTGCTGGCTTTGTGCTAACACACGCATCTCCATCTCAGCTAAGTTTACGTAATTAGAAACTCCCCCTACTTTATGAAGACTTTTCCTAATGTTCTGCTCTATTTCCACTATTCTATTTTCAATATTTTCTCTAACCTGATTATTCTCCTCTTTAACAACTTCCTGGATTCTACAATCCTGAGGACCTATTGTTTTCTCTACCTCCCATATTTCTACTCCTAACTGTTCTTCAAACATATTCTCCTCTCTCATTCTCTGATCTATCATCTCTTCCTCCAGTTCCTCAACTCTCTCCTCTAACTGTTTATTAGGCTTACATAATGTGTCATGACCGATGGTTACTTTCTGCTCTACTTCTGATCTCATTTCAGCTAATCTTTCCTCCTCCTGATTCTGTATTTCTAATCTACTCTCATCTTCATTCACTTCCTCCATTTTCTGTTCTACATCTTGCTCTTTCTCACAAAAACTACTATTGACTATTTCTAGCTTCTTATCTTCTTCAGTTTCCTTGTCCAGCACTTGCCATCTTTGGTTGAATTCCACATTCTGTTTTATCATAGGCTCTGATACTATTTTATTTTGCTCTAGTTCATATTTTGCTTCTCTGGTGCTTTGGGCTAGTTCCTGATTCCATTGAACTATGTCATGTTTTAATTCTTTAATACTTTGATCTAGTTTCTGGCTGTTTTGGTCTATTTTCTGACTTAATTTTTGATCCAGTGCATCAAACATATCTCCCATCATCTTGCGTAATCTATCTTCTAATCCATCATACTGTTCATTTGTGCTTTTGTTGCTCTTTTCTCGTTCGTCCGCGCCCCCCATCGTACAATTCTGTGATTAAACCGACTTTTCTACCTCGCCGCAACTCTGAACATTGTTACTCCCGCTAGCTAAGTCTTTCTCCACTACCTCTGCCTCGGTACCCTTAACTATGTTACCACTATGTAACGTCATCATCTCGTTCTCATCTCCCATGATTCACTTTATATATACTTTATTATTATGAAAACAATTAATTTTATTTCCAAATGCAATTTACTAATTTTATTTATTTCTTTAAGGTGTTTTATAGCTTTCGAGCTCCACGTTGAAGTGCCATGTTGTAACGTTTCGCGGCTAGTGCACAGCTTGGCCCATGCTTGGGTGACATGTTGTAACGTTTCATAGCTCGTGATATAAAATGAGTGCAGTAAATAGCTCGGTTAATAGGGCGCCAATCTCCAACAGACGGTTGTGAGATAAATTTATATTTATTAAATTGAGATTCTTTACTTTCGGGGGAGGGGCAGCAGAGGCTAGCTGTAAAACACCTTATTCTATTATCTTGACCTCTGGGAAGTCTAGCATGGGGTAAATCTTGACAGAAAGTCATAGATTGTAAAATTAATTTATTAACAAATAGGATGAGATGAATGACGTCTTGCGACCTTCCAAACAGATAAAATAAAAAGGTGAAGTTATTTCTTTAAAGGATTGAAGTTAATAGTATTTACGTCCGACTTGCAATTGACAAATATGCATGAGCTCACCGGGTTGAAGATCTTCATGGGCGATGTTGGCGGAGGTATCTCGTTCCTGAAGTAGACATCTCGCGTGGTCTTCCATGGTCCCAAGTACCAATCCTACCTGATAAAGCTATCTGCCCACTAATTGCACAGATACTGTTGCCTAGCTGAGTGAATGGAATGGTTTCACTCGTCTTCGATATTCAGCGCAATGCTGGAAATATCCTAGCTAGATCTCCACTGAGTTTACTAGTTGAACTTTATGAACTTTGGTAGTTGAATCTCAACAAGTGAGGTCCAAGTTTAGAATTTGGAGTGCTTTCAAGTGAAAACATAATAATATTCTTCCTGCCTCTTCATAAGCGGTTTATGACGGTTCAAGCGGTATCTATTGTCAGTTGTTAGTTCCACAAGTGAGCTCAAGAAATATATTTATTGGGGGAGGGGTTGTAAATTTACGGTTTGAAATCTAGGGTGACGTCTAATTACAAGAATGGATGAAAATGAACATATGATTTTATACTACCCTTAAACACAATAAATATATACATGCACTATCGTTGCAATTGCACATCAATATAGTACTCTTAGTTCAATTGTTTTGGGTGTGGTGTACAAACACCACAATGTTTAATATTTTTGTTTGCTTATAGTACGTAGTACTAGTGCCTGTGCTAACAATAGGCAGATGAGAATTTATTAGGAACTTTAATTATATTATGTACATAATAATTTTGTTCTTGGTATTGTACCCGTTCGTCCTGGGGATGCGATGACCCATCTGCTATAACATCGCATTCCTGGAGTTCCAGGACAGAGCGGAGTTAATTGAACCTCTAGTCAAATAAGGAATGTGTCGGAAATTCAGCTGAGTTATCGAAAAAGCAGTGGGTATCACGAGACAAAGTATCTCTAGGGTCGTTACGGGCTTAAGTTTAATAGAAATAATGCAAATATAAATGGGCGCCATCAACTGAATTCCTAGCAAACCACTTCCTTTCCGGATAAGCCTTACTCAAGACAAGGAAAGAAAAAGGAACATCACACCATCATCAGATCACAACTAAGATAAAAACAAATTTATTTTACTTTGATAGTCAGACAGACATTTTAAATATAACTCCTACCTAAGAGTATGGTCGAATGCCAACGTTAAATTGCCATTGTCCAAAAATCGAACCATCTCTTTTCTAATCCAAAAATATTTTATCCACATAACAGAAAAATCTCTAAAGTTCTCTTGGGTTCTCAGGATCACTGTAGCACTATGTCTTTCGTCACTGACATTTGTGAAACCTGAGACCTAATTTCTCTTTAATTTTACATCATAAATGTGGATTTAAAAAATTATTAATCTGTCTAAACATACACATATTATAAACACATATATTAAGAAAAAGAAATCTGGACTGGGACAAGATCGTGGAAGAAGAATGGTGGAAGGAAAGAGGAAAGCGGAGAAGTGCCATAAATACCCCGACCCGGCAGGAGCTGGATAAGGGGAAATGATGATGATGATGATGATATTAAACATCAAGTATTTTATGGCTTGCATGGCATAATTTAAATGTTGAACATGTTAGTCAAATGCTCCTAAACATTGAATAATTAATTTACACTATTTACATTGTCATTCATAATCGCTTATCTGTGAATTACAGAAAATCATGGCTCATTGGTCATCGTTATCGTCATCATCAAAATTAAATATTTCTCACATTAATTCTCACTTCAAAATTCTACATATTCCTGTCAGAATCCTTAATTCATCACCATTACATCATTTAAATCTTCAATTCAAGTTGCAATTCCTTATATTATTTCTCAATTAAATTTATTTAATTCCATATAAATTCATTAATCATCAGCTTCTTTAGTTAATTATCACCTTCTAATTCAGTTATTCATCATCATTACAATCGTCTATTAATTTATTTCAATCAGTTTAATTATCCAATCTTTAATTCATCCATTTATTTAATTCATTGATTTATTCCAAAAATTTATTTATCAAATTATTTAAATTTCAATCTTCTGGTTATTTAGATTTTTATTATTTCATCTAGTCATTCTGATTTTTATTTCATTAGGTCAGATCATTAATATGCTTAAATCTCAGATTATTATTTCATTAATTATTATTTTCAGAAAATCTTGTATTATCAACTTCATTTATTTGTTTAATTTCCTAACAAATTGTTTAATAAGGTTTATAGAACGTTGTCTTACAGTTTTACCACTTCCAAGTTATATCTCGTATTTAATTTATCATGCCAAAAAATATTATTGTCTTCACGACATCACGTTGGATCTAACTATCCACAACGACATTACATTTCCTCAATACTTCAAATATCACATTTGAATACAACAATTATTCCACAAAAACTCCATAAATATTCAGCACATACAGCATGAATCTCAACAATTACGCTAGACTGGGTACGACGACCTCATGTCTGCTTCAAAATACATTATCAACGTTGCAACTATCACATGGCAACTTCCACAAAATGCCTATCACAAACTTCACTTAACCATGTTGCATGATCTACAAAAAATATATAACTGGCTTCAAATTATCAACGCACACAATCTCCAATAACTGTAATTAATCTGATCACATCTAGACAACTTCTTAAACAATTGGAAAAATATTACTTCAGTAATTTAAGATCTGCTTTCAAATAGCATAAATTCTCTTACAATTTTCATAACTCACATCGCAGAAAAACACCAATGTGCTATAATCTCTCATATCTAAATCTGCAATACTGATCTGCCTTAAAATAAATCTTGACCATTAATGATTCATCTTACAAGATTCAATTACTTTAAATCCTTCTCAAAGGTATCAAACACAATTATAAAACTCATCAAAAGCGTCAGCTATAACAGCTGTTAAACTGAAATTACTCTCAAAAGAGTATAGCAACAAAATATTGGATTGGCAAACAAGAATTACTAAATGCAATCCTGTTGACATTTATCGTTACTTTATTTAACAAAATTTCGACTGATATGTGACTAGTAGTTCCTTGTTTGATTCACTTACAAACTCGTGTACATTCGGATGATAAAAATGAGTCCCTCAATGGCGAGTAAGATGTGTAACCACCGTACAGTCGTATAAATACGAAAGACCTCGCCCCGTCGACTTGGATGATATTACCCTGAACGATGGGTAAGATGAGTACCACCATACAATCGTATAAATACGAAAGACCCCATCTCGTAGGCTATATGAGTGAATGTACCAGATAGGAATCAACAAATCTCTAGTTGTCATATAAAAGCGATGTTCATTCACTAAAGTGAATAACTTCTTAATATCTCCAAACAATCCAATGGAAAAAAATCCCTACTGATGAATGATACACACTCGCTAGTATGCAATGAACTGACGAAGTAATTTTAGATAATCAATTGCAGATCACGAGTTCGAAATACTCTTTACACAAAAAACTATTCATGAAAAATATCCTAGCTGGAAAAATGTCCAAAAGACCAAACATCTGCTTAATAAAGCCAACCAATGGTGAGAATATCGTATAATGATGCCTGCCATATCATATGGTCACTCCATATTCTAGCAAATTCGAAGTATATAAAGTCAAATCATGTCTTAATAATCGTATCACTCCTATTAGAAAAATATGCATGTGTGCCCAGTATTCATGAAAATAATCGTATCAGGTAGATATGACTCTTACAGTACCTTTCATAATCAGCTGTAATTAAATTTCCAAGATCGTCGATTTTCCCTACATAATGAATTTCTCGAAAGATCGGCGTGAATATCATTCCATCCATGAAATGACGATTGCATTCGAAATCCCAAGTGAATCAGCTGGTGGACCTCCTCTCGTCAGGAATCGAATCCATCGCTCTGCGGTGCCATCTTGTCTCTATCTGTGTCTACTCTGACATGTTGAACTTCGGATTACCCATAGCGGATATTGTCCAACTCCTCTCGAAAATGTTCATGGAAACAGCGGACCCCCTACTCCTCTTCTAAGTTACGCCACTGTTCCGTTAAATGTTCAGTTTGAGTATTGAAAGATCAATCTCCCACAACTGCTAAGTCTCACTTTCGTAAAATAAAATTTTACATGAGAGTGTCCAAGTTTACGAAACACCCTGTAGTTGTCTGTATTTGGTAATTCATGAAACTGCATAAGAAATAAATTTCATTAATGCACGATCTAATGTTCATCAGTGCCTATGCTAACAACATTCCGTTGCTTGAAATTGTTAAAGTAACTTTGAATGCGTTATAGAAAAGCATAGTCATAAAGTTATTCTTCAGAAGAACTGTGTTCAAACTGCGTTGAAATGTAGCTTGTAATAAAGTCTCCAACTACTTGCAGTGCTGTTCTAACATATCCCGGCCGTCTGTGATTGCTTCCTCGGCAAGTCCGCCTGGATCAACGACCTGCTTGGCGTTCGCTGCTCGGCGATGCTGAAACTGTCGCCTACACTCTGCCGTGACAGTTTCGGTACGCTACGCGACCTTCACCGTGCGTCTGGCTAGCGCTATAGAGCTCGACCCTACTTGCTCGACTGACAGAGCTCCATTGAATGTGCTGGCACTGTCTTCACACTCTTATCTGCCTGGCGCAGACACGTGGTGTAGTCCCCCACCACAGTGCTCTCGCGTCACGATCATAGTCTCGAACCCACATCATCTCGGCTGTTCCGTTATAAAATAACTTAAGGGTTATCTAACTTCCTTACAATTATTTCCACTTATAATGCATGTTATATATCCTCTTCTAAGATGTTTAATTACCATATTCCATACATATCTTAATAAAACTTCACATCTCTATCCATAATTCCATCTTCTTACAGATGTCAGTGCCTCCTTGATCCTAGACCTCCTACGTCTTCTTGACATTCTTCTTGACTCGATCGGTGCGCTATCTTTTCCTAACTCTTCCCAAAACCTCAACTACGGCTTAATGTCTGCTGGCGTAGCCGATAGCCTAAACTAGGTATCGGGTACATCTCTCCCGTACATCTCCCTTTTTTTTAAATCAGGATTGAGAAAAAAAATACACTCTCAGGCATTCTATATATAATACATGTACACGATAGCTCTACAATTCCCTTACTCAGCATGATGGTTCTTTCTGACTCTCAATAATGATGATTGACTTCCAATGATTAGCATCTTGATTCCGTGTTATTCTGACGTTTGTTTCTTCCTTCGCCACTCGTGCTTGCTCGATTGACATCTCTCACTGTCTCCTCGAGTGGTGCACTAGGCTTTCTATCTTCTTGCCTCGACCTCTCATGTCCACGATTATCTCGTCTGTCGTTAGGATCGTTTCTTCGGCCATCCTGCCTGTCGTTCCCATTATACTGTTGACCTTGGCTCCAGTTATTTCTGCCCCGATATCTATTGTTATATCGATTCCTGTCTTGATATCTGGAATTCTGGTTATAATTTCTATATCGGCTATCTCTTGCTTCTTGATCGTATGGCCTCTCATATGGTCCTCTA
The DNA here is from genome assembly GCA_946902985.2 of Meconema thalassinum. Lineage (NCBI taxonomy): Eukaryota > Metazoa > Arthropoda > Insecta > Orthoptera > Tettigoniidae > Meconema > Meconema thalassinum. The sequence goes on from OX336388.2 coordinate 555,575,388, forward strand.
TATCGATCATTTCCTCGAGCGTTACGGATGTTTCCTCGATTCCCTTCGTTCCGTCGGTTTTCCCAGGAATCTCTTCTGTCCGTTTGAGCTGCATTGTCTACGACTACCGCATTCACTTCTTGCGTGTTTCTATTGTCGTTTATGGTATTTCTAGGCGTAACTTGAGCGCTTGTATAGTCCAATCGCCGTAAAATGTCGTCATAATGCTCAAGTGTATTGGCCCCCGACGCTATTAGTGATCGCTGTACCTTAATCGGTAACTGTCTCGCTATAGCTTGCAAAAGCTCTTCTTCTGGCAATTGAGGAATCAGAAATTGTAATTTAGCCAGCTGTGACGTGAAATAATTGGCATAATGCGTCGGATGTGACGTAGAATAGCGCTTTGAGTACATTTCCGCTCTTACGTTAAGTTGATCCTCGGCACTCCAAAATCTCTTCAAGAAAGCTATGGCAAATTGCTCCATGTTCGCAAAGTTGCTTCTGAACGCTCTAAACCAAGTAAGCGCAGACCCATCTAAGGCTCGTTCGACTATCCTTAGCTCTCTTTCTTTGGCTACCCTATGTTCCGCCATGTAGTCTCGAATATCTCGCAGAAATTCGACTGGTGTGACTCCTGTATTTCCCGAAAACATTCTCGGCTTGTCATCCAGATTTCTAATAATGGTGACTGGACCTGAGTATCGTTCGCTTGGACCCAACGTACTCCTATTCGAACTTGGATTATCCTGAGGGGTTGAACTGGCCCTTTCGAATGTCACATTCGGTTGCATTTGACGGTCTTCTCCCATGCTAGCTTCTTGATTAGTCATACTGCGGTCTATCGCTGTCTGATTTATCAATGTTTCCCCTGATGTTATATTCTGACTGGTGAAACTGTTAAACATGGATTCTAGTCTAGTGATCCTGTCTTCTGCTAATTTCTTCACCTGAGTCTTCAATTCATCTAGCGATGTAACATCCTGCGTTTTGTTACTCTCGTCTAAGTCGTTTTTTAACTTGTCAATTTTGCCTTCGCACGTATTCTTTACTGACGCGACTTGTTCCTTTAACAGATCAACATCTGTTCTAAATAGAGTTGAATCTATCTTCATCGCTTCCTTGTTCTCCGTAAACCTCGCTTCTAAGTTTGCCATACCTGCGATTAATTTTTCATCTAACCCTTCACGTTTCTCTTTTGCTTCGGCATCGACCTCACTATACCGTTCTTCCACAATTGCACCGACTCTATTTTTGAATAAAGCTAAGTTTTCATTAACCTTTTGCTCTATATCGTCATCCATCTTCCTAATATCTTTCTGCAATTGATTTTCTAATGATTTTAAATTAGAATTGACCTCTCCTAAGACTTCCTCTTTAATGGTCCCAATTACTGTCTTTAAATCTTTAATCTCATTACCTAGATTCGTTTCTAGACCTTTAATCTTAGTCTCGAAAGATACTTCGGTAGACCACTCTTGAATTTTGCCTACATCTGCCACTAAACCATCGATGTCGAATCTCAACTTCGATACATCTGATTTAATGTCTTTCTGTATGGACATAACGTCTGTTCTTAAAGTAAAAATATTTTTTCTTCTCCTCTACTTTCTAATTCAATAATATTTTTTCTTAATATTTGAACATTTTCCTCTCCTTTCATATTTACTGCAATTATGTCTAATTGTAAAGTCTTCAGCATTTCATTATTCTTTAAAGTTAAGCTATTCTCTAATCTAGTTAACTTGTTTTCTAATTCAGTGTTAGTTTCTTCACTACGAGCTTGTAATTTCTCTTCCAATAATTTAAAGTTATCCTCACTATTTGATTGTAATTTTTCTTCCAATGACTTAAAATTGTCTTCACTATTTGACTGTAGTTTTTCTTCCAATGACTTAAAATTGTCTTTCAAGTTGACTTCAGTATTTGATTGTAGCCTAGTCTCTAATAACATCAACTCATCTTTGCTATTTGACTGTAATAATTTTAAATTTTCTTCAGTACTAGTCTGTAGCCTAGTCTCTAATGATTGCACATTTTCTGTACATCTAGCTTCTAATCTAGCTTCTGAATTATTAATTTGTTCTTTAACTTCCGTTTCCATCTTAGAAATAGTTTCTGCAATACCAGACATACCCGTCTGTAACTCTCCTAACACCTTAGCTAAATCTTCCGGCAACATAATTATGTTTTCAATATACGTTTTATACAGAGACGTTAGACAACAACACATCACAATGTCTCAATTCCTGCATTCACTTGGGTATAGGAAAAATGTCTTATAACTAACATGATATAATACTAATACGATTAACATGAACACTGGAATGGGCACACAAGTACATTGTCTGACTAAGTTTAATAAATTTTGTAACACAATTAAATGAACTTGAGATCAATCTCTCAGTAATCTAAATCTGATGTGATTCCATAGAATAAACAAAATCGAAGCCCCACAGGTGGGTAAAGCCAATTCTCCCTCTCTCTCTGTACCCGTTCGTCCTGGGGATGCGATGACCCATCTGCTATAACATCGCATTCCTGGAGTTCCAGGACAGAGCGGAGTTAAATGAACCTCTAGTCAAATAAGGAATGTGTCGGAAATTCAGCTGAGTTATCGAAAAAGCAGTGGGTATCACGAGACAAAGTATCTCTAGGGTCATTACGGGCTTAAGTTTAATAGAAATAATGCAAATATAAATGGGCGCCATCAACTGAATTCCTAGCAAACCACTTCCTTTCCGGATAAGCCTTACTCAAGACAAGGAAAGAAAAAGGAACATCACACCATCATCAGATCACAACTAAGATAAAAACAAATTTATTTTACTTTGATAGTCAGACAGACATTTTAAATATAACTCCTACCTAAGAGTATGGTCGAATGCCAACGTTAAATTGTCATTGTCCAAAAATCGAACCATCTCTTTTCTAATCCAAAAATATTTTATCCACATAACAGAAAAATCTCTAAAGTTCTCTTGGGTTCTCAGGATCACTGTAGCACTATGTCTTTCGTCACTGACATTTGTGAAACCTGAGACCTAATTTCTCTTTAATTTAACATCATAAATGTGGATTTAAAAAATTATTAATCTGTCTAAACATACACATATTATAATCACATATATTAAACATCAAGTATTTTATGGCTTGCATGGCATAATTTAAATGTTGAACATGTTAGTCAAATGCTCCTAAACATTGAATAATTAATTTACACTATTTACATTGTCATTCATAATCGCTTATCTGTGAATTACAGAAAATCATGGCTCATTGGTCATCGTTATCGTCATCATCAAAATTAAATATTTCTCACATTAATTCTCACTTCAAAATTCTGCATATTCCTGTCAGAATCCTTAATTCATCACCATTACATCATTTAAATCTTCAATTCAAGTTGCAATTCCTTATATTATTTCTCAATTAAATTTATTTAATTCCATATAAATTCATTAATCATCAGCTTCTTTAGTTAATTATCACCTTCTAATTCAGTTATTCATCATCATTACAATCGTCTATTAATTTATTTCAATCAGTTTAATTATCCAATCTTTAATTCATCCATTTATTTAATTCATTGATTTATTCCAAAAATTTATTTATCAAATTATTTAAATTTCAATCTTCTGGTTATTTAGATTTTTATTATTTCATCTAGTCATTCTGATTTTTATTTCATTAGGTCAGATCATTAATATGCTTAAATCTCAGATTATTATTTCATTAATTATTATTTTCAGAAAACCTTGTATTATCAACTTCATTTATTTGTTTAATTTCCTAACAAATTGTTTAATAAGGTTTATAGAACGTTGTCTTACAGTTTTACCACTTCCAAGTTATATCTCGTATTTAATTTATCATGCCAAAAAATATTATTGTCTTCACGACATCACGTTGGATCTAACTATCCACAACGACATTACATTTCCTCAATACTTCAAATATCACATTTGAATACAACAATTATTCCACAAAAACTCCATAAATATTCAGCACATACAGCATGAATCTCAACAATTACGCTAGACTGGGTACGACGACCTCATGTCTGATTCAAAATACATTATCAACGTTGCAACTATCACATGGCAACTTCCACAAAATGCCTATCACAAACTTCACTTAACCATGTTGCATGATCTACAAAAAATATATAACTGGCTTCAAATTATCAACGCACACAATCTCCAATAACTGTAATTAATCTGATCACATCTAGACAACTTCTTAAACAATTGGAAAAATATTACTTCAGTAATTTAAGATCTGCTTTCAAATAGCATAAATTCTCTTACAATTTTCATAACTCACATCGCAGAAAAACACCAATGTGCTATAATCTCTCATATCTAAATCTGCAATACTGATCTGCCTTAAAATAAATCTTGACCATTAATGATTCATCTTACAAGATTCAATTACTTTAAATCCTTCTCAAAGGTATCAAACACAATTATAAAACTCATCAAAAGCATCAGCTATAACAGCTGTTAAACTGAAATTACTCTCAAAAGAGTATAGCAACAAAATATTGGATTGGCAAACAAGAATTACTAAATGCAATCCTGTTGACATTTATCGTTACTTTATTTAACAAAATTTCGACTGATATGTGACTAGTAGTTCCTTGTTTGATTCACTTACAATCTCGTGTACATTCGGATGATAAAAATGAGTCCCTCAATGGCGAGTAAGATGTGTAACCACCGTACAGTCGTATAAATACGAAAGACCTCGCCCCGTCGACTTGGATGATATTACCCTGAACGATGGGTAAGATGAGTACCACCACACAATCGTATAAATACGAAAGACCCCATCTCGTAGGCTATATGAGTGAATGTACCAGATAGGAATCAACAAGTCTCTAGTTGTCATATAAAAGCGATGTTCATTCACTAACGTGAATAACTTCTTAATATCTCCAAACAATCCAATGGAAAAAGATCCCTACTGATGAATGATACACACTCGCTAGTATGCAATGAACTGACGAAGTAATTTTAGATAATCAATTGCAGATCACGAGTTCGAAATACTCGTTACACAAAAAACTATTCATGAAAAATATCCTAGCTGGAAAAAATGTCTAAAAGACCAAACATCTGCTTAATAAAGCCAACCAATGGTGAGAATATCGTATAATGATGCCAGCCATATCATATGGTCACTCCATATTCTAGCAAATTCGAAGTATATAAAGTCAAATCATGTCTTAATAATCGTATCACTCCTATTAGAAAAATATACATGTGTGCCCAGTATTCATGAAAATAATCGTATCAGGTAGATATGACTCTTACAGTACCTTTCATAATCAGCTGTAATTAAATTTCCAAGATCGTCGATTTTCCCTACATAATGAATTTCTCGAAAGATCGGCGTGAATATCATTCCATCCATGAAATGACGATTGCATTCGAAATCCCAAGTGAATCAGCTGGTGGACCTCCTCTCGTCAGGAATCGAATCCATCGCTCTGCGGTGCCATCTTGTCTCTATCTGTGTCTACTCTGACATGTTGAACTTCGGATTACCCATAGCGGATATTGTCCAACTCCTCTCGAAAATGTTCATGGAAACAGCGGACCCCCTACTCCTCTTCTAAGTTACGCCACTGTTCCGTTAAATGTTCAGTTTGAGTATTGAAAGATCAATCTCCCACAACTGCTAAGTCTCACTTTCGTAAAATAAAATTTTACATGAGAGTGTCCAAGTTTACGAAACACCCTGTAGTTGTCTGTATTTGGTAATTCATGAAACTGCATAAGAAATAAATTTCATTAATGCACGATCTAATGTTCATCAGTGCCTATGCTAACAACATTCCGTTGCTTGAAATTGTTAAAGTAACTTTGAATGCGTTATAGAAAAGCATAGTCATAAAGTTATTCTTCAGAAGAACTGTGTTCAAACTGCGTTGAAATGTAGCTTGTAATAAAGTCTCCAACTACTTGCAGTGCTGTTCTAACATATCCCGGCCGTCTGTGATTGCTTCCTCGGCAAGTCCGCCTGGATCAACGACCTGCTTGGCGTTCGCTGCTCGGCGATGCTGAAACTGTCGCCTACACTCTGCCGTGACAGTTTCGGTACGCTACGCGACCTTCACCGTGCGTCTGGCTAGCGCTATAGAGCTCGACCCTACTTGCTCGACTGACAGAGCTCCATTGAATGTGCTGGCACTGTCTTCACACTCTTATCTGCCTGGCGCAGACACGTGGTGTAGTCCCCCACCACAGTGCTCTCGCGTCACGATCATAGTCTCGAACCCACATCATCTCGGCTGTTCCGTTATAAAATAACTTAAAGGTTATCTAACTTCCTTACAATTATTTCCACTTATAATGCATGTTATATATCCTCTTCTAAGATGTTTAATTACCATATTCCATACATATCTTAATAAAACTTCACATCTCTATCCATAATTCCATCTTCTTACAGATGTCAGTGCCTCCTTGATCCTAGACCTCCTACGTCATCTTGACATTCTTCTTGACTCGATCGGTGCGCTATCTTTTCCTAACTCTTCCCAAAACCTCAACTACGGCTTAATGTCTGCTGGCGTAGCCGATAGCCTAAGCTAGGTATGGGGTACAGTATGCATTTTCATAATTTATTTATTGTAATAAAATGTCCTACATAAATGAACTTTTATTATTACCTCCATGAAAATTGAAGTAAGTTGTAGTGATTGGCCTCACGGAGTAGTTTCAGATCTCACGAAAAAAAAGGGAATTAGAGTCAAAAGAACCAAAGAACCATACGAATCACCAAAATAAATGTATATATGTATGTTGGTCTATGTGCGTGAGCAATTGGCCTTTTATAAATCGATAATAGCTGGCTCCATTGATTAGAATTTTTCAAGGTTTGTGGTCTTGTTTGTTATGTTTAGAAGACGATACCTAGAGTTGGACGTCTGAATCGGATGATTTTTAGAATAGATATTCCCAATAAACCTGAACACGAACATATCTTGTCCATCTTTTTTCTAAAATATCAAGAACGTGCTAACTGCAAACCAGTCATATCTTTCTATACAATATTCAATTTCTCATCGAGTGAAACCAGTCGCTGCTCTGTGCGGTAAGAATTATGCCCTACAAAGTATTACTAATGTCGGAACAATATGTTTTTTGTTCGAGAGTTTATCCTCAAATAACCCTAAAACAGTTACCTAGAAGGGAATCCAGCGCTATCAGTATCTATCTTGAGTGTGTTTTCACCGGTTTTTCCACAATCCCTCTAGGTAAATGCCGAGATAGTGCCGTACGCGAAGTTTCAGGGCACCTGCCCCATCCCTGACTCTAATACAGTTACACACATAATCAACTACTCGGGACTTATGGTGATAATAATAATTGACACGCGTGGTAACCACCAAACCACGCACACAGTCGATGGAAAGACTGAGGAACCGAAAAGGCTCCCCGCATGCGCGGAATGTGGACCGTCCCATGGATCTTAAAACCTATGTTGAATACCATTCGCATTTAGAATTAGATGGAGAACCAATTACTGAATGACCACACTTTTGGAGTAAAGGTTGAACCAAGAAAAATTTTAATATCAAAAGAACAAGTATAGTAAAAGGGGAAACGAGGGACGCATGAAATGGTAGGATGAGGGATGATGGGGCTGGAAAAAGGTACACATAATATCAAAACAAAGTAAACACAAGTATAAAAATAAATCAGGTAATAAAAGATAAGAATACCGAGAGATGCCTAACGTGTTGTAGATTGGAGGTCGTTTAAAGAGAAACTCAAATTAACAAACGGGGCAGAATTAAAACAAGTTAACAATAACTTAATGTAAATACGGTAGTACTTTCTTCCCACCACAGGCTGACTACATAACGTAGTCAGGAGAATCTTCTAGGAAGCTTATGAAGTCAGGTAACCAAATAATAGAAAAATCCCGCCCTTTAAAACAAAGTATGTCACTCCCAAGAACACAACCATAGAACAAACGCAAAACTCAACACACGTAAATGACGAACAAAACCAACGAGGCATAACTAATCACAAGACTACAAATATGACATACAATTCCCTTAAAACGAAAGCTTACTACAGACACACCCAAAGGAACATAAATTACAAAATGACTTCACATACTTCCTGAATAAATCTCCTTTTCGGAAGAAAGCGCGAGACTCGGTTATCTTACGGAAGACAAAATGGGGGTCCACTACAGTCCCGGGTACACACAATGCACTCACATTATATCATCTCGAAAGGAAAACCCATACGTCTCTTTTAATAAGCGTAATGAGTTCACGTGGTGTATCTCGAATGAAGCCACGCAAAACAAGAACAAACTAACATGACCCTAGGCGTTCAGTCGAGCCCACTTAAGCGAATAACCTTAACCCACCCTTAATATCACGTCTAGAACCATAATTATAAAATGAACAGTGTTTCGGAGACAAAACATCGACGATGCCAACCCAGTCCTCAAGGAAAGGAAAAAAAGGCATTCTTGAGGTGCACAAATGACTGGCATCTAAATAAAACAACCCTTAAAGAAACAAACAAATAGATGTGTGTCCCAACAATACAGATATATAGACACAAGGTCATCCAATGCGATGGACACACACCCTTCGCCGGCGAGACACGTTAACTAAGACTAAAATAACTAACACCCAATAACACTCCAGAGCACCCACATACTCCCAAGGAATTGGAAGTTAGTTAGAAACACTTCTCTTGATTAGAATTACGTCTCATGACAAGCACACGCAGAGGACACGAACAGAATAAGGAAAACCCAAATGAACAGAAACAACAACAAAACCCTTAAGACATAAAACCCAAAATAACAGCACGGTTCTTCATCACGCATTTCTATATAAAAGGGAGGAACAAGTACCAACAGAATAACCAAACATAATATAAACGACCTCCCATCTAGAAAGGGGATAAGTTATCACTTGAAGGTTGGTGGACAATTTATATTAACCTAACTTCACGTTACACATATTCATGCATGTTGACACTTCAAAATACATAGGCCTAAGGACTTAGCTTTTCCAGAGACGGTCCGAAGATCTCGTCGACAGCTTCAAAATACATATGTATATATTTTCATGCTACAACCAGGTCTCCATTTGAATAAGCATGACGAATAGAATTGAGAGCGAGGACGTTGTAACATATTTATATATAATTTCCGAACTTCATTTCAAAACATATTTGCGTCTTACAGATTTTCAACTAGACATCATGGTTCTCGATTTTCATCTCTTCAAATCCAACAAATCTCTGACGTATATTGTGGTTATCCGTTCCATTAGTCGAGAAGACATTCGCTATGGGGCGCTTTCTTTTTGACAAGATGAGCCGATATCAGGCATTCAGGCAGCTCAGGCATTCTACTAGTCACCGCTAGATAGACATAGCGTCTAAAGAGCCCTTAAAATTGTAACGCGTCAATAATAATAACGTTATTGGTTTTACGTACCTTTTAATTACTGCGGCTTTCAGAGACGCCGGGATGCCGGAATTTTGCCCCGAAGGGGATCTTTAACGTGCCAGTAAATCTAATGACACGGCTCCCTCGCATTCGCGCACCCTCAAATGCCAACTGGTTGCACCAGGATTCGATTCTGCAACCTTGGGCACAGCAAGCGAGAACGTTACCGCTGAGCCACGAGCCAGCCAAAGGTACGGATGACCAATATGTCCCAAGCCCCTACAATGTATTATTATCAACAAGAATGTTAGAGGATGTAAGAAAGGTAGGCTATCTGAGCGAACACATTGTGTCAACGTTACATATTGTGACACAACTACAGTATAATTTTATTTCTCAGACATTGTTCCACGCCTAGGCACTTGTACACGTAACTCGTCGAACTATAATATTTGTGACAAGAGGAAGACAACTCCTTCCTGTCGTCAAATTGTTCCCTTCTCCCTCCGCCCTGTCAGCGTTTTCATCATTTTCCTTGCGCAAGAGATCTTGTGGAGCCGCGCCGCCTACCACCCCTTTCAAAACAATTCCCAAACTAATGCTGTCGATTCATATCACCCGATTTTAATTCTGAAAAAATGCATTTGAATCAGGAAATAAATCTCCAATTTCGTATTAGCATTTTTTTCATATTTTAAGAAGAGATATAAAAAACTGTTAGTAACTTTTTGTTTTTCACATTTTGGAAAATGCATCGAATTAATATCAATTGAATTGCAGAAATCGCAAATACGAGCTTTCGTTCAAGAGAAAACAGAAAAAAAGAAATTGTCTCACATTGGTGTCAGAATTACAAACTAAAAAACGGGACATTTAGCCTTAATGAGGGAACAGGCCTCCAGTTTGAGATTTAACCATTAAGAAAGAATGTAATATGTCACCTATAAGTCTACATCTGTGGTGATATTTAGCAATATATCAACTTACTTTAGGTTAAACGATAACATATAAACGCCACAAAATACAGAAAATATTCAGCTATGGCTACCCATATGGAAGAGTCAGGTCATAAATTTACAAATATAGAAAAAGATTTGAAAATTTTATATTATACAAACAAGGGAACCCTGATGAATGTACTAGAATCCATAGAAATCAACACAGCGCATAACATTTCAGACCCTAAAAATCTCAATGAGATAATTTTGACTCAAACGTTTTGTTTGATACCCTCACAGACAACATAACGAAAAAATCAACAACAAAAATTAACCCCCTTAAGCATTTTAGCTATTTTAAGCATGAAGCCATAAGTATTTTAAATTCTTTTTCTCTAAATCATGCACATATTGCAGCAACAAATTCTAATTTCATAAGAGCCACCTAATTTTCAATCTTATTCCTACATTATTTCAAATTTTGGGAATATATTACTATTAGAGAATTTTCTTATTAATAACATAACACTACACCCAGTTATATACCATAACTGGTTTTCCAAAGATTTAATAAACTATATATCTGAGTAATGAGTTTATGCTGTACCCATTAAATTGACAATAACGTGTAACAAAAGACAAGCCATAGCCGACATAAACTTATCGGTTAACCTAAAGTAAGTTGATATATTGCTAAATATCATCACAGATGTAGACTTATAGGTGACATATTACATTCTTTCTTAATGGTTAAATCTCAAACTGGAGGCCTGTTCCTTCATTAATTATTCCAAAGCATCCTGGCAAGATGTTGTTTCGGCACTGCAGCTTCATGGTTTTTGGGGCTCATCTATGGTGAAGTATTGTGATCCACGAAATTTATCACTGGTGGATTGTATTTGGCATATTAATATAATCTGGAATGCTGCCACGGAGCAGATTATGTATCGTTTAGCATCTACAGACCGCAGTAAGATGGAACTGCTACAAAGCTGAGCCATTGTATTTTCTTTGACATCTGCAAGCTACGGTATAGCGTATTTCAAATGTGTTATTGTCGTCCACATACTGTATTTCAGAAGATTTGGACTACATGAAGAGTGCACAATTTCTGTGATCAACAAGAAAGGGTGAAATTTTAGAGTGTGTTCACTCTATTCCCCCCCCAAATTTCAACTATTTCTTTCTTTCTTTCTTTCTTTCTTTCTTTCTTTCTTTATGTTTCTTGGGATAAACATCTTTCTCCTTTCATTATGGTGCACCATAATACTGTAGTTTTTTTTTAAGGGAATGTTTTATGAGTGTTTAGCTATCCGACCACCTGTTTACCTTGACTTTTTATCTATATAGGTTGATGAAGGGGCCAAAACAATTAGGCCTCGAAACATGTACCAATGACCACTAAGTGATTATTTATAATTATATAATACAATACCGGTAAAGGTATTGATTAGGCGGAACTTTTGCAAAATATTAATACTAATTGATGCATCAATACGGAACCAGAATGGACCATTCAAATGCTAAATTCTGGTATAGCAGCCATAGAAGCATGTATATCTACTGCAGTTTCTTATAATATGGATTGTTGGCTTAAGTTTGGTTCTGTAAAACGTTCTTCAGAGACTCGAAATGTTGCAGATCCTAGTGGTATCAGAAACAACGTTTCTACAGAGGTTGAAAATGTTACAAGTGCCAGTGATATCGCAAAAACTGATGAGAACGTTACGAGTGCTAGTGGTATCACAAACACAGGTTCAAGTACTGAAAATGTGACAGGCCCACGTGAAGGTAAAGGACATAAGATACGTAAATATTCTGATGCATACATAAATGTGGGGTTTATTTCCATTCACAAAGGAGAAGTGTTGTGTCCGCAGTGTGTTATTTTCTACCAAGTTCTATCCAATGGAAGCATGAAACCAGAAAAACTCTCTCGATATTATGGAAACACCAGATTGTTATCATTTTAAATAATTATGTCGACTTCGCTGGGGTCTGGCGTTACGTTACGGCGACGGGACGAAATGTACCGAGAATGCATGAGGTGTATGACGTCATAGTACTGCTTGAGCTTCTTCCTTTCCCCGCGCGCTCCGGTGAGCGTGACGTCATCCAGCCAGCTGCCTCCTTTGACATTGGTTTGCACTTGCTTTTTTTTCTAACGGACTTTGAGTTCACGCAGCATTTGTAGGTAGCATTTAAAATGATATAAAGTCTAGTCTTTCAGACTATCAGTGTTTTTTAACAAATCCACGAATTTTTTAAAGCAAAAGCTGAAGTGTTACGTAACAAAAAAAGGTATGTGCGGTATACTGCCACTGGTGGCAGCAATGAAGGTGCTTCATATGAAGTGTCTCTACTCATCGCTGAAAAGGGGAAACCGCACACTAATGCCGAGGAATTAATAAAACCAACAGCTCAACCAGCAGCCTCGGCCGTTCTGGGCAAGAAAGTTGTAAGTCTTCGAATTTAATGACACGTTACTATTCCCTCATATGTGACTTTATTGAGAAATCTCGATATCTGTTTTGGAAGATAACTCTATGCCGTCTGTCGGCAGAGTCTTGGACTAAGTAAGGCAAGGTGATACTCGGCTCTGCCTGGTAGAGAAGATTGGCACTGGAATTATACTGTATATTCAGGCGCGTGATAGCGTGTCATGTCTCGCTCGCCGTGTTCATGAATTGATTATTATACCCTGTGTTCGATATTTTCGATCTGTAACTGGTAGCAACGTTTGTTGTTTTCAAGAATCAAGTTGGATTCTAACCCGAAGAAAGATGTGAAAAATTGTAAGAGCTGGTGAATAGGGACTAAAGCTTCCCCAACGCTAAAATGGATACAACATTACGTATATCAATTTAAACATCCACCGTGGGAGTTTTATTTTACTCCAAAACTTAATGTTTAGCCTATTTTCATTTTATGAAAAAAAAAAAGGCTTATGAGAACACCTTTTGTCCGTGTGTCTGTGTGTCTGTGTGTGCGTGTGTGATTCGTGTGTGTCCCTAATAACTTCTAAACGGCTGGAGCGATTTCAATGAAACTCTGCAAGGTCATAGTAGCCTACTATTTCAGCCGACCCCGAACCGTGCCCTTCAAATTTTATTACGTCTCACCAATCCAACATGGCAGCTGTGCGAATTATTTCTTCGGCATTCTATGTCTCCAATACTATTACTGATATCACCCTGACATTTTGTATGGTGATAAAAGAAACTACTAGAAGTTCACCTATGAGACTTTCAAAAACCAGTTGACTACAAAACGAATATGGCTGCCATGTGAAATTTTACTTTTAAATAGACTTTTCTGGCGATGTAACCATCCAAACGCAATGAAACTTGGTACAGCAAATGTTTAAACAAATTGTAATGCACTGGCATCTAATAAATTGAGTTCAATTGTCTACAAAACCTCAGGATGACTGCTGTGCGAAATATTTCACCGGCATTCTATATCTCCGAAACTATTATCGATATCAGCCTGAAATTGTGTACGATGGAAAAGAGTACTACTAGAAGTTCATCTATGAGACTTCTAAAAACCTGTAAAATACAGAACGACATGGCGGCCAAGCGAAGGTGAAACATTTTAATAGACTTTTCTCGCGATTTAACCATCTGAGCGAAGTAAAATATTGCACAGTAAATATTAATACACATTGTAATGCACTGGCATCAAATTTAGTTCAGTTATTCACATAACTTCAAGATGGCGGCTGTGCGTACTTTTAAAATTAAGTTTTTATTTCTTGTGTATTAGTCATGCGATCGAAGTGAACGTTTGAATAATGAATCTACGCAGAAATCGTCATCTAATAGTACATAACTCTATGGCCTACATACACAAAAATCCAACATGGCCACTAACCGAAATATTTTGACTTTTCTCAATATCTACTAATCTACGATAATAATCAAACTGAATTTTTGTATGTTGATAGAGGCTAATAACATAAGTTCACCTATGAGACTTTCAAAAACCAGTTGACTACAAAACGAATATGGCTGCCATGTGAAATTTTACTTTTAAATAGACTTTTCTGGCGATGTAACCAGCCAAACGCAATGAAACTTGGTACAGCAAATGTTTAAACAAATTGTAATGCACTGGCATCTAATAAATTGAGTTCAATTGACTACAAAACCTCAGGATGGCTGCTATGTGAAATATTTCACCGGCATTCTATATCTCCGAAACTATTATCGATATCAGCCAGAAATTTTGTACGATAGAAAAGAGTACTACTAGAAGTTCATCTATGAGACTTCTAAAACCTGTAAAATACAGAACGACATGGCGGCCAAGCGAAGGTGAAACATTTGAATGGACTTTTCTCGCGATTTAACCATCTGAGCGAAGTGAAATATTGTACAGTAAATGTTAATACACATTGTAATGCACTGGCATCAAATTTAGTTCAGTTGTTCACATAAACTCAAGATGGCGGCTGTGCGTAATTTTAAAATTAAGTTTTTATTTCTTGTGTATTAGTCATGCGATCGAAATGAACGTTTGAATAATAAATCTACGCAGAAATCGTCATCTAATAGTCCATAACTCTATGGCCTACATATATAAAAATCCAACATGGCAACCAACCGAAATATTTTGACTTTTCTCTATCTACTAATCTACGATAATAATCAAACTGAACTTTTGTATGTTGATAGAGGCTAATAACATAAGTTCACCTATGGGACTTTCAATTACCTGGTGAGCACAAATCCAACATGGCGGCGACGCGAAATATAAATATTGAAATGGACGTTTCTCACGATTCAACCATCCGAGGGCAGTAAAACTTGGTACGGTAAATGCTTATACAAATTTTAAGCCACTGCCATCTAATTTATTTCAATTGCTTTGATAACTACAAGATGGCAGCTGTGCGAAATATTAAAATCTGATCTTAATATATTGTGTCCTAATTATGCGATTGAAGTTTGAATACTACACCTACACAATAATCTTCATGTAATAGTACATAACTCTTAAGTCCTACATATATAAAATCCAACATGGCGATCATCCGAAATATTTAGACGGTTCTCAATATCTATGAATCTATTACAGCAATTAAACAGAAATTGAATATGTTGATAGAAGCAATTAACATAAATAGGATATATGAAAATAGGCTGTATAGTTCTCCACGGAACTACTTATTGGAAATACGATTGGCCTTCAGAATGACAACATTGCTACGTAGGACACTGAACAATGATGATTGTGGATAACCTGTGTTTTGAAGAGAATATGTATGTTTATACAAGTATTCTGGTATGTGTTCGGTCGTTGGCTAAATATTTTAGCTTCTGTTTCGCACAGTTGAGACCTGATATCATTTGGTAAGAACGGAACTTGTAGTTCACCCTAAGGGTGTCCGCTGGAAGTAGCTACAGACTCAGGCGTCCCGAACATGTCCTCGGACTCTCCCGGCACGGAAAGCCATTCGATAAATAATAATAATTTGGAGAAGTAAGGTTATGATGTCTATGATATTGATGATCAAAACACAAGGTAATGTTTTTTTAATTGTCTTCAGTGTTCCTAGTTAAGATGTTCTTCATGATTGTAAGTGTTTTATGTTTCTCTAAGTCAAGCCTAGTCGTACGGCCTTGTGTCTTCGACGAACATGTTGTAAAATGACCAAGAGTATTTTTATTAATTACGTAATTACTTTATTTCTTAATTCGTTCATTCTGCTCTTGTGTCAAGTAGTATGACTCCTTAAGAGTTCTGTTTATTTGTATCACGTGCTGATACCTATTTTTTTTGCCTGCTTCAGTTACCTGGGAAACGAAAGTATTGTGCATGTCTTTCTATTTTTTCTTAAAACAATGAACGTTTAGGTTGTTTTTTTGTCGATTGGAGAGAAGACATGTTGAATTAGTCAGGAAAAGACGTGAATTAAGTTGGTAATATTTAAAGAATTTTGCCATTGCTTATTAATTTCGGTTCTTGAATTGAACTTAATATACTACTCGTTGATAGTGCTTGTGCACAGTTCATGTTTATTTATTGTCAACTTAACTTCGACATATTTCTTGAGTTTCGACTTTAAATTAGCTTCCTTCTCTTGGTCATCATTAACTGTTTTTCTTGGGGTAATGATTCCTCACTTAGTTTTATTTTTACTCAAATTGATTTAACATATTTAGTTTGTTTTAATTAATATTTTGGTGCATGTACCTGTATTATTATTGTTTTAATTATATGTCCTTGAATTATGTTCGGTGTTCTTTCTTAACCGTAGACTTGGTAGTATATAGTCTCTTAAATTTATTATTCCACAGGTATGGTAGTTGTCTGGTCCTCCCACTTCCACATTATATTTTCAATTAGATCATTTTCTTTCTTGGCCACCCTCTGTGTGTGTCATTTAATTTCATTATCAAATAATACTGTAAGAAGGATAGATGAAATGGCCGTGAACGTTAGAAAGACATTGATAAACAGAATTGAAAATTGTACATATTCTGCTATCCGGTTAGATGAAAGCACTGACATTACTAATCATGCAAATTTAATTGTTTTCATCCGTTAGGATTTTGAAAGTAAATTGAAAGAGGATTTTTTTTACAAATCTACCATCACATATCATATCAGAAGAATTGTTTAGGATGGAAAATAAGGTCATAATATTGACAATGGAATTAATTGGAATACATGTGTTGGTGTTCGCAGTGCTGGTGCAAGAGCGATGTGTGGAAGAAAAAACGGATTGATTACTAAAATAAAAACTGTAGCACCATTCTTAGTGTGGGTGCATTGCTCTATACACAGAGAGGCTTTAGCAGCAAATAAGATGTCATCAGAATTAAAGAGTTGCCTTGAGGCAGTTAGTGTTGTGAATTTTATTAAATCGCGCCCTTTGAATTCTCAGTTGTTTCGTATAATCTGTGAAGAAATGGGAAGTGATCACAAACAACTGCTAATTCACAGTGAAGTAATATGGCTTTCCCGAGAAAGAGTACTGAGCAGAATAGTTGAGGGTTGAAGTCAAGGTTTTTCTGCACGATTCCAAGTTCGAACTGAAGGACAGATTCCATGATTTGAACTGGATTTTGAAGCTATCATATCTTGATAATATCTTCAATCATCTCAATGGACTTAATTTAAGTCAACAAGGTTCTACCATCAATATCTTTCAGGTTCGAGATAAAACTGAGGGAATGATTAGAAAACTGAAGTTGTGGATTCATAGATTAGACTGTGAAATCCTCGAGCAATTCCCTTTTATGGCAGATTTCATCCAAACGTCAGGAGAAAATGTTCCAAATGAGATTTTCGGTCTTATTAAGTAATATTTGGAGCAACTCCACATGCAGTTAAGGGAGTATTTTCCAGTAATAGACGAAAGGGAGATATGGATAAGGAACCCAGTTGCTGATGGTATTTCAACCAACCTGTCTCTCACTCCACAGGAAGAAGATTCATTGGCAGAACGTTCAACTGACAGTTCACTGAAATTGCAGTCTTCACAAAATTGCAACTAAGAGACTTTTGGTTAAGTGTCATGAATGACTATCCTGTACTCTCGAAGAAGGCTTTGAAGTGCTTGATAGTGTTCCCCACTGCGTATTTATGTGAAACCGCATTTTCCCATCTCACATATTTGAAATCTACATCGAGATCTTCACTTGAAATTGAGAGTAACTTAATGTTGAAATTAACAAATATTAAACCTAACATTGAAAATCTGTGGTCATAAGCAACTTCATTGTTCACGTTAAATATCACATTGTGTTTGACAATTATAATTTTGCTAATAACATTCATTTTCTTTGCGAATGTCTTAAAACTTAAACTAATATATTGTGTCCTTGAGAAAAAGCAGTGTTTTAACAAGATCCTGTCTCCGGGGTCGCGTTCAATTCTTGGTTACTTCTATTAGAGCTCAAAATATCAAACAACTTGCTTTCTTAGACTCAAGGTTCATAAAGTAAACTAAAAGCTCTAAATGAGAGAAACAAGATAAAAGAAACAATATTTAATGACTGAATAACATATAAAATAACAATAAACTACCTCCCTGAGGTTACTACCACAAAAATTATAAAAACACATGAAATCACAAGAACAAAATGAGTGATCAGAAATCCACTTCTCAACAAAAACAACGTGGATAAGCAAGTCCACTGGTCAAAGAAATTGTTGATAAGGGTTCCACTGAAATAAAAATGTGGATAATGATTCCACCGGTCTGATTAAGATGTGTGCGCGTCGTACTAGCTTTTGAAGGGAATGAGTGTTTTTGTGACGCGGATTCGCTCCCAACTGACCATTCAGATCCGTTGCGAACTCCCGTTCTGCAAACCGTAGTTATCGTTCACGGGACATGCACTAAATGGAAAGGCTGAAAAATAAAAATAAAATACTAACACATGCTACCCTTATATAAATTTCCAGCGAAATCCTATCAAGTGCTGGAGCACTAATCAAATACAACAGAGCATGCCGCTAGAGGCACAAAAATGCTCACAAAACTAACTTGAGTACAGCGTGACTCACCATGACCGTCCGGGGTCAATGAACATAAACAACAACAAATCAACGGCAACAACACTTGCCCAAACAACTGATATCTTACATGACAATAAAGCAATACTAAGTCAACACCAGGAAAATCAACGTATGACTCCCATTTAAATATTCAATTATTTTAATCAATCAGAATTCATTAAGAAACAAACAAGACCCAGAGGTCTGCCATCACTAATGAGTGTAGTTCGCTTATCTAGATCCAGCCCGCCCGGTAGATTTCCTCGGTCGAACATCAATTCCGCTCGAAACAAATTTGACTTCAGAGCGCTTGACCGATGGCGTGGTGGTATTCGCAAGACATTGTTGTGCCATTGGTCAACCGCTCTGATATCAAGTCCGCTCATTCGTTAAATCGGGTATAAAGTGTTTGGCACATTATAACATAATGGCAGAAAATACAAGTGATTTAAAATAAATCATAATATTCTTTTAAATAAGTCTGCCAAGTTTTCTATTTTTTCTACAAATTTTATACATTGTTTTAAACATGTGTATAATTAAATGTTTGTATGTGTTTTTTTTTTAACCTAGTCAGACATTATTAAATTAAATTTAGATAATAGGTGAATAATTTGTACCTAAAAAAATACTTTCGGTATCAGTTGTGAATGCTGAAAATACTGTTTTACAGCCTAGAACGGAAAAATCAGCTGCATTCAAGAATTCACTCATGCGCTGCAGAAGGTGTTTGACCCGGCCCTTGGTATGCGAGCAGGAGGGTTATGACATTTGTTTACGTCATTGGGGATAACCCCTTTGCCGACCCCTTGTCAAAGCCAGAGCGAAGTTGAGGAACTTATTTTTGGGTCCCTTGGAGGACCGAGTGTAATTGAGGTAACCCTGGCTACCTGACTGGAATTCCCGAGCGAAATCGATGCCCGCCCATTTCCTCTCTCCCTCACTCTGCAAACATGTGTTCCAGTCCAGTCCCAAGGCCTGTGCACTAATAATAGCTGGCGACCTTACCAAATAAGTCCCGTTATACTGCCACCTGAAGTCGCGTATACATATCAACATCTCTCCAAGTCTCTCGGACTGGCAAGAAAAACACATAATATTTCATACAGTCGCCCCTAGGGGTTTAGACAGCAGAATTTTTTTAACTGAGGCACGTCAGAGCGACACAAGCGCTTCCCGCAAGCAAGCTCCTTTCACACACATGAATGACACACAATAGCCTGGACTGACCACCAAATAATCCAACCAGGGCCGGTGCTTAAGCTAGGTCCCTATATACGTGTCCACGACACTTCAGAAAGCTTCTCGTACAACATTGCAACGTGGCAATTTATAAACATTACATAGCCTGAGTAATCTTAAAACTATTCTCAAGTCCCAAATCCCCCCAATTCTATATTTAATCTAATTTAACTCGGTTCCGCTTCTGTCGTTACTCTGAATTCCATAATGTATTGCTTAGTTGCA
The DNA here is from genome assembly GCA_946902985.2 of Meconema thalassinum. Lineage (NCBI taxonomy): Eukaryota > Metazoa > Arthropoda > Insecta > Orthoptera > Tettigoniidae > Meconema > Meconema thalassinum. The sequence goes on from OX336388.2 coordinate 555,595,721, forward strand.
ATACGCGAGAACTCATCACATGGTGTGCATGAAGCCCCGTACATTTAAAATCACAACAAATAAACTAACAAATATTTACATTACAAGAAAATAACGTCACACTGTCCCATGCATTAACTTGTGTGTTAGTATAGCAAAACATATCAAACTCTACATGAAAGACACTCAAAAGCAAAATATTTACATAAACAAATATATATCCCATGAGTACCATAACCCAATTTGTCAAATAAAAATAAATTTTATTTAATACTCAATCCTTCAGCGACCAGCATCAGATCCACGTCACCCGACATTCCTCCTCCGAAATGTGCTTAGCTCATAGTTGCCATCTCTAGAGCGAAGTAGTGCTGGTTCGATCTTCCTTCAAGTTGGGACATCATCTTGATGCTTCAAAAATAATACAAGTTAATAAAATCACACGCAAAACTCCTGGCTAATTTTGCTTATTTGGTTACTAATTTCGCCAAAAGTCCTAGAGCAAAATGTGCGTAGATAACATGTCCCTAAACTGTAGTTAGCACAACTATCTATAACACTGGCTTTATCACAAACAATCTTGCGTTGCACGCACACAACATAATATCAGACACGAAGCCGTCGGATTTTTTAAGAGCGTTAAAAATCCCTCAGTATGCCTTCCTTCGGAGGGGAAGTAAAGCCGGCGGTCCCATGTCATAGATTTATGGCATGTTAAAGATCTTTCCACTAATTACACCTGTGTGAAACTAAATTGGATAGGTTAAGAATATAAACAACGCTCTTAGGTTGCTACGTTCGTTGCCAAGAGCCGACTGCGGTGGCGTCTAGTAGCTAGTTCTGAACTAGGCCTAGTAGTCGTTGACGGTGGCGTTTGGCGGCAAAAGTAGGAACTATTTGAAAATTCAAAGTTGCAGTCCTTACTTGAATTAAAAAACAGATACACACACTAATACAGTCATCACAATTAACACCGGTTATCAGACATATTCTACACACACCCAAAGTACACGGGGCTACATGACCGCGTTGTCGCAGCCCCTAAACTAAGGAACCAACCAACCAACCTAATATCAGACAAAGTTTTCTCAAAATATGAAAATGTTTAAGTACCACATCTGGTACGCAAAGTAACAGTATCGTGTCCTCAACACCTCAAAATATGAATAATTCAGACACAGGTGTCCCCCTGGACACACAGAATAGGAATAATTACAGCAGCTCGGAGATCACTATTTAAATGATTTTGAGCGAAGGTTAGGTGGAGGGAGGTGATCGAAAATTAATTTCTAAAATAATGACGTTACTGGCATGCAACTTATGTCATTGTGACCGTCTCACTTCACAGGTCATGATTCTGACAAGATGCTCAAGATTCGATCGTAGGTTAATCCACAGCTTAATTGCCGCTCAAATTAGATGGATGGCGTTCCCAAGCCATTTGACTGCCGAAAAGTGCGTCGTTCATACTGATTCGTTGTTCATGACTTCAAGTTCGCGGTTTTATTCAGTAGCACCTCCTAGTAGGTGTGGCTAAAGGCTCGTTCCCTCTCAAGTATTCATGCATCTCTCCTTGTTCTTCATCACAAGACAAAGCGAAGTGTCAACGCTATGAGTCACACCCACACGGCTTCTGTTCCTGTCGTGCACCTGCTCTCAACACTCAAGTCTTGCTCAACCCCTTTTCTCGATGCCAGTAAAATCCTCATATTTCACAACAACTGTCTGGTTCTTGTACTTGACTACCAGAATACCAATGCAAAAATGAATAAAATATATGCAACTTTTATACGAGCAGCATATAAAGGGTGCAATATTTTCCTTCGAATTAAAAAAAAACAACAATAAATATACGAGCTTGTAATATTATTGTTTATCCCTGAGTTTTTTCCTCTTTCAAGGGGTCCACGGACTGGAAAGTTGAGAACCCCTGCCTTAACAGCTTTTTGAGAATGCACCCTGACAGCATTTGATGGAAAAGGGGGGAGGGTGATTACCTATATTTTATATGACCAGAATATGGTCTAGTGCTCTAGGCATTATGAGAGTACAGAATGAATAGAGAAAGATAAAGAATATATATGAGTCCATAGAGGCTGATTAGTAGTGTGAAAGAAAGTAGAAAGTTATTCTATTAGCATACGGGCTCACTTATGGCGAGCCCCCGAGGCTTGGTAATCACCCCGGGGTTAGTGCTAGAAGTAACTTTTATTAGTTTTGATGCCTGTTTTTTAATACGGGCATCAATGTATTCCATGTTGGTGTCGTCATGGATTTGGGCATTGCGTTCGTACCATCCAGAGTAGGTGAGGGTACGCAATGCCTTACTTTGGACAACCTGTAGTTTCTTGAACTGGCATATTCCTTTATTGGGCGTACGGTATGCTAAGAGTTTGCTTTTGGCAGTTTTTATTCTCGGCCTCTAGTACAGGTCAGAGTTGCTCTTGAGTCGTTTTCGCTTTATTAGCTCAGGGGCAGATGACCTCGTAGTTCCGCCCCTTAAAACAATAACTAATTTATTAGCGCGCGATGTAGCTTCCTGAGCGAATGTTAATCTGCGATCTAGCGAGACACCCAGGTATTTAGTAGTGGGCTGCCATCTGATCACCTCGTCAAAGAAAACTAGAGCATTAACGGCTGTATGCTTGACTTTCCTGGTGAAGAGAGTAGCAGAGTCGTTATGATAAGGTCTCGACTTAAATACAGTTGGTGACGTGGATGACATCACGAATCTCGGAAGTGATTGGTCCGTGAAAACTTCAGCCAATCACGGAGAGGATGACGAAATGGAATCTTCGAGAACACAATATATGTCTGCCACTTCAAAATTGTATCTAGTTGAAAGTAGACGTAGAAGAAGTGAAACAGTTCTTGAGAAAAACACTTCAGAGCCAAACCAACATCCGAGAAAAGCGAGGGGAGAAAACGTAATGTAAAGAAAAACAAGTAGTTCCGTGAAGAACTATACAGCCTATTTTCATATATCCTACTCATGTTAATTGCCTCTATCAACATACAAAATTTCAGTTTGATTGTTGTGATAGATTCGTAGATATTGAGAACCGTCTAAATCAGACTGTTCCAAATCCACGAGTTTGAATATGAGTACACGTGAGTACTCAGCAGTGATGCTCGGAGCACGGTTGGAGAGGGACTATGGGTGATAGCCAATACGTCACTGGGTGAAGGTCATAAGACAAATCCATGCGCTTCCTGCCATTCTTGATGTAACCACCGCACAGTGGCGGCAGCCCCCCTCCCACAGCAGAGCTGTATTCCATGTTGCAGGTTTACTCACGCAAGGCGGCGGGTACTCCCCTGCTCACCGGCGAGCTGCTCGGCTGGAACAGCCTGGTCTAAATATTTCAAATGGTCGCCAGGTTGGATTTTTATTTGTGTACTATTACATGAAGCTTACTGTGTACGTGTGGTATTCAGACTTCAATCGCATGATTAGGACACAAGAGGTAAAAACGAGATTTTAAAATTTCGCACAGCTGCGATCATGTGGTTATGAAAACAAATGAAATAAATTAGATGCTAGAGGATTAACATTTGTATAAGCATTTAACGTACAAAGTGTCACTGCGCTCGGATGGATAAATCACGAGAAACGTCAATTTACATATTTATACTTCGCGTTGCCGCTATGTTGGATTTGTGGTCACCAGGTTACTGAAAGTCATATAGGTGCACTTATGTTCATCGCCTCTATGAACATAAAAAAATCAGTTTGATTGCTGTAAAAGATTCGTAGATATTGAGAACCGTCAAAATATTTCGGATGCTCGCCATTTTGGATTGTTATATGTATAGGCCTTAGAGTTATGTAGCATTAAAGGATAATTATTGCATAGCTTCATTATTCAAACTTTCACTTCGATCGCATGATTACGACACAAGAAATAAAAACTTAATTTTAAAATTTGGCACAGCCGCCATCTTGCGGTTATGTACAATTGAACTAAATTAGATGCCAGTGCATTACAATATGTATAATCGTTTACTGTACCACATTTCACTGCGCTCAGATGGTTAAATCACGAAAAACGTCTAATAAAATGCTTCAACTTCGCTTGGCCGCCAGTTTTGTTTCGTACTTTACAGGTTTTTGAAAGTTACATAGATAAACTTGTAACAGTGCTCTTTATCACCGTACAAAAGTTCAGGGCGATTTCACAAATAGTTAAGGAGAAATTGAATGCAAGTGAAATATTTCGCACAGCCGCCATTTTGAGGTTATGTAAACAATTGAATTAAATTAGACGCCAGTCCATTACAATGTGTATAAACATTTGCTGTACGTTGCTTTATTACGTTTGAATGGTTAAATCGCGAGAAAGGTCTATTTAAAATCTCAAATTCGCTTGGCCGCCATGTTGGTTTTGTAGTTACCAGGTTTTTTAAAGTTTCAAAGGTGAACTTTTAGTAGTTCCTTTTATCACCGTACAAAATTTCAGGGTGATATCGGTAATAGTTTCGGAGATACTGAATGCTGGTGAAATATTTCGCACAGCCGCCATGTTGGATTGGTGAGACACAATAAAATTTGAAGGGCACGGTCGGGGTCGGCCAGAATGGTGCTATGATCGTACCGAGTTTCATTGAAATCCCTCCAGCCGTTTAGAATTTATTACGGACACACACACTCACACCATCACACACACATACGCACACATAGACAGACACACGGACAAAAGGTGATCTCATAAGCCTATTTTTTCATAAAATGAAAATAGGCTAAAAAAACGTCAAAGATGCACACATCAATAAATCATATGAGTCTGTCTGTTAGGTAGTCAGCCCGAAGGCTGGTTGGATCCTCAAAAAGTACCGCCGTTAGGTTATGTGAGTAGATACCCACAAAAACCCAAGGCAGCGCTAAATTGAGGCGTACTAGGCAAGAAGAGGAGTGAGGTAGTTTGCCATTGCTTTCCTCACTGAGTCAGAACGGTAGTACTAACCCTATGAGTAGAACTTTTCACAGCAATCACAGGCACTGACTGTGCCCCGAATGTCATTACTAAGCACCACCCATACCTCAGTAGCTTCCATATAATCACAGCCATGAGTGAGACTGAGACATCGGTGAAAAGCCACCTTTTACTCTAGCCTGTGCCAACTGACAAATGCAAATGTACTGCATTCATCAAGAGATGGCAAGCAGGCCTATCATATGAGTATGCATTTTGTTCTTTCTTTAAGACAATCATAAAATATTATTCATTTTGTTTAAAAATCCTGTAAGTCAATGAGTTTTAAACTTATCTATAGGCAAATTTAAGGGGGAATATACAACTTAAGGAGCTACATCAAGAACTATTTTAATGCCGTGCCTGTCATAGATCTTGTGCAACAATTTATATGCATTTCCAAGGAAAAACGTACATCTTCCTATTGGAAGCAAAGTTCTAAATTTTCAAATTTCAAACCGTAACTATTTTTATCCATTTTTTTCAATTTTGGTTCTTGTTTTGTGCTGATTATCACAAAGCAAAAACAAAATTTTCAAAAATGGGTTAAATGGTTACGATTTGAAATTTGAAAATTTAGAACCGTGCATCTAATATCAAGATGTAAGATTTTTTAGGGGTAGATGACCCTGTAGTTCTACCCCTTAAAACAGCAATAACGAACTATAAGATGTAAGTTTATGTGTTTTCTTGGAAATGTAGACTATATAATTGTTGTACAAGATCTATGGCAGTCACAATCATAGGCTACCGGTACTGTAATAATAAAATCGTTGGTGTTTTGGCTCCTTAAGTTGTATATTTCCCCTGTTCATATCACACTTCCATGATGCTTTTCCGTAAGGATTAATCCTCAGAGGTAAAACATTTCACAAATAATTACTCAGCGATCAGTTTGTTCTGTTTTCCCACAAGTTAACATTTCGTGACTTGCGGGGTTTGAAAATTAACCGATTAGGTCATAATATGTCCCCGGATAGAAATGAGCGATTAAGAGAGTTGTAGGTTGTATCGGTGAGTGTATATCAAGAAACAAGATTCTGTTCATTAGTATTCTTAAAAATGATAAGGTCCATATAAAACAGTGTGTGTAGCCTCAAGTAAATAGTAATAAGAGAATGGATCCAACTTATATCAATCACGATGGACGTGTTGAACTCAAATAAGCTATCAATAGAACAATATGGACAATACGTACATACCTATCCTAAAATAGTAATTAGTTTAAAATACACGATTCAAAAGTTGGCACTAAATACTTAATATTAATATAAGCGTCTTCGCCGCCATACTCTTCCAGTATTTCGAGTGTCTCTGTGATGAGGTCACCTATCGTCTTATTTCGTTGAAGTTTATCCCCAATTTTTCTTTTATTATGCTTAAACAAGTTCAACACGGGTAATATATGGCGAAAGTAGGGAACTAACGCCTCCCCAACTCCCGGGGCAGACATGACTAGCTTTTGAATAATATTACATGTTGGTACTATGATATCTGGGTTACGAGTATCGAGAGCTTGCTTGATTGGTGGAACTAGTTTGGGCAGTATAGGAGGAATCATATGCCCGCCATTCAGTAGCATCCACTCAATGCCCAGTTTAGAAAGAACATTATACGGGTGTTCTGTATCACGTAGTCCTTCCAGTAATATGGGCAAAAGGAAAGAGTAATTTGCTTCACGCTCCCAGCTGATCGTGCCTTTGTTTGCAGTGAAGGTCAATGTAAAGGGCAAGTTTCTTCTTTGATACAAGTCTCTGAGTCTCACTGCTGGCGTGGGTTTTCTTTGCTTGAACACTTCCGTCTTAGGAGGTTCCTCGACCATCACTCCCTTTTGTAACGATTGGATTGTGAAGGCAGGGACTATCCTCTTGCGTGGGCTACTGCCTATTGATCCTGACCCATACAATAGTTGAACCAAATTAGTCGCATTCGACTTTGATAAATACATTATGAATGTCGGAACTAGGAAGTAGTTTGAAAACTAGTTTTCTACCAAGCCCGAAGAACCTATAGGTTTAAGGCGATATGTTGCCAAGATACCACGTTTGTATTTCCTTTTTCAGATCATTGTTTATTTCATCAATTAGAGAAGTGTTTGATACTTTTATTGACTTAATACTTGGCAACGCGATGAAAAATAAAAAGCAAACCACTGAGATTGTGTTAGGATAGGGTGAGCCAGGGGCGTGTATAAGGGGGAAGCAGCGGGAGCTCCAGACCCCCCCCCCCTCCCTCCCCCCGAAAATAGCCAATAAAAATTAAGAATGTGTTGCTTTGGTAAAAGCATAAATTAATTGTAAATTTCGTTGTACCCTAATCTTAACTTATTGGCCAAGTTATAAACAATATTAAGATTGAAATTAGACTACCTCGTGGTGTAAAGGCCAGCATTCTTGGATGCCGCCCTGGAGGTCCGAATTCGATTCCTGGCTCTGCCAAGAAATTCTAATTCTGGCCTGAGGATCGGAACGGGGTACACTCAGCCTTGTGAGGCAAAACTGAGAATTCCACAGTACGGTACTTTCGCGAAATAAATTATCAATTTGTAAAAGAGAAATGACTGTTTACCTTTCTGCTTAGTAAATTGACAAATATTTAGATATTTGCCATTCATACTCCATAGGCCATAATTGAAAATTCATGAAGTTAACATTGCATTTGTGTGTTGTATTTTACAACTTTTTTGTATTTCTATATAAACTTAGAATTTTACAATTAACTCTTATCTAAAATAATTACACAAAGTTATATGCTCTAAGATATTGGTCGCTTGCTAGGCCCAAGGTTGCAGGTTCGTATCCTGGCGCAGTCAGCTGGCATTTGAGGGTGCGCAAATGCGAGGGAGCCGTGTCCGTAGATTTACTGGGACGTTAAAGATCCCCTTCGGGGCAAAATTCCGGCACCCCGGCGTCTCTAAAAGCCAGTGTAGTTAAAAGGGACGTAAAACCAATAACATTATTATTATTCTAAGATATTGGTTGATATTTCTGGGTATTTTGCGGCGACAACCCTGAGAATAGTCACAATTTTCCAGAATAATCAGTCCCCTCCCCTCCCTCCCCCTCACCCCCCCCCCTTCCCTCCCCCGAAGAAAAATTTTATATACGCCCCTGGGGTGAGCAGAAAATAGGACACCTATGAGTTCCTGTATAAACATAACTTTTAAAGGTTTTACATTGACATGTCCCGCGACATAGCCGTGCTCGTTAACTCATCGAGCACCACGACCATGAGGACAGCTGCAGCAAGTCCGGAGATCTTAGGTTTGAATTCCGGCGTTGACAGGGGCTATCCTGAGTGTGGATTGTATACTGGTTTTTCCACACTCCCTGAAGGCAAATGCCGGGATAGTCCCGGGGTACCTACCTCATCCCTGTCCCTAATAGGCCTCTCGTCCATTGGGAGCGGAAAGCTGCGAACTGCGAAGCAACGAATTCGGGCGAACACCGTTCGTGCGAAATCGTGCGAATGCCTATCGTCCATTGTCTCAGTATTCGTTCGGATTCATAGACTCTCCGGAACGGTTTTCCAGATGATTGTGATGACGATTTTTTTTGCTTTAGAATTATCACCTTTGATTCGACGTATCACGTACAGGCGATATCGACGAAGTCGGGAAATGTGGGTTAATGAAATTTACGCAAAAAGAAAGGAGTTCGGTGAATTTTCTCATTTGTGGCATGATCTTCAAGCCGACGAAGACCACCACTTTTCCTATTTCCTTTCCTGAAGAAGCAAAATTAACATTTCACAATCCATTTTTCTCTGCGCTCTTCGCACTCGTTCGCAACTAAAATCCCAACAGAACAGGATTGGTTCGCACTTCGCAGATGTTCGGACAAAAACTGACGAACGATACGGGCTCTGTGGCCGCGGTCCCCCATCAAACCACATCTTTGGATCGTTCGTGCGTTTTCGTGCGACTTAGGACGAATTCGATTTCGCACCTTTTCGGAGCTTTCCACTCCCAATGGACGAGAGGCCTTTAATACAGCTACTCAAACTACTACATACTGTACATCACATAAATAGGCGAGATTGAGCTAAATCCGCAATATTAAGGAAAAGGGTTTCAAAAACTTGGCATAGAAATTAAATTACTACACATTTGTGAAATAAATTCTTCAGTTCTTAAAATTCTATCTGGTGCGGGGGGGGGGTCTAAATCATGTAGCCTAATATTTAAAATTACACTTTCGATGAAATTTGAATTTAGGCCTAGTAATTTTTTATTGGTGGTACGTGGGCTAAATGTGATGTCTAATAATATTGTTACGTGTTGCCCGAGTGGCACGTTCGTTAACTGGATTAGGGTGGGTAGAAGCACAACACAATGGTCCTTTTAAAGAAATAGTAGTTTTATTGCAGGTCTTAGCAAGTTACAGTTCACCCCACAATAAACAGATACAAGCAATTAGTATCTCACTCAAGGTCCCCTCTTGTTTGGAACACTTCCCTTTCACTCAGTCATGCAGTTAATCCTACCGTAATGAGGTCCGTGTCCTCGGGCAGAAAACCCGCAACTCTTCCTCTTCTCAATAAGCCACAGTCACTCGTTATGAATGTACACTGTCTCGCCGTCCACAGGCTAGAAAACAGTCCATTGCGTTTCGTAATCCACACAGTACTTCACTGCAATAATCTCTGTCGCACTGGTATACACACTCGCTCAAAACACTGTCCGTCCCTCGCTGGTGAGGCCGATTTATATAGCGAGGCTGGTGACTCGTTGGATGTTTCCAGAATTGACCAGGGTTTACCACCTTCTCGATAATTCCAACACCAGTAGGGCCACGAATGTTCGAGACGGTCTCTTTTGTACTGCCTGTCTTCAATGTTGCGCAAATCGCTGGTAACACACAGTCAGAGTAGTCTGGGGCGGCCTGAGTCACGCGCGGGGCGACGAAGCTGTCTAGCATTTGTAACACCATACTACAGCATCACCGAAATACAACACAGATTTTACGATTTTACCATTTGTCGTTTTGAAATTCATAGCCAAGAAAAATTAAATAGTTGACTCATCACAATTGGTGAAATGAACACGTCCCTTGCACTGGGGCATGTCTGCAGTAAAGGTATAGGTTATTTCAAGTACTGCGGAATTAGCAAAATCTCCCCTATAGGTTAACAGACAAATTCAACGCACATGATGAGTAGGGACCGGTCATTTATGCACTAAAAATCATTAAAATATCCATGCAATTATGCTCCAAAACGTAGAAAATATGCATAAAACTTGAAATATATGCACTTAACAATAAGCTCTTCTTTCCCTTCTTTGTCGTAATATGTGCAGTCGTTTTTGCGTGTTGTTCAAGATGACATTTCTTTTCACATTTCACTTCCTTCGAGGCTTTCCACGGTGGGTGAGTGGTTATAGTGTCGGACTGCCAACCCCAAGATTGCAGGTTCGCTCCTGGCCATGGTAAGTGATTTTTGAAAGGTGACAAAAGTCACGACACGCATGTCATACGTTGTTGGCATGTTAAAGAACCCATTTGAATTCAGTAGGCCGTGTTCAATGGCAACATTAATCTCGGGATTTTCCGCCAACACAAAATTCCTCCATTCTCTACTCGAAAGCGCTGTAGTGTCAAGGAGTTTAGATATCTAACCTCCTTGACTTTCATAGAGTTCAAAGGAACGACGAAATTCGACTTGCAAGCTACCCTCTGGGTGTCAATTAACAAAACTTGCACCAGGCAACCGAGGTCATACGATATTAAAAAACTTCCTTCGAGCATATTTGACAATAGACAACGCCATCAGTTGAATTATCACTATTACCTGACACCCACTGATATAAATACTTTCTGCTGCTCTTCTCTTTAGATATTAAGAGTAAAGGATATGGAGACTAAGAATAAAGCACACTCCTCACAAAATTAACTCCAGGTTTCTGACTGCCGGGATTGTGAAAGAAATGTTTCACTCCATTCCCTTCTTGAAATAGTCAGGCTTAAAATACAGTTATCTCGTTATCTGTTGCTCAGAAAGTTTCTTACAAGGGATTTCCAACACGCAGGCAAAACCATTTTTGTTAAAGATGTTTTAAATTAGCGTATACTTAATTTCAAATGTATATGCTAAAATATGCTGTTATGTTCAGAATATGCAATTATCACACAAAATATGCATTTGCATATGTGCATATGCATTTTATAACAAGTAGTTCCGTGAAGAACTATACAGCCTATTTTCATATATCCTACTTATGTTAATTGCCTCTATCTACATACAAAATTTCAGCTTGATTGCTGTAATAGATTCGTAGATATTGAGAACCGACTAAATATTTCGGATGGTCGCCATGTTGGATTTTATATATGTAGGTCCTAGATTTATGTACTGCTACATGAAGATTATTGTGTACGTGTAGCATTCAAACTTCAATCGCATGATTAGGACACAAGAAGTAACAAGGAGATTTTAAAATTTCGCACAGCTGCCATATTGTGGTTATGGAAACAATTGAATTAAATTAGATGCCAGTGGATTAACATTCGTATAAGGATTTACTGTACCAAGTTTCACTGCACTCGGATGGTTAAATTGCGAGAAACGTCCATGCGAATATTTATAATTCGCGTCACCGCCATGTTGCATTTGTGATCACCAGGTTATATAAAGTCCTATATGTGAACTTAAGTTCATAGCCCCTATGAACATAAAAAAAATCAGTTTGATTGCTATATTAGATTCGTAGAAATTCAGAGCCGTCTAAATATTTCGGATGGTCGCCATGTTGGATTGTAAAATGTATGGGGCATAGAGTCATGTACCATTACAGGAAAATTATTGCGTAGGTTCTTTATTCAAACTTTCACATCGATCGCATGTTTACGATACAAGAAATAAAAGCATAATTTTTAAATTCGCAAAGCCGCCATCTTGAGGTTATGTAATCAATTGAACTAAATTAGATACCAGCGTATTACAATGTGTATAAACATTTCCTGTACCAGATTTCATTGCGGTTGGAACATTAAATCGCGAGAAAGGTCTATTTAAAATTTTCAAATTCGCTTGGCCGCCATGTTCGTTTTGTAGTTAACCGGTTTTTGAAAGTCTTATAGATTAATTTCCAGTTGTGCCCTTTATCTCCGTACAAAATTTCATGGTGATACTGTTAATAGTTTCAGAGATATAGTATGCCGATTAAATATTTCGCACATCCGCCATCTTGTGGTTATGTAAACAATTGAACCAAGTTAGAAGTCGGTGCATTACAACGTGTATAATCATATACTGTACCATGTTTTATTGCGTTTGGTTGTTTAAATCGCGAGAAACGTCTATTTAAAAGACGCGAATTCGCGTGACCGCCATGTTGGTTTTGTAGTTACCAGTTTTTCAAAAGTCACATAGGTGAACTTCTAGTAGTTCCCTTTATCGCCGTACAAAATTCCAGGGTGATATCGGTAATACAGTAGTTTCGGAGATATTGGATGCTGGTGAAATATTTCACACAGCCGCCATGTTGGATTGGTGAGACGTAACAAAATTTGAAGGGCACGGTCTGGGTCGTCCGGAATAGTGCTATGAACTAACCGAGTTTCATTGAAATCGCTCCAGCCGTTTGAAAGTTATTAGGGACACACACACACACTCCTCACACACACACACTGACAAAAGGTGATCTCATAAGCCTATTTTTTCAAAATTGAAAATAAGCTAAAAATCCGGTCCCTACTGATGAGCAAGCAGTGGCGGCCGGTAATAATGTTGCAGTGTGGAACAACGACCAGATTTCTTAAAGTAATAATAATAATCTTTTAGCAATAAAGAAAACCATGCGCCTCTTACATGCATATGAATTCATAATTGTGTTATTTAATAATTCAGAACAACATGTAGTACTGTGAACTGTTTGAGAAGCGAAGCACTCCAACATTACTCAATAGGAGCGCTCGCCATGTGGTCGTTGTCAGGCCCCAGCACCGACCAAATCTCAATAGAGGAGGGTATGGCAGAGATGCTAGATCGGATAAGTCCTATCCCAAGAGTTAACTCGGCTGGCCGTTGCTCACAGATTGTAACAAGGAAGGTGAGGGGCGGACGAAGACATCCGAAATTTGCCGTCTGCTGCCGATACAATGTCTCGCAATGTTATTTGAGCGTAGAGCGAGCAGTGGCGTACGCAGGATTTCCTTCTGGGGGGGGGGGGGGGGGTTCATTAATATAATACGGTAATTGTGTACATTATTAAAGGGGCAGATGACCTTGCTGTTCTGCCCCTTAAAACGACAGTCATCATCATAATTAAATGATATTTCGATTAATATTCACAAAAAACAACAATTAAATAACCGTTCTCTTTGCATGAAAACTATTTTAGGCCTCATTTTTTCGACACAATAAAACAATTCTAAGAAATATGGAAAACAGTAACTAAATATTAAGGCTGAAACGATGCAGCAGTATCATCATGACCATAGTTACGTGGTTGATTAAAATATTGATAATATGTGAGAGAAAAATAATGTTTTGCTCTCCGTGTTCCTACTGCAATTGCTATTGCCACTCAAAATCTGCCTATCTTGATGATTTTATCTTTATCATTAATTGGAATAAATTGCAGAAACTCCTCATGTACTGAATTTTCTCTAACGAAACGGGCACACACAATTAATGCAACCCGAAGCGACGTGAAAGAGGTTACCGATCGTACACTTCAACAGCTAAACTGATCCATGGGTAGCTCCAACACTGAAGGAAGAGTCTCGCTGCGAGTTGAGTGAAGGGCATTTACCAAGTGCGGAACGTGACCATATTTAAAATATATACAGGTGTTAAGACGCCTAACTAGCGATACCGTTAAACAGGTGTAGCCCGGTCAAGTTAGACATGCAAGGTTACAAAAATTCGCATAGAGCTGAAAATTTGTACTAATGGTCAAAACACCATTATAAATGAAATGTGAAAAGTCCCCATCGATCCGACAACGGCAAAAAAAAATCAAGGTCAAAGTTCGCAAATATGGGTTTTTTGCGTTTTTCAGCCAAACGGTAAGTTTTATCACAAAATAGATCAGACTAAAATTGTAGATCATGCCATTATCTATAAAAATTGTCTCAACACTTTTTCCCCTAAGAGTCACCGTTCTTTGAGATAATACGATTCAAAAAGTTGAAAGAGTTGTATTCTTCATAATATGCACACGTTCCCACGCCACCTGTGAGGTAGTGTACTTGGCGCGTTTTTTAACGTGGTTTTCCCGGTAGGCCTATTCCACTATCTATTGTGATCCTGTTTAATTTAATAATATTTAATAATAAAAAAAATGGTACTATTGGAAATTAAGAAAGCGGTGTGAATTTTAAGAAATTGGGGAAATTATTCGGAATCCTCTAATATTTCTGCATCCTCATGTTTTTGTTCTTCATTTTCTTCTTGTTCCTCTTCTTCTTCTTCTTGTTCCTCCTCTTCTTGCTCTTCTTCTTCTTCCTGTTGGGTGCAGGTAAATTGTCCTAACAGCGATGAATCAGATGTCTCCTCGCTGATATCGTATGAACACTCTTCTGATGGCAATCAACTGGCCTTGACAACTGGCATATGCTAATGAACAAAATTATCCAACTTTTTTGCAGCCGCATTTAGCATTACATCCCTTTTAACAATTGCAAAAAACTTTGTTGATTAGTTTTCCGGTGCAGGTGGGAGTTAAGTCTGGATTGGTTCCAATGTATTGTCGCTTAACTTCCAATATTAACTTCTGGGTCTAGTTGATTACCAAGCCACACTTGAACTTGATAATATACCCGAAATAGATGTTGATGAGCAGAAGCAGAGGTTGAAGGAAGACAAGGTAATGGCAATTGTTTTTTGTTCCAACTGATGTTAAGCTTTCCCAGGTTTTAAAAGATAAATAATTTCTTCGGTTGGAGTTCGAGTAGTAAGTAATATCAGTAAGTAAACGTCTTCACCAACAACAATAATTGTATTTGTCAAGTTGAACTGTTCTATTGCTCTTTCAATTATCAGGACATCAGTAATTGTAAAAAGGGATGTAATGCTAAATTCGGCTGCAAAAAAGTTGGATTATTTCGTTCATTAGCATGTAGCAGTTGTCAAGGCCAGTCATGCTCCAATGTTGATTGCCATCAGAAGAGTGCCCAAACGATATCAGCGAGGAGACAGGTGATTCATCGCTGTTAGGACAATTTACCTGAACCCAGCAGGAAGGAGAAGAAGAAGAAGAGCAAGAAGTGGAGGAACAAGAAGTAAAAGAAGAACAAGAACATGAGGAAGCAGAAATATTAGATGATTCCGAATAATTTCCTCCAATTTCTTAAAATTCACACCGCTTTCATCAATTCCAATAGTACCATTTTTATTACCTACGGACCCGTGTGAGATCTCGCACGTTCATAAACCATACTTTCCCCAATAGGTTTATAATGAGAGACTTAAGGAGAAAGGTTCTTATGGTTTTAATTCAACCAAATGATTGTAGAACACTATTTACATTTCAGTTAGAATTCCAAGTTCTACGTTCCCTAACTAAGAAGGCAATCACTGAAAATTGGATCATCATAACACTCTCCGGTTATTCGATATTTATGGAATTATACGATTTGAGTATTCATTTCTTTGATTTACTGTTTCTAAAATCCATGAACAATGATAAAGGAAAGACCTCACATGTTAAAAAAATACATGAAACAGGCGTCACAGCAGCTAAAATGTGAAGCGGACAGCAATTATGGAGCGTATTTTCCTACAGCAACAGTATCTGCAAATCTCACATTTCGTACATTTTGTAAGTAATTTTTTAAAGAAATTATAGATATTTATGAAATTAGAGTGCAATTTATTCGTCTCTGCTAATGTCTATTCTCTTTCATTAGAATGCTCATTTGTCACGATCGGTCTCTTGTAAGCGCCGGAGGAGGGATCTATACTACTGAAATAATATATATGATTAAATATTATTGAATTAAATAGGATCACAATAGACACTGGAATAAGCCTACCGGGGAAACCACGTTAAAAAAAACGCCAAGTACACTACCTCACAGGTGGCGTGGAAACATGTGCATATTATGAAGAATACAACTTTTTCAACTTTTTGAATCGTTATATCTCAAAAACGGTGACTTTTAGGAGAAAAAGTGAGATTCTTATAGATAATGGCATGATCTACAATTTTAGTTCGATCTATTTTTATGATAAAATTTACCGTTTGGCTGAAAAACGCAAAAAAAACATATTTGCGAACTTTGACCTTGAATAGATTTTTTGCCGTTGTCGGACCGATGGGGACTTTTCACATTTCATTTATAATGGTGTTTAGACCATTAGTACAAATTTTCAGCTCTATGCGAATTTTTGTAACCTTACCCCTATTTTTGGGCTAACTTGACCGGGCTAGTGATAGATGGGACAATATAAAGATTCAATTAGGAATATCTCTGGAGGAGTTTAAACCCTAACCCCCTCCCGTCGGTACGTGGTTCTAGTGGTTCTCTCTCGTCCTCGTGTAGCCTATAGCTTACGCGGTTTTGTTCTCGTGAAGTAATTCAAGTAATCAATTTAATCTCAAGGTGAATGTGATGTTCTTAGGACTGCGGTATTCGTGACGAATAACCTACATCAGTTTTACCGAGCACGAGTAGAACGTCTTTTCTGATATCAAACAGTCTTTTACCCTACCCTACTTCTCCTTAGTGTAAATAGTGCAACACCCAGAAAAAATATCTGCCAGCCGCCACTGTGACTAAGATGTCTCAAGACTCTCAAATGAATTAACAAAACATTCAAAATCCATTAATATGATTCCAAATTCCAAAAAATCTAGGTTATTGCCGTGCCTGTTTTGAGGTTTCGCTAGGTGCACCAAGTCAGGCTCATCAGCGGGTTCTTGGGACCCCTGCCCGGACCGCCGCTGGGTTAGTGCACCATGCAATCACTGGCGGCTCGTGAAAGGGAGCTGCAGCCCCTCCCCACGCCCTCAGGGCATTTGACAATATTAATTTACACTTTGAAAGTAACGGGGTAACGGTGTATACTTAAATATCTCTTTAAATGTTTCACAAGAAAAGGCCAGGCTGGCTCGTAAATCTGCTTCCCCCCAATGCTGCAGCATTCTCAGCAGCACCTTAAGAACTTAACATTGCGCTTCCTGAATCCACTTCCCCCACTGCCAAGTTGTTCTATGAAAGCCTCTTTGGGTGCTGCAATTCTTGCAGCAACGCCCTGAGCACCAACACATCTTTGGAACCAATAGAGTATACAGTTTACAAACAGCTCATATATTGTACTGGCAGCGGCTAACCAACCCTAAATCGTATTCAGAAATTTTGCGACTTATATTCTAATGCAATAAATTATAAATAGAATCATAATACTATCGCAATAAAATGTTTTGCTGCAACATGGCTAGGTTTGTAGCACTGAATGGCAATGAGAATCATGAGTAGAAGAATGTTGGAACTCAAGTCGGTGCTTACGGCATCTAGTGGGTACTAGAAGAACCAAGTCCATCATCATCCCTTAGCCAATGAAAAAGGGAGGCATTCCACCATCTCCATGATTTGTGCATTTTCTTCAAACACTTGTACAATCAGTCTTGCCACGGCGTGTCAACAATCGGTTGAGCGTCATAAAAATGAAGTAACTAGAAACAGGAAAATATATAAAGAGAATCATAACACTATCGCAAGAAAATGGTTATATTGTGCCCGTTTGACAAGGGTTTCGGGGAGCCACAGACCTTAAATGACCCTTCCAAGACCCTTCTCCAACGAGAAGACATAGGACGAGGATGAATGAATTTTTGGACTGGGAAAACACAAGGAAACTTAACTCGGGGGTGTCGGGTATAATTGAGAGATCATAAACCACCAGTCCAGAGGAATACAAACACAAAATATACAACAAAGAGACCAGTCTTACATTTAAATCACACTGATTTTATTCACAAAGAAGGCAGACCCCTAGCCTACTTCAGAGAGGTGAAAAATGGCTAGTCCGTACTAATCTGCCCTATCATGAATTTACTTATCTCCAAACAAAATATCCTAAATTAAGTCTCTCGAAGACCTATGAAAAGATTCTAAATCAAACAAGCAAAGCTAAGAGAATGACACGTAATTCATCCCTATCCAATTACTTCGGAACGAATTTAAGGCAAATAAAGATATTTACTTGCTTACAATGCAAAGATTTCATTACATTTACTGCACAATAAGTTTAAATACTACGCTATGATGGTGTCATCTCTATCAATCAACGTTATTGTAGTCTAAGCTAATTCATATTTGAAGCTAAAGTTGGCAACGATGTAAACTAGATACGTTCACTCCAAAATGTATTCCAAAACAAAGCTTAGCACATTCTGTGTCTATCTTGTGCGAAGCAAAACTAAACTAGCTACAACGCGAATAAGTGGCATCATGTAACCCTTCAGAATATGCGCAATTGGTGCCACTGACCTGCCTACACGCATTCTCACTCTTTGTGACGAATGACCATAAGTGTATGGGAGAGAAAAATTAGGTTGGTAACGGCATGAATAAACTTCATGGCTAAGTTGCGTTGTCAAGTTAACCACCGTGTTTAAACACGTCGTTAATTGACCGTCGTCTCACAAAATAAGGAATACCTACCTGCAAATGTATCAAACGTGTCGCTTCTGAGCAATAGCTAAGCATTGGTCAACATGGATTAATTAAGTTTAGAATGCTTAGTCATATTTAAAGATTCAGCCTATCACATTGTTTATATTTCCATTTAGCTAGAAAAATCCTATCTCTTTATTATTATTATTAAATTATATTAACATCATTTTACTCATATCAGTTTCTTTGTATATTTTTAGTGACCATTTAAACTCGTAAGAGTGAACATTAGTGTGGTTGACAACTAACATCACCTCCAATAACTGTGAAAACTCTGTTCACAAACTTCCGTAGGCACTCCTTTGCGTGTGGACAAAGATTATGTAAGCAGTGCAATCAGCTGTTGATTCCAAATATACTCTCAAACATTAAACAAAGTTCTTGGTTGACAGCAGTTGTATTTTCATTCAGCGTGTAGTACGCTCTAAACATGTTTCACTATCATTCTGGGGGTTGCCTAACTGTCATAACGTAGCTCCTCACATCGGACCAAAGACAGCTTGCTTGGCCTGTCTTAATCTGATCATTGCATTCCTTTACAGTCGTCTCAATGTCAACTCATAAAAAATGAAAACAAAAGAATACACTCATGTGCCCGTTCCGTAACATAATAGTTTTGTGAACTGCCTGCCTGCAGTCACATTCACAGCCTCCTAAAACTTTCATTCAGCGTCTTGCGCTCGTAGCAAATAAATCAAAGAAATGACATTCAAGGTCTCGGCCTTCAAAATCATATGTTCACTGGTATTACAGTAGCCAGTGGAATCTCATCCTAACTGTAACTTGTATCATTGTACTACGTAACTGAGCTAGTTCGGCGCACTGTTTCTTAACCTTACAAATCTGTTAAACAAAAATTGGGCAAGAGCTTTATCCTCCAGGCTCTCACAAATGATACGTTGTATAACCAATGTTAAATGTGTGGAATAAATATGTAAATCCTACATAAAGAATGCGCTATAAGTAAGGTCTCTAATACTAATCCTCCGCATGTGATCGTACATAAAATGACTTTGTAGACTGACTCACGTGACCTTCATTATTAATCCAGCGTTCGTGTCTTGCCTGGTGTTATTTGCAAGTGTAATGGCATGGGTAGGATTGCCATATCGTCATCCTTCCTTCAGCAAACATCAACCTCCACTATCCTCTTCCATATTGGGTTTATTCCATATCAGCTTTCATTATAAGGGGAATAATCATCTCCACGTGGTGTTGAATTAGGATTGTGGTAGACATCTTTGTCGAGTAGTTGGCGTGCTCACAGAATTTACGTTTAGCGTGATTATATTTTCCAAGCTCACTGAATTTTCGCTTGTAGCGGATTTCAGCAAAAATGACCATTGGTTTTCTCCGCTCACAGATTCTATAAGCGTTACTTGTGCAACGGCACTCACTCAAAACTGTTGTATTAATAACTCACTTTTATCAATTTATATCGGAGCAATCCGCTCATTGAAAAATCACTTTCATGTACTGTTCAGTATCACACAATGAAATAAATGTTCTTACAGCAATATAACTGATGAATTGTTCGTACTTTAGCAATTTGCAATGTTGTCATGCGACCATGTGCTCGGCACGTTTCAGTCCTGGGTTCACAAAAAATCACCCACTTTCCCTGACGTGAAATGTCACAAATATTACACGATGAAACTAAATAATCGTTCCGTATTACAAAGGCAGCTCTCCTACACACTTTCAAATATAATATAATTCACTCGAAGATTAAAGACAACGTGGTCTCCACGCATAGATTTACTAGTATAGACAAAACTCACGTCTATTCAGGTCAATGCCTGAGACAATAGTGTACTCGTCAAGATGACGGAAGTTCCGATGGTGTCACCCTAGTCGAGTGCTACTATTGAATAGTCTTCGCATATCTGCGAGGTTATACCATTATTCACATATATAAACGAAAGTTGTAGAAATCTCCAGTCCTTCCAATTATGTACAAATACTCTCAAATAATTCCAGTCTTCAAATAAAATGTAGAAAATAAATTTCAGCAGCGCGGCAACTTGTAATACATCAAATGAGGGTTACTTCCAAAGAGAAAATGGTGCTACTTTGAAGTCCTCGGATCGTCCATGGAATAATGACATTACATGAGCCATCGATGTCATATCGAAGATGTGATGTCGGGCTCAATATCAAAGAG
Source organism: Meconema thalassinum (assembly GCA_946902985.2). Taxonomy (NCBI): domain Eukaryota; kingdom Metazoa; phylum Arthropoda; class Insecta; order Orthoptera; family Tettigoniidae; genus Meconema; species Meconema thalassinum. Next base: position 555,616,462 of record OX336388.2, read on the forward strand.
AATAACTTCGAAATATCGGTGGAGCTGTAAAACTTTCGAGTTTCCTTCTCACTGGAAACTTAGGCCCGTCATTTATAGAGGTCGTTAAACTGTTACGTATCGCTATAACCCTGCCCATGACTACCGCTGAACCAGAACGCTGCCTCTCGTGCCACAAGAGGATCAAAACGTACGCCAGGAACGCCCTGCGCGGATATCCGCAACATTTATCGCCATATGGATATAGTTTGCATGGCTGTGTGGAGAGCGGATAATGTTTGGAGTACATTTGCGGATAGTTTTTAGAATAGAGTATAATCAGAACTTGTTGAATATCATTACTAGGACCTGGATGTTTACTGTTATGTTCTTCTTTTCATGTCAAATGTAAAATGATGATTTAAGCTTATCTCATTCAAATTATGTCATTAAGCATAATTAACACTCCGAACTGAAAAGGGTTGCAATTCTGGCTGGATAACAATCATTTTAAACATAGCACATGGCATACATTGGCTAAGGGAACGATTTTTTCCTCAAATGTCTAAATGTGTTGCTTTAATGTATGTCTATCACTTATTATTCCCGTTCTCCAACGGGGTCGGGGATGAGATGCGATGTAAGTCTTTATGGCGAATGGTTTTTACGGCCGGATGTATGTGTTGCTTTAATTAAAAATAAAAATAGTATTGTAATGCCAGTAGATTCGAATAACAATCGTTCGGATGCGGATAACAGTCGTGCGGAAGCGAGGCGGATGCGGAGAACAGTGGTGCGGATGTGAATATCCCTTTCTTTATCCGCGCAGGGCTCTAGCCATGGGACAAAAAAGATTTACTGCACTTGGAATGCTGTCTATTGAGAAGGGTCTGATTAACAGCATACCGAATTTCAATAACCTCGTCATCGAAAAATTCGTCACGTTCAAGACTTGACACCTGGAGCTGATCTACAAATAAAGTACTGTACCGGTATTTTCTGTAGCAACAGATCACATGTATTTTTAAGAAGCGAATATTATACTTTTATGTGGACATTTCAACTTCCAGTGGAGAATTACAGCAAGCAAGACGCGAGCTTAGGGGAATTGAATACGCAACCCTGCTAGTCAGCAGAGGTAACGTTTCAGTCAGTCCTTGGTGACCAAACTCACATAAAATGTTTTTGAAGGACGAGTTCGTTCACAAGATGGCTGCTCTACAACCGCGACATGAAACTTGCAAATATTAACATTTACAGATATCACAGAGGGGATCTACGACATGGGATTATAATGATATATAATAAGGAGTGAGATATTTCTACAATGGCGGACGAGATGAAAACGCGGATTGAGAATGCTCTCAAAACGATAGTTAATATAGCAGAAACGAGTCGCTACCTTAAGAATGAGAAGAAGGAAGACATACTAAAAGCGGTAAGCGAACTGAGAAACTGCTTTGATGTAATAACTAATGTAGTGAATGACAAGAACAACGAAAAGACCGATCCTGGAAGCGAGGTTATGGAATACCAAAGATATGAAATATCAGAGGGAGAAGACAGCTCGACCTCGGGACAACTAGCGCTATCTGATGGGCACAACCCAGAACCTGAAATCAGCAGTAGCAAGCAACTACACCCATCTGACGGCGGAATACAAAGTTCACACTCATCCGAATCGATAACCCCACTCACACAGCAAAACAAAACCGTGAACAATGAAAATAAAGATCTGGCGGATATAAAAGAAAACGTGAGATATATTATGGACTTCGTAACGAACAAAATAAATATAATTATAGAAGAGAAAATAAATCAGACACTGAACAGAAACGCAATGCCTACACGCAGAGGAAATGAAGAGTTCCATAACAATCCAGACGGAAGGGATAATAATCATAACTATAGAAGAGAATCAGAATGGACAAATGTAACAAATAAAAGAAATAAACAATCCATCAGGGGAACAAAGATACAAGAGGACGATCTACAAGCTGCAGACAAAATGGCATGGCTTTACCTAGGCAATTTGAAAGGAAATGCCACAGAAGAGATGGTTAAAAGGTACCTAGAGAGAAATGGAATCAACGACAACGTCTATTGTGAAGAACTTCACACACGAGGTAACAGCAAGGCCTTCAAAATAGGTTTTCCTTTCCAATTCCTTGAAAATACAGAACGACCGGAATACTGGCCAAACAGAACAGTCGTAAGACGATTTCGTTTTCGGAGGTCACACCGTGATGAAGGAGAAGAACTACAATAAATATACACATGTGCTCCTATGGAACATCGAAGGCATAAAGAATGCCCTACCTCTTTTCCCAACAGAGACACTAAGCAGTTATAGCGTAATCATACTGACTGAAACATTTTTAACAGAGCATTTCAACATTCAAGGATACTACGGGACTCATTCATTCGCCCGCCAGACCGAAGGAAGACCAGCAGGAGGGGTCTCCATCTTTCTCAAACCGAATTTAGGAACAATAAAAGAAATAATAAAAAAAGAAAACACAATTATAGTAAAAACCACCCTACTATCAATCATAGGCATGTATGCTCAACCGCAAATGTCAATAGAGGACATAATCGAAAGAATAACAGAGGTCTTATCGCAAACAAAATTAGATGATAGAGTAATCTTCGCAGGGGACATAAACGCAAGAATAGACAAACCAACCATTAAAACGGAACTGATTAAGGAGACACTGGAAGAAGCAGGCTATGTCCTTATTAATATCCCCAATATGAAGACATACATTGCCCCGAATGGAACCAGCGCCATAGATCTAGTCTTCTACAGAGGAACAGACATTAAAAAACTCAGTCAAAAGGCACTATGGACTTCAGCCATGGCCCCAATTAGGAAACATCTACCAATCTCGACTACCTTTGAAATCTTCTGCCAAGACCAACTACCCATACCGCTAAGGAATAAAATATCCAGGAAACTAGATATAGAGAAACTAGGGCATATCAGCGAAGAAATAGATAAAGCAAAACAATTAATTCAACGGCATGAATTAACTGAAGCAGTGGAAATATGTACAAGAACCCTTCAATCATGTCAAACTCAAACGAAAGTACGGATATCACAACCATGGTTCAATAAAGACTGTTATAATGAACGGAAAAAGACCCTGATAGCACTACAACGAGCGAAGGACACATCGGAACCGAATCACCTGGTACAATACGCCGAACAAAGAAGGAAATATAAATCCCTAATCAAAAAGAGGAGAACGGATTATATTGAAGAAGATGCAAAGAGACGCGCTGCAAACGCTCAAAATGACCCATTCCTAATGCTTAGGAAACCAAAATCACCAGTAACGAGCAATATCTCCATGGAAACATGGGAAAACCATTTCAGAAGCATTCTCAATCATCAATACCAGTCAACAGCGTTTGAATTAACTCCAGTAACAATGACAGTAAATTTCACCCCCATAACAAGACAGGAAATTATTGATACAAGAACAACAGCAAAAAATGGAAAAGCCCCCGGTCCTGACACCATCTGCAATGAACACCTAAAAGACTCTCTGCCCGTCATGCTAGACTACTGGGTAGAACTATTCAACACATGCATACTCACTGGGGAAATCCCAGAGCAATGGAGATCGTCAACAATCAAAGTGATGTTCAAGAAAGGAGAAATTGATGACCCTGATTCATACCGAGGTATAGCTCTCGAAAATACATCCTTCAAAGTATTCATGAAAATCTTAACAAACAGGCTTACAGAAGAAATAGATTTCCAGATACCGGAGAGTCAATTCGGCTTCCGAAAGGGAAGAAGCACATTACATGCCGTGAAATATCTAATTGAACAAGCCCAGGATACAATGAGGCACCCAGGAAAGAAATACTTTGTGGTCTTCGTAGACTACCGTAAGGCTTTTGACCTCATTGACAGAACGACGCTCGTCCGGAAACTCAATCACCTACTAGGGGCTACACATCCGTTAGTAATCATAATCTCGAATATCATCAGATATAACTATGTCCAAATATCAGATAGCATAGCCCTATCCAAAAACATAACCCAAACAAACGGAATCCTACAAGGAGATCCAATCAGCCCAATATTATTCAACATCATGACATCAGATATCACAGAAGTAATCACAGATACATCAGCATCACTTTTACTTTATGCGGACGACGTGGCAATAGGTTCAGAAAACGTAGAAGAGCTCCAAGAGGTCCTCAACAGGCTCACATCATGGACATAAAGAAATGGCCTACAAATTAACCAGAGCAAAACCAAACAGATGACCTTCTGGAAAGGAGGAAGGCATTCACTTAAAAACACAATGACTCTTCACAACAAACCACTAGAAGTAGTGCCGGAATTCAAGTACCTAGGAGTCACCCTCCAAACTACTCTAACATCCTACAATATCCACGTTAAAGAAAGAGCGGCCGCAGCAATAAAAGCCATCTACCACATCGAACAACCTCAACAAATATCATTGGGTACAGCAATGCTACTGTTCAGAACAGCCATATCACCAATAGCAACCTATGGGATTAGCATTACCTGGGAAAAACTCACACTCAGCGACCTGATGATAATAGAAAAAGTCAAGGCCCGATATCTTAAGAGGATTTTAGGCATAGGAAAGTCTGCCCCTTCAAGGTTGACATATGTATTAACTAAGGAGGACTACTTCATCGACGACATCAAAATACAGTTTTACCTACCAAACACCAAAGCCTATGAGAATGCACGCCGAAGCTTAAATGAGAAACGAAATGCCATTTGGTTCGACTTTTACTCCACAGATGCCATAATGACAGAAGAGTGGAAACAAGCTAATTACGAGCTACGACACGTAATAACACGTTACGCCACCCATGGATTTCACTATAGATTTTGCAAAACCAAGAATTTCCACCAACCGAATGAAGACTGTGTGTGTGACCTGTGCAACGATCATTGTGAAAGGTACCACGCACAAAACTGCAAAATGAGGACAACCTCAATAATAAGACTGGCATTAGCATAATTGATCATTTATGTACAAAATATGTATTTGCACATTGTGCGCTTTTCTTTTAATAATAATGAGTGATTTAAAGACATTTACGAAAATACAGAAGCATTTATAACGTTAACAGGTGTTTATCGCATTGACAGTATGCAACTTCGATTTATATCGACCGGAGAGCAGAGGATCATGGGAGAAATCCAGTACAGGATTATGGTAGACATCTTTGTCGAGTAGTTGGCGTGCTCACAGAATTTAAGTTTAGCGTTATTATATTTACCAAGCAATACAGACAGTCACATCTTGATTCTGTTACGACAACGAGTCTCAAATATCATTGAAATTGTGCGTTTTGTTAAGTCCGGCACGGGAATAGTGCTTTACTGCATTCAGGCAGGCACGGCCGCGAAGAACATGGAACGATCGCATAGCCCAGTGGTAACGCAGTTGGGTCTAGAAAAGTGTCGCAAATGAACATTGTGCTTCTGATAAACTTTTCGTTAGCTTGTACGCTACTTCGAGTGAACTTATATTATTATCCAGTTATCAACGAACTATACTATCATGATTTACAGTACTGAGTTGAGGGGAATAGTCAACCAGTATAATTTGAGTGTAGTTATGAGTTGCTAAAGCATCCATAAGGAATGCAACACATAAGCAGGATTGAAATTCTAACAGTGACCTATGCTTGATAATGGAATACATAAGCAGACGTATATATAAGAGGAGACTGAAGGATTTTATGGAATGATAACTGAGATAATTACCACTACTATGATGGATCTTCAAACAAGAGAGGAGGTGTCAACTAACTCTTCGCTACAGACCTATCCAGGCGGGTACGTGAGACGGGTTTTGAGTTACGGACAGCTGTTTCGGACTAGGAGAGGAGACGGGTTCGAACACCTGAATTACGGACCAATACTTCAACTTCTCAACGCCGAGGATGACGGTTCGGTCTCAACAGTGATGTATGTTCTTACATGCATTTATTCACATCAATACGACATAAGGTAGCTGGGAAATTTCGCTATTAGTAGACGGTATGAATCATGTAATATCTGTAGATTGCCTTTATCACCATTTTTATTTAGTATCTTGAAAAATGGACTTGAATATTTGACTTGACGTTTCTGCCATTTCTGTGATAGTCTATTTTAAGTTTTGATCCGATTACGAATGCACTTATGTAATCAATTTTTGTGTAGATAATCTCTTTTGTAATTTTAGTTTTGCAACTGTGCTATTAAAATTTTGGTAATAAATTACGAGCATTATTATTAGTTGAGAATAAATATTTTTCCAGAAGAAGCGTTTTTGGAAGAATACTACGATATCTTTGTATAAGAATAGGAATTAGGAAGATGATGGATGACCTACTACAATACCATGAACCTTTTGCTATATTAATTCTGTTACTTCGTGAACTTCGAAACAGAATTACTTCGACATTTTTATACAGTATTGCATTTCAAATGACTGTATTATTCTGCGTGAAACTAGTTACATGCATTGCAAGCTAATAAACATTTTAAAGTGAATATTTGCAACATTTTTGGATTAGGAAATTATAGCCAGTTTTTGAATCAAGTTTTTGAGTATAGATATTTTTGTAGGATGAGAGTAAATTCAGTTTTTCGATTTTTATAGTTCATTTTGGTTTAGTCCCTTTCTGATTTCGCACGATTCTAATGGTTTATATCGCAACCTATTTATATTAGGCATTTTTGCATGGTGCAGAGTTGTACGATTTTCTGAGGAGGCAGACCCATTTTGAATTGATTTCTATTAAATTGTAATATCTTGTAAAATATTGTTGTGATTGTGGAAACTCATAATGAAATGAATTATATTTGAGAAGTATCTCAATATCAAGTAAAATATATTCTGTCATGAAGGAATATGACATTGTTAGAATTTACAGATATAATGAATTAAATTGAAGAATTATAAAACTATAATGATAGTTTTTCCAAGAGTGGATTAACAGTTTGATAGTCATCTTAATTAGGAAACTGGCATTTCTTGATGGTTAATTGAAAATTTAATAACTTTATTTAGGTGTGGAAAATTATATACAGCTATTAAGTGCTATTATTCGTATTGAATGAAGCAATACAGTTATTAATGAAATAATTTGGATACATTTCGATGTCAGTAGATATTCAGAAATAGTGTGAAGTTTGTGTTAGGAATCTCGAATGTGGAGAGATCCACTTATTTAATGAAGTTTTGAGAATTATGTGAGCTGATAAGCAGTCGCTGAATTGTATAAGATGATGAATATTATTCGTGAATAGAGCACGGTAATTAAAGCTACAATGCTGTAATTTAAATATAACCCACCATTTAAATATTAATTAAAGAGAAAGTAATTTATCATAAATTAAATTGTTAAAAATTAACAAATATCTAGTGTGAAACAATAATTGGAAACCACTCTACAATGTTGTAATGTATTGAATGTACGACTGAAATTTACTTGAGTAACACTACGTTCGATGAACTTAATTGAGTGTCGAATAAGACAGAATATGTTTAAAATAATGTCATAATTATAATGTCAATGGATAATAAGAGAATCATAGCAAGATTTGGTGAAAGTATAAGACTGTAAATTTTTGTATATAATTCATAATTAATATTTTCTAGGACATTTGTGTATATTTAATTGACGATATTGTTAAATAGTGTATGAACGTTTTCATGGATAGGAAGCATTGCATATTGATGCAATACCATGATTTTCGTCAGGATTAAAGACGAACCATTTTTGTTTTGTTATGCTGATAGTAGATTCTGATCTACACTATTCTTCGTAGATTTTGATCTATACTATTCCACGTTTTTAGTCAATAAGCGGAGTAATACGTTTTAAATACCAAATGATTTAGTGATTTATATTAGGAACAGGATGTGCTAGGAGAACCAGTGGAGCAATATTTCCAACGTTCAGCCATATGCCCGAGATTAATTTTAGAGTTTTTCGAGTTCACTTTGAGCTATTTTTTATTTGTTCTTTTACCACTGGGACTTTCTTAACACATTCTATAATTTTGTTGTATCCTTATCCCAGGTTGATCCATGTTGGTAGAATTTTTGGAGGTTTATTTCAGTCGGGTACTTCCAGATTCTACGATCCAGTTTTTCCATCGGATATCAACAGGTCATGTGGATACGGGTACAGTATATTAAGTTCATGCTTGTGCATGCAGCCTCCCACCAACTGCGGTATGTGCGAGCCACCACTGAATGCAATACGTTCAATATATACGGCTAAAAACCTAGAAGATTTGCAGCAGTTTAATTACTTGATCGTGCAAGTGACTATTGGGAGGAGATAATGTAGAGAGGGCTGGGTACGCTCAGCCTCTTGAGGTAAAACTGAGTAGAGGAGGGTTCGATTCCTCTCTCAGCTCAGCTATCTTGGAAGAGGTTTTCCATTGTTCCCAACTTCTACTCCAGGCAAATACCAGGATGGTTCCTAACCGAAGGCAACGACCGCTTCCTTCCCAGTCCTCGTCTGAATTACAAATACACACACTAATCACATTAATAACCACCTCGTGGCGCAGTGGCTAGCATGTTGGCTGTCACCTCCGAGGTTCTGGGTTCGATCCTCGGCTCCGCCAAGAATTTAAAAGTCTTGGTATGGTCTGGTACGAGGTCTCCCAGCCTCGTGATACGAAATGGGAACCTGCCGGGTGCTATTGCAGGAGGGGGAGTGGAAATGAACTACCACACGCAAACTCCGGCTGACGAAGCCAAGGGCTCTAATTCAGGTCGCCTACGTCCCTGGAGGAAATATGGCGCTCTAGTTTAGTTCATCAAAATAATACAGGTTATCATTACAAATTTCACAAACACCCACGGGGCTACATGATTACGATGTCGCAACAACAAGAACAAAGCTGTTAGTTCCCCCAGCAAAGAAGTGTGATTTGGAACTTAATAGAACGTTAATCAAATCTAACCTAGAAATTTAGCTTCACACAATTGGAGATAGTGGAAGGTTCTTTTACATGCCATAAATTTATAACATGGGCCCGCCGGCTTTACTTCCCCTCAGAAGGAACGGGTAGGCCTAAAGAGGGATTTTTAACGCTCTTAAGAATCCGACGACTTCGGCCGGGTTTGAACCCGCGATCTTGGGCATAGAAGCTCAGCATGCTACCAACTACGCCACCGAAGTCGCTTAAGATTATTTTTGATCTGTAAGTGAGGTCAACATTTTATTATGTCCAAACCTAAAAATAAACCAGAGAATTACAAGCATGTTGGACCCATCAGTCATAACTGATTACAAACAGTAGCCTATTTATTGAAACTATTCTGCATTATACCATAAGAGTTAAGATGTGCAACAATGAATTCTCAATCCAATTAGAGAAGTGTACGAGTGGTAACCGGTGTTGGCGAATTGCGCCAGCTAATCTTCTGAGTAGATCTTTCTTATCTTGCCATTCTATCGCAAGGTCCCTTCACGCCACTTGCCCCAGGTCAAGTTCTGGTTCTTCCGCTAAAACCATCCTGCCTTCCGTCCCCCACTACTACCACTGTGTAAACCCAACACCGAAGATACAGTATTATTAAAGCTTGCAGAATGACCGACTGGCTCTAGAATTTCCTGTAAACATTCTGCCGTACAGAGTTGTACAAAATACATTGGGATCTAGCACAAAACACTGAATCATTCGTATTTATTGTTTAATAATATTATGACATATCGTATTATTTATATAAAACTCTTCCACATAGTTTTTACCATATCCTGACCACTAGGTCATATAGGTTATGTGAAATTAGTAGACTAATTGACACCCCTGGGACGTTCAAACTCACAGACACTTCCCCTCTGACGAAAGTTTGCAATATGTGAACAGAATGGTATGTGTTGGCTGCAGAGTGGGAAAAGGGAGGGGAAATTGGTAATGGGCTATCACAGGCGCAATCGGACTATGAATTATCAAAGGGACAGATCACACTGGCGTCAAAAGTCTGTCCGATTTTATCAGTGTACTTAACTTGCGCAATTGAACTGCGCCCGTGGTAACGCGTCTGTAGGGTAATCGGAGGGGCCCAAGTCAAAGGCTATCCAAGGAAAGAAAATGTTACTGTTTTAATTATTTTTCAACCTAGTTAGGTATACTGTATGTGTTTGCTGTATATAGCAAGGGCAGTTATCTAAGGCCACGTTTTAAGAACACATAGCCTACTGTACTGTAGTTCCACTCTGATGCATTTATTTCGTGGGTCTAGTCACATATAGAGGTGGCCATATTATTATGGCAAAACTGAATAAAACATCATTCTTTATTGCAAATTAAGATACAAAGCATTACAATGGAAGGATTTATTTGAGTCCGAGTCTCCGTATCAGGACATTTCTTGGTTGTTTTTATCATATCGGCTATTCACCAAATGTGATACAAGTGATCTTTTACGAACCTGCATCATACGAATTTACGCGTTTTTAACGCATTTAATGTTAATGCGCTTTTATATTATTTTCTATCTACTAAATGTTAGGCATTAAAATACCAATCTTAAGGAAAGCAGTACGGTGTAGTGTGGGAACTACATTAAATTTAGGGGCCGATAACCTAGATGTTAGGCCCCTTAAAACAACAATTATCATCATCGTCATCAACATTAAATTTGCCGCCGTATCTTCTTTTGTTGTGAGTCGAGTATGGCATACTAATATCTTAGATAGAAGGAATAATTCCACAGCAAATCATCGACTGGAAATCATTAATTTAATCAACAGCGTTACCTGAATTGGCGGAAAAGACTGATCTGGTTAGAATGCCACAAAAACACATTCTCTTCATCAGGATACAGGAAATCTATACATTGTTGAAGATTCTGTAAACCAATTAATATTATATAATTTAGCTCCATTTAGCTTTACCATAATAATTTGGTCATCTGTGTACATATTGTTCTGAAGGTAATTTTTCTAATAGTGGGGTGACTCGCTTGCTGTGCTATTGTGGGAGAAGCGCTCAGAAGGAATATAGTTGGGAGTTTAAGACAAAAATCAATGGGGTACCGTTCATTTTTTGATAGAAGCATGAGACTTGGCACACTTATAGTTTGGACCCTAAACTTTCGATCTGAGATGGTAGCCACTTCCGGAAGTCGCGCCGAGTGCCTGTTTTGCAAGGTTGCCTACCCACCCGGAGTGAACTACGAAATCTACGCCTCGAGGGCGATATCGCAGAGGCGATTACAAATGCCGTTTCTCATTTTAAAAAACTCGCCAATGTATTTATTATGGGCCCTCGCCTCTGTTGGGGATCGAGAATCAGACGACTCGGCTGATGAAGCGAGATGCAGAAGTGCGCGTGACGTCACACGCTCCTAGTCTCTATGCAGCTTGACGCGGGTAAGACACGACGCTACCGCCGTGTATTGTTGCGGTCAGTAACAGAAGCTTGGTGCTGGTGCTGTTGTTGTTTTGCTGTGTTTGGAGAACTGATTTCTTGGAGATAATTTTGCGTAATTCATCCTGTGCATGCGAATATATTGATAAGTACATACACGGTAAATATTTTCTTTGCTTTTAAAACTGTTGTCCCACGTTTATTTCGATTAATCGTTACATCCCTGTGTTATAGGTTATGTATACTTACAGTTAAAAATTGTTTTAGGTACTTCTAACAACGGTAAGGTTTACATTTATTTACATTTTATGTGTTTCGTGTTGCGTGTTTAGGATGTGGTGGCATGGAATCTTTCGAAAAAAAAAGGTGAGTTACGGCAATTTTTCATTCTGAATTTCTAATTTTGTTGTTTGCACTTTTTCAGTGGAATCTGAGAAGCGAATCTGATAGTACCCTACATCACAGCGACAACAGCTCCGAAAAAGCGAGGTTTATGAAGGACGTTAAACATCTTGATAGTGTCTTTGTTGAGCTAGGAAACCCTTTTTTGGAAGAAAGATTGGATTTGTACAATATTGATAGCAAGCGGGTCGCATCCTCTGAACTCGTTACTACAATAATGACCATTGAAGCACTGGGCGAAAAACAATACAAAGAATTTGTCTAGGAACGCCTTATCAGCGGGGGAAAAACTGTTAAGACACCGCGAAGCAAAATAAATATCCTCTTTTTACGTCAGCTTCAAAAGCATCGCCGACCAAGACAAAAGAAAAAATCGTCGGCCTCAAAAACGACTGCAGTCTTTTCAGTAAATTATACATAGCTACAAGTGAGCACCGATTGGGATACCTAGACAGTATTTTCGCACATGAAAACCAATCAACACCACCGTGTCTCTCCACAAACGGCGAACTAAGACCGGAAAAAAAATCATATCTTTTGAAATGTTTGATGCCTGCAAGTCCAGATGGCTTCCACACCAGTGACGTACCCGCCGTACAAGCACAAATTATCGATGGACCTGCCCTAGTCCATATGCTACATCCCGGACAGTCAAGAACGTTTCAGGAATATGCCGACTGCATTTATATGCCATTCCTTAGGAAAGAACTTAATACTGTTCATTGCGTTGACGTCATTTGGGACAAGTATATACAGGATAGTCTGAAAAACCACACAAGGGCAGAACGGACTGAAGTAATACGCACGCGAGTCACAGCAGGAACACGCAATCCGAAAGGATGGCCCAACTTTCTGCGCAACTCCGAGTTGTTCCAATTCCTAAATACGCAAATACAAAAGATCACACAGGAGGGCAAAGAAATGTACAGTGCACAGGATTCGTCTGTGTTAGCATCGCCTCATCGAGAAGATATGGATATGTTGTCTCCATGCAATCACAAAGAGGCAGACACAAGGGTCATGATTCACATCGCGGATTGTGTTAGTCAGGGATACCGGAAAATTCTTGTGCGAACTGTGGACATCGATGTCCTTGTATTGGTCGTGAGTACTGTGCCTAAATTGACGGATATTGAAGAGCACTGGGTCCACATTGGCACGGGAACGCACCACCAGATTGTAGCTGCACATAAAATTGCCCAAGATTTAGGTAGGGACCAACGTCGGTGATAAAACATATGTTATCATGGAAAGGCAATGGTGACTAAAGAGGCTTTACTAGTTGCAGGTGGTAACAAGGATTTAAGTTTACCCCTATTTCACCCATTTTCAGGATGTGATACCGTTTCCTCGTTTTCCAAAAAAGGTAAGAAAAGTGCCTTTGAAGAATGGATGGCTTATCCTGACGCCACCAAAGCATTTTTGGCAGCTCAGGAGCACGATTTGGACAAAGCTTTACCTTATATGGAAGAGTTGGTAATCACTATGTATGACAGGTAGGAAAAATTGATTCATAATCGTTACCAATACGTTTTTGTTTTTTTCGTCGTTATCACTTGTGTTTTATTGCATTGCAGGTCGAGTTAATTTGTCAACGTAAATGCCTGCCGAAAGGAACTTTTTACCAAGAAAATCAGATCTCTGGAGAGTATTACTCAAACGCAGAATGCACTGGAGCAACACATCCGGCGTGCCATGTACCAGGGGGTTTATGTGTGGGGATCATCTCTGAGCCCCATCCAGGAACTACCCTCACCGTCAGATTGGGGCTGGGAAGAAAGTCCACCAGGATGGACACCACGGTGGACGACTATCCCCATTGCAACTAAGGCTTGCTTAGAACTAATCCGTTGCGGGTGCAAAATTTGTGCAACTAGGCTTCAGCAATGTGTATGCAGGAGAAGAGACTTGAAGTGCACGGAACTGTGCTCTTGTGACGCAAAGTGCTAAGTAATATTGTCTGCTTATTTTCTACTTCCGTCTTTATTTTCTGCTGATGGCTGTCCACTTAATAGCTAAGAGATTATTTTAATACATTTTTCCCTTTTTAGGAAGTTTGTTGAGCCTCTAAGATTAGTTTTGGTGAGCCTGATGCATAGGGCCACACGCATTACAAAACATGGACTTACTGCCTTCTTATTCTTTGTTTTCTCATGCCTTGTTATTCTTCCTTTTTTGCTTTTTTGTAAGTTATCAAAATTATATGTGATTTGTATTAAATAAATTAAAGCTTGGAGAATGTGGTGGCTTGTTTTTGCAGCTTTAAGTAACATGCGCCTAGTAGGTAGGCAACTACACAAAAATTTAGATCCTTTCACTCCAAATCGTGTGACCAACGTTTTCCAGGTGATTCTGTGTGCAAAAAGTATTCACCTCGAAGCAAAACAGGCATTTGTAATCAAGTTAAGCGTTGATTTCGTAGTTCACTCCGGGTGGGTATGCAACCATGCAAAACAGGTACTCGGCGCGACTTCCGGAAGTGGCTACTATCTCAGATCAAAACTTTTGGGTCCAAACTATAAATGTGCCAAGTCTCATGCTTCTATCAAAAAATGAACGGTGGTTTTACCTAACCTCCCCACTAATTATGATTACTCCAAACGCTATGAGTGTGTGCGCTTGTGTTGGGGAACGGAGCGAAGGAAATCCATGATGGCCACTCACGGAGAGCTCGCGGAGGAACTTGCTAAAGCGCGTGTGTTAGTTGCTGACTCGGAGAATGGGCAGTAGCGACTCCAGCGGGTAGGCCGGGTAGGCCCGGGCGTACCCACATTTTCCAAACAAACAAAAAATCCGGGTATTAATTGTAAAAAATTTATAAATAGCCTACTACATAATAATTACTTTGGTTTATTTCAAATTTAATATAAAACAAGTAAACAGTAGTTAGATACTGTAAACTACAAAGTTAAAGATATAAATCAATAAATTGTACCTACCCTTAAAGAATATAGTGTATTTACTTAGGAATATTTGTTATAGTTTGTAGTTGCAAGTGATTGTGCGCGGAGTAGAGTGGCAACACTGCCTGTTGTACGGACAGTCAGCTGTACGCTAGCGCTAGAGGCTTGGCGGGAGTTTTTCTTTGTTTACGTTTATGCGGATCGAACTGGCAGTGGCAGACGATAGTCCTCATTTCAGTGTTACGCTAACGCCATTACGCCACTTGGTTTAGTTCTGTTTGTTTGGTGGTTTTTATTGTTGCTATGGAAAAGTTTTTGGTGAAGTTGAAGCAAACTTTGAAGAAACTTAATGAACCTACAAAAGAATGTGTTGACGGTGAGTCTTCTAGTAGAAGTTCCGATGAAGAAGAAGTTCAAGCAGTTAAAAAACTAAAAACTGACGATCCTTCTACGAATGTTCAGCCGAAACGACCACTTGATCTTAGCGCAAGTGCCAGTGATGGGCCGAAGCAACCGCAGCTAACTTTTCCTAGACGGAATATAGGAGGAAAACAGCGGTCCTTCCATACCAACTGGTATAGACCTCGTGCGCCTCGCTGGATTTTGACCGCTGGCGCCCCTAGCGGATGCTTGTGCAACACGTAGGATGATTGACTGACACAGTTGCCTTTGAGTCTATGCAAGCAATTATATTTACCGCTCCAATGTCGTGCTCTGGTGAGGTTTGTGTTGCTTTTGATAGGATACAGTGGACTCGACTTATTTCACACCTTCCACCCCGAAGAAAGGTGCAAAACTCAATGAGAGTTGCCATGTACTCAAAGTGAGAGGAACGTCGGGAAGGGAAATTGCGGGCATATGTTTGAGAGAAACAAACATAAATCAACAGGCCCAATCAGCATTAGTGCAAGTGAAAAAAGAATATGAAGATATATTGTCCAGCGAAGTGTTGAGATTTAATTTTGCAAAAATATGAAATTGCATTTGAGATAATGGCACAGTCTCGATGTCACTTGTGGTTTCAGCAGAGATTGATTCGAATTTCCGCCAGTCAGAATGTGCACAGGATAATAACATTACAAAGTGGGGATTACCAAAAACTAGCATCTGTAATTCATAACTCCAAAGACATAAATACTCCTGCAGTTAGGTATGGAAGGGATAATGAAACAAATGCGATAATGGAATTCTGTGCATTGTTCCAATGTTCGGTAAGGCAGGTAGGCTTGCTTGTAAAACATGAACAATAATGGCTCTGCTGCAGTCCAGACAGGATTGCTCTACGGGAACATCATGAAGGGTTTCCATCTCTTCTCGAGACCAAGTGTCCGTATTCGTGCCGGGAAAACCCTGTTATTGAAAGGAAACTGTGCAACATCCCATACGGTATTTGTACATTAATAATAATGGGGAAGTAAAATTAAAGGAGAACCATGTTCTGCGGAAATCCTTTGTCACACATCGCAAGGTCACCGGGCTGAATGTAGTTCAGAATGCCTGAATGAACTGTAATGTAGCTATCAGTCGCTCTTCCACCGTAACATTTAGAAAGAAAACAAATATATATCCGGATGGGGTGATCGCAACAAGAAATTTCACAGTAAAGGTGTTCTTATAATGCGGGAACATTTAAATTCTCTGACGGACACTTTGAGGTCTTTCACAAGGGACTTCACTGCAATCTATTATGCATGCGCAATTCTCAAAATGTATTTTAAATGCATTAGGCATGGTATTCATTATAGTGGACCGCTGTGGCCAGAAAATACAATCTTTGGTATTCTGAAACATATTCTAGGATAAATTTAAAGGTGGCTGATGCTGTAGTCCTGTGACAATTAAAAAAATATACCAAGAGCGGCAAAACTAATTCCTGGCTTCAGCTTCATGAGAAAAAGAAGTAGCAAGTTTTCTCTGCCTAGAGAGCAATTCCGATTTATAGCGGGTACCAAGGATGACAGAACACTGAACACTCCTAATTTTGCACCCGCTATTTCAAGGAGATGCGAGTCCCTTCCTTGCACGGATTTGTAGCCACAGAATACATTATTTATGCTTAAACAATCCGCATGTACAGCACCGTCTGCTTTATAACACGTTTCTGTCATTGTTTGTTTATTCTCACGAGGTGTCGGTAGATTTGTTTGATCTTCAGCCTCACCATTATTTCTTAATGAAGAAAACAGTATATTGGCATCAATGTTGGCTGAACTTACGTCCATTATATCAGTTTGTTTGCTAGCATCACTGCATTGTTTCACGAGATTGTTGTCAACTAATTCCTTTCCATGTCTGAGTTTCCGTCTCTTGTATCTCGTCGCCTCTGCAGTTTCCCTTTTTTGTTCATGCTGGTCGGAAAAAGTAAGTTTCAAGTAGAGTCTGGGCATGTAACCAGGACTGTCGGGATCCCTTCTAGGTGTTCCGTTAACAAAATGACGACTATAAATACGTGCATTTTTACTGGTAGCCCTTGGCTTCCTGTCAACAGTCTCTCGCCTCACTGCTTTAATCCAAGCTGTCCTTCTGATTATGCTGTTTATCAATAGGAAAACTAAAAAATCTAGTACCGGGAGGACTGTTTCTGTACGAGTAATTGCAACCAACCACACAACAGTTTCTTCGATTCTTTGTAACACTCACTTCCATCGCGAAAAACTGAACATTCCTTTCCAACAAGCGGTAGCCTACCTTACAGTAGAGAGCTGCGTCATCCTCACCAGCTATAGATTTGTCACCAGAGCGCAGCAGGGTAGGCGCGCACGAGGTCTATAGTAAGTATTCTTGGTTAGAATACTCAGTAGGAAATGACGCTGTATTTTGTTTCTTTTGCCGACACTTCTCTGTCACAGGCAGAGAAGTACTTACTACTTCGGGATATAATGACTGGAAAATTTTCAGTAAAATGTCAGACAAACACGAGAAATCTAGCTGTCACAAACTTTGCCTAACAAAGTACAAAGGATGGCTGGATACACAAAAAACTGGTGCCGTTACTATCAAAATTAACGAGCATATGACGCAAACAATAGAAAAGAATAGAGATACATTAAAGACCCTCGTGAGAAGTGTGATAATTTGTGCACGCCAAGACATTGCTCTGAGAGGACACAGGGAGGGTGAAAACGGAAATTGCAGTGACAGTAATGAACCAGATGAAGCAAAGGAGGGGGCTGAGAAGTTTTCGGATGTAAATCGTGGGAACTTTCAAGAATTAATAAACTTATTGTGTTTAGAAAATGACCGGTTTAATTTGAATCTAAAAACCATGCCTGGAAACGCAAAGTATACATCTAAAGATGTACAAAATGACATTTTAGACACCGCTGCGAATTTGATTACTCGCAGTATAGTTGAGGAAATAAAATCTAGTAACGTATACAGCATTATAGTGGATGAAGCTCGAGATGAAGGTCACACAGAACAACTGAGTATCTGCTGTCGTTACGTTCATCAATGTAAGATAAAAGAAAGATTTTTGGGTTTTGTTCAATTGAAAGAGCTAACCGCTGAATCTTTAGCTAGCAAAATAAAACAGTTTTTGGAATCAATTGGACTTGAAATAAGGAACTGTGTAAGTCAGTCATATGACGGTGCTTCCGTTATGTCGGGAAGGTTTAACGGGCTGCAGTCCCTTATTAGACAGATGACTGAAAATCCTTGCCCTTACGTACATTGCCATGCACATCGGTTAAATTTAGTCTTGGTTGACGTCGCTAAAAATGTACAAATAGTTAGGGAAACTATGGACCTTTTGGAAGCAATATATGCTTTTCAATCGTGTTCTACGCTTCGCCATGAATTGTTCATATTTACTCAAGATACTAAAACTGGGAGGGAAGTCATCACAGTGCCTCAGCATAGTGACACTAGATGGGTGGCAAAGTATAAGGGGGTAAATTTCTTTAAGAACCAGTTTGGCACTCTAATAAATGCTTTGCAGAAGTGCACTGAAAGTTCAAAACCAAGTGAAGCAGCTGAGGCAAAAGGTCTTCTGATGCAATTTAGATCTTTTGAGAATGTCTTCTTCATTCTTGAGGGTATTTTACAAGTTGTAAATATCCTATCAAAGCAACTACAGTCTCCAACCCTGGATATAGGAAAGTGTCTTAAGCTCGTAAAAGCAACAATGGATAGCTTAGGCCAGTTTCGATCAGAGGAAAAGTTTGAAGAATTTTTTGAAGAGACAAAACAGATTTGCGAAAACAATGACATGTATTGTTCAACCGACACTGGGCGAGGCCGCCGTAAACAAAAGACAACAACAAGTCTTGATGACTATTTTGTTCTAGAAACCTCTGTAAAGGGAAGGTCAAAGTGTGTAGAGAGTGATGAAAGTGAGCATAAGGCAAAACTAAGAGGGGTGTATTTTGATGTACTTGACAATGAACTATGTGAAATGAAAAAAAGGTTTATTGACAATGATGTTCAAATGGCTTGTATCTTGGCATGTGATCCAAAATCAGAAGAGTTTTTGAATCCTGAAGTTTTGTGTAATTTTACAGAACTTCACGGCAAGGATAGTGATTTTACCTCTACCCTAAAAGTACAGTGTGGTTTAGGTAAATTAAACTCCAAAAGTACCGGGTGAGTTAGCCGAGGTCGTTACGGCATGACTGCTGGCAGTCGCTCGCATCCGGGAGGCGAGGAGGTTCGAATCCCCCCGCCGGCAACCTTGAAGATGGTCTTCTGTGGTTTCCCATCTTCCTTCCAGGCAAATGCCGGGGTTGGTCCCTAACGATAGGCCACAGCCGCTACCTTCCAACTCCTCACCCTTCCATTCCAACTTTCCTCCCCAACGGTACTTGTAGCTCACCCATTGGGTGTCCGTCTCGAAGTAGCTACAAAAAAACTGGCGAGCCGAACATGTCCTCGGACACTCCCGGCACTAAAAGCCATACGCTAAAAAAAAACTCCAAAAGTAGCATTGATGTGTTGAAGGACTTAACCGATTTCCCATCGTTTGAAGAATTACAACACATTATGACCATTATATTGACGATGCCCTTCTCCACAGCGTCTGCTGAAAGGACTTTTTCTACAATGAGAAGAATCAAATCAAATTTCCGGGCCACAATGACTCGGAAGAGACTCAACAGTTTGGGAATAATATCCATCGAAAGAGAAGCAAGCTGCGAACTTCTAAACCATCCTCATCCCGTCGTTGACCACGCCCCCTTCCTTCCTTTTTGATGAATTTGCTTCTCAGAAGGGTAGAAGATTGCAGTTTTCAATTAAATGAACTGTGCATTTGAGATGTGTTTGTGTGCATATTATTGGATTGGTTTGAGTTGTATTTTGAGTTTTCTACTTAAAGTTAAAATTAGCTTTGTGAAATTTATAGGTAATAAAGTGTATTTTGTTGAAATTCAAAAAGTGTTATGAGTTTTTATTTTGAAGGTTAATCCATTATTACGAATAATATCCCCCTTAGATAGTTAGAATAAGTCATTTTGTGTTTTGAATCAATAAAAGCGAATAGGCATAGTGGGCTCTTGCAAATAAACTATTATTACAAGTAGACCATATCTTATGCAACAACTTACTGTAATTGTGATTACAACTTACTGTAATCGGAGCAACTTACTGGAATTATGATTAGTGATTCTAAGTCTTGTCAAAATTTTCTTTCCTGACAATTAGAGAGTGTGTACAGTCAATTTCAAAAACGTCAGTTAATATATTATTTTATCACAATCTGTAAAACAATTAAAGGTCTAAATTCTAAGCAAGTGACGACATATTTTAGGCTTAATTCCATGACTAAAAACATCTAGGCTCTGCATGCTCTAAAACCTTATTTGAGACACCGAAACTACTTTTATTTAGCTATACCACATGTATAGCCCAATAAAAGCAAGAGTAAAATGTACCATCAAAAAGCCTTTAAAGTCACCAATCACCCTTCGGCTGGGGGTATTCCATACCCCCAGGCCCCCCGGTAACCACAAACTGTTCCTACCCAAAAATATAATCCTGGAGCCGCCCCTGAGAATGGGACCATCGTGAAGTGGTAATGGCAAGATCACTGGCGATTGACTCATGCGGTGCGCTTGCAGTAAATAAAAGATCAGATCCCTTGTGAGAATGTTGTCTGGTTAAATGTAAATTTTAGAGTTGGGGCGAGGATGTTGGAAAGTGAGTAGGAGATGAGTAAAGCATCGAACGCACTTACCTCTCCGAAGGTCTTGAAGTCCTGTAGACTACATCGTACTGACAAGCAGGATCCCCTCCGTAGAACTGGCCCTCCCTTGTTGACATTTATGCCCTTAATGTCTTGTGTTGTCGTCATGGAATTTGATGAGTAGGCTATTTGTTATAGTTTACGTAATGCAGTCGCAAGCATTTCGAGTGTTCGTATTTCGGTGGCAATAATTGCATCGTCTTCTCAATTCTTATTCCAGTTTTAGGGTAAATTCAGTATTCTAGGGTGCGTTATGATGGGATTCATAACAATATATCTTTATACTGCCACTAGGATGTCGACTGGAACGAGAAAAGCAACCCGATTGACTCTTATTCTCAATCTTCCATGCAAAATGCCGGAAAAATGGCACCTGTTCAATTTCGTGAGTTGTATGGAAGTTATCATGAAAGGCAGAATCTAGCAGAGAAGGTACGTATCACACGCAATTAGACGCGTCTATACCAGCGTGTTTACCCGTACTGGCAGAAGCTTCCATGCCAACGAGTGTCGTGTAATTCAGGCTTTATGTTCCGCTCGCTTCACATAGACCAATGATGTTAGTATCCAACTACCCTGACCGCGGCAGACCAATAGGGGTTTCCTTTAGTCAGTGGCTTCAGGAGAGTGTGGGTAAGTGCAGACAGTGGCTTCAGGGGAGTGCGGGGAAGTGAAGTTGGCAGTATTAACTCAACATTGCATTTTCCTTTTCGTCAGTTTACAGTTCCAAAGTTAAAACTTCGATAATTTCCTCATAATAGTACGAATATAATGTTTCCTGAATGCAATCAGCGTCGATAACCGTGGCAAAGTAAGTAGAAACAATTTCCCGTGTGATACATCTTTAATGAAATGGAAGGTAATTAGTAATGTTTCAGTTAGGTTGATACACTCATGTTTTCACACCGCACACTAGGATCTTTGATGCGATGGAAGGCGACTAGCAAGCTTGATACACACATGTTTTCACACTGCACAGTAGGATCTTTGATGCGACGGAAGGCGACTAGCGATGTTGATATACTCATGTTTTCACACCGCACACTAGGATTTTTGATGCGGAGGAAGGCGATTAGCAATGTTGATACACTCATGTTTTCACACTGCACACTAGGATCTTTGATGCGATGGAAGGCGACTAGCAATGTTGATACACTCATGTTTTCACACCGCACACTAGGATCTTTGATGCGATGGAAGGCGACTAGCAATGTTGGTACACTCATGTTTTCACACCGCACACTAGTATCTTTGATGCGATGGAAGGCGACTAGCAATGTTGATACACTCATGTTTTCATACCGCACACTAGGATCTTTGATGCGATGGAAGGCGACTAGCAATGTAGGTACACTCATGTTTTCATACCGCACACTAGGATCTATGATGCGATGGAAGGCGACTATAGCTCGCGTCAGCCTGGAAGGCGGCCGGCTCTGTGGGATTTGGGCAGAGAGAGAGAGAAAGAGATACATTTCCACTGTTGCAACAGGTCCACCATGTCCTAGTCCCCACACCGCAGGCTGCTGCCATGAGTTCCTGCGGTATGACAACACCGTCGCTTACCTCAACGAGCTTGTCTCCTTCACGCTGCTTTACACTTAGCTTTCCTGACAACACACTAGCTCAGATTCTCAAGACAGACTGACTGTATTTGGTGGGATGGAAGTGAGGCATGACGTAATGGTAGCGTTGTGTTCTGCGCATCGCCTTCCCGGCTGGCTCTAGCTCTAGCAATGTTGATACACTCATGTTTTCATACCGCACACTAGGATCTTTGATGCGATGGAAGGTGACTAGCAATGTTGATACACTCATGTTTTCACACCCCACACTAGGATCTTTGATGCGGAGGAAGGCGACTAGCAATGTTTTCAGCAAGCTTGATACACTCATGTTTTCACACTGCACACTAGGATCTTTGATGCGATGGAAGGCGACTAGCAATACAGCGAGCGTTTTCAGATTAATTTCTTCAGGGAGCGCGAGCGGCTCCTTGGGGACATTAAACGGGCGGATTATTGTTTAATAATTGAATATTACCTTCGTGGAGCGCAAATTTGATTCGCGCTTGCTCTGTTCCTCACCACACCACACTTCATACAGGGGTGAACATCTCCCATGTTACTTCTCCTCAGAGCCGTGGCTACAGACAGTAATCAATATATTTTGCTCTCCCTTATTCTGTCAGGTGGAGGGGCGTGATAGTGCAATGGTCAAGCTGCCTGCCTCTCACCAAGGCGGATTGGGTTCGATTCTCGATCAATGCATGCGCGATTTTTGAAGAGGATTATCACGCCTTGTGGTTCGGATTGCACGTAAAAATATAGCTCCCGTAGCTCATGATCAAGAGATTAACGACCGCGTAAAACTACAAGCTTCCTTCCTTCCTTCCTGACTGGCTGCGAGGCTCAGGGGTAACGTTCTCGCCTGTTGAACCCAAGATAGCGGGATCGAACCCTGGCGCAGTCAGTTGGCATTTGAGGGTGTGCAAATACGAGGTAGCCGTGTCAATAGATTTACTGGCACGTTAAGGATCCCCTTCGGGGCAAAATTCCGGCACCCCGGTGTCTCTAAAAGCCGCAGTAGTTAATAGGACCGTAAAACCAATAACATTATTATTATTTCTTCCTTCCTTCCTTCCTTCCTTCCTTCCTTCCTTCCTTCCTTCTGTCAGGTCCAGCTCGCGGTGCAGACACTAGCATTCTTCATTCTTGGCAATCACCGCGAAGGTCCGTGTTCGATTCCCGGCTCTGGCAAGAAATGTAATTCTGGTCTGAGGTCTGGAACGGTCTCGAGAGGTAAAACTAAGAAGATGTGGTTTCAAACCTTGTGTTTTTCAGGGGTTTCTCCCCCTTCTACTCCACGCAAATGCTGGGATGGTACCTAACTTGAGGCCACGGCCGCTTCCTACCCACATCCTACTTAAATTACAAATACACACACTAGTGTGTACTTCAGTATTTGTGCACCAATTGAGCGCCGTGATCCCTAATCACGAAGAGAATATATTCGAAAAAGGAATGAACAAAATGTACTGGAGCATCAGAAACAACATTACAGTGACACAGGTTATCATACAAATTCTACACACACACAAGTATACGGAGCTATATGACCACGATGTTGCAAAGCCCCTATATAGGCCCTAATCAGCAACAACAACAACAACTCTCTTCCTTCCTACCTGCCTGGACCAACTCCTGTTCTCTTCAAACCGAATATGTTGTTATTAATTCATTTAAGGCATAGGTGGGCAATGAGGGAGCGCAGCTCCTGGAGCCAACTGCGAGAGCACGAGTGGAGCCAAGGAGCTGACTGCTCGCTAATAGTTTGTGCTGGAGCGACTAGATGGTAATAAGCACAGTCAAGGCGCAAGCATAGGTACAGCATTGTACCATAGGTGGGCAATGAGAGAGCGCAGCTCCTGGAGCCAACTGCAAGAGTGCGAGCAGAGCCAAGGAGCTGACTGCTCGCTAATAGTTTGTGCTGGAGCGACTAGATGGTAATATGCACAGTCAAGGCGCAAGCATAGGTACAGCATTGTACCATAGGTGGGCAATGAGGGAGCGCAGCTCCTGGAGCCAACTGCATGAGCGCGAGCGGAGCCAAGAAGCTGACTGCTCGCTAATAGTTTGTGCTGGAGCGACTAGATGGTAATATGCGCAGTCAAGGCGCAAGCATAGGTACAGCATTGTACCATAGGTGGGCAATGAGGGAGCGCAGCTCCTGGAGCCAACTGCGAGAGCACGAGCGGAGCCAAGGATCTGACTGCTCGCTAATAGTTTGTGCTGGAGCGACTAGATGGTAATATGCGCAGTCAAGGCGCAGGCATAGGTACAGCATTGTACCATAGGTGGGCAATGAGGGAGCGCAGCTCCTGGAGCCAACTGCATGAGCACGAGCGGAGTCAAGGAGCTGACTGCTCGCTAATAGTTTGTGCTGGAGCGACTAGATGGTAATATGCGCAGTCAAGGCGCAGGCATAGGTACAGCATTGTACTGGGCTGAGTAGGCCTATATTATGTGTACGCTAAATATGAATCACGAACAAGCTTAGCACATTTTTATGAACAGTTTTCGCAAACAGATTTCCCAAACATGCACAAAATGATTGCCAAACTTCTATCAATGTTTGGTTCAACCATATCTGTGAGAGAAATTGTTCTCTCTAATGAAGATAAATAAATCTCCACGAAGAGCCACTCTAACTGACGCACATCTCACTGCCTTTCTTCGAATTGCAATTGCAAGATCGATCGCTCCAAGTGCAACGCGCCTGCTACAGCGAAAGGATACGAACACATCATCTGCAGAATGACAGTTCATATATATAAGAACACATAGCCTATGTTTTGTTTATGGTGAATGATATTTATTAATGTATTTATTTCTGTACTCCTAGAGCAAGTTTTCGTTCCTCGTGTTCTAAACAAGTTGTTAGGTTGGCTTATTGTAGTTTCAGGACTATCGGTAGGGGGCAAATGAGTGTGTACTAATCAGCTGTCAAAGTAATTATGTTTCCTACACAGAACCTAATAAAAGGAATATAAGTAAGCGTATGTACTGCGCCAGAATTTATTTAAGGCCATTACCAAAGAACCAATCTGGATATGAACTGGGACCAAGGAAAAATAAAAGAATGAATTAAAATCTTTTATTCCTTAAAATTCGTGAGATATGGGAAAATCTGTGTGGAAATTAGTGAAATGCTATGCATCTTAAACAATTATGGAAGGCAAGAAGGAATAATTTAATTATGTATATATATTTATTATCTGAATGTAGGGAGTCCTACAATGTAAGAGCACATCACGCCACGAGGAGCGAGAGTTACGTCATGAAGGAGGAGAAGGGACGAAGGTCGAAGTACAGACTGAGTGAGGAGAGGTGATTGGAGTTACGTCACACTGGAAGAGGGGAGGCAGAGTGAGGAACATGGCGAACGCAGAGAGCCAGAGAGAGGAGTTCTTTTCAATTTGAAATCTCGACGAGTTAAGACCGAGAGGAGAAGCTAGTATTTATTCAGTATAGTGCCACGTTTTATGAAAGTTGGGAAAAACGAGTGAAGTACAGTGGACTGTAACTTGCAAAGCAAGAAACATTCTCAAGCAGAACAGCACAGCATATAGCTTGATATTACAGTGTTTCAAACGAAGCTGTTATACATCGCATGAAAACATTTCATTTCTACAAGAAAAGCTTTATTATTACTACGAGTGAACTCTTACTTGAACATTATATATAAAATGCAGTTCAGAAATTGGCAACGGGGAAGTCATAAAAGTGTCATCAGTGAAACGAGAATGACCATGTGCTAAGCTGCACATGATAGGGAAGTGGAAGCTACAAAAATGAAGAGCTGAATTCCAGAATTCATAATATGGAAAACGCAGCAGAACATCCACGCGATGCGCAAAATCACAGAACGAACCTCTACTTTTCAACAAGAGTTCTTATACATCTGGTATACTCGCAGAGACTTTTATGAAACGAACGAATTTCAACCTTGAGAAGATATGTCAACGCAGAGATGGAGTATCGAAAGAACAGCCAGACGTCGTGCAGTGAACGAGCAGGGGAGCGCGGACGAGACAGGCTGTTTCACGGCGAGGTCACCAACCCTGGCATGACACCGACCTTGTTCCACTGGGGGAGATGTCCAGCTGGTCCCGTCACAACCGGTCTACATAGCTGTGGGCGTTGCGCTCAGACATTCTTGGTTTGGCAGACGAGACAAGGTACTTCCGAGACCGTCTTCAACTCAAGGTAGAGAAGAGATTACTTTATATTTGGTAGAATAGTAGTCATGTTCTGTGTTTATCCAAATTGACCAACCGTATAATTTTGTCATTGTTTTTAAAATTGTGTAGATTTTGATCTAGTATTTTTCGTATTTTCTTTGGAGTTATTTTTCTTGTTTTTTGAAAATTTCAGTCACTTGGACGAAATTTATGCCTAGCGCAGTTGTAAACGTTAAAATCATTGCAATATAAAATCGTGTAGAATTATTGATATTTGCGTTAAAATAGAACTAAATAAATCTGTTTTATGCGGAGCGATGGAAAGTATAATTGTGAACAAATTAAAGCAAGAGTATAGTAAACAATTTAAAGAAAGAATATTGAATATTTGCGTTAAAATAGAACTAAATAAATCTGTTTTATGCGGAGCGATGGAAAGTATAATTGTGAACAAATTAAAGCAAGAGTATAGTAAACAATTTAAAGAAAGAATATTGAACGAACTAAAGAAAGCATAATGAACCAAATTTAAGTACCACATATTTAAAAAAAATATGTCACGAAGTGTCAAATATTTCGACAACTCATGATGTTGATTCGAGTGTCAGAAATTTATTTTCAACCAATTGAGAACAAAATTGAATTGTTACACGACACGAAATCTGATAAAGATAGTCAAATGCTTGATAGATGATTAAACCAATAAATACTAAATTCACTGTAATGAGACAGATAGATATGTAGATCTATGCTTTAACGTGATAAACCATATTTTCTAGTAACGAAAGTATTTCAAGAACCTTTATATAAATATGTCCAATGAAAATTTAGAGCATTAAAAAGCCTAGATAAATTTGTTAAGCAAATATTTTCACGAAAGGAAGACAAACTTATATCTTTTATTAAATATGAATTCTTACTGATAATTCTTTAAAGGTTGCAATAATGTGAAATTGAATTTAAACACGCGGAAAAGAGTTAAGAAAGTTAAATCACCGGGTGATCTAAAAGTAACTGTACAGAAGGTTATTGCAGAAGTGAAGTTATAGGCACGAGGAGAAGTTGTATAAGGATAGGGAAGTTTGTTAAAGTTTGTTTCTTGAACAATATTCACAATGGACGTGGATATCTAATAAAGTTACTAATTTTCTTTGCATGAAGTAAGAAAATGCATTGAAATGGGAGTTTAGATTTGAAATACCGTGCAAGAAAGGAATTGTAGACGTAAATGAGTTACGTATTTTCACGAGAGGAGAATGAGGAGTCTCACGTTTTTCTAGTATTGAATACAGCGAATGTGACGTTGTTTGGGTGTATTTAAAGAAAGTTCTGTACAGGGTGTTTAAGAAATAATGTGATTGTTGTATAATTTTGGAAGAGGAGTGTGGAATGAAGGTCAAAGGCCATGCACTTCGAGTATTCACGTTTATCAGAGAATTGTTAACAGAGCAAAGAATTTCAGGAATTTTTCAAGATTTAATGATCCAATGGGAAAAGACAAAGTAAGAACAGTGCTTAGCTTAAATGTTTGTCACTTATGTTCTATTGATTTAGACAAGTATTTATACTTTCAACCGATAGAGTTGCGGTGTTTTGTTACGGAAGTTGAGTGGTAAAGACTCATTTGTAATATAGACAATTTAATCTTTTCAACACAATTAAGTGTAGATTTGTGCGAACCATGAATTAATGTAAATATGAGTATAGTTAATGTTGAATAATTTTTATACTTAGATGTGGAACTACGGTTCAGAGATGAAACGGATTGTATAAAATAGGGTAATGTTTAAAAATCACGCCGTTTCATAATTTTTCTTATTATATCAGTGTCACGTTTAGTTTATTTTTGAGATTATTTTATTGCAGTGTCAGGGAGACACTATTCACAGACAG
The DNA here is from genome assembly GCA_946902985.2 of Meconema thalassinum. Classification (NCBI taxonomy): domain Eukaryota; kingdom Metazoa; phylum Arthropoda; class Insecta; order Orthoptera; family Tettigoniidae; genus Meconema; species Meconema thalassinum. The sequence goes on from OX336388.2 coordinate 555,644,937, forward strand.
GCAGTCAGTTATATTTGTACTTTTCTTAGCACAATATACGGCTGGCGCTCCTTAGCGAATCAGTCAATTTTTATCTTAGCTGACATCGTTTTCATTGTCGTCATCGCCGAAAATAGTACTGCTAGGTATAGATACAGGCGCTCTCTATAGATTAACCTTATCACCCCTCGAGATTGGAGTTTCTCGATTTGCTCTAAATGTAAATGATAGAAGAAATTTGTACCTAGGCTGGTAGTACTATTTTCTTTTCAATATGGGCCGATAACCTAGATGTTAGGCCCCTTAAAACAACAATTGTCATCATTGTCGTCTTTTCAATATATCTACCCTATGTGTTCCTGGAGTTCCCAATTTTTACTTAGCAGACAATGGTAAATTTTTGAGCTGGGTAATTTCGTGTCTGCAATCCTTTACAGTGCAGCGGATATAGGTACTGATTGGTGAATTCGGGCGCAGTACGTAGCACCATAATCTAACCATCTACTGCACAACAAACAGGGCACAAGTATAAAGCTGTTGTGATACGCCGCTTGTAACGGCAAGCTGTGCAAGCAGCTACAAGGTCAGAGCGCATACTCGGCTCTTTCTGCTGCCGGAGCGGGAGCGCTGCTCAATGAGCCGAATTGTGCCCAGCTCTGATTTAACGGCTCTGGCGTCATCGTGATCATTTTTCCCCGTGTATTAGGGTTTGGAGGATTTATCTGGTAACCTGTGTTATTATGGTGTTATTCCTTTCTTCCTACACCGGTGTCTACGAATCTCGCAGGGTTTCATGTGATGATGAATTTCATTATGATAATTATTTTAAGGGGCCTTCCATCGAGGTTATCGGCCCTGGTTTCATTTGAAACACTCCTTATATTTTCGTTAGTTAGAAAAATAGAGATATTTTGCTCTTATACAGTAAATAATGGACAAGGTTGCCCGTTCCAGTTACCTTTCCTAGCCAAAAAATAGTAACGAAATATGTAAATAAAAGTTTTAAGAAGGAAATATTGTCTACTAGCAGAAGTACCCGGCTTCGCCCGGTGGATTCATTTGTTTTATGGATGATAAAAATAATACTACCGTACTACAAAACTGGCACATGATATTTAAACTAACAGAAAAAAATTTATAATTTTTTGTGGTGGTGGTGGTGGTGGGGTGGTGGTAGTGGGGGTGATAAGTAGTCGAGTATAATGGACGTAACATTCAGGTCATTTTCCCGTAATTATAATGCTAATAATGAATAGGTAGACGGCTATTTACTAAATACAGCACTGACTCAAGTAATTTACAAACGAATCGAAATATATGATTAGAAAGAGGAGTAAGTGACATAAAAGACACTGCCTAGGGCCTATATCTCATTGGCTGTTAGAAAAGTAGAGACCAATAGTATCGTCTTTTTTCGCATAGCGACGTAGGAAAATAATCAGAGCACTTAGGAAATCTTCGGCTGTCCCGTGCTCCTGAGGTAGCAATAGTGACATTTATCGCCACATAGCGCTCAAGGATAAGGATCGGAATAAATGAAAGTAAATTTGAAAGCACCAACGCTTATGGCAGCTGATAACCTCAACGTACCGTACTGCACCAACACCATCGCACTTATACAGATACATAATATTTCATGATGATAACTGTGCTCCAAAGGGTAAGTACATTAAGTTTGGTTCATATCAGTGGAACGATGTAGATTTGTGCCAAAGGTCCTAAATGCAAGAGAATGGAGTGGTCTGTCTGAAGTAGACAGTGTTACTCGCAGGGTTTCAAAGGGTAAGTATACAACTTTTGGTTCAGATCGGTGAAACGGTGTATATTTGTGCCAAAGGGCCTAAATTTTAAATCTCGTATTGTGACCACGTGGACAATGGCACAAAGGAACTCTTGACCCTTTGTATGCAAAGATGATAAACTTTATAGAAATTATAAGAAACCAATGTAGAGAAGTCGTGGTCAAACCAGCTTCAGAAATCCAGCAAGATACGCAGGTGGCTTTTTAGAGTGCCAGCGGATCCATAAAGTCACATTAATTTTGACAGTTTGAGTGTAAAAAGCCATTTAGGAGGCCATAAACAGAGCAGCGAATGCCTAGCTGAAGAGTCTTAAAGGACACTCGAAATTCCGTGAGACAGCAATTCAAGCGAGAAGTTATTACGAGTCAAGTATGACATTTATGAGAGATCTACTTTTGTAATGACCCACTTGAGACGAGGCCCTGAGAAATACTAAGTTAGCAGAAATTTGAATATATAAATAAGGAATTCCCCGTCATAAAACTTGACAAAATGAATTCACCATGGTAACGAGCTATGAAATTTAAGACGAACATAGGAACAGAATAAATCGGAGAGTTGGTAGACCTGTGAAATAGTCACTTGAGAAAGAGCTTAGCTCAGATCACGTCATTTAAAATTCTAGCGGAGTGCTACGGGAGAATACTAAGGTAATAGGGTTGGCCCTTCAAGTTGCATAATAATTATTTTGATTAATTAAAAATAAACCCATGAACAAAATTAATTCCGCCAAGTAGAAATCTTAAAGATAATGCATATCACATCTGGAAATAAATTGCGAACCAGATTGGACCAAGGAATCAAAAGTTGAACTCCCGGAGTTTTAAGGAACTAATTTCTGCGCCAAATCGAATAAATAAGGCTTCGAGCTCAAGCCAGACAGTCAGTTGATCCAAGTCCTCGGAGGAGGCACGTTAAGTTCAAGACAGTTGATCGAAGACCTCGGTAGGGGAACGTCAGTTAGTCTATCAGTTGAGACAATACCTTGGGAAGGTAACGCTACGGTATCAGAGACTTATTAAGACCTACGTGTTGGTCTTTATATTCAGCAAAAGCTCAAGTAAACAATTAGATTGAAAATCAGGAGTTGCGCTACGTTAATAATTAGACGGAGTGGCACCAAGTAAACAATCCAGAGTAGGGACTCTGAACGAACACGAAAAGTTTATAGAACATTTATATCGAAAAACTGCAAAATAAAGAATACTAGAAATCGAAAAGCAATCAGCAAGCGTAGAGCGGGGACGATTTACGTCACATCGAAGTAAAGACAGTTCGAAACAGTAACTCCCAGAGGGGACGTTGAAAGAACATTGTATAGTGAAATCGCACAGACAGAAACGTTACAAGAAATACGAGTTAAAGCAAACGAGATAGCATCTAGAATATAGGAGTAGAATGTATACGGTCTTCGAACTGGAAGCCAAGCTAAAAATCGAGAGATCTGCGATAGATAGAGAAGGGAAAGGAAGTGAGGCAAAAATTACGAACATTTCGCCTTAAGTAAACAGGCAAATTTAAGAAAGCCACGCACGATAAATAAGTTCCAGAAAGACTAAAGAAAGAAAGAAAGAAAGAAAGAAAGAAAGAAAGAAGGAAAGAAAGACTTACCAGAAGTAAGAGACTTTGCAGTAGGAGCGGTCACACGTTCGATACGGGGTAGGGGAATTGCATCAGGACCATCAATACCGTGATGTTTTCATCGCAATACGCTGAAATGTGGTCCGTGTGTCGTATAAATATTAAATAAGTGAATTTTTCGTGTAATACATGTTTAAAAGCAAGGTAATGTGTCAAAAAGTGTACAAGTGTAAAATCACAGACCAGAAAATGAAAATGGTCCAGTGTTATGAAAATATGTATTGTTAGAGCAGTAAGATGGGTGAAGTCATCCAGAAACCAGGTCATGAGCCGAACATCAAATGGGTGAGTAGGAAATTCTTATTATCCTAAATGATTGTGTCATGTGCTAATCAGTGAATTTGAAAATGTATAAAATAACCAATAATTGCACTAGTAAAGGAACGAATAACCTTAAATGTATTGGAAAACCCGCAAATATAAGTTTGCAAAATGTGTGAAGAAAATTTTTGATGTGCAAAAATAATAATAATAATTAAAAACCCGTAAGAATGAATTAGCAAGAATGAAGTGAAATCTGAAAGGAGAAATCGAGTATAATAATGTTGTTAACAGGTAATTTATGCCATATAAATGAAATGTAAAAGTAAAATGTGAAAGAAGCACCATAATATTAATAATGATAAGTGTTGAGTTTTTAAACTCCGAGATAATGAATAAATAATTAAGTAATTGCATTCCGTAAGTAAATAACGAAGTGATAAGTAATAATGCATTACAAAATTAATGAGCTCGAGTAAAAATAATTGAAGAATTAAAGGATCGTGGGGATACCTTAAAGTAATGAAGTAATAATGTCGTTCAGATCTAAATGTAATGAAGTAAAGTAAATGGTGATAAAACTAACACCTTGATAAAGTATCATGAAGTTGTAGGCCAGGGGCCATGTTAAAGGTAAAACGTCGAAGGAAAGACCAGTAAAGTAATGCCGCGATATAAGTAAAGTTGAGTTGTTGAAGATATTTGTTGCATGCAATGGAAGTCCAAGTTGTGAAAAAGTTGTGTTGCCAAAATGGGCCGATAAATAATGAATAAAAGTGGTATCAAGCTAGCTAATTTGTATCCCATAACATGTATATTCGAGAGATAAAAAAAGGTGTATTAATGGTCGGAAATCGTCGTCGTTGTATTAAGGGTTGCGCCCATGGAAAACCATAGGGTTTTGCCAGTCAGCAAAAATGGTATATATGGTTTGCAACATTTCCACTGGAATAGCTTTGTGTTTACGGTAATTTACAGTGTAAGTCCCGTTGAGGCATTGCCAAGTATAAGTCTGGTAGGATTCAAAGGTTTCTACAAGATATGATACAACTGGGGAGGCGTGTAGGGACTCCGAGCCTAGTGTCATATAACTTATTCTAAATTGCCCAGCATTGTTGTTATATCCGACTCGGTGTATGATCGGGATCTCCCGGTGTCCATATTACAAGTATATAAATCGTCGTGATCTCCAGATATTGCATTGCTTATGAGGAAAATGAAATGAATAAGTAATGAGTGAGGAATAATAGTTGAAATAATGTGTCAGCTTGGACGATCATCTGCTTTTAAGGGAAGCTGTAAACAGTAGGAGTCGCGAGGGAAAGTGAATGGAGTGAGACTAGGTCATAAATCAAGAGCCAAGTAGTGTGAGGGGAGAGTCTAGCGGCCTTGCCGGCCCTTACAGACCGCAAGGGGGAGCTAAAACAATAGGCGCTTTGTGTGCAAGATCTGAATAGGTAGTAGAAATAAAACGGAGGATCATGCAAATTTGTTAAATAAAGGTGCTGCAAGAATATAAAGTAAGTTGTTGTATAGGTGGGTTTAAGACAATTGTCTCCACACTAAGTTCGAAGTAATTCCATAATATTTGACCGTAGTAGTCAAGGAATAAAATATTGAGAAAATAATCGATTTCTGCCTTGAGAGATTTAATAAGAATAACGGGTAAGCAAATGATTGAGTTTAAAGGTAAGCCAAGTAATAGAAAATAATGATAGCACATGATACATCATTAACCACCCTAGAGCTTGAGAAAAATATTGGGAAAATGTGATTTCGAGTCATGGCAGGGTAAAAATTGTTGATTTGTTGTGTTAAAATATAACCTAAGGCTTAAAAGGAAGAAACTAGTACAGTTTGAAAGAAACTGAAAATAAAGTAAACAATGAAAATGAAGACAAAGTAAAGCCCTGAAGGGATTGTAATGATATGCAATGATTGTCCATAAGCCTTAGTGGATTTTCATAAAATGATAGGCGCGCTTTGTGCCTAAATGAACAGAAACTAATAGTATAAGAAATGATTTTTGTATTGACTTTTAAGGAGGGATATCAGCTCAGTGGAGCTAAGTAAGGTTATTCGGAAAAGTAGATTTGAATGATTTTGAAAATTTTAATGATTCTTTTGATTTTTTTTTTGATTTATTCCAAACAATTTATGTTTTATGTTATGATTGTAATTTCCCGGGCAAATTTTTAGTAAATAAAATCATGTTAATTGTAAAATGTGTCGTTGTCAATGTAGTCTTGTAGATCCAATAGTGTTCCTTATCTGAATGTGAGATCATGTTGTGGGCTGAACGGTACACACCCCGAAACCGAAGTAGCCTAGCCAGGTGATGATCAAGCATTCTCCATTTGAAATGGATACAGTATATGCCATCAATAGTTTGCTATTTCTTAGCATTCTCATTTGACTTGAAATGGAAATATGGAATTTTGAAACCAAAGGGCGTAGTGACGTCACTAAAATGGTCGCCATCTTTAAATAGTGCAAAGTATCGAAATCAAAAGTAGCTTATATGTTAACCAGATATATCAGCTACATCCATGAAAAATTTCAGGTAAATCGGAGTAGTGGTTCTTGCGTGATTGAGTAAAACACAGACACACACCATCTCATTTTTAGCCTATTTTCATGTATGAAACAAGTAGTTCCGTGAAGAACTAAAGCCTATTTTCATATAACCTACTTATGTTAATTGCCACTATCAACATACGAAATTTCAGTTTGATTGCTGTAATGGATTCGTAGATATTGAGAACCGACTAAATATTGCGGATGGATGCCATGTTGGATTTTTATATATGTAGGTCTTGGAGTTATGTACTGTTACATGAAGATTATTGTGTACGTGTAGTATTCAAACTTCAATCGCATGATTAGGATACAAGAAGTAAAAACGAGATTTTAAAATTTCGCACAGCTGCCATTTTGTGGTTATGGAAACAATTGAAATACATTAGATGCTGGTGGATTCAAATTTTTATGAGGATTTACTGTACCAAAAGTCACTGCACTCGAATGGTTAAATTGCAAGAAACGTCGATAGGAATATTTATACTTCGCGTTGCCGCCATGTTGGATTTGTGATCACCAAGTTATTGAAAGTCCTAAGGGTGAACTTCTGTTCATAGCCCCTACGAACATGAAAAAAATCAGTTTGATTGCTGTAATAGATACGTAGATATTGAGATCCGTCTAAATATTTCGGATGGTCGCCATGTTGGATTCTTATATGTATAGGCCATAGAGTCATGTATCAAGGAAAATTATTACGTAAGTTCTTTATTCAAACTTTCACTTCGATCGCATGATTACGACACAAGAAATAAAAACTTAATTTTAAAATTCCCACAGCCGCCATATTGAGGTTATGTAAACATTGAACTAAATTAGATACCAGTGCATTACAATGTGTATAATCATTTGCTGTACCAAGTTTCATATAGTTTGGATCATTAAATCGCGAGAAATGTCTATTTAAAACTTTCAACTTTGACGGGCCGCCATGTTTGTTTTGTAGTTAACAGGTTTTTGAAAGTCTCATAGATGAACTTCCAGTAGTGCCCTTTATCTCCGTACAAAATTTCAGGGTGATACCAGTAATAGTTTCAGAGATATAGAATGCCGGTGAAATATTTCGCACTGCCACCATCTTGTGGTTATGTAAACAATTGAACGAAGTTAGATGTTGGTGCATTACAATGTGTATAAACATATACTGTACCAAGTTTCATTGCGTTTGGTTGGCTAAATCGCGGGAAACGTATATTTAAAAGTCGCAACTTCGCTTAGTCCCCATGTTGGTTTTGTAGCCACCAGGTTTTCAAATCTCGCATAGGTGAACTTCTAGTAGTTTTCTTTACCCCTGTACAAAACTCCAGGGTAATATCGGTAATAGTTTTGGAGATATTGAATGCAGGTGAAATATTTCGCACAGCCGCCATGTTGGATTGGTGAGACATAAAAAAAATTGAAGGACACGATCGGGGTCGACCGGAATAGTGCTATGAACGTACTGAGTTTCATTGGATTCGCTCCAGCCGTTTAGAAGTTATTTGGGGGGGGGGCACACACGAATCACACACGCACACACAGACACACGGACAAAAGGTGATCTCATAAGCCTATTTTTTTTATAAAAATAGGCGAAAATAGGTTTTTGTCCGTGTGTGCGTGTACGTGCGTGTGGTATCCGATTTAGTTCAATTGTTTTCATAACCTCAAGATGGCGGCTGTGCGAATTTTAAAATTCAGTTTGTGTTTCCTGTGTCGTAATCATGCGATCGAAGTGAATGTTTGAATAATGAACCTACGCTATAAATTTCCTTTAATGGTACATGACTCTATGGCCTATACATATAACAATCCAACATGGCGACCATCCGAAATATTTAGACGGTTCTCAATATCTACGAATCTATTACAGCAATCAAACTGATTTTTTTAATGTTCACAGGAGCTATGAACATAAGTTCACCTATCGGACTTTCAATAACCTGGTGATCACAAACCCAACATGGCGGCGACACGAAGTATGAATATTCACATGGACGTTTCTCGCAATTGAACCATCCGAGTGCAGTGAAACTCGGTACAGTAAATCCTTATACAAATGTTAATCCACTGGCATCTAATTTAATTCAATTGTTTCCATAACCACAAGATGGCAGCTGTGCGAAATTTTAAAATCTCGTTTTTACTTCTTGTGTCCTAATCATGGGATTGAAGTTTGAATACTACACGTACACAATAGACTAATCTTCATGTAACAGTACATAACTCTAAGACCTACATACAGTATATAAAAATCCAACATGGCGACCATCCGCAATATTTAGTCGGTTCTCAATATCTACGAATCTATTACAGCAATCAAGGAAGCTTGTAGTTTAACGTGACCGTTAATTATGCGATTATGAGCCACGGAACCTCCTTTTTACGTGGAATCCGAACCACAGGACATGGCATTTGACTTCGAAAATCTCTAATGCATTGACCGGGAATCGAACCCAGTCCGCTTTCGTGAGAGGCAGACAGCTTGACCGCTGAGCCACCACGCCCCCTTACAGCAATCAAACTGAAATTTTGTATAATTGATTGTGGCAATTAACATAAGTAGGATACATGAAAATAGGCTTTAGTTCTTCACGGAACTACTTGTTATATATATTAGTATAGATTTCATTTCATGAACAAGCATTAATTCTGTTCACCTCACACCAGCAGATCAGATTCAAGTGCTCTCTACCAGTTAAGCCCAGGCAACACAAATAGAGCATTTTCTATAGATGTAAATATAGGTGGCACCCATCAAACATTACAATCTATAGTCCAACCAGGGGCGGTTCTAGGGGTAGTACCACCGTGCCGTGGCACTACCCTCTAAGAGAAAAGGAAATTATTCATTATACTGAATAAACAATTGTCGAACGCCTGCAGTTTAATAGCTAATAAATTTCAAATTAATAAGTACTGTCACCGATATGACATGCGTCAATACATCAGAACGCACCCCCTAATTCAATGTTAGTATGATGACGTAGAGGAGCAGAGAAAACGTCCTGAATGTGAAGTATCATGCTTAAGAAATTAAGGCCATTATGAAATTTCGATTATAGAATAAAAGGGATGGATCGAGAGAAGAAATTATTTAAGAAATTGGGAGAAAGATGAAATGTACTGCGTCAGCATGTCAAGAAAATTGTATTTAAGTTGACTATGTAGTGTGACTACAACGCTATAGAGCACTCTGTCATCGCAATAGCGAGGCGTAACGGCAAGGTCATTAAAGAGCGGGGATCACTTCTTACTGTACATCGGCGGGGAACAGTAACACTTCGGATAGACAGTTGGATAACGCGGCTTATCTTGTGTGCGAGACGGTCGAGTTAAGTGCCGTAGTGGCGAAATTAGACAGACATTTCAATACTGGAACGAGTGCGGAGATGTGAAACACAATGCTTGTGTATTGCGAGAGAATTACGCAATGCGGGATCACGCCGTAATGACAGCGAGACATTCATTTTAACTGTACACGTAAATGCTGACTAGATTGACTCACACTGGTTCACATTATAACATTTTAATTAAAGAACTCAACACGGCAAAGCCACAACTAGCGTGGACAGACAGATGCAAGGCCTCGTAGAGCGGGCACGATCGTCACTGTCTTGTCTATAGAAACCAGTTGTTCGTGGCGTGTCAGTCCAAGCGAACTCAGACACTAGGTCAAGACCAAAATCATATGTTCCAGCAAGACGCGAATTCTTACGAGTCGTCTCACGTGTTATTTCTTTGCCTAAACCGACTGGTGTCGGAAAGCCATTGGAAATATTAAAGTGAGGTTTTCACGAATGGTTTATTAACACCACGGACTTCGAAATTGTACGGACTGAAAAATATAATGAATTTGGTCATTATGGACATCATCAACTACTCACGTTTCACGATGGACACTACTAATTGTGCGATGAGTTGCTCAAGACAGGAGGCATGGGGAGTTATGGGAACACCTGACTTTATGGAGTTGAGGATGGAGGCCTACAACGAGAATCGAGTCTACTCCGGGACCTGGAGATGGGTGGAAACCAAAATAAAATGGAGCAGAGGAGTGGAACGATCCATTTTCACAAGGAAGACACCTCAGGTATCCTCAGACGAAGACGAAGGTACAGGCAACATCATATCACGTAGAACGTACAATCCTTTAGTAGAGTAGATTTTAGTAGTTGGAGACTTACATCAAATTCTATTGCGACAGCATTGAAAACCCCCTATCAAAGGTGATCGTAGGGACGTTAGATTATTTTTAGCCTAGGAAAAAATATACATGAGTTCGATCCGGGAAAATGTGTGTTTGTCTGTCCTTCTGTCTGGCAGTGTGTGTGTCACCCCCCCCCCTATCAACTCCTAAACGGCTCCAGCAATCAAAACCAAACTTCATATGAGTAAAGATCTATACCTGAATATCTCAAGCCCATATTTGAAAAATATGTCAGTGCTACCAACTGCTAAAAAACCGGACTTGAAATTTGAGCTCCATGTTGGATATCATGGAAGGTATACATAGGAGCTATTCCAAAATTGGCACACATATAGATAATAATATTTCAGTTTAATTTCCAGGACGCCATACATGACAGTGTTGCCAAAATGATTCTAAGCCTGCTAATAGGTCCAATGTTTAAATGCATACAACTTCTACGCTATCAATTGGATTTCAACCAAATTTGGTAGGTAATATGTGTACATAAACAGATATGACTGAGCATATTCTTAAGAGCCACCAGAGCTGCCAACTGTTAATAAATGCTGTCTCTATTTTTTGGCCTTATATCAATATACCGTACTGTAGCCTATTAGAAAGTATGCAAGCCAACAGCTTTTAACTTTGCACACGTAAAGTACCTGACATTCTAGATTAATTTGGAGTAACCAATATACGTCAGTTGGGTGATTATTGGCTGAGGAATAACCTAACCACAAAGGGAAGATGATAAAGAAAAGGAGATGGGTTTCAGACCAAATAAAAAAGGATGGAGAAATAGGAGGAGAGTTTGACATCAGTTATGCCTAAGAGTTCTTGTTCAAATGCAACAAGTGGTGAAAACCCTATAAATAGATTTGTTTGCATTAAGTAGGGCATGAACCTAGGAAGAGTCAGGGAAGACAGGATCTTGCCTAACTGTAGTATTAGAGAAATGATGAGTCAAAAAAAGAAAGTTAGAATTTATTTAACAATGAAAATGAGACTAATAAATTTAACAAGCATATAGTTTCAATTTTTGTTAACAATTTGGAGTCGCAGACCTCCTAACATTTAAAGTTTGCTCCAGGCAATTACCAATTCTTTAGGTTTCAAACCTTTATATGTACTAAAATCTTTGTAAGATTTAAAAAAGACAAATGAAGTGATTAAAGTTAGACATTAAATCGAGTACAAGGTGTGTACTTTAAGAAATTTCCAAGTACCTATCTTAGAAAAAGTTACAACTTCGAAAATAACAAAAAAGAAAGCAGGTAGAATGAAAGAGAAGTTCCTATAACTTCTTATATTTACGCTGAATTACTTTTATAATAGTTATACAAAATAGGACAGGTCACTTACTGTGAAACCTGAAGAGAAAGTCAAAAGGAAGGTTCTAGACCTCCTATGTTTAAGTAGGAATCACGAGACAAATGGGGCAAGTTTCCCTTTCGTGAAACATAGAAATAACTCACTCATGAGTTGAAAGAATTTTATTCCCTGATTAAAAGGGAGAAACAAGATAATTAGAAACGTGTACAAGACACGTAGTTATACAGAAATTAATTAATGATATGTAAGCAAGTTGGGAGGGCACGTCTATAGCGTGACACCTCATTGAGAAAGACCTAAAGTAACATTTTTTTATTATGGTTTGTTAGTAAGGGGTTTAGGAAAGATCAACTGGGATGGAAGGTAAATGTTCATGGCCGTATTTATAATGATCGAACGAGCGCGACGCGGTAGAAATGGTGAACAAGCACTGATTTTCACTATAGTTTCTTGAAATGGATGAAAAGTTCACTGTAGTAGCACGAAAGTTTATGGCAAAGAAAGTTATTGCAATCGTGGAAAATGACTAGTTGCACTAGATAGGTGAAAGTCTATTGCTTGAGAAAGTTGTGAATTACAATTGAATGCGCCATAGAACATTCCAATCGTGGAAGAAAATTAGCTATTGAGCATTAATTCATAAGGAAGATTCCTCATTTAAATTAGTATCCCCACATGTGAGTGGAAAATACATGACGGCACGACTTGTAGATAGAGTACAGTATCTGGAAGGTTCCAGAACGATCCTAATAGAAGAATAGGGCCAAAGTTAATCCAGCGGTGGAACGAGCTTAATATTTTATCGACAGTGGGTAATTCCCGCGTTATGAGAAGATTTCTCATAAGAAATGCTGCTTTCCATTAAGATTTGCTTAGACAGACAAAAGCTTAACATAGAAAATCCCGCGAAGGATGATTATTTCCCCAAATAAGTAATCTCACACTGCCTATAAAATTATCCTTAAAAGCATGTAGATATTAAAACGATGAGAATGAGGTTAAAACCTGAAGTCTGTACTTATCTTTGCTGCATAGCGATGGTGAAGTTCCCTTTGAAGGTTTACATTAGAGTTCCAACATGGAGTGGAATGAAGAAAATGCCTCTTGGGTTCAGGAGGCTGGCTCTAGTTGAGCCTTGACTGAGTCGACGGTCGACGTACAATTGAGACCCATTCAGCGAAGCGCAGAGGGACCAGGAAAGGGAAAAGAGTGGGGGGTAGGAGACAAAAGGAATACATATCAGAATAGACAACTTTGAAAAAATAAATGTTTTTCTTGATGAATGGTCTTCAAAGAGTTGATAGTAGGCGACGCTGACGCAGCCTGGTGGGTGCAAAAGTAGACAAAGTTCTCTTGATCACGGAGATGATAGCTGGCGATGGCGACGTGATCTGGTGGCCAGATGGATAAGGAATTCCTCTTGTACAGGGAAGAATGAGGAACTTCAGAGATTCGCTGCTATGACGCTAGGTGGGTCATGGAAGATATATATCTAGAACAGACTCACAAATGACATAAGAGACATGACCACCAAAGAGAAACTAGAAGATCACTGTTGGTGTTTGATAAAAAGAAAGGAATGAACAAGAAAAGAGCATTAAAAATATACTCTATCATACCGTGTATTCCAAATATACACCAAGCTGGGAGGGGAAACACCAACAGAGAACAAAATAAACAGTTAAACATTTAAAGGTAATGGAGCAATTAAAGACAGTGGTCTTGTGATCTGACCATTAGTGGTCAAAATTCTGGCCACCCTGACTCTCCCATCCCTTCCAGGATAACACTCGGTCACTCTACCAGAAATTCAGACCAGGGGAGGAGAAACATCCCTGACCAAGACCAAGTCCCCCACTTTGATGTCGGGACTGGAAAGAAACCACTTCTGTCCCCGTTGCAAGGAAGTTAAGTATTCCAAGTTCCACCTCTTCCGGAAAGAATTGCGGAGGGCTTCACGTTTATGCCAAACAATAGGTAGATTAGAATCCCTGTAAGAGTTGGAAAGGGGAGGAGGGGCAGAAAGAGAAGTGCATATAAGGAAGTGACCAGGTGTGAGTGGAAGCAGGTCATCAGGGTCATTGGAAAGCGGAGTTAAAGAACGAGAATTAACAACACCTACAATCACAAAGTAGCTAGAAGCTGCGGGAAATATAGCTCTAGTAAAGATTGCGATAAGATGCGAAAGGAGAATTAACAAGTTTAAACAAAGCATATAGAAACAAGTACATCGATTAAGGATAAGAATATACCAAATAAACAAAGGAACTATGTGAGTAGGAGGCAAGAACGCCATAGGTAACAACAATCTAGTAGCCATAAACAATGACCTTAAGTTATAATAAGTATCAAAGGGGTTAATCAGAAAAATACTTAAGTCAGCGAGAAACGTGACGTGACAAGCATAAATACAAAAACACGTCGAATGTAACGACAAGAAAAAACAAGTTTGTTCATCAATGAACAATAAAGGTGCAAAATATGTAAGCAAGGTGCAATACATGAGCGCGTAAAAAATATGCAACGATGTTATGAAACAGGAATCGAAGCAGCTATAGGATACGAGCGTAAGCAAGTGGGAGAGACAGGCAAACACGGCCTTGACCCACATAGTACAGCGAGATAGGGAATATAAATAGCTGAAAGAGTCCTTGACCGGAACAAGTTTATTTTGGTAATGAGGTGAGCAGCTTCTGAACTTACGGAAGCAACTCGCAAGACATTGGTTGGCAGTCAGCCAGAGTTGAGATAAGGAAAACTTGCTCTGACCTTTGGCAAGCATAAAGGAAATAAACAGCAGCTTGGCCTTACCCGAGCTTGTATACAAACAAAATTGACAAACAAGCAGTTCGAAATAGACACACAAAACAAGTGAAATCAGCTGAGACTTAAAGCGGATATTCAGGTTACACGGCATGCAGTCATTCGTGACTTGGACGTGAAAAACCAATATAGAGACATATGAAATAAAGTAAGAAATCAATTTCGCATAATTTTGAGGATCACGGAATCCGACAATTTTCAACAGAAAAAAACTTAATTCTTCCGAACAAAGAAGAGAAGCTGGGACATTGAGAAGGAGTTTATGCGTAAGAATAGTTATTCTAGATGCTAGAGAATTCAGATTTTCAAGCAGTTTCAAAAGCGGCTTCCAATTGTGAGGAAGGGGGAAGGAGCCGGCCGTGGCCATCCTACTAAATAGCGAAAGAAGTGAAACATAGCTTACAGCGAAATGATGGTGACTGATAGCCATGGTTTTACACAAGGGGAAGATAGTTTTCCATATAAAGTTTAAGCAATTACCTGCTATAAAAAATGACATGAGAAAGTAAACTAAGTGACACAAGGCGAGGCGAACTTGAATTGCCATTTTATGCGGGAAGAAGGCAAAACCATTTAAACAACTTACAAAGGTGGCGTAGTTGTTTACAATGAGACATCGTTTCGGCAAGTGTTTTTCAAATATATCGAGATCGAAAACATGAGCGTTCTCTTTTTCAGAAATAGGATTTATGTCAGCTGTAACAAAATGACATTGCGATTTGGTTTGAAGACTGGGTTGTTGGATTTCACCAAAAATAACCCAACCAAAATCGGTGTCTCTGGCGACCACGTTTGAGGATAACTTGCGAAACTGTTTACGAAGGCAATTCCAGAAAACATTGGCACTGAAAAGTACATCAATTGGACCTTGAGCATTAAACTGAGGATCAGCTAACCTTAAATGCGAAGGAATCTTTAAACCGGAAGTATTAATAGAGCTGCTAGGAGTGTCCTTGCCAATACTGGTAAGAATGAGACAGTTTAAGTTAAGATTGGTGTTTCTTTGACAGATGTCTCTGATTTTCAATTTTGAAGACTGCAAGGCTTGAGTTTTCAAATTGTCAATGCCGGATACATTGATGGGAGTAGGCGATGAAGAAAGACCTAGTTTTTTAATTAACGATTGCGAAACAAAGTTGTGAGTTGACGCGGAACCGAGAAGACCGCGGGCTCGAAACCAATTTCCAAATGTATCTTGGATTTCGAATTGTACAGTGGACAAAAGGACTTGCGCATTGTGAGAAGTTTCAGCGTTAGAAATGCAGGAAGAAGCATTAGTTTGTTCGGAGCTGCTCTGCATGGAGTTTAATGAAGCGGGTACTGGTGACCTCGATTGATCATGAACGTGCAATAAAGAATGGTGCGGTTTTTTGCAATGGAAACAGAGGTTGGAAGACGTACAGTTAGAAGAAGTATGCTTAGGTGACAAGCAGTTGAAGCAATGTTTACTATTGAAGACAAACTTCCTACTGTCTTCAACAGACAATTCTTTAAAGGATTTGCACGAGTACAAAGTAGGAAACTTTTTACAGAGCGTGCATTTTAAAGATTTGTTGAGCGGCCTGATATGTTCTCTTGGATGGTTGAAAGAAGCAGAACGTTTTTGCTTGTTCTCGACAGATGGGGGCTGATGACCATTTGAAGAGACAAGTTTTTTCTCAAAAATGTGACACTGATGACTCGTTTCGACATTTTTGCACTGAAATGAGAGTGCTGTAAGGACTTGGCACCGGCTGTTGAGAAACGAGATGAGGTGTTCGAACGAGTATTCCTCCTTGCGAGTGAGTTCGATCTCCCAAGCCTTTAATGTCGAAAAATCGAATCTAGATGTAGCTAGATGAATAAGGATGGTGTCCCAAGTTTGGACTGGCTGCTTAAGTTGATATAACGCTCTAACATTTAATTGCATGGAGTCTAACAGGTCTCTTAAAGAGGTGACGTCATTAGGTTTGACGACTGGCAGGTTGAACAGACAGCGGATGTGGCGAGCGACACACAAACGTAAATTGCCATATCTCTCTTTAAGGAGATTAAAGGCGATGTGGTAGTTATCTGCGCTTAAAGGCAGTAACTCAACCAAGGCCAAGGCCTCGCCTTCCAAGGACGTACGCAAGAAGTAGAATTTATGAATGTCGAGAATGTCATTATTTTCATGAATGAGGGAGCAGTAAAGTTCATAAAAGGAATACCATTCACCTTCCTGGCCTGAGAAGTGAGGAAGGCTTATCTTAGGAAGCAAAGGTTTCGGGTTATCCTTATGAACTGAAGCGGGTGCGAACTGGGCCGGATTGATGACCCTAGTGTCCGGTTCTGAGATACTGCGGATCAGTTGGTGGGCCTTGGCAATCCCTTCAAAATACAAGGGTTCAACCTCGTCCCGATCCGATTGAAGGTCTGGGCAAGCGGATTCAATCTCGGTTTGAATTTGATCGTAGTAATCATAGGACCGTTCGTACAACTTAAGGCGTTGTGTCAAGATGTCTAAATCACACTCGGCGGGATTTATTTTGTTGATGAAATTTCTAAATCTGGTGAGTTGCCCTTTGTAGGAGGAACGTCTGGCAATGAGAGTTTCATCCATTTCAGTAGGAGCCATGACAAATGAAATAGATTAAAGTATAACTCACGAAACTGTGGAACCTTGGAAATGCTGTCAGGCTGGCAGCAGCAAATAAGTTGAAAGAAGGGGACACCCCAAAGGAGACAGGAGCGGCCTCTTTTCACTTCACAGGCTTTGCACGATGTAGTTATAGCTGAAAGATTCAAAGCAGATATTAATAATTTGTAAGGTATTGTCAAATAACCTTTTAAAAAGAATAACAAATGACAAATGGACTCTCCCGGGTTTCCGGGACCAAATTTTGGGTAGATTATTGGCTAAGGAATAACCTAACCACCAAGGGAAGATGATAAAGAAAAGGAGATGGGTTTCGGACCAAATAAAAAAGGATGAAGAAATAGGAGGAGAGTTTGACATCAGTTATGCCTAAGAGTTCTTGTTCAAATGCAACAAGTGGTGAAAACCCTATAAATAGATTTGTTTGCATTAAGTAGGGCATGAACCTAGGAAGAGCCAGGGAAGACAGGATCTTGCCTAACTGTAGTATTAGAGAAATGATGAGTCAAAAAAGAAAGTTTGAATTTATTTAACAATGAAAATGAGACTAATAAATTTAACAAGCATATAGTTTCAATTTTTGTTAACAATTTGGAGTCTTTAATCACTTCATTTGTCTTTTTTAAATCTTACAAAGATTTTAGTACATATAAAGGTTTGAAACCTAAAGAATTGGTAATTGCCTGGAGCAAACTTTAAATGTTAGGAGGTCTGCGACTCCAAATTGTTAAGAAAAATTGAAACTATTAGTACAAGACACGTAGTTATACAGAAATTAATTAATGATATGTAAGCAAGTTGGGAGGGCACGTCTCTAGCGTGACACCTCATTGAGAAAGACCTAAAGTAACAATTTTTATTATGGTTTGTTAGTAAGGGGTTTAGGAAAGATCAACTGGGATGGAAGGTAAATGTTCATGGCCGTATTTATAATGATCGAACGAGCGCGACGCGGTAGAAATGGTGAACAAGCACTGATTTTCACTATAGTTTGTTGAAATGGATGAAAAGTTCACTGTAGTAGCATGAAAGTTTATGGCAAAGAAAGTTATTGCAATCGTGGAAAATGACTAGTTGCACTAGATAGGCGAAAGTCTATTGCTTGAGAAAGTTGAGAATTACAATTAAATGTGCCATAGAACATTCCAACGGTGGAAGAAAATTAGCTATTGAGCATTAATTCATAAGGAATATTCCTCATTTAAAATAGTATCCCCACATGTGAGTGGAAAATACATGATGGCACGACTTGTAGATAGAGTACAGAATCTGGAAGGTTCCAGAACGATCCTAATAGAAGAATAGGGCCAAAGTTAATCCAGCGGTGGAACGAGCTTAATATTTTATCGACAGTGGGTAATTCCCGCGTTGTGAGAAGATTTCTCATAAGAAATGCTGCTTTCCATTAAGATTTGCTTAGACAGACAAAAGCTTAACATAGAAAATCCCGCGAAGGATGATTATTTCCCCAAATAAGTAATCTCACACTGCCTATAAAATTATCCTTAAAAGCATGTAGATATTAAAACGATGAGAATGAGGTTAAAACCTGAAGTCTGTACTTATCTTTGCTGCATAGCGATGGTGAAGTTCCCTTTGAAGGTTTACATTAGAGTTCCAACATGGAGTGGAATGAAGAAAATGCCTCTTGGGTTCAGGAGGCTGGCTCTAGTTGAGCCTTGACTGAGTCGACGGTCGACGTACAAGTGAGACCCATTCAGCGAAGCGCAGAGGGACCAGGAAAGGGAAAAGAGTGGGGGTAGGAGACAAAAGGAATACATATCAGAATAGACAACTTTGAAAAAATAAATGTTTTTCTTGATGAATGGTCTTCAAAGAGTTGATAGTAGGCGACGCTAACGCAGCCTGGTGGGTGAAAAAGTAGACGAAGTTCTCTTGATCACGGAGATGATAGCTGGCGATGGCGACGAGATCTGGTGGCCAGATGGATAAGGAAGTCCTCTTGTACAGGGAAGAATGAGGAACTTCAGAGATTCGCTGCTAGATGACGCTAGGTGGGTCATGGAAGATATATATCTAGAACAGACTCACAAATGACATAAGAGACATGACCACCAAAGAGAAACTAGAAGATCACTGTTGGTGTTTGATAAAAAGAAAGGAAAAAACAAGAAAATAGCATTAAAAATATACTCTATCATACCGTGTATTCCAAGAATACACCATCAGTGCTACCAACATGATTCTAAACCTGCTGATAGATCCAATTTTAAAATACATGAAACTTCTATACTAACAATTGGATTTCATCCAAAATTGGCACAACAATAGATCATAATATTTCAGATTATTTCTGACCAACACATGCATGACATTGTTGCCAACATGATTTTACGCGCACTGATAGATCCAATGTATAACTGCATGTAACGTCCATGCTATCCATTGGACTTCAACCAAATTTTGTATTCTGTACCTTGAGAGATGGAACTAAGAATATATTCAGTCACCAGGGCTGCCAACTGTAGTGCTCTCTTAGGCTACATTTTACCAGGTATATTACGAACTAATTGGACATTTCGATATTACCAACTGAATTTTGTCATTATTCTAGATAGGTCTATATAGATTGGCATGAGTCTTAATTTTTAAGAAAGGTAGGCTCTTTAGTTCGTCACGGATCTTCTTGTTAAGTGGTTTATTGTGACGGAGTAACTAATTGTTTAATCGTGGATGTTAAAACTTGAATTATTAATTAGAGGAGTTAATCCATATTAATGAAGGAAAGTTATGGAAATGTGGAGGTGACATTACAAACGCAACATTTTGAACAACACTTGAGTAAACTCCACAAGCTGATGGGAGCATTTTGATAGGAAGGAATTACATTAGAAGTAAAGGCCACATGAATACGATTTTTGAGCATACAATTCAAGGTAATTAAAGTATTTAAACTCACACAGCGGAATGTGGAATGAGTATTCCACGGGTGAAAAGATTAATGCAATATGTAATTAATGTAATTGAGTCATAAATTGTGTAGAAATGAAGTGCGATTAAGGTGATCGTTAATAAATGATATAAGTGGTGAGAAATGATATGTAATGAGAATATTGAAAGATAATTGTGATTAAGAGTTTTGTGAAAAATTGAATCCATGTAGGAGGAAGGTTTGAGAACGTTCTGTGTTGTAAAGAATTATGAATATGAATATATAGAATTAAGACTAGGATGGCTAATGAACAACAGTCATTATGACATACCATGTAATTGGTGATTCGGTTTCATGCCACCCAAGATCCAAATTAAGCGTAACTTTAGTGAATTTCGTCATATCAATTTATAAATAACAATTATATCAGGCGAAGCATATAACATATTGTGAGGTGGAATAGTAATTGTGTATTGTTCTATTTAATGAGGTAATGAAACAAGTTGACCTAATGAAAAGAAGCTTGAACCAAAGCGGTACCAACGGATTATAACATGTCCTTAAAAGTGATTGGTAATTAAAATTGCATTGTGAATAAATCAAGAAAGGCATTAAAGATGAATGAGATGTAAGTAGTGTACATGATTGAGAAAGTAAGCAGGGACATCCACGACATAGTATAAAAATGGTTAGCTAGAAGGAGATCTAATGGAACAGCTTTGTGAGCCTTATTTATTGATGTGTAACATCTTTCCACTCGGTTTCTGTATATTTTTTGTGGGGGTGATTTTGAAAAATGAAACTGAAATGGATGGGACTGAAACAATGAAACGGAAATGGATGGGACGGAAACAATGAGCGCGCGGTGGCGGAGATTGGTACCACGACGTACTATCGGCCATGTGGCTATGTGGAATGTATATCGCATACGGTTTACTTCAAGGTTTGGAGGCCCCATTACAGATATCCCTGCAATAAATCATCTTCAAGTTGTCGTTCTTTGGTGTGGAAAATATTCATTATATCATATTTACTGAAATCAATTATGATTTATGAAATCTTCATACTTTTGCTGTATTTTTATTTAATGTAAGCACTCGAGGTACTGTCAAGGATTGGAGGCCCACTTCCTGAATTTCTGTAGGCTGTGATATGTCTGTCTATGGTATGTTTAGTGTTCTTAGGAGGTACTCGGTATCTGTATATTTTTGTGGTGGGTGATTTTGAAAAATGAAACTGAAATGGATGGGACTGAAACAGTGAAACGGAAATGAATGGGACGGAAAAAAATGAGCGCGCGGTGGCGGAGATTGGTACCATAACGTACTATCGGCCATGTGGCTATGTGGGATGTATATCGCATACGGTTTACTTTAGGGTTTGGAGGCCCTTTTACAGATATTCCTACAATAAATCATCTTCAAGAAGAAGAAGAAGAAGAAGAAGAAGAAGAAGAAGAAGAAGAAGAAGAAGAAGAAGAAGAAGAAGTAGTTGTTGTTGTTGTTGTTGTTGTTATTGTTCTTTGGTGAGAAAATAATCATTATATCATATTTGCTGAAAACAATTATGATTTATTAAATCTTCAAACTTTTGCTGTATTTTTATTTAATGTAAGCCCTCGAAGTACTGTCAAGGTTAGGAGGCCCACTTCCTGAAATCCTGTAGGCTGTGATATGTCTGTTTATGGTATGTTTAGTGTTCTTAGGAGGAGGCATGAGATTGAACTAGACGTGTTATGTTAGGAGGACATTCAAGATGGCCAGCGCGGCGTTGGAGCGCTTGAGTGAGGGATGCTGGAACTTGTCGAGCGGGAGTGTCTGCTCTGTGGATTCTACAGATGTGAGAGACAATGGCAGGAAGGCTTTGTAAAGGAATAGATGAAGGTTATGAATTGTGCTATTAAAAATTGTTTGAGATATATATAAAGAAATATATAAAAGGAAATATTATGTAGTCTTTACTACGTCGCATTGGTTGTATCATACTACAACATATTATGTAGCTCCTCCAAAGAAATAAAATGATGGATTGAGTACTGTCGGTCATGTGGCTATGTGGAATGTATATCGCATACGGTTTACTTCAAGGTTTGGAGGCCCCATTACAGATATTCCTACAATAATTCATCTTCAAGTTGTCGTTCTTTGGTGTGAAAATTATTCATTATATCATATTTGCTGAAAACAATTATGATTGATTAATTCTTCATATCTTTGCTGTATTCTTATTTAATGTAGGCTAGGCATTCGAGCTACTGTCGGCCATGTGGCATGTTACACATATGCAACTACTGTAAGGCTCGTATTTTATTTTATTTTTTATTGTTGAATATATCTGTTCATTGAACCATCTCAAACATAAACTCTATATTAAGAAATGAGTTGAAATACCAGTGTGCATTAAATTTAACTTAACGAAGTGACATTAGGATGGATCTCCGTCAGTTTATTTATCTCACGAGGAGATTTTGCCCCTATTAAAATATTTTTTTCAGTTAATAATTTTTCCTTTGCACAGCAAGAATTAAGTTAGACAATCTCTGAGTGTAGGGATAGAAGTGACATTATTTTATTAGTGCATCCTCCAATAAATGCAGAATATTTTATCTCAATTTGTGCTATATTTTATGGTCTTCGCAGCGTTACATGAATGATTGAGAATAACTCTAGGATTTTTTCCTATGAAACCCAGTTCCTAATTCACACCCTGGGATCATTTAGATCTCGTCCTCCCGGACGATCATTCATTATGTATTATGTGTTGTACCGAACTCTAGCTGTGGATTGCGGTGATGAGTCGGGCCACTCAATCCTAGGTTGAAGTATCGGGCACAGTACTGTACTTCATACATTCCGTCCGTAGAGTATAATCATTAATTCCATCTTCACCTCAGAGATATCTGGTGCCTGGGTCTATCCAATACGGTTGACGCATGCGCAGAGTCATCGCCATCTATAATTCTCAAGCCGTGCTGTTGGTAGAATTGGCAACACTGAGTAGAGTCCTTAAGATCTATAAACACGGAAGACCAAATGCTAAGTTTCATTCATAAATATAGTTTATTTTGATATGTATGTATGTATGTCTACCCCTTATTATTCCCCTTCTCCAACGTGTTCGGGGATGAGATGCGATGGAAGTCTTTGTGGCGATGGTTTTTACGGCCGGATGCCCTTCCTGACGCCAACCCCATGAGAGGAGTGAATGAGATATGAAATGAATGATAGTGAGTGAAACTGGGCAAGGATGTGGAAGGAAGCGGCCGTGGCCTGTCAGAAGGTACCGTCCCAGCATTTGCCTGATGCTGAAAATGGGGAAACCACGGATAACCATTTCAAGGACGGCTGACGGTGGGGCTCGAACCCACGCGTCTACCGAGTCAGCAGAGAGCTTGGCCCCATGACCTAATGCTGCGCTTTAGCCAGCGTAGCCACTACTGTCGGTATCGTTTATTTTGATATGACAGCATCTAAAAGCAGATCTTACTAACTATTTCAACACCCGTGAAATTCCTCGTGGTAAATCAGACCAGCTGAAAGTTGTAGAAGTGAGTATTTCCCGTATTAAGTTGCATGTGTAATCAATACCTGGTAATAAATTTAACCAAAAAATTCTTCATTAATATTTCATTAAACTACAGTATTTCAGACGCCTAGGAATTGTTGTGTGCCTGGCTGTAAGTCAAATTATAGCAGCACTATTAAAACAACAGGTCATATTACTACGTTCCTCTTCCCTGAAGACGAGGTAAGGAAACGGACCTGGATTCGTGCTATTCCTCGTAAAGATTGGCAACCACATCAACATCAAGTGTCTGTGCAAACCACTTTGATGAAAGGGACATAGCCTATTCACTTTTGAAACTTGGAAACAACCAGATGGCACAGTGAAAAAAAAAACTGGCTCTGAGATATCCCAAACTAACAGAAGATGCAGTACCCTCAAATGCCCTAATATCCCTTCCTATCTCAGTATTAGTGCACCAATTGAGCGACGAGATCCCGAATCACGAAGAGAAGATATTCGAATAAGGAATGAACAAAAATACTGGAGCATCTGAAACGAGATATAGTTAGTGATTTCGATGCCCTTGTGAGCAATTTCTCTGCTAAATTAAATCTTGCTAATTGGCAGTACAAAATAAGTGATGTGTTTGTGTGGTTTTACCTGAATATAGATTTAAATGAAGAGTAAGCTACTTCCAAAACTTGGAAGATATTTCCACAAATGGAGGCTCCAACCCAGTGCTACAAAAACTGAGGTATCTTGTTTCCACCTGAGCAACATATTGGCTAATACCCAACTCAATGTAAAATTTGAGGGGAAGATTTTGAAATATAACAAGTTCCCAAAGTACATAGGAGTAATACTGGAACTAACACTCTCTTACAAGCAACACCTCCAGAGCACAGCAGCTAAAATTAGAAGCCGCAACAATATATTGCTAAAGCTATGTGGAACATCTTGGGGAGCTTCTGCTACTACTACAAGATGCTCTGCCTTAGGTCTAGCCTTCTCTGTGGCTGAATACTGCGCCCCAGTTTGGCTCAATAGCCCACATGTCAAACTCGCTGACACCCAGTTGAACAACACCATGAGACTAATCACTGGTTGTATAAGAACTACACCAGCATATTGGCTTCCAGCCCTCAGCAATATTCTTCCACCCCACCTTCGTAGAGAAGTTGCCTTGCTACGGGAGTACTACAAGATCATGGATCACCCTACACTACCTATTCATGAAGACATCCCCTCTCTTCAAATGAACAGGCTCAAATCCAGGAAGCCACCCATTTGTCATGCCCAGAGGCTTGTAAGAAACCATTTTGATTCCAGCATGCAGTGGATTACTGAATGGACACTAAAAGCTTGTCCTGAGTCGAGCTCCTTCCTGGACCCTACAAGAACATCCACTCCAGGTTCCGATCTGCCTAGGAGGGCTTGGGCAACTCTCAATAGGATTCGGACAAACCACGGAGTATGCAATGGAACTTTGTTCAAATGGGGAAAAATTTTGTCTCCTCAGTGTGATTGTGGTGCTCCTAATCAAACCATCCAACACATTACAACTGACTGGCATCTGAGGGCATATGGAGGAGACTGGATCGACTTCCTGTTGGCGACACCTGACGTGGTCCAATGGATAGACTCATTAGACCTGAGACAGTAATAATAGTGTAAACAGTAAAAATAATGTACAGTAGATTTTAAGGTGATTTTCTTTGTAACTTACTATGAAATCTTGTATTGCCAAACGATAAATAAATAAAGCTACTTCCAGGCTCTGTGTTATTTCTAGTGTTGTGATAGACATGAATATGAATGTTTAAGTTTTTATTGTTGTCGTTTGAGTCTTCAGTCTTTTGACTGGTTTGATGCAGCTCTCCATTCCTCCCTGTCCTGAGCTAATCGTTTCATCTCTACATAGCTACCACACCCTACATCCGAGGCAATCTGTTTAACATATTCTAACCTTGGTCTACCCCTACAGTTCTTGTCTTCGACCCTTCCTTCCATAACTAAGCTTGCTATTCCTGGGTGTCTTAGTATGTGTCCTACCAACCTATCTCTTCTCTTCATTAGCAGTCGCCAGAAACATCTCTCCTCTCCCACTCGTCTTAATACCTCTTCGTTTGTAACCCTATCTACCCATCTGATCTTCATCATTCTCCTGTAACACCACATTTCAAATGCTTCAATTCTCCTATTTTCTGCTGCACCAATAGTCCAAGTTTCACTTCCATAGAGCGCCACGCTCCAGACAAAGGCTTTCAAAAATGACTTCCTAATACCTAAATCTATATTCGATGTCAACAGATTCCTTTTTTGTAGAAAGGCTTTCCTTGCCTGAGCCAACCTACTTTCTATGTCCTCTTTGCTTCGTCCATCACTGGTTATTTTGCTTCCTAAGTAACAGAAGTCTCCTACTTCCTTCAGCTTTTCACCTGCCAATTTGATGTCCATAGAGGTTTCTGATTTATTTCGGCTGCATTCTAGTATTTTTGTTTTACAATTATTAATTTTCATCATGTATTCTTTCCGTAAGACGGAGTCCATACCATTCAAAAACTCATTCAAATCCTCAGGCTTGTCGGCCAAGATGACGATGTCAACAGCAAATCTCAGAGTTGAAATTATTTCTCCTTGAATCTTCACTCCCACTTTAATTTTTTCTCTAATTTCCTTCATTGCTTGTTCAATGTAAAGATTGAAAAGTATGGGTGATAAGTTGCAGCCTTGCCTCACACCTTTCTGAATACCAGCTTCTCTCTCATGTCCTTCAGCTCGAATGACTGCAGTCTGGTTTCTGTATAGATTGTATATCACCCTCCTATCCCTGTACTTTATTCCAATAGATTTCAAAATGTCAAACAATTTAGTCCAATCAACGTTATCAAAAGCCTTTTCTAAGTCTACAAATGCCATGAACGTTCTCTTATCTTTCCTTATTCTACCTTCCAAAATCAGCCTAAGACTTAGTACAGCTTCCCTTGTTCCTACATTTCTCCTGAAACCAAACTGGTCTTCACCCAACTCCGTTTCTATCTGGCTATCAATCCTCTTGTAAATTATTCTAGACAGGATCTTTGAAGCATGAGTAATCAAGCTGATTGTACGGTAATCTTCACATCTGCCAGCTCCCACTTTCTTTGGTATAGGGATGATAACATTCTTCTTGAAATCAGGGGGTACCTCACCTGTCTCATAAATCCTACACACCAAGTGAAATAACCTGATCAGACCTTCATCTCCTATGCAGCGTAGCATCTCAATCGGTATATCATCTATGCCAGGTGCTTTGTTCCTGCCTAAGTCCTCTAATGCTCTGTCAAATTCTGATCTCAATATTAAATCTCCTTTTGCATCCTCATCAATTTCCTCCTCCCTTTCCATTACATGATTCTCAATCTCCTTTCCCTTATACAAGCACTCTATGTAAGCTTTCCATCTCTCAACCTTTTCTTCCCTATCTGTTAGAGGCTTTCCATTTGTGTCCTTAATATTACAGCACTTAGTCTTCTTTTCCCCAAATGTATTCTTAATCCTTCGATAAGCTGTGCCTACTTTTCCAAATTTCAGACAATTTTCTATACCTGCACATTTCTCTTTCAACCATTCTTCTTTCGCTTCCTTGCACTTCTTGTTAACCTCATTTCTCAGACGTCTGTATTCTGCTTTCCCCTTTTCATCTCTTACATTCTTGTGTTTCCGCCTTTCATCCATCAATTCTAGTATATCCTGAGTGATCCACGGTTTTCTACCTATTCTTTCTTTCCTACCAATGTTTTCTTCTGCGGATTTTGTTATTTCATTCTTCAAAAGTGCCCATTCGTCTGCAATTGAAGTTTGTTTAGGGGTTTTGATTAGTCCTTCCTTTATACTCTTCTTGAATCTTTCGTTTACATCCTTTACATTCAGTCTGTCTTTTGCCCACCTTTTTGGCTTTTGACTTTTCTTCACTTTCTTCAACTTTAATCTGCGTTTCATTACAACCAGATTGTGGTCAGAGTTTATGCCAGCACCAGGATATGTTTTACAATTCAAAATCTGGTTTCGAAACCTCTGCTTGACCATAATGAAGTCGATTTGGTAACGCCCTGTATCTCCTGGTCTCATCCATGTATATATTCTTCTATTATGGTTATTGAATAAGGTGTTAGCTATGACCAACTCATGCTCAGTGCAGAATTCCATCAGCCTGCTTCCTCGATCATTCCTTTCACCTAATCCGAAATCTCCTACTATATTCCCTTCTCTCCCTTTTCCTACCACAGCATTCCAATCTCCCATTACTATAACATTTTCATCACCCTTGATATACCTCAGAATTTCGTCTATTTCTTCGTAAACCTTTTCAACATCCTCATCATCAGCTTGACTGGTAGGCATATAGACTTGTACCACTGTGGTGCACGTAGGTTTAGTATTGATTTTTGCTACAATAATCCGTTCATTATATTGCTCATAATATTCCACCCGCTGTCCAAGTTTCCTACTCAAAATGAGACCAACCCCTGCTTGGCCATTGTTTGATTTAGTGCTAATGACCCTATAGTCTCCTGACCAAAAGTCCTGTTCTTCCTGCCAGCGCATTTCACTAATCCCAACCAAATCCAGCCTTAACCTATCCATTTCCCTTTCCAAGTTTTCTAACCTTCCACTTCCTGGCAGACTTCTAACATTCCACGCTCCGATCCGTAGAATGTCAGATTTCCTCTTTGTCACTTCTGTAATGTTAACCCCCTCTCGAGTAGTCCCCACCCGGAGATCCGAACGGGGGACTAGTTTACATCCGGATTGAAATTTTACCAGGGAGGAGGCCATCATCACATGTAATTATGCATAGAGAGGTGCATATCCTCGGGAATAGCATTACGGCTGTAGTTTCCCGTTGCTTTCAGCCGTGCAGCAGGACGCAGTGTAGCCATTATTTGGCTTATATTATCAATATCTTAACTGTCTATAAGACTGGTAAAGAATTGATTTATTCTGAAAGGCTGCTACTCCCTTTCAGAATAAATAAAGAGCAATTCTACTAACAAAAATACTAACCTTCTACTAACAATTAAATATCAAAATTCTACTAACGAAGAAAAAAAACTTAAGTTCCACCAACAACAAATACTACCACTAAAACAGTCTGTCACCAGGCATACTCACATGCACCCTCACACATCACAGTCTACTGAAACAATGAACTATAACTAATAAACAATGTAACTGCTACCAGACACACTCACACACCACAGTCTAATAGAACAATGACCTATATCTAATAAACAAACTAACTACATACTTACAACTAAAACTAACTACATACTTACTGTATCCCTTAAACATATGAAAACTGTTTAAGAAAACATGTGAGAGCTTTTATTAAAGATAATGAAATCCCAGCAAATGGCATGCGTGATATATTTGTAGGAGATCTCAAACTAACTAGATGGTCACAACTAGATCACTTATTTCAGAAGTACCATAAACTTAGTAGTCATTATGTTGGCGTATCAACAGTGAGTAGTTATTTGGTTAAGGCCAACGTTGCTTTGGAAAAAGCAGCACAATTAGCTGAACTTGAAGAATTTCCAAGAAAGAAGACACTGTAAATTGTAAGTGATCAAGTGAAATTAATTTTGAATGCCAAAAAGCAATACTCTCCTGTTACTTGGTTTTTAGCCTACTTTTCATATTTTGTAAAAATGAGGAAAATGTAGACTTATGAGATCGATCCGGGCAAATGTGTGTCTATCTGTCCTTCTGTCTGCCCCCCCCCTCCTTTCCCCCGCTTCCCCCCCCCCCTATCAAATCCTAAACGGCTGCAGCTATCGAAACCAAATTTGGTATCAGTAAAGATCTATGCCGTAATATCTCACGGCCATATTTGAAATGTCGTCAGTGCTATCAACTGCTGAAAAATCGCAATTGAAATGTGAGCTCCACGTTGAATATCTCAGAAAGTATGCATGGGAACTATTCCAAAATTGACACACATATAGATAATAATATTTCAGATTCATTTCCAGAAGTCCATACATGCCAGTGTTGCCAACATAATCCTACGACTGCTAATAGGTCATATTGTAATATGCATGTAACTTCCATACTATCAATTCGATTTGAACCCAAGTTCGTCTGTAGTATGTGTACCATAACAGATATGGCTATGCGTATTTCAATAGCAACCAGGGCCGCCAACTGTAAATAAATGCTCTCTCTATTTTTGTATAATAACAGTATATCAGAAAAGATGGACGACAGCTCGGAACTTAGCACTCGTATTGCACACCTACATTAATTTAGAGCAACTAATATACGTCAGTACTGCGAACATGATTCTAAGCCTGCTGATAGGTCCAATTATTAAATGCATGTTTTTTCTATACTAGCAATTCGACTTCAACGAAATTTCGTATGTGCTTTGTGTATCATAATTGTTATGCCTATGCGTATTCTTAAGAACCAACAGGGCTGCCAACTGTAAATAAATGCTCTCTCTGTTTTTCACCCTAATATCTACTGTATAAATCAGAAATGCAAGCCAACATCTCTAAACTTTGCTCACGTATAGCACATGACATTTTAGATTAATTTGGAGTAACTGATATACATCAGTGCTGCCAACATGATTCTAAGCCTGCTGATATGTCCAATTTTTAAAAACATGTAACTTCTATATTAACAGTTAGATTTAATCCAAAATTGGTGCAATAATAGATAATTATATTTTGGATTAATTCTGAGGAACACATAGGCTACATGACACCGTTGCCAACATGATTTTACACGCGCTGATAGATCCAATGTCTAACTGCATTTAACGACATTACTATGCTTTGGACTTCAACCAAATTTTGTATGTGTATTCTGTTCCTTACGAGATGGAACTAAGAATATACTCAGTCACCAGGGCTGCCAACTGTAGTGCTCTATTAGACTAAACTACTGCAGGTATATTTCGAACTATTTAGAGATAATAGTATTACCACTTAATTTCGTCATTATTCTACATAAGTATATAGAGTAATTATTAGCATCTTAACTTTTAAGAAAAGTATGCTCTTTAGTTCGTCACGGAACTACTTGTTTCTTTTATGATATTTTCTTTTTCTTTGACATCCTACAACTTATTGAGAGATTGTCTGATACTCCCCCATAAACGGTACGTGCAACATATTTCTTCAAAATTAAATGTTGCCTGCAGCTCTACACACTATCTGAAAAACATAATGAAAGACCTTTCTGAATGTATTTATGTGAAGAGTTGTTTGAGTTTTAAGGGGAATAATATAGTTGTAACTGCTGAAAATGACATCAGTGAGTTAGCTAAAAGTGTGCAAAGTTTTATGATTAGCTCTTGGTTTGGTC
This sequence comes from Meconema thalassinum, assembly GCA_946902985.2. Lineage (NCBI taxonomy): Eukaryota > Metazoa > Arthropoda > Insecta > Orthoptera > Tettigoniidae > Meconema > Meconema thalassinum. Next base: position 555,675,902 of record OX336388.2, read on the forward strand.
ATTTCAAGCATATGGTTAAGTTGTTACCAGCGAAAGGGATGACAGGGAAACAACTGAAGGTTGATGTTGTTAACTTTATACAAGAAATTGGCTTTGTCGTTCTTGCTATTATAACTGATAATAATAGTGTCGATCTAAACATGTTTCGCCTCTTCTCCGACTCAGAAAGAATGTGTGTAGAGTGACCAGAGGCGCACATATCGAGCATTTGTATTGCATGTAGAAAAACTTTTGAGTTGCAGTACACAATAATGCACGATTCGTTTTCCTACGTCAATTGCACTGTGTGTTATGCATTTTTGTAACCCCGACAATCATTTTGAATAACCCTGCACCAATTTATCTGACGTATGCCACTGTCCATGAGTTTAAAAATATTATAAATAACTCGTTAAATCAGAAAGATCAGGATAAATCATTTGTATATCCAGATTTTGAATGTGATGGTGTTATTAGAAAAGCATATTTTCAATACCGTAGGTCATTTTATAAGACTGAAAGTGACAGTGTCATTAGAAAAGCACACACAATCAATGTCAAATCATTGTATCCGATAACTTTTGAGAGGCAAAATGTGAGTTTTGTAGACAATGTCTTTCATGAAACAACCATTGCTGCTCTGAAAACTGTGCCGGGTTATGAAGATCATTAGAAAGTGGTGGGATATTATGAATACCAAGTGCACTATAAAAGGGGTAGTAAAGCGTAGTAATTGTATGACTCCTATATCCAGTGTCAGTGACAATAATGTTAAGTGGAAGTGGAAAAACATGAAAATGAGTGCAGGATTGTCTAAAGATACTTTTGAAGCCTTGAAAAGGTGTACCAAATATCCTGATTTGATTGTTGACTTAGCTCTAAACCAGCTATCTTTACAGTATTTCGTCCAGGTAAATTTCAGACGGATCTTTTAGAAATACGATTTTGGTAGCAATTACAATGTATCATGTAAGCAAATATTTGAATCCGCGAAAAAAATCAGAGCAAGGTGTATAGGCTATTTGATAAGATGGGAAAAAGCTTGCTTAGTTTTAAGGACATGGAAAGGTCTATGGACACTGCAGATAACACTGAATTAATTCCTGAGTTTCTTGCAATATTGTCATCTAGTTATTTAGAGGATTTTGAAGTACCAGACAGTTCAGAAGTATTGTATGTATGTGGTTATGTGTCACACAGTTTAAGTATGCTTTTAAATTGTGAGCTTTGTATTTGTTTGTTGAGAGAGGGAAAAGGAATGGAAGTTGGTGATGTATATTTTGATCACTTACAGCGTGGAGGACTTTCTGTGCCCAGTAATTTAGTTTTGGGTGTATATCTTCATGTGGCCCCTATATTCCAGTATTATGAACTGTACTCAGTTGGCAAGTGCTTTTTGTTTTAAGTTTAGTGACCAGTGGAGCATTATAGCTAGACTATCAACATTAAGCTTGGAGGCCTATTGTGACTATGATGAGAGCATCTGTCGACAAAATGTGAAGAATTTATTATCAAAGGCAGTCTCTAAGCTCGTAAGAATAGTCTTAAATGATTTTTCTGAGCGCGACAATGACGGCAGTGAGCTTATCAGCAAGAAAAGGAAACTTCAGACAGTGAGACATTGAGGTAGGTAGCCTTTTATTATTACCTTATGGGGAATCGACATTACATAGCATGATAATATGTATCCTTTATTTGTGATATGTGTGCTGTATGTTCTGTTGTATTTTCGGAAACATTTGGCGTCAAAGTCTAAGTGTTAGCAATTACCACGTGCTTGCGCTAGGCCTCCCAGATGGCAGATGGGCGGTGTTGACAAAAGTAATGGCACGGCTTGAGAATTGTACACGGCGATGACAGAGTCCAAATTGCAATCTTTATCGCAGCCTCGTCCGTCACTGGCAATGCGGAAATAAGCCAGAACCTGTGTCCTAGTCAGTTTGGCCCAAGAAAGTACAGGAAGTGAAGTGTAATGAAATGCACCGAAGTTAACTCGCGATAGAGAGCGAGTTCATCTCCGTGCCTGTAGCAGTCAACAGCACTAGATTTACCACACCAAATACTAGCCATTCCCAATGTTGGATGGATTTTGACATTTTACGTATGCAATTTTATTACATGGGAAACCGAACCCTTGATGACAAGTGAGCATGTTGATACCTACAGTATATTTTAAGCTTTTTTGGTTGGCACTACCCCTAGCACTGACCTGGATCCGTCACTGGGGCATGTAATAGACCAGTGTAAGGTTTATTACAACCCAGACAATAATTTAGTCACCCCTAGATTACCGTCCTAATAGCGAGTAACATCGCCCCTAGCCTTGATAGCAGCCTTCATTCGGCAAGGAAGGAAGTCATGTCAACAAGTTGCATCATGCTCAATTTGATATGAGCCGATGATGCGGTGGCTGCTGATCGCATCATCCGCTTTATGAGAGAGAATGGGTTATCACCGGCAATATAAATTTCCAATATAGTTGCCTCACTTTCCTCCTTAACGAGCGGCTCGTCTTTGAAACCTAGCTGGGCGGCATTCACAGCTTAAGGCACAGTGTTGTCAACTGTCCATCACAGTAGCAGCAACTTACTCGGTCTCCACGGCAAGCAGTAGCGAGACTGGACAGAACAGCGTGCAACAGTGCAACATAGGAGACTGTAAAATGAGCTGCACTCCACGTGGACAGATGGAGGAAGCATTCTATTAGTCAAGAACCGTCAGCTTTATTAGTCTATGTGACTCAAAGTACTTGTTCTTAAATATATATATGAAAATGAAAATCCACAGCCTGCTTCCAGTCTCCTACCGGGTGAGGAATGGAATGAATGAAGCCCCCATCTAGCGGCGAGGATATGGACTGTGCCGGCTGCCGAGGCCTGACGCACTCCTCTGGGGCAATGATTAAATGAATGACAGATGAAATGAAATGATAGTGGAGAGTGTTGCTGGAATGAAATTCTTAAATATATATATAGAATGGAATTATAATAGCCTATTTGTATTCGATTCAATTTTGCTATTATTCGACTATTCTTCTTTCTTTAATCGTATCGGCCAACTAAGGACCACGTTATTTCAACTGGCTTCTCTGGGCTTTGATCTTTGCCCAGTGTTCCTTCATACGTTGCCGGTGTTGCTCTTTTCTTTCTGTCGTCCACATCTTTCCCGTTATTAGACTATTATTATTATTATTATTGTTGTTGTTGTTATTATTAGGATATTATTAGGTTGTTTTCTTATTTCGGCATCCATCGCAAAATTTCAGAGAAGTACAATTTATCAAATGTCAGATAACCTCGATGTTTCACCCCATAAAACAACATACACCATCGACAGTGTCTGCAGGAATGCCCCTCATTGAAGATTAGACCACCTCATAGTGTAGTAGCAAGCATTCTTGGCTGTCGTCCAGGAAGTCCGGGTTCGATTCCTGGCCCTGCCAAGAAAGTTAATTCTGGTCTGGGGGCTGGAACGGGGTACACTCAGCCTCATGAGGCAAACCTGAAAAATGTATTTTTTGTTTGAAACCTTTTTTCGTGGGGGTTTTATTTTGCCCGGAAATTTTCCATTTAAATGTCACTAACTAAGGTCGTCTTAACAGGACACGGCAGTTTCGATTTGCATCATTAATCTGTAGGCCTATACCGTAGGTATTGTTTAACAATTGTATAACGCGATAATGATGATTGTTTAAAAGGACGAAACTGAACATACCGTACAGAGCATATTCCCACCTGTGTCTGAGAACCTACTGTCGCGCGCGTCAATGTTTTCAGACAGGGATGTATTCGGCACGATCCCCGCACCGCTTCACGATCCTATCTTCTATTGCTGAACTCTCAAGGTCAAGTGCAGAGCTAGCCACCGCTATCTCTTTGTATAACGGGGCATTTCAAATGCCGTAATGCGGACAGGTCACAATGACTCGTCACATTTATAGCATGTGTTTTACAACAACAGGCCGTGAAGGCCTGTAAGATGTCATAGCATTTAGTCTATTACATACGCAGCTGGCAAGATACCTTAGTTGTGATAATTCAGACCTGCGATGAAGTAGCCTACTGTAGCCAGCCTCATCTCCCGTGAACATGGTTAGGTGGGTAGAAGAAAACATCTAATTGTCCTAGTGGAAACATATTATCTTCTCAAGGAAAAGTTTGCAGTAAGTAAATTTGCTCGTATGTTTCAGCGCCGTGTGATTTTTTTACTTGTGGGGAAATCTCAAACAAAATGTAGCCTACACAGAATCAATCCACGTACTCTGGAGGCTCTTGAAAACGAAATAACTGCAGTGATACGAAATAACAGTGAGGATGAATTACAGTGAGTGTACAAAAACTTCCTACAACGGTGTAACGTGTGTTTTATTATTATTATTATTATTATTATTATTATTATTATTATTATTATTATTATTATTATTATCATATATTTTTCCGGTAAGCCTCCGTGGCTTAGGCGGCAGCACGCTGGCCCCTCACCGCAGGGTCCGTGGTTCAAATCCCGGTCACTCCATGTGAGATCTGTGCTGGACAAAACGGAGGCAGACAGGTTTTTCTCCGGGTACTCCGGTTTTCCCTGTTAAAATTTCATTCCAGCAACACGCTCCACTATCATTTCATTTCATCTGTCATTCATTTAATCATACAAGTCTCAAGGAAGGACACATCAGGAAGAAATGGGCAGAGGAAAGGAAGAAAAAGCATAGTGAACTACGGCAATGAAGAGGTTTTGAGAAGAAAAGAAGAGAGGAAAAGGAGGTGAAGCTCAAGTTCACACGCTCTCCTGAAGGGGAATAATCGGAAATAATAATAATAATAATAATAATAATGAAAATGAAAATTCACAGACAGCTTCCAGTCGACCGACCGGGTCAGGGAATGGAATGAATGAAGCCCCCATCTAGCGGCGAGGATATGAACTGTGTCGGCTGCCAAAACCCGTCGTAATCCCCTGGGGCAATGATTAAATGAATGACAGATGAAATGAAATGATAGTGGAGCGTGTTGCTAGAATGAAATTGTGACACGGAAAACCGGAGTGCCCGGAGAAAAACATGTATGCCTCCACTTTGTCCAGCACAAATCTCACATGGAGTGACCGGGATTTGAACCATGGACTCAGCGGTGAGTGGCCGGCGTGCCGCCGTCTAAGCCACGGATGCAATAATAATAATAATATTAATAATAATAATATATATATAGCCTATATATATATATATATATATATATATATATATATATATATATATATATATATATATGTGTGTGTGTTACTGTATATAACATTTTTAGAATTCCATTTTTTGATATGATTACCATGTGTGTGTGTGTGTGTTAAATGATTCATTGACGTTTCGCCCTCTAATATGGTGGGGTAGATGGTTGATGGTTCACACTAGTTTCTGCATTATTGAAGTTATATGCTACTATTGAACCCATGTACTGTTGGTTCAAGCGCCGAATCCATCATTTATTGGTAAAAGAAGGGGGGGGGGGGAATACAGTCTTTAGTAGAACTTAGAAAGATTTTATGTAGAGGACTGGTATAATGTTGTGCAACAATAAGAGTCCAGGTGGCACCAGGAAATGATATCAGGCGTGACGCACCGATAGGGAGCCGATCATTGCTATTAATAGAACGATAAAAACTTTCCGCTGTGTGTAAGCGAGAAGAGGTTTCGGAAATTGATCTTACGCACCAATAAAATGGCAACCTCGCAGTTGTGCAAGAAGAGGAATAATTAGATTTAAGCCATTTGCGAGAATATAATTAACAAAAGAAATACATCATTGTGAATCATTTTGGAATAGAGATTTTTGTGTGGGGAAAGATGTTATAATAATTGCACAGGAAAGAAGTGCAAACGCAGCATGACGTAGTTAATAGTTCCCCGAGACCAGAGGTGGTAGGGATTAAAAATCAACTGCAACACCCACGTATCTGAAGAGCAAATTTTATTTAATATCTCGGAATTGTACGATCGATTTTCATGTGCAAAGAAGTCAGTTTACATTTAGAAAACAAGCTTTCCAGAGATATACTTTTCAAAAGTGTGCGACTATTGCTTCAAAAGTTAGTTATGAAAACGACGTGGATTTTATCTTTTTGTCGCCGATTTGTATAAAAGCCCTGGCAGAGCCAGACCAATCATGCAGTACTTACTAGACCTCGAGAGGTCGTGATACGCTGTATCACCAAAGAACACCCGTAGGGGAGTGGCCGAGAAGTATCATCATAGTATCGCCGTGTGAAGACTTAGTAAAATCCTAGTACAGGATTTAGTTCAGCAAGCGTCAGTCTTTATAGTGAGAGTTCCGTATTACAGTCAAAGTTAGGCTGCGAACTTAAAGAACAGGCGATAGGTCTTCAAATAACAGTTCAGTTAAACGACAGAAAGCATCGTAACGTTTTGAAGTACCAACGATAGTGAAATAAACATTTCTATCAAAGTTAAGGAACCCGATCAGGGTCGGACGAAATAAGTAACGCCTAGTGTACCGAAAAGATAGGAACTAGAGCGCAGAATAATAAGAAGTGAGAATTTAATCCAAAACGTTGTCTACAGGAGACAAGCGAACAGTAATAAGCAATAAGCTACGAAACTAAGGAATAGCAGTAAACGCTAGGGAAATAGGAAGGTCACCGATAAAGTATTCGAGAGGCCGTAAACAGGACAGACTTTCACTAGACAAACTAAATAGTGTCTAGAAAGAAAGGACTTCGAGCTAGTAAAAATAGAAGCCGATAGTCAGAAAACCGGATCTGAAGAATTACCGTTCCAGGGAGGGGTAGATTGATCGAGACTTTCATCATCTTGCCAAATTAGGGAGCCGACGTCTAAGAGTGTCACCCTTGGAAACGGTGAAGAAAGAAATCACGTGTGTAAGGCAAAAATCAAAGCCTCAGTTATTTAAAAGCAGTGTAATGTAAATATAGTAAAATTTGTTTTAGTGTAATAATTTTTAGTGAATTTATTTGTGTATGATAAAAGAATACAAAATTGTATTCAATATGTTACCAGTGTTTAAGGTAAATAATGTGTATGTGTATCAAGAAGTGTCATTGTGTGAAATGGGATTAATCAAGATGGCTTAAACACATTGAGTGGGCAAAAATGAAACATCGCTGGAGAATTCGGTCGGTGACCGTAATATCATATGAGTAACCATTTCATTATTTTATGTGTTGGGGAAGGTTTGCGTACAATCCACCTGAGAACGAAAGAATAGGGATGTTTTTGAATAACAAATAACAGAATAATAGCGCGATATGAACGACTAAATTGAGAAAGTATAAAATAATTATGTGAAATAAATAAATCCCTTGGGGGATAGGTATGAAATAAAATATCAGTGTATTTGATAAATGATTTAAATATGTGAAAGCAAGCGTAATAATAATAATAACAATTACATAAATTAATAAAGATTATGATGAATTATTGAAAAGTAGTAGCTTATGAGCTCCTTTAAATGAATTAATACATGTTATGAACACATGTTCTTTAGGTAAAGCGATTATTGTCACGGGAGAGGATTAATATAAAATTGAGATGTAGATCAAATGTTGATGTTGAATTATCAGTTCGTTGAAGGCAACTTGGCAGTAATGTATAAGCGCCATGTAGAGCATTGAAGTAATTTGTCCCGCTAGGAAGGCGTTGAACCTAAATATACTCGGTAACACTAATTAAGAGGGGCAGTTGGTCGTGGTAATTGAATTATGGTAAGTCCTCTAAATAGTGATGTGGTCACGAGGCCGTGTGAGTATTGTATTGTAAAAGGGTGTGAAATATTTATTGTATTATGAGCGCAGGTTCAAGGTTAAAGGCCGCCCTAAGTCGCGAATGTTATAAGTCCTCCAGTATGGGATATGGTTTCCGAGGCAGTTGAAAGAATCGAACCCAGATTCGTCTATGTTGAAGCCCCTAAATATTTGTTGTTGTATTGAATTATTCTTACCCGCCAATGAGGACACTTCATAATTAATAAATGCCGAGGTTAAGAGAATAGGTCTAATGAACCTAATAATGTTGTTAAAATAAGTAGAATGAAAGCCTTGCCTGTTCAAAGAACTGCATTTAAGAAACAGCTGTATAAAGCTGAGGGTAGCCCGTCTCTAGTGAGTGAGACCATGAAGTTCCTGCTCCTGGCAATAAATCACGCTAAGTGGCCCAGGCCAGACCCTTACTATTGATGTGTTGTGGTAGGTCTGGAGAGCCGTCTGTTTGAAGTTATAATTCACAAGAGTTTGTTTTTACGACCCGGTCTTCGAACCGAGGTTCTTTTAGATGAAGATTACCGCTTGCAAGTTCGTTGCTTTCTTATGAGATAATGGTCTTTTAAGAAAAATAATGAGAAATCCCTAATGTTATAATTATGATGTAGTGATTCACGAGTTTAGTGAAGACAATTAGATTCCGGGAGTGATCTTAATTTTTGATGTGTTCAAGTAGTCTTCTGTAACTCGGGAGTACGCAAATGTTTCCCAAATCACGGTAGTGAATTGTTGACTTGAGAGAGAGATGGTAACCGAAGAACATTGTGAAAGCCCAAAAGTTTAAGTAAATGAGTAACAGTACTTTAATAAGAATTATATATTTTTTTGGTTATAAAATATACTCATATAATAGGAAGTGATGTGTTGTAAAAGAATAACACAGTGTATATAAAAAGTATCGAGCCATTTGAAGCTCTTGATTTTATTGAATTTTAAAAGGACACTATATGGAAGTGAAAAGAAATATAAGTTTGTTGGTTTATGAGAAACCATTTACTATGATTTAATCTTTGTTTTATTATGTATTCCTTGTTCATTATGAACAAGTTAGAATTTATGGGTCAGTATTTTATTTGTTTAATTTGTTGTAGCGCCATATATTTGAGTAATTAAATGTTTTATAGTAGGAGTTGATTTTGTTTATTATTTTGGAAGTGTATCCTCTATTTAATCCAAGGTGTGTAAGTCACAGAGTGGGAGAACATACCATAACCCCGATAATCCCGATTTGAGCATTGCTGGCATACTGTGATTTGCATATTTCATGCTGAATGGGCACACTATCAACTTGTGCAATCAAGCTCAAAATGCCCCCCACAGTCTAAGTTAATATGGCCATCGTAGGGGCCTGATGACCATCATGTCCCAAGCCCCTCAAACGAATTCACAACAACAACGTCCGTCAAAGGGATCTCGATGTTCTGCCCTTAAAACAACCACAACCACTAACCTACTCAAAATTAAATTTGAATAAAGATAACGTAATGAAAATCTCGAGACTGCCAACGTCATTACTCACCCAGTTCAAGAATAAAACGCAGTTATTACTGTTATTTAAGGGGCTGTTCCGCCCCTTGGTACTGCAATAACTAACTTACTGCTATTTGAGGAGCGATTGTTCTCTAACGCTCCAGAAACACAAAGTGCACGAGCCACGCCGGCCGAGCTTCTGATTGAAGTCATTACCGGAAGACTGGGACGAGGCTCCTCCCCAGACGGGTTAAAGAAACAAAAAGAGAGCGGCAGTGGATGTAGGAGCAGCCCCACCCTAGATGATGACGTCATAAAGTTCCGTTCGTCTCGATTGCCTGCCTGTTTATTGGCCAATTACAGTAGCAGCGCACGGACTGCAAGTAATTCCCTTTCCGCCCCTGAAGTCTTATAAAACAAGAGAAGAGAGGAGACGACGGAATGTAAGAATAGCTTCATCCGGGCCAGATAACATCCCTTGATCTATTGTTGATGGTTGCTAGAGGTAGTGCCAATATAGCTAGTGCCTTGTGCCGGCTGTATTTGAGATAACATCCCTTGATCTATTGTTGATGGTTGCTACAGGTAGTGCCAACATAGCTAGTGCCTTGTGCCGGCTGTATTAGAGATAACATCCCTTGATCTATTGTTGATGGTTGCTACAGGTAGTGCCAACATAGCTAGTGCCTTGTGCCTGGGAGTGAAGCTTCACCTGAGATAACATCCCTTGATCTATTGTTGATGGTTGCTACAGGTAGTGCCAACATAGCTAGTGCCTTGTGCCTGGGAGTGAAGCTCCCTTGATACAGTGGCGGCTGGAGCAGAAGCAGCTGTAACCCATTCCCGTCCGAAAAAATTAAAATATTCAGAAACTTATAGGCCTAGAAGCACTCAAGAGGCTCTCCACTGCGTTTTCCGCAACGCACAAACACGCAAACAAACTCAACACATAGTCTATAAACATTCCTCATACAAAACTAATTCAACACACAATAATATCTGCAATTACAAAACAATCGTTTTCATGAACTCAGAAACATTTGTTGTGGGTGCACAAAAACAGAGGCATTAGGAAAAAAAAAATATATTGATTACAATAAATGTAGGCCTAGAGATTTGAAGCCATTCTTTCAGTGTTGCCTATACAGAATTATTATTTGTAGCTCTTCAGTCGGTCAACACGACCCTCAAGTGGCCATCATCAGATCCTGAACACTGTGTTAAAGGATAAATTTTCACTAATGTTAGGTGATTATAATACAATTCGCAACGTAGAACGAGATTCAAATTGCAAATCGTATGATAATCACCTAACGACTAACTACTTTACAATAGTAGTGTATTTATGATCGACGATGTCGATATATGTATATTATTTGTCAGAAAACTGTATCCTAATGGGGGTCATTAAAGTACTACTTTTCATTATAACGCAGTTTTTCCAACCATTCGGAGCTCAATATTTTCATTCATTGACCAATTAGGTATCTGACAGGCACTCAAAATCCAACATGTGGACATGAATTGCATGATTTGAAAGTTGACAATATAACCTATATTGGATCAACCATTGTAGTTACAATACATAAACTAGCTGGGCATTATTTCAAAAGACAATTTTAGTGAATGCTGTTGATAACATAAACACACCAGAACGCTATGGAGGAAGCACGTGTATGACATTAGTTCCATGGAAATTATAATCCAGCTCTCTGTTCAGTAAATGGATTTCTTACGCCAAACTTTTCCGCCAGATGTCCATAAATGTTCTATTTGGGACTCAATTATTGATTTGCCTTCCGTTGACAATCTATACGCATCGAATTTGAAGAATAACTAGTTGATAATATGATAGACTACATTTTAATTTTAAAGCGTTTGTAACAGCCTATTTTGTGTCATTTGACCAAAATTACAAAATGATCCAACATAGTACCTGTGCACTATCTGTTGGTGCTAAGTCAGGATGAACAATGTTTCAAAGCTTTGGGATTCGTTATTGGGTAGAGATCAAATGCTGAGCCCACACAATTCCCAAGAAGAAGAATTCAACCGACAGAATCTCGGCAGATATTTATGAACATAAACAGTCGTATGCAACTCGCTTCGCTCGTTTTATAAACATACTCGTATTTTAATTACTGCCATTATAGGCTCGTTGCATAATGTACTAAACACAGTGATCAGGATCCGATGATGGCCACTTGAGGGTCAAAACATCCTAAATTTAATAGTGATAATTAACTAATAGGCTACATGTAATTATTTCCAGGGGTGTATTTTTATATTTATATTTTGTACCCCACACATTCATTGGGCATAATCATGTTGACCGACTGAAGAGCTACACATGACAATGATTACAATAACCTCAGGTGTCGTAGGCAGCTTCCATCATTTGGGCTGCTACAGATTAGGCCTACATAATTTATATGATTACTTAGAATAATGATTTTTAGCCTACTTTTCACATTTTGCAAAAATTAGGAAAAAAGTGGACTTATGAGATCGGAAAAATGTGTGTCTGTCCTTCTGTCTGTCTGTCTGTCTGTCTGTCTGTCTGTCTGTCTGTCTGGCTCTGTGTGTGTGTCCCCCCCCCCCTATCAACTCCTAAACAGCTGCAGCAATCGAAACAAAATTTGGTAGGAGTAAAGATCTATACCTGAATATCTCACGGCCTTATCTGAATATGATGTCAGTGCTACCAAATGCTGAAAAATCAAAATTGAAATTTGAGCTCCATGTTGGATATCTTGGAAGGTAATCATGGGAGCTAGTCCAAAATTGGCACACACATAGATAATAACATTAAAGTTTAATTTCCAGGAGGCCATACATGGCAATGTTGCCAAAATGAATATAAGCCTGCTGATAGGTCCAAATTTTAAATGCATATAACTTCTACGCTATCCATTGGATTTCAACCAAATTGCGTGTGTGCTATGTGTACATAAACAGATATGACTGAGCATATTCTTAAGAGCCACCAGGGCTGTCAACTGTTAATAAATGCTCCCAATTTGTTTTTATCCAAACACCCATATATCAGAAAGTATGCAAGCCGACAGCTTTAGACTATGCACACGTATAGTACCTGACATTCTATATTAATTTGGAGTAACTTATATACGTCAGTGCTACCAACATGATTCTAAGCCTGCTGAGAGGTCCAACTTAAAAATACATGTAACTTCTATAGGCTACTATCATTTGGACTTCAACCAAATATCGTGTGTGCTATGTGTACCATAACAGATTCTTAAGAGTAACCAGGGCTGCCAACTGTTAATAAATAATGTCTCTATTTTTGTTACCCTAATATCAATGTATCAGAATGTATGCAAGCCAATAGCTCTAAACTTTGCACACGTATTGAACCCTTTACCCTATGTTGGTTAAATGATTCTACTTTTTATTTCTTCAATTAATAAATATTTCAACCAGCATCATGAAAGTAGCCAGACAGTGATGAGGAAATTTCAAGCATTTGTTGGAGACAGTAGGGACATACCTGCATCAGTTTAACAAAAGGCTAAGTACTTGAGCTATGAAAAGAAATAGCTTAGCTATGTATCACAGGGACAGGTGTGGCTACCTCAATTTTAGAAGCGACGCGCGGTGAGACATGGTTCTGGTATGTTCATTGTGATATTCGCGCCTAGAAGAAATATGATGCAGTAACGTGAATGGCTGATGAAGAAAATAGACACTCCCAAGACGCCAAGATCTACTAGAAACCGCCAAATTATTAGAAATGGAGAACCAATGAGAAGAGAATGCCTACTTGCGCGCCAACTCTGGCTGGGGTACGCGGTGGCTAGCATTCACGCGGGAAATCGCCTAGACAAAATCTCTACGATCGATTCTAGGATTAATGGGCATATTCTTGACCTGTGCAATATTACGAGTTCAATGATATTTATTTCATTCCTGTATCACAATTATTTCGAGAAATTTTTACATAAAATCCCCCTCCATCTAGACCCAAGGGCCAGTTCATTTATAAGTGTGTCGAAGAGCCAAGACATTGACTTTTATTCCGTGTGTCGAGAACACAGGACTTTGATTCTGTTCGTCTGAAGAGATAGACTTTTATTTCCGTGTCACAAGGACACAAGAGATTCATTGAAAAGTGTTAAATTCAGTGACAGATAGTCATAGTACTATAATTATAGGGACAGCAGCGTCGATAATTCGCCAACGAACAGTGACAGGGAATTTAGTACCTGGACAAGCGAATTTAGTAGCCAGACATAAAGTGTATAATAACCTAATTTTTGTATCAGCGCAAGGATGACATCGATGAATGCAGAAGAAGTGTGGAAGTCTCAACAGTCCGTCCAGATGGCTGCTATGAGATAAAGAATCATCCAGTTGGGGAATGGCGTCTGATGTTCTTTGACGGGTGACTACAACACGAGATGAGTACAAATAATATTTTATTATTTATTAAATTAACTTATGGTTTATGGGACATATTTTTGTAAATACTTTGCTTGTGTGATTTAATGTAGTATATTTTGTTTGATCTGACACACTTTTGTTTGGAAGCAGCTCGCACAATGGTAGTTAATGGAAGGTTCTTTTCTTTGTGTTGTGTTAACTAACGTATCTATGTGAACGGCCGTGTTCGCCTAGGTTACGAAGTGCGGTTAAAAACGTCTCTCGGAGATATGTCGTGTTTCAGAAGTAGGACTGAATTAATATAATTATATAGTAGATTGGAGGGTATTTGTTGAGAATTATTATTGATCAGATTCAGTGTGATTATTGCCTTTGGAGCAATGTAATTTGTGACGAAGAGTACTCAGCTCTGTCGTAGGTTATAATTATTGTGTTAAATGTCTGCGAGCTCTAATTCAGCAGACCCATGTGAAAGGCGTTATGTCAGTCCCAGATGTGTGTATTGTGAGTATATTGTTGTGGTATTACAAGCGGGAACTTCAGCAGAGACTGATTTCTGTCAGCTTGGTACCAGATTCATATTGCATCCTTGGGAGGACAATTATGGATATGTGATTATTGTCTGACCATATGTTGAGTGGGAGGAGATGTTAGCGGCTGTTGATTCCTTGAGATAACAGTTCAGCGGGTCGGCTATTTATATACACTGGATGGGGGACATGACTGGTATTGTGGAAAGAGGTGAGTTGTTGTCACAAGGGCTGGCTGAGTTTCGCAAGCAGAGCTCATTAGGGGAGTGCACGTCTGGCTCCCAATTACTTGAAAATAAATATAAATGTGAGAAACTGATCAATGGTAAAATTGTTTAAATAAATGGGAGTTGCCTACGAAACACGATTACCTTCGAAGCGTTTCCTTAACATGCAGTTTTGTTAATATAAAGTAATCTTAACCACTCAGGTTGTTTGTTGTTGTTGGTTTATTCTTTGTTTATTGTACATGTCAGTGACTCGTGAGTCACGTGCGGCGCTGTGTTTCCTTGTTGTTGAGTATCTGGCCATTGTGGCAGCTCATTTGGCTAAGTGTGTCACCACACTAATAAGGGTCTCAGAGAGATGCCTGTAAATAGTAGAGTTGTAATATGTGTGTCAGAGTTAGATTTAAGGATTTTTATTAATGTTATGCCCATAGCCATAAAAGTTGATTTTACGAGATGATTGTTCGTGAGCACCGTGGCTGTTAACCCGTTGTGAACGAATGATCATCCAAGTACTCATGTCTCGTAGATAGTCACCACGCGAACATAAATTCACATGCAAGATAGTGGAACTTGGATCCACATTTTATTAGAAAAGGGGAGATCTGTCTGACTCCTCAAAGTGATAAATATTCCTGTCAGGGGAAAATTCAGGGAGGATTTGTTTATTTTTGTTTGTTTTATTCTTTTATGCACAAATTAGTTATTAAATCTAGTTATTATCTTACGTTTTGTCTCCTTTCTTTCTTAGTTATAGTTTTCATCCTATAACCCTTGCCTCAGAAAAGCACGTTGTTTGGCGGACGTAAACACCACACTATGAACTGAACGCGACCCCTTGATCAAAGATTCTTACATAAAACACTGCTATTCTGAAGGGTTCATAGGTGAAAACTGGCGGCCAACGGTGGGGCTATTCACTGTGGTGTAACGGGGAGATTACACATGTCAATAGTGGCGCATTTGAGTAAAACTGGCATGCCGCAAGTGCAGGCAGATATGACAGTATTTAATCACCGGGAAGTGATATTTTATTAAAAGTAGTTGAGGCGAAGTGGATACCGCCAAATGTGTGAAAGATAAATTAAAATCAGGAGTTTGCAAAGTAAAATACGGTTCACGTTGTTGTCTTTTAAATTAAAGTAAAATTAAGATGTGATACCGGGCGCCCAATGATAAAGTTAAAACTAGATTTGTGTAGAAAGTCAAACTCATGGAAATATTAGGAGGCTGTAGCCTAAAATGACAATTAATACTTTGTTAATTAGTCAGTGTTAATATCAGATCAGGATAACTGTTTAATGACTAAATATGTGCTTGGGGTTAAAATTAAATTGAGTAAAACTAGAACTACTCAGAGATGCAATCAACTAATGGGATTTAAGGTAAAAATAAATGAACTGAGTAGGATAAAGAAATTAAATGTGCATTGGATTTATGTGCGTGTCAAAGGGCATTGGCGTATGCCATTTCCCATATGTCTCATATATATTGTAAAACATGGCAACGGTGGCGCAGATCCAGGAGATCATTGAAAGTGCAGCGAGGAGAACGCAGGAATTGTTGGATACTAAATTAGCAGAGCAAAGTGAAGCGTTGAACACTAAATTATCAGAACAGAGTCAATCTATAAACACTAATATGTTAGAGCAAAGTGAAGCGTTGAATACAAAATTATCTGAACAAATAAACACTAGTATGGTAGAGCAAAGTGAAGCGTTGAATACAAAATTATCTGAACAAATAAACACTAGTCTGTCAGAACAAAGTGAATCGCTAAATACTAAACTGTTAGAGCAAAGTGAATCGCTAAATACGAAGATGTCAGAACAAAGTGAATCGCTAAATACTAAACTGTTAGAGCAAAGTGAATCGCTAAATACGAAAATGTCAGAACAAAGTGAATCGCTAAATGCTAAACTGTTAGAACAAAGTGAATCATTGCGGACACAGTTAAATAACAGTAGAATTGAGCAAAATGAATATCAGGCGGAACAAGCTAGGTTATTAAAGAGTGAAATTAATGACACTATAAATTCACAGTTAGAGGCGCAAAATAATAAAAACACGAACCAATTAGCTTCGTTAACCGCAGAGATGAAAGAGCACACAAACCAACAGATGATATTACTGGCCCTTGATGTAAGCAAAAATAATGAGAAACAATTAGAGCAGATTAAACAAATGGAGAGAATTTTTGATAAAAAACTTAGCATTCTCGATGAAACGGTGTTAGCTAAATTAGAGCAGATTGAAATAGCATGCACAATGAATACAAGCGAGGTCAAAATAGCTCAAGATAAGTTGGAAGGTCGATTTAAGGAGATGGAGAAAAGTGGCAGGGTCATTCAACAACAAATATCAGCAGTAGATGAGAACATATCAGGCATAATTAAAGATATGGACCGTCTAGAGATAAAATCAGCGGAACAGTGGAAAAGCCTAGAAACGGAACAAGAACAATTTAAGAGTACATTAGACGAAAGGCTAAGCCAGATAGAAAATAATCAGGATGAAAATAAGAGCCAAATTGAAGAAAAAATAAGCACGATTAAAGAACAGATCAGGAAAGATTGGAAGAAAATGAATATTGATTCTAGAGAGGAAAGATCCACCATTATCAAAACAGTAGGCGAAAACCACACGCGTATTCAAGCTTTGGAGCAAGAGGTAAAAAATAGACTTAAAGAGCAGACAGACAGGATCATTAAAGCCGAACTTCGCTCATTAGAACAATCGTCTATATTTAAAACGGGAGCATTGAAAGACAAGCAGGATGACTCACATAGTTCCCAACCCAGCATAGCAGGAAGTCAGAATCAAGCAGAGAGCCCATTAACGACAAACACGGAAGGATTTCGTAAGAACGTAGATAGAAGCTCAACACCACAGGACGGTCATCAGCCCACACAACTTATTCAAGTAATTCGCTCAAATGACTACAAACCGCAGAAATACACCGAAAATTCAGGGGTAACGCCTAAGGCCTTTATCAAAGAGATTGAAGACCATTTCAATGACACTGGGGTACCTGAAGCACGTAGATTGAGAATGATGGAGAGATTTTTATCAGGGAATGTTCTCACCTGGTTTTTAAGTTTCAAATATACATTTGGAACCATGTCAGACTTTAACTTAGCGTTTCTGCGCAAATACTGGTCTCCCGCCATACAACAGAGTTTAAGAATGGAGCTTTACTCTAGAAAATACCAAACTACCCAGCAGACAAAATACTCAGATTTCTTTAACATGCAAATGCTAAAATTTCGCGATCTGGATTACCCATTAAACGAATCAGATTTGGTGATGACAATAGCAAGGCAAATGCCGGTTAATGTACAGCAAGTGCTAGTCGCAGAAAACGTCAGTACGGCCCTATATGCGGAGCAGATATTACGGCAAATAGATGAGACCACATCTCATAGTCATTTTAGAGGAGGAAGACAGCTGGAATTAGTCAACACTACAGAGGTCGTAAAGACAAAACAGGGAAATACTAAAACGCAGGGTACTAATACGAGCACCTCCACACCTAGGCGAAACCAGGAAGAAGGGGAAAACAGACCATATCAGCGTAACGAAAATTACTACAACAATAGATACCAGGGCAACAATAGATACCAACAGAGAGGATATCAACAATGGCGTGATAATCGAAGGAATGACAGGCCTTATGGAAGATACGGTGATTACAATGCCAATCAACGATGGAAAGGAAGGAGAGATCAAAATCAAGGAGATCAACGTAACTATCGAGATGACTGGGATGATAGGCACGCTCAATCACAAAATTACTTAGAGGAGTTACACGCTAATCAAGGTGGAGAGCTAGGACGATGGTAAAAGGCCATTGGGAACAGAAAGAACCCAGATACACATACTGAGGAAGCTGGAAGTCTACTGAGACAAGAGGAATATCAAGGACATGAGCGACAGAAGGATGATGGGAGTCGAAATGGAGCTAAAAAAAATGTTAATTTTGGATCAAGGAGACAGTCTCAAAACACAACAGTCGGAAGTTGAAGATGGATGGATAGTAGCGAACATACAAGAATGGATTGCTTTACCAGAAGACTGCCTGGAGGAGACGGTGAAACCACGGAACGATGAAATTAGGCAATTACCCATTATTTACGCAAGGATTGGTGGAATTAATATAAGATGTTTATTGGATACAGGGTCACAGATCAGTCTAGTATCGGAGGCCTTGGTTCGAGAGTTGGGACGGACTCAGAATATTCCTGTAATTCCGGTACCACAGCTCAAAGTGAGGGGTGTTATTCCTGAACGCACCGTTACTTGTAAACGTCAGGCATACTTAGAGCTGAACATATTGGAACATACTTTTGGGCAAACATTCATTATCATGGCAAAGATGAGTTTCAATATAATTCTGGGTGCAAATTTCATTTGTGACTATCAAGCAGTGATAGATTTACACAAGAATACAGTCAGTTTTAGAGAATATGACCAGCTGAAAAACGTGGGATTGCATATGGATGAAAGCACTACCGGAAGAGATGTAAATTCTTGGGCATTGGAAGCAATATCAGAAGAGACGGAAGAGGAGGTACGAAAGGCGGAAGATAACATCGTAGAAGGGGCTGTTGTGGAACTAGATGAGGAGATAGAATCCCAGGAGATATGGTCTTTATTAACAGAAGGAGATGACAGCGATGCACAATTTGAAGAGTTAATACAGGAGCGGCTCAATGACATTCAACTTGGGGATGAACACAGAAAACAGTTGGAAGAGGTTTTAAGGAAGCACAAAACAGTATTTGATACAGTACCTGGGAAAATTTTAAATTTCAAGTACTCTATGCAAGTCGAGGACTGGTCACCTTTCAAAAGCAGGTTGTACCCAATTCCTGAAAAATATCGTGGGCAAGTTAAAATCATTATAGATGAGATGTTAGAAGCTGGAGTGATAAGGAAGACACCTACACCTTATCTAAATGCGATTTTGGCAGTCACAAAACCAAATGGATCTATTAGACTTTGTTTAGATGCCAGAAATCTCAACATGAGACTCATTTTTCCTGAGTATGACAGAGCGCCAATTATAAGAGACGTATTAAAAGGCTTTAAAAACAAGAGCATTTATTCATCAGTCGATCTGACGAGCTCGTTCCACCATCTTGAATTGGATGAGAAGTCACAGCTTCTAACTGGCTTCTTATTCGATATCCAGACATATTGTTTCGTCAGAATGCCTTTTGGAGTCAAAACGGCGGGCTGTGCTTTAATCCGAGCACTGGACCGGAACCTAACCGAGGAAGTAAAGGAGATGACGGTGCGATACATTGACGACATTCTGTTGGCATCCGACAACATTGAAACTCACATGGAAAATTTAGATAAAGTATTGGGCAACTTAAATGCTTCGAATTTCAAAGTAAACCTGAAGAAATCGCATTTCTTCAAGAGCGAGATCTTATATTTGGGTCACGTCATTGACAAGGAGCGAGTGATGCCAAACCCAGCTAAGATTGATGCGATAAAGAATTTCCCTACACCAACGAGAGTCAAGCACATTCGGGCTTTCTTAGGCGTAACGGGATTCTTTAAAGAAAACTGTCCAGGTTATACGGAGACTGTAGCTCCAATGCAGGAAATGTTAAAGAAAAATAACAAATGGTCATGGAACGCGGAATGTGAGAAGGCATTCCAAGCAACAAAACAGCTATTAGAAAACTGCATTAAATTAGGATATCCAGATTTCAAGCTCAAATTTATAATCCAAGCGGATGCTTCACTAATTGGGATAGGTGCTATGCTCTACCAAGAGGATCCAGCTAACCTGCAGCACAAAACATATTTGGCATTTGTCAGCCGAAAATTGCGTAAGCACGAGCGGAATTATACTGTAACCGAGCTAGAATTGTTGGCCATCCTTCATGCGCTCCAACAATGGAAACGAATAATCTATGGTTACCCTATTGTTGTCAGGACTGACCACAAGGCACTAACATTCTTGTTTAAGACGTCAATGGCAAGCGAACGTGTGACACGTTGGTCTATATACATTCAGCAGTTCAGCATTGAAATTGAACATTGTCCAGGGAAGATGAACGTGATACCGGATGCACTCAGCAGGAACCCAGAGCCTGATAACGAAGAAACAGCGATGGTACAACACTTGGAGTTAACACCGAAGGACCGGGAATTCTTGGAGGAGTTACGTGAGATACAGCGAGAACAGGAAGCGGAACCATGGATGATGCTATTAATTAAGTACTTCAAAAAGCAACTACCTACAGGAACACCTGCATTTCGAGAAGCGAAAGCCAAAGAAGGAAGATATGTTTATGTCAACAATTTGCTACACAAATGGGTAGATAATGACCACACCAAGTTACGCATATTAGTACCTGCATCGTTACAACGAGGATTGACATGGCATACGCACGAAAGTTACGGTCACGTGGGCTTAGACAAGTGCGAAGCGACTATAGGAGAGACATTTACATGGCCACGTATGAGAACAACTATATGTGACGTCATTACAACTTGTGACCCGTGTCAGAGAACAAAGCCGAATAATTATTTACTGAGGCAATATCCTAGACCATTGCTACCTCAGAAACCATGTGAGCTACTGGCGGTGGACTGTCTTGGTCCAATTCCGAAGGGAAGGAGAGGTTGCCGTCATTTGCTAGTGTGCATTGATGTATTTTCTAAGTCTGTAGTACTATGCCCTATTCAGAAAACCACATCGAAGCAGGTACTCAGTCGCATTCGTAATAGAGTTATTCCAACCGTTGGAAAACCAGAGTTTATATTATCAGATCACGGCAGTTATTTCACAAGCGCCGAATTCAAGAAAGGAATGGAAGACATGGGTATAAAACATGTTTTAAGCAGTATCCGACATGCCCAAGCTAATCCAAGCGAGAGAGTAATTAAATCTGTAACTGCATATTTGAGAATCTTCATTCCGAACGAACACCACAAATGGGTCGATAAAATTAAGGATGTAGAAACATGCATGAATTCTACCAGGCACGAGTCAACAGGACAAATCCCTATGGTCCTACACAAGAACGAGTATCCAGTAAGAACGTGGAAAAGCATCATTAACTGTCCACAAGATCCCATGATAGCACCAGACCTGAGAATTGAAAGAACGAGAGAATACATGAGGAAACAAGCAGACCGCAGATTACGGCGAGTAAGAAATAAGAGGTTCCACGGTGATCTTGAAGTCAACCAGCTCGTTTTGGTAAAACGACCTGCTATATCGGACCCAGAAAAGAAAATCTTTAGTAAGTTCTGCGAAAAATTCATAGGACCCTATTCTATCGTAAGAAACCTTGGAAATAATGCTTACAGAGTGAAAGAATTGAGCACAGGAACAATGTCAGTTTACAACGCTGCCAACCTAAAGAAATATCGTCGAAGTGAACCATGGTAGCGCCGAAATAATGACGCTGTTTGAATATACGGACGTCCTACTATCAACAAAGTCAACGGGGAGCAGTTGAGTACGGCACGTGATGAACGAGGAAGTAGACTTGTTGTTGACAAACATTAACGAGGCAAGTAAGGTGTTGCCGCAGGCATCGAGCGTCACGCAAGATTGGAAGGGGAAGAGACAAGCAGGATATGAAAACGAGTAAATGCCATTGAAGACTGGAGCGCCTAGACCAAGTAAGAAAAAGGGGTGATTCTGGAAATAAAACAAATTGGCCTACGGAAGTATTGTAAAATTGTCGACTTTATTCCTAAGTTCGAAATTTTGTGAGTGGGAGAGTTGTGAACCCTTTACTCTATGTTGGTTAAATGATTCTACTTTTTATTTCTTCAATTAATAAATATTTCAACCAGCATCATGAAAGTAGCCAGACAGTGATGAGGAAATTTCAAGCATTTGTTGGAGACAGTAGGGACATACCTGCATCAGTTTAACAAAAGGCTAAGTACTTGAGCTATGAAAAAAAATAGCTTTGCTATGTATCACAGGGACAGGTGTGGCTACCTCAATTTTAGAAGCGACGCGCGGTGAGACATGGTTCTGGTATGTTCATTGTGATATTCGCGCCTAGAAGAAATATGATGCAGTAACGTGAATGGCTGATGAAGAAAATAGACACTCCCAAGACGCCAAGATCTACTAGAAACCGCCAAATTATTAGAAATGGAGAACCAATGAGAAGAGAATGCCTACTTGCGCGCCAACTCTGACTGGGGTACGCGGTGGCTAGCATTCACGCGGGAAATCGCCTAGACAAAATCTCTACGATCGATTCTAGGATTAATGGGCATATTCTTGACCTGTGCAATATTACGAGTTCAATGATATTTATTTCATTCCTGTATCACAATTATTTCGAGAAATTTTTACATAAAATCCCCCTCCATCTAGACCCAAGGGCCAGTTCATTTATAAGTGTGTCGAAGAGCCAAGACATTGACTTTTATTCCGTGTGTCGAGAACACAGGACTTTGATTCTGTTCGTCTGAAGAGATAGACTTTTATTTCCGTGTCACAAGGACACAAGAGATTCATTGAAAAGTGTTAAATTCAGTGACAGATAGTCATAGTACTATAATTATAGGGACAGTAGCGTCGATAATTCGCCAACGAACAGTGACAGGGAATTTAGTACCTGGACAAGCGAATTTAGTAGCCAGACATAAAGTGTATAATAACCTAATTTTTGTATCAGCGCAAGGATGACATCGATGAATGCAGAAGAAGTGTGGAAGTCTCAACAGTCCGTCCAGATGGCTGCTATGAGATAAAGAATCATCCAGTTGGGGAATGGCGTCTGATGTTCTTTGACGGGTGACTACAACACGAGATGAGTACAAATAATATTTTATTATTTATTAAATTAACTTATGGTTTATGGGACATATTTTTGTAAATACTTTGCTTGTGTGATTTAATGTAGTATATTTTGTTTGATCTGACACACTTTTGTTTGGAAGCAGCTCGCACAATGGTAGTTAATGGAAGGTTCTTTTCTTTGTGTTGTGTTAACTAACGTATCTATGTGAACGGCCGTGTTCGCCTAGGTTACGAAGTGCGGTTAAAAACGTCTCTCGGAGATATGTCGTGTTTCAGAAGTAGGACTGAATTAATATAATTATATAGTAGATTGGAGGGTATTTGTTGAGAATTATTATTGATCAGATTCAGTGTGATTATTGCCTTTGGAGCAATGTAATTTGTGACGAAGAGTACTCAGCTCTGTCGTAGGTTTTAAATATTGTGTTAAATGTCTGCGAGCTCTAATTCAGCAGACCCATGTGAAAGGCGTTATGTCAGTCCCAGATGTGTGTATTGTGAGTATATTGTTGTGGTATTACAAGCGGGAACTTCAGCAGAGACTGATTTCTGTCAGCTTGGTACCAGATTCATATTGCATCCTTGCGAGGACAATTATGGATATGTGATTATTGTCTGACCAAATGTTGAGTGGGAGGAGATGTTAGCGGCTGTTGATTCCTTGAGATAACAGTTCAGCGGGTCGGCTATTTATATACACTGGATGGGGGACATGACTGGTATTGTGGAAAGAGGTGAGTTGTTGTCACAAGGGCTGGCTGAGTTTCGCAAGCAGAGCTCATTAGGGGAGTGCACGTCTGGCTCCCAATTACTTGAAAATAATTATAAATGTGAGAAACTGATCAATGGTAAAATTGTTTAAATAAATGGGAGTTGCCTACGAAACACGATTACCTTCGAAGCGTTTCCTTAACATGCAGTTTTGTTAATATAAAGTAATCTTAACCACTCAGGTTGTTTGTTGTTGTTGGTTTATTCTTTGTTTATTGTACATGTCAGTGACTCGTGAGTCACGTGCGGCGCTGTGTTTCCTTGTTGTTGAGTATCTGGCCATTGTGGCAGCTCATTTGGCTAAGTGTGTCACCACACTAATAAGGGTCTCAGAGAGATGCCTGTAAATAGTAGAGTTGTAATATGTGTGTCAGAGTTAGATTTAAGGATTTTTATTAATGTTATGCCCATAGCCATAAAAGTTGATTTTACGAGATGATTGTTCGTGAGCACCGTGGCTGTTAACCCGTTGTGAACGAATGATCATCCAAGTACTCATGTCTCGTAGATAGTCACCACGCGAACATAAATTCACATGCAAGATAGTGGAACTTGGATCCACATTTTATTAGAAAAGGGGAGATCTGTCTGACTCCTCAAAGTGATAAATATTCCTGTCAGGGGAAAATTCAGGGAGGATTTGTTTATTTTTGTTTGTTTTATTCTTTTATGCACAAATTAGTTATTAAATCTAGTTATTATCTTACGTTTTGTCTCCTTTCTTTCTTAGTTATAGTTTTCATCCTATAACCCTTGCCTCAGAAAAGCACGTTGTTTGGCGGACGTAAACACCACACTATGAACTGAACGCGACCCCTTGATCAAAGATTCTTACATAAAACACTGCTATTCTGAAGGGTTCAGTATAGTACCTGGCATTTTAGATTAATTTGGATTAACTAATATACGTCAGTGCTGCCAACATGTTTCTAAGCCTGCTGATAGGTCCATTTTTAAAATGCATGTAACTTCTATACTAACTAATGGATTTCATTCAAAATTGACACAACAATAGATCATATTATTTCAGATTATTTCTGACCAATACATTTATGTCATTGTTCCAACATGATTTTACGCGCGCTGTTAGATCCAATGTTTAACTGCATGTAACGTCCATGCTATCCATTGTACTTCATCCAAATTTTGTATTCTGTACCTTAAGAGATGGAACTAAAATATATATTCAGTCACCAGGGCTGCCAATTGTAGTTCTCCATTAGGCTACATATTGCCAGGTATACAGTATTTCGAACTAATTAGAAATTTCGATATTACCAACTTAATTTCGTCATTATTCTAGATGGATCCATATAGATTAATCATTGGCATGAATCTTAAATTTTAAGAAAAGTAGGCTCTTTAGTTCGTCACGGAACTTCTTGTTACTATTTTAACATCCTCCAATAGAAACACTTTGCGTAAATGAAAATTTTAATAAGTTGTATGAATTAAACAATGAAATTCTCTCTCACTCTCCACTCACTAAGAAATACTCAAGGGACAAATCTGTCCACATCGTAGTGTGGTGGCTAGCATTCTTGGCTGTCACTTCGGAGGTCCGGGTTCGATTTTCGGCTCTTCCAACAAATGTACTTCTGGTCTGACAGCTGGAACGGAGTACACGTATCCTTGTAATGCAAAACTGAGAAGGGGCCGTCCACATATTACGTACTCATTTTTGGTCGATTTTGGCTCCCCCCTCGCCTGTATTACGTAATCACAAAGCAGTACATAATATTTCTGATTTTATAAATACAGTAATTCATGTTTTTTGGGCTAATGCCATGTGTATTTAGATTAGAACCATACGTTTCGGAGAAACCTTGGCTCCTTTTTCAATGGAACGTATGGTTCTAATCTAAGTACACACGGCATTAGCCCAAAAAACATGAATTATTTATATAATCCGGGCCGTGAAATCTTTATTATAAACATTTCTGAGTTTGTCACGATTTATCCGTAGAAAAAAAATGAAAGAATCAAAAGAAACACAATGTCACAAACTCAGGGAAATCAATTACTGTAAAATATATAACGCTGCAGTTTTCTAAGGTGCTCGGGGGCACGAGGAGTATACGAACCACTGACGAAAGTTCTACTTTAATTTTCAACAAAAATATTTTTGAACCTCTTACGTATCATTTCGTTGACTTCCCGCACGTAATCAACGTATATAATGAAGCTTCAAACCCCACCTTCTTTGTGATTATGCAATGGACGGCCCCGAAGAGGTGGATTCGATTCCCACCTCAGCTATCCTGGAAGTGGTTTTCCGTGGTTTCCCACTTCTATTCCAGGCAAATGCTGGGGTGATTTCTAACTTAATGCCAAGGTAGAACATTTCCAGCTGAGGTGTGTTTTTTTCATTATTTTTTTTCATACACATTTATTTAAACTGTTGTGATTTAAGGTACACAGGGTGATGATGTACAGTAGTGATAAATGACCAAGAAAATGCGTGATGGTGGAGATTATGGCGATGATAAGAGTCTTTCTGACGTATGAATTGATATGGTGTTCCCCCAAGGTGACAGGGGGATAGAACACAACAGCAACTTTATATAGCACACTGAGAGAAGTATACAGTTTGTAAATTTCGGTTCGGACACCTGAACAGAATGGTAGGGATAGGTTACCGTAACAGGCGATGGAAGCACGAATAGGAGGGATGGGGAAGAGACCCAGGAAAAGACCCCGAAAAACATGAGAAGACTCGGTGAGAGAACAATTTCTCAGGAGAAAAGTATCGTGGGAGAAAGCCAGGAAGATGTTCCCTGACAGAAAGGAACGACGAGCTCTCTGCCAAAACTCGACGCCAAAAGGTAGGCTACAGGAGGACAGGATGAAGTAAATTACACATCGTCGCAATACAGCGTATCTCACAATGCTCTTCTTTACAACTACTTTCCTTATGATTGGTCACCCCTCCCAGCCATATGTGGATGTGACGTCCAACAGATAACAGAACAATTCACGTTAGGTTCATTTTCCTGTGTGAAAAACTAAAGGAAAATGAACCTTAAATATACTGTAGCCTACTGTAGGAGTGCATAACAACACGAAAATGTATTATTCAACAGTACGATGAATTTAAAGCTTTTTTAGCCTATTTTCATAAAAAATAGGCTTAGTTATAAGCTCATCCTTTGCCCGTGTGTGTGTGTGTGTGTGTGTGTGTGAATGTGTGTGTGTCGTCCTAATAATATCTAAACAGCTGGAACGATTTCAATGAAACTCGGTAAGGACATAGTAAACTACTATTTTGTCCAACTCCAACCGTGCCCTTCAAATTATATTACGTCTCACCAATCTAACATGGCGGCTGTGCGAAATATTTCACCGGTATTCTATATGCAGACATCAGCAGCAGAATTGGGAAAGTTTCGGCAGTCTTTCAACTAATGCGATCCATATGGCAATTAGACCCTATAAGTATGTCCACAAAGATTCGGCTATATTCCTCTATCATCTTACCGATCGCCATATAACCTATGCATGTGAGACCTGGAAAATACCGGTAAAGTCAGCACACAAGCTCAACGGTTTTCACCAACGATGCTTGAGGCGAATTTTGAAAATTATTTATCGTGACCACATAAAAAATGATGAAGTACTGAGAAGAACTGGTCTACGCAGCCTGCACAAAATTTTTGCTCAAAGAAGAATGAAGTTACCGGGACATGTTCTACGTATGAATGACAGAAGCATACCCAAATCAGCACTGTTGTGGAAACCAACGGAAGGACACCGAAGTAGAGGCAGACCTCGTAACATCTGGAAACGAGCGCTTGCAAAGGATATTGAATGCATGGATATGAACTGGGAGGAAGCTGAAAACCTGGCAGCTGATAAGAGTTCGCTGGAGGAAACTTGTTGCCTTGGAGGAACTAAGTCTAAGTAATAGTACAGAACTCTATGGCCTACATATATAAAAATCCAACATGGCGACCATACGGAATATTTTGACGGTTCTCAATATCTACGAATCTATTACAACAATGAAACTGATTTTTTGTTTGTCGATGGAGGCAATTAACATAAGTAGGATATATGAAAATAGGCTATTTAGTTCTTCACGAAACTACTTGTTACCTTATGCCTCTACACACGAAAATGAACCTAACATGAATTGTTCTATTGGACGGCACATCCACACACGGCTGGGAGAGGTCACCAGCCATAAGGAAAGTAGTGGAAAATAAGAACTTTGCCAGATACGCTGTATTGCTAGTTCAGCGACGATATGTATTTGGCAAAAGAAAATGTATACATTGAAGAAAGAAAGAAAGAAAGAAAAAGAAAGAAAGAAAGAAAGGACTTCTACCACAGGAATGCCATTTCTGACCCAAGAGAATGCTCGTGTTTCACGAAGTGATGGAAGTGTTGCATTATTTTACCGTGCGGTGGGGATTGCCCCGCCCTGTACAGTTTAATCTGGCAGCGCTAGACACTGCGGTGTACCTATAGACAACGAGCGCTCCTCCTTGAAAAATTTAATCCGAGAAAAATGAGGTGGGAGGTGTGGGAGTGGGGAAATCTATCTTTGGGGAGCGACCGTAGTGAGACGAGGGTCATAGCATGTGGGCCGCGGGCGGGATACGACTCGTCCTCATGCTACTGATTAGAACAACTGATTTTGAAACCAGTCTTCGTAGGGGAGAATGTACCCTCTCTTTTAGCACATCTTTCTGGTAACCAGGAGTTCTTAACCTTAACGACCAAAGATCAACTAGGTGACTCTAGGGTCCATTTTCAAGTTAAAGGGTGCTAATTTAAGAATGTCTTAACATTAAGTGTAGAAATAACTCCCCCAGAGGTTTATGAATAGTGGTATTTAGTTTGGCAACCGCAGGACCCCAGCTGAGTCCGGCATTGCTTCCACTTAGCCTACTTGTGCTAGGCTCCTCACTACCATCTTCCCTGTCGACCTCCCATGGCCAACTCTTGTTCTCTTCCGACCCCAACGGTATTAATGTATCCGAGGTCTACGGTGACTTTCACTTTCCCGCCTTAATTAGCTTTTGTCTCATCTTTCCAGATGCCCTTATTCTTCGAGGGGTCAGACATCAAGTTTTTGATGTGTAACATCTTTCCGCTTGGTTGCTGGATAGTTTTGTGGGAGTGATTTTGAAAATTGGGGACGGAAGTGAATCGGGCGGAAGTGGATCGAACGGAAGTGGATCGGACAGAAGTGAAGACGCACTGCCAGAAAAATGGGACGGAAGTGAATCGGGCGGAAATGGATCGAACGGAACTGGATCGGACGGAAGTGAAGATGCACTGCCAGCTGGATGCACAATTGAAAATGTGTGTATTGGAAACAAGGCAGTGTGTGCTCTGTAGCGCGAGAATGTTATGGCAATACAGTAGGCAGTGCATTTAGCAGGCACAGGTTTGACGAGCACAGTGGCAAATGTTTCACCGACTTTCATTTGTCATTGAGCAGTTTATGAAGCTTCACGTTCAAGGTTGAATATCACATGGAGTGGGTCAAAGACGACAAATGGCATTTAAGTAAGCGGCATTATTGTCAAGCTGTGGGTGAGTAGTCAAATATTAAATGCATAACAGAATGTTGTTATATGAGTGGAATAAAAGCTGTATTTTCATCATATGTGAGACTAGGTCATTTCATGATTGTAGGAAGCCATGTTTTGATTGTTTATGACGAACTGTATCAGAGCCTTGAGAATAAAGAATGTTATATACTGAGGAATGTGCTCACAGTATTTGAGAGTACTGTCGATGTTGTGTGTCACTTTGTTATTATGAATTATTAATGTAAAATGAAGGAAGGAAGCTTGTAGTTTTGCGTGTCCGTTAATCTCACGATCATGATCCACGGTACCTCCCTTTTACGTTGAATGCGAACCACAGGACATGGCATTTTAATTCGAAAATCTCACATGTATTGACCGGGAACCAAACCCGGTATACTTTGGTGAGAGACTAACAGCTTGACCGCTGCGCCACAAATGTGACAGTAGCATATCTCCAATTCAATCTATACATTCATCATAGTTCCAGTATGAAAATGGAATGTAAATTAACATTTTAAGAATGTCCAAGCTGTGTAGTATACGAGAAGGATAACATGTCAGATGTTACACATCATATGCGACTACTGTAAGGCTCGTATCTTTTTTTATTCTTTTCATGATATATTCTGCCTTTTGTTCAAGACTCTAAAGGAAGCAGGGTGTGAGTAGTTCACCACTTCTTATGGTACACCCTAGATAATGCTACACCCTCAAGGACTCACAACTAGTCAGTTTGGGAGTTGACAACCCCTGGGATTCCTGAGCTGCGTCTGGTTTCTCCCTTTATCCATTGCCTTGGGGGCGGAACCTCTCCTCTTTCCCTTTCCTATCTGCCTTTCATGGCTCTACTTATTTCCGAGTCCCTCAGTCCTCATTCTTTGAGGGCTGAGGGCATATCTTTTCCCTGACTTTTTATTTTTTCACTGTTACTTTTCTTTGTCCTCTTTTTGTTCTTCTAGTCAGTACTGTAGTTAGGCCTACCCTAACAAAAGTTTAGCTTATTTCACATTAAAGATTCCTGGTCATACATTTTTGTCACAAATGTTTCCGAGATTATTTTAAAAATAACTTGGCCTCTTGTGCATCTGTTTATGTACAAACCATTGTGCTCTGACTTTGTGAATTACGAATTTTTAACTGGAAATTTGTTTTTAAATAATTAAGCTTTTCTTCCAACGGATTAATTTGTAGACATTAAACCAACTAGTTTATCTATGTGGTAATTCTTTTTGCAGAACTTATTTATTTATTTATTTATTTATTTATCGTAGGCCCTATGGTTTTTAGTGCCGGGATTGTCCGAGGACGTGTTCGACTCGCCAGAGTTTGTAGCTGCTTCTATGCGGACACCCATGGGGTGAGCTACAAGTACCGTCGCATGTGGATGAGATGAAATGAATGAAGATGAATGAGCAAGTTCAATTTCAAGTAGTTTCAACTTTAGCTAACAGATATTTCTAACGAAATATAGGCCTACCCTACAAATTTGGCTACTCACTACCAATTGTAGTTGTAGGTTCTTTTACATGCCATAAATCCATGATATGAGCCCGCCGGCTTTACTTCCCCTCCGAAGGAAGGCATACTGAAGGATTTTAACGCTCTTAAAAAATCCGGCGACTTCGGTCGGGTTTGAACCCACGATCTTGGGCGTAGCAGTTCAGCATGCTACTAACTACGCCACCAAAGCCGCTAACTATATAATGTCGATGAAAGTTTTGGCATAAAAATAACACTCCCAAAAATGTCCATCATTTTACAATGTTTTCCGATTCTTTCTGAAAAGATAAAAAAGTTAACCAATGAGGTTTGTTCTAATAAAATAATCGTAATTCAAAAAGTAAATGTCTGAACTCAATGGTTTTATATAAACAGATGCATAGGATGTCCAAGTTAATTTCAAAACAGTCACGGAATCATTCGTGACGAAAGTGTACGACCAGAAATACTGTATTTGATGTGTAATAAGCTGATAGACTTCAACTTTTGTTAGCGACTGTAGTTTTGGTGGTAGGCTTCCTATCATCATATTTCATTTTCACTATCACCCAAACAATTGGGGGCCGATAATCTAGAAGTTAGGTCCCTTAAAACAACAATTATCATAATCAGTTATTATCATGCTACCGAGACATATGGTCGGGAGAGGAATTGTTGATATAAACAACCAGGTAGCTCGACAGATTTATGAGCTAAGAAAATACTTCTGTTCTGTATCGAACCATTCGATGCTGCCCAAGGCTCTCACAGAGGCAGATGATTCAACTCCACTACTCTTAAGTCAACAAGAGACTCTAAATCAGGTGCGCAGTGATTTGGACAGATTCAATGCCTGGTTGTCCAAGCCTGCACGGAAGACATCCCAATGAAGTCATCCAAACTCAAGTCGACAAGCTAGCGTCGAACTTTTGGTTGATTTCTGGGCAGATGTTTCCTGAAACAGAAGGCTTTATGTTGGCTATTCAGGACCAGGTTGTCCCCACGAGGAACTACCTAAAGTTCATAATCAAGGATGCATCAGTGCAAGATGACCATTGCAGATACGGTAGCCCAACATCTGAGACTGTTCAGCATATTATATCAGGTTGTCGCCATTTCGTGGGGACAGAATATAGGAAGAGACATGATTTTGTTGCCGAGATAGTACATCAAGAACTGACTATACACCTTCAACTGCTGAGCCAAGAAAAAGCGCCGTGCTATAAATATGCTCCAGAAAGTGTACTGGAAAATGACAGCTTACCTTGTACTGGGATCGTACTGTATTGACAGACCAGTCAGCGGAGAACAACAGACCTGATCTGGTTCTTGTTGACAAATGCATGAAACACACCACCTTCATAGATGTGGCAATCCCAAACGGTGCCAACATGGTAACAAAACATGATTTTTTTTTCGTGTAGCCTCCTGAGAGGCCGAGTGCAGGTCTTTCAAGTCGACGCCCGTGGGCGACCTGCGCGTCGGGATGAGAGACGGAATGGATGAAGATGAATGAAACTGGGCAAGGATGTAGAAGGAAGCGGCCGTGGCCTGTCAGAAGGTACCGTCCCAGCATTTGCCTGGTGTTGAAAATGGGAAACCACGGAAAACCATTTCAAGGACGGCCGACGGTGGGGCTCGAACCCACGCGTCTACCGAGTCAGCAGAGAGCTTGGCCCCATGACCTAATGTCGCGCTTTAGCGAGCATAGCCACTGCTGTCGGTACAAAACATGATGAAAACTGTCAAAGTATAAAGAGCTTTCAGAACTGATCAGGAAGCACATGGCACAAGTCAGGACAGTTCTTGTAATCAGCCGTCGGATTTTTTAAGAGCGTTGAGAATCCCTCAGTATGCCTTCCTTCGGAGGAGAATTAAAGCCGGCTGTTCCATGTCATAGATTTATGGCATGTTAAAGAACCTTCCACTAATTACACCTGTGTGAAGCTGAATTAATTGTAGGTTAAACATTTGAAAAAAGCTCTTAGGTTCGCACGTTCGTCGTCAGGAGCCGACGGCGGTGGCTATCTGGTACCCAAGTTCTGAACTAGTAGTCGACGGTGGTGTTTGGCGGCAAAAGTAGGAACTTCTTGAAAATTGATTGTCTGCAGTCCTGACTTGAATTAAAACAGATAACACACACTAATGCAGCCATCACAATTAACACCGGTTAGCAGACAGGTTCTACACACACCCAAGTACACGGGGATACATGACCGCGTTGTCGCAGCCCCTAAACTAAGGAACCAACCAACCGATGTATATCTGGGATTGTAAATGTTTTCTTTCCAGCAAATATGCTGAGAATGTGTAAGTGCATGCGCAAAATAAATAATAATAGTCGGAAATGAACCCTGGCCACTTTGGCGAGAAGTTTTCAGGTAGACCATTAGCCTAGGCTTAAAATATTGTGAGGGTGTATTGAAGGTTGTGTTACATACTGATATTTGTATCTCTCATATTTTCGAAGAGCTGCCTCATACAAGGGGACCGCACCTACTCGTCATCACCGATTTGATCCAAATGTATAGCAGCCTATATGCAGGGTTTGACCAGAAATGAAAGTGACGGAAGCGGGAGCTCCGGATGGTCAAGCGTATAGAAGATTATAGTAGTCTATTTTTGGTGCGAGTAGGGCGAGACAAGAGCCACGTATGTTAGCGTAGTTTCCAGGCAGCGGTTGGCGCAGCGGCGTTCAGTTGGATAATCTGAGGGCCGTGGGGGTCGATGCAGAATCTTTTCTCTTTGTTTTATGTTTAATTTTTACGTTACTTACACTGCAAATAAACCGAAATAATGCCCGGCATATTGTAAGAAATGGCATGAAAAGAAAAGGCGAAGGTACTTTTGGTATTGCAAATAGCCCTACTGTAAATATCCAAGTATTAATAAATATATTAGGCCTATATTGAGCATCATTTCGGGTTATTTTCAGTGTAGACTAAGCAACGCACGGATGAAAATAAAAACAAGACAAAAATAAGTTTTCACAGGGGCACTTGGCCCTACGACCCCCGAATTATCTTTCTGTACTCTTTCCACTGCACCAACCGCTGCCCGGAGACTACGCTAACATACAGTACGTGGCTCATGCTTCACCCAACCCGCGGCAAAATTGCTATAATTTCTAAACGCTTGACCTTCTGGAGGTCCCACTTCTACCATTTTAGTTTCTGGCCAAGCCCTGCATATGGGCCTACAATAAATGTGTTCGAAATGACGAGTAGGTGCGATAAGATTGCAGGGTGACGCTTCGTTGAAACAGATACAGTACTCCTTATGAGCTAGTCTGCATTGTACTAACACTCTCTGGCTGGCTTACGGACTATTAATATTTGCGCTATTTATTTCTGATGTTCACGAAGTTGGAAGAAATATTGAACTCGTGAATGTAATGTTTCTCGTTCCTGAACAGTTGTTAGGTGAATGTCAGGGAGACCTCCAGTTGCTCAAAGCATATATAGTGCACACAATATGTTGTATGAGCTACGTTCACCCTCATAATGTTCCTTAAAGCGAGCTTTACAGCTTCATAAAGGGGCCACAGTGAAGCGAGCGCCTGCATTATTTGCTCGTTGGCAGGGTTTAGTGCCTACTTGCTGAGTTCCTTCACAGCAGTTACCAGGGAAACGTGTTTACTTCTCGGTGGCAATGAAATGTCTACATGAGTTTCTTTCACCACGGGTCTTTTAGACACCATGTCACTCAAATATATGCCAATTTAAATGCCCAAAATACAGAATTTCAGAAACATTATTTTAACTCCAATCAACTTATGGTGTGGTGGATAGCCCTATTGGTTGTCACCCCGGCCGGGTTATATTCCTGGTTCTACCAGGGGCTGCAATTGTGACGCTTCTCGCTCAACGGATATGGCCCTCACTTCTGACTGTCTTCTTTCTTTAGATTTTGAAAGTGAAAGCACTGAAAAAAAAAGAATTAAAAAAAGATACACGAATTAGAAATTCAGACGAGTGAGCGATTTTTATAAGCCTGTAAATCATTCCACATTGCAATACTTTGAAATGAAATGTTATTTTCGAAAAGGGGTAAAAATAAGTGAGATTGGCACTCGTGCAGCTCAAGTACTGTGTGCACATTATAGTCTATGCATGCCCATAGTTTCATTATTTTAGCACAGGCCTACCTCCATTAACCCTAGAATGGTGGCGTTCATGGGATACCCTTCTGCTTCCCCTTTTGTCCAATCCCCTCCAGTGTTTGGCAGTTCTAAAATACAGAGCAAATTGGTCAAAATACTCCCCTCCCCAAAGATGACATCGTCATCTTGGCCGACACGCCTGAGGATTTGAATGAGTTTTATCATTTTAAATGATCTTGTCGACTTCCTCGTTACGCTGGGGTCTGGCGTTACGTTACGGTGACGGGACGAAATGTACCGAGAATACACTGAGGTGTGTGACGTCATAGTACCGCTTGGTGCATGTGTTCCTCGACTATCTCTACTTCGTTAGTATAAGACAAAAATCCCCGATTCTTGGATGTCACGGGTAATCTCGAGAACCACTGGATGGATTTTGATGCGGTTTTCACCATTCTGTAAAGGATATCTCGAGGAAAGATTCTGTAGAAAATAATTTATGTATGATCAAAGGAAGCCAAGCAGTAACGATTTCAGTGAAAAAGTCGAAAACAAACTTGGCGTCCGTGCACTTCTTAAGCTTACGCTGGGAAACCGTTAAAAATATCAATATACTATGAGCGTAAGAATTGGTCACCATGAAAAGTTCTACAAAAAAGTCCGCAAGAGCATATCTCTATATTCAATACATCGCCCACTATAAGTGTTTTTAGACTGGATGGAAGGGGCACGTCATCTGGCCATCTCCCTCCGCGAGCTTGACCTTGCTTTGCCCTTGGTTTGCACTTGCCGTTCGCGAGTAATTTGAAACAAGGTAAAGTATTATAAAACAAGATAAGTATTATGCAGATAATTTTCTATGTCAAGAGTCTTTGGCTTCGAGCGAAGCGAGAAGCCTCCAGCCTTTCTAGCATTTTTCAGCATTTGTAGCATTTAAAATGATACAAAGTCTAGTCTTTCAGACTGACTGTCGCTTTTTGAATGGTATGGACTCCGTCTTGAGGAAAGAATTCATGTTGAAAATTAATAAATGTAAAACAAAAATATTGGAATGTAGCCGAAATAAATCAGAAACCTCTATGGACATCAAATTGGCAAGTGAAAAGCTAAGGGAAGTATGAGACTTCTGTCACTTAGGAAGCAAAATAACCAGTGATGGACGAAGCAAAGAGGACATAAAAAGTAGGTTGGCTCAGGTAAGGAAAGCATTTCTACAGAAAATGAATCTGTTGACATCGAATATAGATTTAGGTATTAGGAAGTCATTTTTGAAAGCCTTTGTCTGGAGCGTGGCGCTCTATGGAAGTGAAACTAGGACTATTGGTGCAGCAGAAAGTAGGAGAATTGAACCGTTTGAAATGTTGTGTTATAGGAGAATGATGAAGATCAGATGGGTAGATAGGGTTACAAACGAAGAGGTATTAAGACGAGTGGGAGAGGATAGATGTTTATGGCGACTGCTAATGAAGAGGAGAGATAGGTTGGTAGGACACATACTAAGACACCCAGGAATAGCAAGCTTAGTTATGGATGGAAGATTCGAGGACAAGAACTGTAGGGGTAGACCAAGGTTAGAGTATGTTAAACAGATTGCCTCGGATGTAGGGTGTGGTAGCTATGTAGAGATGAAACGATTAGCTCAGGACAGGGAGCCATGGAGAGCTGCATCAAACCAGTCAAAAGACTGAAGACTCAAACAACAACAAACCCAAAAAAAATCAAAATGAGTCAAAATTTGTCAACAACAAAAAAACAACCAAAATAATCTTAAACACAAAAAGCATAATTAGTCAAAATCCAAAAAGAAAACAATCATAATTAGTCAAAATTATTGAAAACCAGCTCAAAAACTTCAAAAAATAAATAATAAATTAGTCAAAATCCAAAAATAAATTAACAAAAATCAAATAATATTATTCTCCAATCCGCTATTCTAGAGAGTGAAATAAAAGTTGACGTACCGGTACTTATTATCAGTTTCTATAATCGTAGTTGTCGTTGATGTAAAGTGCTACCGATACCAACGTTGAAATTAGCGCTGCCGTTCTAGGGTTAGCCGGAAGTCTGTCTTTAACGGAACAAATTACCAGTCCCGTTTGTTCCCGTTTGTTTTACTGTAACTGTATAAAGTGCGGAATAGGGTAGGTCACGTGGCAGTATGTAGAGAGGGGGTAAAGTTGCTAAGCTACTGCTCGGTTCCTAGCTCTGTGAACTTGCGGGGTGAGGTAACGTGGGAGCCGGGAAGAGAAGGGCCTGTCAACAGCCTGTCTGGTACTCCTGTCTATTCCAATACTGCTAGCATAGGACCGTTGCCTAAACCACTGTTGTGTTGCGAATGAGTGAGTGAGTCACCGACCAATGTTACCACGCACCGACTGGGAACCCCTCACATCAATCCTCATCGTCCACGATCCACATCCCTGTCAGGCTCACGGAGCTTGGACTCGAGTAGTACCGTGCACTATCGTATTGAGCTGAGTTGCTGTTTCACTTGTGCTTAACCGTATAAACGAAGGTGAAGAGATCACCTCTCTTGGGATAGTTCGTATTTTGTAGCAGCTTGAGAGAATGTTCAGTGTGACAAGATTTTAAAAGGAAGAAGTAAACAATGTAATGCGCCACCACGAGACCACGCATTACTTAAAGAAGGTCATTGGGAAAAGTGCGTTGTTATGTTGTTGTAAGTTCATTTGAGGGGCTTGGACATCGTTGCCATTTAGCCCCGTGTAGGGATTTGGGGTGAGTAGAATTGTTCTGATAACCTTTAATATTGTGGTGTCTGTAGTGGTGTGTGTAGGCTTTTTGCAATTCAAGTAAGAATGGGAAGGAGGCGGCCGTGGCCTTAACGTAGGAATTATTCTGGCATTTGTCTGGAGTAGAATTGTGAGACCATGGAAAACCACTTATAGGATGGCTGAGGTGGGAATCAACTCACCTCTTCTCAGTTTTGTCTCCCGAGGTTGAGTGTACCCCGTTCCAGCCCACAGATCAGAATTAAATTTCTTGACAGAGACGGGAATCAAACCCGGGCCTCCGGGGCGACAGTCATGAGCGCTAGCCACTACACCACGAGGTGGACGATGGAGTGGGGTCCGGCACAAAGAAGTGAACGCAATGCCTTACACAGTTGGGGACCCATGGTCACCAGCGCAGGTTCTACTAGTTGTGACCACTCAGGCTCGTGAGGCAAACCTGAGAAGAGGAAGATTCGATTCCCATCTCAGCCATCCTGGAGGTAGTTTTCCTTAGCCCCCACCCACTTCTACTCCAGGCAAATGGTGGGATGGTTTCTAACTTAAGGCCATGGCTGTCTCCTGCCCAATCCTATACCCAGTTTACAAATACACACGCTAGTTCAGTCATCACAATAACACACGCTATAATACAAATTGCCGGCCCCGTGGTGTTGGGGTAGCGCGCCTGCCTCTCACCCGGAGGCCCCGGGTTCAATTTCCGGCTCCGTCAGGGATTTTAGAAACTGAAGTGAGGGCTGGAACGGGGTGCACTCAGCCTCGTGAGGACAATTGAGTAGCCTAGCTGTCTGACAGTGAGGCAGCGCCCCGGTCACGAAAACCAAGATTAACGGCCGAGAGGACTCGATGCGCTGACCAGGCATCACCCCAATATCTGCAGGTCAAATGGCTGGGCAGCGGTCGCTTGCTAGTCCTAGGCGCTTCATGGGCTGTGGTGCCAAGGGTTATTATTATATTATTGTAACACAAATGACCACGACGTCGCAGCTCCTATAATAGAGCAACAACAATCTACAAGTTGTGAGAGCCCCTGTCTGGGGGTCGAGGTAGCAGCTGAAGATTAAAGAACAAGAACGTTGCTCTTAATACAGCCAACATCAGGGCCGAAGAGAGCGACCACGACCCCTAAGACAAAGTCTTCCGGGGCCCTCCATTTTTATTCAACATGTGACATAATTTTGGAAATACCGTAATACAATATGCCTGCGAATTTTTGACACCCCCCAACATCAAAAAATTAACGAGCTCTGTGGAATTTAGCTTGCCCAATTGAATATTATTTTACACTGTTTTTAGTTATTCAGCTACTCTCTCTTTCTCTGGTTGTTCTTTTACTTCAAGGTTTTGATCACTGTACAGCCTGTTCCGATTCAACACGGAACTGTAAAATGGGTTGCCTACCCACTCGCAATCGGCTTGAAATCTGCTCGCAGTGCGCTAGCGACGGGGCTGAGTTCGATTTAACTGATTGCCGCCTTCTTATGTAGCATTGCAATGTATTTTTCTCTTTCAAAATATATTTACACAGGCTTCACAATAAGTTAGAACGATTTCTGTTTCAGAACTTGTTATTTTACGCTTCTCTTAATGGCTTTTACAGAACATTTCTGTGAAATAAAAATTTATGGCCATCCAGCGCACTCCTCCAGACCGGCGAGAGAAGTTTTAAACCGTTTTTTTCCTGGCCGGTGCATAGGAATTGGCGGCTTTATAGAATACCCACCACGTTCACCTGATCTGACCGTCCTGGATTTCTTCATTTGGGGCTACGTCAGGTCGAGAGTATTTTTAAGATCACCACAAACACCCGAAGAAATGGAGCTCGTCATTACCGAAGTCTTTGCGGAAATTAAAAGCAAGGAAGGAAGCTTGTAGTTTAACGTGGCCGTTAATCTTGAGATCATGAGCCACGGGACCTCCTTTTTACGTGGAATCCGAACCACAGGACATGGCATTTCACTTTGAAAATCTTACATGTATTGACTGGGAATCGAACCCGGACCGCCTTGGTGAGAGGCATACAGCTAGACCACTGAGCCACCACGCCCCTTTTGCGGAAATTAAGTTACTCCTCAGATGTTGTCGAACGCAAGAGAGAA
Organism: Meconema thalassinum; assembly: GCA_946902985.2. Taxonomy (NCBI): domain Eukaryota; kingdom Metazoa; phylum Arthropoda; class Insecta; order Orthoptera; family Tettigoniidae; genus Meconema; species Meconema thalassinum. The sequence goes on from OX336388.2 coordinate 555,715,838, forward strand.
CTTCATGCGACGAGTGGCCCTCTGCTTGGAAAGTGATGGACGCCACTTCGAACACCTTATGTAAATGCCCATTTGCTTAGAGCTGTAGTGCTAAGTGATCTAAGTGCCACAATGTAGGTTTTTTAGTTTTTCTCCTTAAAGCGATCTACGTGGCAGCGCCAATGCAGTGCTATATGATCTAAGTTCCAATTCTTGTCCTGGTAGTTGTAATACGCGTCAACAGATGGCCGAACAGATGCAATTTCCTTCACTATTATACTGTTTTGATCCTTTTACTCAAAAACTACTTTTTGGCACTTAGATCACTTAGCACTACAGCTCTATTGTAACGTCTGTGATAAATTAACTTTTTTAGTCGCATCGAAGACTGATTACAATTTTGTAACAAATCATTTCCAAATTGTATCTCGTTTTGTGGTATTGGGTTAAAAAGAAGCAATAAATTGTGTTGTAAATAAAATATAACATAAAAATATATTGTGTTGTAATAAACTATGTTGTAAAATAAAATTGTATTTCATAGAAATGCTCTGCAAAAGCCATTAACAGAATCGTAAAATAACAAGTTCTGAAACAGAAATCGTTCAAACTTATTGTGAAGCCTGTGTAAATATATTTTGAACGAGAAAAATACTTTGCAATGCTGCATAAGAAGGCGTCAATCAGTGAAATCGAACTCAGTCCCGAAGCTAGCGCGCTGCGAGCAGATTTCAAGCCGATTGCGGGTGGGTAGGCAACCCATTTTACAGTTCCGTGTTGAATCGGAACAGGCTGTACACTAAAATTACATTTTCGTTGTATCTGAACGTTTTCAGGCACTACAACTATAATCCTTACTTCTTTCAGAAATATATGAAGTTAGAGTCAATTTTTTCTGAGATTGAATCAGAAACTTTATGCTCCACTGGTTTTTGGTTCCTCAGTTTAGGGGCTGTGACAACAGGGTCATGTAGCCCCGTGTACTTTGGGTATGTGTAGAATCTGTCTGATAACCGGTGTTAATTGTGATGGCTGTATTAGTGTGTGATATCTGTAATTCAGGTAAGGACTGCAGACCATCAATTTCAAGTAGTTCCTACTTTTGCTTCCAAATGCTACCGTCAACGACACCTATCTGTGCACTTGGCTACTAGATCAAACCACAATCGTTACCTGGTGACGAACGTTGGAACTTTAATAGATCGTTAATCAAATCTAACTTATAAATTTAGCTTCACACAATTGTAGTTAGTGGAATGTTCTTTTACATGCCATAAATCTATGATATGGACCCGCCGGCTTTACTTCCCCTCCGAAGGAAGGCATACTGAGGGTTTTTAACGCTGTTCAAAAATCCGACGACTTCGGCCGGGTTTGAACCCGCGATCTTGGGCATAGAAGCTCAGTATGCTATCAACTACGCCACCGAAGCCGCTTTATGCTCCACAAAGAGCTCTTGAACTTTAGCACATTATACATCAAATGGACAACTCTGGCAACTTTGCCTTTTCCCCGGGAGAAAAATGAATAACACAATGGGTAGCCTATTTATACAATTAATTATCTGTTCTCTGTGTAATGTTTTGGATACTATTTAATGCTCAGCAATTTTTCTAGGTTTATGCCGTGTCTTGTGTGAGTTTTCGCGGAGGACACCAAGCCGGCTCATCAGCGTGCTCTTGATGTCCCCACCCAGACCCCCACAGGAGTAGCAAACTGCGTGCTACCTCCCTTTTTATGCAGCGCACCTACGCTATTTAATGGCTGTGTTTACATCGAACAGAGTCATATCAGAAAATGTCATAATAGTTTTGACATTAAATGAAATAAAGTTGTCCATTCTAAGTCCTTTTACCGCCTCGGGTTCCTCAGCTAATCCGGGCCCCGGGGCTACAGCCCCGCTTGCCCCTCCCTATCGTCGGGCCTGGCCAACATATCATCCAATTGTACTGTAAAGTTAGTTTAGGCTACTACTAACCATGACTTGCTATGTGCTCTAAATGAACAAAATGCTCAGCCATCTGAGACCAGGCTGTGTATATAACATCATTAACACGTCACTGCTAGGGATTCCAGTAATCCATGCTAAGCCCTCTGTATTGAAGCGGAAGCGAAGCGCTCCTCAGCGCCTCCATGTTTTCACGCTGGCAAGGCCTCCTGGGAGCCGTTCACCATCGATTACATGACCGTTAGAGCGGGGAGGCAGCTCCGTCTCCAGCCAGCCTGGAGGGAGAGCGAACGAATCAAGCGAGCGCTACTCACATAGGGGGTGGGAAAAAAGAAGAGTAACCTTACAGCGATAAAGAATCGTAAGAAGGAGAAAATTAAGAAAATGAAAAAGGAATGAACATGAGTGAAGCTGTTCTGGGCCCTCGCTGAGAGATCCAATTAGATGTTACTATTTTATAAGCACCAGTTTCTTGCTCTACGAATACTGCTTATTACTTCCAGGAGTTTCTCTTTATTCATTTTACAGCTGAAGCCCATTTCTTGAACTGAAATAATTATTAAGAATCTCATAGTAACCACCATATTGTATACCTTTCCTGGCATGTGAGATCTGGAACTATATAATTCTTAAGTAACACTGTATGTAAATTTATGGAAGTTGTAGGAAATGGGACGCGAGTCAGCCATATTACTAAAATAACAGGCTTTTATGACTTGCTTTCCATTGAGGTTCTTATAAATAATTTAAAGACGTACTCCTCATTGTGTCTTAAAAAGGAAGAAGCTATAGTATGTAATTGTCTTTTAGTAGGCTACATCTGAAGTTGTTCGCTTCTGTACGTTGTAGCAGACATAAACCAGGCTTGGGGAGAAGATTATTTTCTGATCCCTTCCCTCCCCCTCATCCCCCCCAACTTTCACCCCCATTTTCTCGAATGTGTTCGTCCTGTAAAATTATGATGGAATCAATAAACAATAAGTAGTTCCGTGAAGATACCTATCTCAAAACTCTACCATCAATGAAATAGTTACATGTGGGGCAGACAATCTAAACCTGGTGCTCTTTAAATGAAATTTGGTGCTCTTGTCAAACGAGTGCTCGCGAGCACAGGCTACCCTGGGATCCATTCTCCAATTCAAATTCTGTTGCACAAACCAGAATAATAGAGTTTTCATTACAAGTCTTGACAGCCAGAAATGTTATCATTTTGGGAAAACGTTTTAATAATCTACAGTAAAAATAATTTTATGAGTAACATGAAAGGTGCTGATTCGACTCGACTCTCTATACGTAAATATATCATAACTGCAAGAGTCATGCAAGCAGTTGCAGTATGCCTGGTGAGCGGTGAATCCCTAGCTATTTCAGCACTTCTGAGGGAGAGAATAAAAGGAAAGGGAGGCGCGTGTTTGTTGCATTATTGTTATTATTATTATTATTATTATTATTATTATTATTATTATTATTATTATTATTATTACTATTATTATTATATTCGTTTTAATTTTGCACGAGCACTAGGTAGCCTATGGCATGAAGGTGGTGCTCACAGTCTCAAAAACGTTAAGAACGCCTGATCTAAGGGTTTGTATTATAAATCGTGGACACTTCGGGTACCTCTCAACACATCTCCAGCACTGGAAAACATTTGTCGGAAGTCACACTAGCACCAGTGACGGTCGACTCATAAGCGATCTGGAGGCCCGTCGCCCGTCTCTGGTGCTAGTGTGAAGTTGATACTGCTCGCAGCTACGGCGCGGAAGACACCCAACCAGATTAGGCTATAAACTCTATGTTTGAAAATACAGGTGAAAATATTTACAATATGTACAATTATTTAGTTGCAGCATTGGTAATGCAACTTGTCAGTGTATGCTAGACTATACAGTACAACCATAGTTGACTTTTACAACCATATACTCACTACAAACAGACAAATTCAGGATTTCTATCACCATTTTGGCATTTCACCTAACATCATATATACTACAACTAGCATACACCGACAAGTTGCATTACCAATACAGCAACTAAATAATTGTACATATTGTAAATATTTTCACCTGTATTTTCAAACATAGATTTTTATAGCCTAAGTGTAATGGATCTGATGATGATCGCTTAACGTTGGAAACTGGTAATCCTAGTGTATTTATTAATCTCATGTACATTTTTTCAGGATTAGGGTATAACCCAACTCTTTTGGGTACATTCGTGTTGACCGACTGAAAAGCACCAAACTTTTGTTTTTGTAAAATAAGGCTTCAGAACTATAAAGAGCTTACGGTTTAATCACAGCGGCATAATGTCGTGACTTTGCTCTGAAGGATATGGCTTTCTTGTTATACCAATTCTTCGTTAATCGATATGCAGTTTCCATCATACGAGCTCTGACCTTATTGGCTTCCTTATCAAGACCATTAGGTTGAATCCATTCACCAAGATATTTGAATTTTTCTGTCCTTTCGATATTTCCAAACCTTGTTTCCAAATATTTCCCATCGCCATGTTTGGATTCAATGTAGGCCTATTCAATTTCCTCATAAGAGATCTGGAGGCCCGTTTTTGCCGCAATTTCATGCAATTTCTCAATCATAATTTTTTCATGATTAATATCTTCCGCTAACATAGCCAGATCATCGAAAAATGCTAAGCACTCCACACCCAAACTTTGCTTTTTAGTGCCTAGGTAGATTCCTTCTACCCCTTCCTCTTTTATTGCTTTTTTCCAAGTCCTCATTATTTTCCCCAGGACGATGTTAAATAAAATTGGTGATAGACTATCACCTTGTCGGACTCCTGTCAGGATCACAAAGGGGGCAGATATTTCTCCACGAAATTTACCTTAGACACAGTGCCTGAGAGGGTCTGTTGTACCAGCGACCTCGTCTTTTTTTTATCAACTCCAAATTCCTCCAAAACTTGAAAGAGAGTCTGGTGGTCAAATGAATCATATGTCTTTCTGAAATCAACGAAGACAACTACCGTGTTTTACCTCTTATAGCTCTCAGTCTAAGAATACTTTTTAGATTGAATATTTGAACAACTCAAGAGCGTCCCTTTCGAAAGCCTCCCTGATATTCACCTATTTGATGGTCTAACTGTGTTTCCAGTATATGAAGCAGAGATTTTGATAGTATTTTTTTATAATAATAATAATAATAATAATCGTGTGGCCACAGGAGAGGCCGAGTGCATGTCTTTCTAGTTGACGCCCGTGGGCGACCTGCGCGTCGTAATGAGGATGAAGTGATGATGAAGACGGCACAAAAATCCAGTTCCCGAGCCACGGGGAATACACCCCAGGATATTAAAATCCCTGATGGCTTGGCCGGGAATCGAACCCGGGGCACTTTGGGCCAAAGCCTAGCGCGCTAACCATTTAGCCACGGAGCCGGACATAGTATTTTACAAGAGACATATAATAGATAAATTCCTCGGTAATTGTAAGGGTTGGTACGATTACCCTTCTTATGTAAAGGATGCATCTGGGCGCATTTCCAGTCAGTGGGAATCTCTTCCTTTTGCCAAATACGTATTACAAAGCATACGACGTAAGTTCTCTACAATTTGATACCCTCCATATTTCCACATTTCAGCTGTTATTGTATCTTCACCTGGCGCTTTATTTGATTTAAGTTCTTGAATGACCTGATGTATTTCAAGGAAAGAAGGTGGTTCCGACTGCTGGTATATTGTTGATGGGTTTTCAAAAGTCAGATTTTCTTCTGGTTCCTCGCAGTTCAAAAGACCCTCGAAATGAGTAGCCAGAAGCTGACAATTTTCTTCGTCACTGAATGCTAAAGTACCATCCTATCTTTTAAAACAGAGGCTAGGAGATTGATATGATTGTAATTCATCCTTGAAAGTTGTATAAAATTCCTGGTATTATGTTTTTTGAAGTTCTCTTCCAACTGTTCCAAACAACTTTTATCATACTTCTTCGTTTCACCCCGGATTATTTTGGAAGTAAGTTTTCTTTGTGGAAGTTTTCTGTCCGTCGGTCTTATTCGAGTTCCATCTTTGCCAAGATTTTAATCTCTCTTCGACAACAATGTCGCACTGGTCATTCCACCAACGATGTTTTCTTTCCTTCTTCAGTAATGGCAAGCTTTCAGCTGATTTTATTAAAGATTCTTTGATTTCATCCCAATCATTTAAATCCAATTTTGATAAATTATGTTGGTAAGTATCTTTATTTTGTTTCAGAATCTCTACAGGAATCCTTGGTTTCACCTTAACTCTACGGCATGATCTACCGGGTCGAAATTTTACTTTTATCTCGGAGAAGTAATGATCCGAGTTGATGTTAAAACTTTTCCTCAACTTAACATTCATGATCTCTCTGTAGTTGCCAGCTGATATTGCAACGTGGTCGAGTTGGAATTCTCCCAGTAAAGAGTTGGGGGAAACCCATGTTTTCTTTTTCTTCGGGAGGGCTTTGAAATGAGTTGACATAAGTTTTAAATTAAATTGTTGGCGGAAAGCAATTACTCGTTTCCCATTCCTATTTGTTCGGGTAAGTGCTGGGTAGTTACCTACATTTTTTTAATATTTTCTTTCTGCTCCTACTTGAGCATTGACGTCCCCGACGAGTATTTTAACATTCTTGGGAGGAATTTTAGATGTTTCATGTTCAAGGGTTTCCCAGAAGTCTTCGACCTTCTATAGGTTTCTTTTATTATCTGGATTTATGGGGGCATGGGTGTTAATGATTGTGTATCTTCAATCTCCAGATTTAAAGGATAAGAGGGAAATCATCTCCGAAGGGGAGTGAAAGTCTGCAATTGAATTGAATAAACCTTTATTGATAACGAAATTAGTTTTCTGGAAATATCTCAAAAACTGTTGCTTTTAGGGCCTTAAAATGTGGTTTTCGAGGCCTTATAGGGCCACTGAATTTTGTTTCTAACATTGAGGGGCTGAAAATGAGCTTTGTCTCGCTCTTCTACGCTTATTTCAGCATGCATTTTAAGGGGATAGGCCCCCTTTTATGAGAGGTACGAAGAAGAGTTACATCAATGATTATTGTTGTGCCTCGGATGGATATCTGTGCCAAATTTTACGTTGATCCAACCAGCCGTTCTCGAGTTATAAGAGAACAAATTTGTCCACACATATAGAGACATGCAGACAGACAGACAAGAATTTTATTTTCGCGCGCATCCATCAGGAAACAGTCTGAAACGCGTTAATAACGCAAATTTCCTCAGAAATTCAGAAAAAAACAGACAAAATTTCATTTTTAGGATAAACTATATAGGGATATTCTAATATTGTAGCCATTTTAGATATTGAAAACAAAATAGCAAAAAGGGGCAGACGACCTCGCTGTTACTCCTCTTAAAATCTCAATAGAAATGTGGTCGTAATATTCAGTGGCGGGGCTAACCATTGCGGGGCCCTGTGTGGTACGAGATTTGAGAGGCCCTTACCTTCCGGGGGTTAATACCATCTAGGAATAAAAATAAGTGAAATAAATTGAGTGAATTGTAATGTTGTAATTTTAAAATACAGTACAGTATTAGTATTTCAAAACCTTACAGTAGGCCTACCTAACAAAGAATGCTACAAATGAACTCTTCTGCTCTTCTTCTCGCTGAAGTCCCTTATTAAATCTTTATAGCCCTAACTACAGTAGATGCCAATTCATTTTTATGGACAGGATTGCGAGTGCTGAGAGACTGTCTTGGGTCATGATATTTCTGAGATAGGTCCTAATTAATTTTAATTTTGAGAAACTTCTCTCGGCAGCCGCAACTATTACGGGAATAGTAGCAACTATTCTAAGTGCAATACTTGTATTTGGATAAATTTCACTCAGATTGTTCTCCACAATGTAGGACTATTTCAACGCCGTTACAATTCCACTTTCATCATTTCTTTTTCTTCTACCTCGATCATTACATGTGAGAGTGTTTTTAGCCTATTTTCATTTATGAAAAAAAATAGGCTTATGAGATCACCTTTTGTCCGTGTGTCTGTCTGTGTGTGCGTGTGTGATGGTGTGCCCCCCAATAATTTCTAAACGGCTGGAGCGATTTCAATGAAACTCGGTAAGTTCATAGCACTATTCCGGACGGCCATGATCATGACCTTCAAATTTTGTTACGTCTCACCAATCCAACATGGCGGCTGTGCGAAATATTTCACCAGCATTCAATATCTCCGAAACTATTCCCGATATAAACCCTGGATTTATTTACGGTGATGAAGGGAACTACTAAAAGTTCACCTATGTGACTTTTAAAAAACTGGTAACTACAAATCCAACATGGCGGCCACGCGAATTTGCCACTTTTAAATAGACGTTTCTCGCGATTTAACCAACCAAACGCAATCAAACTTGGTGCAGTATATTTTTATACACATTGTAATGCACCGACATCTAACTTCGTTCAGTTGTTTACATAACCACAAGATGGCGGATGTGCGAAATATTTCACCGGCATTCTATATCTCTGAAACTATTACCGGTATCACCATGACATTTTGTACGGAGATAAAGGGCACTACTGAAAGTTCATCTATAAGACTTTTCAAAAACGGGTTAACTACAAAACGAACATGGTGGCCAAGCGAAATTGGAAGTTTAAATAGACTTTTCTAGCGAATTAATGATCCAAACGCAATGAAACTTGGTACAGCAAATGTTTATACACATTGTAATGCATTGGTATCTAATTTAGTTCAATTGTTTACATAACCTCAAGATGGTGGCTGTGCGAATTTCGAAAATTAAGTTTTTATTTCTTGTGTTCTAATCATGCGATCGAAATAACACTTGCATAATGAACGTACACAATAATCATCATCTAACAGTACATAACTCTCTGGACTACATATATTAAAATCCAACATGGCGACCATCCGAAATATTTAGACGGTTCTCAATGTCTATTAATCTACTACAGCAATCAAACGGAAATGTTGTAAAGTCTATAGAGGCTATAAGCATAAGTTCACCTGTGGGACGTTCAATAACCTGGCGAGCACAAATCCAACATGGCAGCGACTCAAAATATAAATATTCACATGGTCGTTTCTCGCAATTTAACCATCCGAGTGCAGTGACACTTGGTACAGTAAATCCTTATACAAATGTTAATCAACTGGCATCTATTTTTTTCAATTGTTTCCATAACCACAAGATGGCAGCTGTGCAAAATTTTAAAATCTCGTTTTTACTTCTTGTGTCCTAATCATGCGATTGAAGTTTGAATACTACACGTACACAATAATCTTCAAGTAACAGTACATAACTCTAAGACCTACATATATAAAAATCCAACATGGCAACCATCCGCAATATTTAGTCGGTTCTCAATATCTACGAATCTATTTCAGCAATCAAACTGATTTTTTTATGTTGCTAGAGGCAATTAAAAGAAGTAGGATATATGAAAATAGGCTGTAACTTATAGTTCTTCACGGAACTACTTGTTAATTCTTCAATTCTTCTATGTCACGTTGGTCTCCTATGGAAAGAGCAACTTCAAGATCTTTGCAATAAATATCCATTATTTCTGAGCCACGCAGCCAGTAGGTGAATTTATACAATTTTAAAAAGAAGCAAAAAATTCAAAAATAGATTACATTAATTTTCAAAAAGCCCGTGTCAAAGTAAGGAGAAAGTCTCAAAGAGCATCCCTGAAAAGAATCAATCAGATCCTGTTAATAGGTTTTGAGGAGAAGGCAAATACAAGTTGGAAAGTAGTAAGGGCAATATAGGACATTTCGGAGTCCCTTAAGTAGGGCTAATATATTTTCAATTGATACTGAAGAGACCATTATGGTGTTTGAAGCCATTTTTAGCCTACTTTTCACATTTTGCAAAAATGAGGAAAAAGTAGACTTATGAGATCGGGCAAATGTGTGTCTGTCTGTCTGTCTGGCTAGCTGTGTGTGTCCCCCCCCCCCCCTATCAACTCCTAAACGGCTGCAGCAATCGAAACAAAATTTGGTAGGAGTAAAGATCTATACCTGAATATCTCACGGCCATATTTGAAAATGATGTCAGTGCTATCAACTGCTGAAAAATCGCAATTGAAATTTTAGCTCCATGCTGGATATCTTGGAAGGTATGCATGGGAGCTATTTCAAAATTGGCACACGTATAGATAATAATATTGCAGTTTAATTTCCAGGAGGCCATACATGGTAGTGTTGCCAAAATGATTATAAGCCTGCTGATAGGTCCAAATTTTAAATGCATATAACTTCTATACTATCAATTGGATTTCAACCAAATTTCGTATGTGCTATGTGTACATAAACAGATATGACTGAGCGTATTCCTAAGAGCCACTAGGGCTGCCAACTGTTAATAAATGCTCTCATTTTTTTAGCCAAATACCCATATATCAGAAAGTATGCAAGCCGACTGCTTTAAACTATGCACACGTATAGTACCTGACATTCTATATGAATTTGGAGTAGCATATATACGTCAGTGCTACCAACATGATTCTATGCCTGCTGAGAGGTCCAACTTAAAAATACATGTAACTTCTATACTATCATTTGGATTTCAACCAAATTTCGTGTGAGCTATGTGTACCATAACAGATACGACTATGCCGATTCTTAAGAGTAACCAAGGCTGCCAACTCTTTATAAATACTGTCTCTATTTTTGTTATCCTAATATCAATAGTCTATATCAGAAAGTATACAAGCCAATAGCTCTAAACTTTGCACCCGTATAGTACCTGGCATTCTAGATTAATTTGGAATAACTAATATATGCCTAGGCCAGTGCTGCCAACATGATTCTAAGCCTACTGATAGGTCCAATTTTAAAATGCATGTATCTTCTATACTAACTAATGGATTTCATTCAAAATTGTCACAACAATAGATCATATTATTTCAGATTATTTCTGACCAATATATGTATGACATTGTTGCCAACATGACTTTACTCGCGCTGTTAGAACCATTGTTTAACTGCATGTAACGTCCATGCTATCCATTGGATTTCAACCAAATTTTGTATTCAGTACCTTAAGAGATGGAACTAAGAATATATTCAGTCACCAGGGCTGCCAACTGTAGTTCTCTATTAAGCTACATTATGCCAGGTATACAGTATTTCGAACTAATTAGAAATTTCGATATTACCAACTTAATTTCGTCATTATTCAGTGTTGCTTTAGTAAACAAAAGTTTGGTGCTTTTCAGTCGGTCAACACGATTGTACCCAAATGAGATGGGTTATTCCCTAATCCTGAAAGAAATTACATGAGATTAATAAATACACTTGGATGAACAGTTTCGATCGTCAAGTGATCATCATCAGATCCATTACACGTGGGCTATAAAATCTATGTCCGAAAATATGGGTGAAAATATTTCCAGTACTGACAAGTTGCATTACTAATACTGCAACTAAATCAGTGTACATATTGTAAATATTTTCACCCATATATTCAGACATATATTTTATAGCCTACGTGTAATGGATCTGATGATGATCGCTTGACGATTGAAACTGATCATCCATGTGTAGACTATTTATTAATCTCATGTGTTTTTTCAGGATTAGGGAATGACCCATCTCATTTGGGTACAATCGTGTTGACCGACTGAAAAGCACCAAACTTTTGTTTACTGATGAGACCCTACGCCTATTTCATAATCTGGGTCTCCTCTCCCTTCCTGTTTCCTACTCCTATAGTATGGCCATAGTAGGCTATCCTGTCGGCGTATCTTAATTCTGACCACGTATTATGTTGAAGTCCACCTCTTTATGAGACACTATTCATGAAAACGATGATTTGGTTAGTCTAAGTATTAAAACTTTACCCTCATAACCTGTGTTAATTTGCCTTTCAACAGCAGTAGTCTAGCGTATGTTCTTTATTTACAACTGCCGCATACTTGATGGGCGAGCATATTGTAGTTAGACGCATTATAACAAGGCCAGCCCTGCTTACGACGTCTTTAAACTTCCATCATATTTCTTGGCTGTCTTTTACTGCGCGTTCTCGCAGCTACAATTTATACCGCGCGTCTGGGTGTGGGGGCTTAGAACATAATGAAGCTATTACAGCGAGAGAGCGACAGAGACAGAAGATGGCTTCATCATGGCGTCTGTAATAGCAACGTAATGGGAGCGCAACCAATAAAAAGCCGCGCTCTGGATTAGCAAGGCCTGCTGCTATGCTACTGTAAAGCAGAAGTGCTGCTGCTCCTGTGGGTGGCGATAGTATAAACCTAGCAAGCATTGCTATAGCAACTTGTGCAGTATTCATCGTGAAATATTCTGAGCACACGATCGTGTTTTGTTTCGACCGCTACTAACACTAAACATGAGTCGACCATGAGCCCTCTCCCTCCATATTGCGGTCTCATTGCCATGGTTACCGTGCTCCGTGGTTTCTAATCCCTTACCTCTAGCTTACGACATATAAATAGAGCAATATTTTCCCTCTGTCTAGTGTATTGCATTCACCCTTATCCTTATAATATTCATGAGTACTTGAATGAATGGGGAATTATAGTCTACGGCTTAAGTAGAAAATAAAGCATAGTCTACTGTACACACAAGTGCTGCTCGAGATGAAATTTAACTTCCTACAAGATCATATTGGTTGCAAGAGCTGATTGTGAACCAGGGTGACCATATGCCCCGTTTTGACCGGGGAAGTCGGTTACAAGCAAATGAAGTATCTGTCCCTTTTAAATGGATTATTATTATCTTTAATTTCTCATCAACATGGTACAACTCAGTCTACAAGATACGGATTTCGCAATCAAGTATCATGTAAACCTTACTGAGATAAAAAAAATAATAACCTAACAATGTGACAGGTATCCAGCAGCACTGCCTTCTGTATTCTGACAATCAGATGTTTCATTTGCAGTTCTTCCAAAGCCATTACCAACGTCTTTGGAAGAACTTCCGTGGATGAGATCACCACTGGCAACAATCTCACGCATTTTAGTCCCCATAGTTTTCGTATTTCTTCATCCAACGGTGCGTACTTGTTTGTTTTCTGAGCCTGGGTAGTTAGCATATTTTGGTTAAATGGAACAGCAACGTCTATCAAATAGGCCTTTTGGTTTATTGTATTGAGATAGACAATAGGCTATCGGGTCGAATGGCCAAGATGTTCTGGTCGGTAAAAATAGGTCTATCCAAATACATTTTATGATGCTCATTTACAAGCACGTTGGCAGGCTGGTAATTGTATGTTCATAGTTCCACGCTTGTATCCAGAAGTCCACATTTTACAGCTAGCTCTGGATGTAAGATCTTAGCAACATCATTGTGCCTCTTGGTATGTTCTATCCCAGCCAGCGTAGAACAGCTTCCAATGATATGATCGATTGTTTCCAGTGCTGAGGTGCATCTACGACATCGATTATCTGCTATTATTATTATTATTATTATTATTATACAGATTCATAAATTCCTCATATTACAATGGTACAATGACTGAAAATACGGACTAATGTCAAGCACTTTCAGAGTTCATTCTTCATTTAAGAATCGTCGCACTGTATGGCAAGTTCACCGACTTTTGGATCTGCCCCAGCTTGTGAGCCATTCCGAGAGCCTGTAGTTGGTCCACCAGTCTTGAAGGTACAATGTCAGTTGCAGACAGAATAGGAGGACGGATGTAGCCTACACCTGTTTTAGCTTCCACATTTGTTTTACTTTAATGACCAATTCGGTGTATTTATTGACCTTTTGGGCATAGGCTATTTGAAGGTTATGGTTGAGTGGTACGGATAAATCGATTAGCATACTTTCTTTCTTCTGAGATGAAGGAATAGAATATCAGTTTGGTTGGCTTTGATGATTTCCTGAGTGCATAGCCTATTTCTCTGTCCCTGTATAATATATGGGTTCCATTGTCGGAAACATCTTTTGACTGGCACTTAGAATACCGAAGCCATCTCCTTGTGCACGTTCTTAGCAACATTATTGTGGCGCTCAGTGTAGTCCATATTTGCCAAGGTTGGACATCTACCTATAATGTGATCCATTGTTATCATCATCATTATAATTTTTTAAAATTTCATTTTCGTCTTGGCCTTCTATGGCCCACCCTTGACAGTCTTAACAATATGTTTTGCCTTCTCTGCCAGTATCTTCTCACAATTTCTCCTACTTCCCTGTTCTGTTCTTCTGTGTATGATCTTTCTTAGTCACTGGCTCCTCCTCAGTCTCCCGAAAACCACTGTACTCGTTAATTAGTCGTCTAAATTTCTCCCTATCAGCTATCCGTTCTCCCTTCTCGAAACCATTTGAGTTCTGTCTTTCTCTTCCTAAAAATTTCGGAAATTATTTTCGTAAGCCTGGTGCCATCCATTCTCAGGATGTGTCCATAGAACTGTAATCTCCTCTTCTTCATAAGTTCAACCATGCCTTCAGTTTTCTGGTACAATTCTTTGTTTGCTCATAGTCTTCTCTCTCCATCTTTTATCTTTGGGCCCATGAATTTTCCGAAGCATTTTTCTCTCTTTTTTCCTGACATTTTCCAGCCAACCTTTCCCAGTCATGCTCAATGTTTCTGCTGCATACAAACATTCGGGTTTGACGACAGTGTCTAGGTGTCTTAGTTTAGCCTCGTGGGATAGCACTTTCTTGTTGTAAGTGTCCTTCGTCAATTGGTAAGCCATTTCCATTTTTCTTATCTAGTCTTTGATAGCTTCTTTTTCTGACCCTTTCTCCTGTATTCGTTCGCCCATTATTATTATTGTTATTATTATTATTATTATTATTAGTAGTAGTAGTAGTAGTAGTAGTAGTCATAGAAGTAGGAGTAGTAGTAGTATCGATTCGTTATGCCCGACTAAGGAGAACTTACTTAGCACAAAGTTTCCCCCTTTCTTCCCAATATCTCTTCACCCATTCACTGTGCCCTCCTTTGCGTTCTTTTGTTTAAAATGTATTCTTCCGTGTAGGTTTCTCGGCAAATTTGTGTCTACAATTCTATACAGTTTTAGTTTATTGTGAAAGATTTATTCGTTGAGGCCAATTTCTTGTTGTTCTTGTTTTATTTCTACCAGCCAATTGGTGTGGGCCCACGTCATAGATTTATGGCATGTAAAATAACCTTCCACTAACTACAATTGTGTGAAGCTAAATTATTTGATTAACGCTCTTTAAGTTCCAACGTTCGCCACCAGGTACCAGCTGTAGTGGTATCTAGTAGCCAAGTTTACAGCTAGGTGTCGATGACGGTAGCATTAGGTAGTGAAAGTAGGAACTACCTGAAATTGATCGTCTATAGACCTTACCTGAATTACAGACACACACTAATACAGGGACGTAAAACTCCTCGCAAACGGGCAGGGGGAGGGTCATCAAATGTATAAACTGTGGTGCCTATCTACCAGGGATTTTTTAAAGCTTGAAATAACACGGTAATTCAGGCCTAACATAATATTTAAAAATACAAAAATGATTTTTATTCATTATTTCTATTTAAAATACAAAATACAATCAGAATAGACTAACTTATGAATACAAAACATAAAATAAAAAAGATAAAAAAGTCTGAGAGACTAGACTTATATCATTTCAAATGACGCATGCTGCAAATGCTACACATGTTAGAAAGGCTCAGGAGGTTTTCAACAGACTCCATTACCCATTAACTTAGGCTTCCCGCGCGGGGAACGGAGAGCGGGAGGTTAACTCTGCTGCATGATGTCACGCACTCGCCGTCTGTGTATCGCATAACGCCACACCCCAGGAGTAAACTCAGACTCAACAGACTCCATTAGCCTCTAACTTAGGCTTCCCGCGCGAGGAACGGGGAGCGGGAGGCGCACTCTGCTGCATGACGTCACGCACTCGTCGTCTCCGTATCGCATAACGCCAGCCCCAGGAGTAATCTCAGACTTAGTGCATATGCACTGAACAACTTGATGACGTCAGGCACGCCGTAACCGTAACGCATAACGGTAGACCAAAGAATAACGATGAAGTCGACAAACTCATTTGAAATGATAAAATGATGAAATGCTGGAGCTCCACTGATTTGAGTAAATACAACACAAGCGTAGCACCAAATGTCAAGCTCCAAAGAGAAGAAAGAAAAAGAA
The DNA here is from genome assembly GCA_946902985.2 of Meconema thalassinum. Taxonomy (NCBI): domain Eukaryota; kingdom Metazoa; phylum Arthropoda; class Insecta; order Orthoptera; family Tettigoniidae; genus Meconema; species Meconema thalassinum. Next base: position 555,731,831 of record OX336388.2, read on the forward strand.
AAAGGAAAAAGGGTGCGCGCGCTGTTTTTCCCGACAGCAGTAATCATTTTGTGTGTTGTGTGTCAGAGTATCTTATCTCAGTTTTAAACTGGGGCTCAGAAATGTTAGTTCAAAAATGCACCTTTTCGGTTCGTCGTGGTTGGGGACATAGTTCAAAGCACCTCGGCTCACGGCTTTGGCACATCGGCGGGAAACGGGGGGGGACAGACTGTTTGTTCGGTAGAATAAAGAAATTAGGCCTACGAATAAGCAAGGCGGGATGGCTTTCCACCTTACGCAGTTTAGTACCGAATTAAATCATTTATAGAAGATTTTCGGGTACTTTAATTTTTAAGGGTACTTAAAAATGTTGTCCTGCACCTAAAACTTGAGGGGGACAATGTCCCCCCTGCCCACCTCGTGTTTTACGCCCCTGCACTTATACAACCATCACAATTAACACCGGTTATCAGACAGATTCTACACAGACCAATGTACACGGGGCTACATGACCCCGTTATCGCAGCCCCTAAACTGATGAACCAACCAAATGCGGGACGTATGGCAAGGTTACATACAGTAGATACATCAGTATTTTTAAGGTTAACGCTGAAGCGGCAGTATGGATGCGCCTGTGCAGCTTCGATCGTGAGTTCTGCTCCACAAGAGTGTTGAGCGGATTGCAGCCACAGGTTTGTACGGCGTTCACTATAGCGGGGTCTCTTTGGTTGCAGGTGTAGTCCAGCGTCAGAGCGTGAGGATGGGCTCGATGGTTTTAAAAAATATAAGTATTTTCCTCTTCTTTTTTTTAACTTCAAGTTAATCGTTTGATTTTTCTGTTGACTTGATTTTCTGTATTTATTTTATGAAGAGGCCACAAATACCCAATCCTCGAGCCAGGGTAATTAAGTATAGGAGATTACAATCCCCCTTGTCTTGGCCGGGAATCAAATCTGGGACCGTTCAGGCCAAAGCATAGCTTGCTAACCAATTAGCCGCGGAGCCGGATGTCGGTTCGAATCAGGCCTCAGGCATGGACTTTTGTGTCGTATTAAGTTCTGTGTCTAATTGATATTATTCTACCTTCATTATATTTCATATAAATGGAGAAAACCTATACAAATAATTTCCTCTGTAGATCAATGGTTAAGTGTCCACCCCTAGACTCGAAGGTCGCGGGTTCGATTCGCGACCGAAGAGGCCGGAATTTTAAAAGGCGGCAAATATCTACGGCACTCCGAATTGTACGATGCCAGCTCGTATCACACCTGTTGTTTACAAAATAAATCATTAAATCTCAGCAATAGATTGTCCACTTAGTGCTGGTTTCTCTGCTAGGTGGCAGTGCAAGCGGAACGTGAAAAATGTAGAATAGATCACTTAAATGACTCAAACTCAAAATGTCTACACCACTTTAGCGTGAACCATACAGTTTTATTATTATTATTACTATTATTATTTTACCTCATCAAATGAGCAAAAATGAATAGTTAAATAAATCTTTCTTAGATATAAAAATGAATTGCTGTTCGTTAGTCTCGCTAAAACTCGAGAACAGCTGGACCGATTTGGCTAATTTTGGTCTTGAATTATTTGTGGAAGTCCAGAGAAGGTTTAAAAGGTGAATAAATAAGAAAGTTGTAGCGCACGAGTAATTCAACAAATGAGTGACGGCACGCGAATCGCTTAAACAAAGTCCCGTATGCGTTCATATACCATTCATCCGATTGCTATGAAACTTTGGTTGTATTGTTGTGCACACTCCATGAAAGGTTTCTGACTTAGTAAATTCTTTTTACAATAGGTAGCGCACGAGTAGATTCAACAAATGAGCGACGAAGGCCGAAGCGTTTCAAGAAAGTCCTGTATGCGTTCACATACCATTCGTCCGATAGCGATGAAACTTGGGTGAGAAGTTGTGTACACTACAGGCAAGGTTTCTGGCTTGGTAAACCCATGTTATAATCGGTAGCGCAGGAGTAAATTCAACAAATGAGCGACGACGAGGGAAGCGTTTCAACTAAGTCCCGTATGCGTTCATATACTGTTCGTCTGATAGTGATGAAACTTGGGTGAGATGTTGTGTACACTTCATGGAAGGTTTCTGGCTTAGTAAATCCACTTAACAATAGGTAGCGCACGAGTAGATTCAACAAATGTGCGACGACGGGCGAAGCGTTTCAACATAGTCCTGTATGCGTTCATAAATCATCCGTCCGATAGAGACTAAACTTAGGTGAGTTGTTGTGTACACTTCAGGGAAGGTTTCTGACTTAGTAAATCCATGTTATAATAGGTGGCGCACGAGTAGATTCAACAAATGAGCGACGATGCGCGAAGCGTTTCAACAAAGTCCCGTTTGCGTTCATATACTACTCGTCTGATAGCGATGCAACTTGGGTGAGATGTTGTGTACACTTCAGGGAAGGTTTCTGGGTTAGTAAATTCACTTTACAATAGGTATCGCACAAGTAGATTAAACAAACAAGGGACGACGCGCGAAGTGTTTCAACATAGTCCCGTATACGCTCATATACCATTCGTCAGATAGGGACTAAACTTGGGTGAGTTGTTGTGTACACTCCAGGGAAAGTTTCAGGCTTAGTTAATCAAGTAGATTCAACATATGAGCGAAGGCGCGCGAAGCGTTTCAACAAAGTCCCGTATGCGTTCATATACCATTTGTCCGAAAGCGATGAAATTTGGGCGAGATGTTGTGTACACTTCAGGGAAGGTTTCTGGCTTAGAACATCCACTTTACAATAGGTATCGCACAAGTAGATTCAACAAATGAGTAACGGCGTGCGTATCGTTTAAAGAAAATCCTTAAGCGTTCATATACCATTCATGCGATTGCAATGAAATTTGGAGAAATGTTGTTTCCACTCCCGCAAAGATTTCTGATTTAGTAAATCGATTTTACAATTGGTAGCGCACGATTAGATTCAATTAATGGGCGACAGCGCGTGAATCGTATCAACCAAGTCCCGTATGCGTCGATATAACATTCATCCGATTATCATAAAACTTTGGGGGAGTTGAGTACAGTCCTGCGAAGGTGTATGCATTAGTAAATCCATTTGTCTAGGGGTGGCGCACAAGTAGATTCAACAAATTAGTGTCGTCGCGTGAATCGTTTAAGCAAAAACCCGTATGCGTTCATATGCCATTCATCCGATTGTGATGAAATGACTTGTTGTGTACACGCCAGGGAAGGTTTTCACTTAGTAAATCCATTTTACAATAGGTACATTTTACAATGGGTGACGGCACTCGAATCGTTTCAACGAAGTCCCGTATGCGTTCATATACCATTCATTTCATTGCGATGAAAATTTGGTGAGTTGTTGAGCACGCTCCCATGATTTTTTTGAGATAGTAAATCAATTTTACAATTGTTTAGAGGTGGTTAACGGAAAAATAAAAACAATATTGGGAATCCAAAAGCACTTCAACATACAAAGTTACAAGGCCAACACTTTCTTTGATTGGCATTGCAACGCATGCCGGGTACAGCTAGTAGATAAATAAATAAGTAAATGAATATATAGTCTAAATAGATAGATAAATTAATAGTTAAATAAACAAGTAAATTAATAAATAAATATGTAAGTTAAATAGATAAATAAATATATAAATACATGGTTAAACGAATAGGTAAATGAATAAATAAATGGATGAATAAATAGTTAAATAAACAAGTAAAGCAATAAATAAATAAATACATAAATATAGAGATAGATAGATAGATAAATAAATGGTTAAATAAATAAATAGATAAATGAACAAGTAAATTAATAAATGAATAAATAAATAAATAGATAAAGAACAAGTAAATGAATAAATAAATAAATAAATAGATAAATAAATAAATAGATAAATGAACAAGTAAATGAATAAATAAATAAATAAATAAATAAATAGATAAATGAACAAGTAAATGAATAAATAAATAGATAAATGAACAAGTAAATGAATGAATGAATGAATAAATAGATAAATGAACAAGTAAATGAATGAATGAATAAATAAATAGATAAATGAACAAGTAAATGAATGAATGAATAAATAAATAAATAAATAGATAAATAAACAAGTAATGGAATACATAAATAGATAATATATTGATAGATAGATAAATAAATAAATAAATGAATAAATAAATAAATAAAGAAATAGATAAATAAATAGTTAAATACACTAGCAAGTGAATAAATAAATAAATAGGTAATTAAATGAATAGATAAATAAACAAGTAATGGAATAAATAAATAGATAAGTAAATGAATAAATATATAAATAGATATATAGATATACATATAAATAACTAGCCTAAATTAATAAATAAATATATAAAGAAGTAATAATAGATTAAGTAAAACGAATTAATGCATAAATACTGTAAATAAATACATATATAATTAAACAGACAAATAGATAATAGATAAATAAATAAGTGAGGAAATAAATTAATAAATAGACAATTAAGTAAATAAACGAATGAATGAGTAATTAAATTAATAAATAGATTAATAAATAAGTAGGCTAATACGCTAATAGTAATGAAGGCTCGCAATGTGGCAGTTATTTATGATGTTTGTTAGAGCTGAACCTCGTAAAAGCCAGTAAGTGCGTCGCTACCCCACCACAGACACAACACCATGACAGGGAAGAGGAAGTGCGTTAAGTGGAGCCACGCTAGCTTTTTTTATACAGTTCCGGGAGGCGTAGACTAAAACACAGGCCTTCCCCCGGCATGACGCCACGGATATTGTTTGGAGTGTATGGAGAACAAACAAATCTTAATTTAGGCATATTTATTAACATATCAGACGTAAATTATCCGACCACGCTGAAACATTAGTCTACTACATGTTTGTTAAACATAGCATAGCTTAGGAGCCATTTTTCAGTGTTGTCTTATTAACAATTAATAATGTAGCTTTCAGTCGGTAACACAAAAATAATTACTGGAATATGCAAAATAGTTGTACAGAAGAGAGCTTTCTGGAGAGTGAAAGGTTTATAACAGCCAGAAGCATACCGATGAAAAAAATGTTTTGTGTGGAGTGTGGTGTCTTATGGTCAGACAAAAAGAACAAAAATATTTAGAAAGTCTTGAAATGTGGTTATGGAGAAGAATGAAAATGAAAATCCACAGCCTGCTTCCAGTCTCCGACCGGGTCAGGAATGGAATGAATGAAGCCCCCATCTAGCGGCGAGGATATGAACTGTGCCGGCTGCCGAGGCCTGACGCACTCCTCTGGGACAGATGAAAGGAAATGATAGTGGAGAGTGTTGCTGGAATGAAAGTTTGACAGGGAAAACCGTAGTACCCGGAGAAAAACCTGTCTGCCTCCGTTTTGTCCAGCACAGATCTCACATGTAGTGACCGGGACTTGAACCACGGACCCAGTGGTGAGAGGCCGGCGTGCTGCCGCCTAAGCCACGGTGGCTGCTATGGAGAAGAATGGAGAAAGTGAAATGGATCGACGGAGGATGGAGAAATGAGGAGGTGCTAAGAAGGGTAGGAGAGGAGAGGGGTTTCATGAGGATGATACAGAAGAGGAAAAAATCTTGGGTGGGTCACATTATCTACTACAAAGAATCATGGAGGGAAAAGTAGAAGGGAAAAGAGGGAGAAGAAGAAGAAGGTTTGGAATGTTAACAGATGTGAAGAGAGGAACAAGTTACAAGCAAATGAAAGAAGATGCTCTGGACAGAGAGAAATGGAGGACGTCCAGTTGAAACCTCTCTGCGAACAGATCTACTGAAAGAAGAAGATTGTGGGGTTTGAAGCCATTTTTCAGTGTTGCCTAAGTAAACTAAAGTTTGGTGCTTTTCAGTCGGTCAACACGAATGTACCCATAAAGTGCTGGGTTATGCCCTAATCCTGAAATAAAGTGCATTTATTAATCTCATGTAATTTATTTCAGGACTAGGGCATAACCCAGCTCTTTTTGGGTACATTCGTGTTGACCGACTGAAAAGCACCAAACTTTTGTTTTTTGAAAGGAGAAGAAGAAGAAGAAGAAGAAGAAGAAGAATATCGGAAATACAGTATGTTGGTGATGCAACTAGTTGTAAGTCATTTACTTTGCACTCGATATAGTGGTGGCTCGTTGTAAGCAATGCTCCAAAATATGGACCTCTGTGACATCTACCGACCACACAAAAGGCTCAGTTCGTTAAATTCGATAATATTATCTGGGGAAAGACGTATCCCCTACTTCAGAAGAAAATATGCCCTCGCTTCCAATTTAGTTGTTCCCGAAATAAAGTTGCTGCTCCTGTAGAGCTCACATTTTGTTCTAAGATAAATGGAATCACACAGAGCTATGTGTCAGGGGTTGAGTGATTAAACGCTCTCTTGTGCTCATATCCTCGGCATTATATTTAGCTGCGGTGAGCTTCAAGACCCCCATATTAGACTGAGCTACTAGGCCCTGTGACAAGATTAGGTACGACATCCTTCAAAACTGGCTTCTCTCTTATTAAAAATGGAAAATTAGGTTTAAGAGATCAGTCACTCCTCAACTCACGAGTGGCTATGTGAATTTACACCACAGTTGGTATTGTAAGTCTTATAGTTTCTTTGTTCTCTTTATCTTACAGTTATGATTAAGTTATACTGTTTTTAGGACTATTGTATTTTAGCTAGTCTATTTTCATCAGCTATTTTTTCTTTGATATTTTTTGATGTGTAACATCTTTCCACTCGGTTGCTGGATATTTTTTTGTGGGTGAGTGGTTAACGTGTCGGATTATTAACCCCCAAGTTTGCAGGTTCGCTCCTGGCCGTGGTAAGTGATTTTTGAAAGGCGGCAAAAATACGACACGCATGTCATACGATGTTGGCATGTTAAAGAAATCATTTGAATTCAGTAGGCCGTGTTCATAATGGCAAAATTAATTTCGGGAGTTTCCGCTAACACAAAGTTCCTCATTTCTCTACTAGAAAGCGCTATAGTGTCCAAGGAGCTTAGATATCTAACCTCCTTGCCTTTCATAGTGCTTCAAGGAACAACGAAATTCGACATGCAAGCTACCCTCTGGGTGTCATATTACAAAGCTTGCACCCGGCACCTGAGGGCATACGATATTATTATTATTATTATTATTATTATTATTATTATTATTATTATTTTGGGAAAGGGACGGAAATGGTACGTAAATGTGTAAGGGGAAACCATGTGGAATGTATATCACATATGGTTTACTTCAAGGTTTGGAGGCCCCATTAAAGATATTCGCATAATAAATCATCTTCAAGTTGTCGTTCTTTGGTGTGAAAATATTCATTAGTCTATATCATATTTGATGAAAATAATTATGATTTATTAAATCTTCATACTTTTGCTGTATTCTTATTTAACGTAAGCATTCGAGGTAGTGTCGGCCAACATACAGCCCTATGTGGAATGTATATCGCATACGGTATAGGCTACTTCAAGGTTTGGAGGCCGCATTAAAGATATTCCTACAGTAAATCATCTTCAAGTTGTCATTCTTTGGTGTGAAAATATTCATTATATCATATTTGCTGAACAAAATTATGATTTATTAAATCTTCATACTTTTGCTGTGGAATGTATATTGCATACGGTTTACTTGAAGGTTTGGAGGCCCCATTAAAGATATTCCTACAATAAATCATTGGTACCACGACGTACTGTACCTCGTGCATTCGCACCGATCAGGATTTGGCACTGGGGTTTTACAAGTAGTTATTTCAATGACCAACAGAGTTCACTATTAACAAGAGATTTGCGCTCCCGGCAAACCCAAAACTAATAGCTCATCGGCTTTTTAATATCTCGCGAACTAATAAAGCTAGGGACTTGTATGAGGTGTCCTTGGAGTCGGGGTGACGCCCCCGTTTTTCCATGCCCCTCTTAATTTAACCAAAGGACCCAAAACTAATAGGTCATCGGCTTTTTATATAGGGACTTGTATGAAGTGTTGTAGGACTCGGGTGACGCCCCTTTTTTCATGATTCTGTGATTTTCGGAGATGGGCAAATCCAGAGCAGAATATATGCAAAATTATCGACAAAAGAAACGTGAGAAAAAATTAAAAACTGGAGGAGTACGGCCGATAAAAATTGACGTCACATATATTTCATCTCAATTTCATAGTAGGATAACATGTCAGATGTTACACATCATAAGCGACTACCTGCACTGTAAGGCTAGTATCTTTTTTTTTTCTTTTTGACTGCATTTTAGCTTGTCTATTTTTAGCCTATTTTCAATTTTGAAAAAATAGGCTTATGAGATCACCTTTTGTCCGTGTGTGCGGGTGCGTGTGTGTGTGTGTGTGTGTGTGTGTGTGAGGTGTGTGTGTGTCCCCCCCCCCTAATAAAATCTAAACGGCTGGAGCGATTTCAATGAAACTCGGTAAGTTCATAGCACCATTCCCGGCGACCTCGACCGTGCCCTTCAAATTTTGTTACGTCTAACCAATCCAACATGGCGGCTGTGCGAAATATTTCACTAGCATTCAATATCTCCGAAACTATTATCGATATCGCCCTGAAATTTTGTACGGTGATAAAGGGCACTACTAGAAGTTCACCTATGAGACCTTCAAAAACCTGGTGACTACAAAACCAACATGGCGGTCAAGCGAAATTGAGACATTTAAATAGACATTTTTCGCGATTTAACTATCCAAACGTAATGAAACTTGGTACAGAAAATGTTTATACACATTTTAATGCACTGGAGTCTAATTTAGTTCAATTATTTACATAACCTCAAAATGGCGGCTGTGCGAAATATTTCACTGACATTCTATATCTCCGAATCTATTACAGATATCATCATGCAATTTTGTACGGTGATAAAGGGTACTGATTCAAGTTTACCTATGTATATTTCATAAACCTGTAAAGTACAAAACGAACATGGCGACCAAGCGAATTTGAAATATTTTAATACACTTTTCTCGTGATTTAACTCTCTGAGCGCACTGAAATGTGGTAGAGTAAATGATTATGCAGATAGTAATGCACTGCCATCTAATTTAATTCAATTGTTTACATAACCTCAAGATGGCGGCTGTGCGAAATTTTAAAATTAAGTTTTTATTCTTGTGTCGTAATCATGCGATCGAAGTGAAAGTTTGAATAATGAAGCTAGGCAATAATTGCCCTTGAATTGTACATAACTCTATGGCCTATACATTTAACAATCCTAAATGGCGAGCTTCCGAAATATTTAGACGGTTCTCAATATCTATGAATCTTTTACAGCAACCAAACTGATTTTTTTTATGTTCATAGAGACTATGAACATATGTTCACCTATAGGACTTTCAGTAACCTGGTGAGCACAAATACAACATGGCGGCGACGCGAAGTATACATATTTAAATGGACGTTTCTCGCGAATTAACTATCCGAGTGCCGTGAAACGTTGCACGTTAAATGCTTATCCAAATGTTGATCCACTGGCATGTAATTTATTTCAATTGTTTGCATAATCACAATATGGCTGCTGTGCGTAATTTTAAAATCTCGTTTTTACTTCTTGTATTCTAATCATGCGATTGAGGTTTGAATACCACACGTACACAATAATCTTAATGTAATAGTACAAAAATAAAAATCCATCCTGGCGACCATATGAAATATTTAGACGGTTCTCAATATCTACGAATCTGTTACAGCAATTAAACTGAAATTGTGTATGTTGATAGAGACAATTAACATGAGCAGGATATATGAAAATAGGCTGTATAGTTCTTCACGGAACTACTTGTTTATTAGCTATTTCATTCTTTGAACTTTTTACTGTAATTTAGCTAGTCTACTTATCAGTTATTATTTGTTATTTTTGCAGTATTTTCGCTAGTCTACTTATTTTTATCAGCTATCTTTGGAATTTTTACTGTATTTTTGCTAGTCTACATTTTGTCAGCTATTTAAGTCTCTGTTAATTTTACTGTATTTTAATTAGTCTATTTTTATCACCTTGCTGGCTGCGTGGCTCAGTGGTAACGTTCCCGTTTCGCTGTGCCCAATGTAGCAGGATCGAATCCTGGCGGAGCCAGTTGGCAATTGGGGGTGCGCAAAAGCGAGGGAGCCATGCCAGTATATTTACTGGCACGTTAAAGATCCCCTTCGGGACAAAATTCCGACACCCCGGTGTCTCTAAAAACGAAAGCTGCAGTTGTTAAAAGGGACGTTAAGGGACTCCGATAAGGTAAAAATTGATTTTTTTTATTTTCTTAATCTATGAAATCTCTTATTTAAAATGATGTATAATTTATATGGTTTACTTACACCTAAATATGTTTAATACATTTTTAAAGTACACCCTGCACGCACGTATCTTGGCTTAGAGCTGTGAATCTGTTGTTGAATATCCAGCGTTTCAAGCTAACCGCTCATGAAGCATTATTCTTGTAATATTAAGGAAATTAAGTGTTGTGGCCAACCTGTACGTGTGTAGTTCTCTTATAACACTATAGATGTATCTTCTGTTCCCTCATTTTGCCGCACTTTAGTTGCATTTGTAGAAAAACGTGTGGACATTATTTGTTGTGTTTATAGTGTGTTTGTGTTACGTTTTTGCCATGGGTAAGAATAGCAGAAATCCTCTGAATGTTTTCAAGAAGAGGAGAAATGTTGGCAAATAGAAACTACTAATCATAAATAATAATAATACTGACAAAAATAGTGAAAATATCTGTGCGTCAGCTACTAACCTAACAACTCCACCAACCCAAAATAATGCATTTAAAGTAGTTCAGATCGGAAACTAAGGCAGTACGAAACCTAGAAAAGCAGGCCAGACAACATAGAAGGAATGTAAAAAGGAACCTGGATGAGGAATTTTTAGAAAATGATGATAATCCATCCTATGCAGCAGGAATGTTCTAGAAAGGCAAGCAGAACTTTAATGCTAATTTCCCAAGAATCAATGTTTCTCTTATACAATACATGTTTTCTCAGGATCTACTCCATAGATCTGCTTCAAACTTTGAGGATATATTATATATACTATTGTGCTTACTTTAACACGGGCTTTTTCTTTAACAAAATTGTTAGTGTAGAATTTACAGATCAAAATTGTTATAAAAATGTAGCAAATATTTATAGCATACGAAAAATAATCATAACTGAACTGTGAATCAATAAACTAAAAATTCCCATGTTAAAGTATGGCCATAACCCTCATAAACATGCTGTAAAAATTTCAGCCTAACATTCCAAATAGATCCTGAGAAAACATGCACTTTATAAGTAGTATTTTAACATTGGCTTTCCGGTGTCCCTTAAAGCAACGTAATTTCTTTTTTAATATTTTTACTGGTTTTTAACCAGTCTAATTTATTCTTTGATAATTTTACGCCTTATTCCATCAGTTTGGAGATTTGTTTTTATTGATAATAATTCGATTTAGGAGATAATTTGTCTGATAACCTGTGTTTCTCTGGTGCAAGATCATGTGAAGTGGAGATACAGAGCCACAACAGTGGACCCCGCCAGCATACGGGACAAACGCTGATGAAGCAGAAGAAGAAGAAGAAGACTACTTTTATTATTATTATTATTATTATTATTATTATTATTATTATTATTATTAAAACAAACGCTGACGACGAAGAAGAAGAAGAATACGAAGAGTATTTCTATTATTATTATTATTATTATTATAATTATTATCATCGTTTCGGTTGTCTCGGGACCACTAGCCAATTTCAAAGCTTTGTCCTTTGCTATTCCTTCTTCTTCCTCCAGTATTCCTGCAATTATTATTGTTATTATTATTAATAGTAATAATATTATTATCTCACAAATTGTTCATTAAACACAGTACTTCTGGATTTCGACAGTACTTCGGTGGGCTTACACAAAAAGCTTTGCTGGTTCTCAATCACTATTCAAGAATTTTCGGACAATATTACAGCTATCCAGAAGTGCTGCCTTCTGCATTTTCTGCTGGATGTTGAATGGTGGATTCAGTTGGTGTTGAGCTGTTCTGAGCTGTTTCGGTATTACTCCTGTGGCTGAGATTATAACTGGTATGACAGCGACTGTTTGTTGTTCCCAAAGGCGTTTTATTTCTGTTGCCAAGTCCATATACTGTATATAGACTACAGTATTTGCTGCATTTATCGTGGGTCTTAGTTCTGATGTTCTGAGGGTTTGGTACTGCAATGCCTATGAGCCATGTGCTCTTGTGCACTTTGTGACAATGAGATCCAGTTTATTGGCAGCTGTTGTCTTGTTGGTGATGACAGAGGAATTCCAATGTATTTTAAATGTATAATTTTCTACTATGGGTTGTGGTTGGAGTCTGAAGTATGGCTCTTGATCTATTGGTAGTTGACACTTCTTTCATAGTTCTTGGTAACTTAGGCTACAGAATGATTTTATTATTATTATTATTATTATTATTATTATTATTATTATTATTGTTATTCTATTGTTATTCTATTATTGTTTTACCTCCTTATGGCCATCTGTGGAGCGCGATAGAACTTATTTTGCTAATGATAGTTTTTTCCTCTCCCAAAATCTCTTCATCTGGGCACTAAGAATCTTCCTCCGTTCTCCCATCAATAATTTCTTGGTCCTGGTAGTAATTTTCTCAAAGAAATAATGGTTATTGATTAATGTTCTGAACTGGAGTCGATCTTGAAAAATTTCCTCCGTAATGCCGATTCCTTGAAGATCATTTTCTACATCACTAAGCCAGTTGTTCTTGACTTTCATTGAGAGAGCAAGGTTGAGAATCCACTTGTTGAGCTTGCCATTGTTCATTCTGAGAATGTGGCCGTAGAAGTTCAATCGCCTTTTCCTAAATGTGTCAGTGATATTTTCATCATGCTGATAAAGCTCCTGAGACTTATGTTTCATCCAGATTCCTTCTGAGCAAACTGGATCAAGGATTTTCCTCAATATTTTCCGTTGTTGTTTCTCAACGTCTTTTGATCTGCATCCAATGATAAAGTTTTCTGAGGCATTTAGTGCTTCATGTATGATTTTTTATTAGAGTGCCATATCCCCTCCAGGGACGTAGACAACCAGGCATCCCGAGTCGGAGTTCACGTGTGGTAGGGTGGCCAGCATCTTTCCATTCCTCCCCCTGCCATAGCATCCAGCAGATTCCCATGTGGCATCTCGAGGCTGGGAGACCCCATACCAGACCATACCAAGACTTTTAAATTCTTGTCAGAGACGGGGATCGAACCCGGTACCTCCGGGTTGACAGCCAAGAATGCTAGCCACTGCGCCACGAGGTGGTCTCATGTTTGTTTACTGTGGTGTAATGTCTTAATTTTGCGTATTTGATTTTTTGTTGTATCTGGTTGGTGTTGTAGTTGTTGTTAGAGTCTTCAGTCTTTTGACTGATTTGATGTAGCCCTCCATGCCTCCCTGTCCTGAGCTAATCGTTTCATCTGTACATAACTACCACACCCTACATCCGAGGCAATCTGTTTAACATATTCTAACCATAGTCTACCCCTACAGTTCTTATCGTCGACCCTTCCTTCCATAACTAAGCTTGCTATTCCTGGGTGTCTTAGTATGTGTCCTACCAACCTATCTCTTCTCTTCATTAGCAGTCACCAAAAACATCTCTCCTCTACCACTCGTCTTAATACCTCTTCAGTTGTAACCTTATCTACCCATCTGATCTTCATCATTCTCCTGTAACACCACATTTCAAACGATTCAATTCCTCTCTTTTCTGCTGCTCCAACAGTCTAAGTTTCACTTCCATAGAGCGCCACGCTCGAGACAAAGGCTTTCAAAAATGACTTCCTAATGCCTAAATCTCCTATCTGATGTCAACAGATTCCCTTTCTGTAGAAATAGTTTCCTTGCCTGTGCTAACCTACTTTTTATATCCGCTTTGCTTCGTCCATCACTGGTTATTTTGCTTCCTAAGTAACAAAAGTCTCCTACTTTTTTTTAGCTTTTCACATTCCAATTCGACGTCCATAGGGGTTTCTGATTTCTTTCGGCTGCATTCAAAAATTTTTGTTTATTGATTTTCATCATGAATTCTTTCCGTAAGACAGAATCCATACCATTTAAAAACTCATTCAACTCCTCTGGTGTGTCGGCTAAGATGACGATGTCATCAGCAAATCTCAAGAGTTGTAATTATTTCTCCTTGAATCTTTACTCCTACTTTGAATTTTTCTCCAATTTCCTTCATTGCGTGTTCAATGTATAGATTGAAAAGTATGGGTGATAAGTCTCAGCCTTGCCTTACACCTTTCTGAATACCAGCTTCTCTCTTATGTCTTTCAGTTCGAATAACTGCTGTCTGGTTTCTGTATAGATTATAGAGCACCCTCCTATCCCTGTACTTTATCCCAATCGTTCTCTATGTTAAACAACTTACTTTAATCAAAGTTATCAAAAGTATTTTCCAAGTCTACAAATTCTATGAACGTTCTCTTATCCTTCCTTATTCTACCTTTCAAAATCAGCCTAAGACTTAGTGCAGTTTCCCTTGTTCCTACATTTCTCCTGAAGCCAAATTGGTTCTCGCCCAACTCCGTTTCTATCTGTTATATCTGTTCCAGGTGACTCTATAGGCCTTTTGTAATTTTGAAATGATCTCTTTGTTAGGCTCACGAATCAATCCCGACGGCTGGATTATTTCTCCTAAGTAGCCTACTTGAATTTATTATTATTATTATTATTATTATTATTATTATTATTATTATTCAAACCGTTACCGACTACAATTTTCAACAAGTAGTTCGGTGAAGAACTAAAGCCTATTTTCATATATCCTACTTATGTTAATTGCCTCTATCAACATACAAAATTTCAGTTTGATTGCTGTAATAGATTCGTATATATTGAGAACCTCCTAATATTACGAATGGCCGCCATGTTGGATTTTTTTTATGTATAGGGGCCTAGGACATATAGTTATGTTCCATTAAAGAAAAATTATTGCGTAGGTTCATTATTCATACTTTCACTTCGATTGCATGATTACGACACAAGGAATTAAAACTTAATTTTAAAATGTTGTACAGCCTCCATCTTGAGGTTATGTAAACAATTGGTCTAAATTAGATGCCAGTGCATTACAATGTGTGTAAAAATTTGCTGTACCAAATTTCATTGCGTTTGGATGGTTAAATCGCGAGAAAAGTCTATTTAAAAGTCTCAACTTCGCATGGCCTCCATGTTGGTTTTGTAGTCACCAGATTTTTGAAAGTCTCATAGGTGAACTTTTAGTAGGGCCCTTTATCACCGTACAAAATTGCATGGTGATATCGATAATAGTTTCGGAGATAGGCCTATTGAATGCTGGTGAATTATTTCGCACAGCCGCCATGTTGGATTGGTGAGACGTAATACAATTTGAAGGGCACGGTCGGGGCCGGCCAAAATGGTGCTATGACCTTACCGAGTTTCATTGAAATAGCTCAGGCTCTTTAGAAGATATTAGAGGGAAACACACACCACACACACAGACACATAGCCATACGCACACACATTCACACATAAGTTACACGCGCGCGGACAAAAGGTGATCTCATAAGCCCATTTTTTTTTCATAAAATGAAAATAGGCTAACAAATGCAACTAAGTAGCCTCGAATAGACTATATATTTAGCACTTCTGAAAGCAACATTTTGGATGAAAATTAGGGCAGGCCTTTGGAACACCCTCATACTGCACTGTCCCACATACTGTAGCTGTTAGTCTAGGAGATTCCATTAAATAAATAAGCACGTTAACGTTAATGGTCGATAACTCGCAAAAGTCTGGACATACAAGAGCGGGTGCACTTTTCAATTACCGACCAACAATATATTCGGCAGCCCAATAGAATATAACAACACTATTACGTGTCCAATTAAACGGGCTAGCTTTGTTTTTATTCTACACACAGACCAAGACCAACTGCCCTGCGCGATCATTTCATTTCATTGGAGAAGTAAAACTAATGTTCGAGAAATAACTGGTTATTTTGTTATCTGACTGGTACCTTAAAGTCATATAATAACAACAACAACAACATTAATAATAGGCCTAATCTAATAATAGACTAATAATAATAATAATAATAATCTTTAGGGCCACATCAGCGGACTCCCACAAACCAGACTCACGAACAAAATTCTTGTGTAGATACATAAAGCGACTCAAGACTACTACACCCTGGATGATGCAAGTCAAAATTTATCTGGAAAAAGCACAGGTTGACCCAGAAGACGCCATAGACAAGAGCGTCTTTTGACACAAGGCTACAAGTGGGAAGTGGTGTCAGAGAAAGCAGCACCCACAGCCCAAAGACCAATGTGGACCGAAGAAAGGAAGAGGGCATTTAGTGCATGAATGAAAGAGTAGGCCTACTGAAAAAACAGGAAGAACAAGTAGTCATGATTGCTTCGCGTGGTCTAATAGGCCTAAACGTGTAAAGTTAAACAAATAATAATCTTTATGTTCGACCCTGACTATTATAGCCTATGTCAGAAAACTGTACTATAATGAGGCTCATTATAACACTATTTTTCATTATGAAACAGTTTCTCCCTCCAATCAGAGCTCAAGAAACAGTTGTTTGACTAATCAGATAATTAGATGCGCTGAGTTCCACGGCCTTCGAATTTAAATTTCACTGCCTGGCCTAGTGTCATAGTAGGGTAATCGAGGAGGCCATGGTCAAATACAAGGCATTCTCTGCGTCTCATGCGTTCTGTTCAGTAGGCTACATAAAACTGGCGAAATCTCGACAGATATTTATGAATATGTTCGAACGTAAAATAGTTATAATAATTATCGTCGAACATAAACAGTCGTATGCAACTCGTATGGAAATTATAAAACTCGCATACGCTTGTTTTATAAACATACTCGCGTCTTAATTATTGCCATTATAGGCTCGTTGCATAATGTACGTACTATTAAAGCATACAGACACAATCCGTAAAAGACAGGCACGATGTTACGGCCACCCCAGACGAATAAACGGCAACAGGTTGACAAAGAAGAACATTTATTTCTTTGATTAGTTGTCGGATTTTTAAGAGCGTTAAAAATCCCTCGGTTATGTCTTCTTTTGGAGGGAAAGTAAAGTAGGTGGGCCCATGTTATAGATTATGGCATGTAAAAAACCTTTCACTAACTACAATTGTGTGAAGCTAAATTTGTTGGTTAGATTTGATAAAAGCTCTATTAGTTCCAACGTTCGCCGCCAGGTGCCAGTCACAGTGGCATCTAGTACCCAAGTTCGTGTTTAGGAGTCATTGACGGTAGCATTTGGTAGCAAAAGTAGGAACTACGTGAAATTGATCGTCTGTAGTCCTTACCTGAAATACAGATAACACACACTAATACAGCCATCACAATTAACCCGGTTAACAGACAGATTCTACTCACACCCAAAGTAGCCTACACGGGGTCCATGGCCGCGTTGTCGCAGCCCCTAAACTGAGGAACCAACCGTTTTTTTTTATTCCAACCACAAAACCACGATGGCATGGTTTAGAAACACCAAAGAAGTCCTCCAAATCAATCCCGACGACGCATTGGATAGGGAACTCCTCCGCCAAAAGATAGAGAAGAACGGGCTTAACCAAGTCTTGCCTCCAAAGAGAAGACATAGTGCCCCTTCGACAGAAGAACACAAGCAGGCTCTTTCCCAAGGAATGAGGGAATTCAGGGGGCAAAAGAAAGCCAACTGTAACAAGACTTAACGTGGTCCTAGATGGACCTAGCGAATTATTAATCTACACACATCAAAAAAAGTTTTGCTTCACCTCGGTTCCAAGAGTTCCGGAACCGTTAAATACAAAGGGAATAGAGATCAACACAAACAACATTTCAGCTCGTTTTATTGCTCATGAGACCCACACATTGCATGTTGTACCATCATACAGCTAGACTTTCAGCATTTGTGGTCCAGATTGCAGTACACACCACTACCTCTAATACCCAGTAGCACGTCCTCTTGCATTGATGCATGCCTGTATTCGCCGTGGCATACTATCCACAAGTTCATCAAGACACTGTTGGTCCAAATTGTCCCACTCCTCAACGACAATTCGGCGTAAATCTCTCAGAGTGGTTGGTGGGTCAAGACGTCCATAAACAGCCCTTTTCAACATATCCCAGGCATGTTCGATAGGGTTCATGTCTGGCGAACATGCTGGCCACTGTAGTCGAGCGATGTCGTTATCTTGAAGGAACGCATTCACAAGATGTGCACGATGAGGTCGAGAATTGTCGTCCATGAAGACAAATGCCTCTCCAATATTCTGCCGATATGGTTGCACTATGGGTCGGAGGATGTCATTCAGGTATCGTAAAGCCGTTTCGGAGCCTTCCATGACCACCAGTGGCGTACGTCGGCCCCACATAATGCCACCCCAAAACATCAGGGAACCACCACCTTGCTGCACTCGCTGGACAGTGTGTCTAAGACGTTCAGCCTGACCAGGGTGCCTCCAAACACGTCTCCGACGATTGTCTGGTTGAAGGCATATGCGACACTCATCGGTGAAGAGAACGTGATGCCAATTCCGTGGGGTCCATTCAGCATGTTGTTGGGCCCATCTGTACCGCGCTGCATGGTGTCGGGGTTGCAAAGCTGGACCTCGCCATGGACGTCGGGAGTGAAGTTGCGCATCATGCAGCCTATTGCGCACAGTTTGAGTTGAAACACGACGTCCTGTGGCTGAACGAAACGCATTATTCAACATGGTGGCATTGCTGTCAGGGTTCCTCCGAGCGGCAATCCGTAAGTAGCGGTCATCCACTACAGTAGTAGCCCTTGGGCGGCCTGAGCGAGGCCTGTCATCGACAGTTCCTGTATCTCTGTACCTCCTCCATGTCCGAACAACATCGCTTTGGTTCACTCTGAGACGCCTGGAAACTTCCCTTGTTGAGAGCCCTTCTTGACACAAAGTAACAATGCGGACGCGATCGAACTGCGGTATTGACCTTCTAGGCATGGTAGAACTACAGACAACATGAGCAGCGTACCTTCGTCCTGGTGGAATGACTGGAACTGATCGGCTGTCGTACCCCCTCCGTCTAATAGGCCCTGCTCATGCATGGTTGTTTACATCTTTGAGCAGTTTTAGTGACATCTATGAACAGTCAAAGGGACTGTATCTTGGATACAATATACACAGTCAACGTCTATATGCCGGAGATCTGGGAACCGAGGTGATGCAAAACTTTTTTTGATGTGTGTATATCACCTGATGAAATGAGATTCATTTAATTCTTTAGTAGGCCTATTGTTTGAACTGTATTTGTCTGTTGGTACAGGCCAGAACAAAATGTCTCAGGGGACGAGAGGGCGCAGAGGTTACGTTTGGTGCGTGGGGACGTGATAGCGTAGTGGTCAAGCTGCTTGCATCTCACTAAGGCGGACCAGCTTTGATTCCTGATCAATGTATGTGAGATTATCCAAGTGAAAAGTCACGTCCTGTGGTTTGGGTTCCACGTAAAATAGAAGGGCCCGTGGCTCATGACCGTAAGATTAACGGTCACGTAAAACGAGATGCTTCCTTCCTATCTTTCTTCCCTCCTACCTTCCTTCCCTCCTACTTCCTTCCTTCCTACCTTCCTTCCCTCCTGCCTTTATTCCCTCCTACCTTCCTTCCCTCCTACCTTCCTTCCCTCCTACCTTTCTTCCCTCCTACCTTCCTTCCCTCCTACCTTCCTTCCCTCCTACCTTTCTTCCCTCCTACCTTCCTTTCCTCCTACCTTTCTTCCCTACTACCTTCCTACCTTCCTTCCCTCCTACCTTCCTTCCCTCCTACCTTTCTTCCCTCCTACCTTCCTTCCCTCCTACCTTCCTTCCTTCCTACCTTCCTTCCCTCCTACCTTCCTTCCCTCTTACCTTCCTTCCCTCCTACCTTTCTTCCCTCCTAACTTCCTTCCCTCCTACCTCCCTTCCCTCCTACCTTTCTTCCCTCCTACCTTTCTTCCCTCCTACCTTTCTACCTTCCCTCCTACATTCCTTCCCTCCTACCTTTCTTCCCTCCTACCTTCCTTCCTTCCTTCCTATCCTTCTTCCCTCCTACCTTTCTTCCCTCCTACCTTCCTTTCCTCCTACCTTTCTTCCTTCCTTCCTTCCTATTCTTCTTCCCTCCTACCTTTCTCCCTCCTTCCTTCCTTCCCTCCTACCTTCCTTCCCTCCTACTTTTCTTCCCTCCTACCTTTCTACCTTCCCTCCTACCTTCCTTCCCTCCTACCTTTCTTCCCTCCTACCTTCCTTCCTTCCTTCCTATCCTTCTTCCCTCCTACCTTTCTTCCCTCCTACCTTCCTTTCCTCCTACCTTTCTTCCTTCCTTCCTATTCTTCTTCCCTCCTACCTTTCTCCCTCCTACCTTCCTTTCCTCCTACCTTTCTTCCCTCCTACCTTTCTTCCCTCCTACGTTCCTACCTTCCTTTCCTCCAACCTTCCTTCCCTCCTACCTTTCTTCCCTCCTACCTTCCTACCTTCCTTCCCTCCTACCTTTCTTCCCTCCTACCTTCCTTCCCTCCTACCTTCCTTCCTTCTTATCTTTCTTCCCTCCTACCTTCCTTCCCTCCTACCTTCCTTCCTTCCTATCTTCCTTCCCTCCTACCTTCCTTCCTTCCCTCCTACCTTCCTTCCCTCCTACCTTTCTTCCCTCCTACCTTCCTTTCCTCCTACCTTTCTTCCCTACTACCTTCCTACATTCCTTTCCTCCAACCTTCCTTCCCTCCTACCTTTCTTCCCTCCTACCTTCCTACCTTCCTTCCCTCCAACCTTCCTTCCCTCCTACCTTCCTTCCCTCCTACCTTTCTTTCCTCCTACCTTCCTTCCCTCCTACCTTTCTTCCCTCCTACCTTCCTTCCCTCCTACCTTCCTACCTTCCCTCCTACCTTCCTTCCCTCCTACCTTCCTTTCCTCCAACCTTCCTTCCCTCCTACCTTCCTTCCTACCTTTCTTCCCTCCTACATTCCTTTCCTCCAACCTTCCTTCCCTCCTACCTTTCTTCCCTCCTACCTTCCTACCTTCCTTCCCTCCTACCTTTCTTCCCTCCTACCTTTCTTCCCTCCTACCTTCCTTCCCTCCTACCTTCCTTCCCTCATACCTTTCTTTCCTCCTACCTTCCTTCCCTCCTACCTTCCTTCCTTCTTATCTTTCTTCCCTCCTACCTTCCTTCCCTCCTACCTTCCTTCCTTCCTATCTTCCTTCCCTCCTACCTTCCTTCCTTCCTTTTCTCCATCCTTCCTTCCCTCCTACCTTTCTTCCCTCCTTCCCTCCTACCTTCCTTCCCTCCTACCTTCCTTCCCTCCTACCTTCCTTCCCTCCTACCTTCCTTCCCTCCTACCTTCCTTCCCACCTACCTTCCTTTCCTCCTACCTTTCTTCCCTCCTTCCCTCCTACCTTCCTTCCCTCCTACCTTCCTTCCCTCCTACCTTCCTTCCCACCTACCTTTCTTCCCTCCTACCTTCCTTCCCTCCTACCTTCCTTCCCTCCTACCTTCCTTCCCACCTACCTTCCTTTCCTCCTACCTTTCTTCCCTCCTACCTTCCTTCCTTCCTATCTTTCTTCCCTCCTACCTTCCTTCCCTCCTACCTTTCGTCACTGTTAACAGTAACAGCGTTACCGTTACAGCATTTAATTTGTGTTATGTAGATTATAATCTAACTTTATAAACGCCTGCGTAACGAAATAGAAGCCTTTTTGTGGCAAAATGTGTCGTTAGAAATCAACATGAAATTCAGGAATTGCTTCATTCAGCGCCATAGACTATCTACCATCCATCTTTCGCTTACCGATTCACCTCTTCGGTGATTCTGACTGTGCTGAAACTTCTCTTGACTTCAGTGAAAAAGGAAACCAAGACATTGTCCTTTGTTACATTTGCTTTCGAATAAGTTATTGGATATAAAATATAGACTACTATAAGTTTAGTCTACTTTTGTTCATATAAATTTAATTAATAGACAATGACATCTTAAAATAAGGCACTACACTACAGTGGTAAAGCCAGAATGCCTAGGCTATATGCGAGTGAATGCCTAGTATCTTCTTAGTAAGCTTACGCTGGGCAAACCGTTAAAAAATATATAAATACTATGAGTGTAAGAATTGTTCAGCATGAAAAGTTCTACAAAAAAAGTCCGGGAGAGCATAGCCTATGTCTATCTTCAATACATCGCCCACTATAAGTGTTTTTACGTTTTAATTTCTTACAACCATGTCCATTCAACTACTGAGGCGACAGTTTACGAGCTAGCTAAGGGCGAGTCTATCATCCTTGTTATAGCCTGGCTAGCGGGCGAACCTATTGCCCCAGATACAGCCAGCAGCAAACCTTCGAGTCGTGTTTAGTTAAGACTTCTGAGAAGGGTGGTTGTGTTTGGAGTTTCCCTGGAAGTGCAACTCGGGTTTTCTTCATTTCGCCTGTGAAACACAGTCAAGTTAGGATTGGACGGAAGGGGGATTTGAGTTTCATTCACCTCTCAATTCCCTGGAAGTGCAACTCTCATTTCGCCTGTGAACTTTTCGTTCCGCAAAATTCTCAGTCAATTTAAGATTAGACGGAAGGGGGATTAGGCTATATTATATAAAATTATACTGATTGGCGTGTAATCTCTACTTAGTATAAAACAAAGTCCCCGATTCTTGGATGTCACGAGTAATCTCGAGAACCACTGCATGGACTTTGATGCGGTTTTCACCATTCTGTAAAGGATACCTCGAGGAAGGTTTCTGTACAAAATAATTTATTTATGATCGACGGAAGCCAAGCAGTCACGATTTCAGAGAAAAAGTCGAAAAAAAAATCCTGACGTCCGTGCGCTTTTTAAGCTTACGCTGGGCAAACCGTTGAAAATATCAATATACAATGAGTGTAAGAATTGTTCAGCATGAAAAGTTCTACAAAAACATACGCGAGAGCACATCTCTATATTCAATATATTGGCCACTATAAGTGTTTTTAGATTGGACGGAAGGGGGATTTGTGTTTCATGCACCTCGCCATTCTTAAATTAGGCTACGTCTGACAAGAATTTGTTGCACACGCATCTCGTGATAATATAGTTAATAGTCCAGTCAGTGATTTTAACCCATCATGCCGAGCCGTAAAACGGATAGCCTATAGATCGTAGTTCATTGACATCGTAAAGAAGCGCTTATCACGTAGGCCTAATGCATTTACAACTGTTCCCGGGCGAAGCCGGACCGGGTTGCTAGTTAATTATAAATTAGACAAACTTGAAGTAGGCCTACCAGAAAGGAGAATTAGTCTATAAGAAAAAACTTAGGCCAGTGACAACAAACGAAGTATGGACATTAAGATCTAATTATGAAATATACAGGACTATAGAAAGCATAACGGAAACGATAAGAAAAGGGAGATTGATATTCTTTGGACATATTTAGAAAATGGATGATTCCAGATCATCGAAAAGGATATTCAAGTAGCTTACCTTTGGGAGAAAAGGTCAACGATTCAGGAGGTAAAGAGAGATTTAGAAAGAAATAGGATAATGTAAGAGAAGAAGACACTGTGGACAGAGATATTTTTCGAAAGAAGATGTTAAGTATGCAAGGATTCCAGGGAAGAGTGGAAAAGAAACCTGGGACAAAGTGGTCTAAGGACAGAAAGAAGCAGCATAGTCTAAGAATGAAGAAATATTGCGAAGAACGGAAGAGAAAACAACAAAGAGTTAAGAATTGAAATTGGTGCGTGTCCATTGCAGGCCTCATCGGAGATAATAATAATAATAATTATTATTATTATTATTATTATTATTATTATTATTATTATTATTATGTTATTAATATGACAATTGCGAGTATTACCCTTTCAAGATACGAGTGCCGTTGAGATTGGCTGCGCCAGCGTTAGTTGTTTATAGCAGCCGGAGCCTTGAGTGTCGAGCAGGGAGCCACAGCGATGACCGCACATAAGTCAAGCAGCATTGCGCGCACTACTTGTGTTAGACAGAAATTATGTAATGAACTGTGAACGGATAAATTAACAATAATGGCGAGTAAAGAATGGTGCATTTCTAATTGTATCGCAACAGCACAGCTAAGCGTAGACTAACAGGAGCACATGTCACCAAGCAGAGTAGAACGAGGACTGAGGTTACTGGAGATGATTTATGTCCTACTCTCGCGACTGCCTACTTGTCAACCAATCAGGCTGGCAGTGTGACACAAGAAAACAAAGACGAGTTCACAACTCGGCGGCCGGCACTTAGGCTATATCTTGAAAGGCTAACATGCTCAGTTGTTTACATTGATATGTTAACATCGAACCTGCTGTGTCCAAGGTTGCAGGATCGAATCCAGACGCATTCAGTTGGGTGCGCAAATGCGAGAAGCCGTGTCAGTAGATTTGCTGGCACGTTGAAGGACCCCTTCGACGCAAAATTCCGGCACCGCGGCGTCTCTAAAAGCCGCAGTAGTTAAATGAGACGTTCCACCGAAAACATTATTTTTATTATTAGACTATTATCATTGCCGGCCTCGTGGTGTTGGGGTAGAACACTAGCCCCTCACCCGGAGGCAAGTCCGTCAGGGACTGACGTGAGGGCTGGAACGGGGTGCATTCAGCCCTGTGAGGACAACTGAGTAGCTGTCTGACAGTTAGACAGAGCCCTTGCCATGAAAATCAAGATTAACGGCCGAGGGGACCCGAATAGGCCTACGCGTCACCCCACAATCTGTAGGTCAAAGGGCTGGGCTGTAGTGCCACGGCTTATTACCAGGCTAACTTATTATTATTACTTGACTAGTAGCATAGTGGGGGACAGTTATATTAAGCAGCTATATTTTTACACAAAAGTAAAGATTTGTTACTTTGACAGTTGTAGCCTAACTGTAACGTCGTCACTATTTTGGCAAGAAGGCTAACTGTGACGATAACTCGTTACTATTTTTGGCATGTAGACTAACTGTGACGATAACTCGTTACTATTTTGGGCAAGGAACTATGACGATAACTCATTACTATTTTTGCCAAGTAGGCTAACTGTGACGATATTATATTATTAGACTATCGTATGGCCTCGGTGCCGGGTGCAAACTTTGTAATTTGACACCCAGAGGGTAGCTTGCATGTCAAATTTCTTTGTTCCTTGAATCGCTATGCAAGTCAAGGAGGTTAGATATCTAAGCCCCTTGAACACTATAGTGCTTTCTAGTAGAGAAATGAGAAACTTTGTTTTGTCGGAAACTCCCGAAATTAATTTTGTCATTATGAACATGGCCTACTGAATTCAAATGGGTTCTTTGAAATGCCAACATTGTATGACATGCGTGTCGTATTTTTGCCGCCTTTCAAAAATCACTTACCATGGCCAGGGGCGAATCTGCAATCTTGGGGTTAGTAGACCGACACGCTATCCACTCACTCACCGTGGCAAGCTAACTGTGACGATAACTCGTTACTATTTTTGGCAAGTAGACTAACTGTGACGATAACTCGTTAGGCTACTATTTTTGGCAAGGAACTGTGACGATAACTCGTTACTATTTTTGGCAAGGAACTGTGACGATAACTTCGTTGTTATTTTTGGCAAGTAACGATAACTGTAATGAAGTTACTTTTGAAAAGTAACTTACCCAACTCTCCATTTTAACTTGGTTTGCATCATCTGTTAGTCTCGTCAATGTGTCATCTTAAAACCCCATGTGCACATAATCACATCTTCCTTCTTCCTACTGGTAGGGGGAAGTATGGAGGTGAAGGTGGCACACCATATAAGCCGTCAAAGAGATAAAGGGACTCCAAACAGTCTTCAGAAGCTAGCTCGGTAGCCTCTTTGTCCCTTGCTAGAGAAAGTTGTCAAACTTCTCCCCCTCCTATGTAACGTAGAAAGGCGGAGCCTCGTTCACATTATCGGTTGCCGTTCTGGCGAGTACTCCCCTCTCCTCGCCTCTTCCCCAGACACGCCCCTTCCAGCCAATGGCAGTGCACGTAAAACATCTGGGGCCTCTCGCCCAACCAGAAGCTGCCTTACTCGTGGTAAGCATCGCTAAATGAGTTAATGGACTTTTCCCAAAGGTGCTCAGTAGGTAGTTATCAGTGCTGGCTGGAAAGTGATCCAAGCAGGTTCCGCTACCGCTAACAAAGTTGACACAGGAGGACGTGTTTCACCTGACTGAAGCAGATCTTGCAACCGCTATCTGAGATCGCATTGGGGGCCGTGATTCAACGTTTAGTGATCGCCACGACTGTGCATTGTCAATATAACAACGGTTTTATGTGCTTGAGGTTATACATTCAGTATTATTGAGGACTAGGTAAAAGTAATGGTATTGGACTGCTCGTTTGTGAAGTGTTAAGACTGAAAACCATCATGCAACAGGGTTTCCGTGTTTTGCACCAGTCTGCCGGTGGGGTGTTGGACCACCAGGCGGTAGTGTCAGCTGCCGCAGAAGATTTCAGCAAGTCGCACGGGCTATCCCACCATTCCGTCTCCAAAAACAACACTGTGGTAGTCGATCTGCTGCCCCCGGCGTATACCAGTGCCGCCTCGGCAGGTATCCACCACCACCAGTCGTCACCACCTCCGAGTCAAATCAAGAACGAATCGATAAAAGGTAAGGCACACAACATTGAATCATTAACTTTGACATTTTTTTTCAGTACGGTGTTCTAAGAGATGTTGTTCTTGTTAATTCATTTTGCCCCGTGTACTTAGCTAACCTATGTGTGTGCTGGCCCCATGGTGTTGGGGGTAGCGCGCCTGCCTCTCACCTGGAGGCCCCGGGTTCGATTCCCGGCTCCG
The DNA here is from genome assembly GCA_946902985.2 of Meconema thalassinum. Taxonomy (NCBI): domain Eukaryota; kingdom Metazoa; phylum Arthropoda; class Insecta; order Orthoptera; family Tettigoniidae; genus Meconema; species Meconema thalassinum. The sequence goes on from OX336388.2 coordinate 555,758,544, forward strand.
TCAGGGATTTTTAGAAACTGACGTGAGGGCTGGAACGGGGTGCACTCAGCCTCGTAAGGACAATTGAGTAGCTGTCTGACAGTGAGACAGCGCCCCGATCACGAAAACCAAGATTAACGGCCGAGGGGACCCGATGCGCTGATCACGTGTCACCCCAATATCTGCAGGCCAAATGGCTGGGCAATGGTCACTTGGTAGGCCTAGGCCCTTCATGGGCTGCAGTGCCAGGGGTTATTATTATTTTACTTAGCTAGGCATATGTGTAGAAATTTACTTAATAACCTGTGTTATTATGGTGTCTGTAGTAAGCTATGTGTATTTGTAATTCAGGTGAGGAATGGAAAGGAGGCGGCCGTGGCCTTATCTTGAGAACCATCCTGGCATTTTCCTGAAGTAGAAGTGGGAAACCACGGTATACCACTTTCAGGATGGCTGAGATGGGAATATAACCAATCTCTTCTCAGTTTTACCTCACGAGGCTGAGTGTAGGCTACCCCGTTCCAACCCTCAGACCAGAATTTAATGTCTTGGCAGAGCCGGGAATCGATCCCAGACATCCGGGGTGACAGCCAAGAAAGCTACTGTAACTGCTACACCAGGAAGTGGACGAATAGCCTAATAGACACCAGGCGTAGGCTTTGTTGAATTTTATTCCTTATCACTTATATTGCGAATAAAGGATGTGCATTAATCAGAAAATTTCTGAAGAGTGCCCAAGATCGCACTCGGGACTATAGTAAATACCCTAAATTACGGGCAGGTGTGCATTCAATTGCTTCACAATGGTCTGCACAAAGTCGTTTTCATGGGAATAGAACCCATTTCTTCTCGTTTTGTCTCAGTCTCACGAGCATACCCCGTTCCAGCCCTCAGACCAGAATGAAATTTCTTGGCAGAGCCTGGAATCGAACCCGGACCTCCGGGGCGAGCCAAGATAATTTTGGCCCAAGGTGATATGCGTCAATTTCTGTTTTGCAGGGGAGCGATTTAAAAATTTGAAGTCATAATAAATCAATAGCCTATTTTTTAATAACATTCATACTGCAAAACTTGATAGGTAGCCTATTCCTTGGTGAATCAGTGGCAGAGTATCCGCTTTCTTATCCCAAGATTGTGGGTTCGATTCCCAGGCTAGGAAGTTAGGCCTAGCTCTTTTAAAGGGAAGCAAAGATACATGGCACTACAAAAAAAAAACTCGTGTATCACAATCTAGTCTACTAGATTGCGGTGCTAAACGGAACGTCGAAGTTAGAGAGTAGATCGCCTACATGGTAGCAAATCTAGAGATCTACACTAGACAGGTGAGGCCCTACGATTAAGTTACTCTATAATTATTTTCTGGAGAGCGATTTAAAGATTTGATGTGATTATTAATACTAGCAGACCCGTGCGAGAACTCTCGCATAATGGGTTGTGTGCGCTCCATATGTAGGCCTACAGACTACCCGTCCGGCCCTAGTGCTATGCGGGCTGTACGTGATGCCAGGGGCTATCGTCTTGATTGTTAGTTTGTTTGTTTGTTTGTTTGTTTAAAAGCACTTTTTATAAACAAATAAATATATTTCCGTTGACTTTTCAAAAAATGCAAGATTTTTCCTGTAGGCTACTATTGAGACCGATTTGGAAGATTTTGGTACACACCACATCTTCTAACTCCGTCCGGTTTAGGAGCTTGAGTTTTGTGAAACATAGCCTACCCCTTAGCGTAGCATGCTGAATTGCTATGCCCAAGATCGTGGATTCAGACCCGGCCGAAGTCGTCAGATTTTTAAGAGCGTTAAAATCCTTCAGTAGGCTGGCCTTCCTTCGGAGGGGAAGTAAAGCCGGCGGGCCCATGCCATAGATTTATGACATGTAAAAGTAGCCTACCTACCACCACAATTGGTAGTGTGTAGGTACATTTGTATGTTATTTGGTTAGAAACGCTCTATCAAGTTCCAACGTTCACCGCTAGGTGTCGGTGACAGTAGCATCTCTGGTAGCCAAAGTTGGAACTACTTGAAATTGAACTTGTTGGGATTCCTCGGTCGTTCAATTAAAATACAATACAATACAATTTATTTTGATTTATAAAATTTATTCAAATACAATAAATTATTATTTTCAGGAGAGCGATTTAAAGACTTGATGTGATTATTATTATTATACTACTACTGTATTATTTATTTGTCATGTTACGCTGTCCCACGGAATTTAGGCTGCATAAAATAACATTGGCCCAATGCAATATTTCAGAAACGAATCTAACATTGCGTGTTATTACTAGCCAAAATAATCAAAGTTGATAAAGACCATATCAGCTTATGCCGCACCACTGGCGTGCGAATGACACGCATCCTTGTAGGCTACAAACCATTTGAAACATTCAACCGTTTATGTAACACCGTTTCAAATCATATTTTCGTGTTTCTCTTTCAATAGGATACCGCAGTTTATGGTAATTTATTGTATTCTCGTGACCTCTTGTCAACTAGACTATAGCCTTCCGTACGTAAAAGTTTACTAAATTCTCTCTGGACGTTTGTTTAAACAAGTTTTAAGTAACTCCTGTTTCAGGAAGTACTCGTCTGTTACTTGAAAAGAGAAATTTGCGTCTAGCAATACAGTGGAACGTGGCTAATTCGAACTTCCATAATTCGAAATCTTCTTTAATTCGAACTTTTCTCTTGGTCCCTAGCATTTTATATACAATCAATGCTTAAAAAATCGTGGTTAATTCGAATTATATTTTGGATAATTCAAAGTTTTTAGTGTAAAAAAGCCGATCGGAAGCCAAACAGTTGGGTCAGTTCCTGAAAAAACTGTTCTGAGTGCAGCCCAAGCAACAAACTTAGGCGTTTTTTTGAAAGTAGAAATGACGTAAGTGGTTCTGTTTTCCGTTCCTTAAATTTGTTAGATTCTTTTGTGATGGCTGGGAGACTTAATTGTAGGAAACAGGTAAAAATCTCAAACTATTTTAAAAAACAGTAGATTTCTCTATGACTTATCTAGAGTGCTGGCTTACTACTGTCGTTAAATAGGTGAATAGTACATTTTGATTTTATTTTCCGGTTGAAACTTTTGAGGTTATTCTCGATGCAGTCTCTACCTAGGTATAAAGTACCGTTGTCTGTTAATATGCTTTGTTGAAGGTAAATCATTATGTAAACGTAATACAATATCTTTTCTCTACGCTTTTCAAAGAACTTTCTTAATTCGAATGTATGGATAGGCTAATTCGAATTTTTGTTCTGGTTCCTCGAGGTTCGAATTATCCAAGTTCCACTGTATTAATCTGTGACGTCTTTTGACTGTGTCTGTGCCCAACACTGTTGGTTTGGAGCTTGAAAATTCAGAAAATTGTTTGTTAGATGATGATGATGATCATTGTTTTTTAACGGACAAAACATCGAGGTCATCTGCCCCATTGTTTGGTTGCATCAAGCAATTTGATTACTTAACTCAGGGCAAAATAAGGACATTTTGGTGTTCTGTACGTGTTCCATACCGCAGTTTATGGTAAGTTATTGTATTCTCATGACCTCTTGTCAACTAGACTATAGCCTACGTAAAAGTTACATAGTCTAAACGGTTGAATGTTTCAAATGGTTTGTAGCCTACAAGGATGCGTGTGATTTGCACGTCAGTGGTGCGGCATAAGCTGATATGGTCTTTATGGTGTTCACTGTACCCTCAAATACGGGAAATCCCATACAATACGGAATGGTTGTCGTGATCTAGGATCATTTCACACATTCTGTTTTTCGCAACTTGGGCATCGACTGTCTAAACTGTCCATTCAAGGTGAGTTTGTGGCACACGTTCCTTGCTCCTGACCTGATGACCTCGATGTCATAAGCCCTTAAATGGAACAACAAACTTCCCTTTTTTGAAGTGTCAGACGCCATTTTTCAGTGTTTCCAGTCGGTCACACAAATTGTTGCCAATTAGGCTAGGCCCCTACATAAGGCGGGAAAACAAGTAGGAGAGAAATATTACATGAGAAATTAATCACTAACTTACAAAAGTGTTATTTTAGTGATAAATATTTCATGTAATAGGCTATTTCTGTCAGGTTGAGCGTTTAAATACTTGTTTTTCTGCCTAATGTAATTGAACACGCAGTGGCGGCTCGGGTAAGTAAGACGGGTAGTGCCAAGTAACATTTACGAAAAGTGTGTGTTGTTTCTCTGAATACTGATCAACTTCGGACTGGCTGCGTGGCTCAGCAGTACCGTTCTTGCCTGCTGTTTCCAAGGTTCCAGGATTGAATCCTGGCGCAGCCAGTTGGCATTTGAGGGTGCTCAAATGCGAGGGACCCTTGTCAGTAGATTGACTGGCACGCTAAAGATCCCCTTCGGGGCAAACGTCCGGCATCCCGGTATCTCTAAAAGCTACAGTAGTTAAAAGGGACGTAAAACCAATAACATTAGCCTATTATTATTAGACTATTATTATTAATCACTTCAACCTGAACGAGAAAACAACATGGCAAAGTAGAATCGATTGATTGGTTAGAGCACAGCATGTTACCAAGAACACATAGGCTACATCAACAAGTAGTTCCGTGAAGAACTAAATAGCCTATTTCCATATATCCTATTTGTGTTAGTTGCCTCTATCAACAAACACAATTTCAGTTTGATTGCTGTAATAGATTCGTAGATATTGAGAACCGTCTAAATATTTCAGATGGACGCCATGCTGGATTTTTGTATATGCAGACCAAAGAGTTATGTACCGGTACTATTACATGAAGATTATTGTGTAGGCCTAAGTGTAGCCTATTATTCAAACTTGAATCGCATAATTAGGACACAAGAAATAAAGACGAGATTTAAAAATGTCGCATACCCGCCATCTTGTGGTTATGAAAACAATTGAAATAAATTAGATGCCAGTGGATTAAAATTTGTATAAGCATTTATCGTTCAACGTTTCACTGCGCTCGGATGGTTAAATCGCGAGAAACGTCCATTTAAATATTTACATTTCCCGTCGCCGTCATGTTGGATTTGTGCTCACCAGGTTATTGTAAGTCCCATAGGTGAACTTAAGTGTATAGCCTCTATCAACATAGGCTACAAGATTTCAGTTCGATTGCTATCATAGAGTACAGTAGTAGATATTGAGAACCGTCTAAATATTTTGGATGGTCGCCATGTTGGATTTTTATATATATAGGGCCTAGAGTTATGTACTATTAGATGAAAATTATTGCGTAGGTTTATTATTCAAACGTTGACATCGATCGTATGATTAGGACACAAGAAATAAAAATATATTTAAAATTTCGCACAGCCGCCATCTTGAGTTTATGTAAACAATTGAACTAAATTAGATGTTAGTGCAGTAGTCTACAATGTGTATAAACAGTGCTTGATTTGTAAAGAAAGAGGTTCCGGTACTGTGGGCTACCGGGTGGTGGGACTTTATGGAATATTGAAATATAAAGTTCTAAAAACTATATATTTACGCTTTTCTGAGCACCTTTAAAAATCATTCAGTGGACAAAATAGCAATCTAATTTTGGTTACAATTTTAAATTAAATTGAGACTCTGTAGCAACATTTCTCTTACCATAGCCGTTGGCCTATATTAAATTTTAATGTAAACCAACTAGGCTACTATTGAAACAACGCACTTGATTTCAATTTAATTTATTTTACATAATTTAAAAAATAAATACATTCGGTTTGAAAATACACACTTGTTCACCAACAATCTTTTATTTCTTGTTTTATAATTCTGTCTTTACAGTTTTCTGAAATAATTATTTCTGATAAAAGGTACTCAAACATGCTCTACGTCACAGTTTATAAAATTGTCCCAAGTTTAGAACAGTTTTCGATGTATGTGCCTCCTCTCTCCCTCACCTTGCTGTTAGTATCCAGAGCGGAGTGCCGTCCCCGAAGCAGCCAAGATTCCACGTACTTTGAAGGTTCAAGACGAGTGAGTGGTGGGCCATTCAGCTTCAGGAAAAGTAGTGAGGAGACAGTTTGTGTTAACAAAGACGCTCTGGAATTAGTTATGATGTGGTTCAGTTGAGAAAAATATGTTATATATACGACTTTTCCCCCGATCAGAGGTTTCGGAACGGCGTACCGGTGCGTACCGTCACAAATCTAGCCCTGTGTATAAACATTTGCTGTACCTAGATTCACTGCGTTCCGATGTTAAATCGCGAGAGAAGTCTATTAAAATGTTTCAACTTTGCTTGGCTGCCATGTTCGTTTTGTAGTTAGGCTACCAGGTTTTTGAAAGTCACATGTTGAACTTCTAGTAGTGCCCGTTATCACCGTACAAAATTTCACGGAGATATCAATAGACTAATAGTTTCGGAGATATAGAATGCTGGTGAAATAATTTGCACAGCCGCCATGTTGGATTGGTCAGACGTAATAACATTTGAAAGGCACAGTCGGGGTCGGCCAAAATAGCACTATGACCTTACCGAATTTCATTGAAACACTCCAGCCGTTTAGATTTTATGAGGGGGATGGTTTCACACACACACACGGAAAATAAGGTGATCTCATAAGCCCATTTTTTTTCATAAATGAAAATAGGCTAAAAATGTATTTTAATAGCAACCAAATTAAAACACTACAAAACAGTCACACATTACCTATGCATGTGAAACAATATTCAAAACAACAAATACAGTTGCAATAGTTCGAGTACTCAAGATAGAGAGGAAAATAGTGGGAACTTGTTCAAATAAAAACTATCAAGTAGGCATCGATGGAGTCTGGAGACTAGCTTCCAATAAAACAGGTCTATAAAGAAATAAAACCAGTGACAAGCACTATGCCATCTTTCTTATGGCATCTAATAAGGTCACCAGAAAATAGAATCAGTATGGAAATAATAGAAAATTTTTGGAAGAGTAAGAGCAACATTAGTCTAGGTGGATCACAGAAGTTAAGGAACACATGAGAGAGTTACATATTACAATAGAAGACTAAACATATAAGACGGACGCACTTACGATATTGAAAGACAAACACGCTATGCTACAGACGAAGGTCAACAGAGGATTGGGAGAGTGATTCCAGAGGAAGAAAAAGAATCGCTCAGAGTGGATGAAGAAGTATTGGGCAGATAAAAAGAAGAAAACCCTGAACCATAAACCCAAATAAAGTGGTCCTATGCTCACCGTAAAATTAAAATAAATAAATACATATTATTGATAAACTTCAAAATTTAACACTCGATGACATGTCAGATTTAAAAAGAACTTGGCCTACAATCATCTTTCGTTTACCACTAATTTTAACTATTTCACTGCGTCACAGACTACTCTCGGTAAGAAGGCAGCCGTTGTTTGGTAGGTCTACCCATGGTCAGGGGATTTGTAGGGCCTGTGCGAATATCATAAAAATTGCTAGAATTTGCTTATATAACCGTTTCAAATATCATTGTTTCCTACACTTCCTTTCTTCAGGCTTTGTTTATAACCACCAGATGAACGTTCAGAAAAATAAACTGACTTTCCTCATTCCTTGTAATTTAATTTGTTTCTTTTTTCTTTCTTTCTTTCTTTCTTTCTTTTCTTCGATTTTGACATACTTTGGTCCACGGGAAACAATTGACTTGCTGGCTAGCCCCTTTCTTCTTTTCCCAGAACTCCTTCCTCTCTTCTGACCACATGTTCTTGACTTTTCTACTTTGCTTTTCCTGTATCCCCTTGAATTTATCAATCGTAGCTCGAAACCCCTCTCTATTCCAGATCCCTGACCTTAACTTCCTCCATGTCCTTTCTTGTTTCATCCACACATTTTGTAATCACTTTTATTTTGGCGATGTAGTTGAAGATTTTCTTCGTTAGTCGTCTCTCGCTAATATTCTCGTGGTGTGTCCATAAAACTTTGTCTTTCTTGCTTCCGAATTTGGCCAACTGTGAACCGCGTGTAACTTATACTTTCTGGCCAGGCTTCTTTTCTCTTCCTAGTACTTCTTCATTCGTTCACTACCAAATTTTCTCTGCTCCTCAGATATTACGGGTTTGGGCCTGTTCTTCATTTGCTCTTCGTGAAATTTGTGATTATCTAGGCCTACTCGATTTCCGATTTTTTTTCTGTTGAGGATCAATTCAGATGTAATTTGAATGTCTTCTGTGTCCTTCTTAACCTCCTCCACCCATTTCGTCGTCCTCCTCAATCCAATTATATAGACCATTTATAGATTATTTTATTCAATCGTTTTTCGTTCATTCTTACTAGATGTCAGTATAATTTCAGTCTTCTTTTCGCATTGTGTCCGTGATCTATTCGGAATACTTGTAGAGATCCTTATTTCTCCTTATTTTCCATGTCCCCTCTGTGGTCTTCTGAGGTCCAAGAATTTTCCTCAAGATTTCCTTTCTTTCTATTCGATTTCTTGCAGTTTCCCTTTTTTATTTTTTATTTAGGATAAGGCTTTCTGAGCCTACAGTCCCTCTGGTTTTACAACCACGTTGTAGTGTTTAATTTTGGCTTTGTAGGATATTGACCGTTTATTGTATCTGCCTAGGTCTTTGTTAGTCTGTAGGCCAGTTCCAGTGTCCTAGCTCTTTCCTTGTTTTGTCTCCTTGTCCAATCCATTGGGTTGGATCAGTTCTCCCAAATATTTAAACTTTTCTACTCTTCTAATCTTTCCGTACTCCGCTTCCATGTGTTTCTCTCCCTGATGTCTGTACTCCATGTAGGCCTATTTTGTCTTTATGTCTCTATATTTAGAAAATAACATTTTCAGAAAACTTTCCAGTATAGTTAGGGATAAAGTCATGTAAGTAGACTTAATTTTATTGTGCCCAAGATAGCGGGTTCAAACCCGGCCGAAGTCGTCGGATTTTTTTAAGAGCGTTAAAATCCTTCAGTATGCCTTCCTTCGGTGGGGAAATAAATCCGGTGGTCCCATGTCATAGATTTATGGCATGTAAAAGATCCTTTCACAGACTAAACTTGTGTGAAACTAAATGTCTAGATGAGATTTCGTTGGGACGCTTTATCAAAGTACCGACGTCACCACAAGGTATCAGTGACATCTGGTAGCGAAATTTGGAACTACTTGAAATTGAACGGAACTTGTAGCTCACCCCATGGGTGTCCGCTTGAAGCAGCTACAGTCTCTGGCGAGCCGGATATGTCCTCGGACACTCCCGGCACTAAAAGCCATACGCAAAATAATAAATAGTCTAATCAAAGACATGGGAACTCCTTTCCTGAGAGGAAAGAGAGACGAGTTCTCATCTTAAATAATTATAGTCTTATCTCTTGAAATGTACTAGGCCTATAGTTTAGGTCGTAAACCACCTAGACTTAATTTTGTCCAAACCACCAACAAGTAAATGATAGGTCTATTCTAAAACTGGATTCTCACGACGCATGGAATCTTTCAGCTATTAATTCGTGTATTGTACAGACGTCTTCAAGTAGCCAAATTTCAATAGTTAGTAATTTTGTGTGTTTCACTCCGAAAGATGCTTTTACTGTACTTGGCTACTGTGCCAGGTTATTCAGACTAGGCTAACTGTATTCAGGAAAGTAGTTATTGTTAATTCATTTTAGGGACATTTTAGTCATCAGCCCCATGTAGTTGGGTGTGTCTTGAATGTGTCTGTTAACCTGTATTTATGTGATAACTAGGGACTGGATTTTTAGGTTTATACAATTGTCATTTTAAGTTTTCAAAAACATCAAATAGTTTTTTTTAGGTTTTATGTAGGATAGGTTTTCAAAATAGATTTGTATGATTTAAGCGTAGCAAAAGTTGACATAAACTGTGCGAAGCTTAATATTAATGGGTAATTGTTAGTAGAGAATGTGATTGTAACGAGAGTGTATTTTACATAATGATACGTCATCAAATTTCCACCGAGAAATTCACACTTGTAGGCAATATTTGATCTCCTTAAATATGTTAATTATCCAAATTCAATAAAACCAAGGATGTCAGAGGTGATTTTCACACTCTAGCACGTTTAATTAACTTTGTTTATTTAGAATATAGGGAACTTGGGAGAGATAAGAGATTTATTCCGACTTTTCCGACAGTAAATAAATAAATAAACAATAAGATATAAGCTGAAAAGTGCTGAAAATATTTGAATTTTCTAGCAGGTAGGATTTCTCTCAATCAACTAGTGCTAGGAATAAACACTATCTTCAGGTTTACTTTTAAAAAGTATGGACTAAAAATTAAAATACGCCTATACAGTACGGTACTGACTTACAATGAATGGAACAATACTGCAATTAGGTATTTTTAGGTACTCGCATATCATTTAGTTTTTTTAGGCACTACAGAATTCATGAATATGTCTCTTTTGAGTGTGATTCGGAAACTTTTTTCTTCTTTTTTTGTATTTAGAAGTAAGGAAAAAAATAGGGAAAAAGCTAGGACTCAGGTCCCCAGTCATTACATAAATACAGGTTATCAGGCAAATTCAACACCGCCAACCACACGGGGCTGATGACCAGGATGTCCCAAACCCATAAAATGAATTAACAACAAACACAACATCTTTGCACACATAATGGATCAGTTCTACCCCACCAGCAAGCGGAGACAAGCCGTTCTTGCTCCAAAAGAACTAAGATTTATTTTGGTAAGAAACCATCAATGTAAAGTTTTGAAGGCAGTGTTGCCTATACAAACTGTTAGTTGTAGCTCTTCAGTCGGTCAACACGAATTTGCCCAACGACTGGGCGGGGCTGGACTACAATGTAATATAGGCTGATGAAAAATAATAAATACGTAAATAATGAGAATAGTGATTCAGTTTATAACTAATAGTCTACAAGTAATCTTTTTAAGGAGTGTTGTTTAGGCTATAAAGCCCGGATTTCCATGTAAATGCATGTTTGGTGCATTTTGTAATGTTTTGGCCTTTTTGGGGGGGGGGAAGATTCATGCATAATGCATACTTTGATGTTTTTGGATTTGATAGCTAATTAAAAGTGTAGGAAGTATTCGATCACCGATTTAAGTCAAAATGTCCGTGGTCCTGATCAAATGCGTTTTCCTCATTCCGGAGGATATATTGTCCAAGGCGTTCACGTGTGTTTCTAATCACCTCATCACGTGACCAGCGTTATGCCCGGAAAAATCCACGGGCTACCTCATAGGCTACTATTGTCTCTCGCCCGCAATTGGTGCGCTTTCACGGACCATGGACTTGGTCACAGATTTTACCCCTAGTCTTCCCAAAACTAGAGAAGCAAACAGAGAAACGTCAGAGCTGTGCTCTTCTTGTAACGACAGTCGGGCTTACACTTTGCACCCTACGCGATTGCCTGAGCATTCTTGTATTCGATTATTATTATTATTCCAGAAGTGTTGTTGTCATGCTACCTGTTAAAAATGGAAGAAGGGACCTCGTGTCAAAATGGATTGCTCCAAATGTATTCATTTAAGCATGCACCTGTCACTTGTTGCGACGTAGAAAGATCATTTACTGCGTTGAAGAATGTCTTGTCAGATAAGAACATTTATTTCCAGTATTTAAACAAAACATCACAGAGACTATAACTAACAAGTAGGCCTACCGACGAGTTGAATTATCTCAACTAATACTGCAACGAAATAAGTGTAGGCTACATATTGTATATTTTCACCCATACTTTCAGACGTAATTTTAGAGCCTAAGTGTTTTAGGGCAGCTTCGGTGGCCTAGTAGGTAGCATGCTGAACTTCTGTGCCCAAGATCGCGGGTTCAAATCCGGCTGAAGTCGTCGGATTTTTAAGAGCGTTAAAAATCCCTCAGTATGCCTTCCTTCGGAGGGGAAGTAAAGCCGGCGGTCCCATGTCATAGATTTATGGCATGTTAAAAAACCTTCCACTAATTACACATGTGTGAAGATAAATTGTACTTATAGGTTAAGAATGTAAACAATGCTCTTAGGTTCCTACGTTCGTTGCCAAGTTAGCTGGTAGCTAAGTTCTGAACTAGTAGTCGTTGATGGTGGCGTTTGGCAGCAATAGTAGGAACTATCTGAAAAATTCAAAAGTATGCAGTCCTTACTTGAATTTAAAATAAAAACAGATAGGCCTAACACACACTAATACAGTCATCACAATTAACACCGGTTATCAGACAGATTCTACACACACCGAAAGTACACGGGGCTACATGACTGCGTTGTCGCAGCCCCTAAACTTAAGAACCAACCAAGTGTATTAGATCTGATGATGATCGCTTGACGATCGAAACTGGTCATCAAAGTGTATTTATTAATCTCATGTAGGTAGATTTTTTTCAGGATTAGGGCATAACCCATCTCATTTTGGGTACAATCGTGATGACCGACTGAAATGCATCACATTTTCGTGAAGAACATTTGAGGAAATGAGTTGTACATTGTTTCAAAAGGAAATGGAAGTTTTTGGAAAGACGAGGGTTGAAATAGGCTATATGGGCAAGTCCCTGCTAGATGCAAGCATATTAATTCCGAGCGAGAGACAATAGTCAAAGATTCAATAAAACTGAAGTTTAATAGTGCATATTTTCTAAATTATGCTGCATGTTTTGTCTTTTGATATTGCATGACTGCATGCATATTTTGAGATTGATAATGAATGGAAATCTGGACTCTGGTTATTTACTTTTCTTTCTTTCGAGTAAATGAATTTAAACATTTAGGTGAATGGATTACAGCAAACTGTAACGAAAGGAAATCAATTGAATCGCGGCTTCAGAAAATGGAAACTGCTTGTCAAACAACAAATAATATTTATAACAAAAAGAGTCTCTCCTGGAACTGCAAAATTCGCCACTATACAACTGTAATCAAACCTGAAGCGCTCTATGCTGCAGAGACACTCAATCTCCAACACAAAACACTAAAACACCAAATAGAGGTGAAAGAACATTAAATAATGAGAAAAATCCTTGGACTAAGAACAAATGATGGTGTAGCCTACATTATCCAAAACCTAATACAGAAATATACAAAAAAAATCACAGACACAATGCGAAGAATCCAATTTATGGGACACATAGAAAGAATGGACCTGAACAGAATGACACACAAAATATATACTTTCTTAAAGAACAGGGCTACTAGACCGAAATGGTATAAATTTACAGGAAAAGACTTAAAGGAATTAGGATCACCAAACTTACATGAAATCAGGAAAATCACTCAGGGGCGGGGTTTCGAGGAAGAAGAGAAGAAGACTACACAGCATCAATGGTCAGAGCAACGGAAACAGACCCACTAGTTGCGAATGAAGGCGATACTGGGCCAACAGGAAGGCTAGAAAGTGTTGATTTCCCGTGGTACTAAGCGACCCATTCGAGAAGAAGAAGATAGGCTACATTGTACCGCCGCGCCACCTAGTCATTGGGCTAATTCGTATTGGCCGACTGGAACCATCAAAACATGTCTGTCTGCTAGGTTGGTTGGATCCTCAAAAAGTGCCACCGTAGGTTATGTGGGATGAAAATCCCAAGGCAGCGCTATATTGGGGCGTACTAGGCATGGTGGGGTAGTTTGCCATTGCTTTCCTCATAAAAACATGCATTTGATCAAAAAGTGGAGCAAGCTCATTTTTGCACTGGATCGTTCAATGGTAACGGTAACTTACTCGCAAAGCAACTGTTGCTATTATAGTGAGTTACCGGTAATCAAATAGAACAGCCTATCGAAATGAATACTTTTCAGTCGGTCATCATGATTGTACCCAATTGTAATTGGTGCTTCCCTAAACTTGAAAAATATTACATGAGATTAAAAATTAATTTTACTTGGATGACCAGTTTCGATTGTCAAGTGAGCATCATCAGATCCTTTACACTTAGGCCGTTAAATCTACTGTATGTCTGCAAGTAACTTACAGTATGTGGTTGATGGTATTTACAATATATAGACTAGTCTACATTCATTTAGTTACAGTATAGCAGTTATTATAAACTTGCGCAACTTGTCAAGACTTGTTTGTTAGTCTATAGCTAAAGCGCTGCGCGGATGTGGATATCCGCAAGATTTTTCGCCGTGCGGATATAGTACGCATGGCTGTGTGGATAGTGGATAAGCTGCGGATAATGTCTGGAGTATAGATTTGCGAATACAATCTGAACTTGTTGAATATCATTACTAGGACCCGGATGTTTATGACATATTTTTCCGTTTTTTTTAAATCATTTCAAATGATCTTGTCTACTTCATCGTTATGCTTTGGTCTACCGTTATGCGTTACGGTTACGGCGTGTATGACGTCATCATGTTGTTCAGTGCATATGCACCGAGTCTGAGTTTACTCCTGGGGTCTGGCGTTATGTGATACGGAGACGGCGAGTGCGTGACGTCATGCAGCTGAGTGCACCTCACGCTCTCCGTTTCCCGCGCGGGAAGCCTAAGTCAAAGTGTAATGGAGTCTGTTGAGTCTGATTTAACTCCTGGGGTCTGGCGTTATGCGATACGGAGACGGCGAGTGCGTGACGTCATGCAGCTGAGTGCACTTCCCGCTCTCCGTTCCCCGCGCGGGAAGCCTAAGTCAAAGTGTAATGGAGTCTGTTGAGTCTGATTTAACTCCTGGGGTCTGGCGTTATGCGATACGGAGACGGCGAGTGCGTGACGTCATGCAGCTGAGTGCACCTCCCGCTCTCCGTTCCCCGCGCGGGAAGCCTAATTCAAAGTGTAATGGAGTCTGTTGAGTCTGAGTTAACTCTTGGGGTCTGGCGTTATGCGATACGGAGACGGCGAGTGCGTGACATCATGCAGCGGAGTGCACCTCCCGCTCTCCATTCCCCGCACGGGAAGCCTAAGTTAAAGGGTAATGGAGTCTGTTGAGTCTGCGTTTACTCCTGGGGTCTGGCGTTAAGCGATACGGAGATGGCGAGTGCGTGACGTCATGCAGCTGAGTGCACCTCCCGCTCTCCGTTCCCCGCGTGGGAAGCCTAAGTCAAAGTGTAATGGAGTCTGTTGAGTCTGAGTTAACTCCTGGGGTCTGGCGTTATGCGATACGGAGGCGGCGAGTGCGTGACGTCGTGCAGCAGAGTGCACCTCCCGCTCTCCGTTCCCCGCGCGGGAAGCCTAAGTCAAAGTGTAATGGAGTCTGTTGAAAGAGCCCTGAGCCTTTCTAACATGTGTAGCATTTGTAGCATGCGTCATTTGAAATGATATAAAGTCTAGTCTCTCGGACTGACAGTATCTTTTTATTTTTATTTTCTCATTACAAATGTAAGATGATGATTTACGATAATCTCATTCAAATTATGTCATTAAGCAGAATTAACACTCCGAACTGAAAAGTGTTGCAATTCTGGTTGTATAACATGCATTTTAAGCATAAGTTAACACGTGACACACATAGCCTAGGGGAACGATTTTTGCCTCAAGTGTCTAAATGTGTTGTTTTAATACTTTGTCTAATTAAAAATCTTATTATATAATACGCTAAGGTGAATGTTTCACAAAACTCAAGCTCCTAAACCTGAGGGAGTTAGAAGGTGTAGTTTGTACCAAATTCTTCCAAATCGTCTATTGAACAGGAAAAATCTTGCATTTCTTGAAAAATAAACGGAAATATACTTATTTGTTTATAAAGTGCTTTTAAACAAATAAACAAGACGATAGCCCCTGGCAGAACTGTGTCGCGTACAGCCCGCATAGCACTAGCGCCGGACGGGTAGTCTGTACACATGGGGCGCACACAACTCATTATGCGAGAGTTCTCGCACGGGTCCGCTAGTATTATTGTAGACTAATGCCAGTAGATTCGGATAACACACGTGCGGATGCGGATAAAGTCGTGCGGATGCGGATAACAGTCGTGCTTATAAAGTCGTGCGGATGCGAGGCGGATGCGGATAACGTTTTGCTTATCCGCGCAGGGCTCTAGTTATATGCTGTGTGATTTTATGTTATGATATTGTTATTGGTTATTGACCTTCTAGTTTGCTTGTTTAGTGTGATATCTGTGATTGTTAGTGAATGGTCAGGTTGGAATTGAATATGAGCTTAGCTTATTGTTTGAGTGACGTGGGATCCGTTCGGTTACGTCTCAAAACTCACGATCTAAATATAGTAGCAAATAGTATCAAAACTAACGACTACAGTACAAACTAGTAGCTAAATTAACATTCTAATGAGTCTTAAAATTCACGACTCCGGAGGGCACGTGTCTGCGATGACCGCAGAATAAACAGCACGGCGACTCACACTGCCCTTCAACCCTTGTTTCTCCATCAGTTTTAGATTGGGATTTTCGATGTAGCCTATTGTAAACATGGAATATCATCCTACCAAAGACCGAATTCTCCAACCATAACGCTGATCTTAACTCAGTTATTCTGCTTGTGCGAGGTTACACGACATGCCCACCTCTTGATGAGAGATGTGTCAATTACGCAGTTCCAGCTGGCACTAAAAATGGACATTTTTGCACAATTCCGATTAAATTATCAAATATCTACACCCTCTGTCTGAAATGTTCGGTGAATGGTTCTACATTACGAACGGGTTATTGGCTTACCTGAAACAGCCGTTACTATCCTTCGAAGTAATCCCCCGTGGAAGGTTATGCACTTCTTAGAACGGCTGTACAAGTCCTGGCATAGTCTTCCGGAGGGATAGTCTTCCGTTGGGTCATCTCATTACGTTGGATGTCCGAAATGTCCAAAAACCTCTGGCCCTTCAGGGCTTTTCGGCGACCCTGGACCCCGATTCTCCATACCTTGACGCTTGCCTTCGAGGTCGTACCTCAGGCACCAGGTCTCGTCACCCATGACAATGGTTTTCAGGACCATTCCTTTCAACGGAACATTCACCCTTCTCACTGCCACCCGTCGAACAGGTGTACACGTTACGTTGCATAAATGCACCCTTGTCACTGCCGCCCGTCTATCAGGTGTGCAAGGTAGGTTGCATAAATTTACGCTTCTCTCTTGCTTTCAATTTAGAGTTTTGACGACCCAAACTGAAGGCTATTCCTAGAGAAGACTATGCCAGGAGTTTCCAGGGCTTGTTCAGTCGTTCTCAGAAGTGCATAACCATCTACGGGAATTACATCGAAGGACAGTACCTGCTGTTTCAGGTAAGCCAACAATCCGTTCGTAATATAGCCCATTCGCGGAACTTTTCCGACAGAGGGTGTAGTCGTTATGTGGGCAGGATTAGCATTTTCCCATTCAAAGAAGAACTGCCCCGGCTCGTGAGTTTTGAGACTGGCCCAGGTAAAGAAACCGGTTAGGACCTACTCTTACTACCGTATTGGCCCGAAAACTAGCCACAATTTTTATTAAAATTATTTGGGTAAAACATCTGGGTGTGGCTTATATTTAAAGCCCTGCGCGGATATAGTTTGCATGGCTGTGTGGATAGCGGATAAGCTGCGGATAATAGGCTATTTAGAGTAAATTTGCGGATAGTTTTTAGAATACAAACTTACGATAATATTACCACAGCTTCATGCTTAAAAGTGGAATACTCCTACAGCCTATTGCGTACGAAATATTCAGGCACGCATTGCACTTATATTTAAAAAATTACAGGAGAAGATTATTTTACTCATAATATGCTTTCAACTACATTTTATTAAGTATCGTATGTTTGTTGTACTGTAGATGGTCTTGATCTCATCATCATCAATTCTCACTGCCATTATTACTATACGTACAAGATATAATGCTGTCAATAAGGTTGATAGTCTATCGTGGTGACATCATTAACATTCCTCAAGTCAGCTACTTCGCCGTCTACGCAATCCTGGAAGATCTGGTTCCAGGTTTATCTGTACATTTATTTCCAACTTGGCACTGAAGCACGTTGGCTGTGATATTGCAACGGAGAGAGTTGTGACATCAACTATGCCAACATGGATGGGTCAAGAAGCAGTAGGATGATGACTGACTTGGAATTTCCGGCCAAATGTCAATCCCTTTCTCCTCAGTGAATGTTACCGCGACCGTGAGTATGAACATCATTTCACCAACATGGATAAATTATCTATTAAAATAAAACAAGTTGAATATTCAATAGCACGTGAAACAAAGCTCAAGTCAACGATATGGCAGACATTTGGTTGCGTTTTCAATGGAAACGAAAAGGTGAACGATATAGTAGGATGTTTTACCTGTAAAAAAGTGTATTCAAACTCAGGACACAAACCAGGCACATCAAACTTACTGAGGCACAAGTGCGAAAGTAGCCATTAAAGTATAGCCAGTGTTTTGTCTAAAGCGGAAGTCAAGGAACCAGAAGTGTCATCCAACTTGAAGTCCCTTGCAATGAAGCAAATTGTCAGGAACAACTTTCTCCTCAAATGTATAAATGTGTTGGTTTAACACTTTATGCTTTATCTAATAAATTAAACTTAATATTGAAATATCAGCGGATTTGGATAAAAGCCATGCGGATGCGGGGCGGGTGCGGATAAAAGGCATACGGATGCGGGGCGGATGCGGGGTGGATGCGGTGTGGATGCGGATAACAGTCGTGCGGATGCGGGGCGGATGCGTGGCGGATGCGGATAACCTTTTGTTCATCCGCGCAGGGCTCTACTTATATTCGCTACCTTCACTTTTATACAGTTTAAAAAGGAATGCTCATTAGCAAGAACAAAGCAACAACAGTCTAAGAGAAACTAGCGGCATTTAATGACAACCATGCGAACATTGTTATTCAGCAACAGAGTAGCCTATTGTTTTACAAGCTTGAATAACCTACAGTAGCTCAGTCTCAGTAAGATCTGTAAGAAAGTCTGTTTAAGCAAAAATGAGCGATCATTTGCCGGTAGAGCGAAAAGCTTCATCAAGCAAAGGAATTCGGCGTGCTTATGATGCAGCCTTCGAACTTGCAGATGTCCGTTATGCCAAAAGCACAACCAACATAGAGGCTGGAAGAGAATACGGATGTCGGAAAAATATGTTTACATGTTGGTTCGGCCGAAGCCGTCGGATTTTTTAAGAGCGTTAACAATCCCTCAGTATGCCTTCCTTCTGAGGGGAAGTAAGGCTGGCGGTCCCATGTCATAGATTTATGGCATGTTAAAGAACCTTCCACTAATTACACCTGTGTGAAGCTAAATTGGATAGGTTAATAATGTAAACAACGCTCTTAGGTTTCTACGTTCGTTGCCAAGATCCGACTGCGGTGGCGTGTAGTAGCTAAGTTCTGAACTAGGCCTAGTAGTCGTTGACGGTGGCGTTTGGCGGCAAAAGTAGGAACTAGTTGAAAAATTCTAAGTTGCAGTCTGTACTTAAATTAAAAACAGATACACACACTAATACAGCCATCACAATTAACACCGGTTAGCCTATCAGACAGATTCTACACACACCCAAAGTACACGGGGCTACATGACCGCGTTGTCGCAGCCCCTAAACTTAAGAACCAACCACCAACCAACCAACATGTTGGTTAGTTCAAGAAAATAAATGTGTCTCCCTCAATCCGGATGCAGCTTATTTTCGGGCATAAACTTTTTTCCCCCTTTTCCTCTTCGAATATTAACCCTTGAGAACAGGCGAAAAACAAGAAGTTCCGTGAAGAAATATACAGCCTACTTTTCATGCCAATGATTATTCTACAGAATATGAACCTATCTAGAATAATGACGAAATTAAGTTGGTAATATCGACATATCTAATTAGTACAAAATATACCTGGTATAATGTAGCCTAATAGAGCACTACAGTTGGCAGCCCTGGTGACAATATATTCTTAATTCCATCTCTTAAGGTACAAAATACAAAATTTGGTTCAAGACCAATGGATAGCATGGACGTTACATGCAGTTAAACATTGGATCTAACAGCGCGCGTAAAATCATGTTGGCAACAATGTCATATATGTATTGATCAGAAATAATCTGAAATAATATGATCTATTGTTGTGCCAATTTTGAATTAAATCCATTGGTTAGTTTAAAAGTTACATATATTTTAAAATTGGACCTATCAGCAGGCTTAGAATCATGTTGGAAGCACTGACGTATATTAGTTACTCCAAATTAATCTAGAATGCCAGGTACTATACGTGTGGAAAGTTTAGAGCTATTGGCTTGCATACTTTCTGATTTATTGATATTAGGGTAACAAAAATAGAAACTGCATTTATTAACAGTTGGCAGCCTTGGTTGCTCTTAAGAATACGCATAGGCATATCTGTTATGGTATATAGCACATACGAAATTTGGTTGAAATCTAATTGATAGTATAGAAGTTACATGTATTTAAAGTTGGACTTCTCAGCAGGCTTAGAATCATGTTGGTAGCAGTGACGTATATAAGTTACTCCAAATTAATATAGAATGTCAGGTACCATACGTGTGCATAGTTTAAAGCTGTCGGCTTGCATACTTTCTGATATATTGGTATTTGGATAAAAAATAGAGAGAGCAATTATTAACAGTTGGGAACCCTGGTGGCTCTTAAGAATACGCTCAGTCATATCTGTTTATGTACAGATATTACATACAAAATTTGGTTGAAATCAAAATGATAGTGTAGAAGTTATATGCATTTAAACATTGGACCTATCAGAAGACTTAAAATTATTTTGGCAACACTGTCATGGTTGGCCTCCTGGAAATTAAACTGAAATAGTCTTATCTATATGTGTGCCAATTTTGGAATAGCTCCCATGCATACCTTGCAAGATATCCAACATGGAGCTCAAATCTCTAGTGCGTTTTTTCAGCAGTTGGTAGCACTGACATCATTTTCAAATATGGACGTGAGATATTCCGGTCCACGTCTTTACTCATACTAAATTTGGGTTTGATTGCTGCAGCCGTTTAGGAGTTGATAGGGGGGGGGGACACACACACACACACACAGCCAGACAGACAGACAGACGGACACACATTTCCCCGGATCGATCTCATAAGTCTACTTTTCCTCATTTTTGCAAAATGTGAAAAGTAGGCTAAAAATATAACACGAGGATTGGCGCCGGGTCATTTTGACCCTGAGTGTGTCGTAGTCGTACTGTAGATCTACGTATTTTAAGCGGCTTCTGTGGCGTAGTCGGTAGCATGCTGAACTGCTGTGCCCAAGATACCTAGTTCAAACCCGGCCGAAGTTGTCGGATTTTTTAAGAGCGTTAAAATCCTTCAGTAGACTATGCCTTCCTTCGGAGGGGAAGTAAAGCCGGCGGTCCCTTGTCATAGATTTATGGCATGTTAAAGTTCCTTCCACAGACTAAACTTGTGTGAAGCTAAATTTCTAGGTTAGATTTCGTTGGAACGCTCTATCAAAGTTCCAACGTTCACCACTAGGTATCATTGACATCTGGTAGCTCACCCCATGGGTGTCCACTTGAAGCAGCTACAGCCTCTGGCGAGCCGAACATGTCCTCGGATACCCCGGCACTAAGAACCATACGATAAATAAATAAATAATAATACGTATTATAAAGAAGTAATTTTACACCTAAATAATAATACGTATTATAAAGATGTAATTTTACACCTGGTGTCTTCCTATGAATTATTCCCAATATAAAATGAGATTTATTTATATTTTTCAAATTTAACAAGCAGAAATATGACAATAATATTCGTAAGAGTAGTCTATAATTGGCCTTGTTAGGGGCCGCAAAACAGTCATCACAATGTTTTTGAAGACAGGAGCTGATGACCAAGGTGTCCCTAGCCCCTAAACATGGATCAACGAGAAGGTGAGCTATGTGATTGTGCTGCACCACAATAGGTGGATTTTCCCCCTTAGCCTATATTTTACAGATTGTCCAGGCTAACATAGCCGAACATTGTCACGCGAGGACTAGCGCCATGGGTAAGTACTGTAATATAGAAATAACTTGAGTGTTCAAAAGGCTATGGGCATGTTTCTTTTGCAGGGTGAATTTCAAGGCTAGGAAGGAAGGTACAGTAAGCGACAGGAAATAAGGGCTGACCAAAACGAAAATATAGAGCATTATTATAGCCTTGGGTCAAAAATGCCCATGCGCCAGTCCTCGCGGGTTAACGCAAAAATGAGCGATCATTTGCCGCTAGAACGAACAGCTTCATCAAGCAAAGGAATTCGGCGTGATTATGATGCAGCCTTCAAACTTGCAGTTGTGCGTTATGCCAAAAGCACAACCAACATAGAGGCTGGAAGAAATGATGATGAATATTGTTGTTTTAAGGGCCTAACATCCAGGTTATCAGCCCCTAATGGTTTGGGTGATCATGAAGATGAAAATGAAATGTAAACGTATAACTAAAACTAACTACTAACTTATTTACTAGAAGAAGAAATGGAAAGCAAAAGGAGAATAAGGCAAATAAAGGACAGGAGGAAAAGAAATGCCCTCAACCCTCGAAGAATGAGGATTGAGGGACTTGGAATGAAGGAGAGCCATGAAAGGCAGATAGGAAAGTGAAAGAGGAGAGGGTCCGCCCTACAGGTAAGGGACAAAAGGGGGAAACCGGACCCAGCTCAGGAATCCCTCGAGGTCGCCAACTCCCGAACTCACCAGACGTGAGCCCCTGAGGGTGTAGCAATATCCAGGGTGCACCACAAGTGGTGGGCCTTGAGCAGAAGGCAGGAGAGAACATGAAAAGAAAAAGAAGGCTGACCCCTCGCAGAAGGAGGGTATCAGAAAAGATGAGACAAGGGCCAATTAAGGCGGGAAAGGAAGAGACTCCTTAGGCCTCGGATATCCTAATACCGTCGGGGTCGGAAGAGAACAAGAGTTGATCGAGTGAGGTCGACATGAAAGAAGACGGAGAGGAGCCCGGCACAAGTAAGTGGAAGCAATGCCGGACTCGGCTGGGGCCCCGTGGTCGCCAACCCACGTCCCACTAGATGTGAGTCCCTGGGGGGAGGGGGGATGTTAGAAAGACATGTTTACATGTTGGCGAGTACATGAAAATAAACGTGTCTTCCCTTAATCCGAATGTGGCTTATTTTTGGGCATAATCTTTCTTTTTCCTCATTCCTCTTCGAATATGCGGCTTATATGCGGGGGTGGCTTATTTTTGGGCCAATGCGAAGTCCTTGGAATTCGTGAATTTTTATACTCGTGAGTTTTAAGACTCGTGAGTTCTGAGCCGACACGGTTTCGTTCACGTGCACTTGAAGATCAATACCCACTAACAATATGTTAACAAAAAATCACATAGTCTAACTAAAACATCTCGACAAGTTGCGCAAGTTTATAATAACTGCTGTAACTATATAAATGTGCATAGACTATTGTAAATACCATCGCCTACATAGGCCTACTTGTGGACATAGATTTAATAGCTTAAGGTACTCATCGACACTACCGAAGATATTTCATTACAAGTTATCTTATTTTCTTGAAATTGATATCACTGATTCCAAGAATATAAACTTGTGGATTTTTGCCAAAAATGAAAATGTAAATAAATTTGGGGGGTATTTTTCAAAAATCAATCAAAAAATAACATGCATTTTTAGGACGCGATATCTTTGCTCTTTTTCAACTGAATTGAGTCATTGTTTTCGCAAATGGATTTGCTGCATGTTCGGAATGTTGTAGAGCACAATCGTTTTTGAATAATTGATTGAGGCAAATATATTAGCTTTGTTTTACAATTTACGTTATTTTGATTGAAAAAATAAATAAATTGGGGAGGGGGGGGGCGTGACCCTAATTTCAATTTAACAGCTTCATTCTGCTTTACAACATAGCTGCAATATTTGTCCATATTTTAGTTTTTAAATGAAACTAATATCTGCATTCTAAGTGGACATTTTAACTGCCCAAGTCAAGACAAATATTGAAAAAAATGAAGTGAGAGAAATCGTAACTTAAAGTTGAGGTACACATTTAGAGTAAAGAGTCTTAATTGTCAACTCCTAAAAACTGCATTTTCTTTGGATTTTAGGTCAATCTTCTGCATTCTCCGACCCGAGAGTATCTCCTACAGTACATTGTTTTAGTTCTGGAGTATACTGTTTCAAAGCCAGATTAATGTGTGCTTTATCTGCTGCACCTATGCGTCAAAGTGACAGCTGCTGAAAAGCGTGCACACCGATCATTAAAGTGAATATAATTGAGCTAAACAACAATAAAACTAGTATAAACTATATATTTCTGGAAACTAGAGAGGACATACTATCAAATAAGACAAAAAAAAACAACGAAAATTTTCTTCAAAATGACTCTTAGAAGGGTCGATGAGTACCTTAAGTGTAAAGGATCTGATGATGAACGCGTGACGAACGAAACTGGTCATCCAAGTGTAGGCTAGCCTATTTGTTTTTTTAACCTCATGTAAATTTTGTTCTGGTTTAGGGAAACACCCCTTACAATTGGGGACAATCGTGTTGAACGACTGAAAACTTACTAAGGCAACAGTGAAACATGGCTTCCAACACGAACAGCCTATTTGGTCGCAATCACGAAGGTTGAGAAGAAACGAGTAGCCTAGTCTATATAATTACGGCACAGCTTTAGAGACAGGCAATAAAGCAAAACCGATTTCCTGAATGAGAGATGTGCAAACAACGTAAACATAATTACTGGGTACAATAATTAATACGGGCTATTCCCACCCCTCGCGTTAATCTAACAAAACAATGAAGCAGCGCATTGCACCACTGGCATTACTCATAAAATGGCGACATGCGCTGATTGCTGGAGGGGAAACATGACGAAATAATGGCCGGTAAACAAACAGGGGACGGACAATTATCGAGTTGAATGTAGAGAGCGTTAAAAATTATTGATCTGCTTGGGAACACGCACGAACCAATGATTCGCTTGGACAGTCATCATGTTTGGCGCTGTCGATGCGATTATGTGGTTCGAGAATATGATTAGCTCTTGTTAGCGCACCCTGCTCTTGTTGATTAACACTATTCAACAGGTAATACACGCTCCAACCTCCCAGAATAGTCTACCGTACACACGCCGGAACTTTTCATGCGCCATTTATGCTGGCGAGCTTGCTGTTCAATACATGAAACGTTTCATACTGCACCTTCTGAGCTAATCAGAACGTAGCAACATTGAGGCTGTATGCCACTATGAAGCGTATATAGTAGAGCGTCGGTAATCCGGATTAATTGTGACCGGACCCTGTCCGGACTGTCACAATTTCCGGATTTTCGAAAAGAACCATTATTTATTTATTTATGTATTTATTTATTTATTTATTTATTTATTTAGCGTATGGCTTTTAGTGCCAGGAGTGTCCGAGGACATGTTCGGCTTGCCTGAGCCTGTAGCTGCTTCAAGCGGACACCCATGGGGTGAGCTACAAGTTCCGTTCAATTTCAAGTAGTTCCAACTTTCGCTACCAGGACACCTAGTGGTGAACGTTGGAACTTGGATAGAGCGTTTCAACGAAATCTAACCTACAAATTTAGCTTCACACAAGTTTTGTCTGTGAAAGGATCTTTTACATGTCATAAATCTATGACATGGGACCGCCGGCTTTACTTTCCCTCCGAAGGAAGGCATACTGAAGGATTTTAACGCTCTTAAAAATCCGACGACTTCGGCCGGATTTTAACCCGCTATCTTGGGCACAGCAGTTCAGCAAGCTACCAACTACGCCACTGAAGCCGCTGAAAAGAACCATAAAAAGGTCGTTTGAGTTCATAAAAAGAAAACTTGCTAAAACCGTTAATAATTCACCTTGGTTGTTAATTGGGGCAGATAAATAAAACCATTAATTAATATGAACTTTTTTTTGTTTGTCGTGTGGCCTCCTGAGAGGCCGAGTGCAGGTCTTTCTATTCGACGCCCGTGGGTGACCTGCGCGTCGCGATGAGAGATGGAATGGATGAAGATGAATGAAACTGGGCAAGGATGTGGAAGGAAGCGGCCGTGGCCTGTCAGAAGGTACTGTCCCAGCATTTGCCTGGTGTTGAAAATGGGAAACCACGGAAAACCATTTCAAGGACAGCCGACGGTGGGGCTCGAACCCACGCGTCTACCGAGTCAGCAGAGAGCTTGGCCCCATGGCCTAACACAGCGCTTTAGCCAGCGTAGCCACTACTGTCGGTAATATGAACTGATAATGCATTTTAAAGAAAGAATAGGCTATAGGCTAGTCTACATATGTAATGTACAATATGTACATATTTACAGAATACTGTAGGCCTATAGTTTATACATTTCAGCGCTCTTAAAAATATCTGTTATTGATTTTTGAAGTGCAGTAGTGGTTCGCTTTTTCGCAGCCAAGTTTTTGATTCGTTGCGGTAAGACGACCCCGCCCAGCCTAACGCATCAACGCTTTTGTTTGACAAATATGTATTCACTTCAACTTTTTTTTTTTCACTGAAATTGAATCCGGATTTTTGACGTCCGGATTATCGACGCTCTACTGTAATTAGAGCCTTGCGCGGTTCAACTAAAGGTTATCCTCATCCACCTCGCAACCGCACGACTTTTATTCTCATCCGCACGTTTATTATCCGAATCTACTGGCATTACAAGAATATGTTAGGCTAATTAGATAAAGCATTAAAGCATCACATTTAGACATTTGAGGAGAAAGTCGTTTCCCTAGGCTATGTAGGCTACTATATGCCATGTGCTATGTTTAAAATGAATATTATACAGCGAGAGTTGCAACCCTTTTCAATTCGGAGTGTTAATTATGCTTAATGACACAGGCTACTGTAATTTGAACGAGATTAGCCTAAATCATCATCTTACACTTGTCATAACATAACTGAACAAGATGTTCAGCAAAGAACATATAGCCTACTTTCTCCTAAATGTATGGGTATCTTTATGACTCTTTGTCCTCATCCCTAAAACAATCACCCCAACCACAATGTATTGTTTGTTTTCTTTTATATTGATAATAAGCCAGTAAGTGTCAAGATCAATATTATATACTTTATGATGATTGAATAACAAAACTACTAACTTATTGTAATGCATTCACGTCCGTTAATCTCTATATTAAGCCAGCCTGCAAAATTAAGAATCTTCCGCCCCAATCACAGTAGGTGGTGCTGCGACCTATCAGTGAATTAATCTTTATCTTGTACGCCTATGCACTGCCATCGTAATGTACTACGATGGCAGTGTTCTATGGGTGTTGAATGAGTAGGCAGTTTAAAGTAGCCAAGAGGGAGGCGATCCAGCTGGCAGTGTTTAAAGGTATTCGGAGCGCGATCGTGGCTAATAGTTGAACTACCAGTATTACAAAATTGCCATACTTCAGGAGGCCAGCTCAGGCATTTACACAGCGTTACGTTTGGAACAATATTACCCACATAACCCACAAGAGGACAGCACCGTACAGAGGCATTAAGAAGGCTGTGGTTAATGACAACGTGTATCTAGTGAACCCTTATCATTGTGTCCAATAATAATGTTTCATATTAATAAAAACGATGGAAATACTAAATACATGATATGCTGGATATTTGAGTAATATTGATGTAGCAAGAAATCTGGACTTGGTAAGACATGCTACGTGCTGGCTGGAAATGACCAATAGTTTCACAACCAATGTTATTCTTGGATTTCTGAGAAAATCAGATATGACGCTGTGGCGTACGTGACCATAAAAGGCCACAATGCTGCGTACAAGGCAAGGAGTGAGAGAGAGGAGAATAGTCGTGACGTGAAAATAAGGGCGGGATTTGTAAGGTCAGAGCTCCAACGCCAACTTATCTGACCAATAAGAAAACATGACGCCAGAACATAGCGTCAGTGTGTTTTGCGCGGCAATCGGATATAAAAAGATCTAGCGATCGGTTTGCTTGTTCGACGGCAGATTCGCGACCTGTGAGAAAATACAAGAATTTTGAGAGGTCACACATAATTATAGGCCCATTACTTAAAATATTGAGGAGCTGTTTTTCTCCCACCATTGAAACTTTAGGCTTTCTGTATATATACAAATGTCTGAGATGAATCGGGACACTCCTAATTATTCTTCGACAGTCATTTAAGACGTCCTTAAGACGATGGTTTTAAAATTATAGTTGTGTGTCGGCAACGAAGTTGGAAATTTTCATAAATTGTGAGATGGCAATTAGCCATAGAATAGGGAAAGTCGACGATTCTGCATAGGACGATCTGAGGAAATAAAATACTTAGAACGCAGATAGAACAGTTTAAAAACTTTGATTTAATTGTGTTTTAACAGCAGCAAAATGTCGACCATGGAGAGAAGACAGCAAGCTTCATCCTCCATTACCATCAGTGTTATGGGCTAACGGCCTAATGATGGGAATTGACGAGGCGGGAGGCCTCTGGAAAGCAGTTTAAGTGATGAGTATTAAAAAATTGATTTATTGATTTTGGACGAGGGGAATCGCGAGAGATGTGTGGAACTTTGTATAGATTTTATTTGTGTGGTTTAATTTAAATTTCAGGGTTTGATTTCTTAACTGACATGCGTGTAGTAAATTTTGGCATTGCGTGACAATTATGTTGTACAGTAAATTTTGTAATTTAAATGTGGTCCTTATGTATACGTAATTCTTATTGCGAAACGGCCGCATCGATTAACGTATCTATAAAAAGTGTAGCCATGAA
The DNA here is from genome assembly GCA_946902985.2 of Meconema thalassinum. Taxonomy (NCBI): domain Eukaryota; kingdom Metazoa; phylum Arthropoda; class Insecta; order Orthoptera; family Tettigoniidae; genus Meconema; species Meconema thalassinum. The sequence continues at coordinate 555,786,941 of OX336388.2, forward strand.
TGAGAACCTAGGAACGACAATGATAAATGGACTGATTTAATGATATGTTAAACTAATTACTACGTGGGGGGAATATTTGCATTTTGTTGCTTTGATAACTCGGGCTAGGACTGATCCTGTTATTTATTCTTTATTGTCATTTGGACATGTTGTGTGTCATTATCTGAGAGGTGTGCTGATTAATGCTACGACGAGATCTTCGAGAAATGTGCCACGTATTTTTGGGTGTAAGTGATGATGATGAGGAGAGGTAAAGCCTGTCCATGACTGCGATATCATTCCGGCAAACTAGTTATCCGTGGGGATAAGTTTGACCTGGGAATGTATTCTTAAAAATCCCTGAGAGGATGTTTTGAGATAATGTGTTATTATTTGTACGCGTTTAACAGGTGGCGATTAGCAAAGGTGCTGTACGCTGGCTATGGGCCAGAATCTATATTTAGCATGGCACTAATTACTACTTGGGGGAAGAAATCAGCCACTCTCTCGGTGATGCGATAACAGGCCCGGTTGTCTCCAGCTCGTTATGACACGTTATGTTTGCTTTAAAGCCTAATGAGTTAAGGTTATTTTATTTGGTTTAATTTGGGAAGTTGCCATGTTGTCGATCCAAGTTTCTTTTATCATTACTACGACTTATTTGTTCATTGTTTTAAAACGCCAAACTTTCCGGCGTGAAAATTAAAAGTTGTATTTTGTTGTTGTTGGCTCTTATTTTCAAGGCCATTGTATTCATATAAATATAATTTGGCAACCGGCCAAACCTGTTCATGTCATGTTATGCCTTCCTAGTGTTTAAGGTATAAGTCGGTAATTCCGCAGCCCTTATTTTAAATAATACACACGTGTATTTGGTTGTGGTAATCTAAGGTTAGAGCATGTCAGTAGTGTATATAAATATGTAATTGTTGTTCCCACATTTCCGTAATTCGTCCTTCGCAGTACGGAGTCCGTTCCCGAACCAACTGTTTTGGTCGGAAACGAGCGCCCGTCAAAATGCTCATTACTTGAACTAGTCTTAAAACCCGTGTCGCTCATAAATATTAAATTTTTGTACTATTTTATTTGTTTGTTATATTTGGATCTTGTGATCCGTTTTCTTTTGTTACTTTGACTTAAGTGACATTGCAGTCATAATGCTTGTTGACAGCTGTCATGCCGTGTCGTCACGGTACGTCAGGCTGGTCAGTGTTAGATCTGTTCACGCGAGTGAACAATAAAAGGGTGGTTATAGTTTTCTTTTTTATGTTTGATTCAGTTAATAAATTTCATTTGTTAGTAGATCCTGTTGTTTTTCTTGGCTTTATAATAATAATAAGTTAACCTTATGAACCCTGGAAGTTATGTTGATAGCAAAACCTCTAAATCACATTCACAAGAATCCATTACGACCCCGAAATTTTGAATCTTGTCTACATGCTATTTTCCAAAGGGTTTATAAGAGTTACTTTGGCTTCCGAACGTGTGGCATTTGTGTTTTAGAGTAAAAAAATAGATCACCGGCATGTGATAAGTTTATTAACGTAAGTTAGGCGAAGATAGTACCGCCAAATGTTTGAAAATATAAAGTCATGGAGTTTGCAATAAAGTAAATGTGGAACAAGTTAAGTGTTTGAACTTTGATTAAAATTAGAACAAACTGTTCCAGGCGCCCAATAAAATTAAATTAGCTTTGTGTAGAAAAGCCAAACTCAAAGAATTGTTTGACAGGAAGGTTAGACCTTAAAAACTAATTAATACTCTATTAATTGGTTAAAATTTGTAAGTAAAGTAAGGTCAGGAAGATTATAACTGAATCAAAGGGTTAAAATTAAATGGAATAATAAGTAAATTATACTCAGTGATGCTATAGTTTGTGGGAGTAATTTAAAGTAAATGAACTGAGTATGTAAAGGGTTAATGTGTGTATATTTAATATATGTGAGCGCGCGTATCCAGGGCTCCGCCCTTATGTCATTTCCCTATGTCTCAAATATATTATTGTTGTGATGGCAACTCTGGGAGAAATCCGCGAAGTGATTGAATTAGCATCCGCTCGTACGCGAGAACAACTTAGTGAGATGAGAAAGGACATAACCAATGAAATACAGACACAGTTAGCGGCAAATAGTGAAGAAATGCAGACACAGTTAGCGGCGAATAGTGTAGAAATGCAGACACAGTTAGCGGCAAATAGTGAAGAAACGCAGACACAGTTAGCTGCTATAAATAAACAATCGGAAGAAATACAGACACAGTTAAACACAAAACTATCTGAAGTTAACGAGAATATAAATCAGAAAATCGCTACACAAAACATTCTGGTTAGTGAACAATTACATAGGCAGTCTGAGAAAAACAATGAAATGTTAAACGCACAAGACGAAAGGAACACTCAAAATCTAGCTGCGCTAACGGTAGAAATCAAAGAGCACACAAAAGAACAGCTAATCCAATTAGCAAAGGACGTTAGCACTAACAATACCAAACAATTAGGAATAATAAAAGGTATCGAAGATTCGTTTAAAAAGGAAATAAAAGGAATGGATGAGACTGTTATGGCAAAACTAGCACAAATCGAGCAAGCGTGTTTGACCAGCTCATCTGAGATTAAAGAAGCACACACAAACTTAGAAAAAAGGTTTGAGATGATCGAACGAGGGACACAGGGTATGCAAGATCAGATAATTACAGTAGATAACAATATCACGGGCTTAGTGACGGAACTCAACAAATTAGAAATACAATCAATTAAGAAATGGAAAAAGTTAGAAATTGACCAGGAAGAAATTAAACAAACATTAGAACAGAACAACATTTCTCTGGGAGAAAGGATAGATAAACTTGAAGATAATCAGGAGGCTAATCAACAGGAAGTCGAAAAACGCTTTGTTAAATTGAAGGATACTATTAGGAAAGATTGGACCAAGATGAGCGCTGATTCGAAAGATGAACGGCTCGCAGTAAGCAAGAAGCTAGGGGAAAATAACGCGAAAATACAGGCGTTAGAAGAAAATATGAAGTTAAGATTTCAAATTCAAGAGGACCGCATGATAAAATCGGAGTTGCAGTCACTTGGACATAATACGATGTTTGCGACACTAATGGAAAAGGGGAAAGGGGAGAATGCGGAAAGAGAGCACACAATAGACAGCCACGAGCTTGGGCAAAGTCCAAGAACGGTAGACACGCAAGCATTCCAGAATTATGAGGGTCGTAGCTCGACACCTCAAAACACACAACTTCCCACGCAAGTTATACAAGTCATCCGTGGAAACGAATTTAAACCGAATAAGTTTTTACCAGAGAGCGGAGGGACACCTAAAGCTTTCTTAAGGGAACTGACAGAATATTTTTCGGACCAAAATGTTAGCTCAACGCGACAATTAAGAATGGTTGAAAAATTTTTGGCGTCAGCACTTACCTGGTATCTTGGATTTAAGAACACATTTAAATCAATGGAAGGTTTCCACAAGGCCTTCCTAAGCAAATACTGGAGTGGGTCGTATCAACAAAGCTTGCGGATGGACTTATACTCGCGCAAATACCATTCCACGCATCAGACGAAATATGCAGATTTTTTCGCCATGCAACTTGTCAAATTGCAGGATCTTGATAATCCACCGAGCGAAATGGAGCTAATAACTACTATAGGAAAGCAGATGCCTATTAGCGTTCAGCAATTCTTGGTGGCGGCAAATATTACGACCGTGGTCCAGGCAGAAGAGGTATTAAGGAAGATAGATGAAACCACTAATTATATCAACCCGAGAGAGAAGAGACAGATAGAGTTAGTTAATGCAGTCGAAGTAGTCAAGACACCGAACAAAAACACGAGGTCGCAAGCTACAAACACTGGGGATAACCAAAGACGGCAGAGCACCGAAGAATATGAGCCGAGATCTCAACCGAGATACGAAAATAGGGACAGAAACCATAACAATCAGGAAGAAACTAACCGCTACCGGAACACAAACAATCAGCAATGGCGAGATAATAGGAGATACCAAACGTCATACAATAGGAATAATAATAATAACGCACCTTATAATCGGGGATGGCGTGGAGGACACTATAATCAACAATATAGGCCCAGAGACAATAGGCGTTACAATCAACAATATAACGCACAAGATAACCAGCGGTTTAACGAGCAATCGGATCCAAGGGATGATCAGAGAAATTGGAACGAGAGACACGCTGAGTCACAACAGTACCTAGAAGAGCCACGTAACATGGAAGGAAATAATGATAAATGGGAAAGAGCGATAGATCGGCGGAAGAATCCCGACAACCACGAGGAGGAAAACGGAACACATCAAATGTTGGAGGCCATGCATGTAGAAACCCAGAGATATTTGGAGGAGCTGCATGGAGAAGAAGAAAATAGAGCAGCCGACAATAGGAAACAGAAGAATAGCAGGAGAGATTCGCAGGCCGTGTCAGGCAAGGGTCTCGAAATATGGTAAAAAAAAGTTATTGTACGGGAATCGGAGAAGAAGAAGGGAGAAGGAAGAAGATGGCAACGCGGGGGAAGAAGAAGGAGATGACATCACGGTAAAATGGAGAAGAGACAGGAGCGGCTTAAGGAAATTCAACTAGGGGTTACGAATTTAGGTAACAACGCCTACAGAGTCCGAGAGGTGAGCACAGGAAACATGGCAGTATGTAATATCTCAAATTTAAAATTGTATCATCAGAGAGAGCCATACGAACCGAGAAATAATGTTACTGCAGCAAATTAAACATTCGCGTGATAACATACAACAAAAGATACGGGGGTACACTAGTGGTGAAAGCGCTCAAAAGACAGCTCTGACGTGTTTACAAGTTCAGGCGGAAGTCGTTAATGAATATGTTGATGTTTTGAAAGAGTGAGAGGGGAGACGAGTAGCAAGGAAAGAGGCCGGAGGGCATAAGTATACAGGAATTTCCTAATGAGTTTGGAACGAGACGGCTACTGAAACAGACAGAGGCGGACAGTCATTATATTTGAGGGTGACCAGCAACTTCAAATTTGAGCCAGAAAAGTAGGGGATGTGAAATTCGACTTCATTTGAGTTCGAATTTCATCAACTAGGGGTCGGATGAACCCTTATCATTGTGTCCAATAATAATGTTTCATATTAATAAAAACGATGGAAATACTAAATACATGATATGCTGGATATTTGAGTAATATTGATGTAGCAAGAAATCTGGACTTGGTAAGACATGCTACGTGCTGGCTGGAAATGACCAATAGTTTCACAACCAATGTTATTCTTGGATTTCTGAGAAAATCAGATATGACGCTGTGGCGTACGTGACCATAAAAGGCCACAATGCTGCGTACAAGGCAAGGAGTGAGAGAGAGGAGAATAGTCGTGACGTGAAAATAAGGGCGGGATTTGTAAGGTCAGAGCTCCAACGCCAACTTATCTGACCAATAAGAAAACATGACGCCAGAACATAGCGTCAGTGTGTTTTGCGCGGCAATCGGATATAAAAAGATCTAGCGATCGGTTTGCTTGTTCGACGGCAGATTCGCGACCTGTGAGAAAATACAAGAATTTTGAGAGGTCACACATAATTATAGGCCCATTACTTAAAATATTGAGGAGCTGTTTTTCTCCCACCATTGAAACTTTAGGCTTTCTGTATATATACAAATGTCTGAGATGAATCGGGACACTCCTAATTATTCTTCGACAGTCATTTAAGACGTCCTTAAGACGATGGTTTTAAAATTATAGTTGTGTGTCGGCAACGAAGTTGGAAATTTTCATAAATTGTGAGATGGCAATTAGCCATAGAATAGGGAAAGTCGACGATTCTGCATAGGACGATCTGAGGAAATAAAATACTTAGAACGCAGATAGAACAGTTTAAAAACTTTGATTTAATTGTGTTTTAACAGCAGCAAAATGTCGACCATGGAGAGAAGACAGCAAGCTTCATCCTCCATTACCATCAGTGTTATGGGCTAACGGCCTAATGATGGGAATTGACGAGGCGGGAGGCCTCTGGAAAGCAGTTTAAGTGATGAGTATTAAAAAATTGATTTATTGATTTTGGACGAGGGGAATCGCGAGAGATGTGTGGAACTTTGTATAGATTTTATTTGTGTGGTTTAATTTAAATTTCAGGGTTTGATTTCTTAACTGACATGCGTGTAGTAAATTTTGGCATTGCGTGACAATTATGTTGTACAGTAAATTTTGTAATTTAAATGTGGTCCTTATGTATACGTAATTCTTATTGCGAAACGGCCGCATCGATTAACGTATCTATAAAAAGTGTAGCCATGAATGAGAACCTAGGAACGACAATGATAAATGGACTGATTTAATGATATGTTAAACTAATTACTACGTGGGGGGAATATTTGCATTTTGTTGCTTTGATAACTCGGGCTAGGACTGATCCTGTTATTTATTCTTTATTGTCATTTGGACATGTTGTGTGTCATTATCTGAGAGGTGTGCTGATTAATGCTACGACGAGATCTTCGAGAAATGTGCCACGTATTTTTGGGTGTAAGTGATGATGATGAGGAGAGGTAAAGCCTGTCCATGACTGCGATATCATTCCGGCAAACTAGTTATCCGTGGGGATAAGTTTGACCTGGGAATGTATTCTTAAAAATCCCTGAGAGGATGTTTTGAGATAATGTGTTATTATTTGTACGCGTTTAACAGGTGGCGATTAGCAAAGGTGCTGTACGCTGGCTATGGGCCAGAATCTATATTTAGCATGGCACTAATTACTACTTGGGGGAAGAAATCAGCCACTCTCTCGGTGATGCGATAACAGGCCCGGTTGTCTCCAGCTCGTTATGACACGTTATGTTTGCTTTAAAGCCTAATGAGTTAAGGTTATTTTATTTGGTTTAATTTGGGAAGTTGCCATGTTGTCGATCCAAGTTTCTTTTATCATTACTACGACTTATTTGTTCATTGTTTTAAAACGCCAAACTTTCCGGCGTGAAAATTAAAAGTTGTATTTTGTTGTTGTTGGCTCTTATTTTCAAGGCCATTGTATTCATATAAATATAATTTGGCAACCGGCCAAACCTGTTCATGTCATGTTATGCCTTCCTAGTGTTTAAGGTATAAGTCGGTAATTCCGCAGCCCTTATTTTAAATAATACACACGTGTATTTGGTTGTGGTAATCTAAGGTTAGAGCATGTCAGTAGTGTATATAAATATGTAATTGTTGTTCCCACATTTCCGTAATTCGTCCTTCGCAGTACGGAGTCCGTTCCCGAACCAACTGTTTTGGTCGGAAACGAGCGCCCGTCAAAATGCTCATTACTTGAACTAGTCTTAAAACCCGTGTCGCTCATAAATATTAAATTTTTGTACTATTTTATTTGTTTGTTATATTTGGATCTTGTGATCCGTTTTCTTTTGTTACTTTGACTTAAGTGACATTGCAGTCATAATGCTTGTTGACAGCTGTCATGCCGTGTCGTCACGGTACGTCAGGCTGGTCAGTGTTAGATCTGTTCACGCGAGTGAACAATAAAAGGGTGGTTATAGTTTTCTTTTTTATGTTTGATTCAGTTAATAAATTTCATTTGTTAGTAGATCCTGTTGTTTTTCTTGGCTTTATAATAATAATAAGTTAACCTTATGAACCCTGGAAGTTATGTTGATAGCAAAACCTCTAAATCACATTCACAAGAATCCATTACGACCCCGAAATTTTGAATCTTGTCTACATGCTATTTTCCAAAGGGTTTACTAGTTCTTCTATTCTCCTTTTTCTAATGTCTTCTGTTTATGTGCGATGCTGGGACTGTGATTTTATTAATATACGAGTGTATACTTTATCCTCTCCTTTGAGCTAAATGACATTTTATTCAGTATCTGTGGGAAAAGCTCGTGCACATCATTTGTAAAAGAATTCAAGAAAAAAAAAACCTAACTGTAGCAGTATTCGATCCCCAGTCAACTGCGTGTCAGACTAACATGCTAGCCCAGAGCTAACCGTATCCATGACGTCAGGTGTTCTTAACTGACATATTAAATACAAACTGTTGGCAAATAATGACTTTAAATAAACGATTTCTTCACTGCAGTACATCTTCATTAAAGATCATTTCATACAAAGTTTATATTATTGTATCAGTACGGTATATCACATACAACATACTAAAACTACTGAAATATAAGACAGGCACATGAGGACAGCTGCCATCTTGTCGTGTGACACAAACGGCTCAGCTCTTTTAAGCCACTCATACTGTATAATATTATAATATTAAATTATAAAAAATAACGGATCACGACCTTCAGGATAGCTTAAACCCCCCTAGGCTCGATAATCGGAATTGGTGGGTCTTAAGCTATTTATTAAAATGGTTGCATAATTCACACGGCCGCCATCCCGAAATGGCATGGCCGATGACCTTGAATTTTGGGTGAAAGACGCGTCCTATATAAAGGTATGTTGTCACCAAATTTGGTAGAGATCGGATGATTAGTTTAGCCGTAATTTGATTTTACGTTTTGAACATTTGAGTGGCCGCCATTCTGTTTTGGTAAAGATGGCGGCGATATAAAGTATGACACTGAGGTGTCCTTTACTAGTGCTACCTCTGTACCAAATTTCGTTCAATTCGGTTTCACCGTGTTCGAATTGATAGGGGGGGACAGACATTCAGAGTACACACACTCACACACACACACACAGACACACACACACACACACAGACTCACACACACACATACACACACAGACTCACACACACACATACACACACACAGACAGACACACTTTTTTCGCCCTGTGTTGATCTCATAAGTCTACTTTCATTTTTTGCAAAAATCGAAAGTAGGCTAAAAATATTATAGGCTATTTCATAAACACGCGGGTCATAGTAATGATATTCAACAAGTTCGGTTGGTTGGTTCCTCAGTTTAGGGGTTGCGACAACGCGGTCATGTAGCCCCGTGTACTTTGCGTATGTGAAGAATCTGTCAGATAACCGGTGTTAGTTGTCATGGCTGTTTTAGTGTGTGTTATCCGTAATTCAGGTAAGGACTGTAGACGATGAATTTTTCAAGTAGTTCCTACTTCTGCTACCAAATGCTACCATCCACGATTCCTAGATGCGGACTTGGCTATTAGATGCCATCGCAGCTAGCACCTGGCGGCAAACGTTGGAACTAATATAGCGTTATTAAATAATCTAACCTACAAATTTTGGCTTCACACAAGTGTAGTTGGTGGAAGGTTCTTTTTCATGCCATAAATTTATGACATGGCACCGCCGACTTTACTTCCCCTCCGACGGAAGGCATACTGAGGGATTTTTAACGCTCTTAAACATCCAACGGCTTCGGCCGGGTTTGTACCCATGACCTTGGGCATAGAAGCTCAGCATGCTACTAACTACGCCACCAAAGCTGGCGATAAGTTCGGATTGTATTCTAAAAACTATCTGCAAATTTACTTCAAACATTATCCGCAGCTTATCCACTATCCACACAACCATGCAAACTATATCCGCATGACGAAATTTTTTGTGGATATCCGTATCCGCGCAGGGCTTGACGTATAATGTCGACAGCCGGTTAGATTCGTTGTTATTATCACGCGTGTTAAATGCATCTGTGTCATTCTATAGTCGGCATCACCTTACAAACACGATAAAGCAGCTGATATAGTCTAAGATAATTTTTCAATCGAGACGCTGACACAATAGATGTTTACTTTAGTAATAGTCGTACAATAACACTGTAATAATTAGGGTTCGGATGTTTAGAAATAATCATATTTTCTGCTTTGTCTCTATTTCCATGTCCGATTGGTTTCTACTGCAAATCAAGTGATTGTCGTCACAATACAGTGGTTTTTATTTGCCATATAAATGCATATTTCGAACATTTTTCAACATTAGGTCATATTGAGCGTTGTTTTGGTAAGAACGTCATATTTCGGTAGTTTGACGGCAGCTGTAGGTGTGCAATCATCCTCAACTTACGAACGGGAACTAGTGTTTACACAAATAGACTGTAGACTAAATAACCACATGTATATTCAGAACATTAAGATGAAAATAGGAATAAAATATTTAGTTAACTATTTAATTTCGAGGGGATTGTCGCTTGGAGTTATATAAAAAAACGGCCATATTTAAATCAGTAATTTTCAGGTCATATTTTGTCTTTTTTTCAGTCACATTTCGCCATTTTAAGGTCATATTTGCCTGCATATTCCGGCTATTTTTAGGTCTTAAACATCCGAGCCCTAGTCATAACATAACAATTGGTCTTATATAGAGGTGGTGATTTTTAGCATTTTGAAATCAGAAATTTAGTATTTTGGGTTGAACATTTCGTATTTTGTAGCCTACCTTTTATACATTTGAAATTTAGCATTTTATAGCATTTTGAAGAAATAAAACCACAAATTTAGGTTGAATCTAACAAATGAGTAATTTTGAAATGACATTAATGTGAAATTATAATCACACTAATTGTGAAAGGGTAATAGTGAAATAAAAACCGCATGTAATAAATGAGTCGTTTAGTTGCAAAACCAGATAGCCTACATCACAAAAAGAAAACTTTTCAGGAGACAAGAAAAACGTTTCATTCCAATCTCTGAAAAGGCACAAGTTTAATACTTTGGGCAATCATTAGCTAATGTAATGTAGTTATGGTCCTGTAAGAACTTTAAGAATGTGAGCATTATATTGTGCGATAATCGAGAATATGTTTGTGATGTATCTAGATTTGAAAGTTAACTGGTGATCTATCTGGATTTGAAAATAACTATTAAGACTTATCTGGTTTTGAAAACAAACACACACTCTCCTGGACAAGCAACATTTACATTTGCAGTAAACCTGATACAATATCACATTTGTACTAAAGTTTCTGATTGCTTAGTAATTTAGAAAATACCAATGACAGAAAATATTACCATTTTGAACAAAATTATGTATTTATTTTAGTTAATTAGATTAAAGTAACACTGAAGAAAATTGTTAGAAGTCGAAGTATTACACAGAAAGAAATTTGTATACTGATGCAAAATCAGATTAATACAGAGAAAATATCAAAAATCAACTAAAGTCTTGCTTCAAAATCTACCAAAGTGGGTAAGTGCTTGCAAGTTCATGAATCATTAACATTGTTGAATGAAATTTTAGAACTGTTTTATAGATATTTTCGGTCTCACCCTCATAGCACTCGTTGACTCGATCTACGCGAAGGATGGGCAAAAAGTGCAGGAGGGATTACTTTCCGCATTCTAGTCCGGTGGTCAAGCCATCATAAACATATCAAAAGTGTAGAAACTCGTCATTTGAAGTTTCCATTCGAAAAGAAAGAATTTAAAAAAATTATGTTAAAGAAAAGCGAATTTCGCTGTTATGTAGCATTTTGAGTCAATTTCACAATTTATCGCTTTCTCGAAACATATTACTAGGTGGTTTACAGTTTACGAAAAGTGAAAATAAAACAGTGCAAGCCAATACAAGCATTTCCCGCTTTATCGCATTTGCGAAGATACACCACCCCTAGTCATAGATAGCATAATGTTGTAGTAATCATCATATTGTACAGTAAGAGCCCTCCCTATAGAACGGAGCCTCGCATGTGCCGTGTGACGGTCTGGGCACTGGGACTAGCTGCCTGTCGTCCAAAACACTGGTGCTAGCAGCAGCGTAGCGCCCAACTAGTTCAACACATTTACACTTCTTAACGTATTTATCAAGCACCATTGCTTACATGAATTTCAAAGTAGTTGCTGGAAATGCTGTCCTTCATTTTCTAAACACACATTGCACCAACGTACCTACTTTTGGTACACTCACTGTAATTCATTTTCATTTATATTTTGTATCAGTGCAGTTATTTCGTTCTCGAGACCCTCCAGAGTACGCGGAGTGTTTCTGTATACATTTTGTGTGAGGTTCTCTCACAAGTAAAAATCGCACGGCGCTGACACTTACGATCCCATTTTACTACAAGACTTCTTCTTGAGAAGATAAGTTTTCACTAGGAAAATTCGAAGTTTTGTTCAATACCTAACCATGTTTACAGGATATCCTGCAGTACTTCAGAAGTCTTAACTCTCTCAAATAAGGTGGGAATGTAATCGAGCTATGACTGAATGCAGGGCATCCCGACGCGCTGTTGTGTAACGGTAGATACTAGTCAACTGGCGCTGACTCAACGCGCTTCGCCCGTCTCATGGCGCAGGCGAAGCTCCGTTCTATACCTAGACATGGCTCTCACTATAGGCTATATAAAATGCTAAAAAGTATATTTCACAAAACTCAAGCTCTTAAACCAGAAGGAGTTAGAAGGTGTGGTTTGTACCAAAATCTTCCAAATCGTCTCTATAGCAGTCTACAGGAAATAACTTGCATTTCATGAAAAGTGAATGTAAATATATTTGTTCATAACGTGCGTTTAAACAAATGAGCAAGACGATAGTCCCTGTCAGAACTGTGTCGCGTCGATCCCGCATAGCCTACCAATAAAGCCGGGTGAGTGGTTTATACACATGCGAGCGTTCTGCTAGTTTACAGACGAGACAGTCGGTCTGAAAGACTGGACTCTATATCATTTTAAATGCTACAAATACTGAAAAATGCTAGAAAGGCTGGGCATGTTAGATGATCAAGAAACAATCAGAACGCTAGAAAGTTACAAGTCCTGAGGGAGCTGGAGCGCGCGGTGAAAGGAGGGAGCTGGCTGGACGACGTCACGCTCGCCGTGTCGTTGCCGTCTCGTAACGCCAGAGCTCACCAGTGAACTCAGTACACATGCACCAAGCGGTACTATGACGTCAACACCTCAGTGCATTCTCGGTACATTTCGTGACGTCGCCGTAACGTAACAACGAAGTCTACTAGATCATTTAAAATGATAACAATAGGCTACATAGTAGATGGAATATGCGGTCAATATGAAGTGCAAATGTATCAGTGATCTTCAATAACCATTAAATTATAGCCTAGGTGTTGTGTCTTTGTGTTATCACTAGGGCTCGGATCGATATGCTCGAGAAAATCTCCAGATAGGTTATGCTCGAAAACCATGTGTTTTATGCTCTATAGATATGCTCGAAAAAACATTATATGCTCGATAGATATGCTCGATAAACCCATTGTATGTGGTTAAATATGCTGAATATGTCGAAAAACACCGTTAAAAAACTATAGAAAGGAAAGTGAAACGAAAAAAAAAAACCAATAACATGCCTTTATATACGAGCTTTATTTTCAAATTGTATGTATGATACACTCCAATATACTCGCATTCAAGTTTTTCAAGTAAGTTATATAATAAGAGAAGTTTCCTTATGAAAGTTACAGTTTAAACGTTCATTTACAAAATATTCAGAATTAGGCGAGTCAATGAAGTAGATCTGCATTGGTCTGTACAACAAGAATTCTTTCTATGTTTTCAGTCTTGAATGATTTTCTTAAATCAGTCAATAAAAGTTTCAATGACGAGAACGGCCTCACTAAAGGCTAAAAACCTGCGGTTCTAGTATTCGCACCAGATAGGCTTTTCAATAATTATTTCTGTTTTCGAACCTTAAGGATTGTCAGGGCCTGAATTCGGGGGGGAATTCGAAGATTAACAAACTATTTAGACGAAAACCACAAGAATATGCATTTATATGCTTCTATTCTGGAAACCGCGGTTTTATGCATTTAGATGCTCGATAAATGTCAATTCTGTTGGTCCCAGAGAGGTGAAAATAACACCGAAAGGCTTCTTTCAATGTGTACTATTCAGGAAAAAAAATATGCAAATATGCTCGAATCCGAGCCCTAGTTATCGCTCTAATGATGCGAAGATTGGAGCTGAATGATGTCACCGAAAGACAGCCTACGACTCTCAACCCTGCTGCCAACTTTCAAGTTACGTACTGTATATTAACGTGCCTGCCAATTTTTACGGTGTGTTTTAAGGATTTTGCGGATGAAGTGTAGTAGGCTATTTTGTGTTTTTACTCCTGTTTCAAATTCACGCCAAGACGAGTTTGCGCAGGCCGCCGATAGATAGTGTGTGTGGCCGACGAATATTCGATACGTCGCTCCCAGATAACTGCTCCTGAATCGTAGTCGCTTGATGTAGATTTTGTTTTAAATTATGCATCCAAGATTGTAAATGGATTGTATCTTTAAAATATCGTATTTAACCACAACAATAACACAGGTTATGAGATAAAGACCGCGTTGTCCAATCTCCTCAAATGAAACAACAACAAGCTATCACTTGTGCAATGAAGAATATTCCCTCGAGTCGACTGTACTGAAAGTATAATTAACGCTGTATTTTATCGTAGGGCTTTTAGTGCCGGGAGTGTCCGAGGACATGTTCGGCTTGCCAGAGGCTGTAGCTGCTTCAAGCGGACACCCATAGGGTGAGCTACAAGTTCCGTTCAATTTTAATTAGTTACAACTTTCGCTGCTGTAAAGTAAAAAAGCATCAAAGCAATCGTAGCTATGTTTTACCATTACTAGATAAACTTTTGCGGCAGACAGAAGGATGAAACTGTGAACTGTCGCTCAGAATACAGCAAGTCACATAAATCTTTGTAAGACAAGACTGTTGGAAGATAACAGCAACAAATCTCTGCCATTTTCCTTGTGGAGCCGCTGTGTTCTGTCCCTGGAGAAAGTGCTCATGGCAGGCCAGGGAGCTTTCCGCCACTTTCAGCTTCGACACGCCTCAGCTCACGAACTAAATGTGTGCCAGTTCCCCAACTCCAGACAGAGCAAAATGTCGCCAAACAGTCCACAAATATACGTAATTTGAATATTTTAGAGATTTTAAAAGCAATCTACAGGCAAAACAGTAATCTCTACATTAGTATAAAACAAAGTTCCCGATTCTTTTATGTGATGGGTAATCTCGAGAACCACTGGATGGATTTTGATGCGGTTTTCACCATTCTGTAGAGGATTTCTCGAGGAAGGTTTCTGTAGATAAAAATTCATTTATGACCATAGGAAGCCAAGCAGTAACGATTTACGTGAATCGAATCGAAGAAACTCCTGCCGTCCATGCGCCTTTGAAGCCTAGACTGGGTAAACCGTTAAAAATATCTCTATACTATATGCATAAGTAAAATACCATGGTCAATAAATAGTTTTGAAAATATAGGCCTAATATATTATAGTCTACCAGTTTCGGCCACATAATATATAACTGGTATAATATAAACCCCTGGCACTACAGCCCGTGAGGGCCTAGGCCTACCAAGTGACCGCTGCCCAGCCATCTGACTAGCAGATATTGGGGTGACGCGTGATCGGCGTATCGGATCCCCTCGGCCGTTAATCTTGGTTTTCGTGATCGGGGCGCTGCCTCACTGTCAGACAGCTACTCAATTATCCTCACGAGGCTGATTGCACTCCGTTCCAGCCATCACGTCAGTTTTTAAAATCCCTGACGGAGCCTGGAATCGAACCCGGCGCCTCCGGGTGAGAGGCAGGCGCGCTACCCCAATACCACGGGGCCGGCCTAACTGGTATAATATAGGCTATTATATTTTCAAAACTATTTATTGACTAGCCGGCCTCATGGTGTTGGGGTAGCACGCTTGCCTCTCACTCGGAGGCCCCGGGTTCGATTCCAGGCTCCGTCAGGAAGTTTAGAAACTTACGTGAGGGCTGGAACGGGGTGCACTCAGTCTCGTGAGGACAACTGAGTAGCTGTCTGACAGTGAGGCAACGCCCCGGTCACGAAAACCAAGATTAACTGCCAAGGGGACCCGATGTGCTGACAACGCGTCACCCCAATATCTGCAGGCCAAATGGCTGGGCAGCGGTCGCTTGGTAGGCTTAGGCCCTTCATGGGCTGTAGTGCCAGGGGTTATTTATTGACTAAGGTGTAGACTATACATTTAACAAATACTCATGATTATAACGTCAACCTTCGTTGGAGTAGTTGGTAGCATTCTGAACTGCTGTGCCCAAGATAGCGGGTTCATACCCGGCCGAAGTCGTCGGATTTTTTAAGAGCGTTAAATTCCTTCAGTATGCCTTCCTTCGGAGGGGAAGTAAAGCCGGCGGTCCCATGTCATAGATTTAGATTTCGTCAGAACGCTGTATCAAAGTTCCAACGTTCACCACTAGGTATCATTGATATCTGGTAGTGAAAGTTGGAACTACTTGAAATTGAACGGAACTTAGCTCACCCTAATAAGGGTGTCCGCTGGAAGCAGCTACAGGCTCAGGCGAGCCGAACATGTCCTCGGACACTCCCGGCACAAAAAGCCATACGATAAATAAATAAATCATCAAAGACAGAGAAGAGAAGAGCATTTTGAAGAACAAAAGCATAAGTCTCAAACTAATAACAGTTGAACGGAAACAATATACTACTCGTATATCGGGCACACAAAGGGCTTCCAGGTCGGAGAGGATGAGAAAATTCTGGGAGGAGAAAAATAAGAAATTTACTCAAATGTATTGATTTAAGTGCTCCAATGTGGGCTTAAAATATGTAAATAAATAAATATGATTAATTTTATATCTTTCGTATATAAGTTGTAATTAAGTTTAGGCAGTTACTGAAGAAGACCACAATGTGGTCGAAACTTGTATAACATATACTTTTGTCACTTTTATTGACTACGGTGTACCAATATAATAAATACTCATAATGCTTTCACTTCTAACTTCAAGATGACCATTGCAGTGCGCTATATACGTACAGTAGTTGTGGTGCACCATTTAACGAGCATGGCTAAGCCGCAGGACGAGCTGACATTAAAGAGTTCTTGTTGTTGGTTCTTTTGTATAGGCTAGTTGTTAATTCATTTTAGGGGCTTGAACATTGTGGTCAAATCAGCCCCGTGTACTTGGGTGTGTGTAGAATTTGTCTGATGATCTGTGTTATTGTGGTGTCTGTATTAGTGTGAGAATTTGTAACTGAGGCAAGGATTGGGAAGGAAGTGACCGTAGCTTTAAATTAGGAACATTCTCGGCATTCGCCTGGAGTAGAAGTAGAAGTGGGGAAACCAAGGAGAACCATTTTCATGATGGCTGAGGTGGGAATGAAACTCGCCTCTTCTAAGTTTTGCCTCACGAGGTTGAGTGTACCTCTATCCAGCCCTAAGACCAGAATTACATTTCTTGTCAGAGCCGGGAATTGAACTCGGATCGACTGGCTGCGTGGCTCAGCGGTAACGTTCTCTGCTGTTCCCAAGGTTGCAGGATCAAATCCTGGCGCAGTCAGCTGGCATTTGAGGGTGCGCAAATTCGAGGGAGCCGTGCCAGTAAATTTACTGGCACGTTAAAGATTCCCTTCGGGGCGAAATTCTGGCGTCTCTGAGAGCTGCAGTAGTTAAAAGGGACGTAAGACAATAACATTATTATTATTATTATTATTATTATTATTATTATTATTGTTGTTATGAACTCGAATCTCCAGGGCTACAGCCAAGAATGCTAGTCGCTACAACATACGAGGTCATTGCAGAAGAAGAGTTTTTTGTCTACCTCCTGGTGTAGCGACTGTCACCTCTGAGGTTCGAGTTCGATTTCCACCTCAGCCATCCTTGAAGTGGTTTTCCATGGTTTCCCCCACTTCTACTCCAGGCAAATGCCGGGGTGATTCCTAACTTAAGGCCATAGTCACCCCTTTCCCCATCCTCATCTGAATTACAAATACTCTACTGCAGACACCACAATAACACAGGTTATTAGACATATTCATTCTACCTCTCTCTATCTGTATGCACCCAAGTACACGGGGTTAAATGACCGTGATGTCAAAGCCCCTCAAACGAAACAAGATTTTTTTGCTCTGTGTCATGAATCCAGGATTAATCCCAAATTGAAAGGTGGAACAGCAGAGACATTGATCGCTCCATCTCGAAAGAGTTTCCGTTTCTTCGATTCTGTTAAAATTAGCAGCGTTTCAGTTAGTGAATTTAACAGTTACATGTAACGTCGGTATTCTCTAGTTACCGTCAAGTAATGGTTAGACTACTAGCATCGTTGTTATTCTCTAGTTACCGTCAAGTAACGGTAACTAGTAACGTTGTTATTCTCTCGTTACCGTCAAGTAACGGTAACTAGTAACGTAGGTATACTCTCGTTATCGTCAAGTAACGGTAACTAGTAACGTTGTTATTCACTCGTTACAGTCAAGTAACGGTAACTAGTAACGTTGTTATTCTCTCGTTACCGTCAAGTAACAGTACCTAGTAACGTAGGCATTCTCTCGTTATCGTCAAGTAACGGTAACTAGTAACGTTGTTATTCTCTCGTTACCGTCAAGTAACGGTAACTAGTAACGAAGGTATTATCTCGTTACCGTCAATTAACGGTACCTAGTAACGTAGTTATTCTCTCGTTATCGTCAAGTAACGTTCACTAGTAACGTAGTTACTCCCTCGTTACCGTCAAGTAACGGTAACTAGTAACGTAGTTATTCTCGCGTTATCGCCAAGTCACGGTAACTAGTAACGTTGTTATTCTCTCGTTACCGTCAAGTAACGGTAACTAGTAACGAAGGTATTCTCTCGTTATCGTCAAGTAATGGTTAGTAGTAACGTCGTTATTCTCTAGTTACCGTCAAGTAACGGTACCTAGTAACGTTGTTATTCTCTCGTTATCGTCAAGTAACGTTTACTAGTAACGTAGGCATTCTCTCGTTATCGTCAAGTAACGGTAACTAGTAACGTTGTTATTCTCTCGTTACCGTCAAGTAACGGTAACTAGTAACGAAGGTATTATCTCGTTACCGTCAATTAACGGTACCTAGTAACGTAGTTATTCTCTCGTTATCGTCAAGTAACGTTCACTAGTAACGTAGTTACTCCCTCGTTACCGTCAAGTAACGGTAACTAGTAACGTAGTTATTCTAGCGTTATCGCCAAGTCACGGTAACTAGTAACGTTGTTATTCTCTCGTTACCGTCAAGTAACGGTAACTAGTAACGAAGGTATTCTCTCGTTATCATCAAGTAATGGTTAGTAGTAACGTCGTTATTCTCTAGTTACCGTCAAGTAAAGGTACCTAGTAACGTAGTTATTCTCTCGTTATCGTCAAGTAACGTTCACTAGTAACGTAGTTACTCCCTCGTTACCGTCAAGTAACGGTAACTAGTAACGTAGTTATTCTCGCGTTATCGCCAAGTCACGGTAACTAGTAACGAAGGTATTCTCTCGTTATCGTCAAGTAATGGTTAGTAGTAACGTCGTTATTCTCTAGTTACCGTCAAGTAACGGTACCTAGTAACGTTGTTATTCTCTCGTTATCGTCAAGTAACGTTTACTAGTAACGTAGGCATTCTCTCGTTATCGTCAAGTAACGGTAACTAGTAACGTTGTTATTCTCTCGTTACCGTCAAGTAACGGTAACTAGTAACGAAGGTATTATCTCGTTACCGTCAATTAACGGTACCTAGTAACGTAGTTATTCTCTCGTTATCGTCAAGTAACGTTCACTAGTAACGTAGTTACTCCCTCGTTACCGTCAAGTAACGGTAACTAGTAACGTAGTTATTCTCGCGTTATCGCCAAGTCACGGTAACTAGTAACGTTGTTATTCTCTCGTTACCGTCAAGTAACGGTAACTAGTAACGAAGGTATTCTCTCGTTATCATCAAGTAATGGTTAGTAGTAACGTCGTTATTCTCTAGTTACCGTCAAGTAAAGGTACCTAGTAACGTAGTTATTCTCTCGTTATCGTCAAGTAACGTTCACTAGTAACGTAGTTACTCCCTCGTTACCGTCAAGTAACGGTAACTAGTAACGTAGTTATTCTCGCGTTATCGCCAAGTCACGGTAACTAGTAACGTTGTTATTCTCTCGTTACCGTCAAGTAACGGTAACTAGTAACGTAGGTATTCTCTCGTTATCGTCAAGTAATGGTTAGTAGTAACGTTGTTATTCTCTCGTTACCGTTAAGTAACGGTTACTAGTACCGTGTTACTCCTCGAAGCCTGGTTTAGACAAACAGTAGACCAGACGCGACTAGTTGTCGTGTGGTCACAGCTTGTTACGAACATCTGGCGAGTTATTGGAAGTCCACTATCACCACATGTGTGCAGGGTGCGAGGGCCTGGTCTCTCAGTACAGAACTTGCTCTCCTGCTTAGTTTCCAAACCTAATCGTTTATGATGCTAGTGGGGAGCTGAGGAAACAGCTGATTAAAAGATTTCTTCATAGACCAGCTTCTTGAGAAGCTCAGTCCATCTGCTGCCAGGCGTCGAGTTATATGAGGTGCACGTTATTTTCAGTTTAGTTTAGCTACTTTTGTATTATGTAAAATGTTGTCTATAACTTACAACCTCTCCGAGGCTTTGCAGAATAACGATGTCGATTCGTCTACAGCTCTGCAGAATATATCTCACGTTGTTACCGAACTTTTAACTGTCAAGAGAAATGAGGCAGAGAAGCACTTCAGAGGCACATATTACAGTGTGCAAGTATTGGCAGAAACTATTTATTTGGTAAAAGAAGTTCCTCGATTCTGGAAATTACAAAAAAAAACCTGCTGCAATGTACTTTATTCTACCCAAGAGGAGTATTACGTTCTATATAGGCTATGACTGTGAGTTATAACTGTTTAGGAACAATTGTTGAATCTGCTATCAAACTTCTGCGGGTTTCTAAAATGCTACTATTTTTCACTAGGCTGGTAATTAAAGTGAAGATTTACAGAATTGCAAATATACAGTATTTCTCTATGCATGTTAACTGTATTAAAATTACTCTTAAATTCCAAATCGTTTTGTCCAATTTGCAAAAATATATTTCATAAAATAAATGCAAAACTGTTTTCTATGAAATAAGAAATAAATTACGACTGCATCAGATGCTTTTCTCAAAATGGCATTGTGTTTCCGGAATAGTAATAGTTAAAAGTATTGCTAGGGATGGGAGGGGGGGGGGAGAAACAAATTGCATAGGGCCCCTTAAATTCTCTCGGTGGCCCTGGGTATGGTAGACCATGGGCCTCGGTTAAATCATGCAGTAGTGATACAGACGAGGCCAGATTGTTAGAATGAACCTTAATTTTGTATTGGCTATATTTTCAAGCTTAAGAGTATTTTCTCCGCTGTTTTTAGATTGGCTGTTTATCCTCACTGCGGGTTGTAAAATTCCCAATTATTTTAGGTATGTTAACTTATGTTTTGTTCAATTCTCGTGAACCACAAATATTTTTACTAAGCTGTTGTTTTGTAAAAGAATTCGCATTCCTTTCACATAATGCCAAATTAATGTTATTCAGATGACACTCGTGGTTCATTGATTCCTTAGTTTAGTGGCTGAGACAACGCGGTCATGTAGCCCCGTATACTTTGGGTGTGTGTAGAAACTGTCTGATAACCGGTGTTAATTGTGATGGCTGTATTAGTGTGTGTTATCTGTGATTCAGCCAAGGACTGCAGACGATCAATTTCAAGTAGTTCCTACTTTTGATACCAAATGTTACCGTCAACGACACCTAGCCGTGAAGTTGGCTACTAGATGCCACCCCAACCAGCACCTGGTGGCGAACGTTGGAACTTAATCTAACTTACAAATTTAGCTTCACACAAATGTGGTTAGTTGAAGGTTCTTTTACATGCCATAAATCTATGACATGGGCCTGCCGGCTTTACTTCCCCTCCGAAGGAAGGCATACTGAGGGATATTTGAAATGAAAATGAAAATCCACAGCCTGCTTCCAGTCTTCGACCGGGTCAGGAATGGAATGAATGAAGCCCCCATCTAGCGGCGAGGATATTAACTGTGCCGGCTGCCGAGGCCTGACGCACTCCTCTGGGGCAATGATTAAATGAATGACAGATGAAATGAAATGATAGTCGAGAGTGTTGCTGGAATGAAATTTTGACAGGGAAAACCGGAGTACCCGGAGAAAAACCTGTCTGCCTCCGTTTTGTCCAGCACAGATCTCACATGGAGTGACCGGGATTTGAACCACGGACCCAGCGGCGAGAGGCCGGCGTGCTGCCGCCTAAGCCACGGAGGCTTCACTGAGGGATATTTAACGCTCTTAAAAAATCCTAGGTCTTCGGCCGGGTTTGAACCCACGATCTTGGGCATAGAAGCTCAGCATGCTGCCAACTATGCCACCAAAGCCTCCCTGATGACACTCGTAAGCCACTGTATAGTAATAATGCAGTGTTTAGAAAAATGCCAGGCACCCTGTGTAAGTAGCCTATACCATATCTGCTGTAACAATTGATTCTGTAGCTAACAAGGAATGTACAAATAGGTCCTTCTCCTTTTGTTCTCCGCTTACAATTATGTGCCTGTTTCCTGTTGCCCAAGTCGTTCCCAATGCTCCTTTTAATGAGCTGCCAACCAACAAACGCCTGTCTTTATGTTGTCTGTAAGTTTTGCTTGTACAGTAGACCTACTGTATTAATTCGTAGCAGAAATAATATGTTATTACAACACTGAATACAGTGAGGTAGCCTATGTACACCAGTGCCGCTTCTGCAGGGGGATGAGCTGAGTCTAAATTACATTTTGAGGGATTTTGCGAGGGGGGAAGGCTCGGACATAATAAGACATAATAAATGAAAGCTCTAATATACAGCCCCGAAGTTTCAAAACCTCCTATCTACAGTAGCCTATATTCATGCCTGCCTACTTGGCCGATTTAGGTGGGAGACGCCCAATTTTCCATAGCTTTTCCCGTCTCAATATTACTCAAGTTATCCTCCCGATTTTTGTAAATTATTGGCGAACTTTAAAATATTCAATAGTATTTTTGAAAATGTTTATTGTGGGCAGTAATGAATGTTATTTGAGTGCCTTAATTTGTAAATGGGTTTTGTTTCAGTGTAAGCGGTTGTTAATTGACTTTGGTCTATCATTTTCGTCACATTCTAGTGGTTTTACTCGGCGTTTGACTCTTCACTACGACCAAAAAATACAATTCTGTTCTTTTTAAACAGTTTTCGGAGCATTTTACATCCATGATTGAATCCAGCAATGGTCAATTATTGTACATTTTGTACTGTTTGTCGATGTAATGTTTTTTATATCACATGGTAGAAAAAGTGATATCTGAAACACGTCGGAACAAAGAAGCACCAAGAAAATGTAAAATGTAGAAAAAAATAAATTAAAAAGAAATTTATAAAAAAATATGTTAAAAAGTAAAGTCATAGGATAATAAATGCCGAATGCATTTTGCAGTATAATTTGCCAATTAATTGAGCTAATAGGCCTATGTACTATTTATTTACTTCTCAAGAATTTTCCAGATTTTTATATCAATATCTCCTGAATTTTAGCTTTGTAGGTTGGCAGGTATGCACAGTGGTTTTTTTATTTGGGGGCGGTGGGGTTGGTACTTCCAGGATAATGTCACGAGACGAATCAAAATAAGGGGCCCGGAATTCTAAAGTTGGGACCCGCGCTCGCTCTCTACGGGCTACTTGTACTCGGAGATAGGCTAAGTCTTGTTTCCAAGCGCCGCACCATCTGTCATGTGGTTCAACACGATGCGGCCATGTTTAGAAAATATAATTCAGGCCAAATTAACACAAAAAAGTGCATTCATTTCTTATGAAAGGCGCGGTGCCGCCTTTGGCGCGCCACTTAAGTAGCGAAAGCGAGCGATAAGGTTGAGTGGTTAAAGGGCTCGATATAGAAAAATGGACCTTAATAGCTTTTAGGTTATCAAGTGAGAAGGTACGTCACTGCTCAATGAGAGCGTGCATTATGTCGCACCACCGCACCGCTCCGCCCCGCCGGATATGAGCCCTCAGGGATCAACAAAGTCCACATTAACCATCCATGACAAAAGGGGGGAATTAATCGCGCGAATATCTACTGCACAGCAGTTCTCTTCAACCGATAAGTCGCGGGACATTTTCAATTGCGTCGTCGCATTGATACGATAGTTTGCTTACTTAATTTAATTTTCCTAATTACTGCCGGCAGGGATGGAAAAAATAAATTAAAAAAAAAGCCAAATAAGAGGAACTGAATTGGAGCAGGTGGAACATTTTACGTACTCGGGCTGGCTGTGTATTCTCTCAAGATCGTAGTTTATTTATTTAATTATTTATTTATCGTATGACTTTTGTGCCGGGAGTGTCCGAGGACATGTTCGGCTCGCCTGAGTCTGTAGCTGCTTCCATCGGACACCCTTAGGGTGAGCTACAAGTTCCGTTCAACTTCAAGTAGTTCCAACTTTCGCTACCAGATATCAATGATACCTAGTGGTGAACGTTGGAACTTGGATAGAGCGTTATGACGAAATCTAACCTAACAATTTAGCTTCACACAAGTTTAGTTAGTGGAAGGATCTTTTACATGCCATAAATCTATGACATGGGACTGCGTGCTTTACTTCCCCTCCGAAGGAAAGCATAATGAAGGAGTTTTAACGTTCTTAAAAAATCCGACGACTTCGGCCGGGTTTGAACCCGCGATCTTGGGCACAGCAGTTCAGCATGCTACCAGCTACGCCATCGAAGCCGTTAAGATGGTAGTATAGGGAAGGAAATAGAGTCGAGGTGTAAAATGCCAATGCGATCTACAGTACTGTATTATATAGGCCTACTACAAGAAAGAAGCTAGTGTAGTGAAGAAACTCTCCCTACATCGCTCAGTATTTAGACCGACCTTGCTTTATGGAAGTGAGAGCTGGGTAGATTTATGGTACACTATCTGATACATAAGCTAGAGGTAACTGACATGAGTGTAGCACGACTGATTGCTGGGGCCAATAGATGGGAGCAATGGCAGGAGGGTAGGCTACTCGTAATGAAGAGATAAAGCCCAAGTTAGAATTGAACACGCTAGATGAAGCTGTTCGTATGAGCAGACTCGGATGGTGGGGTCATGTGGAGAGAATGAGGGAGGAGAGTTTACCTAAGAGGTTATTGAGTTTGACTGTAGAGGGTAAGAGAAGCAGAGATAGACCTAGGAGGTGATGGTTAGATTCAGTGTCGAGCGATTTTCTAGTGAGAGGTGTAGAAGAAGAGGAGGCCGCTGTGCTAACTGATAGTAGGGGACCATGGAGGTGACTTGTTCGCAAACAGAGGCTTGCAGACTAGACTAGACTAGACGCTGAAAGACACAAATGAAAATGTAGACCTATGTAAGCCTATGTAATAAAGGATTGCCAGTGGGATCAAGTAGGTCCACTGTATGTTCTTCTTCTTCTTGGTCGTAATTCGATTTTGAACGATTTAATTTCTGTAGTGGCAGATTAGTCAGACTCTTTATCTGGTGAAGGTACCGATTAGGGGCACGTCCCCTCAGCCGTTTCCCGTCAACTTTACCCTGGGCCTGGACGATACGCTTCTCAATGCCGTCTCGCCGGATGACATGGCCGAAAAATGTCAACATTTGCCTTTGGATGTTTCAGAGTAAGCGTGCTTTAGGAGCAGTCCTTAGCTCCTTCCGAATAGATTCATTTGTTCTTCTTGCTACCCACGATATTCTTAGCATTCTTCGATATCATGCAAAGAGACGCCTGGAAAAAACTAATGCAGGAAAGAATACAGAAGAGGGACGAAATCTGGCTTGAGTTTCACACAACGGAGGCCATGGTGACTAGGACATGGATGAACACTAACAAAGACTTGCGACACTTTGTTAATTCGATGGCGGTACATGGGTATCACCATAAACTGTGCAATACCGAATAGTTTCATGATCCTGATGAATCCTGCGTATGCAAATTATGCGGTGTACAATATAGTAGATACCATGTAATTTATTGTGCAAATCGGGGATCATGCATTGTGATGTTTTGTGAATGACAGTTTGTTATCATTAGGGCTCGGATTTTTAGGTGCTAAAAATCGGGAAAATATTTATTTTTATGTATTAAAAATGCCTGAAATATGTGACAAAGAAGTAAAAGTATTTAATTATAATTTAGTTTATTAATGTGAATATAAACAGTATTTTGTACTCACGAATGCAAGTTATGCTATGTCTCACTGACTGCTGAAGCATTACAATACACAACGAGATACATCTTCAGGTTGTCCATCACAAATGACCGACGTTTATCGCGAAACACTTTTTCTGAATGCGCGAAAATGCGGCAATATGCCTGTTGCCCTTGACGTGTTGTGTAACTTGGGATCGCTGTTAAGCCTTGATTGCTTTCCCACATGGTTGGCAGAACAGAACGCCCCCATCAGAAGTAAAATGATCTTTAAATTCTACAAGTGACGATAACTTGTAGTTGTTTTTACTTTAGGCATCGTAGAACTGCTTTACACTTCACAGTGCCAGAAATGAACTGCACGTGAGTGACACTGGTTCCAGGTAGCTGGGGGAGGTCTAGCACGTGGTGCAATATGGCTATGGACAAGGAAATCCCCGGCTTCCAGAGTGAGTGGCACGGGGCAACAAGGTTAGAATAACACAGTTGCAAGCTGACATACGCTCTGCATAAAGATTAGATAGCTCACAGGTTCTTCCCCGTTGAAGTAACACAGAACAAATATGCAATAAACTGAAAGATCTAGCATACTGATTTTAATAAATGTAAATATTATGTCTTTTTATGTGCTAATAAGTTAAAAGCAGGAATTTAATTATTTATAGAAAAAATGCTTAAAATATGTATTTACATTTAAAAAAAAATACCTAAAAATCCGAGCCCTAGTTATCACCACTGTGCACAATTTGTGCGCTTTATCTTTAATAATTAAGGTTTGATTCTAAATTGCTGAAGAAAGTCCAATTGTTGGACCGAAACATGTACTAATTTGAATATAATTTGTATTATATGGCGGAGCATTTGAATTAGTTATCTATTAATCAATACGGCCATATTCTCACATTTTCCTATAATGATAAATGTGTCTGCGTTTTAACAAATAAGCATTCAAAAGAAAGGGAATCCCCCGCAGCAGTGACGAGTTACAATATCTTCGACAATTTGTATAAAAAGTGATTTTAAACAAATAAACAAGACGATAGTCCCTGTCAAAACTGTGTCGCGTTGAGCCCGCTAAACAGTAAAGCCGGGCGGGTGGTTTAGCACAGAGGTCCTTAACGTGTGTGTGAGGGGAGGGGGGGCGCCGGCTCTCATTGAAATATTTATATTTCATATTCTGTAACAAATTGCTATCCTCATATCCATGAACCTATCATAGGCAGGAAGCTCCCATGACCATTCAAGACTATAATAAACTCTTACTTTTGCAGTCTTATTTCACAGGAACTGACCAGTAGATCCTGCCAGCAGGAATTCTGAGAAAAGGTGTAGAGTAGGCTAGCATTTCCCACACAGCACCCTTTCACCCACCACCCGCAGTTATATCTCCTTACCAAACACTTAACAACACTGCTGTACTAATGCCAATAAGCCGCTTGGCAATGTGTCCGCCTCTTCCTTACACGAATTGGGACCGATAACCTAGATGTTAGGCCCTTAAAACAACAATTATCATCATCATCATCCTTACAAGAATATATTCTTCTATTTCTGTCAATGTCTACTCGAATTCTGCCAGGCCATTGCAGTCAGTTCAAAGACAGTGAGTAAACAGGTGAATTCTAGTGGGTCTTAAGTGGAAGTGGTAAGCCCGATTTACAATAAACTGATACAGGTAACGTTTATTAGCAGTGGTAAAAAGAGACCCCATAAAAGTTATAGTGCATGTCCTCCTTCGGAAGGAAAATAAGGGGGAAAGGGAGGGGGGTCCTTGATATTTCATGTTTCCGAAGGGGGGCGCGACGGGGGGAAAAATGAGAACCCCTGGTTTAGCATTTGCAAGATTTCTAGCACAGGCCCTTTACTTATTATTATTATTATTATTCCTAATTCCTAATCGGATTGAGCAACACTGAGGGCTGGACGATCGTTTGTTATACAAGAAAGTGGAAGTAACTAGCTAGCATTTCGCAGAATATTCTGACTCTCTGAAGTCCCGTAATCGAGGCCCTCGAGGAGCAGTGATGTGTTCTCTTTCATCTCGTTCTATTTATCCTGATGACTGCGCTAGTTGTCAAGAAACCGGCGTGGCGTGGCAAAGCATGATGGATATGGTCCAGCTAAGTGCAGTCAATTAGTGTCGCAAGTGTATTTTATCTGCTGTGGCTGCAGCCCTTTGATCTCCTCTGGTGTTACACAGTCGATTAGCAATGAACTGCCGTCAAGTTTAGCAGCTTCCCTGGTTCGATTACCGGCTCTGTCGTGGAGAATGTAAAGCCTGGAGCCGAGTGGCAGAATGACTGACTAGAGAGGTCGATTCGAATATCGACCTTTCTGGGTGGGTGGGGGAAGAGTCGTAAGATTAATCGTTGTAGTTGTTTCAAATCAGGGGCTTGGACAACGTGGTCGTTTAGCCCTGTGTAGTTGGGTATGTGTTGGAGTTGTCTGATAAACTACATTCAGTGGCGTAACTGGGGTTTACATTTGGAGGGAGATGAGCTGAGTCAAAATTACATTGGGGTGGAGTGAGTGCTTGGACTGAAAGCTAATAAGTTATAGCCTACGGTGCCGAGACCCCTATCTACTGAAGGCCCATATTTTTTTCGTGTTTGATTTCATTAATACATTCTATTTGCACTTATCAATGTGCAAATTGATATTAAATTATAAAGCCCAGTAGCGGCTTCGGTGGCGTAGTTGGTAGCATGCTGAACTGCTGTGCCCAAGATCGCGGGTTCACACCCGGCCGAAGTCGTCGGGATTTGTTAAGAGCCTTAAAATCATTCAGTATGCCTTCCTTCGGAGGGGAAGTAAAACCAGCGGTCCCATGTCATTGATTTATGGCATGTAAAATATCCTTCCACAAACTAAACATGTGTGAAGCTAAATTTCTAGGTTAGATTTCGTTGACCGCTCTATCAAAGTTACAACGTTCACCAATAGGTATCAGTGACATCTGGTAGCGAAAGTTGGAACTACTTGAAATTGAACGGAACTTGTAGCTCACCCCATGGGTGTCCGCTAGAAGCAGCTACAGCCTCTGGCGAGCCTAATATGTCCTCGGACACTCCCGACACTGAAAGCCATGTGATAAATAAATATAAAACACAGTTTTTTTTCGCGAAATCATCTGGCAATTTCTATCCCCCGACACTATATAAATATTAATGAACTACAGTTAACAACTAAAGAGTAACTATAAACATCAATAAAACTTTACAAGATAATAGCCTAAGTTATTTACTTTCCACAAGGTCACTCTCATTCGGATACTAACAGAAAAACAACTGAAAAGTGGTGTATTTTTGGAAAGCCACCCCTCTGGCTAACTGAACAGCTGACCATTTTGCTCATTCAGTAAGCGATAAGTTAGGATAACGCTAACAATTTACACCAGTGAAAATAAATGCTATCCAACACAATGCGGGATGGACGCGACACACTTCTGCCAGAGGCTATCGTCTTGTTTATTTGTCTAAACACAGAGGGGCGTGGTGGCTCAGCGGTCTAGCTGTATGCCTCTCACCAAGGCGGTCCGGGTTCGATTCCCGGTCAATGCATGCGAGATTTTCGAAGTGAAATGCCATGTCCTGTGGTTCGGATTCCACGTAAAATGGAGGTCCCGTGGCTCATAATCACAAGATTCACGGTCACGTAAAACTACAATCTTCCTTCCTACCTTTTTGTCTAAACACATGTTTAAAATAAATAAATAAATAAATAAATATATTTCCGTTTACTTTTCAAGAATTGCAAGATTTTTCCTGTAGCCTACTATTGAAGACGATTTGGAAGATTTTGGAACGAACCGCATCTTCTAACTCCCTCTGATTTAGAGCTAGAGTTTTGTGAAACATACATAATAATGTTATTGGTTTTACGTCCCTTTTAACTACACTGGCTTTTAGAGACGCCGGGGTGCCGGAATTTTGCCCCGAAGGGGATCTTTAACGTGCCAGTAAATCTACTGACACGGCTCCCTCGCATTTGCGCACCCTCAAATGCCAGCTGACTGCGCCAGGTTTCGAACCTGCAACCTTGGGCTCAGCAAGCGAGAACGTTACCCCTGAGCCACGCAGCCAGACTAGTGAAACATACACCTTATATGGTACATGAATTATGACCTTCAATGAATTGGATAGGCCTAGCTATTTTGACACCTTGTATATACACCTGCAGCGTTGGGGATGAGGTGAAACGAGTTTCTATGTAGAAATGGTTTTTATGGTTGGATGCCCTTTCTGATGCTAACCTCAAAGGAGAAGTTAGTGAGATGAATGAAGGAGTTGGTTGGAATAGCCGTCGCACGAATTTGAGGTGGCCTATGAATGAACCCCTCACGTTGCTTGTTAGGCTGTTGTGACGTTCAGTCGCTTCACTGTCTGACATGAGGCGAGTAGGTCGTGGGTGGGCTCAGCTGTCGCTAATGCGTCTGGAGACAGCAAGAATGTCCTTCTCACCACACCGCAACCCGGAAATCGGCCAGCCGGACACTATGAAGACATTATAGCCTACTCTACAGTAGTCGGTAACAAATGAGTTTCAATACGCAGTAGGCCTAACTTTCCTGTAATAATAATAATAATAATAATATCGTATAGCCTCCGGTACCGGGTGCAAGCTTTGTATTTGACACCCACAGGGTAGCTTGCATGTCGAATTTCGTTGTTCCTTGAGTCACTATGAAAGTCAAGGAGGTTAGATATCTAAGCTCCTTGAACACTATAGCGCTTTCAAGTAGAGAAATGAGGAACTATGTGTTGGCGGAAACTCCCGAGATTAAGTTTGCCATTATGAACACGGCCTACTGAATTCAAATGGGTTCTTTGACATACCAACATCGTATGACATGCGTGTAGTAAATTTTTGCTGTCTTTCAAAAATCACATACCACGGCCAGGAGCGAACCTGCAAGCTTGGGGTTAGTAGACCGACACGTTAACCACTCACCCACCGTGGAAAGCACCTTTTCTGTTGTCTCCACAGACTGTGATCTAGCACAATTGCTTTATTCGCGTCTAAGGAGCACTTCTGTGGGTTTTACGTCCCTTTTAACTACTGCGGCTTTTAAAGACGCCGGTTACCAGAATTTTGTCCTGAAAGGAATCTTTAACGTGCCAATAAATCTACTGAAAAGGCTCCCTCACATTTGTGCACCCTCAAATGCTAACTGATGGCGTCAGGATTCGATCCTACAACCTTGGGAACAGCAGACGAGAACGTTATTGCGGCTCCACGCAGCTAGTCAATAAATAATTATATTTAATTATAGAGTTAAATGCTAGTTACTATCTAAGTCAAAAGTCTGTTGTAAATATCTCGGTCAAAATAAATAATTAAAATATTTTTTCGGAACGTAAAATATTTCACTGGTGAAAACTCTACAATTATGCTATTGTCGATATGCTAGGAGTAGTCTGTATTATGCTTGATCTAGCTCCAGCCCTTCAAAGTTGCATTGCTTAAACGAAAGGAAGAAGATTTGCTGTTTTTCGTGGCCGTTAATCTCGCGATCATGAGTCACAGGATCTTCATTTTTACGTGCAATCCGAACCATAGGATGTGATACTTCTGCCACGGCCTATGCAAATTACAAATACACACTCTTGTACAGGCATCACAGTGACACAGATTAGCCTATCTATGCCCAAGATCGCGAGTTCAAACTCGGCCGAAGTCGTCGGATTTTTAAGAGCGTTAAAAATCCCTCAGTATGCATTCGGATGGAAGTAAAGCTGGCGGTCCCATTTCATAGACTTATGGCATGAAAAAGAACCTTCCACTAACTACACTTGTGGAAGCTAAACTTGGTAGGTTAGTTTGATAACGCTATAATAAATCAAACGTTCGCCGCCAGGTGCTGACTACGATAGCATTTAGTAGCCACGTCCGCAGCTAGGTGTCGTGGATGGTAGCATTTGGTAGCAAATGTAGGAACAAATACTTGAAAAAATTAATCGTCTGCAGTCCTTCTACCTGAATCACAGATAACACACACTAATACAGCCATCACAATTAACACCGGTTATCAGACAAATTCTACACACACAAAGTACACGGGGCTACATGACCACGTTGTCGCAGCCCCTAAACTAAGGAACCAACCAACCAACACAGATTATCAGACAAGTTATAGCCTACACACACTTAAGTACACGGGACTACATGACCACGATGTCGCAAAGCCTCTGGAAAGAATCTCTCTCTCTTTCTAGTTGACGGACGTAGGCGACCAGCCTTCGCAAGCACCCAGTCCCCGTAGCAGAATTAACCGCACGAGGTCAAAATTCTTTGACCCAGCCGTCAATCGAACTCGGAGCCCTTCTTACCGTAGGATAGCGTTCTACTCACGAATACAGCACAATGCAGAGGGCCTTGAATGAATGAGACGAGGTCTCCCTTGCAGAAAGCTGTCTGGGATGTAACAAATGCCTTGGCACGCTCTTGACAGGGGGCTGTGCTGTTCGCTAATGGCATTACAGATTACAGGAGGCCTAGACACGCTTAGGCGATAAACTCTGAAAAGAATAGGCGGGAGTAAAGTTACTCAAGCGTAATGTAGCACAACATATCGTTTCCTCCCAGACAGGGCAGGCCTGCGGTGTCGCCACTAGCCTGTGCAGTCCAGTGCAGTGGTGGGAGAGTAAGGTACCATCCACTGGTACCACCTCGTGGTGTAGCGGCTAGCAGTCCTGGCCGTTGGTTTCGATTCCCGGCTCTCCCAATAAATTTTAATTCCGGTGTTTTATTTAGCGTATGGCTTTTAGGCTAATGCCGAGTTTGTCCAAGGACATGTTCAGCTCGCCAGAGTTTGTAGCTGCTTCAATGCGGACATCCATGGGGTGAGCTACAAGTACCGTCGCGTCTGGAGTTTTGTCTGGGGGAGGAAAGTGTAAATGTAAGGACGAGCAATTGGAAGGTAGCGGCTGTGGCCTATAGTTAGGGACCAACCCCGGCATTTGCCTGGAAGGATGAGATGATTGAAGATTTATGAGCAAGTTTAATTTCAAAGTAGTTCCAACTTTGGCTACCAGATGCCTCTGTCAGCTAGCGAAGAACGTTGGAATTTGATAAAGCGTTTCTAACCAAATACAGTAACTTACAAATTTGGCTACACACTACCAATTGTAGTGCTAGGTTCTTTTTCATGCCATAAATCTATGACATGGGTCCGTCGGTTTTCCTGAAGGATTTTAACGCTCTTAAAAAATCCGACGACTTCGGCCGGGTTTGAACCCGCGATCTTGAGCATAGCAGTTCAGCATGCTACCGACTACGCCACCGAAGCCGATATTTACTGGAATTCTGGTGTGAGTGCTGGAACGGGATACACTCAGCCTCGTGAGGCAAAGCTGAGAAGAGGTGGTTTCGATTCCCACCTCAGCCATCCTGGAAGTGATATTCCGTGGTTTTCTCCACTTTTACTGCACCCAAATGCTGGGATGGTTCCTAACGTAAGGCCACGACCTTAACACTAGATTCGATCCGGCAACCTTGGGGACAGCAGGTAAGAACGTTACCACTGAGCCACGCAGCCAGTCACTCTACTTACAATACTTCGTGCGCCGCGGCTTCGGTGGCGCAGTCGGTAGCATGCTGAGCTTCTATGCCCAATATCGCGGTTTCAAACCTGGCCGAAGTCGTCGGATTTTTAAAGATTGTTAAAAATCCCTCAGTATGCCTTCCTTCGGAGGGGAAGTAATGCCGGCGGTTCCATGTCATAATGACCTTCAACGAATATATAATTATAGGCTATATTAGGCCTACCCAAAAAGAAGAACACGGAAATTTAAAAAAAAAGCATATCTGAAGTAGAATTCGAAATCCTTCCAGCTCTACATAATAAACTCAGAGTCTGCAACGCAACCGCTTATGCTACGAAGACAACGAGGTTAATATGTCCTATCTTATTATATAATACGCTACGCGCTTCTTAACCCAGGAACAGTACAGTGGGGCATTCAATGCCCCAGAGAATGTTCGTTCCCCGATTACGTTATGTTGGTACGCCTGATAAGCGGCCACTCCTGTGACTTTTACTTGACTTCGACTGTATTTCAGTTAATGTGTATACTTCTTAGCAGTGACAGCTATCCCAAAGCAGTGTCACCAGGGCATTGAGTGCTCCATCTGACCACGATCCAAGGACACCAAGACCACTGTGGTGTGCTCAGAATGCAAGAGGTTTGTGCGTTAACATCATAGCTTGGTGTTTTGTAGTTCATGTGAGAAGTAAAGATGGTGATTATGATTATTATGACCAAGAAAATAATATCTACAATAACATTGAAATATTGCTAATATTTTTGTTTTCTATTATATTCACACATTTATTTTCATTTTACAGCCTTAATAGTTTCAGTATTCTGTGCTACAGGGTTGATTTCACTCATTTGTAACTGCAGTTATTAGTATTACATTATTTTAATGCATCCGAGTTGTGTTTCTGTTCTGGGGTACTCATTGCCTCAGGATACCATCACTTCTTCTGGAGAATAAGGGTACTGCTCCAGGGTTAATCTATCCTCCATGTTTCTCCGGGGTTGAACCGAAATGCATCAACGATAATCACTCATTAACTCTCGTATTTAAGTTAAATAGGAATTAACTAACTAATCGTTAGTACAGAGTTGATGTGAACGGCCCTTAATAGAGCAAATAATGAAATATTGAAAGAATGCGTTGAGTAAGTAAAGCAGTGAACAAGTTTTTGGAATTCGCGGTACTCGGTACGCAGGAAGGCACCTATAGTTCAAACCCAGTGACTTCTCCTTAGTACAGTACTGTACAGCTGGAATGGTTTTGTTCCAAAAACTGTGCTATGGTTGGCTTTTTGTAAATCCTTAGAAAAGCACAAAAAAAGCTTAACTCTGAATTTTAGAATAATTTGCACGATCATTTTGTCGGAAAACTCAAAAAAACATTGAAAGGCGTTTTTCTCTGAACCGACATATTTTAAAGAAAAGTTTCTTAAACAAAAAATGTAGAGGACAGTGTCACCTACAATTCGTAGTCTATCATTGAGGTCATGTCATACGTTTTGAAATGCAGAAGCTAGGTGGCGCCAAATTTTCCAAAAAAAAGTGTTTTTCACTTTTTGTCCTAGATTTTTTTTTTTTTCACAAAAGAGTGAATCCGAAATGTGTTCCTCTCAAAATTGTCTGCAACATTTATTTAAACGTTTGTTTCCTCCGACTTACCATTCCAAAGTTATAGCGCAGCAAATGCAACGCTGCGTAGTCAAGGCTACTATTGTTACTGCGGAGAGAGCGGTGGGCATAATTTAGACAGGGACCGGTGTCGGACAGTTGCCTAAGGCTCGGTCAAACAGGACGCGGGCTGTGTTTGTTAATTAGCTCAAACAATCATATCTATTTCAATCGCAACGTATCAATCATAACTGTACACATATTAACCTTTGTGCCATCTGAATAGTACAATTTTCACACTTCGACAGGCTATAACTTTGGAACGGTAGAAGGCGGAGGAAAATATGTTTCAATAAATGTTGTAGACAATTTTGAGAGGAACAAATTTCTGATTCGCTCTTTTGTGAACAAAACATTTTTTTCTAGGACAAAAAGTGAAAAAACACTTTTTTGGAAACTTTCGCGCCACCTAGCTTCTGCATTTCAAAACGTATGACATGACCTCAATGAAACGAATTGTAGGTGACTATGTCCTCTACATTTTTTGTTTAAAAAACTTTTCTTTAAAATACGTCGATTCAGAGAAAAACGTTTTTCAAATGTTTTTTTGAGTTTTCCGACAAAATGATCGTGCAAATTATTCTAATTCAGAGTTAAGCTTTTTTGAGCTTTTCTAACGATTTACAAAAAGTCAACCATAGCACAGTTTTTGGAACAAAAGGTTTTTTTTTTTCTGTGCAGCTGTCCTGTACTACCTGGCGCACGGACAATACGTGATAGCTGAAAATTTCAAATGTTGAGAGAGGAAGCATGCTCCTCAGGATGGTCTCTGTCAGAGAGCGGTGATCTACTTGAGGTTCGTTGAACCAGTGAGTAGGATGGCTGCAGCAGGTAGCGTGGGAGGGCAGGTCATCACTTAGTCGCTAATTGATCGCGCTGTCCCCATTGTAACATAATAACCATTAGCAGGGAGCCAGGCAGGGGTAGATCTGGGAGCGGTGTGGAGCCAATCCTCTCAGCCGCGCGCCACCAGTCTTCCTGCGTAGTCATTTGACGGGCTTGGATAACGTGGTCATTTAGCCCCGTGTACTTGGGTGTGTGCAGGATTTATCCGATAACTAGAGCCCTGCGCGGATAAACAAACATTATCCGTATCCGGCCCGCACCCGCACGACAGTTATCCGCATACGCACGTTTTTAGCCTACTTTTCACATTTTGCAAAAATGAGGAAAAAGTAGACTTATGAGATCGGGCAAATGTCTGTCTGTCTGTCTGTCTGTCTGTCTGTCTGTCTGCCTGTCTGTCTGTCTGTCTGTCCTTCTGTCTGTCTGTCTGGCTGTGTGTGTGTCCCCCCCTATCAACTCCTAAACGGCTGCAGCAATCGAAACAAAATTTGGTAGGAGTAAAGATCTATACCTGAATATCTCACGGCCATATTTGAAAATGATGTCAGTGCTACCAACTGATAAAAAATCGCAATTGAAATTTGAGCTCCATGTTGGATATCTTGGAAAGTATGAATGGGAGCTATTTCAAAATTGGCACACGTACAGATCATAATATTTCAGTTTAATTTCCAGGAGGCCAAACATGGCAGTGTTGCCAAAATGATTATAAGCCTCCTGATAGGTCCAATTTTTAAATGCATATAACTTCTACACTATCAAGTGGAATTCAACCAAATTTCGTATGTTGTATGTGTACATAACCAGATATGACTGAGCGTATTCTTAAGACCTACCAGGGCTGCCAACTGTTAATAAATGCTCCTAATTTATTTTATCCAAATACCAATATATCAGAAAGTATGCAAACCGACAGCTTTAAACTATGCACACGTATAGTACCTGACATTCTATATTAATTTGGAGTAACTTATATACGTCAGTGCTACCAACATGATTCTAAGCCTGCTGACAGGTCCAACTTTAAATACATGTAACTTCCATACTATCATTTGGATTTCAACCAAATTTCGTATGTGCTATGTGTACCATAACAGATATGACTATGCGTATTCTAAGGAGCAACCAGGGCTGCCAACTGTTAATATGTGCTGTCCCTATTTTTGTTACCCTAATATCAATATATCAGAAAGTATGCAAGCCAATAGCTCTAAACTTTGCACACGTATAGTACCTGGCATTCTAGACGAATTTGGAGTAACTAATATACGTCAGTGCTGCCAACATGATTCTAAGCCTGCTGATAGGTCCAATTTTAAAATGCATGTAACTTCTATACTAACTAATGGATTTCATTCAAAATTGGCACAACAATAGATCATATTATTTCAGATTATTTCTGACCAATACATGCATGACATTGTTGCCAACATGATTTTACGCGCGCTGTTAGATCCAATGTTTAACTGCATGTAACGTCCATGCTATCCAGTGGACGTCAACCAAATTTTGTATTTAGTACCGTAAGAGACGGAACTAAGAATATATTCAGTCATCAGGGCTGCCAACTGTAGTGCCCTATTAGGATACATTATGCCAGGTATACAGTATTTCGAACTAATTGGAAATTTTGATATTAGCAACTTAATTTCGTCATTATTCTAGATAGGTTCATATTCTGTAGAATAATCATTGGCATGAAAAGTAGGCTGTATAGTTCTTCACGGAACTTCTTGTTTTTATCCGAATCCACTGACATTACAATAATATTTTTTAAAATTAATTAGATAAGGCGTAAAGTATTAAAGCAACACAGTTGGACATTTCAGGAGAAAGTCGTTCCCTAGGCTATGTATGACGTGCGCTATGTTTAAAATGAATGCTGTAGCCTGGGGTTCACTCAGCCGACAACAGGAATGACGTCCAGGGTAATTCCTCGGAACAAAGAAAGTAGGCATCTCATCTATTGTCCGGCTCCGTGGCTAAATGGTTGGCGCGCTAGGCTTTGGCCCAAAGTGCCCCGGGT
Source organism: Meconema thalassinum (assembly GCA_946902985.2). Lineage (NCBI taxonomy): Eukaryota > Metazoa > Arthropoda > Insecta > Orthoptera > Tettigoniidae > Meconema > Meconema thalassinum. Next base: position 555,824,852 of record OX336388.2, read on the forward strand.
TCGATTCCCGGCCGAGCCATCAGGAATTTTAATCTCCTGGGGTTGATTCCCGTGGCTCGGTGACTGGGTGTATGTGCCGTCTTAGTCATCACGACGCGCAGGTCACCCACGGGCGTCAACTAGAAAGACCTGCACTCGTCCTCTCCGGAGGCCACACGATTATTATCATTCTCATCTATTGCCGATGTCACGAAGCGTGCAAGCCTCTTTAGTTCTTTACTTTCCTCGTTAACGAACGGCAAGTTCAGTGGCCATGTTTACATACCATGTCTGCGGGGAGCCGAAGCTTTCCCAGCTCGAGGCACAGTGTTGTCAACTCTCCACCGTGGCCACTGAGCAAGCAGAGATACTGGACAGAACTGAGTGCAGTTGTGCAACACTGCACACTTGACACGCGAGCACGTAGCCAGGACTTGATTTTGGAATCCACGTGCCGTTTTGAAATGCTACATCGCATCGTTCCAATATGGTGGTAAAAGCCACATCTCATTACAGTAACAGGTGCTTAAGGTAGCCCACCCGGCTAACAGGTATTCATGGCAGGTTGCATATATTCACCCTTGCCCACGTCTCTCGCTGCTAAATTTTCACTTTCAATTCAGAGGTTGATTGGTTGGTTCCTTAGTTTAAAGGCTGCGACAACGCGGTCATGTAGCCCCGTGTATTTTGGGTGTGTGTAGAATCTGTCTGATAACCGGTGTTAATTGTGATGGCTGTATTAGTGTGTGTGATCTGTGATTCAGGTAAGGAATGCAGGCGATCAATTTCAAGTAATTAGTTCCTACTTTTGCTACCAAATGCTAGCAGCTAACTTGGCTACTAGATGCTACCGCAACCGGCACATGTCGGCGAACGTTGGAACTTATTGAGCGTTAATCAAATCTAACCTATAAACTAAAGCTACACGCAATTGTAGTTAGTGGAATGTTCTTTTACATGCCATAAATCTATGACATGGACCCACTGGCTCTATTTCCGCTCCGAAAGAAGACATACTGAGGGATTTTTAACGCTCATATCCGATGACTTCAGCCGGGTTTGAACCCGTGCTCTTGGGCATAGAAGCTCAGCATGCTACCAACTACGCCACCGAAGCCGCCCAATTCAGAGTTTATTTACTCAAGTAAGAGCAATAATAGGGTTTGGAGTGTAAGATACACAAAGTACATTTTTACCGATACGAAGCACGTGTAACCAGCTAGTATTTTGTAAAATGTTATGTTCAACGATGTCGAAATGTAAATATTAGGCCTAAGTTATATGTCAGCAAACTGTTTCATAATGGGGTTCATTAAAGTAGACTACTACTTTTCATTATGATACAGTTTCTCCAACCAATCAGAGCTCATTATTTTCATTCATTGACCAATTAGGAAAGGATAGCTTTGCACATGCACTCAAAATCCAACATGAATTACATGATTTGAAAGTTGACAACGTAGACTATATTGGATCAACCATTGTAGTTACAATGCCGAACACAAAGACAAAATCAGCACGAATCTTTACGGTAACAGGAAAATACTATGAAATATGCGAGAAATTTAGGAATCTACGTCCAGAAGTTCGCAACACCATTCCTCCAGCCATTATCGACATGGAAAGTGTGCACCGTCCCTAATTTTGCATAAACAAACTGGGCAATATTGCAAAAGAAATAGCACTGTACCTTAATATCCGCAACTCCAATTTCTACACAGAGCATTCATTACATTCCTAAGATTTCGCCGAAAATTTTAGTGAATGCTGTTTGTGACATAAACACACCAGAACGTCATGGAGGAAGCATGCGTATGACATTAGTTCCACGGAAATTATAATCCAGCTTCTGTTCAGTAAATGGATTTCTGACGTGAAACTTTTCCGCCAGATATCATAACTGTTCTATTTTGAACTCAATTGATTTGCCTTCCGTTGACATTCTATACGCATCGAATTTGAAGAATGACTAGTTGATAATCCGATACATTTCAATTTCAAGCGTTTGTAACAGCCTATTTTTTGATATTTGACCAAAATAACAAAATGATCCAACATAGTACCTGTGCGCTATCTGTTGGTGCTTCTTCAGGATAAACAATGTTTCAAAGCTTTCGAATTCGTTATTGGGTAGAGATCAAATGGTGAACCCATACAATTCCCAGGAAGAAGAAGTCAACCGACATAATCTCGACAGATATTTATGAATATTTATGTTAGAACATATAAATTTATAATTACCGTCAAACATAAACATTCGTATGCAACTCGCCTATAATGGTAATTAAGACACTCATATGGAAATTATAATACGATTAATTTCAATTTAAAGCGTTTGTAACAGCCTATTTTGTGTTATTTGACCAAAATAACAAAATGATCCAACTTCATGGAGGAAGCGGGCGTATGCCATTAGTTCCACGGAAATTATAATCCAGCTCTCTGTTCAGTAAATGGATTTCTGACGTGAAACTTTTCCGCCAGATATCATAACTGCTCTATTTTGGACTCAATTGATTTGCCTTCCATTGACATTCTATATGCATTGAATTTGAAGAATAACTAAGTTAGTTGATAATAGGATACATTTCAATTTAAAGCGTTTGTAACAGCCTATTTTGTGTTATCTGACCAAAATAACAAAATGATCCAACATACTGTAGTACCTGTGCGCTATCTGTTGGTGCTTCTTCAGGATAACCAATGTTTCAAAGCTTTTGAATTCGTTATTGGGTAGAGATCAAATGCTGAACCCATACGCTTGTTTTAATTATTGCCATTATAGGCTCATTGCAAAATGTACTAAAAATGTATTATGTGTTCCAGCGCTGCCTAAGGGTATGTGCCAAGCCAGTGAGTAGTATGTACTGTATGTTCCAGACGGAGGGTCGGTGGGTGGCAGCACCGCCGAACAGAACATTCGGCGCTACCGCACCGCCTTTACTAGGGAGCAGTTGGGACGCCTGGAGAAAGAGTTCTTCAAGGAGAACTACGTGTCTCGACCCAGGCGCTGTGAGCTGGCGGCGCAGCTCAACCTACCCGAGTCCACCATCAAGGTGAGTGTTCCCCATTACCTATATAGCCCTATATTACTTCCTATGAATAGCCTAAAAGTAGGCATAATCAATGCTACTTAATCCCCCAGTATGAAATTCCTTTAAAACGATACATTAACTGCCATAATCGCTTACAACAGTAATTAAAGTAGAGTCCATAAACCAAGCCTAGCTGATACTTGTCCCCCATTAGTTAAAGGACGGGTTCCGAATCGCACCAGCCACATTGATGTAATGCCACGTGCGTACAAGCAAAGCAAAGTGCAAGTATCTGAGCACAGCGCAAGCGCCATACACTCAACACTACTTGCGCATGCGCATTTCTAACCTCAAACAACAATACATCACGTGACATGTTTCCAACGGGTTTTAATTGAACACACGTGGTATGTTGGCAAACAGAAATAATATTTTAAATAATACAGTATGTTTCAGAACAAACAACGATCAATATGACTTTTTAATGTAGGACCACTATTCATATTTAAAAATGATTATCTAATTCCAGAGCAGTCAAGAGGGGCGATTGACCGGTAGCTTAATTAGGGACTAACCATAAAATACGTTCACAAAAATGCCATAATATTGAAGCCCCTTCCCCCCATTGTACCACGTTGTAACAATTCTAAAGTTTAATATATTCGCAGAAAAAATCATTGCCTATCAAAGTCTCTATGAAGGCGTGCTGAAATATAGTTCTCAGATTAGTGTAGGGTTTTCAGAAATCCTCCACCAGAAGTAGATTCAGTGGCGTGGTTGGTATCATGTTTAACTGCTGTGCCCAAGATAGCGGGTTCAAACCCAGCCGAAGTCATCGGATTTTTTAAGAGCGTTAAAATCCTTCAGCATGCCTTCCTTCGGAGGGGAAGTAAAGTCAGCGGTCCCATGTCATAGATGGCATGTAAAAGATTCTTCCACAGACTAAACTTGTGTGAAGCTAAAATTTCTAGGTTAGATTTCGTTGGAACGCTCTATCAAAGTTCCAACGTTCACCACTAGGTATCATTGATATCTGGTGGCGAAAGTTGGAACTACTTGAAATTGAACGGAACTTGTAGCTCACCCTAGAGGTGTCCGCTTGAAGCAGCTATAACCTCTGGCGAGCCGAACATGTCCTCGGACACTCCCGGCACTAAAAGCCATACGATAATTAAATAAATACTTTTATTTAGTCGATTATTTTAAAATTTATTTTTTTCATGTGTAAATAACCAAATAATGATTATCTCATTCGTGGTTGTTCTTCCTTTTAATCCATTTGGGGGCTTTGCGACATCGTGGTCATGTATCCTCATGTAGGTTACATGCTTGTGTATGAAATCTATATAATTACCAGACCTCGGATTTTTAGGCAACAAATTGTATTGTTTTAGACACCTAAAAAGGCATTAAAACTGGTAAATTAGACTCCAACCTATTAATATTCGAAAAATTAAAAAACTGAGTGATCAGTTAATGCTAAAATGTAAGTAACGACAAGGAAACAATTTATTTGTCACTAAATTAAAGAGTAGCCTAAACAATTTTTCAGGAACTATGAGCAAGTCTAAATACAAAACCAATAAACTGTCTCTTCATGGATCTTGTTTTCATATTGTGGATCATGTCCACTACCATAAATTGGCTGCACAGTAGCATAGGCTATTACTAACATATGTTCCAAATTGTCAACCGTCAGACTATGTCTTCTGTCCGACAAAATTATTTTAAAAGCAGAAAAACACATTTCAACTGAAACAGATATTGCACCATGCACCCTCTTATCTGCATTCCTGACAACTTTCACTTCTGTCATTCTGTAGGAAAGTGACCTGCGAAGAGCAATAAACTGCAGTATAGTCGAAAGACTGGATTCATTACTTGTTTCTCCTTTATAGCCTATATTCTCTTCTTTATCAATTACAGTTTCCATAGTACAGACTGTCAATTTACAACAAACCTTCCCAGCAATCCACTGAAAATGCACTTTAGGCCTTTTAGGTACTAAACATATAAAATAGGCATTTTAGGGCACTAAAAAACTTCATAAAAATTGATAACTTTTCATGAAACGCAATGTTATCTCATCACCTATGTTCCACCCTTAAAGGAACAACATTGGAATTTGCCCTAAAATCCGAGGTCTGATGATAAACTGTAGTCTATTCTTTTTTTTTCTTATGGCTTTTAGTGCCGGGAGTGTCCGAGGATATGTTCGGCTCGCCAGAGTGTGTAGCTACTTCTATGCGGACACCCATGGGGTGAGCTACAAGTACCGTCGCGTGTGGAGTGTTGTCTGGGGGAGGAAAGTGTGAATGTAAGAATGAGGAATTGGAAGGTAGTGGCTGTGGCCTATAGTTAGACCAACCCCGGCATTTGCCTGGAAGGAAGATGGGAAACAACAGAAGACCATCTTCAAGGTTGCCGGCGGATTCGAACCTCCTCGCCTCCCGGATGTGAGCCACTGCCTGCTGTCACGCCGTAACGACCACGGCTAACTCACCCGGTAGTCTATTATTGTGATGGCTATAGTCTATCGGTGTGCTTCTATTTAAATTTAAATACTATAGATGGAAGCTACTGAGGTATGGCTGGTGCTGAATAATGCCCTCAGGGCACAGCCAGTGCCTGTGAATGTTGTGAAAGGTTCTGCTTATAGGGTTAGTACAGCTGTACTGTCTCTGTTAGGAAAGTAATGACAAACTACCTCACTCCTCACCTTGCCTAGTAGGCTACGCTTTATTATAGTGCTGCCTTGGTTTTGTGGGTTTCTACCGCATAACCTATGGTAGTGCTTTTTGAGGATCCAACCATCCTCCAGGCTGACTACCTAACATACAGAGTAAAAGTGGGGTAAAAATGGAAAACCACTTCTACGATGGCTAAAGTGGGAATCGAACCCACTTCTTGTCAGGCTTAGTGAACCCCGCTCCAGCCATCAGAACAGAATTAAATTTCTTGGCAAAGACGACCTCTGCGGTGACAGCCAAGATTGATGGCCACTACGCACCAGGAAATTTAATAGCCTAATTTTCTGTACCCTTTACTGTAACAAATTCACTGTCAACTGAGGCACTTAGAACACAAGCGATATTAGTGACATATTATTTAATTTGGAAAACCACCCTTAAGAAGGTATGCTACAAGGATATTTTTGATGTGTAACATCTTTCCACTCGGTATCTGGATATTTTTGTGGCACTCGGTAGCTGGACATTTTTATGGGAGTGATTTTGGAAAAGAGACGGAAGTGGATGGGACGGAAGTGCATGGGACGGAAACAATGAGCGCGCGTGGTGGCGGAGATCGGTACAACGACGTACTGTAAGCCATGTGACTGTGTGGAATGTAAATCGCATATGGTTTACCTCAAGGTTTGGAGGCCCCATTAAAGAAATTCCTACAATAAAGCATCTTCAAGTTGTCGTTCTTTGGTGTGAAAATATTCATTATATCATATTTGCTGAAAACAATTACGATTTATTAAATCTTCATACTTTTTCTGTATTCTTATTTAATGTAAGCACTCGATACCTCGAGTGCTATATCGCATCAACCAACACTCCAAACAACGTAGGAATTCAGTATATTAACACCGACTACTAACAATAATTGAAACTTCGTTGGTCTAAACGTATCACTGGGAGAAACTCATTTAATATACCTACTGAACACCTAATTTTTAATCGCGCCTATACTTGGCAGTGCGCTATATCGGCAATAAGATGCCATTTTCAATAACACCGCTGGCATGAGTTCACTAACTGGCCGGTATAAAGTGCAGCTCGCATCAAGTAGGCAGTGGATTGCTCCCGCATACAGTTGCAGGTATATGTCACTACTGCAGATGCATTGGAAACTCCTTTCATGTTTGCTGGCACAAGGTAGCACTATGAGTTCATTATTTAAAAAATGCGAGTAAGTTATATGGAATTATTCGAATAACATGTCAGATGTTACACATCATATGCGACTACTCTAAGGCTCGTCATTTTTTTTTATCCACACTTCTCAGTCATCATTTGTCTCCCATGCTTCTAAGCGCCTTAATTTCATTTTAACTAAATGTATCGCTAAGTTTCGTGAATTCCTAATTTAAATAGGTACGATTATTTATCAATCTTGCAATGCACTCAGATGTAACAGCTATTTCTACTGTAGTTTTGACCGGCGGAATATACTCAAATCTAGGGAATAATGGCACCAGATATGTTTTGTTTCATGCAAGGACAAAAGGACAATCCAAAGTCAGAATTTTCTTTTCTGGTATTCCCCTCTCCATGTTTCTCAGAAGAGTATCGTTTTCCTTGTGCACCGAGTATAGTTGTTGAAAGTTTGACCTTTCAATTTAACATGACAATAAAATAATACAAAAACGTTCTTATAGCTCAGGAGGAACCCGAAGAGAAGCAAAACAACCTCACAAAGCTTGCCGCCCGCTTGTGTTAAATAGCTAAGTGTATTTAATAGCTCCGACTGTTAAGGTTTTATAGGTGCGAACATTACATCAACAATTAACAGCACTACGATAAAATCTAACTTGGTGGCCATTTTCAGTGGAAAACCATGGCCTCCTATCATGAGTTATGTTACATGTTTCCTGTATTCATGGCAATAATTATTAAGAAACCTAACCCTTCTGTCCTTTTCTTTTAAACCGTTCCTAACATCAAAAATAATTAATGAAGCGCTAGATCGTGTTGCTAGATTTTAAGAATTGAGAGAAGCCGCTTTTGTTTTTTCTTTCTTTTCTGTTTCGTAAGATTCGTTTTTCTCTTGGTGTACGTTTTATGGTGTACACGGTAGCCAATGTGATAATTGCGTTATTGGTGGAGCTGTTACAGCGTAGATTATGTCTTGTGATGAGTGGCCAGGCATTACCTCTAGTGTTGGGTGGGCTTTTAAGGGTATAGTCAGGTTTGAAAGAAGATAAGAAATGCTATTCTGTTAAAAGGGGACAAATATTGTGGACAGGTGATAAGTGCAGTTAGGTAGACAGTAAGATAGAAAGACAACTGAATTTATTGCAATGTTCAATTGGCCTGGAAAGTTTATGGCCTGAAAACACGCAGTCTTCATCTTGATAGAAACATTCCTAAAGGCTCCAAGACAGACAATGGAATACGAGACGCTACTTTCTGACAAATCTGTCAAAAGTTGGGACTGACAGACGAGTAAAACTTTATTGTCCCATTTCACCAACCCCGACCTGACTTCCCTCAACTTCACAACGCACTTCTGCTCACCGAAGGTCATGCAAAAAAGACTTGATGAATAAAAATCACTTCGCTTCATCAGCTTGATATATGGAGTCCATTTATATTCGGTGTAATCTAATATCCTATATGCAACTCTGGACGAAAGAACTTCTTCGACTTCCACTATATTTGCGAGATATGTTGGGATTTATTTCCTTTTTATTTGAAACAGTGCTCCATACCATAGACATAAAATACGGGGAAGCGAGTTAGTCAGTTATTGGAGTTTTGTGTGGTGGAACATTGAGGTCATCTGCCCGTCGTAAATACACTATAGCCTAATTTGTGTTTGCGGGGCCAAGGATCCAAGGATTTAATTAAAAATATGCTTACACAATATTTGATACTTAAATCTGAGTGGGTGGCTATTCATTATCATTATAGCATTGAGGACAAATGGCGGTGGTGGTGGGGATTTAAGGGGAGAAACATCTAGATCATCTGCCTCTAAAGGGCGTGGTAACGTAATGGTCTACTTGCTCATTTCTCACTCAGGTTTGATTCCCACTTAACTAAACGTGAGAAATGAAAAATCATGCCCAGTATTTCATATTCGTATTTATTTATTTACCTATTTATTTATAACAAGTTCAAAGGTAAAGTGTAGAGATTTGAAGCCATTCTTTCAGTGTTGCCTGCACAAAATTGTCATTTGTAGTTCTTCAGTTGGTCAACACTTGCCATAGTGGGTGAGTGGTTATCGTGTCGGACTACCAACCCCAAGCTTGCAGGTTCGCTCCTGCCCGTGGTAAGTGATTTTTGAAAGGCGACAAAAATCACGGCACGCATGTTATACGTTGTTGGCATGTTAAAGAACCCATTTGAATTCAGTAGGCCGTGTTCATAAAGGCAACATTAATCTCGGGAGTTTCCGCCAACACAAAGTTCCTCATTTCTCTACTAGAAAGCGCTATAGTGTCAAGGAGCTTAGATATCTAACCTCTTTGACCTTCATAGCGCTCCAAAGGACGAAAAAAATTCGCCATGAAAGCTGCCCTCTGGGCGTCAAATACCAAAGTTGGCACCCGAGGCCATACGATATTATTATAAGTCGGTCAACACGATTATTCCCAATGAATGGGCGGGGTAAAAAATATAAATATAAAAAACACAAAGTTACATGTATTAGTTAATTATCACATTTTTAAAAAATATTTATATTTTGTACCTCGCCCATTCATTGGGTATAATCATGTTGACCGATTGAAAAGCTACAAGTGACAAACAAAGATAAAGGTAAATAAGGCATAGCCTACCTGTATTTCATAGTGAAGTAAAATACTTATTCCACACCTACAATTGTGTTAAATAGCCTATTCCTCAAAGAAAAAGCGTTTCGATCTGCTGGTCTGCACATCAGTTATGTAACTTATACTTCAGGTAGCCTATGTTACATCATGTGCTGTTGAAAGTTTCTCTACGTCTAGACTACGGTATGTAGGCTAGGCCTACTGCATGGAGACTTACATGAAATTTGATTTAACAGAGCCTACAGATTCACTACTACTGCCAGATAATATTAATAATAAATTCCGTGGCACATACCCCTGAAAGGCCTTGCCCTACCAAGCGAGCGCTGCCCAGCCTTGTTGGCCTACAGCTTGTAGGGTGGCGCGTGGTCAGCACATCGGGTCCCCTCAGCTGTTAATCTTGGTTTTCATTGACCTCACTGATCAGACATCTACTTAGATGTCCTCACGAGTCTGAGTGCACCCCATTCCAGTCCTCAGGTCAGTTTCCAAAATCCTTGATGGAGCCGGGAATTGAAACCAGGGCCTTCAGGTGAGAAACATGCGCGCTACACCAACACCACGGTGTCGAAAATAATAATACTAATGTATGTCTCCCATTAGTATTTCCGTTTTCAACAGGGTCGGGGATGAGATGCGATGAAAGTTTTTCTGGCGGATGGTGTTTACGGCTGGATGCCCTTCCTGACGCCAACCTCATGAGAGGAGTTAATGAGAGATTAAATGAATGACGATGAATGAAACTGGGCAAGGCTCTGGAAGGAAGCGGCCGTGGCCTGTTAGAAGGTGCCAACCTTCCCCGCATTTGCCTGGAGTTGAAAACGGGAAACCACGGAAAACCATTTCAAGGACCGCCAACGTGGGGATGGAACACACGTCTACCGAGTCCGCAGAGAGCTTGGCTCCATTGCTTAGTGTTGCGCGTTAACGAGCGTAGCTACTGCTGTCGGTTAATAATAATAATAATAATAATAATAATAATAAAAAGTGCGTTTAAACAAATAAACAAGACGATAGTCCCTGTCAGAACTGTGTCGCTTCGAGTCTGTGTACCATGCGAGATGGGTCCACTATTTATTATTATTATTATTATTATTATTATTATTATTATTATTATTATTATTATTATTATTAAATAAAGGAGACAAAATATCCCTCGATATGACGTCGGAAAATTAGAATCGAATAATGTGGCAAGGGAAAGTTACCGAGATGAACTGAAGTGCCTTGCGTCAGGAAATTGGGATGAAATCCGAGACAGGATCCAAGGTGCCGCTGAAAGAACGATTCCTCAGACAAAGTGACTGAGACAAAATTGGTGGAATGCAGAATGTGACGACGCACTGAGACGTTGGAAAGATGCATGGAAGAAATGGAGCACAACGAAAAAAGATGATCTTCCGAGATCAGACGAAAAATACAGCCCGGATATTCAGAAGGACTAAGAGACAATATGAATAAGACCAGCTGAAGAAACCGCAAGAAGATTTACAACTGAACAATACACGGAACTTCTACCGGACGTTCAAATCGCGGTTAAGGGGTTATCAGGCATCGGGAATGTGCTTCAAGAATGAAAAAGGAAGGTTAGTAATGACTAGGGCTCGGATTCGAGCATTTTTGCATATTTTTTTCCTGAATAGTACAAATTGAAAGAAGCCTATCGGTGGTATTTTCACCTCTCTGGGACCAACAGAATTGAAATTTATCGAGCACATAAGTGCATAAAACCGCGGTTTTCAGAATAGAAGCATATACATGCATATTCTTTTGGTTTTCGTCTAAATAGTTTGTTCTTCTTCAATTCCCCCGAATTCGGGCCCTGACCATTCTTAAGATTCGAAAAAAGAAATAATTATTGAAAAGCCTATCTGGTGCGAATAATAGAACCGCAGGTTTGTAACCTTTAGTGAGGTCGTTCTCGTCATTGAAACTTTTATTGATTGATTTAAGAAAATCATTCAAAACTGAAAACATAGAAAAAATTCTTGTTGTACAGACCAATGCAGATACTTTATTGACTCGCCTAACTCTGAACATTTTGTAAATGAACTGTTAAACTGTAACTTTTATAAGGAAACTTCCCTTATATATAACTTACTTGAAAAAATTGAATGCGAGTATATTGCAGTGTATCATACATACAATTAGAAAATAAAGCTCGTATATAAAAGTATGTTAGGCTATTGGTTTTTCGTTTCACTTTCCTTTCTATAGTTTTTAACGGCGTTTTTGAGCATATTCTGCATATTGAACCGCATATAATGGTTATTTCAAACATATCTATCGAGCATATAATGGGTTTTTCGAGCATATCTATCGAGCATAAAACACATGGTTTTCGATCATATCTGGAGATTTTATCGAGCATATCGATCCGAGCCCTAGTAATGACCAACAAGCAAAACTGTGACATCCTCGCCAGATATTTCGACTCACTGCTGAACTGTGATGGTCCGCAAGAAAACCTGGAAATAGAACCACCATCTTATCAACTTACGAAGGATACATACAACAAAAAGGATCTATCCTTTGGTGCTAAATTCCGACACTTAAATACTGTTGTCAGACCTGAATGTCTGTATGCAGCAGAAATACTAGACATGATTGGCAACGGTGGCCTCGAAGGCATCCGGAAGAGAAAAGGAAAATGCTCCGAAAAATCCTAGGTCCAAATATCAAGGATGGAGAGAGGAGACTCTATCCTAACAAAGAACTATACCTCAAGATGGAAGGAATCGTAGCCCTAATGAGAAAAAGAGGAATACAGTTTTATGGACACTTGGTGAGGATGAACAGTACCAGGTTGACGAAGAGGATTTTTAAATTCTCCCGGAAGAGGAAGACGAAGCGGAAATGGTTCGTGAAGTGAGATTGGGCTTGGATCGGATGGGGGTGAAAGAAGAAGATATAATGGACAGAGAGCGATTCAGACGACTAGTTAAGGAGTTTACAGGTTTCCAGGAGACAGGGGAGTTGTCAGTGAGGAAAGGAAGATCTTACACGGAGGAACAGGAGAAGGAAGTGAGAGAGAGTGAGGACAACAAATAATGTAAAAACTGTCAAACGTGGCCCATAGTTGGCCGTAACGAATACATAATGTTTATACGTGTCGTTAAATTGTAAATCATGAATTCTTACCACTGTGTCATTCTACCTAGCCAACCTTGTATTATATCTGTATTATACTGTTTTAATTTCACACAGTTATTTTAATATTCACCTCTAGTTTTATTTAGTTACTGTTTAGTTTAAGTTTACTGTGTAATCTTTATGGCTCTGTAATTGGGATGAAAATCCTGTTGTGTGCCAATAAATAAAGTAAATAAAATTAAGTTGTTGGTGACATTTGCTTGTTCCAGGTGTGGTTCCAGAACCGTCGGATGAAAGACAAGCGGCAGCGCATGGCCATGGCCTGGCCGTATGCGGTCTATACTGATCCTGCCTTCGCCGCCAGCATTCTCCAGGCCGCTGCGGCGAGCGCTGGAGGTCTGCCGGGCATAGCGGCGGCCGCTGCTGCAGCATACAGCAGTCCATACAGCTTCTACCACCATCCCCATGCACATCCTCAACACCCGGCCTTGGCGCGATACTCGCCGTACCCGTCTCTGGGCGTCCCTCCACCTCCCTCACCACTGCATCGCCCGCAACCCTCCGCATTCCCTCATCCGCCACCCCCAACACTCCCCCACCACTACACCGTGAACAGGCCCGGCGACCTGAGCCCTGCACATTCTAACAACTCGGACAATCCCTCGCTGTCTCCCCAGAACAACAATGATGACAACTGTGACGGCTCTCCGAGCTGCCGCTGCGGGATCGTAAACTGTGTGACCGGAGTGACCGGGGCGAGCACCCCCACGTCCTCGCCACTCTTCCTGGGTTCCACACCGCCCCCAGTCACCTCGTCTCTCTACAGCTCGGCGGTGTCGTCTCTTCTGATGACCACAACGGCGGCTGCAGCGTCGCTCCTACGTGGTGGTCCAAACCAGCCGCCAGGCGCCACTAGTCATAACCCTGGACTCACCATACATTCGTCAGAGCCACCTAAACTCTTCCAGCCGTACAAGTCCGACCTCACGGAGAGAGCGTAAACAAGACTCTCTCTATTTAGCGTTCGGAACTCGACCAATGGTGTTGAAAGAACTTTTGGTTTACGTAGAGCACGATCGTTGTTATCATGTAACATGGCTGTTTTGTAATGTCAAGTTTTGAAGCCAGTTTTTCAGTGTTGCCTATACAAACTGTCAGTTGTAACTCTTCAGTCGGTCAACACAAATTTGCCCAATAAGTAAATAACACTCCTGGAAAAAATACATGTATTATTACCCTTTCACGAATTGATGGGAACTCTTTGTTTACTTGTGTCGCCTCAGTATGTCGTTGCTATACCACGTATCTGACAAGGCTTTCCTTTTCCATTAATATTATCTCATTAAAACCGCCTAGTCTAACACTAAAGAAACGTTTAATTACATACTAATCGTACATGTTTCGGTATTTCATTGATACCTTCCTCAGCGTGATTGATATTAAATCTTAAACCTAGTTAACAAAGCCAAAAAATAAATGGATATCCTTACAAAAATTGTTTTAAATCAAAAATGGAAAAGCTTGCAAATAATTAAATGCCATGTAATAAAAATGATAGTAAAATGATGCTATTAAAATAAGAGATCTACCTTATAAACTGCCTACGTCAATACTCCAATAATTTTGATCGAAAACTGTAGTGACAGAAAGATGTCGCTGTCAGAAGAAGAAGAAGCGCAAAGGATGTAGGTCAAATTGTCGCCTCAAACGGAGCAAAAATTTTGTAATACGCCCTCCAACCATTGCCATAATGGTCAATGTTTACGCATTTTCCATTAATTTCCTTGAGAATGTTCACCCCTCCCAACCGTATGTGGTTGCATCGTCCAACGGAACAATTCACGTTTGGTTCATTTTCCTGTGTGGTAGGATAAAGAAATTTGAGCTTTAAATGCATTGTTCTGTACTAGTGGTACTAGGACTAAATCCATCCGCAAAATGATAAGTCTAGTCGAATAATATGCTTCATTACTACCACTATGGCATCACCGAAATACATGAGAATTTATAAATACTTCACACGAAATACAGTAGGCCTACAACACAGATTTTCACGATTCTATCACTCAAGGCAGCATTAATTTTGTAGTTTCAAAATTCGTAGCCAAGGGAAGTTAAACAGTTCACTCGACACAACTGGCGAGATGAACTTGTCTCTGGCACTGGAGTAAGTCTGCAGAAAAATTATATTTCAAGTACTGCGGGATTAGCCGTACTGCAGTCTCTCTCCTATATTTCCGTGCAGTTACGCACTCTTACAATTCAGTATAGTAACATCCTTGGCTTAAGCGGTAGCACGCTGGCCTCTCACCTCTGGGTCCGTGGTTTAAATACCGGTCACTCCATGTAAGAATTTTGCTGGACAAAGCGGAGGCAGGCGGGTTTTTCTCCGGGTATTCCTTTTTCCTTGTCACAAATTTCATTCCAGAAACACTCTCCCCTGTCATTTCATTTCATCTGTCATTCATTTAATCAATGCCTCAGGGGAGTGCGACAGGCTTCGGCAGCCGACACTGTTCATATCCTCGCCGCTAGAATGGAGCTTCATTCATTCCATTCCCTGACCCGGTCGGTCGACTGGAAGCAGGCTGTGGATTTTCACAATACAGTATAAGTTATTTAAGATGTATTTTCCTTTAGGTTGCCACACAGGAAAATGAACCCAACGTGAATTGTTCTGTTGGACCTCACATCCTCACACCGTTTGGTTAGGAGGGGTGAACAATCATGAGGAAGGTAGTGGAAAGGAAGAGCATTGTAAGATACGCTGTATTACAATCTCAGCGACGATACACCGAATGCCGCAATAATTCGCCACTGTTTGACGCTGCGATAAGGTAATATCATTTCATTCTCACAATGTATAGCTAGATACCAGACATGCCCAAGTACACCGAGGTACATGACAACGATATCACGAAGTCCCCAAATAAATTAACAACAATATTTTGAGCATGGCTTTCTAAATTAAAAGTCTGAAATTTTGATATAGCAACGTGAATGCAGTGAAGGCTCTTTTCTCTATCCTCAATAGCTGCATATATCGCCAGTATCAGATGACATTACAACAGCGTGGAACATCATCTAGCAACCTAACGTGCTACGCTAACAATATCTTGCGAGGTTCTTCCTTGAGTGTGGGTCAGTCATGTTGAATGCCAGAAAGCACAGTAGCCTATTGTTTGGCTCTTCCCTGTCAACACTTCTCATGTTGTCTTTCCAATGCGATAAGAGTGGGTTTCCCTGTCTTCATCCGTAACAAATGTTATGTTTCTTTATGTTTAGATCTCTTCTTAGCGCAACGCTTGTGTGTTTTTTGTAGAGGGCCGAGGAACTGAATGACTCTTATTGGTTGGGAGCAACACGTGACTTATGCGCTCGTAACCAAGCGCTACCTGAATTCTGGTGTTATATAATGAAAATAGAATACTATGGTGGATCTCATGTCTATGGTTTACTAGTTTGTTTATATGCACAAGCTGTAGGCTATGTATGGTATTGGTATCGAAGTGGGCGCCTGTACAATCTAGACTTTATCTAGCAAGTGATAGAAATTATCTTCCAGTTTACATACTGGTTCTGATAAGTAGATATAACAAAAACCAGTTCTTTTTCCTTTTTTTAACACGGGATATGATTTTGGGCCAGGGTCAAGCCAAACTTTGCGTGATACAATATTTGCGTTAATTTATACTTAGGCCTAAGTAAGTGTGACGGTCTACCGCGCACCGTGCCCCTAAGTAGGTGCGCGCAGATACTACCCGCATTTCATTGCTGCCTTTCTTATTCTGGATTTGTACTTGTCCTCGCAACCTCAATGCAAAAATAGCTTCATTTTTGTTCCGTATTGACTTGGAATAACTTAATTTATTTACAAAGAATAAGCACTAATTCTCTTTCTCCTCTGTCAATACAATAACAAATAACTTAAGTGGTTTAAGCGATGTGGCAATGATATCTGAAGGAGAGCAATAATAATAGAGCATGGTCGCTGTGCGTATTGTAGAACCTGGTACAGTTCACAATGCTGATCACACAGTAGACAAACACAATCGGCTGAAGGCTCTTGATAGGACTTGAACTTGCAAACTCTAAGATGATAGCCATGCACGGCCATGGAGTTGACGAAGTCTCGAAGGTCCTGGTTCGCATCTGACCATGTCCTGTTCATCATGGAACTAAACACACATTGTACTGGCAAAAGCGGAAGATAATTAGGGCCTATTTTTGTGTATTAATTACACTATTGGTACTGAACTAATGTGATGACAAATTTGCAAAAATTTGCCAAGAGAGTGAATAAAGTGTCAAGGATAAATTAAATATTGCAGAATACTATATTTCCAGGCGCCCACGTGTACCGAGGAGTGGAAAGAAGTTCGCTAATACTATAAAAAAATAATTGCATGAGACTGTACATAGGCTACTTGAAGTCAAGGTATCACGATATTCACTATTTGTAATCAATGGATGTTTAAGTGGATGTTTGTGCTAAAACATGCATCTTCCCTTTCATATAATAATCCAGGCGTTCTCAACCTGGTGCTCTTTAAATGAAATTTGGTGTCTCGTCTTTCGAGCCAAAAGGTGCTCGTGAGCACAAGCTTCCCTGAGATTCATTCTTCAACTCAAATTTTGTTGCAAGAATTGGAATAGTCTAACAGTGTTTTCATTAAGAGTTTTGACAGTCAGAACATTTATCATTTTGTGGAATAGTATTTTTAATCCACAACAAATCCCAGTTTTATGAGTAATAAGAAAGATACAATGTCTACTCGACTGTCCACACGTAAATGTATCTTATCTGCACGAGCAGTTGCAGCTTGCCTGTTGAGAGGTGAATCCCTAGATATTTCATCACTTCAGAGGATGAGAGAGATAGGAAAATGAAAGAGAGGAGCACATTTGTTGCAGCATGATTATTATTATTAGTTTTACGTCGTTATGCCCGTTTGTGGAGCGTGATAGAACTTCTTTTGCTAATGATGTTTTTTCTTCTCCCAAAGGGGCAGATGACCTCGCTGTCCCCACCCGCTAAACACTCCAATAACTAACTAACTTCTTCCAAAATCTCTTCATCTGGGCACTGAAAATTTTCCTCCGTCTTCTGTCCATGATATCTTGGTCCTGGTAGTAATGTTATCAGAAAAATGCTGATAAAGCTTCTGAGACTTCCGTTTCATCCATATTCCTTCTTAGCAAACTGAATCAAGGATTTTCCTTTATATTTTCCTTTTGTGTTTCTCAACATCATTAGATCTGCCTCCAATGATCAAGGATTCCGAAGCATATTGGCTAGTGCTTCAGGTTTGATTACTGTGGTGTAATGTCTTAATTTTAATAATAATTATATTATTATTATATTCGACTTAATAGTGCTCGGGTACTTGGTAAGGCATGAAGATGGTGTTTACAGTTTCCAAAAAGGTTGAGAACGCCTGTAATAACCCCTAATCGTAAACTACCAAAAAAGAGTAGTCTATGAAAAGTTCTTAAATTCATTGGTATAGTCTACAAGTGGAGAATTTCAACAGGTTTCGTCAGAAATAATCATATGAAGACCCTGCGGAAAGAACGGGGTAAGTCCATTTATTTGTGGAAAATGTATGGCGCGTTCTGGTGGCCAGACATTGTCACTACAGATCAGTTGAAATTAATTTCAAATAAAGCGGAATGTCACCGAGATACAGAGGATTTTATTTTTAGTGGATATGGAAAGAACGTTCGATATCCTCTCACTTTTTCGTAATTTAACTTTAGTTGTTATTTGTTTTACATGTAGACTACTTCCTTTATAAGAAATGAATTTCGAAAAAAAAAACACCTATATTGTTTACCCTCAATTTCTTTTTAGTGTTGAAAGTTTAAATTCGCTCTCCTGGAAAATTTACAGAATGTGACTTACCCCGTTTTTCCCGTCGAGTCTTCATATGTTATTTACAGTTTCATGCAATTAGTAACTTATTAGCTTACTTCTTTTCTCATTATTTATTTCCTACATGGACATGTTTTATATTTATGTGAACCTGATTTTAATAGACAGTCTAATGTTTTAAGTAATAGCGTATTACGCTGAGTGTGCAATGACATATAAAGCTAGCTGTAAATAGAATGTAAAATACACATAATTCATACAGAGTTCAATGTGCCAAAATGAATTGCCTAGTTCGAGATGCCTCCATTTTAAGCCACGAGTTTAACAGCAAATATTTTCCACGTTTTAAATAAGTGAATCAAAATTTCAAAGAACCATTTGCTGTTTTTATAATAATCAGGACTCTGAACAAACTTTCTCATCGACAACAAAGTGGTTTGGAAATGGCAGGCGAGTCTCCTGTGATATATTTAGATTAATGTATCAATAACAACGATAACTTCCTTCAAATTATTTCTGTTATTGTATATATTGTAGTACAGATTATTCGATGTTCCCTTATTGCTAGTGTTAAGTTATGTGCCATAAAAGTGTATTAGAGAAAACGTCTTACATATTTGATTTGAAATGTCTAATAAACAATCATTGTTATCGTAATGCTGTTCATTCTGTAACAACCCTTCTTATAACAAATTCCTACACATCCATACGAGTCACTACGAAGATTCTTAAGTCAATTACTGCTGTGGAAGAACTGTAATCAGTCCCTAACAAAAGTTTAAGACCATTAGCTTATTTCACATAATACATTCCTGATCATACATTTTTGTCACAAATGTTTCCGTGATAATTTCAAAAATAACTTGGTCTCTTATGCAACTGTTTACGTAGAAATCATTGTGCTCAGATATTTACTTTTTGGATTAAGAATTTTTAATTGAAAATTTGATAGTAAAAGATCAAGCTTTTCTACCAATGGGTTAATTTGTAGACACTAAACCAACTTGTTTATCTTAGTGTCTCTGAAGACTGCCATGGCTTTATTCGATGACAACATTATTCCTATTCTGACTTACGGGATGGAGATTACTTGGGACAGGCTGACGATAACTGACCTAAGGACGCTGGACAAGATTAAAGCGCGCTTTTTAAAAACAACCATGGGAGTATCCAGGTACACAAGATCCAGATTAGTTTATGAACTATCTAATGAAACTATTATATTAGAAGATCTACGATTGAAAATGCTACTTGCGCCCACGCCGGCCTTCGAAGAGGTAGTCAGAGAACACATAGCAAAGAAAAAAAATATTTGGATGGAATTTAACACCATGGATGCCATTATTTATTATTATTATTTATCGTATGGCTTTTAGTGCCGGGAGTGTCCGAGGACATGTTCGGCTCGCCTGAGTCTGTAGCTGCTTCCAGCGGACACCCTTATTAGGGTGAGCTACAAGTTCCGTTCAATTTCAAGTAGTTCCAACCTTCGCTACCAGATATCAATGATACCTAGTGGTGAACGTTGGAACTTTTGATAGAGCATTCCGACGAAATCTAACCCAACAATTTAGCTTTCCACCAGTTTAGTCTGTGAAAGGATCTTTTACATGCCATAAATCTATGGGTCCGCCGGCTTTACTTCCCCTCCGAAGGAAGGCATACTGACGGATTTTAACGCTCTTAAAAATCCGACGACTTCGGCCGGGTTTGAACCTGCCATCTTGGGCACAGCAGTTCAGCACGCTACCAACTACGCCACCGAAGCTGCTACGGATGCCATGATAATGACGGACTGGAAAGAAGCAAATCATCAGCTCAGACATCTTGTTACCAGATTTGCAGTGCATGGTTTTCATCGCAAGTGTTGTAGGACCATACGTTATCGCGCGGACTGTGTTTGTCGTATGTGTGGGAAACTCTGTGAGAGTTTTCATGTGATGGATTGTACACATATAACTTTATCATTGTCTCAATTCTGTTGTGAATCTACTTGATTATGTATATAACTGGCCATTTGGCTGCATTGTTAAATTATTATCTTAGTGTTAATTTTTCGGCAGTACTATATGATGTCGATGAACGTTTTGGCATAAGAAGTAACAATCCCAAAAATGTCTTTATCATTTTACTTTTTTTCCATACTTCTTGAAAAATGCAAAACATTAACCAAATACCGACTGATGCTTACGGAAGGCTATCTGTTTTACCAATCAAGCTAGACAAACAAATCGGAGGTTCTACCTGTTGAGTGAAACCTAAACTAGTGATTGCTGAATGTTTGGTTCCGCTAGCTTGGTTGGTAAAAGAATATTTGGTCAATTTTTAATATATTTCAGAAAGTATGGAAAAGATTGTAAAATGATAAATGCATTTTTGGGATTGTTACTTCTTTTGACAAAACGTTCATCGTCATCATATAGTTATGGAAAATTAACACTGAGATAAATCCGTCGGAAGCAAAGCTTGATTTTTGAAAATCAAATTATCAATAAAAATTCGTAATGTCTGAGCACAATGGTTTTCACTGTAAACAGATGCATACGAGGCAAATTTATTTTTGAATAATCACGGAAACATTTGTGACAAATTACAGGAACTTGTTATGTGAGCTAATAGGCCTAGTCTTAAACTTTTGTTAGGGACTGTTGTAGATGATCCTGCAGCCAGGAGTAGATTTAGTCAATTGATTGATTTTATTTTCACTGCTGCTCTTGGAGCTTAAGAGCTCCTTTACAGTAGCGCCCTACATGGAATACGGTTGGGGCTTACAAACATAGTAACAATAGAAAAACACAGTAGGCTAAATTACGTTAAAATTAAAATCATATTATATAATATCGTATCACAATATAAGTTAATAAATAATAGTAACAATAGTAGCCTACGGTAATAATTAAAAAAATAATAATAGACAATCTCTATACAAATTTTCTTTTGCTGTTTTTCAGTCGATCAACACGATTTTTCCCAATGAATTGGGCGGGGTACAAATTATAAATATGAAAACACACTCCTGGAAAAAAATACATGTAGGAGTTATCACACTTAAATGGGCAAAATCGTGTTGACCGACTGAAAAGCAGCAAAAGACAAATTGTATCGGCAATACTTAAAAAAAAGAATGGTTTCAAATTTCCACAATCTCTATACTGTATGTAAAATTGACTGTTATAGTTCTTGCACTTTCCTGGTTAACGTGCAGCTCGCCTTCGAAATCTAGCTGGGCGGATATGTTTATATTCCATGGCTGCCTGGAGCCAAGGCTTTCCCAGAGCGAGGCACAGCGTTGTCAACTTTCCACCGTAGCCACTGAGAGCAAGCAGCGAGGCTCGACAGAACTCTGTGCAGATGTGCAACACTTGATACCTGCGTGACACGCGAGCTAACCGTCAGAGCGGGACTTTGGTCTCCACGCGTAGTGATAGAGGAAGCATCCTATTGGTCAGTAGCGAACAATGGTTATTGTCGGCGGGTGCTACTGCCTTACTTTAGAGTCGCCACTCGTTAACCAGGAAAGTGGGGGAACTATACGTGATAGTCTGTCTGTGTGTTCTGTATGCGTTCATAAACCATCCATACGATTGCGATGAAACTTCGATGAGTTGTTGTGTAACCTACACACCAGCGAAGGTTTTTGACATAGAAAGAATTCATGATGAAAATTTATAAATGTAAAACAAAAATATTGGAATGCCGCCGAAATAAATAAGAAACCTCTATGGACATCAAATTGCCAGGTGAAAAACTAAAGGAAGTAGGAGACTTATGTTACTTAGGAAGCAAAATAACCAGTGATGGACGAAGCAAAGAGGATATAAAAAGTAGGTTAGCTCATGCAAGGAAAGCATTTCTACAGAAAAGGAATCTGTTGACATCAAATATATATTTAGGTAGTCTATTAGGAAGTCATTTTTGAAGGCCTTTGTCTGGAGCGTGGCACTCTATGGAATTGAAACTTGGACTATTGGTGCAGCAGAAATGAGGAGAATTGGAGCGTTTGAATTGTTGTGTTACAGGAGAATGAAGAAGATCAGATGGGTAGATAGGGTTACAAACAAAGCGGTATTAAGACTAGTGGGAGAGGAGAGATGTTCCTGGCGACTGCTAATGAAGAGAAGAGATAGGTCGGTAGGACACATACTAAGACACCCAGGAATAGCAAGCTTAGTTATGGAAGGAAGGGTCGAGGACAAGACCTGTAGGAGTAGACCAAGGTTAGAATATGTTAAACAGATTGCCTCGGATGTAGTGAGTGGTAGCTATGTAGAGATGAAACGATTAGCTCAGGTCAGGGAGACACGGAGAGCTGAAGCAAACCAGTCAAAAGACTAAAGACTCAAACAACAACAACAACAATCCATATTACAATAGGTAGCGCATGAGCAGATTGGACAAATTCCCGTATGCGTTCATATAGACTACCATTCATCCAATTGCGATGGAACTTTGGTGCACGCTCCGACGAATGTTTTTGAATTAGTAAATCCATTTTAAAATACTTTAGAGGCAGTTAAAGGAAAAACAAAGAAAATATTGTGTATCCAAAAGCACTTCAGCAAACAAAATTACAACGCCAACACTCTATGATTGGCACTGCAAGACATGCCGGGGACAGCCTTGTTATAGCCTATAGGCTACATGTATTCGGTGGCGTAGTCGGTAGCATGCTGAACTGCAATGCCCAAGATCGCGGGTTCAAACCTGGCAGAAGTCGTCGGATTTTTAAGAGATTTAAAATCCTTCATTATGCCTTCCTTCGGAGGGGAAGGAAAGCCATGTCATAGATTTATGGCTCGTAAAAGAACGTACCACTGCAATAGGTAGTGTGTAGCAAACATTTTAGGTTATATTTGGCTATTTAGAAACGCTCTATCAGGTTCCAACGTTGACCGCTAGAGGTTAGTGAGAGTAGCATCTGGTAGCCAAAGTTGTAACTACTTGTAATTGAACTTGTTGGGAGCCCTCGGGCGTTCAATCAAAAATACTTAGCTATGGCCATTGGCTGCAATTCATATATTATAATATACAAAAGGGTGCATACAGACCCAGAATCAGCCTGGAAAATAAACATCCTGTACAAAATATACAGTGTATTAAGGTATTCTTATGGTAGATTGTCTGCTAGTGTTCTGATTGTATTGTAGTTGAGACTAATAGCATAAAAATAAACGTTTAACATAATGCAGTAATCAGATGTGAGAGGTATAGGCTACTGCTCTAATAAGCAAGATGGAAGGCGGCCATTGAGAGCTGCAGTAGACTACTTGCAATTTTGACGAACTGATGAACTTAGAAATATATAAATTGATCGATTCAAAAAATTCAAGAAAAAGAAAAATTGGTTTTATTGGCAAATATTCTAAAGTGTATTAAGTTTGAGGGAGTGGCGTTTGATTTATTCGTTTGGTGTTGTACTATGAATGCCCCGGTGGCTGATGAGTGATAGCTGATGAAGAAGAGAAATTTCCTAAACCTTCAGTCTGAAATAATTTTTGATATGACCCACCCTTACGCCAAGAGCAAAATAACCAGTGATGGACGAAGCAAAGAGGATATAAAAAGTCGGTTGGCTCGGGCAAGGAAAGCATTTCTACAAAAAAGGAATCTGTTGATATCGAATATAGATTTAGGTATTAGGAAGTCATTTTTGAAAGCCTTTGTCTGGAGCGTGGCACTCTATGGAAGACAAACTTGGACTATTGGTGCAGCAGAAAATAGGAGAATTGAAGCGTTTGAAATGTGGTGTTACAGGAGAATGATGAAGATCAGATGGGTAGATAGGGTTACAAACGAAGTAGTATTAAGACGAGTGGGAGAGGGGAGATATTTCTAGCAACTGCTAATGAAGAGAAGTGATAGTTTGGTAGGACACATACTAAGACACGCAGGAATAGCAAGCTTAGTAATGGAAGGAAGGGTCGAGGACAAGAATCGTAGGGGTAGACCAAGGTTAGAATATGTAAAAAACAGATTGCCTTGGATGTAGGGTGTGATAGCTATGTAGAGATGAAACGATTAGCTCAGGACAGGGAGGCATGGAGGGCTGCATTAAACAAGTTAAAAGACTGAAGACTCAAACACCACCAACAACAACGCCAAGAGCAAATTGTTTTCGGAATTAAGAAGAAGATGGTGCTTTCTACCAACAGGTACGGGGACTAGTATGGAACAAGGATATACCAATTAAGGCTAAAGAAGTTATGTACAAAGCATATTATGTTCCTATAATGACATATGCAGCAGAAACTTGGACATTGACTAAGAGGGATGAGGGCAGAGTACAGGCAGCTGAGATGAGATTCCTGAGAAGTATGGTCCAGAAAACGAGGAGAGACAGAGTGAGAAATGAAGATATACGGAAAGAACTGGGAGTACAGAAACTAAATGACAAACTGGAGCAAAACAGATTGAGATGGTTTGGACATGTCAAACGGATGAATGAAGTAAGGCTACCAAGACGAGCACTGGAACGACGGATGACAGGGAAGAGAGGACGAGGAAGACCAAGAATGCGTTGGATGGACTCGGTGCGGAATAGCATTAGAAAACGGAATCTGGATTGGAACACCATGTCGGAAAAGGAATGGTGGAACGACAGAACAAAGTGGAGAGGAACCATATTTCCCCCACCCAGCGTCAGCTGGAAAAGGGGAAATGAAGATGACGATGATGAATAAGATGGTGATTCTTGTATGCTAAACATGTAGAACGTTTGTAGGTATGCAACAATTGGCAAATTCAAGTGAATTCAAAATATTTGTGTTTGCCCAGTGAAATGTAGGCCTACCTCCGGCGTGCCGAGAGGGATTTAGGCTCTTCCTGACCTGGGAAACAGAATGTATTTCATGTGGAAGTGAAAGGTGAGGAAATTCCCAGGGGAGTTACAACCGGACCGGTCTCCCAAGAAAAGTGATCGCAATCTGGACGCTGGAATGTTTATAGTTCTTCCCTAAAATGAAGGTGACCGCAATCTGGACTACTAATGAGATGAACGCAATCTGGAATGACCGCAATCAGGAAGACACCGTTAAAAGGGACGTAAAACCAATAACATTATTATTATTAGAAACTTGTCATTTCCGTCATAGACGGATAAACTATAAAACTTAACTATTTTGCATACCGAGATCTTCTGTTTCAAATTGGCGCCAGGACGAACTTCCGCAGGCCACCGATAGATGGTGTGTGACCAGTGAATGTACCATATAACGCTCTGATCTGTATTTTTACCGAACGGTCTTCTATTGTGAATACATGGCTCTCTGACAATTATTGCTTCTGAATCCTAGTCGCTTGATATAGACTTGTTTTGTTACGGATGAACGATTTATTCATTCATTTGATAGCTCTTTTCGTTGGTTTATACTTCACCACGAGTTGCGACAGTTGCAAAGCTGAGGTCGTGTGTAAGTATGAATTACGTTGTGTGAATGGATGCCATTTTAAAGATATTTTAGTTTAATTCAAGTGGAATGTTTTGTCACGTAGAATGTCGTCAGTTACACGTCAGTTAACCCTTACTGCCAAACGGCCGATATGTCGGCCGACGAAGATTTCGCTAAAATGGTACGGGCTAATCCATTGATCCTGTTTTTATAATTTCCAGTCATGCAGTGCTGTTACCAAGACAACTCCCGAATCGTTATCTCTCTGGGTATATATGAAAGCATTAAGTTCCGTGAATAACTAGATTCATAATAACTACCGTATTCTTGTTCTATCAGACTGTGGTGTGTGTGTGTGTCTGGTAGCAGTTGCATTGTTTATTAGTTATCGTTCATTGTTTCAGTAGACTGTGATGTGTGAGTGTGCATGTGAGTGTGCCTGGTGACAGACTGTTTTAGTGGTAGTATTTGTTGTTGGTGGAACTTTAGTATTTTTTTCGTTAGTAGAATTTTGGTATTTAATTGTTAGTACGGTAGAAGGTTAGTATTTTTGTTAGTAGAATTGCTCTTTACTTATTCTGAAAGGGAGTAGCAGCCTTTCAGAATAAATCAATTCTTTACTAGTCTTATAGACGGTTAAGATATTGATAATATAAGCCAAATAATGGCTACACTGCGTCCTGCTGCACGGCTGAAAGCAACGGGAAACTACAGCCGTATGCTATTCCCGAGGATATGCACCTCTCTATGCATAATTACATGTGATGATGGTCTCCTCCCTTGTAAAATTTCAATCCGGAGGTAAACTAGTCCCCCGTTCGGATCTCCGGGTGGGGAATACTCGAGAGGGGGTTAACATCACAGAAGTGACAAAGAGGAAATCTGACATTCTACGGATCGGAGCGTGGAATGTTAGAAGTCTGCTAGGAAGTGGAAGGTTAGAAAACTTAGAAAGGGAAATGGATAGGTTGAGGTTGGATTTTGTTGGGATTAGTGAAATGCGCTGGCAGGAAGAACAGGACTTTTGGTCAGGAGACTATAGGGTCATTAGCACTAAATCAAACAATGGCCAAGCAGGGGTTGGCCTCATATTGAGTAGGAAACTTGGACAGCGGGTGGAATATTATGAGCAATATAGTGAACGGATTATTGTAGCAAAAATCAATACTAAACCTACCTGCACCACAGTGGTACAAGTCTATATGCCTACCAGTCAAGCTGATGATGAGGATGTTGAAAAGGTCTACGAAGAAATAGACGAAATTCTGAGGTATATCAAGGGTGATGAGAATGTTATAGTAAGGGGAGATTGGAATGCTGTGGTAGGAAAAGGGAGAGAAGGGAAGATAGTAGGAGGTTTCGGATTAGGTGAAAGGAATGATCGAGGAAGCAGGCTGGTAGAATTCTGCACCGAGCATGAGTTGGTCATAGCTAACACCTTATTCAATAACCACAATAGAAGAATATACACATGGATGAGACCAGGAGATACAGGACGTTACCAAATCGACTTCATTATGGTCAAGCAGAGGTTTCGAAACCAGATTTTGGATTGTAAAACATATCCTGGTGCTGACATAAACTCTGACCACAATCTGGTTGTAATGAAATGCAGATTAAAGTTAAAGAAACTGAAGAAAAGTCAAAAGCCAAAAAGGTGGGCAATAGACAGACTGAAAGAGAAGGATATAAACGAAAGATTCAAGAAGAGTATAAAGGAAGGACTAATGAAAAACCCTAAACAAACTTCAATTGCAGACGAATGGGCACTTTTGAAGAATGAAATAACAAAATCCGCAGAAGAAAACATTGGTAGGAAAGAAAGAATAGGTAGAAAACCGTGGATCACTCAGGATATACTAGAATTGATGGATGAAAGGCGGAAACACAAGAATGTAAGAGATGAAAAGGGGAAAGCAGAATACAGACGTCTGAGAAATGAGGTTAACAAGAAGTGCAAGGAAGCAAAAGAAGAATGGTTGAAAGAGAAATGTGCAGGTATAGAAAATTGTCTGAAATTAGGAAAAGTAGACACAGCTTATCGAAGGATTAAGAATACTTTTGGGGAAAAGAAGAATAAGTGCTGTAATATTAAGGACAAAAATGGAAAGCCTCTAACAGATAGGGAAGAAAAGGTTGAGAGATGGAAAGCTTACATAGAGAGTTTGTATAAGGGAAAGGAGATTGAGAATCATGTAATGGAAAGGGAGGAGGAAATTGATGAGGATGCGAAAGGAGATTTAATATTGAGATCAGAATTTGATAGAGCTTTGGAAGACTTAAGCAGGAACAAAGCACCAGGCATAGATGATATACCGATTGAGTTGCTACGCTGCATAGGAGATGAAGGTCTGATCAGGTTATTTCACTTGGTGTGTAGGATTTATGAGACAGGTGAGGTACCCCCTGATTTCAAGAAGAATGTAATCATCCCTATACCAAAGAAAGTGGGAGCTGACAGATGTGAAGATTACCGTACAATCAGCTTGATTACTCATGCTTCAAAGATCCTGTCTAGAATAATTTACAAGAGGATTGAAAGCCAGATAGAAACGGAGTTGGGCGAAGACCAATTTGGTTTCAGGAGAAATGTAGGAACAAGGGAAGCTGTACTAAGTCTTAGGCTGATTTTGGAAGGTAGAATAAGGAAAGATAAGAGAACGTTCATGGCTTTTGTAGACTTAGAAAAGGCTTTTGATAACGTTGATTGGACTAAATTGTTTGACATTTTGAAATCGATTGGAATAAAGTACAGGGATAGGAGGGTGATATACAATCTATACTGAAACCAGACAGCAGTCATTCGAGTTGAAGAACATGAGAGAGAAGCTGGTATTCAGAAAGGTGTAAGGCAAGGCTGCAACTTATCACCCATACTTTTCAATCTTTACATTGAACAAGCAATGAAGGAAATTCGAGAAAAATGTAAAGTGGGAGTGAAGATTCAAGGAGAAATAATTTCAACTCTGAGATTTGCTGATGACATCGTCATCTTGGCCGACAAGCCTGAGGATTTGAATGAGTTTTTGAATGGTATGGACTCCGTCTTACGGAAAGAATTCATGATGAAAATTAATAAATGTAAAACAAAAATACTGGAATGCAGCCGAAATAAATCAGAAACCTCTATGGAGATCAAATTGGCAGGTGAAAAGCTGAAGGAAGTAGGAGACTTCTGTTACTTAGGAAGCAAAATAACCAGTGATGGACGAAGCAAAGAGGATATAAAAAGTAGGTTGGCTCAGACAAAGAAAGCATTTCTACAAAAAAGGAATCTGCTGACATCGAATATAGATTTAGGTATTAGGAAGTCATTTTTGAAAGCCTTTGTCTGGAGTGTGGCGCTCTATGGAAGTGAAACTTGGACTATTGGTGCAGCAGAAAAGAGGAGAATTGAAGCATTTGAAATGTGGTGTTACAGGAGAATGATGAAGATCAGATGGGTAGATAGGGTTACAAACGAAGAGGTATTAAGACGAGTGGGAGAGGAGAGATGTTTCTGGCGACTGCTAATGAAGAGAAGAGATAGGTTGGTAGGACACATACTAAGACACCCTGGAATAGCAAGCTTAGTTATGTAAGAACTGTAGGGGTAGACCAAGGTTAGAATATGTTAAACAGATTGCCTCGGATGTAGGGTGTGGTAGCTATGTAGAGATGAAACGTTTAGCTCAGGACAGGGAGGCATGGAGAGCTGCATCAAACCAGTCAAAAGACTGAAGACTCAAACAACAACTCTCCCCTTCCTCGCAGCAGTTCGCTGTCCCTAGGCTACATTTTACAGAGGTGTGCACATTATTAAACTCGATGACAGTTTTCTAACATTTACTATGTACGTTTTATGACTTAATGCAGTAGTAATTATTTGCAAGGCGCTGAAATTACACCCTCTGTTGAAAAGTTCGGTGAATGGGTCTATATTACGAACGGATTGTTGGCTTACCTGAAACAGCCGTTACTATCCTTCGAGTAATCCCCGCGGATGGTTATGCACGTCTTAGAACGGCTCTACAAGTCCTGGCCTTCAGTTGGGTCGTCACATTACGTTGGATGTCCGGAATGTCCGAAAACCCTTCACGGCTCTACGGCGACCCTAGACCCCGACACTCCATACTTTGACGCTTGCCTTCGAGGTTGTACCTCAGGCACCAGGTCTCGTCACCCGTGATGATGGTTTTCAGGACCATTCCATTCCATGGATCATTCACCCTTCTCACTGCCACCCGTCGAACAGATGTGCACGTTAGGTTGCATAAATTCACCCTTCTCATTGCCGTCCGTCCATCAGGTGTGCAAGGCAGGTTGCATAAATTCACGCTACTCTCTTGCTTTCAATTTAGGGTTTTGACGACCCAAACTGAAGGCTATTCCTAAAGAGGACTATGACAGAAGTTTCCAGGACATGTTCAGTCGTTCTCAGAAGTGCATAACCTTCCACGGGAATTTGCTGATTGGCAAAAAGAGTGGAACAGCACAGCTCCAATGCAATGGCAGGCATTGTTCAACATTCAAAATTTGTCAGCTGGATTTGATTTGCTCCGCAAGACATGGGTAACTCTCAACAGAGTCCGCACTAACCACGGGAGATGCGGATCAATGATGTTTAAGTGGGGTATACGATCTTCCCCAACCTGTGATTGTGGTGCAGTTAGACAGACTATGAACCATATTGTCACTGAGTGTATTAGTAGGGGATTCACTGGATCAACACAGGACTTTGTAATAGCCTCTACTGAAGCCATAAGATGGCTAGAAAATTTAGACATTAATATTTGAACACCCTTTCCCTTGCATGACTGTTACAGTTGTAATGTGTTACTTATTGTATGTATGTATATTGTTTATGTTGTTTGTTTTGTGTTGTACCAAACGCTAATAATAATACTTCGAAGGACAGTAACAGCTGTTTCAGGTAAGCCAACAATCCGTTCGTAATATAGCCCATTCACCGAACTTTTCAGACGGAGGGTGTATTTTAAATGTTTAATCTATAATCTTATTAACATTTTTAAAATGAATCTGACAAGAAACGAATTGTTTACAGTTTCCACTAAAAGAGGAGCCTTGTTAATGCAGAATGTCATACGTTTTGTTTTGATTACTTTAGACTATTCTAGTTTTCGTGTGAATTTATACCAGAGAGATTGGAAGTCTTTTATTACAGATTGTCCACTCTTAAACTATTCAAAGATTCGTGGGCAATGGATGAAATCACCTGATTTAGAGGATACATTCCAAAGTCAATGAAAAAAAAGAAAAAACGGACCCAGCTCAGGAGTCCCTCAGAATCTCCAATTTCGAAACTTTCCAGATTAAATTTCTTATGGGAAACGTTGTAAATCCACAGGGGACAAAACATTACTAAATATGATAATCAAAATAAAATGAGTATGTATAAAAATTGTGACTAATTTGAGTGTGATAATTTGCACACCTCAGTAAGTTCACACTGAGTGTTAACATTTCCGAAGGATGAAATGCTCACTGCCAGCCACGCTGAGTAACTACCGGCAAGGAACCTGGAACCGCAGACACAATGTTGGGCGGCCGACACTAATCGATGCGAGAGGTTATCGAAGGTTGTCTAGTTACAAACCATCTGAGGCACAACTCACCAATTATTTTGATGATGGTAACAAGAGAGGTGATTCTCAATGCATCTAACCAATATAAGTTACTCGTAAAATCAGTGATGGCCGTACTGGCATCCAACGTTTACACCTGGTCCTCGAGGCAATCCAGACATGTAGATATAATTCGTTTATTACTGAATTTGTTACTAGTATTTAGTGTTTAAGGAGATGACCGTCCGGTAGCTACGCTCACTAAAGCGCAGCGCAAACCTATGGGTCCAAGCTATTTGCAGACTCAGTATACCTGGGTTCGAACCCAACTGTCGGCCTTCCATGAAACGCTTTCCGTAATATCCCTTTTTGAACACCAGGCAAATGCCGGGACGATACCTTAAATTACGCCACGGTTGCTTCTTTCCAACACCTTGTCCAGTTTCATTCACCTTCATTTCATATCTCGTTAAATCCTCTCACGAGGTTTGCGTCAAGAAGGGCATTGGGTCGTAAAACCACCCGCCACATATAAATTCAACGTAGGCTATCTCATCCCCAACCCTGTAGAAACGGGAATCCATGCATACAATTAATTTTAAGTGATAGGGAGATTTTGGTCATTAGACCCTAGACCCATGTACTTGTGTGTATTGGATTTGTCTGATAACCTGTGTTTCTGTGGAGCCTGTAGTCTAATACTGTGTGTAATTGTAATTATTAGGATTAGGGTAGGTACCCCGGAGTAAAATCCACACTCAGATTGGTCTCTATGCCGGAATTACAATTACCAATCTTAGAACTTGCTGTAGCTCTCTGGAAGTCACAATCCATTATTATTATTATTATTATTATTATTATTATTATTATTATTATTATTACCTCATAATAGGTACCTATGAATCCCTGCCCATCACAGTCATGGAGAGTGATTTAGCGCACGAATTCCCAGAGAGATACTGCATTTTGAATTTGAATAGCAGACAGATGTATCATAGTTAATTGGGGAAGACTCACCCAGTCCCAGGTCCATTGAGCCTTCTTCTAGGGAAGGAAGAGACGGACAAGAAAGAAGCGAGATCTTCTTCCCCATCCATATCTACCTTTCGCACTGCTACAGACACCAAAACCTCACACACCGAATTACATGACCACGATGTCCAACTCTCTAAATTCTTTAAACGATAAAACGAAATCAGGGAAGGAAGGCAAGAAAGAAAAAAGAAGGAAAGAAAGAAAGAAAGAAAGAAATAAGGAGGGTAGGAAGGAAAAAAAGAAATAAGAAAAGAGATAAAGAAACAAGAAGTTCCGTGAAGAACTATACAGCCTACTTTTCATGCCAATGATTATTCTACAGAATATGAACCTATCTAGAATAATGACGAAATTAAGTTGCTAATATCGAAATTTCCAATTAGTTCGAAATACTGTATACCTTGCATAATGTATCCTAATAGAGCACTACAGTTGGCAGCCCTGATGACTGAATATATTCTTAGTTCCTTCTCTTGAGGTACAAAATACAAAATTTGGTTGAAGTCCAATGAATAGCATGGACGTTACATGCAGTTAAACATTGGATCTAACAGCGCGCGTAAAATCATGTTGGCAACAATGTCATGCATGTATTGGTCAGAAATAATCTGAAATAATATGATCTATTGTTGTGCCAATTTTGAATGAAATCCATTAGTTAGTATAGAAGTTACATGCATTTTAAAATTGGACCTATCAGCAGGCTTAGAATCATGTTGGCAGCACTGACGTATATTAGATACTCCAAATTCGTCTAGAATGCCAGGTACTATACGTGTGCAAAGTTTAGAGCTATTGGCTTGCATACTTTCTGATATATTGATATTAGGGTAACAAAAATAGGGACAGCACATATTAACAGTTGGCAGCACTGGTTGCTCCTTAGAATACGCATAGTCATATCTGTTATGGTACACATAGCACATACGAAATTTGGTTGAAATCCAAATGATAGTATGGAAGTTACATGTATTTAAAGTTGGACCTGTCAGCAGGCTTAGAATCATGTTGGTAGCACTGACGTATATAAGTTACTCCAAATTAATATAGAATGTCAGGGACTATACGTGTGCATAGTTTAAAGCTGTCGGCTTGCATACTTTCTGATATATTGGTATTTGGATAAAATAAATTAGGAGCATTTATTAACAGTTGGCAGCCCTGGTAGGTCTGAAGAATACGCTCAGTCATATCTGGTTATGTACACATACATCATACGAAATTTGGTTGAATTCCAATTGATAGTATAGAAGTTATATGCATTTAAAAATTGGACCTATCAGGAGGCTTATAATCATTTTGGCAACACTGCCATGTTTAGCCTCCTGGAAATTAAACTGAAATATTATGATCTGTATGTGAGCCAATTTTGAAATAGCTCCCATTCATACTTTCCAAGATATCCAACATGGAGCTCAAATTTCAATTGCGATTTTTTAGCAGTTGGTAGCACTGACATCATTTCCAAATATGGCCGTGAGATATTCGGGTATAGATCTTTACTCCTACCAAATTTTGTTTCGTTTGCTGCAGCCGTTTAGGAGTTGATAGGGGGGGGACACACACACAGCCAGACAGACAGACAGAAGGACAGACAGACAGACAGACAGACAGACAGACAGACAGACAGACACACATTTGCCCGATCTCATAAGTCTACTTTTTCCTCATTTTTGCAAAATGTGAAAAGTAGGCTAAAAATGTAGGACGAAAGAAAGAAGGTAGAAAATAAATAAATAAATAAATAAATAAATAAGGAAGGAAGGTAGGAAGGAATGAAAGAAGGTAGGAAGGAAAGAAATAAATAAATAAGGAAGATAGGAAAGAAAGAAGGTGGGAAGGAAAGAAGGAAATAAGGAAGATAGGAAAGAAAGAAGGTGGGAAGGAAAGAAAGAAATAAGGAAGATAGGAAAGAAAGAAGGTGGGAAGGAAAGAAGGAAATAAGGAAGATTGGAAAGAAAGAAGGTGGGAAGGAAATAAGGAAGATAGGAAAGAAAGAAGGTGGGAAGGAAAGAAAGAAATAAGGAAGGTAGGAAAGAAAGAAGGTGGGAAGGAAAGGAAGAAGGTAGGAAAGAAAGAAAGAAGGTGGGAAGGAAGGAAAGACATAAGGACGGTAGGAAAGAAAGAAGGTGGGAAGGAATGGAAGAAGGTAGGAAGGAAAGAAAGAAGGTGGGAAGGAAGGAAAGACATAAGGACGGTAGGAAAGAAAGAAGGTGGGAAGGAAAGGAAGAAGGTAGGAAGGAAAGAAAGAAGGTGGGAAGGAAGGAAAGACATAAGGACGGTAGGAAAGAAAGAAGGTGGGAAGGAAAGAAAGAAGTAAGGAAGGTAGGAAAGAAGGAAGGTGGGAAGGAAAGGAAGAAATAAGGAAGATAGGAAAGAAAGAAGGTGGGAAGGAAAGAAAGAAATAAGGAAGATAGGAAAGAAAGAAGGTGGGAAGGAAAGAAAAAAATAAGGAAGATAGGAAAGGAAGAAGGTGGGAAGGAAAGAAAGAAGTAAGGAATATAGGAAAGAAAGGTGGGAATGAAAGAAAGAAATAAGGAAGATAGGAAAGAAAGAAGGTGGGAGGGAAATAAATAAATAAGGAAGATAGGAAAGGAAGAAGGTGGGAAGGAAAGAAAGAAGTCAGGAAGATAGGAAAGAAAGAAGGTGGGAAGGAAAGAAAGAAATAAGGAAGATAGGAAAGAAAGAAGGTGGGAAGGAAAGAAATAAGGAAGATAGGAAAGAAAGAAGGTAGGAAGGAAGGAAGGAAGGAAGGAAAGAAAGAAGTAAGGAAGGTAGGAAAGAAAGAAGGTAGGAAGGAAAGAAAGAAATAAGGAAGGTAGGAATGAATGAAGGAAGAAAGGAAGGAATGAAGCTGAAGCTTTTAGTTTTAAGTGACCGTGATCATAAGTCACGGGATCTCCTTTCTTTTACGTGGAATCCGTACAACCGGATACGACACTCTCGA
Source organism: Meconema thalassinum (assembly GCA_946902985.2). NCBI lineage: Eukaryota > Metazoa > Arthropoda > Insecta > Orthoptera > Tettigoniidae > Meconema > Meconema thalassinum. Next base: position 555,860,276 of record OX336388.2, read on the forward strand.
AATGTCCATATCCATTAACCGGGAATCGAGCAACTTCAGCCCTGCTACCATCACGCCCTATCAACAGGAAGTCAACTAGGCTACTTAAATATGGAAAGAAATGTTTTCAGTGACTGGATTATCTGATGAAGGGAGATGATAATAGCAGCCGAGACAAATGGTGCCAACTGTGAGTATCTGTCTGCGAGAGGGCCTCTAGGGATGGCTCTCCCTATGACAAGTGGGGAATGGATCGCAGTCAATGGACGGCTATTATAATTGAACATGAGGGGACGATATGCTATGCCATCAGATTATGTCAGGCGGGACTATTAGCAGGGGGCTTCCAATGCTTGAGGGGAAACAGACATGGCCCATTTAAGGAGAACTGTTTCTTTTACAACAACATTCCTTTTAATATGTGTTTTAAGATAATTGTGTTAATATAAAGGAAGTTTCACAATTTTGGCCCTTCCTTTTCCTGTGATATCTTTATAAATAAACTCATATTTTTGTCTGAACATTTTTAATTCATCCCGGATGACGTCTTGTTGTTGTTTTTGTTTTTATTTCAGCATTCAGTCTTTTGACTGGTTTGATGCAGCACTCCATACCTCCCTGTCCTGAGCTAATCGTTTCATCTCTACTGTACTTAGCTACCACCCCCTACATCCGAGGCAATCTGTTTTAAATATTATTCTAACCTTAGCGTACCCATACATTTCTTGTCCTTGACCCTTCCTTCCATAACTAACTTTGCTATTCCTGGGTGTCTTAGTATGTGTCCTACCAACCTATCTCTTCTCTTCATTAGCAGTCGCCAGAAACACTCTCCTCTCCCACTAGTCTTAACACCTCTTCATCTGTAACTTTATCTACGCATTTAATCTTCATCATTCTCCTGTAACACCACATTTCAAACGCTTCAATTCTCCTCTTTTCTGCTGCACCAATAGTCCAAGTTTAACTTCCATAGAGCGCCACGCTCCAGACAAAGGCTTTCAAAAACGACTTCCTAATACCTAAATCTAAGTTATATCTGATGTCAACAAATTTCTTTTCTGTAGAAATGCTTTCCTCGCCTGAGCCAACCTACTTTGTATATCCTCTTTGCTTCGTCCATCACTGGTTATTTTGTTTCCTAAGTAACAGAAGTCTCCTACTTCCTTCAGCTTTTCACCTGCCGATTTGACGTCCTTAGGGGTTTATGATTTATTTCGACTGCATTCCATTAGTTTTGTTTTCGATTTATTGATGTTATGTATCTCGTGCACCGAAAGAATGAGGAATACGGAGGTGATGGGAAGATTAAACAGGAAGAAGGAAGTGCTCCTATCTATCAAGAAGCCGAAACTCGAATATTTCGGACACGATCCAGGGGAAGATCTCAGGACAGTGGAGACCCGGCCGAAGGAAAGTCTCTTGGCAGAAGATCCTCAGGTACTGGTTTGAGATGAGCACAACGACCCTTTTCCGTTTGGCAGACTCGAGGACTTGAATAGTCGTCATGACCGCTAATTAACCTTCGATAGAAGACGGCACGGCAAGAAGAAGAATAGGATTTTCATCATGAATTATTTCCTTAAGACGGAGTCAATACCATTTTAAAACTCATTCAAATCCTCTAGTGAATAGACTAAGGTGACAATGCCATCAGCAAATCTCAGTGTTGAAATTATTTCTCCTTAAATCTTCACTCCTACTTTAATTTCCTCTCTAATTTCCTTCATTGCTTGTTCAGCGTATAGATTGAAGTGTATGGGTGATAAGTTGCAGCCATGCCTTACACCTTTCTGAATACCAGCTTCTCTCTCATGTCCTTCGGGTCGAATAACTACCGTCTGGTTTTTGTACACCATTTGTGTGAGAAGTGTTTTGTTAAGTGTATTTGTTTCAGGCATTAGGGGATTGCGTGTAGTTCCATGTCCTCGTGTTGACCGACTGAGGAGCTTCTACTAATACTGTATGTAGCTCAGAGATGAGGTATGTGGCTCGGGACTTGAAATAAGGTAGAGACTGTGCCACTCTATCTCTCGCGCGGTTCAGTTATTTGGCTACGTCTATACTATCCCGAGCCGGCCCCGTGGTGTAGGGGTAGCACACCTGCCTCTCACCCAGAGGCCCCGGCTCCGTCAGGGATTTTAGAAACTGACGTGAGGGCTGGAACGGGGTGCACTCAGCCCCGCGAGGACAATTGAGTAGCTGCCTGACAGTGAGGCAGCGCCCCGATCACGAAAACCAAGAATAACGGCCGAGGAGACCCGATGCGCTGATCACGCGTCACCCCCAATATCTGCAGGCCAAATGGCTGAGCAGCAGTCGCTTGTTAGGCCTAGGCCCTTCATGGGCTGTAATGCCCGGGGGGGGGTTATATACTATCCCGGCATTTGCCTGAGGGAGTGTGGACAAACAGAAGTTCTTGTTTGTTTTATTATTGTAAGCCAGTAAGCCTACGGATCCTTTTTTCAAAAATGGTTCGAGTTTTAGCAATGTATCCAGTGGCGTAAATATGGGGGGGGGGGGGTCAGGGGGATCCATCCCCCCAGCGTCAAATAAGCCTAATGAAAATATGAAATTTGATGAAGCTTTCAATTTTGAATAAAAACAATCTTCGTTATTGGATTGTGTTTGAAAGCATTACTTTTCACCCGTGTAACATTCAGTGGCGTACCAATGGGGGCTTTTAGGGTTTAACCCCCCTCAGAGACATTTGTTTACTTGAATCTTTATATTGTCCCATCACCTGTTTTACGCTACCGCTATTTAGGCTTCTTACTCCTGTAGCCTATATTTTAAATGTGATCACGTTCCTCACTTGGTAAATGTCCTGCATTCTACTGGCAGCGAGACTCCTCCTCCTTCAGTGTTGGAGCTAGCCATGTGTGCGATCGGTAACCTTTTTCATGTCGCTTCGGGTTGCTTTAATTGTGTGTGTCCGTTTCGTTAAAGATAATTCAGTCCATTAGGAGATTCTGCAATTTATTCCAATTAATGAGAAAGATAAAATCATCCAGATAGGCAGATTTTGAGAGTCAATAGCAATTGCATTCGAAACACGGAGATCAAAGCATTATTTTTCTCTCACATATTATCAATATTTTAATCAACCACGTAACTATGGTCATGATGATACTGCTGCATCGTTTCAGTCTTAATATTTAGTTACTGTTTTCCATAATTTATTTTCTTTTTCATTTTTTTACTGTCGAAAAAATAATGAGGCCTAAAATATGTTTCATGCAAATAGAACGGTTATATAATTATTGTTTTTTTAAGGAATATTAATCGAAATATAATTATAATTATGATGATGACTGTCATTTTAAGGGGCGGAACAGCAAGGTCATCTTCTCCTTTAATAATGTACACAATTACCCTATTATATTAATGACCCCCCCCCCCCCCAGAAGGAAATCCTGCGTACGCCACTGGTAACATTTCTAGTGTTACCCTAACTTACTGAATGAGCAAACTGGTCAGTTGCTCAGTTAGCCAGAGTGGTGGCAGTGAGATGAGCGTGGCGCTCATCCTTAATCCCTTTCAAAAAATACACCACTTGTTAGTGTCATCATTGGGTTAATGTCAGAGTGTGAGTGTCATTTTATAAAGGGAATAATGTTGTGTTTACTTGTATTGATGTTTTAAGTTAAACTTACGTTGGAAACTGTCCTACTTTAAGCTATTAATATTTATACAATGTCGTGGAATAGAAAGGATTTCGCGAAGGAAACTGGGCTTTATAATTTAACTACCAGTCTGCCCCGGCTTCGCCCGGGAACAGTTATGAATGCATTACGTGATAAGCGCTTTCATTTCGATGTCAATATACCACGACCTATATCCGTTTTACGTCTCGGCATGATGGGTTAAAATCACAGACTGGGCTATTAATTATATTATCATTGAGATGCACGTGCAACGAATTCTTGTCAGACGTAATTTAAGAATGGCGAGGTGCATGAAACACAAATCCCCTTTCCGTCCAATCTAAAATCACTTATAGTGGGCGATGTGTTGAAGATAGAGATATGCTCTCGCGAACTTTTTTTGTAGAACTTTTCATGCTGAACAATTCTTACACTCAAAGTAGGATATATTGATAATTTTAAAGGTTTGCCCAGCCTAAGCTTAAAATAATTACGGATGCCAGTTGTTTTCGACTTTTTCACTGAAATCGTTACTGCTTGACTTTCTTTGATCATAAATAAATTATTTTCTACAGAAACCTTTCTCGTTACAGAATGGTGAAAACCGCATCAAAATCCATCCAGTGGTTCTCGAGATTACCCGTGACATCCATGAATCGGGGACTTTGTTTTATACTAGGTACTAAGAAGAAAATCAGCCAATGCAAAATACAACATATCAAATGCTAATGAGATCTAACACGAAAAAATAATATCTTATATAAGTAGTAGGTAGTAGGTTTGGAAACGTTGGGATCATATTATTTAGCTTTCTTTGCTTATGTCTCACTACGTCGGAGCTCTCACCCCCCACCTCCCTTTATTTTTCAATGTAATTTTGACTCAGCTCATCCCCTTCTAAAAGCAAATTCTACAGGTAGTTATGCCACTGAATGCATCGCTTGCTAGCCCACAGCGGGCAACAATTCACAATATGATGCCATAGTATAGGCCACGGGCGCTTCCTACCCAAATCATAGTCTCACTAGTACAGCCATCACAACGACACAGGTTATTAGGAAGATTCCACACTGAGCCTATTACTGTACACGTGACTACATGACCACATTATCGCAAAACCCCTAAATTTGCCGAGGATGTAGACTACAAATAGAACAGACTTGACAAGTTACCTACCATGTCCGCACTCAATAAAGACTGTTTACTTTTTGTCGCCAATGAGTATTCACTCCCCCTTCTTCCATAGAGTGCCCTTCCATTCTTCTCCGTGCACCGGAGTGAAATCCCTCAACCATTTATCATGTACTCCGGGACAAGTCTTGCTTTAATATTTCAACCCCAGACGCAAGGGGGCGAGCGCAAGAGAAAAAAGTGAACGACATAATCTATTTTTGAGTATGTCCCCAAGGCTGCTATAAACTCTGTTATTCCACCCTATCTTCAAATCTTGTGATAATCAGGCTCGATTCTCAAAACAATCCCAACTCGATAAATATAAATCTAATAATGCAAGTCAAACTAAGTCCCTAGCGAAAAGAAGGGAGGGGTTGTTTTCAATTGGCAAGGATTACACAGGGATTCACACTCGTGACAATAGGATAGGGGGAGGAGGTCGTGTCAAGGGTTAAGCTGGAGACAAATCGCGGCACGGCCTACTGAATTGTGCAGCTGCCAAAGCCTCCTGGTTCAGTTGGTGGAAGTGGTCGTGCGGTGAAGGGAGAGGCACGTACGTCCAAACCTCAATATGTTCCAACTGAAGTGAACAACATGACTTATCAAACAGGCTAATTTCATCAAACAAATCTCTGCATACAAAGGAAACTTCCTTTCTGTTTATCTGCCTGTTTGTTTGTTTATTAGTTTGTCAGGGATTGGCACCTAAACGGCCCCACCCATCTTAATGACATTTTAAGACCTTGCAATTAGGATGGGCTAGGTTCTATCCCGAAAATTATTAGGATGTCGGGGATACTGGATTATTATTTACTTAAATGCTTGTCATAAAAACTATCATCAATTGGGATATGGGATACACCTGACATTACGTAGTCATGGCGCAGATGACCTCGTAGTTCTGCCAACTCAATAACTAACTAACTAACATCACTAATGAGCTTTCCAAGCTTAGCAGTTATCGTACCTATGCCATGGCCCTCTTTATGTAATACCAAATAGTCTAATATATCAAAAATCATCGCAGTGAAAGAAAAAACAGTCAAAGGTATAAATTATTTCTATAGAAATACTGTTTAAGGTTTGGAGCAGTGGCGTAACAAGGATTTGCTTCTGGAAAGGAAAGTTGGTTGGTTCCTCAGTTTAGGGGCTGCGACAACGTGGTCATGTAGCCCCGTGTAGTTTGGGTATTGTGTAGAATCTGTCTGATAACCGGTGTTAATTATGATGGCTGTATTAGTGAGTGTTATCTGTTTTTAATTCAAGTAAGGACTGCAGTCATTCAATTTTCAAGCAGTTCCTACTTTTGCTACGAAATGCCACCGTCAACGACAACTAGTCTTGAACTTGGTTACGAGATGCCACCGCAGTCGGCTCCTGACAACGAACGTTTGAATCTGAGAGCGTTAGTCAAATCTAACCTATATTTTGAACCCTTCAGAATAGCAGTGTTTATATGTAAGAAATCTTAATCAAGGGGTCGTGCTCAGTTCCTATGTGATGTTTACGTTCGCCAAACAACATGCTCTACTGAGGTAAGGGTCATAGGATTAAAACTATAATTAAGAAAGAAAGGTGACAAGATGTAAAATAATAACATGATTTAATGACTAATAGTGCATAAAAAGAATATAAACAACCATAATAAAAAAAATCCTCCCTGAATTTTCCCATGACAGGAATATCTATCAATGCTGAGGAGTCAGACGGATCTCCCCTTTATTAAAATGTGGATCCTGGTTCCACTAACTTGCAATTTGGATTTTATGTACGCGTAATGACTAACTACGAGGAATGAGTACTTTGGATGTCTGTTCGTTCACAACGGGTTAACAGCCACGATGCTCACGAACAATCATCTCGTAAATCAACTTTTACGGATATGGAACATGACACTAATAAAAACCCTTAAAAATGTAATGCTGACACACACACTAAAATCTACTATTTACAGGAATCTCTCTCGAGACCCTCATTTAGCGCGATGACGCACTTGACAATGAGCTGCCAACTCCGGCCAATTGCTCCATACACAAGCAAGGAAATACAGCATAGCACGTGACTTCACGGGTCACTGAATGGAATATAAACATGGAATAAACCAACAACAACAAAAGCCTGACCGGTTGATATTACTTTATATGAACAAAACTGCATGTTAAGCTAACGCTTCGGAGATTATCGTGATTCGTAGGCAACTCCCATTTATTTAAACAAATTTTTATCATTGATCAGTTCTTAATTCTGTATTTCAAGTAATTACGGTGCCACAAGCACTCTCCACTAATAACATATGCGAGCTGTTTCCATGCAAACGGTGTGTCAGACCAAAACTAAATATACTACGTTAATCACACAAGCAAATTATTTACAAAACTATGTCCCATACACCATAAGTTAATCTATCAGATAATAAGAATATTATTCAGTACTCATCCTCGGCCAGTCACCCGTCAAAGAACATCAGCAGCCATCTCCCAACTGGATGCTTCTTATCTCATTTCAACCATCTTGACGGAGTGTTGATAGTTCCAGGCTTCATCCATGGTAAGCGATGTCATCTCTCGTGCTGATTCAAAAAGTTACATTATTATACACTTGATATCTGACTACTAAATTCGCCGTTTCAGGTACTACTTTCCCCGGAACTGTTCGTTGGTGAATTATCGATGATACTGCCCCTACAAAATATAGTACTATGACTATCTAACACTGAATTTAACACACTTATTAATAATTTCTGTGTCCTTCATGACACGCAAAATATAAAAGCTTCCGTCCTCAGACGAACAAAAGTAATACGCCCTACGTCCTCAGACATACAAAAGTAATAGCAATGTCTTGGCTCTTCACGCAACTTATAAATGAACCGGCCCTAGGTCTTGATAGAGGGGGAAATTATACAAAAATTTCTCAAAATAATAGTGGTACAGGAATGAAATAAATATCATTGAACTCGAAAAATAGCGCAGGTCAAGAATATGCCCATTAATCCTAGAATCGATCGTAGAGATTTTGTCTAGCCGATCTCCCGCGTTAATGCTAGCCATAGCGTGCCCAAGCTAGACTTGCCGCGCTGGTAAGCATTCTTCTCCCATTGGTTCCACATTTTCTGTAACTTGGCGGTTTTTATCAGACCTTGGCCTAGTAGGAGTGTCTAGTATTTTTATCAGCCACTCACGTTACTGCATCATATTTTTTCTAGGCGCGAATATTACAATGAACATACCAGAAGTGTGTCTCACTGCGCGTCGCTTCTATTTTGAGGTGGCCACCACCTGTCCTTCTGAATCATTGCTAGGTCTTTCTTTTCACAATCCTAAGTATTTAGCCTTTTGTCAAACTGCTGCAGGTATTTCCTCATTGTCTCCAACCAATGCTTGAAATTTCCTCATCTCCGTCTGGCTATTTTCATGATGCTGGTGGAAATATTTATTAATTGAAGAAATAAAACATCGAATCATTTATCCATCAGAGGTTAATGGGTTCAATTTTAGCTTCACACAAGTGTAATTAGTGGAAGGTTCTTTTACATGCTAATAATCTATGACATGGGACCGCCGGCTTTACTTCCCCTCCCAAGGAAGGCGTACTGAGCGATTTTTAACACTCTTAAAAAATTCCGACGACTTCGGCCGGGTTTGAACCCGCGACCTTGGGCATAGAAGCTCAGCATGATACCAACTACGCCACCGAAACCGCTTTTCTGGAAGGGGATAAGTGGAGTCAAATCTGAACTAATTGCGTTTCTGATTTTGTTTTAGAATTTTGCTTTTGGCTTTGCGTTTTTGGTCATGTGTTTGTTTTCTGCTTTTGCTTTTGTTTTTGAATTTTGCGTTTTGCTTTGTGTTTTTAGTTTTTGGTTTTGTGTTGGTTATTGCTTTGCTTTGTGTTTTTGATTTGTGTTTGTTTTCTGATTTTGCCTCTGTTTTTGAATTTTTCTTTTTGCTTTGTGTTTTAGGTTTCCTAGTTTTGTGTTAGTTTCCTGCTTTTGCTTTTGTTTTTGAATTTTGTCTTTTGCCTTGTGTTTTTGGTTTTAGGTTTTGTGTTTGTTTTCTGCTTTTGCGTTTGTTTTTGAATTTGATTTTTGCTTCGTGTTTTTGGTTTTGTGTTTGTTCTCTGTTTTTGCTTTTGTTTTTGAATGATGCTTTTTGCTTTTGTGTTTGTTTTTCCCTTTGGTTTCTTTTTTAATTTGTTTTCTGTTTTGGTCATTTGCATGTTTTTGCTTTTTGCGTTGTGCGAGGGGTAACATAAGATAATGAATGAATGAAAAACTACGCGTTTTATGTTTGCTCGATAGCAATTTGCACCTCTCAATGTGCAAAAGCACGGAAATGAACAGTTTTGGTAAGACTAAATGTCTTACTCAAGTAAAGATGCAAAGGAAGCTTGTAGTTTTACGTGACCGTTAGTCTAATCTTGCGATCATGAGCCACGGAACCTCCTTTTTACGTGAAATCCGAACCACAGGACATGTCATTTCTCTTCGAAAAAACAAGTAAAGAGAAATGTTCTCAAATCAGCATGTACGTACATAATCCAGTTATCAGTCTGAAAATTGGGGTTTTAGCCATGTGGGGAATATCTCATATAAATCAATAGGAGGTAGCGAGTACCGCACATGTTGGAATGGACAGTCCTGACCGCCCAAGCACTCAAGGTCGGTGGGAAGGAGCTGCACGCTCCAATCAGCATATATGCCCCGCCTCGCTACTATTCCGAGTGCCACAGGGATGTCCAGCTCCTCGAGCCGTCATGCCTGCGTACCGGGATGTCAGGTGCGATTTCGGAGCCTTGCAGTTCAATCTGGCAGCTGATTTTCCACACGTTGTCATCTTGTAGCACAACGATTGTTTCCACAAAGTTTCAAGATAGGTTTCGACCTGTCTTACCTGATTCTTCCCTTGTGAGACTTTTACATGCGTTATAAAGACTCTTCCTATTATATTGAACCTTTTTGGATTGGACTCTTAGATTTCTTTTAGTAGCCTAGATGCTAAAGTTCGAAGAAAAAATTGAGATTATATTTTCTTTATTTTTTAAGATTTTCTAACTTTAACATCTTATAGCGGTTCAGTGTTTTATTAAACCATTTTAAAAGTTTCAGAAGCTTTGGTCTTATGCTTCCAGCGATATAGGGCTCTTCGTTTTGGCAAATGCCATTTTTCAGTAAGGCAGTGTGGAAGTTGTTAAAAATTATCTCTCACATGTATGTGTTCTTCTAGAAGGCCATGGTCGCTTCATACTCAATTATAAACACACACGCTAATAAATACATCGCAATAACACAAGTTATCGTATTAGATATTTAGTTATTTAGTTTTGAAGTGTGAAATATCAAAATTTCTCGGCAGAGTCGGGAACCGAGCCCGGACCTCCAGGTGACAGCCAAGAATGCTAACCGCTACATCAGGAAGTGGACGTAGGCTACATATAATGGAAACACTCTCAAAATTAAATTAATTAATTAATAATAGCCTACATTATGCAACGAGTCTATAATCAGAGTCCTGCGCGGATTAAAAAAAAACCGTTATCAGCATCCGCCCCGCATCCGCCCCGCATCCGCCCCGCATCCGCCCCGCATCCGCATGACTTCTTTTACGTATTCGCACGTTTGTTATCCGAATCTACTGGCATTACAATAATATCTTTTATTACATAAAGCATAAATTACTAAAGCAACAGATTTAGACATTTGAGGGAAATATCGTTCCCTTAGGCTATGTATGTCATTTGCTATGTTTAAAATGAATGTTATACAGCCAGAATTGCAACCCATTCCTGTTCGGAGTGTTAATTATGCTTAATGACATAATTCGAATGAGATTAGCTTAAATTACCATCTTACATTGTCATGAAAAAAAAACCACAGGTTAATGGAAAAATTTGTTAGGCCCTATGTCATAATAAACATCTGGGTCCTAGTAATGATATTAACCCTAAACAAGTTCGGATTGTATTATAAAAACCATCCGCGAATTGTCTCCAAATATTATCAGCAGCTTATCCGCTATCCGCACAGCCATGCAAACGATATCCGCATCGCGGAAAAATTGCGGATATCCGCGGGTTTAATCGCGGATATCCGCATCCGCGCAGGGATTTACTTATTGTTGGATAAGGAGGCAGTGGTTTTTGACAGCTATGGCACAGTATAGATACCAATACAGTATGGACACTTCGGCAAATCCGGAAGAACGGATTTTCAAAAAAACAATTGATAAGGGGGAGCACCAATACACCTGTAAGCCGCTAGGTAGCACCACTTATGGACAAACACATGATAAACAGCTGATTGATGAATGTATATTTTATGTCATTTATTTAACTCTATTTCAACACACTAGCTCTCTTTATAATCAGATATTTTAAGAAAATAAATAACAAGAAAATAGAAAGTGTTAATACTACTGTGTTTTATTTCTAAGAAGAGTGGAATTTAATGTTTAACACCACATTCCTCCAGTCATGTGCTGTCGCATTGTGATTGCATCGTAACGATGAAAGGTTATGATATGTTCTTAATGATTAAATTAACACACGATATATTGAAAAGTGTGGGGGAAATGTGGATTTTGTTTCTTAAACTTTTGTAGTCTGAGATAATGCAATTCAAGTTTTCTACAGTAACTGTAAATAAGTGTTAATTTTTAACGTTCTTAGCTTCCTAACGTAAATACTCGGGAATTTATTTAGTCAATAAAAAGTCATGTTGATGGGTGGGGACAGCCTTATTATGCAGTGTTATTTTCACATTTCATGATATGCCTAGGCTAATTCTTACTCCTAATTTCTTAGCCTACTCACACTTCCGTTCATTATCTTGTGTTCCAAGAAGAATTCAATACCGGTACTGTAAGTCATGTGCTAAGGAATCTCTTTTCGTTACCTTTATTAGTTCCTCGTCTTTGTGTGGCTATTATAGGAGCAACAAGTAGCTTTCAGATTCAACAAATAGACTATACATTTACTGGTAGATTGTTTTGTTTAGCCTACAGATGGCCTAAAAATAAGTAAAGTAAAGCTGAAATACAAGCTCAGGGCTTACAGAAAGTAAACCGGCCAACCACCCTTCTTACATTGGCCTGCTTCTTTAATCCTAGAAGCCAAAGTCACACCCAGATCTCCATTCGGAGATCCTAAAGTCGTCATATTATAGTTTTGGACTGGGTTTTGATTCTTGGTTAATGCAAGTTAGAATTTCAGAGTTGCATCCAGTGGTTCAAATTCCAAATATAAAAAAGAAAGGTTCTGTGGCTTATGATCACGAGAGCCACGTGAAGCTACAAGTTTGCTTTGCTTTCTGTTGCTAGTGAATGTAATAAAGTAATATAACTGGTAAATAACACTATGTGCAATGGTGTCGCCAATCAATCAAGTAAATCGCTCAGTCCTAAACTTGCTCTAACCATAGCTTAACACCAATTAGACCTAACTTTAACCTCGTCACGACTAATAAGTTGCCATCTATCCGCACCGCACTTTTTACTTGTCAGTGGTATGTCAACTCCTTATTCTTCCCATTCTGCAGAAATGGAGATAATGTAGGATGAGTTTTCCATGCGATGGATGGTTTTTACACCTGGATGAGAGAAGTGTTAGGCTCATAATGCTGTGTTGCTTTTGGAGAGGCCTGGGGCAGGTCTTTCCAGTTGGTACCTGTAAGCGACATGTACATCATAGTGGAATTAATACTGGTCATTAGGAGGCCTAACTATATGCCATAGCTTCAGTTACTAGACCTACGTCAAGAGTTAATAAAGGGCTATCGTGGTGTAATCAGTTCACACTCTGCGCAGAGTGCTGGGATTCAGTTTCAAGTCGTAACAGCAGTCTTATTTTAAACACTAAAGTTTCCAAGTATGTACAATTTTATTAATGCAGCCAATGGCCATGTACTTTTCTTTTCAGGACGGGTCAGGGAAGGGATATTAGAGGGAAATTGGCCGTGGATTTATTGAAAGGAACCGTCCCGGCATTTGCCTGGTAGTGAAAATGGGAAACCACGAAAACCATTTTCAGGACGGTAGAGGTGGGATTCGAACTCACGCTCTCCCGATGCCAGCGAGGCACGAGGTAGCACATTAGCGCTCTCGGCCACCAAGGCCGGTTCAAAGTATGTATGCCTCTTGGTAAGCTATAATCTGGAGTCATGTATATAACCATATTTTTTGACATACCGGTACTGTATATATTATTAAAGTTCCAATTAGGACCTCTTTGGTTTATGACCCGTGTACTTGTGTGTGCATGGTATTTGATAATCAGTGTTGTGGTGAATGTAATGTAATTGTTGTTTTAAGGGGAGGAACTTCGAGATCATCTGCCCTTAGAGTGTTGTGGTGACTAGCAGTGTTTGTAACTTGAACAGTACTCAAAAAAAGGTTTTGCATATTGCGATTTAGTGTTTTGCTATGTGTACTATCCTACCAGCGAATTGTTACCGGTGGCGGAAATCGGAACTAATGCGCTCCGCCCAGCCACACGCCTGCGATAGACGTGCAGTTGTCGCCAGCGAAACCTCATCGCATGCCATTTGTGTGCATGATTCGTGCTGGGTCGTGCGCTGTGCGGTGTGTTCCCATTGTACGACTGTGCATGCGTTCTCCCTCTTGCCTAGCAACCGCTCGCGGCAGCCATAACGAGGCGAGCTGACGTAATGTATACACAACAGCCGTGCTCCACGTCTAGCAGTAACAATTCCCTGGTAGGGTAGTATGTAATGACATACAAAGAAAAACAACACACAATATGCTGTGCAAAAGAGACAAACACTAAAAGCATAACAAAAGTTGCAATCTTTTTCATGTTGGGGCATATCAATACCATGTATGGCCACCACGAGCCCTAAGGCATGCTTGCCGACAAAGAGGCATACCGTACTGAGAACCAACGAACCAACCTGGTTTGGGGCAGATTATCCCACTCTTGGAAAGCAGCTTCAATCAGTTGCTGAATGTTTGTTTGTTTGTTTGTTTGTTTGTTTGTTTGTTAGAGGATTGGGACAGTGCGAAACTGCACTCTTAATCTTTTCCCATGCATGTTCGATACTGTTCATGTCCGCAGAATATGCAGGCCACTGCATTCTCCGTATGCCTTGCATCTGAAGGAACTGATGACCACCCTAGCTCGATGGGCATTATCGTCCACTAGTGTAAAGCCCTCACCCATTGTGGCAGCGAATCCTGTAACGACAGGTTTGAGGATGTTGTCTCTGTATACCAGACCGGTCATGTTACCGTGGATAGGAATTAGAGGCGTACGTCGACCAAACATGATCCCACCACAAAACATGACTGAATTTCCTTGCTGTTGGAGGCGTTCCTGGATGAAGAGCTTGTGAAATCTCTCACCCACCCGTTGCCACACTCGATTGCTCCTGTTGTATGGGTTTCTTCTCGCGCCCATGTATACAGGGCTGACGACCATGATTTACAACCTCCTACATGAAACAACAAGCATTAGCATAGCCACCTGTCTATGGCTTCATGAGACAGTGACGGCAGAGAATCCCAATCTTCGTGCTCCAATAAAGGAACAGTTTGACTATGGTATGATAATGCACCGGATGTTACAGCCATTCCAATAGACCAAGAGGCACTAAGGAGCAATCTGGCCACCATGTTAGACAACTTCTGTACATCGACTGCAATCTGTTGTTTCATTTCAGGGGCCTGGACATCGTGGTCATTTAGCCCCGTGTACTTGGGCGAGCGTGGAATGTTGACTTATTACCCTTTGTTATTGTGATGCCTGTCTTAGTATGTGTATTTGCAATTCCAGTGAGGATTGGTAAGGAGGTGGCATTGGCTTTAACTTAGCAACCATCCCAGCATTTGCCTGCAGTAGAAGTGGGAAATCTCGGAAGACCACTTCCAAGATGGCTGAGGTGGGAATCAAACCCTCCTCTTCTCAGTTGTGCCTCACGAGACTGAGTGTGCCCTGTTGCAGCCCTCAGACCAGAATTACATTTCTTGGCAGAGCCGGGAATCAAACCCAGACCTCTGGGGCAACAGCCAAGAATGGTAGTCACTACGCCACAAGGTGGTCCATGACTGCAATCTGGATCCGCTGTAAATATTCTCAGAATTGCTCATTAACATCACACATAGTATGGATAGTTATTGTTTTTTAAGGGGCGGAACAGCAAGGTTATCTGTCCCTCTTAACACAAAATAATACAAATTTTTGTTGAGTTAAAATTTATAGGTGGAACTATATTATTAGTAGGGCCATGATTCTTATGCAAGATATGTTTACGTAATAGTAATAATGTGTGAGTCCTCCAGAGAGACTCGTGCGGGTATTTTTAAAGTTAACACCCATATACTGTACATTCTAAGAAGACTATTGAAACCGTGGTCTCCGAACCACCATTAAAACGAAACAAACAAATAAACCCCGTGGCACTTCAGTCCATGAAGGGCCTAGGCCTACCAAGCGATCGCCACCCAGCCATTTGGCCTGCAGATTATGTGGTGACGCGTGGTGAGCGCCTCGGTTCCCCTCGGCCGTTAATCTTGGTCTCCATGAGCGTGGTGCTGCCTCATTGTCAGACATCTATTCAGTTGTCCTTGCGAGGCTGTGTACACCCAGTTCCAGCCCTCACGCCGGTTTCTGAAATCCCTGACGGAGCCTGGAATCGAACCCGTGGTCTCCTGGTGCGAGGCAGGCGCGCTACCCCAACACCACCCATTACTCCATTTAATTGGGCATGCAAAATAATTTGAAGATGGAATGTTTGGTGCATGGAGCATTCTGGGAGGGGGGAAGGGGAATTAGAAACCATAGAAATTCACTTCTATTAGGACCAAGAGGTGGATTATAATCCATCCCTTTTCACTTAGATCACCTCGTGGTGTAGCAACTAGCATTCTGGTCTGAGGGCTGGAACGGGGTACACTCAACATTGTGAGGCAAAACTGAGAAGAGGTGATTTTGATTCCCATCTCGGCCATCTTGTAAGTGGTTTTCCTTGGTTTTCCACTTCTACTGTAGGTAAATTCCGAGACGGTAGGCTACCCCTAACGTAAGGCCATAGTCGTCTCCTTCCCTATCCTCACCTAAAATTATAAATGCACACACAATGCCATCACAATAAGGCAGTTTATGAGACAAATGATACACACATCCAAGTACACATGACTACAGGCCAAAATTTAAATTCTCCTTGGCAAAAACAGGATTCAAAACTGGGCCAACCAGTTAGAAGGCAGCTATGCTTACTTCGACACCATGGCAGTAGCTGTGGAACAATGGGCTTATATGTTTGGCTATTTTTATTTCTTGGATATTAATATTTCTTTTATCCCCTTACTTCACTCCCAAAGTGCGGCTTCGGTGGCGTAGTCGGTAGCATGCTGAACTGCTATGCCCAAGATAGCGGGTTCAAACCCGGCCGAAGTCGTCAGATTTTTTAAGAGCGTTAAAAATCCTTCAGTATGTCTTCCTTCGGAGGGGAAGTAAAGCCGGCGGTCCCATGTCATAGATTTATGGCATGTAAAAGATCCTTTCACAGACTAAACTTGTGTAAAGCAAAATTTGTTAGGTTAGATTTCGTCAGAACGCTCTATCAAAGTTCCAACGTTCACCACTAGGTATCATTGATACCTGCTGGCGAAAGTTGGAATTACTTGAAATTGAACGGAACTTGTAGCTCACCCTTTAGGGTATCCGCTGGAAGCAGCTACAGACTCAGGCGAGCCGAACATGTCCTCGGACACTCCCGGCACTAAAAGCCATACGATAAATAAGAGACTCCCAAAGTCTTTTTCATCCTAATTGACAGTGTCACGGAGCCCTTTCATTCTAGAGAAAAGGATCATCCATGCAGCCTCAACGTAGATGGAAAGTAGAAGAGGCTAAGAAAGGAATGGGGAAGTGACTGTGGTCTATGGGAAAGCCACCATCTCAGCATTTTGAGATGAGAAACAAGGAAGCTAACTTGAAATGACAGGTGAAGGGACATGAACCAACTTATTTCACAAACCAGGTCTTTAGTGTGGTGATGTGATTTGCAGTTAATGTTGTACAACATCCTTAGGACTCAAACCCCAATCTTTCCATTTTCTAACGGGATGGGATAACCCAGAACTAATGGATCGTTGCACCTGTCTAAAACCATGGAGGATTATGTTAAGTCCTTTGGCTGTCCAACAATAAAATTGTAAGTTATTTTGATTTAGAAGTTATTGCTTTATGAGATTATTCCCAAATCCTTTGTTGTAATGCAATAAACAAACATTCCTGATATCGCCATGATCTCAAATCACTGATTTGATTTCTAATAGAGAGAGTCAGTTTTTGAAATAATGAACTGCTTCAGGCCTGTCTATCACATTTGTTGACAACAAGACAAAACTATAGTTATCAGTCACAGAAGCTGCAGGTTATCTGACATGAATTCTAGTTTCTCTACTAAAAGGTAGCGATAAACAATATGTTGGTTTTTGGTGTAAAGATTTGCCTAGGTAGCTCCATTCAAAAATTGAACATTACTTTTCTTAGTAGGTAGCTAAAACCTTGCAGGTATAGTATTATTAAATTTCTTTCGTGTTAGACCAACTTAAATGTTACAGTTTTTAGGAAGTTAAATTTGCTCCTCAATGACAATGCCAGGGCATTAAAAATCACTATTGAGAAAACCTCTTTACGATTAAACACTCGCTACCATATTTTATATACTGTAGGCTTCTAAGCCAAGCCACTTCAGGATATAGTCACAAAATTGGTGAGCTTCAACTCTGAAAATTGAAAACTGGAAAAAATAATGTTTCTTAAAAAAAAGTCAAATGTTTCCATGAAAATATATCAGAATACCCAAACATTTGCAGAAAAATATGCCTATATGAGTTGGAATGTTTAGGCTTTCATGGCCAGAAAATAAATTACTGCAAATTCTTCTAGGTACGGTACTATGGATATGATGGGGCATAGACATGGCATAATACCTAGAAGAATTCACTGTAATATTTGTACGAGTTGTTTCTACATAAACCATGTAAACAAGTAAGTAATACTGTAATGCAGAAAAAGTGTGCGATTGCAAGTAGAAGTTTGTTCTTGACACTTTTCATTCTCTCTGTGGAGTTTCTTCAGGAAGAATATAGTGGTCGTAACCAGATGTGGCTGGTTGAACAATATAGGGGAAATCTGCTGGGACCTTTCCTTTTAATAGGTCACAGGCTTTTCCAGTACCTCGCCCAGTTTCATTCATCTCTAATTAACTCTGATGAGTATAACATTTCTTGAATTGTAATCTTCTGTAAATCTTTCTGCCTAATCAACCCTTAAATGAATAAATAATGTGCAAATAGTAGGGCATGTTCTGGATATTAATTACATCCTTCATCAGCCATTACAATTTAATATGTCATTATAAATACACACCACTCAGTCCTTCACACATCCTTAAAAAGAAAGGAGACAACTTTTCCTAGCATCACTTCACAATCCTTACGATTCCTGACCCCCACATAAATATGAATAGTCAAGGGTAGAAATTAAAATTGATGCACATTCTGAAATTTATACCGTACCACATACTCGGACAAGTGTAGCAAGCACAATGCCTATGTAACATTGACATAGAGGTACTGGTACTGGATACTTGTGATAAACATGTATACCAAATTCTATACCTTAGCTTGTATGACATGCAACCTTGGCCATGTTTACAGCTAGTATTAAACAGATTATGTCTGCAATGATGAGAATCAAGTCCTTGCCCAACAATAGAATAGGATGTGAGTTGCAGCTTGACATTATCTGAGCAATTTCCGACATCCCTGAACAGGTTTGAACAATGTGGCTTAATGTAAACATTGAAATCTGTTGCTATGACTTAAGATAACTGTAAATTTTAAAACCATTGAGCTTTAAAATGGTATATGAAACTCAAATTTATGGAAATGTTTGGATAGGCAGTAGGCTATTTTCATGTTGATTTATATAGCCTATATTTTTGACCAATACATTACATTTTCGCGAGACCACCTCGTGGTGCAGCAGATAGCTTTCTTGGCTATCACCCCCGTAGGTCTGGGTTTGACTCCCGGCTTTGCCAAGAAATTTTGATTCTGGCCTTAGGGCTGGAATTGGTTACAGTCAGCCTCGTGAGGCAAAACTGAGAAGAGGAGGGTTCGATTCCCACCTCGGCCATCCTGGAAGTGGTTTCCCTACTCAAGGCAAATGTTGGGATGGTTGTTAACTTAAGGACACAGCCATCTCCTTCCCAATCCTATCCCCAATTTACAAATACACACACAGCCACCACAGTAACACAGGTTATCACACAATATGCCCACCCAATTTCTCAATTCCCGAGTGATAGTGTACGGCTTGTTGACACCCAGAGTTTGGTGTTACATCTCCTCACTTATGCAAGGCTCCACTCTTGTATGATTATTATGTACCGGTATTCATTTTCAAATAACATGGACCTATACGGTATTGCTTTAGTGGCACCATGTTCTGCATGTGACATAGTGAAGAAAAATCATCCCTTGGATCGTTGCTGAAAGTATAGAAGTATCCAGGAATTTGATTAGTGTGTATCGAAGTTACAGTTGTTGTTGCTTATTTTAAGGGCTGAGGCATCGTGGTCATATATCCCTGTGTATTTGGGCGTGTGTGGAATCAGAGGGAGGTATCACTTGAGAAGAAATTGGGATGGGCTTATCATTTACATGGGTGGGCAAACTTTTAGTGGTCTCACAGAATTAAATAAAATTAAGGGCATTGTGATATGTCTATGAGGTAGGAACATCAAGGTTAACAGCCCTGATTTTTAAGTCACACAGTCTTAATGCCATGCCGAGCGTAGTGAGGGGTTGCTAACCTCAATAGTTTGTCTCTGAAAGCAACACTATTTACAATTTTGAGGGACTGGAGTACCTTCAGTCATTTCATGGGTTTGTAGCTTTGGGTACACGATAATCCAAACTTCTCCAGAACTCTTCAGGAATAGCACAAAGTCCCATAGGTGAGGGAGCAAATGTTAAATCTGATTTGCATTGTAGCTTGTAATTAAAGCACTTAATTCACTGTAAAGGGCTGCAGCTTAACAAATTACATTTAATAAAACACATCAACTAACTTCAGTCAGGAAACAATTTGCCTCCTAGGCTAAGTGGTGTTAGAAAACGGACACTTTAAAGGAGACAATAGCTTCTCTAGGGTGGAGATTTAATGTTTGTTGGGCATTATTACCTAATCTCAGCCTAGCACTGTCCTCCTTGTGGTTTAAAACACTTCCTTTGAGAAATAAAGGCTACATACCCTATATATTGACGTGTAGATTTGCCACGTATGCCAGTAAATCCTCCTGATTACAGGCCTTTATCCAGTCATTATATCTGGATTAGGAATGAGGAATTTGTGTATTAATGGATAGGTGTTTGAGGGACTGATATCTCATGGGTATTAAACCAGAATTATTCGATGAAACGTTTGATATTTGTATTTACCGCTCCAATGCACGAGGAAACCGGAATGCTGTTATGTCCAGTGTGACAAGAACTGCGCAAAAATTACCGCACAGATGTTGGTTTCCCTCATTTCTGCCATTGGTTAAAATGCAAAATTATATTTCTGAGTTGATTTTAATAATTACAAACAATGTTTTCTTCAGACAAAATCGACAGGCCGCACTCAATGAATACGGGTAGACTGCTCTCTCGCGGATGCATGGTGAACCGTCGCCGCCATGCGTGCGTGCGTGCGGTGCATCCGGAACCGGCCGATTCAAAACCATGACGAAAAATTACATGGTAAAGGCCTGATGTGTCCTTACTGTATTGATATCTATACTGTGGCTATGGTGTGCATAGCAACAGTTGCTGGGACAGATGTTGATTGATGTATACAAAGAAAATAAAGCCGTAGTGTGTGACGGTATTTGGTCTGAGTCAATGTTATTCCAAGTTAGTTCACATAACATAGGCGAAGTCCAGTTGGATCGTGTTCCGTGTTAATATGACCAAGAACTCAGGAAATTCGTAAGTTCAATGAATATAACTGTTAAAAAATTGAGTAGCTAAGTGAAAAGCATTCATCACGTGTGTAGCAAAGTGACGTACTTTGATAATAGGAATATAATTGTCTTATTGTCTTTACTGTGAGATAGACACATACTGAGCGCCATTTTGGGATCTGGTGGTGAAACATCACAGCCACGTAGATCGTAAGGTCAGATCACCAATACCGGTACATTGCGGAACGAGTGAGTTTGCAAGGAGTGTTTTAGGCTGCTGGAAGACTGCCAGTATACGGAGAGATGGATGCACAGCGCTCGGTTTCATTGAGTGATCTCAGGATGGAAAATAGAGATGGCAAGGATAATGCCTGTAGGAAACGAGTTACATCCGCAGACCCTTGTAGTACTTCCCAAGAGTCATATGCTAAACGGAATGAGGATATGTGCCCAATATGTGAACGGAGGGTGTAAGAAAATGAGAATGCTGTTGCTTGTGATGGTATATGCCAGAAATGGCATCATCTTCAGTGTGCTGAATTGCAACAGGGACAATTTAATGCCCTTAAACCATCCAATAAAAGAAAATCTAAGCTGTTATGGCTTTGCTCTGGATGTCAAGAGGATTTCATTTTATACAAAGCAGGGAAAACTATGAAGAATGAACTTGAAGATATGAGAGCAGAAATCAACATAAAAATAGATCAAATGACAAGCGCACTTAGTAAATTGCACAACGAACGTCGACCTTCCATCTCATCAATCTTAGGAAACGAATATCATCGTGTGAAGGGAAACAATAAGCCTGGGTCTCTGCCAGCTACAGATTATACCAATCAAGGAAACAATACGGTAATATCATCCCCGAAAGCACCAGCTGTATGCAGCACCATATCAGATCATACCAATCAAGGAAACAATACGGTAATATCATTCCCGAAAGCACCAGCTGTTTGCAGCACCATATCCCATGGAGAAGCTAAGCAGAAACCAAATGAGGTCAATGATGGAAGCTTGGAAATTCCTCGGTCTCCAGTCGAACAATTGATCAACCAGGTGGGTTCAATAAGCAAGCCACAGGGCGTTCATAAAAGAAATGAATTTCAGTACACAGAGGAGAGGAGAATTGAGAAAGAGGATGGTTTTATTTTGGTAGAGAGCAATAGGAGGAAAAGAAGAAGTCAGCAGATCATAATTGGAACAGACACATCTTCAGTTTTAGCACTACAAGCAGGAGAAAGATTCGCCTGGCTCTATGTAGGACGATGTTCTCAACAAGCGACGACAGAGAAATTGAAAGGCTTCCTTTCAGAAAAGGGTATACGTGGTAATACCACTTGTGAGGAACTGAAAACAATGGGAACGAATAAGGCGTTCAAATTAGGAGTACCATATCAGTATCTTCAAGAAACAGAGAAACCAGAGTTTTGGCCAAAGGATGTACTCGTAAGGCCCTTTCGTATTCGAAGACAGGGACTGTACAACAGAGGAGCCGATTTGGAAGGAAATAGAGCATTTTCCACACACGAAAAGTAGATCAGAGATTTTACGAACATTTCTATGGAATGTGGAAGGTCTAAGGAGCGTCACAAAGATTGTACCGGACTACGTTTTTGCGGAGCATGATGTTGTGATACTTACAGAAACAATGCTGACAGTAGAATGGACGGCAAACTATGCGTATACGTTTAATATACTAGCGAATCAGGGACCTCTGGGTAGACCAAAAGGGGGAATTACATGTCTGCTTAAAGCCAAACTAGCACCATTCAGAATTTTACATAAAACAGACAATGTACTAATGATAAAATCAAGACTATGTGTAATCATGGGAGTTTATTTTCAACCTGACAAGTCAGCTGTTGATATAATTGAAGAGATAGCCTATGCAGTGAACAAGACAACAGTAAATGATGCTTTAATATTGGCCGGAGACCTTAACTGTCGCATCGATAAGACATGTCACAAGACGTCTTCAGTGCTAGACTACTTGGAAGGGGAAGGATTGACTCTTGTGAATGACGCGCAGCAGATGACCTATATATGCTACAATGGATCTAGTGCTATTGATTTAGTCCTTACAAACAGGAGACATATCGTTCCTGTAAGCCAAAGAATAATAAGGGATTCAACGAGGAAACACCTTCCTGTTGTAACGGTTTTCAGTTTGAAACCAGAGAATTTCCAAAATGAAAATGTGCCTGTGAAGATCTCGAGAAAAATAGATACGAAACTGATAAACCTCACGGACAACCAGGCCATTTTGAAATTAATATCAAAGGGTGATCTTGACGCTGCAACGAATGAAATTGAACAGCTTATTCTGCATGCAGCATATCCTGTACATGTTGTGGCGAAGAAATCTAAATTGTGGTTTAATGAAGAATGTTATATTGCCCGTAAGGTGGCTTTAACAGCCTTGCATCAGGCCTTACAATATTCCTCACCAGAGAATCTTCAAGCTTATAGCGAAAAAAGGAGACAATATAAGGTCATCTTGAAAGCAACACGGATTTCATACCAAGAGAATGAAGAAAGAAAACTTGTTGAAGAAGCAGAACAGAACCCCTACAGGGCTTTAAACCCAAGACAGCCCAGATTCCCAAGGAGTATCCCAATGGAGATTTGGGAAGAACATTTGTCGCTTATTCTCCAAGACAGGGAAACACGTCCATCAGGAAACTCCCATGTAACAGATCATTTACAATTGTTTACAGAAGAAGAGGTGTTGAGAGTGATAAACAGTACGAAGAATAACAAGGCATGTGGTCCAGATTTTATCTATAATGAACACCTTAAAAGCGTAGCACCAGTCCTTAAAGAGGGAATATTGTCTATTTTAAATGAATGCATCCGCCGTGGGAATATACCGGACAGCTGGAGGAGATCTACAATTAAGATGCTTTATAAGGGAAAAGGGGATACCAGTGACCCGAATGCATACAGAGGTATAGCTCTTGAGTGTGCACTCTTCAAAACTTTGACGAAGCTGATATGTGAACGTCTGACAGAGCACGTGGATATAAAAATGCCAGATATGCAATTCGGTTTCCGGAGAGGTAGATCCACCTTACAAGCTATTCAGTGTCTTCAGATGGAAATAGAGGAGGCATTAGCACCACCAAGTGGAAAACTTTACGCAGTGTTCATTGATTACAGCAAGGCTTTTGACACATTAAACAGAACTATCCTATTGAAAAAATTGGAGAAATTCATAGGCGAGGAGCACTACCTGACCACTATAATACGGAATATTCTTAGCTGGAATTGTGTGGAGATTAATGACAACATCTCCAAGTCTAAGCCGATACAACAAACTAATGGTGTACTACAGGGGGACCCTCTAAGTCCCCTGTTGTTCAACATCGCCACTGCGGACATAGTAGAAGCAACATTGACGGACAAAGTCAGGTTATATATATACGCAGACGACATGGTTCTATCATCATCAAGTATGGAATATCTCCAAAGAGCTTTCAACAAGTTGGTGGATTGGGCTGAAGTCAATGAATTACGCTTAAACGAGGACAAGACAGTTATGATGACATTCAGGAAAGGAGGGAAGCGGGGAAAGATAAGCTATAAAGACAGACTTCTTCCATCGGTGACTCATTTTAAGTATCTCGGGATAACTTTGCAGACTCTGGGAAACGTTTTTACAATCCATATGAAAGACAAGCTGACCGCTGCAGTGAAAGCGATGAGTGACATAAAACAAATTCATAAATTGTCCCTAAAGACTGCAATCCAATTGTTTCATGTAAAAATAGCACCAATTGCATCGTATGGATTGGAAAATATATGGATACACCTCAAGAGAAAACACCTGGCAGATCTGGAAAGAGTAAAATCCATCTATCTCAAGAGAGCTTTGTGCCTTTCAAAGTACACGCCATCCCGTTTGGTTTACCTGCTAGCTAGAGAGCCATATTTTGTTGAAGACCTGAGACTGAACCTACTGCTGCCCGTTACACCTGGATATGAGACTCTACTGACAGAATTGAAAAGGAAGAGAGAAGACATATGGGACGACTTTTACGGCACTGACGCGATGCTTTCAACTGAATGGACAAATGCATTGTACGATTTGCGTCATATAGTCACGAGATTTTCGGTACATGGCTTTCACTTTAAAGTATGCACCAAGAAGAGATTTCATCAGCCGGACCAGCAGTGCATCTGTTTGCTATGTGGAGAACAGTGTGATAGGTATCACGTGATGTTGTGCAAACAAAGACGGGTCACACTTACAATGTTTTGTAGTGAAGACTAGGGCAATCTTTTTTGTCTTTTAATGTTAATTTATTAATTTGGCCATTGGCTGCAATAAAGTTCTTATAACATAATTCTGGTGACCCTGACGTGATACAAAAATGGATAACATTCAAAGGACAAAGAAAGTTCGTTCCGTGATTCGGCGATCGGTAACAAAGCTGTGCAATGAAGTCACACGGGAGTTCGAAAAGTCCCAAAGAGATCAAGAAGTCATCAGTGCATTAATCGAGTTAATTAATAATAAGATGGCAGAACCAAGACCAACTACAATACTCAGACCTTAATGCAGGTCTCGAAAGTGTGAAAATGGCGTATGCTGAAGCCCTGGCATATTGTTTGTTTACATTCGTTGCTGGGATACACTATTTAGCTTTGATTAGCTTCGTTTGATGAAAGTTGCGATAAACTGTCGCTCGTCTGTAATTTTTAGTGTCTTCTGTATGTCTGTAAAGTCCAGTTCGCGTTAATGTACTGCAATCGTATGTAAATATGTGATAATACGCTTAATATGGACTGGTTCATTTGTGTGATGATTGTCCAGTCAACCGATGGCATTGTGTCATTTACTTCGGATGTTAAGTATGAAGTTGAAGTACCTAAGACTAAAGCATAATAGAAGTGACTCAAGAATATACACCGCAATGATTTGCTAGTTAGTGGCAATATAATAATAGCTTAGTACACTTCATTAGTGCCGAACTTAAGTACGTAAAGGGAAAACGCAATGAGCATCTACGGCTAGACCAAACCATTGACGTTATCTTGAACGCTCAGCAATATGTGCCTCCGTAAATCCTTACCAGTCTGGCAGATGTTTTACACTGCCTTGTATACACGCCAAATAATACAGTGAACTCTTTTATCGGTTAAGGAAGATGTTCCCCCTGTGCCAAACAGTGAACTCATTGTGTTCCGTCATTATTCATACTTTTGTGATTCTTACAGCTTGCAAGTTATTTTTATTATGATGTGTGTAATAAAGTGTTGTGAGTACCTTGCCAATTATGTTCTTATATTGCGAGATGGTGTGCCGCGATAATTCCGTAAGAGGGAGATGGTGCTTTCCAACCTATAGTACTTTACTAAATCAACTATTTACAGCGTACAACTATTCCAAACGGTAACAGCGAATGTTTAATAGGTTAGATGGTAACATATTATTGTGTCCCTTGTGTGTAGTATTCTCCATAATTATGTTCAGATATCCACACGACGACTTCTTTGCATATTTCAATCAACTAATTCAGTGTGATGTTTTACCCGAGATTTTAGACAATTCCACGAGAGGTCTTAATTGAATTGTATCTCTATGGTGTAACGTAATCTTGATTACGGTACAAATTATTATTATTATTGAAATATCAAAGTTATATCGTTTTATTCACCCATTAATATCAAGGGAGGGGCCATACCATATTCACGTCATTACCATAGTCATATATAATATTGTCAAGTGCTTAGATTAAGAAACAGGTTTTTTATAGAGGTCTAGGGCTGTTTTATTAGTTAAATTGTAAAGACAGGACGGGCATGGTTGGAAGAAGTTACGGACGGTGAAGCAACATATTGCAAGAAAATGTATTTCTGGAGCGAAGCCACGCTGACTGGAGACAAGGGCTTGGAGAAAGATTTCGGCGGAATATATATATGCGCAACGAGAGGAATAGCGGGTTCTGAGTGGAATATTTGAAGTACGCGGGCCTGTATTCCCGCTCGGAGAAGTTTTAGCGTCGCTTGAGGACTGAGAAATGCTTTGCTATAATTGGTCTGATGGGTCGCGGGCAAATTTATGCCGCGAAACATCGGGACCATTCAGAGTGTATAAAAGCCCAGCGCGACTTCAGCACTGGCTATTCTATAGATTCTATTCTGTCATTCACATATTCGATCACGCACTCACTCACTGACTTTGTGAATCGTAGACTCCGTCAGTCGCTCAGTAAGATGGGACTTAGTGAATTCAATTAGCCTGGTTTGTTCAAATTTGCTTACCATGGTGATCAAACTCAGAAACAAGCAGCAACAACAACAACAACAACAAGAAGAAGAAAACATATGTTTTCAAAGGTCAATAAACGTGTGTTGGCGTAAGATCTCAAATTAGACTGCAAGCAGACCAACGAGATGGACTTTGAACCACAAGGCACCAGGTATGTGGACCGAGTTATTATCAACACAGAAGATCAGCGCTAGCGAGAAGACAGTCAATATTGCCCCGCAATTAGGGAATATTAATGCACATATTGTACACAGCTCGAAACCTCAGATCAAATGTTAATAATTTTGTTGTAAATAAACCAGTATTAGTTAAAATGTCTTGTTCATTGGGAGTTGAATATATAGGATAGTTGGAATGCAAAGAGTATCTCATAAAGCAAGTTTATTGCCCTACGCTCCGATGATAGATCTTGGCTCAAGGAAGGGAGCGGCCGTGGCTAAATAAAATTTTAATGTGTTATCTTTACGATAACTGGCGCCCAGTAAATCTAAATTAATGAAGTGTATGTCGTCTGTCTAGACAGGCCAATGCTAAATAAGAACGATGAGGTGGTTTTAAGGAGTCTTGAGTGTAATATCTGTAGAAACGTTATAAATGATCGCCCAACTTGTAGAGCGATATCCAACGACGAAGGTAGCCGTTACAAATGGCACAACCAATGTGGGGATACGAAATATCGTACTGAAGTGAATGGATATTATGTATAAATCCAGTTTATTTCAAGTATGTTAAAGTTTAAAGTTGTTTTCATGTACGATATAAACGAGTACTCTTTGCATTCATTCCGAGTTTTTCAATAAAGAGGCATATATCAAGTTAGGGAACTACGGTTATAAATTAGTAGTGTACTTTTGTTGAGTTGTTTTTTTGGGTAATGAGTAACAGGGATAATTTGGGGAACATAAATTTGAGAAACCGTAGTATTATAAGATCAGTTAAAATGTCGAAATTAGATGTGCAGGGTACCAATGATGAGATGTCAAAAGTAAGCGAAAATCAGGAAACTGAGGAAAATAAACAAGACGGGGCTACAAACATCCAGATTAATGAGGGGGAGAATCCTTCCTGGCTTCGAAACCTGACGATGCTGATAACAGAACAGAACAGAAACATAGATCTTAAGTTAGCTGAACAGAGTAAGAAGCAAGAGGAACAAAGTAAGAAATTTGACGTGCGTAGTGATCAATTAGAAAAAGCAATAGATCTTAAGTTCACTGAGCAGAGTAAGAAGCTAGATGAACAAGGTAAGAGGTTTGATGAAGCCACAGAAAACTTCAATAGACAAATTAAAGAAGTAGGCCGAGAATTTCACAATAAGTTAGAAAACAGGATTAGTGAGGTGGAGGAATCATGGTCACTTAAGGTTGACGCCAGAATGCAACAAGTGTCGGAGCGAGTTGATAAAATTGACGAGGAAGTGAAAATTAAATGTAGTAAGGTTAGGGTTGACTTAGAAGGAGAAGTCAACAGTATGAAGGTCAAGTGTGATAATAATATTGCTAAAATAGGTAATTTAGAAAATAAACTAGAGAGCGATAATCAAGAAATTAGGGAAGAGGTTAACAGTAAATTTAACAGTATCAGTGAAGAAGTAGCGAGTAAGACAGATAAAATGGAGGAGAAATTGCAGAGATGTCAGAAGCAAATAGCAACAAATAGCGGTAATGTACAAATAGGAAATTTAAGTAGATTTCTAACTAAAGAGGCAGATTTGCCAGTATTCACAGGGAAGGCATATAACCCAATGGAATTCTTAAAAACAGTAGAAAAGAAGTTCGCTAAAGATTTAGAAGAGGGGATCGTTCAATGGGAACAAGTACTTGAGATGCTAGATAAATCTTTTGTTAGGGATTCAAGGTCATGGTTCAGTGTGTATAAATACCAGATGACTAGTTTTAGAAAATTTAAAGAGAAGTTCATAGCCAAGTACTGGAATGAAAATGTGCAAGAAAGAGAAAGATGTAACATTATTTTTGGAAAGTACCAAAGGAGAGATGGTGTTTCGTACACAGAGTATTTCTTAGCGCATGTACTTATATGCCAGAATTTAGAAGGTTTAAAGACTGAATCACAGGTAATTAAAACATTATTAAGGCATTTTCCTGATATAATTAAAGAAGCATTCTTCATGCAGAATATTACTACTATTGACGGGTTCGAGAAGCTATTGGAAAACTTTGACTCTCTTGAAAATAGTAGGACCGACCGCAAGCCAATAAGTAGGGGAGATAATTTCGTGCAAAGTGAGAGAGAGAGGGGAAGAGAACAAGGCAGGAATGCGAATTACGAAAGACGACTTGACAATGGGGGACGCACAGCAAATACGAGGAACGAGAATTTGAACAGAGGAGGGGAAGGTACTAGGCCAGACAGACGTACAGGTCAACAACAACAACAATCTACACCAGGGGCAGGTAGGCCTAATTTAAACGAATAACGGGTTGCAGTGAGGTCAACAGACAGCCCGAAGTGATTGCAGTTCAATGTCCTAGGAATATTGAGTATTTAGGAGATTTTAATATAGATGTTAGAGAAGAACTGCTTTATGACCTAAATGGTGGAAATTTAGATAATGTTGAGAATGAGATTATGTCACCAGTAATTAAACTTAATGTGTGGGGTAAAGAAGTTGATGTTTTATTGGACAGTGGAAGCGAAAACTCTTGTATAAATTTAAGATTTTTGGAAGATGTAATGAGAGAAGGTATTCATGTTGATATAATTCCAGTTAAGTCCACTTTCATTGTCACAGCTGTAGGTAGTAGGTCTCAGAAAATATCTAAGCAAGTCGCAGTTCCAATTAACATTAGTGAGTTAGTTAAATTTCAGCCCTGTTTGGCAGTTCCAAATTTAGTATATCCGGTGATTCTCGGTGCGGAATGGTTATCATTATATCAAGTTAAATTAGATTTTCATTTTGGCAGGATATGTTTATTTTGGCAGGATAAAGAAGTTCAGGTTACGTATAAGGTGTCTAAGACTGACAAACAAATGAAAGTGTGTGTGTTTGAGGAAGAAAGCAACGTGGTTGTGAGTGATGAGATTCCTGAAGTAAATGAGGTAGACCGCGGAGATGCTAGTGAGAGCAAAGTTTTTAAGGTGTGTCAGGTTGCAATGGAGTCTGAACTTGAGAGTAAGATCCATGATGCATTGTCACAGTGTAAGCTGGATGAGGTGCAAGGTCATCAGTTACATGAGGTATTAATAAAATATAAGGAAATTTTCAGCTCAAAACCCGGAGCAACACACTTATATGAGCATAGTTTTGTCGTTAAAGACACAAGTAGTTTCGTAGGGCCTAGGTATCCTGTCGCAACTAAATATATGAAAGCCGTCGAAGAACAGATAGAATTAATGTTGGAAAACGACATAATTGAGCCTTCAGCTAGCCATTGTTTAAATCCATTAGTTGTAGTAGCCAAGAAAGACAATTCAGTGAGACTGTGCATAGACGCCAGAATGTTAAATACCAGAATCGAAAGCGACCAGCTGAGAACTGAAACAGTGGAGGAATTAGTTCAACGTTTTCAGGGGCGGAAGTGGTTCTCGGCAGTAGATTTAAGTAGCTCATTTTGGCAAGTTCCACTCCGTGCTTCAGATAGGTATTTAACTGCCTTTGCTTTTAAGAATAGACTCCTACAGTTCAAAAAAGTACCATTTGGGACTAAAACTAGCAGTTCCGCCTTAATTCGAGCTTTATCTATGGCTCTAGGTCCAGAGACTAGTGAGTTTGTTACGAATTATGTGGATGACATAGTTATTGCGTCACATACATTCGAGGAACATATAGATCACTTGAGTATAGTTTTTCGTAAATTATGGGAAGGGGGTTTCACTTTGAAACTGGAAAAATCTGAATTTTGTGTACACCACATAACTTTTCTAGGACACACTGTTTCTGCAGATGGTGTTACACCAGAGTCATCTAGGCTAGAGAAAATTAGTAGTATGCCGTCTCCACGTAATAGTAAGCAATTAAAGGCATTTATTGGTGTTCTCAATTATTTCAGGCGTTTTGTTGTCCAGTATGCAGGGTTATTAGAACCATTTAGAGAATTATTGAAGAGTAAGAGTGTGTGGAAATGGACACAGGTCCACGAGGAAGCCTTCAGAAAGCTGAAAGAAGGATTCAGTAGAACAGTGATGCTGAAACACCCTAGGTATGATAGAGAGTTTATAGTAATCACGGATGCATCAGAGGTTGGTATTGCAGGCTGCCTATGCCAATACGATGATCAGGGTCAGTTAGGCATTGTATCGTTGGCAAGTAGAGGTTTGTCAATGGCTGAAAAACGCTATACAATTACTGAGATGGAATTCTTGGCAATTATTTACTCAATGAGTAAATTTAGGGTTTACGTGCTAGGCACGCACTTTCAAATCTGGACCGATCATCAGGCGCTAACGTTCATTAAATCTAGCAGGTTAACTAGTAATAGGATGACACGTTGGACGTTAGCCATGAGTGAATATGATTTCAGTATCAAACATATCAGTGGAACGAATAATAATTTAGCAGACTACCTGAGCAGACACATTCATAGTGAAGAGTGTGATATCAATATAGGAGTGAAAGAAGGAATCTTAGTGTGTGTTGGTAAACGTATAGTGCAGGAGGATGAGAGAGTACGTTTACGAAATATGTCTGTTGAACAGGAGAGAGACAGAGTATTGGGCGACATTGTCCGCTTGGTGAGAAGCAGCAATGATGGTGAGTTATCAGTAGGGAGGCTCAAGTACGGGCTATATCAAGGTATGCTATCTAGGAAAGATAGAGATGGTGAGTGGAAAGTGTGTGTACCAGAATCTTTACAGGAAGATTTAATCTGGTTCTTTCATGCTCAATTGGGTCATTTCGGAGCCAGGAAAGTTCTGTATGCCATTAAAGGGCATTTCTTTTTTAAAGCTATGGGAAGGAAGATTAGGAAGATTCTTGCTACTTGCGATCTCTGCCAACGCGCGAAGCACTCAAATCGGCACTTGATTGGAGAGTATCAAGCGGTAATAGCCAAGAAGCCGGGAGAGCTTGTGTGTGTTGATCTGTATGGGCCACTGGTGAAGTCTCGATACGGATACCAATTTATAATGGTAATAATTGACGCATTCAGTAAATTTGTCAAATTATATCCCTTGAGACAAGCTACGGGAAGGTGTTGTGTCAAGCAGATAGCAGAAAAGTATATTCCTGAGTTTGGATGCCCACTCAGTATACTTAGCGATCATGGAAGCCAGTTCACGTCTAAAATATGGACTACCAAGCTGACGGAACTAGGTACCCGGATTATCTACTCTTCAATTAGATATCCACAAGGCAACATGGTTGAACGGTCTATGCAATCCATTGGAAGAATATTCCGTACATACGTGCACGACAAACACAACGCGTGGTTCTCACGGTTGGGTGATGCCGAACGCTGGTTAAACTCAGTGTTACACGAGAGTACGGGATGTTCACCATATGAAATTCGTTATGGAAGGAAGCCCTCCAACGAAATAGCAAGAATGATAGGTTTAGATCCGGGTGAGGGACACTCCACGGAGTATTATCTTCTGTTGGCCAGGGACAACTTAGTAAAGTCAGGAAACCAAAGGAAACGCCGACAGAAGGGGGTCTACGACGAATTGGAAGTAGGTAGCGAAGTTTTGTTACGTAAGCCGTTGCCATCTTGTGCATTGGAAGGGAAAATGTCAAAGCTGTTTTTATTGTTTACTGGACCTTATGTCGTTTCGAAGAGGATAGGAAAGAATGCCTACTTATTGAAAGATCAGGAAAATTGTGTCATTGGTACATATAACATTTACAATCTGAGGAAATATCATAGAAAAGAGCAAGTGCAGCAAGAAGGGCAGACTGCCGTGTGTTTATAATTAGAGTCGTGTCGTGGCTCTAAGGAATTGGTGGAAGTGAGATAAATCACTTGTGTTGCGTGAAACAAGAAGCAATATATTGCGTTCTGTTATTGTAAGGGACTACAAGAACAAATGTAGCATGTAAATCCTGTATGACTGCACAGGACAATCAGAATGTTTATGTAACATTGCAAGAAGAGTGCAGATCAATCAAGGAAAATGAAAAGGGTATAATCATTATGTTTGTAATTTGAAGGGTCATATATGTATATTCAGTGTATTTCCTGTTAAGTTTTAAAGGGAAGATTTGTGATTTCATCATTCATTACATTCTTTATGAAACCATGGGGACGTTTTGTAACGTAATCTTGATTACGGTACAAATTATTATTATTATTGAAATATCAAAGTTATATCGTTTTATTCACCCATTAATATCAAGGGAGGGGCCATACCATATTCACGTCATTACCATAGTCATATATAATATTGTCAAGTGCTTAGATTAAGAAACAGGTTTTTTATAGAGGTCTAGGGCTGTTTTATTAGTTAAATTGTAAAGACAGGACGGGCATGGTTGGAAGAAGTTACGGACGGTGAAGCAACATATTGCAAGAAAATGTATTTCTGGAGCGAAGCCACGCTGACTGGAGACAAGGGCTTGGAGAAAGATTTCGGCGGAATATATATATGCGCAACGAGAGGAATAGCGGGTTCTGAGTGGAATATTTGAAGTACGCGGGCCTGTATTCCCGCTCGGAGAAGTTTTAGCGTCGCTTGAGGACTGAGAAATGCTTTGCTATAATTGGTCTGATGGGTCGCGGGCAAATTTATGCCGCGAAACATCGGGACCATTCAGAGTGTATAAAAGCCCAGCGCGACTTCAGCACTGGCTATTCTATAGATTCTATTCTGTCATTCACATATTCGATCACGCACTCACTCACTGACTTTGTGAATCGTAGACTCCGTCAGTCGCTCAGTAAGATGGGACTTAGTGAATTCAATTAGCCTGGTTTGTTCAAATTTGCTTACCATGGTGATCAAACTCAGAAACAAGCAGCAACAACAACAACAACAACAAGAAGAAGAAAACATATGTTTTCAAAGGTCAATAAACGTGTGTTGGCGTAAGATCTCAAATTAGACTGCAAGCAGACCAACGAGATGGACTTTGAACCACAAGGCACCAGGTATGTGGACCGAGTTATTATCAACACAGAAGATCAGCGCTAGCGAGAAGACAGTCAATATTGCCCCGCAATTAGGGAATATTAATGCACATATTGTACACAGCTCGAAACCTCAGATCAAATGTTAATAATTTTGTTGTAAATAAACCAGTATTAGTTAAAATGTCTTGTTCATTGGGAGTTGAATATATAGGATAGTTGGAATGCAAAGAGTATCTCATAAAGCAAGTTTATTGCCCTACGCTCCGATGATAGATCTTGGCTCAAGGAAGGGAGCGGTCGTGGCTAAATAAAATTTTAATGTGTTATCTTTACGATAACTGGCGCCCAGTAAATCTAAATTAATGAAGTGTATGTCGTCTGTCTAGACAGGCCAATGCTAAATAAGAACGATGAGGTGGTTTTAAGGAGTCTTGAGTGTAATATCTGTAGAAACGTTATAAATGATCGCCCAACTTGTAGAGCGATATCCAACGACGAAGGTAGCCGTTACAATGGTGTTGGTTCGATTATTTCAGGCAAATATTCTCATTCCGATTGTGTACACAAATACTCTGCATGTGCTGGGACAGCACTTCAGTAACCGGGTACTTTCTTCTCTCCTACTTCAGAATCTGTTTGATTTTTTGCTAATAATATTAATCTATAATTACTGAACTTAAATACAAATCGTGATAACTCGCCAAAAAGCGTCTTATTCAACCACAGAAACAGTGAGACTATTGTAGCTGCCCCTTGGGTGAAGACGAAGAAACCTATAATTCGAGGCCAGCACTATATAGATAAATTAATTCAGGTAAGTCTAAATTATTGATGCATATTTCTTCGGAACCTTGTCTCGTCTTGCGATATCTTTTATGATATTAGGTGAATAAAAATAATAATTTACACGAACTGTGACAAGCCCGATGACATGATCTTAGCTATTGGTAGGGCAACCATCGCCGCCATGTTTTTTCTACATTAAGGTCTGAGGATTGTAGTTGGTCTTGGTAGAACTTAAAGAACTCGATAGTAAGGTGTTAGACGCGCTGTATGATGATTGTGACGAAGAAACTCTTGATGAAGAACAAAATACCATCGATGAGTATGAAAGGAAAACAACAGTTTTGAGGTTAAAAGCATTAAAAATCAACGAAACAAACGGTGTAATGGGGACAAGCACTGCGTTGAGTTCGTCTGGAGAGGACACGAGGAGGTACAGACTACCCAAAATCGAACTGCGGAAGTTTAATGGGGACTTCAAGGAGTGGCTAGGATTCTGGGCTTCCTTTTCGAAGATTCACGAAGATACTTCACTTCACGACAGTGACAAATCCATTACTTGGTTCAATCAATGGAGATAGCTCAGGATTTGGTTGGTAGTTACCCACAGACTTCTGGAAACTACGAAAAAGGTAATTGAAGCTCTCAAACAACGGTTTGGAAGAGAGAAATTACTGAAGCAGGTGTACGTGCGTGAGCTTTTGAAACTAGTGATTGTCAATGCATACATGAAACAGGCAGTCGAATTGTCTCGTATGTATGATAAACTTGAGACACATTTACGGGCAATAGAGACTTTAGGCGTGACCACTGAACAAACAGCTACATTTCTGTACCCCATGGTGGAGTCCGGTCTTCCGGAGGAGTTGATGGTAGCCTGGCAAAGGAGTTCCAATTATGGCAAGGAAGGACCAACTGATCCTGATAAACCTGGTAATTCAAAGAAGTGTGAACTTGATTACCTCATGGACTTTCTCAAACGTGAGGTAGAAGGAGAGGACCAATGAAATCTGGCTAGGGGCGGATTTATTGACTCTTCCATTGAGCGACAGCAGAATAAGTCTCCCAAGTTTCAACGCCGGACAGAAGAAATACCGACGGCCATGGGGCTGTTCTCCAGTCAATCCTCCAGCTGCATCTTTTGTGGGAAGTACCATGATAGCCAGTTGTGTACTAAAGCACACTCTCTGTCATTGGATGAGAAGAGAGCACATGCTAGAGGTAAGAAAGCGTGCTTTAACCGTCTGAAGACAGGACATTTAGCGAAACTGTGTAAGGTGCCAGTGAAATGTCTAATCTGTCACAAAGGTCATACTACTCTTATGTGTTCAGAAATAAGCAGAGACGTAACGGATACCACCAACAAAGAGGCTACTTCTGTACAATCAGGTATGTCAAGTTGCTCGGGAGACGTCCTGTTGCAGTCAGCTTTTGCAGTGATCCAAACTAAAGAAATCACTAGAAAAGTACGGGTTATGTTCGACACTGGGTCGCAAAGAACCTATATACTGAAGAAAACAGCAGAAAGGTTAGGACTACATCCGGTGAAGGAAATAAGATTGTGTCATATGTTATTTGGTTGTGCCAAGGAATTTCGTGAGCATAAAGTGTACCAAATAGATATCAGCAATGTGAGTGGTTCATTTAAAGAGAAGATCAATGTGTTGGATCACCCCCAGATGTGTGAAGTGATTCCTCAAGTGCCTAAAGGACCTTGGTTGAGAGAACTTCGAAGAGAGAAGATTTGGGTTGACGGTGCTGGGGAAGGAGCATCGGAAATTGATATCTTGATTGGGAATGACCTGTACGGTAAGTTGCTGACTGGTCGTGTTCATCAGCTCAAGAATGGTCTTACAGCAATAGAAACTAAGCTTGGTTGGACAATTAGTGGACGGAAAATGGGTCCAGGTATGGGGGACAGTATCTCAATGAGTGTGATATCCATGAAACAAAGTGAAGTCACGATTTCTGACTCGTGGGACTTAGATTTAATCGGTATTCAGGACCCCATTGAACCCACTTCCAAGAGAAGACGGGAAGAGTAAGCAAAGGTACATTGTAGGCAACATGTCAGCCAGTCATCTGATGAACGGTACACGGTGGGATTACCTTGGATTTGTGAACCTGTGAGTATTCCCAATAATTTATAAATTGCTCAGAGAAGATTGGAGTCTACTACCGAGAAGCTCACAGAACGGGGAGTGGTCGACAAATATTCCAAAGTGTTTACAGCATGGTTAAAGGAAGGAATCATTGAAATAGTGCCAGACAGTGAGATTGATAACAATGCACATTACCTTCCTCACCATCCAGTATTGAAACCAGAGAGCCTTGCCACACCTATCAGACCGGTCTTCGATGCTTCTTGTAAGAGGGGTAGAGCTCCCTCTCTCAAGGATATAGTGGAAGATAGAACCCCAGCTTTGGATATCTTGGAGAAAATGAACACTCAAAGAAAACTCAAAGAAACGGCGATCAGGGTGCTCGTCGAGACAGCCAAGAAGAGAATCGAGTGGCCCACCGCTCGAATCATTGACTTAATACCTGGCGCAGATGGCAACATTCGGGTGGCAAAACTCAAGACCAGTGTAGGTGTGTTTGTTCGTCCTTTACAGCGTCTCTATCCTCTAGAGGTTTCAACAGTCGACAAACATTTCGCTGTGGTAACAGAAAAGGGTCATGAGGAAAAGCGTGGTGAATCTGTAAGTGAAGTGGTTAATGATGAGAAAGAACCACTTAAGACCTAATGCGGTAGAGAAGTTAAACGACCAGCTAGATACTGGGATAATTGATTACTCTGTTTAACTACGATACATGATAACCTTTTGGGAGTATATGTACTGTCCTGTGTTAATAGTGTGGTAAGTTTCAATGTTGTTCCACCTCATGGGGGCCATATCAATCATATGTTCATGATTCTTTAGCCTCAGCATTTGATCTCTACCCAATATCGAATCCGAAAGCTTTGAAACATTGTTTATCCTGAAGTAGCATCAACAGATAGCGCACATGTACTAAGTTGGATCATTTTGTTATTTTGGTTCATTAACACAAAATAGGCTGTTACAAACGCTTTAAAATTAAAATGTATCGTATTATCAACTAGTTATTCATCAAATTCGATGCATATTGAATATCAACGGAATGCAAATCAATTGAGTCCCAAATAGAACAGTTATTACATCCGGCGGAAAAGTTTCGCGTAAGAAATCCATTTACTGAACAGGGAGCTGGATTATAATTTCCGTGGAACTAATGTTGTTCCGTCCCCAGTCACGGCATCATAGATACGCTTGGTGTCTCTGTGTCGTGAGGCAAGAGTCACGGCACCTTAGACGGTTTGGTGCCTTTTTGTATCGTAGCAGCAGGCTGTGGGCTTGTGATACAAACTCTCGACAATGGATATAATGGCTCTGTGATTAATACGAGTGGTACAATTTTGATGTGTGTTTCATTTTGACACCGTATAGATACCAATACAGTATGGACACTTCGGCAAAACCGGAAGAACGGATTTTCAAAAAAACAATTGATAAGGGGGAGCACCAATACACCTGTAAGCCGTTAGGTAGCACCATCTATGGACAAACACATGATAAACAGCTGATTGATGAATGTATATTTTATGTAATTTATTTAACTCTAATTCAACACACTAGCTCTCTTTATAATCAGATATTTTAAGAAAATAAATAACAAGAAAATAGAAAGTGTTAATACTACTGTGTTTTAATTCTAAGAAGTGTGGAATTTAATGTTTAACACCACATTCCTCCAGTCATGTGCTGTCGCATTGTGATTGCATCGTAACGATGAAAGGTTATGATATGTTCTTAATGATTAAATTATCACACTATATATTGAAAAGTGTGGGGGAAATGTGGATTTTGTTTCTTAAACTTTTGTAGTCTGAGATAATGCAATTCAAGTTTTCTACAGTAACTGTAAATAAGTGTTAATTTTTAATGTTCTTAGCTTCCTAACGTAAATACCCGGGAATTTATTTAGTCAATAAAAAAGTCATGTTGATGTGTGGGGACAGCCTTATTATGCAGTTATTTTCACATTTCATGATATGCCTAGGCTAATTCTTACTCCTCATTTCTTAGCCTACTCACACTTCCGTTCATTATCTTGTGTTCCAAGAAGAATTCAATACCGGTACTGTAAGTCATGTGCTAAGGAATCTCTTTTCATTACCTCTATTAGTTCCACGTCTTTGTGTGGCTATTATAGGAGCAACAAGTAGCTTTCAGATTCAACAAATAGACTATACATTTACTGGTAGATTGTTTTGTTTAGCCTACAGATGGCCTAAAAATAAGTAAAGTAAAGCTGAAATACAAGCTCAGGGCTTACAGAAAGTAAACCGGCCAACCACCCTTCTTACAGTGGCCTGCTTCTTTAATCCTAGAAGCCAAAGTCACACCCAGATCTCCATTCGGAGATCCTAAAGTCGTCATATTATAGTTTTGGACTGGGTTTTGATTCTTGGTTAATGCAAGTTAGAATTTCAGAGTTGCATCCAGTGGTTCAAATTCCAAATATAAAAAAGAAAGGTTCTGTGGCTTATGATCACGAGAGCCACGTGAAGCTACAAGTTTGCTTTGCTTTCCGTCGCTAGTGCATGTAATAAAGTAATATAACTGGTAAATAACACTATGTACAATGGTGTCGCCAATCAATCAAGTAAAACGCTCAGTCCTAAACTTGCTCTAACCATAGCTTAACACCAATCAGATCTAACTTTAACCTCGTCACGACTAATAAGTTGCCATCTATCCGCACCGCACTTTTTACTTGTCAGTGGTATGTCAACTCCTTATTCTTCCCATTCTGCAGAATTGGAGATCATGTAGGATGAGTTTTCCATGCGATGGATGGTTTTTACACCTGGATGAGAGAAGTGTTAGGCTCATAATGCTGTGTTGCTTTTGGAGAGGCCTGGGGCAGGTCTTTCCAGTTGGTATCGGTAAGCGACATGTACATCATAGTAGAATTAACTTATTACTGGTCATTAGGAGGCCTAACTATATGCCATAGCTTCAGTTAACAAAGGGCTATCGTGGTGTAATCAGTTCACACTCGGCGCAGAGTGCTGGGATTCAGTTTCAAGTCGTAACAGCAGTCTTATTTTAAACACTAAAGTTTCAAAGTATGTATAATTTTATTAATACAGTCAATGGCTATGTACTTTTCTTTTCAGGACTGGTCAGGGAAGAGATATTGGAGGGAAATTGGCCGTGGATTTATTGAAAGGAACCGTCCCGGCATTTGCCTGGTAGTGAAAATGGGAAACCACGAAAACCATTTTCAGGACGGTAGAGGTTGGATTCGAACTCACGCTCTCCCGATGCCAGCGAGGCACGAGGTAGCACATTAGTGCTCTCGGCCACCAAGGCCGGTTCAAAGTATTAATGCCTCTTGGTAAGCTATAATCTGGAGTCATGTATATAACCATATTTTTGACATACCGGTACTGTATATATTATTATAGTTCCAATTAGGACCTCTGGTCTATGACCCGTGTACTTGTGTGTGCATGGTATTTGATAATCAGTGTTGTGGTGAATGTAATGTAATTGTTGTTTTAAGGGGCGGAACTTCGAGGTCATCTGCCCCTAGAGTGTTGTGGTGACTAGCAGTGTTTGTAACTTGAACAGTACTCAAAAAAAGGTTTTGCATATTGCGATTTAGTGTTTTGCTATGTGTACTATCCTACCAGCGAATTGTTACCGGTGGCGGGAATCGGAACTAATGCGCTCCGCCCAGCCACACGCCTGCGATAGACGTGCAGTTGTCGCCAGCGAAACCTCATCGCATGTCATTTGTGTGCATGATTCGTGTTGGGTCGTGCGCTGTGCGATGTGTTATCATTGTATGACTGTACATGCGTTCCCCCTCTTGCCCAGCAACTGCTCGCGGCAGCCATAACGAGGCGAGGTGACGTAATGTATACACAACAGCCGTGCTCCACGTCTAGCAGTTACAATTCCCTGGTAAGGTAGTATGTAATGACATACAAAGAAAAACAACACACAATATGCTGTGCAAAAGAGACAAACACTAAAAGCATAACAAAAGTGGCAATCTTTTTCATGTTGGGGCATATCAATACCATGTATGGCCACCACGAGCCCTAAGGCATGCTTGCCGACAAAGAGGCATACCGTACTGAGAACCAACGAACCTACCTGGTTTTGATCATGACCGCAGAATATGCAGGCCACTCCATTCTCCGTATGCCTTGCATCTGAAGGAACGGGTTGACCACCCTAGCTCGATGGGCATTATCGTCCACTAGTGTAAAGCCCTCACCCATTGTGGCAGCGAATCCTGTAACGACAGGTTTGAGGATGTTGTCTCTGTATACCAGACCGGTCATGTTACCGTGGATAGGAATTAGAGGCGTACGTCGACCAAACATGATCCCGCCACAAAACATGACTGAATTTCCTTCCTTTTGGGGGCGTTCCTGGATGAAGAGCTTGTGAAATCTCTCACCCACCCGTTGCCACACTCGATTGCTCCTGTTGTATTGTTTCTTCTCACGCCCAAGTACACAGGGCTGACGACCATGATGTACAACCTCCTACATGAAACAACAAGCATTAGCATAGCCACCTGGCTATGGCTTCATGAGACAGTGACGGCAGAGAATTCCAATTTTCGTCCTCCAATAGAGGAACAGTTTGACTATGGTATGATAATGCACCGGATGTTACATCCATTCCAATAGACCACGAGGCACTAAGGAGCAATCTGGCCACCATGTTAGACAACTTCTGTACATCGACTGCAATCTGTTGTTTCATTTTTTGGCCTGTCTGGTGATGCCTGTCTTAGTGTGTTTATTTGCAATTCAGGTGAGGATTGGTAAGGAGGCGGCATTGGCTTTAACTTAGGAACCATCACAGCATTTGCCTGCAGTAGAAGTGGGAAATCTCGGAAGACCACTTCCAAGATGGCTGAGGTGGGAATCAAACCCTCCTCTCCTCAGTTGTGCCTCACGAGACTGAGTGTGCCCTGTTGCAGCCCTCAGACCAGAATTACATTTCTTGGCAGAGCCGGGAATCGAACCCAGACTTCTGGGGCAACAGCCAAGAATGGTAGTCACTACGCCACAAGGTGGTCCATGACTGCAATCTGGATCCTCTGTAAATATTCTCAGAATTTCCCAGTAACTTTACACATAGTATGGATAGTTATTGTTGTTTAAGGGACGGAACAGCAAGGTCATCTGTCCCTCTTAACACAGAATAATACAAATTTTAGTTGAGTTAAAATTTATAGGTGGATGCCTAATATTAATAAAACAAACAAAAATAATATATATGGAATAAACATTCAGAAAAGAAAAAGTTCTTTGAGCAAATGCACATTCAGGTACAGTATTTTTCTCACCAAGATACGATGAACTATATTATTAGTAGGGCCATGATTCTTATGCAAGATATATTTGCGTAATAGTAATAATGTGTGAGTCCTCCAGAGAGACTCGTGTGGGTATTTTTAAAGTTAACACCCATATGCATTCTAAGAAGACTATTGAAACCGTGGTCTCCGAGCTACCATTAAAACGAAACAAACAAACCCCGTGGTAATACATTCCATGAAGGGCCTAGGCCTACCAAGCGATCGCCACCCAGCCATTTGGCCTGCAGATTATGTGGTGACGCGGGGTGGGCGCCTCGGGTCCTCTCGGCCATTAATCTTGGTCTCCATGAGCGTGGCGCTGTCTCACTGTCAGCTATTCAATTGTTCTTACGAGGCTGTGTGCACCCTGTACCAGCCCTCACACCGGTTTCTGAAATCCCTGACGGAGCCTGGAATCGAACCCGAGGTCTCCTGTTGCGAGGCAGGCGCGCTACCCCAACACCACCCGAGCTATATTACTCCATTAATTGGGCATGCAAAATAATTTGAAGATGGAATGTTTGGTGCATGGAGCATTCTGGGAGGGGGGAAGGGGAATTAGAAACCATAGAAATTAACTTCTATTATGACCAAGAGGTGGATTATAATCCATCCCTTTTCACTTAGATCACCTCGTGGTGTAGCAACTAGCATTATGGTCTGAGGGCTGGAACGGGATACACTCAGCTTTGTGAGGCAAAACTGAGAAGAGGTGGTTTTGATTCCCATCTCGGTCATCTTGTAAGTGGTTTTCCTTGGTTTCCCACTACTACTGCAGGTAAATGCCGAGACGGTAGGCTACCCCTAACGTAAGGCCATAGTCGTCTCCTTCCCTATCCTCACCTAAAATTATAAATCCACACACTAATACAGCCATCACAATAAGACAGTTTATGAGACAAATGATACACACATCCAAGTACACATGACTACATGCCAAAATTTAAATTCTCCTTGGCAAAACCAGGATTCAAAACTGGGCCAACCAGTTAGAAGGCAGCTATGCTTACTTCTAGACCATGGCAGTAGCTGTGGAAACAATGGGCTTATATGTTTGGCTATTTTTATTTCTTGGATATGAATATTTCTTTTATCCCCTTACTTCACTCCCAAAGTCTTTTTATCCTAATTGACAGTGTCAAGGAGCCCTTTCATTCTAGAGAAAAGGATCATCCATGCAGCCTCAACGTAGATGGAAAGTAGAAGAGGCTAAGAAAGGAATGGGGAAGTGACTGTGGTCTATGGGAAAGCCACCATCTCAGCATTTTGAGATGAGAAACAAGGAAGCTAACTTGAAATGACAGGTGAAGGGACATGAACCAACTTATTTCACAAACCAGGTCTTCAGTGTGGTGATGTGATTTGCAGTTAATGTTGTACAACATCCTTAGGTCTCAAACCCCTATCCTTCCATTTTCTAACGGGATGGGATAACCCAGAACTAATGGATCGTTGCACCTGTCTAAAACCATGGAGGATTATGTTAAGTCCTTTGGCTGTCCAACAATAAAATTGTAAGTTATTTTGATTTAGAAGTTATTGCTTTATGAGATTATTCCCAAATCCTTTGTTGTAATGCAATAAACAAACATTCCTGATATCGCCATGATCTCAGATCACTGATTTGATTTCTAATAGAGAGAGTCAGTTTTTGAAATAATGAACTGCTTCAGACCTGTCTATCACATTTGTTGACAACAAGACAAAACTATAGTTATCAGTCACAGAAGCTGCAGGTTATCTGACATGAATTCTAGTTTCTCTACTAAAAGGTAGCGATAAACAATATGTTGGTTTTTGGTGTAAATATTTGCCTAGGTAGCTCCACTCAAAAATTGCACATTACTTTTCTTAGTAGGTAGCTAAAACCTTGCAGGTATAGTATTATTAAATTTCTTTCGTGTTAGACCAACTTAAATGTTACAGTATTTAGGAAGTTAAATTTGCTCCTCAATGACAATGCCAGGGCATTAAAAATCACTATTGAGAAAACCTCTTTACGATTAAACACTCGCTACCATATTTTTTATACTGTAGGCTTCTAGGCCAAGCCACTTCAGGATATAGTCACAAAATTGGTGAGCTTCACCTCTGAAAATTGAAAACAGGAAAAAATAATGTTTCTTAAAAAAAGTCAAATGTTTCCATGAAAATATATCAGAATATCCAAACATTTGCAGAAAAATATGCCTGTTTAGGCTTTCATGGCCAGAAAATAAATTACTGAAAATCTTCTAGGTACGGTACTATGGAT
This sequence comes from Meconema thalassinum, assembly GCA_946902985.2. Lineage (NCBI taxonomy): Eukaryota > Metazoa > Arthropoda > Insecta > Orthoptera > Tettigoniidae > Meconema > Meconema thalassinum. Next base: position 555,904,803 of record OX336388.2, read on the forward strand.
ATGATGGGGCACAGACATGGCATAATACCTAGAAGAATTCACTGTAATATTTGTACGAGTTGTTTCTACATAAACCATGTAAACAAGTAAGTAATACTGTAATGCAGAAAAAATGTGCGATTGCAAGCAGAAGTTTGTTCTTGACACTTTTCATTCTCTCTGTGGGGTTACTTCAGGAAGAATATAGTGGTCGTAAACAGATGTGGCTGGTTGAACAATATAGGGGAAATCTGCTGGGACCTTTCGTTTTAATAGGTCACAGGCTCTCCCAGTACCTTGCGCAGTTTCATTCATCTCTAATTAACTCTGATGAGTATAATATTTTTTGAATTGTAATCTTCTGTAAATCTTTCTGCCTAATCAACCCTTAAATGAATAAATAATGTGCAAATAGTAGGACATGTTCTGGATATTAATTACATCCTTCATCAGCCGACACTCCACTCAGTCCTTCACACATCCTTAAAAAGAAAGGAGACAACTTTTCCTAGCATCACTTCACAATCCTTACGATTCCTGACCCCCACATAAATATGAATAGTCAAGGGTAGAAATTAAAATTGATGCACATTCTGAAATTTATACCGTACCACATACTATGACAAGTGTAGCAAGCACAATGCCTATGTAACATTGACATAGAGGTACTGGTACTGGATACTTGTGATAAACATTTATACCAAATTCTATACCTTAGCTTGTATCACATGAAACCTTGGCCCTGTTTACAGCTAGTATTAAACAGATTATGTCTGCAATGATGAGAATCAAGTCCTTGCCCAACAACAGAATAGGATGTGAGGTGCAGCTTGACATTATCTGAGGAATTTCCGACATCCCTGAACAGGTTTGAACAATGTGGCTTAATGTAAACATTGAAATCTGTTGCTATGACTTAAGATAACTGTAAATTTTAAAACCATTGAGCTTTAAAATGGTATATGAAACTCAAATTTATGAAAATGTTTGGATAGGCAGTAGGCTATTTTCATGTTGATTTATATAGCCTATATTTATGACCAATACATTACATTTTCCATAGACCACCTCGCGGTGCAGCAGATAGCTTTCTTGGCTGTCGCCCCCGTAGGTCTGGGTTTGACTCCCGGCTTTGCCAAGAAATTTTGATTCTGGCCTTAGGGCTGGAATGGGGTACAGTCAGCCTCGTGAGGCAAAACTGAGAAGAGGAGGGTTCGATTCCCACCTCGGCCATCCTGGAAGTGGTTTCCCTACTCAAGGCAAATGCTGGGATGATTGTTAAGGACACAGCCACCTCCTTCCCAATCCTATCCCCAATTTACAAATACACACACTAGTACAGCCACCACAGTAACACAGGTTATCACACAATATGCCCACCCAATTTCTTAATTCCCGAGTGATAGTGTACGGCTTGTTGAAACACAGAGTTTGGTGTTACATCTCCTCACTTATGCAAGGCTTGTATGATTATTATGTATTCATTTTCAAATAACATGGACCTATACCGTATTGCCTTAGTGGCACCATGTTCTGCATGTGACATAGTGAAGAAAAATCATCCCTAGGATCGTTGCTGAAAGTATAGAAGTATCCAGGAATTTGATTAGTGTGTATCGAAGATACAGTTGTTGTTGCTTATTTTAAGGGTGAGACATCGTGGTCATATATCCCCGTGTATTTGGGCGTGTGTGGAATGAGAGGCAGGTATCACTTGAGAAGAAATTGGGTGGGCTTATCATTTACATGGGTGGGCAAACTTTTAGTGGTCTTACAGAATTAAATACAATTAATTGCATTGTGATATGTCTATGAGGTAGGAACATCAAGGTTATCAGCCCTGGTTTTTAAGTCACACAGCCTTAATGCCATGCCAAGCGTAGTGAGGGGGTTACTAACCTCAATAGTTTGTATCTGAAAGCAACACTATTTACAATTCTGAGGGACTGGAGTACCTTCAGTCATTTCATGGGTTTGTAGCTTTGGGTGCACGACAATCCGAACTTCTCCAGAACTCTTCAGGAATAGCACCAAGTCCCATAGGTGAGGGAGCAAATGTTAAATCTGATTTGCATTGTAGCTTGTAATTAAATCACTTAATTCACTGTAAAGGGCTGCAGCTTAACAAATTACATTTAATAAAACACATCAACTAACTTCAGTCAGGAAACCATTTGCCTCCTAGGCTAAGTGGGGTTAGAAAACGCACACTTTAAAGGAGACAATAGCTTCTCTAGGGTGGAGATTTAATGTTTGTTGGGCATTATTACCTAATCTCAGCCTAGCACTGCCCTCCTTGTGGTTTAAAACACTTCCTTTGAGAAATAAACGCTACAAACCCTATATATTGACGTGTAGATTTGCCACTTATGCCAGTAAATCCTCCTGATTACAGGCCTTTATCCAGTCATTGTATCTGGATTAGGAATGAGGAATTTGTGAATTAATGGATAGGTGTTTGAGGGACTGACATCTCATGGGTATTAAAACCAGAATTATTCGATGAAACGTGTGATATTTGTATTTACCGCTCCAATGCACGAGGAAACTGGAATGCTGTTATGCCCAGAGTGACAAGAACTGCGCAAAAATTTACCGCACAGATGTTGGTTTCCCACATCTTTGCCATTGGTTAAATTGCAAAATTATATTTCTGATTTGATTTTAATAATATTACAAACAATTTTTTCTTCAGACAAAATCGACAGGCCGCACTCAATGAATACGGGTAGACTGCTCTCTCGCGGATACATGGTGAAGCGTCGCCGCCATGCGTGCGTGCGTGCGTGTGGTACTTCCGGTGACGGCCGATTCAAAACCATGACGAAAAAATAACATGGTAAAGGCCGGATGTGTCCATACTGTGTTGATATCTATACGGTGATTTTGATGTGAAGGGTGAGTGTTTTAAATGATTAAATGTTAAATGTATGATATGCATCAACACATGGCCTATACCGGACCGGATACGAAAACCAAAACTGTCCATGGAAATACAGTACCGTACTTAAAAGTCCCCATTGATGACATCATCTGCCAGTTCCAGTATCGATGTTCCATCACCAGAGGTTAAGTAAATAATTAATTCGGTGAGTAAATACAAGTTGCTCAGGCCTCCTTTTCTTTACAATCATCCTATTAATAATGGAGCCTGCCACGAAACAGAAACTGATCAAGCAGAGGGCACGGCTAAGAGCTCAGCTTACACGCATGCAGACATTCGTAGAAAATCTAGCCGACCAGCAGCGATCTAATATGCATGAAATTAAATTGAGATATGACGATATGGGTTCTATAATGACCAAGTTTGACGATGTTCAGTCTGAACTAGAACTAGGAGATACCGAAAATGAGCAAGTAAATGAACAAGCTAGATTGGAATTTGAAACAAAATACTATAAGATTAAGGGTGACATTGGTAACATAATCACTAATATTGAAGAGGCATCACATCATTCAGGCAGAACCCAAGCAGGCACTATGTCAGGGTTGAAACTTCCGTCAATCAATATTCCTAATTTTGATGGGAAGTATGAAAACTGGCTCTCATTTTCAGACAGTTTCAAGGTTATGGTGCATAACAATGACCAGGTACCGGTTGTTCAAAAGTATCATTATCTCGTGTCAGTTCTCAAGGGGCCGGCTAGCCAATTAATACAAAACCTTCCTATAACTGAAGTGAACTATAAGATAGCCTGGAAAATGCTGCAAGACAGATTTGAGAATAAGAGGCTTATAGCAGCCACGCATGTTAAGGAGCTCTTAAGCCTAAAACCAGTTGCTAGTGAAACTGCTAAAGAACTCGTAAGGTATTCAAATACATTCAACAGTCATTTAAACGCACTTATAGCCTTGGAACTTACCATTCCACTGCACGAAGTAATACTGACTCAAGTGTATGCTCAAGGACTTGATATAAGTACTAGGCGAGACTGGGAATTATCGCATGTAGAGACTAATTCTCCATCCCTCAATGACTTATTATCATTTGTGGAACATAAACGACAAGCACTAGAGAACTTACCAAGCACACAACACACCACTCTAGTGCCCAGACAGCAATTTGAGCGGAGTAAAGTCAAATCACAGGAAGACACTCAAGCACGGTATTCTTATATCACGACCAACCACATCAAATGTAGCTACTGTCAGGACAATCATAGTATTCACAAGTGTGAAACATTTGCAGCTCTCAGCCTAGGGGAAAGGTTTCAAATCGTTAAGGAAAGAGGTCTATGCTATAATTGCTTGCGCACTGAGCATTCATCCAAAGACTGCAAATCACGTGGTTGTAAGTTGTGCAACAAAAAGCACCACACATCATTACACAAGCAAAATGAAGGTACTCTGTCAGGTAGAGATGGTGGCTCAAGTCAACACCCAGGGGCTTCTAACTCAACAGACACATACTGCAACGTAGGAGAACGACACTCGGCTAGGGTGATGTTGTCTACTACCTTAGTAAGAGTCATGGATTTTGACGGGAAACTGCATGTATGTAGAGCATTGTTGGATAGTGGCAGCGAGACAAATCTCTGTACGGAAGGTCTTGTTCAGAGATTACGCCTAAGAAAATACAAAAACCCTATACCAATTAGTGGAATAAATAACTCTCTTTCACAAACCAAGCACAGTGTTCAGTTGCTGCTGCAATCCACTGTGAGTGACTTCACAATTAATATGTCATGCTCTATCCTTCCACGTATTACAGGGAGCATGCCTAGCAGCTTTATTCAACACGATCATTGGGACTTGCCCACTGATGTAACACTTGCTGACCCTAAGTTTTTTCATCCAGGAGACATAGAATTATTAATCGGCGCAGAGCATTTCCTTTCATTACTGAAGCCTGGTCATCGTACATGATCACCAAATTATCCAGTCCTCCAAGAGACTGAATTTGGATGAATTCTTTCAGGACGATTTCGACCACAGGGAGAAGAATGCTTAGGAGTAGCCTCATGCTTTTTTCGGATAGAAAACAACTTAGATGCCCAGTTACAACGGTTCTGGGAAATAGAGGATCTCTCTTCCCCAATCAAAACTCAGGAAGAAAAAGAGTGCGAAAACCATTTCACAGATAACACTACGAGGGATGAATCTGGTAGATTTGTAGTTTGCTTGCCTCTTAAGCAAAAGCCTGAAGTATTAGGAGACACATTTAGTCAGGCTATGTCAAGGTTAACTCAGCTAGAGCGGCGCTTTAGCAAACAGCCCGCACTAAAGCAAGACTACTGTAACTTTCTGCATGAATATGAAATGTTAGGGCACATGGTGAAAATAAATATCTCTTTGACGTTTGGTGATGACAGTGGATGCTATTACTTGCCACATCATCCTGTTTTTAAGCCGTCTAGCACTACAACCAAAACTAGGGTTGTTTTTGACGCATCTGCAAAATCATCAAATGGTTTATCTCTCAATGACATACTAATGGTTGGACCCACAGTTCAAGAGGATCTGTACTCCATTATTCTCAGATTCAGAACACATACTTTCGCCTTCATTTCCGATATTGCCAAGATGCATCGACAAGTCAAGGTGCATGTTGGTGACAGAAAGTTACAACGGATTATGTGGAGAGAATGTCCAGAGGAGCCACCTAGTTGCTATGAACTAATTACCGTAACATATGGCACAGCTGCTGCACCTTTTCTCGCCACGAGATGCCTGCAAAAACTCGCTGAAGTAGAAGAATCAAGGTTTCCTAGAGCAGCACATGTTCTCCGCAGGGATTTTTATGTTGATGACCTAGTTAGTGGTTGTAATGACCTTCAGGATGCTCTACAGCTCCAGTCTGAAATCATAACATTGTTGGAGAGTGGAGGCTTCCCTCTCAGAAAATGGTGTGCCAATCACCCAGCACTACTGACAGCAGTTTCAGAAGAGAATAGAGAAACTCTGCTGCCTCTTAATCTAGACCAAGGTAGCAGTGTGAAATCTTTAGGCTTATTATGGCAACCATTATCAGATCAATTCCTGATTTCAGGTAATCTGTGTTGCAGTTCGGATCATGCTGATTCCATTGTCACAAAGCGCAAGATCTTGTCAGTCATTGCTTCTATTTTTGATCCCCTTGGTTTGGTCAGTCCAGTGGTGATATCCTATAAGATCTTCATGCAAAAATTATGGTTGGTCACACTAAATTGGGATGATGAACTCCCGTCTGAACAGGTTGTAGATTGGGAACGGCTTCATTCTCAACTCCCTGCAGTCAAGGAATTTAAGGTGAAAAGATTAGTCACTTGTAAAGGACCCCCTTCAGATGTTCAGATTCATGGATTTGCCGATGCCTCGGAACGAGCGTATGGGGCTTGTATTTATGTACGGTCTGTCGACAAGGAAGGGAGGACATTTGTCAATTTTTTATGCTCTAAGTCCAGAGTAGCCCGCCCTATAAAGAGACTGACGCTGCCTAGACTTGAACTGTGCGGAGCATTGTTGCTCGCACAACTGGTACATAAAACACTGCCAGTATTGTCATTCCAAGTCAGCAAGGTGTTCCTGTGGACAGACTCTACCATTGTTCTGTCCTGGATCGCATCCCCTGCTACGTGGTGGAAGACATTTGTGGCCAACAGGGTTTCTTCAATTCAAGAATATACTCACAAGGCAGAATGGAGACACATTCCAACCCATGACAACCCAGCAGACTTAATATCGAGAGGCGTTGCTCCAGGACGACTTCAAGACATGAAGCTCTGGTGGAATGGTCCGATTTGGCTACCCGAACCCATTGATTTTTGGCCTGTGAAAAGTATCTCCCATTTACAGAAGGATGAATTACCTGAATCTCGAGATACCCATTCTGCGGCCATCTTAGTAAATACCGAGGCAGTTGCATTTATGCACAAATACTCATCGTTGTCTCGACTGACTCGAGTGACTGCTTATTGCCTACGATTCATGCACAATGCTGCCAACCCACAGGAGAAAAATACAGGAATACTTACTGTACACGAACTTCAGTCGGCGTTATACACCTGTGACCTGTATTAAAATCTCACAACAAGAGAGTTATAATAAGGAGATAGCTGACCTTCAAGCTATTCGCTGCGTTTCAAAGAAGTGCAAGATTGCAGATCTGCACCCTTTCTTAGACAACCTGGGAATGCTGAGAGTAGGTGGACGGCTTGAAAACTCAAACCTGCCATATAGTTCTAAGCATCAGCTTATTCTTCCACCACAGCACACTCTGACGAAACTTGTGGTTATGGGGGAACACATTCGGTTTTTACATGCAGCTACACAACTCACCATTTCGTCCCTACGTGAAAGATATTGGATCCCTACCGCCAAAGCAGTTGTGCGGAAAGTCATTCGCGCATGTTTGAAGTGTTTTAGATTCAAAGCAATTACGTGTGAACAGCTGATGGGACAACTTACTGTGACCAGAGTGCAAGAGAGCCGACCATTCATAAATGTAGGCGTCGACTACACCGGGCCATTTCTCGTCAGGACAGGAAAGGTGAGAAGCAAGCTTACAGTCAAGAGTTACATTGCACTATTCATCTGTCTAGCCACCAAGGCACTTCACCAGGAAGTAGTGAGTGATCTTTCTACTGATGGATTCTTGGTTGCCTTGAGGAGGTTCACAGCACGGCGAGGCAAGAGTTCTATTATTTATAGTGATAATGGCACAAACTTTGTTGGTGCCAACAAGAAACTGCAAGATTTACGCAAATTGTTATTATCAAGTACCTTCTGTGAAGAAATCAAGAACTCTTTAGCCATGGAAGGCATAACATGGCAGTTCATACCTCCACGCTCTCCACACTTCGGCGGACTCTGGGAAGCCGCTGTTAAGTCGATGAAGTACCACTTAAGGAGAGTTGCCGGAAATGCACTAATGACCATCGAAGAGTTCTGTACACTTGTCACACAGATCGAAGCATGCCTCAACTCTCGCCCAATGACCGCTTTATCAAATGACCCAGATGATCTTAGCTACCTTTCACCTGCTCATTTCCTAATAGGTGCTCATCTTACCACTATGCCCGAACCTGAGTTGACTGACCTGCCTATGAGTAGACTATCTCGTTGGCAACGGATCCAGTCAATGCAGCAACAATTGTGGAGACGGTGGTCTGCTGATTACTTAAACTCTCTGCAACAAAGGAAGAAGTGGGTCTGCTCCAAGACCAACCTAATTCCTGGGACTGTCGTTCTGCTGAAGGAGGACAACCTTCCTCCTCTTTGTTGGAAGTTGGCTGTCGTAGAGTGTGTTCACCCTGGGAAGGATGGATTTGCGCGGGTAGCTACAATTAAGACTGGTAACGGCTCCATCAAGCGACCGATACAAAAACGTATTGTACTTCCTATCGAGAATTGACATTCAATGATTTCGTGGGATATACTACACAGCGATTCTTCATTTTGTTCTTTATTCATCTTGTAATGTATTTAACTTTATTTGTGTAATTGCTATTGTGCCTTGTTTATATTTGTTATAGTGCTTTCAATTTCTGTAATTTCTATTGAATCAAGTGATTCAACGGCGGGGAGCATGTTCCGTCCCCAGTCACGGCATCATAGATACGCTTGGTGTCTCTGTGTCGTGAGGCAAGAGTCACGGCACCTTAGACGGTTTGGTGCCTTTTTGTATCTTAGCAGCAGGCTGTGGGCTTGTGATACAAACTCTCGACAATGGATATAATGGCTCTGTGATTAATACGAGTGGTACAATTTTGATGTGAAGGGTGAGTGTTTTAAATGATTAAATGTTAAATGTATGATATGCATCAACAAATGTCATAAGCCTGTTTCCTCTATGACGTTCTGGTGTGTTTATGTCAACAACGGCATTCACTAAAATTGTCGGCGAAATCTTACAAATGTGTAGAAGTGACCGCTAACTTGGGTCTAATTAAGGAAGAGGCAGGAACAGGCGGCTTCGGTAGCGTAGTTGGCAGCATGCTGAGCTTCTATACCCAAGAGCGCGTGTTCAAACCCTGCCGACGTTGTCGGATTTTTTAAGAGCGTTAAAATCCCTCAGTATGTCTTCCTTTGGAGGGGAAGTCAAGCCGGCTGGCCGATATCATGGATTTATGGCATGTAAAAGAACCGTCCACTAACTACAATTGTGTGAAGCTAAATTTGTAGGTTAGATTTGATTAACGCTCTATGAGTTACAACCTTCGTCGCCAGGTGCTGGTTGTGGTGGCATCTAGTAGCCAAGTTTGCAGCTAGGTGTCTTTGACGGTGGCTTTTGGTAGCAAAAGTAGGAACTACTTAAAAATTGATCGTCTGCAGTCCTTACCTAAATTACAGATAACACACACTAATACAGCCATCACAATTAACACCGATTATCAGACAGATTCCACACACACCCAAGTACATGGGGCTGCATGACGGCGTTGTCGCAGCCCCTTAACTAAGAACCAACTAAGGGTCAGGGAAGGGATTTTGGAAGGAAGTCGGCCGTGAACCTGTTGAAAGGAACCGTCCCGGCATTTGCCTGGTGGTGAAAATGGAAAACCCCAAAAACCATTTTCAGGTTGGCCGTGGTGTGATTCGAACCCGCCACTCTCCCGATGCCAGCAAGGCACTAGCTGGTGCCTTAACGCTCTTGACCACCTTGGCCGGTAATGCTAATACCAGATATAGTTAAATTACAGTACATTCCCTGACCCGTCCAGAAAAGAAAAGTACATGGCCATTGGCTGCATTAATAAAAAAAAAAAAAAAAAAAAAAAAAAAAAAAAAATAAGGTACGAGTGCGAGCGGATATCAGAAATTTTAGCAAATCATGCTATTTTGTGCAAGGCCAGACTATCCACGGACTCGGAAGGTGGTACGTGGGTTTGGTCCCCACAATTGGCTGTCCTCCTAATGGATTTCCGTGGTTTCCCATTTTTAACACCAGCCAAATACAAGGACGGTAGATTATGATGCATGAGACCAACTCCTATCCCAGTATCATTCATTTAATCTCTCATTGACTGGTCCTATAGCTAAGAGGTTGTACTGTATGCTACTGTCGACCAAAATACTATGTGCACTCGAGTTTGAAGGTTGTTTTTGACGTAACCAATCGACCTACATAAAATCCAATAACATCATCATTTTCGTTGTTCTATTGTACTTTAGTTGATGTAGGTTTGGAATTTATATTTGAATATGGCGCGCCTCACTCGGCAGTGATGGGCTCCAAGCAGCAACGCTGTACAGCTTTCCCGGTATCGGCTAGCTGCGGAACCATGTCTTATTTTCCCGTACAAATATACAAACCGATATAAAATAAGTGAATTAATTTACGTATTTCACAGTCATACAGCATAACCATTTGATGTATAAGGATTACAACGCGACCAAGAACTACATTTTCCAACCACCAGGAGCCGAGAAAAAGTTACCTTACAAAAATGATAACAACTTTGTTTCTTGGACACACAAAATTTTGAAATTGATAAACCAGTTATGAAACATTCCAATGTATATTGTGTTAAAATTTGGGTTCGATCTGATGACGAGTTTTTGAGATAATAATTCTTAAATGTGACGCATGGTTGAAACACGCTTAAAAATGAGCAGTTTTTGTGTTCCAAATGCGATAATAGTACATTATCCAACGAGCCTATAATCGCAATAATTAAGACACGAGTATGTTTATAAAACGAGCGTATGCGAGTTTTATAATTTCCATACGAGTGTCTTAATTACCATTATAGGCGAGTTGCATACGACTGTTTATGTTCGACGATAATTATTATAACTATTTTATGTTAGAACATAAATATTCATAAATATCTGTCGAGTTTCGACAGTTTTATGTACTGAACAGAGCGCATGAGACGCAGAGAATGCCTTGTATTTGACCATGGCCTCCTCGATTACCCTACTATGACACTAGGCCAGGCAGTGAAATTTAAATTAGAAGGCCGTGGAACTCAGCGCATCTAATTATCTAATTGGTCAAAAAACTGTTTCTTGAGCTCTGATTGGTGGGAGAAACTGTTTTTATAATGAAAAATAGTGTTATAATGAGCCTCATTATAGTACAGTTTTCTGACATATAATAGTCAGGGTCGAACATAAAAAATATTAAAATATAAATTATAAATTCCAAACCTACATCAACTAACGTACAATAAAACAACGAAAATGATGATGTTATTGGATTTTATGAAGGTCTATTGGTTACTTCACAAACAATCTTCAAACTCGAGTGCACATAATTCTTTGGTCCACAGTAGGTTTCAGCCTGAAGGGCTCTGTGTTTGGTTCCCAACTGGGCCTTGGGGATCTTAATCTCCAATGATTATTTCCCCTGGCTCGGGGACGTTATTTCAAACTCAACACGACGCGCAAGCCGCCCACGGGCATCAAGGAAGGCTACATATCATCATTTATTAACTGGTAAACTTTGTGTCAGGAAGGGCATCCAGGCTTAAAGGAAGCATCTGTCACATAGCAAATTTATCTAATCTCATCACCGATCCCGTTCAAACGGGAATATTACGAGGTGGAAATACACACATTAGCAAGCCATGCACAGGAAAATGCTGGATGTGAAAGAATTCTAACGTTGACTGTAGGGCCTACGCTGTTTTTGTGAGACCAATAATAATGAACTTGACAACAACGCACACCACCTAGGTATAGCCTATGTGGCTTTCGCAAGAATAATTTAGTTTAGTTTTTCTAAATAGAGGGCATGTGGTCAAATAAAATTAAAGTGTGAAATACTTGAACAAAAGGTAACAAGTCCAAATAAATACATAAATGTATAAATGAATAAATAAATAAATTAATTAATTAATTAAATAATTAGTTAAATAAATAAATAAATAGCTTCGCCTCCTTAGCGTAACGGTCAGCATGGTTAGCTGACACCCAGGAGGTCCTGGGTTCGATTCCCGGCTCTGCCACGAAATTTGAAAAGTGGTATGAGGACTGGAACGGGGTCTACTCAGCCTCGGGTGGCCCAAATGAGTAGAGGGGGTTCGATTCCCACCTCAACCTCGAAGTGGTTTTCCGTGGTTTCCGACTTCGTCTTCGGTCAAATGCCGGATGGTACTTACTGTAAGGCCGCGGCCGATTCCTTGCCTATTCATCCCAATCTTCCCCTCCTTTCCCATCCCTCATGAGGCCCCTGTTCACTTTGCAGGTGAGGCCGCCTAGGCGAGGTGCTGATCACACCTCCTCATTTGTATTCACTCCGACCAGATGTTCCCAGCTCTAGGACACTGCCCGTAGAGGTGGTAGTGGTGAGTTCCCTCGCTGAGTCCGTGGGGAACACCAACCTGGAGGGTAACAAAAAAAGAAGGCTGACATTCTATGGCCACCTGGTAAGAATGGACGAAAATCGATTGTCCTAAAAGATTTTCAGATACATCATGTGATTGAATGCCACCTCTAAGTGGGTTGATGAGGTCAAGAGGTTCCTCAGTTTAGGGGCTGCGACAACGCGGTCATGTAGCCCCGGAGATGAAGAGGGATGCAGCAGAAGTTGGCATTACTCCAGAGATAATTCATGATAGAAGTGCGTTCAGAAGAAGAGTAAATGATTCCAAACCATTTGAAGAGAAACCACTACATAAGAAACTTGTAAGGATCATTTCCAAGGAGGAAAGATGTATGAGAAGAGAAAGACTGAAGAGGTTGTGGGAAGGGATGAGAAGAGAAGAGAAGAAAGGCCAAGAAGTCTTAAGTTTCATGTGGCCCATAGTTGGCCAAATTCGGAGAAGGAAGAAGAAGTAGAAGAAAATAAATAAATAAATAAATAAATAAATAAATAAATAAATAAATAAATAAGTAATTAAATAAATAAATCTATTCTATGTCTACCCCCTTATTAATCCCGTTCTCAACGGGGTCGGGGATGAGATGCGATGAATCACGTGGCTGATAGTTTCTACGGCCGGATGCCCTTCCTGACGCCAACCTCACGGGATAAGTTAATGAGAGATGAAATGAATAAAGATGAATGAAAGTTCAATTTCAAATAGTTCCAACTTTGGCTACCAGACGCCACTGTCACTTACACCTATCGGCGAACGCTGGAACTTGATAGAGCGTTCCTAACCAGCCAAATATAACCTAAAAATTTTGCTACACACCACAAATTGCCGTGGTAGGTTCTTTTACATGCCATAAATCTATGACATGGGCCTGCCAGCTTTACTTCCCCTCCGAAGGAAAACAGACTACTGAAGGATTTTACGCTCTTAAAAATCCGAAGACTACGGCCAGGTTTGAACCCGCGACCTTGGGCATAACAGTTCAGCATGCTACCTACTACGCCACCGAAGCCGCTAAATAAATAAATAAATAAATAAATAAATACTGGTAATAGATAGGTCTAATTGGTGATTGTTATTTTAAAAGAGTTACTTGGAGGTCATAATCCAATAATAATAATAACAATAATAATAATATTTTTTTTTATCGTATGGACTCGGGTGTCGGGTGCAAGCTTTGTAATTTGACACCCAGAGGGTAGCTTGCATGTCGAATTTCGTTGTTCCTTGATTCACTATGAAAGTCAAGGAGGTTAGATATCCAAGCTCCTTGAACACTATAGCGCTTTCTGGTAGAGAAATGAGGAACTTCGTGTTGGCGGAAACTCCCGAGATTAATTTTGCCATTATGAACACGGCCTACTGAATTCAAAATTCAAATGGGTTCATTGACATGCCAACATCGTTTGACATGCGTGTCGTATTTTTGCCGCCTTTCAAAAATCACTTACCACGGCCAGGAGCGAACCTGCAATCTTGGGGTTAGTAGACCGACACGCTATCCACTCACCCACCGTGGCAAACTATAATAATAATAATAATAATAATAATAATAATAATAATAATAATAATAATAATAATAATAATAGACTGCTAAAACTAAAAACTGGCAAATCATGGACTGAAGCGAGGAAGGAACAGCGTAGGAAACGAATGCGGGAATACTGGGCGAACGTTAAGGTCCAGGTGCAAAGATATGGAAAAGGACAGTTGAAATAGCGTGGTCCGTAGATGGCCGAAACGGCAGCAAGAAGAAGAACAAGAAGAAGAAGAATAAGAAGAAGAAGAAGAAGAAGAAGAATAGACTACTACTACTACTACTACTACTAATAATAATAATAATAATAATAATAATAATAATAACGATAATTCCGTAGGGCCTAGACAAGCTCTGTGTATACTTGTATTTCAGGTGATAGGTAAAGGTGCAATATTTTTCCTCACCAAATTTATTTTGAGAATTCAAAGGAATATAAATTGGTCGTTGCTACCTCAGCACAAATCAAAGTTCACGAAATAATGTCTCCGTTTATTTTCCACTGTTGGCATTCGATACCTTACAACGCAATCACATACATATTCCACTGTGCAGAAGGACATCCATGATTTGAATCGCGTCACAGTAAAACGAAATATAAGAGCAACTATGAATCTGAAAACGAAAAAAATAAAAAATAAAAAACACAACGGAACTTGTGTGCGAATACACGCTCCATTATATTAGAAAACAGTAGCGAATTGCAGAGGCGTGGGAGGCGGGGGGAGTTGGCAGAGGAGGGGGAGGCAAGGACATGATAACAAAAGCGTAACGAAACGCGCATGCCGCCATGATTTAAAAGAGCGACAGAGATGGAACACACAAGAAGAAGAGAGAAAGATTAACGTTATAACGTGGATGTGTGAGTGAGATGGAGAGATATATAATGTAGCTTGTTGGTAGTTGGGGAGAGAAGAGAAGGCTCCCCGGAATTTATTGCGGGCAATTCATTTCATAACGTCCATTTAATGGAAACGGGAGGCAGAGAATGACAGCCTGGGTACAGTGGAAGGGGGGAACGAGAGAGAGAGATTTAAGCTATAAAATCGGGCAGAGGATATAATGCCCGCCCGCACCACGGCACGGTTTGGAACGAGAGAGTCATCTTGTTATGGTGCTGATAATACTGGCAATGTCAGAGCCCCCTGAAACTGTGTACGCTCAGAAAGATTGGCCGCAATCTCATGTGGCAGCCATTTTCAACAGACAAAGACAGGGAGAGATGGAAAGTTCAATTCAGGGGTTGGTAAAGTGCACTGAATTCGTTCATGTCAGCAATATTTGCAATGGCAGTTTAATTATAACGACCACCTCAGGTGTAGCGCAGATGTTCTCTATCTTCTTGAGACTGTGAGCACTATCCTCATGCTATACCAACCACCCGAGCATTATTAAATAGAATATAATAATAATAATAAGAAGAAGAAGAATGATCAAACGAAACAAACAATCCATGGCAAAAGCAGAATCTCCTAGCACGCAAGACACGGAAGATTTTTGGAGAAGTGTATGGGCTGTGAAGTCACCGCACAATGAAAATGCAAATTGGGTCAACGAAGAACAAAATAGCAATAATGTATACGAAGAAATGGATTTTGATACCATTGAAGAACGGCATGTGTATGATGCTATAAGGAGAACTCAGAACTGGAAAGCGCCGGGCACAGATAAAATTCACAATTATTGATACAAACATTACACGTGCGTGCACCAGAAGATAGCCCAGCAATTTACTTACCTCATCCATCATCCTGAGGAATGTCCTGATTTCCTTACTGCTGGAATTACATATCTTATCTCAAAAGAGAGTGGAGATACTAAAGACCCATCAAACTACAGACCTATCACCTGTCTCCAAACACTTTACAAATTATTTACGTCCATAATTGCGGACGAAATATACAAGTATCTCGACAAACATAACATTTTGGCTGAGGAACAGAAAGGATGCAAGAAGCTGTCGCAAGGATGCAAAGAACAGATTGTTATTGATTCTGTGATAACACAACAGGCGATACATAATCAAAGGAATCTATATACGGCATACATAGATTACCAAAAAGCATTTGATTCAGTCCCGCACTCATGGCTGAAAGAAATCCTCCATCTGCATAAGATTAACCCTGCTATAATTCACTTCCTGGAGGTCACGATGGATAATTGGAAAACAGTACTTTATACTAAGACAGACAATGAATGCGTCACATCTGACACAATAATAACAAGAAGTTCCGTGACGAACTAATGAGCCTACTTTTCTTAAAATTTAATATGCATGCCAATGATTAATCTATATGGATCTACCTAGAATAATGACGAAATTAAGTTGGTAATATCGAAATTACTAATTAGTTCGAAATACTGTATACCTGGCATAATGTAGCCTAATAGAGAACTACAGTTGGTAGCCCTGGTGACTGAATATATTCTTAGTTCCATCTCTTAAGGTACAAGACACAAAATTTGGTTGAAGTCCAATGGATAGCATGGACGTTACATGCAGTCAAACATTGGATCTAACAGCCTGCGTAAAATCATGTTGGCAACAATGACATACATGTATTGGTCAGAAATAATCTGAAATAATATGATCTATTGTTGTGTCAATTTTGAATGAAATCCATTAGTTAGTATAGAAGTTACATGCATTTTAAAATTGGGCCTATCAGCAGGCCTAGAATCATGTTGGCAGCACTGGCGTAGGCCTATATTAGTTACTCCAAATTAATCTAGAATGCCAGGTACTATACGTGTGCAAAGTTTAGAGCTATTGGCTTGCATACTTTCTGATATATTGATATTAGGGTAACAAAAAAAGAGACAGCATTTATTAACAGTTGGCAGCCCTGGTTACTCTTAAGAATCAGCATAGTGATATCTGTTATGGTACACATAGCACACACGAAATTTGGTTGAAATCCAATTGATAGTAGGCTATATAAGTTACATGTATTTAAAATTGGACCTCTCAGCAGGCTTAGAATCATGTTGGTAGCACTGACGTATATAAGTTACTCCAAATTACTATAGAATGTCAGGTACTATACGTGTGCATAGTATAAAGCTGTCGGCTTGCATACTTTCTGATATAATGGTATTTGGATTTTAAAAAAATGAGAGCATTTATTAACAGTTGGCAGCCCTGGAGGCTCTTAAGAATACGCTCCGTCATATCTGTTTATGTACACATAGCACGTACGAAATTTGGTTGAATTCCAATTGATAGTGTAGAAGTTATGTGCATTTAAAAATTGGACCTATCAGCAGGCTTATAACCATTTCGGCAACACTGCAATGTAAGGCCTCCTGGAAATAAAACTACAATATTATTATCTATACGTGTGCCAATGTTGAAATAGCTCCCATTCATACCTTCCAAGATATCCAACGTAGAGCTCAAATTTCAATTGCGATTTTTCAGCAGTTGGTAGCACTGACATCATTTTCAAATATGGCCGTGAGATATTTAGGTATAGATCTTAATTCCTACCAAATTTTGTTTCGATTGCTCCAGCCACTTAGGAGTTGATAGGGGGGACACACACTAAGCCAGACAGAAGGACAGACAGACAGACAGACAGACAGACAGACAGACAGACACACGTTTGCCCGATCTCATAAGTCTACTTTTTCCTTTTTGTAAAATGTGAAAAGTAGGCTAAAAATCGAGCGTGATATCTATCAAGGAGACTCGCTAAGCCCATTATGGTTTTGCTTAGCCATCAATCATCTCTCTAAAATTCTAAAATCCACCGGTTTCGGCTTTGACATCAAATACTACAACAGGAAATACAGAATATCCCATCTCCTTTATTTGGATGACCTCAAATGGATGACACAATGAGACTCAAATGAATGCCATGCTAAATATAATAGATTCATATTCATCCAATGTCCGAATGACGTTGGGAGTGAAGAAATGCAAGCGTTTGACAATTGAAAGAGGTAAATATGGAACTTCTGAACCACATGAGCTACGCAAAGGATCTCTAATTGAAGGAATGCCTGAAATAGAAACCTACAAATAACTGGGATTTGCTCATAATACAGCTTTGGATCATAAAAGTATCAAAGATGAACTCATTGGCAAATATACCACAAGACTACATCAAGTGCTGCCAACCAATCTATGTGCAAAGAACAAAATTAAAGCTATCAACACATATGCTATACCAACCCTAGTATATTAATTTGGGATTTTGAAATGGTCAGCAACAGAAATGGAAAGCTTGCAGAGAAAAACAAGGACCCTTCTCACTACTTACCGTTTACATCATCCAAACGCCTGCAAAGAAAGGGTCACTCTTCCACGAAAGATGGGAGGTCGAGGAGTACTGGATTTACAAATTTTGCTCCAGAACCAAATTTAAACCCTTAGAAGATATTTCTATCAAAGAAAGGAAAACAGCATTCTCCATAAAGCCATTGTACTTGCTGATAAACACACTGTATTGAACCTTCGTACAACCTCTGATGATATCAGTCAGCCACTACACTTACATGAAAAAGAAAAGGCATGGGGAGAAAAGACCCTCCATGGAAAATACTACAGCAACCTATCCCAACCGAGTATTGATAAAAACGCACCGTTTATGTGGTTACAAAGTGGTAGACTGTTTGGAGAAACAGAAGGATTCGCAATTGCCATCCAAGATCAAGTCATTGCTACAAAAAATTACAAGAAATACATCATCAAAGATACCAGTGTAATTTCAGACAAATGCAGGCGATGTGCCATTCATCTCGAGACCATTGACCATGTCACTGCAGGTTGCCCAATACTAGCATCAGTTGAATATACAAGACAGCACAATCAGGTTGCAGGCATCATTCATCAAGCACTCGCACAGAAATATAAATTAACTGAGGAGTATATCCCTTACTACAAGTATCATCCACCATCCCTCCTCGAAAATGAATTGTGTAAAATATATTGGGACACTGGTATTGTGACAGACAAAACAATAGATCACAATCGACCAGACATCATAGTAGTAAATAAGGTTGATGGCAATACATTTATAATAGACATAGCAGTCCCCAACGACACCAATATCGAACGAAAACACAATGAAAAAATCACCAAGTATAGACAGCTTGCAGAGGAAATCAAGAGGATATGGAAGATGAACTGCGTCCGGATAGTGCATGTAATCTTATCAGTCAACGGCCTCATACCTCACACACTCCACAAGAGTCTGAAGGAATTGGATCTTCCGCCGACCATCTACAAGACATGCAGCATTCTGTCCTATTGTCCACATGCAATATTTTGCGATCCTTCCTTGCTAGTGAATGAGTGATAATGAACTCTATATTTTGTATATACTGTACATGATATGTATGTATTATAGTTTTTATTATAGTTTTTATGCATTGTTGTAAAGCACTTGGTTTTATCCATGTTTGTAATGGTGAATTGAATAAATAATAATGTATGTATGACTACCCCTTATTATTCCCGTTTTCCAACGGGGTCGGGGATGAGATGCGATGGAAGTCTTTGTGGCGATGGTTTTTACGGCCGGATGCCCTTCCTGATGCCATCCTCATGAGAGGAGTTAATGAGAGATGAAATGAATGATGGTGAATGAAACTGGGCAAGGATGTGGAAGGAAGCGGCCGTGGCCTGTCAGAAGGTACCGTCCCAGCATTTGCCTGGTGTTGAAAATGGGAAACCACGGAAAACCATTTCAAGGACAGCCGACGGTGGGGCTCGAACCCACGCGTCTACCGAGTCAGCAGAGAGCTTGGCCCCATGACCTAATGCTGCGCTTTAGCCAGCGTAGCCACTACTGTCGGTATTGAATAAATAATAATAATAATAATAATAATAATAATGCTAGATTACATATCATCATTCAAAAGTACAACACCATGGATGAAAGACGTACAAAAATACATGCGAACCGCTAACATAACCGACACATCAGACAGAGCCTCCTTCCGTAACAATGTGAACAACTGGGAAGTCCAACCAGAGCAACCAAAACCTACACCTTACAGACCTCAATGGTCTGACGAAAGAAAATTGGCAATCTCCAACAGAATGAAATAATGCTGGCAAAATAAGAAGAACGTCAAGAATTGAATCAAAGTGCTTAACGCTTTCCAATATTGGGAAAATACGCTGTGATCAAACCGGAAGCTCTGTATGCAAGTGAAACTCTAATACTTAACAGGAACTTGGAAAATATCCTAAATGAAGAACGAAAGTTCTTGAGGAAAATTCTTGGCCCAGAAACAACAGAAGATGGGTACAGGTTGAAATCTCGTAAGGCAACTGAAAAATTATCAAATCTTGCGGCGGACATCATAAAACGAAGATTGAAGTTTTATGGACATGTTCAAAGACTTCCACCGACTAGGCTTACACACAAGATGGAGAGATGGACCTACGCAGAAAAACTGAAGAATATACCGTAGATTCAGCAAGTCAAACAGGATTTGGAGAAGGCCCAAGTAAGAACAGTGGAAGTCTTTGACAGGAACCTATTGCGATGTAGGGTAAATGGATGTAGTAACACCAGAGAATGACGCTCCAAAGAGACCAAGAACCAAGTGGACTGAGGAAAGGAAAATGGCCCAAAGAGAGAGAATGAGGGCTATATGGAAGATCAGAAAGGCGAATCATAAAAGTACTGCGTGATCAATCTGGGTCCATTCACACATAATAATAATAATAATAATAATAATAATAATAATAATAATAATAATAATAATAATTATTATTATTATTATTATTATTATTATTTGAAGAAGGAGAAATGCATTTACGCATGATATGTCAGGCTCCTGAGTAGCAGACAACCGACTAAAACTCCCCCCGTTACTTCTGAACACTAGCCTGGAACCGTTTATCACATTACTTCAAGCTAGAGCCATTTTATCTTCCGTAGTGAATTGTCTTCATTGGCGATCCAGATCTGTATTCTTTGTTCGGAGGATATTTTCAACAAAACTTACTAGCAGCTTCCAATTTTTTTTATTCTGTAGAATCACCAAAACAATGTTGTCATGAGATATCTCTATCTCAATGTGCTCTTGAAGAGACTGTCTATTTTGGACCCTCCGTCCACAAGAGAAGGTTGGTTGCTTGGTTCCTTAATTTAGGGGCTGCGACAACGCGGTCATGTAGCCCCGTGTACTTTGGGTGTGTGTAGAATCTGTGTCAATAGTGTGATGACTATATTAGTGTGTGTTATCGTTTTTAATTCTAGTAAGGACTGCAAACGATAATTTCAAGTAGTTCCTACTTTCGCTACCAACTGCTACCATCTACGACACCTAGCTGTGAACTTCGCTACTACTAGATGCCATTGCAACCAGCGCCCGGTGACGATCGTTGGAACTTAAGAGCCTGCAAATTTTGGCTTCCCACAAGTGTAGTTATTGGAAGGTTCTTTTTCAAGCCATAAATCTATGACATGGGACCGCCGGCTTTACTTCCCCTCCGAAGGAAGGCATACTGAGGGATTTTAAAAGCTCTTAAAAAAATCCGACGACTTCGGCCGGGTTTGAACCTGTGACCTTGGGCATAGAAGCTCAGCATGCTACCGACTACGCCACCGAAGCCGCCCACAAGAGAAGAAGGTGTCATTAGCAATATCTAGTTTATTAATACGGTAGATGCAATCTGGTGATTCCACCTTCCCCATCTTCTTAAGATAGGAGCAGAAGTACCCACGCCCAGTCACTAATAATAATAATAATAATAATAATAATAATAATAATAATAATAGTAATAATAATAATAATAATAATAATAATAGTTTTTTTTTATTTTTATTTTTTTTACGAGGGAAGTGGAAAAATCTTGCATAAGACCTTGAGAAGGGTCCGCACTTCTCAAGAGTGTGGGATTCTTACCCACTAAAAAACCACACCCTGTCCTCTTGACGAAACCCATCCCGGGACCACTTTCGTATTACTTCAGGATGGAGCCATTTTCTTTGCTTCACAAGCACCATCTTACTTCTCCATTCATAGCCCGCGGAACGCAGACTCAATCGACTAAATCGAGCAAGTCCCCATCCGACTTCTTCTGACGAAGGACCACCCCAACAAAGAAAGCGACCGTTTCCCAGCTGAGCTCGTTTCTCAGCATAATTCCAACTATATTGTCCGGCGTTATTGGACCAACCTCAGCTTCAAGTTGTTGTTTTTCCGCTACCCAACGATCGCAGACGAAAAACGTATGATAAACGTCATCTCGTTCGTTCTCGCAGTAAATACAAACTGGACTCCTTACTTTGGCCATACGATGAAGGTAACACCGAAAGTAGCCATGACCTGTCAACATCTGTGTCAGAAAGTAATTTATTTCTCCGTGTTTCCTACTCGTCCACTCGACCAGACTCGGTATCAGCCGAGCTGTCCATCTTCCTCTGTGATCGTCATTCCACCTCTGCTGCCAAAGTTCCATCTTGCGTGCTACAGCTTCCTTCCGGGCTTGAGCCTTGCCCAGTTCTACTCGTCGGAAGTATACGTCTTTACGTTCTTGCGCGAGTAAGTCTATTGGCGCAACACCTGAGTAATAATAATAATAATAATAATAGTAATAATAATAATAATAATAGTAATAATAATAATAATAATAATAATAATGCGCCCAGAGAGACAGTCCAACTGCATCATTAGTCTACTTACTTTCAGGCGAGAAAAAGAAAATGGGTCTGGTTCATTAAACTGGATAGAGATCCCGAAGAATGTCAACTGACATTCAGGAGCGCGTCCCACTCAAGAGAAAACTTGAAGCATGTCAAGGTTTACAAGAAAAACCGAGGCTAAAAACGGGAAGGATTTGGACCCAGGAAAGGAAGGAAATGCACCGAGAACGAATGCGGATGTACTGGACAAACATCAACACCCGAAGAATGAGACAGTTGGAATGACGCGATCCATAGATGGCCGATACGAAATGAATGAATGACAATGATAATAATAATAATAATAATAATAATAATAATAATAATAATAATAAGACGACGAATAAGTATAAGAAGAACAATAACAACAATAATGAAACAAACATGCGGCTCTCTTTACTTTTCCTATCTCTCTCACCCTCAAAAGTTCTAAAAAAGCTAGGGATTCTCCACTCAACTGGCATGCTGCAACTGCTTGTATGACTCATGCAGATAAGATAGATTTACGTGTGGACAGTCGATTAAAATCAGCATATTTTGTGTTACTCAAAAAACAGGGATGTCCAATTATTTTAACTCTAGATTATAAAAAATCACAAAATGATAGCCTATAACATTTCTGAATGTCAAAACATGTAATGGAAACATTATTAGTCTGGTTAGTACAACATAATTTGAATTGAAGAATGGATCTCAGGAGAGTTTGTGATCGCGAGCACCGTTTGGCTCGTATGACGAGAGGACCAAATTTTATTTAAAAAGCGCAATGGTGCTCGCAAGTACCAGGTTAAGGACGCCTGCTGCAGCGGCTAGCATTTTTGGCTGTCGCCCCGGAGGTGTGGGTTCGATTCCCGGCTTTGTCAAGAAATTTGATTGTTATCTGAGGGCTGGGACGGAATGCACTCAGCCTCGTGAGGCAGAACTATGTAGAGGGGGGTTCGATGCCCATCTCTGCCCACCTCAGCCATCCTAGAAGTGATTTTGCTGGAGTGAGCGCAGAAAACCACGGCAGACCGTTAAGTAGGCCGTTGCCTGTGTCGGGATTCAAACCTTTGATCGTCTGACTTGCCTTCACAGTTGTGCTGAGCTCAGCTAGGCTACGCCACGAGGTGGCAAGTTACATGGTCATCGATATGTTGTGTCTCTGCTCCTGAGGCGGAGTTCTGCTCCCCGTGGCTCATAATCACAAGATTCACGGTCACGTAAAACTACAATCTTCCTTCCTTTGGAGTTCTGCTTGGCCGATAAGCTTTAGCTTCATGCCTGCCGGAACAGAAGAAAAGCTTGATTTTTGAATAACAAAATTTCAATTTAAAAAATTGTAATTCAAAATGTAAATGCCTGAGTAGAATGGTTTCTACGTAAACAGATCCACAAGAGGCCAAGTTATTTTTGTAAATAATCACGGAAACGTTTGTGACAAAAGTAATTTTCTTATATGAAATAAGCTAATGGTCTTAACTTTTGTTATGGACTGTAGGTTGTTAATTATTATTATTATTAGTCTACTTCTGTTATTGCTGTGTCCTATTCTTGTTTGTAGTCTAGCTTATCCAAACCCAGTTGTGAGCGTTTTATCACGCTTGGCTACGCCGCGGGGTAAAAGTGAAAGACAAACTAGGCCTCGGATACCCTAATACTCTCGGGGTTAGAGGAGAACAAGAGTTGACCAAGAGAAGTCGACAGGATATATGAAAGGGAAGAACCTGACATGAGTAAGCAATGCTGGACTCAGCTGGGGTCACCAACCCTAAAGTCCAGCCGCCGAGTCTCCACCTCTGACATTTCTCGTAAGGGAAAGAATACCGGGAAATACTAGGAACATCCAGAAATTTCTGGATGAACCACGTAGTCTATATAAGAACGCTGATACATACAATATTTGATATGTTTTAAAATGAGATATTTCGTTACTGTACAATCGTACATACATGACTGTATGTCTCCTATCACTTTCGTTACAGGAACAACGGGCCCTGTATTGTCTCGCTCCTTCTCGAAGTATTCACGCAGCCTATAAATTAATACACGACTTTGACTCATATAAGCGCCAACTTTATCTCCGCTAGTCACATTACATTAAATAATAGCTAATACGGCTTGTTGTTTGAGTCTTCAGTCTTTTGACTGGTGTGATGCAGGCCTCCATGCCTTCCTGTCCTGAGCTAATCGTTTCATCTCTACATAGCTACCACACCCTACATCTGAGGCAATCTGTTTAACATATCCTAACCTTGGTCTACCCCTACAGTTCTTGTCCTCGACCCTTTCTTCCATAACTATGCTTGCTATTCCTGGGTGTCTTAGTATATGTCCTACCAACCAATCTATTCTCTTCATTAACAGTCGCCAGAAACATCTCTCCTCTCCCACTCATATTAATACCTCTTCGTTTGTAACCCTATCTACCCATCTGATCTTCATCATTCTCCTGTAACACCACATTCCAAATGCTTCAATTTTCCTCTTTACAGCTGCACCAATAGTCCAAGTTTCACTTCCATAGAGTGCAACGCTCCAGACAAAGGCTTTCAAAATTGACTTCCAAATACCTAAATCTATATTCGAAGTCAACAGATTCCTATTTTGTAGAAATGCTTTCCTTCCCTGAGCCAACCTACTTTTTATATCCTCTTCGCTTCGCCCATCACTGGTTATTTTGCTTCCTAAGTAACAGAAGTCACCTATTTCCTTTAGCTTTACGTCTTACAAACAATTAATCGATAATCACGCACACACAAAACAACAAACCTAACGTGATCTGCACTAACACAAAGAGCAACTGGAGTCCAAATCACACTTGCACACGCTAGTAATAACAGGCTGCTAAACGGAGCAGCTACTTTACGTGCACTACTCGAACATCTCCTCCCATGAAAACTCTCGCTGAAAACTGCTTCCTGGTCATCGCCTAGTCTTGCCTGGTGTTGTACGGCATACTCGATATAATACATACGTTGGAAGTCAGATAATGCAACTGGTTTGATTAGTTCTTTTTAGCCTATTTTCATTTATGAAAAATTGGCTTATGACATCACCTTTTGTCCGTGTGTGTGTGTGTGTGTGTGTGTGTGTGTGCGTGTGATCAGTGTGTGTGTCCCCCCCCCCTAATAAAATCTAAACGGCTGGAGCGATTTTCAATGAAACTCGGTAAGTTTATAGCACTATTCTGGTCGACCCCGACCGTGCCCTTCAAATTTTGTTACGTCTCACCAATCCAACATGGCGGCTGTGCGAAATATTTCACCTGCATTCAATATCTCCGAAACTATTACCGATATCACCCTGGAATATTTTACGGTGATAAAGGGAACTACTAAAAGTTCACCTATGTAACTTTTGAAAATCTGGTAACTACAAAACCAAGCGAAGTTGCGACTTTTAAATAGACGTTTCTCGCGATTTAACCAAGCAAACGCAATGAAACTTGGTACATTTATACACATTGTATTGCACCGACATCTAATTTTGTTCAATTGTTTACATAACCTCAAGATGGCGGCTGTACGAAATATTTCACTGGCATTCTATATCTCTGAAACTATTACCGGTATCAGCCTGAAATTTTGTACGGAGATAAAGGGCACTGGAAGGTCATCTATGGGACTTTCAAAAACCGGTTAACTACAAAACAAACATGGCGGCCAAGCGAAGTTGAAAGTTTTAAATAGACTTTTCTCGCTATTTAATGCTCCAAACGCAATGAAACTTGGTACAGCAAATGTTTATACATATTGTAATGTACTGGTATGTAATTTAGTTCAATTGATTACATATCCTCAAGATGGCGGCTTTGCGAAATTTAAAATTAAATCTTTTTCTTGTGTCTCGTAATCATGTTATCGAAGTGAAAGCTTGAATAATGAACCTACACAATAATTTTCCTTTAATGGTACATGACTCTATGGCCTATACATATAACAATCCAACATGGCGACCATCCGAAATATTTAAACGGTACTCAATATCTACGAATCTATTACAACAATCAAACTGCCTTTTTAATGTCCATAGGGGCTATGAACATAAGTTCACCTATAGGACTTTCAATAACCTGGTGATCACAAATCCAACACGGCGGCGACGCGAAGTATAAATATGCACATGGACTTTTCTCGCAATTTATCCATCCGAGTGCAGTGAAACTTGGTACAGTAAATCATTATACAAATGTTAATCCACTGGCATCTAACTTATTTCAATTGTTTCCATAACCACAAGATGGCAGTTGTGCGAAATTTTAAAATCTCGTTTTTACTTCTTGTGTCCTAATCATGCGATTGAAGTTTGAATACTACTTCTTCTTTCATCGGCTTTTCCCAACGAATTGGGGTCGCCGGAGCCAACCACGCTCATTTTGGTTTTGGCCGGGGATTTAAGGCCGGATGCCCTTCCTGACGCCACGTGATTTTTCAGGTGAAAATTCCACCCCGCTGTCACCGGGATTCGAACCCCAGCCGTCCGGGTGAAAGACGAGCAGCTAAGCCACTGCGCCACCACGCTCCCCTGAAGTTTGAATACTACACGTACACAATAATCTTCATGTAACAGTACATAACTCTAGGACCTACATATATAAAATCCAACAAAGGCGACCATCCGAAATATTTAGTCGATTCTCAATATCTACGAATCTATTACAGCAATCAAACTGAAATTGTGTATGTTGATAGAGGTAATTAACATAAGTAGGATATATGAAAATAGGCTGTATAGTTCTTCACGGAACTACTTGTTAAGATATCTGATCGTACATCGATTATGTAATATAATCAAGCTACTTATTTCTTGTTTAGCATATAGATGCTCTAATGGCCAGCAGAAGGAAATAGATGTAAACTCACAAAAGTCGTATTTCCACAAGTAGGCCTAAGCACTATCACCGTGCTAAGTTATTCATGTGGTAATTCTTAATGATGTCAGTTGTTTATTTTTTATCTTGGAGTAAACATTTGTAATTAAGGATAAACATCATGAAGATGGAATATTATGGTGTTTGAAGCCATTTTCAATGTGGCCTTAGTTAAGGAAAGTGAGATGCTCTTCAGTCGGTCAACACGATTGTACACAAATGAGATGGGTTATTCCCCAATCCTAAAAGAAATTACATGAGATTAATAAATACACTTTGATGAGCAGTTTCAATCGTCAAGCGATCATCATCAGATCCATTACACTTTGGATACATTTTTTCTTTTCTGAAAATACTGTATGGGTGAAAATATGTGCAATATGTACATTTCTTTACTTGCGGACTTGCGGTATAAGTTGACATAGATCAACTCGTCGATATTTGTTAGTTATAGTCTATGTGATGTTTTGTTGAAATACTGAAAGTGATGATTGACCTTTAAAACAAGTAGTTCCGTGAAGAACTATACAGCCTATTTTCATATATCCTACTTATGTTAATTGCCACTATCAACATACACAATTTCAGTTTGATTGCTGTAAGAGATTCGTAGATATTGAGAACCGACTAAATATTTCGGATGGTCGCCATGTTGGATTTTATATATGAAGGTCCTAGAGTTATGTACTGTTTCATGCAGATTATTGTGAACGTGTAGTATTCAAACTTCAATTGCATAGTTAGGACACAAGAAAAAACAAGGTGATTTTAAAATTTTTCACAGCTGCCATCTTGAGGTTATGGAAACAATTGAAATAAATTAGATGCCAGTGGATTAACATTCGTATAAGGATTTACTGTACCAAGTTTCACTGCACGCGGATGGTTAAATTGCGAGAAACGTCCATGAGAATATTTATAATTCGCGTCACCGCCATGTTGGATTTGTGATCACCAGGTTATTTAAAGTCCTATAGGTGAACTTATGTTCATAGCCCCTATGAACACTAAAATAGATTCGTAGATATTCAGTATCGTCTAAATATTTCGGATGGTCGCCATGTTGGATTGTTAAATGTATAGGCCATAGAGTCATGTACCATTAAAGGAAAATTATTGCGTAGGTTCATTATTCAAACTTTCACTTCGATCGCATGACTACATCACAATAATTAAAATCTTAATTTTAAAATTCGCACTGCCGCCATCTTGAGGTTATGTAAACAATTGAACTAAATTAGATACCAGTGGATTACAATGTGTATAAATATTTCCTGTGCCAGGTTTCAGTGCGCTTGGAACATTAAATCGCGAGAAAGGTCTATTTAAAATTTTCAAATTCGCTTGGCCGCCATGTTCGTTTTGTAGTTAACCGGTTTTTGAAAGTCTTATAGATGGACTTCCAGTAGTGCCCTTTATCTCCGTACAAAATTTCAGGGTTTTACCGCTAATAGTTTCAGAGATATAGAATGCCGGTGAAATATTTCGCACATCCGCCATCTTGTGATTATGTAAACAATTGAACGAAGTTAGATGTCGGTGCATTAGAATGTATATAAACATATACTGTACCAAGTTTCATTGCGTTTGGTTGGTCAAATCGCGAGAAACGTCTATTTAAAAGTCGCAAAATCGCTTGGCCGCCATGTTGGTTTTGTAGTTACCAGGTTTTCAAACGTCACATAAGTGAACTTATAGTAGTTCCCTCTATCACCATAGAAAACGGTAGGGTAATATCGGTAATAGTTTCGGAGATATTGAAGGCTGGTGAAATATTTCGCACAGCCGGCATGTTGGATTGGTGAGTCATAACAAAATTTGAAGGGCACGGTCGAGGTCGCCGGGAATAGTGCTATGAACTTTCCGAGTTTCATTGAAATCGCTCCTGCCGTTTAGATTTTATTAGGGGGGGGGGGACACACACACGAATCACACACACACACACACACACACACACACACACGCACACACACACACGGACAAAAGGTGATCTCATAAGCCTATTTTTTCAAAATTGAAAATAGGCTAAAAATTGCTTATTTAGAGTGAATAGTCTATGTGATTGTAGTTAAATGATCAATTCAGATTGTATTGTACAGGCTACTTATCTGATTGAGTCTTGCGTGTCCTGGTGAGAGCTGTTGTCTTCGTCACTATCTACACTCAACTCATTTTGTAGCCTAAGTGTAATGGAGCTGATGAAGATCGCTTGATGATCGAAACTGGTCATCCAAGTGTATTTATTAATCTCAAGTTTTTTTTTCAGGATACCCATCACATTTGGGTACAATCGTGATGACCGACTGAAAAGAATCAAACTTTCGTTTCCGACAGGAATATATTTTAATGTCGTTCTATGTTACTAGCTATTTTCAATATCAATTTACTATTAATATTAGTTTACAAGGGACCTTTCGTCTATATGTGCTCTTTTACTTATATCCCTCCACACGTAACCTACAGTATGTAAACAAGCCTGTATGCCGTACACCACCAGGCGAAAGTAGTCGCACCCGAAACCGCACTTCGCTCCCATTCGGTCAGCATTCCTGTATTACCTACAGTTCAATGCGTGCACCCAATCATTGAGCAAGAGCAGACAGAATAACATCACTGAAATAATACGTGGCTTATTAATGCCTAAGTCTTGGCAACAACGCGCTAAATTCAAACACCCGCTTACCAGCGAAAGCGTTTATTGGCGATAAACGACAAAGGAGTACGTGTCTCTTCCAGCTTCGCCAACATAGGTGGAATTCCACTGCGAGCGAAGAATGTATCCTTGTAACCGCAACCCGTCGGAATAACAATAATGCATGAATTTGGAAACGGGGTGCGGAGTTTTCAAGTTACATAGTTAAGACGTTACAATCATGGCAATTTTCAAAGATCTACAGTATTAATAGCTTCTTACTGCCGTAGCTAGCTTGCCACGGTGGGTGAGTGGTTAACGTGTCGGTCTACTAACCCCAAGATTTCAGTCTCGCTCCTGGCCGTGGTAAGTGATTTTTGAAAGACGGCAAAAATTACGACACCATGTCATACGATGTTGGCATGTCAAAAAAAAAAAAACATTTGAATTCAGTAGGCCGTGTTCATAATGGCAAAATTAATCTCGGGAGTTTCCGCCAACACAAAGTTCCTCATTTCTCTACTAGAATGCGCAGTAGTGTTCAAGGAGCTTAGATATCTAATCTCCTTGACTTTCATAGTACTTCAAGGAACAACGAAATTCGACATGCAAGCTACCCTTTGGGTTTCAAATAACAAAGCTTGCACCCGGCACCCGGGCAATACGATATTATTATTATTATTACTGCCGTAGGTTGGGTCTAATCCTTCCACCATCCGCAAACGTCAGGGCCGGAGACTCAGTAGCTGGACTGAATTTGTGAGACCCTGAGAAGCGACACTGTATAAAGAATACTTAATGATCGTAACTGATAGAAGAACTAACAATCCGCCTCGGTTTCGCCCAGTGTCTTTAGTGGTTTACCCAGCGTAAGCTTAAATGCGCACGGACGGCAGGTCCCAGACGCAGTTCAGAAAAGCCGAGGTGAACAGAGAAACTCCAAACACATATACTCTTCTTTGAAGCCTCAACTCAACACGACTCGATAGTTTGATGCTGGCTGAAGCTAGGGTGATAGGCTTCCTCGCTAGCTCGTAAACTCACTATGAAGCTAGTAATTTAAATTTCCACTGAATGGAGATTGTTGGAAGAAATGAAAACATAAAAACACCAATAAGCTTAGTGGGCGATGTGTTAAAGATCGAGATATGCTGTCGCGAACGTTTTTGTTGAACTTTTCATGGTAAACAATTCAGGGGCATATATACAATTTTTTCGGGAGGGGGGGGGGGGGCACTATTCTGGAAAATTGAGGGTATTCTCAGGAGATTGTCACCGCAAAATACCCAGAAATAACAACCAATATCTTAGAGCATATAACTTTGTGTAATTATTTTAGATAAGATTCAAAGTTTATATAGCTTATTACAGGCAATACAAAGAAAGTTGTGAAAAACAACACAACACACAAATAAATTTTTATACTTAATGAATTTTCTATTATGATCTATGGAGTATCAATGGCAAATATCTAAATATTTGTCAATTAACCAAGCTGAAAGGCAAACAGTTTTTTTTTCTTTTACAAGTTGATACTTTATTTCTCACAAGTACCGTACTGTGGAATTCACAGTTTTGCCTCACAAGGCTGAGTGTACCCCGTTCCAGCTCTCAGACTACAATGAAAATGACTTGCCACAGCCGGGAATCGAATTCGGACCTCCGGGGTGGCAGCCAAGAATGCTAGCCACTACACGAGTTAGTCTAATTTCAATCTTAATATTGTTTATAACTTAGCCAATAAGATAAGATTAGGGTACAACCAAATGTACAATTAACTTATTTTATGCTCTTACCAAAGCAACACTTTCTTCATTTTATTGGCTTTCTTCGCGCAGGGGGGGGGGGGTCTGGAGCCCCCTCAGCACCCCCCTTATATACGCCCTTGAAACAATTCTTACAATCATAGATTGTTCTTCGACTCGATTCACTGAAATCGTTACTGCTCGGCTTCCTTTGGTCATAAATGAATGTTTTTCAACAGAAACCTTCCTCAAGAAATCCTTTACAGAATGGAGAAAACCGCATCAAGATATATCCAGTGGTTCCCGAGATTACTCGTTACATCCAAGAATCGAAGACTTGGTTTTATACAATGTAGATATAAAAAGAAGGGGTAGGCAATAGGAGAAATAACCTACACGGCTCTGCCAAGAAATTTTAATTCTGACCTGATGGGTGGAACGGGATATAGGCTACTCAGCATCGTGTAGCAAAACTAAGAAGAGATATATTCGATTCCCACCTCAGCCATCTTGGAAGTGTTTTCCGTGGTTTCCCACTTCTACTCCAGTCAAATGCCGGGATGTTTCCTAACCTAAGGCCACGGCCGTCTCCTTCCCAATCAACACGCGAATTACAAATACACACACTAATACAGCCATCACAATATAACAAGTCATCATACAAATTCCACACGCACCCAAGTACACGTGGATACATGACCACGATGTCTCAAAGCCCCTAAAACAATCAACAACAAGGAGAAATACATTGAAAAATGTCATGCTGTAAATTAAATTACCAGATCTATAACTATGCTATCATTGTATTTATAGCTGGTCGTAAATTTTTATTACACCAAGTCTGAATTTAGCATCATTGTTGTTTAGTAACCTCCCACTTGACACTATTGCTATAAATATTACATGTACGCAATACCTGCTAAACATGTGTTCCAATTACCCATGTGTGGTATCAGTTCGCAACACGCGCCAGTTACAATAGATTACTAACTGGAGCAGCTACTTAACGTGCACCCAATCATAGAGCAAGAGCATGCTTGACTTCGTGGCTCGAGGATAGGGGAAATACAATCGCCATCAACACCATGTTCATGTATAGGTGCATTTTCTTGGCTGAATTACAAATACACACACTAATACAGCCATCACAAATACAGGTTATCATACAAATTCCCTTCCCCCCTCCCCCACACACACACCCAAGCACACAAAACCACAAATTGAATTAACAACAAACTATAGCTATAACATCAGAATACAGTGTACGTTAGGCCTATGTGAGTTTGGTCTCCTTGGCATAGCCTCCTCGATCCACTCACTCTAGCTGTGACATCAGATCAGAATTTGAGCGGAGTGAGTTTGGTCTCCTTGGCATAGCCTCCTCGATACACTCACTCTAGCTGTGACATTAGATCAGAATTTGAGCGGAGTGAGTTTGGTTTCCCTGGCACAGCCTCCTCGAAACACTTACTCTAGCTATGACATCAGATCAGAATTTGAGCGTAGTGAGTTTGGTCTCCCTGGCACAGCCTCCTCGATCCACTCACTCTTGCTGTGACATCAGATCAGAATTTGAGGGTAGTAAGTTTGGTCTCCCTGCCAGGGCTTCCTCGATCCACTCACTCTTGCTATAACAACAGAATATAAGTGGGGGCGATAAGAGGACAACAAGGAGAAGATAACAAGAATTGATGTTGCGGCAAGGAGCAGAACATGGGACGTGACGCTTAAAATAATAAAAGCGATTATGTCGCTACTTGACATATTGCGCTGAGGCAGTCGCTTCCCCATATTTACATATAACGGGAACTCCACCAGCAAGAAATACGATCGTATGCCAAGCAAAAATATCATGAGAGCTGCTTATTCTAGCACTAACAGTTACTGAAAGAAAGGAAGCTTGTAGTTTAACGTGACCGTTAATCTCGCGATCATAAGCCACGGGACCTCCGTTTTACGTGGAATCCGAACCACAGGACATGGCATTTCACATCGAAAATCTCACATGCATTGACCGGGAATCGAACCTGGTCCGCCTTGGTGAGAGGCATACAGCTAGACCGCTGAGCCACCACGCCCCTTAACAGTTACTGAACCCTGCTTCCCAATCGTGAATATTACAGTATATTTAAGTTAAAATATTTCTAATTCCAACCTCGTGAAATGATGTTAATAATTATTTTATCATTCTGTCAAGTAAAATATTTAAAAGAATAAACTATAGAACTTATTTAGTTTAAACAGCTAAAGACTGGTTTCAATCTAAAAAATTCGTTAAGTTTAGGTTTGAAGCTGGTTATAAAGAAAAAGTATTGAAAGACTGATAGGCATTTTTTTCTAGTAACCTCCTCGACGGCAGATACCGTATACGTTGTTGTAGAGTCATTTAGGGGCTTTGCGACATCGTGGCCATATAGCCCCGTTTACTTGGTGTGCATGGATAGCTGAACTAATTGTGTATTTGTGATTGAGACTAGTATTTGGGGAGGAGGCTGCCGTGGCCATAATTCAGATACCATCCCGGCTTTCGTCTGGAGTATAAGAGGGTAACCACGGAATACCACTTCTAGGATGGTTGAAGTAGGA
Organism: Meconema thalassinum; assembly: GCA_946902985.2. Lineage (NCBI taxonomy): Eukaryota > Metazoa > Arthropoda > Insecta > Orthoptera > Tettigoniidae > Meconema > Meconema thalassinum. The sequence continues at coordinate 555,939,027 of OX336388.2, forward strand.
ATCGAGCCCACTTCTTCCAAGTTCTGCCTCAAAAGGTTAAGTGAACTCTATTCCAGCTCTTAGACCAGAATTACATTTTTTGGCAGAGGTGGGAATCGAACCCGAACTTCCGTGGTAACAGCCAAGAATGCAAGTCACTACGTCATGAGGTGAATTGAATTGAAACACATTCATTCAGAAAAGCGAATGTGCCTCGACGTTGATCAGATAAGTTTGCCCTCCACCCTTAATGGAAGCTTGTTTGGTTAAAATATCTTACATTGGTGACATTTAATTACTTACAATTCGTTGTGAGGTTTGAAGCCATTTTTAAGTGTTGCCTAAGTAAACAAAAGTTTGGTGCTTTTCAGTGTATTTATTAATTTATTATTTATTATCATTATTTAATATTATTATTTATTAATCTCATGTAATTTATTTCAGGATTAGGACATAACCCAGCTCCTTTTTGGGTACATTCGTGTTGACCGACTGAAAAGCACCAAACTTTTGTTTACTTACAATTCGGTAGGCCAACTGGTATTGCAGTCAAAATAAATATCAAATCTCTACATAGTCCAAAACGAAGACCCCAATTCTAGAATATAGCGGGTAATATCGAGAATTACTGGATGGATTTTGATGCAATTTTCTCAATTCTGTGAACGATTTCTCGATTAAGGTTTCTGTAGAAAAACAATCATTTATGATCAAAGGAAGCTGAGCAGTAACGATTTCAGTGAATCAAGTCGAAGAAAAACCTGCCATCCGTGCGCCATTTAAGCTTAAGCTGGGTAAACCGTTAATCATATCTACATACTATGAGTGAAAGAATTGTTCAGCATGAAAAGTTCTAGAAAAATGTCCGTGACAGCATATCTCTATCTTTAATACATCGCCCACTATAAGCGTTTTTACGTTTTCATTTCTTCCAACAATCTCCATTCAGTGCAAATTTAAATTACTAGCTTCGGAGCGAGTTTATGAGCTAGCGAGAGAGCCTATCACCCCAGCTTCGGCCAGCATCAAACTGTCGAGTCGTGTCGCGTTAAGACTTCAGAGAAGAGCATTTGTGTTTGGAGTTTCACTGTTCACCTCGGCTTTTCTGAATTGCGTCTGAGACCTGCCGTCCGTGCGCCTTTTAAGCTTACGCTGGGTAAACCGTTAAAGAAACCGGGTGAAGCCGGGGTGGGTTGCTAGTTCAATAATAAACTTAACATCTTTGTCTGAAAGAATTTCCCAACTCAGAATCAAATCAGGAAATAAAGTCTAAAACCTAGACTACACGTATTAATCAATGCACACGCACTTACAAACAACTACAACCAAAAATACACACCAAAAAGTAGAAGTATTCAAATTCTGCTAGGAGACTTCAATGCACAAATAGGCATAGAAAATGAATTTAGTACCATTGAAGGGTGCTCACAACAAAATAACAAGAATGGAGAAAGATTAAAGAGTTCTTTCGGGAGATTTGAGCTACAATCCATTTTCTGGTCTTTCCACGCAGAAAAACAACCTGTAAATCTCAAAATTTAAATTGAGGAGAATTTCAAATAGACCATATGGAGATTTATAAAAGAAACCAGAAGGAAATTATGAATGTTAAAGTAAAAAAGGTAGTCATTGATTCTGATTCACCACTTATCTCTAATCAACCTGACAGACCCAAACTTAGAACAGTTAGAAATCCACGAACTGATCCAGAATTTCTTAAACAAGATTCAAGCAATTTCCTTGCAAATATCTCCAACCAAAATTCTTCCAATTGGATGGAATTAAAAGATACACACGTAAGAGCTTCCCAAATTATTGGTGTTCTTCCTCGGAAACGCAAACACAGAAGGTGGAACGAGACCTGCGACAAAGCCTGAATTCAAGCCTGGCGTAAGTGTATTTTGAATAATAGGAAACAAAACTGGTATGAATTCATCAAAGCCAAGAAAAAATCCTCAAAATTATCACATCCAAAATAAAATGCAAATATGATCAAAATGGACTCACAGATATCGATCGAAATTTCATGAATAACAATACAAGAAACGTTTACAAAACATTTGCAAAGGAACTATCACATTACCAAGCACCTAGTTTATGTTACAAACGTCCGGATGGGGCCCTGGAAATAAATAATAAAGAATACTGTACACTTCTGACATATTACTTCAATGACCTTTTAACCTGCAAACATTCTAAAGAACAACTCTCATTTGAGCAATCCATTCCAAATTCAGATTCAGAACCTCCTCCTCACTACAAGAAATCAAGCAAATAATCAGCGAACTTAAAAATAATAAAGCCCCAGGGTAAGATGGTATAATCGCAGAAATGTTAAAACTAGGAGGTGAAAGCTTAACTCAGAAATCTTAAGTAATTCTTGAAGATATCTGAATTAAGGATATAATCCCTGAAAACTGGATATGCATCCTAATTCAACCACTACACGAAATGGGGGGATAATAAAACATACATCAATAACTACAGAATAATATTGCGGAGGCCATGAGTGGAGAGCTCTTTGGATGCCTTGAGTTCCTTTGGCCTTTTACTCTGTGCCCGTTTCGTATGCTTTGCTTTTTGTTGGCGAAAAATATTTTAAGAAAGAATAAGGTTCCCTAGTCAACAACATCAGATATACAGTATATTAAAGTACCTAGATATTAAAGTACCGTGTGTGGGGGCCATGGGCGGAAAGCTCTTTGGAGGCCTTGAGGTTCTTTGGCTTCTTATTCTGTGCCAGTTTGTATGCTTTGAATTCTGTTGGCAAAAAAGAAAAGATTTAAAGAAAGAATAAAGGGTTCCCTAGTCACCAGCATCAGGTATATATTTAAGTGCTTAGATATACATATATATTAAAGTACATAGATTAAATTACCTAGATATTAAAGTACCTAAAATATCATTACTAGGCTATCAGACTCGTACAAAATTCTCTCTAAAACCTTACTCACGAGACTTGAAATACAAACCGAACACCTAGTTGGCGAATATCAGGTAGGATTTAGAAAATGCAAGTCCTGTGCAGAACTTATTCTTAATCTCAAACCATCTTGCAAATTCGTAAAACCAGGCAAACCGTGTTCACTTTCGTCGACTTTAGGAAAGCTTATGACTCAATAGACCTACAATCATTATTGAATATTCTAGAATTCAAAGTAGACAGGAAAACAAGAGGCACAAATTCAAAACTAAAATTTCATGGTGAACTTTCTGACCCTTTGCATACTGTATATACACAGGACTTCGACAAGGAGACTATCTCCATTATTGTTCAATCTTTTCCATGAAAAGTTATATGGACAGGTGAAATGAAACAAAAGGTCGACTGTTCTTAAACAAAATTCATCTGTATGGTTTGGTCTTTGTAGATAATCTAGTTATTCTTTCTAGCAATAGACAAGAAGCAGTTCAGGCCCTTGAAAGACTTCACGAAATTAGTGCACCTAAGACCGGGCTCCAAATACAGTATAATATCATATGAAAAAACTTAATAGGCCTACATGGAAGGTTCCATTCGTCATCTAGATAGGAAACCTCTAAAGACTAAAGTCAACAAAATTCATGAAATAAATAAATAAATAAATAAATAAATAAATTAATTAATTATATTACCTAGGCGAAGTTATTCAGCCACCAGGACTGAATCGTGAGGCAAACACATATAGCATTTCAAAATTACAAAAGGCTTAGAAAATCACCTAGTACAGATATAACAAAATATCAATATTGAAGAATACAAAATTAAGACATCAAACCTGAAGCACTATAACTTATTCCTCGGAAACTTAGATCAGAGTCAGATCTCTTATTAAGGAATCCGTAAAACAAGAAAGGAAAATGTTGAGGAAAATCCATGTTCCGTCTGCTCAGAAGGAATCTTCATGAAACGGAAGTCTCGGGAACTTTATCAGCATTCTGAAAAAATCACCGACACATTCAGGAAAAGGCGATTGAAGTTCAACGGCCACATTCTCAGAATGAACAATGACAGGCTCACCAAAAGGATTCTCAGCCTTGCTCTTGCTCTCTCAATGAAAGTCCAGAACAACTGGCTTAGTGAAATAGAAAAAGACTTTCAAGAAATTGGCATCACAGTGGAAATTACACAAGATTGACTCCGTTCAGAACATTAATCAACTACCACAATTTCTCTGAGAAAATGAATACCAGGACCAAGAAATCATGGACTGAAGAACGCGGCAAGATCTTCAGTGCCCAGATGAAGAGATTTTGGGAGAAGAAAAATCAACACCAACAGCCAAATAATAATAATAACTTTTTTTTTACGAGGGAAGTGGAAAAATCTTGCATAATACCTTGAGAAGGATCCGCACTCCTCAAGAGTGTGGGATTCTTACCCACTAAAAATCCACACCCTGTCCTCTTGACAAAAACCCATCCCGGGACCACTTTCGTATTACTTCAGGATGCAGCCATTTTCCTTGCTTCACAAGCACCATCTTACTTCTCAATTCATGGTCTGCGGATCGCAGACTTAATCAACTAAATCGAGCAAGTCCACATCCGACTTCTTCTGACGAAGGACCACCTCAACAATGAAAGCGACCGTATCAGTAGGTAATAAAGAGCGGTTCTGGGACAGGGGCTAATGGGCAAAATGGCCGCCGCGCGCAACTGCCCTGTGTTATTCTTATAGAGAGGTCAGTCATAGCTGGGTCAGGGGCTAATGGGCAATATGGCTGCCACGCCCTGAGACATTGCATGACGTCACAGAGAGAGGTTGACAGTGTAACGTTGCTAAATGGAATATTTATTATTATTATTATTATTATTATTATTATTATTATTATTATTATTATTATTATTATTATTATTATTAGGTAATCATGCATTGATCACGTACAATCAAGACCAGTCTTATATTGCCCCACTTTATGGTGTAGTGGCTAGCATTTTTAGCTGTTACTTTAGAGACCCGGGTTTGAGTCCTGGCTCTGTCAAGAAATGTAATTCTAGGCTGAGGGTTGGAATAGTGTACACTCAAACTTGTGAGGCAAAAAAAATCAGAGCAGCTATGTTTAATTCATACCTCAGCCATTCTGCCAAACCGAACTGAACCTAACCTAACCTAACTTGAAAGTAAAAAGAAAAAAAAACTGAGAGCAAAAAAATGTAATCAGAAAGTAACAGCAAATGTAAGAGCACATATAATAAACTTAGTTAAAACCTAACCTAACCTAAACTAACTTCACCTAACCTAACCTAACCCAACTTAACCTAACCTAACCTAACTTCAAAGTGCAAGCAAAAAAAGTGAGAGCAAAAATTGTAATGAAAAAATTAAGAGCAAATGTAAGAACACAAATAATAAACTTAGTTATAACCTACCCTAACCTAACCTAACCTAACCAAGCATTTCCTCACCTAATTTCACCTAACCTAACTTCAAAGTAAATGCAAATATAAGAGCAAAAAATGACAGCAAAAAGTGAGATCAAATAGTGTATGCAAGAAAGTAAGAGCAAATGAAAGAGCACAAATAATAAACTTAGTTATAACCTAACCAAACCTAACCTAACCCACAGAAACCTCATTTTAAGATTTTAGATTTTACATTTTAACATTTTACATTTTAACATTATAGATTTTTGATTTTTTTCATTTTACTTTTTTAGATTTTACATTTTTGATTTTTTGTATTTCAGTTTTAGTTTTTTTTTAGATTTTACATTTTAAATTTAATATTTTTTGATTTTAGATTTAACAATTTCCATTTTCCGAAAAGAGTCACTTACCTAACCTCACCAAACCTAACTTTACCAAACCTAACTTAAGCTAATCCAAAGGGCTAATGCACATACACAAAGTATATAAGGACACATGCAACTCTCCTTATGCTAGTCTTATTGGCTACTGTACAACATGATCACTACCCCAACCGTCTTTTTTTTTCATTTTGTTGTTTACTCATTTGTCAATTTTCCAATTTCCCATTTTCAGTTTTTTTAAATGTCAGTTTTAAGTTTTTTTAATTTCATAATATGGAAACATGGATTTTGCATTTTGTTGTTTACACATTTGTCAATTTTCCAATTTCCCATTTTCAGTTTTTTTAATGTCAATTTTAAGTTTTTAAATTTCATGATATGGAAACATGGATTTTTGCATTTTGTTGTTTACACATTTGTCAATTTACCAAATTCCCATTTACAGTTTTTAAAATTTTAGTTCAATGTTTTTTCTATTTTGTCAATATGGAAACATAGATTTTCCAATTTGTGTGTTTTACATGTTCATTTTGCATTAGGAGTGGAGAGAGGTGGGTAGTAATTAAAAATGTACAAGCAGTGTCCATACAATATTTTTTATTTTAAATACATGTACACTATTTACACTTAAATACATTTTTATATATAGTCTATTTTTTGTTATAAATTGTACAGTTGTTTTTATTTTTGTTTTCTATTTTATTTATTTTTGATTATGAATACTATTTTTTTATTTGTATAGTGCCATGGTTTTATTTACTAAATAGTTTTGTTTTATGTATTTGCTAGTTGCAGGCAGAAGATTTTGATATTCATAACTTAACTCTTTAAGCATGGTCAATGATTGAGTAATGACCATAGGCATGTGTACCTATACCATTAGCATCAATCACTCTTTTATCATCACCAGGACACAAAGCAATTTTGTTTAGCCTTATAGATGATATGTCATGTTGTTTAGAAGCGATAATGTTCATGGGTATTCTTTTTACATTGTTTTTCATGACACAATCCTTATAATCTTGAAAGCTTATACAATTTTTGACAACACCTCTGCTAATACCTTTAATCTTTTTGATTTCTTTACCATTTATGTCTAAAGCATACATTTTAGCTCTAAGTCCAACAAATGCTTTTATAATTTGTCCACAAGCCTCGTCTTTAAATTTCCCCAACGTTTTCTTGTTTGATGTAGAGTAACATATGTGATTAGTAGGATAATCTGATGTGTCCAGGTGTTGTAGGAAATCCAACTTGTCTTGATATACATCTGGGGTGTTAACCAAATATATGAACGAGTCAGTATCCATATACATGAGTTTAAGATTGTCCATGCCATAATAAGGTAGCAGGACATCATAGTGGTGGGAATACATGAGAGTTTTTGAAATATCCAGTATACACATTCCAATATATATAGGCTTATTGAATACAATGTTACGTTTAGCCATGTGGAAAGCAGCTAGGTTAGGGCCATAAATTGTTCTGTCGATAAATGTCGGCTTTGCTATTAGCTTTTCTGCCTTTTTGCTGTCAGTCACAAGACGTATGTCTATTCTTTTACGGATATTTTCCATTGTTTTCCCAAAAATGGCATTGTTGAATAATTTGTACAGATTTTTCTCAAAATCATTTTTGGCTTGTTTTCGAAGGTTGTTATTAAAATCAACGTATGCCTTTAACCAAGGTCTTTGTTTAAACTTTAACACACGATGAATTTTTATCAATTTTATTCCATGATCTAAAGCCTGTTTTAATGCCATGTAGTGAACAACATATCGCCTTCGATTTCCAAGATGAGGAATTAGTTTTTTCAGAGACGAATCCTTAGGTTGTGTACACTCTGGTAGGAAAGGTAAATCGTTGTGTAGATCATGAAGGTCAGATGGGTAATCAACATCAACGTCTAGAATGTATCCCACAGGATCGTCTTTCTTTAGTTTTTCTAGATCAACAGTATCTGGAGAAACCCACTGAAATCCACCATAAGGAAGGGAGTGGCACATAGCCCACCCGTATTGGTTGTTGGCATCATCATAGGTAATAAACTGCGATGGTTTCTCAGAATCATAGGTTTCCATGTATTTATTGTTAGCTTCAGCATACCGATGAGACACTTGGCATATGCCTCCACGTATTCCAGACTCGATTAGAAGAATCTGATCGTAATCCTGTAGCAATTCCAGTTCAATTCCTGTGTAAAGGAGCATTGCCTCAAAACTTAAACCAGGCGAAGTAAAAAAGTGTGCAGCATCCACTCGGTGTGTTTCTAGTGTTTTGTTTCTAAACGTTTCAAAGCTGTCTGCTAGAAGGAGTACATCTGAAGTTAGGTAGAGGTCACAATATTCCCCTAGAGTTTTAATGTTGAACTGATTCCACACATTTTTGGCATGTTCATAGTCTTCTTGACTAACATCTTCTTGACTTAATTTCTTAAAGAATGCCTCTTTTGGAGGTAAACACGTTTCACTTAACTTTTCCCAAGAGTCAATGTAGTCATAACAAAATACCCCTTTACGAGTCATGAGCATTGCATTTTCTTTTCCAAAGTACTTGTCTGTTTCAGGGTATGATGTTAAGTTGGAAACTAAGTTTTCCAAACTACTCGGCATTAACCGAAACGTGTCCACAAATCTAAGCTTAACATTTCCTACATATTTGGTAAAGGAAATGTACTTTTCTTTGGAGTTAGCGATAACATCCACTCTCTCAGTAGTACATCCCAATTGCTTTACAATGAAATTTGCGTCGTAGCCACTCATATTATGTAGAAACACAGGAACGGGGTTACGTGTTTTACACCTCAAATTACAGTTATTGTGAGCACTTCCACGGTATTCCCCTGTAATATGGCAGTGGTCTCGAACTTTCCAGTCCTGTTGGGTAAATGGTTTTTGACACAAATAACAGGTTTCAGAACATTGGAACTCTACTTCTTGATCCTCAGTTAAAGCCTTCGGAACATTTAAGCTGTAAAGGCGATCGATTTCATTAGCTATTGAAATCAAACAGTCCATAAACTTTTCTGCAGCGTCAGGTCCACGATAAATAAGAGGTCGGCTTGGAAGGTTTGTCTTTATGTGTTCCACAGCAGGTGAGAGTTTAACGTATATACCAAAGCTCATAGGAACATGACTCTGGTATGGCACTGTATAACTTGCTTCAGGATTGGGTAGACATGTTTGATAGGGTAACAGTATACTTTCAAAATCAGCATAGATAACGTAAGGTATTCTCAGCAATTTTTCCACGTTTAAAAATTTAACAATGGAGTTTTTAATAGGCATTTCAACCCTAGCAATGTCATGCTGGACACACAAAGCTCTATGTTCTTTCAATTTTTCCATTCCTTGTTGTCCATATCGATTATCAAAGTGTGTAAAACACCGTTTACACGTATATATCTTATGTTCATAGCGGGTAATCTGATGTCTTACTAGTTTATCAAAATCTTTGATAAAGACGTAGTGGTTCTGAGCGGATGATGAACTTAACAGGAGGAGGTCGCGATGGTCTTGCAGCTCTTGATCCACAATCTTTAGAGGAAACACTTTGTTGTCTTTTTCCAGTCCAAATACATTAATGGATATATCGTTGGCTTTTTCAAATTTGGGAATGTCAGCTAGTAATGTAGGAAATGATATTACAGAAAAATCATACTTGTTGTCCAGGTCCTTGTATTTACTAACGCGTTCAGCTTTCGTTTTAACCAGTTTTGCTAAAATGGCATACATAAAACACTTTTCATCCTTTAAGTTTTGAGGATTAATGCAGGCTTTTCTTGCTTGTATAGCTGCTGGTAATGGAATATATGTGCTGCCACGCAAGGGATTATACTTATTTATTTTCAATCGTACTCCTTCCACTGCTAACAAAGCCCAATTACTACCTTTTAGCTCAGATTCCTCCATTTCCGTAGTTAACTTTGTAAATTGTGTTTCCAAGAAACTACTTAAGTCCGTTTCCAAAAATAGGGCCTGATTTCGTGTTTTAAAAGCACGATCTGTAATTTCATTGGTAGATGTATGAATGAATCTACATTCAGCCACAAGATTAATTTTATCGACTTGTGCATTGCTAGTTCTTTCTGCATAGCTTGTATTATTTGCTGTTTGGACTCTTTAAGGTATGAATTTAAATCCTTGCACGTATCGCAACGAATGAAATAGGATTTAAGTCGACCTTCAAAAGATGTCTCATATTCAATAAGTCCATTTTTGTCAGGGACCAATGACAGTAGGTAATGTTTTGTAGGCTCTGCTTTTTGTCTTTTAGCTGCCGACACAACATTACAACATTCTTCATGACGACGTCCGTTGTAGGCATTGTTGAATGTACAGCCACACGTTTTACACTCATGAAATTCCCCACACGAAACTTCATGACGCTTCCTATGATAGTCCCGAAGAAAAGTCTTTCCACACTCTTTACACATATAGCTAGGAATGGGTTCTTCCATCACGAATGTTGATTTCTGCAAACAGCTGCTTACTGCGTATCACAAGGCTAGAGGTTGGTCGGAGAGACGGTCTTTCACGATGTGAACACCATGAGAGGTAGTAGTCAACTGGTGATATTCTTGTGAAGGGTCCTCTAATATACCCCTAGTCTAGACCAACAACTCTTTACAGCGTATGACAAGGCTGTAGACTGGACAGTGAGACGGTATTTCACGATGTGAACACTGTAACAAGTAGTAGTCAACTGATTATATACTTGCTAAGGGTTCTCTAATATACAATAGTCAAGACCAACAGCTACTTACTGAGTAGTACAAGGCTGTACAATAGTTGTTTTGACAGTCTTTCACGATGTGGTCACTGTGAATAATGGTAGTCAACTGATGATATTCTTGATAAGGGTCCTCTAATATACCCCTGGTTAAGGGTAACAGCTGTTCACTGCTTATGACAAGGCTAAAGACTGGTTGCTTCAACGGTCTTTCACAATGTAAACACTGTGACAGGTAGTAGTCAACTGAAAATATTCTTATGGCCTACTCAAGGTTATCAGGTACTTACTGCATATCAAAAGGCTGTACACTCATGTGTGTTAGGCACTCTTTTTTGCTAAGGACCCCAATATTCCCTACACAAGGCTATACATGTTAGTTCTAAACACTTAGTGGTTAATTGTATATTCAATTTTTGTACAAAGCTTATACAAGCACGTTTTATGAGGTAAAACTTTGTTAAATAACTGCATGCGACACGCAAAGTATGTTTCCGCTATCTAGCGGTGACTATGAGTACTACTTGAACGACCAGCATGCTACCTAGCGCTCCATTTCAACACTCGCTCACTGAACGATCAGCATGCTATCTAGCGGTCGATAGCAATACTCCTCAACTACCAGCCTGCTATCTATCGGTCAATATGACAACTCACTCAACTACCGACATGCTACATGGCTCTTTTGGTCAGTTTTTTGTTGGCTTTTTTTGGTCAGTTTTTGTTGGCTTTTTTGTTGGCCTTTGTTGGCTTTTGTTGGCTTTTGTTGGCTTTTTTGTTGGCTTTTGTTGGCTGTTGTTGGCTTTTGTTGGCTTTTGTTGGCTTTTGTATTAGCTCTTTCATATTTGCTCTTGCTTGTGGGGGCTTATTATTTGGTCTTGGAAAGTATGTCAGTCCTTTTTTTATGGCTGCAAAATGCTTACAGCCATGTTTGTAAGCAGCAACAACAACAACAACAACACACAAAATTCAAAAAAAATTCAAAGTACTCTAAGGTTTATCAATGACTCTCAACTCTTACACTTACCTCTATCCCATGCCTAGTCAAAAAAGTAGTGTATTTTTCAAATTTTTCAAAAAAATATTTGGAAATTAGGCTATATCATTAAACTAAAAATCCTGAAAAGACATATGTTAACTCCAACACCTACCTCTATACCACTCTCAGTCCAAAAATAATGTATTTTTCAAATTTTCCAAAACATATTTCCGAAAATGGGTTATATTTCCGAAATTAAAAAGTTAACAAAAAATGTTTGTTTGACATAAATGAATGGCCTTTGCCTCCTCTACCACTGTACCAAGTCCCAGGTCTCCAGGACAAAAAAAATAAAATTTTTAAAAAGGGTTTTATTTCCAAAATTAGGAATTTTACAAAAAAGTTTGTTTGACATAAATGAATGGCCTTTACCCCCTCTACCCCCACACTAAGTCTCATGTCTCTAGGACAACAAAAATAAAATTTTCAAAATGGGCTTATATTTCCAAAATTAGGAATTCTACAAAAAAGTTTGTTTGACGTAAATCAATAGTCTTTACCCCCTCTATTCCAACACCATGTCTCAGGTCTCTAGGTCAACAAAAATAAAATTTGGAAAAAATGGTCACTATTTTGGAAACTAGGAATTCTACAAAAAAGTTTGTTTAACATAAATGAAAGGTCTCTATCCCCTCTACTTGTAAACCAAGTTCCAGGTATGTGAGACAAAAATGAAAAAAGTTCAATTGGGAAAGTAGGCGATTTTTCATATAACCAAACATTCAAAAATGTGTTCATTGGGCTGCAAATAATGGCCTCTATGTCCTTTATTTTTATAATAAAACGTTTTTACTTTTTACATTTTTTTGAAAAAAGTTCAATTTTGAAATTTTTATAATTTAGAAACTAAAGAGTTTTCAAAAAATTTTGTTTGACATAAATGAATGGTCTTGACCCCCTCTACCCCCAAAATAAATTTCAAGTCTCTAGGACAAGAAATAACAGTAGTGGAGTAGGGGGGTTCTGCTTTACTTGGCGTGGCCGCCATCTTGGTTTGTTGGGCACAGGAGTAGCAAGTGAAGCAGAACCCCCACTACTCCACTACAGTTATTTCTTGTCCTAGAGACTTGAAATTTATTTTGGGGGTAGAGGGGGTCAAGACCATTCATTTATGTCAAACAAAATTTTTTGAAAACTCTTTAGTTTCTAAATTATAAAAATTTCAAAATTGAACTTTTTTCAAAAAAATGTAAAAAGTAAAAACGTTTTATTATAAAAATAAAGGACATAGAGGCCATTATTTGCAGCCCAATGAACACATTTTTGAATGTTTGGTTATATGAAAAATCGCCTACTTTCCCAATTGAACTTTTTTCATTTTTGTCTCACATACCTGGAACTTGGTTTACAAGTAGAGGGGATAGAGACCTTTCATTTATGTTAAACAAACTTTTTTGTAGAATTCCTAGTTTCCAAAATAGTGACCATTTTTTCCAAATTTTATTTTTGTTGACCTAGAGACCTGAGACATGGTGTTGGAATAGAGGGGGTAAAGACTATTGATTTACGTCAAACAAACTTTTTTGTAGAATTCCTAATTTTGGAAATATAAGCCCATTTTGAAAATTTTATTTTTGTTGTCCTAGAGACATGAGACTTAGTGTGGGGGTAGAGGGGGTAAAGGCCATTCATTTATGTCAAACAAACTTTTTTGTAAAATTCCTAATTTTGGAAATAAAACCCTTTTTAAAAATTTTATTTTTTTTGTCCTGGAGACCTGGGACTTGGTACAGTGGTAGAGGAGGCAAAGGCCATTCATTTATGTCAAACAAACATTTTTTGTTAACTTTTTAATTTCGGAAATATAACCCATTTTCGGAAATATGTTTTGGAAAATTTGAAAAATACATTATTTTTGGACTGAGAGTGGTATAGAGGTAGGTGTTGGAGTTAACATATGTCTTTTCAGGATTTTTAGTTTAATGATATAGCCTAATTTCCAAATATTTTTTTGAAAAATTTGAAAAATACACTACTTTTTTGACTAGGCATGGGATAGAGGTAAGTGTAAGAGTTGAGAGTCATTGATAAACCTTAGAGTACTTTGAATTTTTTTTGAATTTTGTGTGTTGTTGTTGTTGTTGTTGCTGCTTACAAACATGGCTGTAAGCATTTTGCAGCCATAAAAAAAGGACTGACATACTTTCCAAGACCAAATAATAAGCCCCCACAAGCAAGAGCAAATATGAAAGAGCTAATACAAAAGCCAACAAAAGCCAACAAAAGCCAACAACAGCCAACAAAAGCCAACAAAAAAGCCAACAAAAGCCAACAAAAGCCAACAAAGGCCAACAAAAAAGCCAACAAAAACTGACCAAAAAAAGCCAACAAAAAACTGACCAAAAGAGCCATGTAGCATGTCGGTAGTTGAGTGAGTTGTCATATTGACCGATAGATAGCAGGCTGGTAGTTGAGGAGTATTGCTATCGACCGCTAGATAGCATGCTGATCGTTCAGTGAGCGAGTGTTGAAATGGAGCGCTAGGTAGCATGCTGGTCGTTCAAGTAGTACTCATAGTCACCGCTAGATAGCGGAAACATACTTTGCGTGTCGCATGCAGTTATTTAACAAAGTTTTACCTCATAAAACGTGCTTGTATAAGCTTTGTACAAAAATTGAATATACAATTAACCACTAAGTGTTTAGAACTAACATGTATAGCCTTGTGTAGGGAATATTGGGGTCCTTAGCAAAAAAGAGTGCCTAACACACATGAGTGTACAGCCTTTTGATATGCAGTAAGTACCTGATAACCTTGAGTAGGCCATAAGAATATTTTCAGTTGACTACTACCTGTCACAGTGTTTACATTGTGAAAGACCGTTGAAGCAACCAGTCTTTAGCCTTGTCATAAGCAGTGAACAGCTGTTACCCTTAACCAGGGGTATATTAGAGGACCCTTATCAAGAATATCATCAGTTGACTACCATTATTCACAGTGACCACATCGTGAAAGACTGTCAAAACAACTATTGTACAGCCTTGTACTACTCAGTAAGTAGCTGTTGGTCTTGACTATTGTATATTAGAGAACCCTTAGCAAGTATATAATCAGTTGACTACTACTTGTTACAGTGTTCACATCGTGAAATACCGTCTCACTGTCCAGTCTACAGCCTTGTCATACGCTGTAAAGAGTTGTTGGTCTAGACTAGGGGTATATTAGAGGACCCTTCACAAGAATATCACCAGTTGACTACTACCTCTCATGGTGTTCACATCGTGAAAGACCGTCTCTCCGACCAACCTCTAGCCTTGTGATACGCAGTAAGCAGCTGTTTGCAGAAATCAACATTCGTGATGGAAGAACCCATTCCTAGCTATATGTGTAAAGAGTGTGGAAAGACTTTTCTTCGGGACTATCATAGGAAGCGTCATGAAGTTTCGTGTGGGGAATTTCATGAGTGTAAAACGTGTGGCTGTACATTCAACAATGCCTACAACGGACGTCGTCATGAAGAATGTTGTAATGTTGTGTCGGCAGCTAAAAGACAAAAAGCAGAGCCTACAAAACATTACCTACTGTCATTGGTCCCTGACAAAAATGGACTTATTGAATATGAGACATCTTTTGAAGGTCGACTTAAATCCTATTTCATTCGTTGCGATACGTGCAAGGATTTAAATTCATACCTTAAAGAGTCCAAACAGCAAATAATACAAGCTATGCAGAAAGAACTAGCAATGCACAAGTCGATAAAATTAATCTTGTGGCTGAATGTAGATTCATTCATACATCTACCAATGAAATTACAGATCGTGCTTTTAAAACACGAAATCAGGCCCTATTTTTGGAAACGGACTTAAGTAGTTTCTTGGAAACACAATTTACAAAGTTAACTACGGAAATGGAGGAATCTGAGCTAAAAGGTAGTAATTGGGCTTTGTTAGCAGTGGAAGGAGTACGATTGAAAATAAATAAGTATAATCCCTTGCGTGGCAGCACATATATTCCATTACCAGCAGCTATACAAGCAAGAAAAGCCTGCATTAATCCTCAAAACTTAAAGGATGAAAAGTGTTTTATGTATGCCATTTTAGCAAAACTGGTTAAAACGAAAGCTGAACGCGTTAGTAAATACAAGGACCTGGACAACAAGTATGATTTTTCTGTAATATCATTTCCTACATTACTAGCTGACATTCCCAAATTTGAAAAAGCCAACGATATATCCATTAATGTATTTGGACTGGAAAAAGACAACAAAGTGTTTCCTCTAAAGATTGTGGATCAAGAGCTGCAAGACCATCGCGACCTCCTCCTGTTAAGTTCATCATCCGCTCAGAACCACTACGTCTTTATCAAAGATTTTGATAAACTAGTAAGACATCAGATTACCCGCTATGAACATAAGATATATACGTGTAAACGGTGTTTTACACACTTTGATAATCGATATGGACAACAAGGAATGGAAAAATTGAAAGAACATAGAGCTTTGTGTGTCCAGCATGACATTGCTAGGGTTGAAATGCCTATTAAAAACTCCATTGTTAAATTTTTAAACGTGGAAAAAATGCTGAGAATACCTTACGTTATCTATGCTGATTTTGAAAGTATACTGTTACCCTATCAAACATGTCTACCCAATCCTGAAGCAAGTTATACAGTGCCATACCAGAGTCATGTTCCTATGAGCTTTGGTATATACGTTAAACTCTCACCTGCTGTGGAACACATAAAGACAAACCTTCCAAGCCGACCTCTTATTTATCGTGGACCTGACGCTGCAGAAAAGTTTATGGACTGTTTGATTTCAATAGCTAATGAAATCGATCGCCTTTACAGCTTAAATGTTCCGAAGGCTTTAACTGAGGATCAAGAAGTAGAGTTCCAATGTTCTGAAACCTGTTATTTGTGTCAAAAACCATTTACCCAACAGGACTGGAAAGTTCGAGACCACTGCCATATTACAGGGGAATACCGTGGAAGTGCTCACAATAACTGTAATTTGAGGTGTAAAACACGTAACCCCGTTCCTGTGTTTCTACATAATATGAGTGGCTACGACGCAAATTTCATTGTAAAGCAATTGGGATGTACTACTGAGAGAGTGGATGTTATCGCTAACTCCAAAGAAAAGTACATTTCCTTTACCAAATATGTAGGAAATGTTAAGCTTAGATTTGTGGACACGTTTCGGTTAATGCCGAGTAGTTTGGAAAACTTAGTTTCCAACTTAACATCATACCCTGAAACAGACAAGTACTTTGGAAAAGAAAATGCAATGCTCATGACTCGTAAAGGGGTATTTTGTTATGACTACATTGACTCTTGGGAAAAGTTAAGTGAAACGTGTTTACCTCCAAAAGAGGCATTCTTTAAGAAATTAAGTCAAGAAGATGTTAGTCAAGAAGACTATGAACATGCCAAAAATGTGTGGAATCAGTTCAACATTAAAACTCTAGGGGAATATTGTGACCTCTACCTAACTTCAGATGTACTCCTTCTAGCAGACAGCTTTGAAACGTTTAGAAACAAAACACTAGAAACACACCGAGTGGATGCTGCACACTTTTTTACTTCGCCTGGTTTAAGTTTTGAGGCAATGCTCCTTTACACAGGAATTGAACTGGAATTGCTACAGGATTACGATCAGATTCTTCTAATCGAGTCTGGAATACGTGGAGGCATATGCCAAGTGTCTCATCGGTATGCTGAAGCTAACAATAAATACATGGAAACCTATGATTCTGAGAAACCATCGCAGTTTATTACCTATGATGATGCCAACAACCAATACGGGTGGGCTATGTGCCACTCCCTTCCTTATGGTGGATTTCAGTGGGTTTCTCCAGATACTGTTGATCTAGAAAAACTAAAGAAAGACGATCCTGTGGGATACATTCTAGACGTTGATGTTGATTACCCATCTGACCTTCATGATCTACACAACGATTTACCTTTCCTACCAGAGTGTACACAACCTAAGGATTCGTCTCTGAAAAAACTAATTCCTCATCTTGGAAATCGAAGGCGATATGTTGTTCACTACATGGCATTAAAACAGGCTTTAGATCATGGAATAAAATTGATAAAAATTCATCGTGTGTTAAAGTTTAAACAAAGACCTTGGTTAAAGGCATACGTTGATTTTAATAACAACCTTCGAAAACAAGCCAAAAATGATTTTGAGAAAAATCTGTACAAATTATTCAACAATGCCATTTTTGGGAAAACAATGGAAAATATCCGTAAAAGAATAGACATACGTCTTGTGACTGACAGCAAAAAGGCAGAAAAGCTAATAGCAAAGCCGACATTTATCGACAGAACAATTTATGGCCCTAACCTAGCTGCTTTCCACATGGCTAAACGTAACATTGTATTCAATAAGCCTATATATATTGGAATGTGTATACTGGATATTTCAAAAACTCTCATGTATTCCCACCACTATGATGTCCTGCTACCTTATTATGGCATGGACAATCTTAAACTCATGTATATGGATACTGACTCGTTCATATATTTGGTTAACACCCCAGATGTATATCAAGACAAGTTGGATTTCCTACAACACCTGGACACATCAGATTATCCTACTAATCACATATGTTACTCTACATCAAACAAGAAAACGTTGGGGAAATTTAAAGACGAGGCTTGTGGACAAATTATAAAAGCATTTGTTGGACTTAGAGCTAAAATGTATGCTTTAGACATAAATGGTAAAGAAATCAAAAAGATTAAAGGTATTAGCAGAGGTGTTGTCAAAAATTGTATAAGCTTTCAAGATTATAAGGATTGTGTCATGAAAAACAATGTAAAAAGAATACCCATGAACATTATCGCTTCTAAACAACATGACATATCATCTATAAGGCTAAACAAAATTGCTTTGTGTCCTGGTGATGATAAAAGAGTGATTGATGCTAATGGTATAGGTACACATGCCTATGGTCATTACTCAATCATTGACCATGCTTAAAGAGTTAAGTTATGAATATCAAAATCTTCTGCCTGCAACTAGCAAATACATAAAACAAAACTATTTAGTAAATAAAACCATGGCACTATACAAATAAAAAAATAGTATTCATAATCAAAAATAAATAAAATAGAAAACAAAAATAAAAACAACTGTACAATTTATAACAAAAAATAGACTATATATAAAAATGTATTTAAGTGTAAATAGTGTACATGTATTTAAAATAAAAAATATTGTATGGACACTGCTTGTACATTTTTAATTACTACCCACCTCTCTCCACTCCTAATGCAAAATGAACATGTAAAACACACAAATTGGAAAATCTATGTTTCCATATTGACAAAATAGAAAAAACATTGAACTAAAATTTTAAAAACTGTAAATGGGAATTTGGTAAATTGACAAATGTGTAAACAACAAAATGCAAAAATCCATGTTTCCATATCATGAAATTTAAAAACTTAAAATTGACATTAAAAAAACTGAAAATGGGAAATTGGAAAATTGACAAATGTGTAAACAACAAAATGCAAAATCCATGTTTCCATATTATGAAATTAAAAAAACTTAAAACTGACATTTAAAAAAACTGAAAATGGGAAATTGGAAAATTGACAAATGAGTAAACAACAAAATGAAAAAAAAAGACGGTTGGGGTAGTGATCATGTTGTACAGTAGCCAATAAGACTAGCATAAGGAGAGTTGCATGTGTCCTTATATACTTTGTGTATGTGCATTAGCCCTTTGGATTAGCTTAAGTTAGGTTTGGTAAAGTTAGGTTTGGTGAGGTTAGGTAAGTGACTCTTTTCGGAAAATGGAAATTGTTAAATCTAAAATCAAAAAATATTAAATTTAAAATGTAAAATCTAAAAAAAAACTAAAACTGAAATACAAAAAATCAAAAATGTAAAATCTAAAAAAGTAAAATGAAAAAAATCAAAAATCTATAATGTTAAAATGTAAAATGTTAAAATGTAAAATCTAAAATCTTAAAATGAGGTTTCTGTGGGTTAGGTTAGGTTTGGTTAGGTTATAACTAAGTTTATTATTTGTGCTCTTTCATTTGCTCTTACTTTCTTGCATACACTATTTGATCTCACTTTTTGCTGTCATTTTTTGCTCTTATATTTGCATTTACTTTGAAGTTAGGTTAGGTGAAATTAGGTGAGGAAATGCTTGGTTAGGTTAGGTTAGGTTAGGGTAGGTTATAACTAAGTTTATTATTTGTGTTCTTACATTTGCTCTTAATTTTTTCATTACAATTTTTGCTCTCACTTTTTTTGCTTGCACTTTGAAGTTAGGTTAGGTTAGGTTAAGTTGGGTTAGGTTAGGTTAGGTGAAGTTAGTTTAGGTTAGGTTAGGTTTTAACTAAGTTTATTATATGTGCTCTTACATTTGCTGTTACTTTCTGATTACATTTTTTTGCTCTCAGTTTTTTTTTCTTTTTACTTTCAAGTTAGGTTAGGTTAGGTTCAGTTCGGTTTGGCAGAATGGCTGAGGTATGAATTAAACATAGCTGCTCTGATTTTTTTTGCCTCACAAGTTTGAGTGTACACTATTCCAACCCTCAGCCTAGAATTACATTTCTTGACAGAGCCAGGACTCAAACCCGGGTCTCTAAAGTAACAGCTAAAAATGCTAGCCACTACACCATAAAGTGGGGCAATATAAGACTGGTCTTGATTGTACGTGATCAATGCATGATTACCTAATAATAATAATAATAATAATAATAATAATAATAATAATAAATATTCCATTTAGCAACGTTACACTGTCAACCTCTCTCTGTGACGTCATGCAATGTCTCAGGGCGTGGCAGCCATATTGCCCATTAGCCCCTGACCCAGCTATGACTGACCTCTCTATAAGAATAACACAGGGCAGTTGCGCGCGGCGGCCATTTTGCCCATTAGCCCCTGTCCCAGAACCGCTCTTTATTACCTACTCGTATCCCAGCTGAGCTCGTTCCTCAGCATAATTCCAACTATATTGTCCGGCGTTATTGGACCAACCTCAGCTTCAAGTCGTTGTTTTTCCGCTGCCCAACGAGCGCAGACGAAGAACGTATGATATACGTCATCTCGTTCATTCTCGCAGTAAATACATACTGGACTCGTTACTTTGGCCATACGATGAAGGTAACACCGAAAGTAGCCATGACCTGTCAACATCTGAGTCAGAAAGTAATTAGTTTCTCCATGTTTTCTACTTGTCCACTCGACCAGACTCGGTATCAGCCGAGCTGTCCATCTTCCTCTGAGATCGTCATTCCACCTCTGCTGCCCTTTAAACTACTGCGGCTTTTAGAGACGCCGGGGTGCCGGAATTTTTCTCGAAGGGGATCTTTAACGTGCCAGTAAATCGACTGACACGGCTCCCTCGCATTTGCGCACCCTCAAATGCCAGCCGAATGCGCCAGGAATCGATCCTGCAACCTTGGACATATTAAGCGAGAACGTTACCGCTGAGCCTTGCTAAATAATAATAATAATAATAATAATAATAATAATAATAATAATAATAACAATTTGTCATAATGACGCGGACACTAGATGAATTATGTGACAATTTCTTCCACATCAACGGCAGAAATATTCTAATGAACATTGCCATGTTCAGAAGCATATCAGTTATTTCAAAATAAAGTCTATTTATATAACACTACAAGTAGGCCACTTAAAAAAACAATACTCTTCTCACTTCAAAGCGCTATGAAAGAAAAAAAAAGCAACAGAAACCTCCTCTTTTATATGGCCGTTAAATGGGCGCTGCCAAACAATGAAGACAAATGACTGTCAGTTCCCGCGCGCTACAGCTCAGCGTGTTGGTTGTAATAAGGGTAGAGGGGGCCGTGGAAATGGAATTAAAGCTATTGATCACAGGGGCGCAGGTGTCGCTTCTACCGACAGAGAAGGGAAACAATTATGTTGGACAATTAATAAGGATCTAGTAGTTCCGTCGTGTGTTACCCTTCTAAATCTAAACTGCTAACACCTCCACACCGGTTTAATTTCATTACACGTGTGATTTAAGGACTCCCTTGCTCTTACAAGCAGGAACATAAAACCAGACCACGCATCATTAAAACTGCTCTTCTATATACGGCAGGCAAGGAAGAAGCACAGGTGAAAAAGAGAATATATATTCGCATTATTGTTAATACATTAATATGCCTGGCAATCTCCATTAAGGACTGGCTGCGTGGCTCAGCGGTAACGTTCTCGCATGCTATCCCAAAGGTTGCAAGATCGAATCCTGGCGCAGTTAGTTGGTATTTGAGAGAGCGCAAATGCGAGGGAGCCGTGTCAGTAGATTTACTGGTACGTTAAAGATCCCCTTCGCGGCAAAATTCCGGCATCTCGGCGTCCCTAAGAACCACAGTTAAAGGGGACGTAAAACCAATAACATTATTATTGTAGTCTACTTAGGTGTATGTTTAATCTGATAACCGGTGTCTGTAGAAGTGTGTGTAGCTGTAAATATTAGGGTTGAGAATGGGGCAGCTACCCCTGGACTAGAAAGAAAGTTTTATCCGGACATTATCCCGGAAGGAGTTTGGAAAGCCATACTCAGGATGGCGACGGGATCTCCGGATTTGCTGCAGTTCCCCATTGCGGTCGTGATCAGTGAAAATATGATAGGTGTTTAATGAATGACTTAGGATTGTATTTATTTATTTATTTATTTATTTATTTATTTATTTATTTAAAAAAAAGGCAACTCCAAACAGGCCATGGAGGCCCTGGGAGTAGTGGAAGTCCACTTTTTGTGACATCGGCACTAAATGGGATGGAGTTGTCAGCTCCACGCCCGGCCGTCTTTGCTCCCAGGAATTACCCTGATATTCATTTCTGGTGTAGGCTGAGTGAACCCCAGGGCCATTTACGTTTCCGAAAGTGGTAGTTTTGTTTCTAAAATCCCTACCTGGGTGGGGATCAAACCCACTCCCTTTCAGTTAGAAGCTCAGTGCCTCTACCGACTGCACCACGCAGCCCCTTATTTATTTATGTATTTATCTATTTATTTATTTCTTCTTGGTTCGTCGAGGCCCCTTGGACCATTTGGTTCCTAACTCTGGCGAGCTTTCTTCTTAGCCCAGTATTTCTTCATTACACTATGGGCTGTTTTCCTCTCCCGAGCCCACTTCACTCCCACTCCAAGACGTAATGTTTTAGTTGTCAATGACTGGAGAGTGTCGATATTCTGAGCAACATTCAAAATGTATCCCTGTATCCTTGTGGGAAGATTATTAGCTTGGGAATAACCTGACCCCCAAGGGAAGATGATGAAGAAAAAGAAGTGGGGTTCGGACTGGAGAAAAGGAATGGAGAAATAGGAAGAGAGTCTGACATAAGTTATAACTTTAACATTAAGTACACTTAAAGGCAGCTGCCACTGTAAATCCGCTTTCCGATACCTAAAGAGGGTAGGGACCTGGGCGAAGCTAACAGGAAACGCAGCTGGAACTTGGGCTATACCAAGCAAGCTGCTATAGCGTATTCCCTCTCAAGCATAAATTTACCCACTATGGGGAAGGGTGGTGGTCTGGCAAGACAAAGAGTAACAGATTTTCTGTGTATCCGTTCAAAGGAGTTTGTTTTTAAACAAGTATTTTGAAGAATGCAAATAATTTGAATCAGCCGTGATATTTTAGTTCTTGAAATTGTAGAATTTTTCAAGAGCGACCGAATGTTTTCAAGAAGGATAGGGATAAAGCAATTATACCCTTGGGAATGATTTTGGTAAGAGCACCAATAGTCGCATTTAGGAATGACTAAGCTTTTACCCAGCAAAGCGCCGACTAAAAGTTTAGACAATGAGAAACACTTAAATTTTGAAAAACCAACCATAAGTTGTAGAGAGATTCTCAACAAGCAGGAAGCTGGCGTAGCGAGCTATGCTTGCCTTACTGGCCAGTTAAAATTAGCTATCAAAGCTAAGAGAGACTTTAATAAGTTAATAACTAAGAGTTCTTGCTCAAATACAACAAGTAGTGCAAACCTTATCAATGGATTTATTTTTATTAAAGAGGGCATAAACCTAGGAAGAGTCAGGGAAGACAGGATCTTGCCTAACCGTTATTTTAGAGAAATGATAAAGCAAAGAAATAAATCTTGATTTACTTAACAATGCAAAAAGGAGTAATCCATTTAACAAATATATAATTTTAATTTTGTTAACAATTGGGGTCGCAGACCTCCTAAAATCATCTAAAGCTTGCACCAGACAAGCTGTATATGCTGGCTCACTTCTCTCTTCACTTACATTCTCAAAGAGAACAGACTGCCCAGACAATTCAAACTGTCAAATGTTATAGCCATTCTCAAACCTGGCAAACCTGAAGACAGCCCCGAAAGCTATCGTCCAATAGCACTGCTCAGTTGCATATTAAAACTTTTTGAACGAATCCTTCTAACCAGAATAGCACCGCTCATTGAGGCTGTTATCCCTCCTGAACAAGCTGGCTTCAGACACGGACGCAGCTGCACTGATCAAGTTCTTGCCCTAACTACACACATTGAAGCAGGTTTTCAAGGTAAACGGAAATCAACAGCTGTTTTCATCGACTTGACAGCTGCGTATGATACTGTTTGGCGACAAGGACTGATCTACAAACTATTGCAAGTTGTACCAAGCCGAGAAATTGTGGATCTAATATCTAGCATGCTTAGTGAAAGGCAATTTGAAGTGTTCCTAGGAAACACTAAAAGCCGCAAACGAAAACTAAATAACGGCCTACCACAGGGATCTGTTTTAGCCCCACTGCTATTCAATTTGTACATCCATGATTTACCAACTACAACATCAAGTAAGTTCATCTATGCTGATGATATCGCGCTGGTAGCTCAGAGCAATAACTTTGAAGATGGCGAACAAATCATTACGGAGGACCTGGAGAAGATGTCAACTTTCTTTAAAACCTGGAGATTGATCCCAAGCACAACAAAAACTGAAGTCTCTTGTTTCCATCTAGCGAATCGTGTCGCAAACTACAAACCTAGAGTCCTGTTCAATGGACAAGAGCTGAGGTACAATCCTTTCCCAAAATATCTCGGAGTCACTTTAGATAGAACCCTGAGCTACAAAGAGCACATCACCAAGCTCTCTCACAAAGTCGCCGCAAGAAACAACATACTGCATAAGCTCAGTGGTACCTCCTGGGGAGCCTCTGCTGACTGTCTATGTTTAACTGGCATCAGTCTTGTTTACTCAGCTGCTGAGTACTGTGCGCCTGTCTGGTTGGAAAGCGTACATGTGAAGAAGATAGACACGAAACTGAACGATACAATGCGTTGCATTACTGGTACCATCAAATCAACTCCATGTCACTGGTTACCCGTGCTGAGCCACATCCCTCCACCTCACTTAAGGCGGAAGCAAGCTCTACTGAGGGAGGCTAAGAAAATCTTTGCATCACCCTCTTTGCCACTGCATCAGGAATTCTGCCATCCGTCACAACAACGATTGCAATCCAGAAGACCGGCAAGTGTCACTGCAAGGCAACTCATCGCGGATGGATTTGACATAAAGGAAAGCTGGAAGCATGAGTGGTCAACAAAAACATTGGGAACAAGTGTCCACCATCTTGATCCCACAAAGAAGCCAAATGGTTTTGACCTACCAAGGAACCTCTGGTGCCGTATCAACAGGTTGAGGACTGGACATGGGTGTTGTAATTATTTCAGGTACAAGTGGGGCTGGATCAGTTCACCAATGTGTGAATGTAACTTAGAAGAACAGACGATTGAACACCTGGTCCTACGCTGTCCTCTTCATTCATACCCTGGAATTCCTGACGACTTGTTTGATCTCACACCTAGTCTAACCGAATGGTTGAAAAGGAAGGACTTTAAAGTTTAATTTTGTCTTATTTGTATTCTGTATTGTATCACCATACGATTAAATAAATAACCAGACAATTGACAATTTTTTGGTTGAAAAACTTTTATATGCGTTAAAATCTTCTTAAGATTTTGAAATTTAAATATAATTAACGTAATTAAAGTTAAACAATACATCAAGTACAAAAAGAGTACTTTAAGGATTTCCAGATGGATATCTTAGAAATATGAAGAAATAACAACTTCGAAAGTAACAACAACAAAAAACAGAGAAAGGGAAAATAGAAGTTTCTATAACTTCTTGTAATGATACAGAATTACGCTTTGAGGTTATACAAATAGGGCAGGTCACTTATTGTGAAACCTGAAGAGAAAATTTAAAAGGAAGTTTCTAGAACTTCTATGTTTAAACAGGATCACGAGGAAAAAATGGGGCAAGTTACCCTTTCGTGAAACCTGGATTAAAGAGATTAATGAAAGCTTTGGTAGACAATAACTAATTCTTGTGCTAGCAAGAAAAGAAATAGATTAATACGCAGTTTCAAACTGCTGATATTTATGCAGAATGACTTAATGATACGTGGAGAAAATTGGGAGGGCGCCTATGGTTTGGCGAGGCCCCATTGCAAAATACATAAATTTAAAGATTAACCTAATTTGTTAGTAAAGAGGAGTAGACGAAGAGGAAATAGGAACTTTGTAGAGAAAGTTTTTGGCCTATTTTATTTATTTCGAACGAGCGCGACGTGGATGAGATATCGAACGAGCACTGTTTCACTATAGTCTATTGATGTGGCTGAAAAGTTCACTATTGTAGCACAGAACGTTTATAGCCAGGAAAGTTATTGCGATGGTGAAAAATAATTAGTAGCACTAGCTTTGCGAGAGTCTATTGAGCTGAAAAACTAGTAGGTTATAGTTGAATGCAGCAGAAAAGTTCCAACGGAGGAAGAAAAATTAGGTATTGATTAGCAGTTCATAAGGAAGATTCCTTAGTTTGAAAAAGTATTCCCACATGTGAGTGGAAAGTACTAGAAAGTTTAACTTGTAGATGAATTGTTTGGCATGGAAAATTCCAGAACAATCATGACTGAAGAATAGGGCAAAAATTAGTCCAGCGGTGGAACGAGCAAAGTATTTTATAGACAGTGGGTAATTCAACGGTGTCCCACGTTGTGAGAAAATCTCTCATTTAATAAGCATAGGAAATGCTGCTTCATGTTAAAGTTAGCTTAGATAGGCAAAGCCCAACATAGAAAATTCCGCGAAGGATGATTATTGCCCCACATTAGAAATCTCACACTGCCTATAAAATTATGATTAAAAGCATGTAGCTATTTAAAATCCATTAAAATAAGTGAAGAACGTCGAAATAGTACTTAGCTCATTTCTGATGAACGGCGATTCCTTGCTGACCGTTAGTTACGATCTGGACATGGCGTCCAATTTGAAAGTTTGTCTCTCGAGGTGAGGAGACGAGCTCTAGTTGAGCTCCAACTGACTGGTTTGACTTCAGACGCACAAGTGAGGCCAGCTCAACGGAGCGCGGAGAGACCAGGGAAGGGAAAAAGGTGGGGGTAGGAGACAAAAGGAATACACATAAGAATAGCCAACTTTAAAACAATAATTTCTCTTGATGAAATGGTCTTCAAAGAGTTGATAGCAGGCGTCACTGGCGAAACCTGGTGGGTGAAAGAGTAGACGAAGTCCTCTTGATCACGGAGATGATAGCTGGCGATAGCGACGAGATCTGGTGGCCAGATTGGTAAGGAAGTCCTCTTGTGCAGAGAAAATTTGGGGAACTTCAGAGATTCGCTCCTAGATGACGCTAGGTGGGTCATGGAAGATATATATCTAGAACAGACTTACAGGTAGTGTAAGAAAAATACACCAGCAAAGAGAAATCAGGAGATCACTGTTGGTGTTTGCGAAAAAGAAAGGGATGAACTAAAGCAAAGAGAAGCAAAAGCTTACTCTGTCTTACCGTGTATTCCAAAGAATACACCACCTTGGGATCAATAATTTCTAAAAATTCTCGAACAAGTCTTGTCCATTTGGCATTTGTCCCCTTCCCTCTGGAAATGATGTTGAAGATTTTTGAGGTCAGTCGCTTGTTGGCCATTCTGACTATGTCCCCTCTTTCTCATGGCTGTTGTTACGCTGTCTAAATATTTATTTATTTATTTATTTATGGTAGGCCTACACACAGTGTGCTCCCCAATAACAGCAATTTACACCTACACATTAAAGTAGGCTACATAAATTTCCAGGTAGTGATATCTAAGTGTAAATCTTATTGCTAGGAAGTTCACATACATGTCTAAAAGCATCGTAGTAAAATGCTAAATCAAAATATAATATAAAAGTTAAATTTAAATTTCTCACGGTTTCAGGATCGAATCCTGGCGCAGTCAGCTGACATTTGAGGGTGCGCAAATGCGCGGGAGCCGTGTCAGTAGTTATCCTGGCACGTTAAAAATCCCCTTCGGGGCAAAATTCCGGCACCCCGGCGTCTCTAAAAGCCACAGTAGTTAAAGGGGACGTAAAACCAATAACATTATTAGGCCTATTGTTATTATTATTAGTACAATTAAAAAATGAATACAAAGCTTTCAGAAACAAATTAAATAAGCTAATAAACAAAACAAAACATCAATATTATAAAAATAAGATAAATAGTTCCAAAAACGATAATAAAGGAATGTGGAAAGTCATTAATGATATAACAGATCGGAAAACACAAACTGTCAATGAAGTCATAAACAAACATTTAAGAATACATTATAGTGCAGGAATATTAGACAGAATTTGGGCAAAGTGAGGAAAATTAGTTTATCAATCTAAAAATCGGTTGAGAGGTTCCTTGAATAGGCTGGATCAAGATACTAAAAGTCCCAAAAAATCCCTCATGGGGAACATGCCGCCATCTTGGAAAAAATGGCCGGCATCTTGGATTTCGTATACAGCATCGCATTGAACGTCATACCTCGGTACCTAAGGGTGATAGGGACATGCGGTTTGGTCAGGATAACTTATCAGAATGCAGGCTATGATTTTGACACTACATAACGTACATAACAATCGAAATAGTCATTATAAATCACTTAAACAAACTCTCATATGGTAGCGTTAAAAGCCATCTTGATATTCAACGTCGATTTTTCACCTTTTACAGTCATGGGATTGAAAAAAGTACCGAAATAAATGTTGTTAAGCTCATCAAAACGCACAAAAATATGTAATCAGTACTTTCGTAAACCAAAAATTACGGGTGTGAGAAGTTGTCAAACATGTGCATGCAACTCGAGGACCAGCGCGCCGAGAAGGGGGGCTTCTCAAAGCCGGAGCAATTGGTGATGTAAACATATTCTGTAGGTGCAACTATGCCCCTTTCTTAATGATAAGTAAATGTGACACTTTTATATAGAAGGATAGCATCTTATAACCTAATAAATAATAAAAAGCAATAATTAATTTGTTAATACAGTAACTTTGCGCTCTAAAACTCTCTCTCTTAGCTACTTATATTGTATATATAAAGAGAAAAGAATATTTCCTTTTTTATTTTACTAATTAAGTATTTTTTGCGCTACGCTCGTATGTAATTAAACTAAGAATGGACTGTCCGTCCACGCGTCGCCGAGTGGCATCCAAGCCTCTGCACCGTCAGAGCGCTCTCGTTCCCCCACTCCACCTTCCCTGAGTTGCTTAGCAGTGGCGCCGGCCGGCCGGCCGAAATGAACGTATTTACGGTTTCGTTTATCATTAAATTTATCTTAAACGGTACGCCACAGAAACGAATCATAAAAGCGAAAAATGTGTGTTTCAGTTTGAACTGTGCCTTTATGCTTATTTTGCCGATATTAACCATCCGATTTAAAAGTTAATGCCGTTTCCTGTACTTTATAAAAGTTCCATATCAAAAACGATTTCACCATTAAATTCTATGAAACGCGTGAAACTTGGGCAAGCTTGCCAAAGGCGAGACTTCAAGCATCTCGAAAAATTCACAGAATGGCTATGTATACATTCTCCTTTCGACAAACCTCAAGATATTTTGGTGTCCTTATCAACTGGTGTTATAGGTGACGAAACGGTGACCTGAGACTCAGCTTGGGAGATAGGAACAGCGACTTTGAAGAAACTGAAATGGAAATCGTTCGCCAAAGTTAAATTCCAACGAAAGGACAATGTTGTCACACTTGCAGCTCTTTTTGTCCGAAGCGAGACCGTGCCTGTAAATCCGAACCAGCTGTTTCATCGGATTGCGTGTGTCGCTCGCAATGAAAAAGACCTTGAATCTTGCTTTGATTACGAGTTGGCTTTATTGCCGCCAGCGCTGTTCGATGCTTCAACTATCAGAAAAGGTACAAAATCTACTTTACGGACAGTGATAGAGAAGTTGTGTGCACCAATGACCTGTCTTCCCGAAGACCTTACCTACGTTTTTGACGGTGGAGATCTCCTGCACCGTGTG
This sequence comes from Meconema thalassinum, assembly GCA_946902985.2. Lineage (NCBI taxonomy): Eukaryota > Metazoa > Arthropoda > Insecta > Orthoptera > Tettigoniidae > Meconema > Meconema thalassinum. Next base: position 555,968,769 of record OX336388.2, read on the forward strand.
GTATGGTCGAAATCGGGAACCTTCGATGAAGTTTGTAAGAACTAAATTTCGTACATCAAGGCGAACTATCAAGGGAAAGCTATTGTAACTTTTTCGACGGCTATTCCGAAAGTACCACGAAAGACGTGGAGCATATGAGACGACGTGCCAAGACGTCATCTTCTGAAGTTTTGGTGGATTTGGAAGTGCAAGTGTTCTCGTCGCAGCATCAGTTCCTAGCCAACACTTCAAACAAATCAAGATTCGTCGTACTTTTAGGTCGTTGTTTCGAAGAAAAGGAGATTCCAGCTATTCATGCCATGTCTGATGCTGATCGTCTCATCGTGACAACAGCGATCAAGGAAGCAGAGAAGGGAAGTCATGTGGCAATTGTTGGAGAGGATACCGATTTGTTGGTATTTCTTTCGAGCCTTGCAGAATGCGATAGAAACGTCTATATGCTGGTGCCACCATCAAAAGCCTATCCGAAGAAACTCTTTGGCTCTACGGAATTGCAGAAGGCTCTTGGGGACATGACCGACAATCTTCTCTTCCTCCATGCCAAGTCCGGTTGCGACACAACTTCGGCTCCCTACAGGAAGAGAAAAGTACACGCATTCAAGACTTTAAACAATAACCCAGGTCTTCGCCAAAGAGTTGCTGTTTTTAACAGCGCAGACGCTGCAGTAGAAGAGATCGTAAAGGCAGGGGAAGAATTCTTCGTAGCGTTATACGGAGGTAGAACTACAGATAGCCTAAACAAGACAAGGTATAGTCAGTACCTAAGACCATTGCCAAACAACGTCTCCATGCTGACTACGACCTCTCAAGTCTTCCACCAACATCAGCAGCATCTCGACAGCATAGCCTAAGAGTTTACCACCAAGTGCAGGAATGGCACGGAATCTCTCTTCCACCTACAGAGTGGGGATGGAAGAAGAACAGAATCGGCAATTTTTTTCTGATTCCAACAGAATCTCCTCCCGCACCAGACTTCCTCCTATGGTCGTAATACTTAGAGTTGACGTCTTACAGCTAGTGCTGGAGGGAGGAGCATTGCACGTGCCATTTCACGCTGTTGCAACATTCCTGCATCCCATACCCTACCCTTCTCATTTCCGGCTGGCTTGTTCGTTCGTTCATTCTGACCGCTGTGTTTTCTTGTAGACTACCTGGCCAGACCATGACTGACTTGGTCTTATGTTCGGTTTTCTTTAACAGAGATCGGGCTGAAAAGCGCAGACAGTAGAGCGCTGGCTTTCTGAGCTCAACTTGGCAGGTTCGATCCTGGCTCAGTCCGTCACCTCTCTCCATCAGCAGCTTCCTACTGTTGATAGCTTTATATTCAAAACCAAGGTTATGAACCACTTTCAGTAAGGAAGAGTAACTGCCTTTAAATAAGTCGTTCGGAAGTGTAAATAACAGTTTTTGAATGGTTGGATGTTCCCTCCTGGTGTAGTAAGAATATATGTGCCGGCGAATAGCATCGTCTTTAAACGGATCCAGATTTGTAATTCTGGAGGTTCTAGGCCGCTTCTTTCCAGGCATGGCTAGTTTAGATGAACCCTCTTCTGAGTTGTTATATTTCTCCATCGTAACTCTTGCCACAGTACTTTTACTAACTCTAAGAGCTTTCGCAGTGCGTTCTTGAACTCTCTGGAATGGAATTAAAGGAACATTCCTTTCCGAAAAACTCTTAGCCTCCTCTTCAATGAATTCCCTTGCGGCACGTATCATTTCTCTTCCTTGGTGATGAATTGTCACACCATGGCCGGCGGTATTTTTTTCATGAGGTGGACGAGTTCTGGGCCTCCCTCTCCCTCGAGGAGTATTCATAATGCTCGAAATATATATTGCAATACAATAATTGTAGGACTACGTAATTAGTATTTAAAATACCGTTAGATACTTAATGACGGCCTCCAAACAGAAACACAAATAGAATAACACTCACGCTGAACTGCTTGTGACAAGATCTAACTCAGAAGTGCGAGGTTTGGCAACTCCTACAAACTCCTCCTCAACACGAGCTGGCCAGAGGGCTTATCTCCATGGCAACCGCAGTCGCCCCACCCCGTTTCCATGACAACCATACCCCCACCTCTCTTTAACCCACCCCGGTAGGCAGTAAAAGGACCTCCCTCTAAGAACTGTAAGACTTCAACTCTAAGTATTACAACAGTAAACCTCATCAGCTGTGAGTGCAAGACAGGATGCGGCAGCAGATCTTGTGGTTGCCGAAGACAAGGTCTCTCATGTTCAGCAATGTACAGCAATTGCACTGGTGATGGTTGTTCTAACAAGCCAGAGCCAGATACTCTTGATGATATGGCTAGCGAGGAACAGGAGAACAACCCCGAAGAATTCCTTGCAGATCCTCGCCACCTCTTCGCCGCAGAATAGACTCTTCTGAAAGTTCAACCTTACCAAAGAAAAAGCGTCAAGATTATGGCAAGTGTCACGTTTTTTTTAACCAAAACATGGCCAATATTAAACGCGTACTATATAATTAATAGTTGGCCTTATTCCTTTACCGAAACACCGCACTACAGCGTCCCGTGGCGGCAGAATCTCCTCTTTTCCGTGTTTGTCGTGTTTGTACAAAATAAATTGTAATTTGCTTAAACGTTAGTATGTTTATGGTGTGGTATTGTGCCCGTTTAGACCGGAGTCCTCACGACCACATATGCATTTTACCAAGAATCAGTCAGCACGAGAGTCAAAATATCCCGGGCCGCCAGATGGGTTAAAGCTAATCGCAAAAACGACATCAAATGAAAAAAATGCTTTACTGATTTTTGCCTCAATGCAACAATAAGGATGGAAGGAGATTCAACTGGGCATAACACATCATGTAAAATTATCTCATTTTATTCTGAATTTAAAATTGACTGCAAAATAAAATGCTCAAAGCAGCATCATTCATGTGTGGCGACCCACATTACTATTTACACAATGTACAGAAATTTTCCAACACATTGGACAATTATCTTTGGAGACACAAGTCTGATTATCAGTCCTGTAGACTGTGTTCCAAAATTATATCCATTATTTATGATTAAATCCAGTTCAAATTTAATTGTCTTTACTGGAAATACTGTAGTTCACTGGTTGAATTTTTACATAATATTAACACTCGTAGAATAATTGTTCATAGAATTTTTAACTTTCACTTATTTTTCCAGTTTCAAAAAATATTGTCAAAAAATATTATTATCTCTGAATCAACACAAATTATGTACACATATTAATAACAACATCTGAAAAGTATCTGACCCTTGAGCATAGCATCGAAGAACTGTGCGAAGCACAACAAAATTAATTGTTCTTCTGACATTAAACGTTTCGAGAAGTGACTCGATTATGAACTTCAAGTTCCTAACAAAATATATGATTTCTGAATCATCAACTTGATCAATAAATTGTTGGACCATTCAACTATTAGATTTTCCACTTGGAATCATTATTAAGAAAAATATTTGTATTTGTGGCCATTTTAGTAACTTTCAAAACTTGCAATTCTTGAACAGAATGCGGAAATAAGAATTGTAGCTTCATAATAAATTCATTTAGTTCATGGCACTAGGATTGAAAACATCCTTCAAATTATTCGTGGTTATAGAATTATTTTTAATTGGCAGTGGCCCATTCTATTATTTTTATAAGAACACAATATTCCAACAACAACGGCAAAGGTCTTCCTCTGAAGAAGAATAAAATACTATCATGACAAATCCGGGTTCTAGCAAAATCAAAGTCTTAATGGAATCCGTAAACAAAGTTGAAATAAGAACTGATGGTTTTTAAGAAATAACCTTTGGGTCATTCATACGACGCAATGTGTAGTTCCAATACTCCTTCTTTAACACTGAGTCATCGAACCTGCTATTTGATTGATGCTCAAATAAAATCCTCCTCATTCTTGCGACTTAAACATGCGCACCTGGGAATGGCATTTCAACTACTCCACACACATAAATTTTCTTCCCAAAATGTATACAATAAATCAAGCCTCTGCTTGTTATCAACACTGGAAGATTTATAAACTTACAAGTTTATTTTATTTTACCATTCAGTTCAAATCGTGAAGTTACCACACTTATGATACTCTCTATTTCATTTTCGAATGTATATCTACGTCATGATTTTATATAAATACAAAAATATCCTAATTGATACAAATATCATTTGCTTCCCGTTTCATGCCTCTCCGTGTTATCTGAAAAATATACTTTGCTCATTGCAAATATTAACTGTTCAACCAGAACTGTAATGTTGGTTGAATGCGGGCTTGCGCTAACCACTATCCTTCGGAAAATCACCTGTTCCAAACTAGAAATGATTAAACTACTTCATAAGCTCTCTCTCAATGAATGTGATTATTAGACAATATAAGATCCAAGAATTATTTAGAAAAGTTATGAAAATCATTTTTATTATTAGTGGATTATTATTATTATTATTATTATTATTATTATTATTATTAGTTATATTATTGTAAATGTGTTTAATTATTATTTCATTATGTGAGAATCCACATGTTCGATTCTTCGAATATGGATAAAATATCCATTTCTCAACAAAAATAATTATTAACTTTTACAGTTACCTCGACTGATTACCGTGATTATCAAAAAAATATGAAACATTCAAATAAATGCTCGTTATGCTCGGTCATCGATCCTAAACTGTTCTGAGTGCTGAAAATACTCAGAATAACCCTAATGTGTCTTGCGTAAATCATTGCAAGATTTAAATACGAAGAAAAACAAATGTGTTGGTCATCTGCAGAAAATGAGTTTGTTCCAATTAGCTAGGCATAATATAAAAGTCAAATGTGGCTTACATTTCTCGTTGGTCTTGAAGCGTAGTGAACCTGGTCAGTACCAGATTTATCCAGATACATGCCCTATTGGACACGCACGTCTAATCCTTGTATCGGCCGCCATTATATACCCACAATCTGTCTAACACGACATAGTGGAAATATTTCTTGAAGTTTGAAGTAACTGCTGATCCATTTTAATATTGGCTTCAATTAAATCCATAGCAGTTCGCTTAAATGGGGTCAGATCTAAATGATCTATTCTCAAATACGTCAGTTGTAACATAACTCACGGTAATCTTTTCAGTACAAGAAAACACTGACAGTCTAAATCAATCAACGGCTGTTCTGAAGATCGTTCCCTGGGCATGGTTTATCACCATCTATCATGCGCGAAGCAACTTATAGTTTCCCTTTGTCGGCTAATGAACAACACCGTGATAGACTGGCCTTCAATATACTGAAAGATCGGAGTGGTTATCAAGTTACAATTTATGAAACTGACTAATTGGATTAAAATATCCAAGTATTGAATTATTATTACTGGACTGTGACAAAGTACTTTCTAGACAAAGTCTAGCATGTGTCCATATAGAAATAAAGTATTTCACCAGTGTCCGTATAAAAATAACAATCACCTTAGTGATTCCCTCTGCCGGAAACTTACTATGTTCCACACGTATCGCAGCACTTTTGTGACTATCACAATTTAAAGATATCTTCTGCGTAGATCCGGCAACCATGTGCCTTGGCTCAACGTAGCAGCAGCACCTTGTCATGCAAGAGCTTGGTTCGAAGTGAGCTGATGATGCTTGGGCCGGTCGGCTTTTATTCAAAACGGTCGGGTCCACGCTTGATCACGCTGAAATCTGGAAATCCTCATATCTCCGGTGGTGTCTCTGGTCCGATTCACTTGAGACTAAGTGCATTCTCTTTCATTTGGCCGTGCCAGTAATCTGATCCAAGTCTCAAGTCTCTACTCCATGGCTAACTATTTAATCAACAAATAGTCTCGACCTCTGCTACTACTCGCTACGTCACTTAACATGCTCTTGGCTGCACAAAGTTTCCATTTCATTCTAGAAGTAATGGAGCGCGATATTAAAATATCTCAACTTTCAAAAGCGGCTGTAGCCTTTCCCTTGATATCTAGGTGTCTGAATCTTGGAATAACCATACCTAGAGTTGAGCACAGTATAAGATAGCAAATAATCAAACAGCTGCTTAATATATTTTCTAATAGTAACGTTTATCTTTCCTTTTCTATATAAATATAACATACGTAGCTAAGAAAGAGAGTTTAAAAGCGCAAAGTTACTGTATTAACAAATTAATTATTGCTTTTTATTATTTATTAGGTTATAAGATGCTATCCTTCTGTATAAAATTGTCAAATTTTTACTTATCATTAAAAAAGGGGCATATTTGCACCTACAGAATATGTTTACATCACCAATTGCTCCGGCTTTGAGAAGCCCTCCTCCTCGGCGCGCCGCTCCTCGAGTTGCATGCTCATGTTTGACAACTTCTCACACCCGTAATTTTTGGTTTACGAAAATTCTGATTACATATTTTTGTGCGTTTTGATGTGCTTAACAACATTTATTTCAGTACGTTTTTCAATACCATGACAATAAAAGATGAAAAATCGATATTGAACAACAAGATGGCTTTTAACGCTACCCTATGAGAGTTTGTTTAAGTGATTTATAATGACTATTTCGATCGTTATGTACGTTAAGTAGTGTCAAAATGATAGTCTGCATTCTGGTAAGTTATCCTGACCAAACCGCATGTCTCTATCACCTTTAGGTACCGAGTTATGACGTTGCTGGTACGAAATCCAAGATGCCGGCCATTTTACAAGATGGCGGCATGTTCCCCAAGAGGGATTTTTTGGGACTTTTGGTATTTTGAACCAGGCTATTCAAGGAAACTTTACACCAATTTTTAGCTTGATAAACTAATTTTCCACACTTTACCCTATTCTTCTTACACTATTATACTAACGAAGTGATAGTCAATAAATTCAACAGTACCTTTAATGAAAAAATAAACAGCCTACTCATAACTGTAATATCAACATTATGGCAATCAAATAGAAACACGTTAATGAATTCTTTACATTACTTGAAACTGATGAATATGAAATAGAGAACATAATTAAGGAATTAAAAACAGACAAATCGCCTATGCAGACAATATACGCTTGAAAGACATAAAGGCAACATCCAAAAAAACTATACCAATCATAACACATCTCATAAACAAGATATTCGAATCAGGCATAATACCAAAATATCTGAAATACACAATTGTTAAACCAATATATAAGAATGGCGATCACTTAGACTTTGGCAACTACAGACCAATATGCATTTTATCAATCCTACACAAAATAATGGAAAAATGCTTGGATAAGAGATTGAACAATTTCCTAAATAACTATGATATTTTAAAGGGACACCTATACGGTTTTAGGAAGGGAAAAAGTACTGAACTACTCCTGGCTGAATTTGCCAATGTAATAAATAATGCCTTAAATAAGAACAATCACATAATGGTACCTTTTCTTGACTTTTCTAAAGCATTTGACACAATAAATCACAATAAACTACTTGCTGAATTACACGATATTGGAATAAGAGGCACGACTTACAAACTATTTGAAAGTTATCTGAAAAACAGGGAAATGGCAGTTATGATCAATAGCAATATCAGCGACGCAGCAGAAGGAACACTGGGTATTCCTCAAGGCAGTATTATTTCACCTACACTATATAACCTGTTCGTAAACGACATGAATGAAGCTATTAAACACAGTAAAATATTTATTTATGCTGATGACACCACTATATATACCATACATAAAGACTCTAAAACAGCTTTTGATAGACTTCAAGAAGACTTCAATAACATCACATGATGGTGTCATGACAATAATTTGTCTATAAATACAACCAAATCTAAAATAATGCACATCAGAGTTGATCACTTCACACAAGAAAAATACAAACTAACGCACCACAGCATATATCATGCATACACCAAAACATCCTGGCAGGTTGCAAATGTAACACCTTCATAAATAGTACTTCGACACAAAAATACCTAGGAATTACCCTTGATGAACACTTTAAAATGAACACACACACAGTAAACATAATAAAATTAAAAAAACCAAGAGCAAACCTCTACACCTTATACAATCTCCGATTTTATGTAGATAAAAAAACTTACAAACCATTTATAGTGCTCTGATTGAAAGCAAATTAAGATATGCTATAGCAGCTTGGGGAAATCAAAACACAACTTTAATTAATAATCTTCAAGATAGCCAAAACAGGTTCTTTAAATATTTTACTGATATCCCTTATTTTAATATTACAGAGTTGTTTCAAATTACTGTACTGAATCTCTACTACCATGATCCAAGATTCAGGCAGAAGGTCTCTCACAACATACAAACAAGAGCCATAACAAGTACTAAATATGTAAAACCTTTATGTATAAATAGCTATGGTTTCAAGAGACTAAATTATATTATACCATCACTACTTAATGAACTACCACATGGATTGACGAACATGAACAGCAAACAACTAGCTATAAGTCGCATTAAAAAATATTTCTTAACTAAACATTAACTCATAACATAAATTTATTAATATAACTTCCATAGTGTAACTTTTAGTGTCTTTAATTATTTACATTAATATTTTTTATCATTATCACCATTATCGTTATCATTACAAAAAAATGCATGCACTCTTGCATTGAAATATAATCTGTATATATGTTGTAAATAATAATTAATATGTCTCACAGATAATCTGTACTGTCATCAGATTCGTGAGACATATCACAATAATGTAACATAAATAGTATTTAATAAATATATTAAATCAAATTAAATTAAAATTATTATTATTGGTGCTTTTCAGTCGGTCAACACGAATGTACCCAAATAGAGCTGGGTTATGCCCTAATCCTGAAATAAATTACATGAGATTAATAAATACACTAGGATGACAATTTTCGATCGTCAAGCGATCATCATCAGATCCATTACACTTAGGCTATAACATCTATGTTTGAGAATACAGGTGAAAAATATATACAATATGTACAATTATTTAGTTGCAGTGTTGGTAATGCAACTGTCGGTGTATGCTAAATGTAGTATATCTAATGTTAGGTGAACTTCTAAAATGGTGATAAAAATCCGGAATTTGTCGGTTTGGGGTGATTATATGGTTATACAAAATCAACTATGGTTATACTGTAATAATACAGGCTGATACGTATCCAGTTGTCTCCCTAACTGGAACTTCAAGCAGTTTCGTGTTCACTCTGGCACCAGTTATGGTCGACTAACCCGGGTGTTAACTGGGCGGAATTGGTTTTTCCCTTTCTTCCAGTTCCTCCCAGTTCCGCCCAGTTAACACCCGGGTTAGTCGACCATAATAATAATAATGCTATTGGTTTTACGTCCCTTTTAACTACACTGGCTTTTAGAGACGCCGGGGTGCCGGAATTTTGCCCCGAAGGGAATCTTTAACGTGCCAGTAAATCTACTGACACGGCTCCCTCGCATTTGCGCACCCTCAAATGCCAGCTGACTGCGCCAGGTTTCGAACCTGCAACCTGGGGCTCAGCAAGCGAGAACGTTACCCCTGAGCCACGCAGCCAAACAAGGTTAGTTATTATTAACTTATTATAAATTTAAATTTGATCTAATGTCAAAATTAAACACAGGTTTCAAAATTAATTATTACATAGAAAGGTAAAACTAGCTAAGTGTAACTTAAATAACTAGGGATGAGGACTATTCACATATACATTGTTGGTTCTGACATAGGCTACCAGGGGCGTATATAAGGGAGGTGCCCGGGTGGCCCGAACCCCACCCCGAATTTTTTGTCACATATAATATTTGTTTGTGAATTAAAACATTAAAAACTAATATAGTCTACTTATCATGTACTATGGCAACGTTGCAAAGCAAGGTGACGGTAGAGCGATGTAAACAGTGTGACAATGAGTTTGCTCTGATCTTATGTGTAATAACACAACCTCTTACTACTGTCCAGTTCCTTCGCTCTTATGAACGTACCAAGAACAGCAAAAAATGTCTTTAAGCGTGTGACAAAAGTGTTTTCCCTAACTTTTATACCCTTATCAAACTTTTGACAAATTTGCCTTTCTCTGTAGCTACCGGTACTGCTGAACGGAGTTGGTTGAAATCATACCTAAGAAATTCTACTTCTGGAAACAAAGTCAACGGTCTAGCATTGTTGCAGAGACATACACCACTGATGATGAAGTTATAAACCGATTTGGTAATGCTTCAAGAAACCTTGACTTGATATTATACAGTAGTGTAAGTAGTAAATCAAAACAGTAATGATAATTCTTTCCATGTAAACATTATCAAGTGAGCAAGATGATTGTATTAATAAAGAGTAACATAAAAATGGTCTCAGTTGAATTTGACATTAACCAAACATAAAACATCACAACAAATTGGTTGAAAAAGTGATGTCAGATAGCCTTAAAACTCGTCATATTGCACCAAATTATACAAAAGTTTTCCGGGGAGAACTCCGGATCCCCTATTCTTTGGGGCCTATACCATGCCCCTTAACCCCCGGTTGGACACCCCCCAAAATAAAACTCTATATACGCCCCTGTAAACTACATTACAATAATTATGTACATGTGTGAAACCGTTTGCTGCTTGTACGTAGCCTTTAACGTTTACATACAATTTATGCATGTATAGGCCCATACTAGGAGCTGTAATGCAGTGATGTGCTTATGAAATGTATCATACAAAAAATAGGCTACAGGATCTTCATATTTGCTTGGCAAGGACATTCTCGCTGATGCGCTCCGCCAGTGACGGCTCAGTTGCCGGCGTTCGCGAGCGCATATATACGGCAGAGTATGGTGCTTACAGTCAGTAGGCTATCATGCATTTTTACTCACCATGTTTACAGTAGATGCTGAAAGTGTTCCCCATCCGTTGCCAAACACAATCGGCATCTCCTTATGAAGTTTCCGGTTACTCGGGTTAATTTAGCTTCAGTGAGGAAATAACGACCTTAACGTCTAATTTTATTGTTTAGTGAACCTGTAGGTATGAATCTCTTAGCCAGTTGTTTTATTTTCCGATTTATAGGAATGGGTCTCCCTGGAAATTTCACTCGAAACTTTTGTCTTGTTCTAGCGCACGATTTCCTGCACTTTATGTACGTATTGTGCAGATATACACGTTCACGTTAGGAATATTTCACATATGGCATTACAGCGCTATAAACAATCACAATATAACCACTTTTAACTTTATCTGCTACTCAAGATAGTCATATTGTAATAACATCAGTAAAAGTTTGCGAATATTTGCGTATCTCTGCTGTATAATACTTTCATTAAGCCAGCAATAACGTGTTCAAAATGTATTGAGAAGGTTTCACAAGAAAAATGTGCCGAGCGAAGACGAAACACGATGTACTTAATAGGCTCCTGAGTGCATGTGACCCATACATCTCAAGCATGGACGAAGAACACACTACAAGAAAGACATCTTTCTATATTATATAATATTTCGATAAAGACGTTTTAGATATGTTGCTGCCACCATACTCTGAGTGTGGAAGTGTGGTAATAGTTCAGATTCTGACTAAAAGCAACTAGCCTATATGCAGTGTTAATTAGGTATTTACAATAAATTAAGCTGTTAATTTGTCATAATAATGTGTTTCTGTCACTTACATTATTAATATAGCCTACCGTTCGGCCCCACTGTGCGACGAATGCATGCCCATTATGTATGAAACATTTCGTTAGAACATCGCTGCAATATAGCTTCTGGTAGTAGGCCTATGGATGTATAAATAATTGTACAGAAACATTTTACGTACAAGCAGGAGATTATGCAATGTATGTCAGCAAAGCCCTTCGTCATTCATCATTCTACTACTTGGGCTACAAAAATCACATTTTCTACATTTTTTTTTATTTCTGCATTTTCTGAAATAGGAAATTATTCTCATGTCAGATGTATTTGGGGCCATACCAACAACCAGCAGAAAGATACTTGTACTGATCTGTGAAACACCCTGTATAACTGAAGGAGGTTTAGGGACACTCCTGCATTGAGAGGGAAAAGAGGAAGTCCATGGAAGACTTAACAAACAGGCCATATAATATATAACAATGACACATAGCCCGTCATAAACCGAGCCAACCCTGACCCAGAAACTTACTTTCTCTGGTAGCACTTTTGCGCTCCCACCCTCCCCAAAATATACGGTCAAGGACAGCTTTTAAGAAGGGAAAGTTTATAGTGACAGCCATTATTGTGATGATACAAGTGTCAGCTCAACAAAGTGCAATAAGTTACTCATAACACCCATTGAATGGAGCGTAACGACTAGACATGGGCCAACCCAGCCCAGTACGACCCGGTGGGGAGAGGCAGTAGCAAGGATCATGGAATAATTAGATCGGTCACTCTTGTATATAAACAGGTCTATAAATAAGTCCGCCTCAAGCTATGTTACGTTCAGGCAATTCTGCCAACACATAGAGAAATTTACCATATGAAATTTTACTATATCGTGACTGGCTTTGAGGCACAGCGGTAACGATCTCACCTGCTGTGTCCAACATTACAGGATCGAATCCTGGCGCAGTCAGTTGGCATTTAAGGGACTGCAAATGCGAGGGAGCCGTGTCAGGAGATTTACTGGCACGTTCAAGATCCCCTTTGGGGGCAAAATTGCGACACACCTGCGTCTCTAAAAGCCGCAGTAGTTAAAAGGGACGTAAAACAAATAACATTATTATTATTATTATTATTATTATTATTACTAAATCGCACACAAACCAACCGTATTTCTTGCGAAAATGGAATTATTGCAATATGTATGGCCCCCCAATGAAATACTTTGCTTCTATACTTGGTGGTCTTTTAAAGAAACATTACAATCAAATAGGCTACTTCAATTATGGTAACAGATTCGTTAAACTGCGGCAGTTCTCTCACGGCTCTAGAATCTCAATTTAGTCGTACAACATCTGTCCGAAAAGTTCGGTGAATGGTTCTAATTACGAACGGATTGTTGGCTTACCTGAAACAGCAGTTACTTTCCTTTGAAGTAATCCCCGTGGATGGTTATGCACTTCTGAGAACGGCTGTTCATGTCCTGGAAACATAGTCTTCATTAGCTATAGCCTTAAATTGGGTCGTCAAAACTCTGAATTGAAAGCGAAAGTTTAGCAGAATTTATGCAACCTGCCATGCCCACCTGTTCGACGGGTGGCAGTGAGAAGGGTGAATGTTCCGTGGAATCGAATGGTCCTGAAAACCATCATCACGGGTGACGAGACCTGGTGCCTGAGGTACGACCCCGAAGGCAAGCGTCAAAGTATGGAGTGGCAGGGTCCAGGGTTGCCGAAAAGCCCTGAAGGGCCAGAGGTTTTCGGACATTTCGGACATCCAACGTAATGTGACAACTATCCGTAAAGAAGTCTATGCCAGGAGTTTCCAGGACTTTTACAGCCGTTCTCAGGTGTGCATAACCATCCAAGGGGATTACTTCTAAAGTCAGTAACTGCTGTTTCAGGTAAGCCAACAATCCGTTCGTAATATAGACCCATTCACCGAACTTTTCGGACAGAGGTTGTATATCAATAAATATTGATCTATTGATGTGTACAAATGCAGCGAAGTTCATATATCATCATCAAAATGGCCACTGTCTTCATTACGAGAGACTTCCATAACCTCACTTATGCACACGATTGCCTACTCCCCACCCCCTCTCACTGCTACTCTGGCTAAACAACGATTTCATTGAAATAGAATCGAATGGACAAAGGGGAACAAGATATTGAATTTCAAACTTTATATTTAAACAAACACTTTAGACTAAGGGCGGAAGGGTGCGTCAATTACGGAATAAGTGATGTTGCTGACTCGTCACATTTCACTAACAGCTGTAAACGCACCAGAGCACGTAGAGTATTATTCATACCACAAATAAGTAACATAGCATTAACTGGTCACAGTAAAAGAAGACAGTTTTTGCAACGTGTGGAATGTGTTTTGAGTGAAAGAAAATCAGAAGACGGAACCAAAAGCAACACGAGGCCGCTAACACATCTTCGAAACGCAATTTAAAGAATGCAAACAACTCCCGACAGTCTGTTCAGGGAGAGAGTTGGCGAGCGCCAAATGCCAAAATTAATTGCTAGAGTTGACTCTTCATTTGTTGGCAGAATTGTCAGAACGCAGCTTTACAGCACTCCGCGTGATACCTGTTAAGTTGTTGTTGTTGCTGCCTATTTTAAGGCCTGTGACATCGTGGTCATATATTGTAGCCCCGTGTATTTGTGTACCTGCGTTATTGTTATGGCTGTACTAGTGTGTGCATTTGAAAATTGGAAATAGGATTGGGAAGGAAGCGGCCGTGGTCTTAAGTTATGAACAATCCCCGCCTTTGCCTGGAGTACAAGTGGTGGTAACCAAGAAAAACCACTTCCTGAATAGCTGAGGTGTGAATCGAACCCACCTCTTCTCAGTTTTGCCTCACAAGGTTAAGTGTACTTCATTCCAGCCCTCACTCCAGAATTAAAATTCCCTGGCAGAGCTGGGAATAGAGTCCAGTCTTCCGGGATGACAGGCATGAACGGTCCCTACTAAGTGTCGTGGGGCTAGACAGTACCTATATTCCAGGAAGGAGCAGCCCCAATAGGGCACAAGAAACGATGAGTGCTCACTTATAAGTAGTCCTCAGAAAATCATGCACGAACATAATGCTCCAAAAGAGTGGCTAATATTATTGGCTGTGACCCCTGAAGTTCGGGTTCGATTCCAGGCTCTGCCAAGAAATTTTATTCTGGTCTGAAGGATGGAACGATGTACACTCAGCCTCGAGAGGGGGAAGTGAGGAGAAGCTGGGTTTTCATTCCCACCTCAACCACCCTAGGAGAAGTTATCCGTGGTTTCCCCCACTTCTACTCCAGGCAAATGCTGGGATGGTACCTAAATGTCTCAACGCTGTCAATGCGACTTCGAAACGTCTTCCTGTTGTGGATCACGGTGGCTGTTATTACATTTACAACCACGTCTTTCTTGACGTCTACTAAGCATTTATTTATTTATTTATTTATTTACCATAGAATACATAAGAAAAGGGCAACCCCACATTCATAATCCATGCTTCACTGGCATAGCTTAGGTCTAGCCTATATCTACTTTCCTTATTTACAATATTTACGTCTTTTACAAACATATTTACAGTATTTACAAATCTCTACTTAGTATAATACAAAGTTCCAGATTCCTGGATGTCGCGGGTAATCTCGAGAACCACTGGATGGATTTTGATGCCGGTTTCACCATTCTGTAAACGATATCTCGAGGTAGGTGGGTAGATTATTAGCTTGGGAATAACCTAACCCCCAAGGGAAGATGATGAAGAAAAAGAAGTGGGTTTCGGACTGGAGAAAAAGGATGGAGGAATAGGACGAGAGTCCAACAGAAGTTATAATTTTAACTTGAAATACACTCAAAGGCAGCTGCCACTGCAAATCCACTTTCCGATACCTAAAGTGGGTAGGGACCTGGGCGAAGCTAACAGGAAACGCAGCTGGAACTTGGGCTATTCGCAAGAAAGCTGCCATATAGCGTATTCCCTCTCAAGCATAAATATAGGCTACCTACTATGGGGAAGGGTGGTGGTCTGACAAGACAAAGAGTAACAGATTTATTGTGTATCTGTTCAAAGGAGTTTGTTTCTAAACAAGTATTTTGAAGAATACAAATAATTTGAATCAGCCGTGATATTTTAGTTCTTGAAATTGTAGAATTTCTAAAGAGCGACCGAATGCTTCCAAGAAGGATAGGGATAAAGCAATTATACCCTTGGGAATAATTTTGGTAAGTGTACCAATAGTTGCATTTAGAAATGACTAAGCTTTTACCCAGCAAGGCGCCGACTAAATGTTTAGACCATGAGAAACACTTAAATTTTGAAAAACCAACCATAAGTGGTAGAGAGAATCTCCACAAGCAGGAAGCTGGCGTAGCGAGCTATGCTTGCCTTACTGGCCAGTTAGAATTAGCTATCAAAGTTAAGAGAGACTTTAATAAGTTAATAACTAAGAGTTCTTGCTCAAATGCAACCAGTAGTGAAAACCTTATCAATGGATTTACTTTTATTAAAGAGGGCATAAACCTAGGAAGAGTCAGGGAAGACAGGATCTTGCCTAACCGTTACGTTTGAGAAATGATAAATCAAAAGAACAAATCTTAATTTATTTAACAATGTAAAAAGAAGTAGTTTATGTAACAAATATATAATTTTGATTTTGTAAACAATTGGGGTCGCAGACCTCCGAAAACATTTAAAGCTTGCGCCAGGCAATTGACAATTCTTTTGATTTTAAACCTTTTATATGCCTTAAAATCTTCGTAAGATTTTGTAATGTTGTTAGATTAACAAATGGGAAATTTAAAGATAATTGACGTAATTAAGGTTAAACAATAAATCAAGTACAAGGTGTGTACTTTAAGGATTTCTAGATAGGTATCTTAGAAATATGAACAAATAAAAAATTCGAAAGTAACAACAACAAAAAGCAGGAAGAATGAAATAGAAGTTTCTATAACTTCTTGTATTAATACAGGAGATTATAGAAATAAGGGCAGGTCACTTATTGTGAAACCTGAAGAGAAAAATTGAAAGGAAGTTTCTAGAACTCCTATGTTTAAGTAGCGATCACGAGAAAATTGGGCAAATTTCCCTTTCGTGAAACCTAGAGATAACTCACTTTTGAGTAGAAAGAATTGTATTCCCTAATTAGAAGGGAGAAACAATATACTTTAAGGCGTGTACTAGTCACGAAGTTTTACAGACATTAATTCGTTGCACGTGGAGCAAATAAGGGAGAGTGACACCTCATTGCAAAAAAGACCTGAAGTAACAATTTTATTATTTTAGTTTGTTAGTAATGTACCCATGTGAGTAATCTCCATGGAAAACATGCTTCTGCCTCCAGCTAGCTTCAGTTCTCAGGCGTGTACCGTCCTCCCATTGAGCAGTTGCATATTTTTGATCTGAGACTAAAAGGTATCAACTCTACAATGATAAAGCACAACTCTATTCTAAAGACTTTAATTCAGCACTAAATCATGGCTTCAAACACATAAAAACACAATCCCAACAAACATAATACAAAAACAAAGCAAAATTACTCCCACAATCCACTAATTATTCACACATTATCCTATTAAATCCATATGATTATTCAATCCTTTACCCTGAGATTGACTTCACACTTCACTCTCAAGTGCGCTGATGCACATGTAACTTCCACAAAAACTGTACTTATTATCTTATGTTACCTGGTGTGACCTCTTTAATTTCACAAGATTAATTATTTCTCACAACACATCTTACTTTACATTACGTGTACCTTTGTGTTTCGTTTCTCTCTTCCCACCAAAATGCTGTACCATGCATTAGCCAATTCATGCGTTGCACATCAAATCTACTTGCAACTCCACAATTACATGTAAATATACCCCTACCGTTCCCTTTTTCTATAGTTCCACTGCATGCCGTTGTGATTTCAATTTCAAAACTTCCGTTACCGCTGTGTCGGATGGTATATTAGACTACCCTTGCGAGGGCATAGCCTATGGCATCTGGGGCCAAGTTGCATAACTAAGTGTCAGTATAAAATGCAACTTCCAACAATTCGTAAGTTTGCTAAATATTAAATCATCAGGGTGATCTTTAATTATCAATGTGTTTCAAACCACACAAGTACATTATACAATATAACAATGACTCTTTCATTACAAACAGGGTCTCAAAGTTTGACCCTTTTAAAATGACAACCTTCAAGGGTCGTATAACGTCTCCCCCTGGTTTCTTGCTACATAATGGGCTGTGGCGGGCGGTAACGAAACCCTCGTTCCGTCCTCCACTAGCTCTGTCTCCCTTTCACTTCTCTCTTTATCTCCAAGCAGTAACTTGTAACTTAAAATACAATAGTGTAGTCACAATGACCCACATGTCCCATATGATTTAAACTGAATGGTATGCAATTTAGGTTCTGGTCGAGTTTAAACATTTATTCCTAACCTTAGGATATTAATAACTGGCCTCAATAGGTCCATTTCATTATATGAAGGCACGAGATTCACCAAACACTGGTCGAACTGGCTAGCCGGTATCTTTAACTGCTACGGTCAGGCCCAAGCTGCCGCCAATTTAGATTCGCTTCTCAGGAGCTGAATCATTCAATAACAAGTTCTCGGTCGATCAGGTATGAATGCAGAGGTTTCCATTGTTATCCTCTCACATACCACAGGATTCGAACCCGGAACATTCCATATCCATCCTCAGAGTTAGGGTACAACACTAAATACACTCTGGCACATACTAAATATCTCTGTACGCCCTAGGCTATACGAGATTTCACACGTCGAACAGATTACCTGGCTTCCATGACCCCATGCTATGATCTCGTCCTTTGATTAGTAAGAGAAATCTATCAATTACTCTACAAGCTTATTCACAAGCTACAAATTCAATTCACTATTAAACTCTTCCATTTCCTAGATTCTTGCATAATTATATTCCCATTAACGCAATATACTCTGATATTAAACTGCTTTTCTCAGCCCTTAACGTATAATATTACTGCTTGGATAGATAAATATTCCAATTAGCATAAATATTTCTTGCTTACAACATTTTTCCTGATGTCCTAGTAGTATGCTTCATACAGCCCAATAATGCTGTATTCTACTAATATTCCCTGCATTATATTAATAAATAATGTCAGCATTAGTTGATATCACAACAGTGATTTAATATGTAATTCCTCTAGGGTTTCTTACAACTTAAACTCCCTCAAAAGATCTCGTGTTCGTTCCTTGCTGGAACCTCAATTCTGAGCTCACTATCTCTGAGATCCACGTTCGACACCAGTCAGCCTAACCCCGTTGGGTTCATATTCCCCTTGCATAACTTATAGAAGTCAATTGCAAGTGACCTTCTGTAAGTAACCGGCTGACTGTCCCATCTGTCTGTGTTTGCATTAGGGGTCCTTCACCTCATCTGGCTGCGAGTAGGTTTGTCTGCCTCCCCCTTCCACTCTGAGCTCAGCCCTAAGCCGGGCATTCTCTCGACGGAGGGTCTCATTCACTGCTTCAACCTCCCTAGCGGCTTCGACCATGTCTTTGTAAAGCTGTTGCAGACACTGGCATTCTAGCCGTCCGCTCCCTTCACTGGGCAAGCTGCTCGTTTCTCTGTCCGTCCCGCTGCGTGAACCTTCAAGTCTGACCGCCTGGCCGACTTTGCTGTCCACGTCCAGTTGAGTGTGTGCTGCTATTACTTCCTCTTGTTCATCAAATTCCTCTGGTGAATAATAAATTTTGAGGTTGGCTGCATTCATAACGACCTCGTTTCCTGTTTCTAAATGCCTTATTCTATATGCATTATTCTGTAGGTCTCTTATCACCTCGAACGGGCCGTGATATCCGAAAATGAATTTTTTATACTTCCGTGCTTCTGGATCTGAACTGGCTGGCTTCCTGACTAACACTTTTTCTCCAATGAGAAGCGGTCTGTGATATCGCTTCGCACGATTTCTTCTCTGGCGTCTCTCAGCCTGTGCTGGGAGATATTCGAAGGTTCGCTGGATCCTCAATTCTCGTCCTGGCTGTGCGTCTACGGGTAATGGAATAACACCAGTCCATGGTCTCTCCGGTCACTGATCCAAATGTAGAGTCACGGGCACCTGACCTGTCGCCTCATGCACAGTATTATTTATGCAGTATTCTATTTCATCCAAGAAATCGATCCATTTCCAGTTCTCTTCAGAGCAGTAAATTTTCATGTACTTCTGTATCTCTCTCATAACACGCTCAACTGGGCTTGCCTCAGGATGGCGAATGGTAGATAAAATCTGCCTGATTCCTAAATTTTCCAATTCCCGACGAAATTCTGCGCTAGTAAAACAACTCCCATGGTCTGAGAGTAGGTTATCCGGTTTCCCAAGTATCGGAATAACTCTCTCTTTCAGGCGTTTCAATACCTGCTTTGAGCTGGTCTTCTGTATGGGGCATAATACCACCATTTTTGAGAATACATCCATGGCTACAAAAATATGTCTATTGCCTCTACGTGCTCTAGGCAGTGGTCCAAAATTGTCTACACTCATTAGCTGCCTTGGCTTCTCTGGTAACAACGGAATGGGTCGTAGTCTCATTAAAAAGGGATTTGGCTTTACCCTTTGGCACAAATCGCATGTCCTAATAGCATTTCTCACAGTTTCTCTTAACTTCGGCCAAATGGATGCTTCTTTCAATAGAGCAGTTATATTGTCTATACCGGGATGTCCAAACGCTCTGTGTGCTAGCCATACCAATCTCCTCTGCAAAGATGCAGGAATAACAATTCTTTGACGTGTATGATCTACATCATCCCACTTGTGTAGCATCTGATTGTACCATACATAGTCTGTTGATAATGCCACTGCCTCTCTGTATATCGCAGTTCCCCTTGCTAAGCGTCCCTCGAAGTAATCAATAATCATTTTCAACCACGGGTCTTCGCGTTGTAGGTTGGTAAGATTCTTCAAGTCATCCAAGGTCTTCTGATCTCGATTTTCAATCTGGACAGCTAGAGTTTCCTCTTCTCTTGGGTATCAGCTTAACATGTCCGGTATTTCATTCTCTTTCCCAGGACAGTGTTCTATTTCCACATTGAACTGATGAATATACAGGGACCATCTTGTCAACCTCTGGCTAGACAAGTCCGTCTTTAACAAAAATGTTAAAGCTTTATGGTCTGTTCTGAGGACTATTTGAAAGCCATAGATGAGTTTGCGCCAGTACTGCAATGCGTACAGAATTGCGAGCAACTCTATCTCTGTGATAGTGTAATTTTTCTCATGGGCCTTCAACCTCCTACTTATAAAGGCAATAAAAACTTTCTTTTCGGGCTTATCAACATTTTCTTGGAACAGCATCGCTCCTATCCCAACAAGTGATGCATCCGTCTGTATTATGAAATTCTGGGTATAATCAGGGTATCCCAGCTTCACATATTCCAAAAGCATTTGTTTTGACCTCACGAATGCTTCTTGACATTGCTCTGTCCAATTCCACCTGCCGCCTTTCTTCAATAGATCCTACAGGGGTGCCACAGTCGTAGTGTAGTTTGGGCAGTGGTTCGAAAAGAATCCAATTACTCCCAAATACTGTCGGACGTGCTTTACTTTCGTGGGTCGAGGAAAATTTCGAATTACAGTAGCCTCTCACAAATCCGGACCTCAAAAATCCGGACTCCGCCAAATCCGGACCGCTCAAAAAATATTTTTTGTAATACAAAATCAGTAAAATGTAGGTAACGTGATGCTTAAGCGCCTTCAATTTCTCCGCGACCATTCCGCATTACAAGAATGACGTCTTTTCTATTCTACTGGCTGTGCGGCACTGTTTCTGATGATTTATTTTCATTTATTTTGCATACTGTAGTACTGTAATGTAAATTCTTAAGTCTTATTAAAGTTGTTCAATACTATTAACCATCTATTTTTTCTACCCCTGTGTTCAGTTAATTGCAGTTCAGAACTGTTTTATGCGAGTAACAATAAAGTACACATATCGGCACGGAGTGGCGGCGATCGCGGCACGCAAACCACTGCCGCGACCGACGTCACTCTGTCTCCGGGAAATCCGGATTTTTCGGAATCCGGATCGGCCGTCCGCCACATTGGTCCGGATTTTCGAGAGTCTACTGTACCTCTTATTTGTCTGGGTTTGGTTTAACTCCATTTTTATCAATAACGTGGCCTAGGAATTTAACTTCCCTCTGACAGAAGTGCGATTTCTTGATATTAACCTTAAAATTAGCTTCTCGAAGGTTATACAGCAACTTCTTCACGTCTCTCATGTGCTCCTCCAGAGATTCTGATGTGAGTAGAATGTCGTCTACGTATCTGATGGTACTCTCTAACATCATCTGATAGATTGCGATCTAACGCTCTTATCAAATCTGAACCAGCTGTTTTCAAACCAAAAGGTAACCTTAAAAACGTGTATGTATGTTGATCAAACATAAATCCTGTCAACAGACGAGTTTTCTTCTCCAATTCAAGATGGTGAAAGCTCGAAGTAATATCTAAATTTGTAAATATGGTCTTCCCTTCAAATTTTCTGAGGATTTCTTTAATGGGTGGCACTTGGTCGAATTACGGAATTACCTTCATATTTAAGTGTCTCAGATCCAGGCATACTCTGACATTCCCGTCTGTCTTAGGTACGATTACCAATGGGCTTACATAAGGCGTAGGTGTTTTCTCAATAACACCGGCCTCCAACATTTCCTGAATTGCTTCTTTGACCTTAGCATAGTGCTTTTCGGCTATAGGGTAGGGTTTCTGCCTAAATGGTGTCCAGTCACTAACTTGGAATGCATAAGTGAAGTTCTTTATACGACCAGGTCTCGAGTCAAAGACTTCCTTCTGTTCCAATAATAATTTCTTTAAATTTTCTTTATCTCTTGGCCCAATTTTTGCTTCTTCTAGTTTCTCCGAAATATGTTCTTCCAGTTCGGGTTCCAGATCTTTCTCCATGTCTGCGGCTAGTGTTTTCAGTTCATCTTCTAACTGCTCAATAGCTAACACTTCTTCCTCAGCCACGTCTCTGTATGTATGCCATACTTGTTCATCTGCCCCTGGTTCATTCTGATTGAGTGAGACCTCTAAGCCTTCGGCTTCCTCGTTCACACGGAACATAACCCTGTCCTGTGATAGGTCTATTACCACTCTGTATTCCCTTATAAACTCTGCCCCAAAAATAAGGTTAAAAGGCAGTTTGTTTACTAGTAGAAAACTCTGTGAAAAGATAGAGCCTCCTATCTGTAAATCTAGGAATACCTGATATTTGCATATCATCGTTTTGTCTGGAATGACACCTTTTATTTTGACACTTGAGATAGGTATTTTCAAAACATTTTCTCTCTGGGCTATCTCATTATACAAAGCTTGTGTCATAAGACACACTGTTGAACCCGTGTCTAACAGACTTCTTATCTTCAACCCTGCCACTCTTACTAGTATAATAGGCAATTCTCTTTTGACCATGACCTGTGATCCTCCTGTATCCTCAATTAACTCTTCTGGTTTGGCTATCCAATTAATGATGTTGACCGAGGTCCATCCATCATTCTCAAATTCTTCTAATTTTGGAGTTTTTTTTTCTACAGCGCCAGTCCCCTTAGAGTTTCTTCTCTCTTGTTCACTGCGCTGTAACTCCAAACTTTTAGCTCCGTCTCCATATCTGTCTGGCGACGTCCTATTTTGCATAGCTTCTTGCCAGCGGACTTGTTGCTTCTGGGGTTCTTCTCCCCTTTCATTGAGGTATTGCAATGAAGCGTGATAACGTTCCTCTACCTCGTCATCAAAGTTACGTCTTCTTTCCTGGGGTCTCCAATTCCTATTGTTGCCTTCTTGGCCATTGTTACCTCCATTATTTTGGTACGGTCTACCCCTTGTATTCTGTTGATTCCAAGAATTTTGGCCTCCTCTTCCTCTACCAGCATTCCCTTTATACTTCGGTTGCCATCTTCTGGGTTCATGTTCCCATTGACGTCCGTTGGAATCTAACGTTTCAGTGCTAGTAGCTTTATTACTTTTCGGAGCTTGGTACTGGTCAGTCTGCGTGTTGGTCACGTGTACCTGTTCCACGGTTCGATTCTGACGCATAGTATTGGACGTTGTGAGGTCAAGTTGCCTATGAACTGCCTCCATTTCCATTGCGGTTTTTGCATTTGCCGAGATCAGCAGCCTTTGGATTTCATAAGGAAGCTGCTTGGCAATAGCAATACATAGCTCCAGCTCGCTAGGTTTTTGGTCAAGTTCCTTGAACCGACACATTTGAGAGATGAAGAATTCTGCGTACTTCGTTGGATTGTTGGTGCTGTATCTTTTTGAATACAAATCCAATCGTAAATTCTGTTGTGTCATTGGATCCCAGTACCGCTTCAAAAAAGCTCCCCGAAACTCCTCGACCGTATCGAAGGTATCACGGAAACTGCGAAACCATAACGCACATTCCCCCTCCGTTAGTTTCTCTATGGCTCGTAGCCTGCGCTCTTGTGGTATCCGCGCATCGTTCAAATATTCAGACACTTCTTTCAACCAATACTTCGGTGTCATAACACAATGGCTACCTGAGAATTTCCTTGGTTTCTCTTCGCTTGCTCTAATTACGTTTATCACTTGGGTGTGCATAGCATTTTCATGCGGCGTAGAGGCTGCAACTGGTGCATCTGGCGTCATATAATTACTTTCGCCTGGGCCTGTGGCATTCCTTATTATAGGTTGGGTTTCCAAATCTGCCCACCTGGTTTTCCTCATATCTTCCACGCTGCCTTCGCTTGACTTAGGATCTTTCATTAGGGTTTCCTCCTGTGCGATTATCCTAGTCTCCATTTGATTGTGGCGCATGTCCGCTCTTTCCAGTCGAGTAATTACCTCTTTTTCTATTCTGCTAAGTCTATCTATATTTTCTTCTGCCACTTGGAATATTTTCTTCTTATCTTCCTTCAGGCTTTGCTTGATATGGGAGATTTCATCCTCCACATCTTCCTTTATTTGAGCAAGAGTCTTGTCGCTTGCTTCTGTCTTTTGGCCTTCTCTCACTTCGAGTTCTTCTCTCAACCCTTTAATTTCCTCTTGGATATGTCCATTGACCTTTGACATTTCATTTCGGACCTTAACGATTTCCCCTCTGTTTTCCTCTTGCTTTCTGTTAACGATAACAATGTCGCTTTGGATTTGGTCCAGTTCTTGATGAACTTTGCTCATCTGACCCTTCATGTTGCCTACCAGCTCTTTACTTTCGTTAGCGATAGCCTTAATCTCTCCTATTTCCTGACATTGATCTAATATGTTCTGATCCTGCTTCTTTAGATCCCCGTTAATCGCTCTAGTATAAATTTTCAACTTGTCGTCCCACTTATTGTCGTTTTCTTCTAACCTCTGATCTACCGTTCTAGTAAATTCTGAAAACTGTTTCGCTTGGCGTTCGAGATTCGCCTCATTTTGGATTTGAATATCCTTAATGTCATTAGACAGCGCATCTAACCTACTGTTGGTTTCATCCTGCGCGTGCTTACATGCCTGTAAATTACTTTCAAGTTTGGCTTCTATGGCCTCGAAACGCTTATCGGTCTTAACCTGCATTTCTGATATAATGCTTACAACGGTTTCTGTTACTTCGGTCTTAATTGTTTCTTGCATTTGACCTAGCTTATCATTTATTTCTTCCTGATTCTTATTCATTGCAACCTGATTTGCATTAATTGCCAGCTGATTGGCATCTATACGATTACTCAATTTAACCTGGTTATTATTAATTGCCTCCTGATTGGCATCTAAACGAGTGTTTATTTCATCCTGGAAAGCCTTGGGCTTCCAGCTTATTCTGCTCATTAACATTGTCAAAATGCAGTTTTAACTCTGCAATCCCCTGCAAAATTCCCTCCGTACCAGCCATTCTTACAACAATACACCTTGAGATACAGGCAGGCTTCCTGGAAACATGTGTGGATTCGTTTTGAAGAGAAATACAAGACACTGTACACATATTGCAAGATTGTACTAAAACTTTGGATTTTTGGATAAATTGTGGATTGGGTGCGTAGCGCTCATACCCTTGGGTAATTCTCTTCTCAATAGAGAGATTCTGCGTTACGTCAAAAGCCTACTGAACTAAAAAATCGCCCAAACACAGTTTGAGGCAAAAAAATAATTATTATGGTTTTCCCCATGAAATACCATAAAATCTATGGGGTTTCCCTAAATCCCATAAATCCCACGTTGGGCGCCATGATGAATAAAATAGAGTAGCCTGAGCCTCATAAGACATCGCAGCAACCATCCAAGGACTCGGTTGTACTGTCGAATGCCCCACTTGGACCTTGCCATGATTAATAGAATACACCTCTGCGCCTATGGCGACCTGTATTCTAAACTGGCGCACATATCAGCGCCATGATAAATTGAATATGGTTTTCCATGCTTTGCCATGGAGGTCAGGTCTTGCAATGCCAAGATATACATATTGCACTAATGAGGCGATTCCACGATAGAGTACTACCGCCCCATGTTACCTGGATTATGGTAAGTATAAGGTGTTTATCAAAATTTATATTGTTTGTATCGGAGCTTAGCTAAGGTTAGGTGAGGTCATTCCCCTAATTCATTTTATTCGTTACTTTAATAGAGTTGTTTACACTAGATCTTGACTGACTTCAGTTGTACCTATAGCTCAAATCACTGTACAGGACATCAATTTCCATGTACCCATGTGAGTAATCTCCATGGAAAACATGCTTCTGCCTCCAGCTAGCTTCAGTTCTCAGGCGTGTACCATCCTCCCATTGAGCAGTTGCATATTTTTGATCTGAGACTAAAAGGTATCAACTCTACAATGATAAAGCACAACTCTATTCTAAAGACTTTAATTCAGCACTAAATCATGGCTTCAAACACATAAAAACACAATCCCAACAAACATAATACAAAAACAAAGCAAAATTACTCCCACAATCCACTAATTATTCTCACATTATCCTATTAAATCCATATGATTATTCAATCCTTTACCCTGAGATTGACTTCAACATTCACTCTCAAGTGCGCTGATGCACATGTAACTTCCACAAAAACTGTACTTATTATCTTATGTTACCTGGTGTGACCTCTTTAATTTCACAAGATTAATTATTTCTCACAACACATCTTACTTTACATTACGTGTACCTTTGTGTTTCGTTTCTCTCTTCCCACCAAAATGCTGTACCATGCATTAGCCAATTCATGGGTTGCACATCAAATCTACTTGCAACTCCACAATTACATGTAAATATACCCCTACCGTTCCCTTTTTCTATAGTTCCACTGCATGCCGTTGTGATTTCAATTTCAAAACTTCCGTTACCGCTGTGTCGGATGGTATATTAGACTACCCTTGCGAGGGCATAGCCTATGGTATCTGGGGCCAAGTTGCATAACTAAGTGTCAGTATAAAATGCAACTTCCAACAATTCGTAAGTTTGCTAAATATTAAATCATCAGGGTGATCTTTAATTATCAATGTGTTTCAAACCACACAAGTACATTATACAATATAACAATGACTCTTTCATTACAAACAGGGTCTCAAAGTTTGACCCTTTTAAAATGACAACCTTCAAGGGTCGTATAACGTCTCCCCCTGGGTTCTTGCTACATAATGGGCTGTGGCGGGCGGTAACGAAACCCTCGTTCCGTCCTCCACTAGCTCTGTCTCCCTTTCACTTCTTTCTTTATCTCCAAGCAGTAACTTGTAACTTAAAATACAATAGTGTAGTCACAATGACCCACATGTCCCATATGATTTAAACTGAATGGTATGCAATTTAGGTTCTGGTCGAGTTTAAACATTTATTCCTAACCTTAGGATATTAATAACTGGCCTCAATAGGTCCATTTCATTATATGAAGGCACGAGATTCACCAAACACTGGTCGAACTGGCTAGCCGGTATCTTTAACTGCTACGGTCAGGCCCAAGCTGCCGCCAATTTAGATTCGCTTCTCAGGAGCTGAATCATTCAATAACAAGTTCTCGGTCGATCAGGTATGAATGCAGAGGTTTCCATTGTTATCCTCTCACATACCACAGGATTCGAACCCGGAACATTCCATATCCATCCTTAGAGTTAGGGTACAACACTAAATACACTCTGGCACATACTAAATATCTCTGTACGCCCTAGGCTATACGAGATTTCACACGTCGAACAGATTACCTGGCTTCCATGACCCCATGCTGTGATCTCGTCCTTTGATTAGTAAGAGAAATCTATCAATTACTCTACAAGCTTATTCACAAGCTGCAAATTCAATTCACTATTAAACTCTTCCATTTCCTAGATTCTTGCATAATTATATTCCCATTAACACAATATACTCTGATATTAAACTGCTTTTCTCAGCCCTTAACGTATAATATTACTGCTTGGATAGATAAATATTCCAATTAGCATAAATATTTCTTGCTTACAACATTTTTAGCCTACTTTTCACATTTTGCAAAAATGAGGAAAAAGTAGACTTATGAGATCGGGCAAATGTGTGTCTGTCTGTCTGTCTGTCTGTCCTTCTGCCTGTCTGTCTGTCTGTCTAGCTGTGTGTGTGTGTCCCCCTATCAACTCCTAAACGGCTGCAGCAATCGAAACAAAATTTGGTAGGAGTAAAGATCTATACCTGAATATCTCACGCCCATATTTGAAAATGATGCCAGTGCTACCAACTGCTGAAAAATCGCAATTGAAATTTGAGCTCCATGTTGGATATCTTGGAAGGTATGTATAGGAGCTATTTCAAAATTGGCACACGTATAGATAATAATATTGCAGTGTAATTTCCAGGAGGCCATACATCGCAGTGTTGCCAAAATGAATATACGCCTTCTGATAAGTCCAAATTTTAAATTCACTTAACTTCTACACTATCAATTGGATTTCAACCAAATTTCGTATGTGCTATGTGTACATAAACAGACATGACAACGTATTATTAAGATCCACCAGGGCTGCCAACTGTTAATAAATGCTCTCAATTTATTTTATCCAAATACCAGTATGTCAGAAAGTATGCCAGCCGACAGCTTTAAACTATGCACACGTATAGTACCTGACATTCTATATTAATTTGGAGAAACTTATATACGTCAGTGCTACCAACATGATTCTAAGCCTGTTGAGAGGTCCAACTTTAAATACATGTAACTTCTATACTATCATTTTGATTTCAACCAAATTTCGTGTTTGCTATGTGTACCATAACAGATATGTATATGCCGATTCTTAAGAGTAACCAGGGCTGCCAACTGTTAGTAAATACTGTCTCTATTTTTGTTACCCTAATATCAATATATCAGAAAGTATGCAAGCCAATAGCTCTAAACTTTGCACACATATAGTACCTGGCATTGTAGATTAATTTGGAGTAACTAATATACGTCAGTGCTGCCAACATGATTCTAAGCCTGCTGATAGGTCCAATTTTAAAATGCATGTAACTTCTATACTAACTAATGGATTTTATTCAAAATTGACACAACAATAGATCATATTATTTCAGATTATTTCTGACCAATACATGTATGTCATTGTTGCCAACATGATTTTACGCGCGCTGTTAGATCCAATGATTAACTGCATGTAACGTCCATGCTATCCATTGGACTTCAACCAAATTGTGTATTCTGTACGTTAAGAGATGGAACTAAGAATATATTCAGTCACCAGGGCTGCCAACTGTAGTTCTCTATTAGGCTACAGTATGCCAGGTATACAGTATTTCGAACTAATTAGAAATTTCGATATTACCAACCTAATTTCGTCATTATTCTAGATAGATCCATATAGATTAATCATTGGCATAGATCTTAAATTTTAAGAAAAGTAGGCTCTTTAGTTCGTTACGGAACTTCTTGTTCCTGATGTATTCGTTTATTCCTTTTTATTATTATGATTATTATTATTATTATTATTATTACTGACATGAATTACCATAACCCGACACAACGTAACCATTTTAATAATCGATCATCCGTGTTCGTTACGTTAAGTTTTTATATAACTGATTTGCCATTTTTTAATAGTGGTAACGATTGATCCACTCAAATGATGTATAAAAACATCTCAACGCTACTAAAATCAACACAATAAACAATTTTAGGCTCTGCCTCCTAATACTGACTCTTACTGGCGTATTTTATAGTTTTGAAATCACACGCCACACAGTGGGCTATAACTGCTATAAAATCGTGGTTTTTGGGTACTTACATTGGCTATCCAGGTGGCTCCAACCACTCATTCCTTTCATTAATGCCTGCCATTTGCATAATTAGCAAGACATTCTTACACTGATAACACACATTTTATATAACTTTGGCCTCACAAGACACACGGCACTTTCCATTTCCATATTGAGGCTATTGCTTCCTTATACACATAACACTTTATAGCACTTGTTACACTATTAATTTTAAAGATATTTAACAGATCATCACTTCACTATTTACACTTCTTACTGGTTGAGTTTCCCTGGCAAGATATCAGAACTGCAGGCGTTGACGAACTCTTCCTCTCTGCTACCCGCATCCTGATTGAAAGTCTCGATTATCTGCCTATGGATTCCTATCGATTCACCCAACTGTCTCTCAATTATCCTTCGATAAACTTCCTGATTTGGCATGAATATGCTTGCGTATCGTCCTTAGCGTTAATATTATTGGTGTTCTATGAAATTTCATAGATCGCATAATAAAGTTTATTTCTGCGCAGTCCAGCAGCCTAAGATCTGCCTACTCAATATTTTACATACTGCGTTCAACCATTGTACATTGTACTTGTACAGATTATTACTCTCAAATGTTCTAGCTTGTCTATCACACGGTACTTTACCTACGTGCATAATAATAATCGCTCGTAATGCCGACTATACAAAGATGGCATGACTGTCCTTAATAAATGTGATTAATAAACGTTTTACTGCACGGCTAATACACTTAATAATTCATAAAGAAATATTAAAGTCTTTGTGCGCGTCCCTTCCCTGGACCAAAGCTGCATGCTCTCTGCCCAGCGCTTGGTTCAACTGTATATTATTAATTGTTCACAATTTGTGCATTACACTGCACGGCGAATATACTGATTAACACTAAAATTGTTCAAGTCTTTGTGCGCGCGTTCTTTTCCTGGACCCGGGCAGCATTCGCTCCGCGCTAGAGTCTGGTACAACTGTCCCCTCTGACCTGAGTCCACTCCCTTATATTCGTTTCAGGAGAAAAAGTAGACCGCGAATTCCCCCGCAGTGTCCTTTTCTCTCACAGTATGATTCTGGTCTTGAAATAATGCTCATATGGTTCCTTTTTCCTCGCTGGTCACCAATCTGTATGCGTGCTCGAGGATCGATCGGCCAATTAATTAATATTAATTCCCTTTTCCATGGCGTGGGGACGCCACGTCACCTTAAAAAAACGACAGCATGGTTATAGCATTCCGCTAACTTCCAAAATACTGTGTCCATGCGCATTCCATTAAATATGCCTCGATTTCACTGTTAGATGGCTTGATAATTAGCCTCCCGGCTAACCATTCACATGTGGGCAACCCTCATGTCACTGCGTTGCTCCAATCACGAGTAATCATTAATTTTCACTGGTATCATCCCACTCCACTAGCTCTTCTATTCTGAAACGGGGAAGAACTTGGCCATTATTCAACCCCCTGACCTGCTCCAGACGACTTAAGTAGGTCAGCAAGAGTGACAAGGCTCCAAGAATCTCCTCCCACTTTTCTGGAGTCATTTGCAAAACGTCAAACGCTCCAACTTCTGTGCTCAAGTCCAGAGTAGTATGCTTCATACAGCCCAATAATGCTGTATTCTACTAATATTCCCTGCATTATATTAATAAATAATGTCAGCATTAGTTGATATCACAACAGTGATTTAATATGTAATTCCTCTAGGTGTTTTACAACTAAAACTCCCTCAAAAGATCTCGTGTTCGTTCCTTGCCGGAACCTCAATTCTGAGCTCACTATCTCTGAGATCCACGTTCGACACCAGTCAGCCTAACCCCGTTGGGTTCAGTAAAGGGTTTGGGAAAGATCAAATGGGATTGTGGAAGAGTGTTCATGGCCGTATTTATTGTACTCGGACGAGCGCGACGCGGATGAAAAGTTGAACAGGCACTGTTATCCCTATAGTTTGTTGATATAGTTGAAAAGTTCACTGTAGTAGCACAAAAAGTTGATGGCAAAGAAAGTTATTGCAATGGTGGAAAATAACTAGTTACACTAGATTTGCTAGAGTCTATTGCTTGAAAAACTTGTAGGTTATAGTTGAATGCACCAGAAAAATCCCAACGGAGGAAGAAAAATTAGATATTGATTAGCAGTTCATAAGGAAGATTCCTTAGTTTGAAAAAGTATTCCCATATGTGAGTGGAAAGTACTAGAAGGTTTAACTTGTAGATGAATTGTTCGGCATAGAAAATTCCAGAACAATCATGACTGAAGAATAGGGCAGAAATTAGTCCAACGGTGGAACGAGCTAAGTATTTTATAGACAGTGGGTAATTTAATGGTGTCCCACGTTGTGAGAAAATCTCTCATTTAATAAGCATAAGGAATGCTGCTTCATGTTAAGATTTGCTTAGATAGACAAAAGCCCAACATAGAAAATCCTGCGAAGGATGATCATTGCCCCACACAAGAAATCTCACACTGCCTATAAAATGATCATTAAAAGCTTGTAGCTATTTAAAATCAATTAAAATAAGTTGAAGAACGGTGAAGTAGTACTTAGCTCATTTCTGATGAACGACGAATCCTTAGGTGACCGTTAGTCAGAAATTCACAACATGGCGAAGATTTAAAAGTTTGTCTCTCCGGGTGAGGAGACGAGCTTTAGTAAAGCTCCGACTGACTAGTTTGACTTCAAACGCACAAGTGAGGCCAGCTCAACGAAGCGCTGAGGGTCCAGGGAAGGAAAAAGAGTGGGGGTAGGAAACAAAAGGAATACATATAAGAATAGTCAACTTAAAAATAATGATTTCTCTTCATAAAATGGTCTTCAAAGAGTTGATAGCAGGCATCACTAGCGCAGCCTGGAGGGTGAAAAAGTAGAGGAAGTTCTCTTGATCACGGAGATGTTAGCTGGCGATAGCGACGAGATCTGGTGGCTAGATTGGTAAGGAAGTCCTCTTTTACAGGGAAGAATTGAGGAACTTCAGAGATTCGCTGCTAGATGACGCTAGATGGGTCATGGAAGATATATATCTAGAACAGACTTACAGGTAGTGTGAGAGACATATACCAACAAAGAGAAATAAGGAGATCACTGTTGGTGTTTGCGAAAAAAGGAAGGGATGAACTAAAGCAAAGAGAAGCAAAAGCTTACTCTATCTTACCGTGTATTCCAAAGAATACACCAGTAGGCTTCTGTAGAAAATAACTTATTTATGATTAAAGGAAGCCAAGCAGTGACGATTACATTGAAATAGTCGAAAACAACCTGGCATCCGTGCGCTTTTAAGCTTACGCTGGGCAAACAGTTAAAAATATAAATATACTATGAGTGTAAGAATTGTTCAGCATGAAACGTTCTACAAAAAGTCAACGAGTGAATATCTCTATCTTCAATACATCGCCCACTATAAGTGTTCTTACGTTCTCATTTCTTCCAACAATCTCCATTCAATTACTGAGGCGACAGTTTACGAGCTAGCTAGGGAGGAGCCTATCACCCCAGTTACAGCCTTGCTGGCGGGCGAGATACAGCCTGCAGCAAACTTTTCAGTCGTGTTGAGTTAAGACTTCAGAGAAGAGGGTTGTGTTTGAAGTTTCCCTGGAAGTGCAACTCGGCTTTTCTTAATTTCGCCTGTGAACTTTTCGTTCCGCAATATAGGCTACACAGTCAAGTTAAGATTGGACGGAAGAGGGATTTGTGTTTCATACACCTCGCCATTCTTAAATTACGTCTGACAAGAATTCGTTGCACATGCATCTCCATGATAATATAATTAATAGTCCAGTCAGTGATTTTAATCCATCATGCCAAGACGTAAAACGGATAGGCTATAGGTCGTAGTTCATTCACATAGAAAAAACAAGATGTTCAGTAAAGAACATATAGCCTACTTTCTCCTAAATGCATGGGTATTGTTATAACTCTTTGTCCTTTTCAAGGAGTATGATTGAATGTTGGTTGTAGTAGCTTGTTGAAATACAACGTGCTATAGGGATATTAAACATGAATATGAGATGCCCTTTGCTAGTGCTACCTCTGTACCAAATTTCGTTCAATTCGGTTTCACCGTGTTTGAATTGATAGGGGGAATCGATTTGCACACATACTTGGCCACCATCTGCAAACTATTGGGCTGATGTTCTTGCAGTTTGGTCAGAATATGTTTCCCACATAAAGATATGGTGTTGCAAAATTTGGTAGAGACTAGATTAGTAGGTTGGTCGTAATTACATTTTAGCTTTTAACATTTGGGTGGCAGCGATTACGTTTCCGTCAAGATAGCGGAGATATAAAACATGACACTGAGGTGCCCTTTGCTAGTGCTACCTCTGTACCAAATTTCGTTCATTCGGTTCCACCGTGTTCGAATTAATAGGGGGAATCAATTTTGACATAAAGATGGCCACCATCCGCAAACTAGTAGGCTAATGACCTATTAGATTGGTCAAAGGATGCTCCCTCCATAAAGGTATGTTGTTGCAAAGTTTGGTAGAGATCGGATGATTATGTTAGTCGTAATTTGATTTAAGCTTTAAACATTTGTGTGGCCGCCATTACGTTTCTGTCAATATGGCGGCGATATTAATCATGACACTGAGATGCCCTTTGCTAGTGCTATCTCTGTACCAAATGTCGTTCCATTCGGTTTCACCGTGTTTGAATTAATAGGGGGAATCGATTCTGACACAAAGATGGCCGCCATCCGCAAACTATTAGGCGAATGACCTATTCGATTGGTCAAAGGATGCTCCCTCCATAAAGGTATGTAGTTGCGAAATTTGGTAGAGATCGGATGATTAGGTTAATCGTAATTTGATTTAAGCTTTGAACATTCGTGTGGCCGCCATTACGTTTCAGTCAAGATGGCGGCGATATAAAACATGACACTGCGGTGCCCTTTGCTAGTGCTACCTCTGTACCAAATTTCGTTCCATTCGGTTACACCGTGTTCGAATTAATAGGGGGAATCAATTTTGACATAAAGATGGCCGCCATCCCATAACTATTAGGCTAATAACCTATTAGATTCGTCAAAGGATGCTCCCTCCATAAAGGTATGTTGTTGAAAAGTTTGGTAGAGATCGGATGGTTATGTTAGTCGTAATTTAATTTAAGCTTTGAACATTTGTGTGGCCGCCATTACGTTTCTGTCAATATGGCGGCGATATAAAGCATGACACTGCTAGTGCTACCTCTGTACCAAATTTCGTTCCATTCAGTTTCACCGTGTTTGAATTAATAGGGGGAATTGATTTTCACACAAAGATGGCCGCCATCCGCACACTATTAGGCTAATGACCTATTAGTTTGGTCAAAGGATGCTTCCTCTATAAGGGTATATTGTTGCAAAATTTGGTAGAGATCGGATGATTAGGTTAATCGTAATTTGATTTAAGCTTTGAACATTTGTGTGGCCGCCATTACGTTTCCGTCAAGATGGCGGCGATATAAAACATGACACTGAGGTGCCCTTTGCTAGTGCTACCTCTGTACCAAATTTCGTTCCATTCGGTTCCACCGTGTTCGAATTAATAGGGGGAATCAATTTTGACATAAAGATGGCCGCCATCCGCAAACTATTAGGCTAATAACCTATTAGATTCGTCAAAGGATGCTCCCTCCATAAAGGTATGTTGTTAAAAATTTGGTAGAGATCGTATGGTTATGTTAGTCGTAATTTAACTTAAGCTTTGAACATTTGTGTGGCCGCCATTACGTTTCTGTCAATATGGTGGCGATACAAAACATGACACTGAGGTGCCTTTTGTTAGTACTACCTCTGTACCAAATTTCGTTCCATTCGGTTGCACCGTGTTCGAATTAATAGGGGGATTCGATTTTCACTCAAAGATGGCCGCCATCCGCAAACTATTACGCTGATGACCTATTAGATTGGTCAAAGGATGCTCCCTCCATAAAGGTATGTAGTTGCAAAATTTGGTAGAGATCGGATGATTAGGTTAATCGTAATTTGATTTAAGCTTTGAACATTCGTGTGGGCGCCATTACGTTTCTGTCAATATGGCGGCGATATAAAGCATGACACTGCTAGTGCTACCTCTGTACCAAATTTCGTTCCATTCGGTTTCACCGTGTTTGAATTAATAGGGGGAATTGATTTTCACACAAAGATGGCCGCCATCCGCAAACTATTAGGATAATGACCTATTCGTTTGGTCAAAGGATGCTTCCTCTATAAGGGTATGTTGTTGCAAAATTTGGTAGAGATCGGATGATTAGGTTAATCGTAATTTGATTTAAGCTTTGAACATTTGTGTGGCCGCCATTACGTTTCCGTCAAGATGGCGGCGATATAAAACATGACACTGAGGTGCCTTATGTTAGTACTATCTCTGTACCAAATTTCGTTCCATTCGGTTGCACCGTGTTCGAATTAATAGGGGGAAACTATTTTCACACAAAGATGGCCGCCATCGGCAAACTATTACGCTGATGACCTATTAGTTTGGTCAAAGGATGCTCCCCCCATAAAGGTATGTTGTTGCAAAATTTGGTAGAGATCGGATGATTAGGTTAGTCGTAATTTGATTTAAGCTTTGAACATTTGTGTGGCCGCTATTACGTTTCCGTCAAGATGGCGGCGATATAAAACATGACACTGAGGTGTCCTTTGCTAGTGCTACCTTTGTACCAAATTTCGTTCAATTCGCATTCACCGTGTTCGAATTGATAGGGGGGGACAGACATTCAGAGTACACACACTCACACACACGCAGACACACACACATACTCACACACACATACACACACACACACACACACACACAGACTCACACACACACATACACACACACAGACAGACACACTTTTTTCGCCCTGTGTTGATCTCATAAGTCTACTTTCATTTTTTGCAAAAATCGAAAGTAGGCTAACAGCGCTTATCACGTAATGCATTCATAACCGTTCCCAGGCGAAGCCGGAGCGGGTTGCTAGTTAATAAT
The DNA here is from genome assembly GCA_946902985.2 of Meconema thalassinum. Lineage (NCBI taxonomy): Eukaryota > Metazoa > Arthropoda > Insecta > Orthoptera > Tettigoniidae > Meconema > Meconema thalassinum. Next base: position 556,005,443 of record OX336388.2, read on the forward strand.
AAGATAAATAATGTAGTAAACATTATCCTGCTCACTCACTCTCGCATACACTTTCATCACTATTGCTCTTATTTCATCGTGGTCAGCTCAACCCCAGGTTATCAGACAAATTCTACACATAAGTAACCGGGGCTAAATGACCACGATGTCCAAGTCCCTAAAACGAAATAACAAGAAAACATGAATATTTCAATGATCTTTAGACTACTATTCGTACGAAGGTACACAAGGCCATTTTACTAAAAATTGAATAATTTTGTAGAAAATCTCCATTTATTTCGTGAGAAAAATAATCAATCATCACGCATTTTGAGCACATAATTGGTATCATGTGCAACGTCCAGAAAATGTCGACATATCTTCGAGTTTCACATTCCCCAGACCCCAAAACCAACGTCAGTTCAAAAGTGTATAATTTCCTGTAAATACTGTATCACTTTCTTGTGGACACGATAACTACCGTCATTTTGCACCAATCACTTCCAAATGTATACATAAAATATAACCATTCAAAATCTCGATCGAGTATGGTAATCGGCAAAATTGGACCAATGTGGTGGAAATGGGGAGCCTTAAAAAAGTAAAATATCACTATAACATTCAAAGTATGTGAAAACTTGAATTCATTTAAAGTTCATATTTAATCTTCGGGAAAGAGCCAAAAACTTATTTTAGTAAAGTTTTTTGATAGCATCAACCATTGAACAAAGTGGTGGAAAAAAATGGAATAATGAGAAAAAAATTGGCACAATATCAAAATCATTTAAAATGGTCAATAGTTCTTTAAAAATTACCTAAAACCTTTGTCTGAAATACATTTTGATATGAACCACCCTTACGCCAAGGGATGAGCAAAATGTTTTTGGAATTATAAGAAGATGGGGCTTCTCGCTTTAGTGAATTCGAAATATTCTTCTTTACCTGGTGAAACCTACCTTCGCCTTTCGGCGTGCCGAGAGGGATTTTTTTTTATTGGTTGTTGAATAGGTCTATCACTGAAATCCACTCGTAGAGGTCATGCATGGGCAGAGCCCTGCGCGGATAAACAAAACGTTGTCTGCATCCGCCCCGCATCCACCCCACATCCGCACGGTTATTATCTGAATCTACTGGCATTACAATAATATGTCAATCAGATAAAATATTAAAGCAACGCATTTAGACATTTGAAGAGAAAATCGTTCCCTTAAATAAGGCCTAGGCTATGTCATGTGCGATGTTTAAAATGAATGTTATACAGCTAGAATTGCAACCCTTTTCAGTTAATGTTAGTGTTAATTGAGCTTAACGGCTTAATTTGAATGAGATTAGCGTAAACTATCAGCTTATATTTGTCATAAACAAGATGTTCAGTAAAGAACATATAGCCTACTTTCTCCTAAATGCATGGGTATTGTTATAACTCTTTGTCCTTTTCAAGGAGTATAATTGAATGTTGGTTGTAGTAGCTTGTTGCAATAAAACGTGCTATAGGGATATTAAACATGAATATGAGGTGTGGGTAGTTTATTGGCTGAGGAATAACCCACCCACCAAGGGAAGATGATTAAGAGAAGGAAGTAGAGTTTGGATTGGAAAAGAAGGATAGAAAAATAGGAGGAGAGTCCCACAAAATTAATAAGTTTAACTTTAAATACACTTAAAGGTGGTTGCCACCGCAGATCCTTGTTCGGATACCTAAAGTGGGTGCGAGCTTGGTCGAAGCTGACGGGAACTGCAGCTAAGACTTGGGCAGTTTGCCAGAGAGAGGCTTGAGTGTCTTTCCTCCCAAGCACGAATAAAAGTACTATAGGGAAGGGTGATGGTCTGGCCAGACAGATAGTAAAAGCTTTATTAAGCATGAACGAGGGCATAAACCTAGGAAGGGCTAGGAAAGCCAGGATCCTGCCTAACTGTAGTATCAGAGAAATGATGAATCCAAAAACAAATATTTAATTTATTTACAATTAGAAGAAGTTTGAGGAAATTAACAATTATGCAATATAATTTTAATAAACATAGTTCATTTGAACTCTTTAACAAATAGGGTCGCAGACCTCTCAACATTAAAAGGTTGCTCCAGGCAATTGACCATTTACGAGGTTTCAAACCTTTTCTAAAACCTTTATAAGATTTAAACAAATGAACAATGAAATAATTAAAGCTTAAACGTGAATTGGAGAACAAAGAGTGCACCTTAAGAAATTCTGGAGAGAATGTTCTAGAGAAAGTGACAACTTTGAAAATAACAATAATAACAACATGAAAAATAAGATAGAAGTTCCTACAACTTCTTATATTTAAACAGAATTACTTTGTGAGAATTATATAAAGAGAGCAGGTCACTTACTGTGAACCTGAAAAGTTAATCAAAAGTAAGGATCTAGACCTCCTATACTTTAAATAAGACTCGCAAGTTAAATGAGGCAGTTTTCATTTAGCGAGACCAAAAAAAAAATAACTCACTCAAGAGTTGAGAGAATTGTTTTCCCTGTTTTTGAAGGGAGAAACAATGGAAGTTTGAAACGTGTGCTGGACACGTAATTATACAGAGATACTTAATGATAAACCAACAAAATGGAAGGGCACTTCTTGGAATGACACCTTATTGGAACAGACCTAGATTAAAAGTTTATTGCAGATTGTTAGTAAGAGGTTTAGGAAAGAGAAATGGGAATTAAGGAAAATGTTCATGGCCTTATTTGAATATAAGCGGACGATCGCGACGCGGTAGAAAAGTTGAGCAAGCACTGGTTTTCACTATAGTTCATTGAAATATATGAAAAGTTCACTGTGTAGACACAAAGTTTATGGAAAAGAAAGGTATTGCAATGATGAAAATAACTGGTTTCATTAGATCAGTGAGAGTCTATTTCTTGAGAAAGTTGTAAATTTCCATTAAATTCGCTATAGAAAATTCCCGCGGCGGCCGAAACTTCACTATGTAGTAATTTAGAAGTAAGATAATTCAATTTTAAATAGAATTCTCACAGGTACGTGAGAAATACATGACGGCAGGACTTGTAGATTGAGTACAGAAACTGGAAAGTTCCAGAACAATCTTAGCAGTAAAATGGGGCCAATGTAAATCCAGCGGAGGAACTAGCTTGTTGAATTATAGACAGCGGGTAATTAGATAATATCCCACGTAGTGAGAGGATTTCTCATTTGAATAGCTTAATAAAAGCTCTTTATGGTAAAATCGGCTTATACAAGCGAAAGCTCGACATGGCAAATCCCACGAAGAATGATTATTGCCCCAAATTAAATACTTTCACACTGTCTATAAAAGTATCATTAAAACCACGTGGAAGTTAAAACCATGAAGATGAGGTTAAAACTTGAAGAAGGTACTTATCTTTGTTGCATTTCGAAGTGAAGTTCCTCACTGATGCCTAGAGTTCCAACATGGCGTGGAATTTAAAAAATGCCTCGTTAGGTCAGGAGGCTAGCTCTGGTTGAGCCTTAACTGATTGCTTCAACTGCCGACTAAGAAGTGAGAGCAGCTCAACGGAGCACGGAAGGTCCTAGGAAGGGGAGAGAGTGGGGGTAGGAAACAAAAGGTATACATATCAGCATAACCAACTTATAAAAAATAAATTTTCTTCTTGATGGATGGTCTTCTAAGAATTGATAGTAGGCGATATTAGCGCAGCATGGTGAGTAAAGAAGTGGATGTAGTCCTCTTGCTCCAAGAGAAAATAGCTGACGATGGTAACAGGATCTGGTGGCCAAATGGATAAGTAAGTCCTCTAGCACCAGGAAGAATTGAGGAGCTTCAGAGATTCGCTGCGAGGTGACGCTAGGTGGGTCACAGAAGTTATATATCTGAAACATACTTATGAAGACATAAGAGATATGCCCAACAAGGAGAAAACAGATGATCACTGTTGGTGTTTGGCAAAGAGGAAGGAAGAAATGAACATGCAAAGAGCAATAAAAATTATATCTCAGGTGCCGTGTATTCAAAGAATACACCAAGGTGTCCTTTGCTAGTGCTACCACTGTAAAAAAAAATCATTCAATTCGGTTTCACCGTGTTTGAATTGATCTGGGGAATGGATTTGCACACATACATGGCCGCTATTTGCAAACTATTGGGCTGATGACCTTGTAGTCAGTCATACGATGCTTTCCACAAAAAGGCATGTTGTTGCAAAATCCGGTAGAGATCAAATTATTAGGATGGTCGAAATTTGATTTAAGCTTTTAACATTTGGGTGGCCGTCATTCCGTTTCCGTCAAGATGGCGGCGATATAAAACATGACACTGAGGTGCCTTTTGCTAGTGCTACCTCTGTACCAAATTTCGTTCAATTCGGTTTCACCGTGTTTGAATTGATAGGGGGAATCGATTTGCACACATACTTGGCCACCATCTGCAAACTATTGGGCTGATGATCTAGCAGTTTGGTCATAATATGCTTCCCACATAAAGATTTGTTGTTGCAAAATTTGGTAGAGACTAGATTATTAGGTTGGTCAGATTACATTTTAGCCTTTAACATTTGGGTGGCCGCGATTACGTTACCGTCAAGATGGCGGTGATATAAAACATGACACTGAGGTGGCCTTTTCTAGTGCTACCTCTGTACCAAATTTCGTTCCATTCGATTTCACCGTGTTCGAATTAATAGGGGGAATCGATTTTCACACAAATATGGCCGCCATCCGCAAAATATTAGGCTAATGACCTATTAGTTTAGTCAAAGGATGCTCCCTCCATAATGGTATGTTGAAGCAAAATTTGGTAGAGATCAGGGCCGATAACCTAGATGTTAGGCCCCTTAAAACAACAATTATCATCATTATTATTTATTGGTAGAGATCGGATGATTAAGTTAATTGTAATTTGATTTAAGCTTGGAATATTTGTGTGGCCACCATTACGTTTCCGTCAAGATGGCGGCGATATAAAACATGACACTGAGGTGCCCTTTGCTAGTGCTACCTCTGTACCAAATTTCATTCCATTCGGTTTCACCATGTTCGAATTAATACGGGTAATCGATTTTGACACAAAGATGGCCGCCATCCGCAAACTATTAGGCTAATGACCTATTAGATTTGTCAAAGGATGCCTCCTCCATAAAGGTATGTTGTTGCAAAATTTGGTAGAGATCGGATGATTAGGTTAGTCGTAATTTGATTTAAGCTTTGAACATTTGTGTGGCCGCCATTACGTTTCCGTCAAGATGGCGGCGATATAAAACATGACACTGGGGTGCCCTTTGCTAGTGCTACCTCTGTACCAAATTTCATTCCATTCGGTTTCACCGTGTTCGAATTAATAGGGGTAATCGATTTTGACACAAAGATGGCCGCCATCCGCAAACTATTAGGCTAATGACCTATTCGATTTGTCAAAGGATGCTCCCTCCATAAAGGTATGTTGTTGCAAAATTTGGTAGAGATCGGATGATTAGGTTAGTCGTAATTTGATTTAAGCTTTGAACATTTGTGTGGCCGCCATTACGTTTCCGTCAAGATGGCGGCGATATAAAACATGACACTGGGGTGCCCTTTGCTAGTACTGCCTCTGTACCAAATTTCGTTCCATTCGGTTTCCCGTGTTCGAATTAATAGGGGCAATCGATTTTCACACAAAGATGGCCGCCATCCGCAAACTATTAGGCTGATGACCTATTAGTTTAGTCAAAGGATGCTGCCGCCATAAAGGTATGTTGTTGCAAAATTTTGTAGAGATCGGATGATTAGGTTAGTCGTAATTTGATTTAAGCTTTGAACATTTGTGTGGACGCCATTACGTTTCCGTCAAGATGGCGGCGATATAAAACATGACACTGAGGTGTCCTTTGCTAGTGCTACCTTTGTACCAAATTTCGTTCAATTTGCGCTCACCGTGTTCGAATTGATAGGGGGGGGGGGACAGACATTCAGAGTACACACACTCACACACACACACATACACACACACAGACAGACACACTTTTTTTCGCCCTGTAGTGATCTCATAAGTCTACTTTCATTTTTTGCAAAAATCGAAAGTAGGCTAAAAATAAAAACATAACGGAAAAATATGATAGGCCTATGTCATAAATATCCGGGTCCTAGTATAGATAGAGATTTTCTAATTGAAATGGCATGTCCTGTGGTTCAAATTCCACGTTAAAAGGAGGTCCCGTGGCTTATGATCTCGCGATTAACGGTCACGTAAAACTATAATCTTCCTTCTTCCTAGTATAGATAGTCAACAAGTTCGGATTGTATTCTAAACGCTATCCACAAATTTACTCCAAACATTTTCAGCAGCTTATCCGCTATCCGCACAACCATGCAAACTATATCCGCATGGCGAAAAAATCTGCGGATATTCAAGGGTTTATCCGCGGATATTCGCATCCGCGCAGGGCTTTAGTCATGGGTTATGAAAGTGCATTACGTGATGAATTCTGCACAAATTTCACATCAATCGTAAGTGCTATAGACTAAATCACAAAGTCTAGTTATGACAGTATGGTAGAAGAAGGAGAATAAGGAGATGATGGTGAGGATGAGGTAGTAGAAGAAGAATGAGAAGGAGTTCACAGTCAGAAGTTGGTGGTAGGGTTTCATTCACCGAATCATCGAGTAACAGATGGAACTACGTGGGATATGAAGCCAAAGTATGCACGAATGTCTGAGTCAATATAGGCCGACATGTCTACCTATTTCTGATCATGAGCTAAGGTCTGACATGTCGGTCTGTAATCTTACAATGATGAAGATGACTGGCTAGAGCTTTAATTGGCGAAGTCTGATGGGTGTAACGAGACAGGTGACACGATAAAGACACGAGCTGAGCCAATGACAGCTCTCCTGTTTATTGACGTCAATAACTCAGCAGCTCGTGGTCTTATTGAGCCGCGTTAAGCTCGACAAGCATCGCCTCCACTGAACATGGAACACTTGCAGAGCTGCTCACTTTCTACAGTGAGAACCTCCCCTATATAGTAGAACGGAGCCTTGCCTGCCCGTCTGACGGGTAGAGAGTGATTAGTCAGCGCCAGTTGACTAGCATTCGCCGATTAAGTTACACAAGAGCGGGCCGGAGAACACCGAATGTTGTCATTGCATTTATTACGCACAATCGGAGCTGGCAAAATACCTTAGTTGAGATAATTAAGACTTGTGGTGAAGTGCTGTAGGCTATCTCGTATCCTGTGAACATGGTTAGGTATAGAACAAAACATAGAATTTTCCTAGTGGAAAAACGTTTAACTTATCTTCTCCAGAAGAAGACGGTTGGTTAGTTAGTTCCTCAGTTTAGCGGCTGCGACAATGTGGTCATGTAGCCCCGTGTACTTTGGGTGTGTGTAGAATCTGTTTGTTAACCGGTGATAATTGTGATCAGTCAATTAAGGACTGCAGGCAGTCAATTATCAAGTAATTCCTACTTTTGCTGCCAAACGCCACCGTCAACTAGTTTTGAACGTGGTTAGTAGATGTCACCGCAGTCGGCTCCTGGCGACGAACGTTGGAACCTAAGAGCGTTAGTCAAATCTAACCTACAATTTACCTTCACACAAATGAATGACATGAGACCGCTGGCTTTACTTCCCCCTCTGAAGGAAGGCATACTGAGGAAATTTTAACGCTCTTAAAAAATCTGACGACTTCGGCTAGGTTTGTACCCATGACCTTGGGCATAGAACCTCAGCATGCTACCAACTACGCCTCCGAAGCCGCTTCCAGAAGAAGTCTTACAGTAAATGTGTTCGTACGTTTCAGCGCTCTGTGAGGGAACCTCAAACCAAACAAACAATCCACGTACTCTGGAGGCTCTCGATAACGAAATAACTACATTGGTACGAAATATCAGTGAGGATGAATTACAGCGAGTGTACCAAAACTTCCTACGTTGGTGCAATGTGTGTCTAGAAAATGAAGGACAGCATTTAAGCAACAACAACTACGCTGACATTCATGTAAGTACCGGTACTGATGATTATTAAATACGTTAAAAAGGGCAAATGTGTTGAACTAGTTGGGCGCTATGCTGCTGCTAGCACCAGTCGGCTAGCCACAGTGCTCACTGGCCGCCACACGGTGACTGCGAGAACCCGTTCTCTAGAGAAGGCTCTCACGGTAGAAACAAGCCATATTTAAACATAGGAGTGATTTTAGAGCATAACCTCTCTTTAAGGGGGGGGGGGGGCGTATGTAAAAATGAGTACAAGTAGTAATTTTGTTTTATTCGCCCATAATTTACCTTATGGTACCAAAATATTACAGTTCAATACAATCTGTAAATGTAAGAAAAGATAGTATATGTAACTGCTTGTATACTGCCACACCCACTTCTCTAGGAAGAATGTGAGGATAATCTGACTTCATCAGATGATGAAATTGGAAACAAAGGCTCAACAAAGGAGACATTACATGAAGAAACAGCTGGAGGAATAAGAGGAATCAGAGTAAAATTGATATGGTCTGCACTAATTCATTAGATGAGCGACAATACAATATAAACAAACTCAAATCTTTGACTCAAGTTTTCCATAACTTACACTTTTGTAAGTTTATTGTACTTTTTCTCCTACATCATTAAAGATACAGTGACGAAACTTGGTATGCTGCTGTAAACTATTATTCTAAATAACCTCCTGGAAATTTATGTTTTAAAGAACATATTTTGGTTTTTAAGGGGTAACATGTCATCTTTTTTTTTTTCATATTACGTCCATCAGATTTTGAAGTGCTGTTAAAAATAAAGCAAATAAGATATCAAACATTTGTTCCACAGATATCTTTAACCTGGTCTGTAGATATAACATTTCAAATTTTGTAACTTACAATGTGATGATTTCGTAGAAAAAGTACATATTAAGGGTACATGTTTGAGAAAATTCAAATATTCCTAGCTGAAGAACCATTTAAATTATCACATGCCTAGCACACTGATGATCATGTTGTGTGTAAAATTATATAGCATTAACTTTAAAACTCTGGGAGTTACAATACTTCTTTTACTGGAGTGCAATTTTGCATACGCCCCCCTTAAGACGTAGGCTACATGAAAGTGGTGAAAATGATCATCGAAACCAGAACTAGAATCCCTTTCATTCTGATCAGGTGTGCTAATCGACTGACAAGTCACACCTGAAGAAATCTCACTGAAAACTCTTGATGTAATAGCAGAAGCTACAGAGAGCTATGCGACCGAAGACAAAAGCTCTAGTCAAGAGTTAGGCTACTGTATGTTTGTGATGTTCACGATCCTGGCAGCTCTTGTCTGAACTGTACATCTGCAATGTCAATGAGATTCTCTTCAGTGTGACTTGCTATGGGGTAGCACAGTAGGTTTGGCATTTCTCCCCGCAATGCAGTGGATTCGGTTTCGAATGCCAATGGCGGATTAATTTTAAACTCTTTCACTTCAAAATATTTAAATGATTACAAATTGAATTCCCGGCAAGTAATTTTGTTTTATGTTGGGATTTTTCTTTTTGTTTTAGGATGGACACTAGTGGGCTATTTCTTATTCGGAATGTATGCAATACTCTCTCTCCGTACGCATCGTCGATAACAAAATGTATAAATAATAATAATAATAATAATAATAATAATAATAATAATAATAATAATAATAATAATAATAATCTAAGAATTGAATTTACTAACCGAACTGTTAGCCAAAGAAGCGTACAGTTAAATTAGGTCGTATATTGTGCAATGAATACCAACCATAGGCCTATAGAAGGAAATTAGAGGATTAACCCTTTTTATGCCGGGCTATTATGAGCGGCTATGTTAAAAATGCCAAGACAAGTTTCCTGAAATTACAAGTATTTGATAAAAATTATCTCCTACCTATATTTTTTTAGAATGTTGATATTTTTTCGTAGCAGGTAAATATACAGGGTGCCAGGGAATGTTCTCCGCAGTGCCTACATGGAGCTGCGAGAGATTACGTCACCAGTTACGTTGGCAGCACGGCTGTCACTTGTATCAAAACAAACAGTAAACTTTGTACTCACCCCATCCATTCATAACAGTTGCTGGAAGTATTGTCCTTGTGTTCGAAGACAGTCTTCAACACGTCTACACATATTGTCCAAGATTTCCACTTAAGTTTAATGCATACTGGACTCCACATAATTAATGATATTCACTATTAGCTCAATCGTTTTTGGATTAGTTTGTGAACCGGCTACACGAAATTTACTTATCAAATCCCGAACGGTATCCCGGTTTGGACACCACGACTGAAATTTTAGTTTTACATTTTCTGTAAACCGATCGTCTTCGAAAAAAACGTATTCCACCAACAAAGCTCTCTCTTCAGTAGTAAACGTTACCACCTGTTTACTGCATACTGTTGTACTCTTCCAATAATCTATCTATTTACACTGACAATTTCGAAAGCCCACAGCCCACACATGTGGCCTTCACCCTATCAAGGATACCGTGCTGCCAACTAAACTGCTGACGCTACCTCTCGCAGCAACACGTAGCCGCTGTGAAGAACATTTCCTGACGCCCTGTATTTTCAACGTATTAGATACTAAATAATTAAAATTAGGTTTAATTTGATTCATTCATTAAAAAGAATAATAATTTGCATTAGAAATGTTTCAAAGTCTTTGTCAAGAGTCGAAATTTCACTCTCTTCACTCTGCGTTAAAACCTTACTTATTTTCTCAATTATTTCATTCAAAGAGCTGGCCATATTTATCGCCAAGTAGCCTATCTAAAATAATTAGCTCAGACTAAGTACGTAAAGAAACACAACTTCAAAATATCGCACGTGCGGGAAGTCAGCTCACTGAAGCATGTTCAAAGAATAGACTACATATTACAGTAGTATACTGGTCAAATGTTTAGGACCACATAAGGAAATCATGATCTGTCACCTAAAACCTAAACTTGTGGCTCTAGAGCTATGCGATTTTGTACGGAGCTCTTACATCTGATGGAATATATAACTCCTGATTTCGTTCAATTGGACCAATTATTGCAGAAGTTATGATTTTTCAACTGTTGGAAGGTCATACCAAAATATCACCATTTTCAGTATACTCCAACTGGTTGCAGGTATTGATGGCCCTCAATTTTCTATTTTAAACTTAGCATTAGTTGTGGATCATTTTGGTATAAATATACAAATTCCAAAAAAATGCAGTTTTTGTTGTTGTTGCGGGTTTATACCTTTTCAAGCCAGAGCTAAAATTGTCGATTTTCCCTTGTTCATATCACACTTGTCGTAAGGCTTCCTTGCTACCTAATCGCTTCTAAAGTGTTGTGTCTAGTAGTTCCACTTTCACTCAACAGATGGAATCCAAGCACAGATTTCTGGCTTGTGGGATTTCGCCGTTAGATTATTTTGTTGTCATCAGTACATCGGCCATTTTAGCGCTGGCTTGAAAAAGTATAAACCTGAAAAAAGGCCCTGCATTTTTTAGGAACTTTTATATTTATACCAAAATGATCCCCAACTTTTGCTAAGTCTAAAAAAGAAATTTGAGGGCAATACCTGCAACCAGTTGGAATATACAATACATTATACCTCTGAAAATGGTGATTTTTTGGTGTGACCTTCCAACAGTTAAAAAATCATAACTTATAAATACTTGGTCCAATTGAACGAAATCAGGACGTATATATTCTATCAGATGTAAGAGCTCAGTAAATGAATCGCAGAGCTCTAGAGCCATAAGTTTAGGTTTACGGTGACATATCATGATTTTCTTATGTGGTACTAAACTTTTGACAGGTACTGTACTAATCTTGTTATGGACGGAACTTAAAAACATCGATATTTCCAGAGGGATAATAATTCCCGTGTTGTCTTGGTTATAACAGTGATAGCACTGCTTGGCTGGAAGTAATAATAAAAACATACTTTTATATAAATGGGGCCGATATATCGCCCCCTGGCACGGTAATTAAGGGATACAATATCTGAAGCACATGATTGTAGATCGCGACCTTTGGGTTTGGCTGGCACTGCTCAACCTACTGAGGTAATGCGATATATGCTTCTATTCTCATTGCAAAGGTTCTACATGTTGTATGTTTTCTATATGCAGATTATGAGATAATTACGTTATGTCAAAGTATGTTGCTGAGGAAGGGTGGCTGATCGCCCGAAACGTGCCCAACGAATTGTTAAATAATAATTTACAAACATATTTTATGGACTATGCGGACTAACATAAACCTCAACACAAAGTACTACAGGTAAGTTATTCATTCTACAGTGAGAACCTCGCTTGGCGGACGGTTCACTGTGTGTAGCAGCAGCGTAGCGCCCAACTTGTTCAACACATTTACACTTTTTAACGTATTTAATAATCATCATTATTTGCTAGTTGCTAGAAATGCTGTCCTTCAATTTCTAGACACACGTTGCAGTGACACAAGAAGTTTTGGTACACTCACTGTAATTCATCGTCACTGATATTTCGTATTCGTGCAGTTATTTCGTTCTCGAGAGCTTCCAGAGTACGCGTTTTGTTTCTGTGTACCTTTTGTGTGAGATTCACCCACAAGCAAAAATCGCACGGAAACGTACAAACACATTTACTGTAAGACTTCTTCTTGAGAAGACAAGTTTCCATTAGGAAATTCGATGTTTTGTTCTGTACCTAACCATGTTCACAGTATACGAGATAGGCTGCATTACTTCACCAAAAGTCTTAATTATCTCAAGTAAGGTATGTAATGAATGCTAAGACAGCATCCGGTGCTTCCCGATCCGCTATTCTCTTTAATCGGTACATGCTAGATATTTGCCCGTAACTCATCACGATCCTCCCGGTGAGGTTCCGTTCTGTAGAGAAGGGCCTCACTGCACAATACAGTAACTGTAAACATTAGATTATCAATGCGGATGTCACAAAACACCTAAATAAACCATTAACAACAACAATGTGATCGTGTAAATCCATTTCTTACATTATTATTATTATTATTATTATTATTATTAAGGGTAAGGGGGACCCGGATTTACCATCATCATACCGCCCTCTGTGTATGCTCGATACAACAGGGAAGCTCTTTGAGAAGCTTCTGAGTGTCAGGTTGCGGCAAGCGATCATGGCAGCGGGCGACTTATCACCAAGACAATATGGATTTCGAACAGGAAGATCGACCCTGGATGCGATACAAGAAATGGTTGCAGCTGTCCAGCGGGCGGAGAATTAGAATCACCACTCCCGTCGTGCGGTTCTCTTTGTTACTCTTGACGTAAGAAATGCATTCAACTCTGTCAAGTGGAGTGACATGCTGAATGCGTTGGAGAATACATTTCATGTTCCAAATTATCTCTTACGGATGATAAATTCCTACTTGAAAGATCGTTCGTTGATTTATAACACGACAGAAGGACAACGCAGGACACGGGTCTCAGCCGGAGCAGCACAGGGTTCGATTTTAGGACCAGATCTATGGAATATCACATAGCTTGCTGAGATCTGAAGTCCCTGATGAAACTATCCTAGTAGGTTATGCAGATGATGTTGCTGCTCTTGTAGCAGGAAGAAGTGTCGAGCAGGCACAGTTGCGACTCAATATGGTAATGCGTACAATCAATAGTTGGATGGAGGAACATGGTCTGTCTCTAGTACTTAGTAAGACAGAAATTGTAGTCCTAACAAAGAAGAGAATTCAGACAATACTCCCAATACAGGTAGGAGACATACAAGTAGAGACGCGGCCAGCAGCAAAATATCTGGGCCTCATGATCGACAATAAACTGAGTTTTGGAGAACAAATTAGACGGACTGCGGATAAGGCGGCAAGTGGAGTAACGTCTCTCAGTCAGCTAATGGCCAATGTTGGTGGGCCAAAATCTAGTAAGAAGAGATTACTGATGACAGCCATCCATTCAGTTCTGCTGTATGGAGCGGAAATATGGGTGGATGCCCTGGATAAGGAAATTTATAGGAAGTCACTAGCACAAGTGCAGAGGCGGGGTGCTTTACGCGTGGAATCTGCTTATCACACGGTCTCTGAAGAAGCAGTTCTTGTTATTGCTGGGATAATTCCAATTTTTTTTCTAGCGAAAGAACGCAAGTACATTTACTGGAGGAAATCGGAAGTAGGTTTACAAAATGCAAGACGAACAGCAAGAGCACAAACCTTTTACAATTGGCAGATCAAATGGGAGCAAGGACACCGAAGCCAGTGGACTAGGAGAATGATACCCAAGGTGCAGGTTTGGTCAGAGAGGAAACATGGTGAGGTTGGTTATTATCTCACTCAGTTCTTGACGGGCCATGGGTACTTCTGTTCTTATCTTAAGAAGATGGGGAATGTGGATTCACCAGATTGTATCTACTGTGTTAATGAGGTAGATAGTGCTAATCACACCTTCTTCTCTTGTGGACGGTGGGTCCAAAGTAGGCAGTCTCTTCAAGATCAAATTGATGTAGAGATATCTCCCGACAATATTGTTGCGGTAATGCTACAAAATGAAGAACATTGGAAACTTGTAGCAAGTTTTGTTGAAGATATCCTCCGAACAAAGAAGACGGATCTGGATCGCCACTGAAGATGATTCATTACGGAAGAGTGCCCTAAGGGCAAATATAAAATGACTCTAGCCTGAAGTAATGTGATAAACGGTTCCAGGCTAGTGTTCAGAAGTAACGGGGGAGTTTTAGTCGGTAGTCTGCCACTCAGGAGCAGGAGCCCGACATTCTGTGCGTAAATGCATTTCTTCCCCTAAAAAAAATACTATTATTATTATTTATTTATTTTACACGTTACAGGCCTATTAGACCACGCGAAGCAATCATGACTTTTTGTTCTTCCTGTCTTTCCAGTACTCTTTCATTCGTACACTAAAGGCCCTCTTCCTTTCTTCGGTCCACTTTGGTCTTTGGGCTGTAGGTGCAGCTCTCTCTGACAACACTTCCCACTTGTATACTTTGTGTCTAAATACGCTTTTGTCTATGACGTCTTCTGGGTCGACCTGTGCTTTTACTAGATCAATTTTGACTTGCATCATCCAGGGTGTAGTAATCTTGAGCCGCTGTATGTATCTAAGAATTTTGTTGGTGAGTCTGGTTTGTGGGAGTCTGCTGATGTGGCCGTAAAATTTTAGTCGCCTCTTTCTGATGTCTGCTGCGAGGTTGGACAATTTCTCTGTGGTGTCTCTGGAGTGAAGCCTGTATCCTTCATCTGTGTGCTTTGGTCCAATTATTTTCCTTATTATTTTTCTTTCCTCTGAGAGGATTTTTTCCAAGTCGCCCTTAGTGTGTAAGGTCAATGTCTCACTAGCATAAAGCACCTCAGGTTTAATAACCGTGTTGTAATGACGAAGTTTAGTGAATGTGGACAGACATTTTTTGTTGTAGACACTCTGTGTCTTGTATAAGGCTCTCTTCATTTTCATTAACCTAGTGATCTGCGCGATTTTCTCTTTTCCCGTCGGTTCAAGCACTTCACCTAGGTATTTAAAGTGGGCGACTCTATTGATCTTGCCATATTTCGTGTTTAAATTCTGTATGTCGAATTTCGTACAGAAAAACTCTGTCTTTTGGAACGAGATCTGTAGTCCTACTTTTTCGGCGCACTCTTGGAGTACTTCTATTATTATTATTATTATTATTATTTTACAACGTTATGCCCATCTGTGGAGCGCGATAGAACTTATTTTGCTAATATTTTATTTCTTCTCCCAATATTTCTTCATCTGGGCACTGAAGATCTTCCTCCGTTCTTCAGTCCATGATTTCTTGGTCCTGGTAGTCATTGTCTCAGAGAAATTATGGCTGTTGATTAATGTTCTCAACTGGAGTCGATCTTGTAAAATATTCTCCGTTATCCCAATTTCTCGAAGTTCTTTTTCTATTTCACTAAGCCAGATGTCCTTGACTTTAATTAAGAGATGAAGGTTGGGAATCATTTTGGTGAACCTGTCATTGTTCATACTGAGAATGTGGCCGTAGAACTTCAATTTCCTTTTCCTGAAGGAATCAGTTATCTTTTCAGCATGCTGATAAAGCTCCTGAGACTTATAATTATTGCTTATTTTGCGCATGCGCTTACACATTCTCACCCTTTTTTCTGTAAAGAAAACATTTACAAACCCAGATATAGCACCTACAGGTACAACATACGGATCAAATTCTTGAATCTCTCGGTGGCTGCATTCTGTAGTAGTTTGACTCTTTGCCGTCAGTCCTTTAGGCTTGATTACCCCTTATTATTATTATTATTATTATTATTATTATTATTATTATTATTATTATTTCATCGAAAATGGTAATAAGACTAGAAATAATGCTGAAATCAATATCCTCTCTCTAAATATTCAATCTATATCAAAAAACTGGGATTATTTAACCATAACCTTAGGCAAGAAAATTAATGATCTGGATATTATTTGCTTAACAGAAATTAACATACTTGAATCTAATAATTACCTATTTACTTTGGATAATTTTAATGTTGTATTTTGTAATAGAACAAATCGTAAAGGAGGAGGCATAGCCATATATGTAAAGAACAACATGGCTATTAGAACACACAATTCATACATTTCCAATACTCATGAATCAATGGTAATAGAAATACTTCACATGAACAAAAAGATTGGATTAACATGCATTTACAGACCACATAGCACTAACATAAATGAATTTCTTGATGAACTGGAGACACATATAACACAACACACTAGTAAGTACAGCGAATACGCCATTTTAGGAGATATCAACATTGATACTTTATCTAATGACATCAGTCTATCAGCTATCAAATATACAAATATTATGGCAACTCATGGTTTCCTACCACGTATCACTCAATGTACTCGTTATGATCCAAATTTAGACTCGAGATCATGTATTGATCACATATACTATCGTAGCAGACTAGATCAATATACTTCTGCAGTCATACAATCAGATATCTCTGACCACTACATAACATATGCAGGTATTTGGCCAAAAAATGATAAGACACAATTACAAGATAATGAATCGTACATTACGCTAATGAACGATACTATAATACACACAAGCCTTAACAACACAGACTGGACAGATTGCCTTGAATTAAAAAATCCTAATGACATATATAACAATATAACAACCAAATTTAAGGAAATCTACCAAAAAGCATCTTACATAACAACTCGTAAACACAGAAAAAGCAAACAATGGTTCACTTATGACCTAAAAATACAATGTAAGGAAAGAGACAGACTTTACAAAACAATGCTCAGAAACAAGGATAATATTACAATAAAAAATGAATACAAAGCTTTCAGAAACAAATTAAATAAGCTAATAAACAAAACAAAACATCAATATTATAAAAATAAGATAAATAGTTCCAAAAACGATAATAAAGGAATGTGGAAAGTCATTAAAGATATAACAGGTCGGAAAACACAAACTGTCAATGAAGTCATAAACAAACATTTAATATTACATTATACTAACGAAGTGATAGTCAATAAATTCATCAATACCTTTAGTGAAAAAATAAACAGCCTAGCTCATAACTGTAGTATCAACATATGGCAATCAAATAGAAACACATTAATGAATTCCTTTACATTACTTGAAACTGATGAATATGAAATAGAAAACATAATTAAGGAATTAAAAACAGACAAATCGCCTGGGGTAGACAATATACGCTTGAAAGACATAAAGGCAACATCCAAAAAAACTATACCAATCATAACACATCTCATAAACAAGATATTCGAATCAGGCATAATACCAAAATATCTGAAATACACAATTATTAAACCAATATATAAGAATGGCGATCACTTAGACTTTGGCAACTACAGACCAATATGCATTTTATCAATCCTCCACAAAATAATGGAAAAATGCTTGGATAAGAGATTGAAGAATTTTCTAAATAAATATGATATTTTAAAGGGACACCTGTACGGTTTTAGGAAGGGGAAAAGTACTGAACTACTCCTGGCTGAATTTGCCAATGTAATAAATAATGCCTTAAATAAGAACAATCACATAATGGTACTTTTTCTTGACTTTTCTAAAGCATTTGACACAATAAATCACAATAAACTACTTGCAAAATTACACGATATTGGAATAAGAGGCACGACTTACAAACTATTTGAAAGCTATCTGAAAAACAGGGAAATGGCAGTTATGGTCAATAACACTATCAGTGACGCAGTAGAAGGAACACAAGGTATCCCTCATGGCAGCATTATCTCACCTACACTATATAACCTGTTCGTAAACGACATGAATGAAGCCATTAAACACAGTAAAATATTTATTTATGCTGATGACACCACTATATATACCATACATAAAGACTCTAAAACAGCTTTTGATAGACTTCAAGAAGACTTCAATAACATCACAAGATGGTGTCATGACAATAATTTGTATATAAATACAACCAAATCTAAAATAATGCACATCAGAGTTGATCACTTCACACAAGAAAAATACAAACTAACGCACCACAGCTTATCATGCATACACCAAAACATCCTGGCAGGTTGCAAATGTAACACCTTCATAAATAGTACTTCGACACAAAAATACCTAGGAATTACCCTTGATGAACACTTTAAAATGAACACACACACAGTAAACATAATAAAAAACCTAAGAGCAAACCTCTACACCTTCTACAATCTCCGATTTTATGTAGATAGGAAAACTTACAAAACAATTTACAGTGCTCTGATTGAAAGCAAATTAAGATATGCTATAGCAGCTTGGGGAAATCAAAACACAACTTTAATTAATAATCTTCAAGATAGCCAAAACAGGTTCTTTAAATATTTCACTGATATCCCTTATTTTAATATTAAAGAGTTGTTTCAAATTACTATACTGAATCTCTACTACCATGATCCAAGATTCAGGCATAAGGTCACTCACAACATACAAACAAGAGCCATAACAAGTACTAAACATGTTAAACCTTTATGTATAAATAGCTATGGTTTCAAGAGACTAAATTATATTATACCATCACTACTTAATGAACTACCACCTGGACTGACAAACATTAACAGCAAACAACTAGCTATAAGTCGCATTAAAAAATATTACTTAATCAAACATTAACTCATAAGATAAATTTATTAATATAACTACCATAGTGTAATTTTTTGTATCTTTAATTATTTACATTAATATTTTATCATTAACATTACAAAACAAGAAGTTCCGTGAAGAACTATACAGCCTACTTTTCATGCCAATGATTATTCTACAGAATATGAACCTATCTAGAATAATGACGAAATTAAGTTGCTAATATCGAAATTTCCAATTAGTTCGAAATACTGTATAACTGGCATAATGTATCCCAATAGAGCACTACAGTTGGCAGCCCTGATGACTGAATATATTCTTAGTTCCGTCTCTTAAGGTACAAAATACAAAATTTGGTTGAAGTCCAATGAATAGCATGGATGTTACATGCAGTTAAACATTGGATCTAACAGCGCGCGTAAAATCATGTTGGCAACAATGTCATGCATGTATTGGTCAGAAATAATCTGAAATAATATGATCTATTGTTGTGCCAATTTTGAATGAAATCCATTAGTTAGTATAGAAGTTACATGCATTTTAAAATTGGACCTATCAGCAGGCTTAGAATCATGTTGGCAGCACTGACGTATATTAGTTACTCCAAATTCGTCTAGAATGCCAGGTACTATACGTGTGCAAAGTTTATAGCTATTGGCTTGCATACTTTCTGATATATTGATATTAGGGTAACAAAAATAGGGACAGCACATATTAACAGTTGGCAGCACTGGTTGCTCCTTAGAATACGCATAGTCATATCTGTTATGGTACACATAGCACATACGAAATTTGGTTGAAATCCAAATGATAGTATGGAAGTTACATGTATTTAAAGTTGGACCTGTCAGCAGGCTTAGAATCATGTTGGTAGCACTGACGTATATAAGTTATTCCAAATTAATATAGAATGTCAGGGACTATACGTGTGCATAGTTTAAAGCTGTCGGCTTGCATACTTTCTGATATATTGGTATTTGGATAAAATAAATTAGGAGCATTTATTAACAGTTGGCAGCCCTGGTAGGTCTGAAGAATACGCTCAGTCATATCTGGTTATGTACACATACAACATACGAAATTTGGTTGAATTCCAATTGATAGTATAGAAGTTATATGCATTTAAAAATTGGACCTATCAGGAGGCTTATAATCATTTTGGCAACACTGCCATGTTTAGCCTCCCGGAAATTAAACTGAAATATTATGATCTGTACGTGTGCCAATTTTGAAATAGCTCCCATTCATACTTTCCAAGATATCCAACATGGAGCTCAAATTTCAATTGCGATTTTTTAGCAGTTGGTAGCACTGACATCATTTTCAAATATGGCCGTGAGATATTCAGGTATAGATCTTTACTCCTACCAAATTTTGTTTCGATTGCTGCAGCCGTTTAGGAGTTGATAGGGGGGGACACACACACAGCCAGCCAGACAGACAGACAGAAGGACAGACAGACAGACAGACAGACAGACAGACAGACAGACTGACAGACAGACAGACAGACAGACAGACAGACAGACAGACAGACACACATTTGCCCGATCTCATAAGTCTACTTTTTCCTCATTTTTGCAAAATGTGTAAAGTAGGCTAAAAATGCATGCACTCTTGTACTGAAATATAATCTATATATATGTTGTAAATAATAATTAATATGTCTCACAGATAATCTGTACCGTCATCAGATTCGTGAGACATATCACAATAATGTAACATAAATAGTATTTAATAAATAAATTAAATTAAATTAATTAAATTATTATTATTAATAATAATAATAATAATATTATGTATGAAATTTACACAAAAATACAAAACCATCACCGTCGGACTCCTTGCGAGCCAAATACTGGATCTCAAGATGTTCAGATTTACTGAAGATATAAAACCTTAGCCTACGTACTATACTTGCAGTACCGACGAGGGCAGCACTTTGCATTAACTGCATCTAGTTCCTTTATTATTAGGCATATTCTTCTTCTTCTTCTTCTTCTTCTTCTTCTTCTTCGTCTTCTTCTTCTTCTTCTTATTATTATTATTATTATTATTATTATTATTATTATTATTACTATTATTATTATTATTATTATTATTATTATTATTATTATTATTATTATTATTATTATTAACGGTATTGAAAATGTGTCACTTTGAAATATTTTGGGAATCCCTAAACTGACGGAGGCGTGGGGATGCGAATCCTTCCAAATGAAGTGAGGAATTAGGGACCAATGTTAGTGGCACCTGAGTGTACAAGGTGTTGTCTTATTGGCTGCACGAGCGTGCTAAGTCGCAAATCACTCGCCACTAACTCCAGTAGCGTGATGTCTAACACTTTAGCCTTCTCCGGGATCACATGGACAAGCCACTATCAAATAAATGTCGGCTCATCATTTCCAGGGCCTGTCCAGGAAAATAAGAAAGGAATTGCTCTCCCTGCAGATCTGTAGAAGGAATATAGAAAGTTCTGTAAGACAAATAAACGCCTTTAAATTACTAACAGGCTGGCCGTTTGTCCCTCATCACTATAAACAGCTGTAAGACAAACTTTCGAACCCACAAACAGATAATTTCTTATTATGCTGCATTCATACAGGCCTAACTCGAGTTATGCCTGTTTTACACTATCAAAGAAATTTGTCGAAGAAATTCTATGAAATATTTTATAAAACTTAACTTTTATAAAAATTATTCAAAGCAATAATCACACCATTACACTACATACAATATTTTATCATAGTTCAACAAAATGGATGAAGGACAGTTCCTTTTTCACTTAACTGTATTACGGTAGTTGAAATTCTGTGATGGCAATACCAGTGTGTAAAAGAAACGGAAATATAAAGTGTCGCTCACGTGACAAGAAATATATGTATACGAGTAAAATCTAGCTGAACGAGCTGCATTACGTGGACTTGACAACTCACATTAATATTTAATTGTTAATAATTATGATGAAATGAATGATGATGACGTACCCAACAACCACTGCCCGAGCAAAGAATATTGAAACATACGAAGTAAAGAAGTACGCATTAGGTAGGAATTCGATCCCTGGTCCACTCCTTTGGTTACATGTAGGCTATTACATACCGGTATTTACACTCGCTTGTAATACTATAAGTGAAATTGACGAATTATAACACAAATATTGTAACATAAAATGCACTACCATTAACGTCTCTTTTCAGCCTATTTAATTCTTCTTTATATTGGGGGGCGTGGTGGCTCAGCGGTCAAGCTGTTCACCTCTCACCAAAGCAGACTGGGTTCGATGCCCGGTCAATGCACGTGAGATTTTCAAAGTGAAATGTCATGTACAGTGGTTCAGATTCTACGTAAAAAGGTTATTTTCACCTTAGGAAGGTTGGTTGGAACATGTTGTAGTCTCTGTAGTGACTTCAAATCAAAACTATTCATGTTGTTAATTCATTTAGAGGCTTGAGACATTGGGATCATTTAGCCCCATGTACTTGGGTGTCTATACATATGGCATATAGCTAGATAGGATTTATGTAAAAGAAACAGAAATATAAAGTGAGCATCTATGAGTTAAACCACGGGTCGCTCACGTGACAAGAAATATATCTATACGAGTAAAATCTAGTGATTGTGGTGTGTACTTGTAATTGAGACTAGCATTGAGAAGGAGACGGCCGTGTCTACATAGAAACCATCTCAGAATTTTCCTGGAGTAGAAGTGGGTGAAACCACTGAAAATCAATTCAAAGTTGCATGAGGTGGGAATATTCTCAGATTTTTTCCCACGAGGCTGATTGTACCCGCATTCCAGCCCTCAGACCAGAATTAAATTTCTCCCCTGAGCAGAGAATCGAACCTAATCTCAGGGGTGACATCCAAGAATGCTAGTCACTACACCAGTAGGTGTAGGTAACATGGGGTAGAAAACATGTTGGACAATACAAACTATACTTTCATTAGAAATACCGTGCTGGCGGCTTCGGTGGCGTAGTTGGTAGCATGCTATGCCCAAGATCGCGGGTTCAAAACCAGCCGAAGTCGTCGGATTTATAAGAGCGTAAAAATCCCTCAGTATGCCTTCCTTTGGACGGGAAGTAAAGCTGGTGGTCCCATGTCATAGATGTATGGCATGAGAAAGAACCTTCCACTAACTACACTTGTGTGAAGCCAAAATTTGTAGGTTAGGTTTGATTAATGTTCTTAAGTTCCAACGTTCGTCACCAGGCGATGGTTATGATGGCATCTAGAGTTAGCGAAGTTCACAGCTAGGTGTCGTGGGCGGTATCATTTGGTAACGAAAGTAGGAACTACTTGAAATTATCGTCTGCAGTCCTTACTTGAATCGTGAATTGAAAACAGATAACTCACACTAATACAGTCATCATAATGAACACCGATTAGCAGACAGATTCTACACACACCCAAAGTACGGGTGGCTACATGACCGGGTTGTCTCAGCCCCTAAATTAAGGAACCAACCAACCAAATACCTTGCTTTGATGTGACGATATTTACAAAAAACGAATTTTGTGAGGCAGTGAACAGTTGACTGCCTGCCTATCAGTCACGAGGTGTTGAGGACTCTTTCAGACCACAGTGTTGTAAATCAGCAGGCTCGTGGTCAAGCCTGCACCAATAAACTACAACAAACAATAGCTGAGTGGTGGGTTACAGCAAAGAGATCCACAAGAACGTTGCTTGGACACCAAGGAAGTGAGCTCCGTCAATCACCTCATTGCACACAGTTCGTGGTTGTTGTATTTGCTTCATTCAGTGGCTTGGGAGATCGTGCTCATCAGCCCTCTGTACTGCTCGAGTCCAAGCTCCGTGAACCAGAGAGGAATGTGGATCACGGACGATGAGGAGTGATGTGAGGGGTATCCGGTCCGTGTGTAGTAACAGAACTAAACACATTGGCCGGAGACTAACTCACTCTTTCGCAACACCTCACTGGTTTAGGCAACGGCCCTATGTTAGCAGTATTGGAATAGACAGGAATTCCAGATGACACGGACTGTTGACAGGCCCTTCTCTTCCCGGCTGCCGCATCACCTCACCCCGCAAGTTCATAGAGCTTGGACTCGAGTAGTACTTGGGTGTGTGTGAAATGTGTCTGAATATCTATGTAATACGTAGCCTACTGTGAGTACTTCGACTTGAAGAGGTGGATTCCAAAACAAAATCGTTTTTAATTTTCTTTCTTCTAGCTAATACTGGACTTTAAGTCACCATGTGTTTCTCTACAAGGATTTTATTTATAACTAGCAGAAGTACCCGTTCTTCGAACGGTGTTCGGTGTTAACACCAGACATTATAATAATAATAATAATAATAATAATAATAATAATAATAATAATGTTATTGGTGTTACGTCCCTTTTAAGTACTGTTGCTTTTAGAGACGCACCAGACATTATCAATTGAGCTACTGTTGCAATGGTTAGCGGCTTGTCATTCCTTCATAAGTTTATCAAAATGAAGTTAGTTTTCTGGGAATATCACACACACTGTTAATTTAAGGGCCTTATAATGTGGTTTTCGGAGACCCTTTATAGACTCGCGAATTTTGTGTCTCACATTGAGAAGTGCAACATATGCTTTGGTCGTCCTTCTAGGATAATTTTTATATTTCGCCTATTTTAGCATGCATTTTGAGACGTTTTTCCCTATATCCACCCTTCTACTGTATGAAATGTACGGTGAAGAGTTTTATAAATGATTGGTGTATTGACTCATGTTTACCATACCTAATTTTACGATGCACCAAGCATCCGAACATGAGTTATAGGCGTACATAAGGATACACAGAAAGATAGACAGACAGACAATACTATTGTCTACAACATATCACCCAGAAATCCAAATATGGGTATATCTACCACACAGTATCAAATAAAATCATCCTTACGATGAACCCGTATGTCGACAAAAAAAAGAAAAGAAAAAAGATTAGTTGAAATGTGCTCTCAAACTAAATTCACCTAACGTGTACTTCCTGACATGAAATAGAATTGAAAGCCTTGTAGATGAAACGCAATACACGTCATATAAAAACTGGCCCTCTACGTTGTGTTGGGTCCCCATACACAGGAAGACCTCTATCATAAATTATAAAAGCTTGTGGTGCATGAAAATTCAGGTTCTTTAGTCTCAAATGGCCCAAATTCCTAAAAGCCGCAAAAAATGCTGATTCAATTCAGGAATTTTTGAAAATAATGTTGTTGATTGGAGATATAATAGACCTTCTGTACTATGTCGCACGTGAAAATTGCATGAAAAAATCCTAGGTTACCCCTTGACCCCCTTAATTGCATTGATGAATTATACAGTCTACGTTGGTTCCGTGATAACCTTATATTTGCAAACTTTCACAGAAATGTAATAAATGTAATAAATTGCTTCTTACTGAAGTAGATGGAAAGTTGGATGCCACCCCTTGAGATAATGTTGTCATGGTTACCGATTTGCATTCCTTCATTAGTTTGTTAAATTAAATTTAATTAGTTTTCTGGGAATGTTTCAGAAACTTATAATGTAGTTTTCGAGGACCCTCGAGTTTTATTTCTGGCACCGAGGGGCTTTGCCTCGTCGTTGTACGCCATAATATAATACTAATAATAATAATATAATATAGGGATAGGAATATA
The DNA here is from genome assembly GCA_946902985.2 of Meconema thalassinum. Classification (NCBI taxonomy): domain Eukaryota; kingdom Metazoa; phylum Arthropoda; class Insecta; order Orthoptera; family Tettigoniidae; genus Meconema; species Meconema thalassinum. The sequence goes on from OX336388.2 coordinate 556,031,057, forward strand.
ATAGACCTGCCACACCACACCCGCAGATGTAAATCGCGTGAAAAAATTCTAGACTACCCCTTGACCCCCTTAAGCGCATTTTACGTATTGATGAAATTTACAGCTTAATTTGGTTCCATAATAACCATCTAACCGTTTGCAAACTTTCACACTAATGTAATTAATGGAATTGTATTGCGTCTTACAGCAATAGATGGACCTCTGAGAATCTGTTGCCATGGTTATCGGCTTGCATTCGTTCATTAGTTTATTAAATTAAATTAGTTTTCTGGGAATATCTCAAAAACGGTTGGACGTAGGACCTTAAAATGTGCTTTTAGGGCCCCCGAGTTTTGTCTCTCACATTGAGGGGCTGAAAATGAGCTTTCTCTCGTCCTTCTCCTATTTCAGCATGTATTTTAAGGGGGTATGCCCCCTTTAATGAGAGGTACAGAGAAGAGTTAGATCAATGATTAGTGTCGTGCCTCTGATGGATATCTGTACCAAATTTTACGTTGATACACCCAGCCGTTTTTGAGTTATAAGGGAACAAAGTTGTCCACAGACAATCAAACAAACAGACAGACAGACCAAAACATTATTTTCGCGCGCATCTATCATAAAACAGTCTGAAACGTGTAAATAACTCGAATTTCCGTAGAAATTCAGAAAAAAAACAGACAAATTTTATTTTTTATATACTGTATGTAGAGATAAACTGCACCGCTCGGTGTTGACCGTGTTTTATTGCACAAATTTAGGTTTTACTCGCTAACCGTCGGAGATAAATGAAAAGTGATAAGAACCTTTTGGATAGAAAATTAAATGCTAAAGCTCGTGTATACCATCAAAAGTTTGCTATTTCTTAGCGTTCTCTTTTTATTTGAAATGGAAATATGAAATTTTGAAACCAAAGGGTGTAGTGACGTCACAAAAGTAGATTTTACTCGCTAACCGTTGGAGATACACGAAAAGTGATAAGGACCTTTCGGATAGGAAATTAAATTTCAAAGCTCATATGTGCCATCGAAAGTTTGTTATTTCTTATCGTTCTCTTTTTATTTCATATCGAAATATGAAATTTTGAAACCAAAGGGTGTAGTGACGGCACTAAAATGGTCGCCATTTCTTAATAGTGCAAAATATCGAAATTAAAAGTATCCTATATGTAAACCTGGTATTTCAGCTACATCCATGCAAAATTTCATTTAAATCGGACCAGTGGTTCTTGCGTTATTAGGTAACACACAGACAGACAGACAGAAAGACAGACACACACCATCTCATTTTTAGCCTACTTTTCACATTTTGCAAAAAAAATGAGGGAAAAGTAGACTTATGAGATCGGGCAAATGTGTGTCTGTCTCTCTGTCCTTCTGTCTGTCTGTCCTTCTGTCTGTCTGACTGGCTGTGTGTGTGTGTCCCCCTATCAACTCCTAAACGGCAGGAGCAATCGAAACAAAATTTGGTGGGAGTAAAGATCTATACCTGAATATCTCACGGCGATATTTGAAAATGATGTCACTGCTACCAACTGCTGAAAAATCGCAATTGAAATTTGAGTTCCATATTGGATATCTTGGAAGGTAAGAATGGGAGATATTTCAAAATTGGCACACGTATAGATAATAATATTGCAGTTTAATTTCCAGGAGGCTATACATGGCAGTGTTGCCAAAATGATTCTAAGCCTGCTGATAGGTCCAAATTTTAAATGCATATAACTTCTACACTATCAACTGGATTTCAACCAAATTTCGTATGTACTATGTGCACATAAACGGGTATGATTGAGCATATTCTTAAGAGCCCCCAGGGCTGCCAACTGTTAATAAATGCTCTCAATTTTGTTAATCAAAATACCCATATATCAGAAAGTATGCAAGCCGACAGTTTTAAACTATGCACACGTATAGTACCTGATATTCCATATTAATTTGGAGTAACTTATATACGTCAGTACTACCAACATGATTCTAAGCCTGCTGAGAGGTCCAACTTTAAATACATGTAACTTCTATACTATCATTTGGATTTCAACCAAATTTCGTGTGTGCTATGTGTACTATAACAGATATGACTATGCGTATTCTTAAGAGCAACCAGGGCTGCCAACTGTTAATATATACTGTCTCTATTTTTGTTACCCTAATATCAATATATCAGAAAGTATGCAAGCCAATAGCTCTAAACTTTGCACACGTATAGTACCTGGCATTCTAGATTAATTTGGAATAACTAATATAGGCCTACGCAAGTGCTGCCAACATGATTCTAAGCCTGCTGATAGGTCCAATTTTAAAATGCATGTAACTTATATTCTAATTAATGGATTTGATTCAAAATTGACACAACAATAGATCATATTATTTCAGATTATTTCTGACCAATACATGTATGTCATTGTTGCCAACATGATTTTACGCGCGCTGTTAGATCCAATGTTTAACTGCATGTAACGTCCATGCTATCCATTGGTCTTCAACCAAATTTTGTATTCTGTACCATAAGCGATGGAACTAAGAATATATTCAGTCACCAGGGCTGCCAACTGTAGTTCTCTATTAGGCTACATTGTGCTATGTATACAGTATTTCGAACCAATTAGAAATTTCCATATTGTCAACTTAATTTCGTAATTATTCTAGATAGATCCATATAGATTAATCATTGGCACGTATCTTAAATTTTAAGAAAAGTAGGCTCTTTAGTTCGTCACGGAACTTCTTGTTATATATTAGTATGATAATTAATATGCATGTCCATTTTTGTTTAAACGAACCATGTGCTGGTGTGTTGGCAACTTCTCTGCTTTAGATGTGCAGTGGGACGATCGAGACTTAAAGTGAAAGCTTCGTGTGACTAAAGTTGCAGCTTTCGTCTGTAGAGTAGGTATGTAGGCTATATTATGGTCTCGCTACACATCCTAAAGCAGAGAAGTCGCCGGCACATGAGGGATTTAATAATGTTATTGGTTTTACGTCCCTTTTAACTACTGTTGCTTTTAGAGACGCCGGGGTGCCGGAATTTTGCCCCGAAGGAGATCTTTAACGTGCCAGTAAATCTACTGACACGGCTCCCTCGCATTTGTGCACCCTCAATTGCCAGCTGACTGCGCCAGGATACGAACCTGCAACATAGGGCCCAGCAAGCGAGAACGTTACCGCTGAGCCACGCAGCCAGTCCACATCAGGGATTTAAGCTGCAGATCTGCTTTTCCGAATCTCCCTTAAGAGCAGGCAACGCAACGTGCATGTATCTGTTGTACCTTCCTCATCCTTGTCCGTTTTCATCCATTCTTCTCATCTCTCATTCCGACGAGCAGGTCGCCCACGGGCGCCGACTAGAAAGACCTGCACTCGGCCTCTCAGGAGACCACACGAAAAAAAAAAACTTCTACACGCAGTTCTCGGTGCTCGAGATAAGAATACATAAACAGGAAACTGTCAAAGAATATTAAGTGAGATCAAATCAGTTTGAGTGCTTCCATATTGTACATTTATCCAAAAACCGTTTTTCCCGTTTTCTGAAGAAAGAAAAAAAAAGGAAGTGCACTCAATGCAGGTATTTGGTGAATTGTAATTGGTTTGAGATGCTTAGGACATCTTGGCCATCAGCCTCATGTACTTAAGTGTGTGTTCAATCTGTTTGATAACCTATGCTTGTGTGATGACTGTACTAGTGTGAGCAACTGTAAATATTACGGTAGGGAATGGGGTAGGGGCAACGGGCCTTGAATTAAGATACCTACCCCAGCATTTTCCTGGAGAGAGTGTGGAAACCCCGGGAAAATCCACACTCAGGATATTTTTTAATTCTAATAATTTGACCACGTCCATTCTTCTGTCGTCGGAATTGCTTTTGGTGAAACGTCTACGCAATCATGCTGCTCTCAAACGACACACAAATTTGAAACAAAAGAAACTTTCACATTATTTCAGTAAATAGAAGTGAATAGACTACAGCAGGTACTGCATTGAGTTTGTGTGCCAAAAAAGTATTTTATAAAATCCTTGTTAGTGTCAAAATGAAGGTTTGTATAGATTAGTAGCTTATATTAATTTATTAGTTTGTTTCCTGATTATCCAGATTTTCGATCATCCGAATGACCAGCGGTTCCACCTAGTCCGGATAAACGAGATTCTTGTGTAGTGAATCCTTTACTTCACTGTTAGCGATATAGGGGGCAGGGCTGTCCTCCATTTTTCTATCGTAGGAATTATTTTTTTTCTTTTTCGGTATCACCAGTGTCACCAGGAAGTTGTCGTCGTAATGTGCCTTATTTTACTCTATGAACCCATCAATCACGAGTAAATATATATGAATCGAAGCCAATGGCCATAGCTGGGTATTTTTGATTGAACGCCCAAGGGCTCCCAACAAGGTCAATTTTAAGTAGTTTCAACCTTGGCTACCAGATGCCACTGTCGCTACGTTGGAACTTGATAGAGAGTTTCTAAATAGCCAAATATAACCTACAAAATTTGCTACACACTACCAATTGCAGTGGTAGGTTCTTTTACGTGCCATAAATCTATGACATGGGCTCGCCAGTGTTACTTTTCCTCCGAAGGGAGACATACTGAAGTATTTTAACGCTCTTAAAATCCGAAGACTTTGGCCGGGTTTCAACCCGCGATCTTGGACATAGCATTTCAGCATGCTACCAAAGTAATGAAAGCTAGTCAATGATAAAATCATGCATTAACTTGTTACAAGTTCACGCCACAAATTCTAGTAAATAACTTGAAGAGAATCTGGTGTTTCACTTAGCTTGAGGATCTAGTTGATGTAGAACGCCAGACTTTCCCGAAACAAATTTTGGCTTCGCCTTGTTGTTGTTTCTGACGAAGGGGTCGTGGGAACGGACGTGAGGGACAAGGCGATAGCTTTGTTTCTATCTGCTGGACTCCTCCCGCAATAGAAGACAGTGCAGCGGCCATGACGAATGTGCAAGAGCCGAAGTCACAGGAGGCCTTGACCAAGTTTTGACATCATTGGAGACAATGAAGTGTCGCCACTCGGAGTGGAGAATGGATGACTTCCCTTCCACTGGTTGGCTTGCTGAATGGAGTCTGCATGGATAATGAGTAAAGCAAAGAATCTTGACAGTAATGCACTGTCTAGTGGAAAGAAAGTTTTATCTCATTGGTATTGTTGTTACTTAATTAGTGGCTTCTTATTCTTCTTCTGGTTCCTATCCGTTCCGGATGTTGGCAACCATCTTGACTGTGCAGTTCCTGTCACTTGCAGCTCGGAATAATTCAGTGGACGTCTTGGAGGTCCAGGCAGTGAGATTTTTTATCCAGGATATACTTCTCCGTCCAACACTTCTCTTCTCTGGTATTTTTCCTTGAAGAATAGACTGTAGGAGATGGTACTTATCGGTATTCCTCAAGATGTGTCCTAGGCATTGGCTTTTCCTTATTTGCACAGGAGTTAATACTTCCTTGGTTTTTCTCATATTTTCGTGAACCTCAACAATTGTGACATGGTCTGTCCATGGTATCCACAATATCCTTCTGTACAGCCACATTTCAAAAGCCTCTAACCGTTAACATAAAGACTCTGTCCGAGACCTTGTCTCAGCACCGTAAAAGAGAGTGGAGAACACATAACAAAAAAATAATCCTGAGTCATTGTTATCCCATTATGTTTGAACAAATTACTCTTCTTATTGAATATTGTTCTGGCTTTTCCAATTCGGGACTTCACCTCATCAGAAGGATCCCATTGGTCATTTATGGTAGTGCCAAGGTGTATATACTTATGCACTTGTTCAATAAGATTCTGATCTATATTTAATCTGCCTGGAGAGACTTTGCTTTCACTAATTACCATCGTTTTCGTCTTCTAAGGGGTTATATCTAAACTATACTCATGGCTTTTTTGTATAACTTTCTCAATGATATGTTGCAGGCTTTCTTGACTATCCGCAAAAATCACAGTGTCATCTGCATAACGAATGTTAGGCCTATTTATCCAGTTACCATTTAAGAGCACTCCCATCTCAACATCCTCTAGGGCTTCTTTAAAGATATATTCCGAATACCACTTCAATTTGCTTGAAAAGGATATAAACTATTTCAAGCAAACTATAGTGCTCTATCAGGTTGCAATATTTCACATATATTTCAAACAAATCATAAATTACCAAATTAATTTCGTCATTATTCTAGACAGATGTGTATAAGCCAATCATTGGCATGCATCTTACATTTTAAGAAAGTAGGCTCTTTAGTTCGTCACGAAACTACTTGTTTCAAAATATGAAAAGTAGGCTAAAAAATGTTTTAAAAGAATGAACATAGTCCTTTCTTTTCCAGCACCCTTTACTTCAATGAATAGTTTATTTTGTACTGTCTCAATTAGGGATCATTGTGGATTATTTTATTGTAACACGTTGAAGCTCCCCATCAATCGAACTTTGTTCTTCATGAGCGCGTGGACCTGGACAGTATCTATACATCACCAGTAAACTATAGCGACCGGAATGTCGCAACTACAATCGTGTTCAATTGAATGAAACAGACAATGAATACTCAACTGTCAACCCAGTTTGTCCAAGTTAGACGATCCGTAACAACACGAGTGACATTAGTAATACCTTTGTAAAGAACAGACATATTTGAATGGTAAAAAGACTGATTTAATCCTCGCATGGGCGGTAAGTCCATCTTTGGGAAAAGAAATGTAATCGGAGTACGTCACGGTATAACTGTTGTTGTTGATTCATTTCGGGGCTTTGTGACATCATAGTCATGTAATCCCGTGTATTTTGGTAGGTGTGTGGGATCTGCCTGACAGCTTGTGTCATTGAGGTGACTGTAGTAGTGTGTGTACTTGTAACTGAGGCTAGGATCTGGAAAGAAGCAACCTTGTCCTTAATGTGGGGAACCATCCCGGCATTCGCCTGTAGTAGAAGTGAGGTTAACTACGAGAAACCCCTTCTAGGATGACATAGATAAGATTCGAACCCACCTCTTCACAGTTTTGCCTCACGAGATTGAGTGAAATCCGTTCCAGCCCTCAGACCACGATAAGTTAGGTCTATAATAAAATATTATTCTTATTATTGTTGCGTTTCAGCCAATTAAGGACCCCGTCATTTCAACTGGTTTCTGCGTCGAGCTTTAATATTCGCCCAGTACTGTCGCATGAATTCTTGATGTTGTTGCTTCCTTTCTTCCGTCTACTTCATGCCTTCCTTAAGCTTAGGTTTTTCTAGGAAACTCTTGTGAGTTGTTAGTTCCATCTTAAATGACACACGCTCCTGCACATCGTCAGATGAAATCCCAATTTCTTGTAAATCTCTGCCTAGCTCAGAAAACCAAACCCCCTTGGTTTCCTTCTCTAGAAAGTACAGTACGTCTGTCAACCTCACAGAGCTCATACGTGTCATGTGGCCATAAAATAAAGTTCTTCTTTTCCTCATCACATCAGTTATTTTTTCCAAAATATTATTATTAAGCGGGATTTCTATTCCCGGCCCCATCAGGGATTTTAGATACTGCTGTGAGGGCTAGAACGGGATGAATTCATCCTCGTGAGGACAATTGAGTAGCTCAACAAGGCAGCGCCTCAGTTAAGAAAGCCAAGGTTAACGGCTGAGGGGACACATCTCGTTGACCACGGGTAGCCCCAAAATCTTCAGGGCAAATAGGATAAGCCAAGCCACTTCGTGGGCTGAAGTGCTAAGGATTATTATTATTATTATTATTATTATTATTATTATTATTATTATTATTATTATTATTATTATTCATTCATTCATTCATTTGGTTCGAATCCCGATGACAGCGGGGTGGAATTTTCAACTGAAAAATCACGTGGTGTCAGGAAGGGCATCCGGCCTTAAATCCCCGGCCAAAACCAAAATGAGCCTGGTTGGCTCCGGCGACCCCAATTAATTGGGAAAAGCCGAAGAAAGAAAGTTATTCATTCATTCATTCATTCATTCATTCATTCATTCATTCATTCATTCATTCAATTTCGCAAATTTGCCAGCTAGGGACCACGATAAGCCTCATTTTACATTATGGCATTTGTTCATTTTTCGCTTGATCCACATTGTCTTCATGAGCTCACTGTGTTTAGCACGACGTTCTTCTGTCCATTTCGCACCAGTTGTCCGTTTTTCATCCCGGAAAGTCCCAAACGTCTTGATGGCTGCTCTATAAAGATTTCGGTCTTGTGCATCTTCTGCTCGTATCCCCATTTCTTTCACATCTTTCTGGACGTTAACATGCCATGGCATTGTCGTGTTTGGTTTTGAGTCTAAGATATTGAAGATACATTTCGTCCATCGGGAGTCGTTCATCCGTCGTATATGAGCGTAGAAGCAAACTCTGCGTTTTCGCATTGTGTCTGTGATCTTCTCTAATCTCGAGTATATTTCTTGCCTGGATTTTCTGATGTAGATGCCATTTTTGTAGTCTGGGCCAAGTATGCTGTGTAGGATCTTTCTTTCTTTTCTCTCGAACTTCGCGAGCAAACATTTCTCGGATAGGATAAGGCATTCAGATGCATATAGCGGTACTGGTTTGATGACAGTGTTGTAGTGACAAATTTTTGTGTTCATAGAAAATCACTTTTTGTTATATATGTTGCGGGTGGTTTGGAAAGCAACTTCCATTTTCTTGATTCTTGCTTCTATGGCTTCCTTGCCAAGGCCATATTGCTGGATCCATTCCCCAAGATATTTAAATTTATTAACACGGGTTATCGTTCCATATTTGGTGTTTAGTTGTGCTGTATCATCCTTGATGTTCGACATTACTTCTGTCTTTTGAAAGGAAATTTGTAATCTTGTTTATTCTGCAACTTCCTTCAATATATTGACCTATTCTGTTGCACTTTCAAAATCTTCTGTCATCAGGGCTATATCATATTATTATTATTACTATTTTTACATAGTTATGCCCAACTAAGGAGTGCGATAGAACTTGTTTTGCTAATAATGATTTTTTTCTTCTCCCAAAATCTCTTCATCTGGGCACTGAAAATCTTCCCGCGTTCTTCAGGAAGGAAGATTGTAGCTTTACGTGACCGTGAATCTTGTGATTATGAGCCACGGGACCTCCTTTTTACGTGGAATCCGAATCACAGGACATGGCATTTCACTTCGAAAATCTCACATGCAGTGACCGGGAATCGAACCCGGACCGCCTTGGTGAGAGGCATTCAGCTAGACCGCTGAGCCACCCCCCCCCCCCCCTCCCCCGCGTTCTTCAGTCCATGATTTATTGGTCCTGGTATTCATTGTCTCAGAGAAATTATGGCTGTTGATTAATGTTCTGAACTGTAAAACTGTAACATTTCTATGTAAATCCAATTTCTTGAAGATCTTTTTCTATTTCACTAAGCCAGTTGTTCTTGGCTTTCATTGCGAGAGCGAGGTTGAGAATCCATTTGGTGAGCCTGTCATTGGTCATTCTGAGAATGTGGCCGTAGAAATTCAATCGTCTTTTCCTGCAGGTATCGGTGGTTTTATCAGGAAGCTGATAAAGCTCCTGAGACTTCCGTTTCATCCAGATTCTTTCTGAGCAGACTAAATCAAGGATTTTCCTCAATATTTCCTTTCTTGTTTCTCAACGTCTTTAATGAGAGATCTACCTCCAATGATCAAGGCCTATATTGCTTCAGGTTTGATTACTGTGGTGTAATGTCTTAATTTTGCGTTCTTCGATATTAATTTTTGTTTTTGTATTATTATTTATTTAAGTTGTTTAGACCCATAGGATCACATAAAACAAATTATGATCTGCTGCTGTTACTTTTCTAGTTCTTCCAAAACTCAATGTCCCCCGTCCATCCTTTCCTCGATCTCCTTGCTCGATCTTCAGGTGTAACTTCCCAACTGTGTATCTTATGTCTGAATGTCATTCGATCCTCGATGTATATTGGTGTGATTTTTATTATTATTCCTGTCGTTTCGGCCATCTACTGACCACGCTATTTCAACAGCACTTTTCCAAGTCTTTGCGCATGGAGTTGAACGTTCGCCCAGTATTCCCGCATTCGTTTCCTACGCTGTTCCTTCCTCGCTTCAGTCCATGTCTTGCCAGTTTCTTTTTAGTTTTGTATTTTCATGGAATCCATGATGTTCTTGGAGTTTAGACTTTAGTGAAACACGTTTCTGGATATCCTCCTGGGTTATCCCCACTTCACGCAGGTCTTTTTCTACCTCGGTGAACCACGCCTACTTCGTTTTCTTGTTAAGAAGATCCTATTCCTCAACCTTGTAGAACTCATACGAGCAATTTAGCCGAGAAAAACTATCCTTCTCTTATTCTTCTTCATCTTTCTTCTTTCACGTCACTCTCTTTGGGGTACGTTGAATCAATCATTTCACTGTGTGTTGTTCTTTCCTTAGTACCCAGTATCTCTTCATTCTTTCTGTTATTCTTTTCCTCTCTACTTCCGTGATGATGGGTTTGGATTTTAGTGAAGGTTTGTCTTGGAACCTTATATTTTCGTCTTCAATAATTAATTTTGTTTTGCGATCGAGTAGTGAATTTTCTGTAATTAGGTAGATTTCATTAGAAAGCTAACTATTGCAATGGGTCCCATGTTTCGACTTCCGGAAAATTTCGACATATCTTCGCGTTTCACATCCCCCAGACCTCAAAACCACCGTCAGTTCAAAATTTTATATATAATTTATGTATGTATATATGTATATATATATATATATGTATATCAGTTTCTTGTGGACACGATAACTGCCGTAATTTTGCACCAATCACTTTGAATTTTTTACCGAATATGTATACCTATAAAATCTCGGTCGAGGTCGTTACTGGGCTAGATCGGTCGAAGGGGGTGAAAATGTGTGTGTGGGGGGGGGGGAGGGGGGGCTTTTTTTTTGAAAAAGTGAAATATTGTTAAAACTCTCTTAATATGTGAAATATCGAATCCGTTCAACGTTCATACTATGTGTCGGATAAAGCCCAAACATTTATGTTTGAAGAGTTTTTTTATAGCACCAACCATTGACCAAAGGGGTGGGAAAAAGTGGGTTTTTCGGGAAACATTAATCATATCTCTCTTAATAGGCACAATATCAAAACCGTACAAAATGGACAATAATCCCCTAATAATTACCTAAAACGTTTGTCTGAAAGAATTTTTGATATGACCCACCATTACGCCAAGGGATGAGAAAAATGATTTCGGAATTATAAGAAAATGCCAAGAGCTATCAGAGGTTGCCATGGCAACACTACTAAATTGATGAGGGATGAGCCATCAGACGTTGCCATGACAACGCACTTGCACGAGATCAGATTCAGTATTTCCATCTGACTAAGTGTGAAGCGGCTTCGGTGACGTAACTGGTAGCATGCTGAATGTCTATGCCCAATGTCGCGGTTTCAAAGCCGGCCGAAGTCGTCGGATTTTCTAAGAGCGCTAAAATCCCTCAGTATGCTTTCTTTGGAGGGGAAGTTCCAACGTTCGTTGCGAGTTGCTGGTTGGGGTGGCATCTAGTAGCCAAGTTCACAGCTAGGTGTCGTTGACGGTAATACCTGGTAGCATCATTAGGAAATACTGCTTGAAATTGACCGTCTGCAGTCCTTACCTGAATTACAGACTAATACAGCCATCCCAAAGTACATGGGGTTACATGACCGCGTTGTCGCAACCCCTAAACTGAGGAACCAACCAAAATCTCTGCGGGAGATATAATTTTGCGTGAAGAAGTAACAGACCGTTACATAGTTACACATCAGTGTCGAAACCTTGCATACGGACAGTGTGACCACAAGCATAAAAATGGACCCCAAATGACAAGAAGGTTACCGTTCCCATAAGACAATAAAATGTTTAAAATAAGCATAAAATGACGAAAAACAAGGTTAATTTAGCTCCAGTTATAAAATACCTTCTCGCAATAAATGAGGTCTGATCCTTCTACGAAAACCTGCATATTCTGCCTATTTTCGCCTATCCCCAAGTTTGTCCGGTGAAATCTACCTCCGCCTTCCGGCGTGCCGAGAGGACTTTTTGTAAATTCTACTACGTCTTTTCCAGTTTCTTCAAACCATGTGGGCTTATTATTATTATTTACATTTAGACTATCTGTGGACTAGATGCCTAACCAGGCTACTTATGGACAGGACTGAATGCATAATATAAATCAGCAACATGCATACATTCACACAATCATGACACTAGATGTATTGTTAAACCTCACGACAAAATTATAATACTAGAAAATTAATATTGCCATCAAATAATTGCTGATTAAATTACGTCAGTTAAAAAGAGAGTTCAGGGACCAAAATGTGAAACAAAAAATTGTGATTTATTATTTCCATAAACATGAACAATGTAGTACATTATGCAACGAGCCTATAATGGCAATAATTAAGACACGAGTATGTTTATAAAACGAGCGAGCGAGTGTCTTAATTACTATAATAGGCGAGTTGCACACAACTGTATATGTTCGACGATAATAACTTTATGATATGTTTTAACATAGCCTACATATTCATAAATATCTGTGGGATTCAGTCACTTCAGTTAGTGAACAGAGCGCGCTGGTTTTGCTTACTGAACAGAGCACATGCGTGGGTCAAAGAACTTCGGAAGCAGATACCATTTACTTTGCTTGGCAATGCTATTGTTTACAGCCAGCATGGTGTCTACTGCCGATCAAGACTAGCATCCACTAATATTGTCACCAAAGTCGTTTGAAAGCAACGTGCTATGTAGAACTTGGAGTTGGGGATATTAAGGTACAGTGCTATTTCTTGTCGCACATTCACCAGTTTATTTACGCGAACATATGGGAAGGTGCACTTTCAATCAATGTCGGTAATTTATATAGATGGATGCTATGTTCCAATCTTCTGGACGTAGATTCATAAATATCTTTCATATGTCATAGTATTTTCTTGTTACCGTAAAGATTAGTGCTGATTTTGTCTTTGTGTTTGGGATTGTAACTACAATGGTTGATCCGATATCCAATTTGAACTTTCAAATCATGTAATTCATGTCCGACATGTTGGATTTTGAGCGCATGCGTGAAGCTATCCTTACCTAATTGGTCAATGAATGAGCTCTGATTGGCTGTAGAAACTGTTTCATAATGAACAAGAAGTTCCGTGACGAACTAAGGAGCCTACTTTTCTTAAAAATTAAGATTCGTGCCAATCTATTGTGCCCTTCTATCTAGAATAATTACGAAATTAACCTGGTAATATGAAAATTTCTAATTAGTTCGAAATATTCCAGGTATAATGTAGCCTAATAGAGCACTACAGTTGGCAACCCTGATGATTGAATATATTGTTAGTTCTATCTCTTAAGGTACAGAATACATAATTTGGTTGAAGTCCATGCAGTTACATGCAGTTAGACATTGGATCCATCAGCACGCGTAGAATCATGCTGGCAACAATGTCATGCATGTATTGGTCAGAAATAATCTGAAATATTATGATCTCTTCTTGTGCCAATTTTGGATGAAATCCATTTGTTAGTATGGAAGTTACATGTATTTTAAAATTGGACCTATCAGCAGGCTTAGAGTCATGTTGGCAGCACTGACTATATTAGTTTCTCCAAATTTATCTAGAATGGCAGGTACTATACGTGTGCAAATTTTAAAGCTGTTGGCTTACATACTTTCTGATATATTAATATTAGGGTAAAAAATAGAGACAGCATTTGTTAACAGTTGGCAGCCCTGGTTGCTCTGAAGTATAAAGCATAGTCATATCTGTTATGGTACACATAGCACATACGAAATTTGGTTGACATCCAATCGATAGTATAGAAGTTACATGTATTTAAAAATTTGTCCTATCAGCAGGCTTAGAATCATGTTGGTAGCACTGACGTACATACGTTACTCCAAATTAATCTAGAATGGTAGATACTATAGGCTACGTGTGCATAGTTTAATGCTGTCGGCTTGCATACTTTTTGATATATTGGTATTTGGATAAGAAAATAGAGTTAGAGCATTTATTAACAGTTGGCAGCCATGGTGAATTTTAAGAATATGCTCAGTTATATCTGTTTATGTACCGTACACATAGTACATACGAAATTTGGTTAAAATTCATTTGCTAGTGCAGAAGTTAAATGCATTTAAAAATTGGACCTATCAGAAGGCTTAAAATTATTTTGGCAACACTGTCATGTATGGCCTCCTGGAAATTAAACTGAAATAGTATTATCTACATGTGTGCCAATTTTGGAATAGCTCCCATGCATACCTTCCATGATATCAAACATTGAGCTCAAATGTCAATTGCGATTTTTCAGCAGTTGGTAGCACTGACATCATTTTCAAATATGGCCGTGATATATTCAGGTAGAGATCTTGACTCCTACCAAATTTTGTTTCGATTATTGCAGCCGTTCAGGGGTTGATAGGGGGGGACACACACAGCCAGCCAGACAGACAGATAGACAGAAGGACAGACAGACAGACACACATTTGCCCGATCTCATAAGTCTACTTTTTCCTCAATTTTGCAAAATGTGAAAAGTAGGCTAAAAATAGTACTATAATGACCTTCATTATGATACAGTTTTCTGACGTATAATATTTACATTTTGACATCGTCGAACATAAAACTCGCTTCGCTCGTGTTATAACTTTATTTTATTTTATGCTCGAACAGAAATATTCATAAATATCTGTCAAGATTCAGTCACTTGAATTTAGTGATCGGAGTGCATGCGCTTAGTTTGCTGTCTGTGCTATAAAAGTTCTCTGACCCACGCATGATCTCTGTCTGCTTGGCAATGCCATATGGTTACAGCCTGCCGATCTGCACCATGGCGTTCTAGTGTGTTTATATTAACTGCAGCATTCACTAAAATTGCCAGCGAAATCTTACGAATGCAATGCCCTGTGTAGAAATTGGAGTTGTGGATATTAAGGTATACAGTATATACAGTGCTATTTATCATCTTGGCTTACAGGATTGAGCCGCGTCGCATATCGGTTATTATTTCCCGACGTTTCGGCTGACATTGCAGCAGCCTTAATCATGGTAGGTACGAGTTGGTGTCCGTACTCAAACTAACGGTTATTGCCAGCCAGATGTGCTTGCTTGCCCTGCATTGACGTCACGCTGCTCGCTGATTGGTCCCCGCCCCTAGCAGTCGCGCGCTAGTAGAACTTTCCAGATGTTGCCGAGTTTGAATCTATCTTCACGATTGAAATTATTGGGATGCTTCACGACCTCTATTGCCTCTCTAATTAACCTGTTTTGGTATCCAGGAATTTTAGCAACAGTTTCGGCCTTATCAAATTCGATGGCGTGTCTCGTGACGTCAGCATGTTCAGCTATTGCAGATCTGTAATTTGTCTGTTTCGTGTCCCGAATGTGCTCTGAAATCCTAATGGAAACGCGTCTTTTTGTTTGCCCTATGTAAACCTGTCCACAGGAGCAAGGCACTTTGTAAACTCCTGCGTCCTGCTTTGGCAGCTTTATCTCGTTTGATTTACGCACCACTTGCGTCAGCTTGTTTATAGGATGCATCACAGTAGTCACATCGTGTTTCTTGAGTAGCCTGGTGATTCTATCTGTCAACCCCTGTACGTACGGCAGAAAGGCTTTATGATGGGGCCTATCTTTGTTCTTTTTGCCAGTTCTTCGGCTTTGTTCTACCTTCCGTGTGGCCCTATTTATTTGCCCTTTGCTGTAGCCATTAGCTAGGAGCGTGTTCCAAACATGTTTCTTTTCTTCATTCACGCTATCCTTATCGCAAATGCGGTTGGCTCTGGTGAGTAGTGTTCTAGCTACCATTTCTTTCTGCGATGGAGGATGACTTGAGTTAGCATGTAGGTACCGATCTGTGTGAGTATCTTTCCTATATACCCTGTGTCCGAGTGTGTTATCTGTTCGTTTATAGAGCAGAACGTCTAAGAAGGCCAGCTCACAGTGGGTCAAAATCGAAATCTAGGGGAACAAAATTATTTTTACGTTTTAATCATGAATTTAGAGTGAAAGCAACGTATATGATCTGTTTACTTCATAATAAACATCAGTTAAGACCTTTTTTAAGCTAAACCTACACATGCAAGAAATTGTCTATGACTAGGAGTTGGATAGAGCATTCAGTTATCTGTTCAGAACAATTTTCTACCCCTAATTTACTTTTAACAACGTCACAAAGTTCCACTTTCGACATATTTGTCGAACCCAGTGCTTCAAACAGTTGTAAACGTGTGAGAACTGGTCACGCGGCATCTTCTAAAACGTAAAATAACTAAGTAAGTTGCAAAAAGATGCAAAAAATCTTATAACAGGCGTCAACTACAAGACTTTATCTACATTTTAACATTAAGTAGAAAGTGACGCAGAGTGACGCGACATACTCAAAATCTAAGTGAAAATATAATTTTAAAAATAATAGTTCAATATTACAGTATAATGCAAATATAGCTGAAATTACGTAACAATTACGCCCATTAATAACTGAAACACGTTACAAAGATCATACCTTCAGCTGCATGTTCCATCTTAAAGCATCACACTAACCACAAACACAACCAAACCACAGCCACTTACATTCACCTACCAATTCAGACTGCTCGAACAGTGGTGACAGATTTACACTAAGATGCGTTTATATCCCAGAATAGTGAGCGGCAATCATATGAGAATGCTGTAGAAGTAATAAGTTTTGATTTTTTAATTATGAAAATAAATAACTTTGTCCTCCCAGATTTCGATTTTGACCCACTGTGCAGCTGATTATTTTCTTCTACTTCCATTGTGAAGTGGATGCTCGGATATCTGGAGCACATGAAGTCTAGAAAGTCCTGAAGTGTGGGGCGTCCATGTTCCCATATCAAAAAGGCGTCGTCTACGTATCTGAACCAACACTTAGGCTTCAATGGGTTCTCCTTGATCGCTTCTTCTTCGAAGTTAGCCATAAACACGTCAGCCAGTAGTGGAGAGAGGGGGGCACCCATGGCTGCTCCCTCCGTTTGCTGAAACATCTGCCCATTGAATACGAAGACTGTGGAGTTAACTCAGTGTTCAGCTAACTCCACTAAGTCCGTTGAACCTCCTGTGGCTGTAAGTTTTTCCCTGATTAACTGTATGGCGTCAGGTACAGGCACCCTGGTAAATAGGGACTCCACATCGAAGCTTGCCAGTAGATCACCGTCACTCAGGCTTATACTCGCTATGATATCAGTAAAGTGCTGCGAGTTGTCCACGTGGGAGGCTGGCGGAGGGAATAATGGCTGCAGTACCTGGTTCAAATATTTAGCCAGAGCGTGAGTTGGAGACGCTATGGAGCTAACTATAGGCCTCAGAGGCACATCGGGCTTGTGTATTTTAGGTAGGCCGTAGAACGTGGGAGTTCTTGAGTAGCGAGGTACTAGGGATTTCTTCTTCTCTCCTGGAATAGATGACTCCTTAATTAGCCGCGTCGTCGTTAGTTCTATCTTCCTTATGGGGTTCTTCGGGATCGCCTTATAAGCTGTGTCTGAAAGGAGGCTGTGAACTTTATCCACGTAGTCTTGGGGGTCGAATACAACCGTAGCATTCCCTTTGTCTGCTGGCAAAATCGTAATGCTGTCATTGCTTCGTAGCTCTTTAAGGGCCTGACGTTCTTCCCTGCTGATGTTGCTTGAAAAGGGCCTGGCATGTTTGATGATCTGAGAGACCTCTGCTCTAATTTCTTCTGCTTCTAGAGCAGAGGCTTCTCAGATCATCAAACATGCCAGGCCCGTTTCAAGCAACATCAGCAGGGAAGAACGTCAGGCCCTTAAAGAGCTACGAAGCAATGCCAGCATTACGATTTTTCCAGCAGACAAACGGAATGATACGGTTGTATTCGACACCCAAGACTACGTGGATAAAGTTTACAGCCTCCTTTCAGACACAGCTTATAAGGCGATCCGTAAGAACCCCATAAGGAAGATAGAACTAACGACGACGCGGCTAATTAAGGAGTCATCTATTCCAGAAGAGAAGCAGAAATCCCTAGTACCTCGCTACTCAAGAACTCCCACGTTCTACGGCCTACCTAAAATACACAAGCCCGATGTACCTCTGAGGCCTATAGTTAGCGCCATAGCGTCTCCAACTCACGCTCTGGCTAAATATTTGAACCAGGTACTGCAGCCATTGTTCCCTCCGCCAGCCTCCCACGTGGAAAACTCGCAGCACTTTACTGATATTGTTACGTGCCACCCCCTAGTGGCACTTTTGTTAACTGGATTACGGTGGGGGTACAAAGCACAACACCAATTACTGCTTAAAGAAATAATTAACTTTATTGTGGCCAGAAAATTACACTAATCAGCAAATACAAGCAATTAAGAGCCTTACTCCAGTTTCCTCAAGTCTCTTCCTTGAGCGCTCTTGGCCCTTCCACTTGTCAACAGATCACAGAAGTTAATCCGTCCTAATGAGTACGGTGACCTTGACAGAAACTACCTGCTCCTCTCCTTTATGTTCACCGACCACAATTACTTACGATCACTTGCTGCAGGCTATTTCGCTGTCCACAAGCTGGAGAAACAATGTCACTGGATTTCGTAACTCGCACAGCACTTCGTCACCACACTTCTGTCGCACAAGATAATCGCTCGCACTAGCTCGTAAAACACAACAACAACAAATGCTAGACAGGTCGCACTTATATAGCAGGCCGGTGACTCAATAAATGCTTGTAGATCCATCCAGGGTTCACGGCTTCTCGAGGTTTCCATCGCTGGTCCAGTCACGAATATTCTGGACTACCCCTTTGTCCTAGTAGCCCTGTTGCATAAGGCACACGCAATACAGGAGGCAGGCCACAGCCCAGCCCTGGGGCAGTTGTGACTCATGCGGCGAGTGATGACACAAACTCACAGCCGTAACACCACCCCCTTCCTAAAAAGGCTGATCGTCCCGATCAATCATTGGTCCGTCTGTGTCCCTCCGTAGGCTGCCAGGCGATCTCGGTGCACGATCTTCATCTTTGCCCTCGGGCTCCGCTGGATCCTGTAGACGACATCGTTGATCCGTTTCACGACTCGGTACGGGCCCTCCCAGGACTTCTGCAGTTTGGGTGACAGGCCTTTCTTCCGTAATGGGTTGAAGAGCCAGACCAGGTCGTCCTCGTGGAATCCGCCGGCATCCGTCTGCTGGTCGTATCGGGTCTTCATTCGGTCGGTCTCGATCCGCAGTTTCCTCCTCGCGAACGCGTGCACGTCCTCCAGTTGGTCGACCAGTTCTTGACAATACTGGCTTACCGGGATCGGATCATTCCCAGGTCGGCCGAAGGCAAGATCGACAGGTAGGCGGAGCTCCCTCCCAAACATGGCCCGGGCTGGTGTGCAACCGGTGGCTTCGTGCAAGGCGGCGCGGTAGGCCAGGAGAAATAGTGGAAGATGTTTGTCCCAATCCCTCTGGTGCTCTCTGACAACTATTCGGAGATGGTTCTCGATGGTGCGATTGAATCGCTCTACCATCCCGTCGGACTGAGGGTGTAGTGGCGTTGTCCTTGTCTTCCGGATTCCCAGCTGCTGGCATAGGTTCTGGAACACCTGCGACTCGAAGTTCCTCCCTTGGTCGGAGTGCAGCTCCAGGGGTACTCCGCACCGGCTGACGAATTCCTTCACCAGGGTCTCTGCAATCGTCGCGGCTTCTTGGTTAGGGAGCGCATACGCCTCCGGTCATTTGGTAAAGTAGTCGCTGACGACTAATATGTAGCGGTTCCCTGCCTCGCTTAACGGGAATGGCCCAGCAACATCGATGGCCACTCTCTCCATGGGGCCGCCCACGTTGTAGGTCTTCAGTGGACCCCGTCGTCTTCGTCCTGGGCCCTTGCTGGCTGCGCAATCGTGGCACCTCGCGCAGTGGTTCTCCACGTCTGTTCGGCATCCGATCCAGTAGAACCGCTCTCTCAGCTTCTCCAGGGTCTTTTTTAGCCCTAGGTGTTCACCAGATGATCCTCCATGAACTTCCTTCAGGACTTCCTCCGTCATAGCCTTTGGAACGACGACTTGTTCCCGAGATGTCTTCCCGTCGGTGCTCTCCCAGGTACGGCAGATGAGGCCATCCCTTACAATCAGCGAGTCCCACTGCGTCCAGTAGGACTTAAACTTTGGGCTGCAGTCACTCACAATGTTCCACCCGGGTCTGGGAACACAGGCCCTCTTCCATTCGGCATCCGTCCCAGGTCATCATCTTCTGCTTGCGCCCGCGTGAAAGATTCGCGGCTCCAGCTCCCTTGAAGTTCCACGGTAGTCCTTCGGCACTGTATCCCGGTGTTCTCCTCCCTTTGGGCACAGAAGGTGCAGTCTTCGGGGCACGGTCTTCGTGACAGGGCGTCGGCGTTAGAATGCAGTTGGCCTTTCCTGTGCTGAATCTCAAAGTTGTACTGTTGAAGCCTCTCTAACCACCGCGCGAGTTGACCCTCGGGCTGCTTGAAGTTCAGGAGCCACCGCAGGGATGCATGGTCGGTCCTGATGAGAAATTCTTGCCCGTACAGATACTTGTGGAAGTGTTCAATGGTCTTCACGATGGCGAGCAGCTCCTTCCTGGTGACGCAGTAGTTCCTTTCTGGCTTTAACAAGGCCTTGCTGAAGTAGGCCACTACTCTCTCCTCGCCGTCCACTACTTGCGACAGGATTCCCCCTATGCCAAAGTCGCTGGCATCGGTATCGACGATGAACCTTGTTCCAGGTCTGGGGTAGGCCCGAATAGGCGCGGTGCACAGAGCCTGCTTGAGTTGTTCGAATGCACTGTGGCATTCTGCTGTCCACGTGAAGAGTTGGTCCTTCTCAGTCAGTCGATGTAAAGGTTTGGCGATGTCGGCGAATCCTTTCACAAAGCGACGGTAATAAGTGCAGAGTCCCAGGAAGCTCCGTAGTTGGGACTTGTCCTTCGGAACCGGCCACTCCCTCACAGCTGCGGTCTTCTCTGGGTCGGTGCGCACCCCTTCCTCGGAGACGATATGCCCAAGGTACTGGACCCGCTTCTGGAAGAACTGACACTTCTTGGGGCTCAACTTCAGCTGGGCAGCCCGTAGCTTCAACAAGATCTCCTTCAGGTTGTTGTAGTGCTCCTCGAAGCTTCTCCCCAGAACGATGACGTCGTCTAGGTAGACCAGGCAGGTCTTCCAGTGTAGTCCCCTCAGAATGGACTCCATTAGCCTTTCGAAGGTCGCAGGGGCGTTGCACAGACCGAATGGCATGACGGTGAACTGCCAGAGCCCGCTGCCCACAGAGAACGCAGTTTTCTCGCGGTCCTTAGGGTGGACCTCCACCTGCCAGTAGCCACTGTTCAAATCCAAGGTGGAGAACCATCTCGACCCTGATATGGTGTCCAGGGTGTCGTCGATCCGGGGTAGAGGGTAGCTGTCCTTCGTCGTGACGTCATTCACCCGCCTGTAATCCACGCAGAACCTGGTGGAACCGTCCTTCTTCTTCACTAGCACGACCGGAGAACTCCAAGGACTATGTGATGGCTCGATCACCCCTTGCTCCTTCATCTCTTCTACCATCCGGTCGACTTCGGCTTGCTTGGCGAGCGGGACACGTCGGAATGGGGCCCTAATCGGTGCGCTGTCCCCAACGTCGATTCTGTGCTGAACCAAGCTTGTCCTGCCGAAGTCTTTGCTCCCCACGGAGAAGACGTCCTGGAATTCGCGTAGCAGGTCCTGAAGTTGGCGTCATTGGTCCTCGTCTAAATGGTCCTGGGATCCTTGGTACAGCTTCTGTAGTTCTTCTGGCAGTGTGCGTCTTCTTCGGTTGTCCGTCTGCAGGTGTCCGTCTGTCGTATCTGTGATGCGGGCAATCCAGGTAACGGGCTCGCAGACTCCTAGGTTGGTGTCCCGGTGAACCGTAATGTCGTAGTCGTTCAGGTCGGTCGTACGGCCGAGACGTCGTGTTGATGAGAGTCTTGGCAACTAGCAATCCTTTTGTCTGGATGTCCTCATATTTTGGCTCGATGACAGCCGCCACTCCCTCAGCAGTTCCGTCGACAATTACGGCAGCACTGACCTCCGTCCTGGCGGGAACGATGACGTCTTCCCTCAGCCTTACTCGTCGTGCGGTGATGGACTCGCGCGCAGGTTGCAAAGCAAGTTCCTCACCTCCGAAGTGCAGAGTGTTGGTACTCAGATCCAAGATGATGGTGTTCTGGTCCAGGAAGTCCAGTCCGATGATCACTTCATTTGATACGTCAGCCACAAGCACTGGATGCTTTATCGCCCGTCGACCAATGACGAACTCCAGTGATGCTTCGCCATGTACCGGTGCGGTCTCTCTGGTCGCGGTTATTAGCTGGAGGTTCCTTTGTGTGGGTTGCACTCTCCAGTTCGGGATCACGGTGGGACTGACGATGGTTCTCGATGCTCCCGTGTCGATTAGCATGGGCCAGCTCTCTCCGTTGACGACTCCGTTGACCATCAGGCTGCTATTGTCCCTCCGTAACTTCGTCACACGAACCTGGACTGCCGGGGCTTGACGACTGTCACAAGCCAAACTTTGCCCCCCAAGGCTGGCTAATACTCGTTTCCCTGGGTCGCGCGGTTTTCAGACGACTGATTTCCCGTCGGATACCCTCGGCGGCGGCGATCACCGCAGTCCTTGCTCAGGTGGCCTTTCTTACCGCAGGTCCAGCAGGTTGGTAGTCCTCTTCCGGGCCGCCTCTCCGGTTGCCTTCCGGCTGTGTCAGTGCTGGTGGTGCCGTGACTATCGAAGAAACGGCTTAGCGCCTCCATTAATTCGTCGGCCAGGGGCTTGGTCTCGTTGGTTTTTACTGGTTCGTCGACGTCCACTTGACGCACCCGCGCGTGCATTCTGGATGCCTGTTTTGCCGTCTCGAACTCAAGTGCGTGGCTCAGCGCATCTGTCAGGGTCTTATTGCGCGCGAGTCGCAGCGCCTGTTGAGTGTCCGAGTCCCGTAGCCCGTCGGTGAAAGTCTGCGTCGCTATCTGCTCCAGAAAGTCGGCCGGCGCTGTTGGGTAGGCGAGCCTTACGAGGCGTGCGATGTCCATCTCGAACTCCTGCAGGGTTTCCGCGTTCTTCTGTACCCGGGTCCGGAGCTGCATCTGGTAGGCCTGCTGAAGATGGCTATCTCCATATCGGGACTCCATATGGGCGATCAGTGAAGCGTAGTCCTGGGATCCAGTCGGGATGGCCTGAAGGACGTTAAGGGCGTCAACTCTCAGCGCTACAATGAGAGCTGTAGTCTTTTCAATGTTGTTCCAGTTATTTATGGAACAGGCCACCTCGAACTGACGTAAGTAGGTGCTCCACGGGACCTTTCCGTCGAAGGTTGGGGGCGTCACTCTGCTATGTCCCGTTCCTGATATTCCCGGTGTAACGGTGGCCGGGCGTTGGCGCAGCTCGGCAACTTCCTCTCGTAGAGCGTTGAATTTCTCTTCCACCCCCGTCAGTGGGCGTTGGCGCAGCTCGGCAACTTCCACTTGTAAGGCGTTGGATTTCTCCTCCACCCCCATCAGCGGTCGTTGGCACAGCTCGGCAACTTCCACTTGCAAGGCGTTGAACTTCTCCTCCACCCCCATCAGCGGGCGTTGACGCAGCTCGGCAACTTCCATTTGTAAGGCGTCGAACTTCTTTTCCACTGCTGCGACTTCCTCACGTAGGCCCTGTTCTAATTTCCTTTGGCTCTCCTCTAATTTCGTCAGTAGACACTCTTCCAGATTTTTCTGGCCATCCAGAAATTTGACGGTAGGGCCTCTGCTAACTTATTCTGGCCGTCCTTCAGGTCCTCTGCTAGCTTATTCTGTCCTTCTTCTAATTTGGAAGGTAGGTCCTCGGCTAAACTTTTCTGGCTGTCTTCCATCTTCTTCTGGCCGTCTTCTAATTTGGCAGTTAGGTCCTTGGTTAAATTCTTCTGGCCGTCTTCTATGCCATTTAACTTTTCTAGCAATGCAGCCAATTGCGCCTCCATTTTAGTTGTTTGCCTTGTAAAGGGCATGCACTCACAGGAAAATTAGAGAAAATGACCTGCTCGGGTTTTGAAACCAGGACCGTCAGGTGTTGTGCTTGAGTTCGTAATCCCGCTTCTGACACCAGGTGTTCCGTGCCACCCCCTAGTGGCACTTTTGTTAACTGGATTACGGTGGGGGTACAATGCACAACACCAATTACTGCTTAAAGAAATAATTAACTTTATTGTGGCCAGAAAATTACACTAATCAGCAAATACAAGCAATTAGGAGCCTTACTCCAGTTTCCTCAAGTCTCTTCCTTGAGCGCTCTTGGCCCTTCCACTTGTCAACAGATCACAGAAGTTAATCCGTCCTAATGAGTACGGTGGCCTTGACAGAAACTACCTGCTCCTCTCCTTTATGTTCACCGACCACAATTACTTACGATCACTTGCTGCAGGCTATTTCGCTGTCCACAAGCTGGAGAAACAATGTCACTGGAATTCGTAACTCGCACAGCACTTCGTCACCACACTTCTGTCGCACAAGATAATCGCTCGCACTAGCTCGTAAAACACAACAACAACAACTGCTAGACAGGTCGCACTTATATAGCAGACCAGTGACTCAATAAATGCTTCTAGATCCATCCAGGGTTCACGGCTTCTCGAGGTTTCCATCGCTGGTCCAGTCACGAATATTCTGGACTACCCCTTTGTCCTAGTAGCCCTGTTGCATAAGGCACACGCAATACAGGAGGCAGGCCACAGCCCAGCCCTGGGGCAGTTGTGACTCATGCGGCGAGTGATGACACAAACTCACAGCCGTAACAATATCATAGCGAGTATAAGCCTGAGTGACGGTGATCTACTGGCAAGCTTCGATGTGGAGTCCCTATTTACCAGGGTGCCTGTACCTGACGCCATTCAGTTAATCAGGGAAAAACTTACAGCCACAGGAGGTCCAACGGACTTAGTGGAGTTAGCTGAACACTGCGTTAACTCCACAGTCTTCGTATTCAATGGGCAGAAGTTTCAGCAAACGGAGGGAGAAGCCATGGGTCCCCCCCCCCCCCCTCACCCCACTACTGGTTAACGTGTTTATGGCTAACTTCGAAGAAGAAGAAGAAGAAGAAGAAGAAGCGATCAAGGAGAGCCCATTGAAGCCTAAGTGTTGGTTCAGATACGTAGACGACGTCTTTTTGATATGGGAACAAGGACGCACCACACTTCAGGACTTTCTAGACCTCATGTGCTCCAGACATCCGAGTATCAACTTCACAATGGAAGTAGAAGAAAATAATCAGCTTGCCTTCTTAGACGTTCTGCTCTATAACCGAACAGATAACACACTCGGACACAGGGTCTATAGGAAATACAGGGTGTATTTGATATGATGGAAGTCCGTTACACTGGTGATAGAAGAGACTATTCTAAGCTTCCTAGGTAAAAAATTTGTCACCTATCTTGAAATTGATAATTAATCATTAAAAAGTCAATGTTTTTAGTTATTTCAGAAACTAATCAGGCAGAAAGTGGTGCGGCAGGCTGGGGTAAACGAGGCGGAGCCAGGAGTGACGACGCGCGAAGGGGAAGTTGTTACGTAATCGGAGCATTGACCTTACCGGTTGACTTGAGGGGTGGTAGGCTATCAGCTGTTATGAGGATGAGCTCTACCGTCTCGTAAGAAAATGTGTATTGCCGTTGTTCTTGTTGTTGTTGTTGTTGTTGACAACTCACGCAATGGCTTGGGACGTTAGGATCGGTAGTATTGTGTAGCCTACTTTGTAAGTGTGGAATTCATTGATTGATGTTCATGTATAAAATAATTTCGATACTCAGCCCTGATGTATCATTGGCGTCCGTGTCGGACCTTCTGCTGACAAGTTTCTGAAAATACTAAAAACATTCTCTTAATGAAATGCAGTGTGACAAAATTCCGACATCCCGCAGTCTGTTTAGAACTAGGCATTTAGGACGGAAGTAAAAAACTTGATGTTTTGTTTGAGAGGCTTGGCGATTTTGGTCATTTAGCCCCATGTAGCTGGGTGTGGGTAGAATTTGTGAGATAACCTTTGTTTTGTGGTTTCTGTAGTAATGTGGGTATTTGTAATTCAGGTGAGGATTCGGAAGAAGGCGCCGGCCCTGTGGTGCTGGGGCAGTGCAACTGCCTCTCACCTGGAGGCCCTGGGTTCGATACTGGCTCCATCAGGGATATTAGAAACTGACGTGAGGGCTGGAACGCAGTGCACTAAGCCTCGTGGGGGCAATTGAGTAGCTGTCTGACAGTGAGGCAGTGCCCGAGTCAGGAAAATCAAGATTAATGGCCGAGGGGACCCGATGCACTGACCACGCGTCACCCTAATATCTGCAGGCCAAATGGCTGGACAGCGGTCGCTTGGTAGGCCTAGGCCCTTCATGGGCTGCACTGCCAGCGGTTATGATTATTGAGAAGAAGGCGGCCGTGGCCTTAAGTTAGGAACAATCCCGACATTTGCCTGGGGTAGAAGTCGGAACCCATGGAAAACTACTTCCAAGATTTAATACTAGTTCGGTACCACATGTTCATATTGTGAATTGTCCCATCCCATCTCCAGCCCTCGGGTGGCCATTAACTAGAGAGGGGGGGGGGGGGGGGGGGGGGGGAGGGTTGATTTATTGGTCCATCAACAATGTAAATACATATGAAAATACACGAAAATGAAAATAAAATACAAATACATTGTTATAATACAGTGTTATAATAGTCTAATAATAATAGTCTAATAATAATAAGAGTCAGCATGTGTAGTTCTGTTGGTAGAGTGCTAACCTTCCCGAGGGTGCGATCTACGTTCAGTCATGTAGTAAATGAATAGGATCTAATACGATCATCTCCATGGATTTCATGGCACATACAAGAAATCCTACGTACATTAAAGTCTGGCAACTCGACATACCAAAAAAAAACATAAAAGAAGTTAGTGTGTCTAATAATAATGTTATTGGTTTTACGTCCCTTTTAACTACCGTGGCTTTTAGAGACGCCGGGGTGCCGGAATTTTGCCCCGAAGGGGATTTTTAACGTGCCAGTAAATGTATTGACACGGCTCCCTCGCATTTGCGCACCTTCAAATGCCTGCTGACTGCGCCAGGATACGAACCTGCAACCTAGGGCCCAGCAAGCGAGAACGTTACCGCTGAGCCACGCAGCCAGTCTGTTAGTGTGTCTAAAAGCCTATTATTACTATTATTAGTATTATTAATATGTTTATTAGAGTTGTTGCACTATCTTCACACAAAGATAGACCAACAGTTCCTTAAATTAATTTACCAAATCTTTAGGATTTCTATTTTCTATGCATAGTCCATGAAGCTGGAAAAATCCTAGACAGATCCACCATCACTAGTCATGTAGCCACTCCCCATGAAGGTGTGAATCAGCTGTTCATAGGCTCGGTTTGTGTATTTCAATGTCATTGGCAGACAAGGCGAGGAGGTCACTCAACTGCAGACTCTGGTCAACATTCCTCAGCGTAGGAGGGGAGGGTGACGGGGAGAAGTCAGCTCTGCTGCTGAGGGGAACGAAGTGAAAGCCCGTTTCCAAGACATTGACCGACGATTTTTGTGATTTAATTCCACCTACACTAATTAAGATCCGACTTAATTTCATGAAGATATTTGCTTAGAATACCATCTTCTATCACCAGTGTAAAGGACTTCCATCATATCAAATACACCCTGTATACATAAATTATATATAAACTTTTGAACTGACGGTGGTTTTGGGGTCTGGGGGATGTGAAACGCGAAGATATGTCGAAATTTTCCGGAAGTCGAAACATGGTACCCATTGCAATAGTTAGCTTTCTAATGAAATCTACCTAATACCGGTGTATCAACAATTTCACGTGAGGTTTCTTCTATGTCAGATGTTACACATCATATGCGACTAATGTAAGGCTCGTAACGTTTATTATTATTATTATTATTATTATTATTATTATTATTATTATTATTATTATTATTATTATTATTATTATTATTATTATTATCGTGCAAAATTATCCAGTGATATCTATGCATCTATAATATCACGTAGCTAAAATAAAAATGTAATAATTTAAACGAACACACATTCTTACAGAATACCTACAATACTAGAAAACAACCTCCGTTGGAAACGAGAATCATAACGTCGCAGCCAACCTAGATATGGCAGTAACATAGGGAAACATGTTGTTGGATCAGGATGTACTTTGTAACTTATCTTCAATAAACCTAGGCCGGCATTAACGCCAGTATTAAAGATTCCGTGACATTGTCATAGACAGAGTAGCGCTTATTGGGCGTTTTAGCTTACGCGTGGCGAGAATGAATACTGGCGTATAATATTTGAAGAAGTCCAGAATACAGTAACATACACCATAATAAGATGTTCTAAACTTGGCAACAAACATATGTTACATTGCTCGACAAACACAGGCAGTTAGGAATGCAAACTTGAAGGTCAATCACCACTATCGATATCTCAACAAGAATTCACATATAAATATCATAACCCATACTTGTAGACATAACTTTCATAGGATCTGATGATGCTCGCTTGACGATCGAAACTGGTCATCCAAGTGTATTTATTAATTTCATGTATTTTTTTTTTCAGGTTTGGATAACTACCCAATGCAATTGGGCACAATCATGTTGACAGACTGAGAAACATTAGATTTCTATAATATCAGTAATATTCTGATCCTTGGTGGTGGGGGTCAGACAATTTTCAATTTTTCGAGGCACTCACCACCTCACCCACCGGAGGGGTGTGTGTTCAAATTGCTGATTGCATCCTTTAGGGTTAATCATCACAGCTTGGTAAGGTAAAATGATATATTTTAATGATACACAATAAAATACGACATGAATGGATGTATTGTATGTTATTCCAGGCCTGCTGGATACATGAGATGGAATCACTTTGCATAATATAACAGCACAATATTCAGTGAGTGGTGTTGTTTGAGAGCGTCAGGTGCTATTTTAATCTTTCGTTGACACGCTGGGCACGCAGATCGATAGGCTACATTGTGGAACAGATGGTTTCCACATATTTTGTTCGCAACAGGGTTGTCGTTATCGATAGCACATTGCCAGCTGAATTTACATAAGCCATACTTTCGTTTTTTTGAACAAACACTACAAAGCTATTTTCTCAGACTTTTGTCATAACTTTCATCAACCTTCGTCTTCACATCTATGACCGTCAGTTGTAATCTATCATCAGAAATGCTTGTCAATCGGCCAACACGATTGTGCCCAATTCGATAAAGTGTGGAGTAATAATTATTTTGACAGCTTGCCACGGCGAGTGAGTGGTTATCGTGTCGGACTACCAACCCCAAGCTTGCAGGTTTGCTCCTGGCTGTGGTAAGTGACTTTTGAAAGGCGTCAAATATCACGGCACGCATGTCATACGATGTTGGCATGTTAACAAAAACCCACTTGAATTCAATAGGCCGTGTTCAAAATGGAAAACTTAATCTCGGGATTTTCCGCCAACACAAAAGTTCCTCCATTCTCTACTAGAAAGCGCTATAGTGTCAAGGAGCTTTGATATCTAACCTCCTTGACTTTCATAGCGTTCCAAGGAACAACAAAATTCAACATGCAAGCTGCCCTCTGAGGCGTCTAATAACAAAGCTTGCAACCGGCACCGGAGGCATACGATATAATTATTATAATTCTGACACTCAAAGTGCCGTTATCACCTACGCCAATTATCTCTTTATTTATCATTTAAGGTTATTTGACTTTGCATAAGCATTTCATCAACAGAAACGCTCGTTAACTCACCACTAACAAGGAATTGCGTTAAATGGTAAATCTGGCCACTCAACTCTCTAAAGTATCGTCAGAATGGAGGGAAGTAGCTAAACTCTACCTCGAGCATCTCACAATGGCGACTTGTTTCTGAGTTTCATACGAACTTTCATCCATATGAATATAAAATATGTTTATGACAATTAAGTTACTAAGTTTTAATACCAAGAAAGAAGAATACGGAAATAAAAGAAAGCATTTCTGAAGTGGGATTCGAACACCGTTCAGCTCTGCATTAAAAAAATTACAGTCTGCTTACGCTACGAAGACACCAAGAGAGCGTGTCCAATTAATCTAAGTGAACTATTTATGTACACAACTCCTTAACACTTTGTTCATATAATTTTACGCTTTTTGCCACGACTAAGGTCTTCTGTATTTCCCTTCCTCTAAAACTAGGTTCCAGAAAATCTCAAGGAAGCATCACCAACAACATCTCTCCGCCATGACTCTCCAAGATGAAACCGAGTCTATGCATACGCGGATCCGTAAAGCGTATTCAAGTAATTACGGACCCGAATGGCGTCATGAAATGCATCAACGATTATCACGCATTAACTCTCGTATTTAAGTTAAATGGGAATTAACTAACTAATCGTTAGTAAAGAGTTGGTGAAAACGCCCTTATACCAATATTACATTAATTATTTACACACTTTTAAAAACACTTCTCGAATAAATTGGGGAGGGAATTAATTGGATGAAATGGTTCGTTCATCAGGTTAGAATCATCAGATCATGTTCACTTAGCTTAAATTAAGTTCAGTGGATATGTTAATGGGAGCTGCGCAGCCCAGTGTGTAGATACAGTGAGTTTCTATTAGAAAGGTAGTAAATTTTAGATTGTGGTGGATTTTACCACTTTCAGAAACACAAATAACTGTGGATTCACTCAGCCTACAACAGAAATGAGTACCTTACGTGGGTAATTCCTGGCAGCAAAGACGGATGAGTTTGGAGCTGACAACTCCATCCCATGTAGTGGCGATGTCACGAAGGGTGGAAGCCTATACCTACCACTGCTCTATGGATTACTGTGGCATGTACAGAGATGGCTTTGATTTGCTTCGATATTTATAAATCACTTTCGAAACTTACGGTGGAGGCGTGGTGGCTCAGTGGTCAAGCTGTCTGCCTCTCACCAAGGCGAACTGAGTTTGATTCCCGGTCAAAGCATGTGATATTTTCGAAGTGAAATGCCATGTCGTGTGGTTCGGCTTCCAGGTAAAAAAAGGTTCCGTGACTTATGATCGAGTGATTAACGGTCACGTTAAACTACAAGCTTCCTTCATTGCTAACTGAATAGTTGAAGAAAAAAGAAACAGTTCAGTTTATGAATATGCTCCTATCGCACAAACTACCGAATCAATTGATATGAAAATTAATCGACATTTACCTTTAAAAATAAAATAGGTAAGTTACTTAAAAGACAATATATATAATTCACTGCTACCAACATTACATTTCATCAATTCTTAAACATAAACAAGATGGTCAGTAAAGAACATGTAGCCTACTTTCTTCTAAATGCATGGGTATAGTTATAACTCTTCGTCCATTTCAAGGAGTAGGCCTATAATAAAATCGAATGTTGGTTGTAGTAACTTGTTGAAATACAACGTGTTATGCGGATATTAAACGTTGATTGATTGAATCCTCGCCTGAATTATATACACACACACTATTACAGCCATCACAATAACACAGGTTATCAGACAAAATTCAACACTCACCCAAGTACACGGGGCTAAACGATCATCATGACCATGCATCTCAAATGAAGCAACCACAACAAGAGCTTCCTACCCAAATAAAAGTACGCACACTAGTAAGTCTACAGACATCACAGTGACACAGTTTATCAGACAATTTCTACACGCACCCAAGTACACGAGGCTACAAGACCATGATCTGCAAAGCTCCTAAAGAATCAACAACAATTAACTCTACTGCGGATCAGGAACAACGAATTTCAATCGCGGTAGTCGAGTGAAATACTCGTATATTGTGTTATAAGTATATACAGTATATATAATACTAGCAGTAGTACCCGGCTTCGCCCGGTGGAAAGATGATAATATTTCAGTCTCCTTAACACTCAACGTCATAAATTATATTTATTTATGTATTCATTTCTTACATTATCAAACCCAGTGACAATGTTTATACTTAAGTCACTATGGGAAGGCTCTGTAAAATAATGATCATTCTCGTGATATTTGTCTTCAGTCCGAGTCGAGATATGTCGTTAGCGGTCCCAGAATTCGTGACATCTCAGTCGTAGAAGACTTTATGTGGTGGTGATTAGAAATATAATGGACTTAAAATCTAGGTCATTTACCCCGAATGACGTTGAGGGCGTAACATCTAGGTAATTTGCCCTACTGATCAGGATGATATTGAAAATTACTACATAACTGACATATGAAACTTAGAAAATAATAGAAAAAGTTATTTTTAGGACTCACATTTCGGGAAAGACTTGATTATTTTTTGCCAAAGAGCTCCCACTTAGATCGCTATCTGGTTAAAAGTTACGTCTTGTTAAGGTTTAAACTGTACGATAAATGTCTGAAGCAATTCCTCAAAGAGAAGCTTCCAGATTTCGCAGTCGATATATCGTTAACGTTCCTGAGCATCCAGTTGTCTTTTCTTCTGACGCAAAACATCTTCTACATAGTGATGATGAACATAGAAGCGACTACTGGCACATGTAACTTATCAACGAATGGGAATAATTGATACTTTAAAGGAATGAGAGGTCATTTGCCCTTTTGATGAGGATCACAATGAAGACTACTACTACTACTACTACTACTACTGAACGGGTATATCAAACTTACAAACTAATGGAAATACGTATTTTTAAAATCACAGGCTAGGTAGACTCTGGTGTTGCTTAGTAGTATCTAGGTCATTTGCCCCTTTGATGAGGATGATAATGAAGACGACTACTACTGAACGGGTATATCAAACTTACAAACTAATGGAAATACATATTTTTAAAATCACAGGCTAGGTAGACTCTGGTGCTGCTTAGTAGTATAATGGACGTAACATCTAGGTCATTTGGCCCTTTGATGAGGATGATAATGAAGACGATTACTACTGAACGGGTATATCAAACTTACAAACTAAAGGAAATACACATTTTTAAAATCACAGGCTAGGTAGACTGGTGTTGCTTAGTAGTATAATGGACGTAACATCTAGGTCATTTGCCCCTTTGATGAGGATTATAATGAAGACGACTACTACTAAACGGATATATCAAACTTACAAACTAATGGAAATACACATTTAAAAATCACAGGCGATGAAGACTGTGGTGTTACTTAGTAGTATAATGGACGTAACATGTAGGTCATTTGCCCTTTTGATGAGGATGGTAATGAAAACTACTGTTGAATTGACACGACAAACTTACAAACTACCGTGATAGAAAGAAATATTTCAAAATTCACAGGCGATGAAGACTTATTGTGTGTGGTGATTAGTGGTATAAAAGGTGTAACATCTAGGTCATTTGCCCTTATGATAATAATAAGGTAATGAAAAATGACTACTAAACGAACATGGTGTAATTTTAAATCTGATATAGGTAATTCAGATTACTACCTTCGATGTCTTCCAAAGTCTGAACGTTATATTCTGGCTTAGGCCTATACTCGATGCGTGTAGTGAAAGAGCTTATCGAGTACTGCTCGGGTCCAAGCTGCACGTAGCTGAGAATATCGCAGATGATGATGACGATATATGATGACAGACGTTCGGGGGGGTTCCCGGTCCTATTCACATTGACCGGTGAATCACTCATTCTTTCGTAACACTACAGCGCTTTGAGCAAAGACCCTGTATGAACATCAGCATAGTCAGCAATAACAGGTAACACGGCAGGGTCTGGACATTTTTCTCATGTCACCTTGCGATGAATGAGCAAGCTATTCTCATCCCTGCCCCCTCTTCCCCCCTCCACCCACCAGGGTCACAACTTGTGGGACGTGGGTTTGCGACCACGGGACCCCAGCTGAGTCCGGCATTGCTTCTACTTACTGGTGCCGGGCACCTTTCAGTTCTCTTTCCTGTCAGCCTCCCTTGGTCAAACTCTTGTTCTCTTCCGACCCCGATGGTATCAGGTTATCCGAGGCCTAGCGGCTCTTTCACTTTCCCGCCTTAATTGGCCCTTGTCTAATCATTCCTGATAGCCTCATTCTTTTCTTACTATCTCATATCTTCTGCTCAAGACCCTCAAGGAGGCAGGGTGTGTGTAGCCCTAGTGCACCCTGGATAGTGCTACATCCTCAAGGGCTCATGGCTGGTGAGTTCAGGAGCTGGCAACCCTGAAGGTTCCCTGAGCGGGTCCGGTTTTACCCCTTTTTTCCATTGCCTTTGGGACGGACCCTGTCCACTTTCCGGGAATGGAGTGGTCTGTCCGCAATTTCAAGCAGACAATGTTACTCGCAGGGTACCAAAGGGTAAGTATACAAATTTTGGTTCTGATCGGTGAAACGGTGTAGATTTGGACCAAAGGGCCTAAATGGAGAGATTGGGTTGGACTGTCCGAAATTTCAAGTGGACAGGGTTACCCGCAGGGTTGCAAAGGGTAAGTATACACATTTTGGTTCTGATCGGTAAAACGGTGTAGATTTGGACCAAAGGGCCTAAATGCAGAGATTGGGTTGGTCTGTCCGAAATTTCAAGTGGACAGGGTTACCCGCAGGGTTGCAAAGGGTAAGTATACAAATTTTGGTTCGGATCGGTGAAACGGTGTAGAAGTTTGCCAAAGGGCCTAAATGCAGGAAATGGGGTGGTCTGTCCGAAATTTTAAGTGGACAGTGTTATTCACAGGGTTACATAGGGTAAGTATACAAATTTTGGTTGAGATCGGTGAAACGGTGTAGATTTGGGACAAAGGGCCTAAATGCAGGGAATGGGGTGGTCTGTCGGAAATTTCAAGTGGACAGGGTTACCCGCAGGGATCCGAAGGGTAAGTATACAAATTTTGGTTCAGATCGGTGAAACGGTGTGGATTTGTATACATAACAGACAGACAGACAGACAGACAGACAGACAAACATTGAGCTTTATATATATAGATTAGTATTATTAATAAGTTTATTACAGTTGTTGCACTATCTTCACACAAAGATAGACCAACAGTTCCTTAAATTAATTTACTAAATCTTTAGGATTTCTATTTTCTATGCATAGTCCATGAAGCTGGAAAAATCCTAGACAGATCCACCATCACTAGTCATGTAGCCACTCCCCATGAAGGTGTGAATCAGCTGTTCACAGGCTCGGTTTGTGTATTTCAATGTCATTGGCAGACAAGGCGAGGAGGTCACTCAACTGCAGACTCTGGTCAACATTCCTCAGCGTAGGAGGGGAGGGAGACGGGGAGAAGTCAGCTCTGCTGCTGAGGGGAACGAAGTGAAAGCCCGTTTCCAAGATATTGACCGACGATTTTTGTGATTTAATTCCACCTACACTAATTAAGATCCGACTTAATTTCATGAAGATATTTGCTTAGAATACCATCTTCTATCACCAGTGTAAAGGACTTCCATCATATCAAATACACCCTGTATACTCACACATATCGGTACCTACATGCTAACTCAAGTCATCCTCCATCGCAGAAAGAAATGGTAGCTAGAACACTCCTCACCAATGCCCACCGCATTTGCGATAAGGATAGCGTGAATGAAGAAAAGAAACATGTTTGGAACACGCTCCTAGCTAATGGCTACAGCAAAGGGCAAATAAATAGGGCCACACGGAAGGTAGAACAAAGCCGAAGAACTGGCAAAAAGAACAAAGATAGGCCCCACCATAAAGCCTTTCTGCCGTACGTACAGGGGTTGACAGATAGAATCACCAGGCTACTCAAGAAACACGATGTGACTACTGTGATGCATCCTATAAACAAGCTGACGCAAGTGGTGCGTAAATCAAACGAGATAAAGCTGCCAAAGCAGGACGCAGGAGTTTACAAAGTGCCTTGCTCCTGTGGACAGGTTTACATAGGGCAAACAAAAAGACGCGTTTCCATTAGGATTTCAGAGCACATTCGGGACACGAAACAGACAAATTACAGATCTGCAATAGCTGAACATGCTGACGTCACGAGACACGCCATCGAATTTGATAAGGCCGAAACTGTTGCTAAAATTCCCGGATACCAAAACAGGTTAATTAGAGAGGCAATAGAGGTCGTGAAGCATCCCAATAATTTCAATCGCGAAGATGGGTTCAAACTCAGCAACATCTGGAAAGTTCTACTAGCGCGCGACTGCCAGGGGCGGGGACCAATCAG
This sequence comes from Meconema thalassinum, assembly GCA_946902985.2. Lineage (NCBI taxonomy): Eukaryota > Metazoa > Arthropoda > Insecta > Orthoptera > Tettigoniidae > Meconema > Meconema thalassinum. Next base: position 556,067,090 of record OX336388.2, read on the forward strand.
CGAGCAGCATGACGTCAATGCAGGGCAAGCAAGCACATCTGGCTGGCAATAACCGTTAGTTTGAGTACGGACACCAACTCGTACCTACCATGATTAAGGCTGCTGCAATGTCAGCCGAAACGTCGGATAATAATAACCTATATGTGACGCGGCTCAATCCTGTAAGCCTAGATGATAAACTTGACTCCGGCCGCGAAAGCCTACGATCTAAACAGTGCTATTTATTTTGCAATATTCTCCAGTTTGTTTATGCAAACGAACGGTGCACACTTTCCATGTCGGTATAGGCTAGGGTACAAGGATTGTGTGTTGCAAACTTCTGGACGTAGATTTCTAAATTTCATGCATATTTCACAATATTTTCCGGTTACCGTAAAGGTTCGGGATGACTTTGTCTTTGTGTTTGGGATTGTAACTACAATGGTTGATCCAATATACAATGTCAACTTTCAAATCATGTAAATCATTTCCAACATGTTGGATTTTGAGCGCATGTGTGAAGCTATCCTTACCTAATTGGTCAATGAATGAGCTCTGGTTGGTTGGAGAAACTGTTTCATAATGAAAAACAAGATGTTCAGTAAAGAACATATAGCCTACTTTCTCCTAAATGCATGGGTATTGTTATAACTCTTTGTCCTTTTCAAGGAGTATAATTAAATGTTGGTTGTAGTAGCTTGTTGAAATACAACGTGCTATAGGGATATTAAACATGAATATGAGGTGCCCTTTGCTAGTGCTACCTCTGTAAAAAAAAGTTCATTCAATTCGGTTTCTCCGTGTTTGAATTGATCTGGGGAATGGATTTGCACACATACATGGCCGCTATTTGCAAACTATTGGGCTGATGACCTTGTAGTCAGTCATAAGATGCTTTCCACAAAAAGGCATGTTGTTGCAAAATCCGGTAGAGATCAAATTATTAGGATGGTCGAAATTTGATTTAAGCTTTTAAAATTTGGGTGGCCGTCATTCCATTTCCGTCAAGATGGCGGCGATATAAAACATGACACTGAGATACCTTTTGCTAGTGCTACCTCTGTACCAAATTTCGTTCAATTCGGTTTCACCGTGTTTGAATTGATAGGAGGAATCGATTTGCACACATACTTGGCCACCATCTGCAAACTATTGGGCTGATGATCTAGCAGTTTGGTCAGAATATGCTTCCCACATAAAGATTTGTTGATGCAAAATTTGGTAGAGACTAGATTATTAGGTTGGTCGTAATTACATTTTAGCCTTTAACATTTGGGTGGCCGCGATTACGTTTCCGTCAAGATGGCGGTGATATAAAACATGACACTGAGGTGGCCTTTTCTAGTGCTACCTCTGTACCAAATTTCGTTCCATTCGGTTTCGCCGTGTTCGAATTAATAGGGGTAATCGATTTTGACACAAAGATGGCCGCCATCCGCAAACTATTAGGCTAATGACCTATTAGATTTGTCAAAGGATGCTCCCATCATAAAGGTATGTTGTTGCAAAATTTGGTAGAGATCGAATGATTAGGTTAGTCGTAATTCGATTTAAGCTTTGAACATTTGGGTGGCCGTCATTACGTTTCCGTCAAGATGGCGGTGATATAAAACATGACACTGAGTTGCCCTTTGCTAGTGTCTACCTCTGTACCAAATTTCATTCCATTCGGTTTCACCGTGTTCGAATTAATAGGGGTAATCGATTTTGACACAAAGATGGCCACCATCCGCAAACTATTACGCTAATGACCTATTAGATTTGTCAAAGGATGCTTCCTCCATAAAGGTATGTTGTTGCAAAATTTGGTAGAGATCGGATGATTAGGTTAGTCGTAATTTGATTTAAGCTTTGAACATTTGTGGGGCCGCCATTACGTTTCCGTCAAGATGGCGGTGATATAAAACATGACACTGAGGTGCCCTTTGCTAGTGCTACCTCTGTACCAAATTTCATTCCATTCGGTTTCACCGTGTTCGAGTTAATAGTGGTAATCGATTTTCACACAAAAATGGCCGCCATCCGCAAACTATTAGGCTAATGTCCTATTAGATTTGTCAAAGGATGCTCCCGTCATAAAGGTATGTTGTTGCAAAATTTGGTAGAGATCGGATGATTAGGTTAGTCGTAATTTGATTTAAGCTTTGAACATTTGTGGGGCCGCCATTACGTTTCCGTCAAAATGGCTGTGATATAAAACATGACACTGAGGTGCCCTTTGCTAGTGCTACCTCTGTACCAAATTTCATTCCATTCGGTTTCACCGTGTTCGAGTTAATAGGGGTAATCGATTTTCACACAATGATGGCCGCCATCCGCAAACTATTAGGCTAATGACCTATTAGATTTGTCAAAGGATGCTCCCGTCATAAAGGTATGTTGTTGCAAAATTTGGTAGAGATCGGATGATTAGGTTAGTCGTAATTTGATTTAAGCTTTGAACATTTGGGTGGCCGCCATTACGTTTCCGTCAAGATGGCGGTGAAATAAAACATGACACTGAGGTGCCCTTTGCTAGTGTCTACCTCTGTACCAAATTTCATTCCATTCGGTTTCACCGTGTTCGAATTAATAGGGGTAATCGATTTTGACACAAAGATGGTCGCCATCCGCAAACTATTAGGCTAATGACCTATTCGATTTGTCAAAAGATGCTCCCTCCATAAAGGTATGTTGTTGCAAAATTTGGTGGAGATCGGATGATTAGGTTAGTCGTAATTTGATTTAAGCTTTGAACATTTGTGTGGCCGCCATTACGTTTCCGTCAAGATGGCGGTGATATAAAACATGACACTGAGGTGTCCTTTGCTGGTGCTACCTTTGTACCAAATGTCGTTCAATTTGCACTCACCGTGTTCGAATTGATAGGGGGGACAGACATTCAGAGTACACACGCTCACACACACACACGCACAGACTCACACACACACACACACACAGACACACTTTTTTTTCGCCCTGTAGTGATCTCATAAGTCCACTTTCATTTTTTGCAAAAATCGAAAGTAGGCTAATAGTACTTTAATGACCCCATTATGATACAGTTTTCTGACATATAATATTTAGACTACATTTCGACATTGACAAACATAACATTAATTAAGCCAGAGAATAAAATACTCTACAGGTGTCTGATAAGTTCCTGTACCCCTAGTTTTATATTGTTTTTGTTAACATTCACTGTTCAGTTTGTACTAGACCCATCCAGAAAATAAGTTTCCCTATTTGTTTAAATAGAAACATAGTTACACAATCTATACAGAAACCAGACAGCAGTCATTCGAGCTGAAGGACATGAGAGAGAAGCTGGTATTCATAAAGGTGTAAGTTAGTTAGTTATTGTTGTTTTAAGGGGCGGAACTTCGAGGTCATCTGCCCCTATAAAGGTGAAAGGCAAGCCTGCAATTTATCACCCATATTTTTCAATCTTTACATTGAACAAGCAATGAAGGATATATGAGAACAATTTAAAAGTGGGAGTGAAGATTCAAGGAGAAATAATTTCAACTCTGAGATTTGCCGATGACATAGTCATCTTCGCTGACACGCCTGAGTATTTGAATGAGTTTTTGAATTGTATGGACTCCGTTTTGAGGAAAGAATTCATGATGAAAAACAAGATGTTCAGTTAAGAACATATAGCCTACTTTCTCCTAAATGCATGGGTATTGTTATAACTCTTTGTCCTTTTCAAGGAGTATAATTGAATGTTGGTTGTAGTAGCTTGTTGAAATACAACGTGCTATAGGGATATTAAACATGAATATGAGGTGCCCTTTGCTAGTGCTTCCTCTGTAAAAAAAATCATTCAATTCGGTTTCACCGTGTTTGAATTGATCTGGGGAATGGATTTGCACACATACATGGCCGCTATTTGCAATTTATTGGGCTGATGACCTTGTAGTCAGTCATAAGATGCTTTCCACAAAAAGGCATGTTGTTGCAAAATCCGGTAGAGATCAAATTATTAGGATGGTCGAAATTTGATTTAAGCTTTTAACATTTGGGTGGCCATCATTCCGTTTCCGTCAAGATGGCGGCGATATAAAACATGACACTGGGGTGCCTTTTGCTAGTGCTACCTCTGTACCAAATTTCGTTCAATTCGGTTTCACCGTGTTTGAATTGATGGGGGGAATCGATTTGCACACATACTTGGCCACCCTCTGCAAACTATTGGGCTGATGATCTAGCAGTTTGGACAGAATATGCTTCCCACATAAAGATTTGTTGTTGCAAAATTTGGTATAGACTAGATTATTAGGTTGGTCGTAATTACATTTTAGCCTTTAACATTTGGGTGGCCGCGATTACGTTTCCGTCAAGATGGCGGTGATATAAAACATGACACTGAGGTGGCCTTTTCTAGTGCTACCTCTGTACCAAATTTCGTTCCATTCGGTTTCACCGTGTTCGAATTAATAGGGGGAATCGATTTTCACACAAAGATGGCCGCCATCCGCAAAATATTAGGCTAATGACCTATTAGTTTGGTCAAGGATGCTCCCTCCATAATGGTATGTTGATGCAAAATTTGGTAGAGATCGGATGATTAGGTTAATCGTAATTTGATTTAAGCTTTGAATATTTGTGTGGCCGCCATTACGTTTCCGTCAAGATGGCGGCGATATAAAACATGACACTGAGGTGCCCTTTGCTAGTGCTACCTCTGTACCAAATTTCATTCCATTCGGTTTCACCGTGTTCGAATTAATAGGGGTAATCGATTTTGACACAAAGATGGCCGCCATCCGCAAACTATTAGGCTAATGACCTATTAGATTTGTCAAAGGATGCTCCCTCCTTAAAGGTATGTTGTTGCAAAATTTGGTAGAGATCGGATGATTGGGTTAGTCGTAATTTGATTTAAGCTTTGAACATTTGTGTGGCCGCCATTACGTTTCCGTCAAGATGGCGGCGATATAAAACATGACACTGAGGTGTCCTTTGCTAGTGCTACCTATGTACCAAATTTCGTTCAATTTGCACTCACCGTGTTCGAATTGATTGGGGGGGACAGACATTCAGAGTACACACACTCACTCGCACACACACACACACACACACACAGACTCGCACACACACATACACACACACACACACACACAGACAGACACATTTTTTTCGCCCTGTAGTGATCTCATAAGTCTACTTTCATTTTTTGCAAAAATCGAAAGTAGGGTAATAATAAATGTAAAACAAAAAATGGAATGCAGCCGGAATAGATCAGAAAACTCTATGGACATCAAATTGGCAGGTGAAACATTTTTGAAAGCCTTTGTCTGGAGCGTGGCGCTCTATGGAAGTGAAACTTGGACTTTTGGGGCAGCAGAAAAGAGGAGAATTGAAGCGTTTGAAATGTGGTGTTACAGGAGAATGATGAAGATCAGATGGGTAGATAGGGTTACAAACGAAGAGGTATTAAGACGAGTGGGAGAGGAGAAATGTTTCTGGCGACTGCTAATGAAGAGAAGGGATAGGCTGGTAGGACACATACTAAGACACCCAGGAATAGCAAGCTTAGTTATGGAAGGAAGGGTCGAGGACAAGAACTGTAGGGGTAGATCAAGGTTAGAAAATGTTAAACAGATTGCCTCGGACGTAGAGTGTGTTAGCTATGTAGAGATGAAGCGATTAGCTCAGGACAGGGAGGCATGGAGGGCTGCATCAAACCAGTCAAAAGACTAAAGACTCCAACAAGAGTTACATGAGAAACTTTATTGTCACCTGATAGAGCAATGTTTGAGATATATTCCGACATAACCACCACCAGAATTAATACACCTGTCAGATCGTGGGATCAACTGCTGTATTCGTGTGTCATAGAAGCCTGGGAATGGAACCAGCGTGTGACTTCCGTCCCCAGCTCTTCGTCAGTGGGAAAATGCTGACCAGAGGACAGGAATTTCTTGAGGTGCAAGAAAAGATGGAAATCGCTGGGACCAAGATCAGGATGATCAAAAACTCCCAGCCGAACAGTAGATGTGCGCCGAGCTGTACAGTACAGTATGTGGTCGAAAACTAGTATGGTGGCCATTTTAATTCCCGTGACGCCCACCCCAATTCTATCCCCTGATAATTACAGATAGGGCTACACACACTACTACAAGCACCACGCTATCAGCCAAATTTAACACAATCCTAAGTACAAAGGGCTGATGATCAAGATGTCCCAAGCTTCCTAGAATAAATTAATAACAACAACTAAAACGGGGACACCCTCGACCAAACAGAAACATTGTTACCCCAAATAAAACATGAGAAATCAACGGTTTTTTCGCTCATGCTCTGAATTCTTTAAAATTGTTCAACAACCTGGTAAGTTATTTGTTGGGCATCCCTTCAAATAAAAATAAATACAGAGATCAGTCCATGCATCTGGAGTAAGGATATGCTTTCCTCCCTCGTGAGTTACAACCCTACAGATTGCGTGCAACCCCAGGATGATATCATGAATCTGCATCTCTCGCTGTCTCCAATAAACAAAGTACTTTATGCCTCACCGAGGGATGCTCTTATCTCCAGCTTGGCAACAACAACCCTAACCAGGACGTGGCATGACTTGTGTGGGGTAAATAATGAGCTCATGCTTATGAATTAAAACAATTAAAAACGAACCAATATTTTGTAACTATGTCGCCATGGAGAAAACGATAGAGGATTTTACTGCCTGCTAGGAGAGCTACAGTGGAGTAGAATGACAATTACAAGTAGGCCTACTAGAAGGAAGGAAGGAAGGAAGGAAAGAAAGAAGGAAGGAAGCGTTTAGTTTTACGTGACCGTTAATCATTCGATCATGAGCCACGGGACCTCTTTTTACGTGGAATCCGAACCACAGGACATGACATTTCACTTCGAAAATCTCACATGCATTGACCGGGAATCGAACCTGGTACGCCTTGCTGAGAGGCCTTCAAATACTAGAATGAGCTAAGGTAATTATTATTATTATTATTATTATTATTAATAATAATAATAGGCCTAATAATAATAATAATAATATTGAATCTTTAGCTTTCGCTGGAAGATCTGTCGCTTAGTGCTCATTAGTAAGGGCATGGTGACCCTGAGTTACCATCATCGTACCGCCCACTTTGTATGCTTGACACAACAGGCAAACTATTTTAGAAACTCATAAGACGGAGATTGCTTGAAGCAATAATCGCAGCCGGCGATTTATCACCAAGATCATTTGGATTCAGGGTAGGCTGGTCGACACTGGATGCAGTGCAAGAAGTCGCCGATGAAGTACGAAGATCGGAGAGTTATAATCATTACTCTCACCGGGTGATTCTCTTTGTCACACTGGATATTAAAAACGCTTTCAACTCTGTCAAATGGACAAATATCATGCATGCTCTAGAATTTTCATTTCATGCTCCAAGGTATCTCCTTCTGATCTTAGTCTCTTACTTGAGGGATGGTGCTCTGCTCTACGATACTACAGAAGGGATCCGTAGAGTACAAGTCACGGCTGGGGCGGCCCAGGGTTCGATTCTAGGACCTGATCTCTGGAATGTTACATACGACAGCTTGTTGAGGCTTGAAATGCCTGAAGAAACTATTCTAGTTGGATATGCAAATGATGTTGCTGCTCTTGTAGCAGGAAGAAGTGTCGAGCAGGCACAGTTGCGACTCAATATGGTAATGCGCAAAATCAATAGATGGATGGATGAACATGGTCTGTCTCTAGCACTTACTAAGACGGAAATTGTCATCCTAACAAAGAAGATAATTCAGACAATACTTCCAATGCAGGTAGGACAAATTCAAGTAGAGACGCAGCCAGCAGCAAAATACCTGGGCATCATGATCGACAGTAAAATGAATTTCGGAGAACAGATTAGACGGACTGCAGATAAGGCAGCCAGAGGAGTAACGTCCCTCAGTCGGCTCATGGCCAATGTTGGTGGGCCAAAATCTAGTAAGAGAAGACTATTGATGACAGCCATCCATTCAGTTCTGCTGTATGGAGCGGAAATATGGGCGGATGCCCTGGATAAGGAAATTTATAGGAAGCCACTGGCGCAAGTACAGAGGCGGGGTGCTTTGCGCGTGGCATCTGCATATCGCACGGTCTCTGAGGAAGCAGTTCTCGTTATTGCCGGGATTATTCCGATTTTTTTCTTGCGAAAGAACGCAAGAACATTTACTTGAGGAAATCTGATATGGGTTTACAAAATGCAAGACGTTCGGCAAGAGTACTAACCTTTCAAAATTGGCAGATCAAATGGGAGCAAGGAGATCAAAGCCAATGGACTAAGAGAATGATCCCTCAGGTGCAGGTTTGGACAGAGAGGAAACATGGTGAGGTTGGTTACTATCTCACTCTGTTCTTATCTTAAGAAGATGGGGAAGGTGGATTCATCAGATTGCATCTACTGTATCAACGAATTAGATAATGCTAATCACACCTTTTTCTCTTGTGGACGGTGGGTCCAAAATAGGCAGTCTCTTCATGATCACATTGATGTAGAGATATCCCCGGACAATATTGTTGCAGTGATGCTACAAAATGAGGAAAATTGGAAACTGGTAGCAAGTTTTGTTGAAGATATCCTCCGAACAAAGAAGACGGATCTGGATCGCCACTGAAGATGATTCATTACGGAAGAGTGCCCTACAGGCAAATATAAAATGACTCTAGCCTGAAGTAATGTGATAAACGGGTCCAGGCTAGTGTTCAGAAGTAACGGGGGAGTTTTAGTCGGTAGTCTGCTACTCAGGAGCAGGAGCCCGACACTCGGTGCGTAAATGCATTTCTTCCAAAAAAAATATTTACATCGTCATCCCTATGCCCATCTGTTGAGCGCGATAGAACTTAGCCTATTTAGCTAATGCTGTCTCTTTCCTCTCCCAATATTTCTTCATCTGGCCACTGAAGATCTTCCTCCGATCTTCAGTCCATGATTTCTTGGTCCTGGTAGTCATTATCTCAGGGAAATTATGGTTGTTGATTAATGTTCTCAACTGGAGTCGATCTTGTAAAATATTCTCTGTAATGCCAATTTCTTGAAGGTCTTTTTCTATTTCACTAAGACAGTTGTTCTTGACTTTCATAAAGCAAGGTTGAGAATCCTTTTGGTGAGCCTGTCATTGTTCTTTCTGAGATTGTGGCCGTAGAACTTCAATCGTCTTTTCCTGAAGGTGTCTGTGATCTTTTCAGCTTGCTGATAAAGCTTCTGAGACTAATAATAATAATAAATATATATATTATTTCAGTAGTATAGATCCCTCATGCGGCGCTCACAAGCGACCGATCGTGAAAAATGAGCATTCAAATGAAAGAGAATATATATTATCAGTGACGCATTGCACTCTAATTTTATTAATATCTATAATTTCTTTAAAAAATCACTTTTAAAAAACTATACGAAGTGTGCGATTTGCAGATAGTGTTGCTGCAGGAAGATACGCTCCATAATTGCTGCCCACTTCACACTTTGGCCGCTGTGACGCCTGTGTCTTGTCATTTTAACATTCTGAGGTCTTTCCTTTATCATTTTGCATGGATTTCAGAAACAGTAATTTAAAGGAATGAGTAGGCCTACTCAAATCGTATAATTTCATAAATATCGAATAACCGGTGAATGTTACGGCTAAGCTGTCAGCACACAAATGGCATTAGCAGTGACGAATTGCATTCTAATTTCATAAATATAAATTTTATAAGAAGTGTGCGATTTGCAAATACTATTGCTGTCTGAAAAAACGCGACATCATTGCTGTTCAGTTCGCATTTTCGCCGTAGGGACACCTGAAACGTAAATAGTGTTCTACAATCATTTGGTTAAAATAAAAACATAACAACCTTTCTCCTTAAGTCTCTTATTATAAACCTATTAGGAAAAGTGTGGCTTATGAACATGCGAGATTTCTCGCGGGTCCGCTAGTAATAATAATAATAATAGTCTATCGTATGGAAACCCGCCATCCTGGGACCAACATTTGATAGCCAGGCTCTGCCTGTCACAAGCCAGGACTAAGGGTGAGTTTTTTTTTTTTTTTTTTTTTTTTTTTCGTGTAGCCTCCTGAGAGGCCGAGTGCAGGTCTTTCTAGTCGACGCCCGTGGGCGACCTGCGCGTCGGGATGAGAGATGGAAAGGATGAAGATGAATGAAACTGGGCAAGGATGTGGAAGGAAGCGGCCGTGGCCAGTCAGAAGGTACTGTCCCAGCATTTGCCTGGTGTTGAAAATGGGAAACCACGGAAAACCATTTCAAGGACAGCCGACGGTGGGGCTCGAACCCACGCGTCTACCGAGTCAGCAGAGAGCTTGGCCCCTTGACCTAACGCGGAGCTTTAGCCCGCGTAGCCACTACTGTCGGTACTAAGGGTGAGTGATAGAGGAGTAACGCCTCTTTAAAAAAAAACTTGGTCCAGCTGGCCCGGTTGATAGTACCTTGTATGGGTCCCTTGCCAGGGTTACAGGTGAAGATTGACAACGGTTTAGAAGAAAGAAGAGGACCTCACGTCCCAACGGAGGATAAAGCGGAGGAACTATCTTCAATCTCCGAGGCTTACAATTTTGGTTCTACTAACGAGAAGGAGCAATCCGACCCACCTCTTTCTTAACAATCAAGCATCATGGAAAGTCGTCAAAAGGAAGACACTACCCCAGGTGGTAACTGTTTGAGGGAATCCACCGCTCCTAGGAGTGCACGCAAGCCTTTGGATTGCAAGTAGACGCGTAAAGAATACTAAATTGAAGACGAAACAGTTATATTATTTTGGAACGTTAAATGTCAACTCATTACTCAAAGTTGGTAAATACAAAGAACTGACAAATATGATGGACGAACATAACATCACAATCCTGGCCTTGCAGGAAACACGGTATCAGGACGAAGATGTAATGGGCATTGAGGGGTACAGGGTCTATAAAGGAAAGAGAACAGTGAAGATAGGCACGAATATGCCAATGTATGGAACAGCTTTTGCTGTAAAAAAGAAGGTAATCAGTGCAGTTGTGGACTTCTCTAGCCCATCAGAAAGACTATCACTCCTAACTCTACGCTGTGGTAACAAAGGCTATACCTTGATCAATGCGCATGCACCTATTAATGAGGACAACAGGCGTAATTCCGAGAAAGTTGAACAATTTTGGGACCTTATAGAGGAGGAGATGGAGAAAATACCGATAAAGAACATCAAGGTTTTATTGGGCGACTTCAACGCTCAACTGGGAATAGAAGCAAGATACAGATCGACAGTAGGAAAATATCCTGCTCACAGAATGACCAACAAAAATGGAACAAGGTTTGTCGAACCATGTAGAACGTTTGATCTTCAGATAATGACAACTTTCTATAGTCTAAACATAAACCAAGTAAACAGAAGATATAGCGTTCACCTGGCAATTTTAACGGAGAGAAACAAATTCATCACGTGGCAATATCCAGGACAGCAATGAAGGAGAATATGGATGTTACAGTACAGAGAGGGGCCAAATTTGATTCAGATCATTATATCTCCAAGATTAAAATGAATTTCATTCCTTTTAGAAAGGTTCCGAAAGCTGGAAATAAACTTCACAGATATGATGTGACGAAACTTAAGGTCGATCAATAAGTATTGGAGCAATACCACCAGCAATTAACATTTAAATCCAAGAATTGGACTGACATTGCCTCCAAAATCCAACAAGCAGCCAATGTTTCAATCTTGAAAGCACAGAAGCGTAAACACAGATGGTGGAACGAGACATGTGATAGTGCATGTGCACAAAGAACAGATGCCTGGAAGAAATGGAACTCAACGAAGAGACAAGAAGATTATAACTCGTTTTGTGACAGTCGGAAGGATGCAGCCTGGGTGTTCCGAACTGCAAGGCGATCATATGAGAAACAACAGATGAAACAGATTGATCACGATTTCCGGAAAAATAATGTCAGGGACTTCTATCAAACTTTCAAGTCTAATCTGAAAGGGTATCAAGCATCGAGCATGTGTTTCAGAGATGAAAATGAAAAGTTAGGTCTGAACAACAAGGAGAACTGTCGTATCTTGGCTGAGTACTTTAAGAAATTACTCAATTGTGATGAACCAAAACAGATGCTACTCATAGGCCGTCCTACTCAAGTAATGGCCAACTCGCATCCATCTTCTAACACAGAAATTAAAATGATTATCGATGGTCTAAAGAATAATAAAGCAGCTGGAGAGGATTCCATTGTGGCAGAGCTGCTAAAACTGGCAAATAAAGATACTCTGAATGTATTAGCTGAGCTCTTTGAGGAGATATGGAGAACAGGTAGGATACCCACAGAGTGGTTGTCTGCATTAATCCACCCTCCCCACAAAAAGGGGGACATTAATTTATTCATTTATTTATTTATTTATTTATTTATTTATTTATTTATTTATTTATTTATCGTATGGCTTTTAGTGCCGGGAGTGTCCAAGGACATGTTCGGCCCGCCAGAGGCTGTAGCTGCTTCAAGCGGACACCACTAGGGTGAGCTAAAAGTTCCGTTCAATTCCAAGTAGTTCCAACTTTCGCTACCAGATATCAATGATGCCTAGTGGTGAACGTTGGAACTTTGATAGAGCGTTACAACGAAATCTAACCTAGAAATTTAGCTCCACACAAGTTTAGTCTGTGGAAGGATCTTTTACATGCCATAGATCTATGACATGGGACCGCCGGCTTTACTTCCCCTCCGAAGGAAGGCATACTGAAGGATTTTAACGATCTTAAAAAATTCGACGACTTCGACGGGTTTGAACCCGCTATCTTGGGCACAGCAGTTCAGCATGCTACCAACTATACAGGGGTATATCAATTGTATCTGTTCCCTACAAGATCCTATCCAAAGCACTCCTGAACAGAATTGAAGATCATCTTGATAATCGGATTGGTGAGTACCAGGCCGGTTTCAGAAAGGGACATTCTTGCCCGGAACAGATTTTTAACCTGAAAAACATCATTATGTATAAGACGATGGGCAGGTATGACTATGTGGCCGTATTCATTGATTTTAAGAAAGCGTATGACTCAAATGACCGCGAGTCGCTACTGAATATTCTGGAAGAGTTTGGAGTGTATGACACGTCTCGAAATCTGATTAAAAAGACTTTGACCGACACAGTGTCAAAAGTAAAATTCATTGGCGAGATCTCAGATCCCTTTGTAATCAAAACTGGTGTCAGACAAGGTGATGGATTATCTCCAATCCTTTTCAACTGTGTATTAGAAAAGGTCATTCGTGAATGGAGGAAGACACTGAGTCGGGAAGAAGGGAATGAAGAACGATTCAGGCTAGGGCCCAAGTTGAAAGGGGTGCATGTTGATTGTTTGGCTTTTGCAGATGATCTAGCTATTTTTGCCAACAATATTAAATCAGCCATTGTAAAGATTAATCGGTTGTCAGAGATGGCTGAGAAAGTAGGTTTACATATTTCCTTTGAGAAGACAAAGTACATGACAAACATCAGTGATGGACCAGAATGGATGAAAAAAAAATCAAGGAAAGATTAAACGTCTAAAGAAATTTAAATACTGTACCTGGGTGAGGTAATCCAACAAAATGGCCTGGAACAGGAAACAATTAATCTTAGAATCTGGAAATTAGACCGAGCCTATCACCTGACGAAAAATCTCTATAATAAGAAGTCGCTGAGCATTGGAGCCAAATTAAGACACTATAACACGGTTGTCGAACCTGAAGCATTATATGCTTCGGAGACTTTGACTATGAACAGACGGGGACTAGTCGACCAGTTAGTCAAAAGAGAACGCAGGGTATTGAGAAACATTTTAGGCAACACATGGGTTAACGGACACTTACGTTTGAAGTCAAACGAAGAGTTATATAGATATATAGAACCAGTCACGTCAACAATAAAAAGGAAAAGGTTGTTGTTCTATGGACACATTTTCAGAATGTCCAACGATCGTCTAACAAAGAATATTTCGAATTTCGTGAAACCAAAGAGGAAAAAATTGGCATGGTTCGAAGAATGTAACAAAGACCTTATAGAAATTGGTAGACTATTCCGGACTGCAAAATTATTAACAGGTGTGAATTCAGACCCCTAATCAAAAATTACCAGGGATTTAAGTTAGGGGCAGAACACAAAAGACGGAGGGGACCTCTTTCAGAGGATCGGAAGAAGGCGCTGAGTGATGGGCTCAAGAGATACTGGCAGGACATCAAAGCTGACAGACGATCTAGAACGAAATATTGATTTTGATTGTTACTCCGTAGTCCATAGAGGCCCATCATTCCATTGATTGCTTGTCTGAGTTCCGTGGTAGTTATTAGTTCAAGATTGTTTATTGGCTCTCTCTCTTCCACGTAAGTATTATATTATTAGGCTAATAATAACAATTGTAATAATGATTATTATTACATTTTGTTAGAGCCTCCGTGGCTTAGGCGGAAGCACGCCGGCCTCTCACCGCTGGGTCCGTGGTTCAAATCCCTGTCACTCCATATGAGATCTGTGCTGGACAAAACGGAGGCAGACAGGTTTTTCTCCGGGTACTCCGGTTTTCCCTGTCACAATTTCATTCCAGCAACACTCTCCACTATCATTTCATTTCATCTGTCATTCATTTAATCATTGCCCCAGAGGAGTGCGACAGGCATCGGCAGCCGGCACAGTTCATATCCTCGCCACTAGATGGGGGCTTCATTCATTCCATTCCTGACCCGGTCGGAGACTAGAAGCAGGCTGTGGATTTTCATTTTCATTATATTTTGTTATCATTATTTTCATTGTTATTATTAATATAACTTAATAATAAATAATAATATTATTAATAGGCCTAATAGTCTATTAATAATAATTTACATACTGTAACCGTGTGAAAGAGCGTCAGTTGCTGGTTATGGAGATGTTTTTTTTGTCGCGGCTATATTTTGAATTTGAAGCGAGCGCCTGACTGAGTTGAGTTTCACTGCCGTAGGTTGCAGGCTGGAAGAGATGCGCGGACGGCGATGCGCGTATGTATGCTAACACCTGACGATTTTCAGGGTCTAGCAGGCAGCTGTAATGGGAGACACAGTCGTGTTTGTGCAGTTAATCCGTGCATAAGTGGGCGGCTTAATCAATCTTAAGTTACGAGTACCTGACCTGGAAGCCAAAATTAGCCTACAAACGAGGCATTGTTCAAATGTGCTCAGGATAGTTTTACTAGATGGGACTAGCTTTTGTTAAATGCAAGGTTGTGTTGGGTATGGCCCGAGCTCACAGCATATTAAGATATGAGCTGGAAATAACTCCTTATTTGAGTTATGTGAATATAATACCTCATACCAGGGTAGATTTCTGGCTAGCAATTGATATGGAATTACGGCTAAACAGGTGTGTAAGCGTACTGCGATAACTACAGAAGGATTACAATCAAGTAACCGGGAACATTACTGTCACTATTCGGAAATATTTCGGGACGGTAAAACACCGGGTAATTGTCGTAAAATCAGTGACAGTATTTGACACGTGCTTTTTCATAGCAGAAGCTATGGTGTTAAGACAATCCGATCAGGACGTCATGGTAGCGATACGCCGGTATGAACTTTTGAAATCTACCATGAGTCGAGCCAGTATTATGGTGCGTTAAATATGAAATGAGTGTACGATGGATGCTGTCGTCTGGATACTTGGGACTTAGACCAGTGGAGCCATGAGGTTGATCTGTACACATTTCCGTGTGCGGAGGATCGCGTGGGATTTTATGCTCAGACTAAGGGCATTCCGCAGGAACTTGGACCTTCTTCAAGAACATCTGAAATGGACGTGAGCCCCTTATTCTATTCTTAATATCTAGTACCGGTGAATATCAGACCTTAGACTATACCATTCAACCATGTAGGAATCGTTTTACACGCCATAGATCTTTATTTTCTGCATTATATTGGGACATAAGCATGGATCTTTTTGATGTTGTCCACTCTTCGAATTTTATTTTATTCTTTTGAGATAGCATATCCACGGTGGGCATATCGTAGAATGAGTATATTTTCGGAAGGCATCTGGCTGTTCTATTTAGACAGGAGTTTCATCCTGATTTTTGTTGTACAGTTCCGTGCATATTTTTATGGCACATTGTTATTTTCAGCGATTGTTTTGAGATAGTTTATAGGTAATTTGTTTATTTAAATGTAGTTCTTGGTCATTTTGATGCAATTCGTCTTAGATGAGTTCTGATTGTCATTTCTCGTGAAATGATTCGATTTTTCTGGTGGTTAAGGATTTTCTTTAAAATGATAATGCGGAATGATCATGTATGATAATTTACATGGGGAATTAAGGAGGAATATTCATAACAATTTAATGGATCTTATGAAAATAGAACATGGTAATTATACATGAGAATTTCATATTAATAATAATAATAATAATAATAATAATAATAATAATAAATGGATGAGTTTGGATAATTTAGGTGATGTTTCTTTAAAACAAATATGAGAAATTAACATGAATTAATGCACATTGGATTGATAAAGCAATCGTAACGTAGTTTTGTTATTACAGCAAGGTGTAACAATTAGGAGGATTTTTGTTATGGTGACAAGCAGATAATTGAACAGGTTAATTGGAGACAGTTACTTATAACATTCATATGATAAATCTGATAGGGTGATGAGTTGAATTGGGAATGCGCGTAGGCATTTGTCCCATTAATAATTATGATAATCCATTAAATACAGTAAATATGACTGGATGGAAGTTAAATATGTGAAAATAATATGTAAAAGAATTATAGTTGTTGAATATAATGAAATGTTGGAATTTGGAGGATGTTGCCTCGTATTACTCAAAAGAAGGGCGGTGCCGCTGTAGCAGCCCCACGCCGCTATCTAGATCTTGTCACCAGTGGAATTCTAGATTCTACTTTAATTTGCTCTAACCATAATTACATATTTTCTGGTTGAATGATATAAACATGCCTAATAATTTTGCCATATTGTGATATCAAGGAATAAACTAAATTGATAAAGTGCATAAAGAAATGGGGCATTTAAAATGCGGCCTCATGTTCCGATGAAAATTTTGAAATAGCTACGAATCATCCATAAGTGTTTGAAATTGGTTGAAATAATACGGTTGAGTTGCAATTAATATCACTGAATAATTAATCCCATAATTTATTTTATTATCGAGGATAAATCACAGATCCATAATTTATAATTTCTAATATGAATATTCCTTGTGTGGGAAAAATGAAATATAAATGGTATTATGTTTCTAATGGGTCCATCTTTGTTCGACTTGGTCTGACTTGCATTAAGTTGTATAATTAACAATTCTAGTATGTTTTGGAATTTCTTCTCGTTTCATGGAAGATTATCCTTGATTTTTGGAAATATGGAAAAGTGTAGAACTTCAGAAATAAAATTCTATTCAAGTGTGATAGGACGATCAGTGATCTACACAACTTGAATACTGTAAATATCGTTTATAATATAATAGAATACCTTGATGGACTATTAATTTCATGGGTATTCTAACACAATGAAATGTTTAAAAGTTGACGTTTTCGTTGCATAATTTTTTTTTTTGGAACGTTAATCAACACCTGCGATTAAATAGTATAGGATCCCAGGGGGAGCGCAGGATGTTATTTTTTCCAGGTGGTGTTTTAGTTTTCTCCCTGAGGATGCCCTTGTAAAGATTAGGATGGTTGAATGGATCAATGAAAATGATGCAAATTTTATCTTAATTGATACTGTGGTCATTCTTGATTCTTGAAATGTGCCTTCTATCCTTGATGTAGTGTGCATCTGGGGAACAGCAGAGCTTTTATTTTCTTTATTCTACACCTTTGTAGAATGCTCACTGTTAACCCCGAGATGTTTTTGAGTCTTTGTGCTCGGCTGTTGTTCGGATGCGCACTTGTGTGGTCGTAGGACGTTCGTCAAACGGTCACAATACATACATGTTCATTTTAGACGGTGTTGCCTCCATAATGCATTTTTAGCAGTTAGCACTGCGGCCTCCTCTTCTTCTACACCTCTCACTAGGAAATCGTTCCAACACTGAATCTAACCATCACCTCCTAGGTCTACCTCTGCTTCTCTTACCCTCTACAGCAGAACTCATTAACCTCTTAGGTAATTTCTCCTCCCCCATTCTCATCACATGACCCCACCATCTGAGTCTGCTCATATGAACAGCTTCATCTAGCGTGTTCAATTCTAACTTGGCCTTTATCTCTTTATTACGAGTAGCCTCCTGCCATTGGTCCTATCTATTTGTCCCAGCAATCATTTGTGCTATCCTCATATCAGTTACCTCTAGCTTATGTATCAGATATCCTGAATATACCCAACTTTCACCTCCATACAGCAAAGTCAGTCTAAATACTGAGCGATACGCTACAGGGAGAGTTTCGTCTCTGAACTAACTTCTTTTTTACAGAATACTGTACATCTCAATTGGCTTTTCCACACCTCGATTCTATTTCCTTATTAATATTAATAATATTTTCTTAAAATTTCCAGGAAAATGCTGGGCCGGTGTATATTATATTATTGTTAATAGACTATTATTATTATTATTATTATTACTATTATTATTATTAATAATAATAATAATAAATTAAAAGACGCATGAAATTCTACGAATGACGAAGAAAATCTTCCTCATAGTCAATGGAACCCGACAAACCAAAGTACGCTGGCTAGCAGACACTGAAATCAACATTGACCCACTTACAACGACACGGGCTGCAGATAGACAGAAAGTAAATTCATATCAGTTTCCACACAAGTTCCCTACGAGAAGGAATTTGAAACTCAAAGTTGCATGGACACAAGAAAGAAAACGGGCACATAGCGAAAGGATGAGGAAGTTTTGGGAAGATGAGAAGAACAAGAAGATCAATGCTTATATAATGGTTCTACGTGCTGCTTATAGCATTATAATATACTAGCATTACCCGTCGCGGCTTCGCCCGCGAATATTCGAGTTGTAAAGAGTAGCCTACGCTTAGCAAAATCTCAATCATGAATGCTATGACTGATTTATCCTTGGTATGAATAATCAGACTTTATCAATTCAGCTACTGGTGCAGTGGTTAGGGGTTTGTCATTCCTTCATAGGTATATCAGAGCGAAGTTAGTTTTCTGGGAATATCACAGGCACTGTTAATTTAAGGGCCTTTAAATGTGGTTTTCGGAGACCATTTATAGTCGGGTGAAAAAGACCTTTCGTACCACACTCACACGTGAAAATTGAGTGAAAAATTTCTAGAGTGCCCCTTGACCCCCTTAAGCGCATTATAGACTACTGTATGTATTGATGAATTTTACAGCTTAATGTGGTATAGTGATAACCTTGTAACCGTCTGGAAACTTTCACAGTGTAATAATTGGAATTGCATTGCGTCTTACAGAAATAGATGGACCTGTGAGATTCTGTTACCATGGTTACCGTGTTGCATTCTTTCATTATGTCATTGTAAATATACATGTTTTAAGGTATTTATTTAATTGTGAGGCATTTAAAGAGTAAGTGAGTGCGTTTCGCTTACGCATTGGGTTATGCTGAACCTGTAGGTACCCCATATGTGTAGGTTGGTGTTAATGGGACCTTATTTTCGGTACAAAACTGGAATGGGACCTTAGCAGAATAATATAGGGAGGGATAGTCTACATAATAATAATATTATGTAGGTACATATGTTATGGGAACTTGAAGTGTGATATACTCTAGGCCCAACCGTAAACAGGTACAGACACCGTAAACTGCCCCCTAAAATATATTGTGGTCCATTGAAGATATAGCCTACCGCAATTATTACCTGATGGCCCACGCGTAAGCAAAGCGGGTGGGCGAGTCCATGTGCTGCAGCTTGATTTTGAGGGGCGGCTTCGGTGGTGTAGTTGGTAGCATGCTGAGCTTCTATGCCCTAGGTCAGGGGTTAAAGCCCGGCCGAAGTCGTCGGATATTATAAGAGCGTTAAAAATCCCACAGAATGCCTTTATTCGGAGGGGCAGTAAAGCCGGCGGTCCCATGTCATACATTTATGGCATGGAAAAGAACCTTCCACTAACTACAATTGTGTGAAGCCAAACTTTGTAGGTTAGGATTGATAACGCTCTATGAGTTCCAACGTTCGCCGCCAGGTGCTGACTGCAATGACATCTAGTAGCCAAGTCCGCAAGCTAGGTGTTGTGGACAGTAGCATTTGGTAGCGAAAGTAGGAACTACTTGAAATTATTGTCTGAAGTCCATACTTGAATTAAAACAGATATCACACACTAATACAGACATCACAATTAACACCGGTTATCAGACAGATCCTACACACACCCAAAGTAGGCTACACGAGGCTACATGATCGCGTTGTCACAGCCCCTGAACTGAGGAACAAACTGATCATTGATTTAGAGGAGAGGAAAATTCATTTCGCTCGTTGCTATGGAAAAGCTGTCATTGGCTCTTACTGGGGGTGAAGCTGATTCCTGCTCGTGGTGCCCCTGCATAGGTACTAGGATTCGATTTTCCAGTACTGAACTGAACATCAGCATTCGGTGACCAGACTATCACTAGTGATCTCCTGGCTAATGATACACAAAACTAAAGATACTAGCTCTTTTCAGAGCCAATCTGCAAAGCCCTTGGGTATTGTTCTAAGAGTCCTTCAAATCAACATCGAAGGAATCAGTAGATCTAAAAGTGACTATCTTTCCAAGTTGGCATTGGAAAATAATGTTGATGTAATCTGTATTCAAGAAACGCATGCCTCTGATCAATCTCAGCTTCGTTCAAGAGGAAATATCTCTGGATACAAGTTAGTGGGAGCTACTTATCACCAATCTTATGGAACTGCTACCTTTGTTCAAAATTCCATCGCCTGCTCTCAGTTAATCTCGGCTAATTCTGATGCAGACATTTTCAACATAACAACAAAAGTTAACGAGGTGACTATCATAAACATCTATAAACCTCCAGGAACTAAATGGCCTGACAGTGGTTTTCCAGCAATCTCTCTTCCGTCCATCTATGTGGGTGATTTCAATAGTCATCATACTCAGTGGGGCTATAGGAACAACGATCAGTGTGGAGAGAAACTTATAGAGTGGGCAGAGCTTTGTAACATGCAACTGATCTTCAATCCAAAAGAAAGATGTACGTTTAAGTCAGGAAGATGGGGATCAGAAACTAATCCTGACTTGTGCTTTGTATCAAATGATCATCAGGGTTCCAATGTACCTGTGTTTCGTAAAGTTCTTATGAACTTCCCACATAGTCAACATCGGTCTGTCTTCCTGGAAATTGGAATGCAGATTCCCATTATAAGATCGTCCCCACTTCCTCGATGGAACTTTAGTAAAGCTAATTGGGAGAGTTTCTCAGCCGATCTCGACAGAACCAATAGATGGATTCATCCAGAGGTAGATAACTACTCTAGGTTTATGAAAGCTGTTCTGGCATGTGCTAAAAGACATATTCCTCGCGGAATGAGAAAGGAATTTATCCCAGGTTGGGATCAGGCTTGTGAAGCACTATACGAAGATTACCAGAGAAATGGCGAAAAGGATGTAGCTGATGATCTCCATCATAACCTAGATGAAGCTAGACGAAACCGATGGACGGAAACCGTGGAAACATTAGACTTCAGACACTCGAGTAGAAAAGCTTGGAGCCTCCTAAGTAAGCTAGGAAGAATACCACATAGTCCCCAGCTGAAGCCAGAGATTTCACCCAATCATGTTGCCAGTCGCATTGCCAGCTTGTATAAAGTCAAGCCTGAAAAGTGTCATAAAAGGATTATAAAAGATGAACTGTCTCAGTTGAGAAAGCTTTATACTACCTCCTCCAACATTTCTGATCCTTTTACTGAACAAGAGCTACTGCTTGCCCTAAAAGTATTGAAAAATGGAAAAGCCCCGGGTTTTGACGGTATACACCCAGAATTTCTGAAGCACTTTGGAAAGAATGTAAGGAATTGGTAAGTGCAGTTCTTTTCAAACATCCTTCAAACAAGTAAACTTCCTTCCGAGTTCAAACGAACTAAGATTCTAGCTATCGTAAAACCTGGTAAACCTCCGAATTATGTTGAAAGCTACAGACCAATCGCCTTAATGAGCGTTTGTTTTAAGCTCCTGGAACGACTTATTTATAATAGAATAAGCCCCCTAATTTGTAAAAGAATTCCTATCGAGCAGGCTGGTTTCAGACCTCAGCGTAATTGTGAAGATCAGGTGCTTGCCTTGACAACACATATTGAGACAGGTTTTGAAAAGCGATTGAAGAGTGGGGCAGTGTTTATTGATCTAACAGCTGCCTACGACACAGTGTGGAGAGAAGGTATTGTGTACAACTTCTTTAAACTGACAAAGTGCAGTCAAATGTCACGTTTGATTAACAATATGGTTTCAAATAGAATAATCCAGGTAGTTATGCATAAAAACTACAGCAAAATAAGGGTACTCAATAATGGTCTTCCACAAGGATTTGTTCTTTCTCCATTATTGTTTAATCTATATATTGCGGACATACCTACTACCAGCTCTCGTCAGTTTGCTTATGCTGATGATCTAGCTATAGTTACTCAACATGCTGATGCTAATGTGATAGAGAGAACTTTAAATGCAGACCTGGATGTCCTATGCAAATATTTCGAAATGTGGTGCTTGAAGCCCAGCTCTAGTAAAACGGAAACCTGCTTCTTCAATTTAAACAATCGGCAAGCGAACTCTACCCTGAAAGTGTCTCTTAATGGAGGCCCTCTCCCTCATAATGCCTACCCCAAATATCTTGGAGTTACTCTTGACCGAACGTTATCGTACAGGAAGCATCTCACCATCCTAGCAGCCAAATTAAGGACACGTAACAATATCATCCACAAACTTGCTGGCTCCACATGGGGAGCGTTTGCAACTACAATGCGTACTTCGGCGATGGCACTGGTACTTTCAACAGCTGAGTACTGTTCCTCAGTTTGGGTCAACACCTCTCATGTTAAAAAGGTGGACACAGTCCTGAATGAGACAATGCGTATTATTAGTGGCACAATAAAATCTACCCCTCTTTTCTGGTTGCCTGTGCTTAGTCACATAGAACCGCCTAGAATTAGAAGACTGAACAACTTGGTCAGGGAATACAACAAGATATTGGCCAATCCTGAACTCCCCATTCATGAAGATGCTAGCACCAGATATAGCCGACTCAAGTCAAGATCTCCACCTATTCTAACAGCACAGGAACTGGTTAGGCAAGTTTATGATCCAAAAGCTGATTGGCAAAAAGAGTGGAACAGCATAGCTCCAATGCAATGGCAGGCATTGTTCAACATTCAAAATATGCCAGCCGGATTTGATTTGACCCGCAAGACATGGGTAACTCTCAACAGAGTCCGCACTAACCACGGGAGATGCGGATCAATGATGTTTAAATGGGGTATGCGATCTTCCGCAACCTGTGATTGTGGTGCAGTTAGACAGACTATGAACCATATTGTCACTGAGTGTATTAGTAGGGGATTCACTGGATCAACACAGGACTTTGTAATAGCCTCTACTGAAGCCATAAGATGGCTAGAAAATTTAGACATTAATCTTTGAATACCCTTTCCCTTGCATGATTGTTACAGTTGTAATGTGTTACCTATTGTATGTATGTATATTGTTTATGTTGTTTGTTTTGTGTTGTACCATACGCTAATAATAATAATAACTGTGATGATACCTCTGTATTGCACGTTAGTGCGTCTTTCAGGAACACAGCAGCAGTGACGCCCTCCACTAACTTCCTTCTCCTCTTTTCCCCTGTTCGCTCTCGGGCTCGCGCAGGTCTGTGCCATCAGATAGTAATTGCAGTGTGTCTACATTCCAATTTTCACTTTTATTATTATTTAAACAGCGCACAATGTGCTAAATACAAAAGTGAGTAACCTACTGTACTTTATTCCAATCCCAATTGATGTATGTCTTTGTCGGCAATATTTTGCATGATATCGAGAACAGCATTCACTGCATAGATCACACACACATTCTTCAGTTGGTTCGTGGAATCGCTTGTTTTGGCAGAACTTGTAGTGAAAGCCATGTGTAGCGTATCGTGTCATTACGTGTCGGAGTTCATAGTTTGCCTGTTTCCATTTGTCAGTCAGTATGGCGTCAGTTGAGTAGAAATCATCCCAGACAGCGTTTTGCTTTTCTTTGAGTATATGAAGGGCATTCTCATAGGCCTCGGTGCGCGGCAGTAGCATCTGCAGTCTAATGTCTTCTATGAGGATCATTTCTTTTGTGAAGACGTAGCCTATGTCAGTCTGGAAAGCGCCGTGTTCCCGATACCCAAGACTCTTTTCATATAGCAGGCTTTGACTTTCTCTAATGTTAATAGGTCGTTTTCGTTTCGTTTGCCCCAAATTATGTGGATTCCGTAAGTCGCTATTGGTGCTATGGCCGTCTTAAATAATGTCATAGCCATTTTTATTGAGAGTTTTTGGGGCTGTTGAATGTTGTAAATTGCTTTTATCGCTGCCATTGCTCTTTTTTTCACATGAATGTTGAATGATGTCAGTGTTGTTTGGAGAGTAACTCCAAGATATTTGAATTTTGAAACTACTTCTTGAAGGGTCAGTGTGTCCTTTGGGGAGAATTTTCCACCTCTTCTGAAAATCATTTGTTTAGTTTTGTCGTGGTTTATTTGTAAGTCATTTTCCAAAGCCCCTGCGGGGAGGCTGTTTAGCACGTTTTGTAGCTCTTCTTTATCTTCTGAACTTATTAGTCTACCATATCATCTGCATAAAGTATGAGTGTTACTGAGCTGTTCGTAATAATATTTGTAATATAACAGCTTAAGCTTTCGCGGCCGGCGTTCATAATTAAGTACAAGTTTTTCGGGCTTGTAGGCCGTGGTCCAGACAGGATATCTCCCGACGTTTCACCGGAAACTGCGTCCGGCATTATCAAGGGTTCCGCTCCTTTCCTTGGTCAGCAGTGGAATGAGGAAGAGGCTTGAAATAATGGGTAACGGTTTGTAGTGGGGGTATTGTTATTTGATTATGACTGTTGGCTGGGTGGATCTTGGCGATGAACTAACGGCTGGAAGGTAGTTTTGGATCTTCAAATTAGCATGGTGAGCCGAGCGTTCTCTTCGCATCCGGCTGGATCGTCTGGTCTCGCGTAGGCCTACATGTTGCGGGGTGCGGTGCGTGCTCCGGCTTCGGCGACCGAGCTTGTGAGTTTCAGGTGTTCTCTGGGCGACTGCCGGGCTGTAGCGGGAAGGTTCTTCAGGTTGACGTGTGCGTGATATCTTGGCCTTGGTGTTCCTAATATAACGCCGGGATCCATGTATTACGCACACGTTCAATTTCTTCCTTTCGATTGAAATTGTCGGGGTGTTTGAATATTTCTATGGCTTCCCGTTGCAGCCTGGCGTGGTAGTGTGTGGTCGTGGAGAGTATCTCCGTGTCCCCGTACTGTACATCGTGACCGGGCAAGAGAGAATGCTCAGCGACTGACGATTTTTCAGTTTGACCCAGGCGGCTGTGTCTGTTATGTTCCTTGAGTCTGGTGGTCACGCTCCTCTTCGTCGTTCTTATGTACACCTGCCCACAGGAACACGGGATTCAGAACACACCTGCAGTGGAGTGTGGGTAGGTCTATAAAGACTACAAAATACTTTTTCCCTCGATGACTGAGTGTATCTTGAACCTGCTCTAGTAAGCAGTTCACAGCTTGAAGGGTACTTATTCCCTTTCTGAAACCGAATTGGTTGTCTGGTAGCCTATATGGGCATCTACTTGTGCGGAAAGCCTAGAGCTTAGTATTTCCAAGAAAATTTTGAAATATACGTTTTCGAGGGCTATCCGTCGATATGAGTCCGGATTGAAGGTTTCTCCTTTCCTTTTGAAGAGAACCTTAGTCGTCAATTTTCTCCATTGTTCTGGTACTTTACCTGTGCTCAAGCATTCGTTGAATAGTTCCGTCCAGTAGTCTTCCAATATGTGATAGGATTCTTTGAGGTGTTCTGAATATAGGCCTACACCATCAGGCCCTGAAGCATTTTTGTTCTTCGCCTTTGCAATCGCATTGCATATTTCCGGGCTTGTTTTAGGGGTGTGCCTTTCTATTGGTTCTGTTGTGCAAAGTTCGTATGCTGTATGTTGGGAGTTGAGGGTGGTGTCAAAATGGTTTTTCCATGTATCCGTGGTAATTCCTTTTATTGGTGGTGGTATTGGTTTTCTAAGCGCTATGAACGGGTCATTTTGAGCGAGCTCCGCTCGTCGTCTAGCATCTTCTTCTATGCGATCCGCCTTCTTCTTCTTCTTCTTCTTCTTCTTTATGAGAGTTTTATACACCCTTCTTTGCTTAGCGTATAGAGACAAATCATATTGTTGCTTTGTGGTTTTAGCTCGGTGTAGAGCTCACAGTGGCTTCTACCGTTCTTCAAAGCACTCCTTGTCGAACCATGGTTGTGATTTTCTATATTTTAATTGTGTTTGACAGAATTGCAGGGTCGTTGTGCATACTTCCACGGCTTCGTGTTGTTGTATTAGACGTGTTGCTGTTTCTATTTTTCCTAAGTTTTCTTTTAACTTCTCTAAGTCTAATTTCCTGCATATCATGTTCGACACAAACTTAGTTTGTGTCAATGACTGGCTGGTATATGTTTTCTGATTGGTGTTATCGCAGATGTCCAGAGTGCTTTCTGGTTAATAGCCGTTATTCCTTCACCTCTGTATAATACGAGGTCAATTGCGCTACTTCCATTTGGAGCTATGTATGTGATCAGGTCAGAATGTTAATTAGTCTGAAACCTCCTTCTTCTAATGTTTCCATAATCAATTCTGCTTAAATATTTGGCTTATCTATTCACTTTTGTGAATGATTATAAGGGGCTCATAAAACAACATACACATACAAACAGCTCAGTAAGTTGGGTTGCCTACTGTGATAGGAGCTTGAGGAGAGCAGTTCAATCTTAACCACTGATGTTTCGCCAGTTCTCTGATTTAGATGTGCAGAGAGAGGATATACTGTAACTTACTCCCACAGGTAAAAGCTGCAGATTCATTAGAATATTTCAACTTCAGTTGTTGCTTTTGTTTCATTTGAGAGGCTTGGACATCGTGATCATTTAGCTCCTTGTAGGCTACTCTACTTGGGCCAACGACCTGACCATGTTGAAACACTGGATCCCATGAGACCT
The DNA here is from genome assembly GCA_946902985.2 of Meconema thalassinum. Classification (NCBI taxonomy): domain Eukaryota; kingdom Metazoa; phylum Arthropoda; class Insecta; order Orthoptera; family Tettigoniidae; genus Meconema; species Meconema thalassinum. Next base: position 556,094,188 of record OX336388.2, read on the forward strand.
CCGCAGTTAAGCAACATTGGGCATGGTTGTACCTTGGATGGAATGCTGGTTCAGTGGTACCACGCGCTGTTGGCGGGGGAAGGAGGAGCGGTAAGGCCCTGTCCACCCTACCGCACGTAAACTCCGAGTGAGGATAGCCTCTTCGGAGGCATGGACCTGCCTTCGGGCATAATACCAAAGATAATAAATAACTCTACTTGGGTGTGTGTGTGTATTATTTTGACTGATAACCTGTGTTATTGTTATGGCTGTCCTGTATTAGCGTGTGTATTGGTAATTCAGGTGTGGATTGGGAAGGAGGCGGCCGTGGCCGTAAATCATCCCGGCATTTGCCTGGAGTAGAAGTGGGATATCACGGAAAGACCACTTCCAGGATGGCTGGGGTGAAAATCGAACCCACCTCTTCTCAGTTTTGATAAAATAGTAGGCTAATATTTCTTAAAATGCCGCAAATTTTTTACTTGACTTCACCTTAACCCTTTCGATGCCAAACTATTATTTGTGGTTATGTTCAAATTGCCACGCCAAGTTTAGTAGAGGTACAATATTTTGATAAATATTATCTCTTACCAATATTTCTAAGATTATTTTTTTCCCCGTAGCAGGTGAATTTAAATAATTTAAAATATGTATTAGATACCGGTGAGCCTCCGTGGCTTAGGCGGCAGCACGCCGGCCTCTCACCGCTGGATCCGTGGTTCAAATCCCGGTCACTCCAAGTGAGATCTGTGCTGGACAAAACGGAGGCAGACAGGTTTTTCTCCGGGTACTCCGGTTTTCCCTGTCAAAATTTCATTCCAGCAACACTCTCCACTCTCATTTCACTTCATCTGTCATTCATTTAATCATTGCCCCAGAGGAGTGCGTCAGGCCTCGGCAGCCGGCACAGTTCATATCCTCGCCGCTAGATGGGGGCTTCATTCATTCCATTCCTGACCCGGTCGGAGACTGGAAGCAGGCTGTGGATTTTCATTCATTTTCATTAGATACCGGTACTAAATACTTAGTACGTTGGTTCATTTGTTTCATTAAACGAAATTTAATGTTTTTCAGTCAGTCTACATGATTGTACCCAATTGTAGTTCCCTAATCCTTTTAAATTGCGAATTTTAATATAATGTCGACAGCCTGCACAATCAAAATAGTATCTTATTTTACTTAATCTTCGTTCATCATCACGGATCTTATTTAGTTCCGAACAATACGCGCGGGCGTAGTTGGTAGCATGCTGAGGTTCTATGCCCATGGTCGCGGGTTGAAACCCGGCTGAAGTCATCGGATTTTTAAGAGCGTTAAAAATCCCTTATTATGCCTTCCTTCGGAGGGGAAGTAAAGCCGGCGTGGCGGTCCCATGTAATAGATTTATGGCATGTAAAACAACCTTCCACTAATTACACCTGTGTGAAGCTAAATTATAGGTTATCTTTGAGTAACGCTCTTAAGTTCCAACGTTCGTCGCCAGGAGCTGACTGCGGTGGCATCTAGTAACAAAGTGCAGTACTAGTTGGTCGTTGACGGTGGCGATGGTAGCAAAAGTTGGAACTACTTGAAAATCCAATGTATGCAGTCCTTACTTGAATTAAAAACAGATAACACACACTAATACAGCCATCACAATTAACACCGGTTATCAGACAGATTCTACCCACACCCAAAGTACACGGGGCTACATGACCGCGTTGTCGCAGCCTCTAAACTGAGGAACTAACCAACAACACGTGCGGGTAATCAGTGAATTCCAGCTTGTTCAAAAAATAGTTATTAAGAACCCACTTATGTAAGTTATTCAAGTATCTTAAACACGTTGATATATCCACAGAGAGAATGATTCTCCCGTTGTTTTGATTACAACACTGATAGCACAATGTGGTTGGAAATAATAGTAATATTAATAATAATAATAATAGTAATAATAATAAAATCATTTTTCAAAACTACGGGGCCCATGGCATTTTTAGCTTCAACTCCTTTGATCGATAGGCCTATATTGGTGTCCTCGCAATATAGAGGTTAAATACAAGTTTTCTTCATATTCTCTGCAAGAAAGTTCCATTATCGTTGGCGTGTTTGCTTAGATGTCCCACGGGGCTAAATGACCACGATGTCTAAGACCCTCAAATGAATCAACAACAACAACAACAACAACGACGACGACAACAACAACAACAACAACAACAACAACAACAACAACAACCAGGGGCTGAACACATTTAACACTTTTCAATTTGTCAGAGAACCAACTGTTTGGCCCAGACATAGCTATCGCAAATGAAAATACAGAGTGTCTCAAAAAATGTACGTATTAGAGCCTACTAACACTTTGGTGATGAGGATGACGAGCTTTACTTTCAGCAAGATAGAGCACCTCCCCAATACCATCGCGATGTAAGAGTCCACCTCGATGCAGCTTATCCCAACACATGGATTGGACGAAGGGGTCCCATTGAATACCCTGCGCGTTCCACAGACCTCACGCCAATGGACTTCATTTTAAGGGGATACCTCAAGGACAGAGTTTATCGCATGAAACCAAGAACAATTGATGCAATGAAACTGGAAATTGAAAGACAATGTCACCAAACTCCAAATGAACTGTGTCCTGACGTTTGCGAATCCATTGGTTCGCGTTTTATCTGGACAATGGCGGTCATCAGTTTGACATTTGCGAACATGATTCTTTAATTACATTTCTCTTCTGTAATTCACGCCGTTGAACTTGTATCTATGTTCATAAATATTGTTTCTATAGTAATTCAAAGTGTTAGTACATTTTTGAGACATCCTGTATATTTCTTCTGCTGGTCCGCACAGCCCAAGCTTTGAACCTGTTAGCAGGTAGTGGAAAGTAGGCTCCCAACCATTCGCCGACTCCCGAATTATTTTATTGATGGCCATTAGTAGAGTTCGTTGTATGGTTTATGAAGGGGCTTGGGTCCCAAGCTGTAAATCAAAACCAAAGCTCTCTGCTCAGCTGTCTGCACGCTTTAGCTGTTTTGTGCTGGGATAAGGTGGCTTAGACGCGCGTCTAATTGTGTCCCGGGAGTATAGAGTGCCTGCGGTAATTCTTTGTTGTCACATGTCTGGATTGCAGCTAGCTGAGTGTTAATATTATTATTATTATTAGGTCTATTATTAATAATAATGTATGCATTTACGAGCAACCCACCCCGGCTTCGTCCGGTATCTTTAACGGTTTACCCAGCGTAAGCTTAAGGCGCACGAACGGCAGGTCCCAGACGCATTTCAGAAAAGTTGAGGTGAACAGCGAAACTCCAAACTCATATACTATTTACTGAAGTCTTAACTCGACAAGACTCGACAGATTGATTGATGCTGGCCGAAGCTGGGGTGATAGGCTCACTCGCTAGCTCATAAACTCGCTCCAAAGCTAGTAATTTTAAATTGTTGGAAGAAATGAAAACGTACACACACTAATATTATATATGGGCGAAATATTAAAGATAGAGATAAGCTGTCGAGAGACTTTATTGTAGAACTTTTCATGCTGAACAATTCTTAACTCATAGTAGGCTTATACAGATATTCTTAACGGTTTACCCAGCGTAAGCTTAAACGGCGCACGGACGGTAGGTTTTTCTTCGACTCGAATCACTGAAATCGTTACTGCTCGGCTTCCTTTGGTCATAAATGAATGTTTTTCTACAAAATCATTCCTCAAGAAATCCTTTACAGAATGGTGAAATCCGAATCAAAATCCATCCACTGGTTCTCGAGATTAGGCGTTACATCCAAGAATCGGGGATTTAGTTTTATACTATGTAGAGATTTATTTATTTATTTATTTATTTATTTATTTATTTATTTATTTATTTATTTATTTATTTATTTATTTATTTATTTATTTATTTATTTATTTATTCAAGTTGTTTCGGCCCATAGGATCACTTAAAACAAATTAATATCTGCGGCTGTTATTTTTCTTGTTCTTCCAAAACTCCTTCGTTTCGCTATGTCGAACTCTACGTTCCACCGTCCATCCTTTCCCCGATCTTCTTGGTCGATCTTCAGATGTAACTTCCCAACTGTGGATCTTATGTTTGAATGTCATTCGAGCCTCGATGTCAATTGGTGTGATATTGGCACTTCTGAGAACTATTTGGAGCTGTGTAATTCAGATTGTTGTTACGGTACTTTACTTTCAGTCTCCTGAAGTATGTCAGAATTCTCTTTGTTAATCGGCCGTCATTAAGTCTCATGATGTGGCAGTAAAAATTCAGTCGTCGTTTGCGGAAATCTGTCTCTTGTTGGAGTATATTTCTGTGATTGTGTGTGATTGTGGACGATATACTTCATCTGTGAGTTTAGGACCAAAGATTTTTGGATGATTTTTCTCTCTGACTTCTTGATGTTCTTGAGATCTCCTTTGTAGTTATTATTATTAGGTCTATTATTATTAATAATAGGTCTATAAACCCTGGCACTACAGCCCATGAAGGGCCTAGGCCTACCAAGCGACCACTGTCCAGCCATTTGGCATGCCTATATTGGGGTGACGCGTGGACAGCGCGTCGGGTTCCCTCGGCAGTTAATCTTCGTTTTCCTGACCGGAGTGCAGGCCATGAAGGACCTTAGCCTACCAAGCTACCACTGTCCAGTCCTTTGGCCTACAGATCGCGGAGGGAAGCGTGGTCAACACGTCGTATTCCCTCAGCCGTTAATCTTCGTTTTCCTGACCGGAGTGCTGCCTCACTGTCAGACTGCTACTCAATTATTCTTACAAGGCCCTCACGTCAGTTTCTAAAACACATGACGGAGCCGGGTATCGAACCCGAGGCCTCCTCTCTTTCTACACTTCTCACCTTGTAATCGTTAAACACATAATCTAACCATCACCTCCTAGATCTACGTCAATTATCCTTTACATCCAAGGTAATGAACCACGTAGGATCCTCCGCATCGCCTCCCTAATCCTAATCACATGACCCCACACTCTGAGTCGGTTCATACGAACAGTCTCATGTAACATGTTCATTTCTTACTAAGCCTTTATCTCTTTATTACAAGCATCTTCCTGCCATAGTTCCCATCTACAGTAGCCTATATGTCCAGCAATCATTTATTATACTTGAATTGCAGCCAATGGCTATAGCAGGGTATTTTAATTGAACGCCCGAAGGCTGCCCATAAGTTCAACTTTGGCTACCACAGATGCCACTGTCACTGACACCTAGCAGCCAACGTTGGAACTTGATAGAGCGTTTCTAACCAATTAACCTACAAATTTAGCTACACACTACCAATTGTAGTGGTACCGACAGTGGTAACTACGCTCACTAAAGCGCAGCGCTAGGCCATGGGGTCAAGCTATCTGCGGACTCGGTAGACGTGGGTTAGAGCCACATCTTCAGTCGTCCTTGAAATGGTTTCCCGTGGTTTCCCATTTTCAACTCTAGGAAAATGCTGGGACGGTACCTTCTGACAGGCCACGGCCACTTCCTTCCACATCCTCGCTTAGTTTCATTCATCATCATTCATTTCATCTCTAATTAACTCCTCTCATGAGGTTGGCGTCAGGAAGGGTATCCAGCCGTAAAAACCATCCGCCACAAAAACTTTCATCGCATCTCACCGCCGACCCCGTTAGAAAACGGGGATAAATAAGGGATAGACATACACTACCAATTGCAGTGGTAGGTTCTTTTATATGCCATACATCTATGACATGGACCCACCGGCTTTATTTACCCTCCGAAGGAAGGCATACTGAAGGACTTTAATGATCTTAAATTATCCGACGACTTCCTTCGGAGTGGAAGTAAAGCCAGTGGTCCCATGTCATACATTTATGGCATGATAAAGAACCTTCCACTAATTATACTTGTGTGAAGCTAAATTATAGGTTAAATTTGACTAACGCTCTTTGGTTCCAACGTTCGTCGCCAGGAGCCGACTGCGGTGACATCTAGTAACCAAGTTCAGAACTAATTGGTCGTTGACGGTGGCGTTTGGTAGCAAAAGTTGTAACTACTTGAAAACCGAATGTCTGCAGTCCTTAGTTGAATTAAAAGCAGACTAGCCGACCCGTGCGAGAAATGTCGCATGTTCATAAACCACACTTTCCCCAATAGGTTTATAATGAGAGACTTAAGGAGAAAGGTTGGTATGTTCTTATTTGAACCAAATGATTATAGAACACTATTTACGTTTCAGGCGTTACTACGGCCAAAATGAGAACTGAACAGTAATAATGTCGCTTATTTTCCTAAAGAAACAGTATTTGCAAATCGCACACTTCTTACAAAAATTGATATTTGTGAAATTAGAATGCAATTCGTCACTGCTAAAGTCGTTTGTGTGCTGAGTCTATTGATTGACAGCTTAGCCGTAACACTCAACGGTTATTCAATATTTATGAAATTATACGATTTGAGTTCTCATTCCTTTAAATTACTGTTTCTGAAATTCATGCAAAATGATAAAGGAAAGACCTCAGAATGTTAAAATGACATGAAACAGGCGTCACAACGGCCAAAATGTGAAGTGGACAGCAATTATGGAGCGTATCTTCCTGCAGCAACAGTATCTGCAAATCGCACACTTCGTCCAGTTTTTAAACGTCATTTTTTAAAGAAATCATACGAATATATAAAAATGAGATGGTGTTTGTCTGTCTGTCTGTCTGTCTGTCGCCCTGTCTGTTACTCAATCACGCAAGAACCACTGGTCCGATTGAAATGAAATTTTGCATGGATGTAGCTGATTTACCAGGTTTACATATAGGCTACTCTTGATTTCGATATTTTGCACTATTTAAAAATGGCGACCATTTTAGTGACGTCACTACACCCTTTGGTTTCAAAATTTCATATTTCCATTTCAGATAAAAAGAGAACGCTAATAAATAACAAACTTTCGATGGTCCATAGGAGCTTTAAAATTTAATTTTCCATCCGAAAGGTCCTTATCACTTTTAGTGTATCTCCAACGGTTAGCGAGTAAAACCTAAATATGTGCTATAAAACACGGTCAACGCCGAGCGATGTTAGTCTATGTTAGTCTCTACATGAACTATTTTACTTATAGAGGTAGTTTGTGGGGTCCGAAACGAGGCGTGATTTTGAGTCTAATTTTATACTCTTTGTGCCGGTTATTGTATGTGAGTATTTGGATCTTGACGCTGTTTCACAATGTTATAGTGCTTTCTACTTTGCACGGTATACTTTCATCCTTTTTATCGATTTGTTTTTTGTTAACTGAATATTTCTGTTGGCCAATATTTATCTGCTTTTTTTCGTTTTTTACCATGCTCAGAAACCCAAATTCACAGACGAATGTGTCGAAGACTGCTGACTGTTACATCAGTTTATTTAGTGTCCATATTAATTTTACTGCAGAACTGGGCAAATTTATTTCAATAAAGTTGGTATTTTGCCTTTCACGGCCAATAAAAAAAACCGCACAAAACACGGCGTAAACCTAGAAAAGTCGCTGAGTTTTAATTGCTTGGCCCTGAAATCAATATACAATCATTTTGGAAGCCTTTATAGGGAGGTGAAAGACTGTTTTAGAGTTTAGCTCTCGCAGTAAAGTAGCGGAGGTGTTCTAAATAAGAATTGAGGTATCGCACAGTTTGCTACTCCTTTGGTAGTCCGCAAATAAACCACAAGAGCCCGCTGATGAACCATCTCGGAGTCACTAGGCGTAATCTCGCACAAGACACGGCATAAACTTAGAAAAAATTTCTGTGATTAATTTGTTTTTGTTATTATTGCTTGGGAGGATTGAAGTTTGTTCCGTTACTGTTACTCTTTATCATGAGATGGTACGTAGTTTCCTCAATAGGCTATTACTTATTGCGGATATAATTGCTATCAAGTTTGATGTATTTTTAGCATAATGTTTATATGTTTAAATATAGTATGAAGACGTTAAACGATAGGTGTTCAGTATTTGAGACAGGTTATTTAACTTTTACTACATAGAAGCTGATATTTATTTCCAATATATAAACGCACTTTCTCACCTACAAAGCGGGGGCAGACAGGCTTTTCTCCGGGTACTCCGGTTTTCCCTGTCACAATTTCATTCCAGCAACAATCTCCACTATCATTTCATTTCATCTCTCATTCATTTAATCATTGCCCCAGGGGAGTGCGACAGGCTTCGTCAGCCGGCACAGTTCATATCCTCGCTGCTAGATTAGGGTTTCATTCATTCCATTCCCTGACCCGGTCGGTCGACTGAAAGCAGGCTGAGGACTTTCACTTTCCTACCTCTGATTAATAATTAGGTGAGTGAAAATGCATGTAGTCTACACATGTAGTTGGTAATATGGAAATAACATAACTACATTACGAATGTGTGATTATATATATTAATGATTTAGGCCAGCAAGTACTAAAAGCCGTTCGAAGAACGGGTACTTCAGCTAGTTATAGATATGTATGAAATTAGAGTGCAATGCGTCACTGGTAATGTACAGCATATTCTCTTTCATTTGAATGCTCATTTTTCACGATCGGTCGCTTGTGAGCGCCGCAGGAGGGATCTATACTACTGAAATAATATATAGGATGATAACACTAATACAGCCATCACAATTAACACCGGATATCAGACAGATTCTACACACACCCAAAGTACACGGGGCTACATAACCGCGTTGTCGCAGCCCCTAAACTGAGGAACCAACCAACCAGGGTGGTCTAAATGTAGAGAGAATTTCGTCGTTACGCTAACATACAGAGGTGTGCAAATTAATAGACTCAAATAAAGATTATACAGAGAGTTTAGTTTGTATGTAACGGAGACCCTCGCTTCCCCGCTCGCCCGTGGCGCGAGCCTGTCTCCCGCCACGCACTTTGCCGTTATGCGGCGCCCGCACGGCACTGAGTCATTGAGTATAGGAATTTGTACTTACCTAGTTCGCAGCTGGTGCTGAAAATGTTCGCCATTCACTGCTACACATCGCTGGCACCTTTTTATGAAACTGGCATTTACTCTCTGAAGTTCCGCAGCACCGATTGACTGTATTTCAGCTGTAATATAGTCTTTAAGCTCATTTATAGTGTGAGGGTTTCTCGCATACACTCTAATTTTAAGCGTCCCCGACAAATAAAAGTCACATGGTGATAAGTCTGGGCTTCGCGGGGGCCACACGTTCCGACTTATAATCCTCGTACCGAAAATGCGACGCAATTCTGTCATGGATGCTTCGGCAGTGTGAGCAGTGGCAGAATCTTGTTGAAAGTAATTTGACAATCGCTCTCCGTAAGTCAATTCGTCAAAAAATTGGTCAAAAATCACATTGAAGTACAAATGTAAGTACAAATTCCTATACTCAATGACTCAGTGCCGCGCGAGCGCCGCATAACGGCAAAGTGCCTGGCGGGGGACAGGCGCGCAACGCGGGCGAGCGGGCAAGCGAGGGTCTCCGCTACATACAAACTAAACTCTCTGTAAATCAGTCACAATGGTTTATTTAAAATCATTTTATTTTTATTTTTATTGCCCTATTTAGTAGACTGATATTTTCTCCCCTGTAGACTTACAACGTTTTCCATCAGGAATTGCATCTGGAAATTTTCGAAATTGGAGATTCTGAGAGAGACCTGAGCTGGGTTCGTTTTTATTTTGTTTAATTGACATTGGATTGTATCCTCTAAATCAGGTGATTTCAATCCATTGTCCACGAATCTTTGAACAGTTTAAGAGTGGACGATCAGTAATAAAAGACTTGCAATCTCTCTGGTGTAAATTCACACGAAAACTAAAATAAAGTAATAAAAACTAAACGTGTGGTATTCTGCATTAACAAAGCTCCTCTTTTAGTGGGAACTGTAAAAAAAAATCGTTTACTGTCAGATTCTTAAAATATGTTATTAAGACTGTTGATTTAACCTTTGGAATAATTTCAGCGCGTTGCAAAACATTTCTACTAAATTCAGCCACAAAACGTACAAAGTAAATGTTGGAAAACTTCCATCGAATCTAATAATAATTTGCACACCTCTGTATACTAGAGATCGCAACTGAGAATTCACTGCATTGGCTTTTCTACATCGCAATATCAATTGTCAATAAGGCAACACTGTAAAATGGTATCGGCACTCTCTATATCTACTGTATATAGAGAATTGGATGCCGAGCAGGATCATCCTGGCAGAATACACAGCCCAAGTACTAAACATGGTCCAACTGCTCCAATTAGTTCCTTCTGCTTGGCATCCAATTCTCTATATACAGTAGATATAGAGAGTGCCGATGTCATTTTACAGTGTTGCCTTATTGACAATTGATATTGCGACTTTTCAGTCTGTCAATATGGGCTAATATAATCCCAATTACTGTGATATGCAAATAAAACACGTAAGATTTACATGTGATTAAATATATGCCTACACAGTGAAAACGGAGCCTCACGTGCGCCGTGTGGCTGCCGGGGTACCGTGGCTAGCCGTCTGTCAAGCAAGGTACTGGCGCTAGCAGCAGCGTTGTGCCCAACTAGTTCAACACATTTACACTTTTTAAAGTATTTAATAATCATCATAACACGACTTCGGTGGCGTAGTTGGTAGCATGCTGAGCTTCTATGCCCAAGATCGTGGGTTCAAACCCGGCCGAAGTCCTCGTATTTTTAAAAGAGTTAAAAATCCCTCAGTATGCCTTTCTTCGGAGGGGAAGAAGAGCCGGCGGGTCCATGTCATAGATTTATGGCATGTAAAAGAACCTTCCAGTAACTACAATTGTGTGAAGCTAAATTTATAAGTCAGATTTGATTAACGCTCTATTAGTTCCAAAGTTCGCCACCAGGGGCCGGTTGCAGTGGCATCTAGTATTCAAGCTCGCGGCTAGGTGTCATTGACGGTAGCATTTGGTAGCAAAAGTAGGAACTACCGTACTTGAAATCGATCATCTGCGGTCCTTACCTGAATTAAAGATAACACACACTAATACAGCCATCACAATCAACACCGGTTATTAGACTGATTCTGCACACACCCAAAGTACAGGGTCTACATGACCGCGTTGTCGCAGCCCCTAAACTAAGGAACCAACTAACCAATCATCATAACTTACATGGATTTCAGAGTAGTTTTGCTAGAAATGCCTTCCTTCATTTTCTAAACACACATTGCACCAACGTAGGAAGTTAGGGGCAGATGACCTCGTAGTTCCGCCCCTTAAAACAACAATTACTAACTAACTAACGTAGGAAGTTTTGGTACAGTCGTTGTAATTCATCCTCATTAATATTTCGTATCGGTGCAGTCATTTCATTCTCGAGAGCCTCCAGAGTACGCGAATTATTTCAGTATACATTTTGTTTGAGGTTCGCCAACAAGTAAAAATCGCACGGCGCTGAAACTTACGAACACATTTACTGGAAGACTTCTTCTTGAGAAGATAAGTTTTCACTAGGAAAATTCGATGTTTTGTTCCATACCTAACCATGTTCACGGGATACAGTACTTTACTACTTGTCTTAACTCTCTGAACTAAGTTATCTCGCCAGCTGGGAATGTAATCAATGCTATGACCGTATGTGGTGATTCCAGACCCGCTGTTGTGTAACTGTAGATGCTAGTCAATTGGCGGTGACTAATCGCTCTCAATCCGTCACACGGCCCAAGCAAGGCTCCATTCTATAGGGAAAGCTCTAACTGTATATTTGTTATGGACTACAGAAGAGGGGAAAAACTATAGGGTGACATGTCCTATCCTGTCAGAACAGTGGTTTCCAGAGGAGTTTATAGACATTCCACAACTCAGGTAAGTCTCAATAGGCTATAGCCTACCTTTTGTTTGAAGTTCCCCACAAGTAAAAGATCTTTCAACGCATTATTAGTAGACTAAACACCAATTTTTGTATGTTGCAGTTCTAATTCCTTACCATCACCTCAGCAGAGTACTCGTGGGTTATTTCTGCATATTAGTGTACAATTCTAGTGTGAGGCTTATTACTGAATATTTGAACAAAACACTTCATATTTTTTAATATTCTCATACCACCCAAAATGATGTATCAATAACACTATGTAACACAATTTTTGTCCTTGGAATGTAAATGCTATTTCCTGATTGATTATGTCTGAGAAGGTAGGAAAACATAATTATTCATGTCGAACTTTGCTTTTGTGAGCAGGACATTGACATTTGTGACATTAACATAGTTTCATTTATTTTGCCACTTCTTTTAATCATATCTAGCAAAGACACAAAGAAAGAGATAGGTTATGTTGAATGCAATTAAAATGCATGGAACATAGTAAAATAAATACCAGCAGATATTTAGAAGTGTGTTGCTTTTCCATATGAGCAAAGCTATGTTTATGGAACATGATGGCCATTTTCCATAATTTTGAGGCATAATAAATCAGGAAATAACACATTCAACACAAGGACAAACAAAAAGTTAAAATGAGTTACATACTGTAGTAGCCTATAATTTGTTCTGAAAGTTTTTCAACATTTTAAGTGAAACTCCCTTTATAAGATAAAATGTTGTTACAGAAACATCAATATCCTTTACTGTTACCAACATTACAATTAATTATGTTTTTATGTCCACCCCTTATTATTCCCGTTTTCCAACGGGGTTGGGGATGAGATGTGATGAAATTCTATGTGGCGGATGGTTTTTACGGCCAGATGCCCTTCCTGACGCCAACCTCATGAGAAGAGCTAATGAGAGATGAAATGAACGAAGATGACTGAAACTGGGCAAGGATGTGGAAGGAAGTGGCCGTGGCCTGTCAGAAGGTACCGTCCCAGCATTTTCCTGGAGTTAAAAATGGGAAAACCACGGAAATCCATTTCAAGGACGGCCTACGGTGGGGCTCAAATCCACGTCTACCGAGTCCACAGTTAGCTAGGCCCCATGGCATAGCGCTGTGCTTAAGCGAGCGTAGCTACCACTGTCGGTTACAAAATTATTAATGATGCTTTAAAACAAAATTTTAAGCGAAAGATACATTTATAACTTAACTATTAAAATTGCACTCTTCAAACTAAATACACTTAAAAGAGAGTTCATGACTGCAATCGATCCTATAATTATGGTTGTAGTTCTTCAAACTTATTATTTGAAAAATTTATTTGATTATTTTTAAAGCTACCGTACTGTATGTTTTTTGATCAACGCAGTTTCTCTCAAGTTACATAAATACTGGAGCTGTTATTCTAGAGTTTGCCTTTGGGGGGGGGGGGGGGGGTGGTCAGAGAATCGAAATTGTTAAGAACAAGAGGTTCCGTGACGAACTAAAGAGCCTACTTTTCATGCCAATGATTATTCTCCAGTATATGAACCTATCTAGAATAATGACGAAATTAACTTGGTAATATCGAAATGTCTAATTAGTTCGAAATATTCCTGGTATAATGTAGCCTAATAGAGCACTACAGTTGGCAGCCCTGGTAACTGAATATATTCTTAGTTCCATCTCTTAAGGTACAGAATACAAAATTTGGTTGAAGTCCAACGGACGTTACGTGCACCTAGACATTGGATCTATCAGCATGCGTAAAAGCATGTTGGCAACAATGGCATGCGTGTGCTGGTTAAAAATAATCGGAAATATTATGATATCTTGTTGTGCCAATTTTGGATGAATTCCATTTGTTAGTATAGAAGTTACATGTATTTTAAAATTGGTCCCATCAGCAGGCATAGAATCATGTTGGCAGCACTGACATATTAATTATTCCAAATTAATCTAGAATGTCAGCTGCTATACGTGTGCAAAGTATAGGGCTGTTGGCTGGCATACTTCCCGATATATTGATATTAGGGTAAAAAATATAGACAGCATTTATTAACAGTTGGCAGCCCTGATTGCTCTTAAGAATACTTATAGTCATATCTGGTATGTTACACATATCACATACGAAATTTGGTTGAAATGCAACTGATAGTATAGAAGTTACATGTATTTAAAAATTGGTCCTATCAGCAGGCTTAGAATCATGTTGGTAGAACTGAATTATATAAGTTACTCCAAAATTAATATAAAATGTCGGGTACTATACGAGTGCATAGTTTAAAGCTGTCGGCTTGCATACTTTCCGATATATTGGTATTTGGATAAAAGAATAGAGAGATCAATTATTAACAGTTGGCAGCCCTGGTGGCTCTTAAGAACACGCTCAGTCATATCTGTTGATGTACACATATTACATACATAATTTGGTTGAAATCCAATTGATAGTGTAGAAGTTATAGGCATTAAACTTGGACCTATCTGAAGGCTTTAAATTATTTTGGCAACACTGTCATGTATGGCCTCCTGGAAATTAAACTGAAATAGTGTTATCTACATGTGTGCCAATTTTGGAATAGCTCCCATGCATACCTTCCAAGATATCCAACATGGAGCTCAAATTTCTAATGCGTATTTTCAGCAGTTGGTAGCACTGACATCATTTTCAAATATGGACGTGAGATATTCCGGTATACATCTTTACTCATACTAAGTTTGGTTTCGATTGCTGCAGCCGTTTAGGAGTTGATAGGGGGGGGGGACACACACACACACACAGCCAGCAGACAGACAGAAGGACAGACAGACAGACACACACACATTTTCCCGGATCGATCTCATAAGTCTACTTTTTCCTCATTTTTGCAAAATGTGAAAAGTAGGCTAAAAATGGTATCACTATAAACGCAATCACAAAATAACCAAACGTACAAAACCAGACCAATTTTTTGCAAGCTATATGGATAGAAATTTGATACGTTTAGCGCACCAAAAATATTCGTACAAATTGCAACGGAGTGTTATGCGACATTTACATCGAGCTTCGAGAAAAGTAACAAGGTACGTTACAGTTTCGGCAAGTCGAGTTGGTGCCGACAAAGGGAGAAAGTCACAGCTTAAATTGCCAACCAAGCTTGCAGTTTGGACGTCGGCAACAGTTTTTGGTGCGAAAAAAGACCCAAATATCTATCCGTGCATTGCTGCACATTCATCGTGACATCACTATAAACATCGATTCGGTAATCACAAGGTTTGCTAAACAAAATAGACGAGTTGATTTTGTTATAGAAATAATCGTTTTTATATAACAGGTATGAAGTTGTAAATATGTACAGTTGTAACAGAACATAATAATTGCAATAAAGATATTTTCAGTATTGAATAAAATGAAAAAAAACTGTTTTTCAGTAAAAATTCCTTAAGTTTTATTTGTCTGGTTATTGTGTTTTCGTTTTTTGAGTTTGCAAAAAAAATTGTCTCCATTTCGGGGGGGGGGGGGTTATGACCCCCATGACCCCCCCCCCTGAATCCGCGCCTGGGTCAGATTAATGTACATTCGCATAATCTATAAAATGCTTGTCACGGTGGGTGAGTGGCCAACGTGTCGGTCTACTAACCCCAAGCTTGCAGGTTCGCTCCTGGCCGTGGTAAGTGTTTTTTTTTTTGAAAGGCGGCAAAAATGACACCACCATGTCATACGATGTTGGCATGTCAAAGAACCCATTTGAATTCAGTAGGTCGTGTTCATAATGGCAAAATTAACCTCGGGAGTTTCCGCCAACACAAAGTTCCTCATTTCTCTACTAGAAAGCGCTATAGTGTTCAAGGAGCTTAGATATCTGACCTCCTTGACTTTCATAGTGCTTCAAGGAACAACGAAATTCGACATGCAAGCTACCCTTTGGGTGTCAAATAACAAAGCTTGCACCTGGCACCCGAGGCCATACGATATTATTATTATTATGATTATCTATAAATTACTATGAATCTTTCAAGTAGATCGGTGCAGTACTCTCTGAGGTAATGTACCTTATTTGGATAAAACTGGAACTTATGGGAAATGGCTGTGAAAGAAATGCCTAAAAAAGTAATATGTAGATGATTGCCAAAATTTACAAACTTCATAAACCCATATCTCCGAACTATATAACATTTTTGTTCCATACAGACTTCATGTGATAGTGCAATATGTTGAGTATCCAAAATATCACCACAACTTAAGTTAGCGCCACCATAAGTCTATCACAGCAATAGTAGCTACACCCTCATAGATTAGTTGGAGGAGTGAGACTGTTCGTGGATGGGTTCGTCATTTGTCAGTCTTGCAACATTGTTGATATTAAAATAAATAGTTCTTTTTTGGTTGACTGGCTGCGTGGCTGAACGGTAACGTTCTTGCCTGCTGAACCCAAGATAGCGGGATTGAATCCTGGTGCAGTCAGTTAGCTTTTGAGTGTGCACAAATGTGAGGGATTCGTGTGAGTAGATTTACTGGCACGTTAAATATCCCCTTCGGGGCAAAATTTCGGCAGCCCGGCTTCTCTAAAAGCCGCAGGAGTTAAAAGAGACGTAAATCCTATAACATTAATCATCTTTTATGGATGCTTAAGCGGACCTTGTAGATTACGAATGTCCTATTTATCCAATCCTAAAATGTAACATGTTTAGATACACTTTGTAGACAAAAGAACCACTTGAATATCTTTAAAAAAAAATCGTGAATGTACAGTATTAGGCTATATGTTGAACAATAGCATGCAGATGTAATACATTAGCACTAATGAGTTCTGAGATATAATTTAATTAGCATGTGATTAATTTCTTTACGATAAAAGCCAAATTTTCAGTGCTTGTCATTCAAGTGGTTTTACTTATACGCAACAGATTGTCATAACTGTGCACCATTTTCATTATTAGGTGTTTGAAGAGAAAGCAGTGTAAGTTTCAGTGTGATGTGATAACTCTCTTACTTTTCAAGAGAAATGTACCTAAAACTGAGGAAATCATTTAAATGGTAGCTTCAATTTAAAAGTAACACAAATGACAATTCTCTGTGACCTCCACAGTTATAGGTGGCATCTCACGCGCACACTGGAATAAAAACAACTGTCCGAATATTATGAAGCAAACGTAGATTTATTGAGAAATGTGTGCGTAATCAGGCTAAACAGTAAACACATTCACAGATTTGACCTATTTAGGCTACAAGGTCCCATTAATGTTTTAGCATTTATCAGTAATAGTTGTAGATTGCCACGGTGGGTGAGTGATTATAGTGTCGGACTACCAACCCCAAGATTGCAGGTTCGCTCCTGGCCATGGTAAGTGATTTTTTTTTGAAAGGCGACAAAAATCACGAGACTCATGTCATACGTTGTTGGCATGTTAAAGAACCCATTTGAATTCAGTAGGCCGTGTTCAATGGCAAAATTAATCTCGGGATTTTCCGCCAACACAAAGTTCCTCCATTCTCTACTTGAAAGCGCTGTAGTGTCAAGGAGTTTAGATATCTAACCTCCTTGACTTTCATAGCGTTCAAAGGAACGACGAAATTCGACATGCAAGCTACCCTCTGGGTGTCAATTAACAAAGCTTGCACCAGGCACCCGAGGCCGTACGATATTATTATTATTATTATTATTATTATTATTATTATTATTATTATTATTATTATTATTATAGTAATAGTTGTCAAACTTTCTAATTTCTTACTCTGCTTTTTGTTTGTGGGTGTCAGTGTGAGTTTGATAGTGTTTTGCAGAGCTATTTTGTCTTGTTATAAATTGGATCTGATGATGCTCCCTTGACAAGCGAAACATGTCATTCTATAGTTTTCTTCTTCATCTATATTCTAGTCCATAACAAATAGGCTACATACCGTATATTTAATCACATCAATTATTTATTTCAAGTTGATTTTTCGCATGTTCCAGTAATTAGAATTATTTTGTGTTGACCGACTGAAAAGTTACTATATCAATAATCCTGGTATATTGGCTTCCACGGCCAGTGAATTAAAACTCAGTAATATTTTTAGGTTTATGCCGTGTATTGTGTGGGGTTTTGCCTTGGAACACCAAGCTGACTCACCAGTGGGATGTTCGTGCCCGTGTCCGGACCCCCAGGGAGTAGCGAACTACGTGCCGGACATTTGTTTTAGACGATTGCCCTTGACCTTGAACCCTGCAGGTGAGCCTACACACACACACTCTCACCCTATCGCTTCACACTTGTCACCACGGATCTGATTTAATGGAATTCCAGACTTGAGCAGACAGTACAGTCCACGTCGAAGTATTGTGTGACGCGGAAGTACACGTTACGTAGTTACGAACAGAACGTCATTATATTTGCCAATGACTGTACTTCAGCAGTAGTGTCAGATAGCGTTGTCAATCATCGGACTGCTTGGGGCAGCTGATAACAACACAGGTACTGTAGTAACTCGCCTCCAGGCTTCCATTAAGATTTTTCACTCGTCTAAAACAAACGTCCGGCCTGTACGCGCTACCTCCGTTTTTATGAAGCGCACCTGCGCTTCATTACTGCGAGAGCTAA
Source organism: Meconema thalassinum (assembly GCA_946902985.2). NCBI lineage: Eukaryota > Metazoa > Arthropoda > Insecta > Orthoptera > Tettigoniidae > Meconema > Meconema thalassinum. The sequence goes on from OX336388.2 coordinate 556,112,466, forward strand.
GAGCTCTAAAAAAACTTTGACTTCCCTATGAAGGCTTGCAAAAAGTTGATATATTGGCTTTCACGGCCAGCAAGAGCCCGCTGATGAGCCAGCTTGGTGTTCCTAGGTGAAATCCCACACAAGACATGGCATAAACCTAGAAAAATTGCTGAGTATCAATAATCCTATTTTCATGCGTTTTTCCCTACCAACATCCTGTATTCGTATCATAAATTCCTCTTACACTGAAATAATTAATCATCAGCATTTCTTAGTGTGAGTGGGATAATTCAGTCAGGATAGTCACAGTCATTTGTCATGACTTGAATTCCAATCATTCATTGATGGGCCACAATATCTGAACCCCTCTTACATAGTATTTTAAAGTTAACGAAGCTGGTCGGGACTGCGCCTTGTCGCCAGGTTCTGAAGGAGTGGTGACCAGTCAGGGGGCGGTTTGTTTAGTCTTGCAGTCTCCACACCAATTTGCCGGGCCGCTCCGCACCGCTCAGCGCCATGTTCCAGACAGGGACAACTTCAAACGTCGCCAAAGTAAGGGTTCATTTCCGCTACCTCATGGGGAACAGACCAGGCGACACAATTATCTATATCTGTGATCATATCATGTGGCGTGCCAGAAGCTCATCTTCATTCGGCGGCAAGTTCAAAGAATATTATATCGTAACAACTTCTCTCAGCCGTCGTGAACGTGCATGTAGCCAACAGTTCAGTCAAGATATTCAATTTTACAGACGCCATAAATCCCATTTATGAGTTCCAGTGAGAAAAGTATCTAATTATTAGGAATGTGTTTTCCTTTAGTATTCACCCTCGTGAGACAAACCTGATAAGAGGTTTTCCGTGGTTTCCCACATCTACTTCAGGCAAATGCCGAGATGGTACCTATCTAAAGGCCACGAACGTTTCCTACCCAAATCCTACCTCAATAATTATAAATACACACACTAGTACAGACATAATAGCAGACTAGTACAGAAATAAGTTCAACTCTGAGATTTGCGGATGACATCGTCATCTTTGCCGACACGCCTGAGGATTGGAATGAGGTTTGGAATGTTATGGACTCCGTCTTGAGGAAAGAATTCATGATGAAAATTAATAAATGTAAAACAACAGTATTAGAATGCAGCCGAAATAAATCAGAAACATCTATGGACATCAAATTGGCAGGTGAAAAGCTAAAGGAAGTAGGAGACTTCTTTTACTTAGGAAGCAAAATAACCAGGGATGGGCGAAGCAAAGAGGATATGAAAAGTAGGTTGGCTCAGGGCAAGGAAAGCATTTCTACAAAAAAGGAATCTGTTGACATCGAATGTAGATTTAGGCATTTTGAAGTCATTTTTGAAAGCCTTTGTCTGGAGCGTGGCGCTCTATGGAAGTGAACGTTGAGCATTTGATGCAGCAGAAAAGAGGAGAATTGAAGCGTTTGAAATGTGGTGTTACAGGAGAATTATGAAGATCAGATGGGTAGATAAGGTTACAAATGAAGAGTATTAAGACGAGTGGGAGAGGAGAGATATTTCTGGCGACTGCTAATGGAGAGAAGAGATAGGTTGGTAGGACACGTACTAAGACAGCCAGCTTAGTTATGGAAGTATGGATCGAGGACAAGAACTGTAGGGGTAGACCAAGGTTAGAATATGTTAAACAGATTGCCTCGGATGTAGGGTGTGGTAGGTAGGCCTATGTACAGATGAAATGATTAACTCCGGACAGGGAGGCGTGGGGCTCTGCATCAAACCAGTCAAAAGAGTGAAGACTCAAACAACAAGTACAGGCATCACAGTGACACAGGATATCAGACAAATTCGACACACACCCAAGTACACGGGGCTACATGACCACGATGTCGCAAAGTCCCTAAAAGAATCAACAACAACAACTTCTTTAATAATAACGATATATCCGAATTTTGTTTAAAAACATGTAATTTTACGCACACGAATCTGCCCCAAATAATTGACATTAACGGCGTTAGGGCACATGGGCCGTGCAGCCCGTCTAATGCAAATATGGTGCAAGGTTCAAGGGTCTGCAGGAGACTGAAAGGAATAATAGTCTACATAAATACATAAAGAGTAAAATGGACGGAAAATGAGTCTGGCTTAATTGAGAGTCATTGTAGCTGAGAACGTAAAAAAAACACACGCACACGAGCAGTGGCGTAACTACGCGGGGTGATTAGGGGGATCATTCCCACCCAGAGCCAAATAACCTACGTAATTCGATGAAATACTTATTTTGAATAAAGCCAATCTTCAGATTGAAGACAAATGGCTGGATTATGTAAATAGACTATATCATCATATATAGGCCTGTATTATTTCAGTAGTATAGATCCCTCCTGCGGCGCTCACAAGCGACCGATCGTGACAAATGAGCTTTCAAAGGAAAGAGAATACACATTAGCAGTGGCGAATTGCACTCTAACGTCATAAATATCTATAATTTCTTTAAAAAATAACTTTAAAAAATGTACGAAGTGTGCGATTCGCAGATGCTGTTGCTGTAGGAAAATACGCTCCATAATTGCTGTCCTCTTCACATTTTGGCCGCTGTGACGCCTGTTTCATGTCATTTTAACATTCTGAGGTCTTTCCTTTATCATTTTGCATGGATTTCAGAAACAGTAAATCAAAGGAATGGGTACTCAAATCGTAGTCTATAATTTCATAAATATCGAATAACCGGTGAGTGTTATGATGATCCAATTTTCAGTGATTGCCTTCTTAATAATATAACCCCATTGCTTTAGTGTCCACAAATTAATTTGTTTTTAAGAATGGCGATTTTCATCGATACTACAATTGAATTATTTTTTAATGAAACTCAAAAACTGAAAGTCATACTAGAATGTTTTTGGTATAGCCTGAATGGGATATCAAAATGAACTTATTATTTTAATACAGTAATATTATATTTGGTAAAATTTGTTACAAAATTTTAAGTCCAGGAAGTTTTCATTATAAATAAGCTAGTGAACTTTTGACCACCTCGTGGCGCAGTGGTATCGGGTTCGATCCCCGGCTGTGCCAAAAATGTAAGTCTTGGTGTGGTCTGGTACGGGGTCTCCCAGCCTTGTGATGCAAAATGGGAACCTGCTGGATGCTATGGCAGGAGGGGGAGTGGAAAGGAACTGGCCCCCCTACTACACGCAAACTCTGGCTCGGGATGCCTGGTTAGTGATCTCTTGACTTAGTCAAGGGCTCTAATTCAGGTCGCCTACGTCCCTGGAGGAGATATGGCACTGTGATTTAATTTAGTGAACTTTTGAAATATTGGTAGGCACTGCACGTGATTCCTGTTAATGGACAGAGCATAGCTTTCTTTACGAGAAAGATTTATTTATTTATTATTTTCAAAATATTATATATTTTTTAAAATTATGTATTTATTTATTAATTTTATTATTTATTTATTTGTTCTTTTATTTTTACATTTATTTATTCATTTTTTAATTTTTATATTTATTTACTTATTCATTATTTATTTATTTATTTATTTATTTATTTATTTATTTATTTATTGATGTGTAACATCTTTCCACTCGGTATCTGTATATTTTTTGTGGGGGTTATTTTGAAAAATGAAACGGAAATGGATGGGACGGAAACAATGAACGCGCGTGGTGGAGGGGATTGATACCACTACGAACTGTTGGCCATGTGGCTATGTGGAATGTATATCGCATACGGTTTACTTCAAGGTTTTGAGGTCCCATTAAAGATATTCCTACAATAAATCATCTTCAAATTGTCGTTCTTTGGTGTGAAAATATTCATTTTATCATATTTGCTGGAAACAATTATGATTTATTAAATCTTCATACTTTTGCTGTATTCTTATTTAATGTAAGCACTCGAGGTACTGTCGGCCATGTGGCTATGTGGAATCTATATCGCATACAAAATTACTTCAAGGTTTGGAGGCCCCATTTAAGATATTCTTTCTACAATAAATCATCTCCAAGTTGTCGTTGTTTGGTGTGAAAATATTCATTATAACATATTTGCTGAAAACAATTATGATTTATTAAATCTTCATACTTTTGCTGTATTCTTATTTAATGTAAGCACTCGATGTACTGTCGGCCATGTGGCTATGTGGAATCTATATCGCATACAAAATTACTTCAAGGTTTGGAGGCCCCATTAAAGATATTCCTACAATAAATCATCTTCAAGTTGTCGTTGTTTGGTGTGAAAATATTCATTATATCATATTTGCTGAAAACCGGTCAGGATTTGGCACTGCAGTTCTACAAGTAGTTATTTCAATGACCAACAGAGTTCACTGTTAAAAAGGGATAACATGTCACATGTTACACATCATATGCGACTACTGTAAGGCTCGTAATTTTTTATTTATTTATGTATGTATTTATTTTACATTTGAATTGAGCTTCTAATGACTGCATATTAACAATCAATTTCATTTGAGTCTAGATCTTGTTATTCTACCAGCCTTGACATCTTCCAAGTATTCTTTGAATATTTATTATTATTATTATTATTATTATTATTATTATTATTATTATTATTAGTCTATTATTATTGATGATGATGATGATGATGATGATGATATTAGAAATCATACTCACGACTAGTCATCAGCCAAGGCACGGGTGTCATACTGATTGAGGCTTGAAGAGGGATTTAGCTACTTGGAACGGGAAGGACGGCTAAGAAGCGTTAGGGTCTTGTAACTGCTTTGAGTGGAACAACCCTTAGCTTACAACACAACGGTAATGGATCAACCCCCGGGTCATCGCTCCCACGGTCTGTTGGGGTCGCTGTCCACCTCCTGTAAATCAGACGGACCGTAAAACACTAATTACCGAACTTTGGAGTCCTCACAGAGGCAGGTCGTTCACCGGATGTCATTGAACTGGGACAAACACATCCCCCTGTGACAAGAACTGTAAACGAGCCGATCTGGCATGAACAGTTCCTTGTGTAAACACAATGCGAAAATATCCATGGTTTGATTCTTTCATAGCTTATAAGTCTCGGTGACTGCTCAAGACAGCTCAGCTATTTTGTAGGAGGATTCATCAAATTAGGCGTTCTCCACCTCACGAAACAAACAAGCAAACAAACAAACAAACAAGCAAACAAACAAACAAACAAACAAACAAACTAACAAAAGGAATCTGAAAAATATTCTGCCTATAAATGTATTAAAACTAAAATTAATAACGTACAGAGATTGTCAGTGTTCATATAAGATAACTGAAGGGAAACTTGCATTATAGAATCGTTACCCCTATCTACTGTGGCCCCGCATAATTTGACACAGACTTTCCTCAAAATGTCCAATCGGGTAGGAACACTGATCTCTATACAGATCAGTGGGTAGGAATGAAAGTTGGCGTTTAGCACAAATAAGCGGTAATAGACTTAACTCAGGGTTGTGGGGTCTCTAGACATCCCACGAAAGTCAAGTGTTACAGCAATCTACTAATTTATTTATTCATTTATTTACTTATTTATTTATTTATTTATTTATTTATTTATTCATTCATTCGTTCATTTATTTATTCGTTCATTCGTTTATTCATTTATTCATTCATTTATTTATGTATTCATTCATTCATTCATTTATTTATTCATTCATTCATTTATTCATTCATTCAATTATTTATTTATTTATTTATTTATTTATTTATTTATTTATTTATTTATTTATTCATTCATTCATTCATTCATTCATGCATTCATTTATTTATTCATTTATTCAATTATTCATTTATTTATTTATTTATTTATTTATGTATTTATTTATTTATTTATTCATTCATTTATTTATGTATTTATTCATTCATTTATTTATATATTTATTCATTCATTTATTTATTTATTCATTCATTCATTTATTCATTCATTCAATTATTTATTTATTTATTTATTCATTCATTTATTTATTTATTCATTCATTCATTCATTTATTCATTCAGTCAATTATTTATTTATTTATTTATTTATTTATTCATTCATGCATTCATTCATTCATTCATTCATTTATTCATTTATTCAATTATTCATTCATTTATTTATTTATTTATGTATGTATTTATTTATATATTTATTTACTTATTCATTAATTCATTTATTCATTCATTCATTCATTCCTTTAACTATTTATTTGTGTGTTTATTTATTTACTTATTTATTCATTTATTTATTATTTATGCATTTATTCATTCTTTCATTCATTTATTCATTCAACTATTTATTTATGTATTTATTTATTTATTTATTTATTTATTTACTAGCAACCCGACCCGGCTTCACCCGGGAACAGTTATGAATGCATTACGTGATAGGAGCTTTTATTTTCCAATGTCAATGAACAACGACCAACATCCGTTTTACGTCTCGGCATGATGGGTTAAAATCACTGACTGGACTGTTAATTATATTATCATGGAGATGCATGTGCAACAAATTCTTGTCAGACGTAATTTAAGAATGGCGAGATGCATGGAACACAAATCCCCCTTCCATCCAATCTTAACTTGACTGTGAATTTTGCGGAACGAAAAGTTCACAGGCCAAATGAAGAAAAGCCGAGTTGCACTTCAAGGGACACTCCAAACACAACCACTCTTCTCTAAAGTTTTTAACTCAACACGACTCGACAGTTTGCTGCTGGCTGTATCTGGAGCAATTAGCTCGTCCGCTAGCTAATCTGTAACTGGGGTGATAGACTCGCCCCTAGTTAGGTCGTAAACTGTCGCCTCAGTAACTGAATGGAGATTGTTGGAAGAAATTAAAACGTAATAACACGTATAGTAGGCGATGTATTGAAGATAGAGATATGCTCTCCAGGTTTTTCTTTTTTTTTAGAACTTTTCATGCCGAACAATTTTTACACTTATAGTATTGAACCCTTGCAAAGAAGCATATGAGACTCAGTTTCGGGGGGTGTAACGGTTCATATTCGTAAGTTGCTGTCAGGGCGCTTCATTAACTTGCAGGGTAACATATAACAAAATAACATGCAGGAAAGAGTGAAGCCAGGGTTAAAACAACTGAATTTAATAACAAATCACCATATTTATACATAAACAATTAACAACAAAAACTCCCAACTGACTCCCATTTAAATATAATGCCAAAAACTAGGCGATATCTCTGGAGAGATTAATTACCTGGACCAAGTGTCCCTAAGATAAAATACAAAAGTGACCATATATGCGTGTATGCCGTTCTACATGCATCACGATGTGTACTTTGAATGCGTGATTCGTTATCATCCAGAATCCCTTCAGACAACGAATCCACATTTCTAGAGCTAGACCGACACGGGGGAACACAACAACAATACTTAAAATTAAACCGACACTTCCTAAATCTACTATAAACAAACACACAATTTCCGTGTGAAATTGGAATCAAATTGCCGTAGCAACATTTACTGCCTAAAAACTTAGGACTTCTCACACAAATCAACACAAGTACATTAACACGTGACCAATAGAAAAATACACAAATGACCGCTGTCAAAATTTACAAGTACTCTACCACTACACCACACGGGTGTGACACACAAAAATTACATGAATCGAGTCATAAACAAAGCAATAGGCACACAGCCAACATTTACGTTAATTATACAATATTTTACCCATACAACGTACAACAAGCCGTTACACACATGGCGAACTCCCCAATTAATTATGGCTTAAAAATTAACCATCACAATGAACAGGTTTGCTACATGAAAGCTTACAGGGGCCAGTCGGACAAATCAGGACTGCCTATCAAAATTAAGTCACAGGCAAAACGGGCGGTTTGTGGAACTCTGCATGTCTGTCAACCCACGTGTCAATAACCTCGACCTCCCAGAACATGGGGTCGAATCTCGAAGAAGTGTGCCCCAAAGCACAACAATACATGTGTGTGTGTCAGAAAAATATATGGACAAGAATCAGCAGTCTCCCAAGAGCACCCTGTCTTTCCATCAAAAATACAACAGCAGCAAAAATATATATGAGGGCGGTAGGACAACTACCCCCTCCTCACGTAAAATCAACACACACTAGACACATCAACACACACAGAATCACACGTATGGGTTTTGACAGACCCTGAAATAAAAAAGACACAAATAAATATCCACATGCTGGCACCATCGTTCTATGCCGTGACTAGTCACCTGAAAAGGACTCAAGAAAAATCTATCAAAATTAGAACGAAGGTGTTCTACAAATTACTTTTAAGTTGGTGCGCTTGGCAACCCTAATATGAATAATAACCTGTTCAGCAAATATCTTACAATAATTTCCTCCCATTCCTATTTCAAATATTAACGTTAATAAAGCACCATTTATCGAATGTAACGGGTTCCGCATTTGCAAGGATAAAAATCACGCACGCACGCCGCGCACATTACGTATGACTCAAGGAAAAACAAAATATCAAACAAACACTTTGGCCACGCGCCAACGGACATTTAAAACATATAGTGTCGGTGCAAGAAAAACTCTAAACAACAACAAAAGAAAACATGACTATTTACAAAGTTCCCCGGCCAAATCTAACTACATAATTGAAATAATCCAATTTTAGTACATCACCGCTTCTGCTTGTAGAACTAAGGACATCCTCCTCAACCCATCGCCCTATGGACAAGTTAGCACTCCATAGTAGTCGTCTGCGTTGATTTGTTGAAGCTCATCCCAACTTCAAACCACGTGCTGATCATCTTGGTATCGACTCCTTGGCAGAAAAGTTCAATGTTAAATATTTGCCTATCTATAATCGCTTGCAGGCTACTCAATTCACCCACAATTGTCCTAATGCGATTAATAGCGAAGACTGGCCCTAACTATCTCGCACACACGCACCATAAAAACACATATAAAATACACTGCAATTTGTACATAAAATATACATCTCGAGTCCGCGCCACTGGCTCGTTAACAAGTTCAAATCCTGGCTGCACTAGCAGTCGCTATCTCGTTCGGTATTTCCGTCCTGTACTGTGGACTTCGGCTCCAGTGAGCGCTAATTAGGGTGATACAATACTTCCCCTTTAGAGCTGAACTCGTCGTCTTTAACTGAATGTTACAAGTTATCACGCACTGGCGTGAAATATTTAGCTCACACAATAAAGTAGATTCCAGAATAAAACAAAATGTATTATAGCTTTTTAAAATTCGATACTGCAATCACTGCGACTTTAGCTCCTCGGAGCTCACAAAATAAATTAACTTCACTAATTTTAGAGCGTAAAAATCACAATATAAACTGGCGTGAATTAGGCCTCTGAAGGCTCCACAAAATATGACTTAGATAATTTCGAGCGTCAAAAATCACAATACAAACTGTCGTGAAGTAAGCCCCTCACGGCTCCACAAAGAATAGGCCTCGAGTGGCGTCAGGCCAAACTATTTATTAGAAACTGACAGGGGCGGAGGAGTGGGGCGGAGTCGGATAAAAACTTCCAGAGTTTTTGTCTCACAAAGATGGGACTAGTGTCATTCTTCTCCAAATAAATCAAACGTCTCAAATCACTCGAGCGGAGATTAATCCGTTCGGCGGTTCTTTAGATACACACTCCCGCGGGCTTTTTACTACTGACGCCGTCCACCTCGTGGTCATGGCTTGGTCTCTTGCGATTGGCTGATTCAATCGTATGTTCGTTGCGAGTACCTCGTGATTCTTCCTTTATGTCTCCAATTTTGGTACAGTAGTTGCACAATTTGGCCTTGAACTCGACTAATTCTGGCCGTTCCCCAAGAATAGGTACCAGCTCACCTCCTGTTGCAATCATTACGAAATGCTGGCCTCCCTAATATCCAAGTCGACTTCCTTAAGTGCTGCCTGGGCCGTAGTAATAATAATAATAAATATGAATACTTATTTATCGAAGATCAATAAGGGTTCATTTATCCTCAGCAAGGTTTTGAAATTCGAAACAATTTATTGGTTTGGATTTCAAAACAAAATCCACTGTAGTAACAACACATCTCTTTAAATCTCACTCAGCTGCTCGAGTGTATGCCCCTCTGACTCAATTAGTGTGCTCCCTTCTCGCTGGAATGTCATTCATATTTTCACTAGGTCTCCCCCTTCTCCTCAAGTAGTTGCCACTCCAGTCGTCTCAGCTGCTCGTTGTTTACAAACAAAGTGCGTACTCAGGCGCTCCCTGTAGATTTGAGTGTTGGCTTTCAAAATAAAATTTTTGCAATACTGATTCTGCACATATCATCTTTCCTAATCATCAAATGGTTCCCTTCTGTAGTACGGTTTCAAATTGGCACTATTAAAAACAGATTTTGCACCAGTGCTCACTTCTTCCAGTCTGTAGGCATTGTTACCCAGATTCTTAATTACCCGGAACGGGCCAATGAACTTCGGACAGAACTTGGCGAAGACTTTGTTCTTAGGGTCGGAGATCGGTGGTCTACGAACCAGCACTAATTCTTGTTCTTGTAACTTTCGGTGAAACTTCTTTCCTCGGTACCGTCTCAACCTTCGGTCCACTTGGTTCCTCATGTGCTCTCTCGTTCGCTGGATTCGCAAATCATACGCTAATAATGGATCCCTTGGGCAAGGAATGATCTTGTCCCAAGTTCTTTCTGGCAATCTGTTGTGGTGTACAATCAGTGGGACTTGACCCGTCGACTCGTGCTTAGTAGCGTTCATGCACATCTCAATTTCCCCTACTTTGTCTACCCATTTATTGTGTTCGTTAGGAATCATTACTCTGTAGTACTTAGCAACACAGCGAATTGTTCTCTCGCTCGGATTTCCACAAGGATGACGAATACTTGAAAATACGTGTTTTATTCCTAGGCTCTCCAAACCTTGCCTAAAAACATTGCTTGTGAAATAGGTACCGTGATCTGATAGAATGGATTCCGGCTTCCCACGCATCGGAATGACTTTGTTCTTAATTCGACTGAGGACTTGTCTTGATGTCGTCTTCTGAATAGGACATAGCACGACCATCTTCGAAAACACGTCGACACACACCAAGAGGTGTCGGCATCCACGCTTTCCTTTTACTAAAGGACCAAAGCAATCAATCGCGAGCATCTCGCATGGTTTCTGCGGTAATAGTGGTCTTGGAGGTTGTTTCAGAATAAAGTTGTTCGGCTTTGTGCGCTGACAAGCGTCACACGTTCTAATTACTTCAACAATGGTGAATCTCATCTTGGGCCAAGTAAAGGTCTCCCCTATCGTAGCTTCAGTCTTATCCGTGCCGATATGTGCTAGGCTCTCGTGCACATGCCAAGTTAATCCCCTCTGTAGTGATGCTGGAACTAAGATCCGCAGTTTAGTATGATGCTCATCCACGTACTTATGTAACAAGTTATTTAAGTAGTGAAATCTCGCTTGTTTAGCACTGGCTTCTCGGTACTCCGGTGAATTTGGTTGTAACTCCTTCCTATAGAATTTTATCATCATCATCATCCATGGGTCTGCTTCTTGCTCCTTCCGAATATCCTTCAATCTTGCCAAAAACACACGAGCCTTAGGTGTCAAGGTAATATTGTGAACTTCCGCTGTGACTTCGTTTCCGTCCTCAGGATTTCTACTCAAGGCATCTGGTATGACGTTCATTTTCCCAGGACAATGCTCTATTGTGATGTCAAACTGCTGTATGTAGATGGACCAGCGTGTAACTCTCTCACTTGCTATTGTTGTCTTGAATAAAAATGTCAGTGCATGGTGGTCGGTTCTAACAATGATGGAATAGCCATAGATCATCTTACGCCACTGTTGAAGAGAATATAGAATTGCTAGTAGCTCAAGTTCCGTAACGGTGTAGTTCCTCTCATGTTTCCGTAATTTACAACTCGTAAATGCCAAATTGGATTTCTTCTTGGGTTCTTCAGCGTCCTCTTGGTACAGCATAGCACCAATCCCAATTAACGAAGCATCTGCTTGAATGATAAATTGCTTCTCAAAATCCGGATATCCAAGTTTCACACAGTTTTCCAATAAATCCTTCGTTGCTTTAAAAGACCTGTCGCACTCCTCGTTCCACGACCATCGATTCGCTTTCTTCAACATCTCCTGCATAGGCGCTACTGTTTCTGTGTAACCAGGGCAATTTTCTTTGAAGAAGCCTGTCACTCCCAAAAATGCTCTAACATGTTTGACTTTGGTAGGTGTGGGAAATTTCTTAATAGCATCAATCTTGGCTGGATTAGGCCGCACGCCCTCGACATCAATTATATGCCCCAAATATAAAATCTCGCTCTGGCAAAAATGCGACTTTTTTAAGTTGATCTTGAAGTTCATGGTTCTCAAGTTGTCCAGCAGTTTATTTAAATTTATCAAGTGTTCTTCCATCGTCTCAGAAGCGATTAATATGTCGTCAATATATCTCGTGGTGAAGTTCTTGACCTCCTCAGTCAGATTTCTATCGAGTGCTCTAATGAGTGCACATCCCGCAGTTTTCACGCCAAAGGGCATTCGACACCAGATATAACTTTGATTATCGAATAAAAATCCCGTCAACAGTTGGGATTTTTCTTCAAGTTCAAGATGGTGGAAACTATTCGTCAAATCAACACTTGAGTATATCTTCTTCCCACGGAAGCCTTTCAAAACATCTTTGATCCTAGGTGCTTGGTCGTGCTCAACTAGCAGTTTGCTGTTCAAAACTCGCGCGTCTAGGCATAGCCTAATTGATCCGTTTGGCTTGGTCACAGCCAATATTGCGTTCAGGTAAGGGGTTGCCGCTTTCCTTATCATGCCAGAATCTAATAAGTTAGTAATAATGTCCTTCACCTGAGAAAAGTGCTTCTCTGGGATCGGGTACAATTTACTTTTAAATGGGGTCCAATCTGTTACCTGCATCGCATATTGGAAATTTAAAACTTTCCCAGGTACGGTGTCAAAAGCTCCTTTATGTAATCTTAAAATTTCTTCCAGTCTTCTTCTATCAGCTTCCCCTACGATGGCTTCCTTAAGTCGCTCCTGAAGTAGAATTTCGAATTTGGTTCCGCTAATTTCTTCTTCCGCCAAATGCACCCAAAGTTCCTGCGAAATATCTCGGCTGTCAATTTCCAGCACTGCTGTCCGGCTGACTTGCTTCCCCATCAAGATCTTATCTCCGGCCTCATTAGTGCATTCCTCAACAACCCAAGTATTGGCCTCTCTCTCCAACGGATTCTCTTCCATATTTAAACCCACATGATCCAATCCTTCTACTTGTTTGAAGCTTACAGTGTTGTTATGTAAATCAATTACAGCATGAAAATCGCAGATGAAGTTGGCTCCTAAAATTATATTGTAGTTCATCTTTGGAATAACAATGAATGTTTGTGAAAAAGTATGGTTCAATATTTCCAGATCTAGAAATGCTTGCTGTTTACAATTCATAGTTTTGTCAGGAATGACACCTCTGACTTTCATTAGCGGTACCGGCATAATAGGAACAGTCTGTTTTCTTGCTATTTCCTTTATCAAAATTTCAGTGACTAAGCTCACCTGGCTACCTGTATCAATCAAACATCTCACCCTCATGCCTCCGACATGCGCGTAAATAATTGGTAGCTGTCTGATAACATTTTCACGGTTCTTCACCACTTCCTCCAGGCAGTCGTCCGGGAACGCTACCCACTCTTCTATATTGGCCACTATCATCTCTTCTTGCTCCCTGGCGACCTCCATTTTAGCCTGTCTCCTTTCAGTTCATTTGGTTTTTTTTTTATCCCGGGACCCATTAGTTGTGTTTCGCCGGTTGTCATTCTGTCGCTCCTGTTGCCTCAATAAACTCTCTGCCCCCTCTCCTTGATGGTTGTCTGGGCTCTGTCTGTTCGCCATGGCACGCCCCCACTTCTCCTTCTCCGCTTCTTCAGTACTTAATTGATCCAAGTATTTACGGGATTCAATATACCGCTCGTCCCAGTTGTTCCTATAATCTCCTCTATTTTCTTGGCGATAGTCCCTGCCGTTATTCCATCTACCATCTCCATTTCTTAGGTAAGGTCTACCTTGTCTCTGGTTTCCCCTCCAATTTGTGTACTCCCGCTGGTACGTCCACTGATTATTTTGATTTTGGTTATTCTGATTATATCTCCCGCGGTTATTCTGATAATTCTGATTGTTGTTATGGAACTGGTTTCGGCCCTCAAAATCTTGTCTTCTTGGCGTGAATTGTGTCCCTGTGGACTGTGTCTTAGTTTGGTTCCCCTGGCTGTGGTTATTTTGGAGTCCCTGAACTACCTCTGCCGTGTTGACACATTCCAAATTCCTTCTTCCTGTCTGTGGGCTTACCATACTCGTCTCGTCTAAGTGTCTGAGTAATTCTTCGGCTTGGACTGCGGTCTGAATGTTTCCTGCGACTAATAATTGTTGGATGTGCATTGGGAGTTGTTTCCCGATGGTTAGAACCATATTTTGTTCGCTAGGCGGGTCGTCAAAGTCTCTGAATTTCACCAATTGCTGACTGAAGAATTCTGAAAAACGGGTTGGATGTGTACTATGATATTTGCGCGTGTACAGGTCCATTCTCAACCCCTGTTGTAACGAAGGACTCCAAAACTTCTTCAAAAATGCCTCGCGGAATTGAGCCATGTCTGTGAACGTGTACTTGAAACTTAAAAACCAGGTCAGGCTAGGTCCTTCTAAAAATTTCTCCACCATTCTTAATTGTTTCTCAGGGCCGATGTGCTGGTCATGAAAGTAATCAGTTAATTGCCGTAGAAATGCTTTGGGAGTGGTTCCTGAATGTTCCTTAAACTTATCGGGCTTAAAATCATTACCCCGAATGACTTGGATGACTTGGGCTGGTGCCAAGTTCGGTTGCGGTGTTGAAGTCTCCCCCCTGTACTGCTGGAATGCATTAGTCGTTAGTCTGGGACTTTGACCCCGACTCGTGTCCTCAGCCAACTTTAAACCTGCAGGACTTCCAATACTTGTTTGCTTCTCCGGTATATTTTCAGTGGAAAATAATGTCGCATTCTCTAACGATCTAATCTCGTTTTTTATGATTAATTCTGAGTGTTCCTGTAATTTTGACTTCATATTTTCCTCCAATTCCTGTATTCTTGAACTGTATTCCCCCAAGCGTTTTAAAATTGTCAAGCGGTCTTCTTTATTCGCATGAGCCTGCTGGTCCCAATCTCGCCGGATCCTACTTTTCAAGCTATTTATTTTTTCCTCGTTCCTTTCCTGATTTTTCTCTAGCTCTTCACGTATCTGTTCTTGCGTTTTTACAAGTTGGCCTTCCAAATTATCCTGAGTCTTGACGAGCTGCTCTCCTACTTCTTGTATTTGTTGTTGTGTGTTTATTAGCTGGCCTTCCATCTCTTTTCTTATGATCTCTTGTGTTTTGCCTAATTGCTCCTCTAATTTATCCCGCAAGTGTATCCGTTCGGTTTCAGCCTGAACCTCGACTTTATCTATTTCCTTTATTAATTCCAGCACGTTGCTGTCTACCGAATTAATTTGCTGTTGTAGTTTCTCTTGGGTTTTCTTCATTCCCGCGGTGTTACTGACACATGCTGCCCCTATCTGCTTGAGTTTATCTGCCACCATCTCGTCAAATTGTACTAATTTGTTATCAAATTTCGCCTCCAATTTCTTAATTTCGCCTAACTGTTTGATGTTGTTTTCCGCAACCTCGCCTGCCAGTTTCTCTACTTTTTTAACGCTCTGATTAATGTCATTATTGATTTTTCCTAATTGTTCGGTTTGTGCCGTTTGTGTTACCGCCTGTTCCGACAATTTGTGATTGAGTTCATTTAATTGTTTGTCCGTGTCTAATTTCTGGACTTCTAACTGGACCGAAATATTACCGCTAATATCAAGTAATTGTTTTTCACAGTCTATCTTCTACGCTTGTAACTGGACCGAAATATTATCGCTCATGTCGTGTAATTGTTTTTCATTATGCTCCCGCTGAGCTTCTAATTGTTTTTCCGTTTTCGCGGACATCTGCACTAATTGTTCCTCCGTTTTCGCGGACATTTGGATCGACATGTGTTCTAATTGTTTTTCACTTTTCGCGGACATTTGGATCGACATCTGTTCTAACAATGCCTTAATCTCATCAACATTCGCCATATCACACACAAAAATATATTCAGAGAAAACAGGGTTATGGGCCAAGGTTTCAGCCCTATACGCACATACATGTCACACATTTAAATATTACTGGCTCTAATTTAATGAAAATTTCAGTAACAAAATTTACTGAATACAATGACACTTATTCCCAAGCAACAAAATAACCCCTAGTGATCTGCTTTTAAATTCCTAACCAACAGAATTTACGAAACACCAATTAACCGAAGTCAATTAAATGTCAAATATAAGGCAACATCTTCCTGCTTTGACTGAGTTCATTAATAATGCAAATTTCTAATTTTAATGTGGGCGCCAGAACAAGTTTATAACAAATACAAAATCAAATTCTAACCTTGTTCAATATCTCTAACTTTAGGAACTCAGTGATTTTACTAATGCACATGGCGGTACAACATCGCCTCAATTTACTGAATTTACATGTCCGCTTGACCTGGCATCATTTCTCAACGAAATAAATATGAGATCAGCGAAGCAACAACAACAACAAACCCACTTGGGCAGCCATTTTTGTTTTATGAACCCTTGCAAAGAAGCATATGAGACTCAGTTTCGGGGGGTGTAACGGTTCATATTCGTAAGTTGCTGTCAGGGCGCTTCATTAACTTGCAGGGTAACATATAACAAAATAACATGCAGGAAAGAGTGAAGCCAGGGTTAAAACAACTGAATTTAATAACAAATCACCATATTTATACATAAACAATTAACAACAAAAACTCCCAACTGACTCCCATTTAAATATAATGCCAAAAACTAGGCGATATCTCTGGAGAGATTAATTACCTGGACCAAGTGTCCCTAAGATAAAATACAAAAGTGACCATATATGCGTGTATGCCGTTCTACATGCATCACGATGTGTACTTTGAATGCGTGATTCGTTATCATCCAGAATCCCTTCAGACAACGAATCCACATTTCTAGAGCTAGACCGACACGGGGGAACACAACAACAATACTTAAAATTAAACCGACACTTCCTAAATCTACTATAAACAAACACACAATTTCCGTGTGAAATTGGAATCAAATTGCCGTAGCAACATTTACTGCCTAAAAACTTAGGACTTCTCACACAAATCAACACAAGTACATTAACACGTGACCAATAGAAAAATACACAAATGACCGCTGTCAAAATTTACAAGTACTCTACCACTACACCACACGGGTGTGACACACAAAAATTACATGAATCGAGTCATAAACAAAGCAATAGGCACACAGCCAACATTTACGTTAATTATACAATATTTTACCCATACAACGTACAACAAGCCGTTACACACATGGCGAACTCCCCAATTAATTATGGCTTAAAAATTAACCATCACAATGAACAGGTTTGCTACATGAAAGCTTACAGGGGCCAGTCGGACAAATCAGGACTGCCTATCAAAATTAAGTCACAGGCAAAACGGGCGGTTTGTGGAACTCTGCATGTCTGTCAACCCACGTGTCAATAACCTCGACCTCCCAGAACATGGGGTCGAATCTCGAAGAAGTGTGCCCCAAAGCACAACAATACATGTGTGTGTGTCAGAAAAATATATGGACAAGAATCAGCAGTCTCCCAAGAGCACCCTGTCTTTCAATCAAAAATACAACAGCAGCAAAAATATATATGAGGGCGGTAGGACAACTACCCCCTCCTCACGTAGAATCAACACACACTAGACACATCAACACACACAGAATCACACGTATGGGTTTTGACAGACCCTGAAATAAAAAAGACACAAATAAATATCCACATGCTGGCACCATCGTTCTATGCCGTGACTAGTCACCTGAAAAGGACTCAAGAAAAATCTATCAAAATTAGAACGAAGGTGTTCTACAAATTACTTTTAAGTTGGTGCGCTTGGCAACCCTAATATGAATAATAACCTGTTCAGCAAAATCTTACAATAATTTCCTCCCATTCCTATTTCAAATATTAACGTTAATAAAGCACCATTTATCGAATGTAACGGGTTCCGCATTTGCAAGGATAAAAATCACGCACGCACGCCGCGCACATTACGTATGACTCAAGGAAAAACAAAAATTCAAACAAACACTTTGGCCACGCGCCAACGGACATTTAAAACATATAGTGTCGGTGCAAGAAAAATTCTAAACAACAACAAAAGAAAACATGACTATTTACAAAGTTCCCCGGCCAAATCTAACTACATAATTGAAATAATCCAATTTTAGTACATCACCGCTTCTGCTTGTAGAACTAAGGACATCCTCCTCAACCCATCGCCCTATGGACAAGTTAGCACTCCATAGTAGTCGTCTGCGTTGATTTGTTGAAGCTCATCCCAACTTCAAACCACGTGCTGATCATCTTGGTATCGTCTCCTTGGCAGAAAAGTTCAATGTTAAATATTTGCCTATCTATAATCGCTTGCAGGCTACTCAATTCACCCACAATTGTCCTAATGCGATTAATAGCGAAGACTGGCCCTAACTATCTCGCACACACGCACCATAAAAACTCATATAAAATACACTGCAATTTGTACATAAAATATACATCTCGAGTCCGCGCCACTGGCTCGTTAACAAGTTCAAATCCTGGCTGCACTAGCAGTCGCTATCTCGTTCGGTATTTCCGTCCTGTACTGTGGACTTCGGCTCCAGTGAGCGCTAATTAGGGTGATACAATACTTCCCCTTTAGAGCTGAACTCGTCGTCTTTAACTGAATGTTACAAGTTATCACGCACTGGCGTGAAATATTTAGCTCACACAATAAAGTAGATTCCAGAATAAAACAAAATGTATTATAGCTTTTTAAAATTCGATACTGCAATCACTGCGACTTTAGCTCCTCGGAGCTCACAAAATAAATTAACTTCACTAATTTTAGAGCGTAAAAATCACAATATAAACTGGCGTGAATTAGGTCTCTGAAGGCTCCACAAAATATGACTTAGATAATTTCGAGCGTCAAAAATCACAATACAAACTGTCGTGAAGTAAGCCCCTCACGGCTCCACAAAGAATAGGCCTCGAGTGGCGTCAGGCCAAACTATTTATTAGAAACTGACAGGGGCGGAGGAGTGGGGCGGAGTCGGATAAAAACTTCCAGAGTTTTTGTCTCACAAAGATGGGACTAGTGTCATTCTTCTCCAAATAAATCAAACGTCTCAAATCACTCGAGCGGAGATTAATCCGTTCGGCGGTTCTTTAGATACACACTTCCGCGGGCTTTTTACTAATGACGCCGTCCACCTCGTGGTCATGGCTTGGTCTCTTGCGATTGGCTGATTCAATCGTATGTTCGTTGCGAGTACCTCGTGATTCTTCCTTTATGTCTCCAATTTTGGTACAGTAGTTGCACAATTTGGCCTTGAACTCGACTAATTCTGGCCGTTCCCCAAGAATAGCTACCAGCTCACCTCCTGTTGCAATCATTACGAAATGCTGGCCTCCCTAATATCCAAGTCGACTTCTTTAAGTGCTGCCCGGGCCGTAGTAATAATAATAATAATAATAAATATGAATACTTATTTATCGAAGATCAATAAGGGTTCAGTATATAGATATTTTTAACGGTTTGCCTAGCGTGTGCTTAAAAAGCGAACGGACGCCAGGTTTTCTTTTTCGACCTTTTCACTGAAATCGTTAGTGCTTGACTTCCTTTGGTCATAAATAAATTATTTTCTACAGAAACCTTTCTCGAAATATCCTTTACAGAATGGTGAAAACCGCATCAAAATCCATTCAGTGGTCTCGAGATTACCTGTGACATCCAGGAATCGGGGACTTTCTTTTTTTATACTGAGTAGAGATCAAACGCCAATTAGTATAATTTAATATAATATAATCCCCCTTCCGTCCAATCTTAAATTGACTGTGAATTTTGCGGAACGAAAAGTTCACAGGCGAAATGAGAGTTGCACTTCCAGGTAATGGTGAGGTGAATGAAACTCAAATCCCCTTCCGTCTAATCTTAACTTGACTGTGTTTCACAGGCGAAATGAAGAAAACCCGAGTTGCACTTCCAGGGAAACTACAAACACAACCACCCTTCTCAGAAGTCTTAACTCAACACGACTCAACGTTTTGCTGCTGGCTGCATGTGGGGCAATAGGTTCGCCCGCTAGCTAGGTTAGTAGTGGAGTGGTGGTGCTTCTGCCCCACTTGACACTCCTGTGCCCAACAAACCAACATGGCCGCCGCGCGAAGTTGAAATAATTAATATCTCTCAAACGCATGGTCCGATGTTGACAAATGAGGTGTCGTTGGACTCGGGTTGACGCCCTCTTTCCAATGGACCACTCATTTCAACCCCTAAATAAAACCTACCCCTACTAGGGGGTAAATTGTAATTTTTTAGTGAAAGCCTCTTTTCAAATGGGACATGTATAAGGTG
The DNA here is from genome assembly GCA_946902985.2 of Meconema thalassinum. Classification (NCBI taxonomy): domain Eukaryota; kingdom Metazoa; phylum Arthropoda; class Insecta; order Orthoptera; family Tettigoniidae; genus Meconema; species Meconema thalassinum. The sequence goes on from OX336388.2 coordinate 556,132,894, forward strand.
CGCTGCTAAAATGAACTTAAACGTGGTTGCTCATATCGCGCATGCGTTTTACGGGATGCCGCTATGGATGAACATTTTTGTTTTTTGTTTTGTACGCATGCGCACTGGGGATTTTTGAAAGAGGGCAAGCTCTGTGAAAAAAATGATTGATAAGAAGAGGTTTTGGTGGTGAGGAGAGAACTAGATAGTCGCCTACTTTCCTACGAAGTTTGCAGATATGTCTCGAACGCAAGGTCGGATATGGACATGTGACGTGTCAAATCGCTTGTCTCAAAGCCCTATATATGTTATTAATAGGTTAAAGTTTTGAGAATGAGGGAAACAGGCGTTTTGGGGGTAAAATCATGATTTTAGACTTTTTCTGATATTTCACGAATGCATGGTCGGATTTGGTCCTATGACGTGTCAAATGGCTTGTCTCGAAACCCTCTTTATTTTGGTAATAGGTTAAAGTTTTTGAGAATGAGGGAAACAGAATTTTTTGTTGTAAAACCGTGATTTTAGACTTTCTGTTATATCTCACAAACCAATAACGCCAGAGACGTATACGAGGGGTCGTAGGACTCGGGGTGACGCCCCTTTCCTCTCCCCTTTCGAATATAGTATTTATGTTTAAAAAATGCGAAAGGGTCTAACGACACTTTTGTTGAAAACATTTTAGTTTTTAAAACTTTTTCTTTTAATCTGACTAAAATGTTCATGAAGAGTGGTTGCAGATAGAGACGATACCACTGGACACGTGTTTCAACGAAGCTATTACTGGCCACGGTGGTGATATACCAATACAGTATTCGCTATTTCGATGAGACGGCGGGTCGAGGGTTCGTTTTCCGATTTTTCCTATGATGGAATACCTAATACCTAAACCCCTGAAGGGGGTCTTTAACATGTAAACGATTATGAGTGACATGACAAATGATAATTCCTTGATCAGATGAAGTTAGCTTTAGATAGAACAAACAGAACTTGGTTATATGTTGCTTGAAGTGAGTATAGAAAACAAACTTGCTGGGGCAGACTGACAGGATGTGGATGTTATTTGAGCTTATTGGAATGCATTGACTTGACTTGACAACAGGGCAATGAAAAAAGCACAGAGATGCTGAGGACACTTGAAGGTCAAACGATATGGCAACTATGGTGGGAGGGGGAAGCGAGGATGATGTCGCCGATCATGTTCAATGTTCAATGAATGAATTTAAATTTTGCGAAGCATTGTTCGGAGAGGGTCATGTGACGACTTGTTTTAAGGATATTTATTTTTCCGATCTTTCTTATGGTGGTCTCATTGATTGAAATCATCCAAAACTGCTAGGGCATGGCCTTGAGATTTTATAAACTGATAATGGGATTTTGACATACAAGGTCCACTCAGAACTTGACATGATGTCATTCTTTTTATGGCTTATGAATTTCCCCAAAAAAGACCCAAAACAACAAGATCATAGACTTTTGCTTTTCTTAATATATTGCAAACCCATAATGTTAGATGTTTACTGTGAGTGACGAAACCTAGCTAGGTAAAGAAAGAATTATTGTGGGCTACATATATGGTGACTGACACGTCTTTGAACATTGGAACTTGTTTTCAGATCTGAGTGTAGTACATAGGGAGTATAGGTTGTAGGCATGGCTTGACAAACGGTGTACACAAAATTCAATTTATCGATTCAAGAATTATGAGTAGACTATCATTAATTAATTGGTTAAAGAGTGTAGCTAAAAATATAAAAAAGTGACTACATTAAACTAAACTGAACCAAGTCGAATCAAACCCAACTGAACCAAACCAAGCCTAAAGCAAACCAAACCTAATCAAGAACAAGCCAAGGGCTTAAGTGTAAAACTTGTGGGGGAATGCAGTCATTGGCAATGTCCAAAGAAAGGGATAACGCTCTACCTTTAGAGGGTGAGGTAAAGCTAGCGCATGGTGCTAATGCATATTCCCAAGTACATGAACCACACACACACACAACTATCCTATGCTGTTTTTATGAGTTGACTGTTAAAACTTACTCAGTGGTTACTGAGCAAGATGGTCGCTACACACAACAAGCTTTAAATACTTGAGGCTAATAATCTATACACACACACGCACTCGCTTGTTCTAAACTAAACTGTCTCGCTGGCAGTGCTCACACAGTAGGCAAATGACAGAAATGCTTGGCTAACCGAAATACAATCATTTCCGGTTGTCTAATGATACCAGCTAGCCATTACATGCTATAGTGGTGAGCACATGTGCCTCTTGCACTGGAGATCGTAACTCGATTTCTAGCTCTAAGGCCTAGAACGAATCAAACTAAGAAAGAATGGTATGGTGACGCAGTAGTTAAACTGTTAGCCTTTCAATAAGGTAGACTAGGGTTTGATTTTGGGTTAATATACATGTCATAAACAAACAAACAAAAAAAAGCGGAGATAATGTTTAAAACTGATTACACTTGTCTCTTTTCAAATTATTACTTAGATTACAAATACAAAGGTGGACTGGGTTTGATATACAGTTAATGCTGCCTATCGCATACTAGCCTGTAAGAAAGCCAAACAAGCAAAAGGCGTAGGTAGAGCAGTGGTAAAATCACTATGTGTAGAGAACTACCTAACGGTTTTATGAACTGGCAATGCTATGTCGCATAAACAGTGCAGGATACAATCCGGCAACCATAATTTTTATCTTGTGGAACAGAGAAAATGCAATTTTACCTTAATGGATAGCAAATGAGTGCAGATGAATGACCTATGCATTAGCCTACCATAGGGTTATAACCACGAGGTGGAGGTGTGACTTTTATATTTTATTGTTTAGAGACATGGCTTTTTTGTAACCAGTAGATTTAGTATTTTGTAAATATTCATTTTTGTAATTGTAAATAGTGGAAACATTTTTTTTGTAATAGTAAATGTTAAATGTATAACTAAAAGTTATTTGGGATAAGTGTGCATGTCAAGGATAAATAGCGTGGTTGTATTTGTTTTCAAAGACAGGTATGGTTGTGTGAATGTATGACTACAAATAGAATGATAGAGAGAGAGAGAGAAAGCTTGTGTATGTGTGTGTGTGTGTGTGTGTGTGTGGGTAGCATTGATTTTTCAACCAAAGCAAACACGGCAAGGTAGGATGGTGGGGTAATTAATGTATATAGCAAATGGTAAATAGTATACTATATTTTTTTAACACTTGTGTTTTTTTAATGCAGCAGTAGATAGGTGTTATTTTGTAAAACAGTCTTACCTACAGTAGTAGTAGTAGTAGTAGTAGTAGGCCTATATGTTTTTGGAAACAAACAGAAAGAGAATGCACTATTGCCATGGCCAAGCACTTCCATTAAAGTGATTTCAAGAAAATTTAAATCAGCAAATGTGTGTTTTACAAAACTAAACATTCAGCATGGACTAAATCATAAACGTGTCTTCTGTGATATGGAAAAAATAGGAAATCCATGTTTCCATATCAACACAATTTAAAAACTTAAAACTGACATTTAAAAAATGTAAATGGGAAATTGGCAAATGTGTAAACAACAAAATGGAAAATTCTTGTTTCCATATCATGAAATCCAAAAACTTTAAACTGACATTTTCAAATCGTGTACATGGAAAATTGACAAATGGCAATGTGTGAAATGTGAAAATGAAAAAATATGAACAAATGGCTATCATTATTTAAAAAAAATAAAAAACCGTCGTGTTCTATCGTTAAAGTGTGAATCAAACCACATCTACTTATTTGGATCACCCGAGACTGAGTAGACCTGTTTTAGTCCTAATATACTTTTAAAATTTTATGTTAAAGCTCAATTTGAACTCAAGAGCTTTAGAGTGCCAGCTAACTATTATAACCGTTACGTCACAAAGACAACTTTACACTACTCTTAATAAACAATAATAAGAAAAAGAATAATAAATGTTGAATTTTTTTTTAAGGATGAACATGGTGACACTGTTTCTGTTGCACAGTCTGCTAGCTACTAGCCAGCAGCTGGGGTCTTAGAAAACGATACAGTTGACATTTTGTAATGAGATGTGACATGTTTCAAAGTACAGTATTATGGGTTGCTGTTGAGTAAAAACTAATCCTGTACAAGGAAGCAAGGGTTCGAACCCCTTACCTAACATTACTATTGCCTGAACATGGCTTGACGACACTGTATTATTATGATACTCGATACACAAACCATAGATAGAGTGTATTGTTTAAGATCACTTTCTTTCTGAACATAGGTGGAGACTGTTGATGGTTAACAATGGCATTAATATAGTAGGACGTGGGTATAGCAATTAAGAAAAAACAGACAATACCCATACAATATTTTTATTTATTTAATATAAGTACTTGTACAATAGTTACATTCAAAATACATTTCTTTTTTCTCTATTACTATTTAGTCCTTTTTGATTCTCTTGCATATGAAGGGTAGATAACCTTGTAGTTCAGCCCCTTAAAACAACAACAACACAACTTTTTGCATAGTTTGTGATGTTGATGACTCTTGAGATGTGGAAGATGGATTAAACATAACTTTTACAGCAGGGGTTAAATGTTGCTCAATAAACACTGCACTATTTTGAGTAGCAACAATTTTTTCTTGTACTAGCTTTTTAGCATTGTCATGATTATTTGTTGACACCAACAGTGTTTCATCTGGTACACCACATTGATGATCACTCACACTTAAAACCTTACCATTTCTACTTTTTAGATTGCCTCGACATTTTTTTTTTTTTGACCTCTCTTTTGAGCATCGCCAAAATATTATTCCTTTTACATTTTGACGATTATAGTTATAAGAGTAGCCTTTATAGAGTACACGTTGTTTACCTTTGTTAGTTGTAGTAAGTTCCATAGTAGCAACTAACCTGTTAGTATGATTTGCTCACTACAAAGGTTATAACTGTTCTGATAATAAAATCATTTAGCGTTGGCTTTTATATTTAATATGTACAGTTTGAAGTGATAGCAAAAGTGAGAGCAAAATGGTAGCAGAGTGGTAGAAAATATAACATGTATTGTTAAGAAATAGTTTAAGCTGTTATGTGGATCCATTACATAATAATTTTAGCACGACGAAGCTCATTTTCTATATCCAATAGTTCTTCCTCATATTCAGTATAACCAGCCTGTTTATAGACATGCAGTTGCTGAAGCCGCCGGATTAGCTTACTTGGATTGTTCCAGTAGACAAATTTAACAAATGATTTTTTAGTTGTAAACAAAGCATTACCATTATCATTATTATCTTCATCATCAACATCATCATCATCATAACCATTATCATTATCATCATCATTATCATCATCATCATGATCATTATAATCCTCATCACTATTACTATATAGTCCTTTTTGATCCTTTTGCAATACCACATTTTGCACAGTCTGTGTTGCCCTTGATAATGTTGGGAGTTTTTCAGACATTGACAACTGTCCTAACACGACTTTCTGAGGAGATGATACATGCTTCTTAACAAACAATGCACTATCTTGAGCTGCAATATCTTTTTCTGGGACAAGTGTTTTAGCATTTTGAAGAGTTTTTTTAAACAGCAACGATGTTTTATCTGGTACACTACATTGATGATCACTCATACTTAAGACATCACTATTTTTACTTTTCAGCTCACCTCGACACTGTTTTGAACGATGTTTTGAACAACGCCAAATAACAGTTCCATTTTTATTGGTTCGTTTTACAATATATTTATATCCTTTATAGAATGCGTATGGCATACCATTGCTATTTGTTGATACTTCCATGTCAATTGTCAAGCATGAACTAATCTCTAGCAAAGTTCACTCGATAATATAAATAATTTCTAAACCCCAGTAGTGAATAGTCAGTTGTTTTTGATCTATGCAAGCGTAAACATGTCACATACACTGGTGATGGATACTCAAGGCTTTAAGGTCAATGAAAACAAGTACAGTATATATTTAAATAGGTGGCTATCATTGATTGCACAACACGCGGGTCACCATATCTTTTTTTCTTTCGGACTAGTGTTTTAACATTTGAAGAGTGTTTTAAACAGCAACGATGTCTTATCAGTCACACTACATTGATGATCACTCACACTTAAGACCTCGCTATTTTTACTTTTTAACTCACTTTGACACTGTTTTGAACGATGTTTTGAACAACGCCAAATAACAGTTCCATTTTTATTGGTTCGTTTTACAATATACGTATAACCTTTATAGTATGCATATGGCTTACCATAACTATTCGTTGATACTTTCATATCAATTTTCAAGCATGAAATAATCTCTAATAAATTTCGCTCGATAATAGAAATAATAGTTTAAAGTGGGTGCGAAGGTGGGTGCAAAAGTGGGTGCAAAAGTGAGTGTAAAAGTGGGTGTAAAAGTGGGTGCAAAAGTGGGTGAAAAAGTGAGTGCAAAAGAGGGTGCGAAAGTGGGTGCGAAAGTGGATGCAGTTTATAGTAGGCACCATTTTTACTAGAATGTGATTTGAGTAAATGTAATTTCTAAACCCAAGTAGTGAATAGTCAGTTGGTTTTGATTTATGCAAGCGTAAACATGTCTCATACACTGATGATGGATACTCAAGGCTTTTTGGTCAACAAAAACAAGTATATAGTTAAAGAGGTAGCTATTATTGATTGCACAACACTGAATCTATTTTTGAAATTTTGACAAAGGGTCTAAGTGCACTTTTGTTAATATCTCGCGAACCAATAAGACTACGGCATTGTATGAGGTATTGTTGGACTTTTTGCCGAAGACTGCTGGTAAACACTTATGTTCCCACGACCTTTTTAAAGATGGCGGCTGACCCACGAGGGGTGATTAAAACGTATTCCAAGCGACGCTTGTCGATAAGCAAACCAATAATCAAAGGGGGGTGTGACAGAGCTTGAGGCGATAACCCCTTTTGATTGATCCCTGTTGATTTGCCCCTTTGGACTGGTCCCCGTTGACAAGTCCCTCTGAACGGGTCCTTTTTGAAGGGAGTCATTTATGACGGGCCCCTGCTGACGGGTCACTGTGGACGGATCCCTGTGGACAGGTCCCTGTTGACAGGTCCAAAGGGATTAGTCAAAAGGACCTGTCAACAGGGACCTGTCCACAGGGATCCGTCCACAGTGACCCGTCAGCAGGGGCCCGTCATAAATGACTCCCTTCAAAAAGGACCCGTTCAGAGGGACTTGTCAACGGGGACCAGTCCAAAGGGGCAAATCAACAGGGATCAATCAAAAGGGGTTATCGCCTCAAGCTCTGTCACACCCCCCTTTGATTATTGGTTTGCTTATCGACAAGCGTCGCTTGGAATACGTTTTAATCACCCCTCGTGGGTCAGCCGCCATCTTTAAAAAGGTCGTGGGAACATAAGTGTTTACCAGCAGTCTTCGGCAAAAAGTCCAACAATACCTCATACAATGCCGTAGTCTTATTGGTTCGCGAGATATTAACAAAAGTTCACTTAGACCCTTTGTCAAAATTTCAAAAATAGATTCAGTGTTGTGCAATCAATAATAGCTACCTCTTTAACTATATACTTGTTTTTGTTGACCAAAAAGCCTTGAGTATCCATCATCAGTGTATGAGACATGTTTACGCTTGCATAAATCAAAACCAACTGACTATTCACTACTTGGGTTTAGAAATTACATTTACTCAAATCACATTCTAGTAAAAATGGTGCCTACTATAAACTGCATCCACTTTCGCACCCACTTTCGCACCCACTTTTGCACTCACTTTTGCACCCACTTTTGCACCCACTTTTACACCCACTTTTACACTCACTTTTGCACCCACTTTTGCACCCACCTTCGCACCCACTTTAAACTATTATTTCTATTATCGAGCGAAATTTATTAGAGATTATTTCATGCTTGAAAATTGATATGAAAGTATCAACGAATAGTTATGGTAAGCCATATGCATACTATAAAGGTTATACGTATATTGTAAAACGAACCAATAAAAATGGAACTGTTATTTGGCGTTGTTCAAAACATCGTTCAAAACAGTGTCAAAGTGAGTTAAAAAGTAAAAATAGCGAGGTCTTAAGTGTGAGTGATCATCAATGTAGTGTGACTGATAAGACATCGTTGCTGTTTAAAACACTCTTCAAATGTTAAAACACTAGTCCGAAAGAAAAAAAGATATGGTGACCCGCGTGTTGTGCAATCAATGATAGCCACCTATTTAAATATATACTGTACTTGTTTTCATTGACCTTAAAGCCTTGAGTATCCATCACCAGTGTATGTGACATGTTTACGCTTGCATAGATCAAAAACAACTGACTATTCACTACTGGGGTTTAGAAATTATTTATATTATCGAGTGAACTTTGCTAGAGATTAGTTCATGCTTGACAATTGACATGGAAGTATCAACAAATAGCAATGGTATGCCATACGCATTCTATAAAGGATATAAATATATTGTAAAACGAACCAATAAAAATGGAACTGTTATTTGGCGTTGTTCAAAACATCGTTCAAAACAGTGTCGAGGTGAGCTGAAAAGTAAAAATAGTGATGTCTTAAGTATGAGTGATCATCAATGTAGTGTACCAGATAAAACATCGTTGCTGTTTAAAAAAACTCTTCAAAATGCTAAAACACTTGTCCCAGAAAAAGATATTGCAGCTCAAGATAGTGCATTGTTTGTTAAGAAGCATGTATCATCTCCTCAGAAAGTCGTGTTAGGACAGTTGTCAATGTCTGAAAAACTCCCAACATTATCAAGGGCAACACAGACTGTGCAAAATGTGGTATTGCAAAAGGATCAAAAAGGACTATATAGTAATAGTGATGAGGATTATAATGATCATGATGATGATGATAATGATGATGATGATAATGATAATGGTTATGATGATGATGATGTTGATGATGAAGATAATAATGATAATGGTAATGCTTTGTTTACAACTAAAAAATCATTTGTTAAATTTGTCTACTGGAACAATCCAAGTAAGCTAATCCGGCGGCTTCAGCAACTGCATGTCTATAAACAGGCTGGTTATACTGAATATGAGGAAGAACTATTGGATATAGAAAATGAGCTTCGTCGTGCTAAAATTATTATGTAATGGATCCACATAACAGCTTAAACTATTTCTTAACAATACATGTTATATTTTCTACCACTCTGCTACCATTTTGCTCTCACTTTTGCTATCACTTCAAACTGTACATATTAAATATAAAAGCCAACGCTAAATGATTTTATTATCAGAACAGTTATAACCTTTGTAGTGAGCAAATCATACTAACAGGTTAGTTGCTACTATGGAACTTACTACAACTAACAAAGGTAAACAACGTGTACTCTATAAAGGCTACTCTTATAACTATAATCGTCAAAATGTAAAAGGAATAATATTTTGGCGATGCTCAAAAGAGAGGTCAAAAAAAAAAATGTCGAGGCAATCTAAAAAGTAGAAATGGTAAGGTTTTAAGTGTGAGTGATCATCAATGTGGTGTACCAGATGAAACACTGTTGGTGTCAACAAATAATCATGACAATGCTAAAAAGCTAGTACAAGAAAAAATTGTTGCTACTCAAAATAGTGCAGTGTTTATTGAGCAACATTTAACCCCTGCTGTAAAAGTTATGTTTAATCCATCTTCCACATCTCAAGAGTCGTCAACATCACAGACTATGCAAAAGGTTGTGTTGTTGTTGTTTTAAGGGGCTGAACTACAAGGTTATCTACCCTTCATATGCAAGAGAATCAAAAAGGACTAAATAGTAATAGAGAAAAAAGAAATGTATTTTGAATGTAACTATTGTACAAGTACTTATATTAAATAAATAAAAATATTGTATGGGTATTGTCTGTTTTTTCTTAATTGCTATACCCACGTCCTACTATATTAATGCCATTGTTAACCATCAACAGTCTCCACCTATGTTCAGAAAGAAAGTGATCTTAAACAATACACTCTATCTATGGTTTGTGTATCGAGTATCATAATAATACAGTGTCGTCAAGCCATGTTCAGGCAATAGTAATGTTAGGTAAGGGGTTCGAACCCTTGCTTCCTTGTACAGGATTAGTTTTTACTCAACAGCAACCCATAATACTGTACTTTGAAACATGTCACATCTCATTACAAAATGTCAACTGTATCGTTTTCTAAGACCCCAGCTGCTGGCTAGTAGCTAGCAGACTGTGCAACAGAAACAGTGTCACCATGTTCATCCTTAAAAAAAAATTCAACATTTATTATTCTTTTTCTTATTATTGTTTATTAAGAGTAGTGTAAAGTTGTCTTTGTGACGTAACGGTTATAATAGTTAGCTGGCACTCTAAAGCTCTTGAGTTCAAATTGAGCTTTAACATAAAATTTTAAAAGTATATTAGGACTAAAACAGGTCTACTCAGTCTCGGGTGATCCAAATAAGTAGATGTGGTTTGATTCACACTTTAACGATAGAACACGACGGTTTTTTATTTTTTTTAAATAATGATAGCCATTTGTTCATATTTTTTCATTTTCACATTTCACACATTGCCATTTGTCAATTTTCCATGTACACGATTTGAAAATGTCAGTTTAAAGTTTTTGGATTTCATGATATGGAAACAAGAATTTTCCATTTTGTTGTTTACACATTTGCCAATTTCCCATTTACATTTTTTAAATGTCAGTTTTAAGTTTTTAAATTGTGTTGATATGGAAACATGGATTTCCTATTTTTTCCATATCACAGAAGACACGTTTATGATTTAGTCCATGCTGAATGTTTAGTTTTGTAAAACACACATTTGCTGATTTAAATTTTCTTGAAATCACTTTAATGGAAGTGCTTGGCCATGGCAATAGTGCATTCTCTTTCTGTTTGTTTCCAAAAACATATAGGCCTACTACTACTACTACTACTACTACTACTGTAGGTAAGACTGTTTTACAAAATAACACCTATCTACTGCTGCATTAAAAAAACACAAGTGTTAAAAAAATATAGTATACTATTTACCATTTGCTATATACATTAATTACCCCACCATCCTACCTTGCCGTGTTTGCTTTGGTTGAAAAATCAATGCTACCCACACACACACACACACACACACATACACAAGCTTTCTCTCTCTCTCTCTATCATTCTATTTGTAGTCATACATTCACACAACCATACCTGTCTTTGAAAACAAATACAACCACGCTATTTATCCTTGACATGCACACTTATCCCAAATAACTTTTAGTTATACATTTAACATTTACTATTACAAAAAAAATGTTTCCACTATTTACAATTACAAAAATGAATATTTACAAAATACTAAATCTACTGGTTACAAAAAAGCCATGTCTCTAAACAATAAAATATAAAAGTCACACCTCCACCTCGTGGTTATAACCCTATGGTAGGCTAATGCATAGGTCATTCATCTGCACTCATTTGCTATCCATTAAGGTAAAATTGCATTTTCTCTGTTCCACAAGATAAAAATTATGGTTGCCGGATTGTATCCTGCACTGTTTATGCGACATAGCATTGCCAGTTCATAAAACCGTTAGGTAGTTCTCTACACATAGTGATTTTACCACTGCTCTACCTACGCCTTTTGCTTGTTTGGCTTTCTTACAGGCTAGTATGCGATAGGCAGCATTAACTGTATATCAAACCCAGTCCACCTTTGTATTTGTAATCTAAGTAATAATTTGAAAAGAGACAAGTGTAATCAGTTTTAAACATTATCTCCGCTTTTTTTGTTTGTTTGTTTATGACATGTATATTAACCCAAAATCAAACCCTAGTCTACCTTATTGAAAGGCTAACAGTTTAACTACTGCGTCACCATACCATTCTTTCTTAGTTTGATTCGTTCTAGGCCTTAGAGCTAGAAATCGAGTTACGATCTCCAGTGCAAGAGGCACATGTGCTCACCACTATAGCATGTAATGGCTAGCTGGTATCATTAGACAACCGGAAATGATTGTATTTCGGTTAGCCAAGCATTTCTGTCATTTGCCTACTGTGTGAGCACTGCCAGCGAGACAGTTTAGTTTAGAACAAGCGAGTGCGTGTGTGTGTGTATAGATTATTAGCCTCAAGTATTTAAAGCTTGTTGTGTGTAGCGACCATCTTGCTCAGTAACCACTGAGTAAGTTTTAACAGTCAACTCATAAAAACAGCATAGGATAGTTGTGTGTGTGTGTGGTTCATGTACTTGGGAATATGCATTAGCACCATGCGCTAGCTTTACCTCACCCTCTAAAGGTAGAGCGTTATCCCTTTCTTTGGACATTGCCAATGACTGCATTCCCCCACAAGTTTTACACTTAAGCCCTTGGCTTGTTCTTGATTAGGTTTGGTTTGCTTTAGGCTTGGTTTGGTTCAGTTGGGTTTGATTCGACTTGGTTCAGTTTAGTTTAATGTAGTCACTTTTTTTATATTTTTAGCTACACTCTTTAACCAATTAATTAATGATAGTCTATTCATAATTCTTGAATCGATAAATTGAATTTTGTGTACACCGTTTGTCAAGCCATGCCTACAACCTATACTCCCTATGTACTACACTCAGATCTGAAAACAAGTTCCAATGTTCAAAGACGTGTCAGTCACCATATATGTAGCCCACAATAATTCTTTCTTTACCTAGCTAGGTTTCGTCACTCACAGTAAACATCTAACATTATGGGTTTGCAATATATTAAGAAAAGCAAAAGTCTATGATCTTGTTGTTTTGGGTCTTTTTTGGGGAAATTCATAAGCCATAAAAAGAATGACATCATGTCAAGTTCTGAGTGGACCTTGTATGTCAAAATCCCATTATCAGTTTATAAAATCTCAAGGCCATGCCCTAGCAGTTTTGGATGATTTCAATCAATGAGACCACCATAAGAAAGATCGGAAAAATAAATATCCTTAAAACAAGTCGTCACATGACCCTCTCCGAACAATGCTTCGCAAAATTTAAATTCATTCATTGAACATTGAACATGATCGGCGACATCATCCTCGCTTCCCCCTCCCACCATAGTTGCCATATCGTTTGACCTTCAAGTGTCCTCAGCATCTCTGTGCTTTTTTCATTGCCCTGTTGTCAAGTCAAGTCAATGCATTCCAATAAGCTCAAATAACATCCACATCCTGTCAGTCTGCCCCAGCAAGTTTGTTTTCTATACTCACTTCAAGCAACATATAACCAAGTTCTGTTTGTTCTATCTAAAGCTAACTTCATCTGATCAAGGAATTATCATTTGTCATGTCACTCATAATCGTTTACATGTTAAAGACCCCCTTCAGGGGTTTAGGTATTAGGTATTCCATCATAGGAAAAATCGGAAAACGAACCCTCGACCCGCCGTCTCATCGAAATAGCGAATACTGTATTGGTATATCACCACCGTGGCCAGTAATAGCTTCGTTGAAACACGTGTCCAGTGGTATCGTCTCTATCTGCAACCACTCTTCATGAACATTTTAGACAGATTAAAAGAAAAAGTTTTAAAAACTAAAATGTTTTCAACAAAAGTGTCGTTAGACCCTTTCGCATTTTTTAAACATAAATACTATATTCGAAAGGGGAGAGGAAAGGGGCGTCACCCCGAGTCCTACGACCCCTCGTATACGTCTCTGGCGTTATTGGTTTGTGAGATATAACAGAAAGTCTAAAATCACGGTTTTACAACAAAAAATTCTGTTTCCCTCATTCTCAAAAACTTTAACCTATTACCAAAATAAAGAGGGTTTCGAGACAAGCCATTTGACACGTCATAGGACCAAATCCGACCATGCATTCGTGAAATATCAGAAAAAGTCTAAAATCATGATTTTACCCCCAAAACGCCTGTTTCCCTCATTCTCAAAACTTTAACCTATTAATAACATATATAGGGCTTTGAGACAAGCGATTTGACACGTCACATGTCCATATCCGACCTTGCGTTCGAGAGATATCGGCAAACTTCGTAGGAAAGTAGGCGACTATCTAGTTCTCTCCTCACCACCAAAACCTCTTCTTATCAATCATTTTTTTCACAGAGCTTGCCCTCTTACAAAAATCCCAAGTGCGCATGCGTACAAAACAAAAACAAAAATGGTAATCCATAGCGACATCTGGTAAAACGCATGCGCGATATGAGCAACCACGTTTAAGTTCATTTTAGCAGCGCACATTATACATGTCGCATTTGAAAAGAGACTTTCACTAAAAACATTACAATATCACCCCCTAGTAGGGAAAGGTTTTATTTAGGGGTTGAAATGAATGGTCCATTGGAAAGAGGGCGTCAGCCCGAGTCCAACGACACCTCATTTGTCAACATCGGACCATGCGTTTGAGAGATATTAATTATTTCAACTTCGCGCGGCGGCCATGTTGGTTTGTTGGGCACAGGAGTGTCAAGTGGGGCAGAAGCACCACCACTCCACTACTTAGGTTGTAACAGGGATGATAGACTCGCCCTTAGCTAGCTCGTAAACTGTTGCCTCAGTAGGTGAATGGGCATGGTTGGAAGAAATTTAAAAGGTAAAAACACTTATTGTGGGCGATGTATTGAAGATAGACATATGCTCTCGTGGACTTTTTGTAGATTTGTTCATGCTGAACAATTCTTACACTCATAGTATTTAGAAATTTTTTAACGGTTTGCCCAGCGTAAGCTTACAAAGCGCTTGGACGCCAGGTTTTTTTTTCGACTTTTCCACTGAAATCGTTACTGCTCGGCTTCCTTTGATCATAAATAAATTATTGCGACAGAAATCATCCTCAAGATATCCTTTACAGAATGGTGAAAACCGCATCAAAATCCATCCAGTGGTACTCGAGTTTGCCCGTAACATCCAAGAATCGGGGACTTTGTTTTATACTAACAAGTAGAGATTCATTCATTTATTTATTCATTTATTTATTTTTTATTTATTTATTTATTTATTCATTCATTTATTTATTCATTCATTCATTCATTCATTTATTCATTCATTCATTCATTTATTCGTTTATTCATTTATTCATTTCGTCATGTATTTATTTATTCATTCATTCATTTATTCGGTTATTCATTTAGTCATGTATTTTTTATTTATGTATTCATTTATTTATGTATTTATTTATTCATTCATTCATTCATTCATTTATGTATTTATTTATTCGTTCGTTCATTCATTCATGCATTTATTTATTTATTTATTTATTTATTTATTCATTCATTCATTCATTCATTTATTCATTCATTCATTCATTTATTCATTCATTCATTCATTTATTCGTTTATTCATTTATTCATTTAGTCATGTATTTATTTATTTATGTATTTATTTATTTATTT
Source organism: Meconema thalassinum (assembly GCA_946902985.2). Taxonomy (NCBI): domain Eukaryota; kingdom Metazoa; phylum Arthropoda; class Insecta; order Orthoptera; family Tettigoniidae; genus Meconema; species Meconema thalassinum. The sequence continues at coordinate 556,148,166 of OX336388.2, forward strand.
ATTTATTCATTCATTTGTTCATTTATGTATTTATTCATTTATTTATTTATTTATTTATTTATTTATTTATTCATTTCTTTCTTTCTTTCTTTATTTATTTATTTATTTATTTATTTATGTATTCATTCATTCATTCTTTCATTCATTCAATCATTCATTTATTTATTCATTTATTTATTTATTTTTTCATTTATTTATTTATTTATTTATTTATTTATTTATGTATACATCACGCCAGTTAATTTCACTAAAGGTTTCACATGTAGCCTATAAGTAGCGTATATGCCAGGCACGCCAAGACATTTTACCTTTCCTTTTAACATCCTTATGGCATGTAGGCTACGCCTATTTCTTGCAGGCTACACTACACGACTTAATTTTGTAATAAATTAATTGTGCGTGTTAGAGTCTTCAGTCTTTAGACCCCTAGTCTGGGCTTATCGTCTAATCTCTACAGCTACCGTATGTTATATCCGAGGCAATCTGCTAGTTCTTGTCCTCCACGTCTACTCTTCCTTCCATAACTAACGTAATGTAACGTTTTTAGGGTTCGTAAAAATAGGTCAGGCTTATAATGCACTAATACTTTATTTACAAAAATGTTATTTACACTAAATCAAATTAAGCCTACTTACTTCCTCACACACACACACATACACAGAGTTGCACTTTACACAGCTATTAGTCACTATTTATGTACACTGATCTCTGCAAATCAGTATCTCTGGCAGTCACGACTTATGTTAGTTATTTCCACTGCACTGTCCACATTTATATCCACAGGTCACTTGGCACACTCCTTAGCGGAGACTCGTCTAGGTCTGACTTGCCCGCCGCAGTTTGCCGGTATATATCCAATCAGCTCCCTGGTCTCGAATATTCCCGATCAAGCCACCTCTCGTAAAAGCGAGTAGTTTCTAGTGGTGGATTCCAGCACTGTCTAGCCTCTCTCCGGCGATGTTCTGGCTCCCTTATCCCCTTCCAGTGGGTTCAAGCCTATTCTGGTTGGTTGTTCTGGAACTCCCTGTTGCATCCAGTGATCTCGCGAAGCAGAAGAGTCTAGTAGCCAAGGCGCCAATAGTATACCTGACTCGTGGGCTATTGTGGTTGACTCATTCATCGTTGCGCGGGGGGGGGGCACCCTAATCAGCCCCGGCCGGACTGGCTATTCTGCATTCCTCACACACCCCGCCTGCCCGTCACTACGAGGATAAAGAAAATGGCGACCGCTGGGCAATTGCACGAATCTTTACACTGCCCCCTCCTTAACACTGTTCCGTCTCGGAGCAGTAACTTCCAACAGGGTGACGGTAGGAACAGCTCGGTCCTTCACGGCATCGTGAGTTGACGAAGAAGTAACAGTCCACCGTTTTCTGAGACACCACGTTTGTTCGGGGCCAGCAGCACACCAGAACATCAATCCCTGTGCGTCTAAAGACTTCCTCTAGCATGCTTCTTACAATCCTCCAGTCAAACCCATCTAGTCCACAGCCCAACTTGGGTACAGCTAATTTGGATATGCTTCGCTCCAGTAGGTGCTCCCGCATAGCAAGTAGACTATCCCAGATGGCACGGTAGGAGGGCTTCAGATGGGAAAGTTCTTTCGTCACCAGCTAGAACAGCGATCGCTCGTTCCTGGTTAAGCACAACACGCCCCCGACACGAGGCTCTTGGCGCTGTAGCTCTTCAATCCCGCCGTATTTCCGCCGGAACACCTGGGCGATTCCCTGGCTCATCCTCAGGTCCTTAGCCACACAGTGAGCCAAGGCATACTCACTGGCGATTTGGAATAGATCCCGTCGAATCTCGGTAGTGACGCCATAACGAACTTTTCGGCCAATTCGGCATTGAGCCATGAACTCTTCGAAGGATCGTTCTGCTTCTGGCAATCGACAGATACGAGCGTGTTGTACGTGCCCCTCGTCATCGTTGTCGCCCAGGAACGGTGCCAGCCGATTGAAATGGACCACTCGGGGTTTGCCATTCGGTCTTCTCCTGATACGATAGACGACGTCGTTGATCCTCTTCAGTACCTCATATGGTCCGTCCCAGGAGCGTTATAGCTTCGGAGAGAACCCTCGCCGCCTTTTTGGTTCAAAAAGCCAGACTAGATCTCCTGCTTGGTATCCTCCTGATTCGGCTCTTAGGTCGTAACGCTCCTTCATCCGGTCGCTCGCATTCTGGATGTTTGCGCGAACTCGGTCGTGAATGTCATTCATCCTTCGACGGAGGTCGGAGATGTAGTCCTCGCCAACAACGTCATCCTTAGGTTTGCAGCCGAACGTCAGGTCACACGGCAACCGCAGCTCTCGGCCAAACAGCACATTAGCTGGTGTTTGGCCTGTGGTCTCATGTATAGAAGAGCGGTATGCCAGTAGAAACAAGTGGAGAAACTTGTCCCAGTCCCGCTGGTGGTCGGATACAATCTTGGACAGGTATTTCTCCACTGTTCTCTTCATGCGCTCCACCATGCCGTCGGACTGTGGATGCAGGGCAGTTGTTCTCGTTTTCCGGATCCCGAGAATCTGGCACAATTCCTGGAACACCGACGACTCGAAATTTCGCCCCTGGTCGGAATGCAATTCCAAAGGTACACCAAATCGGCTCACCAGCTCCCTTACTAGTGTCTCGGCAACCATCACCGCCTCTTGATTGGGCAATGCATATGCCTCTACCCACTTGCTGAAGTAATCTATTGCTACCAAGATGTATTTATTTCCACTTTCAGTCGTGGGGAAGGGGCCCGCTACATCGATGGCGATCCGTTCGAACGGTGCACAAACGTTGTGCTGTCTCATCGCTGCTCTTCTCTTCTTCTGTGGCCCGTTCGCAGTGGCACAAACCACGCACTTTCTACACCATTCACGAACGTCGTCGGAGCAATTGAACCAGTAAAACCGCTCTCGGATTTTCTCTATGGTTTTCCGAACTCCAAGGTGCCCTCCGGACGTTCCATCATGCAGCAACTGCACTATCTCGGATACCCTGTTTCGTGGAACAATAAGCTGTAGCCTCTCCTGAGTCCCATTCTCATTCTCCAGTACCCTCTTTAGAACCCCGTTTTCCAAAATCACGGAATTCCACTGAGCCCAGTAGGCTCTTACAGAGCGCGAGAAGGGAGCAACCTCTTCCCAGGTCGGTCGTTCCTCAGACTTCTTCCAACGCAGTAGGTGTTTTAAGTCCGGATCGTTTTCTTGGTCCTTACGGATTTCCTCATCCTGCCAGTGGTCGTCAGTCACAGTACTTCTTCTTACCGCTGCAATTTTGTCTTCTATCCGATTGCAGTGCTTGCAGTCTTGCGCGCACGGTCTCCTAGATAGAGCATCAGCATTTCTGTGTTTAAGACCAGCCCTGTGTTCAGAGTCGAAGTCGTACTCCTCGAGCCTTTCGATCTACCTGGCTACCTGTCCCTCCGGGTTCTTGAAACTCAGAAGCCACGTAAGTGCTGCATGATCAGTCCGTAGAACGAACTTCCTCCCGTAGAGGTACTTGTGGAAATGCTCCACCGACTTCACTACAGCAAGCAATTCCCTTCTAGTCACGCAGTAGTTCCTCTCCGGTTTAGAAAGAACCTTGTTGAAGTAAGCTATCACTCTTTCCTGCCCACCTTGCAGTTGGGAGAGCACGCTACCGATGCCCACATTGCTGGCATCGGTGTCGAAAACGAACAGTCCTTCCGGTTGTGGGTAACTCAGGATAGGAGCATTGGTCAGTACCTCCTTCAGTTGTTCGAAAGCCTGTTGACAGGTTGTGTCCCACACAAAACTCCGGCCGTATTCGGTAAGTCGAGTCAGAGGCTTCGCGAGATTAGCAAATCCTGGCACGAATCGACGGTAATAGGTGCATAGTCCGATGAAACTCCTAACTTCGCGCTTATCCTTCGGTATTGGCCACTTCTTCACCGCGTTTATCTTCTCCGGATCTACAGCAACCCCCTCTCCGGAAACAACGTGGCCCAGGTAATTAACTTCTTTCCGAAAGAGGAAGCACTTCTTGGGGTTGAGCTTCAGGTTGGCTTGTTTTAGACGTAAGAACACCTGCTCCAAATTCCTTAGGTGGTCTTCAAACGTCCTTCCGAGAACGATTATGTCATCCAAGTAGACCAAGCAGGTTTACCAAGACAGCCCTTTTAAAACTCGCTCCATCAAACGTTCAAACGTAGCAGGGGCGTTACAGAGTCCGAATGGCATAACTGTGAAGTTCCACAGTCCCGAACCAATCGTAAAGGCGGTCTTCTCCTTGTCATTGGGGTCCAACCCGACCTGCCAGTAGCCACTCTTGAGGTCCAATGTGGAGAAGATCGTGCTCCCACCCAAGGTGTCCAGGGTGTGATCGATGCGTGGTAGAGGATAACTGTCCTTTTTCGTCACATTGTTCAGCTGGCGGTAGTCTACGCAAAACCGCGTGGATCCATCTTTCTTCTTCACCAGAACCACTAGCGAGGCCCAGGGGCTGCTTCAAGGTTCAATCACCCCATCGCGAGCCATATCGCTTATTATTCGCTCGGCTTCCTCTCGCTTGGCTAGTGGCAATCTTCTGGGCGTCTGGCGAATAGGTCTCGAGTCACCCGTATCGATGCGATGTTGCACCACGTTCGTTCTTCCATTACCAGTCCCATCCTGGAAGGCATCTTTATGACGTTTGAGAAGCTCCCTTACCTCTCGGCTCTGCTCAGGATTTAGCTCTTGACACGCTGCCTCGATAAGACTGTCAAGCCACACTGAAAGTATACCGGATGAGGAAGCAGCTGTTCGCACTTGGCGTACGACGGAGGACACAGACGAACATATTCCCAGGCTGGTTCCTTCCCGAACGGTTATTGGACGATCATGAAGGTTCATTACCCGCACAGGAATCTTCGCCCCTGCACGAACCAAAGCTTTGGCTACCAGCATTCCATGTCCAGTTCCGTCTTCGCCAAACGTAGGCCCTACCATGACGACACAACCTTCAGGAATGTCACCGTCCAGCTTCCCTTCTACCATTACTTCACTACGTCCTGGCAGTACCATGTCTATCGCTGCTATCACCCGTACCGACGCGGCGTTCCTCTTCTGCAGTACTACCTCCTCGTTTCCGACTCTCAAAATTCCGCTTCCCAAGTCTAGTCCGAATTTGTACTTAGTCATGATGTCCATCCCGAGAATAACGTCCTCTTCCACCTCAGCGATCAAGACACGATGGCGAAACTGGGTATCACCGATGATGAAGTCGACGACTGCCTCCCCTTGAATGTTGGCTGGCTCCCCCGTTGCTGTTCGCAGTGTCCATCTTGTGGGTGTTATTGCTCTTCTCACGATGCCTGGTCAGATGATGGTCATTGTAGCCCCTGTGTCCAGCAGTAGATCTCTGGGTTCTCCATCCACATGGCCACTGACAAAAATTGAGTTGGCTTGACGACCCACAGACGCGACGATAGCAGAAGTGGGGGCATCCCTGGTGTTGGCGCGGGTTGACAGTCGCCCATTCCCATCAACCCTCTTTAGTTTTCCCTGCGGCTGGTACTTGTTAGTCGTAAGTTTAGGGCATCGATCTCTGAGGTGCCCAACCTCCCCGCAGCCCCAGCACCTCGTCCGTTTCTTCTTGGTCTGCAAGGCTTGAAGAACTTTCTCCACGATTTCTTCTATGGAAGGCACAGGTTGGACCTCCTTGTCTCCCTCCAGAGCTCTGATGCGCGCCTGGCTGCGCACGGATTGTTGAACAGCCTCGAACTCAAGGGCTAGGGTCAAAGCATCATTCAACGTTTTCGGGCGCGCCAGCTTCACAGCCCGCTGTGTCTCGGTCTCGCGGAGCCCGTCGAGAAACTTCTCGGTAGCAAGACTCTCGTAAACGTCGCTGGGCACTGTTGGGTAGGCGCTCCTAACAAGACGGACTATGTCTGCTTCTAACTCCTGTAGGCTCTCGTTAGGTCTTTGGCAGCGATTTCTTAACTGGGAGCGATATAGCTCCTCCATAAGTCGATGTCCGAACCGCATTTCCAGTTTTTGGACGAGAACGTCGTAGTTCTGTCTCTCCGATAAGGTAACAGCTTGTAGGACTCGTAGGGCCTCTCCGCGCAGCGACAAGCTCATCATTGCAGCTTTCGTGGCCTCTGACCACCCATTAATCATGGCGGTGGTCTCAAACACGGGGAAGTATTCTTCTCATGCAGATTTCCCATCGAATGTTGGCAGGTCAGAACGCCCAACTGCGGGAACGGGTGCACGATCCATTGGCAGGTCAGTCCGCCCAGCGGCGGGAACAGGTAAACTCTCCTTACCTTCCGATGGATCAGCAGCGGCAATGGTTTCGTTTCGTTACTTGTCCTTATTTTGAAGCAGGGCGCTCGCAAGCTCGTCCTCCAACTTCCGCAGCGACTCTTGAAATTCCTCCCTCAGCTTCGTTTCCGTAGTGGGTGTTACTTCTCGAAGTTTCCTCTCAAGATTGGCATTATTTTCCATTATATTCCTTTCCATAATTTTGGAGTTTTCTACTATTTTATTTTCTAAATTTTCCACATTGTCCGCCATTTTCTTTTCCAAAATTACCACCACCTGGCCTATGCCGCAAGGAAGCTCAAAAAGGAATATATCTGGGTCCTCACCTCCGTCCAGCGGTAACTGACGTAATCGCACTTGTAGCGTAGACTTTGTTCCCGTGGCATCAGTTTCTCTTTCTTCCAATTCCTGCCGCAATTCCGAAATCTTCAGTGCTGAAAGTTTTACTTTCCTTGTTGCCATTTTACAGTACAAAATGCGAGACACACGGACAGTCAGCACACGATTAACCAGGCTTCCAGATGGTACACACAAGACAGTCACTAATAATTAACTATCGTACACACTTCCTTAAAGTTGGCCTTTTCAAAATTTAGCACTGTTTCATACAGAAGCACGCACGCATAACCTGACCCTCACATCTGACACCAATTGTAACGTTTTTAGGGTTCGTAAAAATAGGTCAGGCTTATAATGCACTAATACTTTATTTACAAAAATGGTATTTACACTAAATCAAATTAAGCCTACTTACTTCCTCACACACACACACACACACACACTTACACAGAGTTGCACTTTACACAGCTATTAGTCACTATTTATGTACACTGATCTCTGCAAATCAGTATCTCTGGCAGTCACGACTTATGTTAGTTATTTCCACTGCACTGTCCACATTTATATTCACAGGTCACTCGGCACACTCCTTAGCGGAGACTCGTCCAGGACTGACTTGCCCGCTGCAGTTTGCCGGTATGTATCCAATCAGCTCCCTGGTCTCGAATATTCCCGATCAAGCCACCTCTCGTAAAACCGAGTAGTTTCTAGTGGTGGATTCCAGCACTGTCTAGCCTCTCTCCGGCGATGTTCTGGCTCCCTTTTCCCCTTTCAGTGGGTTCAAGCCTATTCTGGTTGGTTGTTTTGGAACTCCCTGTTGCATCCAGTGGCCTCGCGAAGCAGAAGAGTCTAGTAGCCAAGGTGCCAATAGTATACCTGACTCGTGGGCTATTGTGGTTGACTCATTCATCGTTGCGCGGGGGGTGGGGGGTGGCACCCTAATCAGCCCCGGCCGGACTGGCTATTCTGCATTCCTCACACACCCCGCCTGCCCGTCACTACGAGGATAAAGAAAATGGCGACCGCTGGGCAATTGCACGAATCTTCACAGTAAGTTAGCTATTCCTGGGTGTTTTAGTGTGTACCCTACTAACGTATATTTTCATTCATTAGCATGAGTCAGTCCCCTGCCCCCCTCCTTGGTCCTAATGTATCTTTCATTATTCTATTTACCCATCTAATCCCCAACATTCTCCAGTAACACCACATTTCTGCTGCATCGGCGCGGCGGTTCAAGTTTGACTTCCATAGATATCCACGCACTTGACAAAGACATAATTTCTAATATTTACTGGCCTCGATGGCCGAGAGCGTTAACGTGTTAGCTCGTGCTTCGTTGGCATCGGGAGAGCAAAATAAAAGACACTGCCTAGGGCCTATATCTCATTGTCTGTTAGAGATGTAGAGACCAATAGTGTCGTCTTTTGCCGCATAGCGCCGTAGGAAATTAATCACAACACTTTGGAAAACTTCGCCTGTCCTGAGCTCCTGAGGTAGCAATAATATCATTTATGGCCACATAGCGCTCAACGATAATTTTCGGAATAAATTACGGTAAATTTGAAAGCACCAACGCTTATTGCAGCTGATAACCTCAATGTATTGCACCAACACCATTGCACTTATACAGATGCATAATATGTTATTGATGATAACTGTTTTAAGGGACAAAAGAAGTCTTTTTGCACTAATTACTCCCCGTGACTGCAATTTATAAGCAGCGCAAGATTCAACTATTTTCGCAATTCTGCACCAGAACACTGGTAGGGGCGACGTGATGCAGCCCGAATTGCCAGTCAACAATAGACTTATTAAAATACTCTTACATTTACACTACTACGGACATGAATGATTCTAGGGCCTTATTACATGGTTTTCAAGTTAAGTTTGTTTGTTATTTTAAATGTAGGGAATGGAGAGCGTTGTCCAAAATATCAAGTGGACAGTGTTATCAGCAGGGTTTCAAAGTGTATGTATAATTAGGTGCAATTAGGAGGAACGGTGTAGATATGTGATAAAGGGCCTAAGTGCAGGAAATGGAGTGGTCTGTCCGGAATTTCATGTAAAGAGTGTTACTCGCAGGGTTCCAAAGGCTATGTATACACATTTTGGTTCTGATCGGTGAAAAGGGGTAGATTTGTGCCAAAGGGCCTAAATGCAGGGAATAGACCGGTCTGTCATAAATTTCATGCAGAAGTGTTACTCGCAGGGTGTGTATACAAATGTTGGTTCGGATCGGTGAAACGTTGTAGATTTGTGCCAAAGAGCCTAAATGCAGGGAATGGATGGTCTGTCCGAAATTTCATAAACACTATGTCACTCGCAGGGTTCCAAAGGGTAATATTCAAATTTTTGTTCAGATCGGTGAAACGGTGTAGATTTGTGCCAAAGGGCATAAATGCAGGGAATGGAGTGGTCTGTCTGAAATTTCATGTAAACAGTGTTACTCGTAGGGTTCCAAAGGCTATGTATACACATTTTGGTTCAGATCGGTGAAAAGGTGTAGATTTGTGCCAAAGGGCCTAAATGCAGGGAATAGACCGGTATGTCATAAATTTCATGCAGACAGTGTCACTCGCAGGGTTCCAAAGGATATGTATTCAAATTTTGGTTCTGATCGGTGAAACGGTGTAGATTTGTGCCAAAGGGCCTAAATGCAGGGAACGGAGTGGTCTGTCCGCAATTTAACATAGCCTGAACTATTCCTCTTGAATCTGGCTATCATATAAAAAAAGAATTTTTCGAATCCGACTGGTAGTTCCAGAGATTAGCGCGTTTAAACACACAAACTCTTCAGCTTTATTATATTAGTATACCAGGTGGCCCACCTGCGCCGTGCAATCTACTTATAAATGTCCCGCATGCACTAGTGTTGAACGGGAGGTCTAATAACTGAATTGCTAAGGGGTAACCTTGCATACACGCAGGTTACCTCAGAATGCCAAGAGATAACAACTAGACGGCCGCACACTTCATATTCCTTCGAGCTCCCGTCCAATGCGCCCCAACGCGGTGAGAAGTCTCGCTGGCGAGCGCAGAATAGCCTAGTAGCTTTGCACGTGGCACAGCAGTATTAAAGTTGCTATCAACACATCGACAATGGCTGAGGTATTCACCAAAAACGAGTGCGCACATACATAATTCTAATCTATGGAGAATCTGGTCACAATCCCACCAACGCTCGCACATTAATGCACAGGAGATTCCAAATAGACGCCTGCCTTTTGTACATGAATTTCCCCGAACAGAGCTGTAATTAAGTGCTAATGGATTGAAGCACATACCAGCATGGCTAGACCCGTCTGCAACAATTCTGATGTTGTGCAGACTGTTCATCAGTATTGTGATCGAAGCCTTCACACGGTACGTTGAATTTCACCGTACTGAAATAATGTGTTGTTGAATTTCAGGAGCTTTACAACACAGTGGGCATGTAGCCCCGTGTACTTGAGTGTTTGAGAAATTTGTCTGATAACCTGTGTCACTATTGTTATTTTATTATTACAGTCTAGTGCATACATCATAGTGACAATAATAATAATAATAATAATAATGGTAACTATCATTATTACTATTATAATGATTATAATGATGATAGGAATCCTGTTACAGTACTTGTGTAGTAAAACTACTGCTCAATAGTTGCATAACATGCAACATATTGTATACCACGTTGTAACGCTCCTTTGCAAACAACGATTTCTGTTATAAACAGGGTTTGTTTGTAAATACGCCAAAGTTGCAGAAAACACAGTTTAATAACACATTAATTGGTATATGTAGGCTACAGAAATTCCACTCTACAACAGCATTGTGGACAAAAACTCACATATTATTGCATCAAAGGTTAGAAAATAAAATAAATTAAAATTTCACACTTGGACAGCTATTAATAATGGATATGCTCAAAGACATGTCCCTGGTGGCGAATACAATGCTGAACACGTCTCGCAGTGTCTGCATGGACACGTCGTAACATTTCAGATGTCATTGCAGCACAGGCCTCACCAATACGTTGTTTTAATTGATCAACATTTTCTAGCGCCGTTTCGTAGACTTTTGATTTTATATAGCCCCACAGAAAGAAGTCCAGAGGGGTTAGATCAGGTGATCGTGCTGGCCACTGCCAGGGGCCTCCACGACCTATCCACCGTTCATGGTATCGTGCATTTAGATATTCCGTAACGGCTCGGAAGGTGTGAAGTGGAGCACCATTATGCTGGTACCAATGTTGTAATACAACCTGGAGTGGAATATCTTCTAGAAGGATTTCCAGAGTCAAGTCGGTTTGTAGAAATTCAAGATAATTCCTACCTGTATTGAAGTTCGTGGCACTCCTAGCTCCCTTGCAGCTCATCTTTGCCCTAAGCAACAATAAATATGTGCACATTGTAACATAGTGGTTCGTATTATTATTAATATTATTATTATTATTATGGTTTCAAGAGACTAAATTATCTTGCAGCAGCACTATTTAACGAACTACGACCTCGATTGTCCAACATGAACAGCAAACAAAAAATTATTACCTAAATAAACATTAATTTATAACAAAAACGTATTATTGTATACACTCTTGTATTGAAATACAATCTGTATAATGCTGTGAAAAATAATTAATGTCTCACAGATAATCTCTACTGATTTTGCCGTCAGATTCCTCAGACATATCACAAATGTGTTATCATAGTAATTAATAAATTAATTCTAATACAAAATTCAAATAATAATTATTATTATTATTACTATTATCAGCAGTAGCTCAAGCATTACAGTGATCATATGAGTGAAGAACATCGTGGTCCATTGATGGCCGAAACGTCTAAAAAAAATGGCAGTAGCTCAGTAAGGTGAAGTGTAACTGACGGTGTGTAGGATTCCGTTCGAAGTACTCTTGTACATTCCGTACAACTTCAGCATTACGGGTCTAGTCCTGCTGGTATGTGCCTGGAACATTCCATTCGTTCGTAATTGCAGCTCTGTTCGGCGAAATACTTGTCGAGACGGCAGACGTCTACATGGAAACACCATTGCATGCCGTCTACGAGCTTCAACGGCATTACGACCAGCTTTTCCATATGCTGAAAACACCAGCCGTTGTTAATATGTTGCCTGCAACTGTCGTGTCGTTCTACCACATTTATGAGTCTATTGCGCTCTCAAATGCGAGGGTCGGAAAGGCAATGGGGTGCATTAGACGGGTAGAGCTGAGGAACATGCAGCTAGCGGCTGTCCGGTTGTTATTCCTACGTATTCTGACGTAATCGGCCAGCATGCACTGTGACCCCCGTGGAAATCAGTTATTAGGCATCCCATACAGCATTAGCGTATGCGGGACATCTAAAACTAGATTGCACGGGGGAAACGGGCCACCTGGTATATATTATTTTGATATATTTTGAAGATTGGTTGGTTGGTCCTTACGTTTAGGGGCTGCGTCAACGCGGTCATGTAGCCCCGTAATTTTGAAGATTACAACTCACATAAAGTTCTATTGATCATAAACCTGTTTTATTCTGCTAATAAGTTATAACTTACAGAATTTTATAAAGTAACTGATAAATAATTTTTAACATTCTGTATGGAGTAATGGGTGAGATAATAACACTTCTACGATTTCCTCTAGACTGTGGTCGTGTAGCCTGGCAGGATGAGTCAGGGAGGGAAGGGGGCGGAAGCTGCGATAGCAAAGGTGTTGATGGAGAGGGGAAGGCAGGTGCCCGAGCGCGCTCTTGCCCAAGACCTTGTCTTACCGCTGTGTGTGTGCGGGCGTGTGTGTATGTGTGTGTGACTGATTCAGCCAGCGTTTTTTAGAGTCTGAAAGGAGCATGCACCACGGGTATATCGCTGAACCAATTTTCTTTATCAAACATTTCTACTGCTCAGAATAAGATCCACTTCAAATTAATATAACTTTGAAGTTAATATAACAATTTTTTCTCACTAAAAATGGTATTCAAATCTGAAGAGGTTAATACAAAATTTGAATTTCGAAATAAGAATTGTTCCTATTGCAGGTACTACTACAGGGGTTGCTGTAGAGAAATTTCGGTGTCTTCCGATTATTAGTTTCGTCGTGGTGATCGTACCTTTAACGCTCAAAATAGCCACTTTGAAGCCATGTCCTCTGCAAACGAGCCGTCGTTATTTTCTACAAAACGCATATAATGTCTCACAAAGACCTACATTAGAGATTAAGAATAAAAATAAAAATAAAAACAAAATTTTAATTTTTGACCGCACAGCCTTAATTACGCCCAAGTTAGCGGTCACCTGGGTGATCGACCTGCCACTATCCCCAGTTGTATCTGCTGACAAAGTATATTCAGCTCCCAGGCACTGTCCTTGCGACGGTAGAGGAATGATCCCTCGCAGAGTCCTTGGGTGAAGCCGAGCTGGGAGGATAAGCGATTTTAAAAAATCTTCCTAATATTTAATTCTATAATATATGTAAGGTTCGGATGTTTAGGAAATGTCATATTATATTCCTTGACTACATTTCCATTTAACACTGTAATTAAGCAGGAGTTCAATGTTCCTGATTCTTTTTAGGTGGGGTTTATAGAGCATATAATTGCATATTTGGGTCATTTTCATAGTTATTGCCATATTTCATCAATATTAATGTTCTAAGGTCATGCTTTGGTAATATTTTACGGGTAGGTGGTGGACTTTAAATATGGTATCCGCTGGCCGCTGCGAGGTTTCTGTGCGTTAACGGTGATAAAAAATTAAAAACTTGCCAATTGTTGCAGACTATCAGAAAATATTTAACTGTAACTATAGGCTACTTGGTAGTATTTTTAACTTAGGGTATTTTCTTTCTCCTTTACAGGAAATGTGATTTGTGTCGCCGTTTTTAACGCGAGATAAGGTGAAGAATATGCTGATTTCCACTAGTCTCTTGAAACATTCCGCGATAAAAATTTGAGGAAAACATTTTTATCGTAGGCCTATTCATGAAATCAGCGTAGATTTTAACCATTTTGAAGGTTTGAATGTAGAATTAATAATAAAAACAAGTGGTTCCGTGAAGAACTATACAGCCTATTTTCATATATCCTACTAATATCAATTGCCTCTATCAACATAAAAATTGTCAGTTTGATTGCTGTAATAGATTCGTAGATATTGAGAACCGATTAAATATTTTGGATGGTCACCATGTTAGACTTTTATATTATAGGCCTTAGATTTATGTACTATTGCATGAAGATTATTGTGTAGATATTTTATTCAAACTTCAATCGCATGATTAGGACACAAGAAATAAAAGCCATCTTGTGGTTTTGAAAATAATTTAAATGAATTAGATGCCAGTCGATTGAAATTTGTATAAGCATAGCCTATACCTTAGCCTGCACTCGGATGGTTAAAATGCAAGAAACGTCGATTTGAATATTTAAATTTCGCGTCGCCACCTTGTTGGATTTGTGCTCGCCAGGTTATTGAACGTCCCACAGGTGAACTTATGCTTATAGCCTCTATAAACTTTACAACATTTCCGTTTGATTGCTGTAGTAGATTAATAGACATTGAGAACCGTCTAAATATTTCGGATGGTCGCCATGTTGGATTTTAATATATGTAGGCCAGAGAGTTATGTACTATTAGATGATGATTATTGTGTGCGTTCATTATGCAAGTGTTATTTCGATCGCATGATTAGAACACAAGAAATAACAACTTAATTTTCGAAATTCGCACAGCCACCATCTTGAGGTTATGTAAACAATTGAACTAAATTAGATACCAATGCATTACAATGTGTATAAACATTTGCTGTACCAAGTTTCATTGCGTTTGGATCATTAATTCGCTAGAAAAGTCTATTTAAACTTCCAATTTCGCTTGGCCACCATGTTCGTTTTGTAGTTAGGCTAACCCGTTTTTGAAAAGTCTTATAGATGAACTTCCAGTAGTGCCCTTTATCTCCGTACAAAATGTCATGGTGATACCGGTAATAGTTTCAGAGATATAGAATGCCGGTGAAATATTTCGCACATCCGCCATCTTGTGGTTATGTAAACAATTGAACGAAGTTAGATGTCGGTGCATTACAATGTGTATAAAAATATACTGTACCAAGTTTGATTGCGTTTGGTTGGTTAAATCGCGAGAAACGTCTATTTAAAAGTCGCAAATTCGCGTGGCCGCCATGTTGGATTTGTAGTTACCAGTTTTTCAAAAGTCACATAGGTGAACTTTTAGTAGTTCCCTTCATCACCGTAAATAAATCCAGGGTGATATCGGGAATAGTTTCGGAGATATTGAATGCTGGTGAAATATTTTGCACAACCGCCATGTTGGATTGGTGTGACGTAAAAAAAAAATTGAAGGCCATGGTCGGGGTAGTCCGGAATAGTGCTATGAACTTACCGAGTTTCATTGAAATCGCTCCAGCTGTTTAAAAGTTATTAGGGACACACACACACACACCTCTCTCTCTCTCTCACACACACACACACACACACACGGACAAAAGGTGATCTCATAAGCCTTTTTTTTTTTTTTTTTTTTTTCAAAATTGAAAATAGGCTAATAACATTTAATTACATTAATAACACTTGCTTTTATAAAGCTTGTAAATATAGCCTATAAGAACATATTGTACCTTTTTTGGATCATATTTCAGTATTTTTAGGGCATATTTCTCGTTTCTTTAGGTCCTAAACATCCAAACCTTAGTTATATCGTTAATGGGAATGAGCTGAGGTGCATCACTTTTGCCAGAAAATAATAATTAATATTGTAGTTTTCAGTCGATAAAACACAAAAATCATTCCAATTACTGGAATATGTATTGTTGCGGAGTGTTGAAGAAGAAGAAGAAGAATAGCCCATAACAATATACAACATTTATTTCAATTTTTTTCACATATTCCAGTGAAGGAAGAATGTAGTTTTACGTGACCGTTAATCGCGTGATCTTAAGCCACGGGACCTCCTTCTTACGTGGAATCCGAACCACAGGACATGGCATTTCACTTTGAAAATCTCACGTGCATTGACCGGGAATCAGACCTGGTCTGCCGTGGTGAGAGGCCAACAGCCTGACCGCTGCGCCACCACGCCTTCATATTCCAGTGATTGGAATGTTTTTTTTTTTTTTTTTGTGTTGGCTGACAGCTATAATATTAATTCTTAATGACTTTAATAAGGCATTACTGAAAAATGGCCTCAAATCTAGCTTTAGAAAATAATAAGGTAGGCTTAAGACAAAATCTAAATCTGGGCCTATATTTGATAGCAGATTCTTTTACTGTAAAAAAGTGTTCCTTGCCAGTGCTACCTTATTTTTATATCCTCTTTGCTTCGTCCATCACTGCTTATTGTACTTCCCCAAATAGGAAAATTCTCCTACTTTCTTCAGCCTTTCACCTGCCAATTCGATGTCAATAGTGGTTTTTGATTTCTTCCGGCTGTTTACCATTTATTGATTTTCATTACGAAATCTTTGTTATTGATGTCGTTAATTCGTTTTAGGCTTTTGAGACATCATAGTCATCATTCCCGATTACTTGGCTGTGTCTTCAATTTGTCTGACAACCGGTATTTCTGTGGTAACTGTAGCAGAGTGTGTAGGCCTAAATGTAATTATCAGCGGCGGGAATAGGGTAAATGCTCGGGGACTTGAAACTAGGTACTATCCCGACATTTTCCTGGAGGGAGTGTAAAAAAACGGGAAAATAAGATAAGACATAATCTATATTTGATACCGTAACAAACAGATTTATTTACTAAGAGCGTTAAAAATCCCCCAGTAACTTATGCCTTCCTTGGGAGGGGAAGTAAAGCCGGCGATCCCATGTCATAGATTTATGGCATGTATAATATCCTTCCACTAACTATACTTGTGGAAGCTAAAATTTGTAGGTTAGTTTGATAACGCTATATTAGTTCCAACGTTCGCCGCCAGGTGCGGACTGCGATGGCATTTAGTAGTCGTGCCCACAGCTAGGTGTTGTGGACGGTAGCATTTGGTAGCAAAAGTAGGAACTACTTGGAAAAAAAAATCGTCTGCAGTCCTTACCCGAATCACAGATAACACACACTAATACAGCCATCACAATTAACACCGGTTATCAGACAAATTATACACACACCCAAAGTACACGGGGCTACATGACCACGTTGTCGCAGCCCCTAAACTAAGGAACCAACCAACCAGATTTCTTTACAGTTAAAAGTTAGCTCAGGATAGCCGCTACCAGCCCCAGGATTCGATCTCCTGTCTTGATGCAGTCCCACGTTACGGTCGTGATGAGTGATTTAACATATAATATTATTATCATTAAAATTACTTTAACAATGAAGTCAGGCAAACAATAACTTGAAAATAACATGTATTTTATCTCACAAAAATACACTTCTCAAAATTTGTAAAAGACATGAACAAAAAGCCGGAAAGCAATCAATTTACTGGATCACTCGCACTGAGTGTGACGGTGCCATATCGCCGACCGCCGCGACAGATCGCGTTCTGTGTGTCAGAGCTTTAATAATGGTTTAATTTATTTCCTTAACTGACTCTAGGATGTCACGTAAAATACTTTATAAGCCAGCTGGGGTGTCTTCAGTTTGAAATGTTCAACTAAACATTTCAACAGTTGCTTCTGAGAAGCAATTTTATGAGCTACCTGGAATCCCATTCAGTTCTTCCTGGAATTAGGCTCCTCGTTAATCCTGCACGTCCTGCCGAAGGTCAGCGTCCTATGGTTAGTACCGCTATTTGTATAATCCGCTGTTAACTAATTGTCCTTTAATACTATCAAAAGCACCGCGCCAGCTTGGGATGTGAGACACTTGAAATACAGCACCCGCAGTAAACCGTATAACAGTTCTGGAGACAAAGAGGAAAGCGGTACCGAGGGCAATGGACAGCAAGCTTGAAAGTCTCACAAGGTACGGAATATTTCGGCAAATACATAGGCTAAGTTACTTGCAAAAAATTGGGTACAAAGTTAAATCGTGTATTCTTTCTACTCCCGACTAGCATTCTTGGCTGTCACCCCGGACGTCGGAGTTCGATTCCCGGCTCTGCCAAGGAATTTAATTCCGGTTTGAGGGCTGTAACGGGATACACTCAGCCTTGCGAGGCAAAACTGAGAAGAGGTGGTTTCGATTCCTATCTCAGCCCTCTTGGAAGTGGTTATCTGTGGTTTCCCCATTTCTACAGCAAGCAAATGCCAGGATGATTCCTAATTTAAAGCCACGGCCGCCTCTTTCCCAATCCTCACCTGAATTATAAAACACACACTAATAGCCTAATAATAATAATAATAATAATAATAATAATAATAAAATATCAGAAGGAAAATTGCGGAGGTGACAGGTCTGTCCGTAGAGAAACCCAAGAGAACTGGAAGGGTGTTCTCGGTCGAGGAACGAGCAAGAGTGAGCCAATGAATTAAAGAGTATTGGCGTAACAGGAAAGAACTTCAACAGTCAAGGCAGTTGTGTAATCGTAACCCATAGGAGGTTGAAACGATCCTAAATAAATAAATAAAATATAATAATAATAGTAATAATAATAATAATACAATAATAATATCGTATGGCCTCGGGTGCCGTGTGCAAGCTTTGTTATTTGACACCCAGAGGGTAGCTAGCATGTCGAATTTCAGTGTTCCTTGAAGGACTATGAGAATCAAGGAGGTTAGATATCTAAACTCCTTGAACACTATAGCGCTTTCTAGTAGAGAAATTAGGAACTTTGTGTTGGCGGAAACTCCCGTGATTAATTTTGCCATTATGAACACGGCCTACTGAATTCAAATGGGTCCTTTGACATGCCAACATCGTATGACTTGGTGTCGTAATTTTTGCCGCCTTTCAAAAATCACTTACCACGGCCAGGAGCGAACCTGCAAGCTTGGGGTTAGTAGACCGACACGATGACCACTCACCCACCGTGGCAAGATATTAGCCTAATGTATAGCCATTACAATAACACAGGTTGTCATAAAAATTCACACATACCCAAGTACACGAGGCTGAATGACAACTACAGTATGTCCAAGCCCCTCGAATGAATCAACAACATTAGTAGTGTGTAATTTGAAATAAGGTCGAACCTCGATATTTCGATTAGGCTATCTATTCCTCGAATTTTCGATATCTTGAAGATAAAATTATCATAATTGTATCGCTGCCACTTAAACTTGTTCTTTATCTCGAGCATTTGGGCCTACGTATTTTTTCAGTGCGAGTTGTCTCATTCGACGGTTCTAATTCGAATTTTTCACCAAAAACAAGAAACACAAAGCAAAAATCAATGTTCTAAAGCAAAAGCAGAAAACAACTAACACAAAGCCAAAAACAAAAAACACAAAGCAAAAGCTGAAAACAACTAAGTTTAACACAAAACCCAAAACCCAAAACCCAAAACAAACAAAAACAAACAAAAAACAAAAATAGAACATAAAAGCAAAAGCAGAAAACGACAAACACAAAACCAAAAACAAACAAAAAAGCGCAAAGCAAAAGCAGAAAACAACTAACACAAACCCAAAAATCACAAAACAAAAACAAAATCAAAAATAGAAATTAAAG
Organism: Meconema thalassinum; assembly: GCA_946902985.2. Lineage (NCBI taxonomy): Eukaryota > Metazoa > Arthropoda > Insecta > Orthoptera > Tettigoniidae > Meconema > Meconema thalassinum. The sequence continues at coordinate 556,167,317 of OX336388.2, forward strand.
CAAAAGCAGAAAACAACTAGGCCTAACACAAAACCAAAAGGCACAAAATAAACACAGAAAAACCTAACAAAAACAAAATGAAAATCAAAAATAAACACAATAAAAACACAAAAGACACAAAACCTAACACAAAACCATAAGACGCTCTTCATAGCTTATTAGTACAGATTTAGTTCTCATTTGACACAGCTCATCCCCCACCAGAAGCAAATCCTAGTTACGCCACTAGTCTTACTACTATCGAACCTCGATATCTCGAATCGTTATTTTATCGAAATTTCGAGTTTTTAGGAAAAATATTAAATTTGTGATATAGTCGCAAAATATAATAATTATGCTGATTGTAACGTAACTGACGCGACGTTTAAACACAATAATGCGCTGTGTAATGAAACTGGCGGTTAGAGAAGAAAGCGGCGACAATAGAATGAAAGTGCTGTGTACACAACTCAACAATATGCAACTTCCCGTTTTGAAGTGATGTCAATACTGTATCAGTCAAAAATGGCGAATGTTCCGCACTGAACATAGGGAAGCATAACCTACAATTCTGCCATAATTACATAGGAGGAAAGTAAAATGAAAACTACAGTACTGGTAGTCTACATTAAAAACTACTGAAAATAGAAAAAGAATTTGGCTACCGGTAGACTATCTAACAGAAAGAGCAATAAAATTCGACTTAACGTAGGCTACTGACGAAAACTAGTAAGATAACGCGGAGACTATCAGTGCCTCCTGCGATCGGTGAAAAATTCGAATTAATCCTTCGAATCAAAGAAGTTTCACTGTAAAAATACGTAAATGTTGGAGAAAAGAGCAAGTTTAAGCGCCAGGAATATAATTTCAGCTTCCAGATATCGAACAATTCGAGTTAGTCTATAGAAATTCTACTTAAAGAGAAAACTATAGTATAGGCCTACATGTAAATTATAGGGAGTTTGTTCGGGAAATAATAGGCTAATTACGACGAGGTATCGAATATTCGAGTAATATTATGTTATGTGAATTGCAGCCAATGGCCATAGCTGGGTATTTTAATTGAACGCCCGAGGGCCCCCAACAAGTTCAATTTCAAATAGTTCCAACTTTGGCTACCAGATGATACTGTTACTGACACCTAGTGGCGAGCGCTGAAACTTAATAGAGCGTTCCTAACCGACCAAATATAACCTACAAATTTGTCTACTCACTACCAATTGTACTGGAAGGTTCTTTTACACGCCATAAATCTATGACTTGAGCCCGTCGGCTTTACTTCTCCTCCGAAGGAAGGCATAGGCCTAGGCCTACTGAAGAATTGTAACGCTCTAAAAAATCCGATGACTTCAGCCGGGTTTGAACCCACGATCTTGGCCATAGCAGTTCAGCATGCTACCGACTACGCCACCGAAGCAATATTCGAGTAATAGAGGTTCGATAGGACTACTGTAGTTGTTGTTTCATTTGAGGGGCTTGGTTGGTTGGTTCCTCAGTTTAGGAGCTGCGACAACGTGGCCATGTAGCCCTGTGTATTTTGGGTGTGGGTAGAATCTGTCTCATAACCGGTGTTAATTGTGATGACTGTATTTGTGTGTGTTATCTGTTTTAAATTCAAGTAAGGACTGCGTACATTCGATTTTTCAAGTAGTTCCAACTTTTGCTACCAAACGCCACCGTCAACGACCAACTAGTTCTGCACTTTGTTACTAGATGCCATCGCAGTCAGCTCCTGGCGACGAACGTTGGAACCTAAGAGCGTTTGTCAAAGATAACCTATAATTTAGCTTCACAGGTGTAATTAGTGGAAGATTCTTTACCATGCCATAAATCTATGACATGGGACCGACGGCTTTACTTCCCCTCTGAAGGAAGGCATGTTGAGGGATTTTTAACGCTCTTTAAAGTATCCAACGACTTCTGCAGGGTTCGACCCCGCGACCTTGGGCATAGAAGCTCAGCTTGCTACCAACTACGCCACCGAAGCCGCCTGAGTGGCTTGGCCATCGTGGTCATTCAGCCTCGTGAATTTGGGTAAATGTCGATTTTTCTGATAACATGTGTTACAGGCAGCCGTGGCTTTAAATTAGGAATCATCCTGGCATTTACCTGGAGTAAAAATTGGAACACCACGGAGAACCACTTTCAAGATGGTTGAGGTGGGAATCGAATCATTCTCTACTCAGTTTTGCCTCACGGGACTGAGTGTAACCCGTTCCAGCCCCCAGACCAGAATTACATTTTTAGGGAGCACAGGGAATCGCAGATGGGCCTCCGGAGCGACAGCCAAGAATGCTAGCCGCTACACCACGAGGTGATCTATACACAACTGCATGTGAACTGAAATAAACAACGCACCTCGGAACGTTTAGCTCAGGCAGAGCCCCCTGGAGACAAATACAAAGCTGGTCGTGCTTGGGGGACAGTTCGGTGACAAGGAACCGCAGCATTGTGTGTGGGTGGTAATAAAGAGACCACAGATCGTGATATATGTTCATGGCGCGGCAGATGCGAACATTATTACTTCCGTGTGCCATGCGTTAAACTAACTTGGAGCAGGAGCGTATATAGAGTTTTATTTGGAGCGGAAGGGGCCGGGGGGGGGGGGGGGGATAGCATGGGTTTGGTAGCATGGAATAGCCCCCAAAGAAGAGGAGGTCTGGGGTTTATCCCCGAGAAACTTTTAAAATTTGGTGGAAAATGATGAGTTTTAAGGTTATCCTGGCATCATTTTTTCAACCAATTTGTTGTGATGTTTTATTTGGCTAATGTTAAACACAACTAAGAAAATGTCATGTTAATTTTTAGCCTACTTTTCACATTTTGCAAAAATGAGGAAAAAGTAGTCTTATGAGATCGATCCGGGAAAATGTCTGTCTGTCTGTGTGTGTGTGTGTGTGTGTGTGTGTGTGTGTGTGTGTGTCCCTATCAACTCCTAAACGGCTGCAGCAATCGAAACCAAATTTGGTATGAGTCAAGATCTATACCGGGACTTATCAACGTCATACTTGAAAATGATGTCAGTGCTACCAACTGCTGAAAAATCATAATTGAAATTTCAGCTCCATGTTGGATATCTTGGAATATATTCATGGGAACTATTCCAAAATTGGCACATATATAGATAATAATATTTCAGTTTAATTTACAGGAGGCCATACATGACAGTGTTGCCAAAATGATTCTAAGCCTACTGATAGGTCCAATGTTTAAATGCATATAACTCCTACACTATCAATTGAATTTCAACCAAATTTCGTATGTACTATATGTACATAAACTGATATGACTGAGCGTATTCTTAAGAGCCACCAGGACTGCGAACTGTCAATATATGCTCTCTATATTTTTTATCCAAATACCAATATATCAGAAAGTATGCGAGCCAACAGCCTTAACCTTCGCACACGTATAGTGCCTGCCATTCTAGATTAATTTGGAGCAACTAAAGTATGTCAGTGCTACCAACATGATTCTAAGCCTGCTGATAGGACCAATTTTAAAATACATGTTACTTGTATACTATCAATTGGATTTCAACCAAATTTCGTATGTGCTATGTGTACCATAACATATATGACTATGCGTATTGTTAAGAGCAATCAGGGCTGCCAATTGTTAATAAATGCTGTTTGTATTTTTTACCCTAATATCAATATAGGCTATCAGAAAGTATGCAAGCCAACAGCTCTAAACTTTGCGCACGTATAGTACCTGCCATTCTAGATTAATTTGGAGTAACTAATGTACGTCAGTGCTACCAACATCATTCTAAGCCTGCTGATAGGTCCAATTTTAAAAATATCAGTAGCTACTATACTAACAAATGGATTTCATCCAAAATTGGCACAACAATAGATGATAATATTTCAAATTATTTCTGACCAACACATGCATGACATTGTTGTCAACATCATTTTACGCACGCTGCATTAAGTCCAATGTTTAACTGCATGTAAAGTCCATGCTATCCATTGGACTTCAACCAAATTTTGTATTCTGTACCTTAAGAGATGGAACTAAGAATATATTCAGTCACCAGGGCTGCCAACTGTAGTGCTCTATCAGGCTGCATAATGCCAGGTATATTTCGAACTAATTAGAAATTTCTATATTACCAACTTTATTTCGTCATTATTCTAGATAGCCTAGGTCCATATAGATTAATCATTGGCATGAATTTTAAATTTTAAGAAAAGTAGGCTCTTTAGTTCGTCACGGAACTTCTTGTTATTAATACAATCATCTTGCTCACTTTACAGTATTTAGATGGAAAGAATTAACATTATTGTTTTTAATAAGGTGGCCATATACACTAGGAATAATTTTTATAAAGAATAATCTCTAGCAATGTTAAATTTTTCTGTTGTTTTATCATGATCAAACTAAGAGATTTTGAAGTTCATTTTACACAAATTTTATGTTAATTGTTTATGAAAATATTATTTGTTGCTATTTACACAGGGGTACTTAAAGTCCTCTATCTCTCACATATTTTAACCAAAATCCATGAACCTTGAACAAAAACAATCTAACTTACATGGGGAATGTTCCCGACCACTTTTGTTAGAACTAGTCACAAGTAAGGGTTTTAAAATTATATTACAATTTAAGTTTCTTGAAATTTTGTTTAACAACATTTTTTAAAAAGTTGTTAAAATTACACTTTTATGAATATCATTTTCTCAGTGCTAGGGAACATAGATACATGTATTAGCTTTGATTTTAAATAAAAATCAAGCGGATACCATTTCTGTGACAAAAGTTAAAGCACTTTGAATGACTTCAATTGTCAGAAAACAAATTAATGAGTAAATCGCATTTAAAGTTTACTTAGTATGCCTTCACCCACATTCTGCTTTGATCACATCAGGAACCTCCCGGGACATATACAGGTCCTTCATTGGAAGCTGTATGGTCTTCCTTCATCTTGTTATTTGACGTCCAGAGTGCAGCTTGCATGTAGAATTTTGTCGTTCCTTGGACCGCTATGGAAGTCAAGGAAGTTAGATATTTAAGCTTCTTGACACTAGCGTTTTCTAGTAGAGAAAGGAGGAACTTTGTGTTGGCGGAAAATCCCGAGATTAATTTTGCCACTATGAACACGGCCTACTGAATTCAAATGGGTTCATTAACATGCCAACAACGAATGACATGCGTGCCGTGATTTTTTTCGCCTATCAAAATCACTTACCACGGCCAGGAGTGAAACCAGTGGGATAGAGAAAGAGAAAGTCAATTTTTCCACTATGAACACGGCCTACTGAATTCAAATGGGTTCATTAACATGCCAACAACGAATCACATGCGTGCCGTGATTTTTGTCGCCTATCAAAACACACTTACCACGGCCAGGAGTGAAACCAGTGGGATAGAGAAAGAGAAAGTCAATTTTGCCACTATGTACATGGCCTACTGAATTCAAATGGGTTCATTAACAGGCCAACAACAAATCACATGCGTGCCGTGATTTTTGTCGCCTATCAAAAATTACTTACCACGGCCAGGAGCGAAACCAGTGGGATAGAGAAAGAGAAAGTAAATTTAGGCTCGAAAGGAATTTTATAGATCTGCTGATTCGCCAGACATGACAGCTGTCAGTCAGAACGGTTGCGCCCTCTTACAGTAAATAATTTATTTCGACATGAAAGATTAATGGTATGTTTATGAACCACACATTTTCTAAAACTAGAAGAAATTTCCTACAAAATGGATATTTAAAAAAGAAAGTGAAATTTCAGAAAAATAGTGTATATGGCCACCTAGAAACTTCCACTATAATATTAACTTATAAAGTCAAGGTTTCTTGAAGCATTACCAAATCGGTTTATAACTTCGGCGGGCTGCGTGGCACAGTCGGTAGAGGCACTGAGCTTCTAACTGAAAGGGAGTGGGTTCGATCCCCACCCAGGTAGTGGATTTTAGAAACAAAACTACCACCTTCGGGATCGCAAATGGCCTTGGGGTTCACTCAGTCTACACCAGAAATGAGTACCAGGGTAATTCTTGGGAGCAAAGACGGCCTGGCGAGGAGCTGACAACACCATCCCATCTAGTGCCGATGTCACAAAAAGTGGAAGCCTCTACCTTCCACTACTCCCAGGGCTTTCGTTTATAACTTCGTCAGTGTTTTGTATGTCTCTGTGAATAGATAGGCTAACAATGCTAGACCGTTGAGTCTTTTTTCAGAAGTAGAATTTCTTAAGTATGTTTTTAACCAACTCAAAAATCTCGGAAAACTCCGTTCTGCGGTAGCTACAGAGACAGGCAAAACTGCCAAAAGTTTGATAAGGGTCCTATAAAAGTTAGGGGAAAGAACATTTGTCACACGCTTAAAGAGTACCACGTTGACAACGCCTGAACTACAGTCTCCATCTAAAGTTTAACTTAAAACAACAATACAACTTAGCACAATATTCTTCACTTTCCCAAATGACTTACACTCGGATGCTAACAGAATGGTAACTGACAAGTGGTATATTTTTGGAAAGGGATGAGGAAGCTACTGCCACACCTCTGGCTAACAGAACAGCTGATCATTTTGCTCATTCAGTAATATAGGGTGCCCGGCTCTGTGGCTAAATGGTTAGCGCGCTAGGCCTTGGCCCGAAGTGCCCCGGGTTCGATTCCCGGACGAGCCATCAGGGATTTTAATCTCCTCGAGTTGATTCCCGTGGCTCGGGGACTGGGTGTATGTGACGTCCTCATTCTCACTTCATCCTTATTACAACGCGCAGGTCGCCCACGGGCGTCAACTAGAAAGACCTGCACTCAGCCTCTCCGCAGGCCACGCGATCATTAGTAATATATGGTAACACTAAATAGCCTACAGCATTTTAAACGAGTGGAAATCTCCACCTCGTTACGTAGATAGGGGCGTGGTGGCACAGGGGGCAAGCTCTTAGCCTCTCACCACGGCGGACCGGATTCGAAACCCGGTCAATGCATGTGAAATTTTCAAAGTGAAATGCCATGTCCTGTAGTTCGGATTCCGCGTTAAAAGGAGGTCCTGTCGCTTATGATCTCGAGATTAACGGTCACGTAAAACTAAAATCTGTCTTCCTTCCGTTACGTAGTGCCTAGCAATCTTGGCTACCACCGCGGAGGCACGGGTTCGAGTCCCAGTTCTGCCAAGTACTGTAATTCTGGCCTGAGGGCTGTAACAGGGTAGCAAAACTGAGAAGAGATGGGTTGAATTCATACCTCAGCCATCCTGGAAGTGGTTTTCCGTGATTTCTCACATCTACTCCAGGCAAATGCCAGGATGGTACCTAATTTAAGGTCATGGCTGCCCCCTTCCCACTCCTCAACTGAATTACAAATACACACACTAATACATGCATCACAATAACACAGGTTATCATACAAATTTCACACACACACCAAGTACAGTAGGCCGACACGTTGTGTCAAAACCAACATCAACAACAACATACGAGTGAAAATAAATTATTTCCAACCCAATTTATTATCAATCAGAAGATTAATTTCATTCAAAATTAAAAGCATTAATCAAATTTCTTATTTTCATTATTTGGCTCTGGGGGATGGGGGCGGAATTATACCCCTGATCATCCCCGTAGTTACGGCACTGGAGATATAGAAGAGTGCCATAAAAGTCTAGGGTTACTGCACCGAAAATGCTCATGTTCAAACTGCAGCTGTCTGCAGTTTCCATTTTTGGTCGTGGAGGGATTTTAGGCTGTGCATCACCAACACGCTCCCCCCAAACGGCTGGTGTTCAATCGTCCCATAATTACACTGCCCCTGTTGTAGCGAACCAATTAGCCACAATCCCATTGTTGTGATAATCTTATCATGTGTGTAACGTTTATATCAGTGGTGACGTTTATTGATTGGCTACCAATTCATTACGGGCCCCCACTGCGACTATTGCCAACAAGGAACAACTACAGTACCATGCCACATGGCGAATGAGAGACACGGCTCTCAAATGGCCAAACCAGCAAATCTCTTCACACCAGGACAAGTTGGTTCTGACCTAGAGGGGCAATTTTGTAGGGTCAGGCATGAAATAATAATAGTAATAATAATAATATAATAAAAACCACACCAAACCCCATGGCGCTACAGCCCATGAAGGGCCGAGGCCTACCAAGCGACCTCTGTGAAGTCATTTGACCTGCAGATTATCGGGTGACGCGTGATCAGCGCGTCGGGTCCCCTCGGCCGTCAATTTGTATATTAGACTACTCTTTTTAAGTCGCCCCTTAGCGTAGCGGTTAGCATGGTTAGCTGCCGCCCCGGAGGTCCTGAGTTCGATTACCGGCTCTGCTACGACATTTGAAAAGTGGTATGAGGACTGGAACGGGGTCTACTCAGCCTCGGGTGGTCCAAATGGGTAGAGGGGGTTCGATTCCCACCTCAGCCATCCTCGAAGTGGTTTTCCATGGTTTCCCACTTCGTCTTCGGGCAAATGCCGGGATGGTACCTCCTGTAAGGCCACGGCCGCCTCCTTCCCTCTTCCTTGCCTCTCCATCCCAATTCCCCCTCTTCCCATCCCTCATGAGGCCCCTGTTCGCTTTGCAGGTGAGGCTGGGCGAAGTGCTGGTCACATCTCCCCCAGTTATATCCACTCCGACCAGATGCTCCCAGCTCCAGGACACTGCCCGTAGAGGCGGTAAGGGTGAGTTCCCTCGCTGAGTCCGTGGGGAACACCAACCTGGAGGGTAAAATCGATTAAATAAAAAAATAATCTTTTTAATCCCTCTTAGTTTTTTAATTAAGTTTTGATGGTTGGTTCAAAGTTTATTATATTTGATAATTTTCTTTTTTATAATAAGATATATTACTCCTTTAATCTTGGTCTCCGTGACCGGGGCGCTGCCCACTGTCAATTGTCCTCACGAGGCTGAGTGCACCCCGTTCCAACCCTCACGTCAGTTTCCAAAATCCCTGACGGTGCCGGGAATCGAACCTGGGGCCTTCGGGTGCGAGGCAGGCGTGGTACCCCAATACCACGGGAATGACAATAGTCTAATAATAAAGTAACGGGTATTCTGCCCGAAGGCAGGCCCGAGCCTCCGAAGAGGCTAACCTCAGCCAGGAGTTTACGTGCGGAAGTTGGCCAGATCCGTTCCGCTCCTCCGAATGTGCACCAACAGCACGTGGTCCCACCGAAACCGGCATACCATCCAAGTTCCAACCACGCCCAATGTTGCTTAACTGCGGAGTTCTTATGGGATCCGGTATTTCATCATGGCCAGGCAGTCTAATAATACTTATTGTTACTGTGTTTTCTTTATTTGCTCATAAATATGGTACATCTCAGTCTACAAGCTGCCAATTTCACAATCAAGTATAATGTCAACTCCTGTGGAAGAAATTACTTGTGGAAATATGCTCACGCGTTTTAGTCCCCGTAGTCTTCGTATTTCTTCAGCCAACGGTGCGTACTTTTTTTTTTTGGTTTTTTTTTTTCTTTTCTTAGCCTGGATTGTTAGCATATTTTGGCTAAGTGGGATAGCAACATCTATCAAGTAGGCCTTTTGGTTTCCTTTATTGAGATTGACAATATCGGGTCGATTGGCCAAGATTTTCTGGTCGGTTAAAATAAGTCTATCCCAATAGACAGGCTGGTAACTGTAATACACCACGCTCGTATCCAGAAGTCCACATTTTACAGCTGCTTGATGTACCGTAAGATCTTAACAACATCATTGTGCCTCTTGGTAGGCTATACCAGCCAGCGTAGAGCAGTCACCGATGATGTGATCGATGGTTTCCAGCGCTGAGATGCATCTACGACATCGATCACAGCTACATTCTCTTTTAGGATGTGTTTTCTATAATTCTTTATTGCAATGACACGGTCTTGTATCGCAATTACAAAGCCTTCAGTTTCACTGAACAGCGAACTATGCTTGAGTTATTATTATCATTATTGTTATTATTACTAGCGGAACCGTGCGAGAACTCTCGCATAATGGGTTGTTTGCGCCCCATGTGTTCAGACTACTCGCCCGGCTCTAGTGCTATGCGGGCTGGACGCGATTCCAGGGGCTATCATCTTGTTTATTTGTTTAAAAGCACTTTATAAACAAATAAATATTTCCGTTAACTTTTCAAGAAATGCAAGATTTTTCCTGAAGGACTACTGTTGAGACGATTTGGAAGATTTTCCTACAAACCACACCTTCTAACTCCCTCTGGTTTAGGAGCTTGAGTATTGTGAAACATACACCTTAGCGTATTATAAAATAAGATTATTATTATTCTTTGTTCGTTTCGGCCTGCTGTGGACCTCGTTACTTCAATCGCTTGCACCCTAGAACACTCCAAGTCTTCAAGTGTGATTCCAAATTCTCGAAGAACTTTCTCAACTTCGATGAACCAGGGTCCTTGTATTTCTTGTTAACAATTTAGGAAAAGATCATGTTGGTCTGTCTCTGCGAGCTCATGCGAGTTATGTGGCCATACTATTGCATCCTCATTTTCCGAATGGTGTCTGTTATCCTCTCAATGTGCGGGTCGAGTTCGTTGTTATGCCGTCTCCTGTACTCGTCATTTTCTCTGATTGGTCCAAGGATCTTCCTCAGGATTTTCCTTTCTTTAGCTTCTAACTTTTCAATCAGATCTTTTCTGTTCATTGTCAGACATTCTGCTGCGTACAGGGCTTCTGGGCGAATGACTGAACAATAATGCTTAATGCTTGATGGACACTAATCTTTTGTTGTAGACATCTCTAGTTAGCTGGTATTATTATTATTTATTATTATTATTAGTCTATTACCGGTATTATTATTATTATTATTACCGACAGTAGTGGCTACGCTCGCTAAAGCGCTGCGTTAGGTCATGGGGCCAAGCTCTCTGCTGACTCGGTAGACGCGTGGGTTCGAGCCCCACCGTCGGCCGTCCTTGAAATGGTTTTCCGTGGTTTTCCATTTTCAACTCCAGGCAAATGCTGGGACGGTCCCTTCTGACAGGCCACGGCCGCTTCCTTCCACATCCTTCATTTCATCTCTCATTAACTCCTCTCATGAGGTTGGTGTCAGGAAGGGCATCCGGCCGTAAAAATCATCCGCCACAAAGACTTCCATCGCATCTCATCCCCGACCCCGTAGGAAAAACGGGAATAATAAGGGGTAGACATACATTATTATTATTATTATTATTATTATTATTATTATTATTATTATTATTATTTTATTTTTTATTTATTAATTATTATTATTATTATTATTATTATTATTATTATTATTATTATTATTATTATTATTATTATTATTCAGCTACTGCTTGAAATGTACAAGCAGGTGTCTTTAGTGCCCGTTGGAAAATGGCTCGACTAGTGCTGATTAAAAAAGGCAAGGCAGTTGGGAACGCGCCATCGTCCTTCAGACCACTATGTATTTTGGACATTGCGGGAAACGTGCTGGAGAAGCTATTAAAACCTCGCATATTGTCGTCTATTCAAGCCGCGGGAAATCTGTCTGACAGGCAATATGGCTTCCGCCGTGGGCGATGTACAATAGATGCAGTACGCCTAGTGGTTGAAGCTGCGAATCAAGCCCAGGAAGGTAACCACTATTCTCGGAAAATAACACTTCTGGTAACCCTGGATGTGAAGAACGCCTTCAACTCAGCTAGGTGGATTGATATGGTTGAAGCTCTTCAATTCACATTCCAGTTGCCTGCATATCTCCTGCGTATAATGAAAGATTATTTGAAGGACCGTACCCTGTTATATGACACTGCAGACGGTCAGAGGAGGAGAAAAGTCACGGCAGGAGCAGCACAAGGATCTATCCTGGGTCCGGATTTGTGGAGCATGTTGAACGACGGCTTACTGCGCATGGAGATGCCCGAAGATACATTCCTTGTTGGGTACGCTGATGATATTGCAGCGGTGATTGTAGCCCGAGATGCGGTTCTGGCTCAGTGGAAACTCAATCAGGTAATGCGACGGGTGAGTGGTTGGATGAACGCTCATGGTCTGAATTTAGCTATGGCGAAAACTGAAATAGTCATGTTAACTAGGAGGAGAATGGACACTATAGGCCTAATTCCCATGAAGGTTGGAGAGATGATCGTTCGAACTGGAGCCACTGCGAAGTACTTAGGATTTACTCTTGACACGAAACTGACATACTGGTCTCATATACGGAAGGCAGCAAACAAGGCGGAAGTAGTGACAGCTGCCATTAGTAGACTCATGGCTAATGTGCATGGTCCTAGACAAAGCAAGCGTCGACTACTGTTGTCCACAGCGCAGTCTATTCTCCTGTATGGAGCTGAGATTTGGTCTGATTCGCTGAGGATCGAGAAGTATAGGAAACGCCTAGCTGCAATTCAGAGGAGAGGAGCTCTGAGGGTGGCGTGTGCTTACCGTACAGTTTCGGAACCTGCAGTTCTGGTTGTCTCAGGTGTTGCGCCAATAGACTTACTCGCGCAAGAACGTAAACAAGTAGAACTGGGCAAGGCTCAAGCCCGAAAGGAAGCCGTAGCATGCAAGATGGAGCTTTGGCAGCAGAGGTGGAATGACGATCTCAGAGGAAGATGGACAGCTCGGCTGATACCGAGTCTGGTCGAGTGGACAAGTAGAAAACATGGAGAAACTAATTACTTTCTGACTCAGATGTTGACAGGTCATGGCTACTTTCGGTGTTACCTTCATCGTATGGCCAAAGTAAGGCGTCCAGTGTGTATTTACTGCGAGAACGAACGAGATGACGTATATCATACGTTCTTCGTCTGCACTCGTTGGACAGAGGAAAAACAACGACTTGAAGCTGAGGTTGGTCCAATAACGCCAGACACTATAGTTGGAATTATGCTGAGGAACGAGCTCAGCTGGGATACGGTCGCTTTCTCTGTTGAGGTGGTCCTTCGCCAGAAGAAGTCGGATGGGGACTTGCTCGATTTAGTTGATTAAGTCTGCGATCCGCGGACTATGAATTGAGAAGTAAGATGGTGCTTGTGAAGCAAAGAAAATGGCTCCATCCTGAAGTAATACGAAAGTGGTCCCGCGATGGGTTTTGTCAAGAGGACAGGGTGTGGTTTTTTAGTGGGTAAGAATCCCACACTCTTGAGGAGTGTGGACCCTCCTCAAGGTCTTATGCAAGATTTTTCCACTTCCCTCGTAAAAAAATATATATACATATATTATTATTATTGAGGCCATCTAGGACCACGTTAAGTCTTGTTACACTTGGCAATTAGCTTCGCTTTCCTCCGAGCTCAGAATTCCCTCATTCTCTGTGAGTGGACCATTATTATTATTATTATTATTATTATTATTATTATTATTATTATTCATAATCGATTTTGGCCAACTAAGGACCACGTAAATAACCCATGATTTCAGTTTTCTTTGGCACCAGTTATCTTTCATTCTCATGCTCAGAGCTTCCTTCTTTTCAGCTGTCCAATGTTGTTTCTTGTTGGTCGCTGTTTCTGGCTCTATAGAGCATCCAGCGTTTAGAAAAGACTGTGGAGCCTTATGGCGACAGTGTTGCTAACTCTAGGCAGAGGTAGCGCTGACGTCATACGTTATGTTCACCCGCTTCGAGTACTGCGCGTCCATAAGTTAGCGAGACAGCCACAACCCCAGCAGCTAACTGAAATAGAACATGCCCAGGAAGGAGCAGTTTTGCAGGAGTTAACGGATTGGACCAGTGTGAAGGATACTGTATGCGAAGAGAACCAATAACGACATTCATTTCGTTGAGATATGACGCATTACTGATTGACAGAAGTCGAGAGCACAACCCTTCCTTCCTTCTCGGATGTATGCTGACGATGTTAACAATTTTTATGTCAGCAATACTGTTGATCATCACCTCGTTAGTTATAAGTTAGGCTGTAATTTAGTTTCTTTCAATTTTATTCCTGTTGTTTTGTTTAGATTAATATTTGTAATATTGTAGTGAGTTAGCCATCCGTTTAGGGGCGCGCAGCTGTGAGCTTGCATTCGGGAGACAGTGGGTTGGAACTCAACTGTCGGCAGCCATGATTCGATCGAACAGAAAATAAAACAGACACACAACAGTAACACCAATGACGGATAGTGCTTCAGAACTTATGTTGTCGGCGGAACTGAGCACGTGCTCCACTCCGGGCAAGCATGCAGCACAGGACGAGGCTCTTCTTTCCAGCGTGCTAACCTCGAAAATTTTTACATTACTAAGACGTAATATAAGCGATACTTGTACCAAATAACAAAGGTAATCGGTTGGCAGATAATTGTAGGAAGCTATTATGACGAAAAATATATATGTTCAGAGTTCCTTCATGATAAAAGGTGAGGCAACAAAACCAGTGTAGGGGGATTTCCGTTAAATGTAAAAGCCCATAAGACCCACAGTCTTTTCTAAACGCTGGATGCTCTATAGGAACGCCTCAAATGTGTGTAGCTTATTTCTGAAAGTGGTTCTGTTGCGGATGTCTTAATCAGTGATGTCCATTTCTTGTAGATCCTTCTTGGTGTTAGCAAACCATTTTTCATAAAAGTTACCTTTTCTCTTGGGCTTGTTGAAGTGGTTAAAAATGTTCTTAGTGAGTCTGTCGTCAGGCATTTTTGAAACATGTCGAAAGAATGTAACCCTTCGTTTTCGTATGGTATCTGAGAATAATTGGTATGTGTCAGCACAATTTTTTGGTCCGAGAATTTTTCTTAAAATGTTTCGTTCCTTTTTTCTCTTCAATTTCTTCAATGTCTTTTTTAGTTGTTAGTCCTAGGCATTCCGAAGCATACATGCACTCTGGTTGAATTACTGTTTGACAGTGTCGTAGTTTATTCCTAACAGAAATCGCTTTCTTGTTGTACTGTATGTGTTTTTCGTAAGGTGGAAAGTAAGCGCCATTTTCCTGGCTCTCCCATAACTTCCTTCTTTGGCGAGTCCTAGGTTGGATTATCTCAAAAGGTACTTGAAATTTACAACTTTACTTATGTTATCCTCTTTTGTTGTCATTATGTATCTAGGGGCTTATTTAGTGTTGGTCATGAAATGTGTCTTTTCAAACGATATCTGAAGGTCGGCTTTCCCCGCTATTTCTTCCAAAGTGTGAACATGCATTATAGTTGATTCGATGTCCTCTGACAGCAGCACAAGATCATCAGCGAATGATAAGCAGTTGACAGCAATGTATTATTTCTTGTACCCCATCGTTACTTGGTCCTTAATACCTTTTTCTGCGAGTACTCCTTCCCATTCTTTGATGACATTCCGTTATCCAAAACATAATTGAACAGAAGTGGGGATAGGCAATCTCCTTGTATTACGCCTGTCTTGATTTCAAATGGTTCAGTTACTTAACCCAGGAACTTGACTTCTGAGTATTTGTGAGTTAGCGTCTCATTTATTGATTGTAATGTCTTGTTATCTGTGCCCATTTCTTTAAGAATGTCATACAGTGTATTCCTGTCGATTGAGAGTCTACAAATACCGCCACATATGTCTTGCCTCTGGCAGCTCTGTCCTTCAGAATTGTCTTGACGTTCCAGATTTGTTCCTCACACGATCGTCCTTTCCGGAAACCTGCCTGGTATTCACCGATTTGGTGGTCAACTTGTTGTTCTAACCTTGATAATAGAGCTAAGGATATGATCTTGTATGTTTCTTGAAGTAGCGAGATGCCTCTGTAGTTATTAACATCTCTTCTGTTCCCTTTCTTATTATTATTATTATTATTATCATTTAAATTAAAAAGACAATACCGTACAGTACAACAACTTGAGAGAAGAAATAGTATTTTGAGGGTTCTTATGTTAGAGTTTGAGAATTACCATTTTAATGGGAAAAGAGGATATTTGGAATAAAAAGAATTTAAAAATTCTTATTTTCTCTATCTTTCGATTGTACGCTTCCTAAGTGTGCAAATGGGTTCGGTGTGCCTATCTTGTCAGAATTTTACACGCATATTGATCAATCCTAATTAGGTTTCTGCCGTGTTGATGCTTGTTTTAGTGAATATAACATCGGGTTGTATGGAACTGCGCCCAAGCTTCACTAATGACCCTGATCATTAGCATCAAACTTTAAAAGTGGCAGTGGAATTGCGCCCATTGAGAGCGGTCAGGTAGGATCCCTCACTCCTCCCCTCTACCGAATTATGTTGTGTCGAGTGGTGTGAATTTGAAGTGACTCATTTCAAATCAGTTGTGTCTTGATTGCGAACTAGTCGAAAACCGTCCAGATTGCGAACAACTAAATATACCCTGTCCAGATTGCG
The DNA here is from genome assembly GCA_946902985.2 of Meconema thalassinum. Taxonomy (NCBI): domain Eukaryota; kingdom Metazoa; phylum Arthropoda; class Insecta; order Orthoptera; family Tettigoniidae; genus Meconema; species Meconema thalassinum. The sequence continues at coordinate 556,183,493 of OX336388.2, forward strand.
GACAAGAGATTACTGTTGGCCTGGGATACATAAAACAGGTACAGTTTTCAAAACAGACTAATATTTAATTTTTGATCTAGCAATACAGTGGAACGTGGCTAATTCGAACTTCTATAATTCGAAATCTTCTTTATTTCGAATTTTTCTCTTGGTCCCTAGCATTTCATATACAATCAATGCTAAAAAATCGTGGTTAATTCGAATTATATATTGGATAATTCGAAGTTTTAGTGTAAAATGCCGATCGGAAGCTAAACAGTTGGGTCAGTTCCCGAAAAAAACTGTTCCGAGTGCAGCCCAAGCAACAAACCTAGGCGTTTTTTTAGTAGAAATGACGTAAGAGGTTCTGTTTTCCGTTCCTTAAATTTGTTAGATTCTTTTGTGATGGCTGAGAGACTTAATTGCAGGAAACAGGTAAAAATCTCAAACTATTTTGAAAATCAGTAGATTTCTCTATGACTTAACTAGATTGCTGGATTATTACTGTCGTTAAATAGGTGAATAGTACATTTTGGTTTTATTTTCCATTTGAAACTTTTGAGGTTATTCACGATACAGTCTCTATAAAGTACCGTTGTCTGTTAATATGCTTTGTTGAACACAAATCATTATGTAAACGTAACACAATATCTTTTCTCTACCCTTTTCAAAGAACTTTCTTAATTCGAATGTTTGGATAATTCGATTTTTTGTACTGGTCCCTTGCGGTTCGAATTTTCCAAGTTCCACTGTATTAGCATTAACTGCTACATTGGAATGTTTTCGACAACCTAACCATATTTTAAAAATAATTTTGTTATTGCAAATGTTTAATAATCTAGTTTGAGGTAATCTTACCATTTAGAAGATTATTATATTTTTTTATTGCATAACAAAACTAGAGGGGTAGTTATTTATGGTGGATTAGAGAGAGTTGTAATATTATTATTATTATTATTATTATTATTATTATTAGTGTACCCTCCGTGGCTTGGACAGCAGCGCGCCGGCCTCTCACCGCTGGGTTCCGCGCTTCAAATCCTTGTCACTCCATGTGAGATTTGTGCTGGGCAAAGCGGAGGCGGGACAGGTTTTTCTCTGGGTACTCTGGTTTTCCCTGTCATCATTCATTCCAGCAACACTCTCCAATATCATTTCATTTCATCTGTCATTCATTAATCATTGTCCCAGAGGAGTGCGACAGGCTTCGGAAGCCGGCACAATGCCTATCCTCGCCGCTAGATGGGGGCTTCATTCATTCCAATCCTGACCCAGTCCAATGACTGGAAAAAGGCTGTGGATTTTCATTATTATTATTATTATCATTATTATTATTATTATTCGCCTCTGTGGTGTAGTGGTTAGTGTGATTAGCTGCCACCCCCGGAGGCCCGTAGTACAGCTGCTTATCGGGACGGGGGACTATAACGGAACAAGTTAGATCTGAACCTTCCGATGCGCATGTGCGTCCAGTTGCATTACGTCATCCCCCCACCTGGATTCTTTGTCAACCAGTGAGCACATACTTCATCACGCACTGGATAGATGTTGCCAAGTAGTCATTATTCCCAGAACCTTGGCAGGGTACAGATGCTGTCAAGGCACGCGAAGCAAGACTGAGCGGCTCTGTTCTTTGACAAGCACGGCAACAAGCTTGCTGTCAGGAGTGTGTGAAGTGGGCGCGCTCTCTGTTCATCACCACCAATACCAATGCTATGTCACTGAGAATGCTCCTATTCGATACTTCATGCTTGCGTACTATAACCACGACGAGCAGCCAGCAGCCCCAAACAGCTGTTGCACCAAAGAGGGGAAATCGCATTTGCGCCTAGTGATCCCACCACTTCCCCCTCTAGACGAGACTCCGCCATGACAGGCCAGGTCTAACTTGCCACGCTATATCTCTTATTCTCAGCAGTGCAGAAGCTAGTGGTGGGAGACAGTCCGTCACTTCCCCTTAAACCGACCTTGGGCTAACAGCCGACTTGTCTATGGACGCAGTTCAATCGGCCTAATTAAAAGGATCTGGAAATACCACTGATTATGGGCGCAGTTCCATATCTCCCATAGCATCGAGGTCATAAGCCCTGAGGTAGATAATTAATTAACGAACCAAAGTATATTTAAGAATTCTTCAAGTCAGAAGTAAGTATTTTCCCCTTGAAATGAGGTCCTTCCACCGAGTGAATCCCCCAATTCGCAGAGCAAGAGCAAACATACGTTACATAGCAATATTGTCGAGTGACATAGTCTACCATTTTACTGGCATAAAGAAACAAATGTCATGTCCCTTCTAATCGCTTGGCTAATTATCAAAAATGTAGCCTATTTGTACAGAAGCCTCCGTGGCTTAGGCGGCAGCACGCCGGCCTCTCACCGCTGGGTCCGTGGTTCAAATCCCGGTCACTCCATGTGAGATCTGTGCTGGACAAAACGGAGGCAGACAGGTTTTTCTCCGGGTACTCCGGTTTTCCCTGTCAAAATTTCATTCCAGCAACACTCTCCACTATCATTTCATTTCATCTGTCATTCATTTAATCATTGCCCCAGAGGAGTGCGTCGTCAGGCCTCGGCAGCCGGCACAGTCCATATCCTCGCCGCTAGATGGGGGCTTCATTCATTCCATTCCTGACCCGGTCGGAGACTGGAAGCAGGCTGTGGATTTTCATTCATGTAGCCTATTTGTACAGTTATGTTTGAAATAACATTATAGTCGTTAGTTAATGTTATATTGAAGTGATTAACTGATAATTTGCTTTTGTTTGTCATGTTGCTAATGTTGTTTTTCTTAAAGTGGACATAGCTTTCTTGATTAAAAGTAATGAAATTCTTTGTTATTTAGTTTGGAAGTTCATGGTTGTTCGAAGATTAACTAGGTTCACTTTCCTCCGATTCAACGTCACAAAGTGCTATCAAATCACTACCATTGAACAACTGTACCTTAATTAGATTTATAGTGGAGCCGGTAGTTAAGAATTTCATTTATAAACCAGTAATATCACAACTTTATCTTGTACTAGCAGTAGTGCCCGGCTTCGCTCGGTGGATTTATTTGTTTTAAGGATGATAATGAATACTACTACAGAACTGGAGCACTCAAGGATAAGAATTGGAAAGCACCAACGCTTATTGCAGCTGAAAACCTCAGTATACCGCACCAACACCACCGCCCTTATACAGAGGCATAGGCTACTATTGTCATGATGATAACTGTTTTAAGGGGCGTAAGAAATCTTTTTGCACTAATTACTCCCCGTAACTGCAATTTATAAGCAGCTCGCAATTCTGCACCAGAACACTGGTAGGGGCGACGTGATGCAGCCCGCATTGCTAGGCAACAATAGACTTAGGTATTATTGAAGCTGTCAGGGAGCGCTTGTTCTTCCGACTTACTGAACGAAAATCAGTATAGCCTATAGTAAAGCCATCATTACTTCCTACTTGACATTTCAGTGTTACCCTAAAGTTATCTAGCGGTCAGAAGGAAAAATCATTCTAACTAGACAATCACAGGTAGCCATTCAAATCGATATCGCGACAAATTGAGTTTCGTTCGCGATGTCGCGATTTAGCGAACGAAACTCTAGCCTAGCACTGAAACGTTAAGTCGGAAGTACTGTAATGATGGCTTTACTATAATGCTTCATAGCATAAACTATTCCTCTTGAATCTGGCTATCATACACAAAAAGATTTTTTCGAATCCGACTGGTAGTTCCAGAGATCAGCGCATTTAAACACACAAACAAACTCTTCAGATTTATTATAGACTATTAGTATAGATACACCGGGTGAGTTAGCCGTGGTGGTTACGGCATGACTGATGGCAGTCGCTCACATCCGGGAGGCGAGGAGGTTCGAATCCCTCCGCCGGCAACCTTGAAGATGGTCTTCTGTGGTTTCCCATCTTCCTTCCAGGCAAATGCCGGGGTTGGTCCCTAACTATAGGCCACAACTCCTGAGTCCTTACATTCCAACTTCCATCCTTCCCTCCCCAACGGTACTTGTAGCTCACCCATTGGGTGTCCATCTCGAAGCAGCTACAAAACTGACGAGCCGAACATGTCCTTGGACACTCCCGGCACTAAAAGCCATACGCTAAAAAAAAAAAGGATAGATACGTGATCATGTGATAATTTTTGTCCGGTAAATACCAAAGGTACCAAAGGAACGGGTACATCAGCTAGTAATATTATTATTATTATTATTATTATTATTATTATTAATAATAATAAGAATAACAATAATAATAATAATAATAATATAATGGTGCAAAAATATTACTAAAATGGTATCGCCTACCCCTTCATTTACTATTAAGTTCTCACTGACGTAACTATTTTTGTGTATTTTATATAAGAGTGTTAAAATCCTGAAGTGTGCCTTCCTTCGGAGGGAAAGTAGGCCTAAAGCTGGAAAGTGCATGTCAAAGATTCATGGCATGTAAAAGAACCTACCACTACAATTGGTAGTGTGTAGCCAAGATTTGTAGGTTATTTGGTTAGAAACGCTCTATCAAGTTCCAACGTTCGCCGCTGGGTGTCAGACAGTGGCATCTGGTAGCCAAAGTTGGAACTACATGAAATTGAACTTGTTGGGAGCCAACGGGCGTTCTATTGAAATGCCCTGCTATGGCCATTGGCTGCGATACAAATATAATAGTTTATCCACGTTGGATAATAAGTAATGAATCATCATCATCATCATCATCATAGCTTGCCACGGTGGGTGAGTGGATAGCGTGTAGGTCTACTAACCCCAAGATTTCAGGTTCGCTCCTGGCCGTGGTAAAAGATTTTGAAAGGCAGCAAAAATACGACACGCATGCCATACGATGTTGGCATGTCAAAGAACCCATTTCAATTCAATAGGCCGTGTTCATAATGGCAAAATTAATCTCGGGAGTTTCCGCCAACACAAAGTACCTCATTTCTCTACTAGAAAGCGCTATAGTGTTCAAGGAGATCAGATATATAACCTCCTTGACTTCCATAGAGATTCAAGGAACAACGAAATTCGACATGCAAGCTACCCTCTGGGTGTCAAATTACTAAGCTTGCACCCGGAATCCGAGGCCATACGATATTATCATCATCATCATCATCATCATCATCATTATCATGTAATTATTTGTTGTTTCATTTGAGGGGCTTGGACATCGTGGTTATTTAGCCCGGTGCTCTTGGGTGTGAGAGAGAGAGAGAAAAAAAAAAGAATGTCTGTTAACCTGTGTTATTGTGATGGGCGTATTAGTGTGTATATTTGTAATTCATATAAAGATTGTGGGGGCAGATGACCTCTTAGTTCCGCCCCTTGAAACAACAATGGCTAACTAATAAAGATTGTAAAGGAGGTGGCTGTGGTCTTAAGTTAGGAACCATCCCAGCATTTTCCTGGAGTAGAATTGGGTAAACCACGGAAAACCACTATCAGGATGGCTGATGTGGGAATCGAACCCACCTCTTCCCCAGTTTTGCCTCACGAGGCCTAGCCCTCAAACCAGAATTATATTCAGTTAGTTATTGTTTTAAGGGGTGGAACTGCTAGGTCATCTGCCCCCTAGAATTATATTTGAGAGCGTGGTGGCGCAGCGGTTAAGCTATTGGCCTCTCACCAGGGTGGACTGGGTTCGATTCCCGATCAATGCATGTGAGATTCTCAAAGTGAATTGCCATGTCCGGTGGTTCGGATTCCACGTAAAAAAGGAGGTCTCGTGGTTCATGATCTCATGATTAACGGTCACGTAAAACTACAATCTTCCTTCCTTTTTAGAATTATATTTCTTGACAGAGTCGGGAATTAAACCCGGATGCGAGCCGCTACCCTACAAGGTGGCTGTGATGATTTGCAGACGAATTCGCCAAGTATGGCACTGTCTCCAAATAGGCTACTGTTAGTCTACTCGGTGAAGCAACATACAGTACTGTATTTTGAAAGGAATGGCAGTGGGAAATGTGACGAAATGGACGGAACCTAGACTGATGTCTTTTGTTCCGGATGGACGGGACGGTCGTCTTGCTTGTAAACAGTCGGTACGGTGTATCGGTACAGAGGGCCGTGGCATGACCAACATGGTTTATTGTGTGTTGTAAAACAGGCTGGAAAGTGAAGGTTCCCGGAGGCACTGACTGACAGCTTTATTCCTTAACGCTTGTTAGGACGGGCCTAATTTTTACGGGGGCCATGTTTATTGTTGTATGTTCCGTACAGTGTGAAATGCTGAGGACATACCGTGGGTAAAGTGCAGTATCTTTATAGATCTCCTCTTAGTTACGCTAACCCATCTGGGAACAATGAAGTTAAATGTTCAAACTTAGTTCCACTATGAATGTCCTCGTTTCCAAGTCGACACATCAGGTTGATAGTGCAACCATTACCTAGAAAAGGGTTGCCTGATAACAATAAGTCTCTGTAAGTTTTAATTCTGCAAATACATATCATTATTCTACGTGAAATAGTAAATTATAATTATTATTATTATTATTATTATTATTATTATTATTATTATTATTATTATTATTATAATCTCCATATTATTATCTCCATGTGAGATCTGTGCTGGACAAGACGGAGGCAGACAGGTTTTTCTCCGGGTACTCCGGTTATTATTATTATTATTTAATATTAAAGAGTTGTTTCAAATTACTGTACTGAATCTCTACTACCATGATCCAAGATTCAGGCATAATGTCTCTCACAACATACAAACAAGAGCCATAACAAGTACTAAACATGTTAAACCTTTATGTATAAATAGCTATGGTTTCAAGAGACTAAATTATATTATACCATCACTACTTAATGAACTACCACCTGGACTGACAAACATTAACAGCAAACAACTAGCTATAAGTCACATTAAAAAATATTACTTAACCAAACATTAACTCATAACATAAATTTATTAATATAACTACCATAGTGTAATTTGTTGTATCTTTAATTATTTACATTAATATTTTATCATTAACATTACAAAAAAAATGCATGCACTCTTGTACTGAAATATAATCTATATATATATGTTGTAAATAATAATTAATATGTCTCACAGATAATCTGTACTGTCATCAGATTCGTGAGACATATCACAATAATGTAACATAAATAGTATTTAATAAATAAATTAAATTAAATTAAATTATTATTATTATTATTATTATTATTATTATTATTATTATTATTATTATAATCCTCCGTGGCTTAGGCGGCAGCACGCCGGCCTCTCACCGCTGGGTCCGTGGTTCACATCCCGGTCACTCCATGTGAGATCTGTGCTGGACAAGACGGGTTTTTCTCCGGGTACTCCGGTTATCCCTGTCAAAATTTCATTCCAGCAACACTCTCCACTATCATGTCATTTCATCTGTCATTCATTTAATCATTGCCCCAGAGGAGTGCTTCAGGCCTCGGCAGCCGGCACAGTTCATAACCTCGCCATTAGATGGGGGCTTCATTCATTCCATTCCTTCCCGGGCGGAGACTGGAAGCAGGCTGTGGATTTTCATTTCATTATTATTATTATTATTATTATTATTATTATTATTATTATTATTATTGGGTGTTGGATTCTAGAAAAGTTATTATAAAGGATCATGGAAGCTCTGATGGTTATGTTTGGGTGAAGACCAGAAGGGTCACCTATTTTAGTGTTTACCTAACTCCTAATGAGGCAATTGAGCACTTCCGCCGCAAAGTAAATTCTTTGGAAGATGCAATTCTAAACGCCACAGATAGTGACATAGTGGCTGGAGACTTAAACGCCAAAGCAGTGGAATGGGGTATGCCAAGTACAGATTCCCGGGGTAAGTACATTCTAGAGATGGCATCCAGGATAGGCCTTCTAATATTAAATATTGGTACAGTTCCAACTTTCCGACGTCCAGGATGTGAAGGAACAATTCCGGATGTCTCCCTGGCATCAGAAGTAATTGTGCCATTCATTAAGAGATGGAAAGTGTTGGAAGATTATTGTGCTAGCGATCATCAATTCATCGCCTTTGACTTTTAATCAAATGTTCACGGACGGGAAGTACCTCCCCAGAAATGTCAACGGTGGAATGTAAATAGGATTAGCATGGACAAGTTCAAAGATATCATTGGGAAGGGTGCAGAACAGATTCGAAGTGCTGAAGCACGGAGAGAGTTTGAGGTTGAGGATCTGGTTTCTGCAACCATGAAAATTATTATGTCAGCTTGTGATGTTTCGATGCCCTCCTCAGTACCACGTCACCGAAAGAGACCTGTATACTGGTGGACCAGAGAGATAGCAGAATTAAAGAAGAACTGCCTCAGGCTTCGCCGTCTTGCCCAGAGAGCAAGAAATCGGGAAGAAGCTAATGAAAAATCAGCGGAGCATAAAGCAGCAAAGAAGCTTCTTCGGAAAGCCATAGCTACGAGCAAGGTTCAGAGTTGGAGAAAGCTTCAGGAAGATATTGACACTGATCCATGGGGTTTGGGTTACAAAATTGTAACACAGAAACTTGGAAGTAACAGAACATCGTGCATCATGGAGGATATTATGAACACCATTGTTCAAACCCTTTTTCCAACTCATCCCACAAGACCTGAGAGGAATTTTGAAAGTGATCTAGATTTCCCAATGTTTACTGAAGATGAACTTAGGGTTGCAACGCATTCTTTACGGAACAACAAGGCTCCGGGGCCGGATGGGATTCCTAATGAGGTTCTGAAAATAATAGTTGATCAAGATATGTTGTTGTTATTGTTGAGACTGTTCAATGTGTGCTTGAAAGCAGGAATCTTTAGCTTTCGCTGGAAGATCTGTCGCTTAGTGCTCATTAGTAAGGGCATGGGTGACCCTGAGTTACCATCATCGTACCGCCCACTTTGTATGCTTGACACAACAGGCAAACTATTTGAGAAACTCATAAGACGGAGATTGCTTGAAGCAATAATCGCAGCCGGCGATTTATCACCAAGACAATTTGGATTCAGGGTAGGCCGGTCGACACTGGATGCAGTGCAAGAAGTCGCCGATAAAGTACGAAGAGCGGAGAGTTATAATCATTACTCTCGCCGGGTGATTCTTTTTGTTACACTGGATGTTAAAAACGCTTTCAACTCTGTCAAATGGACAGATATCATGGATGCTCTAGAATTTTCATTCCATGTTCCAAGGAATCTCCTTCGGATCTTAGACTCTTACTTGAAGGATCGTGCTCTGCTCTACGATACTATAGAAGGGATCCGTAGAGTACAAGTCACGACTGGGGCTGCCCAGGGTTCGATTCTAGGACCTGATCTCTGGAATGTTACATACGACAGCTTGTTGAGGCTTGAAATGCCTGAAGAAACTATTCTAGTTGGATATGCAGATGATGTTGCTGCTCTTGTAGCAGGAAGAAGTGTCGAGCAGGCACAGTTGCGACTCAATATGGTAATGCGCAAAATCAATAGATGGATGGAGGAACATGGTCTGTCTCTAGCACTTAGTAAGACGGAAATTGTCATCCTAACAAAGAAGAGAATTCAGACAATACTTCCAATGCAGGTAGGACAAATTCAAGTAGAGACGCAGCCAGCAGCAAAATACCTGGGCATCATGATCGACAGTAAAATTAATTTTGGAGAACAGATTAGACGGACTGCAGATAAGGCAGCCAGAGGAGTAACGTCCCTCAGTCAGCTCATGGCCAATGTTGGTGGGCCAAAATCTAGTAAGAGAAGACTATTGATGACAGCCATTCATTCAGTTCTGCTGTATGGAGCGGAAATATGGGCGGATGCCCTGGATAAGGAAATTTATAGGAAGCCACTGGCGCAAGTACAGAGGCGGGGTGCTTTGCACGTGGCATCTGCATATCGCACGGTCTCTGAGGAAGCAGTTCTCGTTATTGCCGGGATTATTCCGATTTTTTTTTCTTGCGAAAGAACGCAAGAACATTCACTTGAGGAAATCTGATACGGGTTTACAAAATGCAAGACGATAGGCAAGAGTACAAACCTTTCAAAATTGGCAGATCAAATGGGAGCAAGGAGATCAAAGCCAATGGACTAAGAGAATGATCCCTCAGGTGCAGGTTTGGACAGAGAGCAAACATGGTGAGGTTGGTTACTATCTCACTCAGTTCTTGACTGGCCATGGGTACTTCTGTTCCTATCTTAAGAAGATGGGGAAGGTGGATTCATCAGATTGCATCTACTGTATCAACGAATTAGATAATGCTAATCACACCTTCTTCTCTTGTGGACGGTGGGTCCAAAATAGGCAGTCTCTTCAAGATCACATTGATGTTGAGATATCCCCGGACACTATTGTTGCAGTGATGCTACAAAATGAGGAAAACTGGAAACTGGTAGCAAGCTTTGTAGAAGATATCCTCCGAACAAAGAAGACGGATCTGGATCGCCACTGAAGATGATTCATTACGGAAGAGTGCCCTACAGGCAAATATAAAATGACTCTAGCCTGAAGTAATGTGATAAACGGTTCCAGGCTAGTGTTCAGAAGTAACGGGGGAGTTTTAGTCGGTAGTCTGCTACTCAGGAGCAGGAGCCCGACACTCTGTGCGTAAATGCATTTCTTCCCCTAAAAATAATAATATTATTATAATTTTTTTTTATCGTTTCGGTCATCTATGGACCACGTTATTTCAACTGCCTTTTCCCTCGTTCTTTCACATTGGCCCAGTATTCGCGCATTCTTCTTCGGTGAGCTTCCCTTCGTTCTTCGGTCCACTTCTTGCCGGTTTTCAATATAGGTTTTGGCTGAAAACTCTGTATCTCCCCAAGTTTCTTCTTCAAAGAGTCACGTTCCAAGATGTCCTCATGTGATATCCCCAGTTCTTGTAGGTCTTTTTCCACCTCTGTAAACCAGATCCCTTTGGTTTTCTTTCCCATAAAGTAGGCACAGATTCGATTGGACAATCTTCCGGAGTTCATTCGTGTTAAATGGCCATAAAAGGAGAGTCTTCTTTTGCGAATGGTGTCCGTTATTTTCTCCACATGTAGATAGAGTTCATCGTTGTGTCGTCTTCTATACTCTCCTCGTTCCTTGACCGGGCCCAAGATCTTTCTCAGTATCTTCCTCTCTTTGGCTTCGAGTTGTTCTGCCAGGCCTTTCTTATTCATCGCCAGGCATTCTGATGCATATAACGCCTCCGGGCGAATAACGGTAACGAAGTGCCTCAGTTTGGCCTTGAAGGACATTATTATTATTATTATTATTATTATTATTATTATTATTATTATTATTGTGGATTCCTTATGCCCAACGAAGGAGCGTGTTATGTGTCCTCTTTTCTTCCCAATACCCCTCTATCCATTCACTGTGCTCTCTTTTCCGTTCTTCTATTCATCCTATAACTTATTCTCCCGTGTAGGTTTCCCAGTAAATTTGTGTTGTAAATTTTGTTCTATTGAGAATGATTTCTTCGTTGATACCAATTTCTTGTAGGTCTTGTGTTATTTCTACATTATTACTATTATTATTACCGACAGCAGTGACTACGCTCGCTAAAGCGCAGCGTAAAGTCATGGGGCCAAACTCTCTGCTGATTCGCTAGACGCGTGGGTTCGAGCCCCACCGTCGGCCGTCCTTGAAATGGTTTTCCGTGGTTTCCCATTTTCAACACTAGGCAAATACTGGGACGGTACCTTCTGACAAGCCACGGCCGCTTCCTTCCACATCCTTGCCTAGTTTCAATCATCTTCATCCATTCAATATCTCGTGCCGACGCGCAGGTTGCCCACGGGCGTCGACTAGAAAGACCTGCACTCGGCCTCCCAGGATGCCACACGATAAAAAAAAAGTATTATTGTTAGTCTTCTTCTTGCGTTACGGCTTTCTAAGGACCACGTTACAATTTCAATTCGTCCTTCTTAGTTATGTCCTCTTCTTCCAGTATTCCATAATTGTTGCACTATGATTCTTTCTCCTGTCTTCAGTCCACTTTGCGCTAGTTTTCTTTTCCTTCCTCGGAATCCTTCCAGTTGCAAGAATTTCGTCCTAAAAACCTCTGTTTTCAATAATTATTCTTCTCTTATGTTGTTCCTTTTCAAATCTTTCTTGACTTCTTGAATCCAGGTGGTGGTTGATTCATTTTCCCAAAGATATTTGAAAATTCGTTTAGTTAGTCTATTGCCATCCATTATGTAAATACAGTAGGCTATGTCCAAGAAATAAGATATAAGATATGAGTTAAGATTCGTATAAGTCCCATTTAACATCGGTGGGTTTTAGAGACGCCGAGGTGCAGGAATTTTGCACCGAAGGGGATCTTTAACGTGCCAGTAAATCTACTGACACGGCTCCCTCGCATTTGCGCACCCTCAAATACCAGCTCACTGCGCCAGGATTCGATCCTGCAACCTTGGGAACAGCAAGCGAGAACGTTACCGCTAAGCCATGCAGCCAGCCAGTATGTCCAAGAAACATCAATCTTCCTTTCCTTGTTGTCTCTGATATGTTTTCTATGTTCTTATAAATACATTCTTTGTAATACTTCTAATGTAGGCCTATCAAGCTTGTAATTCAATACTAGACATACGCTAAGGTATATGTTTCACAAAACTCAAGCTCCTAAACCAGAGGGAGTTAGAAGGTGCGGTTTGTACCAAAATCTTCCAAATCGTCTGAATAGTGCAGGAAAAATCTTGCATTTATTGAAAAGTCAACGGAAATATATTTATTTGTTTATAACGTGCTTTTAAACAAATAAAACAAGATGGTAACCCCTGCCTGAAGTGTGTCGCGCCCAGCCCGCATAGCACTAGGGCCGGGCGGGTAGTCTGTACACATGGGGTGCATACAACCCATATTATTGTTTAAAGCGCGTTTAAATATATAGACAAATTTATAGTAGCCCGCATAACAGTAAAGCCAGGCGGGTGGTTTATACACATGTGAGAGTTCTCGCACGGGTCCGCTAGTTATTATTAATATATCACAAATTATTGCTTAAACTCAGCTCTTCGGCAAAACTTCGGTGGGCTCTCATAAGAAGCGTTGCTAGTATTTAATCAGTATTCAAAAATTACTGTATAATAGCTGTCCAGTTTTAACCTACTGCCTTCTGTATTTTCTGGTAGATGTGGAATGGTAGATTCAATTGTAGAGCTAAATATTATTATTATTATTATACCGACAGCAGTGGCTACGCTCGCTAAAGCGCAGCGTTAGGTCATGGGGCCAAGCTCTCTACTGACTCGGTTGACGCGTGGGTTCGAGCCCCACCGTTGGCCGTCCTTGAAATGGTTTTCCGTGGTTTCCCATTTTCAACACCAGGCAAATGCTGGGATGGTACCTCCTGACAAGCCACGGCCACTTCCTTCCACATCCTTGCCCAGTTTCATTCATCTTCATCCATTCCATCTCTCATCCCAGGTCGCCCACGGGCGTCGACTAGAAAGACCTGCACTCGGCCTCTCAGGAGGTCACACGAAGAAAATATTATTATTCTTATTATTATTAGTATTATTATTACCGTATTATTGATTTAAGCCCTCTAAGGAGCGCTTGTGACTAGTTCTTCTTCAATGCTCTCTTCCGTTCCCAATATCTCTTGAGCCCGGCTGCTAGTTTTTTTTCCTTTCTCTCATTTGAGATGGGTTTCCTGCACTTCCGCACTTTGGGAGGTGGGGACCAATAGTTAAACATATCAGCAAATTTTATTTGTAGCAATGTTGGATATCAAGGTCAGTAATCCCAGCGAAATCCAGGTCTTTTTGAACTTCATTGAGCCACAGGCTTTTAATCAAGGAGAAAATCCGCTTGGTAAGTCTGTTGTTATCCACTAGTAGACTGTGCCCGTAGAACTTTAGCCACCTACGTCGCATGCTGGTATTGGCCATTTCCAACCGTCGATACAGTTCGAAGTTTGCTTTCAATTGGTAGGTTCCATCTGGGAGTTTCCGCCAACACAAAGTTCCTCATTTCTCTACTAGAAAGCGCTATAGTGTTCAAGGAGCTTAGATATCTAACATCTAACCTCCTTGACTTTCATAGTCAAGGATCAACGAAATTCGACATGCAAGCTACCCTCTGGGTGTCAAATAACAAAGCTAGCACCCGGCACCCGAGGCCATACGATATTATTATTATTATTATTATTATTATTATTATTATTATTATTATTATTATCTGGGAGTGATCTCGGCCCATGCATTTTCCTCAGGATAAGTCTTTCGACCTTCTCCAGATCAACCATGGTGCCTTTCCTGTTCATCACGAGGGTCTCTGCGCGTACTAAAACTGTGGCCTGACAACAGTTTTGTACTGACAGATCCTGGCATTCTTCGAAATGCGTAGAATGGTCTGGTTCCCTATTCAGATAAAAGCTTTACAAGGAACATTGTATGTACATAAATTTCCCAAAATTGTCCTTCTCTGTACATAATGCTTGGCTAAGAGAAAATACAGAAATAAAAATCCATAAAAATGCCAATCAATTTACTAGTAAAAAGCAATATTAATGGAATGGCAAAAGGTTCGAAAAGGGGTTCATACCTTTTTCCACATGAGGAAAACCAAATGTCTTTCACCCTTCATATATATCATAACAACCAACATAAATGCAACGATCATGGGCAACGTTGCACATATGACGCTTTCCAAACCCAAGACAATTTAAACTGATAAGCATTTATACTGTCTACTTGACTCACAATGCAGGAGGGTAGAATACATCAACGATCGCAATGTCCACGAACGAGATTATCTAGGGTTGAGAAAAGAAACGGACTAATCCTGTTTTGAGGACAGTTAATCTAAATAATCAAATCCCGTTACGTTTACACGTCCCAACTTAATCTGCATTGCCGCATAATCGGCATCACTAACGTGCCATCTAAACGAGTTAGGTTAAAAAAAATCGGGATCATATTTTTTTTTGGCACGTTAATCATTTAGAAAAAATGCGAGCAGAATGGAATAAATTATATTATTCCAAGACGCCACGGATAAGTACAAGTATAGTCTACTGCACATTTCATTGCAGTGTTTACAAATAATGTTCAGGCTATTTCAAGAATTCGCTCATTATAGGCTACGTGTTATTTCTGTGTGTATTTAGAAGCGAAAGTAATCCTGTGTGGCCCACATTATTTGGGTGGCTTATGTTCCAGTACTTCAAACCTGAATTAAATTCCCTGGCTACTTCGAGAATCGAACCCAGGTATCCTGGGTGGCATCTTAACACGCTTGCGCTGCAACACGAGGCGTGGTCCATGTCTACGACGACATAACCGTTCAAGTCCATTGGACTCTTAACATCGTGTTCAATTACTAATAAGTAGCCTAGCATGTAAGCCCTCCCGGTATCTGGAATACAGCTATACAGCTGGCTAGCAATACGGTATAGCTTAAATAGATGTTATGCTTCTTGGCATTGACAAATTCCAAATCTTCGCATTTAGAATTTAGAATTTAACATTTTATAGCAAATTTGTTACAAACTAGCTGTACCCGGCATGCGTTGCAATGCCAATCAAAGAAAGTGTTGGCGTTGTAATTTTGTTTGTTGAAATGCTTTTGGATTCCCAATATTTTTTTTATTTTTCCGTTAACCACCTTGTAACTATTGTGAAATTGATTTATTATCTCAAAATATCATGGGAGCGTGCTCAACAACTCAACAAAGTTTCATCGCAATGAAATGAATGGTATATGAACGCATACGGGACTTTGGTTGGTTGGTTCTTAAGTTTAGGGGCTGCGACAACGCGGTCATGTAGCCCCGTGTACTCTGGGTGTGTGTAGAATCTGTGTGATAACCGGTGTTAATTGTGATGACTGTATTAATGTGTGTTATCTGTTTTTTTAATTTAAGTACCGGTACTGCAACTTAGAATTTTTCAAATGGTTCCTACTTTTGCCGCCAAGCACCACCGTCAACGATTACTAGGCCAAGTTCAGAACTTAGCTACTAGACACCACCGCAGTCGGCTCTTGGCAACGAAAATAGAAACCTAAGAGCGTTGTTTACATTCTTAACCTATCCAATTTAGCTTCACACAGGTGCAATTAGTGGAAGGTTCTTAAACATGCCATAAATCTATCACATGGGACCGCCGGCTTTACTTCCCCTCCGAAGGAAGGCATACTGAGGGATTTTAACGCTCTTTAAAAAAATCCGACGGCTTCGGCCGGGTTTGAACCCGCTATCTTGGGCATAGAAGCTCAGCATGCTACCGACTACACCACCGAAGCCGCCTTACGGGACTTTGTTGAAACGATTCGAGCGCCGTCACCCAATTGTTGAATATACCCGTACGCTACCTATTGTAAAATGGATTTAATAATTCGAAAACCTTCCCTGGCGTGTACACAACAACTCATCAAAGTTTCATCCGAATCGGATGAATGGCATATGAACGCATGCGGGATTTTGTTTAAACGATTCGCGCGCCGTCACTCATTTGTTGAATTTACAAGTGCGCCACCCATTGAAAAACGGATTTACTATTTCATATACCTTCGCAGGACTGTACTCAACTCACCAAAGTTTTATCACAATCGGATGAATGGTAGCCTATATGAACGCATACGGGACTTACAGTAGTTGAAACGATTCACGCGCTGTCGCTCATTAGTTGAATCTACTCGTACGCTACCAATTGTAAAATGGATTTACTAAATCAGAAATCTTCGAGGGAGTGTAAACAACATTTCAACAAATTTCATTGCAATCGCATGAATGGTATATGAACGCATACGGATTTTTTTTATCGATACGCGCGCCGTTTCTCATTTGTTGAATGTACTCATGCGATACCTATTGTAAAAAGGATTTACTAAGTAAGAAACCTTTCCTGGAGTGTGCACAATAATTCACCAAAGTTTCATAGCAATCGGATGAATGGTATATGAACGCATACGGAACTTTGTTTGAACGATTCGCGTGCCGTCGTTCATTTGTTGAATCTACTTGTGCGCCACCCATTGAAAAACGGATTTACTAATTCGTACACCTTCGCAGGACTGTACTCAACTCACCAA
The DNA here is from genome assembly GCA_946902985.2 of Meconema thalassinum. Classification (NCBI taxonomy): domain Eukaryota; kingdom Metazoa; phylum Arthropoda; class Insecta; order Orthoptera; family Tettigoniidae; genus Meconema; species Meconema thalassinum. Next base: position 556,200,431 of record OX336388.2, read on the forward strand.
AGTTTTATCAAAATCGGATGAATGGTATATGAACGCATACGGGACTTGGTTCAAACGATTCACGCGCTGTCGCTCATTAGTTGAATCTACTCGTGCGCTACCAATTGTAAAATGGATTTACTAAATCAGAAATCTTTGCGGAAGTGGACACAACAATTTACCAAATTTCATTGCAATCGCATGAATGGTATATGAACGCATACGGATATTATTTTTAAACGATATGCGCGCCGTTACCCATTTGTTGGATCTACTCGTGCGCTACCTAATGCAAAAAGGATTTACTAAGTCAAAAACCTTTCCTGGAGTGTGCACAATAATTCACCAAAGTTTCATAGTAATCGGATGAATGGTATATGAAAGCATACGGGACTTTGTTAAAACGATTCGCGAGCCGTCGCTCATTTGTTGAATCTACTTGTGCGATACCTATTGTAAAGTGGATTTACTAAGCCAGAAACCTTCACTGAAGTGTACACAACATCTCACCCAAGTTTCATCGCTATCGGACGAATGGTATATGAACGCATACGGGACTTTTTTGAAACGCTTCGCGCGTCTTCGATCATTTGTTGTATCTACTCGTGCGCTACCTGTTGTAAAATGGATTTACTAAGCCTGAAACATTCCCTGGAGTGTACACAACAACTCACACAAGTTTAGTCGCTATCGGACGAATGGTATATGATCGCATACGGGACTATTTTGAAACACTTCGCGCGTGGTCGCTCATTTGTTTAATCTACTTGTGCGATACCTACTGTAAAGTGGATTTACTAAGCCAGAAACCTTCCCTGAAGTGTACACAACATCTCACGCAAGTTTCATCGCTATAAGACGAATAGTATATGAACGCATACGGGACTTTGTTGAAACGCTTCGCACGTCGTCGCTCATTTGTTGAATCTACTCGTGCGCTACCTATTATTACTTGGATTTACTAAGCCAGAAACCTTGCCTGTAGTGTACACAAACTCTCACCCAAGTTTCATCGCTATCGGACGAATGGTATGTGAACGCATACAGGATTTTGTTGAAACGCTTCGCCCGTCGTCGCTCATTTGTTAAATCCACTCGTGCGCTACCTATTTCAAAAAGGATTTACTAAGTCAGAAACCTTTCCTGGAGTGTGCACAATAATTCACCAAAGTTTCATAGCAATCGGATGAATGGTATATGAACTCACACGGGACTTTTTTAAACGATTCGCGCGCCGTCGCTCATTTGTTAAATCTAATTGTGCGATACATATTGTATGGATTTACTAAGCCAGAAACCGTCACTGAAGTGTACACAACATCTCACCCAAGTTTAATCGCTATCGGACGAATGGTAGGCCTATATGAACCCATACAGGACTTTGTTGAAACGCTTCACGCGTCTTCGATCATTTGTTGAATCTACTCGTGCGCTACCTATTGTAAAATGGATTTACTAAGCCTGAAACTTTCCCCGGAGTGTACACAACAACTCACCCAAGTTTAGTCGCTATCGGACGAATGGTAGTCTATATGAACGCATACGGGACTATGTTGAAACACTTGGCGCGTCGTCGCTCATTTGTTTAATCTGCTTGTGCGATACCTATTGTAAAGTGGATTTAGTAAGCCAGAAACCTTCCCTGAAGTGTACACAACATCTCACCCAAGTTTCATCGCTATCAGACGAATAGTATATGAACGCATACGGGACTTTGTTGAAACGCTTCGCACGTCGTCGCTTATTTGATGAATCTTCTCGTACGCTACATATTATAACATGGGTTTACTAAGCCAGAAACCTTACCTGTAGTGTACACAATCTCTCACCCAAGTTTCATCACTATCGGACGAATGGTTTGTGAACGCATACAGGACTTTGTTGAAATGTTTCGCCCGTCGTCACTCATTTGTTGAATCTACTCGTGCGCTACAACTTTCATATCTATTCACCTTTTAAACCTTCTCTGGACTTCCACAAATAATTCAAGACCAAAATTAGCCAAATCGGTCCAGCCGTTCTCGACTTTTAGCGAGACTAACGAACAGCAATTCATTTCTATATATATAGATGACAATTTTGTGCAATTATTAGAGTATAAAAAGTAGATTAGCTCAGGCAAGGAAAGCATTTCTACAGAAAAGGAATCTGTTGACATCGAATATAGATTTAGGTATTAGGAAGTAATTTTTGAAGGCCATTGTCTGGAGCGTGGCACTCTATGGAAGTGAAACTTGGACTATTGGTGCACCAGAAAAGAGGAGAGTTAAACGTTTGAAATGTGGTGTTACAGGAGAATGATGAAGAGCAGATGGGTGGATAGGGTTACAAACGAAGAGGTATTAAGACTAGTGGGAGAGGAGAGATTTTTCTGGCGACTGCTAATGCAGAGAAGAGATAGGTTGGTAGGTCACATACTAAGACACCCAGGAATAGCAAGCTTAGTTATGGAAGGAAGGGTCGAGGACAAGAACTGTAGGGGTAGACCATAGTTGGAATATGTTAAACAGATTGCCTCAGATGTAGGGTGTGGTAGCTCTCCATGCTTTCCTGTCCTGAGCTAATCGTTTTATCTCTACATAGCTACCACACCCTACATCCGAGTTAATCTGTTTAACATATTCTAACCTTGTTCTACCCCTACAGTTCTTATCCCCGACCCTTCCTTCTATAACTAAGTTTGCTATTCCTGGGTGTCAGTACGTGTCCTACCAACCTATCTCTTCTCTTAATTAATTCTCCTGTAACACAACATTTTAAAACGCCTCAATTCTCCTATTTTCTGCTGTTCCAACACTCCTAGTTTCACTTCCATAGAGTGCCACACTCTAGATAAAGGCTTTCAAAAATTACTTCCAAATACCCAAATCTATATCGATGTCAACAGATTCCTTTTCTGTAGAAATGCTTTCCTTCCTTTTTGCTTCGTCCACCACTGGTTATTCTACTTCCTAAGTAACAAAAGTCTCCTACATCCTTTAGCTTTTCGCCTGCGAATTCCACGTCCATAGGGGTATCTGATTTCTTTCGACTGCATTCAAATATTTTTAGCCTACTTTCGATTTTTGCAAAAAATGAAAGTAGACTTATGAGATCAACACAGGGCGAAAAAGGTGTGTCTGTCTGTGTGTGTGTATGTGTGTGTGTGAGTCTGTGTGCAAAAAATGAAAGTAGACTTATGAGATCAACACAGGGCGAAAAAAGTGTGTCTGTCTGTGTGTGTGTATGTGTGTGTGTGAGTCTCTGTGTGTGTGTCTCTGTGTGTGTGTGTGTGTGTGTGTGTGTGTGTGTGTGTGTGTGTGTGAGTGTGTGTACTCTGAATGTCTGTCCCCCCCCCCTATCAATTCGAACACGGTGAATGCGAATTGAACGAAATTTGGTACAAAGGTAGCACTAGCAAAGGACACCTCAGTGTCATGTTTTATATCGCCGCCATCTTGACGGAAACGTAATGGCGGCCACACAAATGTTCAAAGCTTAAATCAAATTACGACTAACCTAATCATCCGATCTCTACCAAATTTTGCAGCAACATACCTTTATGGAGGGAGCATCCTTTGACCACACTAATAAGTCATCAGCTTAATAGTTTGCGGATGGCGGCCATCTTTGTGTGAAAATCGATTCCCCCTATTAATTCGAACACGGTGCAACCGAATGGAACGAAATTTGGTACAGAGGTAGTACTAACAAAAGGCACCTCAGTGTCATGTTTTATATCGCCGCCATCTTGACGGAAACGTAATGGCGGCCACACAAATGTTCAAAGCTTAAATCAAATCACGATTAACCTAATCATCCGATCTCTACCAAATTTTGCAACAACATACCTTTATGGGGGGAGCATCCTTTGACCAAACCAATAGGTCATCAGCGTAATAGTTTGCGGATGGCGGCCACCTTTGTGTGAAAATCGATTCCCCCTATTAATTCGAACACGGTGCAACCGAATGGAACGAAATTTGGTACAGAGGTAGTACTAACAAAAGGCACCTCAGTGTCATGTTTTATATCGCCGCCATCTTGACGGAAACGTAATGGCGGCCACACAAATGTTCAAAGCTTAAATCAAATTACGATTAACCTAATCATCCGATCTCTACCAAATTTTGCAACTACATACCTTTATGGAGGGAGCATCCTTTGACCAATCTAATAGGTCATTCACCTGATAAATTGCGGATGGCGGCCATCTTTATGTCAAAATTGATTCCCCCTATTAATTCGCACACGGTGGAACCGAATGGAACGAAATTTGGTACAGAGGTAGCACTAGCAAAGGGCACCTCAGTGTCATGTTTTATATCGCCGCCATCTTGACTGAAACGTAATGGCGGCCACACGAATGTTCAAAGCTTAAATCAAATTACGATTAACCTAATCATCCGATCTCTACCAAATTTTGCAACTACATACCTTTATGGAGGGAGCATCCTTTGACCAATCTAATAGGTCATTCGCCTAATAGTTTGCGGATGGCGGCCATCTTTGTGTCAGAATCGATTCCCCCTATTAATTCAAACACGCTGAAACCAAATGGAACGAAATTTGGTATAGAGGTAGCACTAGCAAAGGGCACCTCAGTGTCATGTTTTATATCACCGCTATCTTGATGGAAACGTAATCGCGGCCACCCAAATGTTAAAAGCTAAAATGTAATTACGACCAACCTAATAATCTAGTCTCTACCTAATTTTGCAACACCATATCTTTATGTGGGAAACATATTCTGACCAAACTGCAAGAACATCAGCCCAATAGTTTGCAGATGGTGGCCAAGTATGTGTGCAAATCGATTCCCCCTATCAATTCAAACACGGTGAAACCGAATTGAACGAAATTTGGTACAGAGGTAGCACTATCAAAGGGCACCTCATATTCATGTTTAATATCCCTATAGCACGTTGTATTTCAACAAGCTCCTACAACCAACATTCAATCATACTCCTTGAAAAGGACAAAGAGTTATAACAATACCCATGCATTTAGGAGAAAGTAGGCTATATGTTCTTTACTGAACATCTTGTTATTTTACATTATGTTAATTTTCATCATGAATTCTTTCCGTAAGATGGAGTCCATATCATTCAAAAATGCATTCAAATCCTCTGGTGTTTTGGCTATGATGACGATGTCATCAGCAAATCTCAAGAGTTGAAATTATTTCTCCTTGAATCTTTACTCCTACTTTGAATTTTCTCCAACTTCCTTCATTGCTTGTTCAATGTATAGATTGAAAAGTATGGGTGATAAGTTGCAGCCTTGCCTTACACCTATCTGAATACCAGCTTCTCTCTCATTTCTTTCAGCTCGAATAACTGCTGTCTGGTTTCTGTATAGATTGTAGACCACCCTCCTATCCTGTACTTTATTCCAATCGTTTTCAAAATGTCAAACAACTTACTCTAATCAACGTTATCAAAAGCCTTTTCGAAGTCTACAAATGCCATGAACGTTCTCTTATCCATCCTTATTTTAGATTCCAAAATCATCCTAAGACTTACTACAGCTTCCCTTGTTCCTACATTTCTCCTGAAGCCAATCTGGTCTTGACCCAACTCTGTTTCTAAATACTGTATAGGCTACACTATTGCTTGACCAGTTTGCCTTCTTCCCATCTTTATTGTCATATGGACCGTTTAAGTAGTTCTTTGAAGATTGTCGCCAACTGAGTCCACTAACTCTTCAACAAGTAGTGAAATAAATAAATAAATGAATAAATAAATAAATACATAAATATATAAATGGCATATGAATGAAAAGACCTACCACAGAGCTATACGAGTAGGCCTACACAGACAGACTCACCGATATGAACAGAAAACGTAGACTAACTTTCTACAGACAATGAACAACAACAGACTTGCAAAGAAGATCTTCGATGTAGTAAACAGTTCAAGCACGAAAACTAATTGGTAGGCCTATCATTAAATAGAGGAAGACTTAAGGCACGTGGAGATTGACAGGCAATAATGATTGGAGACAGAGGAGAATGCAGAAACAAAATTAACCATACAAAATTTAAAGCAAATGAAAAGATGAAGACAAGAATATTGTGGACAGAACAAAGGAAACAGGAGCACAGACAAAGGATGAAGAGATTTCGGGAAGAGAAGAGGAAGAAGGGAGAGAAGTGAAAATTGTGCCATCGTGAGATTTTTAAGTTCAAACACTGTCCACAAGGACAATAATGATGTAGGCCTAATAATAATAATAAGTAAGGAAGATTTTGAGGAAAATCCTGGGTCCCATCAAAGAAAACAGCGAGTACAGAAGGCGTCACAACCACGAATTATACAAGCACGTGGAGAAGATCAGTGACACGATTAGAAAAAGAAGGATTGCATTTTATAGCCACGTGACACGAATGAGCCCAGGCTGGACATCTAAACGGATATTGACGTACTTTCAAGATAAGAAAACCAAAGGGGCATGGTTCACGGAAGTTGAGAAAGATCTACGTGAAATGGAAATTTCCCCTAAAGATATCCAGGAGCATGTTCCACTTCAGGAAAAACTACGTACGCACAAAGGTTTCCAGGAAAATCCGAAGCTGAAGACAGGGAAAGCGTGGTTCCAAGAGAGAAAAGAACAACACCGGACACGAATGCGGGAACATTGGACGGTTGTTAGAGCTCAGAAGAAGAGACAGTTGAACTGACGTGGTCCCTAGTTGGCCGAATCGAAGAAGAAGAAGAAGAAGAAGAAGAAGAAATATAAATAAATAAATAAATAAATAAATAAATAAATAATTAAATTAATTAATTAATTAATTAATTAATCAATTAATAAATAAACTAAAGAAAGAAAGAAAGAAAGAAAGAAAGAAAGATTAATTATTATTAATTAATATTGCACTTCCTTCGCTTAAAACGAGTAATTTCGTATTTTATTGCTAATTAATCCCCACTAAAATCAAATGGTAGGGCCATATGACATGAGATTTGGACAAATGACGCATCTATCGCTAATGCTATAGGCCTATGCCACAAACTCTACTGCAGGCTTATATTAAACATTTGAAATTATGCAGTATTATGTAAAAGAGCAGACAATTTTCAACCAAGTCAATAAACCACACCATTGAGGCCATTACCTACGAATGCATCTGTAAGAACGTCCCGTGAATCAAGTGCGAAGAGGATGCAAGGCAAGCACATTCCTCTTGCCCGCGAAAATCAGCTTCGTTATTTCAGCACGGCTTCGTCGTCAGAAGGCACCTTGCTATCCTTCCTGGGAACAATGACGATCTCCCGCCGAGTGGGCCTGCATTCTAAATATACACTATTGCTTGACCAGTTTGCATTCTTCCCATCTGTATTGTTACATGAACCGTTTAAGTAGTTCTTTGAAGTTTGCCGCCAACTGAGTTCACTAACACTTCAACAAGTAGTGACCAAAAACCCATTGATGATGATGATATTATTATTATTACTACTATCATATAGCCTATATTATTTCAGTAGTATAGATCCCTCCTGCGGCGATCACAAGCGACCGATCGTGACAAATGAGCATTCAGATGAAAGAGAATAGACATTAGCAGTGGCGAATTGCACTCTAATTTTCTTTAAAAAATTACTTTTAAAAATCTACCAAGTGTGCCATTTGCAGATACTGTTGCTGTAGGAAAATACGCTCCATAATTGCTGTCCACTTCACATTTTGGCCGCTGTGACGCCTGTTTCATGTCATTTTAACATTCTGAGGTATTTCCTTTATCATTTTGCATGGATTTCAGAAACAGTAAATCAAAGGGATGAGTACTCAAATCGTATAATTTGTAATAAAAACTTAAAAACTTTTCTCATTAAGTCTCTCAATATAAACCTATTGGGAAAAGTGTGGTTTATGAACATGCGAGATTTCTCGCACGGATCCGCTAGTTATTAATATTACTACTACTATTATTATCATTAATATTTATAAATTGTTAAGCCCGCCTAGGAGCGCAATTGAATCTATCGAGTTATTTTGCTTTCTTATCCTCCAAAACAGACCAAAATAAACTTAAAACAAAAGAGAAACAAAAGAATACATTTTAACAAAAAAAAATTGCTCTATAAAGAGTATAGACCTAGTAAAACGCTCTTCATAGCTCGTTGGTTCATATTTGACTGCGCTCATCCCACTCCAGAAGCGTAGGGCCTACATAGTATAAAACAAAGTCCCCGATTCTTGGATGTAACGGGTAATCTCTAGAACCACTGGATGGATTGTGTTGCAGGTTTCACCATTCTGAATTTCTGTAGCTTTTCAGTCGGTCAACACGGCTGTGCCCAATGAATGGGCGGGGTACAAGATACATGTATTATTTAATATTCACAATTGTTAATTAAAATATAATCTATACTAATATAATAAAGCTGAAGGGTTTGTTTGTTTGTTTGTGTGTTTAATCGTGCTAATCTATGGAACTACCAGTCGGATTCGAAAAATTATTTTTGTATATGATAGCCAGATTCAAGAGGAATAGTTTAGCCTATGTAGCATTCGGATACACCTGTCAGGTAACCTTAAATATTGATTTTTGTTCTGTAAGTCGGAAGAACAAGCGCTCCCGAACAGCTTCAATAATACCTAAGTCTATTGTTGCCTGGGAATGCGGGTTGCATCACGTCGCCCCTACCAGTGTTCTGGTGCAGAATTGCGAGCTGCTTATAAATTGCAGTCACGGGGAGATTTCTTAGGTCTCTTAAAACGTTATCATCATGACAATAGTAGTCTATGTCTCTGTATAAGGGGGATGGAGTTGGTGCAGTACACTGAGGTTATCAGCTGTAATAAGCGTTGGTGCGTTCCGATCCTTATCCTTGAGCGCTCCAGTTCTGTAGTAGTATTGATTATCATCCATAAAACAAATCCACCGGGCGAAGCCGGGCACTACTGCTAGTAAAGTATATGGGCTCTAAGTCAACATCATAGTAAGGATTACCAATACCAAGATAAGTGAACATTATAATTATTTTTGCTCGTGCATGCCAAAACTTGTTAATTTAGTCTATTATCGTTACAGTGTATTACAGTGTATTATTCTAAATTGTATAGGCTACACCGTTACTCATGTAATTCACAAAAGAACTAACGTACGGCAAGATCCAAGCGAATCGTATTATAATTTCACCTAACTATACTATTGATCTACAATAGTGAAATTACATTATTGAAATTTTGAACTTTAACACAGTGATCAGGATCTGATGATGGCCACTTGAGTATCGAAACGAGTAGGCCTAATCCTAGATTGCCCCATTTAATTGTGAATATTAATTAATAGGCCAACATGTAATTTTTTCCAGGAGTTAAGAGCGTTAAAAATCCTTCAGTATGCCTTCTTCAGAGGGGAAGTAAAGCCGGCGGTCCCATGTCATAGATTTATGGGATGTAAAAGATCCTTCCACAGACTAAACTTGTGTGAAGCAAAATTGTTAGGTTAGATTTCGTCGGAACGCTCTATCAAAGTTCCATCGTTCACCACTAGGTATCATTGATATCTGGTAGCGAAAGTTGGAACTACTTGAAATTGAACGGAACTTGTAGCTCACCCTATGCGTGTCCGCTGGAAGCAGCTACAGACTCAGGCGAGCCGAACATGTCCTCGGACACTCCCGGCACTAAAAGCCATACGATAAATAAATAAATTTCCAGGAGTGTATTTATAGTCTATATTTGTATCTCGTACCCCGCCCATTCATTGGGCACAACCGTGTTGACCGACTACAAAGCTACAAAAAGTCAATTTGTATAGGCAACACTCAAAAAATGGCCTCAAATCTCTACATGTCATTATTCTCTAAGCTTGCCACGGTGGGTGAGTGGATAGCGTGTCGGTCTACTAACCCCAAGATTGCAGGTTCACTCCTGGCCGTGGTAAGTGATTTTTGAAAGGCGACAAAAATACGATACGCATGTCATACGATGTTGGCATGTCGAGTCGTGTCGAGTTAAGACTTGAGAGAAGAGTATAGACTATGTGTTTGGAGTTTCGCTGTTCACCTCGGCTTTTCTGAATTGCATCGGGGACCTGCCGTCCGTGTGCTTTTTAAACTTACATTGGGTAAACCATTAAAGATACCGGGCGTAGCCGGGGTGGGTTGCTAATTATTTATATTTTACTTAAAATATCTAAGTTTTGCTGAAGACGGTCTCACCGTAGACCGAAACATGTACAACAATTGAATAGGCCTACATGTATTCTTAATTTGTATTGATAGGTGTATTTTTTTTAAAGAGTTATCACACAAGTTCTGCATACACCCAAGTTCACGGGGCTACATAACTACGATATCGCAAAACCTCCAAAATAATCAACAACAACTGTTACAAGTTAAATAGCACACGTAGTTACAACATCCGCGAATGTGGATGAAGGATATCGAGCGGTGTTTTGTACATCCGAGCAGAACTCGACTACAGACACTGATAGAAAATGCTGTGGCGGAGTAGCATTGATCTCCTCAGCCTGAGCACGGGGCACTGTGCGGTGAGAATAACCCCTTATCCCCAGTAATAATACGCGGTTAAGGCGCAAGGTAATGTAATCCAAGACTCATAAAGTGCAAGGGGAGGGGAGAGCCTCATTACACCGCGCACAGCGGCTAATAACGCCTTTATTCCGTATCGGGGAGGGCTCTGCGTTCAATAGCGGCAATAAACCCGAGACACACGTTATTTCACGGGTCGTTGAACGACAATACCAGCTCCACATCTGATGTCAAATCGCGACAAATTAACTGGGGTACTCAAAGCAACATGTTCTTAATTCAGCAAATATGATATGTTATTAGAATAATAATAATAATAATAATAATAATAATAATAATAATAATAATATCGTATGGTCTCGGGTGCCTGGTGTAAGCTTTGTTATATGACACCCAAAGGGTAGTTTGCATGTCAAATTTCGTTGTTCCTTGAAGCACTATGAAAGTCAAGGAGATTAGATATCTAAGCAACTGGCCGCAGTGGCCGAGAGCGCTAACGCGCTACCTCGTGCCTCGCTTGTATCGGGAGAGCGTGGGTTCGATTCCCACCTCGGCCGTCCTGAAAATGGTTTTCGTGGTTTCCCATTTTCACCACCAGGCAAATGCCGGGACGGTTCCTTTCAATAGGTCCACGGCCGATTTCCTTCCAATATCCCTTCCCTGACCCGTCCTGAAAAGAAAAGTACATGGCCATTGGCTGCATTAATAAAATTATTAAATAGGAAGCACCTTGAACACTATAGCGCTTTCTAGTAGAGAAATGAGGAACTTTGTGTTGGTGGAAACTCCCGATATTAATTTTGCCATTATGAAGACGGCCTACTGAATTCAAATGGGTATGACATGGTGTCGTAATTTTTGCCGCCTTTCAAAAAAATCACTTACCACGGCCAGGAGCGAACCTGCAAGCTTGGGGATTAGTAGACCGACACGTTGACCACTCTCGCACCGTGGCAAGCATAATAATAATAATAGGAGACCGGATTCTTTGGTTTTTCCCTATTTTTTCCCTTAGGCCCTACTTCTAAATACAAAAAAAAATAGGCTACTTTAATACTTTACTGAATCACACTCAACAGAGCCATATTCATGAATTCTGTAATCCCTAAACAACCTAATGATATGCGAGCACCTGAAAATGCCTAATTGCAGTTTTGTTCCATTTATTGTAGTTTATTTGAATTTTTAGTCCATAATTTTTAAAAGTAAACCTCTAAACAAAGTTTATTCCTAGCTCTAGCCCATCGAGAAAAATCCTACCTCCTGAAAATTCAAATACTTCAGCAATTTTCATCTTTCATCTTAGTGTTTGGTTATTCCCTCTCAGGAAAGTGGGGATAAACCTCTTATTGTTTCCTAGTTCCCTATGTTCTAAAACAGTTAATTAAGCGGACTAGAGTGTGGAAATCACCTCTGACATCCTTGGTTTTATTGAATTTAAATAATTAACATATTTAAGGAAAGCAAATATTGTTCAAAATTGCTCACCTCTGTGATAATTTAATCAAATACGTATCAATCAGATTTTCTATTAACAATTAGGCATTCATTTAATGGTAAGCTTTGCGAAGTTTATGCCAACTTTTGCTGCCCTTTATGAACCTATTCTACCTATTAAAAACATTTTAAAAAATTATGTTTTTGAAAACCTAAAATGACATCTAAGAAACTAAAAATCCGGTCCCTAATAACAATAGACTAATCAAAGACTAAAACATGGAAATTATGAACCAGAAAAGATAATACATTCAAAAGAGTTTCCCATCGCTACTGAAGATTTACAAAATCAAGGCTGGGATCAAATAAAAGAAAGTCTAATAACTAAAGCTGAACTATTTGTTCCACTAACTAAAATAAAATAAAAAATATATGCTTGGTGGTCGGAAAAATGTGACAGTCTCATTGAACTATGAAGAAAAGCGTGGCAACAGTGGCAATCACAGAAAAACGAATATAGGCTAACAGACAAAACTTCTTAAAGTTACAAAATTAATGATTAAATATCTAAAATGAATCAAATAAACTCAAGCTGATATTTATGCAGATTAACGAAGACTTCAACAAAAATAATCGAACCCTCCAATTCTCAGTTTTGCCTCATGAGGCTGAGTGTAACCCGTTCCATCTCACATACCAGCATTAACATATCTTGGAAGAGCCGGGAATCGAACCCGGACCTCCGTGTGACAGCCAAGAACGCTAGCCGCTACACCACGAACACGATAATTCGAACTAAAACCACGAGCTGGTGACGCTATCAGATCTAGCTCCGCGTGCGAGATGGAGGAAAATTATCGTAGTTCGATTCCCATCTCAGCCATCCTGAAAATGGTTAATCGTGGTTTCCCCCACTTCTACTCCCGGAAAATGCTGGGGTGCTTCCTAACTTAAAGCCACAGCCGCCTCCTTCGCAATCCTCATCTGAATGACAAATACACAAATACCGATACAGCCATCACAATAACACAGGTTATCGGATAAAATTCTCACCACACACACGTCCAAATAGGCCTACTCGGTCAAAATGGCCACGATGTACTGTACAAGCCCTCAAATGAGTCCACAACAACAACAAACAAGTCTAAATGAAACAACAATAAATCGCTCGGGCTGCCTTGATGAGCTTCGTGAGGCAAAACTGAGAAGAGGAGAGTTCGATTCCCACGTCAGCCATTCTGGAAGTGGTTTTCCGTGGTTCCCCCACTTCTACTCCAGGCAAATGCTGGGGTGGTTCGTAACTTAAAGCCACAGTCGCCTCCTTCCCAATACTCATCTGAATGACAAATACACTAGAACAGACATCACAATTACACAGGTTATCACAAAAAATACACACACTCAAATACACAGGGCTAAATGACCACAATGTCACAGCCCCTAAAATAAGCAACGACAGAAACGTTATATAACAGCTGATGAATGCTGTTATATTTGCAGTACGCCTTCGGAAAAAAGTACAAAAAGGAAAGAACTTTCAGTGAAATCTGTCTGTTATGTAGTCAGCCCAGAGGCTGGTTGGATCCTTAAAACGTACCGCCATAGGTTAGGTTGGTAGATACCCACAAACACTCAAAGTAGCACTATAATGAGGCGTACTAGGCAAGATGAGGAGTGAGGTAGTTTGCTATTGCTTTCCTCACTGAGTCAGAACAATAGCACTGACCCTATTAGTATAACCTTTCACAGTACTCACAGGCACTGGTTGTACCCTGAGGTAATTACTCAGCACCACCCATACCTCAGCAGCTTCCATATAATCACAGCCATGCAGGCGCGGATTCAAGGGGGGGGGATCATGACCCCCCAAACGGAGACCAATTTTTTTTGCAAACTCAAAAACGAAAACGCAATAACCAGACAAATAAAACTTAGCGAATTTTAACTGAAAAGCAGGTTTTTTTTCTTCATTTTATTCAATACTGAAATATCTTTATTGGAATTATTATGTTTTGTTACAACTGTACATATTTACAACTTCATACCTCTTATATAAAAACGATTATTTATATAACAAAATCTACTCGTCTATTTTGTCTAGCAAACCTTGTGATTACCGAATCGATGTTTATAGTGATGTCACGATGAATGTGCAGCAATGCACGGATAGGAATTTGGGGCATTTTTCGCACCAAAAAATTTTGCCGACGTCCAAACTGCAAGCTTGGTTGGCAATTTTAATTAAGCTGTGACTTTCTCCCTTTGTCGGTACCAACTCGACTTGCCGAAACTGTAACGTACCTTGATACTTTTCTCAAAGCTCGATGCAAAAGTCGCAAAGCACGCAATTTGTACGAATATTTTTGGTGCGCTAAACGCATCAAATTTCTATCCATGTAGCTTGCAAAAAAATTGGTCTGGTTTTGTACGTTTGGTTATTTTGTGATTGCGTTTTAGTGATACCATTTTTCTTAACAATTTCGATTCTCTGACACCCCCCCCAGCCAAACTCTAGATCCGCGCCTGCAGCCATGAGACATCGGTGGAAAGCCACATTTTACTCTAGCCTGTGCCAATATAGAAATGCAAATGTACTGCAATCATCAAGAGATGGTAAACAGGCGATTTCAATGAAATAACATGATGAAATATGCTTCAATTGAGGTGGGTGTCCTCCCCCTGCTAGTTATGGCCGTGAATACACAAAGTTATGTAGGATAACACGGCACGACACACCAAGTCCTTTATTTCACTTATCCAAATGAGATCCCGTACAATCAATTTATCGCCTTGATTACCGGGGTGGACGCATCATATAGCTATTAGTGAATATCATGTGTCTGCAATAATTCACAACAAGTCACCATCGTAATCATTTTACGCTAGCACGCTCTTCAGAGGACTATTAATACATAAATTATGCGTAGTAAATAACGGTGTAATTATTCCGTGACGTGTCGATTGTCATGTTTTCTTCAGTGTACAACAAACAAGTGAACGGTAGCAGAGGGCCGTGCTTGTAACAAAAGAAGGGAGTACACTAATAAAATCATCGCCCGCTCCAAGCCAAGCCAAGCCAAGCCAAGCGACAACAATGACCAGTCCGGGTGCTATAGATGCGTCCCCAAAGCCCCAGACCCCTGCTGAGGCGGCACGTATCATTGGAAGAGCCTTCAATTTGTTTATTGTACTTGGAAGAAGGCAACCGTCCCATCCAACTGGCACTTTATGATATGTTATGATGCCTAGCATTAGAAAGCTTTTGACTCCTGGGAAATTAGGCAATTGCCTCTGAACAAAAATGTACAAGCACTAGCTAACATAAATCAAAATGCTTGTGAAGGGCATTAAAAGACAGAATAGGTGAGATTATCCCTCTGAGAGACAGGGATAAACAAGTGAATTAGGGTCGATAGCCTAGCAGTTAAGTAGATTACGAGTTGCGTTACTGGAATAAGTGTTTAACTACGGTACCGTAATTCTTGTGGGTACATCGATCATGAGCACTATTACAGTAGAGGCTAGCATTGTTGCCTACTACCCCCGAAGGCCGGATCTGACAAGGAAATTAATTCTGCGTTGAGGTGTTGGAACAGTGAATTCAAATGGTATCAACTCTGAAGCCTTGTACCAGGCCAATTGACTACGCGAGTTTACTTCTTTACGTTGGCCAGCCTTATTCAACGAAATTACACTGCATGATTTATTTATTTATTTATTTATTGATGGTACACAACAGGGCTCAGTGTGCGCCCAAATAACAGTGGTTACGTCTCAAAACTCACGAGTCTCAAAACTTACGAGCTAAAAATAGTAACAAATAGTATCAAAACTCACGACAATAAACTAGTAACTGAATGTCTGTCTGTCTGTCTGTTAGGTAGTCAGCCCGAAGGCTGGTTGGATCCTCAAAAAGTACCGCCGTTACGTTATGTGAGTAGATACCCACAAAAACCCAAGGCAGCACTATTTTGAGGCGTTCTAGGCAAGAAGAGGAGTGAGGTAGTTTGTCATTGCTTTCCTCACTGAGTCAGAACAGTAGTCCTAACCCTATGAGTTGAACCTTTAACAGCATTCACAGGCATTGACTGTGCCCCGAATGCCATTACTAAGCACCACCCATACCTCAGTAGCTTCCATATAATCACAGCCATGAGTGAGACTGAGACATCGGTGAAAAGCCACCTTTTACTCTAGCCTGTGCCAACTGACAAATGCAAAAGTACTGTATTCATCAAGAGATGGCGAACTGAATGAACATTATAATAATAGTCTCAAAACTAACGAATCCGGATGGCACACTACCCTTCAACCCATATTTGACCACCCAGTTTTAGAATAGGATTTCGTTTGTATTGTACAGACGTCACAGTGACACAGGTTATCAGACAAATCCTATGCCCACCCAAATACACGACCACGATGTCGCAAAGTCTCTAAAAGAATCAACAACAACATCTTGATGAGAGTGGTGCCAATTACAAGAGGGCAAGCAGTTCTGGCTGGCTCTAACAATGGACCTTTTCCGAATGAACAAGCTTGGTGGCCATGGCTACCTATAACCTTATAGGTGGCTATGGCTTGGTTCGTGAGTTTTGAGACTGGCCCAGGTACAGAAACTGGTTAGAACCTACTTTTACTAGCCCTCATCTTGAGATTCGTGAATTTTGACACTCGTGAGTTTTAATACTCGTGAGTTTTGAAACGACACGATAACAGTGCACCTACACAGTAAAATACATTCCCAGGTATTTCTACATTAAGTACTAATATCTGAAAGCAATGCTTAACACTAGGAAGTTAACACAGTTCTCTAAATGCATTGTAGTAAAAAGCTTAATCTAAATATAGTCTAATATAAAAGCTAAATCTAAATTTGATCTATGTCAAATATAAACACAGGTTTCGAAATTAATTATTACATAGAAAATTAAAAGTGCCTAACGTAGGCTAAGTGTAACTTTAATAACTAGGGACCAGGTCTATCCACACATGGACTATACCGTACTTTGTTGGTTCTATTTTGCGTGATAATTTTATTTCAAATATAAATTCAGCGACTGGAGTATAATTTCCAAAAACGGTTTAATTGAGAGACAGAAATGTAGTTCCCAGTTTTCACGAACTGCATAGTTGTAAATATTGCAAAGCATCCATACAGGTGAATTATTATGTGATGTAGTTTTTGTTAACTTATATCATTTTTGAATGTTATGGTTGATCTTGTAGTTAAGCGAGGGATATTGAAATTTAGGAGCGATAGGAAGAATGGGTTATCCATTTGACTGTTAACAACTTTATAAAGGAATTGCATATCATTTACTTGCCTTCGAGACTTGATGATAAGCACAAATTCAGGAAAAAGATAGTTACTGGTACGGTAGTTAGTTATTGTTGCTTTAAGGGAAGGAACTGTGAGGTCATCTGCCCCTATTCAAGAAAACGTACGCTGAAAATTAGGAAAAATAGAAAGTAGAAAAAGTACTGAACATCTTGTTTCATATATTCTGATTTAAGCTGTTGTTTCATTTGAGGGGCTTGGACATCGTGGCAATTTAGCCCCGTGTACTTGGGTGAGTGTAGAATTAGTGCTATTGTGGTGTCTGTGGTAGAATTGAGTGTGTGTATCTATGTCATGCAGATGAGGATTGGGAAGGAGGTGGCCTTGGCCTTAAGTTAGGACCCATCCCGGCATTTGCCTGAAGTAGAAGTAGGAAACCGGGGAAAACCACTCCCAGGATGGCCGAGGTAGGAATCAAACCCACCTCTTCTCAGTTTTGCCTCTCGAGGCTGAGTGTACCCCGTTCCAGCCCTCCGACCGACGGGAAACAAACCCAGGCCTGCGTGGTGACAGCCAAGAATGCTAGCCACTATGGAACCAGGTGGACCGTGTGTGTTGAATCTTTTTATCATCATTACATTCTTCAAGTCTTGGCGATTGATCCCAAGCGCTTCTAAGACTGAGGTTTCATGTTTCCATCTTGGCAACCGACTCTCAAACTACGAGCCATCTGTTTTATTCCTTGGTGATAAACTAAAGTAGGCTACAACCCTTTCCCGAAATATCTAGGAGTCACCCTGGACAGAACTTTAAGCTACAAAGAACATCTCACCAAGCTCTCTCACAAAATCACTACAAGGAATAACATCCTACACAAGCTTTGTGGTAGTTCATGGGGAGCCTCGGCTGACTGCTTACGATTAACGGGTATTAGTCTTGTCTACTCTGCAGCGGAATACTGTGCCCCTGTATGGCTGGAAAGTGCACATGTGCATAAAGTAGATACTTAGTTGAATGAAACCATGCGCTGCATAAATGGTACTGTCAAGTCTACACCTCGCCACTGGTTACCCGTCCTTAGCCATATCCCACCACCCCACCTGAGGAGAAAGGAAGCTCTGCTGAGAGAAGCAAAAAAGATCCGGTCATTTCCCTCTTTACCAGTTCACCAGGAATTTTGTTACCCATCGCCACAACGACTTCGATCGAGGAGGCCAGCAAGTGTATTGGCCGGCCGACTCTTGATGGACAATTTCAACCTAAACCTGAGCTGGCAGGAAGAGTGGTCAAATTCAACATCTGGTACTAATGCCCATGAGATGAATTCAACTCGGAAAATGAATGGATTTGACCTCCCAAGAAAACTATGGTGTCGCCTCAACAGACTGAGAACTGGGCATGGGCGCTGTAATTTCTTGCGCCATAAGTGGGGCTGGATTGATTCTCCAATGTGTGAATGCAGTGAAGAGGAGCAGACCATCGACCATGTCATCCTGCGTTGCCCTCTTCATGCCTACTCCGGAAGCCCCAGCGACCTGTTTGATCTATCAGAAAGTGCTGCTCTGTGGTTGAAGAACTTGGACCTGGACTTATGAATTCCTCGTTGTACTCACCATACGATTGAATAACAATCATCATTATTACTATTAGACTATTAGCCTATTATTATTTATCTAGGTCCGTTTGCATTCACTGGTGGATATAACTCAGGATTTGCTGACTCGTTAATTTTCAGGTTTGTTTCCGAAGGCCTCCACATTATTGAATGAAGTTGACTGAGTGTAAAGCAACACTTTTCACAAATATTATTGCAGTAAATTACAACATTTTCAAACAGCGAACATGATCGCTAGTGGATGTGCTAACTAGAGACGTGTATTGGCAATGCTGCTGTAGAGCTATTTGTCTTGTAGAAACATACAGTAAGAGCTAACTCCCGTTTAAAACTCATTATCCTAATAAAATCACCATCTACTGGACGAAAAACATTTGGACTGAGGATCAATCGCATGCCGACTTGGAATCCGTTCGCCGCCACGATTATAGACTACAATATCGCCCCAGTCAGAATGCTCCGGTAATAGAAAGCTTTACGACTGCAATGGCATGTCTGCTCGTACAGCAAGAAGTTCAGGTTTCGAAATCCGACTGAGATCTTATTTTCTAGTCCTATTTAACTGATCGCTGTTGCCCTTTTCAGCGTTCGGCTATTAATACAACAAGAGCATCAGAATTTATAGGCCTATTGAGAGTTTCTGCAACTCGAGTTATATTCTATTTATTTTCACTCTTTAACATAATTATGATTATGATAATGGTACTGTATTTGTTGTTTTAAGGGACCAAACATCTAGGTCATCAGCCCCTAGTGGTTTGGTTGATAGTGAATATGAAAAAAATATATAATTAAACTACAGACTTAGTCTACACACTAGAATTTAAAAACAAATGAGGAAAAAGGTAAATAAAAGACAGGGCGAAAATAAATGACCTCAACCCTCGAAGAATGAGAATTGAGGGACTTGGAAGGAAGGAGAGCCATGAAAGGCGGATAGCAAAGGAAAAGAGGAGACGGCCCACCCTAAAGGAAATGGAAAAAGAGGAAAACTGGACCCAGCTCAGGAACTCTCGGGGTCACCAACTCCCGAACTCACCAGCCGTTGGCCCTTGGAGGTGTAGCACTATCCAGGCTGCACCAGAAGTGGTGGGGCTAGACACACCCTGCCTCCTTTATGGCCTTGAGCAGAAGGCAGGAGATATCATGAAAAGAAAAACACAAGAGGTCTGACCCCTCGAAGAATGCGGGTATCAGGGAAGACGAGACAAGGGACAATTAAGGTGGGAAAGTGAAATACTCTCTAAACCTCTGATACCCAAACACCACCGGGGTCGGAAGAGAACAAGAGTTGACCAAGGAAGGTCGACATGAATGAAGATACAGAGGAGCCCAGCACAAGTAACAGGAAGCAATGCCGGACTCAGCTGTGGTCCCATGGTCGCCAATCCATGTCCCATTAGGTGTGAGCCCCTAGGGGGCTTTATAAAATAACAAAACAATTAAACTGGTTATGATAAAAGAGAATTATTATAAAATAAATCAAATGCCTAACTTATAGGTTACGTGTGCCTGTTTGTTACCTATTCAGAGAATAACATTTTATTAATGCAGCCAATGGTCATTTATTTTCATTTCAGGATGGGTCAAGGAAAGGATTTTGGATAAAAATGGGTCGTGGGCCTATTGAAAAGAACCATCCTGGCATTTGCCTGGTGGTGAAAATGGCTCGAGGCGAGACACGAGGTAGAGCGTCAGGCAAGATTTGTCACTGATACAAGAGCAAAATAGTAGCCTAACCAAAATAACATGGTTCTAAGCATCTGGTAGGCATTGATCATAAACTGTACTTTTAGTAACTTAGTTGTAGCCTACTTCGGATTTATTAGAAAATAATAATAATAATAATAATAATAATAATAATAATAATAATATACTAATAATGTAGCTCAGTAGTTTGTGTTTCCAGTCCCAAGCCCGGAGAAAGGAGGAGGGTTGGCTCTAAGCCGTAAAATAGCAAATCCACTGGCGTTTGTTCGGCATCCGACGGCCAGTGGTCAGCGTCTGTTTCTCTAGTTGAGGCGGCTGTACTTAAATCTTCTCGAACTCAAAAATCGAGTCGTATACTTGTGGTCTCAATTGAGACCACCACAAACACTCAAAACTCAACTTGAGCTCATGATGGAAGAGACGATCATAGAATCACTACCCCAGGCACCAGTCGATGGACTGGACCCACCTGACCATCGGATTCTGGGGGATCAGGGACACCATGCGGAGAAGAATCGGAGCTTCTCAAGAACTCTTCATACTCTCAAGACCAGACGTAAACATTTTGTTGGCACGCTTACCGTTAACACCCTCACTAAGACGGGTAAGCTAAAACAACTTCTCAACACCTTGGAAAAATTTGAATTAAAAATCACTGCGCTCCAGGAGACACGCTTCACGGACGAAGAACACTTCAACACAGGGAATTTCCGAATCTACAAGGGAAAACCTGCCATCAAAATTAATGACAACTTACCTCTCTTGCGAACAGGATTCGCCGTACACAATTCTGTGCTTGATTCGATCATCGACTTTACTTCTCCAACCGAGAGAGTCTCTTTACTCAGTAAAATCAGCTAATAAAGCTTACACGCTGATCAACGTGCACGCCCCCACAAATCAACACAATAAAACTGATCCTGAAACCGTGGACAATTTCTGGGAAACTTTGGAAGAAACAACCAATAACATACCAAGACACCATGTGAAAATTTTATTAGTTGATTTTAACGCACAGTTAGGGAAAGAAAGGAAATTCAAAGATACCACAGGCCCTCATACTAAACACAAACGTACCAACAAAAATGGGGAAAGATTAATTGACTTCTGTAGAAACTTTGGACTTAAAATCATGAGCACCCAATTTCAAAAACCTGCACATAAATTGACCACATGGAGATCACCCAGTCTTAAACAGGGTGAGTACCAAATTGACCATGTCGCAATCTCCAAGAAAAACATAAAAGAAATTTTGAACGTCAGGTCGCAAAGGCATCTTTGAATCAGATCATTATCTTCTCCAAATACAGACAAAATTCAACCCAAATAAAAGACCAAAACGCCCACCAAAAAATTTCAGACCAGATCCGGAATATCTGAAACTCCACAAGGAAGAAATCATTTTGCAAATCAATCAGGAGGAATCAACAGACTGGAGAATACTAACGGGGAGAATTCAGGAAGCCATGAAGCTAGGACAACCACCTCGCTCCAGAAAACATCGCTGGTGGAACACAATTTGCGATCAAGCAGTTGACAATCGCATAATGGCTTGGAAAAAAATTCACAGTATCCAAACAAAGGAAAACTGGGAGAACTTTCTTACCACTCAAAAACAGGCCTCAAAAATAATTAGGAAAGAAAAACGAAGGTATGACAACAACAGACTCCACGAAATCCAGCAGGATTTCACCAAAAATAATACTAGAAATTTCTACAAGACATTTAGAGAAAATCTACGGGGATACCAAACACTCAGTCTGTGCTTCAAGAGACACGACGGCTCATTAGAAACTAACTCCAAAAATAATTGCAAACTATTAGCCCAATATTTCAACTCTCTTCTTAACTGTGAACCACCTCTAGTAAAACTTGACTTCTCTCCTCCGGTATTCATACACTTGGACTCGCAAGCCCCCGACATTGAAGAAATTACGGAGATAATCCGACAACTCAAAAACAACAAAGCACCAGGGGAAGATGTGATCATTGATGAACTCTGGAAACTGAATGATCCCACACTGACGCGGAAACTCCATTCCATAATTTCAGATATTTGGACAACGGAGCAATTACCACATGACTGGAAATGCGCTTTGATTCACCCGTTGCACAAAAAGGGCGACAAGACGGACATCAACAATTATAGAGGAATTTCCCTGCTCCCGGTTGCTTATAAAATCATTTCCACAGCACTTCTGAACAGGTTAGAGCCCCAAATGGATCCACTCATTGGTGACTACCAGGCTGGATTCAGAAAAGGGCGATCGTGTGCTGAACAGATTTGGTGCCTAAAGACGATCTAACAAATGAGGAAATGTAGAAATACCGTGATTGCATTCATTGACTTCAGAAAAGCATACGACTCTGTTGACCGCGACACTCTCTTTAAAATCATGGAAGAATTTGGGATCGATCGTAAGACACGCAAAATCATAGAACAGACACTTACAGGAACAATATCCAAAGTGAAATTCATGGGCGAAATATCAGAGCCCTTCGAAATCAAGACGGGAGTCCGACAGGGTGATGGACTATCCCCAATCCTCTTCAATATGGTTCTGGAGAGGATAATTAGGGAATGGGAACCTCTTGTAAAGGGCATTCAAATCGGTATTAAAAAAGAGAACAGAACTAAAGTCAAATGTCTCGCTTTCGCGGACGATATTGCAATTGTCGCAGACAACAGATCGGAAGCGACTTACGCAGTGGAAAAGCTCCATGAGATTGCACAAAAGACCGGATTACGTATATCTTACGACAAGACCAAATATATGGAGAGAAGGCCAGAAAATAAATCCCCTTTAAACACCAAATACGGTAAAATCGCACAAGTCTGCAGTTTTAAATACCTTGGCGAAATTATACAGCCCTCAGGACTTAATCGAATCGCCAATGAAGACAGAATCACTAAGCTCCAGAAGGCCTACAGGCTAACGTGGGCCCATTACAACAAGAAATGCATTTTGACAAACGCCAAATTACGACATTATAAAACAGTTATTCTTCCAGAAGCAACATATGCGGCTGAAACAATAGTAATCGATGGTCATTCCAAGATTAGGGAACTGGAAAAGCAGGAACGAAAAATTCTCCGGAAGATCTACGGAGCAATCAACAGAAACAGCATTTGGATGAAGAGACCTAGTACTGAACTCTATCAAAACACCATTACGATAACAGACGAAATTAGAAAACGAAGAGCCAAATTTTACACTCACATCCACAGGATGGCCACCTCCAGATTGCCCAAGAAACTACTCAGTATCATAACACAGAGCAAATGCGGCACAGAATGGCTTAAAGAGGTACAAAGAGACTTACAAATTATCAGTATACAAAATTTCGAAGACCGAACTGAGTGCCAGACGAAAATCAAGAATGTTAAGTTCGAACCAAGATCATTATGACAACCTGGAAAAAAGTGGACGGATGAGAGGAAGCGGGAACATTCCGCGAGAATGAAGAGATTTAGGGAGGAGCGGAGGAGACACGCCTCCAAATGATATCATGTTATCAAGTTTAATCGCTCTCCTGTAGGGGAATTTTCGCTTAAATAAATAATATACTAATACTAATAATAATAATAATAATAATAATAATAATAATAATAATAATAATAATAATAATAATAATAATAATAATAATAATGGATCCACAAGAAAGGAAACAAAACAGGCCCTGGAAAGTACAGAGGAATATCACTCGTACCAGTCACTTATAAGATAGCCTACTAGCAACCCACCCCGACTTCGCTCGGGAACAGTTATGAATGCATTACGCGATAAGCACCTTTTT
The DNA here is from genome assembly GCA_946902985.2 of Meconema thalassinum. Lineage (NCBI taxonomy): Eukaryota > Metazoa > Arthropoda > Insecta > Orthoptera > Tettigoniidae > Meconema > Meconema thalassinum. The sequence continues at coordinate 556,224,735 of OX336388.2, forward strand.
TTCGATGTCAATGAACTACGACCTATATCCGTTTTAGGACTCGGCATGATAGATTAAAATCACTGACTGGACAATTAATTAGGCTATATTATCATGGAGATGCATGTGCAACGATTTCTTGTCAGACATAATCTAAGAATTGCGAGGTGCATGAAACACAAATCTCCCTTCCGTCCAATCTTAATTTGACTGTGTATTTTGCGGAACGAAAAGTTCACAGGTGAAATGAAGAAACGCCGAGTTGCACTTCCAGGGAAACTCCAAACTTAACCACTCTTCTCTGAAGTCTTAACTCAACACGACTCGACAGTTTGCTGCTGTCTGTATCTGGGGTAATAGGCTCGCCCACTACCTAGGCTGTAACTGGGGTGATAGGCTCGACCCTAGCTAGCTCGTAAACTGTCGCCTCAGTAATTGAATGGGGATTGTTGGAAGAAATGAAAACGTAAACACACTTATAGTGGGTGATGTATTGAAGATAGAGATATGCTCTCGCGGACTTTTTTGTAGAACTTTTCATGCTGAACAATTCTTACACTCATAGTAGGTTGATATTTTTAACGGTTTGCCCAGCGTAAGCTTAAAAAGCGCACGGACGCCAGGTTTTTTCGACTTTTTCACTGAAATCGTTACTGCTTGGCTTCTTTTGATCATAAATAAATTATTTTCTACAGAAACCTTCCTCGAGATATCCTTTACAGAATGGTAAAAACCGCATCAAAATCAATCCAGTGGTTCTCGAGATTACCCGTGACCCGGGACTTTGATTTATACTAAGTCGAGATTTTCCAAGATCTCAGAACAGCATACAATGAGACAGTTCGACAATCAGATAGGGGAATACCAAGCTGGTTTCAGATCATCGAGGTCTTGTACTGAACAAATACAAAACCTTAATACTGCACCCTTCAATAAAGCATGGTTTTCTCTAGATTCATCTACGGGGTCGTGTTCAGTCCAGACTGCGATACACAGCAAAGTGTGTTAAAAACAACATGCTCTAATGAATAGAAAGGTTCATGGCAGAGGCTATACTAGAAATAAAATGAATAACAAGTAGAATAAAATAAATTTAATGACTGAAAAGGTATGTGCATAATAATAATAATAATAATAATAATAATAATAATAATAATAATAATAAAAGAAATCCTCCCTGACTTTTACCCCCTTAATAAACAATAAAAACACTGAGCGGTAGGAACTCGCTCGTCACAACAAGACAATGTGAATGCAGCTTCACATAAATGATAAAATCATAACATAAGCATTTGAGCGGTAAGAACTCACTCGTTACAACATATGGATAAAAGTCCATTTTTTTTCTGGTCAAGAAGTTATATAATGTGTGGTGTACTATTCGTTAATAAGAAATTGAGTACTGATGCGAGTCCGTTTACAACTGAAACAGACATGTTGCTTACGGAGTTGCATCTTTTAAATCACACTACGGCTATGGGACCCACCCTTAATTAATACACTATAACTACTACTGACACATGCAAGATCTAATAATATAAACAGAATGAAGAATCTCCCTGAGATCCTAACTGGTGCAGGAGCACAAAATGAACACAAAAGAGCACGCCAGAACTAGGCCAAAGACCGCTCTCATCATAACTTGGGAACATAGCTTCGCGCACCCTAACTTGACACGGGTCAAGGACGCGTAAAAATAAACACCAAAAATTGAACCAACAACAACAAAATACAAGCCTAACGGCTGAAAAACTATGTTTACATTTATATGAAACGCCAGACAAACACGAATTTCGGTGGCTACCTTACAACTATGGACAGCACCCATTTAATCAATCCATACTCATTATAACCGATCAGGTTTTGTGAATTTTAAACAACATCTTAATTTTCAGTACAGGAAGCAGACCTGTTACTAATGGTAAGTCACGTTATCTGATTTGAGCGCGCCCTTCTCGTATGAGTCAACACTGCCTCAAATAACTTTCTCAGTCCGGCAAGCTAAGTGCAGTTTCCCTCTGGAAACGTCAACATATCTCACGCATCCCCTGGATGGCGAGAACACAAATATATACCACAAGTTCACCCTCGCGAGGTCATGAACTGGGCTAATGTGTAGCAAGACAGAATAATCACCATGATATATTCTCGCTAGCACATTATAAAAAAAATCACACAACACACCAAAGCTTGTACTGACTCTCGTACACACACACTGGGTCGGCTCAAAACAGATCAACAATATTGCGTCCATTGACACATTAATAAAAATACAGAACAAAAACTCGGGTGCAAAGTGCCATCCCGTTCAATTCTGCTGGAAAGCAATTATCAAAAAAAAAAAAATCCTGTTCCGTCATAAAATTCTACTCACAAATAATCTTACCCTCCAAATTCTATTTTTAATCTCAAAATTAATTCAGTTCCATTTTTGTTGTAAGGCATGCCTCCGAATAATAATGCTTGATCGCGATTTACGCAAGCGAACGCGAGCACGGGCTCCGCGTGTCGCCCCGTACAGAAGAACCAAATACAATCACCATATTTACAAATTACACAACGCTCGGCTAGTCCCCTATTTAATGTGTCAGTAAAACAAAAACTAATAATCTACATTACCAAGCAAGCAAACAAATGTCTACAAAAAAATGTCCCATAATACCCTAGCTGACTTAATAAATAACGAAATTCATTTGGTACTCAATCCGTTAAAACAGCGCCAGGAATACTTCTGCAGCTATCTCCTTTAAGATGTTTATCTGGTCATTGACATCTTCAGGCAAATGTCCAGCTGGTTCCCAGATCCGTTCTTGTTCTTAGACGTCATCTCGTGCTGAATTAAATAAAGTTTTGTCAGATACACACACGATATAATTCCTACTATATTCACCTATCAAGTACTATATTCCTTGACAGTCTATTTGGTGAATTACTTCGATGAACTGGTCCCTACTGATAGTGCTTGGACTATAAATAAATCACTGAAGTTACACTTATAACTTGACGAAAAACTGTTCCATGTTCAATAACATGAAAATATGCAGAGTATTAACCTTACGTCCACAGACGTACAAAATGAGTGATCTGTGTTACGTCCTCAGACGCACAGAAATAAGTAATATGTTCCGTCCGCAGACGTACAAAAATTAGTAATGCTCCTCGGAGCATCTTGGATCCTTATAAATGAAACTGACTAGGGTAGGTGTGGAAGGGGATTTATTAAAAAAATATTCCATAATAATTATCAGACTAGCATGCGATCGGTATCATTGAGTTCGTAGCAGTGTGGAGGTTACGATTTTGCTGTAGCCGGCTCGAATCGATCGTGGAATTAATCTGCAGATAACTCCCGCGCTAATTTACCAGTGTGCGTTATCAAGCCGAGTTGCCGCTAAAATAAGGCGTCTTGATATTATTGGCCCAGACTCTTGTATGTCTTTGCACGCTTTTACATATTTTTCAGCAGTAGGGAGTGGTTAACATGATGATAGACCAATTGCTGCGTAGCATTCGATTTCCTTCTTGGCGCCAATCTTCCTAGCAACAGGCCATAATGTGCGTCCCCAAGCCATCTTCCGCGCTAAAAGTTGCACCTGTCCTATGTCCCAAGAATATATATGCTTCTTCCTAAAATACCACAGGAGCTTAAACCATTGTGTCCTCTTGGCCACTGATTTCTCAATATTTCCCAACACCGTCTGGCTCTCATATCTGTTGTCTGTAGAAATGTATCAAAAGATGATGAATAATTATTAGAATCCTTTATACAGCCTGTGGATAAAGGGTTCAATACACCACCCTACAATAGGCCTGAGCAAGAAACGAGCAAGAAAGTGGGTAGTCACCTTCGTTGACTTCCAGAAGGCATACGACTCCGTGGATAGACCACTCTCTTTAGAATCCTAGGGGAACTAGGATGTTAGGAAACTTTGTATTCTGTGGTATTTTATATTTAGGGATGGGTATTGTCAGAGTTCCCACAGACTTTATTTTAAAAGAAAACCAATTGCATAGTCTGGAGCAATACCATATAGACCTAGTTGTTGGACTTTGTTTTATTAAATATCTCGGAAACATTCATAAAATACATAAAGTTTCGTTATAGTTTTAAGCCCTCCGTAATTATATTTCCGAGTACGGAACATAGGACTTAACGACAAAATCATTAGGTTGGCACACGCCACCTTTTACAATACTACTTCCAGAGTAAAGTCTCGAGGGCAGCTCTCGCATATTATGTAGCTTAATTGTGGTATGGAAAAAAATGTCAGGGAATGGACCAGAACCCTACCAGTCGACACTGGATTATGGATGGGTATCAAAGCAGATAACCTAAGGAGTCCTTGCCTAGCCTTCGCTTCGCTGACGATTTAACCTTGCTGGCAAACGACATGCAAGAGTCCACCACGGAACTCCAAACACTTTAACCCACTCAAAGACTGAGTTCATTCAAGACGCCCCTAAAACCATGAGAGTCAGTGATACTAATCATATGAAGAGATTGAAAGTAGTAAAATACCTTGGAGAATGGATCTCAGAAGATCTCAGTGAATAATGGCTCTCGAACAAAGGAGGATTTAACGAGACAGGGCATAGGCCTACTGGGCCTGCAGAAAGCTGTACGCCTCGAAACATCTGTCGATGAATTTCAAACTAGAAACTAGACGTTATAATGCAGTAGTCAGACCATCAATCCTCTACGCAGCTGATTGCCTGTTTTGTAACTAAGAAGGGCCCTCGAGGTACAGGAAAGGAAATTCTTACGAAAAGAAATTACAGTCAGTCTGAAAGACTAGACGTTATATCATTTCAAATGACGCATGATACAAATGCTACACATGTTAGAAAGGCTCAGGAGGGCTTCTCGCTTCACTCGAATCCCCAGGACTCTTTCGTCAGACTCCATTACCCATTAACTTAGGCTTCCCGCGCGGGCACCTCTTTAAGGGCCACCCTGTATTTGAGTCTGACATCTTTTACAACTCTTTAAGGGCCACCCATCATTTGAATCTGATATCTTGCAAACCTCTTTAAGGGTCACCCTGTATTTGAACTGAATCTAACATACTGTACACACCTCGTTATGTGTCACCCTGTATTTTGCTCTAACATCCTGCTCACCCCTTTAGGAGGCATCTTGTAGGCCTGTATCTCTTTAGAAGTCACCCTGTATTCTTGTGTGACATCTTGTACACCTCTTTAGGAGTCACCCTGTATCCTTGTCTGACATCTTGGGCGCCTCTTTAGGAGTCACCCTGTATTCTTCTCTGCCATCTTGTACACCTCTTTAAGAGTCACGTTGTATTCTTATCTGGCATCTTGTATATCTCTTTAGGAGTCACCCTGTATTCTTTTCGCTTCGCTCGAAGCCCCAGGTCGCTCGACACCCCAGGACTCTTTCAACAGACTCCATTAACCATTAACTTAGGCTTCCCGCGTGGCTGCATAACGTCACGCACTCGCCGTCCATTACCCATTAACTTAGGCTTCCTGCGCGGCTGCATGACGTCACCGTCTCCGTTTCCGTAACGCAACCGTCTCCGTAACGCATAACTTTTGACTCAAGCATAACGATGAAGTCGACAAGATCATTTAAAATGATAAAACAATGGGATCAAGGATCTTACCAGACGATAGTACAAACCAAATTGTGAACTCTTCAAACACCAGGAAGACCCCGCAGTTGCTATCAGAAGAAGGCGCCTGACTTTCTACGGCCACCTGTACAGAATGGACGACCATGGGCTGTCTTTTAAGAACTTCAGGCCAAGAAGGGTAAAGCCACTGGGTCCTTGTGGATCAAACAAATTGAGAAGGATCTTGCTGAACTTAATATTCTGGGCATTGAAACCATACATTTGCTCACATCAATTACAGAAGTTCACCACAACGCGCCCAGGAAATGGTCCGAGGAACGTAAGATAGTGTTCAGCTAGAAAATGAAACAATAGGCCTACTGGACCAAGAGAAAAACAATCCACCAAGAACACCAGAAGTGGCAGACAACAGCTAAAACACAAGCACCGTGCTTCATAGGTGGCCCAAACGACGAAATAATAATAATAACTGCATCAAACTTCAGGACAGATCTTTCCAGAAATTGAAGGTTTTAAGTTATGCTTGCAATTCAAGATCAAGTCATCCCTACAAGGATCTACCTCAAGTTCATTGTAAAAGATCTAGCTGTACAAGATAGGCTAAGTGCCGCTATGGTTGTCAACATTCAGAAACAATACAGTATATTAAGCCTGTATCTGCATGTAGGTAGCCTATTTCCTGGTGACAGAACATAGTCTAAGCAAAGGCTTGATGCAGTTGCTAAAATCTAGCATCAGTAGTTGGGTGATAAATTTCGGCTTCTCAGAGGAAAGAAAGTTCAGTATCACCAATATCAGCCAGAGAGCAGTGGCGTACCGACTGGGAGGGGTGTTATGGTTTAACCCCCCCCCCCCCCCCCCCCTTTCAGCTGACTGCGATGACCGTTGAATCCATCCACAGATAATGAGTTCCCGAAGGTTTTAAAAATATTGGCGTAGACTACCGTGCCCGAAGAACAGATACGCCCTGATCAGTGGCGTAATAATAATAATAATAATATTTTTTTACATCCAAATTGAGTCTCTATGTAGGCTACTAGTTGTTAACAACCAATCTCATTTCAGTAACGAGTAGATCTTGTTCGTTTGTCAGCTTTTGCATCCTGCCAGTATTATTTGATCCCATCAATCAGCGCTTTCTTTCTCTCTTCGGATAAAGATCCTCCCTGTTTCCTGGGTTCTGAATCCACTATACACCCTAATGGTTTTTCACAGTCCTTCTGAAACTGTCCCTGTCATTTATTTTATCATTTGCAATGCCTATCTCTAGCAGATCTTTCTCACACTCTTGAGACCACTTTATTCTAGATGTCTAGGATTTTAGAATATTCCAGACTTTCTTTGCGAGCTGGTCATTGTCCATACGGAAGATGTGCCCATGGAATAAACTTATTAGTCTTCTATTTTTGATTACACACTCACTCACTCACTCACTCACTCACTCACTCCGTTAGCTTCTCTGGGACGTGACGATCCCGTGCCGCTCTCACTAATCTGCCTCCACTTCCTCCTATCCAGCGCAGTATTCTCCCATCCAGTAATACCAATCTGTCTGCAGTCAGAGGTCACCTCATGTTGCCATCTATTCCTAGGTCTTCCAGAGGGGTCTCGAGCCTTCGATCTCCTTCTCGTACACATGACGAACTATTCTGGCAGCGTCCATTCTGATGACATGCCCTGCCCATTGTAGCCGTTTCGCTTTCATGACGTTCACTACCCAGAGTTGATTGGCTAACTTGTACAGCTCATGATTTGATCTGAGAACCCATCTTTGTGTTTCCTGGTCAAAAATTGGGCCTACCTTGTTTTCGAAGACTGTAAGTTGGTGTTCCTCCCTTTTGATTCCTGTTAATAATAATAATAATAATAATAATAATAATAATAATAATAATAATAATAATAGCCTAATTAATACCATGAAATGTTTATTTTGAATAAAACCAATTTCTGGATTGATGACAAACGACTGAATAATCTAGCAGACGTGTAACTTATACTTAATAATTCGAGAACAGTTTTCTTTAATCGTGTAAAACTTTTAGTGTTACCTAATCTTAACACTTGCTTACGCATAAGCCTCTTTTTGTACCTACCCCCTCCCCCCACACAAAGCAAAACACAAAATCAAAACATCAAAAATAAAAGCAGAAATCAACTAACACAAAAGAAAAAAAACTCAAATAAAAACAAAAGCAAGTACAAAATGAGAAGCAAAAATAAACATAAGACCAAAACCAAACAAAAACCAACAAAAACAACGAAAAACACAAAAGCATAAAACGCTCTTCAGAGCTTATTACTTCAGATTTAGTTGAGATTTGACACCGCTCATCCCCATCCAGAAGCAAATCCTAGTTTCGACACTGGCTCTGATAAAAGCTGAAAATTTCATATTTACATAAGAAGAGTAAATTAACCTTCCCCCACAAAAACCGTCCTGGACCCGTTCTGCCTTGTGCGATTTATTTCATCCCCTTACCAATTCTGAAAATGCGTAGCTTATAATTTGCACAGATCATTACACGGAAAGTCAGAGACAATAATTAAGTTCTCTCTTAATTTCGTCTGTATTTAATTTTAAAAAAGGTGAATAGACTATTGCTAGAGCTTGTACAGGGGCTAAACGGATCAATATCCACCAAGAATATGTGTGTGTGAGTGAGGGAGAGTTGAGTCTCATCTTGTCGGGGTTTCGCTAATGCGCAGTGACGTTCTTCACTTGTTTCTGACGCGGCTTGGCTCCAAGAGGGGAGCTGCTGTGGTCCAGGGACCACTGATTGGTCGAGAGGTCTCGGCGGGGAGGAGTTTGATCGCTACCATGTTTGCTCACGGCTAACTTATTCCTATAAAGAAATACTTCCATAATTATGTAGTTTATTTGGTCATTATGGCCGGTAGCAGGGAGGGATGTACTTCAAAAAGTTGTGAGCCAAATGTTTTTATTAATGTTCCTTGGCTGGCGAGGCCATGATAGCGCACGGAACTTTATGCTCTCAGCAATCAGCAGTCTGTTTTATTTCATACACAAATTAAGTTTATGTTATCGATTGTAATAAATTGATATTAAGATAGAGCCAACAGCGCGTACGTGGAAATAAGCTATTGCTCAGCAGAGGAGCCAAGCTTCCAGAAAGCCTGGGAGTAGTGGCGTGACGTGGCAATGTTAAGGGGGGAACAAAAAAATATGTGTAGCCTACATTAAGAAACCTCTACCTTAAAAGAGAATACCATATGGAATTAGATGCGGTATTTGCCTCTCACTCGCATACGTAGTAGGCTATAGGCTATGTCCTCCAATTAGTTTCTTCCTTTTCTATTCCCGCGATATTGCTTATTTTCCAATAATGTAAAGTATTAACGAGAAAAAAAAAGGTCCACTACACGGAAAGCATAGAATCTTGGATTTGTTTTTCAGATCTAGATGATGAATAGTTTACTTGTTAACTTTTCTAACAAGGTTATATTACAGGTATTTTCACTCGCAATTTGCATGAGGATAGGTCTGTAAACCAGTTTCCTTACAACGTTGTTAACACACAAAGTTATCTATTTTCTTTCATTGAAGTTGCGGGGACAGGTACAAATCCAGAACAAAATACAAGAAAAGAACAGCTAGGGCATGATACTGAGTAGGCCTAAAGGATAATGACGAGAGAAGTATGAAATGTAGCCTACTCTTGAGTTGTCAAATTATTAAGAAATCAGTTAAACATGGCGTCGACGCATGTCGTCGAGTCTCGTGGCGTGGTCGTGCTCGTTAAGTCGCGCGAGCAGCTGCAGCAAGTCCGAAGATCACAGGTTCGAATCCCGGCGCCTACTCAACACCCCCTCACTAATGGCGCCACTGTGACTCATTTAGGTTATGACGAATAGAAGTACGTACAGTATTTAATTAGGTCCAAATGATTAATTTATTAAGTTTCAAAGATTCCAAGCTTCGTTTTATTAGAGAGAAGGATCTTTCAAAACCTTATTGACAGGTTCTTCGAGAGACGTTCCTGAAGCGGAAACTAAAAGACTAGTTAGTTTGTTAGTTAGTTAACTATTGAGGTTTCAAGGGGCGGAATAGTGAGGTCATCTGCCCCTAAAACTAAAAGTCTACAACCCTAGAATTGTGATGTAGTAGTCAAGAAAAAGAAATAAAATTGGTAGATGAAGTTGAACGACATCCGCACAATTCACGAAACCTCAAACAACCAGGATTCCCCAGCTATAAGTTATATTGATAGACGCGTGGGAGAGACACCTCTTGCAGGTGCTGCTGGCAAAGGATAAATGCCCTATAATGAATCAAGTTTCAGGCCATGCTACGTTGGAAAAGTCAGAGCTGTTTTACGCACAGGAAACGATGGTGGCCATAAACAATTGCAAAGACAAGACAGCGTCTGCCCCTGATGTCATATTTCACGAACATGTCAAACGACTGGCTTCAGTGCTGGTTGAGGCAATCTGTTTAACATATTCTAACCTTGGTCGACCCCTACAGTTCTTATCCTCGACCCTTCCTTCCATAACTAACTTTGCTATTACTGGGTGTCTTAGTAGTCTAATTCTATGTGTCCTACCAACCTATCTCTTCTTTTTATTAGTAGTTGCCAGAAACATATCTCCTCTCCCAGTCATCTTAATACCTTCTGATTTAAACCCTATCTACCATCTGATTTTCATCATTCTGTTGTAACACCACATTTCAAACACTTCAATTCTCCTTTCTGCTGCTCCAACAGTCCAAGTTTCACTTCCATCGAGTGCCACGCTCCAGACAAAGGCTTTCAAAAATAACTTCCTAATACTTAAATCTATAGGCTATTCGATGTCAACAGATCTCAACATTTTATCTTAGATCTATAAGTTTATCCTTTTATCGTCTTATTATTTTCTCCCGATCATCTTAACCATTTCTAACTTATAATTTCATCGCCACAGTTTTTTTCCTCCACAATCATCCCTAGTTTCTCAGAAAGAAAAGAAAAAGGCATTCCCACCCAACTTCTTATCATCCTGCCATCTAGACCACCTCGTGGTGTAGCGGCTATCATTCTTGGCCTTCACCCCGAAGATCCGGGTTCGATTACTGGCTCAGCCAAGAAATGTAGTTCTGGTTTGAGGGCTGGAATGGGGTACACTCTAGGAGGCGTGAGGAAACACTGAGGAGAACGTGGGTACGATTCCTAATTCAGCCATTCTGGAAGTGGTTTTGCGTGGTTTCCCACTTCTACTCCAGGCAAATCCGGAATACTCTACGTCATTCATTCTTTTCACCGCTCTACGATGATTCAATCTTTCGGGGGCAAAGTGAATATAGCCTATTGCCATAGGTTTCAAAGATTACGTCGAAATATTTAACCTGTGTTACTACAGTGTCGTAACTATGTCTTACTTCTGGAGGGGGATGAGCGGTGTCAAGTCCGAACTAATAAGCTACGAAGAGCGTTTAATGGTAGCCTATTATTTTAGAATTTGTGTCTTTTGTGTGTTTGTTGTGTTTATTAGTTCCAATTTTTATTTTGGTTTTATGTTTATTTTTGCTTTTCATTTTGTTTTTGATTTTGTTTTTGTTTTGCTTTGTGATTTTTGGTTTTGTGGTTGTTGTTTTCTGCTTTTGTTTTCAAATGTTGCTTTTGGTTTTGAATTTTGATTTTTGCTCTGTGTTTCTTGTTTTTGGTTAGCCTAGGCCTATGTGCTTCTTTTTGCTTTACTTTTGTTTTTGTTTTTTGCTTTGTGTGGGGGACGGGAGAAGGAGGGGGGGGGGGTCAAAAAGGCTTTTTCAAGCAAGAGTTAATTAAGTTTAGGTAACACTAAAAAAATGTACACGAGTAAAGATAAGAGTTCTCGAATCGTACATACAGTAGCCTAATTCAGTTGTTTGTCATCAATCCGAATATTGCTTTTATTCAAAATAAACATTTCATCATATTAGCCTACGTATTATAAGAGGTTTTATTATTACTATTCTTTGGCTAACGGGGGGATTTTTCCCCCGTAGTTACGCCACTGTTTTACTACAGGTTTCAGGAATCTGGTCCTATGATAGAAAACTGTTTCCTGTCTCTTCTGAAGGACATTGGCGCGGTTAAGGCAGAATTCTTTTCTTTCTACCCAGTCTGCCAGTCAATTGAAAGATGCCCTGAATTTTTCTTATGATGGAGAGGCTATTACCATGTCCCCGGCATATCCATACATTGTAACTTCAACTAAGATTACTAACTGTATGTCATCGGCTGGAGTCTTAATGAACTGCTCACTCTTCAAGACCCCCGATAATCTGTCTTGCGGGTTTCGAAATAATGAGAAAGATCGTCACTGATCTCTGTATATTCTAATCATCAATCAAAATACTGTGGTGATTTTGGATAAAAAATTGTGATGTTCGATTAGCATTTTTCTGTAAGGATGTTCCTGTTGACAGTGCAAAAGGTTTTGAGAAATTGATGAAGTTTCCTTTATGCCTTGACAGCGCTACCTTTTGCTGAACTGCCTGTAGAGTGGATCTACTCTCGTGCCTTGACAGCGCTACCTTTTGCTGAACTGCCTGTAGAGTGGATCTACTCTCGTGCCTTGACAGCGCTACCTTTTGCTGAACTGCCTGTAGAGTGGATCTACTCTCGTGCCTTGACAGCACTACCTTTTGCTGAACTGCCTGTAGAGTGGATCTACTCTCGTGCCTTGACAGCGCTACCTTTTGCTGAACTGCCTGTAGAGTGGATCTACTCTCGTGCCTTGACAGCGCTACCTTTTGCTGAACTGCCTGTAGAGTGGATCTACTCTCGTGCCTTGACAGCACTACCTTTTGCTGAACTGCCTGTAGAGTGGATCTACTCTCGTGCCTTGACAGCGCTACCTTTTGCTGAACTGCCTGTAGAGTGGATCTACTCTCGTGCCTTGACAGCACTACCTTTTGCTGAACTGCCTGTAGAGTGGATCTACTCTCGTGCCTTGACAGCGCTACCTTTTGCTGAACTGCCTGTAGAGTGGATCTACTCTCGTGCCTTGACAGCGCTACCTTTTGCTGAACTGCCTGTAGAGTGGATCTACTCTCGTGCCTTGACAGCGCTACCTTTTGCTGAACTGCCTGTAGAGTGGATCTACTCTTGTGCCTTGACAGCGCTACCTTTTGCTGAACTGCCTGTAGAGTGGATCTACTCTCGTGACGAAAACCCAATCGCTCTTCAGGCATGTGGGTGCTCATTAATTATCCTGTAAGTATTTTAACGATCGCTCGAGGGCGATTTCTCTGGAGTTATTGAGGTCTCTTTTTCCTTTGTAGAGCATTTTTACTGAGGATATTCTCCAATTCTCCAGGACCGACAGCGGTAGCTACACTCGCTAGGCCATGGAGCCAAGCTCTCTGAGGACTCGGTAGACGTGGGTTCGAGCCCCGCCGTCAGCTGTCCTTGAAATGGTTTTCCGTGGTTTCTCATTTTCAACTCCAGAAAAATGCTGCGACTGTACCTTCTGACAGTCCACGGCCTATTCCTTACACATCCTTGACCAGTTTCATTTATCTCCGTTCATTGCATTAACTCCGCTCATGAGGTTGGCGTCAGGAAGAGCATCCGGCCGTAAAAACCATCCGCCACATGCCACGGTGGGTGAGTGGTCAACGTGTCGGTCTATTAACCCCAAGCTTGCAGGTTCGCTCCTGGCCATGGTAAGTGATTTTTGAAAGGTGGCAAAAATACGACACGCATGTCATACGATGTCGGCATGTCTAAAGAACCCAGTTGAATTCAGTAGGCAGTGTTCATAATGGAAAAATTAATCTCGGGAGTTTCCGCCAACACAAAGTTCCTCATTTCTCTACTAGAAAGCGCTATAGTGTTCAAGGAGCTTAGATATCTAACCTCCTTGACTTTCATAGTGCTTCAAGGAACAACGAAATTCGACGTGCAAGCTACCCTATGGGTGTCAAATAACAAAGCTTGCACCCGGCACCCGAGGCCATACGATATTATTATTATTATTATTATTATTATTATTATTATTATTATTATTATTATTATTATTATTATTATTATTATTATTATACAGTACTGTACATACAATCTCCAGTTCTCCAGGATAGTGCTGAGGAGTTCTGTGAATGAAGTTAATTTCTATTCTACCGGGTGAGTTAGCCGTAGTCGTTACGGTGTGGCTGCAGGCAGTCGCTCACATCCGGGAGGCGAGGAGGTTCGAATCTCCCCGCCGGCAACCTTGAAGATGTTTTTCTGTGGTTTCCCATCTTCCTTCCAGGCAAATACCGGGGTTGGTCCCTACCTATAGGCCACAGCCGCTACCTTCCAACTCCTCGTCCTTACATTAACACTTTCCTCCCCAGACAACACTCCACACGCGGCGGTACTTGTAGCTTACCCAATGGGTGTCCGTATAGAAGCAGCTGCAAAACTCTGGCGAGCCGAACATGTCCTCGGACACTCCCGGCACTAAAAGCCATACGCTAAATAAATAAATAAATAAATAAATAAATAAATAAATATATATATATATATATATATATATATATGCCGGCCCCGTGGTGTTGGGGTAGCGTGCCTGCCTCTCGCCCGGAGGCCCCGGGTTCGATCCCCGGCTCCGTCAGGGATTTTAAAACTGACGTGAGGGTTGGAACGGGGTGCACTCAGCCTCGTGAGGACAATTGAGTAGCTGTCTGACAGTGAGACAGCGCCCCGATCACGAATACCAAGATTAACGGCCGAGGGGACCCGACGCGCTGATCACGCATCACCCCAATATCTGCAGGCCAAATGGCTGGGCAGCGGTCGCTTGGTCGGCCTTAGCCCGTCATGGGCTGGATAGTGCCAGGGGTTGACTTTTTTTTTGACTTATATATAACTTATATGTCTACCCCTTATTAATCCCGTTTCCAAAGGAGCCGGGGATGAGATGCGATGAAATTCTACGTGGCTGATGGTTTCTACGGCCGGATGCCCTTCTTGACGCCAACCTCACGAGAGGCGTTAATGAGAGAGGAAATGAATGAAGATAAATGAAAGTTCAAATTCAAGTAGTTCCAACTTTGGCTACCAGACGCCACTGTTACTAACACCCAGCTGTGAACGTTTTAGCGATTCTCACCACGGTGGGTGAGTGGAGAGCGTGTCGGTCTACTAACCCCAAGATTTCAGGTTCGCTCCTGGCCGTGGTAAGTAATATTTGAAAGGCAAAATTAATCTCGGGAGTTTCCGCCAACACAAAGTTCCTCGTTTCTCTACTAGAAAGCGCCATAGTGTTCAAAGAGCTTAGATATCAAACCTCCTTGACTTTCATAGTGATTCAAGGAACAACGAAATTTGAAATGCAAGCTACCCTCCGGGTGTCAAATTACAAAGTTTGCACCCGGCACCCGAGGCCATACGATATTATTATTATTATTATTATTATTATTGCCTACAAATTTAGCTACGCCCTACCAATTGTAGTGGTAGGTTCTTTTTCATGCCATAAATCTATGACATGGGTTCGCCGGCTTTACTTCCCCTCCGAAGGAAGGCATCCGGTATTGAAGGATTTTAACGATCTTAAAAATCGGACGACTTCGGTCGGGTTTGAACCCGCGATCTTGGGCATAGCATTTCAGCATGCTACCGACTAAGCCACCGAAGCCGCAAATGAAGTTAATTTATATCAATTATGGTAATATATTTTTAACTTTTACGGTACGGTACGGTACTGCGTGCAACATATGAAAATGAATGAAGTGGAATTTATATTAACAAATCCATTTTCTTCTATACCTCTGAACACAAAGCTAGACATAAAAAATAGTACCTCATCAACCACGCTGATAGATAAATATGCTTCATCCAAGCACAGGAGTGGAGAATATATTTACAAATAAGGAGCCATGTACGTACAGTTTTTAATGTATGAACTATTAATTAAAATTTGTTTCAAATGTTGTGTTGTGTGGAATGATGATAATGGCAATATTGACAACAGCAAATGTCCAATATAAAACAATGTTTAATTTGAAACAATAATATCATCTGGCCCACCCTCAAATATTAGTGAGGAGCCGCCCCTGGTCTACACAAAGTAGGGCAAGTTAGGTTGGTAGGCGTGTGGCATAACGGTTGGTCGATTAGTGATAGAGCATTAATAATATCACCTGGCCCACCCTCAAATATTAGTGAGGAGCCGCCCCTGGTCTACACAAAGTAGGGCAAGTTAGGTTGGTAGGCGTGTGGCATAACGGTTGGTCGATTAGTGATAGAGTAATAATAGTACATTGTGCAACGAGCTAATAATGGCAATAATTAAGACACGAGTATGTTCATAAAACGAGCGTATGCGAGTTTTATAATTGCCATACGAGTGTCTTAATTACCATTATAGGTGAGTTGCATACGACTGTCTATGTTCGACGATAATTATCATAACTATTTGATGTTCAAACATAAATATTCATACATATCTGTCGAGATTTCGCCAGTTTTATGTCCTGAACAGAGCGCATGAGACGCAGAGAATGCATTGTATTTGTCCATGGCCTCCTCGATTACCCCACTATGACACTAGGCAACGCAGTGAAATTTAAATTAGAAGGCCTTGGAACTAAGAGCAGGTGAGATGTTATCCTTATCTAATTGGTCAAACAACTGTTTCTTGAGCTGTGATTGGTGGGAGAAACTGTTTCATAATGAAAAATAGTGTTATAATGACCATCATTATGATACAGTTTTCTGACATATAATAGTCAGGGTCGAACATAAAAGCATTTTATATGATTAGCCTATCACTCATATACGGAATACGAATATCTGAGTGTTCTAGCAGTTCTTAGCTAGTAAAGAAATAATGGTCTGTAAGGAGAAATAGACATCAATTATTAAGTCTCAATAAACTAGTCTGCACAGAATCATAGGTACTTGGTTTGGTCAGCACACACTTCGTTGATTTATCTTCCAATACAGTCAGTCATCCCACAGAAAATTCAATTGAAGGAATAAGCTGCCATCTGTGAACAAAAGTGAGAAACTGCACCTACAATGCCATCTGTTGGTAATCTGGTCAACTTGAAGGAGTACCGCCGGTTGTAGGGTTGTAATGTGAATAATAGAGGTGTATTGATTCGAAATGAAACATCCTCAGGGAGCTCAAACCCTTTCGTTCCATGCAATAATAAACAGATAAATTGGAGGGAAAGGGTTTTTTGTTTACTATATTAGCCTGCATTGACTCGAAACTTGAAACGTAATCAATTCAGCGACTGTCACATGACTTTAAATAAGCGTGAGAGAGAAAGGAAGAGGCGAGGAAAATTTCCCAAGAGATTGTCCTGTCTCCAAGCCTGGCTTCACATAAATCGACATCCAATCGGGGCCAAAATAGTTTAGAGGACAATTTTGGAAAGCCAAGCCGCCCAGACCTAGATTGAAATGAAGACACGCAGTGTAGAGGTTTGCGAATCAACATCATCAAGAATTAATATCTTTACCGACCTTTCTGCTCGACGACTCTCTTCAGTCCTATCAGGTAGGTCACACACACAGGTGAATATTTACAGAGGCTATCTAGGCCGTCTAGGGACACGTGTTGAGACTTCTGTTCCAAAGGTCTTGGGTCCGATTCCCAGTTCTACCAAGAAATTTAATTACGGTATGGTCGGAGGGTTGAAGCAGGATTGAGAGGGCAACTGAGAAGAGATGGGTTTGATTCACACCGTAAAAGTTGTTTTCCGTTAGTTCCCACTTCTACCCCCAGGCAAATGCAGGGAAAACCACATCCACCTCCTTCCCACACTCAGTGCGTACACTAGCACAGACACCACACAAACACAGGCTATCAGAAAATCATTCTAGTATACGGGATTGATGGCTACGATGTCCAAACCCCTAAATTAAACAACTTAATCTGTTGATAATGTGACCACAGTCGGCATTCGAACTCGGAGAGCTAAGTCCAAAAGTCGTTTCTATTTCTTTCTGAATGTTGTAAACTGTGTATATTTGTAACGACTCAACTAATATTAATAATGATATTAGGCTAAACTATTTATTTTTACCTAAAATCAATATTTAGTAGGCCTATATTGAAACCGTACCGGGTTCGGTCACGTTGAGACCTTCTTCAGCGTGGTATATGATGAGTAACTGAGTAGTGCCATACCAAAAGTTCACAGATTAAAATTAAAAAAAAAAGGTCTGTCATCAAGCATCATTTTTATAACCTACATTTTTCAACATACAGTGCACACAGGGTCTTTCATATAAAGTAAGAACGGCAAGCGGCAGTTTTGTTATTCGCTGCTGCGGTGGCCTTGGCCGAGCTTGTGGCGCGCCACGGCCCCCTGCTTTAAGCGTGTGTACAATCCTGTATGAAATATTACCTTATAAAAGATGCTGGAAGTGTCGTGCTTCCTGGGTTATACAGGCATTGTATCTAGTAACCACATTCTGGCGGACGCGAGTGAGTTCTGCCACTGTTAAGTTTATGATTTTTAATTTTATGCCTTTTATTGAGCACTGAGTCAGTAGTGCCAAATTTATTTACAATTACGTGAATCTGTGATAGTGAAGGTGGCCCTTTATCAGGAAATTGCTGAACAAATGCATCACGTAACCGCCGAGCCGACTCGTACTTAAAATAAGTTTATGTTCGACCCTGACTATTATCTGTCAGAAAACTGTACTATAATGAGGCTCATTATAACACTGTTTTTCATTATGAAACAGTTTCTCCCGCCAATCAGAGCTCAAGAAACAGTTGTTTGACCAATTAGATAATTAGATGCACTGAGTTCCACGGCCTTCTAATGTAAATCACACTGCCTGGACTAGTGTCATAGTAGAGTAATCGAGGTGGCCATGGTCAAATACAAGGCATTCCCTGCGTTCCATACGCTCTGTTCAGTACATAAAACTGGCGAAATCTCGACAGATATTTATGAATATTTTTGTCCGAACATGAAATAGTTATAATAATTATCGTCGAACATAAACAGTCGTATGCAACTCGCCTGTAATGGTAATTAAGACACTCGTATGGAAATTATAAAACTCGCATACGCTCGTTTTATAAACATACTTGTGTCTTAATTATTGCCATTATAGGCCAGTTGCATAATGTACTATTTACATACAAAAATACGATGTTGTAATGATAACTGTCTCATGTTAACATGTGAGGTTCAGACTGGTGAGGGAACACCTGCATGGCTATTGCATGGACGAGTACAGTATATACTATGCTCGCGTTTCAATACTACATCAGGGGGCCGTGGCACGCCACAAGCTCGGCCAAGGCCACTGCAGCAACGGATAATAAAGCCGCCGCTCACCGTTCTTACTTTATATGGAAGACCCTGTATTTTCACATACACATCTCCTCATTTCTACGCTGTTTTTCAAGACATTTTTAAGCATTATTAACAAAATTATTGTAACAGATCTGGTTATTTTGAAATTGTACTCAATGAACTTTTGGTATGGTACTACTCAGTTACTCATCATATAGGCTACCACGCTGAAGAAGGTCGCAATTTGACCGAAACTGGTACGGTTTCAATATACTAAATATTGACTTAAGGTAAAAATAAATAGTTTAATATAATCAACACGTCAATAAGGTCATCTTTATGTCAATCTATAATAATGTTTAAAAAACAAGTAGTTCCGTGAAGAACTAAATAGCCTATTTACAAATATTCTAGTCTACTGGTCGTGTACATTAAAAATTCTCCCTCCAATTAGAAGCATTTTCCATGTGATGTACTGTACCCTTCAATGTTTTCTAGGATGCCGACTCTAGCTCGGGTAGTGGTCTGTTCGGGGTGGCTCTAACTTATTCTAAACATCCTAGGAATATCGTCAAGGATCACAGGAGGCTTAACTTAAAATCAGTATGTCAGAGAACTCCTAATATAAAATAATTTTATTCACAAAAACATCATCTCCCATTTACTCCCATCCATAGACAATAAAACAACAAAATATACTCCCTTAAATTATTCTAATCAACAACATCAAAATGCAAAAGAAAATTAATCACACTGGTTGAAACCAGGAAAAGAAAAACAATCTATTTCACTGCAGTCCACTGCTTCAAATTCAAAATAAAACGTCAACAGACTTAATTCACCAAAACTATGGCCTGAATAACCCAGCCATTCTATCAAAAAAAAATGCGCACTCATGTTTATAACTTGCAAAATTTGTTTCTGGGGTTCGGACATGTTTTCTCGTACAATCATCATCCTTCCTCACAAGAGTCAGACAATGAAGGAAATAGACTTATTCTAGGCCACAGGCATGTGTGCACGTTCTAGCTTATAAACAATTAATTCACTCAGAGCCATGACTCTGTTAATTACGGTAAAACAAACAAGTCAAATATACATGAAGCATCAAATAAACACATTCGGTGGCCGATGCCCCGTTACTCTTGATAAATAAACAACTATAATGAATGCACTCAAAATGGCAATACAAGACGTCGCTTCCTGAAGCGGTACAAAAAAAGAAACCCTGGGAAGCCAGACTACCTTCCCTCAAAAGACAACAATACCATCCCTCGACCTTGTGACAGACATTCTCACACCACACTAACCAGCTGGGCAGGCAATAACCTTCACTGCTACTTTTAGAATTCAGACGGCTGGCCGCAGTCTTATACCTGCTCCCTATGACTACCTTTGACTACCTGGGGTTCGAGCTGTACAGTTACCTTTCCGACGGAGCTATAGCACACTCTCATCAGACAATGAATTCAATCATTTCTACTTACCATTTTATATCATCGTAGAACACGGGAATACCACCTCCGTTATTAATTTCACTTACCATTTTATATCATCGTAGAACACGGGAATACCACCTCCGTTATTAATTTCAGCTCAACCCAGGATCAACTCTCAACCTTTTTTGAATATTATATTATCATCCAGCCATTTTGTCACCTTTCTTTACCTTGGTGTGATTATCAATTACCATACTTACTGTTCACATAATTTCAGTGTCACTACTGGTCTTTGTCACAATATCGAGATGTCTTCCCCATATTAGCTTTTACGTTAATATCGTGCGTAAGCACTATCAACCCAATTATTCCCTTAATTGTGCATTCAGCAAAGTTACTGACACCCTCAAACAAAACACATTAAAACAAAATGTTGATGCTCATATACTCATTTACGTTATAAAACACACAAAAAATAATCATAACTGACAAATATACACAAATCTAAACAAAACATGCCTGCTATGCCTAAAATATCTATTTTATCATAATTGCTTATGATCGAGATAAACTTATCCGATTCCCATGATGGGATACGCTATGGCAAACATGCCCCATACAATATCTACTTATCTCGTATACATCCTGATGGTAATGCTCTGGTCCTTGATATCAGTCTTCTGGATCAATTGGTTCATCTTGCAAGGAGGATAATTTACACACGGTTTCCAAAATTCACCAAAGCAAAGGTCCACTGTGAACTATTATTATTATTATCACAATGCACGGTTCTCGCGTATGTAGCTCCTACCTCCTACAGCTATCATCAACCTACTCAATTCAGCTGATAGTTCAATAGCTTCCTAGATCACTGACTTAGCTACTAATAGCTCGTACGGCTATCTCTATCATATAACTGTGTCGTACTGTCACGGTATGCACTGTTCCAATTTCGCACTCGCGAATAATTAGCAATATTCAAATGTCCAAAGATAGAACTGCTTCTACTTATAAAACTTGTAAAATTGTTAATATTTCTTGTTGCCTCGAGCGCGGGCTTACGCCTCTGCAGCGCCCGGATACGAACTGTTTTCGCTGCGTATCCAGCTATTATTTATATGATTTCTCGGAGAAGTACTTGGAGTGGGAAGCTTTTAGAATTTATTTCCATAATAACACTCGCATGAATATACAAATTAGCTCCTTTGAACGTCCTCATTTCTAATGTCTCAATGACTTCTTTTTATCCAAAATCCGATCGTTGGATCCTTATATAATGAGCTCCGTAATTCCCTTCAATGTTCCTTAATTTCGGCGGGATTTGGTCGCGTCTCGCGTCCCTCGCTGCTATTGGTAGTTTTAAATCCACCCCCTGATTTCATTTTAATTCTGGCAAAAATCACAGAATGATCCAATTTAAATTTTGACGATACTTCTGAGAGGCTGGGATTGTCCCCTATACGATGGTGTAATTCCTGTTTCTGTATTTTAATTACTGCTCCAATTTCTCTCAAATGGGCGGGGTTTATCTAGTGAGTGATCGTTGAAATTTTCGTATTTACCCGCTTGGTTGAAACACCGTTTTCGCGTTGTCTGAGCGCATGTGGCTTCCAGATGTTGGCTTTCTCTTCCTACCGTCATTGTCTGCGCTGGGTGAAAGTTACAGTAAAGCACGTACGGGCCTCCCTTTGTTGTGCCCTGGTCCACAAGCAACGTCTTTTCTCACACCAGCTTTGAAACATGAATACAATCTTGTTGAAATAAATATGTAGAATTTATGCAATCACAGATGCATAAAGGTTACAGTACCTGGTCATCAGTTTAATTCTCCCCTCTGATACCAATCAAGGCGTGGCAAGCTATCGCACTGACACCCGCTCACTGGCCGGTAAAAAGTGCGCAACTTCTCCCCGCTACTTCGGGTCAACATACAGTTGTTTATTAGCAATTTCTAGTGAAAATAATTTACAAACTTATCTGGTTTTACAGGAAATGTTCAAAGTGATGTCCATCAGCTCGCAAGCATGCCTGGCACCTCGTGAACAAGTTTGCAGACACCCGGCGAATTTCTCCCTGGGTGACGTTTGTTATAACTTGCCGAGAACGGACCCGGTGGAGCGAAACTCTTTTACAATATCGCGTATCATGTGTCTATATGGAGGACGGATAGCCTACCAGGAAATTTCCGAATGAATCGAAAACCGCACACTCTAACAGAAGAATAGTTCGCATAACAAGGCACAATGAATACACGTTGTTGTATAGAAAACATCACTTCGCATAACAAAGCACAATGTTGTGTAGAAAACATCGCTTTAAGACAATAGACTATATTGTATAAACTGTAAAATTGCCCCGAGACTGCACTGTATATTAGGTCAATTCAACTAGCACTTCACAAACTTAAGATACCGGAGATACTGACAGCTTACTGCAACATTGCCGATCTCAGCACACGTGTTCATTCGGATGATAAGGCTGCACCTGCCAAGGTCATCTTGACCGACCTAGCGGCTCGTACAGGGCGAATTTAAAATGATGACCCTGTACTAAATAGCTTTTAGTACACGCCTTACGTTGTGAAAAAATATACAGCAAGAAAATTAAAATCAAAAGGCAATATCCATAAGTTGTAGTCATTTTAGACAAGAAACATAGAGAAAGCATAACTTTCATCGTTCGTCAAGAAAACTCCCTTCAACACACCTCTAGCACTGAAAAATGTGTCCAAAGATACACGGCGATACGTTTAACGCTAAGGAGTTGTGCACTGGTGTAGCCCATCATACGAATCTTCTCTCAATCACCTGCGTAAGATGCGATAAATAGAAAAAAAGATTTTTAAAATTTGCGCGTGATTCCATCTTGCATTTTTGAAAACAATTGAGCAATATTAGATGTCTCAATACTAAGCTCAGAATAAAGATTCGCTGTGCCAAGTTTCATTGCACTCGGGTAATTAGATCGGTAGAAAAGTTAAATAAAATGTTTGAAAATTACTTGGCCGCCATATTGGTTTTATGTTTCTCATAATTTTGAAAGTTACTTAACAGTCCTCTAACACCACACAAAATTTCAGTTTAATTGCCTAAATAGTTTCGAAGATACTGAGAAATGGTGAAATAGATATCATGGACGCTATCTTGGATTGTTTTATATATATGCTATAGAATTATATATTAGGAGATGAATCTTACCATCGTGGCTCATTACATCAACCTACATTTCATGTTAAGGACATGAGAAATAAAAACATAATTTTATAAACTTTTGCACAGCCTGCATTTTTTGGTTCTCATAAAAATTGAATAAAATTAGACGCCAGTATATTAAACCTTGCATGAAAATTTATCATGCTAAATTAATTTCACTGCACCGGGATAATAAAGCCGCGAGAAAAATCCATATAAATATTTAAATTTGTCGTCGCCACCATGTTGGTTTTGTGCTCATCCGGTTATTGAAAGTCCAAATGGTGATCTTACGTTAATAGCCTCTATCAACCTACAAAATGTGGGTTTGACTACTGTAATAAATTCGTAGATATAGAGAATCATCTAAATATTTCGGATGATCGTCATGTTGGATTGTTTTATAGGTCGCAAAAAATTGCAAGGTTCTGATTTTTTGGGATGTTGTTAGGATAGATACCAATAGTGTAAAACCAAGTTTGCAACCTAGAAAGACCTGTGCTAACTTCGTGGTGTTCGAAAAACCTCGACATTTTCAGACGTTTTTCGGTTTTTGCCTTACAATTTCCAAAATATGCATTCTATGGCCAAGTCACCCATTACATTTTAAAGAAGTCAAACTTACCGACAATTTGAGCGCAACTTCAGTTCTGTATATCTTATATATTTTGAGGTACAACACTTCGAAAATGGGAGTAGAGTATTTGTAACAGTTCTAGCACCTCCACCTCCACACCCTCCACACAAGATGGCGGCGGTGCGATATCTCTCGAACTTATGGTCGGATTTTGACAAATGAGGTGTTATTGAACTCGGGCTGACACCCCCTTTCCCATGGACAACATATTTCAACCCCAAAAATAAAACCTACCCCTACTAGAGGGTGAAATTGAATTTTTTAGAGAATCTCTCTTTCCAATTGCAACATGTGAGAGTTTGAATGCCGATATGGAATGTAACGGTGTTCTGCAAACCAATAATCAAAGAGGGGCATGTTAGGCCTTGAGGTGAGAGCCCCTGTTATTGTTGACGAGCCCCCTGCTGTCGGGCCCCTGTTGATGGGTTATTGTTGATAGGTCCTTGTGGACGAGTCCTTGTGGACAAGTCCTTGTGGACAGGTCCTTGTGGACGAGTCCTTGTGGACGAGTCCTTGTGGACAAGTCTGTGTGGACAGGTCCTTGTGGACAAGTCCTTGTGGACGAGTCCTTGGCCCTTTGGACTGATCCCTTTGGACGAGTCCCTTTGGCCTGGTTCCTATGGACTAGCCCATGAATTTATTTAAATTATGTCAAAGGTCTAACTACATTTGTGTGTGTGTTGAACTGACGTTGTTCACTAATCCCCCACTACTATAATGGGATAACGATATGAAAGGAAAGTGACGAAATACATGTGAACATACAAGGGATCTAACTTGGTGGATGGATGTGTTCTAACAAGTCATTTGTAGTTGAAAGAGAATAATACATGTTCTTAAGATGTTAAAACTGAGGAGATGGCACGTGCAGTAAGACGTCTTGTTACTTCCTGTGTCATATTACAGACATGACAGAGAGCGCGCAGATCTGTTGCTATGACTAACACTGCAGTAATTTGAAACCACAGGTGTTCATTAAGACAATGGATGATGATCATGCAAAGTTAGCAGTTATTGGATATTACACAGGTGTTCCTTCCGGTGTCATGTTGCTGACATACCAGAGAGCGCACACTGCTGTTGCTATGACTGACGCTGCAGTAATTTGAAACCCCATATCTTGATTAAGACAATGGGTGATGATCATGCAAAGTCAGCAGTCATTGAATACCACACAGGTGTTCCTAGTGTACTTTGGACTCTCAACTGTATTGGGAAAGGAATTGCAATGATCTGCAAAAAACTGCTGACACGAGCGATGAGAGTTTGTATAAGAGGGGTGTCATATATCTCCCTACTGTCAGTCTTTATTACTCGCTTTGAGTGAACAGTGCTCTATTACTGCTCAAGAGTTGTAAAAAAAGCCGTTTTGGTAGAAAATCAATAAATTATTTTGCAAGGTAAGTACTTATTATTATTGGATTGTAGTCTTTTATTACTAATTGATGTTGAAGTTATTGATTGGAATGTATTTATTGATTGATTGATTGATTGATTTGTTTGCAGATAATTGGGTACCTGTAGGTTACCAGATTCCTACAATCTGTTCATTCAGTGACAGCAGTTGATCAATTATAAAAAGGTAAGTGCCCCCCTCTAATAACTTTTAAACAGTTAGAGTGATATTTTCCAATGTTCTCAACTACATGTCAGTGAAAATGGTATATTTGGCAGTCAAAAGTTGAAAACTACTTGACCATGGTGTGTAAAGCTAATTGTGTAGGTTATATTTTGATTACCGCTCTATTAAGTCTGAATGTTCATTGCTAGGTGTCAGTGTCAGAGGGAATATTTAAAGACTTAACCTCAGTTCACCTAACATAACCTAACTTTACCTAACTTAACCTTATCATGTGACATGTTTTACAATTTTAAACTTGTTTTAAGACTGGCTATGACGTCACACTTAGCTCACTTAACTGGCGATCGCTGGTTTCTATCACGTGACATGTTCTACAAGTTTAGACTTGTTTTAAGACTGGCTATGACGCCACACTTAGCTCACTTAACTGGCGACCGCTGGTTTCTACCACTCTATCAAGTTCTAATGTTCACTGCTAGGTGTCAGTGACAGTGGTATATAGTAACCCTCAGTTAGAACTACATAAAGTTAGACTTGCTAGGAGTTCACAGATCGATTTAAATACCCTGCTATAACCATTGACTGGAATATAATTAAACTATTTATATTGTACTTTTAGTTTTATCTTTTATTAACATTGATGATGTCTTCCTTTTATAGATAACTTGGAAAGTAATCATCATGTTCAAGTGTGGTGACTGTAAGAGACAGTTCTCAAGACCTGACAACCTTCAACGTCATGCAAGTACAAAACATAATCAGAAAATGTTTGTGTGCAGTCATTGTGCTACAACATTTAACAGACAAGATAGTCTTACACGACATGTAAATTTAATGCATGTCAGTTCAGCACCATTTTCGTGTTCAGTTTGCGAACTTGGTTTTTCTGCTGTAAAGCGATATCAATTCCACATGGTTGAAGTGCATGGAGAACAACAGGAATTGAAATCTGTAAAACCATCAACTAGCACGGAACCTTTAAATGAATGTGATGCTCAAAAGGGTAAACGTTCTCAAGATTGTGAAAATAGTTGTGCAACAAAAAGAAAAAAGAATGGTGAACCTTCAATAACACATTGTGATGTATGTAATATTGGTATACCTTCTTCAATCATTCATGGACATTTACGCAGTATTCAACATAAAAATAACGCTTGCCATGAAAGAAATTCTGGAAATATTCAACAAATTGGTAGTGCATTTAAAAGTCGAATTGCTAGTTATAGACTTCATAGTAAAGAAAAAACTCAAAGTATTGAATCATTTAAAAAAATGTTCAACCTACTGTGTTTGGCTTAGTAGAAAATGTTTTATTAGAGCATAAAACAATTAAAATGAATTTTGAACTTTTTGGCCTCGATGTAAAAACTGGGAGCGAAGGTGAAATTACGGATATCAAATCCTTTAATACAAAAAACATAATTGTTAGCGAATCAACTAATATTAGTGATATATATCAAAATATTTCAAGTGCTATCATTGTTAAGAGTGAAGAGTTCCAGGAAAGGGAGTCAGGCTGGACATTGGTTGAAGTACTTTATTTAGAAACCAACATGAATAAATACAACCCCCTTCGAGCATCATCATATATTGATTTGCCAGGATGGATCAAACGAAAGAAAGCTGTTGTGAACGTTATGAATAATGATGACGCATGCTTTGCATGGGCTGTAACCTCAGCTCTCCATCCAGCAGAAAAGGCTGTGGAGAGAACGTCATCTTATCCTCACTATTCTTCAGTGTTAGATTTAAAAGAAATGAATTTCCTATGGCGATAAAAGACATTCAACGTTTTGAAGAGCTGAACAATGTAAGTATTAATGTTTATGGAATTGAAAATAAGAGTATAGTTGGTCCTCTATATTATACTCAGGAAAAAAAGGATGCTCATGTAAATTTACTATACATAACCGAAGGTGAAAACGCCCACTATTGTTGGATAAAACATTTAAGTAGACTTGTCAGTAGTCAGATAACGAAATGCGATGGTAAAAAGTGGTTGTGTGATGGCTGTTTGCTATATTTCAGAAAAGAGGACCAACTAACTCAACATAAAAAATGGGGATGTAAACATGTTCGTACGGTATTACCAACTCCTAAAAATAACATTTTAAAATTTAAGGATTATGAGAAACAGCTTCGAGTACCATTTGTTATATATGCTGACTTCGAGGCTTTGCTAAAACCATTTAATACATGTTCATCAAATCCAGCCCAACCTTTCACCAACACAACTCACATTCATGAACCTTTTAGCTTTGCATATTATATTAAATGTAGTTATGATGACTCTTTAAATAAGTTTGAGCTCTATAGAGGACCTTATGCACCTAAAGTTTTTATGGAAAGGCTTGAGAAAGATGCCATCCGTATATCCTCTATTTTAAATACGATCATTCCAATGGAGCCACTAACTTCCTCACAGCAAATGAATTTTGAAACTGAAACTAATTGTTTTATATGTGGTGAATGTTTATATTCAGACAGGGTTCGCGATCATGACCATTTAACAGGAAAATATCGTGGTGCGGCTCACCAAGAATGTAATTTAAATTATAGAGTAAGTTAATTCATTCCGGTCATTCTACATAACGGTAGCAAATACGATAACCACTTTATCATTTAAGAATTTGGAGCTTCAGATGTGAAAATTGATGTTATTGCAAATAATAAGGAACAATACATATCGTTCACAAAATACATCAAAACTAGCAATAAAAAACCATTAAACTGCGATTTTTAGATTCATTCCGCTTTATGTCGAGTAGTCTTGATAAGCTGGCTAGTAATTTAAAATCAGATCAGTTTCATGAAATTCAATGTGTCTTTCCTAAAGAAGATGATTTTAATTTGATTCGTCAAAAGGGTATATTCCCTTATGAATATATTAACTGTGTGGAACGTCTTGAGGAGTGTTGTTTACCACCGAAAAATGCATTTTACAGTTCCTTAAACACAAGTCATATCAGTGATCAGGAATATTTACATGCACAACGTGTATGGGCACAGTTTGACATTCAAACTTTAGGAGAATTTTCAGACATATATTTGAAGACAGATGTGATGTTATTAGCAGATGTTTTTGAAAATTTTCGGAATGTTTGTATGAAAACTTATGACCTTGATCCTTGTCAGTATTTCACAGCTCCTGGGTTAAGTTTCAGTTCAATGTTGAAAAAAACGAAAGTAAATTTAGAATTAATGACTGATATAGACATGATCAATTTTATAAAATCATCAATTCGAGGTGGATTAAGTCAATGTAGTGGACGGTACTCTAAAGCGAATAATAAATACATGCCTAGCTACAACCCTTGTGAAGAGTATATTGTCTACCTCGATGCAAATAACCAATATGGTTGGGCTATGAGTCAATATCTACCACTGAAAGATTTTCGCTGGCTGACACAACCTGAAATTAATGTCTTACATGTTGACACTCTTAATGATAACGATGATAAAGGATATATTTTAGAGGTAAATCTTGAGTACCCTAAAGAGTTACATGATGATCATAATGATTTACCATTTTGTCCTGAGAATATGAAATCTCCATACATCACATCACGAACAAAAATGTTAATTGCTAATGTAAATGATAAATGTAAATATGTAATACATTATCAAAACTTGAAACAGTGTCTACAGCATGGATTGAAATTAACTAAAATTCATCGCGTATTGCAATTTCATCAGTCAGCATGGCTCAAACCGTATATTGATCTAAACAATAATTTAAGAACGCAGTCAACAAACGCGTTTGAAAAAGATTTTTATAAACTCATGAATAATAGTGTTTTTGGAAAGACTATGGAGAATGTTGATAAACGAGTTGATGTAAAGCTGATAACAAAGTGGGAGAATGATGGTAAAAGGTATGGTGCGAGCAACTTAATAAGCAAGCCTAACTTTCATAGCTGTTCAATTATTCATGAGGATTTAGTTGTAATACAAATGAATCGTCTTAAAGTAACTTACAACAAACCCATATATGTGGGTTACACCATTCTGGAATTATCAAAAACACTTATGTATGAATTTCACTATGATTATGTAAAGAAAAACTATCTGGATAATGCTAAATTACTCTACACAGACACAGATTCTTTTATTTATGAGTTTAAAACTGATGATTTTTACGAGGATATCAAAACTGAGCTAAATAGGTTTGATACAAGTGACTACCCCAAGGATAATATTTACCATTTACCTCTAGTAAACAAAAAGGTTCTTGGGAAATTTAAGGATGAATGTGCTGGTGTTATTATAGACACCTTTGTAGGCACAAAATCTAAATCATACAGCTATATGACAATTGATGATGTAGTAGTAAAAAAAAATAAAAGGAGTGAAAAAGAATGTTGTTAGTAAAGAGTTAGATATAAGTGATTATAAAAACTGTATAGTTAGTAACCCACCTGTATTATATAAGAAAATGTGTGTATTTAGAAGTAAAAATCATCAGCTACATACCAATTTGTTGAACAAAGTTGCTTTAAGTAATGAAGACAACAAACGATTCATTATACCCAACACATTTAATACTCTTGCTTGGGGAAACAGTCGTATTGACGACTATTACTTTACTTAAGTCTAATGATCACTATATTGTAATATTTGTAGTGTGTTTTATATTGTAATTTTTTTTGTAAAAACTGTAAGTAGAATGTATAATGTTAGGCTACAGTAGTTTAGTAAAAATAAGATAAGTAATGCATTTTAGTGTAAAATGTTTGCTTTTGTATATTACGAAAAAGATTTTAAAAAATTTACTGAATGTGTGAACTAAACAAGGGGAATGTAAAAAATGTAAAGTGGAAATTGAAAATATCCATGTGTGAAAAAGTGAAATGGCTATCACCATTTTAAAATTAAAAAGACATTGTAATCTGGTAAACCATGTTTTTTATTTCACAACAACAAAAATGTACAGAATGTGTAAACTAAACAAGGGAATGTAAAAATGAAAAGTGGAAATTGTAAATATTCATGTGTGAAAAATTGAAATGGCTATCACCATTTTAAAAATTAAAAGATATAGTGATTTAGTGAACCTTATTTATATTTCACAAAAAATGTACAGAATGTGAGAACTAAACAAGGGGAATGTAAAAAATGTAAAGTGGAAATTGTAAATATTCATGTGTGAAAAAATGAAAATGAAGAAATGACTATCACCATTTTTAGAATTAAAAGACATTGTGATCTGGTAAACCTTGTTTTTATTTCACAACAACAAAAATGTACAGAATGTTTAAACTAAACAAGGGGAATGTAAAAAAATGTAAAGTGGAAATTGTAAATATTCATGTGTGAAAAAAATGAAATGCATATCACCATTTTTTAAAATTAAAGACATTGTGATCTTGTAAACCTTGTTTTTATTTCACAACAAATAGAGCTTTACAAAAATAGAATACAAAGAAATATCAATTCCTCAATCCTTTTCAATGTCCATGTCCACTCATTATTAACTTTCCTTTTATAACACTAATCACAATGACGACTGCCAACCTCTCTCCCACTGAGACATCACAGAATGTCAAAAGTTGTTTAGCTTTTCAACGATACTTTATCCGCTACACGTCTTAATGCAGAATGACTGTGGTGATAAGAAAGCTGCATGCTTGATCCAAAGGATTAATAGGTATATCACTATGCTGCAAAGGTTCTTCAAGACAAGTTCCAGGACTACACAAATAATAACCAGGTAGGTAGATTTCGAAAGTCAAGTATTGAATTACTTTGTTAGTGACGCCATTGCCAGTACAGGTCTGGCATATCCTGTTCCATCGATGGTAAAAGGGTTTGATCTTCCTCCTCCTCTGTGGATGATGTTTGTTGTTGTTGCTTTTTTTCTTCATTACTCCCGTGGTATGAGGAAACAAAGTCTTTACACTGACTTTTATGACCATGATACAGTTTGACTAGCTGACAAGTAGCACACTGTCGCATAGAGGGTATTTTTGCCATAGCCACTTGCTTATGGTGATCATAATCCGTACATGGTTACAATTCACTTAACACAGGGTCTTGAGTCCATGATTTTGGTACATGTTGCCAGATTTCTTTCACTGCATTTGCTGCGACATAATAAATGAATGATTTTGGAAGAGCCAATAATTCTTCTTTAGTAAAACTGTCTACTTTCTTTTTACACACAAAGAACTTTCCAATCGCTTTATCGGTAGCATCCCCTCTCTCCATGGTATCACGTTGATGTTTACACGTCGCTTGTAGAAATCTCACTGGTGTCATCCACAGGTAAACCTTTAGTTTTAATTTTATTTAACAACTCCCAGCAGGCATTGGTGGATAGCCAATGAAACAATTGCCACACCTGTGCCAAGGCTTTATGGGTAATATAGTCACAGGGGCAGCGATCCATGAGTGTTTGCAGCGATGGACAGCCCATGTCCATTAAATCGATACATTGACAGTAAGACGCTAAAAATGGTTGTAGCCATTGACGTTTTTCACTACCTTTCACAAATATTACATGGGCAGAAGACAAGTAGGCTTTCATGACCATGTCCAGGTGCTTATATGAAATGGTTCCTTGCTTCCACTCTAGTTGCATATGAGTTTCAATCCACTGGGTTTGTTTACGGTCTTTATCACACAACAAATCAAAGGCATAAGGTGGTTTAAACACCAAATGAGTAGCTTGTGATATCCAAAAAGTGGAACAATCGATGATGGCCACTTCTTTAAATATAAATTTGTTATCTCCAATTTTAAACCCTTGACAGTCGACAATCAGTGTACGCAACATGTTCACTCTTGTCTGGATCAAGTCCAACTGACCACAGACTGACAATTGTTCAGTAAGGTGTACCCATGTCATTTACTTACATTCCATTCTAGTAAAAGAAAAGAAAAACATCGAGTAGTCACTGTAGAGGTTAGGATATGACAGGGGGCATAAGAAATAATAATATAACAACAACAACCAATTTTTTTATTTCATTATTTTATTAGCATAACAAGTTTTACATTCTTTTTTCATTCTAGGATAGAGGCGGTACCATCTCATACAACAAAAAAGTATTGTGTTTATAGTGTCCATAACACTGATGATATACCAATGTCTCTAAACTGGATGTTTTTAACTGTGAGCTGCTCACTGAAGCACTACCGGCACCATAAAGTCCACACGTATCATAACTTTTTTCATCACTCAGAGGCATGAGTGAGGGGTAACTTGAATGACAGGGTATATTACCCACCTCCATTCTGCACAGGTAGGGGCAGGCAGGTGACCAGCGCTGATGTTCCTGCATGGGTTCATCGCTCTCTTGCCATTGGTCTAAGATGATGGGACAAAACACACATTTCACTTCATCTCTTCTTTTTAAATAGTAGAATCCAGCGGCTGCTAAGGCTTGAGGGTTTATAAAAGGCACCGGCCACGTCGCAAAGGTCTTGAAACGTTGTTCCTCAGATTTTAAATTCATGGATGTAACTTCTCTTGAGGCTTGAAAGCAAGACATGACTGAGTGGTTTGATGTGTGTTGACCTGCTATTTATACACTTGTCACTTGGTTGGACAGTGGATAATAGTTGACTTGTTTGTGATGAATAATCAAACAGTAGGCCGTGGTATTGGCTGGAACATTGTCATGCGTTTCAAAATCTAGTCGAATGTCAATATTGGATGGTTTGACAGACTCTTCCAAGTAGGAACAGTCAAAGACAATCAGTGGCGCCCTTGTCTTAAAAGCTTGGGGTGACAACATTGGACAATTCTCTTTTTGATAATACGACCATCTAAATTTAGAAAACAAGTCGTACAGGGGGGCAAACTTATTTTTTGAAAAATCTAAATCCAGCCCTTCATAGGAAAACACAGCACCGTTGAGGAAAAGACGTGCATTTCTCAATTGCAGGTGATCAAATTGCGTGACATCTTTGGTTTGTTGATACTTGCGATTCGTTTGAAAACCCACAATCATGTAGAGAGGTCTCTCTGTATAGCGGGCTGTTTTTATAGACCAACTGTGTGTGTTGGTAGTGGGCAATAACGGGTACTCATGGAGTGCCCAGCTTCTAAATTCCATGGGTAGAGGTATATCTCTCTTTACCATTTTGAGTATGTCCAGTTTTTTGCTATCGTTAAGGGTCACATGAAGCACTTTCCATAGCAAGCGTTGTAGTTGAATTTTTGAATCAATGGGGGCATTGTCAACTCCCTTGAGTGCATTATTATCACTCCTGTCTCTCACCAGATAAAGCACTTGCCTTGCGTTGACCACAATGCGCTGGTGATCTTCAGCAAAGCCTAAAATCAGTTTAAGAGGTAAATATCCAGTGAAGGTGCCATCGGTGTGTACCATCCAGTCATTGGTCGAGTCAGGGCACCAACCCGCCATGCAAAGTGTTTTAGCTTCTTCCTCACTATAAGAGGGATATAGTTTCATGACACTGGAAATACCCACATTTCGAGTGCTATCCACCACGATATCGTTAATGACATAACGTACTTCAGAAAACAGGAAGGCGAAAGCATGGTTGGCTAACTTGGATGTAGTGGGTGTAGAACCATCGGCTTTGGTGAGCCGACCTTCAATCTGAATAACACTTTCATGCGGTAGAGTGTAAATATCTTGGTTGTTGATAACAAATTGAATTTCATCATTGTTATTGAGTCCAGGTGTTTGAGCTTGATAAGAATGCAGATCAATTCTTACCACTCCTGGTTGCTCCTCGATGTGGTTCGCTACCTCTAGAATAGAATTCATCGCGGGGGTTAATGTGGTAACCCAAATGCTGTAAAATCTGCTTGTTCTGAGATGTTAACGTGTATTCACGTGGTAAACAACTAACACCATTCCTAGACGGTGCTGTTGCTTTATATACAAACTTCATAGTGGTTTTAGCACCAACTTGTAAGTCACTGGTGTGATAGAATCTAGATCAATGAGTTGTTGCTCTCTATTGATCAGTCTTAATGTTATATTACTAATACCATCGACAGCCACAGAATGAAAAAGCACCACTGGAGGGTTTTCACGAATAATATAGCCATTGGGCGATGTTACAATAAAGTCATAAAGTGAATGCGACGGTTCTTGATTGGTGTACACTTGACTAATAATATTACACGTCACCGACACATGATGGTCCTCAATGAATTTCACTTCATGGTCTGATTCATGTTTTTTGTTGGGCTCTAACA
Source organism: Meconema thalassinum (assembly GCA_946902985.2). Lineage (NCBI taxonomy): Eukaryota > Metazoa > Arthropoda > Insecta > Orthoptera > Tettigoniidae > Meconema > Meconema thalassinum. The sequence goes on from OX336388.2 coordinate 556,259,578, forward strand.
CACGTGGTTTAAATCCTAGTAATGGTCCAAAGGAATCGGAGTGAGTTTTAAAGTCAATTTTGAATGTAGAAAAAATACTGCAGCGATGAGTGTTGGTATTTCCTACAAATTCAAACTTGCGCGTTCCATCGAGAAATGACTTTAAACCATATTCATTGATCAATACCATATAAATGTGTTCATAAATGTCATCTATCGTGTATCCACCAGAGTTCAGGGTGAGCACAGAATCATCATAGTAAAACTTGTTGTTCACATTTTCACGTATGTTGTATATTCGATTGTACGTTTCAAGAGAAACAAGTCCTAAACCATAAGGTTTTTCACTCAATTCGATAGGTGGGTAAAAGTCTAGACTCACTTCAGGTCCACGTCCATGCAGTGTAAACGTCTTACATTCCACCGACATACTGTTGACGTTTTTGCTTATGTTGCGTCTTATATTTAAAAAAAAATAACACGAACGTCCACACTGTTGGCTGTTAAACGTTTGCTCACGTTTCACATTATAATATATCTTGATCCTGTTTCCAAAATAGGCCACTAGTTCCATGGGCGGGGGCAAATTCCCAAAACTGTCAAAGTACCATACAGTAGATCCCTCTTTGACATAAGCTACATAATGTGTTCCAGGTCCTCGGTGATCATCCAAATTGACAACAGCACATTCATGTTTCCCGGGTTGTGAGGGTAATTGGTTTCGCATAAACACACCTCGAAAATGAGAAAGCTTCAGTTGTTTAGCATAGCTTTCCACTTGCTGATGCATCAGGGCATGTCTTGCTATGGCTGAGGTTAAAGATGTTTTATTTTATTTCGAAAAGGTGAAATTCCAAATCCTTGTTGATAAAAGGCTGGCTTCAAATTGACATTTCTAGCCCCCATAGCAATGGCCTCCATTGTTTCATTGTGTCGCTGACTTTCATTGAGTTGTTGCTTGCCCTGTTGCACGGCTTTAATGGTTTTTGCCACTGCACTGGCGCCGCCTAAAAGTGAACCTAGAGCAGCCAGACCAGCGAATAATGCAGGTAAAAATCCCGCTCGTTTGGGGACGCGGATCACTCGCCCTTGTTTTGAACCCTGTCGCTGACGTTTTGGAATAACATGTCTCTGTGCTACTCGAAGAGCTTTCCTTATGGTCAACACATTATTTTTTCTTTTTTTCTTTCGCAAGGGCTTGTCCACGAATGTCATAAGCCCAGGCTTTGCCAAGGACAGGCTCATATTTTTTGTCTTTCTCACCACATATCTTTGTTTCACCATGATGATGATGACCAACAACCTTTCACAAGAAAGTTTAAGTCACAACTAACATTAGATTGTTATTTCATGGCTGTATATTCCAATTCTACATAAAGTGGGAAATCATTTATGGTTTTTTCAGCTTGCTTTTCATTCCATGTCAACAGGAGATGAAAGGATAATTCGTCTCCTGCATTGACCATTTCATGGTTATGGACCAACATCCTATGACCATTTATCTCTATTTGTAAATGGTTCTCATCAGGTATGGCATATTTGATGTGAATGGTTCCATTATAGTGTAGTCGATAGTGGCTTAAACCTGAAGCAAGCACATAGGTCAAGTGCTGGTCATGAACTAGCGGTATATGGTTTCTCTCATTCACAGGTTTTACATTTGTCAGATGCACTAAAAATACAGATGGGATAAATTTATAAAGCCTTTTCATTTCATAGGTCACGTATCGCTTGGTACAGACATCATTATCTTCTTGTGGGTCTTCCACGTGAATAATGCGGTGATGATTAGCGCTATAGCCATCCACCGTAAGCTGAGGCACTTTATCATAAAACTCATACACCTTGTTATCCACATACTTTTTTGTAGTAACGTCTGTAGACACTTGAGGATGTTTTACATGAGTTAACCGCTTTCCTTTAAAGTCATAATCTCCTTATTTTGTGCGTGGCACTACTGACCTATCCACATAGTGTTTATTAGCAGGATCTGTTTCTTGTTTAGGATCATGTATGGGAACAGACCTAGCTTTGACTATCAACGCACGTCCAAAGACATCCATCGTCAACCTGTAGTACAAGTCTACTGTTTCTATGACAAGGCTCGGTGCGATGTATATAGACAGCCTGCTAGCCTCTCTAAGCCTTAGTTGAAATGAAGCTAATTAAGCAGCAAGAGTCATTCCCCGTGAGGGACATGGTTTCCCATCTCTGCCCCACATCACGTGAACAACGCCATGGTTCACTGTTTCCATCTTCCATTCGCTGCATTATTGTGGGACCTTCCGGCTGTGGAAAGACCAATCTTTTGCTGACACTTATTACAGCGCCCAATGGTCTGTGTTTTCAAAATATTTATATTTTCGCAAAATCTCTCTACCAACCCCTCTGCGTGTTTCTGGATCAAGTCATGTCTGGATTAAAAAATGAGAATATGGGGTATTTTACATTTTCCACGCAAGAAAATGTTATTTCACCGGATGAGGTAAAGCCTGATTCACTCATGATTTTCGATGATGTATCCACTGAACGACAAGGTATCATTCAAAGCTATTTCAGCATGGGTCGACACAAACATATCGATTGCTTCTATCTTGGACAAACGTATTCTAAAATGTCCAAACAGTTGATTCGTGACAATGCCAATGTCATTGTTTTATTTCGCCAGGACGAGAGGAACAGTCGTTACATTTATAATGAACATGTGAATCCGGATATGACCTTTCAAATGTTTACAGAATTGTGTGGCAAGTGCTGGAAAACACAACGTCATGCCTGTTTAGTGATTGACAAACAATGTGAACTCAACCAAGGGCGGTATCGCTTAGGGTTTGATCATTTTATTGCTATTTAAGGCACTGTATCATTCCCTCTCAAGTCATTTGTCACGACATCATGGCGTTAGCAGAGAGTCAATTGAAAAAGCATATTATTAGAGCAAAAAATACTATTCGCCAAAAGTTTCGTCAATTGAAACGATCGCGTGCGGATCATGCTTTGTTTATTCAACAACATTTAGCACCTCCGCTAAAAGCCATATTGAAACCCTCTTTCAAGCCATCTGAAACGCTACCTACCGTTTCACAAGCCAGTCAGACGCATCACGAGGACTCTGAGGAAGAGAAAGAGGAAGATGAAGAGGAATAGGAAGATTTAACTAGTGTTAGCGAAGTTGAGGATAATGAGGAACAAGTGTTTATGCCTCAACAAAAAAAAGGCATCACCCCTTGCAGAGTTTTTAAGAAAAAGGAAATCCTTGGCCATGGTCGAAACCCCTTGCCCTTCCAGATCGTCTCCATTTTCACAACTCTTGGCCTCTCCTCAACATAAAGCTCAACTGAAAAACATTTTAATAAAATATTATGGATCAACACTGGAACCCTATTTCACCAATCTATTTGTTGGAAACACAGATACCACATATGGCGTTCGCTATGAGAATGATAGTTTTAAAATTGGTGATTCATCGATTAAATTTAGTCGTACTAAAGCTGTCATTAAAAAGATCAACTATAAATTAACACCAGGACTGTTAAAGCTACTATTCTCTCGGACTCCCTCATCTCAAGATTATACGTCAGAGGACCTTAGTAAATATAAATCCATTTTATTGGATACCCATGCTCACAAAAGACAGTATGATCCCACTCAACAATTGAATGCTAATATATCCCAAAAATATAAAACCATCATTGCAAAAATGTTCCCCACTAGTCAAAGTGGTCGTCGTAAAGTGTCCGCTTCAGGGGTGACATTTAAACCATTAAAACCCCTTGTGGATGTTACCTACTGGCACAATCCAAATAAACTCGTCCAGCGACTACAGCTGTTGCATGCTTCACGTCAAGCCGGCCATACTGGTCACGAATGGGAAATTCAAGAAATTGAGGAAGAACTTCGAAATGCCAAAATTATTGTTTAAGCCCTCACCCATTAAAATGGGTATTGCTCACGAGTTGCATCGTCCAGCTAGACGTCACTATCAGCGACTCAAGGTGATTTCACAGGGTGTGGATGAACTTTGGCAAGCAGACTTAGTTGAAATGATTCCCTATGCTAACGTTAACGATGGTGTACGCTATATGTTGACGGTCATTGATGTTTATTCCAAAATGGCGTTTGTTGAACCTGTGCGTCGCAAGTCTAGTCCACTAGTCACCAAAGCCTTTCAACATATTATTCAACAATCTAAACGTCAACCTCAGCTGCTACAAACCGACCAGGGAAAAGAATTTTTCAACAAGGATTTCTCCAGTTTTCTCAAATCTAAGAATATTCACCATTACACCACGTACAGCAATCTCAAAGCCAGCGTGGTCGAGCGGTTCAACCGAACATTGAAAACCCATATGTGGAAAGCGTTTACCGCTCAGGGCACTTATCGCTGGTTGGACTTGTTACCTGAGTTAGTGTCACGTTACAACGACACCAAACACAGAACCATTGGGACCAAGCCACGACTTGTAACTAAAAATATTCCACAACTGGATAAACTGTTTAACCCCATAAAAACAGCAGACACTAAACGTCATCGCCTTAACATTGGGGACCATGTTCGTGTGAGCAAATTCAAGTCCGTCTTCGACAAGGGCTACACACCAAATTGGGGGACTGAACTATTTCGAATTCGTCAAGTCAACCTGAACAGTCCAGTCACCTATTTACTCGAGGACCTTAACCATCAACCCATAAAAGGCAGGTTTTATCTTCAAGAACTTCAAAAGACAGCGTTTCCTAAACATTACCTTGTGGAAAAAGTGTTGAAACAAAAAGGAAATAAACTATATGTAAAATGGTTGGGATTTAGCTCAGCCTTTAATTCTTGGATTAATAAATTACATGTTGTGTGAACCTGTGTGTCTTGTATTTATTTATTTACTCATGTTGTACTTAACCTACAGTCCTATGTACAGTCCTCAGCTATACATGTATTATGAGCAATACATATTTCTTTCTCTCTTCACCTGTGTTCTCTCTTACACTAACCCCCCCCCCCCTTCACCTCCCACCACTGTCAAAACAGGTTGTGACTTGTTAGCTCTTATCGTGCGCGTGTACAGGTGAACACCTGTGTGTTAGATCATATTACACATGAACTCACATTTTCTCACGTATGAAGCAAAACAGGATGTGACTTGTTTCACAAGGAGGACGGTAATAAGGTCATTTCACACGTGTTCACATGTATTTCGTCACTTTCCTTTCATATCGTTATCCCATTATAGTAGTGGGGGATTAGTGAACAACGTCAGTTCAACACACACACAAATGTAGTTAGGCCCTTTGACATAATTTAAATAAATTCATGGGCTAGTCCATAGGAACCAGGCCAAAGGGACCCGTCCAAAGGGATCAGTCCAAAGGGCCAAGGACTCGTCCACAAGGACTTGTCCACAAGGACCTATCCACACAGACTTGTCCACAAGGACTCGTCTACAAGGACCTGTCCACAAGGACTTGTCCACAAGGACTCGTCCACAAGGACCTATCAACAATAACCCATCAACAGGGGCCCGACAGCAGGGGGCTCGTCAACAATAACAGGGGCTCTCACCTCAAGGCCTAACATGCCCCTCTTTGATTATTGGTTTGCAGAACAACGTTACATTCCATATCGGCATTCAAACTCTCACATGTTGCAATTGGAAAGAGAGATTCTCTAAAAAATTCAATTTCACCCTCTAGTAGGGGTAGGTTTTATTTTTGGGGTTGAAATATGTTGTCCATGGGAAAGGGGGTGTCAGCCCGAGTTCAATGACACCTCATTTGTCAAAATCCGACCATAAGTTCGAGAGATATCGCACCGCCGCCATCTTGTGTGGAGGGTGTGGAGGTGGAGGTGCTAGAACTGTTACAAATACACTACTATTGGGCATTTTTTCCAAAAAGGTTCGAAATTTGTAGTAAGCTACACTTTCGAACAATTTACCGTCTAAAATACTCATTCTACGAGGAAAGTTATCCAATGTAAAGTTGTAGAGCAGTTATTTAGCTTTAATTTAAGCATTAGCAAAACACTATAAGACCAATAGTTCTATTGTTATCAGGTAAAACACAAAAATAGGAAATTGGATTTTTCAAAAAATGTAACCTGACGAATTGTAGGACTTTTTTAAAGGATAAGAAATATATCAATCAGTGGAAAATTGTTTTTCATGCATAATGAAATTGAATACAATTAATGATAACTAGAAGACCCGTGCTGCTCCGCAACATTCACTTCAACAATCCTACAGCACTTCTGTCCATATGACATTTGCATGTCTTCATGATAGTGACCTGAACAGACATTTACGGTACCGTCGCTTTTGGGTAAATGATGAAGTAGACTTATGAGATCAAATGTGTGGGTGTCTGCCTGTTCTCTGTGTGTGTGTCCCACTATTTACCCTGCGTAAGCTTAAAAGGCGCACGGGCGTCAGGTTCCAGACGCAATTCTGAAAAGCCGAGGTGAACAGCTAACTCCAAACACATAAGCTATACTCTTCTCTGAAGAATTCACTCGACACGACTCGGCAGTTTGATCCTGCCTGAAGCTAGGGTGATGGGTCGCTCACAAGCTCGTACACTCACTCTGAAGATAGTAATTTAAATTTCCACTGAATGGAGATTGCTGGAAGAAATGAAAACGTAAAAACACTTACAGTGGTCGATGTGGGAGCTGTCGCGGACTTTCTTGCAGAACTTTTCATGCTGATCAATTCTCAGAGAATATCGATATTTTTAACGGTTTACCCAGTGTAAGCTTAAAAGACACATGGACGTTAGGCTTTTCTTCAAATCAATTCACTGAAATCGTAAATGCTCGTCTTATTTTGGTCATAAATAAATGTTTTTCTACCTAATCCTTCATCGAGAAATCCTTTACAGAATGGTTAAAACCGCATCAAAATCCATCAAGTTGCTCTCGAGATTACCCGTTACATCCAAGAATTGGGAACTTTGTTTTATACTAAGTAGATAGAGATATCCACACAATTTAAGGCTACAGCGGTACAATTTGGTGTTTTGTCTACTTATGAACAATGGTATAAATTTAATATAAAAGATGGGTCTCTTATATTTGAATTTAGAGATGTAACTCTTGGTTGACATATACAGGTGTGAAAATTAATAGAATTAAATACATAATTTTAATTAGTCATAATTACTTTTAATCAAAATAATTTTCTTGACCAACTTCTTTTGTTGTCCTACTTAGTAGTGTTTCCTCTCCCGTGGAATTACACCTTTTCCCATACGGAATTGCGTCTGGAAACTTTCAGATTATTGGATTCCGAGGGATATCTGAGCTGGGTCCATTTTCAATTTTTCATTGACTTTAGAATTCAAGTCAGGTGATTTCAATGCATAGTTCATGGAACTTTGAATAGTTCAATAGCGTTCATCAGTTAAAAGACCCCAAATCCCTCCGCTCTAAATTCACACGTAAAGTAGAGTGAAGTAATAAAAACGAAACGTGTGGCATTTTGCATTTGCAAGGCTCCTCTGTTAGTGGAAATTCTAAAAAATCATTTTAATTTGAGTTTCTTAAATTAAAATATAATTAGGAGTCTTGGTTAAACATTTGAAGTAATTTCATCGCCTTGATAACATACTTAGTGCATTAAACCGTGAAAAGTAAAAATGCAATTTTGGAAAACTGACATCGAATCTAATAATTTGCACATCTCTGTAAAGACAGCTATCGCCTCCACCCCTGCAGATAGAATAGTAAGTAAAGGCGATTGATGAGAAATGAAAAGATAACTCACACAGAAGGAATTAATATTTATTAAGCTGTAAATTTGATTGTGTATATCTTTGTTATAGAACTGAGGGAATGAAATAACAGGATGTAGGATAGTAATCACCGATGTAGGACAATAGTATTTTTTTACCATTACCACAGGACAGTTATCGTATTAGGGATGCGGACGTCCTTGTAGAATTGTTATTTAATCAGTACCCCGTTTGCGGAGTTCTGTGCTCCTCCGCAACATTCGTTTCAAAATTGTAATAGTAGCCTACTTCCTTCCATTCGACATTTGCTGTTCGCTTGCCTTTTGGTTCTATTTGAACTTTGACGTCATGAAAGGATTTTGCTCGCGATAGTGTGGCATACAGTAAAGTTGTCCGTGGCTAAACACCGGTTGAGGTAAATAAATGCCTACTTGATCTAGTGTTTGACCTTGGGCTTTATTGATAGTTATACAAAAAGCCAAACGTACTGGAAACTGCCTCCTTTTGAAGGAAAATGGCATAGAAGTATCTGATGGCTTAAGGTCAAGGCGAGGGAGTAGGACATTGTTTCCAACATTTACGCCAGTAATAATTTCCAGGTGTAAGCAATTGTCATGCATCTTCCAAACCAACAGTCTAGTACCGTTCAACAGACCTTGGGTAAAATTAATATTTCTCAACAAAATCACAATTGAGCCTTCTTTTAGTCGAAGGATATGAGGTGGCAATCCACTTATGCCTATGCTGTCTAAAAATTCTATTGGGAATTGTAGAAGTTCACTCTCATCTTCAGTAATCAAATTATTCACACTGATGTAAGTTCTCGATGTTCCTAGGATTAAGTCTAAAACTTTGTCATTGATTTCTTTACAATGTTCATTTTTAGGTGCTAAAATTGCTATTTTTGAAAAGCGTGAAATATTTTTCAGCGTGGGACTAATTCTAAATTTTCTCCATCGACGTGAGGGTATTCACCTTTACCAATTTGTATCAAGAAGTTTGCAAAGTCACGTTGATCTGTATCCGCTCGCATATTTTTGTTGATTTAAAACATTTTGAATAATTGCCACAAAGGAGAGGACCTTACTGACATTAGGACTGATGCTGCTTTAGATGCGTGAGGCACAACAGGCAATACCTGCCTAAAATCTCCTCCTAAGATGATAATTTTTCCTCCGAAAAGCACTTCGTTATTCATGATGTCCTTGAGCAACCTATTTACACACATCAACATGTGTTTATTATGCATAGGGGCTTCATCCCAGATGATAAGTTTTGCTGAACGAATATAAACAGCTTCCTTGCTGTTAACTTTCATTCCTGATACAGAACTTTCATTTAAATGTAGAGGTAATTTGAACTGGCTGTGTACAGTGCGTCCCTGAGGTAGTAACATTGCTGCAATACCAGTCCATGCAACAGAAACTACATTTAACCCCAAATTTGTGCAACTGTGAATCAAGCATTGGTAAAGAAATGTTTTCCGGGTGCCGCCTGGGCCGTCAATGAAATATGCGTTACTCATCCTTTCATTGCTGTTTTGTACTAACCCCAAAATTTCTGTAATTATAGCCCTTTGGTTTCCATTTGCTTGGTTTATCATCCGACTTAATTGATCCTCACTAAGTTTTGGATAATTCATTGGTAAATTTGTCTGAGGGAAATTATCAATAATAGCTGGCAATTCGAGAGATGTAATGGGAAGACCATGGAGCTTTAATGTATTAGAAATATGTATAAGAGTGCAATGTTAGGTTCGTGAAACTGCAGATAATCTTCTGATAATGAATTCTTGAAAATGTCCCACAACTATCTTACATTTGAAGGGGTCTGAAAGATACATATGTAACAAAACAGTTGTCGTAACTGAGAAGGCATCTGAAATTTTGACGCTTTTGCCAAACAACGCTGCCATTCAGAATCGTCAATCAGCAAACCTCGCTCCTTAGCGGTTTCTTTAAAAGTGGAATAGACAACTGCTTTGTATGTTCGTAGATCCTGGAAGCTGGTAGCACCTATGACGTGAAGCAATGCCAGGCGTAAATAATACCCTTCTGTTTCTGTAGGCGAAACATTAGGCTATACATTCTGCCTATAGTTTTTGAAACATTTTTTTCTTTTTTTTCCACTGGCAGTTGCTCTTATTCCAGACGTAATGTACTGGTGTTTCAGGATATATATACGGACTTCTGGCTTGCGAATCTTGATTTAACTTGAACCACGCTTGTAATTCCGTGTTGCGCAACTGTGCTTGAAGTAACATATCAGGAGCGTTATCATTTTTAAAATAGATATTTTGCAAGTTTGGCAAGTGAACTGGTAATCGCACGATAGAATGTGACTGTTCTTGCATGTGAAATGAAAATATCCTGAATGCGGCTCCTGTTGGACCAACATATTTAGCATTTGGGAAAGAAGTAATTTCATCGTAGTTCACCGTTTCGCCTTCAGGACATATTTTAACAATGCAGCAGTCATGATCTTTATACACATACTTGTGGATTTTAATATATAAGATATTTGTGGATGTATTTAACACTCCGAACAATTGAGCATATTTCAACATTAATATGAGCTTGCACGTAAAGTAAAAGAAATGGATTGTAGGGAACAATGAATCGACTATCGACTTCAATGTCAATGCCTCGAATTGTTTTTATAATAATCCGTCCATTATTTCTTCTCCTATACGAATGATAACCATTGGCATTATCGTTGGTCTCTTCCTGTAACTGTTTAGGGAAATCTTCCTTACATACGCCATCTTTCATACAGACTGAAGCAGGATTCAAAGATCCGCGAGGACCATGTACCATATGACGCCTTACCAACTCGTATAGCGCTTCATCCTCGAGATCTGGTATTTCGGCTGACACCACACTGTCAATGTCAGAAATTTCTCGAAACTTACAATCTTCCGTTAATGTTAAGAGTAAATGGATGTGCGGGAGACCTCGTTTTTGAAATTCCACTGTATATAGATATGCTTTTACCGAACATTTCCTTAACATTAATCAATCGTAGCAATTCCTTTACTTTGCAATGGGAAACTCTCACTTCAATATCAGGCCTATTATTAGCCGTTTCCCAGAGATGAATGCTGTTAAGTATTTCTGGCCAGCCCGCATTATAGGTGAACGTAATGAATAAATCTGGCTTTCCAAACTTCCTCACTATCGCCATCGTATGCTGATAATTTTGCAATTATCAAATTTGCAATTTGCAAAGTTGGGCTACCTGTAAAAGAAGATGGCAAAACTACAATACGACCGACTCTGAGATTTTCATTTTCTGCTCGTACATGCAAGGAGTCTGCTAAACCGGCATATGTATCAACTCGTAACTTCGTTTGTTGATGACGTATATATTTTAACCGGTCACCTTCCATACGACAGCAGTAATCCACGAATAAATATCCATTTTGCAAACTTGAGCAGCGACAACTAACTCAACATGACCTCCATGAACACCATTCATAGACATATACATTTTGTAATCATCGCTCGTATTGATAGCAGTTTCGTACATATCGCTGTTGCCAACAATAAAGGAAGAATAATTAAGCTTACCGTATTCCACTTGTCTGTAACATGTTTTACAATTCGCTTTCTAACCTGTGTAAATAAACTCTGATTGTTGTACTCACTATATGCCAATGACCTGAACAGACAATTACCGTCACCTTTAATCTTTATAACATTTGTAATTGAGTGTCGCCTCTCATTCATCATAATATGATTCATTGTATTGATTGAGCACACAACCTATAAGGACGAATGATGAAACGAAAAGAAGACAGTTTGTAGCTGGTGAGACCAAAGACTATATAACAGAAAGATCGGATACACAATACAAAATGGCGGTTCCAACATTCGACTGTAGCGGCATCTTCGTGAAATTAGTTGTCTTTCGTATACAGTATGTGTTGTCACTTAAACAGATGTTGACATGACAGTGTCATTAGCAAAATGACTGCTGATTGTGCAAGAGCATTTCAGTCTCAAAGTAATCCATTTTTGAGAAGTTTTAATAAAATTATGTGCACAGAATCCCCTTCTACTTATTGTATGGAAACAGGTAGAAGTTAACGATATCATGTATTGATACAAGCGACATTAGCGCCCGAGTAGAGCAGGTAGAAGTTAACGATATCATGACGTAATTAGGGAACTCTCTGTTAATATCAAGTTAGATTTATTATCGGGGCGGCGCTGAATGTCATGATACAGTGTTAGTCGTTGTCGCCTAGCGACAATATGTCCGTCAAGTCATTCGATATTCTATTTTCGTGAGACCTTGAAGGAAGTAATATTCGCAATTATTTTAATACTCGAATGATATAATCAAGCAAGGTGGGTATCAATCGACGGTGCTTGACGCGCATTACATTTTAAGACAACAAACTTCGTCGTAGTGCAAATACTTCCCGAGATATTTCAGTTTTAGTACAGGGTGAAATTTTTTGAAAACTATTTTAATATATAAGATGAGTAATTTCTTTCAATATTGATATCACAGTGGCGAAGTGATGGAGGAGCCTCAGCTAACACCTGCGACAGAAACACGCAACACGTCAATTAGCTACTATTTATTAATAAATTACAACAAAAGTGTAGGTATATGATGTTAGGCTTACCTGCACTCAGCGAGACAGTAGTATTCGTTTGGAAGGCCCAGGTTCTTCATACGGCTCTTCTTGGGGCTCCGAAGACTCCTGTGTATTTGGATCTGGATGTAAAAGGGGGTCGTCGAAGTCGTCTTCTTCGTCTGACTCACTCATGACTAGGGGAGGAGAATTAAGGCAGGTCCCCCGACATATTTTACAGAGAGCAGAGCATTTCAGCCCTGGTCTCCGGCAGGAGCATCGCCCTGCCCCGCACTCTTTCAGGCACCTGTATGACAAGAATTTCAGCTGTTATAATAACTCCAGGTTACAACAGATTCAAATATTGTAATTCTAATCAGAAAAAATACCTATGTCCAGCATTGGACATTGACTAGAACCGACCTAATACGAATTGATTACCTTACCTGCATGACAGGAGTTTGAGCAGAGTTTGCGGCGCTGGTTCCTTATGTGAGGTCACCGGTGTCAGCTCCTGCTGACTCCTTGTCCATCCCCACTTGGTGGACTCTTTCTCAACCCCCAAACACTGCTGCACCTGGTAGTAGGTTCTGTAGGAATGTTGGGCAGCAGCCTCTTCGGTTGGGGGCAGACGAGCGAGGTTGACTTTAGCGCTGGCAGCAGATCAGACAAATAGCCCGTAACGCAAGGCGTGGAGAGAATCGTCTTTTCCATCGCCATACAACGCCACGAGGCATTTGTTGCCAGCAGAGGCTATCTCCTCATGGGTGGCGTTATCGTTCAGAAAAGTGGTAACCGTGTCAAGAAGGTCTAGCTGTTTTGAAAGGACGCTCAACATCTTCGTTTTCCCTTGCCCGAAAAGGGCAGAGGTGGTGTCGCAACCACTGAAGGCGTGGAGGAACAACTCTATTCCAAGGGGGGATTGAGAGATCTCCTCAAATGAATGATGTTGACAAGAACTGCTTGCAACCTATTCCACCCCTGGCACTTTTCTGGATGGAAACATTTTGTTTGTTGGCGCCCAATCCATTGAGGGGCATCAAGAAGTCGATATCTTCTCCAGCGATTATGACGTGCTCGTACTCCTCGCTCTTTTCCAATGCTGTCCTCACAATGAGGCAGTCAGCGTCCTCTGGAGCTTACTTTGTTTCGATCCATTGTATATCCAGTCCAGTACAAATTAAGTTGATAGGCGCTGCATGTTTTTTGGGTTGAACAAAAACTTTTCTTGGGGCACTTCGATCAGTGTCGATTCTTCAAAAATGATTTCGCTGCACGCTGAGACTGCATAACGTCGTAGCCGTTCTGCTGTTTTTGTGCGTATGAGTAAGAGAGATAAAAGAACGTTGGTGCGGTACTCTTGTAATTCTCAACATTCTCAAAATTATTATATACCTATTCTCAACATTTGAAACTCGAAACATTGGCTCGGTTAACGCTTTACATTGCTGGGATGGCAGTAGCAATAATTATCACAAAAATAGATAAGATTAGAAAAACTTTATTGCAATCAACATAACATAAGTAAAAGTACAGCGAGTTTTACTCAAAGAGTAGGTAGGCTATAACATTGACTGCAATGGGCGGCCTTATCGCTTACAGCGATTTCTTCCAGGCACCCAACCCACAGTTTTGCATATGCTAAAAGTAAAGGTAAATAACTGCTCTACAACTTTACTTCCCATGCCTTTCCTCGTAGAATGAGTATTTTAGACGGTATTTTGTTCGAAAGACTAGCTTACTACAAATTTCAAACTTTTTGGAAAAAATGGCCCATGTTTGAAGTGTTGTATCTCGAGATTTATAAGACATACAGAGCTGGAGTTGCGCTCAAACTGTCGATAATTTTGTCTTCTTTAAAAGTGTAACGGGTGACTTTGCCATAGAATGCATATTTTGGACGTTGTAAGCCAAAAACCGAAAAACGTCCGAAAATTTCGAGGTTTTTCGAGCACCACGAAGTTAGCACAGGTCTTTCGAGGTTGCAAACTTGGTTTTACAGTATTGGTATCTATCCTAACAGCATACCAAAAATCAGAACCTTGCAATTTTTTGCGACCTAAAGCGTATTTTGTGTCTACGGTGACTAGTTATGTACCATTAGATGAAGAGATTGCGTAGGTTCATTATTCAAACGTTCACTTCGATCGCACGATTAGGACAATCTTCATCTTGTGTTTATAAAACAAATTAATTAAATTAGATGCTAGTAGATTAAATCTTGTTTGAGCATTTAACGTACCGGTACCAAGTTTCACAGCACTCGGATGATTAAATTGAGAGAAAATGTAATTTAAATATTTTAACTTCGCTCGGCCGCCATGTTGGTTTTATACTTAACAGGTTGTCAGGTGTCACATAACGGATCTACCTTTGTATTCTCTATCACCATACAAAATTTCAGGGTGGAATCATGTAGGCTATAGAATGCCGGATAAATATTTCGTGCGGCCGCCATGTTGGATTGATGAAACATTAACATTTTAAAGGCACGGTCGGGGTCGGACAAAATAATGCCATGTTCTTGGTTGGTTCCTACGTATAGGGGCTGCGACAACGCGGTCATGTAGCCCCGTGTAACTTACTTTGGGTGTGTGTTGAATCTGTATGATAACCGGTGTTAATTGTGATGGCTGTATTAGTGTGTGTTACCTGTAATTCAGGTAAGGACTGCAGACGAACAATTTCAAGTAGTTCCTACTTTTGCTACCAAATGCTACCGTCAACGGCACCTAGCCGCGAACTTGGATACTAGATGCCTCCGCAACCGGGATCTGGTGGCATACGTTGGAACTTAAACAGCGTTAATCAAATCTACAAATTTAACTTCACACATTTGTAGCTATTGGAAGGTTCTTGTACATGCCATAAATCTATGACATGGGCCCACCGGCTTCACTTCCCCTCCGAAGGAAGGCATAGCTTACTGGAGGATTTTTAACGCTCTTGTAAAATCCGACGACTTCAGCCGGATTTGAACACACGATCTTGGGCATAGAAGCTCAGCATGCTACCAACTACGCCACCGAAGCCCCCATACCATTTACTGACACGTTAAAGATCCCATTCTGGGCAAAATTCTAGCACCCCGGCGTCTCTAAAAGCCGCAGTAGCCTACTTCAATAAAGAAACGTGAAACCATCATTAGGCCTATTATTACCTAATATAGCTCTTAGGCTATTGGCAACTCCAGCTATCTGATATGACATCTAGCGGTAAAAATGAGAAACTTACCAAGTAGGGAACATTTGTCACGTGGTGACAGTTTGTATATGGTTTCTTGTATTGGTAAGCAGATAGTGGTAAATTCATCGTGTCTTTATACATAAGTAATAAGTTTTACTCGTTGATAGAGTGCAAAATAAGTAAAAGGAAAGTATATTGCTCAGTTTACGGCTGTAAGTCGATGTATAAGAGGGCCGCGGATATAAGTTTTCATCACTTTCCAAAAGATGCAAGTAGCAATAGCCGAAAGGTGACGATACCAAAAAAATACGGTCAACAGGAGCAGGTTGGACCACTCACCACTACACTCACTGGCGACAGGACGGGTTGAGGGTTGTTCACTTACGCCGAGCCAAGCCGCGCCTAGACAGCCAAGCACAGACTCGCCGAGTCAAGCCGTACCAAGACAGCCAAGCTTCATCAGTCAGGTATCCTTCAACGCTCTCTAGTTCATTTCCAAAAACCCTACCAACCACCATCACCTCGCTCTGCGATATCCGAGCCATTCCACTACGAGTCATATAGGCCTAATTTGACTTCGCAGGGTAAATAGGCGCGTGTTTGTTGCATTATTATTATTATTATTATTATTATTATTATTATTATTATTATTAATTTCCGAATTGACCACTTCGGATCACGCTACAATTTCATTTTTTCTTTGCCTGAAGTTTCCTCTTCCTCTAGTACTCCTTCATATGGGCGCTATGCTGTTTCTTCTGCTCATCCGTCCAGGCTCTTCCCTTCTTTGTGGTTCTTGTGACGTGAAACCCTTCCAAATTTTGAATTATGTACCGAAATGTTTCCCTGTTTGACATCTGAACTTCCTGGATGTTGGAATTTTCGAGATCTTTTAGAACTTCCTTAATCCATGTCGTTGTTGTCTTCTTGTTCCACAGGTAGTCGAATAACTGTTTGGTTAGTCTAGTTTTGTCCATTCTGTACTGAACCCGCTGAGCTAAGGTTCATGTGATGTTTTTCATGACAACACATTTATGATGGGATGTATTACCTTTGAACACACCCAGAAAGCAACCAGAAGCTGAGAGCTTATACTATTCTCTTTGGAGTAGCGAAGGATCGCTCTTTTGACGTTGATGAAGTCGGCTAATTATTTATCTGAGGTCTTAATAATCAACTTTACCATTCTACGAGACTCAGAATATTCCATTTCGTCAGTCAGTATTTTTGAAACATTTTGGAGAATGTTTTTTCGCTTTAAGGTACGGTAATATCATTGCAGATACGCAAGAAGGGATGTAAATAGTCGCTCAACGACTTAGTTTGACGACTTGATTCCACGAGGAACGCAGTTCCGTGCACTACGTCTTGAGAATCCACCCGGTGGAGGCGTGTTGAAATACCCGTCGTGTAAGACGTGGGAAAAGTCCGCTTTATAGCGAGGAATTTTTATCAAGTGTCATCGAGCACCATCGTACTGTGCATCACTATTTGAAAAGTGTAGTGATCAGCACAAATAGCATTGTGAACTTATATGAAATATATTGTGAATTTTCTACGATTCTGTAGAACCACATTTTTTGTACCCACGTGATTTGTGGAGGGCTGAAGCCTAGTGTTAAATATACATGTAATCGTGGTAACGTTGCATTAAACGAGTGTTACACTGAATACGCATCCTATATAAATTACTGCAGTGGATTTATCCGCATGAATTCGACGCCAATTTCACGGATGCCACGTGATTGCAAAAGTAGAGTCTGTGCACATGTGAACCAGCAGATCAGTGCATGGCCATTTATTAATGATATCAGCAAAGTGTAGAGGCTGTGTTGCTAGATATGTGTGTAACGCCTGTGATAGCTACAAAGCACACCGCAATTTTCAAGTACTAATGAAATACATGATGTCTAATATTACCGACCACGTGTTCGACATTTATAACACCATGTTCGAGTCGGAGACAATGGGCTAAGTACCGTTATGGTATGAGGGAGATGTCTCGGATGGAACGAGCATGATTTGGAACTTCAAGAACGTCGAACGAGAAGGAAGGAATCGAGGATGTCTTTCCTAGGCATGTCCAACCCATTCACGATGTCAACTACAGGGACAGACCGAAACCTGGTCTTTAGGAGAGCCAAGATGGAAGTTCTGATACGGACGATGCCAATCCTGAAAGCCAGAGGTGCTTTTGTTCAACCCTTGTCGTTGGACAGAGAGCTAAGTGTGGGCTCCTTCATATCGTGAGTTTGTAAAACCCTTCTTTGTTCTAGTCATTGGTGGTATATTTAGATTAGTGTAGATTGTAAATCAGCCGAACTTAGTGACAGCCATTTCATAGGTAAGGAATGTAATTAGTATAACTAGATGTTATTTATCCACAGTGATTGTGAGCCACCCTTGGGTTTGATATTTTGTTCAACCCTGGTGCAACCTGATGGACGTGATAGGATGCCAATTCCTGTCTATTGCTAAACGTGACCGTAGTCATTCCAAGGCTACTTTGTTTAACCCTATCTGGGGTGATTTTCGAGTCTTAGCAGACTCCTGTTACGGCAAACTGATGCCATGATCATAATTCTTTAACTGCACTCATAGCAGACAGTCAATGTTACGCCCCTGACTTCATTAGAGAAGTCGTATCATTTAGGTAATCGACTGTAATTACCAGTTTTGTAACTGCATTTATATTTCATTCAGGATGTGCTCAGAAGCCATCCAGGTCAAGTGTAGACCTTGCAAGTAAAAGGGATGTTTCGTAGTAGCCTAGCATCGAACCCAGTTCTCAACGTATCATTAAGCAAATCCAGCAGAGTGGAGTTTGCGCCATAATATTATTTTGTTTGTGTCAAGTGTGATGACACGTGATTATTTGAATGTTTGATACAAGAAACTACTGAAGTATTTTATCTTTGAGAGCAAAGAGCTCCAGCAATGAGTGACATTGCTATCTTTTAAACGTCTTTGCTATGAAAGACAGAGTTATATGTTTGTATTCAGCTAGATAGCGTGCTCTTAATGCACACATTCCTTGATGTTTATAACCTATGGTAAAGGTATTATTATGAGGCCAGTTTCATAGTTATTTTCTTGCCTGAATTGCCGGCCCAGTCAACGTGTTGTGTCTAATAGTGCAGGGAGCCTGCAACTTGCTGTGACTCAGACAGGTTTATGAATATTTCCCAGCGCACGAGTGAGAGCCCTTGCTTCCAAGTGAGACAGACTTATGTTAACACAGGACAGAATGCTTGTAGCATTCATTTATTTTTCATTGCATTGATAGCTCATGGAACCCAGAGTCCATTTCTGTATCTGCTCACATGTTCTTTAGATTGTCATTTGTTAGTTTAACGCCTTTTGCGTGTACCGTTGTTTCGACGAGTACAGTTATGTCAGGATTCTTATTTTATGTTGGAGGCTAGCCCCGTGATGAGGTTTTTTTTTCATGTGTGAAGGTATTTTGTGTACCATGTCCGGGACTGTTCCCGTCGACCAGATATTTAGGGAGGGTAACTGATGTGTCCAGGCCCGTCCCAGAGTTATTGAACGCGAGCTGCGAGCTGCGCGCCGCTGGTAACTTGTGATATTGTGTGTCCGAGTTGTTATTGCTCGTTGATTGTATTCCGACTTTTGAGTCGAGGCTCTATGGCAGAGATGATCTCTCAGAGACGCTCTGTTCCCAGGCTAGTCAGCTGTTATTCGCCATAAACCAACGATAATTTAAACCGACATCTTAATAATAAAACGCATAATTTTGATAAACAAAATATAACTAACAAATCATTTCTATTTAACCTTGTTCATTTGCATTTGGAACCTGCTGACATAGCCGTGCCAATGAAAGTATTTCCTGGAGGAAATGACTTTAGGACAGCTGACACTTTTTGTAGCGACAGAGGCTTGCTCGAACCTTTAGTTCGTAGTTGGTGGAGCGCAGGCCATACGATGTTAGACGTAGTCTTCACTACGCAGTCGTCACCGTAATTACACACGTTAAATGACTATGGCTTACAAACAGTAAACCAAGGTGTAGGTAGGCTTTGATTAAAACTGTGGTCTTGTATTTATTGATTTATTGATGTAAAAGTGTACAAATCCTCTATGTCACCTTTTGTGTGCTGATTAGCACCCAGTTTGTAAGAGTGTCTTAGATATTTTTTTTTATGGCTTGTCACATAGCTTTGATTGTAATTGTTTGATATTATGGACCGTCACCGCCGTAAATTTTGTAACTAATTGGTAGGACTTAGCTAGATGAATTAATATTAATGTAAATGTGGAAATGGTATCATCCTAATTCAGATTTGTTTTGCTGCCCTGTTAAATGTAAATTCCGATATTAGCTTGATCTTGTAACTTGACCTAGGTTTTTTTGCCGTACCATTTTTCCTAGTGTTGCTGTTGTTGCTTTAATTATTGTGAGATAGATCTTTCGCGAGGGTTTACTGTAACTTCTCAGGTAGGGATCAGCTCTTTATTTTTGATTATTTATAAGCTTGCGGATTAGCCGATGGAAACCCTCCGAACTAGGATAGGGGTTTGTTGATTTTAAAATAAATCTTCACGATGTTTTACATAAGTCTGGATGTTTCTTTTCTCAGTCTAGTTTTTAAGGTGAACCTTTCCTTAGGCAGTCTATGACCTTTGTCACCATGTACCACGATCCCCGTTGATGATGGACTCTCGTGCCGCTTTGGCCTGTTTGGAAGTTCACCTGATCCTCTCGGAAATTAGGTCCGGCGGATGAGATGTTAGGGAAGTCATTTCTGTTGTTGGCTGTCCTGGCAGCTCCTCTGACGGGCACATATTACTCTAGTTATTTAAGTGGCGCCCAACTCATGTGCCGACGTTAACGTGGTGACCGTCAGTTCCATGTTATTTAAGAGGATCTTAATGTTGATCAATGGTAAATTGACCGGACTGGGACGAACTTAGAAAGTCGTACTGCAGATCAATTAACCACATGGCGTTCATGTTTGTTACAAGTCCATGGGGGTGAGGCTTTTAGGTTAGATAAATGATGGATAGGATTTTCTTTGATGATGCTTCATCCTGAGTAAATGTAATACTTTGCTTTGCTCGCTGTTGTCTTTGTAAATGTAGAAGCACTTAGTTTGCATACTCCAGCTGTACTCGTGATGTTTATTTAAATGAAACAAGCTTTATACCACCAAGTAACTAATCATAGCTGTAAGTTCCATAAGAGATTGCTCCCTCTCTTTCTCAATAATTTCTTGTCATGGATGAGGAAACAATTCGTCGTGTATTTGGGGAGATGTTGGCAGGTGTCAATGCCAATCTCCAGCAGATTACTGCTGACTTGGGTGAGAATACCCAAGCTGTGAATAATGTTAGACAGGATCTTGAGGTTAACACACAGTCAATCAATAATGTAAGTGGTCATGTGGACCAGGTTAGACAGGATCTTGAGATTAACACCCGATCAATTAATAATGTTAGACAGGATCTTGAGGTTAACACCCGATCAATTAATAATGTTAGACAGGATCTTGAGGTTAACACACAGTCAATTAATAATGTTAGGGCTGATCTAACGCAGGTCAGGGCCGACATAGATGCTCATAGAATAGAGGCCAGAAATGATCTTACGGCAGGTTTAGCAGCTGTTAGCGTTGACGTAATACGACACCATCAGGAGGCTAACCAGCGTATTGATAATTTAACAGACCAAATGAATAGAGCTAGGGAGGACGTGCAAGCCCGTTTAGAGGAGCACACCACTCAGATTCGAACTACGATTAATAGATTTCAGGTTGATATGAGGGCTGACTTAGACCATACTCGAGAGGAATTTGGAACTCGATTAACTCACGTCGAGGGATTCATGGACAACGTCAAGAAGGACATGGCTACCATGAACATAGGACTCGTACTGATGAGAGGTGCAGCGAACGCCGTCTACAATAATGTCAAGACGATCGTCGATGGTATGATCCAGATCAAGGAGAGTTGAATACGAACCAAAAGAATATTACGGAATTAACCGATACTGTAACAGGGCTACGAGAGACAGTAGTCATTCATCGAGAAGAAAATAAGATCGATGTAATGCTGTTGAGGGGTGACCTTAATGAGCATAAAATTATTATGGAGGCGAAGGTAGCCGAGGTCAAGGATGACGTAGGTCGGATCAAGGACAACATGTCCAAAGTCGAGGGGGAAATCGACTCGTTACAGAAAAGATTTGAGGAAGTCGCAATAACCGAGAGGTTAGACCTCAGTTACAACTTGAGGACAGCTATTCGTGAATTCGACACCAACCTCAAAGGTAAAGTCGAGAGAATTGAGTTGGAGCTCAACGATTTGGGAAACAAGGTCGCAGCTAAGGCTATCCCAGGGCTCGAAATTATCGAGAGACGTCTCGACCGACTTGAGACTCAACCAAGGGAGATACATTTACCTCCACAGATGGGAGACTCTCAGGCAACGCCAGGACCGCAATCCGCAGGGATAATGCCCACACTCTTTCAACCTAGCGCACCCATGGAACCACAATCGTTCCAAGTTACCGGTTCAGCGCAGAGTCAAGCGTTAAATTATAACGCGAATCCTTCCCAACCCGTACATAATCAACAAAGTCAGGACACAAGTACGCCAACGCATAATTATACGCCGAGTTCATTCAGACCCGCGCACACGCAGGGGAACGTGACAATCATCCGTTCGCGAGAAGAGCAACCAGCTCGATTCTCAGGCACTGGAAGTGGCATCACTCCTGTAGAATTCTTAGCGAATGTGGAGAGCTACTTAAGGGACACAATGGTAACTCCGGAGAGAGAGCTCCGAGTCATTGAGCGTTTGCTTGAGGGACAAGCTAGCACTTGGTTCAGGGCCTTCCGCTACTCATTCCTAGGCTATCAAGACTTCAGAGAAGCCTTACTGAGAACTTACTGGTCGAGCGACATCCATCAGAGTATCCAAGCTGAGATGTACACTCGCCGATACAGCTCGAACACTCCGACGCGCTATGCGAACTACTTCGCGACCCAGCTTGCGAAACTTCGTTGTTTGCAACCCCCACTGTCAGAGCAAGACCTTGTAAATACCATCGTCTGGCAATACCCTGCAGACGTGCAACGAGTATTGATCGCTGCAGGAGCATCTACATTTCAGAAGTGCGATCAGATCTTACGGCGATTGGACGCCAATACTGAACAGTCTCCAACACACCGTCAACAGAAGGCTGACAGACGTGATGAGCGACACATTAACTTGACGACTGTGGACAAAGTGTGCCAGACGCCACAGCAAACACAGACTCAAGAGAGCCTTGACCAGCGTGATGAATACGATCGTGGTCGGAGAAATTGGAATAACACTCCGTACGCTAGAGACCGGAGAGATGACCGTCGTGGTTATTGGAACCGACGCTTTGATCGAGGAACGAACGACAACCGTCGCTACGATGACGACCGCCGAGGGAATAACAACCGGAACCCACAGCAGGGAGGTGTCCGCAGAGATTACCGCTACAGCAGAGGATACAGTCGAGATCGGGACCCCAGATACCAGGTCGATCGAGACTGGAGAGGCAGAGCACAGGAGAATCGTGAATACCTTTAGCAACTCCAAGGACTCCAAGAAATCCAAGAAGGGGGAGATCAGGACCCGACTTCGCGGGAAACACGAAATATCCCGGCGGAAGAAACGGAGCGAAGCCAGCCCGGTACTTCCCGCCAAGAGAAAAAAACGCCAAAAACTCAGTAGATTCTTACCCGATTGAGCACAGAGTAACTGCCACTATCTTACTCTGGGAGCCGATTCAGGAAGATCTATTAGACGAACGACGAACGACGAACCACAACTACGAATTGACGCGTCTACCGAAGATTGTAGCTACCCTGAATGGATGTGACGTAGTCATTCTCATCGATACAGGGGCAATGATAAGTGTCATTTCCGCCGGTTGCCATGCCAGACTGAAAGCAAACTCTGAGGTGACAGAGCTGCCAGTTTCTGCAGTAAGAGTCACAGGAGTTATACCTGACCGTGTCGTAACGTGCAAAGTTCAGATTTTATGCACTTTAAAAATTTCGAGCCACGTGTATTTGCACGAATTTCTAGTGATGAAAGGCTTGCATCATGATGCCATATTGGGTGCAGACTTCATTCGGAAGTACGATGGAATCATTGATATGGGACGTAATACGGTGGAGTTTAAGCCGAACGAACCCATCCAAATGAATTTAGTAGAGGAAGAACCGGAATTTGAATCCGAAGTCAACGTTGATGAGAATTTAAATGGCAAGGGAATTGAGGAGACACGAGATGCCGACGGAGAGGCAGAACAATTATCAGCACCCGTACGAGAGAAACTAGACGTAATATTAAACGAATACGAGGATATATTCGACACCACACCTGGTGAGATATTGGACTACGAGTACGATCTTATACTATTGGATGATTCCCCGTTCCAGAAGAAGATTTATCCTATCGCAGAGAAACACCGAGAGGAACCTGCTAAGAAGATCCATGAAATGGAAGCAGCAGGTACAATTAAGAAGTCACCAACTCCTTTCTTGAATCCTATAACACCTGTGGTTAAGGTGGATGGAAGCCTGAGACTTTGTCTCGATGCCAGGGCCTTAAACGAACGCCTAGCTCCTGAGCATGACCGACCGCCCAAAAATAGGGACATCCTCAGAAAATTTAAGGGGAAGAAGGTATTTTCGTCATTGGACTTAGTACAATCCTACTGCCATTTAAGATTGTCTGAGCATACTCAGAAGTATACAGGGTTTCTGTTCGATCAGACCACCTATGTCTTTCGAAAACTACCCTTTGGAGTGAAAAATGCCGGAGCTGCATTAATTAGAGCACTTGATGCGAAGCTGACTCCTGAAGTAAAACAGAAGGTGATACGTTACGTGGATGACATCATCATAGCCTCGGAAACGGAGGAAGAACATTTAGCAACTTTACGCCTTGTTTTTGAGAATCTTCGACAGGCTAATTTCAAAGTGAAGTTCGACAAGTGTCGATTCTTCCAGAGAGAAGTCAAATTTGTGGGGCACATAATTAATGGAGATGGATACAGGCCGAATCCGGCGAAGATCAGAACCGTTGCTGCATTTCCGACACCAACCCGTGTGAATCACGTGAGACAATTCTGGGGAATTATCCAATTCTTTGCTGCTCATTGTGAGAAGTATTCTGAGACTGTCGCACCACTTCAAGGTTTGCTGAAGAAGAATTGCCGATGGGCTTGGGACGACGAGTGCGAGACGGCTTTCAGAAAAGCTAAACAGATGCTGGTTGATTCGATTCAGTTAGAATATCCAGACTACTCCCGGAATTTTATTCTAGAGACTGATGCATCTGCGATTGGAATAGGTGCCATCCTATTGCAGGAGGATGATGAGAAGAAACGTCATTACATCGCTTTCTTAAGTCGACGTTTGAGAGCGCATGAATCTCATTATTTCACCACTGAGATTGAAGCATTTGCGATTCTTTACGCGCTTGAGTACTGGCAGAAACTGTTGTTAGGCCAGAGGATTATCGTGAGGACCGACCACCATGCGCTGACCTTCATTTTACGAACAAGACAGGCAAGGGACAGGATCACACGTTGGACGCTGTTTCTCCAACAGTTTGATTTGGAAATTGTTTACCGACCAGGCAGAGAGAATGTGTTGGCCGACATTCTCAGCCGGAATCCTGAAGCCACCGTGAATGCCATTGACATCGAGGGAGAATGCGAGGAACACCTTCGCCGACTTCGTCATCTACCAGAAGGACAACGACGTGAGGAGGAACTCAGGGACATTATACGCTTCCTGGAACGACGAATGGATCCACAGGATGCTCACTATGCGAGGACAGCCGCTCTTGCAGATGACTATCTGATCTATCATCGTGTCTTGTATAAGTTTGTGGACGTGGACCACACTCAACTGCGTGCAGTCATTCCGAGGAGATATCAAGAATCTGTCATTCTTATGGTTCATCTATCCATTGGACATGGTGGGACTGACAAGACCATTGCGACCATCAAGGAGTCTTTTACCTGGAAAAGGCTAGGAACCACCGTTAGACAGTGTTTACGTGCTTGCGACGCATGCCAGCGGAACAAGTACACGTCACACTTGTTGAAGGAATCCCCTAGGCCCATACTCCCAACTCAACGCACAGGACCTCTATGGCCCAATACCAAAGGCCCGCCGTGGGAATCGCTTCATTGTTGTAACCATTGATGTGTTCACGAAATATACGATGCTTCATCCAATTCAGAAAGCCACCGCCCACCAGATTATCAAGAGAATTAGACGACAAGTGATACCAGAGGCAGGAAAGCCACAATTCCTGTTGACTGATCATGGATCACAGTTCACCTCCGCAGAATTCGCCAATGCTATGAACGAGTTGGAGATAGGTCATGTTTTATCTTCTATTCGCCATCCAGAGAGCAACCCAGCAGAATGGTAATGGCTACTATCACAAAATTCTGTCGATTGTATTGTCAGGAAGAACACTGGCGTTGGACCGAAGTCCTAGTTATCATGGCAAAATGTATTAACTCAACAGTCCATGAGAGCACTGGTCAGATACCCATGGTTTTGCATTTGGACCAGATGCCGATGAGAATGTGGAATCGTGTGATTGTAAATCCACCTTGTTTACAACCATCACACGCCAGCACACTTTTAGCTGCAAGGGACACTTTGGACAGACAAGCTGCGAGACGTTTGAGAAGAACCAGACGCCAGAGATTCAGAGAACCACTAGTCGCGGGAGACCTTGTTCTCATAAGGAGACCCGGAATTTCAAGTCCTATACACCGCATATATGGGAAATTTCTGTCTTTATATTATGGCCCCAGTCGTATCCGACAACCTCTGAACAATGGAAGTTACGTGATTGAAGACATTCAAACAGGAGAGTGCATTGGAACCTTCAACGCAGCAAATCTAAAAATATATCACTCATGAATGAACTTTGAGTCAAATAAAAATGTCTTCCCTACATTTTATTTGAAACGACGGAGAGGCAGATGAACCCGCTGAGCTAAGGTTCATGTGATGTTTTTCATGACAACACATTTATGATGGGATGTATTACCTTTGAACACACCCAGAAAGCAACCAGAAGCTGAGAGCTTATACTATTCTCTTTGGAGTAGCGAAGGATCGCTCTTTTGACGTTGATGAAGTCGGCTAATTATTTATCTGAGGTCTTATTAATCAACTTTACCATTCTACGAGACTCAGAATATTCCATTTCGTCAGTCAGTATTTTT
This sequence comes from Meconema thalassinum, assembly GCA_946902985.2. Taxonomy (NCBI): domain Eukaryota; kingdom Metazoa; phylum Arthropoda; class Insecta; order Orthoptera; family Tettigoniidae; genus Meconema; species Meconema thalassinum. The sequence goes on from OX336388.2 coordinate 556,286,316, forward strand.
GAAACATTTTGGAGAATGTTTTTTCACTTTAAGGTACGGTAATATCATTGCAGATACGCAAGAAGGGATGTAAATAGTCGCTCAACGACTTAGTTTGACGACTTGATTCCACGAGGAACGCAGTTCCGTGCACTACGTCTTGAGAATCCACCCGGTGGAGGCGTGTTGAAATACCCGTCGTGTAAGACGTGGGAAAAGTCCGCTTTATAGCGAGGAATTTTTATCAAGTGTCATCGAGCACCATCGTACTGTGCATCACTATTTGTAAAGTGTAGTGATCAGCACAAATAGCATTGTGAACTTATATGAAACATATTGTGAATTTTCTACGATTCTGTAGAACCACATTTTTTGTACCCACGTGATTTGTGGAGGGCTGAAGCCTAGTGTTAAATATACATGTAATCGTGGTAACGTTGCATTAAACGAGTGTTACACTGAATACGCATCCTATATAAATTACTGCAGTGGATTTATCCGCATGAATTCGACGCCAATTTCACGGATGCCACGTGATTGCAAAAGTAGAGTCTGTGCACATGTGAACCAGCAGATCAGTGCATGGCCATTTATTAATGATATCAGCAAAGTGTAGAGGCTGTGTTGCTAGATATGTGTGTAACGCCTGTGATAGCTACAAAGCACACCGCAATTTTCAAGTACTAACGAAATACATGATGTCTAATATTACCGACCACGTGTTCGACATTTATAACACCATGTTCAAGTCGGAGACAATGGGCTAAGTACCGTTATGGTATGAGGGAGATGTCTCGGATGGAACGAGCATGATTTGGAACTTCAAGAACGTCGAACGAGAAGGAAGGAATCGAGGATGTCTTTCCTAGGCATGTCCAACCCATTCACGATGTCAACTACAGGGGCAGACCGAAACCTGGTCTTTAGGAGAGCCAAGATGGAAGTTCTGATACGGACGATGCCAATCCTGAAAGCCAGAGGTGCTTTTGTTCAACCCTTGTCGTTGGACAGAGAGCTAAGTGTGGGCTCCTTCATATCGTGAGTTTGCACAACCCTTCTTTGTTCTAGTCATTGGTGGTATATTTAGATTAGTGTAGATTGTAAATCAGCCGAACTTAGTGACAGCCATTTCATAGGTAGGGAATGTAATTAGTATAACTAGATGTTATTTATCCACAGTGATTGTGAGCCACCCTTGGGTTTGATATTTTGTTCAACCCTGGTGCAACCTGATGGACGTCATAGGACGCCAATTCCTGTCTATTGCTAAACGTGACCGTAGTCATTCCAAGGCTACTTTGTTTAACCCTATCTGGGGTGATTTTCGAGTCTTAGCACACTCCTGTTACGGCAAACTGATGCCATGATCATAATTCTTTAACTGCACTCATAGCAGACAGTCAATGTTACGCCCCTGACTTCATTAGAGAAGTCGTATCATTTAGGTAATCGACTGTAATTACCAGTTTTGTAACTGCATTTATATTTCATTCAGGATGTGCTCAGAAGCCATCCAGGTCAAGTGTAGACCTTGCAAGTAAAAGGGATGTTTCGTAGTAGCCTAGCATCGAACCCAGTTCCCAACGTATCATTAAGCAAATCCAGCAGAGTGGAGTTTGCGCCATAATATTATTTTGTTTTTGTCAAGTGTGATGACACGTGATTATTTGAATGTTTGATACAAGAAACTACTGAAGTATTTTATCTTTGAGAGCAAAGAGCTCCAGCAATGAGTGACATTGCTATCTTTTAAATGTCTTTGCTATGAAAGACAGAGTTATATGTTTGTATTCAGCTTTATAGCGTGCTCTTAATGCACACATTCTTTGATGTTTATAACCTATGGTAAAGGTATTATTATGAGGCCAGTTTCATAGTTATTTTCTTGCCTGAATTGCCGGCCCAGTCAACGTGTTGTGTCTAATAGTGCAGGGAGCCTGCAACTTGCTGTGACTCAGACAGGTTTATGAATATTTCCCAGCGCACGAGTGAGAGCGCTTGCTTCCAAGTGAGACAGACTTATGTTAACACAGGACAGAATGCTTGTAGCATTCATTTATTTTTCATTGCATTGATAGCTCATGGAACCCAGAGTCCATTTCTGTATCTGCTCGCATGTTCTTTAGATTGTCATTTGTTAGTTAAACGCCTTTTGCGTGTATCGTTGTTTCGACGAGTACAGTTATGTCAGGATTCTTATTTTATGTTGGAGGCTAACCCCGTGATGAGGGTTTTTTTTTTCATGTGTGAAGGTATTTTGTGTACCATGTCCGGGACTGTTCCCGTCGACCAGATATTTAGGGAAGGTAACTGATGTGTCCAGGCCCGTCCCAGAGTTATTGAACGCGAGCTGCGCGCCACTGGTAACTTGTTTTATTGTGTGTCCGAGTTGTTATTGCTCGTTGATTGTATTCCGACTTTTAAGTCGAGGCTCTATGGCAGAGATGATCTCTCAGAGACGCTCTGTGCCAGGCTAGTCAGCTGTTATTCGCCATAAACCAACGATAATTTAAACCGACATCTTAATAATAAAACGCATAAATTTGATAAACAAAATATAACTAACGAATCATTTCTATTTAACCTTGTTCATTTGCATTTGGAACCTGCTGACATAGCCGTGCCAATGAAAGTATTTCCTGGAGGAAATGACTTTAGGACAGCTGACTATGTTAGACGTAGTCTTCACTACGCAGTCGTCACCGTAATTACACACGTTAAATGACTATGGCTTACAAACAGTAAACCAATGTGTAGGTAGGCTTTGAATAAAACTGTGGTCTTGTATTTATTGATTTATTGATGTAAAAGTGTACAAATCCTCTATGTCACCTTTTGTGTGCTGATTAGCATCCAGTTTGTAAGAGTGTCTTAGATATATTTTTTTATGGCTTGTCACATAGCTTTGAGTGTAATTGTTTGATATTACGGACGTCACCGCCGTAAATTTTGTAATTATTTGGTAGGACTTAGCTAGATGAATTAATATTAAATGTAAATGTGGAAATGGTATCATCCTAATTCAGATTTGTTTTGCTGCCCTGTTAAATGTAAATTCCGATATTAGCTTGATCTTGTAATTTGACCTAGGGTTTTTTGCCGTACCATTTTTCCTAGTGTTGCTGTTGTTGCTTTAATTATTGTGAGATAGATCTTTCGCGAGGGTTTACTGTAACTTCTCAGGTAGGGATCAGCTCTTTATTTTTGATTATTTATTAGCTTGCGGATTAGCCGACGGAAACCCTCCGAACTAGGATAGGGGTTTGTTGATTTTAAAATAAATCTTCACGATGTTTTACATAAGTCTGGATGTTTCTTTTCTCAGTCTAGTTTTTAAGGTGAACCTTTCCTTAGGCAGTCTATGACCTTTGTCACCATGTACCACGATCCCCGTGGATGATGGATTCTCGTGCCGCTTTGGCCTGTTTGGAAGTTCACCTGATCCTCTCGGCAATTAGGTCCGGCGGATGAGATGTTAGGGAAGTCATTTCGGTTGTTGGCTGTCCTGGCAGCCCCTCTGACGGGCACAGTACAAGTGTCCGAGAAACGATAACCTCCTCTTCATCATTGTCTCTGAGATTCTCTCCACATTTTTATAGACTTCATTGTTGCTCCGAAGTTTCCAACCGGTTTCAGTCTGGACTGGGCCCATGATTTTCCGTAGTATTCTTCTTTCTAGGATCTCTAGCTTCTCCAACTTGTAATTCATCGAGAGGCATTCGCTGGCATACAGGCATTCTGTTTTTACTACCGTGTTGTAATGTTTTAGTTTGGCATTCCATGAGATGCATTTCTTGTTGTAGATGTTTTTAGTTAGCCCATAAGCTCTTTCCATTTTTGAGATACGATCTTCTACAGCAACTTTCTCTATGCCGTTCTCTTGTATGGTTTCACCGAGGTATTTGAACTTTTTCACCCTCTGAATCCGTCCAATCTCTGTTTCAAGGAATTGTGGTCCATGTTTGTCATTCACCATGAACTTGGTCTCCTCTTTCGAGAACCTAAGTCCTGTCTTGGTAGCGATCTTTTACAAGAGGTTGATCTGTATGGCCGCTTCTTCTAGGTTTTCTGAAAGTATCGCAAAATCATCAGCGAAAGCCAAGCAAATGACTTTGATTCCTCCCGTTTTTCGTCCTAGGCAGATCGGGGCACTCTCTTGGTTTTCAAGTTCGGAATTCCAAATTCTCACAATCCTCTCGAGGACACAGTTGAATAGTAATGGTGATAATCCATCACCCTGTCGCACACCTGTCTTGATTTCAAATGACTGAGACAATTCTCCCATGAACTTCACCTTAGAAGTTGTGGCTGTTAAGGTTTCTCTGATAATATTGGCCAGTTTGGTTTTGACTCCAAATTCTCTAATGATCTTATCTAGGGTCCCTCTGTCCACCGAGTCGAAGGCTTTTTTGAAGTCAATGAATGAAACCACTATACTTTTGCCGTTCAGCGCTCTGTGGCGAATTATTGATTTCAAATTTAGGATTTGTTTGGCACAGGAGCGGCCTTTCCGGAACCCACCTTGGTATTCTCCAAGTTGCTTATCTAGGATTCCTTCTATTCTATTCAGAAGTATCCTTGAGAGGATTTTGTAAGTGACTGGGAGTAGCGACACGCCTCTGTAGTTGTTAACATCTTGTTTGTTCCCTTTCTTATGGAGTGGGTGGATCAGCGCTGTTTTCCATTCGTCTGGTAGCTTTTCCGTCTCCCATATTTGTTGGAAGATATAGTGCAGGTCGTCTAGGATTTCCGGTTCTGCCCACTTCAACATTTCTGCTGATAAGGAGTCTTCCCCGCTTGCCTTTTTGTTCTTGAGACTTTTCAGGGCTTCCTTTATTTCTTCTTTTGTTGGTGGCATATCATCTTCTGAGTTTATAGGATGAGTCTGAAATTCTAGTTTGTTGGTTGGAGGCGGGCTTTTGAGGAGTTTCTCAAAGTATCTGGCTAATATATTACAGTTTTCTTGATTGTTCAGTCCAATTTTTCCTTCTTCGTTTTTGAAACTTATACTTGGAATTTGGTATCCTCTAAGCTTGTCCTTGAAGGTTTGGAAAGAATCTCTGGTGTTATTCTTAGTGAAGTCGTCCTGGAGGTTTTGTAACTTTGCATTCTCAAACGATCATTTGGTCCTGTGGAATACCCCTGATGTTTCTTTCCTTTGGGTTCTGAATTGTTCCAAATGTTCCGTATCTCTTGAACATTTCCATTTTCTCCATGTGTCGGATCTCTTTTCAATTGCTTTCTCACATTCTTCATTCCACCAGATTGTACGTTTCCTCTTTGCCAGTCCGAATGTTTTCTTAGCGGCTTCATTGTTCTTTGTACAAAGATGTTGCCAGGTCTTTGTTCTAGAAGAGCGGATTTCTTCTCTGAAGTTATTTATAATATCTCCATTGATGTTCATTCGATTGGTGTTGTATTTTTTCAACTTAGGTGGATCCTTCTTTTGTTTTGGTGGAAGAAAACGTATTTTAACTTTGGAGAGATAGTGATCAGAGCCAAATTTACCATTTCTAATCACTTTAACATTCATCATCTCCCTAGTATTTGTCCTTGATATTGCTACATGGTCTAATTGGAATTCTCCTAGGTTGGGATTTGGAGATACCCATGTCTTTGCTTTTCTTGGGAGTTTCCGAAAATGAGTCGACATGAGATTCAAATGGAAGATTTTGCAGAGTCCAAGGAGCCGTTCGCCATTCTTGTTTGTCCTCCTGTGTGCTGGATAGTCTCCTACTATATCTCTGTATTTTCTTTCTCTCCCTATTTGTGCGTTGAAGTCTCCCAGAGGGATTTTTACATGGTTCACATGTATCTGAGCGATTTCTGTTTCTAAGAGGTCCCAGAAGTCATCGACTTTCTGTGGGTTCTTCTTGTTGTCTTCGTTGATAGGAGCATGGCAATTTATGAGAGTATAATTCCTGTTTTTGCACTTGATTGTCAACAGGGATAATCTCTCAGATTTAGATGAGAAGTCTGCGACACTATCCATTATGGTTTTGTTTATGTAGAAGGCAGTCCCAAGGAGAGGGGTGTTAGCCATTATCTTTATTGCTGGCTTTCCTTTGAATACTCTGTAGTGCTTTGTATCCATGATGTGGACATCTAGGAATCTGGTCTCTTGTACAGCCAAAATCTGGATTTGTTGGTCGTCCAGGAGCTTTTCCAATTCTTTCTGTTTTCCGACTCGCAGGAGTGAGTTGACGTTAATGGTCCCGATGAAGTATTTCCTTTTGAATTTCAATTTGGAAGGTGTTTCAAGACGCTCCGACTCATCTTGTATGCAGGTGGTGGGACTCCCCAGAATCCTAGGTCCCGATGCATTGCCTACTGCAATGGTGGATTTCTCTTTCAAGTTACCACCTGGGGTAGTGCTCTCATTTAGCGACATTTCCATTCTGCATATGGAATTGTGTTGTGTAGGTGTAGGAAATAAAATTCCGAAATAAGATCGGATTGTTAGTCCGAAATGATTGTTTTTTCGTGGTTTACTCCACTAGGTTCTTCCACTCTCTCTGCCGTTGGGAACTGAAATTCTTCATCCGCCTTTGAGACCGTTGACCATGTTTCACCCTCCTCCTTTCTCAACCGGGCTTGGGACTGGCTATGGCTATTATTATTATTATTATATTCGTTTTAATGGTGCAAGAGCATGAAGGTGGTGCTCACAGTCTCAAAAACGTTAAGAACGCCTGATCTAAGGGTTTGTATTATAAATCGTGGACACTTCGGGTACCTCTCAACACATCTCCACTGGAAAACATTTGTCGGAAGTTACTCTTGCACCAGTGTGGTTTTGTAATAGATGTCCCAGATGACATAATCAGCTGTTTAGTAATGTCAGAATAGACCTATGTGGTGATTATAATTTATTAAGTGGATAATCAATTTAATAATGCAGCTGAAGTTTAGCTAGTAATGCCAGAACAATTACATAGAAATCAAGATATATATTTATATAATATTGAATAGACTATAATTTAAAATTTCCACTAAGCTTAATCGCTCGTTGGAATTAACAAGGATTGGATTAAAACACATTGATAATTGAAATTAACATTAACATATGCGAATGTCGTGGACGAACAAGTGAAAGAAACAATTAAGATTGTCTTCACAATTAAGTGTATAAATTGTAAAATATGTAAATATTATATTAATAATTCAACAATATTTAAAAGGGTATAATGATAAATTGTATGTCTACCCCTTATTATTCCCGTTTTCCAACGGGGTCGGGGATGAGATGCGATGGAAGTCTCTGTGGCGGATGATTTTTACGGCCGGATGCCCTTCCTGACACCAACCTCATGAGAGGAGTTAATGAGAGATGAAATGAATGATGGTGAATGAAACTGGGCAAGGATGTGGAAGGAAGTGGCCGTGGCCTGTCAGAAGGTACCGTCCCAGCATTTGCCTGGAGTTGAAAATGGGGAAACCACGGTAAACCATTTCAAGGACGGCCGACGGTGGGGCTCGAACCCACGCGTCTACGGAGTCAGCAGAGAGCTTGGCCCCCTGGCCTAACGCAACGCTTTAGCGAGCGCAGCCACTACTGTCGGTAAAAGGGTACAATGATAAATAATTATGGTAAATATAATTGATATAACTGCGATTTATCATGATTATGATCCAATATTTCTCGTTCTTCATGGGATCATTTCTAGTTAATTTATGTTAGGAAATTGGAACCTACATCCAATTGTGGACACCTCATTTTTTTGGTGAACCACGTGCTACATTCTTCGATTTTAACCATGTTTTTTGTGGATTAAATGGATCGTTTTAACAACAGTGTCATTTTGTTGTTTTTATCTTGTTTATTCGCTGAATAAAGTTTTGTTTTTGTGATTTCAAATTTATTGCGTGATGCATTAGAGAGGTGATGGAAGGTTGCGTTAAGAAGGCCATCGCTAGGTATCTCTAGGGTATACCACCCCCTTGTCATATTCCTTTTTGGAGGAATCTTGTGCTCTTTGAGCTAGTTAATTTTCTTTGAGCCATGGTCATTCTTAATGCAACCTGTTAGGATTACTGGTTACCCTATTATCCCTTTACTTGTTGGTAGGACTTGTTTTTTTTCAGCCGGGGATTTTCAGGTTCTACGATCCGGCTGTCATCGAGGGATTTCAACAGGTAATGGTAGGTAATACGGGTACAGTAAGTTGACTTCCAACGTTTGGGCTCGAATAAAACTAGAATACCAGATTGCCTAAAGTGTTAGCCCAGAATAGACTGGAGTACCAGAGTTGAGACCAGTTCTATGATCCTGCTACACAGGGCACGAATTGGAACATCGTGTTTCATTTGTGATAGTGAATCAGGGTGACTAGATAGTGGGGAATCAATATTTTTGGCACAAATTATTGGAATTCTTACAGAACAAAGCAATTACGAGTATACTTGAGCTACTTGATATACAAGTAGTATTGCAACCATTATGACTTTTTGATTTTATTGTGTTGAAGTGGTGTCACACGTTTTTATTAGTGACAAACGACTAGGGCTTGCTCAATGAAAATTATTCACAGTAATCTTCATTGACATGTTCGGTCGAGTGTGGTGCTTATTTTAATTCGTGTTTGAGTTACATATAAGTGATCTGTTCCATTTGATTCCAGCTGATGATAATTGCTGATATCATCATTAATTTAGAAGCATTTGCAGTAATGGTAGAATCATAGACCCTCACCGATATAAACCATCACGTACTTGTATGTAGGGGATCCCAGAATAAAATTGAACACTTCGTGTATACATTTAAGATTATTTTAAGGTATGCTAGACAATGAGAATATGCATTTTATGTCAAAAGGTGGTTGCTTGTATATGTTCTTGCTATGCTTTAATATGTTGTGTTCTTATCTTCTGTGAGTGTATTGTGTAAATTATGGCAGATAACCAAACCGTCACTGTGGGTGACCTTAAGAATATATTTGAAATGATTCAGGGTAAAATGGATCATCTCAACCAGGACCTTGAAAACATTAAAACTCAAACTAAGTATACGTTTGACATTATTTCTGAAACTGTTACACAAAACCAAGGGAAAGCTGAAAGCATCCGTGGTGAAATTAATGCCATGCAAGCTTCTGTGAAAGAATTTAGGGATAGCTCTAAGAGAGTTGAAAGTAAAGTCAGCAATGATGAGTCTAATATAGAAGATATCCAAGATTATGTAAAAAAGACACATCTGGATGTCAGTACTGCTCAATCTAACGTTGGTTTAGTTCAAAATAGTCAGAAATTAATGGAGACTAGCCAGAAGAGACTAAAATTAATAACGTTCAAGCTAGCCAAAAGTTAATGGAGACTAGCCAGAAGTCAATGGAAACAAACATTACTAGTGTTCAAACAAATATTAATAATTTTCAAGCTAGCCAAACATTAATGCAAATTAGCCAACAGATAATGGGAGTTAACTTGAATAAGTTTCAAGCTAGTCAAAAAGAAATAGAGACAACTGTTAAAGATGTTAGAACTAATGTCAGGCTTATGCAGGCACAAATAAACGATCTTAGGACTGATGTCGGCTTAATCGAATCCAGTCAAAAGGAAGTTCAAACTCAGGTCAAAAATATTCAAAATGACGTCAATCAAATTGAGTCAAGCCAGAATAAGATGGAGTTAGAAGTTCGTAAGATCGAGTCAAGCCAGAATCAAACGGAGGTTAAATTGACAGAATTAGAAAAATCAAATAGGGACTTTGGTGTTGAAATAAAATTAGACTTTGAAAGGAGTAAGAAAGTAAAGAAAATCTAGAAGCATGACACCACTCAAACTCAGAACAGTCTGAACAACTGAAGGGTGGGATGAGTACACTGCAAACTCAAGTCAAGGACCACACAAAGCTCCTAAGAGATGACTTTGACATCGAGATTAAGGGCATCATTAAGGAAAATATTGTCACTTTTAGAAAGGACATTATGAAAATTAGTGAAGATTGTTTTAAGGGTGTGAAGTCTGAACTGGAAAAGAATCTCGCCATTGGTCTTTCAACAGCCAATAAAGAAATAGTAAATGTTAGGGAGGACCTGAACAAAAGGTTGGATTTGAATCAAACTACACAGATAGATAATGTTTCTGGTTTAGAGAAACGCATAAAGGCCGTAGAAGTTAAGATTGATCAGGGCCAAATTGACTTAAACGAGATAAGGGAAAAGAAAACTTCCGAAATCAATGAGATTAGAAAAGGTCTTGAGAATAAAAACTTAGGGGGGGCATATCAATTTAGAGACTTTAAAGGCTCAATTGCGAGTGCTTTTGAATTCCGACTTTAGAGTTGTCGTTGATGAACGTGAACCTACAGTACAGGATAGGAGAGAACCCATTGAGCAGGAATCTCCCAATACTGAAACCTCCATTCGACCAAGTCCGATGGAGCAGTTGAATATGATTCAACCGCGCCGCGAGGAGTTCAATTCTCCAAACCCCAACGCAGGCGTAGGCAGTAATATAACAAGATCGGCAGGTAGGACGTAGAATGTAACTATAATTATAATATGCCTCAACGTAAATAGCCGCCACAGAGCTTCGTTGCTAATGACATAACGTCCAGATTGATATGTTTGTACTGAACTATACGGGATTTGTGAGCCCAGTGTTTATGAAATTGAACGTAGCTATATCGCTACCTTTATGTAGTAGCCGCTACTGTCTAAAAATTAAAGGTGGTATTGAAAGGTGCTATGCCAAGCTCACACTAATTATCGTTATTGTACTAAAACAAAGAAAGTTCTTTATTTTTAAACTAGCTGTACCCGGCATGCGTTGCAATGCCAATCAAAGAAAGTGTTGGCGTTGTAACTTTGTTTGTTGAAGTGCTTTTGGATTCCCAATATTTATTTATTTTCCGTTAACCACCTCTAAACTATTGTAAAATTGATTTACTATCTCAAAAAAAAAAATATCATTGATGCGTGCTCAACAACTCACCAAAGTTTCATCGCAATGAAATGAATGGTATATGAACGCATACGGGACTTGGTTGAAACGATTCGAGCGGCGTCATCCATTTGTTGAATATACTTGTACGCTACCTATTGTAAAATGGATTTACTAAGTCGAAAACCTTCCCTGACGTGTACACAACAACTCATGAACGTTTCATCGCAATCGGATGAATGGCATATGAACGCATACGGGATTTTGTTTAAACGATACACGCGCCTTCACTCATTTGTTGAATCTACTTGTGCGCCACACATTGAAAAATGGATTTACTAATTCATACACCTTCGCAGGACTGTACTCAACTCACCAACGTTTTATCACAATCGGATGAATGGTATATGAACGCATACGGGATTTGGTTGAAACGATTCACGCGCTGTCGCTCATTAGTTGAATCTACTCGTGCACTACCAATTGTAAAATGGATTTACTAAATCAGAAATATTTGCGGGAGTGGAAACAACATTTCTCTAAATTACATTGCAATCGCATGAATGGTATATGAACGAATACGATTTTTTTTAAACGAAACGCGCGCCGTTACTCATTTGTTGAATCAACTCGTGCACTACCTATTGTAAAAAGGATTTACTAAGTCAGAAACCTTTCCTGGAGTGTGCACAACAATTCAACCAAAGATTCATAGCAATCGGATGAATGGTATTTGAACGCTACGGGACTTGGTTTATGCGATTCTCGTGCTGTCGATCATTTGTTGAATCTACTTGTGCGATACCTATTGTAAAGTGGATGTACTAAGCCAGAAACCTTCCCAGGAGTGTACACAACATCTCACCCAAGTTTCATCGCTATCGGACGGATGATATATGAACGCATACGGGACTTTGTTGAAACGCTTCGTGCGTCTTCGCTCATTTGTTGAATGTACTTGTGCGCTACCTATTGTAAAATGGACTTACTAAGCCTGAAACTTTCCCTGGAGTGTACACAACAACTCACCCAAGTTTAGTCGCTATTGGACGAATGGTATATGAACGCATACGGGACTATGTTGAAACTCTTCGCGCATCGGCGCTCATTTGTTTAATCTACTTGTGCGATTCCTATTCTAAAGTGGATTTACTAACCCAGAAACCTTCCCTGAAGTGTTCACAACATCTCACCCAAGTTTCATCGCTATCAGACGAATAGTATATGAACGCATACGGGATTTCGTTGTTACGTTTCGCGCGTCGTCGCTCATTTGTTGAATCTACTCGTGCCCTACCTATCGTAAAGTGGATTTAATAAGCCAGAAACCTTGCCTGTAGTGTACACAACCTCTCTCCCAAGTTTCATCGAAATCGGACCAATGGTATGTGAACGCATACAGGACATTGTTGAAACGCTTCGCCCGTCGTCGCTCATTTGTTGAATCTACTCGTGCGCTACCTATTGTTAAGTGGATTTACTAAGCCAGAAACCTTACTTGAAGTGTACAGAACATCTCACCCAAGTTTCATCGCAATGGGATGAATGGCATATGAACGCATGTGTGACTTTCTTGAAACAAACGCACGCCACTTTGTTGAAGCTACTCGCGCGCCATCTATTGTAAATTGGATTTACTACGCCTATAACTTTTCCGGGACTGTGCTCAACAACTCACCAAAATTTGATCGCAATCGGATGAATTGTATATGAATGCATCGCCAATATGCATTTGTTTAAACTACTCGCGAGTAGTGGTTTTGTAGCGGTTCTACACCCACCTCCACCTCCCCATCTCACAAGATGGCGGCGACGCGATATCTCTCGAACACATGGTCGGATTTTGACAAATGAGGTGTCATTGAACACAGGCTGACACCCCCTTTCCAATGGACAACATATTTCCACCCCAAAATAAAACCTACCCCTAATAGGGGGTGAAATTGTATTTTTTAGAGAATCTCTCTTTCCAATTGCAACATGTGAGAGTTTGAATGCAATTATGGAATGAAACGTTCTTCTACGGTGGATAGCCACTATGAATTAACATGCTTGTTTTGTTTTTTGTTTTTACGCATACCCACTCATGGCTTTTTTAAGAGGGTGGGGGAGCGGATCCCTGTGGACGGGTTATTGTTGACGGTCATTGTTGGCGGGTAATTGTTGACAGGTCATAGATGACAGGTCCTTATGGACGAGTCCTTGTGGACGAGTCCTTGTTGACAGGTCCATGTGGACGAGTCATTGTTGACGAGTCCCTGTGGACGGGCCCTTGTTGACAGGTCCTTGTGGACGAGTCCTTGTTGATGAGTCCCTTTGGACTGATCCCTTTGGACCGGCCCCTTTGGACTGGCCCATGAATTTATCCAAATTATGTCAAAGGGCTTAACTAACGGACTAATAAAGCTAGGAACTTGTATGAGGTATTGTAGGACTTGGGATGAAGCCCCCTTTTAGAATGTATTTTTGAAATGTTGACAAAGGGTCTAACCACACTTTTGTTAATATCTCGCGAACCTATCATGCTAGTGACTTGTATGAGGGGTCCTAGCAATTGGGGCGATATCCCCCTTTGGGGGTGAAACTATCCCCCCACTCCCAAATTGAAAAATCGATATCTTGGAAACTAAGAACCCTAAAATTATGTGTGATAGCTTTAAAAATAGGTCATAAGATACGATTTTACCACGATAGGCCATTTCATCCCTAAAATAGTAAATAGTAATGTTACAGGGAAAAAAGCGGTTAAATCCTTAAAAATGATAAATGAACCTAAGATCATTTGTTTTTGATGAAAAAATAGTAAGAGGGTTAAAATTACCCCCAAAATTTAAAAATCGTTATCTTGGAAATTAAGAGCCTTAAAATTAAGTGTGATAGCTTTAAAAATAGATCATGACATACGCTTATACCACGATAGGTCATTTCACCCCTAAAACAGTGAATAGTGATTTTACAGGGAAAAAGGTGTTAAACTCCTAAAAATGATAAATGAACCTAAGATATTTTGTTTTGATGAAAAATAGTAAGTGGGTGAAAACAACCCCAAAATTAAAAAATCGATATCTTGGAAAATAAGAAACCTAAAATTAGGTGTGATAGCTCAAAAAATTAGACATTTAATACTCTTTTACCACGATTGGTCATTTTACCCCTAAAACAATGCATGTAGATTTTACAGGAAAAAAGGGGAACCAATAATCAGATTTGGACACATGAGGTGTTATAAGACTCAGGGTGACAATCTCTTCTTGAATTTATTATTTATTTTTTGAAATTTTGACAAAGGGCCTAACCACACATTTTGAAAATTTAGATTTTTAAACTTTTTGAATTATTTTTTTTAGTACAGAGAGACAGTACCGGTTGTATTTAAACGAGCATGTCGCCGATCACTGTGGCCATGTTCAATGGATGAATCGATATTTTGTGAAGCATTGATTGAAGAGGGTCATGCGACGACTTGTTTTAAGAATATTTTTATGATTTTTCCTATGATGCATGCATTTATTTAAATATCCCAAAACGGCAAGGTTACTGATTTGAGTTTTATAAACTAATAATGGGATTTGCACTCATAAGGTGTCCAATAACTTGACATGACGCTTTCTTTATATGGCTTTTGAATTTTCCCAAAAAGATTGAAAACAACAAGGTCATGGACTTTTGTTTCTCTTAATATATTGCAAACCCATAATGTTAGATGTTAATGGTGAGTGATGAAACATAGCTATGTAGAGAAAGAATTATTGTAGGCTTCACGTATGGTGACTGACAAGTCTTTGACCATTGAAACTTGTTTTTAAACCTGACCGCAGTACATAGGGAGTATAGGTTTCAGGCATGACATGACAAACGGTGTGTACAAAATCCAATTTATCGATTCAAGAAGTAAGAGTAGACTATCTTTAATTGATTAGTTAAAGAGTGTAGCTAAGAAAACAAGATGGTGATTACACTGAACCAAACCGAACCAATACAATCCTTTTTGAATGTATAATGTTACTTGCTAACCATTTTGTGCTGCAGTGGCAAGCACTTTTGGCTCTTGCACTAGAGGCCTTAACTCGATTTAACTTTAAGGCTTAGAACGAACCAAACTAAGAAAGATGGTTATAGTGGTGCAGTGGTTAAGCTGTTATCCTTTGACTAAGGTAGACCAGGGTTTGATTTTAGATTAATACGCATGTCAAAAACATATAAAAAAGCAGGGATAATGTTTTAAGACTGATTACACTTGTAGATTTTTTCAAATTATTACTTGGATTACAAATACAAAGGAGGACTGGGTTCAATATACAGTTAATGCAAGTAAGATTTTGTATTTGTTTTTTATTTTAGATTTTAGATTTTAGAATTTACATTTTACATTTCAGATTGTATGAAAAGATCAAACCATAATGTCAAGACTTTAAATTTTCGGTAACTAATTATTAAAGAAAAACATATAAGGATTTGTATTACTTGGAATTATGTTTTCTATACTATATTTTATTTTGGTTTTAGATTTTAGAAATTTGATATTGGATTTTAGATTTTAGGTAAAGGCCAAACTAATATTGACTATTCATTAGACACTGGTATGTAGATAGAAAGATGATTAGACTATATGTTAAGATGAATTTTTAGGTGTTGACTTGCCTTGCAATAAGAATTGACTAACAAGACATGAGTTAACTACCAACGAAACACTTTGGCGACTATGCTTGTTATTGACCAGTGAGTAGGGTTTTAGAAAAACTGTTTGCTATTTTGGGTTATATACAACAAATGCATAGACCTACTGAGCGACTATGTTTGCTAAACAAGACATTATACCAGAGATGATTAGGATTCTTATGTAGCTCAGGCATGGAAAGCATTTCTACAGAATTTGTTGACATTGAATAGAGATTTAGGTATTAGGATGTCATTTTTGAAGACCTTTGTCTGGAGTGTGACGCTCTATGAAAGGGAAACTTGGACTATTGGTGTAGCAGAAAAGTGGAGAGTTGAAGTGTTTGAAATGTGATGTTACAGGAGAATGATGAAGATTAGATGGGTAAATAGGGTTACAAACCAAGAGGTATTAAGACAAGTGGGAGAGGAGAGATGTTTTTAGCGGCAGCTAATGAAGTAAATCGATAGGTTGGTAGGACACATACACCCAGGAATAGCAAGCTTAGTTAAGGAAGAACGGGTTGAGGACAAGTACTGTAGGGGTAGACCAAGGATAGAGTATGTTAAACAGGTAGCCTTGGATGTAGAGTGTGGTAGCTATATAGAGATGAAACGATCAGCTCAGGACAGGGAGTCATGGAGAGCTGTATTAAACCAGTCAAAAGGCTGAAGACTCAAACAACATGTAGAGCTTACCAAAATAATGTTGTGTAATGGTAAATACTAGTCAACAAACATTAATGCATTATTAAAACCCATGACACGATACCTGAGAGCTTTTCTAAAATTATTTTAAGACGCCTTTAACCCTATATTAAACAGCTAGTTTTCAAGACTCATAACTACAACGTAATGAAAAGAACAACAACAACAACAACAACAACAACAAAACCATTTAAAAACGAGCAAGTGGTTGAGTCAATGTACACTGGAAATTTTTGTAAACACTCAAGTGCACAAAACAAATTACATTATTAACTGTCAGGTTGATCGAGTGGTTAAGGCGTTTGACTTATGTTCACATTTTCAATACAAGAAAGCAAGGATTTGAACCCCTTACCTGACATAACTATTGCTTTAACATAGCTTAGCGATACTGTATTATTATGATACTCGATACACAAACCATAGATAGAGTATATTATTTAAGTCCACTCTCTCTTTCTAAACATAGCTAGAGACTGTCAATGGTTAACAATTGCATTAATAGTGGGAGGATGTAGTGATAGTAATTAAGAAAAAGCAGACTAACCATAAAATATTTTTATTAAATTCATTTTATAATAGATACACACTGAATACAACTCTTTCTATTTACCATTGTTTGATATAGATTTTTTAAACACAACGCTTGTTGTAGATCCTTTTATAACTTTCTCCAGGTACTCTTGTTCTTAAAAACTGGGGAAGTCGCAGTGGTATTATAGACATAAGACCCTCATCGTTTTCTTTTTCATCATCATCATCATCATCATCAATCATCATCTTCATTATGAATATTATCATCAAAATTATGATAGTCATTGTCACCATCATTATCATCATCATCATCATCATCATCCTGCTGGGACGGTACCTTCTGATAGGCCACGGCCGATTCCTTCCACATCCTCGCCCAGTTTGATTCATCTTCATCCGTTCCATCTCTCATCCCGACACGCAGGTCGCCCACGGGCGTCGAATAGAAAGACCTGAACTCGGCCTCTGAGGAGGCCACACGAAAAAAAAATCATCATCCTCAACGTCTCTAGAACAATCCAGTTCCTCTTGTTCCTTTTCCACAGGGACCTCTTTTAAAGTCTGCGTTGCTTTTGATAGTGTTAAGGGTTTCTTAGACGTTGACAACTGTTCTAACATGACTTTTTGAGGACATGATAAGTGATTTTGAACAAACACTGCACTATCTTGGGCAGCAATATTTTTTTGGACTTGCTTTTTTTACCTTGGTTAGAGTATTGTTACGTGCCACCCCCTAGTGGCACTTATGTTAACTGGATTACGGTGGGGGTGCAAAGCACAAAACCAATTACAGCTTAAAGAAATAATTAACTTTATTGCGGCCAGAAAATTACACTAGTCAGCAAATACAAGCAATTAGGAGCCTTATTCCAGTTTCCTCAAATCTATTCCTTATGCGCTCTTGGCCCCTTTCACTTGCAACAGACCACAAAAGTTAATCCGTCCTAATGAGTACGGTGGCCTTGACAGACACTACCTGTTCCTCTCATTTATGTTCTCCGACCACAATTACTTACGATCACTTGCTGCAGGCTATTTCGCTGTCCACAAGCTGGGAGAAACAATGTCACAGGATTTCGTAACTCGCACAGCACTTCGTCACCACACTTCTGTCGCACAAGATAATCGCTCGCACTAGCTCGTAAAACACAACAACAACTGCTTCACGGGTCACTCTTATATAGCAGGCCGGTGACTCAATAAATGGTTCTAGATCCATCCAGAGTCCACGGCTTCTCGAGGTTTCCACCGCTGGTCTAGTCACGAATCTTCTGGACTATCCCTTTGTCTGTAGTAGCCCTGTTGTATAAGGCGCGCGCAATACAGGAGGCAAGCCACAGCCCAGCCCCTGGGGCAGTTGTGACTCAAGCGGCGAGCGATGACACAAACTCACAGCCGGAACACCACCCCCTTCCTAAAAAGGCTGATCGTCCCGATCAATCATTGGTCCGTCTGTGTCCCTCCGTAGGCTGCCAGGCGATCTCGATGCACGATCTTCATCTTCGCCCTCGGGCTCCGCTGGATCCTGTAGACGACATCGTTGATCCGTTTCACGACTCGGTACGGGCCCTCCCAGGACTTCTGCAGTTTGGGTGACAGGCCTTTCTTCCGTAATGGGTTGAAGAGCCAGACCAGGTCGTCCTCGTGGAATCCGCCGGCATCCGTCTGCTGGTCGTATCGGGTCTTCATTCTGTCGGTCTCGATCCGCAGTTTCCTCCTCGCGAACGCGTGCACGTCCTCCAGTTGGTCGACCAGTTCTTGACAATACTGGCTTACCGGGATCGGATCATTCCCAGGTCGGCCAAAGGCAAGATCGACAGGTAGACGGAGCTCCCTCCCAAACATGGCCCGGGCTGGTGTGCACCCGGTGGCTTCATGCACGGCGGCGCGGTAGGCCAGGAGAAATAGTGGAAGATGTTTGTCCCAATCCCTCTGGTGCTCGCTGACGACTATTCGAAGATGGTTCTCGATGGTGCGATTGAATCGCTCTACCATCCCGTCGGACTGAGGGTGTAGTGGCGTTGTCCTTGTCTTCCGGATTCCCAGCAGCTGGCATAGGTTCTGGAACACCTGCGACTCGAAGTTCCTCCCTTGGTCGGAGTGCAGCTCCAGGGGTACTCCGTACCGGCTGACGAATTCCTTCACCAGGGTCTCTGCAATCGTCGCGGCTTCTTGGTTAGGGAGCGCATACGCCTCCGGCCATTTGGTAAAGTAGTCGCTGACGACTAATATGTAGCGGTTACCTGCCTCGCTTAACGGGAATGGTCCAGCAACATTGATGGCCACTCTCTCCATGGGGCCGCCCACGTTGTAGGTCTTCAGTGGACCCCGTCGTCTTCGTCCTGGGCCCTTGCTGGCTGCGCAATCGTGGCACCTCGCGCAGTGGTTCTCCACGTCTGTTCGGCATCCGATCCAGTAGAACCGCTCTCTCAGCTTCTCCAGGGTCTTCTTTATCCCTAGGTGTCCACCAGATGATCCTCCATGAACTTCCTTCAGGACTTCCTCCGTCATAGCCTTTGGAACGACGACTTGTTCCCGAGATATCTTTCCGTCGGTGCTCTCCCAGGTACGGCAGATGAGGTCATCCCTTACAATCAGCGAGTCCCACTGTGCCCAGTAGGACTTAAACTTTGGGCTGCAGTCACTCACAATGTTCCACCCGGGTCTGGGGACACAGGCCCTCTTCCATTCGGCTATCAGTCCCAGGTCATCATCTTCCGCTTGCGCCCGCGTGAAAGATTCGCGGCTCCAGCTCCCTTGAAGTTCCACGGTAGTCCTTCGGCACTGTATCCCGGTGTTCCCCTCCCTTCGGGCACAGAAGGTGCAGTTTTCTGGGCACGGTCTTCGTGACAGGGCGTCGGCGTTAGAATGCAGTTGGCCTTTCCTGTGCTGAATCTCAAAGTTATACTGTTGAAGCCTCTCTAACCACCGCGCGAGTTGACCCTCGGGCTGCTTGAAGTTCAGGAGCCACCGCAGGGATGCATGGTCGGTCCTGATGAGAAATTCTTGCCCGTACAGGTACTTGTGGAAGTGTTCAATGGTCTTCACGATGGCGAGCAGCTCCTTCCTGGTGACGCAGTAGTTCCTTTCTGGCTTTGACAAGGCCTTGCTGAAGTAGGCCACTACTCTCTCCTCGCCGTCCACTACCTGCGACAGGATTCCCCCTATGCCAAAGTCGCTGGCATCGGTATCGACGATGAACCTTGTTCCAGGTCTGGGGTAGGCCAGAATAGGCGCGGTGCACAGAGCCTGCTTGAGTTGCTCGAAGGCATTGTGGCATTCTGCTGTCCACGTGAAGAGTTGGTCCTTCTCAGTCAGTCGATGTAAAGGTTTTGCGATGTCGGCGAATCCTCTCACGAAGCGACGATAATAAGTGCAGAGTCCCAGGAAGCTTCGTAGTTGCGACTTGTCCTTCGGAACTGGCCACTCCCTCACAGCTGCGGTCTTCTCTGGGTCGGTGCGCACCCCTTCCTCGGAGACGATATGCCCAAGGTACTGGACCCGCTTCTGGAAGAGCTGACACTTCTTGGGGCTCAACTTCAGCTGGGCAGCCCGTAGCTTCAACAAGATCTCCTTCAGGTTGCTGTAGTGCTCCTCGAAGCTCCTCCCCAGAACGATGACGTCGTCTAGGTATACCAGGCAGGTCTTCCAGTGTAGTCCCCTCAAAATGGACTCCATTAGCCTTTCGAAGGTTGCAGGGGCGTTGCACAGACCGAATGGCATGACGGTGAACTGCCAGAGCCCGCTGCCCACAGAGAACGCCGTTTTCTCGCGGTCCTTAGGGTGGACCTCCACCTGCCAGTAGCCACTCTTCAAATCCAAGGTGGAGAACCATCTCGACCCTGATATGGTGTCCAGCGTGTCGTCGATCCGGGGTAGAGGGTAGCTGTCCTTCTTCGTGACATCGTTCACCCGCCTGTAGTCCACGCAGAACCTGGTGGAACCGTCCTTCTTCTTCACAAGCACGACCGGAGAACTCCAAGGACTATGTGATGGCTCGATCACCCCTTGATCCTTCATCTCTTCAACCATCCGGTCGACTTCGGCTTGCTTGGCGAGCGGGACACGTCGGAATGGGGCCCTAATCGGTGCGCTGTCCCCAACGTCGATTCTGTGCTGGACCAAGCTTGTCCTGCCGAAGTCTTTTGCTTCCCACGGAGAAGACGTCCTGGAATTCGCGTAGCAGGTCCTGGAGTTGGCGTGATTGTTCCTCGTCTAAATGGTCCTGGGATCCTTGGTACAGCTTCTGTAGTTCTTCTGGCAGTGTGCGTCTTCTTCGGTTGTCCGTCTGCAGGTGTCCGTCCGTCGTGTCGGTGATGCGGGCAATCCAGGTAACGGGCTCGCAGACTCCTAGGTTGGTGTCCCGGTGAACCGTAATGTCGTAGTCGTTCAGGTTGGACAGGCGGACGTACGGCCGAGGCGTCGTGTTGATGAGGGTCTTGGCAACTAGCAATCCTCTTGTCTGGATGTCCTCATATTTTGGCTCGATGACAGCCGCCACTCCCTCAGCAGTTCCGTCGACAATTACGGCGGCGCTGACCTCCGTCCTGGCAGGAACGATGACGTCTTCTCTCAGCCTTACTCGTCGTGCGGTGACTGCCTCGTGTGCTGGTTGCAAAGCAAGTTCCTCACCTCCGAAGTGCAGAGTGTTGGTACTCAGGTCCAAGATGATGGTGTTCTGGTCCAGGAAGTCCAGTCCGATGATCACTTCGTTTGATACGTCAGCCACAAGCACTGGATGCTTTATCACCCGTCGACCAATGACGAACTCCAGTGATGCTTCGCCATGTACCGGTGCGGTCTCTCCGGTCGCGGTTATTAGCTGGAGGTTCCTTTGTGTGGGTTGCACTCTCCACTTCGGGATCACAGTGGGATTGACGATGGTCCTCGATGCTCCCGTGTCGATCAGCATGGGCCAGCTCACTCCGTTGATGACTCCGTCGACCATCAGGCTGCTATTGTCCCTCCGTAACTTCGTCACACGCACTTCGACTGCCGGGGCTTGACGACTGTCACAAGCCAACCTTTGCCCCCCAAGGCTGGCTAATACTCGTTTCCCTGGGCGGCGCGGTCTTCAGATGACTGATTTCCCGTCGGATACCCTCGGCGGCGGCGATCACCGCAGTCCTTGCTCAGGTGGCCTTTCTTACCGCAGGCCCAGCAGGTCGGTAGTCCTCTTCCGGGCCGCTTCTCCGGTTGTCTTCCGGCTGTGTCGTTGCTGGTGGTACCGCGACTATCGAAGAAACGGCTTAGCGCCTCCATTAATTCGTCGGCCAGGGGCTTGGTCACGTTGGTTTTTACTGGTTCGTCGACGTCCACTTGACGCACCCGCGCGTGCATTCTGGATGCCTGTTTTGCCGTCTCGAACTCAAGTGCGTGGCTCAGCGCATCTGCCAGGGTCTTATTGCGCGCAAGACGCAGCGCCTGTTGAGTGTCCGAGTCCCGTAGCCCGTCGGTGAAAGTCTGCGTCGCTATCTGCTCCAGAAAGTCGGCCGGCGCTGTTGGGTAGGCGAGCCTTACGAGGCGTGCGATGTCCATCTCGAACTCCTGCAGGGTTTCCGCGTTCTTCTGTACCCGTGTCCGGAGCTGCATCTGATAGGCCTGCTGAAGATGGCTATCTCCATATCGGGACTCCATATGGGCGATCAGGGAAGCGTAGTCCTGGGATCCAGTCGGGATGGCCTGAAGGACGTTAAGGGCGTCACCTCTCAGCGCTACAATGAGAGCTGTAGCCTTTTCTGTGCTGTTCCAGTTATTTATGGAACAGGCCGCCTCGAACTGACGTAAGTAGGTGCTCCACGGGACCTTTCCGTCGAAGGTTGGGGGCGTCACTCTGCTATGTCCCGTTCCTAATATTCCCGGTGTAACGGTGGGCGGGCGTTGGCGCAGCTCGGCAACTTCCTCTCTTAGAGCGTTGAATTTCTCCTCCACCCCCGTCAGTGGGCGTTGGCGCAGCTCGGCAACTTCCTTTTGTAAGGCGTTGAATTTCTCCTCCACCCCCATCAGCGGGCGTTGGCACAGCTCGGCAACTTCCACTTGTAAGGCGTTGAATTTCTCCTCCACCCCCATCAGCGGTCGTTGGCACAGCTCGGCAACTTCCTTTTGTAAGACGTTGAATTTCTCCTCCACCCCCATCAGCGGGCGTTGGCGCAGCTCGGCAACTTCCACTTGTAAGGCGTCGAACTTCTTTTCCACTGCCGTGACTTCCTCACGCAGACCCAGTTCTAATTTCTTCAGGTCCTGTGTCAACTTATTCTGACCGTCTTCCATCTTCTTCTGGCCGTCCTCTATCCTCTTCAGGTCCTCCGCTAGCTTATTTTGACCGTCTTCCATCTTCTTCTGGCCGTCTTCTAGCTTCTTCTGGCCGTCTTCTAATTTGGTAGTTAGCTCCTTGGCTAACTTCTTCTGGCCGTCTTCTAGTTTGGCAGTTAGGTCCTCGGCTAACTTCTTCTGGCCGTCCTCCATCTTCTTCTGGCCGTCCCCCATCTTGGTTTCCATGTCATTTAACTTTTCAAGCAATGCTGCCAATTTCTCCTCCATTTTAGTTGTTTGTCTTGTAAAGGGCATGCACTCACAGGAAAATTAGAGAAAATGACCTGCTCGGGTTTTGAAACCAGGACCGTCAGGTGTTGTGCTTGAGTTCGTAATCCGGCTTCTGACACCAGTTGTTACGTGCCACCCCCTAGTGGCACTTATGTTAACTGGATTACGGTGGGGGTGCAAAGCACAACACCAATTACAGCTTAAAGAAATAATTAACTTTATTGCGGCCAGAAAATTACACTAGTCAGCAAATACAAGCAATTAGGAGCCTTATTCCAGTTTCCTCAAATCTATTCCTTATGCGCTCTTGGCCCCTTTCACTTGCAACAGACCACAAAAGTTAATCCGTCCTAATGAGTACGGTGGCCTTGACAGACACTACCTGTTCCTCTCATTTATGTTCTCCGACCACAATTACTTACGATCACTTGCTGCAGGCTATTTCGCTGTCCACAAGCTGGGAGAAACAATGTCACAGGATTTCGTAACTCGCACAGCACTTCGTCACCACACTTCTGTCGCACAAGATAATCGCTCGCACTAGCTCGTAAAACACAACAACAACTGCTTCACGGGTCACTCTTATATAGCAGGCCGGTGACTCAATAAATGGTTCTAGATCCATCCAGAGTCCACGGCTTCTCGAGGTTTCCACCGCTGGTCTAGTCACGAATCTTCTGGACTATCCCTTTGTCTGTAGTAGCCCTGTTGTATAAGGCGCGCGCAATACAGGAGGCAAGCCACAGCCCAGCCCCTGGGGCAGTTGTGACTCAAGCGGCGAGCGATGACACAAACTCACAGCCGTAACAGTATTTTGTCCATTTAAATGTGTATTAATATGAGATTCACAATGATGCTCGTTTGAAGTAAGTACGTTGGAGTCTTTTGTTTTAATCATTCCTCGACACTTTTTAGATCGTGGTTTTGAACACCGCCAAATAACAGTTCCATTTTTATTGGTTGTTTTTACAATATATGTATATCTTTTATAGAAGGCACATGGTTTACCATGGCTGGTTGTTGAGACTTCCAATATTAACTAATACACATTAATTTAATTTTAGTAAAGTCACTTTAGTAATAATAACAGTAAAATAAATTAAGTGGATTGATATTTTTTAAAGGTGGAATTTTCAAAGTACTGTCAAGAATAATAATCACATGAACAAATTTTAGACTACAAGTGATTTACACACACATTGCTCAATGTCATGATTTATACTGAACACAATTTATAGTGATTATGATTTTTATTGACTGTAATTGATAGTAGCCATGGTTAGTAGAGGCAATGTATACTGGGTGCGTTTTATAGCACGCTCAATTTATAGTAGGTACGATTAGTAGACGCGTTTGATACTGGGCGCGTTTTATACTGATTATGATTTATACTGAGCGCGATTTTTACTAGAAGCGATTTTTACCAGCTGTAATTGATAGCAGTTCATACTCAACGCAATTGATAGTAGGCGTAATTGATAGTAGGTGCAATTGGTAGTTGGCGCAATTGATAGTAGGCACAATTACTAGTAGGCGCGATTGGGAGTAGGCGCAATTGACAGTAGGCGCGATTGGTAGTGGGCGTAATTGCTAGTAGGCGCTATTGATAGTAGGTGCAATTGACAGTAGGCGCCATTAGTAGTAGGCGTGATTGGTAGTAGGTGCAATTTATAGTAGGTGCAATTAATAGGTGCAATTGATAGTAGGCGCGATTGATAGTAGGCGCAATTGATAGCAGGCGCTATTAGTAGACGTGATTGACAGGAGGCGCGATTGGTAGTGGACGTAATTGATAGTAGGCGCTATTGATATTAGGTTCAATTGACAGTAGACGCGATTGATAGTAGGCGCGATTAGTAGTAGGCGCGATTGGTAGTAGGCCCAATTGGTAGTAGACGCAATTACTAGTAGGCGCGATTGGTAGTAGGCGCAATTGATAGTAGGCGCAATTCACAGTAGGCTCGATTGGTAGTGGGCGTAATTGCTAGTTGGCGCTATTGATAGTAGGTGCAATTGACAGTAGGCGCAATTAGTAGTAGGCGTGATTGGTAGTAGGTGCAATTGATAGTAGGTGCAATTAATAGGCTTAATTGATAGTAGGCGCGATTGATAGTAGGAGCAATTGATAGCAGGCGCTATTAGTAGACGCGATTGATAGTAGGCGCGATTGGTAGTGGACGTAATTGATAGTAGGTGCGATTGATAGTAGGCGCGATTGATAGTAGGCGCGATTGGTAGTAGGCGCTATTAGTAGACGCGATTGATAGTAGGCGCGATTGGTAGTGTATGTAATTGATAGTAGGCGCTATTGATAGTAGGCGCGATTGATAGTAGGCGCGATTGGTAGTAGGCGCGATTGATATTAGGCGCAATAAATAGTAGGCGCGATTAGTAAGCTCGATTGATAGTAGGCGCGATTGATAGTAGGTGTAATTGATAGTAGACGGAATTGATAGTAGGCGTGATTGGTAGACCTTGAGGTGATAACCCCTTTTGATTGATCCCTGTTGATTTGTCCCTTTGGACTGGTCCCTGTTGACTAGCCCCTGTTGACCAGCCCCTTTGGACGGATCCTTTATGAAGGGAGTCATTTTTGACGGGTCCCTGTGGACGGGCCCATGCATTTATCCAAATTATGTCAAAGTCACTTAACCTAACCTTGTCACATGACCTGTTCTACAAGTTTAGACTTGCTTTGAGACTGGCTATGACGTCACAGATGAATGGCTGTGGGAGGCTGGGCATTACTTTTTATTACACAAACATATTCTCCTTAAAGTGAGAGGAAAAGTGGGTGCAAGAGTGGGTGCAAGAGTGGATGCAAGAATGGGTGTAAAAGTGGGTGCAAAAGTCAGTGTAAAAGTGGGTTCAAAAGTGGGTGCAAAAGTGGGTGCAAAAGTGAGAGCAAAGGTGGGTGCAAAATGGGTGCAAACGTCAGTGTAAAAGTAAGTGTAAAAGGGAGTGCAAAAGTGGGTGTAAAAGTGGGTGCAAAAGTGGGTGCAAAAGTGGGTGCGAAATTGACTGCAAAAGTGAATGTAAAAGCGGGTGCAAAAGTGGGCGCAGTTTATAGTAGGCACGATTTTTACTAGAATGTGATTTGAGTAAATGTAATTTCTAAACCCAAGTAGTGAGTAGTCAGTTGGTTTTGATCTATTCAAGCGTAAAAATGTCTCATACACTGATGATAGATACTCAAGGCTTTAAGGTCAACGAAAACAAGTACAGTATATATTTAAAGAGGTGGCTATTATTGATTGCACAACACTGAATCTATTTTTGAAATTTTGACCAAGGGCCTAAGTGCACTTTTGTTAATATCTCGCGAACCAATAAGACTAGGGCATTGTATGAGGTATTGTTGGACTTTTCGCTGAAGACTGCTGGTAAACACCTATGTTCCCACGGCCTTTTTAAAGATGGCAGCTGACCCACGAGGGGTGATTAAAAAGTATTCCAAGTGGCGCTTGTCGATAGGCAAACCAATAATCAAAGAGGGGTATGACAGACCTTGAGGCGATAACCCCTTTTGATTGATCCCTGTTGATTTGCCCCTTTGGACTGGTCCCTGTTGACTAGCCCCTTTGGACGGGCCCTTTTTGAAGGGAGTCATTTTTGACGGGCCCCCGCTGACGGGTCACTGTGGACGGATCCCTGTGGACGGGTCCCTGTTGACAGGTTCTTTTGACTAATCCCTTTGGACCGGTCCCTTTGACATAATTTGGATAAATGCATGGCCAACCCATAGGGATCAGCCCAAAGGGACCGGTCCAAAGAGATTAGTCAAAAGGGCCTGTCAACAGGGACCCGTCCACGGGGATCCGTCCACAGTGACCCGTCAGCAGGGGCCCATCAAAAGTGACTCCATTCAAAAAGGACCCGTCCAAAGGGGCTAACCAACAGGGATCAATCAGAAGGGGTTATCGCCTCAAGGTCTGTCATACCCCCCTTTGATTATTGGTTTGCCTATCGACAAGCGCCGCTTGGAATACTTTTTATTCACCCCTCGTGGGTCAGCTGCCATCTTTAAAAAGGCCGTGGGAACATAGGTGTTTACCAGCAGTCTTCAGCGAAAAGTCCAACAATACCTCATACAATGCCCTAGTCTTATTGGTTCGCGAGATATTAACAAAAGTGCACTTAGGCCCTTGGTCAAAATTTCAAAAATAGATTCAGTGTTGTGCAATCAATAATAGCCACCTCTTTAAATATATACTGTACTTGTTTTCGTTGACCTTAAAGCCTTGAGTATCCATCATCAGTGTATGAGACATGTTTACGCTTGCATACATAAAAACCAACTGGCTACTCACTACTTGGGTTTAGAAATTACATTTACTCAAATCACATTCTAGTAAAAATCGTGCCTACTATAAACTGCGCCCACTTTTGCACCCACTTTTACATTCACTTTTGCACTCACTTTCGCACCCACTTTTTCACCCACTTTTGCACCCACTTTTGCACTCCCTTTTACACTTACTTTTACACTGACGTTTGCACCCATTTTGCACCCACCATTGCTCTCACTTTTGCACCCACTTTTGCACCCACTCTTGCACCAACTTTTGAACCCACTTTTACACTGACTTTTGCACCCACTTTTACACCCATTCTTTCATCCACTCTTGCACCCACTCTTGCACCCACTTTTCCTCTCACTTTAAGGAGAATGTTTTTGTGTAATAAAAAGTAATGTCCAGCCTCCCACCGCCATTCATCTGTGACGTCATAACCAGTCTCAAAGCAAGTCTAAACTTGTAGAACAGGTCATGTGACAAGGTAAGGTTAAGTGACTTTGACATAATTTGGATAAATCTATGGGCCCATCCACAGGGACCCGTCAAAAATTACTCCCTTCATAAAGAACCCGTCCAAAGGGGCTGGTCAACAGGGGCTAGTCAACAGGGAACCGTCCAAAGGGACAAATCAACAGGGATCAATCAAAAGGGGTTATCACCTCAAGGTCTACCAATCACGCCTACTATCAATTCCGTCTACTATCAATTACACCTACTATCAATCGTGCCTACTATCAATCGAGCTTACTAATCGCGCCTACTATTTATTGCGCCTAATATCAATCGCGCCTACTATCAATCGCGCCTACTATCAATAGCGCCTACTATCAATTACGTCCACTACCAATCGCGCCTACTATCAATCGCGTCTACTAATAGCGCCTGCTATCAATCGCGCCTACTACCAATCGCGCCAACTATCAATTGCGCCTACTATCAATCGCACCTACTATCAATAGCGCCTAATTTCAATTACGTCCACTACCAATCGCGCCTACTATCAATCGCGTCTACTAATAGCGCCTGCTATCAATTGCGCCTACTATCAATCGCGCCTACTATCAATTAAGCCTATTAATTGCACCTACTGTCAATTGCACCTACTACCAATCACGCCTACTACTAATTGCGCCTACTGTCAATTGCACCTACTATCGATAGCGCCAACTAGCAATTACGCCCACTACCAATCGCGCCTACTGTGAATTGCGCCTACTATCAATTGCGCCTACTACCAATCGCGCCTACTACCAATCACGCCTACTAGTAATTGCGTCTACTACCAATTGCGCCTACTACCAATCGCGCCTACTACTAATCGCGCCTACTATCAATCGCGTCTACTGTCAATTGAACCTAATATCAATAGCGCCTACTATCAATTACGTCCACTACCAATCGCGCCTACTGTCAATCACGTCTACTAATAGCGCCTGCTATCAATTGCGCCTACTATCAATCGCGCCTACTATCAATTGCACCTATTAATTGCACCTACTGACAATTGCAACTACTACCAATCACGCCTACTACTAATTGCGCCTACTGTCAATTGCACCTACTATCAATAGCGCCTACTAGCAATTACGCCCACTACCAATCGCGCCTACTACCAATCGCGCCTCCTAACAATCGCGCCTACTAGTAATTGTGTCTACTATCAATTGCGCCAACTACCAATTGCACCTACTATCAATTACGCCTACTATCAATTGCGTTGAGTATGAACTGTTATCAATTACAGCTGGTAAAAATCGCTTCTAGTAAAAATCGCGCTCAGTATAAATCATAATCAGTATAAAACGCGCCCAGTATCAAACGTGTCTACTAATCGTACCTACTATAAATTGAGCGTGCTATAAAACGCACCCAGTATGCCTCTACTAACCATGGCTACTATCGTTTACAGTCAATAAAAATGATAATCACTATAAATTGTGTTCAGTATAAATCATGACATTGAGCAATGTGTGTGTAAATCACTTGTAGTCTAAAATTTGTTCATGTGATTATTATTCTTGACAGTACTTTGAAAATTCCACCTTTAAAAAATATCAATCCACTTAATTTATTTTACTGTTATTATTACTAAAGTGACTTTACTAAAATTAAATTAATGTGTATTAGTTAATACGGAAGTCTCAACAACCAGCCATGGTAAGCCATGTGCCTACTATAAAGGATATACATATATTGTAAAAACAACCAATAAAAATGGAACTGTTATTTGGCGGTGTTCAAAACAACGATCTAAAAAGTGTCGAGGAATGATTAAAACAAAAGACTCCAACGTACTTACTTCAAACGAGCATCATTGTGAATCTCAAATTAATACACATTTAAATGGACAAAATTCTCAACCAAGGTAAAAAGCAAGTCCAAGAAAAAAAATATTGCTGCTCAAGATAGTGCAGTGTTTGTTCAAAATCACTTATCATGTCCTCAAAAAGTCATGTTAGGACAGTTGTCAACGTCTAAGAAACCCTTAACACTATCAAAAGCAACGCAGACTTTAAAAGAGGTCCCTGTGGAAAAGGAACAAGAGGAATTGGATTGTTCTAGTGATGTTGAGGATGATGATGATGATGATGATGATGATGATAATGATGGTGCCAATGACTATCATAATTTTGATGATAATATAATGAAGATGATGATGATGATGATGATGATGATGAAAAAGAAAAGGATGAGGGTTTTATGTCTATAATACCACTGCGACTTCCCCAGTTTTTAAGAACAAGAGTACCTGGAGAAAGTTATAAAAGGATCTACAACAAGCGTTGTGTTTAAAAAATCTATATCAAACAATGGTAAATAGAGAGAGTTGTATTCAGTGTGTATCTATTATAAAATGAATTTAATAAAAATATTTTATGGTTATTGTCTGCTTTTTCTTAATTACTATCACTACATCCTCCCACTATTAATGCAATTGTTAACCATTGACAGTCTCTAGCTATGTTTAGAAAGAGAGAGTGGACTTAAACAATACACTCTATCTATGGCTTGTTTATCGAGTATCATAATAATACAGTATCGCTAAGCTATGTTAAAGCAATAGTTATGTCAGGTAAGGGGTTCAAATCCTTGCTTTCTTGTATTGAAAATGTGAACATAAGTCAAACGCCTTAACCACTCGATCAACCTGACAGTTAATAATGTAATTTGTTTTGTGCACTTGAGTGTTTACAAAAATTTCCAGTGTACATTGACTCAACCACTTGCTCGTTTTTAAATGGTTTTGTTGTTGTTGTTGTTGTTGTTGTTTTCATTACATTGTAGTTAAGAGTCTTGAAAACTAGCTGTTTAATATAGGGTTAAAGGCGTCTTAAAATAATTTTAGAAAAGCTCTCAGGTATCGTGTCATGGGTTTTAGTAATGCATTAATGTTTGTTGACTAGTATTTACCATTACACAACATTATTTTGGTAAGCTCTACGTGTTGTTTGAGTCTTCAGCCTTTTGACTGGTTTAATACAGCTCTCCATGACTCCCTGTCCTGAGCTGATCGTTTCATCTCTATATAGCTACCACACTCTACATCCAAGGCTACCTGTTTAACATACTCTATCCTTGGTCTACCCCTACAGTACTTGTCCTCAACCCGTTCTTCCATAACTAAGCTTGCTATTCCTGGGTGTATGTGTCCTACCAACCTATCGATTTACTTCATTAGCTGCCGCTAAAAACATCTCTCCTCTCCCACTTGTCTTAATACCTCTTGGTTTGTAACCCTATTTACCCATCTAATCTTCATCATTCTCCTGTAACATCACATTTCAAACACTTCAACTCTCCACTTTTCTGCTACACCAATAGTCCAAGTTTCCCTTTCATAGAGCGTCACACTCCAGAAAAGGTCTTCAAGAATGACATCCTAATACCTAAATCTCTATGCAATGTCAACAAATTCTGTAGAAATGCATTCCTTGCCTGAGCTACATAAGAATCCTAATCATCTCTGGTGTAATGTCTTGTTTAGCAAACATAGTCGCTCAGTAGGTCTATGCATATGTTGTATATAACCCAAAATAGCAAACAGTTTTTCTAAAACACTACTCACTGGTCAATAACAAGCATAGTCGCCAAAGTGTTTCGTTGGTAGTTAACTCATGTCTGGTTTAGTCAATTCTTATTGCAAGGCCAGTCAACACCTAAAAATTCATCTTAACATATAGTCTATTCATCTTTCTATCTACATACCAGTGTCTAATGAATAGTCAATATTAGTTTGGTCTTTACCTAAAATCTAAAATCCAATATCAAATATCTAAAATCTAAAACCAAAATAAAATATAGTATAGAAAACATAATTCCAAGTAATACAAATCCTTATATGTTTTTCTTTAATAATTAGTTACCGAAAATTTAAAGTCATGTCACCAGGGTTTGATCTTTTCATACAATCTAAAATGCAAAATGTAAATTCTAAAATCTAAAGTCTAAAATAAAAAACAAATACAAAATCTTACTTGCATTAACTGTATATTGCACCCAGTCCTCCTTTGTATTTGTAATCCAAGTAATAATTTGAAAAAATATACAAGTGTAATCAGTCTTAAAACATTATCCCTGCTTTTTTATATGTTTTTGACATGCGCATTAATCTAAAATCAAACCCTGGTCTACCTTAGTCAAAGGATAACAGCTTAACCACTGCACCACTATAACCATCTTTCTTAGTTTGGTTCGTTCTAAGCCTTAAAGTTAAATCGAGTTAAGGCCTCTAGCGCAAGAGCCAAAAGTGCTTGCCACTGCAGCACAAAATGGTTAGCAAGTAACATTATACATTCAAAAAGGATTGTATTGGTTCGGTTTGGTTCAGTGTAATCACCATCTTGTTTTCTTAGCTACCCTCTTTAACTAAACAATTAAAGATAGTCTACTCTTAATTCTCGAATCGATAAATTGGATTTTGTACACACCGTTTGTCATGTCATGCCTGAAACCTATACTCCCTATGTACTGCGGTCAGGTTTAAAAACAAGTTTCAATGGTCAAAGACTTGTCAGTCACCATAAGTGAAGCCTACAATAATTCTTTCTCTACATAGCTATGTTTCATTACTCACCATAAACATCTAACATTATGGGTTTGCAATATATTAAGAGAAACAAAAGTTGTTGTTTTCAATCTTTTTGGGAAAATTCATAAGCCATATAAAGAAAGCGTCATGTCAAGTTATAGGACACCTTATGAGTGCAAATCCCATTATTAGTTTATAAAACTCAAATCAGTAACCTTGCCGTTTTGGGATATTTAAATAAATGCATGCATCATAGGAAAAATCATAAAAATATTCTTAAAACAAGTCGTCGCATGACCCTCTTCAATCAATGCTTCTCAAAATATCGATTCATCCATTGAACATGGCCACAGTGATCGGCGACATGCTCGTTTAAACACAACCGGTACTGTCTCTCTGTACTAAAAAAAAAATCAAAAAGTTAAAAAATCTAAATTTTCTAAATGTGTGGTTAGGTCCTTTGTCAAAATTTCAAAAAATAAATAATAAATTCAAGAAGAGATTGTCACCCTGAGTCTTATAACACCTTATGTGTCCAAATCTGATTATTGGTTCCCCGTTTTTCCTGTAAAATCTACATGCATTGTTTTAGGGGTAAAATGACCAATCGTGGTAAAAGAGTATTAAATGTCTATTTTTTTGAGCTATCACACCTAATTTTAGGTTCCTTAGTTTCCAAGATATCGATTTTTCAATTTTGGGGTTGTTTTCACCCCCTTACTATTTTTCATCAAAAACAAAAGATCTTAGTTTCATTTATCATTTTTAGGAGTTGAACACCTTTTTTCCCTGTAAAATCACTATTCACTGTTTTAGGGGTGAAATGACCTATCGTGGTATAAGCGTATGTCATGATCTATTTTTAAAGCTATCACACTTAATTTTAAGGCTCTTAATTTCCAAGATAACGATTTTTAAATTTTGGGGGTAGTTTTAACCCTCGTACTATTTTTTCATAAAAAAATGATCTTAGGTTCATTTATCATTTTTAAGGGTTTAACCGCTTTTTTACCTGTAACATTACTATTTACTATTTTAGGGGTGAAATGACCTATCGTGGTAAAATCGTATCTTATGACCTATTTTTAAAGCTATCACACATAATTTTAGGGTTCTTAGTTTCCAAGATATCGATTTTTCAATATGGGAGTGGGGGGATAGTTTCACCCCCAAAGGGGTACATCGCCCCAATTGCTAGGACCCCTCATACAAGTCACTAGCATGATAGGTTCGCGAGATATTAACAAAAGTGTGGTTAGACCCTTTGTCAAAATTTCAAAAATACTTTCTAAAAGGGGGCTTCATCCCAAGTCCTGCAATACCTCATACAAGTTCCTAGCCTTATTAGTCCGTTAGTTTAGCCCTTTGACATAATTTGGATAAATTCATGGGCCAGTCCAAAGGGGCCGGTCCAAAGGGATCAGTCCAAAGGGACTCATCAACAAGGACTCGTCCACAAGGACCTGTCAACAAGGACCCGTCCACAGGGACCCGTCCACAAGGACCCGTCAACAATGATTCGCCCACAAGGACTCGTCCACAAGGACCTGTCATCAATGACCTGTCAACAATGACCCGCCAACAGTGACCGTCAACAATAACCCGTCCACAGGGATCCGCTCCCCCACCCTCTTACAAAAGCCATGAGTGGGCATGCGTAAAAAAACAAAACACAAAAACAAGCATGTTAATTCATAGTGGCTATCCACCGTATACATATCTCTTGTGTAGAACAACATTTCATTCCATATCGGTATTCAAACTCTCACACGTTGCAATTGGAAAGAGGGATTCTCTAAAAAATACAATTTCACCTCCTAGTAGGGGTAGGTTTTATTTTGGGGTGGAAATATGTTGTCCATTGGAAAGGGGGTGTCAGCCCGAGTTCAATGACCCCTCATTTGTCAAAATCCGACCATGCGTACGAGAGATATCGCGTCGCCGCCATCTTGTGAGGTGGGGAGGTGGAGGTGGGTGTAGAACCGCTACAAAACCACTACTCTCGCGCGCTATCTATTTTGAAATGGATTAACTATGCCTATAAACCTCCCGGAAGTGTTTACAACAACTCACCAAAATTTGATCGCAATCGGATGAATGGCTTATGAACGCATAAAAGACGAACACACAGACATTCCTTTTTATATATATACTAGCAGAAGTACCCGCTCTTCGAACGGTCTTCCGTATTAATAACCAGACGTTATCAATATTGAGCTACTGTTGCAATGGTTAGGGGCCTGCCAGAGCGAAGTTATTTCTCTGGGAATATCACAGACACTGTCAATTTAAGGGCCTTAAAATGTGGTTTTCGGAGACTTTTATAGACTCCCGAATTTTGTGTCTCACATTGAGAAGCGCAACATATGCTTTGGTCGTCCTTCTAGGATAATTTTTATATTTCGCCTATTTTAGCATGTATTTTGAAAAGGTTTTTTTTTTCCTATATCAACCCTTCTATGAGAAGTACGGTGAAGAGTTTTATAAATGATTGGTGTATTGACTTTCATGGATACCTAATTTTGCGATGCTCCAAACATTCGAACACGAGTTATAAGCGTACATAAAGATACAAAGAAAGTATGCCTTACTTCGGAGGGGAAGTAAAGCCGGCGGTCCCATGTCATAGATTTATGTCATGTAATAGAACCTTCCACTAAATACAATTGTGTGAAGCTAAATTTGTTGGTTAGATTTTATTAACGCTCTATTAGTTCCGAATTTTTCCACCAGGTGCCGGTTGAGGTGGCATCTAGTAGCCAGGTGTCGTTGACGGTAGCATTTGGTAGCAAAAGTAGGAACTACTGGAAATTGATCGTCTGCAATCCTTACCTGAAATACAGATAACACACACTAATACAGCCATCACAATTAACACTGGTTATCAGACAGATTCTACAATCACTCAAAATACACGAGGCTACGTGAACGCGTTGTCGCAGCTTCTAAACTGAGGAACCAACCAACGTACAACATATCACCCAGATGTCCGAATATGGATATATCAACCAAACAGTATCAAACAAAATCATCCTTACGATGAACCCGTTTGTCGAAAAAAAAAAAAAAAAAGGGAATGTGCTCAATCTAAATTCACTTAACGTGTACTTCCCGACGTGAAAACAAAATTAAAAACCTCGTAAACGAAACGCAATACACCTCATATAAAGACTGACCCTCACCGTTGTGTACAGTCCCCATCCACAGGAAGACACCTTTAACAAATTATAAAGGCTTGTGGTGCATGCATATTCAGTTTTTTAGCCTCCAATGGCCCTAATTCCTGATAGCCGCAAAAATACTATTTCAATTCAGGAATTTGTGAAAATAATGTTGCTGTTTGGAGATATAATTCCGTACGACATATCACACGTGTAAATCACGTATAAAAATTCTAGGGTACCCCTTGACCCCCTTATGTGCATTGATGAATTTTACAGTCTAAGAAATGTGATAAGTGGAGTGGCATTGCTTTTTGCAGAAATAGGTGGAAAGTTGGATGTCTTCTCTTAAGAACCTGTTGTCATTGTTGCCGGCTTGCATTCCTTCATTAGTTAATTAAATTCAATTAGTTTTCTGGGAATATCTCAGAATCTGTTAGTTTTAGAGCCTTAAAATGTAGTTTTTGGGAACCCTCGAGTTTTGTTTCTACCACCGAGGGGCAAAAATGAGCTTTGTCTCGTCGTTGTTTGCCATAATATAATACTAATATTAATAATGATAATAATATAATAAATACAATAAAGGGATAGCGATATAAAAGTCCTTCCGTACCACACGCGCACGTGAAAATCGCGTGAATAAATTCTAGTGTACCCCTTGTCCCCCTTAAGCGCATTATACGTATTGATGAATTTTACAGCTTAGTTCGGTTCCGTGATAACCTTATAGCCGTTTGCAAACTTCACAGAAATGTAATACATGGAATTGCATTGCGTCTTACAGAAATAGATGGTCCTATGAGATTCCGTTGCCATGGTAACCGGCTTGAATTCTTTCATAGATTATTAAATGAAATTAGTTTTCTGGGAATATCTCAAAAACTGTTGGTTTTAGGGCCTTAAAATGTGGTTGGAGTTTCTCACATTGAGGGGTTGAAAATAGGTTTTGTCTCGTCCTTCTACGCCTATTTCAGCATGTATTTTAAGGGGGTAGGTCCCCTTTTATGAGAGGTACGGAGAAGAGTTACATCAATGATTAGTGTGGTGCCTCTGATGGATATCTGTATCAAATTTTACGTTGATCCACCCAGCCGTTCTCAAGTTATAAGGACTCAAAGTTGTCCACAGACACACAGACAGACAGACAAAAAAAAATTTTTGCGCGCATCCGTCATAAAACAGTCTGAAACGAGCAAATAACGCAAATTTCCGTGAAAATTCAGAAAAAACGGACAAACTTTCATTTTTATATATATAGAGAAGATAGAGATAAGATAAGATATAAGATTATGATATAGATATATCTTGAAAGAGGGATGACCGTTTAGAATTGTAATGCTCTTATCGTGTTTAGATATATCTTGACAAAAGTATGACCGTTTAGTTTTCTAATGTTCTTATCGTGTTTTAAAAATAATGTTATTGGATTTACGTTCCTTTTAATTACTCTGCCTTTTAGAAACGCCGGGGTGCTAGAATTTTGCCTCGAAGGGGATCCTTAACGGGCCGGTAAATTTGCTGACCCGGCTCCCTTGCATTTTCGCACCCTCAAATGCCAGCTGACCGCGCTATGATACGAACCTGCAACCTTGGGCCCAGCAAGCGAGAACGTTACCGCTGAGCCACGCAGCCAGTGTATCGTGTTTTAGATAATAAATGGTTTGGCATTGCCTCTTACAAGGATAGTTCTTAGGTTCCTACGTTCGTCGTCAAGAGCCGACTGCGGTGGCATCTGGTAACTAAGTTCTGAACTAGTTGATCGTTGACGGTGGCGTTTGGCGGCAAAAAGTAGGAACTACTTGAAAAAATCAATGCCTGCAGTCCGTACTTGAATTAAAACAGAGACACACACTAATACAGCCATCACAATTAACACCGGTTATCAGACAGATTCTACACACACCCAAGGTACACGGGGCTACATGACCGCTTTGTCGCAGCCCCTAAACTGAGGACCCAACCAACCAGAGCAAAGATAGTTTTTCTGGGAATATCTTTGAAACTGTTTGTTTTAGGGCCTTAAAATGTTGTTTTCGGTGTCTCGTATGGACCCGCCGAGTATTGTTTCTCGCATCGAGGGGCGTAAAATGAGCTATGTCCGGTCTTTATGCTACAACTTCGATATTTTGTCCCAGTTAAGTATTTTTGGTGACTTTTCAGTTATGTTGCCCGTTCCACGGGCACTTGAACATCAACTGTTATCATCAAATTACAATTTCAGCAATATCTTTTCCGACAATGAATGAATGAATAAATGAAATGTTTATTGCAGCAAAATAGCCGGAGAAAATACATAATACATCTGAAAATAATATTATTTGCCTATATCTAATCACTGCACAGTTTCGTTAGTGATATTAGTCTTCTTTTGCTCATATTCGTATGATATCGGGAACAT
This sequence comes from Meconema thalassinum, assembly GCA_946902985.2. Classification (NCBI taxonomy): domain Eukaryota; kingdom Metazoa; phylum Arthropoda; class Insecta; order Orthoptera; family Tettigoniidae; genus Meconema; species Meconema thalassinum. Next base: position 556,324,506 of record OX336388.2, read on the forward strand.
TGATTATGACATAATTCACTCACACGGTCCTCATTTGGGTAATAAAATCTTTTGTTGGTGCATAGCTTGTGGTGAAACCCGTGTACTGCAAATCGTGTGATGACGTGTCTCAGTTTATAGTTGGCTTCTCTCCAATTTTGTGTCAGTATAACGTCTGTTGTATAAAACTCTGTCCAAATGTTGTTCCCTTTTCCAAGTAATATTTGAAAGAAAAACTCAGCAATTCTTCTAGGTTTGTGCCGTGTCTTGTGTGGGGTTTCGCCTAGGACACCAAGCTGGCTCATCGGAGGGCTCTTGGTGTCCCCGCCCGGACCCCCACAGGAGTATCGAACTGCGCGATACCTCCCTTTATATAGAGTGCAACTGCACTCCTTGACTGCGAGAACCAAAAGCTCAAGCAGCCTAAACCTCCCTATGAAGGCTTCCACTTGAGCTTTTGGTTCTCGCAGTCAAGGAGTGCAGTTGCACTCTATATAAACGGAGGTATCGCGCAGTTCGATACTCCTGTGGGGGTCCGGGCGGGGACACCAAGAGCCCGCCGATGAGCCAGCTTGGTGTCCTAGGCGAAACCCCACACAAGACACGGCACAAACCTAGAAGAATTGCTGAGTTTTAATTCTCCGGCCGTGAAAGCCAATATACAATATTTGAAAGGTTTCCTCATAAGCCTTTGTGTTTGGAAGATGCAACTGCAACCTCGTATCTTCTATGAAGAAGTTCTCACTAAGCACAATATAAGTCAGTCTTGATGGTGCTGTTATTCCTATTCCCAGCACTCTTTCCATGTTGCGGGCCTTGATTTTTTCTAGCGTTAAGATGTCTGTGACAGTAAGAGTATCCCATATAATGTTGAGTCCGTATGTAGCTATTGGCATTATTACAGTTTAGTAGAGAATCATTCCAGCAATACCACCGCAATATTGCACCAATCAATTTTCCGACAATGAAAACTGAAAGTCTGGTTTAAGTTGTATTCACAGAGGAAAGAATTTGTGTATGAAATGTTTGGATTGTATTTCTCAGAACTCTAATCCTCTCTACTCATTAACCTCACCACAGCAGCGGTATAGCCAGTATCATTGCAGAGAAATCGGTATCACCGATTACGAATATTATTGCGGAAGCCGAAATACCCGTTGCTTCCAAATAACTTCTGTACTAACCACTCAGCAGGAAAGTTCATGAAATTTTATAAAAATCGAGTGAACCTAATGGAATTATATTTGAATAAGGTGAAAATAGGCCTGTTTGCCATCTCTTGATGAATGCAGTACATTTGCATTTGTCTGTTAACACAGGCTATAGTAAGATGTGGCTTTTTACCGCTGTCTCAGTCTTACTCATGGCTGTGATTATATGGAAGCTACTGAGGTATGGATGGTGCTTAGTAATGACATTCAGGGCACAGTCAGTGCCTGTGGATGCTGTGAAGGGTTCTACTCGTAGGGTTAGTACTGCTGTTCTGACTCAGTGAGGAAAGCAATGGCAAACGCCTCACTCCTCATCTTGCCTAGTACGCCTCACTATAGTGCTGCCTTGGGTTTTTGTGGGTATCTACCCACATAACCTAACGGAGGTACTTTTTGAGGATCCAACCAGCCTTCGGGCTGACTGCCTGACAGAAGGTGCAAATGTATGTTTAGTTTCTGTCATTTGATATCACGCTATTGCATTTTGTGATATAATTTGCGTTTTGATATTGCGGAAATTATATTGACAAATAGTGTCAGGTCTTTGTTATGCTATACTAGGTTGACAGTGCTGTATGGCTTGCCACGGTGGGTGAGTGGTTATAGTGTCGGACTACCAACCCCAAGATTGCAGGTTCGCCCCTGGCCATGGTAAGTGATTTTTGAAGGCGACAAAAATCACGATACTCATGTCATACGTTGTTGGCATGTTAAAGAACCCATTTGAATTCAGTAAGCCGTGTTCAATGGCAAAATTAATCTCGGGATTTTCCGCCAACACAAAGTTCCTCCATTCTCTCCTTGAAAGCGCTGTAGTGTCAAGGAGTTTAGATATCTAACCTCCTTGACTTTCATAGCGTTCAAAGGAACGACGAAATTCGACATGCAAGCTACCCTCTGGGTGTTAATTAACAAAGTTTGCACCAGGCACCCGAGGCCATACGATATTATTATTATTAGTGCTGTATGAGCAGTTGAGTTACTAACGGTATTTCATGTAAAGAACCTCATTTTCTATACCGGTAGTGGAGAGCCCAACTCGCATCCAGTCGGCCGTGTCTCGACTTGAGCGATGTTGCCTGGGAGATGGCCGGCCTTGTCATTCCTTCATGAGTTCATTTTATGACTTGATTAGTCTTTGCTCGAATGCAAAAGGGCCGAAATCAGAAGAATGAGAAAGTCTACCGAAGATTCATGTAGCCAGCCGTTCCTTCTACGAAGTGGGAACCCGAACCCCGCGTTTTAAGGCCCTGAAACGAACGGTTTTCGAGATATTGCCAGAAAACTATCCACGGTCTGCGAAATTGCAGTGGTTGTCATAGTAACGTTGATCTGTTTCTCAGAGGGAACACATTTTTTTTGGGAATATCGCCGAAACCGTTCATTTTAGGACCTTAAAAAGTGTGTTTCGGCGTCCCTATGGGACCTCCGAGTATTGTTTCTCGTATCTGGCGGCTTAAAATGAGCTAAATCCGCTCTTTGCACCTTTTGTCCATGCTCAGTGCCAAAGGGCCGGAAAAACTCTCTTACAAACTGAATTTTCGAAAACCGTTTCTTAGTGAGCCCCTACAAACTCGGATCAACCAACATGCAAAATTTCAGCTTTCTAGGTCTAGTGGTTTGAGCCCTGCGTTGATGAGTCAATTTTGGATTATATATAACTAGCAGGTACCCGCGGCTTCGCTCGCGTCATAGTCGTGTCATATTGTTCTTCAATGAAATGCAGGTTTAACCCCGTTCACACCCCTTTAGAACTTGAATATCCAAAAATCCCTCCTTAGTAGACGTTTTCGACGCACAACAAACATAATCCAAAAATATCATTCTTCTAACTTAAATAGTTTTGGTTGGTCGATGAGAGTGAATATCCAAAATTCCTTCCTTAGTGGACGTTTTTCTTCCAGAATTTCACCCCTCCCCATGAGCCCCTTAAATTGGATTTATGAAAAAACGGTCGAACACCTATTTAATTATTTATTTATTATTAAGCTGATTGTTTTCCTCTGAGTTTCAAACTCCTCGCCTATGTCGTTTAAGAGATGCACGTTCCGTTAGGAATCTTTCAACCCCCACTTTTTACCCCTTTCACTCATAATATACACTACATCGAAAAACCATTAGACATGTCAGCTTATTTTTAATGATTGGTTTATATGCCAAGTATCACATCCCCAAATGAAACCACTCGTTTGATATTGTTATTCAATGAAATGCAGGTTTACCCCCTTAACACCCCTTTAGAACCTGAATATCCAAAAATCTTTCCTTAGTGGACGTTTTCGACATACAATGAACATATTCCCAAAATTTCATGTTTCTAACTTCAATGATTTTGGCTGGGCGATGATGAGTGAGTGAGTAAGTCAGGACATTTTCTTTCATTTATTTTTCAGAATTTCACACTTCTCATGAACCCCGTAATTGGATTTATGAAAGAAAAAACGGTCGCCTCCGTAGCGTAGCGGTCAGCATGGTTAGCTGCCGCCCCGGAGGTCCTGGGTTTGATTCCCGGCTCTGCCACGAAATTTGAAAAGTGGTATGAGGACTGGAACGGGGTCTACTCAGCCTCGGGTGTTCCAAATGAGTAGAGGGGGTTCGATTCCCACCTCAACCATCCTCGAAGTGGTTTTCCGTGGTTTCCCACTTCGTCTTCGGGCAAATGCCGGGATGGCACCTTCTTCAAGGCCACGGCCGCCTCCTTCCCTCTTCCTTGCCTATCCATCCTGACCATCCATTACCTTCCCTCATGAGGCCCCTGTTCGCTTTGCAGGTGAGGCCGCCTGGGCGAGGTGCTAATCCCATCTCCCCAGTTGTATCCACTCCGATTAGATGTTCCCAGCTCTAGGACACTGCCCGTAGAGGCGGTAGTGGTGAGTTCCCTCGCTGAGTCCGTGGGTTCCACCAACCTGGAGGGTAAACGACTAAGCAAAGAGAAAAGAAGAAGAAGAAAACGATCGAACACCTATTTATTTATTTTTAAGTTGTTCTTCCCCCCCCCCCCTGAGTTTGATGAGTGAGAGAGTTAATCAGTTTGATCAATTTCTTTCCAGTTTTTCCCCAGAATTTTACCCATCTCCAAGGGCCCCTAAAATTGGATTTATGAAAAATCGGTCGAACACATATTTACTCATATTTTAAGCTGGTTTTTTTTCACTGAATTTCAAACTTCTCGCCTATGTCGTTTAAGAGATACACGCTCCGTTAAGAATCCTTCAACCCCCAATTTTCACCCCTTTCACCTCATAATATACACCACATCGATAAACCCTTAGACATATGTCTGCTTATTAGCCTACTTTCGATTTTTGCAAAAAATGAAAGTACACTTATGAGATCGCTACAGGGCCAAAAATTGTGTGTCTGTCTGTGTGTGTGTATGTGTGTGTGTGAGTCTGTGTGTATGTGTGTGTGTGAGTGTGTGTACTCTGAATGTCTGTCCCCCCCCCCATCAATTCGAACACGGTGAAACCGAATTGAACGAAATTTGGTACAGAGGTTGAACAAGCAAAGGGCACCTCAGTGTCATGTTTTATATCGCCGCCATCTTTACCAAAACTGAATGGCGGCCACTCAAACGTTCAAAACGTAAAATCAAATAGCGACTAACCAAATTATCCCATCTCTACCAAATTTGGTAACAACATACCTTCATATAGGACGTGTCTTGTGACCAAACTACAAGGTCATCCGCCGTACCATTTCAAGATGGCGGCTGTGCGAATTATGCAAACTTTATAATCCATATCATGGGACCCACCAGTTCCGATTATCGAGCCAAGAATCGATTTAACTGTTCTAAAGGAAGAGGCGCTTTCGAAATTAAAAGTTTATTTTGTAATACTATAGTGCAGAAGTGATTTTAAAAAGCTGAGCCGTCTCGGTAAGAAGACAAGATGGCAGCGGATATCTTGTGCCTGACTTATATTTCACTAATTTGAGTATTGCATGCAATATAGCGTACTGATACAAAATAAATAAACTTTGAATGAAATGCTTTATAAATAAATAATATATACTCCACTGATGAAATAGTTTAGTCTAAATCATTATTTGCTAACAAGTTATATGTAAGTCATTTTATATAGAACGATGTTCGATGGCACAAATGGCTCCGTGGTAAAGCGTTGGCCTATCACTCATGCCTATGGTTCAAACCCCATCAGAGTTTTTTTTGCTTGAAATTTTATATATTTATTGTTTTGTAATGATTCAGACGTTTTAAAATTAAGCGTTATATTGTGCATATTACGGTGGAAAATATATACATAATTAAAACATAATTCACCAGCAGATTTGCTCGAGACATCTAGCAGCCAAAAAGGTAACTGCACGCCGGCCTACTTATTAACTTCAAGATTTTATTGAAAAGTTTCTTCTTATGGCCACTAGAATGCACTCGCCCTGTTAGGGTTATATTGTTCGATACTTCTCCACTAGATGTCACGACTGGTCTACGTGGGACTCCATTGGTTAGTACCATATACCATTGGCATTCTATGCGCATCGAACTTGAAGAATGGCAATATGATACTACGATAAATTTTTACTTTTTATTTTAAAGGGTTTGTAACAGCCTATTGTGCGTTATTTGAAAATGTTATTTGAAGTAAAGAACGAAACGATTTCACATAGTAACTGAATTCTAGCCGTTGGTGCTAGTTCAGGATATTAATTAATACTTTTATTTCAGGCAAATAGCAATCGAAAATATCCACATAGTTTGTATACACACGTCTCTGTAGGGTCATGGAAAGATTTGTTAATTCAATTAGGGTTGTGAAAGCCATGCACAACCAGACGTGTAAAGACATGCCTCAACTCAAAGTTGGATGTTGCCTACGGCAGGTCGATTATGTAATAATAACAATAATAATAATGTTATTTGTTTTACGTCCCTTTTAACTACTGCTGCTTTTAGATACGCCGGGGTGTCGGAATTTTGGCCCGAAGGGGATCTATAACGTGCCAGTAAATCTACTGACACGGCTTCCTCGCATTTGTGCACCCTCAAATGCCAGCTGACTGCGCCAGGATACGAACCTGCAACCTAGGGCCCAGCAAGCGAAAACGTTACTGCTGAGCCACACAGCCAGTCCGGTCGATTATGTCTCCAGATCCATAACATTTTTGAGATACTTTTTATCTATCTTTCTTCAATGATGGTAGTAGTTTTTTTCTAGGTTGTGGCGTTTGGTAGAGGTAAATAGTTTCTAAGGTTTTCAACCAAGAAATGATTCTATTATACTCTTTGATAATAACAACGAGTTATAACTATACTCATACATTTAGGAGAAAGTAGGCTATATGTTCTTTACTGAACATCTTGTTTTATTTTTAATGATTAGTTTATATGCCGAATATCACATCCCCAAAGAAACAACTCATGAGATATCGTTATTCAATGAAATGCACGTTTACCCCCTTAACACCTCTTCAGAACCCGAATAAACAAAAATTCTTCCTTAGTTGACGTTTTCGACATACAGCGAACATATTCCCAAAATTTAATGTTTTAACTTCAATAGTTTTCGCTGGGCGATGATGAGTGAGCGAGTCAGTCAGGTAATTTTCTGTCAATTATTTTTACCAGAATTTTACCCCTCCCCATGGACCCGTTAAATTGTATTTATGAAGAAACGCTCGAACACCTATTAACTTATTTTTTAAGCTGTCTTTTTCCCCTGAGTTTGATGAGTGAGTTAGTCAGTCAGTTAGGAGACTTTCTCTCCTTTTTTTTTCTTCAGAATTTCACACCACCCCATTGCCCCTTAAATTGAATTTATGAAAAAACGGTCGGAAACCGATTTACTTATTTTTTAAGCTGATTTGTTCCCGCTGAGTTTCAAACTTCTCGCCTATGTCGTTTAAGAGATACACGCTCCGTTAGGAATCCTTCAACCCCCACTTTTCACCCCTTTCACCTTATAATATACACCACATCGAAAAACCTTTAGACACATGTCTGCTTATTTTTAGCCTATTTTCAATTTTGAAAAAATAGGCTTATGAGATCACCTTTTGTCCGTGTGTGTGTGCGCACGCGTGTGTGTGCGTGTGAGGAGTGTGTGTGTGTGTCCCCCTAATAACTTCTAAACGGATGGAGCGATTTCAATGAAACTCGGTAAGTTCATAGCAATATTCCGGACGACCTCGACCGTGCCCTTCAAATTTTGTTACGTCTCACCAATCTAACATGGCGGCTGTGCGAAATATTTCCCCAGAATTCAATATCTCCGAAACTATTACAGATATCACCCTGGATTTTTTTTAGGGTGATAAAGGGAACTACTAGAAGTTCACCTACGTGACTTTTGAAAAACTGGTAACTACAAAGCCAACATGGCGGCCACGCGAATTTGCGACATTTAAATAGACGGTTCTCGCGATTTAACCAACCAAACGCAATAAAACTTGGTACAGTATATGTTTATACATAATGTAATGCACCGACATCTAACTTAGTTCAATTTTTACATAACCACAAGACGGCGGATGTGCGAAATATTTCACCGGCATTCTATATCTCTGAAACTATTAGCGGTATCACCCTGAAATTTTGTACGGAGATAAAAGGCACTACTGGAAGTTCATGTATAAGACTTTCAAAAACAGGTTAACTAAAAAACGAACATGGCAGACAAGCGAATTTGAAAATTTTAGATACACGCTCCTTCAACCCCCAATTTTCACCCCTTTCGCCTCATAATATACACCACATATAAAAACCCTCAGACACGTGTCTTCTTATTTTTAATGATGAGTTTATATGCCGAGTATCACATCCTCCAATGAAACCAATCGGGAGTTATTGTTATTCAATGAAATGCAGGTTTAACCCCCTTAAGACCCCTTTAGAACCTGAATATCCAAAAATCCTCCCTTAGTGGACGGGTTTGACATACAATGATCATATCCCCAAATTTTCATGTTTCTAACTTCAATAATTTTTGCTGGGCGATGGTGAGTGAGTCAAGTCTTTATCTTTCAAATTTCTTTTTTCAGAATTTCACCCCTCCCGATGAACCCCTTAAATTGGGTTTATGAAAAAACTGTCGATCACCTATTTACTTATTTTTAAGCAGATTTCTCTCCCTGAGTTTGATGAGTGAGTCTGTCAGTCAATCAGTTATGACTAGGGCTCGGATTCGAGCATATTTGCTTTTTTTTCCTGAATAGTACACATTGAAAGAAGCCTTTCGGTGGTATTTTCACCTCTCTGGGACCAATAGAATTGAAATTTATCGAGCATATAAATGCATAAAACCGCGGTTTTCAGAATAGAAGCATATAAATGCATATTCTTTTGGTTTTCGTCTAAATAGTTTGTTCTTTTTCGAATTCCCCCCCCCCCCCCCCCCCCCCGAATTCGGATCCTGACCATTCTTAAGGTTCGAAAACAGAAATAATTATTGAAAAGCCTATCTGGTACGAATAATAGAACCGCAGGTTTTTAACCTTTAGAGAGGTCGTTCTCGTCATTGAAACTTTTATTGATTGATTTAAGAAAATAATTCAAAACTGAAAACATAGAAAAAATTCTTGTTGTACAGACCAATGCAGATCTACTTCATTGACTCGCCTAATTTGAACATTTTGTAAATGAACTTTTAAACTGTAACTTTTATAAGAAAACTTCTCTTATATATACTTGAAAAACTTGAATGCGAGTATATTGCAGTGTATCATACATATAATTAGAAAATAAAGCTCCTATATAAAGGTATGTTATTGGTTTTTTCGTTTCACTTTTCTATCTATAGTTGTTTTTTGAGCATATTATGCATATTTAAACGCATATAATGGGATTTTCGAGCATATCTAGCGAGCATATAATGGGTTTTAGAGCATATCTATCGAGCATAAAACACATGGTTTTCGAGCATATCTGGAGATTTTATCGAGCATATCGATCGGAGCCCTAGTTATGACACTTTCTTTCCTGTTGTTTTCCCCCAGAATTTCAACCCTCCCCAAGGGCTCCTTAAATTGGATTCATGAAAAAACGGGCAAACAACTATTTACTCATTTTTATGCTGATTTTTTCCCGCCGAGTTCCAAACTCCCAGCTAATGTCGTTTAAGAGATACACGCTCTGTTAGGAAACCTTCAACCCCCAGTTTTCACCCCTTTCATCTCATAATATACACCACATCGAAAAACCTGAATAAGAAGTAAGTCTTCTTATTTTTAATGATGAGTTTATATGCCGAGTATCACATCTCCCAATGAAACCAATCGGGAGATATTGTTATTCAATGAAATGCAGATCTACCCCCTTAACACCCCTTTAGAACCTGTCTTCTCTTCTTTTTCTTAGTCGTTTACCCTCCAGGTTGGTGGAACCAACGGACTCAGCGAGGGAACTCACCACTACCGCATCTACGGGCAGTGTCCTAGAGCTGGGAACATCTAATCGGAGTGGATACAACTGGTGAGGTGGGATTGGCACCTCGCCCAGGCGGCCTCACCTGCAAAGCGAACAGGGGCCTCATGAGGGAAGGTAATGGATGGTCAGGATGGATAGGCAAGGAAGGGGGAAGGAGGCAGCCGTGGCCTTGAAGAAGGTACCATCCCGGCATTTGCCCGAAGACGAAGTGGGAAACCACGGAAAACCACTTCGAGGATGGTTGAGGTGGGAATCGAACCCCCTCTACTCATTTGGAACACCCGAGGCTGAGTAGACCCCGTTCCAGTCCTCATACCACTTTTCAAATTTCGTGGCAGAGCCGGGAATCGAACCCAGGACCTCCGGGGCGGCAGCTAACCATACTGACCGCTACGCTACGGAGGCGACTTCTTTAGAACCTGAATATCCAAAAATCCTTCCTTAGTGGGCGTTTTCGACTTACAACGAACATATCCCCAAAATTTCATGTTTCTAACTTTAATAGTTTTGGCTGGGCAATGATGAGTCAGTGAGTCAGTGAATCAGTTAGTCAGTCAGTCAGTCTGGACACTTGGTTTTATATAAGAGAAGAATAGATACCGGTATGTATAAATGAATGGGTGTTTGTTTTTTCGTCTTTCATGCGTTCGTACACCATTCATCCGATTGCGATCAAATTTTGGTGAGTTTTGTGCACACTCCCGGGATGGTTATAGGCATAGTAAATCCAATTTACAATAAGCGCGCGAGTGGTTTTAACAAATGAGTGTTGGCGCGCGATTCGTTTCAACTAAGTCCCGCATGCGTTCATATACCATCCATCCGATTGCGATGAAACTTTGGTGAGTTGTTGTGCCCACTCTCGGGACGGTTAGGCTATAGGCATAGTAAATGCAATTTAAAATGGAATGCGCGCGAGTAGTGTGAACAAACGAGTGTTGGCGCGCGAATCGTTTCAACAAAGTCTCGCATGCGTTCATATACCATCCATCCGATTGCGATGAAAATTTGGTGAGTTGTTGTGCCCACCCCCGGGATGCTTATAGGCATAGTAAATCAATTTTACAATAGATAGCGCGCGAGTTGTTTCAACAAATGAGTGTTGGCGCGCGATTCGTTTCAACAAAGTCACACATGCGTTCATATAGGCCTAGACCTACCATTACGAGTGACTCGCGACAGTAAGTTTTCTTGGCACCGCATGCGCAGTAGACACTTATGGCCCGTTACGTATTTTTTGTGCCTTCCCATCCGTTCCACATCTGTATTCTTTGCAAATAACGGCGACACACCCTTGCTACTCTCTCTGACTGATGACTAAAAAAAAAGTAATCTATTTTCAACCTGCTGGGCTCGGGGCTCCATGTTGTATGTTTACAAACGGCAATATCGTGGATCGCCAAGGAGTCGAAATATTATTTTATTCTTTATTTTAAATCCTATTATGTGTCACAAGAAATGTAGCGATAATGTTTTGTGTGTAGAGATTATCAGTGTCATAAATTCCTTTGATTTTACTTATGATTTATAATGCATAATATACAGTGTACAGAAGAGTACTATTTTAAATATTATTTTGGGTGTACAAATCATTAGTAGAAATGAAGAAATATCAGTGATTAAAATTCCTCTGCGACTTTGATTATGCTTTCCAAATACCTACAGTGCACATTTTGGTTGTAGTATATATCCCGAGTCCCGGGGTTTAGTGAGCTTTTGGTGATCTCAATGACGTCACCTATGACGTGGTAAAAATACTTACCTGATTGGTGAGTTCTAATTCATTCAGGACGTAAATTTGGTTCTCATATCAAGCTCACAAAGGTGGGCCTACATACAATCGAATGATCTTATGCACTGTATGGTTTGGCAGTATTATAGTATCAGTTCCTGTTAATATCTTATATAAAAATAATAATGTGGGGGTAATGATGGGGATTTGTTGAGCTTCACCACCTGGTCGGGGCTATCAACGAATATGAAGAAAACTTGTACTGTATATGAGGCGAAATCAAGTAACTTAAAAAAAAAATTGGGTCAGATGACCTCGTAGTTCCGCCCCTTAAAACAACAATAACTAACTAACTAACTAAAGTAAAAATATTCTTGCATTCAGAGGTATTTTACTATAATCATTACAGAAATGTAGGCTTCACTACTAACACTGCATGTGAGGTATGGTGAACTGCAGTCATCTGTTTATTTCATTGAGGCAAACAGTATGGCGATAAAAGAATAACACATTTTAACCAGTTACACATTGTGTCAGTTGGTGTAGAACCATGTTATGCTCCAGGCTAGTGACCAGAATTCATTTATTGTTCACTTTAGACCATCCTCCCTATTCATCACTTTTAACAACTTTTATCACCTTAGCTTATTGAATATATATAATTTATGATATGCATACCTTTCGAGGAGTTGTTGGGAGTCGTTTCACAATCTCTTCATACTCAATAGCCACTGCTGCACCGCAATAATTGTTATTTCACGAAAAGAATGCAATTTTTCTTCACTTACGGACGCCATGTTTGACAGTCATGTGACACCCGAAAGTCGATCATGTGACTACGTTACCAACTTGAATAAAGAAATTCACCACACGCCTTCGCTACTAAGTTAGGCGCTGTCTTGTGGAAAATTACTGCTAGTACTACGAGCAAGGGGGTCTGGGGCGTAAGCCCCAGGTTAGGTCTGTTTTTGTATGTAAAACATTAACAACATACAATTTATGTCCGCTACTAGGTTAGGTACTGCCTGGTCGAAAATTAATGCTAGTACCACAAGCAAGGGGGTCTGGGGCGTAAGCCCCAGCTTAGGTCTGTTTTTGTATGTAAAACATTATAAATACATAAATAAACACTGTAATTGAGTTCACGTAGTGATTTCATACATCACGTGCGAAATAGTACCAAACGCGTGGGGTTGGCAATACTGTCTCAGTGAGAAAGATAGGGGTGAGAACTTCGATTTCAACTATATAAGTCGTGTCGCTATTTGGGCGGGATGGTGTGTCTATGACAGCGGAGCAGTGAACATCTACTGCTCAATCCTCTCCTGATATTGGGGCCGATAACCTCGATGTTAGGCCCCTTAAAACAACAATTATCATCATCATCATCTCCTGATATCCTCCCGACTATTAAATCCGGTAATTTCAGTTTTTAAAAATATTTATACAAAGGATGGTCTAAAGTGAACCGCTACCGATGTTAGGCCCCTTAAAACAACAATTATCATCATCACCATCTTGCTGTGTGGCACTTTGATGTAGGGTTGGGTTAGGTGCCTTCGAAGAGCACATAGCGGCAAGGCGAGTGACAGAATTCTTGCCGTTTGGCGCTTTGATGTAGGGTTTTACCCTCCAGGATTAGCTTTTCCCACGGACTAAGCAAGGGATCTCACCTCTACCGCCACTGAGGGCAGTGCCCTGGAGCTTGAGACTCAGAGTTTGGGATACAACCGGGGTGTGTGATCAGCACGGCGCCCAGGCAGCCTCACCTGCAAAGCGAACAGGGACCTGATGAAGGGATGGGAAGAGTGGGAGGGTTTGGGAAGGAGGCAGCCATGGCCTTACGGTAGGTACATCCCGGCATTTGTCCGAAGACGAAGTGGGAACCACGGAAAACCACTTGGATGATGGCTGAGGTGGGAATCGAACCCCCTTTACTCACTTGGACCACCCGAGGCTGAGTAGGCCCCGTTCCATTCCTCATACCACTTTTCAAATTTTGTGGCAGATCTGGGAATCGCACTGCGGACCTCAGGGGTGGCAGCTAATCACACTGACCACTACGCAACGGAGGCAACTATATTTAATGATAAAACAGTAATATTTCTTGAATGCTGAAAAAATTCACCTGATTTTGTTTTAAATACATGTTTTCTTGATTTAATTCTGGGTGTTTGCTTGGATGTCCCAGAGATGCTCAAATGAGCAAGTTCTACCCCAACGGTTAACTCAGCTGGTCATTGCGCGTGGATTACAAGAGAGGAGAGATATCTGGATGCTGCATATACTGCCGACACCATAGTCTCGCAATGTAGTTTGTGAACGAGTATGACATTTAAGATTATTTTACGCCCTCGTGAAGATATTCAAATAACTTGTGATCCATTTAATTCCAAAGAAATGTGATGTTCTCTGGACTGCAGCATTCGTCATGAATGAGCTATACAACAGTTTTACCACACACGTTTATTTTAACCCCCTTCACCCCCAGAGAAACACCCACAACAATTATCCAGGGTGTCTACTACTCTGGAAAACAGGGAATTTTTAAATCCTGGAAATCTCGGGGAATTCTCAGGGTATTTAATGACACCCAGGGAATTTCAGTTTTAAAGGGTCCAACCTTGATTAATTTGAAATTATGCATTTAAATTTTGACGGGGGGGAAAAAGTATATTCTGGTGATGTTTGTTGCAGATGTATGTTCGTACTGACGTTAAATCTTGCAAGATAGAGCACACAATTTTCTTGTGTAGACTGTGTATTTGTATATAAATGTGTAACTGTATGAATTTTTAGAGCTTTACTATTGACGAGCTACTTTTAATACTTGCTAGTACAAAAGTTATTCTGGATGAAAAAAATTGAAATTGGCAAACTATAGAAAAATATACTTTTCTACTTTTTTCACCTTCATCATACTACTCTCTATTGTTCGAGCACTTTTTGAAATGCTCTTTAAGTACAAACTCTGTTTTATATATTTAATTATGGCTGCTACTGTTCCTCCGGAAATTTTCTGGATAAATCAGGGATTTGTCAGGGAAATCTGTTAGTTGGTTTTGGTAGACATCCTGTTATCCGCCAGCTGCCACTTATCTAATCTGTATACCGCGAGTTGTAAAGTTGTTAAAGCATTGAGGATTTCCTCCCGATTCAGTAAGATGACATTTAAGCAGAAGTTTGAATGCAACAATCGGATTTATAGACATGTGACCTGTATATCGGCTAAGTTTCATCAAGATCAGCATGTTGATGTTTGAGGGGGCCTGTGCCACCTCATAGCGTATTGGCTAGCATTCTTGGCCGTTACCCCTGGGGTCCAGGTTTGATTCCTAGCACTGCCAAGAACTTTAATTCTGGTTTTGAGGGCTGGGACAGGGTACACACACAGCCTTGTGAGATCAAACTGCGAAGAGGTAGGTTCGAATCCCATCTTAGTTCATTATTGAAAGTCACTGCTTCCTCCTTCCCAATCCTTTTCTCCTTTAGGAATATACAAACGCCCATTACAGTAATACACTTTCACGAATTGATTGCCAGCGGCCGAGTTGGAAACTATTCTTTGTTTACTTGTGCCACGCATCAGCCTGCTTGGTGACTGGTACAGTTGCACGAGTAGGATATTAGGAGTATTCGACGTCATATTGGTCCGTATTGACATATAATCCTATTTAACTAGGCCTAATTACAATTTTCCATCTATTCAATACAATTTTTTATTGAAATTATCTTATTTCATTATCTGGACATGTTTCGAGCTCTTTTATAATCAGCTCTTCATCAGCCAGGTGCCCTCACAACAATAATAAAAAACACTCACTAAAAATACAATGCTCATAAACAAGTACATTTAAAAATATTCTTAAAAATTGACCTATAATAAAACTTAACATCCTATAATAACAATTATCAACTTATTATAATGGAAACATCCAATGTTCTTTAATGAAACTTGTGGTAGCTTCATTCAGACTTCCCCCCACACACAAAAGAAGCGGAGCTGTGTCATGCACAATTTGTTGACTGCCCTTTTGACCAGCACACAGGTCATCACATGAACGACTAGTGGAAACTCCCATTGGTGTGGCAAGGTTCTTGTTTATGTCAGCCCTCATTGAAGCCTCCTCATAAAACTATAATGGAAGGAAAAAGAGAGTATTCTAATATCATGAAAATATGGGACTTCAAACTTTAACTAAAATTCATGTGGCTTACTGACATGTTAAGAAACCCAGTGTAATTCCTAGTATCCTGTCCTTGAGCAGCATTTCATCTAAGGAAAAAAAATAAACAAAAAATAGCCTATGCTCGTCAAAACAAATTAACCCCTAAGAAATTTGATATAGAATCATCACCGATCGAAAATCATCGCTCACCTTCAATTCGATTCCATGAGTACGGAGCATGTGTGCCTTCACAACTGTCTCAAGCTGGACTGACAGTTCGCGGAGCAAGCCTGTATGGCGATGACGTGCCTCCGGGGAAAGAGGGGAAACAAGAGTAGGGGTGGAACAGTAGTTACTGGGTGAAATAAGTGAGATCCTTCTACGCACAGGATGTTCTAAAAACCTGATCCTTAATCCTTATTATAAACTATTGTGGAACAAATTTGCGCCATTCTATTTTTTCATTCTTACTTGCCTAGAATGTGTGCATTGTTTGAGTCGGAGTACTGCAGCGAGGCCCACCGCACCACACTCCAAGCCCACCCAGTATCGTTCTCATTTAACGCGGCCGCGTTCTGGCCCATAGCAGTGGACTGACAAAGCCCACCTCACTGGACGGGCCGAGCAGGCAGACTAACCTTCACAACGTGTGCACAACAAAGTGCTTGCTTTAGATTTCTATTCAGAATTGATTGCAATACGATTGTCATGGTATAGTTCAAACTGGCTAATCTCAATCTGAAATACGATAGTTGTTGATTGATTTTGAGGCTTGGGGACAGAATGGTCATGTAGCTCTGTGTATTTGTGTGCTTGTCTGATAACCTGTGTTATTGTGATGGATGTATTAGTGGGCATCTTTGTAATTCAGATGAGGATTGGGAAGGAGGTAGCCATGGCCTTAAGTGAAGAACCATCTCAGCATTTGCCTTGAGTACAAGTATAAAAAATAGGAGTTTATACATTAGGCCTGGCTTACAAATATTACGAATTTAGATAATTATTTGAAGTTAATAGCCATTGGACAAAACGAAGTTTGAACTTATACATTGCGTCATTCTAAATGGTGGTTTTATCTTAAAAGTGTGTCACTAATAGGAAATTGTGCCAATGATAGGAACAATAATAAAAATGAAGTGGCGAACTTGAGCCACTTTTCTCAAATAAAACAAGGACTCTCTGTTTAACGTGTTTAGTTAATACTTGGGTAGAGGAGGGTATTGCTGTTCTATTTTGAGCAGAAAAGGAGATAGCAAATCATATTTCATGTTTCTTCAGCTCATTTATGAACACCAAAAGTTCGTAGAGGGCCATTTCAAGCAAAATAAGAGAACATTGCACAGTTTTCTTTCACAGTGTGTTAACGCCGTCTACATTCATTCTGCATTCATGTTTTTGCCATGGCCCTCTCACGCTATGGCTCAGTTGTCCCAAGGGTAATTGCGACTCAGTGAATACCTTGTATTCGGCCACAGCCTCCTCGAATACCCCACTACGACACTAGCCACTACAGCCATAACTAAGCTTGCTATTCCTGGGTGTCTTAGTATGTGTCCTATCAACCTATCTCTTCTCTTCAATAGCAGTTGCCAGAATCATCTCTCCCACTCATCTTAATATCTCTTCATTCTTAATCCTATCTACCCATTTGATCTTCATTCTCCTGTACCACCACATTTCAAACGCTTCAATTCTCTTCTTTTCTGCTGCACCAATAGTCCAAGTTTCACTTCCCCATAGAGTGCCACGCTCCAGACAAAGGCTTTCAAAAATGACTTCCTAATACCTAAATCTAAATTCGATGTCAACCGATTCCTTATTTGTAGAAATGCTTTCCTTGCCTGAGCCAACCTACTTTTTATATCCTCTTTGCTTCGACCATCACTGGTTATTTTGCTTCTTAAGTAATAGAAGTCTCTTACTTCCTTTAGGTTTTCACCTGTCAATTTGGCATCCATAGGTGTTTCTGATTTATTCCGGCTGCATTCCAATATTGTTGTTTTACATTTATTAATTTTCATCATGAATTCTTTCAAGACGGATTCCATACCATTCAAAAGCTCATTAAAATCCTCAGCCGTGTCTACTACTATGACGATGTCATCAACAAATCTCAGAGTTGAAATTATTTCTCCTTGAATCTTCACTTCCAATTTAATTTTTTCTCCAATTTCCTTCATTGCTTGTTCAATGTAAAGATTGAAAAGTATTGGTGATAAGTTGCAGCCTAGCCTTACACCTTTCTGAATACCAGCTTCTCTCTCTTGTCCTTCAGCTCGAATGACTGCTATCTGGTTTCTGTATAGATTGTAGATCACCCTCCTATCCCTGTGAGTTACTTTATTCCAAACGTTTTCAAATTATCAAACAATTTAGTCCAATCAATGTTATGATTAGCAATTTAGTAGCAATGTGCTACTTTTTACATTACAATGGAGTTTTTGGCTTTGAAAAGAACAGGGTTGGCAAGCCAGAAAAGATTCTGTCTCGCTTGCAGGTGACACATATAACATCCTGAAGTAGTTTGTAAAGCAACAGAACTGCTGTTCATGCATTGGAAACAATAATTTTTGTCAGACACTCGGAATGCTACAAACATAATACAAGGCGTATCAAAAAGGACTTTAGAACTTTGACAATTGATACAAACTTATTCATATGACTTACTGACAAGGTTTTGGTGTTATTTTATAGCAAAATACATAAAGTTTTTTACCTTATACCTAAACTGGAAACTGAAGCATCATTTATATAATTTATGGAGGAATTATAATTCATAGCAGAATTCTCTTTATCGGACTACAAACCATGAACATTCCTTCCCTGTGTTATAGGAACTTTGGGGATGACTCCCTTTGTATTCGTGACTTCTTTCTTTCTCTCTCTTGTGACAATCAATAAATAAATTATTTGTTGCTCAGTTTCATTGTTACGTCATAAGCATATTTTTTTAGATTTCAGTGAAAGACAACCCATATCATGTTTCCCTCTCGGCATGATGGGTTAAAATCACTGACTGGACTATTAATTATATTATCATGGGGATAGTATGTGCAACGAATGCTTGTCAGATTTAATTTAAGAAGGGCGAGGTGCATGAATCACAAATCCCTCTTCCGTCCAATCTGAACTTGACTGTGTATTCTGTGGAACGAAAAGTTCACACGCAAAGTTAAGGAAAGCCAAGTTGCACTTCGAGGGAAACTCCAAACACATCTACTCTTCTCTGAAGTCTTGACTCGACAGTGTCTGGGGTGATAGGCCCGCTCGCCAGCCAGCTCGTAAACTGTCTCGATGCTAGTAATTGAATAGAGATTGTTGGAAGAAATTAAAACGTAAAAACACTTATAGTAGTGATGTATCGAAGATAAAGATATGCTGTCGCGGACTATTTTGTAGAACTTTTGATGCTGAACAATTCTTACACTCGTAGTATATAGATATGTTTAACGGTTTGCCCAGCGTAAGCTTAAAAAGCGTAGGGACGCTAAGTTTTTTTCTACTTTTTCACTGAAATTGTTACTGCTTGGCTCCCTTTGGTCAGAAATAAATTATATTCTACACAAACCTTCCTCGAGATATCCTTTACAGAATGGTGAAAACCGCTTCGAAATCCAACCAGTGGTTATCAAGATTACCCGAAACATCCAAGAATCGGGGACTTTGTTTTATGCTAAGTAGAGATAGGTTCAATGTGACTTCCATTGGTCATAGAGCACACTCCCAATCTGAAGTCTATTTCTTGCCAAACTCGCTGCAGCATGTCAGGCATAACTTGTTCATTTGAGATGCAGAGCACTGGTAGAGAAGTCGGAAAGGGTGGATCAAGCACGGTACCCTTCATGAATCCCCAGAAGAAAAGGTCAAGAGGTGTCAGTTCCGGTGACGTGGGGGCCATGCAATTGGCGTACCTCTGCCAATCCACTTACCTGGAAAGTGGACATTTGCAAAATCCCAGACGTTGGAGAGGTACATTCTTGTTCAAACTAGGTAAGTACTAACCATAGTAAGGCACATGAATAAACAAACATGCAATCCCTGGGAAATAATTGACATACGCATGCGTTCTTGCTTCGGCAGAGAGTACTGGGCTGACACAGGGCTCCATAGCCCTCCAGTACCTAAGAAGTGTTATTCACCACCCTCGCTCATGCAAAGTTTTATATATGAAATCTTTGGTAATAACAATAAAAAGTGAAATGTTAGGAAAACTAGAGCAGGCCTGTGGGCAATGTGCACATGGTAAAGGCAACACCCAATCTCCAACCCCTCGTCCACGTCGTGGGAGACGGGCAACGGCACAAAGTAGGGGATTGCCTGTAGGGGCGAAGTACAGTGGGGACTTCGTGTGCCCCGGGACCGTTACGGTAGCTGTGAAGGTCCTACAGGAACCCTGAAAAGTGACGGCTAACGGGGCTCTGGTGAAGCTACGATAGGCCCAGCAAGCCAGTAGTGGATAAAACCAAATGCTTTCAAAAATGGAACGAGCCTCGGACAGGATGGATTTAATAGACGACGACACGGCTGTACACACGGACTAAGATTTGGAACTTTAAACCTAAGAACGCTGACGGGGAAGGTGGAGGAGATAGTGGATATGATGGAAAGAAGGAAGTTGGATTTATTGGGATTGGCAGAAACAAAGTGGAAAGGGGAAGGAAGGAGAGTACTGAGAAAAGGCTATAGACTGTACTGGAGTGGGAACGAAGAGGGAAAGAGGAATGGAGTGGGAGTAGTAGTACGAGATGGTTTAAAAGAAGAAGTGAGGAGAATAAGTGATAGGATGATGAAAGTGAAAGTAGCACTGAGGGGAGAGACCGTAGAAATAGTGCAAGTGTATGCTCCACAAGTAGGCTGCGCTTCTGAAGAGAAGGAGGAGTTTGAAGAGGAATTGCAGAAGCAGCTGGTAGGAAGAAATATGATTGTTATGGGGGACCTCAATGCCCATGTAGGAAGAGAAAGACAAGGTTATGAGAGTGTTCTAGGACCAGAGGGTTGGGGTGGAAGAAATGAGGAAGGAAAGAGACTGTTGGACTTCTGCCAGAGGAACAGCCTGCTAGTTGGGAACTCCTGGTTTAAGAAAAGAGAGAGCCACACAATCACATGGTACAGTGATGACTTGACCAGGAAGTCGGTGGTCGACTATATACTGTATGAGAAAGAACTAAATAAGAACATCAAGGTTATACCATCGGAGAACCTGGATAGCGACCATCGATTACTGGTAATGAACCTGAGAGGGAGTAAGGAGAAGAAAGGGACTGAGAACCAGGAAAGACGTATAAGGATATGGAAACTGAAAGAAGGGGATAGAAGGGTCGAGTACCTCAAAATGGTAAAGGAAGGAATTCCAACAGATGAAGAAAGAGGGGTGGAAGAGGAATGGGCTAGATTTAAGAAGACACTAGTGGGTGCAGCAGAAGCAGTATGTGGGAGGACAAGTAGTAAGAAGAGGTGGAAGGAAACACCATGGTGGAATGAGAAGACAAAAGATATAGTAAGGGAAAAGAATAGAGCCTTTAGGAGGTGGTATCAAAATAGGACGGTAGAGACAAGGGAAGAGTACCAGGAAAGAAAGAAGGAGGCGAAGAGCGTGGTGGCTGAGGAGAGAAGGAAGTGGATGGAAGAGTGGACAAAGATGATGGAGGAGGATAGTGAAGGTACAAAAAAGGTCCTGTATGGGATGGTAAAAAATAAGAGGCGGAAGGATCCTACGGATTATGTTAGAATGGTGAACAAAAGGGGACAAGAGATAGAAAATAGGGAAGAACTGAAGAAAATGTGGAAAGAATATTTTGAAGAACTTCTGAACCCAAATGGAAAAGATGGTGAGGAGGAAGAAATCGGTGAAGAGGAAGATGAACTGCAAACAGAAAAGGACTTAACATGGAAAGAAGTGGAAGATGCAGTGAACAAGATGAAAGGAGGGAAGGCACCGGGTGTGGATGAGTTGAGTGTGGAGATGGTGAGAGCAGCAGGAGAGGTGGGGATACAGTGGCTGTACCGAGTGATGAGGACAGCATGGAAGGAAAGGAAGACCCCAGAGGACTGGAAAAAAGGAATCATTGTCCCGATCTTCAAGAAAGGTAGTAGAACAGATTGCAGAAACTATCGGGGAATAACACTGATGAGTCATTGTGCAAAGATCTTCGAGAAAGTTTTGGAAAAGAGAATTAGGACAAGGATAGAAGGAGGGATGAGGGAAGAACAACATGGCTTCAGAGCAGGAAGGTCCACAGTGGATTTGTTTTTTGCTGTAAGGCAGTTACAAGAACAGCACTATGAGTATGGAACAGATCTACTGATGGCCTTCCTGGACATTGAGAAAGCATATGACAGTGTATGCAGAAACAAAGTATGGAAGTCCCTGGAGGATAGAGGAGTAGAGAAATGGACTATAAAGAGGATAAAGGAGATGTACAAGGGAAGCGTGAGCTGTGTGAAAGTGGGAGGAGAGAGATCTGACTGGTTGGAACAAAGAAACGGCGTGAAACAAGGAAGTGCACTGTCACCGTTACTTTTCATTGTGGTGATGGATGACATAATGACCCGAGTGGCACAAGTAATTGGGGACGGAAAGATGAAAGCAATGGTGTTTGCAGATGATTTGGGGAAACAAGGAGGAGGAGGTACAGGAACAGTTGGACGTGTGGGAAGGAATAATACAAGGATATGGGATGAAATTTAGCATAAATAAGAGTGAGATGGTGATCACAACAAGGAAGAAGGAAAGAACCACAACGGGAATAACAATTGGTGGGGAACAGCTGAAGAAAGTGGAGAGTTTTAAGTATCTGGGAAGCCTGATACAAGATAATGGAAGAAACGATAGAGAAATAAATGAGCGGGGGAGGCAGGCAGAAGCATTTCGGAGGAGTGTGAGAAGCATGTTATGGAGCAAGGATGTCCCTCAGAACAGCAAAAAGATCATATATCGGACGTACTATGTCCCTATCCTGACGTATGCCTCGGAGACCTGGGTTATGAAAGGAAGGGAGAAGAGCAAAATACAGGCCAGTGAGATGAGGTTCTTGAGAAGCAGTATTGGAGCTACAAAGATGGACAGAATAAGAAATGAGAGGACCAGAGAATTAATGAAGGAGGAACCATTACAGGATGGTATAGAGAAATCTAGACTTAGATGGTATGGACATGTAAAACGAATGGAGGAGAAGAGGATACCCAGGAGAGTACATGAGACGAAGTGGGAAGGAAAGAGACCGAGGGGAAGACCGAGAGACAGGTGGCTGAAGGAGGTGGAAGAAAGCGTGAAGAAGAGAGGAGAAGACTGGACAAGGGTGGAGGCTGAGAGATGGTGGGAAGACAGAAGACGTTGGAGAGGCTTGTGTTCCAAACAGACCCGGCCAGTGGCTGGAAACTGTGCAAGATGATGATGATGATGATGACTTGGCTGGGAACCTGGGCCAGATGACAAAACTCAAGCTCTTAATGTAGAGAAGTTAGAAGGTGTGGTTTGTACCAAAATCTTCCAAATCATCTCAATAGAAAAAATCTTGCATTTTTTGAAAAGTCAACAGAAATATGTTTATTTGTTTAAACAGTTAGTTAAAACAAATAAACAAAATGATAGCCCCTACAACAACTGGATCGTGTCGAGCCTGTATAACAGTAGAGCTGGGCGGGTGGTCTATAGACATGGAGGGCTCACAAGTGCATTATAAAGTAAGAGAATTACCCTCAACAGTGACGAATATGCACACTGATTTTATAAATATTCATAATTCGATAAAAAGTGTGTTTGAACAAATAAAGAAGAAACCAGCATAACAGTAAAGCTGGGCGGATGGTACATGAACATGCAAGATTCCTCGCTCAGGTCCCCTAGTAAGTAACTAAATCTGGGACCTTCAATACAAAGCCTATCATGCTAACCATTTAAGCACAGTTAAGACATCAGCAACAAGCTTCATTCAATGACCATACCAGAATGGCATAGTTGTGGCTTCCTACAATCACCAGCCGGGAACATGCACGACCATCCTCACAAGATCATCTAGATCAAAACTATTGCAAGAATTCGTAAAGTAAAGCCCGCAATGTTCAATGTAGCAACATGTATCCCTATGTAGCTTGGACACTGACCAATAAAACTGGTGTTGCCATGCACATGGCCACCAAACGCTATTAAATGACATTCCCTGATAAAACTGACAACTTTCATGGAGTGGATAGAACTTACAGGTACTGTACAGCTTGACGAACTAGACAGATGAAAGAGCAGCACTGAAATACAATGCTGATGATTTTGAAAATTGTAAAACCTACCTTATTTACGAAGGCTGATTTTTTTCAATGTCCGATGGGCTATATAAAAAGAACAGATTGACATACCAAACTGATTTTATTACTAAATGTTTGCTTGTTTTGTACTTATGTTTCAACATAATCGCCAAAACGATTGAAACATTTGTCGTATCGTTACACCAGATTTTCAATCCCCTCTGCAAATAATTCTGCCGTCACTGAGGTGGGTAAGCCTGGAGGGTTTCCTGAAATTTTTCCTTTTCGGCGAGGCATTGCCGCCCAACCATACCTTCAATTCTCGAAAAAAGTGAAAATCATTCAAGACCGCACTGAGCCAACGTTACGATATACTTTTTCAAAGAATTCCAGTAGGAGGTTTTTGACTATCTGCCATTTAGTCCAAACTAGCACTGAATGATTTTCACCTTCTTTGAGAATTGAAGGTATGGTTAGGCGGCAACGCCTAGCCAAGAAGGAAGAATTTCACGAGACTGTACAGACTTACCCACCTTAGTGGCGGCAGAATTCTTTGCAGAGGGTATTGGAAAGCTGGTGTAACGATACGACAAATGTTGCAATCGTTTTGGCGATTACGTTGAAACATAAGTACAAAACAAGCAAACATTTAGTAATAAAATCAGTTTGGTATGTCAATCTGTTATGTTTATATATCCCTGGGGACATTGAAAAAAAAAAACAAAAAAAAAAACAGCCCTCTCATTATGTTGGGGCGCTGTGTGGCTCAGCGGTAACATTCTCACTTGCTGATCCCAAGGTTGCAGGATCGAATCCTGGTGCAGTCAGCTGGCATTTGAGGGTTCACAAATGCGAGGGAACCATGTCAGTTGATTTACTGGCATGTTCAAGTTCCCCCTCGGGGCAAAATTCCCGCACCCCGGCATGGCGTCCCTAAACGGTGCAGTACTTAAAAGGGACGTAAACTATATAACATTATTATTGGTATATAGGCTTTCACGGCCAGTGAATTAAAACTCAGCAATTTTTCTAGGTTTATGCTGTGCCTTGTGTGGTGGTGAGGGCACGGGCAGCTAGAGCGCGCTGATGAACCAGCCTGGTGTTCCTATGGGCAGACGACCTCGTAGTTCCGCCCCTTAAAACAACAATTAACTAACTTCGTGTTCCTAGGCGAAACCCCGCACAAGACACGGCATAAACCTAGAAAAATTGCCGAGTTTTAACATTATCATTAAAACGTTTTACTGGACAGCAATATCATAAAAACTATCTTGAAGCAAAAATATTCACGGAAAAACGACAATATGTGATAGGTTTTTATGATGCTATTAATATTTCCTTTTGAATATGGAGTTTCAATGCACATGAAACACACAACTGTATTACAATATATATACTCAATGTGGAGGCTATATTAACTCACTCATCTGGAGACAGATATTTATCACTGAGAAAAGGCTCTATCACATCCATATCTCCATGACTGGAACTCGCACTGGAAGATGAAACGCCACGGGTAATGCTTATGAGTATAGCAGTGTTAATAACACCTTCACAAACTCGTCTTTAGGAGCAGATGACCTCGTAGTTCCGCCCCTTAAAACAACAATTTACTACTTAACTCGTCCTTCGCTCAATATCTTTTCCACATGAGACACCACACTTTCCTGTTGTAACTCAAATTATTTCCATTTTTAGAAATAAGTTTGGAGAAAACTAGCATGATCTCTGATAAGTACCGGGAGGGCTGTTATACAGCCTATTAACCAAGGTGTGCTCCTCCTGTTTGTTACCAAGTAGGCTAACTTTATTAATGCAGCCAATGGCCATGTACTTTCCTTTTCAGGACCGGGCAGGGAAGGGACATTTGAAGGAAATCGGCCGTAGACCTATTGGAAGGTACCGTCCTGGCATTTGCCTGGTGGTGAAAATGGGAAACCACAAAAACCATTTTCAGGACGGCCGAGGTGGGGTTTGAACCCACGCTCTCCCGATGCCAGCAAGGCACGAGGTAGCTCGTTAGCACTCTCGTCCACCGCGGCCGGTACCAAGTAACTTTATAAATTCAGCAAATGTCGGCTATTGCAATTTGATGGTATTGGCCGTGACATAGCTACAGGCAGTGCAAAAGCATAGGGTATGGTATATAAATGTTTAGTAAGATACTATAGGCTAGCTAAAGAATGAGCTGTAAGACTGTTAATTCAAATGTTTTCTTTATATGCAGGGAAATCTGGGCAAAGAAAGATACAAAATATTTTAGACACAATGTAGCCTTAATTTGACCATTTACTGGGATTTACGATTCAAATTAACATTCAATTACCCACTAAATCCTGAAAGGCAATGTTCTTCAGACATGAAACTCAACTTCCTTAGTTTAAAAAAAAATCACCTTGAACTGTCCTCTCGACAAACTGACACTAATTCAAAACGTCGGTCCCATGTCAGCAATCACTTCTTATAAAAACTGATTAATAACCCACCTTACGCTATTGAATTGAAAATTAGCCTAAAAAGAACGCACTGTTTACACAACACATCGCCATGATGGATTCAGATATACAATTAAAACAAAAGCAACACTCAATGTCGCCAACTGTAATGTACAAAAAAATTGCTTCAGCAACAGTGCTTTGGTCGCAGGGCGCGTAAATTATAATTATGAACCGTTATATTTCTGATATCGAAATGGTTTTAAGATATTTCATTATCAATTCAAACAATAAGAAAGTTATATCGTATCACCGAAGAAGATTTTGAAGGCGCTGATGACAGAATTTCTAGTTTGGCACCACTGACAAACAATCGGCACAAATTCGTCTTGAGGTCAAATGAGAAACATTTCTCTAACCAAATTCTGCAGTGATAGTAACTATTCTTGTAATTTGCACATTGTAGGCATTTCCTTATTTTATAGGAATAATTTATCGAGGTCACGATTATGAATTTTGGACTATAATGCTATTGGCGGAAATCCCACCAATGAGGGGTCTTGACTAAGGCGCGTGATTCGTATTCGCGATCACGATATCGGGAAAATACACATGTACATCTCCCATTTCTGTATTAAAAAAAAAAATCGGAGATTCTGATTTCCTTCGGTTACATTGTATTATTTTTGTTTTACATTGATTGATTTGTATCATGAATTCTTTCCTCAAGACAGAGTTCATACCATTTAAAAACTCATGAATCATGATATGAACTTGTTAGGACCATTCTGTGCACCCAAAGTTCAAATTTCACTTCCATACAAAGGCAGGTAGCGACTTCGGTGGCATAGTTGATAGCATGCTGACATTCCATGCCTAAGGTCACGGGTTTAAACCGGCCGAAGCCATCGGATTTTTTTCCAGCGTTAAAAATGCCTCAGTATTCCTTCCTTCGGAGGGGAAGTAAAGCCGGCGGTCCCATGTCATAGATTTATGGCATGTTAAAGATCCTTACACTAATTACACCTGTGTGAAGCTAAATTATAGGTTAAATATTTGAACAACGCTCTTAGGTTCCAACGTTCGTCGCCAGGAGCTGACTGCAGTGGAGTCTAGTAACCAAGTTCTGAACTAGTAGTCGTTGACGGTGGCAGCAAAAGTAGAAACTACTTGAAATTCAATGCCTGCAATCCTTACTTGTATTAAAAACAGATAACACACACTAATAGCCATCACAATTAACACCGGTTATCAGACAGATTCTACACACACCCCAAGTACACGGGGCTACATGACCGTGTTGTCGCAGCCCCTTAAATGAGGAACCAACCAATCAGATTGTCTTTCTGTAGAAATGCTTTCCTTGCCTGAGCCAACCTACTTTTTATATTGTCTTTGCTTCGTCCATCACGGGATATTTTGCTGCATAAGTTAGAGGTCTCCTACTTCCTTTAGCTTTTCACGTGCCTATTTGACGTCCATAGGGGTTTCTGAATTAATTTTGCTGCATCCCATCATTTTGTTTTACATTTAATTTCATCATGAATTCTTTCAAGATGGAGTCCATACTATTTAAAAACTATTTAACTCCTCTGGTGATTGGGTTATGATGACGATGTCATTAGCCTATCTGTGTTGAAATTATTTCTCCTTTAATCTTTACTACTTGAAATTTTTCTCTAATTTCCTTCATTGCTTATTCAATGTCAAGATTGAAAAGTATGGGTGATAAGTTGCAACCTTGCCTACACCTTTCTGAATACCAGCTTCACTCTCATGTCCTTCAGCTCAAATAAATCCTTTTCAAAATGTCAAACAACTTACTCTAAACAATGTTATCAAAGGTCTTTTATAAGCCTACAAATGCTATGAACTTTCTCTTATTTTTCTTAAGATTTAGTACAGCTGCCATTGTTCATACGTTTCTCCTGAAACCAAATTTGTTTTCGGCCAACTAAGTTTCTGTCTTTCCATCTTCTTGTAAATTATTCTAGTCGGTATCTTTGAAGCATGAGTGACCCTATGGCTACATTGTAAGACTGGTGATTTGCGAGTGTTTCCACAAATGGATCTTCTTTACATACAAATAGTGGATGCCCAAGCAGCTAGACATTCCATCAGAGAAGTCTCCATATCAGATATTTCAACACATAATTAGAAGGGGTGTGGTGGCACAGTGGTAGACCGGGTTCAATTCCCGGTCAATACATATGGGATTTTCAAAGTTAAATGCCATGTTCTATAGTTCGGATGTCATGTAAAAAGGAGATCCCGAGGCTCATGATGGTGTGATGAACGATCACGCAAAACTACAAGCACAGCTCCCTTTTAACTACTGCGGCTTTTAGAGACGCCGGGGTGCCAGAATTTTGCCCCGAAGGGGATCTTTAACGTGCCAGTAAATCTGCTGACACGGCTCCCTCGCATTTCCGCACCCTCAAATTCCAGATGACTGCGCCAGGATTCGATCCTGCAACAGCAAGCGAGAAGGTCACCGCTGAGCCACGCAGCCAGCCTAGACCTACGGCCGTCAAAAAGACAGATCTACATAATAACAGCACACTGTAAATGTTTATTAGTTCTGAAACATTAACGCAAACTTTAACATTATCGTGCACTAGTGTTCGTCACGCACGTGCTCTAAAGATCGTCACCTATGACGACTATTGGACACGATGATCAAACGACAATTTAATTAATGCAGGGTGCTTCACAAGTACATTATAAGTATATTGCCGCTGTTAGTTAGGTCTTACGAGGAGAAATGACAATGTGCCAGTTTTCGTCACAAATGACGAGCATTGGTAAAGTGCGTTTTTTTTAATCCAGTGTTCGTCACCAGCATTTGTAACCAAAATAGGAATGTGTGCACGAAATAGCAATTCGCATATGTTACAGAAACAATTACCAACTATATCACACATTTGTAACATTTTAAAATGACGGAACATAACACGTATGCACATAATTAACTCGCGTGCCTGCTTAGCACATGCAAGAAGCAATACTCCTTGTCGAGACAGCTAAACTCACAGGAGCTGTGAATCACCTATTCCATCGCACGCATGATTTCACAAAGTTGCTCCTTATCGGCAACGAAGGTATGACGAATCTCGTAAGACTTTGTGCGTTGAGAAAGATTATTAGAGATATTATACATTTCAGGTTCCGTATTGACAGTAATCATTAAAATTAAAACTTACAATTTCCGCCTAGTCAATACTATACTTTTTTTATTTTATATAAAAAAAAAAGAAAGTATAGTATTGACTAGGCGGAAATTGTAATTTTTAATTTTAACGTTGAGAAAGACCCGTTGACAGGCTTATTATTTGTACTTATATACGCGAGTGATGACTATTGGCTCAGTGACGAAAACCGGTACAGTTATCTTCATGGTCGCTTGACAAGCGATGCATGTCACCCCTTAGTTTCCTCCATTTTCTATAGTCCTTAACAAATATATATATTTAACTAGTGACATTTTCAGGTATTTTATGTTCGTCCCATTGATTGGTGATTATATTATGTTGACAGACTGAAAAATTGCTTTGTGGATATTGAATAAGGTGTTAGCTATGACCAACCTGTGCTCAGTGCAGAATTCCATCAGCCTACTTCCTAGATAATTCCTTTCACTTAATTAATCTGAATTCTCCTGTCTTTCTTTTCCTACTACAGCATTCCAATCTCCTGTTACTAAACATTTTCATCACTCTTTACATACCTCAGAATTCCATCCATTTCTTAGTAGACTTTTTCAACTTCATCAGCTTGACTGGTAGGCATATAGACTTGTACTACTGTGGTGCATGTAGGTTTAACACCGATTTTAGCTACAATAATATCGTATGGCCTCGGGTGTCGGGTGCAAGCTTTGTTATTTGATGCCCAAAGGGTAGCTTGCATGTCGAATTTCGTTGTTCCTTGAAGCACTATGAAAGTCAAGGTTAGATATCAATGCTCCTTGAACACTATAGCACTTGCTAGTAGAGAAATGAGAACTTCGTGTTGGCGGAAACTTCAGAGATTAATTTTGCCTTTAGGAACACGGCCTACTGGATTCAAATGGGTTCTTTGACATGCCAACATCGTATGACATGGTGTCGTAATTTTTGCCGCCTTTCAGAAATCACTTACCACGGCCAGGAGCGAACCTGCAAGTTTGGGGTTAGTAGACCGACACGTTGACCACTCGCCCACCGTGGCAAGCTCTTAGCTAAAATAACCCATGGCTTATATTATTCCGCCTGCTGTGCTGGTCAATACAAGACCTACCCCTGTATAGGCATTGTTTGATTTAGTGCTATTGATAATTTCCGGACCAGAAGCCCTGTTTTTTCTGCCATAAGACTTCACTAATCACAACCTATCCATTTTCCTTACTAAGTTTTCTAACCTCTAGCTTATGTATTAGATATCCTGAATCTACCCAGCTCTCACCTCCATACGGCAAGTCTAAGTACTGATCGATGTAGTGAGTTTCGCCCCTTGACTCACGTTTTGCAGAATACTGTAGATTGCAACTGAAGACTCGCTGCATTGACTATTTCTTTCCCCATTCTACCATCCTGAGAAAATACACGGCCTTAGTAATTAATTGAGGGTGTCAACAGAATTTTCAATGCCAATTTTCCTGACCTTTCCTGACCATTTTTCAACAAAATTCCTGACTCGTGAAGTCATCGTAATATCGGAAAAAAGTTTTATTAAGCAAACAAATATTTTTAATTTACAGCCTCCACCATCCCCATAGCTGCCCAACGCTCGCCTCTTTATTCATTCAAAATAAAGTAAAATATAATGCATTAATACATAAATCGAAGTACTCTGCTCGGCATGCAGGACAGTCGTCAGGGCCGGATTTACCGTAAGGCAAAATAGGCACGTGCCTAGGGGCGCCGCAGTCCAAGGGGCGCCTTTGGTTAGGCAACCGGGAATGATCTTTACTGAAGGCGCCCTGAAGGGCACCGCCGTCAGGCGGCCTCTTTGCTACGGCTTTAAATGTGCTAAAATAAATATTGAGAAATGAGCAGAGACATTTAGAAATAATATCGTGTCTTTGTCGCATGCCCTTCCACTTCGCTCTTCGTTATGCCGCTTTACGCCCTTTCGTCCCGACAAGTGTGAGAGGGGCGGACGAGCGGAGCTGTGCTGCGCACACTGTTGTTGCGGTAGCTGGGTTTGCTTGCATTGTAGTAGCATCGAAGTGCTCCGCGCCCCACCCCTCTTGCCTGTCCTGTGTGCGAGTTCGAGCTTGCGCTGTGTTGTGATCTGCAAGTAAATGTTTTAAACTATGGGCAGCAAAAAGTTGTCTGGTTACCAAATCCGTGTCCGCAAAGCTGAAGAGGATAAGAAAGCCAAGGTGACACTATCAAAATGTCGGAAAATAAATGAGATGTTTAGTGGGCGTGTGAATCCTACGCCTCCAACGACAAATTCGGATAACAATAACAATTCTTGCTCTGCGGTTCACGACATTGACTGCGATGGAGTTCAGCAACTTGAGGTAAGCTACCGTACACGAATTACTTTACGCAAAGTAGGCCTTTCCCAATAGGCGATTCCTTGATACACTGTTGCACAAAGTGACATACGTAAAAACTCAGACTGGCCTCGAAACCGTACCGTGCCAGCAGAGTATATTAAAAGTTGTTCTTTTTAAATTTACTATGTTTGAAGTGCTCTAATTAATACGGGATTTTCCATTTCAGCTCCAACAAGCCAAAATTGATGAACAAGAGAATGACAATTCTAGGCCTACATTTAATTCCTATGACACCTTAGGGGGAGAAAGCAACAAAAATTTAAATTTGCCTCAGCGGACAAACAAAATGTTACGGCCAACGGTGAACCAAAAGAAAGGTTTATAGGTTTTATGGAGAGCGTCGGGCAAAAGTCTGAGCAGCTTTTTGAGGCAGTAAAGGCTAAGTTGGAAGATCTGGATTTGAAAGTGGAGGATATTCGAGGCCAATCTTACGATAACGCGAGTAATATGTCCGGCGAATATTCCCGGTTGCAAGCTCGAATAGAGGCCTTGAATCCCTTAGCTCTCTATGCACCATGCTCACCCCATTCACTAAATTTGGTTGGACCTCATGCCGCTGAATCTTGTTCAGAATCTGTAATGTATTTTTAACTGTACAACGTTTTTACTGCTTCGACCTACCGATGGAAAATTTTAAAGAACTTTATTGCGTGCGTACTAGAAAAGCCCGTCAGTGACTCGGTGGTCGGCACTATATGACGCTTGTCAAGTTCTGAGGGAAAGCTGGTGTGGCGTCGTGGCAGCTCTTGAGAGTATTCACGAAGACGGAAATTAAAAGGCAAACACTCGAAGTGAAGCCAAAAATACTGTCAGCCAGAAGCTCCAAAAAGTTAGCACTAATTTGAGAACTGTGGTAGAATGTTACGCTTCGTTAGCGGAATTTGTGCAAAGTTTAAGAGATAATTTCGATGTCTATGAGAAAGAAGCCAAAGCATTAAGCGGTATTGCTCAATATTCCTACGACCTAAAGAGAAGACCGGAACGAAAGACTAGGAATGATGAGGCAAAGCCAAGAGAATATGTACCGCCAGAGGGCTCAGAAAATGTTCACGTCAATGTATTTTATGTAATTCTGGGTGTACTAATTGCTGAGCTTAAGAGGCGAAGTGAGGCTTACAAAGTACTCCATAAGAGATTTTATTTTCTAGAAAACCTGTTAGACCAATGATAAAATAATTCGCTGACGATCTCTCAGAAAAGTATGCGGATGACTTAGAAAGTGCACTGGCTGACGAGTGCTTGCATTTAAAGGAATATTTAAAAATTGCAGATTTTAAAGGTAAGTCAGCTTCTGAGCTCAGCACTTTCCTTCATGGAAAAGATTTACACGAAATGTACCCGAACGTAAACATTGCTTTACGGATACTTCTCACCATTCCAGTGACAAATTGTTCTGGAGAAAGATCATTTTCGGTACTGAATCGCGTCAAGAACTAATTGCGGTCAGTCACTAAAAAAGAAAGGTTAAACTATATTGCACTCCTAGCGATTGAAAAAGATATGACGATAAACTTGAACTGCGGTGCCATAATTAATGAATTTGCAGAAAAGAAGGCAAGAAGGAAACTTTTGAAGAAGTTCTCGTTGTGCTTGAGGCAGGCCCCGTTATGTCTTCATTCGTGTTTTTAATCTGCACTTAAATTTCTCTAAAAGATATTGCAGGAAGATATGCAGTTGGCCTTATTTGTATTTTAGAGGCACTTTGTTCAATTTAAAATGTCGTTTGTACCACTGCTCTGCATGCGTTTTAAAATTAGTGTGTGTTCTACTATTTTTTAAATTATATTTCGTGCTACCGCAGTTCATTCGTTACAGCAGTAAATTATGTTTTTATTTTTGAAGCTACTCTTCATTTTTGTTGTATGAATTAAGGCTAGACATTATTTTTGGAAAGGGTATTCATAAAGTGTTTTGGTTGTATAAAAGTTAAACTGTTTCATGTAGTTTTACTCAAGTTCTTGACGCGATTCAGTACCGAAAATGATCTTTCTCCAGAAAGTGAGGAGGGGCGCTCAATGGAGAGGTGCCTATAGCGTAACTTTGGGTAAATCCGGCCCTGACAGTCGTTCAATACATAATACATGTCTCTCAAAAATAATTGAAGGTCCCACTTTACAGGATGCATTCCTGTTTGTAGGGCTCCATTGACAACGTGAAGGCCGCAAACACCAAGGTTAATGAGTTGTTTGCAATCTGCATTATCTTCTATTATTTGGCCACTGAACTTTTTTATGAAACTCAAATTTACATTCGGTCCATCCATAGACATATGGTACTCTTTCTAGAAAGAGGAGAGATCCCCTGGTTGAAAGCCTCTAAAATGTCTTGAGCTGTTGCATGTCCCATAAAGATGCTGTTGAAATATCTGGTGTTAACTTCATTGCAGTTGATGTCAAGTTATAGGTCCATCTGACCTCGCTGAACAACTTTGTTCAATGCCTCATCAAAACAGATAACATTATCACATGAAAGAATTTCATTTTGCTGTAAATTATGAAAGTATGGAGCTAATCCATAATTGATGACATATGAACATTTCATGTTCCCCAATTGAAATTTTGTTGCAATTGCACTATCAGGAAACATTTCCCTGAAGGTTTCTGAAATATTTAAACAAGAATTAAGAGAATTTATTTTGGACGACATTAAAGGCCCACTTTATTTCGGCACTTGTGACTTCATCTTTATAACAGAAAGATTCTACAGATGTCACAGTTCCTGAAGTAGAACTTGAAGGAGTTAATATGGTTAATGTAAATTTCCTGACTTCCTAATACTTTTCGCCATTTTTTCCTGACATGCTATATTTTCACACTTTTTCCTGACCAAAAACAAAATTCCTGACTTTTCCTGCCTGTGGACACCATTTAATATGGTCCTCCTATCAGGCATCCATTTTTCTTGGGTTTCTTCCCCACAGATACCCTTAGTTTTTGAAATACTGATTTTCATACCATAAAGTTCTAACATATTGACTTGTAAGCTATCAACGAGTACAACCAGGTCATAAGCATAAGCCAAACTGTTTATCTGGTTTTGACCCTGGCAGTTTATGCCCTTCAGCAAAGGATCCATAACTATGTTCAAGTTGTCTGGGCTTGTAGGCCGTGGTCCAGGCAGAGTATCTCCCGACGCTTCACAGGAAACTGGTCCGGCATTATCATCCCAGGCACCGGAGCACGAGAAAAGAGACAGAAGAAACTTCGGTGGCCACAGCCTTCATGCCATACGTGAAGAAGGTAACTCGAACAGGGGTCAAGATGGTTTATAAACCCACCGCAAAAGTCCGGGATTTGCTGCGATCCGCAAGGGCAAGTAAGTGCCATCCACACTCCACTGCAGGTGTCTTCAGAATCCTGTGTTCCTGTGGACAGGTGTACATAGGAACGACGAAGAGGAGCGTGACCACTGACCCAAGGAACATAACAGACACAGCCGCCTGGGTCAAACTGAGAAATCTTCGATCGCTGACCATTCTCTCTTGGCCGGCCACGATGTACAGTACGAGGACATGGAGATATACTCCACCACCACACAAGGCTGCAACGGGAAGCTATAGAAATCTTCAAACGCCCCGATAACTCAATTGGAAGGAAGAAATCGAACGAGTACATAATACATGGACTCTGGCCCTTAAGAACAGCAAGGCCAAGATATCACGCACACATCAACCTGAAGAACCTTCCCGCCACAGCCCAGCGGTCGCCCGGGGAAAACCCGGACCTCGCAGAGAACGCTCGGCTCGCAGGGTATACATTCCATTGCTAACGAAAGAAGCGGAACCCTTGATAATGTAGGACGCAGTTTCCTGTGAAACGTCGGAAGTTATCCTGCCTGGACCACTGCCTACAAGCCCGGACAACTCTAACATAGTTATGAACGCCGGCCGTGAAAGCCTAAGCTGTTATAAAGGATCCATATATTAAAATAAACAGTAGTGGTGAAGGATTACAGCCTTGCCTCACTCCCGAATAACCTTGACTAATTATTTATATTGGCTGATGTATTTTCAGTATAATGGAGTACGGCTGCAATAAATTTATTATAAAAATACAGTAGTTGTTTGTACCCTGGTGTGAACAGTGTACTGTATTTGAAAACTAAGCTAAACAATGCATATTGTGTTAAAGCAGTATGTCTACCAAAACCAACTAACAGATTTCCCTGATTTTTGCAGGATAAATTGGAATAGTAGTGGCCTTAATCTATAAAACAGTGTTTCTACTTAAAGAACATTTCAAAAAGTGCTTGAACAATAAAGGGTAGAATGGCAAAGTTGAAAAGACAAAAAAAAAATCTATATTTTGCCAGTTTCTAAATTCTTCATCCAGAAAACTATTGTACTTGCAAGTAGTTCGTCAATAGTAATGTTCTCAAAAATCATAGTTACACACATATATACAAATACACTGTTTACACATGTAATTTGTGTGCTATATCTTTCAAGAAATGAGAGCTCACTGATTTAAAGTCAGTACAAACCTACATCTACAACAATAATCACCAGAATATACTTTTCCCCCATCAAAATGAAAATTCTTAATTTCCAATTATTCACGGTTGGGCCTTGTAAGATTAAAATTCCCTGAGTATCATTAAAATACCCTGATAATTCACTGAGTTTTCCAGGATTTAAAAATTCCCTGAGGATTCAGTTTTCCAGAGTAGTAGACACCCTGTTTAAAGACATGGTGATAGATTTAATGGTGACTGAAAATAAATAGCAAGACTATCCTTCACCTGGCATATTGTACTTACAAAGCAAACTGCACAAGTCCGTAGCATACAGCGATAAAGCTCGGAACTAGCAAACATAATTTTGGATTTTAAAAAATTCACTTGCTGGATACTACTTCCCAGTCACCTGTTAATCTATAATCATGGCACAAATGTAATAACTTCAACGTTCCATGGAAGTGGAAACAATCAGATCTCTAATAGAATCTGAGCAAGCAGGCAGTCGAGTTCCCTCGTCGGTACAGCCAACATGGGTGCATGTGGTCCTACCTTGATGTATTTCCTTTCCATTTATTCTTACTAAACACTAAACGCAAGCATAACACAAAACAGCAAAATTTGAAATTAAGGCACATTAATTGACTTTTCTATTTAATTTTGTAAGTTTTAAGCAAACTCGTCTATATTATTGGCCATTAAGTACTCAATAGTTTTATATACTGTTCTCAACTGGAGAATACTCAATACCCAACCCTACTGGTATCTTTCCATACATACAAAGTATGTTTTCCTGTTAAGTTTGTTTTCTAAGAAAATTACTGGCCAGAATTCATTACTTATTAAGGTACAAAATATGTACTTAAGTCAGTATTCTCTTAACATTTGTATGCATGTTCATGTTCAGAGGGAAGGAAAGAAAATTTTAGGCAAGGCATGTCTTGTTAATAATTTATTACTTAAATCTCATACATAATTACAAAATATTTTCTCACGCATTATTCAGTGGAACGCAAGCTCACCAGACAGGGGTTAGCTCACATGTGAAATGGAAATTACAAACTGCCCAACTGGTACCTGAAAATAAAAATAAGAAGTTTATTACCACATCTAATGTTTATGCTACAAACAATGACATACTGGCTGCCTATTGGTGAGAAGCGCTCAACAAATTCTGCAATAAGGAAAAAATGTTGAAAAGAGCCTGGTAGAACAATCGTGAAGTCTCTGCCTCTATATGCTCGCTGGTCTGATGAGTGATGAATGATATTTAATTATTATCAAACCCAGCGAAAGTGAACCGTACATACTAAATGACTAAGCATAATGAAGGTGACAACAAAAGTTAACAATACAGAGAACCCCTTAAGAGCCTTATATGTATGAATGGTTTCTATAGACTAAGTTCATTCCAGGATATCATCATAGGCATTTACAAAAGGTTACTGCAATCTGTTGAGTCGTTCGAGTTTTATAAATGACAGACAGACAAAAAGTCCAATTTTATAAATAAATAAAAATACATAAGTACATAAATAAATATAGCACTGGTTCATGAGGACGTGCTTGCAGCGATTGATTCACGTAAGAATTTTAAAGCGGCAGGTGAGAATCAACTACTGTCGGCGCAGAAATTATGTGCACCCGAGTTTGGAGATATATAGCAAAATAACCGAAAGGCCTACAGGAAAACAAGTAACATCACCAGCTTCCTTGTTTATTTGTGCGTTGGTTGATGATAAAGGTAACTTTTAGAAACTTATTTTAGTATTTTTCTTATGGCAGGTGTAATGTAAGGTTTTTGGCGGGTTTCGAGGGAAACGTCGACTTAAGAGATTCACAACTCTCAACGCCGTTATGCTACAGTAAACAAATTTAAATATGTGTAAGTCAGATAATTATGTTGTTTGTGTGTTTGTGAAGTTTCAAACTTTTATCTCGAACACAAACAATAAAACAATCAATAATGTGAAAGTTTCGCATTTCGAAGCTGGACTTACGTAGAAGCTCGTTCTTGGGTGCTGTTTTAATCCACATGTACTAAGCGTTTGTGATATGTAACTAACTATCCGTAATGTAAATAAATGGGTTTATTTTATATGGATTGATATTTATTATGATTTTGGTGGCTTTTGTCGGCAGGCGAGTTCCGCAGGAAAGGCACTTCTCCACTTTCCTTCCACCATTCTTCTTCCACGATATTGTCCCAGTCCAGATTTCTTTTTCTTACGCTGTTCTTCACTGAATCAATCCACCTTGTTCTAGGTCTTCCTCTTGCTCTCTTACCCTTGCACTTCGCCTCCAGCACCTGTCTTGGTATTCTATTTTCCTCCATCCTCTTTACATGTCCAAACCACCTTAGTTTATTCTTCTCAATTCTCTCATTTAGTTTTTCCATCCCAACTTCCTTCCTAACATCTTCATTCCTCACTCTGTCTTTCCTTGTCTTTCCTATCATACTTCTTAGGAATTTCATTTCACTGGCTTGGATTCTACTCTCTTGCCTGCTTGTCAGGGTCCAAGTCTCAGCTGCATAAGTTAATATGGGAACATAGTACACATTATACATTACCTCCTTGCTTTTCCTTGGTACTTCCTTATCCCAAACAAGTTTTCTTACACTTTGATAGAATGCATTGCTCTGCTGTACCCTCCTGCCAATCTCCATGTCCAACCTACCAGTTTGCATCAATTCACTTCCTAGGTATTTGAACGTGTCCACAATTTCCAAACTCTGACTTCCAATTTTCACAGTGCCCTTTCCTTGTCTTTCCCCTCTTGTCATCACCATGGTCTTGCTTTTCTCTATACTGATTTTCAGGCCGTACTTCTGAATATTTTCATTCAGTGCATCTAGTTGTTTTTGCACTTCTTCGGTGTTCCTTCCCCAGACCACAATATCATCTGCAAATAACAGTAACTTCATTTCTTTATGTCCATATGCTTCCTTTGTTTCCTTTACAATTTCATCCATCACCATTATGAACAAGAGAGGTGACAGCACACTCCCCTGTCTTAGTCCAGCCTTGTTCCTAAACCAATCAGTCTTTCCAACTGGGGTCAGTACCCTGCTAACACAGTTGTTGTACATTGCTTGCACCATTTCCAACATTGCTCTTCCCAGTCTCTTCTTAACCATGGTTTCCCATACCTTCTCTCTGGGGACACTATCATATGCCTTTTCTAGATTGATGAAAGTCATGATCAAATCCTCTCCATATTCCCAGTTCTTTTCCATCACCTGCCTCAAGCTAAAGATTGGGTCCACTGTGGATCTTCCACTCCTGAAGCCATACTGTTCCTCTTGCAACTCTCCTTCCACCTTTCTTCTCATTCTTCTTTATAATATCCTTTCCAGTATTTTTTTACTATTTGTGATATTAAGTTAATAAGGATGTCAACGGGTCTTTCTCAACGCACAAAGTCTTATGAGATTCGTCGTACCTTCGTTGTCGATAATGAGCAACTTTGCGAAATCATGCTTGCGATGAAATAGGTGATTCCCAGCGTCAAATATCTCCTGAGAGTTGAGCTGCCTTGACCCGGTGTATTGCTTCTCAAATGTGCTAAGCCGGCACGCCAGTTAATTATGTGCATACGTGTTATGTTCTGACATTTTAAGATGTTACAAGTGTGTGATATAGTTGGTAATTGTTTCTATAACATACGCGATTTACTATTTCGTGCTCACGTTACTAGTTTGGTTAGAAATACTGGTGCCGAACACAGGATTTAAAAAAAAAACCACTTTACCAACGCTCGTCATTTGTGTCGAAAACTGGCCCACTGTCATTTCTCCTTGTAGGACCTAACTAACAGCGGCAACATACTTATAATGTAGCTCTGAAGCACCCTGCATTAATTAAATTGTCGTTTGATCATCGTGTCCAATAGTCGTCATAGCTGACGATCTTTAGAGCACCAAGCGTGACGTACACTAGTGCACGATAATGTTAAAGTTTGCGTTTACGTTTCATAACCAATAAACATTTAGAGTGTGCTGTTATTACGTAGATCTGTCTTTTTGACGGCCATAGGTCTACGCTGGCTGCATGGCTCAGCGGGAACATTCTCGCTTGCTGTTCCTAAGGTTGCAAGATCGAATCCTGGTGCAGTCATCTGGAATTTGAGGGTGCGCAAATGCGAGGGAGCCGTGTCAGTAGATATACTGGCACGTTAATAATCCCATTCGGATCAAAATTCCGGCACACCGGCGTCTCTAAAAGCCGCAGTAGGTAAATGGGGCGTAAAACAAAGAACATTATTATTATCAGTAGGTCTAGGCCTAGGGTTTTTAGGTGTGCTAAAGAGGATTCTTTTTAAATTGAGATGAAAAATATATTCTTAAGACTAAATCTTTGCTTTGAAGTAATATGTCGAAACGCACATTTCTCAATTAGCCTACGATATTCAGCAAATGGAAGCTGCTATTAAGGTCGTTGAGGAGGACGGCATGGGTATTACAACGGCCGCGGAGAGGAATGGTGTTCTGAGAAACGCTCGTTTGGACAAAATTAAAGGAAACTAGAGAGGGGCATGAAATTCCCTAAAACAAAATGGCGGCTTCTGCTTCTTTGACGTCATCAACGACGTCACGAAATACTCCTCTAGCAAGCTTACGGGAAAAGCCTGGGTAATAGGTTCTTTTGGGGTGCGGAAACGAAAAACCTTCGAAACGACCAAAGCATCGAAATCTATAATCGACTATAAAGTACTTAATGGGGAGCAGATGACTTCCTAGTTCCGCCCCTTAAAACAACAATAACTAACATGGTAAAAATAAAATTCCTGACTTTCTAATACTTTTCACCATTTTTTCCTGACTCATGCCATTTTTCACACTTTTTCCCGACTTTTCCTGACCAAATCAAAATTCCCAATTTTTGTTGCCAGTGGTCACCATGGATACACATCGTAATTATTATAATCTCGACACCTACGGGTAGAAGAGGATCCGACTAAGTAAGTAAGTAATTAATATAATTTCATATTAATAAATCATTGCATCGAAATCTTTAATTGAGCTATATAGGTCTATTACAGCTTTCGATACAATGTCTTATAAATATAAAATTAAATTAATTACGACGTGTAAAGTCATCTGTAATTCAACTATATGGGCGAATTACAGATCCCGAAACGGAATTTTAAAAATATGTCATAAATGTAACCCTAAATTAAAATATTTTCGTATGTACGGCGTATCAAATTGAGGTAGGCCAATAAATAAATATAAATAAATTACAGATGACGAAACACAATGCGTTTCGACAGTTTTTTAATGCTCATTTCTGTTATTGAGTTGTCACCACCCAAAATAACCTATAACCAAGGCTTTTCGCATAATCTTGCCAGAGTAGCATTTCGTCAACATCACAAAAGCAGCCAATTTGTTTTTATAAAAAAGTCATGCACAAACGATCGCGGTCTGTAATAATCGCCGGTTGGCATCAATGCATTTCCCACGCATACACAAACCTAACCTAGCTGCTGGCACATTGTAATATTCTTATAAAACATTGTGGTCACTAATGTTATTGACCCCACCACATAGCAAGAAATGGTTTTGCGTAGTTTCGTTTTTTTTATCCACAGTTGGCTGCAAATACGCAAACACAAACCCATTATAAAACATTGTGGTTAATCATGTTTTTGCTAGGGGGGCAGCACCCCCCCGCTAGGTTGGTATTTTTATGTTTACCAATATTGGCTGCAAATACTTGTATCTCAATTAGAAATCACAATCCTTAACATACCGTTTAACACTCCAGTGGGCGCGCGGAGTACAGGTGTCCTCCAGTGATTTTGTTTTGCGTGACTACAAGGGTTGGCAACACTCGTGGCCTTGAGTGACCTAATACCTTTCTCCTAACTCACCCTCTACCCGTCAGTGCATTGTCAGCTTTTATGCTCCACAGTTTTCGCCGTCA
Organism: Meconema thalassinum; assembly: GCA_946902985.2. NCBI lineage: Eukaryota > Metazoa > Arthropoda > Insecta > Orthoptera > Tettigoniidae > Meconema > Meconema thalassinum. The sequence goes on from OX336388.2 coordinate 556,366,592, forward strand.
CCGCGTGTTTATTTGCGCTGTGCAATAGTGGAGGACATCTGTCCTCCGCGCGCCCACTGGCGTTACAGTTTTCTCGGATATTGCTGAGGTGTTTTTTCTTTTGTTTCATAGTTTTGAACGTCATAACGGTTTAATTGAAATAGTTTATGCGTGAAAACAATAATGACAAGTCAAAGTGACCGTGAACAGGTACGCCATTGGCTAGATGAGACTTAGGATATCCAGAGTGTTCTGGGAGTAGAGGATGAAGATGAACGAGAAGAAGACTACTTGAAATACCACACAGAGAGTAGAGAAAAAGAAATCAATGCATAAGAAGGCCTGGCTGATATTCCTAACGACTCTGGGGAAATGGAAGTGGTAGAAGAAGCAGTCCCTCCTGTCCCTTTCGTCAACCCAGAGTTTTATTGGGAAAAAGATCGCACATCAAGGTGGTACTTAGAACCTCAAGGTGCCCAGACTTCTCATACACCCAAACATAACATTATGCCAGTTTTTCATCGCACAGGACATCAAGGGTCTACGATAAATGCTATCTCTCCAGACGTTGCTTTACAGGGTATTGTTGATGATGAAATGGTGAAAAAATAGTTGATTGTACTAACTAACATTTACTTACCGGAAATTAAAATTCGCCGTCAGTTTGTTCGAGAAAGGGATGCCAGGCCCACTGATTCCCGGGAAATTCATGCATCGATTGGTATATCATGCTCGGGCTTTGAAGGCTAGAAGAAGAAATGTTTTTGGAATGTGGGATAATTCACACGGCACGGGAGTAGAGGCTGTTTATGTAACCATGAGCGGAAAAATGTTTCGATTTCTTTTACGTTGTCTACGATTCGATAACGTACACAACAGAGATCAAAGAAAATCTGTTGACAAACTAGATGCTTTTAGAGAAATCTTGGAGATGTTCGTGCTCAATTTCAAGAATGCATACAAACCAACAACATTGATGAACAGCTAGTTGCATTTAGAGGAAACTGTCGTTTCCGGGTGTATAGGCCTATGCCTAGTAAACATGCGAAGTATGGGATAAAGATCTTTACTATGGTGTCCACAACAACATTTTATGCTACAAACCTTGAAGAGAATATGGAGATGCAACCAAATGGCCCTTTCAGAAGAAGCAACAACACGTCAGACTTAGTTTTGAGTTTGGTGCAGCCTACTTCAGGAACCAATAGAAATATTACCTGAGACAATTGGATCGCATCTGTGCCCTTGGAAATGAAGCTACGGAAAGAAGAAAAAGTAACTATGATTGCTTCTCTGAGAAAGAACAAAGCAACAGTTCCCCCAAATTTTCTACCTGATAAGTCAAGAGAAGCCCAAAGCAGTTTGTTTGGCTTTCAAAAGAGCTGTACATTTTATCTTACGTACCGAAGAAGAACAAGGCTGTGTTGACAATATCGACTATGCATGAAAACATGGCAATCGATCCAGATGCAGGTCATTAGCGGACACCCATGATTATTTTCTTTCCAAACTAGAAAGTAATACCATCATTTATATCTTTTTATTTATAACGTGAAACGTATATACGTATACACGTTTTTGTAACATTTATAACATAACTTAACAAACTTATACACGTTTTGGTCAGATTTATCATAATTGTATATTTCCTACTTAATATTTCGTAGAATACACTTCTTTATATGAAAAATGTGTTTAATATATTCCTACCTAACCCAAAACAAAAAATCATGATCGCTAAATATATATATCATAGGGTAAAATGGCAAAACCAAGTGGAGGACAATCGTCCTCCACGCGCCCACTCGCGTTACGGCAAACCGCGCGCCCACTGGAGTGTTAAGAACGCCTCACAGACATACTATATTAACGTCAAAAACAAGACCTTTAGGCCGATAGTTCTAATACAAAACACCGTCATATATATTTTTCAAGTGTTCATGTAAATGCCAATTTGTCAAAATTTTACCCATCCATTACTATTTTAACAGGCGTATTCCCCAACACCGTTCCTGACGTAATATTATCGTTTAGACAAATGGCATTGTCTATGGCTTTAGAAGCGTACAGTGCAACTTTTCTATTAAATGCAACAACCAAAATAAATATATGAACAACGTAAAAAAACCACCGATAGATCCCAAATGCCGTATTATTCCACATGTACAAGAAGAAGCACTAATTTTCGACCACACTTTCCCACACATCACAAGTAACGGAATTTATTTGAATGCAACAACTTCAGGAATTCAACAATTTTATTACAAATCGCCAACACAATCGCGCACACGACACTGCTAATATCAAGATCTTGTTCTATAGGTTATTCAGGGAATTATAATTGTTTAAATTACGGTTACAAAACTCAAATCGGTGTAAAAATAGACACTCTTCTCGAACAAAACCGCGCGCGAAACCGAAGTATTAATCAGCTGACTCCCGGCAATCAAAGCGAGTCAATATCGATACGTGCCGTGACATCATGGTGACGTCACTGAGGTCCCTAAGAATTCCCTAGATGCGGCCTCGCAATGTACAGTTTAACCAACGGATAATTTTGCATTGCGATGCGGCCGCGTATAACATTCCCCTAAAAACAAAATGGCAAGCTTACGGGAAAAGCCTGGGTAATAGGGGTTTTTGGGTGGGGAAACACAAAAAACCTTCGAAACGAGGTGTGCATTGAAATTTTGCGATTTCAATGGATATTTTTAATTTTCCGCATCAAAATCTATAATTGGACTGCGTAGATCAATTACAGATTCCGATATCGTAATTCTTGTAATTTCATAATTAAAAAACCTTGCATCGAAATGTGCAATTGACCTACATAGCTCAATTAAAGATTCCGATGCGTAGAAAAATTTAGCTATTTCAATTGATATTTATAATTTTCCGCATCGAAATCTACATTGGACTATGTAGATCAATTACAGATTCCGATACACATCGTAATTCTTGTAATTTCATAATTAAAACACCCTGCTTCGAAATCTGTAATTGACCTACATAGCTCAATTAAAGATTCCGATACTTAGAAAAATTTCGCGATTTAAATTGAGAATTTTTATTTTCCGCATCGAAATCTATAATTGGCCTATATAGCTCAATTTATTACGATACATATCGTAATTATTTCAGATTTGATAATTATAAAATTGTCGGGCCTCTGTGATAATATAAACTACTTTACGAAATGCTTCTCTGGCAAGCTTACGAGAGAAACATTGGTTATATATTATTTTGGGTGGTGACAATTCAATAACAGAAATAAGCATTATAAAAAACTACAAAACGAATTGGGTATAGCAAGATATGGTTATGTATAGTATGATTCCCCCCCCAGTGTTGGCTACAAATGCGCAAACACAAATACGATAACATACGCAAAAACAACCAAAAACTAAAGCATTCTAATTTCCGTATAAAACATAGTGGTCTAAATTGGTTTTTTGGTGGGGGGCGGCCGTGCCCCCCCCCCCATACCACCCCCCAAAAGTTCGGTACTTTTAGGTTTTCGAATATTGACTTATTTATTTATCGTATGGCTTTTAGTACTGGGAGTGTCCGAGGACATGTTCGGCTCCCCTGAGTCTGTAGCTGCTTCCAGCGGACACCCTAAAGGGCGAGCTTCAAGTTCAGTTCAATTTCAAGTAGTTCCAACTTTCGCCACCAGATATCAATGATACCTAGTGGTGAACGTTGGAACTTTGATAGAGCGTTCTGACGAAATCTAACGTAACAATTTTTGCTTTACACAAGTTTAGTCTGTGAAAGGATCTTTTATATGCCATAAATCTATGACATGGGACCGCCGGCTTTACTTCCCCTCCGAAGGAAGACGTACTGAAGGATTTTTAATGCTCTTAAAAAATCCGACAACTTCGGCCGGGTTTGAACCCGCTATCTTGGGCACAGCAGTTCAGAATGCTTCCGACTACGCCACCGAAGCCGCTAAAAATACTTACTTAGAAATCACCATACAAAACAGACCGTCTAATAACGCCACACAAACATACTGTATGAAACGTAAAAACAGACCAATATATGTCTGGTACAAAAGACTGTTATATGCCTTTACACGTGTTCTTGTAAATGCCATCTCTATATTTTACCCAGGCCCCCTTGCCTGACGTAATATCATTTAGACAGATGGCATTGTCTATTAAAGAAGAATACAGGGCAACTTTTCAATTAAATGCAAAAACCAAAATAAATATGTGAACAACGTAAAAAACAAACTCACCAATAGGTCCCACAGGTCGTATTATTCCACATCTACAATAAGAACCAGTAATTTTCGACTACAAGTTCTCCTCACATAACACGTAACGGCATTTTATTTGAATACAAAAACTTCAGGAATTTAACAATTTTATCACAAATCGCCAACACAATCCAGCACACGACACTGCTAATATCAAAATCTTGTTCTATAGGTTATTCACAGGAATAATAATCGTTAAAATTACGTTCACCAACTGCTAACAGGTGAAAAAAAAAATGGACGACGTTCTCCAACAACACCGCGCGCGAAACTGACGTATTAATCAGCTGACAAGGATGCAAAGCAACTCCCGGCATTCAATATCAATAGGTCAGCCGCGACATCACGGTGACGTCACTGAGATCCCTAAAAATTCCCTAGACGCGGCCGCATCGCAATGTAACAATGAACCGACATAAATGCATTATAAACAGCAGACAAGAAAAACTAACAATGTGACTGCAATTGGTGCAAACGGGTGACGAATATAGGAAGAATCCAAAGACAGCGTGCCGAGGACTAGGGCAAAAACACACTTTTTTTTTTCAAAAACGAATATTTTCGATATCGAGAGTTTCCCCAGTGTTTGAGTCGAGTTTGAGGTTAGGTAGAGTGCTTTTGTTGATTAAATTTGGCAAAATGTATAAGGTGTATATATTTTCTTGACTAAATCTGTCTTAACATGACGACCATTGGTGCATTTACCTTATATGTACTTATATACGAGAGTGACGATCATTGGCTCAGTGACGAAAACCGGTACAGTTACCTTAATGTAATTTAGAACATATTTCCATCGCACTAGTGTTAATAAACATCAATTTCAATTGGTATTGTCCCATAGAACGGTATGAAAATCATGTAGGCTATTATCCATATTAACACAGTTGTGTCACAAGGCATGTTCTCGCCTTCTCAACTAGTAATAAATTCTTTTGTGTTGGTATCTTCACATTCCATCGTTCTTAGCACTTTGTCAAAGCTACGGACTAGTCTAAATCCTACTGTCGGTTTTTTCCAAAATATTACTATGCATGAGGCAATCAGAAATCGGAGGACACACTCTGACAACAAATATTAACACTAAAATACTCTACCTGAGGCAGTCAGAAAGTGGGGACACGCTCTCAGACTGGGTTCAATCCTCGTCTCCTTTGGTTGAATTCCGACCTGTGTGGAAGATTTATTTCCCGGCAGCAAGGCCTGACTGAAGGAGATAGTCAGGTTGTAGAAACTCTTGATACAACTTCCTTTCTGTAAAATGAAATTTCACATCAAAATAATGCAGGATTCGTCAAATGCTGTGTGGAAATAATGCTAGTTCATCCCAATAAACCATACCAAAATGCAAACATCACGAAGCTATCTTATAGGTTATACAAAATACTATCTTGAATTATCACAAAGGGACCAATCCTCGTCTCGATTGTTTTAATTCACATACCTAGAAGTGAAAATAAATGATAACTATCAACATAATTCACAATTATATTAATCCATAAAATTAAAAAGGAAGATATTAACTGCAAATACCTTTTACCATCGTCCGCGACGGTTCAAGATTCATCCAAATCGCAAATGGCGGCGGAGCAAACAAGATGATATCTGAGGCGTACGTATTACAGTTTCCTTGGTAGAAAGGCTGTGGCCGTTACTTGAAGATGTGGAACGGGTAGGAAGTTACGAAATACGGAACGGGCTACAAGTGGCTACTGCGCATGCGGTGCCAAGAAAACTTACTGCCGCGAGACACTCGTCTACCATTCACCCGATTGCGATGAAACTTTGATGAGTTGTTGAGCACACTCCCGTAAATGTTTCTAACTTAGTAAATCCATTTTACAATAGGTACCGTAGCACACGAGTAGATTCAACAAATGAGTGACGGCGCGCGAATTGTTTAAACAAAATCCCGTATGCGTTCATATATTGTACCATTCATCCGATTGCGATGATACTTTGGTGAGTTGTTGTGTATACTCCCGCGAAGGTTTTTAACTTAGTAAACACATTTTAAAATAGGTAGCGCATGAGTAGATTCAGCAAATGAATGACGGCGCGCGAATCGTTTCAATAGACCCGTATGCGTTCATATACCATTCATCTTGTTAAAACATGTGTTAGGTTGGCAAGGGCTATAACCAAATATTTTTCTGTTATGTTGGTACTTATTATGTATGTTCTTTGTTATTTAGAAAACTAAAAGACCAGTATATTGTTCTGTCTTGAAAGTGAAAATGGTGAGTGAATCATTGAGTGTAGTGAAACCTAAAATACTATAAATTAGAGAAAGCAGACTGAAACAGTTTAATAAAATATCAAACCCAGAACAGGTTATGGACCCAGATGCGCCAAATGCAATGGGTAAACTGTGAAACAAGATAAATAATCAAGAACGGTGCAGCGAGTTGAAGAAAAACAAAAGACTAAGACATAGCATCAGAAGGTAGTGAACTACACAGCATACAAAAACTCCACAGCCCCGACACATTTCAACTGTGGGATTTTGAAATTCAAATCCTATTTGAAGCCAAGCAAGTATGGGATGTTGTTAATGGACAAGAACCTCTCACTGAAACAAAGAGAATGTAATATAAGAGTCCCAGCTCCCATGTTAAATTATTTTCCTTAAATCCGCCCATAATCCGGCTTCAAAAAAACAATCATTTCTCTTCGGTAGGGGAAACATAAGGAACTAAATCCCTAAGATATCCGCTTATTTTTATGAATATTACGCAGACCTAGTCCCTTTGTGGATCAATTAACATTAATAGCTATTACCTTTGACAATATTAGCTCTGCCAAAACGTATCACAAGCAATCAACAATATACTGATACATTATGAAATTTGTTGTCCACTTTGTAATGTTGGCAGTAAACGTACATATGTAGCTATATATTTTGATAATTATAATAATGTATTGTCGTTAGTTTATCAACTATACACCGTAAAAATCAATTATCTAACAGGTTTTATAAGTTGAATGCTATAAAATGAAATATCGATTCATGCCTGCTGACATAACCTCCAAATTCCAGAGCACATCCCATACCCGCCCCCCTTTATCGCCCTAACCTACATAACCTCCAAAGCTGATTATAGTATAATTAAAAGAATCACCCCTACCCCCCTACCTGCTATCCTACACAGGTTCCAAATTCGTGTTTGAACCCCATGACCCTCTTGCAAATGTGATATGAGAAGGAAGGAGAAGGATAAATGAAAACCATAGGTGATTGAAACATTTTATATTTTTTTTATTTTGCATTACACAATGTAGAAATAAAATTGTTGTATATGTATAGGTCTAGTATAGAAAGAACGTCACAATTGAAATTGCATTCTCGTCCAGTTCTGCTCTTGCAACTTGCTGTTCACCTGGATCCAGTGGACAGATCTGTAAGAATACAAACATCAAGCTATAAATACAATAAATTTGGAATGTAACTTATAAGACACTAGCCATGGAAGAATGCAGGCTAAGCTTCTCAAGGAAATATCCTGTAAATGGGCATGGAGGATTTCAGTTATTTCAGTGATCTCTTTCGACTGCAGTCCAATATTTTTGTTTAACATTTAGTAATTTTCATCATGAATTCTTTCCTCAAGACAGTATCCATACCATTTAAAAACTCATTCAAATCCTCTGGTGTGTCAGCTAAGATCACGACGATGTCATCAGCAAATCTCCAACTTAAAATTATTTCTCCTTGAATTGTTACTCCTACTTTGAATTTTTCTCCAACTTCCTTAATAATAATGTTATTGGGTTCACGTCCCTTTTAACTACACTGGCTTTTAGAGACGCCGGGGTGCCGGAATTTTGCCCCGAAGGGGATCTTTAACATGCCAGTAAATCTACTGACACGGCTCCCTCGCATTTTCGCACCCTCAAATGCCAGCTGACTGTGCCAGGTTTCGAACCTGCAACCTTGGGCTCCCAATTTCCTTCATTGCTTGTTCAATGTATAGATTGAAAAGTATGGGTGATAAGTTGTGGCCTTGCCTTACACCTTTCTGAATACCAGCTTCTCTCTCATGTCCTTATGTTCGAATAACTGCATATCCTAAGGAACACAAAACGTGCTACACCTTAAAACAGTAGGCCTATTGGTATGGCACAAAATGGTAAATTGAAAGGAAAGTGATTAGTCCCTTGTTCATAAATTTACATGTGTCAACATTGTTTGGTATCCATTAAACATGAGTCACTTTCAGTGATCTCAGGAGTAGCCTAAATATTGAGACTCATGTCCTAAAGGTCCTGGGTTTTATTGCAAATAAATAATTAATTCTAGTCTGTTTGGAACATGCAAAATTGAGACGTGTTTGGCTTAGTTCACACCACAATGATCCACTCAAATGGTGGTTCCTAAATTAAGGCCATGACTGCCTCTTCCCAATCCTAGTCTCATCTACAAATGCATATACCACTACATACAACCTATACATACAGTTAACAGGTATGTAGCTGTGTACTTCCCCATCCCACTCTCCCGGTATACTACTGCAACTTAAAAAATTTGCCACAATCAGTGTGTCCGTTTCTGATTGTGACAACCTACTGTCCCACGCGTCAATGTTCTCAGATAGGGAAGAATTCGGCTTGCTTCCTGCACCACTCTACACCTACCTCTCAAGGTCAAGTGCACAGCTGAATGCCGGCATCTGTAAACACTTTGATATGGCTAATGGTGGCAACATGGTTTTGCAGCAGACACCAATTTCCAACCAAGTTAAAACAGCTCACTGATGATTTGTTCTGAAATAGTTATTTCAATGCTCCCAATATTAGGTATTTATGTTGTTTTTGACAACCTTGACATGAACATTGTCAGGAATACTGTATGCCAGCCATCCTAGTTTCCCATCTGGGTGACAAATTGGTTATGCAGTTACAAGCTGAGGTATCTATGACATATATGTCAAGAAATATGGATCCATAGTATGTTACAACTATTGTATTATGTAACATATCAACGTGAATATTTAACGGCTGGAGAAAAAAATAATTTGATAATAAAATAACATCCAAGTAGGCATTCAAACAATTGGCCTCAATATGTAAGTATCATAGTTTGATCATACTAACATGTATTTCTCATTTCAATAGCCTGGGACATAGTGTTCATCAGCCCGAGGAACTAAGGTGTATCACTTTTCTGTGATGAGTGTAATAGTATGTGTAAATGTATTCGGGACAAGGATGGAATAGTGCCCCAGGATTTGAAATAAGGTACGGTACAATCCCAGCATTTGTTCCAAGGGAGTGTCGAAATTTCACACTCAGGATAGCCTCTGTCAATGCCAGGATAAACCGTTGATTTCTCGACTTGCTGCAGGTGCCTATCGCGACCATAGTGCATGACTTAACGAGCATGGCTACGCAGCAGGATGTCATTTCAATGAATGGTATCAGACCTTGGGGAAGAAAAAAAAACCACTGTGCGTGACGAAAACCAGGGGCGAGTATCTATCGTTAGTTACCTAACACTCTAACAATTATTGGTCTAGGAAAAACCATTGGTCAGATGGATGTGATATAGTACCTAATGCGTGGGGTTGGCAATACTGTACGCGATGCTAAAAATGGCGGAGTCAGCTGCAATTTCATCTGTATAAGTCGTGATCCTATTTGGCATGGCTGGGTGGGTTACAGACAGCGGAGGAGTAAACATCTATTACTACTGTATATCATCTCCAGATACCACTACAGGTATCTTGGCTAATTTCAGTAGTTTAAGAATTTTTTACTTTGGTTCAGGTAAACTCCACTCTTACCGAATATGTATCCAATAATCTTTATAATTAGAGTTGAAAACTCTAGGAAAACAGACTGTTACTGAACCTGAAAGATTCATCACTCCATGGAAGTGTTCCATATGCCTCACCGCTGCCTAACATACACATTGCTGCAAGTGCTTTTCAACCCACAGGAAGAAGTGATAGCCAGCTAAGGATGCAAGTGAAATAATGTCCTCTTTGGACTAAACAGGAGGAAAGCAAAGACAGTAGGCCTATAGATAGTGGTTTACTAGCATTATTAGTTAGAATCACGCAGGTTAATCCCTTAGGAAGCAAAGAGGACAGGTAAATGATTTAGGCCTACAGGTCCTCATTCTGAACCTTTGCCACACACAAATACCAGTCATGTAGTACTGCTCAAATAAGCACTATACAAACTTACATGATAGAATGAGACCTGCTGAATTATATTATTGGTATAACACACTCCAAAAAATTGGATCAAGAGCATTTCAAAATTACTCCTGGCGGCGTTCCAGATATGAGGGTTTAGGTTATGTTAGTCTTCCACATGACTGACGCGCCACAGTTCATCACTAAACAACGTGTACATGCATTTCATTACAAATGACATAATTGCTCATATTTTACTCCATCTTTCCTTTTGCTCACGAATCAACATTATTAAAACATTCACACCATTTACAAATATCTTTAATTAAAACAAATATCCTGCCGTAGTCTGCCATCTTCTAAAAAAAACGAAATGATAATCGGCAGCAAGGGTTGCCATCATAGTATTAATATCAACAGGTACAATTCTTTAAATATAACTGAATCTTTGCAATTATATCATTCACTGTAATGATGTTTATGATTATATTCGATCAACTTCTGAAATTCATAACAATAGATTTCGTTTTCAAGAAGTTTAATCTAAGTCTAAAGCATAATACGGTTGTAGTCCTGTTAGTATCAGTGTAGACCAATCACATTTAAGACATAAAAAACAGGGCGCTAGGTCTACCAACACACATCGTCCGTTCGTGCTATTACGTTTCCAAAGTTGCATAACCGGAGCGTAATAAAAAACCTGGCCCAAAATAAGGTTTAGCCAATCCCATCTAACTTATGACGGCCTGCACTGAAATACCACAAGATGCAGTTCAAAGAATAAAGGCATGGTTGGCCAAAGATGCTAAAGCTCAATATTATATTCTGAGAACAATTGACAAGGTGGTGAAAAATCATATTCTGACATGTAAGCTACTACTTCCAAAGAAATGTATGAAGCACTCAGAGGTGTATTCAGAAGAGATACCAGTCAACAAAAACAACAGCTGCTCATGGACTTCCATGGTTTAAAGTTTGATAAAACTAAAGGATGATGATGAACATCAGCCACCTAAGAAATATTATCTTCAAACTACAACAATTCAAACAAGAAATATCTGAAGAGATGGTTATGGCAAAAATCCTTTTTTCACTGCCTGAGCAATATCACCATTTCTCAAGTGCATGGGAATGTACACCTACTTCAGATAGATCCATTGAAAATCTTGTGCCTAGACTTTGTGTTGAAAAAGACTACAAGTTGGCTAATAGGCCTAAGTCACAAGATACAAGTGTTGTTTTTGGTGCACAACATAAATACAAGGGGTCAAAAGGGTCTCAAGTGAAGTGTGATGTGGGGGAGAAGGGCATATTAAACCAAGATGTCCAAAGAAGTAATATTGCAAGATCTGTAAACGTGACACTCACAATGAAGAAGGATAATTCAAGAAAAATGCATTTAATTTCTAATTGGATGTCAAAAGTAAATATCACGAATTAGGATAAATATTTGAGATTATGTGAAATATCCTTCTTTCCATAGCTAAATACAACAACCATATTTTTCAAAACTAAATATATCCATTCATTGTTATCAATCATTCATCAATAACTTGTTATGTACTAGGCCTATATATAATTTGGTGGTAGTATGTTGCTCTTTCTAGCTATCATTCAAACTATATATTACACCATTTTGATAATCCTGTGCGAAGATAAATGTTACCCTGTCTCCTGTAAAATTTATATTTGTTTTGAAAACAAGCTCCTCAATTGTTCACAGAGCTCACACGTGCACATCGCGGCTCATTATGTTGAATTAGATGAACAAACTAATAATAAAGGGGTGCGTTTTTTTAAGCAGAACCCGCAGCGATCAGCAGTGTCGCACGCAGCGCGTTCTTTTATTCCTGCTGCACACTATGCTGCTAGCAGCGATTTACCCCCCACTCTGAGCCCTCGTGCAGCATAGTTTTACTTTGCTACTTTGCTTTGCTGCGTTGCTACGATAATCAAAATGGCTCCAATTAAATACGTTCTTATCCTACAAGATTTTCTGGAAGGTGTGATTTTCTTTTAAGTGTTGTTGTACATGTGTGTACGACTGAATATCAAGTTTCATAAAGTAGGATCAAGTCTAGGAAGATGTAGTATTGCTTTGAAAGTTATAATCACACGAGTATTCAATTGATGATTACATTTATATGGTTATGTTCTGTGTTATGTACTATGAGGAAATCCCATACTCCCATACTCCATAAGAAGTCGCAGATTTGTGAATGTATCTTACTTACAGTACGGTACGTCGTTACGAAAAAATACTGCATTTTATGTCTTCGGTCTACAAACATTTCTTTTTGTTGGTGTACATAGGCCCTACCTCAGTATGGTTACAAATATCTGTATTTGGCCGGGTGGTGACAAATTCTATTAGGTTTCTCATGAAAAATATTATGGACACTAACCTATTTTCTTACTCTAGGGTGTATTTTAACTAGGTATACAAATTGTTTCATTTGTCTTCCATTCCTCCCACTGTGTGTATTCATATTCATTCCAATTATACATACCGTATTTATTTTGGCCCTGACTGTTATGTGCTGAAGTTCTTGTAATTGGTATTATGCGATATCAACAAGGATGCCACTCAGAATACATTGCCACTAAATTCTGTATTTAACTGTAATACGAATCGTACCAACCTCTTCTCAGTTGTCTTTATGAGGCTCACTGTATGATATTCCAGAGCTGGGAATCAAACAATCTCAATACATACTTCTAGAACACAAAACAATGGCAAGAAATTCAAACAGAAGGGACTCTATCTATGTTGGTGAAAATAATTCCTGGATAAACTCTTGAGTACCTGGTAGCCCTTTTATGTTCCCACAGTTGTAAGACCTAGGGAAGGGGATTTTGATTTTACTGACTATTTTGTACATTTCATTCATGCGTGGAGTGTAAATGTTTGTGAGAATGCTAAAAACAAAGCCTACTGTATATGTTGTCAGGTCACAATCAGAGTAGGCCTACTTAGTTTGTAAGGCTCAAGGATCGCAGAGCCGACGCACAACCAATATATTACTAGTCTGTAAAATACTCTACTGTGCATGCGCACAGGTTATGGCAGGCCACGCCAACCCGAGCACTTAGTGCTTGCGCGCCCCGGTGCTTTCCCCTCCCACCCCTCTTTCTCCACAGTCAGACTTGGATGATGAGAAATGGATCGCTGACCTCGCTTTCATGAAATACATCACGGGGTATTTAAATTATTTAAAGCAAAGCAAAAATAAATTAATCAGTACTATGTGTGACCGTATTGAAAGTTTCAAATTGCAGCTTGTGCATTTTAAAAGTCAGCTTCAAGAAGGAAATTGGGACAATTCTCCCTCTCTAAAATGCTTCAATGTATGTAACACATCAGTTGGTACACAAAAACGTTACAGTCATTGCATAATGAATTTGACGATAGGTTTGAAGAGATAAAACAAGCAAAACCGGCACTCAAAGTTTTTATGCCGCCTTTTTAGGTACGCCCAGAGGATGTCCCATCAAGTCTCCAAGTTGAGCCAATAAAACTGCAGTGCAATTCAATTTTGAAAGACCGCTATTACCATTACAACGGTGATTTAATTTCATTTTATAAAGGCGATGTGGAAAAAGAATTCCCGAGGATTTATGCCCTTGCCCTAAAATTTGTTGCTATTTTCGGAACAACGTTCGTTTGTGAACAAATATTTTCAATTATGAATATTAACTAAACAAAGTCAAGTTTGTCTGATGCTTAATTGGAAGCTATACTTCGGATTGCAATTGCCAAAACGATTGTTCCAAATATCGGAAAATTATTAGCTTCAAAGCGATGCCAAAGATAACATTACTGCAAAATCAGGAGCGCAATAAGACTATTATTTCTGTCTGTACACAAAATTAGCATTATTATTATTATTCGTCTTCATACCGGTACGCCGCCTGACGCACGCTGATTTGCCCTGCCCCATTCACAAATAAACAACAACACGAATCTCGCCTCACTAAGCGCTGCTACTACAAGTTCCTCTCTTACAGCAGAGCTTTTCCAGGTGCCGGCCAGTGCTCGCGAAGCACCTGAGGTGGCGAGGCCTAGGTTATGGAATACTCAACTGCGCGTGCGTCACAGATGCACAATTTCAGAGAATAGCAACAATATATGAAAGCTCTCTACGAACCTTTTTCCGCTACAAAGTACTGTACATGAACTACAGTGAGAGCCTTCCCTATAGACCGGGCCCTCGCAATCGCTGTGTGACTGCCGGGACCAGTGCCGGCCCTAGATCTTTTTGTAGTGTAAGCAAAGAACATATTGGCGCCCCCCCCCCCCCTCTATACTCATCAGAGTACCTTTACTATTTTTACTAAACGTGTTATATGGCCAAAAGGTAAAAGGCAAAGGGATACACAAAAAAAAAACCAAGCATTTATTTACAGGTCATTATTATTACATAGAATGACAACTATTGTTGATTTTTTGCACACTGTTGAAATCTTTTAAAATTAAAACGATATTTTCCTGGCTTTCACTTTAGAAAACTCATTCAGCAGCAAATCTGTTTCCATTTCATTTAACAAATCATTTTCAATGACCCAAGTAGCTAGTTCACTCAAGTGCTCTTGGCTTTAAGTTGATCGCAGGTATGTTTTTATGAGTTTTAACTTCGAAAAACTTCTTTCTCCGCTGGCCACTGATGCCGGGAGCGTTAGCAGAATCCTCAATGCAACAAAACATTTGGGAAAATGTCCACATAACCACGTTTGGTTATAAAAGACAAGGCTCCAGCTGGGTGACTTTCAGGGGGTAGCATTGGTGAAAAAATTTGCAGTTCTTCGAACAGATCATCTCCGTTCACATCACAGTCTCCTCCATCACTCAAAACGGTTTGAAGGTGCTTAAAGGCTTTCTTCAACTCTTGTTCGTTCAAATTCTTCTCGAAGCTAGCAATGTCATAAAGAAATTTGAAACTTTCACTATGGTGTTCCATTAGCTCAAATCTCTCCCTTAATGAGGCTATTGCTGTGCCAAGTACGACAAAGAAGAAGTTAACTTTAAATGCATTTTTTCCAGAACGTACAGCTTCATCTTCACTCTCATAGGAGATTTTTTTTTTACTTTTCTTTGCCGAAGTAGGGTTTCTTTTTCAAAGTTAGCATCAACCTCGATTTTTTCTGCAAGTTCTTTTGCATCTGTAATGACGCTGTTTAGTCCTTGATCTGATCTCATCTTTTCCAGAAATGATTTTACACTTTTAATGAGATCCATTGAACTTTGTAGGTCATTTGTGACTTTTTGCAACAGTTTACAAACCATATTGTTTTTTTTGCAGGATCTCATGCCATATCACTAAGCAGCATAGAAACTTGAAGTTTTGCAGTTTTTTTAAGTCCTACGGCAGTGTTCCTACCAAATTCATCAAGTTCCTGATCTTGAGAAACTTCATATAAGGCAGCATACACTTCTTCAATGTGGTACCTCAAAGGCAACAATCCCTCAATTCTACTTTCCCAGCTAGTATTGCAGAGTAGTTTTACTGTCAGACTTGAAACATGATTCAGCAAAATATTCTATTTTTGAGTAGAACTGGGAAAAAATTAAATATTTCTTGTATAGTGCTGAAACAGTCCACATCAATGTTGCACGACAGAGCTGCATCATTAATGACCAAGTTCAAGGAGTGGTTCCCACACGGTACATAAAAAGCTCTAGGATTTAAATCAAGGATTCTCTTCTGGACTCCAACATGTTTTCCCTTCATTGAGGAACCAATGTCGTACCCCTGGCCTCTCATGGCTTTTAAAGGAATGCCTCGTGCTTCTAACTGTTTGAGCAATACCTCTGTGAGTCCTTCACCTGAAGAATCTGTAATGGGAACAAAGCCCAAAAATGTTCCTTAATTGAAATATCCTCATTTGCTAAAATTTTTACAAATCTTACAACAAGAGTCATTTGAGTACATTGGAGTACAGTCTAATATAATATACTAGTACGTTGCTTGCTGTATCTGTTGTAAAATGTTAGCTTGAATCTTGGCCGACAAGAAACTAACAAACTCATTTCGGATACTCTTGCTCAAGTAGTGTACGTGTGTTTCTTTTGAACTTATTCTTCTCACATGTTCAGCCGTAAAACCATCAAATTAAGCTATGTGTTTTATCAGCTTTAAGAAATTTCCATTATTATGTTCAAATAGGGTGTCTTTTTTCCCTCTAAAGGTCAATCCTTGAGTTCCCTAAAATTGTACAATACATAGTAGGCATTTTAGAACTCTATTCCAATGTTCAGTTTCAGCACGAATAAGTCTTTCATTTTCCTCGTCAATAGTTTTTTTTAAACGAAAACTTAAAGAGAGTTCGCGCCAACATTTGCAGTTTTGAATATGAATAGGGGATTTCTCATGACTGGTCAAAGTTTTGCTCAAGTTTTGCCAGTCAGAATACCCTTAGCCACCAGGAAGAATAGAATTATAATTTCCAAAAAGTTTGCAAGAAAAAATGTGTTTTTCAATATGGAATACATTAACCAAATCTTGCGAACTTGCTCTCCGTTGCAAAGCTTCCTTGTGTAATGTTTTGAGGAAAATCGCCTACCTTTAAGGTCCACAGGAAATTCTTGGTCTGTGACCTGCTGTGGTCCTCGCTCAACAAGAATTTTTCGTACATAATCGTTTATTTTAGGTGGCCATTCTCCACAGTCATTTGAAAACACTGATGACGTTTCTGCGCTCAGTTTCTGCAAATAAACCACCGACCTTAAAACTTTTATCTTTAGCTATACATAGTTTAAAAGCCGTAATACATAGAGACCTTAAACTTCATTAAAAAGCATTGAATCGGAAAAGGTACAGTCTCCCCTTAATGCAAAAAAATATAAGGTGCCCCTATTCCTTCTCTGCCTTCTTTCCTCCATCGACCTAACAGAGGCTAAACTAACTATGGACTACTAGGCCTAGTAATATTTTAACGAAACCTGTACTCCGTTAACTAAGATTCAAGCGAAGCAGACCTGCTGCTATGCAATCTCGGAAAACTATATCGAACGAGTGACAGTGTATTAATGTATCAACATATATTGTATATAACTGTGTAATATAATCTAATTAGTTAAATGTTCCACAGAAGTCCAGTGATTTGAAATCCCAGCACTATAAATTACAGTCCACCAGAGTATATTCTTCACATTATTATCAAACTTCCTTCATGGTCCTCCGGGCCGGATTTCTGTGGAACAACGGACGTGTGTTATAGTTCGTGCATCTTTTCATATTGACGCCTCGCGTTGTGCATTGTTACGGAGGCCTCAACGCGAAGTATGAGCGGTAATCGTGTGTTTCTTCGATGATTCGTATTAACTACAGCGCGCAGTGGTGCATATTGAACCTCGAGACATTACACATGGAAGGAATTCAACTTTAAGCAGCTTCGGTAAGTACATACTCATTTCTGGTTACCTGTGATCCTGTATGCTATTCCCATTATGGATCCTAAATTGAAAACACTTCTCGTAAAGACTAGGGGCCTCGCAAAGGCAAATATTACTCGTTTGCATAACTTCGTCAAGAGCTTCCAACCAGGGTCAAGTATTAACGCAATAAGGGCAAGGTTAGACGATCTACCAAAATTAAGGCAGAAGTATGAAGACGCGCAGGAGAGATTAGAATTAGAAGACGAATTCGAGGACCACAGTGAAGAGACTTTTGAGACTATGTATTATGATCTCGTTGATAAAATGACCACGTTAATTGAAGATAGCGTAGAGTTACGATCAAAACAGAACAATCCTTCGAGTACTAAAAGTGATGGTCAGTCTAGTTCTGGCAAGAGAGAGCTGACACTTCCTACAATTAAACTACCTTCCTTCGGGGGACAGGTCACTGAATTCCGTCATTTTTGTGACACATTTACTAGCCTGGTAATAAACAATCAAGCAATTGACGATATACAACGATACCACTATTTGTTATCTTCATTAACGGGCGAAGCACATGGCCAGATTAAGAACCTTCCCATAACAGGTCCTAATTTTAAAATTGCTTGGAAAACTGTCTGTCTGAGATACAATAATCCTAGTTTAATTGCCACAGCACACATCAACAACTTGCTGAACCTTCCACGTGTACACAATGAATCACCCACAGAGTTACGAGCACTTCTAAATCAGGTATCAAGTAACTTAAATGCACTTGAAGCACTTGAACTTGAAATCCCTCTTCACGAAATCCTTCTAGCGCAATTAATTCTTGAAAAGACTGATGACGTCAGCAGAAAACAGTGGGAGCTGTCGTCATCAAATCCACAATTCCCAAGACTGGAAGTGCTAAGTAAATTTTTAGAGGACAGATGTCAAGCCCTAGAATTAATCAATGGTAACCGAATTCCTACCCCAGTTGTCAATTCTACCACTCAAAACATCACTAGAAAGAAGCTCACGAACCAAGTCAGACAAGTGTATGTTTCAAGTAACAATAATTGTTTATTTTGTACTGGCATGCACCCTCTTTATAAATGTCAAGACTTTTCCAGTGTTAGTGTTGCACAACGAACAGAATTTGCCAAACAGCATAAATTGTGTACAAATTGTTTGAGACATGGTCACATTGTTGGTGATTGTTCTTCAGGTTCTTGCTATTCTTGTGGTTTAAAGCATCACACACTACTTCACCGCAACCGAGGAACTGGTCGTTCTCCTACCCCAATGCCGCCTGATAACACGCATGATAGGCAACAGGCAAGACCCAACAACTCTATTGTTACGCAACAACGTGCCGACACAGCGTCCTATTGCTCACTGAAAATTAAACCGCATACTCATATATTGCTCTCGACTGCATTAGTAAAAGTGCGTGATGGGGAGGGCCAACTTCAGACTTGCCGAGTCCTACTAGACTCGGGCAGTCAAGCACACTTCATCACGACTGCCTGCACACAACGACTGAACTTAAAGAAGGTACGGAATAGAATTCCAATCCAGGGTATAAGTAGTATCGACGCAGAGTCGCATCATAGTGCAAACATAGAGGTTCATTCCATCACTAGCAACTATCATGTAGTTATTAATTGTGCTGTATTGTCACGAATTTCAGCTGAATTGCCAGGATCATACATTAACTATCAAGACTGGCAAATTCCCGAAGAACTGACCTTAGCTGACCCCAGCTTCAACCAACCAGGTCAGATTGATATGTTAATCGGGGCAGAGATATTTTTTGATCTTCTTAGGCCTGAAAGACGCACGAGGAGCGGACCCTATCCAGTTCTTCAAAACACGGAATTCGGTTGGATTGTAGCGGGACAGTTTCAAATGGATAAGGCGAGCGGTCCGGGTTCACCACCTGTACAGTCGTTCTTCACTATGAATGACCATTCACTCGACCAGCAACTTCAACGATTCTGGGAATTAGAAGAGATCACTCAACCAATCAGATCGAATGATGAAATCGAGTGTGAAAGGCATTTTGTTGACACAGTCAGGCGGGATGCAGAAGGTAGATTCACGGTACGACTCCCACTCTGTGGAAAACCATCAGAACTTGGAAACTCACTAACAATGGCTACGTCACGGTTTCACAATCTCGAAAGACGCCTTGAAAGAAACCCTCAGTTGAAGGGGGATTACGTCAGCTTTTTAGAAGAGTACGAGACTCTAGGGCATATGGAGCCTATAACCGCGGCGTCTGATAAGGAGGAACAGAGCTACGTCATGCCCCATCATCCAGTGTTCAAGGAGTCAAGTTCAACTACAAAAACCAGGGTTGTATCCGATGCCTCTGCCAGTACTACCACCGGACGGTCACTCAATGATATCCTCAGGGTTGGTCCGACAATCCAGCAAGATATCTGGTCCATTATCACCAGATTTCGCACTCACCAAATATGCTTTACGGCAGACATTCGACAGATGTACCGGCAGATAAGGATTGATAGTCATGACCGCAGACTTCAGAGAATTGTGTGGCGATCATCCCCAGAAGATCCTGTAAAACATTACCAGCTCAACACCGTCACCTACGGCACAGCGTCAGCACCCTTCCTCGCCACTAGATGCCTCCAACAGCTCGCTATGGAAGAATCAGACAGCTTTCCTGAAGCAGCGAAGATTTTACAGAGAGACTTCTACATTGATGACTGTATGTCTGGAAGTGCGACCGTCGAGGTCGCGTTAGACACTCAAAATCAACTCATCAACCTTCTACAAACTGGAGGGTTCCAGCTACGAAAATGGTGTTCGAATCATCCCCGACTACTTGAAGCAGTTCCTTCGGAGTGGCGAGAAACCCAGCTCCCACTTCAACTAGATAATGGGGAAAACATTAAGACATTAGGCTTGCTTTGGCATCCTGCTAGTGACCAACTGCAAATCGTAAACGGCAACTTACAACTACGCAACCCAGTAACAAAACGGAAGGTACTATCAACCATAGCTTCAATCTACGACCCACTTGGGCTAGTGAGTCCAATCATCATCTCCTGCAAGTTCTTCTTACAGCAACTGTGGCAGCTACGTCTAGGGTGGGATGAAATTTTACCACCAGAGCTACTTCATCGTTGGCAGAAGTTGTGCGACGAACTTCCACTTCTCAACCAAATTCGGATCGACAGTCTTGGAGCCAATAGGGAACTGGAGGAGATAAGAAGATTATTCAACGAGGGAACGCATCAACGTGATCTATCCACCTTTGCAAGCAGTGAAGGAATTAAGTGGCATTTTATTCCTCCTCAAGCTCCGCACTTTGGAGGAATATGGGAGGCAGGTGTCAAATCATTTAAACCCCATCTTCGGCGAGTGATAGGCACCGCATGCCATACCTTCGAGGAATTGTCCACACTCACAACTCAGATCGAAGGATGTCTCAATTCGAGGCCTCTAGTCCCGGCATCCGATGATCCCGATGACCTAGTTGTCCTTAACCCTAGTCACTTTCTCATTGGCCGACCAATCACTGCACTACCCCAACCAGATCTGAGTAATGTGCGTGTAAGCTTGCTTTCCAGATGGCAGCAAATCCAAAGACAGTTCCAAGGATTCTGGAAGGCGTGGTCAACCGACTACTTGTCCCATCTACAACAGAGAGGAAAATGGAAGAAGGAAGGGTGCAACGTCCAGGCAGGCACGCTGGTGATCGTGAAAGAAGACAAACTTCCCCCACTGTGCTGGAAGCTTGCAGTGGTTGATCAGGTCCACCCTGGAGCTGATGGGCTCGTACGTGTTGCCACTATACGTACCTCTTCCGGTACATTCAAGAGACCCATTACAAAACTTTGCCCACTTCCCATGCCAGACTACGGCATTTGTGAAGGTGGTGTTTTGACTAACTAACTATGTTCATTGCTTTGTGTTCGTTTGTTTGTTGGTGTTATATTTCAGGTGACTGTTTCTGGAAAAAAGTGTTAAACTCTTTTTTGGCGGGCGGCATGTTTAGGAACAAGTGTTAAACGGTTCGTCAGGCCTCACTTGCTTTGTGGCGAATCCCGTTATATCCACTGGTCGTGAGGGGTGTGCTTGCTACCTGCCCCACCCTGCGCCCAAGTACCGTACATTCCTGAGCCAGTGCCACTATTGTGCTCAACTGGACAAGTCACCACGGGGTGAAAGCGAAGCAGACCTGCTGCTATGCAATCTCGGAAAACTATATCGAACGAGTGACAGTGTATTAATGTATCAACATATATTGTATATAACTGTGTAATATAATCTAATTAGTTAAATGTTCCACAGAAGTCCAGTGATTTGAAATCCCAGCACTATAAATTACAGTCCACCAGAGTATATTCTTCACATTATTATCAAACTCTCTTCACCATTGTAAATTGTAATTCTTAAAGAAATACCTAATAAATGACCCATTGCATTGTATCAACATAAACTTACAGTTTCAGTTTAAATGGCTTGTTGACTTGCAGACGCCAGGTCTGTAAGCTCTGATGAATCCTCGTCAACACCTCCGGTTCCGGTTATGTCATATCCAATTGGTAGTGCCAATGGTGTTCCTGTAGTCAGTGTCAGATCCTCATCCTGCAATAAAAATAGCTGTTGGCCAAGTATACTTAAAAACCAATATATCTTCTAAAGCTACCCTCAATTCCTAAATTTATTTTACTAAATATACAACTTAAGTATAAATTAATACTACTTAAGGATTAGTGCTATAATACTTTAATAAATTACGACAGTATTTAGTAAAGTAATGCTATTAAATCAATAACATTATTATAATTTTCGTTATAAGGGTAAATTGTTTATACATATGCTCACCAATTTAGATTAAAATAATTTAGGCATTTAGAGTCATTAGCTAAAAAATATAACTTAAAATTGTTTACAGTTACACTTACTTTTTTGAGGGATTCTTCACTGGTCATTGGTCCAGGCAGCTCTGATATTGGTAACTTGTCGTCATCCTCATCGTTATGAACGGATTCAGTTAACTTAGTTGTTTCGTCGATCATTTTTGCACATGACGATGAAGCCAAAGGCGCAAAAAACATTTTCAGCGCTTTAGATTGATTCCCATCTTCTTTAGAATGCTGCAACTTTCTTTTACGGTGAAATGCACCTGATGGCTTTTTATTACTGGACATTTCGTGTGTCTAAAAATCATCTCCTCATGTAATTAGGGACAATAACACACTACAAACTACAACGATGAGTGAAGGCTGTCAGCTAGTTGGCAATACAGAGCCATTGAGCGGATGAAGACAAGAGACGTATGAGTCACGCGGACGAGTCGAAGTTATTAGTGGAAAGGGTGATCTCCCTTTCGTGAAAGGCGAGCGGTCATACTTCGACCGAACGGCTCCAGGCACTCCGTAATAGTTCTAAGTTTGTTTCATAAGTAGCATCACCCGTAAAGCGGCGACTCTTTAAAATAGTTATGCCGAATTTTTCAAATATTATTTCGTTTCGTTTGTTAGTGAAATAGTAAAGTAAAATTGAAAAGACGAAACATAAACAGAATGGTTATGTTATCTGGTTACATTGTTTATAATGTAAACATTACAGTTTGTTAATGTTGTAAAAATTAGAATTCGTATTGTTTACAACATTACAAACTGGCTCCGGGCGCCCCTAACTTGATATTTCGGCGCGCCGCGGCGCCCCCGTCTCACGGCGCCACCCGCGGCCGCGTAGTTCGCTTATATCTCGCGCCGCCCCTGGCCGGGACACTGCGTGTAGCCACCTGTTGAGCAAGGCACTGGCAACATAGCGCCCAACTAGTTCATCACATTTCAACTTTTTAACGTATTTAATAATCATCATTACATAATTATATGAATTTCAGAGTAGTTGCTGGAAATTCTGTCCTTCATTTTCTAATCACACATTGCACCAACGTAGGAAGTTTGGGTAGCCTACACTTGCTGTAGGGTAATTCATCCTCACTGATATGACTGCAAACAATCTCAATACATACTTCTAAACAACAACAATGGCAAGAAATTCAAACAGAAGGACAGCTCAGGTCAGGTAGGCATGGAGCGCTGCATCAAAGCCGTCTAAAGACTGACTTTCCACAAGGTAGATTATTGAAAATATATCATTTATGATTTACATACCTTTCTGGGAGTCGTTACAAGTTAATTTCAATTGCCACTGCTGCACCGGAAATATTTTTTTTTAAACGTAAATAAAGCATTTTTGATCGTGTTCATTTCACTCGAGACGCCATGTAGGACAGTACGTCATACCCCATGTGACACCCAAAAGACTTATATGTGACACGTTGCCGACATGTCCGATACAAAATTCCGGGCAGCTAGCGGGGCACGGTTCACACAAAACCATTGGTCTGGGCAGGTTAGGTAGTAACCATTGGTCTGGGCGGGTTAGATTGAAATCATTGTCAAAATCATTGGTCTGGGAGGGTTAGGTTGTAACCATTGTCAAGAACCGTTGCATTGGACAAAACGAAGGTTAGAAGGTCGGGGTAGGTGCGTCATTGGCCGCGGGCAGCTAGCGGGACAGGTTCACGCAAAACCATTGGTCTGGGCGGGTTAGGTTTTAACCATTGTCAAACCCATTGGTCTGGGCGAATTAGGTTGTAACCATTAGTCTGGGCGAAATAGTACCAAATGCGTTGGGTTGGCATTATTGACTCACTGAGAAAGATAGCGATCAGAGCTGTTCAACTATATAAGTCGTGATCCAATTTGGGATGGCTGGGTGGGTCTATGACAGCGGAGGAGTAAACATATATTACTGCATCATCTCCAGATACCATTACTACAAGTATTTTGGCTAATTTCAGTAGTATTTTTTTTTATAGAAAAAACCACCATGTTCACGGGATATGCGACAGGCTACAGTACTTCAATTCGAGTCTCAACGGTAATTTTCCGGGAGTGATGAACCAGGATCCCACACTGGCACTTACCTAATTATATGTCATTTTCATGATTTTCAAACCTTATTTGATATTCCGGGAGTCATCTATTAGGATATCATTTCAACAATTATTATTTATCCATACACAAGATATTTCGGCTTATTTAAGTAGTGATAGCTTTGAAGCCAATTTTCAGTGTTGCTTTATTAACAATTGATATTGTAGCTATCTGTCGGTCAATACAAAAATCATTTCAATTACTCGAATATGTGAAAACAACCTGAAATAAATTTAAATTACATATGATTAAGATTTATCTATATTGTTACGTAGAGGAGACGCAAGAAAAGCTTGCCGAAGAATGCTGCGCAAATCTTCGGCCATGTTCGGGGGTTCGGGTGTGCTCGGTAATGGCATACAACGCCCCTCCCACTTCGCGGCGCAGTTCTGAACGGATCGTCTGCCCAGGCTTGGCAGGCTGAACTGTGCCTGGGTTTACGCTTGGTTTACAGCTGTAGACCGCGTCTCGGAGCGAGCCGCGTTGTTGAAGAATGGAGTGTGGAGTGAGTCCGGTAATCAGCATTCGGGGGACACACATGAGCCCCGCAATGAGCATTTAAATACGCCGATTGATATTGGTCTCTGCGCATCGTTGAGTTTCGGCAAGCTTTTCTTGCGTCTGCTCTACTATTGACGACTTCTTCAACACTCCGCAACAATATATATAAATCTTAATCACATTTAATTTATTTCAGGTTATTTTTCACGTATTCCAGTAATTGGAATGATTTTTGTATTGCCGAACTGAATGCTATAATATTAATTTAAGTAGTTTTGTACTTGGTTCATCGCTCCCAAAGTGTTACCGTCTTAACTCTGAACTAAGGTATCATGCCAGCTGGGAATGTAATCAATGCCATAACTGCATGCGATTCCCAACCCGCTGTTGTGTAACGGTAGATGCTAGTCAACTTGCGCTGACTTATCACTCTCTGCACGCCACACGGATCGGCAAAGCTCCATTCTATGTTGTTAGAGAGAACTGGTTGATTATGACCTACAGAATATGGTTTTACCTGTAATTTGGTTCCTCTAGCCCAATTTCATCAATTTGTTACGGCTGTGAGATTGTTTCGTCGCCTCGCCGCGTGAGTCAGCTGCCCCGAGCTATCTCTGCCTCTTTGTATTACCTGCGCCTTACGCAACGGGCCGCGAGGACAAAGGGATGGTCCAGAATATTCGTGACCCAGCCAGTGATGGAAATCTCAAGAAGCCGTGAATCCTGGACGGGTCTAGAAGCATTCATTGAGTCACCAGCCTGCTATATAAGAGCGACCCGGCCAGCGAGGTGGACAGTGTTTTTTTGAGCTAGTGCGTGCTTTTACTTGAGCGACAGTTGCTGGTGACGTGACTTGCGAAACCCTAGTGAAGCTGATTCTCTTGACAGCGAAGGAGTGTGAAGCCTACGGAGGGACTGCATTTGAAGTGTGTGTGTTTACCTAGTGCGACAGAGATATTGTTGTGAATAGCGAAAACACAGGGGGGCTCTTTCCCTAGCCAGCGGACAGCGAAGCAGTGGTGAGTGACTGGCTATCGTAAATAACTGTAGCTTGTGTACTCAAGGAAGTGTTGCAGGTTTTTCTACCGAGGCCACCGGTCCCATTAGCGAGGATTAACTGTAAGACTAAGTGAAAGGGAAGTGTTCCCAAGCAAGAGGAAACTAGAGTGAGATACTAATTGCTTGTATTTGCTATTGTGTGGTGTATCTTTCTGGCCCGCAATAAAGCTAAAACGTTTCTTTAAAGGAACAATTCGTGTTGTGCTTCTACCCACCGTAATCCAGTTAACGGAAGTGCCACTAAGGGGTGGCACGTAACAACTGGTGTCAGAAGCCGGATTACGAACTCAAGCACAAGCACAACACCTGAAGGTCCTGGTTTCAAAACCCGAGCAGGTCATTTTACCACAGTCCTCTAATTTTCCTGTGAGTGCATGCCCTTTACAAGACAAACAACTAAAACGGAAGCGCAATTGGCAGCATTGCTAGAAAAGTTAAGTGGCATGGAAACCAAGTTAGAAGACGGCCAGAAGAATTTAATCTAGGACCTAACTGCCAAACTAGTGTACGGCCAAAATAATTTAACCAAGGACCTAACTGCCAAACTAGAAGACGGCCAGAAGAATTTAACCAAGCACCTAACTGCCAAACTAGAAGACGCCCAGAAGAAGATGGAAGACGGCCAAAATAAGCTAGCGGAGGACCTGAAGAAGATAGAGGACGGCCAGAAGAAGATGGAAGACGGGCAGAATAAGTTAGCACAGGACCTGAAGAAATTAGAACTGGGTCTGCGTGAGGAAGTCAGGGCAGTGGAAAAGAAGTTCGACGCCTTACAAGAAGTTGCCGAGATACGCCGACGCCCGCTGACGGGGGTGGAAGAGAGATTCAACGCTCTACAAAAGGAATTTGTTGAGCTGCACCGACACCCGCCGACAGGGATGGAAGAGAGATTCAAAGCCCTACAAGAGGAAGTCGCCGAACTGCGCCAACGCCCGCCCACCGTTAAACCGGGAATATCAGGAACGGGACAGAGCATAGTGACGCCCCCAACCTTCGACGGAAAGGTCCCGTGGAGCACCTACTTACGTCAGTTCGAGGCAGCCTGTTCCATAAACAACTGGAACAGCACGGAAACGGCTACAGCTCTCATTGTAGCGCTGAGAGGGGACGCCCTTAACGTCCTCCAAGCCATCCTGACTGGATCTCAGGACTACGCTTCACTAATCGCCCATATGGAGTCCCGATATGGAGATAGCCATCTTCAGCAGGCCTACCAGATGCAGCTCCGGACCCGGGTACAAAAGAAAGCGGAAACCCTGCAGGAGTTCGAGATGGACATCGCACGCCTCGTAAGGCTCGCCTATCCAACAGCGCCGGCCGACTATCTAGAACAGATTGCGACGCAGACCTTCACCGACGGGGTACGGGACTCGGACACTCAACAGGTGCTGCGACTCGCGCGCAATAAGACCCTGGCAGATGCGCTGAGCCACGCACTCGAGTTCGAGACGGCAAAACAGGCATCTACAATGGACGCGCGGGTGCGTCAAGTGGACGTCGACGAACCAGCAAAAACCAACGAGACCAAGCCCCTGGCCAACGAATTGATGGAGGCGCTAAGCCGTTTCTTCGATAGTCGCGGCACCACCAGCAACGACACAGCTGGAAGGCAACCGGAGAGGCGGCCCGGAAGAGGACTACCGACCTGCTGGACCTGCAGTGAGAAAGTCCACCTGAGCAAAAACTGCGGTGATCGCCAAGGGTATCCGACGGGAAATCAGTCGTCTGAAAACCGCACGGCCCAGGGAAACGAGTATTAGCCAGCCTTGGGGGGCAAAGGTTCGCTTGTGACAGTCGTCAGGCCCCGGCAGTCCAAGTTCGTGTGACGAAGTTACGGAGGGACAATAGCAGCCTGATGGTCGACGGAATCGTCAACGGAGTGAGCTGGCCCATGCTGATCGACACGGGAGCGTCGAGGACCATCGTCAAACCCACAGTGATCCCGAGGTGGAGAGTGCAACCCACACAAAGGAACCTCCAACTAATTACCGCGACTGGAGAGACTGCACCGGTACATGGCGAAGCATCACTGGTGTTCGTCATTGGTTGACGGGCGGTGAAGCATCCAGTGCTTGTGGCTAACGTATCAAACGAAGTGATCATCGGACTGGACTTTCTGGACCAGAACGACATCATCTTGGACCTGAGTACCAACACTCTGCACTTCGGAGGTGAGGAACTTGCTTTGCAACCAGCACACGAGGCCGTCACCGCACGACGAGTAAAGCTGAGAGAGGACGTCATCGTTCCCGCCAGGACGGAGGTTAGCGCTGCCATAATTGTCGACGGAACTGCTGAAGGAGTGGCGGCTATCGTCGAGCCAAAATATGAGGACATCCAGACAAAAGGATTGCTAATTGCCAAGACTCTCATCAACACGACGTCTCGGCCGTACGTCCGCCTGTCCAACCTGAACGACTACGTCATTACGGTTCACCGGGATACCAACCTAGGAGTCTGCGAGCCCGTTACCTGGATTGCCCGCATCACAGACACGACGGACGGACACCTGCAGGCGGACAACCGAAGAAGACGCGCCCTGCCAGAAGAACTACAGAAGCTGTACCAAGGATCCCAGGACCTTTTAGACGAGGAACAATCACGCCAACTTCGGTACCTGCTACATGAATTCCAGGATGTCTTCTCCGGAGAGGCGGCCCGGAAGAGGACTACCGACCTGCTGGACCTGCAGTGAGAAAGGCCACCTGAGCAAGGACTGCGGTGATCGCCGCCGCCGAGGGTATCCGACGGGAAATCAGTCGTCTGAAAACCGCGCGGCCCAGGGAAACGAGTATTAGCCAGCCTTGGGGGGCAAAGGTTCGCTTGTGAGCAAAGACTTCGGCAGGACAAGCTTGGTCCAGCACAGAATCGAAGTTGGGGACAGCGCACCGATTAGGGCCCCATTCCGACGTGTCAAGCTCGCCAAGCAAGCCTAAATCGACCGGATGGTAGAAGAGATGAAGGAGCATCACATAGTCCTTGGAGTTCTCCGGTCGTGCTAGTGAAGAAGAAGGATGGCTCCACCAGGTTCTGCGTGGGCTACAAGCGGGTTAACGACGTCACGAAGAAGGACAGCTACTCTCTACCCCGGATCGACGACACGCTGGACACCATATCAGGATCAAGATGGTTCTCCACCTTAGATTTGAAGAGTGGCTACTGGCAGGTGGAGGTCCACCCTAAGGACCGCGAGAAAACGGCGTTCTCTGTGAGCAGCGGACTCTGGCAGTTCACCATCATGCCGTTCGGGTTGTGCAACGCCCCTGCGACCTTCGAAAGGCTAATGGAGTCCATCCTGGGGGACTACACTGGAAGACTTGTCTGGTCTACCTAGACGACGTTATCGTTCTGGGGAGGAGCTTCGAGGAGTACTACAGCAACCTGAAGGAGATCTTGATGAAGCTACGGGCTGCCCAGCTGAAGATGAGTCCCAAGAAGTGTCAGCTCTTCCAGAAACAGGTACAGTACCTTGGGCATATCGTCGCCGAGGAAGGGGTGCGTACCGACCCAGAGAAGACCGCAGCTGTGAGGGAGTAACCAGTTCCGAAGGACAAGTCCCAACTTCGAAGCTTCCTGGGACTCTGCACATATTACCGTCGCTTCGTGAGAGGATTTGCCAACATCGCCAAACCACTGCATCGACTGACTGAGAAGGACCAACTCTTCACGTGGACAGCAGAATGCCACAGTGCCTTCGAACAACTCAAGCAGGCTCTGTGCACCGCACCCATTCTGGCCTACCCCAGACCTGGAACAAGGTTCGTCGTTGATACCGATGCCAGTGACTTTGGTATAGGGGGAGTCCTGTCGCAAGTAGTGGACGGCGAGGAGAGAGTGGTGGCATATTTCAGCAAGGCCTTGTCAAAGCCAGAGAGGAACTACTGCGTCACCAGGAAGGAACTGCTCACCATCGTGAAGACCATCGAACATTTCCACAAGTACCTGTACGGCAAGAATTTCTCATCAGGACCGACCATGCATCCCTGCGGAGGCTCCTGAACTTCAAGCAGCCCGAGGGTCAACTCGCGCGGTGGTTAGAGAGGCTTCAACAGTACAACTTTGAGATTCAGCACAGGAAAGGCCAACTGCATTCTAACGCCGACGCCCTGTCACGAAGACCGTGCTCCGAAGACTGCACCTTCTGCGCCAGAAGGGAGGAGAACACCGGTATACAGTGCCGAAGGACTACCGTGGAACTTCAAGGGAGCTGGAGCCGCGAATTTTTCACGCGAGCGCAAGCAGAAGATGATGACCTGGGACTGATAGCCGAATGGAAGAGGGCCTGTGTCCCCAGACCCGGGTGGAACATTGTGAGTGACTGCAGCCCAAAGTTTAAGTCCTACCGGGCGCAGTGGGACTCGCTGGTAGTAAGGGATGGCCTCATCTGCCGTACCTGGGAGAGCACCGACGGGAAGACATCTCGGGAACAAGTCGTCGTTCCAAAGGCTATGACGGAGGAAGTCCTGAAGGAAGTCCATGGAGGATCATCTGGTGGACATCTAGGGATAAAGAAGACCCTGGAGAAGCTGAGAGAGCGGTTCTACTGGATCGGATGCCAAACAGACGTGGAGAACCACTGCGCGAGGTGCCACGATTGCGCAGCCAGCAAGGGCCCAGGACGAAGACGGCGGGGTCCACTGAAGACCTACAACGTGGGCGGCCCCATGGAGAGAGTGGCCATCGATGTTGCTGGGCCATTCCCGTTGAGTGAGGCGGGGAACCGCTACATATTGTTCGTCAGCGACTACTTCATCAAATGGCCAGAGGCGTATGCGCTCCCTAACCAAGAAGCCGCGACGATCGCAGAGACCCTGGTGAAGGAATTCGTCAGTCGGTACGGAGTACCCCTGGAGCTGCACTCCGAACAAGGGAGAAACTGCGAGTCGCAGGTGTTCCAGAACCTATGCTAGCTGCTGGGAATCCGGAAGACAAGGACAACGCCGCTACACCCTCAGTCCGACGGGATGGTAGAGCGATTCAATCGCACCATCGAGAGCCATCTCCAAATAGTCGTCAGCGAGCACCAGAGGGATTGGGACAAACATCTTCCACTATTTCTCCTGGCCTACCGCGCCACCGTGCATGAAGCCACCGGGTGCACACCAGCCCGGGCCATGTTTGGGAGGGAACTCCGTCTACCTGTCGATCTTGCCATCGGCCGACCTGGGAATGGTCCCGTCCCGATAAGCCAGTATTGTCAAGAACTGGTCGATCAACTGGAGGACATGCACGCGTTCGCGAGGAGGAGACTGCGGATCGAGACCGATCGAATGAAGACCCGATACGACCAGCAGACGGATGCCGGCGGATTCCACGAGGACGACCTGGGCTCTTCAACCCATTACGGAAGAAAGGCCTGTCACCCAAACTGAAGAAGTCCTGGAAGGGCCCGTACCGAGTCGTGAAACGGATCAACGATGTCGTCTACAGGATCCAGCGGAGCCCGAGGACGAAGATGAAGATCGTACATCGAGATCGCCTGGCAGCCTACGGAGGGACACAGACCGACCAATGATTGATCGGGACGATCAGCCTTTTAGGAAGGGGGTGGTGTTACGGCTGTGAGTTTGTTTCGTCGCCTCGCCGCGTGAGTCAGCTGCCCCGGGCTATCTCTGCCTCTGTGTATTACCTGCGCCTTACGCAACGGGCCGCGAGGACAAAGGGATGGTCCAGAATATTCGTGACCCAGCCAGTGATGGAAATCTCGAGAAGCCGTGAATCCTGGACGGGTCTAGAAGCATTCATTGAGTCTCCAGCCTGCTATATAAGAGCGACCCAGACAGCGAGGTGGACAGTGTTTTTTGAGCTAGTGCGTGCTTTTACCTGAGTGACAGTTGTTGGTGAAGTGACTTGCGAAACCCTAATGAAGCTGATTCTCTTGACAGCGAAGGAGTGTGAAGCCTACGGAGGGACTGTATTTGAAGAGTGTGAGTTTACCTAGTGCGACAGAGATATTGTGGTGAATTTCGAAAACACAGGGGGGGGGGGGGGGTTGTTTCCCTAGCCAGCGGACAGTGAAGCAGTGGTGAGTGACTGGCTATTGTAAATAACTGTAGCTTGTGTACTCAAGGAAGTGTAGCAGGTTTTTCTACCGAGGCCACCGGTCCCATTAGCGAGGATTAACTGTAAGACTAAGTGAAAGGGAAGTGTTCCCAAGCAAGAAGAAACTAGAGTGAAATACTAATTGCTTGTATTTTCTATTGTGTGGTGTATCTTTCTGGCCCGCAATAAAGCTAATACGCTTCTTTAAAGGAACAATTCGTGTTGTGCTTCTACCCACCGTAATCCAGTTAACGGAAGTGCCACTAAGGGGTGGCACGTAACAAATTATTGACACAGTCTAAGCCTAGGCTATATGTTTTAGTCAGCCACCATAAGGGCAAAAATAGGTCTACACAATGTCCAACAGTAAATTATATTCTTATTCCCGCTCCACTAGAGAATCGGTGATAATTCATTGATCTTTTTCGTCTTCTTCTTGCAGATACGTACGGGATATATATATATATATATATATATATATATATATGACCACGATGTCGCAGCGCCTAAAATAAGCAACAACAACAACAACGTAATTTCTCCCTCATTGGCACCATACACGATCACATCACTACCATTGAGCTAACTTATCTGAATAACATGTACTGTGTTAACCCTTTATAGGGCAGAAAATGAAGAAGATTCTACCGTTTATTAGTTAACTTAACCTATTTTACAAATATCTGACTTCCTTTAAAATTACAGATTCCAAATCTGTCTTCCCTATCTGACAAATTATCATTTGTAGCCAACGGTTTACTAAAATAAAAATCTAACAGCACTCCTAATTTACAATATTAAATTTAACGTTACTTATACAACCGGTAGACCTAGGCCCTTCATGGGCTGTAGTGCCTCGTTTTTTTAAATCTGTGTGGCCTACATCTCACAGACGCCTACCAAGCGACCGCAGCCCCTAAAATAAGCAACAAGTTAGTTATTATTTTAAGCCGGCCACGGTGGCCGTGAGCACTAACTCGCTACCTCGTGCCTTGATGGCATCGGGAGAGCGTGGGTTTAAATCCCACCTCGGCCGTCCTGAAAATGATTTTTGTGCTTTCCCATGTTCACCAGCAGGCAAATGCCGGGACGGCTCCTTTCAATAGATCCACATCCGATTTTCGTTCCAAAACCCCTTCCCTGGTCCATCCTGAAAAGAACAAATGGCCATTGGCTGCATTAATAAAATTATTATTATTGTCTTTTTAAGGGGTGAAAGGAGCAGTAATTTTGAAAATGTTAAGTGCATTTTTTAAACTTTTTTACGGCATCAACATCCGTGCCCTAGTTATTAGCGCGTTGGAAGCCATTTTCAGTGTTGCCAAATTAATGTTTTTCATCAGATCCTTCACACTTATTATTCTATGTCTACACGTAGCCTAAGACAGCCAGGAGCTTAGTTATGGAAGGTAGGGTCGAGGATACGAACTGTAGGGATAGACCAAGTTTAGAATATGTTATTTTACCTTGGGATTAGTGATTTGTGAGTGGTCCCACATACAGGACAGTGGTTGTCAGAGCGGCTGGAAGATATTCCACAATTCAGATAAGTCACCATATTAACACGTTATTAGTGTGTGTTACATTGTGTAGGGTGGGTATTTTGTAAGTATTTTTGTTCTCAATTGCATTTTGTGACTATTTTGGATTTAAATTACATTTTGTAAGTATTTTCTATCTAAATGGCATTTTGTAAATATTGTCAATTCATAATTAAATACAAGTTTTTCGGGCTTGTAGGCCGTGGTCCAGACCGGATATCTCCCGACGTTTCACCGGAAACTGCGTCCGGCATTATCAAGGGTTCCGCTTCTTTCCTTGGTCAGCAGTGGAATGAGGAAGAGGTTTGAAATAATGGGTAACGGTTTGTAGAGGGGTATTGTTGTTTGAATATGACTGTTGGTTGGGTGGATCTTGGCGATGAACTAACGGCTGGAAGGTAGTTTTGATCTCCAAATTAGCATGGTGAGCCGAGCGTTCTCTTCGCATTCCGGCTGGACCGTCTGATCTCACGTACATGTTGCGGGGTGCGGTGCGTGCTCCGGCTTTGGCGACCGAGCTTGTGAGGGTCAGGTGTTCCCTGCGCGACTGCCGGGCTGTAGCGGGAAGGTTCTTCAGGTTGACGTGTGAGTGATTTCTTGGCCTTGGTGTTCCTAAGAGCCGGGATCCAAGTATTACGCACACGTTCAATTTCTTCCTTCCGATTGAAATTGTCGGGGTGTTTGAAGATTTCTATGGCTTCCCGTTGCAGCCTGGCGTGGTAGTGAGTGGTCGTGGAGAGTATCTCCGTGTCCCCGTACTGTACATCGTGACCGGGCAAGAGAGAATGCTCAGCGACTGACGATTTCTCAGTTTGACCCAGGCGGCTGTGTCTGTTATGTTCCTTGAGTCTGGTAGTCACGCTCCTCTTCGTCGTTCCTATGTACACCTTCCCACAGGAACACGGGATTCTGTAGACACCTGCAGTGGAGTGTGGGTGGCGCTTGTCTTTAGCGGATCGCAGCAAGTCCCGGATTTTGGCGGTGGGTTTATAAACTGTCTTCACCCCATAGGTCTTCAGTAATTTGCCTATCCTGTCCGTCACCTTCTTCACGTACGGCAGGAATGCGGTGGCCACCGGAGTTTCCTCAGAATCTTTCCTCGTGCTCCGGCGCCTGGGATGAGAGGCTCGCTCAATCTCCTTATTGCTGTATCCGTTGGCGCATAGGGCCCTCTTTAAATGTTTCAGCTCTTGGTTGAGGTTGGATGGCTCACAGATTCTCCTAGCACAGTCTACCAATGTTTTAATAACTCCGTGTTTCTGTCGGGGGTGGTGATTGGATGTCTTGTGTAGATACCGGTCGGTGTGTGTGGGTTTCCGGTATACGGTGTGCCCCAAGCGCAGGTCATTAGTCCTGGTGATCAGCACGTCAAGAAAGGCCAGGCAGTTGTCTTTCTCCTTCTCCATAGTAATTTTTTTTTTATGCTGGTGTTGAGGCTGTTAAAATAAATTTACTATGGAGAAGGAGAAAGACAACTGCCTGGCCTTTCTTGACGTGCTGATCACCAGGACTAATGACCTGCGCTTGGGGCACACCGTATACCGGAAACCCACACACACCGACCGGTATCTACACAAGACATCCAATCACCACCCCCGACAGAAACACGGAGTTATTAAAACATTGGTAGACCGTGCTAGGAGAATCTGTGAGCCATCCAACCTCAACCAAGAGCTGAAACATTTAAAGAGGGCCCTATGCGCCAACGGATACAGCAATAAGGAGATTGAGCGAGCCTCTCATCCCAGGCGCCGGAGCACGAGGAAAGATTCTGAGGAAACTCCGGTGGCCACCGCATTCCTGCCGTACGTGAAGAAGGTGACGGACAGGATAGGCAAATTACTGAAGACCTATGGGGTGAAGACAGTTTATAAACCCACCGCCAAAATCCGAGACTTGCTGCGATCCGCTAAAGACAAGCGCCACCCACACTCCACTGCAGGTGTCTACAGAATCCCGTGTTCCTGTGGGAAGGTGTACATAGGAACGACGAAGAGGAGCGTGACTACCAGACTCAAGGAACATAACAGACACAGCCGCCTGGGTCAAACTGAGAAATCGTCAGTCGCTGAGCATTCTCTCTTGCCCGGTCACGATGTACAGTACGGGGACACGGAGATACTCTCCACGACCACTCACTACCACGCCAGGCTGCAACGGGAAGCCATAGAAATCCTCAAACACCCCGACAATTTCAATCGGAAGGAAGAAATTGAACGTGTGCGTAATACTTGGATCCCGGCTCTTAGGAACACCAAGGCCAAGAAATCACTCACACGTCAACCTGAAGAACCTTCCCGCTACAGCCCGGCAGTCGCGCAGGGAACACCTGACCCTCACAAGCTCGGTCGCCAAAGCCGGAGCACGCACCGCACCCCGCAACATGTACGTGAGATCAGACGGTCCAGCCGGAATGCGAAGAGAACGCTCGGCTCACCATGCTAATTTGAAGATCAAAACTACCTTCCAGCCGTTAGTTCATCGCCAAGATCCACCCAACCAACAGTCATATTCAAACAACAATACCCCTCTACAAACCGTTACCCATTATTTCAAACCTCTTCCTCATTCCACTGCTGACCAAGGAAAGAAGCGGAACCCTTGATAATGCCGGACGCAGTTTCCGGTGAAACGTCGGGAGATATCCTGTCTGGACCACGGCCTACAAGCCCGAAAAACTTGTATTTAATTATGAACGCCGGCCGTGAAAGCCTAAGCTGTTATATTGTCAATTCAAATTACAGTACAGTAAGTATGTAGTTAGTTTGTTTATTAGATATAGGTCATTGTTCTATTAGACTGTGGTGTGTGTGTGTGTCCTGGTAGCAGTTGCATTGTTTATTAGTTATAGTTCTTTGTTTCAGTAGACTGTGATGTGTGAGGGTGCATGTGAGTGTGCCTGGTGACAGACTGTTATAGTGGTAGTATTTGTTGTTGGTGGAACTTAAGTTTTTTTTTCTTCGTTAGTAGAATTTTGGTATTTAATTGTTAGTAGAAGGTTAGTATATTTGTTAGTAGAATTGTTCTTTACTTATTCTGAAAGGGAGTAGCAGCCCTTCAGAATAAATCAATTCTTTACTAGTCTTATAGACGGTTAATATATTGATAATATAAGCCAAATAATGGCTACACTGCGTCCTGCTGCACGGCTGAAAGCAACGGGAAACTACAGCCGTAATGCTATTCCCGAGGATATGCACCTCTCAATGCATAATTACATGTGATGATGGCCTCCTCCCCTGTCAAATTTCAATCCGGAGGTAAACTAGTCCCCCGTTCGGATCTCCGGGTGGGGACTACTCGAGAGGGGGTTAACATCACAAAAGTGACAAAGAGGAAATCTGACATTCTACGGATCGGAGCGTGGAATGTCAGAAGTCTGCTAGGAAGTGGAAGATTAGAAAACTTAGAAAGGGAAATGGATAGGTTAAGGTTGGATTTGGTTGGGATTAGTGAAATGCGCTGGCAGGAAGAACAGGACTTTTGGTCAGGAGACTATAGGGTCATTAGCACTAAATCAAACAATGGCCAAGCAGGGGTTGGTCTCATATTGAGTAGGAAACTTGGACAGCGGGTGGAATATTATGAGCAATATAGTGAACGGATTATTGTAGCAAAAATCAATACTAAACCTACGTGTGCCACAGTGGTACAAGTCTATATGCCTACCAGTCAAGCTGATGATGAGGATGTTGAAAAGGTCTACGAAGAAATAGACGAAATTCTGAGGTATATCAAGGGTGATGAAAATGTTATAGTAATGGGAGATTAGAATGCTATGGTAGGAAAAGGGAGAGAAGGGAAGATAGTAGGAGGTTTCGGATTAGGTGAAAGGAACGATCGCGGAAGCAGGCTGATGGAATTCTGCACCGAGCATGAGTTGATCATAGCTAACATCTTATTCAATAACCACAATAGAAGAATATATACATGGATGAAACCAGGAGATATAGGGCGTTACCAAATCGACTTCATTATGGTCAAGCAGAGGTTTCGAAACCAGATTTTGGATTGTAAAACATATCCTGGTGCTGACATAAACTCTGACCACAATCTGGTTGTAATGAAATGCAGATTTAAGTTGAAGAAACTGAAGAAAAGTCAAAAGCCAGAAAGGTGGGCAATAGACAGACTGAATGTAAAGGATGTAAACGAAAGATTCAAGAAGAGTGTAAAGGAAGGACTAATGAAAAAACCTTAACAAACTTCAATTGCAGACGAATGGGCACTTTTGAAGAAGGAAATAACAAAATCCGCAGAAAAAAACATTGGTAGGAAAGAAAGAATAGATAGAAAACCGTGGATCACTCAGGATATACTAGAATTGATGGATGAAAGGCGGAAACACAAGAATGTAAGAGATGAAAAGGGGAAAGCAGAATACAGACGTCTGAGAAATGAGGTCAACAAAAAGTGCAAGGAAGCGAAAGAAGAATGGTTGAAAGAGAAATGTGCAGGTATAGAAATCTGTCAGAAATTAGGAAAAGTAGACACAGCTTATCGAAGGATTAAGAATAAATTTGGGGAAAAGAAGACTAAGTGCTGTAATATTAAGGACACAAATGGAAAGCCTCTAACAGATAGGGAAGAAAAGGTTGAGAGATGGAAAGCTTGCATAGAGAGTTTGTGTAAGGGAAAGGAGATTGAGAATCATGTAATGGAAAGGGAGGAGGAAATTGATGAGGATGCAAAAGGATATTTAATATTGAGATCAGAATTTGATAGAGCTTTGGAAGACTTAAGCAGGAACAAAGCACCAGGCATTGATGATATACCGATTGAGTTGCTACGCTACATAGGAGATGAAGGTCTGATCAGGTTATTTCACTTGGTGTGTAGGATTTATGAGACAGATGATGTACCCCCCTGATTTCAAGAAGAATGTAATCATCCCTATACCAAAGAAAGTGGGAGCTGACAGATGTGAAGATTACCGTACAATCAGCTTGATCACTCATGCTTCAAAGATCCTGTCTAGAATAATTTACAAGAGGATTGAAAGCCAGATAGAAAGGGAGTTGGGTGAAGACCAGTTTGGTTTCAGGAGAAATGTAGGAACAAGGGAAGCTGTACTAAGTCTTAGGCTGATTTTGGAAGGTAGAATAAGCAAAGATAAGAGAACGTGCATGGCATTTGTAGACTTAGAAAAGGCTTTTGATAACGTTGATTGGACTAAATTGTTTGACATTTTGAAATCTATTGGAATAAAGTACAGGGATAGGAGGGTGATCCACAATCTATACAGAAACCAGACAGCAGTCATTCGAGTTGAAGGACATGAGAGAGAAGCTGATATTCAGAAAGGTGTTAGGCAAGGCTGCAACTTATCACCCATACTTTTCAATCTTTACATTGAACAAGCAATGAAGGAAATTAGAGAAAAATTTAAAGTGGGAGTGAAGATTCAAGGAGAAATAATTTCAACTCGGAGATTTGCTGATGACATCGTCATCTCTGCCGACAAGCCTGAGGATTTGAATGAGTTTTTGAATGGTATGGACTTCGTCTTACGGAAAGAATACATGATGAAAATTAATAATTGTAAAACAAAAATATTAGATGCAGCCGAATTAAATCAGAAACCTCCATGGACATAAATTGGCAGGTGAAAAGCTGAAGGAAGTAGGAGACTTCTGTTACTTAGGAAGCAAAATAACCAGTGATGGACGAAGCAAAGAGGATATAAAAAGTAGGTTGGCTCAGGCAAGGAAAGCATTTCTACAAAAAAGGAATCTGTTGACATCGAATATAGATTTAGGTATTAAGGAAGTCATTTTTGAAAGCCTTTGTCTGGAGCGTGGCTCTCTATGGAAGTGAAACTTGGACTATTGGTGCAGCAGAAAAGAGGAGAATTGAAGCATTTGAAATGTGGTGTTACAGGAGAATGATGAAGATCAGATGGATAGATAGGGTTACAAACGAAGAGGTATTAAGACGAGTGGGAGAGGAGAGATGTTTCTGGCGACTGCTAATGAAGAGAAGAGATAGGTTGGTAGGACACATACTAAGACACCCAGGAATAGCAAGCTTAGTTATGTAAGAACTGTAGGGGTAGACCAAGGTTAGAATATGTTAAACAGATTGCCTCGGATGTAGGGTGTGGTAGCTATGTATAGATGAAACGATTAGCTCAGGACAGGGAGGCATGGAGGGCTGCATCAAACCAGTCAAAAGTTTGAAGACTCAAACATCGAGAGCAAAATAATTGTTTGAATAATCTTGGAATGAAGGAAAATTCATGGCCATGGTGTAGTAGCCTTCTAGTTCAAGAATCATGGGCAACGGCTGAGTGGCCTAGTAAGCGATCCTGACAGTCAAGATACCAGTTACTATGGAATAGGTGTGGGCGTCTTGGACATATTCTGAGTCGCGGCTTTCCACTCAGGCAGCTAGGACTACCCAACTCTCTTGTTTGATCCCTGAGGTGAAACTCGTTGGGCCCTGTGTAAGTAAGCCAAGCAACCTGCTTCACTTGGACTTCCTAAAGCTGCTGAAAATGTGATGAGCAAGCTTCGGACCTATGGGTGTGATGGAGTCCCACTCCCATCTGACAGATCAGGCACTCCTTGGAAACGAACAGACAATCGAACTGGTATTCGATGAGGTGCAATTAATATTGAGGGTGGCTATGGAAGGAAGAAAGTAGAGTAACTGAGTCAGCAAATAGGATGGGATTTGATATTCTAGGGATTAGTTTAGTTCAGATGAAGGGAGCAAGTAGGAGATTATAAGGTGTGCCTGTCAGGTGTAAAACGAGGCAGAGCAAAGTATGGAGTCGGGCTGTATGTCAAGAAAACCTTGGAGCGTAACATAGTTGCTGTGCGGTACTTAAATCATCATCATCATCATGAACCGGCTCCAGTTTCCCGGGTGCGGTGAATGAGCGCTCTCCATTTTGTCTCTCCAAGAATGTCTCCCCTTCCACAACCTGCTGCAAATCCAGACCTCTCCCTGCAAGATCATTTCTAACCTGGCCGATCCATCTCTTCCTCGGTCGACCTCTTGGTCTCTTGCCTTTCAGTTCTTTCTCAAACCACACTCTAGCTGTTCTTTGTGTGTCCATTCTTTTGAGATTACTGAAATGAACGATTAAATATGGATAAATTTGGAAATGTCACGATTGTTTCAGTGTATGCTCCATGTGAAGGGGCAGATCAGGACGCAGTAGACGGATTCTTTGAGACACTAAGTTATGTGGTAGTGAGAAATAACAGTAAGGATAGTATGTTGATATCGCGCCAGGAGTTGGCAGTTGGGTTTGAACTGCAGATGTCTTCCCGCTCATTGCGTATCGCGCATTCCAAAAGCATTAAGTTGGTCACTACTTGCTTCAGTCACTCAGCACATTCCTTCTTACACTGGCTGTGATAACAACCATTGGCATGCAGGAAGCCGATATATTTAGGTTTGGAATAGGCGGGCCGCGCACGCGTACTGCAAGACCCCCCCCCCGCACCCCGTCACAGTGTGTTGAACTGCCATCTCCTGGCACGATGATAATGGTGCTGATGGGGGATATCAATGCTAGGATAGGAAATAGAACTGAGGGGTATGAGAAGGTAATGGGTCAATGGGGTGAGGATAGATAAGAGAACACAAATGGGAAAGGACTTTTGTGCTAGCATAGGGATATCTGTAGCAAACTCATTCTCGAAGCATAAGGAGATTCACAAATACACATGGCGGGGGGTAGAGGAATCAGATCAATAATAGACTACAGTATATAATTACTGACTTTGAATTTAGTAAATTGTTAAGGAATTGTAGGGAATTCAGGGTCTTCTATCATAAAACAGACCTCAAACACTGATCTGCTGTGAATATACTATAGTTAGACCTATAGTGCAGAAAGTGACTGCTGTTTGCTGACGGATTCGGGTTGAAAGTCTCCAGGATAAGGTACTCATGGGAGCAATTTGGAGATAAATCAGAAAAGTTAGGTCAAGCGGCAGGAAAACCTTTCCGGAGTGTTATAAAGAATCTTAGAAATGGAAGGAAAAGAGAAATCAGCAGTACTCTGAATAATTCAGGGAAACTCATTGTAGATACCAAGGATGCACTGGGAAGATGGCAGGAATACTTAGGAAACTTGCTAAATGTTAATGGAGACTTATCTGGCAGATTTTGATATTATGCAGGAGAATGAGGACGGGAATAGAGTCACGGTTGAGGAAG
Source organism: Meconema thalassinum (assembly GCA_946902985.2). Lineage (NCBI taxonomy): Eukaryota > Metazoa > Arthropoda > Insecta > Orthoptera > Tettigoniidae > Meconema > Meconema thalassinum. The sequence continues at coordinate 556,408,648 of OX336388.2, forward strand.
TAGAGGGGGTGGTAAATAAACTACAGTGTCACTAAGCGGCAGGGGTAGATGAAATTAGGCCAGACATGGTCAAGTATAGTGGGAATGCAGGGCTGAAATGGTTGCATAGGATAATCGAATTGGCATGGGTTTCAGGAAGTGTACCATCTGACTGGACAAAAGCAGCAATCGCACCAATTTATAAGCATGGTAACAGAAAAGATTGCAATAATTATAGAGGCATTTCTCGGATAAGTGTCCCCGGCCAAGTGTACTCAGGCATTGTAGAAAGGAGAGTTCGATCATTGGCTGAGAGTAAGATGGATGAAAACCAGTGTGGCTTTAGACCGCAAGGATGTCAAGAACAAATTTTTAGTATGTCCCAAGTTATTTAGAAATGCTACGAGAGGAATAGACGTGTTTGTGTTTTGCAGATCGAGAGAAGGCGTGCTATAGAGCAGATGCTACAAACAATCAAAATTATTTATGTTTATAATCAGGCTGCAGTGAGAGTTGATAGTAGGATGGGCTCTTGGTTCAAGGTTGTTACAGGAGTGAGGCAAGGCTATAACCACTACTGTTTGTTTTATATACGGGCCATTTGTTGAAAGGAATAAACTGGTTGGGAGGATTTCAAGGTAATCAGTCTGGTCTATGCTGATGACCTGGATGTAATGACGGACTCCGTCGAAAGCTTGGAAGCCCACATGTTTGAACTTGAACAGAAATGTAGGAAGTATGGTATGGAGCAGTGGTGGCCGACATACTGTTAGGCTGGGAGGGCGATCACAGAATTTTTCCCGCACCTTTTTATAAGTTGACAGAGAAAAAAAAGACTACCGGTAGGCCTAGAATCAAGTTACTTTTATATGCAATGAAAATATCGCTACTCGATATTCTTGATGTCAGATCCCAAAGCTGCCCTCAACACTTGTTTCTATCATTTGGTACCGGTATTACAACAATGATTTCATAGGGTAACAACACTGAGAACCTGATGTGAAAATTACTCTCAAGAGAAAGTTTTCCGCTCCCGTTTTTAAAATAGCGTCCACAGAATTAATTTTGAAACGCAGAAATACTTAATCACACTGAGACGTAGACTAAGCATAAAAAAGACAGTCAAGCCTTAAGGAGTTTCATCTCTAGAGTTGACTAAGGGAGTTGTAGTTATTTTTTAAAGGGGTGGAACAGTGAGGTCTTCTGCCCCATTGGCCAAGGGAGATCGTCAGGAATATGAAAGAGGAGCCTGGCACAAGTAAATAGATGTACCGTACCGTACTGCATAATTCAGAAGAGACTCCATATTTCTCATACTCTGCCCCACAAGTGAGCACCACGGGGAGATCATTAGTGATATGCACAGGCTATTGGTGTAGCCTATGAGACTGCACAATGATAGGCCTACATTTCCATTAGCAGCATATCAGTAGGTTAATTAGGAAATATTTGTAAGAAGGCAAAGGAGTCACGAGTTTGGTCGTCCCATTTTGCAATTTTTAAATCCATAAAAGCGATGCTGATTATTATAGATATGGTAACCTTAAGTTCTAAAATGTTTATCTATATTCTACGCTACATCATTCGTGAAACGATCATATTAATGCGACTTTAATGGCTAAGCTACACGGGCATTACTTCGTAAAAGGCAACTCTAATGACATGGTCTAGGCCTAACCTAAAAATTACAAGATTGGTAATATCCTAGTGTACGGTAATTGACAAAATTGCTTATTGAGCGTCATAACTATGCATTCATCATAACTTTCGTCTCCTAGAGGACGCATCGTTATATTATATTAAATTTATTTCGAAATAATGAAACACGTTTTAAACGACCGCCAATTCGCGTCATCTTTGCCGTTTTTATTTACAGGTAGTTGTGATGTAGTAATTTACCTCGCTTTGATGCAGCGCTGCAACTTTCCGCTTTAAAAAAACGCACCCAAGGTTTGGGTTTCATTCACAACGAAGAGACTCCTGTCATCTATTGGCTGCACGTATAACTATTTAGTAGCCTATAACGACTGCTAGAGTTCCAAACGGCATTAGTCCGTACTACATCAAGCTAAACTTGGTTGTAATCTGTGGTTGTCTTCATAACCAAAGAGGGTGTTCATAACCTCCATAATTAGAGTTTCGACAGATTTACCACAAAAAAATCTATCTTTGTTGACATTGGTTTCAGTGCCCACTCTCTAACTTCAGTAGATCAATATTAATAATACTCAGTTCGCGCATGCGTATCGAAAAGCGCAGATCTCAGTTTTCAATCTCATACTGGTTTTGGCTGGAGAAATAGTTATATTTTAATGGTATTTTTACAATATATTTATTTGAAAGCAAATGTATTTCTTTAGGCGTGAAAAAATTTCATACATCATAAAAGTACAGAGCAAAGATGTTCAATCTTATAATACGGTATATAATATACATTAAACACAAATACACCCATAAATGTTTTTTAGCCGGATGAGGAACTTATACAGTTCTTGGAGTACATTTGTTATAACCACGCTCTGGCTACCAGAGCAGCACCGTCGTTGTGTTCTGTTCACGTGCACGTGGACCGGCTCAAAGGCGTAGTGCTGGAAAGTTAATTTTTGGATGACTCAACGCAATGTTGAGCTAATACCTGAATCAAACAGAGTCATAAATTCTTCGATTTACATTATGTTGCATTTCGTGCCTCTTTGGCTCCTTTAAGATGAGGAGTTAGGGGGAAAGTATTTGACAAAACGTATATATTATCTCTTATGCTTCCTCGACTTACAAGGCTGCTAATATACAGGGTGGCGCACGAAATGTCATACATCGAAAATGGTTTATAAAATGTGTAAATCTGGGCTCACAACCATGTCCTTTCGTGAACAGAATAGTACATTATGCAACGAGCCTATAATCAGGGGCGGATCCAGGGGGGGGGGGGCGATCGCCCCCCCTAAGAGAAAAGAAAAGAGGGAAAAAGAGAAAGGGGAAAGTGAAGGAGAGGAGAGAAGCGAAGGAGGAGAAGCACAAAACGAACTGTAAACAACGATTTTAACCTAACTAGTATTCAGTTAATAATCGTGCAATATAAATTAAAATACCTAGCCGCGACGCTCTCTTCTCGCTACCCCGCTCGCCCTGTTGCTATTGTTGTGACGAGCTGAGCTGACAGAGCACAGCGCAGCCGTCGCGCCGCCTGTCTGAACGGAGCCGAGTACAAACGAACAATCCCCTTCGGCCCGCTCCACCCGCGCCTGAGATATGTCTATCGAGGTAAATTGTATGAAGACTTCACAAGCTTTATAAATCTCCGAGAAACAGTGCACAACCGTTTAAAGGGAAAAGACGTAATTAAAGCGAAAATAAAAGGAAGAAAAAAATACGAAATCCCAGTATCCGAACAGGAAGATATCGCCCGAAACGAATGGAATGTCGGTGGAAAGAGAAATAAAATTAATACTGAAGGGCTAGCGCAAGAATCGCCAAATCCGAAAACTGGAGAAGAGAAGCTACATGATGACAATATTGAAAAAGCAAACAGCGTGACGGAAACAGAAACCGAGCGAGAGCTACAGGAAGGAAAAGAAGCAAAGAAAGCAGAAACCGAAGAAGAAATCCACAAGCAAGAGATAAAGATAAAGAAGAAACTAAGGAGGATTCGAAGAGAAAATTTCAAGCCAAAAATAAAGCCAAGAAACAAGTTGCAGAGCCTACTCTCAAGAAAAAGAAGAAAACTGTAGCAGAACCAGAGGATGAAGATGAATACGACCAACAAACAAGATATGAAAATGCAGATGCAAGAACTATAGAGGAGAAAAAGAAAACGCAAACCAAAGAGAGAACCAGCAAGAAACCAAAGGAGTCCCAGAGACTACCGTAACCGGCAGGGACGTGGGTAAAACTGTGTTGAGTATTCTCAAGCATCACAGTCTTGTCCTATGTCGGTGTGTTGGCGTTGGTACTGACGGGTGCACTATGATGGCGTCAGAAGCTTGTGGTGCTGTCGCCGAGGTGCAAACCAAAGCAGAGCATGCCGTTAGGTGCCCTTGTTATTACTACGCTCTGAATTTGTCTATTTCGAAGTCCTCGAAAGTCGTTGCCGTGCGAAATGCAATAGGAGTTATGAAGGCCACTATTACGTTCATTGATTCGTCCTCAAAACGCTCCTATGTATATAAAGCAACTCTAGGTAAACTTTTATGTGGACTTTGTGAGACGTGGTGGATCGAACGGCACGACGGTTTTGTACAATTTCGCTCTTTACTCCCGAACATAGTCTACAGTTTCGATTACTTTATGGAAAGACTCAGAAAGTGCTTCTAAGGCAAAAAATGCTCATAGCTGCTCTTTGTGAGAGTGATTTTATAGTTATCGTCATCTGCTTGTCAGAAATCCTTGGAGACACTAAAACACACAGCATTTTGTTTCAAAAAGTGCAAATAGACTTGAAGGAAGCCCAGGATGTGCTAGACGACACTATTACTGTGTTGAGCAAGAGGCGCGAAGAGTGCGAAACACAATTTGCTGAGCTCTTCCAAGAAGCAGAAGCTCTGCCAAAACAACTTGGAACCGAACTTCTGCTCCCACGCATCGCACAATGGCAAAGGCACCGCGAAAGTCATCCAGCGTCAACCGTAGAAGACTACTATCGTCGGGCCGTTTTCATACCCATTTTAGACTATGTCCTAGAAGATCTAAACACTCGCTTCCCTAAAGCAACGCAAGAGTTACACAGCCTATCAGCAATGATGCCAGTATCATCATGGACGTCAGCGAATGTGGACACAATCGCTGCAAAGTACGTCAAACTTCTCAATCAACGTTCTGCCACGTCTGCGGCAAGGCTTCTACAGGCTGAACTTCGTATGTGGAAGGCAAAGTGGTCCCGGGAGCTTGAATCGGGGTCAACCATCCCAAAGAAAGCTATGGAAGCTTTAATTGCCTGCGATAAAGAGTTGTACCCCAATATTCATCGATGTCTCAAGATTTATGCTACTTTACCCGTCAGCGCCGCTTCATCGGAAAGGTCATATTCTTCTTTGAGAAGGCTGAAGACGTGGTTGCGGTCAACTATGACCGATTAACGATTAAACGGACTTGCTTTGTTGCACGTCCGCTACGAAGTTTATGTTGACCCATCTCGCGTGATTGATCGGTACGCAGAAAACAAAACCGGCGACTCGAGTTTGTTGTTTAGCTTAAAATTGTTTTTATGAACAAAATTGCTGTATTTGAAATATTTACGTACAATTAGCAATACGCATGTACCTGTCATAATTTCGGATAGTCTTGTTCTTATTTCGCTCAACCTATACCCCTAAAATAAAGGTTAAATATGGTTTTAAACTCCCGTAAATCTGATTAAATCGTGTCTTTAACGATCTTTTTCTCGTCGATCGATTAAAATTCCTCGATCCGGGTTTTTATTTAATCTTTAAGCTATTGTCTAAGCTATATAATTATTTTTTTACGGTTGTCAGTCAGCAAACTATCTCTGATTTTACTCTCCTACCGTTAATTACATTAATGCAGTAACTATAAGCTATGCATACGAAAGCGCTCCAGCGATATTATTGGCATGGCAAATGATAAAATAGAGTGCAGTGTCAGACTGGCCGTTTGGGAAGAACGGGAGTTCCCATCGAGGCCTCGGGCCAGGAGACTTGTGTGCCGAGGCCCGCCCTTAGGCCCTTGCGCAAATAGGCCTGAGACCCCAGTTATTAGCTAGCTAAGATATTCTGCGTCTTTGTTTACAACTTAAGAGAGGGAGGGCTACTCGCAAAGGGGACAAAGTGAATCATTACCTATGAGGAGGTCCGGGGGACTTTTGACCCCCTCGGGCCATTCAAGGCATCTGAGACATCAAGGGGCCTCGGGGCCTTAAAATTAATGACCTCGGCCCTTGACGAGTAGGCCTCTAACATCAGCTTATTATATTGTATCAAAAAATGGGGAAAGGTGGGGGGTGGGGGGGTAAGTTCCGAAAGGGGCTCATTACGATTACAGTATTTCAATGCGCGCGATACCCTTGTCAGTCAACTCCGCATAAAATTATTTTTCAGCGTAAAAGTTGGAGCAAGTCACTGGGGAGGGGGGGGGTGAGGGGGGGATGGTAATGCCCCTACTCTCCCGCTCCCGTCGAGGGCTCTTAGGGCCAGTCCGATACTGATAGAGTGTACGTAAGTATAGGTAAGTATGAGCAAACAAAATATTGTTTAGTGACCACACAGAAAGTAGGAAAGTAACGAAAAATTTCACATTTCGAAAAAAATTGAAATTTTGGTAAAAGTATGCGCAAATAATTAGATATTTATTGTTAACTTTTAAATTTGCCCCCCCCCCTCCCCCCATTTTTAGGACAGATATCATGACCGCCCCCTCCAAGATCAGTGTCTGGATCCGCCCCTGCCTATAATGGCTATAATTAAGACACAAGTATTTTTATAAAACGAGCGTATGCGAGTTTTATAATTTCCATACGAGTGTCTTAATTACCATTATAGGCGAGTTGCATACGACTGTTTATGTTCGACGAGAATTATAACTTTATTATATGTTTTAACATAAATATTCATAAATATCTGTTCAGTCACTAGAATGTGATCGGGTGCTGCGGTGGGTAGTATATCTCTGTTCTCCAAGCTCTCTGGACAACCGACGCATGCGCTCTGTGTGCTTCAATGCCATATGTTCAGATTGTGCTCCAGTATTCAGTAAAACTGTCACCGAAGTCGTTTCAAAACCACGCGCTGTGTAGAAATTGATTTGGGGATATTAAGGTACAGTGCCATTTCTTGTCTCATATTCACCAGTTTATTTACGCGAACATATGGACGGTGCAATTTCGGTAATTTATATAGACATGTTGGATTTTGAGCGTATGCGCGAAGGTATTCTTATCTAATTGGTCACACAACTGTTTCTTGAGCTCTGATTGGTGGGAGAAACTGTTTCATAATGAAAAATAGTGTTATAATGAGCCTCATTATGATACAGTTTTCTGACACATAATAGTTAGGGTCGAACATAAACCTTATTTCATTTGTGATTCGACAGACAGCACATGTCACGCATGCATACCGGCTTCCAGTTATACAGCATGGCGGATAAAGGGAGGTAGACGCGCGAATAGACGGTGAAAACAGTAGTGTTATTCTATGCGGGTACAAAGCGTGTAACTCGGACTTAGGAAAGGTTTTGTGTTCATTTCCGTTCCCGGTGGGTTCCCTGCTGGCAGACGGTGTAAAGACTGGCCAGCTAATTTGAAACAGAAGGCAATATAATGGAGAGAAATCGGACCCATCTCAAGCCAGTTCGCTCACCAGAGAATATTGCTGCTGTGGCTCGGAGCTCCTCCAAATCCGCCAGAACTGCCTGTGTTCAACTGGGCATCTCTCGTCGGTCAATTCAGAGAATACTGCAGTCTGAGCTTGACCTATTCCCATACAAAATGATAACATGTCATAAACTAACGGCGCTTGACGAGTAACGTTGAGTACAGTTTGCTGCGTGGGCTATTGCAGAAGGCGATGCCGTACTGCACAACACATGGTTCAGTGATGAGGCATACGCTTATCTCAACGGTGCTGTGAACAAACAGAATGTCCGGTTTTGGGCGAAAGAACGGCCTGCTATTGTGCACGAGGTTGAAAGTCATGGTGTGAAAGTGTGTGTGTGGGCTGCAATTTCCAGTCATGGAAATATTGGGCCAATCTTTTTCAATGACACAGTCAACAGTGCGCGTTACATGGACATAGTATCCTTCCACAACTCTTAGCATCTCGACTACCAATAGAGACACAATGGTTCATGATAGATGGAGCTTGTCCGCACACAGAAAATGCTGTTCTGGACTTCCTGATGAAGATTTTTGGCCCCGTGTGATGTCCCATCGATATCCCGAATGTTTTTGGAACTGCTCAATCTGGCCACCACATAGCCCCGATCGGAATCCCTGCGAGTTCTTCCAGTGGGGATATTTGAAGGAGACAATCTACCGCCAGAAACCAGAAAATGTACTGCAATTGCAAGTGACCATTGTCACTTTCTTCCGAGGGTTGAGTGAGGGTATGTGTCGTTGAGTGGTCACAAACATGCAGGTTTGTCTCGAAGCTGTTGTACGCCGAGAAGGTGGGCGTATTGAACATATCCTACATACTGAATAATCATGCACATTTCAGTGAATGATGTAATGCCAATTTTTATTAAATATGTTGTATATTAAATATTTTATAAACAATCTCCAGTGTATGACATTTCGTGCGCCACCCTGTACAAAGCTTAACAAACATAATGAGGTGAAAGAAGAATAATTAAAGGTTAAAAAATACAACTAATGAACTATGAAATGTATGACACACATACATTTGTTGATTAAACATTGCAGCCTAGTTCGATATAATTGAACTAATGCTATTTTATCCAGGCAGTTGCGTAAAGCCAATTGGAATGAGTTTCTCGTCATAGTCGACATCCTACTGGCAACAGAAGCAAGTGGATTTATGTGGATAGGCCTAAGAAATAGAAAAGACACGGAGAGTCAGTCTGAAAGACTGGACTTCATATAATTTTAAATGCTAGCAGCTGAGTACCTAGAAGGCAGTGCGAGAACAGAGTTTCAAGATTTGATTTTGTTTCTTCACTGCCTACTTGATTGTTCTCGCACTGCCTTCTTGAAACTCTGTTCTTGTACTGCCTTCTTGGTACTCGGCTGCTACATCTTACTATGACGCCACACACCTCAGTGCGTTCTAGGTACATTTCGTCCCGTCACCGTAACGTAATGCCAGACCTCAGCATAACGACGAAGTCGACAAGATTATTTAAAATGATAAAATTATATGAGCCTTACAGTAGTCGCATATGATGTGTAACATGTGACATGTTATCCTACTATGTGTGTCCCGGGAGCGCAAATCCCTTGTTAACAGTGAACTCTGTTGGTCATTGAAATAACTACCGGTACTTATAAAACTCCAGTGCCAAATCCTGACCGTAATAAATCATAATTGTTATTTGCTAAGACGTATCTTAATCGATTGATAACATATTGTGGATTTTGCAATGGAAAATTTAAAGAGTATATTGTAATATTATAGTCCAGAAGTGGCTTTAAAAAGCTGAGCCGTCTCGGTTGCAGACAAGATGGCAGGTGATCTCTCGTTCTGAACTATATTTCACTAATTTGAGAATGTTGCATGCAATATAGCCCACAGATATAAAAATAATAGGAACTTTGTATGAAATGAACCTTGTTTGAAATATAGCCTACTCCAGAGAAGAATCGTTTAGTCAAAGTCATTATTGGCTAAGACGTTGCATCTTAATCGATTGATAACATTCACTTTGGGAGGTCATAATTAGGTATGTGGTTACAGCGTTGGTCTCTCAATCGGCAGGTTAGGGTTCTAATCCTAACAGAGTTGTATTTTTATCATTTTAAATGATCTTGTCGACTTCGTCGTTACGCTGGGGTCTGGCGTTACGTTACGGTGACGGGACGAAATGTACCCAGATGCACTGAGGTGTGTGACGTCATAGTACCGCTTGGTGCATGTGTTCCCCGACAATCTCTACTTCGTTAGTATAAGACAAAAGTGACAGTCAGTCTGAAAGACTAAACTTTGTATCATTTTAAATGCTACAAATGCTGAAAGTCTGGAATTTTATTACAACAGATCGGTGGTGACAATTGTGAAGGGTGAGAGAGTGAGTGTGTGTAGGCTCACCCGCAGGCTTCAAGGTCAAGGGCAATCGTCTAAAACAAACGTCCGGCCTGTAGTAGTGAGTCACCACGCCCTTCTTACACCTGACCTTGCCTTGTAATATTGCACAACTCACTGCTGAAATTTGAGACTTCCTTTTAAGTACCGTACGGTAAGTAGATAAGATTTAAAATAAAATAAAAACACCTTTTTTGGTTTCCGTATTGACTTAAAAGACTTATTTTAGTTTATTCACAAGAATAATTACTGGTAAAATTTCATCCTTTGTCAATACAATGTACTTTTTAATCATATAGTAGAGTATCGATTCATCATCATCATCATCATTTCCCCTTATCCAGCTCCTGCCGGGTCGGGGTATTTATGGCACTTCTCCACTTTCCTCTTTCCTTCCACGATCTTGTCCCAGTCCAGATTTCTTTTTCTTACGCTGTTCTTCACTGAATCAATCCACCTTGTTCTAGGTCTTCCTCTTGCTCTCTTACCCTTGCACTTTGCCTCCAGCATCTGTCTTGGTATTCTATTTTCCTCCATCCCCTTTACATGTCCAAACCACATTAGTTTATTCTTCTCAATTCTCTCATTTAGTTTTCCCCTCCCAACTTCCTTCCTAACATCTTCATTCCTCAATCTGTCTTTCCTTGTCTTTCCTATCATACTTCTTAGGAATTTCATTTCACTGGCTTGGATTCTACTCTCTTGCCTGCTTGTCAGGGTCCAAGTCTCAGCTGCATAAGTTAATATGGGAACATAGTACACTTTATACATTACCTCCTTGCTTTTCCTTGGTACTTCCTTATCCCAAACAAGTTTTCTTACACTTTGATAGAAAGCATTGCTCTGCTGTACTCTCCTGCCAATCTCCATGTCCAACCTACCAGTTTGCATCAATTCACTTCCTAGGTACTTGAACGTGTCCACAATTTCCAAACTCTGACTTCCAATTTTCACAGTGCCCTTTCCTTGTCTTTCCCCTCTTGTCATCACCATGGTCTTGCTTTTCTCTATACTGATTTTCAGGCCGTACTTCTGAATATTTTCGTTCAGTGAATCTAGTTGTTTTTGCACTTCTTCGGTGTTCCTTCCCCAGACCACAATATCATCTGCAAATAATAGTAACTTCATTTCTTTATGTCCATATGCTTCCTTTGTTTCCTTTACAATTTCATCCATCACCATTATGAACAAGAGAGGTGACAGCACACTCCCCTGTCTTAGTCCAGTCTTGTTCCTAAACCAATCTGTCTTTCCAACTGGGGTCAGTACCCTGCTAACACAGTTGTTGTACTTTGCTTGCACCATTTCCAACATTTCTCTTCCCACTCTCTTCTTAACCATGGTTTCCCATACCTTCTTTCTGAGGACACTATCATATGCCTTTTCTAGATCTATGGAAGTCATGATCAAATCCTCTCCATATTCCCAGTTCTTTTCCGATTATCCGACCTAAACTGGATCACCGAAAATGTCGGATAATACAGAATGACTTCGAAAATGAACTAAAACAAATAGGTGGGCTATACTGTATTACGGAATTATCAATTCAATTTTACATGCTGTACAAAAACGCTCCAAATGCCTTAAAAAAAGAAACTTGTCAACAATGTGTAGTTGCCTGATGATTCAAGTTTTCTTGCTGCGAGAACTCGACATCGACAAACATTCAACACCTCCATTGCGCTTGCCTCTGGCTGTTGCTCCACGTATGTCAATGCCATATTCAATTGTACTCAATCCTTCACTGTGAGACATCATTTTATCCTTTTGTTCTGCAAAACCTTATTCTTCTTCTTCACCATCCTAATTTTCGTCAGTGCTTGTCCCGGCTGAAACCTCCACTCCAGGTGTCCCAGAATTTAGTGTAACCAAATGTTCAAATGAAGTCTACCAGTATCGGATAATTTGGAATAACGGATAAGCGACGGTCGGTTGATCGGGACTCTACTGTATTTAGCAGTACATGTCTTGGACCTAAATTAGGCCCTTCTTCAGCAGCTCGCCAAACACTTAAACAAAATCTTAAAAATTACAAAACAATCCTTTGGATCACACACTTCATATTCAAAAATATTTTAAAAAAATTCTCTTATAAATGTATATAGGCCTACCTAACATGCTTTTTGAAAAGTGAAGTCAGTCACCCTGTATTCTGTAGGCCTAATGGCCGAGTAGCGGTTGCCAAGGCTCATAACGCACTGTAGTGCCATGGGTTTTTATTATTTAGACAGCTCCTTAACCCGGTCCATGAGGCAATTATAATTGGCTACATGGATAATTCTTGCCAGGCGCGTCCACGTCGCGGGGGTGGGCAACGGTACTGTAATATACCATGGAACTACAGTACCGGCTAAGTTCTGGTGAGGACCCAGTCTTATGGGGTATAACATAGGCCCCGTGCACAGGGTTACGTGCGAAGAACTCAACGGAATCTGCAGCGGAGAAGATGGACTTCGGAACGGTGGAGATTGTGGAAGAGGCAACCCAGTACTCAGGGAATAGTATGAGTACAGCATCAATCGGCAGCGTCTGTTTCCCAGGTTAGGGGCGGCTGCAAGGGCGTCTGTTACCCATGTTAGGGGCGGCCTGTATAATAGCTGACAGTAGCTTCATAAAATGCCTTTGGGAGTGGCGACCCCATCGTAATAACAGCCTAAAATGGAAATGGCACTTCAAATGATTCGGAGAAGGTTAGGGCGTACCCTGCAGGCGACGCGCAGTTCTTTTGGTACTGGGGGAACTGTGAGAAATGGGCGACCAGTAACCAAAATGAAAGTGGGAATCATGAATGTCATGACCCTGACAGGCAAGGTGGAGGAGGTGGTAGACTTCATGGAGAGGGAGAATGTTGGATTGATGGGGCTGAGTGAAGTGAAATGGAAAGGTAAAGGAAGGAAGAAATTGAGGAAAGGATATACATTATACTGGAGTGGTGGCCAAGAGGCAAAAAATGGCGTGGGACTGATAACCACGAAACAACTGGAGGAGTATGTTGAAGTGGTCGAGTGTGTGAGTGACAGAATAATGAAAATTAGAATGAAGATGAAAAATGACGTGATGGACTTCATACAAGTGTATGAACCACAGACTGGAAACAGAGAAGAAGATATTGAAGTATTCCTGGAGGATGTAGAAAGAGTAATTTCAGATGTAGAAGTGGTGATCATGGGAGATATGAATGCACAAGTCGGAAACAAGAGACAAGGAAAGGAAGAAGTCATTGGACCATATGGATATGGGAAAAAGAACTGGGAAGGAGAGGAACTTGTAAACTTTTGTGAAAGGAATGAACTGATAGTGGGTAATTCATGGTTTCGGAAGAAAATCAGCAGGAAAATTACGAGGTATGGTTGGGGCGATAGAAGAACAAAATCAGTAATTGACTACTTTCTGGTGGAAAGGACTAATTGCAGAAAGCTGATAGATGTGACAGCTTTACCAGGAGAAGCATTTGATGGGGACCATAGAGCTGTGGTGGCAAAATTTAGATGGGAAAAATTGGAAAACCTAAAGGAGATCAGAGAAAGTAAAATAAAAGTATGGAAATTGAAAGACAAAACTGTACAGGAAGATTTTCAGGAGAGATTGAAGCAACAAATCCCAGTTACTGAAGTGGAAAACATAGAAGAGGAATGGTCCCACTTTAAAAAGGCATTTGTTGGTGCAGCAGAGAGTGCTTGTGGTAGGACGTCAACAAGAGTGAAAGAGAAGGAGACACCGTGGTGGAATGAGGAAGTGAGGAAAGCAGTGAAAGAAAAGAAGTCTGCATGGAAAGAATGGAACCGAGATCAAACAGAAGAAAGCAAAAGGAAGTATCACGACAGCAAATGGAGGTGTAAGAAAGTAGTAGGAGAAGAAAAGAAGAAAAGTTGGGGAGAATTTACACGAAGAATAGAAACAGATGTAAGTGGCAGTAAAAGGATGCTATATGGGCTTCTAAGAAGTAAGAGGAAAGAAAGAGTTACTACAAAGCTAGTGAAAAAGGAAGATGGAGAGTTGTTAACACACCCGGAAGAGATAAAGGGACGATGGAAGGAGTATTTCGATAAGCTATTGAATGTGAGCAATTGTACTGGTGAGATGGAAGTGACACAACCTGACGACTCTATAACAGAAGATGATATAACAATGCTGGAGGTGGAATTAGCAGTACAGAAAATGAAGATGGGAAAAGCAACAGGGGTGGATGAAATCAGTGTAGAAATGATAAAGGCTGCTGGACCTGTTGGTATGCAATGGTTGTATCGACTGCTAAAGTGTGTGTGGAAACGGAAATGTGTACCAGAAGACTGGGAGAAAGGGCTAATAATACCAGTGTTTAAGAAGGGGGACAAGAAGGTGTGTGATAACTATAGAGGGATCACCCTCATATCACAGATAGTAAAAATACTGGAAAGGATATTAGAAAGAAGAATGAGAAGAAAGGTGGAAGGAGAGTTGCAAGAGGAACAGTATGGCTTCAGGAGTGGAAGATCCACAGTGGACCCAATCTTTAGCTTGAGGCAGGTGATGGAAAAGAACTGAGAATATGGAGAGGATTTGATCATGACTTTCATAGATCTAGAAAAGGCATATGATAGTGTCCCCAGAGAGAAGGTATGGGAAACCATGGTTAAGAAGAGACTGGGAAGAGAAATGTTGGAAATGGTGCAAGCAATGTACAACAACTGTATTAGCAGGGTACTGACCCCAGTTGGAAAGACAGATTGGTTTAGGAACAAGACTGGACTAAGACAGGGGAGTGTGCTGTCACCTCTCTTGTTCATAATGGTGATGGATGAAATTGTAAAGGAAACAAAGGAAGCATATGGACATAAAGAAATGAAGTTACTGTTATTTGCAGATGATATTGTGGTCTGGGGAAGGAACACCGAAGAAGTGCAAAAACAACTAGATTCACTGAACGAAAATATTCAGAAGTACGGCCTGAAAATCAGTATAGAGAAAAGCAAGACCATGGTGATGACAAGAGGGGAAAGACAAGGAAAGGGCACTGTGAAAATTGGAAGTCAGAGATTGGAAATTGTGGACACGTTCAAATACCTAGAAAATGAATTGATGCAAACTGGTAGGTTGGACATGGAGATTGGCAGGAGAGTACAGCAGAGCAATGCATTCTATCAAAGTGTAAGAAAACTTGTTTGGGATAAGGAAGTACCAAGGAAAAGCAAGGAGGTAATGTATAGTGTACTATGTTCCCATATTAACTTATGCAGCCGAGACTTGGACCCTGACAAGCAGGCAAGAGAGTAGAATCCAAGCCAGTGAAATGAAATTCCTAAGAAGTATGATAGGAAAGACAAGGAAAGACAGAGTGAGGAGTGAAGATGTTAGGAAGGAAGTTGGGATGGGAAAACTAAATGAGAGAATTGAGAAGAATAAACTAAGGTGGTTTGGTCATGTAAAGAGGATGGAGGAAAATAGAATACCAAGACAGATGCTGGAGGCAAAGTGCAAGGGTAAGAGAGCAAGAGGAAGACCTAGAACAAGGTGGATTGATTCAGTGAAGAACAGCATAAGAAAAAGAAATCTGGACTGGGACAAGATCGTGGAAGAAGAATGGTGGAAGGAAAGAGGAAAGTGGAGAAGTGCCATAAATACCCCGACCCGGCAGGAGCTGGATAAGGGGAAATGATGATGATGATATCTATATATATAAAAATCAATGTAACGTGATAGTTGTAGTACAAAGACTGGAAAAAACTCAGGAACAAAAGGAGGTAGCGTTGGGAGCTTTTCTGGACATAGAAGGAGCCTTCGACAATACCTCCTTTAAATCAATGATCACTGCTGCCCGAGAGCGAGGACTAGATGAAACCTCTTGCAGGTGGATCGAAGCCATGCTTAAAAGCAGAGTGATACACACAACATGTATGGAAAGCAGTCTGTCTGCAAAGGTTACGGGGGGATGTCCTCTGGGAGGGGTCTTATCCCCTCTGCTGTGGAACCTCGTTGTGGATGGACTGCTTAAAAAGGTAAGTCAGCTAGACTTTAATATCTTTGGCTATGCTGACGACATCGTCATTATAGTTCAAGGAAAATTTGCTAACACCGTTAAGGAACGAATGCAAATGGCACTTAACGTTGTATATAATTGGACAGAAAATGAGGGACTTAAAATAAGCCCTCACAAAACAGCCATTGTCCCATTCACCAGAAGAAGAAATCCAAAGGAAACTAACTCCCTGCTTCTAAAAGGTGAAGAAATTAAAATGAAGGGAGAGGTTAAATACTTAGGAGTAATTCTTGACTCCAAGTTGACCTGGAACCAGCATTTGAACAAAATATACAATAAATTTGTAACCTCCTTCATGACTGTGAGGAGGATGTATGGAAATACGTGGGGACTAAAACCTAGGATGATACACTGGTTGTATACTAGGGTACTGAGACCCTCGATAACATATGGTGCACTGGTATGGTGGACCAAGGTGCAAAATAAAACAACTCTGGTACAGCTGGGAAGAATTCAAAGACAAGTCTGCCTAGCAATTACCGGAGCATTTAAAACTACCCCCACAGCGGCTATGGAGGCCTTACTAGACCTGGCCCCTCTTGACATTCTGATCAAAGGGGAAGCTAGGATGGCATTACATAGGCTGAAACAGGGTAAAGCTGGAAATATTCCTGATTCACAATCAGGAATATCATCAATAACAAAAATTGTAGAAGATTCCATACTTGAAATGCGATCAGACTACACTCCTACACAATACAACTTCAATAAAACATTTGAAGTAATAATTGAAACAGACTCTTGGAAAACAAAACCCGAGCATCCTGAGGAAACTTTGATCTGGTTCACAGACGGGTCAAGAGACGACTCAGGGGCAGGCTCGGGAGTATATGGAATGAGACCAGGAAAAAGCATCAGCTTTCCCCTGGGAAAATATCCCACGGTATTCCAGGCAGAAGTTTATGCAATACTACAATGCATATATGAAAATATGAAAAGATCTTATATAAATAAGAAGATTATTATATACTCAGACAGCCAGGCAGCACTAAAGGCTTTAAAAAGCCCTAAAGTGAACTCAAGACTGGTGGAAGAATGTCTTAATGCCCTAACTAAACTGGGGGAACATAACAGCGTCAAACTGATATGGGTCCCAGGACACAAGGGCATTGAAGGAAACGAAAAAGCCGATGAACTCGCCCGGAAGGGAGCGGCAACAATCTTTTATGGACCAGAGCCGGCTCTAGGAGTACCTAAATGCTCCATAAGAGAAGCTATTAAAGACTGGACCAAAAAAGAACATAGGGATAGATGGAAGACTAACCCTGGTATGAAACATGGAAAAATGTTCATCAACGAACCATGTAAGAAGACAGCTGGAAAATTGCTCAAATGTAAAAAAATTCAGGTAAGATACATAGTGGCTCTTCTCACGGGCCATGCTCCCGTGAAAAAGCACCTAAACAGAATGGGCATAATCAAAGGAAACCTAGACTGCAAACTTTGTGGGAAGGAAACGGAGACAGCCCATCACATAATCTGCTCTTGCGAAGCTCTAGATCGCAGAAGATTCAATCTTTTTGGGAGACCGACAATTGAACCAAAAGAAATCAAAACAGAGTCCATCATGGGACTTTACCATCTTATCAAAGACACAGGGATAATGGACTGGTGCTGAGTACACAGGGCAGTACAATAAGCCTTTAGGCTGCAGTACATCCGGAGCTTAGCTGACGGGCCCTTGGTATATTAAAAAAAAAAAAAGACGTGATAGTTTGTGGGTATGTATGTCTCCTATGCGTTCATATACCATTCGTCCGATTGTGATGAAACTTGGGTGAGATGTTGAGTACACTCCAAGGAAGGTTTCTGACTTAGTAAATCCATTTTACAATAGGTAGCGCACGCGTAGATTCAACAAATGAGTGACGATGCGCGAAGCGTTTCAAACAAGTCCCGTATGTGTTCATATACCATTCGTCCGATAGCGATGAAACTTGGGTGAGATGTTGTGTACACTTACGTGAAGGTTTCAAAATTAGTGAATACATTTCACTGTAGATAGCGCACGAGTAGATTCAACAAATGAGCGACGACACGCAAAGCGTTTCAACAAAGTCCCGTATGCATTCTTATACCATTCGTCCGATAGCTAAGAAACTTGCGTAAAATGTTGTGTACACTGCAGGGAAATTTTCTGGCTTAGTACATCCACTTTACAATAGGCAGCGCATGAGTTGATTCAACAAATGAGCTACGACGCGCGAAGCATTTCAACAAAGTCACGTTTGCGTTCATATACCATTCGTCCGATAGCGATGAAACTAGGCTGAGATTTGGTGTGCACTCCAGAGAAGGTTTCTGGCTTAGTAAATCCCTTTAAAAATAGGTAGAGCACAAGTAGAATCAACAAATGAGCGACGACGCGCGAAGCGTTTCAACAAAGTCCCATATAAGGTCATATACCATTCATCCGATAGCGATGAAACTTTGGTGAGATGTTGTGTACACTCCAGCGAAGGTTTCTGGCTGGTACATCCATATCACAATACGTAGCGCAAGAGTAGAATCAACAAATGAGCGACGACACGCGAAGAGTTTCAACCAAGTCCCGTATGCATTCATAAACCATTCGTCCGATAGCTATGCAACTTGGGTGAGATATTGTGTACACATCATGGAAGGTTTCTGCCTTAGTAAATCCACTATACAATTGGCAGCGCACAAATAGATTCAACAAATGAGGGACGACGTGCGAAGCGTTTCAACAAAGTCCCGTATAAGGTCATATAGCATTCTGCCGTTAGCGGTGAAAATTGGGTGAAATATGGTGGACACACCAAGGAAGGTTTCTGGCTTAGTAAATACATTTCACAGTATGTAGCACACGAGTAGATTCGACAAATGAACGACGAGACGCGGAGCGTTTCAATACAGTCCCCTATGCCTTCATATCCCATTAGTCCGAGAGCGATGAAACTTGGGTGAGATGCTGTGGACACTTATGTCACGGTTTCTAACTTAGTAAATACATTTTACAGTAGGTAGCGCACGAGTAGATTCAACAAATGAGTGACGGGGTGCGAATCGTTTAAACAAAATCCGGTATGCGTTCATATACTATTCATCCGATTGCGATGAAACATTGATCAGTTATTGTGTACACGCCAGTGAAGGGTCTCGACTTAGTAAATCCATTTCACAATAAGTAGCGCAAGAGTAGGTGCAACAAATGGGTGACAACGCGCGAAGCGTTTCAACAAAATCCCCTATTGCGTTCATAACCTTCTTCGATTGCGATGAAACCTTGATGAGTTATTGTGTACACGCCTGGGAAGGGCTTCGACTTAGTAATACATTTCTCAATAGGTAGCGCACGAGTAGATTCAATAAATGAGTGACAGCGCACGAATCGTTTTAACAAAACCCTGTATACGTGCATATACCATTCATCCGATTGCGATGAAACATTGATGAGATATTGTGTGCACGCCAGGGGAGGGTTTCGACTTAGTAAATCCATTTCACAATAGGTAGCACACGAGTATATGCAACAAATGGGTGACAACGCGCGAAGCGTTTCAACAAAATCCCCTATGCGTTCATATAACCTTCTTCGATTGTGATGAAACCTTGATGAGTTATTGTGTACACGCCAGGGTAGGGTTTCGACTTAGTAAATCCATTTCTCAAGTAGGAAGCGTACGAGTAGAATCAACAAATGAGTGACAGCGCACGAATCGTTCAAAAAAATCCCGTATACGTTCATATGCCATTCATCCGATTGCGATGAAACTTTTGAAAGTTCTTGTGCACACTCCCACGAATGATTCTAAATTAGAAAATCCATTTTACGATAGCTTAGAGGCAGTGAACGGAAATTGAAAAACATGTTGTGTATCCAAAATCACTTCAAGAAACAGAATTTCAACGCCAACACTTCCTTTGATTGGCATTGCAACGCATGCCGGGTACAGCTTGTAGACAATAAATGAAGGGTTCGGGTGTAAACCATAGTAAGTGACATTTGGATCAAAATCAAGACATCGCATGTATAGTATGGTATCACAAGTGATGTTCCGAGCAATCTAGTGTAAGCAGTACCCAAATTTTTCGAATGACAGCAGCACGGTGAGAGAGTGTTTCTATGGTAACTATCACCTTGCTGTATGTACACTATGAAGAGTGATAACAAATACGACCCTACCAGAATGAATGACTTGTTACTTGCCACGGTTTACACCCGAACCCTTCAAATATCTTTTGTATTTCCATTTTATATTAAAAGCAATTTTATTTTTAATATACAGTAAGACTAGTTGAAAACCGTCAAAACATGACGGTCATTGGGAAAATATTTAGCCTACTTAAGGATTCTCTTATATGCATTTTTTGAACAATTACTTTTTGACACTGTTGCAACTTTAAGGGCGTCGAAAGATCGACTTCGCAACATATAACTGGCCATGACTGAAACCTTGATGAGGCAAATAGACCCCTACACATTCCAGAGGTTCCCCATGAGCTTTATTGATTGTGATAAAGTATGCCAAGCGAATTGGAAATTGGAAAATGGAAGTGTTTAATCAGATGATGTTAAATCAAGTCCAAGTATTATAGCTCTCTGACCTATACTATCTGCAGTTATTAATTCCAAATCCAAGCAATTTTTATACATATTTCTTACAAATAATCTGGTTCCATTTAGGAGCCCTTGGGAAACGTTCTAATTTCTAAGGGGCATAACTATGGCTCAACTTTTAGAGTAAGTATATGTGGAGGTAATCACTTATTTCCAAGGAATTCAAGAATTATGTAGGAAACTGAAGTACCGGTAACTGATTTCATCTTCAGTATTAATCTGTTAATGCTGGTGTATATTTTTGAACTACTGGATATCAGTTCAATGACTTTAAAATTAATTCATTACAGTGTTCATTTTTTGGTGTAAGAATGCGAACTTCCTTCGCAGAAGTGAATGTTTTGCCGTAAATCTCAGCCACAATATCATCATGAGCTGGAAGTCTGGCTGGTAATTCAATAACATTTGATTCCTCACCATCCACAGAGGGTAGTCGTCATTAACTTGTACCAAAAAATCAGAATATTCCATTTTATGCAAGGGGCATATTTTGGAGAAGGGCCAGGGAATAACTGTTTGGTGAGAAGGCACAACCTACCTGAAGTCTCCTCCAAGAACAATAACTCTCCCACAAAAGGGAACAATGATGTTACGAATAATATACTTTAGAAGTCGTATCTCACACATTATTGAATGAATAATTGCCATTGTGGCTTCACCCCATATTATGAGCCATGATAATCGAATATCGTCTGCTAGATTGCAATTTAATTTTATCTAGACACTGAACTCTCATTTAAGTTGAGAGGTATTTTGAATGCTGAATGTAGGGCTTATGCCCTTGCAAAATATTGTCTAAATTGTGAAGTGTGCCCTCCCGGATGCAAGAATTCACTTGATTTACAGATCTGACTTGATTAGCTTCTGAAGAGTTTAATATATACACTGGCCGTTAGAACCTTCGCTTATATTTTTGGAATATAAGGAAGAAATGCAATGATGTGACATTCCAGAAATTTTAAATCAATTCATATTCATGTGGCACGGTAACATTGGCACCAAAGGAAACAAAGGACATAGCATTGTTGTACTGTCGAGTATTATCTCTGAAATTCCTTGAGATATCTCAAGTCAAAAATTGTTTCAGCCTGTCACGTATTTTATATTCGGCAGATCAATTTTACCATTACAACAGGAAAGTCCAAAGTAATCAAGCGTTGACTTCTCGCAAGAAAAATACAATGCAGAACAATGTTTACATTTGTTCGTTGAGGACCCTACACTGTTCACCCGTGCGAGAACTCTCGCATGTGTATAAACCGTCTGCCCGGCTTCATTGTTATGCGGGCTCAACGCAAACAGTTCTGGCAGGGACTATATTCACACTTTCTTTCGGGATTAGGGCAACACTGAAGGCAACACTGAAAAATGGCTACAAATACTATAATATTATATACTTATTTACGAAGTAATCCGGGAAAGTCGTCCAGTATTTGTAATGTCAGAATTTCAAAGTATTGGCTAATAACAGGCAAAGGTACGGTTCATTAGTGGAATTTCATTTTGGACATGCCTTGTCTGTTTCATACGGCTACGAATGAACTGAGGAAAACAAAGGAGTGCCGTAGCGCATGGCGCGTTTTCAAAGACATCCAGAAGGAAGCCACCCAGGTGGGTGGATTTACTGCATATATTTTTCATAATGTGTTGGGATTCGTACTACAGAAATTCCTGGCTTTTTCAAGAAATTTAATGCTGATTTAAAGGCTGGAACGGGGTACACTCAGCCTTGTGGGGGAAAACTGAGAAGGGGTGGATTCGATTTCAAACTCAGCCATCCTGGAAGTGGTTTTCTGTGGTTTACTACTTCTCGTCCAGGAAAGTACCACGATAGTTCCTAACTGAAGTCCATGGCCGCTTCATTCCCAATCCTATCCTCAATTTACACATACACACGTTAGTGCAACCATCACAATAACACAGATTATCCCAAAAATTCTACACACACACCCATGAATACGGGGCTACATGATCACGATGGCCAAGGCCCTCAAATGAAATAAAAACTGTCTACACATGAAAACTGCAAAATGGTGAAAGGAAAATGTAGAAATATTTGGCATTATTTTTCTCTGTCAGGATAGCATTTTGCTATTTAAGCTGATTAACTGTCCATACGATAGCATAGAGAATACTTCAGTCAATTACAGCCCATGATTCACAATCGGTTTAACAGTTTTCCCATGTGCAACAATATACCAAATCTTCTGCTGCAATAATGATTAATACCGGTATTGCAGTGTAGGCTACACAGTGAAACCAGCCATCTGAACAAAATACCTTATTATGTACATACAGTACTTTATACTACAGGGGCCGATTTGACTTCATAATTATGCCAGCTATCAATGAAAAAAGAGCTTTGCAAACTTAAAATGAACACCATCGCATAGTCTACTTGTATGTAGTCTTGATGGCAAATAAAAATTCGTGCTATTGCAACAAATAAGGTACAAAGATAATTGTAGCCTATAGGCCTACTCACTTGTCTTTTAATTCACTGTAACGTTACCCTTTATCTCAATTATATAATTTGGCACGAATCATCATCATCTTGCACAGTTTCCAGCCACTGGCCGGGTCTGTTTGGAACACAAGCCTCTCCAATGTCTTCTGTCTTCCCACCATCTCTCAGCCTCCACCCTTGTCCAGTCTTCTCCTCTCTTCTTCACGCTTTCTTCCACCCCCTTCAGCCACCTGTCTCTCGGTCTCTTTCCTTCCCACTTCGTCTCGTGTACTCTCCTGGGAATCCTCTTCTCCTCCATTCATTTAACATGTCCATACCATCTAAGTCTAGATTTCTCTATACCATCCTGTAATGGTTCCTCCTTCATTAATTCTCTGGTCCTCTCATTTCTTATTCTGTCCATCTTTGTAGCTCCAATACTGCTTCTCAAGAACCTCATCTCACTGGCCTGTATTTTGCTCTTCTCCCTTCCTTTCATAACCCAGGTCTCCGAGGCATATGTCAGGATAGGGACATAGTACGTCCGATATATGATCTATTTGCTGTTCTGAGGGACATCCTTGCTCCATAACATGCTTCTCACACTCCTCCGAAATGCTTCTGCCTGCCTCCCCCGCTCATTTATTTCTCTATCGTTTCTTCCATTATCTTGTATCAGGCTTCCCAGATACTTGAAACTCTCCACTTTCTTCAGCTGTTCCCCACCAATTGTTATTCCCGTTGTGGTTCTTTCCTTCTTCCTTGTTGTGATCACCATCTCACTCTTGTTTATGCTAAATTTCATCCCATATCCTTGTATTATTCCTTCCCACACGTCCAACTGTTCCTGTACACCCTCCTCCTTGTTTCCCCAAATCATCAAATCATCTGCAAACACCATTGCTTTCACCTTTCCTTCCCCAATTACTTGTGCCACTCGGGTCATTATGTCATCCATCACCACAATGAAAAGTAACGGTGACAGTGCACTTCCTTGTTTCAGGCCGTTTCTCTGTTCCAACCAGTCTGATCTCTTTCCTCCCACTTTCACACAGCTCACGCTTCCCTTGTACATCTCCTTTATCCTCTTTATAGTCCATTTCTCTACTCCTCTATCCTCCAGGGACTTCCATACATTGTTTCTGCATACACTGTCATATGCTTTCTCATTGTCCAGGAAGGCCATCAGTAGATCTGTTCCATACTCATAGTGCTGTTCTTGTAACTGCCTTACAGCAAAAATCAAATCCACTGTGGACCTTCCTGCTCTGAAGCCATGTTGTTCTTCCCTCATCCCTCCTTCTATCCTTGTCCTAATTCTCTTTTCTATTTGGCACGAAGAAGGTTAGGGCGTACCCTGCAGGCGACGCGCAGTTCTTTTGGTACTGGGGGAACTGTGAGAAATGGGCGACCAGTAACCAAAATGAAAGTGGGAATCATGAATGTCATGACCCTGACAGGCAAGGTGGAGGAGGTGGTAGACTTCATGGAGAGGGAGAATGTTGGATTGATGGGGCTGAGTGAAGTGAAATGGAAAGGTAACGGAAGGAAGAAATTGAGGAAAGGATATACATTATACTGGAGTGGTGGCCAATAGGCAAAAAATGGCGTGGGACTGATAACCTCAAAACAACTGGAGGAGTATGTTGAAGTGGTCGAGTGTGTGAGTGACAGAATAATGAAAATTAGAATGAAGATGAAAAATGACGTGATGGACTTCATACAAGTGTATGCACCACAGACTGGAAACAGAGAAGAAGATATTGAAGTATTTCTGGAGGATGTAGAAAGAGTAATTTCAGATGTAGAAGTGGTGATCATGGGAGATATGAATGCACAAGTCGGAAACGAGAGACAAGGAAAGGAAGAAGTCATTGGACCATGTGGATATGGGAAAAAGAACCGGGAAGGAGAGGAACTTGTAAATTTTTGTGAAAGGAATGGACTGATAGTGGGTAATTCATGGTTTCGGTTGAAAAACAGAAGGAAAATTACGAGATATGGTTGGGGCGATAGAAGAACAAAATCAGTAATTGACTACTTTCTGGTGGAAAGGACTAATCGCAGAAAGCTGATAGATGTGACAGCTTTACCAGGAGAAGCATTTGATGGGGACCATAGAGCTGTGGTGGCAAAATTTAGATGGGAAAAATCGGAAAACCTAAAGGAGATCAGAGAAGGTAAAATAAAAATATGGAAATTGAAAGACAAAACTGCACAGGAAGATTTTCAGGAGAGATTGAAGCAACAAATCCCAGTTACTGAAGTGGAAAACATAGAAGAGGAATGGTCCCACTTTAAAAAGGCATTTGTTGGTGCAGCAGAGAGTGCTTGTGGTAGGACGTCAACAAGAGTGAAAGAGAAGGAGACACCGTGGTGGAATGAGGAAGTGAGGAAAGCAGTGAAAGAAAAGAAGTCTGCATGGAAAGAATGGAACCGAGATCAAACAGAAGAAAGCAAAAGGAAGTATCACGACAGCAAACGGAGGTGTAAGAAAGTGGTAGGAGAAGAAAAGAAGAAAAGTTGGGAAGAATTTACACGAAGAATGGAAACAGATGTAAGTGGCAGTAAAAGGATGCTGTATGGGCTTCTAAGAAGTAAGAGGAAGGAAAGAGTTACTACAAAGCTAGTGAAAAAGGAAGATGGAGAGTTGTTAACACACCCAGAAGAGATAAAGGGACGATGGAAGGAGTATTTCGATAAGCTATTGAATGTGAGCAATTGTACTGGTGAGATGGAAGTGACACAACCTGACGACTCTATAACAGAAGATGATATAACAATGCTGGAGGTGGAATTAGCAGTACAGAAAATGAAGATGGGAAAAGCAACAGGGGTGGATGAAATCAGTGTAGAAATGATAAAGGCTGCTGGACCTGTTGGTATGCAATGGTTGTATCGACTGCTAAAGTGCGTGTGGAAACGGAAATGTGTACCAGAAGACTGGGAGAAAGGGCTAATAATACCAGTGTTTAAGAAGGGGGACAAGAAGGTGTGTGATAACTAGACCTGGGATTTTAAGGCAAATGCCTATTTCGTTCCTTACGAAATAACATGATTTTTTAAAAATATCTTGACGTTTCATGATAAATCCCTTACATTAATAGAGTTTTATAGTGCCCTAAAATGCCTACTTGGACCTTTAGAGCCTATTTTACTATTTTAGTGCCTAAAAATGCCTATTTTCTACATTTAAAATAAAATTCAACTTCTGTAATTTTTACAATCACACAATGGACATCCCTGGAACGAGCAGAACAGCAGAGGGTGGGTTTTTCACAGAAATGTGCTCTTCCCAGACAACTGTCACCAAAGGAATGCTGAGTGAAGGGTGGATGTGGAGGATTAGCTCAGAAGAACAACGAGCAGGTAGTCAAGGACGTACTGTGTCGGGTGACGGGGTGAGGGGGAGGATTATCTAGGAAGAACAAGGAGCAGGTAGTAAGAAGCGACATACTGTGTCAAGTCGCCAGTGAAAGAACATCTGTTTAAGTGAATATAGTTCATCATGCCTAAAACGAAATCATCTAAGAGTGCGCTTATACAACAATGGCTTGTACAATTTCCAGGGATGACTTTTGACGGCAAGATTATTTTCTGCCAGTACTGCAATAAACAGGTATGCGCCTATATCTTAAATTTCATATTAATCTAAAATTAAGGTTTTGATATTGGCTTCTCTAATTAATTGTAGAGACCTACTGTCGGCGCAGAAAGTATGTGCAGTCGAGTTTAAACGCTAATACAATTTGAACCAGTCCACCAATCTAAAATATAAATACACCATCGTAAAGCGTGTTTTATTCTGCGTTATCTCCTGTTACATGCATATTTCTATTGTGTTTCTGGTGAAAGATATATTAGGCGGAATGCAAAAAAATACCTATTTTCTTGTCCGTTTTTTGTAAACAACAACTTTGTAGTTTAATTACATGAAAACGGAGAGCCTGTCGCTCGATTTCAAATAAAAATCGGTATAAAATACAGAAATCATTGTAAGTTTTCGGTATACAACGATTTGAAACAAAAACCTTCAGACCTTTGATGAACTCAGCCTCGATTTCGGAAGACCACCCAGTATCAAACGGACAGTCTTTTACAAAAACAATAACTTTTTTCCAACGTGTGTAGAGTAATTAAACTTCATAAATATATTTATAATAGTGCATTCCATAATCCACCTAAATTTCATGAAAGTCGAACAGTACGTTTTCATGTAACGGTACTACAAAGTTGTTGTTTACAAAAAACGGGCAAGAAAATAGGTACTTTTTGCATTCCACCTAACATAACTTTCACAGGAAACATAATAAAAATATGCATGTACCAGCAAAGAATGCAGAATAAAACAAGCTTTACGATGGAGTGATTGCATTTTAGATTGGTGGACTGGTTCAAATTTTATTAGCGTTTAAACTCGACTGCAGATACTTTCTGCGCCGACAGTAGTCCAGGCGACCTGGGTTCGATTTCCAGTACCGGCAGTAATTTAGAAATCTATGAGGTCTGGAAGGGTGTTGACCCAGCATCGTGAGGACAATTGAGAAACTACGGTGGGCAGGGGTCACGGAGGCAAGGCAATACGGCTGAGGGATGTATCGTGCTGACCACACGCCACCCAATATCTGCAGGCCATGAGCTGGGCAGCAACCGTTATTGAAAGCCAAGGCCCTTCGGGGACTGTAGTGTTCTTGTTCTTAATTAACTTTAGAGTAATAATGGCTTAATTTAAATAGTTCAAAATTACAAATTTTATTCAATAGCTCACCTTTTCTATTCCTCATCTTAGTCTCTAATTGACATCACTTTATTGTGTTTTAGATTTCACATGAGAAACAAGTAGTTCCGTGAAGAACTATACAGCCTATTTTCATATATCCTACTTATGTTAATTGCCACTATCAACATACACAATTTCAGTTTGATTGCTGTAATAGATTAGTAGATATTGAGAACCGACTAAATATTTCGGATGGTCGCCATGTTGGATTTTATATATGTAGGTCCTAGAGTTATGTACTGTTACATGCAGATTATTGTGAACGTGTAGTATTCAAACTTCAATCGCATAATTAGGACACAAGAAGTAACAAGGAGATTTTAAAATTTTTCACAGCTGCCATCTTGAGGATATGGAAACAATTGAAATAAATTAGATGCCAGTGGATTAACATTCATATAAGGATTTACTGTACCAAGTTTCACTGCACGCGGATGGTTAAATTGCGAGAAACGTCCATGTGAATATTTAAAATTCGCGTCGCCGCCATGTTGGATTTGTGATCACCAGGTTATTTAAAGTCCTGTAGGTGAACTTAAGTTCATAGCCCCTATGAACATTAAAGAATGCAGTTTGATTACTAAAATAGATTCGTAGATATTCAGTATCGTATAAATATTTCGGATGGTCGCCATGTTGGATTGTTAAATGTATAGGCCATAGAGTCATGTACCATTAAAGGAAAATTATTGCGTAGGTTCATTATCAAACTTTCACTTCAATCGCATGACTACATCACAAGAAATAAAAACTTAATTTTAAAATTCGCACTGCCGCCATCTTGAGGTTATGTAAACAATTGAACTAAATTAGATACCAGTGGATTACAATGTGTATGAATATTTCCTGTACCAGGTTTCAGTGCGCTTAAAACATTAAATCGCGAGAATGGTCTATTTAAAATTTTCAAATTCGCTTGGCCGCCATGTTCGTTTTGTAGTTAACCGGGTTTTGAAAGTCTTATAGATGGACTTCCAGTAGTGCCCTTTATCTCCGTACGAAATTTTAGGGAGATACCGCTAATAGTTTCAGAGATATAGAATGCCGGTGAAATATTTCGCACATCCGCCATCTTGTGATTATGTAAACAATTGAACGAAGTTAGATGTCGGTGCATTACAATGTATATAATCATATACTGTACCAAGTTTCATTGCGTTTGATTGGTCAAATTGCGAGGAACGTCTATTTAAAAGTCGCAAATTCGCTTGGCCGCCATGTTGGTTTTATAGTTACCAGGTTTTCAAAAGTCACATGAAATGAACTTATAGTAGTTTCCTCTATCACCATAGAAAATGTCAGGGTAATATCGGTAATAGTTTCGGAGATATTGAATGCTGGTGAAATATTTCGCACAGCCGCCATGTTGGATTGGTGAGTCGTAATAAAATTTGAAGGGCACGGTCGAGGTCGCCCGGGATAGTGCTATGAACTTTCCGAGTTTCATTGAAATCGCTCCTGCCGTTTAGATTTTATTAGGGGGACACACACACACGAATCACACACACACACACGGACAAAAGGTGATCTCATAAGCCTATTTTTTCAAAATTGAAAATAGGCTAAAAATGCCACCTTCAGCAGCAAGCAGATAGTGCCAGTCACAAAGCGAAAGCAGCCATGAAAAGTAACATTAGACAGACTCTGCTCACACAAACTATTATCTCCTACAACTCATAATGGTTTCTATGCTGATATGTGTAGAGCCCTAGTTGCAGCAAATATCCCCTGGAATGCTGTGCATAAACCGGTTTTCAGAGATTTTTTACAGAAATACACCAAGCAGCACATCCCATCAGCATCTACATTAAAGAAAAACTACTTAGATATTTGTTACAATGAGGTCATTTTGTCAATCAGGGAGGATATTGGGGAGTCTTGCATATGGTTGTGTGTGGACGAAACCACCGACTCTGTGGGCAGGTACATTGCTAACCTTATAGTAGGAAAACTGGAACCCAATCAGGCATCTACCGCTCACCTTCTTTGCTCTAAACAGCTTGAGAAAGTCAATAGTCGAAGCATTGCATACTTCATCAACAAGGGGTTGCAATTGTTGTATCCTGGGGGTGTTGATGATTCTAAAGTCCTTCTCCTTGTCTCCGATGCTGCTTCCTACATGATTGCCACTGCACCTCTCCTCAAAACTTTCTATCCTTCTTTAATTCATGTTACTTGCATGGCCCATGCCTTGCATAGACTCGCAGAAACAGTTAGGGCCGAGTTTCCTGCAGTAAATACTCTCATTTCAACAATGAAGAAAGTGTTCTGTAAGGCTCCATCAAGAATAGCCATCTTTCGAGAGAAACTCCCCTCTATTCCCCTTCCACCACAGCCAATCATCACCCGTTGGGGTTCCTGGATGGAAGCTGCCCTGTATTATGCAGAACATCTTGAGGAAATCATGACTGTGATAGACAATGTGCCTTTAACGGACAACTCTGCATGTGTGTCGTCTGTCAAAGAACTGTTAAATGATTGTTCCAGTGTTCAGAGAGACATTGCGTATATTCAGGCAATTTTTTCATTTCTTCCAGTCACCATTACAAAAATGGAGGAAAAAGGAAAGAGTCTCAAACAGCAATTTTCTGTAATTGAAGAAGCTGAGAATAACATACAAAGTGCTAGGGGCAAGGTAGGAGATAAAATAAGAGACAAGTGGTCTAGTGTACTGCTGAAGAACCCAGGTTATTCAATGCTGAAAAGGGTACATCAGGTAATGGATGGGGTAAAGGTAGACTTACCAAGTGAAATTGAATTGAAAAATGTAGGTAAATTTTCCTATGCCCCTCTAACATCTGTGAGTGTGGAGCGCTCTTTTTCTGCTTTCAAAATGATTTTAACAGACAAAAGACACAGCCTGACTGTGCAAAATTTGGAGAAGATTATTGTTATGTACTGTAAAGCAAACTACGAATGAAAGTACTGTAGGAATGTTCCTCACAAATAAATAAACACATACTCCATTCGCGTTTCCACCGTTATTGGATGCCTACAGTGCTGTAATTGTGTACAGTGATTTTAGTATTAAGGTTTTAGATCAGTACTGATAATGATATATCATATAATCCAAAACATTTTTTGACACATTACTTTTTATATTGTTTTTCATAACTTCTTCTTCATCATTTCCCGGTTCCAGTGATCTGGGTCGGGGCGTGAATCAAGGACCTCCATCCGAGGCCTCGACTCACACACTATCATATTTAGGCTATTTGTACGATGGGTTCGCCACACCCAAAGGCAATGTGGCCAACTTAGAATACCAAAATACCTTGTTTTTCATAAATGTCTTTTTTATTCTGTCTTAATTTTGCAGTTATTTCGGTTAAGAATAGGGATACCACGTTTGTTAAAGAAATAAAGTATCACGTTACAGTTTAAGTGTATATTGTAATATTTTAAAGTCTATTTCCTGCCTATCCACACATTTTGAAAACATATTTTAAGTGCCTAATTTCTCTTTTAAAAGCCTATTTACTTGTTTTAAAAGCCTATTTTAGGTGCCTAAAACTAATTTTTTTAGAGCCTAAAATCCCAGGTGTAGTGATAACTATAGAGGGATCACCCTCATATCAGTAGCGGCTATTCAGGTGAAGAGCGTGAAGAGCCTCTTCACTAGCCATCTTCTTCTTCTTCATTTCCCAGTTCCAGTGATCTGGGTCGGGGCGTGAATCAAGGACCTCCATCCGAGGCCTTGACTCACACACTATCATATTTAGGCTATTAGTACGATGGGTTCGCCACACCCAAAGGTTTCACTAGCCATCTCTTAAATAAAATAAACATTATTTGTTCTTATTTAAATAAAAATGTTGTAATTGTCTTGGGCAACTTTTTCATTTAGTGTACTGTTATTTCTACACTCCGTCGCTAGATGGTGCGCAAGCAAGGCTGCATGACGTCCTTGTGTCAGTTGTACTCCCTGCCGCTAGATTGTACTGCCGTAACTTGGAAGGAAATCTGCAGGAGACGAAGTAATTTGTTTATGTCAGCTACTCCGTCTCGTTGCCATGGTAACCTGACGTCAGTTGTGACGTCATTACCTGCCGTTAGACAGACGAGTGAAGATGTTGCTGTGTCTGCAAGGCAGTACGTCTAGTTTAGTTGATGAAAGTTTACATTGCAAGAGACTTCTTTTTCTTTTATGCTGAAGCTTTTATTTACTTTCCCAATAAATAGTATATATTTGTAACGTTATAAATCCTATTGTTGATGAAAGTTGATGGCTCGTAGTGTATAATGTTTGCAGTGAAGGACACGTTATTAATTTTATTAGAAATTCCCTTCAGTAGGTGGAAACATGAAGACAAAAGGGATTTATTAATTTGTGGGCGGCCAAAGAAATTAATAGAACTGTGCACTAAAGAATTAAAACTCAGAAGTCCTATAGCCTTCATCTCAAGGGATCTTGGTTCGGACAGTTCATATAGTTGTGCAGTAGTTATATTCTTAAATAAGAACTGTTCTGCTGGACTTGCTTACTTAACAGTAACAAATGTGGTGTCTGGTATGGACAAGAGTTTGGTGATTTCAAAAACATTGCACGTGGGTTGAACAAAAAGAAAAAAAAGGCAGTGAGCAACATTTAAAGAACCAGTTTCCACTTAGAACAGTCGAAGGAAACACAAGCACGATATCTGACACTTAGAGGGAAAATGCAAGACTATGTGCACTTAAATGTAATGTGAATGCGACTTTAAATAGGCATATTCTGAGACTTGTGATTAGAGTTGTTCTATACTTAAATTTACAGGAGCTATCTTCTAGAGGTCATGACGAGACCTCTTTAAACCGTGCGAGCTTTAAGGAATTATTGAAGATACTGATATCTGAAAAGCCCTTAGAAACTCAAAATTATTAAAAGAAAATTCGAAGTGTGTTCGCTGGAAATAACTGATGCAATATCAGAGACAATCAGAGATCATATTAAGAATTGACTTAATAATGTTCCACTTTTTTTCTATCCAAGTTGATGACACCACAGCTATGCTAACGCATGACTGTGATAAATCACAATTCTTAAATAAGTCTTATAGATTCCGACGAATTTGAGCTGTATAACAAACATATTCAGCAATACCCCACTTTTAAGAAATGAACTGTCACTCTTTTATGCTGATGAATCCTACAAAGTAAAAATAACCGGGAGAAATACATCAAGAATTCTGTGAAAAGAAGAGACTTACAACCTTTTTCATTATTACTGGCAATACCTTCTACAAGTGCATCAGTAGAACGCACTTTCTCTTGTTTGAAAAGATTCAAAACTTTTGCAAGTAACGCAATATCTCACTCTAGACTTACATCATTGGCTATCATCTCCATACACCGTGAATTGTAGTTGAAATTGATTGAAGACCTTCTATGAGGACATCATAGATAAGTTTCTTAGGAAACGGAGGATTCATTTAATGTATAAAAAATAAGCGAGTTTGACTTTTTAGTACGATAACTTATGTTTGGTTCGGTTTTAAGTGTTATGCTTTTAGTAGATATTTCAGCATTAAAATACGAGGAAAAAAATGTCAATATTCACAAACGCAAACATCATGCACTGCTGAAATTAGGAGTTTGGCTCTTAACCTGAGCCACTGCCTCATATCACAGATAGTAAAAATACTGGAAAGGATATTAGAAAGAAGAATGAGAAGAAAGGTGGAAGGAGAGTTGCAAGAGGAACAGTATGGCTTCAGGAGTGGAAGATCCACAGTGGACCCAATCTTTAGCTTGAGGCAGGTGATGGAAAAGAACTGGGAATATGGAGAGGATTTGATCATGACTTTCATAGATCTAGAAAAGGCATATGATAGTGTCCCCAGAGAGAAGGTATGGTAAACCATGGTTAAGAAGAGACTGGGAAGAGAAATGTTGGAAATGGTGCAAGCAATGTACAACAACTGTGTTAGCAGGGTACTGAACCCAGTTGGAAAGACAGATTGGTTTAGGAACAAGACTGGACTAAGACAGGGGAGTGTGCTGTCACCTCTCTTGTTCATAATGGTGATGGATGAAATTGTAAAGGAAACAAAGGAAGCATATGGACGTAATGACATGAAGTTACTGTTATTTGCAGATGATATTGTGGTCTGGGGAAGGAACACCAAAGAAGTGCAAAAATAACTAGATGCACTGAACGAAAATATTCAGAAGTACGGCCTGAAAATCAGTATAGAGAAAAGCAAGACCATGGTGATGACAAGAGGGGAATGACAAGGAAAGGGCACTGTGAAAATTGGAAGTCAGAGTTTGGAAATTGTGGACACGTTCAAGTACCTAGGAAGTGAATTGATGCAAACTGGTAGGTTGGACATGGAGATTGGCAGGATAGTACAGCAGAGCAATGCTTTCTATCAAAGTGTAAGAAAACTTGTTTGGGATAAGGAAGTACCAAGGAAAAGCAAGGAGGTAATGTATAAAGTGTACTATGTTCCCATATTAACTTATGCAGCTGAGACTTGGACCCTGGCAAGCAGGCAAGAGAGTAGAATCCAAGCCAGTGAAATGAAATTCCTAAGAAGTATGATAGGAAAGACAAGGAAAGACAGAGTGAGGAATGAAGATGCTAGGAAGGAAGTTGGGATGGGAAAACTAAATGAGAGAATTGAGAAGAATAAACTAAGGTGGTTTGGACATGTAAAGAGAATGGAGGAAAATAGAATACCAAGATGCTGGAGGCAAAGTGCAAGGGTAAGAGAGCAAGAGGAAGACCTAGAACAAGGTGGATTGATTCAGTGAACAACAGCACAAGAAAAAGAAATCTGGACTGGGACAAGATCGTGGAAGAAGAATGGTGGAAGGAAAGAGGAAAGTGGAGAAGTGCCATAAATACCCCGACCCGGCAGGAGCTGGATAAGGGGAAATGATGATGATGATGATGAACACCCGCAAATTCAATTTGTTTTGTGAAATTAGCTGTCTTAGGTATGATTGTCCTTCAAA
Organism: Meconema thalassinum; assembly: GCA_946902985.2. Lineage (NCBI taxonomy): Eukaryota > Metazoa > Arthropoda > Insecta > Orthoptera > Tettigoniidae > Meconema > Meconema thalassinum. The sequence goes on from OX336388.2 coordinate 556,443,103, forward strand.
TAGGTGTTGGCATGTGTCATTAGCAAATCGGCTACAGATTGCGCATTAGCATTGAAATGGCATGTGAGGAGGAGCTGAAGCAGGCCTGTAGTTGCTTACATTGTTTACTATCTCATAACAACATATGCTGCATAAAGAACGTTCGGGGCTACATGACCGCGTTATCGCAGCCCCTAAACTAAGGAACCATAGAGAACGTACAATTAGTAAGATTTTAAACAGTTATAAAAAGCATTGTGTGTTATAATTTGTCTCAGAGTAATCCATTCTTCGAGTAGTTTTAATTATATCATGCGTAACTTACAGAATCCTGTTCTACTTATTCTATGGATACATGCGACATTAGCATCTGGGTGGAGCAGATATAAGTTAAAGATATCATGACGTAATTTGGGAACCGATCGCCCTATACCAGTTTCACCCGCCTGGTGAAGTGTCTTTTGTTTGTTCTTCGCAGCTCCAAGAATCCAGGGGGATGACGAAACATTCCGACTGTGCACGAAAACTGAACAGGAGTTTGTGCTCGCTATATCTAATTAGTCCCCGCTAGCAATTTCAAGCAAAGACTGCTAAGGCTCAAAATATCCTTCTTTAAGAGACGTATCACATTCGCTTCATTACTGGTCTACAACATGCAAGACATCTAAACTCTCTCCTTGGTCAATATAAACTATGTCTTCAACCCTTATATTAGATAGCTTTGCATTGAAAGAATACGCGCGCCGAGCATGATGGATGTATTTCGTAGATTTCTCGCATGCTTTATGCAAGAAATACTGTAATTCCAACCAACTCCTACATAACTCACTTACAAAATGGAAAACGTTAATAATACTCCTTGATAAAACAATATTTCAGTAGTAAAAAAAAATTAAAAAGCTGCCGAGAGATGGGATCGATCTTGGGCTCCTTCGAACCACAGTCAGTCACCTTAACCACATAGCTATTCGCACACTCCTGTCAATTACTGGCGCAATCATTCACTATCTTCATAACCCGCTGTCTGGAGAAAATAGTCCATTTCATTAACAAAGAAATCAATGTTGCACATTCGTATACGTTCAATCCGTTACTATATTTTATTGTCAGGACTTGGTTAATGTCCGTTTTCAATTACACGGAAGCTTTATACAAGGGCGCGTACAGTTCTTATATAAATTACATTTTAATGGACTTCTCACCGCCATTTCTGTCATGAGCCACGGCGGATTGTGCGCATGCGTGAGCGGCAAGAATTCTGCATTTTTCTATATTAATTTAAAAATATATTGTAACATATTTGTTTATTTTTAAGACACTCTGCAAATCTACAAGCCAAGAACTTTCGTCAGAGTGCTCTACGAAGTAAATCGGTTCTGTCGTTCTCTCAATCTCGTGGTAACAAAAATCACCTTAGTGTTTTAAATATATAGATAGATAGATGAACGTACAGTACAAACAATATTTAGTCTATTTGTTTTGTATATTATAATAATGCATTTCAACCAAGTAAGTATCTTAAGTAATTACTAATACTATTAATATTATTACACATTTTGCCCGAGATCAATGGATATATTTATGGAAGGGTGTTTCATAGAGTGTGTGCCACACGGATACCAGCAATCCGGGCCACCACACTGAGCACATCGTTGAAGGGAACATGTGGTCTCCGAGACCACCCAAAGGTGCTATGGACATAAACATGTGCAACACAAATAAGGCGTCCAGAGTACTGCTCGGTTCCAAGCTCTGTGAACTTGCGGGATGAAGAGCAGAGGCAGGGTAGGAGCAGGCGAGAATTGAGAAGCCTGTCGACAACCCGCCGTGTTACCTGACATTCTCGTCTATTCCAATACTGCTAACATGGGTCTTTTCTGAAACCAGTGTGGCCTTGGGAAAGTGTGACTGAGTCACCGACTAATGTATTTGCTTCTGTTACTACGCAAGGGCCGAGAAACCTCATCACTCGTCACCACCACTACTGATAGTCTGCGATGCACATTCCTCTCAGGTCCATGCAGCTTAGACTCGAGCAGTAGTTAGTTATGTGTATTGTTTATTGACAGTAAATGTGTATACTAGGCTATTACACAGTTATCCAATGAACGGATGGGCATAAACATGTAGATGAACAATGCTGTGTTTGTGGTTCCTCCATCGTCAGGAAGGTAGTATGGAAGTGCTGGTTCAGGAGTGAATCGGATGGTGACACGCCGATAAATACGAAAATTTTTAAAGAGAATAAGTTGTATGCTTCCACGAACACATCGTCCATACTGTTTTCTTTTAGATATTTCACTAATGTTTCAATACTCATATTTTTTGTATTTCTTATCTTGGACCAAATACATGCAGGTTGGTGGAGTCCAGGATAACAGGTCCATAACAGTTCGTGGTCAAGCTATAGAGCAAGTGCTACAATTCACATATCTTGGTATTAACTCCATTGATGGAGGCACAGAAAGGGATATCACCTGTCGAATCGGAATGGTATCAGGCATATCTCAGCATATGCGCTCTATCTGGTCGACAACAGTCATAAGCGTCGCCACAAAGATTAAACTTTTCAAGAGAATTGTCCTACCTACTGCATTATATGCCTGTGAAACATGGAAATTCACGGCTAAGGTAATTAAGCGGTTAGATGTTTTCCAACGACGTTGCATTAGACGAATTCTTGGAGTCTCTTATCGTGATCATGTCACAAATGAAGACGTCTTGAGAAGATCAGACTCAGTACGCATGTCAACGACTGTAACTGAGCGTCGGATGCAACTTGCTGGCCACGTTCTCCGCATGCCCGAATACCGTCAGCCACGAACTGCACTAAGGAAACAAGGCCGATCTCGAAGAACTTCGCGTCAAACAATGAGAGAAGATCTCAGGACCATTGGCATTTCTTGGAATGATGCCGAAGCTGTTGCGATCGACCAACATCGCTGGAGAAGACTTGCTGCCCAATGTGCATTGCACAGGACCTAATGATGATGAATATCAAAATGTAAAACATATTACACACGCAACACATCACTATCTAATATACGAACTGCACGTGCAGCGAGCACAGTAACTGTTACAGTACAAGATTGCTTGGAATGATAGCAATGTGGAAGAGCAATCACTGGTGAGAGACGACTCGCTTGCTGACTGAATTCGCATCACAGAACTCCTGTTGCTATGGTTACCGCTGACTTCCGTTCTCCCTCCGGCCTTACTCAATCACCAAGGCAAGGACGTTCTTGCCTGCGCATTCCTGTCGCAACAGGCTAGTTGAGCAATGCAGCAGTAGTTTCGCCACCGCGCCATGCCATTTGAAGGTCGATGTTGATGCCTTAATTATTATTATTATTTTTAGCGTATGATGTTACAATTGACAATCGGGTCACAAAATATATAAATATATATAGGAAAACAAAGAAATGTGAAAAAGGCTTCGGCAATGTGGTAGCCTCTCACAGACGTATGTCCAGTCTCTCCAACCAAGTGATTGCGTCAGGGGTTAAACGATGGAGGTCTTCGAATGATCCAGAGAATGCTCGCAAAGGGCAGTCCTTCACAATGTGCATGATGGTTTGCACTTCAGAACCGCAGTCACAAGCAGGAGACTTCAGCCAACCCCACTGGTGGAGAACAGAAGCACTTCTTCCAACACCACAGCGTATCCTGTTAAGTTTGATCCAGGTGGAGCGAGGGAGATTGAACCCAGCCAGTTTTTTTGTTGGATCCCTGATAGAAATGCCAGACGAGTATGATTGAGACCATTCTTGTTTCCATGCCTCCTTAGGTCTGAAAGACATGGCAGTTAATTCCTTGGCTGTCCTCCAAGCAGGTTTCCGGGATTTCAGTCTCGTTACGGCATTTTCGTCTGTGTCCTGATGGATGGGAAGAGAGCTGTTCATCAGAATCCTCGACCATACTCTAGCAAGGGATCTCTTCCGTCTGATGTAAGGAGGTTCAATGTTGCTCAGAACCGGTAACGACTGGACAGGAGTGGGGTGTAATGTATCCGATATAACTCTCATTGAGTGACGCAGCTGGACATCTACCAGTCGAGTGAGGGAGCTATTCAAGCATACAGCAGAGTAGTACTCGGCAGTCGAATATAAAAGTGCTAGAGCAGTTATACGAAGCGTATTCGCATCTGCACCCCATGTAGTTCCAGCTAATCAACCCAGCAAGTTGTTATGGCTTTTAAGTTTAGCTGCAAGTTTCTTGAGATGGCATCGGTACGTTAAGGATCTGTCTAACGTTACACCCAGGTATTTGGGGGTGGTATTCAACTGCAGTGTGTGGTAATTGATAACATCTAATGCAGTAAAAATCATGTTTAAAAATCCTAATAAATGCCAAAATATTTATTTTTAATCATTACTTATTTTGTAATAAAGCAGGTGACGCGGCGATTCAAACGCTTCAATGGAGAACCGCCACTGTAGTGTGGTCATACAGAATCTCGTACATCGTCGCCATGCTTGTATCGAGGTTAGTGGCTGTCATGTTGAGCAACTTTTATGAGTTTGTACACACTAATGGTCTGTTCATGTTATGACCATCAGTTACAGTGCTACCTTTGTAATATTGTACACATTTACATACATATATATACACCGCGGACAGGCCAACAAGGACCACGCAAATATCACTTCTTTATAGGTCTAGTTTCCTTCTTTCTCTTCCAGAAGTCTTTCATCCTGGTCGACTGTACAGCTCTTCTTTCAGCAGTCCATTCTCCTCTGTTGAGATTCTTCTTCTCCCCGACAAGAGTTTTGAGGCCAAAATTTTGTTTTCTGTACTCTATTCGATTTAGACAATCTTCTTCAGTAATTTTGAATTTTTGAAGTTCTTCTTTTATTTGTTTTACATAGCCTCCTTGCCCTTTATAGTTCCAGATTTTATCAAAAATTTGTTTGTTTAACGTTGAGCAATCCATGATATGTCCGTAGAACTGAAGTCGCCGTTTTCTGATCATCACTTCAAGGTTATCGATTTTACTATAAATTTCTGCATTGGATCTCAGTCTATAACCTTCCTGTGTTTTCCTAGGACCATAAATCCTTCTTAAAATTCTTCTTTCTATCTTGAGCAATTTCTCCATTCCGGTTATATTTGTAGTTTCCATGCCGTACAAGATGACTGGTCTAACAACTGTATTAAAATGTCGTAATTTTGCAATGATCGACAGGTTCTTTTTATTGTATATATTTTTTGTACAAAAATTTAATCTTTCCAATTTCCCTTTTTTGTTCTCAATTGCCAATTTATCCGTCCCATTGTTACTAATTATTTCTCCAAGATATGTAAACCGGTCAGTGACCCTGATGCTCCCATAATTTGTTTTTATCATTTTCTTAGTGTATTTCTGCTCTGACAACCAAGAATTCACACTTGAGGAAAATCCATTGATAGAGTGGTATTTATGAATCTTCGGTCCTCGTGAATTTTCGTGTCAATTGCAGCCACCAAGTCATCTGTGATCACAGATGGTAGACCTGAGCGTTCATCGTCATGAATATTTTCACGGCCACTTTTGATCTCGCGTACCCCTTTTCACACTTTATCTTCCGTCATTGCATTATCACCATACACCTCACAAAGCTGACGATGAATGTCTGCAGCCGACATGTACTCAAAAAACGTATCACAGATCGTACCTCACACGCGGCGGGCGAATCAATAATCTTGAACATTGTAAAGATGCACAGTTCAGCGTACAGGTTAGCTACACAGCTGCAACTGACGCCTGCTTGTTCGCAAAGGATGCCGGGAGGTAGCGCGCACGCTTGTTGCGGCGTACGCACTAACTACGGGCTTTAAAAAAACGGCCCTTATTTAAAAAACAGCCTTTGTATGTTTGACATAAACTTGTGTGTGGCGGCTTTGGTGGCGTAGTTGGTAGCATGATTAGCTTCTATGCCCAAGATCGCAGGTTCAAACCCAGCCGAAATCGTCGGATTTTTTAAGAGCGTTAAAAATCCCTCAGTATGACTTTCTTTGGAGGGGAAGTAAAGCCGGTGGGCCCATGTCATTGATTTATGGCATGCAAATGGCATGTAAAAGAGCCTTCCACTAACTATAATTGTGTGTGAAACTAAATTTGTGGGTTAGATTTGATTAACGCTCATTAAGTTCCAACATTCATCGCCAGGTGCTGGTTGCGGTGGCATCTAGTAGCCAAGTTCACAGCTAGGAGTCGATGGTAGCATTTGGTAGCAAAAGTAGGAACTATTTGAAAATTGATTGTCTGCAGTCCTTAGCTGAATTACAGATAACACACACTAATACAGCCAACACAAGTAACATCGGTTATCAGACAGATTCTAGACACACCCAATGTACACGGGGCTACATAACCGCGTTGTCGCAGCCCCTAAACTGAGAAACCAACCAAATTTGTGTGTTTTTAAATGGATTATTTATTGTACAAATGATCATATGGAAATTCGAATTAAGAATGACGTTTGTTGCATAGAAATAGGTCAATTACATCCAGAGAAATTGTAACGTGATTTGACGCTTGGGATAAACGAAACGCGCATCAGTTGCACATCATAATATTATTTCTCGCCCACTTGATAACTGTGGAAGTAAGATTAAGAACAACTTTTGTTGCACTGTAGTACGTCAATCACATCGTGATTAACAGCGACAGGAAATTCGTGCTTGAACCTCAGGATGAGATATTCGTGTAGGACACGCAGCACCTAGATGCCGAAGATGGACCAACACGATTGCCTTTATTTTATTTTAATATCTTCCTCCACCTAAAGGCTGCTCGAAGACAAAGAATACACAAAACAATGAATATTATAAAGTAATATATAACTTAGCTCTGAACTCAAAAAACAAATTTGTGAAGTAAAAAGGTAGAAAGGCTTTCTTCACAAGTTTAAGACACTGATATTTTCTCAGGCAAGTAATTTAATAAAACATAATTTTATACAGCAAAGCTTTGTTAAACTCTAACAACAAATATTCACAAAATGCACAATAAATGCATATAGAAATATTACAGTATATGGAAATATCACTTATCTGTGCATTGACCTCTCAACTAATTAATACTGATGTAAGCAATTAATTTAAAACTTGAACTACTGGCATAATAAAAGTTCCACTCACTAAAGAGGGAACAAATTGGGTAAAACTGAATGGGTGAAAGCCATAATGGTATGTGACGATTTAGCTAAAATTTGTTCAGAAAATGCACTTCTGTATTTAGAAGAGCATATCACTTGATGAGATGGAGGTACAAGAACAGCTAGACGTAATAAATGAAAAGATTGAGCAATGGGGATTGAAGATAAATTTGGAGAAGTGTAAAACAGTGGTGATGAGTAGAGATAAGAAAGAAGGAAAAGGATTAATCAAAGTAGGAGATAAGGAATTGGAAGTGGTAAAACACTTCAAATACCGTACTTGGGAAGCGAACTGACTGAAGATGGAAGACTAGATTTGGAAATTAGCAGAAGAATACAACTCGGGAGTGCTTTCTACCAATAGGTACGGGGACTAGTATGGAACAAGGATATACCATTAAGGCTAAAGAAGTTATGTACAAAGCATATTATGTTCCTATAATGACATATGCAGCAGAAACTTGGACATTGACTAAGAGGGATGAGAGCAGAGTACAAGCAGCAGAGATGAGATTCCTGAGAAGTATGGTCCAGAAAACGAGGAGGGACAGAGTGAGAAATGAAGATATACGGAAAGAACTGGGACTACAGAAACTAAATGACAAACTGGAGCAAAGCAGATTGAGATGGTTTGGACATGTCAAACGGATGAATGAAGTAAGGCTACCAAGACGAGCACTGGAACGACGGATGACAAGGAAGAGAGGACGAGGAAGACCAAGAATGCGTTGGATGAACTCGGAGGAGAATAGTATTAGAAAACGGAACCTGGATTGGAACACTGTGTCGGAAGAGGAATGGTGGAACGACAGAAAAAAGTGGAGTGGAACCATATTTGCCCCCTCCCAGTGTCAACTGGAAAAGGGGAAATGAAGATGATGATGATCTCTTGAATCACAATATTGTTACAGATACCTAGAAGTTTTCATTTTTAGTATTTAAAAATTCAGAATTTTACCTTTTGAATTCCAAATTTTGAGTTTTGTGTCATCTATGATTTTTTTTAGGTTTAGCAATCTGTAGCAAATGTGTTACAAATAGGGATTTTGTGCAATATTATCATTATGTAGCAATTAGGACTAAAGTAATATAGCCCAATAATATGAGATGGCCATATTATTTATGAAAAAATATTATGAGAAACTTTAGACAGAAGAACATATCGAAATAGCAAATTTCCACCATGATTGTACATACAAACGTGCAATTTGGTAAAAATTATGAATTTTGGCTGGTATCCGCTAAAGAAATCCCTTCCGTTGAAAAATTCCAAAGGTAGTACACCCAAAATGAAAGTTAATTTTTGCTAAGAATAAATATTTCATGTAGTTTACTATTGTACTCTTTTATGTAAACATTTGTTTATTGTGTAGAAAATCAAGAAAATCACATTTATTTTGCAGAAAATGAATAATTTTGCATTTTATTGCTCATTATACAGGGTGTCATTTATGTATTTGAGTACCCTTAAGGGGCGTGTAGGGGATGGGTATAGGATCAATTTGAGATGAGAACCTGGGGTCAGAATGGCCTCCTAACCCCAGAAAACAGGTTTGTTTCAGGCCCTCCGCCCCTGTAAAGTAGGGAAGCGCGCCATGTGTTACTCTGAGGTCAGGCACTCTTTCGCTGTCAACGGTCTTGGCGCAACCACCGCTCAACGCTGTGTTAGCCGAGAGCTCCATTCCTCTTGCCAATTGATAGTTCCGTCGTCTTTAACTACCTCAGAAACACACGTAACTCGTTGATACTAATAATCAAAAGGCTATTAATTTACAGAATCAACGTTAGTTTAAAAAATCAGCACAGAATAAACACGCACTGTGACTAAACCCCCTCCTTCCCCACGAAAATATCAAGAAAAAGGAAAATGATGAAGGCATGACACCCCAGGAGAAAAGAACCCGGGACCACCGTGGCACCGCGCCTCGCCGCTATCCTCTCGGCTAACGCAGCGTTGAGCGGTGGTCGCGCCAAGACCGTTGACAGCGAAAGTGTGCCTGACCTCAGAGTAACACATGGCGCGCTTTCCTACTTTACAGGGGCGAACGGCCTGAAACGAACCTTTTTTCTGGAGTTAGAAGGCCATTCCGACCCCAGGTTCCTTATCTCAAATTGATCCTATACCCATCCCCTACACGCCGCTCAAGGGTACTCAAGTACATAAATGACACCCTGTATATCACTACATTCCACTAGTAGGGGTAACTACAAACACATACAGTAATAATACATAACGTGATGAGTTTTGGATAAATTTTGCAAATAACACAAAAGCTACAAGCCACAAACTCTACCTTACATATTCGAGTTACAGAAATCTAGGGCTTAAGAGTATAAATCAACAATAAGCCATTATGAAAACAGAGATTTAGTGTTGTTTAAACCATGATAAAACATTAAATGGAATATAATTAAATATAATTATATAAATATAATTGCCTCTGCAATGTAAACGAGCAATTTATCAGACTTATTATGTGCCAATCTTGACCTATGGCTGCGAAACTTGGACCATGTGGAAGAAAGATGAGAGACGGATTCAGGCAGCAGAGATGAGATTGCCAGATCCATGGTTAGTAAGACAAGAAAAGACAGAATTCGTAATGAGCATATCAGGGAATTGGTTCAGGTCGACAAACTACAGGATAAAAAAAACATTGAAAAGGCTCATGTGGTTTGTCCATATGCGAAGGATGGATGTTACCAGAATTCCAAAACAAATGTATGAACTGCTTCATGACCGAAGACCTAGAGGACGACCAAGAATGAGATATGCAGACATGGTGAGAAATGACATCTAACAATTGGGTCAGGACTTGGACAGCATTGAAGAAGAAGAAGAAGAAGAAGAAGAAGAAGAAGAGAAGTACAGAGACAGAAATTGGTGGAGGGGCCTCATTCGCCCACCCATCTAATAGATGGAACGACGAGGGATATGATGATATGATAATTAAACTTAATGAAACATACAGATAATTTAAGAACTTGCAATTATAAATAGCACATTTATAATTAGTGTTAATCATAGGTGAAACAGTTCAATTACTTTTACAATAAGAATCATGATATTACACGATTTATACTCTTAAGCCCGGGCATGAAAGTAATGCAACTGAATATAGCATGTAGCAGCTCCACAATGAACTAAAGTGTGATTTCATCACAAAAATAAAATATATTGTTCTGGTTTTCACCCATTCAACTGCCACTGTATATAAAGGAACTAAATAATTCTATTTGGATATGGTATAAAAATACTAGATCACAGAATTCTAGGATATTAATCCATCACACACTATGCAATGAGCATCAAATAACAAGATTAACATACAAATACAGTAGCTTGTACAAATTTTTGGCAGCACAGCTGTAACAATTTTAACAATAATGTGGACTAGTAAATGGTATATTTCCCCTCTTTAATTGTCAAAGAAATACATCTTAGTATTCCATTTGCTACATTTCTAAAACTAACTTCTGCGTCATGAGTCAAAGATGAATGACTTTACACCAATGTGCCATTGAAACAACAACACAATAGAAACTCAAAATTACTTTGGCCAGATTTAAACAATAACTTCAATACAAGTATTTCCACAATAATAAGGTACAGATATAGCATAGTATACGGCAGTGCACTCCTGGTATTCTGCGAGCGATTAATTTGCTTTGCAGTTAAACTGCAGATCTAATTTTCAATAGAACAACATTGGTCAGAGAAAATCAAGTCCCAGCACATGATATAAACACTACTTTTTACGAATAAACATACTCCAAATGTATGCTTTAATTATATTGAAATACAAAAAGTCGGTGGTCAATGTCATATAAACATAACCTTACTTTTATAATGAAAAAAGACCCTTTCAAAACATGGACTTTTCAAACTGGAAGGAAGCTACCGTATTGTGTTTTTAAAGCATTCTTTTGACTCAAACAAATGAAACTTCAAGATTATTTCCCCAAATAGAAATCAACGAATCAATTTATTTAAGGATTATGGAAAATCATACAGCCAAGAACAGCATTTACCAGAATGTAAGTATTCAATTATTGATATTTAAAAAATCGCATAAATCGATAGTCATGTTGGATAGTTCAAATTGATCGCAAGCTTCACTAAGAAGTTGTATGTTGGATATTGCCCTTCAAGTGCGAGGAGGGAATACTAAGGCTGAGTTTGTTATGGAAAAATTGTAAAATAATCATTATTGCAGTAAAGGCGCACTTTTGGTTAGGGGGATATTAGGAATTCTTTGAATTAAGCAGAATTCTAAATTGTTCATCGATTGACTCACCGATGTATAACCCAAAAATTATGTCATTAAATAGCAGCTTCGGTGACGTAGTTGGTAGCATGCTGAACTGCTGTGCCCAAGATAGCGGGTTCAAACCCGGCCGAAGTCGTCGGATTTTTTAAGAGCGTTAAAAAAATCCTTCAGAATGCCTTCCTTCGGAGGGGAAGTAAAGCTGGCGGTCCCATGTCATAGATTTATGGCATGTAAAAGATCCTTCCACAGACTGAACTTGTGTGAAGCTAAATTGTTAGGTTAGATTTCGTCGGAACGCTCTATCAAAGTTCCAACATCCTCCACTAGGTATCATTGATATCTGGTAGCGAAAGTTGGAACTACTTGAAATTGAACGGAACTTGTAGCTCATCCTAAGGGTTTCCTCTGGAAGCAGCTACAGACTCAGGCGAGCCGAATATGTCCTCGGACACTCCCGGCACTAAAAGCCATACAATAAATAAATAATTAAATAAATATGTCATTAATTGTGTACTAGATAATATAATGCATGTTATTAAACTTATCAAGAATGTCATTTGCGTAATATTAACCAAAAGTAAATATTTCGAGATTTTTGGTAATCTGTGGAGGTCTATGCATTAGTTACTATATCAGGAGTGCACAGTATGTTATAAGGGCAGTTAATGTTACTACAAGGCATCCAACATTTAGAATGAAGCATAGGCCTTATGGTGCATTAGGACAGAGTTGCCAGTAATTGTTCCACTCCATGAGGGAGGCAGTACACAGCGCTTTGCATTCTCTTTCCACACACTCAGCAATCGTACAGTGACAAAGACTTGTATTAAGTACTGTATAATAGTACTAGTATTAACATAACACATACAACGAAATAAGATTAAATGAACTTAACGTATGCTGAAAGCTGAATGTAAGATAAAAGAGAGCATTCAAAATAAAATAAATGAAGTACAGGCACAAGTAGCAGGCTGCACCCCGCGCTGGCCGTCTCAACTTCTTTCATAGAAAGTGCGGTCAATGAATAGCCCGGCCTGTGTAAACATTTAAACCTACGCTATGGTTATGCAGGTAGAAAACTTCTCCCAACTTTCCTCTACAACTCTCAAACTGACATGTCATGGTTATCTTCAAAAGTGGAAAAGTTGCCAGCAAACGCACTTTATCAATGTTACTATGCGGTTATGAGAGAATATTCAAAGGTCTTACCTACATGAAAATTTTAATATTGCCAGTATAAAATATTTCAAGAATTCATTATCAAGACGACACATTTAGCTACACTTGTGTGTAAAATAAGCACCACAAAGTCAATTCAACATGATATAAGATCGGTTTTACTAAATAGGGGACACAGTTTATCGTTTCTTCTAAAATTATGGATATCTGATTTTTCTAGCATTTCTATCAAATTTACGTAGTTGAAATATAGGACAGAAAAGATCTGCAAAACATATTTCTATCCGAATATGGTGTTTCTGGACCAAGAAAAATTTTCGACTGATATGACAACAGTGGATTGCTAGAAAATGATAGTGTCACACGTGTTTCACTTGCAACAGAAAGAGAGAACAATATCCCTATTTAAACCAGTGCTTCATTCTAAACGTTGCCTTTTAGCTATTGTCATTCCCAGGCATGTTGTCCACACAATGGATATAAGACTGGATCATCTATGATGCTACAATAGACACACAAGCTGAAGATCATAAATAAAATTCCCATTTTTTAACCTTTCAAGATACAAGTGCCAGCGACCACGGTGGGAAATATTCTTTGTTTACATGAAGCACACAGCCAGCCTATTTGGTTGACAGGTACAGTCGCGCAGGTAGGATACATGACTCAGCTCCAGTAGCCTCGGTCATCGTTTTACACTCCATGGTGACATGAGCTCCTGTTACGCTTAGCTGTGCTGTTGTGAAACAATGAGAAATGCACCATTCTTAAATTTTTCTGTTCACAATATAAATTCTATCCAGCACAAGTAGCGCGCACATTACTGCTTGATTTATGAGGAGACTGCACTCTGTCACCACTGTGTCCCTCTCCTCGTCCCGCAAGGCTCCAGCTGATATGATCAACAAATGCTGGAGCAGCCAAGTTCAGCAGGTCTCGTATCTTGAAAGGCCCAAAGGAAGGTATGTTTTGTATATTCATGATTGCTGTTACAGTTGATAATTTTAATTTTAGTTGTTCAGGGTCCCACAATTTGTGGGATGAGGTTTGGCAACCACAGGGCACTAGTCAAGTCTAGCTTTGCTTCCAGTTATTTATGACAGACTACCTTCTTCCATTGGTCCTATCAACATCCCTTGGTCAACATTCTGACTTCAGTCGTAATACATACGGAAGCCTAGAGAGTCTTTCCTTTTACCTCTTTTAGGTTTTCTCCTTTCTACAGGGCGCTCGAGAATGTTCTCCACAGTGGGTACATGCAGCTGTGAGTGGTTGAGTCATGAGTTTAGTTGGCTGCACTGCACTGTGTCCTTCAAAGCGAGACTCTCCCGTGTGGGCTGTCAGTGTGAATTGCGATAAGTGAGCGAGCCGGCATGTCTTCAGTGTGTATTACAGTAAGCGAGCGTTCAGTGGAAGAGTGCAACAGTATACAGGCGGTAATGTTTACTACTGAAGAGAGAGTTTTTTTGGTGGAATAAGTTTCTTGCGAAGGCGATCGGTTTACAGAAAATGTAAAATTAAGATTTCAGGCGCGGTTTCCTAATTCAAAGTGTCCAAACCATGATACCGTTCGGGATTTGGTAAGTAAATTTCGTGTGACTGGCTCAGTTCACGATGTACCGGGAATTGGCAGGCCTACGCTTTTAACAGACGAAAAACTTGATGAAATCTCCAATATAATGCTGCGTAGTCCAAGTAAATCAACACGAAAATTAGCTCAACAAACTGGAATCTCTAAGTCGACAGCACATATAGCTGTAAGACACAAGATTCAGTTGTTCCCTTATAAAGTTACCGTGGTTCATGTATTAAAACAAACTGATTACGGAAAAAGAGTGATGTACTGTGAATGGTTCCAGCATCTGTTATGAATGGCTGTGGTGAGTACAAAGTTTACTGTTTATTTGTTATGATGCAAGCGGCAGCCGTGCTACCAACGTAACTGCTGTAGCTAGCTCTCGCAGACGCATGAAGGCGCTGCGGAGAACATTCCCGAACTCACAGTAGTTTTTTAAAGAAATAAACTACGGTATCATCATCATCTAAAAGGAAAGACTCTTACCTCTTAGGTTTTCTCCTTTCTTTTTTTAGAAATAAATTAGTGCAGTATAATCACAACCAAACAACTACGGTATATCACAATCAACTGTATTATAAACTAAAGCTATCACATCTTAAACAACTTAACAAAGCCATCCATTTGTTGGACACCACTCTCAGTTGAGTGCCGGGTAACACAATCACTATGCCAAGAGTGGAGCCGAACAAATGTATGACTCTACATAATTAGATACAGCTTTAACAATTGACAAATGGTCGCCATCACTTCCAAGCTAAAACAAAAATATTGGCCCCTACTGATAGTGAAGTGATGTTCAACAATTTTTGTTTTCTCTGACAAACACACTTTAATTTGAAATTTAAATGCTTTTCAACACGATTGATCAACTCAAAAGCACTTCTATTTAAGGCAACACTGAAGAATGGCTTCCAACACGATAACACTTGTATTTGTTTCTGACATCATTTAATTCAACACTGTGTACTGTATTATGAAAATGTCAAGCTAAATTCTATGTTTTACTTGTGATTCAAGAGCTTGTCCCATTAGCACACTAATTTTCATCATTTGTTCTGAATCAGGAGTTGGGGAGCAAACAACTTTCCTTTACCAAGACCATCCTCACCCAAACTCGGTTGCATTCCCAAAATACTCTATATCTTAGCAACCAGCATTTCAAAGGACTGCCTAGAACCCAGATTTGGTCGATGAAAAGTGATTCTTCTTTTACTGGATAAATAGGATGGGAGTAGACCTTTCTGACAGTGTTTATTTGTTTTCAAGTTTTGGCCGATGAAAAGTGATTCTTCTTTTACTGGATAAATAGGATGGGAGTAGACATTTCTAACAGTGTTTATTTGTTTTAAGTACATTAAGTCTTTTTTATAAAATAAAAAATAACAAAATATTTTGGTTGACGGAAGAAAATAATAGGATTGAGTACAGAAAAAGGTGGCGAGGGCTCGTTAACAGCACCCGGGTGACTGGAGCTGGAATTTGATGATGATGATGATGATGATGACTAAGCTAAACAAATCATAGCAAGAAAAAGGTTCATTATATAATAATGCTTGTTAATGATGATGATGATGATGATAATTGTTGTTTTAAGGGGCCTAACATCGAAGTTATCGGCCCCTAATGATCTGGGTGATAGCGAACATGATAATGAAATGGAAACCAGAACAAAATTATCTGAGACGGAAAATACGTACAAAAAGGAACTCAGATGGAAACAACTCACAATATGGTCTTACAAAAGGAATTTAGAACGAAAAGTTGCACAAAAAGAATAGATTGAAAAAAGACTCACAAGACGTAGGCGAGATTCAAAATACGTACAAAATGCAATGTAGCGTCGAAATACTTACAAAATGCAACTGAAATTCAAAATACTTACAAAATGCAAATGAGATCGAAAATACGTACAAAATGCAATTGAGGTTCAAAATACTTACAAAATGCAATTGAAATTGAAAATACACAATGCAAGGTAGATTGAAAAAAGCCGGTTCAGGTTCAAAATACTCACAAAGTGCAATTGGAATTCTAAATACTTACAAAATGCAATTGAAATTGAAAATGCTTACAAAATGTACGGTAGATTCAAACGACTCATGTGGATTGACAATACTTACAAAATGCAATTTAGATTGAAAATACTTGACAAAATGTAATTTAGATTCAAAATACCCACAAAATGCAATTGAGAATCAAAATACGTGCAAAATGCCCACCAAACAAAATGCAATTTAGATTCAAAATTCGTGCGAAGTGCGGTTTTGGTTGAAAATACTTACAAAATGCAATTGAAATTCAAAATACTCACTAAAAGGCCCGTCTACCTACATTGAAAGACTTACTAAAAAGCAATTTAGATTGTCAATCTTTACAAAATGCAATTGAGGTTGAAAACAATCGCAAGATGTAATTGAGATCGAAAAAACTTACAAAATGCAACGTAGATCAAAAATGCCTTAAAAAAAAGCGCTAAAAGGGAATTTAGATACAAGGTGAACCAAGTAACAAAAGCAGTGCGGGAATCTTAAAGAGAGAAGGAAATTAAGGAAAAGAGGAGAGGAGAGAGAGGAGAGGGTCCGCCCCAAAGGTAAGGGACAAAAGGGTAAAACGGACCCAGCTCAGGGATCCCTCAGGGTCGCTAACTCCCGAACTCACCAGCCGTGAGCCCCTGAGGGTGTAGCATTATCTACGGTGCACCAGAAGTGGTGGGGCTACATACACCCTGCCTCCTTAAGGGCCTTGAGCACAAGGCAGGAGGTAAAAGGAAAAGAAAAAGAAGGCTGACCCCTCACAGAAGGAGGGAATCAGGAAAGATGAGACAAGGGCCAGTTAAGGCGGGAAAGTGAAAGACTCCCTAGGCCACGGATACCCTAATACCGTCGGAGTCGGAAGAGAACAAGAGTTGACCAAGGGAGGTCGACAGGAAAGAAGACAGAGAGGAGCCCGGCACAAGTAAGGGGAAGCAATGCCGGACTCAGCTGGGGTCCCGTGGTCGCCAACCCACGTCCCACTAGATGTGAGCCCCTGAGGGAGCTTGTTAATGAAATCAGCTGAGGAAGGTGAGTTTGTTTTACGTCCCTTTTAACAACTCTGGCTTTTAGAGTGAGGAAGGTGAGTTGATATCACCGAAATAACTAATAATAAGGGCCCTTTCAGACGACGCCACTCAGAAGCGCTTCCATTCATGAATACGTCAGATAAATGAGAGCTTTCCACACATAGCTACCACCACGGAAGAGAGGTGCAGCAGACGGTCTGTGTAGTTGACTTCACTGCTAGTGGCGGCCACAAGATGTAGCTCTGCTCTTCGCGATACTAGGAACTAAATTGTTGGTTTCAGACAAGGCTGCAGCCACGCCACGATTTTAGTCACGCTTAACTAGTGCGATGGTACTGCTACTAATGGGCGAATATTTGGACCACTCTCTCCTTATCCCAAATGTATATGTAAGCCTATCAATATTCTTGACTTGTGTGTTGTTTAAAACCAAATATGTCCCATTTATGTCAGAAGACTTTTCCTTTATAATGTAAGTAATAGTGCCATGGGGCCGGTCTATCGGCCGAGGGGGGCTTCTGCTGACAATGCCATCAGCCGATCTCGTATTTTTCTAAATTTTTTAAGTGTTATTTCCAGTCATGCAGCGCTAAAACTGTAGTAACAAAGACAACGCGAAAATCATTCTCTCTCAGAACATATCGATGTGTTTAAATTCCATGAATAACTGGATTTATAATAAGTATTCTTTGAACATGTTGCAGTCAGCTGGCTTCCCGCGTGGGTTTTCTTTTGAAGTCGTGTATGTTTATGATCTTGTTTGAAGCTAATTAAAATAATTTTTTTTTTTTTTTTTATCATATGGCTTTTAGTGCCGGGAGTGTCCGAGGACATGTTCGGCTCACCAGTTTTGTAGCTGCTTCGAGGCGGACACCCAATGGGTGAGCTACACGTACCGTCGCGTGTGGAGTGTTGTCTGGGGAGGAAAGTTTGAATGTAAGGACAAGGAGTTGGAAGGTAGCGGCTGTGGCCTATAGTTAGGGACCAACCCTGGCATTTGCCTGGAAGGAAGATGGGAAACCACAGAAGACCATCATCAAGGTTGCCGGCGGGTGGATTCGAACCTCTTCGCCTCCCGGATGTGAGCGACTGCCAGCAGTCATGCCGTAACGACCACGGCTAACTCACCAGGTAAAATACGTGGTGATAAATATGGCTAGCTCTTTCAACGAAGGGGGAAATAAATAAGATTTTAATGTTGAGGACATGTTCGTAAGAGTGAATTTTCTACTGATGACGACGGCTTTGATTTTGCTGACAACAATCCACCTAATGCCGCAGTACTGTATATGCATATCTTTGTAGAAATTGATCATACTCGAAACCTATTTGATAGAATTACTCTAAACTTTGGATATTTATACACAATTCAATAAGTATTAACATGTATAACACAATATATACCCGTGTTTCCTCGCATAATCATCGCCACCGCATAATCGTCGCAACACACTTTTCAAACACTAAAATAGATTTATAAAATTTCATCGCATAATCGTCACATAGCATAACTTTAACAGAAGATGATATAACAATGCTGGAGGTGGAATTAGCAGTACAGAAAATGAAGATGGGAAAAGCAACAGGGGTGGATGAAATCTGTGTAGAAATGATAAAGGCAGCTGGACCTGTTGGTATGCAATGGTTGTATCGACTGCTAAAGTGTGTGTGGAAACGGAAATGTGTACCAGAAGACTGGGAGAAAGGGCTAATAATACCAGTGTTTAAGAAGGGGGACAAGAAGGTGTGTGATAACTATAGAGGGATCACCCTCATATCACAGATAGTAAAAATACTGGAAAGGATATTAGAAAGAAGAATGAGAAGAAAGGTGGAAGGAGGGTTGCAAGAGGAACAGTATGGCTTCAGGAGTGGAAGATCCACAGTGGACCCAATCTTTAGCTTGAGGCAGGTGATGGAAAAGAACTGGGAATATGGAGAGGATTTGATCATGACTTTCATAGATCTAGAAAAGGCATATGATAGTGTCCCCAGAGAGAAGGTATGGGAAACCATGGTTAAGAAGAGACTGGGAAGAGAAGTGTTGGAAATGGTGCAAGCAATGTACAACAACTGTGTTAGCAGGGTACTGACCCCAGTTGGAAAGACAGATTGGTTTAGGAACAAGACTGGACTAAGACAGGGGAGTGTGCTGTCACCTCTCTTGTTCATAATGGTGATGGATGAAATTGTAAAGGAAACAAAGGAAGCATAGGGACATAAAGATATGAAGTTACTGTTATTTGCAGATGATATTGTGGTCTGGGGAAGAAACACCGAAGAAGTGCAAAAACAACTAGATGCACTGAACGAAAATATTCAGAAGTATGGCCTGAAAATCAGTATAGAGAAAAGCAAGACCATGGTGATGACAAGAGGGGAAAGACAAGGAAAGGGCACTGTGAAAATTGGAAGTCAGAGTTTGGAAATTGTGGACACGTTCAAATACCTAGGAAGTGAATTGATGCAAACTGGTAGGTTGGACATGGAGATTGGCAGGAGAGTACAGTAGAGCAATGCATTCTATCAAAGTGTAAGAAAACTTGTTTGGGATAAGGAAGTACCAAGGAAAAGCAAGGAGGTAATGTATAAAGTGTACTATGTTCCCATGTTAACTTATGCAGCTGAGACTTGGACCCAGACAAGCAGGCAAGAGAGTAGAATCCATGCCAGTGAAATGAAATTCCTAAGAAGTATGATAGGAAAGACAAGGAAAGACAGAGTGAGGAATGAAGATGTTAGGAAGGAAGTTGGGATGGGAAAACTAAATGAGAGAATTGAGAAGAATAAACTAAGGTGGTTTGGACATGTAAAGAGGATGGAGGAAAATAGAATACCAAGACAGATGCTGGAGGCAAAGTTCAAGGGTAAGAGAGCAAGAGGAAGACCTAGAACAAGGTGGATTGATTCAGTGAAGAACAGCATAAGAAAAAGAAATCTGGACTGGGACAAGATCGTGGAAGAAGAATGGTGGAAGGAAAGAGGAATGTGGAGAAGTGCCATAAATACCCCGACCCGACAGGAGCTGGATAAGGGGAAATGATGATGATGATGATGATGAGCATATTTGTATTTGGGCGCCAGTCAGTTGCACATGCTGCCACGACTTTATAACCTGGCGCGACTTTGTCAGAAGAAAGGTATCTCGTCTTTATGCCTGCGGGCTATGAACTGTGACGGGAGCGGCCAGCATCGTCACTTAGCACATTCCGCGAGCTTATAATCTGGCGTGATCTTGTCAGAAGAAAGTAATCTCATCCTTATGCCTGCAGGCTATGAACTGTGATGCGAGCGGCCTGCATCGTCACTTAGCACATTCCACGAGCTTATAATCTGGCGTGATCTCATCAGAAGAAAGTTATCTCGTCTTTATGCCTGCGGGCTATGAACTGTGATGCGAGCGCCAGCATCTTCACTTACCACATTCCGCGAGCTTATAATCTGGCGTGATCTTGTCAGAAGAAAGTACTGTAATCTCGCCTTTACGCCTGCGGGCTATGAACCGCGATGCGAGTGGCCAGCTTCGTCAGCACATTCCGCGAGCTTATAACCTGTCGTGACCTTGCCAGAAGAAAGAAGCCTGTCTCTCTGACTGCATGCTATGACTCATACTACGCGAACAACTGGCCCATGGCACGCTAAACAACGATCACGCTCAATGTAACTCCAGGGGAGTGAAACTTGTGTGGACCTATCGCTTCCGTGAGCTGGCCTCGGAATGACGAGATTCAATAAGCTGCCGTACGAAGCACTGTTAGTCCCAGTTCGCCGACGTTAAAACAGACCCGAAAGCTATTGGCGGAATCTTATGCAAGGTACACCTCGTACCAGTCTAGCCGAGTCTAGCATCAGCCACTTCTGTAGAAACATCGTAACAGAGACCCATGCGTGATGTTACGCATTGGTGTCCAAAATGAGAAAATACAAGAATTGCACGATGATCTTGATGAAAGTGGTTACATAATAAGCAAATAAGAAGAAGAATGAGGCACACAAGCGTGCAGCAAATAATGATACAGTATACCTACTGAATATTTAGAAATTGTGGTTTTCTTCTTTTAACTTGAATATTCTTCGCATAATCGTTGCACCCTGCTTTTTTCCACGAATTTTAGGCTAAAATTGTGCGATGATTATGCGAAGAAATATGGTATTTAGATTGTGTAATTTGTCAAATTTATATTAAAATCTCCAATTTAACTTTTTTTTTACAGAAATAGTTTTTAAGGATTTTTTAGGTAGATTTCATTAGAAAGCTAACTATTGCAATGGGTCCCATGTTTCGACTTCCGGAAAATTTCGACATATCTTCGCGTTTCACATCCCCCAGACCCCAAAACCACCGTCAGTTCAAAAGTTTATATATAATTTATGTTTGTATATATATATATATATATACCAGACAATTAAAAGTATTATTTAATTATTTTTTCAAAAGTAAAACAAAGAACTCTTGGTTTATGGAAACTCAAAATGATCTGGATGAACTCGGCTTGACAATGTCCCAAATTGCTAACAAAGATGAGAAGAATATCTTGAAAAACAAGAACATCCGACTTCCCTTAAAAACCTTTACCCGCAAAACTTACACCATAAGCGATGCAGAGAGAGCGGCAAGGTCGACTAGAATGAAAATGTTTTGGGAAAAGAAGAAAAATAAGAAGCTGAATCTTTAATATTGTTTAGAGATATGTATATACTTGTTTTGGTTAAGTGCTCCAGTGAGGGCATAACATATGTAAATAAATATATATATATATATATGTATATCAGTTTCTTGTGGACACGATAACTGCCGTAATTTTGCACCAATCACTTTGAATTTTTTACCGAATATGTATACCTATAAAATCTCGGTCGAGTTTTACTGGGCTAAATCGGTCGAAGGGGGTGAAAATGGGGGGCTTTTTTTTTCGAAAAAGTGAAATATTGCTATAACTCTCTTAATATGTGACATATCGAACCCGTTCAACGTTCATACTATGTGTCGGATAAAGCCCAAAAATTTATGTTTGAAGAGTTTTTTTATAGCACCAACCATTGACCAAAGGGGTGGGAAAAAATGGTTTTTTCGGGAAACATTAATCATATCTCACTTAATAGGCACAATATCAAAACCGTACAAATTGGACAATATTCCCCTAATAATTACCCAAAAATTTTGTCTGAAAGAATTTTTGATATGACGCACCATTACGCCAAAGGATGAGAAAAATGATTTCGGAATTATAAGACAATGCCAAGAGCTATCGGAGGTTGCCATGGCAACACTACTAAATTGATGAGGGATGAGCCATCATTGTTGCCATGACAACGCACTTGCACGAGATCAGATTCAGTATTTCCATCTGACTAAGTGGGAAGCGGCTTCGGTGACGTAACTGGTAGCATGCTGAATGTCTATGCCCAAGGTCGCGGTTTCAAAGCCGGCCGAAGTCGTCGGATTTTCTAAGAGCGCTAAAATCCCTCAATATGCTTTCCTTTGGAGGGGAAGTTCCAACGTTCGTTGCTGGTTGGGGTGGCATATAGTAGCCAAGTTCACAGCTAGGTGTCGTTGACGGTAGTACCTGGTTGCAACATTAGGAACTACAGCTTGAAATTGACCGTCTGCAGTCCTTACCTGAATTAAGACTAATACAGCCATTACAATTCACACCGTTTATCAGACAGATTCTACACTCACCCAAAGTACACGGGGTTAGATGACCGCGTTGTCGCAGCCCCTAAACTGAGGAACCAACCAGAGGTAGATTTCATTAGAAAGCTAACTATTGCAATGGGTACCATGTTTCGACTTCCGGAAAATTTCGACATATCTTCGCGTTTCACATCCCCCAGACCCCAAAACCACCGTCAGTTCAAAAGTTTATATATAATTTATGTATGTATATATATATATATATATATATATATCAGTTTCTTGTGGACACGATAACTGCCGTAATTTTGCACCAATCGCTTTGAATTTTTTACCGAATATGTGTACCTATAAAATTTCGGTCGAGTTAGTTACTGGGCTAAATCGGTCGAAGGGGGGGTGAAAATGGGGGGCTTTTTTTCGAAAAAGTGAAATATTGCTATAACTCTCTTAATATGTGACATATCGAATCCGTTCAACGTTCATACTATGTGTCGGATAAAGCCCAAAAATTTATGTTTGAAGAGTTTTTTTTTATAGCACCAACCATTGACCAAAGGGGTGGGAAAAAGTGGGTTTTTCGGGAAACATTAATCATATCTCTCTTAATAGGCACAATATCAAAACCGTACAAAATGGACAATATTCCCCTAATAATTACCTAAAACTTTTGTCTGAAAGAATTTTTGATATGACCCACCATTATGCCAAGGGATGAGAAAAATGATTTCGGAATTATAAGAAAATGCCAAGAGCTATCAGTGGTTGCCATGGCAACACTACTAAATTGATGAGGGATGAGCCATCAGACGTTGCCAAGATAACGCACTTGCACGAGATCAGATTCAGATTTTCATCTGACTAAGTGTGAAGCAGCTTCGGTGACGTAACTGGTAGCATGCTGAATGTCTATGCCCAAGGTCGCGAGTTCAAAGCCGGCCAAAGTCGTCGGATTTTATAAGAGCGCTAAAAATCCCTCAGTATGCTTTCCTCTGGAGGAGAAGTTCCAACGTTCGTTGCGAGTTGCTGGTTGCGGTGGCATCTAGTAGCCAAGTTCACAGCTAGGTGTCGTTGACGGTAGTACCTGGTACCAACATTAGGAACTACTGCTTGAAATTGACAGTCTGCAGTCCTTACCTGAATTACAGACTAATACAGCCATTCCTAAGTACACGGGGTTACATGACCACGTTGTCGCAGCCCCTAAACTGAGCAACTAACCAAAATCTCTGCGGGAGATATAATTTTGCGTGAAGAAGTAACAGACCGTTACATAGTCACACATCAGTGTCGAAACCTTGCATAAGGACAGTGTGACCACAAGTATAAAAATGGACCCCAAATGACAAGAAGGTTACCGTTCCCATAAGACAATAAAATGTTTAAAATAAGCATAAAATGACGAAAAACAAAGTTAATTAAGCTCCAATTATAAAATATCTTCTCGCAATAAATGAGGTCTGATCCTTCTGCGAAAACCTGCATATTCTGCCTATTTTCGCCTATCCCCAAGTTTGTCCGGTGAAATCTACCTCCGCCTTAAGGCGTGCCGAGAGGACTTTTTAAATTACACAAATGAACCTAAATATTAATTACTTAGCATCTAGTATGTTAACAATATGTTTACCTGCTATGGAAAAAAATATCAACAGTCTATCTTGAAAAATATGGGTAGGAGATAATTTTTTTCAAACACTTGTAATTTTATTAAACTTGGCTTGGCAAATTTAGCATATCCACGCAATTAATGCTTGGCATCAAAAGGGTTAATCTTAGACCTCCACTATAGTTCTGTTGTCATTTTTTAAATTCAGAATAAAAATGGTTTGCCCCATGACAGATTATTTTTCCGAATTCCATAGAAATTTTCACCATCCTGTTGTAAATCATCAAATAACATGTAAATAATCCTCGTTTCTGTCTTTCCAAAACCAATGGATGGATCCAAAAACATCTTTTTCTATAATAATAATATCGTATCACCTCGGGTGCCGGGTGCAAGCTTTGTTATTTGACACCCAGAGGGTAGCTTGCATGTCGAATTTCATTGTTCCTTGAAGCACTATGAAAGTCAAGGAGGTTAGATATCTAAGCTCCTTGAACACTATAGCGCTTTCTAGTAGAGAAATTAGGAACTTTGTGTTGGCGGAAACTCCCGAGATTAATTTTGCCATTATGAACACGGCCTACTGAATTCAAATGGGTTCTTTGACATGCCAACATCGTATGACATGCGTGTCGTAATTTTTGCCGCCTTTCAAAAATCACTTACCCACGGCCAGGAGCGAACCTGCAAGCTTGGGGTTAGTACACCGACACGTTAACCACTCACCCATCGTGGCAAGCTTATCTTTTTCTAAAATGATGGTATATTGGCTTTCATGGCCAGTGAATTAAAACTCCCCAATTTCACTAGGTTTTTTAGCTCTCGCAGTAAAGAGGCGCAGGTGCACTTCATAAAAAGGGAGGCAGCGCACAGTTCGCTACTCCTGTGGGAGTCTGGGCATGGGCACCAAGAGCCCGATGATGAGCCATCTTGGTGTTCCTATGCGAAACCCCACACAAGACACGGCATAAACCAAGAAAAATTGCTGAGTTTTTTTCTATATTGATGAGTCTTCCTCCTCCGTATGACAATCATGGCCAAAATTATATCTCGTCCTATGTTCGTTGTCACTGGAAAACTGACGAGGTCTCCACCAGGGCATCAAAATCTAGCAGGGTCACCCACGCTAGGTAGGAGCGCCACCATAATGACACCAACACTTACTGTAGTAGAAGCTCCACCAACGCTTGTAAGAATTCTTTAGTGGCGCTATCAATGCACCACAAAGCAGCGCTGCTGAGTGGCCTCGTCTGAAGGGGCTTTAAAATTGATTGGCTGAAATGTGTATTATATTTTATAGATATAATATATTTTTAAGGTCATAAAGATTCTTAGTTACTTAGCTGAGATAATGGTTAGCTCTTCTCTCATGGGTATTCACTTACTTTTCATAATACAGTAACTGTATTTCACAGAATTCAAGGCAAATATGCATTAATTCAATTCACAAAATCTAATTAGCATGTAACAAACCTCTGTAGTCTAGGGTGCGTTGTTTGTATTGTGCAGTATTCTCGCATCGCATTGGTCAATTCCTTTGCAGATTTGTCAAGTCTTGGATAGATTAGAACATGTCCTTACTTTATATCAAGGCCCTTGAAGACTTTCCAAGTATTCACAACAATTAGTTACGTAAACTTGTGAAGTTTTGAAAGGTCTTGTGAGGTACTGAATTTTGAAGAAAATTTGATAGTGTGCATGATGTTTGAAACAATCCAACATATTGTACAAACTAAATATTTGTGGCATAAATGTTTCATGTGCATACATTAGTGACAAAGTCAAGTGCACGTCACTCAATGACTTGACTATAAAGCTTTCAACACACACAGCAATTTGGTATAAATAGTAAGTATTAGTGCTTAACTTTCTTAAAGCTTTACTTGAGCTTAGCTTTGGTCAGTCCAGCCAACCTCTGAGGAACAATAAGGAGGAGAAATGCTTCTGTTGCAAACAGCATAAACTGGCAGCCATAGAAGACACGGACGTCCTTGGTGGGGACTGCATCTGTAGCCATTCGGAAGGCTACAGCCATGAAGAAACAGCAGACTATCCCAACTAGATAGTTATGTTGCTTACGGAACCTGAAATGAATTAATATCAATCAGCATTGGGTAAATAAATTGCTGTCTCTAGAAAGAAAGAACGATAGAAAATGAATAGAGGGAACAAAGAAGAGTAAATGTTTGACTGAAAATTCTATGGCCTAGAATACTACGCTTTTTAGATACTTATAAAATATAACGTCTACTAATACAAAATTAAGAACATCTATTCAAATTTTTAATATCTATTCAATCGTTGGTACATGTTTCAGGTTTCGTTCTCTCACACTGTCTTTCACTAAGTCCATCCACCAAGTCTTCCCCGTCCTCTCTTTTCAGTCATCCATCTCTCCATCACTTGTTTTGGCATTCTTTCAGCATTCATTCTTTTCACATGTCCATACCATCTCAGTCTGTTCTTCTCCAGCTTATCATTCAGCTTCTGTACATTCACTTCCTTTTGAATGTCTTCATTCCTCAATCTATCTCTACTAGTCTCCTGTCCTCAGGCATTTCATTTCGGCTGCCTGTATTCTACTTTTATCTCTCCTCGTCATCGTCTAAGTTTCTGCTCCATACGACATTATTGGTAAGTAATAGGTCTTATACATCACTTCTTTAGCCTTCAATGGTATGTCTTTATCCCAAATTAAACTACAAACCTGATAAAAGAAAACACTCCCACATTGTATTCTCTTGTTGATATCCATATCCAATCTTGCATTTTTCATCAATTCACTTCCTAACACTGTATACACTATACGGTACTGTATACCAGTATTAAGGCTAAGTCAAAGCCAACCCCTGGCACTATACAGCCCATGAAGGGCCTAGGCCGACCAAGCGACTGCTGCCCAGCCATTTGGCCTGCAGATATTGGGGTGACGCGTGGTCAGCGCATCGGGTCCTCTCGGCCGTTAATCTTGGTTTTCGTGATCGGGGCGCTGCCTCACTGTCAGACAGCAACTCAATTGTTCTCACGAGGCTGAGTGCACCCCATTCCAACCCTCACATCAGTTTTAAAATCCCTGACGGAGCCGGGAATCGAACACGAGGCCTCTGGGTGAGAGGCAGGCGCGCTACCCCAACACTACGGGGCCGGTTTAAGGCTAAGTAGTGTGTTCAAAACAACTTGAAGTATTAGAAGCCATTTTTCAGTGTTGCTGTAATAAAGAAAGCTTTCCAGTCGGTCAACACGAATTGTGCCTAATTATATTAGGCGGGAAACGAATATTTACATACCCTACAAACTCATCATCATCATCATCCTTTTCCGTCTCCAGTTTCCCGGGTGCAGAAGACAAGCGCTCGCCACTGCTTTCTGTCACTGTACAACTTTCATCCTACAACTTCTTCCCATCTCAGCCCTTCTGATCTCACGGTCTCAATCCATCGTTTTTTGGGTCTTCCCCTCAGTCTTTTTCCTTTCAGTTCTCTATTGAAGTAGTCCTTTGCTGTTCTAGTGTTATTCATTCGCATCATATGTCCATACCACTGGAGTCTACGCTTCCCTATAACATTTGCAACAGTTTCCTGTATCCCAGCTTCTTTCCTATTTGTTGCTTCGGTGGCGTAGTTGGTAGCATGCTGAACTGCTGTGCCCAAGATAGCAGGTTCAAACCCGGCCGAAGTCGTCGGATTTTTTAAGAACGTTAAAAATCCTTCAGTATGACTTCCTTCGGAGGGGAAGTAAAGCCGGCGGTCCCATGTCATAGATTTATGGCATGTAAAGATCCTTTCACAGACTAAACTTGTGTAAAGCAAAATTGTTAGGTTAGATTTCGTCTTAATGCTCTATCAAAGTTCCAACGTTCACTGTCATTGATATCTGGTGGCAAAAGTTGGAACTACTTGAAATTGAACGGAACTTGTAGCTCACCCTTTAGGGTGTCCGCTGGAAGCAGCTACAGACTCAGGTGAGCCGAACATGTCCTCGGACACTCCCGGCACTAAAAGCCATACGATAAATAAATAAATAAAAAAATCAATCAATCAATCCTATTTGTTTCGTTTCTGATCTTGTCTTTTCTGGTCTTTTGATTCATAGTTCTAATGAATTTAATTTCTGTTGCTTGGATTTTGTTAAGGTCTTTATCCAGTAAAGTACATGTCTCCAGTCCATTCACCACAATTGGTACAAAGTAAGTATTGAACATGGTTAATTTTGCTTTCAGGGGCATGTTGCTGTCCCATAGTAGGTTTCTCACTTGACTGTAAAAATGTGACGCTTTCTGTGTCCTGTTGAGTACTTCTTGCTTTAATGTACAAATGTCTATTTAATTGGATGACATGTTTTGAACGTCAGGCGTTCATCCTTAGATCCTGTTCACTTAGGCTAACTAGTGTACGATGTTCATGAATCACACTTAAACACAAATAAATATATACACAGGACATAGCTTTACGAACATAGAAACAGACCTAAAAATCATACACTACGAAACAAAAGGTACGGAACTTGACATTAAAGAAACCATAGTAATTCACTTAGCTAAACTAAACAACCCAAATAATCTAAATAAGCACACATTCTTGGAGAGTTCACCCCTATTCACATTAGGCAGCAATACCGTCAACAATAAGGTAACAACATAACGAAATTAAGCCAGGCAATGAATAAGTATTGGGGGGTATCAGGGAAAAGTGCTAAGCGTGAAGAATGCACTTTGTGCCGCAATCTCAATAAATCCAGGCCTTAATTAGGCAGTGTTAACGAGTTCAAGAACCCCCATCAAGTCCTGCAGCGCTTAATGGCTCATTAGTAGGGACCGGAAATATTAGCATCCATTTGTTTCAAAATTAGCATCTATTTTCATCAAAATTAGCATCTATTTACAAAATTAAAAATCATCACATTGTAATATTATTTTAACGACTCCAAGTTTATGAAGTGCAGTTATAGTCCTCAAACGAAAGCATTGTCAGTAGTTCAGCATTGCTTTCTTTCAAATTGCACTGTCTGTAACCACTTTGTTGTAATGGGACAACACACGCTCGCTATCTACATTGTTCGTTGGGGTCCACAACAATTCAAAACAGTATTTAACAAATATGCTGAACTCTGTCTGAAATGCAGTTAATGCAAGCATGATATCACATTTTTCACTTTCTTTCATCTGTGTTTGAATTGCATTTTTCAGAGAACAGTAATCAGACCAGATTTTGTTTTGTGAGAGCACTCCAAACAATTTCTCAAGCTCAGCTAATTTATCAATGTCATTCAAAATTATATTTTTTGGATACAGAGCTTGAGAAATTGACACAAAATGCTTATGGTTGGGGTCATTAGCTTTCAATGTGGCTAGCTTGCACTTTGAAGAATGAGCAGCTTTGACAAAGGAGTCCCTACATGCAGCCTGCTCTAGAAGAGTGAGCTTAATCAAAGCACTTTTAGTTGCTGCAGAAAAATTCCCTGCACAAATTAAGGTAAGACTGGTGTCAAGGTTATGCAATTTGGGGTAAAGGAGATGAGAGGTAGGATACAGAGACCCTTCAAGTTCAGTAAGGAGGTCAACCAATCCAGCTGCATGATTTGTGACAAAAACCATGTGGGAGTGAAGTCTAATCACTTCTCGGTCAGTCAGATCAGTCAGGTACTTAATACCACAGTTGTTGATGTCTTTCATGTCAGACATCTTGAAAAATGTAACAACATCTGTAAAGTAAGCACTTAAATAGAAGACAGCCTGAAACCAGCTATTCCATTGGGTTATGACAGATGCAGGAAAAAGCTTTGCTTCCTTTGGAGCCCCAAACTTTGAATTTAAGAAATGTAAATTGACACGCGTGGAAACCACCAAACCAGGCACACAGTCGACGGCGAGACTGGGGAACCGAAAAAGCTCCCCGCATGCGCGGAATGTGGACCGGCCCATGGATCTTAAAACCTATGTTGAGTACCATTCGCATTTAGAATTAGATGGAGAACCAATTACGGAATGACCACACTTTTGGAGTAAAGGTTGAACCAAGAAAAATTTTAATATCAAAAGAACAAGGCATAGTAAAAGGGGACGTGAGTAGCGCATGAAATGGTAAGATGAGAGATGATGGGGCTGTAATAATATTGTACACATAATTATAAAACAGTAAAACAATAAAACGTAAGACACACAATAAAGAACTATGAAAGGAGAAGATGCTCACGACGAGGAGAAGCCTAAGTTACTGGAGATCGTTCGA
The DNA here is from genome assembly GCA_946902985.2 of Meconema thalassinum. Lineage (NCBI taxonomy): Eukaryota > Metazoa > Arthropoda > Insecta > Orthoptera > Tettigoniidae > Meconema > Meconema thalassinum. The sequence continues at coordinate 556,473,782 of OX336388.2, forward strand.
TAGAGGGGAAGAAATTAACAATAGTGTGAATAGTACGTTCGTTCCACCACAGGCTGACTACTGGAAAGTAGTCAGAAGAATCATTCTGAGGAGTACATGAAAACGTGTCTCCCACGAACCGGCCACCCTTAAATAAAATGTATGTCACGTCAATAAACCCAAAGAAACAAGAACAAACGACTTCACAAGGAACAAAACGACAACACTTCCACCACAGGCTGACTACTGGAAAGTAGTCAGAAGAATAATTCTGAGGAGTACATGAAAACGTGTCTCCCACGAACCGTCTAACCGGCCATCCTTAAATAAAATGCATGTCACATCAAGAAACCCAAAGAAACAAGAACAAACGACTTTACAAGGAACAAAACGACAACACTTCATTAAACATGACGTGACGTGACATACACACCCCACTGAGAAACATAGATCGGTTCAGTAAAATAAAGATAAAGTCAAACTCCCAAATAATGACTAAACAAAACGATTTCATGGACTGGTAGAACAAAACTTCACTCGAACGAAAGCACGAGATTCGGTTATCTTACTTGAGAGGACATGAGCACCAATTACCGTCCCGGACACGTGCAAAAAGTACGCATATCTCCGTCCAAACGAATAACCGATATACCTCATTTAATAAACGCAATGGGTTCACGCGTTGCTTCTCGACTGAAAGCCACAACAAAACAGAATAGAACAAAAAAGACCCTCGGCCTTCAGTCAAATTCCCACTTAAACAAATGACATTAACCCACCCTTAAAAATAAGTCTAGAACCGTGATTATAAATGAAACATATTTCTGACACATACATGGTTAGTGTCTGCCCAGTCTCTAAGGATAAAATAAAAAACCTACACGGCCATCCTTAGAGTGCACGAATGACAGACATCGAAACAATAACCCTTAAAACGTTTAAATAAAATTGGTGTGTGTTCCGACCATACAGAAAGTGACATCTAAGGCAATGAACAAACACTCCCTCCCTCGTCAAGGCACAAACCGCGAACTAACCTAAGGTTACCAGCCCCTAAAGACCCTTGAAAAAACCCATACTCTTACAAGGGGTTAGGAACTGGTAAGAAACATCTTTCAGAAATACAATCATGTTTCATGACATAAATCAACCGCAAGAACACGCACTAAATAAAACTCGACAAGATACAGAAAATAAAACAACAACAAGAAACCCTTAAGACGAATAAACCCATTAAACAAGCAACTCGATTCTCCACTATGTACGTATATAACAAAGTAGCAAGGGACAAACTAAACACAAGTTAACCTCAAGCAAAGGCATGAATGACCTCCAGTTTAACCCTACCTTTTGCAGGTTAAATAAAGGGATCATTTAACACTGAAACTTGGGTTATGGTTTGGTAATAAATCTTCTTCAAAACATGACACGATTATACAGAGTTACAAATAAGGACCATATTCCACTTAGCTGATAGCCTCGAGACGTTCCAGAGGAACTCCGATGATTATTTCATATAATAATAATTTCATTTTCATGGAATATTTAACGGTAGTATAAAATGCCGGAATCCCACCATGTCTCCCCAACATTTACAACTTCGTAAATCAATTTGTAATAGACAACACGGAACATTTTAATAGAACTGAAGGTTGTAGTAGTTATGTCGGCTGACCATCTTCTATTTCTCTTCGTCATAACAATTCAGACTGGATAACAATTGCCCAAGTCGAGTTCCTTAGTTTTAGATGGATTCCCCATCGCGGGGGTTTTCCTTTTTCAAGATGTGCCGAAATTACGATCTCTTAGATATTTTCCGAAATGACCGCTAGATGGACACGGCGTCAAAAGATCGAAAATAGTAATGGAAATAATTATATTTTCGCTTTCTTGTGTTAAAAAATGCAGACTTTACCATCGCACTCGATTTACTATTCAAGAATAATCGATACATCCTATTCCCATTGAAAATATCGATTAAAGTCAGTAAGCATCGATCGATCGACTACTTTTCTATATATATCGATCAGAGCGGTCGAAAGATTTATGCATCATATTTGCAGTATTTCTCATGATTTCGCCGAAATATGTGGTTTTCGCCAGTAAAGTAACACATTTTCGCAGAATTCACACCAAAATCGCATATTTGAACTAATTTTGCAATTTGGTCAAAATTCACATTTTGAATTTAGGTACCACAGCGTTTCAGAACACCTTAAAACTATTAAAAAAACGGTTTTAACACATATTACAAAAATTCGCATTTATCACAAATGCGAATTTTTCCGGTCCAAACTCATTAGTTTATGCGAGGTGGGGAAGAGATTGGTCGTTAATAATTGAGATAATTCTTCACAATTAGCATACAATCATACAGCGTAGATCATTGCCGACCACATAACAATCTAATATAAAAAGCAAGTAATATTTTAAGTTACTACAACAGATAGCGCTGATAACACATGGACTGAGCATTAATGACTAGTATTCAGAACAACTAACAGAGCGCAGCACAAGCGCACTACAGGCAACAGGATTAAACTTAGCATTTACAGGGAGGGTTCAGTCTACTGGACGTATACAGCGGAACCGGACACCACAAGGATCAGTTCTAAACACCAGATAAGTTGACATACCTCCATTACTTCCAGTGCATTTGTCTATTTACCATGCGAGACATTGCAATACAGTTAGGCCAATAGTTTAAATAGGAACGGTTGATTTAGAGCAATAATAACGAAATAGTGCAAACAACTTCACTAGTGATATATATTCATAACAACAATTCAATAGATAACAGGATACATGCTAAATCCACATTAATAATAATAATAATAATAACAACAACCATAGAAGTGTATTATACTGTCTGTAAATAGTTAACATGTTACACGAGCTTTTTACAAACTTATGTAATATAAATTTTGTATAGACTATATTTATGCATGTTCAAGTGTGATTCATAAACATTGTACACTAGTTAAGCCTAAGTGAACAGGATCTGAGGATGAACGTGTGATGTTCGAAATATGTCATCCATTCAAGTAGATATTTGTACATAAAATTGTGTTAGTTTGAGGGTATGTAAATACTTGTTTCCCGCCTAATGTAACTGGGCACAATTCGTGCTGACAGACTGAAAAGCTTTCTTTATTCAAAACAACTAGGATACTACTTTGAGGTAAATAAGAGTCTAACATTTCAGTGTAAAGATTTTATCTATTTTGCTATTTTATTTAAAAAAATCATAATTTTTGAATGTCGATTTTAATTAAAACTACATAGTTTCATGGATCACTTGGTAAAAATTTCTTGTTTGACCAAAGGATTTCTCATGCTGTTATTTGGTATACTTTAACAACAGTTGTGTATTGACACTCATCTGTTACTATGAATAATAAAGATGACGATTACATGATCTCCAAAATTTATATGTGACAAGATTCTGGATGCAAAACACTTGGTACAATTATAAAGAAAAACAAAGTTACAGTATTTGGAATGTACTTTGGAAACGAAATGGCCACAAGGAAAATTATATTGTAGATCAGGCGTTCTCAACCTTGTGCTCACAAGCACCATGGTGCTCTTTAAATGAACTTTGGTGCTCCCGTCATATGAGCTAAAAAGTGCTCACGAGCACAAGTTCTGCAGAGATCCAGTCTTCAAATGAAATTCTGTTGCACGAACCAGATTAATAGTGTTCTCATTACAAGTTTTGACAGTCAAAAACTTTTATCATTTTGTGAAATAGTATTTTTAATCTACAGTAAAAATAATTGGACATCCCTGTTTTATGAGTTACACAAAAGTGATTTTACTCGACTGTCCACACCAAAATGTATCTTATCTACATGAGTCATGCAAGCAGATTCTCCACTCCAGCATGCCAAGTGTGGGAATTAACAAGCCCCTTCCATAGCTGTCTGTCCTGCCACCATTCTTCTTCCACCACTGTCCTCCATTCTACGCTCCTCTTTAGCACGGCTCTATGGACTTGTTTCATCCACCCATCTCGAGGTCTACCTCTTGGTCTATTAAGTTACTACAACAGTTAGCGCAGATAACACATGGACTGAGCATTATCTCCTTTCAAAATAGGCTTTGGGTGTTCTACAAGAGAGCATCCTCATCAGATGATCGAACCATTTCAATCTCGACTCCTCAAGAATGTCAAGCACACTTCTTTTCTGACCTAGCTTTAGGCAAACTGAGTCATTTCTAATTTTGTCTTGTCTAGTCTTCAGAATACTTGATCTTAGAAATGCCATCTCAGTTGCTTGTATCTGGCTGTTGTCCCGGGGAGTCATTGTAGCAGCTTCTAGACCATAGGTCAAAATGGGAAGTAAGTAGGATTTGTACAGTGATATTTTAGCTTCCTGATGGAAGGTTTTGTCCCACATAAGCTATGAAACAGAATTGTAAAAGTATGCAGCTGCTTGAAACCTACTGCTGGTTTCTTGGGTTAACCTGTTATCTGTCGACAAAACGCTGCCAAGATATTTAAAATATTGAATTATTTCGATGTCATAGTGTCACAATTTCAGCTTGATAGATTTGCTTTCCCTGCTCATCACCTAACATTCGGTTTTCGTTTGGTTGATCTGTAATCCAAACTTGTCAAAAGCCTTTCACCAATTTAGTCACTGACATAACAAAATAAACATTTTAATTCCATGTCCATATAAACATTTTATTATATATTTTAAGAGAAATTTAATTATTTTGCCATGAGAGTAAGATTTTTAAATTGTAAATATATATGTTGTAGAAGAAATTTATAACTTGTTGGTAATAAAAATGTTGCCATGGTTGAATTTTGTATTTGGCACTAGTAATTAGGCAAGTTTAATATGTTCCTCACAAGTAAGAAAATGGTTTGAGAAATTTTTCTTTAAAAAAAAGTAGGAATTTTGATCTAGGGATTTTCAAGTACCACATTGTGTTGTTTTCCATGCTGAAATATTAGAAGCCACCTTTCATTATTACATAAAATTTGCACAAATGTGCGTACATAAAGATTTATATCCTATGTACAGTGTATGATACATTTAGATCTAATCTTTGCTATAGTCGATGATTGACTTAATCCTCTTATGACATTTAGTTAGGTGGTATTTTTCACAATGTTCGTAGCATAGTACGCATACACATGCATGGTTTGGTTCGTGAAATTAGTCATCTTTACTGTAATTGAAATTATTTTGGTTACAGCGCTCAACCCCACTTTTTCTGTTTGTATTATGTTGTATTGAGGTTAGAAGCATGGCCACCTGTTGATGGGGCACTGCAGAGAGTTTGTACTTTGAGCTATGGGATTCTTTGTGGTGACCCAGCAATAGGTGGCAGGGGGCTTTGCCCAATGAAGTTTAATTGCAGATTATTCTATAAGATGCGTTCAGAAAGTAACGAGCCGGAGGCTGGAATGCGCAAACCGGTAACTACATCGGCTAATCGTGGCGTGTGTAATGAGGTGTGGTTCCCACCAGAGCGTAGAAGATCACAGCCTGTCGCTAGAGGGCACGCGTGCACGTCACGTGACGATACAAAGTGAGCAGCAGCATGCATCAATCGTCCAACGCTGCCACTCTCATTGCAAACAGTGACATGGAGGCGTCAAACGAAGAGCAAAAAGGTGTTGTTCGGTTTCTGACAGCGGAAGAGTAGAGGGAACGGACATTCATCGCCGAATGTCACAAGTGTACAGCAAACACTGCATGGCCCTTGCATTGGGTCAAGGCGTGGCACAAGCGGTTCAGGGAAGGACGGGTGTCGTTAGCCGATGATGCCCGGTCTGGGGCACTCCCCTGCATTACCGATGACAACGTCCAGCTGGTTGATGCACTCATTACTCAGGACCGCCGAGTGACAGTGAACGCCATAGCCACCGTGGTCGCTCCACGACAATGCACGACCTCATACGGCCAACACAGTCGCGGCAATTCTGCAGAAATTCAAATGGGAGGTTCTCAGCCACCCTCCATACAGTCCGGACCTCTCTCCCTGTGATTACGCCATGCTTGGTCTCCTGAAAAGGGCTCTGCGGGGCCAACGATTCACCATGGACGCCGACGTCCAGCTGTACGTGCGGAACTGGTTCACATCGCAGCCCAGGAAATTTTATGAGACAGCCATTCACCGCCTCGAGTCACAGTGGGACAAGTGCCTCAACAGCCAAGGCCAATACTTCTAACATACAGGTACTGGTTTCTGTAATTATGCCTCCGGCTCGTTACTTTTTGAGCGCACCTTATATATTCCTTTTAAGATAGTGTGTCATTCAGATTTCTTCTTGTTGAAATTAAGATGGAAAGAAATGTAGTAGGTTTGTGGAGAATTATGGATTAGTCTGCTTGTTGGAAAAATGGAAGGCTTATATGGAATAGAAGATTAATAAATATAAATTATTGGGATGAAGAAAGATGGAAAGGTTAGTTTTATTGGGAGTGTTTTTTTTTTTTTTTTTTTGAGGCGTTTCGGCCATCAATGGACCACGATGTTCTTCACTCATATGATCACTGTAATGCTTGTTTTCTTGTCTGCCAGTAGATCTTCATTCTTGACGAATGTTCTGCTCTCCTTTCTTCCGTCCACTTGCAGTGAGGGCGAGGCATCACAGATGTTAAAGGGTGTAGATTACTGGTTGATTTAACCGCCTTTCTGAACAGTATTGGGAGTGGGTTATATTAGGTATGGAAAATAATGAATGCATAGAAAGGTTAGGATGAAAAAAGGAATAAGATGAAGTGTTTTGGATGTATGGTTATCTGATGTCTTGATGTATGCTGATGTAGAAACAGATGTTTTTAAGAAAATGCAAGAAGATAAGAATATTAAGCATTGTGAGGGGTCTTTTTCTGATGAAGGTAGTTGTGGATACTGAACAAGAGATGCAGGTAAAGGAAGCTTGTTGACATGTTGATAAACAAGTATTGATCGTTTTGATTGCCAGAGTACTTATAATAAGAAGAAGGACAGAAAGAGACTCTTAAGAAAACGCAAGAAGACAAGAAAGGAGCAGAGGCATGGTTTGGAGTGGTGCTTAACCCCATCTCGACCCCAAAGATTATTATAAGTAAAGAATTTAGTTACATTGATTGTCCAGCGGTGTGTGACTTGTTGGTTGACCCCGACCAATATATGAAGAGATTTGTTACATTGATCGCCCAAGGTGGGGCATGTTGTTGTTGGTTAACCCTGACCAAAATATATTCAAATTAGTTTCACTACAAATCTTGTGGTGATAGCCGTGCACTGAGTCTGGTTAGCACTGATCGCTTTTGTCCATCTCCTGTCGATCATGGCGTCTGTCGCGTAAAAGTCTTCGGGAATTTCTTTTGTTTTTTGTTTCCTTAACTCTATTAATTGAGATGCCTGCTTGGTGTGTGGCAGGAGCAGCTTGAGTTTTAGGTCCTCTATGTAGAATGGTTCCCTGGCCACCTTTTAGTGATACCTAAATAATCTATTATTAGAAGCTTTTCAGTCGGTCAACACGAGTGTAACCAATTAGATTGGGCGGGGAGCTACAGTTAATTTCCCAGCACTTTCAGAATAATCTCACAGGAGTTAAAAAAATATTGTTCTTCCCTTGAAGGTATGTGGAACTATTGAGTGTTCATAACTAGATTTGTGTGTGTAATACGCCAGAAAAATATCTGAAATATTGAGTTTGGTGACTTTTAACACCCTGTATAATCACTGTATTTATTTGTTTCAATCCTCTTGTATATTTTTCTCATGAAAAGGTTCAGTTACCTGGAAATTGGTGAGGACAGAGCCACGCCAAAGACAGCACCAGAGTCCCGAACCAGGGAGAATAGAGGGGTGGTGTTGACATGAATATAATCTGGACTCTCACACCACTTAAATGCCATGCGAACAGACCACTGAGGGTCAATTCCCAGAGCTTTCTGTAGCCAGTATGCTCCCACGGATACACCCGACATGAGAAGAGCCGCCAGCATGAGCTTTGGTCGCGACCCATCTCGCCACCATCTCGTTAACAACGACTGCTTACTGGTGAACAGCCAACCAACACCGAGACCTGCAAGATAATTTGATTAATTTATAAGAATCACAGTAATTCAAAAACGAAAATTAATATTAATGCTATATCTACATAGTTGTTGTTGCTGTTGATTCATCCAGGGGAATGGAACATTTATGATCATAAGCCCCAAATACCTGTGTAGGTTATTTGTCTAACAAACTGTGTTATTGTGGTGACTGTAGTAGTGCAATTATTATTGCAGCTTTCCGTCGGTCAACACAAAAATTCCAATTACTGGAATATGTGAAAAAACCTGAAATAAATTACATGTGATTAAGATTTATATATATTGATACGGACTAATGAAGGAGAAGAAATCGGAGGGATGACATGTTTCGCTCGTCAAGCGAGCATTATCAGATCCAAATATGTAAGACAAATTGCTCTACAAAACACTGCTAAACCTACAGTGACACCCACAGACAGTCTCTGTCCTCCAAAAACAAAATACAAGAAAACCCGTCAGAAAACTTAGCAAGTGTGGTAATTATTACTGATAAATAAACAAAAATAATGTTATTGGTTTTAAGTCTCTTTTGAGGGGCAGATGACCTCGTAGTTCCGCCCCTTAAAACAACAATAACTAACTAACTAACTAAGTCTCTTTTAACTACTGTGGCTTTTAGGGATGCTGGGGTGCCGGAATTTGGCCCCGAAGGGGATCTTAACGTGCCAGTAAATCTCAATCGCATTTGTGCACCCTCAAATGCCAACTGACTGCACCAGGATTCGATCCTGCAACCTTGGACACAGCAGGCAAGAAAGTTACCGCTGAGCCATGCAGCCAGTCCTAAATATTAACGCATTAAGCGCTGAAAAAAGAACTATTTTTATTTTTTATTTAAGCGAAAATTCCTCTACAGGAGAGCGATTAAACTTGATAACATGATGTCATTTGGAGGTGTGTCTCCTCCGCTCCTACCAAAATCTCCTCATTCTCGCAGAATGCTCCCTCTTCCTCTCATCCGTCCACTTTTTCCCAGGTTGTTGTAATAAGTTGGTTCAAACTTAACATTCGCGATTTTCGTCTGGCACTCAGTTCGGTATAATATTAATATTAGGCAATAAGCCTTGGAGGCTAGAATCAGATAGTCTCCTTAACCCGGTCCATGAGATATTGATGCTAGTGTCAATCTATGTCTACATGGACAATTCTCACCAGGCGCGTCCATGTCGCGGGGATGGGCAACGGTACTATAATAGCGGCTAAGTTCTGGTGGGGACCCAGTCCTGTGGGCTATATCACAGGCCCAAAGTACAGGGTCACGTGTGAAGACCTCAATGGCAGCAAATACGGAGAAGTAAAATTAAGTACGCAGGAGCTGGCGGAGGAAGCAACCCATCCATCTAGGGGTTAATGTAGATGAAACCCATTGCCTTGTGGAAAGAGGAGGGATCCCCAAAGGCTAGGGGAGTAAACCCTGACAGAAAATCCTCCTATGTGTTAGGCCTAGCAAGCCAGCAGAAGAGCTATTGAATTTATTGCTTTCAAAATTAAAACAAGCCTCGGAAAGAAGAAGAAAAATGCTAGCAATGACACGTCTTTGGTCACGGTTGCAATGTATGATGGTAATACTGATGTTCGTGCAAGCACTTGGACCAAGGACCAAAACCAGATTTGGAACAATTAATGTAATAACAATAAATGGGAAAGAAAATAAACTAATAGACATGATGGAGAGACGAAAATTAGACATCCTGGGATTGAACGAAACTAAATGGAAAGGTAGAGGAAAAAGAACCCTTCGGAAGGGGTGTACCTTGTACTGGACTGGAAGCTACAAAGAGAAAAGAAACGGAGTAGGATTTATAGTAAATCGGAATGTGGAGGCAATAGCCGATGTGCAATATGTGAGAGAATAATAGTCATGTGTTTGAAAGTCAATACGAAAGTATTGACGATAATACAGGTATATGCTACCCAAAGAGGATGTAGGTTGGAGGAGAAAGAAGAATTCTTCACTGAATTGGAAAGGGCATGTTGTTGGTGATGATATCATGATATTGGGTGATTTGAATGCACATGCAGGAACTGACAGAACGGGATATTGAGAATGTTTCGAGACCGCATTGGTATGCCGATAGAAATGAGGAAGGAGAAAATATGCTGGATTTTTGTACCAGGAATATTCTAATAATTCAGAACACCTGGTTCATGAAAAGGAATAGCCATAAGATCAGCCGATACAGTTGGGACGGGCAACTTGGAACACTCATTGATTTGTATTAACAGTCAGAGAATTAGGAAGATTTGTGATTACTGCAAAGATAATCCCAAGTGAAAGTATGGGTGGTGAACACAGACTGTTATTAGTTGAATTAAAACAAATTAAAATTTGTAAAATATTTTTAAAAAAGAAACCGAGGATCAAGATCTGGGAACTAGATAAGGGGGAGAAAAAGATGGCATTTGAAGAGTAGATAAGAAATAAGTTACCTAAATGTGACCTAGGAAGTGGAGAAGAAGAGTGGAACAAATTAAGACAGACATTAGTAGAAGCAGCAGTTGAGGTGTGTGGTAAAACATCAGCAAAGGTTAGAGAAAAGGAGACACCGTGGTGGACGAACCACATAAAAGCAGAAATAAAGGACAGAAATAACATAAAGAACTAGGTAGGGAGAAACAGAAAATATATGGAAGGGACGAAGATAGAATTGAAAGACTACATGTAGAATATAAAAGACTAAAACTGAAGGTGAAGAGAAGTATCAAGGAAGAACAAGAGAAATATTGGGGAGATTTCACTGAGAAAATAGAGGAAGACAGTCGAGGAAATAGGAAATTGCTTTATAGAGTAAGAGTAGATCAAGACAGAATTAAAGCCTTAGAGAAAGAAGATGGATCTGTAGTGCACGATGAAAGGAATATTCAGACTGTGATGGCTAAATACTTTGACAGCCTCTGGAGGATGAGGAGGATATGGAAATATTGGACAGAAAAAACGAGGAAGGCCCAATAACTTGGTTGGAACTTGAGACAGAAGTAAAAACCATGAACAAGGGTAAATCAAGCGGTGGCGATGAATTCAATGTGGATATGATTAAGGCTTCAGTGGCTGTATAGAGTCCTGAATATTCTATGGAAAGAGGAGAAGATACCTGAAGACTGGCAGCAAGGATGTATTACACCATTGTTTAAAAAGGGAAATAGGAAGAAATGTGAGAATTATAGAGACATAACACTGTTATCACATGACCTAAAAATAAAGGAGAAGGTAATAGACAAGAGGTTGAGAAACATAGTGGAAGCACAGCTCGAAGAAGAGCAGTATGGCTTCAGACCCAACAGATCAACAATGGACCTGATATTTACTGTACACATGTTGCCAGAAAAACACCTAGAAATGAACAAAGATATAATGTTCATATTTTTGGATACAGAAAAATCCTATGATAGAATTAGAAGGAGAGACATATGGGAATGTCTACGGGAAAAGAATGTACCAAAATCGTTAACCAACAAAATTAAAATGTTGTATTTTGGTAGTAAGAGCAGTGTTCAGGTAGGCATGGTGATTCTGAAATATTTTATACAAGAAGAGGAGTCAAACAAGGAAGTGCACTGTCGCCATTATTATTTATTATATTAATGGATGAAATTTTAAAGGGTGTAAAGCATAATATTGGACAAACTGATGGGATAAATGCTTCAGTTTTTGCAGATGATGTAGGGATTTGGGGACAAGGAGAAAATTAAATACAAAGAAAAGAATTTATGTTTGGAATGAGAATTTTAAGGTGTTCGGAATGAAAATTGGTAAGCAGAAAACTGTGGTAATGCTCTGTGGAAAGGAAAATAAGAAGTTTGAATGAACTTAGTTGGGGAACAGTTAGAGAATGTGGAAAAATATACATATTTAGGCAGTGTTATTAACAGGAATAACAAAATTAATACAGAAATTAACAACAGATAAGTAAAGGTACCTTATTTTGTCATCAAGTTCGACAGCTGTTATGGGATGTTAAAATACCACAAAGAACAAAATTAACATTATATAAACAATATTTTTGTAACCTATGGCTTAGAAACAATGGTTACTAACAAGAGGCAAAACAGTTAGATCGAAGCAACTGAAATTAAATTTTTGAGAACATCTCTCCAAAAGACTAGAAGAGATAAAATCCGAAACTCGAAAATTAGGCAACAACACCCGGGTGACTGGAGTTGGACACATGATGATGATGATTATGATGATGAATAATTACCACACTTACTAAGTTTTCTGAGCCTCCGTGGCTCAGGCGGCAGCATGCCGGCCTCTCACCGCTGAGTCCGTGGTTCAAATCCCGGTCACTCCATGTGAGATCTGTGCTGGACAGAACGGAGGCAGACAGGTTTTTCTCCGGGTACTCCGGTTTTCCCTGTCAAAATTTCATTCCAGCAACACTCTCCACTATCATTTCATTTCATCTGTCATTCATTTAATCATTGCCCCAGAGGAGTGCGTCAGGCCTCGGCAGCCGGCACAGTTCATATCCTCGCCGCTAGATAGGGGCTTCATTCATTCCATTCCTGACCCGGTCGGAGACTGGAAGCAGGCTGTGGATTTTCATTTCACTAAGTTTTCTGATGGATTTTCTTGTATTTTGTTTTTGGAGACCGTCTGTGGGTAATAATAATAATAATAATAATATTGTATGGCCTCGGATGCCGGGTGCAAGCTTTGTTATTTGACACCCAAAGGGTAGCTTACATGTCGAAATTCGTTGTTCCTTGAAGCACTTGACACTGTAGGTTTGGTAGTGTTTTGTAGAGCTATTAATTGTCTTACATATTTGGATCTGATGATGCTCACTTGAGCGAAACATGTCATCCCTTAGTTTACTTCTTCAACAGTCCTTAACCCACGAGGGGTCGCGTCAAAATAGTTCCGTGATGGGTCGCGCACGGTCATTATGACGGGCGAATATACCAGTTTTTGTTGTACAACACATATTATTATTATGGAAAAATATACACATGAAACAACATACCAGTTTCTCTAGCAAAAACATATTGTATCATTAAAGAAAAATACATACATGAAACAAAATACTAGTTAATGTTGCAAACCACATCCTATTTTTAAAGAAAAGCATAGCCGTGAAACTAAATACCGTACCTGTTTTTGTACTGAAACACATTGTATTATTGAAGAATAATATATCCATGAAACTCGCCTAATCTATTGATTTATTCATCCTCGGAATAATCCAGGGCGGCATCAGGATTGGCGCATTCCACGCAGGTAACACTTGTATGTTCCTTAGAGATGAAGCATTGACATATGCGGCATTTTGTTTTTGTTTTCCTGTTTCGTCTCCAGTCACAATAACTGCATCTTCCTGGACCCTCTTCTTCCTGTTGCACTTGAACACTTTTCTCTTCAAGTCCTAGCATCTGTCGAATGTTCCTTTTTAGTGGCCGAGGAAGCCTGTTCTCTTTAGTTCGTCACGGAACTTCTTGTTATATATTGTCTAAATGGACAACAACCCCTGAATGACATTTCATCTGTTGTTAGATATTCACTAACCGCGAAATTAGATTTACACTGTTCACCCACTTTTTCAAAAATCTCGTGGATAGGTGCTAGCTTGTTATGTTTTGTACGCTGCTTTCGTGTCTCAGAATTGTCAAACCGGATAGCCCTTATCAAAAATTTGAACCTTCTTAGGCTCATACAATTCCTAAAAAAATCAACACCAGTGCCATCAGTCGACCACAAATCAAAAAGATTCAAATGGGAAGCCCTGAGTACACCAGCCATATATAGAATCCCTATAAAGGCATCCATTTCCATTCTTGAAGTATCAGCAGCATCCCTCTCACGGCTCTAGTTCAACCTTACTTTTGAAATGCGTTGGTTGGTAAACGTCACAATATCATTTAAAATGTCTTCCATAAAAAAGTCTCCAAGCCTGAACTGGTCAATCAATTTGAATGTGAACTTTTGAACAAGGAAGATGTCGGACTATGTTCTTAGCAGACGTTCTTCCGTTTCGCGGAGGACAATGAATATCCCACTTAGTGGCTTTATCTTCTCCGACATACTGAACCCTTCAGAATAGCAGTGTTTTATGCAAGAATCTTTGATCAAGGGGTCGCGTTCAGTTCATAGTGTGGTGTTTACGTCCGCCAAACAACGTGCTTTTCTGAGGCAAGGGTTATAGGATAAAAACTATAATTAAGAAAGAAAGGAGACAAAACGTAAGATAATAACAAGATTTAATAACTAATTTGTGCATAAAAGAATAAAACAAACAAAAATAAACAAAATCCTCCCTGAATTTTTCCCTGACAGGAATATTTATCACTTTGAGGAGTCAGATGGATCTCCCCTTTTCTAATAAAATGTGGATCCAAGTTCCACTATCTTGCATATGAATTTATGTTCGCGTGATGACTATCTACGAGAAATGAGTACTTGGATGATCGTTCGTTCACAACGGGTTAACAGCCACGGTGCTCACGAACAATCATCTCGTAAATCAACGTTTATGGATATGGGCATAACATTAATAAAAATCCTTAAATCTAACTCTGACACACATATTACAACTCTACTATTTACAGGCATCTCTCTGAGACCCTTATTAGTGTGGTGACACACTTAACCAAATGAGCTGCCACAATGGCCAGATACTCAACAACAAGGAAAAACAGCGCCGCACGTGACTCACGGGTCACTGACATGGAAAATAAACATAGAATAAACCTACAACAACAAACAACCTGAGTGGTTAAGATTACTTTATATTAACAAAATTGCATGTTAAGGAAACGCTTCGAAGTTTATCGTGTTTCGTAGGCAACTCCCATTTATTTAAACAATTTTACCATTGATCAGTTTCTCACATTTATTTTCAAGTAATTGGGAGCCAGACGTGCACTCCACTAATGATGAGCTTGCTTGCGAAACTCAGCCAGCCCTTGTGACAACAACTCACCCTTTCCTCAATACCAGTCATGTCCCCCTTCCAGTGTATATAAATAGCCGACCAGCTGGACTGTTATCTCAAGGAATCAACAGCAACTAACATCTCCTCCAACTCGACATATGGTCAGACAATAATCACATATCCATAATTGTCCTCGCAAGGATACAATATGAATCTGGTACCAAGCTGACAGAAATCAGTCTCTGCTGAAATTCCCGCTTGTAATACCACAAAAATATACTCACAATATACACATCTGGGACTGACATAACGCCTTTCACACGGGTCTGCTGAATTAGAGCTCGCAAACATTTAACACAATATTTAAACTTCCGATAGAGCTGAATACTCTTCGTCACACATTACATTGCTCCAAAGGCAATAATCACACTGAATCTGATCAATAATAAATCTCAACCAAATTTAATTACCCTCCAATCTACTATATAATTATATTAATTCAGTCCTACTTCTGAAACACGACATATCTCCGAGAGACGTTTTTAACCGCACTTCGTAACATACGCGAACACGGCCGTTCACATAGATACGTTAGTTAACACAACACAAAGAAAAGAACCTTCCAAAAACTACAATTGTGCGAGCTGCTTCCAAACACAAGTGTGTCAGATCAAAACTAAATATACTACATTAATCACACAAGCAAAGTATTTACAAAAATATGTCCCATAAACCATAAGTTAATTTAACAAATAATAAAATATTATTTTATACTCATCTCTTTTTGTAGTCACCCGTCAAAGAACATCAGACGCCATTCCCCAACTGGATGGTTCTTTATCTCATATCAGCCATCTGGACGGAGTGTTGAGAATTCCAAACTTCCTCTGCATTCATCGATGTCATCACTTGCGCTGATACAAAAATTTGGTTATTATACACTTTATGTCTGACTACTAAATTCGCTTGTTCAGGTACTAAATTCCCTGTCACTGTTCGTTGGCGAATTATCGACGATACTGCCCCTATAACTATAGTACTATGACTATCTATCACTGAATTTAACACTTTACAATGAATATCTTGTGTCCTCGACACACAAAATAAAAGTCTATCTCTTCAGACGAACAGAATCAAAGTCCTGTGTCCTCGACACACGGAATAAAAGTCTACGTCCGTAGACGCACAGAATAATAATAATGTCTTGGCTCTTCGACACACTTATAAATGAACTGGCCCTTGGGTCTAGATGGAGGGGGATTTTATGTAAAAATTTCTCGAAATAATTGTGATACAGGAATGAAATAAATATCACTGAACTCGTAATATTGCACAGGTCAAGAATATGCCCATTAATCCTAGAATCGATCGTAGATATTTTGTCTAGGCGATTTCCCGCGTGAATGCTAGCCGCCGCGTACCCCAGCCGGAGTTGGCGCGCAAGTAGGCATTCTCTTCTCATTGGTTCTCTATTTCTAATAATTTGGCGGTTTCTAGTAGATCTTGGCGTCTTGGGAGTGTCTATTTTCTTCATCAGCCATTCACGTTACTGCATCATATTTCTTCTAGGCGCGAATATCACAATGAACATACCAGAACCATGTCTCACCGCGCGTCGCTTCTAAAATTGAGGTAGCCACACCTGTCCTTATGATACATCGCTATGCTATTTCTTTTCATAGCTCAAGTATTTAGCCTTTTGTTAAACTGATGCAGGTATGTCCCTACTGTCTCCAACAAATGCTTGAAATTTCCTCATCGCTGTCTGGCTACTTTCATGATGCTGGTTGAAATATATATTAATCGAAGAAATAAAAAGTAGAATCATTTAACCAACATAGGGTAAAGGGTTCAATACTGAGGACCGGTAACATTTGCCGCATCTTGCACTTCTTCATGGGTAGAAGTCTCTCTTCTTATTTCTTGTACTATCTGTATTTCTTCTTCTTCAGCGGATTGCAACCTATCTGTGTTTAATTCTTGTACTTCCAAATTATCATTTCTTTCATCATCTGAAGGGTTATCATCAATAAATTCAATTGCACTTTCGTTACGAAATAGCTGCCGCCTTATAGTTCCTGGATTCACAGGTCTTTTCTCTTCTCGTTGTTCTTCTTTCTCTACAATCTCGATGAATCGTAAAATTCTATCTTCTTCTCTCTGCTCCATAGTCAATTATATACAATTTATATACAAGTATAGACCATTCTACGTTCAAATTAACACAACAATAATCTACTGAAAAAAAAATTGATTTAAAAAAAAAGCACTTCTATAGCGACAACGAAGACCGCGGACGGTAAACGTCAGGAGTCGCACACGGTGTAAAGGACCGGGTAATACATCAACGCCAGGAGTCGAGCACAGTGGAAATGACCAGGCTTGCGAACAAAGCTCTCTAATAACTAGCTGGGAATGGAAGGGGGAACAGCAAACGTAGACACGTGCAGTGAACAAGTCCATTGAAAGGTATAGGAGGGGAGGAAGCTTTACGCCATGAAATTATTTCAGAAGAGTAAAAATTGTATGCGTCCGCGACGCGACCCCTCACAGGTTAACAATGTACTGCATATAAATCTTAATCACATGTAATTTATTTCAGGTTATTTTTCACATATTCCAGTAATTGGAATGATTTTTGTGTTGACCAACTGAAAGCTATAATATTAATTGTTAATAAGGCAACACTGAATAATGGCTTCAAAGCTATCTTTGTAGTAGAGCAAGTAATTGTAATTATTAGAGTTAGAGGCAGGCGCCCCAGAACCATGGCATTTGACTGGGGTGAGTATGGAAAAACCACCAGGTAGCTCAGTGCATTAACACAAGAGACCATCGACTCCGGCTAACTCTGGACTTGGAAATCGAGTGCGTTTGAACTCCACAGCTAGATGTCCTTCAGCTGTTTCCCATTTTCAACCCTAGGCAAATGCCAAGATGGTATCTTTTAATAGATCAGGGATGCTTCCTTCCAACTCTGTGTCTAATTTCATTCAACTCCATTAATTTCAATTCTTATTAACTCCTCTGATGAGGATGCCATCAAGAAGACATTCCGGCCATTAAAAAAATAAATAATAAAAAAAACACGAAGATATGCATCTTCTTTTATCCCTAAAGCAGTAAAAGTGAGATTATAACGAGTATAAATACAGCTATTAATATTATTCATCATCATCAATTTCCGTTTTCCAGCTTGGGCCAGGTTGGAGCAAATATGACACCCCTCCACTTTACTCTGTCCACCATCCTTTCTCAACCACTAAACTCCACTCAAGGTTCCGTTCTCTCACACTGTCCTTCACCAAATCCATGCACTGTACTCTAGGTCTTCCTCGTCCTCTATATCCAGTCATCCGTATCTCCATCACTTGTTTCGGCATTCTTTCATCATTCAGCCTTTTCACATGTCCATACCATCTCAATCTGTTCCTCTGTACATTTATTTCCTTTCAAATGTCTTAACATTATTATAATAATTATTATTTTACAATTGAACTAGGAATCAAATACAAATATCCACTTACTCCAACTTACCAAAAAAGAACCCCAGGAAGCACTGATGAGGAAAGTGAGTGGCAACGTATAGTCGTGACAAGGCTACCAGGACCATTGCGAGGACAAATAACAGCCACAGAAAGCGGATCACATTCTTCTTCGTGCCATTACTGGAAATAACAAAATATCTTCTCAAACACCAGTATCAAGGAGAACATTTCATTTCAACTTGGACTTGAATATCTAGCTCAGGGATCGTTTCCAACTGTTTAAGGAATTTCACCACATTGCAGACAAGATTGATCATCTGAAGATATACAGCATATAGGGGAATGATGAGACAAAAGCATAATCGGTGACATGAATACATGATACATCACAATACTATACCCCATCCACGGAATCTGTGAAGTAGGTTTGCGCATGATGTCACACGGAGGAAGTGAAAAGAGATGGTTGGTTCCTCAGTTTAGGGGCTGCGACAAAGCGGTCATGTAGCCCCGTGTACTTTGGGTGTGTGTTGAATCTGTCTGATAACCAGTGTTAATTGTGATGGCTGTATTAGTGTGTGTATCTGTTTATTAATTTAAGTACAGACTGCAACTTAGAATTTAACAAATAGTTCCTACTTTTGCCGCAAAACGCCACCGTCAACGACTACTAGGCTTAGTTCAGAACTTAGCTACTAGACGCCACCGCATTCGGCTCTTGGCAACGAACGTAGAAACCTAAGAGCGTTGTTTACATTCTTAACCTATCCAATTTAGCTTCACACAGGTGTAATTTGTGGAAGGTTCTTTAACATGCCATAAATCTATGACATGGGACCGCCGGCTTTACTTCCCCTCTGAAGGAAGGCATACTGAAGGATTTTTAACGCTCTTAAAAAATCCGACGGCTTCGGCCGGGTTTGAACCCGCTATCTTGGGCATAGAAGCTCAGCATGTTACCAACTACGCCACCGAAGCCGCCGTGAAAAGAGAATATGATGGGTGGAGGTTGACAGCCCAGCCATTGTGGGAATTGGTTGAAGCCGAGGTTGCGCCACCTTCCTGCACTGATTATTCAGGAGCATCACGCCTCTTTGGACCAGTCAGCCGAGTCACTCCTGTGCGTAGACTGCGTGTTTGCACACTGGCACTTCGCAGATTGCTTGGACGGAGTATAGATGGGCTGATAGAAACTTTCAAGACTGATTAGTTAAATTCTGAATCGATTCTACAATTTCATTCAGTTTTAAAGTACAGTCCCTCACACTGAATAAATTTTTAGTGTGTAGTTAATAATTTAAACACATACAATAGTCCATTTTGTAACATTCGTATTAACACTGCGAATGTGGTTTGTCGGGCATGTCCAGTCAGCTACCGCGGGTCGAATTGGTGGTGCTCACGGGCTGGTGTTAGCCCGCGGGCCGTAGTTTGGTGACCCCTGGTCTGGCAAATATAACTTTGCCTATACAATTAGTACCGTATGCGTGAGGTTGGAAATACTGTACTTTTGCATAATTCATGCGGATAATGGCAGACACAGCTGGAATTTTACTATATAGGTCGTTATCTAAACAGGGACGACAGGTGAGGTATATATATAGACAGCAGAGGAGTAAACTTACAGATCTATTCTAAATCATTACAGAAGGTATTTATGGCTAATTTCAGTAGTAATAGAAAATTTTATCGTGGGTTCTCCTCTCCTTCACTGTTACTGAAATAACCTTCTGGTTGTTGTACTCCACCACCATTCTGAATTCCTTGAGGGGGATACTAGTAAAGTAGAAAGTAAAGCAACCAACCTGAGACGAGAGCTGTGAATGACAAACCGTTGAATACACCATTGTGTTACGACGTAAGCTACTGCAGTGGCTCCCATCATGTGCCCCGATGGTGAACCAGGGCCCGTCTCGCAAGTCAGATGTGTCTGTCGTAGAGCTGGCGGGATCTTGGTTAAAGAAGGTTTATCCATCAAGGTCATTTCTCGTACCCACCAGTACGGTCGATCTTCCATTAACACCCTGCACAAGAGGAAGTCAGTCAACTGAATGCAATAAGGAAGAGATAAACTATAAATATACATTTAAAAAACTAAGCAAATCTTCTAGGCTTTTGTCGTGTCTTTTATGGGGTTTCTTCTGGGTGCACCAAGTCAGGCTCATCAGTGGGTTCTTGGTGACCGTGCCCAGGCTGCCAAGGGGATAGTGAACCATCCACTGCGTCCCCATATATGAAGAAGATTTGCGTTTCTTTACTACAAGAGTTGAGAGCTCTTACAGCTTTTCTCCTCCCTATACGTTTCCAAAACTGTGGCATATTGGCTTTCACTGCCAAGTCATTATTCTGCAAATCTTCTGGGTTTTTGCTACATCTTCTGCAGGGTTTTGCCTAAGTCAGTGAATATGTCGGTGAATACAAGCATACCAAACCCCAAACCCTGTAGCACTAAGCCTACCAAACAATCGCCATTTAGCCTGCAGATTGTGGGGTGACACATGGTTAGTGTGTCGGGTCCCCTCGGCCGTTAATCTTGGCTTTTGTGATAGGGGGAACTACCTCACAGTCAGGCAGCTACTCAATTGTCCTCACGAGGTTGAGTGCATCCCATTCCACCCGTCAGTTTCTAAAATCCCTGACGGAGCTAGGAATCGAACCCGGGACCTCTGGATGCAGGCAGGCACGATATCCCAACATCATACCAGCAGTGATGTAGCCTATTCCAATTTGACTACAGTTTGAATAGTTATTTGCATGTTGTGCCAAAGGATGCAGGATCGCATTTCAGTGCAGTAAGTTGAAATTTGAGTGTGTTTGTATGCAAGAAAATTAAGGGCACGTTAAGGATCCCGTCCAGAGCAAACTTCTGGCACCCCATGCCTCTAAAGTTACAATAGTTATAAGGAAAAGACCCATAACATTATTTATTTCCTCAAAATAATCAAAGCAAAATATAAGCTAGCATTTTAAAATAAATCTCACCATTTTAACAGAGTGTTCGACCATTCAGCAAGAATTGAAACAACAAGGACATCAGCAGCAAGAGCTGTGTTCAAGCTGGCAGCAAGGGGAAATAAAATTGTAAATGCATACGATGGGTCCGACACTTGTGTTACAGTAAAGAAGAAGTCATCACTCTTCGGAAACCTACAAAAGAAAAGAAAGAAAAAAACAATTAATACATTATAATAAATTTAATTTAATACATATCCACTAACTTTATTCCAATTCGACAGGATTAAAACGGAACAACCCCTACAGGAGACTCCAAATGTATATTGTATAATAGTAAATAAAACTAAATATAGATCATATGGTTTATAACATCAGTTTAGTAGGCGTGCCAGGTATCTGACGTCTTTAACATAACCTCAATAACTTTATGTACAAAGCATCAAATAACTTACGTAGTTTGAAGAGATTTGATGCCTGATGCACCATATTTATACAGTTCTTCTGTCACAGTCATTTTTCTAATTTACTGTTCAGGGACATGAATAACTAAATTAATAACATCAGCTGATTGAAATGTACCGCCAATTTCCCTACGATGTCTGCGTTATGTCAGGTCAGTTGAGTGTCAAATAATACTTTTTCAGATCTAACATAGACGAATTGTAAAACGCCCTGTACTTCGAATTCTAGTTCTTGGGTAGCTACTGCAAAAAGATGTTATCATCTTCGCACGTATGACCTTCGGTTAAGCATAGCATCCTTCACACAAGCGAAGGCGCTATTTTCGTTGACAGGCACGCACGAATCACGCTCGTTAGCGCAATTGGCGACTGACCGCATCAAGGCTGCAATGCAGCAATAGGTTACATGATACAGCACTTTAAGAAATCTATGCAATTTCACTACCCTATTCTTAAGTAGACTGTAGTATTCGGCTGTTAATTCATTCAAGAGCACATTGTGTGCTGTAGGCTGCTTGTTATGAATCATAACAATATTGTAATAATTTTGATTGATGTGGTTGGATCAACAATGAGTAGGTACCGACCGTACCTCTATTTTCTGGGCCATTCTTCGCCCTGCGACCATGGGTGTAGATTGAATCTGGGATTGGACGTTGAAACCAAAAGAGGGAGTGAGGCTGAAGTTCAGGGGCGTATCCAGGTTTTTTCGTGGAGAGGGGGGAGGCTGAATCCATAAATTTACAGAATTTACCTGTACGATATTGAATTTTCAAATCTCACAATAAAATGATACCGTACCGTAATAAATTAATATTCCATGTTGTTGATTGATTTAGGGTATAATAATATCCCTTTTAACTACTGTGGCTTTTAGAGACACCAGGGTACCAGAATTTTTCAGGAAGGGGTTCTTTAACTTGCCAATCTATCTACTGTTGGCCTCTCACCACGGTAGATCGGGTTCGATTCCAGGCCAATGCATGTGAGATTTTCAAAGTTAAATACCATGTCCTGTGGTTCGGATTCCACGTAAGGAGGTCCCGTGGCTTATGATCTCGAGATTAACGGTCACGTAAAAATACAATCCCCCTTTTTATCTACTGACATGGCTCCATCGTAGGCTATTTGTGCATCCTCAAATGCCAACTGACGCAACCAGCGAGTCTTTGATTTAGGGGCTTTGTGACATCGTGGTCATATAGTCCCGTGAACTTGGGTGTGTTGAATATGTCTGATAACCTGTGTCATTATGATGGCTGAACAAGTTTATGTATTTATAATTACGACCAGGATTTGGGTAGGAGGCGGCTGTGGTCTTAAGTTAGGAACTATCCCGGCATTTGCCTGAATTAGGCTTGAAATGGGAAACCACAGGAAACCACTTCTAGGATGGCCGAGGTGGGAATCGAATCTACCTTTTCTTAGTGTTGCCTCACGATGCGGAGTGTATCCCATTCCAGCCCTCAAGCTAGGATTAAATTTCTTGGCAATGCCAGGAATCGAACCCGGACCTCTGGGGCCACAGCTAACAAAATGCTAGCCGCTACACCACGAGGGATAAATACCGTTTGCCGTACGTTAGCAAAAAATAATATGCTACATAATGTAGAGCAAAAGTTGTTAGTTTGTATTTTCATAAATCTGAACAGTAGGCCTACATTGTTCCAAAAAAATAAAGAATGAATACCGGTACTTTTAAGTGTCTGATAGCATTGTGTGTGAGAGAGGGAGAGAGATTTGTTGCCGTTGTTTATTCTTTAGGGGCTTTGCTACATCGTGGTCATGTAACCCCGTGTACTTGGGTGTGTGTAGAATTTGTCTGATAACCTGTGTCAGTGTGACACTAGTGTGTGTATTTGTAATTGGGGTAGGATTTGGGCAGGAAGAGGCCGTGGCCTTAAGTTAGGTGCAATCCCGGCATTTGCCTGGAGTAGATTAAACAATATTAATAATAAAGCAACACTTAACTTATATACTAGAAGTACTGTACTGAGCAAAGGACAACTTTATTTAAATTACCACACTATTATGACATTTTCTGATATGGTTCTGTTCGATGTAAATACAGCTAGTGATCAATAGTATCCAAAATATTAAAAAGAGAACATATAATTAATTTTATAAATAACCATTCTGTTATTTTGTTTTTCTTCCGGAGTAATGGCAAAGTTGCCAGAGTTGTCCATTCAATTTATAACGTGCTGAAGTTCAAGAGTTCAAGACCAAATAAGAACGCCACGTAACACAAGTTATAAAAACTTTGTAATTTAATGATTGTAAATATATTTGTACATAAATGTAAACATATCCGCCGTACCTTATCTAAACCTAAATGAGCATGACCTGATGATGATCGCATGACATTCGAAACATGTCATCCAATTAGGCTAATTACCCCGCTTGTTTGTGTGTTAATTAAGTGCTAAATAATTCATGTAATATTTCTTTCAGTGTTTAAATTTTTTACTCACCGCCTAATATGGAATTAGGCATAATATTATTGTGATGACCGATTGAAAAGCATTTTATGATAGATTACTAGGCAACACTGAAAATTGGCTTCTAGTACCTCAATAAATAAAAATGTTCCTCATTTCTTTCTCTCCATAGAAAATGTCTCGTAAGACTGCAGTACTGGTATGCTAGTTTCACCACGGGTCCTAAAACAGAATACTTTCTGACAATCGCACCTCGTAAGTCGTAATACACCCCCTAGTTCCTGGAATCTGTCGTTAAGCAGGCGATGGAAATAACAAAAGGGCGGTGTGGAGACTCGTGCAGGAGCAAACACAATCAACGACGATCGTTGACCCATACCGCACGCAACAACCTCAAAGGTGAACCCTCTATGCTGTGTTTATTGATCCTTTCAGGACACGTAAATACCATGGTACAATAGAGGTACAGTAGTATAACCAGGGCCGTAGGATCCTAGGACACACTTTTCCGGGCTCCTCTATTTTTATTCAACCTGTGTCAATTTTGGAATTACGGTATTAAGCTTGCACATTTTAACCTCCCCACAAAAAAAGAAACGCTCCGTAGAATTTAGCTTGCCCAATTGAATATTAATTTGTTTTAAGTTATTCAGCTACTCTCTCTCTCTCTCTCTCTCTCTCTCTCTCTGGGTGTTCTTTTACTTCAAGATTCAAGATTTTCATCACTGTACACTAAAATTTCATTTTCGTTGTATTCGAACATGTTCAGGCACCAATGGAATAAGGTTGGTTGGTTCCTCAGTTTAGGGGCTGCGACAACGCGGTTATGTAGACCCGTGTACCTTGGATGTGTGTAGAATCTGACTGATAGCCGATGTTTATTGTGATGACTGTATTAGTGTGTGTTTCTGTTTCTTAATTCAAGTAAGGACTGTAGAGTTTGAATTTTTCAAGTAATTCCTACTTTTGCCGCCAAACGCCACCGTCAACAACTACTAGTTCAGAACTTGGCTACTAGACGCCACCGCAGTCGGCTCCTGGCGACGAACGTAGGAACCTGAGCGTTGTTTACAGTTTTAACCTAATTTAGCTTCACACAGGTGTAATTAGTGGAATGTTCTTTAACATGCCATAAATCTATGACATGGGACCGCTGGCTTTACTTCCCCTCCGAAGGAAGGCATACTGAGGGATTTTTAACGCTCTTAAAAATCCGACGACCTCGGCCGGGTTCGAGCCCGCGATATTGGGCATAGAAGCTCAGCATGCTACCAACTACGCCACCGAAGCCGCCCCAATGGAATAAGCCATACCTCTTTCAGAAATGTATCAAGTAAAGAGTCATTTTTCTGAGATAGAATTACAAATGTTATGCTCCACAAAGAGCTCCTGAACTTTAGCCCGTTATAAATTAAATGGACAACTCTGGCAACTTTGCCTCTTCCCCGGAAGAAAAACGAAATGTACCATGGTTATTTATAAAATTAATTATATGTTCTTTGTGTAATGTTTTGGATACTATTCACTGGTTATATTTACATAGAACAGAGTCATGTCAGAAAATGTCATAATACTGATATCGCGCCAGGAGTTGGCAGTTGGGTTTGAACTGCAGATGTCTTCCCGCTCACTGCGTATCGCGCATTCCAAAAACATTCAGTTTGTCACTACTTGCTTCACTCAGCACATTCCTTCTTTCACTAGCTGCGTGTCGTCTGTTGCAATAATAACCATTGGCAAGCGGGTAGCCGATATATTTAAGTTAGGAATAGGTGGACCGCGCATGCGTACTGTACGACCCCCCGCACCCCGTCACAGCGTGTTCAACTGCCATCTCCTGCCGCGATGACAGTAGTTAAGGCATTAAATTAAATAAAGGTGTCCACTCGAAGTTCCTTTACCGCCTCGGGTCCTTCAGTCCATCCGGGCCCTGGGGCTACAGCCCCACTTGACCCTCCCTATCGTCGGACCTGGTATATACTTCAGTCATTTGTTGTAAAATGAAGAACAATAGAATAACAACAGTGGTAACGAACCTTCTACGTGTACCAACTAGTCTTTGAGTTCTTGTGACCCAATTCCTTCAGTTGGATAGTTTTCCACTTACAAAAAGCACCGAAACTAATCATAATGAAAAGAGGTCAGCCGGACATTTCTTTCTTTAACGAATTCAAACGAAGCAAACGCTGATTTTAGCTAACAAGCGAAGTATCAGGTAAGACAGGTCGAAACGTATCGTGAGACTTTGTGGACGCAATCGATTATAAGAGGACAACGTGCGGAAAATCAGCTGCCAGATTGAACTACAAGGCTACGAAATCATGTGGCGAATCTCTCATATAAATCAATGGGAGATAGCGAGTACCGTACATGTTGGAATGGACAGTCCTGACCGCCCAAGCACTCAAGGCCGGTGGGAAGGAGCCGCACGCTCCAGTCAGCATATACGCCCCGCCTCGCAACTACTCCAAGTGTCACAGGGATGTCCAGCTCCTCCAGCCGACATGCCTGCGTACCAGGATGTCAGGTATGATTTCGGAGCCTTGGAGTTCAATCTGACAGCTGATTTTCCGCACGTTGTCCTCTTATAGTACAACGATTGCTTCCACAAAGTTTCAAGATAGGTTTCGACCTGTCTTACCTGATTCTTCCCTTGTAAGATAGAAGTGCGAAGACATGATTTCATGCCACTGACTGGTGACCACTGGTGGCATCCCACATCTTTGCCTTATCCCAATATGTATACTGACATCTAACGATTATACACGCAATCACCAGCATTAAAAAGAAATGCATACGAATAACCTCCTGAGTAACGTCGCTTCCACATGGCTGGATCCATGGGCCGGTTGCAATTCACCAAAGAGCTACGTTCTGGGAGAAATAACGATAGTTACCGTAGTTATAGTTGTTTTAAGGGGTAGAACAGCGAGGTCATCTGCCCTTTGTAACATTTAAATATATAAAATTTTAATTAGTTAAAGATATTGAGGAGGATGCCTAAATAAGAAATGTGACAGATCTGCTTTCACTGGGACTCAAAAGCTGCAACTGTACCAAATAAGAGAGATCC
Source organism: Meconema thalassinum (assembly GCA_946902985.2). Classification (NCBI taxonomy): domain Eukaryota; kingdom Metazoa; phylum Arthropoda; class Insecta; order Orthoptera; family Tettigoniidae; genus Meconema; species Meconema thalassinum. The sequence continues at coordinate 556,501,108 of OX336388.2, forward strand.
CAACGTTTGAGACTTACCTTTCTCAAAAACGACATATACACTGCAAATATTTGATGATTGATAATGGTGATTGTTTCTCACCAGGACCAAACATCAAGGTTATCTTCCCCCAAACATTTATTTCAAAGAAATGTTGGTTAGTTGTAACCGTTAACGACTATAAAGTTGATATGTGCACAGTGAAATTAACAAAGGATGTGGCAAATGAACATAAGTGTAGTGTAATGATTGACTACCATACGCTAACCTTTCGGCACATCATGTTGTGAAGAGGAAACTTCCTATTAAAGGTGTCGAGTTCAAGCCAACATCGCACTGATGCAGGAAAAGTTGCATATTTCACAGGCTCAGATAGTAGTAGGCTGAATAGGCTGGAGCTGAAACAGAGGCTAAAGTGCATTTGAGTGCCGCCCCTTATTTTTTTAGTTTTCGGCCACACTTCCAACGCCTGATGCCAATATGGTTGACAGTTCCCCGTCTATAGCCAAAATGACCCTAAACAACTTTACAAGATTTATGACGACATGGAAGCAAGGACCTTTACAAAAACATGTGTGCGACAAGTGATAATTCAAAGCATCAAACTGTCATACGGGCATGTACAAAGAACATGCCGATTATACGGTTTCAGTTGGATACGAAATTGACACTAGGTACGGTGGCATATAGATAAAAAACGGGAATGAACCTTCGAAGCGGAAAACAGTATCACATCTCATACGCTTTCAGGAAAGCTAAAGGGACAAGTAGCCGTGGAGCAATGGTCTAAATGCTTAGAAGATAATCGTCCTGTTTTTGGGAGCTGGGTCTCACCACCGCTAAATATTTGTATGCACATTTTAAGCTTTGGGAATAATACACAAGGACATTCGTGCCACATTTGACTAATATCATGTGGTGTTTATTTAGGGTTTAATGTGTACTGGCTTGACACAGTGTGCAGCCTAGAAGCGCTGGTTATTTCATCGCCATGTTCTTGTATTTGATCCCCCAGGGGCTCACATCTGGTGGGTCGTGGGTTGGCGACCATGGGACCCCAGCTGAGTCTGACATTGCTTCAACTTGCTTGTGCCGGGCTCCCCTCCGTCTTCTTTCCTGTCGACCTCTCTTGGTCAACTCTTGTTCGCTTCCGACCCCGACGGTATTAGGGTATCCGAGGCCTATGGAGTCTCTCCTTTTCCGCCTTAATTGGCTCTTCTCTCTTTTTCCTGATCCCTCATTCCTCGAGGGTTTTTCTTTCAGGTACCTCCTGCCTTCTGCTCAAGGCCCTCAAGGAGGCAGGGTGTGTGTGTATCCCCACCAGTTCTTGTGCACCTTGGATAATGCTAGACCCTTAAGGGATCACAGCTGGTGAGTTCGAGAGTTATCGATCCCTAGGGATTCCTGAGCTGGGTGCGGGTTTTCGCCTTTTTCCATTGCCTTTGGGGCGGGCCCTCACCTCTTTACATTTCTTCCCTGACATTCATGGCTCTCCTTCTTTCAAAGTCCCTCAATCTTCATTATTCGAGGGTTGAGGGCATTTTTCTCCCTTTCTTTTATTTCCCTTACTATTCTTTTGTTTTCCTTTTCTTTTCCAATTGTGTTCGTTTGTAGTTGGATTTACTTAAATTTTCACCTTCATTTTTCATTAACACCCAAACCATTAGGGGCCGATAACCTAGATGTTAGATCCCTTAAAACAATAATTATCACCATCAACATCTTGTATTGGATCCCAAAGCTCCAAATGTGCATACAAATATTTAGCGGTGGTGGGATTCGAACCCACCTCCCAAAAACAGGTCTTTAACCTTCTACGCACTTGGACCATTGCTCTACGACTACTCGTCCCTTCACCTTGCCTGAAGATGTATGAGATGTGATACTGCTTTCCGCTTCGAAGGTTCATTCACGTTCTTTGTCAGTATGCCACCGCACTCAGCGTTAATTTCGTATCCAACTGAAATCGTATAAACGGCATGTGTAAGTCAGTAGTTAATTTTAGTTGTAACTTTGTAGCAGTCGCCACCGTTGTGTAGTGATCAGCGTAATTAGCTGTCATCCCGGAGGTCCGCGGTTCGATTTCCGGTTCTGCCATGAAATTTGAAAAGTGGTATGAGGACTGGTACGGGGTCTACTCAGCCTCGGATGGTCCAAATGAGTCGAGAGGGTTCGATTCCCACCTCAGCCATCCTCGAAGTGGTTTTCCGTGGTTTCCCACTTCGTCTTCGGGCAAATGCCAGGATGGTAATTTCCGTAAGGGCACGGCCGCCTCCTCCCACTTCCTTACTTAACCCTCCCACTCTTTCCATCCTTCATCAGGCCCCTGTTCGCTTTGCAGGTGAGGCCGCCTGGGTGTAGTGCCTGTTCACACACCCCAGAGTCTCAAGCTCCAGGACACTGCCCTCAGTGGCGGTAGAGGTGGGATCCCTCGCCTAGTCCGTGGGAAAATCCAACCCTGGAGGGTAAAACGATAGTGAAAGTTTGTAGTTAGATTTAATTAAAGGTATTTTTCATTTTTCATTAACACCCAAACCATGAGGGGCCGATAATCTAGATGTTAGGACCCTTGTAACAACAATTATCACTATCATCATCTTGTATTTTATCCCCAAAGTATAAAATGAGCGCAAAAATATTCAGCGGTGGTGGGAACCGAACCCACCTCTCATAAACATGACGATTATCTTCTACGCACTTAGACCATTGCAACACGGTTACTTGTCCCTTTAGCTTGCCTGAAAGCGTATGAGATGTGATACTTCTTTCCGCTTCGAAGGTTCATTCACGTTTTTTATCAGTAAGTCACCGTACCTAGAGCTAATTTCGTATCCAACTGAAACCGTATCATCGGCATGTTCTTTGTACATGCCCGTATGCCAGTTTGATGCTTTGAATTATCACTTGTCGCACATATGTTTTTGTAAATGTCTTGCTTCCATGTCGTCATAAATCTTGTAAAGTCGTTTAGGGTCACTGTGGCTTGGCTATAGACGAGGAACTGTCGACCATCAGACGTTGGAAGTGTGGCCGAAAACTAAAAAAATAAGGGGCGGCAACTCACCTGGTATATAGCGTAGGACAGCGATGGCCACTACGTGCGAGCCCATAGGGGTGCTTGTGGAGCACTAGTTCGTTAGTTATTGAGGTTTTAAGGGGCGGAACTACGAGGTCATCTGCCCCTCTTAACACAGATTAAAGAATACAAATTTGGAATTGAATTAAAGATTTAGAGGTGGACACCTAAATTTGAAAAGACCTATAATTAATAAAACAAAAATTAAAATAAAAATAATAATTATAAAAATAAACAAAAATTACCTAAAAACAATAAAATATCATTCAAAAACGAACAAGTCAATGCACACTGGAAAATTTAGATTGCTGGCCCTAACCAACTCTCACTTATAAAGCGGATGACGAGATCAGCAGCCACCGCGTCATCGGCTAATAGAAGTTTAAGATGTCATCTGCAAACCAAGGTTTTTTCGTAAGATAGCAAGATCCACACAATCGGTTAAAATGAGGGCCATGGTGAATACGGCTCCACAGGTACAAAGTGGTGGGTCTTCCCTTCTCATTAGGTACGAGTGGGTGGATCTTGTATGGCCTATCCTCAGCCTACACAAAATGACGGACTCCCTCCGTGACCGGAAAGACCTCCGCCACTCGCGTGTAGTTCCCTTGATCGCTCTCAGTTTACTGGACATTGGGTCAGCTAGCCAATGACTCTCCCAAAATGCCAGTACTTGTCGGAGTAACTGACAGCGAATATCTCTAGCGGGTACCTCCATTGGTCGAGGTGGTAGTGATACCGCCTCTTTTGCAGCTTGATCAGCTAACTCATTTCCCGCAATTCCCACGTGGCTTGGAAGCCACAGAAAGGTGATTCGTGTGTCAGCGCGGAGCAACCCGTCTAGTGGGTCGTAGATTCACTGCACTAGGGGGTGTTGCGGGAAACATGTAGCAATTGACTGCAACAAACTCAAAGAGTCGGTACACACGAGAAAGTGGATTCGTGCATCCTGCAGTGTAAACTGCAGGGCTTCATTGATGGTAACGAGCTCCGCAGTAAATACACTACAGGCCTCAGGCAAAGAGATCTTGGTATTTGCACCATCAATAACGTACGTACAACCCACCTTCTCGTCCACCTTCGAACCATCCGTGTAGAGAAAACCAGCGTCCGGAGATTGGTGAACTATGCTGTAGAACTGCCTTCGGTATACGGAGGCATCGGTGTTCACCTTAGGACCTCGGTGTAGATCTAACCGAATTTCCGGACGCGGCACCTCGCTCTAGGTGTCCGGATCACACTGGGACCTACAGCCACTCCTAGTTCAGTGCACGAGCTATCGAGTCTAATAACAACCGGCTGAGTGGCACAAGTCTGGTTGGCGTACCTCTGGTGGTATTGGGTACTTAAGTGAGCTCTGTGGCTCGGATGTTGCGGCATTTGACGCACATTGGCAGCATATGCTTTCTGGCGTCTATAATTCAGAGGTGGAACACCCGATTCGGAGAGTAGGCTGGGTATCGGGCTGGTCTGGAAGTCACCGGTAGCCAGCCTAACGCCACTATGGTGGATACTGTCCAGCATTTTCAAGGTTGCCGGCCTTGCTGAACCGTACGCTGCAGAACCATAGTCTAGCCGGGACAGGACGAGGGCTTGGTAGGACCGTAGCAGCACCGCACGGTCAGTCCCCTCACGTAGTGCCACTAAGAAACTTGAACATGTTCAGTTTCCTGAGACACGCCGTATTTAGTTGTCGTATATGCTGCTGCCACGTTAATTTGCTGTCAAAATGGAGTCCCATGAAGCGATAAGCCTCAACCACCGGCAACGCAGCATCCCTGAGATGTAGTTTAGGGTGTAAATGTAGTCGCCGGAGCCGACAAAAATGGACGACGGAGGTTTTCGCTGTTGAAAAACGAAAACCTCGGTCGTGAGCCCACCTGTCGACCCAGTTAATAGCTAGCTTCAATTGCCGTTCCACGATTGACATACTTTCAGAACTGTAATGTAGAGCTAGATCGTCTACATACAGCGATGGAACTACCGTGGGCCCGGCGGCGGCAACAATGCCGTTGATGGCAATCGCGAACAAGGTGACATTCAGCACGGAACCCTGAGGAGCTCCATTCTCTTGGGTATAATATTGCGATAATGTCCTAGCGACTCTTACTCGGAAGAGTCAGATGGACATAAAATTCGCAATGAAAAACGGGAGATAATCACGGAAACCCCACTCGTGAAGGATGGAAAGGGTCCCGTAGCACCATGTGGTGTCGATCGCCTTTTCGAGGTGATAGAAAACCGCGACCAGATGCTGCTTTCGGAGAAAATCCTCCTGTATGGCACTCTCAAGTCGCACCAGATGATCGGTGGTTAACCTAAGAGAGCGAAATCCACTCTAGTATTCAGACAGGAGACCTCTCTCTTCCAAGAACCACACCAGTCGACGGTTTACCATCTTCTCCAGCAGCTTACATAGGCCATTTGTCAGAAAAATGGGCCTATAGCTGCTGACAGGCATGGGATCCTTTCCTGCCTTGGGAATTGGTATCACGATCCCCTCTCGCCATGGAGACGGAAACTCCCCTTCAATTCAAATACGATTGAAGAGGATCAACAGTTTAATTATACTGGAATCGTACAGATGTTTCAGCATTTGATTATGGACGTTATCCGGTCCAGGAGCCGTATTCCTAAACAGTGCAAGCGCACTGCGCAGTTCCCATTCCGGGAATGGTACATTGTAGAATTCCGTATCAGCAGTGGCAAAGGACAAGGGGTGAGCCTCTGCCTCCCGCTTCAGAGTCACAAATGTAGGATCGTTACTCCCAGAGCAGGATACATCACTGAAGTGGGATCCAATACTGTTGGCAATGGCGAGATGGTCCGTGATGATGTCTCCGTTGATGGAGACTCCGGGTATTGACAATGATGTGTTTGGAGTCCGGAGATCCGACGAAGCTTAGTCCACACTTGAGATGAAGGAGTATGTGCCGTCATAGATGACACATACTTTCCCCACGTCTCGTTTTCTTACTTCGCATCTTTTTGAAGGTAATAAGGTTGGCTATGGTATTTTGCCTCCGATAGCATTTGAAAGCACGTCGACGATCCTTAATGGCTGCCGCAATCTCGGCTGTCCATTAGAGCTGGAGATAATCGAGTTTCGATTAATCGATCAATAATCGATTAATTTGAAATTAATCGGAAACTATTAATCGAATAATCGATTACCCGCAAAATCGATTAATTGATTAGTAGACACGAGATAAGAAACTAAGTTTTGAAAATGGTTTAAATGAGAAATCATCACTTAAGTTGAGTTACGCTTATTTTCGGAATGATGTACAGAAATCTATAAAAGTTAAATTTTGCGTAAATATACGTGTCCTTCCTTGTTTATGTTAACAATAACCAAATACCAATCAGTGTCCGTGAAAGAACAAACATCAATCAAATTGGGAAGTCTTATTTGACTTAATTCCTTAAACTTCTGTTGAGGAGCATAGGGCCGAAACGAGGGTTCGCCATCTGGTTCTGTTGCGTGCTGTGCCTTTTCGCGCCTTTTGAATCAGTCCGGTTATTTCTTGTTGCGGTTTCTTTGATAGGATTTATTCGGGTTAGCATCGGTTATCAGCCCAAGCTCCCTATCCTGGTGGGGGGCTGCCCCTTTCCGCTTCCAGGCTCGCGGCAGTTTTCTGTAAGGGCTGTCTCCCTTAACCTTTGTAGATTCCTCTACTGACTGCAAGGCAGCAGTTGAATCAAATTGGGAAGGATTTCAGAAACAGAAAACGAAGAGTTTTCAGCAAAGCTTTTGAATCTTGTTCAATTTTTGTTGAGAATAGCGGCCATTTTGACAACGGGACGGCACGGGCCCACAACGATGTGGCACGGTAAGCCTGACCTATTAGTCACTTCTACGGTTACATATTCTATTACAATATGCTAATATCCTACCGGCCATCTCCTTGAGGACAGTTTAAATCATAAGTTACAGTTAGGCTATACTATAACACAATATGGAATCTAAAGTAGATGGAAATAGGCTATAATACTTGCATGATTCATACATCCACCGTCGTGAAAATACTTGGCTGACGACCTTGTAGTTTGGGCAAAAGACGCTTCCCACATTAAGGTATATTGTTGCAAAATTTGGTAGAGATCAGATGATTAGGGTAGTCGTAATTTGATTTAAGCTTTGAACATTTTGGCGGCCGCCATTACGTTTCCGCCAAGATGGCGGCAATATAAAACATGACACTGAGGTGCCCTTTGCTAGTGCTACTTTTGCCAAATTTCGTTCAATTCGGTTTCACCGTGTTTGAATTGATGGGGGGGGGGGGGCAGTAATGCAGAGTACACATACACACAAATTTTGGCCCTGTGTTGATCTCATAAGGCTACCTTCATTTTTTGCAAAAATCGAAAGTAGGTTAAAAAGAGTGATACTTAGTGACGCCCCGAAAGGAATTCCCAGCAAGATCGCCAACCTATGGATGTGAAAAAATCTGAACAACAGTGGTAAAAAAAACGTATTGAAGACTTTAGGATAGGTCCAGCCTTAAAGCTGAATGTTAGATCAATACCTACAATTTATATCTGCCTTTCTAAAACCCAATACTTCATTGCCAGAATCACTTCCTGTTGTGGACTCTTCACTGCATGTAAAGGTATCCTGGGATCTAGTTAGTTAATTTAAGGAGCAGAACTATGAGGTCATCTGCCCCTAATCCTGGGATCTACAGTGAGGTCCTTCTCTATTGAATGGAACCTCGCTGGGGCGGTGTGACGGACTGACAATTGTACGTAGGAGTCTGTTGAGCGAGGCACTGACGCTAGCAGCAGTGTAGCTCCAAACTAGTTTAACACATTGACACTTTTTAATGTAATTATCATCATTACTTACATGAATTTCAAAGTAGTTGCTAGAAATACTGTCCTTCATTTTCTAAACACAAGCTGCATCAACGTACGAAGTTTTGGTACACTCTCTGTAATTCATCCTCACTGATATTTCGTATCACTGCAGTTATTTTGTTCTCAAGAGCCTCCAGAGTACGTGGATTGATTTTGTATACCTTTTGTTGAGGTTTCTCCAGAAGTGAAAACCGCATGGCGCTGAAACTTATGAACATACTTTCTTCTTGAGAAGATAAGTTTCCACTAGGAAAATTCGATATTTTCTTCTATACCTAACCATGTTCATGGGATATGAGATAGGCTACAGTTCTTCACCACAAGTCTTAGTTCTCCCAACTAAGGTATCTTGCCAGCTGCATCTGTAATCAATGCTTAGATAATTTTATAACCTTCTTGACTTTCATAGTGCTTTAAAAAAATATATTGTTTTTTGCTTTGTGTTATTTTTGTTTCCTGTATTTGCTTTCGTTTTTGTTTTGTTTTTCTGTTTGTTTTCTGTATTTGCTTTTGTTTTTGAATTTTGCTTCTTTTGTTTTCCATTTTATGTTCTTTTTCTGCTCTTTCTTTTGTCTTTGAATTTTTGTTTTTGTTTTCTGTATTTGCTTTTGTTTTTGATTTTTGCTTTTGAATTTGTGTTCATTTTCTGCTTTTTCTTTTCCTTTTTTGTTTGTTTTTTTTTTGTTTTGTGCTTGTTTTTCATTTTTGCTTTTGTTTTTGAATTCTGCTTTTTGCTTTCTGTTTTGGTCATGTGTTTGTTTTTGCTTTGTGTGGGGAGCAATACAAGACAATCAATGAAAGCAAACCCACACGTTTGATCTCGATAGCATTTGATACGTTTTATTTGAACCTCTCAATGTGCAGAAATGAACAGTTTAGGTCACACGGACAAAACTCTTACGTTCTAATCAGGTAAATGACCTTTTAGTTACTGTAAAAATGGTCAAAATGTCTCTTGAATTATGCTTAATACATTGAAATTTCCTTATTATACTATAACACAACATTATTATTGCTAATATTCCCGCTAACCTTTCCACCTATACTGTCGTAACAATTGGCCTGAAATAATACACAGGGCAGGTAACACCAGGCGCTCAAAAATACCCAGTTAAGAGGTTAATGTTATAGCCTCTGACGAGCTAGTTCCATACTTCTGAACTCATTACAGAAGTGTGTAGCAATGAGTTCTTCTGTCATATGTGAAATAGGCAGCATTCTACAGTGAGATCTTCTGTCTAGATGTGTATGGTTAAGTATAGAGCGAAAACTGGGCAAAATAAGGACAAATAAAATAGGAACACATGGGACAAACATGGAAGGAGACAGAACCACATTCAAATTGAGGAAAACACAACAGGTGGACATACAAAATAAATCCTTTTAGATGTTTGTCCTTGTTTTTCCCTTTTATCTCTTCCCCCATTCATTGTGCTTGTTGATTATACAGGTTTATAAAAGTTATCTTTACTTGTAATTGATTACGGTTTCCTTACCTCCACCTCAGTCCTTTGCCCTACATCTCAAAGGGCTCAATCTTGTCCCCATCAATTTTGTCATGGTCCAGGTTCGATTCCTGGCTCCGTCAGGGATTTTATAAACTGATGTGAGGGCTGGAACGAGGTGCACTCAGCCTCGTGAGGACAGTCGAGTAACTGTCTGACAGTGAGATAGCACTTCGGTCACGGACCAAGATTAATGGTCGAGCTTTAGTTTGTCAATTGTCTTAATCTCTCTGGCCAGTCATCTCTAGTCCCTGCCACTTGCGTTGCCTTAAGTAGAGACTTTCCAAGTTGGAGCTGCAGATGGTCCATCCATTTTCCCTTCGACCATCAGTTTTCCATTGTGGCTGTTCATTGGTTGATGCGTCCAAAGTATTGGAGGTAAATCTGCTGGATCCGCTTCAAGAGCTTTGTCTTACATCTTTGCTCTTCCAGGATGATCCATTAGTATGATGTTTGGACCAAGAGACTCTTAGGATGCGCCAGTACACCTACATCTCAAAGGGCTCAATCTTGTCCCCATCAATTTTGTCATGGTCCAGGTCTCAGCGGTATAGGTCGCGCTTGGGAAGACAAGGGCATTGACCAGATGGAGTTTGGCATTCTTTGTTATGGTTCTTTCAAATCTTTCCTTTAACTCTCTGTCGGGAGCATATAATCGGCAAGATTAAGAGGAAATATTTTTTCCCTCCCAGGCTTGGGTTCTTCCATGAACGGTGTATTGCAATTGCTTCTTCTCTCCCCACCAATTATATGAGGTCGTCCTTATTTCGGTGCCCTTTGCTATTCCGTGCTGACCCAATGGTGTAGGGGTACCGCGCCTGCCTTGCACCCGGAGGCCCCGGGTTCGTTTTCTGGCTCCGTCAGGGATTTTATAAACTGATGTGAGGGCTGGAACAAGGTGCACTCAGCCTCGTGAGGACAGTCGAGTAACTGTCTGACAGTGAGATAGCACTTCGGTCACGGACCAAGATTAACGGCCGAGGGGACCCGACGCGCTGACCAAGCATCATCCCATAATATGCAGGCCAAATGGCTGGGCAGTGGTTGCTTGGTAGGCCTTTCATGGGCTGTAGCGCCACAGCTTTTTTTTAAAATAGCTATTCCGTGGTGAGTCGAATCATCCCGGAAGTGTGCCGGATTGCGTAAGTATTAACAAGTATGGTTTTGTTTATGTATGTGTATCTATTTTTTCCCAATATTGATAGAAAACATTCCTTTCTTTAGTTCATTCAATCTGTGACTTGTTTGAATCTCAGTAGAGAAGTTAGTTATTTTTGTTTAAAGGGGTGGAGCAGTGATGTCATCTGCCCCTCAGTGGAGAAGCTTGAGTGTAATTTGAATCTGTTCATTATGTGTGACTAGCAGGTACCCGCAGCTTCGCTCACGTCATAATCGTGTCATATTGTTATTCAATGAAATGCAGGTGTACCCCCTTAACACCCCTTTAGAAACTGAATATCCAAAAACCCTTCCTTAGTGGGCGTTTTCGACTTACAACGAACATATTCTCAAAATTTCATGTTTCTAGCTTTAATAGTTTTGGCTGGGCGATGATGAGTCAGTCAGTCAGTCAGTCAGTCAGTCAGTCAGGACACTTAGTTTTATATCTTACTAGTAGGTACCCGCGGCTTCGCTCGCGTCATATTGTTATTCAATGAAATGCAGGTGTACCCCCTTAACACCCCTTTAGAAACTGAATATCCAAAATCCCTTCCTTAGTGGGCGATTTCGACTTACAACGAACATATTCTCAAAATTTCATGTTTCAAGCTTTAATAGTTATGGCTGGGCGATGATGAGTTAGTCAGTCAGTCAGGACACTTAGTTTTATATCTTATATATAAAAGTGAAAGTCTGTATGTATGTATGTGGATCTGTTCCGTATACAAATCTACACCGTTCCACCAATCTCAACCAAATTTTGCATACGCATAGTTTAGGACCCAGAAGGAACCGCTGGCTACATGAATTTTCGATAGTCTTTCTCATTCTTCTGATTTCGGCCCTTTTGCTCTCAAACACAGGCTAATTAAATCATAAAATACTCATGAAGGAATGGCAAGGCAGATAGTTTTTCCATGGCAACATAGCTCAAGTCGAGACACGGCCGACTGGATGCCAGAAATGCTCTGCACTACCGGTATAGAAAATGAGGATCTTTACTTGAAATCCCGTTAGTTACTCAACTGCTCACACAACACTGTCAACCGAGTTTAGCATAACAAAGACTTAACCCTATCTACTTTGTCAAATACCACTCACTCACACATTCATTCATCACGAAATCTCAGAAACCACCGAACGGATTGGAATGAAATTTGGTATGCAGCTTCCTCAATGGCCGCAAATGCCCTCTAAGAGAGGATTTTTGGATATTCAGGTTCTAAATGGGTGTTAAGGGGGTAGACCTGCATTTCATTGAATAACAATAACTCCCGATTGGTTTCATTGGGGGATGTGATACTCGGCATAAAAACTAATCATTAATAATAAAAAAGACATGTGTCTGAGGGTTTTTCGATGTGGTGTATATTATGAGGTGAAAGGGGTGAAAAGTGAGGATTGAAAGATTCATAACGGAGCGTGTATCTCTTAAACGACATAGGCGAGGTGTTTGAAACTCAGCGGAAAAAATCAGCATAAAAATAAGTAAATATGTGTTTGACCGTTTTTTCATAAATCCAATTTAAGGGACCCATTGGGAGGGGTGAAATTCTGGGGAGGACAGGAAAGAAAGTGTCCTAACTGATTGACCGACTGACTCACTCATCAAACTCAGGGGAAAAAACTGCTTTAAAGTAAGTAAATAGCTTTTCGGCAGTTTTTTTTTGATCAATCAAATTGAAGGGGTTCATCGGGAGGGGTGAAATTCTGAAGAAAACAAAATTGAAAGAAAATGTCCTGACTCATTCACTCTCTCATCATCGCCCAGCCAAAAATATTGAAGTTGGAAACATGGCATTTCGGGGATATGTTCGTTGTATGTCAAGACCGTACACTAAGGGAGGATTTTTGGATATTCGGGTTCTAAAGGGGTCTTAAGGGAGTTAAACCTGCATTTCATTGAATAACAATATCTCATGAGTGGTTTCATTTGTGAATGTGATACTCGGCATATAAACTAATCATTAAAAATAAGCAGACATGTGTCTAAGGGTTTTTCGATGTGGTGTATTATTATGAGGTGAAAGGGGTGAAAAGTGGGGGGTTGAAGGTTTCCTAACGGAGCGTGTAGGCCTATCTCTTAAACGACATAGGCGAGAAATTTGAAACTCAGCGAAAAAAATCAGCTTAAAAAGTAAGTAAATTGGTGTTCGAACGTTTTTCCATAAATTAATTTAAGGGACCAATGGGGTTGGGTGAATTTCTGGGGGGAAAAGGAGAGAAAGTGTCCTAACTGACTGACTAACTCACTCACTCATCAAACTCAGGGGAAAAAGACAGCTTAAAATATAAGTTAATAGGTGTTCAAGTGTTTTTTCATCAATCCAATATAAGGGGCCTATGGGGATGGGTGAAATTCTGGTAAAAATAATTGAAAGAAAATGTCCTGTCTGACTCACTCACTCATCACGCCCAGCGAAAACTATTAATGTTGGAAACATGAAATTTTGGGAATATGTTCGTTGTATGTCGAAAACGTCAACTAAGGAATGATTTTTGTTTATTCGGGTTTAAAAGAGGTGTTAAGGGGGTAAACGTGCTTTTCATTGAATAACGATATCACATGATTTGTTTCTTTGGGGATGTGATATTCGGTATAGAAACTAATCATTAAAAATAATCAGACAAATGTCTAAGGGTTTATCGATGTGATGTATATTATGAGGTGAAAGGGGTGAAAATTGGGGGTTGAGGGATTCTTAACGGAGCGTGTATCTCTGAAACGACATGGGCGAAAAATTTGAAATTCGGCGAAAAAAACAGCTTAAATTACAAGTAAATAGGTGTTCGACCGTTTTTTCATAAATCCAATTTAAGGAGCCCTTGGAGAGGGGTGAAATTCTGGGGTCAAAAACAGGAAAGAAAGTGTCCTAAATGATTGACTCACTTAGTCACTCTTCAAACTCAGGGGAAAACAGCTTTAAATAAGCAAATAGGTGTTCGACTGTTTGTTTCATAAATCCAATTTAAGGGATTCATGGGGAGGGGTGAAATTATCAAAAATAAATGAAAAAAAATTCCTGACTGACTCACTCACTCATCATCGCCCAGCCAAAATTATTGAAATTAGAAACATGAAATGTTGGGGATATGTACTTTGTATGTCGAAAACGTCTACTAAGGAAAGAGTTTTGGATATTCAGGTTCTAAAGAGGTGTTAAGGGGGTAAACGTGCATTTCATTGAATAACAATATCTGACGAGTGGTTTCATTTGGGGATGTGATACTTGGCATATATACTAATCATTAAAAATAAGCTGACACATGTCTAATGGTTTTTCGATGTAGTGTATATTATGAGGTTAAAGGGATGACAAGTGGGGGTTGAAAGATTCCTAACGGAGCGTGTATCTCTTAAACGACATAGGCGAGAAGTTTGAAACTCGGAGGAAATCAATCAGCTTAAAAATAAATAAATAAATAAATAAAATAAATAGGTGTTCGACCGTTTTTTCATAAATGCAATTTAAGGGGCCTATGGGGAGGGGTGAAATTCTGGAAGAAAAACGTCCACTAAGGACGGATTTTTGGATGTTCACTCTCATCGACCAACCAAAACTATTAAAGTTAGAAGAATGATATTTTGGGGATATGTTTGTTGTGTGTCGAAAACGTCTACTAAGGAGGGATTTTTGGATATTCAGGTTCTAAAGGGGTGTTAACGGGGTTAAAACTGCATTTCATTAAATAACAATATGACACGACTATGCCGCGAGCGAAGCGAGGCTAAAAATGAGATGGTGTGTGTCTGTGTATTACTCAATCACGCAAGTACCACTGGTCCGATATACATGAATTTTACATGGAAGTAGCTGATTTACCTGGTTAACATATAGGTTACTTTTGATTTCAATACTTTGCACTATTTAAAGATGGCGACCATTTTAGTGACGTCACTACACCCTTTGGTTTCAAACTCATATTTCCATTTGAAATAAAAAGAGAACGCTAAGAAATAGCAAACTTTTGATGGCATATACGAGGTTTAAAATTACATTTTCTATCCAAAAGGTATCTCCAACGGTTAGCGAGTAAAACCTAAATTTGTGCTATAAAACACGGTCAACGCCGAGCGTTGTAGTTGGACAAAATGTTCCATCCTTAATCTCCCTCTGCGCAGCACCTCGCCTATCCCCTATTTTAACTGTCACCTTCACATTTTAATTTATTTATGACGCGTAGCGAAGCACGGGTACTTCAGCTAGTAATAGATAAGCATCGGTCCTAGTGGAAAATAATTCTATCACCTGAAACCAAAAATGCATGGGACGAAAAAAAACATCAAAATATCATGTTGGTTTCAGACCCTAAAAGACGTGAAAAATATAATAAAAGTATTAAAAAAAAACTATTTTTCGAAATTTCATTCGAATCAATTTTTATGTCATTCCTGGGACTTAGAAAATTCCGGCCAAAAAGTACAAAAACATTAATAACTCCCTAAGTATTTGTCGTATGATGAAATAGCAAGAGACAAAAAAGATGTAATGTGTTATTGTCTACAACATAGGCCATGTATAATTTTACACTCAGACATATTACGTTCCCCCCCCCCCCATATTTTCACCCCTCCCCATGGGCCCCTTATATTGGATTTATGAAAAAACGGTCAAACACCTATTTTGTTATTTTCTATGCTGAGTTCCAAACTCCTCGCCTATGTCGTTTAAGAGATACACGCTCGGTTAGGAAACCTTCAACCCCCACTTTTCACCCCTTTCACCTCATAATATACACCACATCGAAAAACCCTCAGACACGTATCTTCTTATTTTTAATGGTGAGTTTATATGCCGAATATCAAGTCCCCCAATGAAAGCAATCCGGAGATATTGTTATTCAATGAAATGCAGGTGTACCCCCTTAACACCCCTTTAGAAACTGAATATCAAAAACCCTTCCTTAGTGGGCGATTTCGACTTACAACGAACATATTCCCAAAATTTCATGTTTCTAACTTTAATAGTTTTGGCTGGGCGATGATGAGTCAGTCAGTCAGTCAGGACACTTGTTTTTATATAAGAGAATATATAAAAGTGAAAGTCTGTATGTATGTATGTATGTATGTGGATCTGTTCCGTATACAAATCTACACCGTTCCACCAATCTCAACCAAATTTTGCATACGCATAGTTTAGGACCCAGAAGGAACCGCTGGCTACATGAATTTTCGATAGTCTTTCTCATTCTTCTGATTTCGGCCCTTTTGCTCTCAAACACAGGCTAATCAAATCATAAAATATACTCATGAAGGAATGGCAAGGCAGATAGTTTCCATGGCAACATAGCTCAAGTCGAGACACGGCCGACTGGATGCCAGAAATGCTCTGCACTACCGGTATAGAAAATGAGGATCTTTACTTGAAATCCCGTTAGTTACTCAACTGCTCACACAGCACTGTCAACCGAGTTTAGCATAACAAAGACTTGACCCTATCTACTTTGTCAAATACCACTCACTCACACATTCATTCATCACGAAATCTCAGAAACCACCGAACGGATTGGAATGAAATTTGGTATGCAGCTTCCTCAATGGCCGCAAATGCCCTCTAAGAGAGGATTTTTGGATATTCAGGTTCTAAATGGGTGTTAAGGGGGTAGACCTGCATTTCATTGAATAACAATAACTCCCGATTGGTTTCATTGGGGGATGTGATACTCGGCATAAAAACTAATCATTAATAATAAAAAAGACATGTGTCTGAGGGTTTTTCGATGTGGTGTATATTATGAGGTGAAAGGGGTGAAAAGTGAGGATTGAAAGATTCCTAACGGAGCGTGTATCTCTTAAACGACATAGGCGAGTTGTTTGAAACTCAGCGGAAAAAATCAGCATAAAAATAAGTAAATATGTGTTTGACCGTTTTTTCATAAATCCAATTTAAGGGACCCATTGGGAGGGGTGAAATTCTGGGGGGGACAGGAAAGAAAGTGTCCTAACTGATTGACCGACTGACTCACTCATCAAACTCAGGGGAAAAAACTGCTTTAAAGTAAGTAAATAGCTTTTCGGCAGTTTTTTTTGATCAATCAAATTGAAGGGGTTCATCGGGAGGGGTGAAATTCTGAAGAAAACAAAATTGAAAGAAAATGTCCTGACTCATTCACTCTCTCATCATCGCCCAGCCAAAAATATTGAAGTTGGAAACATGGCATTTCGGGGATATGTTCGTTGTATGTCAAGACCGTACACTAAGGGAGGATTTTTGGATATTCGGGTTCTAAAGGGGTCTTAAGGGAGTTAAACCTGCATTTCATTGAATAACAATATCTCATGAGTGGTTTCATTTGTGAATGTGATACTCGGCATATAAACTAATCATTAAAAATAAGCAGACATGTGTCTAAGGGTTTTTCGATGTGGTGTATTATTATGAGGTGAAAGGGGTGAAAAGTGGGGGGTTGAAGGTTTCCTAACGGAGCGTGTAGGCCTATCTCTTAAACGACATAGGCGAGAAATTTGAAACTCAGCGAAAAAAATCAGCTTAAAAAGTAAGTAAATTGGTGTTCGAACGTTTTTCCATAAATTAATTTAAGGGACCAATGGGGTTGGGTGAATTTCTGGGGGGAAAAGGAGAGAAAGTGTCCTAACTGACTGACTAACTCACTCACTCATCAAACTCAGGGGAAAAAGACAGCTTAAAATATAAGTTAATAGGTGTTCAAGTGTTTTTTCATCAATCCAATATAAGGGGCCTATGGGGATGGGTGAAATTCTGGTAAAAATAATTGAAAGAAAATGTCCTGTCTGACTCACTCACTCATCACGCCCAGCGAAAACTATTAATGTTGGAAACATGAAATTTTGGGAATATGTTCGTTGTATGTCGAAAACGTCAACTAAGGAATGATTTTTGTTTATTCGGGTTTAAAAGAGGTGTTAAGGGGGTAAACGTGCTTTTCATTGAATAACGATATCACATGATTTGTTTCTTTGGGGATGTGATATTCGGTATAGAAACTAATCATTAAAAATAATCAGACATATGTCTAAGGGTTTATCGATGTGATGTATATTATGAGGTGAAAGGGGTGAAAATTGGGGGTTGAGGGATTCTTAACGGAGCGTGTATCTCTGAAACGACATGGGCGAAAAATTTGAAATTCGGCGAAAAAAACAGCTTAAATTACAAGTAAATAGGTGTTCGACCGTTTTTTCATAAATCCAATTTAAGGAGCCCTTGGAGAGGGGTGAAATTCTGGGGTCAAAAACAGGAAAGAAAGTGTCCTAAATGATTGACTCACTTAGTCACTCTTCAAACTCAGGGGAAAACAGCTTTAAATAAGCAAATAGGTGTTCGACTGTTTGTTTCATAAATCCAATTTAAGGGATTCATGGGGAGGGGTGAAATTATCAAAAATAAATGAAAAAAAATTCCTGACTGACTCACTCACTCATCATCGCCCAGCCAAAATTATTGAAATTAGAAACATGAAATGTTGGGGATATGTACTTTGTATGTCGAAAACGTCTACTAAGGAAAGAGTTTTGGATATTCAGGTTCTAAAGAGGTGTTAAGGGGGTAAACGTGCATTTCATTGAATAACAATATCTGACGAGTGGTTTCATTTGGGGATGTGATACTTGGCATATATACTAATCATTAAAAATAAGCTGACACATGTCTAATGGTTTTTCGATGTAGTGTATATTATGAGGTTAAAGGGATGACAAGTGGGGGTTGAAAGATTCCTAACGGAGCGTGTATCTCTTAAACGACATAGGCGAGAAGTTTGAAACTCGGAGGAAATCAATCAGCTTAAAAATAAATAAATAAATAAATAAATAAAATAAATAGGTGTTCGACCGTTTTTTCATAAATGCAATTTAAGGGGCCTATGGGGAGGGGTGAAATTCTGGAAGAAAAACGTCCACTAAGGACGGATTTTTGGATGTTCACTCTCATCGACCAACCAAAACTATTAAAGTTAGAAGAATGATATTTTGGGGATATGTTTGTTGTGTGTCGAAAACATCTACTAAGGAGGGATTTTTGGATATTCAGGTTCTAAAGGGGTGTTAATGGGGTTAAAACTGCATTTCATTAAATAACAATATGACACGACTATGCCGCGAGCGAAGCGAGGCTAAAAATGAGATGGTGTGTGTCTGTGTATTACTCAATCACGCAAGTACCACTGGTCCGATATACATGAATTTTACATGGAAGTAGCTGATTTACCTGGTTAACATATAGGTTACTTTTGATTTCAATACTTTGCACTATTTAAAGATGGAGACCATTTTAGTGACGTCACTACACCCTTTGGTTTCAAACTCATATTTCCATTTGAAATAAAAAGAGAACGCTAAGAAATAGCAAACTTTTGATGGCATATACGAGGTTTAAAATTACATTTTCTATCCAAAAGGTATCTCCAACGGTTAGCGAGTAAAACCTAAATTTGTGCTATAAAACACGGTCAACGCCGAGTGTTGTAGTTGGACAAAATGTTCCATCCTTAATCTCCCTCTGCGCAGCACCTCGCCTATCCCCTATTTTAACTGTCACCTTCACATTTTAATTTATTTATGACGCGTAGCGAAGCACGGGTACTTCAGCTAGTAATAGATAAGCATCGGTCCTAGTGGAAAATAATTCTATCACCTGAAACCAAAAATGCATGGGACGAAAAAAAACATCAAAATATCATGTTGGTTTCGGACCCTAAAAGACGTGAAAAATATAATAAAAGTATTAAAAAAACTATTTTTCGAAATTTCATTCGAATCAATTTTTCTGTCTTTCCTGGGACTTAGAAAATTCCGGCCAAAAAGTACAAAAACATTAATAACTCCCTACGTATTCGTCGTATGATGAAATAGCAAGAGACAAAAAAGATGTAATGTGTTATTGTCTACAAATTAGGCCATGTATAATTTTACACTCAGACATATTACGTTCCCCCCCCCCCCCATATTTTCACCCCTCCCCATGGGCCCCTTACATTGGATTTATGAAAAAACGGTCAAACACCTATTTTGTTATTTTCTATGCTGAGTTCCAAACTCCTCGCCTATGTCGTTTAAGAGATACACGCTCGGTTAGGAAACCTTCAACCCCCACTTTTCACCCCTTTCACCTCATGATATACAATACATCGAAAACCCTCAGACACGTATCTTCTTATTTTTAATGAGTTTATATGCCGAATATCAAATCCCCCAATGAAAGCAATCGGGAGATATTGTTATTCAATGAAATGCAGGTGTACCCCCTTAACACCCATTTAGAAACTGAATATCCAAAAACCCTTCCTTAGTGGGCGTTTTCGACTTACAATGAACATATTCCCAAAATTTCATGTTTCGAACTTTAATAGTTTTGGCTGGGCGATGATGAGTCAGTCAGTCAGTCAGTCAGGACACTTGTTTTTATATAAGAGATTAGCTTTTTGATTTCAGTAATTTTATTTTAATATTCTTCTTGCATACAATGAGCAAGTTGCCACGAGGACAAAGAATACGTAATACAACATTTCGTCAGTCACTTCAATACCTAGGTTCATCAACGTATTTGTTATGAAGACTTTCTATGGACCATAGACATGATTCCTGTAGATGTTACAGGAGCCTTTTAAAGTTGACAGTACAATGTCAGCTATCAAATCCTTGAGGCTTTTATAAAATACTGAAGCGCACCTAGCAGAGAGAAGGGAGAAGAGAAACATTCCTCTCGAATTCTACAGCACGGATGCCATGATCAACCTGAACTGGAGCAACGCCAACAGAGACTAAGACATGTGGTAATAAAACTAGCAGTGCACGGGACCCACCATAAAATATGTAAGAACATGTTCTACCACGCCCCAAATGAACTCTGCGTGTGCTCGTTATTTGACCAGTTCTGTGACATTTATCACATCACAAAATGTAAAAATAACCAGAAATCACTGTACGATTATAGCAAGGACTAACCTAGTGTAAATCTATGTAATGCGCATTCGTGTGCTTTTCTGTTAATAATAATTTAAACTGGATATTTTTCTTTCTTCAAGTTAAAAATACAACAGTTAAATGAGATGCCAAATTCTAGTACTGTTTCTAGGTGATAAAATGTAAATAAACATATATTTTTCAACGGTTAATCTGATAGATAAGTTGTGCCTGACGGTGATATTATTTAGGTTGTGCCCGACAGAAGGTTAAGAAATTGTAACTTACTCTGATTACTTCTTTCTAGTACTTTTCCTGACACTGAACATTACTCGGAGAAACAGATTTACAGCTTGCATACTAAGGCTGGGTAGACACAGGATCAGATGTGACATGGTGAGGTATGACCTACCTAGAGAAGCAGACACAGTACAACTGTCACTAGGAGACTGCATCATTGAATGACTTCTCAAACCTGGTTGTAAGAAGACTGTCTGATGGTGGCAGCATTCTGCACACGTTCTGGTAGCTATTTCCATGGGGCCATGGAGCTTGATGGAGATAAGGAGTTTCAATTTGGGAAAGACCATATTCTGTACAATCCTACTTTGAAAGAATATTAAGGCGATGATGATGATGATGCGAGATCTGGTGAGTAGGAGATTTGAGGAAGCATTATTATGTGGTTTATCGTCACAAACATCACTCACAGAAATGGCTGTGTGAGCTAGAGCATTGTCACAGTGGAAGAACCAGTCCCCACTCTGCTACAAATAGTGCAGTTTCAACCAAACACTCTCACACAACCACCTCAAAATACACAGGAAGAAAACTTGCTTCACCGTTTGATGCTCATGGACATACCCTCTGAACAATGCCATAAACGTTGAAAAAACAGATCAACATTGTATTGAAAAGATTTGACTTGCCGGGATGTTTCTACCTTCCACTTCCACTGTTGCTTTGTCTCGTAGGCATACCCATTAACACCATGATTCATCCCCAGTGATGATTTTGTCAAAAAAGTTCTCGTCCACAGTTCACAAAATCAAAGAGGTTGAAAAACTCATCACATGAAAACTATCACAGAGGCCCGCTACAACCATTCCAAGCAACGCCACTTGGTATACTGTCTCAGGAGGGCTTACTTAACACCCACCTAGAAGGAGAAGCCTGAACTACCAGAGCAACGCGTGCAGCAAATTTTGGCTGGTTATTTCTGGGTCTTCCCTCATATGTGATCGCAGTTGGGATTCGAACCTGAATCTCTTGATGTCTGGGCGGTACATTAACCACTTACACCAATACAGCCAATGGCGCCATATTTTCAGTTTCGGACTTTGGTGGATATGTGGCTCTGCATGTATCATCTCGGTGATACATAATGCCAAGATAAAACAAGTCCAAACATTTAGCTATTTCGGTCAGAAAATAACTGAAGATGGAAGGTTGGTTACTTAGTTTAGAGGCTGCGACAATGCGGTTATGTAGCCCTGTGTACTTTGGATGTGTGTAGAATCTGTCTGATAACCGGTGTTAATTGTGATCGCTGTATTAGTGTGTGCTATCTGTTTCAATTCAAGTAAGGACTGCAGACAATAATTTCAAGTAGTTCCTACTTTTGCTACCAAATGCTACCATCCACAACACCTAGCTTGTAGACTTGGCTACTAGATGGCATCACAGTCAGCACCTGGTGGCGAATGTTGGAACTAATAGAGCGTTGGCTTCACACAAGTGTAGTTAGTGGAAGGTTCCTTTTAAGAGCGTTAATATCCTTCAGGGCCGATAACCTAGATGTTAGGCCCCTTAAAACAACAACAATATCCTTCAGTATGCCTTCCTTCGGAGGGGAAGTAAAGCCGGCGGTCTCATGTCATAGATTTATGGCATGTAAAAGATCCTTCCACAGACTAAACTTGTGTGAAGCTAAATTTCTAGTTTAGATTTTGTTGGAACGCTCTATCAAAGTTCCAACGTTCACCACTAGGTATCATTGACATCTGGTAGCGAAAGTTGGAACTACTTGAAATTGAACGGAACTTGTAGCTTACCCTATGGGTGTCCGCTAGAAGCAGCTACAGCCTCTGGTGAGCCGAACATGTCCTCGGACACTCCCGGCACTAAAAGCCATACGATAAATAAATAAATCTTTTTTCATGCCATAAATCTATGACATGGGACCGCCATCTTTACTTCCCCTCTGAGGGAAGGCACACTGAGGGATTTGTATGACAGAGATAAAGAGCCGTATTGCCCTAAGATTGCTTTTATGCACAAGAAGAAGTTATTGTGTAGCAATGAACTTAAACTACCCTTTCGTATGGGGATCCTGCATACATTTATTTGGACTGTACTATTGTATGCCTCAGAGATATGGACAATAAGCAAATGCTGTGTAAAGTCTCTTGAAGCCTTGAAAATGTGGTGTTTCCTCAGGATGCTCAAGGTTTCGTGGATGGTTAGGGTGACTAGTACTGAGGTACTGCACAGAGTAAATCAAAAGAGATCTCTGAATAGAGGTGATTCGCAAAAGATGTCTTTCTTGTTGGGGTTACACCTTACAGCACTCTCAGCTGATGTCACTTATTGTGGAAGGATTCATTAATGGGAAGAGACCTAGAGGACTACCAACACATACATATCTGAAGCAAATCCAAGAAGGCGGCTTCGGTGGCGTAGTTGGTAGCATGCTGAGCTTCTATGCCCAAGATAGCGGATTCAAACTTGGCAGAAGTTGTCAAATTTTTTAAGAGCATTAAAAATTCCTCGGTATTTCTTCCTTCGGAGGGGAAGTAAAGCCGGCGGTCCCATTTCATAGATTTATGGCATGTTAAAGAACCTTCCACTAATTACACCTGTGTGAAGCTAAATTGTATAGGTTAAGAATGTAAACGACGCTCTTAGGTTCCTATGTTTGTTGCCAAGAGCTGACTGTAGTGGCATCTAGTAGCTAAGTTGTGAACTAGTAGTCGTTGATGGTGGCGTTTGGCAGCAAAAGTAGGAACTATTTGAAACATTCAAAGTCTGCAGTCCTTACTAGATTTAAGAAACAGATAACACACATTAATACAGTCATCACAATTAACACCGGTTATCAGACAGATTCTACACACACCTAAAGACAACTGGGCTACATGACCACGTTGTTGCAGCCCCTAAACTGAGGAACCAACCAAATCCAAGAAGCTACTGGACAGAAAATCTACGTAACATTAAAAAGAGTAGCAAGATATGTACTGCTTGGAATCATTTTATGACAACAGATCAGTCTGTGGACTGAATATTTGATGATGATCAAGGCTATCACCACGTCATTCCTCAAGCTGCTGCAACAATGTCTTTCCATCTAAGACTTGAAAATATGGCATGGTTGGGGCGTGGCTAAATGCACCTGCCTGGATAGCAGGAAATTCGGGTTTGAATCCCAACTGTGGTCACATTTTCAAATCCTATACGGTAAAGTCATACCGTATATGCAAAACTTCATCAATTTATTAAGCATTAAGAACTGATGCATTTATTCTGACTGGCTGCATGGTGCAGCGGTAACGTTCTCGCCTGCCGTGCCCAGGGTTGCAGGATCAAATCCTGGTGTAGTCAGTTAGCATTTGAGGGTGTGCTAATGTGAGGGAGCCGTGTTTATAGATTTACTGGGATGTTAAAGATCCCCTTTGGGGCAAAATTCTGGCATTTTGTGTCATACTTATTTTTCTTATTTTAAGCTGCAGATTTGTCATTAGGTCAATATAAAAGCTGCAGTAGTTAAAATGGACTTAGAACTAATCATCATCTTGCACAGTTTCCAGCCACTGGCCGGGTCTGTTTGGAACACAAGCCTCCCCAACGTCTTCTGTCTTCCCACCATCTCTCAGCCTCCACCCTTGTCCAGTCTTCTCCTCTCTTCCTCACGCTTTCTTCCACCCCCTTCAGCCACCTGTCTCTCGGTCTCTTTCCTTCCCACTTCGCCTCGTGTACTCTCCTGGGTATCCTCTTCTCCTCCATTCGTTTTACATGTCCATACCATCAAAGTCTAGATTTCTCTATACTATCCTGTAATGGTTCCTCCTTCATTAATTCACTGGTCCTCTCATTTCTTATTCTGTCCATCTTTGTAGCTCCAATACTGCTTCTCAAGAACCTCATCTCACTGGCCTGTATTTTGCTCTTCTCCCTTCCTTTCATAACCCAGGTCTCCGAGGCATACGTCAGGATAGGGACATAGTACGTCCGATATATGATCTTTTTGCTGTTCTGAGGGACATCCTTGCTCCATAACATGCTTCTCACTCCCCACCGAAATGCTTCTGCCTGCCTCCCCCACTCATTTATTTCTCTATCGTTTCTTCCATTCTCTTGTATCAGGCTTCCCAGATACTTGAAACTCTCCACTTTCTTCAGCTGTTCCCCACCAATTGTTATTCCCGTTGTGGTTCTTTCCTTCTTCCTTGTTGTGATCACCATCTCACTCTTATTTATGCTAAATTTCATCCCATATCCTTGTATTATTCCTTCCCACACATCCAACTGTTCCTGTACCTCCTCCTCCTTGTTTCCCCAAATCATCTGCAAACACCATTGCTTTCATCTTTCCTTCCCCAATTACTTGTGCCACTCGGGTCATTATGTCATCCATCACCACAATGAAAAGTAATGGTGACAGTGCACTTCCTTGTTTCAGGCCGTTTCTCTGTTCCAACCAGTCTGATCTCTCTCCTCCCACTTTCACACAGCTCACGCTTCCCTTGTACATCTCCTTTATCCTCTTTATAGTCAATTTCTCTACTCCTCTATCCTCCAGGGACTTCCATACTTTGATTCTGCATACACTGTCATATGCTTTCTCAATGTCCAGGAAGGCCATCAGTAGATCTGTTCCATACTCATAGTGCTGTTCTTGTAATTGCCTTACAGCAAAAATCAAATCCACTGTGGACCTTCCTGCTCTGAAGCCATGTTGTTCTTCCCTCATCCCTCCTTCTATCCTTGTCCTAATTCTCTTTTCCAAAACTTTCTCGAAGATCTTTGCACAATGACTCATCAGTGTTATTCCCCGATAGTTTCTGCAATCTGTTCTACTACCTTTCTTGAAGATCGGGACAATTATTCCTTTTTTCCAGTCCTCTGGGGTCTTCCTTTCCTTCCATGCTGTCCTCATCACAACCACTGTATCCCCACCTCTCCTGACGCTCTCACCATCTCCACACTCAACTCATCCACACCCGGTGCCTTCCCTCCTTTCATCTTGTTCACTGCATCTTCCACTTCTTTCCATGTTAAGTCCTTTTCTGTTTGCAGTTCATCTTCCTCTTCCCCGATTTCTTCCTCCTCACCATCTTTTCCATTTGGGTTCAGAAGTTCTTCAAAATATTCTTTCCACATTTTCTTCAGTTCTTCCCTATTTTCTATCTCTTGTCCCCTTTTGTTCACCATTCTAACATAATCCGTAGGATCCTTCCGCCTCTTATTTTTTTACCATCCCATACAGGACCTTTTTTGTACCTTCACTATCCTCCTTCATCATCTTTGTCCACTCTTCCATCCACTTTCTTCTCTCCTCAGCCACTACTCTCTTCGCCTCCTTCTTTCTTTCCTTGTACTCTTCCCTTGTCTCTACCGTCCTATTTTGATACCACCTCCTAAAGGCTCTATTCTTTCCCCTTACTAAATCTCTTGTCTTCTCATTCCACCATGGTGTTTCCTTCCACCTCTTCTTACTAATTGTCCTCCCACATACTGCTTCTGCTGCACCTACTAGTGTCTTCTTAAATCTAGCCCATTCCTCTTCCACCCCTCTTTCTTCATCTGTTGGAATTCCTTCCTTTACCATTTTGAGGTACTCGGCCCTTCTATCCCCTTCTTTCAGTTTCCATATCCTTATACATCTTTCCTGGTTCTCAGTCCCTTTCTTCTCCTTACTTAGAACTAATCACATCATCTTCATTTCCCGTTTCCAGCTTCCTGGGTCGGGTTGTGAATTAAGGACCTCCAACGTTTCCTGTCTCTCCACCACTCCTCTCCTGTTTTTAGTACCTCTTCAGGTTTTCCTCCTCTCTTCTCTACACACTCCCACACTGTATCTGCCCATCTCTTTCGGGGCCTTCCTCGTGGTCTCTTCCCTGTCATCTTTTCACAGAAAGTTTTCTTTGGTACTCTCTTCTCTCCCATTCTCATCATATGTCCATACCACTTTAACTTTGTTGTTTCTATCCTGTCCTGCAGCTTCAAGATTCCTGTCCTTTTTCTAATCTCTTCGTTTCTAACTCTATCTCTTCTGGTCTTGCCCTCTATACCTCTTAGGAATTTCATCTCCGCGGCTTGTATTCTACTCTCCTCTCTTTTTGTAGTAGTCCACGCTCCAGCTGCATATGTTAGTATGGGTCTGTAGTAGGTTGAATATAATACATTTTTACATTTCTTTGGGACATCTCGGTTCCACAGAATACCCCTTATGCTCTGGTAAAAACTGTTCGCTTGTTGTATTCTCTTTCCAATTTCCTCAGTTATCCTTCCATCTTCTGTGATCACACTTCCCAAGTACTTGAAACTTTTAACCACTTCTAGAATTTTCCCATTCAATTCTATCTTTCCTCTTCCTTCCTTCCTTTCTCTTGACATTACCATTGTCTTGCTCTTCTCTGTGCTTACTTTCATCCCATATTTCTCTATTTCTTGATTCCATACATCTAGTTGTTTTTGTACTTCCTTTTCATCCTCGCCCCATATCACTATATCATCTGCAAACAGCATGGCCTTTGTTGCCTCTTGTCCCAATCTCTGTTTAACATTCTTGTGAATTTCATCCATGACTATGATGAATAGTAAGGGGGACAATACACTTCCCTGTCGGAGACCTGTTTCCACTTTAAACCATTCTGTTTCTCCTATACTGGTCTTCACGCTACTCACACAATATTTGTACATAGCTTTTAACATTTGGACATCAGCTCCGTTAACTCTCCTTTTCCTTAATACATTCCAAACCACCTGTCGAGGCACACTGTCGTACGCTCTCTCAATATCAATAAATGTCATCACCATGTCTTTTCCAAATTCCCATCTTTTCTCCATCATTTGCCTTAATGCAAAGATTAGGTCAAATGTTGATCTGTCTTTCCTAAAACCATACTGTTCTTCTTCCATCTCTCCTTCTATCTTCCTCCTCAGTCTGCCTTCCAGAACTCTCTCAAAGATCTTAGCTACATGAGCGATAAGAGTGATCCCTCTGTAGTTATTGCATTCCTTTTTGTCACCTTTCTTAAAAATCGGGATAATTAATCCCTTTCCCCATTCTTCTGGAATCTCTTTCTTCTTCCAAATTATTCTAAATAATCTATACAACCACTGTACACCTATTGGTCCCACTGCTTTTATCATTTCCGTGGACACCTCATCCTCTCCTGCTGCTTTACTGCTCTTCATCTTCTGTATGGCTTCCTCTATTTCTAGCATAGTGATCTCCTTTTCTTGTTCTTCTTCCATTGTTTCTTCTTGTTCTTTTTCATCTTCCAGTTCAATGTATTTAACATTTAGTAGCTTTGAAAAGTATTCTTCCCATCTTTTTAATATATCATCTCTTTGATACAATATCTGTCCTGCTTCAGTTTTTACAAATTTTGTGTTTTCCCTACCTTTTACACTGTTTTTCACCAATCCATATAGAACCTTTTTACTTCCTTGGATATCCTCCTTCAAAGTTTCCGTGAAACCTTCCCAACTTTTCCTTTTTTCTTCTTGTACAATTTTTTGGCATGCCTTCTTTGCTTCTCTATATTTTTGCCATTTCTCTGCATTTTTACTGCCTATCCACTTCCTCCATGCCATTTGTTTTTCTTTAACAGCTTCCTTTACCCTGTTGTTCCACCAAGGAGTCTCCCTTTCCTTTTTCTTCCCTGATAGTCTTCCACAAGTGTTTACTGCACACTTCGCAAAACAATTTCTAAAACATGACCATTCCTGTTCGACACTTTTTGCTTCGTCTTTGGGAATTTCCTTTTTCAAGTCTTCTTGGAACTTTTCCATTGCCTCTCTCTCTTTTAGCTTCCACACCTTTATTTTTCTTTCCCTTTTCTCCGCAAGCTTTGTGATTTTCCCAAGCCTTAATCTGGCTATCACCACTTTATGGTCTCCTTCAAAATCTCCTCTTGGCATAGCTGTCACATCTACCAGTTGTCTACGTTTATCCTTTTCCACTAGGATAAGATCGATCATTGTTTTTGTCTTTCTGTCTCCCCATCCATACCTAGTTATTTTTTGGGAGTTCTTTTTCCTAAACCATGTATTTCCAACAATTAATCCATTTCTTCTACAGAAATCTATTAACATTTCTCCTTCTTCATCCTGATTTCCATAGCTAAATGGGCCAATTATCTCTTCTTTTCCCTGCCTATCTGTTCCCACATGTGCATTCATATCCCCCATTATTATAACCTCTTTGTCTTCTATACACTTTTCCAGTTCTTCTAAGAAATCCTCTAAACATTCATCTACCTTCCCTGCCTGGGGTGCGTAAATCTGTATAAAATCCTTTGTTCCACTCTCAAGTCCTAGTCTAATTTTCATCATTCTGTCATTAATTTGGTCTACTTTCTCAACATACTGCACTAAGTCTTCTCTCAATATTATTGTAACACCATTCATTGCCTTATTTCCTCCACTCCAATATATTCTATATCCCTTCCCTTTCTTGACTTCTTTCTCACCTTTTCCCTTCCATTTCGCTTCACTGACTCCCATCATTGCTATTTCCTTCTTTTCCATGTAGTCCACCAATTCTTCTGTCTTGCCATTTAGGCTCATCACGTTTATGAAGGCGATGTTTGTGGTGTCTGGTAGCCTACTTCTCACAGTTCCCCCAGACCCCTGGGAGCTGCGCGTCGCCTGCAGGGGACGCCCTAGCACTTTCCGAGGCCTCAATTCACACTCACTCATTTTATAGGCTATTAGTACGATGAGTTCGCCACACTCAAAGGCATTTTATGACCTACTGCCAGGTATTGTTCTAGGCCGATCCACTGGATAACAGACGCCTTTTGTAGCCGCTCCTCTGGAGTACAGACGCTACAGAATTCCCTCTTCCGCCATCGACGCCGTACCGAAGTCCATCCTCTCCGCCGCCGATACCGTTGGGGCTTCGCCCATAACCCTGGGCTTGGGCCTTCCATATTTATGACCCCTGGAGAGAGGGTGTCCCAGCATTTTAAAGCCCCCAGGAACTGGGCTGCCTGTTGGTCCGCGGGTTCATTTTCCGAGGTATTTGAACCAGCCCACATTTGTGTGAGCCCCCTATCCGCCACCTGGGGATGCGCCCTCTAGGGGTTAACAGGCTAATAACATTATTAATTACGATGCATTTATGTTTGATTCTAGGAATTCTAGTATGTCATCTCTTAACACTATTCTGAATGAGAAGGAATCTAATGGAACAATTCTCATTTTGTTACTTACTTATTTTTTCTTATTTTAAGGTGCAGAATTTTTATTAGGCAAATATAAATTGCAGAAATATATCACAGCTAAGAATCATTTGTGGATTAACATATCTTGATAACTGCATATGCAGTGTGCGCCAAAGTCTATTTCTATTGTCAGTAAATATACCCATTATTTATTTCTACTTACATTTTCAACTAAGATGTATATGTACTGACAATAGAAATAATTAATAATGTGTAGGGGCATACGGACTTGTGCGGACACTGTACATCTACCCTCGAGAAAAACAATCAACAACACAACTTGAAGCAGATATATTTAATAACTTTGGGTAGTGAACAATATGACTCAATTCATTAAAATATTGCACTGCATTCACAAAACACAATATACAAGTACTGTACACAGTTTGATACAACATGTTTCAGATGATCTGGTTCTCCATACAAACACATAAAACATATTTTACTGAATGGTTACATTGAAGATAATGCTGAAGTTGGTCTTAACTCAAAATATTCTGGAAGTTACAATACCAACATGTTTTATTAAATGCAACATACTGTTTATTCACTACAGAACTTAAGCATTTGTTTAAGCTCTTTACAATGACATTTGAAGACATTTTTGTCTCAAATAGTTCTGATCTTATTCAGCAATGAATACGGAGAGGAAATAAAATAACCAATAACTATACATCCACACAAGACAAGTAAGTTTGTATGAGACAGCAACAGATGGCGGAAATATCGTCCAGGTTTACCAAAAACAATATAATCATGGATTACCGGCTACTGTGGCCACGCTAGCAAATGCGCTACCTCGGGAGAGCATGGGTTCGAATCCCACCTCGGCTGTTCTGAAAATTAATTTCGTGGTTTACCATTTTGACCACCAGGCAAATGCCGGGACAGTTCCTTTCAACAGGTTAACGACCAATTCCCTTCCAAAATCCCTTCCCTGGCCTGTCCTGCGAACTTGCTATGACTATCCATCACAGTTGTGGTGTGCAATTTAATGCAGGGTTTCTCAGAACAAAGAATTCAGAGTACAGGACTTAACTGGAAGAGGCACATTGTGGTGTGCGATTTCATGCGGGGTTTCTCAGAACAAAGAATTCAGAGTACAGGACTTAACTGGAAGAGGCACACTGACAATTGAAGGGTACAGAGGATTACCAATAGTGATTGCCACCTGTAGGTAACAATTATGTGACTGTATCACCACGAAACATAAACAATTCGCTTAGTTGTTATTGTCTGCGCACAAGGAAAAGTCAGTTCAACATGGTGTGGGGGTTCGGCTGTACATATACACAAAAATAGGCCGGCAATTGTGGCTTTAAATTTGGTAGTGTCGAGAGTGGAAGTCTCAATTCTATCTGTCAGTTTTTTCCACTTCACAACCAACCATCAATCACGGCTCCATTGACCAGTTTGGAAACAGCATCTCCAGAGTGTTATTGAAAATTATATTTAAATATATAGAACCTTTATTTAATCAAATTATTTGTTAGGATATCCATTTCATTTTATTTCAAACAAGGTGTACCCGGCATCCATTGCAATGCCAATCAAAGAAAGTGTTGGGGTTGTAGTTTTGGTTGTTGAAGTGCTTTTGGATACACAATATTTTTTTTTCTTTTTCCATTGACTGCCTCTGAACTCATTCGTGGGAGCATGCACAACAACTCACCAAAGTTTCATCGCAATCGGATGAATGGTATATGAATGCAGACGGAACATTGTTGAAACGATTCGCATGCCGTCACTCATTCGTTCAATCTACTTGTGCGCTACCAATTGTGAAATGGATCTACTAAGTCAGAATCTTTCACGGGAGTGTACACAACATCTCACCGAAGTTTCATCGCAATCGGATGAGTGGTATATCAACGTATAAGTGATATATACACAGACAGACTATCATGTAACATTTATTTTTATATATAGAGATTGTTTCTATTATTTTACATCTCACACGAATATTTATCCATTCGATTTTAAATATACGATATTGTTGTAAATTTTTTAGTTTATATTTCATCATTCTTATTCATTGTTTTCCAGTTTCTTCATTTCATCCTGTATATATTTTAGTTAATGTCGTTTCTCAACCCTTAGTTTCATTAGATTAGTTTTTTAAGGTTTGATTCTAATTTTGCTGAATTTTGTTTTGAATTTGAATTGATTGGCGGAGCATTTTAATCAATTACAAATATAGAAATAAAGAAGGCGTGAATGAAGCTTGCAGTGACCGACTTGATGTATTTTGAATGCTGCTGTTCAAACCCATCTGACTTCTCAGACAATAGTTTTGAATTATAAGAAAGAATATTATTTATGAAGAAGAGATGAATGGACCACATCCAACAAGACATATGTGACATTGGACTGGATGTGGCAGAAGTAATGGAGTAGGAGAAATGGAAGAATAGACAGAAGTGGTAGTTTACAACACCCGGGTGACTGGAGTTGAACACGGATGATGATGATGATGATGATGATGTTGTTGTTGTTTTAAGGGGGGAACAGCGAGCTCATCTGCCCCTATAATGTATAATGTATTATTGAATACAAACTAGGATTTATTATTATTATTATTAGTGAAATTTAAAACAATATCATTGCTAACTAAGCATTTTATAATGATACTAGTGGACACAGCAGACATTGTCCTGTCCGAATATATAGAATGGTTTCAGCAAATATATTAGAATTTTCGATAAACTATACTGTACCATATACTAAGTGACATTTGGCATTGATTTTTAAAGAAAAAACTCAAATCATTTCCAAGGAAGCCTACGTTAAATACCAAGAATATGACATCACCCCCAACTATGGTACAACTGTAATTCTCAGAAAGTAAATTATTCATGAACTTCTCAGAAGAAACCACTGCCAAGTGAATAGGCTGGGGAGAATTAGTGGGGAAAGAATCCCCTGTTGAGCTTGATAAAAAATAATGAAACCATTTCTAGAACTGGATTGCAATGTCACCTACCGTGTCTGTCCAATTGTGAATGTGTTGTTTATTTATGTTCGACCCTGACTATTATATGTCAGAAAACTATCATAATGATGGTCATTATAACACTATTTTTCATTATGAAACAGTTCCTCCCACCAATCACAGCTCAAGAAACAGTTGTTTGACCAATTAGATAAGAATAGCATCGCACCTGCACAGAGTTCCAAGGCCTTCTAATTTGAATTTCACTGTGTTGCCTAGTGTCATAGTGGGGCAATCGAGGAGGCCAAGGTCAAATACAAGGCATTGTCTGCGTACCATACGCTCTGTTCAGTACATAAAAATGGTGAAATCTCGACAGATATTTATGGAAATTATAAAACTCGCATACGCTCGTTTTATAAATATACTCATGTCTTAATTATTGCCATTATAGGCTTGTTGCATAATGTACTATTTTGATGAGCCATTATTGAAATGTCAAAAACAACGCCAAGCTATGATGCAAGTGATTTGCGCACGTTTTGAAGCCTACGTCAAGTACCAAGATTTGGACATCATCGCCACCTACAGGTATGGTACAAAAACATAACTATGAATTATTCTCTGAAAGTCAATTATTTCTGAACTTTTCAGAAGAAACCATTGCCAAGGGAACGGGCTTGGGAGAATTAGTGGGGAAAGAAGACCCTGTTGAGCTTGACAAAAAATAATCAAAAACATTCTAGAACCCGATCACTACGCCACCTACCGGGTCCAATTGTGAATCTAAACAATACAAGGACCCACTCTAACATACATAAAACATTTCATCAAAATCGGTCCAGCCGTTTCGGAGGAGTTCAGTAACATACACACGAAAAGAAGAATTATATACAGTACGGTAATACCCTATATAAAGACATTATGTAAATAACATGCTATCAATACAGTTATACTTTGGTCATGTAATAATAACAATAATAATAATATACTCCACTAGCTATGAAGGTAGTGAGAATCTGGAGACAAAAAAAGTGACAATCCTTCCCTTCCTCCTTTCTCCCACTGACCTCACACTTAAATCTTTTTCAGTAAATCTAGCCACACTAAATCTTCCCATATATATCCACACAATTGCACAAAAGGCTGAGATTTTGAAGGCCAACAGCATCGTTAGAGGATTTTTGAATACACACTACAATTTCCTTGGACATTCACAAGATGGCATTCCTGGAAAAAATTTAACTGTCAAACTTTCATGGTATAGGCCTATAGTTTGAAAATGTATCTTATAGGCTCTTCAAAGTGTGACTTTACTCAGTTCCTTGAACTTAATGTACCGATATGAGTCGTGTAACAAACTGTAAGTTTAAGAAATAAATAATAATAGTTTTTGTATTTCATTCCAAGGAAAATCATGGTTCATTGCAAATTTTAACAAAGTTCATAACAATATTTACTGTAGAAGTAGTAAAAGTAATGAGCATATTTCTTCCCAACATAGTAGTTTGTTGATATTATCAGGACATACATCCCATAGTTCTGAGATTCTGTTCGATATGAGTCTCTTAACTTTTGATTGCTCTTCTGAAAAATTTGTGTTATACGACCCTGATCATTTTCCCCTTCTACCTTTCAATTGTCCCTTAGATTGACTGATGAAGATGATGATGATGAAGGGGTTTCAAATTATTAGATTCAAGCACTTGGTTTTACTAAATCTTCCATCACGCAGCAGAGCATTAACAACTGCAACTTTAGGCCTACGTGAAGAAATGTTTTTGTGTTTTCCCGTTATCCAAAAACAATCTGATTTTATTTTGCAGGGTGCTAAATGATGGAAGAAAACAACGATTAAATTATATCGTATAACAACATTTTGAAATTAACGGTGAGAAATAGCTAAACTTTCCTAGCAACTCCCTATTAACAATATGTTGCACCAACAATGACCATTACCTCACATTTTCATTGTTGTCTTAAGCTGTTACTTTCAGTCACAGAGCAGCGAGTGACTTTCTCTTCAAAACAAAACAGCTGAAGGTCAAAGCAGAGTTGCCAACATCTTGAGAATGAATCCATACATCGAATGGGAACTGTTATTGTACATTATACTAAAATCTGACAAGAACATTCCCTTACATGAACAGCCATCTTGAAATATAATTAAAAATGGTTGAAATTTGTGTGTTGAGTCTAATCATTTGAACAGATCTGTACAAGTACAGAAAATAAAAGTGAGGATTTTTGTGCAATATTGTCCTCATGTCTCATGTTTAAATGTTAATATAGGGTTAAATACACAAGTAAAAACAGAAGGTACGGATTATTAAAGTACATTCATTCATAAAAATTTTGTTCACCAACAAGTATGGTATCAAAAACTCCTCTCCCTGGAGATCAGTTTCATGAGAAGAAAGCCATAGATTTCTTTAAAATGTTGAACACACGAGCATCAGGCTGTCACTCCATTTATTTGAAAAAGTACTCTCGAAATGA
Source organism: Meconema thalassinum (assembly GCA_946902985.2). NCBI lineage: Eukaryota > Metazoa > Arthropoda > Insecta > Orthoptera > Tettigoniidae > Meconema > Meconema thalassinum. Next base: position 556,536,461 of record OX336388.2, read on the forward strand.
CATACATAATATCATATATATCACAGTCCGGACACTGGACATGACACCTATCCAGCACCTTGTCTAGGTGGTACAGTAGGTATAGCACTATACAATACTAGAAATAAATAATGACCCATCTCTTTAATCTATAGCACGTGTTACACGAGCCATCTCATGGAGAGTCGCAAGGTCGATACACACTAACATTAAGTACAATTTTGGTACACACTGTAAAATAACATGAAGAAAGTGTAATACGGAAGACTATTGTTACAAGGGATGCTAAATAGATTACATCTCATGGAAAGTAGTCAAATGAACTTCTAGTTTGAGAGGTTGCCAATGACACAAGTTATACCGAGTGTCCGATCAGCTCAATGGTAGCTTGCTCGCTAGCTCCTGGAACCTGAAGTCGAAGGTTGGAACCTCAATGTGACAATACAATATACTGTATATTGTTTACTATTTTCATACATTAGATTTTACTTACAATCATTCGATTTCACCATTACCAACAACAAATCACTCTTTTATCTCCCTTTTCACGAGCATTTGGACACGAGTTAGAACAGACGCAAGAAAAGCTTGCCGAAAAATGCTGCGCAGATCTTCGGACATGTTCGGGTGTTCGCGAGTGTTCGGTAGTGGCATACAACGCCCCTCCCACTTCCCGGCAGTAGCTGGCTAGCAGCAGTTCTGAACGGACCGTCTGCCCAGGCTTGGCAGGCTGACTGTGACTGGGGTTCAAATGAGATCTCAGCTGTAGACCGTCTCGGAGCAAGCTGCGTTCTTGAAGAGTTGAGTGAGCAGTGAGCCCGGTAATCAGCATTACAGGAGCCCCGCAATGAGCATTAAAATATGCAGATTGATATTGGTATCTGCGCATCGTTGAGTTTCGGCAAGCTTTTCTTGCGTCTGCTCTACAATATTGGCCGTCCAGTCCCTTGATCTGCGACAAAGTATGAACCAAGGGTCTCATCCATTTCCTACTCGGGCGATTTATACTATATACAGGAGATCAAAGAGAGAGCCTGTATAGTATCGACCAAAACCAGCTAAGTAATGCTTGAGTTGCTACATCGGCGCCTGGGACATGAAAAAATGTAATTGACACTTTGCAAGCAGTGCAAATGCAGAGTGTTAGAGGAGTGCAACTTGTGGATCCTGATGTAAAACTGAACTGCAACATATGGCTTAAGGGGAAGATGTGCAGGGCTCTATTTCCAAAGAAGTCAGAGCGGAAAACAGAATTATTGGATCTGATACATACGGACGTGTGTGGTCCTATGAGGGTTAACTCCGTGGGAGGTGCAAAATACTATGTTGAGTTTATTGACGATCACTCAAAATGGTGTGAGGTACGGTTCCTGAACTCCAAAGTGGATGTTTACAAGGCAACAGTGGAATACATCTCTCTCGTCAAGAAGCAGAACGGGAAATGTATCAAGTCGCTACAATCCAACAATGGTGGAGAATACACAAGCAATGAATTCAATGAGTATCTCAAGCAATGGGGAATAAGTCAGAGGTTGACAGTTCCAAACAAGCTCGAACAAAATGGGAAAGCAGAGAGGATGAACCACACTCTTCTGGATGCCGCTAGATGTCTTCTCATTGAGGCAAACCTACCTCAGACATTCTGGGCAGCGGCAGTAAATACTGCTAATTACATACGAAATCGCTTGCCTTCGAAAAGCTTGGTGGCAAGGAGACCATTTGAGTTATTAACACACTTGGACATGAGTTACAATATTGGCTGACCAGTCCCTTGATCTGCGCCAAAGTATGGACCAGGGGTCTCATCCATTTCCCACTCAAGGACCATGTATTAACTTGATAAAGATTTGCAAGTGTAGTCGTGCTCGTTAAATCGTGCACCACGACAGTGTGGGCACTTGTAGCAAGTCCCGATGCTGACATAGCTACCATGAGTGTGGTTCTTCCCCCTGGGTTTTTCCATACTCCCTCCAGGCAAATGCTAGGAAAGTCCTTATATCTAGTCCAGGGGTGCCTACCCCCAAACTATCCCTAATACAGCTACACACACTACTACAATCATCACATAAATACAGGTTATCAGACAAATTCAACACACACCCACCTACACGGGTCTGATGACCAAGATGCCCTAAGCCCCTCAAATGAATTAACATCATAGTTATTCATTCATTTATTTTTGTGCCCTTACTTGCATCATCCCCATATGAGATCAATGGCTCAAAAGAAAATTAATACATTTTGCTCCTTTAAAGAAAAAGTGGACATGATAAAAACCATGATGCTTTTTTGTTCCGTATTGACTTAACTGACTTAATTTATACACAACAAATAAACCATAATTTTCTTCTGCCCCTGTCAATATTTTTAATAGAAACAAAAAAGACAATATCTGCCACATAACTGTTACAACAAGAAGTGCATTTTGAAGAATGCCTGTCATTACAAAACTGTTGTCAGGCTATAGTTTAAGCTCATCATCATCATCATTTCTTCGCTCCCGCAAGCCGGGTGCGGTTATAAATGAGCCGTCTCCAATTTATCCTGTCCATCCTTTTTTTTTTTGTCGTGTAGCCTCCTGAGAGGCCGAGTGCAGGTCTTTCTAGTCGACGCCCGTGGGCGACCTGCGCGTCGGGATGAGAGATGGAATGGATGAAGATGAATGAATGAAACTGGGCAAGGATGTGGAAGGAAGCGGCCGTGGCCTGTCTGAAGGTACCGCCCCAGCATTTGCCTGGTGTTGAAAATGGGAAACCACGGAAAACCATTTCAAGGACGGCCGACGGTGGGGCTCAAACCCACGCGTCTACCGAGTCAGCAGAGAGCTTGGCCCCTTGACCTAACGCAGCGCTTTAGCCCGCGTAGCCACTCCAACCATAACTGTTGTTCTTGTATTTGATGCCAGTTCTTATCTCTAACTTCAAGGTCCTTATAAATTTGCTTCTCCCACACATCACGAGGTCTTCCTCTTGGTCTCTTCCCGGGGACACACTGGCCAAAGTACACACCAGGTATCCTGTGGGGAGCCATCCTCTTCATCTGACCATACCATCTCAATCTCTTGAGTTCGATTGTCTCCAGCAGGCTCCTTTCCAATCCCAGTTGTTGTCGGATATCCTCATTCCTTATTTGTCCATTTTCGTCTTTTGTAGGCAAGAACGGAGGAACTTCATTTCTACTGCCTGGAGATGACTGTTTGTTGGTCCAGTATGGGTTGCTGCTTCCAGTCCTTATGTTAGTATAGGTATTAAGTATATCTTGAACAAACTAATCTTGGAAGCTTGTGGAAATATTTCGTTCCAAAGTAGCTGATGCACTGTCTGATAGAAATTGGAAGCTTTCTGTATTCTGTTATTAATCTCTTGATGTATGGTATTGTCCGAGGAAAGAATACTACCTAACTACTGGAATTTGTCTACAACGTTTATCTCCTCATCTCCAAGTCTTAGATGGACCGTTGAAGGATTTCTACTCATCACCAAACCAACTGTCTTGGTTTTGCAGATTTTAAGACCCATGTTCACAAATTCATTCTGCCAAAGATCTAGTCTAGCTTGCACCTCCTCTTCTGACTTGCCCAACACCAAGATATCATCGGCGAAAACTAAGGCTTTTGCTTTTAACTGCTTTTAAGACTTCATCCATTATGATAATGAAGAGAAGCTGATGAACAGAAAAGGTCAAAAGATGTATCTTCAGGAAAATTCATGGGCCAAGAATGCTCCCAGATGGAACCTACCAACTGAAAGCAAACTTCGAACTGTATCGATGGTTGAAAACGGCCAATACCAGCATGCAACATAGGTGGCTGAAGTTCTACGGGCACCTTGTACGAATGGTCAACAACAGACTTACCAAGAGGATCTTCTCCTTGATTAAAAGCTATAAGAATGGAAGCCTGTTGCTCAATGAAGTCCAAAAAGACTTGGATTCTACTGGGATTTCTGACCTTGATGTCCAAGATCGCTCCAAATTTGGTGTATGGTTAAGTATTGGTCCCCACCGACCACCCAAAGTGCCTAAGTGTCGGAAAACTCTCTCACAGAAGAGAAATGAAAAATTATCAGCTGAGCTCAAGAGATATTGGGGACGAAAGAGAGCATTGAAGAAGAATAGTCATAAGCGCTACGTAGTGGGATTACAGTAAACTATCCCTGTCAACCGTGATCGCACTGTTCAAACTGAAAGTTGCTCCGACTGCAACGTATGGGATCCAAATAACATGACCCTACCTGACGGCAAACAACCTTAGGAAAATGGAAAGCATTAAAGCCAGATTCCTAAAACGAGCCCTCTCGATCTCTAAATTCACAAGGAACAGCTACGCATATACTATAGCATGAGTCATTCTTCAAAGAGGACATAAAACTCTGCTTCGGATTACCGGAAACACACACATACAAAACAGTTATCAAGGAAAGACAGAACAAAGAGCCAACGAGGTCCCGGAGAAAATAATAGACACAGAAGCGATGAAAACAGAAGCCTGGAAGGGACCGAACTATGAGCTTCGCCATCTGAACACATGATTCGTCGCCCACGGGTTCCATGGGAAGATATGTCGGAACAAAACATACCACAAACCGGAGAACGACTGTGTATGTGAATTATGGAACAAACCATGCTCCAAGTATCACTTGCTGAAATGTGGAAACAGAACCCAACCGCTGAACACGCTAACGAAAGACTGGTGAAAAACAGAAGTAAATATGTACACTAATTTTTGTAAATTAATGTACACATTGTGTTTAATAAATTATTAAAAATTACAGTAAATCAATAATAATAATCGTCGGCCGATACTCGTATCCGAGTTTGCGTTCTCACCTGCAGTTCCATAATCCTTAGGTCAGACAATGAAGATGGCGCTAACGGCTTATCAGACCAATTCTTGCATAAAACATGCGACCACATGTTGCATGCGATGGAGGATGGAGGATGTGGTAGTGTTTGACGTATCTTCTTCCTCTGGCGAATTTCCTCTTCCTGTCTTCGACGTTCCTGCTCAAACTGTGCTACTGCAGCTGAGATGGCAGCACGCCAGCGAGGGCGATCCAGTGCAAGAGTATGCCAAGTATCTGGGTTTATCTCTACTCTTCTCATGGTCTGCTTAAGTTGGTCTTTATATCGTTTTAAAGGAGCACCACATGGCCTCTTGCCAGTGTTGAGTTCACTATACAGGATTTGCCGAGGGAGTCTGCTGTCACTCATACGATGGATATGGCCTGCCCATCTAAGCCTATGACCAACAATGGAGGCTTCAATACTGTTTAGCATTGCTTTCTTAAGGACTGCTATATTAGTTATATAGTCATCCCATTTGATGTTCAGGATGGATGTAAGTTTTTGTAGATGAAAGCGTTCTAGTTTCTTGAAGTTCTGGCAATATAGGGTCCAGGTTTCACATCCATAGAGTAACGTAGAGATAACAACAGCTTGGTACACCAATACTTTCGTGCAGATACTTAGATTTTTGTTCAGAAACACACGATGTGAGAGACGTCCAAAAGCCACATGGGCAGCCTGTGTTCTGTTTTCCACCGTCCTTCTCAGAGGTAATAAAATAATAAACAATAATAAACAATGTATTGACAGGGTGGAAGGAACTTATGCATTATTTGTTGTAAATAGTAAAAAAAAAGAAAAAGAAATGCACATTTCTGAAAGAAATTGCAAAACTATACAGGGTGAACAAAAAATGCCGCACTTGGAGGTCGGCATGTGATTCCTCATCCAATTGCAAGACAAAAGTTTCAATAGCAAAATCGGATCGGGTGCTGTTTGAAAACACAAGTATGAAAACGAGAAGCTGGCAACACTGTCACATCCTGCAGTGCATCGGAATGTATAGAGAAAGCTCCGGCAGAGAGCAGAGTTCCTGCGACCTGCTTTTGGCCGCGCTTTATGCAGTTACAGCGTTGCCAGAGCCTCGTTTCTTAACAAGCATTTCTGTTAAACCTATTGGCGGGACTAGGTTTTGCAACATAAACTTTTGTCGTGAATTTCGACGAGGAACCGCATGCCGACCTCCAAGTGCGGCACTTTTGTTCAACCTGTATTATGAGTCGATACGGAATGACTGTGTCCATGGTTTCTTTTCAGAAACAACCAATTGTTTCATTAATCTTGTGCATTGATTTCAGTGCAAGTCATTTATTGTTTCTATTTAAATCGCCTGGAATGTGGAAATTTGGAACTCGTCATGGGCCACATGTGGCCCCATTATTGAAGTAGGAGACCCCTGGTGTAAACAGCGCTCAACATAGTACAATTATCTTGTATTCATGAGTGCCATTACTTAATTCTAATACTGTACACTGCTTTTGGAAGTCCAAGGCAAATATATGCAAAAAACTTAGCCTACAGTTTAAACTCGAGTTATATTTTCACCTGATACATTAGGACTGATACTTTCTTGCAAATGCAGGATTCTGTAGCGTGTAAGCACGAAGGTTTGCCATGTAGTCACTCATGACGCCAGAGATTGCACCGTCGACGACGTACTGAGGCAGCCAGCCTTGTAGGTTCGTGTTGAGGAGCCATTCAAATCGTGACCAGGTGGGGTTGTCTTCCACCGGTCTGATCGCCCAACAGCCTGGACCATTGTCACCTCTGGACAAACAATAACAAAAATTACATCATACAATCTTTGAGACTGCTGCCTTCTGTGACCTTGGGGTTCCAAAGATCCTAGGTTTGATTCTCAGCTCTGGTCTGACAGTAAGAATGGGGTACACTCAGCCCTGTGAGACACAAACTGACAAGTAGTTGGTTTGATTCTCACTTCACCTATCCTAGAAGTAATTTTCTGTGGTATCCTACTCCTACTCAAGGAAAATACCAGGATAGTTCCTAACTTAAAGCCATGGTTATCTCCTTCCAAATCACAAATACACACATCAAAAAAAGTTTTGCATCACCTCGGTTCCCAGATCTCCGGCATATAGACGTTGACTGTGTATATTGTATCAAAGATACAGTCCCTTTGACTGTTCATAGATGTCACTAAAACTGCTCAAAGATGTAAACAACCATGCATGAGCAGGGCCTATTAGACGGAGGGGGTACGACAGCCGATCAGTTCCAGTCATTCCACCAGGACGAAGGTACGCTGCTCATGTTGTCTGTAGTTCTACCATGCCTAGAAGGTCAATACCGCAGTTCGATCGCGTCCGCATTGTTACTTTGTGTCAAGAAGGGCTCTCAACAAGGGAAGTTTCCAGGCGTCTCAGAGTGAACCAAAGCGATGTTGTTCGGACATGGAGGAGGTACAGAGATACAGGAACTGTCGATGACAGGCCTCGCTCAGGCCGCCCAAGGGCTACTACTGTAGTGGATGACCGCTACTTACGGATTGCCGCTCGGAGGAACCCTGACAGCAATGCCACCATGTTGAATAATGCGTTTCGTTCAGCCACAGGACGTCGTGTTTCAACTCAAACTGTGCGCAATAGGCTGCATGATGCGCAACTTCACTCCCGACGTCCATGGCGAGGTCCAGCTTTGCAACCCCGACACCATGCAGCGCGGTACAGATGGGCCCAACAACATGCTGAATGGACCCCACGGAATTGGCATCACGTTCTCTTCACCGATGAGTGTCGCATATGCCTTCAACCAGACAATCGTCGGAGACGTGTTTGGAGGCACCCTGGTCAGGCTGAACGTCTTAGACACACTGTCCAGCGAGTGCAGCAAGGTGGTGGTTCCCTGATGTTTTGGGGTGGCATTATGTGGGGCCGACGTACGCCACTGGTGGTCATGGAAGGCTCCGAAACGGCTTTACGATACCTGAATGACATCCTCCGACCCATAGTGCACCCATATCGGCAGAATATTGGAGAGGCATTTGTCTTCATGGACGACAATTCTCGACCTCATCGTGCACATCTTGTGAATGCGTTCCTTCAAGATAACGACATCGCTCGACTACTGTGGCCAGCATGTTCGCCAGACATGAACCCTATCGAACATGCCTGGGATATGTTGAAAAGGGCTGTTTATGGATGTCTTGACCCACCAACCACTCTGAGAGATTTACGCCGAATTGTCGTTGAGGAGTGGGACAATTTGGACCAACAGTGTCTTGATGAACTTGTGGATAGTATGCCACGACGAATACAGGCATGCATCAATGCAAGAGGACGTGCTACTGGGTATTAGAGGTAGTGGTGTGTACTGCAATCTGGACCACAAATGCTGAAAGTCTAGCTGTATGATGGTACAACATGCAATGTGTGGGTCTCATGAGCAATAAAACGAGCTGAAATGTCGTTTGTGTTGATCTCTATTCCCTTTGTATTTAAAGGTTCCGGAACTCTTGGAACCGAGGTGATGCAAAACTTTTTTTGATGTGTGTACATAAACTACTATAGACAGCACATTAACACAGGCTATCATACATATTATACACATTCTTAAGTATATGGGGCTGATGACCACGATGTGCAAGTCACTTAAAGAGAAAAACAACAAGAATAATCTTTGAGACTCTTGCACCTATCATCATAGGCTAAGTAACAATTACTTTTAAAATTATCCATAAGTACTCTCTTGTCTGGAAGATTTCAATAGTATTCATATTAATTCATATTTAACAAATAAACTGGAATTTAAGTTTGAGGCAATCCTTAAAAGCCCCATGGGTATATTATACACGGTGATCGGAAAGTTATGCGATACATAGCAAAGTCATGCCTATGTTATTTTTTGTTTCGTTGCAGGTGGTGATCATTGATAATTGATTATTGACTATGATTGAAGCACGGTATACACACCGGGAGAAAGAATTTTCATTCTAGAATAGTACATACAAAGTTTGAGTTACACAATCACACGCGAGCACTTCACTGATGCTCATACCCAAAATGGCACCACCGAATAAATCAAGCTTTAAACGTCTTTACGATAAATAAGAAACCTGGGAACATGGAAGATGCTCCTGGAAGAGGCAGATCAACGGTTGAACCGACTGAAAGCTACAATATTAATATTAAAGATCAACGGTTCTCACCGAGGACAAATTGACATCAAAGCTGCAATGTTGAACAGTGAAGAGAAATCTCTGTGCAGATTGTCTAGTCAGAGTGGTGTGTTTTATGGTTCAGTGCATACAGCTGTTCATGAGTTATTGTCAGGTGATGCTAACCAACATGTTGAATACGGTCATTGGCTTACGGAACATGTAACTTCGGATGAAGAGATAGACGGTTGGTATTGGTCGGAGAGGCTTGGTATTACCTCGGCGGGTACGTGAATGCAAAGAATACGCGTGGTGGTCGACTGAAAATCCTCATGTGCTGCACGAGTCTCCCCTTCATGCACAAAAGATTGGCATATGGTGTGTCATGCCGTGAAAGAGAATTTTCATTCTCTTCTTCAACTCGACGATCAACAGTCAACGTTACATTGCGCTGGTCAAGCAATTTTGTGCTACCCTGATTGAGGAGAAAAAGGAATGGACATCGTTTCAACAAGACAGTGCAACCTCCCATACTGCTAATGTTACCATGGAGTACTTGGAATTGGTGTTACAAGGGTATATCTTTTCCAAGCCACTGTAGCCGGAACGATTTCCCAATCTCTTTCCCCCAAGGCAGCAGCATACATAACCCATCCTTGTAATTTCAAAGACATTCAATGCACTGTGGACAAAATTCACATGAATCACTTATTTATTTATTTATCGTATGGCTTTTAGTGCCGGGAGTGTCCGAGGACATGTTTGGCTCGCCAGAGTCTGTAGCTGCTTCCAGCGGATACCCAGAGGGTGAGCTACACATTCCGTTCAATTTCAAGTAGTTCCAACTTTCACTACCAGATGTCAATGATACCTAGTGGTGAACGTTGGAACTTTGATAGAGCGTTCCAACGAAATCTAACCTAGAAATTTAGCTCCACACAAGTTTAGCCTGTAGAAGGATCTTTTACATGCCATAAATCTATGACATGGGACCGCCGGCTTTACTTCCCCTCCGAAGGAAGGCACACTGAAGGATTTTTAACGCTCTTAAAAATCCGATGACTTCGGCCGGGTTTGAACCCGCTATCTTGGGCACAGCAGTTCAGCATGCTACCAACTACGCCACCGAAGCACATGAATCACTAAAGGGCATGTTCACGAGCATGATCAGAAGTGTGTAGCAGTAGATGGTGCTTATTTTCAACATTATTAATTTGTAGTGCGATTGGTTGCGATTTCCTCTCACTTGAACATGAACATAAATACTTTAATCTGAGGGTAGAAGATCAAATACTAGAGAAGAGTTTGAGTACCAAGTATCTGGGGGTGGTCCTGGACAATAAGCATACTTGGTCTAACCATGTCAACTGGACTGCATCTAAAGTGAACAAGAAAATTGGGAAGATGAGGAGGTTAGTAGGTGCAAGGTGAGGATGTATCCAAGACACCTTGAATATCACGTATAATACCTACTTTCTCAGGATGGTAGTGAGTAAGTGAAAATTATGTGCAGTAAAAATGATAAGAATGTTTACTGCGGGAGAAAAACTTATACTGATCAAGGAAGCAGAAGTACAGTACTGTTTGTAGAAAGAGAAACACCCAGAAGAAATGGTCGGAGACGCTCCCAGAACAGGGTCGTGCAGGCCTGCTGTACCATACTAGGTGATTGAAATCACAGAGAGATGGCGTGCACATTGGCCCACCAGTGCCCTCTGTCGTGTGACTGGACAGGTCAGTGTTCCGCACAGATCTGTCGGCGTGGGGCCGTCAAACCAAGTGGAAACGTGTAAGCAAGTGCAACGATGCCTCGCCGACATCACAGGGTGGACTATCAGCATGTGAGTATGGTTGAACGGGGCAGAATGCTTGGGCTCCGGGAGGCGGGTCTGTCGTTCCGGGACATTGGGGCTCGTACAGGGCACGCTGCATCAACAGTAAGACGTATGTGGATCCAGTGGAGAGAGGAGGGCCGTCCACAGCGACGACAAGGTATAGGATGACGCAATGTGACCACAGCTCGAGACGACCGCCATCTTCTCCGCATGGCCGCATCGGACAGAACAGCGTCGTCCTCGGCGTTGGCTCAACGTTGGAGCACTGCAACGGGGGTGGACATGTCTGTGTCAACGGTGCGGCGCCGTCTTTTGAGGGCTGGACTGGTAGCACGCATGCCACTGCGTCGGCTTCCATTGACTGGGAACCACCGACGCCTCCGACTAAAATGGACACGTGCACGCCGACACTGGCAAGCTGAGTGGCAAAATGTAGTGTTTTCGGACGAGTCCCGCTTCAAGCTGTCTTACAGTGATGGGCGCATACGCATTCAATGCCGCCGTGGAGAACACAATCAGGCAGACTGTCTTGTTGAGCGGCATAGCGGACAAACACCAGGTGTAATGGTTTGGGGCGCAATTGCCTATAACAGGCGATCGCGCCTCAACGTCTTGTGGGCAATCTCAACAGTGACCGCTACATCAGGAAAGTTTTACAGCCCACGGCACTGACCCTCTTGCAGGCCGTTCAACAGGCCATATTTTAGCAGGACAATGCCCGCCCCCATGTGGAAGCCTTCTTCGCAGAACGACGAATACCTTTGCTTCCCTGGCCTGCCCGTTTGCCTGTCATGTCGCACATCGAACATGTCTGGGATATGGTCGGCAACTTGTTCATTCAGGTGCACCTGCATCGGCGTGAGATATCATGGAAAAAACAATTTTACGTAGATTAAGGTATGAATCGAACCCATCTCTTCTCAGTTTTGCCTCACAAGGCTGAGGGAATCCTGTACCAGCCCTCAGACCAAAGTTAAATTTCCTTGCAGAGCTGAGAATCGAATGCGGACCTCTGCAGTGGCAGCCCAGAATGCTGGCCACTACATCATGAAGTGGACTCTTTTATCACTGTAATAAGCCTACATTTAAAAAAGTAGGATTCTTGGTGGATTTCCTTTTTTTTACAGTTAAAGGCAGCAGTGTTACTGTGTTACCGGTACAATTATTTAATTTAATTAGTATTGTTGTTTCTACAGTCGTGGCTAAATTATTAGAAATAAAATAAACTTCCCAGTTCATTAACAATTTGTAATACAAATTAAGATAGTAACAGGTGTCTTCATTTTATTTTAATAAATAACGAAAAAATACCTTTAGTCAGTACAATTCAATATACCTGTTTTGGCCATATTATGACCTTCATCAGCAAATATAATTAATAGAAAATGAAGTTGCAAGTCTGTGTGATAATTGTTATTTTATAGTTTTAAATAAATGATCTGCACATTGTGTTGCCCAATACACATATTATATAGCAGAGAGAGCCAACAAATAAGAATCAACTGAATCACCGAAGTTTAGGAGAAGGTATACAATCAACTATTACGTTTCTCGTAACAGTATTCTACCTGAAGACGACACTGTATATGGAGACATACTTTGGCAAGTCACTAGAATAATTCATGCCGCTTATGCATTTATTTTATAATATGATTGGTTATTGGGCTTAATGGGCATATAGATTTACAATTTTTGTTACCGATCGAAAACTAATACAGCGGAGAAGGCCAACAAGTGGAATCGACTGAATTTTTAAGGTTAAAAGATTGTATATTATGCTTGGTTATTGAGCTTAGTAGGCCCTATATGATCTGCACTTTGTGTTACCCATTGGAAAGATAGAACAGCGGAGTAGACCAACAAGTAAATCGACTGAATTTTTTAGAGGTTAAATGATTGTATAATATGCTTGATTGCTGTATTTAGTAAATAACCTGCACATTGTGTTACCCATTAAACATCTAAAACAACAGAGTGGGCCATCAAGTTGGGAATCGACTGAATTTTTAAGGTTAGAAGACTGTATTATCTTCTTCTTCTGCTTTTACGGCCTCATTAGACCACTTCAGTCAATCATTTCTTGGTCCTCTTCTTCAGTAAGTTTCCTTTCCAAGTCGCCCAGTAGCTTTTCATTCGCTCTGATCTTCTCAGGCGTTCCTCATCTGTAAATAACCTTTTTACTGTATTACGTTTGTCTATTTTAGCCTGAAATCTTATTTTTATATCTCTCAGTTATATAATATTTGTTACTTTTTTTCTCACAAATTTTGTTTCAATTGAAGAGACAATTTAGCCTACATCTTTTACGTTTCTTCATTCTTCTGACAGCGACATCTTCTGTCACTACAAAATTAATGGAGTATTGACGTACACAGTTTATAAGGTAGCTCTCTTATTTTAATAACATCATTTTACTATCACTTTTTAATATATGGCATTTAATATAATCGCAGATTTTCCATTTTTGATTTTAAACAATTTTTTTAAGGATATCCATTTCTTTTGGGCTTTGTTAACTAGTTTTAAGATTTAATATCAATCACGCTGAGGAAGGTATCAACGAAATACCGAAACATGTACGATTAATAATGTAATTAAACATTTCTTTATTGTTTGACTAGGCGGTTTTGATGAGATAATACTATCAGTCAACACGGTTATTAATTATTACCATTGTCATAATGGTCAATGTTTACGCATTTTATAATTAAATTTATAAAAAAATTAGGTTCAAAACTCACTCTCACTCACTTACTCAGAAGGCTTCTATGGGACAAGAAGATCCCGCGCCGATCTCACAAAATGCCTCCACTGAACTCCGTTTTGGGTGAGTTCTTGCCAGTTGTCCACATTCAGATGTCTACAAAGTTTGGAGATTTCATTTTTCCACGAACTTCGTGGTCTTCCTACTGGCCTTTTACCTCTTGTTTCTTCTTTAAAGATTTGTAAGACCATCCTAACATCTCCCATCCTTAGTAAATGACCAGCCCATCCAAGTCTTCTGGAGTTAATGATGTTGAGTATTGATGCTGTGATAGTGAGTGTATGTTTTTATTGGATCCATTTTTTCAGCTTTGAGATGCGGAGTCAAATAAATGGTACAATCATTTTCCTATACACTTTATTTTTGAAAACCTGCTACTGGTGTTCTTCCTGTTTTGTTCAACTCCATGATTCGGAACCATAAGTTAGAACTGGCCTAATAATGGTATTGTATATTTTCAGTTTTGTATTTCTTGTTAAAAATTTGGATCTTTATAAAAACTGTATTGAGTAGTACACTTTGTTAGAATTATGTATTCTAACATTAATTTCCACTTCTCTATGATTCTGTTCATCAATCATGACTCATCATCTTGCACAGTTTCCAGCCACTGGCCGGGTCTGTTTGGAACACAAGCCTCTCCAACGTCTTCTGTCTTCCCACCATCTCTCAGCCTCCACCCTTGTCCAGTCTTCTCCTCTCTTCTTCACGCTTTCTTCCACCCCCTTCAGCCACCTGTGTCTCGGTCTCTTTCCTTCCCACTTCGTCTCGTGTATCCTCCTGGGTATCCTCTTCTCCTCCATTCGTTTTACATGTCCATACCATCCAAGTCTAGATTTCTCTATACCATCCTGTAATGGTTCCTCCTTCATTAATTCTCTGGTCCTCTCATTTCTTATTCTGTCCATCTTTGTAGCTCCAATACTGCTTCTCAAGAACCTCATCTCACTGGCCTGTATTTTGCCCTTCTCCCTTCCTTTCATAACCCAGGTCTCGGAGGCATACGTCAGGATAGGGACATAGTACGTCCGATATATGATCTTTTTGCCGTTTGCTGAAATGTTCAACCCGCTCAAAACCATGCTTGCCAATAAGAAGAGGTACCGTAACCAATTGCCAAACACGTCAATATTCCTCTTCATTACCATGTAAAACTATTTCTAAAAATGTTAACTATCTTAATTATTTAAAAAATACTAAAAAGTAATAAAACCAGATCTGTTACAATTTTGATTAACCTTCAGAGGGCAGAATTTAATATATTATATCGTCAGAGTTCCGCCGGATGCAAGTGGTACGCTAAAATCTCAACAGATGGCAGTATAATCCACTTTTAGGTCCGGCCTAACGGGGAATCCCCGAATTGAGTGGTGTTATCTCCTTGCTAGCTTCTCACAAGCTCTAAGAGATTATTGTGTTCAGTTGAACTAGCGCCGCTAGTTCTAAGAACGGTTATTTGTGATTTCTATAGTTATTTTGTGACATGTGCAGTAAAATAGGGTCAGTGAGCAAGAGATTGCTTCAACTTTGGACTCCAAGGATGAAGATGAAAGTAATTTTTCATCTAAAGAGACCGAAGATGGATATTCAAGTAGTTTCTCTTATGTCCTTTATGCACTTAAAAATTTCGATAATATCCTAAGCACTTCTGAGACGGAGTACATCCAATAATCAAGGTAAGCCATTAATATTATGTAGCCTACATATGCATGTTTATAGCTAGTGTTTGATAATTCTGGACGAGTTTTAGTTTGCCATATTTTCGGTCCGCGTATATACATAATCAGGTCAGGTCAGGTCAGGAGAAATCCTGCTACCGTATGACAGTAGAAGGTACTACCTGCGACTGTCTGGTCGAGGGTCTGGCGGCCAGTACCAAACCAGGCAAACTAAGGGAGAACCAACGGCTATGGGTGGAGGAGTTTTCCTTTAGCAGGTTTGATGAAACCTGTGTGTAGGAAATGACAAACAAATTTATCACAACGCTGCTGCCTTGCAGTCTAGATAGGGGACTGTCAAAGGCTAAGGGAGTTAACCCCAACAGAAAATCTTCCTCGTGCGTTTGGCCCAGCAAGCCAGCTTGAGGAATAAAGTTGTCAAAGTGCTTTCAACAATAAAACGAGCCTCGGATGTAAGAAACGAAAACCAAGATATGTAAAACCTTCTACGTGTAACTTATTTCTTGTAAGGATGACGGTGGTAAGCCCAAAGTTAAACAAAACTATTCAAAGAAGGAAATTACTGGACAGAGAAACAAATTAAAAATAGCAACATTAAATACCATTACCCTGACCGCCAAATGTGAGGAGCTTGTAGATCTCATGGAAAGAAGGAAGATTGAGGTCCTTGGACTGAGCGAAACAAAGTGGAAAGGGAAAGGAACTAAATTGCAGAGGAAAGGTTATAAACTCTACTGGCATGGAAATAAGATGGAAGCAAGAAATAGTGTGGCGTTTGTTATCAGCAAGAACATCGATGCTGTATCTGATGTAGAATATGTAAATGAATGAATTATCAAGCTACATCAAAAAATCGACAAGAACACACTGACCATTGTTCAGGTTTATGCTCCACAGGTTGTGTGTAGTCAAGAAGAGAAAGATGACTTCCTTCAAGAATTAGAAGACCACGTAGAACAAGATAATATTCTTGTTAAGGGTGATTTAAATGCTCATGTGGTAAATGATAGGACAGGATATGAGACAGTGATGGGTTCCCATGGAAATGGAAATCGAAACCAAGAGGGTGAATGCCTTCTTGATTTCTGCTTAAGAATAATCTGGTTATTAAGAACACCTGGTTTCAAAAACAGCTGAGCCATAAGATCACAAGGTACTGGAATGGAGAACAGAAATCTGTTATTGACTATATTATTGCAGATAAAAAAGCTGGTGCATTTAGAGATGTGAAAATACTGCCAGGAGAAAGTTTGGATAGTGACCACAGGTTACTAGTAGCCATCCGAGGAAACATCCTGATAAGAAAGGTGAATACCAAACGTAAACCCAGGATAAAAGTTTGGGAATTTGATAAACCAGATAAGAGGACTGAATACCAGATGAAGATTAGAGACCAACTGCCTAAATATGAGACTGGATCAGCTGAAGAAGAATGGCTTGGATTTAAGAAAATCCTGGTAGATACTGCAGTAAATATGTTGGCAAAAACAAGCAACAGAGTAAGAGAGAGAGAAACCCCATGGTGGAATGAAACTGTCCGAAGAGCAATAAAAGAGAGAAATGAAGTGAGGAAACTAAGGGACAGAGAAAGTCAGAAAGAAGAGACATTTCAAGAACTCAGTCAGCTGTACAGGAACCTGAAACTTAAAGTGAAAAGAATAATTTCTGCAGAAAAAGAGAAATACTGGACAGAATTCACACAGAAACTAGAAGAAGACTGCAGGAACAACAGGAAGTGGTGAGGAGTAAGAAAAACAACTATGAACCAAAAAAGGCTGTGGAGAAGGAAGATGGAAACATCACATGGAATGAGAATGAGATTCGAGATGAGATGGGACAGTATTTCGAAAAATTATATAATTATATACAATTATATATCTCACGCCTACCAGAAACCAGACTAATAAAACAGCTGTTTAGTTACGTTTGGAAGAGTAAAACAAAGAACAACTGGTTCAAAGAGATCCATAATGATTTAAATTAATTAAATTCAACGATGCTCCAAATTAAGAATAGGGAAGAGAAGAATATTTTAAGGAATAAACACTTATGATTCACATTAACAACATTTGAAGGGAAAAACTACACCATCACAGATGAACAAAGGGCAGCCAGGTCAAATAGAATGAAGAAATTTTGGGTGCAGAAAAAGCTGAAGGTGAATTGCTAATCTCAAAATACCGTTGTTAGACTTATTTGTATTTGTATTGATTAAAGTGCTCCAATGAGAGTGTAAAATATGAAGAAAAAATAAATAAACATTCAAATACCAAACACGAGGAGACTAACAGAGAAGAAAATATCCCAGATATGGAGTACCCTCTAACATGGATGGAAGTGAAAAATTGCCCTAAAGAACATGAAAAAAGCTAGGGCAACCAGGCATTGATGATGCAAGCGCTGACATGATCAAGGCAGCAGGAGTACGAGGATTGCAGTGGTTGTTTAGAGTCCTAAACACTATTTGGAAAGAAGAAAAAATACCAACAGACTGGACTAAAGGTGTTATCGTCCCTCTATTTAAGAAAGGAGACAGACGGAAACCTAGCAACTACAGGGGAATTACTCTTCTATCTCATGGCCTGAAGATAACGGAACGAATCATAGAACACAGATTAAGAATTATCATTGAACCACATCTTGAAGAAGAGCAGTATGGTTTCAGATGGAACAGGGCAACAACAGATCTGATATTTTCTGTCAGGGTGATTATGGAGAAGCACTGGGAAAAAGGAAAAGACATCATCTTCATTTTTCTAGATATTGAGAAGGCTTATGACAGTGTACGGAGACTTATAATCTGGGAATGCCTTCAAAATAGATCAATACCATGAGCTTTAATAAATAAAGTCAAGATGCTATATCAACACTGCCTGAGTTGTGTCCAAATAGGTGATGGCTATTCAGAGTGGTTCGACACTAAGCAAGGTTGTACAGCAAGGCAGCGCTCTATCACCACTGTAATGGATGAAATAATGAAGAGAGTTAAGAGACTCAATAAGACCTCTAAGATTAAAGCTTTAGCGTTTGCAGATGATGTTGTAATATGGGGTGAAAATGAGGCTGAAATACAACAGAAGCTGGATGATTGGAATGCTATTCAAGCAATTTGGTCTGAATATAAGAAAGTCCAAAACAATAGTGATGCCCGTTAGTCGACAAAACATCTGTACTAACATCACTCTGAACAGTACAAAGTTAGAACAAGTAGGCCTACATCAGTTCTGTTACCTTGGCAGTGTGGTGTCCACAGATAACCAACCATCTGCAGAAATCACTAGTAGAGTTCAACATGGAGCAAAATTTTATCATCTCGTGAGAGGGCTTCATTGGGATAAGCAAGTTCCTTTAAGATCAAAACTAATACTCTACAAGAGCTTCTTTGTACCTGGTACTACTTATAGCTTAGAAACCTGTACCCAATCCAAGAAAAATACCAGAAAACTACAGGCAGTGGAGGTGAAGTTTTTAAGAACTATGATTCAGAAGACAAGGAGGGACAAAATAAAAAGTGATGAGATATGCCATCTTGTTCAAGTAGAACAATCACTTAATGAGATCTGTGTTGAAGCCAGGCTGAAATGGTTCGGTCATCTCAAAAGAATGGACACACAAAGAACAACTAGAGTGTGGTTTGAGAAAGAACTGAAAGGCAAGAGACCAAGAGGTCGACCGAGGAAGAGATGGATCGACCAGGTTAGAAATGATCTTGCAGGGAGAAGTCTGGATGTGCAGCGGATCATGGAAGAGGAAACATTCTTGGAAATAACTAAATGGAGAGCGCTCATTCACTGCATCTGGGAAACTGAAGCCGGTTCATGATGATGCTGATAATGATACAGACAGAAAACGTAACCACCGGCTGAACCGCGTACATGCGCCCGCGATCTGCGCCCGTCACAGATAGCTTAGGTTGCTGTGTTTATAGGGGTGCACATAGGTAATGACCCAGTATCTCTACATAGTATAAAACAAAAACCCTGATTCTTGGACGTAAAGGGTAATCTCATTTTGATTTATTTATCATATGGCTTTTAGTGCCGGGAGTGTCCGAGGACATGTTTGGCTCGTCTGAGTCTGTAGCTGCTTCCAGCGGACACCCTTAGGGTGAGCTACAAGTTCCGTTCAATCTCAAGAACCGCTAGATGGATTTTGATGCGGTTTTCACTATTCTATAAAGGATTTCTCGAGGAAGGTTTCTGTAGAAAAACATTAATTTATGACCAAAGGAAGCCGAGCAGTAACGATTTCAGTGAATCGAGTCGGAAAAAAAAAACCCTGCTGTCCGTGCGCCTTTTAAACTTACGCTGGATAAACCGTTAAAAATATCTATGAGTGTAAGAATTTTTCAGCATGAAAAGTTCTACAAAAAAGTTCCAGGCAGCATATCTCTATCTTTAATACATCATCCACTATAAGTGTTTTTAAGTCTTCATTTTTTCCAACAATCTCCATGCAGTGGCAATTTAAATGACTAGCTTCGGAGCGAGTTTACAAGCTAGTGAGCGAGCCTCGACCAAGCATCAAACTGTCGAGTCGTGTCGAGTTAAAACTTAAGAGAAGAGTATATGTGTTTGGAATTTCGCTGTTCACCACGGCTTTTCTGAATTGCGTCTGGGACCTGCCATCCGTGCACCTTTTAAGCTTACACTGGGTAAACCGTTTAAGATACCGGGGCGGGTTGCTTGTACATATATATTTGTGATTTATGTACAAAATGGGGTACTTCATTGGATGGCATGTTTGCAACGTGAATTTCCATAGTTTGAGCTATATAATATTTTATGCAATTATATTGAGCTGAAGGGGTCTTTCCTAACCCATTTTTGTGAAAAATTATTACACTTTTCCCTCCTTAATCCGAAAATATTTCAATTCAGATAATAAACAAATTTGTCATACTGTCCGTGAAAAAAGGCAAATAAACAAGATATTTTAACACGTTCAGTGCAGATCACGCGCCCAGCGAATGAATGTTAGTAAATGGGAATCACAGTCTCCATCACGGTAAGAAAGGCTCTCCTTGTCATCCCGCATATTGTGTAATTCCAATCTACTAGCAGGTTCATCCTTAGGCAGAATTGCGCATGCGTATTCAGTTTTGCATGTATTTACTCGCCTCGATTTTCGTCATATGTTATCATTCCTCTTTGTGGTCTCTGAGCAGCAAAACAACTTCTATAGGAGGTAAGACATGGCATTTTCTGTTTGTTATTATTTCAGGAGAATTATGAGTGATTCCACTTTTTATTTATTTATTTACACAGTGTACGCCCACATTGGAGCACTTAAATCAAACCAAATACGGATTGACAGGGAATTTACCTGTCATCTTCCTCCTCTCCCAAAAGCTCTTCATTCTAGCTGCCCTTTCCTCATCAGATATGAGCGGCTTCGGCGGCGTAGTTGGCAGCATGCTGAGCTTCTATGCCCAAGATCGTGGGTTCAAGCCGGGCCGAAGTCGCAGATTTTTTAAGAGCGTTAAAAATGCCTTCCTTCGGAGGGAAAGTAAAGCCGGCGGGCCCAAATCATATTTAGGGCATGAAAAAGAACCTTCCACTAACTACACTTGTGTAAAGCTAAATTTCTAGGTTAGATTTCATTGATGCTTTATTAGTTCCAACGTTCACTGCCAGATGCTGGCTGCAGTGGCATCTAGTAACCAAGTACACAGCAAGGTGTCTTGGACGGTAGCATTTGGTAGCAAAAGTAGGAACTACTTGAAAGTTGATCGTCCGCAGTCCTTAGCTGAATCACAGATAGCACACACTAATATAGCCATCACAATTAATATCGGTTATCAGACAGACTCTACACACACCCCAAGTCCATGGGGTTACATGACCGCGATGTCACAGCCCCTAAACTGAGGAACCAACCAACCAACCTCATCATATATGAATATTGTTTTTGTTGATTTCATTGTAATATTCAACTCATCTAAATTATTTTGAACCTCTTTGAACCAATAATTTTTGTTTAGTTTTTCCAAAAGTAGTTTAATAATTGTCTTAGTAGTCTATTGTCATGCAATTTCGACAGATGACAGAAAATGGCAATTCTCCTTTTTCTCATCGTGTCTGTTATTGAATTACTTTTCCGGTAGACAACTGCATTAGGCAAATTTCTATTGTGCATCTACCAGGTGTTCTTTATTAATGATTGTTCTGATTCAGGAGAATTACGAGTGATCCTTCTATCAACCTTCTGCAGTTGATCTGTCGTTGATTTGGTGTTTAATTTATACTGCCCATAAAGAAATTCCAGTTAATAATTTCATAAAAGGATTAAACTTGTAATTGATCATGAGAAACATGAAATAACTTGTAGTAATCATTTTTGTCTGCGTCATGACGCTTATGTTATCATTTTATTTATATTTTGTGTTCAGATGGCCGACATGCAGTTACGTCAACATCACGAGGCCCAGTATTACATCTCAATTTCTACCACCATGCGAGTCACGCACTAGGCGCGTGAGTATTGTAAGTAGGATAAGCTCGATAGAACTCATCTAACCAACATTGAAAACTCCAATTATTACGACTTTTAAAGAGTTCCACGCAAACATATCGCTCAGCAGTTTGGTAGATATGTCATGCTCTACTAATATGCAGTGAATCTGTTAATAACTAGGTCAGTATACCGTACATACCATTGACTATACAGTATACGGGGTGTTTCAGAAATACTTTTACAAACTTTGGGGATTAGTTCCTTATACGAAAACAAGAAAAAAAGTTCATATACACATATGTCCCAAAATTAATCGTTTTCGTTTTATTAATGAAAGAACATTGTACAGTGACACATTAATTGACAGCCTGTTTGGAAGTGTTTAACACATGAACTCGTATCGAAAAAGGTTCCTGACATCACAGATAAAAGTCTAACGGACCGTGCAAGCCATGGAATGGGTCCTCCTCTGCCCAACTATCTGTCCTGGAAGATCTCCGTCAGGGCAGTGCGAACAACGTGACTAAAGTGTGCAGGAGCCCCATCATGCATCCACCACATACGTTGTCGTATTTGCAGGGGCACATTGTAATGCAGTAAGTCTAAAAGTGGGTTCTGGCTAAAGTCTCTGGAGACAGCACCTGTAAGACGTGCTGGTAGAACGTATGGACCTCAAATGCCAACCCACACATTAATCCTAAACTGGTGCTGATGGCAAGCCTGTCTGGAACACCTGTGAATTTGACAGTTTTTCCATCTGTCGGTGTCAGGAACCTTTTTTTTAAAATATGAGTTCATGTGTTAAACAGTTCCTAACAGGTTTGGGGCTACATGACCGCGTTGTCGCAGCCCCTAAACTTTGGAACCAACCAACTTCCAAACAGGCTGTCAATTAATGTGTCACTGTACAATGTTCTTTCATTAATAAATTGAAAACGAAGGATTTTGGGACATATGTGTATATGAACTTTTTTTCTTGTTTTGGTGTAAGGAACCAATCCCCAAAGTTTGTAAAAGTATTTCTGAAACACCCTGTATACGAGGGTGGACCCAAAAGACACCGGACTGAGAAGGCGATGTCATTTCGTGGACGTAGTCTCCCACTAGATGGAGAAACACGAAACAACTGACCAAACGGCGTCAGTTTGTATGTGACCGTTTGATCGTAGTATTATTTTTCTCTTCCTGTTTTCGTGTTCCGCCTGCGAAGTCATTATGACAGATTTAAAAGAACAAAGAGTGTGTTTGAAATTGTGTTTCATGCTTGAAAAATTGGCAACAGAAGCTTACCAAATGCTTCAACAGGCTTTCAAGGAGGATGCTATGAGCCGCATACAAGTTTTTGAGTGGTTTGGCTGTTTTAAACGTGGTGAGATGACTCGGTCCAACGTCGAACGCTGTGGTGATAGGCAACCTCTTCAACACTTGAGCAATGCGGCGATATACATGCCTGCCACAATGCAGACATTATGGCAGGCGTGTTGAAGAGTTTGCCTATCATCACAGCGTTCTTTTAAATCTGCCATAACGACTTCATAGATTGAACACGAGAACAGTAAGAGAAAAACAACACTACAACACTACAATCAAACGGTCACATACAAACTGATGCCGTCTGGGGAGTTGTTTCGTGAAGGTCTCTATTAACCCAATCTAGCGAGAGACTATGTCCACGAATGGCAGTGTGCTCTCAGTTGAGTTTCTTTTGGGTCCACCTTCGTAAATATTTACAATCCAATAAGATTAATAATTGTGAGCAATAATGTGGCACTTCCTAATTTAATTGTTTTGATTTATTTATTTTCAAAGTTTTTTGTATAAATGCTGCAGATATATCCAAAAACAATTCAAGGAATATTTACTTCAAAATATACTGGAATGAAAATGAATTGTTATCAGCAGGGCGCAGATTATGATGACATGTCATCTTCTTCTCTTTTTGTACTTTTGTCTTTTTGTCCGTAAACATATAAATCCCGTATATGAGTCTCTGATCACAGAAATGCAAAGTTTTTAGGATATTTTTTGTAATCTTCTCTATTTCAAAAGATTTATGTCATTTTTGTACATTTCAGACTTTCTTGGTCATTTTCTTTACATTTTATAAATTTTCAGGTCTTTTTTTTTTTAAACATTTATGCAATTATTAATAACTCGTAGCACAGTAAGTTAAATCATCTCTTCCCATTGCATGGTCTCTGTTTGGATTGCATGACATCATAAGGGAATTCCCTTTCTCTCTTTACAAGGGACTTCTTTGAGTTATAGCTCTGCTAAATTGACATGTCTTCTCGCTCCAGGTCAGTCATTTAACCCCTAAGCTGCCATGTTCGACTGCAGTCGAATGACAATCACACTCCGTCCACTGCCGTATTCGACTTTAGTGCACGGCCTCAGAATTTTGTAACCGCTTGATACAACGTTCTTCCGATGCCAAATAGGTGAAGGACTGTCTTTGTATTGCTCTGCAATGTGCTGCCATCCTGTGGTAATACCAAAAACTTCAGATTTTAATGCAGTGAATCAAGCAGCCAGCTCACAGTTGGGTTGTGTTATATGTAAACCATTATTGTACTTGGATGTTATTTTATGTGGCATTTGAGTTAAACTTGTGATTTATACTGCTAGGTGTGCTTTGAAGATTCATTATCTCCTAGTAATATAGGCCTACATAGATCTAGAAAAGGCATATAATAGTGTCCCCAGAGAGAAGGTATGGGAAACCATGGTTAAGAAGAGACTGGGAAGAGAAATGTTGGAAATGGTGCAAGCAATGTACAACAACTGTGTTAGCAGGGTACTGACCCCAGTTGGAAAGACAGATTGGTTTACGAACAAGACTGGACTAAGACAGGGGAGTGTGCTGTCACCTCTCTTGTTCATAATGGTGATGGATGAAATTGTAAAGGAAACAAAGGAAGCATATGGACATAAAGAAATGAAGTTACTGTTATTTGCAGATTATATTGTGGTCTGGGGAAGGAACACCGAAGAAGTGCAAAAACAACTAGATGCACTGAATGAAAATATTCAAAAGTACGGCCTGAAAATCAGTATAGAGAAAAGCAAGACCTTGGTGATGACAAGAGGGGAAAGACAAGGAAAGGGCACTGTGAAAATTGGAAGTCAGAGTTTGGAAATTGTGGACACATTCAAATACCTAGGAAGTGAATTGATGCAAACTGGTAGGTTGGACATGGAGATTGGCAGGAGGGTACAGCAGAGCAATGCATTCTATCCAAGTGTAAGAAAACTCGTTTGGGATAAGGAAGTACCAAGGAAAAGCAAGGAGGTAATGTATAAAATGTACTATGTACCCATATTAACGTATGCAGCTGAGACTTGGACCCTGACGAGCAGGCAAGAGAGTAGAATCCAAGCCAGTGAAATGAAATTCCTAAGAAGTATGATAGGTAAGACAAGGAAAGACAGAGTGAGGAATGAAGATGTTAGGAAGGAAGTTGGGATGGGAAAACTAAATGAGAGAATTGAGAAGAATAAACTAAGGTGGTTTGGACATGTAAAGAGGATGGAGGAAAATAGAATACCAAGACAGATGCTGGAGGCCAAGTGCAAGGGCAAGAGAGCAAGGGGAAGACCTAGAACAAGGTGGATCGATTCAGTGAAGAACAGCTTGAGAAAAAGAAATCTGGACTGGGACAAGATCGTGGAAGAAGAATTGTGGAAGGAAAGAGGAAAGTGGAGAAGTGCCATAAATACCCCGACCCGGCAGTAGCTGGATAAGGGGAAATGATGATGATGATGAATATAGGCCTACACATCTCACAGAATATTTCGGAAGAATATTATTCAAAGCCTCCTAGAGAATTATGCACTTCAGGTACCTCACAAAAGGGGAAGAAAACACTCATCTCCTAAACAGGTGGCCAGACTAACAGAGAGGCACTTCCAAAACAATTCGAGGACAAGAAACACAAATCCAATTGTACATTGTGTTCCATCGGTGCACAAAGGAGGGAAAAGGGGCATGCTAGCGTAAGCAAACATCTCACTTTTGTGGCAATTGCCCAGGAAATCCACCATTGTGTATTGTGCCATGCTTTGAAAAGTATCACACATTCAAGTGCCATTAGCACATGGACTGTCAGGGTGGTGCTGTTTCTCCATCTCTACAGTGTAGTTCAACATAATGAAAACATGTTACAAATAATTGTGAAAATATTCCCTTACAGCGTTCTAGAGTAAGTCCATACTAATAAATAACAAGTAGTTCCGTGAAGAACTAACTAGCCTATTTTCATATATCCTACTTACGTTAATTGCCTCTATCAACATAAGAAATTTCAGTTTGATTGCTGTAATAGATTCGTAGATATTGGGAACCGTTAAATATTTAGGATGGTTGCCTTGTTGGATTTTTATACATGTAGGCCATAGAGTTATGTACTATTAGATGACGATTATTGCGTAGGTTCATTATTCAAACGTTAACTTCGATCGCATGATTAAGACACAAAGATTAAAAACTTAATTTTAAAATTTCGCACAACCACCATCTTGAGGTTAGTTTAAACAATTGAACTAAATTAGATATCAGTGGATTACAATGTGTATAAACATTTGCTGTACCAAGTTTCACTGCGCTCGGATGATTAAATCGCGAGAAAAGTCTATTTAAATGTTTTAACTTCGCTTGGCCACCATGTTCGTTTTGTACTGGTTTTTGAAAGTCACATAGGTGAACTTCTAGTAGTGCCCTTTTTCACCGTGCAAAATTTCAGGTTGATATCGGTAATAGTTTCGGAGATATAGAATGCCGGTGGAATATTTCGCACAGACGCCATGTTGGATTGGTGCAACATAATAAAATTTCAAGGGCACGGTCGGGGTCGGACAAAATAGTACAATGATCTTACCGAGTTTCATTGAAATCGCTATAGCCGTTCAGATTTTATTAGCGGGGTGGGGGAGACACACACACACACACATGGACAAAAGGTGATCTCATAAGCCTATTTTTTTTTTCATAAATGAAAATAGGCCAAAAATTGCGATCAATTAGAAGGGGAAAAAAGGTGATTATGACTAAAGTCATCAATTAGAAGGAAAAACAAAATGAAATTAAGTCATAAACATACATAAAAAAAATTCTTCCACTTTTTCAATATTGTTTTGCCTCTATTTGCAGTGTATTTGTACCCACTAGAAATTTTGTCATAATAGTACTTTTCAGTGGTCTTGAATATGTATGTAATCGAAAATAAAGTTACTGTATTTGAAGTAAGAATAAAAATTAATTTCTCACTGCTTAATTCAATCATTTAAGAGTAAAGTTCAAAATTCAATTCGGCAGCATAGGGGTTAAAGTAAGTTTTGAGTTATCGTTTTTTAATTTTACGTCTTTTTCTCAAGAATTTGGGGGCATTTTATAGGTCATTTTTTAGGTCTCAAAATCCGCACCCTGGTTGTCAGACTGCTTCAGAATTAATTTCTCGATCTGAAAAACTAATATAGAATATTATTGTAATAATATGCCCACGTCTGTAGTAATGGCGTTTCTAATAACACGTTTCTCCCCAATCCTAAGTTAATTTCTTTTTATGTCTGTGGTTTATTTTCAGAAACAATAATTTGATTCATTAATCTTGCACTGGTTTCAGCGCAAGTCAATTATTGTCTCTACGAGGGAAGTTCCGAAAGTAAGTTTCGTAATTTTTTCCCCCAGGGACTCTTATTGCCAAACTGACATACACCATAGCATCAAGCACTATACACCTTGCACTATTTTTCGACATAGTTGCCATCGAAATTGAGACACTTGTCGTAGTGAACAATCAGTTTGAAGAAACCATTCTGGTAAAACTCGGTGCCCTGCGAAGCATGAAATTGTCACACAGCCTGCTCATCTCAGCATTGGTATGAAAGTAGCATCCCGAGAGTGCGGCTTTCAATGCAAGGTACAGGTGAAAGTCCAATGGGACAAGATTGGGGCTGTACGCCGGGGGATCCAATCGCTCCCAGCTGAAGCAACGAATCTGATCTTGTGTGAGGATTTGCTATGTGTGGTCATGTGTTGTCGTCCTAGAGCACAACACCTTCACTCAAGAGCCCTGGTCTGTTTCGTCGAATGGTGGACCTGAGGTTGGTGAGGGTGTTGCAGTAGCGTTGTGCATTGACGGTCCCTTCATGAAGGAAATCGAGAAGAATCACACCTTTTGCATCCCAGAACAGTGTGGCCATCACCTTTCCTGCAGAGGCACGGGGTGCCATTTTGAATTTCTTCCTCACTGGTGAACTGGGATGTTTCCGCATCATTGAGGCAGCCTTGGTTTCGGAGTTGAAATGATGGAAGGACATTGATGCTAAATGGGATCAATATAAATTAACACCAAGAAGAGAAGCTGTAGCCTTCTTCAGACTTAACACCGGCCATGACTGCCTTGCAGCTCATCTGAAACGAATCAACATCTTGAGATCTGAAGAATGCATGCTTTGTCATGAACCTGGAAGTAAAATGGATAAGGGGCACCTGCTACATTGCAACAAACTTGATGTGACTGCTAGAACTTCAGGAAACCTCACACAACTCTATTGGAATGCATGAAAGCTGATGGATTGGAATCCGGGCTAGCCATAGGAAACAACAACAACAATGATGCACCCATGTCTCATCGCCCGTGACGATTCTGAACAGGAACTCCCCTCTCGTCCATACCGCATCAAGTGATCGAGGATGATGCCCACTCTTGCTCTCTTGTGTTCTGAAGTCAGGTTTCTCGGTACCCCATCATGCGGACACTTTTCGGTAACCCAACACATCATGGAGCATTTGATGGGCCTGGGTACGGCCAATACTCAGTCTGCCACTGTTATGCGCCTGTCAGCTAACACCATGTCCTGTACTCGAGCAAAGTTGTTTTGGACCCGTTAATTCCCTTAACTTGTATTTTTCGTCGTTTCTACGAGGTCACGTCGATGGGAGGAAACTGAAAACTGCACTCTACTGCTACCTGATCACTTTCGTGATGTTTATAGTGTGTTTTTTTTTTCATGCCACATTTGTCGGTCAAATGCTTTTGAGACCACCGAACTATTAATGTATTTAATCACATTTATGTTTATAATATATAATGTAATTCTCGAGTGATTACTCGTAACAAACAAAATTTCTAAGACACATACCTCAGCCTGTTCATAGATGTTGACTCTCCGAGCCACAAGTTCACTACTGCAAGGTGCTGCTTCTCGCTAGCCGCTACGTGAAGGACTGTCGTCACATCTCCGCTTCGGCCAATCAGACGCCGCCAGCCAGTGGGATTTCTCGATGGTTCTACGCCCTATTTAAGCAGCGGTTCTCCTCTTCAAGATCCTGTACGGCATTACCGCATACCGCATCACTTCATGGAGTCTTCCAAAGCTTCGTTCCATGGGGCAAATACCTGACGGTACGCTTCTACAGTAAGACGGTGTAATCAGCACGTCACACCGATACGCTGGAGATTACTACGCATCAATGTCACAACTAGATGAGCTGTTGCAAGGCTCAGATCACAGTTCTCACCGCTACGCAAGATGAAAGCTTGCTTATTACTTTCGCTCTTCAGTGATATGCTAAAAAATGTACTTTGGTTCTAAAGAAGAAACTTTCTTCAAGCAGATACTTTATTTCGAGATGCTGGACATCGCAATCACAAAGTATAGTGTTCTTAAACTACAAACTACAGCTGCCAAACCATCAAGCTATGGCCACGGCCGACCTGCAGCACTGAAACCTGTCTAGTCAACATAAATAGCAACGGAAGATAAGTTACATTCTTTTATTTTCTATTTTATCACTTATCTTCTATGTTTTAAATGGTTCGAATATTGCTTGCAAGTGCAATTATTTCCAAAAATAGTGTTTCTTTCAAATGAACTCTTGTAAATAGCACCAAGTTGTGCCAACCTACTAATTTTTAAACCCAAAGGGTTTCCAGTAATGTATAGTATTTATCACCTGTTTCAAACAACAAATAAAGTTTATATTATATTAATGCTTAAATGTTCAGTGTTAAAATTGAATTTCAAGTTGAGGATAAAGAACCAGGCCGCACTCCCCTAGCCCAAAATATTCAGTCTAATAGCTCCTTTCACAGTAGTTATTTTGTCCAGGCATTTTGCCTGATGCTTTCTCCCGTTTATGAGAGCGAACTTGGGTTGTTCTTCACATAACCAAATGGTGCCGATAACCGGGAGTGCTTTTTGTAAACATTTGTTGAAGCAAGCCTGTATATTGAACCTTTCTCAGAAATTAATATTTGAACTAATTAAAAAATTTATCTCTCATACTGAACATTAAGTGAATAAATTGCTCAAAAATTGTGATTTCTAATTCTTTTGGAAAGTTTCAGCTCGGAGTTCATGCTTGGCACTGGAAGAGGAAACACAAAAACAAGTACCACATTTAACCGTTGGAAGGGCTGCTTTCTCTCTCTTCTGGCAGGCTGTTGTACGAGTTCACAGGGAAGTCGTGAGTACCTTCACAGCAAACTTTCACAATGCCAATTGACGAAAAACTCATTAATGCGAGGGCTTCGGTCAAGGGCAAACTCACGCATTTTCGCACTTTTCTATATGAGCTCACGGAAAAAGAACGTAACAGTGACATAATTTCTCAAAGACTGAAAGGTTATGAACAGGCCTTTGAGAAATATGATGAGATCCAAAGTAATATTGAGACACAATATCCCGACCAGCAAAGTGACCGCTGTGAGGTTGAAAATTTATATTATAAAGGGTTCGCAGACGCAAAGCAACTTTTAAGAATTTGCATATTAAGGCTTTCACGGCCCGGATTATTTATATAACTTTTAAGAAGTTTAACATTGCAGGAAAAGCAGGAGAAAATTCCTTCAGAATCTTCTTCTTTTCCTTCCCGTGTTATATTACCGAAAATAGAATTACCTAAATTTACCGGAGATGAAACAACATGGGAGCCATTTTTTGAATTATTCAATTCATTGGTTCACGAAAACGATTCTCTTCCTTCAATACAGAAGTTTCATTATTTGCGTTTGTCCTTGCAAGGCAACGCACTTAAACTCATCCAGGAGCTTACGTTGACAAATGAAAATTATGAAGTAGCTTTGGCACTTCTCAAAGATCGGTTTGGGAACACTCGTTTAAAAACTCAACGTCACATACAGGGTTTATCCAATTTACCTATTGTTCAAGCTGATAATCTTGTCTCGCTTCGTAATCTAATCGATGCTGCAGAACTTCACATTCGTGCGCTTGCAAATTTGGACCAACCAGTTGACCATTGGGATCTATTTTTGATTCATCTTATTTCTGCTAAATTAGACACTAAAACTTTAAAAGATTGGGAAGCAGATCTGTCGCAACATTCATTGTGTACCTATGAAGCTATTATTAAATTCTTAAAGGCGAAATGCCAAATTCTCTCTGCTGTAGCCAGCCAAAAGAGTAGCTCCACCTTTAAACCTCCTTCTAATAGTAAGGTCATCAGCCCCACTCAGAGAGTACTAAGGTCACATGCCTTTTCTACCAATATTCGGTCTCCCAATCAAGTACAAGCTTGTGTTTTGTGTCAACAACCACATAACTTGTACCAATGCGCTCAATTTAAATCTTTATCTGTGGATGAAAGACGCAAATTAATTACCACCCACAAGCACTGCTTTAATTGTCTATCAGGGACACATATGATAAGCAATTGTCATTCTGAACGGTTATGTTTTCACTGTAAAGCAAAGCATCATACTCTCCTGCATAGACATGAAAGATCGCGGTCATCAGCAACCAATAGTTCATCTGCTAAATCTAATTCTGAGACTTTGCCGAATAACGCTCAGTCTTTTACTCAAAGCTCTGTTTCGTTCAGTAAAACTCAAGTTTTATTGTCCACTGTCCAAATTCTAGTGAAGAATGTTCACGGAAAATGGGTTTCTGTAAGAGGATTGTTAGATAATGCTGCAACTAACAATTTTATCAGTGAATCGCTAGTTCGCAAGTTAGGTCTACAAATATGCCCTACTTCTATAGAAGTTACAGGAATTAATGGTTCTAAATCGCAATCTCTGAGTTATGCTAAAGTGGATGTAAAAGATTCCAAAAATCTCGGCATTCATTTAAATTTAGATTTTTTAATTATCAATTCTATAGGTAATGACACCCCCATTACTTCTTTTCAAGTCCAGAATTTGAATATTCCACATCATTTGCAACTTGCAGATCCAAATTTCAACAGAGCTTCAGCTGTAGAAATTCTTTTAAGTGCCAGCATTTTTTGGCAATGTTTACATCCGGAAAAGGTTAAAGTTGCTCGTGATGTTTTCTTTCGTAGAACCGATTTTGGTTGGATTGCCACTGGGCAAATATACCGCAACCCCGTTCAACAGAAATCTCATTGTTATTTTGTTGGTGCTGATTTAAATCAAGAATTAATTAAGTTCTGGGACATTGAGGATATTCAAGTCACCTCACCTCACTCTTGTAATAATGAGATCTGTGAAACATTGTACGTAGAAACCACTGTTCGCACTACTGAAGGCAGATTCGTGGTTACTCTTTCTCGTATTTCTAACCCCCCTATTATTACAGAATCACATTCCAGAGCTCTCAAAGCTTTATTCGCAATTGAAAATCGCTTTAAAAAAGATGCTCTCTTAAAAAATCAGTATACTTCCTTCATGGAAGAATACGAATCAGCGAATCACATGGAAGTAGTTCCAAAATCTGAAGAAATTAGTAATCCTTCTAAAGAAATAGTATATCTTAATCATCATCCGGTTTGGAAAAATTCTTCCACCCGAGAACAGATAAGAGTGGTTTTTAATGGGTCATCTCCAGATGCTAATGGTATTTCTCTCAATGACACTCTGCATTCTGGACCCGCTATTCAGACAGATCTTACTTAAGTTTTACTTAACTTTCGTCTATTCCCCATTGCTGTCCTTGCTGACATTAAGCAAATGTATAGGCAAATTCTAGTAAATTCAGAACAACGTGATTTGCAAAGAATTTTGTGGCGAGACGACAATGCAAAACCTATAAAAATATTTCGTTTACGAACAGTGACATACGGTCTTAAGCCGTCTGCCTTTCTCGCAATACGATCTCTTCATATGTTGGCCGAACAAGATGGTCATTCTTTTTCATCCTCTTGCTTCTGAAGTATTGAAAACTGCATTCTATGTAGATGATTTTCTGTATTCTTTTCCTAGTATCTCTGACGCACTTCTTGTTTGTGAAGATTTAAATTCTCTTCTTTATGGTGGTGGGTTTACCCTTCATAAGTGGAACTCGAATTCAACCGAATTTTTATCTAACTTTTCACAAGTAACTCCTGTTGACAAATGTGTTGCGCTTCCTTCTGAGGAATCAGCTATTAAAACCTTGGGTGTTTTTTGGTCTCCTGTTTCAGATACCTTTTCATATCAGGTACACTTATCTGAGTTTCACCCTCAAACGAAAAGGCAATTATTATCAGAAATAGCAAAAGTTTTGATCCCTTGCAGTACATTGCTTCGGTGGTTATTACTGCAAAAATTTTCTTACAAAAACTTCGGTTATTGAAAGTTGGTTGGGATGAAAAGGTACCCTCCCCCCTTTCGGATGAGTGGTTAAAATACCGCAAGAGTTTGTTAGATCTTTCTCAAATTTCTATTCCCCGCACTTTAATTTCGGACCTTTCATGTCAGTATTTCGATTTGCACGTATTTGCCGATAGTTTCTCGAGTATCAGACGCTAAGCAAAAAAGCTCTGCCAAAGTCTAGTAGGCTGTTACCTCTCACCCCTTTTTTGGACCAAGATGGATTAATAAGAGTGGGGGGCAGGCTAGAAAATTCTAGTTACTCAGATGAGAAAAAACATCCCATTATTCTCCCTTCTAGACATCCTATTACTACTCTCATCGTAAAGAAATTTCATTATCAGAATTTGCACGCGGGCACCCGCACCTTGCTTTGCTTAATTCGTGAGCAATATTGGCTCATTAACGGTGTTCATGAAGTTTCTTCTGTTATTCGGAAATGTATAACTTGTTTTAAGTCCAAGCCCCAGCCAATCACGCAAATTATGGGAAACTTACCATATTTTCGTTCCGAACCTAGTAAGCCTTTCGCCCTTACGGGTATCGATTATGCTGGTCCTTATGCCTATCAAATTAATTCCCCTTTATCTAAGCGAAAGTTGTTAGGTAAACTTTATATTTCTTTATTTGTGTGCATGGTGACAGGAGCCATTCACCTTGAGTTAGTTACAAGTGCTTCTACTCCTTATTTTATAGCAGCCTTTTCTAGATTTGCCGCTAGAAGGGGTGTTCCCTCTGAGGTTTTCTCAGATAACGCAAAAATTTTGTTAGTACCTTTGATCTTTGGAAAACTGCACTTACCTCTCCTTCTGCTAAGGAACAGTTTTCTAATTTTTCTCATGCTAAGAGATTCAAATGGCATTTCACTCCCCCCTACGCCCCCCATCATGGTGGCCGTTGGGAATCTTGCATAAAGCTCACGAAGAGACAGCTGAAGAAAACCCTTGGTTCAGCCATCCTTTCCTATGAGGAATTCAATTCCCTCATTATTCAGGTTGAGGGTATCGTAAATTCTAGGCCGCTTACGCCTTTGTCTAACGATCCTAAAGATCTTCTTCCGTTAACACCTAGCCATTTTTTAATAGGCTGTTCTTTAGCTTCTACGCCTCCTTTGCTGAGTCGACGCTGTGATCTCGGGTTACCTATTTTCTGGAGAAAGTTAGAATCTTTGCGAAGCTCTTTTTGGTGCCGTTGGAAGCTGGAGTATCTCAGCTCACTTAACAGAAGAGAGAAGTGGCGGCTTTCCCAGCCTGATGTGCGAGTGGGAGATATGGTTCTTTTGCGAGATCCAAGTCCCCCTCTCGTATGGAATATTGGTAGGGTAACTCACTGCCATCTGGGTCGTGATAGGCATGTGAGAGTTGTAGATGTTCTCACTAGTAAAGGAGTCTATACTAGACCAATTTCTATGGTTGCTATTTTGCCTGTTGAGGCTTAGTGTCATCCTCTTTCATTGTTGTTCATGTTTTTTTCCAACTGATTCTTTGATTGTTTTTTTTCGGGGGTCTCGGAGCATGATAACTTTCGTGATGTTTATAGTGTTTTTTTTTTTTTCATGCCGCATTTGTCGGTCAAATGCTTTTGAGACCACCGAACTATTAATGTATTTAATCACATTTATGTTTATAATATATAATGTAATTCTCGAGTGATTACTCGTAACAAACAAAATTTCTAAGACACATACCTCAGCCTGTTCATAGATGTTGACTCTCCGAGCCACAAGTTCACTACTGCAAGGTGCTGCTTCTCGCTAGCCGCTACGTGAAGGACTGTCGTCACATCTCCGCTTCGGCCAATCAGACGCCGCCAGCCAGTGGGATTTCTCGATGGTTCTACGCCCTATTTAAGCAGCGGTTCTCCTCTTCAAGATCCTGTACGGCATTACCGCATACCGCATCACTTCATGGAGTCTTCCAAAGCTTCGTTCCATGGGGCAAATACCTGACGGTACGCTTCTACAGTAAGACGGTGTAATCAGCACGTCACACCGATACGCTGGAGATTACTACGCATCAATGTCACAACTAGATGAGCTGTTGCAAGGCTCAGATCACAGTTCTCACCTCTACGCAAGATGAAAGCTTGCTTATTACTTTCGCTCTTCAGTGATATGCTAAAAAATGTACTTTGGTTCTAAAGAAGAAACTTTCTTCAAGCAGATACTTTATTTCGAGATGCTGGACGTCGCAATCACAAAGTATAGTGTTCTTAAACTACAAACTACAGCTGCCAAACCATCAAGCTATGGCCACGGCCGACCTTCAGCACTGAAACCTGTCTAGTCAACATAAATAGCAACGGAAGATAAGTTACATTCTTTTATTTTCTATTTTATCACTTATCTTCTATGTTTTAAATGGTTCGAATATTGCTTGCAAGTGCAATTATTTCCAAAAATAGTGTTTCTTTCAAATGAACTCTTGTAAATAGCACCAAGTTGTGCCAACCTACTAATTTTTAAACCCAAAGGGTTTCCAGTAATGTATAGTATTTATCACCTGTTTCAAACAACAAATAAAGTTTATATTATATTAATGCTTAAATGTTCAGTGTTAAAATTGAATTTCAAGTTGAGGATAAAGAACCAGGCCGCACTCCCCTAGCCCAAAATATTCAGTCTAATAGCTCCTTTCACAGTAGTTATTTTGTCCAGGCACTTTGCCTGATGCTTTCTCCCGTTTATGAGAGCGAACTTGGGCTGTTCTTCACATAACCACTACCTATTGGTGAGAGAGTGTAAACTATGAAGACAGTCCAGTAGGTTACTCTGCCTGGTGACCAATGTCAGTACTTCTACTTCCGTGATCGCTCCTAGATCGCTCGTGAGGTACATATATGGACGGCGATATTCTCACATTGATTGCATGATACTGCAAATATTGATTATATGAGAGATATATCGATTATGCGTTACCCATAGCAACGACTCTCGAGTGTTTGTTGCAGGACATTATTAAATTATAGAATCTTGAAGAGACAAGATGAGTTGATATGCTCTGAAGGTTTATTAAGGATTTAGGCTAGCTTAAAGCTACGCCATGGACTGTTTAAGATCCAACCAACACCCGTTGGATATGAAGAAAGGATCTCATGGAATTATATTTTTTTTCCTTTCATATTTTACGCCCTTATTGGAGCACTTTAATCAATACAAATACAATGAAGTCTAACAACGGTATTTGGAGATTAGCGATTCAGCTTCAGCTTCTTCTGCACCCAAAATTTCAACATTCTAACATTTTAATATATTTTAAAACATAATATTTTCAGCCTCAGGAAAAGGTAGGTTTATTTTTGTAATGGGCAGATGAATATGGTTATGGAAATGAACTATATGCGTTGATAGTCGTGTGATTATGTTTGAATGAGAGATGTGTTTGTGTTCTTGTTATGATGTTGATGTTGGTACTTGTATTGATGAAAAGAATGATATGTGGTTGGCCTCACATGTTAACCTTTATGGTTTATCTACTCATGATTTTGGCCTTGGCTTATAAGATGGATTTGTGGAGAGTATTGGTGTTGGTACGAAATGAAGTCAGTATGAATGATATGTAGTCGCCTCACATGTAACCTTCTAGGTTGTTAATTCTTTACTCATGACTTTGGCTTTGCATATTTAATGAGTGTTGATCGTGTGTATGTTTGGGGGATATATGTGATATTTCGATACATTTAGTTCCTGAAAATAATAATTTTCATCTCCTAAGAGTTATCATGTAATTTGTTGGTCAAACGGTTAGGTTTTTTTTTTAAATAAACTGATCCAGACGCCCTGTTCTGTGATAACAGTTATCAAGTTGTAATATGTCCAAGAGTTTTTCCTACCTGAGTAACTTCATTAATTTATTTATTTACCACTCTTGGACTATTTAGCATTTCCCATATGGATTCTGCATGATGTGTCTTCTGATAACACTTCATCATCATCATCATTTCCCCTCATCCAGCTCCTGCCGGGTCGGGGTATTTATGGCACTTCTCCACTTTCCTCTTTCCTTCCACGATCTTGTCCCAGTCCAGATTTCTTTTTCTTATGTTGTTCTTCACTGAATCAATCCACCTTGTTCTAGGTATTCCTCTTGCTCTCTTACCCTTGCACTTCGCCTCCAGCATCTGTCTTGGTATTCTACACACATCAAAAAAAGTTTTGCATCACCTCGGTTCCCAGATCTCTGGCATATAGACGTTGACTGTGTATATTGTATCCAAGATACAGTCCCTTTGACTGTTCATAGATGTCACTAAAACTGCTCAAAGATGTAAACAACCATGCATGAGCAGGGCCTATTAGACGGAGGGGGTGCGACAGCCGATCAGTTCCAGTCATTCCACCAGGACGAAGGTAAGCTGCTCATGTTGTCTGTAGTTCTACCATGCCTAGAAGGTCAATACCGCAGTTCGATCGCGTCCGCATTGTTACTTTGTGTCAAGAAGGGCTCTCAACAAGGGAAGTTTCCAGGCGTCTCAGAGTGAACCAAAGCGATGTTGTTCGGACATGGAGGAGGTACAGAGATACAGGAACTGTCGATGACAGGCCTCGCTCAGGCCGCCCAAGGGCTACTACTGTAGTGGATGACCGCTACTTACGGATTGCCGCTCGGAGGAACCCTGACAGCAATGCCACCATGTTGAATAATGCGTTTCGTTCAGCCACAGGACGTCGTGTTTCAACTCAAACTGTGCGCAATAGGCTGCATGATGCGCAACTTCACTCCCGACGTCCATGGCGAGGTCCAGCTTTGCAACCCCGACACCATGCAGCGCGGTACAGATGGGCCCAACAACATGCTGAATGGACCCCACGGAATTGGCATCACGTTCTCTTCACCGATGAGTGTCGCATATGCCTTCAACCAGACAATCGTCGGAGACGTGTTTGGAGGCACCCTGGTCAGGCTGAACGTCTTAGACACACTGTCCAGCGAGTGCAGCAAGGTGGTGGTTCCCTGATGTTTTGGGGTGGCATTATGTGGGGCCGACGTACGCCACTGGTGGTCATGGAAGGCTCCGAAACGGCTTTACGATACCTGAATGACATCCTCCGACCCATAGTGCAACCATATCGGCAGAATATTGGAGAGGCATTTGTCTTCATGGACGACAATTCTCGACCTCATCGTGCACATCTTGTGAATGCGTTCCTTCAAGATAACGACATCGCTCGACTACAGTGGCCAGCATGTTCGCCAGACATGAACCCTATCGAACATACCTGGGATATGTTGAAAAGGGCTGTTTATGGACGTCTTGACCCACCAACCACTCTGAGAGATTTACGCCGAATTGTCGTTGAGGAGTGGGACAATTTGGACCAACAGTGTCTTGATGAACTTGTGGATAGTATGCCACGGCGAATACAGGCATGCATCAATGCAAGAGGACGTGCTACTGGGTATTAGAGGTAGTGGTGTGTACTGCAATCTGGACCACAAATGCTGAAAGTCTAGCTGTATGATGGTACAACATGCAATGTGTGGGTCTCATGAGCAATAAAACGAGCTGAAATGTTGTTTGTGTTGATCTCTATTCCCTTTGTATTTAACGGTTCCGGAACTCTTGGAACCGAGGTGATGCAAAACTTTTTTTGATGTGTGTATTTTCCTCCATCCTCTTTACATGTCCAAACCACCTTAGTTTATTCTTCTCAATTCTCTTATTTAGTTTTCCCATCCCAACTTCCTTCCTAACATCTCCATTCCTCACTCTGTCTTTCCTTGTCTTTCCTATCATACTTCTTAGGAATTTCATTTCACTGGCTTGGATTCTACTCTCTTGCCTGCTTGTCAGGGTCCAAGTCTCAGCTGCATAAGTTAATATGGGAACATAGTACACTTTATACATTACCTCCTTGCTTTTCCTTGGTACTTCCTTATCCCAAACAAGTTTTCTTACACTTTGATAGAATGCATTGCTCTGCTGTACCCTCCTGCCAATCTCCATGTCCAACCTACCAGTTTGCATAAATTCACTTCCTAGGTATTTGAACGTGTCCACAATTTCCAAACTCTGACTTCCAATTTTCACAGTGCCCTTTCCTTGTCTTTCCCCTCTTGTCATTACCATGGTCTTGCTTTTCTCTATACTGATTTTCAGGCTGTACTTCTGAATACTTTCGTTCAGTGCATCTAGTTGTTTTTGCACTTCTTCGGTGTTCCTTCCCCAGACCACAATATCATCTGCAAATAACAGTAACTTCATTTCTTTATGTCCATATGCTTCCTTTGTTTCCTTTACAATTTCATCCATCACCATTATGAACAAGAGAGGTGACAGCACACTCCCCTGTCTTAGTCCAGTCTTGTTCCTAAACCAATCTGTCTTTCCAACTGGGGTCAGTACCCTGCTAACACAGTTGTTGTACATTGCTTGCACCATTTCCAACATTTCTCTTCCCAGTCTCTTCTTAACCATGGTTTCCCATACCTTCTCTCTGGGGACACTATCATATGCCTTTTCTAGATCTATGAAAGGCATGATCAAATCCTCTCCATATTCCCAGTTCTTTTCCATCACCTGCCTCAAGCTAAAGATTGGGTCCACTGTGGATCTTCCACTCCTGAAGCCATACTGTTCCTCTTGCAACTCTCCTTCCACCTTTCTTCTCATTCTTCTTTCTAATATCCTTTCCAGTATTTTTACTATCTGTGATATGAGGGGGATCCCTCTATAGTTATCACACACCTTCTTGTCCCCCTTCTTAAACACTGGTATTATTAGCCCTTTCTCCCAGTCTTCTGGTACACATTTCCGTTTCCACACATACTTTAGCAGTCGATACAACCATTGCATACCAACAGGTCCGGCAGCCCTTATCATTTCTACACTGATTTCATCCACCCCTGTTGTTTTTCCCATCTTCATCTTCTGTACTGCTAATTCCACCTCCAGCATTGTTATATCATCTTCTGTTATAGAGTCGTCAGGTTGTGTCACTTCCATCTCACCAGTACAATTGCTCACATTCAATAGCTTATCGAAATACTCCTTCCATCGTCCCTTTATCTCTTCTGGGTGTGTTAACAACTCTCCATCTTCCTTTTTCACTAGCTTTGTAGTAACTCTTTCTTTCCTCTCACTTCTTAGAAGCCCATACAGCATCCTTTTACTGCCACTTACATCTGTTTCCATTCTTCGTGTAAATTCTTCCAAACTTTTCTTCTTTTCTTCTCCTACCACTTTCTTACACCTCCGTTTGCTGTCGTGATACTTCCTTTTGCTTTCTTCTGTTTGATCTCTGTTCCATTCTTTCCATGCAGACTTCTTTTCTTTCACTGCTTTCCTCACTTCCTCATTTCACCACGGTGTCTCCTTCTCTTTCACTCTTGTTGACGTCCTACCACAAGCCCTCTCTGCTGCACCAACAAATGCCTTTTTAAAGTGAGACCATTCCTCTTCTATGTTTTCCACTTCAGTAACTGGGATTTGTTGCTTCAATCTCTCCTGAAAATCTTCCTGTACAGTTTTGTCTTTCAATTTCCATACTTTTATTTTACTTTCTCTGATCTCCTTTAGGTTTTCCAATTTTTCCCATCTAAATTTTGCCACCACAGCTCTATGGTCCCCATCAAATGCTTCTCCTGGTAAAGCTGTCACATCTATCAGCTTTCTGCGATTAGTCCTTTCCACCAGAAAGTAGTCAATTACTGATTTTGTTCTTCTATCGCCCCAACCATACCTCGTAATTTTCCTGCTGTTTTTCTTCCGAAACCATGAATTACCCACTATCAGTCCATTCCTTTCACAAAAGTTTACAAGTTCCTCTCCTTCCAGGTTCTTTTTCCCATATCCATAGGGTCCAATGACTTCTTCCTTTCCTTGTCTCTCATTTCCGACTTGTGCATTCATATCTCCCATGATCACCACTTCTACATCTGAAATTACTCTTTCTACATCCTCCAGGAATACTTCAATATCTTCTTCTTTGTTTCCAGTCTGTGGTGCATACACTTGTATGAAGTCCATCACGTCATTTTTCATCTTCATTCTAATTTTCATTATTCTGTCACTCACACACTCGACCACTTCAACATACTCCTCCAGTTGTTTCGAGGTTATCAGTGCCACGCCATTTTTTGCCTCTTGGCCACCACTCCAGTATAATGTATATCCTTTTCTCAATTTCTTCCTTCCTTTACCTTTCCATTTCACTTCACTCAGCTCCATCATTCCAATATTCTCCCTCTCCATGAAGTCTACCACCTCCTCCACCTTGCCTGTCAGGGTCATGACATTCATGATTCCCACTTTCATTTCGGTTACTGGTTGCCCATTTCTCACAGTTCCCCCAGTACCAAAGGAACTGCGCGTCGCCTGCAGGGTACGCCCTAACCTTCTCCGAATCATTTGAAGTGCCACTTATTATTATTAATTCTTGATACTTCATTTCCATACATACCTTCGACCTATTGTTCCTAAATTATATTTTATTTTAATTTGATTGAAACTTATCTTCGTTAACGAGGTTGAGTTTTTATTAGACCTTATGTCTTGTATGACTGACCCGGTTGCCAGTATCCTCATTTAAATAACTTGTCGGTATCTTTATCTTTGTTGATTCTGTGCTTCTTCTCTTAATTTTGAAGTTTATCTTTTTTTAATGAAATGTTTTATATGTTTTACCCTGTTTAAGATGAATACCAAAGCAACAACAGATAAAATCCAAAAAATAGACAGAAGGATCATCACGACAATCATCAATTAAAACATCAAGTAAATGGACAATGGAGACTACTGCCTAATGAAATAGTCTATCGGGAAAATGAATCTTGTGGATACAATGCGAAAAAGGAGAATTGCCTTTTTCAGCCACATATAAGACTACCAGGCACCAGACTACTGAAACAATTATTCAATTTCTTTTGGAAAAGTAAAACCAAGAACAACTGGTTCGATGAGGTCCAGAATGATTTAGACGAGCTAAATATTACAATGAAATAAATTGCAGAGAGAAAAGAGAAGAGGATTCTGAGAAGTAGGGATACAAGATTGAAATTAAAAACAGTCAAATGAAAACAGTACACCATTACAAATGAAGAGAGGGCGGCCAGGTCGGAGAGATTAAAGAAGCTCTGGAAGGAGAAGAGAAAGTTGAGAAGCCATTACAACTAATATTGTAAAGACTGTAGTGTATATGGATTGATTTAAGTGCTCCAATGTGGGCGTAAACTATGTAAATAATAATAAATAAATATGTTTTACTGTTTATGCATGATTAAAAATATATTGTTATCCTTGAAATTACTACTCGGTGTTCTTTCTTAACAGTAGATGCTAGTGTGCTTTAGTCTCTCATTTAATCTGGGTTATGGACGGTAGTAGTTCCAGCACGCATCCCTCACCAAGTATTTTTCCCCTTGTTCTTTTCTTGAGTTGCCAACTCTATGTTTAAGTTCAGTTAAGGTTGTTTTTACTTGTCACCCGATGTGTCAGTTTTCATTCGTGGATGTGGAGGGATGTCCACTTCGATCTTCATCCTCCACACTCTGCCATCCTTCACTGAATATGCAATACCAGCGACCGACCACTTCACCATATACGGTCTGTAGGAGTCCATGGATAACTAACACACTATTCCCACGTGCCCATTCATACCGGATAACAGCACCACGTTGTCACTACACATCTGATTCCCATTGTGAGTTGTACTCGAATGATATCGGGCACGCCGGTCTGCTGCTCCTCTCTCTTCGTCGACGCTCTGCGCATGAGTCATTCCCCCCTCCGCTCACGCTCCAGCCACGGGTGTGGAGTCTTATGGCGATTGTCTGTGTCACCTGGTGTACCATCTGGCTCGGGCAATAAAATGACAAAATCTATTTTCAGAATCTAAGAAGTGATTATCCGGGCTGTTAGTCCGTGGTCCAGTAGGGCTGTTGTTTCCCGACGTTTCAGCGAAGACTGCGTTCGCCCTCTCAAGGGTGTTCTCTTTCCGATGGTCAGAGGTAGACTGAAGTTGCGCTTGTCCGCCACCGCTATATATAGTGTGCGACCGGGTCGGTTCACTGCGCGGTCCGGAACTTTCCGCGCCAGGAGTGGAGCGCGCTGATTGGCTGCCAGTAGCGAGAGGTGTGCAAGGCTCAGCCAATGGTTTGATGTTAGTTGATCTGAGGACGGGATGCCAGATTTTGTTCACCCGTTCGCTCTCTTCTTTCCGGTTGAAATTGTTAGGGTGTTTGAAAATTTCAATAGCCTCTCGCTGCAGCCTCGCGTGGTAGTGGACGGTGC
Source organism: Meconema thalassinum (assembly GCA_946902985.2). Taxonomy (NCBI): domain Eukaryota; kingdom Metazoa; phylum Arthropoda; class Insecta; order Orthoptera; family Tettigoniidae; genus Meconema; species Meconema thalassinum. The sequence continues at coordinate 556,579,921 of OX336388.2, forward strand.
TGGACAGCACCTCTGTGCACCCGTAGTGAACATCATGGCCTTTAAGAAGGGAATGCTCTGCCACCGAGGACTTCTCCATCTTGCCCAGCCGGCTGTGTCGCTCGTGTTCCTTCAGCCTGGTGGCAATACTGCGCTTCGTGGTACCAATTTAAACCTGGCCGCAGCTGCAAGGTACCCTGTAGACGCCCGCACTGGAATGGGGATGGCGCTTGTCCTTGGCAGATCTGATTAAATCGCGTATCTGTCTCGTAGGCCTGTATACGGTCCTGATGTTATGATGGCGGAGTATTTTGCCTATACGGTCAGTCACCTTGTGAACGTACGGGAGGTACGTCACTGCTGTCGGCCGATCCCGTTCCCTCTCCGTGGACGCCGGTCGTCTGGGATGACATGCCCGTTGGATCTCCTTACTGGTGTAACCATTGGCGCAGAGAGCTGTGTTGAGGTGACGTAGTTCCTCTTTCAGGTGGTGGGACTCACAGATACGCTTAGCACGGTTGACCAGAGTCTTGATGACGGCGTGTTTTTGTTTAGGGTGGTGGTTCGATGCCTTCTGTAGGTACCGGTCAGTGTGGGTAGGCTTCCTGTAGACAGTGTGCCCCAAGCGAAGGTCCGGAGTTCTCGTAACCATGACATCAAGGAAGGCGAGAGAGTGGTTTTTCTCCTTCTCCATGGTAAACTGGATGCTGGCATTTAGGCTGTTTAGGTGATCCAGGGACCGTTGTAGCTCTTCCTCTCCATGACTCCAGACCACAAATGTATCGTCCACATACCGTAACCAGACTTTCGGCTGGAGCGGCGCAGTCTCCAGGGCCATGCTTTCAAACTTCTCCATGAAGAAGTTAGCAACAACCGGGCTCAGTGGACTACCCATGGCGACGCCATCGGTCTGCTGATAGAAGTTACCATTCCACAAGAAGTAGCTAGCAGTGAGGCAGTGACGAAACAGATCAGCGATGTCAGAAGGGAAGATCTGGGAGATGTGGTCCAGAGTGTCTCTCAAAGGTACCTTGGTGAAGAGGGACACCACGTCGAAGCTCACGAGACGATCAGTGGTTTCCAGTTCAATCTCCTCGAGTTTCTGGATGAAATGACCGGAATCAATGATGTGAGTCTGTGTGTTGCCAATGTGAGGTTGGAGCAAGGATGCCAGATGCTTCGCCAGGCTGTAGGTCGGTGAACCAATGGCACTTACGAAGTTTCACCTCGGAATTCTTCGGAAAGCACCTGCTACCAAGAATAACCTCACGGCGATGGAGAGGAAGGCCATAAAAACGCTGAACCAAGATGACACCATCGTTATTCTACCGGCTGACAAAGGAAACGCCACTGTCGTCATGAACACGGATTCTTATACCGCCAAGATCTCGGAACTGCTGGATCCTCAGACTTATCAACAGCTGCCTAAAGACCCCACGAACCGTGTATTAAGGGAAACTAACATTCGGATCAAAGCCTCTTCACTACCAGATGATGCCAAGAAGATGACCATCAAGAGTGAAGCCCTGCCTCCTAGACTTTACGGCTTGCCTAAAATTCACAAGGAGAACGTACCATTACGGCCCATCGTAAGTGCCATTGGTTCACCGACCTACAGCCTGGCGAAGCATCTGGCATCCTTGCTCCAACCTCACATTGGCAACACACAGACTCACATCATTGATTCCGGTCATTTCATCCAGAAACTCGAGGAGATTGAACTGGAAACCACTGATCGTCTCGTGAGCTTCGACGTGGTGTCCCTCTTCACCAAGGTACCTTTGAGAGACACTCTGGACCACATCTCCCAGATCTTCCCTTCTGACATCGCTGATCTGTTCCGTCACTGCCTCACTGCTAGCTACTTCTTGTGGAATGGTAACTTCTATCAGCAGACCGATGGCGTCGCCATGGGTAGTCCACTGAGCCCGGTTGTTGCTAACTTCTTCATGGAGAAGTTTGAAAGCATGGCCCTGGAGACTGCGCCGCTCCAGCCGAAAGTCTGGTTACGGTATGTGGACGATACATTTGTGGTCTGGAGTCATGGAGAGGAAGAGCTACAACAGTTCCTGGATCACCTAAACAGCCTAAATGCCAGCATCCAGTTTACCATGGAGAAGGAGAAAAACCACTCTCTCGCCTTCCTTGATGTCAAGGTTATGAGAATTCCGGACCTTCGCTTGGGGCACACTGTCTACAGGAAGCCTACCCACACTGACCGGTACCTACAGAAGGCATCGAACCACCACCCTACACAAAAACACGCCGTCATCAAGACTCTGGTCAACCGTGCTAAGCGTATCTGTGAGTCCCACCACCTGAAAGAGGAACTACGTCACCTCAACACAGCTCTCCGCGCCAATGGTTACACCAGTAAGGAGATCCAATGGGCATGTCATCCCAGACGACCGGCGTCCACGGAGAGGGAACGGGATCGGCCGACAGCAGTGACGTACCTCCCGTACGTTCACAAGGTGACTGACCGTATAGGCAAAATACTCCGCCATCATAACATCAGGACCGTATACAGGCCTACGAGACAGATATGCGATTTAATCAGATCTGCCAAGGACAAGCGCCATCCCCATTCCAGTGCGGGCGTCTACAGGGTACCTTGCAGCTGCGGCCAGGTTTATATTGGTACCACGATGCGCAGTATTGCCACCAGGCTGAAGGAACACGAGCGACACAGCCGGCTGGGCAAGATGGAGAAGTCCTCGGTGGCAGAGCATTCCCTTCTTAAAGGCCATGATGTTCACTACGGGTGCACAGAGGTGCTGTCCAGCACCGTCCACTACCACGCGAGGCTGCAGCAAGAGGCTATTGAAATTTTCAAACACCCTAACAATTTCAACCGGAAAGAAGAGAGCGAACGGGTGAACAAAATCTGGCATCCCGTCCTCAGATCAACTAACATCAAACCATTGGCTGAGCATTGCACACCTCTCGGTACTGGCAGCCAATCAGCGCGCTCCACTCCTGGCGCGGAAAGTTCCGGACCGCGCAGTGAACCGACCCGGTCGCACACTATATATAGCGGTGGCGGACAAGTGCAACTTCAGTCTACCTCTGACCATCGGAAAGAGAACACCCTTGAGAATGGCGAACGCAGTCTTCGCTGAAACGTCGGGAAACAACAGCCCTACTGGACCACGGCCTAACAGCCCGGATAATCACTTCTTAGATTCTAACGCCGGCCGTGAAAGCCTAAGTTTGTCTATTTTCAGGACTTCCCTCGTATTTGAAAATCACCTGGAATTTAGGAATTGGGAACTTGTCGCAGTCCGGCGGGCCACATATGACCCTCCGGTGTAAACAATGTTCAGTACATCTTGAATGAGGGACTTGGACAAATTCATGAGTGCCATTACTTAATTCCAATATGCAGGAAACTTAGCCTACAGTTTAAACTCTTTAGCGGCAGATAACCTCATAGTTACACCCCTTAAAAACAACAATAACTAACTAAACTCAAGTTATATATTTACATGTTTTAAAGTGTCAACCGACTCGATCTTGCTGACTCAGGTCTACGCCGCATGTAATTACGAAGGTACATCATGTAATCTTTCATGGCATTGGAGATTGCGCAATCGATGATCGACTGAGGTATCCAGCCTCGTAGGTTCGTGTTGAGGAGCCAATCATATTCGCTCCAGCTGAGGTTGTCATCCAAGGGTCGGATCACCCAACAGTTTGGACCGTTCACGCCTCTGGACAAACAATAACCAAAATTACATCATACAAACTTTGAGACTAGGTAACTTCGGTGGCGTAGTTGGTAGCAGGCTCAGGTTCTATGCCCAGGTTCGCGGGTTCAAACCCGGCTGAAGGCATTGGATTTTTTAAAAGCATTGAAAATCCCTAAGTTTGCCTTCTTTCGGAGGGGAAGTTAAGCCGGCAGGCCCATGTCATAGATTTATGGCATGAAAAAGAACCTTCAACTAACCACACTTGTGGAAGCCAAAATTTGTAGGTTAGTTTGATAACGCTATATTAGGTCCAACATTTGCCACCAGGTGCTGGCTAAAATGGCATCTAGTTGCCAAGTCCACAGCTAGGTGTCGTGGACGGTAGCATTTGATAGCAAAAGTAGGAACTACTTGAAAAATTGATCGTCTGCAGTCCTTACCTGAATTACAGATAACACACTAATACAGCCATCACAATTAACACCGGTTATCAGACAAATTCGACACCCACCCAAAGAACATGGGGCTACATGACCGCGTTATCGCAGCCCATAAACTAAGCAACCAACTGTCAATCAAACTTTGAGACTGCGTCTTCTGTGGTCTTGGGATTCAAAAGTTCCTGAGTTTGAATACTCGGCTCTGGATAGCCTTATGCAAGATAAACTGAGAAGAGGTGTTGTTTTTCATGGTTTCCCTTGTATTGATTGGGCGGAGACCCCTTAACCCATTAAATTGTCATTGTACACGTCAATACGGACCTTGCGAAATGGATAATCCTCCAATTAATCTTCCAACACCTATTCCAGGAAAATGCTAGGTTGGGTGCTGGCCATGGCTGCCTCTTTTCTAATGAAATGAAAATCTACAGCCTGCTTCCAGTCTCCGACCGGGTCAGGAATGGAATGAATGAAGCCCCCAACTAGCGGCGAGGATATGACCTGTGCCGTCTGCCGAGGCCTGACGCACCCCTCTGGGGCAATGATTAAATGAATGACTGATGAAATGAAATGATAGTGGAGAGTGTTGCTGGAATGAAATTTTGACAGGGAAAACCGGAGTACCCGGAGAAAAACCTGTCTGCCTCCGTTTTGTCCAGCACAGATCTCACATGGAGTGCCCGGGATTTGAACCACGGACCCAGCGGTGAGAGGCCGGCGTGCTGCCGCCTAAGCCACGGAGGCCTCTCTTTTCTAATCCTAGTCTTAAATTACAAATATATCAAGGATGAAGTTGCAACATGACCTAACTCACTTTTTGGCCATATCAACATATTGGTATCGATGAATTCATAATTTCTGTCACAATCGATCTGTGGGCCTCTTTTCAAGCTACAGCCACTGACAGCGGTAGCAGAGCCTGAAGAATCAACATGACCTATCTCGGAATGGCAATGAAACATTGCCTATCTCAGTTGTTGTGCATTTATCTACGTTGCTATCGCGTGACTTCTGTTGCCGATCCTAGTTTCCAAGGTAAGTTTAATTTTGATTCCGGTAGCTGAATTACGGATTACGAAATATGGATACAGAATGTTCTTTTCTCTCTCCAGTAAATATATAAGAATAAGAATTTTCAATTTTTCCACCTATTCAATACTTTTAATTTGACACATGTTTCGGGGCCCACTTTTGGTCCCTTCCTCAGCCCTCAATCTTACATTTAGGAAACATCCAGAATAAACAACATCAAAGTTCTCGACGATGGCATAGAAAATACACTACACACAATAAATAGTTAAAAACACTAAAACATGGTCTAAAAATTAATAAAATAACATGCAATGATTCTCAAACTTTCAGGTACACATATTACACTTGTTCTGTCCTATGTTATGATGAGGAACGTCATTTGACACTCATGGCAACAAAAAAACATGAATTGACATTAGAAGAACAGTTCAATGTCTATAATTGTTATTTTGCAATACTCCTTTTGTAGCATGCCTTGTATTAAATTGAAAAATTCTTAAAAACACTTCTTCAAACGATGTGGTTGAAGGTGAAATTGAAAAGGCGATTGTTGAATATTTTGATCATGTTCTTTGCTTCAAATGTGGCATTTGGCAAACTGTCTTTGAAAAATTGAAAAATCTTCTGTCGCACGGTACCTGAAATGATCGAATGTATATATTAATGAGTTTAATGGATTATAAAAAATAATAGGAGTAAAAAAGAAAATAATCAAATTTAAAGACGAAATTGAAAAACTTACGGAAACAAAGTTTGAACTTAGCATCTGATTCTCCAGTCGTTATTTGAAAATAATACTCTGGATCCTGAAGAAGAAAAACGGTTTGAGGATAAAGTTAGGGAAAATGAGTTAGGCCATGTTGTAACTTCACCCACAATATACACTACACTACTCTTACCTGCCAACTTTCCATAAAATCCCTAAGCATGCAGGAAACTGAACATACCAAAATGCAGTAAAATACGACAAAGCCTGTTATTTTCTTCCTTTCAGATAAGCAGAGTTCGTCAGTATGAATACAAAATGCTACATGTAACTGGCAACAATCTTAGGCAGTTTTCACATCCAAGTGGCAAGTCGCAGGTTGCATGCATCCTGGTGGCAGGAGGCAGGCGACTTAGACACCAGACCATGTGTAATAATTAAATGCTGTAGTTGAGGGAGAAGCCCCACTGTTCGGGCTGGAAAATGTAATGTTTTGAACCTTAGGGGAAACAAAATTAATATTTGTTTTCAATAATAATCGCTGAACTGTGAAAGTTTGCTAGTGACAATGCAGTAGATAAATTAACGGACATCATACATGAAATTTGGGAAACCGAAAAACTTCCAAGTTACTTGACTTCAGCTTTAATCCACCCCCTTCATAAGAAAAGCGATAAAGCAGATGTTAACAACTATCGAGGCATCTCCCTCCTACTGATAACTTATAAAATCCTCTCAAAAGTTTTTCAAACTAGGGCTGAAGAACTGCTAGATACAGAACTGGGTGATTATCAAGGAGGTTTTATGAAGGGACAGTCTTGTGTGGAGCAAATCATGAATCTCAAATGTATCCTTTCATATCTTAAACTAGGGAGCAAGACATATGTAATAACCTTCATTGATTTTAAGAAAGCCTATGACTTCATTGATCGGACAACCCTACTTCAGATTCTAAAGGAGTTCGGCCTAGACAACAAAACCAGAGTGATCATCCAACATGTGCCAGTCGAATGACTGCCACAATATTTTGTCTCCACCCCTTCCCCTCTGCCTGGGGTGCTTGTCCCAGGAGGTGGGCTCTGAACTCTGAATTTCTATTATTTTAAACTCCCGCCGTTCCCCCGTCTGCCATGCTACGTATACTTCCGGCCTTGGAAGCGATGTGACGCCACTAGAAGCCGCGAGACTGTTCCAGAAGTCTCCAGAAACTATTGCGTAATACCGACTGCGCGGTTTAAAATGCCGCGTCCCGATTGGCCAAGAGGTGCGCGCATGCGCGAGAGCTAATGTGTGCTCTAGCGTCAAGGAGAAGCTTTTTTTTTTTTTTCTGCTCTGGTGTTTGAACTAGACGGTTGTGTTTGAGGAAAGAAAATGTAACGCTTGCGGAAAGCATGGCCGGGACTCGGATCCCGAGCCAAGATTCATCACGGCTGATAAGTCGCCTGTGTTAAGGTACTGTTGATTTGTTAAACATATTGCTTGAGTTTCTTTAGTATTGTTCTCCCGATGGAGTTTCTCTTTTATTAAATGTTTTTGCCTCAGTGCGGGTGAGAGGCCATGCGTCTGGTAAACTTTGGAACATAAACTTTGTGTGGGCCCCACATTTGTAGAAAGGAACAATTTGCATTTGATTTTTCATGGCATTATTCTGGAAGATATTGGTTCCGCAGTTCTGAACTTAATATCAATGTTTTAGCTTGGAGAAAGGTTACATTTCCAAACACGTGCTGTGGTGCCCCTTATAACGGTCGTATTTCAGACGCCAACCTAAATTTTGGAATAAGTTAAATATGCAAATTGAATGGACTAGAACCAACAACGCATTCTTGGTCTTCCTCGTCCTCTCTTCCCTGTAATCCATCGTTCCAGTGCTCGTCTTGGTAGCCTTACCCGTTTGAAATGTCCAAACCATCTCAATCTGTTTTGCTCCAGTTTGTCATTTAGTTTCTGTACTCCCAGTTCTTTCCGTATATCTTCATTTCTCACTCTGTCTCTCCTCGTTTTCTGGACCATACTTCTCAGTCCAACATACTCTCACCAACACCACTTCAAGAGTTTACGAGGCGAGATTTCCAATGCCTTTGAGAAAAGGACAGGAGTTCGACAGGAAGATGGTCTCTTGCCTCAACTGTTCAACTGCGTTCTTGAGAAAGTCATCCGTGAGTGGCACAAAGGAATGAGTGATGAAGGAGTCCAAAATGGAATCAGACTAGGTCACAAGAATAAGAACCTATTAATTGACTGTCTAGCTTTTGCAGATGACCTTGTGGTTTTTGCAGATTCATTGGATACGGCCAGGAAACAGATCAGCCAGCTTCAAACACAAGCTGCAAAGGTTCTGATCTCTTTCAAGAAAACAGAAAAACATATAGAAGTGAATCATGGTATCAAGCGGGTTGTGAAATTTAAGTATCTTGGTGAATGGCTGAACCTTATAATGTCCGAAAACGAGGCTTTTGCGTCACGCTTGAATAAAAAAGAAATGGCTTACCATCTAACTAAGAATGTGTACAACAAAAGATATACAGTATATCCCTGAATACAAAACTCAAGCACTATTGCACGGTCATCTGGCCAGAAGCTTTGTATGCAGCGGAATGTCTCGCCATGAATAAAAAAGGCATAATGGAAAAACTGGAGACCAAGGAAAGGAAGAATTTTAGGTAAATCCTGGGTCCAGTCAAAGGACACGGAGAGTTCTGAAGATGCCACAACCAAGAGTTGTACACACACATAGAGAAAATAACTGACGTGATGAGGAAAAGGAGGATTTCTTTCTATGGACATATAACCCGAATGAAATCAACACGGCTATCCACCCGAATTTTTTATTTTCACCATGAGAAAAAGACAAAGGGGGCCTGGTTCAGTGAAGTAGAGAAAGATCTGGTGGAGATTGGGATAACATGTGAAGATATCCAGAAGCGTGGCCCACTTAGGAAAAAACTTCAAGAACCTCGGAGTTTTCAACCCAAGCCAAAACTAAAAACTAAAATATAAGGTACACTGGGGTGAAACGCTGGCATTGTTTGAGCTAACCGGACCATTTTTATAATTTATTAAAAACTAAAAACCGGAAAGGCATGGACAACGGAGAGAAAAGGGCAACATCGATTGCGATGAAAGAGTACTGGGTCAACATTAAAATGCAGAAGAAACAGTTGATATGACGTGGTCCTTACTTGCCCGTAATGAAGCAAGAAGAAGCAAGAAGAAGAAGAAGAATTGGAATACATTTGGAGTGGGCGCCAGCTCTAAGTCTATGGCTTGAGAACAAAATAAAATATTTAGATGTCGTCGTCGGCTGCAGCTCGTTTCCGAGTATACAATTTTCTGACAATACACTTCCAACATCAGGGCATTTTATGAATGAATTTCTGGTGACTAAATAGGCCGATTCTTACATGGAACATGGGGCCACATACTAAGCATCTTATAGTTGGAGGAGAGCGTGGACGGGTTTGACGAAGCTTGCGTTGGAGTCGCTTCATTTCTGTCAGTCTGCGATGTTCCTGTTCAAAATGATTTACTATAGCATATATAGTTTGCCTTCAAAGTACACGATCTTCTTCCAGTGCCTCCCAAGTTTGAGGGTTAATTTCTGTCAACTTGAAGGTTTGTTTCAACTGGTCTTTGAAGCGCCTTAAAGGTGCACCCTGTGGCCTTTTACCAGTGCAAAGTTCACCGTAGAGGATTTGACATGGCAACCTGGTGTCATTCATGCGGCGGACATGTCCTGTCCATCTTAGTCGATGACCAAAGATGATAGCTTCTACACTCTTGGTACATGCTTTCTCAAGGAGAAAGCATTTAGACGTAGAGCATAGAGAACTCTTAATCACGTGTCGTGAGGTGCACCAACCAAAATACATTTGTAATAGGGCAGGATTCCTTATATTGAAATCTAACTACAAGGAAAGAGTCAGATAGCATGAATTTAATTTATTAAAAATATTGGAAAAGAAGAAGTTTAACTTTAAATTAAAAAATGGAACCTTATATGAATTTAAGAAAATTAATTGAAATAAAAAAAGAGAATCTACTGTGAAAACTTGTGCTATTTCAAGTGGATTAGCTCACCGACGAATTGACTGACTGCGTGGCTCAGGGGTAACGTTCTCACCTGCTGTGTCCAAGGTTGCAGGATCAAATCCAGGTGCATTCAGTTGGCACTTAAATGTGAGCAAATGTGAGGGAGCCGTGTCAGTAGATTTACTGGCTTGTTGAAGATCCCCTTTGGGGCAAAGTTCCGGCACCCCGGCGTCTCTAAAAGCCACAGTAGTTGAAAGGGACGTAAAACCAATAACAGGATTATTATCACCAACAAATTTCATGTTGACTGCTGTAGTTTTCGTGTTGATGACTTCCTTACATAGCCATGCTCCATCTAGAGCCTTGATTCTGCTGCTGTGATTGAAAATCATCTCATGGATGTGAGATCCTGTTCCAACTCCTTTGAAGATCAAAGTTCGACTTCTACCAGATAGAGATTTAGGTGAAGTCTCTCTTACTTCTCCTCACATGGGAGAAAATATAAGACTGTCTGACAGTTAAGAAGTGTAAGACCCATCTGCCGAAAATGACAGAGAATGACCGACTCCAGTTGAATCAAAGAATATCTTGACTGAATTTTGAGATGTTCCGCTCCAAATTTCCACCTCCTCTGCTATCGTCTCAGCCAATCACTAAGGATCATCATGGACCCCTCATTTTGATGTGAGAGCCAGTGCTGCTGTTCGCTGTATCAAGCATGTGGACAAAGTGTCTCAATACTTCTTACATTTTCAGAAATGCTTACACGCCACATCTTATGCCATAAGCACGTCTTCCTTCATTCTCAGAAACAGGTCACACCATCTCTATAAATCTTTACTCTAAATATTTGTCAATGGGTAAGAGACACTAATGACAGTAAGCTGATTCTGCCTATCTTCTTAGAAATCCTTTCACCTCTGACGTACGGTGTCATCATCATCATCATCATCATCATCATCATCATCATCATTTCCCCTTTTCCAGCTGACACTGGGTGGGGGAAAATATGGTTCCTCTCCACTTTGTTCTGTCGTTCCACCATTCCTCTTCTGACATGGTGTTCCAATCCGTTTTCCAATGCTATACTTCACCGAGTCCATCCAACGCATTCTTGGTCTTCCTCGTCCTCTCTTCCCTGTAATCCATCGTTCCAGTGCTCGTCTTGGTAGCCTTACTTCATTCACCCGTTTGAAATGTCCAAACCATCTCAATCTGTTTTGCTCCAGTTTGTCATTTAGTTTCTGTACTCCCACTTCTTTCCGTATATCTTCATTTCTCACTCTGCCTCTCCTCGTTTTCTGGACCATACTTCTCAGGAATCTCATCTCAGCTGCCTGTATTCTGCTCTCATATCTCTTAGTCCAAGTTTCTGCTGCATATGTCATTATAGGAACATAATATGCTTTGTACATAACTTCTTTAGCCTTAATTGGTATATCCTTGTTCCATACTAGTCCCCGTACCTGTTGGTAGAAAGCATTCCCGAGTTGTATTCTTCTGCTAATTTCCAAACCTAGTCTTCCATCTTCAGTCAGATCACTTCCCGAGTATTTGAAGTGTTTCACCACTTCCAATTCCTTATCTCCGACTTTGATTACTCCTTTTCCTTCTTTCTTATCTCTACTCATCACCACTGTTTTACTCTCCACATCTATCTTCAATGCCCATTGCTCAATCTTTTCTCTGTTATACAGTGGTTTTACTGAATGGGACACCCTCTCTCCATGGACTATAAATGTAGAGGGCCCAGCTCCGGGTATGAATGAAGACCTCAACGGCATCTGCGGTGGTGAAGGAGTGCTTCGGTACAGTGAAGTTGTCGGAAGAGGCAACCCAGGGCTCGGGGTTAATAGAGTAAAAGATATTTGTCCATATCATGGACACTCATAGCGTCTGTACTCCAGAGGAGCGGCTACAAAAGGCGTCTGCTCTCCATTTGTGAATTAAATATATGTACATATAATTATTTATGTCTGAATTAATAAATTTAAAAAAATCCAATTATTATAAATGATAATAAAGGCAAAAGTTTACAAGGCCGTGGTATGCCCAGCGGCAATCAATGGGTCAGAATGTCACCCAATGACAAAAAAGCATGAGCTGACACTAAATACCGTACAATGGAGATGAAGATGCTCCGAGGGACCCCAGGACTGACTCGATGTGATCACGTATGGAACACAGATGTTCTTCGTTCATGGAGAAATTGAAGAATTCTCGGCTCCTCTGGTATGGTCACATACTGAGGAGTCAAGAGAACTCAGTCGCTAAAACAACCTTCAAATTGACCCAGGTGGAATATGACCGCGTGGAAGACCAAAGCGGTAGAATTACAGATAACACACACTAATATAGCTATCACAGTTAACACCGGTTATCAGACAGATTCTACACACACCCAAAGTACATGGGGCTACATGACCGTGTTGTTGCAGCCCTTAACTGAGGAACCAACCAACCAACAATAGCATGATTCATCACTCCAAATCACTCGTTTCCAGTCATCCACTGACCAGTGGCGTCGCTCTTTACACCATTGGTTGTACAGTTGTTACACTATCACCTGCCTACTCCACTGAGATAAGTAACCATATTACATAATAGAATTCAAGTGCATGCTCTAATTTTATTTGTTACATTGTGTTGTTCTAAATTGTATACACATACATAACACTCATACATAATTCACAAAACCTTAAAAAATAAAACAAACTAATCTTCTATAACGAGATTCAAACTGTGAATCATAATATAAACACCAATTAAACGCACTACAATTTTTGTAGTTAGATAATAGTAAATTTAAATCTTAACACAGTGATCAGGATCTGACGATGACCTCTCGGAAGGTCGAAATGCTCGCTTTTTCGAACTTGATATCATACCTCCCTTTCTACAGAACTAGCCAGCTGAATGTAGCTACAAATTCATCATGGCCAACTTTCTTTGCAAGTTCCTAAGATTTTGAATTCAACATGGGTGTACTGACAAGAACACCTCGTTGGGTTACTGTGAAAAACAATCGATTAAGGGCTTCGTCAACATTAGGGTTTTTAACTTCTCTTTTCTGTTTCCTTCCTGCAGCCGGACTGCCCTTTTCTGTACTACTCCAGTCTTCACACAAGTTCACTTCATTTGCTTTCAAATGTGAGATTGTATCTGTTTGCTGGCTGGGTTTTGATTTTGTTCAAAACAGAAATTTTCTCACACAACGACAAACCTTTATGTGCCACTTCACTCGCGATGTGATACAACACTCAAATGAAAATCCACAGCCTGCTTCCAGTCTCCGACCGGATCAGGAATGCATACCTGCCAACCTTCGGAAGTAAAAAATAGGAAGATTTTTTAAAATTATAGATTTCATCATGCATGGCGTGGGCAAAAGAGGGTACACAAAAGACCTGCATTTCTTTATTGGCAAAGTATGAATTCAGCATAAAATTCACAAAAATGTACACAATCATCAAGTAGTACGTATGGCCAATATTTAAACGTAAGAGAACATAATTGGGTGTTTAAAGAAAATGCATACAATCATGCTGATGGATTACACTTCGCATTCGCTACCACATATTCACGTGTCGTCAGACTTAAGTTAATTACCATGGACAACTTACCTAATTTTGATTAGGAGATGTATATACATGTGCATGGTAATCTTGAGACTGCTTACTGATTTAATGCAGACCTTGTAGCGAACTTTGCTCTCTTCAAAAATGCCCTGTCGTACTGCTGCTCGTAGCAATTTCCACTTAGGCTTGATTTAACCACTAACAGTTTGTTGAGGTTGTCGTCATTCAAGGGGCCGATAACCTAGATGTTAGGCCCCTTAAAACAACAAATATCATCATCATCATCATCATGTCGTCATTCAGAGATCGGAATTGGGTCCTTGTCTTCTTCAGTTGGCTAAACAATCTCTCACATTCAACGTTGCTGTGTGGGATTGTTAATATTGACAGCATTACTCCAGCTAGTCTGTCATATTTCAGACACCCATCTCCATCTCGTATATCCCCTATTGCAGACCATGAACAATCAGCTCCTTTTCCTTCCACAATAGAAGATGACAAATCCTCCATTTCGAGAGCACAAAACTGGCATTGTAATGCATCCATTGCTTGGTGCTCATCTTCACAGTCTTTTTTGGCAACACCAATTTTCCTCCCGATCATAACAGGGGCATTGTTTGCACTAAAAGCTATACAGTTTGCCATTGGAATGACACACCTTTCCAGAAGACGCAGAAGCAAATTTCCAATGTTAGCGCCAGTTGAGTCACCTTCCAAATTTTCCATGGATAGCAAACGATTTTCAATCATCTTCGATTCTTTGTTGAAAAATGACACGACGACAGGATACAGCTTACTATCTCTATCATTGCTACCATCAGTGGAAATCGTGAAAGGCACATATTTTAAAATATTAATAATTTTTGAATCGGCGCCACGTGCCATTTCATGAACAATGCCGGATGTTTTTGTCCTGCCACAGGCATATTTCTTCGTAATTTCCGAATCCGGGAACATTTTTCTAATCAATTATCTCACGTGATCGGAACATGATAACGAGAGGTTATGTTCTACGATGAATGCCGTGAACAAACATTCTGCTCGAATGGCAGCATTGTCTTCATTCCCGTGAACAAAAAAGTTCGTAATTTTTTGTTCTTCTGTAAACAACTAGCACTGTCCTTGTGTTTTAGAGTGTTGCTGTGAGTTACTATGTCAGTTTTTTCCACCATGATAAATATTTATATCGCAACGACACTTGGAACAAAGAGCAAAATGGTTTCCTCTACTAGATTGTAAAATGAATGAAAATTCAGTTTTAGAGCTTTCTTTGAACTCTTGGAGATAACGTTTCTGAGGTTTTGTCCCCATAACGAGACGAGAGAAACTTAAAACACACGACACGAAACAATCATCGACACAACTCGCTGAAATAATTATCTACCGACGCACACATCAATACCTCAATTAAATGCACGAAACGTGATGCTAGCAGAGTATAAACATGTGGCGTCAAACGGAGTAAGTCACAATTGCCGCGCGTAGCATACAAAGTTTCAATCCTCTTCTGCACAGTCACGTGGCCAGCCTTGACCAATCAGCGTAGGCTTGACACCTGTTTGTACGTAAAATACCACCAATCAGTATGCGGTAGGCCGAACAGCTGACTCACCATTCCGAGATCGCAGCTATGGAGCTCACTGCCAAGCTAGGAACTTACAAAATAAACAAGGTTACGCAAATCACAAAAGCAATTACGACTTACGAGAGAATCTCCTTGAGAATGGAAATTATTTGCAGTTCCTTTTTCTTTTACAATATATCACTGGGGCCCGAAATTCGGAAGAAATAATAGTAATTAAGAAGATCGGAAGACTTGGTGAAAATTCGGAAAGTTTCCGAATAAATCGGAAGGGTTGGCAGGTATGGGAATGGAATGAATGAAGCCCCCATCTAGTGGCGAGGATATGAACTATGTCGGCTGCCGAGGCCTGGACGCACTCCTCTGGGGCAAGGATTAAATGAATGACAGATGAAATGAAACGATAGTGGAGAGTGTTGCTGGAATGAAATTTTGACAGGGAAAACCGGAGTACCCGGAGAAAAACCTGTCTGCCCCAATTTTGTCCAGCGCAGATCTCGCATGGAGTGACCGGGATTTGAACCACGGACCCAGCGGTGAGAGGCCGGCGTGCTGCCGCCTAAGCCTCGGAGGCTTACACGACACTCAAATGTTAAACTGAAAATAATTGTGACATGAAGACAAAGGCAAGTTTCATTTGCTTTCAAATGTGAGATTGTATCTGTTTGCTGGCTGGGTTTTGATTTTGTTCAAAACAGAAATTTTCTCACACAACGACAAACCTTTATGTGCCACTTCACTCGCGATGTGATACGACACTCAAATGAAAATCCACAGCCTGCTTCCAGTCTCCGACCGGGTCAGGAATGGAATGAATGAAGCCCCCATCTAGCGGCGAGGATATGAACTATGCCGGCTGCCGAGGCCTGACGCACTCCTCTGGGGCAAGGATTAAATGAATGACAGATGAAATGAAATGATAGTGGAGAGTGTTGCTGGAATGAAATTTTGACAGGGAAAACCGGAGTACCCGGAGAAAAACCTGTCTGCCTCCATTTTGTCCAGCACAGATCTCACATGGAGTGACCGGGATTTGAACCACGGACCCAGTGGTGAGAGGCCGGCATGCTGCCGCCTAAGCCACAGAGGCTTACACGACACTCAAATGTTAAACTGAAAATAATTGTGACATGAAGACAAAGGCAAGTGTTCAGATCAACAACAATGCTTAGCAGTTTATAAGCAATAAGTCTTTGATATGAAGATTAGAGGCACTATTTAACCTTTGTAGTCTCTATAAACTGATGTTGTTAATTCCTTTTAGGGGCTTTGCGACATCGTGGTCATGTGGCCCTGTGTACTCGGGTGTATGTAGAATTTGTCTGATAATCTGTGTCACTGTGATGTCTGTACCAGTGTGTGTAATCGTAATCAAGGTAGGAGTTGGGTAGGAAGCAGCCATGGCCTTATGTTAGGTACCATCCTGCCATTTGCCTATATTGATTTATGCAGCAGGCTCGTGGGCAACAACTAAACGGGAGGAAAGTAGAATCCAGGCAACTGAGAAGAAGTTCCTTAGAAGTATAATTGGAAAGACTCACAGACATATAATAAGAAACAAAGAAATTAGGAAGAAAACAGGATTCCCGAAGTTACCAGACAAGATCAGTAAACTAAAATGGTATGGACATATGATGCGAATGGGAAAAGACAGAGTCCCGAAGTGACTTTTTACTGAGAAAGTCACGGGAAGGCGTCAAAGGGGAAGGACGAGGATGAGGTGGATGGATATACAGTAGTGGATTAATAAGTGGATCCAAGTGTATTTATTAATCTCATGTACATGTTTTTCAGGATTAGGGAATAACCCACAATTGGGTACAATAGGGTTGACCGACTGAAAAACATCAAACTACGTTTACTAAGGCAACACTGAAAAATGGCTTCACACACCATAATTTTTCTCAATGTCTTCAATGGCTTCTATGTATATCTACAGATCTTTATTAAATTTCCCAACAGTTTCAGAACATTTTAATTATTTCTAAATGTAAATACAGTAGAAGCCTGATACATAGCGGTCCGATATACTGCAAAATTCGGATATAACGCGGATGAACTATGTCTCGCAAAATAAAATACTGTGTCATTTAACCCTATGTCGGGCGCACCTCTGCGACTCCCGAGTTCAGGCGCAGTGCGCTTGACAGGCGCTGTTGCAAAGACGTCATTACACCCAATTAACGCATTTATTTTTTAAGTGATAAGTGGCATTCATTAGGATATACATAGGGAGTTTATTCAACATCAGGCTTTTAAAAACTTTTATTGATCACAATTAAATTTAAAAAAATAGCTCACATTTAAAACCCACCACCAAATTGCGTTCAGTTTTCATTAGAAAAATTCAAACAAACATTAAAAAAAACGAACAAAATTTAAATAATGTTTTATTACAAAATAAAATACACTACAATAGAGTCATTCTTACTTGGAATGCTCAGCAGTTGGCCCAGTTAAGTGCAAGGGTGGCAAGTCATACTGTATCTGTATGGAGCAGGCATTCATAAATCGATATCCTTCGTGACCCTTTATTTCACGAAATAACCACAATCTATGCATTTTTAGGTCATAAAATGAGTAAAATAAGCAATATTGCAATGGAATAATAAGGAAATACCAACCTTCTAAAGTTGAACAAGTTCGGGCGCAACGCGCCTCACAGGCCTGTAGGGTAACTTTACGCAGGCGGGAAATCTAACTGGGAGCATTTAGAACGGGACCTAGAGATAGGAAGGTACTAAAAGGGACAGGCACATAGGCACCCTTGAGGAGGAGAGGGGAACAAGAATAGATTTGCGGTGCCAGTCAGACCAGCTGCGCCCGACGGAGGGTTAATACAGTCTGCATATAGCGTTTCTGCAGTATAATTTACTGCTGCAAACTTCAACCTCTCTAACCTATACAATAACCAAAAGAGATGGATGTAATTAAACTCACCTTTGGTTTGTCTTATCAACATACATACTGTATCAAGATTGTTGCAAGACAGAAGCTTTGAATACACATCTGATGGTTAACATTGTGACGCAGTAAACAAAGTGACTATGCAACAGTGCTTGGCTTTAATCGAAATGAGCACAACCATCATGTGGATCATAAATTATTCATTCATTGTCTATATTTCTGTGTGCTTGCTGCGATGTCACAGAAACGGAAAGCGTAGGCCTATTCTGTGAGTGATAAACTAAAGATTATTGATCATGTGAAGAATGGTGAAACGAAAGCAACTTTATCACGCAAGGTTATTGTTTGGTCGACGTTTGAGTTAAGTTTGTCTAATTGCTGTACCCTATTTAGTAAGTTTCTGAAATGTTTTACAGTATGTACTTCTCATGTTCTTTAAATTTAAATAGAGTACAGTATATAGTGCAATATGTATAATACTGCATTGCATTATGTGTTATTCCTAACCTTCCATGCGTAGATTGTCGTTACACGGCTCACTCTCGATATACCGCGGGTACGCTACAACGTGGGGGTAAAGCATGCCCCCCGACAACCGCGTTATATCAGACGTCTACTGATCAGTCTAGATCAGGGCCATCCACACATCGTTTCGGCCGCGCTCTAAGCCAGTGCTCCGAGCGTTTTGGTGGAAGGTAGTTTCAGTAGTGGTGGGAGGAGCTTGGCTGGCTAAGTGCGCTGTCTACCCGCCGCGCCGAAGTGAGCAGCCGATCCATCGGTCGCTAGTCAAGTACAAATATAAAGGGAACAGAATTCCGCCTGATCAATACAACACTTTTCAGTCAAGGGGCTATATTAAACCCATTTGGATGGTACATGTTTCAAGGCCTCCCTTGGCCCCTTCATCAGCCATACATATAAACATATTGTCAGTACAATTATCAGAATAAAATTGAAAAGGTTAAAACTAACATGAGATAACAGGATGAAAATGAAACATAAAAACCATGAGGACAGTTGTGGTACAAATAAATTAAGTAAAACTTATCCTAAGAAAAACTTACGAATATCACAAACAAATGGAAAAACACATTAAAAAACAGTATATGTTAAAATGTGAACTTAAAATGTAATTATATAACTCTTGTAAAAATCTTCTAGTTTTGTTAAAGTATAATAGCAGAATTCCGTGCCCGAAAATCTAGGGAATTCGACCCATAGAAAAAGTTAAAAGTATGTAAAAAACTGATAGTCATAAAATGACTTTGTTGACTCCATACGAAGGATCGTTGGTGGAAAGAACAAAACATCGCCATGCATGAAAGTCGAATCGGTCAAGCTTGATGAAGGCCTCTTGAAATGGAGACGAAAAGAAAGTTGAGCATCTTGCGTTTAGAAAATTTCTTCAGGTAGACATGTGGGCTTTAGGAGAAACCTAAAAGGGAAATAAATCTAGTATAAGAAAAATAAATTAAGTAAACGGCAAATAAAATTGGGACAAACGAAAAACGTAGAACGGAACAGAGCTATTAAAAGAAAAAGAAAAGTAACAAACTTACGTCATAGTAGGGGAAACGTGACTTCGACGCAGGAAAACGTAGAGAAACTGGCCGGCTGAACAAGTGAAAGTGAACAGCTGAGTGTGAAACACAAAGCCGAGTGTTGGACGGGGGAGGGGAGGCGAAGGAGCTCTGCCGCGGAGTGGCAGAGGTGGGGGAAAAAAGGGGGAGGGAAGAAAGGGAGATAAAGGAGGGAAGCCAGCTGCGTAAAGAGAGCTTAGGTGGGGGAAAAAAAAGGGGGGGGGGGAAGAAAGGGAGATAAGGGAGGGAAGCCAGCTGCGTAAAGAGAGCTTAGGGCGGTTTATTATAACCTTTGTTTGCTGTTATGATAAAATCTGATAAAGTGTCAAATAAAACATTGGGGTCAAAACATATTTCATTTAAGTTGGGGGGATTGAAAATTCTCTGTGCGGAGTTAATTTCAATGGATTCTAGGATATTCATTAGAGAGCCCTTATTAACATGATGCAGAATTTCGAGGTCATTGTCCATGTTGGTAAATTGATGGTTCATCTCACTCATGTGAGAAGCCATGGCTGAAAATCTCCTGTATTTGGTGGCGTTGACATGCTCAGAAAATCTGCTCAACTTTCTTTTCGTCTCCATTTCAAGAGGCCTTCATCAAGCTTGACCGATTCGACTTCCATGCATGGCGATGTTTTGTTCTTTCCACCAACGATCCTTCGTATGGAGTCAACAAAGTCATTTTATGACTATCAGTTTTTTACATACTTTTAACTTTTTCTATGGGTCGAATTCCCTAGATTTTCGGGCACGGAATTCTGCTATTATACTTTATCAAAACTAGAAGATTTTTACAAGAGTTATATAAATTACATTTTAAGTTCACATTTTAACATATACTGTTTTTTAATGTGTTTTTCCATTTGTTTGTGATATTCGTAAGTTTTTCTTAGGATAAGTTTTACTTAATTTATTTGTACCACAACTGTCCTCATGGTTTTTATGTTTCATTTTCATCCTGTTATCTCATGTTAGTTTTAACCTTTTCAATTTTATTCGGATAATTGTACTGACAATATGTTTATATGTATGGCTGATGAAGGGGCCAAGGGAGGCCTCGAAACATGTACCATCCAAATGGGTTTAATATAGCCCCTTGACTGAAAAGTGTTGCATTGATCAGGCGGAATTCTGTTCCCTTTATATTTGACTTTTAATCAATACGGAACCATGAATGATTGTACGAATACTATCAAGGCAAGCCAAGCCAACGATGCTAGGAAAGCTAGATTTTCATATAAAGATCTTAGAGTCAAATTGTCGACTATTATCAAGGATATTGAATTTTTGAAAAGATGTAGAACTAACAACCTAATCCCGCAGCACATGAAAACTTATCAAAAGAGAGGCCCCCTTAACCAGTATGAAAATAGAACACAAAAAATTATTAACAAGCGCATCTTTCAAAGAGAGATTAAATTTCTCTACATCAAAAAGAACCACATTAACTTCAAACTATATCTCACTCACTTGAAGGCAGCTAATTTATCTTGCAAAGAAGATTGGGACAAATTCATTCCATGGGTGGACAATATTGTCCATGCAAATGCCCGTTGCTCACGGTAAAATTTTCCTTCAAATTTATTGTACAATAATTTAATTTTATAAAATTTATGTTGCTCACGGTCAAATTCAAGTTTTATAAAACCTTTGATAAAACGTTTCATAAAATAGGACATGTTCTATTACGTAAAATTAATTTTACGAAACGAACCAATCAGGGAAGCTGACATGAATATGATGCTGGCGCCACGTGGTGAGAAGATTGTGAAGCTCGCTTGTAAACAAACTCTTCGAAAATAAAACATGGAGGACGGTTGTCGTTTGGGGGTAAAATTTACAGTCGATTCGCATTATTAACGCAAAGCGGTCATGAAACTTGCTTTAAGTACCTTTGAAAATATGCGTGGTACTGAATGAATTAATTCCAATCAATATTTAAGATATAATTGTAATAATTGTATATTTAACCATACGCGCTGATAAGAAGTGCAACAAATTGCTGTATCGTCAGTTGGAAAAGTGTGCTAGTGGTATCGCGCTCGCTTGCTAATCAGAAGGTCCCGGGTTCAAGCCTATCTAGGGGTGGAAATTTTTACTTCCTTTTAATTATTTTATAATTTCCTCCTTACATCGTACAGCAATATTGCAACATTGTTTTGTGTTTTCTCCCATTTAAAATTTTTATTTTCCCTAAATACTGTAACCATGGACGGATACCATTCGTGATAACTATTAGAATTTAAATAGTTAAATATTTATCCCAGAATAATAATAATAATAATATGACACGTTCTGTATTTACTGGATATAGCTAGGAGTTTTTTAAAACTGCTTTCCTCCATTCTTAGAAAATTCCTATATGAATTTTGATTTCTAACCTCAACTCATTTTCGACCAAGGAGAGTATTCCTCTACTCTTCTCTTCTCCATTCCCGAGTTCAGGACTTCCTAGCATTTCTTTTCTTCCTTTTTACCACTGTACGACATTTAATTGTAGCTAAATTAAGCAGCAATTTTTGCAATGCTTGCTTTGTTTGTTGGAGCCATACTCTCAAACCAATGTGTGTTGAACAGCTGATTCTTGGTTCAGAAGTTTATCGGTAGATGGCGATCCTGATACATCCACGGATTTTATAAAATAATTTTACCGTGAACAACACAGCTTGCTTTCGTCAAATTTTTATAAAATTAGTTGTAAAATAAATTTTAAGAAACATTTTACCGTGAGCAACGGGCATAAGTTAGCCAGGAAAATAAGTATCTTAGACAATAAATTCAAAACTTTGTTTAACAAACGTGCAGCACGATCAACGCGCTCCGACGCAGGACCACATAAATTTCAAGATCCGGTTAAAAATCTAACTAACGTCCAATTTGACGATTCTGAAATGAATATTCTCAGTAAAGACCCTAAACACAATTGGAACACTAACATCAACAGTAGTTCCCTTACTACTTTAGTAGCTGAAACCGAAGCAGCAGTCCGGATACTTCCCATAGATGAACAAAGTGCAGCTAGGCACGAGGCTAACAAGCAAATCAAAAAGATCATAGCGAACAGTAAAAACATTTCTCCCGCTGTCGACCATAACCATTCTAGCTTGAAAAAGAAGATCAATGATAATGACATCATTGTTACCAAAGCCGACAAAGGCAATACAATAGTTTTAATGGAAAAACAGGACTACGTTAACAAAACCCTGGAATTTTTCAAAAATTCTAAATTCGAAATAACTAAAAAAGATCCTACAGCTGCCATTCAGAGAAAATTAAAAAATATCATCAAAAATACTGTTTTTCTGTTAGACAAAAAACAAGCTAGCCGCCTTGTTGCCATGAATCCAGGACTTCCAACCTTGCGAGCTTTACCCAAAATTCACAAAATTAATATTCCCATAAGACCCATAGTAAATTTCAGAAACAGTCCGCTTTACAAAACTACACAGTTTATTCAAAGATTCTTAAAAAATCATTACACCTTCAAAGCCAAAAAGTTTTTTACCAACACCTTAGATTTTTGCACCAAGACTTCATGTTTATACCTAAATAATGAGCACTCTCTCCACAGTGTGGATATAATAGATATGTACACCAGCATCCCAGTACAGTCTGTTTCAAATATCATTAGGAATAATTTAATTGAAAATGACAAATTATCAAAGGTTGAAATTGAAGAATTTATGACAATCCTTGATCTCACCTTAAACAATAACTTTTTTACTTTTAATAATGTCATCTACAAGCAGAAAGAAGGATTAGCCATGGGCTCCCCGCTTTCGGGCATCATCGCCAATATTTACCTAGACCATCTGGAGCACACTAAAATAATTAACAATATTAAGGGAATAGAATTTTGGGGCAGGTATGTTGATGATGTCTTCTTAATTGTCAATGACAACATCCAGGGTATTGACCGAATTTTCAATGATTTGAATAGTATAGACCCCAACATTAAATTCACTTTGGAGTCAGCTATCGACAATAAGATTAATTTTCTAGACACCTCTGTTGCCAAAGTAAACAACAGGCTTCATTATAAAATTTTCAGAAAGCCTACGCAAACGCACACCATCATCAGGCAAGATTCTACCCACCCAGGTTCCCATAAAAAAGCAACCTTTTTCAGTTTTGTTAACAGAGCCCTCAAGTTACCCCTTTCTAAACAGGACCGTAACACAGAAATTAAAATTATTTATCAAATAGCCGAAATTAATGGTTTTAATCGGAATTATGTAAATGACATCATCAAGAAAATTAAAAATAAACCAGCCACCCACCTAATTACAGACAAGCCCGAAAAACCTTTGTTTACAGTTTTCACCTATCCTAACAATTCCGTATACAGTATCACTAACATCTTCAAAAAATGCAATATGAAAATAGCCTATAAAACCTGTCATACTAATAGTAACTTGTTTTTCAATTCACACACTTTGAACAGCAAAGATAAATACAGTGCTTCTGGTATTTATAAATTAAGTTGTAATGACTGCAAAACTAACTACATAGGTCAAACGGGGAGAAGTTTCACTACCAGATTTTTATGAGCATGTCAACGCCACCAAATACAGGAGATTTTCAGCCATGGCTTCTCACATGAGTGAGATGAACCATCAATTTACCAACATGGACAATGACCTCGAAATTCTGCATCATGTTAATAAGGGCTCTCTAATGAATATCCTAGAATCCATTGAAATTAACTCCGCACAGAGAATTTTCAATCCCCCCAACTTAAATGAAATATGTTTTGACCCCAATGTTTTATTTGACACTTTATCAGATTTTATCATAACAGCAAACAAAGGTTATAATAAACCGCCCTAAGCTCTCTTTACGCAGCTGGCTTCCCTCCCTTATCTCCCTTTCTTCCCCCCCCCCCTTTTTCCCCCACCTAAGCTCTCTTTACGCAGCTGGCTTCCCTCCTTTATCTCCCTTTCTTCCCTCCCCTTTTTTTCCCCCACCTCTGCCACTCCGCGGCAGAGCTCCTTCGCCTCCCCTCCCCCGTCCAACACTCGGCTTTGTGTTTCACACTCAGCTGTTCACTTTCACTTGTTCAGCCGGCCAGTTTCTCTACGTTTTCCTGCGTCGAAGTCACGTTTCCTCTACTATGACGTAAGTTTGTTACTTTTCTTTTTCTTTTAATAGCTCTGTTCCGTTCTACGTTTTTCGTTTGTCCCAATTTTATTTGCCGTTTACTTAATTTATTTTTCTTATACTAGATTTATTTCCCTTTTAGGTTTCTCCTAAAGCCCACATGTCTGCCTGAAGAAATTTTCTAAACGCAAGATGCTCAACTTTCTTTTCGTCTCCATTTCAAGAGGCCTTCATCAAGCTTGACCGATTCGACTTTCATGCATGGCGATGTTTTGTTCTTTCCACCAACGATCCTTCGTATGGAGTCAACAAAGTCATTTTATGACTATCAGTTTTTTACATACTTTTAACTTTTTCTATGGGTCGAATTCCCTAGATTTTCGGGCACGGAATTCTGCTATTATACTTTATCAAAACTAGAAGATTTTTACAAGAGTTATATAAATTACATTTTAAGTTCACATTTTAACATATACTGTTTTTTAATGTGTTTTTCCATTTGTTTGTGATATTCGTAAGTTTTTCTTAGGATAAGTTTTACTTAATTTATTTGTACCACAACTGTCCTCATGGTTTTTATGTTTCATTTTCATCCTGTTATCTCATGTTAGTTTTAACCTTTTCAATTTTATTCTGATAATTGTACTGACAATATGTTTATATGTATGGCTGATGAAGGGGCCAAGGGAGGCCTTGAAACATGTACCATCCAAATGGGTTTAATATAGCCCCTTGACTGAAAAGTGTTGTATTGATCAGGCGGAATACTGTTCCCTTTATATTTGACTTTTAATCAATACGGAACCATGAATGATTGTACGAATAGTCAAGTACAATGCGTGAAAGTAAATCAGTTTCGCAGTGGTCATGACTGAACATCATGCAAAGAACAGGAGTGTTGGTGAAGCAGCAGCCTTTAAAGCAGAATTGGAAATTTAATTTTTCTCTACAGCTTATAAAGGGCATGCCAAATGTTTAGTGTGCCACAGAGATTTAATGTGTTAAATAAAAACACAATTTGTTGTTGAATTTTCCTCTCTAATATGTTCACATCTAAGTTCGGAATAAATCACAATATTCTTTACTTAACACTTGCGTTCGCTTCCTGCACATTCCATACATTGGAATACCATTCGATTTTTATATGCGGTATATTTTTTATGACAAAACAGCCCTATCAATATGATTTCAACAATTCCACAAGAGCTGTCGACCGCACGACTGTACGTACGCACTGTATTTAGTCAGCGTGGTCCGAACATCGTCCATCTGTCTCGGGTCTCCTCGCTGCCAAAGTGTAGTGGTGGTAGGGGAAGGAGCACTAGTCTGACTGCCCAGTGCTCCCCGAGCGCAAGGCCTGGATGGCCCTGGTCTAGATGTAAAGTGTCATCAAAGGGTAAATTTTGTTGAATGGAAAAAGTTATTTCAAAGTATAATTTCTGTCTTCATGGATAAAGAAATTTGAAACAAGTTCATGTACACACCTGACATATTTTTCGTTCGGCGGACAATCAGGATAGACGATAGAAACTGCAGCAGTTATGTAGCAGTCGTCAATGAGAACCCAATTGCGTAGGATAACAAAGTCACGACTAGTCACGATACCTCCGCCGGCCTCTGCAGTCACCTGGTACACGATGTCTGTATGATCGTTGATGACCTGAATGAGATGGCAGCATATTAGATAGTTGTGATTTTTAGCATTTATTTATTTATTTATTTATTTATTTTATAGTGCTTCTAACAGGTTACAACCTAATTATGAACATCTCATTTGCACTTAACAATTTTCTTATTTTGAATTAAATATAACATTAAAACAAGTATTTAATTAAATAATTCAGATTTTTTGGGCTAATGCCATGTGTATTTAGATTAGAACCATACATTTCGGAGAAACCTTGCCTCCTTTTTCAATGGAATCAAACAATGTGGCCAAAGAAAGTATATCAATGAGATTACAAAAATTACAAAAAATATAGATAAATTCCTCTGTTCATCACCAGAGAGCAGCAGCCATAAATTACTGTATGGACCATGGTAGAACAGTGGACAGAGTAGTAAGTAAGGAGAAGGTAAAGGGGGCGGGATGAAAATATAGAGACTCCTCGAAGAATGAGGATGTCCAAAAGAAAAAGGGGGGGGGGGGGGGGGAGGTGGGAGGGTTAGATGGATATAAGGAGACATAAACAAAAGGGAAGTGTATCTGAACGATACCTAAAGTCATACAGGCAACGGCGAAAAAACAGATGGAAACTCCTCCAGTGACGAACGAAGGAGATCAAACCCAGGCTCTGTAGCCATAGAGGAAAAAAGTACAATTTGAAATAGGTGAAGAACAGAGAGAGACTGAGAGGAACTATCTTCCTAGATCCTTAATAACTGGAGTCTCTATATTTTCACCCCGCCCCCTTTACCTTCTCCTTACTCCATTGAAAAAGGAGGCAAGGTTTCTCCGAAACGTATGGTTCTAATCTAAATACACATGCCATTAGCCCAAAAAAACATGAATTATTGATATAATCCGGGCCGTGAAAGCCTTACTATACAAACTATTTAATTACTTTTGGTAAAGTAAAACAAAAAAATAATTGGTTCAAAGAAGTTCAAACTGATTTAAATGAGTTGAATATTACAATGAAACAAATTGCAAATAGAGAAGAAAAAAGGATCCTGAAGAACAAACTTACAGTAATAACTAAGAAACGAAAATCAATATGTCATAGCTGATGAAGAAAGGGCAGCCAGAATGAAGATGTGTGAAAATAACTCATCACAAGGAGGAGGAGGAGGATCTCTAATTAGCCTATTGGCAACTCCAGCTATCTGATACGACATCTAGCGGTAAAAATGAGAAACTTACCAAGTAGGGTACATTTTTCATGTGGTGACTGTTTGTATATTGTTTCTTGTATTGATAAGCAGATCGTGGTAAATTTTTCGTGTCTATATACCTAAATAATACGTTATACTCGTTGATAGAGTGCAAAATGAGTAAAAGCAAAGTATATTGCTCAGTTTACGGCTGTAAATCGATGTATAAGAGGGCTGCGGATATAAGTTTTCATCACTTTCTAAAAGATGCAAATAGCAATAGCCGAAAGTTGACGATACCAAATAAATACGGTCAACAGGAGCGGGTTGGACCACTCACCACTACACACACTGACGACAGGACGGGTTGTTCACTGTTACGCCGAGCCAAGCCGCACCTAGGCAGCCAAGCACAGTCTCGCCGAGCACGCTCCCTAGTTCATTTCCAATAACCCTACCAACCGCCATCACCTCGTTCTGCGATATCCGAGCCATTCCACTACGAGTCATATAGGCCTAATTTGACTTCGCAGGGTAAATATCTACTCTGCGAGAACCTGTTACCAGTCCGATATTCAACACCAAACCCACCTGCTAACCATCCAAATCAAGAAATTCCTGCCCCCCACCCCCCCACCCCCCGGAGTTTTAATACAAGTTAAACTCATCCCTTCGCCCTACCAAGCAGCAAATAATTTCAAGAGTCTATTGTACAGTGAGCAAACTCAAATATAGCTTTTAAACGTAACAGCGCTATGACTCGAACTACACAAAAACAAATATCAGCAGAAATTTAAAAGAAGAGCTGTACTGATTATTAATAGAAATACTTCATAATTTATTATTATAATAATATTTGATATTAGGATTTTTTTTTTTTTTGAGTCGTTTCGGCCATCAATGGACCACGATGTTCTTCACTCATATGATCACTGTAAAGCTTGTTTTCTTGTCTGCCAGTAGATCTTCATTCTTGACGAATGTTCAGCTCTCCTTTCTTCCGTCCACTTGCAGTGAGGGCGAGGCATCACAGATGTTAAAGGGTGTAGATTACTGGTTGATTTAACCGCCTTTCTGAACAGGTTCCTATCCCAAACCAGAGTTTGATTGATTCGAGCTTCTGTTAGGTCCTTTTTAACTTGCATCGACCATTTACAATAGGAATTTTTTTTAGAGATTGATGAGTGGATTCGATATGAAAGTCGATGATGCTCCATCCGCTCCAAATGTCCAAAGAAAGACATTCTCCTTTTTCTCATCGCACTCACCAAATCTTCTATATGTTCAAATAATTCACTGTTATGTCTTCTTCTGTAAGTACCATTATCATTAACAGGTCCTAATATTTTCCTTAGAATTTTCCGATCCTTAAGTTCTAATTTTCTCAATGGGCCTTTGTTTGTCATCTGTAAGCATTCTGCAGCATACAGTGCTGACGGCCTAATTACTGTATTATAATGACAAAGTTTGACATTCCGGGACAAGCTTTTACTTTTGTAAATGTTTTTGCAGGTTTGAAAGGCACCTTCCAATTTGTTACATCTGCTCTCAATAGCAGCTATTTCTGAATTATTAGGGGTAATCCATTCGCCTAGGTATTTAAATTTTCGGACTTTTTTGATTTTTTGCAGACCAATCGTGATGAATTTTGAGGCATCTTTGACATTTGTGATAAAATTAGTTTTATGATATTAGGAATATAATAATTAAAGAGAATAATAATAGAGAAGAAGCAATAGCCTGAATTAAGAAGTATTTTAAGGATGCTTCAGTTGATAGAATATTTTTTGTATTAGATATTAATGGAATAAAAGATAATAAATTGATTTCTAATCCTATTCAAACACCTAACCAAGAAGTTGATGAGATGGAAATTAAAGTACCTATAATTAATGTACTTAAAAATAAAACCTTTGAAGGATTTTTAAAAATTAAAAAGGAGGTAATCCTATTTACGGGGTATGAACCCATTAGCTTATATTTAGCTTACCTTTTTTTTTATGAATCTAAATATATTTAGGTGTATGATGCACAAGAGTTTTTGATACTTTAAGGAGTAGTTTAAATCTACTAAATGTAATGAAGGTAAAAAAATTTACATAATTTACTCTATCACTGTAATCCTTTAATCAGGCACTTCATTTTAAGGTAGTAGATATTATATATATATATATATATATACAATTAATAGTATCTATAAATATTATAATTTATGTGTATA
Source organism: Meconema thalassinum (assembly GCA_946902985.2). NCBI lineage: Eukaryota > Metazoa > Arthropoda > Insecta > Orthoptera > Tettigoniidae > Meconema > Meconema thalassinum. The sequence continues at coordinate 556,609,587 of OX336388.2, forward strand.
TAAATATATTTATAAATTTTCTTAAAAGTGTAGGTACTAAAAATAAACTTATAATTAAAAAAGTATTAATAGGATGAATAATATTATAAAAAAAGTTTTTTTTTGCCACCCCATCTTCCGGGACGTGGAGGTAATTTCAAGGGGGGTTGAAATTATTTTTCTATTTCAAAAAAGGGTCTTCTCCTGTGAACATGATTCACTTTATAAAATTTCTTAAAAGTGTAGGTACTAAAAATAAACTTATAATTAAAAAAAGTATTAATAGGATGAATAATATTATAAAAAAGTTTTTTTTGCCACCCCATCTTCCGGGACGTGGAGGTAATTTCAAGGGGGGTTGAAATTATTTTTCTATTTCAAAAAAGGGTCTTCTCCTGTGAACATGATTCACTTTATAAAATTTCTTAAAAGTGTAGGTACTAAAAATAAACTTATAATTAAAAAAAAGTATTAATAGGATGAATAATATTATAAAAAAGTTTTTTTTTGCCACCCCATCTTCCGGGACGTGGAGGTAATTTCAAGGGGGGTTGAAATTATTTTTCTATTTCAAAAAAGGGTCTTCTCCTGTGAACATGATTCACTTTATAAAATTTCTTAAAAGTGTAGGCACTAAAAATAACTTATAATTAAAAAAAAGTATTAATAGGATGAATAATATTATAAAAAAGTTTTTTTTTGCCACCCCATCTTCCGGGACGTGGAGGTAATTTCAAGGGGGGTTGAAATTATTTTTCTCTTTCAAAAAAGGGTCTTCTCCTGTGAACATGATTCACTTTATAAAATTTCTTAAAAGTGTAGGTACTAAAAATAAACTTATAATTAAAAAAAGTATTAATAGGATGAATAATATTATAAAAAAGTTTTTTTTTTGCCACCCCATCTTCCGGGACGTGGAGGTAATTTCAAGGGGGGTTGAAATTATTTTTCTATTTCAAAAAAGGGTCTTCTCCTGTGAACATGATTCACTTCATAAAATTTCTTAAAAGTGTAGGTACTAAAAATAAACTTATAATTAATTTATTTTGATTATCATACTTTATAAAAAGGGAAATATTTTTATACAAAAAGTGTTAAAATTTAAAGTAATTTGATTAGATTTATGCACACTTCTTTAGTAAAGATTGATTAAAATTAATGTAAAAATTTATTTTGTAAAATGAAATGATAAGTTCTGGTCTTTTAATTAATTTTGTGATTAATTTAGTGGAAAGAATTAACTAAATTTATAAGGTAATTTTAAAAGAGTTTTTATCCTGTCACAATTGATCAGTTTAAATTTATATAGATGTAATTTTATGATAATATATTTCTGTGAGATTAAGGGGCTATAAGAGGAAAATATCAGAAACACACTATTATGTTAATTAGAATTTTTATACAATGGGTCAAAGAACAGCTTAGATAAAAAAAATCACGTGGCAGTAACAGAAAAACTGATAAATGGACCCTCCAAGTTCAATCGGTTATATATATATATACGTATATATAGTAAATGTAATATCTTATACAGAAGTTTATTAATCAATAAGAACTTATAGATATGCAGATCCTTTCGACCTATTAAAGACCTATAGGATAGAGGCCTAAAGAAAGGATCTTAAAAATATTTATGACATTGTAGAGGATCGCAATCTTTATTCATATTATATATTTATTTATGTTCGACCCTGACTATTATGTATCTGAAAACTGTATCATAATGAGACTCATTATAACATTATTTTTCATTATGATACAGTTTCTCCCACCAATCAGAGCTCAAGAAACAGTCGTTTGACCAATTAGATAATTAGATGCGCTGAGTACCACGGCCTTCTAATGTAAATCACACTGCCTTGCCTAGTGTAATAGTAGAGTAATCGAGGTGGCCATGGTCAAATACAAGGCATTCCCTGCGTCTCATGCGCTCTGTTTAGTACATAAAACTGGCGAAATCTCGACAGATATTTATGAATATTTATCTTCGAACATAAAATAGTTATAATAATTATAGTCGAACATAAACAGTCGTATGCAACTCGCCTATAATGGTAATTAAGACACTCGTATGGAAATTATAAAACTCGCATACGCTCGTTTTATAAAAAATACTCGTGTCTTAATTATAGCCATTATAGGCTCGTTGCATAATGTACTATTATATATATATAAATGCATATTGTAATATAATTAAATATACTATATATATATAACAACCTATATAGTTTATTTATTTATTTATTTTTATTAATAGATTAAAGTATTTTATTAAAATACGCATTTATTATAAATTGACCAAAAATTTGAAGTATATAGGATAAAATACAATAATGAAAAAAATAATAATATATATATTTACCCATTAATTAAATATTTGTTACGGTTCTCATATTATATAATTGGATAAATATATGGTACCTTATTGATTAACCGCGGGCGCGAGCTTTTATTGTTTTTTATCTTTTTAATCTATTTTTGTACCGTGACTTTATATGTTTCTATAAAAGTTTAGAAAACCTTTTATAGGGAAAAGATACAATAATATTTGAGTTTTAGATAAAAAAAATATGAATTTGGGGGGGAATTTATATATTTTTTTTTAAATTATTTGATTATTATTATCATTTATGAATTGTTTTCTGGGTTTCTAGGCAATTTATATGAATTTGAGAAAATATCTGATTATGAAAAACGAGTTGTAACGAAAATTGTAAAATGGCTTGTTGATTGAGTTGTGACACGGTTGTTGATTGGGATTTTGAAGGCTGGTGAGAAAACGAATTTTATTGGATGCCAAATCTTGATTTGGGGTTTTGAGAAGTGAAATGAAAAATCGATCAAAATATTTGGTTGGTGAGAAACGAGTTGTAACGAAAATTGTAAAATGGCTTGTTGATTGAGTTGTGACACGGTTGTTGATTGGGATTTTGAAGGCTGGTGAGAAAACGAATTTTATTGGATGTCAAATCTTGATTTGGGGTTTTGAGAAGTGAAATGAAAAATCGATCAAAATATTTGGTTGGTGAGAAACGAGTTGTAACGAAAATTGTAAAATGGCTTGTTGATTGAGTTGTGACACGGTTGTTGATTGGGATTTTGAAGGCTGGTGAGAAAACGAATTTTATTGGATGCCAAATCTTGATTTGGGTTTTGAGAAGTGAAATGAAAAATCGATCAAAATATTTGGTTGGTGAGAAACGAGTTGTAACGAAAATTGTAAAATGCTTGTTGATTGAGTTGTGACACGGTTGTTGATTGGGATTTTGAAGGCTGGTGAGAAAACGAATTTTATTGGATGTCAAATCTTGATTTGGGTTTTGAGAAGTGAAATGAAAAATCGATCAAAATATTTGGTTGGTGAGAAACGAGTTGTAACGAAAATTGTAAAATGCTTGTTGATTGAGTTGTGACACGGTTGTTGATTGGGATTTTGAAGGCTGGTGAGAAAACGAATTTTATTGGATGTCAAATCTTGATTTGGGTTTTGAGAAGTGAAATGAAAAATCGATCAAAATATTTGGTTGGTGAGAAACGAGTTGTAACGAAAATTGTAAAATGGCTTGTTGATTGAGTTGTGACACGGTTGTTGATTGGGATTTTGAAGGCTGGTGAGAAAACGAATTTTATTGGATGCCAAATCTTGATTTGGGTTTTGAGAAGTGAAATGAAAAATCGATCAAAATATTTGGTTGGTGAGAAACGAGTTGTAACGAAAATTGTAAAATGGCTTGTTGATTGTGTTGTGACACGGTTGTTGATTGGGATTTTGAAGGCTGGTGAGAAAACGAATTTTATTGGATGTCAAATCTTGATTTGGGTTTTGAGAAGTGAAATGAAAAATCGATCAAAATATTTGGTTGGTGAGAAACGAGTTGTAACGAAAATTGTAAAATGGCTTGTTGATTGAGTTGTGACACGGTTGTTGGTGTTTGTATAATAGAAATGATATAATGAGTATAAATATAGTTATAGTAGTTGACTTTTATAAAATAATTTTGTGTATAAATTTATATATATATATCTCTCTCTCTTTCTCTCTCTTTTTCTCTTTCTTTTAGTAACTAAAGTATTATATAAATTGTTATAAATTATTATAGTTGAACCAATATTTTATATGTATTTGTAAAAGTTTTATTCTTACTTAATAATTTATTGTTTGAATATTTTACATGTAAATTTTTGTGGGTTATAATAAGGTCTAAATGATTATATATTATTCGCAGTATTGATAATATGCAATTGACACATAAAATCCAGTGGAACACACAAATTAGATCACGTGTATCGCACAGTTATACATATATACATTTAAAAATAACACTGTCATTATTTTAGGGACCACAATTACTGATTATAACCGAAAAATAAAAAGAGTGCCATATCAAACGCGTGTTATTGAGTATTTTTACCCTACTTATCCAGACCGACCGCAGCGCCCCAAGTGTTAGTTTGAGTTGCCAATTAGACTTCAATGTATATGGACTGATTGAAGTGCTCCAATGTGTAAACTATGTAAAATAAAAAAAAGATACGAGCCTTACAGTAGTCGCATATGATGTGTAACATCTGACATGTTATCCTACTATGAAATTGAGATGAAATGTATGTGAAGTCATCTGACATGTTATCCTACTATGAAATTGAGATGAAATGTATGTGAAGTCATCTGACATGTTATCCTACTATGAAATTGAGATGAAATGTATGTGAAGTCATCTGACATGTTATCCTACTCGTATACTACACAGCTTGGACAATCTTAAAATGTTAATTTACGCTCCGTTTTCATACTGGTACTATGATGAATGGGTAGATTGAATTGGAGATATGAAGAGTCCCGGATTTTTGGTTTTAACGATATCCGCGAAATATTTCAGCAAACACATATATGTTATCACATACCGACAGTAGTGGCTACGCTGGCTAAAGCGCAGCATTAGGTCATGGGGCCAAGCTCTCTGCTAACTCGGTAGACGCGTGGGTTCGAGCCCCACCGTCGGCCGTCCTTGAAATGGTTTTCCGTGGTTTCCCATTTTCAACACCAGGAAAATGCTGGGACGGTACCTTCTGACAGGCCACGGCCGATTCCTTCCATATCCTTGCCCAGTTTCATTCACCATCATTCATTTCATCTCTCATTAACTCCTCTCCTGAGGTTGGCGTCAGGAAGGGCATCCGGCTGTAAAAACCATCGCCACAAAGACTTCCATCGCATCTCATCCCCGACCCCGTTGGAAAAACGGGAATAATAAGGGGTAGACAGACAGACAGACATATATGTTATCACAACGATATATTTACTCTAAAGAAGCCATTTTTAAAAAATTATTGTAGCCGCGAAATATCGCGAAATAAATGTATTTTGCGAAATATGTTATTTTCACCCTAAAATGCTAAATGCCAACAAAACGCTGGTAATAAGATAATTTTTTTAAATATTCACTTTAAAATTAATTGAAATACTCCCTTCATAGAAAATAAGAAACCTTATAAATATAAACGTTTCATAAGATGCAGGATAACGAAGTCCCTTCTCAGACTTGATTGGTTGAAGTCCTGGAAACAATGCTCGACATAATTTTGGGGACAAGGGACAACATATGTTTCACGAGTTAGACAAGGACTATAGTAGTCGTGGAGAAGTAAATGTTAGGTTAGGTATTGAACACAAATTTATTTCAGTTTAAGTTCTTTCGAAAAAAAAACAACACTCAAACCATCCTTTTGTTATTTCACCGCTATGGATATTTTATTTCACCACTTTGAACAATTCATTTCACCGCTTTGAAGTCTTTTATATTACCATAAATCAGGATCCCTAGAGATATGCTACTGTCACACTTGTTTGAACAAACTGTAACGTGTTTTTCGAGGGGTTTTCATGCCACTGGCATAAGTCAGTAGGAAGCCATTCTATATTTATTTACGCGGCAAATTGTTCAGCCAAGAGAATTTTTCATGTTAATTTATTATTATTATTAATTTATTATAATTATTATTAAGGTATTTTTCGGAGCATTTTATAAAATTATAAGCATACAGATAGGTTTTCTATGTCTTAGAAAACACTATCGAGCAAATTATTACGAACGACAATATCATAGAAAATTATGTGATTACGGAATTTTACGGAGTTTCGTCAGTTAGGGTATATTGAGAGAGATGAGTCACTGGAAATTCAGCTACAGGCTTAATCTTGTCGGGAAGCATGACGCAATCCTGTGTTGCAGCTTAACGAAAAGGCGGATGTATGGAACGGCAAACGACTTCACCCTCCCGCCGAGTGCAATGAGCCAGAAGAGGGGAGTAGCGCGTGAGGGATCAGCCAATCAGTGGAGGGCGAGCGTGAAGAAGTCGGCTGAAGAGTGGGGATGCGGCGGGTGCATATATGGTTGGCACGCCGTGGAAACGAGGACTATCGTTATAAAATTTAACCAGTATGGTTGCACGAGTGAGTGGCTCCGATGTTCAGTGGAGTTAGCGACTATCTTTGCGAAACTTAACCGTTGTGGTTGTACGTGTTGGTTCCGATGTACGGACCATAAATCTTCATATCTACAAATATATCATCAACAACGAAGAAGATGACGATGTCCAGGAGGCTATGGGAAGCTCACTTCAACATCCAGTACGAGGGAAATGCTACGGCAATTTCCAGTGGTAAGCGCGAATGACACATAACTACGCAATCTCTCGTCTTTCTTTGTTTCATATTCAGTAATTCAGTAAATTCATAGCTTGGGAATAAGAGTAAAATCAGTAATTTATCCGACTCCGTTTTCACGTAATTTTCTAGCGGTAATATTTAAATCGCAACGCTCCAATTTAAATTCAAACTTATTATTATTATTATTATTAATTTTGCTATACTTGTTTTTTATACAATAAATTCATTTCTTTTAACCATGCAATCTTTGTTTTCAGTAGGTAGCATTAGATATAGACCAATTCCTTCTCCTGATACAATTGTTTGTTGGGTTAATGATCCAATCATACCACGATCTGAGAGTAAAGATTCTTGAAGGTGTTCTACCAGAGCTAGGTGTTGTTAAATACAAATTTAGATTTCAACATAGCGTTGAGGTCTTGGCGCCCATTAAAACAACATATCTTAGTAGAAAACATTACATTTGTCACACAGGGAGGGCAATAGAAGACATTACAAAACATCACATATTATACTTTAAATTAAGTGGAGGAATGAAACCATAGTCTCTAGCCTATCTATAGACTACTAGAAATAATGTTCAATACAATCAAATTTCCCAACTCCTTCTTGGTGCAAAATATTGAAATTAAAATCAGATAAATCCTAATTTCATGTAGATTCTGTTAAAATGATGCATAATGTTATGATAGATATAGTTTAAATCGATAATCTGGTAGCAAAAATAATTGCCGGGACTGGGGTTCGAACCTGAGACCTCATGATTCGCAGACCAAGATGTTATCCACGCAGCCATTACAACCACTGGAATTTAGAGTACAAGACGGTTACTTATTTTCACGTGCTGGTGATAATATGGAAGTATTATTTTATGCTCCATTAATATTTTGCTTTTTTTCGATAATGTTCCTGCGTGGAATTGAGTTTTAAATTAGTTATGAATACGCCTACTTGACAGAGATGGGCATGCGTATAATGGATAAAAAGGCTAGCTCAGTTCCCGTTTAAACATATAGATATATATTATATTGATAACTGCATTATCGCAATGTGGGTTAATATCTGAATAGCCATTGTGCAGAAACATAACACCGGCAATGCCGACTAGTTGCTATGTTTCATAATATTAAAGTATACCATCATTTAAATACTGATACGAAGACTTCCATGTGGTTTGTGTTTCAATCAGTTGACACCAGAGTTCGTATGAGCGTTTGCCGTTGATAATAAAAGTGTTGAGCTAAGATACTCGGGAAGCGGATGCCCATCACTTTTATCCAGAGATTGAAAAACATACTCATTAATAAATCATAATTGGTTTTAGCAAATATGATATAATGAATATTTTCACACCAAAGAACGACAACTTGAGGATGATTTATTGTATGAATATCTCTTATGTCGCCTCCCTATATACTAGAACTTTGCGGTCGTCGTGTGACGGCCGGGGCACTGTGTGTAGCCGTCTATCAAGTAGTTTAACACATTAACACTTTTTAACGTATTTAATAATCATGTTTACTTACATGGATTTCAGAGTAGTTGCTGGAAATGTTGTCCATTTTCTAAACACACACTGCACCACATAGGAAGTTTTTGTACACTCGCTGTAATTCATCCTCACTGATATATAATATCGGTGCAGTTATTTCGTTCTCAAGAACCTCCAGAGTACGTGGACTGTTCCTGTATGCTTTTAGTTTGAGGTTCCCCAACAAGTAAAAATCGCACGGCGCTGAAACTTACGAACACATTTACTGGAAGACTTCTTCTTGACAAAATAAGTTTCCACTAGGAAAATTCGATGTTTTGTTCCATACCTAACCATGTTCACGGGAAGCACGACAGCCTACAGTACTCCACCACAAGTCGTAATTATCTCAACTAAGGTATCTTGTCAGCTCTGTATGTAATAAATCCAATGCCAGCATTCGGAGCTTTCTGTCCTGCTCGTGTTATCGGCAAATGCTAGTCAACTAGCGGTGACTAATCACTCCGCGCCTGCTCCACAGCCCGGCAAAGGTCCGTTCTATAGGAAGGCTCTCAATGTAAAATCTCCCATCTCAGCAACTTTCACTTATAATTTGCAGAAAAAATTTCACCATTGGTAGAAAAAATATTTTCGCCGAATTCCATAATTATTTATTTGAAATGAGTATGGCCTTAACTTTGGCATTTTAAATATACTGTTAACAACAGTTACAGACAACAACACAAATTCACTCAACACACGTATGGTTGCAATGAGATACTTAACCAGACTGGCATTACTGTGCCTACTGTAGTCTGTCCTGCTACCCTTGCTTTCAATATTGCTGCCAGATTAGTTGCAAGTGCAGGTGTGTCTCCTGGAATGTGGATATTTCCAAGAAGTAAGGACTGAACACGTTACTTTGGTCTTCACATCAACAAGGAGTTGTGAAGATTCTCATGTCTCCGAATTCATTCTCACTTTAAGTTCTGATAATATCCATTACCATACAAAAAAGTATAAAACAGTCTATTAAAATTTCATAAAATCACCAAATAATGTAGTAATAAAAAAAAGACCTAAAAATAAAAATAAAAAAGTAATAAATTACCATAGTATTTCTAGTGTGTGAGAGCTACGATTGTATTTCTGTAAAAGTTAGCAATGTTTGTGGTGAACCAATTAAAAGATGACATGTCATCAAACTCCGATCCCTGCTGATGGCCAACGAGCAGCCAAGCCGGAAAGAATTTAAATTTTTGGGAGCAGAAGAGGAAACTGAGAGTCAATATTATAAGGACATAAATGTACATTGGATTAATGAAAATACTCCAATGTGAGCAAAAATATGTAAAGAAATACATTACACATGCTGGTAACTCATTTTGATACAACATGCTGAATATAAAACAAAGCTTAGTTGCTATAAAATACTAAATAATGCATTTATTTTTAAGTTATAGGCCAGAGGCTCCAATCATGCAGCATGGAAGGCTAGAAGTTAACCAACCTTCAATCGCTGGCACATGATGACAGTAGGGTTCCAATGGGGAAGATCTTCAATCTCATAGTATAGCAGATGCAGTAGCTGGCGAGGATTTATGTCCACAACCCCCTGGACAAACAGTTACATAACATTTAAGTTTGCAGTGAGGATATAGATCTGCTCAAAACTTACATTGAGAATATAGATCCACTCAAAGTTTACATTGAGGATACAGATCCACTCAAAACTTACATTGAGGATACAGATCCACTCAAAAATTACATTGAGGATATGACCAAGTCACGGCGGGATAACCGATACATCAAGTACAGAGGAAATGCTGTATTTCTGCCTGTTCATGGGCTGAAAGATGGCATCCCCATTAATGGACTTACTTTCTTCAGGCTAGCAACCCGTTGGAAGGACATTTTCATTGCTTTCAAGTCTTGTAAAGGAAAAAAAAAAAAACAGACGGATTCTACAGTTGACGAACTTGGCAAAGGAAAGAACACGAATTCGAAAAGGAAGGATATTATTAGATGGGCTACCTGGAATGTTCAGGGTATTGGACCCAAAGATGATCAATTAGACGATATTCTATCCAAAAACAAAAAAAACAAAGATATTTCAATTGCAGTTATTTCTGAAACGAAGAAAAAGCTTCAGGGATCCAAGGAGACAAGGAACTATTTACAACTCAGTAATTTTTCTAGGTTTGTGCCGTGTCTTGTGTGGAATTTCGTCTAGGACACCAAGCTGACTCATCAGCGGGCTCTTGGTGTCCCCGCCCGGACCCCCACAGAAGTAGCGAACTGCATGCTACCTCCCTTTATATAGAGTGCAACCGCACCACTTTACTGCGAGAACTAAAAGCTCAAGCAGCCTTAACCTCCTTATGAAGGCTTCCAAAAAGACGGTGTATTGGCTTTCACGGCCAGTGATTTAAAACTCTGCGATTTTTCTAGGTTTATGCCGTGTCTTGTGTGGGGTTTCGCTTAGGACATCAAGCTGGCTCATCAGCGGGCTCTTGGTGTCCCCGCCCGGACCCCTCACAGGAGTAGCGAACTGCGCGCTACCTCCATTTATATAGAGTGCAACTGCACCACTTTACTGCGAGAACTAAAAGCTCAAGCAGCCTTAACCTCCCTATGAAGGCTTCCAAAAAGATGGTATAGTGGCTTCCACGGCCAGTAAATTAAAACTCAGCAATTTTTCTAGGTTTGTGCCATGTCTTGTGTGGGGTTTCGCCTAGGACTCCAAGCTGGCTCATCAGCGGGCTCTTGGTGTCCACGCCCGGCCCCAAGACACGGCACAAACCTAGAAAAGTTGCTGAGTTATAATTCACTGGCCGTGAAAGCCAATATACGAACTATTTACAGTGTTTTAGTGGTGTTCAACGAAATGTTAGAGCACAGGCAGGGGTGATGTTTATGGTTCACAAGAGATTACGATCAAAAATTGATAGCTATACTTTTTGGAATGAAAGGATCATTCAAGTAAGAATAAAACTATCCAGTGGATATTTGACAGTTGTAGGGGAATATGCACCGGTTGAAGGATACTCGAAATAAAGTGATATTTTGTATAATGATCTGCAGAAGATAATCAACATTACTAATAGACAAGATATGATACTGTTAATGGGAGACTTCAATAGCAGAGTTGGTGATGAGAAAATTCAGAATAACATTGGAATTCATGGAGAGGTAACCCTCAATAATAATGGAACAAAATTAATAGATTTCACTATCTTCAATCAGTTTCGGATTATGAACACACTGTTTCCACACAAGGACCGTCATAAATATACGTGGTCCGCAAAAAATCAGAAATCAATTATTGATTATATCATTTGTAATGAAAAATTGGCAGATTTAGTTTTGAATACAAGAGTTTATCGAGCACCTGAACTGGAAACGGACGACTATCTATTAGTTGCCCCTATTCTTTTACAACCACGGTGGTTCAAGATAAAGAAGCTAAGAACACAGGAAAACAAAACTTTATATACCGGTAAGGTTAACCTTTTAAATGATCCCAGTATAAAATGGCTATACCAAAACAGGCCTGATAATCACATTGGGATGATTCCACTTTGTGATGATGTGGAATACGAGTGGTCCAATTTGAGTTCAGCTCTAAAACAGTCAGTTATTGAAAATTTGGGAGAAAAAAGGAGATGGCAAAAGAAAAAGGGTTTAAGAATTTGGGACAAAGAAATTGCGAAATTAATCTCCGGAAAAAGAAATGCATATAAAAAGTTTCTGTCAACTGGTAAATTAGAAAAAAAATAGAATACCATCATAAGAAAGCAATAGCAAAAAGAGAAGTTCGTAAGAAACACAGGAAAAGTTGGGAAAACTTTGTCTCTACCTGGAGACTGACATAACAAGACCACAACCACAAACTTATAAAATTTTGAAAAAACTAAATAGGGAAGTTTTATTTATTTATTTATTATTATTTATTTATCGTATGGCTTTTAGTGCCGGGAGTGTCCGAGGACATGTTCGGCTCGCCTGAGTCTGTAGCTGCTTCCAGCGGACACCCTAAAGGGCGAGCTACAAGTTCCGTTCAATTTCAAGTAGTTCCAACTTTCGCCACCCGATATCAATGATACCTAGTGGTGAACGTTGGAACTTTGATAGAGCGTTCTGACGAAATCTAACCTAACAAATTTTGCTTTACACAAGTTTAGTCTGTGAAAGGATCTTTTACATGCCATAAATCTATGACATGGGACCGCCGGCTTTACAGCCCCTCCGAAGGAAGGCATACTGAAGGATTTTTAACGCTCTTAAAAAACCCGACGACTTCGGCCGGGTTCGAACCCGCTATCTTGGGCATAGCAGTTCAGCATGCTACCGACTACGCCACCGAAGCCGCTGATAGGGAAGTAAAAGAAGATGTAAAAATTAATGCAATATCTTACAAAGAATGGCTTGAGTATTTTCAGAGCCTTTGGTTGAATCCAAATATTGAACAACTTGTTTTACAAGCATCTAACAATAAGTCTTCGGAAAATATTACACTCGAAGAAAGAGAACAGGTCTTGAAGAAACTTCGAAATGGGAAAACACCTGGAGAAGATTCAATAAATGCAGATATGTTGAAATATTCAGGCGATGCCTTCAAGAAAATATTTCTCAGATGATTGAATTTAATCTGGATGGGTAACAGGCCTCCAGAAGATTGGAAAAAGGCAATAGTAGTTCCTCTTCATAAGAAGGGAAATAGAAAAGATTTGGAAAATTATAGAGGAATAAGTATACTTAACTCTGGATACAAAATTTTTGCGAACATTGTTAAAGAAAAATTACTGAAAAATTATTTTGAGGTAATAGGGAATGAATAACATGGGTATAGAGAAGGTCGCACATGCGCAGATACCTACTCGTAAAAATGTACACTCTTATGGCACAAGAAATAGAAACGATCTAGACTTACCCCATGTTAGGCTGAGGAAAACACAAGAAAACTACAAATATAATGGTATTAAATTATACAATAAACTACCTAATCAATTCAAGGATATGTCCCTAAATAATTTCAAAAGAACTCCCAAAAAATGGTTAATATCCAACAGCTTCTATTCAGTATCTGAATTTGAAGAAAATGTAACACTCTTTCAAGGTGGGATGTGAAAACTAATGCCATCCTAAATTACCAGAAATATATTGTATATAACTCCATAGATGGTTTCATAGCTAACTTTCGTGTAATTTTGTTGTTGTAAAATTACTGTTATGTTTTATGTTAGGTATTGTATATAGTTGTTAATTTAATTTAGTGTATTCATTTTATATTCATGATTTTGTATATTTGTGTGCATTCTGACTTTGTCCATTGCAATTCTTAATTGCCTAAAGACAATAAAATTATTCTATTCTACCTTAAAAATGTTGATCGAAAAATGCAGGGAGTTCAATTTAGAAACACACATATCATTTGTTGATTTTAAGAAAGCCTTTGATTTTGTTGACAGAAACAGATTTATTGACATATTGGCCAGGGATTGTGTCCCCCAACAGTTAATTGATAACATTTACAACATGTATAGTGTTACTCTTATAGCAAGCAGTAAGGTTAAGTAATCATAAATCCAAGTGGAAGCCAATCAGCAGAGGCGTAAGACAAGGCTGTGACTCTCTCCATTGCTATGAATTCTATAATAAAGGAATGGAGGTGTGAAAGACATGGTTCAATACCTATCAGCAGGCACCTAAAAAATTTAGACGCTATACTATTTGCTGATGATGTTGCATTGGTAGCAGCATCTGAAGATGATCTGCATAGGTCAGTATTCAACCTCCAGAAAGTGGCATCAAAATTCAGCATGTGCATTTCTACTGAAAAGACTAAAGTAATGGCCTTTAAGGGTAAGGACCCTATCCCCAGTAAAATTTGTCTGGATGGTAAAATTTTAGAAAGAGTTAACGAATTAAAGTATTTAGGATATCATTTATTTTTCAAGAAGAACAAGACATAACTGCAAAAATAACAAATTATACCAGAACAACAGGAATTATCAATCACGTCATGAAGTCATCTCTTGTCCAAAGGCATACACGCTTACGTTTGTATAACACATTAGCCAGACCAACCCTATGCTATGGCAGCGAGGCATGGACAATAAAATCTCAGGACATCTCCAGACTCACAGCACGCGAAATGACCTTCATGCGCCGAACAGCAGGCTATACTAAATGGGATCGTAAGAGAAACGAGGATGTGCTGAAGGAACTAAAAGTGAAACCAATAACTACACACATTTGTGACTACCAAGAGAACTGGAAACATCATGTCCAAAGGATGGAAACTGGAAGATTACCAAAGTAGATCTTTCGCTACCAGCCATGGGGAAATAGATCGACAGGACGTCCGATGAAGAGATGGAGGGAACGTGCAAGACCGTAACAGGACATTTGACCCAGTACTTGAAAGGAAGATGAAGATGAGGATATAGATCCACTCAAAGCTTACATCAACGATACAAATCCACTCAAAACTTACATTGAGGATATACTGTAGATCCACTCAAAACTTATATTGAGGATACAGATCCACTCAAGACTTACACTGAGGATACAGATCCACTCAAAACTTACATTGAGGATACATATCCACTCAAGACTTACATTGAGAATATACTGTAGATCCACTCAAAGCTTACATCAACGATATAGATCCACTTAAAACTTAGAATGAGGATATAGATCCACTCAAAACTTACATTGAGGATATACTGTAGATCCACTCAAAACTTACATTGAGGATACAGATCCACTCAAGACTTACATTAAGGATACAGATCCACTCAAAACTTACATTGAGGATAGAGATCCACTCAAGACTTACATTGAGGATATGCTGTAGATCCACTCAAAACTTACATTGAGGATACAGATCCACTCAAGATTTACATTGAGGATACAGATCCACTCAAAACTTACATTGAGGTTACAGATCCACTCAAAACTTACATTGAGGATACAGATCCACTCAAGAATTACATTGAGGATACAGATCCACACAAAACTCACACTGAGGATACAGATCCACTCAAAACTTAAATTGAGGATACAGATCCACTCAAGACTTACATTGAGGATACAGATCCACTCGAAACTTACATTGAGGATATACTGTAGATCCACTCAAAACTTACATTGAGGATACATATCCACTCAAGACTTACATTGAGGTTACAGATCCACTCAAAACTTACATTGAGGATACATATCCACTCAAGACTTACATTGAGGATACCGATCCACTCAAAACTATCGAAGATATATCTACTCAAGACTTACGTTGAGGATACAGATCCACTCAAGACTTACATTAAGGATACAGATCCACTCAAGACTTACATTGAGGATATACTGTAGATCCACTCAAAACTTACATTGAGGATACAGATCCACTCAAGACTTACATTGAGGATATACTGTAGATCCACTCAAGACTTACATTGAGGATACAGATCCACTCAAAACTTACATTGAGGTTACAGATCCACTCAAAACTTACATAGAGGATACAGATCCACTCAAGACTTACATTGAGGATATACTGTAGATCCTCTCAAAACTTACATTGAGGATACAGATCCACTCAAGACTTACATTGAGGATATACTGTAGATCCACTCAAAACTTACATTGAGGATACAGATCCACTCAAGACTTACATTGAGGATATACTGTAGACCCACTCAAAACTTACATTGAGGTTACAGAACCACTCAAAACTTACATTGAGGATACAGATCCACTCAAGACTTAAATTGAGGATACAGATCCACTCAAACCTTACATTGAGGATACTGATCCACTCAAGAATTACTTTGAGGATACAGATCCACTCAAAACTCACATTGAGGATACTGTAGAGCCACTCAAAACTTACATTGGGGATACAGATCCACTTGAAACTTACATTGAGGATATAGATCCACTCAAGACTTACATTGAGGATACAGATCCACTCAAAACTTACATTGAGGATACAGATCCACGCAAAACTATCGAAGATAGATCTACTCAAGACTTACATTGAGGATACAGATCCACTCAAGACTTACATTGAGGATACAGACCCACTTAAAACTTACATTGAGGATACAGATCCACTCAAGAATTACATTGAGGATACAGATCCACTCAAAACTTACATTGAGGATACAGATCCACTCAAAACTCACGTTTAGGATATAGATCCACTCAAGATTTACATTGAGGATATACTGTAGATTCACTCAAAACTTATATCGAGGATACAGATCCACTCAAAACTCACATTGAGGATACCGATCCACTCAAAACTTACATTGAGGATATACTGTAGATGCACTCGAAACTTACGTTGAGGATATACTGTAGATCCACACAAAACTTACATTGAGGATACAGATCCACTCAAAACTTACATTGAGCATACAGATCCACACAAAATTTACATTGAGGATATACTGTAGAGCTACTCAAAAAACTTACATTGAGGATATATATCCACTTAAAACTTACATTTAGGATACAGATCCACAATGTACTGGACAAACAGTTGTTATTGTTTGAGTCTTCAGTCTTTTGACTGGTTTGATGCAGCACTCCATCCCTCCCTGTTTTGAGCTAATCGTTTCTCTACATAGCTACCACACCCTACATCCAAGGCAATCTGTTGAACATATTCTAACATTGGTCTACCCCTACAGTTCTTGTCCTCGATCCTTCCTTCCATAACTGACGTTGCTATTGCTGGGTGTCTTCGTAAGTGTCCTACCAACCTATCTCTTCATTAGCAGTCGCCATAAACATCTCTCCCCTCCTACTCGTCTTAATACCTATTCATATGTAACCCTATCAACCCATCTGATCTTCATCATTCTCCTGTAACACCACATTTCAAACGCTTCAGTTCTCCGATTTTCTGCTGCACCAACAGTCCAAATTTCACTTCTATATAGTGCCATGCTCCAGACAAAGACAATGACATTATTAATAATACACGCTAAAAATACGATATGCAGATATGCAGATCATCAGATTGAACAAATGGACAAATGATTCAAGTTTTCAACATATGTTAAGGACATATCGTATTTTTAGCGTGTGTTATTAATAATGTCATTTTTAGTATTAATCAAGTCAAGGTCAATTTCATATTTAGGCTAATGGACTATGTGTGTTTGCAAGTGTTTTTATCCATGTTTTTATCTAATTGTATACTGGCTGAGGAAGAGCAGAGTTGACTGCTCGAAACATGTACCAATGTTAAAATAGATTAATAATAACAATTTGTATTGAAAGGATGGATTCATTATAGTGAAAGTTAGTAGAATATTCAATACTGACCTAATATGGAGAATACTCTAAGTGTGGAAGTCCCGGAAATTGTTGCCAAGGACGAAGCTTAAGATCTTTGACTCGAACGTGAAGTCTGTTTCTCTTTTACGGGTGTGAGATGTGGAAGGTGACAAAAGAGATTGCACGGAAGGTCCAGACTTTCAATGTTTGAGAACTATACTGGGAGTATGGTGGCCAAAGTTTATCTCCAATGAAGAACACTGGCAGAAAACCCAACAATGGAAGGCTGAGGTGGTTGTAAAGGAGAGGAAATGGAGATGGATTGGCCATACACTCAGAAGAGGTCCACAGCACATCCCAAAGCAGGCACTGGACCCACAAGGAAAAAGACGAAGGGGGAGAACAAGAGCAACCTGGAGAAGAACCATTGAATCTGGAGTGGCAGCCGTGGGGAGGTCCTGGACCAACATCAAAGGAACAGCAGCGAACAGGGTCAGATGGAGAACTCTAGCGTGTGCCCTATGCTCCACATCGGAGTAACAGGGATTAAGCCAAGTACATCATTGGACATTCCAGACCTTATGTGATTTCTTAACTACAAGGTTTAACTTTGCTGAAACAAAAGCAAATGTCACATTGATATACTCACCAAAGTGATGATGGCTATTTGTGTGAGAAGCAAAATTGCTTCTTTGATGAAATAATGTTATCAATTTTGGGGTGGTCAAATAGGATATATTTTATAGACATCTGTTTTGTTGCTAATGTTGCCCCTCAACCTTAATTTGTTAATCACCATCAATGAAAAGGTTTATTCTGATTGGAATCCAAACCACATGGATGCGACTTTCAATTTAGAAAATCTTACATTCATTGACTGGGCAGGATCAAATTGTAGACCAGATAGAAAGTCGAGAGCTGTAGTTGGGTGTCCCTGCTCTGTACTGTTTGCTAACATCAAACGGATGATGACTGCAGGAAATGCAGCATTTAGCTGAAGATGAATGAGCCTGGCAAGACTATGTATAAGTCAAACTTTTTTTTGCATACCAATTAAGAAAATTAATAGTAATTCAGAAGAATTCATTCAGATTTCCTCTGAGAATATAAGATTTTTCACTTATGTAGGTGGAGATATGATCACCCACAGTACATTATTACTGCTTGTGATATTTATGCCTTACAATGGCCTCTGCTATGTACGTACTGGCCAGTGTTTTAAGTGTACCATACCAACTAACAAGCCTAATACACTAGGGCAAATAGACTGAGAAGCAAAACAAAAGTTTGATGCTTTCCAGTCGGTCAACACGAATTTACCCAAAAGAGTTGGGTTATACCCTAATCCTGAAAAAAATTACATGAGATTAATAAATACACTAGGATGACCAGTTTTGATTGTCAAGCGATCATTATCAGATCCATTACACTTAGGCTATAAAATCTGTTTGAAAATAAGGGTGAAGATATTTACAATATGTGCACTTATTTAGTTGCAGTATTGGTGACGCAACTTGTCGGTATATGTTAGTTGTAATCTATATGATGTTTTTGAAATACTAAAAATGGTGATAGAACTCTGGAATTTGTCTGTATGGAGTGACTCCATGGTTGTTGTGAATGGTCAATTTTGATTGTACTGTATAATATAGGCTACTTATCTGAGAAGCATTAATTCTTCTAAATTAATATATACTCACCGTCATACGGAACAGTTTATTGCCGCGGACTTTCATGGTAAGAATAGTATCTCCTTCGACAGTTACTTTATCCTCTTTCCATTCTGGAGAGTTCAGCAACCGCAATGCTGATTCTATGTTATTTTGGGCTTGCAACAGGAGCTCTTCCTTCTGAAGTAAATAAATGATCTACACTTAATTTCAAGAACCAGACATAATCAGCTGAACACATACTCTTTGAATGTGAGGCGCTGGATAGAATCAGACTCTCCACGCTAGGGCTACCGGGTGAAGAGAAAGAAAGTATACTAGAAGACACAATAAGAACAACCTGCAGCTTTACGAAGGGAGCAGGCATATCTAGGTGGGAATAAAGGTAAACAGGATAGCAAAAGATCTTAGAGGTCGACGCTAATCTAGGAACTAATTTAAAGGCCCCATGAAATAATAAGAGCTTCGTGCCACACTAACTTCCTCTGCTTCTCTTAATCTCTACAGACAAACTCATTAACCTCTTAGATTACTGTAGATCGCAACTGGTTTTTCTACACTTCGAGTCTATTCACTTTCCCATACAATCATAATCAGAGCAGCCCAGTACTTGTAAAATGTTCTACCTGTCCCAATTTAGTTCCTCCTATCTGGTATTCTATTTAATTGCGTTTCTTCCCTACCGACATAACCTTCGACTTTGAAATGCTGATCTTCATACCATACTCCCTACATATCTATTCAAGTTCTAACACAAGGCCATCCACACAGCGCTCCGGCTGCGCTCTAAGGCTGTGTTCCGAGCGCTTTGGTGGAAGGTAGTGGGGAGGAGCTTGGTTGGCTGAGCGTGCGGTCTGCCCGCCGCGCCAAAGTGAGCAGCCGATCCATCAGTAGCTAGTCTAGTCCACTGCGCTTTGTTGACAGCGTGTAAGTAAATCAGTTTCGCAGTGGTCATGACTGAGCATCATACAAAGAGAAGGAGTAGTGAAGCAGCCGCCTTTAAAGCAGAATGAGAAATGTCATTTTTCTGAACAGCTTATAAAGGGCATACCAAATGTTTAGAGTGCCACAGAGATTTAATGTGTTAAAAAAAACACAATTTATTGTTGAATTTTCCTCTCAAATATGTTCACATCTTAGTTTGGAATAAATCACAATATTCTTTACTTAACGCTTGCATTCGTTTCCTGCACATTCCATACATCGGGGTACCATTCGTTTTGTATATGCGGTATATTTGTTATGGCAAAACAGCCCTATCAATAAGAGCCGTCGGCCGAACGACTGTACTTACGTATCTAGTCAGCGTGGTTCGAACATCGTCCGTCTGTCTCGGGTCTCCTCGCTGCCAGTGTAGTGGTGGTAGGGGAAGGAGTGCTAGTCTGACTGCCCAGTGCTTCCTGAGCGCAATGACTGGATAGCCCTGTTCTAACATGTTGGTTTGCAAGCTTTCAATGGAGTCCGTCAGGTCATCAGCATAGGCCAGACTGCATAGCTGGTTTCCACCTAATTTAATCCCACTCAGCCAGTTTATGCCCTTCAGCAAATGGTCCATATATACAATAAACAGTAGTGGTGAGGTGTTACAGCCTTGCCTCACTCCTGTAACAACCTTGAACAAGAACTCATCCTAGCATCAACTCTCACATCAGCTTGATTATAAACATAAATACTATTGATTGCCTGTAGCAGCCTTCCCTCGATACAATTATCCTTCATGATGCTCACAGTGGTCAAGCTGTTGGCCTCTCACCAAGGTGGACTGGGTTCGATTCCCGGTCAATACATGTGAGATTTTCTAAGTGAAATGCCATGTCCTGTGGTTCGGATTCCATGTAAAAAGGAGGTCCCGTGGCTCATAATCACAAGATTCACGGTCACGTTAATCTACAATCTTCTTTTTCATGATGCTCAGCATCATATCCCTGGGTACTTTATCGTATGCCTTCTCTAGATCTACAAAACACAAATGTCTATTCCTCTCGTCGCATTTCTCAATAACTTGGTGCATACTAAAAATTTAATCTTGACATCCTTGTTGTGGTCTAAAGTACCTGAGTATATTTTGCCTGGGACACTTATCAAAGAAATGTCTCTATTACTGCAATCTTTTCTGTGGCCTTGCTTATAAATTGGGGCGATTACTGCATTTGTTCAGTCAGAGAGTACATTTCCTAAAACCCATGCCAATTCGATTATCCTATGCAACCGATTCAGCCTTGCTTTCCCATTTCTGGCCATTTCTGACCAAGAAGCAATCTTGAAATGTATTGAATGAACAAGCAGCAGATACGTTTCAAGCAGGCTATGACTCCCATGGGTAGTTTACAACGACTTTCTGCCCATTCTCCTCACCTCCTTCTCTTCCCTATTCCTCTGAGAGTGTTTGAAGCAGTAGCTGTATGCCGTGAAGTGGTTGCAGTTAGATTTGAGGCACACATTTTTAAATTTATTTGAAGGTTATGTCTGTACGGAAGGAACACCAGAAAATAGAATGCCAGATAGGAGGAACTAAATTGGGACAGGTGGACCATTTTAAGTACTTGGGCTTATTCTCTCAGGATAGTAGCATGGGGAAAGAAATGCAGTTGAGGTGTAGAAAAGCCAATAGACTGTAATCGCGATTTAACCATCCGAACGCAGTGAAACTTGGTACAGCAAATGTATATACTCATTGTAATGCACTGACATTTAATTTAGTTCAATTGTTTACATACCCTCAAGATGGCAGCTATGCGAAATTTCAAAATTAAGTTTTTATTTCTCGTGTCCTAATCATGCGATCGAAGTCAACGTTTGAATAATGAACCTACACAATAATCCTCATCTAATAGTACATAACTCCATGGTCTACATATATTAAAATCCAACATTGCGACCATCTAAAATACTTAGACAGTTCTCAGTATCTATAAATCTATGACATCAAACTGAAAATTTGTTGTTGATAGAGGCTATAATCACAAGTTCACCTATGGAACTTTCAATAATCTGGTGAGCACAAATCCAACATGGTGGCGATGCGAATTTTAAATATTTAAATGGACGTTTCTCGCGATTTCACCATCCGAGCGCAGTGAAACTTGGTACAGTAAATGCTTGTACAAATTATAATCCACTGCCATCTAATTTATTTAAATTGTTTTCATAACCATAAGATGGTGGCTATTTGAAATTTTGAAATCTAGTTTTTATTTCTTGTGTCCTTACCATGCGATTGAAGTTTAAATAATACACCTACACAATAATCTTCATGTAATAGTACCTACCTCTAAGGCCTACAAATATAAAAAACCAACATGGCGACCATCCAAAATATTTAGATGGGTTTCATTTACGAATCTATTACAGCTATCAAACTGATTTTTTTTTAAATGTTCGTAGAGGCAATTAATGTAGTAGGATATATGAAAATAGGCTATACAGTTCTTCACGGAACTACTTGTTTAAAAGTAAACACTTTGAAGCGTACAATATTTCATTAAAAGTAAAATTTTATTTCAAAGTAAATGTGAATACTCAAAATAAAATGAGAAACACCAGTGACATTGATGGCTCCATCTGGAAAAGGTAATGAATATTTTTAGTTTCTATTAAAATTAGCGGATTTACACAATTTCTTAATTTAATTTGTAATGTAGTTACTCCCTCAATATCGTAAAAGTAACGGTGTTATGAGTAACGTGTCACTCCTCAACCATGCCAAAAAAAAAAAGCTATTTCTTTTTCAAAATATTGTCTCTATATTACTTGAATATGAACAAGTAGTTCCGTAAAGAGATGAGGATGATGATGATAATTGTTGTTTTAAGGGGCCTAACATCTAGTTTATTGGCCCCTAATGATCTGGGTGATAGCGAAAATGACAATGAAATGGAAACCAGAACAAAAATTAAGTGAGACGGAAAATACTAACAAAAAAGAACTCAGATTGAAACAACTCACAAAATTTTCTTACAAAAGGGAATTTAGAACGAAAAGATTCGCAAAAGGAATAGATTGAAAAATACGCACAAAATGTAGGCTAGGTTCAAAATACGTACAAAATACAATGCAGAGTCGAAATACTTACAAAATGCAATTGAAATTCAAAATACTTACAAAATGCAAATGAGATCAAAAATATGTACAAAATGCAATTGAGGTTCAAAATACTTACAAAATGTAATTGAAATTGAAAATACACAATGCAATTCGGATTGAAAGATCCCATTTCCAATCCAAAATATTCACAAAGTGCAATTGAAATTCAAAATACTTACAAAATGCAATTGAAATTGAAAATGCTTACAAAATGTACGGTAGATTCAAACTACTCATTTCGATTGACAATACTTATAAAATACAATTTAGATTGAAAATACTTGACAAGATGTAATTTAGATTCAAAATACCCACAAAATGCAATTGAGAATCAAAATACTTGCAAAATTCCCACCACACAAAATGTAATTGAGATTTAAAATTCTTGCGAAATACAGTTTTGGTTGAAAATATTTACAAAATGCAATTGAAATTCAAAATACTCACTAAAATGCCCTGCTCCTACATTGAAAGACTTACTAAATAGCAATTTAGATTGTCAATCTTTACAAAATGCAATTGAGGTTGAAAACAATCGCGAAATGCATTTTAGATCGAAAAAACTTACAAAATGCAACGTAGATTAAAAAATACCTAAAAAAAAAATCGCTAAAGGGAATTTAGATTCACGGGGAGCCAAGCAAAAAAAAACAGTGCGGGAATCTTAAAGAGAAAGGAAATATAATGAAAAGAAAAGAGGTCTGACCCCTCGAAGAAGGAGGGATCAGGAAAAAGGGCCAATTAAGGTGGGAAAGTGAAAGACTCCCTACGCCTCGAATACCCTAATACCGTCGGGGTTGGAAAAGAACAAGAGTTGAACAAGGGAGGTCGACAGGAAAGAAGACGGAGAGGAGCCCGGCACAAGTAAGGGGAAGCAATGACGGACTCAGCTAGGGTCCCGTGGTCGCCAACCCACATCCCACAAGATCCCCTGGGGGAAGTTCCGTAAAGAACTATACAGCCTATTTTCATATATCCTACTAATGTTAATTGCCTCTATCAACATACAAAATTTCAGTTTGATTGCTGTAACAGATTCTTAGATATTGAGAACCAACTAAATATTGTGGATGGTCGCCATGTTGGATTTTTATGTAGGTAGAGTTATGTACTGTTACATAAAGATTATTGTGTACGTGTAGTATTCAAACTTCTATCACATGATTTGGACACAAGAAGTAAAAACGAGATTTTAAAATTTCGCACAGCTGCCATCTTGTGGTTATGGAAACAATTGAAAAAAATTAGATGCCAGTCAATTAACATTTGTATAAGGATTTAATGTACGAAGTGTCACTGCACTCGGATGGTTAAATTGCAAGAAACGACCATGTGAGTATTTATACTTCACGTCGCCGCCATGTTTGATTTGTGATCACCAGGTTATTAAAAGTCCCATAGGTGAACTTATGTTCATAGATCCTATGAACATTAAAAAACTCAGTTTGATTGCTGTAATAGATTCGTAGATATTGAGATTCATCTAAATATTTCGGATGGTCGCCATATTGGATTGTTATATGTATAGGCCATAGAGTCATGTACCATTAATGGAAAATTGTTGCGTAGGTTCATTATTCAGACTTTCACTTCGATTGCATGATTATGACACAAGAAATAAAAACTTATTTTTAAAATTCGCACAGCCGCCATCTTGAAGTTATGTAAACAACTGAACTAAATTAGATAACAGTGCATTACAATGTGTATAAATATTTGCTGTACCAAGTTTCATTGCATTTGGATAATTAAATTGCAAGAAAGGTCTATTTAAAGTCACAACTTTGCTTGGCCGCCATGTTGGTTTTATAGTTACCAGTTTTTCAAAAGTCACATAGGTGAACTTCTAGTAGTTCCCTTTATCACCATAAAATATTCCAGGGTGATATTGGTAATAGTTTTGGAGATATTGAATGCTGGTGAAATATTTTGCACAGCCGCCATGTTGGATTGGTGAGACATAACAAAATTTGAAGGGCACGGTCGGTGTCATCCGGAATAGTGCTATGAATATACCGAGTTTCATTGAATTCGCTTCAGCCGTTTAGAAGTTATTAGGGGGGGGGGACACATACACCATCACAAACGCATACAGAGACAGACACATGGACAAAAGGTGATCTCATAAGCCTATTTTTTTCATAAATGAAAATAGGCTAAAAAGATAGGATTGTTTGTGAAGAAGAAAAAAAGAAAAAAAAAACAACTTTTGGACATTTATAAACAATTCTTTATTTAAACTTTGTAATATCAATATACAGTAATGATTTACTCTCCCTGCTTCACTTGCAGTTATTTCTACAATTCACGAGTGCTGACATTCATTTGTACAGTCTGAGTCATCTTACTTTAACCACAAAAAAGCAAGTTATTTATTGTTTGAAGAAAACTTGTCAGCCGAGACCATACTGCCAACATAGATACAGTATTTTCTTTCCTATCTGTCATAAAACCATGCAGCAATAACATAACCATAGGCCAATTACAGATGGCTAGAGTATGTGGCTTTTAGCAATTAAAAATCCAAAATTTTGCATTTTGATTCCCAAAGTTTGCACTTTGAAGCATCTATGATTTTCAGATTTAGCATTTTGTAGCATATTTGTTATAAGTGAGGCTAGGATTTTAATACCCTATAAAACATTGAAAAATGCACTGAAAAAATTCTCCAAAAAAATCCCCTCAAAACTTATAAAATGCCCTTAAAATTGCATACATGAAACCGGTCTTGGTAGCTATGTGCGCTGAGGCACAAGGCTGTGGGTTCTGACTCAGTAGACAAATGGGTTCGAACTCTACTATTAGCCATCCTTGAAATGGTTTTCCACAGTTTCCCCAATTTCAGATCAACTTAAGTGCAAGGATCAAACCTTCTAATAGACTACGGCTACGTCCTTCCCACTCCTCGCCTAGTTTCATTCATCTCCTTTCAAAAGGTAGGCGTTAGGAAGGGCATCTGGCTTTAAGAACCATCTGCCACATAAATTAATTACATCCCATCCCCAATCCCGTAGAAATAGGAGCATACATGCCCTTGAAAACATAAAAAAAGTAAAATACACCCAAGAAGTACTTCAAATGTATATAAAATGCAATACACCCCAATAAGAATTGAAAAATGTATAAAAATGCAATAAAAACCCCTAAAAATGCCCTATCTCACAAATTTAGAAAAAAAAAAGAAGCCAAAAACAACAAATATGCTTAGTTCAACACCTCTTACTCTGAAACACATTTATGTACAATTCATTAATAAATTGGGCTTACCAAAACAAAAGACGCTAAGTCATTGAAATCCTAGCCCTAGTTGTAAGTGAGGATTTTGTGCAGTTATGTAGCAATACGACTAGAGAAATATGATTAATTAACTAAAAATTATTAACTTCCCATATTTACGGGCTACCAACAATGGGCAAAGCATACAAGAAACAAAAGAACTGTAAAAATTCAATTTGTTCCACCTCGTTGGTACTAATTATTTATGATTCTGTATTAATTAATGTTGTGATTAGAGCCTGGCAAAAAGCTCTTGAGTTCCGATCGGTCTCGTTGGACGGGAATAAAAAACGGAAATGATGGTTCCGGAACTGGTATTACCGATAATGTGGGCTCGATAACGATTATTCTCGACATTATCGCTCGTTCTCGCATGGGCAATATGGTGCTGCCTGAAGGCACTGAGGCTTGTTTGTGTAAGGATTCAATGGAAATTGTTCATTCCGTTGACTGGAGTCTGCGAATTGGAAGAATCCACTCAACTTCAACTATATCATATTAACAGACTACCCAAGGTATATTGAGCATATCATCCTAATAACATATGGAAGGAGATTTTGATCGTCAGTCGGCATTTTTTGGTCATTAAATTTCAGCAAAAGAAAATTCTATTTGACGTGTAGGCTACATATTAAGATCTTTTCGTGTAGTGCCACATTCAAGCACTACCGTATGAAACTTTCTCGTAATAAAACCTGAAAATTCATGCACTCGCTATATTACTAAAGCCCCTGTGATGCAACTGTGTTCTGTCGTATGATTTTTGTAGTAAGATACTAGTAAAGTGGTCGTCATAAACAATAAAACGTAACGAAACAAAAATTAAAATTACTTCCCATACCGAGTATCGAACCCCGACCCTTCTATTCATGAGTCCAGCGCGCAACCAATTCAGCCACCGAGACTAATATAGACTGAGGGAAAATGGTACGAACATACACAGTGAAAACTTTTGCGTTGGATACCTGACCCTCTTTATCTCAAATGCTCCTACCAGTTTGAATAATATTCTCTAGTCGTGGGGCATACGAAAAAATAATGTTCACTTTCAAGAATAAGATTGATTTTATCTTTCGTCATAATGGCTTTGCCATATGCATAAACCACCGCCATTACAATCGCGTTCCTACGCACGTGCTCACACGTTGCATCATGGGTAGAGAGAGCAACGATATTACCTTGTGATCGAACGAGACTTTGGAGTATCGGACGAAGTGACATTCCCGCGGTAATGAGTTGTTCTCAGTGCAACTCCCGTCGCACTATTCTCACTCAAACTGTCATATCATTGGCATTTATGGACAAATCAGTGAAGTGTTTGCACTGACATGATTAATACACCGCATGCCACAAACTGGTATTGCTTTCAAGCAAAAAAATCAGAGTTTTTAGTAGATGAAATTAGTTGAAACTTTTCAGCGTAATATTTTCCAAGTGTATTTTCACCATCGCAGCCAATTTTTGCACTATAGTTGCCTCTAATAACAACCAGTTACAAGGTGGAGAAGAAGATTGAAAGTATTCTTTAAAGCAAATTGCTAGTCAGTAGGGCTAAAAATTCATGAGTCATACACGAGAAACTTTCTTGTAGCTCTTCTCTGCTACGCCAATTATTTGAGTTTATTTTACTTTAGGGGCTACAACATCGTGATCATTATTGTATTCTTGTGTGTCAACTTTGTCTAATAACCTGTGTTATTATGGTGTCTGTAGTAGTGTGTGTATATTTGTAACTGAGGGTAGGAGTGGTAGGGAGGTGGCAGATGCGAACTCAATTCAATGTGATCTTCTTGGGGTGTATCACTTCATACTGCTTTAAATTTGTCAAATGTAAGAACGAGGAATGGTTTACACTCCGGAGTTATTACAGAAGGCTTTGACTTTACACGTGCAGCGGCTTGAGTGACACGTGCAGCGGCGTGAGTGAGTCTGCTTTTTCCTTTAAATAGATACTGTCGATAACGCCGAGAAAAAAGGAGTTCCGGTATTATCGAGACTCCCACTCAGTACCGGTATTATCGAAACTGAAGATTCTCGTTCAGCGGAGAGACCTGGCCTTGAGTGCGCTTGGTGGGGGGCGATACTAGCCATGCGGAAACTTACGATCCCAATCGGAACTAGAGCAAATTTGCCCGGCTCTAGTTGTGATCCTTTATGAAATCTTCTTCAGCAACGTTTTGCTGTACAAAATGGAAACATTGCCTTTTCATTTGAACTAGTGAACACAGTATTATAATCAGTTTATTGCTCAAGCGAACCAGGCACAATTTGTAAACCTCTTTAACTTTTGTCCATCCATAAATACTTTGTCTTTGAAGATGGTCTTGACATCACCTGTCCTCCCAATGTCTTCTTTTATTAAAACTAACCCCCTTCTTCTTGGTCTTCCTCTCGGTCATTGAGTAACTTCTACCTCCATCCACTTTCTCGCCACTTTTCCATTCACATATTGGTCCAAACTAGTACATCCTTGATCTAGCAATTTTTCGCATAAAGGTTCTTCGATTTCGGCCTGCATTATTTACATTTCACTCATTAATTTACCGTATCTCTTTTCATATTCCTTACCATATTGTGGAGAAACTTAATTTCCGTAGCTTGAAGACGGATTTCTTCACTGTAAGGCTGTACGTGGTTATTGGGACGAAATACAGTAGCTTCTTTTAATCTTTCTTGAGCGAAGTGCCACTATTGCAGCCTGTAACAAAGTTTCTTACTTGAGTGTAAAAATGAGATCCTAAGATGCTATTGTGACTTCCGGATGAATACTGGCATCTCATGATATTAGGTATACTTCCAAGATTTTGAAACTAGGTACTCCACATTCACCAGTTGGATTCCATCTATGCAGACATTGGTCTTCTTCTTTTACTTACCACCATCACTACAGTCTTTCTCTTCATTCCATTTATCTAGTTTCTCAAGTGAGTGTCAAAGTGTATGGCTAATTGCCTGTTTCCGGTTCCCCAAGCCTTTCCCAATGCTCGCTTTAATGAGCTGTCAATCAACAAAAGCCTGTCTTTGTATCGATCCTTGTCAATCAGCTTAGCATTCAGCTTTTAACTGAGCACTTCTCAACTGATATTACTGACATAGTAGTCATTATGGCTTTGAAAGCAAGAGTTGTGCCTGATCTTAACACGAGAGTAGAAATGATACCATACTGTATTAATTTATAACAGAAATATGTAAACAGGGAATAAGGTATGTACAC
This sequence comes from Meconema thalassinum, assembly GCA_946902985.2. NCBI lineage: Eukaryota > Metazoa > Arthropoda > Insecta > Orthoptera > Tettigoniidae > Meconema > Meconema thalassinum. Next base: position 556,639,244 of record OX336388.2, read on the forward strand.
CATTTTATATTTTCTCAGTATGTCCATTATTGCATCTGTTATCTCCAAAGAGTACCGCCATAGATTAGCTAGTTTCTCAAGAGAGATAATATGAGGCATAGTAAGCAAGGTGAGGAGTGAGGTAGTTTTGTATTGCTTTCCTCACTGACTCAGAACAACAGCACTGACCCTATGAATAGAACCTCTCACAACATTCACAGGCACTGGCTGTTATATGCATGTCCGTGGTTTAATTATTTTAGAATAGACCTACCTCCGTTAACCGGAAACCTATCTTTAATGGAAAAATTTGCGAGTCCCGTTCGATTCCGATGAAGGCAGGTTTTACTGTATTAGCTTCAGTTAATATCACTAGACAAGTCATATCAGAAAAGAAGCCCATTAAGTAAATATGAGAAAAGAACCCAAAGAATTATCAACCACAAAGTTTTCCAAAGGGAAATCAAATGTTTGCACAAAAAGAAAAACAACATCAATAATAGACTACAGTACTCCCTCTGTAATCCGGCATCTCAGCTCACCGGCACTCCCAGTAATCCGGCGTTTTGTTTTCGAGTACGAGCTCAACACTTGATTTGATAATGCGTCCCCAATACTGTGCAATGTTTCCCACGCAGCGACAAGACTAGTGTCTGAGTAAACAAAACATTGGCGCCAAGAGCGATGACTCACTCACGCCCCCCTCAGGTGCTTAGCGTAGAACAGTTGTACTGTAGTAGTGTTGTGTTGAAGATGGCATCCGTGCAGAAAAAAACGTAAACATAAAACTCTATCTTTGTTAGATAAACATGAAATCCTAAAGCGGCTTGAAAAGGGCGAAACGTTAACTAGTGTTGCTAACGAATACGATGTTAGTTTTAAGAAGGTTACACGAACAAGTTCTCAAAGTGTCTCTCAACCGTAAAAAGCAAAAGACAATTGATGCATGTTTCCAGCCGTCTACTTCCAAGGAATAACGTGAGTTATATGATGTATTTTCGTATTTTTTACTTTGTATAGTACAATGAAATTAAAACTGATTTTCAAATGATACCAGCGTTTTTCTCGATATTTTCCAGTAATCCGGCGTTTTCGGTAATCCGGCAGTGCTCTGGTCCGATATCTGCTGGATTACCAAGAGAGCACTGTATACAGATTGCATTTAGTGGCCGCTAATACCTCTAAAAGGGAAGTCTGCGATAGTTATGGCCTCAAGGTCAGTCATATTGTACATTCTAAAATCAATAAAAAGATACAATAAGAAAGGGCAGAATAAACTTGTTCCCCATAATGAGCAAACAACGCACAAATTTCAATCTCCGATCAAAAATTTATCATATATCTCTCTCAATAATCAGGTAATGAGATTCTCAGTAACGGCCCCAAGTTTTATTGGGAACAAAATCTTTACAATCAGACACTTACCACCATGGTCAGTGAAACAGAGTTGGCAATAAGTAAGCTGCTCCCTTTGGATAAACAAAAAGAAGCAAGACATGATGCCACCAAAGAAATTCGGAAATTGATCAATGCCAATAATAACTGTAGAATTAGCCCTAATCCAGGTTTAACCAACTTAAAAATGAAAATTAATGAGAACAACCTCATTGTTACTAAAGCGGACAAAGGCAATACAATTGTTCTTATATTAGCAAAACCAACCATTTTCTAAATAATCCCAATATTGTTAAGATTAAAAAGGACGATTAAAAAAAAAATACATTATTAAAAACTCAATCTTTATTATGGACGATGAACAGGGAAATAGACTTTTAAAAATGAATACCGGATTGCCTCTTTGAAATCCCTACCAAAACTCCATATGGGGGATATCCCTATTAGGCCTATTATTTACTTCAGAAATAGTCCTCTTTATAAATTATCTAAATTAATTCAACAATTTCTGAATACACATTATAAATTTAAAGCAAATAAGTTCCTAAAAAATACCCTTCATTTTTGTGATAGTACCATGAATTTGACACTGCATGACGAGCACTCGTTACATAGTGTCGACGTGAAAGACATGTACACAAACATTCCCATCAAACCTTCAGTTAATATCATTAGACAAAGTCTGTCCACAAACAGAAACCTCTCTACAGTTGAAATTAACGAACTCATCACTATGCAAGAATTTACACTCAAGATCCAACCAGCCTTCGGGCTGACTACCTAACAGACAGAATAACTACTTTTCGTTTGATAATAGCATCTATGATGGAGGGACTGCCATGGGATTCCCTTTATCTGGTACGGTATCATTGCTAATATCTTTCTGGACCATATTGAGCATAATGAAATAGAGGGCAAAATTAAGGGTTTGGCATACTGGGGGAGGTATGTCGATGATGTATTTATCATCATTGATGATACTTGCTTGAAAATGGAACAGTTAACGGAAAAAATCAATAGTATTGACAATAATTTACAGTTTGTCCATGAACCCACAATCCACAACATAGTCAATTTCTTGGACACTACAGTGTCCAAAAAGAATAATAGACTGTCCTACAAAATTTTCCGTAAACCAACACAAACTCACACCACCACAAGTAAGGTAAAGGCTCTTAAGATTGTGCAGCCTATAAGATTGCACAGTGGCATTTTTTTACAGTTGGCAGCACTGGTGACCCAAACCATTCTGTTGAGAAACCTCTTCGAAAGTGTGAAACATTTTGCTGATTCTACTTGTGTAAAGAATTAAGAGGTAAGAATAACTAATCATCCCATTTGATGTAATTTGTATTCTTAAGAAAATAAGCCTTGGAACTCAATTAAATTAGGATCTAGTTGAAACAAATACTCCTCTCACAATGGGAACTCCTAACAAAGGCTGTGAATGGCTCGGTGTGTTTATAGGTAACTGCTTCTGCCATCTATTAGCGTAAGTGTTGAACTACGCAGAAACCTGTAAGACCGCGCACTCTGCGCAGTCTTGGAGGCATTGTGCGCCATCTTACAGGCACATTCTTGTTCTGTAGAAATCGTTATATCTAGGATATTCTTTCTTGCAGACGACTATTTAACGGCAGTATGAGCTCAACATACTAAAATCAGACAGGAAACTTATATTTATGTCATTGGGTACTAAGGAATCCACTTTGAGAAACAGATTAAAATTGGTAAGGAAGAAATTAATTACGGTAATTGTCTATGGTAATTCGCCTTATACTGGATAACCACATTTCCCACTGTTCTTTACTGCAGGGACACAGCATCACCTTGCTTTCTCTACCACCCCATACAAGCCACAGGCTTTTTTTGGCCTCTGAAGAAAGCCTATTCTCAAGAATCTGATACTTGGTTGGTGAATCATCCTGGCAATGCAATTACACAGGCCAGCGAGGCCAGGATCTTCAAATTAGCCTACGAGAGAGCAGCAAAGATGGAGATAGCCGTTCAAGCTTTCATCAAAACTGGAATTCATCCGTTTAACCGGAATGTATTTTCGGATGACGACTTTTCTCCCTCGGAGTCAACATTTCGCCCATCTGTGCAGGAGAATGAACCTGCTGTAAAGGAGCAAATTCAAGATGCAAAAATTGACGATCCACAAGTGTCACCTGCTATGATATCTCCCCTACCAAAGACAGCTCATGCAACCAAACGCAAGAGAACTTGCAAAAGGTCTGAAGTTCTATCTTCCTCTCCTTATAAGAATGGCCTTGCAACGAGGAATGAACAAGCGAAGAAACAGGGCAGGAAAACTCTTCGCTACGATGGAAGTTCAGTAGCGTCAACTTCGTCAGATGTCACAACTGCCGAAGAAGAGAAAATCGTGTGTCCTTGCTGTGACGAAGAGTATGAGGATCCAATTATTGAAGACTGGGTGCAATGTAGTTGGTGCAAACAGTGGTGGCATGAAGGGAGTTCAAACTATGAAATCATAGGACTCTTCAAATGTGAATTATGCTAATGCGCATTCTTACAGGACACCATGCGCATTCTTAAAGGACAGTGCCTGTAAGATTGTGCATTTGCAATTTATTTAAAAATATTAATTTACATTTAATTTATATTATTTTTCCTGTTCTTTGTATACGCATTGTGTTCGTAATTATTTGAAGTCTTGTTAATAAATTTTGTGTTAAATTGGTCACAAAAGTAGTTTATCTATGGACATAAATACATTAAGTGCGCAATCCTAAGTGCCCTTAATAGTGCTAATCATCCTGGTAATCATAAAAAGGCGGCTTTCTACAGTATGGTGCACAGGGCTCTCAGTATTCCTTTATCCAAAAATGACCGGACCAGTGAAATAAGAATTATTCGACAAATAGTCAAGATCAATGGATTCAATGATCAGCTTGTTTTCCAACATTTTAAGCAAAATTAAGAATAAGCCCCATAATTTTTTTTGATACGTGAACAAAAAGAAAGACAAAAACATGCAGTTTTTACTTATTTCAATGCTCGCACTTACTACAGTGTTTCAAATCTCCTTAAAAGACAAGGATTAAGAATTGCCTTTAATTAACTCCAAAGACAAATTTTGTAGGTCGGGCATTTATAGGCTCAATTGTACTGAATGCGATGCTAATTATGTTGGCCAAACAGGAAGGTTATTTGCCATAAGATATGAGAAACATGTCAACACCACTAAGTACAGAAAATATTCCGCCATGGCATTACACATGGAGGAATCCCATCATAAATTTGCTGGCATTGATAAGGACCTTAAAATTCTTTCCATGAATATATTGGAGGCAATGGAGATTGCGTTAAGAATCTCTCCTGCACATAATCTCAACTAAATTAATTATGACCAGAACGTGCTATACGACACGCTAATAGAATGCATGATAAACAAAGCAAAAGACAACAGCGAGCCGCCTTGAAGAACTTGTCCACATAAGCCTCTTTCCTCCCCCTGCACTCACTCACATTCCCCTACCCCCTCCTCTCCCTAACCATTCCATTACCCTCACCCCATCCCCATTCCCTTCACCTTCCCCTCCCTCACTCAACTCTTACTTGCACTGAAACGATCGCATCAATACAGCTTCCTTGACAACATCTCCACTGCCTAAGCTCTCATGCATACAGTATGGGGTACGTCTTTGTCTTTTATTAGGTTTCTATATTCACCGGGGTTACATTCTTCCTTTCGTTTACGTATATTGCTTGTCGTTTTATTTTTCTATTTATTTCTATTACAGAATTCATGGGGCATTTCTGATATGACGGCGGATTAATCCGTGGAGCTGACAATTTCATTTCCATCCTTTTCAAGTTTATTGACAGATCTTTTGGCAAGCATTATCTACCAAGAAAAAGGATAAAATATTTTTTCGTTGACATGGTTTTGAGAATATAGCTAATGACCCCTCCCTTTACAAGAGGATTCTACTGCATTCCACAGATGTTTATCAATGGGAAAGTTAATATGACTGTATCTGCAGTTTTGAAACATTAACAATTGGACTGTTCCAGTGAAGTGGTTAAATGAACGTTGTGAATTGTTTTTTACTGACATTTTAATGGCTTTTTGTAACCTTGATAATGTGTTTGTACTGTAATCATTCGTCTAATTTTCACTCATTCTCATTTCATTTCACCCATTCCCTAGTTTTTAATGACAAGGCTTTTCCTTTATAAGTGCAGCCCAATACTATGGTCACTAGGCTGAAGAAGATAGCAATGAAACATGTACCTTATGTTGTGATAAGCATACAGTTTGCTTTCAATAAAATGTATTGACTGGGCTGAACAATTTCCTCCTTATTTAGCATTGTACTTACTGATGCCAACCTAATGAGATATGAAATGGATGAAGCTTGGTGGGAGTTGGAAGCAGCCGTAGCCTTGATAATGAGAACTACGGACAACCATTTCATGGACAACCTACATTGGTATTTGAACTTACTTGTCTACCGAGTCTGAAGCATTCCATTACCAACTACTGTACAGTAAAATTCATAAGGCAAGCACGGTACTCTGACCTCCTTTTTATGGGGAATCTAAATGATTGAACGCGACATTTCACTTCGAAAATCTCGCTTGAATCAATCAAACATAGACTGCCTAAGTGAGAGGCAATTAATTTGACCACTGCACCATCATGACCTAATGTCACAGCTTGTGTGATAATCTCCTACTTTCCAGATCAATATTTTGATAGACAAAGCTTTCTTCATCAATAACATTTTCACACCCATGATAAGAAGGCAATTAAAGCACTATCAGTGAGCGCAAAATGGGGCTAAGGATGAAAGTACAGTCTCCAACAATGAATGGCAAGGGTTTGGTTTTGTCATGGTCTGTGCACTTCCACATGAAAATCAGCAACTCGAACACTTTCATTTTGCAAGCAGAAATTTCTGATCTTTGGGTTTGAGTAACAGCCTGTTGACTGGGAGGCACCAGGCTCGTTTCCTGGTTCTGCCAAGAATGTTAAAGCCTTGCTATGGTTGCCCAATGCCGTGGCAGAAGGAAGAATGGTTAGGAACTGGCCACACAACTGCTCAAGGTGCTTGAAGCTGAGGGTTATTAATCGGGTCGCCCGCTTCCAGAGACTGGCTATGGCACTACGAAGAAGAAATTCACTAAATTAGCCTCTTTCTTGCATGTATTCATTTTAACACATTTTTACAGGAAATAGTACACATCAAACTCTCCGCACAACACTAAGGAGCAAAAGACGTGAACCCAAAGTCCTGGCATGTGCCATTGAGGTCCTTGCCACCACATATGTAAAAACATCTTATCAATACTATGTACTGTATATACAGTAGAACTATCACCACCACCAAATAGAACCCAACCATTCATTCTTAGAAACAGTTCTTGAGGAGGTTAAATGCAATCTAAATCTACAGTAGCATGATGGAAGGGAAGGTTGAGAGTAAGCAACTGTCTAAATTCTCAAGCAGGAATATTTTGACCTTTAAGTGGTGAACAGCAGATGTTGCCAAAAGGTTTTTTCCAGCAATCAGACAGGTGTTTCATATCAGTACTCAGGTAAATGTACCAAGGCATTTGCATGGCTGAACAACATAACTAATGGTATTTATAAAAACCCATCAGTTAGACATGAACACTCAATGAGCAGTTGTAGCGGCTAGTTGATTTTCGGCTCTGACAAGAAATTGAATTCTGGTATGACGGCTGGAATGGGGTACACAGACTCGTGAGGCAAAACTGAGAAGAGGTGGGTTCGATTCCCACATCAGCCATTCTGGAAGTGATTTCCGTGGTTTCCCCACTTCAACTCCAGGAAAATGCTGGACTGGTTCATCACTTAATGCCACGGCTTCCTCCTTCCAAATCTTCTCTGGAATTACAAATACACACACAAATACAGCCATCACAATAACACAGGTTATCAGACAAAAATTCCAGACTCACCCAAGTACATGGGACTAAATGACCACGATGCCCAAGACCCTCAAATGAAACAACAACTCAATGAGCAAGGAGTGTGTTAGTTTATCAGACAAGTGACTCACTTCAGTGTCAGATAATGGTATCAAGGTGTCTGCATTTCTTAATAACATAGTTATAGTTGTTTTAAGGGGTGGAACTACAAGGTCATCTGCCCCTCTTAACACAGATTAAAGTATACAAATTTGGAATGGAATTTAAAATTTAGAGGTGGACACCTAAATTTGAAAGGACCGAAATATAATAAAACAAAAAATTAAATAAAACTAATAATTATGAAAATAAACAAAAATTACGGAAAAACAAAAAAATCAGAATTAAAAAACGAACAAATCGTTGAGTCACTGTACACTGGAAAATTTAGATTTCTGGCCCTAACCCACTCTCACTTATAAAGCGGATGACGAGATCAGCAGCCACAGCGTCATCGGCTAATATAAGTTTGAGTGTCATCTGCACACCAAGGTTTCTTCGTAGATGACCTCGTGGTTCCGCCCCTTAAAAGAACAATAACTAACTAAATCAGCAAGATCCACACACTCGGTTAAAATGTAGGCCACGGTGAAAACGGCTCCACAGGTACAAAGTGGGGGGACTTCCCTTCTCATTAGGTACGAGTGGGTGGATCTTGGATGACTTATCCTTGGCCTACACAATATGACGGACTCACTCTGTGACCGGAAAGAGCTCAGCCACATGCGAGTAGATCCCTTGATCGCTCTCAGTTTACTGGACATTGGGTCAGCTAGCCACTGACTCTCCCAAAATGCCAGTACTTGTCGGCGTAACTGAGAGCGAATATCTCTAGCAGGTACGTCCATTGGTCGAGGTTGTAGTGATACTGCCTCTTTTGCAGCTTGATCCGCTAACTCATCTCCTGCAATTCCCATGTGGCTTGAAAACCACAGAAAGGTGATTCGAATGTCAGCGCGGCACAACCTGGCTAGTAGGTCGTGGATTCGCTGCACTAGGGGGTGTTGCGGGAAAAAGGTAGCAATTGACTGCAACGAACTCAAAGAATCGGTACACACGAGAAGGTAGATTTGTGCATCCTGTTGAAATTATTTCTCCTTGAATCTTTACTCCTACTTTGAATTTTCCTCAAATTTCCTTAGTTCCTTGTTCAATGTAGAGAAAGAAAATTATGGGCACTCAAAAGTCTCTCACATCTTACATTCAGAGTTGACATAGATTCATGTAAGTGCAGTAAAAACAAGTAGTTCCGTGAAGAACTATTCAGCCTTTTTTCATATATCCTACTTATGTTAATTGCCTCTATCAACATACAAAATTTCAGTTTGATTGCTGTAATAGATTCGTAGATATTGAGAACCGACTAAATATTGCGGATGTTCGCCATGTTGGATTTTTATATATGTAGGTCTTAGAGTTATATACTGTTACATGAAGATTATTGTGTACATGTAGTATTCAAACTTCAATCGCATGATTAGAACACAAGAAGTAAAAACGAGATTTAAAAATTTCTCACAGCTGCCATCTTGTGGTTATGGAAACAATTGAAAAAAATTAGATGCCAGTGGATTAACATTTGTATTAGGATTTACTGTACCAAGTGTCACTGTACTCGGATGGCTAAATTGCGAGAAACGTCCATGTGAATATTTATACTTCGCGTCGCCGCCATGTTGGATTTGTGATCACCAGGTTATTGAAAGTCCTATAGGTGAACTTATGTTCATAGCCCCAATGAACATTAAAAAATTCAGTTTGATTGCTGTAATAGATTCGTAGATATTGAGATCCGTCTAAATATTTCGGATGGTCACCATGTTGGATTGTTATATGTATAGGCCATAGAGTCATGTACCATTAAAGGAAAATTATTGCGTAGGTTCATTATTCAAACTTTCACTTTGATCGCATAATTACGACACAAGAAATAAAAACTTAATTTTAAAATTCGCACAGCCGCCATCTTGAGGTTATGTAAACAATTGAACTAAATTAGATACCAGTGCATTACAATGTGTATAAACATTTGCTGTGCCAAGTTTCATTGCGTTTGGATCATTAAATCGTGAGAAAAGTCTATTTAAAACTTTCAAATTCGCTTGGCCGCCATGTTCCTTTTGTAGTTAACTGTTTTTTTTTAAGTCTCATAGATGAACTTCCAGCAGTACCCTTTATCTCCGTACAAAATTTCAGGGTGATTCCAGTAATAGTTTCAGAGATATAGAATGCAGGTGAAATATTTCACACAGCCGCCATCGTGAGGTTATGTAAACAATTGAACGAAGTTAGATGTCGGTGCATTACAATGTGTATAAACTTATACAGTACCAAGTTTCATTGCGTTTGGTTGGTTAATTCACGAGAAACATCCATTTAAAAGTCGCAAATTATTTTGGCCGCCATGTTGCTTTTGTAGCTACCAGTTTTTTAAAAGTCACATAGGTGAACTTCTAGTAGTTGCCTTTATCACCGTACAAAATTTCAGGGTGATATTGGTAATAGTTTTGGAGATATTGAATGTTGGTGAAATATATCGCACAGCCGCCATGTTGGATTGGTGAGACGTAACAAAAATTGAAGGGCATGGTCGGGGTCGTCCTGAATAGTGCTATGAACTTACCGAGTTTAATTGAAATCGCTCCAGCTGTTTAGAAGTTATTAGGGACACACACACAGACAGACACACGGACAAAAGGTGATCTCATAGCCTATTTTTTCATAAATGAAAATATGCTAAAAATAGCTTTGGTTTAAAAGATGGGAAACTCCTGTTTAAGGAATACCCATATTTAAATAATTTTAGTGAATCCCCAATATTTTGTTAAATAGGGTTTCAACTGTAGTCTGGCTCCATGACTAATTGGTTAGCATGTTAGGGTTTGGCCAAAGGATCCCGGGTTTGATTCCCGGTCGTGCCAAGGAGATTTCAATCTCCTGAATGTTAATCATTTCCAGAAGTACATTTTTGCCAGATAATGCGGTTTGATTCATCAAAACTTTCAGTTTTATTTTGCTAACTGACTAACATTCTAGACATTAGGCACCTGGGTTAAAGTAAATTTAATTTTGTGGATTAAAACCTTAAAATTATGTAAGATATAAGATATATATGTACTCTCACCATTGCTATTTATACTGGCATACCTGCCAACTTTCAAAAATAGAAATCCAGAAGATTCCAAAGCGCAAAAATTTAACGCGTACATGCGTCGCAAGGTCTTAAAACATAGCGATAAAAGATTACAGGGAAAGAGATTACAAGCTCTCGGTGATGTGAGACTATCTAATGCGTTGTGCCAGTTTCCAAAAATATTGCAATTACATCAAGAACACATATAATTGTAAACAGTTCACACACTATACAAACATGAGCTCTTCTGCACTTTGATCTTACAAGACACAGAACACTGGCTATATTCCATCACAGGGTGGAGAGGAGATATGGAGATGAGTAGCTTTCTTCCCTTTCTTCAGAAATTCTAGAGGAAAACTGCTCATGTAGCATGGACCACTACTTCTTATTTTGAAAACAGAAATGGATCCCACAATTTCATTGGACATGGAGGACATAAACTGATTTCGGTTCTTTTTCACCAAGCTCACACTGAGCATTGCTGTGCGGTAGAGTCAAATTATCCTGGATAATCTGCGAGATGGGATTATCGATAAACTTATCGGTCGACTTTCAGTCCAATTTCAAACACTCACATCTCAGAATAGCAGCTATTATCAAAAATCAAAACTGAAATGTGATTTGGATGCAGAGAACGGAAAGAAGCCAGGAAGTTGACAATCCGGAAAAAAAACTATGTTAATCCGGACAACTGGAAAACACCCCAAAAATCTAGAAATCTTCCGGGAAAACCAGAAAACTTGGCAGGTATGTACTGGTAATGGAGATACTAAAGGCAACAAAGGAAGCGTACACAGGTACAAGAATGAACATAATCCTACTTGCTGACGATGTTCTGATTTGGGGAGAGAATGAGAATGTGGTCCAAGAACAGCCAAGAACAGCTGGAAGAACTGAAGGAAAATATTGAGAAATGGGAAATGAAAATCAGTGTAGAGAAAAGTACGACAATGGTAATGGCAAGAGGAAAGAAATAAGGAAAATAGATTGTTAAAATTGGAGATGTAGATCCAGAAGTAGTAGAGCACTTCAAATATTTAGGAAGTGAAATAATGGAAAATGCAAGATTGGATATGGAGATCAACAAGAGAACGCAATGTAGGAGTGTTTTCTATCATCAGGTTCGGAGTTTAATTTGGGATAAAGACATAACCACTGAAGGCTAAAGAAGTGATGTATAAGACCTTACCAATAATGACGTATGGAGCAGAAACTTGGCCGATGACGAGGAGGGATGAAAGTAGAAGACAGGCAGCCAAAATGAAATTTCTGATGAGTATGGTAAAGTAGACAAGGAGAGAGAGAGAGTGAGAAATGAAGACATTCAAAAGGAATTGAATGTGCAGAAGCTGAATGATAAGCATATTGAGATGGTATGGACATGTGAAAAGGATGAATGATGAAAGAATGCTGAAACAAGTGATGGAGAACTGGAAAGAGAGGAGGAGGACGAGGAAGACCTAGAGAACGGTGGATGGATTTGGTGAAGGACAGTGTGAGAGAACGGAACCTGGAGTGGAGTTCAGTAGTTGAGGAAGGATGGTGGACAGACAGAGTAAAGTGGAGGGGTGTCATATTTGCTCTAACCCAGCCCAAGGTGGAAAACGGAAATTGATGATGATGATATTTTAGTAATATCTCAAATGATACCAGGAAAATACATGAAAAAAAAAATATAGCCTATATATGCATAACAAAACAAATGTAAAGGAAACATTATACATTTAACAATAAGTATTTTGGGAGTACAGTGTACTCCCGATAATTCGCAGGTCTCCAAGAGGATTTTTTAAAGTAGAAATTCTTACAGCAACTAATCATCACGCTAAGTAAAATAATATCTCCGCCGTTTGAAAGAATTTTAATGCGATGCGATGCGTGGAAACAAACTCATTGAGTTCGAGAAGACTGAACTGTGTTTCTCTGCAATGCAACAGTAGACCTACATGCGCTCTCCTACCAGAATGCTGCAATCTTCGAAACATACGAGCATGTTGCCGCGGGTGGTACAGCAGAGATTTCCTTTATCTTCGAAGCCATGACAATAAAAGGGGAATGCAGTTTCACTGCGAACCCATCCTCACTTTCCCAACGGCCATACCCCAAGGTCGCTGACCTGTTGTTGTGACGGTTATTTGCGCGGACAGCGTGTTGTAAACAGCGATTATATCTTAATGGTACACACCGCTACTACAAAAAAAAAAACTCGAAAGTTTCCCCACAGTCAAGCTAGTGGGTGTATAGTCACAATTATCTCTTATATAGAATATCGAGATGAATTTTCGTTCTCATATAATGTTTTCTTCGGAAATATGCAATCCAAAATTAGAATAAACGATCTAAGAAACAAAAGGTGATGACTATTATTTTTTGTTGGATATTAATGAAGGCATAATCCACATACCTCTAGCCTAGCGGGTCTTACAATACAATGTAATAAAGTGATTTAATTATTTTTTACGTATTCATAAAATATAGGCCTACAGTATTTCAATATTTTAAACCAATAGTTTTGGTTTTACTAGGCTTATCAAAATAACTTCAAATAATTTGAGGTTTTCGGTAATTCACGGAAGTTCATGCATTAATTACCGTGTATTATCGAAAGTTTACTTTGTTTATTCTCAACATGTTCCACAGCACTTTGGGAGATTAACTTATTTTCTACCTTCTCACCTAGCTGTTCCGTCCCTTAAGAACTATTATAACTGAGATGATACAGTACCTGTTTTTTATTACTAAATACTGGAATGGATGACTTGTGATCTGAATCTTCATCTGAAACTGTCAAACACCAGATTATACTCACTTTTTACATTCCACTCAAACATCAAACTAACAAGAATAAAATATTAAACATTAACACTACATTAATTAATTTTAAAGCACCAATTGCGTCAATTAAATTAAAAAGCTATGTAGAAATATATTGAAAGGCCCAGTTTGTGGAGATTATGCTAAAAGTGGGAGGTACAGTCATTGGGCGATACTTGACGGTGCTGTTTAATGTATCAATTAATAACACGAAAATTCCCGAAGACTGGAAAAGAGCTACAATAGTACCAATATTCGAGGGAGGGAACAGATTGGAAATGGGAAACTATCGGCCTGTTAGCCTCGCATCCATCATACGTAAACTGTAGGAACACCTTATTTCTGATTAAATGCGGGAACAGTGGGAAAAGTTATCATGGCTTAATGGAAAACAACATGGATTTAGACAAGGGTTCTCATGCGAGTGCAAGTTGATGCCACAATTATAGATTTTGCGAAGGCATTTGATGTCGTCCCACATGACATACTCCTCTGTAAATTAGCAGCAACGAAGATTTATAAAAGAGTAATTCAATGGATTCAAGAGTTCTTGACTGATCCCTCGCAAAAAGTTAAAATAGGTAATGTATTCTCGGAGGACATTTTGATAACGTCAGGTGTCTCCTAGGGTAGTGTGATTGGGCCCATGTTATTTCTGGCACTTATTAATGACTTACCGAAAGAGATTCAAAGTGACTGCTAATTGTTTGCAGATGATTGTGTAATATACCGAAAAATTCATAGCTCGCAAGACAACGCTCAGTTACAAACTGACCTTAACCTATGGGGCAGATGACCTCATAGTTCCACCCCTTAAAACAACAATAACTAACTGACCTCAACCTGGTCCATAAATGGGCGGTTTGACAACAAAATAAAGATAAATACAAGTAAATGTAGTCTCATGAGAATAGGGAGAGGGCGAAGCCATGATTTTCAATATAATATCGGCTTGGAAATGCTTGTAGAGAATAATAATAATAATGTTATTAGTTTTATGTTCAACCCTGGCGAAATGTAAATATTATATGTCAGAAAACTGTACTATAATGAGGCTCATTATAGTACAAGTTTTCATTATGATACAGTTTCTCCCACCAATCAGAGCTCAAGAAACAGTTGTGTGACCAATTAGGTGAGGATAGCATCGCACCTGCGCTTACTTCCATGGGCCCCTATTTTAAATTTCACTGCGTGGCGAGTGTCATAGTGAGGTATTCCAGGAAGCCATGGTCAAATACAAGGTATTCTCTGCGTCCCATGCACTCTGTTCAGTACATAAAACTGGTGAAATCTCGACAAGATATTTATGAATATTATGTTCGAACATAAAATAGTTATACTGTAATTATCGTCAAACATAAACAGTCGTATGCAACTCGCCTATAATGGTAATTAAGACACTCTTATGGAAATTATAAAACTCGCTACACTCGTTTTATAAAGATACTCGTGTCTTAATTATTGCCATTATAGGCTCGTTGCATAATGGACTATTACTTCCCTTTCAACAACTGCGGCTTTTAGAGACGCTGGAGTGCCGGAATTAAGCCACTAAGGGGATCTTTAACGTGCCAGTAAATCTACTAACATGGCTCCCTCACATTTGCGCACCCTCAAATGCCAACTGGCTGTGCCAGAATTCGATCCTGCAACCTTGGGCACAGCAAGTGAAAAGCTAAAGGAAGTAGGAGACTTCTGCTATTTACGAAGCAAAATAACCAGTGATAGACAAAGCTAAGAGGATATAAAACGTAGGTTGGCTGAGGCGAGGGTAGCGTTTCTACAGGAAGGAAATAAGTTGACATCAAAAATAGATTTAGATAAGTTATTAGAAAGTAATTTTTGAAAGCCTTTGTCTGGAGCATGGCACTCTATGGAAATGAAACTTCAGACTGGTGATGGAGCAGAAAAGAGGAGAATAGAAGGATTTGAAATGTGTTGACGATGATGATGATCAGATGGGTAGATAGAGTAACAAATGAAGATGTGTTAAGAGATAGGTTGGTAGGACACATACTAAGACACCTGATACCCAGGAACAGCAAACTTATAGTAAAGCCATCATTACTTCCGACTTGACGTTTCAGTGCTAGGCTAGAGTTTCGTTCGGTAAATCGCGACATCGCGAATGAAAATCAATTTGTAGTGATATATCGATTTGAATGGCTGCCTGTGATTGGCTAGTTAAAGTGATTTTCCTTCTGAATGCTAGATAACTCTAGGGTAACACTGAAATGTCAAGTCGGAAGTAATGATGGCTTTACTATAGTTATGGAAGGAAGGGTCGAGGTCAAGAACTATAGGGGAAAACCAAGGTTAGAATACCATATGTTAAACAGATTGCCTCAGATGTAGGGAGTGGTAGCTATGTATAGATGAAACAATTAGCTCAAGACAGGGAAGCATGGAGGGCTGCATCAACCAGACAAAGGACTGAAAACAACAACAACGATTGTTCAAATTATTTATTGATGATATTTTCAGAGGCATCTTTAACTGTATAAAGATTTAGGCAGACAGCATTGCAGGGAATTATATAAGAGACCATGATGTAAAACCTACTGATGCACTTGGAATACGTTCAGTATTTTGATATTGTCAGGTGTTTGTCGTTCTGGAAATCAAGGTCTTTACTTAATAAAATCAATTTTGAGAGAAAATTATCGTGGTTTATGCCATATAATGACGCAACTACACTTAAGTTATAAAAGGAGGATTGCTGAGGGGGTTAAAGATAGGCTAATTAAATTACTGCTTACTGCCAATATCCACAGTCTTTTCAAATCCATTTCAAGAGTTCTTGAAGGAAAACTGTGTAGAACTTTACATTATTCTGTGTGTTACAATATCTATTATTGCAGCCAACAACACTACACAAAATTTTGACATTTTTATTTAAAAAAAAATTATGATTGCCCACACATTCTCAATGAATATCAATCACTCGCTGATCGTGTCTTACGTAACAACTTCTCGGAACATCTGCTCATAGCAGTATATCCATATACGCACGGAGCATATACTAATGCAAACAAGGTGAGCTGCTGAACATTCGTAGTCCGTTGTTAGCCTTAAATTTGCCAATGTATTCTTCTGATCTTAGAGACGTGTGCCTTGACAGAATGAGAAAACAGATTCAAGCTGCTGAAATGAAGTTTGTTCGATCCATGCTAAGATGAACAAAAAAGGACACGATAAGGAATGAAACAAATAGAATGAAAGCAGGTTTGAAATTTAGTGTGAAGAAAAATTACGGCGAAGTAGGCTAAGTTGGTATGGTCATGAACAGCGGGTGGACGGAACAAGAATTGCTAGAAATGGTTGTGATTGGGAAAAGAACTGTTGGAAGACCAACAAGGAGATGGATCGATATGGTTAAGAAGGACATCTCTGTAAGTGGTCATCAGTGGGATAGAATCCAAGAGGAGGAGCTGTTTAAGGATAGTGGAAGGTGGAAGAGGCTAGTCACCAGCACCCGGGAACCTGGAGTTGTTACTTGATGATGATGATTCTTCTGATCTTTGTTTCATTGGCAGCCCACACATCCCTTATTTTTTTGCATTTCTTACCAGTGGCCAGTTGTTTGGCATCCATATGAAGTGACTTAACTCTTTACGATCCTTTAGTAGCTTCAGATTGAACTGTCATTGTTGATATGGACCATGGTCCTGTTTATCACCAACAGGTCGACATATTCCTTACCCATTGACATTTTGTGTGTATGGATACAAAATTAATCATATCTAATTAAAATTGGGTCCTAAGTGACGAATAATCATCAATTACCGTTCTCCAGCTTAAGCCAGGTCGGAGCAAATATGACACCCCTCCACTTAACTCTGTCCACCATCCTTCCTCAACTACTGAACTCCACTCCAGGTTTCAATCTCTCACACTGTCCTTCACCAAATCCATCCACCATACTCTAGGTCTTCCTCGTCCTCTCTTTCCAATCACCCATCTCTCCATCACTTGTTTCGGCATTCATTCTCATTCATCCTTTTCACATGTCCATACCATCTCAGTCTGTTCTGCTCCAGTTTATCATTCAGCTTCTGTACATTCACTTTCGAATGTCTTCATTTCTCACTCTCACCTAGTCTTCAGTCAGGAATTTTATTTCGGCTGCCTGTATTCTATTTTCATCTCTCCTCGTCATCGGCCAAGTTTCTGCTCCATACGTCATTATTGGTAAGTAATAGGTCTTGTACATCACTTCTTTAGCATTCAGTGGTTATGTCCTTATCCCAAATTAAACTCCGCACCTGATGATAGAAAACACTCCCACATTGTATTCTCTTGTTGATCTCCAAATCCAAGCTTGCATTTTCCATCAATTCACTTCCTAAATACCGTATATACTCGAATACCACCCGCACATTTTTAAACAAATTCGGACGTGAAAAATTGGGGTGCGGGTCTTATTTGAGTCATCCAAATTTGAAAGATTTAAATCGACCGCCGCGCGCGATATCGGGTGTTGCGAGTATCCGCTAGATGGTGCTAGCCTTCTTCCGGCTATAACTTTGTTTTACCGTAAGCACGCGGCGTCATTCAGTCACACGCACGTTCTGCGAGTGTAAACATGAATGCTACGAAACTTTGCGGTCATTTACTGTGAGTGAGAAATTGAAAGTTGCGAGGGAAGCTGAAGTTATTGGAAATCGTGCCCGGTAGGAAATATGATATTGACGAGTCATGTATTCGTGATTGAGCAGGATTATGTCTATGCTGCGTGAACCGCTCGTTCCAAGCAGCCTTGAAACAGCTGTATACGGAGCAGATGGCGGCCGATAAGCACACACCGACTCCAACTGGTCGTATTCAGCGCCCGAAAGTTCAGCTGTTCGTGGATTTTGACGGCATGGAATCGTATCTCTGGAGATCTCATACGGAAGAGCTTCAAGAAATGTAGTACCATATTTCGAAAGCTATGGATGACAGTGATGACGACATTTAGTGGGAAAGTGATGGTGATAAAAGTTCCGAAGTTCGTACTTCTGATGACGATGAATGAAGTGTTTGTGTACTTTTATTTGTATTTTTAATCGTTTGATGTGTGTTATTTTAGGATGACTTCAAAACTGTTGGAAACTATTTTGGATAAATGCTATTCTGTTTATTTAGTTAAGATAGTAAATAATTTTGAGTAAAAATTATTTTTTAAAAATTTTGTTCCTCAAAATCAGGGTGCGGGTCTTATTCGGGGGCGGGTCGTATTCGAGTAAATACGGTATTTGAAGTGCTCTACTACTTCCAGATCTACATCTTCAATTTTAACAATCCCTTTTCCTTCCATGGTATGAAGAACTAATCTACCATGTTAATAAAATAAATTACTAGTAGTTATGTTTTGTACCAGTCTCGACCACATTGTGGTCTTTCCAGCAAATATTTACACTTAGTTTTTATTGTCCCTTGTGGAATATAGGGCATCAATGAAGCATCTCATCTGGTCCTGATTGCTGACAACCTCCTCACCTCGCTCCAGGTCTTAACCTCCTCTATAGCCTCCAAGTGGACAGATCTGCACCACGTTTGCTTGGGTCTCCCTCTCCTCCTCGTACCCTGTAAGTTCCAATCCAGTGCCTCTCTCTCAATGGCTTCATTTCTTTTCCTCAGGGTATGTCCGATCCATTTCCATCGCTTAATTTGTATGGCCATCTCAGTTTCACCAGTCCTTCTCCAAAGTTCTTGGTTGGAGATTACTTCCAGCTAGTAGATGTTTAAGATCTTTCTCAAGCAGCGGTTGACAAAGGTCTGTAGCCTGGAGGTGATTTCCTTAGTTAGGTACCTTTCAAATCTCAGAACCATATATCAGAAAGGACCTGACATTGCTCTGGAAGATACGAAATTTGGTCTTCGTGGATATTTTGCTGTTCTTCCACACCGGATAGAGCTGCTTTTTGGATACGTTGGGAGACATCCTTTGCCGCTCCTCCATCTTTGGTCACCACACTGCCCAGGTAAGTAAAGCTATCCACACCCTCTATAGGTTCATCCTCGAAGACAAATGGATCAATTCTGTTTGTGTTAGTTCTTAGGGCCTTGATCTTTTTTGAGTTTATCGTTAGCCCCACCTTTCTCCCTTCTACAACCAGGTCTTCAGGCTTTGCTTGCATTTCACCGTGTGCCTCAGACAGGAGACACAAATCGTCAGCAAAATCCAGATCTTCCAGTCTATAGGTGAATCCCCATTGGATACCACGTGACATTTTGCATCACCGCATCAATCACAATCAAGAACATGGTTGGCGACAGGATATAACCTTGGTGTACTCCTGAACATACGGACATAGGCTCGGATACATGGCCCTCATGAATGACTCTGCATGTGTACTCCCGATATGTTTCTTGAATGAGACTAATAATTTGTGACGGCACTCCTTAGCGCTTCACTTCCTTCCAAATGGCTTCTCTATTGATAGAATCAAAGGCTTTCTCAATGTCAACAAACACTGCATAGAGGAGAGATGACCATTCCACACACTGCTCCAGAATTATCCTCAAGGTGTTTATTTGGTCGACACACGAACGATTTTGACGAAAACCTGCCTGTTCTCATTGGAGCCTTTGGTCAACATCATATATATTATTTCAGTAGTATGCATCCCTCCTGCGGCGCTCACAAGCGACCGATCGTGACAAATTAGCATTCAAATGAAAGAGAATAGACATTAGCAGTGACTTATTGCACTATAATTTCATAAATATCTACAATTTCTTTAAAAAATGTACGCGAAGTGTACGATTTGCAAACACCATTGATGTAGGAAAATACGCTCCATAATTGCTGTCCGCGGGCCGCTGTGACTCCTATTTCATGTCATATTAACATTCTGAGGTCTTTCCTTTATCCTGAAATGTAAATAGTGTTCTATAGTCATTTGGTTGAAATAAAAACATAACCTTTCTCCTTAAGTGTCTCATTATAAACCTATTGGGGAAAGTGTGGGTTATGAACATGCGAGATTTCTCGCACAGGTCCGCTAGTATTCTTTAATTCTGTTTAGCAGAACCCTCGTAAAGACTTTGCTAGGGATTGAGAGAAGTGTAATGCCTCTCCAGTTATTACAGTTTGATGTATCTCCCTTCTTTGGCAAATTCACCAGCAACACACATTTCCAGTCCGTCGGCATTTCTCCATTCGTCCATATCTTCTCAAATAGCGGCTGCAACATATTTGCAGTGGTGTCCACATCAACCTTCATGACTACTGCTGGAATATTGTTAACTCCTGCTGCCTTACCAATATGCAACTCTCTCAATGCTCGCTCGATTTCCTCCAGTGTGGGTATGCAGGTTTTTATCATTGGATCATGCTGGATCTCTTCATCTCTTCCTTCTCCCTCTTCTAGTTGATCTCCCAGGGAGCGGTTTAAAACTGCACAAAAATGTTCCTGCCATTACTTCAGTTGATTCTCACGGTTCGTTAAAAGGGTACCATCTTTGTTCCCGACAGGCCGGCTCCTCTGCATCTGCTTTCTTGTCAGTACTCGGGTGATTGTATAAGGTGTGTTCAAAAAGTAACAAACCAGAGGCATAATTACAGAAAACAATACCTGTATGTTAGAAGTATTGGCCCTGGCTGTTGAGGCACTTGTCCCACTGTGACACGAGGCGGTGAATGGCTGCCTCATAAAATTCCCTGGGCTGCGATGTGTACCAGTTCCGCACGCACACCTGGACGTCGGCGTCCGAGGTGAATCGTTGGCCCCGCAGAGCCCTTTTCAGGGGACCAAACATGGCATAAACACAGGGAGAGAGGTCTGGATTGTATGGAGGGTGGCCGAGAACCTCCCATTTGAATTTCTGCAGGAGTGCCGCGACTGTGTTGGCCGTATGAGGTCGTGCATTATCGTGGAGAGACCACGGTGGCTATGGCGTTCACTGTCACTCGGCGGTCCTGGGTAATGAGTGCATCAACCAGCTGGGCGTTGTCATCGGTAAAGCAGGGGAGTGCCCCAGACCGGGCATCATCGGCTAACGACACCCGTCCTTCCCTGAAGCGCTTGTGCCACACCTTGACCCTTGCAAGGGACATGCAGTGTTCGCCGTACACTTGTGACATTCGGCGATGAATGTCCTTTCCCCCTACTCCTTCCGCTGTCAGAAACAGAACAACACCTCTTTGCTCTTCGGTTGACGCCTCCATGTCACTGTTTGCAATGCGACTGGCAGCGTTGGACGATTGATGCATGCTGCTGCTCGCTTTGTATCGTCATGTGACGTGCACGTGTGCCCTCTAGCGACGGGCTGTGACCTTCCACGCTCTATTCGGAATCACACCTCGTTACACATGCCACGATTAGCCGATGTCGTCACCGGTTTGCGCATTCCAGCCTCCAGTCCGTTACTTTTTGAATGCACCTTATATAAACTTCTTTAAGATTTCCCTTCTTGGCAGCCTCTTCTGCCGGTTTAGATATAGATTATCTATCCAATTTCTTTGATCTCTTCTTGAACTTCTCTTAACTTCTTTGTTCTTTGCAGCATATTTTGCTTGTACTTCTGCCTTTTTTGCTCGTGTCCTACATGCGTTCATTTCCTCCTTTATCTGTTTCCTTTCTCTGATGATAACCCATGTCTGTCCAGTCATCCAATCTTTTTTCCGCCTATCTTTGAAACCCAGGATGTTTTCACTTGCTTCACCCAATCTTCCTCAACAGTTTCATCCTCCACCTGAGCAAGTGCTTGGAATCGATTCTTTAACTCTATCCTAAAGGCCTCCTTCACCTTTATGTCATCCTTTAGCTTTCCCACATCATACCGGTTCTTTTTCTGGTCCATCCTCATCATCATCCATCCATCCATCCATTTTCATTCTGAAGGTAGCCAAAACAAGGTGGTGATCACTGCCGATGTCCGTACCACTCTTATTTCTCACATCCAACAAATATTTACAAGTGATCTTAAATTCAGTTAAGTTTCTCTCCCTAATGGCAGGTTTACTCATGGTCTTTCTCTCCATCGTATCCGGTCATCTGCATAACGTTTCATTAGGTCATAAGATTTATCAATCATTCGAACAGCTGAGTGATATGCGTGCAGACATCGTAAACAAAGTAAGCACAGGCACTCTGGAAGAACAGTGGTCAAATTGGTCATACAATCCAGTGGAAAGAGATGATCCGAGGCATCGAAACGTACATAAGCACTTAAATATCTATGCTCTATGTTATATATTCACAAATAACCAAAGTTACATACTGTATTATATACATAGTGTCGAGTAGTGGCCTGTTTTTAAACTCCCATATATTTCCCGCAAAGGAAAATCGACCAAATTCACGTATTTTTAGAAATCTTTGAGACTAGAGTTCGGATATCGAATGGCTGAAAAGTTAATCTTAAAGCATGAATCAAGTCTTTCTAGCGTAAGTGAGCCTGCATGTTTTGAGATACTTCCTCAGGGGTGATGGCGAGATTTAGGCTAAATCCGATGCGTCAGCAATGCACTTGTGCGAGATAGTTGAACTCACTCGCAGATGAGATGAGAAGCTACAAACACAAATAAAATACCGTTTATCTGGCGGTCGGCCAGGTAAAGCAGTCGCATTCGACCGACTGCTGGGCTCTCATCCCGCTTAACGCTCTAAGCGGCGGTGGCGGCGCAAAATGTTAGTTATTGTTGTTTTAAGGGGCGGAACTACAAGGTCATCTGCCCCTCTTAACACACATTAAAGAATACACATTTGGAATTGAATTTAAAATTTTGAGGTGGACACCTAAATTTAAAAAGACCAAAAATTAATAAAACAAAAACAAAAAATTAAATAAAAAGCAAAAAAATTATCATTCAAAAACAAACAAGTCGTTGAGTCAATTTATACTGGAAAATTTAGATTGCTGGCCCTAACCCACTCTCACTTATAAAGCGGATAACGCGATCAGCAGCCACCGCGTCATCGGCTAATATAAGTTTGAGTGTCATCTGCAAAACAATGTTTCTTCGTAAGTCAGCAAGATCCACACACTCCGTTAAAATGTGGGCCACGGTAAAAACGCCACCACAGGTACAAAGTAGGGGGTCTTCCCTTCTCATTAGGTACGAGTCGGTGGATCTTGTTATGACCTATCCTTAGCCTACACAAAATGACGACTCTCTCCGTGACCGGAAAGTGCTCCGCCACACGCGAGTAGTTCCCTTGATCGCTCTCAGTTTACTGGGCAGTAAGTCAGCTAGCCACTGACTCTCCCAAAATGCCGGAACTTGTAGGCGTACTGAGAGCGAATATCTCTAGCGGGTACCTCCATTGGTCGAGGTGGTAGTGATACCGCCTCATTTGCAGCTTGATCCGCTAACTCATTGGAAGCCACAGATAGGTGATTTGAGTGTCAGCGTGGCACAGCCCGGCTAGTAGGTCGTGGATTCGCTGCACTAGGGGGTGTTGCGGGAAACATGTAGCAATTAACTGCAACGAACTCAAAGAGTCGGTACACACAAGAAAATGGATTCATGCATCCTGTAGTGCAAACTGCAGAGCTTGATAGATGGTGACGAGCTCCGCAGTGAACACACTACAGGTCTCAGGCAAAGAGATCTTTGTATTTGCACCATCAATAACGTAAGCACAACCCACCTTCTCGTCCACCTTCGAACCATCCATGTAGAGAATGCCAGCGTCCGGAAATTGGTGAACTATGCTGTGGAACTGCCTCCAATAAACGGAGGCATCCGTGTTCACCTTAGGACCTCGGTGCAGATCCTACCAAATTTCCGGACGCCTTTGCACACTTTTGTCACAAGATATGCCTTTGCTACTTCTGGAACTGCATCCCTGTATCCCGACCACTCCGTTTCTATGACCCGCAATTCTTTACCATCTACTATTTGGAATTTCTCATCAATAATTTACCTATATTTCTGCAGATTTAAATCCCTAATCCATCAGCAAACAGCCCTCACTTTCTGCACTTTACGTCTAACTATGCTTAATTCACAGCAGATCAGTTTGTGGTCTGTTTCATCAAAAAAGCCCCCAAATACCCTACAATTCCTTATCAATCTACTAAATTCATACTCAGTAATGATAAAGTCTATTATTGACCTGGTTCCTCTACCCTCCCATGTGTATCTGTGATTCTCCTTATGATTCGAAAATGAGTTCACACAAATAACCACAAGCTAGCACAGAAGTCCAATGAACATTTCTCATTGGTGTTCCCTTCCCTATCCTCACCCCACTTACCCATTACCTTATTATACCCCTCAGTTCTATTTCCTATCCTAGCATTGACATTCCCCATCAGTACTACACTATCCCTATGGTTAACTCTCACTACCACGTAACTCAGTGCCTCATAAAATCTGTCTACCTTCTCTTGATCCGCCCATTCACATGGAGCGTACACTGAAACGATCCTGACCCGATTTCCTAATATTTCCAAATCTATCCACATTAATCGTTCATTTGCATACCTCACAGAAACTATGTTACACTCTAAGGGTCTCTTGACATCTCCACTATGCCCTACCTCATTTTACAAAATGACAGGTGCACCTTGTAATCTCCTACTTCCTCCTCTCTATCTCCCTTTATCAGAACTTCCCTTCTTCTTTTTAGTGTGTTCCCGTTGGAACGGAGTCCGCTTTTCGGGTCAATGCACGCCATTTCTTTCGATGAAGTGCTTCCTGTGGGTTTAGGCTTCTTGACCTTAGATCTGAGCTTATAGTGTCTAACCATCTTAGCTTAGGTCTCCCACGGTGTCTCTGGCCTTCAACAGCGAGATGATAGGCTGAGCTGATGACTGAACCATGCGGTGCTCGTACTACATGGCATTACCAAAGAAGTCTCCATTCCTGCATTTTCACATCGATTGGAGCAACACCAGCTAGATTTTCAGATCGTTGTGTTGTTTATGTGGTCGAGCAGAGAAATGCTTAACATCTTCTCAGCATCCGCATTTCCATGACATGTAGCGAGGTGCTCAGCACTTCAAGGTGCTGGCCAACACTCCATACCATACAATGCAACTGGCCTCCCCATTGAGCGGTATACCTGTGATTTTAGGTGGATGGGCATCTTCTTATCACAAAGAACACCAGTTACATCTCTGAATCGAATCCACTTTGCTTTGATTCTTGCTAGCACATCTTCATTTATACAGCCGTCACTCTGTAATCGAGAACCCAAATATCGAAATGTATCCACCTTGGCGAGAGGTGCCCCATTAATTTGTATAGTTCCAGGAGATGAAATTGTTTCAAGGTATTCAGTCTTGTGGATATTTAAACGAAGACCAAATCTTTCCAGATGATAATACCATGTTTGGACTTAGGTTTAAGATCCTTTCTGGAGTGTGCCGCAAACATCACATCATCAGCATATAACATTGTCCATGGCACACATTTCAGAAGTTTGCACGTAATGGTGTCCATTACAATATTACAAAGAGCAGTGGAGAAAGAGCTGAACCCTGATGAATGCCAACTGTTATAGGGAAGCTGTCAGTCAGTCCTGCAGGGCATCTCACATGGTTGCTGGTGGTGTTGTACACCATTTTTACCCAGCTTATGTTAAATTTCAGGTATTTGATGATCGCGGAGAGCATACCAAATCAGCTGATGTGGTACTCGATCAAATGCCTTCTCAAGGTCAAGAAAAGCAAGATGCAGTGGCCTTCCTTTCTCCTGTGATTTCTCCATCAGCTGGCGTACAGCAAAGATTGCATCTATCGTGCCACATCCCTTCACAAACCCATATTGATTTTCTGAGAGCCGGATTAAGTTTCGCAGCCGGTGGTCAAGGATACGCTCGAATATTTTCATGGTGTGGGAGAGGAGCCGGATAGGACGGTAATTGGTACATTCAGCTGGGTCTCCTCTGCCCTTAAAAATTGGTATAGTGATACTAGATGGCCAACACGTGGGTATATGTCCGCAGTGAATGATAGAATTGAACAATTCTGTGAGCCAGGTAATCGCTTTTTCGTTAAGTTCTTCAATTTACCAGATTTCTGCAGGGCCTTTCCATTTTTCATGCTCCTAATGGCAGCTCTTACTTCATCTGTTGTAATACATGGGACTGGACCAGCCGTAATATTGCCTTCTGGTATTGGTGGGTGAGGGAATTCAATGTTTGGTATTTCATTGAAATACTCTCACCAACATTGAAGAACCATCTTGCTATCATGAAGGCGCCGACCATTCTTATCTTTTACGCACATATAGTGCTCTATGTCCTGACCTGCTCTACACGGTGCTCGCGCCAGTTGGTAGATGATTTTCTCCCCTTCCTTAGTTGTCGGTTGATCACACAAATGTTGGTGGTGATTTGCTTTAGCCTCTGCAACTGCTCATTTCATCTCCTTCTTGGCTGCTTTGTAGTTCTGAAGGTTCTCAGTCTGGGACATTTGCAACTGTTTGAAAACTGCTTTCTTTGCATGAACCTTTTCCGTTACATTGTCTGAACTTCACTAATCCCTAGAATATCCAACCTCATCCTACTTGCTGACACCGCTAGCTCTACTTTGTTTGTTCCATAACCACCCTTGATATTAATATCACCCCATCGAATACAAGTTCGATTGCCTGGTAGCTCCCTAGAAGTCCCTGATCTGTCAGATGGGAGTGGGACTCCATCACTCCCATAGGTCCGAGACTTGCTCATGGTAGCAGGTTTAGGGGATACAAGTGAAGCAAGTTGCTAGCCTTACTTACACAGGGCCCCACGAGTTTCACCTCAGGGAACAAAGAAGTGAGTTGGGTAGTTCTAGCCACCTGAGCACAAGGAGGGCCATGACTCAGAATATGTCCAAGATGCCCACTCCTATTCCATTGTAATTGGTATTCCGACTGTCAGGACCACTTACTAGGCCACTCAGCCGTTGCCCACGGTTCAAGACTACATTATGAACCATGTTAAATTGAAATTCAAATTTATGTAAATATATATAGGGCATTCTAAGTTGTCCAAGAGAGAGAATAAGACGAGTTTAAATGATGTAAACAACAAGAGTTTAGTGCTTTTCAGTCGGTCAACACGAATGTACCCAAAAGAGCTGGGTTATGCCCTAATCCTGAAATAAATTACATGAGATTAATAACTACACTAGGATGACCAGTTTCGATCGTCAAGCGATCATCATCAGATCCATTACACTTAGGCTATAAAATCTATGTTTGAAAATACAGGTGAAAATATTTACAATATGTACAATTATTTAGTTGCTGTATTGGTACTGCAACTGTCAGTGTATGCTAAATGCAGTATATATGATGTTAGGTGAAATGCTAAATGGTGATAGATATCCGGAGTTTATAATTTGGAGTGATTATATGGTTGTAAAAATCAACTATGGTTAAACTGTAATATTACAGGCTACTACTTATCTGGTTGTCTTCCTAGCTGGAGCTACGCGCAGTTTTCGTGTTCACTGTTACTCCAGGTGTGGTCGACTGAGATGGGCTGTTATCTCAACGACACTGGGTTTTCCCTTTTCTCACCACTGTTCATATGTGCTGTGCGGAGTCAATGCGATGTGTTTATGTGGGGTGTTGCCAACCTAGATAAGATGTATGTTATTGAATGAGGTGGGTCTACAACTATCAAAGACCGTGGAACATTCCTCGCCACGCGTGGACCATAAGCCAATCAATCTAAGCGCTGCCCGGTCTTATGAGGACATCCTGGCACCTTTAATACTGCCGCGAATATGGGCCTTGGTTTGTTGCAGTAGAAAAGTACATCATACGCCTGATCCAGATAACATTTACCTATTAAAACCCACTAATTCCCCCCCCCCCTTTTTTATCTAGCTTGGCTGTATCGGTAAGTTGTGTCTTGTTTACAACAGGGTGTGTTTTTTAGTAGCGTGAAAAGGGGTGAGCTCTCCATGAACGTGTGTTCATTTAGATTGTTGGGATTGTTTTGTTTGGCTAGGTGTATCTAGACTCGAGTGCTTCCTTTATGTCAAGAGCTCTGCCTTTCGATTAGTGATGAATTATTTTTAGGTCCGTCTTGATATTAGTAAAGCTGTGCCCCGCGTCACACATATGTTCGCATACGTCTGAATGTGTTCTGTATCTTATCGCATTCCTATCATCATCATCATTTCCCCTTATCCAGCTCCTGCCGGGTCGGGGTATTTATGGCACTTCTCCACTTTCCTCTTTCCTTCCACAATTCTTCTTCCACGATCTTGTCCCAGTCCACCTATGTTCATTATAAAGTGTGTCTACTCGTCTCCCACTCTGTCCGATGTAATTAGCTTGACAACCGGTGTCTTGGCACGTTATAGAATATATCCCTGACTTTGAATAAGGATCATGTTTATTTAGATTACTATTTCGTAGGTGCCTACCGGTTGTGTTTTTTGCTGTGAAAGCTATTTTTATGCCTTGCTTTTGGAATAGATCAGTGATTTCATATTATTCGCATACACATAGTTGAATCGCTCAAATTTTTTCTCATTACTGTCCGGTTTGGGAATCGTTTTATCTTTATTTTTATGTTTGGCTATAATTTGGTTTATTTTGCTTGGCGGGAAATTGTTTTCCTTTGCTATTTGCTTAATGGTTCTTATTTCCTTATTATAGTTGTCTTTTGACATGGGTATGTTTAAAGCCCTGTGCACCACTGAATTGAACCCCGCTAATTTGTGCGTACTGGGGTGATTAGACTGATTGTTGATTGCATGCGAGGTTTGTGTTGCTTTCCGGAATATGGAATATGAAAGCTCGTTGTCTTTACGTTCAATAGTTATGTCGAGATAATTTATTTTTCGGTCTGTTTCGGATTCCTTAGTGAATTTGATTGCGTGGTGTAAGCTATTAATGGATTGGAGAATTGTTTCTTCGCTTGTTAGTTCAGTATCGTAGATGCAAATTACACCATCTACGTATCTTTTCGATATTACTATTCCCTTTGTTGAAGTCTTTTCTAAGAAAGCATTTTCTAATGCATTAAAGAAGATGTCAGCGATTAACCCGCTTAGTGGCAATCCCATCGTTAGGCCTTCTCTCTGTGTGTACATTTTATTGTCGAATTGAAACACGTTTTGGCTGAGAACGACCCTCAGTAATCTCACAATCTCTTCAGTTTCTTTTGCCGAATTGTTGGATTTTAAGTTGTTTTCGATAGTGTTGATTGCTTCAATAATCGGAATATTGGTGTACATGTTAGTTACATCGAAGGATACTAGCCTAAAAGTAGGTTTCATTTGTAGGGTGTTCAATGCTGTTACTAGTTCTGATGTGTTCTTTACAGTGTTGTTTTTGTCGTTGGAAAGACGGCATTTTAAGATTTTTAGTAACTCTTTGCTGATTTTGTAATTAGGGGCATTCCTACAATTGACTATTGGTCTCATTGGGCACTTCTTTTTGTGTATTTTTGGTTGTCCCCTCAATGACGGTATTTTCGGGTTCATGTTTATTAGTTTTGATTTTTCGGCTTTGGTCAGTATGTATTCTGTTTCTTTCAGCGCACTTTTTATTTTATTTTTGAATTTGTTGGTGGGGTCCTTGATTCAGTTGTTTTTTAAACAACCCACAATGATGTAAACAAAATATTTCAGTCACCTGTAGGAGTCTCCATGGGTGAGTAATAGTTCCGGTCCGAATCAGGTACATCCGGTGCCTGAGATATGGACCGGAGGAAACTTCTGAGTAGAGGTGCTTCTTCTGGAAGATGAAGAGTAGCTGAAAATTCAAAAAAGGTTTCAATCAAACAAGTAGAACACTTCAACTTACCATATTTCCTCGCATAATCGTCGCACTTTTTTAGCCTAAAATTCGTGGAAAAAAGCAGGGTGCGACGATTATGCGAAGAATATTTAAGTTCAAAGAATATTCTGTATCATTATTTGCTGCATAAGCCAGTCATTCGCGTAGCGTGAGTCAAAGCCTGCAGTAAGAGACAGGCTTCTTTCTTCTAACAAGGTCACGATAGGTTAACGATCGCAGAATGTGCTGACGAAGCTGGGCATTCGCGTCACGAGATTACTTTCTCCTGACAAGATCACGCCAGATTAGGCCTATAAGCTCACGGAATGTGCGCTAGCCGTTCGCGTCGCGGTTCATAACCCGCAGGCATAAAGACGAGATAATTTTCTTCCGATCAAGTCGCGCCAGGTTATAAAGTCGCGGCAGCATGTGCAACTGACTGGCACACAAATACGATTATGCTATGCGACGATTATGCGATGACATTTTATAAACCTATTTTAGTCTTTGAAAATTGGGGTGCAACGATTATGCAAGGAAATACGGTAATTCAGATGTCATCAAATTATTATAATAATTCCTTGCAGTTCAGGTCACAAAGTGTCCCGTTGTACGTTATTCTTATCTGTCGGCACTGCTTATGCGAACTTTGCAAATTTGCAAAATAAATAACTCAGTCCTAGTTAAACACTTCTCTGAATGTTTGGCAGGATTGCATTTATAATGAAGTAAAGGATCTCGGGTCACTGATACAGTTGTTTCAGTCGGCCCACCGGTGATCTGAATGGGTTTTCTTTCTTCTCATCTTCCAGTCATAAAGTTTCGGTTCACCCTGTGTTCCAATTATTATTTGACCTATATTTTTTGTGGGAATCGCTTAGTTAGGTTATGGTATTTATTTAGCGTATGGCTTTGAGTGCCAGGAGTGTACGAGGATATGTTCGGCTCACAAAAGGCTGTAGCTGCCTCAATTCGGACACCCATGGGGTGAGTTACAAGTTCTGTTCAATTTCAAGTAGTTCCAACTTTTGCTACCAGATGTCACTGACACCTAGTAGTGAACGTTGGAACTTCGATAGAGCGTTTCAACGAAATCTAATCTACAATGTAGCTTCACACAAGTTCAATTTATCTACTATACTTATTACGTCAACTGTACAACACAACTTACTTTGTTTTGAGGTGCTAACTCCTCTTCAGAGACATGTTTCGGACTTCCAAGCAGTCCATCATCAGCCTAGTTCAGTAAATTATGGTCTAAAATGTTCACCTTGTTGGTGATTGACACGCGTGTTAAAAAATGAGGATGAAATGACACTGATTGGTGAATGGATAAAAGTTCTTTTAAAAGACGATAAAAATAAATTTATAAGACGGGTAAAAATTATAAAATACGTGGCTCTAGACGTCCGGTGCAGCTTAATTTGACGATGGGAAATTGTCCGTGAGGCACAGACTGTACTTCAATTAGTGTGTCCAAGGGACATAGACTTATTTGATTTTGTGCATCTGAGGACGGCAGACTTCTATTTCGTGCATCTGAGGACAACAGATAACTTATATTTTGTGTGTCCAAGAGACATAGGACTTAATCATTTGAGTGTCTTGTGACACATTTGTACTTTATAATTTTCTACATTGAGAAACAGTACTTTTATATTTCATGTCCAGTTGGACACATTGCTCATTTTGTGTGTGGGATGAAATAAGAATTGATAACAGTGATAATTTGAGTTTTTATGCAGATAGCTATCAAGCTATTATTTAGGGAAGTTACGCGATTGCTATAAGGAATATTGGGCAAATTGAGTAACTCAACAAATAGCAATTAACTAGATTAATAAACGTGTGCATAACTCAGATAACTTTAACGCTATTTATTTCAAGCAGCTGCATCACGATTTATTTATTTATTGTTTGGCTTTTAGTGCCGGGAGTGTCCGAGGACATGTTCGGCTCGCCAGAGGCTGTAGCTGCTTCAAGCGGACACCACTAGGGTGAGCTACAAGTTCCGTTCAATTTCAAGTAGTTCCAACTTTCGCTACCAGATCACGATGAATCATGAAGACGTTCGTGATGAAGGAAGGATGAACCAGATGGCTACTATCATGAAGATGACTTACAGGATGGTGTAAATATCCAGTAGGGGCATGTCAGGCGACATCCGTTAAGGAGCTGTCCAGAAAAGGACGAGTACTCAAATTGAATTTATTTAATTTTGGTCGGGTCAAAAATGGTTTCAAGGGAATTGTGTAAATATTTTATTTGTTTGTGTGATGTTAATTTTAGATTTGTTTATTAACGTAATTTACTGACGTACAAGTTATTTATGGACGCGGCATGACTAATTTGTAGATAATTGTAATATTGTTCAAGTTAACATGGGTGTTGAGCTATCCAGCATGACCGGAAGCTAGGATTTACGGCAGAAGTGGATCTATTATTAACTTAAGAACAGTATTGGGGGAAGAGATATTTGAATTGCTGAATTTGCAATCAACATGGCTGTAATTAATGAACTGAAATGCCGTGAGTTACATTACTCTAATACGGGAAGCCACCGCTTTGTCATCATCATCATCTTCCTTCCAAGTATTGGGCCAAATGTCCCGTTACGGTCTTGCACTTTCCCTCCATCCCTTCATCGGACGTCCTATCGATCTATTTCCCCGAGGCTAGTAGCGAAGGATCTCCTTTGGTAATCTTCCAGGTTCCATCCTTTGGACATGATGCTTCCAGTTCTCTTGGTAGTCACAAATGTGTGTAGTTATTGGTTTCACTTATAGTTCCTTCAGCACATCCTCGTTTCTCTTACGATCCCA
Source organism: Meconema thalassinum (assembly GCA_946902985.2). NCBI lineage: Eukaryota > Metazoa > Arthropoda > Insecta > Orthoptera > Tettigoniidae > Meconema > Meconema thalassinum. The sequence goes on from OX336388.2 coordinate 556,672,023, forward strand.
TTTAGTATAGCCTGCTGTTCGGCGCATAAAGGTCATTTTGCGTGCTGTGAGTCTGGAGATGTCCTGAGATCTTATTGTCCATGCCTCGCTGCCATAGCATAGGGTTGGTCTGGCTAATGTGTTATACAAACGCAAGCGTGCATGCCTTTGGACAAGAGATGGCTTCATGACGTGATTGATGATTCCTGTTGTTCTGGTATAATTAGTTATTTTTGCAGTTATATCTCGTTCTTCTTGAAAAGATAAATGATATCCTAAATACTTTAATTCGTTAACTCTTTCTAAAATTTTACCATCCAGACAAATTTTACTGGGGATAGGGTCCTTACCCTTAAAGGCCATTACTTAAGTCTTTTCAGTAGAAATGCACAAGCTGAATTTTGATGCCACTTTCTGGAGGTTGAATACTGACCACTGCAGATCATCTCCAGTTGCTGCTACCAATGCAACATCATCAGCAAATAGTATAGCGTCTAAATTTCTTAGATGGCTGCTGATAGGTATTGAACCATGTCTTTCACACCTCCATTCCTTTATTATAGCATTCATGTAGATTATGAATAGCAATGGAGAGAGTCCACAGCCTTGTCTTACCCCTCTGCGGATTTGCTTCCACTCGGATTTATGATTACTTAACCTTACTGCAATAAGAGTACCACTATACATGTTGTAAATTTTATCAATTAACTGTTGGGGAACACAATTCCTGGCCAATATGTCAACAAGTCTGTTTCTGTCAACAAAATCAAAGGCTTTCTTAAAATCAACAAATGATATGTGTGTTTCCAAATTGAACTCCCTGCGTTTTTCGATCAACATTTTTATGGTGAAGTAGGCATCTGCACATGTGCGACCTTTTCTAAACCCATGTTGTTCATTCCCTATTACCTCAGAGTAATGTTTCAGTAATTTTTCTTTAACAATGTTTGCAAAAATTTTGTATCCAGAGTTAAGTATACTTATTCCTCTATAATTTTCCAAATCTTTCATATTTCCCTTCTTATGAAGAGGAACTACTATTGCCTTTTGCCAATCTTCTGGAGGCCTGTTACCCATCCAGATTAAATTCAATAATCTGAGAAATCTTTTCTTGAAGGCATCGCCTGAATATTTCAACATTTCTGCATTTATTGAATCTTCTCCAGGTGTTTTCCCATTTCGGAGTTTCCTCCAGACCTGTTCTAATTCTTCAAGTGTAATATTTTCCGAAGACTTGTTGTTAGATGCTTGTAAAACAAGTTGTTCAATATTTGGATTCAACCAAAGGCTCTGAAAATACTCAAGCCATTCTTTGTGAGATATTGCATTAATTTTTACATCTTCTTTTACTTCCCTATTTAGTTTTTTCAAAATTTTATAGGTTTGTGGTTGTGGTCTTGTTATGTCAGTCTCCAGGTACGAGACAAAGTTTTCCCAACTTTCCCTGTGTTTCTTTCGAACTTCTCTTTTTGCTATTGCTCTCTTATGATGGGCTGAGAGATGGCATCCCCATTAATGGACTTACTTTCTTCAGGCTAGCAACCTGTTGGAAGGACATTTTTCATCGCTTTCAAGTCTTGTAAAAGAAAAAAACGGACGGATTCTACATCTGCTTTGTCCGTAATTTTATTCATGAGTATTCACAGTATAAGTGAACACTAATTTAGGGAGTCTTTGATCTTGTGTGATAGGAGGTATGGAATATGTATGATTGTGTGGTCCAGGTGATATATGTCAGATATTGCGACAGTTGGACTCACCGGAGCCGCTGTTCATAATCTACGGATCTTTGGAATTTCTGAGATGTTTTGGTATCGTGTGACACATTGTTTTACAGGAGCCCGTGATGACGGATTCGACGGATTTTGGGAAGCCGAGAGCTTTCATGAGATATATTATTTTGTGGCATCTGTAGGACCCTGGCAATCTAGTAGTGAGGTAACATTCCACTGAGTGAACACGCAGATCAAAGATTGGGCGACTTTTATTCTTGCGAGTGCTGGTGCACTTGGTTGAACTTCGGTGGAAGTTGTCAGTAATGTAATTTCCATAAGGGTAGTGAACGTCAGAGTTTTGTTATCTGTGTACCAGTTAGGATTAGTTTATTTCTCTTGAGCCATATTTTGATTCGCCTGCGTGGATTCGCGACTTGTTGTTTGGTCATATGGAAGCGAATCTCCGATAATAAAAGTACTCAGTTTTTCCACAGCTTGCCACATTCATGCACACAATAATGAGGAAGTGATGGAGTGTATCCATGTTTTAATTCAGTGTTTTCTTATGCTGATTTTCGAGGATTGATTTTAATCAGTGAGTGTTTCTTTTTAATTTTTAATTTGTGGGAGTAATTCAGGGAGGTGTTTTATTTTGTTATTGTCGAGGATTCAGTTATTAAAATTGTTTATTTTTACCCTGTTTCACATCTTTTCTAGGATTAGTGCCCCTAAGAGTCCTTGTTGTATTATGAAGCAAAAATATTTCTCTCAGTTACAAGAACAAGAACTGAGTGCGACCCCGGAGACAGACACTTGTCATAAGCTTCTTTTCAAGGGTCTAATGTAATGGTAATGGATTAAAATAGATTTGTGATTATTCACAAATTTTCATATTGGTGAGTGTCTACTTACTTTCTTCATAAATTCGTCCTTTTCATGGATTTTTCAGGTACTTGACTAGGATTTGAAATTTATTTTTGTGGCAGCCTAATAGACTAAACTGATGCTGCTCCGACTGGTTAATCAAATAAAATTATAGCCCAAACCAGTTTTTGTTTTGTATACAGTGGCAAACAGTAAGACATAAAACATAACCAATGAATAATGTTTGCTTAGGCTGACAATCTACAAATAAAAATTACCACAGTTGAAAAAAATGTTCAGAAACACCGGAGAAAAAGCCAGTATGTATCAAACCTTTTACTACACATCATTCACTTAATAATAAAAGTATTCATCTTACCAGGTGAAATGGTATAGTTCGCGTTTGCGAAGGCTACAAAGTCCTTAAAAATTAATTTAATCCTTTCTTATATTTCCAGAGAAAAGGCAAGAATTCAAGACGTCACTTTTTTCTTCATAACCTAAAAATGTGATGTGTTCCACGTGGCTACTTTATATATGCCTCTTTCCTAAAGTACTTTACACTTACTTCTTATATATTCACAAATACAAGACTGTAAGATCCTTTCTTTAGTGTTGTTCTACGAATACTCCGTCCACCGACAACCAGTCGTTTCGTCAAGGCATGCAGCCTCTACAGCGACATTTTTGTCGCTAGCATCCGGACTGATGTTTGCCGGTCAAACAGTCGTCTCTGCAATCCAGCTCAGGAAGCTGTGAAACCTCGACTTCATTTTCGAAAATGAAAATGCAGCAAGATTAACTGCAATGCTTTAAACTTACTTAAAGTGTTTAGGTCTGGTACCTACTACTCTTAATATAAGCCTACGGCTATGGAACTTTCAGTTTTTAACCATCAATCGTCTTTTATTCAATGCAAACATTGTTCTACAAGTATTCAACTAAGTGAAAGTGCTTCGGATGGCGACAGTTCATGCTGGTTGCATTTTATTTCTGCTACCTAATCTCCTGGCGAGGTGTACAGTGTAACAAGGATCATCTGGTTTACAAAATTTCGCTACGCAAGTTCCAGCTATGTTCTACTCAGGATATGGATAAGTAACATGTGTCATTTAACCCGTTTTCTTATCATCAAACGTTAAAACTACTGTCGACCAATATATTATGTGTACTCGAGTTTGAAGGTTGTTTGTGAAGTAACCAATAGACCTACATAAAATCCAATATCATCATCATTTTCGTCATTCTATTTTATGTTAGTTCATGTAGGGTTGGAATTTTAAATTTATATTTTAATATTTTTGATCGCAGTTGGTACACAAAAAGTGCCCGTTTTTAAGCGTATTTCAACCATGCGTCACATTTAAGAATTATTATCTCACAAACCCGTCATCAGATCGAATCCAAATTTTAACACAATATACATTGGAATGTTGTATAAATGGTTTATTAATTTTAAAAATGTGTGTGTCCAAGAAACAAAGTTGTTATCATTTTTGTAAGGTAACCTTTTCTCGGCTCCGGGGTGGTTTGAAAATGTAGTTCTTGGTCGCGTTGTAATCCTTATACATCAAAAAGGTATGCTGTATGACTGTGAAATACGTAAATGAATTCACTTATTTTATATCGGTTTGTATTCGTACCAGGAATTAAGACATGGTTCACCAGTTAGCCGCTCCAGTGAAAGCTGTACAGCGTTGCCAAGATGGGCTCCATCACGCGTCATGACGCGCATCGCTCGGAAGTGAAGGGCTCCATATCAGCAACGCTGTACAGCATTTCCCGGAGCGGCTAGCTGGTGAACCATGTCTTAATTTCCCGTACAAATACAAACCGATATAAAATAAGTGAATTAATTTACCTATTTCACAGTCATACAGAATAACTTTTTGATGTATAAGGATTACAACGCAACCAAGGACTACATTTTGCAACGACACCGAGCCGAGAAAAAGTTACCTTACAAAAATGATAACTTTTGTTCTTGAACACACAAAATTTTTAAATTAGTAAACGAGTTATACAACATTCCAATGTATATTGTGTTAAAATTTGGATTCGATCTGATGACGGGTTGTGAGATAATAATTCTTAAATGTGACGCATGGCTGAAACACGCTTAAAAACGGGCACTTTTTGTGTACCAACTGCGATCAAAAATATTAAAATATAAATTTAAAATTCCAAACCTACATGAACTAACATAAAATAGAACGACGAAAATGATGATGTTATTGGATTTTATGTAGGTCTATTGGTTACTTCACAAACAACCTTCAAACTCGAGTGCACATAATATTTTGGTCGACAGTAGTTAACCATTTTTCTACAGGGCTCTGTCTACAGGCCGTAAAAATTTGTTAGAGCTTTTCAGCTCAGTAGTACTGTATAAACTTCTCTTACCTATATTTTCTGAAGGCTGTAATCTTGCCTTTCTTAAAGACAACAGTGTTTGTCAAATCAAGTGTTCTATTTCACTTTCTTCTCATTTACTTGCTTTTCACTTGCTTCACTTACCTTATGAATTTCCGGTTGTATTTAACGAACAAGACTTGTTTTTGGCATTTTCTGTCAATAATTTAAAAGAGCCCTTCTTGCCTTCCTCGTGACATTGCTGCTTCAAGACATGGCCCCTGAGCACAATTTCAGGTTATACTTCTTTTCAGTGCGTGAATGAGACTCATGTGTTCAGTCTTCATGCACCCTTCTGTTCCTTCCTTCTGTTTTAATATTTTCTGCCCTATTTTAGGGTTTCAATCTTTCACAGTTTCTTTCCAACATCTTGGGCTGAGCCCCCAAGTGTTTGAAATTAGTCCACTTCTTTATCTAGCCACTTGTGCTGGAACCTTCACTCTTTTCCTTCAAGTATCTTGGGCTGAGCCCCCAAGAACTTGAGGTTGTTTTCTGCTGTTTTTTAGTATCTTGGGCTGGGCCCCCAAGTACTAACCCAATCCGTGACAGAGCTAGCAGAAACTTGGTGTTATGTGAAATTCAAAACAGGTTTTCGCTACTGTCTACAAACCGTTAGTTATTCCAATCATTAATACTTATGAGTAGGGACCGGAAAAAAATCGCATTTGTGATAACTGCGAATTTTTAAATTTCGTACAGAATCCATGCCTCCATTAATTTTAATGTAAAAAAAAAAAAAAATCAAAGTGCGACAAAATGCGAATTGCAACCCAAAATGCGAAAATACCAAATAAGTGCGATTTTATAGCGAAATTACTTTAAATCTGCTAATTTATTTGCGAATTTGTTCATTAAACAAAAGAAAATGTTTAGTAGGTGGCCTAATCGCTCGCTAGCGATACCTCATCTCAGACTCGCAGTGTGCTACGCATATTGGTCAATATAACAATCGATTTCTGTATCGATACGAACTTTCGACTATCTATAACTTATTCAGACAGCTGACGAACGAAACTCGTTTGTGTACTTGGCGCATCGTGGCGACTGGTGGTTTGTCGAACATGTGACTTCGCTAAACGGAAAATTTTGCGGCTTGCCGATTGAAACTGTAAGAGCGTGGATTGTTGAATTTTCAAGTCAAGGGGAGCTGCCTAACGCGAGAACTCTCCGCAAAAAATATTTGCCTGGTAAGTACGGTTCAAATAAATACATTTGCATTTTGATTCTCTCTTGCTCATATAACCTATACAAAGCAAAGCTAATCCAACTTTTGTAGAGGCTAAGCTTACAGCCAGTGCTTCCATAACCTTTCCAAGACATACCTTAACCTATAAAATTGTGAAGGTAATCCAACTTCATAATATAATACCTAACAGAGCCCGACCATCTATTTTACTATAGAAGAAGCTAATGAGATAATTCTGTTATTTGGTTTGAGCCATGTCCATCATAACCTCTAAAAAATGTGGCTTCGGTGGCATAGTCGGTAGCATGCTGAGCTTCTATGCCCAAGATAGCGGGTTCAAACCCGGCCGAAGCTGCCGGATTTTTTAAGAGCGTTAAAAATCCCTCAGTATGCCTTCCTTCGGAGGGGAAGTAAAGCCGGCGGTCCCATGTCATAGATTTATGGCATGTTAAAGAACCTTCCACTAATTGCACCTGTGTGAAGCTAAATTGGATAAGTAAAGAATGTAAACAACACTCTTAGGCTTCTACGTTCGTTGCCAAGAGCCGACTGTGGTGGCATCTAGTAGCTAAGTTCTGAACTTGGCCTAGTAGTCGTTGACGGTGGCGCTTGGCAGCAAAAGTAGGAACTATTTGAAAAATTCTAAGTTGCAGTACTTAAATTAAAATCAGATAACACACACTAATACAGTTATCACAATTAACACCGGTTATCAGACAGAATCTACACACACCCAAAGTACACAGGGCTACATGACCGCGTTGTCGCAGCCCCTAAACTTAAGAACCAACCAACCTCTAAAAAATGAAATAAAATAAATTTCACTGGATTCCCATGGCTAACACAAATCGTATTTTATTTTCAGAAGTTGCAGCTGATCACAAGAAATCAACAACTGAAGATCTAGTTGGGAATAAAATGAACATTTTATGTGATGAAACCACAGACAGAATGGGTCGCTGTGTTTTTGTTGTACTGTTCCAAGTGCCAACAGCATACCTGCCAACCTTCGGAAGTCAAAAATAGGAAGATTTTTTACAATTATAAATTTCATCATGCGCAGTATACAGTGGCGTGGGCAAAAGAGGGTACACAAAAGACCTGCATGTCTTTATTGGCAAAGTATGAATTCAGCATAAAATTCACAAAAATGTAAACAATCATCAATCATCGAGTAGTATGTATGGCCAATATTTAAACGTAAGAGAACACAATTCGGTGTTTAAAGAAAATGCATACAATCATTCTGATGGATTACACTTCGCATTCGCTACCACATATTCAAGTTTTGTCAAACTAAAGTTACTTAGGCTACCATGGACAACTTACCTAATTATGATTAGGTGATGTATATAGCCTACATGTGGATGGTAATCTTGAGACTGCTTACTGACTTAATGCAGACCTTGTAGCCGACTTTGCTCTCTTCAAAAATGCCCTGTCATACTGCTGCTCGTAGCAATTTCCACTAAGCTTGATTTAACCACTAACAGTTTGTTGAGGTTTTCGTCATTCAGAGATGATCGGAATTGTGTCTTTGTCTTCTTCACCTGGCTAAACAATCTCTCACATTCAACGTTGCTGTGTGGGATTGTTAATATTGACAGCATTACTCTAGCTAGTCTGTCATATTTCAGACACCCATCTCCACCTCGTATATCCCCTATAGCAGGCTGTTCCAAATCCATGAGTTTGAGTATGCGTACACGCGAGTACTCAGCAGTAATGCTCGGAGCACGGATGGACAGGGACTGGGGGTGAGAGCCAATACGTCACTGGGTGAAGGTCATAGCACAAGTCTATGCGTTCCTGCCAGTCTTGATGTATCCACCGCGAAGTGACGGCAGCCCCCCACAGCAGAGCTGTATTGCGTGTTGCAGGTTTACTCACGAAAGGCAGCGAGTACTCTGATGCTCACGAGCAAGCTGCTCGGCTGGAAAAGCCTGCCCTATAGCAGACCAAGAACAATCTGCTCTCTTTCCTTACACAATAGAAGATGGCAAATCCTCCATTTGGAGAGCACAAAACTGGCATTGTAATGCATCCATTGCTTGGTGCTCATCTTCACCGTCTTTTTTTGGCAACATAATTGGAAACTTAGAGATATAATACTTCACGGCACTAAAGGAAGCAGTAGACAAAGACCTTATCTGTGCCACTTGAGCATTGACAGAAAACTCACTGTCCAAATTAAATTTATGAATAATATAATCAGAGGCTGCAGTGAAGTAGTTCCTGACGTGCAAATAAAAGACCACCTCCTCAGAAGCCAGATTTTCTACACAACTAGATGTTGTTGAACCAATTACCAAATCTTCATCAGCTTTCTGATTCTCTCTTGTGTGATAGACCACTTCTAAAATTGTGCAATATTTCTTGATGGCCACTGGCTTAACAAACCTACAGAGAATTTCCGTCAGCAAATCAATCTTAGGATATGGATGTGAGGTGCTTGCGATTGAAGAAATTTGTTATATTTTTCAAATATAGGGATGGTAAATGCCAGAAACAAGCAAAATGCCTCATTTAACTTAGATGACAGAAAAAGAAATAGTCTCTCCTGTCTTGAAATACCAACAGTTTGACTTGGTTCCGTCACTTTTTTTCCTTACAGACGGAGAAAAAGAACTGCTCTCCAACTTCCTTTTGCCAATGATAACACGTGCTTTATCTTGTACTCTGTTGTTCACACTAACACCAAATTCCACTTCTGCAGGCTTATCTTCATGTGCCTTTACTTTGGGAATTTGGAAATACTTGAGAGACGTTTTTGTGCCAGTGGACTGGTTCACCTCATCCTTAAAAAAAACTCAGCAGTGGCTTCCACTGTGAAATCAGTCTTTCTAAGCATTTACCAAAGGACAACCAACGCGTGCACACATGCTTCAGTATTTTCCTAACGTCAGTTTGGTAGAGAGCTTGATATAACTTCAGATGATCTTTCCTCTTGCAGCTTTTGTTTAAATAATAATAAATATCAATCATTATCTCATCAATTTTCACAGGAAGGGAATCAGCACCTTTCTCAGCAGCCAGATGAATTAAATGGCATGGGCATCCTACAACAATAATGCTTTTACACTGCTCTTTTAATTTCGCAGCAACACCATTTTTCCTCCCTATCATAACAGGGGCATTGTCTGCACTAAAAGCTATACAGTTTGCCATTGGAATGGCATGTCTTTCCAGAAGACGCAGAAGCAAATTACCAATGTTAGCACCTGTCGAGTCACCTTCCAAATTTTCCATGGATAGCAAACGATTTTCAATCATCTTCGATTCTTTGTTGAAAAATGACACGACGGCAGGATACAGCTTACTATCTCTATCATTGCTACCATCAGTGGAGATCGCGAAAGGCCCATATTTTAAAATATTAATAATTTTTGAATCGGCGTCACGTGCCATTTCATGAACAATGGCGGATGTTTTTGTCCTGCCACAGGAATATTTCTTCGCATTTCCGAATCCGGGAACATTTTTCTAAACAATTATCCCGCGTGATCGGAACATGGTAACGAGAGGTTATGTTCTACGACGAACGCCGTGAAGAAACATTCTGCTCGATTGGCAGCATTGTCTTCATTCCCGTGAACAAAAAACGTACTTAATTATTAGTTCTTCTGTAATCAACTAGCACTGTCCTTGTGTTTTAGAGTATTGCTGTGAGTTACAATGTCAGTTTTTCCACCGTGAGAAATATTTATATCGCAACGACACACGGAACAAAGAGCAAAATGGTTTCCTCTACTTGATTGTAAAATGAATGGAAATTCAGTTTTATAGCTTTCTTTCAACACTTGGAGATAACGTTTCTGAGGTTTTGTCGCCATAATGTGACGAGAGAAACTTAAAACACACGACACGGAACAATCATCGACACAACTCGTTGAAATAATTATCTACCGACGCACACATTAATACCTCAATTAAATGCACTAAACGTGACGCTAGCAGAGTATAAACACGTGGTGTCAAACGGAGGAAGTCACAATCGCCGCGCGTAGCATACAAGGTTTCACCCATTCTGCACAGTCATGTGGCCAGCCTCGACTTATCAACGTAGGCTTGACGCCTATTTGTCCGTGAAATACCACCAATCAGTATGCGGTAGGCCGATCAGCTGACTCACCATTCCGAGATCGCAGCTATAGAGCTCACTGCCAAGCGAGGAACTTACAAAAACTTACACAAAAAACGAGGTTACGCAAATCACAAAAGCAATTACGACTTACGAGAGAATCTCATTGAGAATAGAAATTATTTGCAGTTTCTTTTTCTTTTACAATGTATCACTGGGGACCGAAATTCGCAAGAAATAATAGTAATTAAGAAGATCGGAAGACGAGGTGAAAAATCGGAAAGTTTCTGAATAAATCGGAAGGGTTGGCAGGTATGCAACAGCAATTGAGAAGAAATTATTTGTTGCTGGAGTGAAATACCTCGAATCCGGAAATGCTACAAAATGTTCCCGTGCTGTGTTAGATTTATTACCTGATCACAGTTTGCAATATGATGACGTGAAAGTATTTGTAAGTGACAGTGCTCCATATATGACTCGTTGTTGTGAAACACTGAAGATCATCATTGGGGATCATTTGCTCCATGTGCAGTGTTGGGCACACAAACTTTGCCTTGTTGGTAATTGTTGGACAGCAGCTATGTCCGATTAAATCAGGTTGTAACAATGGCAAAGTCGGCCTTTCTAAACACAAGGAAGCGCAAATATAACTACTTGCACTCTCTGAAGTCAAAAAATGGGGACTTGAAGGCAGCAAAACTTTTTCCATCGCCGGTACTTACTCGATGTAACAGCTGTTTTGAAGCTGTTTTCTACTTAGCGAGTTATTTTCATGATGTTAGTAACAGTGGTGTTACATTTCTGCGAGGCTTGACAGATAAAGATGTAGATAGGATTTATTCTGAAATAATTTTTGTGAAAGAGCATGCTAGTGAACTTGTTGAACTTCTCACTCTGCTTGAGGGGTCCCAGTATCCAACCTCACATTTGCTTTAGCCCAAACTTGAAAACTTAGATGCTAATTTTGGTGCAATAATTCAAGGCCATTATTCTGAAGCGACAGATAATGCCTTAGCTAAACTCACAGCCTTAGAATGTGCTACAAGGAAAGATTTGTTTGTAAAAGTAGCTCAGTCTGCTAGAAGCAAGCTTGCTAGACTAAAGGCAAGTGATCCCAATCGCTAAAACTTTGAAGCCATAGCACAGATATTTTATCCTAGACACCTGGTATTGAACAATGACAAATAAACCGATATTCAAAAACTTCCGGGCTTTACAAACATTCCATGTCATGAAATAAGGAAGGGCTATGATTCTTTCAAGAATATTATTGAATCGCAGTTAAAACAAAATGAGGAGTGTGAAGTAGTACGTGCCTTGACTGCTGTTCAATATGAACATGAACATTTTGCCAAGAGTTCTTTAGATCTTTTGTGGACACCAACAAACAATGTGGACAGTGAGCGTGTTTTGTCGCACTACAATACAGTTGTTACAGACAGAAGGTGTAACTTGAAAGAGTGCAACGCAGAGTTATTTACAATGGTTTCATTTGAACATTAAATTGTATCGCAAGTGTCGCCAATAAAGTCATATAGTCTCTAAGAATCCGGAAAAAATTAGATGCTAATTTTCCCCCAAAAAAATGCTAAATAGGGAAAAAATAAATGCTAATTTAAAGGAAAATAGATGCTAAATTTTCAGGTCCCTACTTATGAGATTGTTCTCCTTTTTAATATATACAATTTAGATTGATGTTTGTTGCAAAGTATTTGAATTATTGTTATATATATTAGTTTATCCTCTTGTTATGCATGCAAATATTTATTGGCAATAAAATTTCAAACTGTACAAGTAACTTGTTCTCCTTTCACTTTTTCTTTGTTTACCTTCGATGCCGAAACCTATTTTGCATAAAGTTCAACTTAATCTTAACTCCAACCACCTCTTGGGGTTCTCTCCGATACGGGAGGTCTTAAATCGACCGATCCTTACCAGTATAAACCTGGGACTCCTCAGGAAGCACACGAAAGTCGAGGAACCAGGCTTCACCCCACGCCAACACAAATGAAACGAGGATCAGGAGGACTTCAAACACAGGCGAATATGCTTTCGGCCACTACAAGCAAGATAAGGGAACATTATCATCTACAGCAATCAACAGTAACAGCAGCTTATATTGTTTCATGTAGCTATACTGACACACACCAGGACTTACATCATATATGAACACCTTGGCAATCAGAAACGCACATGACCCAGAAGTTGTTAGCTGCAACAAAGAAAAACACACACTACAGAGGAATGCATTATAGATATGAGTTTGTGGTTTTTAGAATGCCAATCATAAGAACAATCGGCACCATCAACGACAGAAAATGAAAGATACACTTTATAACAAAACAAAAAATGACGCACCGGGAAGGCATCCGATTGTAAGGAAATTACGTATGCAAAGACATTTGGACCGAACATGCAACTGATTAAAGCTTCATGTCCAATCAATGAATAGCGGGAGCTCCCGAGCATCCGAATTGCGCATGCATCAGGTGTATATAAGGTGCGATTCTGAAGCGTATACTCAAAGTAGCTGCTGCATTTGACTGCGATATCTTAACGTCGGCTGTAAGAATGTCACGCAGAAGGATTCGTGCTCATTACGAGGAGATGTCAAGAGTTTGAAAGAGGTCATGCGATAGGATTGAAAGATGCTGGTTGGTCGAATCGAGCTGTCACTGGAGATTTGGGTCGAAGTGATGCGGCGATCAGACGATGCTGGCAAGCGTGGGTCAGCAACGGCAGGCATCAGCGTCAGGACGGCAGTGGTCGACCGAGGGCCACAACAGCACGGGCAGAGAGAGCGATTGTCAGAACAGCTGTCACAGCACCGGAGTGGTCGTTATCAACGATCCAGCGTGTGACCCGCACACATGTGTCCACCATGACCATCAACAGACGCCTGGGCGACAGGAATTAGTGCTCGCGCCGCCCGTTACGCCGCTTACCACTCACGCCTGTTCACCGTCAAGTCAGATTACAGTGGTGCCGTGCTCGAGCAACGTGGAACTGTGCTGACTGGGGACGTAAAGTCTTTAGTGATGAGTCCCATTTCTAACGGTGCCCTGACGACAACCGCAGACGTGTTTGGAGACGTCCAGGCCAGCGTGGGGATCCTGCCTTGACTAACGCACGCCACACAGCCCCACAACAGGGGGTGATGGTCTGGGGTGCCATCTCCTTTGATAGCTGGACCCCTCTGGTAGTCAATCCTGGCACACTGACAGCACAGAGGTATGTTGATGACATTCTACGGCCGGTTGTGTTACCGTTCCTTCAGCGACACCCAGGCCTTACTTTCCAACAGAATAATGCCCTGCTGCACATGGCATGTGTTGCTATGGACTGTCTTCAAGCTTACCCTATCCTCCCATGGCCAGCTCGGTCGCCTGATCTCTCTCCCATAGAGCACATTTGGAACGTCATGGGAAGGCGATTGCGAACATCCCGGAATGTCGCCGATTTAGCGCAACAGTTGGAGACCATTTGGCACGAAATTCCGCAGGACACCATCCGGGAACTTTATCAGTCTATGCCACGTCAAGTGACAGCTTTCATCCAGGCCAGAGGCGGACCAACACCTTATTGACGTCCTCACTTTGTAACGCTCTAACTCTGCAATAAATCATTCGATTGTTCTGCACTTTTGATCGTTTGTTTTTCTATGTCTGTTCCTCACATCCACCGATTTTTATCGGCATCGGACAATTCCTTCCTGGTGCGTCATTTTTGTTGTTGTTGTACCGTTTATTTCCACGACAAGCACCAAGCTGGCCATTTACAAACCATTATAGAATATCACACAAAAACAAGTAAACTCAAAGGTCAATAGTCACTAACAATATAATAACATAAAAATCACATAAAACTAACAAATCCTGACAAGTTTACTAGAAACTTCTGTAACTAAAACTGTAAATATTCAAGGTGTTGACCAGAACAAAACAACAGATTTCCCTGAGAATTCTCTGATTTTTCCATGATAAATCAGGAAGTTCCCTGAGGAACATTGTTATTCTTGTTTGAGTCTTCAGCCTTTTGACTGGTTTGGTCTCAACATAGCTAGCACTCCCTACAACCGAGACAATCTGTTTAACATATTCTGACCTTGGTCTATCCCTACAGTTCTTGTCCTCGACCGTTCCTTCCATAACCAAGTTTGCTATTCCTGGGTGCCTTAGTAAGTGCATTTCCAACCTATCTCTTCTCTTCGTTAGCAGTCGCCAGAAATATCTCTCCTCTCCCACTCGTCTTAATACTTCTTCATTTGTTACTCTATCTATCCATCAGATCTTCATCATTCTCCTGTAACACCCCATTTCAAAAGCTTCAATTCTCCTCTTTTCTGCTGCACCAACAGTCCAAGTTTCACTTCCATAGGGTGCCACGCTCCATACATAGGCCGTTAAAAATGAATTCCTTACCTAAATCTATATTCGATGTCAACAGATTCCTTTTCTGTAGAAATGCTTTCCTTGCCTATGCTAACCTACTTTTGATTCGTCCATCACTGGTCCCCTAATTCCTTCAGCTTTTCACCTGCGAATTCGACGTCCATAGGGGTTTCTGATTTTTTTGGCTGCATTCTAATATTTTTGTTTTATATTTATTAATTTTCATCATGAATTCCTTCCTCAAGACAGAAACATTACCATGTAAAAACTCATTCAAATCCTCTGGTGTGTCGGCTAAGATGACAATGTCAGGAAATGCTCAAAATGGCGGATATGTAAAAGGTTTATATTCTAAACGTAAGCAAAATTAAGAAATTACGCAGGTTTACCGAGGATTACGCGAGTGACTAAAGTGTTAAATATTGTGTGAACAGTGTAGATAAAATACGTAGGAGAAATACAATACATAACTTGTTAAAAGAGAAGACATATAACATTTAATATCATGACGGTCAACTGTGCTCCATGCGGCAAAAAGATCAAGAACAATCAGCAGGCTGTAGGATGTGATGGTGAGTGTGGACGCTGGTTTCATGTAACATGCATAAAAATGAGTAAAGACACGTACCAACAATTCCGGAAAGATGATACTTTCAAATGGTCATGCAATCGTGAAGACTGCCTCCCGCAACCTAACCTCAAAGAGGTTATGGCATCTTTCTCCCAGAAATTTGAGGAATCCCTTTCGGCGATGAGAGAAGAAAACCACGAGGTAAGAAAACTAGCAACTTTCTTATCAGAAAAGTATGATGAACTCCACCGGGAAATTGAAACTCTGAAGAAAGAGAGAAAAACCGTCAAGGACGCAGAAATGGCAGCATCTAGAGCTATCAATGAATTGGAGGAACTAAAACAGTACCACCGCAAGAACAACTTGATAGTGTATGGAATACCCACTGAAAGAGAGGAGGATGTATTTCACAAAATCTCGGACATTGGCAAGACGTTAGGAGTTGAAATCACCAGGGCAAACATAGACGCAGCTCACCGCCTCCCGTCAACAAAGCCTGGGCCTCAACTGATAATTGTGAAATTTAATAATAGGTGGAAGAAGGAAGAGATTCTCAGTAGCAGAAGACAAAAGAAGACCCTGAAGACGAGTGAAATTGGTTACAGTGATGGTGGTAATATATATATCAATGAACACCTGACTCCAAGAAATGAAACCATCGCCAAAAAGTGCCGTGAATTGAGACAACAGGGAAAAATCTTTGCAACTTGGGTCAGAGACTGCAAAATATACATTCGGAAAAATCAAAATGGACCCTCAAAGCTTATATCAAGTGCTGAAATACTGGATTCACTCGCCCCCTCAAACTAAAATCTATGGAATAGTAAGATATCTACTAAGTATTATCCCATATGGAACTAGAATTACAGAAATTAAATTTTTTAGGTAATGCAAATAATAATACACTAGAATTAACCGAGTGTAACTGTAATACACTTAGCGATTATTATAAAATTAAGGACAGTAAACAGATAATAACCGATACCAGTACACTAAAATGCGTACACATAAATGCACATAGCATAAAAAACAAGTTCGATGATATCCAAATAATGTTAGACAGAATCAAAGGTGTAGATGTCCTAGCAATCTCAGAAAATTGGTTAACAGAACAAACAAAAATGTTTTTCAATATTAAGAAATATGTTGCATATCACATAGTTAGAAAGCAAACTGGAGGGGGAGTATCTTTGTATATTTCAAACAAATGTAGCAGTACCCTTGTAAAGGAAATAAATTCCACCCACAGCATACTGCACATTACTGTGAGAAAAGGCCATCAAGAATACAATATAATCACTGCTTATAACCCTCATAAAAGCAACATTCCACACTTTCTAACTGATCTCGAAGTAATTATTAGTTCTTACTCAACGAATCCTGTTATAATACTAGGTGATATGAATATCGATCTATTATTTGGGGATAGATATACTAGTAGTTATATTAACCTAGTCAAATCATACGGTCTAGTCTTATGTAATACAAAATATCCAACTCGTGTAACACAAACTAGCTCTACTCTAATTGATCATGTATTGGTGAACGACTGTGACAAAATATGTTATGTCTATAATATTGATAATGATTTGAGTGATCACCATTTACTAATCTGTGAAATGAGAAACAAAAAGATAAACAGGAACTCAATATGTGATGATAGGCCAATAGAAAAGGATAAAATAAACTACAAAAAACTTAATAAATATTTAATAACTCAAGAATTTGTATGCAATGAAACTAACATCAATGACTACTACAATAAATTCTGTGATTTTATTAATAAAGGAATAGAAGCCTGTACTATGAAATATACGAATAAGGAGCCAAGTGCCCCACCAATAAAACCCTGGATCACACAAGATCTTTTAGCACTAATACACAGGAAAGATAAGATATATACAAAAAACAAAGTTAAAAATCCATCTGCAGAAATTTTAGAAGAATATAAAATTATTAGCAACCAAGTTACAAAACTTAAGAGAAACCTACAAAGAAACTACTTTGACCAAAAAATTCAAAATGCAAATAATCAGAGGGAAGTGTGGAGTGTTGTTAATGAGATGTTAAATAGGCCAAAGAAGGGGAAAAATGAAATTGTCAAACTTATAGTCGATGGCACAAATGTCGAAAAAAAGGAAAATATATGTGATGAAATTAATAAATATTATGTCAATATTGCTAACAGTATATGGGAAAATCAAGGAAACGGTTCTACCTCGGACATTGCAAGCTATAAAAATACTACTAGCACTAAGACAATCTTTATGTTACCTACTGATGCTAATGAAATACAATCAATTATAAACTCCCTAAAACACAAAAACAATATAAGTGAGGACAACACTACTAATGTCATGCTACAATTGTGTCTTGAGGGCCTTACACCATATCTTGTCAAAATAATAAATCTTTCACTGATGACTGGTATATTCCCCGATGCCTGTAAAGTCTCTAGGGTGGTCCCGATCTACAAAAAAGGAGACAAAACCCACCCATCAAATTACAGACCCATTAATATTATATCTGCCATCAGCAAGGTTCTAGAAAGCATTGTTAAACGAAGACTTATGAATTTCTTCATGAAAAATGATTACTTTGCAAACTGCCAATATGGATTTATTCCAAATAGAGGAGCTGATAGTGCTATATTTGAAGTAGTAACTGATGTAGAAAAGGCATTAGATGAAAACAAACTAGCTGCTGGTGTACTAATTGACCTTCAAAAAGCATTCGATCTGGTTAACCATAAGATTCTCCTTAATAAACTAGAATTTGCAGGCATCAGAGGAGTGGCACATGATTGGTTCAAGAACTACCTCACTAACAGAAAACAATATGTTGCAATCGATAATGTAAAAGGATCTCAAATGAGAATTGACACAGGAGTACCTCAAGGTTCTGTCTTAGGACCAATTCTTTTCTTGGCCTATATTAATGATATAGTATTATTAGAATTGAAAGGCAAACTTAAACTATTTGCAGATGATATTTTTATACTCTATCTGGGAACATCTGAACAGGAAATTATGCTAAATATTAATTATGATCTCAATAAGCTGGTGGATTGGTTGAGAGCACACAAAATGGTTATCAATATCACTAAAACAAAATATTTATTCTTCCATAAACCATCATACAAGATTGAGACCACAAACATAGTCAACATAGCCAACAAAGAAATAGAAAGGGTTAAATCGGCAACATACTTAGGTATCACACTAGATAGTACACTAACCTGGGAAAATCATGTAGAAAATGTAAAACATAAAATCAGCCCTTTAATTGGTATTATTTTCAGATTAAGATATAGCTGTCTTACTAGCCAACAATTGAAAAATATATACTTTACTCTGATACATTCACATCTAATGTACATGAATTTCATATGGGGATATTGTAAGAAGGAGCTGATAAAAGAACTTGAGATACTCCAGAAACGTGCTATAAAATCTATCTTTGGACTTCCTTGGCTCACACCCTCAAATTAATTATACTCAAGAACTAAAATTATGCCACTGCAAAAACAAATAGCTATGTCAGCAACAGTATTTGTATACAAATTAGAAAACAAATTGATACACACACACATCCATTTTACCCATGCAAATGACATTCATCATTATGCAACAAGAGGAGTAAATCAAATATTCACCAGCCATTCCCAATCCATTAAATTTGGAACTAAAGGAATTATGTCCTCTATAATAAAAGAATACAACTCGCTACCATTAGGCATAAGGGAAAGTTTCTCTATAAAAACATTTAAGAGGAAAACAAAAGACTTCCTATTAAGGAATGAATAGCCCATGTACAATAGCCTTAAGCAATGCAATGTATCATACCGAATTATCTCTGTAAAGTTAGTCACTAGAAATCTAATATAAGTTACTATTAAATTAAACAATAATGCTACAAAAATTATATATATGCCATGCTGTAACTATGTTACTTGATTGTCCCTAACACGAGCTCAGGCTCATTGGGACCTATGTAAATAAATAAATAAATAAATAAATAAATAAATAAATAAATAAATCTCAAGAGTTGAAATTATTTCTCCTTGAATCTTTACTCCTACTTTGAATTTTTCTCTAATTTCCTTCATTGCTTGTTCAATGTATAGATTGAAAAGTATGGGTGATAAGTTGCAGCCTTGCCTTACACCTTTATGAATACCAGCTTCTCTCTCGTGCCTTTTGCCTCGAATAACTGCTGCCTGGTTCCTGTATAAATTGTAGAGCATCCTCCTATCCCTGTACTTTACTCCAATCATTTTCAACATTTCAAACAACTTACTCCAATCAACGTTATCAAAAGCAAATCTACAAAATATGCTATGAACTTTCTCTTATTCTACCTTCCAAAATCCGTCTAAGACTTAATATAGCATTCCTTGTTCCTACATTTCTCCTGAAGCCAAACTGGTCTTGACCCAACTCTGTTTCTATATGTTTGTAATATTACGTAAACTGTGTATCTACAAGGTCATTATCTATGAGCGCCCCCATAAGCACGGCAAGCTAAGCCGGCTGTGACTGGTGCAGATTGTGGGCGCGCGTACCCGGTCCAGCCGGTGGTGACGCGCAGTTTTACCAAACATGTTCAATAATGTGTACTTACAGTGCTCATAGCCGATGCTGAATATATCCTCCCTCTCTTGTAACACACACCTGACAACTTTTGAAGAAAGAATGGACAACAATCTCATCTAATTTTTGTTCTGTAAGAACACAACATTGTCTGTTAACTTTTTTATTATTTACGGAGCCTGTTTACTTGAATCGTTTAGCGAGCCTCCTAATAGGACTGGTATTAGGCACAGGTCTTCCTGCAAATTTGAATCGAAATTACCGTCTTGTTTCAGAACAAGACTTTCTGCTTTTCATGTATGAATTATGGATATACACACGTTTGCACAATATGAATTGGTGTCTAGGCATGACCAACAATCACAGTAATCACAATACTCACTAAACATGCAACACTAACGTCTAAGCTTTGCAGATACACATTCAGATGAATGACAAAACACATGTGAACTAACAATATGAGTCAGCGGAGCGCATCTGCGCCAGTCACAGCCGGCTTAGCTTGCTGTGTTTATGGGGGCGCACATAGATAATGTCCCTGTATGAATGGTTGAGGTGTCGGGCTCCTTTCAGTTATCTTTTCTGTCGGCCTTTCTTGGTCAACACTTGTTCTCTTCCGATCCCGACGGTGTATGATATCCGAGACCTAGGGAGTCTTTCAATTTCCTGCCTTAATTGGCCCTTGCCTACCTTTGGTGGTGGCGAACCTATTGTACAAATAGCCTAAATATGATAGTGTGAGAGTTGAGGCCATGCACGGAGGTCCTTGATTCATGCCTCGACCCAGATCACTGGAACCAGGAAATGAAGAAGGAGGTACAAAATGGAATGCACGCGTAACGTGTATCAAAAATGATTGTATTATAAGTTAAATATTAATTCATAAAATAAAGGTACTGACTAGGCAGGATCCCCACAACGCATAGCGTTTGTTAACCGAGAGTGTGTAACTGCAATTAATAAGGCCGGAAATGAAGCAGGAGCTTTGGCACTTAAATAAGATACTATCCCAGCGTTTCCCAGGAGGGAATGTGAAATAATCCAGGGAAAAGAAACACACTTAGGATAGCCGTTGTCAGCGCTGTGATTCAAATCTCCGAACTTGCAGCAGCTCCACATTGCATGATTTAACATTCATGGCTATGCCATGGAGTCGAAAGAAACAATAAGGAAAATAAAAGACAAAGGGAAAGAAATGCACTCAACCCTCGAAAAATGTGATTTGAAGGAGTTGGAAGGAAGTAAAGCCACGAAAGGCAGAGAGGAAATGGAAATAACAACAAGGTCTATCCCAAAGTTAATGAAAAAAGGGTGTGGAAAACAATAAGGACCCAGTTCCAGGAATCCCTTGGTCACCAACTCCCAAGCTCATCAACTGTGAGCCCTTGCAGGGTGTAGCACTCTCCAGGATAAACCATACGCCTACATCTTAGGGGTACATACACCTTGCCTCCCTTAGAGCTTTGAAGACGGCAGGAGATACCATGGAAAAATAAGTAACGAGGTGTGATTGATAGTTAGTTATTGTTATCTCCTGCTGTCTTCAAAGGTGTGATTGTTAATGCAGGTATCAAGAAAGAAAAGGCAGGAAAATGAAGGACACTCTAGGCCTCAGATACCCAAATACCATCAGGTCAGAAAGGAATAAGAGCTGGCCAAGGGAGGTCGACATAAAAGACGAAAAGGAGGAGCAGGCACAAGAACAATACCAGACTCAACTGGGGTCCCATGGTTGTCAACCCACATCTCACTAGTTTCGAGACCCTGGGGGAAAGAAAAGCAAATTTATATGGATGGATTACTAGCATTCACTATTAATGATTTCCGTCTTTTCAATACAAATATTGTTATTCGTCTATTTAACAAAGGGTACATGTTAGGAGCAGTATTCTGCTCTTCCTCAGCCCAAATACATAATTAGATAAAGACTATCTTTGTATGCATATCTAAACCTTTTGGCTTGACTTGCCTCAATAATAATACTTTGATGGATGGATTATGCTAAAAACTGAATTTCTGACCAAATCAGATAATACTTACAGCAACAACGTTCCAGTGGGAGGTATAAAGCAGAGCGTAGAACAACAGTAGAATCACAAAACGGCATATTGCAGCCATCTGACAACAAACAAAAAAAAGTGAAAATGAAGATACAATACCAGTCACGATTGGAGGGTACCATATCGATTGCCTACAATGGAAAGCTTATATCTCGCATTCGTCGGTTACGCAGAAATGTTCTGCGACTGGCTCACAATTAGAGAGCATTTCCATCTCAATAGCCAAGCTAAGATACTAGGCCATCGATATGATACTGTGTGGTACAATACTGTATAAATCTTATAGATGTATTTTCAAGCATTGTTCTAAGGAGTGGGTGATCACTGGCAGAGAATAAGAATGAAACCATCCTGGTGTTGGACCAGAATAGTGCTTTATCCTAATGGATGATGGAATCAAGGGAAAGTTGTTATAACCAATCAAAGGTATTTACATTGAAAATAAGGTTGCAGTGAATTTGATGGCAAGGCTAGTTCTCAATTTCAAAGTAATTACAGGAAATTGGTAAGGCTGCAATCTTTCACTGTCATCTTCCATTTTATACTGTCAGACATAAATTGACAGGTTGGGATTCAGTCAGCTGGTAATCGTGAAACAGTTCGGCTCATCGTTCTGGCAAAATGTACGAATACCCAGACGTAACATTTTATAGGAGAAGCAAAGAAGATGTTTTATTCAGTGACAATACTACCAGTATATCTCGTATGGCTTTCCAATAGCTAAAATTTTGGTCCACTTTTTAATACAATTACAGGGTCTTTCATATAAAATAAGAGCGCCAAGCGGCGGCTTTGTTAACCGCAGCTGCGGTCACCTTGGCCGAGCTTGTGGCGCGACACGGCCCCCTGCTTTAAGCGTGTGTACAATCCTATATGATGCAGCGGCCTTGCTAGCGTGTGTACAATGCTGAAATCTTACTTTAGTTAGTTATTGTTG
Source organism: Meconema thalassinum (assembly GCA_946902985.2). Classification (NCBI taxonomy): domain Eukaryota; kingdom Metazoa; phylum Arthropoda; class Insecta; order Orthoptera; family Tettigoniidae; genus Meconema; species Meconema thalassinum. The sequence continues at coordinate 556,694,811 of OX336388.2, forward strand.
ATGAAACTGAAACCCCTACATGTTGTGCTAATTTTGTGAGTGATTTATTCGGAGACCGTTCAAGATTCTCGCCAATGTCATCTAGCTCATCCTCTGTTAAAACTGTTCGTGTGCGGGAATGTTTTTTATTGAGCACCGAGCCAGTAGTGTCAAACTTATTTGCAATTACGAGAATCTGTGCTAGTGAAGGTGGCACTTCATCAGGAAATTGCTGAACAAATGCTTCACGTACCCGCCGAGCCGACTCGTACTTAAAATAAGTTTTACATAAAAAATACGATGTTGCAATGATAACTGTCTCACTTGAGGTTTAGACTGGCAACAGAGCACCTGCACGCTTATTGCAAGGTCAAGTTTGGTAATGTCAATCTGTTATTTTTATACAGTCCATCGGAACTTGAAGAAAAAAAAAAAAAACAGCCCTCGTATGTACTATGCGCGCGCTTTCAATACTACAGCAGGGGGCCATGGCGCGCCACTAGCACCGCCAAGGTGACCGCAGCTGCGGTTAGCAAAGCCGCCGTTTGGCGCTCTTATTTTATATGAAAGACCCTGTATATGATTTTTCACTCCCCCTTAGTGCATGTTTCAGTTCCTATTTGAACCTTCCATCAGCTAATATAACATTATACAGTACAGTACAATCTACGCTATAACAAACATCATCTGTGATATTACGCATCTGACCAGTCCTTGCTGGCATACTGTCAGCGGTATGACACAAAATGTTTTCCCGAAGGTGGCAGTACAGTGTATACTGCGCGTCAATGGATAATTGTGATGCAAGCATGGGGGCGGAGTGCTGGGAAACATAAGTGTTCAATATTGCAGCATTGTTCTAGGAATTGAGGCAGTGAGTGAGAGAGGGGGCATACATTCATCTTTCAGTGTGCATAATATCAAAGACATCCGCAGGCTCCTTCCCTTGTTTTGTGAAGAATGTAGTTTCGGTGAATCACGTTTATGCTGCGAGAGAGCAACCTGCAAAACTCCAAATATCTCAGTTCCATCCAACTCTGGCATAGCCCCCTCTCTCACTCACTGCCTCAATTGAAATTTCACGACCGTAATGATGAGAAATGAAGTTATTAGGTCATGTAATGCACAAATACTGTAGATGGAAGCTAGAGAATTAAATTGTTTGACCTAGGGGGGATTTGAAACTCACCTTTTAATTCTCTAACACCCATCAACATGGCTTGAACTATTTATGCTACTGTGGTACATGCTAGGGGTGAAATGGGATTTAGTCAAGTGGCAGAGTTCATTTATGATTCAAAGACTCAGTCTCAAGATTACTATGATGAAATGAACAGCAGGCATTATAATAATTTTCTATTAATGCAGCCAATGGCCATGTATTTTTCTTTTCAGGACGTGTCAGGGAAGGGATTATGAAAGGAAATCGGCCGTGGACCTATTGAAAGGAACCGTCCCGGCATTTGCCTGGTAGTGAAAATGGGGAAACCACGAAAACCATTTTCAGGACGGTCGAGATGGTATTCGAACCCACGCTATCCCGGTGCCAGCAGGAATTATAATAAATGGTTATAGGAGCGACTCATTCCAAATCTTCCACTTGGGTGTATTGTTGTACTTGACTGTACATCATAACACACCATATACGAAATTAAAGTTCCCACCCTCGCTTCTCGCAAAGACCAAATACTGTCATGGTTAAAATGTAACTATATTACAGTTGCAGAAGACATGACCAAGAGAGAGTTGTTAAAAATTGTCGGAGTCTGTGTACACCCGTGGATAGGATTTTGAAAGATAATGACGGGAAGGAGGCCAAGGGACAGATGGACAAAAGGAGTTAAGAAGAGTGTGGAGGAAAGAGGAGTGTGCTGGGACACAGTAAATGACGAGAGATGGTGGATGGACAGGAAACGATGGAGAGGCTTATGTTCCAAGCAGACCAGACCAGCGGTTGGAAACTGCTCAAGATGATGATGATGATGAATGGGTTTTCTGTTCTACAGTTGCCACCCAATGACTGTGACCTAAATCCTATTGAACTGATATGGAATATAGTCAAACAAAAGATAGCTGCGATCAATGTTATTTGTAGCAAACTGTCTCTCTCAACTCTGAAAGATTTGACCCACCGCTGCATTCGTGAAATGACTATAGAAGATTGGACAAAAGTGTGTGCACACACATGATCAGAATAGCTGCCCGTCTGGATATTCTTCAGCAACCCATGTATCAGGTGTGGAATGTATACTTTCAAGTTTAGTTGAAGTGATATCCTTTGGATTGACCAATGTGTAGGGGTGGTGATTTTTCGCTAATGCGATAAAGTGTGAAATGCTCATTAAGGCTTGTACTCTTGTATTTTTCCTTTGCACGACCTGTAAACCACTTTCTAATGTGTTTTGAGAAAGCAACAAAATGCAAAATTGACTCAAAATGCGAAAATTATACCAAATGTGAATTCTTCAATTTTTTCAAATATAATGTGTTTTATTCTTTCTTTTCTTATGGATTCAAGTGAGGAGTTTGTACACCAATGAAATGTTTATGATGGCTTGACCACCGGTCTGGAATGCGGAAAGTAATCCCTCCTGCACCTCGTTGCCCGTCCGTCGATTTCATTCCCTTCGCGTAGGTCAAGTCAACAAGTGATAAGATGCGGGGCCGAAAATGTCTATAAAACAGCTCTAAGATTGCATGTTTTTGCCCACTGTGGTGGATATTGAAACAAGAATTCAGTTAATTTAGAGTATTTACTCTCTACATATTATTCTGGTTTTGCATCAGTATAAATTCTTATTTTTTTCTGTGTAATACTTTAGCCTGTAACAATTTTTTTCTGTGTTACTTCAGCTTAATTAATTTAAAATAAACACACAATTACAGTACTTCTTAAACTATTAAACTTTTGCATATATGATTTTAATTTCACATTAATGTCTTTGTAAAAGACATTACTCATTTGTCAGATTTAATACAAATTCTATCTTTTTTTCCAAAATTCTACAAAATGCTAAATTGCTAATGCATAAAAGCTACAAAATACTAAATGTTCAAATGAAAATTTCTGATTTCAAAATGCTAAAAATCACCACCCCTACCGATGTAATAAGTCTGGGAACTCTGCCGCTAGTCGTCTTGTGGACTACCGTGGACTCATCGTAACAGCCAACCGGATATCGAGTTCATTATCATCCTTTCGTGCTTGTCTTAGGTCGTTTACTGCCAGGTGCATTCAAAACAGAACCATCAGTTTCAAATTTATGAATTACATTGCAAACAGCCCTTATGTGTTGGTGGATTTGACTTTAAATGTTCTCTCCATTCCCTCAGTACAGCACTTGGTAAGTGGTCTTCAAAGCAAAAATTTTCTCTCCATCCGTTAACAGTCTTGACAACACAACACTTAACAACATTGTTGTTATGATTATTGTTACATAAATTAGTCCCTCATGCGGTGTAAACTAGCCAGTATGTGGCTCGTTCTGCAAACTATTTCGAACCATTTAAATGTATCGATCCGACACTGACCAGTCGTAAAAGATCGATATCCTTGTGTTGAGATCAACAGTGACCGATTCGAAGACAATGACATTATTAATTGATTTTCGCATCGAAAAGTAACACGTTCAGCAGGTGGATCTGGTCTACAGACTTGCCTATGGGGTTTTATACCCCAGTAGGGGTTATAGAGTGTTTCAATGGAAACACTGAACTTCTTTTCGGCTAACTCTGCAAATAGGTTATGAACATTCCCAAATGGGAATATGGTGTTACTTTCCGTTTGATCAGATAAATTATCAATCAATTGATAACTCTGCAAAGAAAATTAGCTTGTATACTGCGACCTTTTAATTATATTTGACCTTGGTCGGTCATTGCAACTAGTGTCTAATTTCAGGTAGGAATTACTCATGTAAATAGATAACTGACGATTTTTCTATAGTTATATTTTGGCAAGGTGAATCTATTGTGGTGTTTTATTTCGTCCGTTGTTCGTCTTTTCTTTAACCTAAATTTGTTTCTTTTCTCTCGGCGTTCGGTTCCGATGCTGTGTATTTTATTCTTTCCATCACATGGGAATTGACCTTGTTATATAATTAAGTTGAAATAATTGTCAGTAATCTATAAAACTTTAATCATGTTTTTTTTGGTTGGGTTGTTCTTCTTCCTTACTTAACCGTCGGTCCAAAACGAGCAGTTTTGAGATGCAGTCCTTCAACTTATGATTTAAACTAGAGGTTTTTATTTTTAAAACTTAATCTAGCAATTTCCCTTTTCTCTGATTTAAGAGTAGTGTTTTCCTTAAAAACTGTTTTAAATTCTTCTTTGTTTAATCCTTCCTGGTATTGTCAATTCATTTTTTGAGGTTATCCATTTGGGTTTGTTTGAATTAAGTCGTATTGGAGCCTAGCTCATGCCATTAAAATATTTAAAATATTTTAAAGGGTGCAACCATTCTGATTGCAAGGGTTTGTAAGGTAAGGAAATGGCGCTTGCTGGGAGGGCAGTTTGCATCTCTGTGTGGCATGGCAGGTGGCCTTGCCAATGAAGTTTCTTTTATATGTTCTTTTTTTGATGCTATTTTGTTTTTATATATATCTTCGTCTGTTTTTGTTGGGAGTCCGTACTGAGGGATTTTGTGTTAGAGTATCTGTCCGGATTATCTTTGGAGATTGTAGGAAGCCATGGTAGTATCTGTTGACTTGGTCGGATTGCGTGATAAGATCCTGAGAAGTGAAGTGTTAGTGATTGATGCTTAGTGTTAAATGAAAAGGAATAAATGGAAGAGATGTTTCTTTTTAATTGCTCTCCCTCATTGTGAGTATAATCAACCACAACCCCGATACGGAGAGAACGTCAGGTTACATTATGGCGCACCAACATGAGGCTCGAAAGAGGGATATGAGCAAGATGAGGAAGCAGGAAGGGTGAAGAAAAGTAAACTTTAATAAAGTGAGTACAGTGCAAGTAGAAAAATTACAAAATGACACGCCAACGAGGGGAATGAACGGGGGTTATGAATGATAGTTTGATACAAATGCTACTGAGTGATATAAAAGGAGAGATTAAGAAGCAAGGAGAATCTATGAGTAATCTATGAGTAAGGAGCAGGTAGGCTCTGTAAATGAGAATGTAGTGTCAGTGACCAAACAGATAGTAGAAGTGAAGGAATTTGTAACTAAGTTAATTCAGGAGAGCAACAGGGCCACGAACACAAGGATAGAGAGTCTCAGGAAAGAAATACAGGACCATAAGTCTGTACTTAATAGTAGTATGGAGTTGGAATCCTGGAAAGTGGCTGTAGAGGAGGAAGAAGTGGAGGATAAGATAAAAGAGGAGGAAGTGAATGAGATAAGTGATTCACTTGAAGGAAAACAAGAAAATTTTCAGCGATGTGGGGGGCGTGAGAAAACAGGTGATATGGAAGAAACCGACGGAGAGGAGGCAGGTGAAAGAAAGGAAAAGGCAGAAGAGAAAGGAGAAACGGATAAGGAAGAAGGTAAAAGTGCAAGAGGTCATGGAGAAGACAACATACTGGAAGAAGATAAGGTGATGAAGAAACAGGGGAAAACAAAGTGGAAGAAGAGAAAGGAACTGTTGAGTAAGACAAGACAGACGAGGTGGACAATGTGGAAGAGAAGAAGAGAGAAGTGGTTGAGAATGAAGACAAAGAGGACCAGGAGAATGGATGAAAGGATGAGTTGGAAAGCAAAGAAAAGGAGTAGGAAGAAGATGAGATGTCAGGCAAAGGAAGATAAGAGTGTGAAGGATCAGAAGAAGAAGAAGAAAATGAGGAAGGGAAGGAAACAGGAACGGTGGAGATGGAAGATGAGGAGTACAAGGTACGGAATGACATGGCGGATGAAGAAAAAGATGAGATGGAAGGCAGAGGAAGAAAGAAGAATGGGGAAGAAGGAGAAACAGATGAAAAGGAAGAACCAGGAAGGTGGAATGGAAGAAACTGTAGGAGACGAAGATGATCTATAATTTGTTGTACTTGATGTATATTACGTTTATGTATGTATTTTTAATGTATGTGATACTCACGTGCTTCTCACGTGAGAATCACATAGAGGGGCGATTGCAACCATTCTGATTGCAAGGGTTTGTAAGGTAAGGAAATGGTGCTTGCTGGGAGGGCAGTTTGCATCTCTGTGTGGCATGGCAGGTGGCCTTGTCAATGAAGTTTCTTTTATATGTTCTTATTTTGATGCTATTTTGTTTTTATATATATCTTTGGCTGTTTTTGTTGGGAGTCCGTACTGAAGGATTTTGTGTTAGAGTATCTGTCCGGATTATCTTTGGAGATTGTAGGAAGCCATGGTAGTATCTGTTGACTTGGTCGGATTGCGTGATAAGATCCTGAGAAGTGAAGTGTTAGTGATTGATGCTTAGTGTTAAATGAAAAGGAATAAATGGAAGAGATGTTTCATTTTAATTGCTCTCCCTCATTGTGAGTATAATCAACCACAACCCCGATACGGAGAGAACAACAGGTTACAAGGGATTTGATTTTCCTGATTCACATTTAATTGAATTTACATGGTATTTGAGATCGTGTTCCCTGTTCCCTTTTATTTCTTGTTTAACGTAAACCCTTTGATTGGGTTGTGTTTAGGTTATTGTATTTGGTTACTTGACTTAATATTATTTCATTCACTTTAATTTAATTCTTAGTCGGGATTTATATTTCTCTGGTTTTAGTACTGACCATTTCCTTCCCATTTGAATTTAGGCCTACGTTATTTAATCTTGTTAATTATTGGTTTAATTTATTGTACCTTCTTCCTGTATTTCATTTAAATATTTTAATTATATCGACTTATTGAAACTTCTGTCTTTCCTTGTGTTTTGTATCTTAAGTTTTATTTTAATTTTAGTTACTGGTAGCTTTCCCTCTGGATTATAAAACCCTCTCAGTCCTCCACTTCATTTTAGCCGAATTAGGTTGGTATTCGGGGTTACAGTTATGATTCACTTGTCAATACTACGTATCATTTCCTGTTTCTTAGAAACCATACCATACGTAATACAAACCGAGATACATACATTTCCTGAATGTGTAGAGACTTTTGCACCACCCTGTATGTGGTGTTTTAAATAAGTGCCGACTCGGCAGACCTTTCTTTCTCAGGTCAATACAGACTAACAATGAACCCCTTAAGGAGTTTAATGATTTTACTACTCTGCACTAAACCCAAATGTGATGTGCACCCATGCCTCATGCGCTGCAATACCACCTTTATATTTTACTTTCGTGTTTCATCTCCTCAGTATCAAAGAAGTACCGATTAACCTCTGACAAGCATTATATATGTTTACACGGAACTCGTCAGCTCGCTGATGTGTGGTAGACATGCTTATTCGGAATTTTAAATTAGTCGCCTTGGCATCCATGTATTTCAGTAAGTGTTACATATATTGGCCAATAGATGTCAGTAGCATGTAGTCTGGATCTTTGGTTAGCCTAAACACAGGGATTTGGAAGGAAAAAGTTGAAGGTTGTGCTGGGGAGCAACGTTTTCCCACGGGGGCTACTTTTGACCCGTTTGTTTTTGTTGTGAACGTTCAGGTTTTTACCCTTTCTAATGAATATGCCTAGAAAATATATTTAAATTGAGTTTGAAATAGAATCAGAATTAGTCCAAGAAAGAGCAATTAAAATTATGTATGGTTACGATTTTAGGAAGCCAACTGTACAAATATTTCAGGAGACAAACATATTGCCATATTGAAGCCAGCTCAAATATTCTGAAGCTTTATCTATGTTCAGATACAAACAATATCTGATTAGTGTTAATACTGAACTACAATGCAGGAAAGACATTCATAACTATAACACAACATCAGCAAACCAGTTATGTAGAGTCCACAAACACTACTAGATATTGTATTGGAAGCATTTCCTCTTCACCCAGCACATCTTATAACAACTTACCTCCTAAACTGAGACAAATACAAAACTTAAAAGAAATTCAAAAAGGAAACATGCATGTACTTCATGAAAAAATATGTTGATGAATCCAATAGCACGTACTGTATACAGTGAAACCTCTCTTAACGGACACTCCTCTAAGGCGGACACCCCTTCATAACGGACGATTTTCTAGGTCCGTGACCAAACCCCTATTAAGTATATTAGTAATTAATCTCTCTTATGCTGACACTCGCTATTATGGACACGGGCACCCCGGCCGCATTTAAAAAAAAATCAACCAACCTCTCTTAGCGGACACTTGTTTTGAAAAGAAATCGCAGCTCTGTAGGTCTATTAGTCTTGTATGAACACTCTGTTGTGTTAATGTACTTTCGACACAACCTGTGCTTCCTGGAAGCCAGTTAGCACTGACCTTCCCATCCCCTATCTTCTGCACTGCTCCAAAAATAAACGTAGGCCTAACGGTATCGCTTCCATTGTTCTCTTAAACTTGAAATGGCCGGGAAAAGGAAATTCATACTTTCACTATCTGGTCAGTTTTACCATGAAACTTCTTAAATATATTGTAGGACCTGTGCGTTACAGTAGCAAGTGAGTGCATTTGAAATGGCTCCTCGTAAAAGTTTGATTATAAAAGAGAAAGTAGACATCGCAGATTATCACAAACGTGAGAAATGTGGTGTACGGAAACCATGTGAAGTGTTTAAGAATGGAAAGACACAAGTAGCAGAAATTGTGAAAAAACAAGGAGAGATAATTAAGGTATGGCGTCTTAACGGTAATGAGCTGCAAATTAGACGGTTTAAAAATGGTAATGGTGCTGTTATTGATAAGTCAGTGATAGGGTGGTTCAGCGAAATAAGAAGTCAGAACGTCCCTGTGTCCGGTACCAATGATACAAGCAAAAGCATTGGATTTTGCGGTAGAATTAGGTATCGGACATTTCAAAGCCTCGAACGGCTGGCTCGAGAATTTCAGAAAGGGCCACGATATAAAATTTAGAGCAATTTGCGAAGAATCCTCCACTGTTGATATGGATAATGTTTCAAGCTGGAAAGAAAAATTGCCTTCCTTCACTGACAGCTATTCGCCGGAAAACATTTTAAATGCGAACGAAACTGGACTGTTTTACCGCGCGTAACCCTACGTTTTCATGTAAGTACACATACTGCACAAGTACATGTGCAAAATTGCAATCAATTTCTCTAACCCTCCCTAAAGTGGACATCCCTCTTTAGCGGACAGTATTTACGTCCCAAGGATGTCCGTTATAGAGAGGTTTCACTGTAATAATAAACTACTGTTAATCGTTATTTTTTTAATACGATGGTCATTTCATAAGTCATGGCAACTATGTTATATCTTTCGAACATATGGCATCACGGTAATTCCAGTGTAGACATTAGCGGAAAACAGCACAGATTTCACCCGACAGAAGGCGACTGTGAGTGTCAGGTGGCTTGTTACCAGGGTTATACACGTTCATTATGAGCTTGGCAGTGCTACAAGATGGATGTAAGCCGATTGGAACAGCGATCATTCGTGAAAATTTCTTTTCTCGGTGGCAGAACTGCTATGCAGTGTCATGCAGCACTATGTGAAGCTGATGGTGATTACCGAACAGTTGCACGTTGGGTGGAAGCTTTCCGACATGGACGTGCAGTAACTGCAGACTCACCCCTTGTCTACCCGAACTGACATGTCCGTGTCTGTTATTGATCAGTGTTCCAATACTTGGCAATGGTGCCCTGTATGTTAATTGATTGATTTGTGTTCCATTTTTACTAGTGCAAAACAAATTTACACAGAGTACAATTGTGTCGGTTTCATTTGTACCGTTGCCATTAACTCCTGTGCTCGAACCCTATTTTCCGTTGGCACTGAGATATAACACGGCCTTAAAGGTTCAATTCACATCGTGGATTTCCCATGCTGTAGCATTATCGAAAGATATTGACGTCAGAAAAGTTGGATGGCGCAGCCACCCGGTAGAATGTTGAAGCTGTAACATAGTGACTGTGTAGCAGTCTTGCTAGCCCTATGTTGGTAGCGACAAATGTAACGGTTTGGCTGCCCCAAACTGTTGGGTGATAAATGTAACTGTTTACCTTTGCCTAAGCTATGTTGTTTTAATGGGCGCCAAGACCTCAATGCAATGTTGAAATCTAAATTTGTATTTAACAACGTCTAGCTCTGGTAGAACACCTTCAAGAATCTATTCACTCAGATTGTGGTATGATTTGATCATTAACCCAACAAACAATTGTATCAGGAGAAGGAATTGGTCTATATCTAATGCTACCTACTGAAAGCAAAGATTGCATTGTAAAAGAAATGAATTTATTATATAAAACAAGAATAGCAAAATTAATAATAATAATAAGTATAAAATTTAAATTGGAGCGTTGTGATTTGAATATTACCGATAGAAAATTACGTGAAAACGGAGTCTGATAAATTATTGATTTTACTCTTATTCCCAAGCTATGAAGTTACTGAAATATGAAATATAAAACAAAGAGAAATGAGAGATTGCGTATTTCTGCGTCATTCGCGCTTACCGCTGGAAATTGCCGAAACATTTCCCTCGTACTGGATGATGCCGTGAGCTTCCCACAGTCTCCTGGACGTCTCCATCTCCGTCGATATTTGATGATATTCTGGTAGATTAGATAATTCTATGGTCCGTACATCGGACCCAAACACTCGTACAACCACACTGGTTAGGTTTTACAAAAGTTAGTCCTCCACTCCACGGAACATCGGAGCGACTCCCGCGTGAACCATACTCGGCAAGTTCTACACTGATAGTCCTCGCTCCACGGAACATCGGAGCGACTCCCGCGTGCAACCACACTCCGCAAGTTCTACACAGATAGTCCTCCTTACACGGCGCGTCGAACGATATATCCACACGCCGGCTCCCCACTCTTCATCCGACTTCTAGCTTGCGTGGTGTCCACTGATTGGCCGACCCACCACGCGATCTTCCCCTCCTCCGGGTCATTACACACGGCGTGGCGATGATGAAGTCGATTTCCGTTCCAACCATTCGCCTTTCCTTGACGCTGCGACCCAGGATTGCGTCATGCTTTCCGACAAGATTAAGCGTGTACTTGAATTCCCAGTGAGTCACGTCTCTCGATATACCCTAACTGACGAAAACTCCGTAAAATTCCGCAATCACATAATTTTCTATGATATTGTCGTTCGTAATAATTTGCTTGATAGCGTTTTCTAAGACATAGAAAACCTATCTGAATGCTAATAATTTTTATAAAATGCTCCGAAAATACCTTAATAATAATTATAATAAATTAATAATAATAATAAATTAACATGAAAAATTCTCTTGGCTGAACAATTTGCCACGTAAATAAATATAGAATGGCTTCCTACTGACTTATGCCAGTTGCATAAAAAAACCTCGAAAAACACGTTACATATTCGCCTCGGATCATCGGATGATTTACCGTGACGACGGTCCATTATCCGATTATCCCAGACACGTTAATAAACCCCATCCAAAATACATATTACATAAATGAGATCACCCTAAATTACAGATATATACACTCATAATTTTTCTTCACGCACTTTGCATCAAAGTTTGTTGTCACTATGGATTGCACTTTGCAACCAGTCCAATGTTTCACATATAGAATAGTGTTCCACGGATATTTCCGCCTCTCAAATTTCTCTATCTTGGAGAAATAGACATAATTAATGTGTGAGCACTGTGTATTTATGATGTCATATCACACGCATTGAAGGTGTTCTGATATATTTATATCTCCATAGAACTTCCTAATTTCACTGGAGGTCCCTTCCTTATGGTGAAATTAATCCCACTTATCACTGAGCACACGATCACACTATTGTGGCAGCGCCTCGTGACCATAATACTTAATCTCTCTTTAAAGTAGATGAAATTAATATTGACTTCTGAAAAAAAAAAAAACAAAAAAAAACAGTAAATGCGCATTACATATAACACCAAATATTTCTGTGCCGTAATCGCCCTGTCTTGTTAAGTTCCCGTAGACCATATTCTACTTAATACTAGTTCTCAACACAGACCACTTCTCCTCACACAAATAATACCTTTGTACAAATTACCTTAAATTACACACTTACAAATCTTACATGGCGAGGCCGTAAACAGAAATCACGTGTGCTGATATGTATGAGTTTCATGAAGGACTGTCTCGTCTTCTGATGGCCCATCTTTTGCCTCGTGGAGCCTTAAGCAAAAATACCCTGTTCAAGCGCTCACCCATCTCTTGGAGGCAAATGGGAATTCACCAGCGCTACCAAATTCTCGCCTTGGTGTATCGAGACATTTTAGTGCTCAAGAGCATCCGACAATCCCGTCATATTTCCCTGTACCTTAAAAACTCTCATTTACTTACATACTACCCCCCTGTGTGACTTCTGATACGCCTGCCTGGAAGACCATCTCCTCCCACGCACCAAATACCACACTTACTCATTTGATAGGCTGGCTCGCCAGCTAAACACACTCACTTTATGACACATATTTTCGTAGACTATGTATATTATACGTCCCGTATAATCTGTTTCCCTTACTATCCTCCAGCACATATGCTGTTTTCCCAATACGTTTGGAAACTATAAATGTTTCTGTGTCACCTGCTTCCAACCTTGCAAGTGGCTCCTTTAACTTAACGTCATCACGTTGCTCCACTAGCATATTTCTCAGTGTCTGTAACGATGCCCTGTTGCTACTGTCCACACATGCACATATTAAAATACCGTCCTCTGCTTTAACCACAGGATAATCCCTACATAAATTAGTGTCCCTCGATAGCATGTCTGCAAGAATGTTATCTTTACCTTTAATATATTTTACTGTGAATTCGTATTCCTGCAGAGCAAGAGTCCACCTACTAACTCTGTTAGAACTGAGTTTACAAGTTCTCATATACAGTAATGCATGGTGATCTGTGTGGATCTCAAATTTCCCCTCTACTAAATACATTCTAAATTTCCCTAAACTGAAAACAATACCTAAAAGCTTTAACTCAGTAATCGTGTATCTTTTCTCTGCTGCTGTCAGTCCTCGCGAGGCTAAAGATACAATGCACAGATTACCCTCATCATCTTTCTGACATAATACTCCAGCAATGCCTATATGTGAAGCATCTGTCATAACCACATATTCCTTATCTTTTAACGGATATTTCAGCACTACAGCTTTCTCAAAACCTTCCTTCAGCGCTCTAAAAGCCTGATCATGCTTGGACTCCCATCTCCACCGAGTCCCACTTTTAAGCAATTCCCTGAATGGTTCTACCAACCCAGAGTATTTAAGAACGAACCTCCTGAAAAAGTTGCAAATTCCCAGGTAAGTTTTTAACTGTTTAACATTCTGTGGCACCTCTGCGTGAAGTATCTTATTAACCCTACTTTCTTCTGGTGTTACACCTCTACTCGACACTCTATGACCTAAAAATGTCACTTCTGACTGACAGAATGACGACTTAGACAGCTTCAAAGTGAACCCTGCCTGATCTAACTTCTGAAAAACTATATCTAAATGACGTAGATGCTCCTCAAAACTGCGTGAACTAATTACCATATCATCTATGTAAATGGTTACAAACTCTCCTGTGTCATCCCCTAATGCGATGTTTAAAGCCCTAATTAAAGCTGCTGAACTACTCTTTAACCCATAAGGTGTTCTACAAAATTGATAAAGGTTATATTTATGACTAAAAGCTGTAAATGGTCTATCTTCGTACATAAGTGGCACTTGCCAAAAACTGGAACTCAAATCTACACAAGTGAAATACTTCTTCCCCTCAAATGTTTGCATTAATTCCTCTATTGACATAGATTTCAGCTGATCTGAACTAATTCTACTGTTAACCAAACGAGCGTCTAAACAAATACGAACCGTGCCGTCGGTCTTGGGTACCGTGATCAAAGAATTAACATACGGACTGTTAGAGTGCTCAATAATCCCATCTTCAAGCATCTGATTAATTTGTGCCTCAACCGCACTCTGATAAGCGAAAGGTACAGGATATCTATGTCCTGTGAATACTGACCTATCAATAACGTTCAATGAATGGGTATAGCAATTGGCCATACCAATGCGATCCTCAAAAACTCTCCTATTACACAATAACACATCATAGAGCCGAACACATTGTTCCACCTCTATATTACCCTGAAATGCAGCATCACGTAACGAGTCCTCTAGACTTCCGTTCGTAATCACACTGCCCACAAACCATGGAGAACCCCGCTCTACGGCTGGCGATATCTCATTTAAAGTACAAATCACACCTACAATACTACTCCTCTGAATATGGTCATTGAACGCTACTTCTACTACAGAATCTCCCCATTTAAATTTCAAACTCCCTACATCATAACATAAGTTACCAGACACTCTACTTAGCCACTCTGAACCCAAGATAACACTGAATACTAAATTTGGAATTACAAGGCAAATCTGCTTCTCTACATGATTATTAATTTTAATGTCTACTAAAACTTGCTTAGAAATTACTTTAGACCTCTTCCCAACAGCTGTGATAACAAAAGTGCTTTTAATTGGCATCTCCTCAAAATTTACTCCAGTTCCTTTCATTTTATCATAAAATGCACTACTTATGCAACTCTTCATACAACCACTATCAATTAAAACATCTGTGTACGCCTCGGGCACGTTAAATTTAACTATGGGGCTCTTACTAACCACTTCCTGAATAATACCTTCATCATTTAGTTCATGTAATAATTCATTTCTTACATTTAGGTCATAGGGTTCCTGTATAATTGTATGGACAGGGCATGCTACAGACTGAGATTCTGACCTTACTTCGCAGCCTGGTTCGCGTTTAAAGAACCGCTACAGCTGGCCGTAGTACTACTAACTACTGAACTGGTCTGGTTGTTCTGGGCTGTGTTGTCATTGTTTGGCTGTATATTACTACCACTAGGCTGTCCTCTTCCTTGACCCCTATTCTGGTTGTAATTATTGTCATTATAATTTCTCCCTTGATTTCCCCTGAAATCATTGTTTCTCCCTTGATTTCCCCTGTAATCATTGTTCCTCCCTTGATTTCCCCTGAAATCATTGTTCCTCCCTTGATACTGATTACCATAGCCATTTCCTCTGTTCTGATTTAGCTGATTATTATTATTTCTATTTTGAGCGTTGGCTCCTTCGCCACCATTCCCTTGAACTTCTTGATGCCTGGCTTCATTAGGTCTATTATTATTATTACCCTGGTTCCGATTGAAATTGTCCTCATAACCCCCTCTCCCTAGTGCATCAAATGTGCTTAACAAATTTTCTACTTGTGATATAGTCTTTACATTCTGGATACAAGCAGCCTCCTTGATCCTATAGGGAAAGTGCCTAAGTAGCAACCTCACCACATCACTTTCCTCCTTCAACCCATCCAGATATTTACACACTAATACCTGCCCTAAAAAGTATTCGGTCATGGTGGAGCTTCCTTTAGGGTTATATTTACCACACACTACTCCCTCACGATGCTGCGACTGAATAACCTCATTCCAGAACTTTTCACAGAATTTCATTTTAAAATCATTGATATCAGTAAACTTGTCTCTGTAGACAGCAAACCAATTCCTCGTTTTCCCCACAAACACTTGTTCTAAAATTTCAACTACCTGGCACCACTCAATACTACCATTTTCCAACCTCTCCCCGAATTTATTTTCTATAGTGTTCATGAACTCCATTGGGCACCCCTGTCGATTGCTGAACTTACCCAGTTCTACCTCCCTGTGTGTGCTATTCACAAAAACTGGCCTATTCTGACTATTTTCTTGCCTGATCCTAGCTTTTAATTTTAACTCTAATTCTGCGATTTTCTCCTCAGCCTTCCTCTCAATACTGTTTACTGTTAATTTAATGTTTCCTTCTGATTCTTCTACTTTATCATACAGCTTTGCTTGTTTCTCCTCAATCTTGCTAATGCTCTCTCTAATACTCTCTCTTAAATCATTTACTTCTGCAACTATTTGTGAGTGGACTTTCTCAATTCTACCCCCCAGCTGTTCCTTAACCTCTTTAGTAGCTACCTGAATTTTGTCAATTTCTCCCCCCAATTGCTTTTTGACCTGCTGTGTTTCCAGTTGCACTAGTTCTTTAAAATTTTCAGCCTGTGTACTTATTCTAATTTCCAACTCCTCCTGTACTTTTCCTAATTTTCTGTCTACATCTGCAATAATCTCTTTAGCCTTTTCTTCCATCACCCCCCTGATCTCACCTCTAATCAGTTCGAATTTGTCACTCATTTCCCTACTGTTTTGTTCTAATTTAGCATTTAAAGTTTCAGTACTCTCTCTATTTTCCTTACTGTTTTGTTCTAATCTGGCGTTTAAAGTTTCATTACTCTCTCTATTTTCCTTACTGTTTTGTTCTAATTTAGCATTTAAGGCATCTGTACTTTCTTTATTTTCCCTACTGTTTTGTTCTAATCTGGCGTTTAAGGCATCTGTACTTTCTTTATTTTCCCTACTGTTTTGTTCTAATCTTGCATTATTCTGTTCTAACTTTGCATTTAAGGCATCACTACTAACTTTGTTCTGATACATAAACTCGAGAAGTAAAGTTTTTAATTCTGGTTGGCCGCCTACACTCCCTGTTTCAGTATCGGGATTTACCTCCGCTACCCCGGTACTACCATCACTCGACATACTGCTCGTATCATCACTCTCCCGTTGATGACCACTACGTAACCTCATCTGTCTTTCTTTCTCATCCCCCATAATGATATACACTGATACAGACAACTAACCCCCAAAATACAGGCACAGAAATATATACCCTTCTCCTTCCACAAATGTTATTAGGTTTTCATCCCCACGTTGGGCGCCAATTGTAGCAGTCTTGCTAGCCCTATGTTGGTAGCGACAAATGTAACGGTTTGGCTGCCCCAAACTGTTGGGTGATAAATGTAACTGTTTACCTTTGCCTAAGCTATGTTGTTTTAATGGGCGCCAAGACCTCAATGCAATGTTGAAATCTAAATTTGTATTTAACAACGTCTAGCTCTGGTAGAACGCCTTCAAGAATCTATTCACTCAGACCGTGGTATGATTTGATCATTAACCCAACAAACAATTGTATCAGGAGAAGGAATTGGTCTATATCTAATGCTACCTACTGAAAGCAAAGATTGCATTGTAAAAGAAATGAATTTATTATATAAAACAAGAATAGCAAAATTAATAATAATAATAAGTATAAAATTTAAATTGGAGCGTTGTGATTTGAATATTACCGATAGAAAATTACGTGAAAACTGAGTCTGATAAATTATTGATTTTACTCTTATTCCCAAGCTATGAAGTTACTGAAATATGAAATATAAAACAAAGAGAAATGAGAGATTGCGTATTTCTGCGTCATTCGCGCTTACCGCTGGAAATTGCCGAAACATTTCCCTCGTACTGGATGATGCCGTGAGCTTCCCACAGTCTCCTGGACGTCTCCATCTCCGTCGATATTTGATGATATTCTGGTAGATTAGATAATTCTATGGTCCGTACATCGGACCCAAACACTCGTACAACCACACTGGTTAGGTTTTACAAAAGTTAGTCCTCCACTCCACGGAACATCGGAGCGACTCCCGCGTGAACCATACTCGGCAAGTTCTACACTGATAGTCCTCGTTCCACGGAACATCGGAGCGACTCCCGCGTGCAACCACACTCCGCAAGTTCTACACAGATAGTCCTCCTTCCACGGCGCGTCGAACGATATATCCACACGCCGGCTCCCCACTCTTCATCCGACTTCTAGCTTGCGTGGTGTCCACTGATTGGCCGACCCACCACGCGATCTTCCCCTCCTCCGGGTCATTACACACGGCGCGGCGATGATGAAGTCGATTTCCGTTCCAACCATTCGCCTTTCCTTGACGCTGCGACCCAGGATTGCGTCATGCTTCCCGACAAGATTAAGCGTGTACTTGAATTCCCAGTGAGTCACGTCTCTCGATATACCCTAACTGACGAAAACTCCGTAAAATTCCGCAATCACATAATTTACTATGATATTGTCGTTCGTAATAATTTGCTTGATAGCGTTTTCTAAGACATAGAAAACCTATCTGAATGCTAATAATTTTTATAAAATGCTCCGAAAATACCTTAATAATAATTATAATAAATTAATAATAATAATAAATTAACATGAAAAATTATCTTGGCTGAACAATTTGCCGCGTAAATAAATATAGAATGGCTTCCTACTGACTTATGCCAGTTGCATAAAAACCCCTCGAAAAACACGTTACAACTGGTGAGCATGGTGAAGCATTGAAACAGAAAGGAATTTGTCAAATTCGAGGAGGTACTGCTCTGTATACAGTTGCAAATCGTATAAAGCGAGTACGAAATCTCTTCACTACTTTCCTGTACAAAAAGTTCAGAGAGAAAGATGGGCTTCGGCGCTGTCAATTGGAAAACGTGTTACACGTTACATGACAGTGTGCAGTCTGCATTTTTGTGAAGACGACTTCTTTCCACAGCATAAGCACCGGTACTGTTGAATATTGATAGTTATTGTCTCTAATTTGTATTCACAAGGATTTAGCTACATCAAAAATACTGATAAACTTGTAGCCTAATACTTCTGTGCCGTAGGCCTACATAGAATGTAATCCGCTCTTCGTAAACTTATTTTAGGGGTTCTTCCGATTGACAATAGCCGAATGGTTAGAAAACTTAAGAAAAATGCTGTTCCTAGCCTTAATTTGCCAGAGAATTTATATTCTTGCCCTTGAACAGCAAGTATGTAGGTCAATATTTGCAATATTGAAGTATGATTTGGCTTAAATTGTGTTTATGGCTATGATCTCCTTACTGTTGAATTTAGTTGAAGTTTTAAGTACCGGTTTGGTGACCCATCATCCTAGGCAGGCCGGTAACACCTATACTACTCAGGCAGATAGGTCACTTAGCCGTAATTTGGAAGTTATAGTGATGTTAAGAATACATATGGGGTAATGTAGCAGGAGACCTGATCGACCTGGGCTTTCTAACTTTAATTAGTTCCCATTTCAGGATATTTCAGTTTTGAGTGCGAATAGTTGGTTTCATAGTTATACAACAGTAAGGAGAATATGTTTTCTGTAGGTTTTATTTGGTATTATGGTTTATGTCGAGCTGAGGAGTGAATTTGATTTGGCTTAAAGTGTAGTTTTTGATCTGTTCCGTTTGCTTATGACAAGTTCAAATGGGGACTCCAGCGTTGTTAAATATCTGTATTTTAAATATTTAATTAAATATATTGATAAAGAGGATGCCTCCATTTTAACTTGCCTGTGGCAAGAGATTAATACATTTATATTCTTGCCTTTGAACAGCAAGTATGTAGGTCAATATTTAGCAATATTGAAGTATGATTTGAGCATCCCAAGTAACGCTTCTTTGAACCCAAAACATTCATGCAAATTCAGGGTTGCTGGATTCAATTTATTATCAGGGAGTCGTCCTTTGTGCTATGTGAGATATAGTCTATACATTGTGAAATTAATAAAAACATCGATACCGCTAGGCTCCCAAGTACAGGCTTCATATATGTAATAGCAGACAGTAAATTAACTATCTACATGTGGGTAATATTTTTAACTGGTAGTAATTAAGCACTGCATTTAAATTGATTATAAAAATATTTCTGTCAATGAAAGAAAATATGTAGTATTTTGCCATCATAAATTAGAAGCCATAACAAACGCACACCCAATCACTGTCTTGCTTACTTCTCGTCACTATCTCGCCGCCATATTGGAATCAGCTGACCGTAAGCGCCTCCCCCGTTTCGGACGTCAATAACATAGTTGCCATGACTTATGGAATGACCCCCGTAGTATATATTGACCTCGATCAAAATAAGTTACTAAGCCATATTTGTAAAGGGTAGTCTCTCCCCCCCCCCCCCCCCCCCCCCCCCTTTTGAGCTACAGCTCATTCTGGAAGGAATAAATAAGTTAATGAATAAATAAATAAATAAATAAATAAATAAATCAATAAAACAAACAGAATTGTTAGAATTGAGCGACAATGCGTGGGAAAGTGAAGAAAGTGAAAATGACTCTACTGAGTGCGAGAACAGCATAAGCGGTGGGGCAAGTTCACACGATGAGCTAATGGATAATTTTGGTGGAGCTAATCCAAGTGAATTTTACAGACAGTTACAGTGAAAGTGACAATGATAGTGATGAGGAAACAACAGAATGGTATGAGGTGACAAATTGGGATTTGGGATCACAACTTGGACCAATTTATAACATAAATAAACTCAACTTGCCATCTCATTTTGATTTAGGCCTACATAGTTGGTTGGTTCCTCAGTTTAGGAGCAGCGACAATGCGGGCATGTAGCCCCGTGTACTTTGGGTGTGTGTACCATAGAATCTGTCTGATAACCGGTGGTAATTGTGATGGCTGTATTAGTGTGTGTTATCTGTTTTAAATTCAAGTAATTAATGACTGCAGACATTCTATTTTCAAGTAGTTCCAACTTTTGCTACCAAACGCCACCCTCAACGACCAACTAGTTCTGAACTTTGTTACTAGATGCCACCGGAATCGGCTCCTGGCGATGAACTTTGGAACCTAAGAGCGTTAGTCAAATATAACCTATAATTTAGCTTCACACAAGTGTAATTAGTGGAAGGTTCTTTATCACTCCATAAATCTATGACATGGGACCACTGGCTATACCTCCCCTCCGAAGAAAGGCATACTGAGGGATTTTTAACACTCTGAAAGAATCCGACGACTTTGGCCGGGTTTGAACCCGTGACCTTGGGCATAGAAACTCAGTATGCTACCAACTACGCCGCCGAAGCCGCTTAGGCCTACATATTTAGTGATTGTGTAATATTAGTAGATTATAATATTAGTGGAAGTTTATTATATAGTAAGGAAACTGTTATGGTGGTACTGTCCATCCACCAGCTCATGATCTTAGGGGAATGAAGGGGAGAGGAGAGACAATCCAGCTGCGTAGATTGAGTGGACGTGTCACTGCAGGTATTGCCAACTTAGCACCAATGTTATTCACGCTATGTTTAATCATTGCTACTTGCGTTCAGTTTCAATTGTGAAATCGTACGGATCAGTAGTGTTATGTCGGAAGTGAAGAAGAAAAGAGCGATACATTCTGAGGGTAGGGAAATAATTAGGAAAGTGATTGAGGGATGTGATGAAGAAGCTAGGAACAAGTGTATAAAATTTCCTCTGGGTCAGGCAACTGCAAGAGCTGCCGATTATACAGGGGTTTCTGAAACAACAATCAAAAGAATTCGCAAACAGGCGCAAGATTTAAATGTAAGTGGTGAAAAGTGTATTCTAACAACCCCAGGGAAACATCGGAAAACAAGACCTGCGCACACTGTAGTGAATATGGATGATTTTGATAGGTGTGTGATTCGGAGAATTATACAGGACTTTTACGTCTTTGAGAAACTGTAAATAAATTGCTACTGTTGTTCGGGAAAAAGATACATTTTCCATGGGGACGAAGTTCGCTTTGGAAATTAATTTCAGAGCTCGGCTTTAAATGGAGGAAATGTCAGAACAAAAGAAAGGTACTTAGAGAACGCCCTAACATCGTGGCTTGGAGGCTTGGTTAAAATAAAGCATTTGCGAGAAAGTGGAAAACTATCTTCTATATTGATGAGAGCTGGGTGGATAGTAACATCACATTCGGCAAGTGCTGGCAAAGTGAGGAGGAATTTGGCATTCATACAAACACTAATGCAGGGAATAGGCTGATAATAGTTCATGCAAGTAGTGTAAACGGGTTCCTGGAAAATAGTCTTCTCCTATACAAGGCCGGGACAGCAGTAGGCGACTATCATGGACAAATGAACCATGTAAACTTTGAAAAATGGATTCGATAAAAGCTGGCACCTAATTTACCCCCTTGTTCTGTTGTAGTGTTAGACAATGCTCCTTATCACAGCACACAGGTGGATAAAACCCCACCTAAGAGTGCTTTGAAATCCGCTATGATATCGTGGTTGGAGAACAAAGGGGTTCACTGTGACAGTTCTATGCGCAAAACCGATCTTTACAGGCTGATAGAAGCAAAGAAACCAAAAGAGGAGATTTTTAAAGTGGTTACATTTCTTGTTTCATTGGGCCACACTGTCATTCGCTTGCCCCCATATATGTGTGAACTGAATCCCATAGAACTAGCTTGGGCCTAGGTGAAACGAATAATAAAAATAAAAAATAAAAACTTAACAGGTGACTTATCTTAACAGAAATTGCGTGAGCTAACGCTCGAGAGGGTATCACTCGGGACCAAAACAGACTGGCAGGGTTTTTGCAAACATGTAAAAAAAAAAGGTAAAAAAATGATTACTGGGAGAAAGACGGTGTAGTTGAAAACATCATTGACAGTATTGTCATTTCGCTGGGAGATGACAGCAGCCGTGTCATTTAGCTGGGAGATGACAGCAGCGATTCATCATCTTCCTCCTCCTGCAGCGAAAATGAGTCTGGCTGCGTAGAAGAACTGGCTACTCCACTTGTGTGAGGTGAGTGAGTGAGTGTTGTTATAACTAGAGCCCTGCGCGGATAAACAAAACGTTATCCGCATTCACCCCGCACGGCTGTTATCTGCATCCACCCTGTATCCACACGTTTGTTATCCGAATCTACTGGCATTACAATAATATTTTCAATTAGATAAAATATTAAAGCAACACATTTAGTTTTGAGGGGAAAGTCGTTTCCTTAGGCTAGGCTATGCATGTCAAGTTCCATGTTTAAAATGAATGTTATACAACCAGAATTGCAACCCTCTTCAGTTCGGAGCGTTAACTGTGCTTATTGACATAATTTGAATGAGATTAGCGTAAATCATCATCCTACATCTGTCATGAGAAAAAAACATAAGAGAAAAATATGATATGTCATAAACATCCGGGTCTTAGTAATGATATTCAACAAGTTCGGATTGTATTCTAAAAACTATCCACAAATTTACTCCAAATATTGTCCGCAGCTTATCTGCTATACGCACAGCCATGCAAACTATATCTGTGGATATCCACATCCACACAGGGCTTTAGTTATAACCTAAACTGCATGAACTGAATAACATTAAAGTTTCACTATTTTCAGCGACCTCTTTGCTTTCATCTTTGCATGAATACACATTCTAAACTTGTACGATAATATTACTTAGAAATATCAAGACGTTCAAAGAAAAACCACCATGAAACAGGCCAAATTTGGTAATATCAGAGGAGCAGAGAAAGATTAGAAATGAAAGAATGAAGAGGTTCTGGGAAGATAAGAAGAAAAAATGACCAGAAAGCCTTAGGTTCCACAGTTGGCCAAATTCGGAAACAAACAAAAAAAAATACTTAGAAATTCTCACTGTGCTGTGTCCATACCATCCACACACACAAAAAAAGCCCGTGTTTGCCACACAGCCTGTGCGGAGTGGAGCGCATAAGTATCTGAGGTTGGCACTATTGTGGTTCGCGCAGAGGCCAGCAGACTCGTTACATTCCTGCCACGGACCTTGAGCTGGTGGACGGACAGTAGGTAAGAGTGATGGAGACAAGAACCCATGGTATTTCTAGACATAGAGAAAGCTTCTGATAGCATTGCAAGATCAAAAATTTGGGAATGATTAGAAAGGCACTATGTCCCAAAAGACTTGATAAACAAGATCAAAATGCTGTATGAAAACACAAGGGCATGTGTAATAGGTAATGGGGAAAGCAGATGGTTCACAACAAAACAAGTAGTCCAACAAGGAGTTTACTGTCACCATTGCTATTCATCACAGTGATGGACATAATTCTGAAGAGAATAAAAGAGGAAAAGGGCAATGAAACAAATGCCCTTGTCTTTGCAAATGACGTCATGATTTGGAGAGAAAGTGCCAGAGAGGTACAAGAAAAACTGGATGCATGGGACAAGCTGTTAAAGGAATATGGGTTGAAAATAAGTCAAAGTAAGACAGTAGTGATGACAACAGGACTGTCTAATGCAACCATTTACTTGAATAATCAGCCTCTACAAATTGTTGATCAATTTAAATATCTTGGTAGCACACTGAGTAAGGATAACAACAGCAACAGTGAAGTAACAAATAGGACTAGTAATGCAGCCACCTTCTATGCACAGGTTAGAACACTACTGTGGGATAATAAGATGCCCAGGAAGTGTAAACATATACTTAAGAGTTTGTGGTTTTTAGCATTTGCGATAAATGCGAAATATGTTGAAACTTTGTCAGTGTATGTGCCTTCATCTTATATGACCTCTATGAGTGATTTTTAGCGATTTCGAATTAGCGATAAAATGCAAAATTGGCTCAAAATGCGAAATTTTACAATTTATGCAAAATAGATGCGAAATTCTCAGTTTTATGCAAAATAAACATATATCTTTAAAAACGATGAGTTTTTCTTAAATTTAAGATAAATAACAACATATATTTCAGGGGAAAGAATTATTACGGCGCCTTAAAACTGCAATGTGTGGAATATCTTTCTACGGCCAAAGAGCAGTGCAAAGAACAACCAATCAAAAAGCTATCAACAAGAGAGCAAATAAATATCCAAGAAGACGAAGAAGAAGAAGAAGAAGAAGAAACAGCTTTCAAACACGCGTTAAATCACTTTGTGTTGACCCTTCATAATAGTCGGCTGTTTTAAAATACGGTTGCGCTTTATTGACCGGTAGCCATGGGTAGAAGCGAAGTGACGATCAAACAGCGTGCCGAGAGTTACAAATCAGAACATTTTTATGTAAGCGATACAGATATATTGATGTGCCGACTTTGCAATCAAAGATTTGAGTGCAAGAAGATAGATGTTTTAGATGAACACTGCAAGAGCAAGAACCATGTGCTACAAAAGGAGCGATTTTGTTCCCAACCAGCATGTGAACAGCGTGGTGTCAAGCGGCAAGCCACAATAGCAGAAATGGATAGAAAGGCAAAAAAAGCAAAAAGCGAGAAACAAACATTCATTGAGGATACTGTGAAGATGTGCCTGCAGACTAATATCCCCATCCACAAGCTGGACCATCCTGCTTTCCGAGACTATCTTGAAAAGTAAGTGCCTATTTCAGATATACTTTTGGGCGTTATTTATATTTGTGTTTAAAATACATTTACACCATTTTGAGTGGTATACCCTAACTTACTGTGAAATATGAATAAACTAGCTATATCCCCCTCCCCCGTCAAAAAAAAGCATGTGGATGGTTGTTTTGAAGTATTACGATTGTTATACGGCCTTGTTGAATTTTAGGTTAGGTGTCTTAAACTTTCGACCAAAAACCATGTGGATGCACGTTTCCAAATTTGACGACTTCACGTGGAATTTTAGGTTAGGTTATAACAAATTTTCGACCAAAAAAATAAATTGGATGGACGTTATTTTTAAATGTTACAATTTAATAGACCATCTAGGATGTAAAATAATCGCTTGCTTTCATGTACATAAAGGGAACTTTATAGGGAAAAGCTTCAAAACTCGTTCAGATATTCTCTAGGCCAGCATTTCACCAAATGAATATTGAATTTTCACTACCGCATTGTGTCGTGAAACGCGACCTAATATGTTGAAAGTAGATTTCGATTACTACACCAAAAGTATTTGTCCTTAGCTCTAAACTTTATTATTATTATTATTAGCATGTGTAACGAAATTTTATTGGCCCCATAGGTACGTCCCAGGATCAGGAGATCTGCCTCAAGGTAGTACCCTTAGCAGAGATTAGGTCCCACGTTGAGGAGATTCAGCAAGGGCAGAGGTGAATGCAGCATTGAATGGGAAGCCTATTGTAGTAATCGCAGACGAGACGTTGGACAACCGAGGCAGATGTGTCTTTGCTGTTCTATTCAGGACGATCACGCCAAGTGCAGAACAACAAGTTTATTTGGCAAGCTGTTCATTTTTGGATGTTGCTAATGGGACAACATGCAGCCGAGCCATCATTGATGCTCTCAAAAGACTATAATATTGATTATGAAAACGTCCTGGGTTTAGTGTCAGACTCTGTCAGATACATGGATACATGTTTCCAGGCATCACAGATGATAATTGGAGACCATCTTCTTCACTTCCAGTGCTTTGCACATAAGTTGCATCTTGTGGGGGATGGTATTCTCAAGGAACTGTCACAGTTGAACAATTTCGTTTCAAAACTTAAGATGGCTTTTCTCCACTGCAGGGAGTTGAAGAACTCCTACCTAAATTTTTTGCTAGATAATTTCCCTGATTTGAATGCACTGTTATTCCCAGCTCCTGTCATCACCCGATGGAACTCTTGGTTTCGCTCAGTCCAGTATCTTGACAAGTATTTCACACCCCTGGTAGAATTCTTTAGTTTAGGGGCAGATGACCTCGTAGTTCCGCCCCTTGAAACAATAATAACTAACTAGAATTCTTTAGTTCTCTTGATGAGAATTCTCTAAATAGCAGTGGCCATTCAGTGTTGGATATGTTTAGAGATCAGGATATGCTTCCGTTGGTTAAAGTTCAAATAAAGTTTGTTTCACAGATATCTGTAAAAATTAATGCAGCACTCACAGTACTGGAGGGATCGTCCTACCCGTATGCTCACAAGTTGTGGGATGATCTTTCTACTATTTGTGGAGAAATAAAGAGGTGTGCTGACGGATGGTTTCCATTGGAAACAAGTGACCTGCTGGAGAGTTACAGAAACAATACAAAGAAAGAGGAAATTAAGGTGCAATTTAAGCAGTGTATGCTTAAATGCATAACTATGCTCTCAAAGCACATGAGCGTTAGTGATACAAACATGTTTTTTAACGAAGTGTGCAATTTATTTAATCCTGCAGTTGCAGGGCAAAACAGTGCTCTGGAACCCAAATCACTTGTGTCTTTGAAGCATAAGTTGCCATTTTTTATAAGTGTCACTGTAGATCAGTTTGTCGAGGGCTGCGAGGCGTATCACCAACAGATGCTGCAGAACATTAAAATGGAAAAAAACACTGACACTCTTCAAATGTTGATGGCACTTAAGTTAAAGTTTCCTTCCTTTGCCTCGGCAGCACTGCAGTGCATTTGGGCCCCTACGAACAGTGTCGATGTAGAGAGGTTGTTTAGCAAGTACAACATGATTGTGACTGATAGGCGGTCTCGAATGAAGGAGGACACCATTCAAACAGTTGGCATGTTGTACTTCAATCATCATTGACATTCCTCTTCCTTGTAGGTCTGTTGTACAGTGATAAATGAATATGTTCAGATAAATGAATACTATGAAACTGTGTTTGTAAATATGCATATTTGTGTGTGTGTTTGTTAATACTTCTTGCACTCTTAAGTTGTTGTTTCTCTTATTTTCCATAGTGTGTTCAAAACTGCATGACAAGCAATGTGTGATTAAACAGTATGATTTTACTCCGAACTGTTGTGTATGCAATTTCGCAAATTATGCCTATTTTTAACCAATTTGCTACAAAACGCTAAATTAGAGAAGTATAAATGCTACAAAACACTAAATTTGACAATCAAAACGCTAAATCCCTGATTTTTAAATGCTAAAAACCACGAACTCTACATACTGTTTAAGACATACTACATCCCAATTCTAACTTACAGAGGAGAAACATGCACCCTGTCCAGAAGAGAACAAACTAGGATTCAGGCATCCGATATGAAGTTTATAAGAACAATGCTTCAAAAGACAAGGCCAGAGAAAGTAAGGAACTAAACAAAAAGGACAGTGGCTGGCATAGATATCAGTGTTACAAAACATTTGCAGAAGCAACGATTAGGATGGTATGGGCATCTTCAAAGAATGGGAGATGAGAGGACACCAAAAGCTTATTTCAACAAGATGATCCCAGGAAAAGAAGAAATGGTTGGACCAAATCAGGGATGATCTTGAAGACAAAGGGCTACACTGGAGAAGGACTCATGAAGACCAACTATTCATGGACAGTAAAAGGTGGCGTTAACAGCACCCGGGTGACTGGAGCATGAATTTGATGATGATGATTGTCTCCTAGAAAGGGATGAAAACCATGTATTATCCGTATTAACGAAGTTGTGACTGTCAAAGGCATGTTCTCGACTATTTCACTGTTAATGTGGTGGTATGCTTTGTGTTAATAAGTATTCTGTTTTGTACTATAAGGTGCGTTCAAAAAGTAACGAGCCGGAGGCATAATTACAGAAACCAGTACCTGTATGTTAGAAGTATTGGCCCTGGCTGTTGAGGCACTTGTGCCACTGTAACACGAGGCAGTGAATGGTTGTCTCATAAAATTCCCTGGGCTGCGGTGTGAACCAGTTCCGCACGTAGAGCTGGACGTCGACGTCCGAGGTGAATCGTTAGCCCCGCAGAGCCCTTTTCAGGGACCAAACATGGCGTAATCACAGGGAGAGAGGTCCAGACTGTATGGAGGGTGGCCGAGAACCTCCCATTTGAATTCCTGCAGGAGTGCTGCGACTGTGTTGGCCGTATGAGGTTGTGCATTGTCATGGAGCAGAATGACCCCATGGGTGAGACTGCCTGGTTGTTTTGTTTTGATCGCTTGGCGAAGGGTGGTCGAGGTTTGCGAGTAACGCTGGGCATTCACTGTTGTCCCATGCGGCATGAAGTGTATCAGAAGAGGGCCATCCTGGTCAAAGAAGAACGTCAGCATTACCTTTCCTGCACTCGTGTGGATGGACTTGCCTTTTTTTGGGTGGTGGTGACCCTGGATGCTTCCACTGGAGACTTTGTCGTTTCGATTCTGGTTTGAAGTGATGACACCATGACTCATCACCAGCCACCACTCGTGCCAGAAACCCATTCCCTTCCCGCGCATAACGCTGCAGATGATCAAGACAGTGGGCCATTCGACATGCTTCCTGGTGTGGTTGAAGACTGTGGGGCACCCATTGGGCACACACTTTGCGCAAGTGCAGTCGTTACTTCATGATGGTGTGCACACTTCCGACGCTCAATCCGACCACGGCTGCTTTGGCGTTCACTGTCACTCGGCGGTCCTGGGTAATGAGTGCATCAACCAGCTGGACGTTGTCATCGGTAATGCAGGGGGGTGCCCCAGACCGGGCATCATCGGCTAACGACACCCGTCCTTCCCTGAAGCGCTTGTGCCACGCCTTGACCCTTGCAAGGGACATGCAGTGTTCGCCGTACACTTGTGACATTCGGTGATGAATGTCCGTTCTCCCTACTCCTTTCGCTGTCAGAAACTGAACAACACCTCTTTGTTCTTCGATTGACGCCTCCATGTCACTGTTTGCAATGCGACTGGCAGCGTTGGACGATTGATGCATGCTGCTCGCTTTGTATCGTCACGTGACGTGCACGTGTGCCCTCTAGCGACGGGCGGAGACCTTCCACACCTCGTTACACACGCCATGATTAGCCGATGTCGTCACTAGTTTGCGCATTTCAGCCTCCGGCTCGTTACTTTTTGAACGCACCTTATACAAACAAGCAAACCCTGTGGTGTTCCTTGCGTTATTTTTTTTCAATAAAGCAGGTACAAGCATATTTTTCAAAGATTACATCAATCTGTGCTGACTTCACCAGTGAAATAAGGTAAGAATTACTTATTTATGATAAAGAACATTGCTTTTGTGCATGAATGTGTGTTTTCCCAGTAACACTACCTTTTTGAATTAATTCTGCTCACAAGCAAAACTTAATCTGCTTGATAAGGGCTAAAATACATGATGATGATGATGATAATTATTTAAAGGGGCCTAACATCTAGGTTATTGGCCCTTAGGTAGGAACATCCTTAGGTCCTACAATGCATGATTCGCCACTGAATAATTATCAGTAAGAACATTTTCATTTAAAGCGACTCACCACAATATCAAACAACGAAGAGTCGATGCTATAATGAAAAACTTGCTTAGAAAGAGCAGAAATCACATCATTCCCACTGAGCTGCAACAGAAAAAACAGAAGCATGTTTCATCAATGCTCGGTTAAGATAAAATTCATCAGAATAATGTTAAGGCTACAGAGCCATAGCAGGGAGGAAGGAGAGGAGAGGTCTGTACATCTTCAAAAATATTTTAGGAGAAACACTGACAAAATTAAAATTAAGAAATCTCTTAAAAAAGAAATCAAAATACGGGATAATTTGGTCGGTTGCTTCCTCAGTTTAGGGGCTGCAATCACGCAGCCATGTAGCCCCGTGTACTTTGCGTGTGTGTAGAATCTGTCTGATAACCGGCGTTAATTGTGATGGCTATATTAGTGTGTATTATCTGTAATTTAGGTAAGGACTGCAGACTATCAATTTCAAGTAGTTCCTACTTTTGCTACCAAATGCTACCGTCAATGTTACCAAGCTGCAAACTTGGCTACTAGATGCCACCGCAACCGCACCTGGCAGCGAACGTTGGAACTTCGAGTGTTAATCAAATCTAACCTACAAATTTTAGCATCACACAAATATAGTTAGTGGAAGGTTCTTTAACATGCCATAAATCTATGACATGGACCCGCCGGCTTTACTTCCACTCCAAAGGAAGGCATACTGAGGGATTTTTAATGCTCTTAAAAAATCCGACGACTTCGACCGGGTTTGAACCCGCAATCTTGGGCATAGAAGCTCAGCATGCTACCGACTGCGCCACCGAAGCCGCCCAGGATACTTTCCCATTGCACTTACTGGGTTAACATAATAATAGGTGATAAAAGCAATTGGCAAATGTATTTTCTTCCATGATTTTAGTACATGCTTCCACAAGTATGCCTCAGGTTCTTTTAAAATATTACAATGACATCACTTTCAAAATAAGACCAAACAAATTTAAAACGTGGAACCATCCTGACTGGAGAAAAGGAGAATTGCAGCTGGATCACGTTTGCATGGCCAAATTCTTTCATAAAAAAATCTAAAAGAATATTAAGAGGAATAGACATGAGTTCAGATCACCATATAGTCAAAATTAAAACGAAATTCACACCACTCAAATATAATGTTATTGGTTTTACGCCCCTGTTAACTACTGCAGCTTTTAGAGATGCCGGGGTGCCGGAATGTTGCCCCTAGAGGATCTTTAACGTGCCAGTAAATCTACTGACATGGCCCCCTCGCATTTGCGCACCCTGAAAAGCCAGCCGACTGTGCCAGGATCCGATCCTGCAACCTTGGGCACAGCAAGCGAGAAAGTTACATCTGAACCATGTGGCCAGTCCATTAAAGAAAAGGGAATTGAATATCAACAAAGAAAATAGGAATTATGGCCCACTCCAATTAATCAGAAATTACAAATACCAGGATGTCACACAAAGCATAAAAATAACCGAAGAATTAGAACAGTCTTACACAGGCAGGAGTGGGGCACTGTGAGCGCATATAGCTTTGGGGGTGGAACAAAAACCTGAGCGAGTCACATAGACAAGCGATTCCTTTCTGTCTTAGGCTTTCCCAAATATATTTCCATGCTATAATGTCATCATATGCCTTTTCAATGTAATCACTGTCAGTTAAAAGTTTATACAGTGAAACGTCTCTATAACGGACACCCTTGGGACCGTAAATACTGTCCGCTAAAGAGGGGTGTCCACTATAGAGAGGATTAGAGAATATGATTGCAATTTGGCACAAGTACTTGTGCAGTATGTGTACTTACATGAAAACGTAGGGTTATGCACGGTAAAACAGTCCAGTTTCGTCTGCATTTAAAATGTTTTCCAACGAAATAACCATCAGTGATGGATGGCAATTTTTCTTCCCAGCTTGAAACATTATCCATATCAACAGTGGAGGATTCTCCGCAAATCGCTCTAAATTTTATATCGCGGCGCTTTCTGAAATTCTCAAGCCAGCAGTTCGGGACTTTGAGATTTCCGATGCCTAATTCTGCCGCGAAATCCAATGCTTTTGCTTGTATCATTGGTCCGGACACAGGGACGTTCTGACTTCTTATTTTGCTAAAGCATCCTATCACTGACTATCAAAATCAGCACCATTACCACTTTGAAACTGTCTAATTTGCAGCTCATTACCATTAAGACGCCATACCTTAATTATCTCTTCTTGTTTTTTCACAATTTCTGCTGCCTGTGTCTTTCCAATCTTAAACATTTCACAAGGTTTCCGTACACCACATTTCTCAAGTTTGTGATTATCTACGATGTCTACTTTCTCTTAGTTAAACTTATACGAGGAGCCATTTCAAATGCACCACTTGCTACAGTAACGCACAGGTCCTACTATAGATTTAAGAAGTTTCACGGTAAAACTGGCCAGATAGTGAAAGTATGAATTCCTTTATCCCGACCATTTCAAGTTCAAGAGAACAATGAAAGTGATACCGTTAGGCCTAGGTTTATTTTTGGAGCAGTGCAGAAGATAGGGGATGGGAAGGTCAGTGCTAACTGGCTTCCAGAAAGCACAGGATGAGTCGAAGGTACATTAACACAACAGAGTGTTCATACAAGACTAATAGACCTACAGAGATGCGATTTCTTTTCAAAGCAAGTGGCCGCTAAGAGAGGTTGGTTGATTCTTTTTAATGCGGCCGGGGTGTCTGTGTCCGTAATAGCGAGTGTCCGCATAAGAGAGATTAATTACTAATATACTTAATAGGGGTTTGGTCAAGGACCTAGAAAATCGTCCGTTATGAAGGGGTGTCCGCCTTAGAGGAGTGTCTGTTAAGAGAGGTTTCACTGTATATAATTTATATACAATGTATACAGTTGTAACCGAACATTTGTTAGGTTACAGAGACTGTTGTTATTTTTATCAGGTTGCCAGACATGGCTGCCTGTTGGTGGAGCGCCATGGAGAGTCTTGTGCGGTCAGTGCCCATTGGATTCTTCTTTTGGCGGTCTACAGATAGGTGGCCTTGGCAGGTGGCACCAGGTGGCCTTCACTGATAAGTCAAAAGGTTCCTTGGCATGTGGAGGTTGCCATGGGGATGAGCTGTTGTGTGCTGGAATTCAGGCAAGATGGGAGTTTTTTTTTTAGAAAATGTGGAAGTTGATTAGTTGATGCTGCCATGCTGATATGAAGCTAGTTTTTTTTTAATGTATGATTGGAAGGAAGTTAGTGTAGGTTATCATTGTATGGAGGCTGGCTTCAGGGAAGAGTCTTAGACAAATTACACACATGCATACAGAGCTTATGATCATAATGTCCCAAGCATCAACCAGCCACAAAAACATTTAATGCAATAGAAAATGCAGTAATTCATGATCAGAAGGGCTTGGCTTGGTAAACTTGTGCAAGGACAGGCAAGGATAACAGATGCAGGTAATGGAAGATTGCCTGTATTAATAAATACTGAATTTTTTTGAAGTTGGTGTCCTGGTCTTTGTGGATTTATTTAAAGCTAGTTTTATAGCCCCTATACCCTGAGGTGGCAAGTTTCATATAATCATTACAATAATGCCCAACTGTGGGGCATGATGTTGTTGTTGTCTTTGTTGGACTAAGACAACATCGACAGGAGTTTCATATAATCATTACACAGTATACCGGTTTATCACTTTCTTGTGGACACGATAACTACCATAATTTTGCACCAATCACTTTCAAATTTATACATAAAATATAACCATTCGAAATCTCGGTTGAGTTTGTTAATGGGTAAAATAGGACCAAGGGGTTGGAAATGGGGTGTCTTTACCTAGTATGCGAAAAATGGAATCCATTCAAAGTTCGTACTATTCTTCGGATAAGGGACTAAAACTAATATCAGTCAAGTTTTTGATAGCTCCAACCACTGACCAAAGAGGTGGGAAAAATTGAGTTTTGAGAGAAAAACAAAATCATACCTCCTTCAATAGGCACAATATATGGTGAATAGTCCTCTAAGAATCCTAAAACTTTTGTCTGAAATAATTTTTGATACGATTCACCCTTAGGCCAAGAGAGCAAAATGTTTTCGGAATTATAAGATGATGGGGCTTCTCATATCCAAACATTTGGAACTTTAATAGGTATACAACAATTGGCAAATTTAGTCATCATCATCATCGATTCTCCACTCCAGCAGGCTGGGTGTGGGAATGAACAAGCCTCTTCCATAGCTGTCTGTCCTGCCACCAATCGTCTTCCATTGTCCTCCATTCTACGCTCCTCTTAGTCAAAGCTCTGTGGACCTGCTTCATCCACCCATCTCGAGGTCTATCTGCTGGTCTCTTGCCAATTATCTCCCTTTCAAAATAGGCTTTAGGTGTTCTACAATGGGGCATCCTCATCAGAACACCAAACCATTTCAATCTCGACTCTTCAAGAATGTCAAGCACACTTCTCTTCAGCCCTAGCTTTAGGCGGACTGACTCATTTCTAATTTCGTCTTGTCTGGTCCTCTGAATACTTTATCTTAATTTCATCTCAATTGCTTGTATCCGGCTGTTGTCTCGGGAAGTCATTGTAGCAGCTTCTATACCACAGAATTTGTACAGTGATATTTTAGCTTCCTGAGGAAAGTTATTGTCCCATAGAAGCTGTGAAACAGAGTTGTAAAAGTTCGCAGCTGCTTTAACCCCTACTGCTGGTTTCTTGGGTTAACCTGTTATCTGATAACAAAATGCTGCCAAGGTATTTAAAATGTTGAACTATTTCGATGTCATGTTGTTCCAATTTCAGCTTGATAGATTTGCTTTCCCTGCTCATCACCAAACATACGGTTTTCGTTTGGCTGATCTGTAATCTAAACTTGTCAAAACCTGCCTTCCACCAATTTAGTCGTTGTTGGGATGTCATCTTGCTTTTCTTCCCAGATCATGACATCATCTGCAAACACCATTGCATTGGATGTTATCTCTCTCGTCTTAACCAACTTAACCCTTTTAGTACCAGTTGCTTATAGGTGGTATATGTGAAGAATACCAAGCTTCTTTTCAAGAAATTGCAATGTTGTACTAAAATCATTATAACTTTTGTATTTTTGAAGATATACCCCCAAAATTTTTCCTGATCATTGAAAATGAGTTGCTTTACCATTCTACCAAGTAACACACTATGTTACAATAACACTACAACATACAAAAAAATATTTGTTTTATTACTGTGAAAATAAAAAGAGAAAAGTAAAAATTGAGAGAAAGAAACACAATTCCAAATGAAAATTACACACAAACGGTTGTTATTGTCTGCAGTCACATGTTGTTGGTTTACTCTCTGGAAAGTTTCATTATCATAGGTACTATAGTTTCTAATTTTAAAAATATTTTAATACACCATGCACTGTACATATTTCACATTTTATGCTGGTTCACTTTTAGCACTTGTGATACCCTATGCAGGTACCATGAAGAACTTTCATGCACTTGGAACATGCAGTTCGTGACCTTTCTACTGGGCCTCCATCTATATTGCTGCACACAATGCATCTTTTTAATAATATACCACTTAATTTCACCAAAAGTTCCCCTTCCCTCGGTGGATGAAGCTTAGCTAACATTTTGGTTTGCAGGTTTTTCTCCTGGACCCATTCCTATTCTATGGACTTGAGCCGTGTCATAACTTTACTCGAAGTATTTTCTTTATATATCAAATAGGCATTCAGCACCATTCGAGCAAAGATGCAAAATACCACCTTCTTCCAATATTTCAGTGTTCGTCACTCATCGAAGAACGTGTACAACCTTGTGTCAGATGGGTTCGAACCGACGGTCACTATCAATTGGAACTTCACTAAGCCCGGTATTAGGTACACAAGCATTATTGTCATTACCGCCTACACTGTCTTTATTTGTGTCACCGTCACTCTCCGAATCAGTAAAATTATTACTTACACTAATGACAATACCACGAGGTTTATGGTACTGCGGAATGTCATCGCTGCTCTCACTTCCTGTATCAGAAATAAAATCACCAACATCATTACTAAACGACCCTGATATTGCTACATCTTCATCAAACTCGATGTAATCATCATCGGCGCACACTCTATTGATATACCGTACTCGGCTAGATTATCATCGTTTAAGAACACATCCCGCGCGGCTGAGGCCATATTCGTACTAACAACGGTGCGTGGTGGACAAAAAAGTGGACGCTTTTTAAAATATCATATCTCCGTAAATAAAACTATTACCGCGATAGTTGTGGTAAATTTAGGAACTGCAGGCTTTGCCGATTCTGGATAATCTGCGTTGGGCTGCGATCTGTTAGAAAACTGAGAACTACAAGCGTATATAAAATTGCCTGCATGAGGAGCGCTATTACGTTCCTGGCTGTTTTCAGTAACACGCCGAGGAACGCTTTTGCGCTCCTTGGTATTCTAAGAGTTAAGGACTTCATCCATAATGCTTATGAAAAGAAGAGGAGACAAGCAACTCCCTTGCTGAACTCCACTTCTATTTTCAAACCAGCTCGATCTTCTGTCTTAAACTTGGACACAACTCTTGGTGTCTGCATATAATTGTTTTGCTCGGTCCACTAAGCCTTCTGGAACCCCCTTCTTTGGCAATACCTCCGAAATGTGATGGCGAGGGATACGGTCATACGCTTTCTCTATATTAAGGAAGACAACTATAACAGTCTTGTTTCTTTCCCAATATTTCTCAATCAGCATCCTGGTAGCAAAGATGAGATCCACAGTGGACCACCCTGGTCACAATCCATGTTGTTCCTCCACAAGATCTTGTTTTATTTTTTACTTGAACTTTCCTAATAGCACTGATTCATAGATCTTGAGACCATGGGAGAGGAGAGTGATGCCTCTGTAATTCTTGCATTGTTTCCTATCACCCTTAGTGAATTCAAAATATTTTATTTTTCCCCGTTGAAATCTACTTCCGCCTTCCAGCATGCTGTGAGGGATTTTATAAATTTCAACCTGGGGCAGATACTTACATTTCCTCAGGATGGTAGTACACTATAGTGAAAGAGTCAAGGTACAGAAAAGCCAATGCAGTGAGTTCTCAGTTGAGATGTACAGCATTCTGCAAGAAAAAAGTTAGTGGAGCGACAAAACACTCCCTACATTGCTCAGTATTTAGACCGAACTTGCTGTATGGAAGTGAGAGCTGGGTGGATTCAGGATATCACATACATACGCTGGAGATAACTCATCGGAGGGCAGCACAAATGATAGATGGGAGCAATAGTAGGAGGATACTCGTAATGAAAAGAGAAATACTTAGTTGTTATTGTTTCACATAGGGGCTATTGCGACATCGTGTCATTTAGCCTCGTGTACTTCGGTGTGTGTGGAATGTGTCTGATAACCTTTGTTATTGTGATGGCTGTATTAGTGTGTGTATTTGTAATGCAGGCGAGGATTGGGAAGGAGGCTGCCATGGCTTAAGTTAGGAACCAGCCCGTCATTTGTCTGGAGAAAAACTTAGAGAAGAACCTGTCACATGAAGCTGTTTGCATGAGCTGAATAAGATGGAGGGGACATGTGATGAGAGTGGAAGAGGAGAGATTCTAAGAGTTTCATGAATGCGGCTATGCAGGGCAATCGCAAGCAGAGGCAAAGCAGTCCCAAATGAAAATGAATTAACTTCCCACACTTCCATTTTGTTTTTAACAATTCTTTTAGCCAGCAACCTGTTTGTTGTCTTGATGAGCAGCTCTTTTCTCTCCTGTTTCACAGGAGTTTCACTGGCATTTTGCTTTGTACAGAGCTCTCTCTGCCGGCAAGAGCTTTTCTTACTGTTAGTTGTTAATGCTTTAAGAGGTGCAACAGAAAGGTCATCTTACTCTGTCATTCCATCATTTGGTTTCTTTGTTTTTTTCCGAATTGGATCTGCCACTTACAAACTTTATCAACTGTTCCAGCTATGGCCTTCTTTAGAGCATTCCATTCCTCATGACAGACTCCACATCATCATTTGGGAGCATTTTGCACTTATTCTCTCAATGAATTTTTCTTCCTTAACACCTAGTTCAGAAAGTAATAATAATGTTATTGGTTTTACATACCTTTTAGCTACTGTGTCTTTTAGAGACGTCGGGGTGCCGGAATTTTGCCTCGAGGGGGATCTTTAACGTGCCAGTAAATGTACTGACACTGCTCTCTGGCATTTGCACACCCTCAAATGCCAACTGAATGCGCCAGGATTTGATCCTGCAACCTTGGACACAGCAAGCGAGAATGTTACCGCTGCACCACGCAGCCAGTCTAGCAGTTTAGAAAGGTGGCATATTTTATTCCCTGATATTCTTTTATTTTCGGACTCGATTCGGTTGCTCTTTCTTATGTCTATAACTAAGATAATCTGAGGTCTCCATCCATACTTTCACTTTTACATAAGAATAAATAGAGTAAATGTAATACTGCTCAAATTTGAGCTGGCTGAATACCACAGACAACTTACCATAATACATATGAGCCACATGAGGGTGGTGAACATGAGGTCGAATGTCACAAGTAAACAAAAGAAACGTCGCACCACTGACATTTTGCCATCTATCCTAGACCCTGGGTAGAAGCTAGGGCGAGAGATGATAGAATCCATTGGACAATTGATACTATTATAACCTGAAAGATAATGGAGAGCATTAGTACCACATACAGCTATTGTAACTTTTAGTCTGTCAACACAAAATATGATGATGATAATTGTTGTTTTAAGGGGCCTAACATCTACGTTATCGGCCCCTAATGGTTTAGGTGATAGTGAAAGATGAGATGAGAATGAAAACTATAACTAATACTAACTACAAACTTACATACTACAAGAAGAAATGGTAAACAAATAAAGAATAAGGCAAATAAACGACAGGAAGAAAAGAAATGCCCTCAACCCTCGAAGAATGAGGATTGAGGGACTTGGAAGGAAGGAGAGCCATGAAAGGCAGATAGGAAAGGGAAAGAGGAGAAGGCCCGCCCCAAAGTCAGTGGAAAAAGGAAATACTGACCCAGCTCAGGAATCCCCCGGGATCGCCAACTCCCGAACTCACCAGGCGTGAGCCCCTGAGGGTGCACCAGAAGTGGTGGAGCTACATACACCCTGCCTCCTTGAGGGCCTTGAGCAGAAGGCAGGAGATAACAACCAATCCGAATTACAAATTCTAGAAAAAGGCATGAAGCATAATTGGATATCTAACTATAATGCACACAACCTAACCAAACTGACAGCTGAATCGGAGGCAGCTATTAAACGACTGCCTCAAGATGAACAAAATGGAGAACGGCATGAAGTCAACAAGAAAATTAAGAAAATTATTCAACATAAGAAGGAACATAGAATGGATTTACAACTTCAAAACCAGTTAATCCTAACTAAAGCAGACAAAGGCAACACCACAGTCATTATTAAGAAGAATGATTATATTAATAAAACAGAAGATTTCCTTACTAATCCCAACTTTGAGATAAATCAAAAAGACCTCACCCAATGTTTACAAAGGAAACTTAAACAGCGCCTGAAAAACACCTTATTCATCCTTGATGAAAAACAAAAAAACAAAATGGTCAATATGAACCCTAAATTACCAACATTAAAATACATAAAGATAAAATTCCTATCAGACCAATAGTCAATTTCAGAAATAGTCCGACGTACAAACTCGCTCAATTTGCTCATTCATTTCTTAAATCACATTACAAACTCAAGGCTAATGCATCCTTTAAAAATTCGATACATTTCTGTGAATTAACTAGTAAACTAAAACTTACCAGAACGCATTCTTTACACACTATAGACATAAAAGACATGTATACAAGCATACCGATTGCCATCTCCATTGACATTATTGAGAACAACTTGAAGAATAATAGTGATTTAACACAAGTTGAGATCTCTGAATTTTTGAACATCTTAACATTCATCCTCAATAACAACCAATTTAGTTTTAATGAGAAAATCTATAAACAAAAAGAAGGCCTCCCCATGGTTTCTCCTTTATCAGGAATAGTAGCTAACATATTCTTAGATAATCTGGAATACGAATCAATCATTAACAAAAAAGATGGTTTGTTCTTTTGGGGACGATATGCTGATGACGTCTTCGTAATCCTTGACAACTCTAAAACGAAAATAGAACAACTTTTGCAATATTTGAACCAAATAAACAGAAACATTAAATTCACGTCAGAGAATGAAATAAACAGTTCCATAAATTACCTTGATCTACTAGTCATGCATGATAAAGATCACCTGCGCTATCAAATATTCAGGAAACCAACTCAAACTAGTACTGTAATTAGACAAGATTCTAATCATACAGCTTCCCATAAAAGAGCAGCACTCACATGTTTCGTCAATAGAGCGTTGAACGTCCCACTATCTGACGTAGATTATCGTAAAGAAGTTTCAATAATTCACCAAAATGCCGAAGCTAATGGATTCAATAGTAAATATGTTAACAATATAATT
This sequence comes from Meconema thalassinum, assembly GCA_946902985.2. Taxonomy (NCBI): domain Eukaryota; kingdom Metazoa; phylum Arthropoda; class Insecta; order Orthoptera; family Tettigoniidae; genus Meconema; species Meconema thalassinum. The sequence continues at coordinate 556,735,027 of OX336388.2, forward strand.
AACAAAATTAAGAACAAACCCGTTTCTAGATTAGCAAAAGAGGACAAAGAACCTTCCACATACGCAACGTTCACTTTTGTGAACCAATCCACATACAATGTTACTAGTGTACTAAAAAAATATAAAATAAAAACAGCGTTCAGAACCAATAACACTAAACATAATAAATTTTTCAACTCACATATTCTCAACAAAACCAACAAATACAGCAATTCAGGTGTCTACAGGATTAAATGTAACGAGTGTAATGCCGAATACGTGGGACAAAGGGGAGAGGGTTCAACACCAGATTTTTGGAACATGTCAATGCCATAAAACATAATAAATTTTCAGCGATGGGCAACCACATGGCAGAAACTGGGCATAAATTCACAACCATAGACAATGACTTAGAAATTTTACATCAAGAAAATAAAGGCACGCTCATGAATATTTTGGAACAAATAGAAATTGATAAAGCACAGAGATTCAACCCTTCACACAATCTTAATGAAATAATATTTGAAACCAGCATTTTATACAGAACACTAATAGACGAATTATATAGTAATAGATAACATTCCCGCTATATTCCACTATTCATACCCATCATTTTTCATAACATACTAAAGATTGACACCTCTCATTCTACGTATTAATCAATCTCCATAACAGCAATACACGGCGCGTCAACAAACCTCACTCATTCTCATTTCCTTAGCCTCCCATCTCCCACAACCCCAACCGCCACCTTTTCCCAAGCACGTCACTAACACTCAGCTGTAAGAGTCTTCGCAAGACGCATCCAGTTTGTTTTTGTTCACGCCCGAGCGCACTGCAGTTCTTGGCGGCGCGTGACGCGGCCACAAATTTTCTCCGCCTTGACTTTTGCCAAGAGCAACAGGGGGACTAGAGTGGTCCCACGATGACGCAGTGGGGACAGCGGACCGCAGCACCGGCCCAATTCAGAAGTTCTGGTGCGCCTGGGCCTTAGTGATCCAATAAGAGTATCTTCTTTGGAGCGTCGAGCGGGAATTGTAAATAATTATTATTTCATTATTCTTTATTCTTCATGTGTTTTGTATGAGCTTATACAAGGAAAGTTTTTCCTTTGTAAAGTTTTGTTGGACAGGCTGAGGAAGGGGGAGTATTACCCCTCGAAACATGTCCCTGTAAGTAATTAGAAATAAACAGTATTGAAGGCGGAAAATCCATTATTCTTTCAAAGTTATAGTTACGTCAATTGGGACCTGAATAATCGACATTATGAAGAAAAAGAAGGCCGACACCTCGCAGAAAGAGGGTATCAGGAAAGATGAGACAAGGGCCAATTAAGGCGGGAAAGGAAGAGACTCCCTAGGCCTCCGATACCCTAATACCATCTGGGTCGGAAAAGAACAAGAGTTGATCAAGGGAGGTCTGACATGAAAGAAGACGGAGAGGAGCCCGGCACAAGTAAAGAAGAAGCAATACTGGACTCAGCTGGGGTCCCGTGGCCGCCAACCCACATCCCACTAGATGTGAGCCCCTCAGGGGCAACACAAAATATTTCCAATTACTTGAATATGTGAAAAAGTAACCTAAAATAAATTACATGTGATTACAGATATTACAGTGAGGACCATCTCTACAGTACGGTGCTTTCCAATAGTTGTGGCGCGGACACGTCGCAATGACTCACCGTCACATTTATAGCATGTGCCGATTACAACAGGATGTTGGGAAGCCCCTGCATACGGTCATAGCTTGATTAGATTCCCAGCTGGCAAGATACTGTAGTTCAGAGAGTTAAGACTTGTGGTGAAGAACTGTAGCTTGTCTTGTATCCCATCATCATCATCATGCACAGTTTTTAGCCGCTGGCCGGGTCTGTTTGGAACACAAGCCTCTCCAACGTCTTCTGTCTTCTCACCATCTCTCAGCCTCCATCCTTTTCCAGTCTTCTCCTCTCTTCTACCCCCTTCAGCCACCTGTCTCTCGGTCTCTTTCCTTTCCACTTCGTCTCGTGTATCCTCCTGGGTATCCTCTTCTCTTCCATTCGTTTTACATGTCCATACCATCTAAGTCTATATTTCTCTATACCCTCCTGTAATGGTTCCTCCGTCATAAATTCTCTGGTCCTCTCATTTCTTATTCTGTCCATCTTTGTAGCTCCAATACTGCTTCTCAAGAACCTTATCTCACTGGCCTGTATTTTGCTCTTTTCCCTTCCTTTCATAACCCAGGTCTTCGAGGCATACGTCAGGATAGGGACATAGTACGTCCGATATATGACCTTTTTGCTGTTCTGAGGGACATCCTTGCTCCATATCATGCTTCTCACACTCCTCCGGAATGCTTCTGCCTGTCTCCCCCGCTCATTTATTTCTCTATTGTTTCTTCCATTATCTTATATCAGGCTTCCCAGATACTTGAAACTCTCCACTTTCTTCAGCTGTTCCCCACCAATTGTTATTCCTGTTGTGGTTCTTTCATTCTTCCTTGTTGTAATCACCATCTCACTCTTATTTATGCTAAATTTCATCCCATATCCTTAAGCCTAAGGAAGTCAGATGAAAAAAGACTAACAGCAGAAATGAGATTCATGAGACGAACTTTTGGCTACTCCTTACTCGATCATCAGAGGAATGAAGACACCCGCAAGAACTAAAAATCACTCCAGTTGTACAGCAAGAGACAGGATGAGTCCTAGCAGGCCACTAGGCCTAATATGTGAAAGTAATGAAGATGATGATAAAGCCTAAATGTGTTAAACTAGTAGGGTGCTATGCATTCGTTAGCGCCAGTGCCTTGCTCGACAGGCGGCTACACTCAGTGACCCACCTGTCACACGGCGACTGCAAAGCCCCGTTCTATAGGGAGGGCCATCACTGTGTATATATATATATTATTATTGATTTTTCCCCTTTGGGAGAGCGTGCGAACTTGAGCCAATCACAGCTTCACTTCCTTTTCCTCTTCTCTTTCTTCCCAAAACCTCTTCATTAATTCACTGTGATTTTCCTTCCTTTTCTCTGTCCATTCTTTTCCCTATTGTTTCATTTCTTGAGACTTGTTCGAATTTTTTGTTTCTGATTTTATTTCTGAATTGATCTCTGTGCGTAATATATATAATATATATATTTATTTTGGTAAAATTCTCAATTGTGAAGCACCTTCTTCACATGAAGAAATAGTGAACATAATTAAATCATTAAAAAACAATAGAGCACCTGGTGAAGATGACTTACGGTATTGCAGAAATATGGAAATTTGACCATGTAACCTAACACCAAAAATTCACAGAATAATATCAAATGTTTGGAAAACAGAGAAAATCCCAGAAGAACGGAAGAGTGCCTTGACACATCCCCTCCATAAGAAAGGAAACAAGACAGATCCGAACAATTACAGAGGACTCTCACTTCTTCCAGTATCATATAAAATTCTTTCTAAAGCTTTGCTGAACTGACTCGAGTCACACGTAGACCAACAGATTGGTGAGTATCAGGCTGGGTTCAGGGAAGAGAGAACCTGTTTTGAACAGATTTGGAACCTCAAAACCATACTACACATCAGACGATGCTGAAACACTACAGTCACATTTGTGGATTTCAAAAAAGCCTACGATTCTGTTGACAGACAAACACTGTTTAATATTGTGGAAGAAATAGGAGTCGATAGGAAGACCAGGGCCATCATCCAGGAAACACTATCTGGAACCACTTCGAAAGTGAAATTCATGGGAGAAATCTCAAACTCATTCAAAATACACACAGGAGTCCGACAAGGAGATAGTTTGTCGCCAATCTTGTTCAATATCGTATTGGATAAAATAATCATAGAATGGGAAAGGCATGTCAAAGGTATCCAAATTGGAAAACAGAAAGGAAAAAGAGTCACTGCGAAATGCTTCGCCTTCGCGGATGACTTACCTATATTAACGAACAACAAAGATGAAGTAAAAATAGCACTAGATAAAATACACGAAATCTCCTGTATAACTGGACTCGAGATTTCCTATGAGAAAAGTCGGTACCGTATTTGGACACAAAATCGACAGGAAAACTCACATTGCAGACACAGTGCGGAAAAAAATCTCACAGGTACTTAGGAGAAACCATCCAACCCACAAGACTGAACACAATCTCCAGCACAGAAAGAATATTCAAACTGCAAAAGGCATACAAACTGACATCGAATCATTACGACAAAAGAGTGGCGTCTCGTATTGCAAAACTACGACACTACAACATGGTTGTTTTACCAGAAGCCTGGTATGCGGCAGCAACAACATTAATTGGAGGAATGACAAGAATTCATGACATCGAGAAACAAGAACGGAAAATTCTTAGAAAGATACACGGCGCTATTCTCCGAGGCGGAACTTGGATCAGACGACCTACAAAGGGACTCGACAGAAACACAGACACCTTCACAGAGAAATTTAGGAAAAGTTCTATGGATAAAGCCCAGCGCGGATGCGGATATCCGCAAAATTTTCGCCATGCGGATATAGTTCGCATGGCTGTGCGGATAAGTTGTGGATAATGTTTGGGGTAAATTTGCGGATGGATTTTAGAATGCAATACGAACTTGTTGAATATCATTACTAAGACCTGGATGTTTATGACATATCATATTTTTCCGTTATATATTTCTTTCATGACAAATGTAATATGATGATTTACGCTAATCTCATTCAAATTATGCCATTAAGCACAATTAACACTCCGAACTGAAAAGGGTTGCAATTCTGGCTGTATAACATTCATTTTAAACATAGATCTTGACATACATAGCCTAAGGAAACTACTTTCTCCTCAAAACTAAAGGTGTTGCTTTAATATTTCATCTAATTGTTGAACACATTATTGTAATGCCAGCAGATTCGGATAACAAACGTGCGGATGCGGGGTGCATAACAGTCGTGCAGATGTGGGTAACGTTTTGTTAATCCGCGCAGGGCTCTATCTATGGACACCTGTGGAGGATGGATGAAAACACACTCAGTAAGAAAATTTGTAACATCATTAATACAAATAAATTAAAGACTAGTTGGATGAGAGAAACACAGGAAGACCTGGAACGATTAAAAATCTCTGAAGACAATATTAAGGGCAGGAATCAATTCAGAAATAAAATCAGAAACAAGAAATTTGAAGAAGTCTCAAGAAGAGAAACTATAGGGAAAAAATGGACAGAGGAAAGGAAGAAAAAACATAGTGAATTAATAAAGAGGTTTTGGGAAGAAAAGAGAAGAGGAAAAGGAAGTGAAGCTGTGATTGGCTCAAGTTTGCATGCTCTCCCAAAGGGGAAAATTCGATGATAATATACTGTTATGGACTATTGGAAAAGGAGAAAACTAAGGGATGACATTTTTCACTCGCCATGCGAGCATGATCAGATCCAAATTAACAAGACAAATGGCTCTACAAAACACTACCAAACCTACAGTGGCATCCACAGTCTCAGTTCTCCAAAATCAAAACCTGTCAGAAACTTAGTAAGTATAGTAATTATTACTTATAAATATTAAGGCATTAAGCACCCAAAATAAGAACTTTTTATTTTAACAGTTTTCCTCCCCCAAAATAATATATGAAGGTGTAGCTACTATTTCTGTGATTCACTAAAACAGTAAGCCCTAAACCTACTGTAGAATTATAAACTAGGTTATTTTTCACATATTCCAGTAATTGGAATGATTTTGTGTCGACCAACTGAAAGTTAAAATATTACTGTTAATAAGGGGACACTGAAAAATGGTTTCAAAGCTATCTTTAGATACAGCTAATTACATTGCAATGATTTTCAACAGATGTAATGTACATTCACTCAAACAAACAATGAGCGCACTCTTGGTAAATGTTTGGCCAAGTCTCAATGGTGGGTTTACATGAGAACCTTTACAATGGTGTAAATATTATAAGTATATATTACGAGGTTACTTAGTCCTCCAGGTTTTGGCTAAGGAAAGGAGGGATTGCACTCATTCTATGTTTGAGGAACTATACATTTTCACATCCTGAGGAAAATGATTTTTGTTTAGGAGAGGAGGGGTCAAAGTCTGTGACTACTGAAAAAGGACAGAAAAAGTGTGATAGGCTATACCAGTTTTGGATAACATGCAGTGAATGGTATGCACCACCCCCAGTCCCCCAAAATGTACCTGTAGTGCAATGATATATTTTGGATTTATTGCATTATTTTTTTAATAAAAACGAATGGAGAAGAGGATACCCAGGAGAGTACACGAGACGAAGTGGGAAGGAAAGAGACCGAGAGACAGATGGCTGAAGGGGGTGGAAGAAAGCGTGAAGAAGAGAGGAGAAGACTGGACAAGGGTGGAGGCTGAGAGATGGTAGGAAGACAGAAGACGTTGGAGAGGCTTGTGTTCCAAACAGACCCGGCCAGTGGCTGGAAACTGTGCAAGATGATGATGATGCATTATTTTTTTTAAATTATTTATTTACCATAAATCATACAAGAAGTATGGGCCACCTAGTGCAAAAGTGGCAAGCCCCACATACATATTTAATTTACATCTACATTTCAATTTTACAGTATTTACATGTTTTACAAAAATATTTGCATTATTTACATACTGTATTTAGAAAATTAACATGATAAAGTTTATCCTGTTCAGTCTCTTTCACACATAGGCCTACACTTTCATAATCTCCGTCACTCCATACCTTAATTTCATTCAGCGAGACAATCACTCATACAGAAGTTTATTTACACAATGTACTTTTTTATGTACGCCCTGAATTTCTGAAGAGGCAAGTTCTTGGCATTGCCTGGCAATGTGTTCCATAACGGCACAGAGCGGCCGTAGAAACCTGTCAGGTAGGCATTGCTACGAGCGAAGGAGAGAACGAGAGTTACACCTTGTCCTCTCAGTGCCTAGAACTGGCATGCTTCAGTTGTGGGCAGACAAGGTGATTCTTATTCCTTGTTATGTCATTTCATTCAATTATGTGCAGCTCTTAGCCTATGTCTATACAAAACCATGTAGACAACATGAGACTATTATTTTAATATATGATGAATCACTGTTTCATATCTCCGAGCACACTCCTAATTTTTGGAACAATAGTACAATATTTGGGCAATTCCAAAAACATATTTTATAGCATACCTGTAATGCATTCCTGGTATAAAGGTACAACAAACAAAAGAACCTTCGGCTAGTTCGGTTCGCGCAGCTCACTTCGGCATGTCTCGATCTTCCCCGACAATATGGGATCAAGGAATGCGCGGCTGTCTGTCATGTGGCCGTCACATACTGTAGTGTAAGTACCTGCAGCCAGCTGTTCGATTGAAGTTATTACTTCATTAATGCTGCAAACGCAATGCAATTACTGTAAAAGAACGAAAGTAAATGTAAAGTGACCGAAAGTTTTAAGCACGGAGTTAAATGAAAATACAGTATTTACGATTCCCTATTGTAAACTATGATTTAAAGAAATATACTGTCCCAATAAGCGTACACACACACAGAGGCTATAATATCAACAACACAAAATAATGCATCAGGTGTAGTAAACTGCAGACGACCCTTGGCCATAGACATCTTTCCTTCCGCTATTATACGCTTCATGAGTGACTTTGAAATACCCGTTGCTTCACTTGTTGAAGCCACAACAGTATAATTGAGTTTATGAACGGTTTTCTGTTCTCGTAGGTGAGCAGTTGCGTTAGACTATTTCTCTAGCTTGTCCCCTGCAGATTTTCTACCCGACTTCGAAGTAGAAGCCATAATGAAGCTCAAATGATACTATTACTAGAATAGCACGGTACACAACACTATATACATAAACACATTTACCAATAATGTATACGCTACACGACAAGGGATTATAGGACTACAATAAAGAAAACGTATATAAAACTGACAAAACAATAAGAGCGCGAAAATGGATTGGCAACGAAGCTCTTGTCAGCGCGTGTCCACAGTGTGCTCGGTACGGCGGCCAGACAGCATGTGACCTCCTCCACCTCTCCTCTGTGACGTCGCACATCCACTCGGAGTGAATGCACGGTGAAGTGAGCTTTGCGCAGGTTCTTTTGATCGTTGCAGGTTTATAGTCCCTTTTGTAACATAATGTAACTTCACAGGTAGTAAGATATTATGGACATATATGTGCTATGACTCTGACAATACACAGTACTGCCATAAGTTCTGTCAGTAAACTCTAAATGCATGGTAGTATGGTAATTGTGAATGAAGAAGCATGCAACATTGTATGTTGTTGTCCACAAGGTCACCTTTATGACTATGCCAGGAACTGGCTTGCAGTGTGCTATTAGCAGGCAACAGTGAAAGATGGAGTGGGGAGTGTATGAGAATCGTGTCACTGTATTAGCATTATTTTGTGTCGGAGAGCGGGCTAAGGAAATTGTTTCTACGCTGAAACCCGTCGGTATCGATGAATGATTTGTGTTTCGGACAATAGCATGGTTTAAACAAACGGTTGCAACTGTTGACCACGTAAGATCGGGTCGCCCTAGGTGTGTACGCAAAAAAAAAGAAGTTGTGAACACTTTTCATGCAAGGAGAAAGTTCCAGAACAATGGAACCGAGAAATGAAGAAGAAGAGATGTGCTACTACATGACAAGCGCCAGGTTGTTGCAGTGATAGTCTTGTGATAAATTTCAATATTACTGGGATCCACTCTTCCGTTCAAATCATGTTAATTATAGTAGCAACTTTGGTGGCGTAGTTGGTAGCATACTGAACTGCTGTGCTCAAGAAAGCGGGTTCAAACCCAGCCGAAGTCGTCGGATTTTTAAGAGCGTTAAAAAACTTCAGTATGCCTTCCTTCGGAGGGAAAGTAAAGCCGGCGGTCCCATGTCATAGAATTATGGCATGTAAAACATCTTTCCACTAACTAAACTTGTGAGAAGTTAAATTTCTAGGTTAGATTTCGTTGAAACACTCTATCGAAGTACCAACATTCACCACTAGGTGTTAGTGATATCTGGTAGCGAAAGTTGGAACTACTTGAAATTGGACGGAACTTGTAGCTCACCCCATGGGTGTCCGTTTGAAGCAGCTACAGCCTCGGGCAAGCCGAACATGTCTTTGGTCACTCCCAGCACAAACAGTCATACGCAAAATTTAAAAATACTGTATAGTAGCGGGGAAAATGTTGTTGTTTGAGTCTTCAGTCTTTTGACTGGTTTGATGCAGCTGTCCATGGCTCCCTGTCCTGAGCTAATCATTTCATCTATACATAGCTACCACACCATACATACTCTAACCTTGGACTACCACTACAGTTCTTATCCTCGACCCTTCCTTCTATAACTAATTTTGCTATTCCTGGGTGTCAGTACGTGTCCTACCAACCTATCTCTTCTCTTCATTAGCAGTCGCCAGAAACATCTCTCCTCTCCCACTCGTCTTAATACCTCTTCATTTGGAACTTGATCTACCCATCTGATCTTCATCATTCTCCTGTAACACCACATTTCAAATGCTTCAATTCTCCTCTTTTCTGCTGCACCATCAGTCCAAGTTTTATTTCCATAGAGTGCCACACTCCAGACAAAGGCTTTCAAAAATTACTTCCTAACACATAAATCTATAATCGATGGCAACAGATTCCTTTTTTGTAGAAATGCTTTTCTTGCCTGAGCCAACCTACTTTTTATATCCTCTTTGCTTCGTACATCCCTGGTTGTTTTGCTTCCTAAGTAACAGAAGTCCCCTACTTCCTTTAGCCCTTCATCTGATTTCATTCAGCTGCATTCCAATATTTTTGTTTTAAGCAAGCATATACTTTTTATATGAAAGTAATGAAAATAAAACCAACAATTAGTTACTTCGATATATTGTAACAGTGAAGTGAAATGCCATGTCCTTCGGATTCCACGTAAAAAGGAGGTAACGTGGCTCATGATCGCATGATTAACAGTCACATAAAACTAGTGATGTGGGCCGGGTAAATACCAGTGGGAAGGTAAATATAAATTGGGTATTTACCTGGGTATATACCCAATGGTCATTTAAATAACCAAAATAGGGTATTTTCAGTTTTTTGAGCTTTGTACAGCACTTTTTGATGTGTTGATGAAGTGTTGGACAAACAAGGACTGAAACACAGGTATTTGATGCCTTAAATTGAAATCAGGAACAATATTGATCCTTCAAAACTTAGATTAGAAAATATTTTATTACTTTGTGATATATATATATATATATATATATATATATTTTTTACATCAAAAGATGTTGCATTACTTGTGATGTACTTTGAATTTCTTTTGTAAATTCAAAGAACTATAATAAACAAAATTTCAATTTGATTTGACCCAAGTTGTACTTGTACTACGCAATTAATATTTTTCATTGTAAATTGGAATATAGGCCTAAGCCTAAAGAGATTCATTATATGTGAATAGCTTCATTAAACCTAAATAAAGTAAGGCCTCTATTTTTTTAGAACTTTTTTAATGTAACTGTTACTTTTCTATTTACTAGTCTTTTTGCTTATTTGATTATTTATTTTATATATGAATGATATTACAAACTGTTCTGAAAAACATATAGTGTGTTGAAAACTGTATATTACACCTTTTGTAGAACTTGCCCAATGATCTGAATAAATTTCCCTCAACTTTATAACCCTGAGTTTTTCAGGTTATAACTATTGAATTTTATCTCCTGATCTAATTCCCAATTCTAATTTTGTTTTTAAGTCCCAATTCTTATGAAATTAAATTTTATTAACTATTTAATGTTGTTACACTTCTAAAAAGTTAATGTAGAATAGTTTTCATACCGGTACCCTTTTTTAAGGTTCAACTTACCAAGACACAGGATTTTTAATGAAAAATCTAAAATACCCAGGTATTTACCCAAATAGGGTATTTACCCGAGTATATACCCTAGGTATTTACCCCGATTTATAAATACTTGGGTATTTTACATCACTACGTAAAACTAAAAGCTTCCTTTTTATATTGTAATGGTAACATTGTTCTTTTGGACTAGTAACGGTAACTGTAACAAAGTTACTTTCGAACACTTATTTTGCTATTTATCTCTCGAACTGGATCAACAAGGGTAGCTGTGTGGTTGGTAGCATGCTGAGCTTCTATGCCCAAGATCGCGGGTTCAAACCCGGTCGATGACGTTGGATTTTTTAAGAGCATTAAAAATCCCTCAGTATGCCTTCCTTTGGAGGGGAAGTAAAGCCGGCGGACCCATGTCATAGATTTATGGCATGTTAAAGAACCTTCCACTAATTACAACTGTGTGAAGAGAAATTATATAGGTTAAGAATGTAAACAACGCTCTTAGGTTCTTACGTTCGTTGCCAGGAGCCGACTGCGGAGGCGTCTAGTAGCTAGTTCTGAACTAGTAGTAGTCGACGGTGGCATTTGGCGGCAAAGGTAGGAACTATTTGAAAAATTCAAAGTCTGCAGTCCTTACTTGAATTAAAAAACAGATAACACACACTAATACAGTCATCACAATTAACACCGGTTATCAGACACATTCTACACACACACTAAGTACACGGGGCTACATGACCGCGTTGTCGCAGCCCCTAAACTGAGGAACCAACCAAGGGTAACTGTGAGCACAAGGATATTGGGTCAGTCTATCGGAGGACGAGAGGGTTCAATTCCCATTGTCAGCCGTCCTGGGAAGGTCCTTCTAACAGGCCACAGCCACTTCCTCCAACTCCTTGCCCATTAATTTCATTTCAACTCTCAATAACTCTACTGAAGAGGTCTGTGTCTGAAGGAGCACCAGATCGTAAAAAGCACTCATGAAATACGCATCTCATCTCATTGAACTACAGATACTACTGGAACAACTCCTCCCATAGTAACTCTCGCAGAAAACTGCTTCCTTGGTCATCGCCTACTCATGCCTGGTGTTCTATGGCATGTTATGCAGATGACGACTTGTGGTTCTTTTAATTTTTTTTCCAATATTTGATCGTACGTCGATTATGTTATAAAATCATCATCATCATCATCATCGAAGTCCCACTCCAGTCACCCGGGTGTGGTTTACAAGCCTCCTCCACTCCTTTCGGTCCTTCCATTTTTCCTGTTCCATCACTTCTGCCACATCCAATCCAGCTTCTCCAATATCCTTCAAAATTTGGTCCAACCACCTTCTTCTTCTTGGTCTTCCAACTGGTCTCTTTCCCTTGACTTCTCTTTCTAATTCCCTTCTTGCTACTCTTTCTTTACCCATTCTTTTTTACATGTCCGAACCAACGTAACCTTGCTTTCTGTATCTTCTGATTTAACGGTTCCATATTTAACTCTTTTCTGATTTCAATATTTTGAATTCCATCCCTTCTTGTCTCTTTAACTGAAGTTCTTAAAAATTTCATTTCTGCTGCTTGTATCTTACTATTTTGCCTTTTATTCGTTACCAGTGTTTCCAGTCCATATGTTACAATTGGTATGTGTAAGAGGATATGAGGAAACCAGAGATATATAAGCAAAGCGAACTAATGTGAGTTTAATAATAATAATGAACTGACGTACATGGATGGCAATAGCGGAACCGCGCAAACTAAACATGTACGAACATGGCGCGGGGTTTTTGACAAACTGAAGCATAAAGGGCAGGTGGCAGCACCTTACATGTATAGAACCACATACTTGTTAAAAGTGAAATATAAAACTACCAAAGTTACAACACTTCCCCTCAAGTAGAGGTTCATACAATCTTTACACTCTCCAAACCAGCAAACTTCAAGCAACGCTCATGTTTCATTCGACTTAAACTCTTCGTGAGAAAGTCAGCAACTTGATCGTTCGTAGAGATATACTTCAAAACAAAAAATTTACACTCAAAGACTTCGCGAACAAAGTGATGTTAGATATCAATATGTTTGCTTCTACTGTGATACATCGCGTTCTTTGCCAAATTAATTGCACTTTGATTATCACAAAAGATGAACATAGTGGCTAAGTCTTTGAAGCCTAACTCAAGCAGAAATCGACGTAAGTACACAGCTTCCTTGGCGCACTCTGACAACGCCATGTACTCGGCCTCCGTGGTGCTAAGGGCCACGGTTCTTTGTTTTCTTGAGTCCCACGATATAGGGCATCCACCGAGCAGGAACACGTACCCCGTATAGGACCTCCTATCTTCTTGGCAGCTTCCCCAGTCGGCGTCGACGAATCCTTGGATCGGTTCGGTGTCTGCTTCGTAGATCAGCCCGATGTTCGAAGTCCCCTTCAAGTACCGCAGCACTCTCTTGGCACCTTCCAATGTTCGACTCCGAAGCAATTGTTGAACTGTCCCAGGTAGCTGACAGCGAACGAAATGTCCGGGCATGTAGTTGTCGACAGATATGTCAGTGCGCCTACCAATTCGCGGTAAGGCAACTTCAACTCGTCAGTACTGGGATTCTCATTTTTGCTCAATTTCGTTCCAGGGTCGAGTGGTGTGACTACAGGGTTGCAGTCGGCCATCTCGTAGAGTTGGAGAAGCTCTTCAATGTAACCTTGCTGTAGCATGGCTATACATCCGGTCTCCTGGATTAGTTCGATGCCTAGGAAGTGTTTGGCCAATCCTAAGTCCTTGACCTTGAAATTTTCACTCAGGACTCTGGAAATCTCGGCGATCGTCTTTTTGCATTTTGACAGCACCATCATGTCGTCGACGTAAACGGCAATCAAAGTTATGTTATTTCCGGAACCAATTTGGAATAGACACGGATCCGATGCGGTTGGTTTGGCACCGCACTTCCTCAAGACCTCACGCAGCTTGGCATACCAGTTTCTACCGGCCTGTTTCAATCCGTACGGTGATTTTTGTAGTAAGCAGACCTTGTCGCCTCCCAGCAACTGGCGAAGCATGTTCTTGGCCTTCTCCTTGGTTTCGTCGTCAGTTCCAGACATCGCAGAGCTCTCTAACATCTCCCTGTAGTTCTTCAGTTGTTTCATGAATATTTCCTCCTCTAGGTCACCATACAGATAAGCCGTTGTGATATCGTACTGTCTGATTTTTACACCGAGCTTGGCAGCGAGACAAACCATGTATCGAATTGATTCCATTCGCGCCACCGGTGCGAACGTGTCAAAGTAGTTGATTCCATACTCCTGGTTGAAACCTTGAGCCTTTCTCTTCTCAAGTGTTCGATCAGGTTTTAGTTTGTCGCGCAGCACCATCCGGCATCCGATGACTTTGGCATCACGGGGATGGTGTATTGTTTCTCAGGATAGATTCCATTTCCATGACCATGGCACCATGCCACTCGTTAGAGTTTGGTCCTGTTATTGCCTCCTTGAATGGAATCTCTGCTAGAAAAATCTCCTCGTCTTCTTCTTGCTCCTCCACATCTTGGAGATTTGTTTGAAAAAGTTTCTTCGGTCTTCCCCTTTTTCCAGTTCGCAGAATCTTGGGTCGACCAGGTCCTTGTATCAATTGAGGCGTAGTATCGGATGTTTCGACAGTCGTTCTATCATGATCATCCACTGGCGTCACATCAAAACCGAGGAAAGGTTCATCATCTTCTCCGATTTCGGGTTGAGAGACTGGTTCCTCCATGACAGCTGGTTGATCTTTTTCTCTAGGCGATTGTGGCGGTGGTTCTGCAAAGAACAGCTCCAAACAAATATCTTGCTTCGAGGATTCCGGGCACTCCATCCTAGTCTCTTCCAGTGGCTTTTCATTCTCGAAGAATTTTACATCTCGGCTGATCAAAACTTTGTCTTTGTCAGGGGGAGTATATGCCAAAGCCCTTGGTTTCTTCGGAGTAACCCATGAACACGCCTTCTCTGCCTCGTTGATCCAGTTTCCCTCTTCCGGGATCCCTGTCCAGGAAGTAAACCTTGCTTCCAAATGTTCTGAATTGTGAGACGTTAGGAATCTCTCCTGTCCACAATTCGTACGGTGTTTTGCCTCCGTTACTTTTTGATGGCAGGCGATTACGGATGTAATTTGCAGTATTCACTGCTTCTGCCCAGAAGCGGTGAGGTAATCCAGCGTTGTACAACATGCACCTGGCAGTCTCCATCAAAGTCCTATTCATCCTCTCCGACTTCCCGTTTTGTTCGGGGTTGTGAGGGACTGTGAGGCGTCTTGTGATTCCGCGCTTCTTCAGGTAGTTGTCGAACTCTCGATTCAGGTATTCCCTGCCATTGTCAGACTGGATCACCTTTACTAGTTTTCCTTTCTGATTCTCCATCCTGGTAACGTACTCGACGGTAGCTTCGTAGACCTCTGATTTTGCCTTCAGAAATTTCACTTCACACCAATGAGAGTGATCGTCGATGAATTCCAAGAGGTACCTTGAACCTCCCATAGATGGAGTCGGCATTGGTCCACACACGTCCGTGTGGATCAAATCGAGTAGCTCCGTCCATCGATCGGATTTCTTTGGAAACTGCGTCCTGGACATCTTCCTCTCGAGGCAGACTCTACAGTCCAGAGTCGTCGATGGATTTCTCAGCTCAACGCCAGAAACCCTCCCTTTTCTCACAGCCACCAAGATGTCGCCCACGGTGACATGTCCGAGCCGACCGTGTAGCAATTTTAGATCAATTATTTTGGGCGATGCAGCCATATTTGCACGTTCCTGACTCTCACTGACGTAATATAGGTTATTCTTCCTCTCAGCTCGCATCAAGACTTCTCCTTTTTCGTTCATGACGACTGCACCTTCCTTGTCAAAAATCACCTCGTGGCCACGGTCGGTGATCTTTCCCACCGACAGCAAGTTTGTCCAGAAGTCTGGAATGTGAGAAACATCTGAGAGAGAGACATCTATCTCTTCGTTCGCAATGCGGGTAGATAAGCGAACACTGCCTTTTCCCACAATCTCTGTCGTTGAATCATCGGCCAATTTCACCACACCCCTACGTGACTCATCGATCTTCGAAAAAATCGCAGGGTCGCCACAGATATGTGAAGTGGCGCCAATGTCGAGACACCATATTCTGCGTACGCCACTGCTCTGAGTTGTCGTCGCCTGTAAACATAGTACTCGAGTGAAATTTGTCGATTGAGTATTAGAACTGTCTTTACCTTTGTTCTTCGATGGATCTCTTTGTTTAAATCTGCACTGGCTGGCTCGAAGACCTTGCTTTTTGCACACGTAGCACCGGAACTCAGATCCGCCTCCTTCTGTTTCACTATTATTGTTTAGTTTGGGTGTTTGTTTCTTATAGTTCTTGTTACCTGTACCAGTCTTCTTCTTGACGAACATAGCTCCCGCTATTTCACCTTGTGTGCTCGATTTTCGTGCGTCATCCTCTTCGATGATTTTGGTCCGAAGAGCCTCGGGAGTCGGTAGGTTGTCTCGTGACTCTATTGCACACCTAAAGTTCTCTAACCGTGCCGGCAGACTGTATAAACACATAACTGTCAGCAATTCCGGATTGATCGTGATGTTCATATCTCCCAATTTGTCCACGGTGTCGAAGAAATCGTTCAGATGGTCACGCACGTCGCCATCGTCCACCAATTTTTGTAAGGTTAGCCTTTTCAGTAAGGTCGCCTTCGGAGCTGGTCCCTGGGATTGGTAGAGCTGTTTCAGTCGTTGCCATGTATCACGTGCCGTGACACAATTCTTGACTTGCTTTATTTCACTTGGCGACATCGACAAAATGATCAGCGACCGAGCCTTTTGATCCTTCTTGTCCCACTCTAGAATTGCTGCCGCGTTTGAATTTCCAGCCGCAGGTTCTGGTTTCGTAGAATCCCCGCCGATGAATTCCCACAAATCGCCCGTAATGAGGATAGCCTGCATCTGCACGGCCCACGTGTCGAAATTGTCCTTACCGATGGGTTCAATTCTCCCAATACTTCCGGCGTTCATTTTTGAGGTTAACTTCTGGCATGTTTTTACGAATAATTACGATTTGTTATTTACGCGTTTAGTCTCGCGCATCTGGACCCATAACCTGTAAGGGGATATGAAGAAACCAGAGATATATAAGCAAAGCGAACTGATGTGAGTTTAATAATAATAACGAACTGATGTACATGGATGGCAATAGCGGAACCGCGCAAACTAAACATGTGCGAACATGGCGCGGGTTTTAGACAGACTGAAGCATAAAGGGCAGGTGGCAGCACCTTACATGTATAGAACCGCATACATGTTAAAAGTAAAATATAAAACTACCAAAGTTACAACAGTATGAAATACTGTTTATATAGTGTTAATTTTGTTCTCTTGGGTACTTTGTCATCCCATAAAAGTTCTCTGACTTGGTGATAAAATGTGGTACCTTTACTTAGTCTGTTATTAATTTCAATGTTGATGTCATTACTTCCATTTATAGTTCTACCTAGATATGTAAACTGTTCTACATTCTCTAACCGTAACCCATTTATGTTCACTTGACTTTTCTTTTTCTCTTTTCCACAGTACATGACTACAGTTTTCTTTTTACTAATTACCATTCCAAACTCCTTCAAATTTTCATTCCAAATGTCCAGTCTCTTTCGTACTTCCTTTCCCCAAATCACCACATCATCTGCAAATACCAAAGCATTCACTTCATCATTACTGATACTCTGTTTTACACCTTTTATAATTTCATCCATCAGTATAATTTATAATAATGGTGATAATGCACTTCCTACCTTGAGGCCTTTTTTTGTATAGAATGTTTCAGAGTCACCACTTCCGACTTGTACACTGCTTTTACTCTCATGATACAACTTTTTTATCTTATTAATCAATGATTTCGATGCATTCCTTTCCAGTAGGCACTCCCATACATGCTTTCTCTTAACTGTATCAAAGGCCTTTTCCAAATCTAAAAATACGAAAATGATTTCCTTGTTTCTTTCCAGATGTTTTGCTAATATCATACGTACTGTAAATATAAAATCTATTGTTGATCTATAAAATCAAGATGCCTATTTCTTGTGTAGCGTACGGATGCTCTAATAGGCAGGAGAAGACCTCACAAAAGCTTCATTTCCACAGATATCCACTGTCTCTGTGCACGTTATAAATGTGGTATTTTCCCATAGATGCAGTAAGTTTACGTCTACCTTATTTTCGAATTGAGATTTGTAATGAAGTATTCGGCGTTTACGGATACGTCTTACAACAAATTTTGACATAATAGACCTAAATAGTATATGACAAATACATGTAGGTCCTATTATAGGTTATATTGATCTAGTCCGTTTAGTTTACCGTTCGCTTAGGCCTAAATGTTCAGGAGTACCTCTTTTACTTGTATCGTCATACGTACATCATCCTTGCGTACCTATACGTCAAACAAGTCTCTATGCCGTACACCACCAGACGTAACCAGTTGCACCAAGTGCTCCCATCCAGTATTACCAAGAGTTCAATGTCTCATCTCAATCCAATCCCATAGAAACAGGAATAATAAGGGGTAGGGAAAAAAAAAATGATGATAATTGTTGTTTTAAAGGGCCTAACATCTAGGTTATTGGCCCCTAATGGTCTGGGTGACAGCGAAATTGACAATGAAATGGAAACCAGAACGAAAATTGAGTGCGACAGAAAATACTTACAAAAAGGAACTCAGATTGAAACTACTCACAAAATGGAGAGCGGTAATACTTACAAAAGGCAATTTAGAACGAAAATACTCATAAAAGGAATAGATTGAAAAATACTCACAAAATGTAGGTTAGGTTCAAAATACGTACAAAATGCAATTGAAATTCAAAATACTTACACAATGCAAATTACATTAAAAATACAAACAAAATGCAATTGAGGTTCAAAATACTTACAAAATGCAATTGAAATTGAAAAACTCCCATTTCAGATCCAAAATACTCACAAAGTGCAATTGAAAATCAAAATGCTTACAAAATGCAATTAATTGAAATTGAAAATGCTTACTAACTGTACGGTAGATTCAAACAACTCATTTGGATGGACAATAATTACAAAATGCAATTTAGATCGAAAAAACTTGCAAAATGCAACGTAGATTGAAAATACCTACAAAATGGAGTGTAGATGCAAAAAAGAAAATCGCTAAAGGGAATTTACATACACGGGGAGCCAAATAACAAAAGTAGTGCGGGAATCTTAAAGAGCAAAGGAAATATAATGAAAAGAAAACAAGAGGTCTGACCCCTCGAAGAAGGAGGGGTCAGGAAAGATGAGACAAGGGTCTTTTAGGTGGGAAAGTGAAAGACTCCCTAGGCCTCGGATACCCTAATACCATCAGGATCGGAAAAGAACAAGAGTTGACCAACGGAGGTCGACAGGAAAGAAGACGGAGAGGAGCCCGGCACAAGTAAGTGGAAGCAATGCCGGACTCAGCTGGGGGCCCTGGTCGCCTACCCACGTTCCACTAGATGTGAACCCCTTGGAAGGGGAGAGGGGGTAGGGTAAAACAATTCACAAATGGTTGTTAACTAACATTACAATGTTATTATAGTGTCACCATGGATATGTTGGTTTTCACTTCTATGAGCACAGGAGTGTTAACATGAACCCAGTGTCCCTATTCTACATTAGCTGTCAGAGCAGTAACTTCGCACCATCGCAGATGTAATGCTCTCACTCACCGTGGCAATCACCTTTTGGTTTGAGTTTTCCAGACACAGGAAATTTAAATAATGTTCCCTTTCTAAAGATGAGTAGTTCTATGCAACTTGGGCAACAACAATAGGCTACTATGATTTGTAGTCATGGAGCTGACAGATGAAGGGAACTGTCTAGTTAGTTATACCTTCTGGAGCTCTCATAGGTCATATAAGTGCCAATCGTTTCAGCAAATGAACTTTGGTTAGTAGTTGTGTGCACGCCCGAGAACCCACAAGAAATCGAAAGTTGAGTTTTCAGTGAAATCATGGTCTGTGTATAATATTTACCCCCAAGACGTGTGACCTACATTAATTTTATATTGGATAGAAGATAAAAATCGAATGATTTACTTATGAGATTTAAAATGAAATCAATGTTTTTTCCCCCCTTTACCAATAATTTTCTATTTGTGGGTTAGATCTTTATTCGGGGTAACTATTCAATTAGTAAATCCATTTCACAATAGGTGGTGCGCGAGTCGTATCAACAAATGAGTTTTCGCGTGTTAATCGTTACAACAAATGAAATTGGTGAGGAGTTGTGCACACAACTGCCATGGTGTCTGAATTAGAATATACATTTTTAATCGATGGCGCGCGAGTCGTTTCAGCAAATGAACTTTGGTCAGCAGTTGTGCAAGCTCGCAAAGGTTTCTGAATTAATAAATCCATTCTGGGATAAGTGGCTCATAAGTCGTTACAAAAAATGAGTGTATTTGATACAGTTTAGTGGCAGTTGGAGCATTTCCAAACATTTCCGATGGGACTCACATTTGCGATGACCAGCAACAAAGTACAAGTGTGTGGACTAAATTTGGAAAATCAACACTTCTCAAATGGACAGCTGTTGGCCTGCTCACAACAACTAATCATCATTTGCTGAAACTATTCGTGTGCCAACACTTATTTAACCTAAGTTCCTTTGCATCTACCATCTCCATGAAAACAAATAATAGTAGCCTATTGTTATTTATTTGTTATGGACTATAGAAGAGGGAGAAAACTATGGACAAACCCACAGTGACACCCACAGACAGTCTCTGCCCTACAAATAGATAAATCTCTTGTAAGTTTTATGAATATTGTATGCTTTTCTGATCCAGCCACTGGAGCAAATTGCAAACATACTGTATATTGATTGATGATATACTTACCGGTACCAACATTGTGCTGGTAGCTTGTCGAACTTCCAAGCAGAGTCTCCGCAGCTCCTAGGATATCCTGCTCCTGTTGCACCATCTTCTGCAGCACACTCAGCATGTGTTATACTGAAAAATGAAATTCACTAGTTACTTATATTATCTTTCAATTTTTATCTACAACAAGCTGTACCCGGCATGCGTTGCAATGCCAATCAAAGAGTGTGTTGACGATGTGACTTTGTTTGTTGAACTGCTTTGGGATTCCCAATATTTTTACGTTAACCACCTCTAAACTATTATAAAATTGATTTACTACCTCAGGAACATTCATGGGAGCGTGCTCAACAACTCACCAAAGATTCATCGCAATGAAATGAATGGTATATGAACATACGGATCTTTCTTGAAACGATTCGAGCTCAGTCACCCATTTGTTGAATTATGCTACCTATTGTAAAATGGATTTACTAAGTCGAAAACCTTCCCAGGCGTGTACACAACAACTCATCAAAATTTCATCGCAATCGGAAGAATAGCATATGAACGCATACGGGATTTTGTTTAAACGTTTAGCGTGCCGTCACTCATTTGTTAAATCTACTCGTGCGCTACTACTAAGCCAGAAACCTTCCCGGATGTGTACACAACAATCTCACCCGGGTTTCATCGCTATTGGACGAATGGTATTTGAATGCATATGGGAATTTGTTGAAACGCTTCATGCGTCTTCGCTCATTTGTTGAATCTACTCGTGCGCTACCTATTGTAAAATGGATTTAAATAAGCTTGAAAACTTCCCTGGAGTGTACACAACAACTCACCCAAGTTTCATCGCTGTCGGACTAATGGTATATTTACGCATACGGGACTTTGTTGAAACACGTCGCGCGTCGTCGCTCATTTGTTTAATCTACTTGTACGATACCTATTGAAAAGTGGATTTACTAAACCAGAAACCTTACCCGAAGTGTACACAACATCTCCCCCAAGTTTCATCGATATCGGACGAATAGTAAATAAACGCATACAGGACTTTGTTGAAACTCTCCGTGCGTAGTCGCTCATTTGTTGAATCTACTCGAGCGCTACCGATTGTAACATGGATTTACTAAGCCAGAAACCTTGGCTGAAGTGTACACAACCTCTCACCCAAGTTTCATCGCTATCGGACGAATGGTATATGAAGGCATACGGGACTTTGTTGAAATGCTTCGCGCATCGTCTAACATTTGTTGAATCTACTCGTGTGCTACCTACTGTTAAATGGATTTACTATGCCAGAAACCTTCCCTGAATTGTACACAACATCTCACCCAAGTTTCATCGCAATGGGATGAATGGTATATGAACTCATGAGGGACTTTGTTGAAACAAACGCACGCCATTTTGTTGAAGCTACTCGCGCGCCATTTATTGTAAATTGGATTTACTATGCCTATAACTTTCCCGGGAGTGTGCACAACAACTCACCAAAATTTGATCGCAATCGGATGAATTGTATATGAGCGCATCGCCAACACTCATTTGTTTAAACTACTCGTGCGCTATCTATTGTAAATTGGATTAACTATGCCTATCCCGGAAGTGAGCACAACAACTAACCAAAATTTGGTCGCAATTGGATGAATGGTTTATGAACGCATAAAAGACGAGCAAACGATCCTTTTATATATATATAAGGTGCGTTCAAAAAGTAACAAGCCGGAGGCTGGAATGCGCAAACCGGTGACTACATCGGCTAATCATGGCGCGTGTAACGAGGTGTGGTTCCGACCAGAGCATGGAAAGTCACAGCCCGTCGCTAGAGGGCACGCGTGCACGTCATGATACAAAGCGAGCAGCAGCATGCATGAATCGTCCAACGCTGCCAGTCGCATTGCAAACAGTGACATGGAGGCGTCAACCGAAGAGCAAAGAGGTGTTGTTCGGTTTCTGAGAGCGGAAGGAGTAGGGGGAACGGACATTCATCGCCGAATGTCACGAGTGTACGGCGAACACTACATGTCCCTTGCAAGGGCACAAGCGCTTCAGGGAAGGATGGGTGTCGTTAGCCGATGATGCCCGGTCTGGGGCACCCCCCTGCATTACCGATGACAACGTCCAGCTGGTTGATGCACTCATTACCCAGGACCGCCGAGTGACAGTGAACGCCATAGCCGCCGTGGTCGCTCCACGACAATGCATGACCTCATACGGTCAACACAGTCGCGGCACTCCTGCAGAAATTCAAATGGGAGGTTCTCGGCCACCCTCCATACTGTGCAGACCTCTCTCGCTGTGAATACGCCATGTTTGGTCCCCTGAAAAGGGCCCTGCGAGGCCAACGATTCACCTTGGACGCTGACGTCCAGCTGTACGTGCGGAACTGGTTCACATCGCAGCCCAGGGAATTTTATGAGACAGCCATTCACCGCCCCATGTCACAGTGGTACAAGTGCCTCAACAGCCAGGGCCAATACTTCTAACATAAAGGTACTGGTTACTGTAACTATGCCTCCGCCTCGATACTTTTTGAAGGCACCTTATATATAAGATTAACAAATACAGTGCACTCCCAATATTTTGCGAGTGGTTAATTCACTCATTGTTTAACCCTTTTGATGCCAGGCTATTATGAGTGGTCATGTTAATAATGCCAAGTTTGGTGATGGTTGGTTCCTCAGTTTAGGGGCTGTGACAAAACGTCAAGTAGTACTTTGGGTGTGTGTAGAATCTGTCTGATAACCGGTGTTAATTGTGATGGCTGTATTAGTGGGTGTTATTACAATTCAGGTAAGGACTGGAGAAGAACAATTTTCAAGTAGTTCCTACTTTAGCTACCAAATGCTACCATCCACGGCACCTAGTTGCGAACTTGGCTACCTTGCAGTGGCCTTCCCAGTATGTACTAACCAAGTTTCTTGGTGAGGTGTACCATACCAACTGACGAGCCCAATGGTACACCGGGTTGAAACACTGGCCACTGAATTGAGCTAACAGGATCAATTATTCGAATTTCTTTGAAATTTGATGAGGTGTTAACAAATGAGTGTATTTCACACAGTTTAACGGCAGTTTGTGTGTTTTCGTTGTATGATTGTCTCAATGCGTTCCAATACCATTTCTCTGATTGCGATGATACTTTGGTGAATTGTTATGCGCATGCACACAAAGGTTTGAGTTAGTAGGTTAAATTCACTTTGCAATAGGTGGCCCACGAGTCGATTCAACAAGAATGTGTTGCCGTGCGAATTATTTCAACAAATTAACTTTGGCGAGTTGTGAGCAAGCACGGGAAGTCTTCTGTTTGCGTGACTCCATTTTACATTAGATGGCATTTCATGAGTGTTGTCATGCGATTCATTTCAACAAATGAGTGTATTCATGGTGTCCACTGAATTTTCAATGTCAATTTTCCTGACCATTTTTCAACAAAATTCCTGACTTGCGAAGTCATCGTAACATCGGAAAAATGTTTTATTGAGCAAATAATATTTGCAGCCTCCATCATCCCCATAGCTGCCCGAAGCTCGCCTCTTTATTCATTTAAAATACAAAATAAAGTAAATTATAATGCAATAATACATAAATCAAAGTACTTAATAATCTAAACTATAGTGATGGGGTTGCCACGACCCTATGCCAACGCCAATAAAGCGTACAAAAAATAGGTAAAAGAGGTTTTAACTATGATGTACTGTAAAAATGGAAACTTTCCATAATGTCCAGTGAGTTATTGCTTTTTATCATCAGAGATTAGTTGAACTAGTAACATCAAAATATGGTTGTAAAACACAAAATACTGATGGTTAATATAAAATTCCTGACTTTCTAATACTTTTCGCGATTTTTTCCTGACTCACGCCATTTTTCACACTTTTTCCTGACTTTTCCTGACCAAAACCAAAATTCCTGACTTTTCCTGACTATTCCTGCCTGTGGACACCATGGTATTTAATCCCATTAACAGCTTTTGCTGTGGTTTCATTGTATGATTGTCCCGCATGCGTTCCAATACCCTTCATCCCATTATGATAAAACTTTGGTGAGTTGTGTGCACTCCCCAGCAGGTTTCTGAATTGGTTCTTAATAGAACAAAACGATGTGGCCAAAAATGTGTATCAATGAGCTTACAAAGAAAAAAAAACAGAGAAGTTCCTTGGTTCGTCACCAGACGGCTGACTGACGCTACAGTGTGGGCATAGGCAGGAAATACACCTTTTTTAAGTAGTATTGTTGGCACGCAAGTCGTTTCTATTCACCAAAATACATTGGAATAGGAGTGCTGTTGCTGCATATAAATTGATAAATATACCAACAGAGCACGAAACTGGCACACTTTCTTCATTATAGTGACGCGATCTTCAAGGGGAACACCTTTTCAAGTTTTCTTTCTTTAAAGCCACTCTTAAAAAAAGTTTGTGTCTTTTTGACATTTCTTAATGGTTTTCTATGTAGAGGCAATGAGAAAGGAGCAAGAGATACTCAGTGGTAGTAGTAATATGCTGTAGGTGATAGTTGATCGTGTATGGTGATAAGGATTGTATTAAGTTACGGTACTTTCAACAAAAAAAAATCTAAACAATAAATATATATTTAATTCTATGAGAATAAAAGAATATTTTCTATATTGATCATGTTTAGAACAATTTGAAGATATAAATCTAGCAAATCGGGCTCAACTGTTCTCTATATCAAGAGTGAGTAGAATACTCAGCATTGTGCCTTACATATCTTTTCGATCATATCGTAAAGTGGGCTGTTTCAAAATTGAACTAGAAATAAATCATAGTACTGATGAGTGAGTCATCGCTAAGTTGAGGGTTTATACAATTTTCTCGAGCAAAGCCGCGATGGGTAATGCTATATTTATTTATCGTAAGGCTTTTAGTGCCAGGAGTGTCCGAAGACACGTTCGGCTCGCCTGAGTCTGTAGCTGCTTCCAGCGGACACCCTTAGGGTGAGCAACAAGTTCCGTTCAATTTCAAGTAGTTCCAACTTTTGCCACCAGATATCAATGATACCTAGTGGTGAATGTTGGAACTTTGATAGAGCGTTCCGACTAAATCTAACCTAACAATTCAGCTTCACACAAGTTTAGTCTGTGGAAGGATCTTTTACATGCCATAAATCTATGACATGGGACCGCCGGCTTTACTTCCCCTCCGAAGGAAGGCATACTGAAGGATTTTTAACACTCTTAAAAAATCCGACGACTTCGGCCGGGTTTGAACCCTCTATCTTGGGCACAGCAAATCAGCATGCTACCAACTACGCCACCGAAGCCGCTTAGCATAACATAAAAATTACAATACTTCTACCATTTTCTTCTTTAAACTTATCAAAATCGTAGCATTAAATAAAAGGGAAAATTCACACTTTTCAATTATCTGCACAAATAGCCTATGTACATTAATTACTGCAAACTATCGGGAAAGCACTGTAGGCTTACTTAAAAATTAAAGCGCTGAAAATTTCGGATGCCGTCAAGAAATGAACGTGATTCCTCCAGGTTTTTGATGTGATACTAATGTTACACATTTCATATCCCTCCCAGCTGCTGTGATTTAAGATGCTGGTTGTACTGGAATTTTGCCATGTGTAAGTAAATCTCCCCGACATACATTTCTTGCATTTATTTAATGCAGACTGACAAATCCAGTAATGGAATGGAATGGGTCCATCATTTTATAGGTCACTAAGATCCACTCACTTGTACCTGATGAAAAGGGAAAAGCCTCCAGTTTGTAGCCGTGGAGCCATATTCACCATGGTCCACATTTGAAGTGTGTGGATCTTGCAGACCTTAATCTAACACAGGGGTTGGCAATAAGTCGATTGCGATCAACGGTTCGATAGTATAGGTGGATCTGGTCACTACAAACTAATCCAGGTACCGTAATCCATGGAAATATGCTTAAAAATTTTAGTAAAACTAGAGGAGACCTACTCCTGGGGTAAAAAATTCTTTAACTACTGAAATTAGCCAAAAATACCTGTGGTGATGGTCGGGAAAAAATCTGGAGATGATGAAGTAAACCAAACTTAATAGAAGTCTACACCTCCACTGTATCCCAAATGTTAGCAACAATGAACTGTCATCAATGTGTGCATCAGAATATCAGTTGAAGAACCTCATGCGCCTAAGGAAAATGGCTGCGTCCTCAGTCCAAGGACCCATTGTCTCCACAGCAAAGGTCACAAATATATAGTCCTCCACGATCTTAAAATAAAAACATTTAACTTATTTACATAATATAACAAATATTTCCGGTGCAGTAGTGATAATTGACAGTAATTACAATTCCTAATGACTCCCAGAAAGGTATGGAAACCATATATTTTCAATAATCTGCCGGGTAGAAGTGTAAAAGCCAGGAGTAGGTCTCCCCCAGAATTAATAAAATTTTAAGTCATCATTACTGAGGGTTTGTTCTTGTTAGTTTTATTTATGGTGTTTGTTTACTTAGTGTGTCCGTAGAGTGTGGCAATCAGTGAAAGAGAATCATGGACCCTACAACTGGTGCTACATGCTATTAGCCTTTCAAGATACGAGTGCTGCTGAACTTGGCTGTGCCAGCATTTATTGATCACAACAGCTAGAGCGGAGGCTTCGGTGGCATAGTTGGTAGCATGCTGAGCTATGCCCAAGATCGCGGGTTCAAACCCGGCCGAAGTCGTTGGATTTTTTTAAGACCGTTAAAAATCCCTCAGTATGCCTTCCTTCGGTTGGGAAGTAAAGCCGGCGGTCCCATGTCATAGATTTATGGCATGTTAAAGAACCTTCCACTAACCTGTGTGAAGCTAAATTAGGTTAGGTTAAACATTTGACAAACGCTCTTAGCCTTTCAAGATACGAGTGCTGCTGAACTTGGCTGTGCCAGCATTTATTGATCATAACAGCCAGAGCGGAGGCTTCGGTGGCATAGTTGGTAGCATGCTGAGCTATGCCCAAGATCGCGGGTTCAAACCCGGCCGAAGTCGTTGGATTTTTTTAAGACCGTTAAAAATCCCTCAGTATGCCTTCCTTCGGTTGGGAAGTAAAGCCGGCGGTCCCATGTCATAGATTTATGGCATGTTAGAGAACCTTCCACTAACCTGTGTGAAGCTAAATTAGGTTAGGTTAAACATTTGACAAACGCTCTTAGGTTGTGACGTTCGTCCCCGGGAGCTGACTGCAGTGGCGTCTGGTAACCCGCTTCTGAACTAGTAGTCACTGACGGTGGTGTTTGGTGGAAAAAGTAGGAACTACTTGAAAAAATTAAATGTCTGCAGTCCTTACTTGAATTGAAAACAGATACACACACTAATACAGTCACCATTAACACTGGTTATCAGACAGATTCTACACACACCCAAAGTACACGGGGCTATGACCGCGTTGTCACAGCCCCTAAACTGAGGAACCAACCTAACAGCCAGAGCATTGCGGGATGAGGAGGGGGCACAGGGATGACAGAGTGCAGTCAGCACATAAGTCAAGCAGCATTGTGCACGCAACTTGTGTTGAGACAGAAGTTATATTGTGAATTGTAAACGGAAAAATTAATATTAGGTGTGAACTATTCTCTGTATACTTATCTCACGCTATCAGTCTGCTTGGTTGACAGGTACAGTCATGCGGGAAGGATATGAAGGAAGCTTGTAGTTTAACGTGACCGTTAATCTTGAGATCATGAGCCACGGGACCTCCTTTTTACGTGGATTCCGAACCACAGGACATGGCATTTCACTTCGAAAATCTCACATGCATTGACCGGGAATCGAACCCGGACCGCCTTGGTGAGAGGCATACAGCTAGACCGCTGAGCCACCACGCCCCCCTGGGGGGGAAGGATATGACTCAGCTCCAGTAGCCTAAGTCATCATTTCTCTCTGTGATGACATGAGCTCCTGTTACGCTTAGCTGTGCTATTGCGAATAATTAGAAGCGCACGATTCTTAATTCGCCCATTAACTTCTTATTAATTTTTCTGTTCATAATTATTACTTCTGTCTCAACACATTAGTGTTACCAACATATGGGATACAAAATACACCTTATAATTATGTAAAAGAGCATTAATTGACAAAACGATTGGTCTGGATAAAGATTATTGATGCGAGAGTACTCCCACTGGGTGTATATATTAGCTAACGTGCTACCTTGCAATTATTGGCCCAGGCAAAAACCATTGGTCTAGATAAACATTATAGAAGGTTTGGCAATACTGTACTTGTCCATAATTCACATGTACAATGGCAGACTCTGCTGGATTTCACTGTATGAGTCGCGATCCAAAAGGGGAGTGGACAAATACAGTATTGACAGAGCCTGACAGTTTTCATAAACTTTGGAAAGCTGAAAATCACCAGTTTACCAATTTTACTCGAAGACAATTCAAAGGGGAGAAGACCTACACACTCAATTTAATGTTTCAGTTAACTTAGTCTGTCACGAATACATTAGCGATACATGGGTGAACCAGATGATGGGATATTTAAGTTATATCTTAATTTATCATCATGGGTGCAGATCCAACTGAATATATATGCAGGGTAACAAGAGCCTAGCCATTTTTTTTTTCACATTACTGGCAGGAAGAAGGAGATAACACACACTCAATTTTTATTATTGACATGTATTCCAAACAAGATCAAAAGTAGCCTAGTAAGTACATATTAGTAATTGGTCACTAAACATTTGTAAGTTAATAAATTTAACTATGAAAGTCCACAGCCTGCTTCCAGTCTCCGACCGGGTCAGGAATGGAATGAATGAAGCCCCCATCTAGCGGCGAGGATATGAACTGTGCCGGCTGCCGAGGCCTGACGCACAATAAATTTAACTATAACAAATAAAATATTTCGTCCATTGAAGTGGTATGTGGAATGGTTCCCATAACACAGGCTGCATATATATATCCCTATTGAATTGCTATGCTGATTCTCTGCATAAAATAGGATTTGGAACGAGGATCACCAGAGACTCCACCTATTACTCGACCTAGCTTGATAACTAGATTTATTGCGTCCTCACTCCAAGGACCCATTGTCTCCACAGCAAAGGCTACACAAATATAGTCCTCCATGATCATACATATTTGTTATGCTTCCGAGTGACAGCGATCTCGGCTACAGATCCTCCTTCTTTTGAAGATGAGATATAAGAAGAAGCCAACGTATCCGAGCACGTTGCATCCCAAACTAGGCATTTGCCGTTTGACCACGGAATAAAGGTCATCCCATCAGGGCGGCGACCGTCGTCTCGGCAAATTCCAGATGGTTCAAGAATTGATGGGAATTTCACAGTAGCAAAAGCCCTCCGAAGGGTTTCATTTATCGAGAAATGACGAGAATGGTGACCAGCACTCTTTTTACAAGAGACCATGTGTATCACGTATGGAAACGAGCTCACCGCGGACACAAGTATGACGTTTACAAAGCGTTGATCCAAGGCGAAGAGACATCGAGATCCTAAAACTATTGTTGTCCAGTAATGCCCCTATTGTTCTCGATGGGATAGCATTTAACCATGAATTAGATTCTTTCTTCAAACTAGCCAAATGAATAGTATTTTACCCATCTGAGTGAAAATCCAGGTTGTCCACTCTCTTTTTGAAAACGAGACCGTCCCAATTACGTTGGAACGGAGGAGCTGGAGGGATAGATGAATCGTTAAATTGGTTGTTCCATAATTCCATGGCTTCAATGTAAAATGTGTTTTCCTCAATGTCCGAAATAACAGGAAACATTGACTAGACGAGAGAGAAAACACTATTTACCGATGACATAAAAGCTGGAAGCATTAAATCTTCAATTTTTCTTATTCCGATTCCACCGTAACGAACAGGAAGTGAGGGTAGTGTCCATGATCTTTAGTTTAAATTTGTATTGACTTAAGAGTTGACTCCAGTGTGCATTTCACAAAATCATCCATTATCTGTATTGACGGTCTAATCTTCCATAGCGGAGTACTTCTAAGCAAACATATGAGCTTAGGAATAAGGAAACAGTTTATTAGCAGAAAGTAAGCAATGTGAAACTTCAAGTCTTTCAGACACCCAAGCAGAAGAGTTAACTCGTCAAATTTTCTGGATGAGGAGGGTTCAATGGCGCCTTCAGTGACTGGAGCCTTCAACCAAGTTAGAGACGGGACCACTTCAATGCCTGGAAAATACTCGCTGAAGCGAGAAAAAATCTCATCTCTATTGTCACCGCAGAAGAACAACTCACAATTTGTTGGGGTTGATGTCAAGACCAAGTGATTTAGGGTACATTCCGCAATAATCAAGCAAAACACATCCACAACGACTTCTCCAAATAAAATTATAAAAAACATGGTTATGGGGTCCAAAAATACCAAGACTAAGACATTGGAACTTATAACTGTAGGATATAATCATACGAACCCCAAAAGTTATCCATTAACTCTACAAGGAAGTCTTCAAACAAAATCGGAATTCGCTTCGCATCAGAAAAAATATTCATGTTTGATTATGCCAATTCATTCCTTTTGTAGAATAGTTAGTCCTTTCACAGTAATCCAGTTGGCACGATCAGCTTTTATTGGTTATAGAATATGTCAAAACATCAACCACTGACAGCAGACTTCACACATACACAAGTTTGCAAAACAATACACAAATCATAGATTCGCACGAATAAGATCATTCACTATCTGTAAACGAGCGAAATGTGTGCACGTGATTTTATCTGTGTTTGTTTACTTCATGGAATAAAAAGTCAAAAAGAGAAATCTCTTGTCAGAAATGGCAAAGTTTGTCAGTATAGCCAACCACTAATGTTGTCTGAAATATAATCGGTTTTTCATTATCCGGAAATAATAATCATGATCTTCATCACCATTATCATCAACCCAATTATTAATCCCTTCTGTCCTTTCACAGTGTATAAAACTGAAGACATTGCACCATGCACTGATCATTCGGTGCAGATCACTAATATCGCCATCTATAATTCTATAATTGGTAGAATTGGCAACGTTTAGTAGAGTCCGTATGTTCCATAAACATGTAAGACCACATGCTAAGTTTTATTTATGAATATCGTTTATTTGGATATGACAGCATCTAAAAGCAGATCATACTATTTCAACACCCGTGAAATTCTTCGTGATATATCAGACCTGCTGAAAGTTGTAGAAGTATATTTCTCGTATTAAGTTGCATGTGTAACTAATACCTACTAATTAATTAATTTAACCAACAAATTCTTCACTAATATTTCATTCAAGTATTTCAGATGCCTAGGAAGTGTTGTGTGCCTGACTGTAAGTCAAATTATGGCAGCGCTATTAAAATAACTGGTTATATCATTACGTTTTGAGTACTGTACTACAGCGAGGTGGACTTTCAGTGCCTAGTAATTTAGTTTTGGTACCGGAATATATCTTCATGTGGCCTCTATATTCCAGTACATTATGAACTGTACTCAGTTGGCAAGTGTATTTAGGTAGAATTCATTAGAAAACTACCGGTACCCATTTTTAAATTATGTGACCAGTGGAGCATTATTGTAGACAGTCAACTTTAAGCTTGGCGGCCTATTTTAACTATGATGCATCTGTGGACAAAAAGTGTAGAATTTATTATCCAAGGCAGTCTCTAAGTTCGTAAGAATAGTCACAAATATTTTTTTCTGAGCGCGTCATTGACGGCAGTCAGGATAGCAGCAAGAAAATGAAACTTCAGACATTGGGACATTGAGGTACAGTACAGCCTTTTATTATTACCTAATCGGGAATCGAGAGTACATAGCATGATTTATTTTTGATATTTGTGCGTACCGGTATATGTAGCGGACGTTATGTTCTGTTGTATTTTCGGAAACATTTGGCGTCAAAATCTATGTGTTGACGCAGTGTTAGCAATTACCATGTGCTTGCGCTAGCCCTCCCAGATGACAGATGGGCGGTGTTGCCAAACCTTATGATACGGCTTGAGAATTTTAGACCGCGATGGTAATTGGCAACTCCAGCTATCTGATATGACATCTAGCGGTAAAAATGAGAAGCTTACCAAGTAGGGTACATTTGTCACGTGGTGACTGTTTGTATATGGTTTCTTGTATTGGTAAACAGATCGTGGTAAATTGTTCGTGTCTTTATACATAAGTAATAAGTTTTACTCGTTGATAGAGTGAAAAATGAGTAAAAGCAAAGTGTATTGCTCAGTTTACGGCTGTAAGTCGATGTATAAGAGGGCTGCGGATATACGTTTTCATCACTTTCCAAAAGATGCAAATAGCAATAGCCGAAATGTGATGATACCTAATAATACCTAATAATAATACCTTTCCACCCCGGGAAGGATCTAACACTTGTCGAGGTAGACAGACAGAAGACCTGCGACGTAAAGCCAGCGAAGGTTATTCAGTTTAAAAACAGCTGTTACGATGGGCGCGCTGGTAAGATTGAAGTTACTTGAATAATTAATTAAATAATTAATTATTGGCTGCTTGGTAGGGAGAAGGGATGAGTTTAACTTGTATTAAAACTCGGGGGGCGACAGGAATTGCTTGATTTGGATGGTTAAAAGGTGGGTTTGGTGTTGAATATTTGAATGGTAGCGGAATCACTCATTCTAGAGTGCCCACGGGGAGCAAATTAGGCCTATATGACTCGTAGTGGAATAGCTCGAATATCGAAGAACTTAGCGATTACGAGGTGTAGGCTTGGCGGATCATCAGTTTGACATCAATTCACGATATAAGTCGGAGCTTGGAACAGTGGCGTCTGGTTTGCCTGGATGCTAGTCTCGGAATGATAAAAGTAGCACAGCTTCGGTGTGTTATTTATTTGTTTATGTACCGTATTTCTCTATTTGAATGTCCTCGGCGTTGACTCAGGATCGACATTTACATTATATTGCGCATAATAGTACCGAAATAATGTCCGAAGTGTAGCCCTGTGTAAATTTGAATCAGCTGATCTACATCAACCATAAAAACTGATGCTTGATAATATGCAAATGACACCAAAAAATCCAGTGGAACACACAAATTAGATCACGTGTATCGCACAGTTATACATATATACAATTTAAAATAACACTGTCATTACTTTAGAGACCACATTTACTGATTATAACCGAAAAATTAAAAGTGTCCCATATCAAACGCGTGTTATTGTGTATTTTAAACCCTACTTATCCAGACCGACCGCAGCGCCCCAAGTGTTAGTTTGAGTTGCCAATATCGCCGTGCTGTTGGTAGAACTGGCAACGTTGACTAGAGTCTGTAAGTTCTATTGGCAACTCAAACTATCACTTGGGGCGCTGCGGTCGGTCCAACATGGCCGGGATACGTAGGATAAAACACTCAATAACACAGGATTGCTATGGAACACTTTCGTATTAACCTGTTATAATCCATAAATATGGTACCCAAAATACCGATGACAGTGTTATATTATGCATAACAATGCGATACACGCGATCTAATTTGTGTGTTCCTTTGGATTTTATGTGTGAATTACGTAGGGCCTATTATCAAGTATTGATTGTCTGCTCGGATTTGATTTTGTGCATTTCGAATAATGACGCTGTTACTTTTCAAAGCTATATTCGAGTTTGCTAACTGCACCATAGACTCCAGAAACTTTACAGAAGGGGTAGAAGTGTTATTTGCAAACATGTCTTGTGAAAGAGTAGACAATGATGAAACCACTTGGTCAATTTACGCTCTTGAGCTCCAGACGTCGCTGCTCCGCCCCCCCCCCCCCCTGGTTACAAGAGAAATTGAAAGTAAGGCAGGCGCATCAGAGTGTTGCAAACATGTTATATCACTGCTTTGTCTCTGTCACAGGAAATTAGGGCCCATTATTCCATTATTATTAGACTATTATTAAACACAGAAGTGCTGAATGTTCTTAACTGCAGCCCTATATTAGAATACATCCATGAATACCAAAGAAATTGGCTAGGACACCTCAACAGAATGGACAGAAACTAGTAGTATGTAATCTGTGGACAGAAAGCAGGAGCCCTAAAGCAGTCGTCAACTACTGCCCCGGTGGGAAGAGTTCTCTAGGTCGCCCCAGTAAAAGATGGCGTGAAAATTCAAATCTTTTGTGTAGACCGTAACAGTTCTAGGACTAACACATGAAAGGAGGAGGATGATGATGGTGATGATGATTATTATTATTATTATTATTACCGGTATTATTATTATTATTATTATTAATAATAATATCTTAAGTGGCTAGACTGTCCTCCAACGTCCACGCCAACTGCAGTCCTACTCGTTCCTGTTATCCGTATTTTTCGTGATCGCCACCTTTCGACCACTGCGATTTGCATCTTTTAGAATTTATGACTATATCCGTAGCGCTCTTACAGCCTACATCGGCTTGCAGCCGTAAACTAAGCAATATACTTTGCTTATACTAATTTTGTATTCTAACAATGAATAAAACTCATTAATTGGGTATTAAACACAAACAAATTAACACGCTCTGTTCACCCATACAAGAAACAATACAAACTGTCACCACGTGGTAGATTTATCTTATTGGTGAGATTCTTATTTTCACCGCTAGATGGCATATCGGATAGCTGGAGTTGCCAATAAACACGTAAGACCACATGCTAAGTTTTATTCATAAATATAGTTTATTTTGAAGACAGCATCTAAGAGCAGTTCGTACTATTTCAACACCCGTGAAATTCCTCATGGTAAGTCAGACCTGCTGAAAGTTGTAGAAGTGAGTATTTCCCATATTAAGTTGCATGTGTAACCAATGCCTACTAATGAATTTAACCAACAAATTCTTCATTAATATTTCTTTAAACTAATTCAGGTTGTGTGCATGACTCAAGTCAAATTACGGCAGCGCTATTAAAATAACTGGTTACATCATTCATAATGTTGAATTTTGGGCTTATGCCGTGTTTTATTATATTGCAATTCGACGCGTTTCGAAAGAAACCATGACGATGAAAGACAGGGTTTCTTTCGAAACGCGTCGAATTGCAATATAATAAAACACGGCATAAGCCCAAAATTCAACATTATGAATAATAACACGGGCCGTGAAAGTCTAAATGACAAAACTGGTTACATCACTACGTTTTGATCATTACAGCGAGGTGGAATTTCAGTGCCTAGTAATTCAGTTTTAGTACCGGTATATATCTTCATGTGGCCTCTATATTCCAGTACGTTATGAACTGTACTCAGTTGGCAAGTTCCTTTAGGTAGAATTTATTAGAAAGCTACCTTTTTTAAAATTAAGTGGCCAGTGGAGCATTATTGTTAGACAGTCAATATTAAGCTTGGAGGCCTATTTTGACTATGATGAGTGCATCTGTGGTCAAAAATTGAAGAATTTATTGTCAAAGTCAGTCTCTAAGTTCGTAAGAATAGCCATAAATATTTTTCTGAGCGCGCCAATGACGGCAGTGAGCATATCAGCAAGAACAGAAAACTTCAGACATTGGGACATTGAGGTACAGTATAACCTTTTATTATTACCTTATCGGGAATCGACAGTACATAGCATGATAATATGTATCCTTTATTTGTGATATGTGTGTGTAGATGCAGCGGATGTTATGTTCTATTGTATTTTTGGAAACATTTGGCGTCAAAATCTATGTGTTTACGCAGTATTAGCAATTACCATCTGCTTGCGCTAGGCCTCCCAGATGAGAGATGGGCGGTGTTGCCAAACCTTATGACACGGCTTCAGAATTGTAGACGGCTATGCTAATATTAAATATAACCATCGCCGTCTACAATTCTCAAGCCGTGTCATAAAGTGTGACAACACCATCTGTCATCTGAGAAGCCAAGTGCAAGCACATAGTAATTTCTAACACTGCGTAACCGTAAACACATGGATTTTGACGCCAAATGTTTCCGAAAATACAACACAACAATATGTCCGCTACATATAGGTTACACAAAAATATCACAAATAAAGGATACATAATATGTACTGTCGATTCCCGGTAACGTAATAAGGTAATGTCCCATTGTCTGAAGTTTCCTGTTCATGCTACTATGCTCACTGCCGTCATTGACGCGCTCAGAAAAAATATTTAAGACTGTTCTTACGAACCTAGAGACTGCCTTTGATAATAAATTCTTCACTTTTTGTCCACAGATGCACTCATCATTGTCACAATAGGCCGCCAAGCTTAATGTTGACAGTCTAACAATAATGCTCCACTGGCCACTTAATTTTAAAATAGGTAGCTTTCTAATGAAATCTACCTCAAGTCACTAGCCAACTTAGTACAGTTCATAATGAACGGTACTGGAAAATAGAGGCCACATGAAGATATATACCGGTACCAAAACTAAATTACTAGGCACTGAAAGTCCACCTCGCTCTAGTGATCAAAACGCAGTGATATAACCAGTTATTTTAATAGTGCTGCCATAATTTATAACACAACACTTCCTAGACATCTGAAATAGTTTAATGAAATATTAGTGAAGAATGTATTGGTCAAATTCATTAGTAGGCCTAGGTATTGGTTACACATGCAATTTAATAGGGGAAATACTCACTTCTACAACTTTCAGCAGGTCTGACTTACAATGAGGAATTTTACGGGTGTTGACATAGTTAGTACGAACTGCTTTTAGATGCTGTCATATCAAAATAAACGATATTTATGAATACAACTTAGCATGTGGTCATACGTGTTTATAGAACTTATAGAACTCAGTGTTGCCAATTCTACCAACAGCATGGCATGAGAATTATAGACGGCGATGCCTATACGGTACAAAAGCCAGAAAGAGAAATCTTTTTCGGCCCAGTTTGTACTGAGGGAATCTGGATTAAAAATCTCGGATACATTCACAAAAAGACGTTTGAAATGTTATGAACATATTCTCATAACGAGCTATCACAGGCTAATTGAAACAATTCTACATTTTACTCTCTCAATGATTCAGGGGCAGATGACCTCGTAGTTCCTTCTCTTAAAACAACAATAACTAACTAACTCTCTCATCAATGAAAGCTAAGAACTGGCCGCTTGAAATTGAAAAGGACCTTCAGGAAATTGTCATCTTAAGTGATACGGTACTGGATAGCTCTTAATTCAGAGAATTTGTCGATAATCATCAATTTTCAGACCGCCCAAACAGTAGAACTTGGATGGAGGAGCACAAAAAGAGTCAATGAAAATATGAAGACATTTTGGGAGGACACGAAAGCAAGATCAACTCGATAGCTTCAATCGCGCCCCTTCGATGGGCTTAACGATGTAACATAGTAATACTATAATTACAAGGTACCTGGGTGCAAAGAGCAGTTCATTACAGACTCAGTTGTCTTCCAGCAGCTGTCACCGTGGAGGCCCGGGTTCGATTCCCAGCTCTGCCAAGAAATTAAATTCTGGTCTGAGGGCTGGAAGGAGGTACACTGAGAAAAGGTTCGATTTTTACCTCAGTCATCCTGGAGGGGTTTTTCCGCGGTTTCCCACTTCTACTCCAGGAAAATGCCAGGATGGTACCCAACTCAAGACCACGGCCACTTCCTACCCAAATCCTACCTCAATTACAAAAACAGGTTATCAGATTATCAGACAATTTCTACACACATCGAAGTACACGGGTCTACATTACCATAATGTCACAATGCCCCAAAAGAATCAACAACAAAACAACTCTCATCGAGCAAGCCAATGCTAAGAGGAAATTATATTCAACATACATTGATTACTAGCCCTGTTCCTAACAACTTCACGCCTGATCAAAACATTGCCATCATAAACATCTGCGAGAAGGCGCTTTGTTATTGGCCAGTTCACGGAAGTCATACGTTTGACACGTGAAACGGACCAATCATTGCATTCGAACAGCAGTAGAGCCTCGGCGCATTTCTTTTGATCGGGCATCAAGTTACAAGAAACAGAGATAGCACGTTGTTAATTAATTTTAGGGGCTTGGGACATATTGGTCATCAGCCCCATGTAGTTGGATGAGTATTGAACGTTTCTGATAACCTGCATTGCTGTGATGACTGTAGTAGTGTGTGTAACTGCATGAGGGACAGGGATGAGGTAGATGCCCCGGGACATTATCCCGGCATTTGCCTGGAGGATGTGTAGAAATACCCGGGGAAAACCACATTCAAGATAGCCACTGCCTGCGCCGGGATTCGTATCTGTTATCTCCGGACTTGCTGCAGCTGTCCCAGCGGCCGGGGTGCACGGTTATAACGAGCATGGCTACGCCGCGGGATACAGGGATTGCAACATTTATAATGGTGCAACCAGGGCGAATAAAGTAATAAGTGGTGAAACTTCCATATGACTCAATGGTTAAGATGAAGTAGTTCTAAATTTCAATACCACGCACCGCGCCGAGCGTATGGTCTCAAGCAGATGACTGCAGGTGACGGCAGTCAAGCAGTGATGCATTACCGCGCGCAAATTGTAGCCTACTTACAACACAAGTACGTTTTAACTGCAAAATTTTAAGGGGCTGATGACCTAGTAGTTCCGCCCCTTAAAACAATAATAACTAATTAACTAACTGCAAAATTAAATCAAGACCCTTCTGAGAGGCATTTTGGACTTAAACGAGGTTAATTTAAGCAGTGACGATCATCCTACTTCTACCGAATTCTTTCGCCTCCATTTGCTTCAGTCTATATACTGTACATAGGCCTATTAGTGAAAGAGGTTCTTTCTTCACAAGCTAATTATGAGGACTCTATTGCCTATAAGCTTTCTTCCTTTAATGAATACGGTCAATGGCCAGAAATGAAATAGGGGGAAGTCCTGTAGCACCGGACGGCATGTAGTACCGGACACTCTATAGTTCACGGAAATCTCGCTAGATGTCAGCATCATGTAGAGTGCATTTCAAAGGTTTCTTCCAGTGTACGTCAGCGCAAGCAGTGTATGTCACTCAAACAGTAACAACGCTACGTGGTATTTTCTGATTTCCTGTGTTCATTCATGTGTCTCAAGTAAGTTTTGGAAGAGCATTGTACTGAACTAGGTAAGTGAATTGTTACTGTACTGAGAGTAGTTGTTAAATGTGGTCTTAGTAACATGTTCACAAAGTATAAATTGAAAATGAAACGTATTTAGTTAATGGCAGGTGTTTCTTTAGATGCATGCTTGTCCTGTAAGACCGGACAGTACTATGTCCTGTACCATCGGACACGTAATTAGCTGTCACATTATTATTTGCAGGTTGATTCACAAATAAAAACATGCCAAAAGACGACAAAAATGGGAAGAGGAGGGGAACGTGGTCCGAAGACGGTATGAAACTGGCAGTGAACAGCGTGCTTGCTAATAATTTGAGTGTTAGGGAAGCTGCAAGTAGTTTTAGTGTTCCAAAGAGCACTTTGCAGGACAGACTAATTAAAATAAAGAGTGGAGGAGAATTTCAAATTACGCCGAAATTAGGGCGCTTCGAGAGAACATTTGCAGACAATGTTGAAGAACAATTAGTCGTCCATATCAAACTGTTAGATGGCATGCTCATGACCCTTACCAGAAAAGAGTTCCTGAAACTTGCTTATGATTTAGCTGCAACTTTAGAGCCGCCTCATAGGTTCAATAAGGACAACAAAATTGCAGGGAAACATTTCTATTACAGCTTCATGAAGAGACATCGTGAACTTGCACCGAGATCTCCAGTTCTTACCATGTTTTAATTTTTTTTAAATTTCAAAGGTCACTTTATTTTAGGGCCATAATATGTCCATAGATCTCAAGTATGAAGTTCCTTTAAGACACTATCATGTCAACTACCACATCCTTTGATAAGATCATCGATAAGCATAGAATTTACAGTATTCAAATAACAATCCGAAAAAGTTCTAAACTGTCCGGTATTACAGGCCAGTCTTAATAAAAGGGAAAAAAGCCACAAGTACGTTTATTTAAATTCCCAATAATCCTGCCACTGTTGAAAATTATGCTATCAAGAATATTATCTTATGTTACATGAAGGATGTCACACATGTTTTTCTTGATTTTTAAATTCAAAAATTTCAGCAGTATTGGCAAAAAAAGTAATGTGTCCGGGGCTAGAGGACTCTCCCCTACATACGCGCAGAGAGGCGAAGGATAACAATTGTCACCAAATTAAAGAAACTACAGTATTACACTGACAGACATTGAACCCTATAATCCTGTCAGTTAATGATGACAGTTATGAGAGAGCAGGCGATAACGTTTATTATTTGTGTGGTTACCTGATTCACTCAGCAGCAAAAAAGATTGTGAAATGTACTTCCTGCATTAGGTCATTGGAAAGTGATTCCGAAACATTTAATGCTGTTATTGATGTATGTATCCTCACCATGCTGAGAGACTTTGGCGGAAGTGAATCTAAATTTCTCAAATACCTGTCTTCATCTTTATTTCACGTTATGGAAAAAAATTATCGTGTGGCCTCCTAAGAGGCCGAGTGCAGGTATTTCTAATTGACGCCCGTGGGCGACCTGCGCGTCGTAATGAGAATGCAGTGATGGTGAAGACGGCACATACACCCAGCCCCCGACCCACGGGAATTTACCCCAGGAGATTAAAATCCCTGATAGCCCGGCTAGGAATCGAACCTGGGATACGGCGGGCCAAAAGCCTAGCGCGCTAACCATTTAGCCACGAAGCCGGACATTTCACGTGATGAAACGTGTAATGAAACGTATGATTGCATGACAGTTCCCCACACTTCCACTTCCACACACTGCCCAAAATACTGACAATTCCCCACAGCCTATGAACGTGGCTACCTGTTTAATGACTCAGGAATAATCTCGACTAATAATTCTACACACATACCCCCCCCCCCCCGCTTCCCCCCCCCTAAGGCTATAGGCTTCAGCGATCATCGTTACAGGCGCACCAGTGACAATGCACCCTAACATAATACTCCTTTGGAGTGAAGAAAAGCGCTCGGTCTATATACGTCGTAACTAACACGGTCTCGAAAATATCATTATGATGTAGTGTAATTTCCATCAAAATAAAATAAATGCAGAGTCTGATTTCCATCACACTTTATCCAGGCTGTGGACTGGCAACATAATAACAAAACCGGTCATTTTGGTGTTGTTATCATTTTGGCGTGTTAAATCAGCTTTCTAGGCTTCGTCAGTTTTTTTTTCAACAATAATATTAACCTACTCCATTTTCTGTGAATAGGCAACTGCCTTCAGAAAACTTCTCATTTTTTGTTGTTGTCATTTTCGAACTTTTTCTGAATGTTCTCAATCCATCCGTCCAGTTTGACATATTTTCGTCTTTTTCTTTTTCCTTCCATGTTGAGCTCGGCCTTTACAAATGCGCAGTTTGTCTTCTCAGCTTCCGTCTTCAACACTTTGACAACCTCTTTTAATTTGGGCTGAGGTCTCCCGACAAGATTGTTGAGTCGGTTGTCCCAGCCCTCAACAGCATTCGTTGTCCTGTGTCGTGCTTGGGGCAGTTCCACATCTCGATTGGAATGTCTTGGTTATCTAGCCAGTTGTCAACGAAGTAGTCAAAAAACTGGCTAAGTTTGGGACTTTCTGGAGCTTGAGAGTGAATTTCCACCCATCCATCGAGCACATCTTCAGGCTTTAAAAGCGCAAGTGCTACGCACATACGGACATGAAGGCTGCTTTTGTTATTCTCTCGGTACTCCACCGAAAATCCGAAATCCTGTACTTTTCTCCATAAGCATTTTGTCATGTGAAAATGACAGCCATGTATTTTTGTTGTTGGAAATACGTCTTTCAGAGAATAAATTACAGCAGCTTCAAAATCCACATTTATGTACTCAACTTGATCGTTTTCATAGTAGCCTTGGTGGTGGGGGGAAGATGTGTGTGGAAATGTCAGTCGAGATTATTTCTGAGTCATTAAACAGGTAGCCACGTCCAAGGGCTGTGGGGAAGTGTCAGTATATTTTGGGGAAGTGTCAGTATTTTTTGCAGTGTGTGGAAGTGTCAGTGTGGGGAACTGTCCGGACACCGAAACGTGTAGCTGCAGTAGAGGAGGCGAAGTTGGAGCAAGAGGGCGCGTTGTTGGGCGATATCTTTTCAGATTGTGTGGATATGATCTGTGAACTTCCTGTGTTCTGAAATGTGTGCTGCTCGGAACAGCACCCGTTATTATATTTCCCTAGGATAGTGTTTCATTACATTACATGCCGGTTCATTTTCCGGGCGAAAGAAATGTCCAGGGAACTGAGATCCAGATCGTCTTCAAAATCATCGAGAAAAATAATGAAGATCTCTTCTGTTTAGAGGTAAGCTCTAATCTTCTTAGAGATGTATTTAAGTGTGTTCTGGACAGTATTTTAATATGTTCGTATTTCCTTGAAGATTTGTTTCTGTTATTCACAACTTGATTCGCATGTAGTGCAATACTTCTTCTAATAAACAACGAGTCAGACTGGTGGTCCACCTGCACGTCCAGGCCAAGGAACGCTAGTACCACCTAACGGAGGAAACGGTTAAATACTGGAGTGCCACTGTTTATTACTCTATTCGCCCTGGTGCAACTATGAAATCCAATGCAATCATGATCATGACACAAGGCTCTCGACGATCGACTTGCAGCCATGACATCAAGCCCAATTACTTCTTCAGACCTGAATCTGGCTCTCCAGATTACTAACAATGAAGATATGGAATTACTTGAAGGAAAAATTGCGTTTTAAATCAGCGATGCTTGGTCACAAGGTTTTAGTGGTCTAATCTGTTTCCCAGCTATTCACCAGTCCCTGCTATAATCATCACACTTTGTGATTAGGATACAGTTCACCTACATGTTGTATTTGCACTATTTGCCTGCGCAATATTGCTAAAGTGAACTAGTTGGGAAAGATAACACGCAGCCTTCCCGTGGGCTAGGTCACAGATGTGACCGTAGGTGGTGTATGATCAAAATCCAATCTCACATTTGATTGCTAGGTGATATTTCGGACGACTAGTCATTTAGTCGAGCTTAGAGGTTTCGAAAATCTCTTACAGATACTGTAACGGGCGTCACACAGTGGGCATCTACTATCTTGGAATTACAAACTTGTAGCTCACCCCATGGGTGTCTGCATAGAAGCAGCTACAAACTCTGGTGGAGCCGAATATGTCCTCGGGCACTCCCGGCACTAAAAGTCATAGCCTATGCTAAATAAATAAATAAATACAAATAAACCTAATGCATTTGAATTAATTGATCAGTGGCGGCCGATGGCAATTAAACAGGCAGTGACAATAATAATAATAATAATAATAATAATAATAATAATAATAATAATAATAATATTTGCGTGGTCCTTAGTTCGCATAATGGGCCGGTTCGCATAATGTAATGTAATGTAGTAATAAATGAGTTTTGCATTTTATATAAAGTCTACTTACCTACACCATGTAGGGGCAGGCCGTTAAGGCCCATAGCATCCAAGACTGCTGCTGCCCGGCTCAAAACCTACAGGGGAAGGGAGGTCATGTGTTCAGCACAACGCTTCCCTCAGCCGTATTTCTTGGTTTGCTGACTGGTGCCGCTACTCACTGTAGCACTCCAATTGACATTACGACGCTGCTGGTTCAACGACGTTCCAAACTCCTGGCCAGTACTGGGAATATAACCAAGACTGCCTGGGCGAGGAGCTAGAACGCTGCTCCGAGACCACAGCGGTGGTCATACAAATTCTTTGTTAGTTAGATATTGAGGTTTTAAGGGGAGGAACTACGAGGTCATCTGACCCTCAAACAAAGTCTACCAAACCGAGTTAGTTAAGAGTTTGTTCTTATATATTGGCGATCAGCTGGTGGTTACATGTTAAAAACTTCACAATTTTATTTATTTTTGACTGTTAGATCTAGTTTTAGAGGAAGAAAAGGTATACACTTAGGCTACTTCCAAACAGCGATATCTGCCATGAGCGTTAATAGTAAATTTGAATCAAACTTGACAAATGACAGAAGAAGCAGAGGCAAATCCTTTTGCAGCACAAAGACCAAGCCAACTGTGTTATAATGTCAGGTAATTTCGAGGAACGCTTATGGATGTAGCCTACTCGATCTTTTCTTGGATACCGTACAATTTTTAATAAAACTTTCCTGGGCTGTGGCAATCCTGGCAGCATCTTCTGCCTTTAAGGAGGGTATCCTTGACTAGTATATCAGGAAGTGCCTGACAGAGAAAAACTGGTTATAAGAGGAGCAGTTTTTTTTTTATTAGGGGAGGGTTTTCATAAGGGGAGGGAAACGGAATAAAGCAAAAAGAGAAGAGGGAGTAGAACCATAAGAGGAG
Source organism: Meconema thalassinum (assembly GCA_946902985.2). NCBI lineage: Eukaryota > Metazoa > Arthropoda > Insecta > Orthoptera > Tettigoniidae > Meconema > Meconema thalassinum. Next base: position 556,779,859 of record OX336388.2, read on the forward strand.
GAGAGGAAAAGTGAAGAGGAGAGGGTCTGCTCCAAAGCCAGTGGTAAAAGGGAAGAAAGCGGACCCAACTCCGGAATTTAAAGGCACGCGTTTTACGGTCTTGGTGGGTATCCAAGAACGTGTGACAGCGGAGTTCCTAGAAGGTCATGGCGAAAATGTAGGAAACAATATGGTAGGTAGTAGTGGAGAGATCAGGCTGGCACGTTAACACAAGGCGTTGTGCATGACCCGAGCACCCACGGCGACGTCTCACGACTTTCCCTGTGCTGGCCAGCCACCGATGATCCATATCATTCCATTCAATAAAAATTTTAGGTAGATTTCATTAGAAAGCTAACTATTGCAATGGGCAGCCGGCACACTTCCATATCCTCGCCGCTAGATGGGGGCTTCATTCATTCCATTCCTGATCCGGTCGGAGACTGGAAGCAGGCTGTGGATTTTCATTTTCATAGTCCAACTCTGCCTTTTTCACAGCATTTGAACCGTGTAGATTTTGCTTAGGCAAACTCTTTCACAGCATAATCTGAATTATGTTGATTACTGTGTACGCATTGCTCAGGCAAACAGGCTTCGTGCCTTATGTACAGTAAATATTTGTATACTTGGTGTTGGTCGACCAATCAACTGGTATTCTTCAAAGTCTTCGTCTTCATTGAAATATAATAATAACTCAGACGCGAGGAGAACCTGTGGGGACCTGAACTTGTAGATTCTCACACAACATTCATCGATAAGTCTACAAACTTATATGTGGTTTCGTCCGGGATTGACTTATTTATCTCAAGCACCATCAAGCACTACATTGCCTACGTCACAGAAGGATTAGTTTTACGCGCCATGGCCTGTCTTTCTCGTTGGCCGTGAAGCGGCTTCAGTGACGTACCCGGTAGCATGCTGAACTTCTATGCCCAAGCTCGCGGGTTCAAAGCCGGCCGAAGACGTCGGATTTTCTAAGAGCGCTAAAATCCCTCAGTATGCTTTCCTTCGCAGGGGAAGTTCCATCGTTCGTTGTAAGTTGCTGGTTGCGGTGGCATCTAGTTGCCAAGTTCACAGATAGGTGTCGTGGACGGTAGTATTTGGTACCAAAATTAGGAACTACTACTTGAAACTGACCGTCTGCAGTCCTTACCTGAATTACATACTAATACAGCCATCACAATTAACACCGTTTATCAGACATATTCTACACACACCCAAAGTATACGGGGTGACATGCCCGCGTTGTCGCAGCACCTAAACTGAGGAACCAACCAACATCTCTGCGGGAGATAAAATTATGCGTGAAGAAGTAACAGACTGCTTGATAGTTACACATCAGTGTCGAAACCTTGCATAAGGACAGTGTGACCACAAGTACAGTATAACAAGTAGTTCCGTGAAGAACTAAAGCCTATTTTCATATATCCTACTTATGTTAATTGCAACAAGAGTTTAGTGCTTTTCAGTCGGTCAACACGAATGTACCGAAAAGAGATGGGTTATGCCCTAATCCTGAAATAAATTACATGAGATTAATAAAACACTAGGATGACCAGTTTCGATCGTCAAGCGATCATCATCAGATCCACTACACTTAGGCTACAAAATCTATGTTTGAAATACAGGTGAAAATATTTACAATATGTACAATTATTTAGTTGCAGTATTGGTACTGCAACTGTCAGTGTATGCTAAATGCAATATATATGTTAGGTGAAATGCTAAATGGTGATAGCTATCCGTAGATTGTACTTGAGAGAGATTATATGGTTGTAAACTATGGTTAAACTATAATTTTTTTAGGCTAACTACTTAATACTACTTAATACTAACTACTTAATAGGTAAATGTTATCTGGATCAGGTGTACGATGTACTTTTCTTCTGCAATAAACCAAGGCCCATATTCGCGGCAGTATTAAAGGTGCCGGGACGTCCTCATAAGACCGCCAACGCTTAGTTCGAATGGGTTATGCGCCACGCGTGGCGAGGGCTAATCCACGGTCTTTAATAGTTGTAGACCCACCTCATTCAATAACATACATCTTATCTAGGTTGGCAACACCTCACATAAACACATCGCTATCACTCCCCACAGCACGTAGGGGCAGGGGGGAGAAAGCAGGGAAAAACCAGTCGTTAAGATAACCACCGCAGTCGACCGCACAGTGAGTTCCAGTGAGCACGAAAACTGCGAATAGCTGTTGTACGGAAGACAATCAGATAAGTAGTTAGCCTAAAATTTTTATAGTTTAACCATAGTTTACAACCATATAATCTCTCTAAAGTACAATCTACGGATAGCTATCACTATTTAGCATTTCACCTAACATATATACTGCATTTAGCATACACTGACAGTTGCAGTACCAATACTGCAACTAAATAATTGTACATATTGTAAATATTTTCACCTGTAATTCAAACATAGATTTTGTAGCCTAAGTGTAATGGATCTGATGATGATCGCTTGACGATCGAAACTGGTCATCCTAGTGTTTTATTAATCTCATGTAATTTATTTCAGGATTAGGGCATAACCCATCTCTTTTGGGTACATTCGTGTTGACCGAATGAAAAGCACTAAACTCTTGTTTACTAAGGCAACACTGAAAATATGGCTTCAAACACCACAATGTTAATTGCAACTATCAACATACAAAATTTCAGTTTGATTGCTGTAATAGATTCGTAGATATTGAGAACCGACTAAATATTTCGGATAGTCGCCACGTTGGATTTTTATATATGTAGTTCTTAGAGTTATGTACTGTTACATGAAGATGTGTACGTGTAGTATTCAAACTTCAATCGCATGATTAGGACACAAGAAGTAAAAACGAAATTTTAAAATTTCGCACAGCGCCATCTTGTGGTTATGGAAACAATTGAAATAAATTAGATGCCAGTGTATTAACATTTGTATAAGGATTTACTGTACCAAATTCCACTGCACTCGGATGGTTATATTGCGAGAAACGTCCATGTGAATATTTATAATTCGCGTTGCCGCCTTGTTGGATTTGTGATCACCAGGTTATTGAAAGTTCTATAGGTGAACTTATGTTCATAGCCCCTATGAACATTTAAAAATTCAGTTTGATTGCTGTAATAGATTCGTAGATATTGAGAACCGTCTATATATTTCGGATGGTCGCCATGTTGGATTGTTTTATGTTTAGGCCATAGAGTCATGTACCATTAAAGGAAAATTATTGCATAGGTTCATCATTCAAACTTTCACTTCGATCGCATGATTACGACACAAGAAATAAAAACTTAATTTTAAAATTCGCACAGCCGCCATCTAGAGCTTATGTAAACAATAGAACTAAATTAGATACCAGTGCATTGCAATGTCTATAAAAATTTGCTGTACCAAGTTTCATTGCGTTTGTATCATTAAATCGCGAGAAAAGTATATTTAAAACTTTCTACTTCGCTTGGCCTCAATGTTCGTTTTGTAGTTAACCGATTTTTGAAAGTCTCATAGATGAACTTCTGCTAGTGCCCCTTATTTCCGTACAAAATTTCAGGGTGATACCGGTAATAGTTTCAGAGATATAGAATGCCGGTGAAAATTTTCGCACAGTCGCCATCTTGAGGTTATGTAAACAATTGAACGAAGTTAGATGTCGGTGCATTACAATGTGTATAAACATATACTGTACTAAGTTGCATTGCGTTTGGTTGGTTAAATCGCGAGATGCGTTTATTTAAAAGTCGCAAATTTGATTGCCCGCCATGTTGGTTTCGTAGTTACCAGGTTTACAAAAGTCACATAGGTAAACTTCTAGTAGTTTCCTTTATCACCGTACAAAATTCCAGGGTGATATCGGTAATAGTTTCGGAGATATTGAATGCTAATGAAATATTTCGCACAGCCGCCATGTTGGATTGGTGAGACAAAACGAAATTTGAAGGGCACGGGCGGGGTCGTTCGGAATAGTGCCATGAACTTACCGAGTTTCATTGAAATCGCTCCATCCGTTAATAAATATTAGGGGGACACACAGACACACACACACACGAATCACACACGTACACACCGACACACGGACAAAAGGTCTCATAAGCCTATTTTTTCATAAATGAAAATAGGCTAAAAATGGACCCCAAATGACAAGAAGGTTACCATCCCCATAAGACAATAAAATGTTATAAATATGCATAGAAAGAAGAAAAAAAAAATCCTCTCGGCACGCCGGAAGGCGGAGGTAGATTTCACCGGGCAGACTAGAGGATAGGCTAAAATAGGCGAAATATGCAGGTTTTCGTAGGTGGATCAGACCTCATTTATTGCGAGAATGTATTTTACAATTGGAGGTTAATTAACCTTTTTTTCGTCTTTCTATGCATATTTTTAAAATTTTATTGTCTTATGGGGATGGTAACTTTCTTGTCATATTTGGGGTTCATTTTAATACTTTTGATCACAATGTCCTTATGCAAGGTTTGGAACTGATGTGTAAACTATCTAACAGTCTGTTACTTCTTCGCGCAAAATTTTATCTCCCGCAGGGATGTTTGTTGGTTCCTCAGTTTAGGGGCTGCGACAACGTGGCCATGTAACCCCGTGTACATTGGGTGTGTGTAGAGTCTGTCTGATAAACGGTGTTAATTGTGATGACTGTATTAGTCTCTAATTCAGTTAAGGTCTGCATAAGGTCAATTTTAAGTAGTAGTACCTAATTTTGTACCAAATACTACCGTCAACGACACCTACTGTGAACTTGGCTGCTAGATTCCACCGCAACCAGCAACTTTCAATGAACGTTGGAACTTCCCCTCCGAAGGAAAGCATGCTGAGGGATTTTTAGCGCTCTTAGAAAATCCGACGACTTTGGCCGGTTTTGAACCAGCGACCTAGGGCATAGAAGTTCAGCATGCTACCAGTTAGCCGCTTCCCACATAGTCAGATGGAACAAGAAGTTCCGTGCGGAACTAAAGAGCCTACTTTTCTTAAAATTAAGATTCATGCCAATGATTAATCTACAGTATATGAACCTATCTAGAATAATGACGAAATTAAGTTGGTAATATCGGAATGTCTTAATTAGTTCGAAATACTGTATACTAGGCATAATGTAGCCTAATACAGCAATACAGTTGGTAGCCCTGGTGACTGAATATATTCTTAATTCCATCTCATAAGGTACAAAATACAAAATGTGGTTGAAGTCCAAAGGATGTTACATGGAGTTATACATTGGATCTATCAGCACACGTAAAAGCACGTTGGCAACAATGTCATGCGTATGCTGGTCAGAAATAATCGGAAATATTATGATATATTTTTGTGCCAATTTTGGATGAAATCCATTTTTTAGTATAGAAGTTATATGTATTTTACAATTGGAGCTATCATCAGGCATAGAATCATGTTGGCATCACTGACTTATATTAATTACTCCAAATTAATCTAGAATGTCAGGTGCTATACGTATGCAAAGTATAGACCTGTTGGCTTGCATACTTTCTGATATATTGATATTAGGGTAAAAAATATAGACACCATTTATTAACAGTTGGCAGCCCTAATTGCTCATAAGAATACTTATAGTCATATCTGTTATATTACACATAGCACATACGAAATTTGGTTGAAATCCAACTGACAGTATAGAAGTTACATGTATTTAAAAATTGGTCCTATCAGCAGGCTTAGAATCATGTTGGTAGAACTGACGTATATAAGATACTCCAAATTAATGTAAAATGTCAGGTACTATACGCGTGCATAGTTTAAAGCTGTCGGCTTGCATACTTTCTGATATATTGGTATTTGGATAAAAAGTAGAGAGAACAATTATTAACAGTTGGCAGCCCTGGTGGCTCTTAATAATACGCTCAGTCATACCTGCTTATGTGCTTATATTACATACATAATTTGGTTGAAATCCAATTGATAGTGTAGAAGTTATGTGCATTTAAAAATTGGACCTATCAGAAGGCTTAAAATTATTTTGGCAACACTGTCATGTATGGCCTCCTGGAAATTAAACTGAAATAGTATTATCTACATGTGTGCCAATTTTGGAATTGCTCCCATGTATGCCTTCCATGATATCCAACATGGAGCTCAAATTTCTAATGCGTTTTTTTAGCAGTTGGTAGCACTGACATCTTTTTCAAATATGGGCTTGAGATATTCCGGTATCCATCTTTACTCATACTAAATTTGGTTTCGATTGCTGCAGTCGTTTAGGAGTTGATAAGGGGGGGACACACACACAGCCAGCCAGACAGAAGGACAGACAGACAGACAGACACATTTTCCCGGATCGATCTCATAAGTCTACTTTTTCCTCATTTTTGCAAAGTGTGAAAAGTAGGCTAAAAATGAATGTGATCTCGTCAATGGCGTTGTCTTGGCAACCTCTGATAGCTCATCCCTGATCAATTTAGAAGCGTTGTCATGGTAACCTCTGATGGCACTTGGCATTTTCTTTCATTCCGAAATCGTTTTTCTCATCCCTTGGCGTAATGGTGGGTCATATCAAAATTTCTTTCAGACAAAAGTTTTAGGTAATTATTAGGGGAATATTTTCCATTTCGTACGGTTTTGATAATGTGCCTATTAAGAGAGATATGATTAATGTTTCCCGAAAAACCCACTTTTTTCCACCCCTTTGGTCAATGGTTGGTGCTATCAAAAAACTTATTTGACATAAATTTTTGGCACTTATCCGACAGTTGAATGGGTTCGATATTTCATGTATTAAGAGAGTTATAGTGATATTTCACTTTTTGGAAAAAAGCCCCCCATTTTCACCCCCTTTGACCGATTTTGCCCATTAACGAACTCGACCGAGAATTTAATGGGATACTTATTATGTAAAAAATTCAAAGTGATTGGGGTAAAATTACGGCAGTTATCGTGTCCACAAGAAACTGATATATATAAATTATATATAAACTTTTGAACTGACGGTGGTTTTGGGGTCTGGGGGATGTGAAACGCGAAGATATGTAGAAATTTTCCGGAAGTCGAAACATGGGACCCATTGCAATAGTTAGCTTTCTAATGAAATCTACCTAATAGCTTTCTAATGAAATCTACCTAATAGCTTTCTAATGAAATCTACCTAAAAAGTTAACTAAGCTCCAATTGTAAAATACTTTCTGGCAATAAATGTGGTCTGATCCTTCTACGAAAACCTGCATATTTTGCCCATTATAGCCTATCCCCTAGTTTGCCCGGTGAAATCTACCTCCGCCTTCCGGCGTGCCGAGAGGAATTTTTTATTTTACTTATAAAATTAGCAGAAGCCTTACCTTGTTCAAAGAATAATTTTATTCATATCATAAAGAGGTTCAAAAACTATTTTTGATGAAAAAAGTATCACTTTCTTCAATTGTTCTTACATTTCTTGTTTCTTTTCTTCCCCCCCCCCCCCCCCCCCGAAGCACCTCAAGAAACCTCAGCGTTATCATTTTTACAGTAATTGATGTCTCTGACATTGTGTTTCTTGTTTCAATTATTTATAGAGATAAATCGTGACAAAATTAGAAATATTAGGTACCGGTATTCAGGGCCACCGAGAGGATTTCAAGGCCCCTACGCAATATATTTTCTTGGGCTCCTTTTGAAATACTTTTTATTATTTCTATGCACTACTAACTATTCCGGAAAGACAACGTCATTTTGAGAAAAGGATCTGATGCAGTCATAATTAAAAAAAACTTAGGTGGCAAAATCTTATTATATTATACAAAACATTTTATGAAATATATTTTGCCAAGTGCACAAAACGACTTGGGATTTTTGATTAATTTTAATATAGTTAACATGCATAAGGAAATATTTTGCAATTCTAAGTCTTCACTTCAATGACCAGCACGTAATGAAAAATAAGTAGCATTTAAATAAATTCATTTGATAGCAAATTCAACACTAAATTGTAGTAGATTATTCTTAAACAGTTATAACTCCTAACTGAGAGCCATATACTGTATAGAATTTAATAAATACACTTCTGGGATAGAATGAGCGACATTACAGGGTGCTTTTTGTAATATTCAGAATTGAGGAACATCTTTTACCAAATGAATGGTTTCTGACAATACTTTCGCATTGTCATATACTGTATGCCTCTGAAGTGTTTTCTGCCTCATTTATCTTGACAGTTGAAAGTTCGGTAACATGAGATATCTTCTCCAGTACTGTAGACAAATCGACATCATTACCCTGAAAAGCCTCGCACAAGTTGTAAGTTATAGCCAACATTTTACATACGGTAATACAAAAGTAGCTAATGAAACTAACGTGCACCACTAACGGGCCCTCATTGCTTACGGGCCACTATACATTTGCCCCTCCCTCTCGGCGGCCCTGCCAGTACTCCTTTGTGCTTAGGGGCAGATGACCACGTAGTTCCGCCCCTTAAAACAACAATAACTAACTAACTAACTGCTTTGTGATTACGTAATACGTGGATGGCCCTTTCTTAGGGGTAGACAATTGTAACTTGTTTCTTTATTATTCTGTTTGCTTGTGCAATGAGCAATCTTAAATTTAATATTGACCTTCTGTGTGATGATCTGATGAAACAGTAAGGTTCTCCTTGTTGTTAATTCATTTTAGGGGCTTGAGACATCTTGGTCATTAACCCGATGCCCTTAGGTGTGTGTTACCGACAGTAGTGGCTCAGCTGGCTAAAGCGCAGCATTAGGTCGTGGGACCAAGCTCTCTGCTGACTCGGTAGACGCGTGGGTTCGAGCCCCACCGTCGGCCGTCCTTGAAATGGTTTTCCGTGGTTTCCCATTTTCAACACCAGGCAAATGCTGGGACGGTACCTTCTGATAGGCCACGGCCGATTCCTTCCACATCCTTGCCCAGTTTCATTCATTCACCTTCCTCCATTCCATCTCTCATCCCGACGCGCAGGTCGCCCACGGGCGTCGAATCGAAAGACCTGCACTCGGCCTCTGAGGAGGCCACACGACAAAAAAAAAAGGTGTGTGTTGTCTGATAACTTGTATTTCTGCAATGACTGTGGTATCCCGGGACTTGAAATAAGGTACTATCCCGGCATTTGCCTGAAGGGAGTGAGGAAAATCAATCGGAAAACCTCACTCAGGATAGCCACTGTCAACATTGTATTTAACGGAAGTATTAATCTTCCAGTTGTATTTTAAATTAAGGATTGGAATCTGTGTTTGTAAATAGCTATTACTTTAATATTCCAAAATAAATGGAAGAAGTTTCTTAAATTTGACGCACGTTTGGTTGGTTGGTTCCTTAGTTTAGGGGCTGCGACAACGCGGTCATGTAGCCCCGTGTTCGCTTTTGCGAATGTTTTTTTGTAGGCTATGTTTCCCGTACGGTTTGAAACACACGTTCAATTATTCTGCCCCATTATTTTTTTCGTTATAATTGCAGTATGAACGTGGTGTTCTGATTATTTATTTAACTTATGTTTCATTTGAATTGTTGTTCTTTATTATTCTTGTCAACTCACCTTTTTTCTGAAGTGTCTTTCTAGTCGCACCATACTGTCACACTTTTTCATGAGGTACAGTGCTCACCTCAGCGGCAACCCTCGCAATGTGCATGGGGCTGTGCGTTGATTGGCTGTTTGACACCCCTCCTTCATTTTGGAATGTTCGGCGCGCTGTCGTCATTTCCACTATATATTCTCCGCCTCGCCGTCCTGCGGCCTGTCTACATCTGCCTGCCTGAACCAGTCTGACCACGGCTGCCTGCCTGTCCACAACAAGGCCCTTCTTGGGAAGGCCCTGTTAGTAAACATCGTGTGGCTGGAACCTTGCCAAGTGGCATGCTTCATCGCTCGGACTCGGTCATGCTAAGCGAGGCATGAGTCAACGACCTTCATCTCAGCAACTCAGTCAGCCCGCTAGCCCACTACAACACGGCGATGAGAAACTATAACTGCTTGTAATCCGCCAGACAGATCATTACCAAGAGGTCTGTTCCTGTGGGGTACACTTCGCCAAGGGAGTCACCATCTATCTTTCTCGGAAGGCATGCCGAGACATCTTAGAGGAAGCCTTTGTTTGGATTACGACCCGCTCCCTGCGGGCCAAATACTAAGTATAAAAGCATCAAATCATTGGTAACGCGAACTTCATTCACTTGGTTAACACATTCTTCAAGGCTAAGCCTTTTTCTTGCTTCTTGCTTGGTTTTTGGATATTTTTCTTGAAAATACTTTTTAATCGCCTTTTATAAGGCCTTTTTATGCATTTTTATTGTAATTCCTATTTTATTCTTTCCTGGAGAAACATTGCATTTTTAATTACCTTCCTTTAATTATTATTCTAAATGAAAATATTTGTTATTGATTCAAAAATCAAATAAATGTATTAAACCTTAGTTATCAATGTTTGGTCTCTTCCTCGTCGCTCCATTTAAATTCCACTGTGTGCCCGAAACCTAATCCTCTATTTCCCAGTTGGGGTGCTATTCAATCACCCCTTTCCACCCCGTGTACTTTGTGTGTGTGTAGAATCTGTCTGATAACCGGTGTTAATTGTGATGACTGTATTAGTGTGTGTATCTGTTTTAATTCAAGTAGGCCTAAGGACTGCAGACATTCAATTTTTCCAAGTAGTTACTACGTTTGCCGCCAAATGCCACCGTCAACGACCAACTAGTGCAGAACTTAGTTACCAGATGCCACCGCAGTCGGCTCCTGACGACGAACGTAAGAACCTAAGAACGTTAGTCAAATGTTTAACCTATATATAATTTAGATTCACACAGGTGTAATTAGTGGAAGGTTCTTTAACATGCCATAAATCTATGACATGGGACCGCCGGCTTTACTTCCCCTCCGAAGGCATACTGAGGGATTTTTAACGTTCTTAAAAAATCCGACGACTTCGGCCGGGTTTGAACCCACGATCTTGGGCATAGAAGCTCAGCATGCTACCAACTACGCCACCGAAGCCCCTGACGCACGTTTGAAACACTTAAAAAAATGGGCACTTCTTGCGTTTCATCTGCGTTTAAACTATTAAAGTGTAAATTAACCAATCCAATCCTCCATGAACAACATAAAGTAAAACGAGGGAAATAATAGTATTATTGGATTTTATGTAGACCTATTGCGAAGTTATTTCGTAGATATTGGTTATTTTATCCAGAACCTCCAAACTCGAGTACACATAATAAATATATTGGTTGTCAGTAGCACATACGGACTTACCTTATGTTTTACACAACTTGCCATAATATGGATAGCATTATTGTAGGTCTCCAAGGAACTGAAATAATCATGGCCTAAACCAGGAAGAATCACGGTAACTAGTGTATATTAAGTCATAAAATATACAGGTTCTATTGTATTACAATAATATGGGCTTTCTCAGTCTTAACAAGGAAAGCTTAACCTTAAGAACAAGATTGGTTACAGTTGACACCGGAAATCAAATATCATACATATTGGTATATTTTTATAGTCTACATAGAGAAGGGACACACTTAGCACATACAATATGAGAAGAGAAACTTACAGCTATATCAAATTCTGACCTTTCGTTAATCGAATTCCTTGACGGAGAAAATACTGAGCTGTCTGTTTTCAGTAATGAGCCTTTCACGTAAAATCGCGCACCATGACCGTGTTGGGGAGCTGCAGTAAATTTGGAAATCGGTTTTTGAATCCCGGCGGTAACAGAGGTTGTCAAAATTCTAATCATAACCATTGTTATCCAATTTCCAAAATTTCTCCTTGCTTTGAGTTTTAGTTGCTTGGAATGAAAATGAAACTTATGTGTCAGTGGCTGAGGTTCAATTTGTAGCCCGAGGTTTTAAATATTTATTTAAAAAATCACTAACCTGTAAATATGGGGGATATGAGGCAAACGGAGAAGGACATCCCAAAACAGACGCAGTCATAAAATTAACCAATATTAAAATTAAACTGACCGCGGTGGCTCAGAGCGCTAACGTGCTACCACGTGCCTTGTTGATATCGGGAGAGCGTGGATCGAACCCCACCCCGGTCGTCCAGAAAATTATTTTCCGTGGTTTCAAATTTTCAGCCCCAGGAACCGGGACGGTTCCTTTTAACAGGCCCAAGGCCCAATGCCTTCCCTGACCTTTCCTTCATTAGACCCAAGTTAGTGGTCACCCAGGTGATCGGACTGTAATCATCCCCAGTTGTATCTGCTGACAAAGTGTGTCTAACTGCAAGATTCTGTACTTGTGGTGGTTGAGGAATGATCCCTTGCAGAGTCCGTGGGTGAAGCCGAGCCTGGAGAATAAGCGATAAAAAATGAATGCGTTAACTAATTATTAAAAATCAAGCAAAATTTCTACGTAAATTATTAAAACACCAGAGATTACCACTTATGAAGGGTGCTACCGGTATGAAACTTATACCTACTGTAAAAATATGATCAACCAGTGAGTACAATAATTACGTATTTTGGTATAAATTCAGCAAGATAGTACGCATGTAGGTAATTGAAATAAGAAGCTTCATTTTAACTGGCGATAGAAGCATAGAGGTCACCATTTTGAGCAAATTACCATGAACATTTTTCTTTCTGTTATTAGTAGAGTCAAGACAGTTCAGGCCGCTGCTTCTGCGTTATTTATAATTGCACAAGCAGCGTCTCGAACTGTCTTGGCTAGCGGAAACCATGGTCTTAGCAGGCAGCCGATGTCCAGATAGAGGAAAAACAGAACAACTTGTTCTGTATAACAATAATGTTCACATGTTAGTAGGGATATGCATGACAAGGGGACCGGCTCTTACCGCGATGGAGATATTCTCCAGTTTGTAGTTATGCAGAACTTCTTGTGCACTGCCCCTCCATTTAGTTAGCGGCGGGATATTGTCGAACCCACAGCTATCCACACAAAATAGCTCCTTGCGCTCCTGAAACAGTAACTTCTACTCCACAAGTCAACGAGATAGTGCACACGAATTGTAAATTGAATTGGGCAAAGGCTTAGTAATGGAGTTTCAAGTTGTAAACCGAAACTAAGCACTGCGACATTGAAATTAAATTGTCGCCTTCAGCAGTCGCGGGGTACGTATTGAGACTTCTTACCCATAGGTCCTTGGTTCGATTTAGGGATTCAGTTCTGGAACAAGGTACACTCAGCTTCGTGAAGCAAATCTGAGAAGAGGTGGGTTTGATTACCACATCAGCTGTCCTTGAGGGGGTTTTCCATGGTTGACCCACCTCTACTCCAGGCAAAAGCCAGGATGGTTCCTAACTTCAGTCCATGGCCGTTTTTTTTCTTCCAAATTCTAGTCTCAGCTAAAATTTCACATTCTACCAGTAATCGTAATGCCACAGGTTATTCTGCCCACACCCAAGTACATGAGGCTACTTGGACCACGATGTCGCAAAGCCCCTAAATGAATCAACAACAACAATAACTGAAATTACATTGGTTAAGACTAGGCATAGTTAGCGGCTTGGCCATGTTGAAACACCAGATCCCGTGAGATCTCCGTAGTTAAGGAACATGGCTAGCAATCTTGGCTGTCACCGCGGAGGTCTAGGTTCGATTCCCGGCTCTGCCAATAAATTGAATTCTGATCTGAGGGCTGGAACGGGATACACTCAGCCTCGTGAAGAAAAATTGAGAAGAGACGTGCTGTTGGCGGGAGAAGGGAAGGAAGAGCGGCAAGGAATTGGCCACCCTACGGCAAGTAAACTACAGCTTAAGACCGCCTTTTCAGAGGTTTAAACCAGCCATCGGGCTGAAAACCCTTCTCAGAGACGGTGCGCTAGGATTTTGAAGCGGCTTGAGAAAGCGCAAGTTCAGTGATGCTCCGTCAAGAAACATGATCAACAGGGGAAGAATTTTCTTGCATAATATCATATGTAAGTATGATACAAGACACTTAAACTTACGCAAGTACAACATAAACTCTAGGAAAACATTATAAGTATAGATTTACTTCTCTTCTTGATCACCACGGTACCAATACAAACTATGGGTGCACAACTGAGGTTACTGGCTGACGTTTCTTCAGTCTTCTTGACGTAACAGAGGTGCCAACGGTGCTTAAACACAGGTGTGGCCAAATTATTATGGCAAAGCTGAATAAAATTGAATTCATTATTGCAAATTTAGATAATGTATTACAATGGATCATTTTATTTGAGGCAGACGTCTCTCTCTCTTTCGTAGGACCTTAACGAACTTTCCTTGGTCTTCATAGAAACTTCAACAATATAGAGATTTCCTGTAGCCTATTGAAAATAATGTTCTTTTTAGGTCATACAAGATCCACCCACTCGTACCTAATGAGAAGGGAAGATCCCCCACCTTGTACCTGTGGAGCCGTATTCACCGTGGTCCACATTTCAACCGAGTGTGTGGATCTTGCTTATCTACGAAGAAACCTCGGTTTGCAGATGACACTCGATTAGCCGATGATGCGGTGGCATACGATCTCGTCATCCGCTTTATAAGTGAGAGTGGGTTAGAGCCAGCAATGTAAAGTGTACGTTTGCTTAAAGACTTGTTCTTTTTAGAATTCTGATTTTTTTGTTTTCCCGTAATTTTTGTTTATTATTATAATTATTAGTTGCTTTTAACTTTTTGTTTTATTATTTTTAGACCATTTCATATTTAGGCTTCCACCTCTAAACTTTAATTTATTCTAAATTTGTAGTCTATAATTTGATCCGTGTTAAGAGGGGCAGATGACCTCGCTGTTCCGTCCCTTAAAACTCCAATGACGACAACGACAACATCAACTGCGTGAAATCCTAATCACATCAGTCTTTGGTCACCAATTGAGCTAACGTGGCTAGAAATTAATTAGGCCTAACCGTTCTTAAATAAAGATTATTATTATTATGTCTATTGTCTCAAACGTTTGGTGCTTCTCAGTCGGTCAACACGAATGTACCCAAAAGAGTTGGGTTATACCCTAATCATGAAAAAAATTACATGAGATTAATAAATATAAACCCCATAATGTCTATTGACTAATAAACAAATATATATATATATATATATAACAATGTGCACACACACAAAAAAAGGCGTAGGGTTGTAACCTTTCAAAGTTCTTTTTAAACGTCTAGCTGAATTGGCTACCAAATATAGGCTACTGATCTCGTTATGTTGCCACAAAAAAAAAAAAAAAAACTTCTGCCTTAAATGAAATGTCTCATTGTAATGCATTATCTTTCTTTTCAACAAAGAAATTGGTTTTATTCGGCTTTTTCATAATACTTTGCCCACCTCTGTACAGTACAATGTCTCGATCACCTGTTAGGGACAACGCTTTCTGCAACAATTTGAGAATTTTCAACTATTTATCATTCAGAAACTTTTCTGTAACATAGGCCGTTGTTGAATTGACGAACTGTTTTTCCCATTTTTTTCATTTTTGAAAGAACTTAGATACTTTATCTCAATAAATATAAGAACACATTTCTATCAAAACGGAACAGTATGTGCCCCTACAGTCACTCCAAAATGTATCTTCTGATTCAAAACAGAACACTTTCTTTTAACTTTTGAAAAAATACCCGTTGTTTGAGGGAAGAGTAAATAGGCCTGGTGTTTTCTTTCTCGTTTCTTAAAGTTTCATTTTGATGATAAAAATTGGAGTTTATTTTATCAGCACTATCTCGCTTGGGTTATAATACATTCCAAGTTTTAATCACCCACACATTTATGTTCTTAGTTCTACCATTGAAAGCATTTCAATTAGTAATAATTTTCACTATTCATGAGTTTAAAAAATGCATGGCTTAAAGTACCAGTGGGCCAATACAAGTAATATTGGCCAGTATGCTATTTTTTGAACCGAACACTTGAGTAAAGACAAACCGTCATAAGAAGCCAAACCAATTAATCAGGAAAGGAATTCGTAGATAGACATTTACGATACATAGCTACCAGGGAATAAAAAGGCAAAATATCTTTATGTCTTTAACGGACGCTATAACCTCTCTTGCTGCCACATTTTGAACATTCACCCTCCACTCCTCCACGTCATTGCGGTGATAAAATGATTGACATTGCACCACTCACTGAATATCACTGATTTAACTGGACTTTGTCGAGGGAAGAGTACACCTTTAATAGTTTAGGATACCATTCAGCCCAATTTTAATGATAGTGAAGCTCTTTTTATAACGCTTACAGGTCCCTAATTGTAATCTCCAGCCGTATGAGGCTATGGTTATGATATGAGATACCTTATGCATTTAATATCAACATTTTCATTATCAACTGATGGTGTTGTGCGTGTGGAAATTAAATCTTCTACCCATATAATGCATGACAATGCATTTGGAGGATACAACCAATCTCTGGGCTGGTAACTTAACATACATCCCTAACAGCCCTGTTTGTTAATAAGAGTTGGTTAGTGTTACTGAGGGCTTTGTAATATGTCTGCATTGGAGTGTTGGAGTTACATTAACTCTGGTAGACCTACAGGGGTGGCCAAATTATTTTGGTAAAACTGAATAAAATTGGATTCTTTATTGCAAAATCTAGATAATGTATTACAATGCAGCAATTTTATTGAGGCAGACGTCTCTTTCTCTCTGATAGGGCCATAATGAACTCTCCTTGGTTTTCATAGATCCTTCAACAATATAGACATTTCCTGTAGCCTGGTGAAAATAATGTTCTTTTACGTGAAATCCTAACCAATTGTGCTAAGCGACTAGAAATTAATGAAATTAATTAACGGTTCTTAAACACCGATTTTATATGTCTATTGTCTAGTAAAGAAATTCGGGATACAAAAAAATAACAAAAGATCAGTTGTAGGGTTGTAACCTTCCGAAGTTTTTTTAATGTCCAACTCAATTGGCTACCAAATATACTGATCTCGTTATGTTGCCACGAAAATCAATTTCAGGAATCTGTACAACTTTGAAGTATGTTAAAGTCCTTCGAAAGAAGAAAGACTTTTGCCTCAAATGAAGTGCCCAATTGAAATGCATTATCTTACTTTACAATTAAAAAAATGGTTTTATTCAAAAAATTAAAAGAATTCAAGGAAATCTTACAAACCTGAAGATGAATATGAAACATTTTCTCAGGAAAAAACAAAATTAAAATTGAAAATATAATTAGTTGAGCCTACAAGTTTATACACACGCAAATTCAATTGCCTTTCTTATTCATTATTTTTAGTACATAAAACATATAAATAGAACCTGTTATTCGACTAAGCCATTATAGACTACAATTTTAAGAAATAGTAATCCATTATGTGCATGCCACACACAAGGTGCACCTTTTTTGGCTCTTCCTGCTCTGTATGAATTTAACATCCTATTTCGACCTGTCTTTATCATATTGTAATATTACAGGTTAAACCAATGAGTAGGAACTGAAAGGAAATTCATAAAATGTGTACAGTCTTTCTGATTTTTTTTAAACTGTGTATATTGCAACGATATTTTAATAATAATTCAGTTTTGTCATAATAATTTGGCCACCTCTGTACAGTACTTCTGTACTTCGTAGTTCAGCCCCGTAAAACAACAATAATCATCATCATCATCATCATCATCATCACAGTACATTTCTAAGTCGATTTCACTCCTTACTCACGTGATGAACCTGAGAAACGCAGGACTGAGGAAGCTGGGTGAAAGTTCAGAACGTAGGCCTATGTGTGGAGTATGTTTACGGAGCATGCCTGAATGTCAAGATAAGCTTACACTAATTCAAGCGCTGAGAACAGCTGAAAGAAAACAATACTAAATTACATGATCGTAATAAATTCGTCATCTGGCTTAAGCATCGACGGATCTTCACATTTTTCTTGGCTACAAACATTGCAGTCCATATTTGTCACTCAAACAGTTGATGGTTCGTAGTTTGCCATTACATAGGAGCCAAGATGAAGTGACGGTGTGCGTTTGGGCGCATGTCTGGTGAGCGACCATGCTTAGCTTTTGGCTTGAGCTATGACGAACTGTGATGTTACACTGGCAGTTTCTATAGCAACTGTGCCCGGTAAACATACATGTGCTGTGGCGAGGTTATAGAGCCGAACAGGCGATGAAGGTATAAAGCATGAGGTATTCACTTGGTCACTACAGTATGCTGCAGGCTGAACCATGCATCACCTCGGAGATGAACATGGGTGTCCCAGCTCCAAGTCCACCGTCCGTCTTCTCCTGTTCGTTCTGTTCATACTCGCAATCAAAGTAGCGACTCTGAAACCAAGAGTAAGCATGCATTATATTACCCCGCTCACAAACACTGTGAGAAATTCCGAGTTAAATGAAGTTTTGGCAGATGAAATTACGCTCAGGAATACTATGCAATGGATTGAATGTGCTAATGGGCCTTATGTTTAAATGAAAAAAATAAAAATAAAATAAAAAATCCACAGCCAGCTTCCAGTCGACCGACCGGGTCTTGGAATGGAATGAATGAAGCCCCCATCTAGCGGCGAGGATATGAACTGTGCCGGCTGCTGAAGCCTGTCGCACTCCCTTGGGGCAATGAGTAAATGAATGACAGATGAAATGAAATGATAGTGGAGAATGTTGCTGGAATGAAATTGTGACAGGGAAAACCGGAGTACCCGGAGAAAAACCTGTCTGCCTCCGCTTTGTCCAGCACAAATCTCACATGGAGTGACCGGGATTTGAACCACGGACCCAGCGGTGAGAGGCTGGCATGTCACCGCCTAAGCCACGGAGGCTCTTTATGTTTTAATAAATAAATAAATAAATAAATAAATAAATAAATAAATAAATAAATAAATAAATAAATACATAGCACTGAATTTCCATCAGTGTAGAGGGTATGAATCGTAGAAGTATCAAAAGTTATTCATGAATATAATTTAACAGAGTTAGGGCCCATTAACTAAGAAAATACATGTTGTTTATACTGTTGTTGGACATGTTCTCTACTTGTTAGGCAAGGTGGAACTAGCTGCCACACATACCTGACAATCTAAACAGCGACAGTGATCACTCATCTTGCACGTGATGCCCCATTGAGCCGCCACTGCGCGGTACAATTCCTTCGTTGATTTGTGTAAAATTTCCTTCCGTTGCGGCACGGGAGCCTCAGCCTTCTCAGCTACAGTTGCAGCAGCCACCGCTGCAGCAGCTGCCGCTTCTGCTTGAGCACGGGCGCGCTCCGCCTGAGCTGCAACCCGCGTCTGTAGTGGACATAATTGCAGAATGATAATAAATGTTATTGGTTTTACGTCCCTTTTAACTACACTGGCTTTTAGAGACGCCGGGGTGCCGGAATTTTGCCCCGAAGGGGATCTTTAACGTGCCAGTAAATGTACTGACACGGCTCCCTCGCATTTGCGCACCCTCAAATGCCAGCTGACTGCGCCAGGTTTCGAACCTGCAACCTTGGGCTCAGCAAGCGAGAACGTTACCCCTGAGCCACGCAGCCAGACAATTGCAGAATGACTGGTGAGGTCAAAACAAAAGTGTAGGTTAGTTGGTGACGACATTAGTTATAGTTCTCTCACTTTCCTCTTTTTTTTTTTAGCGTATGGCTTTTAGTGCCGGGAGTGTCCGAGGACATGTTCGGCTCGCCAGTTTGTAGCTCCTTCTAGGTGGACACTCAATGGGTGAGCTACAAGTACCGTCGCGTGTGGAGTGTTGTCTGGGGAGGAAAGTTTGATTGTAAGGACGAGGAGTTGGAAGGTAGCGGCTGTGGCCTATAGTCAGGGACCAACCCCGGCATTTGCCTGGAAGGAAGATGGGAAACCACAGAAGACCATCTTCAAGGTTGCTGGCGGGGGGATTCGAACCTCCTCGCCTCCCGGATGTGAGCAACTGCCAGCAGCCATGCCGTAATGACCACGGCTAACTCACCCGGTACTTTCCTCGTTAACGACCTGCGACTCAATCGTTAGGCAGTAGCACGCGCCGACAATAACCATTGTTCGCTGCTGACCAATAGCTGATGGTTCCTGACCAGTAGCATGCTTGCTCTATCTCTCCAGGTGGAGTCCAGAGTCCGGTCCTGGCTGCCGGCTCGCTTGTCAGGTCTCCACCGTTGCACGTAGTTGTGTCAAGTCTCGCTTTTTGCTCTATGTGGCTACGGTGGAGAGTTGACAACGCTGTGCTTCGAGCTGGGAAAGCATTGGCTCCCCGCAGGCATGGAATGCATCCATAGCCGCCCAGCTATGTTTCAAAAGTGAGCCTGTGTTAAAGAGGAAAGTGAGAGAACTAAAACAAAAGTGTTAGTTAGTACATAATGTCTGAAGTAAACAAAAGTGCAGGAAAATATGCGACGACAGTAGTTAAGAAACGCAGAATTAAACAAAAGTGCAGGTTGACTGGTGAGGTCAGGTTAGTTGGTGACATCAGTGGGGAACAAAAGTGAGCTTAGTTGGTGACGTCAATAGGCAACGAAAGTGACGTTAGTTGGTGACATCAGTGGGGAACTAAAGTGAGCTTAGTTGGTGACGTCAGTGGGGAACAAAAGTGAGCTTAGTTGGTGACGTCAGTTGGGAGCAAAAGTGAGCTTAGTTCGTGACGTCAGTGGGGAACTAAAGTGAGCTTAGTTCGTGACGTCAGTGGGGAACAAAAGTGAGTTAGTTGGTGACGTCATTGGGGAGCTAAAGTGAGCTTAGTTGGTGACGTCAGTGGGGAACTAAAGTGAGCTTAGTTGGAGACGTCAGTGGGGAACAAAAGTGAGATTAGTTGGTGACGTCAGTGGGGAACAAAAGTGAGCTTAGTTGGTGACGTCAATAGGCAACGAAAGTGACGTTGGTTGGTGACATCAGTGGGGAACTAAAGTGAGCTTAGTTGGTGTCGTCAGTGAGGAACAAAAGTGAAAAGTTGGTGACGTTAGTTGGTGTCATCAGTGGGGAACTAATGTGAGCTTAGTTGGTGACGTCAGTGGGGAACAAAAGTGAGCTTAGTTGGTGACGTCAGTGAGGAACAAAAGTGAAAAGTTGGTGGCGTCAGTGGGGAACAAAAGTGAGCCTAGTTGGTGACGTCAGTGAGGAACAAAAGTGAAAAGTTGGTGACGTCAGTGGGGAACAAAAGTGAGATTAGTTGGTGACGTCAGTGGGGAACAAGAGGCAGATTAGTTGGTGACGTCAGTACTGAACAAAATTGCAAGTGCGTGATGTTTGTAGTGAACAAAGATAATTATGTATGTTAGTCCATTAACACTCCCTAGTGAAAAACAAGTCAATTCCTTTGTTTCTGTTATATTACCGGTTTCTATAGTAAATGTTTACGATGTTCATGGCGGTTCGCCCCGTAAACTGAACGAGTTCCACATTTCAAACTACCTGCTATTTAAAATGGCTGCCCAAATCATTGGGAACATAAGGGAGGGGGGTCGAATAAGTAGTCTGATGCCTTCTTCGAAATGGTTCAAAGAATGCTTTTCCACCAAAAAGAAAACAGATTTAGGGTTTTCGATAGATGCTTGATAATAGCTTGGTACATACCGATGTCCCGTAAGTGAGTAGCCTACTGAAAATGCAGATACCGTTGGGACTCGAACATAGGCCTCCAGCTGTGTAGTAACCGCTGCCTGCACTGACAGCCAGTAGCAGTTCATTATCGATGACATGTGTCGCAGACAGCTGGGCCACGGCCCACGGGTCAACAGAATACACAAACAGGGGAGCTATCGATTCCTGAGGGTCTACAATAACACAGTGCAACAGGTGAAGAACGTACTACTGTATGTAGTGTAACAGGTGTAGGATGTCTACTGCGTACGCACGGTAATAATCCGAAGACAACGTCATTGTGTCACCGGATATAACGAAGTCTATTCATTGAAGGGTTTTGTTGTTATTGAAGTTCGAGTTCTCAAAAATTGTTAAATATACACCAATCAATACATAACTATAACATATCTATTCATATATCAAAGAATCAACATCAAGAATATATAACAAAAGTTTGGTGCTTTTCAGTCGGTCAACACGAATGTACCCACAAGAGTTGGGTAATGCCCTAATCCTGAAAAAAATAATAATATATACATGAAATTAATTTATACACTAGGATGACCAGTTTCGATCGTCTAGCGATCATCATCAGATCCATTACACTTAAGCTATAAAATCTAGGTTTGAAAATGCAGGTGAAAATATTTTTTTTTCTTTCTTAGCTAGACTTGGCAACACCCTACAAACACACATGCACTGACCTCAGACAGTACACAGGAATACGGGGTGGAAGGAGGGAAAAACCAGTTCAGGAGATAACATTCCAGGTCAGTCGACCACCGCAACTGTTGTAAGAGTGAAGTAGAAACTGCTCGTAGCTCCAGCGAGGAAGACATCCATCCAGATAAGTAGTCTGTACTATACAGTACAACCATAGTTGACCTTATACAACCATATAGACACTCCAAACAGACTAACTCCGGATTTCTATCACCATTTTAGCATTTCACCTAACATCATATATACTAGTCCGGCTCAGTGGCTAAATGGTTAGCGTGCTAGGCTTTGGCCCAAAGAGCCTCGAGTTCGATTCCCGGCCGAGCCATCAGGGATTTTAATCTCCAGGGGTTGATTCCCGTGGCTCGGGGACTGGGTGTATGTGCCGTCTTCATCTTCACTTCATCCTCATTACGACTCGCAGGTCGACCACGGGAGTCAACTAGAAAGACAGGCTCATTTTATTAATTTTAAAATGAAGTTAAAATGAAGATGAAAAATGCAATAGCAAAAATTGGAAGAATTTCCACACAAAGCAAAATATTGAAATATCAACACACGTAGTTATAAATCCTAGCGATCACTTATTCGAAGAAACACTGATCGATTACCAGTCCCACTGGTATCGATAAAAAATATGTACAACTAACTGTACCATCAGGTCGTTCAGATACATTACTAGTCCTTTCTGACGCCTGTGTGCCACAATTTACAAGTTATTGCGTATAATCACTGTCATATTAATCCAAGGTCCTTTCACATTACTATTTGTGTTTGTTGATGTCACATTAGGCTAATGAAATCAATGTCTATTACCATAATCCTTCAGTGTAATAATCGTTTCACTTGACTTTGCCAATATAATTCTGCTTATGTCTTGCAGTCCTTAAATATCAATATTCGAAGAGCATGAATTTCAAATATTAATATTTATGAAGGAAGAATAGCATCCCTGTGCGATATCTATGTCACCAAAAATCGAAATTCTAATGTTTTATATACGTAACTCACTCAAAATTATTTTTCTTATCCACTTGCCAGGACTTGCTTTCTTAACATTTGACTTAATCCTATTTACAATAAATCATTCACATGATATTTGTATTCAATATTTCACTCTACGAATTGTTATTATTTTTATATCATAATGGGATTATCAACTCACCCCCCCCCCCCCCCACATAAATCACACAATTAATGTGACAATATTTTAATTTTACAAGATCCATTAATTATTTATTTTGAATTGTTATCCAGTTTTCAAAATAATTTAACTAATTATTTCTCCAGCAATATATTCCATAAATAAATTCATTTAATTTTATTATCCAGTCAATCTCATAATTCAATTTATCTATCCAGTCAATTATTTAATTCCATTTATTTAACCAGTTAATTAATAATATATCGTATTTGTGCACGCAATATTTAAACATTCCACTCACTATTTAATGATGGGTTCCTTATCAACAAATTAACAACAGTAATACAATTATTTCTCTGCACAAATTAATTCTTCCGGTGCATCGTTTTTTTTAATCATTTCTCGGACATACGGCAAGGTTTCAACAAAACTAGGGCATGGCTAACAACATCGCACAAAGGCGACTTCGAAGAATGGGTAGGTAAAATTGATCAAAACTATGAACCGAATTCTACTGATGATGACCAGATGCTACAGAAAATGGGGCAACCATTTGGTTTTACCCTTCCTCATATAAATGACCATCACTATTTCTCACAATATCCTATTCTTTTAACATCTCGGGCAACTATTCCCTGTGGCTGACGCATCATGTCCACAAACTTCAATCAGTTATATTTTTTATTTATGTCAGTTCACTAACTGCATAACCAATTCCATATTAATTATTTAATTACCAGCAAATCACATGCTTGCATTAACTCAAGAGACTCCATAAACAACTTCTAACAATTCAGCCATCACATAGCTGTTTGAGATTTGCCTATTTCTTCCCATAGTTCATACAATATTAATTCATTTCACGTTTTACCTTTCGGCCATTACGTAAACAATTTTAAATCCCTACATTATACATTAAAATCCTTCCGGAATTTTGAATACGTTCCGTGTCCTATTATCTTACTGCATTATTCTCTATAATTTATACAACCTCTTTACTATCCGATCTTATTTGCTCGCAACAAAATCTTCTCATGGCTACTAATGCGCAGTATTAAAACTGGAGAAAAGAGAAACTTGATCGTAATTCAAATTCAAGTTGTTCAAAACTGTTCAAAAATTATCCAAAATTATTCAAAAATTCACAAAAAAATATTATTATCCAAATTGTATTCAAAAATTATTATTATTATTATTTACTATTTCAAGAATGGAGATCTAGAATGAATTATTTGAACTATCCAAGCTCGATTCAAAAAGAAAACAATAAAATCCATTTCTAGTTTTCATCAGCTATGAAAATCTAATGCTGATGACCTTAATTTAAGTCGTAGAAAGAAAACTAGCTCAGCTGACCTACAACTTCGGTTCGTAGTCTGAACGCATGACAAACGTAGACTCGTAGAATGCATAAAGAAAAATATAATGCGTAGATATTCTCAATAGCTTCATTCAAATATACATAATATTGTAGATATTTCTCTGAGAAAAGAAGATTCCAAATGCATAGAGCTAAGAAGATATAGGTTCGCTTATATATTGAAGTTCTTGAAGTGATGAATCTTCCAGTGGTTAGTCCAACGGTCCGATGCTTCCAGGTTTCCCCATCGCTCACTCGCGTATCAGCCTCCATGTCTACTCGCAATTCACTTAGCGACACATATTTATAATCACGAATACTTGTCCATAAACGCCACGTCTAACTCCGCGAGTCATCGGCATTATAGCTTGTGCTATCGAAGACATAGTGGTTTCACCTCACTCCCTCCATGGTTTCAGTCCAGTAATAATTTCTAGTACAGCTTCGATAGATAATCGTGATACACTTACTGTCTTTGCAATGGTTCAAATTCGAAGATCCTGACATAGGAGCTAAACCTATCTGGGTAAGGAATATGCTTCCCCCACGAACCGCTAGGCAATGGCGGGTACCAATCGTTGGCTAATTCCTGTGGTCGGGTAATACAGAATGCTCTAGCACAAATCTGTGAACAGATTGGCCCCACTATTCTGAATCCTATCTGGGTAAGGAATATGCTTTCTCCATGACACGCTAGGCAATGCCGGGTCCCAATCGTTGGCTAGTATTTGACCAAGCAGACTGGTATTCCGTAGAAATGTCACGTATGCAAGTCTAGGCTGACCATAAAAATGATCGAGTCAAAGCTCGGCGCAGACTGTTCGTAGATTACTACTGTAACAAGTACTGTACCAACGTAGCGATTCACGATATAATATAATGACAATCACAGTGTCGTTCAATGTCACTCTCAATCAATCAATGCAATACAATGCAATCCACTCTCTCGCGGCCGAATGACCACGTCTTATACGTATGTACTTGGAGCTTGAAGCACTGGCCCACCAACTCATCGTCCCATGTGATCGGCTTTGCCGTTCGCTCCGGTGCGCTCACCCCAGATCCACATCGTAATTCTCAGCGGTAAATAATTTGTAGTCTTCCCGTGATCCGATTTTCTTCAAAAATTCGCCTTCAGACATCATGTGCCTAAAATCCTTATCTCAATACCGGGTAAGGGCACAATATGTACTTGTAGCAGGGACAGAGATGAGGTAGGTGCCCCAGGACTTGAAGTAAGGTACTATCCGTGCAATTTACGGAGGGAGTGTGGGAATACCCACACACAGGATAACCTCTGTCAGCGCCGGGATTAGAACCTCCAATCTCCAGACTTCCTGCAGATGTCCTCGGGTACGGCGATGGGTGGTCATTTCAAGAAAGAAAGAAAGAAAGAAAGAAAGAATAAAGATAAAGTTACATGGCAGACGAATGAGGTATAATTTATCGATATTTAATTACTTACTTGCTACAAGTCTATTAGCCTGTTCCGAACTTTTTTTTCTTGCCGTCTCTTCATGGGGCGGTCTAATTTCTTCTCCCAATGGATAGTGTTCACGGGTAAGCTTCTGTCGTCATCCATCCTTAGAAGTTGGATTTTACAATTTTTCTGCTTTAATTGCTGTCTTATTTCTTCGTTGTGTTTTCCCTCTTTTAGCGAGTATTCTTCCACTGATCTAACTGATTTAATTTTTCTTTCGCGTTTCGATTACGTTTCTTTTTATATCACCAAGATATTGCATAACTTTGTTTCACCACCCCACCCCATTCTACTTCGTATCTCACCCCTCCTCCTACGCACCTTCTTCCTTCTCCTCGTGGTGGCTTCGATGGCGTAGTTGGTAGCATGCTGACCTTCTATGCCCACGATCGCGGGTTCAAACCCGGCCGAAGCCGTCGGATTTTTTAAGAGCTTTAAAAATCCCTCAGTATGCCTTCCTTCGGAGGGGAAGTAAAGCCGACGGTCCCATGTCATAGATTTATGGCATGTTAAAGAACCTTCCACTAATTACACCTGTGTGAAGCTAAATTGTATAGGTTAGGAATGTAAACAACTCTCTTAGGTTTCTACGTTTGTTGCCAAGAGCCGACTGCGGTGGCGTCTAGTAGCTACGTTCTGAACTAGGCCTCGTAGTCGTTGACGATGGCGTTTGGCGGCAAAAGTAGGAACTATTTGAAAAATTCAAAGTTACAGTCCTTCCTTGAATTAAAAAACAGATACACACACTAATACAGCCATCACAATTAACACCGGTTATCAGACAGATTCTACACACACACAAAGTACACGGGGCTACATGACCGCGTTGTCGCAGCCCCTAAACCAACCAACCTTCTTCTTCTCGTCTCACGCCACTCCTACGCACCTTCTCCCTTCTCCTCCTCCCACGCCACTCCTACGATGCTTCAACACAACATGTAAGCACGCATTTGGATTCACAAAAATACTACTCTTCTGCTCTGCTTTGAAGACAGACGTGTCCTTTTATCATTTCAAGTGATCTTGTCTACTTCATCGTTATGCTTAGGTCTAAAGTTATGCGTTACGGTTACAGCGTGTATGACGTCATCATTTTGTTCAGTGCATATGCACTGAGTCTGAGTTTACTCCTGGGGTCTAGCGTTATGCGATACGGAGACGGCGAGTGTGTGACGTCAGACAGGAATACAGGGTGACTCCTAAAGAAGTGTGCAAGATGCCAGACAGGAATACAGGGTGATTCCTAAAGAGATGTACACGATGTCAGATAAGAATACAGGGTTACCCTTAACGAGGTGTACAAGATGTCAGACAAGAATACATGGTGACTCCTAAAGTGATATACAAGACGTCAGATAAGAATACAGGGTGACTCCTAAAGAGGTGTACACGATGTCAGGCAGGAATACAGGATGCTCCTAAAGAGATATACCAGATGTCAGATAAGAATACAGGATGACTCCTAAAGAGGTGTACAAGATGCCAGATAAGAATACAGGGTGACACCTAAAGAGATATACAAGATGCCAGATAAGAATACAAGGTGACTCTTAAAGAGGTGTACAAGATGGCAAAGAAGAATACAGGGTGACTCCTAAAGAGGTGTACAAGATGTCAGACAAGAATACAGGGTGATTCCTAAAGAGGTGTACAAGATGTCACACAAGAATACAGGGTGACTTCTAAAGATATATACAAGAAGTCAGATAAGAATACAGGGTGCCTCCTAAAGAGGTGTGCAGGATGTCAGAGCAAAATACAGGATGACACTTAACGAGGTGTACAGAATGTTAGATTCAATTCAAATACAGGGTGACCCTTAAAGAGGTTTGCAAGATATCAGATTCAAATAATGGGTAACCCTTAAAGAGTTGTAAAAGATGTCAGACTCAAATACAGGGTGACCCTTAATGATGTGCCCGCGCGGGAAGCCTAAGTTAATGGGTAATGGAGTCTGTTGAAAGAGTCCTGGGGCTTCGAGCGGAGCGAGAATCCCTCTTGAGCCTTTCTAACATGTGTAGCATTTGTAGCATGCGTCATTTGAAATGATATAAAGTCTAGTCTCTCAGACGTTGTGTGCGAGCGATCATTGTCATAGGCAAACCGTAACCTAAAAGCTGATCTACTCTGATTTCATACATATCGACTATTTGTTAAACAAATAAACAAGGCGATAGCCCCTGGCAGAACGTGTCGCGTCGAGGTCGCATACCAATAAAGCCAGGCGGGTGGTTTATACACATGCGGGAGTTCTCGTATGGGTCCGTTAACAAGTTTTATTGCTCCAAGTTCCATGATGACTCCTCTACTATAGTTACTGTTTATTACTCGAATTTCCATGACTCCTCTACTGTAGTTAAGTTTTATTGCTTGAAGTTCCATGATTCCTCCACTGTAGTGCAATCTGAATTCGCTGGATGGCGCAGCAGCATTCTCCCAGTAGACTTCAGTGAAGCTAATGTGAGCTACGTATATAAAACACGCTCCCCTTCTCAGGTTCGCATGCAATATTAAGAAGGCTGTGGCCCTGCTCACTGTATGTTACTGTGAACATAATGTCGGCACTCAGCAGCTATTTCTTTCGGACACTGCGATTATTTGTTCCGCTTTCTTGCTTCTCTCAAGGTATTCGTAATTCAAGTCTGCTCAACCATCTAGATTTCTTATAGCCTACAGTCAAACCTCGCTTGTACGTTACTCATTTATACGTTTTTCGCACATATCCGTCGCGTTTTCATAGCACTGAACGTTTGTTGTCATTGATTGATTTAGTGGCTTTGCGGCATCATGGTCATGGACCATGTACTTGGGTGTGTGTATTGAATCTGTCTGATTATCTGTGTTCTTGTGATGGCTGTGTATTTGTAATTGGGGTTTGGCTTTACTGTAGTAGGAAGTGGCTCTGGGCTTAAGTTAGGGACTATCCCAGCATTTTCCTGGAAAACTACTTTCAGGAATGCCGAGGTGGGAGTCGAACCCACCTCATCTTAATGCTGCCTCACGAGGCTGAGTATACCCTGTTCCAGCCACCACAATGGTCACAGGTTGGTTCCTCAGTTTAGGGGCTGCGACAACGCGATCATGTAGCCCCGTGTACTTTGGGGGTGTGTAGAATCTGTCTGATGTGTGTTCGTGTGGCCTCCAGAGAGGCCGAGTGCAGGTCTTTCTAGTTAACGCCCGTGGGCGATCTGCGCGTCGTAATGAGGATGAAGTGATGATCAAGACGTCACATACACCCAGTCCGCGAGCCACGGGAATTAACCCCAGGAGATTAAAATCCCTGATGGCTCGGCCGGGAATCGAACCCGAGGGCACTTCGGGCCAAAGCCTAACCATTTAGCCACGGAGCCAGATCTAGCTGATTACCGGTGTTAATTGTGGTGACTGTATTAGTGTGCGTTATTTGTAATTCAGGTAAGGACTGCAGACGATCATTTTTTTATAGTAGTTCCTACTTTTGCTACCAAATGCTAACGTCAACGACACATAGCTGCGAACTTGGCTACTAAATGCCACCGCAACCAGCACCTGGTGGCGAACGTTGGAACTCATAAAACGTTAATCAAATCCTACCTACACATTTTACCTTCACACAATTCTAGTTGGTGGAAGGTTCCTTTACATGCCATACATCTATAACATGGGCCTGCCGGTTTTACTTCCCCTCCGAAGGAAGGCGGTCACAGGTTAGCAGACACATGCCCAAGTATACGGAGCTATAGGATCACGATGACTCAAAGCCCCCAAACGAAACACCAATTACATAAGTTAACGTGGGGTGAGAGGCCTTGGTCGTGAGTACTATTATTATTAGGTTTGTTGTTTTTCTTTAGCAATTCATCTTTATTGCCGAATATTGTATTTTTGTAGTTCGTATTCTGTTTGTTTGTATTTTGGTTTGAGGATGTATTAGTAAGGGTATTTACTTGAACTTTATTGTAACTACCTACATTACTTTCCATCGGTGTGGATTGCCTATTTGAAAAAAAAAAAGTCATACACAATACATTACGTCAGAAGAAAGACAGCAGTGATTTAATAATTCCCAATGAAACAACTCTAGATAACAGTGAAGAGCATAATGACCTTGCTGTTCCATCCCTTACAACAATCATCCTCATTTTCATCATTCATAATAATATTACAAATTCCGTAGCAAATTCAAAATTTTCCGTACAATATGAAGAGATGCCCTTAAAGACTAGCTAAATTATCAAAAAATAAATGTTCTCACTTGCAAATACATGTATGTGTTTATTCATTTTAGTGGCTAAACTAGTTTTTAACATCTAGAAATACCCATTTAATGAAGATAAATTACGGTACATAATGAATTGTCGCTTAAATATTCAAGCCATTCGATCAAAGACACAATCATTAATTAGTTGTACTCAGACGTGAAATAGCGTCTTCCACAGTACTTTTGATGCAAGAATATATTTTGAAGAGCAGCAAGGAAAGCGATAGTTCATTGGTTGACTCACACGAAGGTTAGAAACAATTGATAGCATAATTTCATTGACGAGGTATGGAGTTTGGTTCCATGGCCTAGCACTGTTATTTTGCATAGCTATACTGCGACAGAAATCGTTCCCAATGGAATTCCTATTTATTAGGAGGTCCTGCAATAACTCTGGGTATGTTGTTGTTCTTGGCAGAAGCATTTTTAACCCTAAGGCTTCTATCAGGAGAGTGTCCCTACCAGCGCAAATGTATAGCGAGACAGTGTATGTTTTGAAAGGCCAACCAAACCAAAATCCGTGGCACCACAGCTCATGCATAAACCTGACCTACCAAACAACCGCTACCCAGCCGTTCAGCCTACAAATTGAGGGGTGGCGCGTGGTCAGCGCATTGGGTCCCTTCGGCCGTTAATCTTGGTTTCCGCGGCCGTTTGAAAGGCTGAGTACTTGTTTCAAAAATGTCGCCTTTAGGATTTCTAACTCCTGCAGCTGCCTTTTTGACAGATAATCCAAGATCAATTCTAGTTCACTGATGAACGAATGTAATACTTTCTTCCAAACGCGCTTTAAGACAGTGCTATACATTCTTGATATTACCTTGATGTCACTTGATGTCACTAATACTTGTGAGTACGTGAATGGTTGTTTCTATTGTGGTATTCATTCATTCATTCATTCACTTTATTTGCAAATGGGCGTAATTCCCCGGTGGCAAATTGTACAATTAGAGAAAATCCCCAACAATAATATCAAGCACATCACACACAAGTCGCTATTTGGGAACTATAGCTTACATCAGGGTATTTACACCAAATGTTAGTCTTCTCTTAAACACATCAATATGTTTGTGGAAAGTCTCCAAGACTGTGGCAGGTTATTATTATTATGAATTCCAATTATCAATACCGGTACCACAATTAATGAAAACAAAAAAGATACGAGCCTTACAGTAGTCGCATATGATGTGTAACATCTGACATGTTATCCTACTCGTATACTACACAGCTTGGGTATTCTTAAAATGTTAATTTACACTCCATTTTCATACTGGTACTATGATGAATGTATAGATTGAATTGGAGACATTCTACTGTCACATTTGTGGCGCAGCGGTAAAGCTGTTAGTCTCTCACCAAGGTAGACCGGGTTTGATTCCCGGTCAATACATGTGAGATTTTCGAATTGAAATGCCATGTCCTGTGGTTCGCATTCCACGTAAAAGTGATGTACCGTGGATCATGATCGTGAGATTAATGGACACGCAAAACTACAAGCTTCCTTCCTTTTACATTAAAAATTCATAATAACAAAGTGACACACAACGTCGACAGTACTCTCAAATACTGTGAGCATATTCCTCAGTAACTATAACATTCATTATTCTCAAGGCTCTCATACAGTTCGTCGTAAACAATCAAAACATGGCTTCCTACAATCATGAAATGACCTAGTCTCACATATGATGAAAATACAGCTTTTATTCCACTCATATAACAACATTCTGTTATGCATTTAATATTTGACTACTCATCCACAGCTTGACAATAATGCCGCCTACTTAAATGTCATTTGTCGTCTTTGTCCTACCCCATGTGATATTCAACCTTGAACGTGAAGCTTCATAACAAATGACAAATGAAAGTCGGTGAAACATTTGCCACTGTGCTCGTCAAACCAGTGCCACCAGTGCCTGCTAAATGCACTGCCTACTGTATTGCCATAACATTCTCGCGCTACAGAGCACACACTGCCTTGTTTCCAAAACACACATTTTCAATTGTACACCCAGCAGGCCCGTCCCATTTTTCTGTCAGTGCGTCTTCACTTCCGTCCGATCCACTTCCGTTCGATCCACTTCCGCCCGATTCACTTCCGTCCCCAATTTTCAAAATCACTCCCACAAAACTATCCAGCAACCGAGCGGAAAGATGTTACACATCAAGAATATTTCCCATAATTTGTACGCTGCGGTCGGCCCTTAACTTTATGCAGATGATCTGCTCTGTTCAGGTAGGTGGGATTTCGCGGACGTTTGCTTAGTTCTCTCCATGCTGGCCGATCAGTGTAAGTGTTCAACATTGCGTATAGTCTGAATTTCGTCCTTCTATCTTCCAGAGATTCCCACCCTAGTTTTTCTATCATTCAAGTTACACTGCTTCTAGTATTAAAATCGTTGAGCCCAAACCTAGCAGACTTCGTTTGTACCATCACCAGCTCTGCCTGATATGGGTCCCAAACCGCTGAGCCGTATTGCAAGATTGGCCTCTCCGGGGTCAAATATCCTAATTCTTTTGCGGTGGGGCTACTGCCTTTTAATAGCTTCATTACAAAATGAATTGATTTGTATGTTCCATGAAATTCTGGAGATGCTAGACGGATAAGTTAGCTCGTTTCCAAAGCTGCTTGGATTTCACTTAGAGTAATTAATGACTTAGCCTAACATAGTACTAACAGACACTTCCAAATATTAATATTGTATGGAATCATAGTGAGTTTGTTCTTCTTATTAGAGTGCCATATCCCCTCCAGGGACTCAGGTGACCTGAATTAGAGCCCTTGACTTCGTCAAGAGATCACTAACCAGGCATCCCGAGCCGGAGTTTGCGTGTGGTAGGGTGGCCAGTTCCTTTCCACTCCTCTTCCTGCCATAGCATTCGGCAGGTTCCCATTTTGCATCACGAGGCTGGGAGACCCCGTACCAGACCATACCCAGACTTTTAAATTCTTGGCAGAGCCGGGGATCGAACCCGATACCTCGGGGGTGACAGCCAACAATGCTAGCCACTGCGCCACGAGGTGGTCAGTGAGTTTCTTACATGAGTGTTATTATTATTATACGAATCATTATTATTATTAGTCTCTTGAACGTTAGGAAGTAGGCAAAACGTGTTAGTACATTAATTTGCTGTTTCAGTTGAGAGGTTTCAATTTGAGTAATTAATGAGTTAACATAGTAAAAACAGACACTTCCAAATAGCCTATTAATAGGCCTATTGTATGGAATCATAGTTTCTTCTTATTATTAGAGTGCCATATCCCCTCCAGGGACGTAGGCGACCAGAATTAGAGCCACGAGGTGGTCATGAGTTTCTTACATGAATGTTATTATTATTCGAATCATTATTATTATTAGTCTCTTGATCGATAACCAAGAATGCTAGCCGCTACACCACGAGAAGGTCTTATTAAAATCTCTTGAACAATTAGGAACTAGGTAAAAGCTGTTAGTGCATTAATTATTGTTTCAGTTGAGGGGTCATTTATCGCCGTGTACTTGGTTGTGTATTAAAAAAAACTGATAACCTGTGTTATTGTGGTGCCTATAGTAGAATAAGAGTATATAATTTAGGTGACGATTAGGAGACGGCTGTACTATTAATTTAGGAACACTTCCGGCATTTGCCTGGAGTAGAAGTGGGAAATCAAGGAAAACCTCATAAAGTGTGGCTGGGGTGAGGAATCGAACCAACCTTTTCTCAGTATTGTCTCATGAGGCTGAGTCCGTTCTAACCTCAGAGCAGAATTAAATTTATTGGCAGAGCGGGGAATCGAACCTGGGGTGACAGCCAAGAATGCTAGCCGCTACGCCTCGAGAATGTCTTATTAAAATCTCTTGAACAATTAGGAACTAGGTAAAACCTGTTAGTGCATTAATTATTGTTTCAGTTGAGGGGCTTGGACATCGTGGTCATTTATCCCCGTTTACTTGGATGTGTGTATTAGAATTTGTCTGACAACCTATGCTATTGTGGTGGCTGTAGTAGTCTATGTATTTGTAATTCAGGTGAGGATTGGGAAGGATGTGGCCGTTGCCTTAGGTTAGGAACCATATCGGCATTTGTCTGGAGTAGAAGTGGGAGGCTACGGAAAACCACTTCCAGGATAGCTGAGGTGGGAATCGAACCCACCCTTTCTCAGTTTTGCCTCACGAGGCTGAGTGCACTTCGTTCCAGCCCTCAGACCAGAATTACATTTCTTGGCAGAGCGGGGAATCGAACCTGGGGTGACAGCCAAGAATACTAACCACTACACTATGAAGTGGTATAGTTAGTATATTGATATTGAGGTACAATGTAATACTTGTTACACAACCTGTGACAATAAAGTTCGGTGAATGGGTCTATATTATGAACGGATTGGTGGCTTACCTGAAACATCAGTTACCCTTCGAAGTAATCCCCGTGGATGGTTAAGCACTTCCTAGAATGTCTGTACAAGTCCTGGAAACTCTTTAGAGATAGCCTTCAGTTGGATGTCCGAAAACCTCTAGCCCTTCAGGACTTTCCGGTGACCCTGGACCTGGACCCCGCCACTCCATACTTGGACGCTTGACCTCGGTATCATACCTCAGATACCAGGTCTCGTCGCCCGTGACGATGGTTTTCTGAGTCATTCCATTCCACAGAACATCCATCCTTCTCACTGCCACCCGCCGAACAGGTGTGCATGGTAGGTTGGATAAATTCATCCTTCTAAACACCCACTGTGTCAAACATGTCTTACACGTAGCGTTGTGTGTCGCCAATGTTGCCAGGTCGACCGTTCTAGCTTTATTCACTGAACGCAACGTGACGAGGCTTTTGAACACCATGCCAAAGGACGCCTTCTTTCGAAGTTTCCAGGAAATGTATCGCCGATCTCAGCATTGCATAGTTACAGGAGGGGACTATTTCGAAGGACAATAGGGTCACTGTCGTGCATTGTTCATCTATGTTGATAGTACAGGACTATTCACCGAACTTTATTGTCACAGGTTGTAGAAAGGGTATCATTAATGACGGCTATCTCTACATAGTATGAAACAAAGTCCGCGATTCTTGGATGTTACGGGTAATCTCAAGAATCACTGGACGGATTTTGATGCGTCTTTCACCATTCTGTAAAGGAATTCTCGAGGAAGGTTTCTGTAGAAAAACATTCATTGATGACCCGAGGAAGCCAAGCAGTAACGATTTCAGTGAAGTGAATCGGAGAAAAACCTGTCGTCCGTGCGCCTTTTAAGCTTACGCCGGGCAAACCGTTAAAAATATCTATATTGTTCAGCATGAAAAATTCTACAAAAAAGTCCGGGACAGCATATTTCTATCTTTAATACATCGCCCACTATTTAGTGATTTTACGTTTTAATCGACAATCTCTATTCTGTGGAAATTTAAATTACTTGTTTCGGAGCGAGTGAGCCTATCACCCCAGCTTCGGCCAGCATCAAACTGTCGAGTCGTGTCGAGTTAAGACTTCAGAGAAGAGTACATGTGTTTGGAGTTTCGCTGTTCACCTCGGCTTTTCTGAATTACGTCTGGGACCTGTCGTCCGTGCGCCTTTTAAGCTTACGCTGGGTAAACCGTTAAAGATACATAAATATTGAATGTTATAACATAAGTTACGCGTTTGTAGTTTGGAACACAGTTGTTAATTTTTTTGATTCTGTTCACTTGAAGACAGACATACAGAAATCACAGGTAAAATAGTCACAACTCACCTCAGCTAGCACGTGCTCGTAGGACGGGGGAGGAGATGGTGGTATTTCAGTCTGCTCCATATCTTCTGGGGGTAGGTTCCTTACACCACAATAAATGTACACCTCTTCATAAAACTATGCATCCAGCTCAAACTAAGTCAACATCACGTAGCTTACATCAAGTTCATTCACAGCTACTACAAATTATATCCTTCAAAAATCTGAAACAAGAAATTCAAAAGTTAAGTAATCGGCATGGAGACTTGCCTGCCATGCGCATCGGATGATAACTGTCACGTTATACCGGTTATAATGTCTTTAACCTCTATAACCGAGTTCAAAAATGCTCTTGATGGTTTATTAATTAAGTACGTTTCATCCACTGAGACTTCACTCTTCTTCACACCGTATTAGTCTGACCCTCATGAAGAAGTGCGTCCTAAACCCGATCATATGAGTTAGTTACGCAATGTTATTACACCAAATAGCAATTATATTTTCTCTACAGTTACTTGTGAATTCGTTTAGAATATTAGTGGATTATAACAAAGCCACCTAAAACACAAATGATGATTACGATTGTTTCATTAATGATAATTTACACTACGTTATCGTAACTTTTCACCACAGATGCGTAGCCGCGACACGCTACACGCTCAACATACAGGCGGCCAAGTATCGATCATTGCGTGGTAAGGCGTGCTTCAAACACCGCACGCGATTGGGCCATGTAAATTATTACACAATAAACACAATGAATCTAGCATATTTTTCAGGAATATTTCTCTTCGGATTTCTAGTGGCTGGCTTGAAACCATTTTAATATCTCAATAAACACAGGCAATATTTAGTTGAGGCTGCGGTTAAATAAAGTTTAATGTAATTTAATAAAATAGAATAAGTTACGTATCTGCAACAAATAAATATTTTTCATCATTACTCTTTAAAATTCAGGACTACTTTTATGATTCATTGAAATAGGAGCACTCATGCCATATGGTTCACTCATGGACTATACGCTATAGACTAGACTACATCCTAAAGATTATACCCGGAGAATGGGTATTGAAACGGAAGATATCTGCACTCTATTATGCTGATTACATCAAGTAACTCATTTAAGGAAATACAAGATATTGAGATTAGACATAAATAAATGTTTACGCCCAAGACCAAAATGGCGTGTTTTTTCAGCTTATATATTTCACAAATGCTACCTACTCTCTTACACTGTTAGAAGCTTCAATAACTAAATGATCACAAAGGAATACCTTGTATGAGGACGATAGCGACGGAGGGCTGCTGGATAGAATATTCACTTCTTGTTTACTAAAAGCAGCCACCTGGCGCCAGACGCTGGAACCTGGGAGGCACCGATCGATGAAGCAGCACGCTCCGTTCCGATAGCGTTCACTTGCTTCATTATCCCCTTATCGCTCCGGCCGCAAAGAAGTGTTTCACTCACCTTTAATATTGACAATACCCACCAAATATTAAGGCCCTTACAGCGGTCACACTACTGTCTCTCACCAGGTCCGTAACCACGATGAAGATTGGTGGAGATCGATCACTTCTAGACAAACTCCCTACATCATTTTCAATATATTCTATGTTCTATGTCTCGGGTTGAAATCCGGCTGAAGTCATCGGATTTTTAAGAGCGTAAAAATCCCTCAGTATGCCTTCCTTCGGAGGGGAAGTGAAGCCGGCGGACCCATGTCATAGATTTATGGCATGATAAAGAACCTTCCACTAATTACTTTTGTGTGAATCTAAATTATAGGTTAGATTTGATTAACGCTCTTAGGTTCCAACGTTCGTCGCCAGGAGTCAACTGCGGTGGCATCTAGTAACCAAGTTTAGAACAAGTTGGTCGTTGACGGTGGCGTTTGGTAGCAAAAGTTGAACCTACTTGAAAATCGAATGCCTGCAGTCCTTACTTGCATTAAAAATAGATAACACACACTAATACAGCCATCACAATTAACACCGGTTATCAGACAGATTCTACACTCACCCAAGTACACGGGGCTACATGTCCGCGTTGTCGCAGCCCCTAAACTGAGGAATCAACCAACCAACCAACCAACCATGTTCCATATAGAGATCTTACACGTCCTAGTTTTCATTTTTACGTTTCAATGAAAGACGGTACTATTTTTCTTACAACTATTAAGTTTCGAAGCTGAATTAATCGTTTTGGCAGACAATGTACACACGGAATTCTGAACAATATTGATATTGCGACTTTTCAGTCGGTCAACACAATACAATCCCAATTGCT
This sequence comes from Meconema thalassinum, assembly GCA_946902985.2. Lineage (NCBI taxonomy): Eukaryota > Metazoa > Arthropoda > Insecta > Orthoptera > Tettigoniidae > Meconema > Meconema thalassinum. The sequence continues at coordinate 556,818,132 of OX336388.2, forward strand.
GAGACATGTGAAAAAAGAATTAACAAGAAGTTCCGTGACGAACTAAAGAGCCTACTTTTCTTAAAATTTAAGATTCATGCCAATGATTAATCTATATGGATCTATCTAGAATAATGACGAAATTAATTAAGTTGGTAATATCGAAATTTCTAATTAGTTCGAAATACTGTATACCTGGCATAATAATGTAGCCTAATGGAGAACTACAGTTGGCAGCCCTGGTGACTGAATATATTCTTAGTTCCATCTCTTAAGGTACAGAATACAAAATTTGGTTGAAGTCCAATGGATAGCATGGACGTTACAAGCAGTTAAACATTGGATCTAACAGCGCGTAAAATCATGTTGGCAACAATGACATATATGTATTGGTCAGAAATAATCTGAAATAATATGATCTATTGTTGTGTCAATTTTGAAATGAAATCCATTAGTTAGTATAGAAGTTACTTGCATTTTAAAATTGGTCCTATCAGCAGGCTTAGAATCACGTATATTAGTTACTCCAAATTAATCTAGAATCCCAGGTACTATACGTGTGCAAAGTTTAGAGCTATTGGCTTGCATACTTTCTGATATATTGATATTAGGGTAACAAAAATAGAGACAGTATTTATTAACAGTTGGCAGCCCTGGTTACTCTTAAGAATCGGCATAGACATATCTGTTATGGTACACATAGCACACACGAAATTTGGTTGAAATCCAAATGATAGTATTGAAGTTACATGTATTTAAATTTGGACCTCCCAGCAGGCTTAGAATCATGTTGGTAGCACTGACGTATATAAGTTACTCCAAATTAATATAGAATGTCAGGTACTATACGTGTGCATAGTTTAAAGCTGTCGGCTTGCATACTTTCTGATATATTGGTATTTGGATAAAATAAATTGAGAGCATTTATTAACAGTTGGCAGCCCTGGTGGCTCTTAAGAATACGTTCAGTCATATCTGTTTATGTACACATAGCACATACGAAACTTGGTTGAAATCCAATTGATAGTGTAGAAGTTATATGCATTTAAAATTTGGACCTATCAGCAGGCGTATAATCATTTTGACAACACTGCGATGTATGGCCTCCAGGAAATTAAACTGCAATATTTTTTATCTATACGTGTGCCAATTTTGAAATAGCTCCCATTCATACCTTCCAAGATATCCAACATGGAGCTCAAATTTCAATGCGATTTTTCAGCAGTTGGTAGCAGTGACATCATTTTCAAATATGGCCGTGAGATAATCAGGTATAGATCTTTACTCCTACCAACTTTTGTTTCGATTGCTGCAGCCGTTTAGGAGTTGATAGGGGGGACAGACAGACGGACAGACACACATTTGCCCGATCTCATAAGTCTACTTTTTCCTCATATTTGCAAAATGTGAAAAATAGGCTAAAATATATATATATACATACAAACATACAGTAACATTCATATATACCGTACAATTTAATTTGAGACTGTTGTGCCTTTCAGCGACCAGTCTAGTCTGCAAGCCTCTAATTGGTAACAAATCTTCTCCACGATGCTCCTATTAGCAGCTAGCATGACGACCTCCTCTGCTTCTCTTACCCTCTACAGCTGAACTCATTAGCCTCTTAGGTAGGCCTAATCTCTTCTGCCCCATCCTCAACCTCTTCGGTAATCTCATTATATTAGTCTTGTGTAGTTCGCGAACGAACTAGTTCGGAAGAGCGGGTCCCACAGACGAACTACCGAACTAGTTCCCAGATCCCTCGCTTGTTAGTTCGTTCGCTCTTTTTCCGCTGACCGACTTGAAACAACGCGAGAGCGCGGGTCCGCCGTAGATCGCCAGCTCGTCACGTCAACACTCATTGCACAATCACATGCGCTTTGTATCGTTCAGTTGATTGAGTGTATCTATTGTTAGTGGCAAGATTGTTAAGTTTTGGCGCGGCGATTGTCAATGTTGGTTTATTATAATCACAGTATAACACACTACTAGTGCTAATACGCTAACAGTAGTAACTACCTTATATTTGTAATGTAATACAGTGGCGGTTCATAAATATAAGTTACTGATAGTTAACTGATTTAGATGTGGGGATAATTCCACAGTTGTATTTAACTTAGTCATTTTGGATTATTTGAAAATATGTCCAATTATTTAGAAAATCGGTGAACTGGATTAACATTACCATTTGAATGAACTAGTTGATATTTATTTTTCTCGATACATGGTGATACAACTACTTTTACCTGTTTTTAAGAAATGAACATTATGACGATGATTCACAAAGAAAAGCGAACTTCTATGGACAAAAACTCTGAACTAAAAAAACCTATTCCTCCCATTCATGCCATAAAGATAATGTACCCAACGGTTTCAGAGCAGCCAAATAATGAACATCACGAAGCAAGTAAGAAATGAAAATTGCGGGGGGCGGGGGTACGTCTTATCATCACCTAGTGACAAGTAGGAAATGGAATCGGATGGTGACGCGCCGATACACGCGAAAAATGATGATGGTAATTGTTGTTTTAAGGGGCCTAACATCTAGGTTATCGGCCCCACGTGAGAAAAAATAATGAGAATAATAAGTGTATGCTTCTACGAACACATCGTCCATACTGTTATTCTTTTAGGTACGGTACCGGTATTTCACTAATGATAAACAGTGGCGGATCCAGGCCTTGCGGGGCCCTGGGCGGTATGATAAGGTGGGGCCCACAACAATAGGAAATAAAAGAAAAATCAAATCAAATGGAAAATAGTTTGGTAATAATAATAAAATAAAGAATAGTTACAATATTTTGAATACACTACGGTATACATTTTTTAATAATATGAAAGAAACCTTTAAGTCCCCTTGAAGAAGATTATGTAAACTATGAAATATTAAAATATTACTTTGCGACTTTTCCCCCGGCTGAAGTCTTCCATTATTTCACTGAAATCTAAACTTGCTAAACGGTCACGGGATGTCATAGCTGCACTGACAAAAGAATATGAATTATAAATTAGTTTGATAAGTTGAAAAGTACAATAAATTAATCAATTAAATTTAAAAAATCCATGGCGCGGGGCTTCCCGGACCGCGGGGCCCTGGGTGGTCGCCCTCCTCGCCCTCCCCTAGATCCGCCCCTGATGATAAACAAATGACGACTTTTGGCTTTATAAACAATAGAAAGAGAAGTTCTCAGAAGGAAATACATGGACCGTAATTAAAAGGATGGCCAACAATAGAGTGAGATGGAAGAAGTTTGTAGCTACCCTATGTTCCTACAAGGAATAAAAGGAAATAAGGAAGGAATAAGGAATTTCACTAATGTTTCAATATTCATATTTTAGTATTTTTTATTCTTCGAATATCAAAATGTAAAACACATTACTACACACGCAATATATCAATATCAAATACACGAACTACACAGTAACTGTTACAGTAGCCTACAGTATTGCTTGAAACGAGAGCAATGTTAATGAGCAATCACTGGTGACGAGTCATCAGTGGTGACAGACTGCTATAACAAACAAAGAGCGCGTGCAGTGTCAGCAGCACGGCGAGCGAACGATCTGTCATACAGGGAATTCGAGATGGGACCTAACGAACTAAAAGAGCGAACTAGTTCGCTAAGGAGCTGCGAACTTAACTGATCGCTCCCAGCCGCGAACTATTATGCGCAAGCCTACATTATATGGCCCCACCATCTGAGTCAGCTCATAACGAACACCAAGCGTGTTCATTTCTAACTTAGCATTTATCTCTTCATTACGAGTACCTTTCCTGGTGAGTTAGCCGTGGTCGTTACGGCGTAGCTGCAGGCAGTCGCTCACATCCGGGAGGCGAGAAGGTTCGAATCCCCCCACTAGCAACCTTGCAGATGGTCTTCTATCTGTGGTTTCCCATCTTACTTCCAGGAAAATGTCAGGGTTGGTACCTAACTATAGGCCACAGCCGCTACCTTCCAATTCTTCGTCTTTGCATTCACACTTTCCTCCCCAGACAACACTCCATACGCGACGGTACTTGTAGCTCACCCCATGGGTGACCGCATAGAAGCAGCTACGAACTCTGGCAAGCCGAACAAGTCCTCGGACACTCCCGGCACTAAAAGCTATACGCTAAGAAAAAAATAATGCGAGTACATTTCTGCCATTGCTCCCATCTATTTGTCCCAGCAATAATTCGTGCTACCCTCATATCAGTTACCTCTAGCTTATGTATCAGATATCCTGAATCTACCCTGCTCTCACTTCCATACAGCAAGGTCGGTCTAAATACTGAGCGATATAGGGAGACTTTCGTCGCTGCACTAACTTCTTTCTTACAGAATACTGTAGATCGCAACTGAGAACTCACTGCATTGGCTTTTCTGCACCTGGACTCTATTTCCTTCCCCATACTACCATCCTGAAAGAATGCACAGCCCAAGTATTTAAAATGTTCCACCTACTGTAATTTAGTTCCTCATACATCTACTTTCTTTCTTTCTTTCTTTCTTTCTTTCTTTCTTTCTTTTTTTCTTTCTTTCTTTCTTTCTTTCTTTCTTTCTTTCCTTCTTTCTTTATCATTTAGGCTTACTCAGGACCACGAGACTCGTATCTACTCTTCGGTAAAGTTGTTGCTTTCTTCTTCTTCTTCTTCTTCTTCTTCTCCTCCTCTTCTTCTTCTTCTTCTTCCTCCAATAGTCCCTCATTTTCTGACTATGAGTCAGTCTTCTTTCTTCTGTCCACTAAGCTCCTGTAGTCTTCTTACTTGTAAGGAACGTTAGGAACACGCCCTGTCGGATGACCTGACGGAACATCAGTCGGTCACGAGTTTGTTCCAGTGGGATAGGCCTATCTAGTTGTTCCATATCTGACTTAACTGACGCAATCCATTTGTTCTTAGAAGCCTTGCCTCTTCCTGTTACTGTGCATATCCTGTTGGTGAGTCTTTCAGAATCCAGATGTGCCAAGTGTCCAGAAAAGGTCAGGCGTCTTTTCCTTATAGACGTGATGATGTCCTCCTGGTGTTCATACAATTCAACATTATGACGGATTCTGTAAATTTCTCCCTCCTCTCTAATTGGACCTAATATCCTCCTCAGGTTCTTCCTCTCTTTTAATTCCAGTTTTCTGAGTGGGCCCTTTCTGGTCATTACAAGGCACTCAGAAGCATACAGAGCAGATGGCTTGACGACCGAGTTATAGTGTCTGAGTTTGAGGTTCTTGGAGAGGCACTTAGATGAATAGATACTACGACAGGAATGATAGGCTAAGCCCTTTCAAACTTGGCACATCTGGCATCTATGGCTAGGTTCTCGCTCTGATTCGCAGAAATCTATTCTCCCAAGTACTTAACTGCAGGTACCTTTCGTATGGTAGTGGCTGTGAGAGGAATCCTACCTGGCATTATATTTTATTACCGGGTGAGTTAGCCGTGGTCGTTACGGCATGGCTGCAGGCAGCCGCTCACATCCGGGAGGCGAGGAGGTTCGAATCCCCCCGCCGGGAACCTTGAAGATGGTCTTCTGTGGTTTTCCATCTTCCTTCCAGGCAAATGCCGGTGTTGGTCCCTAACTATAGGCCACAGCCGTTACCTTCCAATTCCTCATCCTTAGATTCAAACTTTCCTCACCAGACAACACTCTACACGCAACGGTACTTGTAGCTCACCCCATGGGTGTCCGTCTAGAAGCAGCTACAAACTCTGGCGAGCCGAACATGTCCTCGGACACTCCCGGCACTAAAAGCCACATGCTAAAACAAAACAAAACAAAACAAAAAATCTTACTTTTCTTCCCTACCGAATTAACCCTTGTCTTTGATATGCTGACCATACCATACTCCCTACATTTCTGTTCAAGTTCAAACATATTGGCTTGCAAGCGTACAACCAGGTCATCAGCATAGGTAAGACTACTTACCTGGTTTCTACCGAATTGAATCGTATCCAGCCAGTTTGACTAAATAGATTTGTTATGGGCTACAGAAGAGGGAGAAAACTATGGGATGACATGTTTCGCTCGTCAAGCGAGCATCATCAGATCTAAATATACAAGACAAAACAACTCTACGTTACACTATCAAAATCACAAACGGTTTCTGCCCTCCAAAAACAAAAATCACTTCAAAAACTTAGAAAGTGAGGCTACTATTACTTGTAAATACTAAAGCAGCATCCGAAAAAAGGACTATTTATTTTAATATCTACAATGTAGCAATACTGAGAAATGACAATCCCATCAACAAACAGTCTCACTTAATCGACTAATGTATGAAGGTGTAACTAGAGTACTATTGCTGTTAGCAATAAACCCTAAACTCATATCTATTGTATACTAATATAATAAAGCTGAAGAGTTTGTTAGTTTGTGTGTTTAAACGCGCTAATCTCTGGACTACCAGTCGGATTCGAAAAATTCTTTTTGTGTATGATAGCCTGATTCAAGAGGAATTGTTTAGGCTATGTAGTATTGGGCTACACTTCTCAGGTAACCTTAAATATTGATTTTTGTTCAGTAAGTCGGAAGAACAAGCGCTCCTGAACAGCTTCAATAATGCCTAAGTCTATTGTTGCCTGGCAATGCAGGCTGCATCACGTCGCCCCCACCAGTGTTCTGGTGCAGAATTGCGAGCTGCTTATAAATTGCAGTCACGAGGAGTAATTAGTGCAAAACGAATTCTTAGGCCCCTTAAAACAGTTATCATGACAATAGTATGCCTCTGTATAAGGGCGATGGTGTTGGTGCATTAGGTCTATACTAAGGTTATCAACTGCAATAAGCATTGGTGCTTTCAAATTTACTTTCATTTATTCCGATCCTTATCCTTGAGTGCTCCAGTTCTGTAGTAGTATTCATTATCATCCATAAAACAAATAAATCCACCGGGTGAATCCGGGCACTACTGCTAGTAATTGTATAATACGCTAAGGTGTATGTTTCACAAAACTCAAGCTCTATTAAACTAGAGGGTTAGAAGGTGCCAAATCGTCTCAACAGCATTGCATTTCTTGGACAGTCAGTCAGTGGAAATATGTTTATTTGCTTATACAGTGCATTTAATAGTACATTATGCAACGAGCCTATAATGGCAATAATTAAGACACAAGTATGTTTATAAAACGATCGTATGCGAGTTTTATAATTTTCATACGATTGTCTTAATTACCATTATAGGCGAGTTGCATACGACTGTTTATGTTCGACGATATTTATTATAACTATTTTATATTCGAACACAAATATTCATAAATATCTGTCGAGATTTCGCCAGTTTTATGTACTGAACAGAGTGCATGAGACGCAGAGAATGCCTTATATTTGACCATGGCCTCCTCGATACCCTACTATGACACTAGGCCAGGCAGTAAAATTTAAATTAGATGGCCGTGGAACTCAGCGCATCTAATTATCTAATTGGTCAAACAACTGTTTCTTGAGCTCTGATTGGTTGGAGAAACTGTTTCATAATGAGCCTCGTTATAGTAGAGTTTTCTGACATATAATAGTCAGGGTCGAACATAATAGTACATTATGCAACGAGCCTATAATGGCTATAATTAAGACACGAGTATTTTTATAAAACGAGCGTATGCGAGTTTTATAATTTCCATACGAGTGTCTTAATTACCATTATAGGCGAGTTGCATACGACTGTTTATGTTCGACGATAACTATAACTTTATTATATGTTTTAACATAAATATTCATAAATATCTGTTGAGAGTCAGCTACTTGAATTTTGTGATCGCAGAGCGAGCCTTGGGTATTATATCTCTGTCTTTCAAGATCTTTGAACGACCGACGCATGTGCTCTGTGTGCTTGCAATGCCATATTCAGGCCATATGTTTACATATGCCGTCCCTCAGTGATATTGTCACCGGAGTCATTTGAAGACAATGCGCTGTGTAGAAATTAGTGTTGGTGATTTTAAGGTACAGTGCTATTTCTTGTTTCATATTCGCCAGTTTATTTACGCGAACATATGGACGGTGCGTATTCCATGTCGGTAATTTATTATAGCCTAGTTCGATGTTGTGTTTATGTCCGACATGTTGGATTTTGAGCGCATGCGCGAAGGTATCGTTACCTAATTGGGCAATGAACGAGCTCTGATTGGCTGGAGAAACTGTATCATAATGAAAATCAGTGTTATAATGACCATCATTATGATACAGTTTTCTGACACATAATAGTGAGGGTCGAACATAAACAAATAAATAAGACGATAGTCCCTGCCAGAACCTTGTCGCGTCGAGCCCGAATAACAGTAAAGCCGGATGGGTGGTTTAACACAGGCGAAATTTCTCGCAAAGGCCCTCTAACATAAATGAATTTCACATTTAAAATATTCGGTTACATTATGTAATTGACCTTCGGGTACAACTGGAACCAGCATTTCCCCCCTTTTGTAGATCCTTGGTCAGCCATTGAATGTTTACTCTGACCGGTGATATTGAATTCTTACCGTAACATTGTACAATTTACGCCTTACGTAAATTCTATTTGCGATCAATAAAGCACGGAAGAGAAAACCCTTTATTTATTTCCATTTTATGTTACTGAAAATCTGTATTATTTCCCGCCCAATTGATAACAGTGAAAATAACATAAAAACAGTTTTTGTTTCGCACCGTAGCACGACAATCACATCGCGATTAACAGCAACGTGAGGTTCGCGCCTGATACTCAGGATGTGTGACTGTTGCGCGTTTCGTTTATCTCAAGCGGCAATTTCACGCTACAATTTCTCGGGATGAAACTGACCTATTGCGATACAACAAACGCCGTTCTTAATGTGAGTATCCGTATTTTTATTGATGTGTAACATCTTTCCGCTCGGTTGCTGGATAGTTTTGTGGGAGTGATTTTGAAAATTGGGGACGGAAGTGGATCGGACGATCGAGCTGGCAGTGGTGGATCAAACGGAAGTATGCACTGCCCGCTCGATCGATCAAACGGAAGTGTACTAGCTGGCAGTGGTGGACAACGGAAGTATGCACTGCCCGCTCGATCGATCAAACGGAAGTGTACTAGCTGGCAGTGGTGGACAACGGAAGTATACACTGCCCGCTCGATCGATCGAATGGAAGTGTACTAGCTGGCAGTGGTGGATCGAACGGAAGTATAAGACGCACTGCCAACTCGATTGATCGATCCAGCTGGCACTGGTAAGAGAAACAATCAGCGCGTGGTGTCAAAAACTGATAACCATGACGCACTCTCGGCCATGTGGAATGTATATGACATACTGAACGGAAAACGCACATGCGAACTCTGGTGTCAAGTGATTTAAACAAATGACATGGTACATGTTCGAAGTCTTCGTATCAGTATTTAAATGGTAAAATGCCTTAATATCAAACATTGTAAGTAGTCGGCATTGCATTGGCATAAGGCATTTTAAACTCAATGTAGCTCAGGAACATTGTCGAAACAAGCAAAATATAAATGAAACTTAATTCCGTAATGCAGTATTATTAGAACGTGGAAATAAGTCACCATCTTGTGCACAATATTTGCGTAGTCGAAATAGCCGTGGGGTTATTGCGTATGACTGTGAATATAGAGATCTTTGTTTCGAAGCCTGGGCGGGGTAGATATTTTTGCTACCAGATTATCATTTTAAACGATATTTATCATATCAATATGACTCATTTTAACAGAATCCATATGAAATTACGTGTTGGTCTGTGAATCAAGAGGACCTGATAAGGAATTTAAGGTTATGAGCGGTGTCGCGTCTATTAATCTAGTTGATCCATATTTTATTCTTTATTTAGGCTAGTGCTGGTGGAAGCTTCAAATCATCTAATAAAATGAGTTTCGTATTATAAACTACAATATCTGTAAAACACTCCCTTTTACAATAGATTAATATTTGTGCCAATAATACTATAAAATACCGGTGTATCAACAATTTCACGTGAGGTTTCTTCTATGTCAGACGTTACACATCATATGCTACTACTGTAAGGCTCGTAATTATTATTATTATTATTATTATTATTATTATTATTATTATTATTATTAAACGCGCAATAAATAATATAATAATATAATAATAATACATAATCTATATATATAAATGAATTGCTGTTCGTTAGTCTCGCTAAAACTCGAGAACGGCTGGACCGATTTGGCTAATTTTGGTCTAGAATTATTTGTGGAAGTCCAGGGAAGGTTTAAAAGGTGAATAAATATGAAAGTTGTAGCGCACGAGTAGATTCAACAAATGAGTGACGGCACGCGAATCGCTTGAACGAAGTCCCGTATGCGTTCATATACCATTCATCCGATTGTTATGAAACTTTGGTTGTATTATTGTGCACACTCCAGGAAAGGTTTCTGACTTAGTAAATCCTTTTTACAATAGGTAGCGCACGTGTAGATTCAACAAATGAGCGACGACGGCCGAAGCGTTTAAACAAAGTCCTGTATGCGTTCACATACCATTCGTCCGATAGCGATGAAACTTGGGTGAGAGGTTGTGTACACTACATGAAAGGTTTCTGGCTTAGTAAATACATGTTATAACAGGTAACGCACGAGTAAATTCAACAAATGAGCGACGACGAGCGAAGCGTTTCAAATAAGTCCCGTATGCGTTAGCATACTATTCGTCTGATAGTGAGGAAACTTGGGTGAGATGTTGTGTACACTTCATGGAAGGTTTCTGGCTTAGTAAATCCACTTAACAATAGGTAGCGCACGAGTAGATTCAACAAATGTGTGACGACGGGCGAAGCGTTTCAACAAAGTCCTGTATGAGTTCACATACCATTCGTCCGATAGCGATGAAACTTGGGTGAGAGGTTGTGTACACTATAGGCAAGGTGTCTGGCTTAGTAAATCCATGTTATAATAGGTAGCGCACGAGTAGATTCAACAAATGAGCGACGATGAGCGAAGCGTTTCAACAAAGTCCCGTTTGCGTTCATATACTATTCGTCTGATAGCGATGAAACTTGGGTGAGATGTTGCGTACACTTCAGGGAATGTTTCTGGGTTAGTAAATTCACTTTACAATAGGTATCGCACAAGTAGATTAAACAAACGAGCGACGACGCGTGAAGTGTTTCTACATAGTTCTGTATAAGTTCATACACCATTCGTCTGATAGCGACTAAACTTGGGTGAGTTGTTGTGTACACTCCAGGGAAAGTTTCAGGCTTAGTTAATCCATTTTACAATAGGTAGCGCTCAAGTAGATTCAACATATGAGCGAAGGCGCGCGAAGCGTTTCAACAAAGTCCCGTATGCGTTCATATACCATTTGTCCGAAAGCGATGCATCTTGGGTGAGATGTTGTGTACATTTCAGGGAAGGTTTCTGGCTTAGTACATCCACTTTACAATAGGTATCGCACAAGTAGATTCAACAAATGAGTAACGGCGTGCGTATCGTTTAAAAAAATTCCGTATGCGTTCATATACCATTCATGCGATTGCAATGAAATTTGGAGAAATGTTGTTTCCACTCCCGCAAAGATTTCCGATTTAGTAAATCCATCTTACAATTGGTAGCGCACGATTAGATTCAATTAATGGGCAACAGCGCGTGAATCGTTTCAACCAAGTCCCGTATGCGTTCATATAATATTCATCCGATTATCATAAAACTTTGGGGAGTTGAGGACAGTCCTGCGAAGGTGTATGAATTAGTAAATCCGTTTTTCAGTGGGTGACGCACAAGTAGATTCAACAAATGAGTGTCGTCGCGCGAATCGTTTAAGCAAAAACCCGTATGCGTTCATATGGCATTCATCCGATTGCGATGAAACTTTCATGAGTTGTTGTGTACACGCCAGGGAAGGTTTTCACTTAGTAAATCCATTTGACAATAGGTAGCGTACGAGTATATTCAGCAAATGGGTGACGGCGCTCGAATCGTTTCAACAATATACCATTCATTTCATTGCGATGAAAATTTGGTGAGTTGTTGAGCACGCTCCCATGATATTTTTGAGATATTAAATCAATTTTGCAATAGTTTAGAGGTGGTTAACGGAAAAAGAAAAACAATATTGGGAATCCAGAAGCACTTCAACATACAAAGTTACAATGCCAACACTTTCTTTGATTGGCATTGCAACGCATGCCGGGTACAGCTAGTAAATTATTATTATTTATTTAGCGTATGGCATAAGTAACATATATACAATTAAATATGATACAATAACAAGAAACAATTTCAAATAGAAATGTCCAGTCCTTTGCCGTGGAGCACCACAGTCGCATTCTGGTGACGTTAAACAGTTCCACTTGTAGAGTGAGTCCCTGCATCTTCCATGGCCTGTCCGAACTCTGTTAAGAGTGGCCCACTGCCTGCGTGGTAGATGGAATCCACTAGCAATTTGCGCACCAGAAAAGATGTTGTGTAGGGACAAGTCTGTGGAAGTTTCCCAACGGTCTTTCCAAACTTTCACAGCGTCGAAGTTGTTGTGAGCCATGTCGGTAGCATCACGCAAAGGTGGATGGCGTGACTTCAATCTTTGAAGATTGAGTGCAGGGATGTCTTCTTGTATGGGTAGTTCAGGATTTCTGCAGATTTTTTGGTACTCTCTTAATAGGGCATTCGATCTGCGCAGATCAGGTGGAATTATTCCCGTGAGCAGCGGGAGCCAATGGATTGGCGTGGATCTGATTGTGCCCGAAATAAGGCGCATGCTGTTGTTTAGCTGCGTGTCAACATATCGGGTATACGGGCTATTTAACCATACTGGAGAGCAGTACTCTGCACTGGAGTAAACCAGACCAAGGGCAGAATGTCGTAGAGTGCTTGCAGTAGATCCCCAAGTGGTCCCACACAGTTTCTGAAGAATGTTGTTCCGAGTTTTCAGTTTCTTTGATAAGTTCAATAGATGTTGCTTGAATGATAAAGTGCGATCTAAGGTTATACCAAGATATTTAGGAAACCAGTTATGACGAAGAACTCGGTTACAGAAGCTTATGTTCAATTTGCTGTTAGCCAGTCGGTTATTTAAGTGGAAGCATGACACTTCTGTTTTACTTGCACTAGGACTGAGTCTCCATTTCTTGAAATAGACCTCTAGAGTGGACAGGTCCCTTGTGAGGATTTCCTCAGTTTTCTTGAGATCTTGGTGCTGTGTGGCTAGTGCAAGATCATCAGCATAACAGAATTTCCTGCAATTTGTCTCAGGAAGATCAGAGATGTATAGATTGAACAGTAGAGGGGACAGAACTGATCCTTGGGGTAAACCATTCTTGAGTTTTCTCTCTGTGCTCTTACTGTTGCCTGAGTACACCTGGAATCTCCTGTCACTTAGCATGTTGTTGATAACCTGAACGATGGTTCTGCAGGGTATGACTTTGAGGAGCTTGTAGATCATACCTTCTCTCCAGACAGTATCGAAGGCAGCAGTGAGGTCTATAAACGCAGCAGATGTTTTAAGCTTCTTTTGGAATCCTGCCTCAATATATGATGTGAGTGATAGTACTTGATCACAACAGCTGCGACTTGGTCTAAAACCTGCCTGATCTGCAGGAAAGCTAGTAAATAATATGATATCTATAAGAAAATGTCTATGAGTATAGGGGCCAAGTTCCGACACTATACTGTGTCCAATTCTAGGAATAGGTATTCCAAGATTCAGACACCTAGGTATCAAGGGAAAGGCTACAGCCGCTTTTGGAAGTTGAGATATTTGAATATCGCGCTCCTTTCCTTCTAGATTGAAATGGAAACTTTATGCAGCCAAGAAGATGTTAAGTGACGTGGCAAATAGTAGCAGAGGTCGAGACTATTTGGTGATTAAATACTTAGCCATGGAGTAGAGACTTGATACTTGGATCAGATTACTGGCACGGCCAAATGAAAGAGGATGCACTTAGTCTCAAGTGAATCAGACCAGAGATACCGGAGATATGAGGATTTACAGATTTCAGCGTGATCCAGCGTGGAGCCGACCGTTTTGTATAAAAGCCGCTCGGCCCAAGCATAAGCAGCTCACTTCAAACCAAGCTCTTGTAGGACAAGGTGCTGCTGCTACGTCGAGCCAAGGCACATGGTTGCCGAATCTACGCAGAAGATATCTTTGAATTGTGATAGTCACAAAAGTGCTACGATACGTGGGGAAAGTAGTAAGTTTCCGGTAGAGGGAATCACTAAGGTGATTGTTATTTTCTACGGACATTGGTGAAACACTTTGTTTCTATATGGACATATGCTAGACTTTGTCTAGATATTATTTTGTCACAGTCCAGTAACAATAATTCAATACTTGGATATTTTAATCCAACTTGTCAGTTTCACAAATTGTAACTAAATAACCACTCAGATCTTTCAGTATATTGAAGGCCAGTCTATCACGGTGTTGTTCATTAGCCGACAAAGGGAAACTATATGTTGCTTCGCGCATGATAGATGGTGTGAAGCCATGCCCAGGGAACGATCTTCAGAACAGCCGTTGATTGTTTTAGACTATCAGTGTTTTCTTGTACTGAAAAGATTACCGTGAGTTATGTTACAACTGACGCTTTTGAGAAGAGATCATTTGGATCTGACCCCATTTAAGCGAACTGCTATGGATTTAATTGAAGTCAATATTAAAATGGATCAGCAGTTACTTCAAACTTCAAGAAATATTTCCACTATGTCGTGCTAGACAGATTGTGAGTATATAATGGCGGCCGATACAAGGATTAGACGGGCGTGTCCAATAGGGCATGTATCTGGATAAATCTGGTACAGACCAGGTTCACTACGCTTCAAGACCAACGAGAAATGTAAGCCACATTTGACTTTTATATTATGCCTAGCTAATTGGAACAAACTCATTTTCTGCAGATGACCAACACATTTATTTTTCTTCGTATTTAAATCTTGCATTGATTTACGCAAGACACATTACGGTTATTCTGAGTATTTTTAGCACTCAGAACAGTTTAGGATCGATGACCGAGCATACCGAGCATTTATTTGAATGTTCATTTTGTTTGAGAATCACGGTAATCAGCCGATATAACTGTAGGAGTTAATATTTATTTTTGTTGAGGAATGGATATTTTGTCCATATTCGAAGAGTCGAACATGTGGTTTTTTCACATAAGGAAATAATAACAATAATAATCCAATAATAATAATAATAATTTTCATAATTTTTCTAAATAATTATTGGATCTTACATTTTCTAATAATCACATTCGTTGAGAGAGAGCTTAAGGATGAGTTTAGTCATTCCTAGTTTGGAACAGGTGATTTTCCGAAAGCTAGTGGATAGCGCAAGCCCGTATTCCACCAACATTATAGTTCTGGTTGAACAGTTAATATTTGCATTGAGCAAAGTATATTTTTCAGATAACACGGAAAGGCATGAAACAGGAAGCCAATGATATTTGTATCAATTAGGATTTTTTTTGTGTTTATATAAAATCATGACGTAGGCACACATTCGAAAGTGAAATAGAGAATATCACAAGTGTGGTAACTTCACGCTTTGAACTGAATGGTAAAATAAAATAAACTTGTAAGTTTATAGATCTTCCAGTTTTGATAACAAGCAGAGGCTTGATTTATTGTATACATTTTGGGAAGAAAATTTATGTGTGTGGAGTAGTTGAAATGCCATTCCCAGGTGCGCATGTTTAAGTCGCAGGAATGAGGAGGTTTTTTTTTTGAGCATCAATCAAATAGCAGGTTCGATGGCTCAGGTTTATAGGAGGAGTATTGGAACCAAACATTTCGTCGAATGAATGACCAAACCATCAGTAATTATTTCAAACTTGTTTACGTATTCCATTAATACTTTGGATTTGCTAGAACCCGGTTTTGTCATGATAAAATTTTATTCTTCTTCAGAGGAAGACCTTTGCCGTTGATGTTGGGATATTGTGTTCTTACACAAATAATTGAATGGGCCACTGCCAATTAAAAAATAATTCTGTATCCACAAATTACTTAAAGGATGTTTTCAATCCTATTGTCATGAACTAAATGAATTTATTATAAAGCTACAATTCTTATTTCCGCATTCTGTTCAAGAATTTCAAGTTGTGAAGTTACTAAAATAGCAACAAATATAAATATTTTTCTTAATAATAATTCCAAGTGGAAAATCGAATAGTTGAATGGTTCAACAATTTTTTATGATCAAGCTGATGATTCAGAAATCATATTTCTTTGGAATTTGAAGTTCATAATCGAGTCACTTCTCGAAATGTTTAATTTTGGAAGAATAATAAATTTTGTTGTGCTTCGCACAGTTCTTCGATGCTATGCTCAAGGGTCAAATACTTTTCAGATGTTGTTATTAATATGTGTACATAATTAGTGTTGGGTCAAAGATAATATTTTTGACAATATTTTTGAAACGGAGAAATAAGTGGAAGTTAAAAAATTCTATAAACAATTATAAACAGTGAGAATTTCTACGAGTGTTAATATCATGTTAGAAATTCAACCAGTGAACTACAATATTTCCAGTAAAGACAATTAAATTTGAACTGGATTTCATCGTAAATAATTGATATAATTTTGGAACACAGTCTACAGGACTGATAATCAGACTTGTGTCTCCAAGGACAATTGTTCAATGTGTTGGAAAATTTCTGTACATTGTGTAAATAGTAGTGTGTGCCGTCGCACTGGAATGATGTTACCTTGAGCATCATTTTGCAGTTAATTTTAAAATTTAGAATAAAATGAGATAATTTTACATGTTGTGTTATGCCCAGTTGAATCTCCTTCTATCCTTATTGTTGCATTGAGCCAAAAATCAGTAAAGCATTTTTTATTATTATTTGATGTCGTTTTTTTGCGATTAGCTTTAACCCATCTGGCGCCCCGGGATATTTTGACTCTCGTGCTGACTGATTCTTGGTAAAATGCATATGTGGTCGTGCGGACTCCGGTCTGAACGGGCACAATACCACAGTTGTAAAGCCTGAGGGATTATAGCCTATGCGTCCGAAACTTTGACCATGAATAGTAAAGGTCAAGCTGACCAACTGGAAAAAAGAGAGCGCAGGATATTAAGAAAAATCTTAGGTAATAGATGGGTTGATGGACAGTGGCGAATGAGAGCAAACGAGGACATGTGAGACCCTATCACAGCATCAATTAAGAAGAGACGGCTACTTTTTTACAGTCATCTCTTGAGGATGACTGATGATCGATTAACGAAAAGAATATGGAGTTTCATTAAGTCTAAGGCAACAAGGCCGAAATGGTTCGAGGATTGTGAAAAAGATCTCAGGCAAATTGGTATTCCAGACCAAGAAATTCCTGACAGGAACACATTTAGAAGATTGGTGAACAGCTACCAAGGTTTTAAAATGGTATCAACTTCCGGAAGACGGAGAGGACCTTTGTCCGAAGAACATAAACAGGCACTCGTCGCTGGGGTCAGAAGATACTGGCAGGAAGTCAAAGCCGGAACAAGAACAAGTCCTAGACAATAAAGAGAAGTTGGTTGTTACCACGCAGTCCATAGAGGCACAACTCGATGTATAAAAAAAACAACACAACATGTGAGTTTAAGTTGAACGTATTTGCTTACGTGTTTAAATGACTTGTATTATTTATTAATTATAGTTAGTTATTATAGTTATTTTAAGGGGTGGAATAGCGAGATCATCTGTCCTAATGAACCCCTTCCCTAGCTTTATGCATTTTAAAGTCATTGCTAAGTAGGCCTACATATTGTTGTTTGCGGTGAAACATTTATGTTATCAGTTGGCAGTCAAAGTGAAAGGTCGTGTTTTTCCCGAGCTCTCAGGTGTGCTGAAATGGGTTGTTCTCTGGAGTGTTATCGGGCGAGGATCGGGCTGTGGTATGCGAAGGGTAGTCGGGATTTCCGGGGTTTGTGTGTGCGTACGGGACCTAGTAACTTGTGGTTTATAGCCCTAGTGATAGCTGCGTTGTTAGTTATTGGTGGAGTGGAAGTGAATCCAGGGCCTGTTACTCCAAATGTGAATCAGGCAAATGATCCAGTGGCATCTTTAAAGTGTTCGACGTGCAGTAAAACATTGAAGAATGGTGTTGAGTGTGGACTATGTGAGAAATGGTTTCACTTCGGCTGTATTAAGGTCAAGAAGGAGGATTGTGATGTCGGAAATTGGTTTTGTAAAGTATGTGATACGCCGGACAGTTTGACGGTGCAAATCAAAGCAAGGTATAAAATAATACAGGAACTTAGAGCAAAGCTTCGTGAATCAGAAGAAACGGTGAAGGATGTGACTGAACGGCTTTCTACTGGGATCAGTGTGGAAGAGGGCGTGCAGGAGCAAACTGAGGATGACGTTATCATAATGGGTGATTCTATGATGCGATGGAGTGCGAATATCTCGAGGAAATCAGGTGCGAAAGTGCGGTGTTACCCGGGGATTAAGATTGAACAGCTTGCCCAACAAGTGGAAGAAGCAAATGTAGAGGACTGTGACAAAGTTAAAGTGTTGTTGCTCCATGTTGGAACGAACGATTTGAAGAAGAGGGCTACAGCTGATTACATCATGGGGGAGCTCTACGAACTAGGCAGAAAAGCTAAAAGCAAGTTTAGAAATGCAAAAATTATAATGAGTGGCATTCTTCGGCGGGGAGATGTTCCGTTGAGGCGAGTTAAGACTGTAAATGATCGCATGGACTGGGTATGTGCACAACTGGGATTAGTGTACGTAGAAGCTGACTGCTGGATTGGTGGCCGTGACTTCGCCCGAGACGGGCTGCATCTAAATCGACGGGGCGCTTTCAATCTAGGGAGCCTACATGACAGGGTCATCGGTTCGTGCCGGCTTTTGTGAGGAGGAGCAGGTCCAGAGGTTGCCAGCCGATGGGAACAGAAGGAGCTATTTCGAGATATTTGCTGCGGAGGTAAGACTCTAAGATTACTGCAGGTTAATTGTCAGAGCTTAGGAAATAAATTAATTGAATTTTGGAATCTTGTAGAGACGTATTCTCCGGACATTGTCATTGCAACTGAATCTTGGTTATATGAGGACATAAATAGTAGCGAAATAATTCAAGGGGCCTACGAGATGTACAGAAGGGATCGGGGGAAGCGAGGTGGTGGGCTATTTATTTGTGTGCGCAAAACTATAGCTAGTTTCTTAAAGTGGGCTGATATGGATCATGAAATGTTATGTGTACAAATTTCGGATAAAGGACATAAATTCCCTCTTCAGGTGATAGGGGCGTATAGAGCACCGAAAGATAACCTTTCTCTCCTCGAAACACTGTATGATAAAACTTGTACGGGTAATGCTACGAAAAAGAGCACAATAATTGCTGGAGATTTAAACCTCCCCAAAGTAGACTGGTCTGGTGAGTCAACTAGCTGTGGTCAGGCTCAGAGCGCTGCAAATAAATTCTTAAGGGAGGGGGGATTTTCCCAAGTAGTTGACTTCCCAACTAGAGACAATAATACCTTAGATGTTTATCTCGTAAGGCCTGTAGAGCTGTATATTAACTGTCTGAAAGTACCAGGAATTAGTGACCATTCTGGGGTTGAATTAAATATTAGATATGGTGACATTACAAAATTAGACTCTGATGTAGCAAAAAAAGATCATAATCCAGTATCGCAGGGCGGATCAGGGCAAGTTTTAGGGGTATTTGAATGAGCTATTTGTAGGATGGTCATCGGAAGGAAATCACATTAATATCCTGTGGACTAACTTTTTGAAAATTTTAAATAGCGCTGTTGATAAATTTGTCCCATTTAAATTGCTGAAACAAAACTCAGATCCTGAGTATTACACACGAGAAATTAGGAGTCTAAAACGGAAAATTAGGAAATTATACAATAAAAGACATGATAGTGACAAGTATATGTTGAAATTTAAGTCCTTATCAAGAGAGCTCGTCTTAAAAAAGAGGGCTGCTCATGACAGTTATATGCAAGGTTTACTTGGTTCGGGAGGTGATGGGTGGAAATTACAGTTATGTTAGGAGAAGAAAGGGAAATTCAAATAATTTGTCGATGATAATGTCCGGTGACGGTAATTTAATTAATGAGAAACAGGCCATTGCTAATGAATTAAATGTCTTTTACGGTAGTGTGTTCAATAAATCCAATAGCTGTATGTTGGACCTTAACGACGAATCAGGGGCTCCCCTGTTCCAAATAAACCAGTCAGCAATTGTAAAGCTAATACAAAAACTACCTTTCAATGTATCAAAGGGTCCTGATAATATTGTTAGTGAAGTACTTAAACTAGGAGGTAGGGCCGTGGCACGATACTTGGAGGTGATGTTTAATGTGTCCATAAACAATGCGCAAATCCCAGATGACTGGAAAAGAGCTACGGTAGTCCCAATATTTAAGGGAGGGAGCAGACTTGAATTGGGCAACTACAGGCCGGTTAGCCTTACGTCCGTCGTTTGTAAACAGATGGAGCATCTCATTTGCGACTACTTGAGGGAACAGTGGGAAACATTATCATGGTTTAATGATAGGCAACATGGATTTCGGAAAGGTTACTCATGCGAGAGTCAGATGCTATCACTTTTTCAAGACATTAGCGAATCGTTAGACCATGGAGTTTCAGTCGACACCGTGGTTATAGATTTTGCGAAGGCATTTGATGTCGTTCCGCATGACATGCTACTCCATAAATTAGCTTCGACGAAGATTGATAGAAGAGTAATTTTATGGATCCAAGAATTTTTGACGGGTCGTTCCCAGAAAGTGAAAGTCGAAGGCATATTCTCGGATGAAATTACCATAACGTTGGGTATCCCTCAGGGCAGCGTAATCGGAACTTTGTTATTTTTGGCGTTTATACATGACTTACCAAATGGGATTCGCAGTGACTGTCGATTGTTTGCGGATGATTGTGTAATATATCGAAAGATACATGACTCACAAGACAATGCAGTGCTTCAAGAGCACCTGAACCTGGTCCATAAGTGGGCGATTGTAAATAAAATGAAAATAAACACAAGAAAATGTAGTCTAATAAAAATAGGGAAAGTGCGAAGGCAGGATTTTCAATATAACATTGGCTCGGAAATACTTGTAGAAGAAGATTCTTGCAAATATTTGGGCGTTCACGTAAGGAATGATATGAAATGGAGTAGTCATGTAGGGTGTGTAGCTTCAAAAGCTACAAATCCCTGCACTTTGTAATGAGGGTATTAAAAGGAAGTAGTACCTCTGCTAAAGAATTAGGCTATTTGTCACTTGTAAGACCTATTCTGGAATATGCCTCGGCGGTTTGGGATCCATATCAAGTAGGGCTCATCAATGAGTTGGAAATGGTACAATGAAAGGCCGCTAGATTTGTGCTCAGTGACTTTAATCCCAGGAGCAGTGTGAGCCGTATGTTAAAGAAACTTGGGTGGGAATCACTGGAGGCTAGGAGGATGAAATGTAGACTCTGCGCTATGTACAACACGTATACAAATCAACCAGCATGGGGTGAGCTTAGCAAACGATTGGGAAAGCCCACTTACATGGGTAGGAGCGATCATCCTTTCAAAGTTAAGGGCCGACCACAGCGAACAAATTATGGTAAATATTCTTTTGTAAACCGTGCCATTGATAACAGGAACTCTCTACCTGCCGCAGTCTTAGAGCCTTTTCCCAAACATATAGGTGTGTTTAAGAAAAGACTGACTATTTGTGTAAATACTCCAGTTTAATTGTTGTATAATTGTTATTGAATTGTTATGTATAATTATTTATTTGTTATGTATATGCAATTTGCCACCGGGGGACACACCCCCCATTGCAAATAAATGAATGAATTTGAATATGAATATACTCGGTGTATACTGTACAGTATCCTACATTAATTTTATAATTGAGATGATGACAGCGGAAAATTAGATAAACATGCAATAATAAACCTATGTGATTATCACTTAAAAGTAGTAAACCATAGATGATTATTTTTAATAGTCACTACCGGGTGAGTTAGCCGTGGTCGTTACGGCATGGCTGCTGGCAGCCGCTCACACCCGGGAGGCGAGGAGGTTCGAATCCCCCCGCCGGCAACCTTGAAGATGGTCTTCTGTGGTTTCCCATCTTCCTTCCAGGCAAATGCCGGGGTTGGCTCCTAACTATAGACCACAGCCGCTACCTTCCAACTCCTCGTCCTTCCATTCAAACTTTCGTCCCCAGACAACACTCCACACGAGGCGGTACTTGTAGCTCACCCAATGGGTGTCCGCCTAGAAGTAGCTACAAACAGGCGAGCCGAACATGTCCTCGGACACTCCCGGCACTAAAAGCCATACGCTAAAAAAAACACTGAATCTTCAAAAATGCCTACTGCAGATGTTTCCACTGTCGCGTGTAGGATCTGCGATATTTGCTGTGTCTAATCCTGGCGCAGACAGTTGGCATTTGAGGGTGCGCAAATGCGAGGGAGCCGTGTACGGTGAGTAGAATTACTGGCTCGTTAAAGATCCCCTTTGGGGCAAAATGTCAGTACCCCGGCGTCTCTAAAGGCCACAGTAGTATAAAGGGACGTAAAACCAATAACATTAATAATTGTATATCAAATAAGAAGTAATCGTTGAATACATAAAATATACAAGTGTTATTTCTATAATTGTAGCATATGCGGCAACAAACGTCATGTTCTATTTGCACAACATGTGACATACACGTTTATTTCCACATACGCTTAATTCCTAAAAGAGGGATTTCCTTGGTAAGCAATGTTTGGGAAACATGATTAGTGACAGATATTGATAAGCGCACTTCTGAATGTCGGAGTTGGACGCAATCGATTACATTCAACTGCAATTTATTTACCACTGAATCCATTAATAATCATCCTTTAACTAGTTCCAGTTTATGGTAACAGCAACTGACCGTAATTATAACTTTTAATTAATTCAAATTAAATCAATTATAACTCAGCAATTTTTCTAGGTTTGTGGCGTATCTTGTGTGGGGTTTCACCTAGAACACCAAGCTGGCTCATCAGCGGGCAGGTATCGCGCAGTTCGCTACTCCTGTGGGGGTCCGGGCGGGGACACCAAGAGCCCGCTGATGAGCCAGCTTGGTGTCCTAGGTGAAACCCCACACAAGACACGGCACAAACCTAGAAGAATTGCTGAGTTTTAATTCACTGGCCGTGAAAGCCAATATACCATATTTTTAAATCAATTATGTTGTTCCACATGTGCTTCGTAAATGCCCACAAGGGGAATTATTGCACATTAAAATCCTCAACGGTGTCTCAGAGCCTTGACAGTGGTGTAAGATCGATGAAACTCCAAGTCCACGATAAAATACGGTACGTTGCCGAAGATGGTAAGGATCAAGTGATCACCGAATTGATGTCATTAATAAAAAAAACTCAGGAAAAACACAGGTGAGATTATGCTGTACATCTCACAATACTTTCCCAAGCCTGCGTTTTTCAAGAAAGGGAAAAGAAAATTCTTCGAAACAATATCCTCCCTTCAAAGGTCGTAAAACGCCAAAGATATCACAGTTGAAGAATATTATTCCATTGTACAAGAGCAACAATTTCCTAAACATTTGTCGAGTGACGGGGAACGTACAGATGGATCAATGAACTTCACTACACACCACAGTGTGCGAAGGTTAACATACACATTATATATACACACAAGTATATGAGGCAGAAATGACCACCATGCCCAAGCCCGTAACAACAACTACAACAACAACAACGAGAACGAGTTCGTACACTTTATGGTGATGAAAGTACATTTAGGCCTATATAATAACTAGACTTCTGGCGAACAAGAAAATAAGAATTGTAGTGTATCAAGGACAAGATCAACAAGAGGGTCAGGGATGAACATGCAGGCTACTTTCTCCTAAATGTATGGGCATAGTTATAACTTGTTGCTCTTATCAAGAAGTATAGTTGAATGTTCTTGTGATGTACGTTAATACTTGTACCCTATATATTAGATTCACCGTTTATTAAGTTTCATTGGAATTCCTCTTTTGCACTCAAAGAAATGGATTGGAGAATTAGAAAAGTACGTCCATCGACAATCTTGAATGTATGGAATCGTTTATCTAGTACCTTCTGCAGAGAAAGCCTTTTAAGTGAGGCTACATATTTGCTGAATTTTGTGATTGTAAATGTAATAAATATTTCAATGTCAATATTAATGCCTGATATATTCAAAATAGCCGCTGTGTGCTATATGCAGAGTGATAGTCTTATAACTAATGCAAGTGGGGTATGGTATGTCTTCTGTTTCTCCCCTCTTACAAAGTTTCGTGTGAATTGCGCAATTGTTATAGATTTTGAAGTTTCAATAGTACTGTATGTTCAGCCACCATCTGGAATATATGGCTGTGATGCTCGTTTACTTTTGGCACACTAAGCCCATATAGGGTTCTGCATCAATGCTTATTTGAGATATATTATCTACTAGATATACCCGGCATGCGTTGCAATGCCAATCAAAGACAGAAAGAAAGGAGGATAATAATATTGTTATTGGTTTTCCAAGCTTCAGTTGAGTTTTAAGAACCCCCGGCCAAAAACCGTGGCGTGAACTGAATTAGAATAGACTGCGATACCCGATAACACGGCGGGCTGCTGACAGTCCCCTCATGTCACCTCGCGATGAATCAGCAAGCCACCTGGCGTTGCGGTGTGATAACTTTGATAAGTATATAGATTGTTCAATTGGGTTACTGTGGGATTTAAGGATTCCAGTTAAGTCGATCACCCTTTTGTGTTACATAAATAATTTGTAGCTAGAAACCTTCCTGAAGTGCACAAACAACTCACCTAAGTTTCATCGCAATTGGATGAATGGTATATGAACGCATAAGGGACATACAGACAGACAGACAGACAGACAGACTATCACGTAACATTGATTTTCATAGCCTATAGATAGAATAGATAAGATATATAGAGTGGTTTGTTTGTATATTATATAAGTTCAAGATTGCCGCTGCGCGCTATATTTAGTGCGATATTACTATGAAAAATGTGCCAGTGCAGCGATTGGGCGTCTGCGATAAAGGACGTTTGTCTACCAATGACATCACTACTCCAAGCAAGCTGTATGGTACCGAGATCTTTATGTTGTGCTCCTCTCTCACTAAATTTCACGTTAAATGTGCTATTATATTGTTAATTGAGTATATTCAGATCTTAAGAATACGCCCAGCCACCATCTTGAATGTATAGAGTCGCAGTCCTTTTGCTTGGTCTTACAACTTTCTACATTACTGCTAAATTGAGTTGTATCTTAAAAATGCATTTAGTATTCATTTATTCTATATTATCAAATTGACCGCCGCGCGTTGTATTCAGTGTGTTATACTAATGGCTTATTTCAGCAGGGGATCCCTTATATGGTAGGCTACTTCTTTCATACCAAGTTTCGTTTAATCACTCAATTACTTTCTGAATGATTCACTATTAAGTGTTAATATTACACCCGGCTGTCATTATGAAAATTTTAAGTCACTGTAATTTTGCTTTGGATATACGATACGCCGTGTAGATTTTGTCCTTATCACTAATTTTCGTTATTGTACTTCTAAAACATAGAAGGCAATTCATTATTAAATTGTGAAATTTCAGGATGGCCAATGCGCGCTATTTTCAGTGTGATAAATCTATCCCTAACGGTACAGACGCCTCTCATACAATAATCCTCTTCTATGTTTCGCCTTAATTGTGCAATAACATCCTGAGTTACTCACTTGTGTACTTTAATATTATGCCTAGCCGCCAACTTGAATGTATGGTGTCACTGCTCTTTTGCTTTGGGCCTACGAAGCGACTTATAAGGTTCGATTGTATTAATACATTTTGCTATTATAGCTCTAGGAATCCGAAGGTAATTTGTTTTATTTTGAAAATTCAAGTTGGATGCTGTGCGCTATATTCAGTGTGATAATCTTTGGTCTAACGAAAGCGAGAGCCTTTATATATTGCAGTACTCACCTCTTGGCAAGATTTGTATTAATTAAGCTTCTTCTTCTTCTTCTTCTTCTACTTCGCGAATGGGTCGCTTAGGACCACGCGAAATCAACACTTTCTAGCCTTCCTGTTGGCCCAGTATTCCTTCTTTCGCAACGAGTGGATCTGTTTCCGCTGCTCTGACCATCGATGTTGTGTAGTCTTCTTCTCTTCCTCCTCGAAACCCCGCTATTAAATTCTGAATTGTCGAGTTTAATGTTCCAATCGTTCGCGCAGCCACCATCTTGAATGTATGGAGAGTCTTTTATTTTGCCTTAACCATACAAAATCACATATACGATCCTACCTTGTCATTAATGGTGTAGCTCTTAAGTTTTGAGAGTTATTGACTTTTATATTGTGCCCGCTGGCCGAAGGTTTCGGGGAGTCACCGGTTTCAAATGATCCTTCCGACCCTCTTCCAGCTAACACACAAGTATAGGGGACGACACATTCATAGGCTGGTGTTGCACAAAAGTTTGCACTCGGGGGTATCGGGAATTGGTGAGATTCGATTCTTAACAGCTCAGAGGAATGCATCGATAACAAAACTAAACAAGAAAAGAGAGGTCAGTCTTATGTTAAAATCACGAATAAATTTTATTCAGAATAGATCCCTAGCCTAGCATGAGAGTTGCAAACGGCTAGTCCGATAGTATTCTGCCCTGAAAGAAAAAATAAAGAAAGTTCTAATCAAGATCTAAATTACTCTCATGGTCCTAATACAAAATTCTAATAAGAACGAACAAGCTAAGAGAATGGCACGTAAGATCAGCCCTAAGCAATTACATCGAAAATGACTACGGGAGGATCAAACATCAAAAGAATCTACTGCAAGGCAAGACATTTACTTGTTTACAAATACTAGAAACATTTACATTTAATAGTAAGGGGAAAATTTGTCCTATGCTAACATTTATCTTTAAAATTTACGTGTTTAGCTAGTCCTAAATATCATTAATTAATAAACGAGACGCGTTTATTACAAAGGAAATCAAGCGATGTGCACAACGTTGCTGAATAAAAAAAAGAGCTATGCTAATACAACACAAATGCATACAATAATTCAGCACTCCTATGGTTGTGCAATTGGCACTGCCTGCGTACTCGATTTGTTACTGTTTGTAGCAAATGGTCATAGTTTCAAAGTGTTAAGAAAGTAGAAAAATAGGAAAGCCTGAAAATGCGATGGTAATCAAACAATTACATCGACTCATATTGCTACCAATCTGATGTGTGTGCTACAGTTATCACGTCACCAATTGGTTGTCGACTATTCATGTAAAAATGTATCAAAATGTCTCTAAAATAACTTACCAATAAATAAGTGTCGAACATTTGGTCCGGAAAATATTTTATTTTTAGTATTTATTATCTTTATTTAAGTTCAGGGGGGAATTATGAGATTTGTTTATTTTCACAAAATCCTATCTTTGATTATTAAAGATTCCCACAATTATTTATTCCTCATAGTATTGTTGTTCAGTTTATGGACCTTTGAATAGCGTTCAGTGTACTCAGGTAACGTGTGTATCCAACTAATGCATAATAACTTAATAGCTTAATAGACAACATGTGTCTCCACCAATACTTCATTCTTATTATTAGACACCCTGTGTCTTCACCAATACTTCATTATTCTTAGACACCCTGTGTCTCACTCTTACAATTACGGATTCATCAATCCTGGCGCCATCGGTTAGGTACGACTGCAGTAGTTCGTTACCACCGGAATAACCACAATAACATGTCGGAGGTATCAATCCACCATCACGGCTCATATCAATAATACCATAATAATGTTAATTACAATAAGTGTGGATCCCTGAATTATACACGTTTTAAATAATGGTCATAAAGATTATGTGTGTAGAAAACACATTCTAACAACGCTTTGAATTAACACGAAGGCTTCTGATACAAACTAAAGTGTGAGATTGTGCATTCATTAAATTGCCTCTTCCCTGAATGAGGTCGAACCTATGTTCTCTGGTTACAAAATACTGTTTCTTTCATTGCCTGTCTGGCTTCCCGTAATGAAATAAACCTGTTTTCAAGTATTGATCTGTCCAAACAAATGTGAATAACGGAACTCTGCATTCCGATTACATAATACTAGGAATTTCACAGTATTCTAAATAAATAATGCACTGCCTAAGATCTAGTGTGCTGTGTAGTGGTTTGGCTTGTACACATTGTTACCTTGGCCTTGTTTTAACATCTGTCAAAACTAGTTTATTTGTCATCAGCTTGACAAAATAAAAGTAAATAATAACTGTTCAGAAATTATACGAAATGGACATTGAAAAATACTGCCTTCCAGGCGTTTATAAATTTATAACGAAACTGTAACTTTTCACACGTGGTCTTATAATAGCTACCTGCGTTGTGCACTTAAAATGAAACCATACTAAAATTAATCTACTGTTTCCAACTCATTACAATTACGCTACTGATACATGATCTGACTTACAGATTGCAGCGACCCTCGTTCAAGACCCGCCATGAGGTGTTATAAGGGGTCTCCTCTATGGTCTTAAATCATTTCATCATCATATCGGGCATCTTCCGTCATCAATTCCCCACGCATGACTTAGTAATTAATTTCCATTGCGTGATTGGGGTTATATTCCAAAGATAGATGATTTAGTAGCTCCATAATGATGCCGTTGGTTATACAATTACACATTTTTAAAGATACGTGCACTCACAGACTCTAAGGTGCGGTAATAAATTGCCCATTTTTTCACTCCGCCACTGGCGTTAAATTATCGCTTGTGCGATGCTCACTCGACACTTTTACTAATTATTTACACAAAAATTATAAATCAAAATCACTGCCCATCCGGCAAAACATAAAATATTCTTCTAGATTTCACAGTTTATCAGTTTCACAGTTTATGATGCACTTAGGTTTGACCATGCGGTCGTAAAGTTTGCGTAACACGCTTCCACAGTTTCACCTCGTGAATCAAAAATATCTCACAGTTTAAATGTTAATAAATGTCTCCAATCACTAGATTACTAGATTATGCCCTGATGGCTGTCCATTCGACAAATACACTCGGATTTTTCCATAGCACATGGGTTCCGTTCACAGAACGTGTCCTTATTCGTGCTTCAACATGCACATAGGTATTGCTTCAACAAACGACAAGTAGGCACTGGCTTACCAAAGCATGGCGTTCACTCAGGACATGCGTTAGCCGCATAAATTGACGGTCTCGCTGATCTTCGATATATACCGTATTTTAAATAAGCAGAATTACGTTGATTAAATTAATGTTGATTTATAGAGTGTCTAAAGTGCATAAAAATGCTATTATAAGCGATATTGCTTCAGCTTCTTCCCGCCGCTCGCAGGGTATATTCAGTTACTCTTCAACATGGATCTTGGTCTATATTAGCTGTGCAAACATGCGTCAACGGGCGCAATATGTCATAACTTCAAGATTGTGGCTGCATGCAATATACTGTCTCGTGTAGTCATGGCGTTGGTAACAGAGGCTATCTGAATGCCAGGTTCTATGAACATTGATTAATTGTATCATAAGTAATGGATTAAAATGCTTGCATGGTTCGCACTACCACCAGCTTCAAATTGTTTGGCGGATGACCTAGTAGTTTGAGCGCAAGACGTCTTCTACACGAAGGTATGTTTTTTCCAAAATTTGGTAGAGATTCGATGTTAATATTAGTTGTTATACGAATTAAGCTTCAAACAATGATGTTGACGCCATTTTGTTTTCGTTTAGATGGCTGCGATATAATACATGACACTGAGGTTCCCTTTGCTAGTGGTACCTCTGTATAAAATTTTGTTCAATTAGGTTTCGGCATGTTTGAATTGATACCGGGGGTGGGGGTTACGTTTATTGTTTACAAAAATCGAAATAAGGTTAAAATGAATGAGGAAGTAGAATTTAGAATCCATGGCTATAAGGCATGTACTCTTCGTACAACACACGACGTAATAACTGAAAAGCCCCCGCTCAAAATATTCCATTGATCATAGTTAGGGGTGGTGAATTTTAGCATTTTGAAATCAGACATTTTGCATTTTGAAATCAGAATTTTAGCATTTTTAAATCACAAATTAGCATTTTTAAATCAGAATTTTAGCATTTTGAGATCAGAAATTTAGCATTTTGATTTGAACATTTCATATGTTGTAGTTTTTATATATTTGCAATTTAGCATCTTTTAGCATTTTGCAAAAAAAATAATCATAAATTAGGTTAAATCTGACGAATGAGTAATGTAGGTACTCGTATTTTGAAATGACATTGATGTGAAATTAAATCACATTTGTAAATGATTAATAGTGAGATAAAAATTCATTAAGTAAATTGTGTATTTATTTTAAATTAATTCGCTTAAAATAACACCGAAGAAAATTGTCACAGAATAAACCATTACATAGATAAAGACAGAAATTTATACTAATGCAAAACCAGAATAATGCAGAGAAAATACACAGAATCAACTCAAGTCTTGCTGCAATATCCACCACAGTGGCTAAGTGCATGCCAATTCATGAATCTTCAATATAGTTGCATTAAATCTTAGAGCTGTTTTATAAACACTTTCGGTCTTGCCATCTTAGCAATTGCTGACTTGTCCTACGCGAAGGAAATGAAAGCGAAGAGCGAGGAACGCGATGCAGGAGGGATTACTTTCCACATTCCAGATCGGTGGTCAAGCCGTCATAAGTATTTCAAGGGTGTCCAAACTCCTCACTTGAAGTTTTCATAAGAAAAGAAGGAACAAGAAGAGTTATATTATTTATAGAAAAAAAATCGTGGATTTCGCTTTTGTGTAGCATTTTGGTATAATTTTCGCATTTTTTGTTAATTTCGCGTTTTGTCGCTTTCTAAATTCACATTAAAAGTTGCTTACAGGTCGTTAAAAGTGAAAATACGAGCATTTCGAGCTTTATTGCATTTGCGATAAAACACCACCTCTACTTATAGTTCTTCGTGAAAATTTATGCGCAAGTACCACGACACAAATAAAATAGAACTTACTGCCTTGCAACTGTATATGGGTGTTACTGTAGGTTTGGTAGTGGTTTGTAGAGCAATATTGTCTTGTTTATGCGAACTGAAGATGCTCGCTTGACGGGTGAAACATGTCATTCCTTAGTTTTCTCCCTTTTTATTCTACATACAAATATGTAGGCCAGGACTGCCCAATCTACGGCCCGCAGGCCGGATACGCCCGCGAGACTATTTTTTCCGGCCCGCCGCTCAGTGCCCGCGCCGTGTCTCCAAAACTTTGAAACAACTAAAGCCACCTGGACAAAGAAGTGCGCGAGCACCCCGACCCAAAGCAGTTCCAGTCGTCGCACTAAACTAAATTATCATGAACTTTATTTCATAATTAGATTAATAATTGTGTCAAATGAACATAAATACTCACTCTTTGTCATTCATGCTGTATGTGTATTGAATATCATGGTACTTCTATTTTAAAGGGATTTATTAAAAATATGTAAATTTATCTTTAGAGTATTATTTTTTATCCACACAAATAAATATAGAAAACTGCAACAATACTAAGAAAATTAAGATCATACAGCCACAAATCTCACCATATTGCACCTATATTTAAAAAAAAAAATCCATAACCCCCAAACCCCCCGGAGTGTTATTGGCCCGCAATGTCCCCCAAATATTTACAATGTGGCCCTTATTAAAAAAGGTTGAGCACCCCTGATATAGCCTATACCTTAATCAGTGTATTTTTTCACATATTCCGGTAATTGGAATAATTTTGTGTTGACCGACTGAAAGTTATTGCATCAATTTCCATTAAGACAACGCTGAAAAATGGCTTCAAAGCTCTCTTAAGCAACATGAGTCTCTAAATATGTAGCGATTAAAATTGCAACGAGCACATCTTAGCTAAACACAATGGACTCTAAAGTTTAAAAAAATATTCAATATTTTGGAAGGTGAAGGTAAGCAGCAAATCCAGAAAAACATATCTATCAAACCTGGGTCCTACAGTGCATACTTTCTGCGACTTGAACACTTGTTCATAGGAGACGAAGAACACCATATAGTTAACAACTCTTCTGTCATGGTATACTGATACATTACAAGGATTAATGACAAAAGTTTTGTTGGGAATATGGGCAGGATCATTGTACTGGCGCTCCGTCAAACAGGGTCAATCTTACGGTTGGTTGGTTGGCTCTTAAGTTTAGGGGCTGCGACAACGCGGTCATGTAGCCCCGGTGTACTTTGGGTGTGTGTAGAATCTGTCTGATAACCGGTGTTAATTGTGATGACTGTAATAGTGTGTGTTATCTGTCTTTTTTAATTTAAGTACTGCAACTTAGAATTTTTCAAATAGTTCCTACTTTTGCTGCCAAGCGCCACCGTCAACGACTACTAGGCCAAGTTCGAAACTCAGCTACTAGACGCCACCGCAGTCGGCTCTTGGCAACGAACATAGAAACCTAAGAGCGTTGTTTACAATAACCTATCCAATTTAGCTTCACACAGGTGCAATTAGTGGAAGGTTCTTTAACATGCCATAAATCTATGACATGGGACCGCCGGCTTTACTTCCCCTCCGAAGGAAGGCATATCCAGCCGTGCAAGTGTGCGTTCGTTCGTTTACATTACCTTAAGGCGGATTTCACTTCAAAGAAACACTCTGCGCCCAGGGGCCTATTTCATAAAACTCGACAAGTCGACATACAGTATGTCAGATGACATAAAAAGAGTCCGACAATTCGATAGTTCGACAAGTTTCCGTTTCTCAAATCATGACAATTTGACAAATATGTCGTGGCATATTGTTGGAAATCTGTTTCATAAAATTGTAAAGCTGACGGGTAGAATCCTGACAAAATTATCACAAATATCACCAGTTTTATTTTCTTTATGAACTAATTAATATGTCAGCCGGTTTTGTACAATTGTCTAATTGCCATAGAAAACTCGATGGGCGCCTTGTTACATGTCGATTATTGCCATAACCTATCTTTTCGTATTGAGGTGCGCCATTTGGAAGTTCTCTGTTACAGTACTTTTTTTTAAGCGTATGGCTTTTAGTGCCAGGAGTGTCCGAGGACATGTATGTCTCGCCAGTTTTGTAGCTGCTTCGAGACGGACACCCGATGGGTGAGCTACAAGCACCGTTGGGGAGGGAAGTTGTAATGTAAGGACGAGGAGTTGGAAGGTAGCGGCTGTGGCCTCTAGTTAGGGTCCAACCCCGGCATTTGCCTAGAAGGAAGATGGGAAACCACAGAAGACCATCTTCAAGGTTGCCGGCGAGGGGATTCGAACCTCCTCGCCTCCCGGATGTGAGCGACTGCCAGCAGTCATGCCGTAACGACCACGGCTAACTCACCCGGTGTTACAGTACTAGTGTTGTTAGAATCGTTGTAATGGAACGATTAAACAGCGGTAGTAGTAGAGAGTTAGGGAGATTAAGACATAGTGCAAGTGAGGTTACCGAGGATTTTTAGACAGAGAAATAATCTCACTGAATTTTACGGACTTCGTTTTCAAGGAGGAATTCCGCATCAGTAAAGTTACTGTAGAATATTTGCTGCAAAGAATTGGAGGCTATCTCCTGCATCCGACAAGAAAAAATAGCCTAAGGCCTTTGGAACAACTTGTGTTGGAAAACTTCCAAATAAAATGTCTTAGTCCTCTCTAATCAATGTTAAAATTCTTATCTTATCTTCCATGATGTCGCTTAATCGGCTACGAGGAACAAAGAAACAGCACTAGCCGCGAGGAAAACATTGATACATGTACTCTTAACGAGAGAGCGAAATTTCTCCAGTATAAAACATATCTTAAATATCTTATTTCTCACTTGACCGTAGAAACTTCATAGTATAGCCTATTATTTACTACAAATAATGGCTTGGGCGAAACAAACATTTGTTGCGCATCGGAGCGGCACGGTTTCATGTCATGCCTGTATTGAATTGTTTATACTCGCGATTGTCAGAAATACAAATGGTTGACCTGTAATGTATTATTAGAAGCTGTAATGATAATCACATTTATTTAATCACAGATGTAAATGTGTAGTAATTTTGCACAGTTTGTGCGTGTTTCTTCAAATGAGGGTGGATCGAAAAGTTTGTGCCTCTATTATTATTTTTTTTTGCAAAAAAATACATACAGGTAATTACAAATACACGAACTGTTCTACGAATCTTACACTATTTTCCCACATAGTCTCCACATTTGTTCAGACATTTGTCCCATCGCACACTAAATTTGAGATGCCCCTGTGGTAGAATTCAGCCGGCTGACTGTGGAACCATCGTCGGACTGCTGTCTTGGCGTCATCGTTGCACGTAAATCGCTGTCCTGCCATGAATTTCTTCAGCGGACCATGCCAATGCGAGAACACATGAGGCAACCAAAAACGCCAACAAGCTCCGGTCATTTCACTGGGAGAGTCTGAACCACCCACCATCAGTCCGAACCTCGCCCCTAGTGATTTCCACGTTTTTGGTCCACTGAAGAAGTTCCTGGCAGGACAGTGACTCACGTGCAACGATGACGCCAAGACAGCAGTCCGACGATGGTTCCACAGTCAGCCGGCTGAATTCCACCACAGGGGCATCTCAAATTTAGTGCTGCGATGGGACAAATGTATGAATAAATGTGGAGACTATGTGGAAAATAAAAGTACGTTTAACAGTAGTCTACGTATATTAGTAATCACCTGTATGTATTTTGTACAGAGTCCGCCAGAAAAATGTATACACTCTTTGTCAGACGATATCGGGATATGGACATTGTCAACTGTTAGCATTGTTTTTAAATGTTGTAGTATGGTCTTCCGCTCAACAGATGTCGGTACTTACATCACGATAGTGGGAAAACGAAATGGCTGGAGTACGCTTGACGTTCGAGCAGCGAAAGTACATTCTGAAGTGGTTTATCAGGTTTGGTAATGCCGTTGAAGTGCAACGTCAGTGGAGGAGGGAGTTTGAAAGAGAACCCCCAACACGCCTAACAATTAAACGCATTACTGGGGAGTTTGAGACGCATGGAAAGATTTGTGATATTCAGAAAGGAAGATCGGAAGAACGCGTACAACTACTAGTCCTGATTTGTCGGCTCACGTGTTGGAAAGGTTTGCTAATTTTCCACAGAAATCTGCTACGGAATGTGCGCGGGAAGTGGGGATTAGCAGTACAAGTGTACGACGGATTTGAAAACAGCTAAGTGGAAAGTTTACATCCCACGATTACTGCATGCGCTTAATGAGGATGATCCCGATCGTCGAAGGCAAGTTTGCGAATGGTATCAGCAAATGGTCACCCAAGATGAACAATTTCTGACGAAGTTAGTGTGGTCTGATGAAGCCCAGTTTAAACTTAATGGAACAGTGAATCGACATAACTATGTCTACTGGGCTCCGGAAAATCCACATGTTCATGTGGACAAGGCGGTCAATCTACCCGGGGTTAATGTCTGGTGTAGACTGTCGTCGAGGAGCGTAATAGGACCCTTTTTCTTTGATGGTACTGTCACTGGAGCAGTGTACTTCGGAATGTTACGCACATTAATTTCACCAGCTGTACGTGCGCTTTATGGAGCCGATGATGAAGTCTTCTACCAACAGGAAGGGACGCCACCACACTACCATGTAGCAGTAAGAGTTTTCCTGGATGGCAATCTGCCAGGACATTGGATTGGATGAAGAGTTCCCCACGGTCGCCAGATCTTACCCCTATGGACTTTTACCTGTGGGTAACTGTGAAAAATCAAGTCTATCGACGTAAGCCGCGCACGCTGGAGGCCCTTTGCCAGGAGATTACAGCGGCATGTGCAGCGGTCCCCATTCAAACATTGACGGACGTAGTTACAGCGACCGCTCGTTGTTCTGCTATGTGTCTGGCAGTCAATGGTGAACATTTTGAACATCTCATGTAACCATGTTTAACAGAAGACAGTACTACATGGGTAAACAAAATTTAAATGTAAAAGAAACACAAAATAAATAGTTTTTGTTCCATAAAGAGTGTATACATTTTTCTGGCGGACTCTGTATTTTGGCAAAAAAATAAAAATATAACAAATGGGGCAAATACTTTTCGATCCACCCTCGTAAATTAATGTTTTAATGAATAGTAAATCCTTCATATTATGATTATAGCGCGTTGAACTGCTCATGCGAATCGATAGTTATTGTACAATATCAATTCGCGGAACTATCGAAGTGTATATTACCTCGACAGGTGGACTTGAAAATTGTCAAGGTTAAGAAAAGGGCTCTATGGCAGGCGTACATTTTACAATATTTCTCCTGTCACACACAGACATATCGCCAGAAAGGAGTGTCGCGACATATTAAGAATTATGTCAAATTGTCACAATTGCCGGACCTGTCGAGTTTTATGAAGTAGGGCGTGTTCATAAGTGGCATCATTCTGCTTCCTGCGCCCTGATGACACGAGCTTTCAGACCTACTAGCCACGTGTCACTTGCAACATATTAGGCCTATCTCCTCTAATTATTTCAGTAGTATAGATCCCTCCTGCGATGCTCACTAGCAACCGATCGTGACAAATGATCATTCAAATGAAAGAGAATAGTTTCTTTCTTTAGCGTATGGCTTTTAGTGCCGGGAGTGTCCGAGGACATGTTCGGCTCACTAGTTTTGTAGCTGCTTCGAGGCGGACACCCAATGGGTGAGCTACACGTACCGTCACGTGTGGAGTGTTGTTGTCTGGGGAGGAAAGTTTGACTGTAAGGACAAGGAGTTGGAAGGTAGCGGCTGTGGCCTATAGTTAGGGACCAACCCCGGTATTTGCCTGGAAGGAAGATGGGAAACCACAGAAGACCAGCTTCAAGGTTACCGGCGGGGGGATTCGAACCTCCTCGCCTCCCGGATGTGAGCGACTGCCAGCAGTCATGCCGTAACGACCACGGCTAACTCACCCTGTAAAGAGAATAGTCATTAGCAGTGATGAATTGCACTCTAATTTCATAAATATATATAATTTCTTCAAAAAATTACTTTAAAAAAATGTACGAAGTGTGCGATTTGCAGATACTGTTGATGCTCCATAATTGATGTCCACTTCACATTTTAACCACTGTGAGGCCTGCTTCATGTCATTTTCACATTATGAGGTCTTTCTTTTATCATTTTGCATGGATTTCAGAAACAGTAAATGAAAGGAATGAGTATTCAAATCGTATAATTTCATAAATATCGAATAACCGGTGAGTGTTAGAGCTCAGCTGTCAATCAATGGACTCAGAACACAAATGACATTAGCAGTGACGAATTGCATTCTAATTTCATAAATATCAATATTTGTAAGAAGTGTGTGATTTGCAAATACTGTGCTGTAGGAAAATACGCGACATGATTGGTGTTCAGTTCGTATTTTTTCCGTAGGGACGCCTGTTTCATATCCCAACTATTAAACGTTAATTCACTTACAGGTTCGCTCTCAATCAATGGACTCAGCACACAAATGGAATTTGGTTGAAATAAAACCATAACAACCTATCTCCTTAAGTCTCTCATTATAAACCTATGGGGGAAAGTGTTGTTTATGAACATGCAAGATTTTTCGCACGGGTCCGCTATCCTCCTCAAATTCTGAAATAATAATCCACCCCTTCGAAGAGGACGGACTGAGGGATGTTTTCTTCTGTGGAGTACTCTTTGGAGAACGTACAGAAATACTAATCTACTTGCAAGTCATAGAAGTTCTGGAAGAACTAAGTAAACAGTGGTTTGTAAATCACGGTTCGAGATTATAGGTAACGGTAGTGATGGCTTAAAATTAAGAGCAGATTTCGACCAATCGGGTCGCTCGTGAGCCTCTCTCTCTTCTCCATTGTTTCGCGGGTGACCTAGGATGGAACGAGTCAAATTCCTGGTAATAGACCCGCACAACAAAGATGCATGCTGATAAAGACCAGCCTGGTTGTCTTCAATCCCCATGTGCAAGTCGCACTTGCATTCTCGGCGTGGATGGTCCGGTGTTTACGTCGCATGCCTCCTGCCAACAGGACGCATGTGACTTGCCACTTTGGTGAGAAAACCGTCTAATCTGGTGACGTTGCTTTGGAGGGCAGAGGGATGAATTGCGATGAATAGACGTCACATTGAGCACCTCCTATGAACAAGTGTCAAGATCTCTGAGGGTATGCACTCTAGGACCTATATCTATAAGATATGTTGTTATGTTTTAATGTACGAAATTAAATTCATATAAATTGTTTTAGGGTTAGGGAATAACCCATCTCATTTGGGTACAATCGTGTTGACCGACTGAAAAGTATCAAACTTTCGTTTACTAAGGCAACTCTGAAAATGGCTTCAAACACCATTATTTTTAGCCTACTTTCGATTTTTGCAAAAAATGAAAGTAGAGTTATGAGATCAACACAGGGCGAAAAATTGTGTGTCTGTCTGTGTGAGTGAGAGTCTGTGTGTGTGTGAGTGTGTGTACTCTGAATGTCTGTCCCCTATTAAAGGGCACATCAGTGTCATGTTTTATATCGCCGCCATCTTGACGGAAAGAGAATGGCGGACACCCAAATGTTAAAAACTTAAATCAAATTACGACCAACCTAATCAGCTGTTCTCTACTAAATTTTGCAACAACATATCTTTATGTGGGAGGCATCTTTTGACCAAACGACAAGGTCATCGGCCCAATTGTTTGCAGATAGTGGCCATGTATGTGTGCAAATCGATTCACAATATCAATTCAAACACGATGAAACCGAATTGAATGAAATTTTGTACAGAGGTAGCACTAGCAAAGGGCACCTCATATTCATGTTTAAAATCCGTATAACACGTTGTATTTCAACAAGCTATTACAACCGACATTCGTTTATACTCCTTGAAAAGGACAAAGAGTTATAACAATACCCATGCATTTAGGAGAAAGTAGGCTATATGTTCTTTACTGAACATCTTGTTTTTAAAGTTGAAAAAGTTGAAAACATTCCCTATCAGAAAATGTTGGGGGCTCCATCTTAAGGGAACCGGGAATTGTGCAATGCTGAAAAGCGCTTATCATGGTATTACATCGATTTAAAAATAAAGTTTCCAATGATTTTTTTTCATTTTTTTTCTCAGTCTTTATCTGGGCCAATTCTTTAATTCACAACAGTTTTATTGCTCTAAATGAAAAAAACAATCAAGTAAATAGGTCATAATTTTTTCCAAAAAGTCATAAAATTTTTGAAATTTTAGGTACCGGTACAATTTCTGAGAACATTTTTCAAAATTTGGTCATGAGATTTTTACATGATATTTAACCATTGATACTCGACCTTGATGACTAAATTCATCTTCCTAACTGAAATAGATTTCAGTAAAAAAAAAAATATTACCATACTCAAAAAAATCAGCCAAATTTAAAAAAAATATATCTTCGAAACTATTTCAGTTAGGAAGATGAATTTAGTCATCAAGGTCGAATATTGGTGGTTAAATA
Source organism: Meconema thalassinum (assembly GCA_946902985.2). Taxonomy (NCBI): domain Eukaryota; kingdom Metazoa; phylum Arthropoda; class Insecta; order Orthoptera; family Tettigoniidae; genus Meconema; species Meconema thalassinum. The sequence continues at coordinate 556,857,435 of OX336388.2, forward strand.
TCATGTAAAAATCACATGACCACATTTTGAAAAATGTTCTCAGAAATTGTACCTAAAAAGTCAAAAATTTTATGACTTTTTGGGAAATTTATGACCTATTTGCTTGAGTGTTTTTTCATTTAGAGCAATAACACTGTTGTGAATTAAAGAATAGGCCCTGATAAAGACTGAGAAAAAATTGAAAAAGATCATTGAAAACTTTATTTTTAAATGGATGTAATTCCATGATAAGCGTTTTTCAGCATTGCACACTTCCCGGTTCCCTCAAAAACGTAAAATTAATTAATTTCCTCAATTGTGCCAAAAGTTGAAAGGCTAAGGATCCCGGAAAGGTTTCAAATTGTGAGTCTTGGAGAGCTCTATCACAATAATAATAATAATAATAATAATAATAATAATAATAATAATAATAATAATAATAATAATTATAATAATAATAATAATAACAAGGATAAGAAACAACGGTTCCAAGTGAAACTCAAACAAAAACAATTTTATAAATCACTTCCGACCAAAATGAAGTTCCGGAAAAAAGCCTAAAATCGCTTGTTTATTTACTTATATTCTTTTTGATTCAAATCCCAGCCAAATTTACTTATTTACATAATTCTTTCTTTTTGTTTTCCTTGGTTGAATACACTCGGGAATTTTTTGATTTTTGGAAAAATCTTCATACCGGAATTAGTTATAAGGGCTTAAGTGAAACTCTGCATTGACTCACATTTAGGCTCATAGCGGCAGAAAAGGCAAACTGCTAATCTTATCGACAGGATACGTTTCAGTTTCATTGACTCACACTAGCGCTCGTAGTGGTTGAAAAGGCAAAATACTTATCTAATCGACCAGATATGGTTGAGTTCCCGGTGAACAATTATCAGTCTACTGGGTGTCATCATGCCGGCACCTCGTAAGAAATGTTTAGTGAGTCATATAGATTTTGAAAAGAGGAGAAAACAACGAAAATTAATTACAAATGCATTACCAGTAAGATACCGGGTGAGTTAGCTGTGGTCGTTACGGCATGACTGCTGGCAGTCTCTCACATCCGGGAGGCGAGAAGGTTCGAACCCCCCCCGCCGGCAACCTTGAAGATGGTCTTCTGTGGTTTCCCATCTTCCTTCCAGGCAAATGCCGGGGTTGGTCCCTAACTATAGGCCGCCGCTACCTTCCAACTCCTCGACCTTCCATTCCAACTTTCATCCCCAACGGTACTTGTAGCTCACCAGTAGAGGTTTTTGGACAGTTCTAATACCTCCTCCTCCTCCTCCCCCTCCTCTAAAGATGGTGACCACGCGATATCTAATGAACCAATAAGGCTAGAGACTTGTACGAGGTGTCAAATTAATCGGGTGGGCACCCCTTTTCCATTGCACAACATATTTCCACCCCAAAAATAAAACCTACCCCTACTAGGGGGTGAAATTGTATTTTTATAGAAAATCTCTCTTTCCAAGTGCAACATGTGAGAGTTTGAATGCCAATATGGAATTAAACGTTGTTCTACACAAGAGACATGTATACGGTGGATAGCCAATATGAAATAACATGCTTGGTGTTTGCTTTTACGCATGCCCACTCATAGCTTTGGTAAGAGGGCGGGCTTTTTAAAGATGGTGGCTGTAGTGTAACCTAACCTAACCCCACCCACGAGGGGTGATCAAAAAGTTTTTCCAAGTGGCGCTTATCGATAGGCAAACCAATAATCAAAGAGGGGTATGTTAGGTCTTGAGGCCAGAGCCCCTGTTTTTGTTGTCGAGTCCCTGTGGACTGGCCCCCTATTAACTAGCCCCTTGGCGGGTCCTTGTTGACGGGTGGATCCCTGTGGACTAGTCCATTTTGACAGGTCATTGTTGACAGGTCCTTGTTGACAGCTCCTTGTTGACATGTCATTGTTGACAGGTCCCTGTGGTCGGGTCCCTGTGGACGGGCCCCTTTGGACTGGTCATTGTTGACAGGTCCTTTTGGACGAGTCCTTGTGGCCGAGTCCCTGTGGACGGGTCATTGTTGACGGGTCCTTTTTGACTAATCCCTTTAGACCGGTCCCTTTGGACTGGTCCCTATGGACTGGCCCATGGTCCCTAATGCTATGATGAAATTAAACGTTGTTCCACATGAAACGTATGTGAAGAGCCCATTGATACTAGGAATTAACATGTTTGTTTTTTGTTTTTACGCATGCGCACTTGGGTTTTTTGTAAGCGGGCGGGCTTTTTGAATAATGATTTATAGATGAGTTTTTTTTTAAATTACCAAAAGATCCAAAACTAATAGGTCATTAGCTTTTTAATATCTCATGAATCAATAAGGCTAGAGACCTGTATGAGAGGTCGTTGGACTTGAGGTGACATTCTGTTTTTGAATATATTATTTATTTATGTCAAAAGGGCCTAACTGCACTTTTGTTAATATCTCGCTAACTAATAATCAGAGAGGGTCAAGTGAGGTGTCATAGGACTCAGGATGGTCAACCCTTTTCCATGACCAACGAATTTACCCAAAAGATCTAAGGTCATTAGCTTTTTAATATCTCATGAATCAATAAGGCTAGGGACCTGTATGAGAGGTCGTTGGACTTGAGGTGACATTCTGTTTTTTGAATATATTATTTATTTATGTCAAAAGGGCCTAACTGCACTTTTGTTAATATCTCGCTAACTAATAATTTAAGAAAAGGTCAAGTGAGGTGTCATAGGACTCAGGATGGTCAACCCTTTTCCATGACCAACGAATTTACCCAAAAAGATCTAAAACAGCAAGGTCATTGACCTATGATTTTATAAACTAATAATCAGAGAGGCTCAAGTGAGGTGTCATGGGACACAGGATGGTCAACCCTTTTCCATGACCAACGAATTTACCCAAAAGATTCAAAACAGCAAGGTCATTGACCTAATATTTTATAAACTAATAATCGGATACGAACATGTGAGATGTTTACCATGTGTGATGAAACATAACTAGGTAGAGAAAGAATTAGTGTAGGCTACATGTATGGCGACTGACAAGACTTTTACCATTGAAACTTGTTTTTCAGATCAAACTGCAGTTTAGAGGGAGTATAGGTTGCAGGTATGGGTTAATAAATGACAAACGGTGTACACAAACTCTGATTTATCGATTCAAGAATTAAGTGTAGACTATCTTTAATTGATTGGTTAAAGAGGATAGCTAAAACACAAAAATGCTCAGTGGTTACCGGGACAAGATGGTCGCTACACACAACAAGCTTTAAATACTTGAGGCTAATAATCTATACACACACACTCGCTTGTTCTAAACTAAACTGTGTTGCTGTCAGTGCTCAGATAGTAGGCTGATGACAAAATGCATTGCTAACAGAAATATAATCATTTCCGGTTGTATAATGTTACCAGCTATCCATTTTGTGTTGCAGTGTTAAGCACTTTTAGCTCTTGTACTGGTGGTCTTAACTCGATTTCCAGGTCTGAGGCCTAGAACGAGTCAAACTAAGAAACAAGGGCATGGTGGTGTAGTGGTTAAGCTGTTAGCCTTTTTCACCAGGGTTTGATTTCAGGTTAATATGCATGTCATAAACATATTAAACAAAACAAAACAGAGATAACGTTTAAAACTGATTACATTTGTGTCTTTTCAAATTATTACTTGGATTACAAATACAAAGGTGAACTGGGTTTGATATACAGTTAATGCTGTCTATCACACACTAGACTGTAAGAAAGCCAAAAGAGCAAAAGGCGTAGGTAGAGCAGTGGTAAAATTGCTATATGTAGAGAACTACCTAGCGGTTTTATGAACTGGCAAAGCTATATCGCATAAACAGTGCAGGATACAATCCAGCAATCAAATTTGTATCTTGTGGAACAGAGAAAATGCGCTTTTACCTTGATGGATAGCAAATGAGTGCAGATGAATGACCTATGTATTAGCCTACCATAGGGTTATAACCACGAGGTGGAGGTGTGACTTCTATATTTTATTGTTTAGAGACATGGCTTTTTTGTAACCAGTAGATTTAGTATTTTGTAAATATTCATTTTTGTAATTGTAAATAGTGGAAACATTTTTTTGTAATAGTAAATGTTAAATGTATAACTAAAAGAAATTTGGGATAAGTGTGCATGTCAAGGATAAATAGCGTGGTTGTATTTGTTTTTCAAAGACAGGTATGGTTGTAGAATGATAGATAGAATGATAGAGAGAGAGAGAGAGAGAGAAAGCTTGTGTGTGTTTGTGTGTGTGTGAGTAGCATTGATTGTTCAACCAAAGCTAACACGGCAAGGTAGGATGGTGGGGTAATTCATGTATATAGCAAATGGTAAATAGTATACTGTAGTTTTTTTAACACTTGTGTTTTTTTAATGCAGCGGTATAGGTGTTATTTTGTAAAACAGTCTTACCTACAGTAGTAGTAGTAGTAGTAGTAGTAGTAGGGCTATATGTTTTTGGAAACAAACAGAAAGGGAATGCACTATTGCCATGGCCAAGCACTTCCATTAAGGTGATTTCAAGAAAATTTAAATCAGCAAATGTGTGTTTTACAAAACTAAACTTTCAGTATGGACTAAATCATAAACGTGTCGTCTGTGATATGGAAAAAATAGGAAACCATGTTTCCATATCAACACAATTTAAAAAATGTAAATGGGAAATTGACAAATGTGTAAACAACAAAATGGAAAATTCTTGTTTCCATATCATGAAATCCAAAAACTTTAAACTGACATTTTCAAATTGTGTACATGGAAAATTGACAAAAATGGCAATGTGTGAAATGTGAAAATGAAAAAAAAAAAAAAAGAACAAATGGCTATCATTATTTAAAAATAAAAAACCGTCGTGTTCTATCGGTAAAGTGTGAATCAAACCACATCTACTTATTTGGATCACCCGAGACTGAGTAGACCTGTTTTAGTCCTAATGTATTTTTAAATTTTATGTTAAAGCTCGAATTGAACTCAAGAGCTTTAGAGTGCCAGCTAACTATTATAACCGTTACGTCACAAAGACAACTTTACACTACTCTTAATGAACAATAATAAGAAAAAAATAATAAATGTTTTTTTTAAGGATGAACATGGTGACACTGTTTCTGTTGCACAGTCTGCTAGCTACTAGCCAGCAGTTGGGGTCTTAGAAAACGATACAGTTGACATTTTGTAATGAGATGTGTCATGTTTCAAAGTACAGTATTATGGGTTGCTGTTGAGTAAAAACTAACCCAGTACAAGGAAGCAAGGGTTCGAAGCCCTTACCTAACATTACTATTGCCTGAACATGGCTTGACGACACTGTATTATTATAATACTCGGTACACAAACCATAGATAGAGTGTATTGTTTAAGATCACTTTCTTTCTGAACATAGGTGGAGACTGTTGATGGTTAACAATGGCATTAATATAGTAGGACGTGGGTATAGCAATTAAGAAAAAACAGACAATACCCATACAATATTTTTATTTATTTAATATAAGTACTTGTACAATAGTTACATTCAAAATACATTTCTTTTTTCTCTATTACTATTTAGTCCTTTTTGATTCTCGTGCATATGAACAGTAGATAACCTTGTAGTTCAGCCCCTTAAAACAACAACAACACAACCTTTTGCATAGTCTGTGATGTTGATGACTCTTGAGATGTGGAAGATGGATTAAACATAACTTTTACAGCAGGGGTTAAATGTTGCTCAATAAACACTGCACTATTTTGAGTAGCAACATTTTTTTCTTGTACTAGCTTTTTAGCATTGTCATGATTATTTGTTGACACCAACAGTGTTTCATCTGGTACACCACATTGATGATCACTCACACTTAAAACCTTACCATTTCTACTTTTTAGATTGCCTCGACTTCTTTTTGACCTCTCTTTTGAGCATCGCCAAAATATTATTCCTTTTAAATTTTGACGATTATAGTTATAAGAGTAGCCTTTATAGAGTACACGTTGTTTTCCTTTGTTAGTTGTAGTAAGTTCCATAGTAGCAACTAACCTGTTAGTATGATTTGCTCACTACAAAGGTTATAACTGTTCTGATAATAAAATCATTTAGCGTTGGCTTTTATATTTAATATGTCCAGTTTGAAGTGATAGCAAAAGTGAGAGCAAAATGGTAGCAGAGTGGTAGAAAATATTACATGTATTGTTAATAAATAGTTTAAGCGGTTATGTGGATCCATTGCATAATAATTTTGGCTCGACGAAGCACATTTTCTATATCCAATAGTTCTTCCTCATATTCAGCATAACCAGCCTGTTTATAGATATGTAGTTGCTGAAACCGCCGGATTAGCTTACTTGGATTGTACCAGTAGACAAATTCAACAAATGGTTTTTTGGTGTAAACAAAGCATTATCATCATCATCATCATCATCATCATCATCATCATCATCATCATCATCATCATCATCATCATCATCATCATCATCATAACCATTATCATTATCATTATCATCATCATTATAATCGTCATCACTATTACTATATAGTCCTTTTTGATCCTTTCGCAATACCACATTTTGCACAGTCTGTGTTGCCTTTGATAATGTTGGGAGTTTTTCAGACATTGACAACTGTCCTAACACGACTTTCTGAGGAGATGATACATGCTTCTTAACAAACCTTGCACTATCTTGAGCTGCAATATCTTTTTCGGGGCAAGTGTTTTAGCATTTTGAAGAGTTTTTAAAACAGCAACGATGTTTTATCGGGTACACTACTTTGATGATCACTCACACTTAAGACATCACTATTTTTACTTTTCAGCTCACCTTGACACTGTTTTGAACTATGTTTTGAACAACGCCAAATAACAGTTCCATTTTTATTAGTTCGTTTTACAATATATGTATATCTTTTATAGAATGCATATTGCATACCATTGCTATTTGTTGATACTTCCATGTCAATTGTCAAGCATGAACTAATCTCTAGCAAAGTTCAATCGATAATATAAATAATAGTTTAAAGTGAGAGGAAAAGTGGGTGCAAAAGTGGGTGCAAAAGGGAGTGCAAAAATGGGTGCAAAAGTCAGTCTAAAAGGGAGTGTAAAAGTAAGTGCAAAAGTGGGTGCAAAATTGGGTGCAAAAATGAGTGCAAAATTGGATGTAAATGCGGGTGCAAAAGTGGGTGCCGCTTATAGTAGGCATGAATTTTACTAGAATGTGATTTGAGTAAATGTAATTTCTAAACCCAAGTAGTGAATAGTCAGTTGGTTTTGATCTATGCAAGCGTAAACATGTCACATACACTGGATACTCAAGGCTTTAAGGTCAACGAAAACAAGTAGAGCATATATTTAAGGAGGTGGCTATAATTGATTGCACAACACGCGGGTTACCATATCTTTTTTTTCGGACTAGTGTTTTAACATTTGAAGAGTTTTTTTTAAACAGCAACGATGTCTTATCTGTCACACTACATTGATGATCACTCACACTTAAGACCTCACTAGTTTTACTTTTTAGCTCACTTTGACACTGTTTTGAACGATGTTTTGAACAACGTCAAATAACAGTTCCATTTTATTGGTTCGCTTTACAATATACGTATAACCTTTATAGTATGCATATGGCTTACCATAACTATTCGTTGATACTTCCATATCAATTTTCAAGCATGAAATAATCTCCAATAAATTTCGCTCGATAATAGAAATAATAGTTTAAAGTGGGTGCAAAGGTGGGTGCAAAAGTGGGTGCAAAAGTGAGTGTAAAAGTGGGTGCAAAAGTGGGTGCAAAAGTGAATGTAAAAGTGGGTGCAAAAGTGGGTGCAGTTTATAGTAGGCACGATTTTTACTAGAATGTGATTTGCGTAAATGTAATTTCTAAACCCAAGTAGTGAGTAGTCAGTTGGTTTTGATTTATGCAAGCGTAAACATATCTCATACACTGATGATGGATACTCAAGGCTTTATGGCCAACAAAAACAAGTATATAGTTAAAGAGGTAGCTATTATTGATTGCACAACACTGAATCTATTTTTGAAATTTTGACAAAGGGCCTAAGTGCACTTTTGTTAATATCTCGCGAACCAATAAGACTAGGGCATTGTATGAGGTATTGTTGGACTTTTTGCCGAAGACTGCTGGTAAACACCTATGTTCCCACGACCTTTTTTAAGATGGCGGCTGATCCACGAGGAGTGATTAAAAAGTATTCCAAGCGGCGCTTGTCGATAAGCAAACCAATAATCAAAGGGGGTATGACAGAGCTTGAGGCGATAACCCCTTTTGATTGATCCCTGTTGATTTGCCCCTTTGGACTGGTCCCCGTTGACTAGCCACTCTGGACGGGTCCTTTTTGAAGGGAATCATTTTTGACGGGCCTCTGCTGACGGGTCACTGTGGACGGATCCCTGTGGACTGGTCCCTGTTGACAGGTCCTTTTGACTAATCCTTTTGGACCCGTCCCTTTGACATAATTTGGATAAATGCATGGGCCAACCCATAGGGATCAGTCCAAAGGGACAGGTCCAAAAGGATTAGTCAAAAGGACCTGTCAAAAGGGACCCGTCTACAGGGATCCGTCACACTGACCCGTCAGCAGGGGCCCGTCAAAAATGATTCCCTTCAAGAAGGATCCGTCCAGAGGGGCTAGTCAACGGGGACCAGTCCAAAGGGGCAAATCAACAGGGATCAATCAAAAGGGGTTATCGCCTCAAGCTCTGTCATACCCCCCTTTGATTATTGGTTTGCTTATCGACAAGCACCGCCTTGAATACTTTTTAATCACCCCTCGTGGGTCAGCTGCCATCTTTAAAAAAGTCGTGGGATCGTAGGTGTTTACCAGCAGTCTTCGGCAAAAGTCCAACAATACCTCATACAATGCCCTAGTCTTATTGGTTCGCGATATATTATCAAAAGTGCACTTAGGCCCTTTGTCAAATTTCAAAAATAGATTCAGTGTTGTGCAATCAATAATAGCTACCTCTTTAACTATATACTTGTTTTTGTTGACCATAAAGCCTTGAGTATCCATCATCAGTGTATGAGACATGTTTACGCTTGCATAAATCAAAACCAACTGACTACTCACTACTTGGGTTTAGAAATTACATTTACTCAAATCACATTCTAGTAAAAATCGTGCCTACTATAAACTGCACCCTCTTTTGCACCCACTTTTACATCACTTTTGCACTCACTTTTGCACCCACTTTTGCACCCACTTTTACACTCACTTTTGCACCCACTTTTGCACCCACCTTTGCACCCACTTTAAACTATTATTTCTATTATCGAGCGAAATTTATTGGAGATTATTTCATGCTTGAAAATTGATATGGAAGTATCAACGAATAGTTATGGTAAGCCATATGCATACTATAAAGGTTATACGTATATTGTAAAACGAACCAATAAAATGGAACTGTTATTTGACGTTGTTCAAAACATCGTTCAAAACAGTGTCAAAGTGAGCTAAAAAGTAAAACTAGTGAGGTCTTAAGTGTGTGTGATCATCAATGTAGTGTGACAGATAAGACATCGTTGCTGTTTAAAAGAAACTCTTCAAATGTTAAAACACTAGTCCGAAGAAAAAGATATGGTAACCCGCGTGTTGTGCAATCAATGATAGCCACCTCCTTAAATATATGCTCTACTTGTTTTCGTTGACCTTAAAGCCTTGAGTATCCAGTGTATGTGACATGTTTACGCTTGCATAGATCAAAACCAACTGACTATTCACTACTTGGGTTTAGAAATTACATTTACTCAAATCACATTCTAGTAAAATTCATGCCTACTATAAGCGGCACCCACTTCTGCACCCACATTTACATCCAATTTGCACCCACTTTTGCACCCACTTTTGCACAAACTTTGACACTCCCTTTTACACTGACTTTTGCACCCACTTTTGCACCCACTTTTGCACTCACTTTTGCACCCACTTTTGCACCCACTTTTGCACCCACTTTTGCATTCACTTTTACACCCACTTTTGCACTCCCTTTTACACCCACTTTTGCACCCACTTTTGCGCTCACTTTTGCACTCACTTTTGCACCCACTTTTGCACCCACTTTTGCACCCACTTTAAACTATTATTTATATTATCGAGTGAACTTTGCTAGAGATTAGTTCATGCTTGACAATTGACATGGAAGTATCAACAAATAGCAATGGTATGCCATATGCATTCTATAAAGGATATACATATATTGTAAAACGAACCAATAAAATGGAACTGTTATTTGGCGTTGTTCAGAACATAGTTCAAAACAGTGTTAAGGTGAGCTGAAAAGTAAAAATAGTGATGTCTTAAGTGTGAGTGATCATCAATGTAGTGTACCAGATAAAACATCGTTGCTGTTTAAAAAAAAACTCTTCAAAATGCTAAAACACTTGTCCAAGAAAAAGATATTGCAGCTCAAGATAGTGCATTGTTCGTTAAGAAGTATGTATCATCTCCTCAGAAAGTCGTGTTAGGACAGTTGTTAATGTCTGAAAAACTCCCAACATTATCAAAGGCAACACAGACTGTGCAAAATGTGGTATTGCAAAAGGATCAAAAAGGACTATATAGTAATAGTGATGACGATTATAATGATGATGATAATGATAATGATAATGGTTATGATGATGATGATGATGATGATGATGATGATAATGCTTTGTTTACACCAAAAAACCATTTGTTGAATTTGTCTACTGGAACAATCCAAGTAAGCTAATCCGGCGGTTTCAGCAACTACATATCTATAAACAGGCTGGTTATACTGAATATGAGGAAGAACTATTGGATATAGAAAATGAGCTTCGTCGAGCCAAAATCATTATGTAATGGATCCACATAACCGCTTAAACTATTTATTAACAATACATGTAATATTTTCTACCACTCTGCTACCATTTTGCTCTCACTTTTGCTATCACTTCAAACTGGACATATTAAATATAAAAGCCAACGCTAAATGATTTTATTATCAGAACAGTTATAACCTTTGTAGTGAGCAAATCATACTAACAGGTTAGTTGCTACTATGGAACTTACTACAACTAACAAAGGTAAACAACGTGTACTCTATAAAGGCTACTCTTATAACTATAATCGTCAAAATGTAAAAGGAATAATATTTTGGCGATGCTCAAAAGAGAGGTCAAAAAGATGTCGAGGCAATCTAAAAAGTAGAAATGGTAAGGATTTAAGTGTAAGTGATCATCAATGTGCTGTACCAGATTGGTGTCAACAAATAATCATGACAATGCTAAAAAGCTCGTACAAGAAAAAATTGTTGCTACTCAAAATAGTGCAGTGTTTATTGAGCAACATTTAAGCCCTGCTGTAAAAGTTATGTTTAATCCATCTTCCACATCTCAAGAGTCATCAACATCACAGACTATGCAAAAGGTTGTGTTGTTGTTGTTGTTTTAAGGGGCTGAATTACAAGGTTATCTGCCCTTCATATGCAAGAGAATCAAAAAGGGCTAAATAGTAATAGAGAAAAAAGAAATGTATTTTGAATGTAACTATTGTACAAGTACTTATATTAAGTAAATAAATATATTGTATGGGTTATGTCTGTTTTTTCTTAATTGCTATACCCACGTTCTACTATATTAATGCCATTGTTAACCATCAACAGTCTCCACCTATGTTCAGAAAGAAAGTGATCTTAAACAATACACTCTATCTATGGTTTGTGTACCGAGTATCATAATAATACAGTGTCGTCAAGCCATGTTCAGGCAATAGTAATGTTAGGTAAGGGGTTCGAACCCTTGCTTCCTTGTACAGGATTAGTTTTTACTCAACAGCAACCGATAATACTGTACTTTGAAACATGTCACATCTCATTACAAAATGTCAACTGTATCGTTTTCTAAGACCCCCAACTGCTGGCTAGTAGCTAGCAGATTGTGCAACAGAAACAGCGTCACCATGTTCATCCTAAAAATAAAAAATAAAAGCATTTATTATTCTTTTTCTTATTATTGTTCATTAAGAGTAGTGTAAAGTTGTCTTTGTGACGTAACGGTTATAATAGTTAGCTGGCACTCTAAAGCTCTTGAGTCAATTCGAGCTTTAACATAAAATTTTAAAAGTACATTAGGACTAAAACAGGTCTACTCAGTCTCGGGATCCAAATAAGTAGATGTGGTTTGATTCACACTTTAACGATAGAACACGACGGTTTTTTATTTTTAAATAATGATAGCCATTTGTTCATTTTTTTCATTTTCACATTTCACACATTGCCATTTGTCAATTTTCCATGTACACAATTTGAAAATGTCAGTTTAAAGTTTTTGGATTTCATGATATGGAAACAAGAATTTTCCATTTTGTTGTTTACACATTTGTCAATTTCCCATTTACATTTTTTTAAATGTCAGTTTTAAGTTTTTAAATTGTGTTGATATGGAAACATGGATTTCCTTTTTTTTCCATATCACAGACGACACGTTTATGATTTAGTCCATGCTGAAAGTTTAGTTTTGTAAAACACACATTTGCTGATTTAAATTTTCTTGAAATCACCTTAATGGAAGTGCTTGGCCATGGCAATAGTGCATTCTCTTTCTGTTTGTTTCCAAAAACATATAGGCCTACTACTACTACTACTACTACTACTACTACTGTAGGTAAGACTGTTTTACAAAATAACACCTATCTACCGCTGCATTAAAAAAAAACAAGTGTTAAAAAACTACAGTATACTATTTACCATTTGCTATATACATTAATTACCCCACCATCCTACCTTGCCGTGTTAGCTTTGGTTGAACAATCAATGCTACTCACACACACACAAACACACACACACACACAAGCTTTCTCTCTCTCTCTATCATTCTATCTATAGTCATACATTCACACAACCATACCTGTCTTTGAAAAACAAATACAACCACGCTATTTATCCTTGACATGCACACTTATCCCAAATAACTTTTAGTTATACATTTAACATTTACTATTACAAAAAAGTTTCCACTATTTACAATTACAAAAATGAATATTTACAAAATACTAAATCTACTGGTTACAAAAAAGCCATGTCTCTAAACAATAAAATATAGAAGTCACACCTCCACCTCGTGGTTATAACCCTATGGTAGGCTAATACACACATCAAAAAAAGTTTTGCATCACCTCGGTTCCAAGAGTTCCGGAACCGTTAAATACAAAGGGAATAGAGATCAACACAAACAACATTTCAGCTCGTTTTATTGCTCATGAGACCCACACATTGCATGTTGTACCATCATACAGCTAGACTTTCAGCATTTGTGGTCCAGATTGCAGTACACACCACTACCTCTAATACCCAGTAGCACGTCCTCTTGCATTGATGCATGCCTGTATTCGCCGTGGCATACTATCCACAAGTTCATCAAGACACTGTTGGTCCAAATTGTCCCACTCCTCAACGACAATTCGGCGTAAATCGCTCAGAGTGGTTGGTGTGTCAAGACGTCCATAAACAGCCCTTTTCAACATATCCCAGGCATGTTCGATAGGGTTCATGTCTGGCGAACATGCTGGCCACTGTAGTCGAGCGATGTCGTTATCTTGAAGGAACGCATTCACAAGATGTGCACGATGAGGTCGAGAATTGTCGTCCATGAAGACAAATGCCTCTCCAATATTCTGCCGATATGGTTGCACTATGGGTCGGAGGATGTCATTCAGGTATCGTAAAGCCGTTTCGGAGCCTTCCATGACCACCAGTGGCGTACGTCGGCCCCACATAATGCCATCCCAAAACATCAGGGAACCACCACCTTGCTGCACTCGCTGGACAGTGTGTCTAAGACGTTCAGCCTGACCAGGGTGCCTCCAAACACGTCTCCGACGATTGTCTGGTTGAAGGCATATGCGACACTCATCGGTGAAGAGAACGTGATGCCAATTCCGTGGGGTCCATTCAGCATGTTGTTGGGCCCATCTGTACCGCGCTGCATGGTGTCGGGGTTGCAAAGCTGGACCTCGCCATGGACGTCGGGAGTGAAGTTGCGCATCATGCAGCCTATTGCGCACAGTTTGAGTTGAAACACGACGTCCTGTGGCTGAACGAAACGCATTATTCAACATGGTGGCATTGCTGTCAGGGTTCCTCCGAGCGGCAATCCGTAAGTAGCGGTCATCCACTACAGTAGTAGCCCTTGGGCGGCCTGAGCGAGGCCTGTCATCGACAGTTCCTGTATCTCTGTACCTCCTCCATGTCCGAACAACATCGCTTTGGTTCACTCTGAGACGCCTGGAAACTTTCCTTGTTGAGAGCCCTTCTTGACACAAAGTAACAATGCGGACGCGATCGAACTGCGGTATAGACCTTCTAGGCATGGTAGAACTACAGACAACATGAGCAGCGTACCTTCGTCCTGGTGGAATGACAACTGATCGGCTGTCGTACCCCCTCCGTCTAATAGGCCCTGCTCATGCATGGTTGTTTACATCTTTGAGCAGTTTTAGTGACATCTATGAACAGTCAAAGGGACTGTATCTTGGATACAATATACACAGTCAACGTCTATATGCCGGAGATCTGGGAACCGAGGTGATGCAAAACTTTTTTTGATGTGTGTACATAGGTCATTCATCTGCACTCATTTGCTATCCATCAAGGTAAAAGTGCATTTTCTCTGTTCCACATGATACAAATTTGATTGCTGGATTGTATCCTGAACTTTTTATGCGATATAGCTTTGCCAGTTCATAAAACCGCTAGGTAGTTCTCTACATATAGCAATTTTACCACTGCTCTACCTTCGCCTTTCGCTCTTTTGGCTTTCTTACAGTCTAGTGTGTGATAGACAGCATTAACTGTATATCAAACCCAGTTCACCTTTGTATTTGTAATCCAAGTAATAATTTGAAAAGACACAAATGTAATCAGTTTTAAACGTTATCTCTGTTTTGTTTTGTTTAATATGTTTATGACATGCATATTAACCTGAAATCGAACCCTGGTGAAAAAGGCTAACAGCTTAACCACTACACCACCATGCCCTTGTATCTTAGTTTGAATTGTTCTAGGCCTCAGACCTGGAAATCGAGTTAAGACCACCAGTACAAGAGCTAAAAGTGCTTAACACTGCAACACAAAATGGATAGCTGGTAACATTATACAACCGGAAATGATTATATTTCTGTTAGCAATGCATTTTGTCATCAGCCTACTGTCTGAGCACTGACAGCAACACAGTTTAGTTTAGAACAAGCGAGTGTGCGTGTATAGATTATTAGCCTCAAGTATTTAAAGCTTGTTGTGTGTAGCGACCATCTTGTCCCGGTAACCACTGAGCATTTTTGTGTGTTTAGCTATCCTCTTTAACCAATCAATTAAAGATAGTCTACACTTAATTCTTGAATCGATAAATCAGAGTTTGTGTACACCGTTTGTCATTTATTAACCCATACCTGCAACCTATACTCCCTCTAAACTGCAGTTTGATCTGAAAAACAAGTTTCAATGGTAAAAGACTTGTCAGTCACCATACATGTAGCCTACACTAATTCTTTCTCTACCTAGTTATGTTTCATCACACATGGTAAACATCTCACATGTTCGTATCCGATTATTAGTTTATAAAATATTAAGTCAATGGCCTTGCTGTTTTGAATCTTTTGGGTAAATTCGTTGGTCATGGAAAAGGGTTGACCATCCTGAGTCCCATGACACCTCACTTGAGCCTCTCTGATTATTAGTTTATAAAATCATAGGTCAATAACCTTGCTGTTTTAGATCTGTTGGGTAAATTCGTTGGTCATGGAAAAGGGTTGACCATCCTGAGTCCTATGACACCACATTTGACCCTCTCTGATTATTAGTTAGCGAGATATTAACAAAAGTGCAGTTAGGCCCTTTTGACATAAATAAATAATATATTCAAAAACAGAATGTCACCTCAAGTCCAACGACCTCTCATACAGGTCCCTAGCCTTATTGATTCATGAGATATTAAAAAGCTAATGACCTATTAGTTTTGGATCTTTTGGTAATTTAAAAAAAAACTCATCTATAAATCATTATTCAAAAAGCCCGCCCGCTTACAAAAAAAAAGCAAGTGCGCATGCGTAAAAACAAAAAACAAACATGTTAATTCATAGTAGCAATCGGCTCTTCACATGCGTTTTATGTGGAACAACGTTTAATTTCATCATAGCATTAGGGACCATGGGCCAGTCCATAGGGACCAGTCCAAAGGACCGGTCTAAAGGGATTAGTCAAAAAGGACCCGTCAACAGTGACCCATCCACAGGGGCTCGTCCACAAGGACTCGTCCATAAGGACCTGTCAACAATGACAAGTCCAAAGGGGCCCGTCCACAGGGACCTGACCACAGGGACCTGTCAATAATGACCTGTCAACAAGGACCTGTCAACAATGACCTGTCAAAAAGGACTAGTCCACAGGGATCCACCAACAATGACCCGTCAACAAGGACCCGCCAAGGGGCTAGTCAATAGGGGGCCAGTCCACAGGGACTCGACAACAATAACAGGGGCTCTGGCCTCAAGACCTAACATACCCCTCTTTGATTATTTGTTTGCCTATCGATAAGCGCCACTTGGAAAAACGTTTTGATCACCCCTCATGGGTGGGGTTAGGTTAGGTTACACTACAGCCACCATCTTTAAAAAGCCCGCCCTCTTACAAACGCTATGAGTGGGCATGCGTAAAAGCACACAAGCATGTTAATTCATATTGGCTATCCACCGTATACATGTCTCTTGTGTAGAACAACTTTTAATTCCATATTGGCATTCAAACTTTCACATGTTGCACTTGGAAAGAGAGATTTTCTATAAAAATTACAATTTCACCCCCTAGTAGGGGTAGGTTTTATTTTTGGGGCGGAAATATGTTGTACAGTGGAAAGGGGGTGTCCACCCGAGTAATTTTACACCTCGTACAAGTTTCTAGCCTTATTGGTTTATTAGATATCGCGTGGTCACCATCTTGTGAGGAGAGTGAGGAGGAGGAGGTATTAGAACTGTCCAAAAACCACTACTCTCACCCATTGGGTGTCCGTCTCGAAGCAGCTACAAAACTGGCGAGCCGAACATGTCCTCGGACACTCCCAGCACTAAAAGCCATACGCTAAAAAAAATACCAGTAAGATTCAGTGATGAACCAGGTTCGAGTCTATGACATTAAAGGATGTTTTCAACATTGAGTTGCTTGCCTCAAGGGTTAGAACTGTTCATTTTTGTTTAACATATCTACAACAAGTAGTTCCGTGAAAAACTAAAGCCTATTTTCATATATCCTACTTGAATTAATTGCCTCGATCAACATACAAAATTTCAGATTGATTGCTGTAATAGATTCGTAGATATTGAGAAGCGTATAAATAGTTCGGATGGTCGCCGTGTTGGATTTTTATAGACCATAGAGTTATGTACCGGTACCATTAAAGGAAAAACATTGCGTAGGTTCATTATTCAAACTTTCACATCGCTCGCAAGATTATGACACAAGAAATAAAATATTAATTTTAAAATTTCGTACAGCCGCCATCTTGAGGTTATGTAAATAATTGAACTAAATTAGATGCCAGTGCATTACAATGTGTATAAACATGTGCTGTACCAAGTTTCATTGCGTTTGGATAGTTAAATCGCGAGAAAATTCTATTTAAAAGTTTAAACTTTGCTTGGCCGCCATGTTGGTTTTGTAGTTACCAGGTTTTTCGAAGTCTCATAGGTGAACTCTAGTAGTGCCCTTTATCACCATACAAAATTTCAGGGTGATATCCATAATAGTTTCGGAGATATTGAATACTGGTGAAATATTTCGCACAGCTGCCATGTTGGATTGGTGAGACGTAATAAAATTGGAAGGGCACGGTCGGGGTCGGCCGTAATAGTACTATGACCTTGTCGGGGTCGGCCGTAATAGTAGCTTACTATGACCTTGTCGGGGTCGGCCGTAATAGTACTATGTCCTTACCGAGTTTCATTGAGATCGCTCCTGCCGCTTATAAGTTATTAGGGGGACCCACACACACAGACAGACAGACAGACAGACACACACACGCACACACGCGCGCACACACACACACACACACGGACAAAAGGTGATCTCATAAGCATTTTTTTTTGATAAAATGAAAATAGGCTAAAAAATATGGAAAGCGTGTATTGACCGAGAGCGATTTGTCCTGTTATGATTGTCCTCGCATGCGGAATAAGAGTTCTTCCCTAGTAATATTATCGAATGTTCTCTCTGCTGCAAGGCTCGAAAGGGAAGTTCCCCACCATAACCCACGCCTGGTCTCGTAGGAAATTACAAACTTATACAAATCCAATCTCAATCGTTGTTTGACTCTATTTTATGTTTCCGACACGACCGTATATTGAACATCCGGCAGCTCTAACATATTCCTCCCAAGAGCAAACAACTTGTAGAACGTGGGTTGGTTACCACGGGGCTCCTGTTGAGTGTGGCATGCTTGCACTTACTTGTAATGAGCTCCCTTCGTTCATCATTTTATTGTCGACCTCCTTAGCTCATCCCTTATTCTCTTCTGACCCCGACGGTTTTATAGAATCTGTGGCCCAGGAGAACTTTTATTATTCTACATTTCAGGGTTCCCTTCTCCTCTCTCTTACCAGTGACCTTTTTCTTCTTCAAGGTAGCTGTAGTAGTACTGAATATAGCGCACAGCCTCCATCTTGAAATATCAAACTAAATTAAGAACTTTCGGCATCCTTAGTCTACAATAATGGCATTTAGTAACTAAATACAACCTTTTAAGTGGCATCGTATGCCCAAAGTAAAAGAACAGTGACACCAAACATTCTGGATAGACTGAGATCTGGAGTTGGCAGATCAAAGGCTAATTATTTGGAAAGACGGGGCTACACTGATCAAGATAATATTCATTGTGACTGTGGAGAAGATCAGACTTGTTCAACGTATGATTCAGTGTCGACTATGTCCAGCTTCCTGCATAGAAGACGAACTTTGTCAAGGAACAGAAAAAGCATTCGAAGTGGCCAAGTTTTGGGCAAAAATAATATAACTGTGTTTAATATGTAGGTTTCTGATACGATAATAATAATAAATAACATACATTAATCAATGCACTTCTTTAGCAATGTTGTTAAAAATAAAGGAAACCAATGCAATCACGAGCAAAGTTTTGGCATTAATAATTCACTTAGGTTTTCTATGAACATTTTAATAAAAATCGTCAAAAGCAGATCTGTAACAAATGTGTGCCCTAATTTGACGTTAACAAAAACTACTTTGCGCAAATGAAATATATCCGAATAGTTGGCATTTGTAACTCAGCAATTCTTCTAGGTTTGTGCCGTGTCTTGCGTGGGGTTTCGCCTAGGACACCAAGCTGGCTCATCGGCGGGCTCTTTATATAAGGTGCAACTGCACCTTTTGACTGCGATAACTAAAAGCTCAAGCAGCCTCAACCTACCTATGAAGGCTTCCAAAAACTTCCCATAAACTAGTCTAAAAATTTCCTTACGAAGCAAAAGCTTTAACCATATTGGATAATGCTTTAATTCTACGTAGGGTACTAACTTCGTTACTTAATTAAATTGCTTTATCACCAGTTAGCTTGCCACGGTGGGTGAGTGGATAGCGTGTCGGTCTACTAACACCCAAGATTGCAGGTTCGCTCCTGGCCGTGGTAAGTGATTTTTGAAAGGCGGCAAAAATACGACACGGATGTCATACGATGTTGGCATGTCAAAGAACCCATTTGAATTCAGTAGGCCGTGTTCATAATGGCAAAATTAATCTCGGGAGTTTCCGCCAACACAAAAGTTCCTCACTTCTCTACTAGAAAGCGCTATAGTGTTCAAGGAGCTTAGATATCTAACCTACTTGACTTTCATAGTGATTGAAGGAACAATGAAATTCGACATGCAAGCTACCCTCTGGGTGTCAAATTACAAAGCATGCACCCGGCACCCGAGGCCATACGATATTATTATTATTATCACCTGTTAATACGTTTTCTTCTGTATTGAAACATTCTTTATTTAAATGAACACATCTTGAATCCGGGATTAAAAGACGATAATGAAATAAATAAGCAACTTCAAATCGAATAACACTTCTATAATAACAGTTACAAATGACTTTAAAGATGATCTCCACAAGACCCAATTCGATAGAGAGTTCTTGGAAATCAAGACAGTACATTTATTTATACAGAGAGTTTCCAAATTCCCATTACAGACTTTGGTGGCTTGCAGTGGGGACCAAGTCGGTTAAGTTTAGCATAGAAACTTGTGTCCGGAAACGTGCATCTTCCCGTTACCCGCAAAAGAACACTACAGCACACGTTCAAAGCTTCCGCATTTTTGGTGCTCTGTCCAACTTCTACTCCTTGTAGGGGTCTAATTACAGGTGGGGCTCGATATGTCGACCACCGACGTCAACACAGACACGGCTCCTCCGTACTGTACCCGTTCGTCCTGGGGATGCGATGACCCATCTGCTATAACATCGCATTCCTGGAGTTCCGGGACAGAGCGGAGTTAAATGAACCTCTAGTCAAATAAGGAATGTGTCGGAAATTCAGCTGAGTTCTCGAAAAAGCAGTGGGTTTCACGAGACAAAGTATCTCTAGGGTCGTTACGGGCTTAAGTTTAATAAAAATAATGCAAATATAAATGGGCGCCATCAACTGAATTCCTAGCAAACCACTTCCTTTCCGGATAAGCCTTACTCAAGACAAGGAAAGAAAAAGGAACATCACACCATCATCAGATCACAACTAAGATAAAAACAAATTTATTTTACTTTGATAGTCAGACAGACATTTTAAATATAACTCCTACCTAAGAGTATGGTCGAATGCCAAAGTTAAATTGTCATTGTCCAAAAATCGAACCATCTCCTTTCTAATCCAAAATTAATTTTATCCACATAACAAGAAAAATTTATAAAGTTCTCTTGGGTTCTCAGGATCACTGTAGCACTATGTCTTTCGTCACTGACATTTGTGAAACCTGAGACCTAATTTCTCTTTAATTTAACATCAATGTGGATTTAATTAAGTTATTAATCTGTCTAAACATACACATATAATAATCACACATATTAAATATCACGTAAATTATGGTTTGCATGGCATAATTTGAATGTTGAACATGTTAATCAAATGTTCCTAAGCATTGAATAATTAATTTACACTATTTACATCGTCATTCACAATCTCATCTGTGAATTATAGAAAATTCAAATCTTATTGAAAATCATTATCGTCATCATCAAAATTAAATATTTCTCACATTAATTCTCACTTCAAAATTCTACATATCCCTGTCAGAATCGTTAATTCATCACCATTACATCATTTAAATTCACATTTCAAGTTGCAATTCCTTCACATTATCTCTCAATTAAATGTATTTAATTGCATATAAATTCATTGATCATAAGCTTCTTTAATTAATTATCACCTTCCAATTCAGTTATTCATCATCATTACAATCGTCTATTAATTTATTTCAATCAGTTTATTTATCCAATCTTTAATTCATCCATCTATTTAATTCATCGATTTATTTCAAAATTTAATTTATCAACTTATTTAAATTTCAATCATCTGGTTATTTAGATTTTTATTATTTCATCCAGTCATTCTGATTTTTATTTCATTAGGTCAGATCGTTAATATGCTTAAATCTCAGATTATTATTTCGTTAATTATTATTTTCAGAAAATCTTGTATTATCAACTTCATTTATTTGTCTAATTTCCTAACAAAATGTTTAATAAGGTTTATAGAACGTTGTCTTACAGTTTTACCACTTCCAAGTTATATCTCGTATTTAATTATCATGCCAAAAAATATTATTGTCTCCACGACATCACGTTGGATCTAACTATCCACAACGACATTACATTTCTTCAATACTTCAAATATCACATTTGAATACAAGAATTACTCCAAAAACTCCATAAATATTCAGCACATACAGCATGAATCTCAACAATTACGCTAGACTGGGTACGACGACCTCATGTCTGCTTCAAAATACATTAGCAACATTGCTACTATCACTTGGCAACTTCCACAAAATGCCTATCACAAACTCCACTTAACCATGTTGCATGATCTACAAAAAATATATAACTGGCTTCAAATTATCAACGCACACAATCTCCAATAACTGTAATTACTCTGATCACATCTAGACAACTTCTTAAACAATTGGAAAAATATTACTTCAGTAATTTATGATCTGCTTTCAAATAGCATAAATTCTCTTACAATTTTCATAACTCACATCACAGAAAAACACCAATGTGCTATAGTCTCTCATATCAAAATCTGCAATACTGATCTGCCTTAAAATAATTCTGACCATTAATGATTAATCTCATAAGATTCCATTACTTTAAATCCTTCTCAAAGGTATCAAACACAATTATAAAACTCATCAAAGCATCAGCTGTAACAACTGTTAAACTGAAATTACTCTCAAAAGAGTATGGCAACAAAATATTGGATTGGCAAACAAGAATTACTAAATGCAATCCTGTTGACATTTATCGTTACTTTATTTAACAAAATTTCGACTGATATGTGACTAGTAGTTCCTTGTTTGATTCACTTACATCTCGTGTACACTCGGATGATAAAAATGAGTCCCTCAATGACAAGTAAGATGTGTAACCACCGTACAGTCGTATAAATACGAAAGACCTCGCCCCGTCGGCTTGGATGATAGTTCCCTAAACGATGGGTAAGGTGAGTAGCCACCATACAATCGTATAAATACGAAGGACCCCATCTCGTAGGCTGTATGAATGAATGTACCAGAAAGGAATCAACAAGTCTCTAGTTGTCATATAAAAGCGATGTTCATTCACTAAAGTGAATAACTTCTTAACATCTCCAAACAATCCAATGGAAAAAATCCCTACTGATGAATAATACACACTCGCTAGTATGCAATGAACTGACGAAGTAATTTTTGATAATCAATTGCAGATCACGAGTTCGAAATACTCGTTACACAAAAAAAAACTATTCATGAAAAATATCCTAGCTGGAAAAATGTCTAAAAGACCAAACATTTGCTTAATAAAGCCAAACAACGGTGAGAATTTCGTATAATGATGCCTGCCATATCATATGGTCACTCCATATTCTAGCAAATTCGAAGTATATAAATTCAAACCATGTCTTAATAATCAAATCACTCCTATTAGAAAAAATATACATGTGTGCCCAGTATTCATGAAAATAATCGTATCAGGTAGTTAGAACTCTTACAATACCTTTCATTATCAGTTGCAATATAATTTCCAAGATCGTCGATTTTCCCTACATAAGAATTTCTCGTAAGATCGGCGTGAATATCATTTCATCCATGAAATGACGATTTCCTTCGAAATCCCAAGCGAATCAGCTGGTGGACTCCTCTCGTCAGGAATCGAATCCATCGCTCTGTGGTGCCATCTTGTCTCTATTCACGTTTACTCGGTCATGTTGAACCTCGGATTACCCATAGCGGATATTGTCCAACTCCTTCTCGAAAAGTTCATGGAAACAGCGGACCCCCTTACTCCTCTTCTAATATACGCCACTGTTCCGTTAAATGTTCAGTTTGAGAATTGTAAGTCCAATCTCAACTCACTGCAAAGTTCCACTTGAGTAAAATAAAATTTTACTTGAGAGTGTTCAAGATTACGAAACACCCTGTATCTGTTCGTAATAGGTAACTCATGAAAATTGTATAAGATATAAATCTTATAAATGCACGATATAATGTTCATCAGAGCCTATGCTAAACATTCAGTTTACTTGGAATAGTAAAAGTCGCTTTGAATGTGTTATATAACAGCATGGTTATAAGGTTATTCGTAAAAGCCTGTGTTTGAACAGCGTCGAAATGAAGCTTGAAATAAAGTCTTCAAATACGAGCAGTGTGGTTTTGAAATACCCCGGCTGTCTACAATTGTCTCCTCGGCCAGCCCGCCTGGATCAACGACCCGCTCGGCCTTCGTTGCTCGGCGATGCAAGAACTGTCACCTATACTCCTGCCGTGACAGTTTCCGTATGCTGCGTGACCTTCAATGTCCGTCTCGCTGTGCTATAGAGCTGCTCTGAACTGCCCGTCTTCCTGGGCTCAACTGGACTTGCTAGCGCTGTGTTTCGGCTTATGTGCTCCGCGCGGCACGTGGCTTGTTCCCCCACCACAGTGCTCCCACGTCATGAACATAGTCTCGAACCCGAATCCTCTCGGCTGTTCTGTTATAAAATAACTTACTTCCATAAAATCATTTCCACATATAATGCATGTTATATATCCTCTTCTAAGTTGTTTAAATTACTATACCATAAATGTTTCAATAAAGCTTCACATCTCTGTCCATAATTCTATCTTCTCACAGATTTCAATGCCTCCTTGATTCTTGACCTCCTACGTCATCTTGGCATTCTTCTTGACGCGATCGGCGCGCTATCTTTTCTTAATCCTTTTTTTTCAAAACCTCAACTACAGCTTAATGTCTGCTGGCGTAGCCGATAGCCTAAATTAGGTATCGGGTACATCTCTCCCGTACATCTCCTTTTTTAATCAGGATTGAGAAAAAAATACACTCTCAGGCATTCTATATATAATACATGTACACGATAGCTCTACAATTCCCTTACTCAGCATGATGGTACTTTCTGACTCTCAATAATGATGATTGACTTCCAATGATTAGCATCTTGATTCCGTGTTATTCTGACGTTTATTTCTTCTTTCTTCACTTGTGCTTGCTCGATTGACATCTCTCACTGTCTCTTCGAGTGGTGCACTAGGCTGTCTATCTTCTTGTCTCGACCTCTCATGTCCACGATTGTCCCGTCTGTCGTTAGGATCGTCTCTTCGGCCATCCTGTCGGTCGTTTCCATTATATTGTTGACCTTGGTTCCAGTTATTCCTTCCCCGATATCTGTTATTATACCGATTCCTGTCCTGATACCTGGAATTTTGGTTATAATTCCTATACCGGCTATCTCTCGCTTCTTGATCGTATGGCCTTTCATATGGTCCTCTATATCGATCATTTCCTCTTGCGTTACGGATGTTTCCTCGATTCCCTTCGTTCCGTCGGTTTTCCCAGGAATCCCTTCTGTCCGTTTGAGCTGCATTGTCCACGACTACCGCATTTACTTCTTGCGTGTTTCTGTTGTCGTTTCTATTACTTCTAGGCGTGACCTGTGCGCTTGTATAATCCAATCGCCGCAAAATATCGTCGTAATGTTCCAGCGTATTGGCTCCCGATGCTATCAGTGATCGCTGTACCTCTATCGGTAACTGTCGTGCTATAGCTTGCAAAAGCTCTTCTTCTGGCAATGGAGGAATAAGGAACTGTAATTTAGCCAGCTGTGACGTGAAATAGTTGGCGTAATGCGTCGGATGTGACGTAGAATAGCGTTTGGAGTACATCTCCGCTCTTACGTTAAGTTGATCCTCGGCACTCCAGAATCTCCTCAAGAAAGCCATGGCAAATTGCTCCATGTTCGCAAAATTGCTTCTGAACGCTCTAAACCACGTAAGTGAAGATCCATCTACGGCGCGTTCTACTATCCTTAGCTCTCTTTCTTTGGCTACCCTGTGTTCCGCCATGTAGTCTCGAATATCTCGCAGAAATTCTACTGGTGTAACTCCTGTATTTCCCGAAAACTTTCTCGGTTTGTCATCCAGATTCCTTATAATAGTGACTGGACCTGAGTATCGTTCGCTTGGACCCAACGTACTCCTATTCGAACTTGGATTATCCTGAGGGGTTGAACTAGCCCTTTCGAATGTCACATTCGGTTGCATTTGACGGTCTTCTACCATGCTCGGTTCTTGATTCGTCATACTGCGGTCTATCGCTGTTTGATTTATCAATGTTTCCCCTGATGTTACATTCTGACTGGTGAAACTGTTAACTATGGATTCTAGTTTAGTCATCCTGTCTTCCGCTAATCTCTTGACCTGAGTCTTCAACTCATCTAACGATGTAACATCCTGCGTCTTGTCACTCTCGTCTAGATCGTTTCTTAACTTGTCGATTTTTTCTTCGCACGTGTTCTTTACTAACGCGACTTGTTCTTTCAACAGATCAACATCTGTTCTAAATAAAGTTGAATCTATTTTCATCGCTTCCTTGCTTTCCGTAAACCTAGCTTCTAAGTTTGCCATACCTGCGATTAATTTTTCATCTAACCCTTCACGTTTCTCTTTTGCTTCGGCATCGACCTCACTATACCGTTCTTCCACAATTGCTCCGACTCTATTTTTAAATAAAGCTAAGTTTTCGTTAACCTTTTGCTCTATATCGTCGTCTATCTTCCTAATATCCTTCTGCAATTGATTTTCTAACGACTTTAAATTAGAATTGACCTCTCCCAAGACTTCCTCTTTAATGGTCCCAATTACTGTCTTTAAATCTTTTATTTCGTTACCTAGATTCGTTTCTAGACCCTTAATCTGAGTCTCGAAAGATACTTCGGTAGACCAATCTTGAATTTTTCCTACATCTGCCACTAAACCATCGATGTCGAATCTCAACTTCGATACATCTGACTTAATGTCTTTCTGTATGGTCATAACGTCTGTTCTTAAAGTAAAAATATTTTCTTCCCCTCTACTTTCCAATTCAATAATATTTTTCCTTAATATTTGAACATTTTCCTCTCCTTTCATGTTTACTGCAATTATGTCTAATTGTAAAGTTTTCAGCATCTCATTATTCTTTAAAGTTAAACTATTCTCTAATCAACTTATTTTCTAATTCAGTATTAGTTTCTTCACTACGAGACTGTAATTTCTCTTCCAATGACTTAAAGTTAGCTTTCAAGTTAGCTTCACTAGCTTTTAAATGACTTTCAGTATTTGACTGTAATCTTTCTTCTAATGACTTAAAATTGTCTTTCAAGTTAGCTTCACTATTTGACTGTAGCCTAGTCTCTAATAATTTTAAATTATCTTCATTAGTTGACTGCAATAATTTTAAATTTTCTTCAGTACTAGTCTGTAATCTTTCCTCTAATGACTTTAAATTATCTTCACTAGTTACTGTAATCTAGTCTCTAATGACTTTAAACTGTCGTTCAGATTGCCTTCGCTATTAGCCTGTAAAGCTTGTACATTCTCTTTACATTTACCTTCTAATCTAGCTTCTGAATTATTATTTTGTTCTTTAACTTCCGTTTCCATCTTAGAAATAGTTTCTGCAATACCAGACATACCCGTCTGTAACTCTCCTAACACCTTCGCTAAATCCTCCGGCAACATAATTATATTTTCAATATAAGTTTAATATAGAGACGTTAGACAACAACACATCACAATGTCTCAATTCCTGCATTCACTTGGGTATAGGGAAAAATATCTTATAACTAACATGATATTACTAATACGATTAACATGAACACTGGATTGGGCACACAAGTACATTGTCTGACTAAGTTCAATAAATTTTGTAACACACTTAAATGAACTTGAGATCAATCTCTCAGTAATCTAAATCTGATGTGATTCCATAGAATAAACAAAATCGAAAAGCCCCACTAGTTGGATAAAGCCAATTCTCCCTCTCTCTCTGTACCCGTTCGTCCTGGGGATGCGATGACCCATCTGCTATAACATCGCATTCCTGGAGTTCCGGGACAGAGCGGAGTTAAATGAACCTCTAGTCAAATAAGGAATGTGTCGGAAATTCAGCTGAGTTCTCGAAAAAGCAGTGGGTTTCACGAGACAAAGTATCTCTAGGGTCGTTACGGGCTTAAGTTTAATAAAAATAATGCAAATATAAGTGGGCGCCATCAACTGAATTCCTAGCAAACCACTTCCTTTCCGGATAAGCCTTACTCAAGACAAGGAAAGAAAAAGGAACATCACACCATCATCAGATCACAACTAAGATAAAAACAAATTTATTTTACTTTGATAGTCAGACAGACATTTTAAATATAACTCCTACCGAAGAGTATGGTCGAATGCCAAAGTTAAATTGTCATTGTCCAAAAATCGAACCATCTCCTTTCTAATCCAAAATTAATTTTATCCACATAACAAGAAAAATTTATAAAGTTCTCTTGGGTTCTCAGGATCACTGTAGCACTATGTCTTTCGTCACTGACATTTGTGAAACCTGAGACCTAATTTCTCTTTAATTTAACATCAATGTGGATTTAATTAAGTTATTAATCTGTCTAAACATACACATATAATAATCACACATATTAAATATCACGTAAATTATGGTTTGCATGGCATAATTTGAATGTTGAACATGTTAATCAAATGTTCCTAAGCATTGAATAATTAATTTACACTATTTACATCGTCATTCACAATCTCATCTGTGAATTATAGAAAATTCAAATCTTATTGAAAATCATTATCGTCATCATCAAAATTAAATATTTCTCACATTAATTCTCACTTCAAAATTCTACATATCCCTGTCAGAATCGTTAATTCATCACCATTACATCATTTAAATTCACATTTCAAGTTGCAATTCCTTCACATTATCTCTCAATTAAATTTATTTAATTGCATATAAATTCATTGATCATAAGCTTCTTTAATTAATTATCACCTTCTAATTCAGTTATTCATCATCATTACAATCGTCTATTAATTTATTTCAATCAGTTTATTTATCCAATCTTTAATTCATCCATCTATTTAATTCATCGATTTATTTCAAAATTTAATTTATCAACTTATTTAAATTTCAATCATCTGGTTATTTAGATTTTTATTATTTCATCTAGTCATTCTGATTTTTATTTCATTAGGTCAGATCGTTAATATGCTTAAATCTCAGATTATTATTTCGTTAATTATTATTTTCAGAAAATCTTGTATTATCAACTTCATTTATTTGTTTAATTTCCTAACAAAATGTTTAATAAGGTTTATAGAACGTTGTCTTACAGTTTTACCACTTCCAAGTTATATCTCGTATTTAATTATCATGCCAAAAAATATTATTGTCTCCACGACATCACGTCGGATCTAACTATCCACAACGACATTACATTTCTTCAATACTTCAAATATCACATTTGAATACAAGAATTACTCCAAAAACTCCATAAATATTCAGCACATACAGCATGAATCTCAACAATTACGCTAGACTGGGTACGACGACCTCATGTCTGCTTCAAAATACATTAGCAACATTGCTACTATCACTTGGCAACTTCCACAAAATGCCTATCACAAACTCCACTTAACCATGTTGCATGATCTACAAAAAATATATAACTGGCTTCAAATTATCAACGCACACAATCTCCAATAACTGTAATTACTCTGATCACATCTAGACAACTTCTTAAACAATTGGAAAAATATTACTTCAGTAATTTATGATCTGCTTTCAAATAGCATAAATTCTCTTACAATTTTCATAACTCACATCACAGAAAAACACCAATGTGCTATAGTCTCTCATATCAAAATCTGCAATACTGATCTGCCTTAAAATAATTCTGACCATTAATGATTAATCTCATAAGATTCCATTACTTTAAATCCTTCTCAAAGGTATCAAACACAATTATAAAACTCATCAAAGCATCAGCTGTAACAACTGTTAAACTGAAATTACTCTCAAAAGAGTATAGCAACAAAATATTGGATTGGCAAACAAGAATTACTAAATGCAATCCTGTTGACATTTATCGTTACTTTATTTAACAAAATTTCGACTGATATGTGACTAGTAGTTCCTTGTTTGATTCACTTACATCTCGGGTACACTCGGATGATAAAAATGAGTCCCTCAATGGCAAGTAAGATGTGTAACCACCGTACAGTCGTATAAATACGAAAGACCTCGTCCCGTCGGCTTGGATGATAGTTCCCTAAACGATGGGTAAGGTGAGTAGCCACCATACAATCGTATAAATACGAAGGACCCCATCTCGTAGGCTGTATGAATGAATGTACCAGAAAGGAATCAACAAGTCTCTAGTTGTCATATAAAAGCGATGTTCATTCACTAAAGTGAATAACTTCTTAACATCTCCAAACAATCCAATGGAAAAAATCCCTACTGATGAATAATACACACTCGCTAGTATGCAATGAACTGACGAAGTAATTTTTGATAATCAATTGCAGATCACGAGTTCGAAATACTCGTTACACAAAAAAAAACTATTCATGAAAAATATCCTAGCTGGAAAAATGTCTAAAAGACCAAACATTTGCTTAATAAAGCCAAACAACGGTGAGAATTTCGTATAATGATGCCTGCCATATCATATGGTCACTCCATATTCTAGCAAATTCGAAGTATATAAATTCAAACCATGTCTTAATAATCAAATCACTCCTATTAGAAAAAATATACATGTGTGCCCAGTATTCATGAAAATAATCGTATCAGGTAGTTAGAACTCTTACAATACCTTTCATTATCAGTTGCAATATAATTTCCAAGATCGTCGATTTTCCCTACATAAGAATTTCTCGTAAGATCGGCGTGAATATCATTTCATCCATGAAATGACGATTTCCTTCGAAATCCCAAGCGAATCAGCTGGTGGACTCCTCTCGTCAGGAATCGAATCCATCGCTCTGTGGTGCCATCTTGTCTCTATTCACGTTTACTCGGTCATGTTGAACCTCGGATTACCCATAGCGGATATTGTCCAACTCCTTCTCGAAAAGTTCATGGAAACAGCGGACCCCCTTACTCCTCTTCTAATATACGCCACTGTTCCGTTAAATGTTCAGTTTGAGAATTGTAAGTCCAATCTCAACTCACTGCAAAGTTCCACTTGAGTAAAATAAAATTTTACTTGAGAGTGTTCAAGATTACGAAACACCCTGTATCTGTTCGTAATAGGTAACTCATGAAAATTGTATAAGATATAAATCTTATAAATGCACGATATAATGTTCATCAGAGCCTATGCTAAACATTCAGTTTACTTGGAATAGTAAAAGTCGCTTTGAATGTGTTATATAACAGCATGGTTATAAGGTTATTCGTAAAAGCCTGTGTTTGAACAGCGTCGAAATGAAGCTTGAAATAAAGTCTTCAAATACGAGCAGTGTGGTTTTGAAATACCCCGGCTGTCTACAATTGTCTCCTCGGCCAGCCCGCCTGGATCAACGACCCGCTCGGCCTTCGTTGCTCGGCGATGCAAGAACTGTCACCTATACTCCTGCCGTGACAGTTTCCGTATGCTGCGTGACCTTCAATGTCCGTCTCGCTGTGCTATAGAGCTGCTCTGAACTGCCCGTCTTCCTGGGCTCAACTGGACTTGCTAGCGCTGTGTTTCGGCTTATGTGCTCCGCGCGGCACGTGGCTTGTTCCCCCACCACAGTGCTCCCACGTCATGAACATAGTCTCGAACCCGAATCCTCTCGGCTGTTCTGTTATAAAATAACTTACTTCCATAAAATCATTTCCACATATAATGCATGTTATATATCCTCTTCTAAGTTGTTTAAATTACTATACCATAAATGTTTCAATAAAGCTTCACATCTCTGTCCATAATTCTATCTTCTCACAGATTTCAATGCCTCCTTGATTCTTGACCTCCTACGTCATCTTGGCATTCTTCTTGACGCGATCGGCGCGCTATCTTTTCTTAATCCTTTTTTTTCAAAACCTCAACTACAGCTTAATGTCTGCTGGCGTAGCCGATAGCCTAAATTAGGTATCGGGTACAGTACCATGTTCTGGTACACACGATCACCAAGCCCTGGTCCTCCAACATACGTCGCAGCCATAACCCGCGCCAGTAGGTCTTCCTCGGATTCCACAGGGGTCTCGTAAATCAAGGTTTTCATAATACCTTATAGAGTTTAACGGTGTCAAGTCGGGTGAACGTGCAGGCCAACCAATCGGGTACAACGACTTATCCACTGTTGCCCAAATCTGCGCTGCGGATGATCTCGGACCACAAATGAAAAATGAGGTGGTGCGACATCGTGCTGAAACCACATGTTTTGACGCACAAGCTGTGGCACATCGTCTAAGAACTCATGCAGTACGTCTTCAAGGAATACCAAGTATTCTGTACCCGTGAGATTTCATGAACGAAAGAATGGATACAGCCTGTTGGGAATAAGGGACATCAGGTGATGGTTCAATGACGTACGTACTCTAGTCAGTAGCGCCGAAAATGCGGGAGATTTGAACTTGTGCTGTAGTGTTCTTTTGCGGGTAGCGGTAAGACGGTACGTTTCCGGACACAAGTTCCTATGCTAAAGTTCCTATGCTTGGTCCCCACTACAAGTCCTAAACGTCTGTAATGGGACTCAGCAATTTTTCTAGGTTTGTGCCGTGTCTTGTGTGGGGTTTCGTCTAAGACACCAAGCTGGCTCATCGGCGGGCTCTTGGTGTCCCCGCTCGGACCCCCACACGAGACACGGCACAAAACTAGAAAAATTGCTGAGTTTTAATTCACTGGCCGCGAAAGCCAATATACCATCTCTTTAATGGGAATTTAGAAACTCCCTGTATATACCATTGGAATGTTCTCGAATTAACACCAAACGTGAGTGCCACTTCAAACTATCACAACAAATCTTTGAAAATACCAACTGCACTTGTTGGTGAAATGTCACACAGATATCAAGAAACGTTATACACCTAAAATCCGTAATGAAGATTACTCAACTCGCCGTGAAAGCCTTCATCAGTGTACTTAGTTTTAGAAAGTTTTATATATTGATCAGAGCAACAATTCAAAATTTATCTCATAAATCAGCTCCTCTCCATGTTTAGAAGAACGTTTTTGTTTTGTCGTGTGGCCTCCTCAAAGGCCGAGTGCAGGTCTTTCTATTCGACGCCCGTGGGCGACCTGCGTGTCGGGATGAGAGATGGAATGGATGAAGATGAATGAAACTGGGCAAGGATGTGGAAGGAATCGGCCGTGGCCTATCAGAAGGTACCGTCCCAGCATTTGCCTGGTGTTGAAAATGGGGAAACCACGGAAAACCATTTCAAGGACGGCTGACGGTGGAGCTCGAACCCACGCGTCTACCGAGTCAGAAGAGAGCTTGGTCCCATGACCTAACGCTGCGCTTTAGCCAGTTGAGCCACTGCTGTCGGTAGAAGAAAGTTGAACTAAATATTAAGGAACAACTAATGCGATTATCCAGAAATGAAAGTTTCAGATTAGTCTATTGGTTTTTCCACAATACTAGTGTTTTTCCACTGGTAATTAACATTGAATTGCCATTAATGACCACCTTACATTCTTATATTTCAACGTAATCTACCTTTTGAAATTGATCTCGCGACTAGCAAGGGAGATATGCAAATTAGTTCCCCAAAGGTTTTGGATTTCACAGAAGCCTAACTTACTGTATATAGCCAAAATAGTAGTCTACTTATAATAATGACTAGCAGAAGTACCCGTTCTTCGAACGGTGTTATATATTAACACCAGGCATTATCAATTGAGCAACTGTTGCAATGGTTAGCGGTTTGTCATTCCTTCATAAGTTTATCAGAACGAAGTTAGTTTTCTGGGAATATCACACACACTGTTAATTTAAGGACCTTAAAATGTGGTTTTCGGAGACCCCTTACAGACTCGCGAATTTTGTGTCTCACAATGAGAAGCGCAACATATGCTTTGATCGTCCTTCTAGGATAATTTTTATATTTCGCCTATTTTAGCATGTATTTTGAGACGTTTTTCCTTATATCCACCCTTCTACTGTATGAAAAGTACGGTGAGGAGTTTTATAAATGATTGGTGTATTGACTCATGTTTACCATACCTAATTTTACGATGCACCAAGCATCCGAACACGATTTATAGGCGTAAATAAAGATACACAGAAAGTCAGACAGACAATTCTATTGTCTACAACATATCACCCAGATATCCAAATATGGGTATATCTACCATACGTATCAAACAAAATCATCCCTACGATGAACCCGTATGTCGACAAAAAAAAAGTTAAAATGTGCTCTCAAACTAAATTCACCTAACGTGTAGCCTACTTCCTGACGTGAAATAGATTTGAAAGCCTTGTAGACGAAACGCAATACACCTCACATAAAAAATGACCCTCTACGTTGTGTTAGGTCCCCATACACAGCATGACCTCTTTCATAAATTATAAAGGATTGTGGTGCATGATCATTCAGGTTCTTTAGCCTCAAATGGTCCAAATTCCTAAAAGCCGCAAAAAATGCTGATTCAATTCAGGAATTTTTCAAAATAATGTTGCTGTTTGTAGATATAATAGACTTTCTGTACTATATGTCGAACGTGAAATTGCATGAAAAAATTCTAGGTTACCCCTTGACCCCCTTAATTGCATTGACGAATTATACAGCCTACGTTGGTTCCGTGATAACCTTATTGCCATTTGCAAGCTTTCACAGAAATGTAATAAATGGAGTAGCCTAATAATAATATCGTATCGCCTCGGATGCCGGGTGCAAGCTTCGTAATTTGACACCCAGAGGGTAGCTTGCTTGTCGAAATTTCGTTGTTCCTTGAATCATTATGAAAGTCAATGAGGGTAGATATCTAAGCTCCTAGAACACTATAGCGGTTTCTAGTAGACAAATGAGGAACTTTGTGTTGGCGGAAACTCCTGAGGTTAATTTTGCCATTATGAACACGGCCTACTGAATTCAAATGGGTTCTTTGACATCCCAACATCGTATGACATGCGAGTCGTATTTTTGCCGCCTTTCAAAAAACACGTACAGGCCGGACGTTTGTTTTAGACGATTGTCCTTGACCTTGAAGCTTGCGGGTGAGCCTGTACACAGTCACTCTCTCACCCTATCACTTCACATTTGTCACCACCGATCTGATGTAATGGAATTCCAGACTTGAGCAGACAGTACAGTTCACGTCGAAGTATTGTGTGACACGGAAATACACGTTACGTAGTTACGAACATAACGTCATTATATTTGCCAGTGACTATACTTCAGCAATAGTGTGAAACAGCTTTATCAATCATCGGAGCGCTTGGGGCAGCTGATAACAACACAGGTACTGTAGTAACTCGCCTCCAGGCTTCCATTAGAATTTTTCACTCGTCTAAAACAAACGTCCGGCCTGTACCACGGCCAGGAGTGAACCTGCAATCTTGGGGTTAGTAGACCGACACGCTATCCACTCACCCACCGTGGCAAGGTATAAATGGAGTGACATTGCTTCTTACAGAAATATATGGATAGTTGGATGCCACCCCTTGAGATAATGTTGTCATGGTTACCGATTTCCTTTCCTTCATTAGTTTGTTAAATTAAATTAAATTAGTTTTCTGGGAATATTTCGGATACTGTTGGTTTTAGAGCCTTATAATGTAGTTTTCGAGGCCCCCAAGTTTTGTTTCTGGCACCGAGGGGCTTTGTCTCCTAGTTGTACGCCATAATATAATATTACTAATAATAATAATATAATATAGGGATAGGAATATAATAGACTTGCCGTACCACACCCGCAGGTTTAAATCGCGTGAAAAAATTCTAGTGTACCCCTTGACCCCCTTAAGCGCATTATACGTATTGATGAATTTTACAGCTTAATTTGGTTCCGTGATAACCTTCTAGCCGTTTGCAAACTTTCACACCAATGTAATTAATGGAATTGCATGCGTCTTACAGCAATAGATGGACCACTGAGAATCTGTTGCCATGGTTACCGGCATGTATTCGTTCATTAGTTTATTAAATGAAATTAGTTTTCTGGGAATACCTCCAAAATGGTTGGTTTTAGGGCCTTAAAATGCGGATTTCGGGGACCCTTTAGGGCCCCCGAGTTTTGCCTCTCACATTGTGGGGATGAAAATGACATTTGTCTCGTTCTTCTACTCCTATTTCAGCATGTATTTTAAGGGGGTAGGCCCTCTTTTATGAGGGGTACGGAGAAGAGTTACATCAATGATTAGTGTCGTGCCTCTGATGGATATCTGTACCAAATTTTACGTTGATACACCCAGCCGTTCTCGAGTTATAAGGGAACAAAGTTGTCCACAGAAAAACAGACAGACAGACAGATAGACCAAAAAATTATTTTCGCGTGCATCCATAATAAAACAGTCTGAAACGCGTAAATAACTCAAATTTCCGTAGAAATTTCGAAAAAAACATACAAACTTTAATTTTTATGTATGTAGTGTGCCCAATCAGTCACGGCAGTCTGGCATCGAACTCAGGTCTCATCAGAGAAGACCAGGCACATGGTTATGCCTAGAGTCGAACCATTGATCTCTGAGGGGGAGCAATTACAGGGAACCCAAAGAGCAATGAGAGGTATACTGACATATAATAGTGTAGCGTGATTTCACGATCTATATGTGAATATCATAGCAATTTAAGGGAAGAATTGTAGCCAAATGCAAGGAAATATGCATTTTCAGAGCATACGAGAATGAGAGGAGGCCAGTTTGAAGTTTTACAAATTACCCTTAGCAAGTGGGCGGAGAACTTAGGCGCCGAGCGCACTATTTACGTCTGGAGCGGAGAGACAGCTCAATATTAATGACCCGGGTATTCACCGCTTGACAACGATGAAACTTAGAGTAGGGATGATGGCCCACGGTAATTAATTAATTACAGCCAAGTGGAGTATTGAAATGCATTGAAATATACACCCAGGTGAATATATTCATGGAGAGGTAATTTAGGAGTGGTTTTTCACCTAAATTAAAGCTTTTATCTCCAAATGAATGAATTACAACCTAGCTTACGCTCAAGAGCAGTGATTTTGTGACCAGCCAACGGGGAACCACCACAGTAGCGTCCTGACGCGCTGAACTAAGGCAATTAATTGTAATTAATTGGCCGAAGCGATCGCCGGCACGCGAATGTTTTTGAAACCTCCACACCTAAATAAACAAGATGTAGATGTCATTTCGGCTGAAGAGGTATTATTTCAAAAAAGGAGTCGCTCTCATGTGTCCAGTGGACTATTTTGTACGAGAAACCTTTATATAGGGGGAGTAAGGCAAGCCAAGCCAGTTGTTCTCCAGTCATCTCAGGTCATCTCAAGTTGTTAAGTAGTTCGCCTAGAGTTATTCTACAGTATAAATACCGAGATTCCTCAGTGTCCTATTGTGACTCTAACTTACAAGGGACCGGTCGACCGACCTTCCTCCCCCTCAGCAGGCAATAAAATTCGTTCCAGCTGGCTAGTCAAGATGGCTGCCGCAGAAGTGGTCTACAACCCCACCTCTCTCTCTTGTCAAGGTCAAGTTTGTTTACAATCGCAGTACTGGAGTTACGCTAAGTGTGGCTCCTAAATAATTGAGTCATTTAATTATTTAACACCTATCTTTATAGTGTCTTGTGCTCAACTGGCTCCTTAATTAACATTCATGGCTGGGGATGGAACTCTAGTGATAGCCTTGCCGTTCTATGGTGACTACTAGTGGCTTTAGACGCGCATCATAGTGAAAATCCACGATTTTCACCAGCAGCTGTCAATAAAATATAAGGAAATCTGCGTTCCTAAACGACGAATATGATCCTTACCTCTCAGGGTAGGTCATTGATACACATGCTCACTGCGTCTCGACGGACGTCAATAGTGGCCATAATTCATGCAAGCGTTGGATACAGACAGGCTCTGTCCAATTCGCTGCGAATAATACAGTATGCTCAAGGGCGATACTACTCGTAGATTCAGCCAACTTCTCACCTAACGCGCAAGCTATACTAGTTGGTCCCCGCAATTATCTTACGTAAATCACTGGATTCTACGTTAATATGCACGCTTACATGCGGCTCAAACAATACTTCACATAGATGACTCCATTATTAAGGCACCCGCGTTCTCTCTGTCATACCACTTAAGCCAAAGCTTTAAATAGCTCCTAACACAAATGTAATAAATTTACTGGCTTACTTTACTTTAATGGTCCTCAAACATAATCCTAAGGATTGACCATATCAAATATTCATTCATATTTCACTGACACTGAAAAAGCTCTCGTATTTCGCTATATTCCACGTTACTTCCTTACTGTTTACCAAATACAGTATCTTTATATTAGACATGACACTATTTGAACATTATTTAGGCCAAAAAATGCCTATTACTTTACTGTTGCCGACCCCAGGTTATTATTATTATTACTCATTTAACGTTACCGTTAGATCCATCACTATTTTCGACCTAAATGGCCCTATACAAATCACCTTGTCAGAATTGTATATGACATTACCATCAGGATCACTACAATGATGGGAGCTTGGAAATCATTGCCACCTAATCTGGATAGTGAGCTGAACAAGATTGCAGGGAACGAGGATCGAACGTCCGTAAAACGCTGTTAGATTTTCACGTAGACCAGCGGTTGTCATAATTGCATCGCATCTCTGAGATCAGGCGTAGGAGAAGTCCGATTTAAGGATCAACATGTGAAGTAGTGGATAAATGTACATAAATTGTGTAATAGTGATTTAAAAGTGTTCATGTGTATAGTGATTAATATGCAGTGTGTAGCAGTGATAGAGGCCACTGATAAAAGTATGTGTATCATGTGGAAAATGTGTGAATCTAAGTGTTGTGTAAAGGATAACATGATGGCTTAAATCAAGCGTCATGGTAGTGCTAAAGCTGAAGCGCTGGCACTATCCAGCAAAAAGGAAAAAGTGAGTACCCTTTTTATAATGTCATTATAACTAAATAGTTCACCATGTAACGATTTATCACTTGGAGAATAAGCTGTAATTGTCACTTACTGAACGAGTTTTCACCACTCGTCTTGAATAAAGTATGGCTTGGAAGGTGATTTGTATAGGGCCATTTAGGTCGAAAATAGTGATGGATCTAACGGTAACGTTAAATGAGTAATAATAATAATAACCTGGGGTCGGCAACAGTAAAGTAATAGGTATTTTTTGGCCTAAATAATGTTCAAATAGTGTCATGTCTAATATAAAGATACTGTATTTGGTAAACAGTAAGGAAGTAACGTGGAATATAGCGAAATACGAGAGCTTTTTCAGTGTCAGTGAAATATGAATGAATATTTGATATGGTCAATCCTTAGGATTATGTTTGAGGACCATTAAAGTAAAGTAAGCCAGTAAATTTATTACATTTGTGTTAGGAGCTATTTAAAGCTTTGGCTTAAGTGGTATGACAGAGAGAACGCTGGTGCCTTAATAATGGAGTCATCTATGTGAAGTATTGTTTGAGCCGCATGTAAGCGTGCAGATTAACGTAGAATCCAGTGATTTACGTAAGATAATTGCGGGGACCAACTAGTATAGCTTGCGCGTTAGGTGAGAAGTTGGCTGAATCTACGAGTAGTATCGCCCTTGAGCATACTGTATTATTCGCAGCGAATTGGACAGAGCCTGTCTGTATCCAACGCTTGCATGAATTATGGCCACTATTGACGTCCGTCGAGACGCAGTGAGCATGTGTATCAATGACCTACCCTGAGAGGTAAGGATCATATTCGTCGTTTAGGAACGCAGATTTCCTTATATTTTATTGACAGCTGCTGGTGAAAATCGTGGATTTTCACTATGATGCGCGTCTAAAGCCACTAGTAGTCACCATAGAACGGCAAGGCTATCACTAGAGTTCCATCCCCAGCCATGAATGTTAATTAAGGAGCCAGTTGAGCCCAAGACACTATAAAGATAGGTGTTAAATAATTAAATGACTCAATTATTTAGGAGCCACACTTAGCGTAACTCCAGTACTGCGATTGTAAACAAACTTGACCTTGACAAGAGAGAGAGGTGGGGTTGTAGACCACTTCTGCGGCAGCCATCTTGACTAGCCAGCTGGAACGAATTTTATTGCCTGCTGAGGGGGAGGAAGGTCGGTCGACCGGTCCCTTGTAAGTTAGAGTCACAATAGGACACTGAGGAATCTCGGTATTTCAATATGCAATTAAGACATGAGTATTATGATGATGCCAATTGAATTGAACGATGGGGTGCAACTCACATACGTTGTTGGATCATAGAAATCAGATAATATTTGGCTCAGTTATTCTCTGAGGAGGAAAGCTGAACTAAAATAATGTAGGCATCTTCTTTTAGAATGCATTTTGCCAGTTCATGCTAATTTATGCAGACGGGTATGTGTTTTCCCAGAACATGACACATTTGTAACGATGATAAGCCCGACAAGACCCAGAAAATCGTTATATGGTGAAACTATAAAATATTCTATCCATGTTTATTTTGGAAGGGATAAGTACCACTTTTCTTAAAGCGTTCATATGGATGGAAAGAAGGAAGATGATTCACACGACACAACAAATATTTGTTAATGATTGCAGAAAATAATGAATTCATGCTAATCAAGGTAAATGCCATAAGAAACGGAGTAATGTTTTATTAATATCATTTTTATGTGATATGTGATTTTGTGTTATGATACTCCCATTAACTAGAATTGTGTCACATGATGAACACTATGGAAACCCATTGAAGTCTGAAAATATCATTGACAGGATGCTAGAATTAGATTTGAGTGCAGTGTAGCACTATTTTAAGAAGAAAGCTCCCAGAATAACCCTATTTTAATTGTGGGAATTAAATATAATTTGTCCTTTATTTGTATTTGTTGTATAGCCATGATTTTAGACCAGTAAATAGTTCATTTTAGGAAAATGTTGTGTATTTCCTGTAGAGTAGTTACCTGGTAGACTCAAATACTGAGCATGTGGTCGTATGGTGGGCAGGAACGTCCCATACCTCGAAAGACCGTGAGTTAGTTGGGATACGAACACATGGTCCACATGATGACAGTTGGGTACATGGAGTAGATGTCTCTGTACTAGGATTGAGTCACAGGTACTGCTAATAGTCGGCCAAGATATTAATGGTAGAAGCAAATACAGCATAGAAATTAGGATATAATAGGAAAGGCCGCGTCCCATTTGTTAATAAGCCATCACGTAAAATAAATGTTGATAATCCTCCATAAAACATGCTCATAAGTTAACCACCACATAAGCATACCACCCTAAATCATTATCATGGCGAGACCCAAGTGGGGCATTCGACAGTACAACCGAGACCTTGGATGGTTACTGCGATGTCATAACGAAGACCACCTCCCATGATGATAATACTTCATTATCATGGCGCCCAACGTGGATGGCTTATGGGATTCAGAAAACCCCATAATAATAGCATGGTTTTCATGGGGAAAACCATAAAAATAATATTTTTCCTCAAACTTTGTTTGAGCGATTGTGAGTCTTTCTAGATGATATTCAGACGTCAGACACTGTAGTCAGACGGGTACGAGGGTCTATACCCATTCCATAGTTGGTTTTGACATTTTGTAATATGTTGTTGTTGTCGCGGGATCGGAATCCTTTTCTTTCTAATAGAACGCGCCAGCATATTCAGCTGCGGCCTACCTGAATCTCAAATTAAGAAGTACAGGATGGCTGGAACTGAAGACGTACTCAGGTGTATTGCAGAGTTAAGGGAGCATTTTGATGAGACTAATGCTAAGAGAAAGGAAGAAATTAGAGAATTTAAAGATGAAATTGCGGGTAGATTGGATGCCAATCAAACCGAAATAAATACTAGACTAGAGGCTAGTCAAAAGGAGGTAAGCCAGATGTTGGCTACAGTCAATGCTCAATTAGAGGCTAATCAAGTTACAATAAACACGCAATTAGAGTCAAACCTAATAGAGGTTAATAAGAAAATGGATGACGTTAAAGAGTCTGTCCAGCGTGAAGTAACTAAGAATATTGTTAGCGTGGTCTCAGAAATGCAAGATGATAACGATAAACGCTTTGAGTCTATAGAATTAAAATTAGAGAATAATCTGCAAGCGTGCAGAGAGTCACAGCGTGAAATTAACGATAGTTTAAGCAGTATGTCCATGGAGCTTAAAGACATTCAAAGTCAGAATGAAGCTAATACTAAACGTCAACTAGAGCAATTTAATACGTTCACTCAGACCGTGGATCAAAGGCTCGAGGATAGTGACGTAAAATGGAATACGCGAATGGCAGGTTACGCCAAGGCGGTAGACGAAGCCTTGAGAAAACAGGATCAGAATATCCTTTCCAATGCAAGGAAATTCAGGAAATAAAAACTTCTGATCAAGAGAATAAGGAGATAATGTCAAATATGAAGAGGCAAGTCGGTAAAGTGCAGAAAGAGTTGGAACAAACTCAGAGCGACTTAGCAGTTATCCATAAAAGACAGGATGAGGACCAGGGAGAAATCGCGAAAATAAGGACTGAAATCTCTCATATACAAGGTCACATTCAAAAGGAAGTTACAGGCTTACGAGAAGAATTAGAACTTCGAGAAGGCTTAAAGACTGAATCCAGCGATATGACTCTTGCCGAAGTAAGAGAAAGTCTAGCAGGGGAAATTATCCACCTGAAGAAAAACCTTAAGGATGATAAGGAAAAGGTATTTTCTATGGCAGAAAGAAACCGAGATCGCCTAGAGAAAATAGAACGAGAGGCATTAACTCGTTTGGAAAGGGCAGAGAATAGACACAGCCAAATCGAGACTAGAATGATCGCGCAGGAGGAATCTATGTTGCGGAATCCTAAGTCTAGCGAAGGAATATAGACGAGAATAGGAGAAATAAATGGGCAGAGATAGAAATACAGCCCACTCCAAAGAATGCAGCCATGCCAAGTGACAGCCCGTATACCACACCTGGTATGCCAATTGCCATGTCAACACCGCATGAAAATGCTGTACAAAATCAAATAGTCACAGTTATAAGGGCTAGTGATGAGAAACCAAAGAAATACTCTGGGAGTAATTCTAACATGACACCCAAGTACTGGCTTAAAGAAGTTTTCGAGTACTTGAATGACGCGAAAGTACCGCCAGAGCGCAGGTTGAGAGCGATTGAAAAACTAACCGAAGGGGAGTGTGCCCTATGGTTTAGGAGTTTTCGGTACACGTTCGACACCGTTGACGAATTTCGCCAAGCATTTTTAAGCAGATACTGGAACGCGAGCGTACAACAGAACCTCAGATTGGACTTGTATTCCAGGCGTTACAGTACTAGTAATCCGACTAAGTACGGAGAATTCTTTGTGAATCAATTGTGCCGTTTTCGCGAGCTTGATGAAGGACTTATAGAGTCAGATTTGTGCATAGCGATAGCCAAGCAGCTACCGTATGAAGTACAACGTCTGCTCATCTCAGCAAACGCCAAAACAGCAATCGATATGGAGGAAGTGCTGAGACAACTCGATCTAACCACAGTGCAGCACACAAGACAAAGTCGAAATGTGGAACAAGTTAACATGACGACTACACCGATTGAACCAACTAAGGTGCAGACAAAAAGCAAATCTACAAGCACCGAAACAGAAAAATCCGACTGGCAACGCGAAGGACGCGAAAACCAAAATTGGAGGCCAGCATATCGAGGAGGATCGAACCGTGGAAACCGAGGAAGGAAAAACTGGAATCAGCGTGGTACCAGAGACCAGCAGCTTGATAACAGAAGGAATTACGGCCGAAATGGGAACAACCAAGGATGGAGATCCCAAGAGCAGAGTCGCGGGTTCTATGAAGAGGCGGAAGAACGTTATCACGCATCTTTAAGATACATGGAAGAGCGCGGAGATGATCCGAGACAATCGCGAGTTCATTGGGATGAAGCGATTAGGAATAGAAGGTCACCCGACATATATAAAAATGAAGACGGTGCCAAAAGTCTGGAACTTCAACAGTATGAAGACAGGCAGAAGAACTCCACAAAGAATGGAGCAATTGAAAAAAAAACACCAAATTTAAATGACCAAAGAGAGATAAGTTCAGGATGGAATACAGTGAATGTTGTTAACTGGATTGCCAAACCTGAGGAGCTTATCGAAGACCTAGATGAAAGGACGGTCAATGTAAGAAGGGAACTACCCATTATTATTGTAAACATTGCGGGCATGAAGATAAGAAGTCTCATCGATACAGGGTCAACAGTGTGTTTGATAACCCAGGCATTATACAGTGAAATCCAGAGTAAAATCCACGTATTGAAAATACCTATTTCAAGCGTGAAAATAAAAGGTGTCATACCAGATAAAGTTATGATATGCAAATACCAAGTATTTTTAGATCTGCAGATAGGGAACTCTACATTCTCACAGAGCTTCCTACTTGTGAATAAGCTGCCGTATAACCTCATTGTTGGGATGG
Organism: Meconema thalassinum; assembly: GCA_946902985.2. Lineage (NCBI taxonomy): Eukaryota > Metazoa > Arthropoda > Insecta > Orthoptera > Tettigoniidae > Meconema > Meconema thalassinum. The sequence goes on from OX336388.2 coordinate 556,901,479, forward strand.
ATTTCATAAGAGAGTATAACGTTATTATAGATCTCTCGCAAGACATTGTGATGTTTCGCGCAAGTGATGGAAAGGAAAAGTTAGAACTCTCATTAAAGCATAATGAAACGAGACCAGAAGAATACGTATGGCATACATACGGAGATATGACTGGGGATGCAGTGTCGACAACAGAAGACATCGAGGAAGAGTTGGCAACACTGGCTGCAGACATTGAAAAGGACCTCGAACCAAAATTTGAAGAATGCCTGGAAGAGAAAATTGAGGAAGCTAAATTTGGTCCAGAACATAAGCAAATGCTAAGGGAACTGCTATTTGAGTATAAAGGAGTCTTCGATTCGAGACCTGGCCGGATCAAGAATTTCCAGTATGCCTTCCAAGTCAGCGATTGGACACCATTCAAACAGAAGCCGTATCCCGTAGCTGAAAACATTATTTAAAGGTCAAAGAAGCAATACAGGAAATGCTAGAAGCAGGCGTCATTGTAAAGACAGCCACACCCTATGTCAGCCCACTGGTAGTTGTACCTAAACAGGACGGAAGTGTGAGGATATGCCTGGACCTACGAAATTTGAATTCCAAGGTCATACCGGAATTTGATAAAGTGCCGCCCATTAAGGAGGTACTCAGGAGGTTCAAAGGAAAGACTGTGTTCTCAAATCTTGACCTGACGGCAAGTTTTCACCATCTTGCTCTGGAGGAGAAAACAAGTTTATTAACTGGATTTTTATTTGACCAGCACACGTATTCATACGTGCGTCTTCCATTTGGATTAAAAACAGCAGGTTCAGCGTTGATACGAGCGCTAGATCGGAACCTGTCCGAAGAAGTAAAAGCTACAACCATATGCTACGTAGATGATATACTACTGACCTCTGAAACAGTCGAAGAACACGTCAGAGATCTACGCAAGTTGTTATATGACCTGAGTCAGGCTAACTTTAAGGTCAATATAAAGAAGTCTAACTTTGCTCAGAGAGAAGTTAAATTTCTAGGCCACGTGATAGATGCACAAGGAGTCAGGCCTAATCCGGGAAAATTGGAAGTCATTAAACATTTCCCGAGACCAACGAAGGTAAAGAACGTCAGGCAATATCTAGGCGTTATTGGATTCTTTTCAAACCATTGCCCGAAGTATACTGAGACCGTAGCACCACTCCAAGACTTACTTAAGAAGGGAGGAAGATGGCGCTGGACGGAGCAATGCGAGGAAGCCTTCGTGAAATCTAAACAGATGCTGTTAGATTATGTAAAATTGGGATATCCTGACTACAGTCAGAAATTTATTATCCAGACTGACGCATCATTCATAGGTATTGGAGCAATGTTATATCAGGAGAATGTGGACAGACCAGAGGAGAAAACTTATATTGCATTTATCAGTAGAAGGTTGAAGCCTAATGAAAAGAATTATACGGTCACGGAGATCGAATTACTCGCGATACTGTATGCCCTATAGTATTGGCGAAAGCTAGAATTATATTGAGAACAGACCATAAAGCCCTAACGTTCCTGCTGAAAACTGACTTGTCGAGTCAAAGACTGACAAGATGGTCCCTGTACATACAGCAATTTCAAGTGGAAATAGAGTATTGCCGGGGGAAGGACAATATCATACCTGACTTGCTAAGCAGATACCCGACAGCTGATGAAGAAGAAGTTCTAGCTATCGAGATAGAAGATAGAGAACAGAAGACCCTAGATGATCTGAGGAACATCACCGTTTTTCAACGTGAAGATCCCTGGATACGGTTGATGATTAATTACTTCGAGGGAAAGCTGGATAGAGGAACCCCGATGTATGTGGAAGCTGAAGCACTATCAACGGAGTATCTATGGTTTAACCAGATGTTACATAAATGGAGCGACACAGACCACACCAAACCCAGGTTAGTCGTACCACCAGCATTGCAGAGAAGGCTAGTATGGTTAGCACACCGTGCTTTTGGTCACCCCGGTGTAGATAAGTCTGTTGCCCTGCTTAAAGAAGCATTTATTTGGCCAAAACTTAGAGAGACGGTCAGGAATACTATCAGGACATGTGATTTGTGCCAAGGAGTAAAGCCTAACTCGTACTTAATGAGGCAGAAACCTATACCACTCTTACCAGAGAAGCCATGTCAGCTTCTGGCACTGGACAACTTTGGGCCGCTTCCTAGAGCTAGAAGAGGAAATAGACACATCCTTGTTGCACTAGAAGTGTTTTCCAAAATGGTAGTCCTGTGTCCAATTCAGAAAACCAGTACAAAACAGGTACTCAAGAGGCTGAAGGAAAGAATCATTCCTATATTAGGACAGCCAGAGAACATCTTATCTGATCATGGGAGCTGTTTTACCAGCGTAGAATTTCGCAGGGAGTTGGAAAATCTGGGCATAAGACAGATTTTGTCCACAGTTCGACACCCGGAGTCGAATTCCGCTGAGAGAGTTATGAGGGAACTGCAAAAGTACATGAAGATATATTGCTCTACTGAGAACTGGAAATGGATTGACGTACTTGAGATTATTGAATATTGTATCAACAATACCGTGCACGAAGCGACAGGAGAGGTGCCAGTGAGCCTACATCTCGATAGAAGACCAGAGAGGCCATGGAATAATGTCATTCGGACACCCATCGATGCACAACCGGGACGTGAGTTGAGGATCCAAAGAACGTTCGAGTATCTCAAGAAACAAGCAGATAGACGACAGCGGAGAAACAGGAGGAAACGCTATCACAGACCGTTACTCGTGGGGGAATACGTCTTATTGAAGAAACCCGCCAGTTCAGATCCAGAGAGCAGGAAATATAAAAAATGTCAGCAAGCCTATCACGGACCCTACCTGATTATAAGGGATCTGCCAAATAATGCATATCGGATCAAAGACGAAGCAACAGGTAGAGAAGTTGTTGTAAATGCAGCTAATTTGAAGTTATATAGTCCACCAGAAGACTATGATACGAGAGAGGAGCAAGCAATGCACACCCAAGTGGACGGGGAATCATTACGTATGCACGGAAAGAATCTTGAGAAAAGCTTGCAGTCTCAGGAAGGAACGGAGCGCAGCGACCAGCTCGCAGACCCAACGGATACGAAGGGAGAATGCAGCTGTCAATTGCAGGAACTTTATGACCAGTTGAGGGAAGCCGCTGCGGAGCTAGAGGGGATGAATGAACAATTGAGAAGGCAGAACGAGAGTCTACGAGACAGCAGACAGAGTGGAATGGGGAACGAGAGATCCCATTGCCGAGAGCACTGACCGCTTAAACTAAATACTGCATGGAGTCGATGCCATCTGAAGGGCCCGAAAAATTCACTTATGAAATGAATTTTCCGAGCTTAGCAGGGGAAAGATGTGCCCAATCAGTCACGGCAGTCTGGCATCGAACTCAGGTCTCATCAGCGAAGACCAGGCACATGGTTATGCCTAGAGTCGAACCATTGATCTCTGAGGGGGAGCAATTACAGGGAACCCAAAGAGCAATGAGAGGTATACTGACATATAATAGTGTAGCGTGATTTCACGATCTATATGTGAATATAGCAATTTAAGGGAAGACTTGTAGCCAAATGCAAGGAAATATACATTTTCAGAGCATACGAGAATGAGAGGAGGCCAGTTTGAAGTTTTACAAATTACCCTTAGCAAGTGGGCGGAGAACTTAGGCGCCGAGCGCACTATTTACGTCTGGAGCGGAGGGACAGCTCAATATTAATGACCCGGGTATTCACCGCTTGACAACGATGAAACTTAGAGTAGGGATGATGGCCCACGGTAATTAATTAATTACAGCCAAGTGGAGTATTGAAATGCATTGAAATATACACCCAGGTGAATATATTCACGGAGAGGTAATTTAGGAGTGGTTTTTTCACCTAAATTAAAGCTTTTATCTCCAAATGAATGAATTACAACCTAGCTTACGCTCAAGAGCAGTGATTTTGTGACCAGCCAACGGGGAACCACCACAGTAGCGTCCTGACGCGCTGAACTAAGGCAATTAATTGTAATTAATTGGCCGAAGCGATCGCCGGCACGCGAATGTTTTTGAAACCTCCACACCTAAATAAACAAGATGTAGATGTCATTTCGGCTGAAGAGGTATTATTTCAAGAAAGGAGTCGCTCTCATGTGTCCAGTGGACTATTTTGTACGAGAAACCTTTATATAGGGGGAGTAAGGCAAGCCAAGCCAGTTGTTCTCCAGTCATCTCAGGTCATCTCAAGTTGTTAAGTAGTTCGCCTAGAGTTATTCTACAGTATACACGTAACTAAGACGCTGCCAATAAGCACGCCAAATGTTAAAGTATCAACGCTCCGCCGTTGAAGAACAATAGAAGCAAGTTATAAGCTTCATAAGTAATCATGAAGTGCGTCGAAAGTAAATTAATACATATATTTATCTATTATCTGACGCAAATATAAATTCGCCACAGCGAAAAGGGAACTTATAATGTTTTTGAACAGTTCTTATATCGGGAGGTATTGTCAGAATTGTATATGACATTACCATCAGGATCACTACAATGATGGGAGCTTGGAAATCATTGCCACCTAATCTGGATAGTGAGCTGAACAAGATTGCAGGGAACGAGGATCGAACGTCCGTAAAACGCTGTTAGATTTTCACGTAGACCAGCGGTTGTCATAATTGAATCGCCTCTCTGAGATCAGGCGTAGGAGAAGTCCGATTTAAGGATCAACATGTGAAGTAGTGGATAAATGTACATAAATTGTGTAATAGTGATTTAAAAGTGTTCATGTGTACAGTGATTAATATGCAGTGTGTAGCAGTGATAGAGGCCACTGATAAAAGTATGTGTATCATGTGGAAAATGTGTGAATCTAAGTGTTGTGTAAAGGATAACATGATGGCTTAAATCAAGCGTCATGGTAGCGCTAAAGCTGAAGCTGAACTGTTCAAAAACATTATAAGTTCCCTTTTCGCTGTGTCGAATTTATATTTGCGCCATATAATAGATAAATATATGTATTAATTTACTTTCGACGCACTTCATGATTACTTATGAAGCTTATAACTTGCTTCTATTGTTCTTCAACGGCGGAGCGTTGATACTTTAACATTTGGCGTGCTTATTGGCAGCGTCTTAGTTACGTGTATACTATCCAGCAAAAAGGAAAAAGTGAGTACCCATTTTATAATGTCATTATAACTAAATAGTTCACCATGTAACGATTTATCACTTGGAGAATAAGATGTAATAGTCACTTACTGAACGAGTTTTCACCACTCGTCTTGAATAAAGTATGGCTTGGAAGGTGATTTGTATAGGGCCATTTAGGTCGAAAATAGTGATGGATCTAACGGTAACGTTAAATGAGTAATAATAATAATAACCTAGGGTCGGCAACAGTAAAGTAATAGGCATTTTTTGGCCTAAATAATGATCAAATAGTGTCATGTCTAATATAAAGATACTGTATTTGGTAAACAGTAAGGAAGTAACGTGGAATATAGCGAAATACGAGAGCTTTTTCAGTGTCAGTGAAATATGAATGAATATTTGATATGGTCAATCCTTAGGATTATGTTTGAGGACCATTAAAGTAAAGTAAGCCAGTAAATTTATTACATTTGTGTTAGGAGCTATTTAAAGCTTTGGCTTAAGTGGTATGACAGAGAGAACGCGGGTGCCTTAATAATGGAGTCATCTATGTGAAGTATTGTTTGAGCCGCATGTAAGCGTGCAGATTAACGTAGAATCCAGTGATTTACGTAAGATAATTGCGGGGACCAACTAGTATAGCTTGCGCGTTAGGTGAGAAGTTGGCTGAATCTACGAGTAGTATCGCCCTTGAGCATACTGTATTATTCGCAGCGAATTGGACAGAGCCTGTCTGTATCCAACGCTTGCATGAATTATGGCCACTATTGACGTCCGTCGAGACGCAGTGAGCATGTGTATCAATGACCTACCCTGAGAGGTAAGGATCATATTCGTCGTTTAGGAACGCAGATTTCCTTATATTTTATTGACAGCTGCTGGTGAAAATCGTGGATTTTCACTATGATGCGCGTCTAAAGCCACTAGTAGTCACCATAGAACGGCAAGGCTATCACTAGAGTTCCATCCACAGCCATGAATGTTAATTAAGGAGCCAGTTGAGCCCAAGACACTATAAAGATAGGTGTTAAATAATTAAATGACTCAATTATTTAGGAGCCACACTTAGCGTAACTCCAGTACTGCGATTGTAAACAAACTTGACCTTGACAAGAGAGAGAGGTGGGGTTGTAGACCACTTCTGCGGCAGCCATCTTGACTAGCCAGCTGGAACGAATTTTATTGCCTGCTGAGGGGGAGGAAGGTCGGTCGACCGGTCCCTTGTAAGTTAGAGTCACAATAGGACACTGAGGAATCTCGGTATTTCAATATGCAATTAAGACATGATTATTATGATGAAGCCAATTGAATTGAACGATGGGGTGCAACTCACATACGTTGTTGGATCATAGAAATCAGATGATATTTGGCTCAGTTATTCTCTGAGGAGGAAAGCTGAACCAAAATAATGTAGGCATCTTCTTTTAGAATGCATTTTGCCAGTTCATGCTAATTTATGCAGACGGGTATGTGTTTTCCCAGAACATGACACATTTGTAACGATGATAAGCCCGACAAGACCCAGAAAATCGTTATATGGTGAAACTATAAAATATTCTATCCATGTTTATTTTGGAAGGGATAAGTACCACTTTTCTTAAAGCGTTCATATGGATGGAAAGAAGGAAGATGATTCACACGACACAACAAATATTTGTTAATGATTGCAGAAAATAATGAATTCATGCTAATCAAGGTAAATGCCATAAGAAACGGAGTAATGTTTTATTAATATCATTTTTATGTGATATGTGATTTTGTGTTATGATACTCCCATTAACTAGAATTGTGTCACATGATGAACACTATGGAAACCCATTGAAGTCTGAAAATATCATTGACAGGATGCTAGAATTAGATTTGAGTGCAGTGTAGCACTATTTTAAGAAGAAAGCTCCCAGAATAACCCTATTTTAATTGTGGGAATTAAATATAATTTGTCCTTTATTTGTATTTGTTGTATAGCCATGATTTTAGACCAGTAAATAGTTCATTTTAGGAAAATGTTGTGTATTTCCTGTAGAGTAGTTACCTGGTAGACTCAAATCCTGAGCATGTGGTCGTATGGTGGGCAGGAACGTCCCATACCTCGAAAGACCGTGAGTTAGTTGGGATACGAACACATGGTCCACATGATGACAGTTGGGTACAGTAGAGTTATACTGCACCGCTCGGTGTTGACCGTGTTTTATTGCACACATTTAGGTTTTACTCGCTAACCGTTGGAGATACACGAAAAGTGATAAGGACCTTTTGGATATAAAATTAAATGTTAAATCTCGTGTATGCATCAAAAGTTTGATATTTCTTAGCGTTCTCTTTGTTTTTGAAATGGAAATATGAAATTTTGAAACCAGAGGGTGTAGTGACGTCACATATGTGGGTTTTACTCGCTAACCGTTGGAGATACACGAAAAGTGATAAGAACCTTTCGGATAGGAAATTAAATTTTGAAGCTCGCGTGTGCCATCAATAGTTTGCTATTTCTTAGCGTTCTCTTGTTATTTGATATGGAAATTCGACATTTTGAAACCAAAGGGTGTAGTGACGTCACCTAAAGTGGTCGCCATTTTTAATAGTACAAAATATCGAAATTAAAAGTATCCTATATGTAAATATGGTAAATCAGCTACATCCATGCAAAATTTCATTTAAATCGGACCAGTGGTTCTTGCGTTATTGAGTAACAGACAGACAGACAGACAGACAGACAGACACACACCATCTCATTTTTATATATTAGTATGATTATCATAATTTCTTAAAAAGTAATCAGTAAAATACCAACTGGCACCTCTTCAACCTTTTCATCCTCTTCTTGGTATAGTGGTATAGTGGCAACCATTCATGGCTGTCCGGTGGCTTATGTGGCGTAGTTGGTAGCTTTCTGAGCTTCTGTGCCCAAGATCGCGGGTTCAAACTCGGCTGAAGCCGTCGGATTTTTTAAGAGCGTTAAAAATCCCTCAGTTTGCCTTCCTTCGGACGGGAAGTAAAGCCGGCGGGCCCATGTCATAGATTTATGGCATGTTAAAGAACTTTCCACAAACTACAATTGAAGTACGCCCCCGAACAACGCTGTATTGCACATTTTCCAAATTTTACAGGAGAGGCATTAAACACAATATCTCAAGAATAAATTATAATTGAATCCTTATATCAAGCGAACAGGCACATTACATCATCACAATACATGTTTACTCTTAATCAGCTGTCTATTACTAAATGTTTCCAAACTGAAGTAGTTTTATAGAGAATTTCAGTGGAACAACGATGTATGTTTCCTATTTACGAACTTACGAATAATACGTGAACTTGTAAACTGATAAACTTAAAAAACAAAGAAAAACCATAAAAATAACACAATACATGGAGCAATTCACAATTCTGTAGCATGTAAATACCGTAGTTACTCGTGGTAGCACACACTCTTTAAACCAAATCAAATTTTACAAACTTATCACTTCATAATGTACGGTATGTAATACTTCTAACTTGTGCATATTTCTGGGTCACACACTCGAGCCTGAGAGATGGTATTCTCTTAAAATCCAAAATAATGAACTGTAACTATGGATAACATACGGTGAGGTTATGTCTATGTGCCTAATACTGCTAATCCAGTACAGTAGGCTATATTAAAATTATAATCAATCTTTTAAAGGGTACCCACGTTCAATATCAGTAATAATATTTGAAATTAACATCAAAATGGCTCATGAATATCATACACGGCAATCAGAGACTGGATTATGTGGACTGTAGTATCAATAAGACAATACAGCGTTGATCCAGTCACCTTATCTGGAGGGGTTTTTCCAGGCACCTCTTTGCCTCCTCGGCTTTTGTATGGCTTTCCAGAGTCCCTTAGCTTCTTCCGTTTCAGATCACTCCACTCACACATGTAAATTTTACGTTTTCTTGATTTATTTAGACGTTTAAATCGCTTGGTGAAACATGTATTCTTCCAGCATCCGCCAACTTGTTTGCTATACAGCAGGGTGGTCCAAACTTTTGTTACCCGAGGGCCAATCAAACTTTAATGTAGGAAATTGAGGGCCAGAGACATTCCAGAAAGAAAACGTATTACATATTTTACTAAAAACATTTACTAACATTTATATTAAATGAAGTTTAATATTACTAGTTTAATATACCACTTCATTTTACAGTCGAGATATCAATGTGGTGAATTGCACTGCTTTCCTGATACAAGTGTATCAATGTCCACTGTAAGTTCAGTAAGGCAAAGTCTCAGGCTCGATTCCAGTGAAGCACTTTCAATTCGATTTCTCGTTTTTGATTAAATTGTTTGAGAGCAGAAAACGTACTTTCGCACGCATATGTACTACTAAACGGGGATAACACTTGCAGAGATAATGTAAGCAGTTTAGGAAAACGTTCTTTAGAAATCAGTTTCCAGAAACTTTCGGGGACATCACACTTTTTAGTCTGGTAGAATGGGTCTGCTTGAAGATCACACATTTCCATTTGATGGTCGCCGGACACCTCACTCACTTCAATATCCATGGGGTTGTTGAACAGTGCAAGTTTTGGTTTTTAGGGTGTCAAAATCCTGGAATCTGTTCTGGAACTCTTTCTTGATATCTATTATTATTTCATGAAACATACTAAAATTTATGTAACTTCTTTCTTCATTCAACTGCTGACAAGATGGAAAGTGTGACATATTATTTGCTTTCAATGCAATTTGCATTACATCAAGTTCTTTGCGAGAGCATGTCCATAAAGCTGGGAGATAATTTGTTTTCTGCCTTGTAGTTTCAGGTTTAAAGCATTTAGATGGTATGTTAAATCTGTCCGAAAGGCAAGATTATTTAAAAACTGGATTTCTTTCAGTTTTTGTTTATACTCATGCCCAATGTTTTCATTTTTGAGAAAAGCAAGAATGCCATTCCTCAACCCCCCCCAAAAAAAAAACTGTTGCAAGAAATTTCCAGCACTTAGCCAACGCACTTCACAGTACAATGAAATGTCACCACACTCAGCTTCCAAATTGTCTAGGAATGCAAGAAATGCTCTGTGTCTACAGGCTTTATTGCCTCCCTTTATTAAATTTACAGTATTTACAACAGTTTTCACTGTCTCACTGAGCCTTAAAATTTTTCCACAGAGAGCCTCCTGGTGAATAATGCAGTGGATAAACCAAAAATTCAATCCTATTTCTTAACACAGTCCTACTAAACCAATGTTAGGACCAACCATTGCCTTAGCTCCATCTGTTGCAATGCTAGAGCACTTCACAAAACCTCCATATTTAGAAATGACATCGTCCTGTGAGTTGCATATGCCAATACCTTTTTTGCTGGTTTCTAATGATCTTAATTCCAACAGTTCTTCATGAATTTCAAATTCTTCGTTTATTGTTTTGACAAAGATAAGGAGCTGGCCGATGTGGCTATATCTGTGCTCTCATCTAGAGCTAGAGAGTAAAATTCACATTCCAAAATGCTCTTGAGAGAACCTGAAACTTCACCAGCCATATCATTAATTCTTCTACTAACTGTCTGATGAGACAAGGAAACTGTTTCAAAATATTTGGCCATCCTATTATCTCCAAATGAAGATGCCATTTTTACAGCACATCTCTTGTCTTGTTAGTTTCAACTTCAAATCATTAAACACACAAATTCTGGCACTTCCCTGGTATTGATCGTATTTTGATTTATGCAGGCTGGTATAGTGTCTATTCACGTTAAACTCCTTCGAAACACGTAAGACGTGAGAACAGATAACACACTGTGGTTTTCCATTATGTTCATCAAAAGGGTAACTTTCATGCCACTTTGACTGAAATTGTCGTTTCTCATATTCAACACGCCGTTTATTATGTCCCGCCATTTTAGGTACCGCTCTCGCAAAAACGATGACAACAAACTCTCGTCGTATTATATCCCTCGAACAACCTCACGTCAAAAACAACCTCTTCGAATCGAATTGAGCCCAGCACGCAAAGTCAGCGGGAGGCGGAGCAGCTTCTCGTGCCGTACGTATTCGTGGAAAGACAACTCTGATTACTGGCGTATTTTTCGGGATATTTACTTTCCCACCTGGCTCCTTCGTAAAATAACTGAATGAAAGTGAAAATTAAAGTAGGCACGCCACGGATTATAACTGTCGAAGAGCGAAGGGCAGTAAGAAGGGCAAGGGCCAACAAAAATGAACAGGCGGGCCGCATGCGACCCGAGGGCCGCGGGTTGGACCACACTGGTCTACAGCATTGTTCCACTGAAGTAGTTCAAATGTCTGACTACTACTGCCACCTGGGGATAGATATTCGACATCCAGTGACTTTTTCTTATGTAGGCTGTTCCATACTGAACCCTTGCAAAGAAGCATATGAGACTCAGTTTCGGGGGGTGTAACAGTCCATTTCGTTAAGTTGTTGTTAAGCGCTTCTTATAACATGCAGGGTACCATATAACAAAATAACATGCAGGAAAAAGTGAATACCAGGGTTAAAACATATGAATTTAATAACAGATCGACTATTTACACTAATTACAATAAAACAAAACAAACAAAGTCTCCCAAATGACTCCCACTTGAATTAATAAACTGCCAAACTTAGGCCCAATCTCAGGAGAGATTGTAAACAGCTGGACCAAATGTCCCAAATTACTACAATGACAATGTGCGTGTGCGGCTGTTCTACATGCGTTACGATGTGTACAAATTAATGCGAGATTCGTCACCATCCAGTAAACTTTCAGGGCACGAATCTGCATTGTCTAGAGCTAGACAGACACGGGTAACCAACTAAACACAAATTAAATTAATCCGACACTTCCTACACTAAATAAAACAACAAATAATTTCCGCATGAAATTGGAATCAAGGAACTGCCGTAGCAAACAAAATTAACGCCTAAAATTAGGACTTTTCAAATCAACGCATGTAAGTTAACACGTGACCAATCCAAAAAAAATACACATATGGCCGCTTGCCATTTTTACAAGAAAATACACAAGTACACCCAATGGTGTCACAACAGACAAATCTAACATGAAATGAGTCATAAAAATCACTAGGCTCGAAGCCAACATTTACATAAAAAAAACACCAATATTTCATTCATACGATATGCAGTAATCCGTAACGGACATGGCGAACTCCCAATTAATTATGGTCCAATGACCATCACAAAAGAACAGGTTTGCTACTGATAGCTTACAGGGTCAGTCGGTCAGCTGGACTGCCTAAAAGATGAATCACCAGACATAGACGGGCGCTAAGTGGAATCGGCACATCTGTCAACCCACGTGTCAATAACCTCGACCTGCCGTGGCACTGGGTCGAGTCTCGAAGAAGTGTGCTCCCAAAAGCATATAATATACGTGTGCGTGTATGTCAAAATAAAATATCTCAGCATTTCCCAAGGAAATCCAAGAATCAGCACTGGACAAGGTACAGTAACCTCTGAGAGTGCACTGCCTTTCCATAAAATACAACCACAAAATTTGAGGGCGGTAGCACCTTCTACCCCTCATCACGAAGAATCAATACACACACTTGACACAAAACTCACACCAGAATCACACGTATGGGTTTGACAGAAACCTGAAATAAAAGACATAAAGTATTTTCCACCAACTTGCGCTCCCAATCTAGTCCGTGAATAAAGAACCTGAAAAGGACTCCAAAAAAGACTCAAAAAATAGAACTAAGGTGTTCTACGGTGACATCTTGATTTGTTGCGCTCGGCAACCCTAGTGTGAATAAAAACCTGTTCGTAACAACATCTTACAACATTTACCCCCTTTTTCTACAAAAAAATGAATTTGAATAAAGCACCACTTGTCGACCGTGACGAGTTTCGCATTCGCATGGATAAAATCAAATACACACGCCGTGTATACTAAATATGACTCATAAAAAATATACAATCAAACAACTTTGGCCACGTGCCAACGTACATTTAAAGATAATAGTGTCGGCACACAAAAAATCGAAATACAAGAAAAACAATGAACAAAATATTTACAACGTTCCCGCGTCTAATCTAACTACATATTGAGTAAATCAATGGTTTGTACATCACCGTTGCAGCTTGTAGAACTTAACCTCCATCCCAGAACATTTCCCTACGGGAAATCTAGTCGTCCATCGTCGAAGTATTGGTAGAGGCGATGCACTTCATTCCATCACACGACCTTTCAGCAGACATCTTGGCGTAGCTTCTTGGAAAGAAATGTTCAAAGTTAATAGTTTGCCTAGCTAGAATCGCTATGAGCTACTACTTTCACTCACAATAATGTCCTAGGCGATTACTTAACGTAGAACTGGCCCTAACTCAGCATTTGCTTATCACACGCACATATACATCTCTCAAAATATAACACAAAAATTTACATAAATTACACTCTTCAATCTCAACGCAACTGGCTTCAAACAAGTCTCAAATATGTCTATCACGCAGCGCTTATCTCGACTAGAGATCTCCCTCCGCTAAACGTGAACTCTGCACCCTTGAGCACAAAATGAAATGTTTATCAAACAGACTGAAGTATGCTCACTAGAGCTTGATAAATCGTGACGCAAACTAGCGTGAACGTTGCTCACCAGAGCTCAATAAAGTTGTGTCTCAAACAGCTCATCACCGATCAATTTATTAGAAACTGACAGAATGGGGTAGGGTGGGGGAAATTGTGAAAATAATCTGTAATTTTTACCTCACAAACTTGGGACTAGCATCAATCTTCTTCTGTTCATCCAAACGTCTCAATGGACTTATGCGGAATTATATCGTATCGGCGGTTCTTTAGATACGCGTTTTCGCGCCTTTTTCTAAGGTACGCGATCCACCGCGTGGCTTTGGCTTCCTCTCTCCTGATTTGCTGATTCAATCGTGGATCGGTTGGAGCTTCACTTCTGACACTCCCATAATGACGCCGATTGAGGTGCGCGTTGGTACAGAATTTGTCCTTGAACTCGGCTTAACCGGTTATCTTCAGGAATAACTACCAAGCTGCTTCTGTTGTAATCGTTGCGACACACTACCTGACTCCCCTTTGTCAACTTCAACATGTTCTGCCTGGGCATCAGTGATAATAATAATAAAAATCATGAAGACCTATTGATCGGCAAATCAATAAGGGTTCATTAATCCTCAGCAAGGTTTTGAAATTCGAAGCAAGTGATTGATTTGGATTTTAAAAACAATATCCACAGTAGTATAGATAACATCTCTTAAGGACCTCACTCGTCTGCCTGAGTGTACATTCCACTGTCCCAATTAGTGTGCGCGCTCCTCGCCGCAATGTCATTCACACGTCTCGCCAGACCTTCCCCCTCACACTCACACAATTACAACTTCTGCCGGACCGGCCGTCTTGTTTACAAACAAAGCTCGCTCTCCCAGGTACCACGTAGCCATGTAAATTTTAGAGTGTGTGTTCTCAAATTAAATATTGCAATACTGATTCTGCATCCCTTGGCCTTATTATTCATCAAATGGTTCCCTTCTGTAATACGGCTTGAGATTAGCGCTATTGAAAACGGATTTAGCGCCAGTGCCCAATTCTTCAAGTCTGTAAGCATTATAACCCAAATTTTTGATAATACGGAACGGGCCGATAAATTTCGGACAGAACATGGCAAATACTTTGTTCTTAGGATCTGATATCGGTGGTCTCCGAACAAGCACTAGTTCCTGTTCCTGTAGTTCACGATGAAATTTCTTTCCTCTGTATCTCCTCAGTCTTCGGTCCGCTTGGCTCCTCATGTGTTCTCTGGTTCTCTGAATACGCAGCTCATGTGCTAATAACGGATCCCTTGGGCATGGAATAATCTTGTCCCAAGATCTTTCAGGCATCCTGTTGTGGTGTACAACTAGTGGGACTTGACCTGTCAACTCGTGCATCGTAGTATTCATACTCATCTCATTATCTCCTACTCTGTCGACCCACTTATTATGATCATTTGGAATCATGACGCGATAATACCTGGCAACACAGCGAATCGTTCTCTCGCTCGGATTTCCACAAGGGTGGCGAATGCTAGATAGAACATGCTTTATTCCTAAGCTCTCTAGACCTTGCCTAAAAACATTGCTTGTAAAATATGTCCCATGGTCCGATAAGATGAATTCCGGCTTCCCAAGCGTCGGAATGACTTTGTTCTGGATTCTGCTGAGGACTTGCTTTGATGTCGTCTTTTGGATTGGACATAAAACCACCATCTTGGAAAATACAACGACACATACAAGAAGGTGTCGGCATCCTCGTTTTCCCTTAACTAGAGGACCAAAACAGTCAATAGCGACCAGCTCGCACGGTTTCTGTGGTAATAAAGGTTTCAGAAGCTGTTTCAGTATGAAATTATTGGGCTTAGTACGCTGACACGCGTCACAAGTTCTAATTACTTCAACAATGGTATATCGCATCTTTGGCCAAGTAAAAGTTTCTCCTATTGTTGCTTCTGTTTTATCAGTGCCGATATGTGCTAAGCTTTCATGGACATGCCATGTCAATCCTCTCTGTAACGAGGCTGGAACTAGAATTCGAGGTTTGGTATGATCATCATCCACAAACTTGTGAAGAAGATTATTGAGGTAGAGGAATTTCGCTTCCTTGTCACGGGCTTCTCGATATTCAGGTGAATCTGGCTGTAGTTCCTTCTTGTAAAACTTGATCATCATCATCATCCATGGGTCCTTTTCTTGTTCCTTCTGAATTTCTTTCAACTTGTCTAAAAATTCCCGAGCCTTAGTGGTTAATGCTATGTGTTATACATCTACTGCCGTCTCGTTCTCATCTTCAGGATTCCTGCTTAAAGCATCTGGTATGATGTTCATCCTTCCAGGGCAGTGTTCTATGGTAATATCGAACTGCTGTATATAAATGGACCAACGCGTAACTCTTTCGCTTGCCATCGTTGTTTTGAATAAGAAGGTCAGTGCATGGTGGTCAGTTCTGACAACAATGGAGTACCCGAAAATAATCTTGCGCCATTGTTGAAGTGAGTACAAAATCGCTAACAACTCAAGCTCTGTAACAGTGTAGTTCCTCTCGTGCTTCCTAAGTTTACGACTAGTAAATGCCAAATATGATCGATTCTTGGGTTCTTCAGCGTCCTCTTGGTAAAGCATGGCGCCGATTCCAATCAATGAAGCGTCTGCCTGAATTACAAATTTCTTCGCGAAGTCTGGATACCCTAGCTTCACACAATTCTCCAGTAGGTCTTTCGTGGCTCTAAAGGACCTGTCGCACTCCTCATTCCATGACCATCGATTTGATTTCATTAGCATCTCTTGCATCGGTGCTACTAGTTCCGTGTACCCAGGACAATTCTCCTTAAAGAAACCTGTCACTCCCAAAACTGCTCTAACATGTTTCACTTTAGTTGGTGTAGGGAATTTCTTAATTGCGTCAATTTTCGCCGGATTTGGTCTCACGCCTTCAACATCAATTATGTGACCCAAATACAGAATCTTGCTCTGGCAAAAGTGCGATTTCTTCAAATTAATTTTGAAATTCATGGTACTCAAATTATCCAAAAGTTTGTTTAGGTTTTCCAAATGTTCCTCCATTGTTTCTGATGCTATGAGTATGTCATCAACATATCTTGTAGTGAAGCTCTTGACTTCCTCAGTTAGATTCCTTTCTAATGCTCTTATCAATGCACATCCTGCTGTTTTTACACCAAAGGGCTTGCGAGACCAGATATAGCTTTCGTTATCAAATAAAAACCCCGTCAATAATTAGGAATTTTCCCCAAGTTCCAAATGGTGGAAACTATTCGTTAAATCGACGCTAGAATATGTCTTCTTTCCACGGAAGCCCTTCAATACATCCTTGATCCTCGGTGCTTGGTCGTGCTCGACTAACAGTTTGCTATTTAAAACCCGTGCATCTAGGCATAATCTGATTGATCCGTTTGGCTTGGCCACAGCCAATATTGCATTTAAATATGGGGTTGCTGCTCTTCTAATCATTCCAGAATCTAATAGGTTAGTAATAATGTCCTTGACCTGAGCAAAATGTCTCTCTGGGATCGGGTACAATTTACTCTTAAATGGGGTTCAATCGGTAATTTGCATGGCACACTGAAAATTTAATACTTTTCCAGGGATCGTGTCGAAAACTCCCTTATGATGTCTCAAAATCTCTTCTAATTTTCTTCTGTCAGGTTCCCCTACTATTGCCTCCTTAAGTCGCTCCTGAAGTAAAATTTCAAACTTGGACCCGCTAATTTCTTCCTCCGCCAAATGTATCCAAAGTTCCTGCGAAATATCTTGACCGTCAATTTCAACCACTGCTGTCTGGCTTACTCGTCCCTCCGTCGAGTTCTTATCTTCAATCGCCTCATTAGTGCATTCTTCAATGACCCAAGTATTCGTCTCTCTCTCTAGTGGACTCTCTTCCATGTTCAGACCAACATGACTCAACCCCTCAACTTGTTTAAAGCTCACAGTGTTATTATGTAAGTCAATTATAGCGTGAAAATCACAAATGAAGTTGGCTCCCAGAATTATATTATAATTCATCCTCTGTATCACGATGAAAGTTTGTGAAAATGTGTGGTTTAATATCTCCAGATCTAAATATGCTTGGTGCTTGCAAACTATGGTCTTGTCAGGAATGACCCCTCGGACTTTCATTAATGGTACAGGCATAATTGGAATGGTTTGTTTATTTCCAATTTCTTTCAACAATGCTTCCGTGACTAAGCTCACCTGGCTACCCGTGTCGATCAGGCACCTCACTCTAAGACCTCCAATATGAGCATAAATAATTGGTAATTGTCTGATTACGTTCTCTCGGTCCTTCACCACTTCCTCCAGGCAATCATCCGGGAATGCTACCCACTCTTTTATGTTCGCAACAATCAACTCCTCCCGTTCCCTGGTGTCCTCCGTTCTCAGTCTATCTGGTTTTGATTTAATCGTGTTTTTTTTATCCTGCGGCCCATTTGTTGAGTTTCGCCAGTTGTCATCGTGTCTCTCCTGCTGACGTAATAAAATTTCCGCCCCCGCTTCCTGGTGATTATCTGGACTTTGTCTATTGCCATAGCACGCCCCCACTTCTCTTTCTCTGTTTCTTCTGCATTTAATTCGTCCAAATATTTTTGTGACTCAGCGTACCGCTCGTTCCAGTAATTACGATAATCTCCCTGGTTATCTTGCCGATAATTCCTCTGATTGTTCCATCTGCCATCCCCGTTCCTTTGGTAAGGTCTACCCTGTCTTTGGTTTCCCCTCCAGTTAGTATATTCTCGCTGGTACGTCCTCTGATTGTGATTGTTGTTCTGATTATTATTATAATTTTCACGGCGATTCTGGAAGTTTCTATTGTTATTATTATATTGGTTTCGGCCGTCGAACTCCTGCCGTCTTGGCTTAAATTGTGTGCTGGTGGACTGTGTCTTCGTCTGATTATTCTGATTGTGGCCGTTTAGATGCCCTTGAACTACTTCTGCAGTGTTTACGCACTCCATATTCCGTCTCCCTGTCTGCGGACTGACCATACTCGTCTCATCCAAGTGGCGGAGTATCTCCTCGGCCTGAACTGCCGTTTTGATGTTTCCTGCCACTAAAAATTGCTGAATATTCATCGGAAGCTGCTTGCCGATAGTTAAAACCATGTTTTCCTCTGAAGGGGGCTCATCAAAATCCCGGAATTTAACTAGCTGTTGGCTAAAGAACTCAGAAAACCTTGTAGGGTGTGTGCTATGATATTTCCTGGTATATAAATCCATCCTCAACCCCTGCTGCAGTGAAGGACTCCAGAACTTCCTCAAGAATGCCTCTTTAAACTGGGCCATGTCATTAATCGTATACTTGAAGCTTTGAAACCAGATTAAACTCGGGCCCTCTAAAAAAATTTCCACCAGTCGCAGCTGTTTTGCGGGACTGACGTGTTGGTCATTAAAGTAATCATCCAGCTGGCGCAAAAATGCTTTTGGAGTAGATCCTGAATTCTCCCTGAATTTGTCGGGTTCAAAGTCGTTTCCCCTAATTACTTGTATGACTTGGGCAGGTGCCAAACCAGGTTGTGGAGTTGATGTCTCCCCTCTGTAATTTTGGAATATGTCGCACGTTATCTTTGGACTCTGACCTCGGCTCGTATCCTCAGCTAGCTTTGAGCCCACCGGACTTCCAATACTTCCCTGTTTCCCTACTGCGATTTCTGAAGAGAATAAAGTAGCATTCTCTAAAGATCTTATCTCGTTCTTAACGATGAGGTCTGCGTGTTCCTGGAACTTGGACTTGATACTTTCCTCCAGAGCCTGCATTCTAGAGTTATTCTCGCCTAGCCGCTTTAATATATTCAGGCTATCACCTTTAGTCTCTTTCACCTGCTGTTCCCAATCTTTCCGGATCATACTCTTCAAATGGTTAATCTTTTCTTCATTGCTATCCTGATTCTTCTCAAGTTGCTCACCTATTTGCTCTTGTATCAACTGCTGAGTTTTAATTAATTGTTCTCCCGTTTCTTTCTGATTCTTATTTAACTGTTCTCCTATTTCTTCTCGTATTTGCTCTTGGTTTTTAGTTAACTGGTCTTCCAAGTTTTCGCGCAAGTGCATCCGTTCTTTCTCCGTCTTTATCTCCAGATTGTCAAGTTCCTTTATTAATCCTAACACATTGTTGTCGACTGAATTAATCTGCTCCTGTATGTTTACGTTCTTCGCCTCTAGTCTATTGAATTGCCCCTGTAATTCATCCTGCGTGCTTTTGATCCCTGCCGTGTTGTTTACGCATGCTGTCTCAATTTGTTTCAATTTGGCGGCTACCATTCCATCTAATTGTACTAGTTTATCGTCGAATTTAGATTCTAGCTTCTTAATTTCTCCTATTTGCCTCGAATTATTTTCTGCCAACTCTCCTGCCAGTTTCTCTAACTCTACTTTAGTACTCTGATTTATTTCGAGAGTGATCCTCTCTAATTGAACTGTTTGTAAAGTTGCCTGCTCTGATAATTTATGGTTTATTTCGACTAACTGTTTATTGTTATGCTCTCGCAACTCGTGTAATTTTTGTCGGTATCCAATTTCTGGATTTGCAATTGGACCGTAATGTTACTGTTCACGTCCTGTAATTGTTTATCACTGTGTTCACGCAACTCGTGTAATTGTTTGTCACTCTGTTCACTCTGTTCACGTAATTGTTTATCACTATGTTCATTTATCTCCTCCTTCATGCTTTTAACTGTTCCTCCGTCTTTGCAGACAATTGCACAGACATCTGCTCCATCAACGCTTTAATCTCCTCGATGCTAGCCACCGCAAAACACACAAATATATACTGAGAAAAATAGGGTCATGCAATGGGATTTCAGTCGTACACACACACATGTCTTGATATTTAAATTACATTGATTCTAATTTAAATAAATTTTCAGTAATCAAAACCTTATTGAATAATGACTCTTATTTCCAAACAACAAAATAACTCCCTAGTGATCTGCTCTTAAATTCCTAACTAACAGAATTTACAAACAACACTTAAATTAACCGAAGTTAATTAAATGTAAAGTAAGGCAACACTTTCCTGCTTTGACTGAGTTCACTAAATATGCAAATTTTCTAATTTTAAGCCGGGCGCCAGAACAAGTTAACGACAAATACAATATCAACTTCTAACCTTGTTCAACATTTCTAACTTTAAGAACTCAGTGATTTTACTAATACACATGGCGGTACAACTTGGCCTCAATTTAATGAATTTAGTCTTGTCCTGCTGACCTGGCATCATTTCTCAGCGAAATAAGTATGAGGTCAACAAAGCAATAACAACAACAATCCCCACTTGGGCAACCATTTTTGATATATAAACCCTTGCAAAGAAGCATATGAGACTCAGTTTCGGGGGGGGGGGGTGTAACAGTCCATTTCGTTAAGTTGTTGTTAAGCGCTTCTTATAACATGCAGGGTACCATATAACAAAATAAAATGCAGGAAAAAGTGAATACCAGGGTTAAAACATATGAATTTAATAACAGATCGACTATTTACACTAATTACAATAAAACAAAACAAACAAAGTCTCCCAAATGACTCCCACTTGAATTAATAAACTGCCAAACTTAGGCCCAATCTCAGGAGAGATTGTAAACAGCTGGACCAAATGTCCCAAATTACTACAATGACAATGTGCGTGTGCGGCTGTTCTACATGCGTTACGATGTGTACAAATTAATGCGAGATTCGTCACCATCCAGTAAACCTTCAGAGGACGAATCTGCATTGTCCAGAGCTAGACAGACACGGGGAACCAACTAAACACAAATTAAATTAATCCGATACTTCCTACACTAAATAAAACAACAAATAATTTCCGCATGAAATTGGAATCAAGGAACTGCCGTAGCAAACAACATTAACGCCTAAAATTAGGACTTTTCAAATCAACACAAGTAAGTTAACACGTGACCAATCCAAAAAAATACACATATGGCCGCTTGCCATTTTTACAAGAAAATACACAAGTACACCCAATGGTGTCACAACAGACAAATCTAACATGAAATGAGTCATAAAAATCACTAGGCTCGAAGCCAACATTTACATTTAAAAAAAACAATATTTCATTCATACGATATGCAGCAATCCGTAACGGACATGGCGAACTCCCAATTAATTATGGTCCAATGACCATCACAAAAGAACAGGTTTGCTACTGATAGCTTACAGGGTCAGTCGGTCAGCTGGACTGCCTAAAAGATGAATAACCAGACATAGACGGGCGCTAAGTGGAATCTGCACATCTGTCAACCCACGTGTCAATAACCTCGACCTGCCGTGGCATTGGCTCGAGTCTCGAAGAAGTGTGCTCCCAAAAGCACATAATATACGTGTGTGTGTGTCAAAATAAAATATCTCAGCATTTCCCAAGGAAATCCAAGAAACAGCACTGGACAAGGTACAGTAGCCTCTGAGGGTGCTCTGCCTTTCCATAAAATACAACCACAAAATTTGAGGGCGGTAACACCTTCTACCCCTCATCACGAAGAATCAATACACACACCTGACACAAAACACACACCAGAATCACACGTATGGGTTTGACAGAAACCTGAAATAAAAGACATAAAATATTTTCCACCAACTTGCGCTCCCAATCTAGTCCGTGACTAAAGAACCTGAAAAGGACTAAAAAAAACTCAAAAAATAGAACTAAGGTGTTCTACGGTGACATCTTAATTTGTTGCGCTCGGCAACCCTAGTTTGAATAAAAACCTGTTCGTAACAACATCTTACAACATTTACCCCCTTTTTCTACAAAAAAAAAATGAATTTGAATAAAGCACCACTTGTCGACCGTGACGAGTTTCGCATTCGCATGGATAAAATCAAATACACACGCCGTGTATACTAAATATGACTCATAAAACATATACAATCAAACAACTTTGGCCACGTGCCAACGTACATTTAAAGATAATAATGTCGGCACACAAAAAATCTAAATTCAAGAAAAACAATTAATAAAATATTTACAACGTTCCCGCGTCTAATCTAACTACATATTGAGTAAATCAATGGTTTGTACATCACCGTTGCAGCTTGTAGAACTTAACCTCCATCCCAGAACATTTCCCTACGGGAAATCTAGTCGTCCATCGTCGACGTATTGGTAGAGGCGATGCATTTCATTCCATCACACGACCTTTCAGTAGACAACTTGGCGTAGCTTCTTGGAAAGAAATGTTCAAAGTTAATAGTTTGCCTAGCTAGAATCGCTATGAGCTACTACTTTCACTCACAATAATGTCCTAGGCGATTACTTAACGTAGAACTGGCCCTAACTCAGCATTTGCTTATCACACGCACATATACATCTCTCAAAATATAACACAAAAATTTACATAAATTACACTCTTCAATCTCAACGCAACTGGCTTCAAACAAGTCTCAAATATGTCTATCACGCAGCGCTTATCTCGACTAGAGATCTCCCTCCGCTAAACGTGAACTCTGCTCCCTTGAGCACAAAATGAAATGTTTGTCAAACAGACTGAAGTATGCTCACTAGAGCTTGATAAATCGTGACGCAAACTAGCGTGAACGTTGCTCACCAGAGCTCAATAAAGTTGTGTCTCAAACAGCTCATCACCGATCAATTTATTAGAAACTGACAGAATGGGGTAGGGTGGGGGAAATTGTGAAAATAATCTGTAGTTTTTACCTCACAAACTTGGGACTAGTATCAATCTTCTTCTTTTCATCCAAACGTCTCAATGGACTTATGCGGAATTATATCGTATCGGCGGTTCTTAATATACGCGTTTTCGCGCCTTTTTCTAAGGTACGCGATCCACCACGCGGCTTTGGCTTCCTCTCTCCTGATTTGCTGATTCAATCGTGGGTCGGTTAGAACTTCACTTCTGACACTCCCATAATGACGCCGATTGAGGTGCGCGTTGGTACAGAATTTGTCCTTGAACTCGGCTTAACCGGTCATCTTCAGGAATAACTACCAAGCTGCTTCTGTTGTAATCGTTGCGACACACGACCTGACTCCCCTTTGTCAACTTCAACATGTTCTGCCTGGGCATCAGTAATAATAATAATAAAAATCATGAAGACTTATTGATCGGCAAATCAATAAGGGTTCAATACATCAATGTTCCACTAGAAACTCAACTTCACACAAAACGTGCCATACACGTTGTTCGGGGGCGTAATTCAATTGTGTGAAACTAAATTTGTAGGTTAGATTTGATTAACGCTCTACTAAGTTTCAACGATCGCCAACAGGTGCTGGTTGCAGTGGCATCTAGTAGCCAAGTTCGCAGCTCGGTGTCGTTGACGGTACATTTGGTAGCATAAGTAGAAACTACTTGAAATTGATCGTCTGCATTCATTACCTGAATTACAGATAACACACACTAATACAGTCATCACAATTAACACTGGTTATCAGACAGATTCTACACACACCCAAAGTACACGGGGCTACATGACCGCGTTGTTGCAGCCCCTAAACTGAGGAGCCAACCAACCATCTTGGCTGTCGCCCTGCAAGTCCGGGTTCGATTTCCGGCTCTGCCAAGCTATTTGGTTTTGGTCTGAGGGTTGGAATGGGGTACACTCAACCTCGTGAGGCAAAACTAAGAAGAGGTGGGTTCGTTTCCCACATTGGCCATACTGGAAGTGGTTTTCCGTGGTTCACTCTTTCTACTCCAGGAGAATGCCAGGATGGTTCCTAACAGAGCCACGGCCAACTTCTTCCCAATTCACCCTAATTAACAAGTATTTCCGTGAAGAACTAAATCTATATTTTCATATATCCTACTAATATCAATTGCCTCTGTCAACATACAAATTGTCAGCTTGATTGCTGTAATAGATTCGTAGATATTGAGAATTGTCTAAATATTTTGGATGGTCACCATATTGGATTTTTATATTATAGGCCTTAGATTTAAAGAATATTACATGAAGATTATTGTGTAGGTGTTTTATTCAAACTTCAATCGCATGATTAGGACACAAGAAATAAAAGCGGGATTTTAAAATTTCGTTCTGCCGCCATCCTGTGGTTATGAAAATAATTTAAATGAATCAGATGCCAGTCGATTAAAATTTGTAAAAGCATATAGCGTATCAAGTTTCACTGCGCTCGTCGCCGCAATGTTGGATTTGTGCTCGCCAGGTTATTGAACGTCCCATAGGTGAAATTATGCTTATAGCCTCTATTCATGTACAAAATTTCAGTTTGATTGCTGTTGTTACCCCCCTCCTACACACTACACTTTTTCGCTCAGCTCGACAGACTCCCTAGAGGGCCTGCCAACCTGAAAGAAACTTACCAACGGCGACCCCAAGACACCCTTTACGGGACTTCATGGTTTTGCCTCGGCGGCCGGTGTTGACGACGTATTCGGGTGACACCCAGGTGCGGATCTAGAGTTTGGTTTTGGGGGGGGGTCAGAAAATCGATCTAGAGTTTGGCTTGGGGGGGGGGGGGGCGGTGGAGGGGGGGGGGTCAGAGAATCGAAATTGTTAAGAAAAATGGTATCACTAAAACGCAATCACAAAATAACCAAACGTACAAAACCAGACCAATTTTTTTGCAAGCTTCGATAGAAATTTGATGCGTTTAGCACACCAAAAATATTCGTACAAATTGCAACGGCGTGTTTTGCGACTTTTACATCGAGCTTAGAGAAAAGGATCAAGGTACGTAACAGTTTCGGCAAGTCGAGTTGGTACCGACAAAGGAAGAAAGTCACAGCTTAAATTGCCAACCAAGCTTGCAGTTTGGACGTCGGCAAAAATTTTTGGTGCGAAAAAAGCCCCTGTTTCCTATCCGTGCATTACTGCACATTCATCGTGACATCACTATAAACATCGATTCGGTAATCACAAGGTTTGCTAAACAAAATAGACGAGTTGATTTTGTTGTATAACTAATAGTTTTTATACAAGAGGTTAGAAGTTGTAAATATGTACAGTTGTAACAGAACATAATAATTCCAATAAAGATAATTCAGTATTGAATAAAATGAAAAAAAACCTGTTTTTCAGTTAAAATTCGTTAAGTTTTATTTGTCTGGTAATTGTGTTTTCGTTTTTTGAGTTTGCAAAAAAAGTTGGTCTCCGTTTGGGGGGGGGGGGGTCATGACCCCCGTGACCCCTCCCTTGAATCCGCGCCTGGTGACACCCTCAGATGGACAAGAGAGGAAAATACGTCGTTTTATCCACAAGCTTGAAAAGTGGAAGACTTACCTGGTGAGGATTATTCCACTGCAGCTGTCTTGAGGGTGGGGGAATGGGACGTTAAAGGGAAAGTAAAGTCGAAGTCCAAAATATAAAAGGGGTCTGTATTATAAAATATCAAAAAATATAAAAATAGGAACTACATTCTTTAGGGACATATTTCAATTTACAACAGTTTTTATCAGAGAAATTGGTACTTGAGAGGATGATAAACGTCGTTGACGTCACGTGGCACGACACACCACTTAACATGCTTTTAGGACCTCAACAGAATTAAGAAAAGAACAGGTACACATAGGGTAATATCTTACAATTAATTAAAACACAAGGGGAAGCTATCCCTAGCAATATGAAATGACAGGAGAAACGAACTGGGAATACGGTGCACACCAATCCCCTGAACGAGATATAACTTGAAAATGCCACCGTGAGGTTACACAAAGGAGAGGACAAATTACACACGTAAAAGAAAATTAGGATCAACTAAAACGCACGAACATACCAGGGAATAAACGTAAAAGTAAACAAATAGAAATTAAATGAAAAGCTACATTACTAATTACAGGCTCCAGAAAACGGAGCGGAAGTTATCACACCTCCGCCATAGAACCCGACCCGAACTAGACTCTACTCTTCAAAATGGCGGAAGCTAACGGTATACCAAGGCATGATTGCACCATAGTGCGCCGCTCCCAAAAGTTGAGATTTGAACCAATCCCATAGGTTAAACAGAAATACAACAAAATGGGAAACGCAAAAAATGAAACGCACAGGGGCGTAAAGGAGGACAACCAAGGCAAAAGCGTTACGTAACAACAACTAGCACGTGGACGTAAGGTGATGCAACTTTAGGAACAGGGCCCCCTTAAAACTAAAATAATAAAATACTACATGGCTGAAATTGGGAAAATTCCAAGGAGCGTGATCACAGGAAAATAAATAAATAAATAAATTTGGAACCCAAACAAAGACGCACACGGTTACGCAACAAAGATAATCCACGCCTGAAAACCAGAAAGATTTCCCACCATGAAAACAGCTTCCAAGAAGGAAAAATTGATGGACAATTCAGATTTTAAACAGTGGGAGACATCAACCCAATATCCGACCGAAGGTCAACCTGTCGCGCCATTACCACGAGGTCAATAACAACACGAAAATTTACACACGAGGAAAACCGAAACACAAATCAAAATACCGCCACTGACAAGTTAAAACGAAAATATCACGCTTCCCAGAATACACCCAAAATACAACTGCATTATTCAACTAATAAATTGAACTAGGACTAAACCCACCGGACTTGGTGACTGATACCTGTCTTTTCACCCCCGGGCATCCGAGCACCCAGGGCAAGTCCTTATCGGTGAACAGTCAGGAATAGAAGAGAGCGCTACCCACGCGGTAACCAGCACATATATGAAATGCTATAATTTTTGACAAAGGAATAGCTGTAGCCACACACGCACACACGAATCCCCTGGCTTCTTGAACGTAGTCCATGAGACACTTCCGTGTTTACTTCCGAGAGAGTTGGCCACCCTGGTCGTTCGCCATGCGTACGTCTCTTGTCATCTACCGGCGTTCGATACATCTCGCGATGATCCTGTTTGGAGCAATCGATACAGGCGATGTTGATTTCATAAATGCGTAAATCCAAAGTTATTTTGAGGTTAGGAAATGCAGAATTCCAGAACCAGTGCACATCAGGTCCAGAGTTATACCTCGCGTGTTTGGACTGCGAGTGCGGTGTTTTATCCATGAATATTTAGTTTACAAGATCTTCACAGGTCGAATTTGCGACAGTCGGCATAGGCCACAATATTCTTCAGATTTTTGGGTAAGTGAAGGAATTTATGAAGCGTTCGCTCCAACTGGAAATACAGGGACGGGTAAATTTGGCAGGAAAGAATATCTTAGGTTAGGTATATTTTTTATGTCAGCTAAGTGGCGTGGATCACGTCAAATCCTCCTCCCCCGAAAGCAAACTGCGGGGTGGACAGCATTTGCGTAGTGTTGATGTGACAGACCTGGAGTGGATCACCTTATGTACGGCTGCAGATCTACATATGTCCCAACATGTTCGAAGGAATTTTGACATAGACTTCATTGAATGGCAGGCAGAATGTTCAAGGTTTAATTTCACACAGCGACAAGCTGAGTTGATGGCACTGTCTCGGTGATAGTTCCGCTCCTCATGTTAGCTGGAAGGGTCTAGGTAGAAATGTCCTGATGACCCAGTTACAGATGGAGAACTGGCGAAGACGAGCCCAGGTCCCCGCCAGCAGTTTCCCAGTCATGCCACCATCCACATGTCCACCAGGGTATCTTGGACGCCCCGAGCTGCACTGGATCCCGCGGAGAAACAGCACAGTCCGACACATCCACAGGGAGCTCCATTTCCAACGGGCCAAGCACTGAAATGCTAAGCACACGAGTAGCAGAACATACCAGAGTGACAGACAGTTCATGGAGCAATTACTAGTTGCCAGAAGGGCAGTTATAATTCATATTACGGGTTATTTAAGTTGTCATCAGGTATCAGACGTGGTACATCAAAGATTTTATTAAAAAAAAAACGAAATATACAATTTTATTCCCTATAAAGGTGCCCCCCCCCCCTGTTACCCTAGGGTCACCTTACGTCGCAACAAAGGAGTTACTACATCTAAAGCAATTCTAAATCCTTCGCTTTAGATAATTTTGCCTTGACAAAGCAGGCATAACCACTTATCACCTCCACATCGAGGTCACCTTAGCTTCAAATAACCAACACAGAGTTCTACTATTAACCAAGTCTTACCAATCTTGGGAAAAGCCTGTCACACGTCATAAAGACCGATAAACGATCTGTTTGTTCATACAACAAGGTGCAACACGCTTCTCACAACATTTTGTGTAAGCAACGCCTCCAGAGACGCAAGTTCTCTGTAGATTTGGGGGGGGGGGAACTTTACAGAAGATCACATTACCATTTAAGAAAGGGGTAAGAGAAAAAAAACAAGATACCACCAGCTTAGTTGTCGACTAGCCCGAGACTCGCTTGGGCGTCTCGTGTGCGGGCTTGCACTGTGAGAGGTGAGTCCTGAAGATCCTCTTCCTTTCAGGGTCGCTCACCAGCACTGAAACAGGACTGACAAAGGATAAAATTTTAAATGGCCCGCGAAATCGCGGCCGCAATTTTCCTGACACTTTGTTTCCTAGAAGCTTAGGTGAATGGTCCTGGACATATATCATGTCTCCCACGTTGAGGTTGACGGGCTTCCGTCCCTGATTATACCTTTGAGCGAGTCGCTCGTGAGAAACCTGAATGGACTTGCGGGCCTCCTTCCAGATCTGCTTCACCTTGTCGGCAGACGGTTGATCAGGCAACAGGTCATGAATCGACCACAAGTTCGTCAACGGAGAATTAGGTACATAAGCAAACATCAGAGAAAATGGAGTAGTGTTATGTGTTTCGTGGACAGCAGTGTTGAACGCAAAAGCTAGCCAATGGACCGATGAATCCCACTTGGCGTGATCATCATGGTGGTAAGCGATCAATGCGGAACGCAGGTTCCGTTTGACACGCTCGGCCAACGACGGGTTGGGGGTAATATGGACTCGTGGTCACATGGGAGATACCGTAATCGAAACAAAACTTACGGAACAGGTGAGACGTAAAGGTTTTAGCATTGTCCGATACCAGGAACTGGCATGGACCAAATGAAGTAAAGATAGAATTTAGACATTTGATGACCGTGTGGGTCGTCGACAATCTAGTTGGGAAAATCCAGCTGAAACGGGTGAACCCATCAACACAAACCAGTGCAAACCGGTTTCCCAACTTCGACCGAGGGAATGGCCCGACGAAATATATAAAAATCCTCTCCATGGGGCGGGAGGCAGGCTCGGAAGACAATAATCCAACACGAGTATTGACGGCGGGTTTACTGATACTACAATGCCTACAGGATCTGACCATGTTACGAATATCACCATCCATTGACTTCCAAATAAAGTTCGTCCTGATCTTTGAGCGAGTTTTAAACACACCGAGGTGACCCCCAACAGGAGACTCATGAAAGTATTTGAAAATTTCAGGAACAAGCACGGCAGGCAACAAAATTTTACCTCTCTTGTCGTGGCGAGCAACGCAAAACAGAATACCTCTTTTCAATTCATATGGCTTTAAAGTTCTCCACCTGACATCCGGGTGATTAAAGGTCCCAATACAGGGTCTTCTTTCTGATACTCTGCTAAATCACGGAACATCAAAGGTGAGTTGGTAAGGACAGGCTTCACTGCATTAACTGAAACTGAAGACACGGGAGATTCTACCTCGGCAGATCCAGACTGATCCCTAGGGACTTCCTCAAACATTCGACTCAGCGAGTCTGCGATTACATTGTCGGTTCCACGGATGTGGCGAACAGTGAAACTGAAGGAAGAGATTCTGGTCGCCCAACGAGCAATACGACCAGTGTTACGGGGTTTTGCCAGAACCCAGCTGAGAGCCTGATTGTCAGTCTCCAGCTCAAATGAAATGTGCTCAATATAATTTCTAAAGCACTCAAGAGCGAACAAAACGGCGAGACCCTCCAGCTCGTACACAGAGTACTTAGCCTCAACAGGAGAGAGGGAACGAGACGCATAAGAAATGGGCTGCCTACCCAGGACCCCAGAAATTCCCGAGCACGAATCATCGGTCTGCACAATGAACGGTTTTGAAAAATCAGGGATGGCAAGAACGGGAGCGTTACATAAAGCAAGTTTGAGGTCTTCGAAAGCAGCCTTCTGAGAAGGACCCCAACTAAATTTCTGGTCTTTACGACGGAGAGAGTTCAACGGAGCTGCACGCTGTGCAAAATTGGGGATAAATTTCCGGAAGAAGTTCACAATCCCGACGAAGCAGGCTACGCCCTTGACATTAGTGGGAGGTTTGAAATCACGGATACCCTGAGTCCTGGACTGATCTATGGACACACCGGCAGCTGACACAATATGACCAAGTAAGGAGATTTCTGGTTTCGCGAATGAAACCTTGGATAGTTTTACAGTAAGACCAGCACGCTTCAGTCTTTCCAAGATTTCCTGAATGTGCTTCACATGTTCGTCGAACGTCTCGCCGTAGATCACAACATCGTCCAAATAATGGTATAGAAATTCAAATTTGATACCTGAGAAGACATTATCAGGCAGACGGCACAACACAGCTCCACCTGTTGACAAACCGAACGGTACACGATTGAATTGATACAAATTCCAATCGGTGGCAAACGCAGTCATGGGTTTGGATTCCTCGGCCAAGGGAATTTGGTAATAGGCCAGGTTTAAATCGAGGAGTGTGAAGAATTTAGCCTTGTGGTACCACGAAAAACAAGAATGGAGGTCAGGCAAGGGAATAGATTGAAGTACAACCTTCTGATTCAGTCGCCTATAGTCAACGACTGGTCGAAAACCACCATTAGGCTTGGGTACAAGAAACATCGGGGATGAATACGCAGAAGTAGAAGGGCTAATGACACCATCAGCAAGCATTCGGACGATAATTTCCTTAAGAGCCTTCATCCTGGGC
Source organism: Meconema thalassinum (assembly GCA_946902985.2). Taxonomy (NCBI): domain Eukaryota; kingdom Metazoa; phylum Arthropoda; class Insecta; order Orthoptera; family Tettigoniidae; genus Meconema; species Meconema thalassinum. The sequence goes on from OX336388.2 coordinate 556,932,831, forward strand.
GGAGCCAAGCGATAGGGAGGATGTCTGACAGGGATATTCTCGGTGACTTCGATCTTATACTCAAGCAGTTTGGTCACGCCCAACTCATCAGTGAACACCTCTGGATATTCCCGGCACAAGTTCCGTATCATATCAGCCTGGGAATCGCTTAAGTTACTCAAATCAAGTGTATCGATGGTGACGGGATCAGAAGTCTGATTGACTGAACTACCCAACGGCTGGGGATAAGGTTCAATGAAATTAAATTTAAGTTTAGGTCGAAATCTGAATTTGAAAGTCCTCGCTTGGAGGTCAAGGATCAAGCCAACGGATGACATGAAATTGGTCCCGATGAGAAGGGGACAAGAGAGATTTCTAATTACCCACACCGGAAATTTCCAAGTGAAACCTTGGATCCTAAATTTAACCGAAATACTACCAAGGACATCTAAAGGCGAGCAATTTGCTGACACCAGGCGGGTTTGTAACGGATTCAACTCAGGAAAATTACAGACTGTCTTCATGGAATTGTACCACCTTTCGCTCAATAGTGACATGACACTTCCGGAGTCAAGAATGCCACAGACTGGCTCGTGATTTATCAAAACACCTATGACCGGAGGAGAATGAGAAACTGAAGAGACCTTGTTACAAGAATCAATACACAGAACGTTTCCTACGGGGTCTTGGTCTGCACCAAATGAAACACAACCAGGTTCGTCGCCATCACGAAAATCAATTGCAGGCTCGGAACAACTCCTTTCATCACGTTCGTTACTTTCACAGACATTACTCATGGGAAAAATTAAATTGGGCACAGCAGGCTCACCGCCTTCGCAAACGACATTGACAGGCAACGGAAGGTTACACTCAACGGACACAGAATTACTTGGGCCAGGATGCGGGACCTCATCCACAGGTTGACCTTCGGCACAGCCTTCTGAGGGCTCATCCCCACTCCTGGCAAATGGCAGTCAATTAGAGGTACGTTTAGGCTGGCCGCAATACCTAGCGACGTGGCCCACGCCGTTACAATTATAGCAGTGACTATTGCCGGCCCCGGCAGGACGGGCGGGGCGCACGAAGCGGGGCGCAGGTGGAGGAACACTAACGACACGCTGTAAGTCCCCGTGACGAACAGACTCGGCAGATATGGCAAGAGCACCTAACTCCCTATAAGTGGTTGGATGGGTCTGCATACTGAGATAGGACCGGAATTCAGGTGATATTCCGTTTACAATTGAAGACACAATATAACCCTCGGAGAAATCGAGCGCGAAGACCTTCGCATAGTTCCTGATGTCCTGAATATAAGCGTTCAGACTCTCATCGAAGCGCTGAACACGGTAAAAATATCTTTGAGTGAGCGAACCCATGAGACGGGCAGGAATAAAAGAGACCAAAACGTCGCACAGAAAACTTTGGATAGAAACAGCGGATGACATGGCCTCGACCACCTTGTCGCGCGTGGTACCTGACGTGTGGGGAACAGTAACTGAAACACCTGGCCTTCAGATAAGGCGAACACTGCTGCATACTCGTTAATCCTAACTAACTCTCTCAAAATTGGATGACTCCATCCACACTATCAGTGTTGAACTCCTTCAGTTTTGCGAGCGATGTGCTTAATGGATGATTTATGTTGCCAAAACCACCAATTGGGTGAACTGAACGCTCAGAAATGGCAGGCGCGGGTCGGGGAACAGCGACAATTTGGTTGTCGGGCAAAGCGATCAAGTTGTTTGGCGGAGCAGCCAAAGAATGACAAGAATGCGCACATTCACAAGATGGGCATCTGGCCCTGGATACAGGTTCTGAAATAGCTACGTGGCCATGGGGGCGAGAAGCAGGTAAATTAAAATTCTGTTGAACTGCAAAGTTCCTTTCAGAACGAGGCATGGCGAGGGTTTCGTGACCAACAGGGTTTGCAGCAGAATTAACAAAGCGTGAAGCGCAGGAAGCCGAAACGGTGACAGGCACTCGAGACATACAATGAGAGTAATAGGGTGCGGAATTGGTACTCGACATGCGTTGCCCACTCAGGGTCGCATTGACGTTAAATGTTGAAGAAATAGGCAAGTTAGACAATGAGGCTACGTTACTAGCACTGAAAGGCTGACACTGAGAGGCCACATACTGTTCGAACCCGGTGGACATGATAGGCGCAGTGGGCAATACTGGTGCGGACGGATGGCACATAGGAACCAATGCCGCGGCAGACGTCCCTATATTTCCTCCTAGATACGCACTAGGCAGGGATACGCTGGACATGGATCCGCCACACACAGGGATGGCCAAAGACATATCTGTCACATGAAGGACATCGTGGGCATCATCAGGGTGGGTTAACGACAGATTACCGGATTGCACTGCAGGCAGATCTCGCAATGTTAAATTGTGGAAGGGATTACACAGGGAACAATTAACGTCAGAGCACTCATGGTGACGTGAACCGGAAGGATCCTCGCCCGATAAACTTAACATGGCCGTTGCACCATCACTCTGATGCCCTCGAGCCAAGTCGTTCGGGATGCTTACAAGCAGAGACGCAGGACTTGATACGGCAGTTACGTTACATGCGCTATTATTCAACGGTACAGAAACTGAATGGGGACTTTCCCCTGACATGGCTTCAAAGTTCATTTCACAATCACGTACCTTCACGGTACATTCGCAAAGAGAAGTCTGAAGGCCAATCAATTGTCCCAAAATTGTAACGCTGCGGTCACCAGCGACTGAAATCATATCGGATACCCTCCCAAACAGATGCTGGACAGAGGCGCGCACTTGGGCTAATTCGCCCTTACCAGAGCAATGAATTTGCAAGTAGTTACACATATTAATTAGATGGGACACTTTAAGTTCAATCAGGGACTTACCCCGATCAAGCTCTTCATCTGTGAGTTCCGGAGGGCACACTGGAATTTCTGAAGCTCCTTCCAGCATTTTCTGGTCTTGGCTTAGATCGCCTGAAGACTGCAGGCCACGTATGGTCAACTCGTAATTCGCCTCATCTCGTGTCAGACGAGCCGCAAACTGCACACTTCTCGCAGCAGACATGTTTGCATGAAACAGATGAACAGGTTAATTAAGACAGGTTATAAGGTAGACATCTTTACATTGACAGGGAAATTTACGGCCAACCCTCCCCCCTAGACAGTAGCAAGTGGAAAACCGTGAACCACGATGCCTCTGCTACCAAATGTTACCCCCCCTCCTACACACTACACTTTTTCGCTCAGCTCGACAGACTCCCTAGAGGGCCTGCCAACCTGAAGGAAACTTACCAACGGCGACCCCAAGACACCCTTTACGGGACTTCGTGGTTTTGCCTCGGTGGCCGGTGTTGACGACGTATTCGGGTGACACCCTCAGATGGACAAGAGAGGAAAATACGTCGTTTTATCCACAAGCTTGAAAAGTGGAAGACTTAACTGGTGAGGATCATTCCACCGCAGCTGTCTTGAGGGTGGGGGAATGGGACGTTAAAGGGCAAGTAAAGTCGAAGTCCAAAATATAAAAGGGGTCTGTATTATAAAATATCAAAACATATAAAAATAGGAACTACATTCTTTAGGGACATATTTCAATTTACAACAGTTTTTATCAGAGAAATTGGTACTTGAGAGGATGATAAACGTCGTTGACGTCACGTGGCACGACACACCACTTAACATGCTTTTAGGACCTCAACAGAAATAAGAAAAGAACAGGTACACATAGGGTAGTATCTTACAATTAATTAAAACACAAGGGGAAGCTATCCCTAGCAATATGAAATGACAGGAGAAACGAACTGGGAATACGTGCACACCAATCCCCTGAACGAGATATAACTTGAAAATGCCACCGTGAGGTTACACAAAGGAGAGGACAAATTACACACGTAAAAGAAAATTAGGATCAACTAAAACGCACGAACATACCAGGGAATAAACGTAAAAGTAAACAAATAGAAATTAAATGAAAAGCTACATTACTAATTACAGGCTCCAGAAAACGGAGCGGAAGGTATCACACCTCCGCCATAGAACCCGACCCGAACTAGACTCTACTCTTCAAAATGGCGGAAGCTAACAGTATACCAAGGCATGATTGCACCATAGAGCGCCGCTCCCAAAAGTTGAGATTTGAACCAATCCCATAGGTTAAACAGAAATACAACAAAATGGGAAACGCAAAAAATGAAACGCACAGGGGCGTAAAGGAGGACAACCAAGGCAAAGGCGTTACGTAACAACAACTAGCACGTGGACGTAAGGTGATGCAACTTTAGGAACAGGGCCCCCTTAAAACTAAAATAATAAAATACTACATGGCTGAAATTGGGAAAATTCCAAGGAGCGTGATCACAGGAAAATAAATAAATAAATAAATTTGGAACCCAAACAAAGACGCACACGGTTACGCAACAAAGATAATCCACGCCTGAAAACCAGAAAGATTTCCCACCATGAAAACAGCTTCCAAGAAGGAAAAATTGATGAACAATTCAGATTTTAAACAGTGGGAGACATCAACCCAATATCCGACCGAAGGTCAACCTGTCGCGCCATTACCACGAGGTCAATAACAACACGAAAATTTACACACGAGGAAAACCGAAACACAAATCAAAATACCGCCACTGACAAGTTAAAACGAAAATATCACGCTTCCCAGAATACACCCAAAATACAACTGCATTATTCAACTAATAAATTGAACTAGGACTAAAGCCACCGGACTTGGTGACTGATACCTGTCTTTTCAACCCCGGGCATCCGAGCACCCAGGGCAAGTCCTTCTCAGTGAACAGTCAGGAATAGAAGAGAGCGCTACCCACGCCGTAACCAGCACATATATGAAATGCTATAATTTTTGACAAAGGAATAGTTGTAGCCACACACGCACACACGAATCCCCTGGCTTCTTGAACGTAGTCCATAAGACACTTCCGTGTTCACTTCCGAGAGAGTTGGCCACCCTGGTCGTTCGCCATGCGTACGTCTCTTGTCATCTACTGGCGTTCGATACATCTCGCGATGATCCTGGTTGGAGCAATCGATACAGGCGATGTTGATTTCATAAATGCGTAAATCCAAAGTTATTTTGAGGTTAGGAAATGCAGAATTCCAGAACCAGTGCACATCAGGTCCAGAGTTATACCTCGCGTGTTTGGACTGCGAGTGCGGTGTTTTATCCATGAATATTTAGTTTACAAGGTCTTCACAGGTCGAATTTGCGACAGTCGGCATAGGCCACAATGTTCTTCAGATTTTTGGGTAAGTGAAGGAATTTATGAAGCGTTCGCTCCGACTGGAAATACAGGGACGGGTAAATTTGGCAGGAAAGAATATCTTAGGTTAGGTATATTTTTATGTCAGCTAAGTGGCGTGGATCACGTCACAGCTGTAGTAGATTAATAGATATTGAGAACTGTCTACATATTTCGGATGGTCGCCATGTTGAATTTTAATATATGTAGGCCATAGAGTTATGTACTATTAGATGATGATTATTGTGTACGTTCATTATGGAAATGTTGATTTCGATCGGATTATTGGAACACAAGAAATAAAAGCTTAATTTTCGAAATTCGCACAGCCGCCATCTTGAGGTTATATATACAATTGAACGAAGTTAGATGTCGGTGCATTACAATGTGTATAAACATATACTGTACCAAGTTTCATTGCGTTTGGTTGGTTAAATCGCGGGAAATGTCTATTTAAATTCTCAACTTCGCTTGGCCGCCATGTTGGTTTTGTGGTTACCAGGTTTTCAAACGCCACATAGGTGAACTTCTAGTAGTTCCCTTTATCACCGTACAAAATTCCAGGTTGATATCGGTAATAGTTTCAGATATATCGAATGCTGGTGAAATATTTCGCACAGCCGTCATGTTGGATTGGTGAGACGTAACAAAACGAACGTAACGGTCGGGGTCGCCCAGAATAGTGCTATGAACTTACCGAGTTTCATTGAAATCGCTCCATCCGTTTAGAAGTTATTCGGGGGACACCCAAAAATCCATCACACACCATCACACACACACGCACACACAGACAGACACACGGACAAAATGTGATCTCATAAGCCTATTTTTTCATAAATGAAAATAGTCTAAAAATACAATACTACTACTACTACTACTACTGGCAACACAGGCAGGCCCAACGACAGGGTGGGGAAAGCTGGGCTGAAGCCCCGGTGCCGGGATTTGCTGAGGAGCTTGGAGCGGTAAGGGGATTTAGAGTGGACAAGTTTATTAAATTTAATGTGGAAACTATTATGACATTTTCTGATATGACTCTGTTCAAACGCAGCCAGTGAACAATATCCAAAACTTTGCAAAGAGAACATATAATTAATAGCCATGGTGGTTTTCGTTTTTCTTCCGGGGAAATGGCAAATTTGCCAGATTTATACTTTTAATTTATAACGAGCTAGGGTTCTTTGTGGACCAAAAAGGTTCTAATTCAATCTCTGGAAAAAATGACTCTTTACTTCATACATTTCTGAAAGCAGTATGGCTTATTCTGGTGGTGCCTGGACACATTCAGATACAACAAAGTACAAAAATATTTATTTTGGGCAAGCTATATTCCACAAAGCTCTTGAGGGGTGGGGGTTAAAAATGTGCAACCTTAATACCGCAATTCCAAAATTATGTCACAGGTTCAATAAAAATGGAGAGGCCCTTCCCCTAGGGCCCGTGATTACTCTCTTCGGCCCTGACAACGGTAACACAGTTTATCAGACAAATTCTACACACACCCAAGTACGCGGGGCTAAATGACGACGATGTCCAAGCCCCTTAAATGAAACAACAACAACAACAACAACAAACATTCAACCTTTTCCACGTAGTATGCTTAGGTCGATTTGATGTTGATGATAATTGTTGTTGTTTTAAGGGGCCTAACATGTAGGTTATCGGCCCCTAATGGTTTGGGTGATAGTGATAATGTAATGAAACTAAATCTAAAACTAACTACATACTTACATACTAGATGAGGAAAAGGAAAACAAAAATAAGAAGAAGGGAAACAAAAGACAGGAGGAAATGCCCTCAACCCTCGAAGAATGAGAATTAAGGGACTTGGAAGAAAGGAGAGCCAGAAAAGGCACATGGAAAAGGTAAAGAGGAGAGGGACCGCCCCAAGAGCAATGGAAGAAACAGAAAAACCCGACCCAGCTCGGGAAGTCCTCGGGGTTGCCAACTTCCAAACTCACCAGACGTGAGCCCTTGAGGGTGTAGCACAATACAGGGTGCACCATAAGTGGTGGGGCTACACACACCCTGGCTCCTTTAGGGCCTTGAGCAGAAGGCAGGAGATACAATGAAAAGAAAACAAGAGATCTGACCCCTCGAAGAATGAGGGATCAAGAAAGATAAGACAAGGGTCAATTAAGGCGGGAGAGTGAAAGACTCCCAAGGCCTCGGATACCCTTATACCATTTGGGTCGGAAGAGAACAAGTCTTGACCAAGGGAGGTCGAGAGGAATGATAACAGAGAGGCACCCGGCACAACTGGAAGCAAAGCATGACTCAGCTGGGGTCCCGTGGTAGTCAACCCACATCCCACTAGTCGTGAGCCCCTGGGGGAAGGTCTATTTTAACGAGTTCTTAAAAACATAAAATAAATAAAAGTTGAATAAAATACATTGTATCGCGACTTTTGGGATGACGTGATTTGTGTCCGATAATGGCGCGACGTCTGTGCCTCCTTACTGTAATTTAGAGATCTGCATAATGAAGAGAGGAGTGAAGATGGAATGGACTCACTACTTGAATTTCAATATGTATCTTGGCAATATTGAACTGAATTGAATAGAGTTAGTTTCTCTTTCACACCCTCTCTGTTTTCATCAAGCGATCACAAAACGAACGAACGAACGGCGGGGAGGGGCGTGAAAACAAAACACAAGCGCGACCGACGCGAAGCGATGGCAGAGCCACGGAAATCAATGCGGAGGCCGGAGAAGTAGCACAGTGTTACAGGAGGCTGTGGTCCCGCTGCTCTCCAGGGCGAGTGATCCAGCGGTAAGTTACTCACTCACCTGAATCCCTCTGCTTGTCCAACCGTTATCAGTAGGCTTGGAATTTATGTGCCTTCCATCTTAAACACAAAGTAAATTAAACTTGGATTAGAATTTTATTTTAAATGTATTGAAACCATTTAAATGCAAATTTAGGTCATTTCCTTGTTTTGTTTTCATATAAATAGGTCAAATTCGTTAATTAATGTCGCTTGAGTTTAAAAAATATTCATGAACTAATCTAGTGTAATAATGGACTATGCCAGATGAATCAGCTGCCCCTAGTAATATTGCTCTATGCAGCCCAACTAACGTTGTTATCAGTAAGGTCGATATTTCATTGCTAAGGTACTCATCGACACTACTGAAGATATTTCATTACAAGTTATCTTATTTTCTTGAAATTGATATCACTGATTCCAAGAATATAAACTTGTGGATTTTTGCCAAAAAAGAAAAATTATATTAATTTGGGGGGTCTTTTTCAAAAATTAGTCCCAAAAATGACGTGCATTTTTAGGAAGGGATATCATTGCTCTTTCTCAACTCAATTGAGTCATTGTTGTCGCAAATTGATCTGCTGTATGTTCGGAATGTTGTATAGCAGAATCGTTCTTGTATCTTTGATTGAGGCAAATATATCAGCTTTGTTTTACAATTTACGTTATTTTGATTGAAAAAATAAATTAAACGTGGGGGCGCGACCCCTAATTTCAATTTAACTGCTTCATTCTGCTTTAAAACATAGCTGCATTATTTGTCCATATTTTAGTTTTTAAATGAAACTACTATCTGCATTCTAAGTGGACATTTTAACTGCCCAAGTCAAGACAAATGAAAAAAAAAATGAAGTGAGAGAAATCGTAACTTAAAGTTGAGTTACACATTTAGAGTAAAGAGTCTTAATTTTCAACTCCAAAAAACTGCCTTTTCTTTGGATTTTAGATCAATCTTCTGCATTCTCCGACCCGTGAGTATCTCCTACATTGTTTTAGTTCTGGAGTAGACTGTTTCAAAGCCAGATTAATGTGTGCTTTATCTGCTGCACTTATACGTCAAAGTGACAGCTGCTGAAAAGCGTGCACAGCGATCATTAATGTGAATACAAATGAGCTAAACAACAATAAAACTAGTATAAACTATTATATTTCTGGAAACTAGAGAGGACATACTATCGAATGAGACAATAAAAAAACATCGAAAATTTTATTGAAAATTACTAATGGAAGGGTCGATGCACTGCAAACATATCCTGCAAACGATACTGAACACTGATCCCTCGATGTGACTACAGACTAATACGAGAGACAAATAATAGTGTTCAGTATCGTTTGCAGGATATTTTTGCAGTGCATTAGTTCCAAACGGGATGCAAGCAGATAAATATCGACCTTCCTGCTAACACGTGTTAGTTGGGCTGCATAAAGCAATATTATCAGGGGCAGCAGATTCACCTGGTATATTAGACGACTAGGATGTCCAAACAATATTGAAATTATTGTTCATTTTTTGCTTTTAAATTTTAGATTATAAAAGACAGTTAATTCGTCAATCAGTATTTATTTTAATAAGAATTTCTAACGTTTTGTCAAAATAAATATTGTAAATAATACAATAAACAGGGAACGGATTTCTATATAAACAGATAACTATTTAGGAAGCTAAACGTAATTATATTTTGTATTATCTTTACGAAACAGGGCGTGTGGAGTTGAAAAGTGGAGTATTTATTTTCCATATTTTTCCATATTTTGAAGTTTAGCACATATGCTCTATATTCTTAGTCATTAAAATCAATATAGTCAGTTCATATTTCGGCTAGAAAGTATGAAATTGTAGTAAATTAGCAGTCCCGTCAATAATGGAGAAGCAAGTTAAAGATCTATGCTTAAACATTTAAATCGTGGTACAGGTAACGTTGCAGATGTGGAGAAAATGAAGATGGACACTATACTTTCGAAGAACCCTGGGTATGGAGCAATGGGAAAGGTTGCTACAATTTTGTGAGGAGATTTAAGGGAACGTGGTAGTGTAGAATAGCCACTTGCTTAATGAAAGCTTCATTGTTAGGCAACAATAACACCTAGAAACATCACATTTTCACAGTTTACCAATAACATTCACAGCTACATGGTACTAAAGTATCATGGACATTTATAATATACACGGAAGAAAATGGAAATTGCAACACCCAGAAGGAGTGGTGCTACATTGCTGCAATTGAACATGCAGGACGAGTGTTCGGTTGTGATTCGATGATTACACTTTCAGGTCCCTCTGACCGCAAGTTTGGACAACAATCAATATAGTACGTGCCCACCACGAGCTGCAATACATTGATGAATTCGGCGAGGTATGGAGTCAATAAGGCCCTGGATCGCTTCCTGAGGAATTGTGGCCCATGCTTGCTGCACTGTATGGGTCAATTGTTCCAGAGTTGTGGGTGGCTGAGGACGGTTGGCCAGTTGTCGACCATTCATGTCCCACACATGCTCAATAGGACTGAGGTCCGGGGATCTGGCGGGCCATTCTAAGGTTGTGATGTCGTGGAGAGCTTCTCTGGAGATGCGTGCATTATGAACCCGGGCATTGTCCTGCTGAAACATCCCATTAGCAATGTTCGCCATCAAAGGGACAACCACTGGATTGAGTACCCTATCAACATACTGTCGAGCAGTCATAGTGCCCTCAACAAGCACTAATTGTGATTTCACACTAAAGCCAGTAGCTCCCCAGACCATAATGCTTGGTGTTGGCCCTTTGTGCCTCTCGACAGTAAGGTCTGGGCGGCCCCTCTCCCCAGTACGTCGGTGCACACGATTCCGGCGATCACTGCGGGCAAGACAGAAGCGCGATTAACCACTAAAGACGACCCTATGCCATTCGTCGAGCCACGTCGATCGTTCTCGACACCAGGCCAGCCTTACACGTCGCTGTTGTGGGGTCAATGGAACACCTTCTGCAGGGACACGGGATCGTAAGCCAGCTGCACGTAGGCGATTACCAACTGTTTGTTGTGTAACGTGGGGTGCCACAGCTGCTCGAATTTGCGCTGCTGTTGCATGGGGTTCCATCCGGGCCATCCGAATGATGCGGCGATCCTCTCTCACAGTTGTCTGTCGCGCTGGGCCTGTGCCAGGTCTACGAGTGTGGGCACCTTCATTTGACCACTGCTGCCATACACGTTGTACTGTAGATGCCTGACGGCCAACACGTGCAGCGACAGTCCTTAGCGATAATCCAGCCTCACACAGCGCAATTATCCGAGCCCTCTCAATCGGTGACAGTTGTTGATAGCGTGCTCTTCTCTGTCGAGGTATGTTTGACGGGGAACACTTCACTGCACAGACTGCAAGTCAACGACGCTACACCAGAGTCCGTATACTGGAGTTGATTCCTCCGCGACCAATCACGTGGGGAGACCTGTAGCAGCAATCCCATGGGTCTGAAACTTTGATCGTTTACATTCCTACATGGCATCGTTCCATATCTTGAAAATCAACAAAAACGACCAATGCCTTCATGGTGTTGCAATTTCCATTTTCTTCAGTGTATTTCAGTAATTATGGACATTCGAACAAACTAAAATTATTATGAAAATATTTCCTGGTTAGGTACCTTTTCCTCTGATGTTTCTGTAGATAATCAGATGAAAGCTGTAATTTCTCATCTACTGATAATGTTGAAGCTTTTAAAGTAAATGTATTGTTATTATGCATTTGATTTAGAATTTATAAATATTTGAATTCATCAACTTTTTGAGCCATTTCTTCAGATATTTTCTTTTTTAAAATTATTTTATTTTTACTCTGATCACGTTCATTTTGCTTCACAGTTTCTATCTCAAAAGTGCCTTTAAGTATGCAAAATATCACCTTGATCGTGCTAATAGTTCTTGAGAAAAAGGTACATAAATTAGAAAATGTAAAGTTTGGCGAAATACTGTTTCAAATGTCCATAAATATAAAAATGTGTCATTAATTTTTATAATACCTATGTTGCATGCGGCCGTGAATATTATTGATAAACTGTGAAAAATTTAAGTTTCTAGGTATTATTGTTACCAAAGAATGAAGCTGTCATTAAGCAGTTGCTTTGTTGTCTATTCTGCACTACAAGGTTATTTTAAATGTAAAGTTAACGTTGCATTTAATCCCAGCAGGCAGTGTCAAGTTCGAATATGCCCCCATTACCTCTTCTGATATTGAACGCAGTTTCAATCTGCCCTTAAGAGACAATAGGAAAATATTCACTTTCCAGCACTTCAAGTAACATTTTGTAATCCATTGTTTTGGTAACAGATAGACTAATGAAAGATTGAGTATTCTTCAAAGATCATATCGATATTAAAATGAGAAGTGCAACGTTATGTTAATGAATCGCTCATTTAAGAAAAAAGCCTCTTGTTATTTTTTTTTTACTAAATCCACTTCTGTGTGAAAATGGAATCTTTAGACTCCCGTACATCGTTTGTTAATGAAAGGTCTCTTCTCCCATTGCTCCAATACTGTCTTTAGACCATATGAAATATGAGTTTATATAAGAAAGGCCTCTTGTCTCGGACAAGAGGCTTTTCATAACTAAACTCCTGAGGAAAACGTTCCAGCTTATGTCCTGCAAATCAGATTTGGTCAGTTTACCAACGCAAAGAGCATACGAAGAAAAAAGCCCAACCCACGAAGAAAATATTAATGACTTGAAGGAGGTGTTGCATTACGCACCAAGTGAACATAGCTGGTTTTACAATGAGTTATTTTAGTGGCCGACTAAAAAAGGGACTGAATGAAAATGTAAGAACCACAAGAAGCTTATACTCTTATCTTTGTATTCTGATTTGTTTTACTTCCAAAGCGGAAAAATAAAGAATTTAGAGACAAAATAATTATATAGCTATTTTGAAAAAGAAACTGTATATACGGTAGAGTATACATATGTATATGTATTTTAAGTATAGTTAGTTTCAATACAAAATAGTGTAAATGAAACATGTTCTTTTTTAACTTAAACTAACAATTTACTTTGGGAAAATCAACTATATTACAATTGTTTTCACCTTTATTTATTTATTGCCACAACAGGGCAGTGCTCCAATTACAGTAGCAAACAATTGTTCTCACACAGATAATACATGAAAATACATTAAAATACAAAATAAAATACATTAGAATGCAAAATAAAACTTGAAAATTGAAAATTATGAAATGCTTCATGTCAATGATTTTCAAAATATGTTACATAGGTTCAAATATTGACAAAATTTCAACAACAAAAAATGAGGGTTCTGAGGATATGCAAAATCGTAGTAAAAATTTAAATGTCATCTTTTTAATGATATTTAAGAAATAAACAGTTTTTCTTTGTTTACCGAAAATTTGGATTTTTTGACAAGATGCGGTTCGTTTCAAGTAGATCTACTGCTTTGAACTTGGATATTAAAATAGGTCTACTTGAAACGAAGGTTCAATCGATAATGCGTGACGGACATTACATTTCAAGACAACAAACGTCGTCGTAGCGCAAATACTTCCCAAGATATTTCAGTTTTAGTAAAGTGTGAATTTTCTTCCAAATTATTTTAATATATAAGATTATAGATTTTTAAATTTTAAGTCCATATATAATTCCATATTTCTATAAAAATAACTAAATATATTTTCATTAATCATTAGCACATATAAATCCGTTGCCCCGTGATAAGAAAATGTTATAGTTTGTAAGCCAATAAGGATACCCGTTTCAACTAACCATCATAACATTTTTTCTCATTATTAAATTTTAGAGTCATGAATATCACAGACATCCGACTCGTGCGCTTATATATATGTGAATATTATTTAACCATCTGTATTGCTGTTGCTTTTTTATTAACGTGCGTAACTGATTTTGAGACTAAGATTGCGCTGGACTTGTAATGCGGTACAATCATAATAGCATTTTCCTGGGGCGTGGTGGCTCAGCGGTCTAGCTGTATGCCTTTCACCAAGGTTGTCCGGGTTCGATTCCCGGTCAATGCATGTGAGATTTTCGAAGTGAAATGCCACGTCCTGTGGTTCGGATTCCACGTAAAAAGGAGGTCCCGTGGCTCATGATCTCTAGATTAACGGTCACGTTAAACTACAAGCTTCTTTCCTTTAGCATTTTTCTGGCTTTAGGGTTGATGAATCCGAAAATAAATCACGCTCAGGATAGCTATTGCAAACGCCGAGATTAGAACCTTAGATTTTTTTATGAGACTAAATGTAATTAAAGAAAACCACTTGTAGGAGTTTTAAGTACAGCAAATAGTGCAAATTAAATTAAGTCTAGTATTGTTGCGTCACCTCCGTGGTGTAGTGGTCAGCGAACTTACTGTAGCTGCCACCACGGAGGTCCAAGATTCGATTCCCGGCTCTGCCACGTAATTTGAAAAGTGGTATGAGGACTGGAACGGGGTCTACTCAGCCTCGGGTGGTCCAAATGAGTAGAGGGGGTTCCATTCCCACCTCTGCCATCCTCGAAGTGGTTTTCCGTGGTTTCCCACTTCGTCTTCGCGCCCGCTCCTTCCCTCTTCCTTGTCTATCCCTATTCTTCCTATCCCGTCCCATCCCTCATGAGGCCCCCTGTTCGCTTTGCATGTGAGACCGCCTGGGCGAGGCGCTAGTCCTGCCTCCCCAGTTGTATCCCCCGACCCGATGTTAAGCTCCAGGACACTGTCCGTAGAGGCGGTAAAGGTGGGATCCCTCGCTGAGTCCGTGGGAAAAGTCTACCTGGAGGGTACACTGACTACGAAAAAAGATTGTTGCAATCTTGTGTTATTAGATATACTGTAGTTACTAAGTGCCTTCATTCATACATTTTATTGTATCTTGTCATTTCCGGTCTTACATCATTTATCTATTTTAAGAGCTCATTGTTTTACTTTTTAATGTCATAAACATCTGAACCTCACTCATGACTGTTTTCCTGTCTGTATTTTTAGAATTTGTTTACGTGCGCTCCTACGTCATAGGGCTGTCATGTCTTAGTGTTGGCGAGAAAAACAACCAGTAGTCTCCATAAGAGAAGCGATATTTCTAGAAACTCTTAGGAACACGGTATATTGACCATTTCAAATTGTAGGCTAGTATGTAGGTTAGTGAACCCCGTGGGGGAAGTAAAGAGAACATTCTCAATCGCAAATGGGAGACGTCTTCACCTTTAATATTCCCCAGAACTCTGGCGCTCATTCACTCTCACTTCCGCCGTCGTAAATAAAACACGCAACTTGAAATAAATGAAAAGTAGTGCAAGGTCGCGCGGTTTATGCAGAAGAAGTCCAACACGAAGCTCTTTGGATGATCGACCCTGGGGATCGATTTCGAGACTTCTGATACCGAACAGTGAATGTAGAATACAATAGAATCGGTGATTACGTGACATTAAAGGGCAAAGGCTGCGCGGTCATCGGTCCTTTTGATTAATTGCCATGCCACCTTCTGTGGCCCAGAGGTATGCATTCAGACTCCAGTCCCAAAGGTCCCGAGTTTGATTGTTGGCTCTGATAAGAGATTTAATTTTGGTCTGTGGACTACAGTGGGATTCAGCCAGCCTCAAGAGGGAAAACGAGATCAGGTGTGTTCGATTCCCACTTCATCCAGTCCAGCAGTGGTTTTCCGTGGTATCCCGCTCTAACTCCAGGCAAATGCTGCAATATAACATAACTTCACAGCCGCCTCCTTCCCTAAACCTAGACCCAATTACAACTATACACGGGGCTGATCACTACTATGTCACAACCCTCCAATGAAACAACGACATGTGTATTAAAAACATATCGTTTGCACTTCCACTTGATAGTTAACATTTTATTTCCGACAAGTTTTGCCTTTTGGCATCCTCAAGGGAAATGAGTTGCTAATAAATAAATGTAAATAATAATAATAATAATAATAATAATAATAATAATAATAATAATAATAAGAGTTAAAGCGGGAAACTACGGAAAACCACTGCTGGACTGGATGGAGTGGTAACCGAACACACCTGATCTCTCGACCAGAGGGATCATACCGAAGTCGCTGAAGGCCAACCTCGATAAATTGGGGCTTCGCCATAATCTGCATACTAGCATGCAGAAAGTAGTTATTTTAGAGATCTGCTCCATAGTTCGTTCGTTCCTCAACCTACCAGTTTAGAGAACTCCACTCCATCTTGCAATAAATGCCGATGAAATGGTGAATTATACCCAACGATATGTGAACTTATGAGAAAAAATCATAATAATAATAATAATCGGAAAGGAAACAAGAAGTTCCGTGAAGAACTATACAGCCTACTTTTCATGCCAATGATTATTCTACAGAATATGAACCTATCTAGAATAATGACGAAATTAAGTTGCTAATATCGAAATTTCCAATTAGTTCGAAATACTGTATACCTGGCATAATGTATCCTAATAGAGCACTACAGTTGGCAGCCCTGATGACTGAATATATTCTTAGTTCCGTCTCTTAAGGTACAAAATACAAAATTTGGTTGAAGTCCAATGAATAGTATGGACGTTACATGCAGTTAAACATTGGATCTAACAGCGCGCGTAAAATCTTGTTGGCAACAATGTCATGCATGTATTGGTCAGAAATAATCTGAAATAATACGATCTATTGTTGTGCCAATTTTGAATGAAATCCATTAGTTAGTATAGAAGTTACATGCATTTTAAAATTGGACCTATCAGCAGGCTTAGAATCATGTTGGCAGCACTGACGTATATTAGTTACTCCAAATTCGTCTAGAATGCCAGGTACTATACGTGTGCAAAGTTTAGAGCTATTGGCTTGCATACTTTCTGATATATTGATATTAGGGTAACAAAAATAGGGACAGCACATATTAACAGTTGGCAGCACTGGTTGCTCCTTAGAATACGCATAGTCATATCTGTTATGGTACACATAGCACATACGAAATTTGGTTGAAATCCAAATGATAGTATGGAAGTTACATGTATTTAAAGTTGGACCTGTCAGCAGGCTTAGAATCATGTTGGTAGCACTGACGTATATAAGTTACTCCAAATTAATATAGAATGTCAGGGACTATACGTGTGCATAGTTTAAAGCTGTCGGCTTGCATACTTTCTGATATATTGGTATTTGGATAAAATAAATTAGGAGCATTTATTAACAGTTGGCAGCCCTGGTAGGTCTGAAGAATACGCTGTCATATCTGGTTATGTACACATACAACATACGAAATTTGGTTGAATTCCAATTGATAGTATAGAAGTTATATGCATTTAAAAATTGGACCTATCAGGAGGCTTATTATCATTTTGGCAACACTGCCATGTTTAGCCTCCTGGAAATTAAACTGAAATATTATGATCTGTACGTGTGCCAATTTTGAAATAGCTCCCATTCATACTTTCCAAGATATCCAACATGGAGCTCAAATTTCAATTGCGATTTTTTAGCAGTTGGTAGCACTGACATCATTTTCAAATATGGCCGTGAGATATTCAGGTATAGATCTTTACTCCTACCAAATTTTGTTTCGATTGCTGCAGCCGTTTAGGAGTTGATAGGGGGGGGGGGGGACACACACACACAGACAGACAGACAGACAGACAGACAGACAGACATTTGCCCGATCTCATAAGTCTACTTTTTCCTCATTTTTGCAAAATGTGAAAAGTAGGCTAAAAACACCTTGAAGACGAAGGACTGAATAATTGATGTGTATTTGTAGTCCATAGATGGTTGTATCGAATTAATATAATAATAATAATAATAATAATAATAATAATAATAATAATAATAATAATAATAATAATAATAATAATAATAATAATAATAATAATAATAATAACAAGCGGACCCATGAGAGAACTCACCCACTCGGCATTGTTGGCATACGGGCTCGACGCGACACAATTCTGGCTTATTTGTTCTTATTTGATTGTTAAATCGCACTTTCAAACAAATTGTCGATATCTATGAAACCATTGTGCAATTCGTCACTGCTGCGGGCAATTCTCTTTTTTTTTTTTGAATGCTCATTTGTTACGATAGGTTAGCTGGCTGAGTGGTGCAGGGGTAACGGTTTCGCGTGCTGTCTCCAAGGTTGTAGGATCAAATCCTAGTGTAGTCAGTTGGCATTTGGGGGTGCGTAAATGCGAGGGAGCCGTATCAATAGCAAAATTCGGGCACGCCGGCGTCTCTAAATGTCTCCTAGATGGATGAGTGGTTTCACTAAGAAGGACCGCATCAAAAATGAGAAAATCAGAGGAACTGTTAAAGTGACAGAAGCATCAAAGAAAATCCATGTTGTGGTATGGGCATATTATGCGAAGGGACGAAAGCTATGTAAGGAGGAGAGTAATGGATCTGGTTGTAGACGGAACGAGAAATAGGGGCAGACGCAGAGGAAGATGGACAGATAATACCCGAGAAGACCTAAAGAAGAAAACGTTAAAAGAAGATTGTAGTTTCAAGTGACTGTGAATCTTGTGATTATGAGCCACGGGACTTCCTTATTACGTGGAATCCGAACCACAGGACATGGAATTTCACTTCGAAAATCTCACATTTATTGGCCGGGAATCGAATCCAGTCCACCTTGGTGAGAGCCGACAGCTTAACCGCTGCGTCACGACGCCCCCCTAAAAAGTTAGAGGAAGATGATGTGTGGGACAGGAAAGAGTGGAAAAGAACGGCCGGAAACATCGACCCCGTTTGAAGCGGGATACGATGAAGAAGAATAATAATAAGAAGTAGCAGTTAAAGTAACAAAACTAGTCAATTAATGTTAGTTATATGTGATATTTTGTTAAGATACTGAAAGTGGTGATTGGCGTTCAAATTTGTTTGCTTAGTGTGATTATGTGATTGTTGTTGAATGGCCTGGCTAGAGTGGATTGTATACTTAGCTGCTTGAGTGGTAAGCGGTCCGGATGCAAGAAGTTGTCCTCGTCACTGCCGGCACTGAACAGTCCAAGTTTCACATCCACAGAGCGCCACGCTTCAGACAAAGGCATTCAAAAATGACTTCCTAATACCTTAGTCTATATTTAAAATACTTTCCTTGCCTGAGCCAACCTACTTTTTATATCCTCTTTGCTTCGTCCATCACTGGTTATTTTGTTTCCCAAGTAGCAAAAGTCTTCTAATTCCTTTAGCTTTTCACCTGCCAATTGGACGTCAATACGGGTTTTTGATTTCTTTCGGTTGCATTTCAGTATTTTTGTCTTACATTTATTAATTTTCATCATGAATTATTTCTTAAGGGTGGTGTCCATACAATTTAAAAACTCATTCAAATCCTCTGGCGAATCGGCTGAGATGACAATATCATCAGCAAATCACAGATTTGAAATTATTTCTCCTTGATTCTTTACTTTTCTACTTTAACATTTTCTCTAATCTTTTATTGCTTGTTCAATGTACAGTGTTCACTTATTATTATCATATATCGATATATTGCCATGGTCTTTTTGGGCCAGCAAAAATACTACTACAGTATACCGGTACTGCATTTAAAGTACTTCAACTGCCAATCAACTCTGCCGGCACTTGATCGCGCAATCCTGGGCACTGAGGTCGAGAGCCTCATCAACTTCGTTACACTGCAGGTTAAAATTTAGAGTTCGGCTCTCGGATTTTATTTCTTCCATTGGACAAAACAGACAAAACGTCCGTAACTGACCTCAAACTAGTTTTAATTTTTTTAAACTGTACTATTTACGGCACCGAGGCTATGCATTCCATAAAAATAATATATTGCTTCTAGATTTACACATATTTCTTAGTTTTGTACCCGCTTAGCGGAGGATGTTTAGTCAGTACTCGGCTTAGCTTACTCCGGTATCGGAGCGCGTTACGTTCCCTCCACCACTGACCTCATATCCGATATGTAAACACAATCAGGTTAACAAGATTTTTAGGAAAAACTCAACATTACAGTTATATATTATTTTATTCATATAAAAGGAAATAATCATTCAAAAACATATAAAAAATCAAGACCATTTGGTATTTTCTCTTCAAATGTCACTCATAAAAATCACTAAAAATCATCAAACATCAAGATCATTTGGTATTGTCTCTTCAAATGTCACTCATAAAAATCACTAAAAATCATCAAAATTCACCATAATGTCTTTTCATTGTTTCGTGAAGTTTTGAATACTCTGTCTTGCTTAATTTACCATTTCCACACATTATATCATTATTTAAGTTTTACTCTACTCAGGCGTCGAGCGCGCCGATCATTTTAGTCATATCATTCGTCCAAGGCTTTGGATATTTACATTTTCTTTATTTACCCTTCAGGGCTTCCTTTATTCATTATATTTACATGATTTTTATTTTATTAAATTCTTTGGACCTTCACACAGCTCATCACAAAGCCTTAGGTTTTTTAAAATGCAATACAATACTATACCAAAATGTGCCATGTCTATCGATCGAACTCCCAATCATCCAGTTACAATCCATGCATCTAGGCAATTTGCTTTTGTGCTGTACTGTGCACCATTTGTTTATAAAAATGGGATCTTTATTTATAACAAAACTTATTATTCCTTAACCTGTTATATCATTATTTATGAAAGAAGGAATTTCTTTACCAACAATTAACTATTTGACACAATCCATCAACTTTCACATAACATTTCAGAAATAGGCTCGGGACGATTTCTTTAATTCCCGCCTGATAATTTTATACTCAGTTTAATCTTGCACCTTATATTTTGAACGTTATTATTTCCCTGTAACAGTTTCCCTTTCCACCAGTCTCTGCTAGACCTCACTTAACTACCGAACTCATTAAGTTGTCACTCTTTCTTCCTCACAAGAGGCAAGGTCGCACACACAAGGTCACCCCCTCTTCCTGTGGTACTTTAAAACGAGATTTATGATGGCTCGCTAGCCCTTCTTGCTTTCACGCTAGTGTAACTTTTCAACCATATGATTTCCAAGACTTAAAATTCATTTCACCACGGATATTTGTTCCGTCGTTTATTTATTATTAATATTTATCTTTCGTTCCCAGGATATTAGTATTTAATTCGCAGAGACTGTACGGTAGTTCCTTATTTCAACTTCTTACGACGCTTACAATGCCTCTTCACAACAATACCTTACTACAACAATGCATTATTACAACAATGCCTTTTAACAACAATACCATACTACAACAATGCCAAGCTGGGATAACCATTCTACAGCGGGACTTATACGACGTTTCATTCAACTACATTTTTCGGTGGGAATTTGCACATCCACAATACACAACAATATAACGCTTCATTAGGCAATAACTCGGTGGGAATTTATTCATCCACAATACACAACAATATAACGCTTCATTAGGCAATAACTCGGTGGGAATTTACTCCTCCACGACATACAATAAGAGGCTTCTTCATTACAACAATATATTCGGTGGGAAATTAACTCCACGCATTTCGACGATTTTTACTACATTTTCTAACTCACGAATAAATATATCCTGGTTTAACGCATATTATATTCAGCTTGAAACTATATTTTTATTATTCTCATTAACCCTTACGGTAATACGACTTGCTTGGATAACTTTACGACATTTGCCCGACTTCGGCATTCCTAATATTTATTTCACGACCTTGGCCTAATAGCCTATAAGGTAATGTATTCGTTCTTGGGTGTTTTCTTCCACCATTTATTTGGATATTTATAACTTCATTAATTTATTAACATATTATTTCTTGCTCTATTTTTATGTTGAGTTCCCAGACACGGATCTTTAAATATAACTTTGTTCTTAGTTTGATCATCATTATTCGCGTTCTTATTAGTTCATATTTTAACTCATTTCATTATAACGCTTCATTCCTTCGTTATTTGTTATTAGGTATAAATTTTAAGCATTATTATTTAACTTATCCCTTCAATTTTTATAATTTTATTACGGTGCGCATTTACTTCATAACTAGGCAACAATTTAAGCCATTTAAGTTATTATTTTATTCCTTCTTTCAAATTCATTTATTTATCATATATTTCATTATCGTGTTTCCATTTCTTTATCTTTACTGATCCCAACAATGCTTTATTTTCACCGATGCGGTCCTCGTGATTAACAATTTTCATTTTTCCAACATTTCAATTATTTGCACATTTATTTCATCAATGAATCAATCGTCAAACTCCCCAGTCGACGAATGGTTCTATTGATATCAGTACACAGTACAACAGCAAAAATATTAATGAAATTTCATTAACTCACCCGTGCAATGATTCCATTCATAGATAGGCTCACCCATCATGTTGCATTTCTAGCACTTCATCACAACACCTTTCCCTAACATTTTTATATTGCACTTATACATTATTACACTGACACATAAAAGCATATTATAACACTTTAACACTATAGCACTTTCTCTTCTCAACACACGACCCTATCTCAGAGCTTTGGCAATGATTTTCCGTACTGGCTGATCCCTGACGATACCTTACGATTTCTGCTTTGAACGTGCTAATTCGCTCCTTCCTCGTTCCTCGAAACTCCTAGTTTCATGTTCTCCGTGAAAGTCTCAAACTCCACGTCCCTGCTTACTCGTTCCTACTCAATCCTGGTTATAAATGTTCCTCGTACTCGCCTTCACTCGTTCCGTACTTTTGCTTCGCATAAATGATCTAGTTCCTAGCTTGGTCTCCAATTCGAGAGCCTTAACTTGTCTAGCTCGTATTCCTGACACTTTATATCTTGAGTCTCGAACCCGCAGTCTCCTAGGTTCCTACTCATTTAGTTTGTACTTCGTGATCAATACTTGTTTATATTATTCCTTCCTAGGATTCGCTGCTTTATACTGTCTTTATTTGACGCACTGTTATCTGTATTTCGGGTTCCTAAGACACCGATTTCTAGTTTTGAACCAACGTCCCTTCAAAACTCCAAGTTCCTTAATTATCGCTCTTGCTTCACGTATTTCTGTATACTTTCTCCTGCAACTGTTCGTTATAGAATCCTCTAACTTATTTAAGTCTCCACTGTTAATCTATTATAACTGGTGATGTGTAGCGCACCTGGCCTACAGTATTCATGGTTCAACTTGTATTGTGGCTAGCCTACACTGAGGTCTAGATAAATGTCTTATAACGCTGCCTCCATCAGGAGTCCCTGATGATAACTGTCCTACTGCGTAACACGTCTCACCGAGATCTGAATGAACTGTTTTTTAAAGTACCATCTCCCTTTAGGAGTCTCTATCGAACTGTCACGTTGCATGACTTACGCTGATGTCTGGATCAAACTGTGATTTTCTATGTGTCGTTGCGCCTTTCTGAGGCTTGACGAACTATCGTATAGCGTTGCGTCTCCCCGAGGCTGTGTCTTTTGACTGTTGACTGAAGTCGAACTGTAGACTGTCATATACTCGAACCAACGTGCAGCACCTCCACAGGCCTGCCAAGACTGAAGATTACTTGACTCGTGCAGCACCTCCACGGGCCTGCTAAAAACTGAAGACTACATGACCACTGCTTGCAATGGCTTCCTTTATATACGATTTTTAGAAAATAAACTACTTTGCTTATGTTGCAAAAATTAACTTCTAAACCATTTGTGGTATCTTTCTAAAAATTATCCATCTTGAAACTTGTGTTCCAAATGTCCCAATTCTGTAAAGTTTTTCCAGATTCGATCATGGGGATGTATTAATTTAAATTAAATTAGCTTCTTTTCTGTGTGGGAGTGTATTTTTTTATTCCCCTACTCTCCCTTTTGGGCTGGGTGAATTCCCTTTCGTAATCTGCTGACTTTGCTTTCTTATCCCGCGCGTTGTTTAATAACTTTTATTGTTCTAAAAATTTCCCTTTCCAAAATGAATGACTTTGACGGAGAGTTTTCTTAAAAATTTTGGTTTGGCTAATATCAATGATTTCTGCCGATTTCTTAGCTCCGCCTTCGCGCCATGTTGTCAATCTCTTGATAAATTGGTACTTTCTCCTTGATATCTTGCATCTCTCTCTTACAGTCGGTTCTTCCCCTGGGTGTATTTTTAACTATGTGTAACCCTTTCCTAGCTGACTGTGCAGCGACATCATCTTTGCAGCTGCTATGTTACTCCATACTCCCTTATGAGCTATGTTCGTCATTCATATGTGCTCTTAGCTATTAACCCCTTTGATGCTTTAAAATATTGTAAACACATCCTATTTTCTCGTTTTTCTGATTGGTTGTGGGTTCAAAGCCTGTGCCAAAATCCATTTGGGCACAGTATTTTACTAAATAAAATTGAATTTGGTTTCATTCCATTGTAATTTATTATTTGAAATTTGATATTTTTTCAGTCGGCCAACAAAAATACATGAGATTAATATAATATGCACTTGGATGACCAGTTTCGATCGTCAAGCGATCATCATCAGATCCCTTGCACTTAGGCCATTATGCTTGACTGTCACCGCGGAGACCCAGGTTCGATTCCAGGCTCCGCCAAGAAATTTAATTCTGGTCTGAGTGCTGGAACGGGGTACACTCAGCCTCGTGAGGCAAAACTGAGAAGAGGCGGGTTCGATTCTTACCTCAGCCATCCTGGAAGTGGTTTTCCGTGGTTTTCCGCATCTACTCCAGGCAAATACCGGGATGGTTCCTAACTTACGACCACGGCCACCTCCTCTCCAATCCTCATCTGAATTATAAATACACACTCCAATACAGCTATCACAATAACACACGAGTCACCAGACAAATTCCATACACAACCAAGTACACAGGGCTATATTTCAACGATGACGCAAAGCCCCTAAATCAATCAACAACAGCAGAAAATTAGGGTATTAAATCTATGTCTCCGAGTATGAGTGACGATCGAAACTGGTCATCCAAGCGTATAGAGTTTATTAATCTCATGTAAAAAGAAATTTCTCGATTAGGGAAACACACATAACAGTTGGGTATAATCGTGTTGGCCGACTGAAAACCATCTAATTTCGATTACTAAGGCAATACTGAAAAAGGGCTTCCAACATGACCACGTAATTTATTAAGGTATGAAGACTGGCCGGACGACCGGGGTTCGAATCCCGGTGACATCGGGGTGAAATTTTCAACTGATAAATCACGTGGCGGCAGGAAGGGAATCCGGCCTTAAATCCCCGGCTAAAACCAAAATGAGCCTGGTTGGCTGCGGCGACCCCGATTAATTGGGAAAAGCCGAAGAGTGTTAAAGTTTTTGAAGAGGTTGGTGGGACAGATCGAGGTAACTCGACATCTGACGCATGGCGAACTTCTGTGTGCTCTATTAGCAACATGAATCCTTGCTCGTATTCAGCGCCTCATTAACCATCGCCGTGCAGCACTGCCATTAGGGCGACACCAGCAAGTCCCGAGATCGCAGGTTAGAATCCCGGCGCTGACAGTGGCTATACTGAGTGTGGTTTCTCCCCGAGTTTTTCCAAACTCCCTGCAGGCAAATGCCGGGATAGTACCTTATTTCATGTCCCGGGGCACCTACCTCATCCCTGGCCCTGATACAGCTACACATACTACTACAGTAATCACACAAATTCAGGTTAGCAAACAAATTCAAATCACACCCAACTACTGTACACAGGGCTGATGACCAACATGTCGCAATCCCCTAAAATGAATTAACAACAGTTCGTCAAGGATCTTTACTCTAAAGGTCCAAACATTAGTTCAGCCACTTTCTCTGTCGTCGAAAATCACTTTCAGGGTTACTGTTTTCATATTCGTGCTATAGCTGCACAATTAACATTATTGTACAGACTACTATACTGTAGGCTATATTTATTTATTTTTAATATATTTATTTTTTGATTTATTTATTGAATCATTCATTTATTTGTTTATTTATTTATATAGCCTATTTATTTGTTTATTTATCTATTTATATATTGATTGATTTATTAATTTATGTAATTAATGGATTAATTAATTTATTAATGAATGTAGTAATTTATTTATTTATTGGTTTGTTTGTTTGTCTATTTGTTTGTTTGTTTGCCCAGAAGGATCTATAATTGGCTAGAATGTCTAAATAGCCCTTCTTGGAAAATTTTCAGTGTGGAGTTTCTAGCCAATTTGGACCAAGTAACACTCATAAATAGAGCCGCGAGTGGATAAACAAACCGTTATCGGTATCCGCCCCGCATCCGCACGTTTGTTTTTCAAATCCGCTGACATGACAATAATATTTTAAATTTATTAGACAAAGCATTAAGTAATTACATTAAAGCAACACATTTAGATATTTGAGGAGAAAGTCGTTGTCATGTACTAGGCTATGTTTAAAATGAATGCTATACAGCCAGAATTGCAACCCTTTTTGGTTCAGAGTGTTAATTATGCTTAATGACATAATTTGAATGAGATTAGCTTAAATCATCATCTAGCATTTGTCATGGAAAGAACATAACGGATAAATATGACATGTCAAAAACATCCGGGTCCTAGTTATGATATTCAACAAGTTATGCACTTCTGAGAACGGCTGTACAAGTCCGAACCTACTGGCAGTACAATAATATTTTAATCAGATAAAATATTAAAGCAACACATTTAGACATTTGAAGAGAAAATCGTTCCCTTAGGCTATGGCATGTGCGATGTTTAAAATGAATGTTATACAGCTAGAATTGCAACCCTTTTCAGTTAATGTTAGTGTTAATTGAGCTTAACGGCTTAATTCGAATGAGATTAGCGTAAACTATCAGCTTATATTTGTCATAAAAAAATTAAAAAATAAAAACACAACAGAAAAATATGATAGGCTATGTCATAAACATCCGGGTCCTAGATGGCTATAGACAGTCAACAAGTTCGGATTGTATTCTAAAAACTATCCACAAATTTACTCCAAACATTATTGCAGCTTATCCGCTATCCGCACGGCGATGCAAACTATATGCGTATCCACGCAGGGCTTTACTCATAAGATAATATCAGTAGTGATGTTTCAGTATAGGCTACTAATCACAACAGCACAAGAATGTTCCCGATTCGGCCATCAATGTCTAAGATGTCAATACATCCGGATTTGGGGGTGAAAATGCACAACGAGTGATCCACAGCCCTGGCGCGAATTTCCATATCTGGTAGACAACGATACAGTACAGGAATACCTTACGATAGGACAGTTCTTTTATTTCCATCTCCATGGTCAATGGGAGCACGTCGTTTTTCATAATGGTTATGACATGGCCTGGATTGGAACTGTAGTCGCCTGGTGACAAGGTCATTGATCCATGCCGACCTGTCTTAATTAGGTCGCCGTGCTGAGAGGTGCGCTGACCTGATGAACTGTCTCGGCTGGCCGTCGGTCGATCTTATCTCCGCTCCACACGAATTAATCTGGGTATCCAGCAGGCAGCTGGGAAACACATTACCTTAACTCTCCGCTAGGCGTGTGGGTATTCATAACGTCATTAGTAGAAACCCTCTTCCTCTTCAAAATCGCGAAACTCTTTTGATGGTAAAATGATTGCTTTTCAGTTGGTCAATTAAAACTGTGTGGAAAATGACACTAACTTAGGGGCTACACCCCATGAAGAGCCCTGGTCTTGTCGACCACTTGTCTCCTGCAGTCGTCTGTCGATTTTATCATCCTTCTCCAATTCCGCACTCATATTCTTCACAAGTCCGCCTCTACGTCATCCTTCCACCTTAATATTGGTCATCCCACTGACCGACTGTCCTCTGGTTTTGTACTTAGCACCTTCTTTGGTACTCTCTGGTCATCCATTCTGTATATGTCCCAACCACCGCAACTTCCTTGCATTAATATCCGTAGTGATTGATGGGTTCTGGTAGAGTTCATACAGTTCTACATTTTTCCGAATTGCCCACATGCCAGTTTCACATATTGCACCATATACTGTATCTTCCGCAGTACTTTGCGTTCCCATGTAGGCCTACCCAACATATTTTTGACTTGTTGTGTTATCGTCCATGTTTCAGGCCCATACATTACAACAGGTTTTGTAACTGTTTTGAACACTGTCAACTTCAGCTGCCTTTCTTCTGTTTTTAAGTTTAAATGCACATTTATTGTATTTACAGAGACAGATACAAAAACTTATCACAGAATACAAATTCCCTCCTCAATGTAATGTTCAAAGTTCACTGAAGTTTTTAATCATAGACGTTTGAGGAGCGCAAAATGTTAAGAAATATGTTGCCTGCAGTTATTCTTGCCTTTACAGTATATCTGTTGGCACTATTTTATCTTCAGTGATCACTCCTACCAACTACTTAAGGGGGCACATATATATTAAGAAGCCAAAACAATACCAATTTTAACATTATGGCTATGCCTGTCATAAATCTTGTACAATAATTGGTTGGTTGGTCCCTTAGTTTAGGGGCTGCGACAACGCGGTCATGTAGCCCCGTGTACTTTGTGTGTGTGTAGAATTTGTCTGATAACCGGTGTTAATTGTGATGGCTGTATTAGTGTGTGTTATCTGTAATTCAGGTAAGGACTACAGACGATTAATTTTTAAGTAGTTCCTACTTTTGCTACCAAATGCTACCGTCCACTACACCTAGCTGCGGACTTGGCTACTAGATGTCATAGCAGGCCAACACCTGGTGACGAACGTTGGAACTAATATAGCGTTATCAAACTAACCTACAAATTTTAGCTTCCACAAGTGTAGTTATTGGAAGGTTCTTTTCATGCCATAAATCTGTGACATGGGACCGCCGGCTTTACTTCCCCTCCGAAGGAAGGCATACTGAGGGATTTTAACGCTCTTAAAAATCCGACGACTTTGGCCGGGTTTGAACCCGCGATCTTGGGCATAGAAGCTCAGCATGCTACCAACTACGCCACCGAAGCCGTATGCACAACAATTGTATACATTTCTGAGGAAACGCGCACATCTTGCTATTAGAAGAAAAGTTCTAAATGTTCGAAATTCAAATCGTAAATGATTCTATCCATTTTTCAAAATTTCAAAATTTGGTTCTTGCTTTGCGCTGACCTTCACCATTTCCTTATATCTCCCTTATTTATAGGAAATTTTGGACTTTTCGTTTTTTAACGTGGGTATTAAACCTTCAGCTAGAAAACGAATATCAAACATTTCCACATCATTGTTAATTAAGCGTTATTATTTCATTTATATTCTGAGCAAACTAAAAAAAAGTTTCAAAAAAGGACTAATTAAATCCACAAAGATTTGAGTGTGTTTCATATTTTAGCTGAAGGTTTAATACCCACTTTACAGAAAGAAAAATTCTAAAATTCCCCTAAACATGGGAGATATGAGGGAAACGGTGAAGATCAGCAGAAAGCAAGAAATAAATTTTGAAAAATGGATAAAAATAGTTACGATTTGAATTTTGAACATTTCAAACTTTGCTTCCAACAGCATGATGTGTGTGATTCCTTGGAAATGTATATAATTTTTGTACAAGATCTAGGACAGGCACGGTTATAATATTAAAATCGGTAGACTAATGTTTTGACTCCTTATGCTGTATGTACCCCCCCCCCCCCCCTTTAAATACTTATTTGGGTTTCCGAAGCTTATGATTACGTTGATGACGTGCGGGGGGAGGGTATATGAAATTATTACGGTACGTGATCACATAAAGAGGTTCAAAAATATTTTTGATGAAAAATAAAGCACGACTTTCGTCAATTGTTCGTACATTTTTGTTCTTTTTGCCCCTGAAGCGCCTCAGGAAACTTCAGCGTTTTTAAAACAGTAATTGATGTATCTGACATTGTGTTTTCTTGTTTCAATTATTTATACGGATAAATCGTGACGAAATCAGCAATATTAGGTGTTGAATGACGATGCGACGATTACGCTTGATACCGTGGGGGAGGGGTCAAAAATTGGCCAAAAAGTGATGACATAATAAGAGGACGGCCCTTAAGCTACTCACACTTACTAACCTGTAAAAAAAATAGTTGGATTAGTTCGATTTATTTATAGAATGCAAATACATTTGCCATTGATAGCAAAATGTCTTTTGTAATCCGTATTGATAGATGAATCCTAAAGTTTAAAATATATCTATTATAGATTATTGTACATGTTTTGACCTGGCATTGAGGACATTGTCAGGTCGAAACATGCACTATAATCTATAATATACACCCTCTGTCTGAAAAGTTCGGTGAACGGGTCTATATTACGAACGGATTGTTGGCTTACCTGAAACAACAGTTACTATCCTTCGAAGTAATCCCCGTGGATGGTTATGCACTTCTTAGAATGGCTGTACAAGTCCTTCCTTGAAACTCCTGGCATAGTCTTCCTGAGGGATAGCCTTCAGTTGGATCGTCACATTACGTTGGATGTCCGAAATGTCCGAAAACCTGTGGCCCTTCAGGGCTTTTCGGCGACCCTGGACCCCGATACTCCATACTTCGACGCTTGCCGACGAGGTCGTACCTCAGGCACCAGGTCTCGTCACCCATGACGATGGTTTTCAGGACCATTCCATTCCACGGAACATTCACCCTTCTCACTGCCACCCGTCGAACAGGTGTGCACGTTAGGTTGCATAAATTCACCCTTGTCACTGCCGCCCGTCTCACAGGTGAGCAAGGTAGGTTGCATAAAATAACGCTTCTCTCTTGCTTTCAATTTAGAGTTTTGACGACCCAAACTGAAGGCTATTCCCAAAGAAGACTATGCCAGGAGTTTCCAGGACTTGTTAAGTCATTCTCTGAAGTGCATAACCATCCACGGTGATTACTTCGAAGGACAGTAACGGCTGTTTCAGATAAGCCAACAATCCGTTCGTAATATAGCCCATTCACCGAACTTTTCAGACAGGGAGTATAATAGATATATTTTAATTCAAGTATTGTTTGGCATATATTTTAAACTTTAGAATTCGATTTACAGTATTTATTCGAGTCAGAAGCAATTACAGTACACTAATAAAAAAAAGAAAACACAAATGTCTCAGATTAGATGATCTTCGCCCAGAAATGGGCCACTCCCATAGCGCCACTACAACCTTCCATTAACTCTTGTGTTGTGCAAGAGTATCGGCACAGCTCACAGGAATACTGGTGTAACATTGTCTGCCTCTCACCACAATCGCAGAGTTCCGAACCCGGTAGATATCCCCATTTATGAAGATTAAGTCTGCATTTCCCAACATCACTCCGAAGTCAATTGACTGATCGCCAAGCTTCCCAGTTGATGTCGTGGCCTGCAGGAAGGCTCTCTTTAGCCTTCATCCTTTCTGTTGGTGTAGTGGTTTGCCATAGCTGGGTCCCAACTACTTCAGGTTTAGCATTGAGCATTGTTGTTGTTTGCAGGAAGCTTTTCCTTGATTTGAGCCGTCTTCTTGGAGGTCAGTGACCAAAGAGAGGGATTAGTTCGATACTTTTTATACACTTCTTTCTGCACACATCGTTGTGCTACTTTGCTGCGGTAACCAAGAACTCCCTCAGCGCTGAAAGTATGGGACGTAATGCAAGATGCGCTACCCTAGCTGTGGTCCTGGCAGAGTGTACCAAGAGCCCGCTGATGAGCCTGACTTAATGCACCTAGGCAAACCCCCTCAACAGACCCGGCAAAAACCTAGCAGATTGCTGGAATTTTAACCAATACTTCATTCAATATCACTCAATATTGAGACACACGCATATGAACTTTACGAAGCCATCTTTTCCAAATTCGAATTGTATTGCTTGTTTTTTTAATTGTCGAGGATTGGAAGTGCTGTTCTTCAGAATTTAATATGGTTTAAGTGGTTACAATTGCAAATTTACAAAAACCTTTAGGTTAAAATACGGTTTACGTATTTATATCTGCATTCACGTCCCATTAGGCAAGACAAGGGAAAAAAAATTGGAGAGCCGGGTGCAAGAAACAGACAGCCCCCCTTTTTGGTCAATTTCGCTTTTTCTTTCTTTCTGAAAGCTATCATAAAGAAGTAGTTCTCTCTGTCGGTGCAAGAACTTCACTGCTCCACTGATTTGGTGCGTAGTAGGAGTGTAAAAGGAGATGTCGAGGTTGTTTGAACTGTTTCTGCCGGCGCATGAACATAGACAGCTCCTGGAGTAGTCTGGTTCTTGCGGCGGCGATAGTTGAATGTTTGGCAAGAGATAACATATTTGCCAAAAGATTATCGAGTCCTGGTACAGAATGCGAGTCGCCAAGTTAATTGTTCATGATATAGCACGAACAATGTTTTTAGTCTGCACAAATCACTTCAAAACTTTATTCCAACCAAATGTTGGTACCTCGTAAAGGTGCAACGTTGCCAGATTCAAAATATACAGTAGATACGTTGATTACAACAGCAATGGACTGTCGTAGAGTGGCAATGAGAGTACCATGGTAATGTTGATTGGTTGGTTCCTCAGTTTAGGGGCTGCGACAACACGGTCATGTAGCCCCGTGGACTTTGGGTGTGTGTAGAATCTGTCTGATAACCAGTGTTAATTGTGATGACTGTATTAGTGTGTGTTATCTGTTTTCAATTCAAGTGAGGACTGCAGACATTGCATTTTCAAGCAGTCCCTACTTTTGCCGCCAAACGCCACCGTCAACGACTACTAGTTCAGAACTTGATTACCAGATGCCACCGCAGTCAGCTCCTGGCAACGAACGTCGGAATCCAAGAGCGTTTGTCGAATGTTTGACCTATATATAATTTAGCTTCACACAGGTGTAATTAGTGGAAGGTTCTTTAACATGCCATAAATCTATGACATGGGACCGACGGCTTTATTTCCCTTCCAAAGGAAGACATACCATGGTAATGTATTTGTTTGTTTTGGAGACATCACGAGCTACTCAACTTACCAGACGCATCAAGTCTGTTGTGGTTAATAGGAAATGAGAATCGGTACGGAAACATTACATCTGACCATCACTACGTTCAATTTTTTTCCGTCAGCAGATAACATACAAGTCGACAAAATAGTGGAAACAAAGGAAAATCAGAAATCCATTGAATGCGACAATGTCTCAATTCTCCACGAAGTCTGCTACATCACAGTGTCTTAGGCAATACAAGTAAGGGTGTAGTAAGTCTGCTATATAATGAAGAATGTTAGAGTGATAAGTCAGGTAAATAGTACTGGTAATTGCATTCTCCGTAGTAAACATACTGTTCTTTACCGGGGCAAGAAACAAGACAGCTCCAGCGGTTGTGGGAATAAACTGAGAGGAGTCCAGGAACACAACCTGTATCATATCAACTTCAATGTGTATGTTACTTTTCTTCAAGTGCCGTGTCCTTTCAGAACGTTGGCGATCAGTAGCATGATCTATTTTTTGTCCATAGCTCTTCTGAACAGTTCGAGTCTTGTCACACCAAACCTCTGGCTTAAGTTGTCGACCCACGATATATTTCTTCGCCCTGGACCACGTCTTCCATTAATTTTCCCTTGGAGTATTAATTGAAGGAGTTGGTATTTACTGTTTCGCATCATATGACCAAAGTATTCTAGCTTTCTTCTCTTGATGGTATTGCGAAGTTCAGTTTTTTTGTTCACACTCGGCAAAAGTTCTACATTGGTAATTTTGGCTGTCCAAGGTATCTTCAGCATCCTTCGGTACATCCACATTTCAAATGCTTGCAACTTCTTGCACATGGTTTCAGTTAATGTCCATGCTTCGACGCCGTAGAGTAGAATGCTGAAAACGTAACATCTGAGGAGTCGTGTCAGTAGTGCAATGGACAGGTCTCGGCTTGTTAAGACTTTTCTGACCTTTTGAAAAGAAGTTCTAACTTGTTCAATTCTGCATCGGATCTCTCTACCAATGTCCCATTTAGCCTATCATTAATGTGGCATCCTAGGTATTAAAATGATGTCACCTTGTGAATTCAGCCATTTGCAACTTTGAGCCTGTCATGAATGCCATCTTCTTCCCTACGTTACTATTGCTTCTAGCTAGTGTACGTAGATAACCCTTACTTTTTCGACATCTAGTTCTTTTCTTTTGTGTCTCCTGAACAATTTTATATTTTGGAGCTGCCTGGATTTTGTGATGGGTTCTTCAATTGGAAATTTTCCTGTTGTTCCATTTCACGTACACTGTAACTAAAATGACCTATATGAATAATGCATTGCTCATTCAGGATCAATGAACCATTACATAGGATTAGCTATGAACACAGTGCAGATTAGTATAGTAAATGCTAGCCGGAAGGCGAGGCTCAGATCCATACTGTGCCTGTAGCAGTGTATCATGGCAACCTCTTTTCTCTCGCGTACAGGAGAAAACACCAACAATCTAAGATATGAGTTCATTTTCGGAAGTGTATGGGATGTACTTTCGAATGAAGTCATCAAATGCAGTACGGATACAGGGGGCTCTTGAATGGAAGAATGGAACATACACGGTAAGTACACGAGACTACGTACTCTGTTGTCTTAGTCTCTCAAGATAAGATTTTAATCCTAAAAGTAGAGTAACTCGATAGAAAAACTAGGGTGGGAATCTCTGGAAGATAGAAGGACGAAATTCAGACTATACGCAATGTTTGGCACTTACACTAACCAGCCAGCATGGGGAGAACTAAGCAAACGTCCTGTGCAAGACAAATCATCCGCATAAAGTTAAGGGCCGACCGCAGCGTACAAATTATGGGAAATATTATTTCATTAATCGTGGTATTGCTAACTGGAACTAATTACCTGCCACAGTCTTTGAGCCTTTCCCAGAACATATTGATGTGTTTAAGATAAGAATGAAATTTTGTTTAAATACTACGAATATGAGGATATCATAAACACATGGATTCAGATCAGGAGAATAAGGTGGTTATGGACGAACCCTCCAGCCCCACCACTGTAAACGATGCTTAACAATATCTTCTGTGTGTGCGGTGTAGGATAATAGCGTTCTCCAAATATTCTGGACGTTTGGTTCGTACTGCACGGCGCAATAGGGACACGCACAAAAAAAACTGTCATTGAGCTGCAGTCTCACGAACTGATTGGAAAAGAACAACTTGCTAGTCGTATGTCACAATGACCATAACTCTTGCAAGAAAATGCTTTCAGTGTTTACCAGGAATTTCATGGTGTTTTCTGTGATGGCAACAATAGGCGACGCGTTCATGCCTAACTCATCTGAAGGATAAATCATCATCAACAGATAAAAGCCAGCCTAAGGAACAAGATATTGAGAAGAGGCAAATTTACGAACGACTTCAGAATATTTTAAAGAGATGTACCATTAAGTCAATTACGAGCGAGAGGGACCGCTCTGAAATTGTTTGCTGAATTCTGTAAACAATTTGGTCTTCCTTAGTTGAGACCACCTCGTTGTGTAGCGGTTATCGTTATTAGCTGTCGCCCCGGAAACCCGGGTTCGCATCCCGGCTCTGCCAAGAAATTTTAATTCTGGTGTGAAGGCTGGAACGGGGTATAGTCTACCCAGCTTCGTGAGGCAAATGTATGAAGATGAGGGTTTGATTCCCACCTCAGCCATCCTGGAAGTGGTTTTCTGTGGTTTCCCCCACTTCTATTCCAGGCAAATGCTGCGAAGGTTCATAACTTTTAAGTCCATGGCTATCACCTTCCCAATTCTAGTACAGCCGTCACAATAACACAGGTTATCACACAAATGCTTGCCACGGTGGGTGAGTGATTATCGTGTCGGACTACCAACCCCAAGCTTGCAGGTTCACTCCTGACCATGGTAAGTGATTTTTGAAAGTGGCAAAAATCACGACACGCATGTCATACGTTGTTGGAATGTTAAATAACCCATTTGAATTCAGTAGGCCGTGTTCATAATGGCGAAAGTAATCTCGGGATTTTCCACCAACAGAAAACGTTCCTCCTTTCTCTACTAGAAAGTGCTATAATGTCAAGGAGCTTAGATAGCCTACCTAACTTCCCTGACTTTCATAGCGCTTCAAGGAACAACAACTATTCTACATGCAAGCTGCCCTCTGGGCGTCAAATAACAAGGCTTGCACCCGGAATCCGAGGCCATACGATATTATTATTATTATTATTATTATCACACAAATTCCACACGCCCAAGGACACAGGCCTACATTACCGTGATGTCACAAAGCCCCTAAAGTGAAACAAAAACAACAACAACAACAACAACAACAACAACAACAACAACAAAATTACTATCTCAATGTGGCCCATTTGTTGTTGTTGTTGTTGTTTCTCTTTAGGGGCTTTGCGACATTGTGGTCAGGTAGCCCTGTGTATTTGTAATTAAGGTGAGGATAGTGAAGAAGTCGGCGTGGCCTTAAGTCAGGTACCATCCCTGCATTTGTCTGGAGTAAAAGTAGGAAATCACTGAAAACCACTTCCAGGATGGCTGAGGAGCGAATCGAACCCATCTCTTCTCAGTTTTGCCTCACGATCCATCAGACCGGAATTAAATTTCTTCGCAGAGATGAGAGTCGAACTCAGACCCCCGAGGAGATTCTGGGTGATTTTGAAAACACAATAACATCGTAGAACTTCTGTTGGTGAGCTGACACTGCTGGAGGACTCAGTGAGTTGAGGGATTTGATGTAATTACGCCG
This sequence comes from Meconema thalassinum, assembly GCA_946902985.2. NCBI lineage: Eukaryota > Metazoa > Arthropoda > Insecta > Orthoptera > Tettigoniidae > Meconema > Meconema thalassinum. Next base: position 556,969,302 of record OX336388.2, read on the forward strand.
CTGGGATCTGTAGCAACGGATGACTGGCTCTCAATATCGTAATGTAATCATAAAAATGTTACGAATATCAGTGATCCTATTTCTATAAATGCATCAGCCAAGCAATCAGATGCTCTAGACTTCCGCTTCTTCACAATAGCTCGGATAGGCTACAGTTAAAATGAATTTTATAAACTCTGCCATAGAGAGACATTCGAAGCAATGTAGCAGTTCCTAATGTAGTATGAAACAAGTAGTTCCGTGAAGAATTAAATAGCCAATTTTCATATAACCTACTTCTATTATATTAATTGCCTCTATCAACATACAAATTTTCAGTTGGATTGTTGTAATAGATTCATAGATATTGAGAACCATCTAAATATTTCGGATGGTGACCACGTTGGATTTTTATATAGGCCTATAATAGGCATTGAAGTTATGTACAGGGAGCGGCAAAAAGATCTGACGGTTTTTAAATCACAACAACACAAACATTTTAAATGATACAAACTCTTTTATTACTTATAACAGCAAGGTGTGCATGTCAATTAATGGAAAACATGAAAGAACAATAGATTTTAACTTTTAAGATTTGAAGATAACGTCTTTCAAATGATGCCCATCTTTTGCCATGCGGCAAAAAAATCTGACGGTTTATGTCGTTGTACGGCTGAGCGAGTTAGTGGTTGGGGGGTAGTGGGGATTGGCACGATGATGTGCCTACGTGATGCCATTTCAGTAGCCATGGAGCTGTGGACAGTTGAACAACGTGAGTTTGTTGTCGAGGTATTTTTTTAAAGTGGTGAGCCTTGCGTCGTTACTCAGCGTCAGTTCCGTCAACACTTTAATGTGGGTCGAAGAGGACGCGTTCCATCTCGTAACACAATTTTGTTAAGGGTGAGTAATTTTAGAGCTACAGGTTCAGCCTTAAAACGTACATTGACAGGCCGTCCAAGGTCAGCCAGGACACCAGAAAATGTTGGGCGAGTGAGACAAGCTGTGGAAACCAGTCCACGGCGGCCGGCTCGTAAACAAGCTGCTGCTTTGCAAATGTCTGATCGAACAGTGAGACGAATATTGCGTTTTGATTTGCATTTTCATCCGTATAAAATGGTTATTGTCCAGCAGTTGAAGCCTAATGACTATGCAAGATGCAAGAGAAGACGTTTGACAGCTTCAGTGCAAGACTGGAAGAATGCATGGCAAAAGATGGGCATCATTTGAAAGACGTTATCTTCAAATCTTAAAAGTTAAAATCTATTGTTCTTTCATGTTTTCCATTAATTGACATGTACACCTTGCTGTTATAAGTAATAAAAGAGTTTGTACCATGTAAAATGTTTGTGTTGTTGTGATTTAAAAACCGTCAGATCTTTTTGCCGCTCCCTGTACTATTACAGGAATATTATTGTGTAGGTGTTTAATTCAAACTTCAATCGCGTGATTAGGACACAAGAAATAAAAACGAGATTTTAAAATTTCGCTCAGCCGCCATCTTGTGGTTATGAAAATAATTTAAATGAATTATATGCCAGTGGATTACAATTTATATAAGCATACACCGTACCAAGTTTCAATGCGCTCGGATGGTTAAATCGCGAGGAACGTCCATTTGAATATCAGAATTTCGCGTCACCGCCATTTTGGATTTGCGCTCATCAGGTTACTGAACGTTACATAGGTGAACTTATGTTTATAGTCTCTATACACATACAAAATTTCAGATTGATTGCTGTCATAGATTAATAGATATTGAGAACCGCCTAAATACTATGGAAGGTCGCCATGTTGGATTTTAGTATGTAGGCCATAGAGTTATGCACTATTAGATGAGGATTATTGTGTACGTTCATTATTCAAACGTTGATTTCGATCGCATGATTAGAACACAAGAAATGAAAACTTAATTTTAAAATTTCACACAGCCGCCATTTTGAGTTTATGTAAACAATTGCACAAAATTAGATGTCAGTGAATTGTAATTTGTATAGTCATTTGCTGTACCATGTTTCACTGAGTTCGGATGGTTAAATCGCGAGAAAAGTCTATTTATACGGTTCAACTTTGCTTGGCCGCCATGTTCGTTTCGTAGTTAACAGGTTTTTGAAAGTCACATAGGTGAACGTCTAGTAGTGCCCTTTATCACTGTACAAAATTACAAGGTGATATAAGTAATAGTGTTGGAGATATAGAATGCCGGTGAAATATTTCGCACAGCCACCTTGTTGGATTGGTGAGACGTAATAAAATTTGAAGGGCACGGTCGGGGTTGGCCAAAATAGTACTGTGACCTTACCTAGTTTCATCGAAATCGCTCCAGCTGTTTAGAAGTTATTAGACACACACACATACTCACACATACACACACACACACACACAAACACGGACAAAAGGTGATCTCATGACCCTATTTTTTCGAAAGTTTGGTGCTTTTCAGTCGGTCAAAACGAATGTACCCAAACGAGCTGGGTTATGCCCTAATCCTGAAAAAAAAAAATACATGAGATTAATAAATACACTAAGTTTTTTTCATAAATGAATATAGCCTAAAAATAATATGAGTATGTTGTTGTTGTGGTTATTATGGTTTTAAGGGGCGGAAATACGAGGTCATCTGCCTCTAATATGAGTATAAAAAATAATAAAAATAACCGTCATTTCTAGATTGCAAACTGTGTCTCATGACTTACTATTACACCATACTAAATTCACAAAATGATATGGAAGCAATATTTTCGGACATTAGTTTTACAACTCTACTTAAGTACCCTCCCCTTTTGAACGTGTATGCATAGGTACAGCTTTGAACTGCTATGCACCCAGCTGAAGTCGTCGGATTTTTAAGACCGTTAAAATCCTTCAGTACGCCTTCCTTCGGAGGGGAAGTAAAGCCGACTGGCCCACGTCATAGATTTATGGCACGTAAAAGAACCTACCACTATAGTTGGTAGTGGGTAGCCAAATTTTAGGTTATATTTGGTTGGTTAGAAACGCTATATCAAGTTTCAACGTTCGCCGCTAGGTGTCAGTGACAGTAGAATCCAGTAGCCAAAGTTGGAACTACTTGAAATTGAACTTGCTGGGAGCCCTCGGGCGATTAAAATACCCTGCCTTGGCCATTGGCTGTCATTCATCTTATATATAAAAGTGAAAGTCTGTATATATGTGGGTATGTGGGCTTGCATATTTGTTCCGTATACAAATCTACACCGTTCAACCAATCTCAACACAATTTTGCATACACATAGTTTAGGACCCAGAAGGAACAGCTGGCTACATGAATTTTCGATAGTCTTCCTCATTCTTCTGATTTTGGCCCTTTTGCACTCGAGCAAAGGCTAATCAAGTCATACAATGAACTCATGAAGGAATGGAAGGCCGGCCATCTCCATGGCAACATAGCTCAAGTCGAGACACGGCCGACTGGATGCGATTTTCTCTCTTCACTATCGGTATAGAAAATGAGGTTCTTTAGATGAAATCCCGTTAGTTACTCAACTGCTCACACAGCACTGTCAACCCAGTATAGCATAACAAAGACTTGACACTATTTGTCAATGTAATTTCCGCAATATCAAAACGCAAATTACAGTATATCACAAAATACAATAGCGTGATATTAAATGACAGAAACCAAATATACCTTTGCACCTTCTGTTAGGTGGTCAGCCCAAAGGCTGGTTGGATCCTCAAAAACTACCGCCGTTAGGTTATGTGGCAGCACTATAGTCAGGCGTACTAGGCAAGATGAGGAGTGAGGTAGTTTGTCATTGCTTTCCTCACTGAGTCAGAACAGCAGTTCTATCCCTACGAATAGAACCCTTCACAGCATCCACAGCCACTGACTGTGCCCTGAATGCCATTACTAAGCACCACTCATACCTCACTAGCTTCCATATTATCACAGCCATGAGTAAGACTGAGACAGCGGTGAAAAGCCACATTTTACTCTAGCCTGTGCCAACAGACAAATGCAAATGTACTGCATTCATCAAGAGATGGCAAACAGGCCTCTTTGCACCTTATTAAAATAGAATTCCAGTAGGTTCACTCGATTTTTATAAAACTTCATGAACTTTCCTGCTGAGTGGTTAGTACAGAAGTTATTTGGAAGCAACCGGTATTTCGGCTTCCGCAATAAAATTCGTAATCGGTGATACCAATTTCTCTGCAATGATGCTGGCAAGACCGCTGCTGCGATGAGGTTAATGAGTAGAGAGGATTAGAGTTCTGAGAAATACAATCCAAACATTTCATACAAGAAACTCTTTCCTCTGTGAATACAACTTAAACCAGACTTTGTTTGCATTGTCGGAAAAGTGATTGGTGCAATATTGCGGAGGTATTGCTGGAATGATTCTCTTCCAAACTGTAATAATACCAATAGCTACCTACGGACTCAACATTATATGGGATACACTTACTGTCACAGAAAACACTAGAAAAATCAAGGCCCGCTACATGAAAAGAGTGCTGGGAATAGGAATAACAGCACCATCAAGACTGACTTATATTATGCTTAGTGAGAACTTCTTCATAGAAGATACGAGGTTGCAGTTGCATCTTCCAAACATAAAGGCCTACGAGAAACCCTTTCAAATATTACTTGGAAAAGGGAACAACATTTGGACAGAGTTTTATACCATAGGCGTCATACTGACACAAAACTGGAGACAAACCAACTATAAACTGAGACACGCCATCACACGATTTGTAATACACGGGTTTCACCACAAGCTATGCACCAACAAAAGATTTCATTACCCAAATGAGGACTGTGTGAGAGAATTATGTCATAATCAATGTTCCCGATATCATGCGATTATGTGCAAAAAAAAAGTAATATCACTAACGAAACTGTGCAGTGATTAGATATAGGAAATAATATTATTTTCAGATGTATTATGCATTTTCTCTGGCTATTTTGCTGCAATAAACATTTCATTCATTCATTGTCGGAAAAGATATTGCTGAAATTGTAATTTGATGATGAGAGTTGATGATAAAGTGCCTAACATGGAGGTTATAGGCCTCTAATTCTTTGGGGTGAAAATGAAAAATGATGATAAAATGAACACTAGAACCAAAAAAAAAAACTACAACTTACAACCAAATTACGGATTAGGAGAACAAAAGGACAAAAAGGAAGGAATAAGGGAAATAAAATGCAGGTAAAAGAAATGCTCTCAACCCTCAAAAACTTAGAATTGACGGATTTGGAAAGGTGTGCCATGAAAGGCAGATAAGAAGAGAAATAGGAGAGAGTCCGCCCCAGAATCACTAGAAAAGGGAAAAAAAAAACAGATCCAGCTCAGGTATTATCCCAAACACAACAGCCGTGAGCCCTTGAGGGCGTAGCACCTCCAGTGGTGGGGCTACACACACCCTGCCTCCTTTATGACCTTGTACAGAAGGCGAGAGATATGATGAAAATAAAAACAAGAGATCTGACCCTTTGAAGAATGAGGGTATCAGGAATGATGGAACAAGGTCCAATTAAGGCGGGAATTCGAAAGTCTCCTTAGACCTCAGATATCCTAATACCGTCAGGGTAGGAAGAGAACAAGAGTTGATCAAGGGAGGCCGACAGTAAATGTGCCACAGACGACCCCGGCAAAATTTAGTGGAAGCAATCGCGAAGTCAGCTGGGTCCCGCTGGTCGCTAACTAGCGTCCCACAAGTTGTAAGCCCCTGGATGAGGGGGAGTATCGTAATATCGTAAGTGAACGAGAGGTGACCAAGGGTGGTCGACAGGAAAGATGACAGAAGGGAGCCCGGCACTAGTAACCAGAATTAAAATTTCTTGACAGATCCGGGATTCAAAATAAGACCTGCAAGGCGAAAGCCGAAAATGTTAGCCGCTAATACACGTGGTGGTCTAAATGACTTTTGCATTTTATGTATAATTTGATTTAACCTTCAGTCGTTAGGTCACAGAAACCTATGTAACATTTTGGGTCTAATCTTATACTCTAATGCCGCTGCTGTTACGGAAGATTTTTAAACTTTACCTTATGATGAAAGGTATAATGCGTAACATATTGTATTGTAACCCTATGTGGTTACAGTGTTTATAGGTTAAGAAAATAGCGCTTGCTGGGAGTGCAGTGCATTGTCATAATAGATCTCTATGAAATAAGGTAGGAGGGGGCCATGTTTTAGTAAGTTCTTATCTGTGTATATTTTCTTTTTACGGTGGTGTATTGTTTTTGTTATTATCCTATGACTTTGTATTATGTGTTACGTCTGATTATTGGTTTTCATGGAGGTTGGAAAAAGAATATGAGAGAAGACAATCCTAGTAAAAATGAATGATAATGATACTAATGTGAAAGATTGAATTAATGGGAGAGAACATGATGTATGGAATATTAAGCTTTATTGTGAGTAAATATGAATATGATTATTTAAATTACTCTTCCTATGTGTGCAAACACGCACGGCCTCTATAACCCCAACGAAGCCCCCTTGTCCAGTTACAGTATGTAATATCTATTAGAATCGAAGTTTTATAATCTACGTTAAGGTGTGTTCTACTACTGATATGTTGACGTTTATGTTTTATGAATCATAATGTCCTCATACTGCATTCTTTTATTGTTGACAGTGTCTACACCAGCTGTATTTTGTATTACAAATCAGAAATACAGTAACTTTTGCGTGATAATGCAGATAGTTATATGAATAATATTTCCTTCTGTTAATCGGGTTATATTGTAATTGGTAAGTATCCAGCTCTATGACTATGCTAATTTGTAATGGAACCGAGTGTTAAATTATGAATTTAGTTGATAACTTGTCAATGACATACAGTAATTAAACTACGAATATATATTATTATGCGATAATTTTCTACAAGAACCAAACAGTAAGTAATGATACTTTGCCATAAGAATAGGGGACCCTATTAAATCAAAAATAAACCCTATCAGGAAAGTAATTTTGAGACTGGGTGTATACATCCCTTTTCACTATTGTTGCATTCTCCGCTACGTTATTGTACTCCACAGTACTGTAGGCTACCTTTTTACTACAGTGAGTTAATATTGAACTTGAGTAACATCAGAATCGAGGAGAACCATGTTCAAAACTCACTTAAGGGCAAAATGAATACACACTGCAAAATATATTGGCGTGTATCTTTCTATAACTTATAAGGCACCTCCCGGGCAACGCCGGGCACAATAGCTAGTATATGATAAAAGTACAGCTTTATAGATATTAGAGAAGTGGACAAGTTACCGGTATTGAAAGTATTGACTCAACACACAACTTTCGTCCATTTTTAATTATATTTCAACAAGCTGTTTGTGTAAGGGAATTTTCTTGTCATATTGTTTGTATATTGCGCAATAACAGTTGGCAACCCTGCTTTGACCTTCAGCTGTTTTGTTTTGAAGTGAAAGTCACTCGTTGCTCTGTGACTGAATGTAACAGCTTAAGACAACAATGAATATTTGAGGTTATGTTCATTGTTGGTGCAATATATTCTTAATAGAGAGTTGCTAGGGAAGTGTAGCTAGTTAGTTTTTGTTGTTTTTTAAGGGGAGTAACAGCGAGGTCATCTGAACCTGAGTGTAGCTATTTCTCACCGTTAATTTCGAAATGTTATATTATACACGTTGATTCCTTCCATCATTCAGCGCCATGCGCAGTAAATTCCGATTGTGTTTGGACAATGGGGAAAACAAAAACATTTCTTCACGTAAAGTAGCAGGCTTTAATGCTGTGCTGGATGAAGGAAGATTTAATAAAAACAAGTCCTTGAGTCTAATAATCTGAACATACCTGTAGTTGTGTGTGATGATCATGATGATCATCGCGTCAACTATCAAACAGGCTCATAGAACAATGTGGGTGATCAGCGCACTCATTGGCTGCTCACCGTACCAATGCCAGTCTTGGAAGAGGTGGCGTAAAGACAACAAGACTATTGTAGCGGATTAAGCAAGCTTATCTGCAGTACTTTGGCACATTGCCAGAAGAACAGGAACAGTGGAAAAGTAAGTGAGAGAAGCGATAGGGAAGATGAGGTCACTTTTGGGATATTGCGGTCCTCTCAATTTCGGGCTAGTTTTGTGGTGGCTGATCTCACCACAGCCATTGTTCAACTGTTGCGTTCCTTCTAAATTGGCAAGTAGGGAACCCAACTAAACAATATTTTTAACATTAATTAATCAAAAATTCTAACAGATATTTTGAATGAATGAAAATCCACAGCCTGCTTCCAGTCTCCGACCGGGTCAGGATGGAATGAATGAAGCGGCGAGGATATGGGCTGTGCCGGCTGCCGAGGCCTGACGCACTCCTCTGGGGCAATGATTAAATGAATGTCAGATGAAATGAAATGATAGTGGAGAGTGTTACTGGAATGACATTTTGACAGGGAAAACCGGAGTACCCGGAGAAAAACCTGTCTGCCTCCGTTTTGTCCAGCACAGATCTCACATGGAGTGACCGGGATTTGAACCACAGACCCAGCGGTGAGAGGCTGACGTGCTGCCGCCTAAGCCACGGAGGCTTGTAACAGATATTTTATTATTTTTAAATATTTTTGACAGAAAACCTTTTTTGAAATATTATTGAATCTCACCTTTCTTCTTATTATTATTTCGTTTCACTCTCTTTGGGGTCCGTTGAATCAATCATTTCTCTGTGTGTTGTTCCTTCCTTAGTGCCTAGTCAGTATCTCTTCATGTTTTCTGATCTTCTTTTCCTCTCTTCTTCCGAGATGATGGGTTTAGATTTTAGTGTAGATTTGTCTTGGAATCTTATATTTTCGTGTTTTAGTAATTATTTTAGCTTTTCGATTGAGTAGTGTATTTTCTGATTTTTTTTAAAATAATGCAGCCAATGGCCATGTACTTTTCTTTACAGGACGGGTCAGGGAAGGGATATTGGATGGGAATCGGCCGTGGACCTATTGAAAGGAACCGTCTCGGCATTTGCCAGGAGGTGAAAATGGGAAACCACGAAAACCATTTTCAGGACGGCTGAGGAGGGATTCGAACCCACGCTCTCCCGATGCCAGTGAGGTACGAGGTAGCGCGTTAACGCTCTCGGCCACCGCGGCCGTTATTAGGTCCTTTTCAGTTTCTTTAAACCATGTGGGTTTTGTTTTGTGGTTACGGAAGACATCAATGATTTGTTTGGTTAATCTATTATAGAGTTCATTCTGCGAAGATGACCTTAAAAATTGTATCCTTTCTTGCATAGTATCAGGGAGATTTTCAATTTTCTTGTAGAGTCTCATTCTTGATGTCCTCGTATTTTATCTTGTTATCCTGAAATTTTGGTCCTATAATTTTTCTTAAAATTTCCCATTCCTTTAATTCGAGCTCACCTACTTTATTATACGCTTAATTTTTACTTCCTGAAACATTTCTCTCAACATCACTAAGAACATTATTGTTTTATCTTTGCTTCTATCATGCAATTTCTTTGATTTGCAACTTCATACTTGTTTTGTTTCCTTTTTAAAATATTCATTATACATTGCTGATGAAGTTCATAATGTGACCGAAACCAGTTCTATAGAAGACAAAGTCAACTCCTGGCACTGTACAGCCCATGAAGGGCCTAGGCCGACCAAGCGACCGCTGCCCAGCCATTTGGCCTGCAGATATTGGGGTGACGCGTGATCAAAGCATCGGCTCCCCTCGGCCGTTAATCTTGGTTTTCGTAATCGGGGCGCTGCCCCACTGTCAGACAGCTACTCAATTGTCCTCACGAGGCTGAGTGCTCTCCGTTCCAACCCTCACGTCAGTTTCAAAGTCCCTGACGGGGCTGGGAATCGAACCCGGGGCCTCCAGGTGAGAAGCAGGCGCGCTACCCCAACACCACGGGGCCGGCATGGTTCTATAGAACAACAACAATAATAATAATTATTGACTGAAGGTATCTTATCATTAGGACTTGGATGTTTAAGACCGAAAAATAGTCCGAATATGCAAGCAAATATGACCTTAAAAATGACGAAATATGACTCAAAAATGAAAAAATATGACCTGAAAATGACTGATTTAAGTATGGCCGTCTTTTTAAATTATAAATCCAAGCGACAATCCCTTCGAAATTAAATTGTTAACTAAATTGTTATTCCTATTTTCATATTAATTTTCTGAATATAAATGTTTAAGTGGTTATTTACAGTGTATTTCTGTAATCACTAGTTCCCGTTCAGTAAGTTGAGGATGATTGCACTCCTACAGCTGCCATCAAACCACCGTAAAATGACGTTCTTACCAAAAAAACAACTGAAAATATGACCTAATGGTAACAAATGTTCGAAATATGCATTTGTATGACAAATAAAAACCACTGTATTGTGGCGATAATCACTTGATATGCAACAGAAACCAATCGGGCATGAAAATAGAGGCAAAGAAAAAAATACGATTTTTCCGAGCCCTAGTTATCATTATCTCTGTATACAGAGTTATCAACCACTTCTCATACTGCCACAACCCTCCTGTTGCCTTTATGTCAGTTATCATGTCCTCCGGTTTATCTCTGTGATTTCCAAACTTCCCTGCTCGTTTGTTAGTCTATCCATATGACCTTTAGTCCCTACATGATGATGCCAGGGATGTGTGTGTGTTATCAGCGTAACTCGGATTACTTGTCTTCCTCCCTTAAATAGAGAATCGTCCATCCCAATCGTTCAAGACTGTCCTCATTATGAGTTTGCCCCGTGCCAGCTTTCCACACCCCTGTCCCCAAAGGAATGATTTTTAGTTTCTAAATTAATATTTCCCAATAACCTTCTGATTATCTATACTTTCATAAAGGGTAATTAGTGAATATACACTGAAGAAAATGGAAATTGCAACACCATGAAGGCATTGGTCGTTTGTGTTGATTTTCAAGATATGGAACGATGCCATGTAGGTAAGTAAACGATCAAAGTTTCAAACCCATTGGATTGTTGCTACAAGTCTCCCCACGTGATTGGTCGCGGAGGAATCAACTCCAGTATACGGACTCTGGTGTAGCGTAGTTGAATTGCAGTATGTGGAGTGAAGTGTACCCCGTCAAACATGCCTCGACGACAGAGAAGAGCACGCTATCAACAACTGTCGCCGTTTGAGAGGGCTCGGATAATTGGGCTGTGTGAGGCTGGATTATCGCTAAGGACTGTCGCTGCACGTGTTGGCCGACAGGCATCTACGGTAAAACGTGTATGGCAGCAGTGGTCAAATGAAGGTACCCACGCTCGTAGACCTGGCACAGGCCTAGCGCGACAGACAACTGTGAGAGAGGATCGCCGCATAATTCGGATGGCCCGGATGGAACCCCATGCAACAACAGCGCAAATTCGAGCAGCTGTGGCACCCCACATTACACAACAAACAGTTGGTAATCGCCTGCGTGCAGCTGGCTTACGATCCCGTGTTCCTGCAGAAGGTGTTCCATTGACCCCACAACAGTGAAGTGTAAGGCTGGCCTGGTGTCGAGAACGATCGACGTGGGTCGACGAATGACATAGGGTCGTCTTTAGTGATGAATCGCGCTTCTGTCTTGCCCGCAGTGATCGCCGGAATCGTGTGCGCCGACGTACCGGGGAGAGGGGCCGCCCAGACCTTATTGTCGAGAGGCACACAGGGCCTACACCAAGCATTGTGGTCTGGGGAGCTATTGTCTTGAATGTGAAATCACGATTAGTGCTTGTTGAGGGCACTATGACTGCTCGACAGTACGTTGATAGGGTACTCAATCCAGTGGTTGTCCCTATGATGGCGAACATTGCTAATGGGATGTTTCAGCAAGACAATGCCCGGGTTCACACTGCACGCATCTCCAGAGAAGCTCTCTACGACATCACAACCTTAGGATGGCCCGCCAGATCCCCGGACCTCAGTCCTTTTGAGCATGTGTGGGACATGATGGGTCGACAACTGAGCAACCGTCCTCAGCCACCCACAACTCTGGAACAACTGACCCATGCAGTGCAGCAAGCATGGGCCACAATTCCTCAGGAAGCGATCCAGGGCCTTATTGACCCCATGCCTCGCCGAATTCATCAATGTATTGCAGCTCGGGGTGGGCACATCCTGTATTGATTGTTGTCCAAACTTGCGGTCAGAGGGACCTGAAAGTGTAATCATCGAATCACAACCGAACAATCGTCGTGCATGTTCAATTGCAGCAATGTAGCACCACTCCTTCTGGGTGTTGCAATTTCCATTTTATTCAGTGTATAGTTCCATTATTTCTGGATGCATTGCTTACGCCCCTCCCTGGGTTCCTACACATTTGATTTTTTAAGGAACAGTTTGTCCGTATAAAGACTGTTAATTGCTCTGAAATGAAGTGTCACACATTAATGTACCGTAGCTTGCAAAATAAGATATACCTCAGTCCCCCAATTTAATGTGATTTAATTTTCGCCCATTTTTTATAGGGTGATGCTTCATCGATTGTTGTTGTTTTAAGGGTTGAAACAGCGAGGTGATCTGCCCCTCAGCTTTATGGCTATTGCATGTTGTTCGTGTTTTTTATTTTAGGGGTTGCGATATCGCTGTCATATAGGAGCGTGTATTATGCGTGTGTGTAATTTGTGTGATAACCCGTGCCATTGTGATGACTGTGCTAGTGTATTTGTAATTTGGGGATAGGATAGGGAAGAAGGCGGCCGTGGTGTCAAATTAGGAACCATCCCAGCAATTGCCTCGAGTAGAAGATTGGGAGGGAAAGGGGGGGGGGATTAGGGGGGGGGGCGGCGAAAACCACTTCCAGGATGGCTGAGGAGGAATCAAAGACTCTTTTTCGCAGTTTTGCCTCACGAGGCTGAGTGTATCCCGTTCCAGCCCTCAAATCAGAATTACATTTCTTGGCAGAAGAAGCCGGGAATCGAACTCGGGTCTTCACAGTGACAGCCAAGAATGCTAGCCATTATGCAACGAGACGGACTTTATTTATATAGATAGAGACACCTTCCTGTGCGATCTCATCATCATTGCTGAAACCCACCTCGAATTATTGGGATGAATATCATCATGCGTATAAACCGCTAAGGTGTATGTTTCACAAAACTCAAGCTCCTAAACCAGAGGGAGTTAGAAGGTGTGGTCTGTACCAAAATCTTCCAAATCGTCTCAATAGTACAGGAATAATCTTGCGTATCTTGAAAATTCAACAGAAATATATTTATTTGTTTATAAAGAGCGTTTAAACAAATAAACAAGACGATAGCTCGTGTCAGAAGTGAGTCGTGTCAGCCCGCATTTCAATAAAACATGTGAGACTTCTCGCATCGGTCCGCTAGTTTTATGTATTGTGATAATGATGATGATAATTGCTGTTTTAATGGGCCTAACATCTAGGTTATCGGCACCTAAATTAAATAATCTGGATAGCTGGATAGCGCGCAATGTCCAATGTGAGAGTCTCATTAATTGGACAAAGGAGGTCCGTAATATGAAGGATACGTTTTATATCAAGATGCAGATTTAATAATTACAAACTGAGTTATTGAATTTTATGTTTGAATACTATGCACGCCCACCATCTTGAAGATATGTTTCCCCGATCTCCTTGTTCGATCTTCAGGTGAAACTTCCCAAATGTGTACCTTATGTATGAATGTCATTCGATCCTCGATGCATATTGGTGTGATATTGGCACTTCTGAGATCAATTTGGACTTGTTTTACTTTAAGTTTCCTTAAGTGTGTCAGATTTCTCTTTGTTAATCGGTTGTCATTCAGTCTCATGATGTGGCCGTAAACTCTCAGTCATCGTTTGTGGAAATCTGTCTCGATGTTGAAGTATATCTCTGTGATTATGTGCACATATCATTATTATTATTATTATTATTTAAAAATAAAGAAGCCATCTTCGGTGGGGGGATTGGATACTTATACAATGAATATCAATTAAATCAATGTTTAAGAATTAAGATTTATTAATTATATCAACGAGTGATTTCATTCTTTACAATACAAAACAGATACAACATGAACCATTTCCTAGTGCGTTCAGCAGACATGTAATACAGTCTGCAGGTATTGTGTTCGATTACTCGCTAATAAATTATATTTATGCACAAATAAATTGGATTCGCTTACTGGCGCTGACAAAACCAATAATTCCATACATGTTCAGTCTTTTGATATGTTATGCAACTCCCACAAGCATACCACATGCAATTTTGATAGATACATGTATATTACACTAGCAGTACTGGAATTTATGAAATACCTGATATTATTGCTATTGCTTACTGTTTACAAAATCATCATGTTTGTTTGTTTGTTTGTTTGTTTGTTTGTTTGGAATCTGACTGATAGCCTGTGTTGTTGTAGTACATGTAGTAGTTTGAGAAATTATATACTGTACACAGGGTGTTTCCAAATTCCCATTACAGATTTTGAGGGCTTATAGTGGGGACCAAACGGTTAAGTTTTGCATAGGAAACTGTGTCCGGAAACATACGGTCTTCCCGGTACCCGCAAAAAAAAAAAAAAAACACAAAAAAAAAAACAACACCACAGCACACGTTCAGAGCTTCCGCATTTTTGGTGCTCTGTCCAACTTCTACTCCTTGTAGGGGTCTAATTACAGGAGAGACTCGATGTGACGACCACCGACGTCAACACATTCATGGTACCTCTGTACCATGTTCTGGTACACACGATCACCAATCCCTGGTTCTCCAAAATCCGCCGCAGCCATAACCCGTGCCAGTAGGTCTTCCTAGGATTCCACAGGCGTCTCGTAAATCAAGGTTTTCATGTGGCCCCATAGTACAGCGGTGTCAAGTCGGGTGAACGTGGAGGCCAAGCAATCAGGACACCACGACTTATCCACTGTTGACCAAATCTGTGGTGCACACGATCTCGTACCGCAAATGAAAAATGAGCTGGTATGCCATCGTGCTGAAACCGCATATTTTGACGCACAAGCAGTGGCACATCGTCTAAGAACTCATGCAGTACGACTTCGAGGAATACCAAGTACGCGGCACCCGTGAGGTGTCGTGGTAGAAGGTATGGAATGTCAACAAACCTGTAGGGAATGGATACCAGATGATCGTTCAATGACGTACGTGCTCTAGTTAGTGGTGCCGGAAATGCGGGAGATTAGAACGTGTGCTGTGGTGGATTTTTGCGGGTAGCGGTTAGACGGCACGTTTTCGGACACAAGTCCCTGTGATAAACCTAACAGTCTTGGTCTCCACTACAAGCTCTCAAAGTCTGTAATGGGAATTTGGAAACACCCTGTATATTAGGGTCGCTTAACGAGGTAAGTGGAGCAGAACGTGAGATAAGGTGCCATTAGAACATGTGTTGTTGTGATGGCTTTATTAGTGTGTGTATTTGTAATTCAGGAAGGGTTTCGGGTGGAGTCGACCGTGGCCCTAAATTAGTAACCATCTCGACTCGTAAATCAAGGTTTTCATGTGACCCCACAGGTAGTAAGTAGTCTTGCGGTGTCAAGTCGGGTAAACGTGCAGGAGTAAAAGTAGGAAACCACCGAAAACCACTTCCAGAATTGCTAAGGTGGGAATCGAACCCCCACCTCTTCTCAGTATTGCCTCACGAGGCTGTATGTACAACGTTACAATCCTCAGATCAGAATTAAATTTCTTGGAAGAGCCGGCAATGTAACCCGGGCCTTAGCGGTTACAGCCAAGAATGTTAGTTACTACGCCACTAGATGAGCCGGCATCTTTGGTTCTTAAGAAGTAACCATCTTTTTTGGTCTCGAGGTACTTATTGAGACTCTGGCCTCAAAACTCTAGGGTTCTATTCCAGGCTCTCCCAAGAAGTTTAATTCTGGTCTGAGGGTTGAAACGGGGTACACACAGCCTCGTGAGACAAAACTGAGAAGAGGTGGGGGTTCGATTCCCATATCAGTCTTCTTGGAAGTGGTTTTCCATTGTTTCCCACTTCAACTTTAGGCAAGTGACGGGGTGGTTCCTAACTTAAAGGCCACAGCCGTCTCCTTCCAAATTTTCTCCTGAATTACAAATATATACGTACATTCACCTCAATATCACAGGTTATCAGACAAATTCTACACATACACACAAAAGTCCACGAGGCTTAAATGACCACGATGACCCAGCACCTAATTCAAACAACAACTCGTATTATGAAGATGGATTGTTCGAATGCATTTCTCCTACAACATTTACAGTATATGAGATAGAAATAGTTATTGGAATAATTAATATTTTTATTTATCCAGCGTCATTCATTTGTATACTTGCCATTGCGACGTTGAATATACGCAACGCCTGTGACGTACAACATTAATTTGAGCCAATTAAAAAGGGAACAAATCCGCATTAGGGAGCTCGACTAAACAATTATTTTGTAATTGTAAGCTTTGAGGATTATAAAAATATGTTTAATCGCTGTGTGCAGTATATTCATCGCATGTGAACAATAATGTACTTGAGGCAACGTTACTTAACTGTATTATGGCGGTACGGTGCCATTCGCGACGAATTCCCTTTGGGGACGAACGGCCTCTTAGAGAAGAAATAACTACAGAGTGTTTCTAAATTCCCATTACATACTTTGAAAGGAAGGAAGATTGGAGTTTTACGTGACCGTGAATCTTGTGATTATGAGCCACGGGACCTCCTTTTTACGTGGAATCCGAACCACAGGACATGGCATTTCACTTCGAAAATCTCACATGCATTGACCGGGAATCGAACCCGGACCGCCTTGGTGAGAGGCATACAGCTAGACCGTTGTGCCACCACGCCCTCACATACATACTTTGAGGGCTTGTAGTGGGGACCAAGACGGTTAAGTTTAACATAGGAACTTGTGTCCGGAAACGTACCGTCTTCCCGCTACCCGCACACCACCACCACAGCACACATTTTCGGCGCTCTGTCCAACTCCTTCTGCTTATCGTCTGGCTCCAATTACAGGTGGGGCTCGATGTGACGACGTCAACACAGACACGGTACCTCCATACTATGTTCTGGTGCACACGATCACTCCAATATCCGTTGCAGCCACAACCCGTAACGATGTTGCCAACCTTTGAGCCTGATTCGCCATAAAATCGAATTTCTCGGGTGCATTTTTACCACTCAAACAAGGTTTATACACAACAAAATGTAATAAGATATCAAATTCGTAGACTAGTGAATTACTCCGCCTATCGTTCCAACACACACAACCCATCACATGAAAAGCAAAGTTGGTAGAGCTCCCAATTAACGTGAAAATGGAAAATTAATTCATAGATTTTTACAAAGGAAATTCTGAAAAGTATTCTATCCAGCTTATAGAAACATAACAACAAGTGCTAGACTATCTTATACTCCAAAAACAAGCAGAAAAATTGGGAACTATTTCCTGGCACGTTAGCCTCTTCACAGACCAGAAGATCAAAGGGACTGCTTAGGTCTGAGGAGATTTGAGGTACAGTTTTGACAGTTGAGTCACAGTGACATTAGCGTACAAAGGAATGATGATCAGTCACTTTTACTATTTCATTATTTTTAGTAACAAGTTTACCACTACATTGGAAATGGTACAAAGAAAGGCCGCTAGATTTGTGCTCAGTGACTTTAATCCGAGGAGCAGTGTGAGCCGTATGTTAAAGAAACTTGGGTGGGAATCACTTGAGGCTAGGAGGATGAAATCTAGACTCTGCGCTATGTACAACACGTATACAAATCAACCAGCATGGGGTGAGCCTAGCAAACGTATGGAAAAGCCTACTTACATGGGTAGGAGCGATCATCCTTTCAAAGTTAAGGGCCGACCACAGCGAACAAATTATGGTAAATATTATTTCGTAAACCGTGCCATTGATAATTGGAACTCTCTACCTGCCGCAGTCTTAGAGCCTTTTCCCAAACATATAGGTGTGTTTAAGAACAGACTGACTATTTGTGTAAATACTCCAGTTTAATTGTTAGTGAATTGTTACGTACAATTATTTATTTGCTATGTATATCTAATTTGCCACCGGGGAACACACCCCCAATTGCAGATAAACGAATGAATGAATGAATGAATGAATGAATGAATGAATTTGTTTCTTCGTTTTTCGTTGACACACAACCACATCATTAAACCGTCTTTGTTTTGCCGTAGACGCTTATGGATATATCCCTCATTTATAAGGCAAGGTTTACCTCTCTTAGTTGAAATAAAGTCAATAATTAACCGGACTGAACCTAAATCAGACACAGACAAAATGAGTAATTATCAAACCAAATGTATTCCACCATACTGGGATCTGTCACAATCAGCCAACATTCCGTTCCTAACGGGAAACTCAGGATTATGAGAATTTATAGCTCATCACAAATGGGACACTCCATGATACGTCGCAAATGGGAATCGTCAGAAACGGGAAGACACCATTATGGCACATGTTGTTTGAGTGTGACACCATTCTTTCGTTAGATTGTGCAGCAAATTGAAGAACCCCTCCAGGTGAACATTTTGGCACGCATTAGTCTCTAAGATAAAACTATCTTTGATCAAAGGAACATTAAACCCACATAATAATAATAATAATAATAATATTTATGGACACATGCCGAATAGATGACAATAGGCTAACAACTAGAACTGTCTCTAAAACATCACAACAATTGGTTGGTACAAATAACACAAGACCTACACGAAATTGGTATCAACGAAGAAACCATTCTCAATAGACAAAATGTATAACCGTAATAAACAGACAAAAATTTGCCGAGAAACCTACACGGAAGATTACAGGATGGACAGCAGAACGCGGAAGAGAGCACAGTGAATAGATGGAGTGATATTGGGGAAAAAAGGGGGAAACATTGTGCTAAGTAGGTTCTAACACGCTCCTTCATTGGACATAACGAATAATAATAATAATAAAATTGAAATAGCCTATCATTTAACAAACAAAAATGTCTATAACAAAATATCTATATCCTTGAATGAACAACTAGTTCCGTGAAGAACTATACAGCCTATTTTCATATATACTACTTATGTTAATTGCCACTATCAACATACAAAATTTCAGTTTGATTGCTGTAATAGATTCGTAGATATGGAGAACCGACTAAATATTTCGGATGGTCGCCATGTTGGATTTTATATATGTAGGTCCTAGAGTTATGTACTGTTACATGAAGATTATTGTGTAGGTGTAGTTTTCAAACTTCAATCATATGATTAGGACACAAGAATTAACAAGGAGTTTTTAAAACTTCGCACAGCTGCCATCTTGTGGTTATGGAAACAATTGAAGTAAATTAGATGCCAGTGGATTAACATTCGTATAAGGGTTCACTGTACCAAGTTTCACTGCACTCGGATGGTTAAATTGTGAGAAACGTCCATGTGAATATTTATACTTCGCGTCACCGCCATCTTGGATTTGTGAATACCAGGTTACTTAAAGTCCTATAGGTGAACTTAAGTTCATAGCCTCTATGAACATAAAACAAATCAGTTGGATTGCTATAATAGATTCGTAGATATTCAGAGCCGTCAAAATATTTCGGATGGTCGCCATGTTGGATTGTTAAATGTATAGGCCATAGAGTCATGTACCATTAACGGAAAATTATTGCGTAGGTTCATTATTCAAACTTTCGCATCGATCGCATTATTACGACACAAGAAATAAAAACTTAATTTTAAAATTCGCAATGCCGCCATCTTGAGGTTATGTAAACAATTGAACTAAATTAGATACCAGTGTATTACAATGTGTATAAACATTTCCTGTACCAAATTTCATGGCGGTTGGAACATTAAATCGCAAGAAAGGTCTATTTAAAATTTTCAAATTCGCTTGGCGGCCATGTTCGTTTTGTAGTTAACCGGTTTTTGAAAGTCTTATAGATGAACTTCCAGTAGTGTCCTTTATCTCCGTGCAAAATTTCAGGGTGATACTGCTAATAGTTTCAGTGATATAGAATGCCAGTGATTTCGCTCATCCGCCATCTTGTGGTTATGTAAACAATTGAACCAAGTTATATGTCGGTGCATGTGTATAATGTGTATAAGCAGATACTGTACCAAGTTTCATTACGTTTGGACAGTTAAATCGCGAGAAAAGTGTATTTAAAAGTCTCAACTTCGCTTGTCCACCATGCTGTTTTTGTAGTCACCAGGTGTTTGAAAGTTTCATAGGTGAACTTCTAGTAGTTCCCTCTATCACCGTAAAAAATTCCAGGGTGATATCGGGAATAGTTTCGGAGATATTGAATGCTGGTGAAATATTTCGCACAGCCGCCATGTTGGATTGGTGAGACGTAACAAAATTTGAAGGGCACGGTCGGGGTCGTCCGGAATAGTGCTATGAGCTTACCGAGATTCATTGAAATCGCTCCTGCTGTTAGGATTTTATTAGACACACACACACACACACACACACACACACACACACACACACATACACACACACGCACACACATACGGACAAATGGTGATCTCATAAGCCTATTTTTTCAAAATTGAAAATAGGCTAAAAATCAATCATTATGCACCGTCATCCGGCCAGAAAGCTTTATATGCGGCGGGATGTCCCGCCACGAACAAGAAAGAGATGATGGAAAAATTGTAAACCAAGAAAGGGAAGATTTTGAGAAAACTGGTAGGGTAAGGTATCGTAAGGTTAGAAGACAGCATAACCAGGATTTATATACACACTAGCAACCCGCCACGGCTTCGCCCGGGAACAGTTATGAATGCTTTAGACTACGTGATAAGCGCTTCCTCTTCGATGTCAATGAACTGCCACCTATATCCGTTTTTCGTCTCAGCGTGATGGTTTAAAATCACTGACTGGACTATCATCTTGGAGATGCATGTGCAACGAATTCTGGTCAGACGTAATTTAAGAAGGGCGAGGTGCATGAAACACAAATTCCCCTTCCATTCAATCCTAACTTGACTGTGTATTTTGCGGAAAGAAATAGAAAAGCCCATTTGCACTTCCAGGGAAACCTCAAAAACAACCACTCTTCTCTGAAGTCTTAACTCAACACGACTCGACAGTTTGCTCCCCTCTAGCTAGGCTGTAACTGGGGTTATAGGTTCACCCCTAGCTAGTTCGTAAACTGTAGCCTCAGTAAAAACACTTATACTGGGCGATGTATTGGAGATAGAGATATGCTCTCCCGGACTTTTTTGTAGAACTTTTCATGCTGAACAATTCTTATACTCATAGTATATATATATATTTTTAATGGTTTGCCCATTGCAAGCTTAAAAAGCACACGGACGCCAAGTTTTTTCGACCTTTTCAGTGAAATCGTTACTGCTTGGCTTCTTTTCATCATAATTAAATTATTTTCTACAGAATACTTCCTTGAGATATCTTTTACAGAATAGTGAAAACCGCATCAAAATCCATCCAGCTGTTCTCGAGATTACCCGTGACATCCAAGAATCGGGGACTTAGTTTTATAATAAGTAGAGAAGAGATTATTGACGCGATGAGGAAAAGACGGATTACGTTTCATTTCTTCAAGAGAAAAAGATAAAGGGAGCCTGGTTCTGTAAAAACAAGCAACTTGTTTTTAATTTTGAAAACTATTCTTAGTAAAAAAAGTAGGATTCCCCCATCTTAGCAAAAACGAAAAATTATGCAATTTCATCAATTGTGCCAGGGACCGGAAAGGTTTCTAATAGTGAGTTGTGGAGAGCTTTATCAAACTTTAAAACCAAATTTCGAAAATCACTTCCGGTCTAAATGCATTTCCGGTAAAGCAGCCTGAAATCGCTTGTCTCTCTACTCGTTTTCATTTTGATTCAAATCCTTGCCAAATGAACTTACCCGTTTTTACTTATTTCTCTTTAATGTGTTCCTTGGTTCAATACCCTCAGGCATCTATTGATCTTATGATAAACCTTCTCAACGGAAATAGTTATGCGGGCTTAAGTAAAACTCTGAATCGACTCATATTAGCGCTCGTAGTGGTAGAAAGGAAAACTGCTAATCTAATCGACCGTATATAGTTGAGTTTCATTGACTCACACTAGCCCTCGTAGTGGTAGTAAAGGCAAACTGCTAATCTAATCGACCGGATATGGTTGAGTTTCAATGACTTACACTAGCGCTCGTAGTGGTAGAAAGGGAAACTGCTAATCTAATCGACCGTATATAGTTGAGTTTCATTGACTCACACTAGCCCTCGTAGTGGTAGTAAAGGCAAACTGCTAATCTAATCGACCGGATATGGTTGAGTTTCAATGACTTACACTAGCGCTCGTAGTGGTAGAAAGGGAAACTGCTAATCTAATCGACCGTATATAGTTGAGTTTCATTGACTCACACTAGCCCTCGTAGTGGTAGTAAAGGCAAACTGCTAATCTAATCGACCGGATATGGTTGAGTTTCAATGACTTACACTAGCGCTCGTAGTGGTAGAAAGGGAAACTGCTAATCTAATCGACCGTATATAGTTGAGTTTCATTGATTCACACTAGCCCTCGTAGTGGTAGTAAAGGCAAACTGCTAATCTAATCGACCGGATATGGTTGAGTTTCAATGACTTACACTAGCGCTCGTAGTGGTAGAAAGGCAAACTTCTAATCTAATCGACCGCATATAGTTGAGTTTCATTGACTCACACTAGCCCTCGTAGTGGTAGTAAAGGCAAACTGCTAATCTAATCGACCGGATATGGTTGAGTTTCAATGACTTACACTAGCGCTCGTAGTGGTAGAAAGGCAAACTTCTAATCTAATCGACCGCATATGGTTGAGTTTCATTGACTCACACTAGCCCTCGTAGTGGTAGTAAAGGCAAACTGCTAATCTAATCGACTGGATATGGTTGAGTTTCATTGACTCACACTAGCGCTCGTAGTGGTAGTAAAGGCAAACTGCTAATCTAATCCACCGGGTATGGTTGAGTTTCATTGACTCACACTAGCGCTCGTAGTGGTAGAAAGGAAAACTGCTAATCTTATCGACCGGATATGGTTGAGTTTCATTGACTCACACTAGCGCTCGTAGTAGTAGTAAAGGCAAACTGCTAATCTAATCGACCGGATATGGTTGAGTTTTATTGACTCGTACTAGCGCTCGTAGTGGTGGTAAAGGCAAACTTCTAATCTAATCGACCACATATGGTTGAGTTTCATTGACTCACACTAGCGCTCGTAGTGGTAGAAAGGAAAACTGCTAATCTTATCGACCGGATATGGTTGAGTTTTATTGACTCACACTAGCCCTAGTAGTGATAGTAAAGGGAAACTGCTAATCTAATCGACTGGATATGGTTGAGTTTCATTGACTCACACTAGCGCTCGTAGTGGTAGTAAAGGCAAACTGCTAATCTAATCCACCGGGTATGGTTGAGTTTCATTGACTCACACTAGCGCTTGTAGTGGTAGAAAGGAAAACTGCTAATCTTATCGACCGGATATGGTTGAGTTTCATTGACTCACACTAGCCCTCGTAGTGGTAGTAAAGGCAAACTGTAATCTAATCGACCGGGTATGGTTGAGTTTCATTGACTCACACTGGCCCTCGTAGTGGTAGTAAAGGCAAACTGCTAATCTAATCCACCGGGTATGGTTGAGTTTCATTGACTCACACTAGCGCTCGTAGTGGTAGAAAGGAAAACTGCTAATCTTATCGACCGTATATAGTTGAGTTTCATTGACTCACACTAGCCCTCGTAGTGGTAGTAAAGGCAAACTGTAATCTAATCGACCGGGTATGGTTGAGTTTCCGGTGAATTATCATCAGTCTACCGCGTGCCATCATGCCGACACCTCGTAAGAAACGTTTAGTGTGTCCTTGAGGTTCGTAAAAGTGGAGGAAACAACAAAAGTTAATTACAAATGCACCAACAATAAGATTGAGTGATGAACTGGGTTCGAATCGGCAATAGGACGATAATGTAATAGTGATCGACAGACATCGAGAAGATAGTATTATTATTATTATTATTATTATTATTATTATTATTATTATTATGCAGTTGTTTCATTCCACCACAGGGGGCGTCCCTGTGGGGGCGGGCCCCCTTAGACGGTTTCGCCGTCTCTTCGGGCCAGAGGAGTAAACTGATACGGGAGATATAGGGATTTTGGGGAGGGGGAAGTTCGAAAAGTAATAATGGATGGAGTAGTTATTGGCCATTTATTGGGAGTAGTATGAGGTTGGGGGATGCATTGCGGAGATTGTGATGGGGTATCGCTTCATGAAGGTGATGGTGTGGGGGATTTGAAGGTGAAGAGGATGGAGAGAAACCGAGCATTAGAGGGGAGGTGTACATCGGCGATGGGGAACGGGTTGGCGAAAGGTGTTGTGGTGGACGGAGGGGGGATGGTGTCTGGAAGAGTTGGAGATGGGTTTACATGTGCTTGGAATGTGTGGGAGTGCTCCTACATGGAAACATGGAAACAACAGCTGCAATTGCCAAGATTAGATTTTTAAGGATTTAAATTAATTTGATGAATTATGATGGTTTACAACTTATATTGCATCGAGAAGATAGTATATATATATACTTATATATATGGCAGTCGCTTCATTCCGCCGCATGGCGATTGCCCCTGCGGTGGTGGGCCCCCTTAGACGGTTTCGCCGTCTCTTCGGGCCAGGGGGTTAAGGTGTTTGGGTGAGGTGTAAATTTTTGGTGATGGGTGGGTTTGGTTTTGGGATTTGGAAGAAAGTGCGTTAGAGTTTTCTTTTGTGGGGGCATTGTTGGGAGAGTTGGAGAAGGGCGCGGAGGGCGAAGTATTGTTTTGAGCTGGAAGAGTTGGGGGCAGGAATGGGGACGTGGGAGAGAAGGGTGACTGCTTCATGGTGTGTAAGGATAAATTTTAAATGTCGGAATTTTCCGACAGACCAAGAAAACACGGAAAACATGGAAACAACTGCTGCAAGTGCCAAAGCAGACGAAGGAACTTCTATTGCTCTGAGATTTGTGGAAATGTTTAACGAAGTAAGTTTGGTGGAGAAAAAGAAAAGGGGGGCTGTATTTACGTCCAGATCATAAGTTTTTTTTAATGAATGATGGCGATGAGAAGGGAGTAATGAAAGATGTTTGTTGAGATGAGAAGGAAAGTGGTATGGTAGTAAAGAGACGGGAAGAAAGAATTATATAGCTGGTGGTTTGAGGACAGTGGCGAATGGATAAGTTGAGCTGAGGGGAGTAGTAAACGGAAGAAGAGAGCGAGTAGAAGGAGGGTGATGGTGTCGAAGTTGTAAGATTTGCTGGTGGATGTGTGAGAAGATGAACATGAAGATGATTTTTTTAAAATGGAGATGAGCAATCTTTCTGGGAAGGTTTTTTTTTTTTTTTTTTTGTCGTGTAGCCTCCTGAGAGGCCGAGTGCAGGTCTTTCTAGTCGACGCCCGTGGGCAACCTGCGCGTCGGGATGAGAGATGGAATTGATGAAGATGAATGAAACTGGGCAAGGATGTGGAAGGAAGCGGCCGTGGCCTGTCAGAAGGTACTGTCCCAGCATTTGCCTGGTGTTGAAAATGGGAAACCACGGAAAACCATTTCAAGGACAGCCGACGGTGGGGCTCGAACCCACGCGTCTACCGAGTCAGCAGAGAGCTTGCTTGGCCCCTTGACCTAACGCAGCGCTTTAGCCCACGCAGCCACTACTATCGGTTGGGAAGGGGGTAATGAATGCTGTTTGGTGAGATGAGAATGAGACAGATAGTATAGAATAGAGAGAGAAAGAAAGAAAAGTAAGAAAGAGAGAAAAGGAAAAAGAGAATAGTATAGCTGGTGATATTAAAACAGTGGCGATTAATTAAGTGAAGGGCGGGTGGAGTAGTTGCGGATGAAGTGAATAAGTAGGTGAAGAGTTATGAAGAGTTATAACGGCGTGAGAAGTGCATGATGGAGATGTTGAAAGTTGAAACCATTGGTTGCTACTGGAACCGTTGGTCGGTGCTAGAGCTGGTGGGTGAGGCTTATGTTGCTGTGTGTTTGTCGCCCAACGCCATTCTCAGTTAGGGGCTGGAGGCAGTGCCAAAAGGCTGCAGATGCCCAGTTTTGTGCGCACCGGGGCGCGATGCGGTTGTTGGAGGAGTGGCGTGACTATTGGGTTGCCGGTTCTCTGCGCTCTCAGATGATATCGGCGATGCCGGAGGTCTATGTAGGTGGTGAGCGGTGGCAGTGGTATCCTGTCCAGCAGGTCTGCTGTTCGATATGTGAAAGGCAACTGCATGGCGACCCTGACGAGGCAGCGCTCTAGTGCAAGATAGGGGCGAAGGGGGCATTCGGGGAATCCTGCCCATGCCGGATGTCCATACACTAAGAAAGTGCGTATGAGGACCTTGTAGGTATATAGTAGGAGCTTTTCGTTGAGGCCCCAGGTGGTCCCTGCCAATCGCCTCAGTAGATATGCGCGCTTGCTTGCATTGGGGAGTTTCAGTTTGAAGTGAGGGCGGAAGGTGAAAAACTCATCAAAGATCAATCCAAGGTACCGAACAGTGCGGGCGGGGACCAGTCGACGGTTGTGAAGTCGGATGTTGAGGTTGTCGGGATTTCGAGTAAGCACAGAAGCCCTCCAACGGGGGCGAAAGATAATGTTTTGTGTCTTCAAGGGATTTAGGCGCAGGTGCCATCTGCCACACCAGGAGGAGAAAAGGTCCAAATAGGATTGGACTTGAGAGTTTATGTGGGCGACGGTGGGAAAAGGCGCGACTATTGCAGTATCATCGGCGAACTGCAATAGTTGCATTGTAGGGGATGGTTGGGGAATATCGGCGACGAAGAGGACGTACAGAAGTGGGGAGAGGACGGAACCCTGTTCGAAAGGGATGGGGCGGGAGTAGTGGCCGTTGATGCGGATTCTTGTCGTGCGGTGGCGGAGAAAGGTGTTGAGGAAGCGGAGGTAAGTGTGGGGGAGATGGAAAAAATGAAGTTTGAGGACGAGTGCGTCGTGCCAGACGGTGTCAAAAGCCTTCTGGAAGTCGAAGGCGATGAAAAGGGTGGGAGCAGGGTGGTTGTAATTATCGGCAATTAGGGCGGAGAGACGGAGGAGTTGGTCTTGGGCGGAGAGGTGGGGACGGAAGCCACATTGGGAGAGGGGAAAGAGCTGGTGTCGGTGATGATGGGTATGGATACGCTTGGTAAGGATTCTCTCGAAGGTTTTGGAAAGGACGGTGGTCAGGCAGATGGGACGGTAGGAATCGGGCGAGGAATGTGGTTTGTCTGGTTTTGGGAAGAGGAGCATCTTGGCTTGCCTCCAGGGGGTAGGGTAGAAACCGGTGCGAAGGAGATGATTATAGAGGTGGGTTAGAGCGGTGAAGAAAGGGGGTGGTGCTTCCTTGAGGTGGCGGTATCTGATGGAGTCGGGACCAGGGGCGGTGTTGGTGGTGCGGGAGAGAGCGATGGTTATGTCGATGGGTGTGATGGGGTCGTCTAGAGGGTGGGGGGAGAGGGCATGGTTGGGTGAGGGCTGCAGATAGGGGCATTGAGGTACCGTGGAGATGAACTCGTCATCGTCCTATAGAAACGTTGGGTCCGGTGCGTCTCGGAATACTCGGGCGAATTGATTAGCAAAGATGGCTAGTTTTGCCGGGTCGTCAGGTGGTGTGACGTTGTCATAGACAATGGGGTATTATGGAGTGGAGGTCTTTCCGGTGAGTCAGTTGAGGTGACTCCAGAAGCGAGAAAGGGAGGGCGATACTCCATTCAGCTTCGAGCAGGTGTTGCGCCAGGAGCGCCGCCTGTGTGCCTCAATGTACGATTTTACCTGGCGAAGTGTCTGTCGATGCCGCTGCAGGAAGTAGCGGTCACGGGTGCGGAGGTAGGAGTTATGATAGGAGTGGGAGAGTGCTAGGAGACGCCTAGCTTTGGGTGGGATAGGTGGTCGGTTAGGGGTCAATCGGGTAAGGGGGATGTGGCGTTGTGCTGCTTGCTGGAGTGTATCCTGTAGAAGAGACGTGTAGGCATCGACCGTTTCCTGGGAGCTGAGCGGTAATGTGTCGGTTCGCAAACGCTCCGTGATCTGTAGGCGATAAACTGGCCAATTTGCCGAGCAGAAGTTTTGAACCATAACGGGGGGTGGTTTAGGTAAGTTGGAGAAGATAGTTTGACGAACGAAGAGGAACCTCCGAAGAATCGACAACGTATAGTTTGTAATCAGAAGAAAGTTAGAGAAGTTTCTGAAAAGCGAGTGGAGTCGTTTAAACAATATATCGACGTAAATTTCTTCGGTAACACCCTTAACCCGTTGAGTGCTCCGCCCGTCTATAAACGTTGCAAACGAACTATTGTTTATCATATTCCGCATTCGCTTTCGAGCGCCGAGTCGATCTCTGTTACGTTCTGTCATCTATTAGGCATTATGTAGTACTACTTGAGTTTGGAACTTTGCTTCCGAATGTAACTAACAGTCCATTTTATAGAGATCTGTTCTCTACAGCTGATGTTCATCTGAGATGTAGGCTATACAGGAAAAACAAGCAAATTCTTCTCGCAGTGTTGTGATCTGGGATCAAAGAATTTCTATTTTTTTCACCAGTAAGGAGCGACAAATATTACTTGTCTACTGATTTTAGGTGATAATTTTATTTGCGTCCCATTACCTGGTACCATTATCTACCCATTACACAAAAATATTATTTAGATTCGTTACAAAATGAAATTTTAATTTACATTTAGATTAATGAAGACCCAAAATCTATAGACATTTTAATCCTAACACCCCACCCCCATGATAAGTTAAAAATTATGACTCCATTTTTTTAAAAATGCGAATGAAGAAACTCAGCACATAAAAGGTTAAACGATATATTGTGCCCATTTAGCAAGAAATATGCCAATCACAGTATACCAGCGTAGCTCAATTCGGGATTTTCGGGGCAGCGGTAAGTTCCCCCACTCTGTGACTCACATATTTTGGATTAATTAGAGGATACACTTGCAAAATAACAACAAAATCAACTCCTATTTTAACACATTTAATTTATCAAAATGATGGCGCTACAAACAATTTAACAATTTAATTACTGACCCATAATCATCTACTTGTTCCAAATGAACAAGGAATAACAATATAATAAAACAAATATTGTATTAAAACATATGGTTTCCATATAAACCAACAATTCCTATTTATTTTTACTTCCATAGAGCATCAACTGTGAGTTTCATATAACTCCGAGCTCTTTGGCTCAATGCTTTCTGTAATAATGGTGTCACTCTTTGTACACCTCAAATACTACTTTTTATATATTTACTTAATCATCAAACAAATGTATGATTACATTTAAAATCACATGTTAATTATCTAACTCAATATTTTTGGGCATTTTTCACATGTTTTCAGCTGTTATCATCTCTCTCTAGTTTCACAAATACATTAAGGTAATCAGGAAATTACTTGTGTACTCCAGAGTATGAAGATACTTGACACAGTCAAAAAACTATGGTCACTCCCGAAACCTAGTTGCCTTCAATTAACTCGTGGAATCCTACTTCCATACAACATTACAATAGGGATTGTTATTTATTTCTTACGTCTTATAAGACCATTATCACATAAAAAAACTACGATCTGAACAGGCAAGCGGAAATATCAATCTACAAGGACCTCGGTTCAACGCCCGGGTCATTAACAACTTTAAACACTCCTGGTGTATTCATTACTCCTTACAAGACGGCCTCCAGACACCCTCCTACTCCGAGGGTCTGACCGTGAAACTTGAGAGTTATTTATGACTATGCGGGAACCCTCCCGTCTAGCCCAGGCTAGAGCTCTCTTTAATGCTTTTACAAAACACAAACCTTTCATTCTCAGTTCTTTAGGGAGACCTGGCATTCTACTCTTCGTGTACATTCAACCATATTATTGGGCTCATAAACCACATTCGTAATCTTGGCATTTATTAATTATGAAAGGTCCTCATTGATTGGGGAAGAGATATACACATTCTACGACGAATAATAAAGGGGCTTTCACTATAAGAGGATTCTGAGTTCGAATCTCTTTACATGCCTCGGGAACCTTTCCCATATAGAGGACTATACAAAATGCGATTTAAAGTCAGCCTAAAGCTTATAAGACCTACGCTCAATACCATACATTTGCTCCCTTTCAATAACATACACAATGCCTCGTGATACTACGTCACAAATAGAGGACTTCTACCAAATCTCAATTCGCTACAATCAACTACCTCTCATAAGTAATTTACCAAGTACATTAACTTTTACGCGTTCCTAGCGTGACATTTTACTTTAATTTCGCTCCTTTTGCGCTATACATTTTTTTAAGCCTAGCGTCATCCAAAGAACTGATAATACCATATTAGCAATTGACACACATTTCAATTTTTATATTATTCTTTTCCTTTGACAATAACTTATTTGATCTTTATTTAATATTTCCTTACTTGGTTATTATTATTATTATTTCATATCTTTATTCTTTACACAAGCTCAAAAGCTATTTCTTTCATATAACTCAAATTTACTTTTATTTACTTATCTTTCATGATAATTATTCATATTTCGCTTGCCCTTATGACTTTTGTCAAATACACTGACATTGTATTCAATATATCTTCTACAAGATTTATTCTTTTACATAATTATTTATGGTTTCTCAAATTTCTATTATTGTTCAGACCGCGTTTTTGTTTATTCAGTATTTATTTATTTAAACACATCCCTTTTACTCAAAAACTCCGGTGGATTTGTACACAATCATTTCCTGACACCAAAATATAATGAAATGCATTACTCACATGTTTTTAAGGTCGTCCCATGACCTTTATCCTTGTGCAGTGTTTCATTTTGGCCCACTTTAAAATTTACTCCATATTATAGAAATTCATCTTATGTACAAACACTTCTTGACACATATTTAATACACTTAACATTGACGACATTTTTAATACACTGGTGTATCCCTTTAGAACACACAATAAACACTAAAAAATATTATTTTTACACACAATCTTGATCGATTTACACTTCACAACTTTTGATCACTAGGCCGTATTTCTTAGCCTATCACACGTGACCTCTTAATCTCCCGTTTCCAAGGGCGAAATTTATTCAATGTCGGCTTCCTATCCTGCAGAATACGAAAGTCTCGAAACATCTACTTTTCCCTGGAATCCTAATTCTTCGAATCCTATTCTGGATGACCGGCTATTTCTCTAGCTTGAACGGCTTCCCTTTTAGATCTAATTTATCGATCCTAGTGAAAGTCTGTTCGGATCGAGGTCTCCTCGATAACTTATCGATGATCGATGGATTTATTTTATAGCAGCTAGTACTTCTCGAGTCTAGTGCTTTAGAATGGTTCGTCTACTTTCTGGAGATAATGTCTATAGTCTCCGTTCTTCTTTATTTATTAGGTTCTCGCCCTCCTACTTTCTGAAATACGTTACGAACCTTACTCTGTTCTTCCCTAATTGGGTTCTTTGATTTAGATCACTGTTTATCTTCCTGTTACGGTACTTCCGTACGTTATGATATTTTCGTTCGTCTATTTAAAGACCTATCGCCTTACGTCCAACGTTCGCAGCCTGCTCTGACTATATTTTACGAACTTTTCACTGTAAACTTGTTTACTGTCGGACCTAAATCCTGTAACTAGGATTTTCCTAAATTTTTAACACGGCGATACTTTAATATTTCTTCTTTACAACTCCTTATGGAGGCAAGCAAGTTGTTAATACTGCGACGCCTATGGCTATCGGATATTAATTCTGCGGTGTAATACAGCGTTTCTCCCCTCAAGGAGTACTGGTAAACTGTCTTCGATGTGACGCAGAGTGACGCCCCACACGGCTGTCTGAATACTGATGCGTAGCAACGCCCCCTCGGGCTGTTTGTAACTGCTTGTACTGATGCGTAGTAACACCCCCTCGGGCTGTTCGGAACTGCATATTTGGCTTGGTGATGCTAGGAGCTTTATACTATTTCGCTACAAAAAGATAAGACTCTAGCCCTTTCCGTGCCCAACTTTTAAAATAATGGTTGCACCATTATAAAAATTATACCTTCTAAAAGCTCGTCTTCTCAATGTCAAATAATCTCATTGCGCATAAGAATCGATCGTGCAATTCGGAGATATTAATTACTTTCTCGTCCTCAACTGTGTGGGTGTTGCTGTTCATTTGCATTCTCCCCTCTCTACAGGCCTTGGTAAATCCCCGATGACGTATACTTGCGTTTGCAGTTTTCTCCTGTGCAATTATTAAAGAGTTTTTCTTTACACAAAAATCTCTCATTCGAAATGATTCACTGTACTGTAATTGTTTACTTATTTTTATGCTCGTAAACGGGTTAAATTTAATTATTCTTCTTCTGGCGCATAGGCGGTGTTGTCGTTTTTCAGCAAGCTAAGCTCGATTTCCGAGTCAGGCTTCCTTGTCTAACAGTGGGAATTTTCCACTCGGTTATTAATACTCATGACTAGCTCCTTTCTGAATGTCAAGAGGGGTGATCTCATCTCTCGAACACCTGGCTCTCGTTGCTTGCACAACGTTAGGCTAGCATCCTAGCTTGATCTTTCTCTATGTTACATTAGAAACTGTACGTTTCTTTCATTACTTCCCCAAATACATGGATTCGACCTCCTTGGACCCTATGGCACATGGGTTCATCTCTCCCCTCCTTAGGTAAATAAATTTTCGAAAAATTTTGAGGAAATTTATTTCAATTAATCTTATCTTTCTTTATTCGTCGAAGCCATCATAACGTTGTCCGTATCTTCTGTTGTTTTTATTTCTTTAAAGTCGTATCCGGTGATTGTGTAGGTCGGGTACGCTCTGTCCCTACCCTTTCTTTTTCCTTTATTTGTCTGGACTAAAAATCTCCAGAACCTCATTCTTCCTTACGGGTTTTGTCTATCCCTACCCGTTTCCTTATTTCATCATTTTCCTTTCTTAAATTGAAATTTTCTTCTTCAATAAACTCAATTATTTCTTTGATTTCCCTATACAACTTCTCCAATTCGCATTCGCACTCGAATGCTTGAGCTCTATTTTCTATTTCTTCCTTATTCTTGTTTATGTCAAAAGCGGATTCATCTCTAAATGTTTCCATAACCAGGGTTTGTTCATTTGCTTCATCGAAATCTTCGGGAGGGTAATATAATTTCAAATTTGCTGAATTCATGGTCTCTTCGTGATCCGTTTCACAGTGCCGAATTCTATATGCGTTATTCCTCAAATCTCTGATTGTTTGATATGGTCCGTGGTACATTTTCTGGAACTTTTTGTACACACGGTTCCCTGGATCCGAAATGGCTGGTCTTTTTACTAACACCATTTCTCCTGCCAATAATGGTCGATGATACCTCTTATGCCTATTTCTTTTTGCCTCCTGTCGGCTTGAGCTTTTAGATGCTCAAAGGCTCTTCTAATACGTACATCTCTTCCAGGCTGAGCGTCTGCTGACCTAGGAATTACCAGACTCCAAGGTCTTTCTGGTTGCTCATTCCGATGTAACGTTATGGGTATCTCTCCCGTGGATTCATGGATTGTATTATTTATACAAAATTCGATAATATCCAAGATATCTA
The DNA here is from genome assembly GCA_946902985.2 of Meconema thalassinum. Classification (NCBI taxonomy): domain Eukaryota; kingdom Metazoa; phylum Arthropoda; class Insecta; order Orthoptera; family Tettigoniidae; genus Meconema; species Meconema thalassinum. Next base: position 557,002,733 of record OX336388.2, read on the forward strand.
TCCACTTCCAATTTTCTTCGGCACAGTATATTCTACAGTACTTGGCCGTCTCCCTCATCACTCTTTCTACAGGATTTGCCTCAGGATGGCGAATACTTGACAAAATCTGACGTATTCCAAGTCTTTCTAATTCTCGTCTGAACTCTACACTGTTGAAACAACTGCCGTGATCCGACAACAAATTCTCAGGTTTTCCCAGAATCGGTATCACTTTTTCTTTTAGTCGTTTTAACACCTGTTTGGTACTAGTCTTCTGTATGGGAGCAAGGACAACCATTTTAGTGAAGACATCCATAGCCACCATTATGTGTCGATTTCCTCTTCTTGCCTTTGGCAAAGGTCCAAAGTTATCAATAGATATGATCTGGCCTGGCCTTTCGGGCAACAATGGTATAGGCTTTTGCCTCATCAGAAATGCATTAGGTTTGATCCTTTGACATAAATCACATGTCTTTAACGTGTCCCTTACAGTTTCTCTCAGTCTCGGCCATACAAATGCTTCTTTCAGCATCGAGACTGTTTTGTCGACTCCCATATGTCCGAACGATCTATGGGCTAACCATACTATTTTCCTCTGCAAAATTGCAGGTACAACAATCCTTAATTTTGTATGGTCAGAGTCCACAAACTTATATAATAATCCATTATAAAACGTGTAGTCTTGAGCTATCTTATTAGCTTCCGTGTACGCTGGTGTTCCCCTTATCAAGCTTCCCTCAAGGAAAGATATGAGCATGTTCATCCATGGATCCTCCCGTTGTCTTTGACTAATGCTTCTTAACTCATTTAGAGTACGCTGATCCCTGTCTTCCAAATCTATAGCCATTACTTCCTCTTCTGTGGACTCTGGCTGTCTACTTAAGTAGTCTGGAACTATATTTTCTTTTCCTGGGCAGTATTCTATCTTGACATCAAATTGTTGAATGTATAAAGCCCAACGCATCAACCTTTGACTGGATAAATCAGTCTTCATCAAAAAGGTTAAGGCTTTATGATCCGTCCTTAAGATGACCTGAAACCCATATACGATCTTCCGCCAATATTGCAACGCGTGCAGTATCGCTAACAGCTCGATTTCGCTGATCGTATAATTTTTCTCGTGTGGTTTCAGTCTCCTACTTGTGAAAGCTAGATAATTTTTCTTATCAGGATTTTCCGGGTTTTCCTGATATAGCATTGCCCCTATTCCAATCTGGGATGCGTCTGTTTGAATGATAAATTTTTGATTAAAATCAGGATATCCTAGCTTCACGTAATTTAAGAGCATTTCCTTGGCCTCCACAAATGCTTTTTCTGTTTCCTCCGTCCATTTCCACTTGCCCCCCTTCTTCAGAAGGTCCTGTAGTGGTGCAACAGTTTTGGTGTATGATGGACAATGTCCTGAGAAGAAACCAATCAATCCCAAAAACTGGCGAACGTTCTTCATTTTCAAAGGCCTTGGAAAATCTCTTATCGATTCTAATTTGCATGGATTAGGTTTAACACCATCCTTGTCAATCACATGCCCTAAAAATGTCACTTGTCTTTGACAAAAATTCGACTTCTTTAAATTTATTTTAAAATTTGCCCTTCTTAAATCTTCCAATAATTTCTTCAATTTTTCTAAATGTTCTTCGATATTCTCCGAGGTAAGCAAAATATCATCCACATAACGGATAGTGCACTCTTTCACTTCCTCTGACAGGTTTCGATCAAGCGCTCTTATTAATGCAGATCCTGCGGTCTTCAATCCAAACGGACATCTTCTAAAACAATATGTTTGTTGGTCGAACTGAAATCCAGTCAACAAGCTGGTTTTCTCTTCCAGTTCGAGATGATGATACGAAGAAGTCATGTCAATATTGGTGAAAATCTTCTTGCCCTTGAACTTTCTCAATATTTCTTTTATGGGTGGTGCCGAATCATTTTCTGGTATGATTTTCGCATTTAAATTTCTGGCATCTAGACACACCCTTACTGAGCCATCCGGTTTACTCACAATCACTAATGGACTAACATATGGTGTCGCCATCTTTTCTATAACACCTGCATTCATCATCTCCTGCAGTGTTTTCTTAGTTTGTGGGTAATGTTTTTCCGCAACCGGGTATGGTTTTTGTCTGAACGGTGCCCAATCATTGACTTGGAACGCGTATTTAAAATTTTCAATCTTCCCTGGCTTGGAATCAAATACGTCCCTAAAATTCAATAATAATTCCTTTAACTGTTCCGTATTTTCGAGGTTAACTTTAGCTTCCTCTACTTTTCCTGACAGGTTGGTCTCGAACTCAGTTTCCAAATCATCTTCGAGTTCTATGTTGAGGACCTCAAATATCCTTTCTAGGTCCTTATAATCTTCTTCAATCACTTCTTCCATATGCCATACCTGTTCTCCTATTTTCGCATCCTGTTCCTGTAGGTTAATGTTTTGTTCATCCACATCCTCTCTTTGAATTCTAATGCAGTTTTGCGCTAGGTCTATAATGACCTTGTTCTCACGGATAAAATCAATACCTAATATGACATTATACGGTAATTGATTTACCAGCAAAAAGCACTGCGAAATTTCAGCGTTACCCATGATCAGATCGATGTATACCTGAAATTTGCATGTTAAAGATTTTTCAGGGATAATCCCCTTAATCTTTACACTTGATGTGGGAATCTTTAATACTCGGCCCCTTATTTCCAGTTCATTTAGAAGGGTTTGTGTAATTAAACTTATTGTGGATCCGGTATCAATTAATGCTCTGACCAGTAATCCTTCTATCCTTAGCATAATTATAGGTAGTTCTCTTTTAACAGGTGGGATTCCTTCCACATCCTCGTTAATTAGTTCATCTGGTCTGGCTATCCAATTCACAATTTCGACCTCCTCCCAGCTCCTGGTATGTTTCCACTTTTGACAATTTAAATTTGGAGTTTTTTTTTGTCCTGAGGGCTTCCTTTCCCCTCATTCTTTAATTGAGCTTGTAGTTCCAAGCTTTGAGCTCCGTCTAGTCGGTCGGGTGATTTCCGGTTCTTGATTGCCTCACTCCAACGGACTTTTTACCTATCAGGTTCATCTGGTCGTTCGATCATATAACGAAGACTTTCCTGATATCTTTCCTCTATTTCGGCCCGATATTCATCATCCCTATCCTCTGGCCTTACATTCCTTCTGGGATAATTCTCCCATTTCTTTCTGTTTTCTTGCCTTTGATGGTTATTGTTATAGGGTCGGCTTTCTTGTTGCCTATAACCCGTATTCCTAGGATTTCTTCCTCGATATCCTCCTCTGTAATATGGTTGTATTCCTCTAGGCTCCTGGTGCCCATACTCTCGACCCAGTCCCTGAGTATCAGTGCTGGTGGACTGATTCCTGGTCGATGGTTTTTCGCTGGTTTCCTGACTGCTGGCCATATGTACTTGCTCATTCTGTCTTTGATGCCGAGGAGTTACGTGCGAAGTCGTCATATCTAATTGACGTAATACACTCTCCACTTCCACAGCACTTCTGGCTTTGGATGAGATTAACAGCCTCTGAATCTCATACGGAAGTTGTCTTGCAATGGCGGCACACAGGTCGTTCTCTGCCGGAGCAATGTCGAGTTCGCGGAATTTACACAACTGAGCGGTGAAAAATTCCGAGTATTTAGTAGGTGCATTCGTGCTGTACTTCCTAGAGTACAGATCTAGCCTTAAATTCTCTTGGACGTCTGCTGCCCAATATCGTTTTAAAAATGCTTCCCTAAAGCCTTCCACCGTATCAAAGGTGTACCTGAAGCTTCTGAACCAGGTGAGACAATCACCTGCCAACAGCTTTTCAATAGCTCTCAGTCTCCGATCCTGAGGAACCTTCATTTCGTTTAAATACTCTGCAACTTCCTTTAGCCAGTATTTTGGAGTAATTGACATGTTATTACCCGTAAACTTTACTGGTCTGTCCTCATTCGATTTAATAATGTTTATTATCTGGCCATTTGTCTGATTCATGTATGGGGTTGACATCGCCATCGGATATCCTGGGTTCTTATAAGGGCTCTCCCCTCCTAAGTCCCTATCCGTATCTGTGCCTTGTTCACGGGAATCTACCCATCCTGTCTTTGGAAACTCCTCCTGATTCTCAAATTCTAACTTCCTTTCCCTTCGGGCACTTTCTTCATTAGCCATGAGTTGGATTTCCATTTGACTATTCTTATGTTCAGTCCTCTCCAATCGGGATCTTAATTCATTCTGAATTCTTTCTTGATTCTTTTTACTATCTTCCTCTGCCTTTTTGAGTTGGAATTTCTCCTCCCTGTAACTATCCCTGAACTCATTTATTTGGTCTTCTACCTCTTTCTTAATGACCATGGCCTGTTGATTGATAATTTCTGGCTTAACGTCACCTATGGTCTCCAGGCCCTCTCGTATCTCCTTTATTTGCTTCTCCACTTCTTTTCGTCCTTTGACCATATCTAATCCAATCCCTTTCAACTTTTCTTCCGTCTTCTTAGACACTTCCGTTAATTCATCTTTGATCAATTTCACTTCATTATTTGTTTTTTCTACTTGCCCCTCTAAGGTTTCCACGTTTTCCTTAACCTCATTTATACCCTTACTTATTTCCTCTATCTTCAGGGTCTTCTCTTGATTTTCTTCATTTCGTTGCTTTCTTTCTTCCTGGATATGCTCCTCGTATTTACCGAATCTTTTATCTATTTCACCCTCATACTTCTTTAAGTTATCATCTACCTGCCCGGTAAACCGCTCAAATTGAATTTTCATATCCCGCGCATCCTTTTGATTTTGATTTTTCATCTCAGTTACTTCGGTCTGAACTACACCGATTTTGTTCTCGAGGGTCCCTACTTTCTCCTCAACCTTTCCAAATCGGATTCCTAGCTCATTCACACTTTGTTTTATTTCATCCCGGGAACTTTCACAAATATTCTTGTTAGATTCTATCTGAGCTTTCAATTCTGTCTGCACACCTTGGATCAGGGTTACAAGTTCATTTCTACATTTGTCTACATTCTCTATACATGCTTTTTCCATGCTATTTAATTTAGTTTCTATAGAACCAAAATTATTTTCCATTGTACCAATTTTATCCTCAATAATTTTAAAATGATTTTGACATTCATTTTGTGATTCTCCCATATTTTTGTTCATAGTATTTATTTGGACTTGCAATCCTGAATGAAATCCTTCATTTTCCTTTTTAATCTCACTTAACTTGTCCCCAAACTTAGTGTCAAAAGCTTGAAATTTGTCATTCATTGTCCCTTCTATTTCAGCCTTCAGTACTCCATTGTTTTCTTTACTGTTGGCTTTCAGAGACTCTAACGTCTCCTTTTTTATCACTTCCATCTGTTCTTTAATGGTTTCCCCACTTTCTGTTTTCATCTTTTCTATCTCGGCCTTCAGTTCCTTATTCATTTTTATACCGTCGGCCTCGATAGCTTCTAATTTAATTCCCATGTTATCACTTTTAGCTTCGATATCTAATAATTTAGTTCCCATGTTAGCACTATCAATTTTTATTGACTCTAAACTTTCATTTATGGATTCGAACACTTTGTTGTTTTCATCCTTTTGGAGGCCCAATGTATTGTCTATTGTTCCCAATTAATTGTTCATGGCCTCCAAAAGCCGTTGCACTTCCTCACTAAATGCCATCTTATGAGAATATTGTGGGCTACTCATGCCACCACACTAGTACATGCTTGAGAGATGATACTCTGAATCATTGTGTCCCAATTTCTTTAAAAATTTACTTTGGTACGGGTGTTTACTACAACGTACCCTTTTGATACTTTTATTCAATTCAAAGACCTTTATGGAAGCATTTAAAATTCAAAATTTCGAAAAACCATTTTTTTTAAATGAAAATTTTGATTTTTCGAGAAAAACTCGGGTTTTCCCTAGGAAAACTCAGCCCTGCGTACTGGGCGCCATGAAAGAGAGATAGGGGGGTTGATTTGATATATAATTCAGGGCTGCTCGGTATGAGTTTCCAGGGACCCATGCGGACAGTTAATATTTTACGTTGTAGCTATTCCTATCATTACTTTAATTTACATGATATGACCGTCTTAAGTGTTCCTCTAGTTATTAATCCAGCACATTACTTCTATGCCCCCCATGTGCCCTTTTAGCAAGAAATATGCCAATCACAGTATACCAGCGTAGCTCAATTCGGGATTTTCGGGGCAGCGGTAAGTTCCCCCACTCTGTGACTCACATATTTTGGATTAATTAGAGGATACACTTGCAAAATAACAACAAAATCAACTCCTATTTTAACACATTTAATTTATCAAAATTATGGCGCTACAAACAATTTAACAATTTAATTACTGACCCATAATCATCTACTTGTTCCAAATGAACAAGGAATAACAATATAATAAAACAAATATTGTATTAAAACATATGGTTTCCATATAAACCAACAATTCCTATTTATTTTTACTTCCATAGAGCATCAACTGTGAGTTTCATATAACTCCGAGCTCTTTGGCTCAATGCTTTCTGTAATAATGGTGTCACTCTTTGTACACCACAAATACTACTTTTTATATATTTACTTAATCATCAAACAAATGTATGATTACATTTAAAACCACATGTTAATTATCTAACTCAATATTTTTGGGCATTTTTCACATGTTTTCAGCTGTTATCATCTCTCTCTAGTTTCACAAATACATTAAGGTAATCAGGAAATTACTTGTGTACTCCAGAGTATGAAGATACTTGACACAGTCAAAAAACTATGGTCACTCCCGAAACCTAGTTGCCTTCAATTAACTCGTGGAATCCTACTTCCATACAACATTACAATAGGGATTGTTATTTATTTCTTACGTCTTATAAGACCATTATCACATAAAAAAACTACGATCTGAACAGGCAAGCGGAAATATCAATCTACAAGGACCTCGGTTCAACGCCCGGGTCATTAACAACTTTAAACACTCCTGGTGTATTCATTACTCCTTACAAGACGGCCTCAAGACACCCTCCTACTCCGAGGGTCTGACCGTGAAACTTGAGAGTTATTTATGACTATGCGGGAACCCTCCCGTCTAGCCCAGGCTAGAGCTCTCTTTAATGCTTTTACAAAACACAAACCTTTCATTCTCAGTTCTTTAGGGAGACCTGGCATTCTACTCTTCGTGTACATTCAACCATATTATTGGGCTCATAAACCACATTCGTAATCTTGGCATTTATTAATTATGAAATGTCCTCATTGATTGGGGAAGAGATATACACATTCTACGACGAATAATAAAGGGGCTTTCACTATAAGAGGATTCTGAGTTCGAATCTCTTTACATGCCTCGGGAACCTTTCCCATATAGAGGACTATACAAAATGCGATTTAAAGTCAGCCTAAAGCTTATAAGACCTACGCTCAATACCATACATTTGCTCCCTTTCAATAACATACACAATGCCTCGTGATACTACGTCACAAATAGAGGACTTCTACCAAATCTCAATTCGCTACAATCAACTACCTCTCATAAGTAATTTACCAAGTACATTAACTTTTACGCGTTCCTAGCGTGACATTTTACTTTAATTTCGCTCCTTTTGCGCTATACATTTTTTTAAAGCCTAGCGTCATCCAAAGAACTGATAATACCATATTAGCAATTGACACACATTTCAATTTTTATATTATTCTTTTCCTTTGACAATAACTTATTTGATCTTTATTTAATATTTCCTTACTTGGTTATTATTATTATTATTTCATATCTTTATTCTTTACACAAGCTCAAAAGCTATTTCTTTCATATAACTCAAATTTACTTTTATTTACTTATCTTTCATGATAATTATTCATATTTCGCTTGCCCTTATGACTTTTGTCAAATACACTGACATTGTATTCAATATTTCTTCTACAAGATTTATTCTTTTACATAATTATTTATGGTTTCTCAAATTTCTATTTTTGTTCAGACCGCGTTTTTGTTTATTCAGTATTTATTTATTTAAACACATCCCTTTTACTCAAAAACTCCGGTGGATTTGTACACTATCATTTCCTGACACCAAAATATAATGAAATTCATTACTCACATGTTTTTAAGGTCGTCCCATGACCTTTATCCTTGTGCGGTGTTTCATTTTGGCCCACTTTAAAATTTACTCCATATTATAGAAATTCATCTTATGTACAAACACTTCTTGACACATATTTAATACACTTAACATTGACGACATTTTTAATACACTGGTGTATCCCTTTAGAACACACAATAAACACTAAAAAATATTATTTTTACACACAATCTTGATCGATTTACACTTCACAACTTTTGATCACTAGGCCGTATTTCTTAGCCTATCACACGTGACCTCTTAATCTCCCGTTTCCAAGGGTGAAATTTATTCAATGTCGGCTTCCTATCCTGCAGAATACGAAAGTCTCGAAACATCTACTTTTCCCTGGAATCCTAATTCTTCGAATCCTATTCTGGATGACCGGCTATTTCTCTAGCTTGAACGGCTTCCCTTTTAGATCTAATTTATCGATCCTAGTGAAAGTCTGTTCGGATCGAGGTCTCCTCGATAACTTATCGATGATCGATGGATTTATTTTATAGCAGCTAGTACTTCTCGAGTCTAGTGCTTTAGAATGGTTCGTCTACTTTCTGGAGATAATGTCTATAGTCTCCGTTCTTCTTCATTTATTAGGTTCTCGCCCTCCTACTTTCTGAAATACGTTACGAACCTTACTCTGTTCTTCCCTAATTGGGTTCTTTGATTTAGATCACTGTTTATCTTCCTGTTACGGTACTTCCGTACGTTATGATATTTTCGTTCGTCTATTTAAAGACCTATCGCCTTACGTCCAACGTGCGCAGCCTGCTCTGACTATATTTTACGAACTTTTCACTGTAAACTTGTTTACTGTCGGACCTAAATCCTGTAACTAGGATTTTCCTAAATTTTTAACACGGCGATACTTTAATATTTCTTCTTTACAACTCCTTATGGAGGCAAGCAAGTTGTTAATACTGCGACGCCTATGGCTATCGGATATTAATTCTGCGGTGTAATACAGCGTTTCTCCCCTCAAGGAGTACTGGTAAACTGTCTTCGATGTGACGCAGAGTGACGCCCCACACGGCTGTCTGAATACTGATGCGTAGCAACGCCCCCTCGGGCTGTTTGTAACTGCTTGTACTGATGCGTAGTAACACCCCCTCGGGCTGTTCGGAACTGCATGTTTGGCTTGGTGATGCTAGGAGCTTTATACTATTTCGCTACAAAAAGATAAGACTCTAGCCCTTTCCGTGCCCAACTTTTAAAATAATGGTTGCACCATTATAAAAATTATACCTTCTAAAAGCTCGTCTTCTCAATGTCAAATAATCTCATTGCGCATAAGAATCGATCGTGCAATTCGGAGATATTAATTACTTTCTCGTCCTCAACTGTGTGGGTGTTGCTGTTCATTTGCATTCTCCCCTCTCTACAGGCCTTGGTAAATCCCCGATGACGTATACTTGCGTTTGCAGTTTTCTCCTGTGCAATTATTAAAGAGTTTTTCTTTACACAAAAATCTCTCATTCGAAATGATTCACTGTACTGTAATTGTTTACTTATTTTTATGCTCGTAAACGGGTTAAATTTAATTATTCTTCTTCTGGCGCATAGGCGGTGTTGTCGTTTTTCAGCAAGCTAAGCACGATTTCCGAGTCAGGCTTCCTTGTCTAACAGTGGGAATTTTCCACTCGGTTATTAATACTCATGACTAGCTCCTTTCTGAATGTCAAGAGGGGTGATCTCATCTCTCGAACACCTGGCTCTCGTTGCTTGCACAACGTTAGGCTAGCATCCTAGCTTGATCTTTCTCTATGTTACATTAGAAACTGTACGTTTCTTTCATTTCTTCCCCAAATACATGGATTCGACCTCCTTGGACCCTATGGCACATGGGTTCAATATCGACGTGAATTTGTTCGGTAACACGCTTAATGAATTCTGTCACGTGTACGGTCGTATATTGTGGTCGAAGACATTTGATGATTAAAGAAAGGATTGTAATTTTTAGGAAAAATAATGTATTCTCATATCGTATTATATTTTATTTACCTAAAATTCCTAGCTTATATCCCTAGAGGTTGATGGTTAGCAAATTACCAAGTCTATATCTCGTAAAGGTACAATGTACGTAAATTACCAAGTCCATATCCTTGCAGACATGGGCACAGGGATTGTTCAGATGCAATATATAATAATCTAGGCTGGCCGAAAAGAAGAACAACACATGTTTATAGCCTAGATGATTAACTTTCTATTTCAGAATTTTAAATCAAACAAAACTTATAGACTACAATGGTAGAAAACTTAGTAAAAAAGAACACCCCTTCATTATTTGTTAGAAGAGGAAGGAGTATTTTACAAGTGAAACTGTGACTGTGCTTCTAAAAGATTTTTATATTCTGGTTGAAACTGGGATGAGCTGATTCTTAGCAGCGCAGCTAAATGGTGGTCTGTTAATCTATTTCTGACGCTAGTTTTGCGAAGCTTCATTGTAGAAAACACCTGTTCACAGATATAGTAAACATGGCAGTTCTCTTTTGTGCATGAGATTTCAAGTTTGGGAAGCTTGATTTTGGTAGGGCCTTGTAGAACTCAATTTTCGAAACGTTGAGGAATAGTTGCTTTAATTCGGTGTTACATCGTAACTCAATCCGTTCTAGCTGCAACTCTGTTTTTACTGTTTCACAGTCAACGTTCAATTGCATGCTGAAAACGTCCAAGTCCTGTTCAATAACTTTGAAGTTCTGGAATCCAGATTCAAATTCGTCGTGGAGATTTTTTGCACAAAAGGATATTACACATAACGCATAAAGACTGAAATAGTTTTTCACTTCTAGCTAAGCTTTCCACGGTGGGTGAGTGGTTATCGTGTCGGACTACCAACCCAAAGCTTGCAGGTTCGCTCCTGGCCGTGGTAAGTGTTTTTTTTGTTGAAAGGCAACAAAAATCACGACACGGATGTCATACGTTGTTGGCTCGTTAAAGAACCCATTTTAATTCAGTAGGCCGTGTTCATAATGGCAAAATTAATTTCGTGATTTTCCGCCAACACAAAGTTCCTCCATTCTCTACTAGAAAGCGCTATAGTGTCAAGGAGCTTAGATATCTAACCTTGACTGTTATAGCGTTCCAAGGAGCGACGAAATTCGACATGAAAGCTGTCCCCTGGGTGTCAAATAACAAAGCTTGCACCAGCAACCCCGAGGCCATACGATATTATTATTATTATTATTATTATTATTACTTCTAGGTACACGGAACAGGAAATATGACCAATGTGTAATTGTAGGTAGTATAATTGGAAACCATGTCGCGGGCCGGATGAAACTAGTTCAAGGGCCGCACAACCCCCGGAGGGTACTTTGCCCATGACTGCCTTAAAGGAATAAAGCTCATGGAAGGTCTAGTCTATGATATTGAAGGATGCAGGTTTTCCAATGATAAACGCTTTGCATTTTGTATCAATAAAATATAATATTGGAATGCAGCCGAAAGAAATCAGAATGCTCTTTGGACATCAAATTGGCAGGTGAAAAACTAAAGGAAGTAGGAGACTTCTGTTACTTAGGAAGCAAAATAACCAGTGATGGACGAAGCAAAGAGAATATAAAAAGTAGGTTAGCTCAGGCAAGGAAAGCCTTCCTACAAAAAAGGAATCTGTTGACATCGAATATAGATTTAGGTGTTAGGAAGTCATTTTTGAAGGTCTTCATCTGGAGCGTGGCAATCTATGGAAGTGAAACTTGGACTATTGGTGCAGCAGAAAAGAGGAGAATTGAAGCGTTTGAAATGTGGTGTTACAGGAGAATGATGAAGATCACATGGGTAGACAGGGTTACAAACGAAGATAGGCTATATTAAGACTAGTGGGAGAGGAGAGATGTTTCTGGCGACTGCTAATGAAGAGAAGAGATAATAATATCGTATGGCCTCGGATGCCGGGTGCAAACTTTGTTATTAGACACCCAGAGGGTAGCTTGCATGTCGAATTTCCTTGTTCCTGGAAGCACTATGAAAGTCAAGGAGGTTATATATCTAAGCTCCTTGAACACTATAGCGCTTTCTAGTAGAGAAATGAGGAACTTCGTGTTTGCGGAAACTCCCGAGATTAATTTTGCCATTATGAACACGGCCTACTGCATTCAAATGGGTTCTTTGACATGCCAACATCGTATGACATGGTGTCGTAATTTTTGCCGCCTTACAAAAATCACTTATCACGACCAGGAGCGATCCTGCATGCTTGGGGTTAGTAGACCGACAAGTTAACCACTCATCCACCGTGGCGAGCAGGAGAAGAAATAGGTTGGTAGGACACATACTAAGACACCCAGGAATAGCAAGCTTAGTTATGGAAGGAAGGGTCAAGGACAAGAACTGTAGGGGTAGACCAAGGTTAGAATATGTTAAACAGATTGCCTCGGACGTAGGGTGTGGTTGCTATGTAGAAATGAAACGATTAGCTCAGGACGGGAAAGCATGGAGAGCTGCATCAAACCAGTCAAAAGACTGAAGACTCAAACAACAACAAAATATAATATGCGGTTAGTAATGGAAATTCCTTCTGTTCGTTTTTTGAGACTAGCATCTGGTTATTAAAGGTAGCTACGGTTCGGATAAATTACGGCTCGTGAATTATTTCTCGAATCGCTAGCGCACAGGTTGTCTGGTGAGTGATGGAGCCCATCAAACGAGGTAAACACAGAGCCTGTTAGCTCAGGGAGCTCACATTACGATGTAGACTACTCAGGTCTCTCGCAAATTGCTCCTCACATCTTGGTAATGCATGTAATGGAACTTGCATTCAACCATATCAATTCTCCAGTGACAAGCCTCATTATATTTACCTTGCTTGTTCTTCTCGGTTCATTTAGGCCAGCATCCAGTAGAAGGAAGATAAAGGGAGATGGTCACTGCCCTAAAATTGAATCAAGAGAATGAAGATAAATTAGTATATGAGCTATTCATTATAGATTAGTGCAAAAAAAATCTTTCAGAAAAAGAGCTCATTAAATAATTTTTATAGCATTCTTGCCATATATATATACCAGGTGCCCTGTCTGCACAGTAATTTCTAAGTGCATGTGTCCCGCACGCACGAATGATGAACGGGATGCATAATCATTGTATCAAAGGAGCGTTGCAACGTGCTACATGTCGGATTTTCTGAAACAAATAGCAGTCATTTTAATGCACTCTTTCCCTAACAGAATTATTATTATTATTAGTAGTAGTATTAGTTCCAGCCCCGTGGTGTTTGGTTTGCAGGTCTGCTTTGCACCCGGAGACCTCGGGTTCAATCCCCGGCTCCGTCAAGGATTTTAGAAACTGACGTGAGGACTGGAACGGGGTGCCTCGTGAGGACAAGTAAGTTGCTGTCTGACAGTGAGGCAACGCCCTGATCACAGTGACCAAGATTAACGGCCGAGAGGACTCGACGTGCTGACCACGCGTCACTCTATAATATGCAAGCCAAATGGCTGGGCAGCGATCGCTTGGTAGGCCAGAGCCCTTCATGGGCTGTGGTGCCATGGGGTTTGGTTTATGATGATGATGATGATTATTATTTTATTATTATTATGATTTTACCACCACAGTAAGATAAAAATCAACTTACCGTGTGAAGGATTGGATCAAAGTACTGCAGTACATTCTGCACAACATTAACATTGTCATAGGCTGGTATGTGCCTTGAGCAAATTGATGTTTCAAGGGGCGGAACATCGAGGTCATCTAAAGTCAACTAAATCATAAGCTTTTAAATGCAGCTCTATTTGACTAAATACAAGTACAGAAGGGAGACATCTATTTGGATACTCCTGCGCATATCGTCTGCTCGTGTTCTGATGTAACCTGTCTTCATGTAGTGATGCTCCTGTGGAACTTAGTTATTAAGCAGGGATAGGATTTATATGCATTTACATATTTCTTTATTACCCAGATAGACATATGCTTTTTTAAACTTATCTCCATCGATTATGTTGTCCTCTTTTCAAATAAAACAAATGTATTTTCCATATTTTTCCATTATTTATTTATTTATTTATTTATTTATTTATAATATGGCTTTTAGTGCCGGGAGTGTCCGAGGACATGTTCGGCTCGCCAGAGGCTGTAGCTGCTTCCAGCGGACACCCAAAGGGTGAGCTACACGTTCCGTTCAATTTCAAGTAGTTCCAACTTTCGCCACGAGATGTCAATGATACCATTGGAACGTTGATAGATGATGATAATTGTTGTTTTTAGGGGCCTAACATCTGGGTTGTCGGCCCCTAATAGTTTATGTGATAGGGAAAATTTAATGAAATGAAACTAAACCTGAAACTAACTACGTACTTCCAAACTACAAGAGGAAAAGGAAAACAAAAGACAGGAGAAAAGGAAATGCCTCAACCCTCGAAGAATGAGAATTAAGGTACTTGGAAGGGCCAATTAAGGAGAGAATGTGAAAGACTCCTTAGACCTTGAATACCCTAATACCGTCGGGGGCGGAAAAGAACAGGAGTTGACCAAGGGAGGACAAGATGAAATATAACAGAGAGGAGACCAGCACAAGAAATTGGAAGCAATGCCGGACTCAGATGGGGTCCCGTGGTCGCCAACCCACGTCCCACAAGTTGTGAGCCCCTGGGGGTTCTTCCATATTTCTGACATGGGTAAATGTTTATATAACTCTTAAAAAACTACGTCTACAAATACAAATTAAAAAAGAAAACATCTTTTCAATTATTGTACATGTTTCGGCCTACGGTGAAACCATCTTCAGCAATTCCAAGATATGCAGTGAAATGAAATTCATCACTTTCATATATTTGATACCTACGAATAGGTAAACCGATTGATCCCCCATTAATAGTCAATAATATATTGGAAACAGTCATATTATAATGTTACGGCTGTGAGTTTGTGTCATCGCTCGCCGCTTGAGTCACAACTGCCCCAGGGGCTGGGCTGTGGCTGCCTCCTGTATTGCGCGCGCCTTATGCAACAGGGCTACTACAGATAAAGGGATAGTCCAGAACATTCGTGACTGGACCAGCGCTGGAAACCTCGAGAAACCGTGGACTCTGGATGGATCTAGAAGCATTTATTGAGTCACCGGCCGGCTATATAAGAGTGACCCGTGAAGCAGTTGTGGTCGTTGTGTTTTACGAGCTAGTGCGAGCGATTATCTTGTGCGACAGAAGTGTGGTGACGAAGTGCTGTGCGAGTTACGAAATCCTGTGACATTGTTTCTCCCAGCTTGTGAACAGCGAACATCAAGTGCTCGTAAGTAACTGTATTTGTTGTACCTGAGGAAGAGGGGCAGGTAGCTTCTGCCAAGGCCACCGGACTCATTAGGACGGATTAACTTCTGTGGTCTGTTGCAAGTGAAAGGGGCCAAGGGCGCATAAGGAAGAGACTTGAGGAAACTGGAGAAGGCTCCTAATTGCTTGTATTTGCTGATTAGTGTAATTTTCTGGCCACAATAAAGTTAATTATTTCTTTAAGCAGTAATTGGTGTTGTGCTTTGTACCCCCACCGTAATCCAGTTAACAAAAGTGCCACTAGGGGGTGGCACGTAACAACTGGTGTCAGAAGCCGGATTACTAACTCAAGCACAACACCTGACGGTCCTGGTTTCAAAACCCGAGCAGGTCATTTTCTCTAATTTTCCTGTGAGTGCATGCCCTTTACAAGACAAACAACTAAAATGGAGGAGAAATTGGCAGCATTGCTAGAAAAGTTAACTGGCATGGAAGACGGCCAGAAGAAATTAGCCAAGGACCTGAAGGATGACCTGAAGAAGATGGAAGACGGCCAGAAGAAGATGGAAGACGGCCAGAAGAAATTAGCCAAGGACCTGAAGGATGACCTGAAGAAGATGGAAGACGGCCAGAAGAAGATGGAGGACGGCCAGAAGAAGTTAGCAGAGGACCTGAAGGACGGCCAGAATAAGTTAGCAGAGGACCTAACCGCCAAATTTCTGGATGGCCAGAAAAATCTGGAAGAGTGTCTGCTGACGAAATTAGAGGAGAGCCAAAGGAAATTAGAACGGGGCCTACGTGAGGAAGTCGCAGCAGTGGAGGAGAAGTTCAACACCTTGCAAGTGGAAGTTGCCGAGCTGCGCCAACGCCCGCTGATGGGGGTGGAGGAGAAATTCAACGCCTTGCAAGTGGAAGTTGCCGAGCTGTGCCAACGACCGCTGATGGGGGTGGAAGAGAGATTCAACGCTCTACAAAAGGAATTTGCTGAGCTGCGCCGACTCCCGCCGACAGGGATGGAAGATAGATTCAAAGCCCTACAAGAGGAAGTCGCCGAGCTGCGCCGACGCCCGCCGACCGGGGTGGACGAGAGAGTCAAAGCCCTACAAGAGGAAGTTGCCGAACTGCGCCAACAACCACTCACGGGGGTGGAAGAGAAATTCAACGCTCTTCAAGAGGAAGTTGCCGAGCTGCGCCGCCGGCCGCCCACAGGTACACCGGGGACATCAGGAACGGGACAGAGCAGAGTGACGCCCCCAACCTTCGACGGAAAGGTCCCGTGGAGCACCTACTTACGTCAGTTCGAGGCGGCCTGTTCCATAAATAACTGGAACAACACAGAAAAGGCTACAGCTCTCATTGTAGCGCTGAGAGGTGACGCCCTTAACGTCCTTCAGGCCATCCCGACTGGATCCCAGGACTACGCTTCCCTGATCGCCCATATGGAGTCCCAATATGGAGATAGCCATCTTCAGCAGGCCTACCAGATGCAGCTCCGGACCCGGGTACAGAAGAACGCGGAAACCCTGCAGGAGTTCGAGATGGACATCGCACGCCTCGTAAGGCTTGCCTACCCAACAGCGCCGGCCGACTTTCTGGAGCAGATAGCGACGCAGACCTTCACCGACGGGCTACGGGACTCGGACACTCAACAGGCGCTGCGACTCGCGCGCAATAAGACCCTGGCAGATGCGCTGAGCCACGCACTTGAGTTCGAGACGGCAAAACAGGCATCCAGAATGCACGCGCGGGTGCGTCAAGTGGACGTCGACGAACCAGTAAAAACCAACGAGACCAAGCCCCTGGCCGACGAATTGATGGAGGCGCTAAGCCGCTTCTTCAAGAATCACAGTACCACCAACAAAAACCTAGCCGAAGGACATCCGGAGAGGTGGCCCGGAAGAGGACTACCGACCTGCTGGACCTGCCGTAAGAGAGGCCACCTGAGCAAGGACTGCGGTGATCGCCGCCGCCAAGGGTTTCCGTCGGGACAGTCAGTCGTAGGGAAACCGCGCGGCCCAGGAAAGCAAGTATCAGCCAGCCTAGGGGGGCAAAGGTTGGCTTGTGACAGTCGTCAAGCCCCGGCAGTCCAAGTTCGTGTGACGCAGTTACGGAGGGATAATAGCAGCCTGATGGTCGACGGAGTCGTCAACGGAGAGAGCTGGCCCATGCTAATCGACACGGGAGCATCGAGGACCATCGTCAGTCCCACCGTGATCCCGAAGTGGAGAGTTCAACCCACACAAAGGAACCTCCAGCTAATAACCGCGACCGGAGAGACCGCACCGGTACATGGCGAAGCATCACTGGAGTTCGTCATTGGTCGACGGGCGATAAAGCATCCAGTACTTGTGGCTGACGTATCAAATGAAGTGATCATCGGACTGGACTTCCTGGACCAGAACAACATCATCTTGGATCTGAGTACCAACACTCTGCACTTCGGAGGTGAGGAACTTGCTTTGCAACCTGCGCACGAGTCCATCACCGCACGACGAGTAAGGCTGAGAGAAGACGTCATCGTTCCCGCCAGGACGGAGGTCAGCGCTGCCGTAATTGTCGACGGAACTGCTGAGGGAGTGGCGGCTGTCATCGAGCCAAAATATGAGGACATCCAGACAAAAGGATTGCTAGTTGCCAAGACTCTCATCAACACGACGTCTCGGCCGTACGTACGCCTGTCCAACCTGAACGACTACCACATTACGGTTCACCGGGACACCAACCTAGGAGTCTGCGAGCCCGTTACCTGGATTGCCCGCATCACAGATACGACAGACGGACACCTGCAGATGGACAACCGATGAAGACGCACACTGCCAGAAGAACTACAGAAGCTGTACCAAGGATCCCAGGACCATTTAGACGAGGAACAATCACGCCAACTTCAGGACCTGCTACGCGAATTCCAGGACGTCTTCTCCGTGGGGAGCAAAGACTTCGGCAGGACAAGCCTGGTCCAGCACAGAATCGACGTTGGGGACAGCGCACCGATTAGGGCCCCATTCCGACGTGTCCCGCTCGCCAAGCAAGCCGAAGTCGACCGGATGGTAGAAGAGATGAAGGAGCAAGGGGTGATCGAGCCATCACATAGTCCTTGGAGTTCTCCGGTCGTGCTTGTGAAGAAGAAGGACGGTTCCACCAGGTTCTGCGTGGACTACAGGCGGGTGAACGACGTCACGAAGAAGGACAGCTACCCTCTACCCCGGATCGACGACACGCTGGACACCATATCAGGGTCGAGATGGTTCTCCACCTTGGATTTGAAGAGTGGCTACTGGCAGGTGGAGGTCCACCCTAAGGACCGCGAGAAAACGGCGTTCTCTGTGGGCAGCGGGCTCTGGCAGTTCACCGTCATGCCATTCGGTCTGTGCAACGCCCCTGCGACCTTCGAAAGGCTAATGGAGTCCATTCTGAGGGGACTACACTGGAAGACCTGCCTGGTCTACCTAGACGACGTCATCGTTCTGGGGAGAAGCTTCGAGGAGCACTACAGCAACCTGAAGGAGATCTTGTTGAAGCTACGGGCTGCCCAGCTGAAGTTGAGCCCCAAGAAGTGTCAGCTCTTCCAGAAGCAGGTCCAGTACCTTGGGCATATCGTCTCCGAGGAAGGGGTGCGCACCGACCCAGAGAAGACCGCAGCTGTGAGGGGGTGGCCATTTCCGAAGGACAAGTCCCAACTACGAAGCTTCCTGGGACTCTGCACTTATTACCGTCGCTTCGTGAGGGGATTCGCCGACATCGCCAAACCTTTACATCGCCTGACTGAGAAGGACCAACTCTTCACGTGGACAGCAGAATGCCACAGTGCCTTCGAACAACTCAAGCAGGCTCTGTGCACCGCGCCTATTCTGGCCTACCCCAGACCTGGAACAAGGTTCATCGTCGATACCGATGCCAGCGACTTTGGCATAGGGGGAATCCTGTCGCAGGTAGTGGACGGCGAGGAGAGATTAGTGGCCTACTTCAGCAAGGCCTTGTCAAAGCCAGAAAGGAACTACTGCGTGACCAGGAAGGAGCTGCTCGCCATCGTGAAGACCATTGAACACTTCCACAAGTACCTGTACGGGCAAGAATTTCTCATCAGGACCGACCATGCATCCCTGCGGTGGCTCCTGAACTTCAAGCAGCCCGAGGGTCAACTCGCGCGGTGGTTAGAGAGGCTTCAACAGTATAACTTTGTGATTCAGCACAGGAAAGGCCAACTGCACTCTAACGCCGACGCCCTGTCACGAAGACCGTGCCCCGAAGACTGCACCTTCTGTGCCCGAAGGGAGGAGAACACCGGGATACAGTGCCGAAGGACTACCGTGGAACTTCAAGGGAGCTGGAGCCGCGAATCTTTCACGCGGGCGCAAGCGGAAGATGATGACCTGGGACTGATAGCCGAATGGAAGAGGGCCTGTGTCCCCAGACCCGGGTGGAACATTGTGAGTGACTGCAGCCCAAAGTTTAAGTCCTACTGGGCACAGTGGGACTCGCTGATTGTAAGGGATGGCCTCATCTGCCGTACCTGGGAGAGCACCGACGGGAAGACATCTCGGGAACAAGTCGTCGTTCCAAAGGCTTTGACGGAGGAAGTCCTGAAGGAAGTTCATGGAGGATCATCTGGTGGACACCTAGGGATAAAGAAGACCCTGGAGAAGCTGAGAGAGCGGTTCTACTGGATCGGATGCCGAACAGACGTGGAGAACCACTGCGCGAGGTGCCACGATTGCGCAGCCAGCAAGGGCCCAGGACGAAGACGACGGGGTCCACTGAAGACCTACAACGTGGGCGGCCCCATGGAGAGAGTGGCCATCGATGTTGCTGGGCCATTCCCGTTAAGCGAGGCAGGGAACCGCTACATATTAGTCGTCAGCGACTACTTTACCAAATGGCCGGAGGCGTATGCGCTCCCTAACCAAGAAGCCGCGACGATCGCAGAGACCCTGGTGAAGGAATTCGTCAGCCGGTACGGAGTACCCCCGGAGCTGCACTCCGACCAAGGGAGGAACTTCGAGTCGCAGGTGTTCCAGAACCTATGCCAGCTGCTGGGGATCCGGAAGACAAGGACAACGCCGCTACACCCTCAGTCCGACGGGATGGTAGAGCGATTCAATCGCACCGTCGAGAACCATCTCCGAATAGTCGTCAGCGAGCACCAGAGGGATTGGGACAAGCATCTTCCACTATTTCTCCTGGCCTACCGCGCCGCCGTGCATGAAGCCACCGGGTGCACACCAGCCCGGGCCATGTTTGGGAGGGAGCTCCGTCTACCTGTCGATCTTGCCTTCGGCCGACCTGGGAATGATCCGATCCCGGTAAGCCAGTATTGTCAAGAACTGGTCGACCAACTGGAGGACGTACACACGTTCGCGAGGAGGAAACTGCGGATCGAGACCGACCGAATGAAGACCCGATACGACCAGCAGACGGATGCCGGCGGATTCCACGAGGACGACCTGGTCTGGCTCTTCAACCCATTACGGAAGAAAGGCCTGTCATCCAAACTGCAGAAGTCCTGGGAGGGCCCGTACCGAGTCGTGAAACGGATCAACGATGTCGTCTACAGGATCCAGCGGAGCCCGAGGGCGAAGATGAAGATCGTGCATCGAGATCGCCTGGCAGCCTACGGAGGGACACAGACGGACCAATGATTGATCGGGACGATCAGCCTTTTTAGGAAGGGGGTGGTGTTACGGCTGTGAGTTTGTGTCATCGCTCGCCGCTTGAGTCACAACTGCCCCAGGGGCTGGGCTGTGGCTGCCTCCTGTATTGCGCGCGCCTTATGCAACAGGGCTACTACAGACAAAGGGATAGTCCAGAACATTCGTGACTGGACCAGCGCTGGAAACCTCGAGAAGCCGTGGACTCTGGATGGATCTAGAAGCATTTATTGAGTCACCGGCCGGCTATATAAGAGTGACCCGTGAAGCAGTTGTGGTCGTTGTGTTTTACGAGCTAGTGCGAGCGATTATCTTGTGCGACAGAAGTGTGGTGACGATGTGCTGTGCGAGTTACGAAATCCTGTGACATTGTTTCTCCCAGCTTGTGAACAGCGAACATCAAGTGCTCGTAAGTAACTATATTTGTTGTACCTGAGGAAGAGGGGCAGGTAGCTTCTGCCAAGGCCACCGGACTCATTAGGACGGATTAACTTCTGTGGTCTGTTGCAAGTGAAAGGGGCCAAGGGCGCATAAGGAAGAGATTTGAGGAAACTGGAGAAGGCTCCTAATTGCTTGTATTTGCTGATTAGTGTAATTTTCTGGCCACAATAAAGTTAATTATTTCTTTAAGCAGTAATTGGTGTTGTGCTTTGTACCCCCACCGTAATCCAGTTAACAAAAGTGCCACTAGGGGGTGGCACGTAACAATAATACTACTTTCGGTTGTCTTGCAACCTTCTTCAGTTTTACTAATAAACTAAGAGCATCAAACTAAACGTCACTATTCCATTAAACAAAAGAACATTATAAATAAAATGATCACAATTTTTTTTTTAGGAAAACGTTGATTAAATCTTCCAAGATGGTTAAGGAGAATTCTCATTAAAATCCTGTTAATTATATTGGAAGTATTATCTGATCAAATCGTTAAAAATGTGGAAATATAATCTAAAAATGCTTTAAATTAGATCTGTTACAAATTGAGATTTAAAGAAAACTTTCAAAAAACATATGACAACAAGTAGTTCCGTGAAGAACTAAAACCTATTTTCATATATCCTACTTATGTTAATTGCCTCTATCAACATACAAAATTTCAGTTTGATTGCTGTAATCGATTCGTAGATATTGAGAACCGTATAAATATTTCGGATAGTCACCATGTTGGATTTATATATATAGGTCTTAGAGTCATGAAGATTATTGTGTACGTATAGTATTCAAACTTCAATCGCACGATTGGGACACAAGAAGTAAAAACAAGATTTTAAAATTTCGCACAGCTGCCATCTTGTGGTTTTGGAAACAATTGAAAAAATGTTGATGCCAATGGATTAACATTTGTATAAGCATTTACTGTACCAAGTTTCACTGCTCTCGGATGGTAAAATTGCGAGAAACGACCATTTAAATATTTATAATTCGCGTCACCGCCATGTTGGATTTGTGATCACCAGGTTATTGAAAGTCCTATAAGTGACCTTGTGTTCATTGCCTATGAACATAAAGAAAATCAGTTTGATTGCTGTAATAGATTCGTAGATATTGAGAACCGTCTAAATATTTCGGATGGTCGCCATGTTGGATTGTTATATGTATAGGCCATAGAGTTATGCACCATTAAAGGAAAATTATTGCGTAGGTTAATTATTCAAACTTTCACTTCGATCGCATGATTACGGCACAAGAAATAAAAACTTAATTTTAAAATTCGCACAGCCTCCACCTTGAGGTTATGTAAACAATTGAACTAAATTAGATGCCAGTGCATTACAATGTGTATACAAATTTGCTGTACCAAGTTTCATTGCGTTTGGATGATTAAATCGCGAGAAAAGTGTATTTAAAACATCCAACTACGCTTGGTCGCCATGTTCGTTTTGTAGTTAACAGGTGTTTGAAAATCTCAATGATGAACTTCTAGTAGTGCCCTTTAGCTCCTGTCAAAATTTCAGGGTAATATCGGTAATACTTTTGGAGATATAGAATGCCAGTGAAATATTTCGCACAGCCACCATCTTGAGGGTATGTAAACAATTGAACGAAATTAGATGTTGGTGCATTACAATGTGTATAAACATATACTGTACCAAGTTTCATTGCGTTTTATTGGTTAAATTGTGAGACACGTCTATTTAAAAGTCGCAACTTTGCTTGGCCGCCATGATGGTTTTGTAGTTACCTGGTTTTCGAAAATCTCATCGGTGAACTTCTAGTATTTATCTTTATCGCCGTACAATATTTCAGGTTGATATCGGTAATAGTTTCGAAGATACTGAATTCTGGTGAAATATTTCACACAGCCGCCATGTTGGATTGGTGAAACGTAAAAAAATTGAAGGGCACAGTCGGGGTCGGCCAAAATGGTGCTATGACCTTACCGAGTTTCATTGAAATCGCTCCAGCCGTTTAGAAGTTATTAGAGGGGGGGGACACACACATACATACATACAAGCCTTTTTAGCCTACTTTCGATTTTTGCAAAAAATGAAAGTAGACTTATGAGATCAACACAGGGCGAAGAATTGTGTGTCTGTCTGTGTGTGTGTATGTGTTTGTGTGAGTCTGTGTGTGTGTGTGTGTGAGAGAGAGAGAGATAATAATAATAATGTTATTGGTTTTACGTCCCTTTTAACTACACTGGCTTTTAGAGACGCCGGGGTGCCGGAAGTTTGCCCCAAAGGGGATCTTTAACGTGCCAGTAAATGTACTGACACGGCTCCCTCGCATTTGCGCACCCTCAAATGCCAGCTGACTGCGCCAGGTTTCGAACCTGCAACCTTGGGCTCAGCAAGCGAGAACGTTACCCCTGGGCCACGCATGTGTGAGAGAGAGTGTGTGTACTCTGAATGTCTGTCCCCCCCCCCCCTATCAATTCGAACACGGTGAAACCGAATTGAACGGAATTTGGTACAGAGGTAGCACTAGCAAAGGGCACCTCAGTGTCATACATTATATCGCCGCCATCTTTACCAAAACAGAATGGCGGCCACTCAAACGTTCAAAACGTAAAATCAAATTACGGCTAAACTAATCATCCGATCTCTACCAAATTTGGTGACAACATACCTTTATATAGGACGCATCTTTCACCCAACATTCAAGGTCATCGGCCGTGCCATTTCAGGATGGTGGCCGTGTGAATTATTCAACCATTTTAATCAATAGCTTAAGACCCACCAATTCCGATTATCGAGCCTAGGGTGGTTTAAGCTATCCTGAAGGTCGTGATCCGTTATTTATTATAATTTAATATTATAATATTATACTGTATGAGTGGCTTAAAGGAGCTGAGCTGTCTGTGTCACACGACAAGATGGCAGCTGTCCTCATGTGCCTGTCTTATATTTCAATAGTTTTAGTATGTTATATGTGATATAGCCTACTGATACAATAATATAAACTTTGTATGAAATTATCTTTAAAGAAGATGTACTGCTGTGAAGAAATCGTTTATTTAAAGTCATTATTTGCCAACAGGTTGTATCTAATATGTCAGTTAAGAACATCATGAAGTTAAGGATAGGATTAGCTCTGGGCTAGCGTGTTGGTCTGTCACGCAGTTGACTGGGAATCGAGTACTGTTACAGTTATTTTTTTTTCTTGAATTCTTTTACAAATGATGTGCACTAGCTCTTTCTACAGATACTGAATAAGATGTAATTTAGCTCAAAGGAGAGGCTAATGTATACACTCGTTTCTTAATAAAATCACAGCCCCAGCATCGCACATAAACAGAAGACATTAGGAAAAGGAGAATAGAAGAACTAGATACACGTTGTCATTAACCACAGCCTTCTTAATGCCTCTGTACGGTGCTGTCCTCTTGTGGGTTATGCGGGTAATATTGTTCCAAACTTACGGCTGTGTAAATACCTGGCCTCCTGAAGTATGGCAATTTTGTAATACTGGTAGTTCAACTATTAGCCACGATCGCGCTCCGATTACCTTTAAACACTGCCAGTTGGATCGCCTCCCTCTTGGCTACTTTAAACTGTCTACTCATTCAACACCCTTAGGCCACTGCCGTCGTAGTACATTACGATGGCAGTGCATAGGCGTACAACATAAAGATTAATTCACTGATAGGTCGCAGCACCAACCTACTGTGATCAGCGTGGATTTTTAAAGGGGAAGATACCCAAAAAAACGGAAGATTCTTAACTTAGCAGGCTGGCTTAATATAGAGATTAACGGACGTGAATGCATTACAATAAGTTAGCAGTTTTGTTATTCAATCATCATAAAGTATACAATATTGATTTTGACACTTACTGGCTAATTATCAATATAAAAGAAAACAATACATTGTGGTAGAGGTGATTGTGTTAGGGATGAGGACAAAGAGTCATAAATATACCCATACATTTAGGAGAAAGTAGGCTATATGTTCTTTGCTGAACATCTTGTTTTTCATAAAATGAAATCAGGCTTAAAATTGCTCATAGAAACATTTTTACATTTATAGTTTCTTTATTCTTTAAAGTTCAAAAAATATATAGAAATCCTCTTCATGGAGCAGGAAAACCTGTATCGTAGTGAAAAAAGATGTTCTAATTTATATAATAAATTAAAATCTCAGTATACCTTCCTTTGGAGGGCAAGTGAAGCGGGCGGTCGGTCCCATGTAATAGATTCATGGCATGATAAAGAACCTTCCTTAATTACACTTGTGTGGAGCTAAATTATAGGATAGATTTGACTAACGTTCTTAGGTTCCAACGTTCTTCGCAAGGAGCCGACTTCGGGGGCATCTAATAACCAAGTTCAGAACTAGTTGTCGTTGACGGTGGTGTTTGGTGGCAAAAGTAGGAACTACTTGAAAATTGAATGTCTGCAGTCCTTACCTGACTTAAGAACAGATAGCACACACTAATACAGCCGTCACAATTAACACCGGTTATCAGACAAATTCTACACACACCCAAGGTGCACGGGGGTTATATGTCGCAGCCCGAAAACTGAGGAACCAACCAAACATCTTTAAAATTAATTGGTTGTTATGAATCTGAATGAGCCGCACTGTCCCCGGAAAAATCAAAATGGATTTAATCCCTAGATATTTTCAGTAAAATATAACTAATTAATTTTTACCTAAAATTATTAGTTAAAATGTAATAAAATAAATGGATATCCATACAAATACACTTGATTTAAAATGAAATGACAATATCTACGTGTTTCTCAATAAATAACATACTAAAATATAGTTGACTAAAATTAAATTTGCTTCTAATATTGGAGACCTGTTTGGTTAAACAGTAGCCACACGAAGCTAGTAGATGTACAGCTAAACCAAACTAAGCGGATTATTACTGGTAAAATCAGGTCCACACCTGTTTTCTGGCTACCTGTCCTGAGCCGTATTCCACCTCCTGTGCTAAGAAGAAAGAATACCCTCCTGAGAGAATATAACAAAATCGGCAACAACCAACAATTGCAAATCCATGAGGACATGCCTGCCATCCAAATCAACAGACTCCGCTCCAGACATCCTGCAATCAGAACAGCAATCAACCTGGCAAACCATAACTTCAATCTTCTTGAAGCCTGGGTACAAGAATAGTATAATTACACTCCACCAGAGCTACGTAGTTTTCTCCAAAGCACCAACAAATCATGGGAACTTGATTTGCCCCGTAGGACATGGTGCACTCTGAATAGGATACGTACTGACCATGGGCAAAGATCGCCTCTCCTGAGTTCTCCTGTGGATGCCCGCGTCAGACAATCAGACATATAGTCGAAGAGTGCTCTCAGAACTTGTTTTGTGGTAAACTATTGGACTTTTTATTTAGTTAGTTAGTTAGTTACTGTTGTTTTAAGGGGCGGAACTACGAGGTCATCTGCCCCTCTTATCACAGATTAAAGAATACAAATTTGGAATTGAATTTAAAATTTTGAGGTGGACTCCTAAATTTAAAAAGACCAAAAATTAATAGAACAAAAACAAAAAATTAAATAAAAATAAAAATTATAAAAATGAACAAAAATTACGGATAAACAAAACATTATCATTCAAAAACGAACAAGTCGTTGAGTCAATTTTCACTGGAGAATTTTGATTGCTGGCCCTAACCCACTCTCACTTATAAAGCGGATAACGCGATCAGCAGCCACCACGTCATCGGCTAATATAAGTTTGAGTGTCATCTGCAAACCATGGTTTCTTCGTAAGTCAGCAAGATCCACACACTCAGTTAAAATGTGGGCCACGGTGAAATCGGCTCCACAGGTACAAAGTGGGGGGGGGGTCTTCCCTTCTCATTAGGTACGAGTGGGTGGATCTTGTATGACCGATCCCTAGCCTACACAAAATGACGGACTCTCTCCGTGACTGGAAAGAGCTCCACCACACGCGAGTAGTTGCCTTGATCGCTCTCAGTTTACTGGGCAGTGGGTCAGCTAGCCACTGACTCTCCCAAAAAGCCAGAACTTGTAGGCGTAACTGAGAGCGAATATCTCTAGCGGGTACCTCAATTGGTCGAGGTGGTAGTGATACCGCCTCTTTTGCAGCTTGATCCGCTAACTCATTTCCCGCAATACCCATGTGGCTTGGAAGCCACAGAAAGGTGATTCGAGTGTCAGCATGGCACAACCATTAGACTTTTTGCATGCTACAGCAAATGCGATTGACTATGTAAATAATTTATCTGTAAATTTGTAAATCCTGTATATATTCTTCTTGTCTTCCAAAAGTGATGTGTAAATGCCATACGATTAATAATAATAAATTTGGAATACGTGTATGGAATATGAAGAAAGACAGCAGTTAATCCAGTGATTCCAAGCCACCTGATGTCTCTCTTCATATTGAAATATCCCATACGTGTATTCCAAATTTAATTTTAGTGAAGTATATTTTACAATATTATTTTTTGAGAAACAGAGATGTCGCCTCCGTAGCGTAGCGGTCAGCATGGTTAGCTGCCACTCCGGAGGTCCTGGGTACGATTCCCGGCTCTGCCACGAAATTTGTAAAGTGATATGAGGACTGGAACGGGGTCTACTCAGCCTCGGGTGGCCCAAATGAGTAGAGGGGGTTCGATTCCCCCCTCAGCCATCCTCGAAGTAGTTTTCCGTGGTTTCCCACTTCGTCTTCGGGCAAATGCCGGGATGGTACTGCCCCCGTAAATTGAATTATACTGAGACCACGGTGGCTGTATTGGCATATGTGAATAAAGTTATGGCCGTCATAGTTGTGACGTGTATATTCATGACGTAAGCACGGATGACGCTGACTTCATGCAAGTAGGCTGGATGAGCTGAGATTCTTGGTGACGTCATGATTTTGTTCGAGAAGGATCTGAGATTTACGAATTGTGCTGAGGAAGAAGTTAAGCTATTGGAGGAGAGGCTCGAACCAATGAATGATAGCTTGGAGGGAGACGGAGATTACTGAAACTACCATATTTAATTACTTTTGGCATGCAGAATTGTGGAAATCTATTTTCAGTTATGGCATTGATTAGGAATTATGAAGAAATTAATTATGAGTTTTTGAAATTGGAAAATCCGTCAAGTATAGCCAAAGTTAGAACTTCTAGCAATGACGGAGGAACAAGCTATGGTAGGGATGGATACGCCCCTTAAGAAGTTGATAAAAGGCCTTGCACAGCAGAGAGGAGTCTCTCATGGCTCATTTCTGATTCTCATATTGTCAGACTTCGAGTTCTTAATTCCGATAGAACAAGTATATATTATTCAGTGAAGCAAGTCGTCATTAGCAAGTGTGGCAGAGCCCACAGCATCGAACAAGCACTGAGCGTGCAGCAGTGCAATTTTACGGTTACTAAAACTAGGCGAAGTTGGAGCGCACACATAAACGAGTCTACAAGATTATCTATCAAGAGTTAGCTACTGCATTTATGCTAATTCAATTGTGCATTACAATATTGAGGCGTGTGCGAAAGTTGAACATTTTCACTATTATACTTTGGAAGATATTCGCATTTTAAGACTGCAGACAAAAGTGATTTTCTCGACACCTGAGAAGCACTTTTATAATACCACATTCTACGCTACGGCTGACACATGTATTGCAACCGTGATACTGAAGATTACATTTGGTGATACAACGCTACATTCTACAATGGAACTATATAATCTGGCAGTTCTTTCGACTATTATTATAACGGAAGTGGAGATGGAAGACTAAAACTTTAATGCAATTGGGACATACATCAATGGAGTGAAATGGCAACATGGAGCTTCGTTAATCGTCATTCTACAAAAGCGAGCATGTAGTGAACATCCAACTACACTCATGCATCGTAATCCATCGCTGAATTACATCAAATGGCAGTGGAAATATCTTCATACTCCACAATTATGAACATTTCTGCGGAAATAATTGCAATGAACTTCATGGCGAATTTCTACCAGAACTTCAGGGAACTTTCAAGAGAGGCCAGGGTGGACCCGGCTCACACAGAAGAGTTTTGCCAGAAGGATGTCTATCGTCTACACGGAGCAGTGCGATTTCCGGAGGGGGAAGCTGTTCTATTCTCCGAGGGCGCAGGTTCCAGGTTCGAGGTCGGAGCACATCTTTACGGTGGTGAAATGGAACCAACAGCAGTCTTCTTTGGAAATTTTCCTCTAGAACTTCAATCAACAGATAAGGTAGTCGTGAACGTTTCTTGATTTATTTGAGCCATTTAGCGATATCTGAGCAACCATTTTTCCCATATTTTCTGTCCCATATATTTTGCCCCATATTCTTGCTTGATATTTCTGTACTCTGTACACTTTGCTGATTTATGCCTTTTTCTACGATTTATTGAGACATTATTATGTCATTGGCATATTTAAATAATTTTGGATCAGTTGAGACTGATATTATATATTCTTTCAGTAATTTGCATATTTTTGTAGTCACGATTTGACTGTAAAGTTAACGATTTTCTATGGCAAGTTTGAATTCAGACAGCGTGTCATTTTATTAAAGTAATTCTATTCAGTAAATTACTTTGACCAATTTTCTGTCATCCTCAAGAAAGAAGAATGATTAAAAGATTTTAGAGCGTTAAAATCTACTACTTTATCGACGATCTTGGAAATACTAGTCGTTTTATGAACATGATTGCAACATAGACATTTATCGTCAATTCTGAAATACCATTGCATTATAGACAATTTTATGAAATATGAACTTTGAGTACGATTTATTGAGTACACTATAGTAATGAACATTTGATAGGAGTTTTTCTCAATTCTAGATTGGAACAATAATGTTTGCAGTCCACAGTCTAATTGTATTCTATTCGTCTATTTCTGCAGTTAAATGAATTTTGCTTGAATATAGTATTTGTATACTGCGATAATTATGATGTGATTAATTCATTTTGATAGACCAGGGAGGCGTGTCTAATCGTATTTGCTATTAAATTTATTTGTGACTGGCAAATTTTTACTTCATATCGCTTCATGAATGAAACCCACGAAGGTTAAATATAATAACAGTTTTCGATACAATTGATGAATATAAGAATTTTTAAAGAGGAACTATGGATGTATAATCGTTAGTTCAGTGGACGTGTAAAAGTCGCTGATGAATAATGCCCTTTAATAAGTGAAGGAGGTTCCCATAGTAATAGTGATGATGATGATGAATTTATAAGTGGAGGTTTTTTGTGTGTATTGTGGAAGATTTTGATGCCATATATAATGAGATATATGATGAATTATGGGCCAATTTTTGTGCAATTTTGTGCGTTTTGAGCGAGGTATTTTCCGCTGAGTGTATTGTTCAGGTCCATTGAAAATTATTCAAGTGAAGTTACTGTTAAAATTAACAAGAGTGTTTAAATAATTTGAGATAACGATTTTGAATGGAGGTTACCGTCACAAATAATAATTATTAAATCTTATTAAACCTGAATCTAAAATTTAAATATAAGTAACCTTCATTGGTCGATTATATCACCACGATTTAAGTAAATATCAACCGGATAAACGTGTGGTTAATGTATTTCTAATATAAATAATATAAATAATGTAAATAACTATGTAAATATCTTTAATAATAATTTGAAACGAACGGGATTAATAGAGGCGTGTATAAATTTTTCAATTGTCGTTTGACAATGTTATAAACAATTTAAAATGTTATAAATAATTAATGAACATTTTGTTATAAACATTAAGCGTTTTCGTTATTATACTCTAAACAACGCTAGTTCAACAATTGGAATATACAATTAAACAAGATTTGGGATTATTAGAGTAATCCATTGATATTTGAACGGAGCATTTAAAAGATTTGCGTGATAATATTTGAGTTGAGATGTGAACATTTAAAGTGTTTTGAAAAGGAGCTAGGCTCTGAGGTAACTAGCATATGCTAACATTGGTTGGACAGGTTCGTCCATTTGACGAAGCAAGCATGCGACACGGTGCAGGGTGTATTGCAGGTGGCCAGATAACTGAATGGTAGAGGCCAAGGTCATCTACATAGCAGCCTTGCGGTTATAAATAAAATGTGTGTCAATGAACTAAATGTGAAGTTCATGAACAAGGAAACAAATGCTATATGTCTCGTCCCAGCTCCCTTATCCATTCCAATGTGCATTGTTGTTATTATTACGTTCTTTTGAGCTAGAGAAAGCTGAATTTTTGTATGTGAAGTCTACAAGTCCTACAGGAGGACATGGTTGCATTGACAATGGCTTCAGACAGCCATAACTATTTTGTTGTTAAATTTTGTTGAAATATTTTTTTTTTCTTTATGTGAAATAAATTATTGTGCAGTTTAAATTTTCTGGTTTCCGACTTGGTTCATTTTAAATATCGTGGTGGAGGTTATTGTGAGGGCATACTATTAAGTGATCCAGTTGAAAACCCAGACCCGAGATTAAATTGTATAGGTAAGTAAAAGGTAAGTATGAACCCCCGTATATTTTGGTGTGTTTTACAATAATTTCATGTCAACTACTGTGCTCTAATCTCGGTAGTATCTGTCAGTGTCATTTTCATTGATGTAGCTGTGCCGGTGCAATCGATTATTGGCAATCCGATTGAGGGGGCGGATTTCTGACAGCCTACTATCCGGATTATCGGGGACAGTACCTACTGTAAGGCCACGGTCGCCTCCTCCCCACTTCCTTGCCTAACCGTCCCACTCTTCCCATCCCTTCATCAGGCCCCCGTTTCGCTTTACAGGTGAGGCAGCCTGGGCGTAGTGCTGGTCACACACCCCAGTTGTATCCCTGACTCAGAGTCTCAAGCTCCAGGACACTGCCCTCAGTGGCGGTAGAGGTGGGATCCCCCGCTTAGTCCGTGGGAAAAGCCAACTCTGGAGGGTAAAACGATAGCGAGAAACAATAGCGAGAAACAGAGATATTGTCCACGAAGGTGGAGGCAGGTGTCTCCTGTAGGTTGAAGGTGGATTTGATGAAGTTTTGTATCACCCTACTTATTATAGGCGGCTTCGGTGGCGTAGTTGGTAGCATGCTGAGCTTCTATGCCCAAGATCGCGAGTTCAAACCCGGCCGATGTCTTCGGATTTTTAAGAGCGTTAAAATCCCTCAGTATGTCTTTTTTCGGAGGAGAAGTAAAGCCGCTACAATTGTGTGATGCTAAATTTGTAGGTTAGATTTGATTATCGCTCTACTAAGTTCCATCGTTCGCCGCCAGGTGCCAGTTGCAGTGGCATCTAGTAACCAAGTTCGCAGCTACGTGTCGCTGATGGTAACATTTGGTAGCAAAAGTAGGATCTACTTGAAATTGATCGTCAGCAGTCCTTACCTGAATTATTGATAACACACACTAATACAGCCATCACAATTAACACCGGTTATCAGACAGCTTCTACATACACCCAAAGTACACGGGGCTACATGACCGAGTTGTCGCAGCCTCTAAACTGAGGAACCAGCCTACTGTTTACATCTTGAAAAAATAAATGGTGAAAAAGCAGACTTTGAGATCAATCCGGGCAGATGTGTGTGTCTGTTTACTGTCCTTTTCTCATGTCACTAATGAGGCTTCAGCCCCAAGCAGTCTTTGTTGGTATAACAAAGGTTGCGGTGGCATTTACGACTTCTTGGAAGAAGCTACTGTATGTAAAGGCAAGTCTTTGAATAGACTATATTAGTAACTCCAATGAAGGAAGAGCCTCCCACCTAGTTTCTTTTCACAAATCTCTGAAAGTTCCTCTCGTTAAAAACAAACAGCTCTTGCGAAATATCTCTTGCCATTCTTCAACACACAAATTAACTTACCTGCACGTGCTCAACTTGCTTTTCATACTTTCACAAAAAAAAAAAAAAAAAAGCCCTTCCGTATGCCCTGTCTGTGTGTGTGTCCATCAACTCCTAAACGGCCGTAGCTATCAAAATCAAATTTGGTATACGTGAATATCTATACCAATTCATCTTATGGATATATTTGAAAATTATGAGAGTGTTACGAACTGTTTGAAAACACAATCGATATTTTAACTCTACGCTGGACATCTCGGAAGGAATGCATGAGAACTGTTCCAAAATTGGCACACATAATAGATAACATCTCATATTAATTTTCAGCAGACCATGCATGACAGTGCTGCCAACATGATTCAATGCGTGCTGATAGATTCAATGTTTAGCTGCATGTACCTTCCATTCTAACAAATGGATTTCATTCAAAATTGGTACATATATAGTTCATAATATTTGAGATAAATGTTGATTAACCCATATATTACAGTGTTACCAACACGATTCTACGCATGCTGATACGCTCAATGTTTAACTGCATGCATCGCCCATACTATCGATTGGACTTCAACCAAATTTCGTATGTGCATTGTGCGCCTTATGACATGGAACTAATAGTACATTATGCAACGAGCCTATAATGGTTATAATTAAGACACGAGTATTTTTTATAAAACGAGCGTATGCGAGTTTTATAATTTCCATACGAGTGTCTTAATTACCATTATAGGCGAGTTGCATACGACTGTTCATGCTCGACGATAATTACAACTTTATTATATGTTTTAACATAAATATTCATAAATATCTGTTGAGATTGTCACTAGAATTTTGTGATCGGGTGCTGCGCAGGGAAGGATATATCTGATGTCCAAGCTCACTGACCGACCGACGCTTGCGCTCTGTGAGCTTCAATGCCGTATGTGCAGATTGAGCATCAGTATTCAGTAAAAATGTCACCAAAATCGTTTGAAAACAACCCGCTGTGTAGAAATTGGATTTAAGGATATTAAGGTACAGTGTCTCATATTCACCAGTTTATTTACGAGAACATTATGGACGGTGCACTTTCGGTAATTTATATAGACATGTTGGATTTTGAGCGCACGCGTGAAGGTATCGTTACCTAATTGGTCAATGAACGAGCTCTGATTGGCTGGAGAAACTGTATCATAATGAAAAAGAGTGTTATAATGACCATCATTA
This sequence comes from Meconema thalassinum, assembly GCA_946902985.2. Taxonomy (NCBI): domain Eukaryota; kingdom Metazoa; phylum Arthropoda; class Insecta; order Orthoptera; family Tettigoniidae; genus Meconema; species Meconema thalassinum. Next base: position 557,037,047 of record OX336388.2, read on the forward strand.
TGATACAGTTCCCTGACACATAATAGTGGGGGTCGAACATAAATATATATTCAGAGTCACCAGTGCAGCCAACTGTTGATAAACGATTTCTATAATTCCGAACCCTAGTCTCAATATATCATAAAGCATGCAGGCCAACGGTTCTAAACTGTACAGGCGTATAGAACATAAAATTGCAGTTTTATTATGAGTAATCCAAACATGACAATACATGATTCTGCGCGAGCTGATAATTTCCTTATTTAACGGCATATATCGTCCATAGTAATGGATGGATTTGATCCAGATTTTGTATGTGCAAAGCATGCTTCAGAACATATAACTGTGCTTATTATAAAAGTCACCAAGGCTACCAACTGTGAATTAATGAGCGCAATACTTTTGAGTCCTAGAACCAATATCTCGAAATATGTGTACGGAAACAACTTCGAAATTAGCACGGTGTGCGTCCATTATGTTTAAGACATATTTTGAGTAAATCATCACCAATATACAGTAATTGTATGCGTGCGTATAATGTTCAATGTTCAACTGTATGCAACTGCCATACTAATGTGTAGATTTATACATAATATCGCACGTGGAATGTATAAGTAAGCCAATGTACACAGTGCACAAGGCTATCAACTGCCTAGTAACATTCTGAGAATATTTGAACCCTAGCTTCGTAGAATTTGTTAAAGGGGACCCTGTAGGTTACGAACGTCCTGTTTATCCAACGCTAAAATGTAACATATTTAGGTACACTTTGTAGACAAAAGAGCCACTGGAATTCCTTTAAAAAGAATCATGAATGTAGGGTATTAGGCTATATGTTGAACAATAGCAAGCAGATTTAATATATTATCACTCATGAGTTCTGAGATAAATTAAATAATATGTGATTCATTTCTTTACGATAAAAGCCAAATCTTCAGTGCTTATCATTCAAGTGTTTTTATTTCTACGCCACAGATTGTCATAACAGTGCACTATTTCCATTATTTGTGTTTGAAGAGAAAGCTGTGTAAGTTTCATTCTTAAACCTCTCTAACTTTTCAAGATACATATTCCTAAAACTGAGGAAATCACTTAAATGGTAGCTTCAATTTCAAAGTAACACAAATGACAAATATCTGTTACCTCCACAGTTAGAGGTGGCATCTCAATCACACACAGTAGAAAACAACTGTCTGAATTTTATGAAGCAAACGTAGATTTATTGATAAATGTGTGCATAATCTGGCTAAACAGTATACACATTCACAGATTTGACCCCTCTAGGCTACGAGGTCCCATTAAATAAGCAGTTTGAAACTCTATACATTATAATGTCTCAGTATTGAAGATGTAAACTGCAAAAAAAAAAAAAAAAAAAAAAAGCACCACTTTTTTCAAAGGCCACCAAATTTTGAAAAGTTGACCGCACGAGCCCTAAATCTCATTATGACGTTTGTCCTGACGCTTACCAAGCATATGCTTCAGCACAACTCCGCAACTTGGGTAGTTTCGGGGTAGCGCCCCCAAAACCAGACCATTTTCGAAAACCGCAAATTGAAGTTTGCGATAAACGCTGTAGGACTTGTCGCAGGTTGCCAAAGCAGTCGAAAATGAATGAGTCTTGCTCTTAAAGGTTCCACAAACACGTTGAAATCATTACATTTGACGTTTGGCCATTTTCAACCCCCATCATAATCCCCTAAACATGGACTACCATTGGGGGCGTCTGAGAAGGTACCGGGTGTGTTTAACCACCTGCAAACCTGCACACTGTCCTCAGTTACTGATTGCAGTATGTTCTTAAGGCCTCCGGCAATGTTCACCCCCTCTAACACCCCCAACTGGCATGGAACCAAACTACCCCGTCTCGATTTACCCCTAAGGAAGGTATTAATCGAGATGCTTATCAGAGCTGCTAATGGAGGGGTCTTCCCCTAACGTTTCAAAAAAGGAGATGTGCCTGTGTCACCACCCCTTCCCCTGCTATCCCCTTCTGTATGATTTTTCGAATCAGGCCATTTTTAAGGGCTGAAACGAGGTCTTAATCGCTGAAAGGGCTGTAAAGGTCCTTAGAAATAGTAGTGACACAAAATCAACTCCTTCCGATCGTTGATTGACATTCCATCCCCCAAACTTGACATTTTTGCACCCTCAACCCTCCCTCTGGACGCGTAACGCTTCATGGCAGAGTTTTCAGAATAGGATGAAAATGAAGCTAATGGCCTGCAATGGAGTCCAAAACAGCAGGTTGGATTGGAATTTATCGGTAAGGTGGCAAACGAGACCAAAAAGTTTTCAAACAAGTTAACAACCCCTAGTAAGTACGCCCATGCATAGGCAACCCACATCACATCCGTACGTGCGGGTTGCCTATGATCGGCACTGGGGTACTTCAATCTATAGCTGGCGAAGCAACAAAATGGCATTCATTGCCTACGCATGGGCGTACTTACTAGAGGCTGTTAACTTGATTGAAAATTTTTGGTCTCGTTTCCCATCTTGCCGATAAATTCCCATCCAACTTGCTGTTTTGGGCTCGATTGCAGACCATAAGCTTCATTTTCATCCAACTCTGAAAACTCTACCATGATGCGTTACGCGTCCAGACAGGGAGGGTTGAGGGTGCAAAAATGTCAAGTTTGGAGGATGGAATGTCAATCAACGATCGAAAGGGGTTGATTTTGTGTCACCACTACTTCTAAGGGCCTTTACAGCCCTTTCAGCGATTAAGACTTCGTATCAACCCTTAGAAAGGGTCTGATTCAAAAAATCATACAAAAGAGGGTAGCAGGGGAAGGGGTGGTGACACAGGCACAACTCCTTTTTTGAAACGTTAGAGGAAGACCCCTCCATTAGCAGCATTGATAAACATCTCGATTAATACCTTCCTTAGGGGTAAGTCGAGACGGGGTGGTTTGGTCCCATGCCAGTTGAGGGTGTTAGAGAGGGGTGAACATAGCCGGAGGCCTTAAGAACTTACTGCAATCAGTAACTGAGGACAGTGTGCAGGTTGGCAGGTGGTTAAACAAACCCGGAACTTTCTCAGATGCCCCCAATGGTAGTCCATGTTTAGGGGATGATGAAGGAGGTTGAAAATGGCCAAACGTCAAATGTAACGATTTCAACGTGTTTGTTAAATCTTTAAGAGCAAGACTCATTCATTTTCAACTGCTTTGGTAACCTGCGACATGTCCTACAGCATTTTTCGCAAACTTCAATTTTCGGTCTAAAAAAATGGGCTGGTTTTGGGGTCGCTACCCCGAAACTACTCAAGTCTGGGAGTTGTGCTGAAGCATATGCTTGGAAGGTGTCAGGAAAAACGTCATACTGAGATTTCGAGCTTGTGCGGACAACGTTTCAAATTTGGTGGCCTTTGAAAAAAGTGGTGCTTTAATTTTTTCGAGCAGCATATTTTGTGCAACACGTATATATCAGTGTTACCTAAATAATTCTACGTACGTCAATAAGTTGAATGTTACTATAACTTCCATTTCCATATATTCAGTGTTTTTCTACCAAATTTTGTACACCCAGTGTATGCAATAAGAAATATTTGCGCTCATTCTCAGTCTTATCAACTACCTAATAACTCTGCCTGAGGATGTGCCGTACACTCACATTGATTCACACTGTCAGCACTGGGATTCGAATCTACGAACTCCGGACTTGCTGCAGATGCCCACACGGTCGTTGTGAACGATTTAACGAGTACTGCTACGCCACTGGTCGTATGGTTTAGTGCTAGAGTCATTAGTTCGAGACTAGATGATCCATCAAATCTCCGCAAGATGAGGCTTATTAAATACGGTATTTAAATCTATAGGCATATTTGTGATACAAGGACGAATTTACGCCGCCGGTGTTATGCTTCGGTGGCGTAGTCGGTAGAATGTTGATCTGCTGCGCCCAAGATAGCGGGTTCAAACCCAGCCAAAGTCGTCGGATTTTAAGAGCGTTAAAATCCTTCAGTATGCCTTCCTTCGGAGAGGAAGTAAGCCGGCAGTCCCATGTTATAGATTTATGGCATGTAAAAGATCCTTCCACAGACTAAACTTGTGTGAAGCTAACTTTATAGGTTAGATTTCGTTGGAACACTCTATCAAAGTTCTAACGTTCACAACTAGGTATCAGTGACATCTGGTTGCAAAAGTTGGAAATACTTTAAATCGAACGGAACTTGTAGCTCACCCTATGGGTGTCCGCTTGAAGTAGCTACAGCCTCTGGCGAGCCGAACATGTCCTCGGACACTACCGGCACTAAAATACATACGATAAATAAATAAATTAATAAATAAATTTAAAGACTTAAACATCGTGGTCATCAATTCCATGTATTTCGGAATGCATAGAATATGCCTTATAAGCTGTGTTACGTTCCCACTTTCAGGCCGACTTTGAATGATTGTGTGACAAGGTATTGGGATGTGGCATTAGGAAGAAACCACTGTTGTACCACTTGTATTCTCAGCAACAGGTGTTATACCGACATATCAGAAATGAAACTTCAAGCTCCTTGCGGTGTATGCGCTGTCCAATTAGGAAACAATATTTCAGTTGTATTTTGAGTAAAATTTATAATACCATTTTGCTACCATAATTCCGTAGATCTAAATTATTATTTTAAGTACTTCTAATTTGAGGAAGAGGAAATGAACTAAGAGGCAGAGTCTTTATGTAAACGGCTCTTTAGTTTGCCACGGAACTACTTGTTTTTATTTTTATTTCCTTGGAGACCTGTAACTGGATAAATAACATTCGATATGCAGATGGCACTGTGATTTTTGCGGATAGTCAAGAGAGCCCGCAACATATCATCGATAAAGTTATACAAAAAAGCCATGAGTATGGTTTAGATATAAACCCTCAGGAGACGAAAATGATGGTAATTAGTAAAAGCAAAATCTCTCCAGGCAAATTAAATATATAGGCTACCAGAATCTTATTGAACAATTGCATAAGTATACGTTATATACCTTGGCACTACCATAAATGACCAATGGGATCCTTCTGATGAGGTGAAGTCCCGAATTGGAAAAGTCAGGACAATATTCAATAAGATGAGTAATTTGTTGAAACATCATGGGATAACAATGACTACGAAAATCGGGCTTTTGCGTTGTTATGTGTTCTCTAGTCCTTTTCACGGTGCTGAGACATGGACTCTGACAGAGTCTTTATGTTAACGGTTAGAGGCCTTTGAAATGTGGCTGTACAGAAGGATATTGCGGATACCATGGACAGACCATGTCACAAATGCTCTCTGGAAGTGAAACTTGGACTGTTGGTGCAGCAGAAAAGAGAATAGAAGCGTTTAAAATGTGGTGTTACAGGAGGTTCTCCAAAAAATAAGAAAAACCAAGGAAGTATTAACCACCGTGAAAATAAGGAAAATAGGATACAATCATCATGAGGAATGCCGACATATACCATCTCCTACAGTCTATTCTTCAAGAAAATATACCAGAGAAGAGAAGTGTTGTACAGAGAAGAATATCCCGGATAAATATCTCACAGCCTAGACCTCCAAACCGTCCACTGAATTATTCCAACAGGAACTGTACAGTTAAGATGGTTGCCAACATCCGGAAAGGATAGGAACTAGGAGAAGAAGAAGAAGAAGACCGGTTTAAACCTTTCCTTGTTTTATCTCTGAAGTCTTCATATTTTGGTTGACTGGTAAATATTTCTTTCTATTTGTTTTCTATTTATACTACACATTAATGGTGATAAAAGTAAATTTTACTCCTGCATCTTTAATTGTTTCGATGTCCGCCTAGTGATTAGCATTCTTAGCTGTCATTCGGGTTTGGCTCTACCAAGAAATTCAATTCAGGTCTGAGGGCTGGAACGGGGTTCATTTAGCCTTGTGAGGTAAAACTGAGAAGGGGTGGGTTCGATTCCCACGTTAGATATGCAGGAAGTGGTTTTCCGTGGTTTCCCACGTCTACTCCAGGCAAATGCCTGGATGGTTCGTAACTTAAGGCCACGGCTGTCTCCTTCTCAATCCTCACCTGAATTACAAATACACACATTACTACAGTCACCACAACACCACAGGTTATCAGACAAATTGTACGCACATATCCAAGTGTACGGGGATTAATGAACACGATGTCCAAGCCCCTCAAATATAGCAACAACAACAGCTTTAATTATTTGGATGTTATAGCGAACTTAATGTAATTTGTACTACCTTGCGTTGCAAAGTTGATCTTTCTGGTCGCGTACTTTATCAGCTAGTTCTTCGTATACACACATTTTGAAATTATTCTGGGCCTCTATATATCTTTAAAATTAGGTGATTAACATAACACATATACATACTGCATTCCTAATTTATCAAACATAAAATGAAGCTCACGCTGCCAAATTTCAAGTTACATATTATAGCCTATTTGAATTGCAGCCAATGGCCATAGCAGAGTATTTTAATTGAACGCCTGAAGGCTTCCCATCAAGTTAAATTTCAAGTAGTTCCAACTTTGGCTACCAGAGATGCCACTGTCACTGACACCTAGCGGTGAACGTATGGACTTGATAGAGCGTTTCTAACCAAATAACCTGCAAATTTAGCTACACACTACCAATTGTAGTGGTAGGTTCTTTTACATGCCATAAATCTATGACATTGTCCCACCGGCTTTACTTCCCCTCCGAAGGAAGGCATACTGAAGGATTTTAACGCTCTTAAAATCCGACGACATTGGCCGGGTTTGAACCCGCGATCTTGGGCATAGCAATTGAGCATGCTGCCGACTACGGCACCGAAGCCGCACTCAGGTTACATTATAAGTGCTGGTTTCAGAGTCTGCAAGAGGTCTGCAAACATTGGTGAGTTTCAAACATGAGTGGCAACAGTGAACACAAATCTGATTGGTTCAATTATTGAACCCAGCAGCAAGAATGTTTCTGCAAATCAACCTGGGAGTCTTTTTGTGTTGGAGAAAAAATAGCAAGATTTCATCGTTCGTAACTTTTTAAAGATATCGTGAATTGAGCAGTTAGGCAACTACTATAGCATACTTGCGCGGCGGGTTGCCTGTTCCCTTTCACAGGCTCCAATGATATTAGAACTACAGTATTAGACAGCTCTGATACTGGTTGCCTGGCATTCTTCCGATCATCCTAAGTCAATAATCTGAAGTAATATTGTTATTGTTGTAAGGGGCGGAACAGTGAGGTCATCTTCCACTAATCTGAAGTAAATCACAGTCGATAATTATTTCTCGAGTTGTAAGTTACCCAACACCCGTGTAATTTGGTGTGTTCTAGAAGCTGTCTGATACCCTGTGTCACTTTGATGTCTGTATTTATAATCGAGGTAGGTTTTGGGTAGGAAGTGGCCGTGGCATTAAATTAAGAACCATGCGATGAACGTGTCTTATGTCAGTGTGGTGACTGTAGTAATGAGTTTTGTTGCAATTTTAGGGTCTAGAATTAAGGTAGGTACCCCGGGACTTGAAATAAGTTACAGTCTAGGCATTTGCTTTTAGTAAGTGTGGAAACATTGAAGAAAATCCGAATTCAGAATGGCCGCGATCAGCACTGGTATTCTATCCACCAAACTGCAGACTATCAGTCGGTGGTGAACGGTTTAACGCGGACGGCTATCACCGCAGGGTTCACGTGCTGCAACTAGCACCTGCAGGTTCTATTCTACAGATGTCGTATGAATCTAAGTACTGTTCAATTTACGACATTTATTCGTGAAAATTTCCTTAATACAAGGAAATAACTGACATAGTCCTCTGTACATTCTCCTTGATCCTTTCTCATATTACAATAAACAGTACCAAAATGACGGGTGGCCTTTTCGCTGGCCTTATAACAATTATAATCCTGAATTCTTGTGCCTTTCTAAAGATATTTAAAAGAAGCTTGTTCACATGAATTTGAAAATCGAGAAAAGTACGAATTCAAAATGGCAGCCCCGTGAATTTTCAGAAATAATTTTTGTTCTCGGTTCTTATTACAGTGATGACATTGTGTACTGTAACAGAGGACTGTGGAACAAGTTTATTGATATGGCTTTTGAAGCCATGTTAAGTCCGCGTTGTCGCAGCCCCTAAACTGAGGAACCAACCAAACTTTTTTTTATCAATTACGGAATGAATGTCTCATATATATATATACCGGTATATATATGTCATTTGTTAAACATGTTTCTTGTCGTAACATATGAATGAGAACAGTTCCAAAAAAAAGGTCACCGTAAAATGAAGTGTACCGTATGTGAGAAAACATGCAAATGAAAAAAGTGTCACTAAGTTAATATAAATGGAGAGCACTTTGTGTGTCCAAGAAATGACGCGCAGTTGGGAATCATATAAGTGAGACTCGACTCTTGTGAGGATGAAGTTGTGTAGATTCTTGCAAGGACCGGAAAGTTACATTTCGCAAGAGCTGTTTGTTTTTAACGAGAGGAAACTGTTCTGAGAATAACAAAAGAAACTAGATGGGTGGTTCTTTCTTCATTGGAGTTATTGATATATTCAAAGGCTTGTCTATGCATTGCTTCTGCCAAGAAGTCTTGAGTAGCCTTACATTCCCACCATAACCTTTGTGATGTCAACAAACACTGCTTGTGGCTGAGGCCTCATTAGTGTCGTGCGAGAGTGTCAATTCATTTGTACATTTTCTCTCTTGTGAATATAGGGGAAACTGGGCTGACTCCACAGTACGGCAAATTTCACAGAACTTGAAATATACCTTTTCTGCAGAAATACTTTGGTGCAAGAGACGAGTTCATCTCACCAGTTGTGTTGAGTCAACTGTAATTTCCCTTGGCTATGAATTTCAAACGACAAATGCTACCATCTGGTGGTAATATCGTAAAAACATGTGCTGTAATCACTTGTGTTTCGGTGATTCATTTCTGACGTAATGGTAGTAATGTTGCATACTATTAGACTTATCATATTGTAGATATTGTAGATTTACACGAGGTAGGCTATCACAAATTTAGCCCTTATACCAATAGTATAAAAAGAACTAAAATGTTACTAAATTAAAATAGCTTCGAAACTCTTATTAATTTGTTTAGACAACCCATGCCAGATGAAATTTTAAAAACTAAATTTATGTTTAGGAATATTACTATTCATGGTTTGGTCCGTATTGACATTTTAGTATAAATAATAGAAAATACACATTTTCTGTCCAGTCAATACTGTTTCAATTTGTGTTTAATTACATACTAAAAATGGGGCATGTTTCGAAGCATTAGAAATCTAAGGATTTCTGTCCCTTCATCAGCCATATCATCGTACGAACCAATCAATATTAATGGAACATTAGCATTGAACATTAAAAGATATAATAAACAAAATGAGTATAATGAATGAGAAAATACAATGATAAAAAACACTTCAAAAACATGCATAACACAAGAATAGAAACACATCTAAAATCTAAATACACATTATAATCGAGAGATAAATTTCCATTGTGCCTTATCAAACTGCACAAGTTGATGTCCTTGAGGGGACTTCACTTCTTAATTAATTAGAAAACTTCAGTAATTTTCCGCTGGTTGAAAAGTTTTAATGTGTAATTTAACACAAATTGAAAAAGTTTTGACTATACGGAAAGAGTGTATTTTCTATTGTACTGAATTTATGTCACAAATAGCCAATGTAGTAATTTAATTTGGTTGTTAATTGTTTTAGAAACTCTTCCCCTTAATTTATGATGTTTGCCATCAATGCCTTAATATTGTGGATTTAGCTGAGTCTCCACTACTATTGGCTTTTTGTTAACCTTTTAAAATATATACATAGTATGGTTTACCATCACATATGACAATAAATAAGGAAGACGTGATGAGTTTCCTATCAGTAAGGATCCAATATTGAGGAAAGAATTTCTGATGAAAATTTAAAAAAACAACAAGTAGTTCCGTGAGGACCTATATAGCCTACTAGCAACCAGCCCCGGCTTCACCCGGAAACAGTTATGAATGCATTACGTGATAAGCGTTTTTTTTAATTGTCAATGAACTACGACCTATATCCGTTTTACGTCTCGGATTGATGGGTTAAAATCACTGACTGGACTATTAATTATATTATCATGGAGATGCATGCGCAACGAATCCTTGTCAGACGTAATTTAAGAATAGCGAGGTGAATGAAACACAAATCCCCCTTCCTTCCAAACTTAACTTGACTGTGTATTTTCTGGAACGAAAATTTCACAGGTGAAATGAAGAAAAGCCGAGTTGCACTTCCAGGGAAACTCCAAACACAACTACTCTTCTCTGAAGTCTTAACTGAACACGACTCGACAGTTTGCTGCTGGCTGTATCTGTGGTAATAGGCTCGTCCGCTAGCTAGGTTGTAACTGGGGTCATAGGTTCGTCCATTGCTAGCTCGTAAACTGTCGCCTCAGTAATTGAATTGAGATTGTTGGAATAAATGAGAACGTAAAAACACTTATAGTGGGCGATGCATTGAAGATAGATATATGCTCTCGCGGACGTTTTTCTAGAAACTTTTCATGCTGAACAATTCTTACACTCATAGTATATAGATATTTTTAACCGTTTGCCCAGCGTAAGCTTCAAAAGCGCACGGACGCCAGGTTATTTTCGACGTTTTCACTGAAATCGTTACTGCTTGGCTTTCTTTGATCATAAATAAATAATTTTGTACAGAAACCTTCCTCGAGAAATCCTTTACAGAATGGCAGAAACCGCATCAAAATCCATCCAGTGGTTCTCGAGATTACCCGTGACATCCAAGAATCGGGGACTTTGTTTTCTATCCTATATATCCTACTGGTTTTATCTGATAAAAACTCTCCCGCCTATGAAAAGCATCGCCATGTTGGATTGTTCTGTGTGTAGGCCATACAGGTATGTACCATTAGATGAAGATTATTTAGTAGATTCATTAATCAAACCTTCACTTCGATTGCATGATTAGGACACAGGAAATAAAAACTCACTTGGTTTATGAAAACAATTGAATTTTATTAGAAACCATCAGATTAAATTTTGTATGAACATTTTCCGTACCAAGTTTCACAGCGCTCGGATAATTAAATCGCGAGTAGATTACAATTAAATGCTTTAAATTCGCTTGGCTGCATGTTAGTGTTGTGCTCACCAGGTTATTGAAAGTGCAATAGGTGAACGTACATTAATAGCCTATATCAACATACGAAATTACGGTTTGATTGATTTCATAGATTCGTAGATATTAACAACCTTCTAAATATTTCGACATAATGGATTGTTATATATGTAGGCCATTGAGTTATATACCATTAGATGAAAATGATTGCGTAGGTTCATTATTCAAACTTTCACTTCGATCGCATGATTAGGACACAAGAAATAAAAACGAGATTTAAAAATTTCGCACAGCCGCCATCTTGAGGTTATGGAACCAATAAACTAAAATTAGATACCAGTGAATTAAAATGTGTATATATATTTACTGTACCAAGTTTCACTCCGCTAGGATGGTTAAATCGCGTGAAAGATACATTCAAATGTTTCAACTTCGCTTGGGCGCCATGCTCGTTTTGTACTTAACAGGTTTTTGAAAAATACATAGGTAAAGTTATAGCAGTACCCTTTATCACTGTACAAAATTTCAGGATGATATTTTTTACCGTTGCGGAGATATAGAATGCCACTGAAACATTTCGCGTGGCCACCATGTTAAATTGGTGAAATGTATTAAAAGTTCAAAGGTACAGTCGAGGTCAGACAAGGTAATAGAATGTACTTACTCTTCTTCATTGAAATCGCTCCGACCGTTTAGATCTTAGTAGGGACACACACACATACACACATACACATACATACGGACAAAAGGTGATCTTATAAGCCTTTTTTTTTAGCCTACTTTCGATTTTTGCAAAAAATGAAAGTAGACTTATGAGATCTACACAGGGCCAAAAATTGTGTGTCTGTCTCTGTGTGTGTGTGATTGATTGATTGATTGATTGATTTTATTTTCACGGCTACACTTAGAGCTTAAGAGCTCCTTTACAGTAGCGCCCTACATAAAATAAGGTTAGGGCTTATACAAATAAAACATTTCACTTACATTCACAATATAAATAATAATAGTCTAACAATAGTAACAAAAAGACAGTAATAATACAATAATAATAATAATAATAATGATAATGGAAAGATTATTTATAAAAGAGAGCATACAGACACAGTATCAGCCCGAAAAGCAAACATCATATACTGTACAAGAAAAGCTATTAAATTAGACAGGTTGTCAGCTATTGTCCAGATGTTATAATTGAACTTTTAAAAAAAGTATTTTAACATAATGCAGTAATCAAATGTGAGAGGTATACTGCTCCAAGAAGCAGGATGGAAGATGTCGTTTGAAAGCTGCAGTGCTTGCAATGTTGACGAACTTATATAAATCGAAGGTGTTGAAGAGGCGTGAGGCGGTGCAAACAAAAGATTGAGAGAGAGAGTGTACTCTGAATGTCTGTCCCCCACTATCAATTCGAACACGGTGAAACCGAATTGAACGAAATTTAGTACATAGGTAGGACTAGCAAAGGGCACTTCAGTGTCATGTTTTATATCGCCGCCATCTTGAAGGAAACGTAATGGCGGCCACCCAAATGTTCAAAGCTTAAATCAAATTACGACCAACCTGACCATCTGATCTCTACCAAATTTTGCAACATTATACCTTTATGTATAAGGAAACATTTGACCAAAATACAGGGTCATCAGCCCAATAATGTGCGGATGGCAGCCATGTATGTGCGCAAATCGATTCCCCCTATCTTTTCAAACACGGTGAAACCGAATTGAACGAAATTTGGTTCAGAGGTAGCACTAGTAAAGGCCACCTCAGTGTCATGTTTTATATCGCCGCCATCTGGTTGGAAACGGAATGGTGGCCACCCAAATGTTAAAAGCTTAAATCAAATTACGACCAATCTAATCATTTGATCTCTACCAAATTTTGCAACTACATACCTTTTTGTGGGAAGCATATTTTGACTGAACTACAAGGTCATCAGCCAAATAGTTTTGCAGATAGCGGCCATGTATGTGTGCAAATCGATTCCCCATATCAATTCAAACATGGTGAAAGCGAATTGAATGAAATTTTTTACAGAGGTAGCACTAGCAAAGGGCACCTAATATTCATGTTTAATAACCGTATAGCACGTTGTATTTCAACAAGCTACTACAACCAACATTCAATTATACTCCTTGAAAAGGACAAAGAGTTATAACAGTACCCATGCATTAGGAGAAAGTAGGCTATATGTTCTTTACTGAACAACTTGTTTCATCAATGAATATGGGCTAGTAATGGATTATAGCTGGAAGAAATCAGAAACCCCTATCGACATCGAGTTGGCAACTGAGCTGCTACTTCGGAAGCAAAGAGGATATACAACGTAGATTGGCAAAGAAAAAGGAAGCTTTTCTATAGAAAACAAATCTGTCGACAAAATATAGCTTTAGATATTATTAAGTTATTTTTGACAGCGTTGTTGTTGCTATTGATTCTTTAGGGGCTTTGCGACATCTTGGTCATGTAGCCACGTGTTCTTAGATGTGTGTGTAGATGTCGTCTGATAACTTGTGGCACTGTGATATCTGCAATAGTGTGTAAGTGAGGCTGGATTTGGGTAAGAAACGGTCTCCCCACGGCCTGGAGTGGAAGTGGGGAAACCACGGAAATTCTATTAAAGATAGCTTTCCAGTCGATGAAGACAAATTATGCCCGATTGGGGTGCTGTGATAAAAAACGGGACTGTCATCATTTTGGTGGTAAATGAGTTATTACTGTAGTTTTTGATAGGTAACATCTTTCCACTCAGTATCTAGATATTTTTGTGGCACTCGGTAGCTGGACATTTTTGTGGGAGTGATTTTGGAAAAGAGACGGAAGTGGATGGGACGGAAGTGCATGGGACGGAAACAATGAGCGCGCGGTGGCGGAGATCGGTACAACGACGTACTGTAAGCTATGTGACTATGTGGAATTCAAATCGCATACGGTTTACCTCAAGGTTTGGAGGCCCCATTAAAGAAATTCCTACAATAAATCATCTTCAAGTTGTCGTTCTTTAGTGTGAAAATATTCATTATATCATATTTGCTGAAAACAATTACGATTTATTATATCTTCATACTTTTGCTGTATTCTTATTTAATGTAAGCACTCGATACCTCGAGTGCTATATCGCATCAACCAACACTCCAAACAACGTAGAAATTCAGTATATTAACACCGACTACTAAAAATAATTGAAACATCGTTGGTCTAAACGTATCACTGGGAGAAACGCATTTAATATACCTAATGCACACCTAATTTTTAATCGCGCCTATACTTGGCAGTGCGCTATATCGGCAATAAGAGGCCATTTTCAATAACACCGCTGGCATGGGTTCACAAACTGGCCGGTATAAAGCGCAGCTCGCATCAAGTAGGCAGTGGATTCCTCCCGCATACATTTGCAGGTCACTACTGCAGATGCATTGGAGGATCCTTTCATGTTTGCTGCCACAAGGTAGCACTATGAGTTCATTCTTTAACAAGTAGTTCCGTGAAGAACTATACAGCCTATTTTCATATATCCTACTTATGTTAACTGCCACTATGAACATACAAAATTTCAGTTTGATTGCTGCAACAGATTCGTAGATATTGACAACCGACTAAATATTTCGTATGGTCGCCATGTTGGATTTTATATATGTAGGTCCTAGAGTTATGTACTGTTACATGAAGATTATTGTGTACGTGTAGCATTCAAATTTCAATCGCATGATTAGGACACAAGAAGTAACAAGGAGATTTTAAAATTTCGCACAGCTGCCATCTTGTGGTTATGGAAACAAATGAAATAAATTAGATGCCAGTGGATTAACATTCGTATAAGGATTTACTGTACCAAGTTTCACTGCACTCGGATGGTTAAATTGCGAGAAACGTCCATGTGAATATTTATACTTCGCGTCGCCGCCATGTTGGATTTGTGATCACCAGGTTATTGAAAGTCCTATAGGTGAACTTAAGTTCATAGCCGCTATGAACATAAAGAAATTCAGTTTGATTGCTATAATAGATTCGTAGATATTCAGAGCCGTCTAAATATTTCGGATGGTCGCCATGTAGGATTGTTAAATGTATAAGCCATAAAGTCATGTACCATTAAAGGAAAATTATTGCGTAGGTTCATTATTCAAACTTTCACTTCGATCACATGATTACGACACAAGAAATAAAAGCTTAATTTTAAAATTCGCACAGCCGCCATGTTGAGGTTATGTAAACAATTGAACTAAATTAGATACCAGTGCATTACAATGTGTATAAACATTTCCTGTACCAGATTTCATTGCGTTTGGAAGATTAAATCGCGAGAAAGGTCTATTAAAATGTTTAATTCGCTTGGCGGCCATGTTCGTTTTGTAGTTAACCGGTTTTTGAAAGTCTTATAGATGCACTTCCAGTAGTGCCCCTTATCTCCATACAAAATTTCAGGGTGATACCGCTAATAGTTTCAGAGATATAGAATGCCGGTGAAATATTTCGCACATCCGCCATCTTGTGGTTATGTAAACAATTGAACGAAGTTTCATGTCGGTGTATTACAATGTGTATAAACATATACTGTACCAAGTTTTATTGTGTTTGGTTGGTTAAATCACGAGAAACGTCCATTTAAAAGTCGCAAATTCGCGTGGTCGCCATGTTGGTTTTGTAGTGAGCAGTTTTTCAATAGTGAACTTCTAGTAGTTCGATTTATCACCGTAAAAAATTCCAGGGTGATATCGGGAATAGTTTCGGTGATATTGAATGCTGGTGAAATATTTCGCACAGCCGCCATGTTGGATTGGTGAGACGTAACAAAATTTGAAAGGCACGCTCGGGGTCACCCGGAGTAGTGCTATGGAGTTACCGAGTTTCATTGAAATCGCTCCAGCCGTATAGAAGTTATTAGTGGGGGGACACACACACTCCTCTGAGACACACACGCACACACAGACACACGGACAAAAGGTGATCTCATAAGCCTATTTTTTCAAAATTGAAAATAGGCTAAAAAATGCGAGTAAATAATATGCAATTATTCGAATAACAAGTCAGATGTTACACATCAAATGCGACTACTGTAAGGCTCGTAATTTTCTTTTTTATTATCTTTATAATTCCGCATCTGTTGATGATTAAATGGAACTTGTCCAGTACCTCTTTCCCTGTCTAAATCAGTGTTGACATTTTGTCACGTGCAAAACAGGACTTGTAACAGACAAGTCCCAGTCTTGCACGAACCAACATGACGAGGTCGTGATGGCGGAACTGAACAGCTGTGCGCATGGTTGACGTTATCCCAGTTAGGTTTCGTGAATACTTCGACACTATACTAAGGAAATGTGCCTTTCATGAAGAGCCAAACAATGAGTCTGACAGTGAATCTGAGACAGTGATCAAGAGTGATTTCTGGCTTCCAACCCAAATATGAACACAGTTTCCTAACCAAATGATAATAGGTTATTGACAGTGTCGATTTTGATATGTATCGTTTGATATATATTTTGTTATATGATGCATTGTTTTACACCTACAGTATTTGGTATTTGCATTAATGATTAAATGATTAATGATTAATGATTTAAATGATTAAAACACATTTTGCTATATACACACTTTTTAGTTACACTTTATTTTTGGTAAAATGAGTGTTGTTTAAAACAAAAACGGGACATGTCAGTCATTTTCTCTATCCATTTACCAGGATGTGTCTTTATTATATGATACCATATTTTGGTATTTGACTTTAATCGTCCTAATCAGCATGTGGGGCCAACCATAAGCTGTAGAAATGTTTATATTCAGAAGTATATAAAAATTGATATAGGCCTATCTCAAAACTACTATTCAGTGATATGTCCCTTTTCTGATCTCGACGCCTCAATTACTGTAAATTAGACGAGAAAATCAGTACTTACATGCCTTAACCTGAAATAAATAAGATATTTAATACAATCATGTAGAAAAATGGGTGTACGTTATTGGATGATATATTTCGATCGTCAACCCATCAACATCAGATCCTTCTCACTTGGGCTTACACTTATGCACAAATACGTATACAATGTTTAGATTACATAACTTCTTAAAAACTTTTGACACGCGTCACAATTATTTACAGATAGTATTGCTCACTTGTATGGTTGTTGCGTTATTATTAATGCAGTTTAAGTACGTTAATCTGTGATCTGGTGGTGTAGTTGGTAGCATGCTGAGCTTCTATGCCTAAGGTAGCGGGTTCAAACCCGGCGGAAGTCGTCGGATTTTTAAGAGCGTTAAAAATCCCTCAGTATGCCTTCCTTCCGAGGGGAAGTAAAGCCGGCGGTCCCATGTCATAGATCTATGGCATAAAAAAGCCCTTCCACAAACTAACTTGCGTGAGGCTAAATTTTGTAGGTTTGTCACCGGGCGCTGGTTGCGATGGCATCAAGTAATAGCGAAGTTCACAGTTAGGTGTAGTGGACGGTAGCATTTGGTAGCGAAAGTAGGAACTACTTGAAATTATCGTCTGCAGTCCTTACTTGAATTAAAAACACATAACACACACTAATACAGTCATTACAATCAACACCGGTTATCAGACAGATTCTACACACACCCAAAGTACACGGGGCTACATGACCACGTTGTCGCAGCCCCTAAACTAAGGAACCAACCAACCATCCTGTGATCTATTGAATTATTATTGTGACTAACTTCTGGAATTATGCTGTATACACTCTTTTGTTATTTATGTATTTAATCGTTCCTATTTAAACCGGTGTCCTATTGCAATGTGGTTATATCTCAATGTGGCGAATACACTGCCGGTTGCAAGCTTTGTTATTTGCGCCCAGAGGGCAGCTTGTACGTCGAATTTTTGTACTTCCTTAGAGCGCTATGAAAGTTAGATATCTAAGAACACGGCCTACTGAATTCAAATGGGTTCTTTAACATGCCAACAACGTATGACATGCGTGTTGTGATTTTAGTCGCCTTTCAAAAATCACTTACCACCACCAGTGACGAACCTGCAAGCTTGGGGTTGGTAGTCCAACACGATAACCACTCACCCACCGTGGCAAGATATCTCAGTGTGGCGAATACCAAATAATACACTCAAATAGAATGGTATAAGGTAATGTAGACATACTGTATCTGGTATTTGAAACTTGAGTCCAATTGGCGTCCGCTCTCATTCATTGCTTCCCTCCAATTAATTTTGAAGGATTATGTGATTATGTAATTGCTATTAAATAGTTAGGTTATTGCGGATTGTGCATTTAGCGGTTTGAGCGATGTGTGATACGCTTTCTTGCTGCTATCGTCTCCCGCTGCCTGCAATGAACTGGATAATCACACTAAGAAAACAAACTTGAAGATCAATCACCGCTATCAGTATCTTAACAAACAAAAATCACAAATCTTGACTAGCTGTGCTAAGTTAAACACTACTTCAACTAAATGAAAATCCACAGCCTGCTTCCAGTCTCCGACCGGGTCAGGAAGGGAATGAATGAAGCCCCCATCTAGTGGCGAGGATATGAACTGTGCCGGCTGCCGAGGCCTGTCGCACTCCTCTGGGGCTATTATTAAATGAATGACAGATGAAATGAAATGCTAGTGGAGAGTGTTGCTGGAATTAAATTTTGACAGGGAAAACCGGAGTACCCGGAGAAAAACCTGTCTGCCTCCGTTTTGTCCAGCACAGATCTCACATGGAGTGACCGGGATTTGAACCACGTACTCAGCGGTGAGAGGCCGGCGTGCTGCCGCCTAAGCCACGGAGGCTTGCACTTCAACTAAATAAGTGTATATATTGAGAATATCATAAACCATACTTATAAACATATATATTATTATATATGAATTTCAGCCGAATGACCATATTTTTGATTTTTGATTGGACACTCGAGGGCTCCCAACAAGTTCAATTTCAAGTAGTTCCAACTTTGGCTACCAGATGCAACCTAGCGGCGAACGTTGAGACTTGATAGAGTGTTTCTAACTAGCCAAATATAACCTAAAAATTTGCTACACACTACCTATTGCAGTGGTAGGTTCTTTTACATGCCATAAATCTATGACATGGGCCCTCTGGCTTTACTTCCCCTCCGAAGGAAGGCATATTGAAGGATTATAACGCTCTTAAAATTCCGATGACGACGGCCAGGTTTGAACCTACGATCTTGGGCATAGCAGTTCAGCATGCTACCATATTTCTAGTGTGAAGGATCTGATGATGATCGCTTGACGATCGAAACTGGTCATCCAAGTGTATTTATTAGTCTTATGTAAATCTTTTCAGGATTAGGGAATCACCAATTACAATTGGGTACAATCATGTTGTCCGATTGAACAACATTGAATTACGATTACCAAGGCAACACTGAAGAAAATGGCGTCCAACACGATAATTATTATTATTGCTTACCGTTTCAGGCACATCGTTTTTATGGGAGCAATATGCTTACAAAGATTATCACTGGTCAACAACCATGTTGGTGCCAGTCAGATCGAAGTGATTTTAGGCTCGCTTTAGGAAGCTGATTCAGAATATGATAATGGTATTGCTCAATTAGCTCTAGTTTTTGACTTATTGAAAGTCTAACCGGAAAATGTTTTAAAAACAGGAAAATAAATATGAAAAGTACAATCGACTCACAAACAGTCTGAAAACAGTCTGTATTCACCACACACATAACATAACTCATCAGTATAGTTCACACAGCCTCGTCGTGAAGAACTCATATATCATATTTCACTACAAATAAATAAAATTTGAAGTTAATGTTTAATTTGACATAACATAATGTTACATGACAATAAACAGTTATTTTTTTTAAATAAGTAAAGGTACCACATGTTATCATCTAGTCAGAGAACTTTTATGGGATGACAAAGTACCCATGAGAACGAAATTAACATTATATAAACAGTATTTCATACCAATTGTAACATATGGACTGGAAACACTGGTAACGAAGAAAAGGCAAAATAGTAAGATACAAGCAGTAGAAGTGAAATTTTTAAGAACTTCGGTCAAAAAGACAAGAAGGGATAGAATTCAAAGTATTAAAATCAGAGAAGAGTTAAATATGGAACCGTTAAATCAGAAGATACTGAAAGCAAGGCTACGTTGGTTCGGACATGTAAAAAGAATGGGTAAGGAAAGAGTAGCAAGAAGGGAATTAGAAAGAGAATTCAAGGGAAAGAGACCAGTTGGAAGACCGATAAGAAGGTGGTTGGACCAAATTTTGAAGGACATTGGAGAAGCTGGATTGGATGTGGCAGAAGTGATGGAACACGAAAAATGGAAGGACCGAAAGGGGTGAAGGAGGCTTGTAAACCACACCCAGGTGACTGGAGTGGGACTTCGATGATGATGATGATGATGATTCGCCTCCATAAGTAGCGGAAGCAGGTAATGTCTGAATACAGAATACAGAATGTTGTTGTTTGAGTCTTCAGTCTTTTGACTGGTTTGATGCAGCTCTCCATGCCTCCCTGTCCTGAGCTAATCGTTTCATCTCTACATAGCTCCGACACCCTACATCGGAGGCAACCTGTTTAACATATTCTAACCTTGGTCTACCCCTACAGTTTTTGTCCTCGACCCTTCCTTCCATAACTAAGCTTGCTATTCCTGGGTGTCTTAGTATGTGTCCTACCAACCTATCTCTTCTCTTCATTAGCAGTCGCCAGAAACATCTCTCCTCTCCCACTCGTCTTAATACCTCTTTGTTTGTAACCCTATCTACCCATCTGATCTTCATCATTCTCCTGTAACACCACATTTCAAATGCTTCAATTCTCCTCTTTTCTGCTGCACCAATAGTCCAAGTTTCACTTCCATAGAGCGCCACGCTCCAGACAAAGGCTTTCAAAAATGACTTCCTAATACCTAAATCTATATTCGATGTCAGCAGATTCCTTTTTTGTAGAAATGCTTTCTTTGCCTGAGCCAACCTACTTTTAATATCCACTTTGCTTCGTCCATCACTGGTTATTCTGCTTCCTAAGTAACAGAAGTCTCCTACTTCCTTCAGCTTTTCACCTGCCAATTTGATCTCCATAGAGGTTTCTGATATATTTCGGCTGCATTCCAGTATTTTTGTTTTACATTTATTTATTTTCATCATGAATTCTTTCCGTAAGACGGAGTCCATACCATTCAAAAACTCATTCAAATCCTCAGGCTTGTCGGCCAAGATGACGATGTCATCAGCAAATCTCAGAGTTGAAATTATTTCTCCTTGAATCTTCACTCCCACTTTAAATTTTTCTCTAATTTCCTTCATTGCTTGTTCAATGTAAAGATTGAAAAGTATGGGTGATAAGTTGCAGCCTTGCCTTACACCTTTCTGAATACCAGCTTCTCTCTCATGTCCTTCAACTCGAATGACTGCTGTCTGGTTTCTGTACAGATTGTATATCACCCTCCTATCCCTGTACTTTATTCCAATTGATTTCAAAATGTCAAACAATTTAGTCCAATCAACGTTATCAAAAGCCTTTTCTAAGTCTACAAAAGCCATGAACGTTCTCTTATCTTTCCTTATTCTACCTTCTAAAATCAGCCTAAGACTTAGTACAGCTTCCCTTGTTCCTACATTTCTCCTGAAACCAAACTGGTCTTCACCCAACTCCGTTTCTATCTGGCTTTCAATCCTCTTGTAAATTATTCTAGACAGGATCTTTGAAGCATGAGTAATCAAGCTGATTGTACGGTAATCTTCACATCTGTCAGCTCCCACTTTCTTTGGTATAGGGATGATTACATTCTTCTTGAAATCAGGGGGTACCTCACCTGTCTCATAAATCCTACACACCAAGTGAAATAACCTGATCAGACCTTCTTCTCCTATGCAGCGTAGCAACTCAATCGGTATATCATCTATGCCTGGTGCTTTGTTCCTGCTTAAGTCTTCCAAAGCTCTATCAAATTCTGATCTCAATATTAAATCTCCTTTCGCATCGTCATCAATTTCCTCCTCCCTTTCCATTACATGATTCTCAATCTCCTTTCCCTTATACAAACTCTCTATGTAAGCTTTCCATCTCTCAACCTTTTCTTCCCTATCTGTTAGAGGCTTTCCATTTGTGTCCTTAATATTACAGCATTTAGTCTTCTTTTCCCCAAAAGTATTCTTAATCCTTCGATAAGCTGTGTCTACTTTTCCTAATTTCAGACAATTTTCTATACCTGCACATTTCTCTTTCAACCATTCTTCTTTCGCTTCCTTGCACTTCTTGTTAACCTCATTTCTCAGACGTCTGTATTCTGCTTTCCCCTTTTCATCTCTTAGATTCTTGTGTTTCCGCCTTTCATCCATCAATTCTAGTATATCCCGAGTGATCCACGGTTTTCTACCTATTCTTTCTTTCCTACCAATGTTTTCTTCTGCGGATTTTCTCACATCCAATACTAGAGCCAATATGTAATGATCAATGAGAGAATCATATTCAACATCACCAAAATACCCCATATTTGTTGGAATTTCCCTGGTATCTTTACTTGTTGTTGTTGGCCAGTGTAATCTACGATAATGATCTCTAGTATGGATTCTACTTTGACGAACATTGTGTTTTTAAGGGACGGAACAGTGAGGTCATCTGCCACTCATTTCACTTTGTAGATTAATGTCCAACTTTGTGTTATACGTCACGTATGATGCCCCTCCCTCACATTCCTAGAAGTGCAAGCTGATGCTGTCAGCATTATGACAGCTACATGCTCAGGCCTTCATACAGTAATCCCCTCAACTTAGCAAGTAACATTGCATTGTTAGCATATTATCATTGGCGACCAGATCTGGCTGGCTTTATTATTGTTTTAAGCTTACTTAAGCCTATTTCCATCATAAAAACACGCAATATTGTGAAAAACTAATCCACCTAATTTTACATGCTGTACAGGAAATCTTCGTGGAGACAGTGTTAACAGCGACTCTGACGGCTACATACAATATGGTTTATTAGCTTTCACGGTCAGTGAATTAAAACTCAGCAATTTTTCTAGGTTTGTGCCGTGTCTTGTGTGGGGTATTACTTAGGAACACCAACTTGGCTCATCAGCGGACTCTTGGTGTCTATGATCAAGACACGGCATACACCTATAGAAATTGGCCGTGAAAGCCAATATACCATCTGTTTTGGAAGCCTTCATAGGGAGGTGAAGACTTCTTGAGGCTTTAGCTCTCGCAGTAAAGAGGCTTAGGTGCGCTTCATAAAAAGGGAGGTAGCGCGCAGTTCACTACTCCTATGGGGGTCCGGGTACGGACACCAAGAGCCCGCTGATGAGCCAGCTAGGTGTTCCTAGTCGAAACCCCACACAAGACAGGGCAAAAACCTAGAACAATTGCTGAGTTCCATAGGCCTACAGTATTTTAACATAAAATACTTTAACCGTCCTGGGTAGCTAAGCGATTAAGGCACGATGCTCTGGGACCAGGCTATCTCCAATCTCGGTAGACAAGTGGGTTCGAATCCCACAGTCAGTCTTCTGTGGTCACCCATTTTCAACTCTTGGCGAATCTCTTGCGTAGTTTCATCCACTTTCATATAATTTCTTCTTAACTCCTCACATTAGGTTGAAGTCAGGAAGAGCATCTGAACGTAAACACCATCAGGCTCATGGAAACTCACCTCGCTTTATCCTCGAGCCTATTGAAATGCTATTATGTTGTTGTTGTTTCAAACCGGAACTGCAATGGACTCTCGCAGTCTCGAGAAAAGGCGAGTTGCGCCTTTACAGTCAGTCCATCTCGTATCTCTTCCACCTAGAAGGCCGCTGGGAACATCAAAATTAATAGGTTCCTCCTCCAGCCATGTTGACATCGGGGCTATGCTTCACCAGAGCCCCGCTAGCCGTCACTTTTCTGGGTTCCTGTAGGACCTTCACAGCTACCGTAGCGGATTCGGGGCACACGGTGTCCCCACTGTACCTCGCCCCTACGGGCAGTCACCTACTTCATGCCGTTGCCCATCTCCCATGATATGGACGAGAATTACGACTTGTGATGGACAACATATACATGCAGATCAGTAAGTTGGGCTGCCTATAGTATAAGGAGCTTAGCAAAGACAGAAGTGCAGTTTAACCCTAGAACGGCGGTAGCACTAATTGCAACGTTGTTATCGGTAGTGCTTCGCATCGGCAACGGCTACGGTTCTAGAAACTGATAATAAATACGACTTACGTCAACTTTTGTTTCACTCTCTAGGCGCAGGCGGCTTCGGTGGCTGAGCTTCTATGCCCAAGTTCGCGGGTTCAAACCCGGCCGAAGTCGTCAGATATTTCTAAGAGCGTTATAAATCCTTCAGTATGGCTTCCTTATGAGGGGAAGTAAAGCCGGCGGGCCCATGTAAAAGAACATTCCACTAACTAAACTTGTGTGAAGCATACTTTTTTTTAGTTTAGGTTTGATTAATGCTCTTAAGTTCCAAAGTTCGTCACCAGGCGCTGGCTGCGATGGCATCTAATAGTAGCCAAGTTCACAGCTAGGGGTCGTGGACGGTAGCATTTGGTACCGAAAGTAGTTGAAATTATCGTCTGCATTCCTTACTTGAATTAAAAACAGATAACACACACTAATACAGGCATCACAATTAACCCCGGTTATCAGACTGATTCTACACACACCCAAAATACATGGGGCTACAGGACCACCTTGTCGCAGCCCCTAAACTGAGGAACCAACCAACCTACTCTCTGGGTCAGCAGAATGGAGACTGCTTTTGAATAATTTTGTTTGATTCTTGTTAATTTTTTTATTTAATTTTTATTTTTTATTTATTTATTATTTGGAAATGTTGAGATGGTTTTCAAAAATTTTGACTAATTGTGATTGTTTTCCTTTTGAATTTTCACTATTTTTTACATTTTAAGCTTTTTTGACTAATTTTGATTTTTGTGTTTTTTAGATTTTAAGTTTTGTTTCTTTTTTTTCCTTTGTGAGGTTTTATGACAAATGTTGACTAATTTGGATTGTTTTTGGGGGTTTTTATGGATTTTTATTATTTTTATTTTGAATAATTTGCTCTGTACGTTAGGGCTTGCAAACACTGGTGGGGATTGGGCAAAGGGGAGAAGTGGTGGAAGCAGCAGGGTATCCCACGGACGCTACCATTCTAGGGTTAAAGCCCTGATGTGTAGGCAACTTCTCTGCATTAGATTCCCAACAGGCGAAAGCTGCAGATTCAGCCACTCGATTGTCCCTCTCCACAATTAAAACAGAGAAGAAGTGAAGGCTTTAAGTTATTAGGTCGTGTGTTACACAATAGCTCAGGCCATGTCCAGGAAAGTTAGAGAAATAAAATGTCTGACTCCAGTGGCATTCGAACCAGAACTCGAACTTTATTTTATTTATTTTATTTATCGTATGGCATACATGAAAATTATTTACAATTTAACATCAAGTTCCGAAACGTAATGAAGTGCCTGTGGTGTCCATAGGAAGAAGTCGCTGAAGTCACCACCGTATGATGTTTGTGGGCATTCCTGAACTAGGTGCCGAACAGTCTGTCTTTCAGCACCGCACTCGCAACATGACGAAGACTTTTTCCTCCACTTGTACAGGAGATCACCGCATACACCGTGATTGGTCCGGATTCTATTTAATTTAATTTAATTTTGCTCACGTCCGTAGGTATAACCTCAAATTGCCCTACACGTGACCCCCGGGTGGTGCTAAACGAGCAATAGCGATCAGGCTGTCAGATTATCCTTGTGATCTCCTGACTATCAAGCATGAAAAATGAACTCGAACTATTTGTGCATTATATGACCTACTAGTTACAACTTTTATTTCTCACCATCGTGGTCGTGAACATCCAAACTTAGCACATAGTCTTCCTACATACCCGAAACAGGAAAGTTGTCTGACCATTAGGGGGGGTTAGACTGCACAACTGTTTTTCAGAAGCTCCTTTTACTGTATGTTTAGATAGCCCAACTTCTGACCTGCATGTTGGTCTATCTGTTATATCATGTACAGGTACCGAGTGCGATACAGTATTTCTAATAATAACAATGTCGATTCGGAGAGGCATCTTTCAAGAAGACACCTTAGCCTCTTATGGTGTGTCCTGGCAATGAATTCTCAACTCTCCTCACAACGACTTTTCTATCGAGGTTGGAAAGATAGTACGTGGCTTAAACTATTTGCTATAAATGGATGACTTTAAACTCTATGCCGAATCACCTGCATGGTGGTTGAGTGGTTATCGTGTCGGACTACCATCCCCAAGCTTGCAGGCCATGTTAAATAATTTTTGAAAGGCAACAAAAATCACGACACGCATGTCATACGTTGTTGGCATGTTAAATAACCCATTTGAATTCAGTAGGCTGTGTTCATAACGGCAAAATTATTAATCTCGGGATTTTCCGCCAACACAAAAGTTCCTCCTTTCTCTACTAGAAAGCGCTATAGTGTCAAGGAGCTTAGATACCTAACCACTTTGACTTTAGTTAGTTAATTATTGTTGTTTTAAGGGGCGGAACTACGAGATCATTTGCCCCTCACTTTGACTTTCATAGCGCTCCAAGGAACAACAAAATTCGACGCGGAAGCTGCCCTCTGGACGTCAAATAACAAAGCATGCAACCGGCACTCGAGGCCATATGATATTATTCTTCTTCTTCCCTATGAGGCCTGCTAGGGACCACGTGCCAATTTCAATTCTTCACACATTGTTGTTTTCTCTTCCGTTCCCTCCAGTACTCCTTCATCCGTTGACTATGCTGCTTCTTTCTGTCCTCGGATCACTACGCACCAGGTTTCTTTGGCAATCTTCCTTGGAATCCTTTCATACTTAACACCCTTTTTCTAAAGATCTCTCTGTTCACCGTTTCTTCTT
The DNA here is from genome assembly GCA_946902985.2 of Meconema thalassinum. NCBI lineage: Eukaryota > Metazoa > Arthropoda > Insecta > Orthoptera > Tettigoniidae > Meconema > Meconema thalassinum. Next base: position 557,063,917 of record OX336388.2, read on the forward strand.
CACTTATATTATTTCTTTCTAAATCTTTCTTTACTTCTTGAATCCAGCTAGTTGTTGCCCTTTTCTCCCAAAGGTACTTGAATATCATTTTTGTTAATCTGGAATCATCCATTCTGTAAATATGTCCAAAAAATTGCAATCTTCTTTTTCTTATCGTTTCTGTTATATTTTCTATGTTCCTGTATATTTCATCATTAGATCTTAATTTCCATACTTCTGCTGTTTTCACTGGGCCTAAAATTTTCCTCATGATTCTCCTTTCTAGTACTTCAAGTTTATCTAATCTATAGTGTAGTACCAGACATTCACTTGCGTATAGGCATTCCGGTTTCACCACTGTAGTGTAGTGCATTATTTTAAGATTTTTAGATAAGCACTTTTTGTTATAAAAATTCTTAGTGATACCATATGCTCTTTCCATCTTGTGTACCCTTTCTTCTACCGAAGATTTTTCTAAACCATTTTCTTGAATTATTTCTCCCAGATATTTGAATTTCTTTACTTTTTCCACTGGGCCAATATCTGTTGCCAAATATTTTGAAGCGTTCGTGATGTTTGTAATAAATTTAGTTTTTTCAACGGAGATTCTCAAACCTGTTTTGTTGGCTATTTCTTCCAAGAGATTGATTTGTGTTGTTGCACTTGTTAGGTTTTCTGACAATATAGCAAAATCGTCTGCAAATGCTAGGCAAGTTATTTCAATGCCTTTGTTTCTTCTCCCCAAACATACTGGCGAAATGTTATGTTCTTTTAGCTTTAAATTCCAAATTCTTACAATTTTCTCTAAAACACAGTTGAACAGAAGGGGTGATAAACCATCACCCTGCCGTACACCTGTATTTATCTTAATAGATTTTGATATCTCACCCATAAATTTTACTTTTGAAATCGTGTCAGTATGGGTTTCACGTATTAGGTTTGCCAATTTAGTTTTCACTCCAAATTCACGAATTGTTTTATCTATGGTTTCTCTATCAACCGAGTCAAAGGCCTTTTTAAAATCTACAAAAGTCACAACTATGTCCTTTGAATTCAGAATCCTATGGCGAATTATGGATTTTAAGTTAAATATTTGTTATGAACAAGATCTACCTTTTCAAAATCCAGCTTGATACTCGCCCAGTTGCTTGTCAAGTGATGTTTCTACTCTATTCAGCAATATTTTTGAAAATACCTTGTATGCAATTTGAAGAAGAGAGATGCCTTTATAGTTATCAACGTTTTGTTTGTCCCCTTTTTTATGCAATGGGTGTATTAGAGCCACTTTCCATTCCTCTGGAATCCTCTCTGTTCTCCAAATATCTTCTGCAGCTCTTCAATGATTTTTGATTGAGACCATTTCAAAAGTTCAGCTGTTATAGAGTCCTCTCCGCTAGCTTTATTATTTTTAGATTGTTAATTGCTTCTTTAATTTCTTCAGCATTGGGTGGTATATCTTCTTCCAGATTTTCTGTTGCTTGTGAGAATTCCAGCTTATGATCTGGTTCAGGGCAGTTTAATAGTTCATCAAAGTGCTTCGCAAGTATTTCACAGTTCTCAACATTGCTTAGGCCAAGTCTACCATTTTCATCTTTAAAGCATATGCTAGGCGCTTGATACCCCTTTAATTGACTCTTAAAAGTCTGATAGAAGTTTCGAGAGTTATTTTTAACAAAGCTGTCTTGCAGGTCAGTAAGTTGTGATTTTTCGAATGATCTTTTAACTCCCCTTATTATTCTAGCAGTGTCTTTCCTTTGCTGTTTGAATTGGTCATAATGTTCCGTCTTTCCAGAGCGTTTCCACATTTTCCATTGTTTTGTTCTCTCTTGTAACGTATCCTCACATATTTGATTCCACCAAGGTTTCTTCTTAGGTTTGGCTAGGGCAAACGTCTTCTGAGCTGCGTTGGTTATTTCTTTAGATATATCTTGCCACTTCCCATGATGAGTTACTTTTATTTCTTCCTGAAAATTTTCCAATGTTTCTTGTGTAATTTGAAGTCTATTTGTGTTATATTTATTTACTCTTTCCCCTCTTCTGTGGTTTCTGTTGGGTAAGAATTTGAGTTTAATTTTAGACAAATAGTGATCAGAGTCAAATTCTCTGCTTCTTATAACCTTGACATTCATAATTTCTTTCATGTTTCTTTTGGATATAAGCTATATGATCCAGTTGAAATTCACCTATTATTATTATTATTATTATTATTATTATTATTATTATTATTATTTATTCAATTCACCATTACAAACATGGGTTACTCTAAAGCACGGGTTAAACCAAGTGCTTTACAACAATACATACAAACTATAATACAAACTATAATACATATCATGTATATACAAAATATAAGAGTTCATTATCACTCATTCATTAGCAAGGAAGGATCGCACAATATTGCATGTGGACAATAGGACCGAATGCTGCATACTCTTGTAGATGGTCGGCGGAAGATCCAATTCTTTCAGACTCTTGTGGAGTGTGTGAGGTATGAGGCCGTTGACTGACAAGATTACAGGCACTATCCGGACGCAGTTCATCTTCCATATCCTCTTGATTTCTTCTGCAAGCTGTCTATACTTGGAGATTTTTTCATTGTGTTTACGTTCGATGTTGGTGTCGTTGGGGACTGCTATGTCCATTATAAATGTAGTGCCATCAGCCTTATTTACTACTATGATGTCTGGTCGATTGTGATCTATTGTTTTATCTGTCACAATACCAGTGTCCCAGTATATTTTACACAGTTCATTTTCGAGGAGGGATGGTGGATGATACTTGTAGTAAGGGATATACTCCTCAGTTAATTTATATTTCTGTGCGAGTGCTTGATGAATGATGCCTGCAACCTGATTGTGCCGCTTTGTATATTCAACTGTTGCTAGTATTGGGCAACCTGCAGTGACATGGTCAATGGTCTCGAGATGAATGGCGCATCGCCTGCATTTGTCTGAAATTACACTGGTATCTTTGATGATGTATTTCTTGTAATTTTTTGTAGCAATGACTTGATCTTGGATGGCAATTGCGAATCCCTCTGTTTCTCCAAACAGCCGACCACTTTGTAACCACATACACGATGCGTTTTTATCAATACTCTGTTGGGATAGGTTGCTGCAGTATTTTCCATGGAGGGTCTTTTCTCCCCATGCCTTTTCTTTTTCATGTAAGTGTAGTGGCTGGCTGATATGATCATCAGAGGATGTACGAAGGTTCAATACTGTGTGTTTATCAGCAAGTACAATGGCTTTATGGAGAATGCTGTTTTCCTTTCTTTGATAGAAATATCTTCTAAGGGTTTTAATTTGGTTCTGGAGCAAAATTTGTAAATCCAGTACTCCTCGACCTCCCATCTTTCGTGGAAGAGTGACCCTTTCTTTACAGGCGTTTGGATGGTGTAAACGGTAAGTAGTGAGAAGGGTCCTTGTTTTTCTCTGCGGGCTTTCCATTTCTGTTGCTGACCATTTCAGAATCCCAAATGAATATACTAGGGTTGGTATAGCGTATGTGTTGATAGCTTTAATTTTGTTCTTTGCACATAGACTGGTTCGCAGCACTTGATGTAGTCTTGTGGTATATTTTCCAATGAGTTCATGTTTGATACTTTTATGATCCAAAGTTGTATTTTGAGCAAATCCCAGATATTTGTAGGTTTCTATTTCAGTCATTCCTTCAATTAGAGATCCTTTGCGTAGCTCATGTGGTTCAGAAGTTGCATATTTACCTCTTTCAATTGTCAGACGCTTGCATTTCTTCACTCCCAGCGTCATTCGAACATCGGATGAATATGAATCTATTATATTTAGCATGGCATTCATTTGAGTCTCACTGTGTGCATATACTTTGAGGTCATCCATATAAAGGAGATGGGATATTCTGTATTTCCTATTGTAGTATTTGATGTCAAATCCGAAACCGGTGGATTTTAGATTTTTAGAGAGAGGATTGATGGCTAAGCAAAACCATAATGGGCTTAGCGAGTCTCCTTGATAGATACCACGTTCAATTTTTATTGTGTCAGATGTGACACATTCATTGTCTGTCTTAGTATACAGTACTGTTTTCCAATTATCCATCGTGACCTCCAGGAAGTGAATTACAGCAGGGTTAATCTTATACATATGGAGGATTTCTTTCAGCCATGAATGCGGGACTGAATCAAATGCTTTCTGGTAATCTATGTATGCCGTATATAGATTCCTTTGATTATCTATCGCCTGTTGTGTTATCACAGAATCAATAACTATCTGTTCTTTGCATCCTTGCGACAGCTTCTTGCATCCTTTCTGTTCCTCAGCCAAAATGTTATGTTAGTCGAGAAACTTGTATATTTCGTCCGCAATTATGGACGTAAATAGTTTGTAAAGTGTTTGGAGACAGGTGATAGGTCTGTAGTTTGATGGGTCTTTAGTATTTCCACTTTCTTTTGAGATTAGATATGTAATTCCAGCAGTAAGGAAATCAGGACATTCCTCAGGATGATGGATGAGGTAAGTAAATTGCTGGGCTATTATTATTATTATTACCTGCACATCTGACAAACTTGCTGAGAATAGTCGAAGCATTCTCACGAGACATACGAATGGGGTTTGGGTTGGACAAGTGTCGGACACTAAAGGTGGTAAGAGTAAGAGGACAGAAGTCCGGGTATGAGTTGGAAGATGGACAGTACAGTATTGTTCTATCCCTGTGTTGGGGGGAGGGATGAACAGGTATGTAGATGTGTAATTTTGGGGGTGGTTTCCGAAAGGTGTAGTTTCCTGTATTTTGGGGAAACTACTAGTGTAAGTGTCTGTTTTAGGGTGACATATAACGGGGGCGTTCCTACGAGGTGCGTCTACTCGTTAAGGGATGAATGCTAATAAAGAGCTATTAACCTAGCTTACCAATTAAGTGTGAGCGAGCGATAGCGAGCTCATGTGCTGAGTCGGCAACTTGGCCGCTGTTGTCTGGCTGCTACTCGAATACAATGGAGTTCCTGACGGTGTAATTCCTGGCCTTCACGGTCAGGGGCAATTAGGACTGAGGACAGGCTGGGTGTGAGGATGTAAAGCTAAATTAAATAAGTATAAGATGTGTGTTTACTGACCAAGTGTTTATTTGGTCAGTTATGGTGATCTGCTGTCCCTTGTAATAGGGGACAGATGTAAGACAAGGTGTACAAGTATAAATGTGGGTTTGGGTGACAAAGTACAAATGTGTAAGTTACAAGGAGATCTGAACACACTCTATGCTCACCTGGTGGTGCAGTGATGTAGTCGGAGCTGGAGCTGGAGAGACAGAGCCGTCGGCCGCGAATAGACATTGGTCTTTCCTGGGCTCTACCTTTAAAGGTCTCCCGCGCTGCTGACTTGGCGTTTCGTCATTGTTGCTGTTCCAGATTCCGGCGATGTGTATTTGTTTATAGGTGATGTAAGCTTGGCTGACAGCTAGATCGCTGCGCCTGGCTGTGTTAAGGAAGAGTATGAGGCTTACAGCCTCTAAGGGGTAGTTTATGGGTGAAAGATGAAGTGGTGTGTTGGCGTTTCAGGTCCTAGGGTCGTCCAGACCCTAGGGATGAACAGTATATTAAGGCTATGTTGGCGGAAGACACCTGCAAATACAGTACTTCCGAGTAAACCAAATTGAATACATTGACCATGTGTCAATACAAAGAGATCTGCCATGTCTATTTGTAAAAAAAAGTCATAAAAACACATTTGAACAGCATAAACCTTGTGAAAGCTGTAAACACCCAAGCTGTGCCTGTGCTGAGCTAATAAAAAGGTTTCAAAATTGTTATATATACGCCTATTAATATATAATTAAAACATTGCTCTTCGCATATAAAAGGTACATGTTTCTATAATAAATATTTTTTTTATTTTTGAATTATTCATGAGAAACCCTATATTATATTTAGATAGTTGTATTCTCTTTGTAAGGATATCCATTAGTTTATATCTCTAAGTATAAAACAAAGTCCCCGATTCTTGGATGTAACGAGTAATCTCGAGAACCACAGGATGGATTTTGATGCGGTATTCACCATTCTGTAAAGGATTTCTTGAGAAAGGTTTCTGTAGAAAAACATTCATTAATGACCAAAGGAAGCCGAGCAGTAACGCCGTCTGTGCGCCTTTTAAGCTTACGCTGGGTAAACCGTCAAATATCTACATACTATGAGTGTAAGAATTGTTCAGCATGAAACGTTCTCCAAAAAAGTCGTGGACAGCATATCTCTATCTTTAATACATCGCCCACTCTAAGTTATTTTACGTTTTCATTTCTTCCAACAATCTCCATTCAGTGGAAATTTAAATTACTAGCTTCGGAGCGAGTTTACGAGCTAGCGAGCAAGCCTATCACCAGCCAGCATCAAACTGTCTAGTCGTGTCGAGTAAAGACTTCAGAGAAGAGTATAATATGTGTTCGGAGTTTCGCTGTTCACCTCGGCTTTTCTGAATTGCGTCTGGCACCTGCTGTCCGTGCGCCTTTTAAGCTTACGCTGGGTAAACCGTTAACGATACCGGGCGAAGCCGGGGCGGGTTGCTAGTATAATTATAATATTTAGCCGAATATATATTTTTTACTTACCCGACATTAGTTAGTAGACATAGATAGGCCTATAACAATAATATATTATTTCTTGATGTCGGCCTCGTTGCAGCTCAAAACATGTACCTTTAATATGTGAAGAGATATGTTTTAGTTATGTATTCAGTGGCATACATTAAACACTTTCTAAACTTCATCTATCAATAGGCTACGGACATCACAAAAATACTATGGCAAATGTCTTCGCATTTTATAATAAAATGGTGTAAAACGGACATGGCATGTCTTGAGCGAAAAATGAGAGCGATGCTCACAAAGGGAAGGAAACACCATCCAAGATCTTCAATAGAACGAATTCCCTTACCCAGAAGCCTAGGCAGACGTGGGTGTGTTGACGTCGATAACCAGATGAATCGACAAATAGACAGCCTTAGGGAGTACTTCTACGTAGAAGCGAGATCATCTGTACTTCACAGAGCCATCAGTGAGGCAGGCAGATCAATACCACTGGTCTTGTGTCAACAAGAGATTCAACGCCACCTCAGTTACTTTTAAGGTTCGGATGTTCAGGAAATGTCACTTTTTTTTATTGACTGTATTTTTCATTAAAATCTGTAATTAAGCAGGAGTTCAATGTTCTTGGTTCTTTTTAGGTGGGTTTTATAGAGCATATAAATGCATATTTTGGTCATTTTCATAGTTATTTTCATATTTCATCAATATTGATGTTTTAAGGTCATATTTTGGTAATATTTTTAAGAATAGGTTGTGGACTTAAAATATGGTATCCGCTGCCGCTGCGAGGTTTCTGTGCGTTAGTGGCGGTAAAAATTTTAAAACTTGCATATTGTTGCAGACTATCAAAAAATATTTCACTGTAACTAAACTTCGTAGTATTTTTAGCCTACTTTCGATTTTTGCAAAAAATGAAAGTAGACTTATGAGATCACTACAGGGCGAAAAAAAGTGTGTCTGTCTGTGTGTGTGTATGTGTGTGTGTGAGTCTGTGTGTGTGAGTGTGTGTGTGTGTGTGTACTCTGAATGTCTGTCTCCCCCTATCAATTCGAACACGGTGAGAGCAAATTGAACGAAATTTGGTACAAAGGTAGCACTAGCAAAGGACACCTCAGTGTCATGTTTTATATCGCCGCCATCTTGACGGAAACGTAATGGCGGCCACACAAATGTTGAAAGCTTAAATCAAATTACGACTAACCTAATCATCCGATCTCTACCAAATTTTTCAACAACATACCTTTATGGGGGCAGCATCCTTTGACAAATCTAATAGGTCATTAGCCTAATAGTTTGCGGATGGCGGCCATCTTTGTGTCAAAATCGATTACCCCTATTAATTCGAACACGGTGAATCCGAATGGATTGAAATTTGGTACAGAGGTAGCACAAGCAAAGGGCACCCCAGTGTCATGTTTTATATCGCCGCCATCTTGACGGAAACGTAATGGCGGCCACCCAAATTTTCAAAGCTTAAATCAAATTACGACTAACCTAATCATCCGATCTCTACCAAATTTTGCAACAACATACCTTTATGGAGGAAGCATCCTTTGACAAATCTAATAGGTCATTAGCCTAATAGTTTGCGGATGGCGGCCATCTTTGTGTCAAAATCGATTACCCCTATTAATTCGAACACGGTGAAACCGAATGGAATGAAATTTGGTACAGAGGTAGCACTAGCAAAGGGCACCTCAGTGTCATGTTTTATATCGCCACCATCTTGACGGAAACGTAATCGTTGCCACCCAAATGTTAAAGGCTAAAATATAATTACGACCAACCTAATAATCTAGTCTCTACCAAATTTTGCAACAACAAATCTTTATGTGGGAAGCATATTCTGATCAAACTGCTAGATCATCAGCCCAATAGTTTGCAGATGGTGGCCAAGTATGTGTGCAAATCGATTCCCCCTATCAATTCAAACACGGTGAAACCGAATTGAACGAAATTTGGTACAGAGGTAGCACTAGCAAAAGGCACCTCAGTGTCATGTTTTATATCGCCGCCATCTTGACGGAAACGGAATGACGGCCACCCAAATGTTAAAAGCTTAAATCAAATTTCGACCATCCTAATAATTTGATCTCTACCGGATTTTGCAACAACATGCCTTTTTGTGGAAAGCATCTTATGACTGACTACAAGGTCATCAGCCCAATAGTTTGCAAATAGCGGCCATGTATGTGTGCAAATCCATTCCCCAGATCAATTCAAACACGGTGAAACCGAATTGAATGAATTTTTTTACAGGGGTAGCACTAGCAAAAGGCACCTCATATTCATGTTTAATATCCCTATAGCACGTTGTATTTCAACAAGCTACTACAACCAACATTCAATTATACTCCTTGAAAAGGACAAAGAGTTATAACAATACCCATGCATTTAGGAGAAAGTAGGCTATATGTTCTTTACTGAACATCTTGTTAACTTGGGACATTTTCTTTCTCTTATACAGGAAATATGAGAAAAAGGGAGTAATAATATGCTGTTTTCCGTGAGCCTCTTGAAACATTTTCATCGTAGGCCAATTCATGAAATCTGCGTAGATTTTTTAGCCTATTTTCATTTATGAAAAAATATGCTTTTGAGATCACCTTTTGTCCGTGTGTCTGTGTGTGCGTGTGTGTGTGATTCGTGTGTATGGTATCTAATTTAGTTCAATTGTATACGTAACCTCAAGATGGCGGCTGTGCGAAATATTAAAATTAAGTTTTTATTTCTTGTGTCGTAATCATGCGATCGAAGTTAAAGTTTGAATAATGAAGCTACGCAATAATTTTCCTTTAATGGTACATAACTCTATGGCATATACATATAACAATCGAAAATGGCGAGCATCCGAAATAACTTATTTTGACGGTTCTCAATATCTACGAATCTTTTACAGCAATCAAACTGAATTGTTTAATGTTCATAGAGGTTAGGAACATAATAAGTTCACCTATAGGACTTTCAATAACCTGGTGAGCACAAATCCAACATGGCGGCGACGCGAATTATAAATATTTAAATGGATGTTTCTCGCGATTTAACCATCCGAGTGTAGTGAAACTGTGCACGTTAAATGCTTATACAAATTTAAATCCAGTGGCATCTAATGTATTTCAATTGTTTTAATAATCACAAGATGGCAGCGGTGCGAAATTTTAAAATCTCGTCTTTATTTCTTGTATCCTAATCATGCTATTGAAGTTTGAATACTACACTTACACAATAATCTTCATGTAATAGTGCATTACTCTAAGAGCTACATAAATATAAAAATATAAAAATTTATAAAAATCCGAAATATTTAGACGGCTCTCAATATCTACGAATCCATTACAGCAATCAAACTGAAATTTTGTATGTTGATAGTGGCATTTATCATAAATAGGATATATGAAAATAGGCTGAATACTTCTTCACGGAACTACTTGTTTCTTTTGGGTTTGAATGTAGAATCTATATATTAAAAATATTTATGAAAACTTATCCGAGTCCGTCCGGCCATTCTATCCGGTAGATTTCCTTCATTCTTCTTGTAAATGAAAGGTATTCATGCACAGATTTGTTATCAAGTATTACAAATCACGTAACTTCCGCCTTCCTCAAATTATTTGATTTTTTCAACTTTTTCCAACTTTTTTCTTTTTGAAGCAATCATATCTTTAGTTCTAATTGATGAACGCTGATCTTTTTGGTTTAAGAACACTCATTGGATCATGCTCTTTCATTTGAGCTCTTAACTGTTCAAATCGGCTGATTCTGATGAAAGTTATGAGTGGATATTCAATATTACTTCTCATTTTTTCAACATATTTTCCAATTGTAGCAATCATATCGTAGGTTCTAATTAAGATACGCAGTTCGTTTTGGTCTAGAACACTCAATGGATCAAGCTCTTTCTTTTGAGGTAAGTTATTCATCATCATCATCTTGTACAGTTTCCAGCCCCAGGCTGGGTCTGTTTGGAACATAAGCCTCGACACTTAGTTCTTTCTTCCCACCACCTCTCCGCTGTCACTCTGGTCCAGTCCTCGCCTCTCTTCTTGACACATTCCTCCACTCCTTTCAGCCATCTATCTCTTGGTCTTCCCCTTGGTCGTTTCTTCTGCATCTGCATCTCATGTATCCTCTTGGGAATCTTCTTCTCATCCATTCTCTTCAAGTGTCCATACCACCTCAGTCTTGATGTCTCAATCCTACCTTGCAAGGGCTCCTCTTTCACTATTTCCCTGACCTTTTCATTCCTCACCCTGTCTCTTCTTGTTATTCCGATCCTACTTCGCAGGAACTTCATTTCACCTGCCTGTATTCTGCTTATATCTCTTTTCTTCATTGTCCACGTTTCTGAAGCATAGGTCAGTATCGGGATATAGTAGCTTCTGTATAACACTTCCTTGCTTTTTTGTGGGACATCTTTATTCCACACTAAGCTCCTAATGCTTCTCAGAAATGCTTCTGCCTGTCTGCCACGTTCCGTAATCTCTTTGTCATTTCTCCCATTTTCCTCCACTATACTTCCCAAGTACTTGAGACTTTCCACCTTCTTCAGCTGTCCACCTCCAAGTGTTATCCCACTCATTGGTCTGTCCTTTTTCCTGGTCGTTAACAGGACCTCACATTTACTGATGTTGAACTTCCATCCGTACTCTCCCACTGTTTCTTCCCAAGCCTTCAGTTGCTCCTGAATTTCCTCCTCCTTGTTTCCCTAGACCATGAGATCATCTGCAAACACCATTGCTTTCATCTTCTCTTCTCCTATCTTTCCTGCTATCCGTGTCATTACCTCGTCCATAACCACAATAAAGAGAAGGGGTGACAGCGCACTACCCTGTTTCAGGCTACTCATTTGTCTGAACCAGTCTGTTCTTTCCCCTCCAACTTTCACACAACTCACACTTCCACAATACATCTCCTTCACTCTGCCTACAGTCTCTTTTTCCACTCCCATGTTTTCCATTGCTTTCCAAACCTTCTCCCTACACACACTATCATAGGCCTTTTCGATGTCCATGAAGGCCATCAACAGATCCTCTCCAAATTCGTAGTGGTGTTCCTGGAGCTGTCTCACTGAAAATATGAGATCCACTGTTGATCTCCCAGGTCTGAATCCATACTGTTCCTCTCTCAATTTTCTCTCCACTTTGGCTCGTATTCTACTTTCTAATATCTTTTCATATATCTTGGCACATTGAGGTATGAGTGTGACACCCCTGTAATTTCTGCACTCCTTTCTGCTTCTTTTCTTATTGGGACAATTAATCCTTTCTTCCAATCTTCTGGGGTCTTTTTCTCCTTCCATATTACCCTCATCACACGGTACAGCCACTGTTTCCCAACCTCCCCTGCTGCCTTCACCATTTCAACACTCACTTCATCCACACCTGGTGCCCTTCCTCCTTTCATCTTGTCTATAGCCATTTCCAGTTCTCTCCAGGTCAGGTCCTTTTCCATTCCTGTGTTGTCTTCTCCATCTTCCAATACATTGTCTTCCTCCCTATGACCATTTGGATTCAGCAAATCCTCAAAGTACTCTTTCCACGCTGTCTTGAGTGTCTCTTTGTTGTGTAACTCATTTCCGTTTTTGTCCATCATTACCACATCCTCTCGCAGACCTCTTTTCTTACTTTTGACCATCCCATAAAGAACTTTCTTATTTCCTCTGCTGTCTTCCTCCATCATCTCCGTCCACTTTACCATCCACTTCTTCCTCTCCTCTGCGACAACCTTGTTTGCTTCTTTCTTCTTTATCCTATAATCTTCCCTTGCCAGATCAGTTCTTTCCTGGAACTACACTCTGAAAGCCTTGTTCTTCCTTCCCACAGCTTCTTTTACTCTCTCATTCCACCAGGGTGTCTCTTTACACCGCTTTCTGTTGCTTGTTCTTCCACATTCTGCCACTACAGCTTCTACCATTGTGTTTTTGAATTGCTTCCATTCCTCTTCCCCTGTTTTAGGATTGTCTGTTGGCATCCTTTCCCTTATTATCTTATGGAATTCTTCCTTGACTTCCTTTTCCTTGAGTTTCCATACTTTGATTCTCCTTTCCTGGTACTCTGTCCTCTTGCTATCCTAAACAACTCCCAGGTTCATTACAAGTATTCTGTGGTCACTATCTAAGGCCTCTGATGGTATTACCTTTATATCTCTGACACTTCTCTTCATTTCCCAGTCGTACAGCATGTAATCTACCAAAGATTTCTTTGTTAAATCACTGCTGTACCACGTTACCTTGTGGCTTTCTTTCTTCCGGAACCAGGAGTTGCCTACCACTAAACCGTTTCTCTTGCAAAAATCCAGTTATTAACTACTTCAATTGGGTGATTCTGAGGAAAGTTATGAGTGCCAATGCGATGTTTTTATTTTTTATTTTATTTTAAGGAACTGCCGACATTGCATATTCAGAGCAAACAGCTCGGCGCGTAGTGTTGTTCCAAGGTCAGTTTACTCAGCCGCCTTGGGAAGGAACTCCCGCCATTGCATATGAGGAAGCATTGATCCAAGCTGAGTTACGTACGGCACATTTAGTTGCATGGATCAAATTGAACAGCAATCCTGCGACAAGAAGTCCTTACATTTACCATTAAACCCCAGTTCACTATGTATGGAGTGACAATGATTGGCATAAACGTAAAATTTATGCTAAAACTATAGGCCGAAAGTACAATGTTTTACCTTCTGATTCAGAGTGATATCATTTACGTATATTATTGCTACATGTGTCAGGAGCCACCTGTTTTGAAGATTTGAGGACTTATAAAAATGTAACGTACAATATTTTCAAAACAGCCGCCTTAGCACGTGGGTTAATATTGGACGATATTGAATGGCAACGTGGTCTAGAAGAGGCCTCTTCCTTTCAAATGCCATATCAGCTTCGACAGTTATTTGCTTACATATGTATATTTCAGTCACCTTCGAATGCTTCTAATTTATGGAATGTCTTCAAGAGCCTATGTCTGAAGATTTCCTTATATCACACACACCAGAAATAGCTTACTTATTAGCTCTGCAAGACATTTCCAGGACACTCAAATTACATGTTTTTTTTCTTTCATCTTTCGATTTACCTACCATTGACAATTCTCCTAAAAATGAAGAGGAAACTCGGGAGGAAATCCAAGTTGGGGATCTAACAGAAATGAGGGCTACAGCAAATGAAGAACAACAGGTTATTATTGTCGAAATTCTTCAGTTTCTACTCAATAATGATGCATCTACAAGTAACAGCAAGGCATACTTTTTGGATGGACCAAGCGGTACTGGAAAGACTTTTGTGTAACGGTGTTTAATCCAAAGATAAATTAATTTCTGTAGCGTGGATTGGAATTGCTGCTATGATGCTTCCTCATGGTTGTACAGTTCACAGCCGATTTAAATAACCTCTAAATTTACTTGAACATTCTTGCACCGAAAAGTGAACATTGCCATGAAATATTAATAGGGTAGTTTCAGCTCTACTTCCAGGAACTTCTCGAGTGTGAATACATTGGTATCTGTAGAAGAAATTTAGCAGTTTCCCAATGAATTTTTGAACAGCCTTGAGATGAGTGGTCTACCTCAATATGTGCTGACTTTGAAAGAAGGTGCTATTGTAATGCTCCTTAGGAATTTCAATGCAACTAAGGGATTACGAGGCCAATAGTTAGAACAAGTAGTTCCGTGAAGAACTATACAGCCTATTTTCATATATCCTACTTATGTTAATTGCCATTATCAACATACACAATTTCAGTTTGATTGCTAAAATAGATTCGTAGATATTCAGTATCGTCTAAATATTTCGGATGGTCGCCATGTTGGATTGTTAAATGTATAGGCCATAGGGTCATGTACCATTAAAGGAAAATTATTGCGTAGGTTCATTATTCAAACTTTCACTTCGATCGCATGACTACATCACAATAAATAAAATCTTAATTTTAAAATTCGCACTGCCGCCATCTTGATGTTATGTAAACAATTGAGCTAAATTAGATACCAGTGGATTACAATGTGTATAAATATTTCCTGTGCCAGGTTTCAGTTCGCTTGGAACATTAAATCGCGAGAAAGGTCTATTTAAAAATTTCAAATTCGCTTGGCCGCCATGTTCGTTTTTGTAGTTAACCGGTTTTTGAAAGTCTTATAGATGGACTTCCAGTAGTGCCCTTTATCTCCGTACAAAATTTCAGGGGTTTACCGCTAATAGTTTCAGAGATATAGAATGCCGGTGAAATATTTCGCACATCCGCCATCTTGTGATTATGTAAACAATTGAACTAAGTTAGATGTCGGTGCATTACAATGTATATAAACATACACTGTACCAAGTTTCATTGTGTTTGGTTGGTCAAATCGCGAGAAACGTCTATTTAAAAGTCGCAAATTCGCTTGGCCACCATGTTGGTTTTGTTGTTACCAGGTTTTCAAAAGTCACATAAGTGAACTTATAGTAGTTCCCTCTATCACCATAGAAAATGTCAGGGTAATATCGGTAATAGTTTCGGAGATATTGAATGCTGGTGAAATATTTCGCACAGCCGCCATGTTGGATTGGTGAGTTGTAACAAAATTTGAAGGGCACGGTCGAGGTCGCCGGGAATAGTGCTATGAACTTTCCGAGTTTCATTGAAATCGCTCCAGCCGTTTAGATTTTATTAGGGGGGGACACACACAAGAATCACACACACACGTACACACACACGGACAAAAGGTGATCTCATACGCCTATTTTTTCAAAATTGAAAATAGGCTAAAAATGTACGACAATATCATAGATTTAGATATTCTAGCTGGTGTGAATAGTGGGGAGCGAATACTACAATGCCGTCCCATTAAGATCAACAAAGCGCAGGGTCAAACGCTTCATTGATTTGGAATTTACGTACCTGATCATGTTTTTACCCACGGACATTTGTACGTTGCCTTATCCCGAGGAAAAACATTTCAAGATGTAAAAGTAGAAATTAAGCCTAAGGGTCGCCGCACAGCGAACATTGTCTGGAAGGAAGTATTGTGAAATAAATATTATAAACTATTACATGATGTCGTTGCTTTTTAATTCCAGTACTGAAAAATAATGATGCGGAGCAGCACGGGTGCCCTAGTTAATAATAAAAATAACATTTCACTACATTATTAACACTTGTTTTTAGAAAACATGTAAATATATTAGGCCATGTTGTACCTTTCTTGGGTCATATTTCAATTATTTTAGGGCATATTTGCCTGCATATTTCTCGTTTCTTTAGGTCCGGACCTTGAGTTATAACTATTCTGGAAGGCGCAATAGTGAATATTTTTTAATACTCGGTCATGTTCTTAAAAGCAGCATTTCTACCATTTACAGTGGAGATTTCAGCAGGTTCGATGAAGGGGCTCTCTCCGGAAGGGTAAACATATTATATTTTCATATTAGCCTACTTTCGATTTTTGCAAAAAATGAAAGTAGACTTATGAGATCACTACAGGGCGAAAAAAAGTGTGTCTGTCTGTGTGTGTGTATGTGTGTGAGTCTGTGTGTTTGTGTGTGTGTGAGAGTGTGTGTACTCTGAATGTCTGTCCCCCCCTATCAATTCGAACACGGTTAAACCGAATTGAACGAAATTTGGTACAGAGGTAGCACTGGCAAAGGGCACCTCAGTGTCATGTTTTATATTGCCGCCATCTTTACCAAAAGGTAATGGCGGCCAATCGAATGGTCAAAACATAATAATGCATTACGACCAAACTAATCATCGGATCTTTATCAAATTTGGTAACAGCCTACCTTCATATGGGACGCGTCTTGCGCCCAAACTACAAGGTCATCAAACGTACCATTTCAGGATGGCGGCCGTGTGAATTATGCAAAATTTATAATCCATAACATGGGACCCACCAGTTCCGATTATCGAACCAAGAATCGTTTAATCTGTTCTAAGCGACGTGGTTCGTTCGAAATTAAAAGTTTATATTGTAATATTATAATCTAGAAGTGACTTTAAAAATCTGAATCGTCTCGGCTATTTGACAAGATGGCAGCTGATCTCTCGTTCTGACCTATATTTTACTAATTTCAGTATGTTGCATGCAATATAACCTACTGATAAAAATTATATGAACTTAATATGAAATGAATTCGGTTTGAAATATACTCCAGTGAAGAAATCTTCAGTCCAAGTGATTATTTGCTAATACAGTACGTTATATGTATTTAATAGATAACGCGTGAGTTAAGAGTGTACGATTGGCAGTTGGTCACTAGTCGTGGCCGAGTGAGGTGCGTGTGAGCGCTGTGTGACCGCATTGGAAGAGTGTATATTTTCTAATACCGGTGCTTCCGATAGTTCCACGGGTGAACTGACCTTCCGTGTGTCATTCGGACAATACTTTTTCAAGCAGTGTTCCAGATAGGACAACAAAACCAGGAAAACCAGAAAACCCCGCTGAAAATCATGTCCGGATACCAGAGGAAAAATACCGTACGCTGCCAATGGGACAAGCAGAGTTCTCGCGCCACACCAGGAGAAATTCACCGCTGGATTAGCGATACTCTCCGGTTGACTGTCGACCAAGTAGAAGCCATCCAGTTAAATGCACAAGAAAAAAACATGTACATCAAGGTAATCAGCATATCTACTTATCAGAAATTGTTAAATAATTTTGCAGATCCTATTAAATTTCAGTATGACTCAGGCGAAATGACTAATGTTAAGCTCTCCACAGCTGATTCCAATTTTACCACAGTGCGTATATTTAATGTCCCACTCGAAGTACCCCCTGAAATTTTCAAATCCGTCCTGTCGAAATATGGCACTGTGAGTGACGTCAGGAAAGAACAATGGTCTTCTGCTTATCAGTTCCCGGTGTATAATGGAATACGCTTAGTCACTATGGAAATAAAACAAGATATCCCCTCCACTGAGACTTTTGGTGGCCATTCTGGCTACCTATCTTATAATGGACAGAAACAGACCTGTTTAATTTGCAATGCTAACACACATCTACGTATCAACTGCCCACAGAAAATGATTCCCCTCGGTATAACTCCTACACAACAACGACGTGTCCAATACTCGGCAGTCGTGACACAGCAAACGTCACATGAACACATGTTTATTGATCAGTCAGCTGGGAAAACACCAGCAGTGGCCTCTGATACACACGACGCAGAACTGGTACCTTACACTGACCAGCTCAGCGAGTCACAGAGTGCCCCTGTGCTATCGGCAACATGTATCGCAGCCTTAGAACCAATTATGCCGCCACTACAGGCTGCCACAGAAATTTTGTCTTCACTGCCCCCACCTTCTCTGGTACCTACCGACTCACCTAAGCAGGTTGATCGGGGATCCGAGAACGTATCTAAAGATAAAAACAAATGCCTCGATT
Organism: Meconema thalassinum; assembly: GCA_946902985.2. Taxonomy (NCBI): domain Eukaryota; kingdom Metazoa; phylum Arthropoda; class Insecta; order Orthoptera; family Tettigoniidae; genus Meconema; species Meconema thalassinum. The sequence continues at coordinate 557,081,800 of OX336388.2, forward strand.
GCCGTACCAGCCCAGAAGAATCAAACTGGCTCTACAAACGTTCCCGCAGCTGTGAAAAAGAAACAAAATCTTCATTCTACGTCATCTAGGGACCCACGAACGCTCTCAAACGCTAACAGCCGGCCTATGAATGGCAATCATAAGGAACTATCTCAACCTAATTTGACATAGTGCACCAGGATAATTCTCACCTGTGTCTTCTTTCGAGTCCACCTTCCAGTATGTCTAGCACAGCTTTTATACTTCTCTTAATGGCGCAATTTCTCACTGTGGCCACTGTGAATATCAATGTAATAGAATGCCCTCTGAACTTTCAACTGTTGGAGAGATTCCTTCGAGATGCAGACATTGACATTGCCTTCATTCAAGAAGTTGCCATACCGTGTTTACCCATATCTGCCTTCTACAAACAATACATCAATACCGGTAATACGAATAGAGGGACCGGATTCCTCATAAGACATGATATCCCACTCGAAGGTGTGCTATGTCATCCATCAGGACGCACAATATCTGGGCACATGAACAATACCACCCTGATAAATGTATATGCCCCATCCAGGTCCAATAAACGTGTGGAACGGAAAATGTTCTTTGAACAGAGTATACTGCCTCATCTGCACGACGTTAAGGAAAAACTTATTATTGCAGGGGATTTCAATTGTATTCAACGCCCAGAGGATTCCACTAGTCCATACAAAGGTGTCAACCCGGCTCTCAGGACCCTTCTTACCTCCGTACACCTCATTGATGCTGTGGATAGTTTAAGGGTGCCCCTGCCCCATTACACCTGTATAAGTCACAACTCCTCATCACGAATTGACCGCATCTACCTTTCACATGAACTTATCCAGCTTAGACGATATGAAGTGATACCTGCCAGTTTCACTAACCATCATGCTGTCGTATGTACAATCTCTTACCCCCATCCCATATTTCACATAGGAAGAGGTTATTGGAAACTGAATTGCTCTCTGTTACTGGAGGAGGAATTCCAAGATATTTTCAGACAACACTGGACTCGATGGGTCCAACAAAAATCCAAATTTCGCGACTGCGCAGACTGGTGGGATATTTTGGTTAAACCAGGGATCCGCCGCGTCTTTAAGAACATATCCTACCAACGAGGTCGGGAAAGACGGGATACAGTTGAATTTTACTATCGAGTTCTTCGCCAGCTCCAGCAAAGATCTGATGCTGGGGAGCGTATATATGACCAGATTAGGGAAGTTAAAACCAAGCTCCTGTCTCTACAGCAACGAACGCTCGCTCATATAAACGTGGCTTTAAAAGATCGTACAGTGCTCCCAGACGAAAGTGCAAGTGTATACCATATCGCCAAAGGACAACGTGAGCGGCAACGTAAATATATCCACCGCCTCCGCACCAGTACTGGAAGTGTCGTCACCTCCCCTGACGCTATACGTAGTGAAATATCACTATTTTATCAACGGTTCTACGCTCCGGCTCCAATTGATCCACAGCAGGTGACCCTATCGCTTTCATCTTGCAGTACCCATCTGTCTCCGGACAACAAAACTCGGCTCAGCGCGGATATTACGGATGAAGAGATTCACTCTGTGGTTAAGCACCTCCCAAACAACCGCTCACCTGGCATTGATGGACTGCCATATGAAATGTATAAACACTTCTGGCCTCTCATTGGCAAAGAATTTTGTCATGTCCTGCGTACCATTCTCCAACGTCGTGCTCTTTGTCGATCACATCACGAGGGTACCATAGTCCTCATACCAAAAACATCCTCTCCCATGGCAGTTGGTGACTTCCGACCAGTTACTCTGCTCTGCAGTGATTATAAAGTCCTTACCAAAGTACTTGCATGCCGATTGAAGACTGTTCTACATGATATCATTGGTGATGAACAATGTTGCAGTATTCCTGGAAGAACTCTGTTAACAAACTTAGCGATACTACGGGACCTACACCTAAAAGCCGAAATGCTCCCCACTGAGCCAATGAGTTTTCTCACCTTGGATCTTGATAAAGCTTTCGATCGCATCCGTCATGAATACTTGTACATGGTCTTGAAGCACTTTGAATTTCCTGCAATCCTTATTGACTACATTCGTATGATAAATTGTAATGCTACGTCTCGAGTGCTCGTCAACGGTTTTCTTTCCCCTCTGATTCCAATACAACGATCAGTTAGGCAAGGATGTCCCCTCTCCATGCTACTTTTTGTCATTGGCCTTGAACCGTTCATTCGGACTACCCAGGTGAAGCTACAGGGTTACAAACTGTCCACACATGTTTTTGGCATGTGCGCCTATGCTGATGACGTATCCATATTGATCCGCAATAATGAAGACATCTCCCACATCGATAGCGTCCTTCAGCTCTACCATATCGCCTCTGGAGCACAATCGAACCCCCAGAAAACTGCTTTGCTTCCGCTCAATAATAACTCAGTGATTACCCAACAGCCCTGGTTCCGGATAGTAAATGAGGTGAAAATTCTTGGCATTACCTGGAAGCAATCGATTCTGGACACGGTGCAAGCAAACTGGACTAAGGTCATTGCCAAAGTTAGGGGAGTGCTGATCCAATTTGGTCAAAGAAACCTCAATATAGTGCAACGGGTCATAGTCCTCAACGTATTTGCGCTCTCTAAAATATGGTATGTCGCACAACTTTTCCCACTTCCCAAAATGTTTGAGAGCCAATTGGCAAAATATATAGGTTGGTTTCTATGGCAAGGATTTTTGTTCCGATTACAACGGGAACAGTTGTATCTCCCATCCCGGCAAGGCGGGCTAGGGCTAACCGCTCATGGCATGAAATGCCGTGCACTCCTCTGCAAGAACGATATCACCATTCTTTCCCAACATGACACTTTTACGAAAGCGCTATACAAAGATATTCGGAACACAGCCCGTGGTTGTGAGAGAGCTTTGCCGAAGATATTTAGGGACCATCAACAGCACCTTCTGGAAACTGTTCGCCAAATGCCTTCAGGGACTGTTCCAACGACGAAAAGTATTTATAACATGTTGCGGCAAGTGGTACACTCCAAACCGCGAATCGAGGCCACCACCCTCTACGTCCATTGGCCCACTGTTTGGAAAAATTTTGGGGCTATGACCATTTCTTCTGCTGTATACTCCCGGGTTTTTATCTTCCTCAACGATCTCATCCCAACCGCTCTACGGCGATATACCATCCGTCTTGAAGCTTACCCATGGTGTACTATATGTGGTCAAACTGATACGGCGATACACCGCTTCACATCATGCACGCGAGTTGCCTCCACGTGGCTGTGGTGTAAGGGAAACGTATGTCAACTATTAAATGTGCCCACGGATGACCTTGATGACAGGAAGTTGATTCGCTTGTCGGTGACCGCCTTCCCCCAAATTAAACAGACTGCCATTGTGTGGATAATGGGCCAATATGTACACTTCGTGATGGACAATGATCAACATTTCTCATTCCTGGATCTCAGGTATCACCTGCAGAAAGAGCGTTGGAAGCTTAGTGAAAGTGGACAATTGTACGATAAATATGGACACTATCTGGACTTTCTTGTGATGTAATAGTATGGTATTTATCATATCTGAAAATTCTGTAATTCTGTAAAGAGGTAATAAAAAAAATTGGCTGTGTGGTTAGGGCTCCCGTCTCTCATGTGGCTGGCCGGGGTTCAAATCCTATCAGAGTAGAACTTTTTTGCTTGATTTTTTTATATTTATTGTTTCTTGAGTACTGAGATGTTATAAAATAAATCGTTATATGGTGCGTTTTGCAATGGAAATTATATATTAAAAAAACGACATTCTCCACCGGAGTGACATCTACCAGCCTTCAGTTGTACTATGCAGAAACTATAGATTCGAGCAGCGCTCTATACCGGCCAGTTAGTGAACTCAGTCTTAACGACTGCTAGGAGTAATAATACAGTAACATTCGTTTATTCCTTGTGCACATCGAACCAAGAAACGTTTAATCTGTTCTAAGCGACGTGGTTCGTTCGAAATTAAACGTTTATATTGTAATATTATAATCTAGAAGTGACTTTAAAAATCTGAATCGTCTCGGCTATTTGACAAGATGGCAGCTGATCTCTCGTTCTGACCTACATTTTACTAATTTCAGTATGTTGCATGCAATATAACCTACTGATAAAAATTATATGAACTTAATATGAAATGAACTCGGTTTGAAATACACTCCAGTGATGAAATCTTCAGTCCAAGTGATTATTTGCTAATACAGTACGTTATATGTATTTGATCGATAACGCGTGAGTTATGAGTGTACGATTGGGTAGTCGTGGCCGAGTGCGGTACGTATGTGCGCGCTGTGTGACCGCATTGGAAGAGTTTACGGTTCCTAATACCGGTGCTTCCTTAGTTCCACGTGTGTACTGACCTTCCGTGTGTCATTCGGACAATACTTTTTCAAGTAGTGTTCCAGATAGGACAACAAAACCAGAAACCCAGAAAACCCCGCTGAAAATCATGTCCGGATACCATAGAAAAAACACCGTACGCTGCCAATGGGACAGGCAGAGTTCTCGCCCCTCACCAGGAGAAATTCACCGCTGGATTGGCGATACCCTCCGGTTGACTGTCGACCAAGTAGAAGCCATCCAGTTAAATGCGCACGAAAAAACCATGTACATCAAGGTAATCAGCATATCTATTTATTAGAAATTGTTAAATACTTTTGCAGATCCTATTAAATTTCAGTATGACTCAGGTGAAATGACAAATGTTAAGCTCTCCACAGCTGATTCCAATTTTACCACAGTGCGTATATTTAATGTCCCACTCGAAGTACCCCCTGAAATTTTCAAATCCGTCCTGTCGAAATATGGCACTGTGAGTGACGTCAGGAAAGAACAATGGTCTTCTGCTTATCAGTTCCCGGTGTATAATGGAATACGTGCCGTCACTATGGAAATCAAGCAAGATATCCCCTCCACTGAGACTTTTGGTGGCCATTCTGGCTATATAACGTATAATGGACAGAAACAGACCTGTTTAATTTGCAATGCTACCACACATCTACGTATTAACTGCCCAAAGAAAATGATTCCCCTCGGTATAACTCCAACACAACAACGACGTGTCCAATACTCGGAAGTTGTGACGCAGCAAACGTCATATGAAAACATGCTTATTGATCAGTCAGCTGGGACAACACCAGAAGTGACCTCGGATACATCTGACGCAGAACTGGTACCTTGCCCTGACCAGAGCTGCGAGCCACAGAGTGCCCCTGTGCTATCGGCAACCTGTATCGCAGCCTTAGAACCAACTGTGCCGTCACTACAGGCTGCCACAGAAATTTTGTCTTCACTGCCCCCACCTTCGCTGGTCCCTACCGACTCACTTAAGAATGTTGATCGGGGATCTGAGAACGTCTCTAAGAAGATTAAAACAAATGCCTCGATTGCCGTACCAGCCCCGAAGAATCAAACTGGCTCTACAAAACGTTCCCGCAGCTGTGAAAAAGAAACAAAATCTTCATTCTACGTCATCTAGGGACCCACGAACGCTCTCAACCGCTGACAGCCGGCCTATGAATGGCAGTCAAAAGGAACTATCTCAACCTAATTTGACATAGTGCACCAGTATATTTCTCACCTGTGTCTTTTTTTCTTTTTTCTTTTTTCTCGAGTCCAACTTCCAGTATGTCTAGCACGACTTTTATACTTCTCTTAATGGCGCAATTTCTCACTGTGGCCAATGTGAATATCAATGTAATAGAATGCCCTCTGAAATTTCAACTGTTGGAGAGATTCCTTCGAGATGCAGACATTGACATTGCCTTCATTCAAGAAGTTGCTCTACCCTGTTTGCCCATATCTGCCTTCTACAAACAATACATCAATACCGGTAATACGAATAGAGGGACCGGATTCCTCATAAGACATGATATCCCACTCGAAGGTGTGCTATGTCATCCATCAGGACGCATAATATCTGGACACATAAACAATACCACCCTGATAAATGTATATGCCCCATCCGGGTCCAATAAACGTGTGGAACGGAAAATGTTCTTTCAACAGAGTATACTGCCTCATCTGCACGACGTTAAGGAAAAACTTATTCTTGCAGGGGATTTCAATTGTATTCAACGCCCAGAAGATTCCACTAGCTCATACCAAGGTGTCAACCCGGCTCTCAGGACCCTTCTTACCTCCCTACACCTCATTGATGCTGTGGATAGTTTAAGGGTGCCCCTGCCCCATTACACCTGTATAAGTCACAACTCCTCATCACGACTTGACCGCATCTACTTTTCACAGGAACTTATCCAGCCTAGACGATATGAAGTGATACCTGCCAGTTTCACTAACCATCATGCTGTCGTATGTACAATCTCTTACCCCCATCCCACATTTCACGTAGGAAGAGGTTATTGGAAGCTGAATTGCTCGCTGTTACTGGAGGAGGAATGCCAAGATATTTTCAGACAACACTAGACTCGATGGGTCCAACAAAAATGCAAATTTCGCGACTGCACAGACTGGTGGGATATTTTAGTTAAACCAGGGATCCGCCGCGTCTTTAAGAACATATCTTACCAACGAGGTCGGGAAAGACGGGATACAGTTGAATTTTACTATCGAGTTCTTCGCCAGCTCCAGCAAAGATCTGATGCTGGGGAGCGTATATATGACCAGATCCGGGAAGTTAAAACCAAGCTCCTGTCTCTACAGCAACGAACGCTCGCTCATATAAACGTGGCTTTAAAAGATCGTACAGTGCTCCCGGACGAAAGTGCAAGTGTATACCATATCGCCAAAGGACAACGTGAGCGGCAACGTAAATATATCCACCGCCTCCGCACCAGTACTGGAAGTGTCGTCACCTCCCCTGACGCTATACGTCGTGAAATATCATTATTTTATCAATGGTTCTACGCTAAGGCTCCCATTGATCCACAGCAGGTGACCCTATTGCTGTCATCTTGCAGTACCCAACTATCTCCGGACAACAAAACTCTGCTCAGCGCGGATATTACGGATGAAGAGATTCACTCTGTGGTTAAACAACTCCCAAACAACCGCTCACCTGGCATTGATGGACTGCCATATGAAATGTATAAACACTTCTGGCCTCTCATTGGCAAAGAATTTTGTCATGTCCTGCGTACCATTCTCCAACGTCGTGCTCTTTGTCAATCACATCACGAGGGTACCATAGTCCTCATACCAAAAACATCCTCTCCCATGGCAGTTGGTGACTTCCGACCAGTTACTCTGCTCTGCAGTGACTATAAAGTCCTTACCAAAGTACTTGCATGCCGATTGAAGACTGTTCTACCTGATATCATTGGTGATGAACAATGTTGCAGTATTCCTGGAAGAACTCTGTTAACAAACTTAGCGATACTACGGGACCTACACCTAAAAGCCGAAATGCTCCCCACTGAGCCAATGAGTTTTCTCACCTTAGATCTTGATAAAGCTTTCGACCGCATCAGTCATGAATACTTGTACATGGTCTTGCAACACTTCGAATTTCCTGAAATCCTTATTGACTACATTCGTATGATAAATTGTGATGCTACGTCTAGAGTGCTCGTCAACGGTTTTCTTTCCCTTTGATTCCAATACAACGATCAGTTAGGCAAGGATGTCCCCTTTCTATGCTACTTTTTGTCATTGGCCTTGAACCGTTCATTCGGACTACCCAGGTGAAGCTACAGGGTTATAAACTGTCCACACATGTTTTTGGAATGTGCGCCTATGCTGATGACGTATCAATATTGATCCGCAATAATGAAGACATCTCCCACATCGATAGCGTCCTTCAGCTCTACCATATCGCCTCTGGAGCACAATCGAACCCCCAGAAAACTGCTTTGCTTCCGCTCAATACTAACTCAGTGATTACCCCACAGCCCTGGTTCCGGATAGTAAATGAGGTGAAAATTCTTGGCATTACCTGGAAGCAATCGCTTCTGGACACAGTGCAAGCAAACTGGACTAAGGTCATTGCCAAAGTTAGGGGAGTGCTGATCCAATTTGGTCAAAGAAACCTCAATATAGTGCAACGGGTCATGGTCCTCAACGTGTTTTCGCTCTCTAAAATATGGTATGTCGCACAACTTTTCCCACTTCCCAAAATGTTTGAGAGCCAATTGGCAAAATATACAGGTTGGTTTCTATGGCAAGGATTTTTGTTCCGAGTACAACGGGAACAGTTGTATCTCCCATCCCGGCAAGGCGGGCTAGGGCTAACAGCTCATGGCATGAAATGCCGTGCACTCCTCTGCAAGAACGATATCACCATTCTTTCCCAACATGACACTTTTACGAAAGCGCTATACAAAGATATTCGAAACACAGCCCGTGGTTGTGATAGAGCTTTACCGAAGATATTTAGGGACCATCAACAGCACCTTCTGGAAACTGTTCGCCAAATGCCTTCAGGGATTGTTCCAACGACGAAAAGTATCTATAACATGTTGCGGCAAGTGGTACACTCCAAACCGCGAATAGAGGCCACCACCCTCTACGTCCATTGGCCCACTGTTTGGAAAAATTTTGGGGCTATGACCATTTCTTCTGCTGTAAACTCCCAGGTTTTTATCTTCCTCAACGATCTCATCCCAACCGCTCTACGGCGATATACCATCCATCTTGAAGCTTACCCATGGTGTACTATATGTGGTCAAACTGATACGGCGATACACCGCCTCACAGCCTGCACGCGAGTTGCCTCCACGTGGCTGTGGTGTAAGGGAAAAGTATGTCAACTATTAAATGTGCCCACGGATGACCTTGATGACAGGAAGTTGGTTCGTTTGTCGGTGACCGCCTTCCCCCAAATTAAACAGACTGCCATTGTGTGGATAATGGGCCAATATGTACACTTCGTGATGGACAATGATCAACATTTCTCTTTCCTGGATCTCAGGTATCTCCTGCAAAAAGAGCGTTGGAAGCTTAGTGAAAGTGGACAATTGTACGATAAATATGGACACTATCTGGATTTCTTGTGATGTATTAGTATGGTATTTATCATATCTGAAAATTCTGTAATTCTGTAAAGAGCTAATAAAAAAAAAAAAAAAAAAAAATTGGCTGTGTGGTTAGAGCTCCCGTCTCTCATGTGGCTGGCCGGGGTTCAAATCCTATCAGAGTAGAACTTTTTTGCTTGATTTTTTATATTCATTGTTTCTTGAGTACTGAGACGTTATAAAATAAAGCGTTATATGGTGCTTTTTGCAATGGAAATTATATATTAAAAAAAACGACATTCTCCACCGGAGTGACATCTACCAGCCTTCAGTTGTACTATGCAGAAACTATAGATTCGAGCAGCGCTCTATACCGGCAAATTAGTGAACCCAGTCTTAACGACTGCTAGGAGTAATAATACAGTAACATTCGTTTATTCCTTGTGCACAGAGGCGTTGTTGATAACCTCAAAACTTACAATATGGATGATTTGGAGATGGATTATTTTGTTATACCGTGTATTTAAGATTAGCCTATAAATTAACGGGTTGCGAAGTTACTTCACTTAGTCCTATATCATTCGTATACGACACAGAACAACAACGTGACGTCAGTTTCTGATCTGCTCTGATTGGCTATTACATTGCTGCAGTCGGGTAGTTGGCAGTCAAGGATAAAATTCGCGACTGCCAACTGCCAGCTACCAACTGCAACTTCATGTTGTGTATGGTGCCTATAGTATACACGGAGTCGATCGCGACTGCCGACCGAGGACTACCAACTACGGACTGCCGACTGCGCATTGTAGATGGGCCTTATTAGAGCAACGAAGTTTCAATTATTGTAAGTAGTCGGAGTTTGGTGTGTTTGCTGATGAAATTGCAAAATGCTGGGGTAAATTATAAACTATGGTTTGAACGCCACTGTTCAAATCCTGTGTGCCAATTTGCACTTCAAATAGGAAGAAATTAGGAGATGATAAGGACAGAGAGTTATAACTATACCCATACATTTAGGAGAAAGTAGGCTATATGTTCTTTCCCGAACATCTTGTTTTTACTTTTATACACTTTAATGAAAACTGGCCGCGGTGGCAGAGAGCGCTAACATGCTAGCATCGGGGGAGTGTAGGGTCAAAACCCCACCTCGGCCGGCCTGGAAATATTTTTCTGTGGTTTCCCATTTTTACCTCTAGACAAATGCCCTGACGGTTCCTTTCAACTGGTCCAAGGCCAACTTCCAATCAAAATCCCTTCCCTGACCCTTCCTTAATTAGAACAAAGTTAGCGGTCGCCTGGACGATCGGCCTGTCACTATTCCCGGTTGTATCTACTGTTAAAGTGAGTTCAGTTCCCACACTGTCATTGGGACGGTAGAGGAGTGATCCGTGGGTGAAGCAGAGCTGCGAGGATAAGCGATTTAAAAAACATTTAATGAATCTATGAAATCTACTCTTTCAAATGATGTAGGCCTATAGTTTATGTAGTTTTCTTACCAATAATCTGGTAATTTATTTTTAATTATTTTAATTATTTTAATTTTAATTTTATCTTGTCTCGGTTGGTTGGTTGGTTGGTTGGTTGGTTGGTTGTTCCTCAGTTTAGGGGCTGCGACAACGCGGTCATGTAGCCCCGTGTACTTTGGGTGTGTGTAGAATTTGTCCTTAACCGGTGTTTGTGATGTCAGTATTAGTGTGTGTTACCGGTATCTGTTTTTAGCCTATTTTCAATTTTGAAAAAAAAAAAAAAAAGGCTTATGAGATCACCTTTTGTCCGTGTGTCTGTGTGTGTGTGTGAGGTGTGTGTGTGTGTGTGTGTGTCCCCATAATAACTTCTATACGGCTGGAGAGATTTCAATGAAACTCAGTAAGTTCATAGCACTACTCTGGGCTATCCCGACCGTGCCCTTCAAATTTAGTTACGTCTCACAAATCCAACATGGCGGTGGTGCGAAATATTTCACCAGCATTCAATATCTCCGAAACTATTCCCGATATCACCCTGCAATTTTTTACGGTGATAAAGGGAACTACTAGAAGTTCACCTATGTGACTATTGCAAATCTGGTAACTAAAAAACCAACATGGCGGCCACGCGAATTTGCGACTTTTAAATAGACGTTTCTCGCGATTTAACCAACCAAACGCAATAAAACTTGGTACAGTATATGTTTATACACATTGTAATGCACCGACATCAAACTTCGTTCAATTGTTTACATAACCACAAGATGGCGGATGTGCGAAATATTTCACCGGCATTCTATATCTCTGAAACTATTAGCGGTATCACCCTGAAAATTTGTACGGAGATAAAGGGCACTACTGGAAGTTCATCTGTAAGACTTTCAAAAACCGGTTAACTACAAAACAAACATGGCGGCCAAGCGAATTAAAAATTTTAATAGGCCATTCTCGCGATTTAATGTTCCAAACGCAATGAAATCTGGTACAGGAAATGTTTATACACATTGTAATGCACTGGTATCCAATTTTGTTCAATTGTTTACATAACCACAAGATGGCAGCTGTGCAAAATTTTAAAATCTTCTTGTTACTTCTTGTGTCCTAATCATGCGATAGAAATTTGAATGCTACACGTACACAATAATCTTCATGTAACAGTACATAACTCTAGGACCTACATATATAAAATCCAATATGGCGACCATCCGAAATATTTAGTCGGTTCTCAATATCTACGAATCAATTACAGCAATCAAACTGAAATTTTGTATGTTCATAGTGGCAGTTAACATAAGTAGGATTATTGAAAATAGGCTGTATAGTTCTTCACGGAACTACTTGTTTTTAATTCAAGTAAGGACTGCAGACTTTTGATTTTTTCAAATAGTCGCTACTTTTGCCGCCAAACGCCACCGTCAACGACTACTAGTTCAGAACATAACAACTAGACGCCACCACAGTCGGCTCCTGGCAACGAACGTAGGAGCCTAAGAGCGTTATTTTCATTCTTAACCTATACAATTTAGGTTCACACAGGTATAATTAGTAGAAGGTTCTTTTACATGCCATAAATCTATGACATGGGACCGCCAGATTTACTTCCCCTCCGAAGGAAGGCATACTGAGGGATTTTAACGCTCTTAAAAATCCGACAACTTTGGCCGGATTTGAACCCGCGATCTTGGGCATTGAAGTTCAGCATGCTACCAACTACGCCACCGAAGCCGCCATACCCTGTCTCGGATTCGAGTTGTGTATTTAGAGCACTTTCTTAAGGTTTTGTCATGGGTAAGAATACCAGAAATTAAATGAAGGTTTTCAAAACGGGGACAAATGTTGGAAAACAGAAACTACAAACGTGTGGACAAAATAGAGATAATCTATTGTATGCAGCTGGAATTTATTAGTAAGGTAACGGAATATTCAACTCTCATTTCTCGAATGATTCTTTCTAAATGCATGTTTTCGCAGGAAAACCACTTCGAGGATGGCTGAGGGGGAATCGAACCCCCTCTACTCATTTGGGCCACCCGAGGCAGAGTAGACCCCGTTCCAGTCCTCGTACCACTTTTCAAAGTTCGTGGCAGAGCCGGGAATCGAACCCAGGACCTCCGGGGCGACAGCTAACCATGCTGAGCGAAACGCTACGGAGGCGACCAACATGATTGTACCCGATTATAATGGGTGGTTCCCTAATGCTTATATAAATGCATGATATTAATAAATACACTGGAAGGACCCTCGAGGTACAGGAAAGGAAATTCTTGCGAAAATAGAGTGACCAAAGATCTTACCAGATGGAAGACGATGGTACAAACCAAATTGTGAACTCTAGAAACATCAGGAAAACCTCACCGATGGCATCGCAAGGAGACGCCTGGCTTTCTACGGCCACCTGTACAGTTGGACCACCTCGGGCTGTCTTATAAGATCTTCAAGGTAGCCAAGAAGGGTAAAGCCACTGGGTCCCTGTGGATCAAACAAATTGAGAAGGATCTTGCTGAACTTAATATTCAGCAAGACACAATAAATGACAGGAGTCGCTACCATCTGACAATTGAAACCAGTCCTTTCCTCACATCCATTACAGAAGTTCACCACAACGCTTCCATAAATGGTGTGAGGAATGTAAGATAGAGTTCAGTAGGAAAATGAAAGAATGCTGGTCCAATAGAAAGGCTCGAAATTTCAGCACAAACGCAGCCACCAAACAATCCACCAAAAACCTCAACAGACAACAGCTAAAGCACAAGCACCGTGGTCCATACTGTGCCCGTCAGAGGAGCTGTCAGGGTTGCCAACAACCGAAATGACATCCTAAACACCTCGCCCGCCGGACCCATGTGCCTAGAGGATCAGGTGAATTTCTTATAGGCCAAAGCGGCACGAGAATCCATGATCCAAGGGATCCGTGGTAATATGTTAACTAAGGTCAATAGTCGGCCTAAGAAAATACACCTAAATAAGCTAGAGTGAGAAAAGAAACATCCAGACTTATGTCAAACTTGTAAAAATATTTATTTAAAATATGCAGGCACCTATCCTAGTTCGGAGGGTTTTTATCGGCTAATCCACAAACTAATAAATAAAGAAAAAAATAAAGATCAGGACCCTACCTGCAAACTACAGTAAACCGTCGCGAAAGATCTATTTTACAAAGTTAAGCAACAACAGCAACGCTAGGAATATGGTACGGCAATAAACCCTAAGTCAAGTTACAAAAGATCAAGCTGATGTCGGAATTTACATTTAACATGGTAGCAAGAACAAATCTAAGTTAGGATGATACCATTTCCTCATTTACATTTAGTGTTAAATAATTTAGCTAATTCCTGACATTTAATACAAAATTTACGGCGATGACGTCCGTAAGACAAAACAATTACAACAAAAGCTACATGACAAGCCATAAAAAACATTAAATACACTCTTACGAACTAAGTGCTCATCAGCACAGCAAAGTAGACATTGGGATTTATACAGCATAATAATGAATAAAACAACAAGACAATGATCTGTTATATTCCTGCCTGCGCCTTGGATTACTCTTTGTAAACCAGTGTCATCTAAATGCATGTCATTTATGTTGGCGATTGCCTAGTGAAAACCACGACTTATGTCGCACGAGGTTCAAGCTCCACCAGCTATGAACTATAGGTTAAGCAAACACTCCGTCGATCAAAAATAGTGTCATCTGTCCTAGATTACTTCCACTAAGAAGTGTAAACAACAGCAAGGCGTCGGTCAGCTGGTCCAAAATGCAAATGGATCAAGTTTAGAAGCAATAAACAATTAGTTATTATTTGTTTATAATAATTATGCGCTTGATTATTAAGTTGTCGGTTTAATTTATCGTTGGTTTATGGCGAATAGTGCTGACATTCCTAATACCTTGGCTTAGCAGTAGCGTCTCGTGCGAGATCAAATCTCTGCTATCAACACCTGCATCGTGCTCTCCAGGCTCGGACAAACAATAACACAGGTTATTAGTGGCTCACGGCTCACTTAAATTACCTCGGGTGGGCCTGGCAATCACTTCAGTTACCTCCCGTAAATACCTAGTCTACAGAACGAATTCTGGACACAGTGCAATATGCACTAAATACATGAATAGCATCTAACACAGGCGTCTCTCACTAGCCTCTAACACAACAAATAAACCTCGACATAATAAGTAATTACACTCTCAAATAGAGTTGAAAAGTATTCGCTCAAGTAGCGATGCTAGCGTGTGGCGTTTGTCCATCAATTCATCATAACAAAAAACATGTGATTATTACAAAATGGCTTCCAGACCTTGACCTACTAATGAAATACACAAGCTAACGGTAAATAATGCTCCAAGCATTTGTCAAAAGGTCTGATAAATATGTCTCACAATATGAGTGTGCCCTCGTTGCATGCTGGGAACTAGTATCACCTGTCCGTGAATTGAGCTAGACTCTCAACTTACAGTCACCTCGCGGACGGTTGTAATGACATAATAGACTGAATGCAGGCAGTTCTCTCCAAAGAAAGTCCATTAGAAAACTGTCCTTGTTATTTAATCCCAGTATAACATTCAATATAATAAACATTAGGCTTAAAAGCACGCCATAAAACTATACACAAAGATGTAGTTTGTCTTTCAAACCAAAGAAAAGTAAAAGATAGCGATAACACTTCTTATGAAAGTCTTTGCAATCGGCAGATATGTCACTTCATAACTGCTCTGTATTTAATAACCAAACAAATACGAGTCGAATTACCTGACACAAATAAACATGATAAAAGGCGCAAAATCTCACATTCGCTGAGTTTGCCAATGATACGATGAGTACAGGGTTCGATGCTAAGTTGCATTTAAATACTATTTCCCTGACTATGTTCTACACTTGAACAGGATGGCTTCATAGCTCATCTTAATGAAATATAATATCACATTTACAAAACTGATAGTTTCTGTCGACTATCAAGCGATACGAACTTTTCTAACGAAATCAGTGGCGTGACAAACATTTAACTAAAAGGGGTGTTATAAAATAACACTGACTATGACGTCCATTCGTCATATCAAAATAAACTGTACACAAAATCACCCGCATAAGGGTTGAACAAAGTAGTAACAAAGACTACAGTCACGTTTAGTAGGGGTAGAATTAACATCTGAGCGATGTCCATCAGAATGCACCATGATTAAACAGAGTTTAATCACAGGGTGGCTAACATTCACTGGAAGTGAATGACAAAAATTAGTTCTAACATTACAAACCCTACCTATCGGCTTGTCAAGAAGTTCGGTTGGTTTTACAATCTACTCTAATCTAAACTATACCACAAAAGAACCTTACATGGAAAGAAATGAACAAACTCACAAGATCAGGACGTCTGCATCTCGCTTATTCCAACGAATTGAGATACAAATGAGCCGCTGGTCTCCAGACAAGGGTTGTCCAAACTGGGCCTCCTCATAGGCTCTATCCATTACCATGGCCTTAATTCGTCCCCGACGTTGACGTCGTGATGTCATCTGACTCCTTCCCGTCATAGTGGTTAACATATTCCTCGGTTTGGCACGTTCACCTCCTACTCTCGTGCTAAGTTCCTGGGTCTTCTGTCATGCTGGATCTTAAGAACGCTCCTTCACATCATGGGGGTTTATCTCATCATTCCCACGATTAATGTACGGTGAAATGCGTCGAACACGTGGTTATTAAAGTAAATCATATTGGTGAAAAATACCACTGGAAAATACAGAAATTGTATAGCACTGCTTTCACTGAAGCTAGTTCTAATTGTGGTAACAAGCTCACTAAAGCTACACGGTGCAGATGATAATAAAATTGGCCATGCACTTATCTGATTTCACTATCACAGATTCTTATTAAATCTCGTGGCATCGGTGTGATCCACATAAAAATTCACTCGCTCTTGCGATTATAGTAACTTTTATGATCATTAGCGTTGAAATAATTCACTTCATTAATCATTGATTCACTGTTACTGATATCTTTCGTTTCACACGAAGACATAGGTTTTACTCGAGCACGTGGCTGAAAATGTGGTGTTCCACGTTATGGAAATATTATCACTTTTTGATAAATTCACAATAATTATAGCACAAGCCTACACTGGCTTTAATTTCCACTCGATTACTTCACTGTTCAGTGTTAATAAATGCACGATGTAAATCGATCACGTTCCTCGCCTATGGGCGGACTATTCCCATCGTCTTTGAAGACGGACTTAAGAACGCATCCAACTAGGATGGATAACCATACATGAGTGCAAGGAGCTCGGTCCTACGTTGCTGGTTCTAGCAAATACTCTAGTCGTGTAGCGACTGGTTGGTTCCAGTTCGCGTGTCTGCGATGAAAATACCTTACCAAAAATATAAGTGACATTCTCCAGAATGTTTCGATGATACAGAATGACGAAATGTGAAGATCTTAGCCTTGTGGAAAGTTGAAATATGATAAAAAGATCTCAGATAAAAATATAATGGTTTTCTCCAAAGTCAAAAGTGCGACCATTAATAATTCCCAAGTATGACAGCATAGCTGGTCAGTAGGTGCGTTCTAAGATGATGCATGGAAATGAAATGCAAACTATAACTAAAAACTAACTACGAACTTATATACTAGAAGAAGAAATGGAAAACAAAAGGAGAATAAGGCAAATAAAGGACAGGAGGAAAAGAAATGCCCTCAACCCTCGAAGAATGCGGATTGAGGGACTTGGAAGGAAGGAGAGCCATAAAGGCAGATAGGAAAGTGAAAGAGGAGAGGGTCCACCCCACAGGTAAGGGACACAAGGGGGAAACCAGACCCAGCTCAGGAATCCCTCGGGGTCGCCAACTCCCGAACTCGCCAGCTGTGAGCCCCTGAGGGTGTAGCAATATCCAGGGTGCACCAGAAGTGGTGGGGCAACATACACTCTGCCTCCTTGAGGGCCTTGAGCAGAAGGCAGGAGATAACAGGAAAAGAAAAAGAAGGCTGACCCCTCGCAGAAGGAGGGTATCAGAAAATATGAGACAAGGGCCAATTAAGGCGGGAGAGGAAGAGACTCCCTAGGCCTCGGATACCTTAATACCGTCGGGGTCGGAAGAGAACAAGAGTTGACCAAGTGAGGTCGACAGGAACGAAGACGGAGAGGAGCTCGGCACAAGTAAGTGGAAGCAATGCCGCACTCAGCTGGGGCCCCATGGTCGCCAACCCACGCCCCACTAGAGGTGAGCCCCTTGGGGGGAAGGGGGGGGGGACATTCGAAAGTGTATGTACAGAAGCTGAATGATAAGCTGGAGCAGAACAGACTGAGATGGTATGGACATGCGGAAAGGATGAATGAGAATGAATGCCGAAACAAGTGATGGAGAGACGGGTGACTGAAAGAGAGGACGAGGAAGACCTAGAGTACGGTGGATGGATTTGGTGAAGGACAGTGTGAGAGAACCAAACCTGGAGTGGAGTTCAGTAGTTGAGGAAGGATGGTGGACAGACAGAGTTAAGTGGAGGGGTGTCATATTTGCTCCGACCCGGCTTAAGCTGGAAAACGGAAATTGATGATGTTGATGAGTAATTAAATTAGCACAACTAGTCAAAATATGTGATTGTATGTTGAATAAACTGTAAATAAAAATAAAAATAAATCAATAAATATATAAATAAATAAATAACTATCAATAACAATGAAAAAATAGCTTAGAGGTCCGAGCAAAGAAAATTAACGTAGTTTTTCAGATCACTAGAAATGTATACAACAAGGCATTATCATGGGACCATACAATTAAACATTACAATTCTGTGGTGAGACCTGAATCACTCTTTGGAGCTAAGACATTAAAGTTAATGCGGAAAGGTGACATAAACGAAATCATGCTCATGGAAAGAAGATTGGTTCGATGCATCCTTGGCCGAAGGAAAACAGAAACAGACTATAACAGACCACGACCTAATAAGGAAATATACACCCATGTGGTGAACATATACACACCATGCGCAAACGACGGATGTCATTTTTTGGGCATTTAAATAGAATGAATAATGACAGGCTAACAAAACAGATTTTTAATAAAATTTTAAAACTTAAATTTCAACCAGCGGGGTTTACACAGACATTAAAGGATCTTAAGGAAGCCGACAGTGACATTACAAATACATGTAATAGGAATTTATTTCGGGACAAAATTCAAAAAGTGATCTTCAGGGAGGAACAAGAAAGACAACGAATGCAGCCACGGAACATTGAACAGCTCCGAATGCAGAGATCAGAGAGGATGAATCGAATGTGGGCAGAGAAAAAACAAGTAGTTCCGTGAAGAACTATACAGCCTATTTTCATATATCCTGCTCATGTTAATTGCCTCTATCAACATACAAAATTTCAGTTTAATTGCTGTAACAGATTCGTAGATATTGAGAACCGTCTAAATATTTCAGATGGTCGCCAGGTTGGATTTTTATTTTTGTACTATTATATTAAGATTATTGTA
This sequence comes from Meconema thalassinum, assembly GCA_946902985.2. Classification (NCBI taxonomy): domain Eukaryota; kingdom Metazoa; phylum Arthropoda; class Insecta; order Orthoptera; family Tettigoniidae; genus Meconema; species Meconema thalassinum. The sequence goes on from OX336388.2 coordinate 557,100,676, forward strand.
TATGTGTGGTATTCAAACTTCAATCGCATGATTAGAACACAAGAAGTAAAAACGAGATTTTAAAATTACGCACAGCAACCATCCTGTGATTATGCAAACAATTTAAATAAATTAGATGCCAGTGGATCAACATTTGTGTAAGCATTTAACGTGCAACGTTTCACGGCACTCGGATAGTTAATTCGCGAGGAACGTCCATTTAAATATTTATACTTCGCGTCACCGCCATGTTGGATTCGTGCTCACCAGGTTACTGAAGTTCATAGTCTCTATCAACATAAAAATTTCAGTTTGGTTGCTGTAAAAGATTCATAGATATTGAGAACCGTCTAAATATTTCGGAAGCTCGCCATTTAGGATTGTTATATGTATAGGCCATAGAGTTATGTACCATTCAAGGACAATTATTGCCTAGGTTCATTATTCAAACTTTCACTTCGATCGCATGATTACGACACAAGAAATAAAAACTTAATTTTAAAATTTCGCACAGCCGCCATCTTGAGGTTATGTAAACAATTGAATTAAATTAGATGGCAGTACATTAATATCTGCAAAATCATTTACTGTACCACATTTCACTGCGCTCAGAGAGTTAACTCACGAGAAAGTCTATTAAAATATTTCAAATTCGCTTGGTCGCCATGTTCGTTTTGTACTTTACAAGTTTATGAATTATACATAGGTAAACTTGTATCAGTACCCTTTATCACTGTACAAAATTGCAGGGTGATATCTGTAATAGTTTCGGAGATATAGAATAACAGTGAAATATTTCGCACAGCCGCCATTTTGATGTTATGTAAACAATTGAACTAAATTAGACTCCAGTGCATTGCAATGTGTATAAACATTTGCTGTACCAGGTTTCATTACGTTTGGATAGTTAAATCGCGAGAAAAGTCTATTTAAAAGTCTCAACTTCGCTTGGCCGCCATGTTGGTTTTGTAGACACCAGGTTTTTGAAAGTCTCATGGGTGAACTTCTAGTAGTACCCTTTATCACCGTGCACAATTTCAGGGCGATATCGGTAATAGCTTCGGATATATTGAATGCTAGTGAAATATTTCGCACAGCCGCCATGTTGGATTGGTGAGACGTAACAAAATTTGAAGGGCATGGTCGAGGTCGCCGGGAATAGGGCTATGAACTTACCGAGTTTCACTGAAATCGCTCCAGCCGTTTAGATTTTATTAGGGGACACACACACACACCTCACACACACACACACGCACACACACACGGACAAAAGGTGATCTCATAAGCCTATTTTTTCAAAATTGAAAATAGGCTAAAAAATACATGTGGCAAGATTTGAAGTATTGATTTTACGTGCTCTGTAATAGTGATATTCGATTAAATACATTTCTTTCTTTCTTCGGATTTTCCCAATTAATTGGGGTCGCCGGAGCCAACCAGGCTCATTTTGGTTTTTGGCCGGGGATTTAAGGCCGGATGCCCTTCCTGACACCACGTGATTTTTCAGGTGAAAATTCCACCCCGCTGTCATCGGGATTCGAACCCCGGCCGTCTGGGTGAAAGACGAGCAGCTAAGCCACAGCGCCATCACGCTCCCCGATATTCGATTAAATAAATAATAAATAATAAATAAATTAAAAAAGAATAATTAAATAAATACCGGTACTGTAGATGAATGGATATCCTTCATTAGAATAGATTCCGACTTAAATATTCAGTAAGCTGAAGAAGACTCCGTCGAACTGTCGAAACATGTACTATAATACAACATACGTGAATTGTATTGATAGGAGTAGGCCTATTACTTTTAAGAGGAATCGATACTTAACTTCTATCATTTGACGTTCACCAGCGAGTAAGCCTAGGCAACCCCTATATAGCTTACCACAGACACCAGGTGCAAATGTATCCACTAAAATAAAATTCTCTCTCTATCGTGCACACGACATCTGAGTTTATTGGGCGAACCAAAATACTTAAACTATGAGACTTTCCTTTAAAATGTTGTTCCAGTAAATACCTGACATTAGGCTAGTCATATAATTCTTATGTCTAGAGTAGGGTAGAGAATAATTTGAACTGACTACGCTTAATATATGTGTGAAGTTGTGCGGTTAGGAGGAGAATCATTACCGCGAGCCCAGCCAGGAAGTTTCATCATTATTCTGTCACACCTCGCTACTATTCTGTGTGCACAGCAATTGAGGTAATTAATGTGATACATTATGAGCCCTGGCGAGTTTATAGCCACATCATACATTCTCCCGCAGTTCACATATCCCCAAAACATACCGTTAAAAGTTTTAAAATTTGGAATTTACATCCCATTGAGTTTCTGATCACCTCCTAGTGTAGCAGATAGTATTATTGGCTGTCGCCCAAGAGGCTCGGATTTGATCTGCCAAGAAATATAACTCTGGTCTGAAGGCAGGAACGGGGTACACTCAGCCCCGTGAGGCATAACTTAGAAGAGCTGGGTTAGATTCCCATCTCAGCCATTCTGGAAGTGGTTATCCGTGGTTTCCCACTTCAACTCCAGGCAAATGCAGGGGTAGTTCCCAACTTACGGCTACGGTCCTCTCCTTTCTAATCATCTCTTGAAAGATAAATAGAGACATCACTACATATACCACAATAATACAGGTTATCAGATAAATAATACAGACACCCAAGTGCATGGGGATAAATGACCACGATGTCCACGCTGTTCAAATAGAACAACAACAACAACAGCCATTTAATTAAGCCCAAAATAATACCATTAGGGTTGTTGTAGATTCTCTTAGGGGTTTTGCGACATCGTGGTCGTGTAGCCCCATGTACTTGGGTGTGTGTAGAATCGTCTGATAAACTATGTCACTGTCATGACTTTACTAGTGTGTGTATTTGTAATTGAGGTAGGATTTGGGAAGGAAGCAGCCGTGGCTTGATGTTAGGTACCATCCCGTTATTTGCCTGGAGTAGAAGTGGGGAAACCACGGAAAACCACTTACAAGATGACTTAGGTGAGAATGGAGCCCATCTCTTCTCAGTTTTGTCTTATGAGTGTATCCCGTTCCAGCCCTCATACCAGAATTAAAATCCTTGGCAGAGCCAGGAATCGAAGCTGGGCCTCTGTGGTGACAGCCAATAATGTTAGCTGCTACACCAGGAGGTGATCCGAACCACAACGCTGGCAAGATACGTTAGTTGAGATAATTACGACTTGTGGTGAAATACTGTAGCCTATCTCGTATCTCGTGAACATGATTAGGTATTGAATATCGAATTTTCCTAGTGGAAACTTATCATCTCAAGAAGAAGTTCTTCAGTAAATGTGTTCGTAAGTTTCAGCGCCGTGCGATTTTTAATTGTTGGCGAACCTCAAACAAAATATATACAGAAACAATCCGCGTACTCTGGAGGCTCTCGAGAACAAAATAATTGCACTGATACAAAATATCAGTGAGGATGAATTAAGTTACAGCGGGTGTACCAAAACTTCCTACGTTGGTGCAACGTGTGTTTAGAAATTGTAGGACAGAATTTCCAATAAGTACTCGAAATTCATGTAAGTAATTATGATTATTAAATATGTTAAAAAGTTTAAATGTTTTAAGGGGGCTCATACACCATCGGTTGCCAAAATTTAAGTTTTTTAACGTTTAAATGAAAGACAATACCTTTCTCAATATATCTTATAAGTAAATTTAGCGTTTTGTTAGATATATAGCGTATTACGTGAGACCATGCGCCTATCTGTCAATGGAGTGTTTAATATTCAAAGCTGTTTACCCGAAAGGTTGCTTTTGGGGGGGGGGGGCGGGGGGGTAGGAAAAACACAATATCTCGTGAACTATGTGATGAAACTGGATGAAACTCGGCAGATACATTCCAACATATGATCCCTAGAGGATGAACCTCATTTATGAAATTATCTTAAAAAAATAATTGAGATATACTTTGAAAAATAAACCAAAAAACTGTTCATTTTTTGAAAGAATTTTTTAAAGTATACTATTTACAATATAACATTCATGGTGGTTCTTCCTCGCTATTTATTCGTTTAGTTTACATGAAAAAATCACTCCATTCAGACTGGTATTTCTTGTTAAATCGTGTTTTTTGTGATTCATGGAGTTTAAAATATCACGAATATTATCCTTTCAATATATCACGAAATACTTTATATGCTGCTCCTCTGTCTAAATTAGATGAAAGCTCTATGTATTTATTATACATATGTCAGTTTTCATAACTCTACGTTACATATTAGTGAAGCTATGATATGATTCGTAACTGTATGCGAAAATTCCCACCGACGGTGTATGAGCCCCCTTAAACTAGTTGGGCGCTACGCTGCTGCTAGCGCCAATGCCATGCTCAACGCACTGCTACACACAGTGCCACGGCCATCACACGGCGACTGCGAGGCTCCGTTCTAGTATGAATAGAATCGGGCCAATCCCCCTTGATAGGGGGCTGCGTGGCGCAGTCGCTAGAGGCGCTGAGCTTCTAACTGAAAGGGAGAGGGTTCGATCCCCACCCAGGTATTGGATTTTAGAAACCAAACTACCACTTTCGGAAACGCAATTAGCCCTGCGGTTCTCTCAGCCTACGCCAGAAATGAGTACCTGGGAACAAATACGGCCGGGCGTGGAGCTGACAACTCCATCCCATCTAGTGCCGATGTCACAAGAATTGAAAGCCTATACCTTCCACTACTCCCAGGACCTCCATGGCCTGTACGGAGGTGGCTTTAGCTTTGGCCTTTTAATCCTCCTTGAAGGATAGTTCGTCTAGATAATGAAGTCGTGTTGCGTTTACTAGGCTTAATGAAACGTGCCGTATAAACGAGGTAACACTGTGAACTGGGCATATCTGCCATGAAACATAAAGGAGACGAGCATTTCATGGCAATTGTTTTCTTTCTGTGAATGCCTTCCGTGTCTCTTTTGTTCTCCTCTGACAGAGACCACACAGCTGCAATAGCTGGCCCGCGTTCTGTGGCTTCACAAGTCAATGACTGGGATGAATGTGCTGGCGGAATGGAACTCGGCATTGCATGTATTGTAACATTATAAGCTCATTACAACACAACAGGCTCGTATTAATACAATAAAGCATTGATACCCCACAATAGGAATCAATTCCCAGTATAAAAGATTGATAAAACTCGAGGAAACTGGGGGGAAAATCTTTAACTACTGAAATTAGCCAAAATATTAGGATGTCTCATAAGTAATATCGTTTTTAAAGTTTGGTGTTTTATAAGAATTGGTCTTCTTTGGTTCGCCAAAGCTAAATAAAGGAGGTCATGACTAGAATTGCGTATATTGCGAGAATGTATCATCAAAAGATACCATACATCGCCAGATGAAGAAACTTTGAAAATCAAACAGAAGCTGTAGATCTGTACCTCATGAATTGACCCCTAAGCAGGCTCAACGTAGAGTGGATATCTGTCGTCGGCTTATTCGTAACCCCATGGATGATGAAAAAAGGGTCTATTACGGCAACGCCGACGCTCGAAACAGTGGCTCAGTCCCCGTCAACTTGCCCAAGTCATTTGTATAAAGGATTGGTTCGGCCCAAAAGTGATGTGTGTCGGGTGGAATTTTGAAGGAGCGATTCAATGGGAGTTTGTTCCAAACGGGCGTTCAATCAATGCAGATCTTTATTCTCAACAACTGGAACGGGTTCATGAAATTTTGAGACGGAGATATCCAGCATTTGTTACCTCAAATACAGTTCTCTTGCAGCAGGACAATGCAAGACCTCGTACTGCACGAACAACCATGGCAAAAATTCTGGAATTGGGAGGAGTCGAACTGCTAACACATCCAGTATTCAGATATGACCCCTACGCCTTCAGATTGCCATCTTCTTCGATCCATGGCCCGTATCCTTACACGTATTACATCGTATATAATAGGATTTAAGACGACCTTCAAAACACGTTTCATATTCAGTAAGTCCATTTTTGTCAGTAACCAATGAGAGCAGGAAATGCTTTGTAGGCTCAGTTTTTTGTCTTTTAGCTGCTGACACACAGTTTTCTCCATTATGAATGTTGTTTTCTGTCAACAGTTGCTTACTGCGAATGGCAAGGCTTTACACTCGTGGGTTAGATAGTCTTTCTCGCTAAGGATCCTCTTATACCCTAGACAAGGCTATACATGTTAGTTCTGAACACTTAGTGGTTAATTGTATAATAAATGTATATACACAGCTTATACAAGCACGTTTTGCATGCAGTCAAACATTGTAAGATAGTTACATACAACACGCAAAGTATGTTTCCGCTACCTAGCGGTGGATATGAGCACTCACTGGTGATATACGAGGTGAGCTGATTTGCTCCCATATTTTCTCCCACTTTTGCTTCCCATATTAATGCCAACTCTTATAACTATAAGCAGCAGCAAAATTTAAATGGAATAATATTTCTGATAATGTTCAAAACCAAAGATCTGAGGCCGAATTCTTCGCATTCAAACCCAGAGACTGATACCGTCACGGGATAAGAAACCTCGCTGAACGATGGCTCGTGACCATAGAATCTGATGGTCTCTGCTTTGAAGAATAGTTTAATTTCTTGTCAGAAAACTTTCCAAATAAAATTTTCTTTAAAATACTTGAGTAGACAGCGGAAGTTCAGGCTCTAAAAGGTAATGTTTTAGGCGCCTAAGATAGGCGCCTTAACTGCTATATTTAGGCACTAAAATGAATAGGCAGATATAAGTGAGCAGATATCAAAAAAGCATTAAAACGGTGTCGTAAATGACCTTAACTCAATTTAATGTGCAATATTGGTATTAAAAGAAACCAAATACATTTCACAATCGGCACATATAACTCACAATTACAGACTGAGGTTAAACATCATGTCCGTAGTTGGCTTTATAGTAAGTATAACAAGCACATTTTATTTTTGGCATTACGTTTTCTTCAAGTGAACACGTCGAGCTCTAAAGGCCAACAGTAGACACGTACCGGATGTGCAGCTGTTGTTCTAGTGAAAGATGAAATTCCAAGATTTGACAAGATTTTATTTGTAAAAGTGAAGAGATAGGGACGTTCGCATTGTGTCACTAATAAATTGCTGGACTTTCCGAAGCTGGGAAGGAGGAAAGGGCTGCTATCTGTCCTTGCAGTCCTTTCTCATAAGAATCATAGTTTACCTTTAAGTTACAGGCTCTTTAAGAGGAATGCTACAGTAGTTGTTGTTTGAGTCTTCAGTCTTTAGACTGGTTTGATGCAACTCTCCATGCCTCCCTGTCCTGAGCTAATCGTTTCATCTCTACATAGCTCCGACACCCTACATCCGAGGCAATCTGTTTAACATATTCTAACCTTGGTCTACCCCTACAGTTTTTGTCCTCGACCCTTCCTTCCATAACTAAGCTTGCTATTCCTGGGTGTCTTAGTATGTGTCCTACCAACCTATCTCTTCTCTTCATTAACAGTCGCCGGAAACATCTCTCCTCTCCCACTCGTCTTAATACCTCTTTGTTTGTAACCTTATCTACCCATCTGATCTACATCATTCTCCTGTAACACCACATTTCAAATGCTTCAATTCTCCTCTTTTCTGCTGCACCAATAGTCCAAGTTTCACTTCCATAGAGCGCCACGCTCCAGACAAAGGCTTTCAAAAATGACTTCCTAATACCTAAATCTATATTCGATGTCAGCAGATTCCTTTTTTGTAGAAATGCTTTCTTTGCCTGAGCCAACCTACTTTTTATATCCTCTTTGCTTCGTCCATCACTGGTTATTCTGCTTCCTAAGTAACAGAAGTCTCCTACTTTCTCCAGCTTTTCACCTGCCAATTTGATCTCCATAGAGGTTTCTGATTTATTTCGGCTGCATTCCAGTATTTTTGTTTTACATTTATTAATCTTCATCATGAATTCTTTCCGTAAGACGGAGTCCATACCATTCAAAAACTCATTCAAATCCTCAGGCTTGTCGGCCAAGATGACGATGTCATCAGCAAATCTCAGAGTTGAAATTATTTCTCCTTGAATCTTCACTCCCACTTTATATTTTTCTCTAATTTCCTTCATTGCTTGTTCAATGTAAAGATTGAAAAGTATGGGTGATAAGTTGCAGCCTTGCCTTACACCTTTCTGAATACCAGCTTCTCTCTCATGTCCTTCAACTCGAATGACTGCTCTCTGGTTTCTGTACAGATTGTATATCACCCTCCTATCCCTGTACTTTATTCCAATCGATTTCAAAATGTCAAACAATTTAGTCCAATCAACATTATCAAAAGCCTTTTCTAAGTCTACAAAAGCCATGAACGTTCTCTTACCTTTCCTTATTCTACCTTCTAAAATCAGCCTAAGACTTAGTACAGCTTCCCCTGTTCCTACATTTCTCCTGAAACCAAACTGGTCTTCACCCAACTCCGTTTCTATCTGGCTTTCAATCCTCTTGTAAATTATTCTAGACAGGATCTTTGAAGCATGAGTAATCAAGCTGATTGTACGGTAATCTTCACATCTGTCAGCTCCCACTTTCTTTGGTATAGGGATGATTACATTCTTCTTGAAATCAGGGGGTACCTCACCTGTCTCATAAATCCTACACACCAAGTGAAATAACCTGATCAGACCTTCATCTCCTATGCAGCGTAGCAACTCAATCGGTATATCATCTATGCCTGGTGCTTTGTTCCTGCTTAAGTCTTCCAAAGCTCTATCAAATTCTGATCTCAATATTAAATCTCCTTTCGCATCCTCATCAATTTCCTCCTCCCTTTCCATTACATGATTCTCAATCTCCTTTCCCTTATACAAACTCTCAATGTAATCTTTCCATCTCTCAACCTTTTCTTCCCTATCTGTTAGAGGCTTTCCATTTGTGTCCTTAATATTACAGCACTTAGTCTTCTTTTCCCCAAAAGTATTCTTAATCCTTCGATAAGCTGTGTCTACTTTTCCTAATTTCAGACAATTTTCTATACCTGCACATTTCTCTTTCAACCATTCTTCTTTCGCTTCCTTGCACTTCTTGTTAACCTCATTTCTCAGACGTCTGTATTCTGCTTTCCCCTTTTCATCTCTTACATTCTTGTGTTTCCGCCTTTCATCCATCAATTCTAGTATATCCTGAGTGATCCACGGTTTTCTCCCTATTCTTTCTTTCCTACCAATGTTTTCTTCTGCGGATTTTGTTATTTCATTCTTCAAAAGTGCCCATTCGTCTTCAATTGAAGTTTGTTTAGGGTTTTTCATTAGTCCTTCCTTTATACTCTTCTTGAATCTTTCGTTTACATCCTTCTCTTTCAGTCTGTCTATCGCCCACCTTTTTGGCTTTTGACTTTTCTTCAGTTTCTTCAACTTTAATCTGCATCTTTAAGAGGAATGCTACAGTAGAGTAGACCATTATTGGAATTAGTGTAAAATATCAAAATTAAAACTGAAATTCAAATCTACCAACGGAAAAACTAGTCAAACTGGAAAATTGGCACTAAAAATACACTTAGAATGGAAAATAGGCGCTAACGTCAAAATAGGCATTTTAGGCACTATAAAACTGCTTTATATGTTCATGAAACATGCAAATTTTAAAAAAGAGTCATAGGGGGGGAAATTGGCATTGGCCTAAAATTCGCTGCCTACTTATGAGACATCCCCTGTACATGCGGCAATGGCCGGGAGCTGATGTAGTAACAGGTGCTTACTCCTGTGCGGTCTATAACCCACCCACTATCCCCTTATTTGATCACGACTTATATAGATGAAATTCCAGTTGAGTCCGCAATTATACGTCTGATTTAGGGACAAATACAGTATTGCCAACCCCACGCATACGGTACTACTTCATATCTGGTATCGTAAAACAAGAAAAGCACCGCCAGGTTAATGTGAAAGTGTGCCTCAAGTTCCAGTCTAAGTTTGACATGGATTGTGCGAGTTGCCAGATAACAATTTCCATTTTCATGTTCGCTAAAACTCAACTTCAATCATTTTCATCCAAACCAATGGTTTTTTCCTAGCCCAATATTTTCATCCAAACCAATGCTTTTTTCCTATCCCAATATTTTCATCCAAACCAAAGGTTTTTGCCTAGAACTATAATTGTTATGTAGCGCGGCCCAGCCTATATAAATACCCCTGGTTTTTGTCACGCACAGTGACGGTAGTCAAACATCAGTAATCTTTATCCAAGCCAATGATTTTACCAATTATTGCTTTTTCACATAATTACATTACTTGTGTCGTGTGGTGTAACTTATTTTGTATCCCATATGTTGGCAACAATGAACTGTCGTCAATGTGTGCGTAAGAGTAACAGTTGAACAACCTCAGTAGTACCGTATGCGTGAGGTTGGCAATACTGTACCTGTCCCCAAATCAGGCCTCGGGCACTCTCGCATGTGTATAAACCTCCCGCCTGGCTTTACTGTTATGCGGGCTTCTATAAATATGTTAATTTGTTTAAACGCACTTTTTAAACAAATTGTCGATATTTCTGAAATCAGAGAGCAATTCGTCACTGCTGTTGGTTGCACAATGGATTGTGTGCGCCCCATGTGTACAGATTACTCGCCCGGCTTCAGTGCTAAGCGGCTGTACGTGACACAGTTCTGCCAGGGGCTATCGTCTTGTTTATTTGTTTAAAAGCACTTTATAAACAAATACATATATTTCCGTTGACTTTTCAAGAAATGCAAGATTTTTCCTGTACTATTGAGACGATTTGGAAGATATTGGCACAAACCACACCTTCTAACTCCCTCTGGTTTAGGAGCTTGAGTTTTGTGAAACATACACCTTAGCGTATTATATAATAGACTACTGTACTAGCATTAACCGTCGCGTCTTCTCCCGCGAATACACTAGTTGTAAAGAGTAGCCTACACTTAGCAAAATCTCAATCATGAATGATATGACTGATTTATCCTTGGTATGAATAATCAGACTTTATCAATTCAGCTACTGGTGCAGTGGTTAGCCCTTTCAACACCACTGTTGCTCTGAAGCAACATAAAATTCCCGACCGTTTACTCTGGTTCACTGGCCGTATTCCATTTAGCCACTTAGCAGAGAGCAGCATGCAGGCATTAGGTTCCGTTTTCAAACACCAGATGACATATGGGGTTGGTAGCTCTTTGGATGTAAGATAACAGTTAGGAGTGCTGCACAGCAGAGAGCGCCACTGTAGTGCAACAGTATTTATAACCTAATGTGGCCAACAACAATCGTGCTGGAAATTCAAATCTAATAACTGAAAAGTGTTCATGAAGTATCAAAGTGATCCTTCAATAAGAAAGGTAAGACAAATTATAATGTTCATAGATCTGTACATCAAGTACAATTCGTATGTTGCTTGAAAGCAACATTGGTGTTCAAAGTCACCTAATCTGCATAGTTCTAATTTAGAACATCTTAGTCCATTCTAACCTATTTTCTTGTGTTTTCTAGCAATGAAACCGAGCATATTTCACGATAAGGATATTTTAAACATCCTGGACAATATTGAGGATGGGAATATATCAGATTTGGAGGATGACCCATCTGATGTGGACGATGAAATTGATCTGTGTAGAAATGCTGCTTCAGAGACCGTATTTGAAAGTGAGGTTGTAACCGAAGACATTGCAACAACAAGTTTCCAAGTCAGCGAAGAAATAATTGAAGCTGAAGAATGCTCTTCACCTTCTACTTATCCTAGGGCACGCGCAACAACCAAGAAGAACTACAAGTTTCATAAAGTGGACTTCAATCCTCCTGATATTACATGGAAAACTTCTGTGCCACCACCGCCTCAGAATGAATCTTCTCCATTGGAATATTTTAAGATGTTCTTTCCTGATGACATTTTTCAGCTATTTGAGGAACAGTCTAATTTGTACGCAATGCAAAAGGATTCATCTCATCTGAAAACAACAGCTAAGGAAATAGAACAACTCGTTGGTATTCTTCTTTATATGGGTATAGTGAAAATGCCTTCACTGAACTCATTCTGGGCTGTTGATACCAGATTTCCTCCAGTTGCTGATATTATGAGTCGCAATCGTTTTGAGCAGTTGCTCAAATACCTTCATGTCGTCAACAACTATGACCAACTACCAACATCACACCCTGAACATGACAAATTATTCAAAGTTCGTCCATTACTGAACATTATTCGTTCTAAAATGCATGAAATCCCTCCTGTAGAACACCATGCTGTGGATGAGCATATGATACCCTTCAAAGGAAGGAGCTGCCTAAAGCAGTACATAAAGAACAAACCCCACAAGTGGGGATTCAAAGTATTTATGCGGTCTGGTGAGTCAGGGCTGATGTATGACTTTGAAATTTATAGAGGAAAGGGTACATGTGAGGATGTCGGCTTGGGATTTTCAGGGGACATTGTAATGGCTCTTGTTAGTAACCTACCACATGAGAAAAATTTCAAACATTACTTTGACAACTGGTTCTCTTCTCTGCAACTTGCTATTGCACTTAGAGAAACAGGAATTTTCTGCGCAGGAACTGTCAGAAATGATAGAATCGCTAGGTGTCCCCTAAAGTCTGAGAACGAGTTGAAAAAGGAGGGACGTGGAAGCTATGATTGGAGAGTTGAGAAAGAACATAACTTAGCTATAGTCAGATGGTATGACAGAAAGGGAATTACGTTTGTGTCATCGTACTGTGCTGTTGATCCTGAAGGTGCTTGCAAAAGATGGAGCGCAGCAGAAAAGAAAAGCATCAGTGTGAAGCGTCCTTCTGTGGTGAAAGAATATAATTCTTATATGGGTGGCGTAGACTTAGGTGGTATGCTAATTGAGCTCTACAGGATTGATATTAGAAGCAGGAAATTCTACACCAGAATCATATACTGGTGTATCAATGTCGCTGTAGTGAATGCATGGTTGTTATATCGCCGCCACCTGTCACAAAGACAACAAAAGTTGGATTACCCATTGTTGAAATTTCAATCCTACATTGCATCGTCCCTAACAAAGGCTGGAAAAAATCTAGAAAGAAAGCGAGGAAGACCAAGTGATTCACCCGCTCAGTCTTCAAAGAGGAGGAAGATTGCTTCTGCACGCCCAGTAGATGACATTCGATATGATGGATTTCATCACTGGCCAAAATATGATTCTAAAGGTCGATGTAAATTGTGTACAAATGGTTTTACCCAAGTAATGTGTAGAAAATGTCGAGTAAATTTGTGTTTTACAAGAGAAAAAGACTGCTTCTACAAATTCCACAACAAATGAATGGACTAAGGAAATAAATGCGTTTTGCAAAAATAAAATGAAACAAAGCAAAAGTGTTCGACAAAGATGACATTCTTATGGAGTAGATCAAATTGTGTAACAATACTATTCTAATGCCCTATTGTTTACGTAGTCATAGTAGTAGTTACAAAAATAATTACCCTAGTTTCACTTAGTATTCATAATATTTTGACAAATTTCACAATACCTGAATGTATACCCATAGTTATTGATGTTTTATGGGGAAGAACAGCTAGGTTATCTGCCCCTAATATACATTATTATTGATAAATATTGCTGAATATAAGTTTTTCTTTACACAATTACTTACAAGAGAAAAACGCTCTTCTTAGTTTTCTTCAATAAACATTTAAAACTAATTATGAATTTGTGTGCTCATTGAAACCATTAGCCCCCAATGTTGCTTTCAAGCTACACATGTTATATCCTACACCTGTGAGGGAATTTTTCAAAATTTGATATATATAGGCTCAAGTGGGTATAAATAAATGGAAAACATTAGAAAATATTTTTCTGGAAACAGAAATTAATTTGGGGTTGAAAGGGTTAGGGGTTTGTCATTCCTTCATAGGTATATCAGAGCGAAGTTAGTTTTCTGGGAATATCACAGACACTGTTAATTTAAGAGCCTTTAAATGTGGTTTTCGGAGACCCTTTATAGGGGTGAAAAAGACCTTTCGTACCACACTCACACGTGAAAATTGCGTGAAAAAATTCTAGAGTGCCCCTTGACCCTCTTAAGCGCATTATACTGTATGTATTGATGAATTTTACAGCTTAATTTGGTTCAGTGATAACCTCATAACCGTCTGGAAACTTTCACAGTAATGTAATAATTGGAATTGCATTGCGTCTTACAGAAATAGATGGACCTGTGAGATTCTGTTACCATGGTTACCGTGTTGCATTCATTCATTGTAAATATACATGTTTTAAGGTATTTATTTAATTGTGAGGCATTTAATGAGTAAGTGAGTGCGTTTCGCTTACGCATTGGGTTATGCTGAACCTGTAGGTACCCATGGTGTTCATGGGGCCTTATTTTCGGTAAAAAACTGGAATGGGACCTTAACAGAATAATACAGGGAGGGATTTATAGATATTTCCGGTACAGCAGTGATAATGTACAGTAATTTCAATACCGAATGACTCCCAGAAAGGTATGTGAATCATATCTCTTCTGCCAGAGAGAAGTGTAAAAGCTAGGAGTAAGTCCTCCAGAATTAATAAAAGATTATAAGTTAGATAACTGGTTGAGAGCCTATTTTCCAATCGTTGGGCATAGTTCCGAGTAGCGTCCTCCCAGCATGAAACGCCATATTGTGTTTATCGACAGCTAGGCAGCGCTGTCAATGGAATAAATGTGGTGGGCAAGTGGACCATATTTACACTGTGCTTTTTGTGCTAGATAAACATCAAATCTTAGTGTTACTCGGTAGTTAATTGTTATTTTTCTCCTACCAGCCCGCAATAATTTATGATTTGAATCATGGATTTGTATTTTTATTGTAATGATCCTTTATTTAATGGCTTATTTTCGTTTATCGAAAAGTGCTGTGATGGCTGCGCTTGAATTATCAGCTTTGGTACGCACTACGCCTTTAAGGTAACAGAATATCAGACTCGTATACTACGCAGCTTGGAAACTCTTTTGTGGCGAATGTAATTTTCTTTAAATCGATTTTACCCTCCAGGTTGGTAGCTCCCACGGACTCAGCGAGGGAACTCACCACTACCGCCGCGACGGGCAGTGTCCTAGAGCTGCGAACATCTGGACGGAGTGGATACAACTGGGGAGGTGTGATCAGCACCTCGCCCAGGCGGCCTCACCTGCAAAGCGAACAGGGGCCTCATGAGGGAAGGGAGGGGAAGATTAGGATGGAGAGACAAGGAAGAGGGAAGAAGGTGGCCGTGGCCTTACAGTAGGTAATATCCCGGTATTTGCCCGAAGACGAAGTGGGAAGCCACGGAAAACCACTTCGAGGATGGCTGAGGTGGGAATCGAACCCCCTCTATTCATTTGGACCACCCCAGGCTGAGTAGACCCCGTTCCAGTCCTCATACCACTTTTCAAAGTTCGTGGCAGAGCCGGGAATCGAACCCAGGAGCTCCGGGGTGGCTGCGAACCATGCTGACCGCTACGGAGGCCACACGAATGTAAATTGAAGGCCCTTTTCTACCTTTTTCAATCGCCGATTCTCTCAACTTTACCCATGGACTCTGCGAGGGATCATTCTTCTACCGTCGCATGGGCAATGCCTGAGAGCAGAACACATTTTGACAGCAGATACAACTGGGGATGGTGACATGCTGATCGCCCAGGTGAACGCGAACTTGGGTCTAACTAAGGAAAGGTCAGGGGAGGGATTTTTGAAGACATTCGGCCGTGGGCCTGGTGAAAGGAACCGTCCCGGCGTTTGCCTGGTGATGCAAATGGGAAACCATGAAAACCATTTTCAGGATGGCCAAGGTGGGATTCGAACCTACGCTCTCCCAATGCCAGCGAGGCACGAGCTAGTGCAATAGCGACCTCGGCCACCGTGGGCGGTCATCTTATTAAATACTATTAGTTTAACTATTTCAAATAGTTCCAACTTTGACTACCAGAGATGCCACTATCACTGACACCTAGCGACAGACGTTGGAACTTGATAGAGCATTTCCCACCAAATACCCTACTAAATTAGCCACACGCTACAAAATGTAGTGGTAGGTTCTTTTACATGCCATGAATCTATGACATGGGACCGCCGGCGTTACTTCCCCTCCGAAGGAAGGCATACTGAGGGATTTTAACGCTCTTAAAAAATCCAACGACTTCGGCCGGGTTTGAACCCGCTATCTTGGGCATAGAATCTCAGCATGCTACCGCCTACGCCACCGAAGCCGCTCTTTAGAAGTCTGTTTAGACCACTGGAAAAGTACCGCCTGGTGCGTGCAAGAGGCTGCTTCGGATCGTTCTTACAACCATATCATCACTAAATGTCTCAGTCAACTGCCGATGCCCTCAGTATACCTTCCTTCGGAGGGGAAGTAAAGCCGACGGTCCCATGTCATAGATTTATGGCGTGAAAAAGAACCTACCACTAACTACACATGTGTGAAGTCAAAATTTGTAGGATACGTTTGATTAATGCTCTTAAGGTCCAACGTTCGTCACCGGGCGCTGGTTGCGATGGTATCTAGTAGTAGCCAATTTCACAGCTAGGTGTCGTGGACGGTAGCATTTGGTAGCAAAAGTAGGAACTACTTGCAATTATCGTCTGCAGTCCTTATTTGAATTAAAAACAGGTAACACACACTAATACAGTCATCACAATTTACACCGGTTACCAGACAGATTCTACACACACCCAAAGTACACGGGCTACATGACCGCGTTGTCACAGCCCCTAAACTAAGGAACCAACCAACCAACTGCCGATGAATAATCGATCGGTTGTATCACACCCATGTGAAGAAAAGAGATGATTAGTCTACACGTTGATCACGGGACGTAAAGGTCACAATTTTAAGTATCAGATATGTTTCTGGCTCTAGAGCTTGGGTGGTTGGTTCTTAAGTTTAGGGGCAGCGACAACGCAGTCATGTAGCCCCGTGTACTTTGGCTGTGTGAGGGATCTGTCTGATAACTGGTGTTAATTGTGATGACTGTATTAGTGTGTGTTATCTGATTTTTAATTTAAGTACTGCAACTTAGAATTTTTCAAATAGTTCCTACTTTTGCAGCCAAGCGCCACCGTCGACGACTACTAGGCCAAGTTCAGAACTTAGCTACTAGACGCCTCCGCAGTCGGCTCTTGGCAACGTATAAACCTAAGAGCATTGTGTACATTCTTAACCTATCCAATTTAGCTTCACACAGGTGCAATTAGTGGAAGGTTCTTTAACATGCCATAAATCTATGACATGGGACCGCCGGCTTTACTTCCCCCTGAAGGAAGGCATACTGAGGGATTTTTAACGCTCTTAGAAAATCCGACGGCTTCGGCCGGGTTTGAACCCGCCATCTTGGGCATAGAAGCTCAGCATGCTACCGACTACGCCACCGCAGCCGCCGCTCTCGATCTTGCCAGTAAGTTTATGTGCACAGTATGGTGCTGCCATCTCTGTCACGCATTCACAAAGAGCCTGTGATCCAAAGACCGCATGTTTCTATTCGCTCCCAAAGTCGAGAAAAACACAAGAGACCTTAAATCTTGAATGCACCTTGTACTTTGGCCCAGGAGGAATATTCCAATATAATGAGGGAGAACACATGCCACCCGTAAGAGTTCTTGTAAACCTATGATTTGAAGCTAGATTTTTTATCATTAGTATTATTGAGCAGAGCCTCCGTGGCTTCGGCGGCAGCACGCCGGCCTCTCACCGCTGGGTCCGTGGTTTAAATCCCGGTCACTTCATGTGAGATCTGTACTGGACAAAACGGAGGCAGACAGGTTTTTCTCCGGGTACTCCGGTTTTCCCTGTCAAAATTTCATTCCAGCAACACTCTCCACTGTCATTTCATTTCATCTGTCATTCATTTCCTCATTGCCCCAGAGGTGTGCGTCAGGTCTCGGCAGCCGGCACAGTTTATATCCTCACCGCTAGATGAGGGCTTCATTCATTCCATTCCTGACCCGGTCGGAGCCTGGAAGCAGGCTGTGGATTTTCATTTTTTTTTTCATTATTATTGAGCAGTCAGGTTGGGCATTGCAGGTATGGCTCGCAGATCGGATCAGCCCAGCTTGCAAGTCAACATTGGGACGCCGGCGCCGCGACGTGATATGGGAGCATTGGATCCTCAACCTCAGAGCCGGTATGCCCCGTTCCCTGTCTCAGTTATTGTTGTGCGCGATGGACAAAGCTGGCGCCAACTACAGAATCGGTATGTCAACATCCTAACTTTTATTGATGTTTTTGCTGTTGTGATATGGACATAACAGTCATCAGGCCTATGCATTCTCAGCTCCTGGGCCGGTAGGTGAACAGCCTTATATTTATTATTGTTGTGATATGGACATAACAGTCATCAGGCCCATTCATTCTCTGCTCCTGAGCCGGTAGGTGAACAGCCTTATATTAATTGTTGTCATATGGACATAACAGTCATCAGGTCCTATGCATTCTCAGCTCCTGAGCCGGTAGGTGAACAGCCTTATATTTTTCATTGTTGTTATATGGACATAGCAGTCATCAGGCCAATGCATTCTCAGCTCCTGAGACGGTAGGTAATAATAATAATAATAATAATAATAATATCGTATGGCCTCGGGTGCCAGGTGCAAGCTTTGTTATTTGACACCCAGAAGGTAGCTTGCATGTCGAATTTCGTTGTTCCTTGACTATGAAAGTCAAGGAGGTTGGATGTTAGATATATAAGCTCCTTGAACACTATAACGCTTTCTAGTAGAGAAATGAGGAACTTTGTGTTGGCGGAAACTCCCGAGATTAATTTTGCCATTATGAACTCGGCCTACTGAATTCAAATGGGTTCTTTCACATGCCAACATCGTAAGAACATGCGTATCGTATTTTTGCAGACGGTAGGTGAACAGCCTTATATTTATTGTTGTGATAAGGACATAGCAGTCATCAGACCCATACATTCTCAGCTCCTGTGCCGGTAGGTAAACATCCTTATATTTATTGTTGTTGTTGTGATGCTAGGGACATAGGAATTATCAGGCCCGTTATAACTGCGTGATCATTCTGATCTAAAACATGTATTATTTGTATGTAAGATGTAATAGAAACACTTTACCTTTAATTAGGAAATTGTAAGCACATAAGTGTAAACATTGTTTTACTGTCAGCCAACACGTAGACAGCATCCCAGTTATCTTCGGCAGCTAATCTACTCACATAGCCCCTACAATATCTGAACTACAGGTCCTACCAAAAGTTTAAGGGCACATGCCTATTTCATGAATCCACTCCTGCCCAAAAACTTTTGGTATCAGGCATGCGAGACTTTACAGGTAACGAGCACGTCCTCAGATGAAAATTTGCTGAAATATTCATTCAACTATCACACCTCATGTTGAACTTACTAATTTCTTGTCTACAATATTAAAAATGAATTGTACAATTGTAATAGTAAAAAAATATATATTTCTTAATATTAGAAGAGTCCTGTGCAGTCTAATATGGGGATTACAATGATGATTTTTGGTATGGAGAAACACACATACCTGTAGAATATTTTGAATTGTTATATTGCAACATAATAAATTTCCATTAAAAAATGTTCTCAGTTTTATACTTCTAAAGAGAACCGCGGAAAAATACACTAGCAAACCCTCAAATTGAGTGAGAATTGCAGCAAGAAGAAAGTTGTACCTGATCCAAACAGTGCTGGAACCTGTTGTACGTTATTGACACTACAACGTGACATAAAAGCGATCTCGTTAAGTTGAAGGGTTTTACCGCCCAACCAAGGTCAACCAATGTATGTTTTATGACCTCTTTCTGCGGTTCTCTTTAGAGCTATAAAACTGGCGAAAGTTTCTCATGGAAAATTATTATGTTGCAGTGTTACAATTTAAAATATTCTACAGGTATCGGTGTTACTCCACAACAAAATTCAAGACTGTAATTCCCATATTAGACTGCACAGATCTCTTCAAATGTTAAAAAATAGGGAATTCTTACAATTTTACAATTTTCTTTTTTTTTTTTAGTCGTTTACCCTCCAGGTTGGTAGCTCCCACGGACTCAGCGAGGGAACTCACCACTACCGCCTCTATGGGCAGTGTCCTAGAGCTGGGAACATCGAATCGGAAGGGATACAACTGGTGAGGTGGGATTGGCACCTCGCTCAGGCGGCCTCACCTGCAAAGCGAACAGGAGTCTCATGAGGGAAGGTAAGGGATGGTTAGGTTGGATAGACAAGGAAGAGGGAAGGAGGCGGCCGTGGCGTTGATGAAGGTACCATCCCAGCATTTGCCCGAAGACAAAGTGGGAAACCAAGGAAAACCACTTCGAGGATGGCTGAGGGGGAATCGAACCCCCTCTACTCATTTGGGCCACCCGAGGCTGAGTAGACCCCGTTCCAGTCCTCGCACCACTTTTCAAATTTCGTGGCAGAGCCGGGAATCAAACCCAGGACCTCCGGGGCGGCAGCTAACCATGCTGACCGCTACGCTACTGTTCTATCCCTGTGTTGGGGGATGGGATGAACAGGGGTGTGTGAATGTATAATTTTGGGGGTGGTTTCCGGAAAGGAGTAGTTTCACGTAATTGGGGAGACTACTAGTGTAAGTGTTGGTGAGAGGATGTAATCTTATGGGGTACGATCCTATGGGGTGCGTCTACTCGTTAAGGGATGTATAATTATGGAAGGAGCTATTAATTTAGACTAGCAGTTAATTATGAGCGAGCGAAAGCGAGCTCACGTGCAAAGTCGGCACTTGGCCGCTAGCTGGCTGGCTGCTACGCGAATACAATAGAGTTCCTGACGGTGCAATTCCTGGCGTTCACGGTCAGGGGCAATTAGGAGTAAGAGCAGGTTGGGCGTAAGGATGTAAAGACAAGTGAAATGAGTACAAATGTGTGTGTTTGTTGGCCAAGTATTTATTTGGTCAGTTATGGTGATCTGATGTCCCTTTTGCTAGTGGACAGGTGTAAAACAATGTGTTACAAGTACAAGTGTGGGTTTGGGTGATGTAGTACAAAGTTACAAGGAGATCTGAGCACACTCTATTCTCACCTGGTAGTGACGTGCTGGCGTTGGAGCTGGAACTCGAGATGCAGAGCCGCCGGCCGCGATTAGACATTGGGCTTTCCTGGGGCCTACCTTTTAAGGTCTCCCGAGCTGCTGACATGGCGTTTCGTCACTGTTGGTGTTCCAGATTCCGGCGATAGTGTGTGTTTATGAGTGATGTAAACTTGGCTACAGCTAGACTACTGCGCCTGCCTGTGTTAAGGAAGTGTATGAGGCTTACAGCCTGTAAGGGGTAGTTTATAGGTGAAAGATGAAGGGGTGTGTTGGCGTTTCAGGTCCTAGGGTCGTACCGACCCTTGGGCTGAACACTACGGAGGCGACAATTTTACAATAAATAAGAAATTAATAAGTTCAAAATGAGGTGTGATAGTTGAATGAATATTTCAGCAAATCTTCATCTGAGGACGTACTAGTTATTTGTAAAGTATCGCATGCCTGAAACCAAAAGCTTATGGACAGGAGTGGAATTCATGAAATAGGCATGTGTCCTTATACTTTTGGTAGGACCTGTAAATACGCAAAATATACGCTTATAAATTATACACTCTGCTGTCTGAAAAATTGTTATTTATGTTATTTAGTAATTATTGTTTTTAGGAGGGAAAACATAGAGGTAATCTGTCCCTAGTCTCACAATATGAAATCATAATTAAGGGTTTGACATGACCTAGCTGTTCCGCCCCTTAAAACAAAACATCTTCAGATCAAAGTCTATGAAGTAAGTTATTGTTATTACCTGTTCATCAATTAATTTCATAGAGTAACTACCATTACCAAAATAAATGTTATTGAGATAGCTCAATGCTAGTGATTTGATACCATTTATCAGTGGCGGTCGGTAATAAGGTTGCAGTGTTGCACAACGACCAGATTAATTCAAGAAATACAATAAACACCGTAATAATATTTTAGCAATAAAAACTGTACGTTTTCTTTTACATGCAAAGGATTTCATAATGTTGTTCTTTAATAATTCGGGAAATCTTATAGTAAGTTACTGTAAACTGTCTGAGAAAGCGAAGAGCGCCAACTGTCTAGGAGCACTCGTCTGTTTGGTCGTTGCTAACCCCAAGCACCGACCAGATCTCAATAGTGTAGTGTATGGCAGAGATGTTGGACCGAGTAAGTCATATCCCAACAGTTAACTCGGCTGGTATTGCCCAATGACTGCAACAAGGGAGCCGAGGCGCGGACGAAGATATCTGAGATGCTCCATCAGATAAATATGTTGATATCCCGGACGGGTGTCCAGATAAATACAGTATGTATATTTATCGTTGAATGTTTTGTGAGAATCTACAAGTTCGGTCCTCACAGGTTCTTCCTCGCGTCTGAGTTATTATCTTCTTTCTTCTTAGTCGTTTTACCCTCCAGGTTGGTGGAACCCACGGACTCAGCGAGGGAACTCACCACTACCGCCTCTACGGGCAGTGTCCTAGAGCTGGGAACATCTAATCGGAATGGATACAACTGGTGAGGTGTGATTGGCACCTCGCCCAGGCGGCCTCACCTGCAAAGCGAACAGGGGCCTCATGAGGGAAGGTAATGGATGGTCAGGATGGATAGGCAAGGAAGAGGGAAGGAGGCGGCCGTGGCCTTGAAGAAGGTACTGCACCCGTACCCACGTGGTCTTACCTGGTGAAATCCGAAGAAAATGCAGGATCGTAGAATCTGGAAGCCCCGGCTAAAAATAACCCCCAAGACACCACCACCAAGGATAGACCATGGATAGGAATACCACAAAAATTAAAAAAGAATGTGATAAGAAGATGCCAGTGGTCTATAAAAAAATGAAAAATAGCCCAAAGTGAGCTACCAAGACTCTTAAAGATAATTAAATTAATCTAATCTCGGGCGCGTTAAAAAGCATCCTGGCTAATGATCCACTGGTTCTCGAAGCACATTCTAATTCGAATAGAAATCACTAAGTCATTCGTATGAATTTTTAACATTTAACGACAGTTTATTAACTGAAACCGCAGTGTCGTGAAGTAGAAACTCCACTGAACAAAAGTTTATAATCTTATGCCTCTGCCGAATCATGAAAAATATTTAAGTAACAACCGCCTATCGTCTCATCATTATTAACGAAGTTCCAAAAAATATATATATATATATTCTAATATGATCGTAAACCCTTTTTGACATATTTATAAAAATATTCTATTCAATCGTAGCAATTAATATATACATATTTTACATAATTACATTTTATTTCTGAGATAGCTTGCCACGGTGGGTGAGTGGTTATAGTGTCAGACTACCAACCCCAAGATTGCAGGTTCGCCCCTGGCCATGGTAAGTGATTTTTGAAGGCGACAAAACCCACGATAATCATGTCATACGTTGTTGGCATGTTAAAGAACCCATTTGAATTCAGTAGGCCGTGTTCAATGGCAAAATTAATCTCGGGATTTTCCGCCAACACAAACTTCCTCCATTCTCTACTTGAAAGCTCTGTAGTGTCAAGGAGTTTAGATATCTAACCTCCTTGACTTTCATAGCGTTCAAAGGAACGACGAAATTCGACATGCCAGCTACCCTCTGGGTGTCAATTAACAAAGCTTGCACCAGGCACCCGAGGCCATACGATATTATTATTATTATTTCTGAGATTTAGTTGCGCCTAGAATTATTCATCTCTGTTAATTTCATGTATTCATATACATCTATGTGGTTTCAATTTCAAGTTCGTTCCGTCCTAAATGACAAACAATTAAGCTAATCGGACGTCATATTGTTAATTATAATTATTATGTTTCAATTCACTTTCTCACAGATATTAGATTCTC